>CM028136.1:176260000-181260000 GCA_016271365.2 Neoceratodus forsteri | reverse complement strand
ATGGATCCAGTATGTGGAGGAGCTGCCTGGGTAGCCAGGATAGTCTCACATGTTCTTCCATCCTCCGAGGATGTGAGCGCAAGTGTGCACAAGCCTGTGCACAGATGTGCATGGAGAAGCGCCAGCCAACATCTTCTCTCCCATGAGTTGCTCCTGACTGCACTGCTAACTTTTGGTCACTCAGTTGGCAGTACTACATGAAGCTGGCTACCCTCCTCCCTGGAGGAGAGCATCTCCTAGATTGCTTGATCCTCTCCTCTCCTTCCCAGCAAGTCTCCTGACAATGTGAGCTCATTCTTGAACTCAGGTCACCTGTGCTGCAGGCTGTAGCACTACCACTGAGCTGGAGGGCTGGCTCATTAACCAGTTTCTAATTAAATTCACCACTTTGGATCCCCTAGGCTGCTCATTTTTTAATCACTCACTGAAGGGCACAATGTTGATCCTCCTAGGCTGCTCATTTCTTAATCGCTCTCCTGAAAGGCACAATGTTGAAGGCCTTACAGTCCAGGTAGCAGCACACTGCTTCAAAGCAGCTCTTAAAACAACCCACAGACAAATATTATTCATGTCAATTTAAAGCAAACAAATTATAAGCTACCTGTTGCTTTGGTATTCCATGTCTGGATTTATCTGTGATTCAAGCAGAAGTGAACCTAAACAAGAGTATACATCATAACATACTACTCACACAAAAGTTTATTTCAAATTAATGTAGCCACAGAAAGACTACTTTTGCTGTCCCTACTGCCACACAGTATACATGATAAATCTGTTCCTGTACAGTTGGGTCAAATGGCAGAGGGGAATCAGGCTGGTGGCACCAGCAGTAAGCATGGTTGGATCTTTTTAAAATCATTTCATTCCTGCAGTAGAGTGCAATGACCTGGCCATGGTGGTGAGAAGCAGAACTAGTAGCATCAATGGGTTGGAGCAGTTGCAGTAGGCTGAGCCACAATAGAGCAGTTTGGGACGGCTCCCTTCCCCTGACCTCTCAGTAGAATGACCATAGAAACATACAAATTTACATCAGATAAGGACTGGTGCTATCCAGGTTCTCCACCGCCTCTGATCCCTGGCCTTGGTAAAATTAAGGATATCCCTGGTGCCTAGTGGTCCCCCCACCTCCATCCCCAGCCCTGGTAGAAGTCAGGATCAGGAGCTGAGAGGAGGCCTGAGCTAGTCTGGTTCCTAGTTGTCCAGAGTTCCAGACACTGAGAGAAGGGGGGTGGGGCAGGGTGTGTGGATGTGAATTAGAAGGTAGGAAGAGGGCTGTTTGTGGAGGGCAGTGGACCAACAGGGTATATTTTAGAAAATGGCAAAGGGCAATTGGGGAAGGGGTGACCCAGTGGATCACTAGGATATTACACCATGACAAGGACCAGGAGATTAGGGCGGATGGCTGCAGCCCTCCTGCCTTTGGAAGGGGGCAGCTGAGCACTGAATTAAGTGGAGGTTTCTGGTGACTGTAAACAGCTCTGCTTGGGGAGTTGTTTAATGCCACCAAAATACTTCCCATTGCACTAGTATTCAAAAGTAGACAGCCCTATTTACATAGGAGCAGTGGTATTGTAGCCTTTGCCTTACAGGTGCGACGGGCTTGCAATGCCTGCAATGGTTGTGTTACCATTGTAGTCTTTTCTTTCTAGCTGTGAAAAGCTTCATCTATTGATGGCTATAAAGATAAAATATTTACCCTGGATGGATGAACAATGACCAACAATAGTTATGACTATTGGTAGTCATGTAGTTTGTCCTGAGGAGTCAAGGTTTTCTATTATATACCCTAAAAATTCAGGTCTGACCACCACAACCACCATCATCTGGTGCCTGGAGGGCCAGCCCCATGGTGCTGAGGGCTGAGGCACTAGACACCACACCTCAGCTGTGCCAGTGACCCAGGTGGTGGAGGCCGAGGAGTCGAGACTGAGCCACTGCAAGGCAGCTCTCCTACTGGAAGGGATTGAGGGTCATCCCAGGCCACCAACTGGTGGAGAATGGATGGCACCGCCATCTGGGAGCTCCGGTGATGGCCATGGGAAGGGATGGAAGAGGCTGAGCTGGCATCATGGGGCGGCGTGGCGCCTTCATGCATGCATGATGCCTGTGTGCTGGGGCACTAGGGAATGGGGAGAAAATGGGCACAAAACTGAAAAAACTATACATAAAAATCTGGTATCTGGATGAACCGCCACACCACATGGCTGACCGCCTTCCCACCACTGGATCACCATTCCAGGAACCAGACCAAGCTCTCCTCTCCAGCACACAGTCCTCTGTGCAGATTGAAACCCTTCTGCCCCAGTTTCCATAAGTTGGGCATACTCCTAGATCCAAACCACCGTCAGACAGCCCACCTGCTTCTCTCAAGTGACCAGCCTCCTGCATCTGGACCAGCATCCAGATTTCTTTCAATTCCATTACATTCTACCATTGTGACACCATGGTACCATGTGTCAGTGGTAGCACAATGGGCACTTGTAGTAGTAATAAATGGTCTCATTCCATGCATTATGCTGGTGGTACCACAATGGTCATGCAGCATTGTATCACAATGACTTGCTTAGGTCACTGGTGTCACAGTGACCACATTTTAGGGGAAACCTGCCAGTGGAGTGATCCAAAAGAATAATTAAGGCACATCCAACAAGATTAGACATCCACAAATCTTTAAAATAGGTGCCATCCAACACCAACATTAGCTTATCACCAGCTATACATTGGAAATCCCACCAAAGTTATCCATTCACCAGTCATGCCCCTGTCTCTGCTACACAGTGCCCACCTAGCCTCTCAACATGGTGCATGGTGGGCCTTAATGCATAACCCTCCTTGTTCACATGGAAAGCACAAAGGACCCTGTGGGACACACCTCTATCTGTACAAAATGAAAACACAAATCATCCCAAGTCTACTTTTCCTAGATGTAGGAGAAAGAGTCTTCTTGGGAGTGCAGACAGTTTCTGTCAGTCCTGGCATTGCCACCATGGGTTGCTCCAATGACATATGCTTGAAACACACTAACACAGCAGCTCAGCTGAGAAAATGACTTTCCTTTAGCATGGTATCCTCTACTTTGCTGCAGGTCGGGCAAGAATTGTTAGAGATCACGACCCCATGCCTCCCCTTACACTGTCATAACCACCAACCCAATGCAAGTCGTCACACCAATGGACCCTATAATATCATGTACTCTGTCACAACTCACAATCCTATACCTCCATGAATGCTGTTCTCCAGTGCCCCAAGAATACTTTCACACCCTCAGGATTCCATACCTCTTGCACGTACAGGAGATGGACATTTGGGAACCCCTGGGTGGAGCACACAGCACAGTATAGGTCAGTATAGACATGGGCAAGGAGGACATCCCCACTAAGACCTGCAGCATTAGATTTCAGGAAAGTGAACCTCAAAAGAGGAGAGAAGAGACTAAGGAGGACCTGGGAAGCATAGAAGAGGGCATGGAGGTGAACAGCATATGGGACACCATAAGGAAGCTATTCAGAAAGCAACAAGCAGCTGCTTAAAGAAGAGAGGCAAGATCGCTGTGCTGGTTTTAGGGGAAGTGGACAGAGTAGTAAGGGATAAAAAGGCAGCCACAAGAAATTAAAAACAGCAAGGGGAGATGAAGAAGAGTACCAGAGTCTAGTCAAGATAGCCAGAAGGGAAATACAGCAAGCCAAAGCACAGAAGGAGCTCCAAATAGCAGAGGGAATAAAGAAAGGAGAAGGCCTCTTCCCTATGTAAAGGAAAAGAAGGACAAAAAGGATGGTATTGTCAGACTTAAAGAAAAAGAGGACAGATGGGTTACAGAAGACAATACAAAAGCAGAGGTATTAAATGAATACTTTTCTCTGTCTTTATAAAGGAAGGAGGAGTAATACCACAGACTGGACAAGGGGAAGGAAATGGATGGGGGGCAATAGGGATCATGGGATGGATAGAAAGAGGAAGGTGGGGCTGATGGTATGAGGGTAGAGAAATCCTTGGTCCAGGTGCAATACACCAGGGTGCTGAAAGAGTTGGCAGAGGGTCTGGCAGCCCCACCGACACTTTTCAATTGGTCTTTGATATGGGAATTGTACCAGTAGAATGGAGAATAGCACATGTAGTGCACTCCACAAGAGTGGATCCAAGGAGGACCTGGGCAACTATTGGCTAGTCAGCCTGACCTCAACAGTATGTAAACTCATGGAGACCATACTGAAGGATGGGCTGGTCAGTCACTTGAGGAGAATTGTCTGCAGCACAAGAAACAACATGAGTTTGTTGCAGGCAGATCATATCAGATGAACTTAATAGAGTTCTTCGATGGGGTCACAAGGCAGTGGACAAAGGCCAGGCAATACCACCATTTACCTGAACTGAAGTAAGGCCTTGATTCTGTGCTACACAGAAGGTTGATAATGAAACTGAAGGACCTAGGGTGGGGAGAAACTGGTAAGATGGGTAGAAAATGGGTTAAGGACCGAACACAGAGGGTAGTTGTGGGGGATAGTTCTAAAGCACCAAAGAGATCACCAGTGTGATCCCATCGAAGTCAATGTTAAAGCTAGTATTGTTTAACATCTTATTAGAGACATCGGAGAAGGCATTCAAGGCAAGATGTGCTTGTTTGCAGATGACACCAAGCTCTGTGGAAGAGCTGATACCCGAGAGGGACACAAGAGCTGAGGGAGAACTTAGCAAGACTGGAAAGATGTTAAGAAATATGGCAGCTTGGACTTAATGCCAAAAAGTGCAAGTTGCACATTGGGGCCAAAACCCAAGGATGGAGTACTACATAGGGAAGGTTCAGGAAGCAGCTTCTGAAAAGACCTGGGTGGTAATTACTAGTGACCTGAAACATTCCCCCAATGCAAAAAGGCTGTGATGAAAGTGAATAGGATGCTTGGATGTAAATCAAGGGGTTTGTAGTGGGCAGAGTGTGGTTATTTTGCCATTGTACAGGACATTGATAAGACCACATCTAGAATATGGGGTGAAGTATTGGTATCTGTACTTAAGAAGGACATTAACATGCTGGAGGGGATCCAGAGGAGAGCAATGCAAATGGTCATGGGGCAACAGGACAGGTCATATGAGGAGAGGCTTGAGCTCTGAAGATGTGCTTCCTGGAAGAGGAGGAGGAGATGGGTGATATGATAGAGACCTTCAAGTACATGAAGGAGTAAACAGAGTGGAAAGAGGGTCTTCTTCAGTAAGAGAGACAATGCCATCACTAGGGACACAGCCTAAAACTCATGGGGGTAGATTCAGAAAGGATGTAAGGAAGCAATTTTTACAGAAAGAGTGGTGTCTGCTTGGAATGAGCTGCTAGAACAGGTGGTGGAGACAAAGACTGTGAGATCTTTCAAGAGAGCTTAGTACAAACATAGAGCCGAAGTCATGGGACCAAGAAATGGGAAAGGAGGGGGCTTGGTGGGCAGGATGGGGACAGGGTCACTAGTGTAAATGTAAGACCAGAACCATGCATCAATTCGAGTAGACCCAGTAGACCAAGAGGTATTCTTCTATTGGCTATTTTTGTATGTTTTATGCTTTCACATCCACCTACTGACCATGTGCTCCCATTCACGCCTGTCACACCCAATGACTCCATATACTATCACATACAATACCCCCATATACCCTGTAAAACTCACTGACCTATACCATCATGCACGCCATCACACCTCAGGAAATCATGCCTCCCATACATGCTGTCACACCAACTGACCCCATAACACCATGCCCGCTGTCACACCTCATGATTCTATACCCCCATGCATGCTGTCTCATCCACCATCCCACGCATGCTGTCAGACCCACTGACACACACATGCTCTGCTGTAAATAAACAGCATATGTGAGCATGAGATCACAGCATATATTTTAAGATCTATTATTGTAACCTAAAGTCAGAAGTAGTTAATTGCTCCTGTCCCTAGGGATCAAGGTGCACCAACAAATACATAAAATAAATCCATACAAAGAATGAAAGCAGCATAACCTCAGTGATCCAAATTGAACACAGTGTTTGTTTGCAAAAGGATGAGTGTTACTTTGATTTGATACAAACTATTGAGCCAAGGGCAGTTGCTCAATTTGTTCAAGCAACCGCTTTGGCCCCATGGTTTTGTGTGAAATAAAGCAACACTCCACACTTTTTGCACCCAAACACTATATCTCGAACTTGGATTCATTGTGGTTTGAGCTACTTTCATTTTTGCATGGGATTATTGTGAACCTACTTGCCACATGGCAGATTATACAGAACTAGAAAGAAGACCAGAATGACAAGGCTCTCAATGTTTCCAGGTGCAAGTACATTGAGTGTGGCAATCAGATTGTGGATGGCAATAAGAACCAGAAGGGTTACTTATCTGGAGCATGACTGTTGTGAACCCTCACATGTGTGGGTTGTGAGTTCTGGATAAAGTCCATGAGACACCTGTTACTTGTCTCCCTCCCTCAGGGCCACAGAGCGAGCTCCCTGCTTGAAAAGCTGCAGCATGTGCATATAGACTCAATGATATTAAATATAATGATTATACTAAGTTTATTTATTCATTTTAGTTTTTGTTTACCAGGTAGGTACCAAAGCCAAGACATGACAATTTTCAGGTACGACCGGGAGATTACAATAGGTAGGGTTGAAACGTGAATACATTTTGGGTAAAGGAAAACAACAAACAAGAAAATACAGAGCAAATCAAGATGTCCCAATACATGAGAATTAACAAGATAGATCAGAGTTCAATAATCAGTCACAGAATACAGGAAAAATAATTACATGCTGCAGACAGTAGCTGGGTTTAGAAACAGCTGAAACTAAACAAAATGAGACATAAGTGCCTAAATAATATGACTGAAATAGGCAGGATTGGTAGAGATCAGTTTGCAGCAGTGGGAGGTAGGACAGAGGCAGAGAGCAAGTTCAGGGAGTTTGAAGCAGGCACAGGAGACCTGGCTGAAGAGGAAGGAGCGACAATTGTTTTTAAACTGGGTATGGTTGGGGGCTAGGCGTAACATAAAGAGGCAGGGAGTTCCAGAGTTTAGCTGACAAGAGTGAGACAGCTAAGGTACCTTTGTTGGATTTATATCTAGGTATTTGCAGCAGAGAATTTTCAGATGATTAGAGGCCATGGGAGGAGGGCAGTGGAGTAAGTGGAGGCCAGTGAGACAGGGATGCCTGCTCTAATTATATTATCCATCAGGGAGCCAAGTGCTAGAGTTCGAGTGAGAGAAGTGGTAGCCAATTTAGGTTGGTATAGCTGACATAAAGTGTGTGCATTCCTTGCCCAACTGTTGTGATAAAGCCACTTGCACTCCCTGCTGTATTTTCCTTAGTCAGATATAATGCAGCAGCCTATCTCTCACTCACAATACCTCCAATCTCTTGCTGCACCTGCCTCTCAGCCTCTCCCAATGCACCTGGCATATGTTAGGCTGAAATTATTCTCCTGATACTACCTAATCGGCCCCCATGCTAGCAACAGCTGTACTCCCTCCTAATCCTGCACCCCCACCAGTGGACAACCTATTTCTCCTGGACAAATTCTGTGTTGTTGCCTGACTCAGTTGCCAGCCCAGGCTTGGCTTTGGAGGCAGCATACCAGCATAAACAAGGAGTCACTATTAGTGTGTTACCATACTCAACCCCTCAGTGCACCTGGAGCAGTCACACCTAGCACCTCTTCCAGTGGGCATCTCAGCCACCTGGCAACATGCCAATCTGTTCTTCAAATGGGTCACAGAAAAATCTTGCCTGCTACCAAGCCCATGTTTTACCTCAAGGGCTACCTCTGCCCATGGTGGAAAATCAGCTTCTACTGGCCTTCATCAATGAGAAATGCAAGACCTTCTGAAAACTGGAAGATGACCTAAACCTGGGAGGGAGGCGAAGACTTACCATCCTTAATAACTCTACTCAGGGCTGTCCCCACACATTTATGTTGGCACTGTGATGGAAAGCCCCTTAAACTGACAGATCTGCTTTAGTTCAAAACATTTCTTCATGTAGGGTTAGGAAATGGCAAGAGATAACCTAATGCACCAATATTAATTTTGTTGAATTCCTGCTGAATCTGGCATTCTGCTTCCTTATGTTTCACTGCAATACATTAACATGATATGTGGGTCTGGGCATAGGCAATGGAAAGAGCGCAGGAGACAGGCAAGGCACAGTTATGGCTACATCATTACAGCTTGCCTACCTAGCATAGAAAAGAGATCTCTTACCTGGGTCCTTAGGAGCCTGGGACGGTGTTTTGGAGTAATGTCCAACTGTACTTATAAAAATAAAAAATAGACATGGGGTCACAAAGGATCCATAGTTCTTCAAGAACAAAATGGGACTGATAGGAAAGTTAAACATAAGCAATACTTATCTGATCTGTAGGAGTATGTGTCCCATCAGGACGAGGTCAATATCCTCTCAGAATCTAGAAATAAAGGGAAAAAAGATTAGTATAAGGAAAAATAAAAGCAAGAGTAGAGACAGAGAGGTACAAGAGCTACAGGGAGAGCATAAATATTACATACATGAACCCTGTTATCCCTAGTTCAAATCTCACCATGGTCACTGGCTCAGGCTATGACCTTGGGAATGTCACATGACCTCTCAACTTTAAAACAGGGTTAAAAAGGGCCATCATGCTAGTGCAGCGGTAGTGCTACTGCTTGTAATGCCAGTGACCCAGGTTCAGTAGTGAGCCTGGGCTGGTTGGCAGGCCAGCTGGGGAAGAAGAACTTAATGCCCACAGGGCTGCCTCCTTCTCTGGAGAGGGTGGGCTGCAGTCCTCACTGCCATACAGCCACCTGGGTGACTGGGTGGAGGTGCAGTCAAGAAGCAGTAGAGATGGATGGGGTGGACGCCGGCAGAGGGCCTGAGTGAAGGCACGCCTCAGCATGCCTTCATCACACTGGCCCTCTTTGAGCATTGACGTTGGTAGGAGTGGGGACCAGAAACACAGGAAAATACCCCATGGTCATGCCAGAAGATGGGCCTTGACACCAGTGACTGGGGAGCCTGAGGAGCAGATCTAAGTGTCTGCTCCTTTAAGGTCCAGAGGGATTGGGGAGTTCTCTGCCAAACTTGGGGGTTATCCAGGGCTAAGCATGGTTACTGGAACAGAGCACTTAATGGGGCAGGCATCCTTGGGTCCTCCCAGCACAGCCTGTGTGGTGCACTGAGGACCCCAATGGAAGGGCGCCTATGGGAGAGGAAGGAGGCATAAAGAATAAGTAAACGAACAAAAAAAGGTTAAAATGGGTGTCATTGTGAACAGATCAGTTGAGTAGCCAGGATGTAGCCTTAAAGTGCAGGCCTTCATTTTGATGTAATAATTTTAACATAATAGGCTTTAATTCTGCTGGCACATGGATACCACCTGACCAACACAGCATGTTTCAATAGTTGGACCTTCAAGGGTGGTTGGATGAAAATAACTGATGCCATGCATGCCCCAGCCTCCAGCCCAGGGCAAACGATCAAGGGTACAGCAATGAACAACACCAGACACAGTTCTAGCGGTCAGCAGTGCACATGGCACCCAACATTGATTGCAGCAAAGTGTCTCAGTGTGGAATCGGTGGTGCATGTGGCACAGCAAGTGGTGGCATTGTGCATAGAACAGCAAGCTAGAGACTGTGCAAGTGGCACTGTGTGGTGAGGACTGTGTACATGGCACAGAGTTGGCAGTGCATGTGGCAATACAGTGATGACAATACATGAGTCGCCTGTTGTTGGCAGAGCATGTGGCACTGCATGGAGTCAGTAGAGCATATGGCACTGCACAGAGATGGTGATGCATGTGATAGTGAAGTGGTGGTAGTGTGTATGGTAGAGTGAGGTGGTGGCAGTGCATGTGACACTGTGGTGAGGGGAGTGCATGTGGCACAGCACAGAGCCAACAGTACAAGCATTATCAGTTGAGGGCTATAGAGGGAAATATTTACACTAGCCAGTGAACTGACAGACCGTTGTTATGACTATTGGTAGTTGATAGTTCATCCTGAAGTCAAGGTTTCCCATTATATAATAACAATTCCAGTCTGACCCCCACCCCACCATCCAGTGCTCAGATCAGCCTCCTCCCGCCCACAGCCAACCACCTCCTCTGCTAGATCCCCTTCCAGGCACCAGACCACCCTCCATGCAGCTGGACAACCCTTCTAGCCCCAGCCTCTCCATGATGAGCAACCTCACTGGAGTTAGAGCACCACAAAACCTCCAGACCAGGCTCTTCCCAAGACGCACCACCTCCCTGCATCTGGACCAACCTCCAACCACATGGCAAAAATCCCCATGTAGCTAGAGTACTCCCAAGCCTCCCTCCAACAGACCACAGTCTCTGCAACTGTTCCCCAAGCCCCTGGACCAGCACTCCACCAGCCAACCACTCTACCTAGAGCTGGACCCACCACAAGCCCCATTCCAGCCCACCCAGCTGACCACCAACCCTGCAGCAGGACCTCCTTCCATCCCTGTACTAGCCCCCACCACCACCAACCACCTCCCTGCAGCTGTCTCACCCTTTCATTCCCTGGACCAGCATCACCCAGCAGACAACCTTCCCTGCAGCTGGACCCCTGGGACCATCATTCTCACCACTGGAAGAGCCTCCACCAGCTGAGCTCCCTCCTGGAGCTGAACACCCAGATGACCACCCTTCCCAGGAGCTGGATCCACCTCCCTCCTTCTCTCCACAGCAGAACCTCCCTGATCATCCTCTCTGCAACTAGACCGCACCTCCCTAGATCACCCTTCCATGACCGGGACCCCATGCCTCTCTACCTAGTGCAAATAAAATGTGAGACATTAACATAAAAACATATACTACTCCAAAATTCAGACTGAGCACAGCACTTTTAAAATAAATAGCTACATGAATTCAAATGTCAGTTAAAAAGGCATGCTTTTCAGAACCAGGACAATTACTCAAATTCTTCAACAAGTATACACAAAGAAAAAATTACTCACCTTAGTAATTATGTTTCTTCTAGTGGAGTCTTGCTGTATTCTGACTATTGCAGTTAGGTCCTGCCTTTCAACTGCCCCAGAGAACAAAGGGTTAACTTTTCTATGCCTTGCATAGAACGTTCATCATGAGCTCGGTTGAAGCTCCTGTCTGTTGCTGTTCAAACTGCAACCATCAGATCTTTACCAACAAAACTAACTAGGAGTTCTGTGTGGAAAATGTAAAATTTTACTAGCCAACTGGCAAATATATAATGTTTATTCGTTCTCAAAGGAAGACCCAAGTCAGAAATCCCCAAAACAAAAACACATCCAACACAACATTCCACCCAAAGAAAAAGAGTGTAAAATGGATATCCCTAGGGTGCCAACACTGCTCTGCCCACCCACATCCCAAAAACTAGGTTCTGAGAGGGAGGGTGGGAAATGAATACAGCAAGACTCACTAGAAGAAACATAATTACTAAGGTGAGCAATTTTTTCTTCAAACAACATGAAGTCTTGCTGTATTCTAACTATTGTGAGACTATCAAGCAGTACCTCCATGAAGGAGGGACAGAACCTACTTTGGAAATAGGCTCTGAAGTACTGCTGCCAAACCGAGCATCACTCCCAGCCTGGATATCCAGAAAGTAATGCTTGGTGAAAGTATGGACTGTTTTCCAGGTGGCTGCTTGACAAATTTCTAAGAGGAGTATCCCTGGCAGCAACCAGGAAGCAGCTGTGTCTCTTATGGAATGAGCCCTCAGGCCTGAGGGTGGAGTTCTACCCAGTTTTCATAGCAGAATTATATACAAGAAACAATCCACCTGGCAACAGATCTCTTAGTGGCAGGTTTGCCCTTACTAACTTCTCCATAAGTGAGGAACAACTGAGGATTCAAACCTGTGACCCTTGGTATGCTCTATGTAATAGTTAGGGCTTTTTAACATCCAAACTGTGTAGCCTCCTCTCTCCCAAGGAGGAATGGTCAGTGAAGAACACAGGTAGAGTATAGACTGGTTGAGGTGGAAATCTGAAACCACTTTAGGCAATAACTTTCTGTTAGTTCTAAGGACCACTTTATCTCTGTGAAAAGAGATGAAATCAGATTCCACTGACAGGGCTTGCAATTCACTGATACATCTGGCAGAAGTAATGGCTACCAAAAACAGAGTTTTCCAAGTCAAGTACTTAAGCTCTGTGAGGACAAAGGCTCAAAAGGGGTTGCATAAGCTGAGCGATGCAAACATTAAGGTCCCAAGCAGGAGCAGGATCCCTAAAGGGGGATTGTGTGAAGCAGTCCCTTGAAAACTTGCAGAATACTGGATGGGATGACAGAGAGGAAGACTTGGCTACCAACAGGAAAGCAGAAACAGCTGCCAAGTGTACCTTGAGGGCAACTGGTCTGAGACCTAGGCCATTAAGATGGACCATATAATCCAGAACCATAGGCAATTCAGCAGAGTCTGGAGAAATATTCTTCTTAGAACACCAAATGCTGAATCTCTTCCTTTTGAGTTGTAAGTCTTCTGCTGGAAGGCTTTCGAGACCTTAAGATAACCAGAACCCCTTGGGAAAGATGCAGATCTGCAAACTCTAACGCTCAAGAGCCAAGCCTTGAGATTGAAAGACTGAAGATTCAGGTACCAAATCCTCCCCTGAGAGGATGTTAACAGGTTGTAATTCCTGGAAGAGACAGGGAAGATGGACTGTTAGGGACAGCAACAAGGAATACCATGGCTGTCTGGCCCAGTCTGGAGCAATCAGAATCACTTAGCATGGTTGTGACATTATCTTGACTAACACTCTGAACAGGAGAGGAACGGGAAAGCATACAGAAATTTCCCTTCCAGTTCAGAATCATAGCATCCAGGGGACTGAGCCCAAGACTGGGGGTCTGCAACAAAGAGAGGAAGTTGGTGATTGTCTGGGGCTGCAAAAGGATCTATCTCTGGAGTGCCCCATCTTGAGGAAATCGCTTTCAACACCAGAGGATCTAGGGCCCATTCCGATGGCCCTGGAATATTCTGCTCAGTGCATCTGCTAGGACATTGTCCTTCCTGGGAGGTGAACTGCTATCAGAGAGGTTTGCAGGAATAGGTCAGGGATCACAACTTCATTGCTTCTGTGCACAAGGCCATAGACTGAGTGCCTCCTGCTTGTTGATGTACCACATGGTGACGGTGTTGTCTGCTCTGACCTGAACCACCTTGTTCTGTACAGATTTGAAAAGCTTGCAGTGCCAGAAACACTGCTCTGAGTTCCAAGAGATTGATGTGAAGCAGAGATTCCTGAGGTGACCACAGTCCTGGGTGGTAAGATCCCCAAATGGGCTCCCAAGCCTAGCAGGGAAGCATCTGTGGTGAGGATCACTGAATGAGACTGAGTGACAAATGGAACCCTTGTCTCAAATTGTCCTGATCCTGCCACCATTGCAAGGCTTGGATCAAGGTTCGAGTCACTGGAATTAGTTTGGTAAGGGAATTCTTTCTTTGGGACCAAAGGCTTTAAGTGGAACTGAATGTCCCTCACTTGGAATCTTGCTCCCTGACCACTGCTGTGGAACTGCCATGTGGCCCAGTAGCTGAAGAAAATGCCTTGCTGGTCGAGACACTTGAAGGCTAAATGAAGAGGCCAGCTCCATGAGAGCCCTTGCCCTTTCCAGGGAAGGAAGGCTCTTGCCTTTACCGTATCCAGTTCTGCACCTATGAAGGTGAGGAGCTGCACTGGTTCGAGAACTTACTTTAGTAGGTTGAGAAGGAATCCTAAAGAAGTGAGCACTTGCTGGGTCACTTGCAGATGTGACTTGATTTGGTCTGGAGACTGACCTACTATGAGCCAGTCATCCAAGTACGGAAAATGGAAATCGCTTTGTCTTCTTAGGAAGGCAACAACTACTGCCTGGCACTTTGTGAAGACCCTTAGGGCTGATGTTATGCCAAAGGGCATTGCTCTGAATTGATAGTGGCCTGAGGGCAACTCAACCTGAGGTACTTTCTGTGGGAGCACCTGATGGCAATGTGAAAGTAGGCATCTTTGAGGTCCAGGGAGGCTAGCCAGTCCCCTGGCCTTAGAGAGGGAAGGATAATTCCCAGAGTTACCATTTGAATTTTGGTTTTAAAAGATGTTTGTTCAGATATCTTACATCCAGGATGGATCGCCACTCTCCTGTCTTCTTGGGGGTTAGGAAGTAGCTGGAGTACAATCCTTTGCCCCTGTGTAGGATGGGGACGCTCTCTATAGCTCTGAGAGCTAGGAGAGAAGAAATCTCTCCTCCTGGGCAAGGGTCTCTGAGAGATTTGTGGGTGGAAAAGATCTGGCTCTCATCTTGGGAAATTTTTGAAGTTGAGAACCAGTCACTGGCTTACTACTTCCAGGACCCACTTGTCTGATGTAAGAGACATCCAATCCTGGACAAAGTAAGCCAGCCTGCCCCCTACTGGTATAGAAGAATCGACCCGGCAGACCCATCAGGGTGTCCGCTTGGCAGGGGCTTTAGGCTGAGGGGTGGATGCAGGCCTGCTCATCCCTTCTGCCTCTCCCTCTAAAGAACCCCTCTGCGAAACAAAGAAGAGGAGGCCTGAGCTTGGTAAAAGATGTTTGGAAAGACCTGCCCTGCCCCTGAACTGCTGCCTTTGAGGAGTTGCTTGCCTTTCTTTGGCCTGAGCACTCCTGTAAGTGGTCCTATTCGTCCATTTTCTTCATGTAATTCTCTGTCTGCTCCCCAAACAGAGAATTACCTACTACAGGAAAATCCATGGCCTTAGCCTGGGTATCCTGTGACAGGCTAGTACACCTGAGCCAAGCCATTCTCTGAAGAGCCACAGATGTAGCCATGACTCTTGATGACACATCATTGGGTCCACAGCAGCATGAAACTGTACTTTCGATGCTTCAGTCCCATCTGCAGCCACCTGCTCCAGCTCCTTAGCAAGCTGGGCACGAGTCTGTTCAGCCAGTGCCAGTACAGTGCCCCACCTGGACTTCTGGTACCTGGCTGTATAGGCCATATAATTAGCCTGCCTGAGTCCCAAAGATGCTGCCATGTATTGTTTCTTTGCCATGGCATCAATCTTCCTGGAGTCCTTGTCTGGGGGTGTGATACCAAGGGAATGTTTGCCTTATCACAGGCAGCAACCTGTACAACCCCAACATGGCTGCATTGTTGAAAAAGGAACTCCGTGTCTGAGCCTGAGAGAGTGTACCTCTTGTCCATTCTTCTGTCCACAGGAGGTATAGAATTAGGAGACTTAAGAATTTTTGTGTCTGTTTCCCAAAAGATTTGTGGAGGGAATAGACAGTCTCCTGGACTCTGGGATGTCCATCATCTCAACATAATCAGGCTCTTCCTGATCCTCTACTGCCTCCTCCACAGGAAGCTGGAGGGTATCAGCCACTCTTCTGTAGAACATGTAGTGTGAAGGGACTCAGAAAGCCTAGGAGGAGAAACACCTGAAGGTCTGTCTGGGGAGATGTCCGGTCAATAGGCACATCCAGACATTCACCATCACCATAATCATCCTCATACTCTCCTCCTCTTCAAACTCTGGTTCATAAATTCTTCCAAGGTATAATCTGGAACCAGGGATCTGACCAAACCGGCCCTGCCAGATGGTGCCAGTTTGGTTGGAACCGAACTAGGCGACTGCACAATCCTAATCGCTTGGCTATCTCATTGGTGGTCAAAGTATGAGATTTTGGGTCTGAACCGGTCGATTTTGTCTCTTCTTTTCTTTTTGTCAGAATCGATTCCTCAGAATCGGTTCTCCTTTTGCCCAGAAGTATAGCCCTGGTCAGAGGGCACTCCTTCTGGTCCGGTTGGAACCGAACTGGACTAGCCATCCAGGTCAGCAGACTTCTCGGCCTCCTTTCCCTCAGTCTACTTAATCTCTTTCCAGGGTAGATTTGGGAAAATTCTTGCAAATTTGGCAGTCTGAATCGAGGTGGTCAAACCCCTACAATATCAGAGGTGGTGTGGGATCGGCCTTAGCAAAGACCTCCCACACACACTGCAGTGTTGAAACCCAGGCCCGGTTTTTTCTTGGGTTTCTAGACATGGCCAACTCCAACCAAAACTTACTCTTTTTCAGCAATCTGCTAGGCAAGACTCCCTATCGGTTCCTGACCATGTCACGGGTCTTGAAAAAACATACTTAAAACCAGTTTTTTTAGAACTGATACGGACCAGTAACCACACACTAAAGCAAAGCACAAGTTTGACCTCAAATGATCGGTTCAGCCAAACTGATCCATAGTTTACAAGTTCCACACAGAAAACAGAACAAAAATCTATCTAGTACTCACGTGCCACAGAAAGAGACTTGAACCGACTATGGAAACAACAATTTGGTAGAAACTGACCGAAACTGACTTTGAACTGAGCAGCAGGAGAAATCTCCAGAGCGATTGTTCAGTGAGGCGGAGTAAAGAATCTGACGGTTGCAGTTTGAACAACAACAGACAGGGGCTTCAACCGAGCTCAGGATGCATGTTCTATGCAAGGCATAGAAAAGTTAAACCTTTGTTCTCCAGGGCAGTTGAAAGGCAGGACCTAACTGCAATAGTCAGAATACAGCAAGACTCCATGTTGATTGAAAGCAGATTTTAATCATTAGCAGTCTTCAGAAAAGAAGAAAAAACACATTCACTGATCCCAGCGTTACTATTTAATGTAATGGATTTACATATGCTAAAGTTCTAATTAAATACAATATCAAATGTAAAAGCACAGCTTTCATCAGTTTACAATCAGGATATGCAATCAAATATAAATTCCTGTACAAGTACTGTATATAGAAATATTTTCATAAACAACAGTCAGCAGCTTTAAAAACAGAACCAAAAACAAGCACAAGGGTCCCAGCATTACGAATATAATAGATTAATACGAGCAAAGGTTTTAATCAAAAACAAGATCGAATGCAAGCAAAAAGCTCACCCCCATCCACACACATTCAAACACTTAAATATCTGCAGTAAATAAATCTCTCTTTCTCAATCTGCAGTTTACTCCAGATTTGCTCAGATAAAAAGTAAAGTCTTTTCTATGCATAAAGTACTTTACCTGCAAAATGTTTGAATCCATCCAGCTATCCATGTAGAAACTAAAGTATTCCAGCTCTGAGATGTTCAACTGCTAATTCAAATATGGAGAACGCTCAGGAAGTCACATGAGGAATTAAGTCACGCGCATCTGTTGATGCCTCAATGGATTTTGGGAGTTGTAGTTTTCTTACTGTATGATGTTTAAAGTGAAAAGAAACACATTACAAGTCTGATGCCTAACTTGTATAATTATGTAATTCTTCCTGGTATATAAGAATCTGTGTAATGCATGTGATGCTCTTTTCCACAATAAAAGTAAGTTTAATAAAAAAGGTCAATTTACTAGATGCACTAATTATTGCAGAAAATTAAATGGGGGCAAAAGGATCTATATAGGAAAGCAGTATTGGGAACCCACATTTTTAACCATTTATATACCAAAGATAGTCAAACTGAGGCATTTCATTTTGGTGAGCTCTTACAGGAGCAGTAGAAAGTCTTTTCAGCTCCTCCATATTTGCCCATGATTTTGATTGGCTGTGACAGTCTGGCAGCTGTGCATTTATCTTTGCATAATATGCACTGAAGAAAATATATCGGTGCCAGAGTGCTCCATAACATAAAAATATCACTGTTCCAGTTTAGGAGATTGGCCTCATATTCAAAGGTAGCACCAGCACTAAAGTGGTTTGATAAGTGCTACCATGTTTGCATTAGTGCTTGGGTGGGGCCATATTCAGAGACCCATGTAGGGCCTCCTAAGCCCAGCAGTGCCCAGGCACTAAAATACCTCTTTGTACAAAAGAAATGGTCACCTAATGCATATTAAAGCAATAGCATTTTCAAAGGTTTGTGGAGTGATAAACAGCCCCCAAAATGGTGCTGTATTGCTGCTAGAAACCAGTTCTAAATGGGGCACAAATGTTGTGCTCTAATGTCAAGGCATGCAGCTGTACTGCAGCTGCTCACCTCTATTCATCTGTTCTCTTCACTGTCAATGCTCTCTTGTGGTCTAGTGTGTCCCTCAATCACCCATTCCCATCAGTCTTAGTACTCCTGGTGGTCTACTGTGTCCTCAGTCACCCATAAATGCTTCCTGGTGGCTAGTGGCACCCCATCATCTGTTCTGACACACATACAAGGTATCAGTGGTAGTACAGCAACCCCCACCTGATCTGCCTGCTTACAAACCACTTCCCAACACCCACCCCTACCAGGCTGGCCAAAGATTATCACAGCCTGATATGGTGACCAACAAAGTACTCCATTCACCTCCCCAGCCAGCCACAATATGAGCTGTCAGTAAATGTGATACTGTACATACACCCACTGACAGTTTATATGGCAGCTGGCTGAAAAGGTGAGAGGAGGGTTAAATTCAGAGGAGCATTGATGGTGACAAGGACTGGTGAGCAGAGGAGTACCACTAACTGGGCTTCCAGTACAGTGTCAATGGAAAGCTAAGGCTGCTGCACCTCATGGAATGAACCCATAACGGGCATTCAAATGTCCCTTAGCACCTTGCATGCCCATTGGGCTGACTTACATGTTGGGGCTGAGCACTGCCCACAGGGATCTTGGTGCCATCTTGTTTTGGGCAGCTCTATTCCTTTGGGCTATATACAACACAGATCCATGCCGACAGGATTACTGCACTTACCCCTGCAACAATACAATCTAATATTCAGACAGATTATGCTATGCACTATCCAACTAAATATTGCAGCTGCCAGAAACATAGAAACATAGAAACATAGAATTTGACGGCAGATAAGGACCGCTTGGCCCACCCAGTCTGCCCATTTCCTCACCTGATGGGTAAGCTGCAGATCCTAGTTAACCAGCAGCCTACTTCTTCCTACCCCCACCCCTAGAATTGCCTTATGACTGTCCCATGCTGCTTGAATTCCACCACTGTTTTTGACTCCACAACCTCCTCTGAAGGCTGTTCCATGCATCCACAACCTCTCTGTGAAAAATACTTCCTTAAATTACCTCTGAGCCGCCCCTTCTATCTTCAAATTGTGCCCCTTGTTCTTGCACACCTCTTTTTGAAAGATGCTACCCTCTTGGACTTTGTTGATTCCTTGAGGTACTTGAAAGTTTCTATCATGTCCCCTCTCCTCCTTTCTCGAGGCTATACATATTAAGCTCCTAAGTCTCACTCATATGTCTTCCGTGCAGACCTGCACCATTTTAGTTGCCCTCCTCTGGACAGCTTCCATCCTGTCTATGTCTTTATGGAGATTGGGTCTCCAGAACTGCACGCAGTACTCCAGATGTGGTCTCACCAGCTGTCTGTACAGAGGGATAATAACTTCTTGTTTTCTGCTGGTGATGCCTCGCCCTATGCATCCTAGTATCCCCCAGCCCTTCTTGCTGCCCTCTCACATTGCTTGCCCACCTTTAGGTCATCTGATATGACTACCCCCAGGTTGGGCAAAGTGCAGTGGAAGCATTTGCAGGGTGCTTGCAGGTCTATTTGAATATCAGAGCCATTGCATTTTAAGAGGACACCTACACTTACAGGACATCTCTTACCTACAATGACCACATTTCTAACACTATGAAGAGAGTCCACCAGAGTTGGGAGCAGCCTACCATGTTAACCACCTCCTGAGGCTTGTCTTGCAATAGCCCAGGAAATGTACTGCCCCTACTTGACTATTGCTCTCCAGTGTTCTTCTCCATGTCCTCCTCACTTCTTTCTCATCAAAATATCACATTCAACTCTATCTGTTGCTTTGCCCTTCAGGTCCTTTCCTCCACTCATCAGTGCTATCTATATCAGTCCCTAGGCTGCCTCTCTGCAGGGCCATTTTAAATATGCTATGGGCTGTCTAGTCGACACATCTGTCAGGAACTCACATAAGACCCAGCATTCCTCGCTCTCATTGACAGGGTGGTAACTTGGTGTCTCAGGGTCTCTTTCATCCCCCTCTGAAAGTCCTCCATGTATCTACTCTCATGGGGAGCAAGGCTTTCTCTTTCTCTGCCCCCTACCTTTGGAACAGAATACCACCTGCTATCCATATGTTACCCTTTCATCAGTCCTTCAAATCAAAGCTAAGAGATTGGCTCATGTCTCAGGCCACCTGTGCCTTGGAAACACACTCACCAGAAATACGCCTTAGGGGCCCAGTTTACCATTTGACTTACTTCCCAAGTACTGGCTACTACATAAACAATTGACACATTTTGTCTCCATTGTGAAAATGTTGATTGCTATAGCGTAATCCCTTTTGCACTGTATTGTAAACCTTGGACTGGCTGAATAATGTCTTGATTTGCTTAAAGTATAGTCCTAGTTCTCTGCAAGCAGAGAAGCATTGCTTTATTGTCATGAACTTGTTTTTATGTCCTTAACCCTATGTTAAGATATGCTATTTATGTATCACTGTTTCTGATACCACTATACTCACTGTATTATAGGTACCTACTGTATTATAACTTGTACCTAGTGTCTGTGCCACTCTATGTCCGGTCGCAACTGAAAATGGTCATTTGGATCAGTTTGCTCATCCAGTTACAAAACACAGAAATAAATAAAAAAATTTTGGTAAAACTTACTCACCCCTAAAGTTCCACTTCTCACCTTGTAATCTTCTCCTTCATTCTTCACTCTGATAGAGCAAATTGGGCATTGTTTTCCTTTTCACGTCAGGGATTTTGGCATATTTTAAATCGCGGCCCATCCCCCATCACCTGTCTGACACCCACCCAGCTGCTACACTGAGAACACTGCTGAAATGATGCACACTAACTCCTGGTCTTCAGAGCAGGCAGCGAGGACCAGGAAATACTTTTTTAATCACATAGTCCCTGTCCTCAGGGCAGGCAGCTAAGACTGGAAAACTCATGAGAAAGGCTGAGAGTCACAACAAGGGACAAACTCATTAAAACTAATAACAAAATAAAAAGCTCTAACCATACATACAGTCACTTCTGGTCTTCATAGCAAGCAGGCAGGACCAGACATTGTCAACAGAAAACATCCAAAAGTTGCAATGAGGGGAAAAGATGTTTTAAAAAAGAGAAGAATATAAGTAAAACTATACAGATAGTGTGTCAATCACTCCCAGTCCTCAGAGAAGGCAGAGGGACCAGGTAACAGCAAGACAGAAAATCATAGCTCTTCCTAGTGACAGATAGTGCAGGAACCATTTCATTTTAAAATCTAATCTTTTGTATTTCTTTTTAAATTGTTTTATTCCTTTCATTTTTTAAAACAAAACAACCTATTACCCATTTTCTAAGTATAATAAGACATAGAAATATAGACTTTGATGGCAGATAAGGACCGCTATTCGCTTAGTCTGCCGATTCCCTCCTACAGGATAAGCTGCCGATCCTAGTTAACCAACAGTCATAGACAGGCAGCACCTCCAAGAAGGTTACCGTGCATGCTACTTGTATAAGACCCTCCCCAACCCCACAAACTCTTCCCTGCACTGCTCTGATCCCTTTCTTAGCCAGGTCATTTGTCCCTAGGTGGACAGTGACATCCAGCCCCTCCCCTGTGCAGCTGCTACGGCGATTCAGAGGATTCACTCCCTGTCCCTCCAAGCCATGGCGCCAGGCAGGCACCTTACCTCCCTCTCCTTCCTTCCCAGTTCTACCTTCCTAACAATGGAGTTCCCACCATAGAAACATAGAATTTGACGGGCAGATAAGGACCGCTTGGCCCACCCAGTCTGCCCATTTCCTACCTACTGGATAAGCTGCAGATCCTAGTTAACCAGCAGCCTACTTCTTCCTACCCCCACCCCTCAGAATTGCCTTATGACTATCCCATGCATGCTTGAATTCCCCACTGATTTTGACTCCACAACCTTCCTCCGAAGGCAGTTCCATGCATCCACAACCCTCTCTGTGAAAAAATACTCTTAAATTACCTCTGAGCTACCCCCTCTATCTTCAAATTGTGCCTCTTGTTCTTGCACACCTCTTTTTTGAAAGATGCTACCCTCTTGGACTTTGTTGATTCCCTTGAGGTACTTGAAGTTTCTATCATGTCCCCTCTCCCTCCTTTCCTCGAGGCTATACATATTAGCTCCTTAAGTCTCTCTTCATCGACTTCTGGTGCAGACCCTGCACCATTTTAGTTGCCCTCCTCTGGACAGCTTCCATCTTGTCTATGTCTCTTGGGAGATTGGGTCTCCAGAACTGCACACAGTACTCAGATGGGGTCTCACCAGCTGTCTGTACAGAGGATAATAACTTCCTGTTTTCTACTGGTGATGCCTCCCTATGCATCCCAGTATCCCCCAGCACTCCTTGCTGCCCTCTCACATTGCTTGCCCATCTTAGGTCATCTGATATGACTACCCCCAGGTCCCTTTCCATTCTTGTTGTTGTTAGTATCTCACCCCCATTGTGTACTCTTCCCTGGGTTTTGTTTCCCAGGTGCATTACCTTGCACTTCTTAGCATTGAATCTAAGCTGCCATACATTTGACCATTCCTCTAACCTTGCTAAGTCCTTCTCATCCTTTTCCACCCCACCCTGTGCATCAACTCTGTTGAGGATCTTAGTGTCATCTGCAAAGAGACATACTTTTCTTTCCAGTCCTTCTGCAATGTCGCTTATAAAGACATTGAAGAGGACCCGGTCCTAATACTGAACCCTGTGATACCCCACTAGTAACCCTCCTTTCTTCTGAGTGGACTCCATTTACTATAACTCTGTGTCCTATTCTTCAGCCAATTCTTTACCCAGGCTGTCATCTTGGGACCCACTCCCAGGCTGGCTAACTTGTATATTAATCTTTTGTGTGGGACTGTGTCAAATGCCTTGCTAAAGTCTAGGTAGGCCATGTCCACAGCCCCTCCCTGATCTACTACTTTGGTCACCCAGTCAAAGAAATCTATCAGATTCGTCCGGCATGACCTTCTCCGCTAGAATCCATGCTGCCTAGGGTCCTGTGCCCTCTGGCTGCTAGATACTCGACAATTCTTTCCTTTAGAAGTGATTCCATCATTTTCCCTATCACTGAGGTTAAACTAACAGGTCTATAGTTTCCTGCTTCTGCCTTGCTCCCACTTTTGTGAAGGGAATCACATCTGCCCTCCTCCAGTCCTCGGGTACCACCCCATCCTCCCATGATTTGTTAAAAGGGTAGTCAGTGGTGTCACTAGTTCTACCCTTAGTTCTTTTTAGAATTCTGGGATGAACCCATCAGGCCCCATTGCTTTGTCCACCTTCAGTTTTAAGAGCTCTTCAGAACCCTTTCTTCTGTAAATGGGCTGGTATCAACTCTGTATCCAGAGTGTTACTACTGTTTGTTTTATGTATCTCCCTCTTCCTTCTGTAAATACTGAGCAAAATATTTGTTTAGTATCTCTGCCTTTTCACAGTCTCCTCTGCCCACCCTCCTCCCTTTATTAAGCCTCACTATCCCTCCCTTGGTCTTCCTTTGCTCCTGATGCACCTATAAAGGTTTTATCCCCTTCTTAACTGAGTTGGCTATCTTTTCCTCAGTTTGGGCCTTTGCTGTTCTGACTGCCTTCCCAGCCTCCTTTTGCTTTAACTGATACAGTTCTCTGTCCTGCTCCTTCTGCGATTCCTTGTACTTCCTGAATGCTTTCTTTTCTCTTGAACCTTCACTGCCACTTCCTTTGAGAACCATAGTGGTTTCTTACATCGTCTTGTTTTGTTTATTTGCTTCACACAAGCTTGTTACCTCTGTGATGGCAGTTTTATTATTCCTCATTGTTCTTCCACCCTTCCTTCCTGCCCATTTGCTAGTGCATTCCTTAGGCACTCACCCATTATGGTAAAGTCAGCCTCCTAAAGTCCAGTACTTTTGTCTTTGTATGGCTTGACTCTATTACTGTGTTTATTGTGAACCATACTGATAGATGGTCGCTAGTTCCCAGATGGCTACCCACTTCTACATCTGTGATCCTCTCTCCATCTCCATTTGAGAGTACCAAGTCTAATATTTCTCCCTCTTGAGTGGGCTCCAGTACTAGTTGTCTAAGGCATGCCCCTGTAGGGTATCTAGAATAACTGCACTCTTCAAGTGGCAGCTGCAACTGCACTCCAGTTAACATCTGGCATATTCAGATCACCCATCAGCAGTATCTCCCTTTTCTGCCATTCTAAGTATACTTTCTATCATTTCCTTGTCCATTTCTCCCCTGAGAAGGGAGTCTGTATACAACCCTGTGCGGATTGTGGTGCCATTGCCTGTCTCCAAATTTACCAACAGTGCTTCTTCTCCTCCCTGTTTACCCTTTTGTTCTGTTGCTTTTATTCCTTCCTTTATGTAAAGAACTACTCCTCCTCCTCTTTTACCCTCCCTGTCCCTCCTGTAGATAGTGTATCCTGGTATATTTACGTCCCAGTCATTGTTTTTGTGTGTCCATGTTTCTGTGACTGCCACGATATCCAGATGTTCCTCCTCCATCAAGGCCACTAATTCAGGAAGCTTGTTACCTAGACTATGGGCATTGGTACTCATTGCTCTCCATTTTTGATTGCTTTACCTTCTGTTGCAGCATCCCCACTGACCATTCTACCTTGGTCTTTTCTCATTTAGTACCCTGTTTTGTAGGGAGGCTGGGATTTTTCTGCTGCTTGTCAGTGCCTCCCTTTGACTAGTTTAAAAGCTTTGCCAATGAAGCATTTAAACCGATTGCTCAAAAGACTTGTTCCCTTCCTAGACAGATGCAGACCATCCTGCCAGTATAGGCTGTTGTCCCTCCAGGTGGAACCCCAGTCCCCAATGAAGTTAAACCCCTGTGCTCCGCACTATTTTTTCAACCATTCATTAAACTGCATGGTGCCACTTACCCTCGCCTCACCCATGCATTTGACAGGCAGCACTCTGAGAAGGATACTGTGTGTGCTACTTGTCTTAGGCCCTCCCCAACTCTGCAATGTCCTCCTGCACTGCTCTAACCTCATGATGAGCCAAGTCATTTGTCCCTAGATGGACAATTACGTCCAGCTCAGAATCCCTTGCAGCTGTTGTCATGATCCTGAGGATGCGCTTCCTGTCCCTCAAGCCATGGCACCAGGCAGGCACCCTACTTCAGTTTTCCCAGCTCCTCCCAGTTCTATCCCCTAATAATTGGGTCCCCACCAGGAGCTGCTTCCTTTCCTTGTGGTGTCCTCTGCCTCCTTCCTGTGGGCCTCCCTTGCAGCAGCTGTACTCAGCCTCCTTAGTCTCCTCTGTGGGTGCATCCATAGGGGAGCTATGCTCCCAGAATGGTGTATGGATTGTGGAGTGAACAACTGACTGGTGTGCCTCCGTTCCACCATCCTCACCCTTCCTGAGCCCACTGTGGTCCAACTGCTGTGTTTTCTTTGCAATCTCTGGAGGTAGTGGTGGTGGCTGTGGTGCTCCCTGGATGGGAGGTTCCTTCCTACTGTCCAGTGTGGTCTGGGGAAGGTCCCCGCACTACTGTCCAGTGTGGCCTGAAGACGGGCAACTTTCTCCTCAGGGCAGAGAGTTGTCTCAAATAGGGCAGCATCTCAGCCTCCAGAAAGACTCCTGAAGACTGCTGCCCCACAGCCATTACATTGCACTACTCCCCACATTTTTTTTTGTGTGTGTGTGATTGGTTTGTAATATAGAAATATATATTTATAATATACAATGTGTATGCTTATATTGTCAGTGCAGTGTGCTAGAGAGGATATGACAGTGACATGCACCTTGCACTCTTGAGGAAATGATGTCAGAACCCCAGGTATAAAGGAACTATTTCCAGGGGTGGTGCGGGTGAGGTGGGAAGGGTTGGGCCTAAACTGTGCCTTCGCAAAACAATCAGCTAAAAGCTCTGACCCACTGCTGCAATGAGTGCCTTCCTGCCAGCAAGATGCCCTACACAACAATTTGATAGAGAAATACCCTGCTAATCAAACAGAGAAAATCCACACATCCAAGTCAGAACAGGTAAACCTTCCCAGCCCCAAACAGGCCTGGTGGTTTGTGCTCCAAGAGCTGTCAGCCCCAAAATAAGTCAGCTGTGCTTTAAACTCTTCCTGCACTGAAAATCTTATGAATTGTAACAAACAAACATAAACCTAGATCCACCACCATCGCTGAAAGACTGTCTTTTCCTGTTTCACACTGCAGGTTTTCTGTGACCACTCCTTAACCCCAGTAACTCTGTTAAAAGAGTTTAACTATCACAAACTCCTACACACCAGTAAATTATTTAAAAATAGTTTCTGTCCCAAAATCCTAGTAGTCAATCCAGCTACCCCAAGGGACAACCAGAATGCAGTATTCAAACACTTATGAGGTTACTTCCAAGATAAGCAGAGTTTGCAAGTTTTTTTCAACTCCTCAGCCAACTGTAATTCATTTAAAATAGTTTAACTGTCAGCAAATCCTAGTAGACAATCTAGCTACCTCAATGACCTACCCAAATGCAGTATTTAAATCCTCTCAAGTTACTAACAAGATAAACAGAGTTTACAAGCCCTTCTTGTTAAACACTAAATAAATGTGAATAAAAAGCATTACCAAGGGTGGTTAGTTTCACCTCCCACAGAATTAAGCAAAGTGCACGCTTGTTGCAGATATCAAGTGCAATACAGAATTTCTCACACAGCTCGTAGTTGAAGAAAGTAGTGTCCTTCCAGCTCCAGAAAATGTGTTTTGTTTCCTTCCTGAGGGGAGTTGTTTCCTTCCCGTGGGTCCCATGCCACCCTTCTGTGGGTCTCCTTTGTGGAGGTTCCCAGCTCTCTTTGGTCTCCACTGTGGGTGCCTCCATAGAGGAACCACACTTGCCAGAAAGGCATATGAATTGTGGAGAGGTACAACTGAAGGATGCACCTCTGTTCTATCACACTCACCCTCCCTGAGCCCACTGTGGTCCAACTGCTCCTCTTTCTTGGCAACCTCTGAGGCAACGGCAGTGGCCCTTGTGGTTCCTGGATGGAAGAGAAGGTCCCACAAATCCTGGCCAACTCAGCCTGAAATGAGCAACGCCTCCCTCAGCTTAGAGAGGTGCCTGCAGATGGGAGAACACCACATCCTCCAGAATGCCTCCGGAAGACTGCTGCTCCACAGCCACTGCACTGCACCACTCCCATCATGTCTTATTTCTGGTCCCTTCACTGTAGTTTGGAATACTTACTCTTTCCTGTTTTTTTCTCCTACTTACTTACTGCCTCTGTCACCTTTAAGCACCTGATCTTCCTGTTCTGAGACAAGAAGATCCTATAGTTCTCATTAGTCCTCTTACTTGTTCAGAGACAGACCTGAAATTAACCCCTATACACTCCTGGGTGGGCATTATGCTGAGACAGACCTTCCAGGGACAGTATAACCCTCCGTCTGCAGAATTAGGCCTCACTACACCCTGAGCAGTTGGTTATCTCAGCATAATGCCCACCCTGTTGTGTCTTACCCTTTTGGTGGTGGGCCCTTTAGGTTCCAATTCCCCTGGATAATTCTTTTGGTGCAAACCATTGTAGACAGTAGCACGGGCCTGAGAGTGTCAAGGGCATCATTCTGCTGAATGGCATGTCTTTTCAGTCTTCCCATAGCACTCTGTTCCTCCCTCCTACCCAGCAGCACACATGGCAAGAATTCACCCCCACACCATCTGTATATCAGTTACACAAAATGCATAGTAGCCCTCATTACAGTAGCCCACTAAGCCATCTCTACTCACCCATGTAATGGATTGTCCATAAAGTTTATTGGTACGTAATTGTTATTTAAATGCCATTATTGTATTTGCCACCAATATGGCATGTGCTAATGGTAGAAAATACTCATTATGCCGGCCTGGTGGCGTGAGAGTTGAAGCACTGGATGCCACACCTCACCACGCCGGGCGCACTCCGCGGTTCAGGAATGGATTTGGGTCACTCGGGGTGGCAGGGGAGGGAGGATTGAGCATCGGTAGACAGCTGTCTATCATTGGGGAGGGAGGACAGTGTGGCATACTATGGACTGACACTCAGAGATGGCTGGGTGTTGGCACAGGTGTGTCATCGAGATGAGGGAGGGCACCCATCCAGGGCATCTAGCTGCTTTGTGGAGGTGGGCAGCTGCCTTGCCCATTGCACAGCTCAGATGCCTAGGAGAAAACAGGTGGAAAATGTTCGGGAGCCAATGGGCTCCATGATGACCCGATACATTTGTGTCAAAGTAGGAGTCTTTCCGAGGGGCCTGGAGCAACCCGTCAGCTCCACTGGAGGAGCTATAAAGCAAAAATAAAAAAACATAATGCTCATTATAATAATTTAGGTGATTGTGGAGTGTGTCGGACCAGTCATGGTGCTGCGCTTAATGCGTAACTGACAATGGGTATAAATTCTTCCATTAAAATGGATGTTGATGAGACTTACTAGAAATAATAAAACAAGTATTTAATGAGCGTAGTCATTGTTCATTCATTGCAATAAAGGAAAGTGTGGTCAACTACTTTGTAGACAGAGGACTGTGGGATGAAATGCAGCATGGCTTTACAAATGGGAGGTCACGCCAGATGAACTTAATAGAAATTTTGATTGGCTGAAGAAGGTGATCAACCAGTGGAGCTGTGGGTGTGGCCTATCTGAACTTCAGAAAGGCTTTCAACACTGGCCTGCACAGAAGGCTGGTAAATAAGCTAGAAAGCTTAGGGTTGGGACAGAAAATAACTAGGTGGGTGGAAAATTGGCTGATGCCATAGGGTGGTGGTAAATGGGTACATTCCATGGAAAAGGGAGGAACAAGTGGGTGCCCCTCAGAGGTCAGTACTGCAGCCAATCCATATATATATATATATATATATATATATATACAAGAAGACCTCTCTGTCTATGATGTCTGTTCCAAATAATATGGTTTTGACCCAGCCTTAAGTTTACATCTGTGACCTTGACCCCAACTCTCCACCCCTAAATTTTGTCTTTCCCTGACAAGGCCACCTGACATTCCTTTATGTTTGTCCCAGGCTCTTTTGAAGGCTTCCACTGACTTTGCCCCACCATCTCCTTTGGCAGCTCATTCCATGCTGTTGCCACTCTCTGTAAACGAGTGCTTCCTTACATCCCTCTTGAACCTTCCCCCATCAGTTTTAGGTTGTGCCCCTGGTGGTGGTGTTGGCCTCTTTATTGAATAGGCCCTCACATTCCACTCTGTTAATTACTTTCAAGTACTTGAATGTCTCAATCATATCTCCTCTCTGCCTCCTCTCCTCCAGAGTGTACATCCCAGGTCCTCCAACCTCTCACATATGATCTGTCCTGCTGCCCTCTATCATTTAATTGCTCTCTCTGGACTCTATAATCAGCAATATAGTAGAAGGATTGAGGTAAAGGTCTACCTATTTGCAGATAATACAAAGATCTGTAATAGGTGGCTACACCAGAGGGTGGAGGCTATGAGGAAGGACCTGCAGATTCTGGAAGGGTGGTGGGCAACATGACAGCTGAAATTCAGTGCCAAAAAGTGTATATACATGGGGCATAAAAACTGCAAACCGATATGCACGGGGTAATAAAGCAAACTGAGCAGGAGAAGGATCTGGGGATTATAATTTTGAACAACCTTAAGGTGGGTAACCAATGCAAAAAGGTGGTAGGTAAAGCAAATAGAATGATGGTGTACATAGGGAGCGGAATAACAAGTAGAAGGAGGAATTTGCTGATGCCACTTTATAAGACCATGGTCAGGTATAAATGGTAAAAATAACTTTAAAACCATGCTTAATAGGCTTACATGGAGCACGCCCCACACTAGGCATATAATTACATCATAATACAAGGAACTCATGGGACGGCATCGGCAATTAGGAAGTGGAATGGATTGAGAGATAGCCACCTCTAGGGACAAAATATGATCCCTTCCTTCTTTATGGGGCTAACCAAATGACTTTACCACTACTATGGAGGACTCCCTTCCGGTAAGGGAGCCTTCTGACAATTTTGCAGGCAGATAAAAATGCACAAATGTTTCTCTTAGTTGTTGCACAAATGCACACTAGCCTGGGGCACCTAAGTTCAAATCCCAACAGAGTCATTACTCACTGTATGATCCACAAGTCCATTTTGATGTTTAAGGCCTCGATCCCAACAGTATAAGGTAAAATATAGATCTCACTGTAAACAAAGTGCTGCAGGCCTGATTTACAATGTCTGTACAAGCTGCTTCAAAGGCAGCTTGGACGATGACCAGTGTGCCAGTGACCCTGTGCCAGATTCACTATTGGGTAGGGTCCTGTTGGCAAAGTCCTGTGGCATGTATGGCAACCATGGTCCTGCGCCAAACAGATAGTACATCTGGAAGGTGTGCTGCAAACTGTGGGGTGGTCATACAGCAATAGAACCATGGACAGCAGTCCTTGCTGGCTAGCAGTTCTCCCAGTCCCAATCCTCTTGTTATTACATAAAATCACTTCCCTGGTGGCTAGTGCCCCACCCAGCACTGATCCCTTCTAATTACTGTAATCATGTCCCTGGTGGTCTAGTGGATCCCACTCCCTATATCAATCAGCCCATACAAATTAAATATATCTTTCCTGGTCGTCTAGTGGACATCCACCCTGGCAGGCAGTGCCCCACCACCCCGCTCCCACCATCCTAAAACAGAGCCAATGACTGGCACAGCCGTTTCACACCACCACATCTGGCTGCCAGTTGAGCTGTCAAGGAGTGCGATTGCATACAGTACAAACTTGCTGATTGACAGCTTGAGGAACTGTCAGTCAAGAAGCGTGTACTGTATACATTATACGCCACTTGACAGCTCAGTCAGTGGCCGCCATTGTGTTGTGAGGGAGGAGTGAGCTGGTCACCAGCTCTATTTCAGTATGGGGAGCAAGGTGCTGAGCACCACCTGCCACGCTGGGGGTGGAGTCCACTAGGCCATCATGGAATTAGGTTTTTAATATTCTAATATAAGGGCACATCAGAGATGGGGGGTCCTCTAGACCACCCAGGAATGATTTTGTTAATATTTTTATTTACAGGCACATCGGGGTGGGGGCTGCTAGACTACCAGGGCTGTGATTAATATCACTAAAAGGGGATTGGGTAGGACAGCGGCACATGTTGAGGGAGGGCTCTATGAGTGGCAAGTGGCCAAACCCTCCCAGAGGACAATGTTTTAAGTACCCTTAGACCAGCTCAACTGATCTAAAGGTGCTTAGACATTTGTCCTCTGGGAAGGTTTAGAGAACACCTCATTAGGGGATATAGCAGCTTGCAGCTGCCACATGTCCCCTAGCATCATGTCATAGCTCATTTGTGCTGCAAGGACAGCACAATCCCCCTTGATGCTCACAGCCTGCAGCTGATGCAGGCTGCATTTGAGAATCACTCCCAATGTATCTTTTGGTGCAAAGAGCACTTTGCCATTTCCTCTTGCAAGTCCCTTGCGCCATTCCAAGAGGTTTGAGAATTGGGCTCACCATTTATTGAAGTTGTGAACCATGCATAAATGCAAATTTTTATGGTACTCACATTCTCAAGAAATTTTACAAATTAGATTCTGTCTGCAGTTGTTACTACTCCATTTAAAGGAAATTTACCTCATGATGTATTGAGCTTTCAAGCACATTACCTTACAGAAGTTTAAGCCCTATGATCCATGAAAGATAATTTTCTATTTCTCCTGATGGAATTGGATCACAAATCGGGCCAAGCTCGGTGGCCTGGTGAACCCTTACACTTCCTCAGACATTTTATGGCATATAACCAGGGAGAGCATGGTGATGTGACCCATTGAAATCTATGTGGTTTGGTTTAAAAAAAAATTTGTTTTTTTAAGTGATAAAGTGATATCTGGTAGATATGAAAGCAAACGCTTAACTAGCAAGCATTTGTCAATGCAAAATGTTGGCTTGCTGGCATTGGCATTAGTAGTGCAGGAGTTAGAGAGATGCATACTAGGATTGGCAGTGAAAGTGAACTATCACGACCCCAGCCCCACCCTGCAGAGAGTGACTGGCATTGGGGTGTGCCTTTGGGTCATCAGCCATAACACTCATGCCATTTCACCTCACACGTACCCGCAGACACCCGACAAGTGCCACGTGTGCCTTGGGTTCTTCGGGCCTTATGCTTACCCCATTCCATAAGGAAATATGCTGAGATGAGTGCAGTATAGAGAATGGGGTGAACTTTGGGCATGAAGACTCCAAGCACACCTCTATTCCTGTCACTGGCTGCAGGGTGGGAGTGGAATGGTGTAAGCATTATAGCCGACAATGTCAAGTCGCACCCCTGATGCTTGTCAGTCTCTACAGGGTGGGGCTGTGGGTTGGAAACCCAATGCCCTGAGCATTATTTGGTATTTTCATTCCATATTTTCAACATGGGCCATTTGTGACCCCACCTCATGAAAAGTGGCACTATGAGTTTGTTAGCGAAGGTGATTTTGCACAGCAACTGTGCATTTTGATGCCACAGGTGAGAAAACACATTTTGGGCAGGATGTGAAAATGACAGCTGCACTGTTCATGAGGATGTGTAAAAATGGCATTGTTGAAAATCTGGAGAGAAAATATGCAAAATTGGTGAAGTCACGAGCATGAGAAACTGTGCAACACACCCATAACGCAATTATTTGGGGGATTTTTAAACAAAATTTTCAACATAGGCATTTTGGGAACTCCAATCATGAACAGTGTAACTGTGATTTTGTTAATCTGTCCCAAACATTGATTTTCCACAGCTAATGTGCATTGTACGCCACATGTGCGAAAACACATTTTGGGCAGGATGAAAAAATGAAAGCTGTACTGTTCATAAGGAGGTGTACAAAATGACAATGTTGAAAATCTGGAGTGAAAATATGAAAATTGGTGAAGTCACAAGTGTGTATAGAAACTGCGCAACGACACCTGAATGCAATTATTTTGGGGATTTTTTTACCAAATTTTCAACATAGGCATTTTGGGAACTCCACTCATGAACAGTGTCACTGTGATTTTGTTACTGTGTCATTGTGCGCCACATGAACAAAAACACATTTCAGGCAGAACATGAAAAATGACATCTGTACTGTCCATTAGAGGTGAAAAATTACAATGTTGAAAATCTGGAGTGAAAATATTAAACATTGTCAAAGTTATGGTGGGTGTTGAAACTGTGCAACACACACTCTTAACGCAGTCATTTTGGGAATTTTTCCACCAAATTTGTAAGATACGCTTTTGGGATCCCACCGTGATCAGTGGCACCGTCTATTCATTAATCTGTCCCAAAGGTGATTCCATGCAGTGACTACGAAAGGCCTTTCAGGACCGAGTAACGAGATGACAGTGCATGTGTTCGTGAGGTGGGGGTCCCAAGCACCCCATGTTGAAAATCTGGAGGCAAAATAAAAAATGACTGAGATATCCCCTAGTTGACCCCCATTTATGCCATTATACAGCTTACCGCATTTCTTCGTTCGCAGTTGGCTTTGAAGAGTACAGACATGTTCACGCTCCACTGAAGATCATGGCGCCAACATCTGGAGGTAAGTAAGGAGTTGGGGGTGGAGAGGTGGGGTAGGTTAGAGGATGGATGACAGCGAGGGATCATTTTCTTTGCTTCAGGTAATCAAAAAAAGAAAACAACACCGTGGACAGTTTTTTTACAGGTAAAGAAAAATGTTGTGCTCACTGAGGTGGGCTCACATTGTGCCCCATGACTATGGGAGGAGGATGTTGGCCACACTGGGTTGGGCCCACGTGGCAAACAATGGGGTGGGCAGGGGCTGGAACATGCTGACAGTGGTCAGCTTTTGATAACACTGGGCACACTGTGTTGGGCTTCCAGTGTGCCACACAATCTTGGTGGGGTTTAACATGCTGACAGGGGATTGGGCACCCCAGAAGTTGACTTTGTGGGTATTGTGTGGCAGACAGCGGCAGCCACCACCATGTTTATTTAAATGCTTTACCAGGAAAGGCACACCGAGGCATGTCATCAGTGTTGCTGCATGATGAGCTTGTCTCTGATTGCAGTGGTACTTTTCTTAGAAGTTGTGTCCACTTTACATAATGCATGTTTCAGGCGCTAGCATGCTGGCTAGATGATGAATGAGGATGCACCTACTAAAGCATGCCCTGTATTCGCCAACACTGACACACTTCTGAAATGTGCTACTAGCACAAGATGTTAGTTGTGCGTGCACAGCAAACCAACATAATAAAGGGGCCAGTTTGTTGCAGTGCCTTCAGATGTACCAGAGATTGCTTTGTCATTTAAAAAAAAGGGTTTAAAACTGAGACACATAGTGTCCAATGGGGCAGGTACCTGCACTCTTCCTGGTTGGATGTCTTAAAATGTCTGCCTGTGGGGTGAACTAGGAACTGGAAGGAATCAGCTACTCACTGAGCTACCTGATTTGTGATCCATTCCAAGCTCATCTGATTTACAACCCCTTCCCAACAGGCATAATAGAAAATTATTTTTCATATATTAGGACTTGCACTGTTATAATGGGATATAATGGCCATAAGTCCACATCTACAGCTTGGAAATTCACTTTAAGAGAGCCATCCATTAACAATGTCTGAGAGACAGGGAGAGAAAAGAGAATTTTTTCAAGACAGATAACGTTCTCTGAAAACATCCATTAATGCCAGATCTAACATGCACTCCTTTAAAGTCTTCATAACCTTTTCTTTATATCCTTCTTGCCCATAGATCTATCAAGATTTGATAACGTGACATTGAGATCCCCACCAATAATGAAGGGACTTTGAAAGTTAGATAGAGTCACAAAAAATGTGTAAAAATCTGGATCATCATTATTGGGCTATATAGTGAACAAATTGTTTATTAATTTGTTTCTTTTGGATTGAGGCTATTACATATCTTCCAAGCCTGTCTACAGTTGTCTGACCAAGTCTAATGTTTAAAGATTTTTAAATATGAGAGCTGTACCTCTTGAGTTATTTGAATATGGAGAATGTAGCCCACAGCCTCTAAATAAATTATAGAAATATTGAAAATCGCTGTCAGCTAAATGTGTCTCTTGAAGCAAAAGACAATTTGCTTGTACTTGATTTTATGTGTTGACAAATTTTTGAATTTTGATCCTGTCTCTTGCTCCCTTTATATTCCAACTGAGACACTTAATTTGGCCTTCATTTTATTGTAATTTAATAATTAAATAAAACTACGCTACATAAGATACCAATAAATTTTGGGAAACCCAAACTCCAGTAAAATTGAGATTATTATGGTTCTTGCCTAGCTGAATGATTTTAATATCTATCCTATCTCCCTCCCTGTCTAAATCAAAACCCTTATTCAGACTTGTTGTTGAGTATCCCCCACCAACAGTCTACAAAGACAGTCAATTCTACTGATGGGTGAACGTGATACTAGCTCCAGGGAAGAAATATACCTATTAATTTCAGTTGACTGCTTTTCCTTAATCTATGAATGTTAATAAACTAATTTGTACCTTCATTATTTTTATTCTATATTGTATTTATTCATATTTTTCTTCTATTTTTTGTTGAATTCTTATTTCAGTGCTCATTTATGCCTCAGTGGTCTCTCAGATATATCACATATGGGGCTCATTGTGTTGGAAATAGGTTTTCAAATAAAGATCAGCATCCCTTGGAGTGTCAAAATATGCTGAGTCCCATTTAAAAATATTCTCAATTGGCGGATTGAATCAAATTAAATGGGATACTTTATCCCTCACAGTTTCTTCACCCTCAAAAGCTTTGCACTTTGTCATTACTGCAGGTGGAAGATCTAGAGACTCTGAAGGTACAGGCCTTACACAAGGATTCCTTTTTCAGTTCTGGCTTTTCTAAGTATCTTCTTTATCACAAAAGTAATGATGTTTAATGAAAAATAAATCTTGGCAGGTTTCTTCTGGTTGAGAAACCTCTATGAGCATGATCTAATTAGATATTTTCTTCAGGATACTTCATTCCCAGAGCTTCCAATAATGTTTGTTCCACATATTGCAGGATAGTAGAACCTTCTGAGCCTCTGAAGTCCCCCAATCTTCAAGTTTTCTTCTAGAGTGAGATTCTAGATCTAACACTTTGTGCTGTAATTCTAAGAGCTCTTTTGACAGACAGAAAGGCTGCTCTGTATTACTGGCAGTTGATCTTCCATGGCACTTACTCTATTTTCTAATTCTGAAATCCTGCTAGTTAAGATTTCTATCTTAGTATCTAGCCCAGAAATCAATTCAATATCAAAAGCCAACGACATATGTTTTGAAGCCTGACCTCATTTCGTTTAGCAGAAATTCCTGTACTTGCTGGAATCAGAGGAGAGTATTTACATCCTTGCTGGCATGCTTTGCTTATCCAGCATAGCAGTATCTCGAGTATTACAATCATTCAAAATAGTAAGAACAGTCCATACTGAGTGAGCTTTGAGAAGGACTGTTGGAGATATTTGTATGCATTAGTGCTATAGCTACAGTGGTATTTGGAGAAAAGTGGCAAGAGCTTTTAGAAACATTTGGGACAGTCTGTGATAAGACTTCAGTAGTAAGGCAGTGCTCCTGTTGAGAGGTAGAAGGTTCTTCACTCATACCTGAAGGAAGTTAATCTTTTATTCTATTTTCTCCATTAATCACTACAAATTGATCCATAAGACCATCTGGTCCTATCTTCTGCACTTTACCCAGTTTGTTTAATAGGGATGGAATTTTATTAGCCATTTTTTCTACAGACCTTTATCAACTTATTCAGCTCTGTGTAAAATTGCTTTGTGAATTGAAATCAGGGGCAGAGACTGGTTCTAGAGTCAGAATTCACCATAGTTTTATCCAAGAGTAGCCCAACTCACCTGAGTGGTCTTAAGGTCTGGGCAAATTTTTGTTCTAATTCTTAAGCCTTTTAATCCTCTTCGACATAAGTGCCAATAAAGGATACACCACTTATATGATGATAAAATATCTCCTCTCAAAAAAGGGGGTGCTCGAGAGAAATTAGCAGACTAAATACATAACAATCACAGAGAGAACTCTATCAAGCATAGAGCTGCCGCCTGCAGTTTTATCCAGAATTTATGTCACCTCTCATATAAGCTCCTGCAGTCTCACTTCAGAATATAAACTTTGTTCCTCTGTGCTACAGCCCCACTGCAAATAACGTTGAGAACAGCCCCTCAATCCAACAACCACCTCAATAACACCAGGCCAAGGTGATAGTGTCCACAACGATCCACCAAAATGGCAAATCCTTGTTATGTTTCTGTTTCCAAATTTAGTTTGAACAAATTATGATGTTTAAAAGCAAATCCATTATGGCTACCTGTGATCTTCAAGCTATACAACTGTTATGCCTGGCAAAAGCCAATAAATAGTAGGTGTCTGTCGACTCTCATTCGCCTCTGGTAAATACCTTCTTTCTTCCTATCCTTCCTCTCACATGTAACCAGCCAAGCATTCAAGAAGAGAGGAGAAAAAGAAGAAAAACAAAGAAGAAAATAAGAACCCTCCACATTTGCTTCTCCAGAAGTGAAAATCAGCAGCTTCATCCCAAACACACACTTCATCTCGAACTCACACTTCGCCCTCTCCAGCCTCTTCTCCTGCTCCCCACCATCCAAACTTCAGTGTGATCACCAATTTGATGGAACAAACTCTTGTCTCAGACAGCGCTGCTGAAAGCTTCCTTGCTTAAATCCCCACACAGAGGCCAAAACAGCCGGGAAACTAAAGCAACAGAACAGGTAAGTCCCCACTTTATGTCCAACTTCAGCTCCATCTAGATTTTTAAAAGCTAGAGAAGCACAGTTATTTTACTCACACCTTAACCACAAGGGTGGGGGTAAGACTACATGAAATGTCCAAGCAGTACTCCGGATTTATAGAAATTCTACAGGCATGTCTCTATCTCTCTCGTGTCGATATTGCTGTCAAAAAATTAAGTTAAGTCGCAAAGATTAACAGTTTATAGTTCAGATGACTTGAAGATTGACGCCAGAATTCTGTTCGCTTGTATAAAGGAAAGCAGATGCATAAGATTGTTAACCCGCTGGCGAGCTGCTCATACACGCACCCTTAACATGCCATCTTGTATCCCTGAACCAGAATAGGCTATTTTCTTCTATCACAAGAAATATTAAGTAATGCGCCTGAGATAAATTATGGTGCCATTAAGATTTCAGATCATTCTCCAATGACTTTAGAAATTGAAGTCTGAGAGAAGATTCTTGTTACAGTTCTCGTAGTTGGAGATTTGACAATCTGCTATTGAGAGATCTAAATTTTAAACAAAAGTTAAGGGAGGAAACTAGTTTATTTTTGTTAATAAACAGCAAAGAAGAGACATAGATATCAAACATTTGGGAAACTTTGAAGGCCTATTTGAGGGGCTGGATTATTGCTTTTGCAAGCTTTATTAGAACAAAGCAAAGGAATACAATCACATTAGAACATCAGTTACTTATTGCAGAAGAGGTATATAATAGGACTGGATTGAAAGAAGATTTAAATCAGCTATTGATAGTGAGAAAATAGCTCGACAAAATAATTCCAAAAGGCAGAAGAGCATTTATGAATGCCAGATCTAATTATTATTTATTTGCAGAAAACCTGATAGATTTATCATATCAGCTGCAATATGAACGAAATTTGAACTTTATTCGTAAATTACAGCTAGCTTCTGGGGAAATAACTTCTTCATATTTAGAAATCAACAAAGCTTTTAAAATTATTATGAGGAACTTTATACTCCTGATATTTCTCCTTCCCAGCAGGAAATCAACCAGTTTTTGATAATATTCCTTTAGTCCCTTTCCTTGATCTGGACAAATCTACTTTTGATAAAGCATTTAGTATATAAGAAATAAGAGCAGCAATACAATCCTTCAAAACTATAAATCCCAGGCCCAGATGGGTTTACTGTGGAATTTTATAAAGAATTTGTGGATCTTCTAGCCCTCTACTTCTTCAGGTTTACAATAACTCCAAACAATCTCATATCATCTCAGATTCTATGAATGATTCCATAATTACACTGATATTAAAAGGATAAAGATTCTACAAAGCCTGGTTCCTATAGACCAATTGCTCTGTTGAACGTGGATTATAAAATCATTATGAATTTCTGGGCAAATAGGTTATCTGGAATAATCAGTACCGTCATTCACCCTGATCAATCAGGCTTTATTACAGTAGGCAATTAGCTTATAATATTGGGAAAGCTATAAATATATTGGAACTATCTTCACAAACAGAATTTGCAATCCTATCGCTTGATGCAGAAAAGGCTTGGATCGGGTTCACTGGCCATTCTTACTCACCCTTCTTTCCAGATAGAATTTGGGCGATAAATTTAACTTGGATTAAAATGATATATAACAAACCTAGATCAAGAATTAAAACACATTCTAACATTTCAGATTATTTTGTTTTACAAAGAGGGTGTGGCAAGGCTGCCCTCTTGCTTTATTATTTGCAATATACATTGAAACATTAGCTCTGTCAAGTAGAAAAATCCCTTATTAAAGGAATGAGTATTAATCAACACTCCTGTATAATATCGTTATTTGCAAACAATGTTCTTATATTTTAGATGATCCCAGCCAGAAGGTTAAGGAATTGGAAAGGAAAGTTGTATCTTCTCTACAGTATCAGGATATAGAGTTAACTGGGGTAAATCAGAATGTATTTATAATGGGACCAAAATAGATAATTCATTCTTCTTCTTAATTCAACTATCAAAATGGAAATAAAATATTTAGGAATTACTTTAATGAAAGATTTTGAAAATCTTTATGAAGCAAACTTTCCCCAGTTGATAGATAATATAAAATCAGATCTTGACAGATGGATTAATTTGTCCTTTCTATTGCAGGTAGGATTAATGTTTTAAAATGAATATTCTCCCAAGATTTCTATTTTTTTTTTTCAGGTGCTTCCATATATTTGGATAGCCATTTTTAATCTGGATAAAATCTTTAGGTAATTCATCTGGGAAAATAGAAGACCAAGGGCAAGTCTGGATAAATGATATCCCCTATTGAGCATGGAGGTTTGCCTTCCATTTCTCAAATTGTATTACTGGGCAGCACAACTTGAACAGTTATTGTGTTGGTTTTCAAATCAGAGTGAAGACTGTGATCCAGTGACTTTACTGTTAGAAGGCTTACGCTTCCATTTCAATTTTTGTACCAGGCTTTGTATGTAAACTGCAAGTAAAATATACAAAAGAAGATACTAAAACTGCAAAGGTCACATCTAAAGTCTGAAAAAGCCAATTCATTTGTAGGTTCAAATGTGAATCGTGCCTGGTTTTCACCTTTATATATGAATTCTAATCTCAGGTTTACCCAACTTAATAAAACATTTTTATTTGGCAAAAGTATGATAAACCAATTTGGGACAATGTTTGCAAAACAGTAATTTAAAATCATTTGAGACATTAAAATCTGAATTTATGGTCGATTGATAGCCTATCTGCAACTAAGAGATTTTTATATTAAAAACAACATTAGTTCATTAAAACTTTCCTCTTTAGAAAAACTGTTCTGTGCCCCTCAGAAGGATGGAAAACTAATTTCAAAATATATGGGCTACTTCTGAGACCAACAAATGGGATGTGAATTGCTGGCAGCAAAATGGTCAAAAGAATTATACACCGATACAAAACATAAATTGGACTAGTGTCCTAGCTTCTCCTGAACAAACATCTAGAAATTCCAAACTGAGACTTATTCAGTTCAATATCATACACAATCTTTATTACACACCAATCAAACTTAGTAAATTTATTCCCGATCAATCAGATTTGTGTATACATTGCAAAAGTCAAAAGGTAATCTATCACATATAATGATATCCTGTCCAGTTCTAATTATGTATTGGAATAAAATTAAGGAATTAATTCAAAAATTCTAGAGAAAACCATTCCCTTTGACACAGAAGTTCTCCTCTTTAATCTATATGATGATATGGATATGACAGAGGAGGAAAAATGTTTCTCTCGTTAGCTCTGATTATTGCAAAAAGTTATTTTACTTTATTGGAGGAATGCAGACTTCATCATTCAAGGAATGGTTAGCTCTTTTAACTGATTGTGGTAATTTAGAAAGGCTCTATTATATAAACGAAGGTTGAGAAACCCTTTTGATCAAATATGGCTTCCTTATTTTACATATTTACATACCCACATTTAAAATAAAATGATAGTTCAAAAATTAGGATTAGTTAGGAAGACGGCTTTCCCAGTTCCATGATGTCAATACGATACCAATTAATGGCAAAGTTTATCTGGCCAAACTAAGGTATCAGACGGAGTACAAAAAAAAGAGAAAAAAGAGCTATTATCGAGGAGTTCTGCAGTTTCGTCAGCAGCAATGTTTTATGATACACAAAAGTTAGAGTAAAGCCATCTCCCACTCAGCACAACAAATTTGTCAGCTTGCAATGCTAGGTTACTCTTTAATACTACTGTTCAGAACTGAGAACAATATTCCTATGAGCTCTGAATGACACTATTACAGGACTTGAATGATACTGTTATGGGATTTCTAATGTTATATTACAGGATTTCTTTGACATAGTTTTCAATTGTATTATTTTAATTATCCATATTTGACAAATAATACTGTATTATGTTATATGGAACTATCTGTATGGATAACTTCAAAATGAATACGGTTGTTTGTTAAACTTATTGCTGATGAAAACGGGCATTTATGCTCATTGGCTTACAAGTATAAAAAAAAGATAAAGTTTTCAGTAATAGTAATAAGTAGAATAGCAATAACACAACCTTTGGTTTCAAATTTAGGTAAGAATACTTATCAACTGGTTGAGGATATGCCTACCCAATCCTCAAAAGTTGTGGCATTTTGCAGGAATTACTTCAGGATGGTGTTAAATATGTAAATCAGCTAGATAGGCCTAAAAATGATTTTGAACTGAAAAGGAAAGTCTATTTTCAAGCCATGTTTAGTCTTACTTTTTGAAACAAGTTTAGAAGCATTTTTAAATCCTAAATAAATCTTCAGTGGTTGAGGGAAAATCCTTTTCAGAAAAGAAGACACAATTAATCCACAAAAATCAGAAAACAACATTAAGACAGAAGTAAGCTGAAAGCAATCCAACAAATGGATTTCTTTTTGTAAGGAAGCCCTCACTCAGAGCCCTCAGCTGAGCAGCTCTCACTCCTCTCACTTTCAACTACAGACTCACACTGACCCTGACTCAAGATTCTAAACTCACTACTAACAGCTGGCAAAGGCTTATGCTGCTGCGAGAGTTCAAATGAGCTCATCACTTTCATCTCAGCTGAAGCCAAGCAAACAAAAGTGTGAGCAGGTGAAAACATATAACTACTTAATCACCAGCTGCCTGTCCCTGCCTACGACACTAAGGGGATTCTAGTAACCCCAGGGAGTGGATGGTTACATAATGCTGTATTTATGATATGTCATTTTATAATACCACTGCCTCTGTACACACCTTTTATTTGTAACTGGTCTCCTACATAGAAACATAGAAGTTGTCAGCAGATATGACCTCTTGGCCCACCTAGTATGTAGAAAATGCAGAATGCAGAATTTCACTGATGAAATTTGTGCAGAATGACCATTCTGCTGGTGGAATTTCTGCCAGAATTTCACAGGTTCTTCTCTGGAATTCTGCTGTGATCCACTGAAAAATATTCCACAGAACAGAATTTTTTCTGTGGAAAATCATTCTGCAGCCATTTCCATGTAAAATATTGAGATCTGCAGTATAATATTCTGTGGAACAGCAGTTTTCAGTGGAAAATCATTCCGTAACCATTACTAGGAAAATATTGAGATCCATGAGAATAAAACTCTGCAGAAATGTTGCAGAAAATCTAATTCCACATTTTCTGCCATGGAATTCCCATTCTGTTTCTGGCAACATTTGGTGGAACTGCGCAGAATTTCAAAATTGATGAAATTTTATTTTGCCAGGATTTGAAAATTCTGCATAGCACTACTAGTCTGCCCTATATTCCCTACCTACTGTGCCACCACAGACTCTGCTCCATCTCTGGTCTTCTCTCCTCGTTGTCTTACATCTAAGGTCCCCTTGTGTCTATCCCATGCATGCTTGAATCCTGTTACTATTATAGCACCCACCGCCTACTGGGAGGCTGTTCCAGGTGTCCACCACCCTCTCCATGAAGAAGTATTTCACATCTCCTCTGAGCCTCGTCCCTCCAGTTTCATAGAATGACCCCTTGTCCTGGACCATCTTTTTCAATGGAAAATGCTACCTTCCTGTACCTTATTAATACCTGTGAGGTATTTGAATATTTCTGTCATATCCCCTTTCTCTCCTTTCCTCTAGAGAGTACATATTTAGTTCATTGAGTCTTTCCTCATAGGGCTTCTGATGCAGGCCCTGCAACATTTTGGTATTCCTCCTTTGTGCTATCTCCACTATATATATATATATATATATATATATATATATATATATATATATATATATATATAAAATGTATATGTATGTATATGTGTATATGTATATATAATATATATGTGTATATATATATATATATATATATGTGTGTGTGTGTGTATATATATATGTCCTTTCAGGGTGAGGCCTCCAGAACTGGACACAGTACTCTAGGTGTGGTCTTACTAGTGATTTATAAAGGGTAATACAACCTCCTCTTCCTGCTGGTGATGCCCCTCCCTATGCACCTGAGCATTCTGCTAGCCCTCCCCACTGCCTTATCACACTGTTTTACTACCTTTAGGTCATCAGAAATGATCACCCTGAGGTCTCTTTTCCTGTTTTGTGGTTACTATATCCACCACGCCAATTGGTACATTGCCCCTGGTTTCTGTGCCCCAAGTGTATGATTTTGCACTTTTGCATTGAAACGCAGCTGCCATTCCCATGACCATTCTTCTAGGTTTTTCAGATCAGCCCTCATTCTTTCCACCCTCTTTCCCCAATGTGTCCTTTTTGTTGCAGATTGTTGTGTCTTTCAGAACAGACATACAGTACTTTCCCTCAGCCCTTCCACAATGTATGTAATAAAGACACTGAAGTGGAACAAACTTAGTACTGACCCCTGTGGCACCTGGCTTGTCACCTTGCCTTCTCCAGGGTGGACCCCATTTACCACCACCCTCTGACTTCTGTTGCTTAGCCAACTTCTTGCCCATTTTACTACTTTTGTACCTGCTCCTAGGTTGCCCAGCTTGCTTACCAGTTTTCTATGTGGAATGGTGTCAAAGGCCTTACTAAATCCAGGTAGGCCACATCTACCACTCCTCCTGATCCCTCCTTTTTTTGTTACAATTAAAGTTTTTGTTTGTTTGTTCAGGGAAAAGAATTACATCAACAATATATGTACAAAATTCTTTAGCTATAACCTGGCCAGGATTGCTCCCTAGGATTGACAGACTGAGGCAGGAATAACATATACTGTATACAATACTTGCAAAACAGTAGTTAAAGAGATGAGCACTGAGCCTTTTAACAAAAGTTCATGTCCAGGAGAGTTAGTTATGATAGCAGACAAGTCTATACCAAAACATTGTGGCCATCTGCCTCACTGATCCTTTTACAGTTAAACTTTTTATTAATTTTTCATAAGATATACAGACAAACCTCTTACAGTACAGTACAATGTGAGGATTTTTTAAAGAAATTGAGGCAGCATATAATAAGAACATTGCTACACTAATACAAGGAGCTTTTTGGTTTAAAATATAGTAAACAATACAGGTCATGTAATTAGCATATACTTGACATTTGTAGTGAACTTAAAGTGATAGTATGATTAGATATGGTTTATATTAAAATGTTACATAATTATATATGATGCTGCAAAAGGTACATTCGTAAAAGGATTGTGAGTAATAAAGAATGATTGAGAACAGAGTATAGGAAAGAAAGATATATAAGAAAGTTAAGAGAGAGAGGAAACTATAAAAAAGGGGAAAAAGCAAGACTACAATGATGTATCAGTAAAAGGAAAATCCATATATATTAAGTCCATACATTGGTGTTGGAAGATTTAGTTGATTCCAAAAATTAAAAAGCCCTGCCAACAATTTTATATAACATGAGTCGGTCAGACAAGATATATGTCATCGGTCCAGAGAGGCATATTGCAATAGTTGGTTAATGATACTGGGAAGGGTAGGGATTATGTTGGATCTCCAATGCATGAGGATTGTGCGTTTAACTTGAAGGAAGAGTATATTTAACCATCTGCTCTGCGAATGTGAAATTTTATAAACGGTGATTAAAATACCAAGAATGCAAATGTTTAGGGTCTAGTGTAAAGGTTGACCTACCACTTTCATTGCAAATCTGTGAGTACAGTGCCAAATCTTTTGTATGAGGACAGTGCCATAAGATATGCATAAATCCCCATTGGGGAACTGCAGTGCCAGCAATTGTTATTGTTCAATCAAACCCATTTTTGTAATACAACAGGAGTTCTGTACCACAAATGAAGGATCTTGGTTTGAATGAGGAACTCTGCTTATCATTAAAAGATTTGTGACAGGAGAGCCAACATCTGGACCATTGTGCATTGGTGATATTATATTGTAGCAAAGTACTCCATCTGTTTTAGTATAGACAGAGTAGTCAGGAAGGATATCACAAATATCTTTGTAAACAGTGCTATTTAAATTGGATGTTGTTTTATCCATTTAGAGATGTGCTTATCATACAGAGAATTGATAGAGAAGGGTGTGAGGTAAGAGTTGCAAGCAGTCACGAAGCTGTAGATATTTCCAAAAATCCTGATGGGAAAGATTCCATATGCCTCGTGAGGTCGGTGTAAGATTTTAACTTTAATGACTTGGGTTCAAGTATATCCTGCAAAAGAGAATACCCTTATTTTTCCAGGTACGACAAAAAATGGGGTGATTATCAAGAGATATATGGTGGTTACCCAGATGGGGTGTAAGCTAAGGGTTGAGTTAGATTTAATATGCTCGTGAATGCTTTTCCAATAGAATATAGAAGCAGCTATGGTAGGGTGAGACTTTAAAGAAGAGGTAAGGGTGTTATAAAGGAAAGAAGTTGCCACATTACCAGGACATAAGGATGTTTCCATATTGACCCATAAAGGAGACTGGATGTTGGTTTGTTAAACCATTTAATTGTTTGAGATGTAATGGAAAGCCCATAAGTAGGCTTGAACCAAGGAAGGCCAAAGCCACCGTTTGACCAATGGGATCTAAGTTTATTACAACTAAATCTAGGTATTTTGCCTTCCCAAATGAAGCTGCCGATAATTTTGTCTATTTTGGTAAGAAACTAGAGGAAGTATAAAAGGATATTGGAAAATAGGTATAATATTTTAGGAGTTATTGACATTTTAATGGTGGAAATTTTACCATTAAAAGAAAGTTTAAGTAGCTTCCATCTCTCAAGTGTTGTTTGGATACTGGTCAACAGAGGGAAAGATTAGCATCCCATAATTTATTCAATGTCGGGGTGATCCGAATGCCAAGATAAGATATACCTTGGGGCCCAACGAAAGCCTAATGAGTTGTTCATGAGGGACTACAAATTGTATTCAGTGGTAGCGTTTGGATTTAAGGTTTAGAGCTAGTCCGAGTGGAGGTGAAGTCATTCAGTAGTTTAACTAAAGGTTGCCCAGAACTTTTGAGGTTTTCAAGTAAAATAAGGAGATCATCTGCATATGAGAGTGAAGTATAGTGAGAGTTACCAATAGTAATGCCTTTAATTGTACCGGATTGACGAGGGGACGCAGAAAGAGGTTCCATGGCAAGTATAAACAATGAAGGTGATCAGGGGCATCCTTGTCTGGTGCCTCTTGCTAAGTAAAAGGAGGGGACAAAGTAGAGTGCGTGAGAACTCAGAGCTGAAGTGGAGGTATACAATAATTGAATCCAAGCACAAAATTATTTGTAAAGCCAAATGAGATAGCACCTGATATAGATATTCCCAATTGAGAGAGTCAAATGCTTTCTCAAAGTCAATGGCTATTGCAGCTGCAGGGTTTTAAGAGTTTTTGCTTTGTGAATTAAATTGAGTAATGAGCGAAGATGATCAGAACTGTTTCTATTTTGATAAATCCTGATTGAGAAGTATGGATGAGTTTAGTCATTAAAGATTCTAAGCTAAGAGTTAGTAATTTGGCAAAGATTTTCCATCAGTATTAAGAAGTGAGATCGGTCTATAGTTTGAAGGAAGTAAAGGGTCTTTGTCTTTTTGGTAAGACTGTTATGATGGTTTCGGTCAGCATGGAGTTTTTATTAAGGTTGCTTCTTGGAATACATTGTCTAATACAGGACAAAGAGTGTCAGATAGGGTTTTATAAAATCAATAGGGAACCATCACTGCCAGGTGCTTTACCGCTTTTAATGATGATAAAGCAGTTTGGATTTCCTGTAAAGTGATTGGTTTATCAAGCACAGCTTTGTCCTGAGGGGATAGGTGGGGTAGATTCAATTTTTCCAGAAAATGTTGTATTAGGTTGGATTTGTAGTATTAGGTTGCAGTATAGTTGATGGTAAAGGATTGCATAATACGATTGATTGAAAGGTTGTGTGTGTGTGTCTGACCTGATGGATCTTTTAGACCTGCTATATGTCTCTGCATCTGTTGAGTTTTTAGCTGGTAAGAGGCAACTTTCCACATTTATCCCCTGTTTCCAATAACCGTGTTTAATCCTAAAAGGCAAGTTCAGCTTTCCTGGATATCAACTTGTTAATTTTAATTTTAATTGTAGAATTTCAGATGAAGCTGTGAATTATGATTGGGTTTATTTAATTTATAGTATTGGGTTTCTTTTTCTTTAAGGGATTTTTCTAAATTAGCTAATTGTTGTTCTCTTAATTTTTCTATGCGCTGCATAACTAATAATTTTACCTCTAATAGTGGCTTTTAATGCTTCCCAGATAGTACCTTGAGACATATCTGGAGTATCGTTAATAGAAAGAAATCTTGAATCTGGGTTTTAATCCAAGGAGGAATTCAGGGTCTCTGAGTAAAAGTGGGTCTAAATGCCAAGATGAGGATTTAGAAGAAGGTGGACCCCAGAGTAAATGCAAACTGATAGGAGAATGATCAGATATAACAATAGGGAGAATCGATGTATCAATAATTTTTTCAGTAATGAGGGAGAAGAGAACCAATAATCAATCCTACTATATGATTTCTGTAAAGAGGAATAAAAGGTGTAATCTCGTTGTCTGGGATGATGTCGTCTCCAAATGTCAGAGAGACCTAAATCCTTCATAAGCATTGATAGAGCATTAATACTACGGGGTGGGCATCATGTGATGAGTTACTTCTGTCTAAATATGCTTGTAGTGCTAGTTAAAGCCACCACCAATAAGAATAGGTGAATTATTTTTATTATTAATCATAATTTGTTGGGATAGATTATGGAAGAAAATGGGTGAATCAAAGTTGGGTGCATATACATTCCACAAACATAAGCGGACCTGCTGTGGTGTTTAATAGGGTTATAATCCACCTACCATCTGGGTCTCTAATGATTTTTATGGGGGCCAATTAAAGAGATTTATGTATTAAGATAGCAACCCATGTTTTTGGATGGAGAAGATGACATATACTTGACCGACCCAGTCCCTTTTAAGTCTGTTGACATCCTCTGATAAAAGTTTAGTTTCTTGTAAGAAAGCAATATGTGTTTTATGCTTTTTAAGATAGGTAAGTACTTGCTTACATTTACAAGGCGAGTTGAGTCCCTTGACATTCCATGAATGTAAGATTAGATCACTCATGGTACTAGGATATAAGGTAATTAGTTACAAATAGGAATGAGGGACTCAATACCATTAATTTGGAGGATGTCACAGATTCAAAAGGTAAATATATATAATAAACAAATGTATGCAGGGCCCTTAACTTGTATGGGTTCAGATGATTGAGTATTTGTATTCATTTGTCTCGAAGGAGAGTATAGAGATAAGAATATCAAGTAATTAAACATTAGAACCAACAAACTTTAGTATAAACTCAATAACAAGAATATTAATTTGAAACTTTTATGAAATGCAGAGCAATAAGAGTCGGTAAATATACTAGGACTCTCACTCTACACTACTAGGTGTAGAGTAATTAGTGAATCTCAAGATACAGTTTACCTATAATCTTAAGATACTAAACTTTATATAACAGTATATTAATGAAGTGTAATTGAGATTTGTGCTGAGGTAATTAAAGCATTACCCTGGAAAAAACAAAACATCATTCTACCAAATAAAAAGGATAATTATGTAATAGTGTTAAATTCCAAACATAATGAATTAGCTTGAACGTAAGCAATAAGTCCAATATTAAATAAAGTATACCAACATGATGGCAGATAATGCTGAAACAGTGTGAGCCAGATAAAAGGATGCCCGATGTGTATTAATCCACATAAGCTAGGTTAGGAATGCAGTATATACTATAGGTTCATAGTGCATCAGTGTATGTGGAATCATTTTATAAGTTCCAATGATTTGAAAGAAATGGGATGAAGAATAATGTGAAAAGGCGGAAAAACTCAATGTATAGAAATACAATTGGAAGCATACTTTGGTGCAAAATCTGTGAGATATAATGGGAATGCACCTGATGCACTACATACCAGAAGTGATGCAAAATAAATATTAAATAAGTAAATGATTTTAGAGTATTTGTCTAGTCATCCTCCACACTCCAAATGATAGGATTTATGTGGAAAAATGCTATAATAGTAGGGGTTAAGGGCACACTGATATGAAATACAGAACTCTATATATGTATATATGTCTGACCACATGGTGGCCAAAGCTTATGAAAATTAGAGCGTAAATAGCAATTATATATACTAATGTCTGGCACCACACAAGGATTAATTAGAAGAGATCTTACAAACATTGTAATATTTATTCTTTCTCTCATTTATTTTTTTTCCATTGAATACATTGACAGTAACTCCGCATGGATTAAATACCTCCAGTGTCAATTGGCTCACCTCCAACAGACAGATACAGGCTTCTCAGCAGCGATAGTGATTTACTGCATTTAAGTGCTCCAAACCTGTTAAGTCGATAGAGTCGACTTATGGGTAAATGTACCAAGGAATCAATGAGGTGGTGGAAGAGGAGGGATTCTGAGAGAAACTGCTATATCACATCTAATTATGGGCCATAGTATTTATTACAAATTTTTTTTTTTTTTAGTGGGAAAAGCCTCAGGTAGCCTTGCTCTTCATTTTCTTCTCCTTTTCTTTTGGGTGGTCTAGATGATTTAAAGGGAGAGCTGGACACAAGATCAGCCCAGGAAGAATTGGAAGAGTCATTACCATTGAGAGCGCTTCTGGTCTTGAGTAAAGGGTTGGATACAGTCTGTCTCAGATCCTCCGTAGATGAGTGCAGATCTTCTTGGAGCAGATCTTCTTGGAGTGGGAGAATTTGTTAGACAAGGTAAGAGGATTAGAAAAACTGATGCGACATTCCACATGGGAAGCTGAGAGGTGAAATATTATTTAAACAGCAGGTATTATTATTTAGAGAAGAACCAGATGCTTTTTTTTTTTGTATGCATGGAGCTTCTGGCAGGAACTACAGTGGCAGATATGATGGCTGCAGATTTCTCAGGGACCTGAAGGACAGTTTCAGCAGGAAGGGCAAGACATTGTAATTGCGAAGTGCTTGTGCTGGAGCAGGAATGAGCTGCATTAGCATCGCAAGGCAATGTAAGTGCAGGCTGTGTCCAATTCAGAAATTCAGAGAGAGATTCTGGGGTACTGAAATCTCTGTAGAATCATTCAAAAAAGACGATTGTTGCAGGGTAACGCGAGTGCAAACTTAATTCCACGCTGATGAAGGATTGTTTTAATGGGGTTGTAAGCTTTTTGTTTGTTAGATAATTCTTTAGAATAGTCTCTGAAAATTAGGATTCTGTTTTCTTGCCAAGTAAGTGAACCTAATTGCCTGCTTTTTGAAGAATCAGTTCAGTATGTGCGTGGTTTAGAAATCTGGCAATGATGGGCCTGGGTTTCTGGTCGGGTCCAGGCCTCAGATTTAAGGTGCGGTGAGATCTCTCAATGATTAGGTCTTGCCGGCTTGGTAATTTAAGCAAGAAGGAAGTACATGAGTTAGAAGAGCACTGGTGTTCCTACTTCAACACCTTCAGGAATCCGAGAAATCTAAGGTTATTACGTCTGTTTCTATTTTCAATATCATCTATTTTGTCCTGAAGGTTCCTAATAACTCTGTCCTGCTCCCTGATGGTAGCCTGTAATGTGTTAATGGAATCTTCATTTTGAGATGCTTTAACATCAGTAGCGCTGATTTTTTGATCTAATGCCTGCATATTATTGATATTTTGTTGAGATGCAATTTTTAATACATTGATTTCACTTATTAGTTGCTGAAACATTGCCTCCACTCTATTAAGAGAACTGTTATGTGGAGATTGGTCTGCCATTATTGTAGGCCTTAATAGAGAAATTGAAAAGCTGTAGGTAACTCTCTCAGTAATTATGAGGCAATAAAATATTGTACCAGAGCTGTTCTATGATGTACATATAGTAAGATCTCAGATGTTGGTGAAGGTAGGAAGTCTGGAATCTGTAGGATGGATGATGATATTTGGTGAATCCAGGAGATGAAGAATCAAGCAGCCATCTTCAGCACAGCGCCTCTGGCTGTCCTCACCTCACTGATCCTTGCCATGCCTATTCTGTAATGAGATATTCTTTAAGTATGGTTCAGGATCACATTGTTCATAAAATTAAACCTCAGTCCAAATGTGTCTGGGATAATTTCAGTAGGGTGACTGAATATTGCAGTGCTACTGGTAAATAAGCATGTAAAGCAATCACTCTAACAAAGCAAGGCAAAGTAACTTCACATTCAGGAAGAAACAACTATATGCCAAGTGTGTAATACCGACATATAACATGGGCAGCCACGTATATGTGATCTGATTGGCAGAGAGACATCACCTGACCATTGATTAAACTCTGTTACCTGAAGAGTCTGTGGTGAACAGGTCACAGAGATTAATATCAAGAGGCAGCCTGAACTTCTTGTTGCAGCCTAACACTGAGAGTACAAGGTAGCCATTAATTTTGGCACTAATGACTCTCAGCAAGTTAGGTCCCTCGCAGCTACAAAGCTCATCTGGCCCTTCTGTCTATCCTGTCATGCTGCACAATTAAATGTGTCTCCAGCCACCCCCATCTAGGCCTGATGTTGCCCACCCAGCTGAACTTGATGCTCCTTGCAAACCTCCACACATGCAGAGTAGTCTAATCCTAGAGAACCGAGAGTTGCTGTGTATTGTTCTCGCTGTTTGCTAGTGCCACAAAATGGTATGTGTCTGTCAGTGCTCAGCTATGCTGGATACTCTCCACCACCCACCCAGTGGAAATTTGTGCCCCTAGCTTTTCTGTGTACCCCAAGCAGCACTGTCTTGTCTAGAGAGCCCCTAAGCTGATGTTCCGTTGTTGTTGGACAATTCAGTGTGTGATCTTGCAATATCTGAAGGAATATTCATCATCTTCAGTGATCTCCAGTATGAGACATTTATGTCTTAGTGTGGCCACCCCACAAATTCACCTGGCAAGTGATGCATTAAGTGTCCTGTTGGAGAATGAAGCATATATCGAAGCAGCACTTCATGTTGTTTGTCCTCGGTTATCGCCGGAGCATTACTCTATATTGCTAGTGGCACCCCACTCCACTGACTTCCTGCTCTTAGTTTCACCAACACATATATCAGAGATGTCTCCTAAGCAGTAACCCATGACAATGGATATCAAGGTAGGCAATATTTGAGAATGTGAAGATGTTTCTTGCAAAATGACGGTATGCCACTATCACAGCTGAGCTGTTACAACAGAGAAACAGAGCTATGAACTATCAGGACATGGAGAGGTAGCATCGTAACTGTTGTTTTTCAAATAGTACTGCCACAATTGTTGTTCAGGAGAGTGAAACAGCAGTCAGTATCAGCTGTATGAGATGCCTGGAAATCAGAGCAGTGAGTAGCAGTTTTGATGTGGGAAAAGTGTGTGTGTGTGGTAAACAGTCTGTAGTGAAACCATCTGCAGTGTGTGGATCTTGTTATAGCACAGAGAGCAATGTGTTAGATATAGCTATTTGTTTTTGAATTTAGAGGAACAGTTGTCTGTCAGTTCATAGCATGGAACTGTCTTTTCATTGTTTGGCCATCTGTCCATGAATCTATGGCTGCAGTACAGATTTCCTGGTGGGATAGCAGCAAAGGGAGCAGTAGTGTGAGAAGGTCCAGCGATATAAGCAAGCCAGGAAATAATGGTTTAACACAGCAGAAAATGAAGCAGAGGCGCAAGCATTAAATTACAGAAATATTGCTTAGTTATGGCACCTGCCTCTGAAGTTGCAGACTCAGAATTAGAAAGGAAGAAAAGTAGCATAGTCATATCTAAATGCTCCAAAGAGAAAAGTGATAGTGCAGAGAAACAGATCATAAATTCTACACTGTATAGTAGCACAGATGAGCCAGACCACAGAATGTGGTATCATGAGACAGTGACCAGCATTCAAACTATCACCACCTTCAGATATTCTCAAATAGTTAGCAGCACAGATACCACACCAAGAAAAACAAAGCCACTGTCTACTACTAGTGTGCCACCTCAGACAGATGGTGCTTGTGCAAAGGTGTCATCATTGCACAGTATCAGTATTATGCAGTCTGCAAGAACTGATCCTCATGGTGCAAAACAAACAGAAGTGGTCTCAATGCAATCTGTAACAATTAGAGAGGCAGATCAACAGCCCACCATTTCCTACCAAAAGACAGGTTTATGGAACAGTATGACAGCACGCAGAGACACAGTGGGCACCAGTAGTACCGAATTGCAGGAAAGAAATGTCATTGCATTAGGGAAGAAGGTGGTAGAGCAGCAAAGAGTTAAGAATGTTGTCATGCACCAGTTACAGAGTCCAACCCCTATGAAACAAATGAAACTGACAGAACTATCACAGAGAAGAGATCTGACACAGAGTAACCTCAATATACACACCACTAAAGAGAAACACCAATACACATGTACGAAACCTCAGAGCATCATGGAGAGTACCAAGGTGAATCAGATGAAGAGTGTCACACCCACTAAATGTTGTAAACTCAAACAAAAGTGCAGTGACTAGTGCTGGACAACATATTCACCTTTAGGTGTGAGAGCTTGATAAGTTAGAGCAAAGCGAAAGATGAAGCCAACACTCAGAAAAGCACCATCTGGGCTGTAAATGTGCTAAAGGACTGGTTAGTGAGTAGTAAACAGCATATAAACTTGCAAATGATCTCAATAGAGGAGTTGAGTACTGTCCTCAGGAATTCTATGGGACAGTGAAAGGTGTGGAGGAGATTACAAAGTGAGTTTGTTTATTTGTCTGCATGCTGGGATCAATAGATTCCTAAATAATGTTGAACATAACAGACATGTCAACATTGCATCTGACACAAGCTTTTCAGTCTGCAGATAATATCTTCATAGGGCAGACTGAAACAACTAAGAAAAGACAGGCAAGATCATGCGATGCCTAACCCATGGATAAGTGATGCAGATCTCTGTAAACTGCACTCCTCAGATGCATTGTCATCTACCACACCAAGTGGTCTTCTTCAACACGTGGGTTCGAATTACAGCTAGGTCTCACATGCCATGGAAGGGAAGGTAAAAGAAATAAAACAGGGCTGATTCATTGTCCAAAATATTCGGATGGGAGCAAGTACTTATCGCTCACATTCAAGTCACACAACAAAGACATGACCAAAGTATGTGGGTGATAGAACCCACTGACTGGTCGTATCAGCAGAAAACCCTGGTCAGGTGGGGGCTCCAGTCTTCTAATTTAAGTGGTCCTTTGCCATCTGTGCAGAATTTTAAGTTGTGTAAATATATTTTTGTGTTTTGATGGCCTTTAGTGTATTGACCCAGCAAGTGTGCCAGAGTTCTTTTGTGACCGCTAGGCACAACACCTCTGTCCATCTTTCCTGGACCTTGTGAGTAGGGTCCAGAAGCATATCAAGCAGGTGTTGTGAACATCTTTGCTCTATGCCTGCTTTCCATTTTGGCCCAGAGGTTCTGATTTGGACAGGTTCAGTTCTAACACCACTGTAAGTGCGCTGCAGCTAGAGGCAATGCCAGTGATGTTGTTTGGGTAAGCTGAATTCCAGTTGAATTTGCGTGAAGGTCTTAAGGGTGTGGAGATTAGGTGCAGGATGTCCGACAGAAATGGATACCTACTTCTACCCATTCCCAATACCTTACTGGCCCCTATTGTAAGGCAAGGGTCTTGATCAGCTTCCATGGTCACCCAGTCAAAGAACTCAATCAGGTTTGTCTGGCAAGACCTTCCCTGTGAAAGAATGTTGCCTCAGATCCTGTAATCCACTGGTTACAAGGTATTCCCAATACTTTCCTTCAGTAGCAATTCCATTACTTTACCTACTACCAAAGTAAGGCTGACAGGTCTGTAATTTCCTGCCTCCTCCCTATTTCAACTTCTGTGTAGTGTGACCACATGTGCCCTGCTCCAGTCCTCCTGATCCTCCCTGTTTCTAGTGATAGGCTGAACAGAGCTATCAGAGGTGCAATCAGCAACTCCTTGAGCTCCTCAGTATCCTAGGATACACCCGTCAGGTCCCATTGCCTTGTCTACTTTCAACTGTGATAGCTTCTTGAGGACTCTCTCCTCTGTAAAATGATTAGTGTTCACTCTCCTTCCTTTAATGGCCTTGTCCCTTATCTTTGGCCCATCTCTATCCCTTCCTCCGTAAATACTGAAAAGTACTTGTTCAATATTTCTGCTATTTTTGTCCTCTTCCTCCCACCCACACCCCTTCCCCTTTTAGCCTTACCATCCAACCTTTGGTCTTTCTCTTCTCACTGATATAAAAGAATGTTTTATCCCTTTTTTACTGACTGAGCAATACTCTCCTCTGTTCATGCCTTTGTGCTCCCAACTGCTCTCCCTGCCTCTCTTTGTTTCTCCTGGTAACTCTCCCTATCCTTCTCCTTCTGTGTCCTCTTGTACCTTCTAAATGCTAATTTGTTTGCCTTACTTTCTCCGCTACTTCTCTAGAGAATCATAGCGGCCTCTTTTTCTCTTGCCCTTGTTAGCCTGCCTGATGCAGAGATTTGTTGCCTTTGCAATGCCCCCCTTTATTTTTGCTTAATGTTCCTTGACTCCCCAGTTTCCATATCCCTTCTAGGCTGTCCCTGAGGCATTTTCTCATTTTCTTAAAATCAGCCCTCCTGAAGTCCAGGACACTTGTCTTAATGCATTTCACTTCTTACCCAGTTCTTATATTGAGCCACACCATATGGTTATCACTGGTCCCCAGGTGATCACCCACTGAGAAGTTAGCAACGCTGTTCCTGTTTGTCAGTACCAGGTCCAGTACTGCCTACCCATGAGAGGGTTCCTTAACTAGTTTCCATGAGGAACGACCCTTGCAGGGAGTCCAGGATGTCCCTGCTTCTGACTGTTGCCACAGCTGTTAGGCTCCAATTCACATCCAGTAGATTTAAGATGCCTACCAGCAAGACCTGCACTTTGCATGCCATCCTTTGGATTATTTCCATCATATCTTTATCCCCTCCCCTCCCCCAGGCTGAAGGTCTGCAGATCACTCCTGTGCAATCACTCCTTGTCTCACGGGTGACTCACGGTACTCAGCTCCTCCCTGATCTCGAAACTAATAGGGACTACAAGGTGAAAACTTCACCAGGTATGTAAACAGAGTAGGTAGGGAAGTACAATTGATTACAATTAAATATTAATTAACTTTAGGGCGATGAAGCCACCTGAGAGTTCCTGTATGTCATGTCAAAATGCATTCTTTTGCAGTCTGGATTATAAATAGGCTTGGCAGTATTAGATTTAAATTGGTAAATGTAGATAAATGTTGATTTCACTGCTCACACACAAATAAATGAAAAAGTATTTCCATTGGTAATAATCTAAATTTACAGATAGAAAAGTTAGTTCTGTTGCTATTTTGACATGTGACGATAACAATTTGTGCTTTTATCAGTTTGTAAATCTAACATTTGCTGTCATTAACTGCAACAGTGAAAATTAAATCGATACAAATCGAAATAAATGCTTAAAACCCATAATTCCATACAACTGGTAAAGTTTAAATCGATAAAACTCGGGGAAAAAGGTTTAAAAATAAAAATCGATATTTTCCATCAAAATTATAAAAAATAAAATCGAAAACTGCCAACCCTAATTATAAATAAAACAAAAATAAAGCGAATGTGGTTGTATGGCAATAAACAACGTAACAAAGTACAGCAATACAACCAGATAAGCAACTGAACTGAGCAAGCACAGCACAGCATCAGAACAAAATGTTATGTGCGGGAAGTGGGCTACAGGCAGAAACAGGAATGAGTCTTAAATTCATGGAGCAGAGGTGTAAGAAAGACAATAAATGGCAGCAGAATAAATAGAGGATGGCGCTGTTGCAGGGAGAGGAAATTTGAAGGAGAATAAGGCTTCAGCAGAAGAGTATTTGAATGAGGATGAAGCAAGGCTTTGAAATCTTAAGGGAGTAGAACTGAGGCAGTGAAGCAGAAAGATGGATGCAAAGCAGAAGGGAGGAGGGAGAATCCGATCTGCCTTTAATGGAAGGAAAGAAGAGCTCAGAACAGAGACAGCAGAGGTGAGTATGGGGGAGGGAGGATTTGTTGAGTGCAAAATTGTACAGAGTGAAAGAGATGGCACAGTTGGGTGAAGGTGAATTTGGAGGCAGAGCCATGAGCTACATCCCTATAGTCAGACATCAGGAGGATTGTTTTCACAATAATCTCCCAACAATCAGGTAGGAGGAGGATACCAGCTTTTGTTCTGTACAGTACCATTATTTTGGGGATTAAATTGGAATTGATGGCCTCAGTGTGTCTGAAGAGGTTTAGGTGCTGATCTAACCAAATGCAAGTAAGCAATAACCCACGACAGGGTGTGCAGTTATTGGGGATTATACAATGGGGTATGAAAATCCTGTAACCTCATTGGTCAAAACACATCACATGACCATGATAAATCTTCCAGTATACCCACTGTAAAAAGTTTTATATCACTATAAAACAAAAAACAAGTTGAACATTGTATAATAGCAATATACCATGACAGAAACTGGGTATATGGGTGGATTTACCACTTCTGGTGTGGTTAAGTCACTGCTGCACTGTGACCAAACCACACCAGGCGTGGTAAATCCACCAATATACCCACTCTGTCAGTGGTATTGTTTAATTAATCAACACCCTGGGTGTGTTGTAAGGCATGAGGCCATAGGCCGAGTGTCCTCACAGCACCTGGGGTGTTGATTAATCCTAGTAACAGCACACCCTCGATGGGTTACTGCACTTATAGCATGGGGTATGGTCAAAACAAGGAGAAAACAACATAAGCGTGCTTTCTCCTGTTTGAAAGCCAAAATAATGACTGTATCCTGCCATCTGGAAAAATAGTCCCCAGCAATAATGGCAATACGTATACTGATTGGACAGCAACACCCCATAGCAAAACCCCACAGTGAAACCCGATGGTGACAGACATTGTGGTGACGGTGATTCCATGGCGATGGACTGTGCAGTGGCGGGGTAGGCACCTAACTCCACTGTCTGTGTGACATGGAGTTAGTTATCTAAAGTGGGGGTTGAAGGGGGCACAGCTCCCCCTCATTGTTGTTGCTGTGTTTCCGGTCAGTGTTGGGGCACCTCGGTATCGAGGATGTTGGAAGCTTTCGGCACTGTGGGGATGTTGCCACGGCATGGTAGTCCAGCAATCTGGCTGCTGTCATGCACATGCAAATGTCAGAAATACTGTACTGCTATGATTTTTGACATGTGTTGTGCATAATATCCTTTCTGAGACAGCGTGCTCTTTCGTGACAGTGGGATACATTCAGGTAGTGTCTCTCTCTCTCTGTCTGTCTGTCTCTCTCTCTCTCACTCTCTGTCATTAACGAATGGCAAGGAAGAAAACATTTTGACAGGACTGCAGTAACACAACACGCAGGCTATGGGGCTGCCTCTGTTGCACTACTAGACTGACAGCTCAGTGACTAAAGATTTACAAAATTCAACAGGCTACCGAAATGCAGAGAGACAGAGACTATGTCACTGGTTTTGCTGCCTACAGTTCAGAATCACAAGAACTGCACAAGATGTGAGAGAGAGAGCGAGAGCGAGAGAGAGAGAGAGAGAATGCCCAGGTCCCATTGCTCACTGTCTGTTTCTCCCTCTCTCTTCCCTTGCATCTCACACATGAAAGCACCCGTGCTGTTCCTGTCTCTCTCTCTCTTAGCCATGCAAAGGGAATAGCATGCGGCTTCTCACTGCCTGTACTTTACATCCCTGACAGCAGGTTGGCGCTCTCTCTCAGTCACTTATCTCTGACCCACTACAGACAGTGTACCTGACACTCCAAAGGATGGGGAGTACATATCATCATGGTGGTGGGGTTGGAGGGGGACAGGCTCTTGCAGGGCTCCATTCCAATGATCATCAGTCTCTACTGTTGCTGCAAATAGAGACAGACAGTGTGCATGTCTCCCATTGTGTGTCTCTCTCTCACTATCCAGACTACAGTTACACTGTCTCCTACTCTCTACCTATTGGTGGTTCTGAGACAAGACACAAGGGTCAGTGCTTCTGAATGATTGTATGCCTACGTGCACAGTGAGAGAAGGAGCATTGCTGAGCCTTTGAATTACATGGGGGTCCAGTTGTGTGTATCTCTGTTGCTGGACTCATAACAGGGACCATGGCACTACTCCTGCTGCAGTAATCGTTGCGTGAACTATTCAGTGTTGAGCAATATAATGAGTGTGCTCTGCTCACTGATACTGCTGGATGCCACTTCACTCCAACTGTGCGTGATATGCAGGATTAATCAACGATCAGGTGACACTCATTGACCAATAGCCTTTCTGTTTTATCATACCCCATGTCATAACAGTATTTAAAGGAGTGATCCACCTCTAAAGTCCTGTTTGTATGTTCTGGTGATTTGTCAGGCGAATGTTAAAGATCTCATGGCACTTCCCCAAAGAGTAGGGGAATTTGCCCAGGGTCCTGGCCAGATTTTCCCCATTCATTAGAAGTACCGTATCACCAACAGCTCAACCTGATTCAATATTTCAGTTTGCATCTGCAACCCCCACACCCACACCCAAGATTAGACTGAAATCTGGCAGAATTGCCTAGTCCTCATTTTCCAGTCAACAAAAGCTAAACAAAATAAATGGAGAGCCATCCAAAGTTTTGAACACTGTGATTTTGAGGACCCTAGTCAGTCAGGTACCAAAGATAAACAAGATCATATGTTTTAGCATTCCGGATGAGCTGGATAGATCTGAATCGATATTAGATTTTATTAAAGTCGCACTGGAGATCAACATCCTGCTCCATAGCAGATGGACCAATGAGAACAATTACTCTGTCATCATTGTACATGTGCATGCATGCAGAGAAACAGACTTTAGGGAGGTCATTCAGGAAAGTAGAAAACAGAATGAGGCCCAACACCAACACTGAGGGACACCAGAACCAATTTAGGTGGAGGAAGAGAGTTGTGCATGCTGTGGTTGAGTTCGACACACAGGTCAAGAAGAAACAGAAAAAGGAATTTGCATTTTCATAGCACTCTTCATACATTGTATCCCAAAGTACTTTAAAAGCAATGAAAGGATGATAGCAAAGTGACTGTAAACAAGCACTGGTAGCTGTTTTACAGATCAGCCACACCCAACCTTCGACAATTGCCTGAAATACTTTTATGGGAAGGGAATGCTGGCCTGGACACTATGAAAATACCCTACTCTTACACAAAAGTGCATTGGGTTGTTTTACTTCCACCTGAACACCCACTAGGACAGCACTAGAGATGGGCAGAAAGAACCTTGATTTAACGTCTCGTCCAAAGAACAGAACACTCTGACAGCACATACTACAGCATAATTGAAAGGCGATGCTCAGTGGTTATGTGGGGAAGAGCTCCTCCCCCACACCCTACTTAAGCCAGCGGGCAAACCACCGATCTTCTTAGAGTGAGTCGGACTCACTAGTGGCATTGCTGGTGCTTGGCTGCTCCTTCTTTATCTTCTGTTGTGTGCCCTCCTGTCCCGTGCCTCTTCCCTGCTCATTTTACTCTTGTCTTGCTGTTCTTTTGACCGCCCTCCGCTCCTCCTTGTGTTCCTGTTTTTTGTGTGTTTTCTTTTGGGGTTTTGTTGCTGCGCCTCCACTTTCTTCCTCTTATACTCACCTAATTGCCTCTTTCTGCTTCGTTCCTTCTCCTACCTCGAGCAGCCTTGCCATGCCATCGCTGCATCATGCACTTCAGTCCACCTACTACCCCTGCTCTGTACCTCCTCCATGTGGCTATGCACCACCCTCTGAGCTGGGGCCTTGTTTCACGTACCAAGGATTTCTGTTGCATCCACCCTAACATTCACGCCTGCTCCAGGAATTAGCTGGTTCAACTATCTTCCAACGATACTAACTACCCATTCCATTTGAACAACTAAGAGATGGGAACATTATTTTGGAGCTTGGTGCTATGGTATCTATTTACTTGCAAACACCGCGGTTCGTACACCGGTACCATACGCTGCCGCCAGCTCGTAGACATAGCATTTATTTTACAGCTTGCACAGCAACGCTAGCAGTATGTGCCAGACCATTTATTCCATGCCTCTCACCTGCTATGTACTCAAAGCTTTTCAGTGACGCTAGCGTTTGTGCCAGACCATTCATCCCACACCTCTGAACGGCTATGAACTGTGCTTAACGCTCTGATTTTCATACTCAAATTTACCCTAGCTCTGCAGGCTTCCTGATGCTCCTCATAATGTTGCAGCTATTTCTGGATACACAAATTATTAAATCGATGAACTCAGTTGATATAAACATTCTGTATCACTACCTATATGGGGCCCACCTTCTGTAGGCTTGTTATCATTTAAATAAGGACATTGCTCCACATTCTGGCCCTTTGCTATGAATTTGAAGGCCAGTGTTCACGACTTTGATGCTGGCGGTTGAGGAAGTATGATTTGGTCCCTTGCCAGCTACCGCGACCTTCCCTGCACTTGGCGTAGTCACCTACATTCTATGAATGGAGATGGACCGAACCATCTTATCAGTTGCTTACAGCTCGACTCAGGTTTCAGCACACCTGCTAGATGTGCAGCATTCATTGCTATTGGCATCACTTCAACACAGTCACCATGTCTCATAACTCTGCTTTACTTAGCAGTCATTACGAGCACTGCCTCACTTCTTGCTAATCTGCTCTTCAGTGATCTTTGAGCATGTTTGAATTCCGTCCAGTTCTACATTTTATGCACTTAATCCTTGTCACCTTCCTTGGACTTCCTTACTGGACCCTTGTCCATATTGTTTATAGGATGCCGGAGACAGCTGCAGCTGCTACCACTCACCTTTGAACTGGATTGCCTAAAGCTAAACTACTACAAGTGGGACATGTTAATCTGCAGCCAGTCATGCCTATCCGTGACTCCCAGCTTATGAATAGGCTTCGACATGACTCTACTGTGGTGCTCTACAGCTACTTGGCTCCTTACAAAGTTACTTCATCTGACTCAACCTTCATCAGTTATTTCCTTACATGGTTATTGTACATACAACATGCATGATTTGTCAGACCATTCTCTTAAGTGTGCTTCCAGCTACCATTGGCTTCCTGAAGCGTACTTGTCTACTATGCTCTACCACTATTTGATCACCTTACGACAGCTCTACAAGTTACATGCCTTACATTTTCTCACTGCTCTCCACTGTATACCTTACATAATCCATTCCATACTGATCCTACCAACTGACCTACATGGGGTTCAGCTGCGTCTACCAGCCTTTATGGGCCTGGCTGCCACTCTAACTACCTACCAACTGACCTACATGGGGTCCTGCTATGCATGTTAGCTTACATAGAGCTAGAGGCCACTCCTTACTTACCTTACCAGCTGACCTACATTAGGGGTCAGCTGCATGCTTAATATGTGAGGCTAGCTGCCACTCTCCATTTACTTACTTACCAAGCTGACCCACGTAGGTCCAGGCTGCGACGTTAGCCTATGTGAGGCTCGCTGCCACTCTATTTACTTACTTACCAGCTGACCTAAGGGGGTCCTAGCTGTGCATGTTGCTTACATGGGGCTAGCTGCCTTCTACTTACCTTACCGGATCCGCAGCCCTTACCTTGCTACTCACACACGTCCACTTGTTAAGGACACACAGCTTCCTTTCTACTGGATCAAATCTGGATTACATCGGATAATCACCTAAATTCCCTTGGCTCCATCTTGCCATACTGATCCAACTCCTTCCAAGTCACTGCTACTGTTTCATTGGACCTCCCAGCTGAGATCTACCACATACTACCTCTTTATCATACTTTTAAACAGGCGACATGGATCTGATGTGGTTCAGGATGCTTATTACCTCTGGTCGTGTGCCAACTCGCCCAAGATTCTTCAGTGCATAATTTCTGTCCTCGATCATCAGGATACAACAGTCTACAGCACCCTTCTACTGCTGTCATAAGTCTGCCTTAGCATATATTCAACCTTCACTAATCGACTCAGAACATGCTACCATTTACATACCGTATACAGTACATTCCTACTCCTTCCTGTTACTTCTGCATACATGCAGTTTGACTATTACTATTACACCTCTATTATTGATTTCGACCTGCCTTGCCCACAGGGCTGGAGGTTCACCACATCGCCTCAATGACTTGCGCCCCTACAGCCAGAAGTCCTTGAATTTTACTAATGTATGTCGCCTGCTTCTATGACCTGCTTCATCTGTCAGGCCTAGGGGTTCACTTACTTCTACTACATACATGCCTTGCCCAGCTTCAGGGCCTGGAGGTTTGCATTTCTACCATTTGTTGCCTGCCACCTTGTCTGCCAGCCTTATGAGCTCTTTTCTATGGACACTCATCTGGATCGATGACAGTCAGAGTCACCTGTTCCTCTGGATGCTTCTGCTTGCTACTTCAGTTCCATTGTTATTGCTATTATATTTCCACCAGGACTTAAACTGAGTTACCCGAAGAATTCAGACACGAGTTACGCCAACATTACTTATTCCAATGTTCCAAGGCTTTGGATCCAGTTACGATACTACTCATCAGACTGGCTGCTCCATCTTTTATCTTCATTTATGACTAGGAAGCACATCCATGCAGACTCTTTATCATACTTCCAGTATGATTCAGCTGATGTACCACTCAGCCTCTGATTACGTGCATATACGTCAGCTCCATAGAACTATATTGCTCACCAGATTAAAGCTTCAATTACATGCATATGTATTCCCTAATACACTCTGCTATATCATACTTAACTTATTCAATACCTACTCTTCTGCTACTATGTCTGCATCACTCGGGTTCGATTTTACTACAAATACTACTGAATTACAGGCAAGGCCATTTATTTACTATCTACTCATGCTTACCTGCTTCACCCTTACAGGGCTTAGAGATCCAATGAAGACTGTCATCCCAGTTATATGACCTGCCTCCCCTAGAGGCCTGAAAGTCTATCTAACTAATGTCTACCTATACGCATGAAGTACTACTGCTAACTCACTTACCTGCCAACTACTCAGACTGGAAGCGCTCTGCTCCACCTTCTAAATCATGCAGCCTTCTTTGCAACTTGCCCAATGGATGTACCAATGACTCATATTCTGAACTTGGAGTCCTAACCATTGAATTCTTAGTTCCTCGAGAAGACTTCCTTGCCTTCTGGAGCCTTCACCTATGCAATTTCGATGTTCTCAATCATTATGCTCGATCATGGATCCATCTTCTATTAACTCTACTCCACATGGATTTCCTGGACTAGAATTCACCAAAGGATGTGCCATCGTTATTGATATTTAATATCCATACCGTATTCAGCTGCTTGCACTAGATCAAGATCTACGACATGAATTGGATTAGCCGATAGCTTTATATCATTAGATTAGGATTATTCTCTTTAGTATGCCCAGAAGGATGGGCAGGTCAGTAGCCATGGGTCATCAGAGGTCTCCCAAAGGTTTTTTTTTCTCTCCTGTGTGCTACTGGTCACACACTCAAAGTTGGAGGAGCTAATCGTTTGATATCATTATTCTTTTGGGGGTCTCGACTACTGGACTAAGCATTCTTCTAAGTGTAGGATACAGTGAAATGCCAAAATATCAAGACATAACAACTTACTCATCAGTGCAAAGCTCCTACACACCTCAGATATACTATTCAGTACACATGCACTATAATCACTGACTTGCTCAGGACTATGTTAAAGCACCCAAGCGCTGATTAATTCAAACTACTAATACCTTAAGAGCATTGTCCTGCTTATTGGTCTGGCCTCTGTATCCGAGCACAACTTACATAATTCAGCTACAGTATGTACACAAGTATTGAGCTCTGAACCACACATAACTTTAGTACTGCAGTATTGTAGTGGTACTGTCTCTTCACAGATGACACTGAGCCTCTGGTAGGGTAGACAGTGAGGAGGGGTAAGAGAGTTGTAGAGGGACCGCAAAGACTACAGAGGTGGTTCAAGGTTTGGCAGTTGAAATGCAATGCCAAACAATAGTGCAAGGTGCTGCACATAGGAATTAGAATCCCAGGACGGAATATTGCATGGGAGGATCTAAGCTGCGCACTACTCCTGAGGAAAGGACCTGGGAGTTATCAGAAACAGCTACCTAAAACAGACTAGCCCTGTAACAAGGCCTAAAGCAAGACAAACAAAATATTAGGGCATACTGGGAGGGATTTCAATAACAGAAGGAAACAGGTCATACTTCCTCTCTATACATCATTAGTGAGGCTCCATCTGGAATACTGTGCTCAGTTCTGGGAGTCCACCTAATGATATACAAAGACAGGCTGGATATGCTACATTGTAGAGTAACCAAAATGATTCAGGGCCAACAGGGCAGCTCTTACAAGGATAAGCTAAGGGCACTGGACATGCACTCACTGGAGGCCAGAAGGAGAGAGATAATATAAAAGAATGACCAAGGTAAACTGAAAGGAACTATTCAGTGGAATGGCAAGTCAAAACACAGGGACATGAATGGAATCTGGTGAGTGGGGAGGAGATTTAGGAGGATGTGACAGAAAGTTCAATTTCACAGACAGAGTAGTTGAGTCATAGAACTGCCTACCGGCAGAGGTGATGGGTGCAAGAAAACAATAATGGTTTCAGCCACAGCTTGCACAGAGTCAAGGGATTAAGAGCAACTGACACCACTCTGGCCAAAAGCACTACACTGCAGAATTGGAATGTGCACACTTCCAGTAATTCTCATACTAAAAACTAGATTTCTGTGGTACTTCATTTTAAAGTTATGAGCTATTTTGTAACCCTGATTTCAATACCTGTTCAAAAAGACTGTTGCAGTGAAAGAGCTGCTGCTGATGTCATCTCAGGAACTCACAGTCTAGTACTCCTGTCAGCAAGCTTATACGTGTGAATGATCTCAGCCTTTCACCAAATCAGAAACTTATTCAGTCTGCAAACCTCACAACAGTGTGCTTATGACCCAGCATCCAGCAACCCTGGAAAAAGGACCTCAACAAAAAGGCACCCCATAAAAACTGTCAGCTTTTCACAAAACCTGAAATATACATAGGTTTAAAAATAATGTTTATTGAATGGTGCTGCCTGTTTTACTTGTGAAAACCATTGCACATGATCTTTAGAATTTGAGCACAGGTCCTATAAGCTTGCTGAAAGGGAGTAGTAGAGTGTGAGTTCCTGAGATGACATCATCAGCAGCTCTTCACTTGACACTGGCTTTTTGAAGAGGTAGTAAAATCAGGGTTACAAACTAGCTACTAGCTCATACCTTTAAAATTAAGTAATGTAGAAATCTAGTTTTTGGTATGAGATTTACTGGGATATGTTTATTCTAATTCTGCTATGTAGCAGAAGTGGTGTCAGTTGATCTTTAATAGTTACTCAGTGGAGTAGCAGTAAGGCAGGGGCAACAGGTGGAGGCTAGGGAAAATCCCATCTAGACAACAGTTCTCAGGGTAGGACAGGGTATAACAGAGCAGACTAAATAGACCAATGGTCTTTTTCTGACAGCATTGTCTATGTTTTTATGCACTCAGGTGCAAGTATTTATGTTATGAGCCCAAGTCTTGGTGAGGGACTAGAACCCCCACAATCTTATGGCTCATAGGTGTATATGCTACCAACCGAGCCAGACTGACAGAGTGAACCAGTTGACTGTAAGGTTTGAGATGCCTGCATCAGCCAATTTGTCCAGGAGAAAGGGGTAGGCAACAGTGTTAAAAATCTTGGCTAAACCAACAAATATCTGTTGTCTGTGGTCCATCCCCATAATGACATGATCAGTGAATCAGAGAAGGAGTAGATGGTAAAGTGGGTTTCATAAACCTGACTGAAATAGGCTGAGGAGAAAGATGGTAGGAATAGAGCTGGACTATCACTACAGTGCCTCCTCCTGCAACTTGGAGAGGCAGTGAGGTGGGAAATACTGTAGGCCAATAGTTACCTAGGAGGGGTGAGTCTGTTACCCTAAGGAGTAAGAGGACCATGTCTTGCTTCCAGGAAAAAGGACCAGGCCAGTAAAGAAAAAGAAGTTGAAGAGATAGCAGCTGCAAAGATGGAGCAGCCAGTCAGATGAGGTTGGAGCCCAGGCCATTCCTTATGTAGGTTAAGGAAGGGAGGGTAGAGAGAACAGATGTAGCTGGAGACAGCTGCACCCAAGCACATCAGTACTAGCCTACGTCCTGGAATCCCTTTATCAAGGACAGAATAATAGAGCACTTGGTTGTAGTACTATCTTGTTATATCTGTTAGGATATCCAGTGATGATAGCGACTGTAAATGAGCGACTGTCAAAACAGCAACTAATTTATAGCGCTATCCTGTTGGGCTACCCTGTAAGGGTAGTGACCCTAAGCAAACACAACTGTAAGGAGGGCACTGGAAGGAGGGATGGGAAAGAGGTTTGTCTGGGGTAGTGTGCTTGCTGCAGTAGAGCTAGCCATGTGGATGCGGTGGTGAGGGGTGGCTAGCTGTGGTGCAGTAGGTACTGAGTTTGGGGCTGAGAACTGGGGAGAACATTTTGTAGCTGCCTGCTGCTGCTGTTTTTTTGTAGTAGCGTTGCTCCCTCCCCAACATGCACCCAACTGGAGTTGGTAATCCTTAATCCAGGTGGTGTGGTAGGCAAATCCTCTGTGAGGGGAGGGTGTGCAGCTTAGTTTACTTGCGGATGTCTTTTCACCAGCATGTGTATATCGCCAATCGTTTTCAGCAAAATACACTCGCCATAATAGTAATTGCTATTTTGCAGCGCTGTTATGACATGGAACCAGCTGTTAGTGGGTAGAATAAGAGGAATATCTGGAGACATCTACCCACTGATCGAGTAAGAATCCAACAGAATAGCTTTCCGGAGAGGCTGTGCAAGCAGGGACATAGATAATTTTAAAACTAGATACATTTCTATTGCAATATTTCTAATTAATTTCCCCAGGACAACCAATATATCTTTTCCAGTGTGACTCTGCTTCTCAGCTGCCCAGAGGGTAATTAAGGTGCTCTTTCCTGTTCCTCACAAGCACTGCTACCCTGTACCTGTACAATGTCAGCCCCAAAGCTGCTTACCTCTATATAGGAACATAGGCAATACAAACAGGAGGGAGCATTATGACTATTTAGTGTTTTCTCAGTGATATAGACCACCAAACCCTCTCTCATTGAAGAAGTGATTCAGCCTGTGTTTAAAGATGTTCAGATTTTCACTGATAACTACTGTAGACCTCAGGTAAACTGTTCCAATGATCTACCACCCACTGAGTATACTGTAAACCAACGTCCTTTCTTTATAGTTTAAAGTGTTTGGCCCACGGAGCTAGGATTTTTATGCCCTCTTGTTTTCCTACTGAAGAAGCTTAGTTCTAACTGCAAACAGTTTCTTATATGCCTAAAACAACACTGCATTTCTTTAGTGTTTTCAATAGCCTCCTCTTCTGCTTTTTGCTTTCCTAAATAAATGTTATATGTCCTTGGCTGGTGATAAGTACTGTTCCCATAAACATCTATCACCTCAGCCAATGTTAGTCCATGCCCGTACGTCCTCGTGCTTGGATTATTGCAACTCCCTCTACCTAGGGCTTTCTGGGTCAAAATCCATCACCTGCAGCTAGTGCAGAATGCTGCAGTCCGCTTTGACAGGTTCTAGTAGGTCCTGTCACATTACTCCAGTGCTGGCGTGAACTGCACTGGCTGCCAATTCAGTGGCAGATCCCTTTAAAGTCGGATTGTTGACTTTCAAAGCTCTACGATCTCGGACCAGTCTATCTGAAAGAACTTCTGGTTCCCTATCGCCTAATCGATCACTCCGCCGCCAATGAGGGGTTGCTAGAGGTTCCAAAGGTGAATTTGAAATCATCGTGTTTGGGCTTTTAGTTGTGGCTCCCACTCTTTGGAATTCTCACCCCATTGGTTACGGAGTACACTTCTGTGGAGGCCTTTAAGAGAGGTTTGAAGACTTTTATGGAAAACAGCATTTTAGAATATTGATTGTAAAAATGGTTTTGACAAAGTTGTATTTTTAATGATTTGTATTGTTCTAATATGCATTTATGTACGGTGCCTTGGCAATTGAAAGCGCCTTATAAATAAAATTATTATTATTATTATTAATTCTGTCATCTTGAGATGGTGTGGATGAAGAGCTCAATGACGGCATTGCACAGGTGATCACAGAAATGCCACTGGCTCCCACTAACTCCAATGAAGATGATGAGGATGAGGAGGAAGGAAGTGAAGAGCTAACAGAACAGTGACAGAAGGCCATGTAGGGAAAGCATTGTTAACACTGAGACAGGCAGTTTTAATTTTTGTAGCATTTATTTTCTCTTTAGCCTGCCTGAGTTTGTTCTTTCCATAACCAGAGTGCAATTCATCTTATTTGATTGAAGTACAGTAATTTGCCCTATTGCTAATAAAAGGCACATACATATGTGTTTGAAAACACTGCAATATGATATAAATATATATTATTTGAGGAATAGGATGAAGGAGAAAGTGTCTGGACAGAAATGTAAAATATATATTGAAATGTGGTTAGTTTAAATATAAGAGATCCAATGGATTTAGAATTGAGAAATGGATTTTTTCAACAAAGGTTTGTAAACATGAATCAAGGAGAAGGGACTTTCTGGAAATGTTCTTTTACTCCAGCAAGTTTCTTTAATGACTGGGCTGCCCAGGTGATGTCAGGTATGATGTCAGCATGCCAACAAGTGTGCAGCCTAGCAGCCTAGCGCTTTTTCTTCACCTGGAAAGGTGGTAGTACAACTTCATACTACAACAGAGTGGCATGTAATGTTGGTGGGAGTAGTGGCATTCTTTGTAGTATGTGAACTTCTGAATTAGAGAATTAAACAAACAGTGGGGCACAGGTAGGAAGAGCAAAGTTTTCTGCTCACAGACATTGTTCTTTTTAAAAAGGAGTTGGAAATCAACAAATCTGAAAGTTCACTAAATGATGCTGTTCAATTTGTTTTAGAGAACACACTGTAGGCACTGATTACACATGAGGGGCTTTGGTATGATAAGTATTGCCCCTATAAACTACTAGTAAGGTACCAGAATATACAGAAACCTATATAAAATAATGGAAAGAAGTCTTCAAGTTGTATTAACTAAGATAATGTTTCTTCATTTTAGACAATGAAGCATTGAGAAAATTTACTGGCAGACAACGAAGCTCACACATGCTGATTACAGAGATTAAGATATGTCCTAGAAATGATGATTTAACAGGTCTGTTACACCTGTATTAAATGAATAAAGAAATACATATATAAAAATATCAAAAGAATGACAAATAAATATAAACAATAAGATTTATAAGTATATATTAAAAAAAATCTTCTTATATTTTGCTTGATTTAGATAAATGGAAGTAAGCTCCAAGTCTGAGAAGGAACTTAAACAGTTCTGAAATGTTACAGTACACAAAAATAAATAAGGAGTATGAGAAGAAAATATGGAATTATAAAAACAATAAACCAAGTTTGAAGAAGAAGATTTTGTTTCATTCGTCAAGGGTAGAGTGAGACTTTTTTCTGTTTGACTTTGTCTATACTGCACATCACAGAGAATATGAAGAGAAAGTATGCAGAGAAGTCCAAGACTCAGCGGAAAATCATCAACTTCATGAAGGCTGTACAGTAGTTATGAGCAAGGGTGAGCAGACGGTAACTGAAGTGCCTCCATACATTACTGCATTAATTTTTTCTGTTAAAGAAATAAACATTTGATGCAGCAAACATGACTAGTGTGCTTATGTAGATGTACAGTGCATGCAGCATCTGTCCCTCCATATCATTAACCCCACAGTGCTACTACAATCTCACTGCAACACTAACATCACACTGTAAAGTGCCTGATGGGTAAGTCGAACACTGGCTATAATGGACAAATTAGTATTTCACAGATTAATCCATTATAAATGGTGTCAACTGTATTTGGAGCAAACTGAATGTTAACCTTGCTGAATGATTTGTGTGTGTAAAGTCCCAGGCAGTTCAAATAAAACCCTGGCAGTGTAGCTGAAAGTTTGGTCCTCAGGTAGAAGGGTTTTGGCAGTGGTTGGGGTTGGAAAGTCCCCATGAATGGGCCAGGCATGGTGCCTGTTCTTTGAGCCACTAGGGCTATTCAGTGTGATGTTGAAGGGAGGCACAAGCTGGACCAACCATAGCTTTTAGGCATTTAGTAGCAGTTATCATAGGCTGACATGCTTTCATATTTAATGTCCTTCTGGGCATATTGAGACCTTGCCCCCCAGGGTAGCATCACTTGCCTGGGTGAGTGCCACTGCACAACCTGTCTTGGAGAATTGTAAAGGCCAAAGGACCCCAAAACAGAGGTTAGTTACCTGTAGGGTTGAAAGACATTCAGTACTTTCAGCAGCATGTACTTGTGTCCCTTTAACTCAGGGGTGGGCCTGGAAAATGTTATGGTTGTGGGGTGGACAATAGGCCCCATGGTTGCACAGGGCACCATGAGACCACTGTTGAAGACAGCAGTCAAAGCGGATGCAAAACTACTGTAGAGGTGGGGTTCAGGTAGAAGCCCTAGGAGATAGTTGTAAGAACATCTGACCAGGACATGGTCCATGGAATATTGAAATGTAGCACAAGCAGATACTGTCATTAAGGGATATGGCCAGGAAATATCTGAAGAGCTGTGTAGCACCTCTGCAGCTAATAAAACCATCATCCTTGTCCTTAGCTCCTGTATGAACATTATAGTTTGTGTGGTCTCAATGTTATAGGTGTCCCAGAGTATTGTTAAAGGTGCCCTGACCCCCATCATCCTTGACCCATGATGGAAAGGTAGCTGGCAGTGGTGCAGAACTGGTGTTCATGGTGTAGACCAGATGTTGTCTTGGATGAGATGTCATCACATATCCCTAGATGCAGGAGGGTGATCCAGCCCTTATTTTAATTGATTGATTGAGTGATTGATTTGTAACAAAATTATTATCGGCTTAATAAACTAGTATTAAACAGTGGAAAACTAAACTTATGTTATTCCAGGACAAAATAAAGCTGTATATAGTAACAATGTGCTGGACATCAAAGTAACCAATGACACTATATTACAGCAGGTAGAAGAATATAAGTATCTTGGCCTTTGGTCTGATTCTTATTGTAAATGGACAGTACATATAAATAAAATGATTAAAAGATTAGGACAACAGTTAGGATATTGTAAAGGTTTAAGAAACAATTTCTAAAAACACAGCAAGTTGCATATAATTAATTCCATGTTGGTACCAGTTATAGATTACACAGATGTAATTTATGTAGGGTCTAAAAGAAAGATTTGAAAAAAGTGGCTATTATGTATAATGAAATAGATTTATATATTTTGATGCTCTTAGGCTGACCCATCATTGTGATGTCCATGGAGAACTACAATGGAAACACTTAGATAAAAAGAAGAATCCATCATATGACTAAATTAATGTACGAGGTCATTAAAAAACAATGTTCCGGGATATATTATTAAAGAATTTAAACTGAAAGCCTTGGGGCAAAACTTAGATCAACTCAATATATCGAGTTTGAAGTTCCCAGAAAGAGAACAAAGCATGGAAGTGCTACAATTGTTTGCTTGGGACCCCAAAATTGGAACAAGTTGCCCCTGACTTAAGAATGCAAGGAGCTAACATGAGCTGGGCTCATATAAATAAATAGTTTAAGGATCAAATTGGTACATTAAGAGAATGCTGTATCAATCAGGATGCTGGACAGTGATTTAGAAATTTGTTGTTCAGGGTACCCTTGATGTTTTATAGGAATATATGTATAACATATTTTGTAATGCCATATTATGTTTAGTGTTTATATTTGTACTTTGTGTTTTATGGCACAGGGTCAAAACCGCTACGACAAGAATGTAGTCGGCAAAGCGGTGCGCACTTCACCAGTATCTTTTTTTCTGTGGGATCCACCCCACACACCCGTACAGGGGCAGCCCCGGACCCCAAATGCTGGATTCTAACCGAGGGCCAACATGAAGAGCTTATTAGGTCCGGATTCGCATAATGTCGCATGCGCTATGTGTACTTACATTACAAATTCGTATGTGTTGGTGTTTTATTTATTGTAACGAAAGTATTTTGTATGTCATTAGAACACTGTTTTTGTATGGAGTCCCTTGTAAATGAGCATATTTTTATACTCAATGGGTTACTACCATGTTCATTTTATGAATAAAATCATTACTACTCATTTCCAGTTGTGACCTGGGTGGTGGGGTCAGTAAATACAATACAATACAAACAGATGAACAAATCCAGTAGCTAAGATGTTCAAAGTCAGCATAAAGGTCACTACATCATTAAGCTGTGATCATTTAGCCAGTACTTTCTAAAACAGGAGCAGGCTACCTTCTCATTTACTTTCTGTGCTCATTCAGGTAGGCCAAGAGACTTATGGTATACTGATCCTGTACTGTATCCATAAGTATGGTGGATTTGATCAGAGAACTCCCAGTTCATTGTTTCATACTCTAAATAGTGGCCTACATGTCTACCTTGAAATGATAGCAACTACAAAGATTCAAGGAAAGCTGCAAAAGGAGTTCAGAGCATTTGACAGCTAATCAGCTGCAGAATTCCCCTTCCAAGACAACTGGCAATGGGACTCATGTGACCACAAATGCTTAGCACTACAAAGTCTATCTAGGATAGCTAAATTAGAGCAATAAAAGCTATTGCTATCCAGTGAGTCTCCTTTATTAGGATCCAGGCAGCTGCACATGTACTTTATCAGAACACTTTCCTTGTAAATTTACTGAGGATTTCAATTTCACTTTGGCTGTAAAAGCAATAAACTGGTGATAACACCTCTAATTTTAGCACAGTTGCAGTTGAACCTTGAGAGCTCTGATGTTGGTTTATCTATGGGTTAGTGACCTATAGAATTCACTAAATCCCTGCACTAGCACATTTCCCTTTACTGTGTTACATTGGAGATTGTCTCTGCTAGTAGGCAGGAGTCATGCTTTTTAGTCTTAGCTTCTGACCATTGCATCTCCAGATTTTAGGCAAGAGGTGTATCCTTTGTAGAGTTCCAGTACCTCACTGGGGTTTCTATCATTGCTGGCACGTGTAGGTCTCATAAGGGCTGCAGTCTACTTTTCTTTTATCTTACAATTTATTTACTCCGGGCAGCCTACAGCCAAGATACAGTATTTCATTTTTAATGGAGTTCTGCATCTTCCCAGTTTTGAGCTGGAAGGACCAAGTGCCATGATTTCAAATGATTTGTGCACAGGCTGGCATTTAGTCAGTGGCTATTGAGGTGATCAAGAAATGTAAGTTGCATATTATTTTGCCACCAGAGCAGACAGCTGGATGGCACAAAAACTCATATTGCCCATGAAAAAGAGCATTTTTTTGTTATTTTTAGCCAACTGGTGAGGGAGAATTTAGTGAATCCATGCTGATAACATCAGTGTGATTGTCCCTATGTCACGATTCAAACTGGAATCTCCTGGTACCATTCAGTGCTCTGATTGCTAGATCACTGCATTTCTTACTGAGTCTCAAGTGCAGGCAAATTTTGCAATTTCACTTCATTTCAAATTTAACAGGCATCATTTATTTACAGTTTATTAGGTGGATCTGGGCCCGATATTCAAAAGGTTTGTCGCGGGCTCTAAAGGTTTTACCGCGCAAACTGGGGTTGGGCTGGATCCCCATATTCAAAGGAGCTGTTGCAGGGTAAAGAGGGTTAGCACCTGTGCAAAACATAATGTATGCATGCAGGCATGGGGAGGTGGCCATGAATAACCACGCTATCCCATATTCAGTGGATTTGCACTGCTCTAAAGGTTTTAGTGCAGGCCTTTGCGCACTAGTGGCAGCTGGAGGAAATGCAGTCACTTAGCCAGTTGACCGCTGGGGATCACAACTGCCCTCTTTATCCCTGGCACCTCCCACCCCCACCTTTGCAGCCTGTTCTGTGAACATAATGTCCTGGTGATACTGGTCCCCCACTCCAATCACCAGCCCGTTATAATATTATCACTTGTGGTAGTGGTCCCCCCTCAGTGTTTCTTTGGGGTACTAATACACTGTAGTGTCCCTCTGGTTCAGGCAAGGCTGACTTTAAGCTGATTGTTTTGTGGGACTAGACCAAGACATAAACCATACCCTTCGTGTCCCACCCACCTCGGGGTTCATTGGCATTTTATAGGCATTCAACAGGAAGCACAGGGATGTGGACTAAGCACAGGTAAGGGGACAAGCTGGGATAATACAGACAAGACAGATGGGATAACACTTCAATAGTATAGTACCAAGGTTACAGAAAGAAAGAGGAAGAAGGGAAGAGAAGGAGGGAAAGAAGTAAAAAGAAAAACAGCAGAAGGGCTTACTAGGATTAGAAGAGCAGACCACAGTAGAGCAGAAAAAGTAAAATGGGGAGTGGTGCAGTGCAGTGGATGTGGAGCTGTGGCGTACAGGAGGTTATTCTTGGTCCCTCGCGGTGCTGCCCAATATGTAGGCACCTATCTGGGTTGAGAGCAGAGGCTGCCAGCTCTGGACAACTGGGCAGATGTACTGTGGCCTTTGCCCCTACCAGAGGCCACCATTTCTGCCACTGCCACAGTGGATGCCCAGGCAGAGGTTGGCTGGACTATGATGGGCTCAGGGAGGTTGAAGGAGGGGGTCAGGGGTGCATCCCATCCAGTCCCATACAAACTCTTCTGCTGTCCTGGAGGAGTGGGCGAGACCCACAAGGGAACCTGAGGTTAAGACCAGGAGGATGAGCTTGTCCTCCAGAAGGGAGACCGAGGGCAGGAGGTAGAGGACCTCAGAGGAAAGAAAGCTACCCCTAGTGGGGACTTGATAGTTCAAGGAATGGATCTTGGTGCAGGTAGCGGGGAGGAGAGGTTAAGTACCTTGCAGGAGGCACTGCTCAGCAGAGAGGTGGAAGCGAATTCATAGGATAGCTACAGGGAGTAGCAAGGTGGGGGAACTGGAGGTCATGTTCCATCAGGAGGATGAATGACCTTGCCAGGAAGGAGGTGAGCATAGAGAAGGTACAGGAGGACTTCAGGGGTTGGGTAGATGTCTTGGAGAGGTTGCAGACTCTGTAACATTTTCAGAGGTGCTACCAGTCCATGACAGGGAGCGCAATATCTCTGAATCAGCAAATTCAATACTTGGTTGAGGGGCTGGTGCAGAGATAATGGTTTTGATTCATTGGGGACTGGGACCCACCTGGAGGGATGGGGGCTGTACAGGAGGGATGGCCTGCATCCATTCCTGGAGGACTGTGGTCCTCAATGAAAAGTTTGGATGCTTTCTTGTCAATCGTTTAAACTTGCGGGGGCTGCAGGGGAGACTTAGGCAGCCCACCCAACAGGTCAGATTAACTAACAGGGTGGAACAGAAGGAAATATTGGGGACAGAAATTACTGAGCTCATTACAAGGGTAGGACAGAGGAAGGAGGCAGCAAAAGAAAAGATACCAGGGTTGGAAAGGGGTAACAGGAAGCCAATAAGGGACATAAGGGGGAGGTCAGGCAGGAAACATGGACAGATACTCCTGGACTTGTTACAAGAGAAAATGCAGAGGTAGAGCAGCAACAGGAAAAAAAATCAGGGCAGGAAGGAGGGACCAGAAAGACAAAGGTAGAAATGCAAGGGGCACATGCTGTAATACATGGACAGCCAAGATACAAATGCCCGTAAACAGAATTCCAGACCTGACAGCCTTGAAGGCAGAGGTGAACCTGACACAGTGGCATCACAGAGACGGGAACACTGGAGTCCATGACTGGGAGGTAAATGTACCAGGTATACCATACACAGGAGGATTAGGGAGGGTAAAAGGGGCAGAGCTCCACGTCTGGAGAAGGTATTAAAGTGACAGCAGTACAGGGTAGGCAGGGGAGGCCGAGGCACTGTGGGGTCACACTTGAACAGGAAATGGCACAGCAATTCACACAGGAGTGATCTACAGACCTGTGGCACAGAGGGAAGAGGTATATGGGGCAACAATGGAGGAAATACATGGGATGGTGGCAAAGGGAGAGGTACTCTCATGGCTGGGTGATTTTAACATACCAGACATGGACTGACCACCTCAGCAGCTGCCTCAACCAGGAGCCAGGACATCATAGAATCTGTGCAGTGTGCAAGGCCTCAGGCAGTTGGTTCAGAAGCCCACTGGGGACAGGGCGATTCTAGACCTTGTGCTGAGACAGGATCAAGGAAGTCAGGATGGATGGGCACCTAGGGTTCAGTAACCACCACAGTGTGGTTCAACATCAGCACAGTGTAGCAGGAGAGCCACACAAAGACAAAGGTACTGGATTTCAGGAGGGCAGCCTTTGCCTGGACTGGGAGAGGGATCAAAGAAGCCCTGGTAAGAAGGGATATGGGGAAGGGTTGATGAGCAGTGAGCACACCTAAAGAAACCACTGTGAGTCGACAAATCAGTGCATTAGGCTGAGCAACAAGGAAAAGAAGGAAAAACACTATGGTCTACAAAGGAGGTGGCAGAGGAAGTGAGGCAAAAAGGGGTCTTCAGAAAATACAAGGAGACTCAGAAGGAGGAAGACAGGGCAGTGTACCTAGAGAAACAGAGGGAGGGTGAGAAAGCTGTAAGGAGTGTGAAGGCACAAACAGAGGAGAGATTAGTGCAGATAGTAAAGAGGGGGACAAAACATTTTATAGATACATTAGCGACAGAAGGAAGGCCAGGGAAGAATTGTAAGGCTCAAAAGGGAGGAAGGGGGAGTGTGGGAGGGTGACCTAGAAAAGTGACAATATTGAATGAATACTTCTGTTCTGTATTCATGGTAAGAGAAGGGAGCAGGGACCAAAACTAGGCAGCAGAAACAATGGAGGAGAGGTAAACACTTGCCCTTTTATGGAGGAGAGTCTTGGAGAAACTCTCAAAACTGAGGGTGGATAAGTGATGGGTCTGATGATATACACCCAGGATATTAAAGGAATGCAGGTGGTGCTGGCAGCGACACTAGCAACCCGGTTCAGTGAGTCACTCAATACAGTGGTGGTTCCTGGGACTGGAAGGAGGTAAATGTAGTCCCTCTTCAAAGAGTGGTAGCAGGAGGAGGCAGGAAACTATAGGCCAGTCAGCTTCACCTCAGTAGTGGATAAGGTCAAGGAGGTGCTGCTTAGGAAAAGGTTGTGGAACACCTGAAACCATGGGCTCAGCATCCAAGGCAGCATGGATTTACAGCAGGAAGGTCATGTCAAACAAACCTGTTTGACCTTTTTGCCTGGGCGATGAAGAGGTGGAGCAGGGAAGGCAGTGGATATCGCCTTACTCAGTTTCAGCAAGGCCTTTGATACTGTACGCACAGAAGACTGGTGAACAAGCTAGGTAGCCTGGGGATGGGCCACAAAGTGGAAAACTGGGTTAGAAACTGGTTGAGGACAGGAAGCAGAGGTGGTAGTAAATAGGATTAAATCCAAGGGAAGGAGGGTGATCAGTGGGGTGCCTCAAGGATTAGTCCTGGGGCCAGTCCCTTTAATATCTTCAACAGTGATATTAGTGAAGGGCTGAAGGGAAAGTTTGTCTGTTTGCAGATGACACCAAGATCTGCAACTGAGTAGACAATCCAGAGGGGTCGAAAGAATAAGGAGGGATCTGTGAAAGCTGGAAGAATGGTCCAGATTGTGGCAATTAAAATTTAACGAAAGAAGTGCAAAATCATGGAGCTATATGACTGGGGGGTGCTGACAGTCACCAGGGAAGAAAGGGATTTAGGATCATCATCTCAGATGATCTTAAGGTGGCCAAACAGTGTAACAAGGCTGTGGGGAGGGCCAGTGGGATGTTGGGGTGCATAGGAGGGTATCACTAGCAGAAAAGAGAAGGGTGATGCCCTTATACAAAACAGTGGTGCAACTTCATCTAAGTACTGTGTTCAGTTCTGGGCTGCATCTTCTCAAGGACATAGACAGGGTGGAGGCGGACCAGAAGAGTGACCAAGATGATGAGGCTACATCCAGAAAACATATGAGGACAGACTGAAAGACCTCAATATGTATTCACTAGAAGAGAGGAGGAATGGTGGGATATGATAGAGACCTTCATATGTCTAAAAGGCTTAAACAAAGTGCAGGTAGGCAATATCTTTCAATAAAGAGTTGCACAAGGACGAGGGCAATGTAGAGATTGAGAGGGAAAGGATAGGGAAATGTGAGGAAGTTTTTCTTCATGGAAAGGGTGGTAGATGCTTGGAATAGCCTTCCCAGGAGGTGAGGCTAACACAGTGGGGATTCAAGCATGCATGGGATAGACATAAAGCAATCCTAGATGTGAGAAAGAGAAAGGAAAGTCAATGTCCAAGTAGGGTCAGCAGCGGTGATGCAGGCAGAGAATACGAGCAGACTATGTGGGCCAAGCTGTCCATATCTGCCATCAACAACGATGTTATTATGTACCATGTTACTATGATCACCAGCCATGATATAAATATTATTAACCGTGGTGCTAGTGGTCCCTGCCCCTCTAATCACCAGTCCCGACGTATAGATAGTACTCCTGGTGCTAGTGGTCCTCTTCTGATCGCCAGCCCAACATATAGATAAGTATTCCTAGTGCTAGTGGCCCCTCCAATCACCATCCCCAATGTATAGATGGGTATCCCTAGTACTAGGGTTTCCTTCAGTCACCAGCCACAATATATTAAATATGTATCCCTGATTGTGCAAAGCCCTCCTCCGGCTGCAGCCTGGAGTACAAAAATAACACTCCCTGGCACCACTGGTCCCCCCTGCAGCACTGGACATACCCCCCACTCACCTTAGCATTATCCAGGTGCTGTAGGAGCATCTGGTGACCAGCACAGCCCATACTCACCTCCTCAGCCAGCTGGTAAATGTACAGGCAGGAAGTGCATTTCTTAATTATAGAACTGGGTGATGCATCCTGTCCCACAACTAAGAGGTGTGCTTCCTGCCTGTACATGAGGCTGAGGGCTGAGGAGGTGTGAGGAGGGCTGAGCTAGTTGCCATATGCCCCATGGCACCGCAGATAATGCTTGGGGGCAGTATGCTTGAGCTGTGGGGACACACTAGATGCAAGTGAGGTTTTGTACTTGAGCTGGTGATCTGAGGGGGACCACTACCACCAGGGATATGTATTTATGCATTAGGGCTGGTGATCAGAGTGGGATACCACTAGCACCAGTGATACTTATCTATATGTTGGGCCAGTGATCAGAGGAAGGGAGGACCACTACCACCAGGGATGCTTATCTATATGTCGGGGCTGGCGATTAGAGGAGATGGGACCACTACCATCAGGGCTACTTATCTATACATCAGGGCTGATGATTGGAGGGAGGGGTGAACCACTAGCACCAAGGACACTTACCTATATGTCAGGTCTGGCAATGGGGAGGCGACTAGTACCAGGAATAATAATATTTATGTCAGGGCTGGCAATCGTGGGGGGCACTAGCACCAGGGATAATATTTTCTCCAGAATGTACTGGAGATTGGCCGGGGGACTACTGCCACCAGAGATATCTACACGTCTAGGATTGGGCAATTGGGGGTGTTGCTGTGCTAACCTGCCTTGATACCTACACAAATGAAAGCATAATGAGCAAGCAAATGTCCCTATAGTGCTTTGCATGCCCAATGGGCTCATTTACATGGGCCCTTTGAATATGAAACTAGCACTCCATGCCTATCCATTCTGGTAGGCGTGCTTTGGGAGCCCTGTTGGGGCAGTGCTAAATGACTTAGTGCTGGTCCAACATGTCTCACATTCAGTTGAATAGTGCTCTGTGCACTATTCAACTGAATATAGTATCTTTGGGCACCAAGCACTCTGCAAGGCACAGCACAAATGTTTGCACTCCGCTTCGCATGCATTTGAATATGGGGTCCCTGATCTTTTTCTCAGTTACTGCATTAGCAAATTCTGAGCTATGGTTTGAGAAACATGGGATTCATCTGCACAGGAATAAATAAATCTCATTGCACTCAAGGATAGAATTTCAACAGTTCTTTAACATTAGTTTGACCAAGGTGAAGAAAGGAGCAATGTTGTTACATTTGTATATTTTGGTCTCCAGGTTTGCAAATCAGTGCCCTTAACCACTACACTATACTACATCCTTAGAAAGAGAGGAGTCCTCCTCTGGTGGTGATTAAGGAGGGGGTTGCAGGCTCAAGGACGGTAGCAGGGTCCCTGTGTCCAGGTTGTATTGGTCCCCTGAACGCCCCAGAGTAATACCAGCAGGCACCCCAGGATGATGGGCATTCCAGGAGGGCCTGAGGAACCTAGAAGATTGGAAACCAAAACAGTACCATCAGGAGTATTAGATGGCTACCCTGAAGGTAGGTTGCTGGGATCTGTGAGGATCCACTCTTGCTATTACAGCTCAAGCTTGAAAGAGAGCACCATATAAAATGGGCACATTTGTCAGTAAAGCTTGCATTAAAGATGCTCTATGAGAAGAGTAAGAGACATAAATACAACTGTATGTTACCCCTGGCATGGAAGCAGTTTCATGGAGCATCTGGAAGAGGGGGCCTGGCAAGGGTTTGGTCTATAAATCCCGTGTGTAGATGAGAGAGCAAGGGAGTTTGTGTTTCTAGGCCATGGGGCTATCAGTGCACTGCTAGAGACAGGCAAGCATGGCAAGACCAACAATCAATTTAATTTGTAATACTGTCATTATTGCCTGCCATGCATCCAGTGTTATCCTACAAGGGCACAACAAAACATGCATACTTAGAATGCCCCCAAGGATGTGCTCACTCTCTTAGGAGGATACCACTGTACAAATAGTCTTGAGTGTGCCATAGTTCCAGGGACCCCATGGAAGCTTAAGCAATGTAATGGAACCACTGAAGTATATTTGGACTGAGATCCACCATAGCTGTGACATTGATGCCCCTTAGTTATGGGGTGAACATGGCAACGCTACAACTGTTGGGTGTAGTTCAGGGTAGTTAGACTCTGGGAAAGGTGGGGATGGAGACTAGAACTCCTGTTTGTAATGTGAAGTGTACAGTGTACAGTGTGATGCAGCTAGTACTGTGCTCTAAGAACAATGTGAAGAATAAAATGGAAAGGAATGCCCTAGAACTGTATACCATCTAGGCAGCACAATAAATGCACCCAGCTTGATCCTAGCTCAACGACTGGTTTCTGTTTCGTGGTCTGCTATTGTTTGTGCCCAGTGTATTGTTAATGATATCCTACTCCATTGCCCAAGGACTATAGTGGTAATGGTAATTGGTGCAGGACTAGGTTCTATGATGTAAGATAGGTCCATCTCTCATGAGAAATATCACCAAATACCCACTGACACTGGCTCTTACATATATTTATATCATGTACAACTTCAATGTAAATATTAGTGATCTGCCAAATGTAACCAGTTTGTCCCCCACAATGATCACAGGGCTAGAGTCTCAGGGAATGATACAGAACAAATTTATAATTAAGTGAAAATGGTGGGCTTAGGTGTTCATGACTTGAGACAAGCTGAAGGCCATAAACCACAGTCCGGCTGTTAATCCTTGGAAATGCCTGCTTGTAAGGGTGTTATTGCAAATGTTAGCCTAATAGCAGTTTAAAAAAAAAGGCATTTTTGAAAAATTGAAACAAAATGAAACTAACATGCACTGTGCTGTATTGGCTGCACCAGGCATTTCTTGGAGATTAACTTCTAGTACAGTGTACAGCAGCCAATAAGAAACTGTGCTGACCTCATGAATAATGCATTTAGTTTATTATGTTTATTGTCTTCCAGTGCTTTGACAGGCATAGCAGCTGAATGCCATTTCAATGCACCTGTGAAGTGCATTAATTCTCAAGAAATGCACATCCTGAAGTGGATTATTGTGCTTAGAAAATGGAAAAGAGCAAATTTTAATGAAAAAAGCTTTGATTTTTGTGTAGTTAGACTGTTGTTGGATAAAGTATCTTAGGTTGAAAGAAACCATTCATTTACTGAAAATTTATAAGTGACAGTTAACGTGTGACATTGTAGCTTCCAGAACACCTGGGAAGGGCATTATTTCTCAAGAAATACATGTCCTGAAGTGGAGTATTAATGCTTATAAAATAGAACAATTTTTTTAATGGAAAAAGGTTTTTATTTTTGAGTAGTTAAGCTGTTGCTAGGTAGATTATGATAGATTGGTGACACACTGTGTATTTACTAGGAATTAATGAATGGTCAGGTGATGTGTTTGACCAATCAAATTGTTAGGATTGGAGAATTCTGAAGTCCATTTTATCATTATACAGTATCAACATATTAGTAAATTACTCATTTGTGTAGCCATGTTAGTGCAGTACTCAGTTGTGTCAACATATTTGTAAATTACTCAGATTTACTCTACAATGGACTATATTGATCATCACTGGAATATAGTTTTAGTGATATTCCATTAAGGAGAACCACAAACCTGTTTCTAGCTCATTCCAATCATTCACAAAGACTGTAGAATCATTTTCTTAAATCTATGTTTGGAGACTGATGACAATCAGTTTTCTGTGCAGTGGATCTAATTTGCAGTCTTGTGTAATGAAAAGTAGCTGAAGTCATGAAGATAGAACTGGTGGGCTGGGGAAGGGGTCTGTACTGAGAATAAGATCTGGCACGTGAGTTACAATCAAAACAAAGAAACTGTAATAAAACTGGACAGGAAGGCTTTGCCTGAACAGCAGTATTTTATTTTGTGTTCCTAAGAATGTTTCTCATTAATGATGCCTCAGCACGACATATACAATTATGTTATTTCCTTACCCATAAATGGACCCTCCCTGTTTCTGAGCAATGTTATTGGACTACCAGCATTACCTCCCAGGAAAATACAAAAGCAAGGGTATCTGATTTCTCTTTACATACATTCATCATGTTGAAATGGTTAAAGGGCGGTAGGCCTTTCCTCAATAAAGAAGAAACTCTCCTTATGAATACATGACATAGTTACAAAGTAATTTGAGGGTAGAAGGGACTCAGTTTATCAGGTCTCCCTCCCTCTTTCATAAGCAGGGTATGATAAGTACTGTACACTGTGCATGATCTAGTAATTTATAGGAATGGGATATCTCTTCTGATACCCATTTTCCAGTTATAGCATTTCCCAGATAAGGGCTGAGATATCTGATACAGAAATTCTTGTTGCCGTATTGGTCCTTGTAATACAAGATCCACACAAATAGTGATTTGATACCTTTTATTGGACCAACAGAATTGTTAAAAAGAAAATGGGTGCTTTTAGCTTTCAGACTACACAGTGGTCCAAAACTAAAAGCACCATTTCTTTCTTCTGTAACAACTCTTGTTGGTCCAAGAAAAGGTATCAAATCAGCTATGTGTGTAGATCTTGAGATATCTGAGCACAGAAAGACCTCCCTTCTACCACTAAGAAGTTTGGAAAGAGCTGGCTACATGGTGTATTATGAAACAAAAAGAATTGCACACATCAGAAGCAGCTAAAGGTGCTCCTTGGTGGAACAGCCAGACTTCAAGAAAACAAATAAAGTTAGCCAGGATGTCAAACACCCTCTGTAGCACCTCCAGGAGGAGCTTCATCACAGGCCTTGGTATATTAATCATGTATTACACTACCACGTGGAGACCAGGGCACACTTGAACCCTTGAATTCAACTTGGAAGGGCTGTCCAATGCCCCAGCTATGCTACTGAAACAGTCACCAGGGTTCATGAGGGAACCCAGGTGCTGAAGTTGTCAGGTGGTCAACTGAAAAGAAGTGCCGCCCCTGGCAACATATCCCAGCCTAAGGATAAGCCAATGCCAAATCTGCATTTGGTCAAGATGCTGAAATCTGACTTTTGGACACTGGTGAAGTAGGTCCAAGGAACTCAATTTGACTTTGACGCATTGGCATTTCAACTTCATGACCCAGCACTTTTTACGGAGAGCACGCACTGATCATGTCCAAGCTGTTGTAAGCCAAGTTACCTGCAGCAGCCAAGCAGGATGATGGAGATCAAGAATGTCTCATGCTGCCCACACTGTATCTCAGCCCCATTTATAACTCTGTGTCTCACAGGACAAGGATCTGCGCTAAAGAAGCTCCTTTAAGTAAACAAATTCTGGTCAGAGCTGATAGGGCTGCAGGCAAGGAATTTGGGGTAAAATACTGAAAATTACCAAAGGTACAGGCCTGTATTAGCAAATGTAATGTAGGCTCATAAATTTGTTGTTTTTAATATTTTTACACCAAATTTTCAACGTAGCCTTTGTTATGACCTTGCTTCATGAAGAAGGGCAGAGAAATGTTCAACTCTTGCCCAAAAGGTAATGTCACGTAGGGATTGCAAAATCAACTTTGAGATGCAAAACACATTTTGGCAGGAGTTTTAAAATGACAGCTGTCATATTCATGAGGTGCTGTAAAGAAATGGCTATGTTGAAAATTTGGTGTAGAAATATTGAATATTACCAAACTTACATGCTCTGTTTGCAATGTTCAACACAGCCTCTTATTTTTTATTTTATACCAAATTTAGAACATAGCCTTCTTGTAACACAACCTCATGAACAATGGCAAAGAAAATTTTCAACTCCTGCCCAAAGTTGATTTTGCTCTGGGACTGCAAAATCACTTTCTGAAGATATAAAAAAAAAAAACATTTGGGCCAGGATGCGAAAAATGGCAGCTATCGCATTCGTGAGGGGTGCCAAAGATATATTAAGGTTGTAAATGTGGGTAAAACATTAGTAATTACTAGAGTTATGAGCCTGCATCTGAAAATTCAATGTAGGCTCATAACTGGTTGTTTTAACATTTATGCACCAAATGTTCAACATAGCCATCTTTGAGCACACCTCATAAACAATGGGGAGAAATGTTCAACTCCTGCCCGAAGATGATTTCCACAGTTGACCAAGAAATCACCTTTCAGGACAGATTTACCTAACATCACTTGCATTTTCTATGAGGTGGTGTAGTGAAAAGGTATGTTAAAAATTTGGGGCAAAATGTTGAAAAGTAGCCGTTATGCTACTAAGTTCAAAACCCAATAAAATACATTGAATGCATACCTGATTTCCTCAGTTCATGGTCTGGCATTGAAGCATGAAAGATGTGTTTGCAGTCAGAGAAGATTACAATGTTGGACCTCCGATGGGTAAGTAAAGGCTTGGGGTGTGGGGAGTGGCTGCTGAATGCTTGGGGTTGGGTGAGGGTAAGGAATGGAGGCAAAAGACATCAATGGACTTTTTTTTTTTACAGTTGAAAAGGATTCACACCACAAGATGGCCACTCAGGGCCATGTACAAAATCCAAAGCTGCCTTCAAAAATGGAAAATTTAGTATTTTTCAGCATTTTATGCACAAAGACCATAAGTCTGACCAAAACAAAATTTGGCAAATCAAGAGATCTACAATACCTACCACGCATACCAAATGTCAGGCAAAGTCATCAATGGGTCCAAAATTATTAATGCACAAAATTTTGACTTTATCATGAAGTGACATCTCAACCCTAAATGTGGTGGTGCTACTGCTATTATTATATATATATATATATATATGTATATAAAAATGACACTGGAGTTCCCAATCCCCAGTGCAGAGTTAGGACTGACAACCCCATCGCACCACGGTGCTGGTTGGGGGGTGGGCTGGGGGGTCAAGGGGGCTTTCAACCCTAACACCAAATTTCCTCACTTTTGTCGCTGTGGAACAATCCTAACTGATGCATTAAACTGAGTTTTTGCCTCTAATTTCCATTCTTTTTGAGAATGAGGAGGATAAATAGTGAATGGAATGCAGTGGCAGGAGCACAGGGCCCAAAGGCTCTAGGTCCCTGCCGTGATGTCTTGTCACATAGTAACAGGAACAACAAAGCAAACAAAAGTGCCAACAGTTACGTATATGGTAGCATAAACTTAAATGGTAAAGCAAACATTAATAGAAAGCAAGTGCAAAGTGGCCTGAAGCAAACAGTGACAGAAATGGACATCAAGTGCATACAAAAACGCAACTGTTAATGTGCACAGTGATGGCACTGGTATTTTAAATGCAAATGTTAAGTGTTACAGCAAAAAGAACACCAAAGGAGCAGAAACAGAAACACAAAGCGGGCGCACATGCAAGTACAAGCCGTAACTGCCTTACGAACATGGTACTGCAATTGTAAAATGCAAATGTTAAAATTTAACATGAAGAATAACGTCAAGGAAACAGAAATGAAAATGGGAACAGAAGCGTACTGAAATGCAAAACCGTGGCGTGTACGGTCATGTTACCACAATTGTAAATAGAAATATTAATGGTAACAGTAACAATAATGCCAAAGTGAAATGGAAATAAATTTACAAGTGCATGGAAGCATGAGCCGTGTTGCACGGGCACGGTACCGCAATTGTGAAAGCAACTGGTAATAGTAAGCAACAATAATGCCAAAGGAAACAGAAATGCAAAGGAAATGCAAGTGCATATGGAAATGCAAACCGTGATGCATGGTCACAGTAAGGCATTTTGAAGTGCAAATGGTAATGTTAACAGCAGAAATAATGGCAAAGTAAAGAGAAATGAAATCGCGAGAGCAAGTGCATCAAGACAGGAGCGGAAGGGTGATGCTCATGGTGGCGTGCATGGTAATGTAGCAATTCGTGCGGAAACACAAGTGGTAATGGTAACTGTAACAGTAATGGAAGCGCACACTCTGGTTTTGCCCAACAGCTGCATAGAGAAACACAGTGTATGCAAAGAATGCAAGCATAATAATGGGCCTCAGAGCAGAAAATGAGCTGTTGCAATACTAAATTGCTTATATCTCAATAACTGTACAACGTAGAAAAAAAATTCACAAGATTCATGATTTTCCTGGCTATGTTTTCACTGAATGCATAGCCCATAGGGCATTGTAGTCACGAGAATTCCGTATCCGCACCGTTTTCGAGATACGAGCCTGAAAGGCCGCGCACGCCACATGTGTTAGTCTATGGGAAAATGCCAAATTTGAATACCATAACTTGGCATCCGTGCAATATTTTGTCAACAAACCATGAAAAGGCACATCTGTGAGATGTTGGCTGATTTCCTCAAATTTCAGCCCAAAAGACCAAACCGTTCTTTTGCAGCAGGGGTGCAAGAACTCCTGTCATTTTGCCATAGTCTGGAAAAGTACTCTCATAATTTGCAGCACTTTTCTTAAATTTATAGTGTCACAAGAGTGACACTACTTTGTGGACAATACTGTTTCAGAAATTAAAAATATATTTCTGGGGTGTTTAACCCCAAAATAGACATGGCTAGCATCCTCAGGGTCTGACTAGGTGAACACAGAAAGAATTATGTCCCTAGAGGGTCCCAATTTTAAATGCCAAGCATTTTTCTGATCAGTAACTGAAAACAAAATAGGCGGTTCAGACACGACTAGTGCAATTTGTGAAGTGCATTGCGACACTTTCGAACTTTCTGTTAATTTTTCCTATTGACTTATAATGGGAACTTGTTTTTGAATAACTTTTGAACCGTTCAATATTTTTCACAAAATCTTCAAAAGGCAAACCGCATGACCTGTAGGCTAGAGCAAAGAATTCACAAAAGTGTAATTATGCATTCAGTTGTTGCTTAAAAACTCTGCAGCTGTATATCTGACCAGTAAGAACATTGGCAGATCCCAAGACCTACCATGCCCAACCATGCCTGCCAAATTTCAGACAGATCCGTTGAGCGGTGGCAGTTATTAAGGTGCAAAATGTCACCTTTAACTTTAAAAGTGCTACTCAACCCTAACTATGGTGGCACTTAGCACTACCGTCTACCATAATATATATATATATACACACACACAGACACTGGTGGATTGGGTACTCCCATATCACTGTTAGGTTTAGATCGCAAGTCACAACACTGGGGATTGAGCACCCACATGTCATTGTTACACTTCTGGGTGGAGGGGCTGGGTGGTGGATGCTGAGAGGGGAGGTCAGTGGGGGACTACATAATAAAAAATCATTGAGCTCGACACTGGGGAGTGGGTACCCCAGTGTCACTGTTATATTTCTGTGAGTGGGGGTAGGGTGGGTGGGGATATGCATGATTTTAAAGAAAAGAAAAGCAAATGGCAGTAATGGGGAGCACAGCACACTCCACCGTGATCAACATGGCTGCTGCACTAACACGCATGTGCTAGTGCATGCGCAGGAGTGCAGGCTGGCCATCTTGAAAACATCAAGTGTTCCATGTTCCACTATGACAGCTTTTTTTTAAAATTAGGTATATGCCCCCACCAACCCTCCTCTCAGCACCCACCACTCCACCGCCAGAAACATATCAGTGACACTGGGGTGCCCAATTCCCAGTGTCTTGATCTGGACTGTTCGATTTTTGCAAGTTAAAAATAGTGCAGTGCGACTGGAGTGCTCCACAGTTGCAGAGATGCGTGATAGATCTCCAACATGTTCTTCAGTCACAAAGAATGCAAGGAATGTGAAGTCCTTTTTGAAAGCAGTAGGTTTGCAAGGCTCTGCCCACTGCCACCCTAAAAGAGTGACTTTTGATCAGAAAACTTTTGAAATCAACTGATGATAGGGCATTATCATTCCAGTTAACTAATTCACTACATTCAAAGGAAAAACTACAGAAATTAAGTGTTTCTGTGAACCCCAGTTCCAATCATGTGAGCCTGTACTCAGTGGTTAAGGGCACCAGGATTGCATTCTTGGGGTCCAGATTCCATTTCCAGTAGGTCCCATTATTTCTTTCTTACTACAACGTGTGATTTAAATTGTTTAGCAGTAGGCAATACTGCCCAAAAGAAAAAACATCTCATTTCGTTCTTCCCTACATTCAACTTTAGTTTCAGGCAGGCTAGTAAAATCACATTGCAGGAGGAGAATACACAGTGTGAGTTTGCCGTGGCAGATGCAGGCACTGCAGAAGTAGCAGAGCAGACAGAGTGAATTTAGCAGACTGAGAAAGGGACAGAGGAATGTGTGAAAGATTTACTTGACAAATCATGTTTTACTGAATGCTGCTAGGGTGAAGGGCACAGAAATCCAGATTGATTGATTGATTTCTGATTTCTTTTGCCTGTGAGTGAAAATAAAGTGAAGCAGGCTGTGCCGGTCCCCAGTGAGGGTGAGAAGGAAGGTGTCAGTGGGCTACGTGACAGAAGTGTCTGTGTGGGCATCTGCATCATGTGGTGCTGAAACCCATGAGGAAAAATACTGGAGGATAAAGGGATGCATGGGGAGGAGAAAAGTAGGGAAAGGTTCCACCATTCCGACTCCACCACCGCAAGCACCAAAGCAGACAAAACCACGCACTTTTGATAGGGAGCTGGTGCTGATTCAAATGCAAGCAAGAAGAACAAACATAGCAGCACTCAGAGGCGTGAAAAAAGAAAAAGTACTCAACTGGGTTGTGAACTGAGCCACAATGTTTATTAAGCAGGTCAAACAGGGCTAAGCCATGACACTTCACCTCTGTAGTGTGAGGCTTCATCAGGGGGTGTCAAAAACACTGGAGGATAAAGGGATGCATGGGAAAGGACGGAAGCAGGGAATAGCTCCACCATGCCAGCGCCATCAAGTACCAGTTCTGCAAGTTGTGTGCTGGTTATAAGAGTCGAGACAGGGAGTCATAGTGGTGGGGCCAGGGCTATGCTTTGGAGTAGAAGTAGGACTGGATGTGTGATAGTGTAGTGCCCCAGAGTTCCTGGTGCTCTCCAAAATGGGCATCCAGGTGCTCCAGGGCCTGCTTGGGAGGTTAGGTACCCAAGGGGATAGGTGCCCCAGCACAGGTGTGCCCCTAGGTTAAGTGACCTCAGTAGGTGCCCCAGGTAGGCTAGGCCTGAGGTAATTTGCCCCAGTGACAGGTGCCCAGTATAAGGCGCCCTAAGGCAGGAAAGGTGCCTCTAGAACTGCAAAGCCCAATTGGGCTTGTGTTTTTTAAATATTTATTTTTCTGCTCACTTAACCCTGCCTGCTCCTTTTGTCAGGACCCCCCCACACACAGTTGCAGGTGCCGGAATGCATGCGTGTAGTTCATAGGCGCAGTGGTTAAGTGGAACTGTTTAGGAGGTAGGACTCTCATCTCTACATTTGTAGGAGGTGGAACTGTTATCATTTCTGGCTTAGGATGGGTGGCTCCAGTGGGCTAAGTGGGGAGTTTTTCTGGATTATGGCACCTGCTTTGGGCTAGGTTTGGGGCCCTGTGATTGCATCGTTCAGGTGGCTTTTTCTTTGGAGCAGCTCCTAAAGGATCTCCTGCATGAGGAAGCTTAATTGTGGAATGAGCTTTTCTGTTATTTCTTTCTTTTGGAAGACCTGTGGCAGGTACTGTAACTTAACATTATTCATGCTGGGAGGCAGAGAGAGGGCCTCGTTATAAATTTACAAACTTTGTAGAACTGTGACTGTGGCAGTAAGAGGGCCACATCTTTTGGACGCATTGTTGGGGTGAGGGCTGGTGAGAGTTCCCCTCTCATCCAAATTGCTGGAAGGACTTTGCAGACCCTTGTGAATAGTGCTATATTCAAGTTTGCTGATATTGAACAGTTAAAATACATGCTGGACAATAATTCAAAGACTTAGTTGCGCTATAGCTGCTTTGTGTATGATTATCTATGTAGATTTGTATTGCTGTTAGGTTGCTTTGGGGGATTTTTGGGGTAGTTGTTTTGTGGATTTTGGGGTATTGTTTGGGGTGGTTTGTGGGTGTATGATAGAGCTGTGTGTGTGTGGTGGTTTCTGTGAGTGTATTACTGTGAACTGACTGGTAACTGCTCATTTGTGGATAATGGCAAGATGTGCTGGCAGTTGTCTTGGTCGAGCAGGCGATACTCCTCCAGTTAGCTTTGGGCCTGCCACCCTTTCGAGTGCCCCCGCTACCAGGTGAAGTGTATAGCAGCTGTCGCACCTTGGGTATAGCGAGGAGGTAGTGAAGGGGAGGGGAGTGATCCTGGTGGGGGAGTGGAGTGGGGGATGAATTGTGGTAGGTTCAAGGAGGCACCCTGGGGTAAAATGGGTCCATATCCAGAGCTACATTTCATGTGGGCAAATAGCGGGTCGACCTCGACTGCTCGCCTAACCTGGGCAGTGTTATGCAATGCCAGGTCGATTAAAACAAGACAGCAATAATTGCTGGTCTTGTGGGAACATCCGACCTGGCGTGCATCACGAGACCTGGCTGGATGAGAATGTGAGTCCCATTCTGGAGTCAGCCGTTCTATCCAGGTACTCGTGATACACCGCCCGAGTTGGATCATAGTGGTGAGGCGGTAGCCATCTGTTTCAAATGGAACTGGGCCTTGTAGATGCGCCAGTGGGAGACACTAGCTTTGACTGTATCACTGGGCGGTGTGAGTTGTAGGATACTTCTTATATACCGTCCACCCAAGAGCGAAAAGGAATTCCTAAAGGAAGTCACGGACTTCATTGTTAAAAGGTGCTGGAGTTCTCAAGGTGCTCTGTGATGGGGTACTTCAATGCCTGGGTCGATGATAAACTCTCTTGTTTTGGACAAGACTTTCTCCAACTGATTGTTTTATTGGGCCTCACAGGTGATTGCTTCTGCGATCCATTCTCAAGGTCATTCATCGGATCTATTGTTCCTACTGGGAATGGAGCTCTCTAACATGGGGGTGAAGCCCGACGATAGTCTGATCACAACAATATATGGTTCAGTTTTGCCTCCAAATAGACTTGCCCCAGTGGAGATGGTTTGGTACTGCCCTTTGCAGGGTTTGACCCCTGATGGTCTTATAGCAGTCCTGGACCTATCGGAGTTTGAGTGTGAGCAGGGATCCAGAGGAGCTTCTTCTAGTCTATAATAAGGCAGTGATGGCTGCTCTGGATCCTATAAATCCTGTCCAAGTTTGCCCCTCACCCTTCACCCCTCGTTTCCATGGTTTGATGGGACCTTGAGGAGATAAGCAGAATAGGGAGAAGGTTGGAGCGATGCTGGCAGAAATTGGGCCTGATTGATGACAAACTTAGATTGACGTCCCATTATAAGAACTATCAATCTGCAATATCCTTTAAGAAGGCAGAGTTCCTGTTCAGGGAGATTGTGGCTGCATGAAACCTACCATCTCAGCTCTTCCGGTCTGTGGACAGGCTGTGCAATCCAGTCTGCCTCCAGAATCTGGGAGCCTTTTCACAGCTGAAGTGTGATGAGATTGCTTGCTTTTTCACAGATAAGGTTGGCATCATCAGATCAGAGATCCACACAGCTCACTCAAATGGGCAGAGCTGTGACTGGTGGGAGATTGCAGCCACCCAGTCAGTCTGGGCAGACTTTGACCTGTGATCGACTATGTTGTGAAGATAATCCAGGGCTTGTGACTGACTTACTGTAGTGTGGACACAGGTCCACAATGCCTTCTGGTGGGGTGCATGGAGGTGATTGGACCAGTCCTAGTGGAGATTGTCAGGTGCTCATTAGAGACTGGTATGTTACTGGACACCCTGAAGGAGGAGGTTGTCTGCCCCTTTAAAGGAAATCTTCTCTTGACCCCGACTGTCTCGCAAACTACAGGTCTGTCTTTAACCTGCCTTTTGTGGGTAAGTTTATTGAGAAGGCAGTCATGTTGCAGCTTGAGGAGCATTTTACAACCCATGAGATCTCGATCCTCTCCAGTCTGGTTTCAGGAAGATGCATAGTACTGATATGGCATTGGTTCAGGTACTTAATGACCTCCTGATAGCTAGAAATCGAGGCATTGTTTCATCTTAGTCCTCCTTGATCTCTCTGCAGCATTTGACACCGTGGACCATGAGGTGTTGCTAGAGTGCCTGTGGCTATTCTATGGACTGTCTGGGACAGTTCTCAGATGGTTTCAATCTTTTCTCACAGGCAGAGTGCAGAGAGTAGAGTCTGTTTTTTTTTCCTTGGCGCTCATCCCTTCCGTGAGCGGTGCCAGCAGGGCTCAGTGCTTTCACCCATGTTTTTCGTAGTGTATATGCTGCTGCTGTTGGGAGGCACTATTTGGTGGTATGGACTGAATTTTCACTGCTACACAGATGATACTCAGCTGTACATGTCCTTTGTACCTGAGCATAATGATGCTGTCTCGGTTTGTAACAACTGCCTTTCTGAGATTCAAGATTGGATGTGTGCAAACTGGCTCAGGTTGAATCCGGATAAGACTGAGGGGTTGATAGTGGACCTGGGTCATCGGGCAGAGGCGGGTGGCTGGGCATCCCTCTAGACTTTGGTTGGGAGGTAACCAGCTACTAATTCTGACTAGGTGCGGAATCTGGGCATTGTATTTGATGACGAGCTGACTCTGAATGTTCAGGTGAAAGCCGTTATCAAGACCTTGTTTTACCATGTAAGGAACATCGCCCGATAAAACACCTGGTCCCGCCTGACACTGGTCCACACCTTTGTGACCTCACGCTTGGATTACTGTAATACTTAATGCTTAGGGCTGTCGGGGTGGACCTTTGTCATCTACAGCTGGTGCAGAATGCTGCTGCCATGTTGTTGACTGCTTATCAAGATCTTGCTATGTCACACCTGTGCTCCTTGATCTGCACTGGCTGCTGGTGCAGTGGAGAATCACCTTCAAGATCGGATTACTGACCTATAAAGCCCTACATGGACAGGGACCGTAGTACTTGCAAGACCCCTTCTGTCCCTAATGCCCTTTCACCCTCTCCGTTCTGCTGATGAGGGATTGCTAGAGATTCCCAGGCTCCATTTGACTACATCTGGAGCTAGATCATTTGCTTTTGCAACCCAACCCTATGTAATTCTCTACCTCATTGGATTAGACAGTGCTTGTCCAACAAGGCCTTTAAACCTGCCCTAAAGTTGTATCTGTTTAATTATGCTTTCCTGATATTTAAATCCTGCTGACTGTTTTATCATTTTAAATTATATGTATTTATTTGTTTTATTGGTGTTTTATTTATATTTGTACAATGCTATAATTGATTCAGAATAGTGTTTCATAAATAAAGTTTGCTTTGCTTTGCATTAAGAGGTAGAACTCTACAATAGTATTCAATGGAGAAAGGTGCCAGAGGAGGTGGAACTGAGTTTCTGTGAGTTCCTGCCCAATTTAACTGTTGCCCAGGCGTGAAGGCAGGCAGGCAAGGTCAGGTTCGTGATGATTCCAGAACGGAATACTAGCCCGCTTGAATGGCAAAAGCCATTCAATTCTAGTCAGAGCAGCGAGGGAGCAACAGCAAGAGTGAGAGAGAGAGCAACTGGCCGGCTGGGGAAGAGCCAGTAGGAAGGACTTACCTTAAGTTCCTGCATCCCTCCCGAGTCCTGGCCCATCCATCAGGTCAGCTTCTCCACCTCCTTGCTCTCCATTGAAGACCAGAGCCCCATGGCAGTGAATGTTCATTGGGAGGGTGGCAGAAGCAGCGAAGGCTGACCCTCCAGTAGCAGCACACAGCAGTTGTTTGTGGAGGCTAGTGGGAGGAGGCAGGTCCAGGCCTCCCACCATTGCCAAGCAGCAAATATGCGAGGAGGTGAGTGGGAGGAGGTGGGTCCAGGCCTCCCCACCAATCACTCCCAGAATCAGTCCTGGCCCAGAAAGAGTGAGGGCAGCAGGGTGAGTGGTGGCAGCACCAGTCGGGTGCTGACTGCATCCAATGAAGAAAGACTTTGTTTTTGTTAAAACAAAACAAAACAAAAAAACTTTGGGTGCTTTCAGGCGCCAGCAGCAGGAGCAGCCTTTGGGCTGACCAAGGCCCCGTGAAGCGGACTGCCTGAGCAGAAAAAGGCTCCATTGAGCCAGCGACTGTGGGGGTGGGCAGGCCCCAGTGAAACAGTCCACCCACAGGGTGGAGTAAAGTGAAGACTCCATTGAGCCAGGGACTGTGGCAGCAGGCAAAGCCCCACCTACAGTGCCACCTACTGACGGGAGCTAAGGAAAGCTCCATAGAGACAGTAAGAGAAGGGGCAGGAGCTATGTAAATGAGCAACTGAATATGTATTTCCTGAAAGCTGAATTTAAAGGCAGTGCACCAGAAGCTGAATTTAAAGGGGCAATAGACCCCACTGATGAACTGTAGTCAAAACTGTATGCAAATGACAGATTGATGTTTGGGGCCTTGTGATTTAATTGTTCTATTGCCCAGGACTACGTTTGAACCTTGCAAGTGCTTGAACTGTGTTATGCAACCTGCATTTGCCGAGCTGTGTGAATGTAGTGCACAGAAAGCTTTGCCTAAAATAACCACCACCACAATGTTTATAAAAATGTTTTATTGTACCGCCTTCCCTGCCTGCATGTGCTCCCAGTGTGTTCCAGCCCTGTTTTCCCAGACCAGCTGTTTTGTCTTTGTCAGTTCCTTCCGTGATTTCTGCATTATCTTGCTTTGTCCTGTTCATTCTGGTATCTCGGCAGTCCATGGAGGGCTGTGACTGGTTAATGTTCTTGTTTCTCATTCCTGGAAGGGTGACCTGTCCCAGTGGTCCACTGGAGACCTGCAGCCAATGATCCTCACCGCCTTGGAAGAGTTCTTCAGTCCAGTATCCTTGGTTTGGTGTTTTTCTTCTCCTTTTGCGTAAGTGTTCCTCCTGAAATGGAGCTATCCTGGACAGCAATGGTCTCCCGACCTGTTCCTTGTTCCCCAAAAGGACTCACACAGTGGTGTCTAGCCTCTAAATGTGACTGTAAAGCTTGATGTATTAGAGTATAAGAATTTAGAGTAATAGTCATTATTTAGTGATGTTACAGATCTTTTAAGAGTATAAGAATTCAGAGTAATAGTTATCATTTAGTATGGTAGAGATCCTTTTAGTAATTAGATATTTAGAGTGTTGTTGTTATTTAGGTATGGTTAAAAATGTTTTCCTTGTTTGCGTTGAGCCAACTTCACGCCTTTCACTTGTATGTTTGTATCTAGTGGCATTTGGCCTGGTTTCCCTTCCACTAAATTCCCCGACACCTGCTGACTGGGCATCACCTGAAAAATCCACCTCTGGGTGGTTGGCGTAGTTGGAATGTACTTTCCCCTCCAGTGGTAGCTGGGTGGACCTGTGCCCTGACCTGACCAGGCCATTTAGAGTGTGGTCAGCATCAGTGGCTTACCTTGCCCATTGCACAAGTCCATCCAAAGAAACCATGATGTGAATTCCCCAGAAGTCAACTGGCTCCATGCCTACCTCAAACAGCAGATTTACCAGCCAGTCTCGTGGTCCAGTGAATTTACTGATGAAAGCACCATGAGCAAACTAGAAGTACACAAATCATCCACTGTTCATGAGTATTGTGAGGACTCTTACCCATGAGGAACTAAGAGGTCCATCCTAGTTTGTAAAGGCAAGCCTCCCCAGTTCTTCCTGTATGAATAACTAAACTCCAGCCGGCAGTGTAAATGGCATGAGCACAACCACAGCTATCTCTGCTCCATGGTTGTGTATGACTGCCTGCCCATCTTATGACACTACAAGATGCTCTTCTCTGCCACAGCCCCAAATCAGATATCAGCAGCAGTAGCATTACCAAGCTGGTGATATAAGAAAAACATTGAAAATTGCTAAATTTTTATTTGATGACTTATGTATCAGTGTTTTTTAAATGTTTCATGATGCTAATTTTTAACTTCTAATGTATATTGATGTTTTTGTTTTAAGTGTATGTTATGGTTTGTCATTATATACATATATTTTTCAATAAACTGAGCTGCTCTGTCATTGTATGAGGAAGGTGACAGGAAACCTAGGTCTGGCACAAATACTACTGCTATCTTACCACCTGAAGAAAAAGTAGAGTTCTGTAGTACAGTGAGATAAAGTATCGTATCCTGCAATGTTTATTTAAAAGTAAGCCAGTAGCACCACAGCCAAAGCAATTTAGAAACACAGAAACACAGAATTTGATGACAGATATGGACCGCTTGGCCCAACCAGTCTGCCCAGTTTCCCTACCTGAAGTGTTACTGCTGACTCTACTTGATCTCTGGCTCTTCCTCTCCCCTTCTTCCTTTCCACTATGATTCCTTTATGCCTATCCCATGTATTCTTGAATCCTGCCACTGTTCTAGCCCCCACCACATCCGCTGGAAGAATAATCCAGACATCCATCACTCTTTCTGTGAAGAAGTACATCCTCACATCTTTCTGAATCTACCCCTCCAGTTTCATTGCATGCCCCCATGTTCTTGAGCATCTTTTCTTCTGAAAATTACTTCCCTCCTGAAACTTATTTACTCCTGTAATATATTTAAAGGTCTCTATCATATCCCCTCTCTTCAAGGTGAACATCTTGAGGTCCTTTAATCTCTCCTCCTAGGGCTTCTGATGCAGTCTCTACACCATTTTAGTTGCCCTCTCTGGACAGCCAGTGAGCAGTGATCTGAGCGAGTTTTATTGAGTGTTTCAATTTGGCGACTCAATAAAATTGTTTGTAGTAAGAGTGAGTGTCAGAAAACACAGAGGAGTAGTTTATAGTAAGTGTAGAGGTGAGCTACACTCACTCGAACAAGATATGTCAATTTGTTTGGCTAAGCCCTGCTGAGCTGACTATTTGACATAGTGGCTTGAGCCACCACCTGTGGAACTGCAAGACCTGGGTTCTGGTCCTGGTGCAGGACAGACTTTTTGTCCTGGGGTGTTTATATTTCTTCTATGTCTGCCCCTGGAGTTTATAACCTGAAGTTGGGAGTTGTGAGGTGCAGCCCACTGTATAGAAAACTTGAATCTATTATCTGGCTTGGGTAAGTTAGCGACCTTTGCTGTGTGTGGGCGGTTGATCTGAAGTTGCTCACTCTGTTGACTTGGGCATTTTTAGTTGCTCTTTTGACGGTGACTTAAAACTTGCCCTTATCACATAAAACCAGACATCCTCCACTCTATGTCCTTCTGGAAATGTAGTCTTCAGAACTGGACAAAGTACTCTAGGTGGGGACTCACCAGTGATCCATACAGTGATCTATACAGAGGCAACCACCTCTTTCTGATGGTGATATCCTTCCCATTCACCCCAGCATCCCACTAGACATCCCAACTGCCTTGCTGCACTGCCTGGTTACTTTATGTGTTATCAGATATGATTACCCCATGTGTCTGTCCTGTTTGGTGGTCATCAGTAGCTGCCCACCCATTTTGTAGTCCACCCATGGGTTTCTGTGCCCTAAGTACATGATTTTGCACTTTTTCACATTGAAGCACAGCTGCCACATCCTTGCCCTCCTTCAGAAGCAGACTTTGTCTGGCTGAGGTAGTCTGAACTTTCTGTTGCTGATAAGTTTGTGGAGGGCAGGAGAAGGATTCAGTTGCTGGTAAGCTGTGAACTCTTTTGAGTCTGTTGCCTTTAGGGCAGTAATGCTGACTTGTTTAATACAATGTGTTTTTTGTGTGTGTGGGATCTATAGTGGAGCTGAGATTCATTTATATTTTAACAGGCATTGGTAGCAGCTTTCTGGAAGGTTCTGTTCTCTCCCACCTCAGTTAGGATCAATTTACAGCTCATTGTGGCTTAAATACCGTTGCTTCTCTCATACAGCAGTAGTGCAGAAGCAGACTTAAGGAGCTAGAACAAGCAGACAGCAGTTCATTTCAGGAAGTGACTGTTGAATTTTGCTGAATTTTTTGCTGTTGTTAATGTTTTTTTGCAGTTTATTGTTGCTTACAGTTGGTACCAGGTTGCTTTCTGGATTCATTTGGAAAGTTACCCGTTTGAGGATTTTGAAGGTGCAGCTGAGTGTTTCTGTGGGGTTTGTTGGTCTGGCTGATTGTCTCTGGAGGTCAGGAGGACTCAACCCACCCACCCACACCCACCCACCCATAGCACATCACTTCCTTTATAGCGTTAACCTGTGAAATCATACGGTACCGGCTGACTGCATATACACACACACCTTAGCCATCTTATTTAGTACACAGCACAGGCACACACCACACCCTGACATAAATCTACAGTCCTTGATACATTATACCACTAAAGAGTATTAGCAGTACAAATACATATAGCTGGGCACTGGACATGGTATAGAAGAAAAGAATGGCAGAGGTACAGGGCAATAAGGGGCATTTAGGGCAAGAATAGTAGAAGGAAGATGATGGGTGTGGTGCTTTGCAGTGGATGTGGGGCAGCAGTGTTCAGAAAGACCTTCTGGACAGTGCAGTGCTGCCTATCAGCGGGCACCTCTCTGTATTGAGGGAGGAGGTAGCTGGCCTCTGAGCGGAGTTTGCAAGGATACTGATGACCTTTCCCCATACAGAGACCACCATGTCCACCACCACTCCCTCAGAGGCTGCCAAGAAGGAGGGAAGGATGGACTATGGTCAGCTCAGGGAGGATGCAGGAGGCAACATGGAGGCACATTACCCAGCCGGTGGCACTTCACAACTTGTATGCCATCCTGGCAGAGCATAGAGATTGTTTAGTATCTCCGATGTGAACACCATGGGGTTGAGGGGTCACCAAGGATGGAACTCCAAGGGCAGATGCAAGGAGAACACACAGGAGGAGGAAACAAATCCTGGTTGGGGACTCCATTGTCCTAGGGAATTGAGCTGGGGTTAGGTAGCAATGGTGAGAGGAGGTAATATGCCTACCTGGAGACACAGTTCAGAAAGAGGGTAAGTAAATCCTTAGGATTGCAAGGGCAGTAGCGAGGAGGGGAGCTGGACATCATTATTCACTTGGGGACTAATGGCCTGGCTAGAGAGGGGGTAGATGTAGCAAGAGTACAGCAAGAGTTCAGGGAGCTGGGGAAGAATCTTGGGCAAGGAGCATACTCGGTCACCTTTTCAGAGGTGCTACCTGTCCACAGCAAGGGAAGTGAGGACATCCGCATCATTGAATTCAACAAGTGGTTGAAGAAATGGTGCGGAGAGATGGGGTATGGCTTCATTGGGGACTGGAACCTCATCTGGAGGGATGAAGGACTATATTCTCCAGATGGCCTGCATCTATCCAGGGAGGCAAAGGTATCCTTTCTGAGAAGTTTAAGTGCATCCTTAGGGATCATTTAAACTTGCCAAGGGGAGGCATAGACAGTCAAGAGGATTATCATTGCCCCAACAGGACATAACTGAAAGCAGTGAAGACACAATAACTAGCACAATATCTAACCGTAAAACTACCATGGTTACAATGGGGAGAGAACAGAAGGTGTATCACTAATGCAGCACAAGGCAAAGGCCAAGAAACAAGGAACATTAAGGGGTAAACAGGTGGAAGGTCATATGCACAAATGCCCGCAGCCTGGGAAACAAAATCCCAGACCTAATGGCATTGATGGCAGACACACCTGGACATTGTGGTTATTATGGAGCGTGGTATGTAGGGAACCATGACTGGGATGCAGCCATACCATGGTATACACTTTTAGAAAGGATAGCGAGGGAGGAGGGTTGCTATGTATGTAAGGAAGGGATTAAAGGTACAGAGGCTCAAGGATCCAGGGAAGAAGTAGAGGCATTGTGGGTCACTTTGGGTCAGGGAACAAAACAACCATCCATGCTGAAACATAGAATTTGACAGCGGATAAGGACCGCTTGGCCCACCTAGTCTGCCCATTTCCCTACCTGATGGATAAGCTGAAGATCCTTGTTAACCAACAGCTTACTTCCTCCTTCCACTAGAATTGCTTTATGTCTGTCCTATGCATGCTTGAATTCTCCCACTGTTCTTGACTCCAAAACCTCCTCAGAAAGGCTGTTTCATGCATCCACAACTTTCTGTGAAAAATACTTTCTAACATTACCTCTGAGCCGTCCCCCTCTATCTTCAGATTGTGCCCTTGTTCTTGCACATCTTTTTCTGAAAGATGCTACCCTCTTGGATTTTAATTCCTTGAGGTATTTGAAAGTTTCTATCATGTTTCCCTCTCCTCCTTTCTCGAGGGTATACATATTAAGCTGCTTTAGTCTTCGTCATATGTCTTCTAGTGCAGACCTTGCACCATTTTGGTTGCCCTCCTCTGAACAGCCTCCACTCTGTCTATGTCTTTGTGGAGATGTGGTCTCCAAGTGCACATGGTACTCAGATGGGGTCTCACCAACTGTATGTACAGAGGGATAACAACTTCCTGTTTTCTACTGTTGATGCCTCTCCTATGCATCCCAGTATCCCTTCAGCCTTTCTTACTGCCTTCTCACATTGCTTGCCCACCTTTAGGTCACCTAATATAATTACTCCCAGGTCCTTTCGATTTTTGTTGTTGTTATTATCTCACCCCGATTGTGTATTCTTCCTGCCTTTTTGTTTTCCAGGTGCATTACCTTGCACTTCTTTGCATTGAATCTGAGCTGCCATACATTTGACCATTCCTTCAACCTTGCCAAGTCCTTTTCATCCTTTCTACCCCACCTTGTGTATCAACCCTGTTGCAGATCTTTGTGTCGTCTGCAAAGAGACATACTTTTCCTTCCAGGTGCTCTCCAATGTCACTTTAAAGACATTAAGAGGACCGGTCCCACTTGAACCCTGCAGTACCCGCTAGTTACCCTCCTTTCTTCATTGTGGACTCTGTTTACTATTACCCTTTGCATCCTGTTGTCCAGCCAATTTATTATCCAGGCTACCACCTTGGGACCTACTCCAAGGCTGCCTAACTTGTTTATTAATCTTTTGTGTGAGACTGTGTCAAATGCCTTCTAAAAATCTAGGTAGGCCATATCCACAGCCCCCAGTCTACTACTTTGGTCACCCAGTCAAAGAAATCTATTAGATTTGTCTGACATGACCTTCCTGCTGTGAATCCATGCTGCCTTGGGTCCTGTGCCCCACTGGCCTCAAGGTACTCAACAATTCTTTCTTCAGACGTGATTCCATCATTTTCCTACCCTTGAGGTCAAACTAACTGTCTGTAGTTTCCTACCTCTGCCCTGCTCCCACTTTTGTGAAGTGGAATCACAGCTGCCCACCTCAGTCCTCAGGTACCACCCATCCTCAAATGATTCGTTAAAGAGAGTAGTCAGTGGTGTCACTAGTTCTACCCTTAGTTCTTTTGGAATTCTGGGTGCATCCCATCAGGCTCCATTGCTTTGTCCACCCTCAGTTTCAAGAGTTCTTTCAAAACCCTTTCTTCTGTGGATGGACAGGTATTGACCCCTATCCAGAGTGTTTCTCTTGTTTGGTTTAGGTACCCCCCCTTCCGTTATGAATACTGAGAGAAATATTCATTCAGTATCCCTGCTTTTCACTGCCACCTCTGCCCACATTCTCTCCCTTTATTAAGCCTCAGTATCCCTCCCTTGGTCTTTTCTTCACCCTAGTGTATCTATAAAAGGTTTTATCCCCTTCCTAACAGAGTTGGCTATCTTTTCCTCGGTTTTGGCCTTTGCTATTCTGACGCCTTCCTGCCTCCTGCTTTAAACTGATAAAGTTCTCTGCCCTGCTCCTTCTATGTTTCCTTATATTTCCTGAATGCTGTCCTTTCTCTTTACCTTCCCTGCCACCTCTTTTGAGAACCACAGTGTTTTTCCTCAGTTTTGTTTTGTTGATTTGCTTCACACAAAGGCTTGTTGCCTCTGTGATGGCTGTTTTGATTATTCCCATTGTCTGTCCTCCCCTCCTTCTTGCCCATTTACTAGTGCTTTTCAGAGGCACTCTCTCATTTTCGAAGTCAGCCCTCCTCAAGTCCAATACTCTTGCTTTTGTATGGCTTGACTCTATGGCTGTTTTATTGTGAACCACACTGTTTGGTGGTCTCTTCTTCCAGATGGCTACCCACTTCTAAATCCGAGATCCTTTCTCCATCCCTGTTTGAGAGTACCAGGTTTAAGACTGCCCTCCGAGTGGGTGCCAACACTAGCTGTCTGAGGCATGCCTTGTAGGCATCAAGAATGCCCTGCTCTTGAATGTGCCTGCAGCAAAGGTGCTCCATTTAACATCTAGCATAGTCAGGTCCCCATCAACCATATCTCTCCTTTTTTGCCATTCTAAGGATGCCTTCTATCATTAACTTGTCCATTCCCTCTCCCTGAGATGGGGGTCTGTACACAACCCCATGTGGATTGTGGTGCCATTTCCTGTCTCCAGGGTGGCCCTTATTAACTCATCTACTTCCTGTTTACTCTTTAGGTCTGTTGCTTTAATCCTTCCCTTACATAGAGAGCTCCTCCTCCTCTTTACACTCCTGTCCCTCCTGTATTTTGTGTATCCTGGTATGCTGACATCCCAGTCATGGTTTCTGTGTACCATGTTTCAGTGACTGCCCAATATCCAGGTATCCTCTTCCATCAAGGCCACTAGTTCAGGAGCTTGTTAAACAGACTACAGGCATTGGTACTTATCACCTTCCATTTTTGATGGCCTTACCCCTTTAGTCCCATCCCGTCCTTTCTGCCTTTGTCTTTTTACACTTAACCCTGTCCTGCTTCCTAATGACTTCTCTACCTTGGTGTCTACCTCGCTAATTACTGTGTTTTGTGGGGAAGGCTGGGATTTCCCTACTCCTTTTGGTGCCTCCCCTCTTGGCTAGTTTAATTGCTTGCCAATGAAGCATTTAAACCTATCACCTAGGATCCTGGTTCCCCCTGGACAGATGCAGACCATTGTGCCAGTATAGGCCTGTATCCCTCCAGGTGGCTCTGTCCTCAATGAAGCCAAAACCCTGAGCTAAACACCAGTTTTTTAGCCATTCATTGAATCCCATGGTGCAGAGTACCTAGCATCATCCTTGCCATAGACAGGCAGCACCTCCGAGAGGTTACCATATGTGCTACTTGTCTAAGACCCTCCCTACTCTACAAACTCCTCTTGCACTGCTCTGATCCCATTCAAGCCAGGTCATTTGTCCCTAGGTGGACAATGACATCTAGTCCTCCCTCATGCGGCTGCTCCGTAATCCTGAGAATTCACTTTCTGTCCCTCCAAGCCATGCTGCCAGGCAGGCACCTTACCTCCTCTCCCATTCCTCCCCAATTCTACCCCCAATGATTGAATCCCCACCAGGGTTGTTTCCTTCCCTGTGGGATCTTGTGCCACCCTCCTGTGGGTCTCCTTAGTGGAGGTTCCCAGCATCCTCCTTGGTCTCCACTACAGGTGACTTCTTAGAGGAACCACTCTCCACCAGAACAGCATATGAATTGTGGAGAGGTACAGATGGAGGATGCACTTCTGTTCCACCACCCTTACTTCCCTGAGCCCACCTTGGTCCAATTGCTCCTCTTTCTTGGCAATCTCTGAGGTAGCGGCAGTGGCCCTGGTGGTCCCTGGGTGGAGAAAGAGGTTTCACGAATCCTAGCCAGGTCAGCCTGGAGCGGGCAACCTCCTCCCTCAGACCAGAGAGGTGCCTGCAAATAAAGCAGCATCGCAGCCTCCAGAATGTCTCCTGGAACAGTGCCACCCACTGCCACTGCACTGCACCACTCCCATCATGACTTATTTTGTGTCCCTCTCCTGTTGCTTTGTATGCTTATTCTCTCTTCCTCATATGTTTCCACCTACTGTCATACTGCCATTGTGCCCTTACAACTCTCACCCATCCTGTTCTGAGACAGGAACTTCCTGTAGTCTTCAGTAGTCTCCTTCCTCTATGCTTGGACTCAGACCTCCAGCAGCTGGGGGCATAAAGAGCTGGGGGCAGAAAGAGCTACTTTTTCCTTCAAGGTTGATGAAATTAATGTGTCTCAGTGATCCTTTCCTTCCTACTGCCAAACATGAAGTTCCTGTTGTCAGTCAAATCCAGTGGCTATAAAAGTAGAACTGGCTTAGGGTAGGAAGGTGGAGGGAGGAGGAGGGCAATTATAAGAAAAGCTGTAACTTTTTAGTCAGCTGCTCCTTGCTCTGAAAGCAAGATTCCTTTCTACTAGAGTAGTCTACAGGCCTCCCACACAGGGGAGGATATAGAAGCTAGTATTAGTGGAAGCCATCCATAATATGGCAGCCAAAGGGGAGTACTACTAATGGGTGACTTCAACATGCCAGATGCAGAAGGAATACCCAGACTACAAGTACATCAAGGAGCAGGAACCTCATGTCTGCAATGTATGGGGCAAACCTAAGGCAGCTGGTGGTTGAGCCCACCAGGGAGGGACTGTACTGGACTTAGTGCTGACAAACTGGGTCAGAATAATGGATGTTGAGATGGGCAGTCCTCTTGGTACAAGTGACCACAGATCTGTGTGGTTTAGAGTCAACATGTTGGCAGACAAAATCCATTCAAAGATTAAGATCCTAGATTTCGGAAGACCAACTTCATGGAGATGGGGGAACAGCTCAAAATTGCCCTGGCAGCAGAAGATATGGGGGAGGGTGGAAGAACAGTGGCTTAGGATCAAAGAGATCCATAGCAGCAGTGACAAGTCAATGTGTCAGATTGCTTAGCAAAGCAAAAGAAAGAAAGCCCACTGTGGTTCTCTAAATTGGTAGCCGAGAAAGTGCAAGAAAAAGAAAGGCATTCAGGAAATACAAAGAGACACAGAAAGAAGAAGACAGACTGAAATATCTGGAGAAGCAGAGAGAAGCTGGGAAAGCTGTCAGAGGGGCTAAGGCAGGAATGGAAGAAGGAATAGCACAGGCTATTAAGAAGGGACAAGACCTTCTTCCGTTATATTAGCAAGAGGAAGAAGACCAGAAATGGTATTGTTAGGCTAAAGAAGGAAGGATGGGTGGGTGGAAGATGATCTTGAAAAACCTGAGGCACTGAACAAACATTTTTGCTCAGTATTTACCAAGAAAGAGGCAGGGAAGGGGCCATGACTCATGAGAAAAGATGTACAGGGGAGAGGTGGACACCAGCCCATTTATGGTGGATAGAGTCTTGAAGGAACTAGGAAAAGTAAAGACAGACAAGACAATGGGGCCAGACAGGATTCACCCTAGAGTGTTGAAGGAACTCAGGAAGTCCTAGCAGGTCCGCTGACAACACTATTCAGTCAGTCACTAGAGATGGGGAGGAACCTGGGGACTGGATGAGAGAAGAGGTGTTCCCCAGCACAAGACTGGAAGTAGGGAGGAGGCAGGCAATTACAGACCTGTAAGCCTGACCTCAGTGGTGGGGAACCTGATGGATTCCCTGCTTAAGGAGAGGGTAGTGAAGTTCCTGGAGTCAAGTGGTGCAAAGACCCAAGCCAGCATGGATTCACTGAGGGTAGATCCTCCCAGACTAATCTTATCGACTTCTTTGACTGGGTAACCAGGGTGGTGGATCAGGTGGTGGTGGATGTGGCCTACCTGGATTTCAGTAAGGCCTTGACACCATGCCTCATAGAAGGTTGCTTAACAAATTGGGGAATCTGGGTGTGGGCTCTAAAGTGGTAAAATGAGTTGTACACTGGCTAAAAGGCAGGACCCAGTGGGTGGTAGTAAATGGCATAAAATCAGAAGAGGGGAAGTGATCAGCGGGTTCAACAGGGATCAGTACTGGGACCAGTTCTGTTCAATGTCTTCATAAATGACATTACAGAGGGACTGGAGGAAGATGTTTGTTCACAGATGACACCAAGATCTGTAACAGAGTCGACACACAGGAGGGTTTGATAAAATGAGAAATGACCTAAGACTACTTGAGGAATGGTCAAGGGTTTGGCAGTTGTTCTCAACGTTAAGACGGCATGATAATGCACCTGGGACACAGAAACCCGAAGAGGAATACAGGATGGGGGAGGGGAAGGTTCTAGGCACCTCAAGTCAGGAGAGAGACCTGGGGGTTATCATATCCGATGACCTGAAGTCAGCCAAACAATATGAAAACATAGTTGGGAAGGCAAACAGAACGCTGGGGTACATAGGAAGGGGCATAACCAGTAGGAGGAGTGAAGTGGTGACACCACTGTATAGATCACTGGTGAGGCCCCATCTGGAATACTGTGTCCAGTTCTGGAGACCACATCTCAGGAAGGACATAGGCAGAATGGAAGCAGTCCAGAGAACAGCAACAAAATGATACATGGACTGCACCACAAACCTTATGAGGAAAGACTCAAGGAACAAAACCTCTATTCACTGGAGGAGAAAAGGAGAGAGGAATATGATAGAGACTTTCAAATACCTTAGGGAATGAACAGGGTACAGGAGGGAGCTTATTTCAGAGACGAAAGTGCACAAGGACAAGGGGCATAACATGATGCTGGAGGGAGGAGGAGGCTTAGGAGGAATGCTAGGAAGTATTTTTTCACAGAGAGGGTGGTAGAGCCATGGAACAGCCTACCAGTGGAGGTGGTGAAAGTGAAAACAGTACAGGTTCAAAGTGCATGGGATAAGCATAAAGGCACCCTGCTGTACAGCAGAGCAGGGAAAGACAGTCCAGATAAGAGTTGGGATTGTCAAACCAAGTAGGAAAATGGGCAGACTAGGTGGGCTGTATGGTCTTTATCTGCTGACAGATTCTATGTCTCTATGTTTCTCTGTTTCAGTTTTCTTAGGTCTCTGCTCATTCTTTCCACCCCACCTCCCGGAGTGTCCACCCTATTGCTGATTTGGGTATCATCCATAAAGAGGAGGCCTTCCCTGCCAGTTCCTCTGCAATGTCACTTATAAAGACATTGAGGAGGACCAGTCCTAGGGCACTAGTGAGCATTTAACAGGCAAGAAGTGATTCCTGTAGCTCTGTCTCCCAAGGCTCATTAATAACTTTTGTTGCCCTGAAACTCAGCCTAAATACCACTAATTTGTGATAACTATGTGTCTGTGTGAAGGTATGATGGACAAATAGTTGGTCAATTCTAATGCTTGGCCATTGAGGGCGACCAGGAAAAATTACAAGAAGCGATGGTAGCTCTAGCCAGTGGTAGGCCCTGGCCAGATTACTCTCTCAGCTACAGAAATGGTGATATTATATACAGTCATCGATCAAGTACTGGAGGCTTTCAAACCTAAACTGGACACTTTAATGAGCAAGCTTATAGAACTTACCTGCCAAATCAAAGGTCAGGGCAAGGGTATTGCCTCAGTTAGGCAGAGGATATCAGATTAGAGGATTGTCATTGTACAACCCCAGACCAACTGGCCAAATTGAACTGCCAGAGTAACTCGACTACTATGAAACTACAACCGTTGGAGCAATTTTCACATCCAAGGACTTCCAGAGGGCAAGGAGAAGGAGAGTGCATTCTATTTCTGCTCCATAGTGCTACCTAAACTTCTGTGCATGAAAGCTAAGGAGACCATTTGAAAGAGGAGCTTGCCCTCTGCCCTACTCCCTAACCAGCAGCAAACCAGCCGCCTTTGCCATATCATCTTCCAATTGCACCATTTTGGAGCTAGGCAAGCCATACTTTTTCTATATATATATATATATATATATATATATATATATATATATATATATATATTATGGTGCTTTTCTGTTTTGTCCCTGGTCCCAATCCTGCTTATGATGCGCATGTGCAAGTGGAGTTACGTGCACGCCGCATCTCAAGGCAGCTTCCTATGTGGTGCCCTTCGCTGCTAGCCACCAGACCTCCACCTGGTAGCAGCGGGACTATGGGGGGCAGCGACCACCCCAGGAGAGGAGAGCTGCCTTCTTGGTGGCTCAATCCTGCTCCTATCCCCCCCTGCTGACACCCTGATGACCCGAGTCCATTCCAGAACCCAGGTCACTGGCATAGCTCGAGGTAAGGTGCCTAGCGCCTCAGCCCTCAGCGCCACCAGACTGGCAAGGCATGCTATACTTGAAGCATACTAGCCCCAAAAGGCCTAAATTAGACCATTCAAGCTTGGACTGACAAATGCCCTGCACCAACAGCTGGCTGTGCATGCTACTAACCTCACCACCAAACTTCCTAACATCAGACAATGCTCATTGAGTTGCTACTTGTTCTGTTCTATCCCCTTTCTTACCCTATTTGTCTTTTACTTGACAAGGTTGCATAATGTGCTGCTTGACCTACAGTACCTCTATCTGCCTCATGTACACTCTGCTATATGTACTTCTTGTTGTAACTTTACTGGACTGATATGTTTGACAAGGAACCCTTGTAAATGAGCCCTTGGGCTCAAAGGTGCTTATCAGAATTGCATAAATAAATAAAATAAATAAAAATAAAAAGGATGCAACTTATGAAGGCAGCTGACTATTTATCTTTAGGATTTCTCCTTCCATACAACAGAAGAGGAGAACCTTTGTGCCAGTTTTGGACATCCTGCAGGAGAAGAAGCTTGATTTCTCCTTTTGTACCCAGCGATGGTGAGGACCAGATGGGAAAGAGTCACTTATACCTTCTGAAACGTTAGCAAGTGTACCCACCCCACAATGGCGGCTTACCTTGCCACCTTTCGCTCATTTGCCTACCAGTCCTGGTCCTGTGATGGCTCCCGCTTGTGCTCCTGCTGGTCCTGAGTTCCAGAAATTAAGAGGGACCGTGGAGTGAAGGAAAAGAAAGTAAAGCTGCCAGTTTGGTGGTTTTGTCGATCGCTTCTGCAACTTGAGTGTACGAGCAGCAGCGGTCTCTCTCCCTCTCTCGCTCTCTCAATCTGTGTGAGCACTGCAGCATTCAATATAAAAGTCACTCTGTGCAGCTCCAGCAGCTCTCTGTGGGTTCCCTGGCCCTGTAGTGCATAAATAAAAGTAGAGGGTGTCCGGCGCACTTAGGAGACAAAATAAAAATTTTTAAGAGCGCTGTTAAGTACTACAATTACAGAAGGATACAGGTTACTTTAAGAGGCAGCCATGACTGTTTTATGAATATTAATGAGCACTGCCTGTTTCTGGGGGACAGTGTAATGGAAGTAGCAGCAGGTGGAAGGAGCCCTGTGGTTGCCCCACCTGCAATCGGATGCCAGAACGGAAGGGCAGCTACTGTACAAGTGTATGGGGCAAATAAATATAAAACTTACAGTTTGCCTGCAAGATAATGTAAAAGATGGGACATTGTGTGAACTGTCATGCCAGCAGCCATGCTCGCTGGCTTTGACCTGTAGTGTAGTCAATCAGCAAGCCAGGAGCCTGAGGAGCTGCAGAGATGACTTCTGAGAAAAGGGTGGTGCAGGCTTTGCCGCCTAAAGAGCCAGCCAATAGGGCATCGAGTGAGCCAAATGAGTACTAATTTTCTGAAAGACAGCCTGCATCAGTCAGTCAGAGGCTGCCATGGTCCCCTGAAAGCCTGTTCAGGCCAATAAGGAGCTGCCCTGAGCTCCTGAAACCCTGAGAACAGAGTCAGTCAGTTCAGTTTGGCTGGAGCCCCTAGCTCCTGCCCCTTGCTCCATGATGGTGTGTAAAAATGAAGAAGGCCTGCCTGGGGTTTGCACAGCCACTAGCCCAAGAGGCACCTGTATTGCCCTCCAACTCCTGGAAGGAGATGCTTCAGTTTAAAGTGTAATTTGCTGACCAGAAGCAAGGAAGTTCCTGAAAGATTCCCAGGGGAGAAGAAGCCTTTCTGTCACATGATGAAGAAGGTCTGCCTGGGGTTTGTGCAGACACCAACCCAGTAGGTGCTGTGTTTCTTAATTATCTGAAAGGAACTGTGTGAAAAATAGTGTTGATTGCTGTCCAGAGTCAAGAAAGTTGTTGGAGTGGTTCCCAAGAGAAGAAGCCTGTGGTAATCTACAAGACAAGTAAGAGATCTGCCTGTGTGGCTTGCACAGCCACAAGCCCTGAAGAAGCTCTGCATTGATCTGTGTTGCCTTCCAATGGCTGGAAGGACTTCTACCAGAATGAGAGATGTCATTGCTGACCAGTGTTAAGGTCATCGGCTGGGAGTTCCTGGAGGACAGGGAAACTGCCGGAATGTCTGTGATGTCTGAAGAGGTACAGAGGCCTACTTGGATGCTTGCACAGCCGAAGAGCCAAGGGAAGCCTGCCTGATGTTTCCAGTAGCTGGAACGTGGTTTGAGAAGGTTTGTTCTTCTGTTCAAGTCTGAATCTGTAATTTGAGAAGATTCACTCTTCTGGTTGAGTCTGCACCTGCACGGTGAGATTTGTTTATTTGGTCAAGCCTGTACCTGAATGTCTGTGACCGAGACTATTTCCTGCTAATATTTGGTGGGAAGCCTTAAGATTGTGTTCCAGTCAAGTAAGAGCCACTGCTGCTTGTGGGCAGTGTAGCTGAAGCCATCTACAGCTGTGTGTTCCTGATCTCCAGAACTCCATCCAGCAGAAGATGGTCTGGGGACTTGGCCAGGTAGAGTCACTGCTAGCATTACCCACCCCTCAGGGTTGGATGCCTGGACATGCATGGTGCTGATCCCCAGCACCGGTCTTTCTAGTCTGCTGCAAGAGCCGAGAAAGAAAGTAAAAGATGCCAGACCCTGCAAGCAAGTAAAGTGACAAGCTGCTAGACCACCTTAGCTGGCCAGCCTGCCGCCAACTGGATTCCACTGCTCAGGGTCCAGCTTCCACCTGTTTGCTGTGCCTAGAACCTGTGTGATTGTTCTGCAGAACTGTGAGTAACCACAGGGGCTGCCCTGCATTCTGGGGCCCTGTCAATAGTTGTTTCCCCAAAGCTTGTTTGGCCATTGGGCCAGAATTTACAATTGTTTCACTTAAAAGTCATTTTGCAATTGCATGGCCTGTGGGGCTGTGTCTTTAAAGTATTTTTAAAGTGTAACACCAGCCAACCAGCTGCATTGTACATGCCTGCAACTAAACCCTGGGTACCCAGATAGGACTCTTAGGGGTCAACTGGTACCAGTTGGGGGTAGTTATGTAAAATCAGTTAGCTGATATCTGTTCGATGTATATGCTGGTGGGAGGAAGGCACTAGAAGTGTTCTGGTTTACAGTTAAAGTGAATGAATAGTATTTGCAAAATGCTGATGCTAATACAAAATCTTTTAACCCCCCAACAAATGGGAGTTTCTAAAGTGTCTTTCTGGGCTTGCCTAATGTCCACTGCCAGGCTGATGTTCTGTGTCCTAGCATTTTAAAAGTGTTAGCATGTGAGTGCCTAGCTAGCCTCTGTGCCTGTCTCCTTTAGAGGCATCATTTTGTGGTGTATAATTAATCCAGGTAGGGGCCGAGTGTTTTCAGGTTGAGTCCCTCCTGAGCTCAATAATATTGCTCCATTCTGCCATCGCTAATTGTGCAGAGGGAGCTCTATTAGAACTTGTAATTGTTTCCTGATTAGCTGCTCTAATAATTAGGATATTATAGTTTGTCTAACCTACCTTTCTTTGCAGCATGGACATTTCTGTATTGCACCAATCAGTACCTTTGGGGATCTTAAAATGGAGTCTATTCCCAGGGGTCTTGTGGGAGTGAATTTCTGTAGGAATTGTAGTTTTACATGTTGGTGCCTAAATGGACCTGGAGGGGAGCCCTTGCTTTGACAGACAGATGGATCAACCAACTGAACCCTTTTGGATGAGAAGTAAGTCCGGTGCTGCCTGCAGCAGAAGTCAGTCTGAGTTTGGAGTTCAGAGAGTGAACAGCTTGAGATATTTGAGCAGCTGCTCCTGCGTAGTCACGTGGCAAACTTGTTGGAAGGCTGTGTTTGGCCTGCCTACTTGTCCCTCGTGAGAGAATCCTTCAGTTCAATTTAAATCGGACTATATCCGAATAAGTTTGTGACCAGATCTATCAAATTGTGACTGCCTATTTGCCTGAAGAGGACTGAAGATTTGCTCCACGCGATCGCCTGTCAGGACGCCTGAAACAACCGCAGAATGTACGGTTTTGCACAGGAACACTGTAATTGCAACCAGACTGTCATCCGAACTGTGGTACTGTTTTCTTTTACTATACTGTAATTGTGCTGAATGCTGTTAGTGAGTCGAGATTTGGTTCACCACTGCCTGATTGTGTCATGCTTGCTGGAAGCTGTATCCAGCACCACCAGACTGTCAGCCAAATTGTTCACCTGGTCTGGGCCCTGCCACCTTGGCCCAGCCAGCGCTCGCGCCTCAGAGAAGACCATTGATGAGAGACCTGCCCAGCCCCTTGCTCAATATCATGAACAGGAATGACACCACAGTGAATCATGTGGGCCCTGCTTCTCCTGGCATTCCAGTTTGTCATCCTGAAGTCTCCATTTCGTCAATCCTGTGTCCTGCACTGGGTAGCATGAGTGAACACCAGGGTAGCTCCTGCAACAATAGCTTAATCAAAGTGTGTCAGCTGATTTAATTGTTTTATCTTATCATCATGAACTGAGCCACTTGGCTCCAGATTACAAATTGTGGGTTACTGTGCACGGCTATTCCATCATTAGGTCCCCGACCAACTGCAACGCCAGCCTACCCCTACACGTCAGGCAAGCCTGCACCATCCACAGGGTACCCAGAGTGTGTGTGACTGTGCTGAGGGACTCTAAAGTGCATGCCTTGTAGTCTGATTGAATCAGTATCTAAACCAATCAGCCTGATTTCACCCTTCCTTGTTCATTCCCCTGAATAAATCTGATCAGAAACTTTTGCACTTAACCTGTCTGTGCTGCACTTCTGTACAAATAGCACTGTGTTATTATTGCTGCCTGTGTTTAACCTTATTTTACAGGGATTTCAGGGCCGAACTGGTTGAACCAGCCCTGGTGGTAAGTGCAACCAGAATGGGGATATAGCTGCTGTTTGGGGGTTATTGTATCTGTGTGCTCTGTACATTGTTTAGGCCACTAGAGGGGAAGGGGGTCACAGTGTCCCAGAGGGCTGTACCCAGGTCAGCTATGCTACCACCAACCCTGACCTCTGGGTGGAGGTACCCATTTTCAGTACCCAGGCCCTTCAACCTGCATCTGGTCAGGCAGGCATGGGTAGTAGCCCTTGGGATAGCTCCACCTAGGGGTTACATCTCGAGGCACTGCTGGGATTAGCGCCTCTAGTCGCCAAAATCAAGAATTGTTGTCAAGGTTAATTGCTACCCCAATAGAAGTGGTTGTGCACCAGCTGGTGGGGTGCTGTATGGGGCAGGAAATTGACCCCAAAATGCCTTGCTTATACTGGATATTCCTTTGGACACCAGTAAGGACACTGTAGAGGAGCGTCTTCAAAGTTGAATGTTTAAAAATGCTGGTGGTGGGTCAACAGGCTGATTTGACTGCCCAAACTTTCATGGCCTTGGCAGAGTGTAGTGACCCCATGGACAGCCCCAAAGTGCCACAGGCTATTGCCTCAGAAGCGGGACCAACCACCTGGAGGGTGATAACTAAAGACAGTAAAGACCCGGGAGGATGAGCCCCCACCATTATCTGTGACTTTTGAGGAGAAGTTTGCTAAGTTTTTACTGGAGGAAGGGAAGACTGTAGAGGACTTTAGGAAATTATTCCTGCCACCTGGGGTGTTCCTTCCCCAACATCCCCACCACTCCAGTACCAGTTCCTGCCCCGCCTTCTGAGCCCACACCAATGTCGGCCCTATGTCTGTTATTGCAGTTAGTCTCGACTCCTACCGAGGCTGAGAATCTTCTCGGGCACCCTCCCACCCCCAGGAGAGGATGACTGGGAGACCTGGATAGACTATGTTGCCCTCTAGTACCTGAATGGCAATCTTCAGAAGCAGAGAAATGAAAAGGTTGAGTGAGAACCTTTGAGGTCCAGCCCTGCTACCATCCATGCCAATCAGGCCAATAACCCCAAGGCAACTGCACAGGACTATTTTGATGCATTGGAGAATGTGTATGGGAGCCCGATTCAGATAAGGACCTATGGTGGAGAGTAAGAAACGCTCAGCAGTTCCAGGGAGCTATTATCCGTGTATGTACCTTGACTTGAAAGGTGCTACAGAAGTGCCTCAGACAAGGTAGTTTGGTGTCAGATGAATTAGATCAAACTAGGCTGGACCGGATCCTTAAGTCTGCTCGGTTCTCAGAATTGTTACTGCTTCAGTTGCACCTCAGCAAACCGACTGGAATCGCCCCCATGATGAACTGATGAAAGAAATCTGGGGGTCAAGCAAAGGCAACCCTGTGGGGAATTGCACCCATATCTGCTGCTACTGTGCAAGTGACTGAGAATGATCAGCCAAGTGATGTTCAGGGGTGAAAGTCGGCACCCAATCGAGCACTCTGAGACTGCAAAGGACTTTCCGCCCTGGGCTGAGTTTTGGAAAGATGAGCTACTAAAGGAAGTCTGAGAGTTGAAGGTGGGCGCTTCTGCAAGGGTTCCCCCATGGACCAGGATTCAGGCCCTTCTCAGAGCACGCTCAGCCATGGGGGTGGGAGGGCCCACCCTGGCAACCCCTGCAAGGGCAGCTCCAGTGTGGAAAATCAGAGAATTGACTTCCACCCAAAAGGAACTGTTAAGTCACGTTGCACGCCTCACCACTGCAAGCAGATCTCGGACCCTGATCCCTTGTCATTGCTCCAGTCCCTCATGCAATGTTCTTCTAAGGATGACCTAGGGGTCTATCATTTGTTACAACTGTGGACAGGAGGGCCATATGAAGAAAGAATGCGGTCTCAGAAACACTTAGAAAAAGTAGTAAACAGGCTTCAAGGAGAGCTCCAGAAAACAAATCAATGGCCGAGGGTGCCCAAAACGACCGCAGTGAAGGCTCAAGAAATACTAACTCAAACTTCTTTGTGGCTACAACGTCTGTCCAGGTCCCTGCTACCATCCCTCCAGACTGGTCCAAATTGGTGGGCCCTTCAATAGAGACTACTGTGACTGTCAATGATATCCATGCTTGGCTGTGTTTGACAGTGGTTCTGAAGTGACCACTATATTCCAGGACTGGTATGACAAACACTTATCTGATGTGCCATTACAATCTCTAGAAGACCTACATGTGGGGGCCTGGTGACAAGTCTTATCCCTACCTAGGATATGTCCGCTTTGACTCTCTTTTTCTGCGGCTGTGACTGGTGTAGATGAACAAGTAGAGATGCTAGCCCTGGTGTGCCCTCCTCACGGGGATATATGATGGGGTCCCCTACTCAGTGGAACCAACGCCCACATGTTTGGGAGGTTAGCACAGTTGTGCCAAGAGAAATGAGACTGACAGACTGGCCGTGCAATGAGAATTCCAGCTCTGATCAAAATGCTTATGACCTGCAGAGGCAGTCTATGGCAGAAGACCAGGATGAGCCGTTGGAAATGTCTGGAAGAAGGACCTGATTCCTTGATATTGCCACCCAATACTCAGTATACTATTCATGGAGAAGTCCATCTTAGAAGAGACATGAAAAACAAAATATTAATGCTGGATCGCAGGTGAAGGAAAGGAAAGGGCTAATGGTCAGACCCAGTATCTTACCTGCTCGTGCCCATGCTATGCTCTCGACAGTGATGGTTCAAATACAGAATGTATCTGATCGGGAAATATGAGTGAACCAGGGATGCACCTTAGCTACCGTGCACTTCGCGGACACTGCAGTATTACCCAGCAGCAAATATTCTGGCAGAGGGAGGAGGTGATCCTAGACCTATTTGGCCTTGGTGATTCCTCCTTGTCTGCTGAATGGAAGACTTGATCAGTAGGAAACTTGCCCAGAGAGACCAAGTGTTTTAGCTAAAAGAATGGGATATGGGGTGTGTCCATGGTGCTGAGCATAATATTTGGCTGCACAATGACAGACCTTTCAAGAGTGGTCCCACCGCCTTGCTCCAGCTGATATAGATGATGTTCCATGGCACCTACAGGAGATGCTTGCTGCGGTATTATTCAAGAGTCAAGAAGCCCCTACGCATCTCCCATCATAGTTGTGTGCAAGAAGAATTTTGGGCAATCAGTTTAAACGCTTCATTGGCAAGCTTTTAAACTAGTCAAGGGGAGGCACTGATAAGCAGCAGGAAAATCCCAGCCTCCCCTACAAAACAGGGTACTAAATGAGAAAAAGACCAATGTAGAAAGGTCAGTGGGGATGCTGCTACAGAAGGTAAAACCATCAAAAGATGGAGAGCAATGAGTACCAATGCCCGTAGTCTGGGTAACAAGCTTCCTGAATTAATGGCCTTGATGGAGGAGGAACATCTGGATATCATGGCAGTCACAGAAACATGGTACACAAGAACCATGTCGGGGAACTTAAACATACCAGGATACACTATCTACAGGAGAGACAGGGAGGGTAAAGAGGAGGAGGAGTAGCTCTCACATAAGAGAAGGAATCAAAGCAACAAAACAAAAGGGTAAACAGGGAGGAGAAGAAGCACTGTGGGTCAATTTGGAGGCAGGCAATGGCAACACAATCCGCACAGGGGTTGTATAGCATAGACGCCCCCTTAGGGAGGAAATGGACAAGGAAATGATAGAAAGTATACTTAGAATGGCAGATAAAGGGAGATATTGCTGAGGGTGATCTGAATATGCCAGATGTTAACTGGAGTGCAGTTGTAGCAGCCACTTCTAAGAGTGGGGTTATTCTAGATGCCCTATAGGGGCATGCCTTGAACAACTAGTATTGGAACCCACTCAGGAGGAGCAATCTTAGACCTGGTCCTCTCAAATGGAGATGGAGAGAGGATCACAGATGTAGAAGTGGTAGCCATCTGGGACTAGCAACCATCGAACAGTATGGTTCACAATAAACACAGCAATAGAGTCAAGCCATACAAAGGCAAAAGTACTGGACTTCAGGAGGGCTGACTTTGCCAAAATGGGTGAGTGCCTAAGGAATGCACTAGCAAATGGGCAGGAAGGAGGGTGGGAGAACAATGGGGAATAATAAAACTGCCATCACAGAGGTAACAAGCCTTTGTGTGAAGCAAATAAACAAAACAAAATGATGTAAGAAACCACTATGGTTCTCAAAGGAGGTGGCAGTGAAGGTTCAAGAGAAAAAGAAAGCATTCAGAAAGTACAAGGAATCACAGAAGGAGCAGGACAGAGAATTGTATCAGTTAAAGCAAAAGGAAGCTGGGAAGGCAGTCAGAACAGCAAAGGCCGAACTGAGGAAAAGATAGCCAACTCAGTTAAGAGGGGGATTAAATCTTTTAGGTACATCAGGGAGCAAAGGAAGACTAAGGGAGGGATAGCGAGGCTAATAAGGGAGGGTGGGCAGAGGTGATGGTGAAAAGGCAGAGATACTAAACAAATATTTTGCTCAGAATTTACAAATGAAGAGGGGAGGTACCTAAAACAAACAATAGAAACACTCTGGATGCAGAAGTTGATACCAGCCCATTTACAGAAGAAAGGATTCTGAAAGAACTCTTAAAACTGAAGGTGCACAAAGCAATGGGGCCTGATGGGATTCATCCCAGAATTCTAAAAGAACTAAGGGTAGAACTAGTGACACCACTGACTACCCTCTTTAACAAATCATGGGAGGATGGGGTGGTACCTGAGGACTGGAAGAGGGCAGATGTGATTCCCTTCACAAAAGTGGGAGCAGGGCAGAAGCAAGAAACTACAGACCTGTTAGTTTAACCTCAGTGATAGGAAAATGATGGAATCACTTTTGAAGGAAAGAATTGTCAGTACCTAGAGGCCAGAGGGCACAGGACCCAAGGCAGCATGGATTCACAGCAGGAAGGTCATGCCAGACAAATCTAATAGATTTCTTTGACTGGGTGACCAAAGTAGTAGATCAGGGAGGGCTGTGGACATGGCCTACCGAGACTTTAGCAAGGCATTTGACTCAGTCCCACACAAAAGATTAATATACAAGTTAGCCAGCCTGGGAGTGGGTCCCAAGATGATAGCCTGGGTAAAAGTTGGCTGGAGAATAGGACACAGAGGGTAATAGTAAATGAGTCCACTCTGAAGAAAGGGGAGTTACTAGTGGGGTGCCGAGGGTTCAGTATTAGGACCGGTCCTCTTCAATGTCTTTATAAGTGACATTGCAGAGGACTGGAAGGAAAAGTATGTCTCTTTGCAGATGACACAAAGATCTGCAACAGAGTTGATGCACAAGGTGGGGTGGAAAGGATGAGAAGGGACTTGGCAAGGTTAGAGGAATGGTCAAATGTATGGCAGCTTAGATTTAATGCTAAGAAATGCAAGGTAATGCACCTGAGAAACAAAACCCAGGGAAGAATACACAATGGGGGTGAGATACTAACAACAACAAAATTGAAAGGGACCTGGGGTAGTCATATCAGATGACTTAAAGGTGGGCAAGCAATGTGAGAGAGCAGTAAGGAGGCTGGGGGATACTGGGATGCATGGAGAGGCATCATCAGTAGAAAACAGGAAGTTGTTATCCCTCTGTACAGACAGCTGGTGAGACCCCATCTGGAGTACTGTGTGCAGTTCTGGAGACCCAATCTCCATGGACATAGACAAGATGGAAGCTGTCAGAGGAGGGCAACTAAAATGGTGCAGTGTCTACACCAGAAGACATATGAAGAGAGACTAAAGGAGCTAAATATGTAGCCGGCCCGGTGGCACTGAGGGTTGAGGCGCTGGTTGCTACACCTCGCGCCACACGGCGACCGTGTTCGGAACGGGCATGGTTGCTGGGGGTCAGGGGGAGATGGATTGAGCGTCCGGAGGACTGCTCTCCATCTCCGGAGTGGGGATTCAGCAGCGGTGCTTGCCTGCCCCTAGCGGAGGCTGGGGTCGACAGCACACAACCGCAAGCCAAGGGGTGTGTGGGGCGTGGCAGATGCTTGACTAAGCGCCGCACTTGCAGGGGTGTGCGGGCTTAGTCGCTGGCGCCATTGCACACCATGCCCGCCGGGAGGAAAACAAGAGAAAATGGGAGCCCGGCAGCACGACGTTGTTCCCCGGTGCCATTCCTGGAGCGCCTCCTGGCATGGATCTGTTGGGGTGGGTTGAGTCGCTCCCACCACCCTGCCGCGAAGGGTAAGTCACGGGGCGGAAGGGAGGTGGTCTCATGTCTGGGGATGGCGCCGGGGAACGTCCAGAGTGCGGGGGAGGTGTAGCGGTGTCAAAAAATAATAAAAATAAAATATGTATAGCCTCGAGGAAAGGAGGGAGAGGGGACATGATAGAAACTTTCAAGTACCTCAAGGGAATCAACAAAGTCCAAGAGGGTAGCATCTTTCAAAAAAGAGGTGCGCAAGAACAAGGGGCACAATTTGAAGATGGAGCAGCTCAGAGGTAATGTAAGAAGTATTTTTCACAGAGAGGGTTGTGGATGCATGGAATGGTCTTCCGGAGGAGGTTGTGGAGTCAAAACAGTGGTTGAATTCAAGCATGCATGGGACAGCCATAAGGCAATTCTAGGGGTGGGGGTAGAAAGAAGTAGGCTGCTGGTTAACTAGGATCTGCAGCTTATCCATTAGGTAGGGAAATGGGCAGACTGGGTGGGCCAAGCAGTCCTTATTCTATATGAATGGGTACATGAGGATGTATGTGGATTATCGGACCCTAAACTGACGGACTGTCCCAGATCAATACACCATGCCACACATACAGGATGCCCTGGACTGCCTGAATGGAAGTCAATGGTTCTCAGTACTTGATCTCCACAGTGGATATTATTAAATCCCGATGGCCCCGGAGGACCATGAGAAAACAGCCTTCATCTGTCCTTTGGGGTTCTACAATTTCTGAGGATGCCACAGGGGATTAGGTGCCCCTGCTACCTTCCAGAGGTTGATGTAACGTGCAGTAGGAGACATGAATCTGCTAGAATGTTTAGTGTATTTGGATGATGTCATTGTTTTCAGATGCACGCTAGAAGAACATGAGGCCAGATTGTTCAAAGTCCTCGATCGCTTGGAAGAATTCAGCCTCAAGCTATCCACAGACAATGCCAGTTCTTTCAAGCGTCTGTAAAATATGTGGGACATATAGTGTCAGCTGAGGGGATACAGATGGACCCTAGTAAAGTAGAGTCCCTGACCACCTGTCCCCAGCCCACCAACCTAAAAAGCTGCAGCATTTTCTGGGGTTTTGTGGCTACTATCAATGATTCATTAAGGACTATTGAAGGTAATCTGGACACTCCTTAATCTTACCAAGGCTATCCTCCACTAACTGCAGATACAAGAAGGGTCCCTCAAAGAAGACAAGGTGTATTTTCAAACAGGTGAACCATTTGGAACTCGTTGGACCCCGAGTGCGGGGCATTCTTCAAAATCATCTATCAGCTTACCCACGCCCCAGTCCTTGCATATGCTGATCCCACCAAACCATACGTCCTGCACATGGATGCCAGTCTGAAAGGGCTTGGGGCTGTGTTATATCAAGAGTATGAGGATGTTCTGAGACCTGTGGCCTTCGCCAGTCGCAGCATGACACCCTCCAGTGGAATTAGCCTGTGCACAAGTTGGAGTTCCTTGCTCTAAAGTGGGCCATAGTCAATCAGTTTCATGAGTACCTCTCTGCGCCAACATATTAGTAAAGACTGATAACAATCCTCTAATGTATGTACAGACTTCAGCCAAGTTGGATGCCACTGGACACCAGTGGCTTTCTGCCTTGTCAACTTACGATTATGCAGTTGAATACCGGCCTGGACTGAACCATATTGATGCTGACGCCTTTCATGGCGGCCAAGTTCCAAAGACAATTGGGTGAGGCTGTCTGAACATTTTATTAAAGCATTGTGCCAAAACTTTGACAAAGATGAGCAAATAATCTGCTGACACAGTGGACTGCCTAATGGACTGTTTGGGGCCCCAATACTTGCATACCTGCCGCTTATTGTCATTTTTCTGTATTAGATATCAGTGCTTTGCCCCAGTTTGATAGTGACAGCATTCAGTGGGCTCAATCCCAAGACCCCATGATTCAGCCCGCACTTGATGCCCTGTGTGCAGGGAAGGATGTGTCTAAATTACGTTCTACTGACTTATGAACTGTATTGTTATTCAAAGAAGGCCCCAGACTAAAGTTACAAGATCAGTTATTATATAGAAAGACAGTAGATCATCAAGATCAAGTGGACAAGCAGCAGTTGGTCCTACCCACAGCCTTCAAACAGCTTGTACTGAGGTCCCTACATTACCACATGGGACACCTCGGTATTGACTGGACTCTCGACTTAATACGGTCCCAATTCTTTGGGCGAAAATGGGGCAGATGTTGAGAATCATGTCAAAACTTGCAGTCACTACCTCCAGCAAAAAGCTTTGCCCCAGAAGCTGCCCACTTGTCAACATCACTACCAGTGCCCCCATGGAACTGGTTTGTATAGACTTCCTGTGTCTGGAACCTGATCAAAAGAACATTGGCAATGTACTGGTAGTAACTGATCACTTTACCTGATATGCACAAGCTTTCCTAATCAAGGATCAGAAGGCCTCTATGGTGGCCAAGGTGCTGGTGAAAAGTTCTTTGTCCATTATGGTGCACCCCAACATATCCATTCCGACCAGGGAAGAGACTTTGAAAGTAGACTGATCAAAGAGATGCTGTCCCTGTGGAGGGTGCAAAAGTCTAGAACCACTCCTTACCACCCACAGGGGACCCCAGCTGGAACACTTTAACGGAACCCTCCTGTACATGCTGGGCACTCCCATCCTAAAGACAAGTCTAAATGGAGTCAGCAGATTAGCACCTTGGTACATGCTTACAATTGCACCAAAAGTGATGCTACTGGGTTTTCTCCTATCGTCTCATGTTTGGCAGGGAAGCCCAGTTGTCTGTAGATGTTTGCTTTGGGGTATCCCCGGATGGGGTCTGAGCTGAGAACTATTTACAATATGTACAGAAACTGAAAGCTCAATTGAACCATACACATCAACTGGCTCAAACAATGGCCACCAAAAGAAACCTTGTCAACAAAGAGAGCACAACAAGAAAGTAAAAGCTCAAGAGCTACTGCCAGGAGACCATGTATTGTTGCGCAATTTGGGACTGCATGGAAAGCATAAAATTGCTGACAGGTGGCATCACCCTCCACACATAGTGATCAGTAAACTGGATGAACTGCCTGTGTACAAAGTGCGCCCTGAGAACAACTCTAGAGCTGTTAAAACCATGCACAGGAACCATTTACTGCCATTTGGCCAAGTAATGATAGATGCTGAACAGTCAGATCTTGCCTCCTGGGCCAGTAACTCGTGCCGCTGCCAAAGGTGACAGAGTCAACCCTCTCCAACCGTGCAACAACCAAGGCTTTCCCTCAGCAGGCCAAGCCTAACGATGACGGTCAGTCTAAATCTGACAGTAGTGAGTGCAATGCTCCCTATTATCCCACTTATGAACTGAGTCAGTTGTTTCAAGGTAACCCAATGTATAATTGTGAGGATGAAGCTCGGCCCTCAGGACTGTCTAACCCCGGCTTCCTCCTTGGAGCCCATGCCCCCAGAAAGTGAGGTGCAAAGTATAGCGTCCAAACTGGTTGACTCGCTGTGCTTGATGGAATTGTTTGACCTGCCGAGGAGGAAGCTAATGCTATAAACCTTCCTGGTGCCATGCCAGAACTTGAGGAACTGTATGAAAATGTTGAAAGTACTACTCCAGTGCCACAAATTACAATTGTCTCAGAGTCCTCCTGGCTGACCAATCCAGACCTCTTACAGAGAATGCTGATGTGTCTAATGTAGTGGATACAGAGTTGACAGAGTCAAGAGCCGATAATGTTCTGTTACTGGAGACTTCGTCCAGTGCAGAGGTACCCTTCCACTGGAGAAGAGACTGATGCAAGTGCTGGTACCCACAGAGACTGTGCCTGCTTCCCCAAGGAAGTCTGGGAGAGCGGGTAAACCTGTAATACATCTAAGCTATGACTCCCGGGAGGCCAGTAGATCTCCTTTAAATACTGTCCATAAGGGTGTCTTTGTTTCAAAGAGCTCATTGCCCAAACTGAGCCTTTCTGTTACTTCCAAGTTGATTGTCCATCCTTAGGACATGGTACCCCTGCCCCATCTAGCCACAAGTTAGCTGATAGGGATGGGACCCCAATCTATGTTGTTTAGAATGCAAGAAACTGTAACATGAATGAGTACAGTAATATTATTGTGTGAATTATAGTAAATTCATTATTGAATGTATGAAATATGCATAACTGTTGCCATAATATATATATATATATATACATATATATAATCATATGTATTAGTTATTTTGGATACATATAGTAATGGTAATGAAGCATATATTTTGTATAAGTACAATGTCTTCAAATAACGCTGTTGCAAGCATAGAATTGATGTGGAAGCCAAGTTCTTTCCAGGCAGGGATGGGTGTAACCCCCTACAAATCTGGGTTCCTAAAGTGTCTTCCTGGGCTTGCCTAATGCCTACAGCCAGGCTGGTGCTCTGTGTCCTAGCATTTTAAAAGTGTTGCATGTAAGTGCCTAGCTAGCCTCCGTGCCTGTCTCCTTTAGGCATCATTTTGTGGTGTATAAATAATCCGGGTAGGGCAGTGTTTCCAGGCTCAAGTCCTGCCTGAGCTGCAGTAATATTGCTCCATTCTGCCATCGCTAATTGTGCATAGGGAGCTCTGTTAGAACTTGTAATTGTTTGCTGATTAGATGCTCTAAAAATAAGGATATTATAGTTTGTCTAACCTGCCTTTCTTTGCAGTATGGACATTTCTGTATTGCACTAGTCAGTACCTTTGGGGATCTTAAAATGGAGTCTGTCCCCAGGAGTCTTGTGGGAGTGAATTTCTGTAGGAATTGTAGGTTGTACATGTTGGTGTCTAAATGGACCTGGAGGGGAGCTCTTGCTTTGAACAGACAGATGGATCAACCAACCGAACCCTTTTTGGATGAGAAGGAAGTCCGGTGCTGCCTGCAGCAGAAGTCAGTCTGAGTCTGGAGTTGAGAGAGTGAACTGCTCGAAATATTCGAGCAGCTGCTCCTGCATAGTTGCATCGGAAACTGGTGTGAAGGCTGAGTTTGGCCTGCCTACTCGTCCCTTGTGAGGGAATCCTTCAGTTCAATTTAAATCGGACTATATCCGAATATGTTTGTGACCAGATCTACGAATGTGACTGCCTATTTGCCTGAAGAGGACCGAAGATTTGTTCCATGCAATCGGCCTGTCAGGACTTCTGAAACAACCGCAGAACATATGGTTTTGTACAGGAACACTGTAATTGCAACTGGACTGTCATCTGAACTGTGGCACTGTTTTCTTTTACTATAAGTGTGCTGAATGCTGTTAGTGGGTCATGATTTGGTTCCCCACTGCATGATTGTGTCATGCTTGCTGGAAGCTGTATCCAGCACCACCGGACTGTCAGCCTAATTGTTCACCCAGTCTGGGCCCTGCCACCTTGGCCAGCCAGCTGCTCGCGCCTCAGAAAACCATTGACAAGAGACCTGCCCAGGGATCAACCCCTGCTTAACATCACAAACAGGAATGACACCACGGTGAATCGCGTGGGCCCTGCTTCTCCTGGCATACCAGCTTGTCAACCTGAAGTCTCCATTTCATCAATCCTGTGTCCTGTACTGGGTAGTGTGAGTAAACACCAGGGTAGCTCTCTGCAACAACAGCTCAATCAAAGTGTGTCCAGCTGATTTAATTGTTTTATCTAATCATCACGAACCGAGCCACTTGGCTCCAGATTACAAATTGTGGGTTACTGTGCATGACTATTTCTTTCCATCATTAGGGCCCCGACCAGCTGCAATGCCGGCCTACCCGGTCAATGCATCAGGCTAGCCTGCACCATTCACAGGGTACCCAGAGTGCATGTGACTGTGTTGAGGACTCTAAAGGCGTGCCTTGTAGCCTGATTGAATCAGTATCTAAACCAATCAGCCTGATTTTGACCCTTTCTTGTTAATTTCCCTGAATAAATCAGATCTGAATCTTTTGCATTTAACCTGCCTGTGCTGCACTTCTGTACAAATAGCACTGCATTATTATTGCTGGCTGTGTTTAACCTTATTTTACAGGGGTCTCCAGGCCCGAACTGGAGGAACCAACCCTAGTAGTAAGTGCAACCAGAGTGGGGATATATCTGCTGTTTGGGGTTATTGTATTTGTGTGCTATATACATTGTTTAGGCCACTAGAGGGAAAGGGGGATCACAGTGTCCCAGAGGGCTGTACCCAGGTCAGCTTTGCTACCACTAACCCTGTCGTCCGGGTGGAGGCACCCATTTTCAGTACCCAGGCCCTCAACCTGTATCTGGTCAGGCAGGCAGGGGTAGTAGCCCTTGGGACAGTGCTACCTAGGGGTTATGTTGTCTAACCTCACATCCATTTTCCTTTTCCTAACATCCCCATGTAGATAAATTGTTGATTAACTTTTACAAATGTCTCATGACCATATTATTAGCAAGCATATTATTTGCTTAAGTCAGTGATTACTAGTCATTGAAAATGTGGTTTTTGGGTTATGGTAATCCATGTATGGCGTGACTATGAGGGGAGGTGGGAGGTGCAGCATCCCAGGGGTTGTACTACTCTGGTGGAGGCACAGTGTTTTATTATTTTATTTTTGGGATAGAACCCCACTTGTCATCAAAACAGAACCCAGGCCCTTAACCTGTACTACAGTTACCAGGCAGGAGTTGTAGCCCGCTGGTACATAGCACCCGAGTTACATCTTTGGAGGCACCGCTGGGATCTTCTTTTGCCATTCAAGCCCAGCATGCAACCCTCTGCTCACTAAGCAGTTTGGTGACCATTCAGAGTCTGCAGAACATAGCCAAAGTAGCAGAGAAAGTTTTGGTACCCACTTTGCCCAAAGCTGCTTCATCACTGTTTGATGAGCGGGGGTAGCTAACTTTCATGCCAAGGATGAAGTAAAAGTTCCATTGGCTGCTCTAACAATACTAGTGGCAAGGGTTTGGGGACTATTATTGCCACTGCTCAAATTCTGAGAATTTTTTAGTGACTGTTTTATTATTGTGTAGATAGTTTGCATTTGTCTAGAATAGGATATGTTTATTGTTTATGCAGTCAGGAATCATTTGTCTAGTTAGACAGCAGAATGTTTTAAAATTTGGTAAATGTTACTGGTTCTAGGTCCTGGTTTGGACTTGGCAAGGACACCAAGTGTTTGAGGCATGGGAGTGTAACCCCACAGTTGGTGCTTACCTTGCCACCTCCCTCCCATTTGCCTGCTAGTCCTAGTCCCATGATGGCTCCCACTTCTGCTCCAGCTGGTCCCAAGTTCCAGAAGTTAAAGGCAAACTGGTGGAGTGAAAAAAAGTAAAGCCACCAATTTGTTGATTTTGCCAATCGCTCGCAGCTGGGTATGGCGCTGCAAGCGGCTCCCTCTCTCCATCTCTCTCTGTGGAGCTGTGTTGCCCCAATGTAAAAGCTGCTACATGTGGCTCCAGCATAATTCTGTGGGTGCCCTATCCTCTGTGGGCATAAATAAAAGTACAGGGGTCTGGTGGCACTTGGGAATGAAATAAAATGTTTTAAGAGCTCTCTCAAGTGTTACTATTATAAAGGGTGTAAGTTTCTTTAAGAGGCAGCCATGGCTGTTTCATGAATATTAATGAGCACTGCCTGTTTTGGGGGATAGTGTAAGGGCAGTTGCAATAGGCGGCAGGAGCCCTGTGGTTGCCCCACTCTGCAATCAGATGCCAGAACAGAAGGGCAGCTACAAGTGTGTGGAGGCAAATAAATATAAAACTTTACAGTTTGCCTGCAAGATAATGTAAAAGATGGGAAATTGTGTGAACTGTTTTGCCAGTAGTCATGTTTGCCACCTTTGACCTGTAGAACAGTGAATCAAAAGCCAGAAGCCTGAGGAGCAGCAGAGATAGCTTCTGGGAAAAAGGCAGTGCAAGGTTTTGCTGCCCAAAGAGCCAGCCAATAGGGCATTGAGTGAGCCCAATGACTACTAATTTTCTGATAGACAGGCTGCATCAGCCAATCAGAGCGCCAAGTTCCCGAAAACCTGTTCTGGCCAATAAGGAATGCCATGAGCTCCTGAAACCCTCAGAACAGAGTCAGTCAGTTCAGTTTGGCTGGAGCCCCAGCTCCTGCACTTACTCCATGATGGTGTATGGAGGAATGAAGAAGACCTGCTTGGGGCTTTGCACAGCCATTAGCCCATAGAGGCACCTGTGTTGTCTTCCAATGCCTGGAAGGAGATGCTTCAGTTTAAAGTGTGATTTGCTGACCAGAAGCAAGCAAGTTCCCTGAAAGTTCTCCAGAGGAGAAGCCTTTCTGAGTTCTTCTAGTGCAGAAGAAGGTCTGCCTGGGGCTTGCACGTCCACCTGCCCAGGAGGCACTGTGTTTCCTTTTAATGTCTGAAAGTAGCTGTGTCAGAAATAGTGTTGACTGCTGTCCAGAGTCACGGTGGTTGTCAGAGAGATTCCCAGGAGAGGAAGCATGTGGTGATGTTCAAGACAAGTAAGATATCTGCCTGTGGGGCTTGCACTGCCACTGGCCCAGGAGAACTCTGCGTTGATCTGTGTTGCCTTCCAACGACTGGAAGGAGTTTTGCCAGAACAAAGATGTCATTGCTGACCAGTGTTAAGGTCATTGGTTGGGAGTTACTGGAGGAAAGGAAACTGCCTGTGATGTCTGAAGAGGTACAGAGGCTTACTTGGAGGCTTGCACATTTGAAGAGCCAAGGAAGCCTTCCTGATGTCTCCAATAGATGGAAAGTTAGTAGCGAAGATTTGTTCTTCTGTTCAAGTCTGAACCTGTAATTTGAGAAGATTCACTCTTCTGGTTGAGTCTGCACATGTACTGTGAAATGTGTTCTTTTGTCAAGCCTGCACCTGAATGTTTGCACCTGAGAGCGATTTCCTGCTAATATTCGATGGGAAGCCCAACGACTGTGTTCCAGCCAAGAAAGAGCCACTGCTGCTTGCAGGCAGTGTGGCTGAAGCTATCTACAGCTGTGTGTTCCTGATCTCCAGAACTCCATCCAGCAGAAGATGGTCTGGGGAATCAGTCAGGTAGTGTCACTACTAGGCATTACCCACCCCATTAGGGTTTGATGCTTGGATGTGCGGGTGCTGATCCCCAGTACTGGTCTTTTGGCCTGTTGCAATAGCCAAGAAAGAAAGAAAGTGACAAGCTGCCAGACCCTGCAAACAAGTAAGAAAGTCACAAGCTGCTAGACCACCATGCCTCAGCCTGCTGGCCTACTGCCACCCGGGTTCCACTGCCCAAGACCCAGCTTCCACCTGCTTGCTGTGCCTAGAACATGTGTGATTGTTCTGCAGCACTTTGAGTAACTGGGGGCTGCCCTGCATTCTGGGGCCCTGACAATAGTTATTAACCCAAAGCTTGTTTGGCCATTGAGCTGGAATTTACAGTTGTTCCACCTAATAGTCATTTTTCGCAATTGCATAGCCTGTGGGGTTGTGGGTTTAAAATATTTTTAAAGTGCATCAATGCTGGCCAACCAGCTGCATTGTACACACATACAACTAGACACTGAGTACCCAGAAAAGACTCTTAGGGGTTAACTGATACCAGTTGGGGGCAGTAATGTAAAATCCAGAGGCTAATATCTGTTTGATGTACTGTATACGCTGGTGGGAGGTGGGCACTAGAAGTGTTCTGGTTTACAGTTAAATTGATTGAATAGTATTTGCAGAAGTGCTAACTAATGGGCCTGGTGGCACTGAGGGTTAAGGCACTGGACACCACACCTCTCTCCATGCCGGCCATCTGGGTTGAGAACGGACTCGGGCTGCCGGTGGTTGGCAGGGGAGGCAAGGGATTAAGTATCTGGAGGACTGCTCTCCCTTCGGGGAGGGTTCCAGGGAAGCGCTGCTCCTGAGCAGCCCTTGACAGTGGTTGGGGGATGGCTAGGAACAAAGCGGCACTATAGAAGCAGAGGCAGAACTGTGGCAGATGTCGGCACGTGTGTGCCTAAGACATCATTGCACATCAAGCTCACGGGAAAAACATGGAAATACCCAGTAGCCACAGCAGAGAGCATGGAGATCCCAGGGCTGCCCACATTCTGGTGATGGACCTACCTGCACAGTACCTCCCATGCTTGACCCATCCCCATGGTAAGTCCCTCTAATTTCAGACAGGCCGCCAAGGAGAGCAGGCACTCCCGGGGAGTGATCTGGAGGGCTGGACTTGCTGTGGGGGTCAGGAGGAGTCTGGAGTGGGGTTTCAGTCAAGGGAGTAGAGGCAAGCGTCATGGGTGTACTCTGGATGAATGCCCTGAGATGGAGTGCAAAACTAGAATTGCAAAAAAGAAAAAGAAATGCTAACTAATGCTAATGCAAATGTTGTTTAACCACATCCATTTTCCTTTTCCTGCCCTCCCCATGTAAATAAATTGTTGATTGACTTTTACAAATGTATCCTGAGCATATCATTAGTGAGCATATTATTAGCTCAAATCAGTAATTACACGTTATTGAAAATGTGGTTTTGGTTTACGGTAATCCATGTATGGGGTGACTGTGAGGGAGGTGGGTAAGTGCAGCATCCCATGGGGTTGTACTATGCAGAAATCTGACCCACTTTATATTTTACTCTGGGTGGAGGCACAGTGTTTTTATTATTTTGTTTTGGCATAGAATCCCTACTTGTCATTGAAAGAGAACCCAGGCCCTTAACCTGTACTACAATCACCAGGCAGGAGTAGCAGCCCTTGGTACACGCACCCTGGTTATATCCTTGGACATACCAGTGGGATCTCCTGTTCTCCAGTGTAACCCAGCATGCAACCTTTCCTCACCAAGCATTTTGGTGACCCTTCAGAATCTGGAGAACATAGCCAAAGTGCTAGAGGAAGTTTCGGTGCCCACTTTGCTTAAGGCTACTGTGACAGGAGTAAACACAACACCGGGGAACAAGAGGTTAACCCCTAGGTTGAGACTGAGGAAATTTAGAGACTGCAACAGGCAAAGGGGTGCCTCCACAGGTGTGGCTAATTAGAAAGAGATTGCTAAAAGGCAGAGGATCCAGCAAGGGAGGGAGGAGTGGAAGGCTGGAAACTGCTGCTCTGTGAGAGAAGAACCAGAGCTGAAAACCGAAGAGAATGTTTAAGTCATAGAGAGAGAGTCTTTGGGGAAAACAGCTGAAGCCTTCTACTGAGAACCAGACCATGCCTGGAGCAGAGGGTCCTGAGGTAAAGGACTAGTTTAGCCAGGTAGGCCAATAACAGTGAGTGGAATATACTACTGAGAACTGCCTGCAGAGAAGGCTAAAGGGAAACTGTCTGTGCTTCATTTAAGACTGTATCTTGAACAAACTGCTGGCCCACATAGGTAGTGCAAGATTCCTTTGTCAAGTCAGCCTGAAAGAACTGTTTTATGTTAACCTTTATGTTACCTGACCAGGCTGGGGAAGTTGAATTGACTGATTATGATTTTCTGGAATAACAACTACATTTGAAGCAATAAAAGTGCATTTTGTTCTGTGAACCTTAAACACAGCGTGTTACCTTCCCATGTACCATTGGCCAGCTTGTCACAGTTGCTTTATCACTGCTCGATGAGCCGGGATTAACTAACCGGATGCCAAGGAAGAACTAAAGTGCCATTGGTCACTCTAACAAAACTAGTGGCAAGGGTTTTGGGGAATATTATCTCCAATGCTTAAATTCAGATAATTTTTAATGTTTTATTATTGTGTAGATAGTTTGCATTTGTCTAGAATAGGTTATGTTTATTGTTTATGCAGTCAGGAATCATTTGTCTAGTTAGACAGCAGAAAATTTTAAAATTTGGTTAGTGTGATTGATGCGAGATCCTGGTATGGACTTGGTGAGGGCGCCAAGTATTTAAGGCATGGGGAGGAACCCCCAAGGTGAGGCTTACCTTGATGACTCCGCCCATTTGCCTGCTAGTCCTGGTCCTATGATGGCTCCCGCTTGTGCTCCTGCTGGTCCTGAGTACTAAGTAAAGGAACCAGCAAAACAAAGGAAAAAACATAAAGCTGGCAGTTTGGAGGTTTTGCCGATCGCGCACCTCGAGTGTCTGAGCTGCAGTGATCGGCTCCCTTTCTCTCTCTCTCTCTCTCTCTCTCTCTGTGAGCACTGCAGTGCTTCAATGTAAAAAGCCACTTCATGTGACTCCAGCAGCTGTCTGTGGGTGCCCTGGCTCCTGTGGGTATAAATAAAAGTAGAGGGGCCTGGTGGCACATGGGGGATGAAATAATATGTTTTAAGTGCGCTCTTAAATGCTACTATTATAAAGGGTGCAAGTTACTTTAAGAGGCAGCCATGGCTGTTTCATGAATATTGATGAGCACTGCCTGTTCTGGGGATAGTGTAATGTCAGTAACGGCAGGTAGCAGGAGCCCTGTGGTTGCCCCACTCTGCATTCATCTGCCAGAGCAGAGTAACAACTACAAATGTATGGGGACAAATAAATATAACATTTTATAGTTTGCCTGCAAGATAATGTAAAAGATGGTACATTGTGTGAACTGTTTTGCCAGTATCCATGTTGCCACCTTTGACCTGTAGTACATCCAATCAGCAAGTCAGGAGCCTGAGGATCTGCAGAGATGGCTTCTGGGAAAAGGGTGGTGCAGGGTTTTGCCGCTTAAGAGCCAGCCAATAGGGCACCAAGTGAGCCCAATGACTACTAATTTTCTGATAGACAGACTGCATCAGCCAATCAGAGGTTGCCATGGTCCCCAGCCTGTTCTCGCCAATAAGGAGCTACCCTGAGCTCCTGAAACCCTGAGAACAGAGTCAATCAGTTCAGTTTGGCTGGATCCCTCCTGAGAGGGGCTTTGCACCTTACTCCATGATGGTGTGTGGAGGAATGAAAAAGGCCTTCCTGGAGGTTTGCACAGCCACTAGCACAAGAGGCACCTGTGTTGCCTTCCAATGCCTGGAAGGAGATGCTTCACTTTAAAGTGTGATTTGCTGATCAGAGGCAAGCAAGTTCCCTGAAGGTTTCCCAGAGGAAGAGAAGTCTTTCTGTGTTCTTCAGGTGAAGAAGAAGGTCTGCCTGGAGGATTGCACAGCCACCAGTCCAGGATGCACTGTTTCCTTTCAATGTCTGAAAGGAGCTGTGTCAGAAATAGTGCTGACTGCTGTCTAGAGTCAATGTAGTTGTCGGAGTGGTTCCCAGGAGAGGAAGCATGTGGTGAACTTAGAGACAAGCAAGAGATTTGCCTGTTCAGCTTGCACAACCACCAGTAAAGGAAGAACTCTGCGTTGTTATGTGTTGCCTTCAAATGACTGGAAGGAGTTTTGCCAGAACAAAGATGTCATTGCTGACCAGTGTTAAGGTCATTGGTTGGGAGTCACTGGAGGGAAGGGAAACTGCCAGTGATGCCTGTGATGTCTGAAGAGGTACAGAGGTCTACTTGGAGGCTTGCACATTTGAAGAGCCAAGGAAGCCTTCCTGATGTTTCCAGTAGATGCAAAGTTAGTTGAGAAGATTTGTTCTTCTGTTCAAGTCTGAACCTGTAATTTGAGAAGATTCTCTTTTCTGGTTGAGTCTGCACCTGCGCTGTAAGATTTGTTCTTTTGGTCAAGCCTGCATCTGAATGCTTGCACCGAATGTTTGTGCCTGAGAGACTATTTCCTGCTAATATTTGGCAGGAGACTGTTTTCCAGTTAGGAACAGCCACTGCTGCTTGCGAGCAGTGTGGCTTAAGCCATCTACAGCTGTGTGTTCCTGATCTCCAGAACTCCATCCAGCAGAAGATGGTCTGAGGAACTGGCCAAGTAGTGTCACAGCTAGGCATTACCCACACCCTCAGGGTTGGATGCCTGGACATTCGTACTGCTAATCCACAGTACCAGCCTTTCCAGCCCGCCGCCATAGCCAAGAAAGAAAGTGACCAGCTGCCAGACCCTGCAAGCAAGTAAAAAAGTGACAAGCTGCTAGACCACCATGCCTTAGCCAGCCAGCCTGCTGTCAACTGAGTTCCACTGCTCAAGGCCCAGCTTCCGCCTGCTTGCTGTTCCTTGATCCTGTGTGGTTGTTCTTCTGAACTGTGAGTAACCGCAGGTGCTGTCCTGAATTCTGGGACCCTGTCAATAGTTGTTTCATAGAAACATAGAAACATAGAAGTTGACGGCAGATAAGGACCGCAAGGCTCAAACAGTCTGCCCATTTTTTCTACCTTATGAATGTGCCATAGGCCTTTACTCTGTCAATGGCCTATCTATTAATACTCGTCTGTATTGCTCCTTATGCCTATCCATGGCTGTTTGAAGCCCAGCACTGTATTCATATCCACCACTTCCTGAGGCAGGCTGTTCCATGCATCCACCACCCTTTCTGTGAAAAAGAACTTCCTCAGATTACCTCTTAATCAGCCTCCCTCTAATCTCATGCTGTGTCCTCCTGTCCTGCTGTTTTCTTACATTGAAACATGTTAGACTCTTTCACCCTGTTAATGCCCTTAAGATGTTTGAATGTTTCAATCATATCACCTCTTTCCTCCTTTGCTCTAGGGTATACATATTGAGCTCCGTTAATCTGTCCTCATATGTTTTCTGATGCAGTCCCTGCAACACTTTAGTTGCCCTCCTCTGGACTGCCTCCATTTTATTAATGTCCTTATGCAGGAGTGGCCTCCAGTACTGCATGCAGTACTACAGATGGGGCCTAACCAGTGTCTTGTAAAGAGGTATTATTACCTACCTGTTACGACTTGTGATACCCCTACAATACACCCCAACATCCTCTAGCCTTACCTACTGCTTTACTGGTCTGCTTGGATGATTTCAGGTCATCTGTGATGATGATACCCAAGTCTCTTTCTTCCCTTGTGATTTCCAGCAACTCCCTTCCCAACCTATAGGTAGCTTCAGGGTTTCTCTTCCCTATGTGCATGATCTTGCACTTCTTCTCGTTAAACCACAGTAGCCACTCTTCCAACCATTTTGCCAGGTTTTCCAGATCTCTTCTCATTCTGCCCACCCATCTGGATCATCTACTCTGTTGTAGCTCTTGGTGTCATCTGCAAACAGGCAAACTATACCCTCCAGTCCATCTACAATGTCACTGATGAAGATATTGAAGAGGACTGGTCCCAGGACTAATCCCTGAGGTACCCCACTTGTGACTTGCATCTCTTCTGACTGTATACCATTTACCACCACTCTCTGTTTTCTGTCCACCAACCAGTTTGTCATCCAGTTGACCAACCTCTGACCCACCTTGAGCCTACCTGGCTTATTAATCAATCTTCTATGTGGAACAGTATCAAAAGCTCTGCTGAAGTCAAGGTAGGCGACATCAACTGCACCCCTTGGTCCACCACTCTGGTTACCCAATTAAAGAAATCTATGAGTTTAGTTTGACAGGACCTTCCTGTTGTAAACCCATGCTGTCTTGGATCCTGTGTTCCTATGGATTTCAGGTGTTGCACTATCCTTTTCTTAAGGAGTGCCTCCATAATCTTGCCCACTACTGAGGTAAGACTGACTGGTCTGTAGTTCCTGCCTCCTTCCTGCTGCCACTTTTGTAGAGTGGGATTACATAAGCCCTTCTCCAGTTTTCTGGGACCTCTCCTGTGCTCAGAGACTCATTAAACACTTCTGCTAATGGATCTGCTAGTTCCACCCTTAGCTCCTTTAGTACCCTGTAATGTATGCCATCAGGTCCCATTGCCTTGTCCACCCTGAGTTTAGTGAGCTCTTGTAGGACCCTTTCTTTTGTGAAAGAACTTGTGCACACCTCCTCCCCAGGTACATGGTGCAGAGCTGTGGGCCCTGCCCTACCTTCTCTTCAGTAAATACTGATCAGAAGTATCTATTTAGGATAGATGCTTTTCCTTGGTCCTCCTCCACACACTCCCTTTATCCCAAAACATGTTTGGCCATCAGGACAGAATTTACAGTTGTTTCACTTAAAAGCCATCTTAGGAATTACATAGCCTGTGGGGTTGTGAATGTAAAATATTTTTAAAGTGCACCAACACCGACCAACCAACTGCATTTTACACTTGCAACTAAACCATGGGTACTCAGATAGGACTCTTAGGGTTTAACGGTACAAGTTAGGGGTAGTGATGTAAAATCCAGTGGGCTAATAGCTGCCTGATGTACGTTGGTGGGAGGTGGGCACAAGAAATATTTTGGTTTACAGTTAAAATGATTGAATAATGTTTACAGAAGTTCAGAACAACGCCAGCACTCAACGGCATATGCAGGCTTTATTTAACAAATAAATAAATAATAAGCTCCACCATAGTGGTAATGACCGAGAACCTTACAAAAGCCCAGACTGGTTTTGTACACAGCATGTCCTCAGGGGTGGTTCCTGGGACTAGGTCTTAGTCCAATTTATGCAAAGTCTCTTAAAGAAGCAATGTCACTATTGCTCAAAAAGTGCCTAGTGCAATCAGGTGACTATGTCAACAATTGTAAATACATTTAGACCTCATGCAATATTGCATAATGTTTATAAAGAGCAATATAATAATAGTAATAATAAAGTGCACTGTGCATGAACAAAGTGCACTGTGCAAAAGACAAAACCTAAACCATTCAAATGCCATGTCTTAGTTTGTAATGCAGGCAACAGAAGTAAATGCTGAATGTCCCTCTAAAGCATTAAGCTCATAATAGTGCTTGCAAAAATGCTAACTGTTGCTAATGCACAATGTTGTTCACCTCACATCCATTTTCCTTTCTTAACCTCTCCCATGTAAATAAGTAGTTGATTAACATGCTACAAATGTCTCATGAGCATATTCTTACTGAGCATATTATTAGCTTAAGTCAGTATTTACATTATTGAAAATGTGGTTTGGCAAGCCATGTATGGGGTAACTGTGAGGAGGTAGGGAGGTGCAGCATCCCAAGGGGTGTACTATACAGAAATATTTTACTCTGGGTGGCGGCACCATGTTTTATTATTTTATCTTTGGCATAGAACCCTGCTTGTCATCGAAACAGAACAAGCTGAAGGATTTTCTTGCAGAGTGGGAGAAAAGAATGGCTGAAAAGTTAGAGAATAATTAGTGCTTTAAGGCGTCATCTGGGGTGCTGGCTATGGAGCTCGTCTGCAGACACTTACAGCCATTACCCGCATGCTTGATTCAGCCATGTCATCATCTATTTTGTATCTACCATGCTTGGAAAAGCTTTCAGGGGACATTTGATCATCTCAGTGTTCAGCAGTGGATGACCCCCTTTCTGTAGGACCTCACCTTTTTAAATGTGTTACAGACTTGGACATATTTTTGCCTCAAACTGCTGCTGAACTGCTTGTTGCTACTGGGACTTATGGCTCTGTAATGGGTATTAGTGAAAAGCTGTCAGGTCCACTAAGCTTCATTATAGAATTGGGCCTGGGTGGGGGGTGATATCTTTCTTTGTGATTTCCTGTGGGAGTACCATGTCGAGGTTGGGTGGGAGATGTGGGATGCGCATTTCTGGGCCGTCTTGTTTGTTACAGTGTAATTATGTGCCTTTGGTTAATCGGACTGTATCTGTATCACATCCTGTGCTCTACTAATGTTTTGCTAGCACTTATTTGTACCCATGTACCTTGGCACAGGGAACTTTCTCCTCCTTACCTCGACCTATGAAATTATTGAGTTGCCTGCAATGAGGGCTTGGTGAAATTTATCTCCTACTTCCAGTCTTGTGCAGGGGACCACCTCTGCCCTCTACCAGTTCCCAGGTACCCCTCCTGTCTCTAGTGATTGGTTGAATAGGGTTGTCAGTGGACCTGCTAGGACTTCCCTGAGTTCCTTCAACACTCTAGGGTGAATCTCATCTGGCCCCATTGCCTTGTCTGTCTTTACTTTTCCTAGTTCCTTCAAGACTCTATCCACCGTAAATGGGCTGGTGTCCACCTCCCCCTGTACATCTTTCCTCGTGAGTTTTGGCCCCTCCTGCCTCTTCCTTGGTAAATACTGAGCAAAAATATTTGTTCAGTACCTCAGACTTTCAAGGTCATCTTCCACACCCATCACACTCTCCTCTTTAGCCTAACAATACCATTCCTGGTCTTCTTCCTCTCCTAATATAATGGAAGAAGGTCTTGTCCCCTTTTAATAACCTGTGCTATTCCTTCCTCCGTTCTTGCCTTAGTCCCTCTGACAGCTTTCCTAGCTTTCTCTGCTTCTCCAGATATTTCAGTCTGTCTTCTTCTTTCTGGGTCTCTTTGTATTTCCTGAAAGCCTTACTTTTTCTCACACTTTCTTGGCTATTGATTTAGAGAACCACAGTGGCCCTTCTTTCTTTTGCTTTGCTAAGCAATCTGGCGCATTGACTTGTCGCTCCTGCTATGGATCTCTTGATCCTAAGCCACTGTTCTTCTACCCCTCCCCGTATCTTCTGCTGCCAGAGCAATTTTGAGATGTGCCCCTACCTCATAAAGTTGGCCTTCTGGAAATCTAGGATCTTAATTTTTGAATGGCTTTCTTCTGCCAACGTGTTGACACTAAACTACACAGTTCTGTGGTCACTGGTACCAAGGGACTGCCCACCTCAACATCCATGATTCTATCCCATTTGTCAGCACTAAGTCCAGTACAGCCCTCCCTGGTGGGCTCAACCACCAGCTGCCTTAGGTTTGTCTCATACATGGCAGACATGAGGTCCCTGCTCCTTGATGTACTGTACTTGCATCTGAATATTCCAATCTGCATCTCGCATGTTGAAATCACCCATTAGTAGTACTCCCTTGGCTGCCATGTTGTGGATGGCTTCCACTAATCCTAATCTATACCCTCCACCTACATGGTAGGCCTGTAGACTACTCCAGCACTGATGGTTGTTTTGTTCCCTGACTGAAGAGTGACCCACAATGCCTCTGCTTCTTCCCTGGATCCCTGCACCTCCATAGGCTTTAATCCTTCCTTTACATACATAGCAACCCCCTCCTTTTACTCTCCCTGTCCTTTCTAAAAGTGTATATCCTGGTATGGCTGCATCCCAGTCATGGTTCCTCTGTGCCATGTTGCTGTAATAGCCACAATGCCCAAGTGTGTCTGCCATTGGTGCTGTTATGTCTGGGATTTTGTTTCCCAGGCTGCTGGCATTTGTGCACATGACCTTCCACTCTGTGTACCACCTTAATGTTCTTTGTTTATTAGTCTTTGCCCTGTGCTACATTAGTGATGTACCTTCTGTTCTCTCCCCATTGTAACCATGGTACTTTTATGGTTAGCTATTGTGCTAGCTATTGAGTCCTCACTGCTTTCAGTTATGTTCTGGGGGTGCTATGATGATCCTCTTGACTGTCTATGCTCCCCCTTGGCATGTTTAAATGATCATTAAAGATGCACTAAACTTCTCAGAGAGGATGCATTTTCCTCTCCTGGATAGATGCAGGCCATCTAGAGAATATGGTCCTTCATCCCTCCAGACGAGGTTCCAATTCCCAGTGAAGCCATACCCACCTCTCCACACCATTTCTTCAGCCATTTGTTAAATTCAAGTGATGCAGATGTCCCTCACTTTCCACTTGCTGTAGAAAGGTAGCACCCCAGAGAAGGTGACAGAGTGTGCTACTTGCCCAAGACTCCTCCTCAGCTCCCTGAACTCTTTCTGTACTCTTCCGCATCTAGCCCCTCTCTAGCCAGGTAATTAGTCCCCAAGTGAATAATGATGTCCTACTCCCCCTTCTTGCTACTGCCCTTGCAATCCTAAATCCATAAATATTAGGCTTTAAGGCAACCCCCATGGCCCAGCACAGTGTCATGCCATACTGATGACCCAGGTTCAGAAGTGAGCCTGGGAAGTCATGTCAGGAGGCAGGTCATGGCTAAAACTTACAATTTATATAGGTAGAACTTCTCTATTTCACAGTTTCTGTGATTCTTTCAAGAAAGTATGCATCTAAGTTTTCAGTTATCTAGCTCCAAAGGAGCTAAATTGCAAGCACAGCAATATTTTCAGAAATTTTCATGAATATTAAATTGCCTGACTTTGAGTCCCTATACCTTTTTCTCCGTCATTCAAACATTATGAAACTTGCCACTCTTTTAGGTCCCATAGAAGACAATATGCATGCATGACCTGTATCTGTAATACAGACCAAGTTATAGCCAATTAAATTTTGGAAAAATTCAAAAATTTAATGAAATTTAGTGAAAATTTTACTTAAATTTGAAAAAAAATCCATAAATTCAGAATTTGGAATTTGCCCTAGCTCTACCCACAGCACTGGGAAGGAATATTTGTTGTTGACCCAGGCCTTGCATAGTTTTGTGAGGAAGGGGTTATATTAAATTTGAAGCTCACTCTGCATTGGCTTCAATTTCCCACTGAGGAGTGCTGGCTACTTTGTTGATGATCTAGTGGAAGAGGGCTGGGGTTCCCATTCTTGCGCTGAGGTGGGCTCATGCAGCTGCCAGCAGTTACCTAGTATCTGGGTGGCTTGCGTTCGATGGGTTGGGATGGGCTGTGGTTTGTGAAGAGCCTGGCCAGCACCAACAGCCCTAGATAGGGGAAAAGTTAACAGTTATTTCTATTCGCTATTTATAGGTAGGCTAGAATGCTGGATTCTCACATACTGAGGTTTTCAGGATTGTTAAGTATTGAGTGCAGTTTTCAAAGATATTTGGGAGGCAGGGGGTGCTCATTGCTCAACTGGAGGTTTGCTGCTTATTGTTGACCCACAGCTGTGGTGGCAGTTTAAACAAGGTCTGTATTCATTATGCCATCAGTTGTGGATGGCCACTTACTACTGGGTGCTGGGAGGACAACTTGTACCCAGGGAGGGAATGTTATGTGTTTCTGGTTCTCTGTTGTTTGTTATTAAATATTTTAGCTATATGTTAATTTTTATATCATGCTTTTATTTCAGTGCATGGACTGGAGGCTCTAGTGTGTTCACTCCTGATTGTTTTGCAGATATTTGTGGTGACCTGAAGTGTCAGTACATGCCTGAAGCCATGGAATGGTAGGAGGTGTTGGCTTAGAGAGAACTGGGGCACAGTTGCCCTCATTTACCACCAAATGGTGACTAACATACATATTATTTCACGGAACATTAGGGGTTCTCCTCCTGATCAAAGGTCAAAGGTTCTAAGTGCCCTTTAAAGTAAACAGACCCATGTGGCTCCATTGTGAGAGACACATTTCATGAGAGCAGGAGCATAGGAAACTGAAGGAAAGCGGGTGGGTGAATGCCATGCTGCTGTCTATTCTTCTCAGAAGATAGGCATGGCAATTTTGATTAATAATAATAAAATTTGCCCTTCCAGACCCACAGAGTGGAGTGGTGACAGACCTAAAAGGAGGCAGATATATATTTCTGACTGGTGACCTTTATGTTCAGCAGGTCACCTTTGCAAGTATTTATACCCCATCAGTTTACAATCCTACATTTTATGGGGCTATTCTGAACCTCCTGCATAAGGAACAATTTCCTAATTTAATTATGGCGGGGATTTTAATTGTGTTGGTTAACCCTGCATAGACCACGCTGTGGGAAGGAACATAACGAGGGAACTTGTAAATTGGGTTAAAGGAGTGATGGACCTTGAATTGGTAGATACATGCTAACAGCCAACCCAGGGGTGAGGAATTCACTTTTATTCTAACCCCAACAAGACATGGTCACGGTTGGACTATATACTGTATATGTGACCTTAAAACAATATAGCAGGGTACAGGATGTTTCCCATAGTCCTATATTTATTTCAGATCATGTTATAGTCCACTTGAGTCCTGAAAGGCCAGTAGACAGATCAAGGGAGGTTATGTGAGGTTCTCAACATACCTCTTAGGGAAGGAAGACTTCTGTCAGTACCTTAGGGAGCAATGGGAACTCTATTTGACCACTAATGTTACCACAGCCCCTCAAAGAGGTTGCTTTGGGAAGCGGTGAAAGCATTTATAAGGGAGTTATTATTAAATATGTGGCTACCCTATAAAGGAAAAGGAAAGAAAAAGGAAGGAACTGGAAGATGAGTTAAAAGTTGTAGAGGCTCAAGTGGTAGAGAAGAGCCACTGGACCACTGGAGGGTTTACCACAGCTAGAGGCATTAATCTCCTGTATGCAGGGAGGCTAAGATATCCTTATATTTTGCTCATCAGAAAATCTTTGAATGGGGTAACAAACTGGGTTTCCCTACTGGCTCGATTTGTTAAGGGCTGCCACATTTAAGAAAACTGTTGCACTAAGGGACTATGATGGGAAGGTGGAATCCCAAACTGAAGGATTAAGTGAATACACTGCACTTTTACCAAAATTTGCATAGGGTAGAATGTTAGGGTTCGGAGTTGAGAAACTGCCTTTTGGTGGGGCTCAGTATTCCCAAGTCTATGGAGGAACAGAGGGCAGCTTTGGGCACGCTGATTACAAAGGTTGCATTTCATAGGGCCATCGGGTCATTAAAATTGGGGAAAAGTGGCCAGGCCAGATGGGTTTACCAGAAAGTATTACAAGAAGCTGGGGAGATCTTGGTGACACTACTTCTGGGTATGCTGGAAGAGCATAAGGAGGAAGAGAATTGCCCACCTCATGCTATATGGCTTCCATTTGCTTGCAACCAAATCCGGGCAAGAACCATCTGGAGGTCTCGTCCTATAGGCCAGTCTCTCTCTTGAATTGCAATATGAAACTTTTAGCAAAGATCCTGGCAGGTAGCCTAGAGCAGGTTCTTCCACAGTTAGTTCTCCGGATCAGACCCGGGTTTGTGAAGGGACTTGTCTTATCATAACATGCGGTGTTGCTGAATGTTATTTCTTGAAATTTCAGCATCCAGGCACCACACTTGTGCTGTCAATGGACACCATAAGCTTTTAATCACATAGAATGAGATTATTTATTCCAGTTGCTGGGCTGGTGACCGAGTGTTGTCTGTCCGTGACTCAACCCCACAGTCCTGCCCTGCAGAAAAGCAGGAGGCATCTCAGTAATGGGAGTTATACTTGGTTCAATCTGTTTGCTCAGTGGCCCTTCTCAGGAGGATTACCACCCGAGATAAGTCCCACGGGCTAAGTGGGAGCTGAGCCTACTGAAGGTTTGGCAACCAAAAAAAAAAGATTTGGCCTGGGGAGATCTTTGTACAAAGGTAAGACTATTATATGTAGCTCAACACAAAGATTCTAGTGAATGATGGCATCACGGAGGAGTTTGGCCTGTTTCAGGGCAAGAGGCAGAGCTGTCCCCCTCTCCCTTATTATTGGGTCTAGCTATTGTGCCTCTTGCTATTAAGATTCAGGCTACAGAGGCTATAGAAGGGTGGGTACCCATCTGGCCCAGCCATGTAGATTTACCCTGTATGTGGATGATCTCCTCCTATTTATTACCGAGCCACTGACCTCCATGCTGCTATTATTACAGGTTATCACTCAGTTAGCTGAATTCTTTGAGTATAAGTTGAACCTCCATAAATCTGAGCCTTTGAGTCTGGGCCCAGGCCCTCCCTGAGTTGTTGCCAAAAGGCGAGGATTCAAATCATCTAAAATGTCCTGACATATTTGGGCATCACAGTACAAAAGGATATTGGGAGCCTGTACAATCTCAATTTTAGGCTGATATTCAACATTATACTGGGGAGCTGAAGCAGTGGAAGTACTGCCACTATCATGGATAGGGTATATTCATTTATCAAAGATGAACACACTACCTAGATTATTGTACATCATGCAAATGCTCCCAATGAGTCTCTTGAAAGCTGATATCAGACATTTGGAGCGAGGGTTCTTCAGCCTTCATTTTGCAGAAAAAAAGGCCCTGAATGAGTCTTCAGTCTTAAGAGTGCACTGGAGTGGGAGGGTCCTGGGATTCCCATTCATTATATGTATGAAGCATAACTAGATATTTCCATCATTCCTCCAAACATGCTGAACTCCTTGCCAGTACCATCAGAAGTACAATGTTCCACAGCACTGCATGATTAAGGATGTGGCAATAAGGTAGAACTCCATCTTTTGTATGATGCAGAGACTGGTAGAACAGAAAGTTGTGTGTTTGCAGCTGTGGAATTCGATAATGTGGCCTGTGGGGATGTCTGTCCAGGGTGCAGTGGTGTGTGTCTAAATTGTTAGCCAATCAGTTGTTAATACAGAGAATGTCATTATTAATTCATGTTCTGAAGGATAGGAAGAAAGCATGATTGTTCCTTTAAGGGACTATTTTTCATGTTTTTCTTTGTGCTCGATCCACATATCCTTCGTTTTGAGCTTCTGGGAGGATGAAAGTTGGGTAATAGTGGGTGTGTAGGGTAGCGTAAGGTAGGGTCACGGTTTACCTTAAGAGTTAGGGAGTCAGGGTGATTATGGAAGTGGAGTGAAATGGGTGGTTACTGTGCTTGGTTTGGGTGAGTGGGGAGAAGGATTTTACTATCAGATGCCATAAGGGACATTGCCAGGACAGTTGGGAAGAAGGGAGGTGAGTGCTAGAGGGTGGCAGGGTGGGGAAAATGATGATTAAAGGTCTGGTAGGTTGGGGTGGGAGTCGGTTTGCACAGTGGGTGAGGGGCAGGTAAATATTAAGAAACATTTTTAAATGCTTTGCTGAGAGAAATTGGGTAAAGTTGCTAAACACATAGCACAAAATTCCCAACTTTGTACCAACTTCACTCTCAAAGTTAAAATTTATGACATCTCTAATATTTAATTAGGTAATAATGTTGGCTGGAGCAAATCACCTATGGGTGGACTGGAACTTCAGATATCATCTTTACAAGATGGTTCATAGAAAACAAGCTTATATGGATTTGTGTGGTCCATTCCATTCTGGTGAGCATTTAGAAACATAGCAGCATAGACAATGATGGCAGAAAAGGACCAGAGGTCCATCCAGTCTACTCATGTTCCCTATAGTCCCAGGAACCTATCATTCCTCCAAAGTACTAACCCTCCCCATCCTCTCTATTCTTCTTTGCTGTCACCCCAGTGACCACTATTCCCTTCATTATGTCCCAACCCTGCTTGAATCCCTGTTTCCGCTCCAACCACTTCAGCTGACAGACTGTTCAAGGTTCCACCACCCTTTCTGTAAAGTAGAACTGCCACACATCTGTCCTGAACCTACCTCCTGTTAATTTCCATTCATGTCCACGTGACCCCAAATTGGTATTCAGGCTAAATAGCTCCCCTGATTCCTTTGTTAATTCCTTGAAGGAGCTAGATGGTCTCTTTAATATCTCCTCTCCCTTCTGGTCTCCAGTAGTATATATTTAATGCCTGAAGCGCTCCTCATAGAATCCGCACTGCTGGTCCTGAATCATTTTTCTTGCTCTGCACTGCACTGTCTCCAACCTACCCTTATCCTTTCTGAGGTGAGAACTCCAGAACTGGGCACTGTATTCTAGGTGAGGCTTCACAGGGATCTGTAGAGGAAGTATTACCTCCTTTCTTCTACTATCAATACCCTTTATTATTATTATTAGACATAATGGAATCCTGCATCAGTATGTGACACCATATTTACTGAGAGCTAATGGAGAAGAGGAACTCTTCAATACTGAACTAAAAACACTCATGCTGAGGTAAAAGAGTAAAGTAAGATTTATATCTTTCTTTAGATGTACCAGACAACATGACACTGTACAACTGGGGTGCCACCAGCTCTGCTGATATGCTGTATAATCATCAGGTCTGGAATAAGTTACCACAGCTAGATGCTGTAGGAAATATACCAATGGTCTTAGAGAATGGACAAGAAGCAGAAACAAAACATGAAAAAGTACACTGACAGGGATAGTAAAAGGCAGCCTCAGACTGAACAAGGAAAGAATGTTTTAGTCCTATAAATGCAGGAGGACAAGCTAGCAAGCATTCAAAAGAACCAGTTGTACAAGAGATGTATTTTAATACCAATATGGAGACCACTCTCACAGTTGTAGGCAGGTCCAGAGCCAGCCTGCCTGTGCAGTGGTATTCTATTGCTTGCAACATTGATGACCTGGGCTTAGCAACAAGCCTGGGTACTCAGTGATCCGGCCAGGGAGGATGACTGAGTGTCCCAAAGATGCTTGCCCCTCCAGGGAGGGATGGAGTATGGTCTCTGCTGCATAACTGCCACCTGGATGACCACAGGTGCTTGAACAACTGATGCCATGGCTTGAGTGAGGGACATTGGTGGCATGACACGTTGCCTCATCAAAGCCTTCTTGGCTTCAGGAGGTGGGGCAGAAAAATGGAAAACTGACCAAAGCAGGATACCGTCTGCCACCCGTCATAGGTCCCACACCACCAACTAGGTTCTTCCTCACTGAATGATACTAAACCCTCCCGAGGAAGTAAGAGCCAGCACCCCAGCAGCCCTTCCCATGAGGGATCATTCATAGAAACATAGAAACATAGAATTTGACAGCAGATAAGGACTGCTTGGCCCACCCAGTCTGCCCATTTCCCTACCTAATGAATAAGCTGCAGATCCTAGTTAACCAGCAACCTACTTCTTCCTACCCCACCCCTAGAATTGCCTTATGACTGTCCCATGCATGCTTGAATTCCACCACTGATTTTGACTCCACAACCTCCTCCGAGGCCGTTCATGCATCCACAACCTCTGTGAAAAAATACTTCCTTAAATTATCTCTGAGCACTTCCCCATCTTCAAATTGTGCCCTCTTGTTCTTACACCTCTTTTTTTGAAAGATGCTACCCTCTTGGACTTGTTGATTCCCTTGGGTACTTGAACATTTCTATCATGTCCCCCTCTCCCTCCTTTCCTCGAGGCTATATATATTAAGCTCCTTTCGTCTCTTTTCATATGTCTTCCGGTGCAGACCCTGCACCATTTAGTGCCCTCCTCTGGACAGCTTCCATCCTGTCTATGTCTTTGTGGAGACTGGGTCTCCAGAACTGCACACAGTACTCCAGATAGGGTCTCACCAGCTGTCTGTACAGAGGATAATACTTCCTGTTTTCTACTGGTGATGCCTCTCCCTATGAATCCCAGCATCCCCCAGCCCTCCTTGCTGCCCTCTCACATTGCTTGCCCACCTTTAGGTCATCTGATATGACTACCCCAGGTCCCTTTCCATTTTGCTGTTGTTAGTATCTCACCCCCATTGTGTACTCTTCCCTGGGTTTTGTTTCCCAGGTGCATTACCTTGCACTTCTTAGCATTGAATCTAAGCTGCCATACATTTGACCATTCCTCTAACCTTGCCAAGTCCCTTCTCATCCTTTCCACCCACCCTGTGCATCAACTTTGTTGCAGATCTTTGTGTCATCTGCAAAGAGACATACTTTCCTTCCAGTCCTTCTGCAATGTTGCTTATAAAGACATGAAGAGGACCGGTCCTAATACTGAACCCTGTGGTGCCCACTACTAACCCTCCTTTCTTCTGAGTGGACTCCATTTACTATTACTCTCTGTGTCCTATTCTCCAGCCAACTCCTTACCCAGGCTGTCATCTTGGGACCCACTCCCAGGCTGGCTAACTTGTATATTAATCTTTTGTGTGGGACTGTGTCAAATGCTTTGCTAAAGTCTAGGTAGGCCATGTCCACAGCCCTCCCTGATCTACTGCTTTGGTCACCCAGTCAAAGAAATCTATCAGATTCGTCTGGCATGACCTTCCCTTTCACTGAATCCATGCTGCCTGGGTCCTGTGCCCCTCTGGCCTCTAGATACTCGACAATTCTTTCCTTCAAGTGATTCCATCATTTTCCCTATCACTGAGGTTAAACTAACAGGTCTATAGTTTCCTGCTTCTGCTTTCTCCCACTTTTGTGAAGAGGAATCACATCTGCCCTCCTCCAGTCCATGGTACCACCCCATCCTCCCATGATTTGTTAAAGAGGGTAGTCAGTGGTGTCACTAGTTCTACCCTTAGTTCTTTTTAGAATTCTGGATGAATCCCATCAGGCCCATTGCTTTGTCCACCTTCAGTTTTAAGAGTTCTTTCAGAACCCTTTCTTCTGTAAATGGGCTGGTATCAACTTCTGTATCCAGAGTGTTTCTACTGTTTGTTTTATGTACCTCCCCTCTTCATTTGTAAATACTGAGCACTGGGGTAACTGTGAGGAAAAGGTAAGTCCCAGAGGTGGCGGGTGATGGGGCTGAGGTGGGATGACTGAACTCATGGGGGCCGGTCAGGTAACAAGGAATACAAAGCACAGTAAATAAAAGAAACAGAAAAGACAGGTCTCACATGCATTCTTATGGTATAAGAACCATATACCACAGGTGAACAGTCTAATACCCTAAGGATGTGAGATCACTCTTACAACTGTATGAGGCGGTCTGAGCAGTAACATGACTATATTATTCATCTAGATTAATCAATAACATAACAAGATTGAAAAAAAAAACTTCTGTAAGCGTGCCCATTTCAAGAGCAGCTGTATGTTAGACACACAAGAATGTCTTGTGTGCAGAGAAAAAGTGCTCAGATTAGTGGATCACTCCCATGATTTGTAATAAAATAGAAAGGAACCAGTATTGTGGTACAATAACCAAATGATCAATGATATTGCCACAATGTCTCACATGTAAAGTAATAGCACATGAGGGTGTATACATTATTATTTATTTTTATTTTATTCTTTTGTAATCGAGTAAGGCCTACTAGGCAACAGTGCCTGTTTTCGGGGCAACCGGGAGCACTGGGAGGTTAAGTGACTTGCTCAGAGTCACAAGTATGCAAGTGAAGGTTGTGGGAATCAAACCAGGACTGTCTGCTGAATGTACAAAGCTCACTCAGAGCTTGTTACTCTACCTCTAGGCTACATTGCCAGCCCCAAGCTGAGGCAGTACCTAATGCACTGCTGGGGTACAGTGGCCTAGTGCCTTCTGCCCGTTCGTGTAATAGAAATGTCTAATGCATAGACCCCTCCTGAGTGTCTTACTGCATTTACATAATGGGGCTCTAATTTATATGTAGCTAAAATGAAAATTAATAGGTTTGCCTAAATTTAAAATAAAATAGTTCCTCCTCCTAAATGACCTAAATGCAGTCTTTTTTTTTTTTTCTTTAGGGCATTTCTCCCCTATCGCCTCTGTAGTTGTAGTTTTCCCCAGGTCCATTCTTGTAGTTCAGTTTGTGTAATCCCCCACCCCACCCTAACAGAGACCCCCCAACAGACACACACAGAAATAACTGTTTTTCAGTGACTTTGCAGCAATACTGAGCAAGAAGATAGCTTATTTTTATTTTACAATATTTTTATTAAACAAGATTGCTGGCAAGTGTTTTGATTGTTTTTTAATGGTTACATTGGAGATTTAGCAGATGAAGGGCAGCATGTGAGGACTGCAGTGGAGAAAGGAGTTTGACCTGTCAATCAATATGCATGTACTGCATACAATATGCGCTCCTTGACAGCTCAGTTGGCAGCCAGCCATGAGTGGAGAAGCGGAGGGCTGTGCTAGTCGCCGGCTCTGGGATGGGATGGGGAGGCGTGGTGGTGGGGCACTGCCTGCCAGGGGTGGGGTGGGAGTCCACTAGACCACCAGGGAAGGTTATATAAATATTTATGGGGAGATGGGGATAGGGAGTGTGAGCCACTACATCACCAGGAATGTGAAATAAATATTAGTGGGGAGATCGGGGATAGGGAGGTGGTCCGCTAGACCACCAGGGGCAGATGTATGACTATTTCATGGAGGACATTGGGATTGGGGAACTGCTACATATTAAGGTCTGTATAACATAACAGTTTTGTGGTCTGTTGAGTTATGGTTCAATATGATCCCATGGTATTTGGACTTATCAATTACCCCTCCATTGACGTGTTGGATTAGATCAGTTCTATATGTATTTACAGTATCACTCATGGGTAAAGAATTTCATAATACAATACTACAAAATGATTGACAGTACCAACATAAATAATAATAAATATTAATTATAAATTTATTTATAAGGCCTTATCTATTGCCAAGGTGCCTAACAATATAAAAATAGATCAAGCTCATACAAACATCAATTCAATTAAAATCACATAACAATAAATCAGAAAACAAAACATTCAATTAGCTGAGAGGCTTGGTGCCACAAAAAGGTTTTAAGCCCTGCTTAAATCCCTCCACAGTTGTGCACTCCTCTAACTGACGAGGTGAGAATTCCAAAGGGTAGGCGGCTGCATGTAAAAGCTCTTGCACCAGATGATTTCAAATTCACCCTTGGGATCTCTAGCAACCCCTCATCAGCCAAGTGGAGTGATTGCCCAGGGCAGTAGGGGACCAGGAGCTCTTTCAGATAGTCCAGGCTCTGTCCATGTAGGGCTTTGAAAGTCAGTAAACTGACTTTAAAGGTGATACATAAAATACAAATGTGAATGCATCCTGCGGGTGCCACAGCACACTCATTAATGCCCAAGTGTCTCCCCATCTCCCATGCCACCTCCCATGCCCCTTCTGCACCTGGCAGCCCAATGTCAGAACCCATCCCAGTGGTGCACACCACATAGACCACCTCCTGGCTAGTCTAAGTGGTGTCCCTTACCTGCGTCCATAGTGTGGCTTACAAAATACCAAAAGGGAGTTGCAGCCCGCCGCGGTACAAGCCCCTTGTAACTGGGCACACTGGATTTTAGAGCAACCATGATGAAAGGAGGCTCTGGCACAGCTGCATCAAGATTGATACAGGCTGCATTTAAAAACTGGGAATGCTGCAAGTAGTGATGCAAGTCACCCTTTGAGCAAAATCTTTTGACTCAAGTCTCTTAGTCAGTCTAACCTTTGAAAATCAGGCCTCATGTTTCTATGTTTCCATATTCCTAATTACTAGAATATTAAGGGTTGTTCAGACATGCTGACTGGTAAAGAAATGTCTGGGCAACTAAGGTTACATCAGAGGCAGCACTTTATTCATATATTCTTCCTCTGTGATGTTACACTAAAGAGAATTAACAATTAGTCTACAAGAACTACACCTGACTACCATGCCAGCTTGGTGGTGCAAAGAAAATGTTTCAAGTGTCCATGGCTTTAAATCCAGGCAGGAGGGCCTTATTGTTATATTTTTAGTAAGAGACATTTAAAATTTTAACAAATTTTAAGTGTTTTTCATAAGAATTTTACTTGAATGGTGATCCATGGAGGATAACAGTAAATATATATGAAAAGAGACTTACTTATGAGAAAGAATAATTGCATCAGCATGCTGCCTTGGGACAGGCCTGCCTCTGAGGCAATGTTGGTTGGCCAAACATTCCTCCTGTCATGTTAATTAATAATGGAAGAACATGAGGCAACACACTGTCTAATGAACCTTCTGTCAACAGGGTAAATACATTTCATGGCTAAAGGAAAAGAAAAAATACTTCATAAATAAAATTAATATAGGCTGGCTTAGTGAGAAAGGCTTAGTGAGAAAAGTAAAGATATTGATCTGTCCCTTAGTAAGCGTCATCTTACCCAGATTATCTCTGATCCCATTAGACTCTCACTTAATGGAAGCAAAGCCTCTTTAATTGACTGGATTCTAATACCCTGGGCTGACAGGATCAGCTGTTTCTGAGTGCTCGCTGATGTAATCAGTGATCACTTACCAGTGTACTGTGTTTGGAGAGCTAAATCCTCCAAGGCCCCTTCGAGACTTCACTTCCATGATAACTCTCACTTTAATTCAGCACTGTTCAAACAAAATGTTGCAAGTTGACTGGTTATGTGTTTGGAACAATAATGATGTTAATCTGCCTATCTCTCACTTTAAACAGCCTTCCTCAAGACTGCAGGGCAAATGTGTCCCCCACCACTAAGAGAGTTCAGGACCCTGTTACCAAGTGGTTAGACTGACCAGTCCCTCCCTGATTAAAGCAAGGAAAAATCCTGGTCTGCATATAATGCCACTGATTTATTTAGTTTTGTTGACTGGTAAGTGCACTAGACAAATCCTACCTATTTTCAGGCACGACCTGGGGAGGGATACAGATGAATGCCAACTGACCTTGAACCAGATTAAGCTGTTGGCAGTATTTTAGTGAATGAGGAAACTTGGCCAGGACACTGGGGAAATTCCCCTACTCTCGCCAGTAGGTGGACAGGCCATTGTCAGGATGGCCACTCTGTGAAATGCCAAAGAGGAAGACTTCTGCTTGGTGGGAGAACTTGCCTCTGCTCCCACTGCTTGCAACACTGAGGCTGTTTCTTCTTACATCGTGGATGTGGACTCAGATATGGAATTTCATGATGCACCAATTTTTTGGATGATTTGGGCACCCTTTCTCATAACAGAGGAACAGAATTCTAAATTATTTGAAACTGAAGTGATATGAGGACAATGCTCTCCTGAGAAATGATCAGTGTGCAGAGCACCAACAGTAAACCTCGCTACACACCACTGCCTTCTCAATTATCCCCCCTCAACTTAAACTGCTTCTATCAAACCACAGCTGTGACTGGAAGCTCCAGGAGGCCCGGAGCACGGTGAGTCATTATCTACTTCTAAGGACAATGCTTGTTTGTTTCAATGTATTCTGTTTCAACTCAGGCTGGTAGCAATTCTGCAACTATTTGCGAGTGCCTAAAGCCTTGGAAGTATTAACTCAAGCTAAACAAGTCTCCCCTTTACCTGGTGCAGTGGAAGGCAAGAGGCCCACTCATCTGTGAGGCTGTTGGAGCAACAAGTGGCCATAACAACTCGGTGGACAAATTTCAGCACGGAGATACTTGCTGACAGCAGTAAAGCTACTCCTGTCAAATCTGCAGCTGTTTCAAAAGCCTCTGAAGGCTCCGAGGCACGGCAAGGCACCGCATAGTTTTCTTCCATATCAAGTGCACCAAATTCCTCATCTGCTTTACTACAGGCTGGCAGTAATATCACAAGCTCTAGCGAGTGCCTACAGCCTGCTACTTTGCTGCCTTGATAAAACAACTGTTTCTCCCTACGGTTTCGTTGGATCAACAAGAGGTTCCTTAAGGGTTGCCCACTGTTAAATTTACTCAAAATGAGACTGCTCTACTGAGTAAATCAGCAGGTTTGTTTTAAGGAATCCTGTAAACATGGAGTCTCAAGCTCAGCCTGACATTGTATACCAATCTACTGCAGTTTCCCAAGCTGGGGCTACTGAATTTTTCTTTTCTAAAAATGTACCTAAGCAGCAAAGTACTAAGTCTATGAAACCTGCTGTAGCAGGTTTTCTTCCGCTACTTTAGAAATGGCTCAGGAGACCTGGTCTCCAGGTAAAGCTCTTGTGGGGCAGGTTGAAGCAGGCCTGACAGGTATCTGGACGCCTGACCCAGCCTGGGACCCAGACTTCTCTTTGTCACAGCACTCCCCAGTGTGGAAACCTGACTTGCAGCTGAGGATTTCAACTGGAGGTTCTAATGATAAAAATAACTTGGCTGAGATATCGCAGCTCTCCCTCCTACTATAGCTTCTGATGTCCAGGTTCTCCTGCCCTCCTCTCAAAATCCAGATTCTGATCTCCTCTTCTGGACAATATTTCATCTTTGCAGGATTCTTCCTTGCTGAAACCCCCTCAGCAGAAGCCCCTTATGTCAGAGTTATTTTCCACTGCAAAGAGGAAGCAGCACCACGATGGAATGCAGTCCACATACGCTACAAAGAGGGTTTAGAGAACAGGCGGACAGATACTACATGGGGAAAACACTGCTGAAAGATTCCTTCATTTTACTCCCAAAGATGTATTTGCCTTCGTTAACATTTCTGGAGAGGATAATTTCGATATAAGCTTCGGACATCACATCGCTGGACTTATTTTGGGATCGGTATGGGCAAGTGAAGTTCTCTCCCACATGGACCCCTTTTGGTTATACCCCTAACTAAACCACTAATAAAATTTGTCACAGTAATGTTTAGGAATGAGGGATCCATGTGGAAGATATAACCTTGGCTATCACAGAAAAGTGAGGTTTGAGTGCCCCTGAACCCATTTTAGATTCTGAACAGTTTTGGACTGGGGGTTAGAAGTATAAAATTAAATTGAGGCAATCTGATTCAGGGTAGAGCACATACCTAATTCCTTTTGTTGGGTAGGGATGGGGGTTTGTTTATGGAGGACAGCCGAGGAAGTGTGCTACAAGTGCGGTTCTAGGCACATCTTTCCAGCGTCTCGCGATCAGCCCGCTGTGATAATTACGGAGAAGTGGAGCATGTTACTATGCAATGTGCTAATCATTCTAGGTATGATCTTTATGAAGATTATGGTCGTGTTTTCGAGAATGTCCTGGGCATCCAAAAACAAGGCATCCTGCATAAATCCAGACCTTTTAATCCAGAAGGCTCAAGATGCTGCAAGCTCCCTCCCCGTTCTTCCTCCCCCCTTCTTCCCCTTCTCCCCCTCTTCACCTCCTTCTCTAAAAAAAGACAGATACCATTTGTCCTGAACCCCTGCCAGAATGTCTTCCACTGAGCCAGATAAGGTGGTACAATCTACTGGTTCAGGTTCTCTTGAGGATAAAAAACCCTGCATGGGTTCTCCTGACCCCTTGGAATTTCCTCCAGTGTGTTACACTGATGCTTCGTTTCAGTTGTTACTGGCAAAGAACCCAATAATCTTGTCCCTGGGTCACCTCTGCCTCGCGTAGATCATCTAGGAACTTACATCCTAAAACTCCACCTTCTGCTCTCACTATAGAAGCTAGTAATTCTTATACGGCCCTGTTCACCCCAAGGGGGACACAGAAATGGAGTTGGGAGACTGGACTCTCAAAATCCTCTTTATCTACTCTTTCACAATCAGTAGATAATTATAAAGAGAAAAAAAAGAAAAAAGGAAGAAATAGAGGGTCTGTTTGTACTACTATGATTTGTAATGTGGTTGTCCTGGGGCTCTTTAAATACCCATAGCTTGCTGAATACTATTAAAGAGCAAGCTCTGTTTCATTATATACATGATCAACATATTTCAGTTTGTTTTTGCAGAAACCTGGATGCACTCTGTTGAACAATTAACCTCTTTCAAGCGGGATTGGACTTGGGGACCTTCCTATTGGTCTTTTGGAACAGATAGGGCAGATGGCATAGGCATTTTGTTTACTTCCTATTCATTTACATTGCATAATTTAATTGATTTGATACCTGGCAGAGTTCTGATATTAGATGGGAAATGGCATAATATATGCTATCGATTTATTGACATCTATAACCACAAACAAAGGAAGACAGAATGGCCTGTTTAAAAGCTGTTCAGCCCTTTTGGTGACATCAGTTAAGGTGCTATGGGGTGGAGATTTTAATTGTACAATCATTGACTCGCCAAACAGAATAAAAAATTTACTGTGACTCTACACGCACTGGCCAACATTATTAAATTGGCTGGTCTTCATCATTGTATTTCCTATTCCTTTCATGGACCCTAATATTCCTTTGTGAAAGGAAAAATTTGTTCTTTAATAGACTATATGCTAGTTTCCCTTTCTGTGCAGGTGCACTCCTTTGAGATAATACCTAGTGAGTTCTCTGATAATTCCTTTTGTTATGTTCCTTCACTTATCAGGTCTCCTAGGCATAGGCAGGTTCGATGGAAACTTAATACTTTCATTTTAGACCTCCCTCACATACAGTAGTTGGTTAAATATAGTTTGAAAGTCAGATTATCGGTGGCCTTTCTTTATTCTAATATAGGGGACTGGTGGATGAAGACTAAATCTGATTTACATACCTGGTTTAAAAAGCAAAGGATTAGGGCAAAAATCATAATTTTCTGAAGTACCTGTCTCTTAGACGGCAACTTCAGAGGCTTACAACAATGGCATATACCTCTCGGTATGATTATTGGAGAAAATTACTAAACTTAAGAATAGTATGAAGGTATTTCAGTATGATAGAGCTAAGACCCTGCAAGCTATACTCACTAATGGTAAAAAAACCCTATAGGGATCCCTTGAGGACTGTAAAACTTTGAAGGATTCTTCCAATATAGATTCTCTAAAACAGCCTGATGATTCTATAGACACAACAATTACACAGTTAAGGGAATTAATTATAGCTCATTATCGGTCTTTGGAACCTTCCTCGATCTCAGAAAAATCTATGATTTCATATTTAAGTTTCATTAAATTTCCTTCTGGGTTAACAGAGCTTCAAAATTATTGGAGCCTATTTCTCAAGAGGAAATTGTCAATGTAATTCAGAGGCTAAAACCAAATATTTCTCCAGGAGCGGTTGGCCTTTCCAAAAATTATATAAAACCTTTTCTGTTGAGCTAAGTCAATGTCTTTTATCTTGTTTCAATATTTTATTAAAAACAATGCCATTTCCCTTTGTTTTCAGAGGGATTATTAATTCATTTATTTAAATCAGGGATAGACATAATATTAAGAATTGGCAGCCCATTACCTGCTAAATTCTGATTATAAAATTTTTACCAGCATTTTGAATGATAGGTTAAAAATTATGCTAGGTTGGTGATTTCTCCTACCAATTTTGTGGAATACCAGATAGAAAGATCCAATCTGCATTAATGGTTATACGTGATGTCATGAACACCTATCCCTATCAGGCAATTTAGGTTGTATGGATATTGCGGATTTTGAAAAGCATTTGATAAGGTATATTTACCCTTTCTTTTTAACTTTAGAACACTATGGGGTCCCGATTCAAATAGTTAACTTAATTAGGATGGTGTATCAACATAATATAGTTTTCCCTTTTTAAAGGTTGTACAGCTAAAAGTTTTCACCCTATCGACTGGGGTGCGCTAGGGTTGCCCCATAGTCCTCTTCTTTATATTTTCTCATTGGATCCTCTTTTGTAGAATCTAGTTATTTTTCAGCAATGGACTGGAATTCCAGATAATTTATCTGAGGATCACCAACTTTATTGCAGGCCTATGCAGATGATTTAATACTGTATTTTTCTGACCAGTCCTATGTTCATATATTTTGAAAGCTTTGACTCTTTTTCAAAAGTTTCCAATGCCAAATTAAACTTACATAAAACTAAAGGGTTGTTTATTGGGGCAATGGGTCCGGTTGCTGTGATACAGTAGGGTATCCATATTTCCCGGACCCTCTCAAAATTTTGGGTATTCTTTTTGGTCCCCAAAACTTGCCAGTTGAAAATTGGGAATTAGTTCTTCAGGTTGTGGAAAATAAAGAGAATAGATGGAAGCAGTGGAAATTCTAAAACTGAAACATATACATATCATTAAACAGTTCATTTTACCCTGTTTGCAATATGTAGCATGATTTTCCCTCTCCCGTTCATTTAGAAACCAGGGTTTATAGTTTGTTTTTCAAATGCTTTGGGGCAACTGCTTAAACCCAGTAAAGAGATGCTATACTTATTTAAGTGCAAAATTGGGTGGACTTGGGATGGTGGACTCTGTTGTGTTTTACATTCCTTGTTTATAATGAGTTCTATTAAATGTGGTTTAGCTCCAACAGAAAGGATCGGGAAAAGATGGGTTACTAGGACTCTGGGCAAATATTTTATGAATTGGCATAATTTGGATCCTAAACTGAACCCTCACATTCATATTCCACAGTATTTCCAGCCTGCTGTTCAAAAGTTGTACAGATGGAAAGTTACTAAAGAATTAATTTTGAATAATAGTATGCAGCGTTTTTACCTATCGATAATGAAAAATTTATATCCTCAAGATCCATGCTTCAAAAATTGTCCATCTGCTCTCAATTCTAAGGTATTAGCCCAGTTGAATAATATTAGATTGCTTCAGTTACAATGGGAAACACAATGGTTAATCTTTTATGGTTGTCTGAATGTTGGGTAATGTCAAATATAAAGCTATAGATGAAATGAATTGCCCCTATCTGGACTGCATAAATGTCGAAGAGACAATGGAGCATTTTTCTTCCAGTGTTCCTATTCGAAGGGTTTGTGGGCTTATCTGGTGACCTTATGGGATTTCAAATGGCTTACCTTTATCTCTTATGATGTTTTGATTCTAGGACTTTACCAGCAAACCTTTCTCATTTTCATTATGGGACATTGTCTTTATTGTTTTGTTGTTTAAGATATTATCTATGGCAAGCTAGGTGCCAATGGGTTATATATCAGAAAAAATGCCCTATATCTGTTTAGTGTATTGGTTTCAAATGAACTTTTAAAATATATTCACAGGATGCACAGAGGTTTGCTCCTCTAAACTCCAGGAGTGGTGGAAAGTTTTTCTTCACCTTATAAAGTTTAAGTAATTTGGTCTGTTTTCTGATCCAATTTGTATGTTCTTATGATTTATTTATTTATTTGTTAACTAACCTTATTTTTATTTTCTTCACACTGTTTGTTTTAATTTACGTGTTGTTTTCCATGTTTATTATTGCAATAAAACTCCTACTCTTTTGATAAGTGCCATGGGATCTTTAACATCCACCTGAACTACCACCAATCCAGGCAGATGGGACCTCGTTTTAACGTCTCATCTGAAAGATGGCACCTCAGAGTGCAGCACCCCCATGCTGCACTACAGTGTCAATACTGGGATATTAACCCAAGTGCCAGAAGTGAGAATTGATCACAGCCCTCTGATCTCCTGGGCTCAGAGGTGAATGTGCTACCTACTGAGCCACTGACACTGATTCGCTAAAGCTTGTCTCTGACTAAGTAAAATATTGTAGCCTCAGAAATGAATGCAAAAAGTCATCCATAAAAAGAAAAAAAATAACTGCTCACTATAGGATGCTCCTTAACTCATCCATTGGTAACCCAAGACTTTTCTGGAAATCCATAAAACAGACCATAGGTTACTCTGGTAATATATCCCATAATATGTGTATAAATTATGTCAACTGTGATAACCATACAAGCAGTGGCTTCTTCTCCCATATCTCTTACATGGGGATTTTCACCTTCGCACCTGAACCACTGCCAAACTATGGGCCCTTCACTGACCATCTAAGTCACCCTCAGTTCCACGTTAAAGTTGTTAAATTATCAGAGGTGCACAGACACTTGTAAGTATCCCAACACCCAAAGCCACAGATTCTGATGAAATTGATCCTAAACTCCTTAAGGTTGGTGCTAATGAAGAGACATTGTCAATTACAAGAATTATTTAATCTGTCACTTTTACCTAGGGTTGTGCCAGAGCTGTGGAAACTTTCCCATATCATTTTTTTTATGTATTTGGTAATCTGGTAGTACATTGGTCCCAGTGACCATTTACAAGCACCATATAGATGGCATGTACAGACAGTTGCATCATAATAGAGACAAATCATGATACAGAGATAAAGCAGAACATTTACAGTAGTGTCAATGATGCGTGGTTACAATAGATCCCAGTATACAAGAAAGTTACTGCTAAACTTGTTAGTAACTACAGGCCGATTGCTATAGTTTTAGTTCTTAAAAAATACTGGAAAAGATTGTTGCCTCACAATTAAATGATTACCTAAGCAAATATAACCTATTCTCTCTAGGGTAGCACCCTATATGGGTGGAATATTATTGAGTGGCTCAATATGTGCCACTCAATAATACTCTTACATTAGAGTGACTGGTGGAAAAGATCGAGATATCCTGTATAGCCAGTGTAGCAGTGAACTACACTACACTCACTATACAGGATATAGGAAGGTGTGACCAATCCCTGCTAAGCTTACCATTTAGCATAGTGGCTAGAGCCACCGCCTATGGAGTCATTGAACCTGGGTTCGGGTCCTGCTAACTGTTTTTGTGTTATTCAATTTTTATAAGTCCACCCCTGGTTGATTCTATTCAATTTGGGGGTGTGAAACTTATAAAAAGCTTTTTAATGTGTAATTTTATTAAAACAGTGAATGACTGTCGCTGTTTATGGTGGTCGATTTTGTGCTTGTTGCCCTTCTGATAGCGGGTGCTGTTTCATTCACGCTTTGTGGTCTGTGCAATAAGGAACCACCCTTATCACATAAATCCATCTCTAGCACAACATGGGTTCCATAAAAAACATAGTACTGCCACTGCCTTCTTGCCTTTACCTACTTGAGTTGCAAAGTCTATGGATTGGGAATCTGTTTGTCAACCGCATAGGGGTCTTCGAATTTGGTTGAACACCAGCTGCAATTTACCAAGTTAGGGAATCTGGGGTATCCCTTGTTCCCACCATGGTTCAGGAATTACCTTGATGGCAGGACTCAATGGTTGGACTTTAGTACCTCTTTCTCAGACCCTGCCTCTACTCAGGTGTGCCAGAATGATCCGTACTTGGGTCTCTTCTTCTCCTTCACATAAATGACATACACCTAGCCCTTGTCTATAGTACCCCATCCTATTTATAGATGATCTGGTATTATACCTTAAAGTAAAGGTGTGATGTTTTTTCCAAAACAGTTTCGAGCTTCAGCCCGTTACTCTTAGGTGGCGATAGTCCCTGTGTGGTAAATTAAATTTTTAATGCATTCCTGCAAGGAAGGAAAGGGATCATAATGATGGCTGAACTGGTAGCCAGCTGATCCTTTCCACTTCCTGGTCCACCTGCTCCACCCCCACGCTTCCCTGTATTATGACATTTAACCAGGAAGAGTTTGGGGACACACCCATACAAGTCTACTAGTTGAGTGGTGGCTTTCATTTTCTCAAAAGGTTGCTTGAAGTTCTGTAAAATCATTTTGAAAATAAGCTCCATAGACTTGTATGGACGTCCCCATGCTCTCCCTGGTTAAACATCATCACAGGGACCAGGAAAGTGGAAAGGGATTAGCTGGCTGCCAGTTCAGCCAGTGTTATGATCCTTCCCTTCCTTGCAGGAGTGCAATAAAATTTAAATTTTACACACATGGACTATCGCTGCCCAGAGTAACTGGCTATAGTACTTTAATAATAATATTTTCTGCCTGTCACTGTGGTACTGCTAGGTCTTTCATATTTAAGTCTATCTGGACTTCTGATGTATTATGGATCAGTAGTATTAGAACTTATTCATGTTCTGGTTAAGAATAAGCCAATGCTGAATTTGTATTCAATGAATGTGCAGAAATATGGCACTTTTACCTTTAATTCAGCCCAGCTGAACTTTTGAGCCACTTTGGGATCTTTTTGATCTTCAGCCAGTTGATTACAAACACATTAGCCCTTTCAGGTAACTAGACCTAGTACCATGACCACACCTTCACCCCCAAGTAATCCCCAGGTATTCGTCTAAAAAAATTTTGGCTCTTGGCACTGTGCCAGTTGCTGAGTTTAAAAAATCTGACTGAAGAACCAGAGGAGGGTAGAAGGGGTGGGATTTACTGCAGTGGGTAAGGGGTTGTTAAGGGTGCCACATAACCCTATTTGTAGTCGGCTAAACCCCAATATACAAAGACCTGAAGTTGGCTGAAGTTTCAAAGCCAACCCAAAAACAGAAGGTCTGAATCAAAATCAAACTAAAGTTGTCAATTTCACATTTCTCACACTTAGTTCGGGCACATGCTGAACATTTCTTTGTTCTTCAGAGAATTCAGCAGTCTGTATGTCCCCTATATGCACATTTATTATTATGCTGGCCCCTACACATGGGAAGATTCACCTTCTCCTTACGGGTATCAAGTCTGCAACCGAGTCCCAAAAAGCAGCAGCTTTAACTATTCGTGAACAGAAAAGGATATTGGCGTGTATCTTTCACTTCATACTTTCTATCCCATAGACCACCATTAGAGGTCTGTTTGCTTTAGAATGTTATTCAGAACTTTCGCTAGATGACACTGCTTTGCATGCACTTTCTATTCTCAAATGCTCAACTTTAGAGCAAAACATCCCATCATCATCATCATACATCAGCTCTGTTAAGTCTGTCCTTTCTATGTGGGCAGAATGTTCCTCAAGCTGTTGCTTAGTACCAAACCAGGGACAGTGAATTCCCAAGACTGCAGCTCTAACCATTCAGCTAAAGGAAAGCCCATCTATCTTGGCAGTGAAGGAAAACTCTTCAAATAAGAGAAACTACTTGTTGAGAGGAGTAGAAGGAAAAAACTCTATTTAGGGTAAAGGTACAAAGGGCATAGCAAACAAAAGGGAAAATAAAACACCCTATCATGGGTAAGGGTACAAAAGTATTTTCAGGTAACACAGGAAGAGATGGAATTGGGAACACTGGGAGGTGGTGCAGTGCAGTGGCTGTGGCTGTGGGTGACAATTTTCAGAGAGACCTTCTTGAGACTGCAGTGCTGCACCATCTGTGCACACCTTTCTGGGTTGAGGGAGGTTGCTTGCCAGGTCAAGTTGACTAGGATTCTGGGGACCTCCTTCACCACACAGGGGCTACCAGGTCTGTCACAGTTACCACAGAGTTTGGTAGGGAGGAGAAACATTTGGACTATGGTGTGCTCTGGAAGAGTGGGGAGATCAGAGGCATGTTCCTCAACTGGTACCACTAACTAATTCCTCGTCCCCTAGCAGGGTGGGACTGATGGGATGAGGCATCCATGGTGTGACCAGGGAAAATGTAGGGGTCCTTGAGTGGAGACCCCAAGGAAGGTGGTAGAGGACCCCAGAGGAGGAGGAAGCAACTTCTGTTGCTGGACTCGACTGTGAGGGGATAGATTTGGGAATAGGAAGGGAGAGGGAGGTTAGGTGCCTACATGGTGCCATGGCCTGGAGGGATGGGAAACAGGTCCTAAGGATTGCTAGGGCAGCAGAATGGGAAGGAGGCTTGATGTCAATGTCCACCTCAGAGTGGAGACTAATGACCTGGCTAGGGACAGGGCTGGGATAGCGAGGAGGAGTTTAGGGAGCTGGGGAGAGGTGTTAGGTAATGCACACAGCGGCTTTCACTGAGATGCTGCCAGTCTATGATGGGGAGAAGAGGATGTCTGCACCAGGAGCTTAAACTCATGGTTGAAGGAATGGTGCAGAGAGGAGAGATTTGGCTACATTGGGGACTGGGGCTCATCTGGAAGGATAAGGCCTATGCAGGAGTGATGGCCTTCATCCTTCCAGCAGTGGAACTCAGTCCTCATTGGATGGTTTAAATGTTTCATTGATGAATATTTAAACTAGCAAGGGATAGTGAAGGAAATCTGGGAGGCAGAAACTGCCCCACCCACAGGCTGAGCAGAGAGGAGAACCCAAGGAGCAAGGAATGCCACAGGGTGCAAATTAATAACAGAAGCAGTGTTCTAAGAATGAAAGAGGATGATAAAGAGAGCATTAAAAGAGGGAGGAAAGGAGGAAGGCTAAAAGGGACAAAGGAGGGTAACAAACAGGGTGATAACAAAATCTGGAAGGCCATGTGTGCAAATGCTAGATGCCTAGGAAATAAGATTCCGCTCTAGAGGACATCATGGCAAGGCTGACTTGATATTGTGGTCATTATCAAGTCATGGTGCACTGAAAACTATGACTGGAAAATGGCCATATCAGGCTGTACTGTTCAGAAAGGACAGGGTGGGAAGGAAATGAGGTGTAGTGCTTTATGTGAGGGAAAGCATAAAAGTAATGAAGATACACAGAATATGAAGGAGGGCAGAGGTCCTGAGGGTCACACTGGAGATCGGGGAATGGGGCTATTATTCACACTGGCATGATCTACAGACCTCCAGCACAAGGGAGGAGTTAGATAAGGTACAAGTGGAAACCACTGGCAAGATGGAAGAAAAGGAGAGGTGCTGTTGGTGGGGACTTCAACCTGCTGGATGTAGATTGGAGCCTCCCATCTGTGGCTTCAGCTAGAGTTAGGATATCCAAGACTTACAGTATGGGGTGTTCCTCAGGCAACTAGTGGTAGAACCCACTCATGATGGGTCAGTACTGGACCTGGTACTCACGAACAGGGACAGTGTTACCAATGTCAAGGTGGGAGGCTACCTGGGGACCAGTAATCACCATACAGTGTGGTTCAATATAAGAACAGCTGTGGAATCGAACCACACAAGGACAAGGGTCCTGTATATTAGGAGGGCAGATTTAATAAGGATGGGTGAATGCCTCCAGGGATGACCTGGTGGGGAATGACCTGAGTGGGGTGGCAGAGCAGTGTTTGATGAAAAAGAGGGCATAGCGAAGTCAACAAACTTGTTCACCAAGTGTGTGAGGAAAGCAATAGGAACAAATATTTGCCAATGCCGAACGTTCACCACTTGCATTGCTGTTGTACTGTGTCCTGCTTGTACCCGTTTACTATATATTAACTCAAGATAAACCAGATGAGATGCAATATGATTTTGTTTTTCTGTCAAGGACTTTTAGTTCCTCTCTGATGAACAGAAAACACTCATTTCAGAGTGGATTTGAATGTTGGCTGCCATAGTGTTCATCAGAGTGGGATCAAAAAACCTCAACAGAAAAAGTAGGTAAAATATTAAAAACAAAAATCATTAACTAAGAAAAAAAAGTATCAACTAAGAAAATCCCATTGAAATGAATGGGAAGTCGAGATCCTTTCATTTCAATGGGTTTGTTTTCTTTAGTTCATAACTTTGTTTTTTAATACTTGTATCTATTTTTGTTCTGTTAAGATCTATGTAATTTATTGACACTATTTACATGTAATGTAGTTCATTAATTAAAAGATGCATATAAATACATTATAAAAGTAATATCTTTAACTTCATCACAACAGGCACAACATTAGGATTATTGAACTTGGTGTTGTTTTCACTCAGTTCAGGTCAGATGAAAGCTGAATAAGTACAATTTAAAGGCCACCTAAATCTTTTGCCAGCAAATATTCAAAAATCTGACTTCAGGGGACTGAAGGAATGGCTGCTATATACATCAATGCTAAAACGATTTTTATGTAAATAGCATAAATGCAGTTTCATAGCATTTGAAAAATGTAAACATCAGCCTCCAATTTCAAAAATCCTGCCCTGCCTGTTCCCTAAAATGGCTGCCAAATGTTTATTTTTATTTATTGGATTTTGGCAACCGGGTAAGCCCTCTGAGACCAGAGATCCCTTTTTCAGGGTGACCTGAGTTAATTACAGAAAAGACACATAATAGCATTATTTACAGTAATTACAATAGTTACAGTAGGTACACAGATTTACATTAGCAACAGTTTACAGGGGTAACAACAGGATCTCATACAGGCTCTTGTAAGCAATACATGACGTTAAGTTGCACACCAGTTAGTCAGGAAATTGAGACAACAACAGTAAATAACATCCTTGTTTAGGAGCTTCATCAGGGACGAAGGTGGGTTTAGCAGAGTAACGGGAATGAGACCTGGACTAGGAGCTAACAGTTGCAGCCACAGAGGCTGAGTTCGAGGAGATATACTTTGAGTCCATGTGTTAAGTGATTACATCATTGGAGCCAGAGGCAAAGAGCTACATGGCTCTTTATACTGCTAACCATTTCTTTTTCCGCTTTGTTTAGAATTGTTTCACCAAAATGGCCCAAATCATGTGCATTATTTTGATCACTATACATGTTAGGCTATGGTTCTGTTCATTTGGTTTACTTAAACGTGCTGAAATTGTGTTTTAATCCAGTTGACTTTCTCTTTTGCAAACCATACTGCAGTACATCTCTTCAAATACCTGATTGTCTAGTGGTTATGTGATGTCCCGATGTTTGTAGCAAAAATTCTGGTCTAGTCCAATGCCAATGTTCATACTTTCTTGGTAATCCAAAATATACTTGTCTTGTCTTATTTTTCCATGGAAATAAGAAAAAAATCTGCACTTATACAGTGCCTTTCACACAAACTGTATCTCAAAATACTTTACAAGCAATGCTAGACTGGTAATGAAGTGACTGAATGTGTAGTGGCAGCCATTTCACACGTCCACACATCCTTGGACAATTGCATAAACTGATTTTATGGGAAGGGAATGCTGGCCAGGACATTGGGGAAAATCCACTACTATTGCAGTAGAGGCTCACTCCTGCATGTGAGATGGAGATCAGAGGTGGAGGAGAGAACAGTGACAAGAAGAGGGCAAATGGCACAGCAGAAATCCAAACTTAAACAGCTCATACTATACCAGCGTGGACAGCATAGTGATACTGGAAACACAAAAAAGACATGAACAAAATGGAAAATGAGGAGTTGTTACAAGCAGAATGGAGGCTTCAGGAGGACACAGATAAGAAAAAGTAAAAACTATTGGAACAAATGTTTGAAAATGAAAATAATTACTTTATAGAAAAGATGAAGCTTGAAGAAGAAAAAACATTAAAGATTTCTGGACAGCCTGTCCAGAGTACCTGAAAAAAACATATGTTTTTTGTTTGGAGTATCACAGAAACCCCAGATTCAAACTCTTTACCACTTGGACAAGACTCAGCTATACAGGATGATCAAGAAAGGAATCAGCATTACAGGATGCAGGCAGGCTATGCACAGTTGAGGGAATGTGGTTTCCAGACCATAATATCTCCATTCCTGGAACTTAAAAACATTCAGACCACTGAACTTTCTGAATAGAGACAACTGTTCATTTTATTTATTTATTTATTTATTAATTTATTCATTCAATCTTGGATTACAAATACCTTTGAGTGCCAGGCAGCTCATTTACAAAGGCTCCACATCAGAACAGTAGGTGTTAACAATCAAACATACTGGGTGAAACATACAATATTACAACACTTAAAATCAATAATTCAGTACTAATACAGGGAGTAGAAGAAGTTAGAATTAGGTAATATGATTAGAATTTGGAGAGAGGGAATTTGTGAGAGGAGTAGTATTATAGCAGCAGAAAGTAAGAGTAGCAGCTGGAGGCTTTGTTGTAGTTGTAAACAGTGTGAGGTGGGAGGAGTGGGGAGGGAGGGGTAGGGGGGATTGGGGATAGTGAGGAGAGGAAGGATGGGGAGAGATGACAGTTGTGAGCACTAGTGTATCCAGAGATTAAGGCGGGGTCAAGAGTGACAGTCACAAGTGCTTTCAGTTATGAGATGTAGATGGAGCATTTTCTTAAATGCTGCAAGTTTTGGGAGCATAGCCAATTCACTGCAAAAGCCATTGAACCATAGTGGGGCTCTGTATAGGAAAGACTGTTGGAACCGAGCAGTCCGACATCTAGGGACTAGGAGGTGGTCTGATTCAGAAGTGCAGTGTATTGGGTCTTTAGGGTTTATTTAACAGGTCACCAACACCTAGAGGTAAGAGTCCAAGAAGTGTCTTTTGGTAAGGAGGCAAGTTTGGTATTTGAGCTTACCACTGAGCTGTAGCCATCCAGATTGGGCATATAACTCACAAGTATGGGTGAGGTGATCCACTCCAGTTTTCAGTCTACAGGCCTTGTTCAGAGCCACCATAAGTCTTTTGAGTGAGATGGCTGTTGCAGCTCCATAGATGACCAGGCCATAATCAATGACTGATAGTACCGAGCTGTAGATTGCAAGCTTAAGAGCTTCTGGAGTTAGGCTTCGTCTATATCTATACAGTAGCCCAATCCTGGAATTAGCATTCCTGGCAACATTGTCTGTGTGAGGTACTTAAGTGAGGTGACTGTCCAGGATGACACCTAGGTACTTGAACTGCTGGATTTGTTCGAAAGGAATGCCTCGGTTGTTTGTAACTGAGATAGCATGTGCTTTATACTTGTTCCAGGGTCAGAGAACAGAAGAACTTTAGATTTTTGTAGTTTAGCACCAGTTTGTGCATATTAAACCAATGTTCAGCTTCAAGAAACCCAAGTTGCAGATTTTATTTTTTCAAGTATGTGGATCTGGTGGCTGGTGAAGATGGCCATGTCATCTGCATATAGGCGAGTGCATTGTTTGCAGGCAGATGGTAAGTTGTTAAGGAAGATACTGAACAGCAAAGGCCCAGGATTGATCCTCGCGGCACTGGACTGACTGCTCTCTGATCCGAGACTACGCCAGAGAGCCTAACACTCTGCTGCCTATCTTCGAGGTAACTTCCAAACCATTTCAGTGTGACTAGTGAGAGATCAATTTTAGTGAGTTGTCCAAGCAGGAGTTTGTGATTCGCAGTATCAAAAGCCTTTGTTAGATCTATAAAGGCTGCACCCACAAGCTTGCCTTCATCCATGGATTGCTGTATAGAGCTTGTAAATTCTAACAGAACTGTGGTAGTACTACGTCCTTTTCTAAAACCATGCTGCTGTGGACACTGGATAGAGTATGTTTTGAGGTACTCTACCAGCTGGTTGGCAACAATATGTTCAAGCACCTTAGATAGTGGAGGGAGGATGGATATTGGCCTATAGTTTCCGTGCAAGGAGCATCACCAAATTTATGCACTGAGTAACCAAAGCAGTTTTCCAGACTTCCAGGAACTGTGACAGGGTTAGTGAGAGGTTTATTATCTTGATTATGGGTAGAAGTACTTGCCTAGGGTGAGAGCGATTAGTTTGAGGTCAAGACCGTCACCACTATGTCTGGATTTTCCTAGCACCTTAGCTAATGATTTTGACCAGGTTGATTGGAACCTTCTTAAAGTAGAAGGGGGTGCTCAGGAGTTCTTTTCTGATTTGTAGTGTGGTCAGTATTAACTCAAAAAGTCCAGAGGGAGGACACTGTTCAAATTGGTAAAGGCACCATTAAAGGTGTTTGCAATTTTAAGTGGATCAGTGGTGGGGTGCCATCAAGATCTAAATTTTGGGTGATACCTTGGGATTTTTGCCCATGATATAACTGATATTAGATCAAAACTTTCTGCCATCTCCCCAGGCATTTGTCAGCATCTCCTTGTGGTATTTGTCTTTCACCTGGCGGATTTTCCTTGTGCAGGTGTTTCTCGCAGCTTTATAGGATTGCAAGTCCTTCTGTTTACCAGTAGCTCTGACACAATGCCATAGATGATCCCGGAGTTTCATTCTGGCTAGGAGCTCAGGAGTGAACCAGGGTTAACTGTGCCACTGATCTTCATCTTTTCAAAGGGGCATGGGAGTCACAGGTAGAGTTGAAGCCATGATGAAATGTTCCAGGGCTATATTAATGTCAGCAGTTGAGTCCAGCAGAGACCAGTCTTGGGCAAGTAGTTCCTGTTTTAACAGGTCCAAGTGGCCTCACTAAGTATTCTATGGTATACAGTTTGGGAGGGGTGTGTGTGAAATTTGTTGGACTAGTTGCAGGTGATTGGGGAGTGGTCGCTGAGGGAGTTGGGATGCACCATTATATTGATAGTTGATCGGGATGATTAGAGATAATCCAATCTATGGTGGTGCTACTCCCTGTTTTACAGTTTATTCTAGTTGGGGAGTTAACAACTGTCACAAGATCAAAAGATGCCGCCATCGACAGAGACTACTAGGGCTGTGTGAATACCTTTTCTGAATATTCGGTATTCGGGTCCCAGGTATTCTTTATTTGGCCAAAATATTCGTATTCAGCAAAGGCCTAACAACATTTAAAACAACAGCCCTCACCCTCCTCTGCAAACCAAACAATTGCAATAACGCATCCCCGTCCCCCACCCTCTAGCAGCAGTAGCAGCCCAATCCCACCATACGGGCTTACCTACCCCCACACCCGTAAGTTGTTATAATTAATTATTTTATGATTGACAACCGAACCAAGACATTAATTCACAGCAATAAAAGATAAAACCCAGTGACAGGCACAACCGCCCACCTCCATGGTTGGCCACCCTCTTGTAAAGTGAAGTTTGCACTTAAAACACCCCTCCTCACCCTGGCAGCACCCTACTTTTAACTCCCCAAACCTGCAATTTGATGCAGAATGAAATCCCTGATGGCACTGGCACAACCCATCCACCTCCATGGCTGGCTGGCCTCTTGTAAAGTGAAGTTTGCACCTAGAATACTCCTCTCCCCAATCCTCATCCTATGCAGCATCCCTACTCCCACCCATCCTCCCCAGACACTAATTCTCTATCAGAGGTCGCACAACTCCTCTCCTACACGCCAAGCACCTTCTAATACATTAAATCTCTTACCTGTTATGTTATAGTAAAACCAACTGATCATGTGATCAGCTGGTTTTACTATGCAAGCACGGGAGTGATTTTATTCATTAGAAGGTGCTCGCCTGTGGAGGGGAGGGTTGTGCCAATCACCTTCTGATAAGGAGAATTGAGTGCTGGGGGAGGTGGTGGGAGTATGGTGCTGCCAGGTGGAGGATTGGGAGAGGAGAGTTTATGGTATCCCATCATAACAGCAACTACAATTGAGCAACTTGCATATGAGCGACTCAGTTACAGTGCTTGTTATGTGGGCTACCATTACTATCAGCGATCATAGCGTGAGGTAGAAGGGGAGGATGACAGGAAGATTGGAGGGAGAGTGGAAGAGTAGGGAGGGTATGTGGTTGTTGTGCAGTGAAAGGCTGCTGAGCTGGTGCTATGGGGGGGAGTGCTGAGGGTTCGTATCACCCTTTTCATCGACACACCGATGGTGAAATGAGGAAAAGGACCATTATGGCGACATTTGCAGTAATGGTCCATTTTCCTTGTTCGCCTTCCCCAAGTGTTCCACCCCTCCCCAGACCAACTCCAACCTGGAGTTGGAATCTTAGAGTCTGGGGAGTGTGGGGGCAGAGCCCCCCTGCATGGGGTGTGTGGGCAGCCCCCCACAGAAAACAAGGACTCAGAGGCGCACAATACCTGCATCAGTATTGTTCCGTTGTTGAGAGGAGGTCAGCATTTTAGCTGATGGAAAACTTGGTGCTTCTGTGAGGGTTGCAGGCTACAGTGAGAAGGGTGCAGGGTTCAGGGCTGGGAAAGGATGCTATGTTTTATAGCACACATGCTCCAAAAGCACATTTTGTTTCCCTAAAGGTTTTCCTCCCAACATGCACCACCACCTAGAGATAGTAATATTTAAGTGGGGGAGGGGTGCGGTTTACTGTTGCAGCTTTTTCATCTCTGGAGTACTCATCGCCTTTTTTTTCGGTGATGTGCACTCACCTTAATAGCGATCACTATTCAGCAATTGCTGTTATGACATCGAACCATTTAAGTGCAAACTTCACTTTACAAGAGGATGGCTGGCCATGGAGGTGGGCAGTTTGTGCCTATTGCCATCAGGGTTTTCCTTCTACATCAAATTGCGTGCTGCGATGGGAGGAAGTAGGGTGCTGCCAGGGTGGGGTGGGGAGGGAGTGCTTTAAGTGCAACTTCACTTTACAAGAGAGCGACTGGCTATGGAGGCGGGTGGGTTGTGCCAGTCACCAAGTTTTATCTTTATTGCCGTGAATTAATGTCTTGGTTCGTTGTCAGTCACAAAATAAAACAACTTACGGGTGCGGTGGGTAGGAGCTGGATGGTGAGATTGGGCTGCTGCTGTTGGAGGGTGGGAGGATGGGGAGTATGTTATTGCACTTGTTTTAGGCTGCAGAGAAGGGTGGGGGTTGTTTTATTAGGGATGTGCAGGGCTGTGCCGAATACCGAATGCCACTGAACAGTCCTCTATTCAGAAAGGGCTTCTGAATATTCAGATAGCCATTATTCGTGGTATTCAGAAAATAATATTGGGCCCCTTGCACAGCCCTAGAGCTACTGCAAATCATGGATCAACCACAAACCCAGCTTCTCAATCTGCAGGTACACCCTCTTATTCCCCTTTAGAAATGTGGAGATGTATTCTTTGACGCACATACTGATGTCCTAGTATTAGACAAGAAACTGTGCAAACCACTATAGAAATGACTGAGCCAGTGAATATAAATATAACAATACAAACGGCCACTGATTCAAATGAATGACCTGCTACTAATGCAAGTCTAGTTCAGCAACCGTAGACACGGCGAAGAGATGGCATGAAGTCCAACTAAGGTAGCAAGGAACATGAAAACCTCACCTGATTGGTTTTACATCGGGACAACTTTGTAAAAATGCCTTGAGATTAATTCCTAATGATGTCTATGCCATAATACATGCCCCAGGGGAAAGCATCTAAGATGTTAGTTTCAGGATAGCCACCTTACTAGATCATTTTTGGACTATGTTTACATCTCAAAAGAGCACCTCTCTATGGATCCCCTTCCAGGCTATTCCTTTGACCAAACCAACTTTCAAAACCATTACTATATTGTTTAGGAATGAAGGAGTCAATATTTCAGATGTAATTTACTGGCTGAAAAAACGATGTGAGATCCAGGGTACTGTATCCTGGACCCGATTATTGATGGGGAGGGATTCTGCACAGGGCTGGAAGTTTAGAATTAAATTGAGACAAACTGGCTTGGCAACAACATCTTCCCAATTGCTTTTATCTGGGAAGAGATAAAGGGATTCTTTTTACCAGGGCCAGCCTAGGTCCTGCTTTAAATGTGATTCCTCTAGACATCTAAGCAAGAACAGTGAGGTGCTCAAATGTTTACAATGTGGGCAATGCCGCACTTTGGTTTTCACTACACTTCTAAAACCAACCTGTAACCCTTGTGAGGAAGAATGTCATACTTTATCTCTTGCCTGTGGGCTGCCCACATCCAGCCAGCACAGACTATGGGGAGTAGGACATTTACATAAATAAAGCAGCCAGAGAAGCAAAGAGGCACAATGACAACAAACAACATCCAATGATGATAAAACAAGACTTCATGTCAAACTCCAACAATACCCCAGGACTCTGAAATAATTAATGAAATGGTAATTCCAGCAACAGACCTTTACAACAAGACCCGATTCCTACCCCAGCACTTCTAGCACAACTGCAGAAAAATAATCTAAAACAGGGAAATGCCCCCCAGCACCCTGATGAAGAGGAATATCAAATAGTGTAAAAAGGGAAATGCATTAAAAAATCAGAGCCTTTCATTCTACCTGAACAAATACAACTGCAAAACAAATGTGGTTCCCTCCAACAGAATGAAGTAGAGTTGGATGACAAATCTGAAACGGCATCCACATGCTCCATATGGAAAGAAATTACTTGAAGATGAAGAACAACAACTCACAAAACAACATAAACCAAAAAGGAAAATATGGGGAACCAGATTAGGGTAAAGAAAGTTACTTAAAACTTGAACTGATAACACTGTCACAAGAAAGCTATGAAATTTCAATAGCTTCCTTAACGTGGAACAGTATATAGTCAGACAGAAGTACCTATGCTCTCTTTGAAAATTGTAAATACCATATTGTGTTTTTTTTCAGGATACAAGGTTAAATTCTGTCTATGACATGCAGATAGCTAGTGCTGACTGGTTATGGAGCTCCACATACTGGTCAACAGGAACAGAATGATGCTGTGGGATGGGCATCTATGTAAACAACCCCATGGTGAAAATATCCCACATAGTTGATATCTACCCAGGAAGGGCACTTATGATAGACATGTCATTAGACACTCAAGATTTTAGGCACTTGATCTTTACATCCCCAAGACAAAATCCACCAAGTGCTCAACCAAGATCTCGCACTACAACAAAAGGAAGATGCCCTGGTATCCTGCGCTAAGGTTCCTTTTCCTCCTACTTCTCATGTTAGGCAATGTCCATCCTGACCCTGGGCCCCCAGTACCCTTGGCCTCTTCTCAACCTTCTCCTGGTGGTCTGCAAATTGCATCCCTCAATGTTTGCAGTTTATTAAAAAGTGGGAATCCTTCCAGGGCTGGGTAGCACAATACCAGCTTGATCTTATAGCCGTGACTGAAACCTGGCTCTCCCTAGGATCCCTGACTCTTCAGTTACCCTTACCAGCTATAACCTATTCCATGTTGACCGACAGGGTAACGTGGGGTTGCTGCCATTTACACGAAGGACATAATCCATGTTCAACAGCTCCCTCCCCCAGCTGGGACCTGGGCCTCAGGCCCTATCCATTAAACTAACCTTGGGACATGACCAGATCCTGCTTCATATCACTGTGGTATACATTCCACCTAGGGACCAAAAGTATCCTTCCACACGGTACTGTCTTACTTGGACACCCTACCATCGTATTCGAAATGATTGTCCTAGGTGATTTTAATGTCAACTGGTTAAGTAAGGACGCCACTCGCTGTGATGCTACCACAGCCCAGGACCTATCCCAAGTGGTCACTTACCCCACCCACCTTGATATGCTACTGAACCTTCTCTCTTGACCTTGTCTTCATCAATCATCCACACAAAATCACCAGTGTCTCCGTTCTCCCAAAATGCCCTTAGTGAACACTCCCAGTCCTCTGCTCCTGGTCCTGCAAAGTCCCTAGATCTCCTCCTAAATTAATAGCTCAATGCAAACTTGGCCTGGTAAACTTATGCTCTTAAAGCTCACCTCAGGGCCATGGACTGTCCTTCATTACAAACTCCATCGAATTCGGATAAAGCGCTTTGACCTCTTCATCCTGTCCTTCAACTCTATTTGTGACAAATTTGCTCCAGTCACTAAAAGAATGGTTAAAGGTAATCATGTGCCCTGGATCTCAGATCACCTCATGGCCTTGCTGCGGACTAGAGATTCATTGTGGACTTGCCCCTTAATCCACCCATACAATAAGATTAAAGTACACTTGTAGCTCTAACCACCATCTATTCTCAATTCCCCCAGCCACACTTCTCAATCCCAAAGATCTTTCAGCTACAGGGCCTCCATGTGAATGAACAGCCTCCCACCACCCTAGTAAACGATAAAGCCTTGGTCAATTAAAACCCTTCTTAGGGTCTACCTCCTGTCTTCAAGCCACTGCGACTGCAACTGAACTCTGGCCTCTTCCTCCTCCTTTCTCTGACAATGGCCGCTGGCTGCCTCATCTTGTAAATATGCCCAAATGTTGGAATAAATCTGCATTTGTTATGTACTATGTAATTAACTATGCTAACTAATCCTAGTATCCTAATGTTAGCTTGGCTGTTCTCTGTAAATATCTGAATCTTTATGCTCTGAGTGCATTTCCTTGTAATGTTTTGTCTGTATGTAATCTATGTGACGTGGAACCTTTGTAAATGAGTTGGCGACTCAAAGGTATTTCTCCGAAACTCAAATAAATAAATAAATCATAATGACATTAATACAGCCATGCCTGTTTACTTACTGTAACCCCCAGTCAGCTAAACTAGAGAGGCTACTACCCCGTCTGTGTAGTTAGTAAACAGGTTGAGGACTTGGGTCCTGTGTGTGATGCCTCCATTTTACAAGTTGAAACTTGGGGAGAAAGGTGTCACTCAGCATGGTGATTAGGTTTGGCTACTCTGCACAGGGGCCCAAAATAACTCTGGACACAGGAAGCAATAACTGTAATGTCCAATACCAGAAGTTGGGATTCTAAAGTGTGGCTTTTATTCACACCAACAGAATAACAAAGCATAGATGGACCCCCACAAGGCTACACTCCTGGTAATGCAGATTTATGGAGATCAGAACACATCCTCTTTACACTGAAACCCTCAGGTTTCGAAACACTCTGGGCACTCGGCCCTAACTCAACTCTTTCGGTTCCCTGGCTCGGCTCCTTGCCAGACCTCTGGACTACCTTTCTTCCATGGCTCAGCTCTCATGCCAGCCCTTGGACACTTTCCATATAGCATGGAACATTTCTCGGTGGCTCCCTAAACCACCTCTGAGCATCTGGCTTTATCAGGAAATCTTCTTACGTCAATCCCACGTCTGGGTACTTTCCTCAGGCACTGGCCAAGACCTAAGAGAAAGCAACAGGTGTCCCAAAGCAAACCCGTAGAGGTGAATTTGGTTACTACTGATGGGGTCTCCACCTCTCGCTCCCATAATTCATACCCAGCCATTTCTCTGTACTTTAACACCTCATCCTCTGAAAACACTTTACTGTGTAGATTCTCTTTAAATGTATGTCACATTTAATCTACTGTTCTTCCATCCCATTTGTGCTGAACTTGAAACATACTTAAAGAGTGGAAGTGTCCATTTCTCTGGACCCCCAGAGTTAAGCAGTCCAATTCCCACAACTTTCAAAACTATACTTGGCTGTCTTTTCCTGACCCCACAGTAACAGTCACTTAACTTCATCTTGTCTCAGGTGAAACGCATTGGCCCTTTATCAGAAGCAGACTCACCCTAGTTTGCAGGTGCCCCACAGGCTTTTTCTCTTCAAAGAAATCTCATCCAAAACTTCTGGTGCACCAGCATGAACTTAGATTTAGGCAGCTTCTTCTTCCACTAGCGGACCAGGGGATTGCCCTGGAAGTAGGCTAAATCCTTCCCCATCCCCGCAGGGATGGGGCCCTGATCCACTGGAAGCGGTCTCTACCACTTCACTTGGCTCTTCTTGTGTTCATCTTCAGGTGAGAAACACACCTCTAACAAAACATAGCTCTTTGTCAAAGTTGAGGTCTCTGAGGGCCTGCAGCTGCAGCACACCTCTTCCCTCTTCAACTCTCTACTACAGACTGCTACTGAACTGACTTCAAATTCCCCAACATTCTATCTTAACTTCCCTAGCTGCAACATTCCAGTGTGGCTTATGCAGCTCGCGACAGTTCTAAATGATGTCATAGCTCCAGCTCAGCAGAGACTGAAAACAGAGCAAGACATAGTGAAATCCATTTAACTGGAGTTTCACTAGCTGCCTGTCCCTGCCTGCCACTAGATCTAACTAGGGTTCTAGTAACCCGGGTAACAGGGGGTTACATTACTAAAACATTTTATTTGGAGGTGATTTTAATTGTAGCAGACTGCACTCAGATAGATGCCTGGAGACTAATAAAACTTTTGTGATGTCTCATTTTTAAATAAATTAATATCTCAATCAGGCCTTATTGATGTTTTCAAAATATAAAACAAATTCCTCAACTTACATACTTTTGAGGGACACTATCCATCAGAATTGATTACTGGTTTGTCTCACCAAATTTAACAATTAAACAGTCATGAGTCTCCCCGTAGCTATTTATTTTATTTGTTTATTGAACTTTTTCACCAGGATGGCACACTGAACAACAAGTTGCTTGTCTCCCAGTGTGACCTGGGGGAGGGGCTACAATTGCATGAAGAATTAGACATACAGTTTGACATTTAACATAGTCAAGAAATTAAACATTCAATTACATTTGTAATAAGACATACAGTTAAAAAATATCATAAATAATCATACAGTCACATTTTTAACATAACATACAATTAAATATATCATACCTGTGAAATATGCATTTAATTACAAGTGGCATATCCGAGGAACACAGTACATAGTGGTGAAGGGAGAGGAGAGCATGCTGAGACACAGGCTGGGGGTGGAAGGTTTAATAGGTGATGTGAGTCATGGAGAGGAGCAGAGGCATATGAGGACAGTTAAGGAAGGTTAAAGCAGGAGCAGTTAGATGAGAGAAAATTACGTAAGGCAGAGGCAAGGGAGTAGGAGGAGGAGGAGGTGCCGTATTTTGGGGGTTCAGATTTGTGGAAATGGTGGGTAAAGCCTGACTGATCAATGAGAGTGGTTCGATGGGGACCAACAAAGTCGAGTGCCAGAGGATCTGAGGAGTGGGGATGGGGGAGAAGTGAGCATGAGAGGTAGGAGGAAGTTCTTCTAACAAAAATTTAAAAGTGAGTTTGGCACAATGAGTGAGTTGCCTGTTGGCAGTTGGGGGAAGGGACATGGTGTGGTAGAGGTCACAGTGATGAGTGTGTGATGGGGCATCAAGGGCAAATCGACAGGAGTTAAATAGAGTGTCCAATCTGGTTAGGGAGAATAGTAGAAAATGAGGAGGATCATATTCTGGACTAGTTCACGCTGCGCTGCAGGAGGGATGCAACTATGGTTCCTGAATAAGGCACCAAGCTTGGGGCACAATTTTTTCAGGATGGTGTCAATGTGGCCAGAGAAGTTGAGGTGTTGGTCCAGCCAAACCCTAAGGTATCTGAATGAGGAGGTGTCCTCTAGGATTGTCCCATCAAGGGTATGGAAAGATGGTAAAGGGTGGAGCCTAGAGAGTCTTTGTCTAGTGCTAAAGGTGATGGAGACAGTCTTTTGGATTTAGGAATAGTTGATGTGAGGCAAACCATAACTGAATCTGGTGGAAGTCAAGCTGAACGGTGGTTGCTACATCGGCAGGGTATTTGCCAGAAAAGGACAGGATGGTGTCATCGGCATGCATATGGATAGAGGAGGAGGGCATACTGAGGGCAAGTAATTTAGGAAGATGGAGAAGAGAATGAGTTCAAGCACCGAGACCTGTGGGACTCCTGAAATGGGGGCGGGGGGTGAGAGAGATTGTATCTTGGATATTAACTGATTGTGTTCTGCCTGAGAGGTAAGCTCTAAACCAGTTTTGGGCAGAAGTAGACAACCCAGCAGCCTTAAGGGAGTCAAGAAGTAGGGCATGGGAGACTGTGTTTGAATGCCTTGGCAAGGTCGACAAAGATGGCAGAGGTAATGAGGCCATTATCCATCCCAGTGAGGATGGAGTCAGTGAGCCTGAGTAGGGAGGTGGTAGTGGAGTGGTTCTTCTAAAACCAGATTGGAACAGGGTAAAAAGGAAGAGTCATCGAGGAAGAAGGTTAGTTGAGGGAGGACCAGGTGTTCTTGGAGTTTAGCAAGGGCAGGGAGGAGGAGATTGGGTGAAAATTTGCAGGAGGAGGGGTCACCACCCTTTGGGAGAGAAAGGACCACCGCATGTTTAGGATGAAGGGACAGATGAGGATGAAAAGGAAAGATTTAAAATTAAGGAGAGGGTAAGCTATAGCAGAAGCTGAAAGGTAGAGGAGTTTAGGGTCAAGGTCATCCAGCGATGAGCCCATGGAATGCTTAAGAGAGACAAGGCCATTAGTGTTTCTTCTGGGAGACCACAGAAAGGAGAAGGAGAAGGAAGGGTGGGCATGGAGGGGTTGAGTACTGGGTGTGGGAGGATGAAGAAGGGGGATGTTAGAGGGGAGTGACTTTAGAAGTGCTATGGTGCAGGGGTATAATAGGAGTTAAACCCTTGAGTCACTGCGCACTGTTCAGAGACCAATGAGTTGTTTATTTTAAGCACAGGGGAGGCGGATGTGGGGGTGAATAAGAGTGTACCACTTGGAAATTGGAGAGGGAATTGATGTTTTGAGAAAAGATGATTTAAAATATTCAGACTTGGCAAGTCTGGTAGCTTTAGTGCAGACATTTCTTAACATGCGATTTCTGCATGGTCTGGGGAAGCTGGGAGGCCTTATGTTTCCTCCAAGCTTTGTCTTGCTCCCTGAGACAAGTCAGTAACTCAGGAGAGACCAGGATGATGGTTGCCATGAACTCTAGTGCATTTGAATGGAGCGTAGGAGTTCCATGTAGTTAGAAATGTATCTTTAAAATAAGCGAGGGCTTGATCAATGGAAGGGCAAATGCAATAGGGGACCAATCAGAGCTGGCCAGTTCATTAAGAAGGGATTAAGGTCTAAAGAGCTGAAGGAGCGAGCTGCAGAATTTTGTGAGGCAGTTTAGATCTATGGACTTTCTTGACTATGAAGATTGGGTGATGATCACTGAGGCATCTGGGAGGATGCCTGATTTAATAACTTCGGTGGGGTGAAAGGTGAGACCCAGTCTATCAGGGAGTGGTTAAGGGTTTTAAGATTTAGGTGAGTGGGTTCCAGGATGAGTTGGGAGAGTTTGAGGGCTGTGATGTCATTTCATGTCTTGACAGTTGCTGGTGATAGCCAGTTTTAGTTAACATCACCCAAGATGTGCTTGCCTTTATGTCAGAGGAGGTTATGGAGGCGAGATCCAAAGTATTGGAAGCTTTAGAGCCAGGTGGACAGTAGATGCTAGCTGTGACGATAGGGGAGGATTTAGATTGCCTGATTATGGAATAACATGGGATATTAATGAAGGAGGAGATCATGGACAATTTATGTGTTACACTAGCCAACACTCAGCACACAACAACAGGAAAAGGATATAGCAATAACCCACTACAGGTTGTAGAATTTAATGCACAGCTCGGGTGCATTGAGAGAGATGAGGGCCACAGGCCAAGTGTCCTCACAGTACCTGAGCCGTGCAGTAAATCAACCCATATCAGTGGAGTGGGTTATTGTGCTTATTTTTTGTTATTTTCTTGCGGTCATGGCTCATGGGACCTCGCGGCATCTGGTCCTTTATCCTGCCAACCTGTGTATCCCTCAGTCTGTGCCTCCTCTCCCCGCAGCCAGCGCCCTGGTTTCACCCACTCGGGAGGTAGCCCTCGCCTCTTGGGCTCTCTTGTAAGTCAGACTCTGGCTGCAGGTGGGACCCAGAGGGAGGAACTGGAAGGCCAGCTGAAGAGAACCCAGCAGAGGACATGGAGGACAGGTACCATCACTTGTCCCACAAAGCCGTTTTTCCTTGTTCTGCACTGGCTCTCCCCACCCCTACGTGGGCATGCTCCGATGCTCTGGCACATGGCAACCCTGCCAGCGTCGGTCATGCTGATCTTGTGCTGCCCACGACTTGTTCAAGCGTCCCTGGTCTCCACCAGGAGTAGCCTGCACAGCCAACCCAACCCAACCCATTCTCCTGAGAAGGAGACCACCACGAGGGCACTCCATCCTCAATCCACCCTGCTGACCCACCAGCACCTGAGCTCGCTCCCGGACCCAGGTGCGCATAGCGAGGTGTGGCGTCCAGCTCCTCGACCCTCAGTGACACTGGCTGGCCCAGAGGGTTATTGCATTTATAACATGGGTTCTCAAATAAAACTACTATAATTAAGAAAAAACATTTATTGCTCTTGAAAGTCATTAAATGGTACTGTGTTCTGCCGCCTCATAAAGTAGTCCTCAAGAAATCATGCATAGCTCAGTGATGTTATGAAAGACACAAATGGTACAAATGTACTGTTATGTTCATTTCTGACATTTGTTCTTCATAACATCACTTGACTATGAGTTCAGCACTCTGTAACACTGCAGATCTCTGATGCTGCTTCTGCTGTGTCTTTCTCTCCACACTCCTGTTGCACCTCCTGCTCACTGTCACTGTTTCAAGCTCGTTCCTCTCTCTCTCTCTGATTCTCCCACTCCTGCTCGCTGTCTGTGTCTGTTGTTCCCATGCTGGGATGCTAAAGGAAGGGACAGTGTTTATCTTGGGGTGGGGGGGCCTAATCCGGCTAATAGATAGTGAGGGCTGCTCTTATCAGCTTGCAGCCAGGATCAGCGCTCATGCAGGAATCTCTGTCTCTCTCTCATTCACCCACTCCCTGCTTGCTGTCTGTGTCTGTTGCTCTCCCATGCTGGGACACTAAAGGTGGGGACAGTGTGTATCTTTGGGGAAGGAGGGCAGAATCTGGCTGCGGATAGGGAGGACTGCTCTTCTCAGCCTGAGGTCAGGACTGGCACTTGCTGCAGCTGCATTTCCCTGTCTCACTCTCCTGTAGCACCATCTCTCTCTCTCTCTCTCTCTTGGCCACTGTGTCTGCATGAATAACCTCTGACTGTCTGCCTGTTTGCTACTCTTTCTGTTACTCTCCATTTGTCTGGACAGAGGGAGTGTGTCTAGTACCAGCTGGATACACTCTGTGAAAAGTACCTGCTGGCAGGATTAAAACATGCTGGGGACAAAAGCTTCTCACTGTCTTTTCCTGATCAAGCAAGGCAGTTGTGAAAAGTGGTGATTGGGACAGTGTCAGCAGGATAGCCAGATCAGGAAGACAGATGGAGGTGGAGATCATCATGTTTGTGGTACCAGTAGGGCTGTGGCAGAGGTCAGAGAGGCAACAGATCATGGAGGGGGACTATACAGTGGCAGCGGTGTGGCCTGGGTGCCCCCCACAAAGGAACAGAGAGTGTGTGTGATATGGGGACAGAGAGATACAGTGACTGGCAATGTCTGTCCGCTGATACGTGTCACCCTCTTGACACATCTGTCTGCTGTGTGCTCTACTGTACCCATCGGTGTCAGTGGCAGTGGACCACCAAAAGTCAACAGGGAAGTTCCACAGCACCAGACAGAGCAAGAAACAGGAAAACAATAATGTTTCTCTGGGCAGCCAGACAGAGGTGACAGAGAGAGAATGAGTAACAGTGGCTGCGACAGGCAGAGTCTCTCCCTGTATTCTGTGAGTGGGTCCATATTTCTTTGGTCTGTTTGTCTGTCACTGATCATATCTCTCTCTCTCTCTCTCTCTGGAATCAGGTGTGTGAGTGCCAAATCCATGAGAGAGACACACACAGGGCACTTGGTTATGGCAGTCACTAAACTGATTTGGAAGGGACAGGAGGGCCAACAGAAAGACCTGGTCCATCAATCAATACACAATAACAGCATTGGAGTTCTCCTGCTTCTCCAAACCTTTCAATGGCTGCTGTTCCTATTCCTTTGCTCACAACAGAATGAGTCCCAATGTCAGTTCCACTGAGTCGCTCCATGAAACCATGCATTAAAAGGGAATTTAATGCATGGCCATGCAAACAACTACACCAACTGGGTTGCTCGTTTCCAGCAACCCATGTTATAATTAAGCAATAAGGTACTACAGGGTGTGGTATATCATGGGATATCGCCACGACGTGGCTGGGCATGAGGCCACAGGCCGAAAAGGCCCAACAACCTGAGAAGTGATGATATCCCATGATATACCACACCCTGGAGTGACTTCTTGCTATTATGAATACAGTTTGAAGTTTTATGAATAAAAAATACAACAAACAGGTTTTAGAATGTTTTATGAATGAGTTTTGGGTTGTGTAGGAGTACATTTTGAAAAAATAGTTCTCAGACAGTAGAGAACAAGGAGGCTGGTGGTGCGGAACTTTTCTGAAGCCATGATGATGTAGCCTGATATCATCACAGCTTTAAAGAGCTCTTGGCCAATCAGATTCCTCTATTCTGATCCTCGGTTCATAATGGAAATTAAATACTAGCCTCTTGGAAAATATGGAAATTATGCAGTGCCTTCATCATTTTATTACAGCCCGAAATCTGTATTTTTCCTGTACAACTCACCAAAAGAGTAGTGGGAAGACAGTAAACTAGATTTTATCACATATTTGAAACTCATGGGAAACTTAATAGAAAAGGAAAAATGATGTATACAATACACTTCACTCCCATTTACATCATCTGTTTACTTTACAAACAAAAATCACACAGGATTGTTCAGACCAAATCTCAGCAGTTAAAAGGAAATGGCACATTATCAATACAACCATTAAATCCCAATGGTATACCCTGAACAAGGTGACGTGATTGAGCATTTACAAAGATGGTGTGTTCGGGGCTACCTGGCAGGGTAGCAAGCAGATACCTGGGTGGGAGAGGTAGGGGCGACAGGAAGTATGCAAGTATACATGCATGCTGGGAGCGGAGGAGGTATGTGGGAAGAGGGTGTGGCGGGCAGCTGCCAAGCTGTTCCACCAGTGTGATGGGGAGGGTGGTTGCTTGGGAGATGCAGGGTTCAGGTCCCATGTGGTGCGGTACTTTTTTGCTGGCAGGCTGTTTTTATCTTAAGTATTTCACCCTCAACATGCACCCCTCCCGGAATTGAGAATCTTTAGTAGGGTGGGCACCCCGCATTTAAAAATACCTGTATCTCGGCACCCCTTCCCGACCGCCACGAGTGTGCATCGCTAAAAATTCATTTTTGACGATGTAACGCTGTCTCAACGGTGATTGCTATTCCACGATTGCCATTATGACATAGTAACCCTAGAACAGAACAAAGATTTGCACACAGGTAAACATTACCAAGTTAACCCACGCGAGAGTCGTAATACAAGGAGTAAAATAAATCTAATAAGAGTCTCAAAACAAATCAAGGGACAATAGTGAAAGGTAAAGATCAGATTCTCTCAGAAATAGAACTTTTCATAAATCAGTCATTTGGAAACCCATTCTCTAAAACCCAGATCTAATAGACTGGCTAAAATCCTGTAATGTTAATAAACTTCCATTCCAACAAGCACAAGAACTAATACAACCTATTTCAGTAAAAGAACTCACAGTAGCAGTCTCAATATTAAGGCAGGAACAGCTCCTGTACATATTGAAGGAGTTACTGTAACTGCACTATATAATCACGTTACAAAGGTTTTTTGCTGAAGATATGTACAAAGGGCTACTGATCCTTTTGCATAAGAAAGGAGATAAAGAACTTTTAACTAACTGGAGGCCTATAGCACTTCTTAACGTTGGTTTCAACATCTTGACAAAAATCCTGAGTAATAGACTAGCAACAGTATTAGAATCATTCATATACCTACACAGGTATGCTCAATACTAGGCAGAAAGATTACGGATGTATTGATTTTATTAAGAGAAATTTTTGAAAAAGGAAAAAGAAGAACTATCTGGCTTTGTGCTCAGTTTGGACCAGTCCAAAGCCTTTGATAACATACAACATAACATTGGCAAAACCACTAGCCACTTACACTAACCACACCCCTCCCCCATGATTGGTGGTGGCAGCCCAATTTGGCAGGTTTTGGGGCTTTAAATCCTGCTTGAATGATGCAGTGGCATCTTCCAGTAGCAGCTCCTCACCATTGACGAAAGTGCGGCTAAGTGTGGAGTCTGAGGGAGTGTAGCAGGCTCCCACGACTCTGCAGTATAACATCGCTAACTGACTTGTGTGGGTGAAGCAGTTCAAGGGGCATGCTGTGAAATTAATCACAGAATCTGCAGTATACCAACAAGTCCTCTGCTGCTGAAGAGTCACGAGTCAATAACAATAGCTTGCACTGTTCTGAACTGCTGCCATCTGTGTGTGATTGAATTATAACTGGTGTGCACAAACTGTTAATTATTTACAAGCTGCCAGAACTTTGTTGAGCTTCGTGTGACTGCTGCAAATTGATTGTGTGCTGCATCTATTTTAATTGCTACTTGATCGCTGCTGGAATTAGAAGGACCACTGATATTAACTGTATGCCTCATTTGTGTGGAAGGAACTGTAATCTGATGTTGGAACAGAGTGTGATGAACTTTTGCTGTAAGTGTATACATTGTTAGACTGTTCTGTGCTGCGTGACTTTCAAGTGCTCCATTAAGTCAGCTCCTGCTTCCTGTTTTGCTCCCTCACTGGCCATCTGTGTTGCTTGGCAACAAACCACTAGCCAGTTACACTAACCACACCCCGTCCCCAATTGGTGTTGGCAGCCCAGTTTCGCAAGGGTTTTGGGGCTTTAAATCTACCATTGAAACGATGCGGGCGTTGTCTTTGAGTTGCAGCTTCTGCGCGAAATGCAGCTAAGTGTGGAGTCGGAGGGAGTCCGAGGGATCTGTGGAGCTTGGGCTACATTCACCTGTTCAACATTGTTGTATGTGGTAAATAGCTACTTATTTAACATAGGGAATGCTTAGTTGTTTTACTACAATGTCTTTTCATTGTGGGTTGTTGTTTAGTCTGTTGCTACTAAATAATTTATTTGCCAGTTATATAGATCATGAGTTGGTGGGGAAAATGTGTGCTATGATTATAATACTGTATGTCTTCACTGCTGTTAAGGAGGGCTAATGTTATCCAAATGAATGGTTTGTTGCTTTTGTATGGGGCTGCTTTGAGGAGTGTGGATTATGTTTGTTGCCAGTGTCAGTGTTTTATGCTCAAAATTGTACTGTATGTTTTTATTTTGCACAAAGTTTAAAAGTATTAGTGTTAATGCATTTAATCTTATTATCTGTGGATACTGAGTCTAATCCAGGACCATTTGTATTTAATGCTGACCTTGCAGAAAACATGGTATACTCTGCATGGGCTTAAGATCATGCATTTGAATGTTAGGAGTTTTGCCCAAGCTGTCTGAGGTGGAGGTTACTGAGCAAACATATAAGCCAGATATTATTGTTCTAACAGAATCTTAGTCAAAACAGCCTATTTCAGATAAAGTGTAAAATCTCAGGGTATAATATTGTCTGTGCAGACAGAGCGGGTAAAAAAGGGGGAGGTGTGTTGGTGTTGCATAAAGAAAATTTTAAAATCAGTCTTTTGGGTACCAGTGCAGATTCTAATTCAGTTATTGACTGGTTGTTATTAAGATTAATCAATCAATCAATAATCAATCTATAATCGTTATTTTACCTGCGAAACACCATTGAGTTAAGGTTCATTTCAAACTGGACCTGGGCAGATTATACATAACATGTGTAACATTTCTAAATAACAAGGAATACATTATTGGTGATGGGAACATAATATCAACAAAGTATAGTAACTATGGAAAAATACATTTTGTTCATAAGGTTGTGACAGATTACCTAACCAGGAAATGGAGTAGCAATTTGGTATAGACAGTATAGAAAAAGATTAAGCTGGGTAGGGTGACATAAGGGAAGGATAGTGGGGGCGATAGGAGAGATAGGAGATGACACACTGGGACGAAGAGGTAAAGGGAGAAAGACACGAGTGGCAACCCTTGGTTCAATCTGTTAGGAATTGCACTTGCCGACTCACTGAAGGACTGTCTAAATAAGGTTTTAAAGGTAGAGAGTTTCACATGGCAAGCCAATTTCAGTGTTATTTGAAATGGGTTCCACATGGAGGGCAGAGCAAAGCTAATGGATAATCTGCAAAATCTGGTTCTAACTTTGAGGATAGTAAGTGTTGTATATGATAAACTTCTTAAGGCATAGTTACCAAGCACACAGATAGACAGAGGAGTCGGTGATATATTGAGAGTGCAATTTGCTAAAGGCTTTAAAGGTCCAGGTGGCTGCATTTTTGCCACCTGGATGACAGAAAATGTACAGCCAACAGGGGAGTAGAGAGAACAGTGGTGCGTAGAATAGGGTGCACCGTAATGAATCTTAAGGCGTGGTGATATAAGGTGTCTAGCTTGGACAGGGCAGTGCTAGTTCCTCTTCCATACACAATGTCTCGTAGTCCAGGAGATGGAGGAAGGTGGCTTGAACTAATGTCATTTTGCTTCTTTGGTGAGTAAGTGCTTAGTCCTGTAAAGAGACAGAGTCTCTGCTTTAATTTTATCAGGTCCTCAATATGTTCCAAGAAGGTTAGCATTCTGTTGACCTACACTCCTAAATATTTAAATTTGGCCACTGCTTCTAGCAGTTCACCTAGAAGGGTAGTAATTTTCAGTAAAGTGGCTAGTGGTGGGGTATGGGCTGCTTTAACTGACTGCGAAAAGAACAAAACCTTTGGGTTTTGCATTTATTAATAATTTAGGGTGTAATACGTTTGTCTGAAGTCTGTTAAATCAATTTGGAGATCTTACATGTCATTTCAGGAGAAGGCCTATCGATGTACAGCACTGTGTCATCTGCAAAAATATGAATGTTAGCAGAGTTTATACCAGTGTTGATGTTATTGATATAGATAGCAAACAGGAGAGGGCCCAAAATGGAACTTTGTGGGACACCTCTTGACAGGGCTTTAAGGAGGATAATTGCCACCAGCTTTTATCTGTGGTAACAACCATCAAGGTAGTTGTGAAACCATTTAGTAGCCATCAGTACTGCCCAGTGTTCAGAAGGATGTCCAGGAGCAGTGCATGGTCTACCATGCCGAGGCCTTACTTAAATCAAGGAACAAGGCACACACATATTACTTGCCATCAAGTACTTTCAGCCAGTCATTGGAGACTTTCGCCAGTTCACAGACAGTACCATGACATGGTCTGAAGCCAGACTGAGCAGGTGTAAAGAGAATATATGACTCTAGGTACTTTCTTAACTGTGAATTAACTATTTTTTGAGGAGTTTCAACAGGGTAGGGAGCAGTGAGATGGGTCTGTAGTTGTTTAGGTTAGTGGGGTTTCCAGATTTGAAAAGCAGTATGGCGTGCGGTCTTCCGTGTATTAGGAGAGCACCTTGGGCCTAGTGAGAAGTTAAAAAGATGCATTATGGGACAGCCAGTACATGGTATCCTAGCTTCAAAAATGCGGGTCAATGAGGTTGGCACCGCACTTTTTATGTCCAGTTGCAGTAGGAGTTCCTCTATTTCCTTAAGGGCAACAGGAGAAGAAATTTAAGCCTGGACTGGGTGGGGAGGAGGAAGGTAATGTGGGGTCCTGTCACAGAGTTGATCACGTAGTTTACTAGCAGGAGAAGTGTCAAAGGCCAGCTTTGCAGTAGCAAAGTGGTTATTAAACTCTATTTGTCAGTCTTCAGTAGTGGTTGCTGCCAGATATAATTTTGGCAGGGAAGGACTCAGTAGCTCTATGTCCCTTAATATCTTTAATGGTCTACCATAGTTTTGCAGAGCAGTTGGATGACAAGTCTAGTTTATTACAATAACAATTAGCTTTTGTAGATCTAATAAGTTTGGTACAACTGTTTCTGGCTGCTCTGAATGCTGTCCAGTCAGTAGGGGTTTTGATCTACCTGCTTTCTTCCAGAGGGCATCCCTATGGAATAAGGCTAATTAAAGGTCGGATTGAACCATGGAACAATCTTTTTTGGTCGTATTTTGGTCATAAGGGCGTGATGGTCAATGGCATCCAGGACGATACTGTGGAAGGTTTTGTAAGCTTTGGTCACTGTGGTTGCTAGGTAGAAATCTGACAGCAGGTGTGCTGTAGCAGAGATAAAAGCACGCTGGTCTAGTTTATGGTGGCATCTCTTGGAAGATATATCTAGATGCAGACATAGGCTTAGGAGCAGACCTTACACAAGCAATCATCCAGTGATCTCTAAGATCTTTGAAGAAAACCCCCAGTGGGTGAAGAGATCAGGTTTGCATATTAAGATGATGTCAAGTAAGCTACTGTGTTCGGAGTTTTTTATATTAGGTGGGTGGCTTCCGTGATTATCTGTAGCCCAAATGAGTCACATAATTCTTTAATGGTTTTGAGGATGCTGAAAACCAGTTGAGATTAGATCACCCATGATAACAACCCAAGTCAGATGCATCCTTCAGTTTAGAAAAGGTGACACAGCACCTTAAGTCGGCTACAGGGATCTATAACAACCAAAAGGTGGAAGGATTCAGAGGGTTATAGTTGGACCTTAAGTGAGACATTCAAATTCATTTGGCACTGTGGTAGTTTCTATAATTGTGGCATCAGATTTGTTATGAACATAATAGCCATTCCTCCTCCTCTTGTTAACCAGTATGTTCTATATATATTATACAAGGGAATGCTTAACTCTTGATCAGGAGTATAGGGTTTAAGCCACGATTCGGATACCACCAGAATGTCAGGAGTGGCATGACTAATCCAGGTTTGGATGGAGTCACATTTTTTAACAGGCTACAGGTATTTATATGTAAAGGCTCATTCCTTCAGTTGAAGTATCTGAGAAGACACCTGAATAGGTGCAGGTGAACCAGGGTTCAGTTCAACATTCCCTGAGCAAAGATGAGTCTGACCCTCTTTTCTTTATATGCAGAAGAGTGGAAGAGTAATTGCTCCAGCAGCTGGGGGGATTCAGAGCGGTGAAGAGATACCCTGGCCTCAAACATCACAGGTGTCACTGGCGTTGGATGGGACAACGAGTAAAAATCATTTCCATTGGGGGTGAGTATGTGAATCATAAGTAAGTGGAGTAGGCAGTGAGAAATTTAGGTAGGAAAATGAGAGATTTAGGTAAAGATAGTAATTTGCTTTTAGGATGTAGGTAGTAGTTTTTAGTCCATATTTATAGTTGGTGTGGTATACTAATTCAGGAGTTGATGTGAAGGAGAGCATAATGACAATGCAGCAAAGGGATATGAATAGTGTCTTCATTTTCACTTGGCTTGTCTGTTAAAATGTGATTTAGAGGAGTTTCTATTGTAGCTTTTTAGAAATAGCCACTAACAGCACTACTGTGCAGAGGTGTCACTTTAAGTCTCAATTGACCCCTAGTAACACTTTATGACAATAGTATGGCTTTAAGGCACAGAATTTCAGACTGTATAATTTTTCTACCATGCCTCAGCCAATGACAGATGATGCTGGGAAGAAGGAGGAGCCATTGTGCATTTAATAGAGAAAGAGGCCGGAGTTGGGTGGGTGGGCGGGACTAAATACAGGGAAGAGGAGACAGCAGGTCAAAAATAGCAGTTTGCTCACTCCAACAGTCCAGCAAGGCAGAAAGGAGCAAGCACCAATCCGGAGTCTCAGCACCTGATTTAAACTTTGGAGCTCTGTACCTGTTGTTGTGGAGATGGCCACTGGTCTAACTGACTGCAAGTATGGTGCCGAGCAGGGGAGAGTTGGACCCAGGCAAGCAAACTGTCCCTAAAAGAGAATGACACAGGATTTTAAGGAAGGTAAAGGGAGTGGAATTTGAGAGGTTAGGCTGGGGAGTGATAGGCAGTAGTAGAAAATACATGGGACAAAGACAGGGAGGAGAGAATCAGAGTAGACAATAGGCAGGGGAGGGTCCAATGCTCAATCAGCAGGGGAGTGTTGAGAACCTGAGCATCAGGCTGCTTGAATAAATTACTTAGCCAGTCAGAGCTTTTACATTTAAGAGAATCCTCAGAGTGAAGAAATTTACTTAACTAGGTTGCACTCTGAATAGCAAGCTATGTTAAATGAAGTAAAAAAAGGAAAACACCAGTATAACTGCACAATCAGAGGGCAAATTAATACTTGAGCGAAGATATCTTGCAAACAGCTTATTTAATAGAGTCCTAAATATAGGAAAGAGGAGACAGCAGCAGGACAAAAACAGCAGTTTGCTCACTCCAACTGTCCAGCAAGGCAGAAACAGAGTAACGTCCATCCGTAGTCTCGGTGCCTGATTTAAACTTTGGAGCTCTGTACCTGTTGTTGTGGAGACAGCCATTGGTCTGGTTGACTGCAAGCATAATGCCGAGCAGGAGGAGAGCTGTTCCCAGGTGGGCAAGCTGTCCCGTTGTTGTAGACACAGCCGTTGGTCTGGCTAACCGCAAGTGCAGTGCTGAGCAGGGAGAGCTGGGCCCAATTGGGCATGCTGTCCCCTGTTGTTGTGAGACAGCCATTGGTCTGGCTGACGGCAAGAGTGATGCCGAGCAGGGGTAGTTAGGCCCAGGTGGGCAAGCTGTCCCTGTTGTTGTGGAGACAGCCGCTGGTCTGGGCTAACTGCAAGCACAGTGCTGAGCAGGAGAGCTGGGCCCAGGCGGACAAGCTGTCCCCTGTTGTTGTGAGACAGCCATTGGTCTGGCTAACTGCAAGAGCGTGCCGAGCAGCGGGGAGAGCTGTTCCTTGTGGTGGGCATGCTGTCCCTGTTGTTGTGGAGACAGCCATTGGTCTGGCTAACCGCAAGTGCAGTGCCGAGCAGGGGAGAGCTGGGCCCAGGTGGGCATTCTGTCCCCTGTTGTTGTGGAGATGGCCATTGGTCTAGCTGACTGCAAGCATGGTGCTGAGCAGGGGGAGTTAGGCCCAGGTGGGCAAGCTGTCCCCTGCTTTTGTGGAGATGGCCATTAGTCTGGCTGACCGCAAGCACGGTGCTGAGCAGGGGGACAGTTGAACCCAGGCGGGCAAAATATGTTACCCTGGGGTGTCTGAATAACCCTTCTACATATGGTTTAAATGGCCTGGGGAATTTTTGGATATCTGTTCTGAATATTTGTCCTTCCGATTTTGTTGTGGTGGGAGACATAAATTTGAATTGGCTTTTATCTGATAGTTTGGTACTAAATTCTCTACTACAGACTCATAAGTTGACGCATATGGTTCAAGAACCTGTTAGGCTTAATTTATAAACAGGAACCATTCCATATTAGATTGGATTGTTACAAATAGGACGGATATTATGTTCTCAGTGTGGATGCTTGCTGAATCCATTAGTAACCACAAAGCTATTTACTGAGTCCTGAATTTTAAAAGGGCTAAGTCTTCACCTAGGTTTGTTCAGTTCTGTAATTTTAGGAAATTTGACTATGGAAAATTAATGCAGTGACCTTGTTTAATTGATTGGTCTTTACTGGACATGTAATCAACTATCTTCAGTTCAAGGAATGTTTTTCCTTTATGTAGGATTAGAGTCCAGAGAACTTTTAACAAATGGTTCATTGAGGATCTGAAAGAATGGATTATTGCTAGGAATTTTGTGTGGTCTAAATATAAACAATTACCATCTATTACTTTCAAAATAGATATTGTTATCTGAGGAGCAAAGTCAGTTACTTAGTTAATTGTGTTAAAAATAATATTTCAAAAAACAACTTAGTGACAACTGGGATGGCCCTAATAAATTTTGGGACTCTGTTAATAGTATAATTGACCAAAAGGAGAGTGCTAATGTTGGTAAAATTGATACCCTGGTTACTACAGACTATCCCTAATAAGTTTAGTGACTGTGGTCAAGGTCTTGATGGACAATTTTTAAAGTTAATAGCCCCCAAATCACAGCCCCACTCTGTTCAATTATTAACTTATGTTTAATTTCTGTCCTGTTTCCTTCAACTTGAAACTGGCAAAGGTGGTCCCAGTTACAAAAAACTCACGCGGACAGCCTTGATGACTATTGGCCGATATCTATTGTTAACCCTTTAGTAAGCTACTTGAAAAAAATGTTTCTAATCAAAGAATCCCATGGTGTGTTGTGCCTGGAACAACATGGTTTTAGAAAAACATGGCACAGAGATGGCCTTGATCAGGTTCATAAACACCATCCTCAGGGCTTTGAAAAGGGCCTTTTAACAGGGGCGGTTTTCATGGACCTGACCAAGCATTGATCTTATAAATCATTCTTTGCTGTGCCTTAAACTGGAACATCTTGGATTTTCAGAAAAGGTTGTAGCTTGGTGTAGAGATCACCTAACTGTTAGGTCTCAGGTCATTACTCTGAGGTCTGAGGCTTCATCTGTTGCCTATTAAATCAGGTGTTCCACAAGGATCGATATTGGGCCCTTTATTATCTTTATTGTTTATTAATACCCTTCTCTCCATCTTTAAGTCATGTCATTGCTTATTATATGCAGATGATCTTATAATTTTTCACAAGCAAAACTTACCTCAGATTATCTCACTGTTGGGATTGGAATTTCAAAATGCATGTAGCTGGTTTTCTGTTAATCGCTAGACTCTTTATGTAAAAAAAACAAATCTATGAATTTTGGAACGTCCTACTCCTTAAAAAGAAACCCCATCCTTTTGGTTCATAGATGATAAGTGAGTAGCAATTGAATTTGTTCATGAATTCAAGTACTTGGGTGTCTTGTTGGATCCACGCCTGAATTTTCTCTTCCAATCCAAGCAGTCAGTAAAAGGTTAATCAAAAGTTGGGACTGCTTTTAACTTTAGGAAATATTTTACTTCTGACAGCTGTGATTAGGACACTTCTCCCACATTTGGATTATGTAGCTAACCTTTATTTTAGGGTATCAGATAAATAAATAAAGATATTGGCAGTCACCTACGGTATAATAACGTTTGTCATTTCATTTTGGATTCATCATATCGTCTTCATCATTGTCGTTTATATGCTAATCTAGGGTGGCTGTCTCCATATTCTAAAATTACATACTTTGGCTGTCAAGTGTTTAAATCAGTTTTGAATACTATTTATCTGCTTAAGAATCTGATTAAAATAAGAACTTCTATTTGTTCTTTAAGCTCTTCAAATGCTGCTCTTCTTCAAACTATTCCACATCATTCCAAAACTGTTGTTTGATCTTTTCAGTTGCTGACCCCTTGTTTTGGAATTCATTGCTGGCTGATCTTTGTTCTTCTAGTTCACTGGAACAATTCAAGCACAATTTGAAGTTGTATTTATTGTCCTTAGAATTTTGTAACGGTTTTGTCTAATTGTTGTTTAATGCATTCATTTTGCTTGTTTTTGTTATTTGTTTGTCTTTATTGTTGGATTGAGCCTGAAATGGACTAGTTCAGTGTTCTTACTTGGTTAACAAAATTTTAAATACAAAAAATATATAAATACATACATATGGCACCTACTGAGCCAATACTACACATGTAAGACAGCGTGGTATTAACTGCACTGTAAAGTGAGCACTGGGATGGTTTACCCATAGCACTTGACAGCGCTAGCCTGACATCCCTGATGAGGACTGCAATGCCAACTATCGAGGGGCCTCAGGGATGGAGAGAAAAAGGCTTCAGTTTATCCATATATTAACGGTTGAATTGGCAACCACTGCCCAATTTTTAATGGTGTTCAGCAAGGCTGTCTTCTCAGCTGTTTATTGTATATCATTTCATTAGACCCATTAATACACCTATTGAACATATCTCCCAGTATTACTGGACTATTTGTGTCAAGCCAGGATACAGAGATCAAAACATTGGTTTAATGCAGACAGTGTCTGTCTCATACTAGCTGACTGTCAGTCTGGATATCAAACTTAAATAATATCACAAAAAATCCCAAATGACATGCTCCTCTATTAATTATCATAAAAGCCAATGCATTCTGATAGGTTCCCTAAACTCCAGTGCTCCAGGCCTACTAGGTATTCCCACCACAAAAGAAAAAATAAAAATTTTAGGAGATTATTTTGGAAGGAGACCTGGCATATTTTAATTGGGACCACCTTTTGAAAATAGCTCCTGGATAGAATTGTTCTATGGAACAAATGGGTAATGAGTAAAAGAAAATGATTTAATGATTAAAACACACCTAGTACTAATGTTTTACATGTAAGTATATCTGTCCCCGAGAAAAAAAACTTGAGACAAGATTGTTTAGTTGCTTTTTCAATGCATGTTGGGAGCAGGCTGAACCCTGTTAAAAGAGGAATGACCTGTTCAGAGTTATCCAAAGGAGGCCTGGACAAGATTAATCCACTATTTTTTCTGTGGCATTTTTTATATACTAACATTAAACCAGTCATCAGAGACTACCAGAAATTCTGGACCCCATGGGTACAGGATCAGATTTACTCTATCACAGACAACTGGTCACCACATGCCCCAATGCCCAAACAAAAAAAATAACAGGATTACCACCATATTTTCAGACTTGTTTTGGGAAACTCAAACATGGAATATTCAAACAATTTTATTGTCAACACCACTAGGAGACATTTTTATGAATGTATCATGGTATAGCATAATCAGGAACCCCATTATTCCTACACAGACCACCTCTAGAAACAGAACAGACTAGTAAAATGCTCAGTAATCCTCTGATCCCCAGAAATGTGGGCGTCATGTGGCTCTGATCACATGGGAAAATAAACGTAAAAATAATTTAAAACACAAAGAGAAAACAGAAAGATACTGCTCCAGGAATAGATGCTAGTATTCTCTTGAATCAATGGAACATTTATATTTTGAATGTCCCTTTATCCAGAAATTTTCGACTCTGATCCAAAAGATGTGAAAATTCCTTCTTTTACAACATCTGCCTGAAGCTATTTTCTAGGAATCCTCAAAATTTGGGAATAACACATAATCATAGCACAGTTTTTGGGTTATTCTTGCTTGCCTCAGATATTGGATCTGGCAGACATGGTCAGATTAACATTACAACAAATTGAAATCCAACAAGAACAACTCCTAGAATCCATTATATACAGTACTAAGGAAATACAGGAACAAGAAAAAGGACATATTGACTGAAACTATATTAGAATGGTGGGGAACATATATCATTGGTTACACTAACAAAAAAAAGTGTGACACTCAGTGCCAAGGTATGATAAAAGAATATTAAGTATTATGGTTAAATAGAAAAATTGGTTGAAATAGATAATGACACTTGGTTTCAAATTTAGAAATTCTGTTATGATAATTTTTCCCTTCTATATTAAGTTACTTGTTCCTTACCCACCTTCCCTCTAAGCTGTATATTGTTTAGAAATATATATAATATTGTTTTAATGCTTATGTTTAATTGCCAAATAAAAAATTCCCTACTCTTCAGTAGGGGTCAAAAGCTGTCTACTGACCTGCCAAGATGGCCACTCCATTAGAGCCAGAGGATCTGGAAGCAGGAAGTGGGTCTTCTCTCCTGATTCTGAATCTCTAGAGGCTGCATCTGTTATGGAGGTAACACAGTATGAGTTTCCTGAAGAACCCTACATCAAGTCTATCTACCTTCACAGGGCTACCTGAGCTGCATAATACCACTCCTGAAGAGATGCTGAGATTTGCTACAGCTCATTTACAAAAGCAAACTTGCTGAGAGGAAATGCTACTTGCTGGTACTCCTATGAGGAAGACAGAATATATGTGCAAAAATGAAGCTGCTTGCATCCAAGCCGAACCTCCTCTCTCACACTGTTGCTGCGGGCAGCAGTTCAGAACCCCTCTAGCATTGTTATGGTCTGTGGAACAACTTCTGCACCTGCTTCTTTGCTATCATCAGGATTTTGAGTGGCCGACCTCTGTCTGAGTCTGCCGTGTGTACCACTGGATCAATGCCTCTACCTGAAGGGTGGTTTCAGGCTGATAAGCCGGAGTCTCTGAAACTATCCCTACACTGATGGAGCTTGTTGCTTCAGAAGTTATTTTTGAGCACCAGTCGACATCCCTGCCACCAGAGACTGAGAAGGCTGAACCCGCTATCAATCTTCAGCCTTGACCAAGAACTTCATTTGTGCTCCATGGATGATTCACACCACAAATCCTTGGTAAAGTGGTAAGTGGAGGCATCTCTTTTAGCAATGGGGTTGATGAAAGCAGTGGACAGTGTTTTGTGGATCCCGTTCCAGTGCTTGCTCTACTGCTATGACCCCCAAACACTTTCATCACTGAGGCTACAAATGTGACAGAGACCCTACTTGTACCTGAGATGGACATTCACCCAACTCCCCTGGGGCAATCTCCCTTCTACTTTGCAGAGAGGTGCACGGATAGAAACTTCCTCCTTGACAATGCCAAAATGGGTGAAGATGTAGACCCCAGGACTACCCCCACCTGCTTTCTCCTGGTGCACCCTCCTTCTGCTGCAGATAACATATCAAAATGTCTGATTTATTTATGGTTGCTAGGGACCCTATACAGAGGAGAAATGTGGTCAAACTTAGATATAGAGGGGTTTAGACTACACCCCTGACAGGGCATATGTCATAAGGAAACTACTCAAGGACTTGTTAGGATATGTACTGTAGCTTCTGAACTTTTCACAGTTATTCATATTGCAGGTGAAGAAGCCTTTGATGTTAGTTTTGTACTACTACTTCCCTTGACCATTTTGGTTTAAATATGATAAAGTAAAGGACGCCCATTGTGGATTCCTTTCAACACTATTCCCTTGACCAAATCCACTATAAAACTGTCACCTTCCTTTTAAGAACAAATGTGTCAAGATTCCTGATGTTCTCTACTGGGTTAGAAAGCCATGTGAAGTATTGAATTCTCCCACCCCATCATCCACTCTGAACAGGTCTGGACAAGGAAGAAGGGAGGATTGGAAAATCAAAGTTAAACTGAACCAATCTGCTACTGGAATTTGCTAATTGCCGGGTAGTTTTTATGTAGGCTGAGATAAGGGCATTTGCTTCTGTCTGGGCAGCCCAAATCCTACCACAAATGTTGGGCATGAACCCACCTTAGCTCTACCTGTAATGCAGACCAATGCACTTGTTGTTTAGAATAAGGACACATTTCTAACTCTTGCCAAAACCCATGTAAGTGTAATCTTTGTGAGGGAGGGTCACCTTCTGCCAGTGTCCCTGGGCTGCAATATATTGTACTGATGGTCTCAACCAGGATGCTCTCATTGCTCAGGGACAGTCCAGGACTGATGAGGGGATGATGCACAGGATGTTCCTGAAGTTCCCCAGCAGAGGCATGTGTTTGCCCTTCCCATGCCTGAAGTCCCAGGAAGTTTCTGTCCACAGTCAACTACAGATACTGTAGTACTGAAGATACCACCCGCTCAATCCCCTGTAGCTCCTTGTGGGCAGGTGGATGTTATGCCCCTTCCTCCACCCCTCCTTGATGTTGACTTTTCCACTGTCCCTGCAAAGAAACGGGGTAGTCAACCCAATGGGAAAAAGCAAAGTCTCTGCTCCCCATTCTTCCTCTACATAATAAGTTCACAGCCTTGGCCTCTCAATGGGGAGACATAGAACATGAAGAGGGGGAATCAGATACCTCTCCCTTCTTCCCAGAAGGATATTGCATCCGATATTGAGGAGGTACAGGACACAAAGCTAGCAAGAGAATCAAGAAATGACCCCTCCTAGTCTGAACTAGGAAGGGGTCTGCCATAATCCTCACTTTCTATCATGCTGGTTTCCTTCTTTTCTCTCTCTCTCTATTTACAGTTTTTTCACCCTGAAGCTCTGGCAAGTGGCTTCAGCCCTCCTGACAGATGGACTCTCTCCAGTCCCCACTGTTACCATGCTAGGTGGCTCCAAACTATCCCCGTGATTGCCACCCCTCCACGATGGGGCCAAGAGGAGATTTTTGGCTTCTCCCCTCCCAGAGACCCAATCCAGATTCTGGGGCCGCTCCCGGAGTAGCAAGCCATCATCAAGCCTGCCAGGCTCAATTTTCTTCCAGTTTTCACGTGTCCCCCTCCTGCTGACATAAGGACATCAGATTCCAGCCTCCCAACCTGTACTGCCCTCCAGCCACTGCCAGAGGGCAGTTAGCGAGTGGGAAGACTAGTCTCCCTCCCCAGAGAGAGAGTAGAGCAGTCCTCAGGATGCTTGATCCTCTTTTCCCCTGCCCAGTGGCCTGAGCTCATTTCCGAACCTGGGTCGCCGGCGTTGCGTGAGTATAGTGGCCAGGCGCCTCAACCTCCAACGCCACCGGGCGGCAATGCGGGTTTCCTTCATGACACTGAATGTTAACAGGATAAAGTCTTATCGAAAGAGGTTGTTGATGTTTTCAGTCCTGCATTCCCCTCGGTACATCCTCTTTCTGCAAGACACACGCATCAAAACAATTTATGAGCTTACAGCAACCCAAAAAGCATAGTGTTATGGCCTATCATTCTGGTCTCATGGCATGGACTTATGTGATGGGCTTGGGATCCTTATTAGAGGTTTTGATTTTAGGTGGACTCAGTTGTTAGATCTTTTCCGGGAAGAGTCCTATTGGTGGATCTTTGCCTAGGGCCACTATCCCTATGAGCAATCAACATTTCTGCTCCCCAGACTAAAGCAGAGAGTTCACCTCTTTCAAATTGTCCAACCTTTTTGCACACCTACTGGCTGGTTCTCTTGGGAGGTGACTTTAACTGCAGTCTCCATTTGGCAGATCAAGGTGGGACTACATCCAAAATATTCTGTGACTCAGACTTCTTGAACAATATGGTCACTACAGCATGACTTCAAGACAGTGAAACAGCATTGCCTGGGTCTCCAGTTTTGAAAGGTACATTTCTACCCATATTGATTATTTGTTCTTATCTCAAGACTTCAAGGGTCCAGTCCTCTATCCTTCTGGTGGAGATGTCTGATCATTTAGCTGTACAGTGTTCTTTTACAATAGGGCCTCCTACCCCCCTCCTCCGCCACTAGGACCTGGTGCCTAAACAACCAGATGTTGTCTCAGCAACTAATTGATCTTTTGGTGGAAGGAATTCTTTGCCAAATGGTGGTATTAGGGCATATGAGGACTATACAATTTGGTGGGAATACTCTAAATGAGTTTTGCATTCCTGTTTTATATGAGAGGCTCGTTCATTACATGCTTCCAGATATCTGGCGTATTTGAATCAGGGATTGAAATTAACATACTTAGCCTGTTCCCTATGCAAGTAGAAAAAGGCTGGTGCATGTAGTTTTTCTCCCGCATGCACTGTGGTGCAGGTAGCTCATTCATTGTTCTTTAGGCTGCATTTACAACAAGCCACAAGGGTGCAGTGCTGAGAGACAGGTTGAATACTTTTTCTGGCTGATGTAATGTCATGTGCATGCATGCGCACCACAGTGAGGACTCACGCGGGAGTAAGCAGCGTGTCGAGAAGTGAGCACTGTTTGGAGTTGAGTCAGGCAGAGAGCCAGTGCAAGGAAGAGCTCCAAGTGTCTTTCAGAGGAGTCGGGATCATACAGCTGAACATTGGAGGGGCTACAGTCTGCAAGAGGCAAGTCAATCATGTTGAAGTCCCAGGCTGTAGTGGTGACTGGTAATAAAGGGATTGGGGTGGGCACTGGGTAGCCTGAGACTGTAGTCACTGCCAATCAGCGATGGGTGTTAGAAGCATGAAGTGCGGAGCACAAGAAGCATGGTGGCAATGATGGCATATCTGGCTCTGGCATACTATCTTACCCTTACTGTACCATGTGTGCTTCTTTATGTCACCCTTGTGGTACAGTAAGGTTCATATAACATGCGTGTTCGTGTCAGCTATGCATTTTGATTGAACTGCTGAAGTGAACAGTCATTTGGCGTAAGCTCTTCCGTGAGTGGAATTTGTGATCGACATTGAAATTTTTATACATTAAATGGTTATAGATATTTAGGAAGGGTCATCAGACTTCTGTTTGATTAAAAAGTATATTTTGAGCAAAAGGCAGATTATTTTGCAGAAGGCACATTCGATAAAGTTGGGATTTCACCTCTTCCCAAGGCGATTTTTGAGCAGGCTTTTCTTCAGAGAGATATACTTTAGTTTAAGAAAAAAATACATTTCAGCAAAGCAAACTGATTACTTGGCAGAAGGCAATTGATCAATTTGGGGTTTACCCTCTCCTAAGTAGATTTTGAGCAGACTTTACTCAAAGAGATAGAAGGGCAACTGAACAGCAGTTGCTTTGAGAACTGATTTGGTATACTGTGAAGGTTTTGTTGGTTTTAAGAATTACAGAAAGACAGAAAGTCTTTATCAGGAACAGTGGTTATAAACTTTACCATAACCTACCACAACCTTGATTCCTCACTTGATCGTTTTGAGGAAAAAATATAATACCTTAACTTGCTGCCCATTGTTTTTCTTTTTTTTGGTGGTGGTAATTTGTATTAAAATCTATTTTAATTCTTATCAGCAGCACAGACGTCTTGTTGTGACCTTGCCCCGGACTGCAGTTGACAGAGCAGCACTCCAGCAGCAAAATACCTAACTTGCTGATAATTGTTTTTCTTTTATTTTGGTGCAGGTAAATTGTATAAAAATCTAATTTAATTCATATTAGCAGCACAGAATTCTTACTGTGACCTTGCTCCCAGTGTACAGTTAACAGGGCAGCACCAACAACAGTAGTTGTGTCTGAAATTAATGAAAAAACCCTGCACCTTAAAATCATCATTAAAAAGAAATACAACTGTGTTATAAATATCCCAAGCAAAAATAAAAAAAAATAGCCAAAGCAGTGTGAGGTTTGCTACAGGCAGTGTGTCTACCATCTGCTGCTGCAATGCTTTGCTGCTGTGTGTGCTTGGTCCCTACTGCCCATCCACCACTACTGTTATAATCGTCTCTGCTGTACATACACCATACGCCCTTGTATAGTTCTGTGACTGAGAACCACCCACCTGTCTCTGCCTCGCTTGAAAGCACTATTTTAGAATAGTAATAAATTTATTTTGTATGCACCAATTCCACAATCAGTTAAATCATTTTTTTCAGTTGTATCATTTTGCCCACTAGTGCAAGTAACCTGACTCTGGTGCATGTAACTTTTGCCACCACATGCACCTTGGTGCAGGTACCTAAAAAGTTAATTTCTATCCCTGATCTGAATTAAAGATAACAATTGCAAAACTAATTTCCTGCATGTATTCTACAGGTAGGGATCACACTCTGACATCGATGCCCTTAAATCTTCAATGTTGTCATACCAATATGACAGGGCTGACACCCTCGAATGAGAACCTAAATTTGGTACCCAGGGGACCAAACAGCCTTTAGATGATTTCAAAGCCTGTAGTGCTAGACTACAATGCAGAAATATGTGGACTCTCGTCCATCTCTACATGCCACTCCTACTGATATTTTCTAAGTATCCTGGATATCGTATAAACACACATACAAAAATGTTTGGGTCCCTAGACAGTTTAACTTGCTCCACACCTATGTCTCTATCCTTCCCTTGCCAGCCAATACACAAGAGCTCCTAATTCAATCTGTTTCAATGTCCAAGGGTAGATGCCATTAAGAGTTTTTCTACTTATGTAGCACTGGATTGGACAGTCTTGCCTTAGAATTCTAAAGGCATTTGTCGACTATTTGGCCTTTACATTGCAGGTCTTATACACACAGATGATGGTAATGGTCAAGTTTATCTTCCTTCTTGGGAAAAGCCTTGCTCATTTTTATGCATGAAAGGTGATAGAACATTACTAGAGAACTGGAGACCCTTGTGTCTTCTTAACATGGATTATAAAATCCTTGCAAAATAGCTAGCTTGGTGGTTGATGTTGGCAACAGAAGTACTGAGTTCACAGCCCCAACACTGTGCTGTTCCCTCCCACCACATCTTTGATAACCTCATATTGCTCTGAGAAGTGTTCAAACAGGACAAACAGGGTTTCTGTCATGGTATGTCCTATCCCTTGATCAAGAGCAGGCTTTTGACCAGGTAAACCTACCATACTTATTTGACACTTTAATACACTATGATGTCCTCCACCCCATTTTGTGTCCTGGATAAGGTCCTTATATTCAGCTGCTCAACTGATTCCCTATGTTAACTGCTCCATGGGCCACCCTGTTTCCCATAGATGTGGAGTGAGGCAGGGATGCCCATTGAGACCCTTATTGTATGCCTTTTCAATTGACCCATTACTTAGAGTATTACAATGCTCCCTGACTACCGAGGTCTATAGCTTATGCCTGATACTCCTGAACTCAGGGTGTTGGATAAGCTGATGACCTGTGTCTTTATTAAGGAATTCAGACTCAGGTGATGGAGCAAAAGCTGTCTTGAGGGATTTTCAGCGAGTTCTAGTTATAAACTTAATTATAAAAAGATTTATGATTTTGTTGGGTACCACCCTCAGTCACACTCCTCGATTGTAGCTGGGTTTCCATACAAAGTGAACTTGTGGCGTTTCTGGGCATATATTTTAATCACCCTAGCGCAGTCCATTATAATTATCTAAGCCATTTACAGAAGGCAGAAGGAATCCTAGCCCTTGGAGAAACTGGAATTTGGTTAAATCCAAATGAGTCTTTCTTATCAAAATATTGCTACTGTCATGTTTCGATACCTCAATTTTGTTTTCCCACCCCTCCTCTCTGGAAGCTAGATTGCTCAGTCTTGTTTTCAAGGGTTGTGGGGGATCACGCTTGAATCCAAGTAAGAGGAACATGTACCTACCTAGAAACAAAGGTGGTCTTCATATGGTAAACCACATTGCATTTTATTTTTGCATATTTTTCACGAGCAATTTGGCTCCTGCACTTCATGGATCCTTGGGCACCTGGATCCTCTAGTAGAAGATTGGTTAGTATCTTTTGGCCATTTGGGAAATGCACAGGGCATGACCTCCAGACAGTGACTATGCTCATGTCCTGTCGACCTATATGAGATGCTTTTAAAATCTTTGTGTATGGCATGTTGTTTGATGACTGAGTTGCTTTCCCAAGGAAGATATTGTATACTGATATTATTGCTTGTAATTATGCACCTGATTGGAATTTAAATTTTGTCTGCACTCTGAACTTCCAGTGGCGCTTCTCAGCCTACCAGTCTATCCATCCCATACTGCATGTGGGATGTACTCTGGCTTAGTTTGCATGGTAAACTGGCATTAAAAGGTTCCCTGAAACATAAGTCAGTATTAGAATGTGTCCAAGAAGTACTTGTCTAGGGATTCTGGAGACACAATCTCACTTTTCTTTGACTACCCACTTAGTAATGCTTTTGGCAACATCTTAGTACCACATGGAACTGCCCTGTTTTTCTTATGGTCACACATGAAATAGTTGTGTTGACTTCTCCACCCCCATATGGTCCGTTTTTCCCAATGGATCTTACAGGTGTGCTTTGCTACATATAAATATTACCTTTGGCAGACACGTTGTTTATTCATGCTACAACAAAAGTAATCTCACCAGCTGCAGTTGCCAGTCAGGACCATGCCAGTATGCAAAGTCTATAAAAGAAAGATAAGTTGATTCACCCTGTCATTGTGTTTCACAATATGTGGGCTGGTTTTCATTCAATTTTGCTTAAAGCTTATAGTGCTTTTGTTCTGTTCTGTGACTAATATTCTGTTCATCTGATATATGTTGTGTGATATTCTTTAGCAATAAAATTCCCCAATTCTTACAAAAAGTGCCTTGGGTTTGGTTACTTTCTTCGGATACCAACCAAAGAAAGCACCAGATATGGGTAGAAGGAACCTCAGTCTAATGTCTCATCCAAAGGATGGCACACCCCAACAGTACAGCACCCCACTAGTGTGAGCCCATCATCCAGTGCATTCGTCATTGCACACACTGCTGTCCGTACTCCATCCTTCAAGGGGACAGAAAATTTGTGCTAATTGGTAGCAGTTAGCAATGTTCCCAGTAAGAACAAGCATTTTCAATGCCGAATGTTGCTTGCTTCTATGTGCTGTTTAGGTATTTGGAAGTCATTGGAGTGCAAATATTGAAAATTTGCGAACTTATGAGCATGCGTAGGAACTGCGCAATGCACGCCAGAAACAGTCATTTTTAGGAATTTTTCACCAAATTTTCAACATAGCCATTTTAAGACCTCTGCTCAACAACAGTGTCACTGTAATTTTGTTAATGTGTCCCATACATTGAGTTTGCACACTGACTGCGCCCATTGTGCGCTACATGGGAAACACGCTTTGGGCAGGATGTGAAAATGACAGCTGTACTGCTCATAAGGAGGTGTGGTAAAATGGCAATGTTGAAAATCTGGTGGAAATATTGAAAATTCAGAAACCTACTAACATGCGTGGAACTGTGCAACGCACACTCGTAAAACAGTCATTTTAGAATTCTTTCACCAAATTTTAAAATTCCACTTTAAGATCTCTGCTCATGAACAGTGACACTGTGATTTTCTTAATGTGTCCCATACACTGAGTTCACACACCGACTGCGCCATTGTATGCGCTACATGAGGCGGAAACATGTTTTGGGCAGGATGTGAAAATGACAGCTGTACTGCTCATGAGGAGGTGTGATAAAATGCCAATGTTGAAAATCTGGAGTGTAAATATTGAAAATTAGAAACTTACGAGCGTATGTAGGAACTACGCAATGCACGCCAGAAACAGTCATTTTTAGAATTTTTTCACCAAATTTTTAACATAGCCATTTTAAGACCTCTGCTCATGAACAGTGTCACTGTGATTTTCTTAATTTGTCCCATACATTGATTTTGCACAACGACTGCACCATTCTGCGCTACATGGGCGGAAACACATTTTGGGTGAGATGTGAAAATGACAGCTATACTACTCATAAGAAGATGTGGTAAAATGGCAAAGTTGAAAATCTGGAGTGAAAATATTGAAATTTCGTGAACTTACGAGCCTGTGTAGGAACTGCGTAATGCGCTGCGTAAAACAGTCATGTTTTGGAATTTTGGCAGCAAATTTTCAACATGGGTTTTGGGACCCCTTCTCATGAATGATGTTACTGTCATGGCAGTATTCAGGCCCAAAGGGTGATTTCACAGTCACTGCGAAATCATCCTTTGGGGCCCAATAACGCCATGACAGTGACATCATTCATGAGAAGGATCCCAAACCCCATGTTGAAAATTTGGCAAAAATTCAAAAATGCCTGAGATAGGCAACAGTTGAAACCCCTCTGTAGCCCATTATACAGCTTACCAGCATTTCTCAGTTCGCAGTCTGCTTTGAAGAGTGCAGGCGTGTTCCCAGTCCACCAAGATCGTCCGCACCAGAGTCCGGAGGTAAGTAGGGTGGGGGTGGGGAGGCTGCGGTGCGCAGTGGGGGTGCGGGTTGTGGGAGGGGGTTGGAGACGCCAAGGACCGTTTTCGGTTTCAGGTATTTAAAAAAAAGATGACGGGACCCTTTGCCACGCTGGGGTGGGCTCCCAGCATGGCACGAGGACGTTGGGGGCGTTCAGCCGACGGGATTGGGCACCCCTGGCCGCCATGGAATTTGTGGACGGGGGCTCAGCCAACGGGATTGGGCACCCTGTCGAGCCATAGATTTGTTGCCACTGGGTGGGCTCCAGCATGGCAAAAGGACGGGGGCATTCAGCCAATGGGGATTGGGCACCCTGTCGGCCATGGAATTTGTGGATGGGGGTGTTCAGCCAGCGGGGATTGGGCACCCCGTTGGCCAAGGACGCTTGCCCACGCTGGGTGTGCTCCAGCGTGGCAACTACTGGGGGAGGGGGCGCAGCTCAGCCAGCGGGATTGGGCACCCGTCGGCTATACAGTGCAGTGCGGCGAGCACGCACGCCTGTGGGGAGCTGTGCGTGATCAGCCTCTTATCGGTGCTCACTGAAGTGTAGCTCCCCTTTCAACTGTATGCCACTGCATTTTGAGCGTGTCACAGACAGCTCCAAAATGCGATTACCTAGAAGCAGCGCCTGCCAGCACACTGACTGAATTGGAGTAGGAGGTGACACACCTCGAAATCTCGATGATGGCACTATGTTTCTTACACATGCGCAAGCAACATAAAATGAAAGATTTGCCTCAAAATGAGCCATATTTAACTGTACCTTTAATACACACTGATGTGAAAACCTGTATAGTGTAGTAGAATGTTGTTCTAGGTAGAAATCCATACCTAGAACAACATTGTTGTATTGCAGTAGCTATGTCATTATGCTTGTTGCGCTGCACTAGATGTGTAGCTACTGCAGCACAACAACTTTGAACATCTTCACAGATGCGTGTTATGTGAACTTCCGCCTTCCTGAAGCAGCCATGGTGGTGGGAGCTGACCCCAAAAGAGAGTGGCACTGGTAAAGTGAGTGACATTTTAAGGCATACAGACTCATTTTTCTTGTACATACTGCATCATACACTATAAAGACAGTGTATGAGTCCGCTATCCACAACAATGGCGAACAGCCATCTCGATGTTGCCACAGTGACCAAAACCTCTCGAGCTTCACTTTCAAGGTTTAAACGGTCGTCAGACAACCTCTCGATGGCTACATACACTTGTTGTGGACAAAGGACCATACATTATCCTCTATGTTTTCAATTGTTTTCTTTTTATGGACAACATTCTGCAGTGTTCTGTTCATGAAACAAGTAATTTGAAGTGTTTACTATGTCACAGTTTGTGTACAGAATGCTAAACATGAGCTACAGTATTGTCCTATCAGAACCAAGCTTAGAGTTCTGTGGCCACTGGTTCCATGAAGAAAGCTGTAACAGAATGCTGCCCATAAAAACAAAGCAAAGCCAAAATACAATTTTCACACCACTTTTTATTCAGGTACAGTTACATATGGATCATTTAGTATTATGGATATCACTTCTGTAAATGGGAATATTATGAACAGCTGCCAATTAGAATAATTTCCTTTCCTCTTTAATAATGCCTGGTGCCACATATGAGCTTGCCGGTCCCACAAAGAGAACTAGCACACTTCATTTCGTAATCTTGTACCTGAGAGAGTAATTCACACCTACTGTATACAGATACCTGTATGCCTCATTGGCTTGTACTGTTAAATGATGCCTCCCTAATCACTCTCCATTCCTTTTCATCAATGTTTCACTTTTGCTCCCATAGTAAAACATTGATGGATCACCATCCTTCTATATAATGAAGGCTGTCTGTACAGTCCCTCTGTTTTTCACCTCTTTAACCTACAACCCGGTCTTTCAAGGTGTCCAAGCAATAAGCACCAGGACACAACAGAAAAACTTCTGTTCATACCCCATAAGGGCTACACTTACTATGGATAACAATGTTATTAGACAGGAGAGGCATACTAACACCTTGAGCGAATCTACCTGACCTCCAGTGTCAGTCTACTCCCTTACCTGTGATCAGCAGAACTCCACAGGACAGTCTTCAGCAATCCTCTTCCAGTCAATGTCTATACCTTCCTCCACAATCCTAGTTGGTTAGCTCACCACTCTTCTGAATCTTGAATGTGGTATACACAGTCCCCTATGATACAACCTCAAAGAACCTTGACAAACCCCCAGAAGGTACTTTCCATACATTGAATCCAGGTACCAATTCAGGCACTGCCCTGCCACTCCAAGTATTTGTCATCACTGGCTGCTTTCATCCATGGTCAGGTAGCTATTGTCTTACTGACAGCCCCACATCTTATATCTCACTATGATCTGCTCACCTTTCTCCCTTCTGTCTTCCCTCTTCCCTGAATATAGCTGTACCTTGCAGGAATGGCTGCCTCAGTCCCCTTCTAATATTCATTCTTCACTCCTGCTCCCCAAACCAAAACCTGTTGAGCTCTTCACCTTTCTGCATTATGAATGCAGTAAGCACAGTCCCTCAGGTTTTTGGCATATCAAAATAAACATCTTTCCAGTAAGTCAGGCTGGTAGCAGGGGCACAAGGGGAAGATGGGTTTCCTGTCATAAAGATCTAGGTTGTCTTTGATTAGGCACTATTAAATGACGGGTGTGAACATCATTACGCATCATTTAACAGTACCTAATCATAGGTAGCTAGACCTTATAATGATAGGAAATCCTATTTTCCTTGTTTCCTGCTGCTATCAACTTGGCTTACCAGAAAAATCATGTTTATTTATTTATTTTTATTTAGTTTTGTTGACCGGTAAGTGCACTAGACCAATAGTTCTTAGATTTTGTCACAGTGAGCCTCCCAAATCCATGGAAAAGATTTTGAGCCTCCCCAAAAATTGAAATAATCTTGGGCCTCCCCAAAGAAAAGCAGCACACTGTACTTCATGCAGTACACCATGAATAAATTGAAAGCCCTTTGAGTACTTGGCTCACATTCAGTTCTTTGTCTTATTCTGACTTAGAACCTTTGAAAAGAGCTCCTGTGCTCAAAGGTGTTATCTGAATAACAAAAAATAAATAAAAATAAACAAATACTATTCAGCTTATTGTAACAACCCCCATACACACACACACACACACACAGCCAACCTACATACTCTGCTATTTTCATTCTTGAACCATTGTTACCCTTGTTGCAGTACCTTCATGGGTCAGACTACTTTCTCTCTCTGTTTCCACTCTATGAAATAATCTTCCTACATACTTTGCCTCTCCCATCCTTCCTGCTCCTATGCAACTTCTCAGGGATCACTTTGCTCCTTCCTGCTATTGCTGTTAGCACTTCTTTGCTCAACCTTTGTATTTGGACTGTTCTGCCAACAGGCTACAAATTCATTAATTACCACCACTCATTATTAGTTCATTGTTCATATTTGTTTGCACTATTGGCTATTGAGTATTTCTTGATCTGTTTTACAGTTGTCTTTTGAAATGTATTCACTCCCTACCCTTTCCCGGGTACACCTGAAATTAGCCTTTCATTCACCTTCCTTGTCACCTATTGATAAATAAATACATTAAATTCACCTACTATTGTCCTCTTTCAGTTTGCATCATCTCTTCACACAAAATATATAAAACTCAATTTAAATACAGTACTTTTTCAGACTTGCTTGAGCCTCCCTGGAACAGGTTGGGGCCTCCCAGGAGGCTGGCCTCACCATTTGAGAACCCTGCAATAGACAAATCCTGCCTATTTTCAGGCACGACCTGGGGAGGGGATGCGGATGAATACCAACTGACCTTGAACCAGATTAAGCTGTTGGTGGTATTTTTAGTGAATGGGGGAAATTTGGCGGACACTGGGAAATTCCTACTCTGCTTCCTGTGGCGGGGAACCCATTTTCCTGTGGGATCAAGATGGCGGCTCCCATGGATCCTGGTGGAGGTGGTGGAGGTGAGATGGTCTCTGGAACTGGGAGCTAGCTTCCTCCTTGGTTCCTTCTCTGTGTGAGGCTTCTTCCATTACGGAGATGATGGATGTGGATACTGCTTCTCAGAAACCGGCTTTGGATTTGTTTATGCCTGAAATGGACGGCCCTATGGTTCCTATTGAGCAACGACTGTTTACTTCTTCGGATAGTGTGGCTTTTCTGCAATCAACAGACCTTTCAGTTAACCTGCAGCTGAGCAGAGTCCTCAGGTTGCCATCAGTTTCCCTCTTGGAGTACATATTTGCAGCACTCCTCACAAGAAGAGCGCCGCAACTTAAGGACAAGGACAAGCTACAAAATGTCAGATAAGTGGTTCTCCTCCTGAGATCATGGTATCCCCGATGTTTGCTACTTCTTTTTCCTTGTGAGGTGGAATGTGGTGCTGGGATGGCTACCGAGTCTGCTGAGGGGATTGACGGTGCACTGGCTTCAGCAGCTGGGAAGATTCCCGTATATCACCTCGGAGAACTGCCCGTAAGCTTGCGGTGTTGCAACTCCTCCAGTTTTGACATATGAAGTGTTGCAAGGAGAGGTTCTAACCAAACACTGTTTACCCTCCTGATTTGCCTCAGAATTTGCTTAGTCCCTCTACAACCGAGGTTTTGATTGCTTCTCCCTCACATAGCACCAAACCGGAGGGGTAGAATTTGATAAAACATTCTGGTTACAGGACACACTGTGGCAGAGGCCCTGCAAGCTGCTGGGTGGGTGAAGTCTGGCCCTGATCAGCCATGGGTGTCACCTAGGCATTTAGAGCCTGCTCCTGCAGACCTTATGGAGCTTCCCTCCTCCTTGGAAATGACTAATTCTCTGGTTTTGTTTTTGAATCTTCTTCTCATGTTGCCTCTGGGCAACTACATGACACTGTTATTCCCATTGACCCTATATCGGCTTCATCTGGGCCTGGCCTAGGGTCCCCTGCCCCCATCCTTCTATGGGTTCAGCAGGGTTTCTTCTGAGGATAGCCGATCTTCCTCCCAAGAGCATATGCAGGATTGTTTCACACTCCTCCAGAATCTGCAAATGCTGGAATGCTGTACTAATAAAATATAAAGGGGTTTGGAGGTGCATCCAGACAGTGTATGTAGGGCGCACTCTTTTGAAAGAGAGCATGGGTTTTCTGCTCATGATATTTATGCACTTATTCATACATCAGGTGACCCAAACTTTGATGTTAGCTTTAAAACAGCTGCAGATTTGGAGCTTTTTGGGAACGTTATCGAGGAATTGTAATAACCCAGAATGGAAAGCTTTTATTATTCCTTTAACTAAACCTGCTTACAGGACTGTGGCCATTTTATTTAAGAATGAAGGTGTTGCAATATCTTATATCTTGTTTTGGTTGTGGTCTAAGTGTTCTGTCCTAGGTCTCCCAGATCCTATTATGGACTCAGAGGTTATTTTGACTGGGGTGGAGGATTCTGGTGAAACTCCTCCAAAACAGAGGCATTATTTAACACCTACCTAGCTGTTTCTACCTGGGGAGAGATCGGTGCTTTTTTTTATGTTGGGCAGCCCAGATCCTGTTTCAGGTGCGGCCCATACTCACCTAAGCAATGCCTGTGACAGAATGAAGTGCTCACTTTGTGGAGGGATTGGCCATGTGGCTTTTTCTTGCCAAACCCCTGTGGTTTGTAACCCTGTGACAACACTACCCACACTTATAGGAACTGTCCCTGGGCTTCCCATAATGCAGGAGGAGATGAAGCTACAAGACCTTTACCGATGCACCTCAGGCGCCTGTAAAGGAAGCTTGCCCTGTAAATTTACCATGCTCCAGGCCTCCTTCTCCCTCTCCACAAGAGGCCCCTGTTGAGCCTTTGAGTATACCATCAGCTGCTATTACCCAAGTCTCCCTTACCACAAAAGGCAGTTTCCACTGAAGGCATGGCACCAGGGACAGTGGCACCTCCTGTACTGCCCATTCCAGCCAAGAATACAGAGGTGTGCTTTCCTCTGCTGCTGATCCTGGGCCTTCTGGTCTAAATCCCACCATGCCACCCCTTGCCCTGTAGAATGGGAACTTCAGAAAACCAGACGACTGACCCGCAGTTCATCCCAAAAATGGGAAAGGAAACTGTGGATGGGAGCGAGGTTGATCTCCCCATGTCCAATAGATTTCTACCCTTACTAAACGGAAACAATGGGATGAAATGGACAAAGGTTCTGACTCCTCCTCTTTGATTTCCTCTCAGACTGAACTTATGACTGATTCTGAAATTCCTTTAGTAGACATGAAACAAGGGGTAAAAGAAGAAGAAATCTAAAGATCAGGGTCCAAAACTTCTAACTCTAAGGTTAATGCTAAGGCTTCTACCCTATCACCTGATCACGGTGTGGAATCTTTCATTGGGTTCCTTAAATGTTAATAGCATTAAGAATCATAAAAACGACTTACAACTTTTTCTGTTATAGCTAATCATTTACTTGACATTTATTTAATTCAAGATACTCGGTTACATACTATTAGGGAGACCTACGGGCTTCAGAAAGAGTGGTTTAGGGGACTTCTTTTTGGTCCTTGGGTGAGGAACCATGCTTGGGGTGGGATTTTGATTTTAAATCCAGACCTCTGAGTATCTCGCCTCATTGACTTGGTTCCTGGATGGCGTCGTCCTTGATGCTAGACTGGGGACACATGAATTCCATATTATAAATGTTTACAATTTTCAGACCAAGTTTCAATGGGTTGCCCTTTACAGAAGGTCTTGCCTTTTTGTACACTACTAGATCAATTCCCTTGGGAGGGATTTTAATTGTATATTATCTTTATCCGACAAAACAGGAAAATGCAAAATTATATTCTGATTCTAATTTCTTACAAAAATGTGTACCCAGGCTAGACTTAAGATTGTGCAACCGTCTCATCTAGATTACCGGAGCACACTTTTTAAGGGCAGTTTATCCACACGTATTGATTTCTGGTTTGCCTCTCATTGGGTCCCTGTGAGCAATTTTTCAGTTTCCGATAGAGACCTCAGATCATAGAATGTTTAAAATGACCGTGGGTACTCCTGTAAACAAACCAGGCCTAAATCCAGTCTGGAGGATGAATACTACCCTTTTATCAAATACGGACACCTGGGATCTCATTTTGAACAAGTTGGAGGCCAGGGTTTCCGTCTTTGATTTATATGACAACTCCCTTTTATGGTGGCAAGACTCAAAACGAGATGCTAAAAGTTTATGTAACTCATTGTCAAAAAGACTGGCACTTCCAAGTATTTAACTTATCTGACATTAAGGGACAGGCTCCAGAGGTTACTTTCTTGGGCTGTGGAAACTGGAGAAGATCTCACAGAGGACATTGCCCTGATTAAAACTGAGATGTGTAATTTTCAGTATGATAGGGCACATTCTTTTTTAGAACAAAATATGGCACCAAGGAAAGCACAAGGAGTTAATCCATATGATTGTTATTCTCAAAGAGTAGATTCCAAGTATATGGCAACCTTAAGAACAGAAGCTGGTCAGACTGTAGATTCTGGTTGTGACATAGAACAGTGGTTCATCGGTTTGTAGAATCCTCTTTTGTGATAACTCTCCCCTTTAGCTGGGATAGAGGATTTCCTTAGCATATTGCAGATACCTGCTCTTTTGGAGGCAGATAAATCTCAACTGACCTCTCCCATCTCACAAAAACAAGTTGAGGAGGTTATTGGCGTTCTACGTCTGGATCTTCCCTGGCCCAGATGGACTAACCGGGAATTTTATAAAAAGCTGTAGGCCTTTTATGCCCCTATTTGGTAACTGTGTATAATGATATCTTATAAGGTTTGGTTCCTTTTCCCACAGCTTTGGCAGAGAGTATCTTGATTTTTCTTTATAAAAAGGTGACAAATCAGATCTTTGAAACTGGAGGCCTATTAGCTTGCTGAATGTGGATTGGAAAATCCTGTGTAAAATGTTGTGCAAGCATTTATCCTGGGTAGCTCAGGATATAATTTCGTCCGGACAGACTTGTACCATCCCTCATTGGAGAATGGGAGACATTACCAAACTTTGAGGGAAGCTTTGATGATACAAGTGGGTCAGGATATTTGATTTCCTTGGACCAGGCATAAGCTTTTGATGAGGTCCCGCATGCTTACTTGTTTCAGGTAATACTACATTTTGGTATCCCTGTTAAGTTCATAGATTGGCTTTGAATTATTTATAGATATGCCTCCTCAAGACCCTTGGTAAATGGGAGGCTGGGGAAGTCTGTTCTCATCCGCGAGGTGTCGGGCATGGTTGTCCCCTGAGTCCGCTTCTTTATGTTTTTTCTTTGGACCCTCTGTTATGAAGACTGAATTTAGTACCAGGGATCTCACCATTTAGGGGCTTAGGGGATGGGACATTTCCAATTGCTTTTGCCTATGCAGATGACACTAATATATTAGTAAAAGATCAGGAATCTGGGGAACAGGCTATGAGGGTGGTAGATTATTTTTCTAGTATCTCTGGATCATGGATTAATAAAATAAAAGTAAAGTGGTAGGCCTTCATCTTTAGATGCTGTTCCTCACTCTATGGGGGCATTGGTATAACCCTATAACCCCATTACCTATTAAAATTTTGGGTTTTTGGTTTGGGGTTCCTGATCTGGCATATTTTAATTGGGAAATTGTGTTAACTCAAGCAGAGGAGAAGTTGCAAGATGGAAGAGCTTTTCATGACAAAGAAAAGAGGGTATATATGTTTACAACTTTTGTTTTACCTCTATTTTTGAATATAAGTTATGTGTATCTTCTACCAAACAGATTAGAAGTTACAATGTATAGTGTGGCATTTCAGTTATTGTGGGGCAGCCAGCTAAACCCCATTAAAAGAAATTGCACTTACTGGCCTATATGTGATGGTGGGTTGAATATGGTTAATCCGTGATTTTTCTTTTACTACCTTTCTTTATGCAAATTTTGTTCCCATTTTAATGAGGAGTCATATGCCTTGGGTGACCTTGTTGAAAATTAGATGCTTTTATTTCTGCAGAAATGGGACACCCAAGAATGGGGGATATTTTGGGGTATACCACAGGGTTTTTGTCCTTACTTGTTGGAACAATGTAAAAAATTGAAGAATTGGAATATCTTGACCTTTGACCTTTACATAATACTAGGAAAATGGAATACCGTAAATTGTTACAAAAGATTTGTTTTAAGGAACCTTGTCTGGTTTTACCGCCACGGTAGTACTTGCTGCTGTCCTCCACCAAGTGATGGACACCAGACTTCCCCTAAAGTATGGGACACTGTATGGCTTAGCTGCCATTCTCGGCTTAATGTCAGAGGCAATCATTTATATAAATGCATTCAAGACAGATCATGTTTAAGGGAGGGTTGTGGTTTAGACGTGGAAACGACACTACATCTTTTTTTAATACTCTTATATTATTGATTTATGGTCTTTGTTGGCCTGTTCCTGGAATATCCCTCATTTAAGGGTCATGGATTATAATACTTTGGTGTATGGACAATATGACTGTAATCTTTGGAATGTTCCATTCTGTTATGACTTGTGTAATTATGGCACTGATTAAATGGGTCATTTGGCAAACCAGATGTCAGTATGTGTTACAACAAAAACAGCTATCCTTGTTCGGTTTGCAAAATAAAATAGAACAAGAAATTTCAAAGGTTTGTCTTAAAGAAAGATGTAGTTTTCCTAGATCTTTATTATGTGACCAGTAGTGCCCTTGTGGTATCAAATGAACTGGTGGAATCCTTCCATCTTCCGTTGGAGGAGGGTTTTGAATAGGATGGCTGTTTTGTTTTGTTCTGTGCCAGGAAGTTTTGGTGTACAGTGTTTGTTTTGAGATTGGGGTAGGTGTGGTGTGCTGGGTTTTCTGGTTTAGTAGGGGCCTGCTGAATTTTATTTTATATCTTTGCATGGTTGTAATTCTACGAGTTGGTTTTTCTGTTTTGTTTCTCTGTATTTTCCCTTGTTTTGTTTTTGAAGCTTTCTCCAATAAAAAATCCCCTCTCTTTTCGATAAGTGCCATGGGATCTTTAACATCCACCTGAACTACCACCAATCCAGGCAGATGGGACCTCGGTTTAACGCCTCATCTGAAAGACGGCACCTCAGAAGTGCAGCACCCTCTCATGCTGCACTACAGTGTCAGTACTGGGATATTAACCCAAGTGCCAGATGTGGGAACTGAACCCACAGCCCTCTGATCTCCAGGCCTCAGAGGCAAGTGGGCTACCTACTGAACCACTGACACTGCATATTATTAGTATGTCAAAAACCAGGAGACTGTACTAACCGCATTCATGATGTGGAAGGGTGGTGAGCTCACCAGTTTTTGGTGGGGAGGAGGAGAGAAAATGAATGCCAGAGGGGACTGAACAGTCCATTCTAGCAGGGTACAGCTATATGCAGGGGTATGGGAAGACAGGAGAGTGGAAGTTGAGCAGATCATTGTGAGATCTGAGATGTGGGGTTGCCAGCACTGCGATCACTACCTGACCGTGGATAAGAGCAGCCAGCGATGACAAATACTCAGAGTGGCAGGGCTGCACCTAAATTGTTACTTGGATTCAGTGTAGGAGATTACCTTCAGCGGGGTGTTGAGATTTGTTGGGACAGTTTAGAAGGAGCTATGTATAGCTCATTCAAGGTTCGGAAGAGTGGCAGTCAGCCAAATCACACTGTGGAGTAGGGCACAGAAAAGTACTGAGAAGGATTGCTTAAGACTGTCCCACGGGTTTTGTAGATCACAGGTAAGGGAGCAGACCGGCACTGGAGGTCAGGTGGATTCACTCAAGGTGTTAGTATGCCTCTCCTGCTAATAATGTTATATATAGTAAGTCCAGCCCTTATGAGGGTATGAACATCAGATTTTCTGGTGTGTCCTGATGCGTATTGCCTCACCATACAGGAATACCTGGTTGTTGGTGAATGAGGCAGGAAAACATAACAGGGAGACTGTTCACACTGCCTTAATTGTGCAGAAGGGTGGTGATCCACCAAATGTTTACTGTGAGAGCAGAAGTGACACACTGATGAAAGAGGATCAGAGGGTGATTTGGGAGGCATAATTTAACAGTGCCAGCTGATGAAGCATATTGGTATAGATGTGCACTACTCTCTGAAGTACAAGATTGCAATCCTAAAGTGTGAAATTCTCTTTATGGGACCACAAGCTCATATGTGGCCCCAGGCAGTACTAAGGATGGAGTGTGGATGGTGGGGTATTCAACAGTGGACAGGCTAGGTGCATGGGGATTCATGTGAAAAAGAAGACTGCAAGAGAAGCATATTTTGGATTACAAAGAAAGCATGAACTTTGGCATTGGACCAGACCAGTATTTTGCTAAAATGTTTGGGACATCGCATAACCACTAGACCACCAGGTATTTGAAGAGTTGTACTGTAATGCGGTTTGCCAAAGAGAAAGTTGGTTGGATTACAACATAATTTCAGCAAGTTAAAGTAAACAAAATAAACAAAACAATAGCCTAACATGTGTACTGATCAAAACAATCTAGGTGTTAACATGTTTTTGATCATTTGGTGAAACAATTTTAAACAAAGGGGAGAAGAGAGCTAGTCAGCACTATAGAGAGCTATGTAGTTCACTGCCTCTGGCTCCAGTGATGTAATCACTTAACACATTTGGCAGATATTTTGGTCAGCAGGCAGGGCAGGTTTTTGAAATTAGAAGGTGATGTTTACATTTTTCAAATGCTATGAAACTACATTTACGTTATTTACATAAAGGCAGTTTTAGCATCGATGTAAACAACAGCCTTTTCTTTACCTCTGCATGAAGCCAGATTTTCAAAATCATTTCCTGTAAAACAGATTGTTTAGGTGTCCTTTAAAACCACTAAAGGGAACTTAATAAATAAAAAAGAGTAGCTTTACCATTATCACAGCAACACATAACAATGCATCTTTGAATAAACAAGATAATGAGAACATTCTATATTTTGTGGCAAACAATACACTGCCATTTATTTTTATTTCAAAACAGTGCATACTTCCAGCAGAGGTGGTGGGTGCCAAAATGGTGACGGATTCAAGCATGCATGGGACAGATACAAGGGACCTTGGCAGAAAGACAAGGGAAGGAGATGACCGAGATCGAGTATGGTCTGCGGTGGTATAGTAGGCAGGAAAACTGGGCAGACTAGGTGGGCCAAGGGGTCCTTCTCTGCCAACAACCTCATGTTTCTATGTATATTAAACATGATTTTGCATTATGAGGACTTCTAGCATTACCAGTTGATTATTAAAATGTAAAACTAGGCAGTCAGCAACCACAACATCCCTGAATATCTTCAGCAATCCATTTCTAAGCCTTTGGTTCCAGGATGGCATTGGGTTTAGCTTCAGAACAACCAAAATAAGTATTTACTTGTCTCTCAAAGTTCAGGAACTCAATAATGTAGTTTACATAGTTTAGCATTTTAAATCCACAGCGTGTTTGCACTTTACTTGGAAAGACCTAATAATTACTGATTTCCATTGACGTAGAACATGGATTTCAAGTTTCACCGATCTCTGACACACCCTTTTCAGTGTTACAGCTTAAGATGTCTTAGCCTGCATCCTATTTGCACAGAGTGTTGTACTGGGGCATCTAGCAGTTGTCACTGTCTGGAAAGACTGAGTGAAGTCAACTTATGGTAACCTACAACATAGGTTCAACTTCTTATGTAGCAGCTGTCTTCCATGACCATGGATCTACATTTGATTTACCTTACATGTCAATGTTTTACATGCAGTAAACTAATTAGGTGATAGCTAGCCTTAAACTTCAGAAGAAAAGCTGCATTTGAGGAACACATGTTCCCATCATATTTATTCAGGACCAAGTCTTCAATTTAACCAGTTCTGGCAGTGACAGGAAGGCATGAATGTTCTTTTCTCTCTCTCTCTCTCTCTCTCTCTCTCTCTCTCTCTCTCTCTATCTCACACACACTTGGGAGGCTATTCAGATTAGCAACAGCAGACTATCAATTGCCTTAATGTTAAAGTGATTTCAAAGCTGCACAAAAATATAATTGCATCCTTTGATTGAACCACCTTACTAGAAATGCTGTGAAAGTTGAATATAGAATGAAACGGAGTAATAAACTGAAAACAAGAATTCTATAATTCTACTGTATATAGCAGTACATTGCTCCCTGCCCTACTACTCAGCCCTACCACTTCAACAACAGACCCTCTATTGAATCCACCCCCACAGCAGCCGGCACAGACCCTGCACTCACTTTTGTAGACAGCCACTGACTAATAGTTCAGGATCGCGCTGCCTAATGTAGAAACAGCTATTTATATTAGGAAACATGATTATGAACTATTGTATGAGTCAGCAGCTGGCCGGAGGTGTGGGAAGGGTCTATGAAGATTGCCACCAGAAGAGGTGGATACTGTAGCATTCTGACAGAAGCATTCATTTTGTGTGGGGTATTCTAGCAGGGCACTTGTTTGGGGTGAAGATCATTCTAGCAGTGCACTCCCAGCTGGGACATTCAACACTTGATCAGTGGAGTGGCATTCTGGCAAGTACACTGATTTTGGAAGGATTTTGGAAGGTCAATTAGTTTTAGAGTGTAGTGTATTCTGTCAGGAGCACTTAATTGTGGGGGGATTACAGCAGCAGCATTTAGTTGGGGGCATTCTGCCAGGGCTATTCATTTTGGGGTGGGTGGCAGTTTGGCATGGGCACTCCATAAGGGTGGGGGCATTCCCCACCTGGGTGGTGGGGCATGTGATAGAAACAGTCAGTTTTGGGGTGAGATTTTGACAGGGGCAATAAGTTTTGTGAGGTATTCAGCAGGGGCACTTTGTTGAGGGAGGAGAATTCTGACATGGACAATGGGTTGAAGGGTTTAAGACAATGGTGTGTTGTTGGGGAGATTACATCAGAGACATCCCATTGTGGTTAGTTTGCAGCAGGGCACTCAGCTGGGGAAGCATTTGGCAGTCAGTTGGGGTTGTGACATTTTGGCAGGGACACTGTGTTGGGGATTTCACAAGTGCATTCAGTTGTTTGAGAGGGAGATTTTGGCAGAGGTGCTCATTTTGGATGATGGGGTGGCAATTTCTGCACTGACATTCTATTCAGGGTACCATTCCAGCAGGAACTTTCACCCTTATCAGGCAGCATTGGCAGCCATATGGCTCTAACCACAGTTTGTTAAACACAGGGCATGTTTTCTTTGTGGCTGCTTAACAGAAACACCATTCCTTTTATGTTGGTGCCTACTTGCAAGCCAACATCTTGTGGTAGTGCAGATTTGAGGCATGGTCGCTGTTGGGTGAATGCAGGCACGCACCAGTAGATGCGCCCCTCATTCCCCAATCAGCCTGCATGCTGGTGCCCACACCATGCATATTAATGTGGTGAGCACATCTAAGGAAAGGTCTGCTGCAATGCAAGCAAAGCTCGTCACATGCAGCGGACCCTTCCTATGTGCTTCACCAGCTAGAAACATGGCACAGTGACCACTAAACTGCCGACTCGGGGTGCCCAATCCCCGGTCCGCTTACCCTGCCCCTCAAGTATGTGCCAACGGGAGTCCACTCCCATCGGCAGAATGTCCCCCACTTTGTTGTTGAGACGGGTGCTCAATCCCCGCTGGCATCTGTCCCCCTTTCCCGCTTAATGTGTCAACGGGGAGCCCAATTCCCATCGGCATGATGTCCCCTTTCTTCTGTGCCTACGGGGTGCCTAATGCCCCATTGGCTACTGTAACCCCAAAAGAAACCACCTGTAAAAAAGAAACTGTCCGCAATGTTTTTTTTACTACCTGTAAACAGAAAATGGTCCCTGGTAGTCTCCATACCCACCACCCACTGTGCACCCTGCCTCCCCACACCCCTCACCCCATACTTACCTCCGGAGCTTGGTACGACAATCTTCTGTGGACTGGGAACACGCCTTCACTCTTCAAAGCCAACTGCAAACTGAGGCAATGCTGGTAAGCTGTATAATGGAATAAATAGGGTTTTCAACTTTGATGCATATCTCAGGCATTTTTGGAATTTTTGCGCAAGTTTTCAACATGGGGTTTTTGGGACCCTTCCTCATGAATTCTGTCACTGTTATGACATTATCGGTCCTGAAAGGTGATTTCGCAGTCACTGCGTGGAATCACCTTCGGGACCACTTAATGCAAGGACAGTGGCAGTGTTCATGAGGAGGGCTCTCAAAAGCCTATGTTGCAAATTTGCAGGAAAATCCAAAAATGGTTGTTTTAGTATGAGCATGCATTATGAGTTATACACACTCATAACTTCAACACCGCATTATTTTCATGCCAGATTTTTAACATTGTCATTTTTCAACATTCTCCTTGTGAACAGTACAGCTGTCATTTTTCATATCCTGGCCGAAATGTGTTTCCTGATTTCGGCACAATACCGGTCGCTGTAGGAAATTAGTGTTCAGGGCAGATTATGAAAATGACAGTGACACTGTTCATGAGCAAAGGTCCTAAAATGCCTATGTTGAAAATTTGGTGGTGATACTCCATAAATGATGTGTTACTGAAGCAGCATTATGTAGTTTGCATGCACGCCTTTAATGTTGTGCATTTGTAATATTTTCACTCTGGATTTTCACCATTGGCATTTTTCCACACCTCTTGATGAACAGTACAGCTGTCATTTTACATATCCTGCCCGAAATGTGTTTTCGCATTATCTGGCACAGTATAAGTTGGTCACTGTGCTAAATCACTTTTTGGGACAGTTTGAGGAAGTGACAGTGACACTGTACATGAGCAGAGGTGCTAAAATGCCTATGTTGAAAATTTCATGCCGAAACTCCATAAAATGACTGTGTTACAAGTGTGCATTGTGCATTTCTCACACACCTTGTAACTTCAGCAAATTTGCAATATTTACATGCCACATTTTCACCACTGCCATTTTTTACACCTCCTTATGAACAGTACAGCTGTCATTTTTCACATTCTGCCAAAAATGTGTTTCTGCAACACTCACAAAGCCAATGCCAGCACGACAACATTCTGCATTGACAAATGCTTGTTTTCCCTCAGGACTCATCTCTGAGTAGACCATCATTAACTTCAATAAATATGAATACAAAAACATTCATAGAGAGAAAGCAGTAAATATTAATGTATAGTCCCTAATCAGTTATGAACTAGAGCATCACACATTTCAGGGGACAGATGGATAATTTTAACACAAAATTCAAGGATTCAAGAATCTGGAATAGCCCAAATACAGTTTATGGGTTGTGATGCCCTGAGACTGCATCACTTCTATCATGGTGCACCATGTCAAACCAGGATAATGCATACTATTCATTTTTTTTACATTCACAACCAGACTGTTGCCTACAACTGAATGCCTGTTCTCTGCTTTGGGCTTTGAAATCTTGATGGAGATGAAATAACATCACAACTGTCCAGCACCAGCACTTACGTATACTGCCTTATCCTCCTTAAGAAGGCAGTATAGCATAGTGGTTAAGGACACTGAGCTACAAACCTGGAGACCTGGGTTTAAATCCCATCAGCCCCCAGTTGCATGCTGTGTGACCTGAGCAAGTCACTTTAATTTCTTCTGCTCCCAGGTCACACCTGGAAACAAACTCCAGCTTAATGTGCCTTTCCTGAATAAACAATCTCTCCATCCATCTAATTAATCAATTTTGCCTTCACTGATGTATTATATCTTGGAGCTGTACACATATACAGTTGGAGTAAAATATAACTATATAGATGGACACAAGGACAGGCATATTCTCTATTCTCTATTGGTACTCAGCTACTGTACATACATCATTAACAATGAGATTTCACAAATAGAATGCAGGCAATATTTAAGAGTTGCTGAACTGATGAACAGTTGCTTGGTAGTACCGCACTTCACTCACTGTGCTTAACTGTTTGCAGACTGCATTTTGCTGATGTTCATGCTCTGTTTGAATTTGGCAATGCATGAAGAGACCTCTGTGCCAGTCTGCAGCAATGGGGAAGCTGGCTGCTAATTTTTTCACTCAGCTGATTTCTTTGACAGAGTGATCCAGCACACTAACAGAATGCACAGACACGCCAGTGATCTTTACTCTGACTTAGTAAGTTACAGTACACTGCTATTTCTTCCAATATCATATCAGCTTTAGATTCCAATCTCCTAGTTTTCATTTCTTACATTGTTCACAACTCAATATTAACACAGAAGTATTGTATCAGTGTTACTGTCCCTAAATATTTGTGGTGGTAACTTATTTTCTCTCCGTTATTGATCATCATTAAATGCCTCGGAGTATTGTAGTAAAACGGTATAACTGGACATTATTGCTAACATTTCAAGAAAGCAGCACAGAACCACTTTTTTCAGACCTGACAATCATAAAACTATAACTACACAATTGGCAAACATGTTATACTTTTTGGTATACAGGAGCAATACTTTCTAATAAGCAGAAACCAGCTGGGAAAATCTACCCACACCTGTCACGCTACTATAATTCAACACCTTTATGTTAAAAACAATGCCCAACAAGTCCATGTAAGTGTCATATTAATTATCAAACAGAGTTAAATAACTTATTATTCAGTCCCATGGTTATTGTTATATGTTGTTGCTGTTCATCAGCTGAGTTTTTCATTACAAATGATCAAATTCAAAAGTACTTCATGAAAACATCTATAGAGGCATTTGTTTTATGATGTGCTCTGTTTCAATCTACTCAACCAAAGGCATTGAATGTGACTAGTAGAAGAGATTACACTTTGAGAGGCAAAATGGGACAAGCTAACACAATATAGCAGCTCAGTATAGCAGCTGACGCACTGGTTTGTGAACAAAGATCCGGTTCAGATGCCACCAGAGTCATTTATAATACTCACTGTAGGACCTCTCCCAAAGCAAGTCTGTTAAACCTTTAAGTGCTTAGCTTCATGGAGTTGCAACAATGGGTAATAGAAGGGCCCAATGAAAAACAGATCTTCCTTCTTCTTTGACTATCCTGAGTAAATAAATAATATAAACAAAAGACACAAAGATCTAAGAAGTACATGGCTTAAGAGAAAATGATTCTTTGGCAGGGACGCTCATTTGGGAAAATGGGGTGGGGCAATTCCTTGCATTGACATTCTGTTCAGGGCACCATTCTTGCAAGAACTTCCACCTTTGTCAGGAAGTATTAGCAGCCATATTGGCTCTGACCAGAGTTGGTTTAACACAGGGCATGTTTTCTTTGTTGCTGCTGAACTGGAGCTCCATTCCATTTTTCTTAGGACTTAACATTGAGCAGACCGTCATTAACTTCATTCAAGGAGGGATGCCAATGACAGCCACTCATGAAGTACAGAAACAGCTGTTCTTAATAAGATTTAGGTGAAATGATGCTCCTGATAGAATTGCTTTGATTGCAATATGTTTAGCAAATGCTGGGATACCGTGGAACATTTAGGCAACTCAGCTGGTTGGTAGGCAACATCATGCAGATGAAGGAAGGTAGCCACATCTGTCATGATCAGCCTCACAGATTATTGGACTGTCATGGTCAAGTCCATTGCAACTTGAGCGCCGTTGGACACGACAGTGACACATCTCTGAAATGTCATTATCATGGCACAAGGATGAACATAAAAGAGACCGTTATGGTTCTCAAAATGGGTGACTGAAGGTAAAGGCTAAAAGGAAGCATTCAGAAGGTATAAGAAAACACAGAGGAGGAGGATAGAGTGTGTATCAGGAGAAACAGAGAGAAGCAGGTAAAGCAGTAGGGAGCATGAAGGCACAAACTGAACAGAGAATAGTCTAGGTGTTAACTGAAGGGAGCAAGATATTTTCAAGTATGTAAGCAAAAAGAGGAATACCAGGGAGGGACTGTAAGGTTAAAAAGGAAGGTGGCTGTGCAGAGAGGGATCAGAAAAGCAGAAATCCTGAACAAATATTTTGTTCAGTGTTCACAGAGGAAGGACAAGGGAAGGGACAAAAAAGTAACATGAGCTTTAGAGAGAAAGAAGTGGACGCTAGTCCTTTTCTCAAGGAGAGAGTCCTAAAGGTACTCGCTAATCTGAAAATGGACAAAACAATGGGGACAGATGAGTGCATCCAAGGGTATTGAGGGAGCTCAGGAAGGTACTGGTTGCACCTATGACAGTCCTGTTTTGCAGCTCACTGGTAATGGGAATGGTTCCAGAGGACTGAAAAGAAAACAGGTTACTCACCTGTAACAGTAGTTCTAGGAGTGGCATATGTTGTTCATCCACACTTATTGGCCTGTCCCTTTCCCCTTTAAATCTTGCCCGAAGTCTTCAGGCTGGCTTCTCCCATCCACCGGTGGTATATACCTTGGCTCAGCCTCATGACACCAGATCTTAGCCGCCTGGAAGCCAGGTTGTGTGAGTCTGCAGCCAGGGAGGTCGGGTGGGTCCATGCGGATGAACAACATATACCACTCCTAGAACTGCTGTTACAGGTGAGTAACCTGTTTTCTAGGATCATGCATATGTTGTTCATCCACACTTATTGGCAGACTCCTAGCAGTTCTCTGGGAGGATGGAGGCAAGGCGCACACCCCTTACTTAGGGAACAGAGAATGGAGAACTGAGGTCCCAAAACCAGCATCCTGGTGTGACTCAAGGTTGATGTGGTAGTAGGTAATGAAGGTGTTTGCTGACTTCCAGGTAGCAGCCTGATAGATTTCCTGGATAGGGATGTCCCTGGAAGCAGCCACCGATGCAGCAGTATGGTGGTAGAATGAGCTCTTATCCCTCTGGGAGGCTCCATGCCTGCCAACTCATAGCATAGACCTATGCATGATGTAATCCATCTTACTATGGTCCATTTGGCTGCAGGTCTGCCAGAAGCGGCTTCATTGTAGGTGTCAAACAGCTGGCGAACCTCTCCACTAATTTCCGCCATCCTCTCCTTGTAATAGGAGAGAGCACATCTCAGGTCCAAAGTATGGAGCCTGTACTGGCCTCTGAGGTGTAATTAGGGTAGTATACAAGCAGAGTCAACACCTGGTTAAGGTGAAACTCTGACACCACCGGAAGGAATTTGGTGGGGCACAGGACAGCTTTGTCCCTGTGGAAGACCAGATAAGGGAGTCCACCAAAGAGCCTGGAGCTCCCCTGTCCTTCTGGCAGACATGATAGCCACCAGGAAGGCTGTCTTCCATGACAAGTGTGACAACTCACATTTGTGCATTGGTTCAATGGCTGCCCATGAGCTTTGCCAACACAGCAGAAGATCCCACGGAGGTGAAGATTCATGCACCGGAGGGGCTATGTGATTCAGGCCTTTGAAAATGTGCTGGACCACTATTCCTGCACCAATGTTGGCTGACTGGCCTGTGCCCGATAGCAGAAATGGCTGCCAGGTGCACCCTAAGGGTCGATGACTGCAGACCTCCTTTGGAGAGAGACCAAAAGTGATCTAGAATGTTAGCCACAGAACAGGATAAGGGGTCCAGACCCTTCCTAACACCAAATGGAAAATCTTTTCCATTTGAAGGCGTAACATTTCCTGGTCGATTCTTTCTAGATGCCTCCACCACGGTGTAGACATCTTCAGAAAGACTCAAAGCCTGGAACTCTAGCCACTCAGGTACCAGGCTGTGAGGTGCAGGGATTGAAGTTCCAGATGGAAAACCTTTCCCTGGTTCAAAGATATCAGGCCGGGCATGTACAAAGCCGCTCTGGGGCCTGCAGCTGAGGCTAAGGAGATCTGGATACCAGAAATGGCACGGCCAGTTTGGGGCTACCAGAATTACCTTCACCTTGTCCTTCCTCACCTTGAGTAACACCTTGTGGATCAAGGGAAATGGAGGAAGGTGTAGAGGAGGCCTGGGTCCATGGCCTTGAGAAGGCATCCCTGCTGAGGGGGTGGGCATGAAACAGTCTCAACTTTGTGCTTCCTGGAGGCAAACAGGTCCACCATCAGTTTGCCCCAACAGGAGAACAGGCTGTAAGCTACCTCTGGATGAAGAGACCACTTGTGGGATGTCTGGCCTATGCGGCTGAGAGCATCCGCCAGCTGGTTTGAGGCTCCTGCCACATGGATGGCTAGGAGATCTGCCTCCAACCGGCTTACGAGGGTCCAGATACAGAGCACCTCCTTGCACAGCAGACAGGAGTGCATGCCACCCTGTTTGTTGAGGTAGTACATGGCCGTGGTATTGTCCGTCTGGACTTGAACCACTTGACCCCGGAGTTGAGGAGTGAAAGCTGACAGTGATAGTCTGACTGCTCTGAGCTCCCACAGGTTGATGTGGCAACGGACTCCTAGGGGTCCATAGCCCATGGGCCCTGTTGTCCCCCATGTGGGCTCCCCAGCCCATGAGAGAGGCATCGGTCATGAGGACGATGGTCGGCTCTGGGCGAACAATGAGATCCCTTCCTGAACCAGTCTGGTGCGGTCCACCACTGGAGCGTGTCCCACATCTTCTTGGTTACAGTGATCAGCTGGTTGAAATGACCATGGCACTGAGTCCACTGGGCAGCCAGCTCCCATTGGAGGTGGCACATGTGCAACTGGGCCCAATGGACCACTGAGGTGCATGCCACTATGTAACCCAGAAGGTGCAGAAAGTCCCGGCAGGGCGCAAGTGCCCAACCAGAAATGATTGAGCAAAGGAGGAGAGAACCTCCACCCTGTCTGCCGGAGCAGAGCTCTGGCTTGACAAGAGTCAAGCTCTGCCCGATGAAGCCCATCACTTGAGAAGGTATGAGTTCTGACTTGGTCTCGCTGATCAGGAGGCTGAGTTGGGAGCAGGTTTGAGGCCAGATCCTGGACCTTCCACCTCCTGTGGGGTGGAACCTGCAAGAGCCACTCATCGAGGTAGGATAAATTCTGACCCCGACGCCGGAGATGGGCCGCAACCACTGCAATGCATTTGGTGAAGACCCATGGGCCAATGACAGGCCGAACGGCATGGCTCGGAACTCGTACAGGGTCCCTCGACCCCTGAAGAGGAGAAACTGCTGGTGGATGGACGGATTGGGATGTGAAAGAATGTGTCCTGCAGATCCAGTGAACAGAACCACATGTTTTGCTCCAAGGATGGTATGATCTGGGACAGAGTGACCATCCGAAAGGTGCATGACCTGAGATATTGATTCAGGTCATGGAGCTCTAGAATGGGGTGCCAGCCCCCGTCCACTTAGGCACCAGAAAGTACCTGGAGACAAAGTCTGGGTCTGCAGATGGATCTGCCATGAGCTACTGCCTCCTTGAGGAGGAGCTGAGTGATGGCGCTCAAGAGCTGACTGGGAACATGCAGAAATCCATTCTTCCTGAGGGGTGCAGGCTCGGCTGGGAGGGTACTACTTGAATTCTAGAGGCAGACCCTGACCAAACACTTCAAAAACCCACCTGTCCCTAGTGATAGTGGACCAGGCAGAAAGAAAGTGGCGGAGCCCCCACGGGAAGACCCAGAGCTGATATGACAGAAATAGGGGTGGCAACCACCACCCATCATTGAGCAGGTTTGGAGGAGGAGGAAGCCCAGGACCTGGAGCCTCGGCCTCCTCTGTGGCCTGTTGGAGTCCAGGCTTGGGCCGAGGGCGCCAAGCTTGAGCCTGCTGCTGATGCTGTTGCTGCTGTCCTTCCTAGAAGGAGGACTGCTGAACCGCAGGGAAGAGTGCCGAAAGGCTTCTTCTTTTTCTTCTGCTGGTTCTTACCCAAAGAACTCTTGGCAGAAGTGGCGCCCAGGGGTGGCATTGGACTGCTCTATGCACTGTAGGTGAACGGTCACTCCTGGGCCAAACAAGTTGGTCCCAAGGAAAACATCAGCTAACTTGTGCTGAGTATCCACCGAAGGCTGAGCCTCAGCCAAGCCTACAGCGAGCAGCTGCGGTGGCCATCGAGCGGGCACAGAGTCCCCGATGTCCAGGGCTGTCTGGAGCTGCTGTTTGGTGACAGCATGGCTCTGATCTCGGACCTGCTTGACCGTGGTCTGCATGTCCACGGGAGATGTGGGAGGACTTCATCCAAGAAGGGCATGAGAGACGTGGCCATGATGACGGCCAAACTTGCCTGATGAGGCCCAAAGAGGACGCCATAGACCTTCCACCCTGAGTGGTCCAAATACTTGACTCCTTTGTCGGAGGTCAGTCAGTGTTGGCAGAACTGCCAGTACACCTGAACACAGAGGCGATAACCAGGATCTCGGCCAAAGGGTGCTCTGTGAACCCCACAAGGGACCCAATGGGCATCTGATACTTGAGGGCCATGCGGGAAGACGGTGCTGGACATGAGGCAGGATGCTGCCACAGTTCAATGTCAGACCAACAATGGCCTCGCCACAGGAAAGGCCTGTTGGTGGTATCCTCTCTTGAGGATGTCCGTGAGAGGGTACTCGCCTTTTCTGGATGGGTTCCAGGGGCATCCCTGTGGAATCAGAGATGAGATGAAGGATCCCTTGAAGGAGGAAGGACCTTCCTCCATCTCTGTGCCAACGGATGACTCATCATCCCAGGATCAGAGGAGCCCGGTGACATCTGAGTCCCAAGAGTCGAGGTACAGTGGACTGCCACCCAAATCACCTTCACCCCCGAAGCGGTCCGGGTGACTGTGACCAACAGACGCCGGGAAGCCTGGTGTCTGGTCAGTCCTCTTGAAGGAGCCCTCCCGCAGGCTGCTTAGGAGGCGGCGCTACCACTCATCGGTGGAGAGACCGTATAGGCTGAACCAGAGGACAGGCTGGCCCTGGGGGTGGAGGAACTGAAGGCTTCGTTCCAAGGGGTCGGCTTCAGCCTAGGAGGTGAAAGCCAAGTAATGGCCGGAGCAGGAGTCGAGTCAGCTTGTGCCCAGACAAAATCAGCTGTTGCCACATGAGGTCCTCAGAGTGCCGGAGTTTCCATCGAGCCTCCTCATCCATGGAGGACAAGGATGACTGGTGGTGTCGCCTTTCGAGCGCCAGGCTCTTCCTGCCGTCCAGATGAGAAGGTTCTAGATCTCGACTGAGATTGGACAGGCCGAGTCAGTCACTTGGGAGACACCGCGGGACCAGTGATACCCAGGATCTGGAACTGGGTCCTCGATGGGGACACCAGCAGGCCGAGTCTCCTCATCAGGGAAGACAAGGAACGGAGTCCTTCCAAGGAGTCGCAAAGGAGCCGGCAACAGCGGGTCAATGGGGTCGAGGACATTCTCGATCTCATCGGCCACATCCTCAGTTGGCTGGCCAGACGGAAGGTCCATGAAGCCTGCTGCCGAGGAAGTATCTTGACCAAGGTCGAGACCGCATGCTCCTAGGACTGAGACCTCTTGTCCCAAGAGCGCCTTCACCGAGAGGAAGACGTAGTTCCCGGTTCCTCATCTCTTTACGAGATCGAGGAGGAGGCGAGCTCTGCTGGCACCTCTCTCGGTGGGGAGAGATGGCACACTCCTTGAAGGAACCTGAGAAGGTGGAGCCTAGGTTGAATGGAACTAAAAAGCCGACTGTCCGGGGCGCGGGCAGCTTCTTCTTCAAACTCCTTCATGCATTCCAGCTGCTTAGTGGAACCTGTGGCCATGGAAACTGCCCACCTTGCCTCCTGGACTCACTGGAGGATTCCTTTCTCCGTCTCCCCAACTTTAAATGTGCCAGGCGGTTGTCCAGTACGCTGGAATGGAAGGCCAAGCAAAGCTGCAGGCCGAGGTGTCATGGCCAACACCTAGGCAGTAAATGCACATGAGATGGGGATCAGTGCGTGACATCTTCTGGCTGCAAGGACACTGGCAAAATCCCAGAGAAGATTTCTCTTCCATGATTGAGGACACAAAAGCTTGATCGCTTACTCGGACAAGTTTTAATTTCGGTAAAATCAAGTATTGAAAGCCAGGGCTCACGAATGCGTGAGGATGAGGGAGACAACCGTATCTTCAGCGGACAGGAAGATCTGGCATCATGGGGTGGAGCTGAGGTATATACCACCTGGGTGGGTGGGAGGAGCCAGCTTGAAGACTTCCAGCAAGATTTAAAGGGAAAGGACATGCCAATAAGTGTGGATGAACTACATATCCATGATCCTAGAACAGATGTCACACTTCACAGAAGTGGTAGCAGGGAGAGACTGGCAATTACAGGCCAGTCATCCTGACATCGGTGGTGGAAACTTAATGGAATAACTGCTGAAGGAAAGGATTGTGGAAACATCATGAATCCAATAGGTTACAAGAAATGAGGCACCATAGATTTATGTGGGGAGGTCATGTCAAATCAATCAATCAATCAATCAATCTAAATCTTTATTTTGCAAGGTGGAACATCATTGAGACAAGCTCATTTATAAGATGGACCTGGGGCAAAACGATCCAACAGGATTAAGACATAACAGGCTGAGTGAACGTATATAACAATTACATAGTAATAATAACAACATAATAACATATAACTATCACGTAGACAAGATACTTGCACCAGAACATAGCAATAGGTTCAACAAGAGGTTGTGCCATTTAAATACAATTGCATGGATACAGATATATGGACATAAGATAATGAGCTAAAGTTTATACAGTAAACATCATTGGAGAGTCATAGTGAGCAGGAGTGAGTTCCTCTAGCGTCAATGTCCGAAGAAGATTGAGATGTAAGAGTCCTTTGATAAGTACTGTAGGCATGTCCTGGCAAGTGGGGGTGGAAGGAGGGGGGCATAGGGAGTGAGAGGGAAGGCCAGATGAGATAGGGAGAGGTTGGACATGATGGCCTAGGGAGGAAGGACTGTTCAAAGGAGAATACGACAGATGCCATAGGCAATGGTTTGGGTTTAAGTCCAATATTTGAAGCAAAGACAGATTGTGATGTTGGGATCTTGATTTGGATAATGACAGAAGGGAGGTTTCAAATGATGCCTCAGGCAATGGTTGAGGTTTAAGTCCAGAATTTAAAGCAGTAACAAATCGTGATGTTAAGACCTTGACTTGAAGCAATGACAGGCCTCGAAAAGGTCCTCAGAAACAAGGATTTAAGAGGGAGAACGTGATAGGGAAGTGAGCCTTGTAGTTTTCTGATCTTATTCCAGAGCGTAGGAAGAGTGAAGCTTATTGAGGCTCTACCAAAGCTGATTTTAACTTTAGAGATAGCCACAGATAAGATGGCAAGACTCTGAGAGAATAGGCACTAGGATGCAGGGAGTTAGGCAGCTTGTGAGCTACTGAGGTAATTTATGAGTGATTGCCTTATATGTCCATAGAATAGCATTCTTTGCCTCCTGAAGCTAAGGAGATCCAGCCTACTGAAGAATAGAGGATGCAGTGCTGTGTGTCATAAGGGCATCCAAAATGAACCTAAGGGCTCTGTGGTATAAGGCATCAAGCTTGGAGAGCTGTGCTAGTACTATGGCCATATAGGAAGTCCGTTAGTCTTGAGAGGCAAGAAGGTAGCTTGGACTAGAGTTTTCTAGCCTCCTGGGTTAGTAAGTGCTTGATCCTGAAGAAAATACAGAGCCTTTGACGCAGTTTCTTAGTGAGTTCTTCAATGTGATCAGTGAAGGACAATTTGTAGTCAGTCCAGACACCCAGGTATTTGAATTGTTCCATGAACTCCAGGGCTTCTCCTAAAAGGGTGCTTATGTGAGGAACCTTATCCAGGTTTTTTTTTGAGATGAGAGTAGTGGAGAGAAAATCATGACCTTAGTTTTTGGGCATTGAGCAGGAGTTTCAAGTTGAGTAGATTTTTTGAGGATGTCAAATTGTTCCGAGGTCCAAATGACTTGATCCAGAGTTGATCTGTCAATGTGTAGCACTGTATCATCAGCTAAGAGATGGATACTAGATGACTTTAGGCCAGTGTCAATTTGATTAATATAAATGGTAAAGAGAAGTGACCAAGTATGGATCCTTGGGGACACTTCTAAGGAGGATTTTCTTTGGCAATAGGTCTCCTTCAGCCTTGATCTGCTGATCTCTGTCCACAAGATAGTTTGCAAACCAACTTAGGACCAGATTGTCCACCCTAACTTTCTTCAGGGTCACCAGGAGTAAATCATGGTCCACCATGTCAAAGCCTTGCTAAGGTCCAGAAATAAGGTGCATATATATTGCTTGTTATCAAGTGCAGACTGCCAGTCATTTATAACCTTGGCAAGGGCAGTGGCAGTACTATGCATTGGACAGAAACTGATTGAATTGGGTTTGGTAGACTAAAACTTTCCAGATGAAATCTGAGCTGTTCATTTACTACCTTCTCCAATAGTTTTGACAAAGCCAGGAGCAAGGAGATTAGGGCGGTAATAATTTAGGTCACAGGGGTCCCCTGATTTGAATATAGGGATGACATGGGCCGCCTTCCAGACCTTGAGGAGGGAGCCCTGATTGAGAGACAAATTGAAAAGGTGGGTAATGGGGGGCCAAAATATAGTAGGCCAACTTTAGGAAGAAAGGCTCAGCCATATCCGCACCTGCACATTTCTTGATATCAAGTTGAAGAAGGAGATCTCAACCTGTTTGACGGTGACCGGACAGAAGGAAAAAGTGTGGTAAGGGTCAGTAGATTCCGGATCATGCCAATCAGATGACTGACTAAGGAACTGTGCCCCTGATGGCATTTGCTGGGAGGTATCAAAGCGTGCCCTGCTGTGGCAAAGTGATTGTTAAGGAGGTCAAGGATCTCATTTTATCTGTAGTGTGGGTACCACCAGTCGAAATTCTGTGGGGAAGTGTGCCAGCACCATTATGGCCTTCTGCCTCCCTTAAAGTTTTCCAAAACTTGTAGCAGAGTTAGTGAATGTAAACTCAGAGTGGAAGTAACTAGACTTGAGTCCTGATAGTTTTCGCAGAAATTCCTTGCAGTTCGAAAGCAGACCAGTCTGTGGCCAATTTAGACTTACTGGCTCTTTTCCAAAGAGCATCCCTATGCCATAAGGCAGTCTTTAGGTTATCTGTCAGAACCAAGGACAGGATTTTCTTTTGGTTCTGCTTTTGGTAACTGGGGTATGGAGGTCTAGGGTTCTGGTGAGTATTTCATGAAGCACCTCATGTGCCTCTTCCACAGAAGATGCGAGGTAAAAGTTCTGCCAGTTAGCATACTGTAGGTCATAGAGAAAAGCATCTGGGCAGAAGTTCCGCTTACATCTCTTGTGGATGTATTTAGAAGAAGAGGCGGTTTGGAGTTGTGCCGACCTTTATGCATGCAATGGCACAGTGGTCACTGATGTCGTTAAAGAATATACCTGAGTGGAAGAAGAGGTGAGCTTGCTTACAAGGATTAGGTCAAGAAGGGAGCTACCCTCTGGTTTTGGTATTTGGGTGGGTAGCTTCATTAATGCTCTGGGTAAGTCCATGGGCATCACAGAATTCTTTCAGTGGTAAGGAGACTGAGAGAGCCAGTCAAGGTTGAGGTCACCAATTATGGATACTTCTGATGAGGTGGTAGCTAATATGTCAGTTAGGTGTTTGAGCAGAGAGAGGCTAGCTGAGGGGGGCCTATAACACCCACTAAAGCAGATAGAGGTAGATTTGGCTGGTTGAATTATTAATGTGAGGCACTCAAACTCCTTGGGACTATAGTTGTGTCCACCATAGTTGCAGTAATGTTGTCCCGGACATAGATGGCTACTCCCTCCCGGGATTTTCTATTAGTATGAAACAAGTTGCATGAAGGAATGTTAACCTCATAGTCCAGGGTGGTTGGTTTTAGCCAAGTTTCAGAGATTACAAGAACATCAGGAGAGCAGTGGAGGGTCCAGGTTTTGATAGCATCAAGCTTTTTCAGAAGGCTGCAGGCATTCAAATGCAAAAATGATAACCCTTTTAGTAAAGGTAGATCAGCTGGGGCAGGAATGGAGAGGGAGGCCAGGGTTTAATTCGATGTTACCAGCACAGATGAGTAGCCGGGAGCATCTTTTATAGCACTCAGAAGTAGTCAGAATGGCAGAATTTGCCCTGAGGCATGGGCAGTTTCTCAAACTCTTCTCCAAGGCAAAACAGCAAGGCAAGGGCTATAGTAAGCATACAGAATAGCTTTAATTGAAAGGGCAAACCCATGAGAGAGAGTAGCCTGACGTGAGCATAGCAGTGTATGGTAGTACGGAGGCCAGGTCGGGTAAGTGGCAGTGGAGGAAACATTTAGAAATTTGTGTATAACATTTAGGTAGCCTGTGAATATGCCTAGGTGTTGAAAATGTTGTGGGTTTAGAGACCCAGTTATGTGACGGTTACACTAATAAGTAGGAATCCTGTGCTGAATGGATGAAGCAGCATTTTTGCAGTTAATTTGAACACTAGAGAAGATCACCCCTTTAAGAAGTTGCAGGAAAGGAGAGACCCTTAAGAAGTTGCTGTAATTGACTAAAGTGTGAGGCCTCAGAGGGTGGGGATCACTGAGGAAGTGTATTTAATAAAGAAGGAGGGGTGGGGTGAAAACTGCTCAGAGAGCAGTACAGCAAGGCAGTGACCGAGCTGTGATTTGAAAAAGGTGCCTTGGTGCTTGCTTTCTCAATGGGGATCTGCAACATCCAATTGGGAAATGGCCACAGTCCCCAGGAGCCAGTCCAATTACAGGGATTAAAGCCTGACAGCTCTGAGCTAGGAGCTGAACAATTGTACCTGCTTTCCTTGGTCAGGTGGTGGCAGGCTGGATGCAGCGGTCTGGCGACTGGCAGGTAGCAGCACTGGGGCCGCCAGCTGAAGTGGAGAGCCTGGTTTGGCTTGTGGCTAAAAAGAGTCGAAAACAAAGGGCGGGGCCATTAGTTAAAAGTCAAAGACAAAGCTCAAGTAAATTAGGGAGGCCCTGGGCAATTTAGTGCTCAGGGCAGAAGTAGGTGAATAGTGGGAGAGAAAGGGTTCTCTGCAGAGAGGTCTGACTGAGGTGCCAGTGGGAATTTAGCCAAACATAAAGGCTGGTTCAGTAGGTTGATGGGGAGGGCCCTTGAATGAGACCAGGGAGAGCTGGAGGAGGTGTGTGGTGGTGAGGACTCGGGTAGTCTGGAATGGGTAGAGAAGATGGCCAAAATGCCAGGCAATATTTTACAGAATGTGCTGGTTCAGGGGGTGTCAGAAGAGGGAATCAGAGGTCCAGTAGATGGCAGAGAAACAGTGTGGGGAACAGCTAAAAGAAATGCAAAAGGGAAAAAGCAAGAAAGAGGGAGCAAAGAAAGCAGTTCAAGAAGGAATGAGAGCAACCGTGATGGGAAAAGAGTGGCAGAAAACAGCAGGCAGTAGTCAGTTGTTCAGACTATCCTACAATACTGGGCAATTAGCTCAGCAGTAAATGTACCTGATAGCAAATGTATCTGATAGATTTCTTTGATTGGGTGACTAAGGAATTAGATCAGAGTGGAGCGATGGACATGGCCTACATAGAGTTCAGTAAGGCTTGTGACAAAGTTCACATAGGAGACTAGTAAGCAAACTGGACAGCTTATGAGAGGATCCAAGGTGGCAAACTGAGTAAGAAACTGGTTAGGGGACCGTCGACAGGGGTGGTGATATATGGAGTTCAAGCAGATGAAGGGAGGGTGACCAGCGGGTGCCTCAATGGTCTGTGCTGGGACCAGTCCTCTTTAATGTCTTTATAAGTGACATTGCAGAGCAACTGTAGGGAAGGTCTGCCTGCAGATAACACCAAAATCTAAAATAGGGTGGACACATCAGGGTGTGTGGAATAGGTGAGCAGAGACCTGAGAACTCTAGGAGTGGTTAAGCGATTGCAACTGGGTTTCAATGCAAAAGTTAAAATAATGCACTACGGCACAGAAACCCAGGGATTGAGTACAAAATGGGGGAGTGGTATTGGTGACCACCAAGCAGGAAAGTGACCTTGGGTAATCATAATTGATGACCATAAGGTGGCTAGCAAGTGTGACAAGGTAGTTGGGAGGATAATGGATGGTTGAGTGCATAGGGACGGTATCACCAGCAGAAAATGGGAGGTAGTGTTGGCTCTGTATAGATCACTGGTAAGACCAACCTAGAATACTGTGTCCAGTTCTGGAGACCACATTTCTGGAAGGACACATAGAGAGAGGAGCAGTTCAGAGGAGGGGCAACTGAAATGCTACAGGGTCTGCATCAAAAGCCCTATGAGGAAACAGTAAGGACCTCGTATGTACACCATGGAAGAGATGAGGAGAGGGGATATGATAGAGACCTTCAAATACCTCACAGGAGTAAATAAGGAACAGGAATGAAGTATTTTCAGAAAAAAGATGTTCAAGAACAAGAGGACATGCTAGAAGCTGGAGAAGGGTAGATTCAGGAGAGATGCAAGGAAGTACTTCTTCACATAAAGAGTGGTGGATTTCTGGAATAGTTTTCCAGTGGAGCTTGTGAAGGTGAAACCAAAGCTGATGTTCAAGAATGCATGGGATAGACATAGGAGAATCTTAGTGGAATGAAGGGAGAGGGAGGAAGAGCCAGAGATCAAGCAGGGTCTACATTGATACTGCAAGTAGGGAAAAATGGGCAGACTGGGTGGGCCAAACAGTCCTTATCTGCCATCAGATTCTATGTTTCTATGTTTATGTGTAAGAGAGCCCATTTACCATTACATACTTTCTGTCACATAGACCACTGCTACATGACTACTGCTGATAACTGTTATTCTGAACGTCTAGCATCAGAGAGTACTGCTGTCCACATACCTTTCCTCATATACAAAATTGGAGGTCATGGTAGTGTTTAAACTTTTGAACTAGGGATGAGAGGCCACTCAATGACCAAACAGTGGTGTGTAATTGTGCTTCCATGCTGGAGACCCAAGTTCAGGAGCCAGCTTGGGTGCCAGGAGTTATGCGGCCAGGCTGGGAAAACATGCTGCCAGTGGCAGTGTGTCTCAGCCAGAGGTTAGGTGGTGGTATGTTCCAGCACCACAACAGCTCTGCTGGGGGCCAATGAGCTTGCTGTCCCAGCAGCAGCAAGCTGCATGCACACAAGGCCCACCTCCACCTGGATAAAAAATGAAGGAAAAATCTGATAGCAGCCAGATGAAGGTCTGGCCCCTGTAGGCTTCACATCACTAACCACTACACCCACCTACACTGCATTCTGAGACTCTTGAGGGGTTATGAGAGAAAGAGTCAATGATGGCCCTCACCACGGGTGAAGGGCAAACAATTAGGGACAGAGATCATGGTATCTGATGAAGATGGGTGATGAGGCAGGGAGGCAGAGTAGATGGAAACCATTCAAAGGGGCTTCTAAGAAACTACCTAGAGATGAGAGAGGCAGATATGGCCTAATTAAGATTCTGCTCTAGATTTCCAGGAATTTCCCCAAGATTACATGAGGCAACCCACCTTTGGGTGGGATGAGTTGGGGCAGCACTGAATCTGAACTTGTCCAAATGGTGTTATAGGCAAACCCTCAACGGCAAGGCTTGGATTTTGATCTCAGTCTTTGAGAGTTTGAGCAGGATGTTCTGAGCTAATTCAAGGCAGATCACATGTGGGAGAGTGGCAGCAAGAGTCCAGATCTGAATCAGAACGGGTTCAGCCATCCCTAGTGTGACTGCACAGACCAGAAAATAGGTTACCACTGCAAACTAATGTCAGTCAGGAGTCATATGCATAATGCAGTTTGATCAAACATTACAGTGTGTCAGGCACTCAACAAGACAAGCCACTGAAATGACAAAACCACAGCTGTCTTGAATAACGAATTAATTCCTTTCATGAGTGAGGCATCGGTCAAACTATATCCTAAAAGCAACTCATTCTAGATTAAATTGTAGACTACAGGGTAATGAAAACCACAACAAAGGAAACAAGAAGTCACTAAATCTTTGCTTTACATGCCATTTCTACACAGTTCACACCAGGGATATCAGATATGCACTTAAGAGTGATTGATGATATCATAAAAAGACCACCAATGAAAGCCAAAGAATGTACAGAGCAAAACTAAAAGTATTTCCCTTGTAAGCATAGACCTTCTACATTTTAAATCATGGAAAACACTCTAGTGAGTGGGTTATAGTTACGGGCAGTACCTTTCAGCAATCACACCATCAAATGTCTTTTCCTCATGCTGTTTATCATGTGAGGGTCTGTGATTACCTGACATGTCATGTGAGGGTATGTGATTACCTGACACCAACCTCCACACAGTGTCCTGCCTTAGGGATTCTTCCATATCCAGGACAAATACAGCATCATGCACAATTCAGCTTATATATAATTATTTAATTTTCTGAATTTCTCAAATCACTGAAGCAGTATGTCCCAGTGAAAATCACTATTTTGTAGACAAGCATCATGGAGCTGACCCTTGCGTAAATTGAAAGCAAGTACAAGATTTTTTTTTTTGGGGCTCTAGACAAATGTGAGGTCAAATACCAAATAAATCTCAAATCTTCTTTATTCTTTAAATACCTCAATGTAACACCCCCATGCACAGTTTCTTCAGTGGGAATTATTGCAATTTAATAGATACAAACAAGCATAAGTATCTTGCAACCACATGCAAAATAAGTTGAGTACCACCTTGTGTTACTGTCATTATTGGACTGACCTTACAAGCTTGGCTGATGCTGTAAGCATTTGCTAAACTCTAAAGACAAGTTTAAATATCCTTACAGACATCTTATTCTATTATAACATTTCAAAGATTAACTTAACTCATGTTTATGCTGGAGTGCTTACCTTAGCTATCTTTGATTCATAGGTCTGTAAGAAAACAATATATATAGAATAATACGCTTTCTCCATGCATGAGCCAGCTGTGGTCTTCTCTTTGTTGTGCCACACTTCACTTCTCGCATTTGGACTCTGTGGTAATATAAGTAAGTTAAAAAAAACACTAAATAAAAGAAAAACACTCTACACTTCTGGGACACTTTTAGCAGGAACCACTTTCCAAAAAAATAAATAAATAAATGTTAACATAGCCACTAGAACTAATTGTGGCTGCACAGCAGATTTATTTATTTTATATAATTGCTGGTGAGAAAACACTTCCAACAATTATATAAAATAAAATATGGGTGTTGTGTAAAACTTGAATTTTACACTCACCCTTGATGCTTAAATAAACTCAGAGAGCAATAAACCCTTGAGCTTTGCTCCCAGGGTTTAGTGTAGCATCCAACACCTTAGGTGTGTGTAAAATTCTCATTAAACATACCACCCAATGTATTATTCTATATTTAATCACAATCACTGTGAACTTGGAATACTCTGAATTAATTAATTCCTACTTCTCTGCTTAAATGTTCTATACATATGTTAAGAATCCTCCAGAGTGCCTGCTAATGATTTTAGCAGCCGAGTCTGTTACTACCAAATGTGCTTACTAAACTACTCCATCCTTTATAAATGTATATTCCAGAAAGTGCCATCATATCTGACACAGTAAGTGTTTGATGTCTCAGCTCTTAAAACTTCACTGCACTCATTAGACTCCTGCTTTCTCCTTCCTTCCTTCACTTTCTATTAAGTATCTTTCTTATTGCTGGTGTTTGTTGGCTATCCTGTGGAGACCATCCCCTCTCCAAGTTAGCAGTGGCCTTTGGCTTAGCTCTTAGTGCTTGTTCTCTCTGTGCTATATCGGATCTCTTAAGCTGCTCTTTGAACTACTTGTGTCCAGCTGTCAGGGTGTTGCAGGCAACCACACTTCCCAGCGTGTGTGCTGATGTCATCATATGTTGCCACACCCCATTAGCTGCATATGTACAAGAGGGGAGGCTTTACGCCAGCTCAGACAGTGCTGTCAGTTCATGCTGAGATAGCAAAGCTATAATATGAATGAGAACATCCCTTACTGTCAACGTTGCAAAGCAATAGACAATAGTCTGAACCAGACAGTAATGCAGAAGCAAGGACTGTATGTATTTCAGAATGAGTGCATTAATAGCAAGTGAATGAAGGAAAGAAAAGCAGAAGCCTGATGATCTCAAAATTTAAGAGCTGACACAACAAACGTTTAATGTGTCAGCTTGTTGATACTTTCCAGAATATGCATTATACCAAGTGTCCTATTAGACTGAGATTCTACATAGATGTAAGGACTAGCATAAAATCTATTGATATAACACCATATGAGAATGAGAATGTGGAAAATGTTTTACTGAACACAATTAACACAACCTAGATTTAAGTGGACTCAGAATTAAAAGATTGTGTGTATGTGGTTAAAGTGAAAATAAATGCACACTAGAGATGCGTTAAGTGGTTCTAATTTCGTTCATGGAGTGAAGCGCCAAGAGAAAGCTAATTGCATGTGGCCTGCAACGTGAAGCGGAGTACTTTGCATTATAATGGGTAACGCCAAGTCCATTGAAAACAATGACTTTGTGTTACTCAGCCTTCCCAAACCACTACTCCAATTATTCTTAAGGCAAAGTACATTGGAAACAATGTATTTTGCCTATAACCTTTTGAGGAATTGTTTTGCTGAAACTTTAGTTCATCAAGTGTGGAAACCCTTCTGTGCTCATATCATCAAGTGTTTATTGTTTGTGTATGAATTTTGAATGTTAATCTACGACATTCAGTCTGTGTACTGAGAGACAGTGGAAGTGTGCTTTGGGGAGGGCGATCTGTGGTGTAGGTAGATTAACTTGGAGAAAAGACTGTTCTTTCTGTTTTGGTGATATTTTTCTTGTATAACTATGTTAATGTACACACAATAATATTTTCAATAATTCTTGCCATTTTTTGCTGATTGTTGTGGTGCAGCAGTCCATAATTTTAGTTTGTTTAAAATACGTGGTTATATTACTGAAGTTTTCAATTTGCTATGCATTACTTAGTGTGTGTGTGAGTATGTGTGTGATGTGTGTCATCAAATCAGACACCTTTTATTGTGCCACATAGTAATTTCAACAATGTGAATCTGCTATCCACTGCAGCTGTGTGATTTTGTACTTCTTGGTGGTATCTTTACTGATACTAGTACTAGTGACTATTACTGCAGCACTGCAGTACACTGCCCCATGGCCGCCCAACCGGCAAAGGTATTATTTTCCAGATTTGAATTTCTGATGGTGAGCACTGGTTAGGTGTTGTGCCTTTGCATCTGCATCTCTTCAGTGTGCAGCGCAATCTTAATCTGTCTGTGCATTTGCATCTCTTTAGGGCCCAGTCTCCATCTGTAACTTACAGTAAGTCACAGTTGTTTCTTTGGCTTCCTTCAGAGTACTGGACTGGTGTGGTGCATAATTCTGCATGAACATTGTTCTCATTAATATGCATTTTAAGTCAGGACCATCATCACGTTCACGAGTCACTCATGATACAAATCACATTCTTCATCATCACAGTCACAAATCATGATTCACGAGCACGTCATGAATAACAACATTCATTTTTACTAGTTACTTGGATGTACTGTAAGCCTGATTTGTAGTATCTCTCAGGCTTCACCACCCCACCATTGTACTCATTAATAAATGTTTTTAAGTCGGGAGTTTTGTGCTACAGCTCATTGGGAAGTACAGCCATAGGCATTCGCGTTCCCAATACAGTTCCATACTGGTTATCTCACAACGTTGACACAGAAACACATTCTTCATCATCACGGTCACAAATGCAGTAATAAATCACATTCATGATTACATCACGAATCACAACATTAATTTTTTAAGTTATTTGGATGTATTGTAAGCCTGTTTTGTAGTATCTCCCAGGCTTCACCACCCACAATTGTACTAATTAATACGTGTTTTTAAGTTGGGCAGTTTTGTGCTACAGCTCATCGAGGAGAAATACAAGCTGTAGGCATTCGGTGTTCCCTCCTGTACATATGTGAGTTACATTACTGTAAGTAGTGCTGGGCAAAGTGGGCCCCAATTGCTCCACGAGTATTCAGAGAGTAATGTGAATCCTCGCTGGAGTATCTGCAATGTGAAGCGGAGTACTTCACTTCATAATGAGGAACACGAATTCCATTGAAACCAATGACTTTATGTTATTCTGCCTTCCCCAAACCACTTCTCCACCAATTTTAAGGAGAAGTACATTGAAATCAGTGTAATTTGCCTCACTTCACCTTGTAATTGAGCTCCAAATGAAATTCTGCAGTGATTCATTAGATTGCAGGTCACATGGACTCTAGATTGTTCTGCACAGCCTCAGTTCTGACCTGGGTAGTGTGTGTGTGTGTAGTGGTAGTTGGAGACAGTTTGCACTCAGAACTCTGTGATTCAAAACCTCTAACAGCTGTTTAACATGCCTTTTGAGTCATTGTTTTGCTCAAAATTTAGTACATCACTTGTAGGAAACCCTTTGTGCTCATATTGTTGTGTGTTGATTTTGAAGGTTAATTTAGAACAGTCAGTCTGTGTACTGTGAAGTGTGCTTTGGGGAGGGGCGTATTTGTGGTGTAAGTAGATTAACTGGGAGAAAAAGGCAGTCTTTCTGTTTAGGTTATGTTTTCCTGTATAACTGTGTTAATGTACACACAGTAATATTTTCAGTAATTTTTACATTTTGCTGATTGTTGTGGTGCAGCAGTGTATAATTTGTCTGTTTAAAACATTTGGTTATATTACTAAAGGTTTTCAATTTGCTACGCATTATTTGTAGTGTGTGAGTGTGCGCAGTAATGCGTGCTATTAAATCAGGTACCTTTTATTGTGCCATAGAGTAATTGCAGCAGTGTGAACCTGCTATCCACTGCACCTGCATGAATTTTTTATACTACTTTGTGGTATCTTTACTGGTAGTGGATTGTTACTGCCGCACTAATCCCCTAAATGGCAAAATGTATTCCTTTCCAGATTTGGATTTGTGACTTGTGAGCACTGGTTAGTGTTGTTGTGTCTTTTCATATGTATCCCTTGAGTGCACAGTGCAATCTTAACATGTCTGTGCATTTGCAGGGCACAATTAGTTCTGGGAGACTGCATTTTTGTTACGCTCTCATTTCACTTCATCAGCACTGGGGAATTTCTGGACACAGGCAGTAGTATTTCGTCAGCACTTGGGGAATTTTCTGGACACAAGATGGTAACATTTGGGATGAAATATTAATTCTGGTGACTCTATGTGTGACCACTGTGTGCATGACTGATTGCGCCATTAATTCTTGGGGACTTGTATTTCATGTTATGCTCTCATTTCACTTTTGTCATGCGGTGAATTTTCTGGACACAAGACAGTTGCATTGGGAGGATGCACAATAATTATGGGGACTGTGTGAGTACTGTGTAAATGACTGAGTCGCCATTAATTCTGGGACACTTTGCATTTATGTTACTCTCTCATTTCATTTTGTCAGCAAGTGTGAATTTTCTGGACACAAGGCAGTTGCATTGTGGGGATGCACATAATTCTGGGGACTGTGTGAGTGAGTACTGTGTGCATGACTGAGTGCGCCATTAATTCTTGGGGACTTTGCATTTCATGTTATGCTCTCATTTCACTTTGTTACCACTTGACAATTTCTGGACACAAGACAGTAGCATTTTGGGGATGCACATTAAATCTGGTGACTCTGTGTGTGTGACCACTGCACTCATGACTGATTGCGCCATTAATTCTGGGACACTTTGCATTACTTGTTGTGATATCATTTTACTTCATCAGCACTGGGGAGTTTTCTTGATGGTAGCATTTTGGGGATGCACATTAATTCTGGTGACTGTGTGTGACCACTGTGCGCATGCCTGATTGTGCAAATTAATTCTGGGACACTTTACATTTCATGTTACGCCTCATTTCACTTCATCAGCACTGGGTAATTTTTCTGGACACAAGACAGTTGTATTTTGGGATTGGGAATTTTAGTGAGTCTGGTAAATTTTGGAGCCTCATTAATGTTTACTTTTTGTCATGCAATCGTGAAGTATTTGTCAAAAGAAGGACATACACCTGCAATTATACTGTGCTAAACTACATGTGCAGTCCTTCTTCTTTCCTGTATGTGCACACTGTCCAGCGTCAAGTTCCAAACATATATATATATATGTGCTGATGCTGACTTGTTGCACTGTTCATGGTGAAGGTATAAGAATAAAGATAAGAATATATATTGTATATTTTATTTGTACCATCAACGGCAGCACACAAAGTCATATGATATGTTTTAGAGGTCTTGGGCCAGTGTGCACCTCAATCAGTTGTCACACAAACACAGTGCACACATGACTTTAGGAGATAATAGCACAAAAATCATGCTTTTAAACAAACCATACCCAACAGACATAAAATATTGCTGAGGCACCCAAAACATTTTATGGTGTACAGACATGTTCAAGTCAGAATATATAACAAGTCCTGCAGTCCACTGCCACCACACTGTGCTACCACTGGTGCCGTGTCATGTTAGGTGTACATCAACTTGCTGAAACACTGACACTGCCAGTGTAAACTATAAAGACATATTCCAGAAGAAATAATGAAAAGAAGCAATGTGGTAGTACAGTGTGGTGGCAGGAACTGAACCTTATATATTTTCTGACTTTATAATGTCTGTACACCTTGAAATGTTTTGGGTGCATCAGCAACTTCATGTCTGTTAGATACAGTTTGTTGAAAAGCAGGATTTTTGGTTGCTATGATCGCCAACAAAATATACATTACATATTCTTATCTTTATTCTTTATACCATAAATACAGCAACAAGTCAGACAGCAAGCAACATATATATGTTTGCAAGAAGCTGGACAGTGTCTGCAGTACACATACACACACAGGACGAAGGTTGACTGCACACATGCAGTTTAGCACATTATACTTGCACTGCCCAGTCTGCTTTTCCACAAACACTCAGTGACAGAAAGTAAACATTAATGAGGCACCAAAACAGCACACACACACACACAACCACACACACACACACACACACACACACACACGTAACAGAAGGAAGGGTGGTCAGAATACAAAGTGCCATGCATACGAAGACAACAAAAAGGGTATAATTACATACAACGGTGGGGTGGTGGAGGAATACATTTTATAACACAGCAAGGAAGGTGTGGGGGGGCACATGGTGTGAGGAAAAAACTAATGTGGGATCCCATGGTGATCCAGCAGCAGTTCCAGCATGGACATCATTTGCAACTGATATCCTCTATGTGATCCAGCCACTGCTTGACAGCACTCACCCTCTTGTTGTTCTCCTCAACAGCACTCCAGAGAACTGCCAAGTCATCCTGTGTTACATGCAGTTCTCTGGGGTCCACACGCTCTACAGGCTGACCTGCTGGTGGTGGCAGTGGGGTGCTGGTGGAGCAGCAGGTGCTGCTTTGGCCCTCCTTTCCTTAGGCCACCGCCACACTGCCACCCTCTGCCACAGAAGGCCAGCAGGTGCAGATATGGCCTGTTCTGTGGCAGCCTGCCATTCCAACTGGTGGTGATTGAACATATGGGTGCGCTGGCCCCAGTCCCCAGGTGAGTCTCCCAGGGGCCATGGCGTGCCTCCACCTCACATAAGCAGCACCTGACCATGCTGCTGTCTCCCCGACACAGTCAAAAACTGCCAAACAATGGAGGTGCAGGGAGGACCAGGCACAGGCAGGGAGGGCTAGATAGCTGGCAGCTGGCTGGTTACAGTGCTCAGCAAGGATGGGATCCACACCTGGGCCCAGGGGCACACGTACATCCTGCTCCAGAGGACTTGGTGCTGGAGCTGGTGCTGGAAGTGGTGGTGGTGGTGGTTCAACTGCCTCAGAGTCAGGAGGCAGTGCTGGTCCTGCTTCTGGGGTGGGGGTGACACTCAGAATTTTCGATCGGTCCAATAAGAACTAGCGGCCATGCCCCCCACGCATGCGCACCATACAGTGCCTACCAGTACCATGCTCTCCCAGAGCTACTCCCACCCCAGACACTCCCTCACCCTAGTCCATCTCCCCTGCTGTGCTCCCTCAGTCCATCAATGACTACTCACACTGTCACACAACACACACACAGTCACACAGACACAGACAAACAACTACTTATAAAGGTAAGAAAAATAAATTTACAGAAAGAACAAATTAAGTAAAAAGAGTACAGAAAGACAAAAATTGTAGCTTTTAAAAAGCTGTTGAGTCTAAATCAAAGTTTAAATCTACTCCTCGCTCTGATCTCCAAGTCTCAGCAGTGACAAACAACACACTCCTCTCTCTCCGTCTGCTTCTGCGCAGGAGAAAGTGAAAGTGTCTGCTTGTAAGACTCACTTCCTTCCTTTTCCTGCCTGGCCATGGCTAAAGAGCATGGTGAAGTCCATTGAAAACAATGACTTTGCCTTACTGCGGTTTGTCATTCTGCCTTAACGCAAGTGGTAGTGACAAGGCAGAGTGAGCACTGGTATAGCCCACTACGTAGCAGAGTGGCAGTGTGAAGTACCAACTGCTGCTCACTTCACTCTATGAATTTAAATTTGCTTCATCTCTAGTGCACACTATCATAAAGAGTGAAGTAGCTCAGTATGCACATTTGGCAGTAACTGACCTAGTTGGCAGACTTATTAGCAAGCACTTGAGAGGATTCATATGTATAGAATATTTAAGCATTGAACTAGGAATGAATTCACATAGAGTATTTAAAGCTCACGGTCATTCTGACTAAATAAAGATAACATTTAGAAGTACTATTAACTAACTGAAATGATGTATGCTGTTTTTCCTACAGATGTATGAATCAAATAAAGCTAAGGTAAACACTTCACTTTAAACATGAGTTAAAGAGTTGCTGACGCTTCAGAAGAACTTTAACAAAGCATAATATTGAGACACAGTTCAGCTTGTTTCTCACATTAGCTCTGTATTTCTCCTCCACATTATATATTAATGAGTTCATTTTCATGAAAACAGGATCTTTGTTCTCTGAAGAGTTCATCTATTCCTGCTGCTTTCTCCCTACCTGAGGTCATAATGCACTGCTTGTGACAGCACAGTTACTCCCATGGCAACAGACTGTGATGTCACAACAGGATTATGAGAAAGTAGGGAGTAAGCTATAGAGGCAGATGAACTCTAGGGATAAAGATTATGTATTCATAACAACTTCCTCATTAATACATAATTGGGGAAGAAATCTAGAATACATACAGAATGCAAGATGAATTGTACCTATTACGTTTTCAACATTTTTTTGAGGCGTCAGCAGCTCTCTGAATTAATCTTTGAAATGTTATAATAGGATAAGCTGTCTATAAGGATTTTAACTTGTTTTTAGAGCTCAGCATATACTTACGGCATATTCAGCCAAGCTTATAAGGTCAGTCAAATAGTGACAGTAGCACAGGGTGGTACAACTTACTTTGTATGTGGTTGCACTGAGATGTGGTGGTCAATGTACAGTACTCTGTATATGAAATATAATGTTATATTACAGAAACACCAGATTGAATGAAAATCAGTTTCTTCCCAGAGATTTAGTAGATAAGTGACTGAAGTAACAGTTGAATGTTATATGTTATTTTGCCCACAAGCTTTAAAAGCAAAATCAAAAGACTGTGTAAAGATACTTATGTTTTTTATATCTATTAAATTGCAATAATTCTCACTGAAGAAGCATGCATGAGGTGGTGATACATTGGGGTATTTAAAGAATAAATAAGATTTTAGATTTATTTGGTGTTTGGACTCTTGGCCTAGAGCAGTCACTCCCCCATTTTTGTGCCATTATTTCTCAAACCCACATTTGGATGAAAACAGAATATTTTGTTCCAACTTCCTCTCACCCTCATGTTCGTGACATCTCAGTCATATGCAAATGGTTATGATCTAACAAACTGTCAATTATGACTGCAATGGGATGGAAAGCTGGATGCTAAAATGAGGTCTGAAGCATGAAGGACTTCATATTTGAACAGTTTGCATGGAGCAAAGAGACTTTGTGCCATGCAAATAGTACGTTGGCTCCTGAGATGTACTTAGCATGCCAATTGTCATATTGGAAGCCTCTGTTCGCATGGCACAAAGCAATCTATGTATCAATGCAAAGGGAAGCCTTAAGCACATGCAAAAAGCCAGGCAGAGCTATATGTACTGTAAATGACAAAATGGTGTACTGGAGGCTGGTGGTTGTGCTTACTGTTTGTGCAGTACTACTTACTGCTTGAGAAACTATGTTTTCGTAGTACACACCAAAATGGTACACCCACTTCTTCTCCCTGTCTCCTTTAAAGCTGTCCATAGCATCAGGTAGTACCTCTCTCCCTCTCACCTTGTCAGTTGTCCCTGGCATCTAGTTATATCAGACCCTTCTTTCAGTCCTCATGCGAGTTTTCCCTGGTGCCTAATGTCACCCTTCCTCTCCCCATTCACACAATCAGTTGTTCCTGGTGTCCAGTTATACCCCACCCAAAAGCACCTCACCCCAGAGCAACTTAACAATGTCCCACAATGGTAGAAGGCAGAAAACCTTCCCTCCTCCCTCAGTGGGTTCACACCTACAGTGGAGCCTGCCACGATGCAATGTAATAACTTGCAGTAGCTGACATGTCACAGAATACTGCATGACAAAAGGCATAATTACCATTGAATTACACTGTTTCTTGCAGTATACTGCAGCATTTTGCGATACACTGTAGCATTACAACATTTCATGCTGGCTGATGCCACTGTAAGCACACAAACACAAAGCACTAGGTGAGGATTGTGAAAATCAGAAGAGGGTGGTCAAAAGTGAGATGGCAAAAACTGCCGTCAATTACGGTGCCCAACCAAAATGCAAACCGCAAAACAACACCAGTGGTAGTGGTTCACAAACACATCGACTGTTAACATGGCCTACAAAACAAAGGTAATCTGTGTTTTTGTAGGTGTTTCACCCCCCCCAAATTGATTAGAATCATCTCCATAGGTGTAGGGGTGGACCTCAGGGATGGAGAAACACTTGCAGGAGGGTTATATTGGGTGGGGGACATAAAAATAAAATAACACTTGGTAGGGAAATGGGGCTTACATGGGTGAGGGATGGAAACAAAAACAAAACTTGGTGGGAAAATGGGGGCTACATTGGGTGAGGGAGAAATAAAAAATAGAACTTGGTTGGGGGGATGAAAATATAGAACTGGGAGACCAGGAACAGAACCCTGGTCTCCAGAATGATTTCTTCTACAGTTGCTCAGAGCCTTAGCCCCTCCACCAAGGGAGCAGCTCAGCAAAGCACCACACTGCTGGATTCTTCTCTTCTCTTCTCCTCCACTGTGCCTAGACAGCTGCATGGGTAGTGGTAGCTGTCTGAGCTATTCTATCCTGCAGCTATCTAGGCAGGGCTATTGTGGAAGCGCGATTTTGACAGTGCTATTACAGAACCACAATATTCACCTGGTAGGTAAACACAATATTGATCTACTAGTGGGCATACTGATGTACTAATTCAATGGGCCAGCAAGCTTAATAGTACAGGAGTGCAAATGTTGCTTATGCAACTTATTATTTTATTCTGTTAGGATGCTTGTAAATGAAGGTTGTTGGTTTAGCAGTAATTAGTTTGAAAGCTTCTGCAACATACTTCTGGCTGTTTGTGCTCTGTACTTTGTGGGGTTACCACCCTTTTAGGGTACCATGACAGCTCAGGAACCCTCTTAAGGAGGGTTCCACCCTTAGAGGTGTCATGAAACTGGTGTTCCTTTAGCCTCAAATAAATCAAACAGAAGGAGAACCCAAGGAAAGAGGCAAGCTGCTAGAAAAGAGAGCATGTCAGAGGAATAAAGAAAATGAGGTTCTGAGGAAGCTTCAGCATGATCCCTTGAAGAGCACTGGGAGGTGAGCATGGCTAGAGTCACTCTCTGCACCAGTCAAACCCCAGGCTATAGTCCTGTAATTCAACAGTTAAGTGAGCAAATAAGAATAGGAGAGAGAGATGGTGCTAGAGCAACTTAGAATGTTGTTCTCTAGGATATTTGTAACTGAAGGTTGGTTGTTAGCAGTAAGTAGTTTGAATACATATGCAAAGTACTTATGGCCATTCACACCCTCTGTCCCTTACTGGGACTACCACCCTTTTGGTACTCAAAGGCACTGGAATCCACATGAGGAGGATTCAGTGCTAGAAGAGTGAGAGGAACAGAGTTCCTTTAGGCTAAAGAAACTTTATGGAAGGAAACAAATAGCAGAGTTGAAGACATGACTTCCTTAAGGAGAGAGGAATGAGGATTATGAAAGAAAGTCAATGCTTGTATAGAGGAGAAGCCAATATTCAATCCTGATATTGGAATATTTAACCACCATCTGGCTCCAACTCTCAATGGAATTAATTAGTTAATTAGTTAATTTATGTTCAGCATGCAGGAGAAGAACTCTCCATAGAGGAAACCTTTGGGGAACCAAGGCCTTGTTTGACATCCCACATGGCTTGGGTTACTATTTATGATGGCTCTGACCACTGCCGAATTTGAAATTCAGTTCAGTGGAAGAGTTTAGATGTGAATACTCTCACTCTGGCCATGATTTATATGACCACCATCTATGCTACGTCTCCAGAGTTCTCTGTCCCTGAGCATCCTCACCCACACTTGTCTTTTATGTTGTAAGCCCTATTACCCACTTTGTTGCCCCTGCCACCTTATCCTCCCTGTATCTCCTGCCCACTCAGCCTCCAGTGGACAGGCTTGACACTCTGAAACACCTACATTATGTGTCACCCCCAGTTCATGGAAAGGCCATAACTTCCTGTACCCGAGGTGGTCACTTAGTCAAACCATCCTGAATACGCCAATTACTAATGCTTTATTTATTTATTCTTGTACTGTACCTATGTGTTCCTTGTATCATTTGTATCTGTACATATTGCACATTTATGGATTGTACTGTTATAATTTAACATACTAACATACTAAAATGCCAACAGAATAGGCCTAATGGTCTTTCGTGTCTCTGTTTGCTTGGTCAGCCCCCACCCTGGGTGCTGACCTTGCTATCCCCTCCTTCTCTGGCTTCTCCTTCCCAGTTCGGATATTCTTGCTGCATTGGAATTTGCTTCCTGAACCCTTCCCTGTACCTGTCCCACCCCTCTTGAACCCCTCCACTTTCTCTGCCTCCACCAGTCCCCTAGGTAGTGCATTCCATGGCTCTACCACCATCTCAGTGAAATAGCACCTCCTCCTTTCTCCCCTCATTTCCCCTAATTTGTATACCTATGTATCAGGTCCATCTTGCAAATGAGCTTGCTCAATGGTATTCGCCTGAATAAATAAAGATTTTGATTGATTGATTGATTGATTAACTCTGTTTCTCTAATGGGATGACACTGAGGTGTTGCTGAGTTGATTTTCACACTCAGGGGGCACTCTTCATCTGTGGGAGGGCCTCACCCACAAGACATGGGGTGGGAAGAGACTGACTGCTGTATGACGTATGCTCACCTAGAGTCCACGAGGAACCGTTGACTCATGGTGATGGTAAGGACTAATGGATGAGGAATACAGACAAAATATGGTGGACTGTAAGCAGATGGTGGGATATTTGTATCTATAGGGGCTGCTATATTGATCCATGTGGCGAAGGGACAGCCACCCCATGGCAAAGGCCCTTTCCTCAAAGCACAGGAGACAACATAAAGCAAATGCCAAGAGATAGATGTCACTGAGTCATTCTGCATGACTAAATATGCCCCACATAAGAGGATTTCACCCTTAAGAGGCAGGATATCATAAATGCTGTGCTTAGAGGTACCACTGAGTCCATCTGCATGCCTAAAGGGGCTTCTATAGTAAGAGTCCTACTACTCTAGGAAGGAAGAGGAGAGATAAGGATGCCAAGAGGTGCTGTTGAGTTGATCTGAACAGCTAAAGGACCCCACTTGATGAGAACCCTCTAGAAGCAGATTTCATAAATCAGGGCTAACTCATCAACCTCCTCGTTCAGAGATTTGCAAGGCCCATATGACTCCCATGTCACCGTGTCCAGTTGACATCCCTGCCTGTTGACTGTACAGGACCCAACTGGTTGAAGGGGCTTGGTTTTCTTTGTGCTGCTGTAGGAGGGTTATTTATGATGTCTCTGATCACTGTCAAGTTTGTAATATAATTCAGGGAAGAGTAAGCCTAACCTATAACTGATGATGATGATGATGGCGATGATAAGGAGACTAATGGTTGGGAGTACAAGCAAAATCAGGTGGGTCATTGGAATATGCTGGAATGAGTGTATCAAGAGGGACTGCTGTACTGATCTACATGGCTGAAGGGACAGTCCCTCCCATGGCAAAGGCTATTCCATCAAGACACAGGTGACATCAAACAAATACCAAGAGGTGTCACTGAGTCGATCTGCATGACTAAATAGGCCCCATATAAGAGGATTCTACCCTCAAGAGGCAGAAAGTCATAAATACTACACTGAGAGGTTTCACTGAGTCCATCTGCATGGCTAATGGGGACCCTGTAGTGAGAGTTCTACCCTCAAGACAGGAGGAGGAGGGTGATGAGGATGACCAAGAGGTGCTGCCAAGTCAATCAGAACAGCTAAAAGGACCCCCCACTTGATAGAGGACCCTACCCTGTAAAGCAGACTTCATAAAATCAGGGCTAGCTCATCAAACTCCATGTCCAGAGACCATAAAGGCCATTTTGACCCCTGGTGCTGTGTCCAGGTTCACATCCCTGCCTGGTGACTGTACAGGGCCAAGCTACTTGAGGGCATGGGTGGGTTCATTCTTTCTTCTGTGGTAGGGTGGTTTGTCCCAGAATAAATAATAAGTAGCACAGTGCCTCCACCCAGACAGAATTAGTGGGCCAGATATGTCACATGCAGTACCACCCCCTGGGATGCAGTAAACACCTCCTCACACTGGAATGGCCCACCACCTGGAGACCAGTAAGACAGTTGTTACCTTCACCAATAAACACTACAATCAGGTTGAACAAACTCGGTGCACACAAGAAATAAAATTCAACAAATTAACATTGCTTTCATTTATGACACCTCTTAAGAAGGCTTTACAGCCAAAGCAATGGAGCCAGGGCATTTGGCTCAAACTCTTTAATAAACTCCATTTGAAAAGAAATTCTTGGTGAGATTTTACTTTGGTGAGTTGCCACAATTGCTGTCTTTTGACTTGTTTGAATGTTTAGGGCTGGCCGCCCTCTGCAAGCACTGACCCTGCACAGTTGGTTTTGCAGCAGCCACCTGTGGACTTTTATTTGTGAACCAAGGCCTGGAAACAGGATGAAAGAGGGGGGTTAGATAATTGTAAATCATTTTTTAACACTCCCATCCTATAGCAATGCCTTCTGGGGAGTGACTGTACTGTGAGGTCACTACAACCCTCTCAGATCCCACACAGTTTATGAAGCAGCTACTCAATCAAGGGGCACAAAAGAGGAAATATACTACATGGGGTGGGGTAAAGTCTTCCACTGGTACCCATAGTAAAACTAACATTTCAAGTATGTCACAATAACCAGTGACTCTGGTTTCCCAGCAATTACACTAGAGTCGTGGGGCAGGCCTGGTAGCTATGTTGCCTGGTTTCTTTCACTGGTGCAACTGATGAAAGTTAGCAAGCTTGCAATTTACCCCAACAGGCCATAGTATGCTAGCACAATTTAAAGAACTTGAAATCCAATGAAAAATGCTTGAAAACCAACTTGTCATCAAAATGCAGTAATGGTACTCCAAAACTGGAAAAGCACAAAACACCCCAGCCAGGAATGCCAGCACTCACATGACCCATGGATGAAACAGTTAGTTAAGGCATGGCACAGCACACAGCAACGGGTGAGCAGCAGTCAGGGAACAGAGCCCAGCGACCTGGGGATGAAGCACTTCTGATCCCCTCAGTTCTGCAGCAGCACAGCCCTTCTGGTTCACACCTTTCAGTATACAACTCTTCTAATTCAGCTCTTAATCACAGGAGCACTACACAGAGACTTCACAGTTCCCAAGGATCCCAGACCCCAGGCGTGACCCCACTATCTGACTTCCCTCTGGATCAAGAGCCTGATGTACTCCCTGTTCCCTAATCCACCCTATTAGATAAAGGCTAGTAGGCCCCTTTCCTGGCTCCAGAGCAGCATGGGTAGAATACAGATCTTAATCTCTGCTCAGTGAGGCTCAACAGCTTTGGTATGCAGCAATGGCCCACAGGATCACACTTTCAGCAATTTCTTCCAGCAGGTACTCATCTGGCATAGTCTGTAAACAATGTAAACCCAGGATAAGGCTTACAGTGAGTTTCTGAATACCCATATCTGAAGAAGGATGTGAAATCACTGGAAGGGTACAACTCCACTCCTTAAATTACATGGCTTCCTCATCTCCGACAACCCCTCGGTTGCATCAGAGTTCAACATATACTTCACATCCTGTGCCTCATCACTCCTTTCCTCTCTTCCCTCTCCCTACTAGTTTACACGCTACTCAGATATACCCTTTTGTCCCAAGAAGGGTCCTTCTCCTTCCATCAGTCTCCCCTACTGAGGTTCTTGAAGGCTCTTCTCACTCTTAATCCTACTAAGGTGGGTCCCAGATGGCCATGAACTAGGCAGCTACATCTGTCTGTGCTGCTGTCTCTGCCCTCTATCCACCATCTTCAACCTCTTGTTCTCCCACATAACAGTCCCTTCTGCCTGGAAACATGCCACTGTCCTTCCTTCCCGAATGAGGTGATCCTCCTCACCCAAAAACTATCATCCAATCTTTCTACTGCCAGCCCTATCTAAACTCCAGGAGCATCTCGTCCTTGCTCAACTTTCTTCTTACCTCTCTGACTCCTCCTTCTTTACTCCATTCCATTATGGTTTTAGAAAAAACACTCACCCACTACCTCCCTCGTTAGACTCACTGACTCCATACTCATGGGAATGGATAGTGGTCCAATTACCTTGGCCATATCTGTTGACCCTGCCAAGGTCTTCAGTATGGTCTCCCACACCCACCTGCTGCAAACCCTCACTTCAACTGGCCTCTCTGACTCTGACACTGGCAGGTTCAGGGCCTACCATACCGGCAGGTCACAATCAATCAAGATAGCTGATGCTATGTCAGTCCCCTCCAAATCCACAGGAGTTCCCCAGGTCTCTGTGCTTGGACCCCTGCTGTTCTCCATCTTCCCTTATGACCTCCCTCAGCCTGCTGTTCTTCCTACATTCATATGTATGAATGACACTGTCCAGTACACCTCCGGCTGCTGCCCCATTGATGTAGCTGCCAGACTTTAGGATGACTTCAGTAATGTTCAGCACTAGCTGCACTCTCATTATCTCTTCCTCAGAGCTAAAAACAGTCTCCATGACCTTTGGCACTAGTCAGAGACTCTCCAAACTCAACTCCCTCCCACTTTCCACAACCCTTGGCGGGACTACACTTAAGGACACCCCTCATTCAGGTGTCTTGGGGTCTGGCTGGATCCCAACCTCAATTTTTCTGGACACATGGATGCCATCCTGAAAAGCTGCACCCCAAGTCTGGTGCCCTCTATAGGAACCGTTCATGTCTACCTCTTATGGTCAGGTGTGAGATTGTCCAGAAAATGATTCTACCTATTTTGACTATTGTGATGGGTTCTATGTGACAAGGGCAACTGAATGTCAGCGACTGGTCATAAGGAACACAACCACAGGCGACTGAAAAACAGTATGTTATTTAATGCAGAGGCTTGTCCTGCACCCCCATAATTAAGATTCCTCCTTCCGGGGCACAACCGGGAAAGAGGTAAACCATGGTCACCATTACTGTCGATGCCATTGTGCAGTCGCCCTTATGTCCAGTCGCTGACTTTCGTCACCCACATCACAGGCTACCCTGTGATGTAGTCTTAGTGCTGCTCCTAAGTCTTCCTTTGCCAAACTGGATACCCTCTTCAACACCCTGTGCCACTTAGCTCTAGACTGTTTCCCTCACTCACCACTGTGCTCTTTATCGCTGTCTTGCCTCTCTCATCTCTGGTTGACCACCACCTGGCCCATTGTGCTAAATTTGTCTCCAAATTCTGGTTTCACTTTCTTCCTCTCTACCTCTCTTCCTCCCTTACCTACCTCCTCCTGTCCAGCACTTCCTCAGATCAGCTGATTCACGCACTTTAACAGTCCCTCGCTGATCCACAGTATAGGTCATACTGCCTTTTCCCATCATCTTCCTAAACTATAGAATTCATTGCCTCCCCAATTCGGCCACTCCTCCTCCCTCATCCATCTTCTCAGCCTTAAAAACTTTTTCTCACCAAATTGTACATGCACCTAGGCAGTTTCCCCACTTGCTAGTCTCCTCTTGGCTGATCCCAGTACCAATTTCTTCAGCACTTATTGGGCTATATTATTGTCTATTGTAACTTGATGCACTATACTCCTTGATCTACTAGTTTAATTGTGATGTTTGTTATCTTCCTTGGCCTTCTTTGTCATATTTATTGTGTATATATTACTATGCAGCCTCCATTGGCATTTTGTAATCATTGCTCCAATGTACCCCTCCCCCAGGACGCACTGTGAGACAAGCAGCCCTGGTTGCTCAGCGTGTTTTTCTGGTGAAACTTTTCAACAAATAAATAAATAAATGCAGAGCAACATGGATTATCCAGACACTGGAGGACAGACGATATGAAAGGCTGAGAGTTAAATATGTACTCCTTGGAGGAGAGAAGGGACCATGGGGATATGATCAGACCTTTAAGTATGTAAAGGGATAAACAAGGCAGGCACTGAAGGGATACTCAGGCTGAGGAAGGGCAGGGACATGAGAGGTATGGCCTTAGACTGGAGGGAAGATTTATGATGGAAATGAGGTGACACTTTTTCACAGAGAGGTCATGGCAGAATGGAATGCTCTACAGAGGAGGTGATAGCCTGTAAGACAATAGGTAGTTTCAAGGGGATGGGACAAGGTGAGAGGGGTTAACTGGGAAGGAGGGGTGGGGCAGCTGCAAGGTGAGGTGCTAGCAGCAAACTTGAGCAGATTTGCAGGGTTGTTGACCTGGCTAGGCCTCTTGCTTGGACTCACTGTAGTAGATCTGAACATGTCAGTGTCTGTCTCAAACTATCATGAGCTGTTCAAGAGCTCAGAAACTTCCTCCCTTCTAGTCAGTGTCTTCTAGTCAGTGTCTCATTGGATAGGCAGGGCTGCTAATCAGTCCTTCTGCCCGTCTTGCCCCCTGGTTGGCATTCATTGCCTGCCAGTCCATGTGGGGATTCTGACTGCATCCTCCTCCTAAAACCTTTGCTATGTATTACTGGGGCTTTCTAGCCCTCTGATTTACCTTGCATCAGGGTTAATGGGCACTGAAATGGCTGTCCCATGTTCTACCGGAGCCTCGTGCTCCAAAGTCTCCTATTGCATCATTTTCTTTTGCCCCATTTAGTTTGCTGACTGAGACAGTGTGAGCCCTGTCTGGAGTGGATGCCCATGTGTGGTTGTCCGGGCCCCCATTCCTTTTGCTCTTGTTTCTGTGGGATGACCACTCGCACTGGGAATGAAAATGAAATATGTTTGCTGTATGTTTGTCTATTTTAGGGTGTCACATTTAAACAATTTAATGATTTAATGGAATAAAAGAAAAGGCATGATGAGTTCAAGGGTTGGCAAGAGAAGAGAGAAGAGGTGCACACCCTTGTTCTCCATTCCCTTGCAAAATCCAGTGGTACTGTTATGAACTTGCTATCTTACTAAAACTATCTTCTGAGATGAAACAAAATGGAAACATAAAGCCCCTTAACATAAACCCCTTAACCAAGAAAGAGGAGATGAGTCTTGGCTAGCAAAACTAACATATATGAACATCTATGTCTTTACTGTTTGATGAGGAACTCCTAAGATGTTTATACTGGTTTTACAAAAGGGTGGATCACCTGACGGTGATGTCATCCATGAAAGGCATAAAACTGACTGCCAAGTGAGGAGGTCCTCAGAAGTGTGTGATTGTTTCCACACTGTCTATTTGAAAGGCTAAAGCTAAGCCTCAGGAATTTTCAAAATTAGAAAGTTTGCTGGATACTGCACATTGAATAACCTTTTGCTTTCTGTATGTTTATTTTTATTTTTTATTTTCTGATCTGGATAAAGTAACAATGCACATTTGCATTTTTATGCACCTGACTTCTGATTTATTCTGTCTGTTTTATCCACACCTTCACACTGACCCTGGGGTAGCTGCAGCCCTTCTGGGATGCTGTTCAGTTTGTTTGTTAGGGCAGTGAGTGTAGTAGTCTGGACTTGGAGGTACTGGCAGTGTCTGTGGAGCTTGAAGTGCTGGGGAGGAGCCCCTGCACATGTACCCCAGCTCATGGACCACCAGCGGCAATGGGTGGCACAGAGGTGCCAAAGTAAAGTTGCAACCCAGTCCTCATATCCAGGACTAGGGGCACCAGGGTCAAAGAAATGTGGCCACAGCTGCCAAAGAAAAGGCACAGGAGGCACCAAGAAACTTGAGCTGCTCTCTCTCTCCTGCAGCCAAACACATGGTCAAGTGTGAGGGATCTGACAGTAGAAACTGAGCCCCAGGGACCTCAGGGGTGGCAGTCAACAGTCAGGTAACCCCCTCCCAAGGAGTGGGTTACACCCAAATACTCAACGTGGCAGGAGTGGTTAGGATCTGATACTGATGTGAGAGAAAAAGCAGAGCAGGGTGAAGACTGGTAAGTAAAAAAAACTACAATACAAATTTATGGATAGGTTATATGGCAAACAGAGCGACAGCCCAGGTCACTGAGCAGGAATACAGAACATAATCTAACTACATCTTAATTTACAGCCAGTATGTCACAGATCCTAGACATTCACTCCATGAATAGCAAAGGAATGATTTTCACCTGAAGCTGATTAAAGAAGGAAAGGGACACTGGCTGCGGATCTAATTAAGACGTTGAACACAAATAAGCATGCATGTGATATATTCCTCTGAACCTGTGTAAAAACAGTATGGAGTTTAAAGTGTCTTGCTCTAGCCACTTTAAAAGTAAATAGCAAACCAAAAACATGAAATTCAAAGTAAAAGTGGCAGGATGGACGGAGCATGCACAGCACCTAATGAGCAGGGTGCAGAGCTGGAGCAACCTAGTTCCCAGTATACAGACAAGACAGCTGCGACGCTGTGCACTCAGAGAAGAAATTAGTATGCACCCCAATTAAAATCCAGGAGACCGAAAATCAGCTGCTACTCAGTTTGTTAACTGGTCAAACAGGCACATACTGCAGAAACTGAGCTCTTACAGATCAACAAGCCCTGGTGCTTCGCTCATCAGTGCTTCATTAGGGGGCTGGGTTGTTGATGCAGATCATGCACTTTTATACCTTGACATCAGCTGGGTGGGCAGGTCCAATTGGTAGTCCAGGTATGGAAAAGAAAAGGACTTGTCAGGGTCATGGTGGGAGTCACACTAGGATCCACTTAAAATGTTGAAGAAAAATAAAATGTTATCAATATACTGTATGGTACAGACAGAAATGTAAACATGAAAGGAAACAGAATGTCATTGTTTATAACAACAGTGCAAAAATCAATCACTCCAAACTACATACAATTTTCAAACTATTAGAAAGGGCAATTTTTAAAATTAAGCAAGTAGCTAGAGTTATAAAAAAACTTTGTAGAATTAGACTGGCAGATCATAATACTTCAGAAACCTAGGTGTCTTTTGGACAGTCACCTCAATTTCTCTACCCACATCAAAGCCATTTGCACCAAGCTTCTGCCCACACTTGCAGTCTTTTACTGCCACAAACCTGCCTCCCTCTCCCCTCATTACATGAATTAGTACTAAAAATGATCCTGCCAGTGCTAGACTATGCGGCGTAGTGTATAACACTGCCTCAGTACTTTCCTCTCCAAACTGGATACTCTCTTAACTCCTTTTGCCGTCTTGCCATTGCCCCCTTACCCATCACTGCCTCCTATATGCCCCACTCTCCGTCACCCCACTGTCTCACAGGTGTTTTGTCCACTGCACCTCCCTTATAGCTAAGTATTGGTTTGACTCCCTTTCCCCTATCTTTCCACACCGACTTTCACCTGCCAGTTCCCACTTCCCTACTCTCTTTGCCACAGAGACACGTGCCTTCTCAACCTTAAGCCCTCACCCAAGGCAGGCCAGTTTGCATTCTCATACCATATCCCTCTTCTCTGGAATAATCTACCCTCTTACCTTAATTTTGCTTCTCTGCTCTCTCCCTCAAAAACTCCTTAGACTACTCCCCTCCACTTAGTGCCCTAACTGTTCCTAATCCTCACCACCCCCCATCTTGCTTCTGGATCCCTCGTAGGCACTTCCCAATATCCCCCCTGTGTTTGTCATGCACCTCTCTCACCTATCTTTCGAAGTTACCTCATACTTTCTCTGAAACAAGTCCCAGTTGGCCTGAACTGGTTATCCTCCTGGTTTCAAGTGTCCTAAAACAAAATCTGTCTGTGCACTTATGTACCTTATTTTATAACATTTTATTTATGCTCACCTCTGTATATATCACGCCTGCACCTTAGTATCATCTTGTAATATTTTCTTTATGCATTATGTTTAGTGTAACCTTGCTCAACCTTATGTGATTGTGATTGTTTTGCTTGTACCTGGTCGTATTCTGAGAACGAGCTTTGGCTTAGTGTGCCTTTCCCAATCGCCAATTCTAAATAAAGAAAGAGTAATTATCAGTTATCAGAGGTTTGGGGCAGACTAGGTGGTCCAACGGCCCTTATCTACTGACAAATTCTATGCTTCTATGTATAACTCTGTGATTCTGTAATTTTATAACTTTACTGGTGTTTTGAGGTTTATTCCAAATGTTTCCACCTGTAAAGATATAATAGGCTGTGTGGAGTCCTCCTGTTGTTGCAATCTCACCAATCAATTTCTGATGTCCAGTTAGCTCCAGGGATCAGTAGGCATGGCAGACTACACCACCTGTGACAAGCAGAAAGCAGAAGAAAATGAAGAACAAAATTCAAATGAAAGCAGTGTGGGGATAATAAAGAGGCAGAAAAGGAGGTAGGAGTTGAAGGGATTTCAATAGAAATCTTTAAAAAGAAATGTTTACTTCATTTAGAATAGGGCAGGGCAACTGCACAATTGTCTGAACATTCATTTGATTTCCCGTGGGTAAAGTCTTCAGTAATACCAACATTTATATGTTCTACCCATGATCCACAAGGGAATGGACAAATCTCCATGGTGTCCCATTGTATCAGCGATGGGTTCCCTGTCTGACAGTCTGTGTACATTTTGGACCTTTTCCTTACAAATTGCATTGTCAGGCTGGGTCCCTAGCTATGAGACATGATGGACCTCTTGGACAAGTTTAACAACTTCAAATGAGCCCCTGAGTATATCTAGTTGGGAAAAAAGTGAGTCCTTCAAATACTGTATGTATTTAACTCATTGGGTCCGATGGCCATTTGGGGTCAGGTTCTGCAATGGATGGTTCTGACACCATATGGCCATGAGGCTGGATCTCAGCATGTCAATATTTTTTGAAGGCAATCCACAGGATTCATTTCTTACACCTTTCATTCTGGAAGGACCGTCTATTTGTGCTTGAGTTCAACATTTTGAGATTAACCAGTTCTACTACTCTGCAACTATGCAGCACAGCCATGTGGGCAGCAATGGTCCCTCTTTTGTTAACTTCCTTGGATTCTGGGAAAAGACACTTGTCTTGAATCCAACAAGGAACCCATACACTCTACCTCCATTACTGGTACAGGCACACTGATGACATCTTATGTGAATGGCATGGATCTAATGAAGAGGTACCAGAATCACGGAATGGCTAAACACCAACACTATGAACTAAAATCTACCAGCAGTATGAATAAGACCAAAGTGGACTTTCTTGATCTTCTGTTATTCTTGATTTAAGTAACAAGTGCATTACCAAAACCACTGTAAGCCTACAGCTACAGATAGCTTACTATGGTCAGATAGTGGCACCTGAGATCTTTGATAAACTCAGTCCCATACCATCAGTTTTTGTGTATCCATGAAATTTCTCTTAACCAAGACTTTGAGAAACAAGCCAAAGAGATAACCTCAGAATTATTTCAAGTAGCTATGACAAGTATCAGTTGCAAGGAGCATAAATAAGAGACTACAATAAGGACAGGGACTCGTCATAAACCAAAAGAAAAAAGAAAGCAAATGAGAACCAGTATGCTTTGAAACAAAGTATACAAACATCTCTAGTCAGGTTGGAGGCCTAGTGCAAAAATATTGGTCTATCCTTCCCAATGAACCAGTACTGGCTGAAGCACTGGGAGAAGAGTTCACATATCATATTCTCCCAAGCACCCAGCTTAAGGACAAATTGATCCACAGCCAATACAGATCAAAAAGACCCACCATTGTACAGAAATTGGCTTCCTGCACCACCAAAGGGGATGTTCAGATCTGGGCTCTGTTGCATTCTCAGACATTGCATGCAAGGTGACACCTTTCTACTGGAGGACTACTTCAGATCAGTTGAAGTTAGAAAAATTAATTAATTATAGCACTAATTTTGTAATGTATATTGGCCATACTATTAGATCCTTATGCCAGAGACTACATGAACCTGTTTTATTTATTTAATTCTTGGATTACAATATCTTTGAGTTAGAAGCTCATTGCAAAGGTTCCATGTCAAAGTAACACAGACATACAATTTAATGTGTGCAGCTCTAGACCTAAAATGGCCAATACTCCAATAGGCAGACATTTCTCAGCAGGTAGATCCACCCATAGCTGGTTACCCCTCCCCAAAGGACCTTTAGATGTGGCAAGGTACATTTTGTCAGTACATGGAGCAAAGCAATACATCTGTGAATCCCAAGACAGGTCAGATTCAGTACACCCATGCTTTTATCAGTTGTGAGACCACATGGGTGGTTTATTTACTGTCTTGTTCATGTGAAGCTTTCTATGTGGATTGAACTAATACAAATTTTAGAGAGAGCTTTTGAACATGTCAGAGTAATTCAAAGGGATGATATGACATATGACACTGTTAAACATCTGAAGAGACTCCCAGGTAATTACATTTCAAGGAATTGAGAGACTGAAACAAGGACAACAGGGAGGGATTGGGAATACAAAGTGGGGCATGGAGTAAGTTTCTGGATATATATGTTAAGGGCTAGAGAAGGCAGTGGACTGAATAATTGTTTTAACTTGGTGCTTTTTATGATATCACTATATACTCCAAGTCTTTCAGCAAGCAGAATGTATAACAAGCTTTCTGTTGTTCTTCTGGGTTTCAAAGAATGTTTATACGGGGCTAAATAACAATATAATTGTTTCTGTATGGTTTCTCTATTTTTAGCCATTGAATACTTGTAGTTTTTCTGGTGGGTGTTTATACAAAACGTCTATGAAAACCAATAAGCCACATATGGCACACATATATATTTTCCTAATGAAAAAGTATTTTGCAGGGATGATTGAGTTATGGTCAGGAATGTGGTCATAAACTTTAATATAAACATTTATATGAGTTATGCCTTTAGTGATTGGCATGTACCAAATGTTCAAAATGCTTAGTTGTAGTATATATAAAGTTTTGATGATATGCCAGCTATCTAAAATTAATTGGCTACCGTTGTTGGATACATGTGCAGGACAATTAAGTTTTTACATACAGGTGTACACAGGATATAATAACACGGTTATACAGTTGTATTGGTATATTAATAGATGATGCCTCATTATGGTATCAAATTGACTGTTTTATTACATATGTTGATGTGCCTGGACTTAGATCAAATGTCCATGTTTTTTAATGCTTCACATTCACTATATATATTGAATATGTAAAAGGCATTTGTTATTTCAAGGCACCTTTACATTAAGGGCACCCTATAAAATAGCACAGACTTATGCATTGCACTATTCTGATGAAGCCTGGCAGGGGCCGGGTGAAATGTTAGGTGCTAGACCCATAACGTCATCAATCTGTTCCCAGCAAGGTACATCTGCATGGCTCTGTGGGACAAGATGCTGTTTTTGCACAGTTTGCACATCTGTTTCTGAAATAAATTAGTAGGCAATATATCATGCTTTTGTCTGGTTTAAGTGAGGTTACTTGTTTTTGTGCTTTTATTTCTCAGAAAGCCCTGGTAGTGACTGCACTCCCATATGTAGTTCACGTGCCTGGAATATTTATGTAGAGATGGTTGATGGAGGGACATACTAACTAGACTTTTACAAAGGGAAAACTATTGGTTTTATTTCTTAGGATCACTCACACCACATGGCTTGAATTTCAATTGGGACCTTAAACTGTTTTGTAAATTGCTTATGATGGTAATCATGACCATGTGAAAATATCTGTTTCCATCATGAAAATGTTTTAAAGTGTATTAACTAGACCCTCACTGGTCGCCTTCTAGCTTTCATTTTTCTTTACCAATCTGTACCTCTTATTCCTCCTCTAGCCCCCCATTCAGTCATTTCCTCTTTAATGTTTACATATATGTCTGCACCATATTCTGATAACATTGTATTTTCTGTAAACATTTTAAGCGGCTCCTAGTTTGACTCCCACCACCACTGACAAGTCATTTTGTTTTCTGTAACTGGACTACCAAACAGATCTGCCCAACTGACAAGTCAAGGTATAAGAGTGGTGGTCTGCAACCCTCCCCCTAACAAAGCAGAAACAAAGTGCCAGGGCTTGTTGATCTATAAGAGCCCCAGCTTCTGCAGTATGTACCTGTTTGACCAGTTAATAAACTGAGAAGCAGCTGATTTCCAGTTCCTGGATTTTAACTGAGGTGCATACTCATTTCTCCTCCGAGTGCAGAGCATTCCTGCTGTCATAATGTACAAAGTAGCTGAAACTAGTGCCAGCTGGAGGTGCACTACATGTAGTGGTGGGCGAAGTGGCCTCAATTAGCTCCGTGAGTGATTCACAGAGCCAAGGTGAATTCGTGGAGTTCTCCATAACACGAGACAGAGTAATTAGTGGTATGATGGGTAGCAGAAGTCCATTGAAAACAATGACTTCACATTACTCCGCCTTCCCAGACCACTACTCTGCCAATTTTAAGGCAAAGTGCATTGAAAACAATGTACTTTGCCTCACTCCATGTATGTTTTAAGCTCCAAATGTGAATTTTGCAGTGATTCATGGGATTTCAGATCACATGGGCTCTATATTGATATACAGCCTCAGTTCGGGGTAGTGTGTGTAGGAAGCTGTAGGAGACGGTGTGCTCTGAGAGCTGTCTGTGATTCAGACCTTCTAAAGCTGTTAAAAAGCCTTATTGAGTAATTTATTTTTGCTCAAACTTTAGTTCATCAATTGTAGAAACCTTCCTGTGCTCATATCATTAACCATTTTGTTTGTGTGTGTATTTTGAACGTTAATGTACAACACTGAGTCTGTGTAGTAAGAGACAGTTAAAGTGTGCTTTGGGGAGGGTGTATCTGTGGTGTAGGTAGATTTAAGTTGTAGAAATCCTCAGGGTTAGCTGAAACACCTTAAATCTCAACTCAGACAGCATGATTGGTCTCCTATCTGCCGCGCAACTGATGTCAACTCGGCCCTGGACTTTTCATCTACTCCTTCAATGCGCTGTGACTCCCATGCCCCTTTAAAAGCACAAAATAAAAGGCCTCTGTAACCCATGGCTCTCTGCGGATCTCCTAGCACAAATAAAGCCCAGGACCATCTCTGGCACCAGGCTCGGGCAACAGGTAACCAAGCCGACATACTCAACTACAAACAAGCTCGTAACAAATGCACAATATCCATCCATGATGAAAAGTATACATTACAACGAAGTACTCACTAACACCTGGGAGGGGAAATCCTTCTGGAGCAATCTCAAAGAAGTCACAGGAAGTCATCTCAAACCTCTCCTACCATGTTGTTCGTAGATGGGGCATAACCCTCGACCCAGTCTCTATTGCCAATACACTCAATACCGTGTTCTCTGACCTCAGTAAAGTTCTCCCACTGGACTTCTTTGATGATGATACTCCGCCATCATTCTCCACCACTCCCCTTGCCAACCACAACACATTCTACTTCAAAGCAATCAGGATGCCTGAAGCCCGCAAATTATATCAGTAAGGCAATTGCCAGATCCAGGACAAGTGGGATTCACTCGACCTTAAGTTACTGTCCCTTACTCTCGATGAAATTCTATCACCTCTAACTATGATCTTCAACCTCTCCTTTCCCTTGGTCAGTGCCCCGACCGATGGAAATCTGCCACTATCACACCTGTCCACAAGAGTGAGGGACAGGGCTCTACACATGAACTATCAACCAATATCCATGCTACCCCTCTCCAAAGCCCTCGAATGTATAGTACCTGACCAACTCTCGGAATACCTGGACAAATACAACATCTTGTGCACCCAACAGCATGGATTCAGAAAAGGTCAAAGCACTACATCTGCCTTCCTTGAATTCACTGGTGCTATTCACAACTCTCTGGATAATAGTCTCTTCACTGGGGCAGTCTTCATAGACCTGTCCAAGGCTTTTGACACCATCCACCATTGCCTATTAATCACACAGTTGCAAATCACTGGACTCTCCACGAATCCTCTTCTTGGTTCAAGAGCTACCTGGAAAACAGCTCTCAGTGTGTGAAGATTGCTGATGTCCACTCCTCAGATAGACCCATTCACTCAGGAGTCCCCAAGGTTCCATTCTCAGGCCACTCCTTTTAGCCTCTTCCTGAATAGTCTCCGAAATCTTCTCCTCAACATATCCTCCTCTATGCCAATGATGCCTTCATTTCGCCACCCAAAGGACCCCTCCTCCTTCAAAGCAGTCTACAGCTTGGTTTCTCTGCAATTGAAAACTGGTTTTGCAAGCATAAATTAGTTCTCAACTATAAAGAACAAAGTCTATGCTCTTCTCAGGCTCCCACAACAAGCACAGGTCTCAACCCCCACCTAATCACTAATTTCCTGGGTGCAGCCCTTGGACAGGTTCAATCATTCAAATACCTTGGAGGTCACCATTGACAGTAATCTATCATATGGCACCCACATGAGAATGTCTCTAAGCTTCATATTCACGCATTGGCCCTCTTTACGGCATAGGCAATACCTTACTGCAGATGCCTAAGGATCGCAGTCCAGAGCTTGGTGGTCTCTGCCACTGCCCTTAGGCATGTATCCTTGACATTAAACAAAGCCTGTAGGCTGATCACTGGATCCCACTGTCTCACCCAACACCCACACCTGTGACCTATATGCCCAAACTGGATGCTCCAATTGTCAAACCGTATTACCAGACCTGCTTAATGGCCAAAAATAATACTGGCCTAGCCCTACAGGTGTCCAAGCCCTCCTCCCTATGGCACAGAATAAGCGCCCAACTAGGGCTCTGAATCTCAGCTCCTGCACATCCCACGTTGTTGTACCACCCACGGGCAAAGATCCTTCACTCACAGAGCTCTCAGTTGGTTAAATGGCCTCAGCTACGACCTTTCCTCACTACCTAAGCTGGGCCCTTTCAAATCTAACCTCCACCTCCTCCTGTCTGCCTCCAGCTCCTGTGATTGTTAACCTTAATTGGCTTCTCTTAATCCAGCACTTATTCCCCCACTTAACTCCTCTAACTCTCCCCTCTTCCCTCCATACCCCCTTATCCTTTTTAGCACTTATTTTTGTTACCTGACTAATGCCATCAGCTGCTAATGATTGTGTTGTTCTGTTCTAGCTCTTAATTCTGTATTCCTTCCTCTTCCAATGGCTCCTAATAACACGGTATATGCATGTATGAATACCTATATGCCTGGAAATGCCTGTAACCTGCTTTGTTATCCCTCATTTTAACTTGCATTGTTCCTTCTAATAGTATTGTTTGCATATCGTCATGTCTTTTACTGTCATTTAAACCATGTGGAACCTTTGTAAAAGAGCCTTGGCTCAAAGGTATTTGTAATCTTAGATCTAAATAAATAAATAAATTGGGAGTTCTTTGTTTTTGGTTATATTTTTGTCATATAACTGACTGTGGTAATGTACATGCAGTAATATTGTTAGTAATTGTTGAAATTTTTTGCTGATTGTGTGTTGTGTGGATCTGGTGCAGAAGTTCATAATTTCAGGTTGTTTACAATCGTGGTATATTACTGAACTTTTCAATTTGCGACACATTACTTGTAGACAAATTGTGTGTGTGCAGTGCGTGACATTAAATAATACACCTTTTATTGTGCCACAGTGAATTTCAGGAGCAGCAGTGTGAACCTGCTGTCCACTGCAGCTGCATTATTTTGTACTGCCATTGTGGTATCTTTCTTTTGTTTTGCTGCTTGCACTGTCATAAAAATCTGCAGTCAGTGCTCCCCACTGGCAAAAGGAATTCTTTTCCAGATTGGATTGTTTGTTACTTCAGCACCACTGGTTAGTTAAGGTGTTGTTGTCACTTGTGAATTTGCATCTGTATCTGTTGCTGAAGCCACAGTTGTTTTTAGCTTCATATCCAGCATCCCCCACCCAGAGTGAACGTTCCAAAATCTAAATTTATTTAGAATATTGTTGTTGATCCCCAAAATGGTGGCAAGAGATGTGCAAGCAAAGCTGGTTCTCACAATGGCATTGCTGCCAGTGGTAAGATTGTTTATGGGCGTGGTAGTGCCTGAGCAGAGAAGTGCATTGCTGATGTGAGGAAAGGTATTTCTCCTGCAATGTTTTTAACAGCCAAATCAGTAGCTTCACTCATAGTTGGAGGAGATGGTGTTGCCCCAGTCGGTGGTGTTAGTGCAGTTGCTGGTGGTGGTATGAGCATTGCTGCCTCAAGTTCCACTTCTGACCAGTGTACCATGTCCAAAAGGTAGTGGAGTGTGAAGCAGTGTAGATGATGTCATACTTCACAGTTACATCCCAGTAACTGAACATGAGGATTCTGATAATCATGTCAATGATAGCATTCAATGTGACATTTCTTCCACTGCGGTTCAGGTCACGCATTTTCCATGCAGTGATTTACAGTGTGGCAAAAAATATCAGGTGGTGATGGTGGTGTTGATGATGATGAATCTGATGATGATGATGATGTTGCTATGGTTGCAACATGCAGTCCACATGCCAACATCCAAGTAGAAGATGTGGATGTGGGTGATGTTGATGAATATGATGATGATGTAATTGACCCCAGTTGGAAAACCGGAGAAAAGAAATTCATAGTGGCTGTGCCTGGGTCTGTTTTCATTAACCCCCCACCATAAAAACTTGTGATTTACCAGTTTCAGTTGATGGTGATGGTGATGATGATGATGACCCAGTAATAATGATAAGTTGTCATGGTGATCAGTTGCAGTCCAAGTGTGTTCTGCCCAAAAATCTTGTAGCACACCACCACTTCATGGCTTAAAAGAATGGAGTCCAATAAGCAGCATCAGGGACATGTTAAAGTAGAGCATCACAATCCCTTGTTTGGGATTTTTTGAGCAAGATGCAAATGATGAGTCAGTTGCAATCTGCCAGGTTTGCCATGTGCATGTGAGTTGAGGTAAAAAGGGGAGCCATCTGGGCACAGGAGGACAGCATATGCATCTTAAGAATAGGCACATGGCACTGTGGACCCAGCACAAGATGGCAGCTAATGCCACAGTGGGCGCTCACCTCGTCATCAACCATAATGAGCATGTTATCCCTTCCATGACTATTAAATCCAGTAGGAAATTAAATGTGTGCAGTAGTGATGAAATAAGAGCAGAGGATTACTACAGGCATGATGAGGTGGAGGAGCATAATGATTTTGAAATGTTGTCCAGTGCTGGTGAGAGTAGCAGATTTGGTGGCAGTAGTGGTGAATGCAGTATGTCTAGTGTAAGTGGTACATCAACCCGGTTGGTAAATGTGACAAAATAACTGCATTTGTGGTTTTGTCATCATCACCTGTGCAACCGCTTCATCAAAGTCCACACTCCACCCTCTGCCATTCACACAGCAGGACCATTTGTCATCACACCCTGTGTAAAACATTTAAGTCAGCCCACTTTACAGAGTGTTTTTGCACATAAGCTGAAGTACCCACCTAATCATACAGTGTCACGCAAACTTTATGCTGCTGCTGTGGCTGAAATGCTGGCAATTAATCTTTTGCCCTTCTCCTTTGTGGAGAATTCTGGGTTCTGTTGGTTTGCTGCGTGCCTCTCCAAAATGGAAAGTCCATCCAGGACATACTTTACAACCCATGCTGTCCCCAAGTTGTACCATACTGTGTCTGACTCAGTAAGGCATGCCCTTCAACATTCCTTCTCTCCATTCATCCATTTAGGTCTGGATATGTGGACAAATGGCAAAACAGCGGGAATTCATATCTGTGTATAACTGCACACTGGGCACAGGTGCCAGGGGTTGTTTGTGCAGTTAGTAGTGCGACTAATCAGTGCAGTAAGGTGGAGTGTCATGGTAGCAATCTTCCAGCAGTTCAACAGAATGCAACGATTGCTATGCACAATGTGACCTGTTCACAGACTGGTGAAACAAGTTGGACGTGTTACTGACTGAAATTGACAAGTGACTGAACCCCTGTTCCTAAGATCTGGGTTCATAGCAAGTGACAATGGATCAAATGTGGTGAAATGCATCACGAATGGTGGCTTTTTGTGTTCCATGCATGGCCCATTGTTTAAATTGGTATACTGTTACTGCAGTGAATCCAGCACCACGAAGACCATCACAGTGACAGGAATCGGGCAAAACCTGCAGGTTGCTGTAATGGCCTGTGTAGTGACCAAGATTGCCTCGCTGGGTGTTTCACCCCCAGTCCAACTCTGACTCGGAGTTGGAATCAAAGACAGGGGTGTGGGAGCAGAGCCCCACAAGGGGGTCTGGGGTGCAGCCCCCATTGATACACGGAGGCATCCCTGACACTGCAATGCCGACAGTCAGCACCGCGGCTGTCGCTGTCATGGATGTCTCCATCATAGCTGTCACTGCGGCATGGTAAAACCATTTAAATCTTGTGATGCAGGAGTTTCTACAGCACCCTGGTATAAAGGAAATGCTGACAGTCGCACGCTGTATTTGTTCTCACTGTTCACGATCTGCAAAGGCCCGTGACCAGCTTCGGGAGTTGCAGATGAGAAATAGCCTCCTGCAGCACCACTTGAATCTGGAAGTTTTCACCCAGTGGAACTCCACTTTTATACATGGCAGAGGTTGTATAAACAATACAAAGCCATCTCAGAATATCTTGTGATGCACACTAACTGTGACAGTTCGGGGCCTCCATGTCTGTGGCGACTGAACAGTGGCACCTCATGGACTCTGTAATAACAATTCTGCGGCTTTTGAACATGCCACGCAGGCAGTGAGTGGCGAGTCTGCCTCCATTAGCCAATCAATTCCACTGCTGTGGGTGCTGAGGCAGACATTAGTGAATGTACAGCATGGCCTTGACGTTGTCAGAGACAGTGCTAACAGTATATTGCTGAAACACATGCTGGCAGTATTCGACCAGAATCATCACATTTTGAGCATTCAGCGTAGTGACAACTTTGCAATAGCAACAATGATGGACTCATGATACAAACATGGAATTGCCTCAGTACTGGAGGGTGCCTGAACAGGTAAAAAATGTCAGTGGGCAACTAGCGTGCTTGGTTCATAGGGCACAGAAGTCCCGTGCCAAAGGTCAGCAAACCTCAGCAGCATAATCAGGCTGAAGGTGCACCTGAAGGAGTATCAAGCACATCCTGTAAAGGGAAGGGGACCGCAGTTCCAGGTGGTCTGTCATCCAAAGTGGTTGGCATCAACCTACTTTGGGAGGCTTTGTCCCAAGTGGGATTTGTGAAATAAATGATTCCGGAGAACAGGATGATGCATCAACCACTGGACTTAGAGAGGCACAGAGAATTTAGTTATTTTATTTAGTTATTTTTGTTCACGGGTAAGTGCATTAGACAAATTCTGCCTATTTTCAGGCACGAGCCAGGAGGGGCATACAGATGAATGCCAACTGACCTTGAACCAGATTAAGCTGTTGGTATTTTTAGTGAATGGGTGGAAATGTGGCCAGGGCACAGGAAAATTCCCTACTCTTTTGAGAAGTGCCATGGGATCTTTAACATTCACCTGAACTACCACCAGAACAGGCAGATGGGACCTCGGTTTAACATCTCATCAAAAGACGGCTGCTCAGGAGTGCAGCACCCCCTTATGCTGCACTACAGTGTCAGTATTGGGATGTTAACCAAATGCCTAATGTGGGATAGAACCCACAGTCTTCTGATTTCCCGGCCTCAGAGGTGAGTGTGCTACCTGCTGAGCCACTGACACTGAATGGTTGAGTCATATTTGTCTGAAAACAGGCATCTGTCAATAACTGATGATCCTCTTTTATACTGGAACAGAAAGATCAGTGAATGGCCAGAGCTGACTGCAGTGGCACTGAAGTACCTCACATGCACACCCTCCAGTGTAAGTGTCAAGAAGGTATTCAGCACAGCAGGTGCAATAGTTGGGGATTGTCAGACAAACCTCTCTCTGCAAATGTTAGTTTGCTAACATTCATAAAAATGAATGAGGGGCACATACCAGCACAGACTGCAGCCTCAGTAAGGTGGTTTTGGTGATCTAGAAATGGACCATCCTGGTGGCACTGGCAGTGGCAGCATGAAACAGCCTACCACTGACGTAGATGATAACACAATGGCGAAAGAATTTCTCAGTGGTCAGACTTCAGACATAGATGAGGGCAGCTTTCTTTATGAGGATGATGAGGAGGTTAATGTTGGTGGGTTTTAACTGAAGTTGTTAAAAGGTGATGACATTTGCTGTATGATACAAGTTTACTTTTCATGACTTTGCGGCCCCCCGGACCACCACCAGGACCACTGTTAGCCACTGCCACGACATGGAATGACTTTGTGTGCTACCTTGGACCACCTGGACCGCTGTTAGCCACTGCCACCACAGAGAATGACTTTGTTTGCCCCCAGACCACCACCACCACCAGGACTGCTGTTAGCCACTGCCACCACAGGGAATGACTTTTGTGCCCCCGACCACCACCACCACCAGGTCCGCTGATAGCCACTGCCACCACAGGGAATGACTCTGTGTTCCCCACCAGACCACCATCACCAGGTCCGCTGTTAGCCACTGCCACGACATGGAATGACTTTGTGTGCTACCTTGGACCACCTGGACCGCTGTTAGCCACTGCCACCACAGAGAATGACTTTGTTTGCCCCCAGACCACCACCACCACCAGGACTGCTGTTAGCCACTGCCACCACAGGAATGACTTTGTGCCCCGACCACCACCACCAGGACCACTGTTAGCCACTGCCACCACAGAGAATGACTGTGTGCCCCCAGACCACCACCACCACTGCTGTTAGCCACTGCCACCACCACCAGATGCAGGAAGATGTCACAGGGAATGTCATCATGTGCCACAGCTATGACCACCAGCATCCACCATCAGTGTCATTCTGACAATGTTTTCCCATTACATTGACCATGCCAAGGCAGAGGAAGTCGAACAGGAGACCACACCCATCAGCCACAGGCACAAGGCTTCTTAATATTAAAACTATAAAGTGAGTATGTGTACTGATGTTTTATGCTATTTAACTTCCTTTAGCTGTGTGTTTTGTTTTCTGTTCTGCAATGGTCAAACACATGCGTAAACTTATTTTGTTTTTACAGGTTAACAAAAACAACTCTCCTTCACTGAAAGTGGTATCAATGGTACTGCAGCAGCACCATACACAGGAACCTATGGAATATTCATTTCAAATCCATACTGGTAAGTATATATTTTATTTCATCTGTTCATTTTTAAAGAGTGCAACAAATCTGACTCGGGAGGATTCATAAACTAGGTGACATGTCCGTCACAAAAACTATTTCTGCAAGATATCATGCACTGTATTCTGAACTTGCAGCTGTGCAGCCATGACAGTGTTGAAAACTGCAACAAGTTGTGTTACTTGACAAAATGTGGTTTTGAAATATAACTTGAGTTGAGACTGAGAACCAGGGACACTGGCACAGTGTATTTGTTACACAGCCTGGTACTAAATTAAGTTGTGATTGATCTGCTGATTGTAGTGTGATAGCTTACTATCTGTGTTAATAATCCAGATACCCGTGGAACAGCTACAGCTTAAACATAATGTGTTACTGCTGCAATCAAGTTTTAATAAGTCTTTCACTTCTTTTTAGGAAACTTCCAGATGCTTTGTTGTGGCATAGTTGCCTTATCCAAAGTTCTTCAACATCAGACCCCTCACGGGCTGGGGCAGACATGCAACATGCAGAAGTCATTTCAATCGATGACCATGACCATCATTGCCAATCAGACTCGAGAAGGATGCAGATGAAATTTGTGAAGAAGTTACCAAATAAGAAACCATTAATAGAGACCTACCTGGAAATATGCTTCCACCCCAAAAATACTTACCTTCATTGGCTTGAGAGTTATCTATTTCCAATTTTAATGCAAAAGTTTTCTCAAGCACTGGAATGTCACACCAACAGTATTTGTGACCTGTGATACAAAACAATACAATGAGTTCATATCTATATATGTCAACCCCCACCTACAAAATACAAAATTATATATATATACAGTATCAACTCATCAGACAAAGGGCACCATTCCATCTGGTTGAGATGATCATACGCATTCTCGGGAATCGCAGCACACTTTGAACCAGCAACATTTCACTCATGGTCAACATTTCTGATGGGACTTTGCATGTGGTGTAACTCTCCCATTTCACTTCGTTGGCACTTGTCAATTTTCACACACAAGACAGATGCATTCTGGGGATGCAGAAAATCTGAGACTCTGTGTGACCACAGCAAGCATGAGTGACTGTGCAATAAATCCTGGGGACTTTGCATGTGGTGTAACGCTCCCATTTAACTTTGCTGGCATTTGTCGATTTTCTACACACAAGACAGATGCATTTTGGGAATGCAGAAAAATCTGGGGACTCTGTGTGACCACTGCATGCATGAGTGTGTGCACAATAAATTCTGGGGACTTTGCATGTGGTGTAATGCTCCATTTTACTTCTCTGGCACTTGTCAATTTTCTGCACACTAGGCAGATACATTTTGTGTGTTGTGATTGTGAGCTCATAATGTCATACTTCAATTATAAATGAAAACAGTATTGCAACAATGTGGTGACAATTTTGACCTATACTTTTTATGCTATTTTACATTGCCAGCCACTAGTTACCTCCTGACTTGTATGATGCCTTCTTTTCACAATTTGTGTCTGCTTTACTACTTCTTCTCATGTCTGAAAAAAAGAGCACAGCTTTTAATATTGTTCTGACCAGGTTTTTATCACTTTTACAGCAGTTTCTGAATAAATATTGTTCTGTGAGGTCATAAAACACTGGCTGCTGCATAACTGTTAATTTTACAACAGAAGTGATACATAACAGCTGATGGAGAAAAGCAGTGGAAAATATTGAACAAAGACCTGGTCTGCACTGTATTAAAAGGAGTGCTCTTTTATTATTCACACATAAAAAAAGTAGTAAAGCAGACTCAAATACTGGAAATAATAGTATCATACAAGTCAGGATGTAAGATAGCGAAATGTAAAATAGCATTAAAAAATATAGTCAGATCTACAGATTGTTGCACTATCTTTAAAGTGATTCACCAAGTTACATAGTTATTATGGTATTGCACCCAATATATGGGTGCCTACCTCAGGGAATCTTTCTTGCTCCACATGTCCTTAGTGCAATGCTTTTCTGGCAAAAATGCTTGTGATTTCATTAAGCAGGTCACAGAGGACTTCCCATTCTGAGAAACTGCCTAAGTTCTGCCCCCCACACACTCAACAATGTTATGATGTGATGCCAGGGAGGCGGCGAGGACATGTTCCATTATGCTGAATGGCAGGCAGCTTTCCGAATGTTTCTTTATGTTATAATGCTCAGTTTGTGGTGAAACATGGGCGCGTTTCCACTAACAAGACTCTTGTTAGTCGAAACATGCCCATGTTTCACCTAAACGACATTATAACATTAAAAAAAATTTGGAAGCTGCCTGCCATTCAGTATAATGAGCACGACCTGCCTCCCTAGCATCACATCATAACATTGCTGAGTGCAGGGGCAGAACTTGGGAAGCTCTTCAGAACAGGAAGTCCTCCATGACCAGGTTTAATGAAATTACAGATTTTTGCCAGAAATGTATTGCACCATGTAAGGACATGTGGAGCAAGAAAGATTCCCTGGAAGCAGGTGCCCATATTTCGGTGCAATGCTGTAACTTGGTGAATCTCTTTAATGTCTGTTTCAAAAACAAAATATTTATGGAGCCTCAGTAATGTTTACTTTGTGTCAGGACTCATGATTTGAAATGTTTAACAAAAGCATGACTCAGCAGTGCAAGTATGTTGTGTTAAACTGCATGTATGCCGTCAGTGTTCTTTCCTGTATGTGCATACAATGTCCAGCTTTGTGCAAACATATATATGGTGTGACTTGTTGCAGTATCTCAAGAATAAATATACGAAGAATACATGATTTATATTTTATTTGTACCATCAGCACCGAGGAGTAAGTGATATAATATTTTTTCAGCGGTAGTTAGGTCACTGTGCACCTCAGTCATTCACTTTTCGCACATGACTTAGTGGAGATCATAGCACAAAAGCACATGCTCTCCAAAAGTCATGTGTGCAGAATGTGACCAAGGTGCACTCTGGCCAGACGCTCTGAAAAGTATCATATCACTTAGTCCGCTGATGATGATGATGGTGACAATAAAATATAAGTTATTCTTTATACCATAAACACTACAGCAAAAACAACAATATGTGTTTGCAAGAAGCTGCACAATGTCTGATGTCACACACACACACACACACACACACACAAAACAACACTGCCTGCACAATTCTATTTAGCACATCATACTTGCACTGCCACACCAACTTTTCACAACCACTCCACAACAGAAAGTAAACATTACTGAGGCACTGGATTATAACAACAGGGAAATAGAGCATGTATGACTGTCTGTTATCAAACATAAAAAAAAATCACAAACACTACAGCAGTAGTGGGAGGTCCAGAAAAAAATAAGTTAATGAGTTCCATGGTATTGCAGCAGCAGGCGGAGCATTGACATTATCTGCAGCTGGTGTTGCTTGATCTGCTCCACCTGCCACTGCACAGCACCCACCCTCATTGCTTTCCTCCAGCGCTGCCACAGCAGTGTAATGTCTGGCTGCATTGCAGGCACTGTGGTGGGTCCACTGCGGGGAAAGCCAGGTGTGGTAGTGGTGGTGGTGGTGGTGAGCGTGGTGCTGGTGGCTGTGGTGGCGGAGGTGGTGGTGGAGCAGCTGCTGCTGTGGACCTCTTCCTGCTGCAGCAGTGAGGCACAAACTCCCAGCACCCTCTGCCACTGCCGCAGAAGGGCCAGCAGGTGGAGGCATGGCCCATGGTGGCAGTCTGCCACGCCACCTTGTGGTTTTACCATATGTGTGCTCTGGCCACCAGTCCCAAATGTGTCTCCCGGGGCCACCGTCACCTGCACACCACATAACTGACAAACCACAATGGTGCTGGACAAGGCACAGGAAGTGCAGATGTACTGCCAGCAGCACTGTCATGCACCTGGGGCTCCACCTGCAGCTGTGGAGGTGGTGCTGCTGGAGCCCTGCAGCTGCTACTGGTGGTGATGGTGGTGGTGGCAGAGTTGGTGGATGTGCCACTAGTGGCACTGGTGGTGCTGCTGCTTCCAGAGGGGTGAGGCAAGACCAAACAGTCGGAGCGGTCCAATGACACCCGACCACCCCCACTTCATGTGCATGCCCCTCTGCCCATGTCCACGGGCCACAGCCTCTCCTCCGGGTCCATCGTGCACAACCCACTAATTCCTCTCTGACCAATGCCTCATGCAAAAAGACTGCTTCACACACACTTACAGTCTCACACATACATACATGCACACACACACACACACACACACACACACACAGAACAAAACTTATAAAGCAAACAAATCAGTCACAAAAAGAACTGAAAAACACTACCAAATAAACTAAAGATTTAGCTTTTAAAAGGCTGTTTGTTTTAGTCAATTTGCAAGATAGGAACACATATATCACTCTAAACTCTCCTCTATACACAAAATATTTCTTCTTCTACCACTGCAAAGGAAAAGTGAAACTAACTGCTTTTATGATTCACTGCCTTCCTGCCTGGCTAAAGCATGTGACTTACAGTAGTGTAAGCGCATATGATGTGTGGGGGCTGCCTATATTGTTGTCACTTCACCTTGCTTCTCGTTAAGGTGAAATGACAATCGCAAGTCATAATGACAAGATGGAGCAATGGCCACTTTGTACAGCGGGTAAGTTAACTGAGTGGCCACTTCACAGTCCACTTTGCCAGTGGATTTGAACTTCACTGCAACTCTAACTACATGAAGCAACACTGTGGAACTGGCTTGCTACCATGACACAAAGAATTCACAAGACATGAAGAGTCTGAGTGAGCAAAGCTGGCAAGTGTTACACAAAGAAAGACAAAACTTGACTAAGAGGAGAGTGTGACATAAAAAGAGACAAGACCTAAGAAGCAAAGTTGGTGTAAATGTCTAGGGGGGCAGGGCACACTAGAGTATTTAGTATTCATTCTCACCCAGTGTCTCACAGCAGATATACGTGAGAAAGCAAACAACAATATTTCAACCAGCCATCCTAAAGAGCTTCTGTTACAGGCAGCATTTACAGAAATATAGTATTTAGACAAAAGGAGGTATGTACTAAACTCAAAAACCTAAATAAACACAAATCATGTTGACCTGATGGACTACATCCTAGCTTTTTGAAATCTTTCGCAGATGAGTGTGCAGACCCCTCTCAAAGTTGTTCAACACCTCTTTAAAAGAGGGTAACATGTTGAAAGAATGGAAAACAGAGTATATTACCCCAATTTGGAAATCAGGTGATAAGAAACATGTTGAAAATTACCGTCCCATCAGTATTACCTCTGTCACAGGGAAAATGATGGAAGCTTCATTAAAGGAACAAATAGAGGTCCATATAAGTGAATCAGGTTTCGCCAGTGTGACTCAGCCTAGTTTATGAATGTCAGGTCATGCATAACCAATCTGTTAAATTTCTTGAGCCTAATTAGTCAGGCTGTGGACCAACGCTTGCTGGTGGATGTGGGTTTATTTGGATTACACAAAGGCTTTTGGCTCCAGTATCACATGAGGTGCTAAAACACATTACAAGGCATGGACTGATATTACCTTTATGAGATGGATAAAATCATGGTTGACTGACAGGAATCAAAGGGTGAACATCAGGGTTTTTCTATCTGATTGGGGTACAGTCACTAGTGGGGTCCACTAGGATCCATTCTGGGACCGACATTATTTAACGTATTTGTCTCATCAATGCAAGTGTCAAATGAGGCATTGCTGTCCAAGCATGCAGATGACACAAAGGTGGGGACAATTGTCAATAACAATGAATTGATAAATCATTTTCAAAACTATTACCACAGCTAGAGAAATGGCTAACACACATAGATTGAGGTTTAATGAAAACAAGTGTAAAGTTATGCATTTGGATGCAACAATGTCAAAGCTAAATATATAATAAATTATAAAGAAATAACCAGTATGGACAGTGAAAGGGATTTGGGGGTAATAAATATTGAAATTCTAAACTTTGACACACATGCCAGAGGAGTTGCTAAGAGATCCCACAGAATTATGAGGAATATACCAAGGCATATAAATAGTAGAAAACGTGAGGTCCTGATGCCCTTGAATAAGACACTGGTTAGTCCTGTCATGGAGTATGAAGCACCTTTTATACTCCTGAGAGTGTTGGTAGTACAAGTTGATGGACAGAGTCCAAAGAAGGATATCTAAGAGAGTGAATAAGTTAAGAGGAAAAGATTATGGTGAAAGGCTCAGGGTCTGAGATTATATTCCATATCATGTTGTAAATTTATAGGAAAACTACACTCTCATATCATTTAAATCTTATTTGTTTTCATGTCAATAGACAGCTACTTTCCTGCAGCTGTTAGATCTATATGTGTTGGCTTTCATTTGTTTTCATGCTCATGGTAACCCCTGTGACTGCCCTGGGGTCTCCATTTCATGGTTGTTGAAATCTCATTGTCCATGAGAACTGCATTAGCATATGGGAACATGAAGTCAGATCAACCATTTATAGCATGTACCTCTATGCTGAAAAACAAATACTCTGCAAACATTCTCTGAAACTCATAAACTGAATGGCGTTTTAAAGGGAAAAAAAACCTGCATTACAACTCAGATAGTTTGCAAAGCTCACTGAAGGTAAATGTAGTATTTCATACCATCTTGCAGCTTGTTTCTTTGAAGACTAAGCAGATAGGCATACTGAGAAGTTTAAAGACTGATCACGCATCATGTTCTCATATGTAATGCAGCTCTTAGGGACAATGAGATTTTAACAACCATGAAATGAAGCCTCCCAGGACAGTAACAGGGCCAAGTATGAACTGTGAAAATTGACTAAGGCAGTTGCATACATCCTTAACAGCTACATGAAAAGAGTTGTCAACTGACTTAGAAACAAATAACATTTATAAGATATGAGGGTGTAGTTTTCCTTTAAGAGGATCTGTGCTATATATACAAGACCCTGAATAATGAATACATTTTGAATTAACTGGACTAGCAAGAAAGATAAAGCAGATAGGGCCATGAGAATGCATGCACTACAGCTAAGGGTAGAAATGTACAAAACCACAAGATGTGGAACATGGTTCAGTTAAAGAGTAGCTGAGATATGGAACAAACTGCCTAAAAGGTGGATGAGGCCACCAGTATGTCATCCTTTAAAAAGTTACTGGATGAATGTATGGGTGACAGGAAAATGGAATATATCCACTGATATGTGACGAGTCTAATTATGCTCATATAGCTACTAGACTTGTAATCATTCTAACCTATAAAAATATATATATATTTTTGTGTGTGTGTGTGTGTATATATATATATATATATATATATATTTATATATATATTTGAGTTTGTTTCCCATCATTATTTTAAGGCCATTTGCATGCAAGTAGTAATTTTGACTTGTGTACTTCATCAGTGGTGCAGGAACATGGGAAAAGTTGCGTGAGAGTGTCTGTGTTTGTGTGTGTGTAACAACAAAAGAGACCATGACTGCTTCCCTTCTGACCTTGCATGAATTAAAGGAGCACTTTGATTGCTCTTGGGCAAAAGTGTGGTGGGTGGCTACCGCCACTCCTCGTCCATAGGTTCTGATGCCTACTGTATGCACTTCATCTGCTGCTGCTGCTCATGATCACAACAAGTCATAATCCTCCATTGATGACATATAAAATAATGCATGGGAAGTGTGGTTAATGAGGATTTTATGCACACCCAAGGTGTGCGATATCCCATAAACTCTGAGGGTGAAACCTGAGGGATTTATCTGGGCATCTAACACCAAGGGTGTGCATAAAATCTAGGTTTTCAGGCTTCCCCATGTTTTATTTTTTATATTTACTGATTCAAGATAGGTATAGAAGAAATAATGAGAAGGTGATATGGTGAGGTCTACACAGAGGCAGCAGCAGCAGCAGTGAAGTTTCAATCTCTGTACCGACTGATTAGTCAAGTAAGACTTCAGGAAGACCACACATGTGGTCAAGCACTGGATTTAATTATTTTTGTTAGATGCATTGATATTGGCTGCACTTTAAAACTGAAGGAGAAGCACAATTGTGGATCCAGGCACCATACATCAATAAATAACCTTTATATTCAATTGGAGGAGAGGTTGGTGTTTATTTGGCATTCATTTGGCACAACAGAGTGCACAGCTTTGTTGGATTTTGTTTCTCTGTCATTGGGACTGTAACCCTTGCTCTGTACCGGGTTTGATGAGCACGCCGTCTGTGAGGTTTGACTACATGATAGTGACGGGAGCCTTGAGGGATCAGACATCGCAGAAATCACAGAGAACTATAGGAGCTTTGCTTATTTTTGTTTATTTATTAAAAGTGTCCAGGATTACAACATAGTAATTGTGAGAGTTTTACTATGAAAAAACTGTACCGGTTTTTGTTTCATTTAATTGCCATAAGCCTGTCATTCACACTGGTGGTTTTGTGGTTGAGGTGGTGCAAATAAACAGCCAGCTAAGACGATCTCTTGCACAGGTGCTCAGGTGCACTGAGAGCTATTTTTAAAACTGTGGTTTATGGATCTTTTTATTCACACTGGTGAATAATGGAGTTTGTGAGGTTGTGTAGCAGTTCTGTATTGGCACTAACCAGTAAATATATTATGAGACTTTCCTTGTAATCTTGTTAAGTACATTGGATGGATATAGTTATAGACACAGCTTATTGAAGGTAGAAGTGAACAAAGGAAATAATACTAAACAAAGCAGACTTTTTTTTTTTCTTCTTCTTTTCCCCATACAGGACCACAAAGCCCGTCACCCTGGTCACAGCCCCTGCAGACCTCCCGCCGATGCACCGATTGCTGCTGAGGACCTCGGTCACCCCGGCTTATCCCGGAGGGGACGCGGCCACCTTCGTGGCCCCTGAACTGTATCTAGTCGGGTCCTGCAGCAGCGGTGGCTATGTAAGGCTCTCCGGGAGGGCTTCATCAATCGGCGGTCCTGCCCTCCATCTTTTTCCTCCGGTTTTCTCCCCTAGAGGGCGGGATGTGCAATGACACCAGCATCCGCCCCACCTCCATCCCCATGCTCGGAGCTCCGGCTGGCGCGGAACCCCTGGTCTCCACCAGGGGTCTCCCACGCCGGAGGCTTACCCGCGTTCTCCGAGTAGGAGAGCCATCCATCGGATGCTCAATCCTACCGCCGGGCCCGATGACCCGGATCCGTTTCGGCCCGGTCAGCCGCGCCGCAAGCGGAATCCCACCGCTGCGCCCAACGGGCCAGCACAAAGCAGACTTTTAAAGCAGCACATACAGTACATGACAGAGAATACCAAAGGCAAAGTAAAACATGGTCACGCATCATTGAAGCCTGTTGGGAAGCAATTGATTGGTGTGTGTGGGGTGTGGAGCAGCCACATCGCTGTATCAAAAAGCTGCTGGAGGAAACTTGAGCATTTTCCTGTAAATAAACCTAGGAGGGGCTGCGGCTAGAGTCACTGGCTTTGATGCAGCAAAATGGGAGGGTAGGGGTGGAGTAGTGCCCTGGTACCTTAACCATATGTTTCTGTTTGGTCACACACCAGTAGGCACCCCACTAATTTTACTAAACTGTATTTGTAAATACAGGGGTTGAACTTGCAAACATTTTGTACTGATTTGAATGTAGGAGAATTGTGGCCTTCTTCTAATTACTAAGCTCCCTATTAAACACCTGTGAGCCTTTTAATGGCTAAGGCACACTATAAGTAATGAAGCCAGAAGAGTGGTCTTTCAAAAATATAGAGAAAGCAAGGAGACCTCAGCTCTAATAAGGCAAGTTAAAATTTGATGCTTTTTACCTGACCGATGGAGGTGGTCACTTTGCTGAAGTGGTCAGGCTTAATCACGGTTCAGTGCAGGCTTTGATGCAGCAAATGGGGGAGGAGTAGTGCCTGGTACCTTAACCATATGTTAGAGTCACTGTCTGCCACACAAAACCCCAGACTATATCCATGTGATTGTAAGACATCTGTGAAATTCACAGAAGTAATTTTGGTGTGCATGGAGAGGGAGTTGGGGGCCAGAGGGGGTTGGATGGAGTTATACAATTGAAGATCAGTGTCAAGTCTTGTCAGGAGAGACAGAGAAGCTGTTTTGGCATGTGGGTGGTGGAAAGGTATAATTCAGAACTTGATGTATCCATTGCCTGTGATGGCAAACTTCATGGTTGGGGAGTTGGGAAATCGCCTACTGGGTGGAAGGGTGGGGTAAAGATTTTAAATAGAGGAGAGGGGTGAATATGTGATAACCATGTGGGTGATGTGTGTAAAAAAAAAACAGTTTGCTTGAAACATGGAACCACTTAGATAGTTCTCTATGAGCAAGTGTCACTTCACCCATGGAAAAACTTGCTGATGTGGACTTCACCAGCACATTGTTATCAGTGCGCCACTCACATAGTTTCTCCAGGAGGACTTTAGTACTTTACCAGATGAAGACTTTACAAAGTGCTTCGTGGAAGTCTGGAAACTTGCCAAATGTGTCACAAATCAGTTTTCCTGACATCACACAATTCTAAAGTACTTTTACCCCCAGGTACCAGGAAAAGCAAATGAGAAGCAAAGAGGACAGTCAGAGAGGCAAGGGCAGACATGGAGTTGCTTATTGTGAAGGGGTCAAGGGTGGGGAAAACAATTCTTCAGATATATTAAGGAAAAAGGAAGAAAAGAGGGGCATTGTTAGGCTACAAAAGGGGACTACTAGAGGAAGATGAGCAAAAGTCAGCTGTTCTTAATGATTCCTTGTACTCTGTCTTCACAAGGAAAGGCAAAGAGCCCTTGCTGAAAGTGGCATCATGACAGCTGTCATTAGCATTCCTGAAATGGGGCAGCCAGCATTAACCAGAGAAAGGGTCCAGAAGGGCATGAAGCCCTAAAGACAGTTAAAGTCCCAGGGCTGGATGTGATGCACCCAAAGGGTGCACGTGGAATTGGCTGTAGAACAGTCTGAACCTATTCAATAGCTTGGTTCAAACAAGGGTAGTTTCAAAGATGGGAGGGTAGTGGACATAGTCCTGCTATGCAAGGGGGAGACAAGGAGCAACCGGGAATTACACACCTGTCAGCCTTACCTCTGTAGTGGGAAAACTGATGGAGTCAATAATCAAAGACTATATAGAGAACAGTGGTCTACAGGATAGTAAGCAGCATGGATTTGCTGCAAGGAGGTCTCTGTCAGACCAACCTAAACATTTTCTTTGACTGGATAACAAAGGCCTTAAATAACAGCCATGCTGTGGAATTACTCTACTTCAATTTCAGCAAGACGTTTGACTCAGTGCAACACAGAAGACTGTTTAAAGCTGGAGTACCTGGGCATGGTTAGGGACATAGATGGGTTGGAAACTGGCTGAAAGAGAGGCAGCAGAGGGTGGTGGCAAACTGGTTCAAATTGAAAGAGAGGGAGGTCATGAGGGGTGCCTCAGGGATCTGTCCTGGGTCCTGTTCTCTTCAATGTGTTCATTGACATTGGAGAGGACATCCAGGGCAAGTTGTATTGCTCTGCAAATGACACAAACCTCTGCAATAGGGTAGATAGTGAGGAAAGGAATCAGGGGGATGCAGAGGGATTACAAGGCTAATGAGGTGGTCTAAGATTTGGCAGTTGAAAGTCGATACAAAAAGTGCAGGGTTATGCACCTAGGGGAAGAAAAACAAAACAGAGAACTGGAGGGAGAGATTAAACTGAGCACCACGGCAGAAGAAAGGAACTTGGGAGTCATCTTTAGTGACTTCCTCAAACAATCAAGCCAGTGTAACAAGGTTTATAATAAGGCTAATAGGATGATGGAGTGTATCAGAATGGGTACTGAGAGCAGGAAAAAGTAAGTAGTACTACCTCTATATAGGTCACTGATGAAGCTAAACCTGGAATACTGTGCTCAGTTCTGGAGTCCTCACCTAAGGAAGGACAGGGACTGGCTGGAGACAAGACAATACAGGGTGACCAAAATTATTCAAGATCAGCAGAGTAGATCTTAAAAGTTCATCTCAAGGCACTGAACGTGTACTCACTGGAGACCAGGCTAGAGTGGAGGGATATGATGGAAACCTTCAAGCTTCTGAAGGAATAAACGAGGTGAACTGTGGGGAACTATTTAGCAGGAGTACAGAGTCATGAACCTGAGGTCATGAGGAAAACTGGTAGCAGACAGTATAAAAGGGATGTGAGGAAGTTCTATTTTACAGAAAGGGTGGTGGAGCAGCGGAACAGTCTGTCAGAGGAGGTGGTGGGTGCCAAGACTATAAGTGGTTTCAAGTATAGCTGGAACAGGGTGAAGGGTTTGGTGGTTGCTCAGGTTGGTAGCAGTAGGGAGGGAGCAGGGGGTAGACAGGCAAGGATAAGCCCCTTAATGGACAATAAGTCCAGGGCTAATTGCAAACTCTGGGCAGACTAGTGGATCTTTGGTCTTTTCTGCCATCATTGTCTATGTTTCATTTCTTTTTTCTCCTTCTCCAGGGTGACCTTGGGTGGTTACCCCCCGGCACTGCACCTCTGCAGGTCCACCATCCCCAGACCTTGAAATACCTGAGATCCCCATGGATTCATGGATTCCCCATCATGGTGGGGCTGGGAGGGAGGTCATCGCCCTCACCCAGAGCACAATCCAGAATGAGGGCTAAACTGGTGGCAGAAGCACGGTGGAGTGCAGCAGTCAGGAGCTCATGGAGCCCTAAGTCACCATGTCTTTGTCCATTTTCACCCGCACCCCTCCTTGCAGTGAGGCGGTGGTGTGAGTGTGTGTGTGTGTGTGTGTGTGTGTGTGTGTGTGTGTGTGTGTGTGTGTGGAGTGCAGGCATGCCACGTACTGCCCTTCTATGCCTCCCTAACTCCACCGCTGCCCACGACCTCCACCAGGGACAGCCACAGAGTGGTAATATGGGTGGATGGCACTTCTTGAAAAGAGCAGGGAATTTGTTTTATTGAAAATCATACAATTCAGAGAGACATTCATAAACAAAATACAGTGTTTTCCTTATTACAGATGTTGAAAAAAACAACTAAATCATATATATGCCAAAGAAAAGAAAAACAGGACCACTTGAACTTAAATTTACATAATTGGTACATCACTAGTAGTGATCCAAGAAAGGTTCTTCCAAGCGCTACCTCATGATCTGCTGAGTATTGTATTTTGTTTTCATTATAAATCTCCCTCAGTTCATTACTAATTGTAGACAATAATTTAATATAATTAATTTACTTTTGTTCAGGGTAAATAAACTCTTAAATTTCAAATAAACCATTTAAATTCTGCCATAATTACATGTAAAGTGCTCCTATCCCATTTTCCCACTTGAAGTATATAACCCATTTTTATACAGTAGTTTACATTAGCAAAACATTTTCCTCCCATCTTACGAGTTGTAAACGTCCAAAATTGCTCTATATAGGAACACAAAAAAAAAAGTTCCATGGTTTCCAGTTGTTGTACAGCTCTGTATAGAACACATCCTCTCTCCCATCTGCTTGTGTTTCTGATTAGCCTTAATATTTAATTTCTCATGGCAACACAACCAATTAATGCCTTTCATTTTAAAGGATCCTTCTATCAATAATTAAATTCTGGAGGGCGGGAGACAGACAGGTGGACATTTTGGATAAACTATAGGTTCTGAGAAATGTGAACAAGCAGTAACAAGTGGGTGCCACAGGATTGGTACTGGGACAAGTGCTATTTGGGATATTCATAGCAGATATCTCACATGGAACCCAAGTAAGATCAGTCTGTTCTCAGATGATACCAAGATGGGAGCTGTGGTGGATGACATGGAGGGTGGAGCAGACTGCAGGAGACCTGACTAAACCTACAGGAGTGGTCGGACACATGGCAGTTGGGGTTCAATGCCAAGAAGTGTGCGGTACTGCACTTCAGAGCTAAGAACCGGAGGAGGAGCTATCAGCTGGGAGGGCTACAGTTGGGGAGTACAGATGAGGAAATGGACCTGGGGTGATTATAATGGGGAATATGAACAACTTGGGTCAGTGCAGGAAGGCAGCAGCAAAGTCAACAAGATGCTGGGCTGTACAGCAAGCGGTATCTCCTCTAGAAGTAGTGAGGTGATCCTTCCCTTGTACAGGTCACTGGTCAGGCCACACCTGGAATACTGCATGCAGTACTGGCACCCATTCCTGAAGAAGGACATCAGACTGTTGGAGGGTGCAGCACAGAGTGACTAAGATGATCCAGGGTTTGGAGGAAATCCTAAGAGGAAAGGCTGAACAAGCTAACATATATTCCTTGCAGAAGAGGAGAGATAGGGAGATATGATCAAGACCTTTAAGTATCTGAAGGGGATAAACAAGGCTAATACAGAGAGATATGCCAGATCAGAGCGGGAGGGATACCAGAGGGCATCAACTGAGGTTGGAGAGGGAAAATTCAGGAGGAAATCATGAGACATTATTTCACAGAAAGGGTGGTAGACAAGTGGAACACTCTACTGGAGAGGTGGTTTCCTTTTTTAGGATGGTGGGCTGCTTCAAGAAGGATGGGACAGAATGAAGGGAAATGACTGTGAGGAGGAGGAGGGTGTGGCAGCTGCAAGTTGAGGGGTAAGCTGCACAATCAGGCAGACTCGACAGATCATGTGGCCTGTTTCTGCTGGCATTTTGACTGTTCATATGAACCTATGACTTGCATATAAGCTTGTTTTTAATATCATTAAGAACTGATGAACTTGTGATTCTCAAGATTTAAATTTTACAAAGACATCCCTCAGATATAATGAAGCCAGAGGATTTTGTTTTACAACTCAGAGATTACCCATTTCCACAAAGGAAACCAAAGGAGATTGTGGAATGAAATAAATCTGTCCAGTATTTCCCAGTATGTTTCAACAAAGGTTTTACATTCGTAAAAATAAATTGGCAGGAAAAAAATAAAATCAAGTTAACCATATTTTGTCCTCCATTCTGTGTTGGTAAATCTAGGATATTCCATTTTATCAGATTTAATCTGCTCTTCCACTTTGCTTGGAAAATATACTGAGGATTGTTGTTTCTCTTGTTTTGGTGGTGGGAAGGTATTACTGATAAAAAAAAAACAGGTAATAGATAAGTTTAATAAGATAAATTATTTTGACTCGCTCATTTTCCATTGGTTCCAGTGTTGTACCATCAATTTCCCTGTTCTGTTTTCTTATACTAATTTAATATATCCATATTTTCCAAAACAAATTCTATCCCTAGTATCTTTATGGGTTCCGTTGTTAGAGTATCCCTGCTATTTGTGTTCTAAAATTCTGTTTTTTTTTCCTATTTCTCTGCCTATACATTTTGTTTTATTTAAGGCAGCACCAGATAAGGCTCATAGTCTAAACAAAGTCTTAGGGCATCTACTGCTGAGGAAGGGTTTTTAACTAAGGGGCAGTTGTCATTAGCATATGCCATGGCTGTAAATGGCAAAGGGGTTATCCATATATTGAATAGGAGAAATAGACCTCAACTTGTTTAAGACTCATAATAGTGGATCTATACTAAAACATACAGTAATGGATTGATTGGACAGCCCTGACTAACTCCTTTCTTTATAGGAATGAGGGGTCCACAGTTATCATTCACTTGTGGGGCAACTGGATGGATGGTAGGAAACAGTGGGTAACAATTAAAGGTTCCACCTCTGGTACCTTGGAGTCACAAGTGGTGTGCCTCAGGGATTCATCTTGGGGCCTGTACTATTCAATATATTGATATCTACTATGGAAACAACAAATGGGGTTTGGATAAATAAGTATGCTGATGACAATAAGATTGACTGTATTACCAATGATGCTATTTCAATAAGGGCACTACAAAATAATTTAGATCAACTGACAATTTGGGCAGAGCAATATAAAATGGCATTTAACATTAATAAATGCAAGGATATGCATCTCGGTTCTAATAACAAACTTGCTAATTATACATTAAACAATATACCATTACAAACAGTTGAAACAGAAATTGATCGGGAATAACAATAACCAATGATCTAAAATTTTCTATACATATAAATAAAACAATAAAAAGTGTGCTGGTATTACAGCTTGTATTTATAAAAATATTAAAAGTTGAAAGCTGAAGTGATTATCTCATTGTATTCTACTTTGAGTACGATCACATATTGATTACTGCTCTGCTTTTGTGGACCAACTTCTAAAGGTTTAAAAGAGTGGTTGAAAATGTTGAGAATTTACGTGATCTAAGCTCATTAGAAAGACTGAAGTCCTTGGGTCTTTATTCATTGGATTATAGAACCATAAGGGGTGATCTTTGTTTAGTGTACAAAGCCACAAGAAATCAATATTATTTGAAACCTTATGTTTACAATATGCGGAAAATAGTAGAAATACTAGGTCACATAATCTAAAATTATAAACAAAGGTAAATCACATGACTAAAATAAATAATTATGTAACACAACGATCATCATGCCTTTGGAATTCTTTACCACCTGCTGTTGTAAACAGCATAAATATTGACCAGTATAAATGTAACTTAGACATGTATGGGAAACAGAAAATTTCATTTTCTGCTGTTAGATTGATGGCAGCGAGTTCATAAAGGGTTTTATGCCCTCGAACTTGTAACTATCCTATGAACTGTTTCTGTTTTGTAGAAAAGTTTTAACCAATCAATAAAACGTTGGGGTATGCCATATATCTGCAGAGTTTGCATAAAATGGCATAGGCTAACTGAATCAAAAGCATTTTGTTGATCCAATGAAAATAAATCCATCTAATCCAACTATATTGTCTGTTCAATTATCTCCCTTAGTAAAATAAGCTGGTCTGTAATTGACCGCCTGGCACAGTACAAGACTATGCTGGTAACATAAGATATTTTGCTGTTTTCAAAGCCTTATATTCAAAATTTTTGTTAAGAGTTTGAAATCAATGTTAAATAAACTAATGGATCTCCAGTTTGATAACTCCTATTTATCTCCTTTTTATGGAGAAAAATGATACCCTCAGCCATTTCAGCAGTATCCCAGTAGACCATGGCATATAATTAAAAATCTGAGCCAATTCTGGTGCGATTTCTGTGCTGAGAAAGTTGTATAATTCAGGTCTAAATCCATCTTTCCCAGGTGCGTTACCATTACTAAGAGGAAATGGCAGCTTCTACCTCCTCTGGTGTTTATATCCTCTGTTAATTCTTCAGTGTATCAGGTGGATATACAGGGGTTTAATTGTTTCAGGAAAGGTTGAACTTTATTTAAGGCAGTTTCCTCCTCCTGAAGAAAAGGAATACTGTGTAACCACATTTAAAATCTCAACGGTTTAGTATGTAATACCTTGTTGGTATAAAAAATGCTTCCATAGGTCTTTGCAGCTTAAAAGGGACATACCATGCATATTTCCCTGGGTACCAAACGTTTGTTGCATTTTTAAGGTGTTAGCCTGTTTGTTGTGAAAGTGCTGGTATTTTGCTTTTACATGTTTCATCTGGTCAGTAAAGTTGTGCTTTGTTTGACCTAAAGACATTAAATGTTGCAACTGCTGCCTGCTTTTCAAATAGGAAAAATAATCTTTGTTCCTATATGTTTTACTGAGTGAAATTAAAAGCTGCTTAATCTCTAATTTTGTATCTACCCACCAAAGCGTGGGGTCATTATACATTTCATATACAGATTTTTTTATTATAATTAAGTACCTCAAATCTTGGAGAATTTCTGCAAGTTGTAAAGAGAAGAGTTAAGTTTCCACAACCCTGGTCCATGGCTTTGTGCTGAGTGGGGACCAACTGTAAGATACAACTCATTATGATCGGAATATTCTGCTAAGGTAATTTTAACAGCTTGAATTGGTAAAGTTTGTTTATAAAGAAAAATCTATCCTTGTGCTAATACTCTTTTATGGAAGGTAGGGGTCAGTTATTTTGTTTTCTCATAATAGGCATCAGAAGATTAGCAGTCTGGAGAACGTTTCTTAAAAGGACATGTTACAGAAAATGTTCTGAGTAACGTTTTGTTACCTCTATCCTTTGCAGTCAAACCACAATTAAAATCCCCTCCCCCATACACATATATCACATTTTGGGAGAAAATAGGTATAGCTGAATTTTCTGGAAAACCATAATCCTGTCTTTTTGGGGACCATAAATATTTATCAACCTAATATATTGATTTATTTATACATTCTCAGATTATAATACCTTTGAGCACAAACAGCTCTTTTACAAGGTTCCACATCATAGAGATGGGAGACAAACATATAGGGAGGCAAGAATACATTACATTGTTTCCTTAATACAAAGATTCCAAAACTGTGAATCAGAGTATGTAAACAGTTGTAAACACATAAGAGACATGACTAAAGGGTGAAACAAGGTGTAGCAGAGAGAGGAGTGTAAGCATTGGCAACAGGAAAGTTGGAGGGAGGCAGCCAGGGACCTTGTCAAAGCCAAAGTAGGAGGGTAGGGCTAATATCTAAAATCATATTTCTCACTGGTATTAAATCTATAAGCAATGACTTTTACTGCTATATTATGAAATAATATTCCACTATTGATTGTGGGCAGCCCTAGGACAATTAGAATATGGGTGTCCCTTTATACCACATAAATTACAGATGCTTCATTCTTATGTTGTCCACTAGTGTGACCCCAAAACATTACATAAGGTACATCAGAGATGATCACAGACACTGCTAACATGGCCAGGTGACCCACATTTATAACAAGTTTTGGGTTGTGCTGGAAACAATAGGACAACCCTATCCTCCAAGAAAAATACAGTTAGGAAGGTGTTGTAACCCAGTCTCAATGGAATGTAAGAGGACCCTTATTTTTCCAGACCCCTGTCCATATGTCCTCTGAATCAAAGATGGTTTTGGGCAGAGTATTCCAAAACCATGCAGCATTGTTTTATCAAATAGGTTAAATACATGACACTCACACCACATTCTTGAACAGTACAGTTATTGTCCTGTTTGCTGGTTTCGTAAAGGTATAATCTCAAAGGGTGACCATAAGGGGTGTTTTTGATTGCTTGGTACTGTATCTGAAAGTTTTCCAACCCACTGCTGAGTTTAAAACTCATGTCAAAGGTGGGTTCCCCAGAGATGTGAATTAAAGCATAAATTTCTGCAGCATGGAAAAATGCAGATTGTCTTTGAGCAGTGTTTTTGCCACAAAGTCTATCCGGAAAAGTTCCAACCCAGCTTTATACATCAGGCACACTGCGTTGTGCCTTCTGTCAGGATGTACTGAAGTATGAAAAAGAATCATAGGAACAAGAGTTTTCTCTATTCCATTCTTTACTAGGGCATTAGGAGCCAGTAGCATTTTTACTGTGTCCCCAGCATTCGGACCTGCATCTGTGGTATTAGAAATCCTGAATTTTCAATGACACCATCAGCATTAGTGCCATCCAGAGAGAGAGAGAGAGAGAGAGAGAGAGAGAGAGAGAGAGAAAGGAGCTGTTGTATCCCTTATATTTAAAACTGGATTATGTGTCAAGTTAAGTTCTGAGACAAAGTCAAGGGAGAGTCCATTACTGCTTCCGTCTCTTTAAGTACAGTCACCCCAAGTTCAACAGCTGCTTTATCCTCACAGTTTTGTTTAGTTTGTAATGATTTGGAAGGCTTACCCCAGGAATCCTGACTGTGAAAATCCAATATGCAGTTCCTATGTTGGTGACATGCCCAGCCCACTGCCTTCAGTGATTTCTCCACTGACCATGGCTCATTGCTTGTGTCCAGATGTCAGCCCAGGATTTTTGCTCGGTACTGCTGTTTTCATTATTCATTGTGGTAGGCTCTTTTCAGTACAAGCTGAAAAAGAAAAACTGTAGCGTTCTGCTGGTCCGTGAGGAGCAGTTTGAAAAATGACTTCTTGTGCCTGGGTTCCCTCTGAGGAGTCCCCTGGCTCGTTGCTGTGGATATACTAGAATGTCAGGCTCGGTGGTTAGGCAGGGCCAAGCCTGTCACTCGCGATGTCTGCAGTTCATGCCCCAGCCAAGGCATCTGAAAGTTCTTTCTTCATTTCTGAACCTTTCCTCCTCTTCTTTCAACAAAGCTTGCAAGGTAATTTCTGACTGCATCTGAAGACTTTGTATTTCCATTCCCATATCAGGTATATTTACTGCACTCGTTTGCTCTGTTGTTCTATCCACAATATCTTGATTAATCTCCATTTCTTTCTGTTGTTGGGCATCAGGGCTCCGATGCATCTGAGAATTCTTCAGTTTCTAGTTGTGGTACGACTGAGGAGGCGACTGCTCCCAGCCACCAAAGTGGCCGTCTGTGCTGTGGACTCAGATGAACTGGCCATCCATCGGGCCAGAGGTTCCTCTACAGGAAAGTTGAGAAATTCCCCGTGTCCTGGCCAAATTTCCCCATTCACTAAAAATACCACCAACAGTTTATTCTGGTTCAATGTCAGTTGGCAGTCATCTGTCCCCTCCCTGGGACGAGGCTGAAAATAGGCAGAACTGTCTAGTCCTCCTTTCCCAGTCAACAAAAGCAAACTAAATAAATAAATAATCTTCCCTCCTTGGCAGAGGAGAGCAGTTCATTGGACACTCAATCTTCTCCTCCTGCCAACCCCCAGCAACTCAAAGTTGCTCCCGACTCCAGGTTGCTGACATGGCAGGAATTGTATCTTCTAGCACCTCAACTTTCAGTGCCACTGGGCTGGCACTGTTCTACATTCTACAGATAGTGGCCTTCAGCATAATGTCATACAGTAGTTAGTAGTGAACCTTGAATGAGCACTTACACTTTACATGCTAGCCTCCCTAAACTCAGCAGTACATTGATTTCACTTTGGAAAAATGTGTGCTGCAACCTCACCTGTTACCCTTTGGACATTTTAAACTGGATAGCGAAGCAGTCAGTATAATGCAGTGGTTAAGAGCACTGAGCTGGAGACCACTTGCATACTGTGCGCCATGAGCAAGTCACTTAACTTTCCTGTGCTCCCAGGATGCAATCTAGAAACAAGTCTCAACTTAGTGTGTCTATCCTGGCCCAATATTGTAAAAATAAATTAAAAACAATAGTTCTGTTGTACTTCCCAGCCCACTGCTTCCATCAACTGCATGGAGCAAAGTACCTTAACAATGACTATAGAATGTCAGGATATGGTAAGGAGGCGTTTGCATATTGAGTAGGTTCATTAGCATTTTATGTACTTATTCTGCAGTTCTGCATTCCAAGGCTATAGGGTTTGTACCTCACAAACTGCCAGCTTTCTCAGTGTGAAGATATACTTAGCACATGTAGCCACACCTGTGGTTTGTGCAAGGGCTGACTGTAGCTTTCCCAGAGTCCTGTGTGAATCTTCTTACTGGGGCCCATATCAGGAGATGAGCCCCTGAAAAATCCTCATCCTTATGACTCTCAATCCCTCTTCATGTTTTCCTGTTAGTTAAGAAAAGTCTTGCATGTTTCTACACTCTCTGAATTATTATTGTGTCCCAAAGGATGAAAAGAATCATAGACCTATCAATACAGTAAATTTCTAAGCTAATGAGACAGAGATATGGGCAAACATGAAAGCATGAGGTTAACTGGATGACTGAAATGTCCTGTTCCCCTGTGCTGTTCCACAGTTTGCACTATACTAGGGCTGGCTCTGTTTGTACTGACACAGAGATTGGGGCTTTGCTTTTACAGTACACAGTTATATTTTGCCACATTTTATTTTTATTTTAATATTTTCAGAGATTACCTTCAAGCACGGTGCTCATTTACAAAGGTTCCACGTCAAAGCATAGTAACAAATCAAACAAAAATAAATCACAGCAATTCCAATGGAATGTAGTCAATACAAACACAACATGAAATGCAGTAAGTAGGATATGATTAAGCCAACAGTTGCACGACTGTGTGGGGTTTTAGTAAAGAAATCAGTAATCACACAATCAATCATATCCTATCTTTTATAGTATCTGTTAGAGTCTGATATCAACCAGAGCCAGGGTGAGTAATGTAGTACATAAAAAGACAGTGAGACAGACCATGAGTAAGCCAACAGAAGATTCCACCACTTTTTCAGTTACTTGGCGGTGTAACAGCTTCCTACGTGGATGACTGATCAGCTGTGATGTTTTCTGTAAAGAGGGTGTGAAAAACTTCCACCACAGGAATTTCCACAAAATCTGACTTTCGCTTCTCAAATTAGCAACTTTCATGGAAATTCTGACTTTGAATGATGGAATAAATGATAAATTGTGGATTACTGTATTAAAACTGTGGAAAAAATTCCACAGGTGATCACTATCAGTGGTCATTACTGTGCAGTTATTTTCCACAGTGTAATATAATAATCCACAGTTCATACCTTTGTTCTGATCCCTCCCAAAAACACCAAACCTTGCTGTGTGGGTCCTCAGTTGGCAGTAATTTTATTCCAGTTACTGTACTTAAATTATTCTCGTATTCACACTCTGAAGGCTATGGATTTTCTATGTCCTAATTTCCATCATTCCAACTTGTTTAAATTAAATCAGTTTATTTCATATTCCACATTACAACATTCCTCTTCTCCACCAGATGCACATCTGAGGTCCTTCTCTTCCTTTCTTCTGTCTTGCAGGTGCGTGTGTACACCTGTACCCTTTCTTCTGTTCTGTGTTGCTCTGAGGCTCTCTGGGTGTACACCAGAGCCGCTTGTCCTCCCCCACCCTTACCTGTCTTCACCACCCCTTATTTCCTTTTTCTTCCACTAGCTCACCCTCCAGCTTGCATTGGATGGAGGGCTTCCTTTTTGACCACCTACCCATCCCCACCTTTTTTTATCTGGTGTGCTGCTCTATTCTCCAAACCTCTATTGTGTTGCGATTTCTGCACTGAAAATATCTAGGTCTATTTCTGTGAAGTAACCCTATCTGATCTCTACAACTCATCCATTTTTCCTCAATCCCATGACTTATAACTCTCCCACCTATTGCTGTGAACAGTGCCCCACCCTCTGGTTCATCTGCCTCCTGGCCTCTCAATCACCCTATGGTGGTTAGCATGCCACCATACCTTCCTCAGAACCATCTCAGACCAGACCAAAGTGACCTGTTGCCACCATTCTTTCATCTTTTAATGTCCTCCTTAATATGACAAAATATGTCCAACCAGGGTCCGGTCCCCAGGTCATTGCCTCAAGATGTAATATCAACAAGTCTGATTCTGGCTCCTCAGACAGCATGTCTCATAGGGTTGGGAGCAATTGTGGCATCACATCCACAGGATCCCTCTCCATAGCATCTGCATCTGGTTCCAATCTTGGTATAGTTGACAGCCCCTGGTCTGGCTGCTGCTCTGCATGCTGCCCAATAGACAGGTGAATGCTCACAAATCCACACCTGCAACTTCCCTTTGTGGCCTGTAGATAAAGCAAAAGCGTGAAATGCCATGGTAAACATAAGTCTACCCTGCCCCCACCCCATTCCGCATTGGCTCGTGGCCTCTGTGTCCTGCAAATGAAAAGAAAACATGGTCTGTAATTCAGTTTAACAATGGATGCACATAGTTCTTATAAATATTTGAGGACCATCTTCCTCTTTTCTTTACTTCCTTTGGAGACCATCCATATGCTGCTACCTCTGACGCTGTACTTATCCTAAATTAGTGAGATGAATAGTCTACTGGATCTTACCCCAAAATTCTAACCCTTTCTTCAATACTACTACCAATTGCGTTGAGGTTACCTGTTTTCCATCCCCATGGATGAATAAATGATCCACTGCAGTTGGCTTGGCTGCAGCATACGCTGACAGTGCTCGGACCGGCATATCGCCACTTTCCATGCTTCTTTAAAGTGATGGTTATGCCTCTCCCTACCTGATCTGTTTTCAATTTGATAGTCTCAAGCTGATCTCATCCTTTTTGAATAAAGTTTCCCCAGCAGACTCCCTGTTCCCCCTTTTCCGTGGCCTATGACCTCACTAACCCAGCGCGATACATACACCACCACGTATATTGCCCAAACAGTTATGCCTCATCCCTTGACCAGCATATCTTTGGGAGGCAGGGCCAGATTAAGGTAACTTAGGGCCCTAGGCCCAAGAAACATAGAATTTGACAGCAGATAAGGACCGCTTGGCCCACCTAATCTGCCCATTTCCCTACCTGATGGATAAGCTGCAGATTCTAGTTAATCAACAGCATACTTCCTCCTACCCCACTAGAATTGTCTTATGTCTGTCCCATGCATTCTTGAATTCTCCCACTGTTCCTGACTCACAACCTCCTCAGAAAGGCTGTTCCATGCATTCACAACCCTCTCTAAGATGAAATACTTTCTAACATTACCTCTGAGACGTCCCCTTCTATCTTCAAATTGTGCCCCTTGTTCTTGCACATCTCTTTTCTGAAAGATGCTACCCTCTTGGACTTTGTTAATTCCCTTGAGATACTTGAAAGTTTCTATCATGTCCCCCCTCTCCTTTCCTCAAGGGTATATATATTAAGCTGCTTTAGTCTCTCCTCGTATGTTTTCTGGTGCAGACCCTGCACATTTTAGTTGCCCTCCTCTGAACAGCCTCCACTCTGTCTATGTTTTTGTGGAGATGGGGTTCCAGAATTGAACTAGTACTCCAGATGGGGTCTCACCAACTGTCTGTAAAGAGGGATAACAACTTCCTGTTTTCTACTGTTGATGCCTCTCCCTATGCATCCCAGTATCCCCAGCCCTTCTTACTGCCTTCTCCATCTTCCTTACCTTTAGGTCATCTGATATAATTACTCCTAGGTCTCTTTTGATTTTTGTTGTTGTTATTATCTCACCCCATTGTGTACTCTTCCCTGGGTTTTGTTTCTTATATGTATTACCTTGCACTTATTTGCATTGAATCTGAGCTGCCATATAGTTGACCATTCCTCCAACCTTGCCAAGTCCCTTTCATCCTTTCCACGCCACCTTATGTATCAACCCTGTTGCAGATCTTTGTGTCGCCTGCAAAGAGACATGCTTTTTCTTCCAGGTGCTCTCCAATGTTACTTATAAAGACATTAAAGAGGACTGGACCAAGTACCGAACCCTCGGTACCCAGCTAGTTACCCTCCTTTCTTCACTGTGGACTCCGTTTACTATACCCTTGCATCCAGTTGCCCAGACAGTTTTTATACAGACAACCACCTTGGGACCCACTCAAGGCTGGCTAACTTATATTAATCTTTTGTGTGAGACTGTATCAAATGCTTGCTAAAATCTGGTAGGCCATATCCACAGCCCTCCTGGTCTACTACTTTGGTCACCCAGTCAAAGAAAAATCTAGGTTCATTGATGCCTTCCTGCTGTGAAACCATACTGCCTTGGGTCCCGTGCCCCACTGGCCTCTACCATCAACAATTATTTCCTCTGGAAGTGATTCCATCATTTTCCTACCACTGAGGTCAAACTAACTAGTCTGTAGTTTCCTGCCTCTGTCCTGCTCCCATTTTGTGAAGTGGAATCACATCTGCCCTCCTCTAGTCCTCAGGTACCACCCCATCATCCCATGATTTGTTAAAGAGAGTAGTCAGTAGCATTACTAGTTCTACCCTTAGTTCTTTTAGAATTCTGGGGTGAATACCATCAGGCCACATTGCTTTGTCCACCCTCAGTTTCAAGAGTTCTTTCAAAACCTGTTCTTCTGTGAATGGACTGGTATCGACCCCCTGTTCAGAGTGTTTCTCTTGTTTGGTTTAGGTACCTCCCTCCTCTTCCATTGTGAATACTGAGCAGAAATATTTGTTCAGTATCCCTGCTTTTCACTGTCACCCTCTGCCCACATTCCCTCCCTTTATTAAGTCTCTGTATCCCACCCTTGGTCTTTCTTGGCTCCTAATGTACCATAAAGGTTTTATCCCCTTCTTAGAGTTGGCTAACTTTTCCTCAGTTTGTGCCTTTGCTATTCTGACGGGCCTTCCCTGTCTCCTTCTGCTTTAACTGATAAAGTTCTCTGTCCTGCTCCTTCTATGTTTCCTTATACTTCCTGAATGCTATCCTTTTCTCTTTAACTGTCCCTGCCACCTCTTTTGATAACCATAGTGGTTCCTTCCTTCATTTTGTTTTGTTGATTTGCTTCACACAAAGGCTTGTTGCTTCTGTGATAGCGGTTTTGATTATTCCTCATTGTTCTTCCACCCTCCTTCTTGCCCGTTTGCTGTGCTTTTCTGAGCACTCTCTCATTTTCCCAAAGTCAGCCCTCCTAAAGTCCAATACTTTTGCTTTTGTATGGCTTGACTCTATGGCTGTGTTTATTGTGAGCCACACTGTTTGGTGGTCACTTGTTCCCAGATGGCTACCCACTTAAATCTGAGATCCTTTCTCCTTCCCCATTTGAGAGTACCAGGTCTAAGACTGCTCCTCAGAGTGGGTTCCAACACTAGCTGTCTGAGGCATGCCCCTGTAGGGCATCAAGAATGACCCTGATCTTGAATGTGCCTGCAGCAAAGGTACTTCAGTTAACATCTGGCATATTCAGGTGCCCCATCAACAATATCTCCCCTTTTTCTGCCATTTTAACAATGCTTTCTATAATTTCCTTGTCCATTTCCTCCCCTGAGATGGGGTCTGTACACAACCCAATGCAGATTGTGGTGCCATTTCCTGACTCCAGGGTGACCATAGTGACTCATCAACTTCCTGATTAACCTTTAGTTCTGTTGCTTTAAACCCTTCCCTTATATAGAGAGCTATTCCTCCTCCTCTTTTACCCACCCTGTCCCTTCTGTAGATTGTGTATCCTGGTATGTTGACATTCCAGTCATAATTCTATGTGTACCATGTTTCAGTGACTGCCACGATATCCAGGCATCCCTCTTCCATCAAGGCCACTGGTTCAAGAAGCTTGTTAAAAGACTGTGGGTTGGAACTCATCACCCTCCATTTTTAATGGCCTTACCCCTTTGAGCCCGTCCCTGTCCTAACTACCTTTTTCTGCATTTACCCCTGTCCTGCTCCCTACTGACTTCTCTGCCTTGGTATTTACCTCTCCAACTACTGTGTTTTGTGGGGGTGGCGGGATTTCCTGCTCCTTTTCAGTGCCTCCCACCTGGGCTAGTTTAAATGCTTGCCAATGAAGCATTTAAACCTATCACCTAAGATTCTGGTCCCCGGACAGATGCAGACCATCACACCAGTATAGGCCTGCATCCATCCAGGTGGCTCCCCAGTCCCCAGTGAAGCCAAAACCCTGAGCTCCACACCAATTTTTCAAACATTCATTGAATCCCATTGTGTGGAATACCGTAGCATCATCCTTGCCATAGCCAGGCAGCACCTCCAAGAAGGTTACCATACATGCTACTTGTCTAAGGCCCCCAACTCTACAAACTCCTCTTGCACTGCTCTGATCCCATTCACAGCCAGGTCATTTGTCCCTAGGTGGACAATGACATCCAGATCCCTCCCTCATGCAGCTGCTCCTGTGATCCTGAGGATTTGCTTCCTGTCCCTCAAGCTGTAGCGCCAGGCAGGCACCTTACCTCCCTATTCCCTTCCTCCCCACTTCTACCCTCATAATGATTGAGTCCCCACCAGGATTTGTTTCCTTCCCTGTAGGTCTTGTGCCACCTCCTGTGGGTCTCCTTGTGGAAGTTCCAAGCATCCTCCTTGCTCTCCACTGCAGTTTCCTACATAGAGGAACCACTCTTTACCAGAACAGCATATGAATTGTGGAGAGGTACAACTGGAGGGATGCACCTCTGTTCCACCAGCCTCTCCTCCCTGAGCTCCACCTTGGTCCAACCGCTCCTCTTTCTTGACAACCTCTGAGGTAGCGGTGGTGGCCCTGGTGGTCCCTGGGTGGGTGAAGAGGTTTCATGAATCCTAGCCAAGTCATCCTGGAGATGGGCAACCTCCTCCCTCAGTCCAGAGAGGTGCCTGCAAACAGGGCAGAATTGTCACATCCAAAATGTCTCCCAGAACACTGCTGCCCCACAGCCATTGCACTGCACCACTCCCATCTTGACTTATTTGTGTCCCTCCTATTGTTTGTATGCTTACTGTCTCCTCCTCTATGTATTTTTACATCTACTTTCCTACTGCCTATGTGTCCTTACAAGTCTTGCCCTTCCTGTTCTGGAACAGGAACTTCCTGTATTCTTCAGTAGTCTCCTTCTTCTTGGCTTGGATTCAGACCTCCAGCAGCCAGGGGTGGGGGAAAAGAGCTATTTTTAGGTTCCTTCAAGGTTGATGAAACTAATGTGTCTAAGTGATCCTTCCTTCCTACTGCCAATCAGGAAGTTTCTGTTGTCAGTCAAATCCAGTGGCTATAAAAGTAGAACTGGCTTAGGGTGGGAGGTGGAGGGAGGAGGAGGAAGAAGGGCAATTAGAGAAAGCTGTAGTTCTAGTCAGCTGTTACTTGGTCTGAAAGCAAGATTATTCTCTGTCAAAACTAACAGCAGGAAGCTGTAATTGGAGACACCTGCTTTTGTACTCCTAAACTCCTAAAACACACCCCAAATTAGCCTCTCTGCTCTGCTCCTGACTCAGCAAATTAAGTTGACACAGCCCTTCCTCAAACAGAGAAATACACAATGACTTTCTTCTTTTTCTTACTTAAATGGGCCCTGCTTCTAATAAAGTATCTGTTTGCTTAATCCAAACAGGCACTGACTCCTGCTGAGATAGAAGTGATTTATCAGTAAGAAAGCTGTAGTTCTAGTCAGCTGTTACCTGCTCTGAAAGCAAGATTCTTCTCTGTCAAAAACTAACAGCAGGAAGCTGTGGTTGAAAATACCTGCTTCTGTACTCCTAAGGTCCTAAACCACACCCTCAATTAGCTTCTCCGTTTCTGCTCCTGACTCAGCAAATTAAGTTGATACAGCCCCTTCCTCAAACAGAGAAATACACAATGACTTTCTTCTTTTTTACTTAAATGAGCCCCCTGCTTCTAATAAAGTATCTGCTTGCTTAATCCGAAAAGGCACTGACCCAGCTGAGATAGAAGTGATTTACCAGTGAAAGCTGTAGTTCTAGTCAGCTGTTACTTGCTCTGAAAGCAAGATTATCCTCTCTCAAAACTAACAGCACAATTGCGTTGTGGTTACTAAGAGAAATCTAGGGCCCCTCTCACCATGACCATGCCCCTGAGTTGCAAACTGGCCCTGTTACAGACTTTGGAAGCTTTTTATACAAACCAGGATTAATTCTTTAGCAGTGGCCTGAGGTCACCAGAAACAGGTTCGCCACTGAGCTGCACTGTCTGCTGGCCTGGTTTGTACTTCACTGCCATTTTAAAGTACTGTACATTTAAGAATTGCAGACACTCTTCCAAATAGCTGTTTCATTCATTCACATCAATTAAGACAGAACAGAGTATGGGGAAACCAGTAGGTGCAGGTGAGGCCCCAGCACAACATAATTATATAAACCACGTAATAGTTTCAGGGTCTCCTTCCATTAGAGGACAGAGCTTGTCCTCCAGCCCTTCAGAAAGATCAGTGCGACTGGAGATCCAGACAGGTGGCAGATCGGCATGGATAAAGCAGGACAACCAGTGAAGGATACTCTGTGTTTGGGTAAGTACTATTCTTTCTGGCCTTGCTACCAGATCTGACTTAGGTGCTGACAAGACAGGAGTGTTCTGAGACAATGAATGACTCTCTAGTGCCCGTTCTGTTTTATCACATCAGTCTGTCCAAGATTGATTTTGTACTTGCAAAAAAATTTGCTTAAGTGCTTTACATGTTGGAGACACTGGGTGCTGTACTTTTAGGCAACTCTGCATAAAAAACATTAATGCTCAGGCAGAAGTGGTTTACTGAGTGGGCAGGGACTGCCAAGAGTTTGCTGCTTTGCATCTACTATACCTCTTCTTGGGGGCAAAACTAAACAGTAAAAAAAAGTCTTCTTGTTCTAATTTTATTTTAACTCTGTAGACTCAGGCAGCAGTCTGTGTTGAATATGGGTGATGTCGGCATCTTTTTCTAATGATTTCCAAAAACAGTTGTGGGCCACCATACATTTCTGTAGGTCACCAAATTAGCGGCAGTCACTGGCTTGATGGCCAGTGTTATTTTTTCCCCAGAGTCAACCCCTGCAAACTGTATCTCATGTCAGAATATGGTTTGTATGTAAAGAGATATGGGCAACAGAATACAAATCAAAATTCCTTCCCAACTGCTCCCTCTCAAAATCATATCAGCAACAGTGCACACCATTCTTAGTCTCCTTTTCTCCAAGTGTCACAAACTGTTTTGATAAGGTATTCAAAAGGGCAAACCAAACTCTAAATTGCATTCTGAGGAATATAGGAGCAGAAGAAGTGAAGTTATTATGCCACTGTATGATTCCTGATGAGGCCACAATTGGAGTACTCATGACAGGTTTGGACACCTTTATAAAAAGGTGAGATCTGCAGAATTGAAGTATACAAAGAAGAGCAACAAAAGCAGTAAATGGACTAAAAGGAGTCACTTATGTGGGAGGTTAAATAAACTTGAACTATATACCCTGCAGTACAGAAGAGTTAGAGGTGACATGTGTATGCTATATAGAACCCTAACTGACAAACCATTGGGAGGAGTTGAGTTTGACACTCAAAGATTACAAGTATAATTACAGAGGGCACCCTTTACAACTAGCAGTAAGTAAATGGAAACTACTGATTAGGAAAAACTGATTCAGCCAACGAGTAATGATGTTGTGGAATTGATTGCCTGTAGAAGTGGTAGGCAGTGCAACAATGGATATATTCAAAATGAGGTTTGATGAATTCTATAAAATAAGAATATACCCATATAGGGCTAAATTGGCAAGGATAAAGGATGTACATCAACCGTCCCAGTGGCACCGAGGGTTGAGGCACTGAAGCACACACTCGTGCATGCTGGCAACCTGAGTTCAGGGCGATCTGGGTGCCAGGGATTGGCAGGGACAGGGAGAGGATTGAGTAGCCACAGGGCTGCTCTCCTCCCCTGGGGAGGGTGGAGGATAGCCCGGTGCACCAGCGTTCCCGTGGAGATCTGGAGCACTGCAGTGCATGGGCTGCACATAGATCAGCGTGCTGATGCAGGCAGGGGCTGCCATATGCCATAGGCCAGGTGTGCACAAGCAAGGGAAGGGGAGGCCACCAGAACAAGGAAACAACTGGCTCTGAGGGGTAGGCAATGGCACCTGGTCCCCATGCCCTCTGGTGGGTCCATCTCACCTGGCCTTCCAGTTCCTCTGTCTGGGACCTCACCTGCAGCCAGAGACTGACTTGTAAGTGTGCTCAATGAGGAAGGGCGGCCCCACTCGTGGGGTTTAGCTGGGGGGTGCAGGCTGCGGGAGGGGAGAGAGGGAGGCACAGGTCATTGAGGACCTCAGGTGGGCAGGATATGGGCTGGAAGCCTGAGAGAGGCTCCACCAGGGCCATGACCAGAGGGAAATAAAGGCAAAAAATAAATAAAAAATAAAGGACGAACGTCTAAACAAACTTGTACACACCTATAAAACTGTTTGATTTCAGATTTATAATCTATAGTGCACCTTGACTATCCACCCATTGTCAACAAGCAAAACTGGGTGAATAATCAAGGGTGAAATAATAAGGGCAATGGAATAGCTATCATTTTGTACAAATAAATGGCGGATAATCGAGGGATCACTGTATGTGCAAGACTACTCTCAGCATACATGATTGACACCTTTATTACACTACTTAACCTACTGCAAGTACAGTCTTACTTCCTGATACAGCCCCATCCACAAAATCACATAGGAAAGGGGTATAGTGCTATAGATAGGCTTATAATGGGCAGGGTTAGAGGTGGTCTTCAGGTACTGTTTACTCTACAGGTAATTGTATATAATGGGGTTAGTATTGTATTTATATAGCTTCATAACATATACAGTTGCATGCAAATTAAACAAATATGATCTAAAGGGCCCTTTGGTGCTGAGGGTTGAAGCACTGGAAGCCACACCTCGTGCTTCACTGGTAATCTGGGTTTAAGAAAGAGCTTGGGTCATCAGCAGGGTAGGGTATGAGCTGGATTGAGCCATCATCAGACTGTTCTCCTCTCCATGGGATGGCTGGTCACTGATACAACCAGCGGATGGTGTCAGGAGAGGAGGGAACTGTCATGTGCTTGGCAGAAACCGTGTTCCACAAGGCTTCCTGCCTGGATGTTGATCCTTCATGCCAGCACCCTCTAGGGGCTAGGGCTTCCAGTGCTACCTCCATTACAATGGGAAAACCCACACCTCCTGCTGTGCCTTGTGATCTCTATATAGTACGGAGGTATGTGTACTCTGGTATGTTGACATCCCAGTCATGGTCTCTCTGTTCAATGTTTCAGTGACTGCCATGATATACAGGCATCCCTCTTCCATCAAGGCCAGTAGTTCAAGGAGCTTGTTACACAGACTGTAGGTGTTGGAACTCATCACCTTCCATTTTTGATGGCCTTACCCCTTTAGCACCATCCCTGTCCTTACTCCTTTTTCTTCATTTATCCCTGGCCTGCTCCCTACTGACTTCTCTACCTTGGTGCTTACCCTCCAACTACTGTGTTTTGTGGGAGTAGGCTGGGATTTTCCTGCTCCTTTTCAGTGCCTCCCACCTGGGCTGGTTTAAATGCTTGCCAATAACGCATTTAAACCTATCACCTAGGATACTAGATTCCCCCAGGGACAGATGCATACCATCATGCCAGTATAGGCCTGCATCCCTCAGGTGGCTCCCAGTCCCCAATGAAGCCAAAATCCTGAGCTCCACACCAGTTTTTCAACCATTCATTGAATCCCATGGTACGAAATACCCTAGCATTATCCTTGCCATACCCAGGCAGCACCTCCGAGAAGGTTACTGTACATGCTACTTGTCTAAGACCCTCCTCAACTCAACAAGCTCCTCTTGCACTGCTCTGAGCCCATTCACAGCCAGGTCATTTGTCCCTAGGTGGACAATGACATCCAGCTCCCTCATGAAGCTGCTTCCATGATCCTGAGGATTCGCTTCTTGTTCCTCAAAGCTGTGGCGCCAGGCAGGCACCTTACCTCCCTATCCCTTCATCTCCCACTTCTACCCCCAGTGTTTGAGTCCCCACCAGAGTTGTTTCTTCCCCATGCAGTCTCATGGCACCTTCCTGTGGGTCTCCTTTGTGGAGGTTCCCAGCATCCTCCTTGGTCTCCGCTGCAGGTGCCTCCATAGAGGAACCACTCTTCACTAGAACAGCATATGAATTGTGGAGAGGTACAACTGGAGGGATGTACCTCTGTTCCACCAGCCTATCTTCCCTGAGCCCACCTTGGTCCAACTGCTCTCTTTCTTGACAACCTCTGAGGTAGCGGTGGTGGCCTGGTGGCCCTGGGTGGGGAAGAGGTTTCATGAATCCTAGCCAGATCAGCCTGGAGATAGGCAACCTCCTCCCTCAGACCAGAGAGGTGCCTGAAAATAGGCAGCATCACAGCTTCCAGAATGTCTTCTGGAACACTGCTGCCCACAGCCATTGCACTGCACCACTCCCATCTTGACTTATTTTGTGTCCCCTCTCCTGTTGCTTTGTGTGCTACTGTCTCTCCTCTATGTATTTTACACCTACTTTCCTACTGCCTATGTGCCCTTACAGCTCTCACCCTTCCTGTTCTGGGACAGGAACATCCTGTAGTCTTCAGTAGTCTCCTTCTTCCTTGCTTGGATTCAGACCTTCAGCAGCCGGGGCTGGGAGGGAGAGCTATGTTTTAGGTTCCTTCAAGGTTGATGGAAACTAATGTGTCTCAGTGATCCTTCCTTCCTACTGCCAAACAGGAAGTTCATGCTGTCAGTCAAATCCAGTGGCTATAAAAGTAGAACTGGCTTGGGAGGGAGGGTGGAGGGTGAGCAGAAGAGCGATTAGTAAGAAAGCTGTAGTTCATTACAATGGGAAAAGCCCACACCCCTGCTGTGCCTTGTGATCTCTGTGCACGGGTATGGAGCGGATGTGTATCCTGGTATGTTGACATCCCAGTCAAGGTTCTCTCTGTACCATGTTTCAGTGACTGCCACAATATCCAGGCATCCCACTTCCATCAAGGCCATTAGTTCAAGGAGCTTGTTACACAGACTGCCGGTGTTGGAACTCATCACCTTCCATTTTTGATGGTCTTACCCTTTTAGCACCATCCCTGTCCTTACTGCCTTTTTCTTCATTTACCCTGGCCTGCTCCTACTGACTTCTCTACCTTGGTGTTTACCTCTCCAACTACTGTGTTTTGTGGGGGTAGCGAGGATTTCACTGCTTTAATGCCTCCCACCTGGGTTAGTTTAAATGCTTGCCAATAATGCATTTAAACCTATCACCTAGGATCCTGGATCCCCACGGACAGATGCATACCATCATGCCAGTATAGGCATGCATCCTCCAGGTGGCTCCCAGTCCTCAATGAAGCCAAAACCCTGAGCTCCACACCAGTTTTTCAACCATTCATTAGAATCCATGGTACAGAATACCCTAGCATTTTCCTTGCCATACCCAGGCAGCACCTCCGAGAAGGTTACTGTACATGCTACTTGTCTAAGACCCTCCCCAACTCGACAAGCTCCTCTTGCACTGCTCTGATACCATTCACAGCCAGGTCATTTGTCCCTAGGTGGACAATGACATCCAGATCCCTCCCTCCCTCATGCAGCTGCTCCGTGATCCTAAGGTTCACTTCCTGTCCCTCAAGCTGTGGCACCAGGCAGGCACTTTACCTCCCTATCCCTTCATCCCCAATTCTACCCCTATGATTGAGTCCCCACCAGTAGTTGTTTTCTTCCCCTGTGGGGTCTCATGCCACCCTCCCGTGGGTCTCCTTTGGAGGTTCCCAGCATCCTCCTTGGTCTTCACTGCAGGTTCCTCCAGAAGGAACCACTCTTCACCAGGACAGCATATGAATTGTGGAGAGGTACAACTGGAGGGATGCCCTCTGTTCCACCACTATCTCCTCCTGAGCCCACCTTGGTCCAACTGCTCCTCTTTCTTGGCAACCTTTGAGGTAGCGGTGGTGGCCCTGGTGGTCCCTGGGTGGGGTAAGAGGTTTCATGAATCCTAGTCAGTCAGCCTGGTGACAGACAACCTCCTCCTCAGTCCAGAGAAGTGCCTGTAAATAGGGCAGCATTGCAGCCTCCAGAATGTGTCCCAGAACACTGCTGCCCCACAGCCATTGCACTGCACCATTCCCATCTTGACTTATTTTGTGTCCCCTCTCCTGTTGCTTTGTGTGCTTACTGTCTCCTCCTCTATGTATTTTTACACCTACTTTCCTACTGCCAATGTGCCCTTACAGCTCTCACCCTTCCTGTTCTGGGACAGGAACTTCCTGTAGTCTTCAGTAGTCTCTTTCTTCCTTGCTTGATTCAGACCTCCAGCAGCTGAGGTGTGGGGGAGAAAGAGTTATTTTTTAGGTTCCTTCAAGGTTGATGAAAGTAATGTGTCTCAGTGATCCTTCCTTCCTACTGCCAAACAGGAAGTTCCTGTTGTCAGTCAAATCCAGTGGCTATAAAAGTAGAACTGGCTTAGGTGGAGGGTTGAGGGATGGGAAGAAGGGCAATTAGTTAGAAAGCTGTAGTTCTAGTAAGCTGTTACTTGCTCTGAAAGCAAGATTATCCTCTGTCAAAAACTAACAGGAAGCTGTAATTGAGGCACCTGCTTTTGTACTCCTAAGCTCCTAAGCCACTTTTCCTGTTAGATTCTCTCTTCTGCTCCTGACTCAGCAAATGAAGTTTTCACAGCCCCCTTCCTCAAACAGAGAAACACACAGTGACGTCATTCTTTTTTTTTACTTAAATGAGACCCCTGCTTCTCAGCAGAACAGACAGAACACCAGGAGGAAGGAGCTACTGGTATAACTAAAACTTCTCTACTGGGACTATATTGCCCTCCTTCCCCACCCTAAACCAGTTCTACTTTTATAGGCACAGGATTTAACTGACAACAGAAACTTCCTGTTTGGGAGCAGGAAGTGAGTGATCACAGAGCCACCAAAGACACCATTCTAGAAGGGCAAGAGTAGCTCTCCATCCCACCAGCTGCTGGAGGCCTGACTCTGAGCAAGTAAGGAGACTACTGAGAAATATAGGAACTTCTTGTCTCAGAAAAGGAAGATCAGGAGCTAAAAGGGCACAGAGGCAGTAAGTAAGTAGGGAGAAAAAATAAACAAACAGAGGAAAGAGTAAGTATTCCAAACAACAGTTAGGGGCAGAAAAAAGACATGAAGGAGTGGTGCAGTGCAGTGGCTGTTGAGCAGCAGTCTTCGGAGACATTCTGGAGGATGCAGTGTTGTCCTATCTGCAGACACCTCTCTGAGCTGAGGGAGGAGGTTGCTCATTTCCAGGCTGAGTTGGCCAGGATTTAGGACCTCCTCCCACCCAGGGACCACCAGGGTCACTGCCGTTGCCTCAAAGGTTACCAAGAAAGAGGAGTGGGTGGACCACAGTGGGCTCAAGGAGGGTGAGGGTGGTGGAACAGAGGTGCACCCTTCAGTTGTACCTCTCCACAATTTCTATGCCATTCTGGAAAAGTGTGGTTCCTCTATAGAGGCACCCACAGTGGAGACCAAGGAGGATGCTGAGAACCTCAACAAAGGAGACCCACAGGAGGGTGGCATGGGACCCCACAGGAGGAGGAAACAGCTCCTGGTGGGGACTCCATTATTAGGAAGGTAGAACTGGGGGAGGAAGGGAGAGGGAGGTAAGGTGCCTGCCTGGAACCATGGCTTGAGGGACAGGAGGCGAATCCTCAGGATCGCAGGAGCAGCTGCACAGGAGGGAGCTGGATGTCATTGTCCACCTAGGGACAAATGACCAGGCTAAGAAAGGGATCAGAGCAGTGCAAGAAGCATTTGTGGAGATGGGGAGGGCCTTGAACAAATAGCACACATGGTAACCTTCTGGAGGTGCTGCCTGTCTATGGCACGGGTAGGCTAGGGTGCTCCACACCCGGGGATTCAATCAGTGGTTCAAAACTGGTGCAGAGCTCAGGATTTGGCTTCATTGGGGACTGGGGTCCACCTGGAGGATGCAGGTCTATACTGGTGTGATGGTCTGCATCTGTCCAGGAGAGGGAACCAGGATCCTAGGTGATAGATTTAAATGCTTCATTGCTAAGCATTTAAACTAGCCAGGGGAGGCACTGGAAGGGGCAGGGAAATCCTACCCCCAAAAATCAGGGTGCTAAGTGAGGTAGACACCAACAGAGAGATGTTAATAGGGGAGAAGCGTGAGGAGTAAATGGAGAAAGTGACAAATACAATAAGGACAGGAATGGGGCAAAAAGGGGTAAGGCCATCAAGAAATGGAGGTAATGAGTACCAATGCTTTGTAGTCTGGGCAACAAGCTCTCTGAACTGGTGGCCTTGATGGAAGAGGGATGCCTGGATATTGTAGCAGTCACAGAAACATGGTACACAGAGAACCATGATTGGGTTGTTAACATACCAGGGTACACAACCTACAGGAAAGACAGAGAGGGCAGAAGGGGGGAGAGTAGCTCTCTATGTAAGGGAAAGGATAAAAGCAACTGAACAAAAGAGTAAACAGGGAGGAGAGGAGGCACTGTGGGTCACCTTAGAGACTGGAAATGGCACCACAATCCTCACAGGGTTGTATACAGACCCCCATGTCAGGGAGGAATGGACAAGGATATGATAGAAGGCATACTTAGGATGGCAAAGAAAGGGGAGATACTGTTGATGGGGGACTTAATATGCCAGATGTTAACTGGAGCACCTTTGCTGCAGCCACACCCAAAAGCAGGGCCATTCTTGATGCCCTTAAAGTGGCATGCCTCAGACAGCTAGTTTTGGAATCTACTCATGAGGAGCAATTTTAGACCTCAGACTCTCAAATGGGGACAGTGAGAGGATCTCAGATCTAGAAGTGGGTAGTCATTTGGGAACAAGTGACCATTAAACGGTGTGGTTCATGATAAACTCAGCTACAGAGTCAAGCCATACAAAAGTGAGGGTTCTGGACTTCAGGAGGGATGACTTTGGCAAGATGGGAGAGTGCCTTCAAAAGCACTAGCAAACAGGCTAGAAGGAGGGTGGAGCAACAATAGGAAATATCAAAACTGCCATCACAGAGGCAACAAGCCTTTGTGTGAAGCAAATAAACAAATCAAAATGAAAGAAAAAGCCACTATGGTTCTCAAAAGAAGTGGCGATGAAGGTTAGGGAGGAAAAAGATAGCATTTAGGAAGTACAAGGAAACAAAGAAGGAGCAGGACAGAGAACTGACACCAGTTAAGGCAGAAGGAAGCAGGGAGGGTAGTCAGAATAGCAAAGGCACAAAATGAGGAAAAGATAGCCAACTCAGTTAAGAGGGGATAAACTTTATAAGTATATCAGGAGCGAGAAAGACAAAGGGAGGCTACTGAGGCTGAATAGAATGGATGGTAGGTGGGCAGAGAGTGACAGTGAAAAGCAGGATACTGAATGAATACTTGTTCAGTATTCACAAAAGAGGAAGTGGGAGGTGCCTAATCCAAGTAACAGAAGCACTCTGGGGTCGATCTCAGTCCTTTCACAGAAGAAAGGGTTCTGAAAGAACTCCTAAAACTGAAGGTGGACAAAGCAATGGGGCCAGATGGAATTCACCCCAGAATTCTAAAAGAATTAAGCAGAGAACTAGTGACGCACTGACTACCCTTTTAACAAATCATGGGAGGATGGTGTGGCACCTGAGGACTGGAGGAAGGCTGATGTGATTCCGCTTCACAAAAGTGGGACCAAGACAGAGGCAGAAACTACAGACCTGTCAGTTTGACCTCTGTGGTAGGGAAAGTGATGGAATCACTCTGGAAGGAAAGAATTGTTGAGTACCTAGAGGCCAGTGGGGCACAGGTCCCAAGGCAGCATGGGTTCACAGTGGGAAGGTCATGTCAGATGAATCTATTTGATTTCTTTGACTGGGTGACCAAAGTAGTAGACCAGGAGGGGCTGTGGACATGGCCTACCCAGACTTTAGCAAGGCATTTGACGAGTCCCACACAAAAGATTAGTAGTCAAATTAACCAGCCTGGGAGTGGGTCCCAGGGTGGTAGCCTGGTGAAACATTGGCTGAACAACAGGACACAGAAGGTAATTGTAAATGGAGTCCATTCAAGAAAGAGGGGTTACTAGTGGGTACTGCAGGGTTCAGTACTGGGTCCAGTCCTTTTAATGTCTTTATAAGTGACATTGCAGAGGATTGGAAGGAAAAGTATGTCTCTTTGCAGATGACACAAAGATCTACAACAGGGTTGATACACAATGAGGCGTGGAAAGGATCAGAAGGGACTTGGCAAGGTTGGAGGAATGGTCAGAAGTATGGCAGCTTGGATTCAATGCAAATAAGTGCAAAGTAATGCACCTGGGAAACAAAAACCCTGGGGAAGATTACACAATAGGGGTAGTAACAACAACAAAATGGAAAGGACCTGGGGTAATCATATCAGATGACCTTAAGGTTGGCAAGCAATGTGAGAAGGCTGTAGGGAGGGCTGGGGATACTGGGATGTATAGGAAAGGCATCACCAGCAGAAAATATGTTGTTATCCCCTGTACAGACAGTTGGTGAGACCCCATCTGGAGTACTGCATCCAGTTCTGGAGACCCCATCTCTGCAAGGACATAGACAGGATGGAGGCAGTTCAGAGGAGGGCAACTAAAATGGTGCAGGGTCTGCAAGAGAAGCCATATGAGGAGAGACTAAAGGAGCCTAATATGTGTACCCTTGAGGAAAGGAGGAGAGGGGGACATGATAGAAACTTTAAGTACCTCAGTGGAATAAACAAAGTCCAAGAGGGTAGCATCTTTCAGAAAAAGAGATGTGTAAGAACAAGGGGACACAATTTGAAGATAGAGGGGGACGGCTCAGGGGCAAGGTGAGGAAGTATTTTTTCACAGAGAGGGTGGTGGACACATGGAACAGCCTTTCTGAGGAGGTTGTGGGGTCTAAAACTGTGGGAGAATTCAAGAATGCATGGGACAGACATAAGGCAATTTTGTGGGGGAGGAAGAAATAGGCTGTTGGTTAAATAGGATCTGCAGCTTATCATCTAGTTAGGAAATGGGCAGACTAGGTGGGCAAAGCGTCCTTATCTGCCGTCAAAGTCTATGTTTCTATGGTTCTATAAAATATATGTTTGCTTAATCCAAACAGGCACTGACTCCTGCTGAGATAGAAGTGATTTATCAGTAAGAAAGCTGTAGTTCTAGTCAGCTGTTACTTGCTCTGAAAGCAAGATTCTCCTCTGTCAAAAACTAAAAGCAGCAATTGTGTTGAAGTTACCAAGAGAAATCTAGGGCCCCTCTCCTGTGACCATGCCCTTAGTTGCAAAGGGGCCCTGTTACAGACTTTAAGATGACTTGGGAAGCTTTTACATACAAACCAGAGGATCAGCTTTAGCAGTGGCCTGAGGTAACCAGAAACAGGTTTGTGCCACTGAGCTGCACTGTCTGCTGGCCCAGTTTGTACTTCACTGCCATTTTAAAAGTACTATACCTTTAAGAAGTGGCAGACACTCTCCCAAATAGCTGTTTCAGTGTCAGCTAAGTCGGATGCTCCATTCACATCAATGAAGACTGAATGGAGTATGTGAGAAACCAGTAGATGCAGGTGGGGCCCCAGCACAAAGTGATTATGTAAACCACGTGATAGTTTCAGGCTCCTACTTCCATTACGGGACTTAGCTTGTCCTCTAGCCTTTCAGAAAGATCAGCACTAATGGAGATCCAGACAGGTGGCAGATCAGCGATGGATAGATCAGGACAACCAGTGAAGGGTACCCTGTGTTTGAGAAGTACTGTTCTTTCTGGTCTTGCTACCAGATCTGACTTAGGTGCTGACAAGACAGGAGTGTTCTGAGACAATGAATGTTTCTCTGGTGCTCCATTCTGTTTTATCACATCAGTCTGTCCAAGATTGATTTTATATTTACAAAAAATTTGCTGAAGTACTTTACATTTGGAGACCACTGGGTGCTGTACTTTTAGGCAACTCTGCATAAAAAAACATTAATACTCAGGCAGAAGTGGTTTTAGCTGAGTGGGCGCAGGGACTGCAGAATTTGCTGCTTGTGCATCTACTATACCCTATTCTTGGTGGGCCAAAACTAAACAGTAAAAAAGTCTTCTTGTTCTTATTTTACTTTATATTAAATCTGTAGACTCAGGCAGCAGTCTGTTGAATGTGGGACGTCCAGCATCTTGTTTCTAATGATTTCCCAAAACAGTTATGGCCACAATACATTTCTGTGCATCACCAAATTAGCAGCAGTCACTGGCTTGATGGCCAGCAGTTTTTTCCTCTAAAGTCAACCCTGCAAACTGCATCTCATGTCAGGATATGGGCAACAGAATACAAATCAAAATTCCTACCCTTTGCTCTCCTCTCTCAAAATCATATCAGCAACAGTGCACACCATTCTTTAGTCTCCTTTTCCAAGTGTGACAAACTGTTTTGATAAGGTAGTCAAAAGGGCAAACCAAACTCTAAATTGCATTCTGAGGAATATAGGGAGCAGAAGAAGTGAAGTTATTATGCCACTGTATGGCTCCCTGATGAGGCTACAGTTGAGTACTGCGCAGGTTTGGGTACCTTATAAAAAGCGAGATCTGCAGAATTGAAGGGATACAAAGAAGAGCTACAAAAAGCAGTAAATGGACTAAAAGAGGTCACTTATGAGAGATTAAATAAACTTGAACTATATACCCTGCAGTATAGAAGAATTAGAGGTGACATGTGTATGCTATACAGAACCCTAACTGACAAATCATTGTGGGAGGAGATGAGTTTGACACTCAAAGATTACAAGTATAATTACAGAGGGCACCTTTACAACTAGCAGTAGGTAAATGGTAACTACTGATTAGGAAAAACTGATTCAGGCAATGAGTAGTGACGTTGCAGAATTGACTGCCTTAAGAAGTGGTAGGCAGTGCAACAATGGATATATTCAAAAGGAGGTTTGTTGAATTCTATAAAATAAGAATATACCCATATAGGGTTAAATTAGCAGGGATAAAGGATGTACATCAGCCGGCCCGCTGGCGCCGAGGGTTGAGGCACTGGATGCACACCTTGCGCCATGCCGGCACCCTTGTTTGGGAGCAAGATCGGGCACCAGGGTCGGCAGGGATGGGAAGAGGATTGAGCACCCACAGGGCTGCTCTCCCCGGGAGGGCAGGGATAGCCTGGTGAACCAGCAGCTCCGTTGGAGACCTGGAGCACTGCAGTGCATTGGTTGCACATAGATCAGCATGCTGAAGCAGGCAAGGATGCCATGTGCCATAGCATCAATCGTGCACACACAAGGGAGGGAGGCCACCAGAAGGAAAACAACTGGCTCTGTGGGGTAGGGATGGCACCTGTTCCCATGCTCTCTGCCAAGTCCACCTCACCTGGCCTTCCAGTTCCTCCACCTGGCCTCACCTGCAGCCAGAGACTGACTAGTAAGTGCACCCAACCAGGAGGGGCGGTCCCACTCTGGGGGTTAAGTCGGGGTGTTGACTGCAGGGAGGGGTGAGAGGAGACACAGGTCAATGAGACTTCAGATGGGCAGAAAGCTTGAGAAGCGTCACAGAACCATGACGAAGGGAAATAAAGTATAAAAAAAAAATAAATAAAATAAAATGTAACGCCTAAACAGCTTGTACACCTATGAAACTGTTTGATTTCAGACTGATAATCTATAGTGTACCTGACTATCCACCCATTTTCATACAAGCAAAACTGGGTGAATAATCAAGGGGTGAAATAATAAGGGCAATGGAATAGCTATCATTTTGTACAAACATTTGGCAGATAATTGAGGATCACTGTATGTGCAAGACTACTCTCAGCATACATGATTGCCACCTTTTACACTACTTAACTTACTGCAAGTACAGTCTTACTTCCTGATACAGCCCCACCCACAAAATCACATAGGAAAGGGGTATAGTGCTATAGATAGGCTTACAATGGGCAGGGTTAGAGGTGGTCTTCAGGTACTGTTTACTCTACAGGTAATTGTATATAATGGGGTTAGTATTTTATTTGTATTGCTTTGTCAATATACAATTGCCTGCAAATTAAACAAATATCATCTAAAGGGCCTTTGGGCTTAGGGTTGAAGTACTGGATGCCACACCTGTGCTTCACTGGAATCTGTATTCAAGAATGAACTTGGATCATCAGTGGGGGCAGGGAGGAGCTGGATTGAGCCATCATCAGACAGTTCTCCTCTCCGTGGGATGGTTGGTCACTGATACAACCAGCGGATGGTGTCAGGAGGAGGGAGCTGTCAGGTGCTTGGCGGAAGCTGTGTCTCCGCAAGGCTTCCTACCTGGATGTTGGTCCTTCATGCCAGCACCCTCTGGGGGGTAGGGCTTCAGTGCTACTTCCATTACAATGGGATAAACCCACCCCTGCTGTGCCTTGTGATCTCCATACAGAGTGCAGGCGGATGGTCGATACACGCCACCAAGCCTCACTAGCAGTCGAGGCAAAATATGTCCTAATTAAAAATTTGATCTAAAGGCCACGCTGCCCCTGATGGCATTATAAGCCTATCGATAGAAATGTAGCCTCTTTGCTACTTTGTGTCATTAAAATGTGGTTTTGTAGGTGGTGTTAAAGATCAGGTTTAGCCATACTGTTTATGAATTGCAATATAATATTGTTAAAGGACTTAAACAATTCAGCCCCATTTTTTTCTTTTTTCATAACTTTGATGATTATTTTCATGACACTCATTGCCCCAACCCAAACTCAACCATGAACCCTCCTATTATTTTACCTGAGAGGAGAACTGCATTTAACAATGATAATCCAATTCCATTCAAGGAGTGTGAAAATTAATCAATACATTAGACAGTATAGCCTAGTGGCTATAGCACAAGCCAAGAACGTGGAAAACGTGTAGACTCAGAACACTTGGATTTGTAAACCACAGCCTCTGTCTGCATACTATGTGACCCAGGGCCAGGGCATGTAAAGAACATCCATGTTCTAATATGTATGCCAGAGAGGGAGGTCAACACAGCGACCACGGAGACCAGCACAGTGACAGACCTTGCCTGATATCTGACGGGTCACTGTGCTGGTCCTCTGCAGACACTGGCCGTGTGGCTCCCGTGTTGCACCCTCTTCTTGAGACAACTCTAACCTGGAGTTGGAAATCTGAGTTCAAGGGTGTGGAGTGTAGGACTCTCCTATCAGGAACACACCAGTTGGGGCAGGGATCTTTCTAGCTACTTCTTCCCAATTGGGATACCAATGGGAGGAGGAGACAAAGCAAAGGAAAGGGGCCTGTTTGCCTATTTTACCTTAAAGGTCAGTCTGGCTGGAGCCCCTTGAGTTATCTGCTGTACTTAACACCCAATCAGGAGGTGAGATTCACATTCAAGCAGACAAAGCAAAGGTAAAGGGCTGTTTACACTTAAAGGTCAGTCTGATTGGAGCCCCTGAAGCTATCAGGCCGTTATAACACCCTAGTCGGAGAAGATTCCTATCACAGATCAGCTCCTGCCTTGCTCAGATTATTCAGCAGCCGAGTCCATTACAAAATCATGCAGCTCAGGCAGAAAGAAATTGGTATGTAGTAAACATATTTTGGGGATTGTTGTGGACCCCTGGCAGGTGGGGGCTTAGGATAGTGCCTATGTTGCCTATGCCTTAAGCTGGCCCTGTTGGGAGGACTCCTAATAATCTTCTAACAGAGCCTCCAAAATCAGTCGCCTGTCATCTGGTACTCTCCACTTTACTTGCAACGAACCCTGCATCATCCTCCTAGTCATGTTACTCTTTCCTAGGTTCCTCAACCTCATAAATTGCAGACAAGGTCTACAGCCAAGATGTGTACCACCATAGTGGTGTGAACAGTACCTTTTTCCAATTATGTACTATAAATCTGGCTACCTGTTCCTTGGTAATAGTAATAGCCCTACTTACCTCCATGCCTTGGCTCTGTCAAAGGTTTGAAATACTCTCCAAGAGCCTTCATAAGTCCTCAAGGTCCTGGCCAACCAAGAGTTGCGGAACATTTCAGCTCCCTCCAACCAATCTCTCATGTGTATGCTGGTACCGCTTGTTTTCTGTGTTTGGCCCTGGGGCAATGGTCTGAAACCTGTTCAACTGCAGATGGAGATGGCTGTCAGCTAATGTGTTCTTTACTCCTCTATATGCTTTGCCCCAAAAGACATGTTCAATTTTAGCCCCTAGAGCACTATCTGTCTCAGTACCCTCATTATTGTGTCTGACCTGGCTCCCTCTTATTCAGAGTGCACACCCAGAGCAATCACCCTACAAGCAAAGGTAAGGCCCCATGAGTTGTTAAACCTGTTGTAGCTGTCGCGCCTGAACCCCTTGACCATAGTCAGTAGCTCCTTAGTTTGTCTACCTTCTGTTTTGGCAGCCTAAGAGACCCCCTTCTTGTCAATTTCAATCCCCAAAATTCTATTAGCTGGCTTGCACTCAGTTTTGTCTGGTGCCAGTGGAACACTAGTTTTTACGCATGTCCCGAACTGGCTCAACATAATTTTTAGTCTCTGGCCTCCTTTTTCCCACTAATAAGAAATCATCCAGTCAACATATCACTGCTCTGTTCCCATTATGGTCTTGAAATATCCACTGCAACCATGTGCTAAACATTTCAAATGTGGTACAAGCAATGGATCAGCCCTGGGACATTGCTTTGTCAAACTAACATTGTTCTCCACCCAGAAACCCAACAAATCCCAGTCCTCGGTCTTACTGGGAGCAGTCGAAAAGCTGCTTCAATGTCAGTTTTCTTAACCAGGCTGCCATTTTGCCCATATCAGTTGTATCGCCTCTTCCAGCATCACATAAGTAACTCTGTTATCCTCTTCATCAATGCAGTCATTTACAGATGCCCCTTCCAGATATGATAGGTGATGTATCACCTGAAATTCTTCTGGCTGCTTTTTGGGTACTAAACCCAATGGTGATACCTTAAAACTGTCGAATGGGGAGTCTCAAATGATTTTCCACCCTTCCTGCATCTATTTCTTCCTTTATCTTCTGTGCTAATAGATCTTCCTTGCCCTTCAATGATCCCTAAATTCTTGGCCTTGGACTCCATCCATTGCCCTTGGAACTGTAAGTTAAAACTTTTGGAAACCTTCCTTAAGGTCCCTGCTGCTTTCGGTTGGGATATACTTCAGTCCACTGTCACTGGGTGTCCTTGCCATCTGGTACCTGACCCTTCTACCTGCACCTTCACTTTTCCTGTCATGCATCAGTGTCTCCCCATCCCACCTCCAAATCCCCTGATTTTTCCATTGGATACCTGGTCCACCCATTTGAACTCCATTTTGGTGTAACCTTTTATTGTGCATACCCTCTCCTCCAAAACCCTCTACCTCCTCCCTCCCCAGCTTGAACCCTGATAACCCAAGTGGCCTACCTGAAAGGACAGGTTGCCATAGTTGGTCCCATTACTCTTTTCTATGTATGTTCTGTATCTGGATGCGGTGAACTCCCACATCTAGAGCAGGCATGTCTGAAACAACAGTGAGGCCATGAGCAGTGTGCTCTGTTGTAGCCCCAACAGCATTTTTGGACTACCCCATCCTCTTGTCCCACTCACGGCCTCCCCACTACTGTCAATGTCTCCAGCCACATAAACAGGTGCCTGGCATCCATCTGAGATCCCGTGGGATGCCATCTGTTGCCTGAACATTTCATCGTACTGCAACCAATTATTTCCTCCCTCATCTTATATGCACTCCTTAATATCAAGGAGTATGCTAACAATGGGGTGGCCATTTCTGGTTCTTCTCTATCATTATGGCTATATAATTTGTGAAAACTACTGACCAAGCATCCCAAGTTTTTCCCTTGTGGCTTTTTCCTCCTGCCCTTTCCAAGCAACACTACAGCTGCTGCCATATCTTCCTTCTCAAACTCTCTTTCATGTCATATTTTTTTTACAGTCTCCTTGTTAACTAGAGTGAATACATCTATGTACTCCCTTTTCAATATTTTCTTTTTTTGCCAGTGGCATGTGATCCCCAATTCTTACCCTAGAGGTGCCACCTTTACACCCCATCCTCAAATTCCCAGTTTCCTTTTATCTATTACTGTGACTTCCCTTTTCCTCTTTTAATGTCCCCAGTACTTTTTCCAATTGTCTAGTACCATTATCCACCTAGGCCCTAACATTTGCTCAACATATTATTTTATACATTTCACTGCAGGCCCACATTACTTGGTTTTGCTGGCTCTGGTACCGGGGCCAGTATTGGTATGGATGGTACCTTTTGTGGGTCATTGTCTAGTGGTAAAAGGACCTGGGGAGGAGCTGGGAGTGCAGGCACACCTATGGGGGCCTGTGGCAGGGCAGCACCAGCTGACGTTCCGGTACTGTTTCCGGCTGTGGCTGTGGTACTAGTGTAGGAGGCAGGGGTGGAGCTATGGACCTTAGTGGTTGTGGGGAACCTGACAGCTCTGGGACCTGTGGGTCCTTGGAGGCTTCTTGCCCTTTCTCTCATGCTCTTGCCTGCCTCCTGTTTTTCCTAAGCTCAGCTTGGTCATCGTCTGCTGACTCAAGGATTTTATTGGCCTTCTCCACATGCTCCATCACAACTGTCGCCGCTTTCTTTGGTAAACTTGTCCTTTCTAGGTGCCATCATTTTCATCCTTGAGAGCTGTAATTACAGTAAAGACAACAGTTATTCCTGTGAGATACACAGATAGATAGATAGATAGATAGATAGATAGATAGATAGATAGATAGATAGATAGATAGATTGATATATCTTTGCCTTTGTAGGCTTAAAACAGATCAGCATTTTTCCTTTTTCTTTTTTAAACCATGTCCATAAACACCTACAGTTCTCCTTATATCCCCTTAATCATATACTTTTGTTATTGTCTGGTTACCATATGCATGTTTATATAATTTTGTTTAGATATCCCTAATTGTAGTTTTTTTGTTGTTGTTTTGAAACCAAAGGACTAAAAGTGCCTACAGCCAGCCTTCCTGTTTCTCATTGTCAGCATCACTATTAACCACTTTGTACAAAACAGCTGCCCCATTATTTTCCAGATTAGACTCCTGTTATGTGGTTAATATGTTTTCCTTTTTTTGTATACAACAGTCCCATATGGTTGCAAAAGTAAAACAGTCTGTTAATGACCAGCATGCCAGGCAGCTTGATATATGGTTTATCTCTGATTCTCTTTCTTTTAAACCATTGTCTGCTTATGGCTAAACAGAAGCAACACCATCTACTAAGAAAATAATCTTGTGCAACTAATGGAGCCAGCCGACCACACCATTCCTGTATTCCAAGATGTGGGCAGCCTATTGTCCCCTTATCTAAACTGGCAGCTGCCACGTGGTCTGCTGGTGAAAACAAAATGGTGGCTGCCACGTAGCACAGCCCTGTTCTACAGATGGTGGCCATCATATGGAATCCCTGCTCTGAAACTCCACCACATGCTTTTGTTTTCCTGTCCCATTTCCATTTTGTCTTTTATTTTTAAATCAGTGTTTCCCAAATTAAAAACTGCCAGAATCTGGCTCCAGTAATGTCCATGTAAGCCAGCAGGCTGTCTAATCAGGTGGTCAATTGCTCTGGCCTATCTATGCTGCCTCCTTAATTCAGCTTGTTGCACCGTAAACTGTGTAACACCATGCTGCCATGCCTGATGCACAAAACCCTACTTTTATTTGGCCCTTCTTCCATCTACTTCCTTGGGCTAACAAAACCCATTCAAACACATAAAGGCAGGCACATCGGTCACAGGGCAGCTATCCCAACAAAGAGGGCCTACACCACAAAAACCTCTCCTGGTGTGCGCCTCTTAAAAGCTTCTCTCCTCCTAGTGCTCTCAGAGAAAATGCTACACCTTAAAGAAGCATGCCATGCATCTGCCCACATATTCCGTCTCACCATATCTAAAAAGAACCTACCCGTGGAGCCCTAATCCCACAACTTGTTCCTTCTGTGTGTATCAAGCCCAAAGCTCTATTTCTTGGTCAGATAAATACAGTAGCATGTACAGATCACTAGCAATCAGCCACATAGCTTTTTTGTCTCTGCCTGCCATCATTTTCTGCTCATTAAACAAACTTCCTAAACTGTATCAGCTCCTAACAATTGTAACTCTGTTGGGTTAAAACCTGTTTTAAACAAAGCTAAACTCCATCAAACCTGCATCAGCTCCTCACAATTAGTTAAAAACCTACTTTAAATTAATTCTAAACAATCTGACTGCTTTTTATTTATTACCTCATACTCCCTGCAGCCAAACAAAACTCACCAGCCTTAAAAACAGGATGAAATTTACCAGTGTAGTTTAAAAACTTTCTCACCAATTCTTCTGAATGAACTGGAACAAAAACCAAAACTGGAAACCATACTGGAACAAATTGGAACAAAGCAGGATTCAAAATAGAATTCAGGCTTAAAAATTTCCAAATGATGTGCTAACTAATAAATTCAATAGATAGCAAAAACTGTGAGGGAGACTGCTGTAAGCAGCCACTTTTAACCCCTGTCCCACCTCCCTCTCTTCTCCTTGCCCAACCAACTACGTGTTCTCTTATTAGGCTCTGCCCATTATTTGTGATGTCATTCCTCCCTCATCCCCCTCCTTTTTGCCCAGCCATTGAGTCACGTTCATTGGTGGGGCCTGGAACAAAGGTCTGCCCTTTAAACAGGCAAGCCACCTTATTCCACAGTTAAGTGAGTCACTGAACTGAAGAATTAATGTATGAATTGTGGATAAATGTATTAAACTTTGTGGAAAAATGTCAACAGAACTGATCACTGAACTGTGGAATAATTACATCTATTGCGTAATAATCCATTAAACTGTGGAATAAAATTCCTCAGAACTATTATTCCACAGTTAATGTGCATTATTCCACAGTTAAGCCAAAAATTCTGCAGAAAAGGGTGAAAATCTGGCAAAACATTCGAAGATTCTGATCTCGCCAATGGCAGAAGTTCAGAAAATTTCACAATTTTATGCAAAAGTGGAATTTGCAACTTTACCCCCCTCTTTTTGTATTAACCTAATGTGATTTCATACTAGATTGATAGGAAAGTTTTCTGCATATCACCTTGGTGTGTCATCATATCAGGTTGATACAAAGAATAGAGGTCTGGTTTCTAGCTGATATCAGACCCCAACAGTTATGATGCCATGTTATTTACTAGAGATTGTACTTTCTATTGGTGGTACATTATCCAACAATATGCCAACTGTGGGGTGTGGCTTAGCTCCAAACCAAGATGGTCGCTAATCTAGAGACTCCTCATCCCACTGGACAAAACATCCATGGGCATCCACCATTGGCATCATTTAAATAGAGAAACCTACTTGCAAGGAGAGAACTACCAGAGAATGTTTCAAACTTCTTTATTTCTTTCAGGACTGCATAAAAAGGTCAACGAGGACTCTAACTTTGGGATGACTTCACAATGCAGCATGGCAGCACAGATGGTTGGCAGCATGGACCCAAGAGACATTCAATCTATGTTTGCCCAACTGATGACCAAAATGGACCAGGTCACCGCCAATCCCATCAAACAACATTGGCCATCCAGAATATCAAGGTCTGACTCTTACAGATGGAAACGTTGGGTGGAGCTCATAAAGTCACCATACAAGAGATAAGGGTAGAAACTGGAGCAGACAGGACCATTCAAGCCCTTTATGCAAGTCGATGACCTAGAATCACAGAAATAACCTCCAGTTCCTAGATTTCCTGAGGGTGCCAAAACAGTGATGCAGCCAGATTTCTTCAAAAGGTACTGCCAGATCTGCTTAAACCATATAGACAGTCTCCACTGCAGATCAAGTGGGTGCATAGAACTCTATCGCAAGGCTCAGGCCTGGAGAAAGACCCAGGCCCCTATTGGCAAAGTTTCTGGACTATCAACAAAGGATGTAATCCTGATGGCAGCTCACTCTGCTGGCACACTGAAGTGGCAAACCAACAGAATATCCAACTTCCAGTATTATTCCAAAGACTTGGCAGATAAACGCAACACCTACTCAGATGCCAGGAAGCATATGCACCACCTTGGAGTTACGGTTTCACTGCAGTATCCAGCCGTCCACCACGCTAACTTTGAATCCCCAGATGTACCACATGGACTTCTTATATTGAACATGGCTTCAAGAGATGAGGTGCCCTGGAACCCCATCCAACAACTGACTAGAGTACAGCAGAGCAAGCCTGAATGCTAGGGCTGCAGTGGACCAGCTGGGGAGAGAAAAGTCCAGGCCACAACAGAAGAAACATGGTCTTTACCCCTCACACCAGAAAGTGACAGGCCTCCACACAGCATGACAGAGAGAGCACCCAATGGACAGGGGTGGATTCCAGAGCCCTACGGGAGGAGAACGATGCCACAGAAGCTGCAAAGACACCGATTCGTGGCTTGGGAACAACAGGTTTTCAGTGCTCCGATCTCCATCGCTGAACCTTTGATGACAGAAGCGGACCACATGGACAATGCCAGCATACAGTCGAACCTTGATGGACAAATACCCATCGTCTGGGTCAAAAGGGTTGTGACTCCCTCCATCAAAGAGATGGCAAAGAATGGGGCCTATGGGCTGTCCCAACCAATCCAGGGCACTACAGCTACAGAGACCACCGCTGAAGAAGAGGACACTGCTGACCCAGCCGCACAGCAGGGATGAAGATGCCCAGATAAGTGCCTGCTCTTTAAAGTTGCTGGGGAGGTTTTAGGGTATAAGTTTGGGGTTCCAACTCACTGTGATACCGTTGACACCCTGAGGCCTGTTGCAAGGGGTGGTGACAGGCTGTGGCTCCCTCACTTACTTACACACCTTTGGTTAGTTCAGCTTTTTCAAGGGCCCAAGTGGGCCTCTAGCAAGACACACATGCAGCACCTCTGTCAAAGACTGCAGTAAGAGGCCACTGCGGAGACTTTCATGCAACCTGTATATTGTTTACACCCGTACATGCGGACTGATTCAATTGGCAGAAAGGACCCTCCAGCCTCTGTGTAAAAATGTGATATGGGTTGGGGGCTGGAAACAAAAGTCATGCAGTTATATTTTTGGGACTATGGCTTCTCTCCCAGGTGTTCCCCCACGTAACCTCCCACTGTTCCCCTCCTTTTCCTTTTGAGTAGGTCAATCAATCAATCAATCAAGTCTTTATTTAACCAGGCATTCATCGTTGAGCAGAAGCTCATTTGCAAGATGGACCTGGGTGGAGCATGAACAATTGTATATACAGGTCAACACTGGTATTTACAAGGCAATACAGATAATACTGTTTACAGAGGAAGAAAAAGTTCATATGTACATAGAATTATACAGATATTGTACAGATTACAGGGTATTTACATATATAGAAGTGTCTATAGGAAGATAAAGCAGGTTATCTAAGGTTGCAGGAGGAAGTAACGGAAGAAAAAAATATACACCAGGTAGAGGCAAAGGTGGGGGGAAGGGAGGGAGGTAGGGGAGAAAGGCTAGGAGGGCACGGTGCACAGAAAGGAGTTGGTAAACGGATATAAAGAAGGTGGATGGAGAAAAGGAGTATGTGAGCCCCAGGATTGAATGCTATAAAGTATGGGGCATGGTAGGATGTCACAACCCGGGTAGTGAGCTCCGAGTAGGTACCAGGGCAGTACATGAGCATCCTAGACCAGACCTGCCACAAGGTGGGAAGTGAGGTGCTGACATATTGGGCCCAGTGGTAGGTCCTCTGTGCCCTTGGCAGAAGCTCAGACACATACCCACTTTGATGGAAATCTTTAGATCCTGGAGGCCTGTGGTGCTATTTTGAACAGGGCAGGGCAGATTTGAGCCCTCTGTCTCCTCCCTCTCCCTTCCATCCACACCCTCTAACATAAAGGGAGACCTGGGCCCCCTCCCACAATGCCTCTGAGGGACCCAGCAACAAGGATCCTGACAGTCCCCCCATAGAATTGCAAGAATTATATGTCAGACAGCCCAAACTAAGACAGACTGTCATCAGGGCAACCATTTAGAGAGGGTACCCCACCCTACCCCCCATTAACCTGCCTTCTAGGCATCCCAGTGCTGTGGGAATGTATATGTGAGAAGCTGCAACTCTGGCTCCAATGCCAGGTAGGGACTCCTTACTAATAGCTGTCATTAGGGTGGGACCAGGATCTTGCCCATATTGACCCTTTTTGTCTGCCCTTGATGTACAGTTCTGTGCCTCCATCTCCGTGAAGTTGTTGTGGGCCTTGCTAGCTGTGCCCACCTGGAGAGGAGGAAGTAGGAAGATATATCACACCCCCAGAGTGAGCAGATGAGCCCTTGTGACCCTGGTTGTTTGGCTCCAGTCCCTCACTCCTCAGTTCCTCAAAGGAGGCCTATGTATATAGTTATTGTTCTGTACAGAGTAGATATGTTAGAAGACAAGGTTAATGTGATGTTGAATAAAATTTGTGGAAGGTTCAATTGCATACTGGAGGATGTTGATTATAGTGTTACCACAGAGGTACCGTTATGGGTACTCCATTAGCTGTATTCAGGAGGCTAGGTCTGACTTGGGAACCCCATAATATATTTGCATTTGTTAAATTCTGTCCCCAGTTTTGGTTATGGGTGAGATCTCCTGCACTACTTGGAATGTAAGAGGGCTTAATACCCACTTAAAAGAAAACAGGTGCTCTCTCACCTTAAGAAACTTAAGTCAGACCTGCTTCCTCCAAGAAACCAAGCTGACCCAGGTAGACCACTTAAGACTAGCAAGGGATTGGGTGGGACAAGTGTTCCCACCTCAGCCCCAACTCAAAAGAGACAACTATCCACCTTGATCCACAAGAAGCCAAAATGGACACCCATTAGGACAGAACAGGATGCTCAGGGTAGATTGGTGCTGACCTTAGTGCAGATGCCTCAGGGTCCCCTGCTATTGGAAAATATCTATGGCCCTAACAAAGACAAACCACTATTTATTTATAATATTGCCCAAAGAATGGTTACCCTTGCCCTCGCACTTACCCCCAGTTATCATCGGGGGACTTTAACCCCCTAGATCATCTCCTGGACAGAGGTGCCAGCTGAGTTGAGCCGCACACTAGATGTGTGGCTGCCCTCACCGGTTGATGAAGGATGCGGGGCTGGTGGACATATGGTGGATTTTCTACCCTAGGGGCTGGGACTACTCATTTTACTCCCTCATACATGGGTCCCATAACTGCTTGGACTATTGACTGACCTTCTCACAAGTGACTCAGGGCATCCATGGCATTGGAGATAACCCCATATTCATATCAGACCATGACCCAGTGCAGTTGCATCTTCTTTGGGCCCCCACCACAGATCTCCCCATCTTGGAAACTGGATCTTTTTCTCCTTAGGGACCCAAAGTTTGTGACATGGGTCCAGAGTTGGCCGACCTCTTTTTCCAGGAGAATCCCATAGGGATACCTTATCCAGGAACATATGGGAGGTGTTTAAGGCTACTGTATGGGGACGGATTATGGGGTATGCAGCTGCTGGCAGGCAGCCCAGAGAGAAGCAACTAACAGAACTTGAGGGAGAACTCCAGGCTGCAGAGCAGACTTTTAAAACACTAGCCAAAACCAACTGACACTCCCCAGGCCGGAGGATTTTGGGGTTACAGATGGATATTACTTAAATAGTTGCTAGGAAGCTAAGAGCTCCATCCTCAGGTTGCGAAATAAATACTGGGAAGCAGGGGAGAAGTGGGAAGGTTCTTGCATATAGACTGAGAAACAGTATGCGAGAGATTTATCTCAGGCCTACAATACGCCAGTGGAGATATCAAACCAAAACACATGAAATGACATAATGAAAAGTTTTATGGTGCCCTGTATTCCTCATCTTGCAGCCCCAATCCCTGGTGATTGCAGATTTTTAGCCTAATAAATATCCCTCACCTCAGTTGCGCAACAGGTTGACCAACTGGATGTCCACATAATGGAAAAAGAGGTCAGGGGCCATATGTACACTTGAGGCGGGCAAGGCCCCGGAGGAGATGGGTTTACAGTGGACTTCTGGCAGCAACCCTCCTCGGTTATTGCCACCACACTGAGCTTGGTATAGTCAGAGTCCCTGGACAAGGGATGCTTCCCACCCACCCTAAGGGAAGCAGTGATTACTATACTCCCTAAGAAGGGAAAGACCCAACACTTACCACCAGTTACAGACTCATATCCTTGATCAACATGCATAGTAACTTTTGAAAAATTGTGGCCTGACGGCTGAGCCTTGCTGCCCCAAATGACATACCCCTCACAGGTGGGATTTGTCTCCAGCTGCTACAGTGCAGACCACATTAGATTAATTAAAACTGCCACCTTAGTGAAGTCCTACTCACTCCAACAGCAGTGCTGGCTGTAGATTTTGAGAAGCATTTGATTTCTTGGGTGGGATTATCTACAGTCAGTGCTAGTATACATGGGATTTGGGGACAGATTCATGGTGTGGATTTGTGCTTTATACAAATTTCCACAGCCAAGATATTAACTAATTCATTTCTCTCAGACCCCTTCCCTCTGGGCAGAGGCACCAGGCAAGGATGCCCCTGTCCCCACTCCTCTTTGTGCTGGCAGTGGAGCCCTGGCCACTGCTATTAGGCAACACCCACAGATACAGGGATTCCCCATAGGAAAATGTAACTACTCCACACTTATGAATGCGGATGACCTGCTAGTCCCTCTAGCGGACATCATCACTTCCATCAACCCCTGTTTGATATGCTGGACTGACTTACACACATATCTGGGCTTAAGTCAACCAAAAGTAAGACTGAGGTCTTGCCTCTAAATGCGCTTGTAAGGAGGAGATGGTTACCCCATACAAACTGAGGTGGGCTTCAGGCACTACATACTTAGGTATCCATATAGTTAAGGACATCTCCCAGTTATGGGAATTAAACCCTAAACCAATACTTACTGAGATAAGTACAGAATTGGCCAGGTGAAGCTACTGCATCTCATGATGGCAGGAAAGTGGCAGCCATTAAGTTGGTGACATCCCCCAAGCTATTATATGTTGCATCCCACCTAGCAATACATCTCCCCAATGGTATGTCCAAATTGACAAAATCATAGATAATTTATCTGGGAGGAAAAACAAAACAGGTATAGCCGTAAAAGCTGAGGGCACATTGGAAATTGGGCAGGTGGAACATGCCCTGGTTTGAGGATACAATGCGGGGAGTATTACCTAGGTGCTGACACTCAGAATCCCGACATTCAGGATTCTGGAGTCTGGCAGATCTGACACACACCCACCTGACAGGCAGGCGGTGCCAGCAGGTGTAAAGGTGGCGGATGTGTCGGCGCTACCCTAGTCAGGTACCGCATGAAAGGGAAATGTGGAAGCTGGCCGAGCTACTCCTGTGGTGTGGAGGGCTAGGCCACTGGCAGCTCGGCCAGCATGGTGCTCTTGACCTGGGTTACATTCCTGAGAGAAACATTTTTAAGCGCTGTTGTTGCCCTCATAACTTTTAACCCTACTCCAAGGTCTGTTTCCCCTTGGAGTTGGTTATTTTAATTATGTGGTGTGGGGACTTGCCCACGCATTGCATTAAGATCCGTGGTCTTCTGACAGTCGGTCTCCTGAAGTTGGGCTTCTGGAGTCGGGACTGACCATTAGGATTCTGTAGTAGATTTCAATATGGCCTACCGCATGGTGCAAGCTATCCAGTGGTTCCCCTCCAGCTCTCCAATGTCCCTCAATGGCTCCAGAAGGGTGAAGCTCAGGATCGGCTACAGGCCATATCCCCACTGCTTACAGCACCTGCAGGGTAGCAAAGCACCTTGACCATAGGCCCTCTGTAAAATACTGGGCAAAAATCCACAAACTGCTCAAAATGAACCCAGCCTCTGAAATACACCCTATGGAAACAAGCTCATCCAGATCAAGAACAAACCCCTCTCTTGGGACCAATGGAGTCAAAAGGGCATATTCCACATTCAGCATGAACAAGACCTCTACCGGCAGGTAGCCATATTCTAAACCCTAAAGACACAGTTTAGTATCCCCAGTCTGACTTCTGAGATATCTGAGTTGAGAAGTGCAGGACAAAGTTATTTCCATAAACACTCCAGCACCAACCAACTGAGCAGTTTACAAGGGTGGTTATCTCTTTAAAAGTGGTGGCCAGCTGATTATATGCAGAAATCAGGAATGCAACTCCCAGTCAATCCCAAGACCCCAAGAGTAAATGGGAAAGGCCCTACAACCCCAGATTAGTGACCAGAAGTGGTAGGCCTGTGGGACCTCTGCACATAAATTGTACCAAGACCCAGGAATCAGCTCATACAGAATAAAATCCTACATTCTTGGTATGATACCCCTATGGTGTACAGGCTCAGATCCTTCCTAATGACTCTTGCTGGAGATGCCAGAAGAAATCTTGGGACCTCCACCATATGCTCTGGATCTGTCCTGATATTCAGCTCTTTTTGACCCAGATATGGGCACTAGCTGCAGAAATTACACACAAACCCATCACAACTAGTGCTGCTCAGATAGTGCTTTTGCGGATCCTACCATTATCTGTCATATAGTGCTGGTGTACTACTTTGGATCCTACTAGAAATCCTACTAAAGACAGATGTGGATCCATGGTCAGATAGTGAGTTATCCTAGTTAGGATCCAGATATCCTAGTTAGGATCCAGGGATCCTAGGTCAAATAAAGTAGTTATGATCCAGAATCAGATAGCGATGGATCCTAGTTGGGATACAGAGATCCTAGGTTAGATAGTTATGAATCCTAGGTCAGATCTAGGGATCCTAGGTCAGATAGTTAGGATCTGAGCTGGATTCTAGAGGTAGGATCCATGGTCAGATAGTACTACTATCCTACCAGAGCAACTATCTGGCCAAATGGGAGGTATCTGTCAGTGTCCTAATTTCTAGGTTACTATCTGAGCAACACTAATCCCAACCATGACGGAGTTCTGGATACTGGAATACCTCCCTTACACCCCACCTACCACTGCTGGAGAGAAGATGGCTAGCCCTGCTGGGGATGCAGGTCAAAGACTCCTCTTATTCAAATAAAGAAACACAGAGATCCCTACCTTCTCTGAGTTACTTCACTCCCTTATCCCTAGCCATCTTAGATAGGATCTCACACTATGGTAGGAGATAAAAAAATGACTGCTTACAAGTGCTGGACCCCTTTATGGCATATATGGATCCCAGGAAAGGTACAGGTTGATCCCTACCCTTCCCCCTTGCTATACAGCCCCAGACTAGCCTGACCCTCTGTGTAGATTTGTTGAGAGATGGCATCAAGTTTCAGTGGCAATGCATTCTGCTAAGGTACAGGCATCACTGTGTTTTGTTCCATGATACTTTGTGGTCCTATATTTCTTTCAGGAGAGGAGAATAGACTATCTCAGTGTAGCAGCTCACAAAGACATGACAGCCATAATGGCAGAGTTGGCAGAGGATGGAGCTACCTCTGGTAGGTGCATGTCTGGGTTCTCTTCCTTTCCACCCTTCCTTCCTGGTATAGTGATGTGTTGTTTTATAATGTGTTCAGCCAGACAAAGAATAACCAGTGCTTCAATATGTATGTTAAATGACTGTATGGCAGGCCAAGGCTCTGATGTATGTAACATATGTGCTTTTTGCCTGTCTGTTCCCTGTATTAACTATATGAAACCAATAAAACTATTAAAAAATTATGCCAGTTGAGCACTTTGCAGTACCATTACAGTGACATGAAAACTTGTAGTGTTTGAGCAAGAATACATTTGAGAAATCAATGTTGGCCCTGCTGACCCCTAATTGGTTTCACCTTTGTTAAAGTGACTTCCATTGGAAGTAGCGCAATAGAAAACATTTTGCATGTATCACATTGGTGGATTGGACTTGGCAGTTAACGCCATTAAGTCCCTGTAACTCCCACTGCATCTGAGAATTTTCCTTCAGACCCTTTCTAGTCCCCTTTTGGAACACATCACTATAGCAGAAAACAGGAAGTTGTTATCCCTCTGTACAGACAGTTGGTGAGACCCCATCTGGAGTACTGTGTCCAGTTCTGGAGACCATCTCCGCAAGGACATAGACAGGCTAGAGGTAGTCAGGGGAGGGCAACTAAAATGGTGCAGGGTCTGCAGGAGAAGCCGTATGAGGAAAGACTAAGGGAGCTTAATATGTATACCCTTGAGGAAAGAAGGAGGGGGGACATGATAGAAACTTTTAAGTACCTCAGTGGAATCAACAAAGTCCAAGAGGTAGCATCTTTCAGAAAAGAGACTTGCAAGAACAAGGGGACACAATTTAAAGCTAGAGGAGGCGGTTCAGGGGCAATGTGAGGAAGTATTATTTCACAGAGAGGGTAGTGGATGCATGGAACAGCCTTCCTGAAGAGGTTGTGGGGTCTAAAACTGTGGGAGAATTCAAGAATGCATGGAACAGACATAAGGCAATTCTTGTAGGGGTAGGAAGAAATAGGCTGTTGGTTAACTAGGATCTATGGCCTATCCTGTAGGTAGGGAATGGGCAGACTAGATGGGCCAAGCGGTCCTTATCTGCCGTCAAAGTCTATGTTTCTATGTTTCTATGTTTCATCTCCCAGAACCTAAATGAACCCCTCAATAACTATATTTGTTTAAAGTTAATTTGTTGACCCTTCTAATAGTCTATGATACTTGGGAAAATACATTATTTTGTGAGAAAGGAGGGCCCTGGAAGACACTGCAGAGAATTTAGAATTTATCAACATGATTTTGTTGTTGGATTTAGGGCTGCCTGTCACCTATGTTATGTGATTCAATTTAAGTTCAAAGTGACTTGCACTGGCTGTAGAGCCATTGGATACTGTAGAACTCTTTTGTTTATTCTCATGCAAGTTACATTTAGTATATGGTGCTAATCGGTTGCAATTGCATACATTTAATTTCATGCTCTGCAATTAGTACGTTATTCACACCCATTGAAAATGTGCGGTTTTGGACAGTTAGTGCCATTTTACTTTCATGCAATTACCCTTGAGTGACTATAGTTATAATTATTTTACAACAAATATAACCTATCTTGCAGTGGTAGGAGAGAACAGCAAGAGGAAGGAGCTGCTGTTAGAACTTTACTACTCTACTGGACTAGAGAACTAGAACTCTACTACTGGGAACTTAAATTTAGGATAAAAACAAAACAAAAAAGGAGTTAGTGTGTTTGAGTTGGGTGAAGGAAGTGTTAACTGTACAGTTAGCTAGGTGAAGAAAAAAACTCTGAATTAGAGGGAGTGGCTTAGGCAAAAGAAAGCCAGGTGTTTGCATTTAAAAACTGACCTAGATAGCTTGTGGCAGAGAACAGCAAAGGAAGGAGCTGCTGTTAGAACTTTACTGGGACTATATTGCCTCAGTCCTCCCCTTCACCCCTAGCGGTTCTACTTTTATAGGCACAGGATTTGACTGACAACAGGAAATTCCTGTTTGGGAGCAGGAAGGGAGGATCACAGAGGCACAAAGACTCACCATCCTAGAAGGAAAAGAGTAGCTCTCCATCCCCCCAGCTGCTAGAGGTTTGACTCTGAGCAAGTAAGAAGGAGACTACTGAGGAATATAGGAACTTCCTGTGCCAGAACAGGAAAATCAGGAACTTTAAGGACACTAAGGCAGTAGGAATGTAGGAGAGAAAAAAAATTATATAAAAATAAAATAAACAAAGAGAGAGAAAGAGTAAGTATACAAAACAACAGTTAAGGAGCCACAAATAAGACATGATGGGAGTGGTGCAGTGCAGTGGCTGTGGGCAACAGTCTTCAGGAGCGTTCTGGAGGATGTGGTGTTGGCCCATCTGCAGGCACCTCTCTGGGCCGAGGAGAAGCTGCTCATCTTTAGGCTGAGTTGGCCAGGATTCTGGGACCTCCTTCCCACCCAGGGACCACCAGGCCACTGCTGCTGCCTCACGATTGCCAAGAAAGAGGAGTGGTTGAACCATAGTGGGCTCAGGGAGGGTGAGAGTGGTGGAACAGAGGCACATCCTCCAGTTGTACCTCTACACACCATATGCTGTTCTGGCAGAGTGTGGTTCCTCTAGTGGAGAGTCCAAGGAGGATGCTGGGAACCTCCACAGAGGAGATCCATAGGAGGGTGGCATGGGACTCCATTGTTAGAAGGGTAGAACTGGGGATAGCAGGGAGAGGGAGGTAAGGTGCCTGCCTGGTGCCATGGCTTGGAGGGACAGGGAGCGAATCCTCAGGCTCGCAAGAGCAGCTGCATGGGGAGGGAGCTGGATGTCATTGTCCACCTAGTGACAACTGTCCTAGCTGGGAAAGGATCAGAACAGTGCATGAGGAGTTTGTGGAGTTGGGGAGGGCCTTAGACAAGTAGCATGCATGGTAACCATCTCGGAGGTGCTGCCTGTCTATGGCATGGGAAAGCTTCAATGTGCCCCACCATGGGATTTAATCAGTGGTTGAAAAACTGGCAGAGCTCAGGGTTTTGGCTTCACTGGGGACTGGGGATCCACCTGGAAGGATGTAGGCCTATATTGGCGTGATGGCCTGCATCTGACCAAGAGGGAACCAGGATCCTAGGTGATAGGTTTAAAATCTTCATTGGCAAGCATTTAAACTAGCCAGGGAGGCAATTGAAAAGGAGAAGGAAATCCTAGCCCTCCCCAAAAATCAGAGTAGTTAGTGAGGTAAACACCAAGATAGAGAAGTCGATAGGTAGAAGGGCAGGGTAAATGGGAGAAAAGACAAAGGCAGTAAGGAGAGGTATGGGGCAAAAGGGTAAGACTATCAAGAAATGGAGGATAATGAGTACCAATGCCCATAGTCTAGGTAACAAGCTCCCTGAACTGGTGGCCTTGATGGAAGAGGATGCCTGGATAGCATGGCAGTCACAGAAACATAGTACACAGAGAACCATGGCCGGATGTCAATATACCATGGTACACAATCTACAGGAGGGACAGGAGGGTAGAAGAGGAGGAGGGTAGCTCTCTATGTGAGGGGTAGGGATGAAAGCAACAGAACTAAAGGAAAACAGGGAGGAGAGAAGGCACTGTGGGTCACCTTGGAGACTGGAAATGGCACCACAATCTGCACAGGGTTGTATACAGACCCCTGTTTCAGGAGGAAATGAGCAAGGAAATGATAGAAGGCATTCTTAGGATGGCAGAGAAGGGAGATATTGCTGATGGGGACCCAATATGCAGATATTAACAGGAGCACCTTTGCTGCAGCCACATCCAAGAGCACAGCCATTCTCGATGCCTCTACATAAGGCATGCCTCAGACAGCTGGTGGGAGGGAGCAATCTTAGACCTGGTACTCTGAAATGGAGATGGAGAGATGATCTCAGATCTAGAAGTGGGTAGCGATCTGGAACAAGTGACCACCAAACAGTGTGATTCACGATAAACTCAGCTGTAGAGTCAAGCCAAACAAAAGTGAAAGTACTGGAATTCAGGAGGCTGATTTTGTCAAAATGGGAAAGTGCCTCAGAAAAGCACTAGCAAACAGGCAAGGAGGAGGGGTGGAGACATGGGAGCAACAATGGGAAACATCAAACATCAAAACTGCCATCACAGAGGCAACAAGCCTTTTGTGAAGCAAATAAACAAATCAAAGTGAAGAAAAAAACACAATGGTTCTCAAGAGGTGGTGGAGAAGGTTAGGGAGAAAAATATAACATTCAGGAAGTGTAAGGAAACACAGAAGGGCAGGACAGAGAACTGTATGAGTTAAAGCAGAAGGAAGCGGGAAGGCAGTCAGAATAGCAAAGGCCCAAACCAAGAAAAAGATAGCCAACTCAGTTAAGAAGGGATAAAACCTTTATAGGTACATTAGGGAGTGAAGAAAGACAAAGGGAGGGATACTGAGGCTGAATAAAGAGGAGGTGGGTGGGCAGAGAGGGACAGTGAAAAAAGCAGGGATACTGAACTAATACTTCTGCTCAGTGTTCACAAAAAGAGGAGGGAAGGTACCTAATCCAGTCAATAGAAGCACTCTGGATAGGAGTCGATATCAGTCCTTCTACAGAAGAAAGAATTCTGAAAGAACTCTTAAAACTGAAGGTGGACAGAGCAATGGGGCCTGACAGGATTCAACCCAGAATTCTAAAAGAACTAAGGGAGAACTAGTAACACCACTGACTACCGTTTTAACAAATCATGGGAGGATGGTGTGATACCTGAGGACTGGAGGAGGGTGGATGTGATTCCCTTCACAAAAGTGGGGAGCAAGACAGGGCAGGAAACTACAGACCTGTCAGTTTGACCTCAGTGGTAGGGAAAATGATGGAATCACTTCTGAAGGAAAGAATTGTTGAGTACCTAGAGGCCAGTGGGGCACAGGAACCAAGGCAGCATGGATTCACAGCGGAAGGTCATTTCAGATGAATCTAATTGATTTCTTTGACTGGGTGACCAAAGTAGTAGACCAGGGAGGGCAGTGGACATGGCCTACCAAGACTTTAGTAAGGCATTTGACACAGTCCCACAAAAGATTATTAAACAAATTAGCTAGCCGGGAGTGGGTCCCAGGGTGGTAGCTTGGGTAAAATATTGGCTGGACAACAGGACACAGAGGTAATAGTCAACAGGAGTCCCTCGAAGAAGGGGGTTACTGGTGGGGTACCACAGGGTTCAGTACCGGTCTGGTCCTTTTAATGTCTTTATAAGTGACACTGCAGAGGGACTGAAAGAAAAGTATGTCTCTTTGCAGATGACACAAAGATTTGCAACAGGGTTGATACGCAAGGTGGAGTGGAAAGGATGAAAAGGGACTTGGCAAGGTTGGAGGAATGGTGAAATGTATGGCAGCTTAGATTCAATGCAAAGAAGTGCAAAGTATTGCACCTGGGAAACAAAAACAGGGAAGAGTACACAATGGGGGTGAGATACTGACAACAACAAAATGGAAAGGGACCTGGGGTAGTTATATCAGATGACCTAAAGGTGGGCAAGCAATGTGAGAAGGCAGTAAGGAGTGCTGGGGAGGTACTGGGATGCATAGGGAGAGGCATCACCAGTAGAAAACAGGAAGTGTTATCCTCAGTACAGACAGTTGGTGAGACCCCATCTGGAGCACTGTGTGTAGTTCTGAAGACCCATCTCCACAAAGACATAGACAGGGTGGATGCTGTCCAGAGGAGGGCAACCAAAATGGTGCAGGGTCTGTACCAGAAGACATATGAAGAGAGACTAAAGGAGCTTAATATGTATACCCTCGAGGAAAGGAGAGGGGACATGATAGAAACTTTCAAGTACCTCAAGGAATGAACAAAGTCTAAGAGTGTAGCATCTTTCAGAAAAGAGATGTGCAAGAACAAGGGACACAATCTGAAGGTAGGGTGATGGTTCAGAAGTAATGTGAGGAGGTATTTGTTTCTCGAAGAGGGTTGTGGATGCATGGAACGACCTTCCTGAGGAGGTCACTGAAGTCAAAACAGTGGGTGAATTCAAGAATGCATGGGACAGACATAAGGCAGTTCTAGTGGCTGGTGGTGGTAGGAGGAAGTAGGCTGTTGGTTAACTAGGATCTGCAGCTTATCCATTAGGTAGGAAATGGGCAGACTAGGTGGGCTAGCGGTCCTTATCTGCCATAAAATTCTCTGTTTCTATGTTTTTTCGCATAATGCATGATGTTACTGGGCTGAACCTGACATTTGGCACTGCAAGGCCATGTGTCATGCTACCACAACTCAACATTCCCAGTCTGGGCCAAATCATCTCTCAAACCCTAAATGTTGTTCTCCTCAACCCCTACATTGTTATAAAACTGCCCTTTTAGCAATGTATGACATATGTGAAAAACATATTGCTTGTTTGTTGGGTAGGGCCTAAAAGTCATAGGAGGGAATGTAAACTGCTCAATGTGACTTCCATTAGAATCAGCCCCAACAAATAACTTGTTGTTTTGAAACTCAGCTTTATTAAAACAATCAGTTCATGCATACAGCAACCACATGTCAAATATTACAGTGACACCATATGCATGCTGAATTTGGAAGTACTGCAGCACTGTATGTAGAAAAGTGTCCACTTCATGAGCTGAAGCTTCTGGTTTGTAAAAATCTATTGTTTGCTGCCAGATGTCCAAGTAGAAATGTCAGTCCATGCACAGGAAGTCTAGGTAAATGGATTAGTGTAGATACAGTATGTCAAAGAGAACTGGAACTGAAAACAAAAAGAGTCCAACTAGAAAAAAACAACAAAATTGTTTGGTGCTATGAAAGTTTTGCTGGGCAAAGTATACATCACCTAGAGTGTTGGTGGGCCCCGGAATCAACCCAGGAGGTTACCTCCATTGCCATTCTGCCCATCCATCTCCTCTCTCCCCCCATCTAACCTCAAGGGTTTGTTAGAGACTGATTACATTTCCCCTAACTCATCTTCATTGTTCAGGCCCATCCCTTTGGTCACCCACCTCCCCACACTGTATTATATTTCTCCAGGGTTGGCCAGAGGTTGTAATTATTCTCTCAATTTACTCACCTCCTGCACCCATGATTCCCATTCATGCAGGGTCAGTGGGCATTCTTGTAGCCAGAAGGCAGTGATGCCTTTCATGGCTGTTGTGCAGAAGGTTTGGCATAGCCACTGCTAAGATTTGTCCTGCATCCTTGGGACTTGCTATCCTATGAACAGGTGTTCCAAAGTATTTGGGATAGCTACCCCTTATAGAGTGACCTAAGACATGTCCTGGTCCCAGTAAAGAGACAGTTTTGGGCAGTCCTAAAAATGTGGAAGTGAGAGCCCACCCCACACTTTCTCCAGCAGAGGATAGAACCACCTCATTGGAAGTGGTGATTGTGGGGTATGGAAAACTCATGTTAAACACTTCCATCTGAACTCCCTCCATCATGAAGATGCTGTCACTTTCCATCCTTTTGCCAGATTTAGGACCAGGTCTCTTCAGGTATGTCCACTTGGTTATCTGTCTGTCACTGAGGATAATTCAGGATTGTAGTCTCCCAACAAGGTCATATAGATTCTGGAGACTGTGCCTCTACATCCTACCAGCACTGCACCCAATAGAGGGAATTTGTTCAGTGTGGGATGTCTCTGCCCACTTGTGCCACCAAAGCTTATTTTGAAATACCTAGGATGAAGACCTCTAGGGGCCACAAAACTTTACTGTATGTTCTTCCTCACCTCTTTAACTATCTGTTACCCATTTTAGATAGCCTGAATGGATCATTAATGTATTTCAGGAAGAGACTTGGGATTATCTATTACTGTAAAGTGAATGCAAAATGTTTTGCTTGCTAGTCTTGTAATGTATATTATTGGTGTTCTGAGATTTATTGTGAGTAGCATTTTTATTTTGTCTTTTCGTACATTTGTTTAATTGTATGTTTATGTGAAATTGGTCGACTATGAAAACAGGTCTCTGGCCCATGGTCCCACCAGTATAAACAAATCAAACAAACAAACAAACAAACAAACGAACAAGCTGGAAGTCAGATAGTGCTGTAACTGTAGGTATTGGAAGTGGTCCTGTGGTGGGGGTCAGATAGTGCCATACCTGTAGGTATTGGAAGTAGTCCTGTGGTGGGGTCAGATAGTGCTGTACCTGTACATTATTGGAAGTGGTCCTGTGGTGGGAGACAATATTTTTGTTGTAACTTCCCAAAGGGATACAGGTCCCATTGTGGAGGAAGTGCCAGTACTGTATCGAGTAGGTCCCATCCTGTTCCACCTTCAAAACTGTGGTCTGTTTGTGGTGGGATAAGTCTATGTCACCAATAAGAACTGTCAGGGGGCCTATTGTGTTGGAAGAGTAAGAGACCAGTTTCACCATTAATGACATGTGGAGGGTGTTTTCATTCATTGGTTTGAGATCTCACTCAGATATGAGGGTGATGGGAATGTGGGGAGGGTATATAGAGGAACAGAGAGAGAGAGTTTTCTGCATCTCCACCTCTAAACAGCCTGTATCTCGATTGTTTGATCTAGCTTATAACAGGAGCCAACTGGGTGGGCAAGTAATATTTTGGAAGTCTTGTATTGCAAGGCCACCTTCTCTCTGGAAAGATCAAGAGTTTTCTATTAATTTTGTGATATCTTAACTTATCAGTCATGTATCTCATTGGTGGATTGGTCTTGGTTTAGCACTGTTATGGCCTGTACCTTACCATCACCTCCCCATTTTTGCATTCCAAATCCTGTCCAAGTCAACTTGGTCTCCCTTATCTCCCAGACCATGAAAGACAGACCCCCATCATTACCTACATTTCCTTAAACCTAATTAGCTGCCCTTTCTTTTCTTTTTGGCCCATCAGCTGACCACCATCTGTTCATCCCTACCACCCAGGCTCTATCTCCTGAACTTACCTTACCACCACCGGAGTGCACCTTGCTTACCTCCGGGGTCATTGGGAGGGCCCCAAGCTCCCTTAACAGAGGACTGAATGTGATCCGGGGGTGTCTTGTTAGCTGCATAGGGTCTGGTAGAGGGCGGATGTCCTCCTGCACAGCTGATGGATTTTTCAGTAGATGCTGGTCCCCAGGTGAGGTGTGGCAAGCAATGACATGGGAACATGAAGCGTCAGACATCTGGCATGCCTCCCAAAACTTTTCAGTTCGGCCATCAGCCCCCGGTCTCCACTAGGGGTTGGTTGAACACTGGGAGTTTCCACACTCTCCTTCATGGAGGAGGAGAGCAGTCCATAGGATGCTCGATCCTCCTCCTCCCAGCCAGCCCTCTGACACCCTGGGCTTGCCTCTGAACCCAGGACATCAGCATTGCAAGGATAGCTCTACTGCTGCACCAACAGGCTGGCATTAGCTGCCCTTTCTAGCAACATCTTATTTTTAAGGAAAATATATTATTTGGCAGCAAGCGGGCACATAAGCAATCGTAGGCATGAATGGTGATGTTAACATTGTTTTACTTTTCCATGTGATGATAAATATTAATAGATATCAGCAATGTCATTGTGGTGTTTTCTTTTGCAGTTTCTAATATTTGAAGAAAACAGATTTTTCTTAAAATGTCAAGCCTTCTTCTAAAATTGATCTAAACTTTAATACAGATACTGGGTGATTTTCAATACTTTTCATCCATTTTCCAAACACAAATGTATACTTCCACCAAAAAGTTAGACCACAGAAAGGTGGCCTAACTTTATGGAGCAAGTACCACAGTTGCTTCTGGATAATGGACGCAAGTAGAGCAGTTGTGGCTAAAGTGCCATAAATGGCATAAAGTGTCACAGATGTGTCAGGGTGTATATAAATAGGGAGCACATTTGGACACAGTTGTATGGATGTAGCACACATCTAAAAGATGGACACAACTGCTGCATCCAGTGCTTTGAAAATCCCCACTGTCTTCATCTATGTAAATTCTTATTTTGTGATATGCATTGCTTTGAAACATTTAACAAACTGTCCCATGCTGTACATAAGCATGAGAAAAGTAATTTTCAAAACTAAATATAATTGCTAAGAATGTTTGTTACTGAGTTTGTGTACTTTTATTTTACCTTCCTATCTGATAATTTGTAAAATATAGTGCTGTGTGGAATTTTCAAATTCATGAAATTTAAGAAAATTCTGCCTTACTCTGTGTAATTTAGCCAGTTGTGGAATTCCAAAATTGTGTTTTTTTCATTCTGTTTATCCTCCTTGTGTCTGGGCTGCCCCCTCCCCGCACTGTCATCTGGCTTCTTCCAGACGTAACGCTCTCTTGTCCCCATGGCTTGCCCCCATAGTGGAGTGGTGGGAGCCCCTTGACCTGCCTATCACAGACCCTAGGTGCCTGGGTCACTGGTGCAGGGTCAGCAGAGGGTCCATGCTCATTCTGTTAGCCAGGATGATTTCTAACTTTCTGACCCTCTGTGAAGGAGTGTGCATGCAATGATGTCTAGAGTGATGTCATGTGTACTTCCACATGTGATTTACCCAACATCTGCCACTCCTCATCCTCTTGTTGTGGCTTCAGTCCTGCCCCCCACCAAGCTCCACCACTGTGGATCAGATATGCACCAGCCATCACACCACCCTCCCTGGGGAAGTAGAGCACTCCCCTGCATGCTTGATCCTCCTCCCTGGCCAACCTTGAATGCCCAGAGTTTGCTCTGGAACCCAGTTTGTCAGTACTGCAAGTGGTAGCATTAATGTTGTGCTGGTGGGCCTGCTGAATTCAACATTTTAATGCAGAATGTTATTCATGGATTTGTAGTAGTTTACATAAACCTCAGGTATCTTCTCTACAATCTGCAGAAATGTATTCCGTGGTTTATGTAGTATCTGGAAAGTAATAAAATGGTCAGGGGACGATCCTGTATCCTGATTGTTCGTCGCTGTCAGACCCATCGATAATTAACCGGTAACTGCATGGGTCTGTAAGATCCTCATACCATGATCTCATGGTGAGCTGCAACAGTACAGAGTGCTACACACACACGCTGTTTGTTTAACTACACAGACGGCGGCTCTGAAACTGGCACACAGAAGACGTTGGCATATGGAAACACCCACATGACAAATCATCCATCATGGTTTCTTTTATAGTTTTACTCAGTCGTGATGTAAGCCAAACAGTCACCATGAATACTGAGTGCTACGTACATCAGGACCCTACATGATCCCACCGACCAGGGACAGTAATGTAAAGTATGTAATTGAAATTTTAAACTTGAAACTTGTTTAAAGCCCATTTTATAAATGCAATAATACATTCTCGGACATGTGGTTACCTAGTTATTGTACCCCCATTGAAAGGCACTTCGGCTGACACCTAGTTCTTCCAACCTGGGGAGGGTGCAGCAACTATTTCTGTAACGCATAAACCCCGTTGTGTATTATTGCTTACTTGTTTGGTTAAAAGAAATTCATTCCAGAATTCCTAAGAATTCAAAAGAAATTCTAATGGCATCTCAGATGCAGAATTGCCATTCCGTACAAATTTCACTGCTGGAATTCTGCATTTCTCATAGTTCTAGTAAAATATATTTTGAATATAGAACAGGAATATCAGATTTTCATAGGAAGAATGAGTAGTGGGGCTCAACGGCAAGTTTGAAACATTGTTTCTTTCATAATCTTTGAAATATCATGGAATACTGTTGCTATAGAAGGCTCTTGTAGTGTATGTTTTTCACTAGGTAAGTGGGTTAGGCAAACATATAACATATGGGCAATATTAAATGCACTCTGAAAATAGAAAATAGAGTTAGAATCAATATTTCAATCATAGGTCTCCTTCAGAAATTACCTATGCGACAAAAGCAATGTTTTGTGTTTTCTTTTCTCTTTTTTCCTCTTTAGATAATTCAAAAAGAAGACCTATGGTTGAAACATTGATTCTAACTCCTTTTTAGATTTTCAATGTGCATTTAATATTACCATTTTGTTTTGTTTTCAGATCACACACTGATGCAGCACCTTGTTGTTTTTTTTTTTGTTTCTACATTTTGTAGTCAACAATATACCTATTTTCATAGAATCTTTTATGGAACAACCTGCAGTTTTCCAGAAAAAGTGAACAATACCATTTTCTAGTCACTAGTTTGCCAATACCCTTTTTATAAAATGGATACAGACTAGTCATAGACATTCTTCTTGCACAAGAAACTGCAAGTGTCAGCAATGTCTCTATGTTTTGTTTTGATCTTGTTTTATATGCTTGTTTTTTAATAAACTCTGAATTGTCCACAGTAAGTTTTCAAGACTTGACATGGTGTAATGGACTTCTTGCAGGGCTTTTGCAACGTAACTTCTATGTATGGGAACTGGGAAGTATACTGATGTTAGAGCAGAAGGCAGGCAAGCAAATGAACTGAGTGATGTCCTTTCCAACTTTCCATAGTAACACATATACAGTAAACATGCAGCAATAACTTAGTAAGGCCTGACCTACAAAACAAGATCCATGACCTGTTTACCATACCAGTGAGTGTGCACTGTGGCCGGCAATGTCACATGATACAGGGATCTGTAGTACTATATGCTAGTACTAAATGTGTAACACACTGTAGCCCTCTCCAGACATTTCTCACCTGATCTGCCCCATCTCTGGTTGCCCCAGCTCTCACAGCTAGCATGGGGGGCCTGGGAGCCATTTACTAAATGTATTGATTTTTTTTCTTTATTTTAAGTAATCTACGTGTATGGATAAGCTGCTGATGGGGGTGAGGGCAGGCAGAAGGAAGTGAGGAAGTACTTCTTGGTGCTGGATAGGCGAACTTTCTGCCTTGAAACTGGTTAATGTGGGACAGTTACAGATTTTAGGAGAGGGTTGACAGTGACAGAGTGGTCATTTATAGATGGAATCAGACTAAGCTGCCAATTGGGAGATGTGCCTAGACCTGGGGCTAGTGCTAGACTGGCAGGTTATAGTTAACAGTTGCTGCATGCACAGTAAGGCCCTGTCCTGACAAACAGCTACCCACTGCATACTAATGTGAATCCTTTGTTTCCCCTTCCTTATAGGCCTCAATCCACCCTCCTCCTCCACAGGAACTCTGCCAGACTGAACAGCTCACATCAGGGGACTCCAGGATTCACAGAGGGGCTGTAAGAGGTAAAGCCTCCTCCTTGAATTCTGAAGGGTGTTAGCCCATCGGCACTGCACACCAACTGCCCCACCTAAGCGTGGCTGTACATATATTGCTGCATACTGGTCACATGACCACACCTTCTGTACTCTAAGTGTCCACTTTCCCATTTGCACCTTATATTTTCTGATCACTAGGAGTTGCTGCAGTGCCCTTTCTAGCCCCTGTTTTGCTCTCTCCTCACACCAGTCTGTTACCCTCCTAATCTGCATCCTCCTCATTTTCCTAGTGCAATACTCATACTTTAACCCTTTTTCCTACTGTCCCTTGTAGGTCTCAAACCCTGGACCCTTGACACCAAAGTCAGCAGCTCTACCACTAAGCCAATGGGTCAGGCTAATTTCTTTCAGCTTTTACACTCTTAAAACCCTTCACCCCCCAACTACCTTGTGCTCATTATGACCCTGCTTACTAATACCAGCTCTGCCATGTGGCTTGCACTGCTAACTCCAGCCCACCCTCATTCTGCTAGGGGTGCTCAACATGTCTCCCAACATGGTGAGCCAGAACCGCCACTTATCAGGCTTCTCACCTAGCCCCCCACCTCTACCAGTGTGCCACCCCACTCACCCTACTGACGGACCATGCTCCCCACCGCATCTTCCTATTGGCACTGCCATGGTATGCAGTGGACGCTTACTCTACCTTGCTCTCTCCCTCTCTATGGGACCTACCCATCCCCACCGCCATGCTGCTCTTCCCCTCTCTACTGGTGCCTAAGCTGGTGAAGAAGCGACCAACACTGGCATCCTTAGCATCCTCCTGCTCCTGCTTCTCCTCCCAGGAGACATCCGCCAACCCGAGACCTACTCAACCCCCCACTGCTCCTAAGGATCCAATAGTTGCCCCTTAATATATGTAGCCTCCTCAACAAATGTGACTCTTTTCAGGGCTGGGTTGCCCAGAATCGCTCTCTTGTCATCTTGGTAGTTGAAACTTGGCTCAACAACTGTACCCCAGACACCGCAGTCTCACTCCCCAGTTTTACTCTATACCATGCTGACAGAGCCTCTAAAAAGGGGTGGATGTGCACTGTATGTTCAGAACACATTACAGTGTCTCGCCTCCCATCCCCAACCCTCAACATGGGACCCAGGCTCTCACTCTGAAATCACCCTTGCACCTAACAGAGCCTCCTGTTCCTCTCCTCCTTATACATTCCTCCCTGAAATCAGAAGAGTGCTTTCCACTCTGTCCTCACCCACCTCCAGACAGTCCCAGACAGGGCTGAAATCATTGCCCTTGGGGATTTTAATATAAATTGTTAGCTGATGCATTGGCTCCCATTAGGATGCTGCAGACTCTTAAAACCTGTCACAACTTGTGACCACGGCCACAAGAATCAACCAGAAGACTGGTACTGCCACCCCTTGATCTTGTGCTCACCAATGCACTCAACAAAGCAACCCAGGTCAGGGTACTACCCAATGCCCTAAATGATCACTCCCGGTGCTTTGTCACTGGTCGATATTGTTAGAAAGCCCCCAAAATCTATCCTCCAACACCACCTCAAACCCAGCAAACTTCAGTCCCTTAGACAGTGTCTCCTAGCTAGTGAATGGTCCCCATCAAACCGCATTGAACATTGACTCTGCCCTCACCATTTCATCCACACCTTCAACTTTTCCTGCAACCGTATGCACCCCTAAGCAAAAGATAGTTAAAGGGTTGACACACCTTGGATGTCACAGTCCTGCTGGACCAGATGCATGAACGTGACAATCTATGGCACATTGCTCTGGATATGGGTAAACCCACTGATAGGCAGCACTGACAAGAAGTGCATAATAAATGTACTTGAATATTCATAAGGCAAAAGCTGAGTATTACAAAACTTCGCCACTGCCACATGGGGCTCTGGGTGCAAGTTCTGGGACTCCTCAAAGAGTTCAGTGGCAAAGCCTCCACTACACTGCTATCCCAACTCAGGGCCAATGGGTCTATCACCACAGACCCTGCCCTGATTGCAGATACATTTAATGCCTCCTTCTCTGACCTTAGAAGTGTTCTACCCCACAATTTCTTCTCTCCCCACCCCCAAGCGCACCTTCCTCCCACTCCACCCCTGCTCCACTCTCAAGCAATATCTCAGTGTGAAGCTGCCCCCTTCTACTCAAGGCCCTCAGCAAATCACATTTCAGCAGCAACACACTTGATCTTAAACTGCTTAGGGTCACCTTAACGGTTCTCCCTCCTCTCAACATGTTTCCAACCACACCCTATCGCTAGGCCAGTTTCCTCTAAATGGAAATCTGCCCTCATCACACCCATCTAAAAAGCTGTGACTGCACTCTGCCTGGGAACTACCACCCCATCTCAATCCTGCCTTCCCTCTCCAAAACCTTGGAGAAGATTGTGACACTCAGCTTATGGGCTACCTTTCCAAATATAGCCTCCTCAGTGCCCTGAGCAGCATGGCTTCCCCATAACCGCAGTACCACCACAGCCCTTTGGAGTTTACAAATGCCTCCACTTGCCTCTTGACACTGGCCACATTGCTGGTGCTGTCTTTATAGACCTTTCAAGGTGTTTGATATGGTGCAACACACACAACTCTTGGATTCCCTCACACTAATAGGCCTGTCTCCAGAGACCACAGGCTGGCTTGCCAGCTATCTGTCTGAGAGAATCTAGACAGTCAGGCTTGCCCAAACCTGTCCTTCCCCTCCAAGTCAGGTCAGGGGTCCCATGAGGCTCTATTCTCTGCTCCCTACTTTTCTCCCTGTTCCTCAACTCCTGCCCAAGGATTGCTCTGGGAAGCTACTTCTGTATACAGATGATGCCATCCTCAGCTCCCACACTGATCCCACAGCTCTCGTTCTGCACTCTAAAAATCTTTCACAGAAGCTGAATCCTGGTTCATTCGACATAGGCTAGTCTTAAATTATAAAACAACAAAATCCATGGTGTTTGCACACTCACAAAACAAGAACATAAGACAACCCTGCTCATATTGAACTCTAAATGACCCCGTTGAGCAGGATACCTCATTCAAATACCTAGGTATCACCCTAGACTCTGGGCTCCCCTACCATGACCACATCCAAAACCAAGCACCGCTGTCAATGTGCTGTGATAGCCTACTTCACCAGTACAAGCATTGTTCTCCCACCAGATGCTCCACCTAGCTGTCTCAGCATCAGTACTATCACTCATAGACTATAGAATCATTATCTGTGGGGCAGCTGACAACACGCACTTAAACAAAATTAAGCTGGCCCTTAATAAGGCCTGTAGACTAGCTACTGGCTATGACAGACTCACACATACCTGCACCCTTTATGCCTCAACCAACTGGCTAAACATTGATGGGAGGCTCAAATATAAGACCTGCCTCTGCTAAAAAAACAGCAGGGCTACTCCCACCAGCTTTCACCCCTACTTCAGGCACCATTGTCCACCCGCCTTACTCGGCAATCGGTGACAACCCACTTCAGGGTACCTTGCTGCAAGATCACCAAAGAACATTTAGGTACCTGCCCTAGCTGGCTTAACTCACTCCCAAACTCCCTCCTCACAGAACCCAAACTTGGTCAGTTCAAGTCCCAGCTAAGAGCCCTAATCTCTCATGACTCAGTCTGTGATTGTCCTTGATTTCTAGCCCCACCCACTCCCCCATGACTATGGACTTAAGTCTGGTCCAGCTGCCCCAGGGCATGCCTATATTTAATAATGGACACCTCAGTCCAGCTTAGGCCTGCAAAAACCACCAGGGCATGGCTGGCGAACCGCCTCGCAGTGTATGTTTCTGTTACCTGCTACCATCTGTACTATGTACCCATGTTTGGCAACACTCTGTATCTTTGTATCACCAGCTGCATTACTGTGTTATCTGTAACCATTTTGTAACCATTCTGTAACTATTGTGTCCAATTGTTGCTATTGTCACTGATGTCTCTGTTCTCAATGACGTGAACCTTTGTAAAGGAGTCTTTGACTCAAAGATGTGTTATCCGATATCTTCAATAAATAAATAAATAAATAAAATAAATAGTCCTGGCAGAGAACACAGGTATTCTTTGCCTGTAAAATTTCATTTTTTGTTTCTCTGATAGCAGAGGATCCACCCTGAGACTGGATAGGCATTCACATGGATATCTGCCATCTGGCCCTGCTCTGCCCCAAGAATACATGGGACAGACATAAGGCAATTCTTGTGGAGGGTAAGAAGAAATAGGCTGTTGGTTAACTCTGATCGGCAGCTTATCCTGTAGGTAGGAATGGGCAGACTAGGTGGACCAAGTGGTCCTTATCTGCTGTCAAAGTCTATGTTTCTATGCCTCTTGGTGCTGCTGTAGCAAATAGGGCAAGGGGTCTGAAGGTTGTGGATGGCATCGTATGTGTGACCATCTGCAACTTCAGAGCTCGTGTCACTGATATACACCTTTGCCATATATCTCGGTGATTTTTGTGGAGTGGGTCTTAAGTCCTTATACTTGCACATGATTTTAAAGCAAACAGACATGAACTTAATGACAACAGTTTATTGTTATTTTTGCTTACCTTGTTTGGTGGTTATTTTAATACAAGCTGTCATGCCATACAATGAAGGTGAACATTTTCGATGTCAAGGTCATGCATCAGATTCATTTGTATACTTTGCTGTATGTGTCTGACTGTACAGATCATTTTTCAATAAAGAAGTATAAAAAACTGACTCATGAGTTCTCATAACCTGTGTATGGGGATTATATTGGCAAAGGTATAGAAGATATGAATTCATATAACACATTATTGTATTCTTGCACACCTGTCTTCATTTTAGTATGTTGAACCTGCTGTTTACCTTCTTGTTAACCATATTTGTTTTGTTGTACTTTATTTCCTCCAGTCACCACTCCCGAGACTTCCTCAGATGTCCCGACTTTCACCAGCTCAGCCTGAGAACCCGCCAACCTCAGCCCCCCAGTACTTCAAATCCCCCACACCTACCTGCAGTGAACCCCTGGTTTGCACTCCCAGGATGGGGCCACCACCATTCACTCAATGCTCCTTATATCCAATTGTCTGCAGACAGGGCAAGGGTCAGAGGATATTGGGGAACAGGTGAATGTGATCTGGTGGTGGGCATGGGGCCATATGTCATCATCTACTCCATGGGATGGGGCTTTTACTTTTTTCCATGAGCGTGAACCCCGGAGGTATGGACATGCAATGACATCCAGCGTAAGATGGTGCGCTCCCACACCAGCCGCAGATGTCACCATTGCCTCCACCCCTTCCTGACATGATCCTCAGTTGTGGCACATCCAGCCTCTGCTGGGAGTCGCTGATGCCTGGGAACAACAACCCACACTCCCAGAACAGAAGAGGAGAGCACTCCTCCAAATGCTCATTTCTCTCCTCCCTGGACAATCCCCGTGATCTGAGCTCACTCCAGACCCCAGGTCACCTGCAAGGTGGCAAGCAGCTCTCCAACCCTCACAGCCACCATGTCAGCCTCTAATTCACCCACCATGCCGACTTCTTGTTCACCATATTGCTTTTGCACCTGTAATGTTTGCCTATCTAGCCACACTCTGATGTTTTGCAGTGTTATTCTTTCATACTCCCCTTCCTGCCTCTACACTGGGTCACACCTGGAAATGAGCCTTGGCTCAGTGTGCCTTTCCCAGTTAGCAATTTTAAATGAACAAATAACATTTCATTTTTCTGTGCAACATCTGGTAGTGCTGCAAAAGATGTTTAGAAACAATGCTAACTACTAATTCACTGGAAAGCCAAAATAAATAAGTATTAATGAATGAATGAGTCCAGTTGGGTCTAAACAACAGGGTTCAATATGACACGCATGTGCACTTGATCCCAATATGTGGTAATTGCACATAATTCTCAAAACTGAAAAATTCCATGGGCCCGATTCTCAAGGAAGACCTTAGAGTGGCGCAAGGTGCGTTGGTTGCACTGTGCACCAAAGCACCCTGGATCATCGACAATGCACCCTATTCTGCAAGGAATGTACTATGCACCAGATGCAGCGCATGTGATGCAAGAATGAACAGTGCATCAAATAAATAGCATAGGCAAAATGCAAGGTGCTGGCAGCATCAAAACACAAGGGCAGAGGAATGGCCAAACTAATGAGGATGCAGCAAGAAGACAGGGGACAGTCAACCCCAGAAACATGGAGGAAGAAGACTGAGCACTCCAGGAAGAAAACTTCATGGACCAGAAGACAGACATCCTCCTGGATGCAACTGAGGCCAAGGTAGGTGGGACTGAGGATGACAAGAACACATGTGCATGATGGCTAATGGTGCAAAGCTCTGACCAGAGTGTGACATTCAACAGGCAGTCTTGCTACTGTCCCAGGAGTGGACCAGAAGGCTACGGACACAGTGGCAGGAGGCATGGGATGAGGTAGCCAGACTGGTGAATGCAGTGGCACCCTGCCGGTGCAGTGTGAGGAGCTCTGAAGCGGCATTGTGACATCAAGTGCCATGCCAAGGAGAAGGCAGCCCAAACCAGGCGCTGCACACGGCAACGGGTGGAGGACCCTCACAACCATGGTCCCTCAGCAGACATGAGAATCATGTGAGTGGCACAGATCAGCACGCCGCAGCATACAGGGTGACACTGAGCTGCACTTGTATTAGCAAACAACATGCACAAGGTAAGCACTGGCATGTATGGGCGGGCGGTGACACCACCGCGGCAAACAACAGATGTGGCACCACCAATGGAGGATGATTCACTGCATGGGCACCAGGGACCCACAATGGACAGGGACCCGGGGCAGGCTCAGAGGGACACAGTGTTGCCTGGGCCACCATGCAGATGCATGGGATGCAAGAGGCAGTTCCCTCCACTGGGCATCACAGGCTGGATATGCACCGTGGCAATGGACACATACCAGCACATGGGCACCAGAAGTAATGCACTGTGCATATCTGTCTGTACACCCAGCAGGTGCCTGGACTACATCGACTGGAGGACATGCCACTGCCAGGCGGGCAACACCACCACAATGCCATGCTGTGATCCACAGTGACAGTAAAGCTTTGGAGCACAGCACAAACAGCAGCAGTGATGAGGAACAACAGCAGACATCTACCAGTGACAGCACCGTAAGCCAGACCCACAGGAGGGTGACAGATAGTGAGGCGGATGACCAACAGGGATGTGGCACTGATAGCAATGCTGTGCTGTCCAACAGCTGCAGCACCATGGTCACAGCACACCTGTGGCCAGAACTGCAGATAAGCACCAAACCACAGTGGACACTCAGCAGCAAGGGGACAGAAGGGATGGCACTGTGGCAGGACAGGTCGGCAGCGCACTCACCACTGGAGGCCGTGACAGCCAGGCACACAGCACCACCACACCAGACCGTGGAGGTGCAGGTGGGACCAGGCGAACATGATGCAACACCACTGCCACTGGATGATGACCTCGGGATGACCTGTCATGATACTGTCAGGATGTCCTGCTCACCCAGGAGGCAGCACAGCATGAGCTGGCTAGGGATCGAGACAGCAACGGGAACACACCACTGCCATGGTAGCAACATGGGACAGCTGCAGCTGACAGTGGTAGATATCCACTGACGTCATACATGGGCTCCAGGAAGCAGCATGGCAAACAACACAGACAACAAGGCTACTCCAGGACATATGGCTGTGCGCACATGCCAAACGGATGCCATAGAATGGCAGACCACTATCATGGAATGCAGCATGGTGCTGCATATCACCCAGACAGAGGCAACAAAGGCAATGGCAACAGCACGGCAGGAGATCACAAGATGCATGCAACATCATGGAGCCAGTGTGGCACCAATCCCACAGGTATGTCCGGAATGCAATGTGTGGCAGCACAACAGAGGTGCAGGAGACAAGCTCCACAGCATGGGAACACAGCCAGCATACAGAATGTGGGACAGATCCATGAGGGCACACAGGGCTTGGGGCAGCCAATGAAGCCTATAGGACAACAGCCAGACACAGCATTGACACAGCACGTGGCATGCACAGCTGTGCTGAGAACAGGGCGGTGGTGACACGGCAGGCCAACGCCAGAAACAAAGGGTCCAGCAGCTGGATGCAAATGCATTTGAAGACAGACAAGTGGGCCTAATAGACATCAGGGATGGGCGGAACCACGCAGTGATGCCAGTGTGGAAGATGGTCATGATGCAGTAGGGCACACACTGCAGGGGCCACAGCCACAGGACACAGAAGACATCTGCAGCACCACACCCATGAATACTGCTGAGGCGTGCAAAGGCAATAGGTGTACTGGAACATGAAGGGCACAGGGGCAGGATATCCACCTGCCTGTTAGTGATGTGGAGCAGTCCGGACAGACACAGAACAGTATGGTGCTGGACAACAATATGGCCATGCCAACACCCAGTGCAGCACGGAAGCTGGGAAAGCACATGACATCCCGATCCTGAGGCCACAAGAGGGCCCACCTTGAGGCAGGTGGAATGGCCTGAGAGGGGCAGATGACCAGGCAGGACCACCAGCAGCAGAACCTGTTGCACAGATGGCTGCAGCAGTCAGCAGGACTGGACAGAAGGGGAACAACAGCAGTATGACAGGAACCACTGCAGCACAACAGACACCGCTGGTGACACGACGGGTCACATAGACACAGGGTGCACACAGTGCTGGCTGTGGCAGAGGTGCAGACAGGGTGTGCCACACTGCAGGATGCTACACAGAGCAGCAACACAGTGGTACAGCCACCATGCACTGCACAGAGTGAGTCACCAGCCACCGTAGGCCATAAAGGGAAGCCAGCACACACACACAGTAGGATGAGCGCATCATGCCAGGCATGCACAATGGGGGCCAACCAACATTAATGGCTGCCACTACTCACTGGTCCTGTGCCCACACCAAACCCTGGGCAGGGACCCCCAACAAGACACACCACACATGGATGTGCATGTGCCATGCATACCTGTGCTGCATGCACATGTACCCCATGTCCCCTGTACATGCCCATGGCCATGGCACACCCAGTCATGTCACCACAGCATGGGACATGCACACAAGCCTGCATCCCCATACAGTGGCACCCCCACACATCAGTGATATGTACACGCCATCCCAGACAGCACATACTGACACCTGCACAGCCCCAGTGCCTGCCCTGGGATCATTCACATGCAACTGGGTGTGTACACCATGGCATGCCAACAACCATTTACACCACACACCCACACCTGTGCACCACCAACCACCACCAACCAGACAGGCCGTCCACACATGTGACCAGAGAGATAAGTGGGTGCACACACCATGGTGTTTCACACCAGCACAGGCATGGCCTGTGGCACACACAGCACCATACCCATCCATGGTGCCTTGCAGGCCCCACACCCGGTGCATGGCCTCTGCAGGACTGTTGCCTCCCCACCACACAAGGGCACCACACACCACCCAGCACCAACACTCACACACAGTACCCACCATGAGACACGCCACCACAGCAGCCATACAGAGCTGCACAATGCATGTCCACTGGTGGGGCCCTGGGCATGCACATACTGTGATACACCACCCTGCCTCAACACGGACATGCATACCACATGTCTGGTACCATCACATGCACGGCACATGCAGGCCCAAACCGTGGGGTCCCACCTTGTCGACTGGTGGTTTGGTCTTAACCACTGTGGCATGCCACTGTGGAACTAAGAGGACCCCAACATTGGGTGACACATGCCTGCAGGGATTCAGTATCCTGACACTGTGCCCAGCATGTCGCACTATCAATCCCTGTGGCACAATGCAGTGCATGCCACATGATGCTGGACAGTGGTCCCTGTTTCCACATGTTGCCTGCGTGAGGCCCCATGGGCTGGTACCCAGACATTGACTGGCACCGACCTGTACACAGCATAGGCAGGTGAAGTGCATGCAGAGTACGGAATGACACACAGACACAGCTTGCACATGGAACAACAATGTATTTGGAACACAACAGCAATGCACAACATCAACAGTGAAGGCAATCCAAGAGGTACACAATGCAATGGGCACAGATCCCCCACAGCAGTAGGGGTACAACAGTGATACAATTAACTGCATTGCATGCTCAGTTACAGAATCCCTGCTGTACCAGACGCCTGTGTCCTTTCTACCCTATGTGCCCTGTCCATAGCATGTCCGACATTGTATGAGTGAGGCCAGGACAATGCTGCACACACATGCCCACCACTAAATGTCCACAATCTGGTCCAGGTAGTCCATCAGGTCATGCACTGCATCATTCATGTTGGTCAGCAGCCTTGCCATGGGCCTGATGAGCAGACTGAGTCTCTGAGCAAAGTCACGGAGAGTGGCTGGTGATGCTGCATGTTGTCTTTCCCCTCGCATCCCTGTCTGGTAACATATCCCTGTCACTCTGGGCTGTCCTGACCATGTTTGAGGGCTGCTTCATCACCACTATGCATGAGGGCAGCGCCATCCCCAGTCTGGTCAGCACCCGCCCATCCAGCTGTACCATGGGTGACCCTGCCTGTTGCTATGTCGGCCATGTCTCTTTCCACAGACAGTCCCACAGCACTGTTGTCTGGCCCTGCATGATGGTGATGCTCCTGTTGGTCACTCAGTACATCCTTCTCCTTCTCCTCCTCCTCCTCCTCTGTTGTGTCCTCCACACCCTGCTGTGGTGCCAACTGTTGCCAGCCCTGGGCCATCATCCAAGTCCTGGCTGTGTACGCCTGTGCATCACTCCACTTCAGGCAGTGCATCGCCCACTCCAGGAATGCCACTGTGCATCCCGCCCTGCTGTCCACTCCTCGCACCAGCATCAGCACTAGGAATACAATGTGACAGCCAGTGAGTGAGTGAGTGCACCACGTGTCCATGTTACTCTGTGCACTGACTAAATGTATGTTGCTCAGACCGCTAATGTAAGACTGGTAGGCCATCACTATGCCATGCCACATGTTGCATGGGCTGTGATAAGCACCGACCATGTGTGGGGCATGCACCCACATGTGTCCACGGTGCACGTGCCCTGCCAGCAACCAACAGCCACAGCTGGTATCGCTGGCTCTGCCAGCGTGTGTGTGTGTGTGTGTGTGTGTGTGTGTGTGTGTGTGTGTGTATCCCTGCCTGCTGGTCCCCACACAGTAGCCTCACAGCTGTATACATGTCATGATCGCTGTACACCTACCTTAGCAATGTTGATCTCTGTGGAGTCCTCTTCCCTATCTGTCTGTTCTGGGTTCCCTGGGCCTGCCCTGCCCTTTGGTGTCTCTACCTCTCCTGTGGAGACATATTGGTGTGTGACATCATCAGTAGCCATCTGTGCAGTCATGGGCACTGTAGTGTGCTGTGTCATTCATGTTACTGGTTACACATACCTGACTGGCATGGCCGCTCTCCACGATCTGGACATCTGCCTCTCATGCCATCCTCCTCAGGTGGGCAAGGAGCCACCCCTCCTTTCAGGCTAGGTCATTCCATCGGTGTCGACCTGCTGCATGGTCCTCCTGATTCCAGACACTGCCTGGAGTCTGTTGCCAATGGAGGACCACACCCTTTCCCTATCTGCTGGGCTGACCGCTGTACTCCCTGTGGGAACAGCATCCTGCTCCACTGATCAGCCAGGCTGATGAGAAGCACTCGTTTCATCATCATTGAAGTTTGGGGCCCTGCTCCAGCATGCCATTGCAACTGGGACTGCCACCTGGTGTTTGCCCTTGGGATTGTTTAAGTCCTTGACTCTCTGCACTGTATGTGGAGCAGTGTCATGTGCTGGACTGTCCTTGTGGCCTACAGCTTGTTCTACCTGCGGTCCTGTGCGTGTTGGTGGCTGAGCTCCATGTGTTCCCTGCTTTCCCACGGCTATTCATGCGTTACGATGCATGCTGCATAGCAGCGACACAGTGTCGCTGTAGCACCACAATGCAATGTGCATTGCATACAGGATGACTCGCCACGCAGCAGCATGGCTGTGACTCCACCAGCTAACAGGCGCTATCTCACTGTTGCTGCACAGTGCAACCTGTGGTGCATGGGTTGTCACCCCCATTGCCACACACTGCATTTGTGCAAGCTACCATGGTTGTGTTTGGGGGAGGCATGCCTCCAGTGACACTGTGCCAGTCCTCATGCCATGCCCTATGGGTATGCCACAACACACCCATGTCTTGCAGCTATGGGTGCACTGCATCCAGCCATGTGCACACCTTGGCTGTGCTCCAGTGTGTGCAGCCACCCACCCACCCATCCACCCACACAGTCCTCCATATCCCTACTGTGCCTGCCTCTGGTGCCCACCACACAATGACACTGCATGGTGGCACCAGCACTGGTGTGCTGTGTGGACACATGACAATAGTGCTGTTCCCATCCCATGCAGTCTATATGTGAGGCCTAGCACTGTGGCTGCTATGCATGGGACCTCTCACATCTCACCATCCCTGCCATAAACTGCCTGCCCACATGTTGCCCATGCTAGCAATGGGCACCTGACTGCTCATGCTACTGTCAGTGTCACTCGCATTGCACCATCTGGGACAGCTCACAGGCAATGGGCACATCTGTGTCAACTGTGCTGCCACTGCCTGTGTGGTAGGCCAGGTGGTGACACCTCCTTATCACCACAGCTGTTCTGGTCCACCTGCAGTGTGGGCACCCCACTGTGATCCCTGGGTTCCTGGCACTGCTTTGTTGTTCTCCGCAATGCCATGGCAATGCTTCCCAGTGTGCCTGTTGTGTGTGCCATTGCTGCATGCGTGTGGTCTTCCCATGGCCTCGGAGCTGTGGTCCATGGCCAGCACACAGCATGGTAGTGTTGCTGTACCTGTGTCCTTGCACACTGTGCATGCTGTTGTGTGCTCATCCAAAGTGTGACCCAATGAGCTGCGCTCGCATTCGTTGTCCAGCCAGTATGTGTTGTGCCTGGCCTTGATGTCGCTAGTCATTGGCAGGCCTCGCTGCTTCCTCCTCCTCCCTCCGCAGTGTCACCATCCTCGCTGGGTGCCTCCTCATCCTCTGCCAGTGGTGTGCCATGTTCAAGTGCTATATTGTGTAGCACACAACATGCTATGAGCAGTTTGCATGTCATTACTGGTGTGTACTGCAGTGCACCACCTGATCTGTCAAGGCACCGAACCTCATCTTGAGGATGCCAAATGCGCTCTATCACACTGTGTGTTGCTGTGTGGGCATCATTGTACTGTTGCTCTGCTGCACTCTGTGGATGCCTCACCGGTGTCATCAGCCAGGGCTGTTGTGGGTATCTGCTGTCACCTGTGGGAGGGGGTGTAGGTTACTGCTGTGCCCACATGCTTCCATGCCCATCCATGCTGCATGTGTCTGTGTGTGCCTTACCAATCAGCCAGCCATCTATAAGTGCCCCACTTTGGAAGGCCTCACACACTTCACAGTTCCTGTAGATGTATGTATCATGTGTGGACCCAGGATATTGTGCCACAACATTGAGGGATCTTGCATGTGCTGTGCATGAATGCCTGTACATTCATGGACTGGTATCCCTACAGTTGACTGTAGGTCTCTGGTTCATTCGGTGGTGCTGTTATGGCAATGTGTGCGGTCTACTGCACCAAGCACATGTGGAATCCTGCTGTGCCTTAGAATCCCTGCTTGATTGCCAGTTGCTCTTGGGCATCTGTGGGTAGGTGGATGTATTGGTGTAACCTGCATACAAGGGCATCCACAACTGCCCTCAGGCACCATGATACAGAGGGCTGTGAGATGCCCACAGTGTCGCTGCTCAGTGTCTGGAATCTGCCAGTGGCCAATATCTTTAGGGCTGCACATACCTTTACTTCTGTTGGTATGGCATGGCCTCTCAGAGTCCTGCTTCTCAGGTCAGCATCAAGTTCCTGGCATAGCTGTGCTATGGCTGCCTTGTAAGCTGATATCATGTGATGCACTGCTTCTCGGTCAGGTCCGTGTGGGTGGTGCGTAGATGGTACACACGTGTGGCATGCCTCTAGTGTCTGGGTTGCTGCTGTCTGTGCACCTGCTGTCACGGCACCACCCTGTTGTGCATCCTGGCGGGTCATTGCCTATGGCATTGCATGGCCAGTGGTATGCCCAGTAGGGCCTGTGGTAAACATCCTCCTGGGATTCATCTGTCTCTGTCCTGCTACAGACCTGTGTCTCAGTCCTGTTACATTATCCTGCCTCTTCTCTTCCTTTTTCTAAGTCCCCTTAGATCAGCTCTGTGTGTGTAGCAGACATTTGAAATCTCCTGTTTGGGGCACCTTTGTGAACTGCATTCCTGTGTCCTGCATGTCTTGCCCCTGTCGCAACACACCATGCGTCCATGGCACTAGCAGCTATCTAGTACTGTGCTGGTGCATAGGGTAGTTGATGCAGCAGGTCTTGCATTCACGCATGGCACGTTTGTGAGATGTCTTGCTTGCGTCTTAGTGCGGGTGCTGCTTGCATCCTACTGCTTGGTGCATGCACCTTGCATCTTGGTGCAGCATTTGAGAATTGGGCCCCATATGTCTACATTTTGCAAGCAATAATCCACAACAGAGTGTGCAGTAGGACAGATCTTACTGCTCGCCACTGGAAGGTTGCAAAGCACGAAGCACAGCTGCGAAGTGCAGTAAGATATACCTTGCCACACATATCTGGAGTGGATTTCTGTGCTTCTAAAATAGGTTGTTTAGGCAGAAGAATGTCTGAAAGAAGACACTTTAAATGTGACTAAGTGTGTGCCAAGCAGTAAGACAAATTTTACAGCACAGTCACTTTGTTGTGACTCAGCAAATCATGTTCTTCCTTTTCTCAATGCCATGTTATAAAGACCTGGTAATACTTTGCTAGACCTTAACTTTGCTAGATTTGGTGAGAAAAACTACCTGATAGCCAGAGATACATCCCAGTAAATACCTAGACATATCTCAGGAAAATAAATAAATGGGGATTTCTTGTAATATATATATATATATATATATATATATATATATATACACACAGTATATATATAGATATAGATAGATACAGATAGATAGATATATAGATTTAATGGGACTTACCTCTGGCTATAGCTGTAATTGAAAAGAAAACAAAACAACACAGCTTCTTAGAGGTGCACTTACTGTTTTGCTTACTTAATGAATCTGGACAACTTATAATGCATTGTATTCAAGAGGCAGTATAGTGTAGTGGTTTAAGGCTCTGAGCTGCAAACCTGGAGACCTGGGTTTGAATCCCACAGCTCCCACGTGCATACTGTGTGACCCTGAGCAAGTCACTTAACTTCCCTTGTGCTCCCAGGTCGCACCTGAAACAAGCTTCAGCTTAGTGTTGCCTTTCCTGGTTAAACAGTTTCCCTTTCCCTAAGATTGTGCAATTGAATAGCTGTATGGGATGAGAAGACACCATTGTCAGAAAAGTGATGGGGTAGCAGCAGATGTACACAGCATAATAAAAGGCAATTTCATAGTAATACAAATATTACAATCTTTATTTTCATTTATTTGTTACTGGAGTAAGTAAAAAGGCCCATTTTCAGGAACAAGCCAGGTCAAAGGCATGAAACAAATCAACAAATAAGTTATACACATTTGTATACAATAAGTAAGGAATAAGACAGGACAAAGGTGTGATTTATGGCTTGATAAGAGCACGCCCCAGGTGCATAGTGAGGCATGAGGCGCTTGCGCTGGTGCCTTTAGCACCTGGAAGTGCTCATCAGGCCACAAACTACACCTTGGAGTGTCTTAGCTGCTTATTGAATGGGTCCCGCAGTAAAAAGTTAATTAAAAATGCACATAAAAGTGTACATAAAATCAATAAATCAATAGAATCATATCAACAGAAAACACAAAAACCCCATAAAAAGTAGTCCTTGTTATTCTATTGTAATGGAGTGTTTAATTGAAAGCTACTACAGGGCAGTGGTGTCTGTCTGTTGACCCCTCAACCACACACATACACTGATAGAAAATCCTCTTCAATATGTTTTTTTTAGATTTGTTTATTTGACTGTCTTTCCTTATTAGCTTCAAATGCCTACCCAGTTTTAATGAGGCTGAGTGGGAGCGGCGTGTCCATGTCAGCTGCCCTAGTAAGTGCTTTTGTTTAATAGCACTTTCAGCTTTCCAAAGTCAGGGCTGTTTTATGTTTTTTTATAGTGTTTTACGTTTAGGTATGAAAGGCAGAATTACATAGGGATTACAGAGTGCCAACAGAGGAGCGGATCTCACACACTATTTGAATTCTGCATCCTGGCAGCACACGCATCACTCTGCTAGATTGTGGTCACATATGTTATCCATAGCAGCACAGGTCACATTTTCATAAAAAAATGTTCCCGAAACTGTACAGGATCGCATAACACTGTGCACTTGGATTTGTCTCTTTGCATGGTGGTGGGGGTGGGACAGGAGTGTTCTCTAGCTGGGCAAGTGAACTGCACTGCAGAAGTAGCTTCCCAATCACTGTGGTCAGCTATAAGTTAGTTACAGGACTGTACGATTATTATTATTTTTGTTTCTAAGAACTAGTGGAGGCGCATATGTTGGCTTTGATTTGAAAGCTGTTTCAAAGAGCAGGTGGAGGTGCAGTTGTTGGCTTGTATGAAAGCTATTTCCTGACAGCACATGTGCTGATGCTAGGTGGATTGTGGGCAGGTGTTTGTAAATGTAAGATCATTGGCAGCTCTTTCTGAGCTGCAGGCAGCAGAGGTCAGACTTTTAATAATAAAAATGTTACTTTATTAACAAGATCCAGTAATTCACAGCACTTCAGAACTGTTAGGTGGGGGGGGATCCAACTTGGCCACTGGAGCTGAAAGGTTGGCATCTACACGTGTTTGCACAGTGATATCTTTTGTGGGGGTTAGGTATTAAATCCCAATATATATATAAGCCCAACATGCAAATTCCTTCAGCGTTGCCAGACAAATACATTGCCCAACAGTCCATTTGCCTGACTGTAAAATCCTGACATTAATCCTGCTACTGTATCACTGCTAAACAAACAACCAAACAAGCAAACAAAAATACATCGACTTGTGACTAGGGTTCGTGGCAGAATTTGGTATGAGCACAATGTGAGCATTGCTAATTTTATTACAGCAGACTGAATACAACTGAATAAATAATCATTAGTTGCAAATGCATCGACTTGTGACTAGGGTTCGTGGCAGGATTCATTTTAGTAAAATATGATCATTGCTATTTTTATCACAGCCAAATAATTTATACTCTACTGCTACATGGAGAAGGCCTGGTTTGAGTCCCACAACCCCCACTTGCATACTGTGCAACTCTGAACAAGTCACTTAACCTCCCTAGTGCTCCTGGCATGCCCCTGAAAACAGGCACTTGTGCCTAGTGGGCCTTTATCCAGTTACCAAAGAATTATAAAAAAAATGTAAAGAAATCCCTAAATTGTATCGTTTGGCAGAGTTCAGCAAAAGAATCCAGTGTTCTTCCTATTGACTTACTATGATCCCAGTTCACTTGAGCAATTTGTTCTCACCTGGTTTATTAAGGCTGGTGGCAATGACATCATAATAACCTCTTCCTGTCCAAAATGGATGCCACCACATCACAATTTATAATGCAGCTGTCTGTTTTACTGAAGATATTTATTAACTCTAAGATAGCAATCCAAGTACTGGATCTGTTTAGCTACCTTTAAAGTAATCATGCAGGAAGGGGACACATTCCTTTAACCTGGGATCCTTTGTGCCCAACTTTGTGTTTTTCTAGTGAAAGTAAAACATTCCATGGCACATTTGTATAGGTAGCATATTAGTCTGGCAACCTACAGTAGCTCTTAAATTCTCTTCCTCCAGAACATAGGTTGTAATGCAACAACAAACTATCAATAGAATAGGTGAAGGCCATGACAAAGAACAGGGCAAAATGACAAAAGCAGCATGTTAAGCTTATTAGATAGATAGCTATATTAGAAGGATACAAAGTCACAAAGATTCCCAATGTAGAGGGGGGAACTAAGTTGCATACTCATTGCTCTTGAAAAATCACACAGATCCTGATGTACCTTTAAAATGTGTTGATCCATAACCTGGAATCCTCTGAAGAAGTTATGCTTGCAAAAGAAACAGTCAGGGAAGACACCAGTTGCCAGCTCATGGGCTATTATATTGTTCCTGGGGTGAGCTAAAAGTGGTAGGAATGAAAACATTTTGATGGGTTTACAGGGCCTGCATGGTGTATCTTGAATGCTTAGTATGCACTTTAGGTTCCCACATCAGGGCTTTTCTTACTTCCATGGCTGAAGGCAACTGTCAGTCTGTGGATGCTGAATACTTAATGGTTACAAACGACAACACAGACTTCCCCACTACCAGCATTTAACTCATCCCTTTGCAAAGTGCAGTACTCCCAGTTGTTTGCAGAGATTTGCTAGGATGGGCAGATGGAAGGCCTAAGGCCTAGTTGAGGGCTCCCTCCAGCTAGTCATTAATACTAGGACATGAACAGCTTCCAGGTTGTTACTGCACTATAAGTCTAATCGCAATACAATCACACTTTTCAATCTTTTTTTACTTATATTTGATGTTTTGAGAATGCAAGCCTATCCTACATAACATATGTTGCCTGCATGCATTGTGAATTGGCACCTGGATCAATTATTTCTAGGACATTATTTGCCAATTTTGGATGAGATGTTAAACCGAGGTCCCATCTGCCTGGATTGGTGGTAGTTCAGGTGGATGTTAAAGATCCCATGGCACTTATCGAAAAGAGTAGGGAATTTTATTAGGAATAAATCATAACATCATACATAGGTAAACATGAAAAAAAAGATAACAAGATTCATACAATATCCAAATATGCATAAAGAACATACAGTCTCACAGTCCAAAAAAAGGAAAAAAATAAGAAAACAAAGGCAATGACAATATAATGAAACAGAAACAGGAAACTACAGCAAGAAAGTAATATACTTCCATAAAGTGTGATAGCGATGTAACGGAAGTCATTGATGTTCGAGTCCATGATAGCCAAGAGAGCATGTTCAATGTGCTGTATAATAACATTCAGTACAGTCGGAATTTGTTGTAACACAAATTGGCATCGAAGCTTACACATATAATATTTACACATCAAAAATTATTCTAAGGGTACTGGGTGAAATCTGTTCCAAACATCTGAAAATTCTCTCAATATCAAGACCTGATATGTTATTCTGCAAGAAAAGGCCATTTCCATTTATTGGCCAAAGTTTTCCAAAATAATAAAGCATCTTGACATTCAAAAGAAATGTGACACAGTTTCCACAATATGTAAACAGGAAGGTTTAGGGCAGAATCATTCTTGGGAAGACTTTGTGTTTAAGATTCCCTTAACTTGCAATTTGCCATGACAACACAGCCAAGACACATCCCACATATGAAGCGGTACTTTTATCTTGAAGGATAGACAGAGCACAATCATGTTCTAGAAGGGGAGCAGTAGGAAAGTGTAACACTGGTTTAGTAATATTGATAAGGTATCATATAGTTGTTTTCTAGATAGTGATAATATAGAAGATTTTCAAAGCTTCAGACCCTTATCTTGAAAACTGTCTACAGTATATGTGGGGTAACATGCAAGACGAGATGGTATAGGCTGGAGTAGTTCCCATTTATCCATAATAGAATGTAGAGCAAAGTCAATCCAAACATCACTAATGGTAGATGTGTATCTAATGCTTTGAAAAGGTGAAAAAGAAAAAAGAAGGAAAAAAGGCTATGGATGAATCATGCAGTCCACCCTGAGAAATTGGCAAGTATGTAACATCCCGTTTAATGGGGTTAAGTCTGCTACCCCAGACCATCTGAAAACATACACTAAAAATGCGGGTTTGTAAGTGTTTAGGAGGGCATAAACATAACTGAAAAACAAAAAGACAGGGAGGATAAATTTTTAACCACTAGAACTCTTTTCTTTTACCTAACTTCCAAGATTTCCAAATACCCACTTTACTTTCTCCTATGTGTAAACGTTTCTCCCAATTATAAGTAGCAGCATCTTCAACAATAAACCAAATTCCCAAAATTTTCTAGATGAGGTGGTTGTAACGATGCCACCAACTGTAGAAACAGTAGTAGACTCTGTATCCAAGGGGATTGAGACACTCTTCTGAAGGTCTCGATCTGCCCCCAGAAAGAACGGAAATGCCTGAAACACTTGAATAGCTCTACTACCAGAGGAGATATCCTGCATAAATAAACAACATCATCCACGTAGGCAGTGATTTTAACCTTGGGAAGGGAGTAATGGGGTGCTAAACCTATAATTTGGGAATCCCAATTAATTTGTCATATAATGGGGTCCAAGGCAAAAGCATATAACAGTGGACTAAACGGCATCCTTGTCTCACCCCAACCTTCTGAAGTAAAGGCTCACCTATAAATCCATTAACCAGTGGGGAAAATAAGCAAAGGAAAAATATGTAATCCAATGAAGGAAAGTAGTCGGAATACATATAAGTGTAAAACCTGAAAGAGATACTAATGATATACCGAATCAAAAGCTTTGCCTGATCCAGGATAGTACAAATCCCAAAATATGATTACGTTGTTTCACCTCAAAATTTCACTTAGAAGAAATAGATTGTATTGATGGATCTTCCTGAACAGCACAAGACTGAGCAGGATCTAAGAGATCTGGAGCCACCCGCTGTAAGCGGGTACTAAGGATACGCGTTAAGATTTTAAAATCTGTGTTCAGAAGGTGAAGAGGTCTCCAATTCAGTAATGAGCGCCTGTCTCCTTTTTGTATATAAATTTAAGAAAAGAAATACCAAAGTTAGTAACTGGAGAGGAATCCAGAAACCATAGTTGTAAACTTGGGTCAACATTTCCAAAGGTCCTCATGAAATGATCTATAAAATTCATGTGTAAGTCCATCAGGACACAGTGCCACCTGTAATTTAAGATGAGAAACAGCATGAGCAACTTCTTCCTGAGAAATGGGAGCAAGAAGTTCTTCAACATGGTGTAAAGAAAGTTGTGGAACAGGGGCCATAAAATCGTGGACAACTCAGGAATGTCAGGAGGTACAGTACAGAATTGGGAATGCAAATGATTGCGTAACAATGGAAAGTATACCAGAAACATCCGAAACTACCTTTCGATACATCAAAAAGACCATGCATGACTGTAGCTTGAAGTCTAGTAGTATGAGCGAAAACGAGTTTCCTGAAGGAGACACCTATTACCTACTCTCATAAGAAAATCCAAAGAACGAGCACTCTTATATTGATGTGTAAACATGTCGCTTAACCTTGTTAATTTGTGAGGAATAGTCCACAGAGGAAGATACAGAAAGAGACATTAATTTATAGAGTTGATTCCGAAAAGTTAATCGTAAGGTAGGAATCACGGGCAAGACAACGTCCAATATTTTGAAAAGTGTACGAGATCGTGTTTCATATCTGACCACCATTCCCAAACTGAATCGTAACAACAGAGAACAGTAATTCGAGACTGGAAAAAGGACCTAACTTGTGACTGAACCAATGACTTGGTTAATAGAGTATTATTTAATTTCCACTGAGGTGTTGGGGAAATAATGGGTATGGTATCGGCATCTAATGAAAATGTACAGGTCAATAAGAAGTAATCTGAAAGTTCTGTTGGGCAAAGGGATATTGCTTTTGTATACAATATCTAGAGGAAAAGAAATAATCTATATGGTGTGATATATAGATCTATGATATGTATAGCCAGTATCATTTTTAAGTAGTGGTAAGCATCAATCAAACTAGCATGTTTTACTATATTAGAGAGAGCAGTGGAGTCACAATAAATCTTTTTCTGACTGCCATCCTACAAGAGAGCAATTAAAGTCATCACCCCAAATAAGATGCTTCCTAGCAATAAGAAAAGGAGTGACAAGATCTAGTAACTGTATCACGAGTGTTTTGATGTGGACCATAAAATTTATAAGGCGTAAGGGTTGTCCCTGAAAAGTACAATCAAGGATCAGAGCTCTACCAGGATGAATATCCAGAACATGGGAAATCGAAAAGATCGAGGAAAAATAAGATAGCTACCCCATCAGCAAAATCGTCCCTGAAAGTCCAGTATGAGGGACCTTTATACCAACCCCGCTTAAGATGTTGTACTCAGCAAGCGAGGTGAGACGTGTTTCTTGTAAAAAAGAACATCCAAGGGAGAGGCAGCCAGATGGAAAAAAACATCCTCTGTTTGTAGCTCTTCAGGCTACAAACATTGAAGGAAGCCAGTCGAAGAAGAGCCAGAGTAAAACAATCAATCAACCACTTCCATCAGTGACGGTCATATTCTTACGCTTTTACTTCCCTTTATTGGTTTTAGTCAGTTTTTTAGAGAAACATCAGGAGGCTTAGGTATAGTAATATCCATGTCAGAAGGTAAGACAGAGGTCTCAGAATCACTGTCTGAGTCCTCTCCCATCCCTCAGACATTCAAAGGTGTTAGAAAGTGAAACTTCAGGCGACTTCATTGATTTGTGAGAAGCCACCCTGGTGACTCTTCTGCTAATCTGAAAACCATCTGGGTCCTAGTAAGGGAGCAATCGTGGTCTGAGTAGATAAAGGGGTAGAGGATGTGTAACGATTCCTGAGTAGTGGAATAAGTTCCACATCCTTAGGAGGGTCTTGTGTGGTGTTGTGGCAACCGATGCAACCAGCATATTGGAGGGGGGCGAGGCCCTCAGGTATTTCAGACAGTGAAATCAGGTTCACGATTGATCTTGAGCTTTATCTTGTGCTTTTGAACAAGGATATTCTAATCCCACCCCCCGCTTATTCTTACTAGCCCAAGGGCATTGATGATACACATGCCCTTTCTCATCACATAAGTTACACTGGAATACATTTGTGCAGGAAACACTAGGATGTCCAAACCCCACATAAGCTACATTTCAGTAAGTCACATGTGCTACGGAGATGCATGCGGGACACATTTATAACAGGCTCTGGGTTGGCCTCCATAAAACACACCCTCTATCCTTTCCCAAAAAAGCTGTTAGGAAGGTGAACAACTTCAGAATTGACTTGGAACAGTTTTACACGAAACTTCCAGCTACCTGTCCAAAGACCTTCCTCATCTATATCGGCTTCAGGAGGGATAAGACCGTACACCTATTCTGTATCCAATGATAAATATCACTGATACTAACCCCTCATGAAACATGATAGTTACAGTCCTAACTGCTGGTTTTGGTGAGGGAATGATCAAGAAGAGACCCAAAGAGGAGAATTTTTCAATGTGGCATATTTATTCCAAAACTTGTCTAAACCACTAGCATGCTTAAGCTAATGTCAAAGGTTTCTCTTCAGAAATATGTATTAAAGCATAAATATCAGATGCCTGAAAATGCATGTCACCTTTATAAGGGTCCTGGCTACATAATATCGGTCAGGAATACAGAGAGACCTCCTTTGTAATGTAGACATACTGCATGACGTCTGGGGGCCTGTTCTAACTTATTCTTAAATAAATCAGACAGGACAGGACCCCTTTCTGGTGCTACAGCAGGGTTGTAAGGGGGTCGCTAATGTGGAAGGGCCCTCTCCAAGATCCTTAATAAGTGGTGTAACAGTACCTAATGGGGATGTACTGGGAGTTGGAACTGGACATGAAATGGGGTCAGAGGTAGTGACAATAGAATGCGTTGAGCAGGTTAGGTCAGAATGAGGAAGGCCAGCACTGGAGATTTGCACAGTATTGAAAGCACCGGTAGGGAAGGAAAGGAAGGAAGAGCAGGAGGGAGGGAGTGTCAGAATGCTTAGCAAGAGTGTCATTAGACTTATGAGGCCCAGAAGAATCACTATCCTGCAATAACAGTTTAGGGCTATCAGTAGGAATGTCACTATAAACAGTAGAAACACGGTTATGAATTACAGTAGCAGATACATCACATGGATCAGCAGAATCCATCATATCCCCCCATGTAGCCCCATGCATAACAGGATTAGACAACAAAGCAGGGGAAGAAACAGTATAGTTAGTTATAGTAGCAGCTGCAGAGACTAGGTACCTCGTTGGAGCTCATAGTCGAAGGTGCAGGCCTGTGTGGAGAGAAAAGAACACTGTGTTTGTCTGCATCCCATGTCAGGTCTGGTGTCCAAGAATCAAAGTCCGTTTTCATCCATCCTGCTTGTGTGAGAGCCGAAGAAACAGACCATGCAGGGTCTATAACAGTGCGGTTATTCTCAATGCCAAAACATGCACAAATCAAAGAGGAGGTAGAAAAGAGTCAGCACTCATCGTAGCAGGCACAGGGAGAAAGAAGTTGGTGACTGAGAAATGGATACTAAATCCAGTAAGCCCATGTCTCGGGATTGTGACTCTGCAATCTTACCAGAATTCGTGAGAGAAACGCTGGAAACCACAGGGGAAGACAGAGCGTGCACCAGCAATCGTCGGAGAAGAAGGTTCCATCATTGTAGAATGTACTGAAATCTCCGAGGCACTAGGTTGAATCTCGTTGGTGTAACATCACAGGAAACAGCAATATCTCAATCCGTCATGGAGAAAGAGTCGTTTGGTGCGTCTACAGGTCGTAAGTACTGCGTTCAGCAGCAGAAACAATCCGGACTTCAGGAGCCCCAAAGATTCCTCTTGGGCAGTGGAGCAGGCAGGCAACATCTCAGGCAATATCAGAAATGAGAGGTAGGAACCTCACCAGAGCAGGGCCGAACAGCGCCTGAGCCCTCCATCACAGCAGCAGGAAACCCCTAACAGAAAGAGTAGGAATTTCCCGTGTCCTGGCAAAATTTCCCTCATTCACTAAAAATACCATCAACGGCTTAATCTGGTTCAAGGTCAGTTGGCATTCATCTGTATCTTCTCCCGGGTCGTGCCTGAAAATAGGCAGGATTTGTCTAGTGCATGACCGGTCAACAAAAAAATAAATAAATAAATAAATAAAATTTGAGACTTGCAAGGCTCATAAATATTTAAGTAGACTTATAATTTGATATATACTATGTGTGAAAGTTGCAGTACAAAATAGAGATGCATGAATCCTTTTCTACATTGGATATGCCTCCACTTGTCTCCCATGTCATGTTGCCAGGGACCTCAATCCAACACCTTTGACCAACACCTATCCTACCTGCAGTAGGCTGAGAAAACTCCTCTGCCCAGGTATCTGCCACAGCCACACCATTATCCATCTCCTGACTTACTCATGCTCCCTAACAGGCAAAGTGGAATACCGCTTCTCTCCACCAATAGTGACACTAGACAAGCCTGATGGAACTGATGTGCCCTATGGAGGATAACTCCTCTTTCTAAGGCATGGCTGGGCAAACTCTTCCCAGAAGAGCTTTAAGCTAATGCAGCAAGCTCATCTGGGCAGGTGGAGGAGGAGGAGGCCAGAGTGGCCCTTGTGTGGTGTGAGAGTTTGTGACTGTATCAGCTGCCTGGGCATGCGGTGCATAATGACTCTCCTCTCACCTGTCCCACTCAACTCTCCCCTAGCAGCTCAGTGATAAGCATAGATGCCCAGCTCTATGTTACTAGTAGTGCCACCATATGCTGCTTTTTCTCACCACATGTCACTACAAAGCACTGTCTGAAGATCCATGGGTTGATCGGGAGCAGGATTCCTGAATATGGAAGTGAAACTCATTGCCTGAGATGCTCGATCCACCTCTGCCAGCCTGTAATATAGTACTGTACCAGGAAAACCAATCTGATAAAAATCTGTCCTACCCTCTTGGGAAGTTCACAAATTCCAATTAGATATTTTCTTTTATCAAAAATTGCTATTTTCCCTCAGAATACCCCCAACACACAATTTTCTCTCTCACCTATGACCAACAATCTCACTACAAAAAAACGTTATCTACCTTCTCACTAAACCCTCCATTGATCTGCAGATATCTACTTATCAAAACATTCTTGGTGTTCATAGGATACTTGCAAAGTCCCTCTTATTTAGCCACCCTGCACATCCAGTACCTGAGGAGGTGCATGACTCATACATGCTGCACTACACATGGCCTAGCTTTGTGCAGGATTGTTGGTGGGCATTGGTGGGGCTACCATAAGTACATCCAATGTATCCGTTTTCTACTACTCAGGCTGAGCATAGCCCAACATTACAGAAAGCTGCACATCACCCTCAGATACTAGATGTATTTGAGTTGCTAAAAACAGAGGCATGGCTAGTGCACAAAGATTCTGCATTTTCTAGGGCAGCTGGGGATAAACAAATGAAGATAAAATATTGACAGAGGTGGAAGTTTATGTTAATTACACAGGAATAAAAAAAATAGTGGTCAAAACCCTTTTGTTTTTTAAACTTTTATTGTTTTCAGAAAACAAAGCATGCAGGTGCAATCAGACATTAGGAAATGCGCGGCATTTCAATAAGCCTAGTTACAGAACATGGAGGATAAGTATCACATTGCTATACAAACTGGCAAAAGATGATCTAGGGGAAAACAATTTATGCAGAAGACATGTATATCAATTAATTTGCAAGCCACACAATGGGAATGGAGTAACTGTGTCTCAAGTTGAAGCAAACATAATGCAGCCTTTAAGGCTGCCATATACTGCTAAATAGGGTAAGCTATAAGCAATGACAGGGAATAGGGTTACCACTTTTTGTGAAGCCCAAAGTGGGACATTTCTTACTGAAGCATGATTTTTGCAGGACAATGTGTCACCTCAAACAATGCAAGATTTGTTTACTCTATATAATCAGAATTAAGACTATGTTGTAATTTTGTAGTTGCTTCTATTGTTTCTTATCATTTTAAGCTATTTTACTTAAAGGTATTACAGTTTTCTGTAACATTTACAGGAAAGTTAGAAAATATTTTTTTCTACAATAAAGGTCAGGACATGTAGTATTTTTCAAGTTTTTTGCAGAACACAGCTGCCCAAATCCGTCTTCCCTGTGAAAATCAGGAGAGGTAGAAACCCTACCACGGAGTACAATAAAACACATGCTGCAGGGGAGTGAGGCATGAGGTTGAAGGTCCGTGAGACCAATTGAAAGTGCATTCAAATCCTTAAAAGCACACTCTGGAGTGGCTTATTGTGCTTATGAAATGTCTCGGTGTTGTTTTATGTTATATGTAAAGTGACATTTTTAATATGATTTTTTATGTGACTCATTTGTTTAAATAGATTTGTAATAACCAAATACACACATGAAATAGTCCCTGATTTTGTAGGTAAGATGGCTTTTTTGCCTTGGTACTGAGATCTGGCACTAGACCATACATTGCTAGGAATTAAGTGCACAGTTAGGTGATGTCTTTGGCCAGTGAAGTTTTTAGATTTTAGCTTGCCATTTTATAACAATTGTTATTGAAAAGAAGTTGGCACATTTACAACTGAGACAATGAGAGACTCTAAACAGATATCAGCTCAACTGTGGGACTGTACAGCATCAACTAAAAGCAACACATTAACTGGAGTTAAACATTGCCATCTCAGCAGTAGTAGTGTAGATAGACAAAAAACTGCTTCTCATATAGAGTGTTCAAAGACCCATTTCTAAATCCCAGAAAGGTTTGAACTAAACCAACTTGAAACAAAATCTTTTAAATGTTTATCTGTTCCTAGCATAAAGCCAAGAAATTCAATTCAGTGCCATAGTATTAAATATAGCTAAGTTACATACTCTGAACAGCTGGGTCTTGTTTACGGTCTTTCACAGGCATCCAGAATACTTCCTCCAGCTAACTTTGTTCTGTCTTGAAAACCTGAACAATGTGTTTTCCACGTAGTTCTTCAACACAAAGACAGATGTTTTCATTTTAACATTAAAGTGAGGGAAAACAATGATTTTAAAATCCATTACTGTCTCTGGTGAAGTTAACAGAGGAGGGATAGGTCAGTATCTTGGCAATGCCACTGGGAAAAGGAAGAACCTTACGCATAACTGACGGCTTGACATTTGTTTTACCTTTAATATTACCCAGAAACCCTCTTCCCCATCCTCAATTTTCCTATTCTTCAGTAACTTTGACCTCCTGTATCAGGCAGGCACCATGTAAGCAATTATACCCAACAAAATGGGTGATATTGGGAAATACCAGACCACCCAGGGCATAATGAGGCCCAACACCACAGGCAGAGGGCTTTACAGCCCCTGGAAGTAGTGTTGCTTCGGATAGTGCTTTTGTGGATCCTATCACTATCTGTCAGACAGTGCTGGTATCTTGACCTGGATCCTGCCAGATATCCTTCCAAAGACAGATGCAGGATCCAGGGCAGATAGTGATGGATCCTAGTTAGGATCCCTAGATCCTAGGGCAGATAGTTAGGATCCAGGTATCCTAGTTAGGATCCACAGATCCTAGGGCAGATAGTTAGGATCCAGGGCCAGATAGTGATGGATCTCAGTTAGGATCTGATGGCCAGATCCACTGGCAGATACTGGAAGTATCTGGCAGACCCACTATCCTGCCACAATGAGCAAGTATCTGTGGATCCGATTTGTTCGGATCCATCTGAGCAACACTACCTGGAAGGTTCGGTATTTCCCAATATTGCACACCAAGGAGAGTATTATTGTGCTTAGAAATTGCCCATATGTAACTTTTTTAATAAAATTAAAATTAACAAGTAGAATAAATGCTAAAAATAGAATAAAAGTTTTTTTGTAAAATAGTCCCTGTGTTGTGCTGCAGTGTCTAATAGAGGTGCTGCTGTTTAGGAGAGTTTGTTGGACTGTGTGTGTCTGGATTTGTGCCCCACTGTTTTGTGGGAGTTGTAGTTCTGGGTCCGAGGTCACAGTAGGCAGGAAGAGTACAAGAACTGGTAAAAAAAAAAAGAATCTGCAGACTTCAGGAACTGAAGAGATGATGAATCCGATAACTTCTGTGAACTGTGTTACACAGGTACAGTTGGGCTGTTGGGGTGGAGCTCTTGTGAGGAAGCGGGGTGGGGATAGTGGTCAGGAGGCCTCCAGTAAGTACAGGCGCTGGCTTTTGAGGGAGTGGGAGCTGTAAGGTCCTGTGCACCATTTGCTGTCACTGTTTTTTCCCTCAGTTGCATGGAGGTAGAGATCACTATTGCAAAAGGACCAAAAGTTTAACAACAACAGCTGGCACGTGATTTCATGTGCAGGGAGCACTGAAAGCACAGAACAAGGAAAATAAACTTTGCTGTGCTCTCATTTCTCCTCTCTCTCCATTCCCAGAGTTGGCATTTTTTTTGTTATTATTGTGGCCAGTACCAAGCCTGTGAGTGCGATCCTAAAAGGAGCAGCTGACTCTAGTTAAAAAGAAAAAGCTGTTTGTGACCCTCTGGCTCTTTCCTTTTGCTAAGCCAGTGGGAAAAATGGCACCTGGCATGTTTGATAATTCTGGGTGCCCAATGATATCCCAAGTAATGGGGCACCCTAAATTGATACTTGTTTCTGTGCAGGCTCTATCAAAAATACCGTCCAGTAACTTTAGTCCTCCTAGCCAGTCAGAATGCTAGGATTTACTGTGTCATTTTCTAATAAAGGAATAATGCTCTTCTATGTGTTATATACTAACATACTAAATTGCCAGCAGAGTAGGCCTCATGGTCTATCGAGTCTGCTCGAGAGTCAGTACCCTAAATGGGTACCGTTACCACCCTCCTGCTCCCCCATGATGTCCCCATCCCACACCGGAGTTTCCTCCCCAGAGATGACATTCCTCAGCTTTACCCTCTTCCTGTACCTGTCCCAGCCTCTCTTGAACCCTTCCACCATATACCTCCACCAGCTCCTTGGGCAGTGCATTCCATGGTTCCACCACCCTCTCAGTAAAGTATCGCCTCCGTATCTCCCCCACAGATCTCCCGCCTCCAGCCCCCAACTGTGCCCTCTGGTGGCCTCCCACCTTCCTCTGAAAGACCCCATTTAGGCTTACCTCATTTACCTTTTAGATACTTGAAGACCTCAACCATATCCCCTGTTTCTCCTCTCCTCCAGTGAGAACAGTTTGAGCTCCTCTACCCTTACAAAATGTGTTGCAATGGTAACACACTGTTCTATCAGTGGCAATCCTGGGTATGCCTGAAATTGTGCAATGGTACTACCCAGTAGTAGTCTAGTAGTACAGTGGTGTCAACCCAGTCAAGTTTTCTGGCCTCAGTGGTAGTGCCATGGCACAGTGGCATCCCTATGGCAATTCTGGCAGGTTGCCCAGACTGGTAAATGGGCAATGGTACCACAGTGGTATTACAACATTTTGAGTCCCCTTTCATGTGGGACTCTATATTGCCCTAGAAGTGCCCACTGATAATGCAATGGTAGTATGAAACTGTTTTCTTTATACCACCAAGACTATGGTAGTATGAAACTGTTTTCTATATACCACCAAGACTTATTTGGTACCACCATGGCATCAGTATTGGGTAATGTTACCACAAAGGTATTATGTTAGATTGGTACGCATATAAATCCTAAGCAAATCCGTATCAGTGCATCTAGAAAATTGATACCACTATGGTACCAACATGGTGCACATCAAAATCAAACAAATTTTGAAAGAAATACAAATGAAACATACATTGATAATGAAAACATTATGAACTGTACAGTATATGCAAATCACAATAGCAACCCTCAGTTAAGTTCCCAAATTGAATGGGATATCACTACTGAATTGAAATCCATTAAAATTCCATTAAATTCCATTAATTTTCACTTCTTTTCATGCAAACTCATTACTTTTCACCATTACATTTTGTATCACCTTTTTAATGGCCAAAATTTCCATTAATTGTTGATGTTTCATGGGAGCAAACCATTAATTTACTCATCCATGCCATTATTTAACCGTGACAGGTATCTATTAAATATTTAATAGGTGCGGTAAGCCCCTTAAATTTTGTATCAGGCTATTTTAATGGCATGTTTAATAACCATTAAAACTGAGCAATGAGCTTTTCATTGCCATGAAAATTATGTTTATGTTGCCAATACATTAATGGCCATTAAAACTGTCCAAATGAGCTTTTCATTGTTATGAAAATTATGGCCATGTTGTGGAACCACATTAATGGCCATTGAGCATAGTTTTATTTACTATCTATCTGTACTTCTTTTCCCTAAGAACTATGGGTCCCTTTGACTCCTGTGTAACCTTTTGTTTTATAGATACTTCCCATCCACTCTCCAGAATCTGTATCTCCAAAGAGGTTCCTCACCTGGACCATAAAGTACCCATGAATTAGTTATTTGATTGGGGATGGGAGTTCGAGCCATAACTGAATCTGCTTCCATTATAGTGGGAGTCCAGATGGTTGGTGCCATGATGCTATACTGTAATGAGGGACAGTTAAGAGGTATAGGATCAGTCTCCCAAGATCTGGCCCCCATAGCTGGACCTCCCCATAAAACTGACCCTCCTGCAGCTGAACCCCACAGCTGAAGACTAACTTTTGCTACAGCACCTTCTCTATGTGGCAGCACCATTTACAGTGAGGGACACAGCAATGCTGAGGAATAAAATGAGGGACAAGTCACTAAGGGACTGTTCAGAGGTATGGGACAGTCCCTCCCACATGTGGCCACCCTGCACTGTGGTGCTAGAGATATTACAGACTGCCACAGGGGTCTAAACTAACTTTTTCAGCCACTAACCATCAGGGCTAATGATTAGAAAAATCCACCGACACAACAGGAGTTTCACTAGCCCAGCACAAAATGACCAGAAAAATCACCATTGAAATGAATGGTCCCATTAAAATGTATATAGACCCATTCATTTCAATGGCATTATGTTCTCAATATTTGTGTAGTAACAACAAATGGTCCTGGCTCAGACCAGGTACCAGGCCAATAGGAATGGAAATCAGTGTGGGATGTGACTTCCTGCCAGAAGCTAATGAAGAGGACTATTACTTTTACATTAAGATGAGGAAGGAGCAGCCATCAAAATGAGGAAGCTACTGTATGACAGCCTCTCATTTTAGAGGTGGTTTAATTTCTGAGTATGTTTTAGTGGGTGGCAAAGGCAGAAGTGCAATATCCCCAAAGATGGGGTTGCCAGCAAGCTCAGTTGATGCCAACAAGCCCCAGTAAGTTCCCCTATAGTTTAGGTTGCAAGGGGGTGAACATAGTGGCAGGAGCCCCACAAAGATAAAGTGGTTGTCTGAAGTTAAAACATTTTTTGTCCTTATTGCAGCCTGCCCAGCGAAGGTGGCATGGCCAGTGTCACATCTAAGGTTCAGCTTGCACTGGACAGCTGGTTGTTAGGGACTCAGCATCCTGAATGCCAGGGAGGATACTTAAGTGACCAGTAATGGCCATTGGGAGAGTTTGAATTAACTGTGAAGGAGAACAGTCAGGAGACTTCAGGTGCCCAGAAGAAAAAAACATGAAGAAAGTGTGGCAGAAGGGAGAGAGAGGACACAGGGAAGTAAATTCAGAGCAAAGGTAGTACCTGCAGTCCCCCTCATCCCTGTGTCAGTTTCAGTGGTCCCAGCAGTGTCAGTGGTCCAATAGTTGTGGCTGTCCCAGGATCAGCAGTTGGCATCTGCAGTGTGAGTTCTGTTTAGTCCCGTTTGCTGTTTTTTGTAAAGAAAAAAGTAAATGCCAGTCCCTGGTGGTGGCTCCACAAACAGGAAAGCATCATTCAATGAACAAGCTTCAGGAGAGCCAGCTACCCATCAAGGGAAGACCTCCCACCTGCCTGCAGCCAGCAGGGCATCCAGCGTATGTTAACCCACCTCCGTCTCCTCAACTTCTCCCCAGTTTAGGGTGGTGAGTTGGTGACGGTGCCATAAAGCAGGCACTGTCTGCCTGAACTAATACTGAAATAAAAAAAAAAGATGTTTCTTTTCACACAGTGAGTGCAATACAGTAAGGATGGCCTTGGATGTTAGGGTGGTCAGGGCAAGGACTGCCAAGGGTGGATCTATTCAAATGTATTTAAAATTGGTCCAGGAAGGAGCATATGGTGAAATGGTGGCCTTATTCAAAATGACCTAAATGTATTTAACTCACACTCCTAAATGGAGCACAGGGGTGGGCAGCATTCAAATTAAGTAGTTATCGGAGGTGGTGCAGAGGGCAGGCAGGCCCTAAATTAGATATTAAACAGGGTGCTAGAAAGGAGCAAGGTAGAAGTAAACCTCCAGTTATAGCAAGTTGGCCAGCTGGGCTAGTGAATAATTGATAGCTCTCCCAAAGGTTTTTTTTTTTTATTCAGAAATAAGTGCCAAGGAGCTAGTTACGGAAGTAAGCCCTAGATTATAAAGTCAGAGTGCTTCAGGGTGATACAGGTGACTAGTAGCCAAGTTGCCTCCAGTAGCCAGGCTAGTGTTAAAGGGGTCTCTGGATCAGTTACTCAGGTAATTAGCCCTTTGTTTGTTTGAGCTGTGGTAACTATGCTGCTGGGGTGGCTAACAGGCTAGGGCTGTGGCAACTATGCTGGTCATGTGGGTAACTGGTCCCTCCCTTCCCTTTGCTCTTGACTGAAATTGATACCCAAGTGCATTCTAAATCAGTAAATTCTGTAATTTTACAACACTAACTTGGCTACTTTTTGCCACTTAGCTATAGCTACCTTTATCACCCTGGACACTCTCACTTTATACTCTGGGTTTTACTTAACCTAACTGGCCCCTGGTGCTTATTTCTGAATACATTTCTTTATTAAAAGTTTCACCAGGAAAGGCACACTGAACAAACAAGTTGCTCATTTCACAGTGTGTCCTGGGAGAGAGGATAGTGGGAAACACAATTATACAGATCATACAAGTTGAATAGGGAAATTGTTTAACCAGGAGAGGCACGCTAAGCTCAAGTTTGCTTCCAGGTGAGTTCTGGGAGCATGAGGAAGTGAAGTGACTTGTTCAGGGTCACACAGTATGCAAGTGGGGGCTCTGGGATTCAAATCCTGGTCTCCAGGTTTGCAGTTCAGAGCCTTAAACCACTCACCAAACTGCTTCCTATGAATGCCATAACCATAAACAATATAATAAATACATAGAAACAGAAGAATAAACAATAAAAAGCAAAAACACTTTGGGGCTAGCTAACCCTCATTCATTATTCCAACTGGTAAAATTTCCTGTCCTGTTTGCTATTCATACGATACTCCTATTGTCCCGTATTTTATGGTTGCCCTCCTACATAGTTTCTAGGATAGTGTCGGTGGCTCAGCAGGAACACGCTCACTGAGGCCAGGAGTTAAGAGGCTGTGGGTTCTATCCTCACACTAGGCACTTGGGCTAATATCCCAATACTGACAGTGTAGTGCAGCATGGAGGCGGGGTGCTGCACTCCTGAGGTGCCGTCTTTTGAATGAGATGTTAAACCAAGGTCCCATCTGCCTAGTCTAGTGGTAGTTCAGGTGGATGTTAAAGATCCCATGGCACTTCTCGAAAGAGTAGGCACATTTTATTGAATAATTTGGACTTTATAACAAAACAATATAAAATTAATCAGACGGATACAAATATTGACAATAAATCATATGTCCTCACATTTCTTTTCTTACTATACAACACAAAGCCTCTGATAACATAGCTAATACCATTTTCCACAATTAACCTATAAATATGCTACTTTCTCTCTGTTACATAGTAGCAAGTTATCATGCACAATATCCTGTAATGACTTCCTAATGTTAGTTAGCAATTCAATTTACGGCACTCATTTCTGCTGTAAGACCCCAAACATCTTACTTACCATATGTGATATCTTATCACAGCCAAAATAACATACATATTCTCAAATTGTACTTCCTGAATAATTTACTGTTCCCACCACAATAATTTCTGGATAGGTTAACAATAAAGAACTCAGGCTCCTCCCATTCCTTTCCCAATAGTTTCCAGAACTCTTGTACATATACAGTCTTTAAACAAATGGATCAGTGATTCTATTATTTGATGACAGGCATCACGAGGGCAGTATCTATCCACTAACTGTTTATGTTTATGGTTGCCCCTCACACTAAGTCTGCCAAAATTCCCTAACCATAAAATATCCCACATTTTGTGAGAATTCTAGGATTATGCAAATGACTCAGCACCTGTGCCTGTTGTATTGTAGAACTCATAGGACATTCTATTATAACCTGACTTTCCTTATCTAGAAGAGCTTTGTAAATAGCTTTTCTATCCATAATCATAATATGCTGAGGACTAAGCCCCCATTTAACAGCTAGTTTGAAACATTCTATACTATAGTCTGGTAAAGGGTTCTCTTTCCAAATAACCTTGTATTACCTTGTTTGCAAAGCTGTCTTTTGAGCTACCCATGCCATTGCAAATGGATGCCATAATTTAGAGCTGGGTTTTAATGCCAATTCAAAATAATAACTAAAAATAAAATACTGAAATAAAAGGCTACTGAATTAACCATCCCTATACCCCTTTCTGATTTATACATAATTTCCATCTTGATGGGATTCAACCATGACCCCAGAAAGCCTGAAAAAACCACTAAATAATTTAGTAAACAATCTTTTAGGAGGTGGGAAAACATAACTAATATACAGAAATATTGGTAGAAGTAAGGTCTTTATTAACATTACTCTTTTCTTTTACCAATCAATTTATTCTGCCAACCTCTAACTAAGCGCTCCGCTTTCCCAGTGCTTTTCATCCACTTAGTATATACCATTCCTGACCTCTAAACCATACCCCTAATATTTTCGGAGTATCACCTGTTACCCTGATCCCTGATAAACCTGAATGTGGAATAGAAGTGTTTCAGTAGGAGTGTTTCAATAGGGGTGATATACAAGGTGGGATGGAAAGGATGAAAAGGGACTTTGGCAAGGTTGGAGGAATGGTCAAATGTATGGCAGCTTAGATTCAATGCAAAGAAGTGCATAGTAATGCACCTTGGAAACAAAAACCCAGGAAGAGTACACAATGGGGGTGAGATACTGACAACAACAAAATGGAGCAGGGACCTGGGGTAGTCATATCAGATGACCTAAAGGTGGGCCAGCAATGTGAGAAGGCAGTAAGGAGGGTGGGGGAGTACTGGGATGCATAGTGAGAGGCATCACCAGTAGAAAACAAGAAGTTGTTGGCCCCTGTACAGACAGTTGGTAAGACCACATCTGAAGTACTGTGTACAGTTCTGGAGACCCCATCTCTGCAAAGACATAGACAGGGTGAGGCTGTCCAGAGGAGGGCAACCAAAATGATGCAGGGTCTGCATCAGAAGACATATAAAGAAAGACTAAAGGAACTAAAGATGTATAACCTAGAGGAAAGGAGGGAGAGGGGACATGATAGAAACTTTCAAATACCTCAAGGGAATCAACAAAGTCCAAAAGGGTAGCATTTTTCAGAAAAAGATGTGCAAAAACAAGGGGCACAATTTGAAGATAGAGGGAGATGGCTCAGAGGTAATGTCAGTAAGTATTTCTTCACAGAGATGGTTGTGGTTATATGGAACAGCCTTCCTGAGGAGGTTGTAGATTCAAGAACAGTGGAGGAATTCAAGAATGCATGGGACAGACATAAGGCAATTCTAGTGGGGGTAGGAGGAAGTAGGCTGTTGGTTAACTAGGATCTGCAGCTTATCCGTTAGGGAGGAAATGGGCAAACTAGGTGGGTCAAGTGGTCCTTATCTGCCATCAAATTCTCTGTTTCTGTGTTTCCCAAGGTAATCCTATACTTTTCCCCAATTAATACTAGAACCTGAAATGACAGCATATTTTCCCAGAATTTCACATAATTCATCCTCCTTAGTGTGGACCCCTAATGTGAGTACTATATCATCCGCATAAGACAGGGTTTTAATGGAAAAACAGTGTTTGGAACTGTAATACCTTGTATCTCTGATGTTTTCTGTATAAGTCTAAGTAATATATCTATACAGAAGACATACAAAATAAGGCTAAGGGACAACCCTGCCTCACCCCTCTGTTGACTATAACCCTCTGTCCATATCACCCATTTACATTTGGATGTATTGATATATTGTCATATAGTGCTTTTATCCAAGTTATAAAATTGCTGGGAAACCAAACGCAGTTAATACTGCAAAATTTGCACGATATCCTATCAGAAGCTTTTTCTTGATCAATACCCACCACACAGCCATGTACATTATTGGGTTCAGCTTGCATAAAGAGTTCCCTAAACACTAGTATGTTGTCTTTTATTTGTCTTCCTGGAACTGTACAGGTCTGTTCAGGACTAATTAAATAATCAGAAATATTATTCAATCTGTTCAACAATATCTTAGCAACTATCTTCCTATCAGTGTTTAAGAGACTCAGTGGTCTCCAATTCTTTATATTGTTCTGAGACCCTTTTTATGAATGAGCAGTAAAACTGCTTCTTGCATAATAGCAGCAAACCTAGAAGTGTGCAACATATGATTATAAAGAACAACCAAAGCTGGAGATAATTCTTCAATAAAATGTTTATAAACCCTGCCCCATACCCATCTAAACCTGGAGCAGCATCAGAACTTAGCTGTCTTATTACCTGCATAATTTCTTCTTTAGTTACTTTATGTGTCAACATCTCTACATCTTCCGGAAGTACCTGTGGTAACTACAAATTTTGTAATATTTGTGTCGTCTCACTACTCACTTTGTGACCCTCAAACATTGTTCTTATTCTGTCCTCCACTATTGACAAAATTCCAGCAGGCGAGGATATTTGCTGTCCAGAAGGGAGATTAATTTTGATATAAATCTATGCTTAACTCTTTCCTGACAACCTTTACAAGGATCTATAGAGGTTTTCCTAACTTGAGTACCAAATCTAGCTTCTTGTTCTAAGGATCTGGCCCTGTTATATTGAATATTCATCATACGGATTTTAACATTTTGAATTTGAGTGCCATAATTCTGGGTAGTCGATTCTGACAAAGAAATGAAATGCTGTAGCTGGTGACAAGTTCTAAATACTGCAAATATTCTTTGTTATGCATAGAACGGGCTTTTTCTGGAACATATCCTTCCATGCCACTTTTGTGTCCTCCCACCAGTCAGAAATATCCTCATAGCTGTCACTAACAGACAATCTGGCTGTGCAATTACTTTGACAAGATTTCTGTATTTTAGGATCTGTTAATAATGCATCATTTAGTCTCCACTTACTCTTTTTACATCAAGGAGTGTCCTTTCAGGAAATCCTCGATATTATCATAACATGATCTGAAAATTCTACAGCCTTATTATATGTCTCCAAGAAGTTTAACATTTTGGACACTGAAATAAAATCTATTCTGGTCTTTAACCTTCCCTTAAAAAGGTATATCCCCAGTCTGATGCTTACTTCAGTATGCATCCTTTAAACCAGCAGTGAGAATTATTTGATTTAGTGTGCTGGAATCACAAAATAATTTTGGATCTTGTAACCCCTATCTGTCTGATGCAGGCCACATTTAAAATCCCCTAGCCATACCACCAGTCTAGAATTGTGCAGAAATCGATTCACTTCATTAAATAAGGCTACTCTAGTAGCCTTTGTTTGTAGGGGCATATACGCCACTAATCTAAAACGTTGACTACCATATGACAGATCGAGTAATAAAGCTCTCCCAGGATAAATATCTAGTAACCTAGATAACTTTGATATCAGCATTAGTGAAGAGAAACCCAATTCCATCACAGGACTCTGTCCAAATTGACCAAAATGATACCCCTAATGGCCAGGCTCAAGATGTAGCCTGTAATTCTGCATGCATTTTAAGTCTAGTATCCATTAGGAAATAATATCACCGTCTACTGCCTAGAGTGAGAACATAGTACTGATTAATTTTTTCCTCCCTTTATACTATTTACATTAATAGTAGTTATTGAAAGAGTCCATTTTAAGTATGGCCATAACACCTTTTTCTATTAAGAAATCTCATGATAGACTTGCTTTCCTGCACTGTCTAGTTCTTTTGTAATAAGTCAACCATTTCTTCATTATCTGTGGTGGACAGCAATGAGGAAGTGTCAGCGCTCTCATCCTCTGACTCCTATTTGTGGTTTCTGATCCTAATAAGGCAAATTTGTTTCCCTGTTTCCAATCCTCTGGGAGGTCCTCCTTGCTTGGTCTCTCAAGGACAGTCTGAATCTTCACCTTCTTACCTAACCTTGTCCTTTTACACTATTTTAAAACCCATATTGTCATGGGGGAGGCATGTCAGCTACAATTCTAGACTCATCAGCTGTGTTTGAGGAAGGAGCACTTTCGGGTATCTCCTGCCCTACCTGTGTTACCATATCCTCAACCTCAATAGTATGTTCTGGTGCGGTATCTTTCCTTTGTCTTGATTACTGCTAACATTCTCCGAGACCTCCTGTTTAGAGAAACCATGCCTGCCCTAAGGCTCTGCTCCACCACCCTTTTAGCCTGCTGTTGTTGTGCTCTATTAATGATCCCTTCATGAGAGGGGCAATCATTCCTATTATGTGAAGCCCAGGGCATATACCATATGCATGCCCAGTATTTTCATATAAATTGCACTGAAGTGAGACACTTTGCAGAGCTATGCCCAAACTCAAGCAGTGACTACATTTGTATCACAAGCAAAACTTAGGTGCACCTACGACCACATTTAAAACAGAACCTGGGCTGGCCACATAAAAATAGCACCTCTATCCCTACCTAAATAGAATGTGCTAGGTAAATGGACAGTACCAGAGTTATTCACAAACAATTTTACCTTTTCCTCCAACCTCCATCTCAAATCTGTTCACTGTCTAATGTAGGGAAGAGGAACCAGAACCTCACAGTGTTGATGAAGCCACAATAAAATGTCTTCTGTATTTACTCCTTCATTTTTGAACATAACTGTTATGGTTTTAATAGTGGGTTTTGTAAGAGGAATTACTTGGAAGGGCGACCAGAGGGGAGTATTTTGCATACATTATATTGTGCCCAAAACCTATCCAAACTAGAAATATTTTAAACTAACATCAAAGTTAGCACTTCCAAGGTTGATAAGGGCAAAAATCTCAGAAGAAGAACTTCCTGGAGCCCTTCAGTGAGGCCTTAGCAATGTAAACTCTGTCTGGGGCCTCCTGTAACCCCCTGTTTATACAGTATCCGCACTGCATTATGGTGTGGAGCAGGTTCTTTCCTGTTTTGAAATAAATCTGAAAGCTTAAAAGGGGCTTCATGTCCTTCCTCCATTAAATGATATATAACTTCATTAGTAGGGCCTACTCTAACAGATTCATCCACCTCCCCACCTCTCAAGGCCCCGGAATTATGCTCTGTATCCCGTTATCCAATACCTCACTCGGCAACCTCTACTTCAGTCTGCTCACTGTGAGCCCTGAAACATCCTCTAATGGTACCTTATTGTGATTTTTCTGTAACATTGCTGTTATGCATATCATTAACATTAGATACATTCAAAGACACATTTAACTCATTACCCTGGGGTATATTGTTGGAGCTCAAGTCCATATTGATGGTGGCCACTTGCTGCATTGCATTTTCCAGCATTCTCAGATAGGACTGATCCTGTGAGTCCGTGACCAAGTCCCTGTATCTGACAACTCCCAACCAGCATCCATAACCCCTTTTGCAGAGACCAATTCGGGCTTCCTGGTTCTTCTGCCATTTATTGATTTTTTGATCCTACAACATCCATGCAACAAGGCTGTGCGAGTGGACTCTTTGATGGGCCTGAACCTTGCTCCATCCAGGACGTGCTTTATTCTTGGAAATGTTACACCTTCTCAGGAGACTGAGAGCCGACAATCTCCTTTGATTCAACTGCATCAGAGGTTACATGTGCAGTTTGCTGCTGTAGAGGATCCATCTGTAAAATTTTCACAGGCTTTGCACACAGAGAATACTCCGTTTGACCTGTCAGCCTGTACAACTTCATCCGATGCTAAAGGAGGAGAGTCCAATTTACTTTCAGAACTTAGCACTGCCTGCACTCCTGCTGCCATGTCAGCATGACCTTGTCCCATTTCAACATGCACATCAATGGCTAAATCAACAGTAACAGCTCTGTCCGTTTGCCAGCTCCTTTCCAATTTCTTGATTTCCAACAGCAATTTAGATTTTTTCTTTGATAAAGCAGATTTTGATTTACTCACAGCTCCTTTTTTGAGATTTCCCTTGCTTAGCAACATTCTTTTTCTTGTACACTGCTTCACAACCTGGCTTTCTGCCATCAAGTCTTCTCTGGATTCAGCTGATCTGTACTCAGCTGCTATAATTTCCAACTTTGTTGGCTCTTGAGAGCTAGGAACAGAGAGGAGGCCTGCTCTCCTGTACCTTCACCATGCATCCCAATCTGGGAATTCTGCAGCACTGGCCATCCTGTCACAGATGACCAAGGGTTCCCCTATTCACTAGTAGGGACATTGACCAAGTACCCTGGCCAAATTTCCCATTCACTATAAATACCACCAACAGCTTAATGTGGTTCAAAGTCAGTTAGCATTCATCTGTATCCCTCCTGGGTCATGCCTAAAAATAGGCAGAATTTGTCTAGTGCACTAATGCACGCACTCGTCAACAAAAACAAAATAAATAAATCCACTATTTAAAACTCACTGTCCAAAGATCCATAGCAGCTGTGAGCTTTTTGCCCATGCACGAGACAATCTGACTCACCACGGGACATTAAAGTGAGTGGGAGAAAGAGAAGTGGCCTGCTGCTGTGACTTGAGTCAAGCTGCCTTGCCTGTGGCTCTGTGGTGAGTTGCTCAGCACTGTTCAATTTTTCATTGGTCCATCTGCACTCCAGACCACAAGCTAACCAGATCCAACACCAAAAGGGGACTAAAATAAATGTAAGGAGCTACGCTTCTGGCCACTGGGCACTGGCTTGCCTGAGAAGCCTCTTAAGACTTGACTTGAGGTTGATTTTTGATAGGACAATTATTCAGGGCCTGGGGAGTCAGTGGGACCATGGTGGTGAGGTCTGTGGATGCTGGTATCATTGGAGTGGGAGTCAGACTCGCCGGCCCAGAGGTGCAGAACAGAGGAGAGAGGATACAGCAGGATTCGGAGGACTGATCAGAGCCTGCTCAGGTAATGGGGAGTCACAGCTGGCTTGCTGGTGGCTACACTGCTGCAGCCTGTGAATGAGTCAGAGGAGTCCCCAGTTTTCTTTAGTTCAGACTGAACAACATGGAACTTTGGGAGTTGACTTGACTGACTGAAAAAAAAGTAAGTGCTGCAGTTGCACAGCAGCTGGTTGGGCTGCTGCCATGCTGGGAGGAGGCTGTTGTGCTGGGCCTGGTAGGTGCATTCAGATTTGGGAACTCTGGGGCACTAAGAAGGGGCAATCACATAGCACAGCAGCACACAGACACAGGTGCCTAGTAGTTTCGGGGTGCCTTGAGCCATGGATGATAATAAGAAACGGAACAGTAACATTTGTGACCTGGTGTAAAGCCAAGATGTGGTAATATGGGAGGGAGTGGGGTAGATGGTGGTATTAAAGGACAGTTCCCTCATCAAAGTGGAATACTAAATTTAGTCTTACAGCAGTAATTAATTCATTTAAGACTAAGTTTAGTCATTTTAGTCTTCTGTAATCATCATAAGAGGAATATTGCCTGTAGGAATACTTAATTCTAAGAAGTTCAACTGTAATTATTTTTAAGAGTAAATTATTACTAAATGATTATTATATACAGATTTTAAAGTACACATTATTGAATACTTCTGAATGATAAATGAAGACTTTTCAATACTTCTGTTTGTTTTATATGCAAGCTTGTAAATTGTCATTCTGATAATGGGGCATAACCTTTGATTATTATGCATCTGTAGATGACAGGAGCATATATGGGCTTCATTAGCCTCCTAGCTCCTTCATTATCTTAGTATGATCCTTAGTATGATCACCTCTTTTACAGTAACTTTTACTATATCAAGAATGCTAATACATTAATACTGCTCTGTCAAACTGTAATACTCTTCAAAGTACAATTTTATATTTGCTTTGCGCATGTGCAAAAGACATAATGCCATCATCAGAGATTTGGAGGTGTCACCTCCTCCTCCAATTCAGTCAAGTGAGAGCTGGCAATGTGACCCTGTAAGCCAATGCATTTTGGAGCTGTCTATGACATGCTCAAAAATGCAGTGCTACAGTTGAAAGGGGGAGCTATGCTTCAGTGAACACCGACAAGCGAGGGTCCTCCCACATGCAGGCGTGCGCGCCCCGCACGTCCTGTGTAGCGCGACGGGTGCCCAATCCCCACCGGCTGAGCTGCTGTCGTCCCCGTAGCTGGTGCCACACTGGGAGCCACCCCAGCATGGCAATCAGTTCTTTGGCCGATGGGGGTGCCCAATCCCCATCGGCTGAAGCAGCTCGTCCTTGTGCCATGCTGGGGCCTACGCAGCATGGCAAGCGGTCCACGACGTCTTTTTTGTTTTAAACCTGTAAACAAAACGGTCCCGTCGTGGCGCCTCCCGACCCCCCACAACCCGCACCCACCCACCGCGCACCTAGCCTCCCCACACCCCTCACCCCATACTTACCTCCGGACTCCGCGCGACGATCTTGGTGGACCGGGAACACGTCTGCACTCTTCAAAGCCGACGCGAACTGAGAAATGCGGTAAGCTGTATAATGGGCTAGATAGGAGGGTTCAACTTTGTTATATCTCAGGCATTGTTTTGGAATTTTTGCACCAAATTTTCAACATGGGTTTTAGGACCCTTCTCATGAAATGTCACTGTCATGGCGTTATTCTGGAAAGATGATTTAGAAGTGACTGCGCGGTGACTGTGAAATCACCGTGGGCCTGAACCACCACCATGACTCTTCGAAGGTACTCCATGTAGTGATCAAAGTCCGAAAATCACTTTTCCAGCGGCGTCTTGCCGGTTCCTCATGAGCTCGTGATTCCAAAATTTCAAACTGCTCCAGATTTTCAACATTGCCATTTACCACCTTCTTATAGTAATACAGTGCCATTTTCATCTCACCAAAAATGTTTCTGCCTTGTAGCGCAGAATGGCGCAGTCGGTGTGCGAAATCAATGTACAGGACAAATTAAGAAAATCACAGTGACACTGTTCATGAGGTGAAGATTTAAAATGGCTATGTTGAAAATTTGGTGAAAAAATCTTAAAATGACTGTTTTATAGAGCATGCCATGCAGTTCCTACGCAGGCTCAGTAAGGTCACACATTTTCAATATTTTTATCCAGATTTTCAACACACATTTTACCACACCTCCTCATGAGCAGTGCAGCTGTCATTTTTCACATCCTGCTCAAAACATGTTTCACCATGCGCATACGGCGAGTCGGGTGGCAAACTCCAGTAGGGGACACACATTAAGAAAATCACAGTGTCACTGTTCATGAGCAGAGATCTTAAAATGGCAATGTTGAAAATCTGGTGAAAAATCTAAAATGACTGTTTTACGAGTGTGTGTTGCACAGTTCCCACGCACGCTTGTAGGTTTGCTAATTTTCAATATTTCCACTCCAGATTTTCAACACATATCATTTTACCACCTCCTTATGAGCAGTACAGCTGTCATTTTTCACATCCTGCCCAAAATGTGTTTCCTTCATGTAACGCATTAAATGGCGCAGTCGGTGTGCAAACTCTCAATGTATGGGACACATTAACAAAATCACACTGACACTGTTCATGACCAGAGGTCTTAAAATGGCTATGTTGAACATTTCATGAAAAATTTCCTAACAATGACTGTTTTACGGGCGATGCTATCAGTTCCTCATGACGGCAGAAAGCTCGTTAAATTTTAAATATTTGCACTCCAATGACTTCCAAATACCTAAACAGCACATAGAAGTAAGCAACATTCAAGCATTGACAAATGCTTGCTTTTAATACCACTGAATCATTAATGAAGATTACAGTCAGCTGAGTAGTTCAAAGATTTAAATTAACCAATCAAGGCTGTGTACATTACCATGCATTTCAGTTCTACTAGCTAGGAGACAGCTAAACAACCAGCAACACCAATGAATTTTAGAGAAGGCAAGCAATCACAAAATGTGGTTTTTACCTAGAAATAATATGATGCAAAAAAGTTGGCAGTGTCCCTTTAAAACTCCATACTTAACACATTTTCCAGAAGGCTGCTTAGTCAGTGAACTACATTTCCTGATCACTCCTGTCCCTGCCCAACCTGAGGAAAAGACATTGCACAACACTGACTGTGGTCTCCATTTTGAACAACTGGTGTTTCCTGCAGTTAAGAGTTACATGTTAAGGTAAGTGCTTATGTTTTAAATAGAAAAGTACATCTTTTTAACTCCTGAAATGTAAACTACAGTACAGTGAATTATCACTCTTTTTTTCTAAATGAAATGCTGTGCAGGTTTCACAATCAGTGTTTTGTTATGAAAAAATGTTCTCCGCTCTTAACTCACGTGGCTAAAATTTTTAAAATACGTTTATTTCAATCAAATCCCTCCTTAAAGTGTCCGTACGCATTGTGCCTCTAGATTACTTGTTATTTGTGGAATTTTACTGATTTAGTTTCTTTAAAGTAGTGTTGGGGGCAGGGGAATGAACAGCAGGAAGATTGTATAAATGAGCAAATTCAGAATACATTTTCTGTGTGTATCCATTCAGTAGCCTATTTACCTATATTTAAAGAGAAATGACTACAACTTTTTTAACCTGAGAAAATCTGAAGTAACCTGCAGCTAAAGGAAGAATTATTTACTGCAGATATTTGAATGTGTCTGTGGGGAGCTGTTTTTGCATTTAATATTTGTATTTGATTTAAACAGTTGCATGTGTTAATCCATTTTGTAATCTGGGGATCAGTGTACTTTTTATTTTGCTGAAGAGTGCATGAATTTATATTTTATTTGTTAGTGTCTCACATTTTGTTTTATACTATGTTGAAATTATGGGGTCCATGGTTGCGGAAGGGTGATTGTGGGGTCTAGCTGTAGGGAGGATGGTCGGGGAGGTTCTGCTCTGGAGGAAGATGGGTCCAGCTTCTGGGAAGGGTGGTTCTCTGGGTATCAAGCTCTGGAGGGTGGCTCAACCTGGGAGGGGGCTGGTCTATGAGTGGGATGAACATAGGGGTCCAGCTGCAGGAGAGGTTGTCTGCTGGGAGAGGCTGTCCAGGGCATGAAAGAGTGAGCCAGTAGCAGGGAGGTGGCTGGTGGTGGTGGGGCTAGTTCGAGGTTGGAAGTGAGGTCAGCTGCAGGGTGGGTGGCTGGATAGTGAGGCTGGTATGGGGCTTCTGGTGGATCCAGCTGTAGGTGAGAGTGGTTGGCTGGGGGACTGCTGGTGCAGGGACTTGGAGGGACAGTTTCAGATATGTGGTTTGTTGGAGGAGGTTTGGGGGTGCTCCAGCTACATGGAGGTTGTATGGCATGTAGTTGGAGGCTGGTCCAGATGCAGGAGGTGGTGGCTGGCTGGGAAAAAGGCTGGTCCAGAGCCTGTGTGGTGCTCACTAGCTCCAGTGAGATTGTCTCATCATGTGAAAGGCTGGGGCTAGAAGGTTGTTCAGCTGCATGGAGGATAGTCTGGTGCCTGGAAGGGTTATCTAACAGAGAGGAGGGTGGTTGGCTGTTGGGGGGATTGGGCGAGGCTAAAGATATTGCTCATCCTAGGAGGGATCCAAAGTGGTGAAAATAATTAGAAACTGGTTAACATGTCAGCCCTTTGGCTCAGCAGTAGACGCTATGGCCCCAAGGCACAGGTGACCTAAGATCAGAAATGAGCTCGCGTCGGTGCTCACTGGGGGAGGAGGAGGAGGATCAACTGATCTATGAGGAGGCTCTCTTCAGGGAAGGAAGACAGCCAGCTCCACTGTAGTACTGCCAACTGAGTGACCACAAGTGGCAGTGCAGTTGGGAGCAGCTCATGGGTGGAAGACATTGACTGGTGCGCCACAAATGTCTGTGCACGCATTTGTGCACCCTTGCTGCTTAAGCTCCTAGGGATGGAAGAATATAAAAGTATACTGGCTACCTAGGCTGCTACTCCACAAATTGGATCCATTCTACAGTGGAGCAGGTCCTGGCAGATCCAGTATGATGATGCTGTGGTAGCTGAACAGAAGGGGATGACCAGAGATGCAAGTTGGACAAAACAGTAGTAGCTCGGGGGTGGTTAACAAGTGTCAGGGGTGATGGTTAACAGGTGTCAGAGGGTGATGGCTATGGCACTCATTGCAGAGATGGATACTGAGCAACTTGCCTAGTACTGGGACAGATCCTCTTCAGTGTCTTCATAAGTGACATTGCAGAAAAACTGTCAGAGAAGGAATGTCTTTTGCAGACTATAACAAAATCTGTATGATGGGCACTAAGAAGGAGCAGAGAGCATGCACATGCCTCTTGGAGAAACTCAAAAGTGGTCAAGATCATGGCAGTTGGGGTTCAATGACAAGTGCAGAATCATGCACCTAGGGCATAGGAATCCAGGAGTTGCTTTATCAGGTTGGAGGGTGGTACTGGCGATCGCTAAGCAGAAGGTCCTTGGGGATATTATAAACTTAAAGTTGCAGGACTGTGTGACAAAGGAGTGGGTAGGGCTAGCAGGATGTTGGGGCTGCATAGGAGAGGTATCTTCAGCAGGAGGAGGGAGGTGGTGGTGTTGCAAGTAATCACTCATTAGTGAGACCCGACTTAGAGCACTGTGAACAGTTTGGAGGCTACACATTAGAAAGGCCATAGGGTGCAGGCAGTATAAAGGGCAACTAAAATTGTACATGGGTTGTGGTAAGCCCTGTGAGGAGACTGGGATCTCAACATGTAAACCCTGAAAGAGAGGGACTATGGACCTACAAGTACCATACAAGGATGAACAGGTGGGGGCTCCTTCAAGTAAAGAGCACCAGGGTCAGGGGTATGTGATGATGCTTGTGGTGGGGTAAGAGGGATGTGAGTAATACTATTTCACTGAAAGGTAGTAGACACCTGTAACAGACTGACAGCATTAGTGTTGAAGGTCAGGAGTGAACAACTGTTGGGGGGTCTTAATGTGGCATATAGACATAGGGGAATATCAGTAAATAAGCAGGAAGAGGGAGGCCATAAGAGCTACAAAGAGACCATTGAGAGTTTACAGAAAGGACTTAACAGAGCCTCTGGTGGCAGTTGTTGCAGGTCTGAAACCAGAGCAGAAGTGTGACCTAGAGTGAGGGCACATCAAGCAGTGGGGGTTGTGAGCATGCAGTTTAATAAAACAATATTTGACAGTTTCTATGTGTTGGGGGGCTCCAGCAGCAGTTGTAGTGAGTTGGGAAACCAGTGGAAGACTAAGAGACAGGGCTTATCTGTTTTGAGGAAGCAGTTTAAAAAAATGTCTGTCTGTTTTGTACATCAAGAGGTGTGGACAGAACACACAGCAGCAGCATGCAGAGGAGTGTGACAACTAGAGCGCAGTTTGGAGCAGCCAGTTGAACAAAGCTTTAGTAAAAACAAAAAACAAACAGAAATCAATGAGCACTGTATGACAGTGGGAAGATTGAGAGAAAGTATGACTAAGTGGCAGGTGGTGTGGCTGAGGACGGGCAACCTGGAAGAAACAAACAGTGCTGCTGGCTGCCCATCCTCAAGACCCTCTTAACCTGCCCCTTGGGGGCTCTTACATAAGCCACTTTGTGGCTGATCAGGTGAGGGAGGCATATTGCCTAGCCTCCTCCCCTCCCAAAAATCTCCATCTTCTTTCCCACCCACATGGAGCAGGCTACAGCCAGACTCTGTGGGCTGAATCATAGAATCATAGACCTTGATGGCAGATAAGGATTGCTTGGCCCCACCAGTCTGCCCATTTCCCTACCTATTGGATAAGCTGCAGATCCTAGTTAGCCAACAGCCGACTTCCTCCTACCCCAACATAATTCCCTTATGTCTGTCCCATGCATTCTTGATGTCCTCACTATTTTGACCCCACAGCTTCCTCAGGAAGGCCATTCCATGCATCCATCACCCTCTGTGAAAAATACTTCCTTACCTTGCCTCTGAGCCGTCCCTCTATCTTCAAATTGTGCTCCTTGTTCTTGCACATCTCTTTTTCTGAAAGATGCTACTCTCTTGGACTTTGTTGATTCCCTTGAGGTGCTTGAAAGTTTCTATCATGGTCCCCTCTCCCTTCCTTTTCTCAAGGGCATACATATTAAGCTCATCTCTCTTTGTATGGCTTCTGGCAGACCTTCACTATTTTAGTTGCCCTCCCTGGCTGGCAGTTGAAAGTGTCATAACTATCACTGTAGCACAGTAGCACTAAACTGACTGCATAGCAACAGCACAGCATTTCTGGTCAGTGGTTTTCTTAACAGCCTCCTGCCTACATACAATCTGGGACCAAGGACCCCACCTCCCACTAGATGCTAGGGAAAGATTAAATATAATAAAAATAATTGCCACTGTCCATGAGGGAGTTACCCATATAACACCAGAGCTACAGTATATAAATACTTTTAAACCACTAGCCTTCTGGGACAACTCAAGACCCTTGAACCACCAGTGTCCCCTTTTTAAATAATATAGGGGTCACTAGCCCAAAAGCATCCCTCACCTGCCCATCTCGACTACTTCTTAAATTTATTGGCTACCTGCAGGTCACCTAGGGCTAAGGGGGTTTGCTGAGCCCCAAATATCCATTATTCTCTGTTCTTAGTTGTCTGCATTTTATTTTCTATCTCTAGTTTCCTTACTTTGACCAAGTTTATCTTTCCTCTAAAACTCCCTTTCTTTACTCCTATACTGCTACTGTACCCTTTTGTATCTCTTTACTCGCTACTGTAAGTTCCCCATATTGATCTATTGTTCCTTTAATTTCTACAGGTCTGGCCAAGCTGTATACCAATCAGATAAGTATCTTTGTTTAATTCTAACATCCTAATCTCTCCTCTAGCACCTCCGACCTTTTGTGTCCCCTCAACCTTCTCTGTTCTTCCCTTTCAGGTCCTACCAAATACCCCAAACCAAGGGCACCCCAACTCTGAACTCCCTGACTTGATGGAGCAGGTAAGTCTTAATTATTTAACTGCCTTAGAATCATAGAATCATTGAAATCTGGTGGCAGAAAAGGACCATTTTGGCCAATCAGTCTGACCCTTACCCCCACCCCACTCATCTCCTTTCACAAGAGACATCCCACTCTACCCACTGGTCAACTCCTGGTGTCTATCCCATGCCCTCTTGAATCCATTCACCATTTTGTCACCATCACCTCTTCTGGTAGTCTGTTCCAGGACTCCACCACCCTCTCAGTGACATAATGCCCCTCACATTGCTCCTAAACCTTCCATCTTCTAACCTTAGGTTATGATCCCTAGTTCTAGCACTTACATTCCTTGTAAATAAGCTTTCACCCTCACCTTACTAGTCTTCAGTGGGTACAGATCCAGTTCCTCCATCTCTCCTCTTAGGGCTTCCTATGCATAGCGTGCACCATCTTGGTTGCCCTCTCTGAACCCTATCAATCCTGTCATGTCCTTGCATAGGTGAGGCTTCCAGAACTAAACCCCATACTCAGGTGAAGCCTCACTATGGATTTATAAAGGAGCATCAGCAGCTCCCTCTTTCTGTTTTATACCCCTCTCTATGCACACCAGTATTCTATTCACTTTGGCCATCACCGTGCTGCATTGGTTCCCCACCTTAAGGTTATCTTAAATTATAATCCTCAGATCTCTCTCCTGCTCAGTTTCCTTAATCCCCCTGTGTGTAAATTGTTTCTGTGTTATTACACCCAGTGCATTACTGTACCTTTTTGGCATTGAATTTCGCTGCCAAGTTTCTGACCACCCTCCAGAATCTTTAGGCCCTCCTCAATTCCTCCATCCCCACCAGCGTGTCCACCCTATTGCAGATCTTCATATCATCTCCAAATAGGCTCACCTTCCCTGCAGTCCCTCCACTATATCGTTGCTATAGATATTAAAGAGATGGGACCAGCACTGACCCTGGAGTGCACCACTGTCACCCCTTCCACCTTGGAATGCACCCTATTTACCACCACCCTCTGGCTTCGGGTCCTTCAACCAGATTCTCCACACACCTTGTTATTTTCTGTCCCACCCCTAAGCCTTCCAGCTCATTTACCAGCCTTCTATGTGGCAAGGTGTCAAAGGCCTTGGCTGAAATCCAGGTAGGCCACACCCATCCTCCCACCAATCCACCTCCTGGTTACCCAGTTGAAAAACTCAATTATGTTAATCTGTGCACAACCTCACTCCCATAAAACCAAGCTGTCTTGGGTCCTGGAGGCAGTACAGTGCAGTAGATTGAGCTTTGAGCTACCTGGGTTTAAATCCCACAGCTGCCTTGGTGCATACTGTGTGATCCTGTGCAAGTCACTTAACTTCCTTGTGCTCCCAGGTCACATCTGGAACAAACTTCAGCTTAGTGTGCTACTCCTGGTTAAACAATTTTCCCTTCCCCTCTTCCCTGTAGGCCATTGACAACCAGGTGTTCCACTATTCTTTCCTTCAGTAGTATTTCCATGACTTTTCCCATTGCTGAGGTTAGGCTGACCAGTATGTAGTTCCTGCATTCTCCTGTTAACACTTTTGTATAGAGGGACCACATCAGCCCTCGTCCAATCCCTGGGCATGACACCTGTTTACAAATCAGGTTGAACAGGGTAGTCGGAGGCCCTTCTAACACCTCCTTAGTTCCCTCAGTATCCTGGAGTGCACCCTATCTGGCCCCATAGCCTTGTTGCTGCCAGTTCCATGGGGATCCTGTATTTTGCAAGGGACCTATGTCCATTTCTGTGATCTCCTATCCTTATTACTTAATGCTGGCCCATTTTCTGCCCCCTCCTATGTAAAACCCAAACAGAAGTATTTGTTCAGTTGATAGATTTAAAATTGAATTAAAACATATCTATTCAATTTAGCTTTCCCTGAGAATGTTTAATTCTGTTATTTATTGTTTTAATCTGATATTTATATGTGATTTTACGTGCAGCACCTTGGTTTTGAAAGGCGCTATAAAATAAATTTAGTGGATTGATATTTCTGCATTTTGGTGGTCATCCTTTCCTTCCTCCTCCATCCTCCTCCTCTCAGACTCATAATCCCTCCCCTTGCCTTCCTTTTCTCACTGATGTACCTGCATGTAAAATGTTTGTCCTCACCACTGCACCAACTGGCTGGCTTGTGCTGGGGGTCCCACACAAGTGTGGGTCTGGTCCCAATGTGCACTTTGCATGTCGGGCCATTTTGGTTTGCCTGCTGTTTGCTGTAGTGTAGTGGATTATGGTGAACTGGTTTTGCTTGATTCTGCACTGACAGCTTCATTTGCAGCAGATCCTGGAGTTCTCTGCAGCTGGCTTTGTGCAGTGGGCAGCGGTGGGAGATTGTGTCCTACAGTGCACGTTAAGCGTTTATATAAGCTCTCATCTTTTGTTTACTGACCCACTGACTCCCTGGGCTATGTTCTGTCACTGAGGACTGAACTTAGCCCCTGGAGAAAAGCAGAGTGAAAAAATCTGATCAGAGATTGTGGAAGCCACACGTGCACTGCAGGCTATTGGAGCTTCTATTGCTGCCTGTTGCTCTGGTGCTAGCTGCAGGGAGTTCTGGGACTGGTTCTGGCTGGGGATGTCACAGTTGGCCTGCTGTGGTCTGCTATACTATAATGGATGGTGGTTGGAATTTCCACATCAAGGGTGGAAATTTAGAGGAAACATTATAAAGTACTTCTTCACTGAGAGGGTGTTGGACAATTGGAATGGGCTGTCGAGGAAGTGGTGGGGGAGAGGATGGTGGAGGGTTCAAGAGGGCATGGGATAAGCACAGAGGGCAATTGGCACAGGGGAGGACTACAGAAAGGCCTAGTGGATGTCAGGTGAACTGGGCAGACTAGGTGGGCCAGCCGGTCATTTTCTGTCATCACATACCTATGTTCCTATGTATTCTATGGGCAGATTGGGAAAAGGGAGGGATCCACTACACCACCAGGGAAGCATTCATTGTGCCTGGGCAAAGTTTTTGAATATCTGTCCCTTGGTGTCTTTATCCTGCTCTGTGTTGGTTGATGTGTGGAGCAACATGGCCTCTAATCCCAGAAAAGATCAGTTCTAGGGGTACAGGGCAATGAATCTTCCTCCTTCCCCAACCATGACATCCCTCAGTGACCGAGTCCATTCTAAAAGCCAGGTTGATGTTGTGGTACAGGTCTAGTATCCCCCAAATAAAACACACAGCTCACTTTATTTTAACCTCTACAGGTCCTTCTCAACTGACCCAGCTAATCAGTATTTTTATTCTTCATACTGGACCCATTTTCCTTTTATACCTACAGGTCTGACAGGGCCTTGACCAGGTGTAGGAGGACACTGACCATATCGTATCAGACAATTATTGTTTTCTTTGTTTACCCTACACTGTTTGTCATAGTTCATAAAGAGCTGCAGATCCTTTGTGAGCCCATTGCTGTTCTTGTTTTACAGGTATGAATGGCTGTTATATGAGTCACTGGGTTGGAGCTGTACCTTGTGCTTTAGAAAGGAGGCTATGTGCTGGGGGTAGGGGATGGGCATTGAGGCTGGCAAACCAAGGAACACCACATAACCAATTTGCCAAGACTCATGAGGCTCAAACCTTGTTTTTCATTTTCTTGTTTTGTATGCTTGCATTCTAATGCCTGTACTAAGGTAGTGTTTTTGTTTTGTAACAAGTATTGTATATATACTGTATGTATATGTGGTGGGGACATTATGTGCTGTTTTGGGCACTCAGGTGCCATATGCTTGAAGGCAGAGCACTGAGTGGCAAACATGGAGACACAGGTTTGAATCCCCAGCCCACACCCACTTACACACTGTATAACCATGAGCAACTAACTTAACTTTTCCTATTACCAGGAAATGGAGCAGCTATTTGCACTAGGGTGATCTCAGACCTCCAGCACATGTGGAGGAAATGGACAGGGTTCTACTGAAGCCATCCATAAGATGGCAGCTAAGGGGAGGCGCCCAGGTGGGAGACTTCAATCTGCCAGATGTGGACTGGAGAATCCTGGCTGCAACTCCAGCTAGATATCCTGGACTCTTGCAGGGGTATTTCTTAGGTAATTAGTAAATGAGCCCACCCTGAGGGAGTAATTTATATTTAGTACTCACCAATGGGGACAGTGTTGCAGACGTCACAATGGGTGGCCACCTGGGACCAGTATCACTGAATGGTGTGGTTTAATATAAGAACAGGGTGGAGTCGAGTACACTAAGGCAACGGTCCTGGAATTCAGGAGGGCAGTCTTTACAAAGATGGGGGACTGCCTCAGGTATGCTCTGGCAGGAGGGAGACTAGGAGGAGAGAGGAACTGTGGGCGAAATTAAAAAGAACTATAGTGAAGGTGCTGGACATGTAAACAGAAGCAAGAGGAAAAATAGACAACTCTGGTTTTCAGAGGAGGTGTTGGGGAAGGTTATGGCAAAAACATTAGCATTCAGGAGGGTCCCTATTAGTTGAGCAGTGGCTTTCATTTTCTATCAAAAGATTGCTTAAATATCCCAGATGAATGGGGGACAATTCAAACTTATTGTACTCTTGGTTTTGATAGCTAAAAAGTGATCACCAGACTCTGGTTTACCACCATAAACTGACTAAAGAAACCTGTCGCAGGTTGGCATCTGAAGTATACAGATTAGAACAGATATCAGCCAAACTGAATAACTGAGTGCTAAGCTTCATGAATAGATGGAGCCTGTGGACTCATTTTCAGTTTGAGCATTACCCAGAATTTGTACCATGATGGAGGGTATAGAAATGATTTCCATACAACCTTCTCTGTGTAAGAATATAAATCAGAGAACTTGGGGTCTGAGTCACATAAGGAGGAAGCTGAGGCTGGGAGGGATGGCTGTACATTATTCCATGTTAACCCTTGAGACTTACTTACCTACCTGTGGTGGGACATGAAATTTATATCCCTGTTGTCCTTGTTCCTTTTCATTTTTACCAACATAATGTATTAGTGATAATGGAAAGCAAATTGGTCTGTGGGTTTATGGACTGTAAGTCTATTATGCTGCTATATTCTTATCTATGTACCTGTACTGAACTGTACTCTGGCTGCTATTATTTTAAAGACAATAAAACTTAAATAAAAAAAAAGATTGCTTAAATGTCTGTAAAACAATTTTGAAAATGAGCCCTATAGACTTGTGCCCTCTGGAGACATCATGTAATATCAGAATGTGGGGGCAGAACAGGCAGACTGGGAAGTGGAAAGGGTCGGCTGGACATCAGCTCGCCAGAGTTACCATCCCTTCACTCCTTTACAGGACAGCAGTAAATTTTATAATTTCTGCATGGACAGACAGTCACCACTGCAGGATGGGCTTAATGAAGCCCAGTACAGAATGTCACACTTTACTTTAAAAGGCAATGACTAATCATGATTAAACAGGACAAATTATTTACAGCATTGCAGCCAGTGAAAGCCAGGTATGCCACTCATGATTAATCATGGCCAAATATCACAAGCCTATTTATTTTTGTTTATTTTATTGAATTTTGTTGACCCAGTAAACCCATTAAGACTAGAAGTCCCTTTTCAGGTGTGACCGGAGGGGGGATACAGATGGTAAAACTGAACCAGATTAAGCTGTTGGTGGTATTTGTTTTGTCAGTGCCTATGACCAAGCACGATCTGTGAAGCAGATCTTGATTGCTCGCCAATAACCTGCATCAGGTATTGATTAACTATGATTAATCATGATAAAAAGAAAACACCGCCAGCAGTGAAAGAAAGTTATGGTTTATGGCAGCTCGGTATTGATCGAGAATGATAGATAATGATTTAGCATCACCAAAAGAATTGATTAATAATTATTATGACAGAGCAAAACTGTTGCATGTGTGGTCCTTATTGTGCAACTGCAGACCTAAGTTCTGTGGGAGCTGGTGAGGGGAGACAGGCATGGGGAGCCAAAGTGGAAGGTGTGAGAGGTATGCGGGGGGGACGGGGAGGACCTCATGTCAGTCTGATACCATGGATGGGGTGGACTAGTAGGAGGACCCTCAGTGGTTGGTGTCATACCATATAATAACCACTATACTAACATGTGTTACCCTGTGGGATTACCAATAGCAGTGGTAGTGCAATGTCATCATTGTACTACCAGCATCCCCTCAATGCACCACGGCACTACCATTGCACACAGATGGTACCACAGTGTCCACAATGATATGACAATGGAATTGAAACAAATCCATTGCAAGACCAGTTTCAATGGTGTTGCAATGGCAGCTCATTGTGTTATCACTGGACATGGAAATCACCCTGTGTTACTATCACGGTACATGGTACAATGGCGGCAGCAGTGATAATACACTGGAATTGAAACAAATCCATTGTGTTGCTAACAGAAGTGGAATACAATGGTGTGTGTGTTTGATGAGCCATTGTGGTACCATCCATGAAACACATTCTCATTGTTATGCCACTGTCCATGTGGTACCACAATGGCAACAATGGTATTACAATGGAACTGAAACAAATCCAATGGGTTACCAGTCAAGGGCAGACAATGGTACTGCAATGGAATTTACAATGGTATGGAAATGGTGGACAAATGGTAATGCTACGGTTTTCCGAGGACATTTTGGTAAGGATAGTCTCTCCTCATATGACCTATCCCCCAGACCCCGAATCATCCTGGTTGCCCTTCTCTGAACCAGCTCCAGGGGTGCAATGTCTTTCTTTAAGTGCAGAATCCAAAACTGCACGCAGTTCTCCAGGTGTGTCTAACCAGGCAATTATACAGCAGCAGACTCACCTCCCTGCTTCTTGAGGTAATTCCCCTAGTGATGCAGACCAGCATTTTATTTGCCTTGCGCTGTCCTCCTACATTGCTCAGAAATATTCATTTTGGCATCCACCACCCCCAGATAGCTTTCCCCACTTGAAGCCTGCAGTGTGTCCCCTCCTAGGGTATACATTTGGCCTGGGTCTACACCCAGGTGCAGCACCTCTGCACTTCTCGGTGTTAAATTTCAGTTTCAGGTGCGTGACCATCTCTCCAGAGCATCCAGGTCCCCTGCAGGGCTACCCTGCCGCTCTTCCCCATCCATCACCACTCCCAGCTTAGAGTTGTCTACAAGAGGCTCATTTCACTCTGATACCTTCTCTGATGTTGGAGATGTAAGTGTTAAACAGGAGGCGGTCCCAGAACTGATCCCTGGGACCCCATTTATGACCCCTGAAGACTAATCTCCCACCACCACCACCACCTGCGGAGTACATCCAGATAGCCAGTTCCCAATCCATCTGACCATCAGGTCCCCAACCCCAACCTCCCCAGCTTGATAAGCAGACCAGTGTGAGGTACTGAGTCAAATGCCTTCTGAAGTCCAGAAAGAGCACATCCACTGGCTCACCCTGGTCAAGCGTCATCACCCATTCAGAACTCCTCAAGGTTAGTCTAACATGATCTGCCTGATATAGACTTTAAAGATATTAAAAGGACCGTTACCACAGGGTTCAGTACTAGGACCGGTCCTTTTAATGTCTTTATAAGTGACATTATGAGAGGAACTGGAAGGAAAAGTATGTCTTTTGCAGATGAAACAAAGATCTGCAACAGGGTTGATACACAAGATGGAGTGAAAAGGATGAGAAGGGACTTGGCAAGGTTGGAGGAATGGTCAAATGTATGGTAGCTTAGATTCGGCTCAAAGAAGTGCAAGGTAATGTACCGGAGAAACAAACCCAGGGAAGAGTACACAATGTGGGTGAGATACTGACAACAACAAAAATGGAAAGGGACCTGGGAGTAATTATACCAGATTAAATAAAGGTGGGCAAGCAATGTGAGAAGGCAGTAAAGAAGGCTGAGTGGATACTGGGATGTATAGGGAGAGGCATCAACAGTAGAAAACAGGAAGTTTTTATCCCTCTGTACAGACAGTTGGTGAGACCTTATCTGAGTACTGTGTGCAGTTCTGGAGACCCCATCTCCACAAAGACATAGACAGAGTGGCGGCTGTCCAGAGGAGGACAACCAAAATGGTGCAGGGTCTGCACCAGAAGACATACGAAGAGAGACTAAAAGAGCTTAATATGTATACCCTGAACAAAGAAGGGAGAAGGAGGACATGATAGAAACTTTCAAGTACCTAAAAGGAATCAACAAAGTCCAAGAGGATAGTATCTTCAGAAAAGAGATGTGCAAGAACAAGGGGCACAATTTGAAGATAAGAGGAGGATGACTCAGAGGTAATGTGAGCAAGTATTTTTCACAGAGAGGGTGTGTGTGCATGGAACAGCCTTCCTGAGGAAGTCGTGAAGTCAAGGACAGTGGGGAATTCAAGAATGCATGGGACAGACTTAAGGCAATTCTAGTTGGGGGTGAGAGGAAGTAAGCTGTTGATGAACTAGAATCTGTAGCTTATCCATCAGGTAGGAAATGGGCAGACTAGGTGGGCCAAGTGGTCCTTATCTGCCATCAAATTCTATGTTTCTATGAAGCCATGCTGGCAATCATCCAGATGTCACCATTTCACCAGCAATACCCAGTGTCTCTCCTTTAGGATGGCCTCCATCAATTTGCCCACCACCAATGTCAGACCTGTAGTTCCCCAGCTCCTCCCTCGAGCCACCTTTGTGGATGGGCACAATGTGTGCCACCCTCCAGTCTTGGGGCACCCTCTCTGTCAGTAGGGAAGCATTAGAAAGGTCTGCCAGGGTGCAGCCAGGACATCGGCAAACTCCGACAGTACTCTGGGATGGATTCCATCTGGACTTGGAGCTTTTTCCTTTTTAGGGACTTGACAGCTTCCCACACCCTGTCGACAGGGATTTCAACATCCGTGACTCCTCCTACTCAGCAAATCCAGTGTGCCCCTCCCCATACAGTGCAGCCCCTCAGCCCCCAGTAACAACATGGTCTTCAACATCCATGGCCCCCACCCCGCCTGCCCCAAACATCCTCCTTCGCTGCATCTCCTCGCCATCCTCCCTAGTGAAGACTGATGCAAAGTACTCACTGAGTACCTCTTCTTGTTCCCATGCCTCTTCTGCACACCCTCCCTGTCCTCAACCTACTGAACTGCCCCTTCACTCTCCTTCTCTCCCCAATAAACCTAAAGGATCCTTTCCCCCTCCTGATCCCCTGTGCCAGCCTCTGCTCTTCCTAGCCTTGACCCTCTCACCACCCCGTGACCCTCCCTGCCGTTAGAAGATACTCATCCCTATCCAAGACCCCACGTGAATGCTTATACCTACTGTATGCAGCCTCTTCTCCTTACCACCTCCTGGACCTCTCTGGAACACCAGCATGGCTTCCTAGACCTACCAAATGTACATCTTACCCTTGCACAGAACCTGGTAGCCTCCTGTAACCCTCTCTTGATGATTTCCCACCTGCTCTCAGCATCCATGCCTAGTCTTATCCCTCCAAGTGATCCTTGATAATTTTCTCTATGTTCTTAAAATCTGCCCTCTAAAATCAACTACCACCATCCTTGTGCAATCTCATCCCTCTGGTCCAACACAAACCAGACCATGGCATGGTCACTCCCAACCAGAGGGTCCTCCACCTCAGTTGCCTTACCAGGTCACAGTCTGCCAGGACCACATCCAGGATACATCCCTCTCATTGGGTCGTCTACCTGCTAATTTAGGAAAGCATCCTGAAAAGGTCCAGCAGCCACGCTCTTGGCCAATGGGAATGTCATAGGTTCTCAATCAGTCGCTGGCATGTTAAGGTCTCCCAATATCACCAGCCCACCCCATCCTGTCCACACTGGTCTCAATGTTAGCCACCAGGCTATCTTCCAGATCATCAGCCAGCAGGGGTCCTGTAGACCATCCGCATTTCTACCTTCTTACCCCTGGGGTTTCCATGGTGACCCATAAGACCTCCATGTTTCTCTCCACTTCCTCCACTCTGCTTATCCCTATGCCATCCCTAATGATCATAGCTACTCCACACCCCCACCCACCACCCTGTCCTTTCTGAGCACAGTGAACCCCACAGGTTTAGGTCCCAATCATGTCCTGAGTGGCCCAAGTTTCAGTGACAGCAACCACATCCACATCCCCTTCTACAAGCATGGCCTCGAGCTCAGACATCTTGTTTCCCAAGCTCCTGGCATTTATTAGGACCACCTGCAACCCTTACCTCTACCCCCTCCCATATCCAACCCAAGAGGTTTCATGTAGTCACTTATTTGTCGCCCACACGCAGTCTGTAGCTACCGCTTGGGGAGAAGATTGAGCCCATCCTTGATGGGCATGCTAGGATCAGCCACATAGTCCGCCAGCCCTCCCCTTCACAAGTTGAAACCTCACCTAGCATGAATAAATTGGTCAGTTTCTGCTTTAGTGTTTCCTTCCCCATGAGGTTGGAGAGAAGCCTATCCTTTGAATACAGCCCCTTATCCTCCCAGATTAGTCTCCAATCCCCACCACCCTGTACATCCATGCTTCACACCACCCCTTCACCTCTGATTTTATCAAAAAAAAATCTAGCAGGACGCACTCTACAGAGGATGAAGACCAGCTTGCAGTTAAATAACTTTTTAAAGCTGCATTAAAAATGTATTTAACTGCAAGCAAGTCTTTCGTCCTCTGTGCAAGTGTGGGTACAGCTGCCTGATTTTTTTTTATTTGTAAGCTGACCGAGTAGCACCACAATTCCTCGTGCTCACTAAGCCTTTAAATGTGTCTCTAGTTTCATGAGCACAGGTTTCATCATTTAAAAATTACTCCACAAAAGAGTGACAACCAAACCCTCACCTTGATTAGACATTATGGAGACTACAATGGAGAATCCAGAAGGAATTCTGATGGAGGCAGTATCTTCACATCCTTATTTCCAGAATGCAGTCCAAATGGAGAGAATGCATTACAAGCAGCGTTGGTTGCTACAGGAGAAACTGAAGCTTCATTAAGCAGTGAGACAGATCGCATTAGAAAAGCATTTTCACTTTGGAGAAGCTTTATGAGGGCAAGACATGTGTTTTGGCAACGCCATACTATACAAGCATATGCTAAGGTTCAGTATTCCCCATGGCTTGCATTTGCTCTAATGTCCAACTTTCAGAAATGAAATATGTTTATTCGTAAATGGGACAGTACATTACAAACAGCTTCTCTGCAACTTATTGAGCTAATTGTGGACTACAGCCATGAAACTGAAACTGAATTACAAAAGGGATAAAACAACAAGAACTTAAGGTTTACACTTTTAAGAATCATGCTGAATATGAAAAGTGTGAGAATAAGTTCAGAAATTATTTACAATTCTATGACAGAAAAATACAGGCACAGAAGAAAAGAAATTCATACAAGATATGAATGATTATGCCCAAAACTGTATTTTTAATTGGAAAAGAAAAACAGTAACACAAGATGGGAACTGATGATATACCTACACCCTTTGATTTAGTAACAGAATCAACTGCTAATAGTGAAATACAAACTGCTGCACTTACACCAAGGTCCATACTACACAGAACCAAAAGTGCAGGACAGGACTATAGCACAGGAGAAAGTGCAGCTGGAGCCTGAGGACACTGATTCTGACAGGGGTCCTTTTGGGTAGGTCCTCCTGGGAGCAGCAGCTCCAGGAGGAGTGCATGCAAACACATTTCAGATTCGAGGAAGAAGAAGCCACATGAGGACAAGGTGGGGGGCCAGGAGGTTCAAGAACAAGAGGAAGAATCAGAGGCAGAAGAAGGGGCTATGGCAGAAGAATTCTGTCACAAACGTACTCAGAAGGTCAGGCCCTCTGCTCCCACAGTGCCAACCCCAAGCACAGTATAGTGAACATGTAACAGACAGGGTAACCCTCCTGTCTGCCTGTGGGTCTGAATCACCTTTGGTCTCAAGTTCTGGGGGATTAAAACTGTGAACCTCATGCTAGCATACCCAAATGTATAGGCTCAGATAATCTGCTCTTTGGGGATGCCAGATATCTTTAACCTAAGGGCACCTAACCAGGTATCCAAATGAACCCTAAAACTATATAAAAGACCTTAAGTATATTCTTACTTTTTCCCAATTTAGTAACACCATCAAGCAGGGCAGCAGTAATGGGGGAAGAGGGGGATGTTGTCCGGGGCCCCCAGCTCAGGAGAGGGCCCACCTGAGGAGCTGGCATTACCCTGGCATTAGCTGGTTTGGGAAAGAGGGGTCATTTCAAGTGACTTGTCCTGGGCCCCAAAATTCATAGCTGCAGCCCTGCCATCAAGCTCTGAACAATTTTGTCAGTCTTAACCTTCTATGCATCACATGCAAAAAGAACTGAAGACACACCCAGGCAGTCTTTAAAATAATATTTTTACTAAAATGGATAAAAATATGTAAAATGTAAACACAGAACACTATATCAAAAAGCATACAATCACTTAAAAGAACAAAGTTGAAGTACAAAACATAAACTCCTACCACAATACAATTAGACTTTTCTATCTACCTTTACAGTGCTTAAGTTATATCAGAGATCTTGTTTCTTAAGAGTCCAAAAAGATATGTCACAAAGATCACACACAAGTCCTAGTTCAACTGTGTCTCTCTCACACCCCTTCTATTATGTCATCTAGCTCCTCCTTGTTGAATATAAAAATATACAAACAGGATATCCTATCAGAGGTGTGTTAAATAAGGTGACATCAGCAAAACTCATTTCCCAATATGACTCCTCAATTAACATTTTCTGAGATCTTGAGTCAGTTCCAATTCCCAGGCATATCAAAGAGTTTTATAACTTTTCACACCATAGTGGGATAATGTTTTCCTCTAAGATGCCTGACTACCTGAAAAGAGCTTCTGGTGCCTTACCTACCAATGCGACCACTCCGCTCTGCCGAGGGTTGCTAGAGATCGGGGTTACTTTAAAATCCTCTGGTGCCCGAGCTTTTATGTTTGTGGTGCTGACCTCTGGAATTCTCTACCACGTTGGATTAGAGAGTGCATGACAGTGGAGGATTTTAAAAGGGCTTAAAGTCCTTTTATGGAGCAAGGCATTTGCTGATAACTTGTATGTTGACTAATTGTGTGTAGCCAACTTAGTTTTTAATATGTTTTAATATGTTTTATTCTGTATTTTATTGTAATGCACCTTGGTTTTGAGAAAGGCACAGACAAATAAAGTTATTATTATTATTATTATTATTATTATTATTATTATTATAAATGTATATTTTAGTTTCCTAGCTTCAGAGGCAGAAGGTCATAAAAAAGCTATAAAGTGCAACTTCTCAGGAAGTTAATTACATTACAGAGACCTCCTGGTTTAACATATATCCTGTCATTTCACTGAAACCTGGGGCAGCCATGGCACACAGGATGTCTCATGTAGACACTCACATACCACATTCTATATTACAAAAATCATAGAACAATAATAACCGCTGGCCAAGCAACACAAATACCACTAAGGAATGCTACTGACTGTGGTAAATCTGGCAGATTATGAATTAAGTGCAACTCAATTAAAAGTACTGACTATGGGATTTAGTTTTTACCTGCTTTCCGAATTCTGAATTTTCAGCATTCCTGGATATATAGAAATTGCGCATAAACTAAACCTGAAGGTATTTTTGCTAATAAAGAAAAGATGCATGAGACTTCTAACCAAGCTACTGTTACATCTGATGTAGATATTGAGAATGGTTTATTAGCAGATCAGGCTAGACATCCTTGTGTGAAGGTGCCAGACACTGTATTTAAACCCCATCTTTGTTCTACCCACCACTGCATCCTAATATTGAAACCTTTTTAGATTGTTGTAACACAGACCTCAGCTTGCTCTATTAAAATCCTCTATATATGAGCTGTAACAATTTAAATAGAGAAAAATACAGGCTTTAAGGAATCGAGAAAACAAACTGTAATTAAAGCAGCAGATAAGGGTGGTAGTATAGTTGTACAAAATGTAGAGAACTGTACTAGGGAAGTATATAGGCAGTTGGGTGATGAGCAGTTTTATCAGCTACTCACATATGATCCCACTGCCAAGATTAAACAAGAAATATAACGTATTTACTTGATTTACATCAAGAGGGGTTAATTAATACAGACAAGATCTACTTCCTGACAACTGAACATCCCACTAAACCAGTTTTTACACCCTTCTGAAGATTCACAAGGACTCTGTAAACCCACCCTGTCATCCCTATAGTTTCGGCATCGGCTGGGTTACAGAGCCCTTAGTCAAGATTTGTGGATAGCTTCCCAAGCCAACTGTACCCAAAATCAGAAGTTATTTATGACCCAAGCCAGGTCTTAGAAATTGTGGATAATGTGTATTGTAAATAGGACTGGTTATTAGTGACCATGGATGTGGAATCCTGTACACTAATATCCTCCATGAAGGGGCTTACAGGCCATCGAACAGTACCTTCTACAATATACTAGCTTGACACAACAACAGATTAATATGCTGATCAATTTAACAGAGCTGGTTTTGAAAAATAATATTTTTTGTTTGAGAATAAGATCTATAAACAAATGAAAGGTACTGCTATAGGAGCTACTTTAGCCCCCAGCTTGCCAATATCTATCTAGGTGTGTGGGAAGACACGTTCATGTTTGATTAATCAGTGAACAGATTCTTTGACAAAATCAAGCTATATAAGTGCTATAGATGATTTGTTCCTAATTTGGAGGAGGTCAAGAAGAATGATGTGAATTTGCACAATTTTGGAAGTACAACCCAAATTTAAAATTCAAGGTGAATTCCCATAAATATTGAATTAATTTTTTGGACGTACTATTTTCAAACTGGAGATGGCTCACTCAGTACTGATTTATACAAGAAGGAGTTGGATAGGAATACCCTCCTGCACACAATGAGCTGTCATCCTAGGCATGTTATAATGAACCTGCGAAGGGACAGTTCATACGTGTGAGAAGGAACTGTGGCAGCTTGGATCTATACCAGACTAGAGCACAGGAGCTTACCACTAATCTTGTAGAAGAGGCTATGACAAAGCGGCTGTTGAAATAGTTCAACAAGAGATTCATCTTATGGATAGAATAAAAAGATGTTTCTCGAAAAGTAGAAAGATTAGAACTGATCCTTCTGTGATGTTTATTACTACCTATGGTGGTGGTTCAAAGAGGTGACAGAGATTGTAAGAAAAACATAAATGTTCTCAGAGGGATGCAGGATTTACTCCCTTTTCTGTCGAAACCTTTGAAGGTGACTTACAGAAGGGGAGGAATTTAAAGACAGCCTCAAGAGTAGTTATCAGAAAGTAACAAGGCTACAGCTGTTCCAAAGAGGTCAGGCACAAAGAGATGTGGAATGTGTAGTGCATGTTCAACAGTATGCCCTTGCACTGAGTTTTTAAATCAGAGAACTGATTTGATGGAGAAAGCAGTTTCAGTAGTAGACTGCATCACGGAAGCTGTGGTCTACCTCTTAACTTGCTCCTGTGGCGCTTATTATGTGGAGCGTCCGAAACGTATGGAAGTTCCGTGATTAAGGAACATTTAAATGCAATCAAAAAGGGCAACATTAAATAAGCGATGGCAACTCACATATTAAAATCTACCACCAAACGCTATCTACACTGTTAGTGCCATTGTAATAGAAGCTGTGCCAACTAATATCAGAGGAGTTGATATAGAGAACATTTTAAACAAAAGGAACAAAATGGAACTTTCAGTTGGGTGCCTATATAAAAATGGGCCTCAGCAGCAAGTTTGAGGTGAAACTTTTTTAAAACAATGAGTTTCAGTTAGGTGTATCCTTTCTCAAAATAAAATAAGTTTGTGGATCTGTATTTAGAAGCCTACATTCTTTAGAATGCAAAGTGTTTTTCTCCGTATGTTCCTTCTGCCCCACTTCAGTCCTTTAATTACTATCTTTTCTCGACTCCTTATGAACTATTTAATTATTATGAGAAAAGCTTTCTAAATTTGAAATGTGAAAGTCCTCTCTGAATGATTACATCTTTACATTATGAGTTGAATGAATGAAATTTTCTCTCATTTTTCAACAGGAGTATCGTCTGGAATAATGAGATGGTTACAGAACAAGTATACTTAAAACTACTTGCTCTGGTGTAGAAAGAGTTAAAGTTTGTTTTGGGACACTGGTGATTGAGATACACTGGATGGTTGAAGATTTGCCTTAGTTATAATGGTGTGCATCTAAATAAGCCTGTCATTGATCAGAAGGAGTTGAAATGTTTAGCCTCTAACACTACTGACATCCTCTGTGAAACCCCGTGTTGGGGGTGAAAGCGTAAGTGGTGATTTTATCACCGTTTGTTCCCTATTTTTCTTCATTACAGTGATTGTACTGAGAATGCTGCATTAAAAAGTTATTTAACTGCATGCAAGTTTTTGTCCTCTGTGTAGTGTGGGTGCAGTCTTTTGATTTTTTTGAATTGCAAGCTGACCGAGCAACACCACCAATTCCTGGTGCTCACTAAGCCTTTAAAACATCTCTCTGATTTTATGTTTGTTTTCCTCACTGGCCCTCGGCACTGGCAGAATATCTGAGAAGGAGACTGAGTACCTGATGGCATGATAAACCCTGGCAATCTCATGGAACCTTGCCTGAATTTCCAGCACACTATTTCCTCCTATCTCATTTGTGCCCAGGTGCACTATGATGTTAGAGGAACCTCCGCCATCCTTGCCAGAGCATAAACCAGATGCTTGGCCTTGTGCACTGTCAAGCTGGAAATACTCTTGACCCTAACACAGGGTTTTCCTCACCCTGCCCATCTCACTGAATACCCCTAATCATGGAGTCCCCAAGCAGAAGCACCCCAACTCCTCCCGTGTCCTTAGGCCCACCCCTTTGCTGCCATCTCCCCAACCCTACCTTTCCCCTACCCTGACCCTGCCCCCCAAAACTGGGTGACTGCAGACCACCTATCTGAGAGTCACTTACAGTTCTATTCCTCCTATCCCAGCACTTTCCCAACTGACCCATCCACCCAATTTCTGCCTTGACCTCGCTCATTTTCCTAGCTGACCCATCAGTTCCAGGCAGCCCTCTCCTTCCGTGTCACTCTGGACCATTCCAGTAGCTTTTCCAGGTACAGACACCCCCACACAAAGTCCCAAATTCCTCTCTCCTCCGTCTCTCAACGACAGCTTTCTTGCCCTTCCTCTCAATGTATACCTGCTGGTCCTCAGACCTACCCCTCCTCCCTCCTGACAGAGTCCCCACCTCCTTGTGTAGATCCCCATACCCAGCTACCTTTTCCTTTTATTTGCCACTGTTGTATTGTCATTCCTGTTTAACTGTTTCTCTGTGAAGTGCTTTAAGATACACTTTGAATGATGATATACAAAACTGAATGTATTACACTGTAATGTGTAAAATTTATCTGCCAGAAGCACCTCCTTCTCCCAACATTAGAAGGATGTTACCAGCATTATGAAACAAACTCCTGAGAATCTTACCTTGCACAGGGCAGAAGTGAACAACCTGAAAATGAAGGTGATAACATGTACTGTAGATAATGTATGTCACCCCCATTGAGCCATTACTCTGAAGGCACAAAGTCACAAATCGCAGCTGATGGAGCTGATATATCAGCACTCCTGCCTGAATCAGTACCAGGAAGCTTCCGGTCATTGCCATGACTGAACAAGACCTGTAGGTGCACTCATGTAGGGCGGGTTGGAGCCCAAACTGTTGTTCAACTGCAACATTTTGTGGGAATAAGGACATCTGAATCAGCTGCCTTATGGACTACAATTCAGCAAGCCATTTTCATCACCTCTGATCCAAGCAGCATAGTGATGGGTGTCGGAGGCTTGACTGGGTGACCAATGAGGGTTAGAGGCCTATGGAGAGAGCCACAAGGGCATGTGGACTTGTAATGGCCCTGATTAACTCAGGCATCTTTACAACAGCAAATAACATGTCAAGTGACTGGCCTCCAGATCGGTCTACATTAACTGAGTCTAACCACTGAAACAGGAGCTGTAGTTTCCCATGAACATCAGAGGCCAATCCAGAACTAATTCAGTCTGTAGCTGAGTGTGACAGAGACTGATACCTGTGTGCTGTTGAGAGACTACTTACTGCTTTGTTGCTGCAGAAATAGACTGCACATATGCTAAAACCGAGGGACAGAGAAGGAGAAGCAGAAGTCCTGCTGTGAAGAACAGGTGGTAATTATATTATAGCTCACTCCAAACTAAAATTGAAAGTTGCAACAACTGAATGAGAGATTTGCTGTGCTTCAGCCAGAGGCAGCTGAACAGTGACCACAACTAGTCTGGGAAACCACTAAGACAGTATCACAGCCCATTGTTGTTTACTAGCATACACTAAGAGCTGGATTTAGGAGGTGGTCAGGGGCAGTACCCTGGCGGATCTCACCATGGTACCATGTTAGCGATGGTTGAAAATGGTTGGCCATTATCTGACCATGCTTTGACTGTAGTTGATGACCATGATTAACAACCATTGTTAGTCTAGCATGGCCAGAGTATGGTCAACTGTGGTCATTTGTAACCATGCACCACCATTGTCATTCTGTCTCCATTGGTCTAACTAAGTGACCACATTCATTTAATTTATTGTTTATTTATTTAATTCTTGGATTACAATACCTTTGAGTAACAAAACTGTTTTGCAAAGGTTACAGTCACAGAGTAGGACATAGATAAACAATGGTAAACAACAAGTAAACTAAATAAAGTAACATCAGGATTATACATTGAATTAATACATTGTAAAGACTGTAATTAAAACACTGTTTGGCACTCAATATAATTGTAAAAGGAGAGGGGTAGAGAGAGGTGGTAAAGGAAGTAGGAATTAGAGGATGGAGCAGCCTAGCAGGACATGTTGAGAAATAAGGGGTAGATAGGGAGAGCAAAGAGGGAGGGAAAGGGGGGTGATGGGGTATTGGGGAAAGAAAGTAGAGTTATAGGAGATTTTGGATTAAAATAAGGGGTGGAGAAGGGGATGAAGTGGATAAGAAGAAACAAGGGGTAAAGCATGGGAAGTGGGGGGGAAACCAAGGCTAATAAGTTGGACAGGATTAAAGTGCAAGGAGGGTACCATAAAGCAGTGGAGGCTATTATGGTGGACAGTCACATCTACTGTTTGCCACTAGTTGCTGATGGAACTTGTGTTTAAATGGGCCCAATTTTGATTCAGTGGTGATAACGTTGAACCAGACTGCAGTGCTATATGCTGAAGAGTGTTGACATTGAGTTGTGCAGCATCTGGGAACACTGAAGACCTGCATTGCAGAGCTGTGAGTTTGTAGCAGGTTTGAAAAAGGGCTAAGGAGCTTTTAGACCCCAGGAGGTAGAAGTCCTAGGTCAGCTTTCTTAGCTAACAAACAAGTCTGGTATTGTATCCATCCAGACAATTGAAGCCATCCAGTTAGAGGCAACAGTGATCCCACTAAGTGTCATAGCAGAGGTAGAGCCACATATGACCAGCTCAGTGGCATCACCATCGTTGATTTTGAGGAGGCTACAGCCCCCAATCTAAGTTAAAGCCTCCCAATCATGTCAGTAAACCTAAAGAAATAGCAGCCAGATACGTTGTTTTATTTGTTTTGTGTGTCTGACTTGACTTCCTGCAACTTGAGATTGAGACTCGTTACTGAAGTCTGGAGGAGATTGGGAAAGAAATATCGGCGACACTCCGTCTACTCTGACTCAAGTCGAGAGACAGCAGACAGAGTAGCGGGCTAAGCAGACAAGAGCAACTCGCACAGTCACAAGGCAAAGGCAGCAGCATGAGCCAAGCCCTAAGCAACTAAAGGACTCACTAATTTCAATTTCAATTTTATTTTCTGGCAGCAGCAGAATTCTATTTATTTATTAGCTTCAATGTCCTGAGTACACACACAACACTTTCTGTCTATGACTGTATGCACCCTCCCAGCAGCTGAGCTGGAGCTAGCACACTTCCTGACCTGTGGATTGTTTCCTCTCTCTGCTGTATGATTTTACCTCAATCTGAACTGCATGCAGATCGCCAATCTGATTCTGCATGCAGTTCAGACTGAGGTAAAAATTAAACCATCCATCTGCTTGACTCCCTCCCATGCTGCAACTCCATCTCGCTGACCGGACTGGCTGCAACTCAGCTGCTGTGCAGTGTGCACTCTTATTATCAGCGACAAGGACCCAACCCACTTAGATTGATTTTTGTGTAGTAAAGCACCCAAATGGATCCCCGATGATTCCCCAGCCCATTCTGCACTGCAGCAGCTAGGAAGGACAGAGCAGAAAATGATGCGGATTTCAACTCACAAGACAAAAAACTCTAAGAGTGCCTTTGTTAATCACTCCTCCTGTGTTTTCAGCCACACCTTCAGCTCCTCGATCCATTTTTCATGAGAATCCACTAAGGTCCTATGTGTGTTAATAGTCTTTTGTACATGATTGAGTTTGCAGCTAAATTCATATTTGTGCATTAAACAGTACCGAACAGATCTGCACTCCAAACCACACAGCAAATAAGTAGACCAGATTGCAGTATTGCAAATATAAATTTAAATTTGATTTATTCAGGTCTAAGCACAAGGTAGGTACCTTTACCCCAGCGCTCCATAATAAATAAGTGGATTGACAAACCAGTGGACTGCACTATCTTATGAGTATGGTTCTGACCCCAAATGTTTAAGATTCATGGGCATCAACCATGTCTCAGCCCTAAATTTATTGACAATTGAGTCAACATGCTTCTCCAATCTCCAGAGAGAGAGTCAGTAGATCTATACAAGCATTTGTCAATGCGCGAGCGTTAGCTTGCAGGTATTTGCAGTGGTGTTTGGCATGTATAGTGCTTTACCCTAATGCCCTGTGCGATTGCTGGTATTTGCACAATAAATTATCAACATGACCTTTTGTTACCCCATTGAAACGCTACATAGGCAGAAACACACGTTTTGGGCAGGATATGAAAAATGACAGCTGTACTGCTCATAGAAAGTGTGGTAAAATGGCAATGTTGAAAATCTAGAGTGGAAATATTGAAAATTCGCAAACCTAAGGTGTCGTGGAACTGTGCAATGCATGCTCATAAAACAGTCATTGTTAGGAATTGTTTCACCAAATTGTCAACATTGGCATTTTAAAACCTCTGCTAATGAACAGTGTCACTGTGATTGTCTTACTTGTGCCATACATTGATTTTGGTGACACCGATCATGCCCATTGTGCACTACATCGGCGGAAACACGCTGGGGCAGGATGTGAAAAATAACAGCTGTACTGCTCATAAGGAGGTGTGGTAAAATGGCAATGTTGAAAATCTGGAGTGAAAATATTGAAAATTGCAAACTTATAGCGTGTGTAGGAACTTCACAATGCTCGTAAAAACAGTTATTTTAAGAATTTGTTCACCAATTTTCAACATAGCCATTTTAGATCTCTGCTCATGAACAGTGACACTGCGATTTTCTTAGTGTGTCCCATACACTGAGGCTCAGATATTCAAGCGGCTGGGCGCTTACGCGCAAGAGGGTTGCGCCTGCACAAGTCCAAAAAGTGCGCCATTCTGCGATATTCAGCAGGAGGCAGTTGCACCACCGAAAACATGCTGAGCAACAGCGCAATGCAAGTGACGGCATGCGCAACCGAAGGGTGGATCCATGCATAAAGAGTGCAATGCGATATCCAAAGACTTCTCAATGCGCAACAGTGGAACAGCCGGAAGGTGCGCACCAGCGAAATGAGCCAAAATAAAAGGCTCAAGGAACAGGCGCAAGAAGCCACAGGGATGCCAAGTGGGGAAGAGAGAGAAAGACAGTCAGTGACAGGCCAGGGCAGGCAGGGAAGCAGTGTGGTCCATAGGCTGCAGAGGCCAGCGGGGTGCCGGTGCAGTGGAAGTAGCAGTCAGGACAGTGGGGGTAACAGAGCAACATCAGCCAGGGGGTCACAAGCCAGGGAGATGGACAATGGCAGCTTCCACATGGAAGCTGTAATGAGGGGTGAGAATGCAAGGTGCAGGGATGTGGCGTGGATGGGCCCATCAGCCGTACGCCCCAACAGGCAGTACCGTGCCCTCATCAGCTTTGAGCTGTACACAGATGTAGAGATGCGTGGGCGGTACCGCCTGAGCAGGGCAATACTGAGGTGGCTCTGTGAGCTGTGCAGTGATGTGATGCAGACACCCTCACGATGGAGTCATGCTCTGTCAGTGGAGACCAAGGTGACAGCCTGCATGTGCTTGCTCGCCACGGGCACCTTCCAGAGGCCAACAGGGGACACCACAGGCATCACACAGTCGGTCACATCCGCATCCTCACCCAATTCCTCAGCACACTGCTGCCACATGCTGAGGAGCACATCCATTTCCCCAGCACCGGAGAGCGCGTACAGCAAACATGCAGGCATTCCACAGGGTAGCACGTATGCCTGGCATGCTAGGGGCAATAGACTGCACCCATGTGGCCATTCGCACGCCACCTGGCCCTGATGGGGCCGCATATAGGAATAGAAGGGCTTCCCCAGTGTCAACTGCCAGGTGGTGTGTGATGCCACTGGGCGTATAATCAATGTCTGTGCCACACACCTGGCGGAGCACATGATGCCTTCATTTGGCATCAGTCACACTGTGCCATCGATTTGAGAGTGGGGACATCCCCACAGGCCATCTAGTGGGTGAGTACACATGTAGGAAATGCAAACTCGGGGCAGGGTGGAATGCCACAGGTGCCATGGTAGTGGCACACAGGATATGGGCAATATGGACCTGAACATGAGACTGATCTCCACTATCTCCACACAGGTGACAGCGGATACGACTCCGTCCCTGGCTGCTCACACGCTCCGGCACCCCATCACCCCATCGCAGCAATGCTATAATGAGGCACATACTGACCACGCCAACATCATCAAGCAGGTGTTTGGGATGCTCAAGGCACTTCTGATGCCTAGACACCTCCGGCGGTGCCCTACAGTACAGCCCCTCAAAGGCTTGTGGGATATTCCTGGCCTGTTGTATCCTGCACAACATGGCCAATGACTGTGGATAACCGTACAGGTTGAAGAGGGGGACAGCGATGGGGCGCCAGCGCTCGGTGTTGATGGTGATGAGCAGCCCCCTTGGACGGTGGGACCCCGACTGATCCGGCAGGCCCAGCTGCACCGGGACACCATCACGGAGGAGCATTTTGCACAACACAGGTAAGTCAAGGCCACAACACTGTCCTGGTGCAACCCACAGGCACACAGAGTAACAAACCAGGGGTGTCTGACGGCAGGGGGTTGAAGGGACCAGGCACACCAACACACCATCAGGAGGGGCGAACAGTCAAATAGACACACACACACACAAACACACCAGGCACAAAGCGTACATGAGCAGGTGCACAGCACAGCAGGAACAGACATGGCAAACACACAGATCCACAGACCACACCCACCACCTGTACTTGTCAAGCACGTGTGTCAGATGCTGGGCACCCTTGCACTTGGTGTACAGTACAATGCAGGCATCATCATGCACACGCACCTGTGGACAGCAGTCGGGATGGTGTGCAGGTGGTCTGTATGTTGGTGTGATGGGCAGGGCACCCACCAGTGCACTGCCCACCATGCCCCACAGTGCACACAGGGCAGCACCAGACAGGGCTCGCACTGGGAGACAGGTCAGTCATGTTGCACCATTCCACGTACAGCGGATGCATGGGTGGCCCGCCATGACCCAACAGATCTGGCAGGCTGAGCAGGGGCCACATGGGGTGGCACCAATGGACCACCAGGGTCCCACTGCGCGATCGCTGACCTTGTCCGATGGGGTCTGTAGGATGCCAAACATACCTGCACCAGGGGTGCTTGGGATGCCCACAGCAGAACCGGCGTTGACAGGCTTGGCGTCGCATGACACCGGGAATGGGGAGTGGGAGCGCTGTGTGGGGTCGTGGGTACAGAGCACCTGCATGTGTGCCCAATGCAGCCACAACAGCGACCAATGCCTGGGTCTGCCTGTCAATGGCGGTGGTCACATCCATCCCATATGGACCATCTCTGCATGGTCCAGAGCACATTCCCTGCTGTGCCGCTCCACAGCCGCACACAGTGCCTCCACAGACGTTGCAACCCGCCTTTGCTGCTGTACTGATTCCGCAGCAGGTGGGTGTACTCTTCAATGGATACTCTGCCAACAGCATCCTGTCCCCAGGGTGTGGAAGGTCCTGATGCTCAAACACCCTTGAGGGTGGGCGCTGTTCACCAGGACCAGGAATGGGCATATCAAAGAGGCGGTGGGCATGTGCCACGCTGGACACTGTACCCCAGACCTGGTGGGTGACTGCTGCTGCTGCTCCAACCGCTGCTGCCCCAGGGACCACTCGTTCCACTGCTGTGGCCGCAACAGTGCCAGACACCTGCACAGCCACTGGTGCTGCCCCACCGGTGCTGACAGGCACAGCCTGGGACTGTGCCGACATGCTGGCACACATGTTGGAACCAGCTAGGCCCAGGGGCACGTGCTGGCCTGCTGTGTGTCCGTCATGGGACACACCATGTCACTGCCCATTGCAGTCCTTGCATCATCAATGGTGCAGGTACGTGCTACAGCCACAGTCTGGCGATGCTGGCATGCTTGCATGCCAGACTGCTGAGACACAGGCTGTGCACCCCCACACCGACTCACCGACACCAGAGTTGGCAGGCCAGCGCATGCTGGTGCAGTGCATGCTGGCTGGTGACAGAGGTGGATGGACCTCCTCCATGTCCAGCAGGTCATCCTCACTGCCTGGACCCACCACCACCATCCCTGAAGATGAACTGGATCTGTAACAGAAAGAGAGGACATGTGAGTGCATGAACAACCCCCCCAACACCACCACCATGTCATACCGTGCAGTGATGGGCTTCCACCTGTCTGGAATCCACCTCCTGGTACACCCTCAATAGCACTGCACTGCATTGATGCAGCCAGTCGGTCCTCAGCCGAGGTCAGATCCACCACCGCTGGCTGGCCCCGCCAGTGTCCAGCGATGCCCCTGAGGGCTGCCACCTTCTCCTTCACCCTCCTGCGGTCTGTCCCAATCTTCTTTTGCATTCCTGCACGGAGCGCTGGTGGCTTCGTGCAGGTTCACTGCCTGAGCTACCCCCTCCCATGCAGCCGCGCGAGAGCCCTGAGGGTGCCCGCTGTCCACTCAGTAGTGACTCCTCCTCCAGGTAGGCCTGGAAGAGGACCCTGTCTCCGCGTGGTGAAGTTGGGCCTCCTCCTCCTCCTTCGCCACCATCCTCACCCTCACCTTGGCTCTGCTCGGTCATGGCGATCTGTATGGGTGGAAGTGGACACCTGTCACTGTGCAGTCTACAGCGTTATCCCATGCCCATTGTCCAGAACATCCCACAGCATGCAACCCACCTCTCACCTGCAGTAACTGAATCTGGCCAGCGCAGCCCAGTGTCGCACATTTATAGCGCAATGCATGCAAATTAGGAGTGGAGCAACTGTAATGAGATGCAAATCGCGCCACTGCGCCTTTGAATGGCTGATCAGATGATTTGCATGTGTTGGATGAATATCGCACTATTGCGCTTTTCTCAATACGGTTGAGCCGGCTGAGCCAATGGGCAGATCTGTGACTGTGTGTACACTGCATTGCGCATGCCCAGTAGCTTACCAGGCATCTGCCGCGCTGATGATATGCTGTGCACGGATCGGCAATTCAGGCCATGGCCACCATTGTGCCAGTGGCGCTACAGCACTGGGCACCATATGGCACTGTGGCACTACTGCGCAATGTCCACTGTGGCATTGGCACGCGGTGGTCAGTCACACGGGATGCGTAGACGTCATATGGTGCTGTCGTGGCCTTGCGTCATAGACCTGACCTGGTGTCTGACCTTTGCCCCCTAAGCGCGGTTCAGCTACCATGTGTCACAGCCCTATTAGCTGTCTGGTAACAGCTCTATGTGAACCCGACAGCTGTCTGGTTCTTGCGATTAGGACCTATGGTGGTCTAATGTAACCATTTCCATGTGGGGTTGCGGCTCGCGGCGCCATATTGCCTGCTGTGAAGATACAACAATGGCACATGCAGGAAGGTGCTCCAATGGAGCCAGTGGAGGTGGCCAACCAGGTGGCCCTGGTAGAGCCCCACTATAGGGCACTGTATGGGGAGAGCCCTCACCATGGCTTCAGAACCCAGGTCTGGCTGCAGGTGGCCAATGACCTGGTAGAGGGTCACAGGGAGCGCTGGTCTGCCGAAACAGTGCAGCACAGGTACAATGACCTCGCGCAGGAGGGAGCCGGATTTGCTGGGCACAGACCACGGTCACGCACAGGAGGGGCGTGAGTGCCTAGGCCAGGTGGGTACCATCTATGCACCTGTATTCTCTGTAGGTGGAGTGAGTGTGCACGGTGGCTGTGCATGGTGATGGCTCTGCCATGGTTGGCTATGTCAGTGTGTGCAGGTGTGAGATGCATGGGTCTGGCTGGTGTGGGCAGGCACACTCACTGGGGCAGGGGCAGTCTGCTTTGAGTCACACTGATGTTTTCTCAACATTTGTCTCCCACAGGCCAGGCAGAGGATGCAGGCCGCGGGATGGGGAGGGCCGTGGACAGGGCCCCGGTGGCGAACGGTGGTGGTGCTGCAAGGGGTGAGCCACAGCAGCAGCAGCAGCCACAGCTGCTTGCGAGTGTGAATATCATTACATCTTGGATGCTATTGCATGCTGGAGGGTGGGCATGACCACCAGCCGTGAACAACACAACCATACCACGACATAAGCATTCATCACACTCACTGTCCAGTGTCACTGCACATCTGTGTGGTGCGTCACTGGTGGTCCATGCATGCACTGGGCACATGGCTGTGGAACTGGCATCCCACCATTGCCAAATCACTGACAGCCTTGTTTGTGCTGTGATGGACATGGGCAGTGTGTGTGTGTGTGTGTGTGTGGTGCATATAGCTGGTGCCGCCTGGTTGGGCTTGTCATGTGCATGGTCACTGTGGGTGGGTGCACCATCACAGGTGCGGGACATTGGGCTATATGCCTTGCAGGTTGGGTGGTGTTCAGGGTTGTGGTCAGTCACAGCCATTGACTGTGTTCCCTTTTCTAGGCCTCATTGTGCCGCAGGGATTGGCGGGCACTGCACCAGCTGACCCGGTGTCCCTGGAGAACCGGAACATCCTCCAGATATCAGCGCCATGGGCTACGGAGGAGGCTGTAAGCGAGGCGGCACCAGGCAGCGGAGGACCAGCCTGCTGAGGCCTTAGGCCGGCTTCCCTTCCCACTTCACCCATCCTCCCACCCTGCCTTCCCTCTCCAATTTGTTCATCCTCCACTCTTGCCCCCTTACCTTGTATCCCTACCCCCTTGTAAATAGTTTTGTTGTTGTTCATGTTGTACTTTCCATTTTTAATCTTGGATGCTATTGCGCTGGAGGGGTGGGCATGACCACCAACCGTGAACAACAACCATACCGACACCGGCGACATTCATCACTGTCAGTGTCACTGCATCTGTGTGTCGTCTGGTGGTCATACATGCACTGGGCACACAAACGTAGACGGCATCCACCACATTGCCAAATCCTTGACAGCCTTATTTGTGCTGTGATGGACATGGGCAGTGTGTTGTGTGTGTGTGTGTGCAGTGGTGCACATAGCTGGTGCCACTGGTTGGGCTTGTCATGTGCACGGTCACTGGTGGTGCATACCATCACAGGTCACGGACATGGAGCTATATGCCTTGCAGGTTGGGTGGTGTTCAGGGTTGGTCAGTCACAGCCGTGACTGTGTTCCTTTCTAGGCCTCATTGTGCTCCGCAGGTACGGAGCACTGCACAGCAACCGGGTGTCTGGAACGAACATCCTCAAGATATCCGCGCCACCCGACTACGGAGAACTGTAAGCGAGCGGCGCAGGCAGCGGAGGACCAGCCTGCTAGGCATAGGCAGCTTCCCCGCACCACCATCCTCCCACCTGCCTTCCCTCTCCAATTTGTTCATCCCCCTTGCCCACCCCTACCTTGTCCCTACCCCCCCTTGTAAATAGTTTTGTTGTTGTTCATGTTGTACTTTCCATTTTAAATATATATATTTTGATGATGAATACTGCGGCGATCTCTGATTTGCAGCTGATATAGCTGCTCAGTTGCAGTGTGTGCATGCTCATCTAAGGTGGTATGGTCCTGGGTATGTGTGTGTGTGTGTGTGTGTGTGTGTGTGTGTGTGTGTGTGCGTGTGTGTGTGCATGGGAGGTGTCTCCAGTGTAGCAGTGACTTTCTGTTGGTCTTGCCATCTGCTGCCCCACTGCTGGGTGCTGAGGTGAATCTGGCTTGTAGGTTCTACCTACGAGGTTGGCGTGTGCCGGAGAGATGCATGGTGTTTCGCAGTGCCAGTCACTGCACATAGGTAGTGTCTTGGGGTCATGGTGCAGGGTGTGCTGTGCATGGGGGGCTGATGTGCACTGTGGTTGTCAACCCCCTGTGTGTGGCAATCTCCAGCCTGCCAGTGGTTGTGCTGGGCGTCATGGCCCCTGCTGTGCTTTGGCATTGTCCCCATGGGCCAGTGGATCATCCGTTCCACCCCAGTGATGCTGTGTTTGGGGTGTGCAGGTGTCTTGTTGGTTCTACAGTGTGTTCCTGTGCCTATGTGTGGCAGCTGGCGGTGGGCCCAGCCTGCCTCCTGGTTGTGCAGTTCCATTGCTCTGCTGAGGGGGGGGGCTCTGCCGGCGCTATGACACCTCTGACTGCCCAGCTGGGCTAGCCTTGTTGCGCTAAGTGCAACCTTTCAGCTCAGCTTCCCTTCCTGGTTGCGCTATGCGCAACCTTTCTCCTGCTTCCCTTCCTGGTTGCCTTATGGCGCAGTTTGTGCGATATTCAGGCGTTGGCGCTAGCAAATTGTTTTAGCTCCATGTTTGAATACCGCGTCTGTTCGCGCAATGCGCCAATTGACTGAATGCTTGCTCCTACTGTTGCGCACATTTGGGCGCAGTTTGAATATCTGGGCCTGAGTTCACAGCGACTGTGCCATTGTGCGCTACATAGGCGGAAACACGTTTTGGGCAAGATGTGAAAAATGACAGCTGCAGTGCTCATAAGGAGGTATGGTAAAATGGCAATGTTGAAAATGTGGAGTGAAAATATTGAAAATTCGCAAACTTATGAGCATGCATAGGAACTGCACAATGAACACTCGTAAAACAGTCATTTCTAGGAATTTTGTCACCAAATTTTCAAGACAGCCATTTTGAGACCTCTGCTCATGAACAGTGCCACTGTGATTTTCTTAATGTGTCCATACATTAATTTAAGCACCTGACGGACTGCGCTACGGTATGCGCTACATGAAAGCAAACTACGCTTTAAGCAGGATGTGAAAATGACAGCTGTACTGCTCACGAGGAGGTGTGGTAAAATGCCAATGTTGAAAATCTGGAGTGGAAATATTGAAAATTCGCAAACCTATGAGCGTGCATTGGAACTGTGCAACGTACGCTCGTAAAACAGTCATTTTTAGGAATTTTTTCACCAAATTTTCAACATTGCCATTTTAAAACCTCTGCTAATAAACAGTGTCACTGTGATTTTCTTACTGTGCCCCATACATTGATTTCGCACACCAACTGCATCATTGTGCACTACATGGGTGGAAATATGATTTGGGCAGGATGTGAAAAATGACAGCTGTACTGCTGATAAGGAGGTGTGGTAAAATGGCAATGTTAAAAATCTGGAGTGAAAATATTGGAAATTCACAAACTTACAAGCGTGCATAGGAACTACACAACGCACGCTCGTAAAAGTTATTTGTAGGAATTTTTTAGGCCAAATTTTCAACATAGCCATTTAAGATCTCTGCTCATGAACAGTGACACTGTGATTTTCTTAATGTGTCCCATACACTGAGTTTGCACACCGACTGTGCCATTGTGCACTACATGGGTGGAAACACGTTTTGGGCAAGATGTGAAAAATGACAGCTGTACTGCTCATAAGGAGGTGTGGTAAAATGACAGTGTTGAAAATCTGGAGTGAAAATATTGAAAAGTCGCAAACTTACTGGCGTGCATAGGAACTGCTCAACGCAGACTCGTAAAACAGTCATTTTTAGGAATTTTTTCACCAAATTTTCAGCACAGCCATTTTAAGACCTCTGCTCATGATCAGTGTCACTGTGATTTCCTTAATGTGTCCCATACATTGAGTTCACACCGACTGCGCCATTAGTAGCTACATAAGCAGGAAACACATTTTGGGCAGGATGTGAAAATGACAGCTGTACTGCTCATGAGGGTGTGGTAAAATGTCAATGTTGAAAATCTGGAGTGCAAATATTGAAAATTCTAAAAGCGTCTAATGACGTGCGTGAGGAACTGCGCAATGCAGCTCATAAAACAGTCATTTTAGAAATTTTTCACCAAATTTTCAACATAGCTATTTTAAGACCTCTGCTCATGAACAGTGTCACTGTGATTTTCTTAATGTGTCCCATACATTGATTACGCACACCGACTGCGCCATTAGTAAGCTACATAAGGTCGGAAACACATTTGGGTGAGATGTGAAAATGACGCTATACAGCTCCATAAGAAGGTATGATAAAATATGGCAATGTTGAAAATCTGGATGAAAATATTGAAAAGTCGTGAACTTACGAGCCTGCGTGAGGAACTGCATAGCATACGATCGTCAAAACAGTCATTTTAGAATCTTTGCACCAGATTTTCAACATGGGTTTTGGGACCCTTCTCCATGAATGATGTACAGTGTCATGGTGTTATTCAAGCCCAAAGGGTGATTTCGCTCAAGTAACTGCACAGTGCCGCGTAAATCACCTTCCTTCAACTGAATAACACCATGACAGTGAAATTATTCATGAGAAGGGGTCACAAAACCCCATGTTGAAAATTTGGCAAAAATTCAAAAAATGACTGAGATATGCAATAAGTTGAAACCCCCTATCTGGTCCATTATACAGCTTACTGGCATTTCTCAGTTTGCAGGTCGCCTTTGAAGAGTGCAGGCGTGTTCCGGTCCACGAAGATCGTTGCCGGAGTCCGGAGGTAAGTATGGGGTGAGAGTGTGGGGAGCTGGGTGCGCAGTGGGTGGGTGCGGGTTGTGGGAGGGGGGGCTGGGAGACAAGCCGTGGGACCGCTTTTATTTACAGGTTTTCAAAACAAAAAGCGATGACGTGGGGCGTTTGCCCGCGCTGGGGTGGGCTCAGCATGGCAGAAGATGGCTGGGGGGAGGAGCTGACGGGATTGGGCACCCCTGCCGGCAAACACACGGGGGCCGAGGAGCTGGCGGGGATTGGGCACCCCTGCCGGCAAACAAAGTGGTAATGTTTAGCACGCTGGGGTGGGCTCCCAGCATGGCAGCAGGATGGCTTGGGGTGCCGTGGAGCCGATGGGGATTGGGCACCCGTTGACAAACAACGTTTACCCGCGCAGTGTGACTCCAGCATGGCGCAAAGCTTTGAGGCGGTGGCCTTGAGGGGAGCAGCGTGATAACAGGGGGACGGGCGGATTGGGTGTTTAGTATGGCAGCAGTGCTTCTTTGAAGCAGAGGAACACCGCTGTCTATATAGAGCTCCTGCACCCATTGGTGCAGGATCGCCACGCCTGCTCAAAGGAGAGTAGTGTATTGATGGAGAGGCACACCTCCAAAGTGTGCTACTCTCCCAAAACGTTCCTTGTGCATGCGCACAAGTGAACGTAAAAATGAGAAGCTTAAAACTCTTTGGGCTAAATAATGAACTAGATCTGAACCTGCTCCTTAAAAAGAAGCAGCATGTTTTGAAGGTTATGCATTAGGACTGAATGTCAGAATGTTACTTCTCATATTTCTTGTTTCTTGTTCTTTGTAGGTCTGCGGACACTATTTTTTGTAGATCCCTGAGAAACTGAGATGTCTGACAGAGGGTCATATGGGTGAGCACTGAGTGCTGTGGTTCTTCCTCTTTCATTTCGCCTCCACAAAATTTCACTTGACAAATTTTGCCTTCTAACAATTTCACCATGTGTGATGTAGATCCCTCTAGTCATTTGAACATACAGGCAACCACCAAACTTGGCTGTTTCTCCTAATGCTGTCATTTTCTTTATTTTAAAATCATTTTGATGTTAACTATTTTATTTCAACTTTTTAGCTTGAAATATCATACTCAAAAATATATTGATGTAAGTAATGAATGAGCTGCCCAGCCATGTTTTGAAATGACATTTTATTACTTAAAAAACATCACTTTAAATTTCTTTGTAGGTATCAGTTAATGTTGCTCAGCTGAAGATAATTAATTATGGGGAATATATAAGGTTAAGTGTAATTCTTTGAAGCCACACCCAATAATGAAACCTTTACACTGAAGCACTGGAGTAAAGGCATCTACCTTGTGCTTAGACCCGAATAAATCAAATTTAAGTTTATTTGCAATACTGCAGTCTGGTCTACTTATTTGCTGTGTGGTTTGGAGTGCAGGCCTGTTCGGGACTGTATGCTTCATACTAAGGATGGCTGCCTGTGACCTGCACCCCCTCACGTTAACTGTTCATGGTGATACCCCTTTTCAGTAATTTGTGCATTAGAAGGCTGCTTTGGTCAATGTAGACGTTGTGTGTTAGCTGCCAGCAGTGGGCCCATGTTTCATTTGAGATTACTGTTTGAAGTGAGCTTTGCCGTTTCACTTTGGATGGGGTAGAGGGATCTGGGGCAGCATTGCTGAGGCTTTGGTAAATGCAACCAGCCAGACCCTCATCACTATTCATTCATGTCTGGATAAGTTTACAGGTGGAGCAAGTACATTTTCTCTTTTTCCATTGGTAAAATATGTTTTTAATCTGTTAGAATCTCCATGGATCAGTTTTGGGGATATTAAACCTAGCTTGTAAATTTAGAAATTATTCAAAATGTTCCCCTTTTGGTGTCAGTAAGTCCTTGATTGTACAGATGCCTTTCTTTTTCCAGTCTGTCCAATTTATAGCCTGGTACCAGCTGCGTGTGTTCCATTGGGGGAGGTATTCTTCTGCTACAGTTAGGTGCACTTATAGGGAAGGTGGTTGTACTCTACCAGTCATGCTTTATGGGGGGGGGGTGTTTGCTGTGCTGGTACCAGCTGATACTGCATTGGGGGAGGGTACGTGCCAGGTCAGGCTGTGTACCTGACTGCCAGGTGGAACTTTGCCAGTTGTAGCAGGTTGTGCACATGGGGGATTCTGCAGGCTTTGCAAAACACCGTACCAGCTGGGTATGCGCTGGGCTGGGGAGCTTTTGGCAGCTTTCTCTGTGCCATCCAGCTGAACATGGGCAGACCTCTGGTGCCAGTCACTGCACGCCAAAAGGGTGCTGTGCCAGAGCCAGGTGGGTACACACTAGACGGCTCCACCAGAGCCATCTGAGTGCACAGTGGGTGAACCTAGTGTGTACTGAAAGGGAGTAGCAACCCTGCTGGTGCTAACCAGGTGCACACTCTGAGATGGAGGCTACACTGATCCTAGCTGGGGGGCTGTGGTGTGGTTTTATGGTGGGGGTAGGGTTTATTTGGTAGCCAAGGAGAAATAACACTGTCAATTGAAGCAAACTGTTGCAGTTTTCCTTTGAAAACGTACAGTATGAGGGGTGAAAAATGAGTGTAATGTGACCAAGTACGGGTGTAAAACCCTTACAGAAATTAACTTACTTGAAGTAATAATCATAGTGATGCCATTGAAAAGCATTGTTCTGTGTCTCATGTCCCACACTGCAGGTGAAGATGTTTATGAAGGGCAAGGTTATTTATCACAAGTTAGTTCATGCTGACTGCTGCAATTTATTAAAAAAGAAAAATGAGATTGCCCTTTCATTTAAAAAGAACAAAACTGTCTTCTAAAAACTGGTTTCTGACCAAGTTCTCCTAACTGTTGGGCACTGCTCAGCACCGACAACACAAGTTGTAAAGTGCGGGCACGTGAGAGAGACTTAATGTACCTAGATTGTGACCTGACTCTAGGACCCTGCTTTTAGCTGCAAGATTCACACCTGAGACAAAAAAGGCATGTTTATACCAAAAGTACCTGGAGCACTGCTGTCTGCATCAGCTCGCACCACTCCTACCGCACTGCCACCACTAGCATTCACACACTGCTGCTCTGCAGTATTCCAAGGTAATTTCCGGCATTTCAGCAGTCTTTCTGGCTGAATCAGGAGAGGTGTACTTGGTGGGGAGCGGGTATATTCCTTGCAATATTGCGAACCCGCTTCAGTCAGTGCTGCTGATTACCAAGTCTAAGCTGAGCCTGCGTGTCCTACTGCTGCTGCTGACTACCATTTTAAATGGCATCTGAGTTGAGGAGTAGGACGGGGGGGGTGAAAGCGAGGACTGGATGGAGCGAGGGTTCTAAGCTGATTCTGTGACTGGCATCTGCCTCATAGTCATGTGACCTTCCCAGTAGTTCTGCTGGGACAATGGTGTGTCTGGCTGTTCTGGTCTCTTATTTGCTGTGGGGTCCTCCTGCAACATTCCCAGCAGATCTGCTGGCTGGGATAATGGTATCTGGCTGCTGTGTCCTAGTCTCTTATTTGCTCTGGGATTCTCCTGTAACCTTCCCAGCAGATCTGCTGGGATAATGGCTGTTCTGGTCTCTTATTTGCCCTGAGGTCCTCCTGTAACCTGTCCTCGGTGGACCAGTAACCACATTTTTCCACATGTACTATTAAATAGATGGCTGATAACTAGGCTTCTCAAATATATTTTTCACCACTAAAATGCAGGAAAAGCCACCATTTGAAGGTAAAATTTCAAAATTTTACGGAGACATGACTTGGACCCCCAGTTTGATTAGGATTTTGACTAAGGGGCATTAGCACCCCCAACTTTGTCCCCCTGGTGACGCCCCTGGACCAGCTCATAGTTTATTAAACAAATGATGGAGTTGAAAATCACTGCTCTTAAAGCCTCCGGGGTCAAGCTGTGCTTTTGCTTGTGCAGAAGACCAATCCTTATGTTGACAGCTCAGGCTACAGTATCAATGTGTTTCACATAGGAAAGAGTGCTATTGACTTTGACCTCAAGATATTTAAAAGTTTTAACCAGTTCAGGGGAGTACCCATACAGCTTCTGATAGTCAGAGGTTAGGTTTTATGCTTGTTGTGGGCGCTGTTAAAAAGCATCACTTTAGTTATTTTATATCTTAGCACCAACTTATGGGTGCTAAACCACTTTTCCACCTCCTCAAAGCTGAGCTGGGGATCATGTTGCAGAAGGTTAGGGCAAGAGTTACCTGTGTAGACTGCGTCATTGTCCACGTAGAGCAGGATCCATTCATGCCAGGCACTTAGAAGGGTATTCAAAAAAATGCTAAAAAGGAGGGGTCCCAGTATTGATCCCTGAGGCACTCTGGAGCAGACAGGCTTCTGTTCTGAAAGGACATTGAATATCTTCACTTGTTGTGACTGGTCGTCCAAGTTTAAACTCATATAAATAATCACAATCTAACTTATTTGTAATTTATAAAGAAACAAACATTTGTCAATGCCAAATGTTTGCTTGCTGGCATTGGCAGTGGTAGTGTAGAAGTTACAGAGCTGCATAATAGGAATGGCAGTGAAGTATTGAACTGAAGCCAACCCCACCACCACCCTGCAGAGAGTGACAGGCATTGGCATGTGCCTTTAGGTCATCAGGCATAACGGCCACGCCATTTCACCACACCCCACCCTGCAGACACTGACAAGTGTCACGGTGTGCCTTGGGGTCTTTGGCCCTTATGTGTGCACCCCATTCCATCAGGAAATACGGTGTGAGATGGGCGGTATAGGAGAGAATGGGGTGAACTTTGGGGCCGAAAAGTCCAAGGCATACCCTCGGCTCTCACTGGCTGCAGGGTGTGGAATGGTATGAGCATTACAGGCAAGAATCCCAAGTCACACCCCTGATGCCTGTCATTCTCTACAGGGTTGGGCATTATGGTTGGAAACCCTAATACCTCAGGCATTCGTTGGTATTTTCACTCCAAATTTTCAACATGGTTTTATGTGACCCCACCTCATGAACAGTGGCCATATCAGTTTGTTAGCCGAAAGCTGCTTGCACAGCGACTACAGCATTTAGCACCACAGGTGCAAAACATTCAACAGGATGTGAAAATGACAGCTGTACTGTTCATGGGGAGGTGTAAAAATGGCAATGTTGCAAATCTGCAGTAAAATATTTGAAAACTGGTGAAGTCCGCAGGCAGATAGAAACTGTGCAACGCACACACGTAATGTAATTAGTTTGGGAATTTTTTACAGCAGATAGTCAACACAGTCATTTTGGGACCTCCGATCATGAACAGTGTCACTGTGATTTTCTTTATGTGTCCCAAACAATGATTTCCCACAGCGACCACGCATCTCTGCATTGAAAGTGTGAAAACACATTTCGGCCTTGTTGTGAAAAATGACAGCTGTACTGTTCATAAGGAAGTGTGGAAAAATGCCACTGGTGAAAATCTGGACTAAAAATATTACAAAGTCATGAACTTACCAGGGTGCATGGAAACTGCGCAATGCGCACTCGTAACAGAGTCATTTTATGGACTTTTGTCACCAAATTTTCAACATAGCCATTTTAGGACCTCTGCTCATGAACAGTGTAACTGTGATTTTCTTAATCTGTCCCAAACATTGCTTTCGCACGCCGACTGCACCATTGTGCGCTACATGTGCGGAAACACATTTTGGGTGACGTGAAAAACGGCAGCTGTACTGTTCATAAGGAAGTGTAAGAAAATGGCAATGTTGAAAATCTGGAGCAAAAATATTGAAAATTCGCAAACTTACGAGTGTGCGTAGGAACTGTGCAATGCACGCACGTCAAACAGTCATTTTCAGGAATTTTTTCACCAAATTTTCAACATAGCCATTTTAAGACCTCTGCTCATGAACAGTGTCACGGTGATTTTCTTAATGTGTCCCATACATTGATTTTGCAAATCGACTGCGCCATTATGAGCTACATAGGCGGAAACACATTTTGGGCAAGATGTGAAAATGACAGCTGTACTGCTCATAGGAGGTGTGGTAAAATGGGAATGTTGAAAATCTGGAGTGAAAATATTGAAAATTCGTGAACTTACGAGCGTGCGTAGGAACTGCACAACGCATGCTCATAAAACAGTCATTTTTAGGAATTTTTCCACCAAATTTTCAACATAGCCATTTTAAGACCTCTGCTCATGAACAGTGTCACTTTGATTTTCTTAATGTGTCCCATACATTGATTTCGCAAACCGACTGCACCATTATGCGCAACATGGGCGGAAACATGTTTTGGGCAAGATGTGAAAAATGACAGCTGTACTGCTCATAAGGAGGTATGGTAAAATGGCAATTTTGAAAATCTGGAGTGAAAATATTGAAAATTCGTGAACTTACAAGTGTGCGTAGGAACTGCGAAACGCACGTTCGTAAAACAGTAATTTTTAGGAATTTTTCCACCAAATTTTCAACATAGACTTTTTGAGAGCCCACCTTATGAACAGTGACAGTGTCATTTCGTTACTTGGTTCGGAAAGGTGATTTTACACAGTGACTGTGAAATCACCCTTTGGGCCAGATAAACGCCATGACAGTGACAGCATTCATGAGAAGGGGTCCCAAAAACCCCATGTTGAAAATTTGGTGCAAAAATTCCAAAAAATGCCTGAGATATGCAGCAAAGTTGAAAAAACCCTATCTATCCCATTATACAGCTTACTGGCATTTCCTCAGTTCGCGGTCGGCTTTGGAGAGTGCAGACGTGTTCCCAGTCCACCGAAGATCATTGCGCCGAGGTCTGGAGGTAAGTATGGGGTGAGGGGGTGTAAGGAGGCAGGGTGCGCAGTGGGTGGGTGTGGGTTGTGGGAGGGGGGCAGGGAGAAGCACCGAGAGACAGTTTTTTATTTGCAGGTTTATTTTTTTACTGAGACGACGAGGGACATTTGCCACGCTGGGGTGGGCTCCCAGTGTGGCAGCTGAAAAACTGTTTGGGGGCTGGGCTGATGGGGGATTGGGCACTCCCCATCAGCTATAACCTGTTGCCACGCTGGGGTGGCGCTGGCGTGGCGCCTGCTGGGAGGGGAGACAGTGGAGCGATGGGGATTGGGCACCCCGTCAGGCTATACATGTGTGCACGCTGGGGTGGGCACCCAGCATGGCATGTGGAAGCTTCTGGTGGGGGCGCAGCACAGCTGTGAGGATTGGGCACCCATTGACTGCCTGGCGATGTGTGTGTATGGGGCAGGCACGCGGTATGCGTGTGTGTGTGCGTGTGTGTGTGTGTGTGTGTGTGTGTGTAGGGGGAGAGCACATGAGCAGGCGATATCTTATCGCTGCTCACTGAAGCATAGTTCCCCCTTTCAACTGTACGCCACTGCATTTTGGAACTGTCATAGACAGCTCCAGCAGGCATTGGGGAACTCCGGCCATGCCTGCAAACACACTGACTGAATTGGAAGAGGGCTGCCACACCTCCGAAAACTCGGATGATGGCTCTATGTTTCTTGCACATGCGCACAAGCAAACATAAAAATAAGGTTTACATAAAGAAACTAATTACTTGAGCACAGAAATTACTATGAGAACTCACCACATTGTAAAATACTTTAGCTATATGGTGGTATAACTATAGAATAACACATGGAATAGTGTGTATAATGAAAATTTTATGCACACCCAAGTTGTTGGATGATACATAAGCCCTGAGAGTGAAGCTCAAGAGGTTTATACAAGCATCCAGCAACGCAGGTGTGTGTAAAATTCAAGTTTTACCTACTACCCCATGTCTTGTTTTATATAATTGCTGGGTAGCATTTTCTCACCATAAAAACATTACACAGCAATTATAGAAAACAGTGGTTCTGGTAGCATAGCTGGGATGGGGTGCGGTTTCCCTTTTACCTTTTTTTTCTTGTTTTTGCACAATTGCCCCAAAACTAGACATGAAGTAACTGAACAGCAAATACATTTATGAAGAAGCTTATGAAAACACTTACTCTGAATCAGTTTAGTGTGAGCTGATTGAAGTGAGTGTGCGAGGAAGGCAATGTGCTTACGCGTAGGGCGAGGGAAATCTGGTGCATGTTTGCCTTATTTCCAGTTGATTATAATGGCGAAATGTAAGTGAGTTTCCTTATGGGAGAACATGCTCCCCAGGTATTATATAGCAATTAAGCCATTTTATCAGTTATAAATGAGGAGTGACTCCATTAGAAATAGGAACAGCAGCAGCAATGGGTAAGCATATAAAAGCTATTTAAAAATATGTGTGCATAGTATGTATTCGTTGCTGAATGTTAAGGTTGGTGAAAAAAGAATTAATCTGACCTGTATAGCAATCTGTTTTATTATGCAAGAAACATCTGAATCGAACAACCATGGATGACTATGGTTATTCAGCCCTGTAAGGACTTTTATTTACATTTGTTGACAATGGATAACCATGGTTATTTAATCATCTGAGGGTCTAAAGCTTAGATGACTGTTGACAATGGTTGACCATGGCCTTTGCCAATGGCATGTTCTGGCCTTATGAAAACACTTACTCTGAATCAGTTTAGTGTGAGCTGATTGAAGTGAGTGTGCGAGGGAGGCAATGTGCTTACGCGTAGGGCGAGGGAAATCTGGTGCATATTTGCCTTATTACCAGTTGATTATAATGGCAAAAGGTTGCCTGTGGTGCCATTTCACAACCATGGTTCACCATAACCAAGCATGGTCAAAAAGCATGGTTGACTATAGTTTTTGACCTTAATCAACTTGCGGTTGAATCATGGTTCAACCATGCTATCATGGCCAGGTAGGAGTGGGTTGTTATCACAGGCTGAGCTGCCCTGTGTGCCTTGAGGAGAGCCTGACCTGGTCTGGAGAACAGCCATCTACCTGCTGATGCCGAAGGACTTTTGAGAGGAAGGTGAGAGTATGAAACCAACCAGAAGGGAACTTACTGAGAACTGCACCATCACTCCTATGCATCGAAGGACATCTCTTGATCTAGAAGAACCACAAGTAAATCACGGCTTGCCCTGCACCTGTATAATTTTTGTGTCATAGCTAAGAAAGAATTTGATGGACTAGGTCAACCATCTGGGATTTACCCCTTGTAGGCTTAAGAGCATTTGGGCTTGGGGTTCCAGTAACAAAGCACTGCCTTTTTTTTTTATGTGCACCACCACTGGCCAACCACATGCAACATCATGGGGCCATTGAGCCTGCTTAGTTTCCATGGCTGGGTATCGAGTGAAACATCATGACTCCCTAATAGATAGAAGGGCTTACATTGGTACCAGTGAGGAGATGGCTGTACCTTCCAATGAAGTTGGGCAAAAGGAAGCTACAGTACTGTGCAATGTGTGGTATTAGTGTTGGGTACTGTTAGTGGGCTGAGTCTGAAAGGGCACATGAAGCACAGCCCCAGGCTACCAATATTTGATAACACCATGGAGGTCAATTGAAGAGCAACCCTGCATTATTCAGGATGGGCCTGGATGGGAATGGATGAACTAGCCGTGTTTATAGGACATTATCCCATGCTGCTTACCGCACTTTCTATTTAGGGCATGAAGCCTAACCCTGAAACAAAACACCTGTAGCTTTTTTCTGATCACTTTCTTTATTTATATGTCTGCAATATGACATGATGATGTGTGGATTGTTGCCAATAAGAGCGTACCCCAGGTGTATAGTGAGGCATGAGGCACTTGAGCCGAGTGCCTTCAGCACCTGGGAAGTGCTGTTGTTAGGCAACAACCCACATCCCAGGTGTCTTATTGCTCTTATAAAATGGGTCCCACAAGCAAGTGTTTATAAAAATTAAAATGGGAATAAAAAGATGTTAACAAAATTTAAAAAATGGGTTTCATTTAGTTGTTAAAAGAAAACAGTTCACCTATTAAAGTACTGTATAAAGTCGTACTGTAGTGCAAAACTGTTAGGTTTCCAGTAGAGTGCTCCTGGATGTAAATTTTATAAACTGTAGACCCCCTCCCACACATATATAGACACTGCATGTCTGCTTTGTGTCAACGAGTGAACTGTCCCCTTCCCCTCTCTGTATTTATTATATTTTGTTTCCCAGCAGCAAATCATTAGCAGTTTTTTTTTTTAATGAAACAGCTCCGTATTTGGTTATAAAGCAGAGCAAGTGAATGCACTGTTGAACCACCGAGTGAGCAATCTACTTTCGGGTTTACATTCAGCTCACAATGTTGCAGCCGGCTTTTCAGGGTTTTTGAAGTTTTAAATGCAGCAGGAACTAGAGTAGCGGAAAAGTGAAGAGTCTAATGAGGCTGGTGTTTTGGGGGGAACGTGCAGGTGGGCTGGCTGTTAGCGGGGAAACCATATGCTTGCAGCGATGGCAGCATGGGATGGACAGGAGAAAGAGAAGCAGCTTGGGAGGTAGCAAGAGCAACTCAGGCCATGGATTACAGGCCTGTAACAAAAGAAATTTTAAAAAAAACTAGGCAAGATGAGTAAGGTAAGAGATTCTGTTGAATTCAGTGTGGGTCTATATGTTGGGAAATAAGTAAAAATGTACTTTTTGTGTTAGGGCAATTAGTGCTGCTTTATAGCACTAATGTGGCTGCTAGAAAGTTTTTTTCACAATTTCTGGCAGGCATGAATAGCAGGTTGTGCTGTGTCCTGGTTAGCATTAAAAGTTTCAGCTGCAGGGTTGTTGTCCTATAAGGACATGGCTATTAGCCAGTCTGGACGCAGAAAACTCTCTACCCATTTTATGATAGAGTACAAGTTGTATACTTTGTTGGGACTATCTCTGCACTGAGTTGGTTCTGGGCTGAATAGATCCAGTGCAAAGGTACTGCATCACAGGGACTGGTACTATACTTACACCAGGGACACTTAAATCTTTCTCTATTTCATTCTAAGTTTTGATATGACCCCCCCCCCCAATCAACAGTCTGATGGACCCAGGCTTCTCAAACTTGTTGAGTCAGCAAGGCAGGGGTACCTGCATAACATCAACTGTGACCCAATGGCATAATATAGCTGATAGTTATTACACAAGGTAAAAGCAGACTTTATGGAAAAACTTGAAAAAGTAGTCTCATTTCCCACTTTTTATGTTCACCATGCACGCAGGAGCAAGCGCAGGTATTGCAGTAGTACTGCTTTTTGATGAGTGTGATACTGTTCATCCAATGCAGAGCAGTGTTGTATGGGTGATTTAGTGTCACATCAATCATCAGGGGGCTTAGTATGACAGAATTTTGGTTTGCTGGGGAGAGATGGCACAAACTCGAAAAGGAATAGCTGATCCAGTTGGGGGGGTTAACTATTCCCTTTGATCTGTGCTACCCAGCAAGCCAAGCTGATCTGTCAAAGTCAGCCTGGAATTCGTGGAATGACTGCCAGCTGTAAGAGTAAACTGCACCACACCTGAACATGCACAGTTACTGTACATCTCTGTGGGTTACTAATTTTTTTTTCTGTCTCATGCCCACCTGACCCTCTCTCTCAGAACCCCCCACAAACATAACACTGACACTGGGGGTGCCCAATCTCCCAGTGTCACCACCTGGTATATGAAATCCCCCCATCCACTACCGCACATGTGTGGTCAGATCTCTGTGTGTAATTTGTTTTTTCTCCTGCCCACCCGGCCCTTCCTCTCAGCACCAACTCCCTCCAATCATAATAGTGACACTGGGGGCGCCCAATCCCCCAGTGTCACAATCCAGACTCATTGGTTCTTTTTTTTTTTTTTAAACCTCTGAAAAGAAAACCATCCATTGATGTCTTTGTGGCCATTGTTATCCCCCACCCGACCCTCCCATTCAGCACCCACCCCTCCACCCCAAGCCCCTACTTACCCTCTGGGAGTCAATGCCATCATCTTCTGTGGACCGCAGACACGTCTTCACTCTTAAAAGCCAGACCACGAACTGAAGAAACAGGTATGTGGTTCGATGGGGGTTTGAACTTAGTGGCATAACTTGGTCATCTTTGCATATTTGTGGCCCACATTTTAAACATGCCTTTTTTGGGACTCCTCCTCGTGAACAATTGCATTAACATTAGACAAATCTGTAAATCTGTTCTGAATGGTGATTTAGCAGTCCCTACATGAAATCACCTTTTGGCCAGGAGTTGAAATTTTTTTTCTGCCCTTGTTCATGAGGTGGGGTCATAAGAAGGACATGTTGAAAATTTGGTGTAACAATATTAGGCTACATTGAATTTTGCAACTGCAGGTTCATAACTTTGGTAATTTTCAATATTTTCTATCCTAAATTTTCAACATAGCCATTTCTTTACAGCACCACATGAATGTGACAGCTGTCATTTTTCAAATCCTGCCCAAAGTGTGTTTTTGTGTCACGAAAGGTGATTTTGCAGTCTACACAAAATCACCTTTCAGCCAGGAGTTGACATTTTCTCTGCCCTTGTTCATGAAGTGGGGTCATAAGAAGGCTATGTTGAAAATTTGGTTTACAAATATTAAAAAATAACAAATTTATGAGTCTATACTACATTTTGCAAACACAGGCTCGAAACTTTGGCAATTTTCAATATTTTTACCCCAGATTTACAACATAGCCATTTCTTTACAGCACCTCATGAATGTGACAACTTTCATTTTTCAAATCCTGCCCAAATTGTGTTTTTTTCATCCTGAAAGGTGATTTTATTGTCTCTGCATGAAATCGCCTTCCAGACAGGAGTTGAAAATTTTCTATGCACTTTTTCATGAGGTAGGGTCATAAAAAGGCAATACTGACAACCTGGGGCAAAAATATTAAAACATAACAAAGTTATGAGCCTGCATTCAAATTTACAAATGCATGCTCCTAACTTTAGTAATATATAACCCACACAGTACGCCACAACACATCTACTACCCTAGGTCATCTATACCAGTGGCAAACATCCAGCATTGATAAATGTTTGTTAATATTTATCTTGATACAGGTTTTCAAGTGGAATCACATTTAATGTTTTTGTTGTACATTTTCTAAACTTTTAAAGAAAAAAGCCACCTAAATGCAGTTGTCAGTGAATACCAACAATATTTACTGAAAATGGGTGCTTGACAGTTAAATGTTGTTGACATTCAGTGATTACTGCAATTTATATTTTTCAATAAAACAATGGAGTATACTTTAAAAAAAATAAAGAGCTATAACTCTGCCTGAAATTAATATTATTTTGAAAGAAGGAATCAGCTATTGCTTATTGTATTTGAAGTACTTTTTATGTTTGCTTGCCAAAGGCATAGCTGAATGCACAGTATTCCTAGGGCTTTTGGGGGCTTGTCCGTCTCCACCAATCACAGGCTTAGGTTTAGCAATCTACTCCCTAATACCACTCACTCTCCACCTACTTTCTGAGATCATTTTGATCTGCTTAGCCAGTCATAGACCTGGGAAATGCAAAGTGTAAACTGCTGTGAAAATGCATACTGCCTTCAAGGTTCCTACTAGGAAATAGCAGTTACATAAGAACTTACCGTAACAGTACACCTTCAAGAGTGGTTCCTGCAGTAGGTCTTCACATATAGGACTGTGCCTCCTGGTGTCAGGTCCACACAGCAAATCTGTGGATAGCAATCATCAGCGGGGACCACCCCCGATGTCGGGGCGTCGTGACGTCAGCTCGACTATAAAAGGGGCAGTCCCACACCCACTCTCCAGTTATTTTCCAATGGAGACCTAAAGATAGGTAAGGAGAAAACCAGAGTGAACTCCAAAGACCCTGCTTCCACTCTAGTCCAGCTGGACTAGATAGGATGGAAAGTAAAGCATTGAAAAACCAGGGGAAGGAGGGAGGGAAGCTAGACTACTGCAGGAACCTCTCTCGAAGATCTACTGTTATGGTAAGTTCTTACGTAACTGCCATATCTTACTTTGAGAGGCTTCCTGCAGTAGTCTTCACATATAGGACTGAATACCAAGCAGTCCCAAAGAAAAATAAGACATAGGTGCATCCGGGAGGAGGAGAAGTCACCAAGAGTAATCACGACAGAAGGCCTTGCAGGACCACAATCCAAAGCCATTTCTGCGCCGAGAGGCAATGTCCAGACTGTAATGCTTAGTGAAGGTGAGAACAGATGACCAGGTGGCCACAGCACAGATCTCTGCCATGGACACATTCCTGAAAAAGGCAGTAGAGGTCACCACGCTATGGGTGGAGTGGCCTTTGACTGCCCCTGGAAAGGACTGCCCATATTTCGTGTACGAAAAATGGATGCAGTTAGCGAGCCATCGGGAGATGGTCTGCTTGAAAATAGCCTTGCCCTGGCACTGAGGGGCAAAGGCTATGAACAGTTGGTTAGATTTCCTAACCTCTTTAGTCCTGTTCATGTAGTACCTCAGGATCCAATGCACATCAAGCGTGTGCAGCAGGTGTTCCCCCCTGTCGGAATACTGTGGATAGTACACTGGTAATTCCACGCTCTGGTTCAAAGTGGTTTCTAAAACAACTTTGGGCAAATAAAAAGGGTTAGTCCAAAGGACTACTCGGTCCTTATGAAAAATCAAATAAGGTTCTTTACATACGAAGACCTGTAATTCAGAAACCCTTCTGGCCGAAGTGACAGCGACTAAAAACAAAGTCTTCCAGGAGAGAAAGCGCAAGTCACAAGAAGAAACTGGTTCAAACGGTGGTAAGGTCAGCTTCTCGAGCATAAAATTCAGGTCCCAGGATAGACAAGGATTCCGGATCAGAGGTCTCAAATGAAGGATGCCTTTTAAAAAGGTTATGGCAACCTCCAGTTGAGCCAGGGTTTTGCCCTCCACCGGGAGGTGGTAGGCCGACACCGTAGAGAGGTGGACCTTAATGGAGGAATAGCTAAGGCCCACCTTAGACAGATGTGCGAGGTACTCTAGAACCTGGGATGCTGAGCACAAAAATGGATCCCAGCTCCTTGCTTGGACCCATATCATGAATCTCTTCCACTTGATAGTGTAAGTGGATCTAGTGGAGGGTTTTCTGGCCTCCACTAGAATGTAGGCAACCTGCAAAGAGACCCCATAGCGAGAAATCCCTATGTCCACAGGTGCCACACATGAAGGTGGAGAGACTTAAGGCTCAGATGGACCAGGGTGCCCTGCTGCTGAGTCAGAAGGGCTTGAGAAATGGGCAGAAGAATCGGAGGTTCCAGTGCCAAGTATTGCAGAAGAGCAAACCAAATTTGGCGTGGCCAAAGAGGAGCAATCAGGATTGCGTGGGCCCCGGTTTGTTGAAGTTTCACCAGGACCTTCTGAATTAGAGGAAAGGGAGGAAAGATGTATAGAAACCTCCCTGTTCATGAAAGAGACAGCGTGTCTCACCAAAAAGCACCATGCCCAGGAACGAGCAAGCAGAAGATGGGTAGTTTTGCGTTGTATGGGGAGGTGAACAGATCCATCTCTGGCCGATCCCATCGAAGAAAGAGGTCTTTGACTACCTCTGACTTTAGCTCCCACTCGTGGGCCTGGGCTACTGATCCACTGAGACTGTCGGCCAGGACGTTGGTGACACTCAGAACGTGAACTGCTGTCAGATAGAGGCTGTGCTGAATCGCCCAGTACCACACCCTCATGGCTTCTCTGCAAAGAGGGTAAGATCTGGTTCCCCACTGCTTGTTTATGTACCAGACAGTGGACATGTTGTCCATCTGTACCAGGGTAGATCCTGGAACCAGCAGTGACTGGAATGCCTGGAGTGCATAAAGAATTGTCCTGGTCTCCAGAACATTGATGTGGAGCATCAGCTCCTGATGTCTTGTGAGACTACCAGATGAGCACCCCAGCCCAGATCTGAGGCATCCATAGTGAGAATTTGAGTTGGAACTGCTGGAAGGAAAGGGACCCCCTTCGACAAATTTGAGAGATCCTGCCACCAACGTAGCTCTCTCTGGAGGCTGTTGGAGATCATGATGTTTTGGTTCATGTCGTCCATCCTCTGATCCTATTGGACTTGAAGAGACCATTGAGTGACCCTCATGTGAAGCCTGGCCATTGGGACTGTCAAAATGGCGGCCGCCATCAGACCCAATAAACGAAGCACCAAGTGTGTAGGGATCCATCGGGCCTGTGCCAGCAGTGTGGCTTGAGAAGCAAGAGTCTCAGCTTGATCTGATGGTAGGAAGGCCTTGCCATGAACTGTGTCTAGTACAGCTCCAATGAACTGGGGTCTCTGTGAGGGTACTATCTGGGACTTGGGAAAACTGACCGATATGCCCAGTAGAGTAAACAAGCTCAGAGTGAGAGAGCCTCTTTCAGGCTGGTAGGAGAGGGTGCTGAGAGGAGCCAGTTGTCCAGGTACAGGAAGACATAAATGCCCTGGTGGCACAGAAAGGCTGCCACCACTGCTAGACATTTGGTGAACACTTGGAGGGCCAAAGAAAGGCCAAACGGGAGTGCTTGGAACTGGAAATGTTTCTCCAGGAAAACAAAGTGGAGAAAGCTGCTGTGGGCCGGGAGGATAGGAATATGCAGATAAGCATCCTGCATGTCCAGGGAGCACAGCCAAGAGATTTGATGGAGCAGGGGAGGTAGCCCCTGAAGGGTCAACATATGAAACTTCTTGTGTTCGACGAAGACGTTTAGTGTGCCTTGGTCCAGGACTGGTCTCAGGTCACCCATTTTCTTTGGAACCAGGAAGAAGTGGGAGTAGAATCCCTTTCCTATTTGGCTTAATGGGACAGAATCTATTGCTTTCTTTAGGAGAAGTGCCTGGATCTCTTAAGAGACTATGGGGACCTGATCCCAAGGATAGAAGGACCATCCTGGAGGTTGAGGGGTTGGAATTTCGTTGAATTCTATCGAGTGACTTCACTCGATGAACTGAAGCACCCAGTTTTCTGTGGTGACAAACCTCCAACCTTCCAGGTGGAGGCTGAACCTCCCTCCAACTGGTTCCTTCTGATGTACTTGAGGTAGCGGAAGGAGGGGAAAGGAGTCAGGACACCGATGGGAGTGGAGTTTTAGACCCAGAGGCCTGTTTTTGAAATTTGGACTGTGGGGCTTGAGCTCCTGATCCAGGTGCACGTTTCCTTGCCTGGTGCTTAGCCTGGGAATTGTTCCACATCCTTTGATGATGACAGGGCTGCTTTTTCTGTCCTGTCTTGTATAAGGAACAGACGTCCCTGAAGAAGTGTCCACTCTCTTGCAGCCCAGTAATGATGTCTTTATCATTGCCACCAAAGAGGACGGAACCCCTGAAAGGGGCATCCAACAGAGAGAACTGCATGTCCTGTGCCAGTCCCGCTATACAGAGCTAGGAGAGGTGTCAGAGGCAGATCCCCATGGCAGCTGCTCTCGCCACTGAATCCACCGAGTCGTAAGTAGCCCGAAGGGGGTGGTGACAGGAGGATTTCCCCATCCTTACTTTATCCAAGAGCTTCTTCCTCAGGGTTTCATCTTGAACATCCTGGAGTTCCCTTTCAGGTCCAAAAGAGAAGCTTTTTGAAAGGCAACCATGTGGGATATGTAATTGAGGAAACGTATCGCACAAGAAGAAGACTAATCAATTTTGCACCCAAACTGGTTGAGTTGGCATAAGTCCTTGTCAGGAGTCGAAGAACTCAGATGTTTGGGCTGAGCTGAGTGGTCACGAGCTGCCGTGATGACCACAGAGTCAGCCTTGGGATGGGAGTTCAGGTGAAAAATCCCTTTCAGGGGATAATAGGTGTGGTCAGCTTTGCAGAAGACCGCGGGAATGGAGGATGGTCATTGCAAGACTGTGGTAACTAGGGCCTCATGAGGTCCCATCCATGGCAGAATGGGAATAGGGTCCGAGATGGTCAGATCCAGGTGCTCCACAAGATGTTTTCGTTGGGGATCAACCTCTTTGGATGACCAACCACCATCTGCTTGAATTGCAAGTAACAAGTCTTCGAAAGAAGGATCCTCTGTAGGGGACTTTGGAGAGTCTTTTGGAGGAACCTCCATGGGAGATCTGGGGTCCGACCCATCCGAGTCAGAACTAGTGTCAAAGGAATCAGAGCCAGAAGGAACAGAAGGGTCTGGTTCAGTAATGCCTACCAAAATAGAAGTAGGGACTCTGGAGACAGGAGGCGGTGGAGAGGTCACCGTAACAGAGGGTGTCTCCCTCACCAGCTGTCGTAACTCCAACACAAGCTGCGATCTAGCCTCTTTCCACCAACGAGGGATGGACTCAAGTTCCAGCACTGGAGGAGGAGGAGGTGGTGGATGATAACTCGGATAACTCGGGTACTGCGGATAGTGCCAGGACGGATAATATAAGTACCCAGGGTAGCCCAGCGTGGGATGTCCTGGAGTAGGATAACCTGTCATCGGGAATGATGACGTTGGAAAGCCCGGTGTCTGAAAACCTGGCATCAGATAAACCGGCATCGGAAAACCCAGCATCGGGAAACCTGGTGACGGAGGCATCTGGCCCAATGTCAGATAATGAGTAACCAATGGAGGGGTGCCCGCAGGTGGGAAGGAGGTTTCCTGGGAAATGAACCCAGATGAAGGAACCACAGGGGGAGGTGCCGTGGAGCCTGGAGGGGGCATCGGGACCTGGATCATGCCTGAAGTATTGGGAGGTGGAGGCTCCATACCCGTGTCCTCTGTCAGCAGCGGAATGAACTCCAGTGACAGAGGAAGGCCTGACGAGAGGGGGGGAGACATGAGGTGCCCCGATGGCAGGTCTGATCGCGACTTTGCTAAGGCAAACAGCAAAGGGTCAAGTGGCGAGTCTCTAGGGTGGAGGACCCTGGGAGATGATGGGTTGACTGGTCACTCTTTCTGTCCGACGTTGGGGGCCAAACTGGAGCCTGACGGGAGAGTGGATGGATCTAAATGGGCATCAGAGGAGCTGGTGTCCAATGGAACAGATCCGGCCGGGCTAGAGATGGCTGGGAGGCCGCTGCTAGGCTGATCAGTGGAGGCTGTGCACCCTTCGCCGGAGGCGAGGGGTGACTTACCAGCAGGATCAGTCAACAGAATTACCACCTTCAAAGAGGCAACCCCTGGCTGCCCGCTCACCATGGCAGGAGGGGGAGAAGGGGCCCCACCCAAAGAAGCAGACAGGGTGCCCAAAAAAGTACTCACGGTTGCCGGCCTCTCAGATGACAACTGACTCCTGTCCCAATGTTTCTCTTTACTTTTCTTTTTCTTCAGAGCCAGCGATGACGACCATTCCCAGAGTATTTGAAGCTTCCTTTCCATAGACACCAAGCGTTAGGTCAATAGATGAGCCTCAAGGGATCTCTTGCACCTGATTCTGGTCACCTAGTTGAAGGCCTGGCAGATGGAACACTCCTGGACATCATGCTTCGAACTGAGGCAGAGGAGGCATTGGGAATGGTCGTCCCCGTGCTGGATTTGAGCGCTGCACTTAGACCACTTTTTCTTCTGTCTAGAAGACATCAAATTGAAGAAAATTGTTGTATGAATTTTACAAGAGGCGAAGAAATACTTCGAAAATATAACGCAGATGTTAGATTGCTGTTCTGACATGAGCCGAATGTGACTGAGGTGATGGCGGGAAAGAACTGGAGAATGGGCACGGGACTGCTTCTTTTATAGTCCGGCTGACGTCACGACGTCGGGGGCGGTCCCCGCTGATGATTGCTAACTACAAGTTTGCCGTGCAGACCTGATGCCAGGTGGCGCAGTTCTATATGTGAAGACCTACTGCAGGAACTCTCTCGAAGTAAGATAATTTGTTGTGCTTTGTGTACTGCACATCTATCTCCTGCAGTCACTAGGCAGCACATCCTGTTTTCCCTATGCTCCCTGTCCTTCTGCACTCTTGCTGCTCCTGCGGCTCTCTCTGTCTCTGTACTCTCATGAGTCTCCCCACCCCCACCAATTGCAAATAAAACCAGCTCTGCTGGTATTGAGCTCCTGTGTCTGTCTCTGTCTCTCTCTCCCCCTACGCAGCAAGTAAAAACACGCAAACATGATTGCCCTTGGTCAATGCTCCTTCTTTTTTCATTTGCTGATTACTGGTAGGTATACTTTTATTTGTTTAATCTTACAAGATCATTACAAATGACATATAAAAACAGATTATTCAATTATAAAAAACAAAAATCATTCATAAACAAACATCTCTAATATACAGATACAATAATTACTTAAGCAATTACTTACACAACTATTGATTTAGTCTTTATTTTCCTTATTTTCTGTATGAATACTATAAAGGTTGCAACCCTTTTTATAATAATTTCATCCTCCGTTGTTAACAACATATTAATCAGTAAGTTATCATCACATCCTTTTAATGAAGACAAAATGGGCTCTAACCATTTTTTCCTGGCCCCTTCATTCCATGGGCATTTTAATATAACATGTTGACAGTTCTCTATATCCTGCCCCCTACAAAAACAGTTCAAATACACTGGATCTTTTGTATTTTTAAATTTAGCAGTAAGAACATTTGAGTCTTTGAATTCTATCCTGAACCTAGCATAGGTTTTCCTATGTTCTGGATTTTCTAGGATGTCTAGATAATATTTGTACTTATGCGCCAATATGTTATTGCAATACCATATTGAGAATCTAGAATTTTTTACTTTTTCCATATCCTCCTTCTTATATTTTTTTATCAATGATTTCTTTATACATTTTTTATATTGTACCGAAATTAAGTCCTCAAGTGATTCCAAGCCTACTGACTTTAAAATCCTTTTAATTTTAAGTAACCGTGGAGACTGCCAATATTTGTTAATTTGCCAAAAGATTTTTTTCTTCTAGGCACTTTTTAGCCATTCTATCTTGCTGCAAATCATTTAATCTAATCCAAAAGTTTACAATCCTTGTTTCTGCAAATACTAAGAGATTAACCTGCACAGTCTCTTCATATACATGGGCAGCTGGGATGGAAAGCAGAAAACCAAGGGTATACCACAATAATCTAATTACAGGTCTTTCTAGAATTGTTATATATTTGTGGTCTCATAATTTGGCTCCATATAATATTTGCAAATTGTATTTTGCTTCAGTTGCAGCTAAAAGGGGCCTAACAGAAAATCCCCCAAATCTTACGTTGAACCTTCTTAGTGCCAAAGCAGTATTCGTGACCCTCTTTTGCAGTGAGGTGTAATGAGCTTTCCATCAAAGATTTTTAGAAAAAAATAGTCCCAAATAAACATAATCATTAATGATCTGTAAAGGTTGTGATTTTACAACCCATTTCCCACCATATTTTTTATTACCAAAAATCATGACACTTGACTTTGTCATATTTATCTTTAGGCTCATTTCATCAGTGAATGCCTCCAAGATATCTCACTTTCCTTGTAGACCCTTAGCCATCAGAGAAAGTAATATTATATCATCTGTATATGCCATTCCTGAACAATAATCTGAGCCAATTTTTGTTGAGTCAGTTTGTGAGGATTGCAATTTTCCTAATAGAGGGTCAATATAAATTGAGAACAATGTAGGGGCTAAAATACACCCCTGCCTTACTCCCGTGTTTGTTGCAAATTGAGTAGACAAGTTCCCTGCTAAATCCAATCTTATTTTCACCCAGGTATTAGAGTATAGTAGTCTGACTGCATTTATGATCACAGGGTATATTCCAAAATTAATCATCAGGTCCCAGAGTTTACTTCTATCAATATTGTCAAATGTGGTCGAAAAAGTAATATATGCTGCAAACAATTTTTCATACCTTAGTTTCACATATTTTTCACATAAGTGATGCAAAATAAAACAGTTGTCCATTGTTCTTGATGTTGTTTGCTAATTAGAACATACTGTAACTGACAGTCGAGGGTGGGATATGAAGAACAGTACATGAACTAGAGGTTGACATGTTTACAGCAAGACCTCGCTAATTTGAACTACATGGGACACTCTGAATTAGTTTGGACTAGCAGGCTTTCATTATAGTGAGGTTCCTGTTTAATGAATGGAATTTGTGGAGTGAGTATAACTCACATTATACTGTACAGGTGAGTCATAGTCGGATGTGATTTATAGAGGAGTTGCTTAGTTGCTTACAGACATTAGCAAGCAACTTTATTAACTATCTTTATTCCTTTATTTACTTTACTTTAGAAAAGTATTTTAGAGACATTTTATGCAGGTTTTCAGGGTGGAGGCAAGTCACTTTGGCTTGTAAATTTCTTAGCATCAGGAGATGGAGGGGATCACAATCTGGCTTACTTTCTAGCCAGAACAGGCATTTGCCAAAGCTTTTTACAGCTTCATTGTGCATTGGTATAGGCACATCTGATCAGGTTTCTTCCTCCTTGGACTCCAGTTTCTGTTCACAGCTGGTATGGTGTACTGCCTCTGTTATACAGTCATCAGATAGCAGTTCGTGCACATCCTCGTCCTGATCACAGCTCATCCAGTTGTTCAGCTCATCCTCCGTGAGACTGATGGTACATTTGGCTACCAGCTTGGAAATTATACTGATGTCTCCCTCCAATGAGTCTGCAAGGTCCATGGCTTCTGCATCTTCAGTTAATTTGCTGTGACTCCCAGTTTCACTGTCCTCTTCTGTATCAGACTGTTCTGTTGCTGGATCCTCTTTGGTCTCTTCTGTTGATATCTGACCAATACCCAACTTGGCCAAGGCTTTGGTGATTGCACTCTGGTGTACATTATCCCAAGCTTTGGCAACCATATAAATCATGCTCTTTAGTGTGAGACTCTTCACAGTTGTCTGCAACCAAAATGGTGCAGGGTCTGCACCACAAGACATACAAAGAGAGACTAAAGGAGCTTAATATGTATACCCTTGAGGAAAGAAGGGAGAGGGGGGACATGATAGAAACTTTCAAGTACCTCAAGGGAATCAACAAAGTCCAAGAGGGTAGTATTTTTCAGAAAAAGAGATGTGCAAGAACAAGGGGGCACAATTTGAAGATAGAAGGGGGAACAGCTCAGAGGTAATGTGAGGAAGTATTTTTTCATGGAAAGAGTTGTGGATGCATGGAGCAGCCTTCCTGAAGAGGTTGTGGAGTCAAGAACAGTGGGGGAATTCAAGAATGCATGGGACAGGCATAAGGCAGTCCTAGTTGGGGTGGGGTAGGAGGAAGGAGGCTGTTGGTTAACTAGGATCTGCAGCTTATCTGTTAGGTAGGAAAATGGGCAGACTAGGTGGGCCAAACAGTCCTTATCTGCTGTCAAATTCTATTTTTCTATGGCATAGACTCATTCAGTTCATGAAGCACAATTTGCAACAACCTTTTCCTGCAACAACGTTTCATGATCTTGAATATCTTTGATCAGATAACTGCAGCTTTGAAGTAGTGCTGGGGAGAAGGAAACACAACAGATGTCACCTTCTCTGCTTTTTACCACTGGCATTTCAGGGTGGGTGAGTGTACTTGGATTCATGTCATAATGGCGATTGCTGAATGGCAACCGTTATGACGATGGTACATCACTGAAAATCAATTTCGGTGATGTACTCCCTTGACACACAGGAAACCGGTGCCGGGGACTTAGATTTTTAATGTTAATGCGGGGGGCTGTGCCCCCTACTAAAGGATTCTTAACTCTAGGAGGGTGCATGTCAGGGGGTGTGCAAATTTTTGGGGGAAAAATTTTGGGCGGGGTGCACAAAAACGTAGGTGTGCTGGGACCTGAACCCAGAACCCTCGCAGCTTTAGGCTGCTACCCACCCACCATGCTATGTGGCCAGCTCTGCATCCCTATGCCAGGCCAACCCTCCCTCCTTTCCCTCATGTTCATCACCCCCCTGCACGTATACATATAATGACGTCCTGTCGCTATATGCACAAACCTCCCCATCCGGTCGCCTTCCTCACCCCCTTGCCCTGTCCTTCCTGTCCCGCAAGTGGGTCGCTGTTTTGGTAGGCACCCACTTGCAGCTAGCCCACATCGGAGGATACCGTGCACTGTCCAGAAGGAGTATGGCTCTTATGGGGAGACAGCACAACCAAAGAATAGTCTTCACATTTGGTACGAAAAGGTTTCTGTACCATCTCAGGAAGATCCCTGCATCCATACAGGTGAAACATTGCTTTTTATTATGCATAGGTAAATTTGCCTTGTTTACACCACTCCGGAAGCTATGAGGGTCTCAAGATTTTTTCCACCATTAAAAGTCTACATTTATGGGTACCAGGTGGCATTTGTATGGCATGATAACCCTGTATTTTTGATTTTTATTACCAGGGCACCCCACTCACTACTGTGAGTATCCTATCTGTTAGAAAACACTAGTATAGGCCTGCCACATCAGGAGTGTAAATTGCTTCTAATGACTGAGACTCCCTAACAATCAGCTGATGAATTACCTGATGAACAGTGAGATACCTTACTCAGCTACATTGAGTTTTTTCCCACACTAGCAGAGTTGTCAGAGTCAATGCAGCTTCTTAAATCTCTGCAACTAGCCATCACTAGCTGCAAACTCAGTGCAACCGCTAAGCTTTCTATGAAAGAGCAATGTCTTCTCTTTCAGTACTGGACCCGAGGTTGATGTTCTTTTCTTTTCTCACGTTTCTGTCTGAACCACAAATAAATTGCAGCATCCCTCTCATCATCCTGCTGCTGCCTCATATTTTTCCGAAGTTCAGTGCCAAGTGCCCCTTCCATCATCACTGTGAATTGATGAAGATTCTGTCTGGTATCTTTAATGTCAGTGATGGTGTCACAGCCTATCCACACTCAGGACAAAGTATGCAACAGATCGCCAATTTTCTCAGCCCTCCACACCTGTAAGGTCACCTTAGCAGCTGCCACCACCACTCAGAAGTGATTCTCTTACCTGGGGACTTTCATGGTCCGTATCCCACTGGAGCCACTGCTCACAAAGTACAATTCTTCTTTGGCTGTGGGCAAACAGTCTGTTTCTGTTCCCTCAGCAGATAGAGTTAATTAAAAAAAGAAAGAAAAAAAAAAAACAGTACAAAATTATTGTTGTAGACAGTAATTTTTCCAATACCAAATTCAGCAGCCAAGATCACAACTCGGTCACCATTCACCAATCCATTCAGAATTTTGAGCTTTTGAGGAATGCTGAGAACAATTTCTTTTTGTTTCACAGACGTGGCTACTAAAGAAAAGTTGTGAGTAGCACTGTGAGTAGTGCAAGGTAGGTTATCAAAACATTAGTGATTTAGTTTGGTAGACACCAGGTTATATGACGCAGAGTTAATTAAATAATTCAACTGTAATTGACTGGGTTTACAATTTCAACTCCAATTGGCAATGTGATAATCAGCAGCCACTAGTCAACCACTACCACAGCAAGAACAGGCTGGAAATGCATGCTGAAGAACAGGCTGGAAACGCATGCTGAAGAACAGGTGAACAGGCTGAAAAAGCATGCCGAAGAACAGGCTGGAAACGCATGCTGAAGGACAGGCTGGAAACACATGCTGAAGAACATGCTGGAAACACATGCTGAAGAATAGGCTGAAAAAGCATGCTGAAGAACAGGCTGGAAACGCATGCTGAAGAACATGCTGGAAATGCATGCTGAAGAACAGGTTGGAAATGCATGCTGAAGAACAGGCTGGAAATGCATGCTGAAGGAGGGCTACAGACTCTTTCCTGTAAAATGGGATTTGTTACATCAGCACTTTACTGCAGTCCTGTTCCCCTTCATACCTCATCAGCATTGTGACCTCACTGACTGTGACATCACTACTGTCCAATCAAGAAGAACCATTCATCTTTTACCAGATCAGTCACTAGTGATATCACAACGAGTACAGTCACAATACCAATGACAGGAGCATATCCAGAATTTGGGAATGGGGGAAGGGGGTGGTTCCACCAAAGAAATCCCAATATTTAGTTCTGGTGAACAAAAACCTACTTTTATGAAAACAAAATGGAGGAATGGGGGTGTGGTTCCAATCATCCAGGACTCCCCTTACCCCGGCTATGCTATGGATGAGGTATGAAGGGAAATGTTATTTTATTTGAGACTTTTGGGCTGGAGAAGGTACATTACGCCAATGCTTATTTCCATGTTTAAGCTTGGAGAGAATTAATCTTATGGAAATGAGCATTGACTTAGTGTGCCTTCCACAGCCAAAAATTCCAATGTAACTTATTCCTAGTTTTTTCTAACACTGTCAACCCCTGTTGGGTCTTCAGGATCACAGTTCTGTGTTCTAGTCACAAGGGTAAAGCACTAGATAGAATTGGACTGATTTTCAAAGGTTGACGCAGGGCATGCGTCAAGCCCTGCATCGACCCTGACATCTGACGCAACAAAACCAAACTCCTTTAATGCAACTGTGCCAAATTTTAGTACATTTGACAGAGTTGCAACAGTTTCTACACTTTATGGCGGCTTGTGCTAAATATTTGGCACAAGTCCCGTATAATGGGCTCCCCAAGTGGTGCAAGTTAGATCAGGGAGGAGCTGATCTAACTTGTGGCATTTGGTGCATGGAATGAAAATCCTGATCAGTGCCAAAGAAATGCCACAAGCCCCCTGCACTGTATGTTTGGTACACCAGGGACTTGCGGCATCCATATGTCATTTTAAAACTGGGCCCAGCATGTCGCTTTCCAGGAAGAGTGCTGTATTACATCTAACACCATCAGGTAAAACAATCTAATTAAGAAAAGGATAAACAAAAACTGCTTAAAAATAATAAGTAATATCTGGTTACTTATACTTTTATTATCTAGTGACTATCGTTAACAGCCATGGGGGCATCCCTGCACATACAGTGAAAAAAAAAGTGCCAGCCAACAGCCTCTTCACATGCCTTCATAGTAATCCACCCTCCTTTGTCCATGCAGAATATGGCTGCCGTGGCACCATTCCTCACAACAGTGTTTTAAAAAAGGCTCAATTTAGTTGGTACAACCAGTGTTGTACATCTCTCCCAGCCCCATGTTTCCAATACAGCTTACCTTCTGCTACTGCACTCTCAGTCAGGTTCCAGCCACAGAACAAGACTGGGCTATCCAACTACCATTCAAACTCAGAGTCATCCCTCCTCCTACCAGTACCACATCATTTCTTAATCTCCACTTTTGTGGAACCTACTGTGACAGCACCACCTGCAGATCACTTAATGTAATGGAACCATTTTTCTTGATATATGCCTGCATTGCAAAATGTTATGAAAAACTATGTTAGACATTTTTTTTTACTTTTTATTTATAGTGTTTTATACATCTGCATAAAACATAGTGTTCCTAAACACATATACATACCGATGCAAATACAAAGTACATTACCAAGGATGAGGAATATTTTTTTTAATTTTTATGCTCACCCCCCACTCGAATAACAATAACAGATTTTAGGGTTTGGAAAATTATGGAATATTGTAGCTCACAACATACCTGAAGCATGGCAATATCCCATGATATATCACAAGCTGTCATGTGCTGTATTATTCCTTAATTATCCAACGGCTAAAATAAATTCTCAAACTTTATTGGCTAACAGCTGTCACTTGCCTTCATCATCTTCTTTGTCTCTTAAACTTCATCTGTCTCTGCTACTCTTACTGCTTTGAAGCCATTATCCTCCACTTGTGACATCAGAATCATGTCCCTGGCAAACAGATTGAGATGTCATAAGTGGAGGATTATGACTTCATGACATAAATAAGCATTCAGGCAGATGACGGTACCAGAGATACACAGATGCATTGCAAGGACAGCAGAAAAAGTTTTGCCAACAGGTGATGGATGCTGTTGAAAAGGGTTCTAAGTAAACATTACCGTGGTGGCAGCAGAAAAAAAGAGTAAGCAGAACTGACCCAGTGTGCCTCAGTGGGAAACAATGATTCACAGTCAGTAGCCAAATGGTCAGAGTCATCATAGTTTTGTAATAATATGGCAAATGTCATGCTGGAAAAGCTGTATCTCTTGGCACATCTCAACAGGTACATTTTAGGAAGGAAAGGAAAGGCATTAGGTTTTCCATAGTGCCTTTCATATACCCTGTATCCCAAAGCAGTGTGCAAGCCATGAACAGTGGCAGAAGGCATGGGCATTCCTTGGGGTAGCTACTAGAAACTGAGGGAGACCAAACACAAAAGAGAGACAGAGAATATGTTTAAGCATGGACAGACTAAGGGCTTTGCTTGAGATCACAGTGAGGGAGTTCACATGTAGTACGCTATGCTACAGATAACTGCTATGTGTCACAAAATTGCTACCAGGTATTTTAGAAAAACTTTACAAATGGACATCATTTCTCACATGTGTTTGTTCATACAGGCCCCTAGGTATGATAAAATAAAATGCCTATGGGCAACATATCTGCAGCTCATAGGCATCCTTGAGTCATAGCGCTGCACAACAGGGGTCCATCAGCCTCCTGTGGAAGGCATTTAAGGGGCATGTACCACTTCTATGCTCAATCCCCTGGCTATTCATGCAGTTATGCAAGCAAATGGTCCAGAGAAATGTCCAAGGGGCATGCCCACACCCTGTGCCATTCACTACTGTGTGGAGTATCGGGCAATGGGGGCATGATCTATGTGACCAGGTACCCTGCCATAGCTGCTGCATGTCCCCCTACAGATATCACTCAATGGCTGCGGCAGTACTGTACACCGCTGTGCACTACTGCCCCAACATTCTATCCTGGCAGCCATTGGGTGGTCACCCAGTACAAAGTACTGGGATGTGTGGTGTCCCACAATCCTCTGCTCTTTGCAGAACAGGGAATCCACTAACAGACCAGGATGAGCATCCAATTGGATGCTCATCTGTGTCTACCAATCTACTCGCCCATGCACCAGCATGCTGAGGGGGTTGGGGTGACAGACAGGCACCCTGCTGTTGCCAGCTGTAGTGAATGCCATGCCCCACACATCTGTCCAAGGGTGCAGAGCTGCACAGGCTGGGTACGTGCCTCTTTCCCGTACCTAGCCTCCCTGTAATGCATAGCCCCCATTGCAGTCTTGGACAAAGTAACTTTTAAAAAGTAATCAGTTACAGTTACTAGTTATATTCAAATAAATGTATTCCATTACAGTTACTTATTACTTTTATATAAAAAGTAATTAGTAACTGTAACTGTAATGCATATTACTTTTCATATTACTTTATGCTACTTTTGATAACATAGTTGTGTTTACTAACTGAACATAGCTATGTTCTCATGAAACCCCAAGAAAATTATAAAAGAAATAAAACAGATTCTAAAGACAATTAATATGTTAATTTATAACACAGTACCCATCTGACATTGCCAGCCACAACAATCCCTTTACATTTCCATAAGTAAGAGCTCTATTAAAAAAAAACTCTCAACTACGCACCCTGCATCTACTGCTGCCCTCTGCAATCTTTTCCCCCCACAGCTGAATCTTGGCTTTGCCAGCCATTGCTGTCCCTGAAGTTTTTCATTTCCGTAACACCCATGCTCACTCTCCAACACATGCACCCTGCGTCTACTGCCAGCGCCCTTGGGGATCTTTTCCATATAGCTGTATATCCTGACAATGCCAGCCACAACTACCTCTTTACTTCCCACCCTTACCCCACTGCCTCACACACCCTGCTGCATCTTCTGTACTTGGCGATCTTTTCCACATCTAGCCTGTATTCTCCTGCTGACTATGTGAGAGCCACAACTGCCCCTTTAAATTTCTATAATAAAATCCCACCCTCACATAGCTCCCCCTACACTCACACACACGCACCCTGAAGATCTACTGCCCTTCCTTGCTTTGTTGATCTTTTCTCATTTCCCCACAGCAGCCAGAATCTCAATTTTGCCATTGCCAGCCACAGATTTCACCCTTCATCACATACAGTAAATTCCACCAGCACACACCTGCTTACCCCAACACACAATTTAAACACTCTTTTCCACAGCTGAACCTTGACTTGCAACTTCCACTGAGACAGTTATAATTATGTCTAAGTCTGCCATGACTATTATGCCACTGTCAGTATGCCACAACTGAAATCATACAGTGTCACTCACAATCGAATTATCACACAACACAAAACACTTGTTGCACTCCGATACATACCCCTTCAATGAGGATTTTCGATAGGATGGGGCAGGTGATAGTGCTAGACCCGGCAGGTCGGTGGTCAGATGATCAAGCGGCCTGCTGTAGCAGTTTGGTACATGTGGTGTTGATGGAAATAGGCCCTGAGCCCTGCCTGTAGATGGACTACTTGCCTTTTTCTCTACAACAGCTTTTCTGGCCCTGATTTCCTCGGGGTTCATAATGGCTACAGCAGGGTTCATTTTTGGGTGGGGGATTGGGACAATTGACACACAGTTTTTATTTTGACCTACCTTTTCATCTACTATGGGGACAACCTGCTCATTGTTTTAGAGGTTTTAAACTGCTGTTTTATGAATCTGGGCTCGGCTGAACAATATGATCCATTATGGTTTTCATTTGACTTTTTTTTTTTTCTCATATCTCTGTTTCTCACCTTGCAGCCACAGTCCTGCTGTATATCCAGCCACCGCTCCTACCTTCACCTCCAACCCCGAAGCCGACATGCCTAGCTGGCAACTACAACCGTTGAGAGGGGCTCCCCCTTAAGCCCCCACACCCGGCGAGGATCCATTTCTGGCACACACCTATTTCAGGCATTGTTGGACGGTAAAGCTAGTGGCTATCAAGCTGCCACAGACCACGCTGCCTTTTTCCCTTTTTCCCCCAATGGGAGCACGTTTGTGCAATGATGTCCATGTGCAGCATGCAGACGTCTGCTGAGCTTCCCCCTGCTGAGAACCGCCACAACTGTAGTCCCTCTGGATGTCCCTAGGTACCACCAGAGCATGGCGTGCACCCACCCCTTTCCCCAGGACTAGGAGAACTGATGGACACTCGATCCTAACCCTCTCCTGCCGACCCCCGATGACCTGGGCTTGTTCCCTAACCCAGGTCACCGGTGTGGTATGAGGTGTGATGTCCAGTGCCTCAATCCTCAGTGCCACCGGGCCAGCTTTCTTTTAACCTTTACTTTTTATATCCAGTGGGTCAGTGTCCCACATAGATAAATATCTGAAATTAATCCTGCTACTGTAGAGGGCCATGACTGATGACATGCATGGGTGTAACAAGCTTGTACATCAAATGGCCAAACTGTTGGCCCTTCAAACAAATGTCATCAATTCCTATAGTGATTCTTAGCTGTACCATGCATAGCATAAGTAGTATAATTTGTATATTAAATGTTGTAAAATGATATATTTAAAACTAAACTGACAAATAAAATGATGTTTTCTGACTTTTATGTGCACAGCACATGTTACATATATAGAACAAAATGGTAATATTAAATGCATGCTGAAAATAAAAAATTAAGTTAAAATCGATGTTTCAACCATAGGTCTTCTCCAGGAATTACCAAAAAGAGAAAAAAAACGCAGGTTAGGGAAATAAGAGAAATACATGTGAGGAAAGAAAAGGAGGAGCTTTAGAAGAAATATAGATTAATACATGGGGTGGTTTGTTTAATGAGAGTTTACACACACCTGAGGTGTTGGATGTCACATAAATCCTGACAGCGAAGCTCGAGGGGTTTATTTAAGCATCCAATACTGAGAATGTGTGTAAAATCTTGAGTTAAACACACCACCCCATGTTTTATTCTATATAATTGCTGGGGAGTGTTTTTTCACCATAGCAGTTATGTAAAATAAAGCCACAGCCCCATGCAGCTGCCATCCTAGGGTTTCAGCACATTCCATTGATGGAGTTTCACTGCTGAAACATTTTGTCACCCTTTTTTGTTTTTTTACAGCTTAGACATAATAGTAGACTAGACCAGTTGCAGTATTTACTTTTTTTTTAAGTTAAGTTACTGCTGAGTGCCAGTAACTGTGAAGTGTGCAGGCATGCAGTGCTACAGAAAGGCAGAGAGGGAGAGAAGAGCTGAGGCTGGTGCGTGTGTTGACCAAAGCAAAGCTGATGCATGTTTGCCATTATAAGCTGCTGGTTATAATGGCAAATTATAACCTGGTTTCCCTTACGGAAAAACCACTAACCCGTTATTATAAAGTGATAATAGTTAAGGTAAGAATAGAATCTGGAAAATGAAAATGTCATGATAGGTATGAAAAGGTAGAGTATAAGTGAATGGGCTGAGGTGTCCTTAAGTTGAAATGAATCAACAGGACCTAGTAAGAAGGCTGAAAGGTGAAAGCTGTGTGTGCACACTCATTTTCATTTTCTACACATTAAAGAAATACTCAAACTGGAGGTGCCAGTGATTTACCTAATCTGCGATAATTAGTATAAGGACACCCAGTGCAAGGACACCTCACCAGAGTCATTGAGCCTAACAATATTTTCTGTAATGAGATAACTGGCAAAAACAACCAAAACATCCAAAGGCACTGTAACCATATAGAAAGCAGCGGTGCGATAAATGAGGCTACCTTATAGTCATAGCCACTGTGTTAGAGCAAAGATCTCGTAGGGCAAACCAATATTAGGTCAGAATTCCTAGGCTTAATGTTACAAGGCTGCATTTCTTTGCTCCAGTTGTTGTGCCATGGGTTCACACCACCCCATACCTCTGGCTGCTCATAAAACCAAGACACTGCGACTACTCAAACCTGAATATCAGCAAGGCTACAAAAAAGGGTACCTCACAGCCGTGAAATATTGCCTAAACTTTTCATTGTGAAAAAAGGCAAAAAATGGTATTCAACTTGCATTCAGTGTGCAAGGTGAAGATGCTGGTTGCTCATGCGATGCTTGCCAGAAGGCAATGTTTTTTAGCCTGATGATGTACTAAATCGAGCACACAGTTAGCTGAGCAGCCTTTGTTTACACTGAAACCTGAATAGCAAAAGACACCTGCACAATCTCTGGATTTATGCAATGTCATAAACCTCTTGAGCTTCACTCTTGAGGTTTATAAAGTCACTATAACTCCTTGCTGGATTACAGAAACCATAACAGATGGATGCTCATCTGTTATTCTATTTATATTACAGTAACTAGTTACTTTTAGGGAAAAGTATTGTCATTACAGTTACTTATTACTTTATTTTAAAAGTAATCAATTACTATTACTAGTTACCTAGAAAGGTAATCAGATTACAGTTCCTAGTTACAAGTAACTAGTTACTACCCAGCACTGCCCCATTGATATAGGATTACAAGTTGGATCACATTCAATGTGTTATTAAAGCATACTTTATTGTTAGAGCTGTGTGGAATGAAGAATTCTACTAGTGGAATTCATACAAAATTGCAATTCTGCTTTCAAAATGTTTTTCAGAATGTATTTTTTTATTCCGCGGAACTACAAAAATCATTTCTGTGAAAACCATGGAATAATATTCTACAGATTGTGTCATCCACAGAACATTATTCAGCAGTTTGAGGAAAATTAATCTACTGTTTACATAAACTGTAGAATACAATTCTGTGGTTCACATTCTGCTTTCAAAATTCCAGAATTCTGCTTTTGACACAATTTCATGGAAGTAGGTGGAAGTGGAATTTGAAAATTCTGTAGAGCTCTATTTATTGTTCACTGGAAAAATTTGGGACACAGTTATCACTAAATGTCAACAGCATATAAACAGCTGGCAAACATCTGTTTATAGGTAGTTAACATTCACTATCTACTGCAATTAGTATTTTATTCTAAAAAAAAGAAAATAAAACAAAAAATAAATAAACGTAATTCTGATAGAAAACCTGTATCAACATGAACATAAAAAAGAGAAAAGTGCAAATAACTTTTAATTTTTTTCTATAAACTCTAATGTACTTTTTTTGATGAGTATTAGTTACATGTAAACCCTAGTGTGTAGAGAAGTGTAGCATCACGAACTCTTGATAGACTTACGTCAGCAACAATCACTGAAACAGATACCGTCACTGCATTATGCTGCTCTATGGCAGAAATGGATGAAGCAATATTGCATAACTGCTAGTTGCTGTCTTCGTGTTTCAGACGTCATATGTATTGCCAATGTTTCTGATTTATTTAGGAATCTGATGCTATGGAATCAGTAGAGAGTTTCACTGTATATGTATGAGGTCTAAATAAAACAGCATGAGGAATAAGGAGCTCAGCTAGGAAAATAAACAGTAACCACATTGACGTTATTGGTGTTGAAACTAAAACTTTAGAACAGATGTTAACAGTTGTGGGGGTGAGAGCAGAGTCATTTTACTCTTAAATAGCAAACATATCATAAAGTATTTTTACTTTTTACTTCTGAAACATGTTTTCTATTACTTGTTAGAAGATTTCTGAGCAAATACAAAGAGTTATGCAATGTACTGTAGCACATTACTGGAGACCTATATTTCTAGCATGAGTCAACATCATGTCATAACTCATAACCACATTGACCTGTCCTCACCGATTGCAACATTACAGCTAACTATGAGAAGCCACAATGAAACAGTTAATCTTGTACCATGCATTCTGCTATCTGATTGGCCAGCTGTATGTCAACGTCTGTGACAGAAGCCCTAAATAACATCAAGTTTATTATTACAGGAATTATTCCATTGAGCAAGCTCATTCACAAGGAGATCCTGGAGATTTCAACAATACAGTGACGTACATGATCTTATACAAAACAGATTTGGATAGCACTAGTAAACAGCAATGGCAATGATAAGGTGCAACTTGGATTGTTGCAAATAACTGATACATTACATAAAAAAACTAACTGCACTAAGGTGCACGTAGATGATACACATAGAGTGAGACAAGTCTTCACTGGGGGCAGAAGGAAAAGGAAAAAATTAAAAAAGTGGAAACATGGGGCTGTAGAAGACATCACAGAGGAGGGTGGTAGGTTCAGAGGGACAGGTATATTGTGCAGTAGGATGGGTTACAGGGAGGGGGTCTAGGGAGGTAGTGACTGGGGTAGGGGTAGGAGGGGAGTGAGACAGGCGGTGGGGAAAGGGGAGGGTGGTAGGTTCAGCAGGACAGGAATATTGTGCACAGAGATGGGGTACAGTGAAGGGGTCTGGGGAGAGGAGGGAGGTGACTGGGGTAGGGGAGGAGGGGTAGGAGACAGGGAGGTGGAGGAAGGGAAGAAGTGCTAGGAGGAAGAATGTGTAAGGGAGTTGGGGTAGGAATAAGGGGTGTGTGGGGCAGATGGGTGAGAGGTTAGGCTGGGCGGTTGGTGGGGAGACAGGGATAAGGTGACAAGCAAAAGGGGTGGTGTGGATTCACATATTAACTTAACGTGAAGCATATGCAATCACTTTACATCTCAACAAATGTACCAATTGAAAAGGAAGCTCTTTAAGACAGTCACATTAATTCTACATTCAATGGTTGCAAATTAACCCTTGCAGGGCTGTGGACTGATATATCAGTGCAAAATTCCTGTATGTTTTAACTCTTTCGGCAGCCTAAGGGTTATCATAATAGCTATCATAATGCTATTATGAGCAAGATTACATTTTTCTTCCCACAGGTCAAAAAGCAAACAAACAAAAAAAAACAATTTCAGGAGGCAGTATAGTCAAGAGATTAGAGCAACATGCTGTGAACCTGAAGATCCAGCAGATCTGGGTTTGAAACCTACAGCTGTCACTTACATATTATGTAACCCTAAGCAAGTCACTTTACCTTCCTGTGCTCCTGCGACACACCTGTGAATGAGCTTCTCCTCAGTGTGCCTTTCCTTGCCAAAAAAAAAACAAAAAAAAACAAATATGAGAGGCATGCATATTTAAATTGTTGTTGGTAATTACATATGGTTGACACTATACTATACCACACAATAGTTAAGGTGTAGCTGATACTTGTTACAAAAAGTACAAAACTTTCAAAGTTGGCATCACTTCTCAATTTTTTTTTGGCCCCCCAGGCTCCTGGCTGGCCTCTCCTTCAGGCCACCAATGCCCTTCGCTGCCACCCTGCCCTGGTGCAGCCACCACCAACCCACATCGCAGCCCCCTGGGTAACCTGGTGTAACCCTTTGCCGGATAGGTCCCCATCCTCTGAGGGAAAAGGCACTGGTGGGGCAGGCCAGCACACTCTTTCTTGGCCCGGGTGCTGCCGAGGTGGTCTTTGGACTGTCCAGGGTCCCGTGGCAATGGGAACCAGTGGCCATCATCTGGCCGACCACGGAGCACTTTTTTCCTGTTTTTTCCCCCTGGGGCATGGCGTGGCATGCCACTAACATCAAGATGTACACTGACATTCACCACAACCCTTTAGTCAGCAGGACCCAGCATTTTGCCCTACCACTGGCCTCTGTCAGGAGTCGGCAAGTGCCGGGTTACCTCCCACCCACCACCCCTGAGAGAAAGCGAGCAGTCATCAGATGCTCAAGTCTTCTCTTCCGGCCAGCCCTCCAGTGTCCCGGGTCCATTCCCAAACCTGGGTTGCTAGGCGTACCGACTAATCCAACGCAACTAACGGGCCAGCTACTTTCATTTTTAACGTTCTTATTGATTTAAGTTTTCAGTAGGGCTGGGTGGAATTTATCTTTCACTGCAGAATTCTGGCAAAATTACAGTTTTGCTTCACTGACATTTTGTGACATTTCCAGGAAAATGCTGTGAAATTTTGCCAAAATTATAATTTTAGTAATTTCCATCTACTGTAAACAGTCTTTGTCCAAAGTACACCAGATTTGGTGCAGTGAATTTACCAAACCTCATAAAAAATGTACAAACATGCAGATCTCTAGCTGTAAAGAAGACTGAGTTATAAACCCTTGGACTTTCAGAAATGTTGAAAACAGTCTTGCAAGGATGTTAGCTGCTGAATGATAAGCCCCAATAACTTTTAAACTAGAGAATGCAATATCACAAATTATGTTAGGTTCATTGACCCTAAAAATGAGATTGTGTGTCAGCTGTCTAATCTCTTGCTCAAAGACTGGCTACATTACAAGCAGCCAAAGATCGCAAAATTAGATCAGTAATTAATGTTGAATTTCATGAACTGTTGTGAAAATTGTGGAATTTTGTTATATTTTTGTCTAAGCCATATCCATACATTTTGCCCAGCTATATACAATGGAGCTGCCATTGCATAAGAAGGAAAAGGCTAGGTAGAGTGGCAGTAAGGTAGCATTCTTATGAAGCTCTATAGTAAAAGTATAGTGGTGCCAAGTGTCAGGTCAGTATGCTGAGCGAAGAACCATAGTCATGCACATCACTGTGCACTGTCCTGTCTTCTTGCAGCATGCCAGCTAACCACTAGAGCGTACTGATTAAGTGCCTTGTGGAAGCACATGCATGTGCAGCATTGTTTCTGTACAATGCCACCTGCCGACTCTTTAGTGACCCTGTGGATAACAATGTATAGTTTTAGTGTTTAAAAAGATTGGAAGTTACACCAAGCATTACAACTAATTGCAACTGAGGCCATTCTGACAGACGTATTTGGATATCTTTAGTCCTGATGAAGCATGATGCTGGGCATCAGTGTCGCAGGAGTGTTGGAGGGGCAGTGCAGAGCCATGATGCTAGTGCAGGTAAGGTGACCTGTCTGCCTGCAGTACAAGTGGAATGAATGTGAAAAGTAGCCAAGCCAAGATGTGGTAAAGTTCTGCAAAGAGGCAGAAGTTATGGTCCTGTCAGCGGAAAAGGAAGTCAAAGGGATTTGAACCATTGGATAGAGGAGGTAGCTAGAGCAAAGGTCACCAGTGGCAGGAGATGCATGAGTTCACCAAGGGAAGGGCAGCTGATCTGAGTAGCAAAACAATAGTAGATTGCTAGTTGGAGCAAGAAAGCAAACAAGGACAATTCTCATTTGAAAGCAGGGTATATGAGAATCACACCCCTCAAAATTGACTGATCAGAGCACCAAATACACTTGGAAGTGAAGAACTTAGAGCAATTCACAAAGACCTACTGGGGGAAGTAAATGACTGGGGAACTAAAAAGGCGAAATTCTGGCTATTCCAATGGGGCAGGTCCTACAGGGAAAGGAGGAGGTGGGTTTCTTTTGAAGTAAGCTTGGCGTGAGGTGTGGCAGGTGCTTGAGCAAGGTTGAGTGCTAGGCTCTCAGCTTCTATTTTGGCTTCCTGATTCCATATCCATCTGTAGCCATCACAGTAGATATCAATTTAAAAATAGCAGCCACAGAAGCGGCATTAGGAGAGCAACTGGACCATATAAAAATCTCTGCAACCACTGCAGCACCGTTTTACAGAAGACCATGTTTTATTTTTGGCTTCTGGCTTTAGAAAGGAGCTGATCCTGAACAAAGGAACAATCAAGCAAGATGGACACGTTTCCAAGGGATAAAGCAGAGATGTTTGTTCAGATCCTAGAAGAGATAAAAGTGATGGAAGCAGTATCTTCAGCCAACACAAAAAACAACAGACTACTATTAGAAAATATGCAGATGCTTCCCGAAAGAATCACAATAGTGGAGACCAAAGCCCAGACTAATGAAGAAACTTGCAATGTCTTAAAGGCAACCTTAAAGGAACAAGCCTCCACCATACAGTAAATGCTTTACAGACAAAAAATAGGACAAAATGGAGAATCACAGCAGGCACAACAATATAAGGTTTGTGGGATTCCCTGAGCAAGCAGAAAAGGGGAATATAATAATTTTCTTGCAAAGTGTCCTCCCACAGCTGCTCAAATTACCAGGAGATGCCCACTTTGAATTTGAAAGGGTACATCACACCCTGGCACCACCCCCAAACTGGGGAAAAGACCTCGTCCCATTATTGCAAAACAGCTGCAGTTCCCAGTAAAGGAGAACATCATGAGGTGAGCGAGGGAGCTAGGAGAGATGAGATGGCAAGGGCATAAGATCATGGCATTTCCTCATTATTTCAAAGAACTGATGATGCTCAGAAAAAGTCTTCACTCCAGCCAAACTTTCCCTACACAAAGCAGGCATCCAGTTCTCATTCTGATATCCTGCCTAACTGAAATGTACTCATAAAGGAACACCCAGAGTATTTCATACACTGGATGCAGCTATGGAGTACAACACCCTACATGTTAAAGGGAAAGAACTCGAGACACAGCAGAGACAGGATATGCCCTGGAGAGAGCCAATCAGCTTCTCCAAAGAAAACCAACACCAAGGCAGGGCTGCAACCATGGGGGATAGAAATGAGGGTACACAACAGGAGCAATATTCTGGTCAACACCCCCCCCCAAACACAATAAGAGGTCCCTGTGACAGAAATGGGAATGAAGGAGTTAATGATGGATTCTGTAGCTGGCATTGTTTAGCAGTCTGGAAAAAAAATACAAGCTGGAATTCCACAAGCTGAAATTCCACTGTCCTCAGCTTCTGCTAGGTGGGTCAAAAATCTCAGAGTGGACATATCCACACACAGACCCACAGTTTAAATGGATTGGATCATTCAAATATAAACCTAAGGTTAAGGATGCATATTAGTGGACACTGATAGGTGTGCAATCTGACTGAGGCAGTTAAATACATACATGCATGGCTCAGTTGGTAGCACAGCAGCCTCTGGACCAGAAGGTCATGGGTTCTCATCCCACACATGGATGGTCTTGCACCTAAAAATCGCTGGCATCCGAGTGCAGTATTGGGGGCTGCTGTACTGCTGGGGTGTGTCGTCCTTCGGATGAGACGTTAAACCGAGATCCCTTCTGCCCATCCTGGTGTTGTCCTGGTGGGTGTCCAGGTGGAAGTAAAAGAACCCAGGGTACTCTTCATAAAGAGCAGGGAACATTCCCAGTGTCCTGGCCAACATTCCCCTTCCCATAAACCGGTTCAAGCAATTATCCAGGCTGTGTGTGGGTGATGATGTACAATATGGCTGCCAGCACACATTCAGTCACTTCACTACCAGTCTAGCATTGCTTGTAAAGCACTTTGGGATACTATGTATGAAAAACACTATATAAATGCTGATTCTTCTTCTTCTTCTTCTTCTTCTAGATGGTTGGTGCATTCAAAGGGGAAATAGGAATCACCTATTCTCAAGACAGTATATAAGATGCTGAAAGACAGTGAGGTGGATGGTTGGTTACTCTCTGGGAGTTGAAGGAAGAACTAAGCTTGGGGTCTACCCCTATAGCTTTGTCCGTGAGAGCTGGCAGTTAGCATAGGGTCCAGTGTTCTCTTGAAAGGATAGGAGAAGGGTAAATTTAATACTAGCATACCGCAGTAATAGCCTTTTTTTTTTGCCATCTGTTATTTACAAACATCTGTTTACTTTCCCTGTATCAGTGTTATTCTCTTGTGTTGAAAATAGATATCCTGTAATGCTCTGTTCACTTTCTGTTAAGCAAAAAGCTATTTATTTACTCAACAGTTGTGATTTTGATGTCATTTTTCTAAGGTAATACATGGTTTCCACTGGCTGAGGTAAACCCTGTTTAGCATCCGCCACCCGAGAGAGACACTACCAGACTTTGATTTGTGCAACTGCACGTCTGATTATCCAGTTTTGTAAACTGAGAGGTGGGTGCTGGAGCGAACTCCAGCTGGTGGTAGCAAATACCCTAGGACAGACACCTCTCTAAAAGCTGTTCCAGCCCAGAGAGAGAGGGGTGGGTTGTCATGATTGGTTGGCAGTGGTGGGATGATGATAGTGGGCTGTTTAGCACACTGAGATACAGAGTTTGCCAGTGGAACATTTACCTTAGCAGTTGCAAAACAGGATATATAAGAGAATACACTTATACAACTGTTTTTTTTTTTCTTTTCTAGTTAGCACAGTATAGTGTAGGGTTAGCGAATGAGCTCCATGGAGTATGACTCACTTACTGTGCAACAGCTTTGCAAAAAGGGCCAGGAAAAAGGGGTTCTGCTTGAAGGTCTAAAACACAAGAAAAGGGCAGACCTCATAGTTGCCCTTGTGGCACATGACCAGAAGCAGACAGTCTCAGGGGGTGAGTCAGGAACTGATATAGCAGACCCCCAAAACCAGCTTGATGCACTGTAACTGCAGCTGCTGCAGCAAGACAAGGCGCTGGAGGTGAAAAGACTGGATGCTGAAGCAGAAACAAGAAGGCTGGATGCCAAAACAAAAAGACTGGAAGCAGAGAAAGAACTGGAAGAAAAGAGACTGGCAGACAGAGAGAAAGAATGTCAGGAAAAAGAAAGAGAACACCAGGACAGAGAGAAGGAATGACAGCATGAACTCCAGAGACAGCAGCACGAGATGGAGATGATGACCCTGCGCAGCCAGCAAACCATGAGTAATGGTGGAGTGAGTTCTCCTCAGGAAGCCAAAATTAATTCTAAATTGTTCCCTCAGTTTGGAGAGGGAGATGGCCTTGATCTATTTTTAAGGTAATTTGAGAGAGTATGTGAGCAGTTCCAATTGACTAAGACTTAGTGGTCAACTTGTCTCACACCCTTACTTATGGGGAAGGCTTTGCATGCATTTTCTAAAATCAGTAATGAAGACTATGCTGATTATGAGAAGGTTAAAACAGTGTTATTGAAATGTTTTGATTTAACTCCTGAGGCTTATAGAAGGAAATTTAGGAAGTTAAAGAAAAGCCCAGAAGACAGTTATGTAGAACTGCAGGTTCAACTGCATACTTACCTTGATAGGAGGGTGGCGGGGGCTAAAGCAGACACTGTGGAACTAATCAAAGATTTATTTGTGAGGGAACAATTTCTTAAAATTGTACCTGAGGATATGCGCGTATGGCTGCTAGACAGGGCACGCACCTCCTCAAAGGAGGTGGCAGCAAGCGCTGACATGTACCTATCTAGCCGGCCATATGCACAGTGTAAGTCTTGTGGTGGTGGGGCATCACAGGGTTATAATGGGTCCCATGGGGGGCAGCTCAAAGGAAGCCAGCCTGCACATGAGCCCAAAGCAGAAACCTCTGGTTCTAAAGGGACTCAAGGGACAGGACTCAAGAAATGTCATATTTGCAGTCAAGTGGGGCACTTGGGATATAACTGCCCTCTGAAAATGGGTAAGGGGCAGAGGCATGGGGAAGGGGGTGATCAAAATAGTGCTGGTTTGTTTGTGGGGCACAGCCAGACTGAAGAAACAGTCTTCTCTAATGAGAATATGCATCCCATTGTAGTTAATGGAACAGTAACACAGGGAGTGAGGGACACAGGTGCTTACATCTCCCTGGTGAGGCCGGATCTCATCCGGGCAGAGCAGATGTTGCCTGGAAAATACTCCAGGCTCCAGAGATTCACAGGGCCAGCAGTCCAAATACCAATGGCTAGAGTCTTCCTGAGCTGGGATGGGGCCATGGAGAAAAGGAGGTGGGGGACTTAGAGAACCTCCTGTAAATGTGATCATGGGGAATGATTTTGACCACAGGAAAAAACTGGTGTATGTTGCAACTCATAGTCAGGCAAAGGGGCAAGTTTCTGAGGGGGAAGAGGGGGTGGCTCAAGGTGGTACAGTGCCTCTCTCAGCAGCTGAGGAAGTGGCTAGCACAGTGGAGGGGCTGGCTAGAAGCAGCAGTCCTGAACCCCAGTCACAAATAGAGGAGCCCACTGGACTTCCTTTGGAAGGGGTGCTGGAAAGGGTCAGACGAGGGCAGCTGAGTGCTGCACAGTGAACTGACCCTACCTTTTAAAAACTGAGGAAAATAGCTAATAGGGCTGAGGGTCCTCAAGGGGGTAAAGAGTACATTTACTGGGACAATGGGCTGCTGTACAGAGAATGTACAACAGAGGAAGAGCAACTGGTGAGGTGCTCCAGCAGCTGGTAGTCCCTAAGGTTCACCGTCAGCAGCTTTTGGCCCTTGCCCATGATATCCCTTTTTCAGGCCACTTGGGGTGTGAGACGCATGCAAAAGCCACTGACCAACAATTTCTTTTGGCCTGATATTGGCAAGGATGTGGCAAATTATTGCAGGACTTGTCCACAGTACCAGCGGGTGGGGAAAATGGGGAACAAGGCCAAGGCAGCTTTGGTGCCCCTGCCCATTATCGACGAACCCTTCAAGAGGGTAGCTGTGGACATAGTGGGGCACTGAGCACCCCAAGTCATACTGACAAGCAGTATATCCTGGTGGTAGTCGACCATGCCACAAGATACCTAGAGGCAGTGTCCCCATCATCCTCTGAGGCAGAACCAGTGGCAGATGCGCTGTTGGGAATATTTAGCCAGGTGGGCTTTCCCCAAGAGATACTGTCAGACCGGGGTGCCAGTTTCATATTAGGGTTAATGAGTAGTTTGTGGGAGAAGTGTGGGGTAAAGCAGCTCAAAACCTCCCCATACCATCCCCAAGCTAATGGTCTGGTGGAGCAATTTAATTCAACCCTTAAGACCATGGTAAGGACTTTTGCAGACCAGCATAAGAGGGCTGGGACAAATATTTGTCTCATCTCCTATTTGCATACAGGAAAGTCTCACAGGAGTCCACAGGGTTCTCACCTTTCGAGCTCCTGTTTGGTCATAGGGTGCAGGGGCCCTTAGATTTGATTTGAGATGAATGGGAGGGTGACCGTGCCTCCCAAGTGGAGTCTGTTGTGGAGTATGTCCTGAACTTCAGGACCTGCCTTAAGGAGCTCATCGGGCTTGCTCAGGAGCACTTGGCCACTGCACAACAGCATCAGAAAGTGTGGTACGACCGTGGGGCCCGAGCCAGAGAATATGAGGTGGGACAGAGAGTGATGGCACTCATCCCTGTCTGACAGAATAAATTACAGGCAGCATGGGAGGTGCCATTCTCCATTGTCCAAAAGGTTAGTGATGGCAATTACATGATAGAGCTACCAGATAGAAGTTGCAAGTAAAAGGTATATCATGTTAGCATGCTGAAGCCCTACTATGACAGGGAGGAACTGGTCCTTGCTGTATGTAGTGCCCCAGAGGAGGAAACTGAGATGTATCCACTGGTGGATCTGCTTGGGGAGGCCCGGGTTGCATCCTTTGTGGACAACCTTACCATCTCTGAACAGCTGACACCAGCCCAGGTGCAAGAAATTCAGGGTGTGCTGAGAGAATTTGAGGACAAGTTCACAGGGAAACTGGGGTACACCATGATGACAGAGCACCATGTGGATACAGGGACTCAGGTTCCCCTGAAACAGTCTCCCTACAGGGTACCTGAACACATTAAGCAGACCATGAAAGAGGAGCTCAAGGAGATGCTGGAACTTGGGAGTAATCCAGGAATCTAGTAGCCCCTGGGCATTACCCGTGGTATTGATCCCCAAAAGGGATGGCACCACATGATGCTGCATTGACTATCGGAGGCTTAATAGCTGCATGGAGTCTGATGCCTATCCCATGCCCAGAACAGATAAGACCCTGGAGTGACTGGGGTCAGCGAAGTATCTGACCACAATACACCTAACAAAGGGCTACTGGCAGGTACCTCTGACCCCTGCAGTCAGGGAGAGATCAGCTTTTGTCACTCCATCTGGTTTATACAAATTCAAGGTAATGCCATTTGGAATGAAGAATGCACCTGCAACCTTTCAACAGCTTGTGGATCGCATTCTGTCTGGGGTAGGTGAGTTTGCCTTGGTGTATAAGGATGATATAGCCATATACAGCCAGACCTGGGATAAGCACATCAAGAATGTATGGGATGTGTTCCACAGCCTGAAGAATGCAGGTCTGACAGTTAAGGAGTAAAAGTGCCAGATAGATATGGCAGAAGTGTCCTACCTTGGGCACCAAGTGGGTAGTGGACACATCCTCCCAGAGCCTGCCAAGGTCGCTGCCATTCTGGCCAGGCCTACTCCTACCCCCAGGAAACAGGTAAGGGCATTTCTGAGGACAGCAGGGTACTACCAAAGGTTTGTGCCTCACTATAGTGATCTAGCTAAGCCCCTGACAGACTTAACCAAGAAGGGAAGGCCAGGTAAGGTACAGTGGTCAGAAGGCTGTGAGGTCACTTTTCAGGAGGTAAAGAAGGCATTAAGTGGCCTAGCTGTATTGGCCAGCCTGAATTACAATCTAAGGTTTATGGTCCATGTGGATGCCTCAGATTATGGGCTAGGGGCTGTGCTGAGCCAGGTTACCCAGCAGTGGGAGGAGCACATGGTTGTGTACCTCAGCCATAGGCATTTGCCCAGAGAGGTGGCATATGCCACAGTCAAGAAGGAATGCTTGGGAATAGTGTGGGCCCCTAAGAAGCTGCAGCCTTACCTATATGGGAGAGAATTTACTGTGGTCACAGATCATAATCCCCTGACATGGCTTCATAGGCAGGGTTTTAAACAATTGATTAGCAGTTTTTTTCTTGGGACAATACTAACTGTATAGAAAGCATTTATATAGGTTTTCTAGAAGTGTTATGTATGTTAAACACAGTGAGGCAAGTGCTATGCATTTTCACAGTGCTTTAGAACTTTTATGAGCAAAACGCTTATCAATTTTTAGAGTTAAATAAAACCCTAATAGGTCAAGTGGGCAAAATGGAAAACTACTACATTGGAGTTTGGTATTACAGGCATACAACATGACCATCCTGCATTGCAGTGTCAAACAAAATGCAGTTGCGGATGGGCTATCTAGACAGGGCTAATGGCATGGCTGGATACTTTGGGCACTTCCCAACAGTTGCATGAATGGCTGCTTCACTTGGCGTGGCCCAAGGGACACACCTTCATCACCTGGGGGGGGGGGAGATGTGACAGAAATGGGAAGGAAGGAGTTAATGGTGGATTCTGTAGTTGGCATTGTTTAGAAGTCTGGAAAAAAAACACAAGATGGAATTTTACAAGCTGAAATTCTACTGTCCTCAGCTTCTGCTAGGTGGGTCATAAATCTCAGAGTGGACATGTCCACACACAGACCCACAGTTTAAATGGATTGGATCATTCAAATATAAACCTAAGGTTAAGGATGAATATTAGTGGACACTGATAGGTGTGCAATCTAATTGGGACAATTAAATACATACATGGTAGATGGTTGGTGCATTCAAAGTGGAAATAGGAATCACCTATTCTCAAGAGAGTATTTAAGATGCTGAAAGACAGTGAGGGGGGTGGTTGGTTACTCTCTGGGAGTTGAAGGAAGAACTAAGCTTGGGGCCTACCCTTCTAGCTACGTCCGTGGGAGATGGCAGTTAGCATAGGGTCCAGTGTTCTCTTGAAAGGATAGGAGAAGGGTAAGTTTAATACTAGCATACCACAGTAATAGACTTTTTTCTTTTGCCATCTGTTATTTAATAACATTTGTTTACTTTTCTTGTATGAGTGTTATTTTCTTGTGTTGAAAATTGATATCCTGTAATGCTCTGCTCACTTTCTGTTATGTAAACAGCTACTGTATTTATTTACTCAACAGCTGTGATTGTGATGTCATTTTTCTAAGGTAATACATGGTTTCCACTGGCTGATGTAAACTCTGTTTAGCAAACACCACCCAAGAGAGACACACTACCAGACTTTGATTTGTGCAATTGCACGTTTGATTACCCAGTTTTGTAAACTTGGAGGTGGGGCACAGGGGCGAACTCCAGCTGGTTGCAGTGAATACCGGAGGACAGACACCTCTATAAAAGCTGTTCCAGCCCTGGGGGGGGGAGAGAGAGGTGGGTTGTCACAGTCCCCATCTAGAAGCGCCAGCAGAAGCATACATATTGAGGGGACAGAAGAGAAAGATTTTAGCCAGTTCAACTCCCTAAACATATATGCTGCGCTATAGGAAAGTCTGCCTTCCCCAGGAGCAATAGAATATGCAGCACATTTTATTTCACTCCCCAAGGCTCCACTGATCACTCACCCACTAGCACCACACATGGGGCACCAGCAACAGGAAGACCAGATGCATGAGGACCTAGTAAAGGATACAACCATGACACAACCCCAGCTTGCACTCACAGATGGATGCCCAGGGGACAGACCTACAGTGCCAGGGGACTTGTCCACCCAATACCAGCAACAGACATCAACCACCACCACATCCCAGCAGCACCAGTCAATGCACCCTGGAAAAGACTGAGAAAGACTGACCAGGAGAAAAGGTTTTTCCAAACACTATGCATGTAAGTAAGGCTCCAGCAGTGGCAGTTTGAACTGCTATAATGTTTATGATGAGCAGCTTATAGTATATTACATTAAATATTTCACTGCTCCTATGCCCACAAGCTGCTGGAAGGCTATATTAGTATAATGCTCCTATAGCAAACTAAGAAGGTGCTTTGGCCACACCTAACTGGAACATAATTGCTGAACCCCCCTAAGACTGGCAATTTCAGAACTAAACTGAACAATAAGCTGATCTACACTGCTCTTGTACCTCACAGGTTATGTAATGCCATTCACAAAATAGATCTTCTACTCACTTTGTGATGCTTTATACTGTTCTGTTTCTATCCTTGTCCATATAATGCTATAATTGCCGTGGGGGTGCAAGCTAAGTAAAATGTGAGAAATGTGAAATCACTATGTGTGGGATGACTCAGGAATCCACTATACAGGCTCTAGGAATACTCAAAAGGAAAACAGTTTGGCAGAGGTACATTCAAACAGTTTACTAGGCAGATCCTACTGAATGGTTTAGTTGAAATATCACCTCCAAGAGTCAAACTGAAAACAGGAAAGAAGCAAATGGCTCAGAACTGCTGGAATTCCAATTTGTTTACTCTCTCCTCAGCTGGCCTGCATCATAAATAACCTTTAGCGAGGATGAAGTCACACTTCTCCTTGAGTTCCACAGGTTTATGACTGCAATAGATGCAGAGAGAGGGAAGACAGCAAAGAAATGGCCTCATGCTAATTGACAAAAATCTGAGAGTATACCGATTAATACATGAGATGAAATGAATGCATTTCTTAACTTCCTAGGACCATGACAGTACAAGCACCAAGCAAACAGTACTAACCATGCAGGAGCACTGCAAATGAATAGGCCATAAAGAATAATCACTACTAAAACAGAATATCTACTTCATCCCCCAACCCCATACAGGAGTCCCACCCCCCCACCTCACCCAGATCTAGCCTATCCAAACAGATCTCCCTACAGGCTTTCACAACATGACACTCTGCTAAGACCAGGGATAGCTGAGGAGAGAGCAAAGGAGATTAGTATTACCAACCTCACAGCTAGGAAACCAAAGCACATAGTTTCCATCACACCTTCACCCCACACAGAACCAAACACAAATACTTTACAGCCACCCTACGGTGGCCGAGAGACCACGAGGAGCTACAGAGCCTCAGGTCATACTCTCAGATCAAGCGCTATAGTTTTCATTGTATATAAACTTTATGTTTGTTTGTCTAAATGGATAGTGCCATACAGCCCACAGCAGAATGATGTCAGGACAAGGACGATGATACACTGTTATGTACCCTCAAATAAGACTCTGCATACAGGTGAAATTAATGCTCTCAGACTGACATATGTAATCCAACCTGACCCAAAACACTACCCCCCCCGAAGGGATCACAAGGGAGGGGAATACCCACTATAACACAAACCCATTATTCTGTCTCAACTCCCAGCATACGTCTACCACCTGCCTACCTTCCTCTCATAATCCGATACCAGCTGCATGACTCTTATAAAATGCCCAATGACTGATATAAGACTACACAGCTGGAATGTTAGGGCCTTCAATTCTCCAGTAAAACACAAGCAGGTAATAACACATTTACAGAAGATGCGCTAACAGCTAGCCCGCCTACAAGAGACAAAACTCACAGAATTGGAAGCAATAAAGCTAGCTAGTGGCTGGGAAAGACAAGAGATTCACAGTGCAGCACAGTCAAAGACAAGCATTTGTCAATGCCGAACGTTTGCTTGCAGGTATTTGCAGTGGTGTTTGGCATGTATGGTGCTTTACCCTAATGCCCTGTGCGATTGCTGGTATTTGCACAATAAATTGTCAGCATGACCTGTTTGTTACCCCCATTGTGCACTACATAGGCGGAAACACATTTTGGGCAGGATGTGAAAAATGACAGCTGTACTGCTCATAAGGAAGTGTAGTAAATGCCAATGTTGAAAATCCGGAGTGGAAATATTGAAAATACGCAAAACTCCACACGAAAGGCATGTGGGAACTGTGCAATGCACGCCAGAAAACAGTCATTTTTAGGGACGCAAAGACCAGATTTTCAACATTGCCATTTTAAACCTCTGTCATAAACAGTGTCACTGTGATTTTCTTACTGTGTCCCATACATTGATTTCACGACACGGACTGCTCCATTGTGCACTACATGGGGGGAAAGACGTTTTGGGCAAGATGTGAAAAATGACAGCTGTACTGTTCATAAGGAGGTGCGGTAAAATGGCAATGTTGAAAATCTGGAGTGAAAATATTGGAAATTCGCAAACTTACGAGCGTGCATAGGAACTGCACAACGCACGCTCGTAAAACAGATACTTGCAGGAATGTTTTTGCCAAATTTTCAACATAGCCATTTTAAGATCTCTGCTCATGAACAGTGACACTGTGATTTTCTTAATGTGTCCCATACACTGAGTTCGCACACCGACTGTGCCATTGTGCGCTACATGGGTGGAAACACGTTTTGGGTAAGATGTAAAAAATGACAGCTGCACTGCTCATAAGGAGGTGTGGTAAAATGGCAATGTTGAAAATCTGGAGTGAAAATTCAAAACTCACAAGCGCATGAGAACTGCACAAGGCATGCTCAGAAAACAGTCATTTTTAGGAATTTTTTCACCAAATTTTTAGCACAGCCATTTTAAGACCTCTGGTCATGATCAGTGTCACTGTGATTTTCTAAATGTGTCCCATACATTGAGTTCACACACCAACTGCGCCATTGTGTGCTACATGGGCAGAAACACATTTTGGGCAGGATGTGAAAAATGACAGCTGTACTGTTCATGAGGAGGTGTGGTAAAATGGCAATGTTGAAAATCTGGAGTGCAAATATTGAAAATTCACAAACGCATAAGTGTGGGTAGGAACTGCAACGACGCCAGAAAACAGTCATTTTAGGAATTTGTTCACCAAATTTTCAACATAGCTATTTTAAGACCTGTGCTCATGAACAGTGTTACTATGATTTTCTTAATGTGTTCCATACATTGATTTCACACACCGACTGCGCCATAGTGCTCTACATGGGTGGAAACACGTTTTGGGTGAGATGTGAAAAATGACAGCTGTACAACTCATAAGAAGGTGTGATAAAATGGCAATGTTGAAAATCTGGAGTGAAAATCTTGAAAATTCAGAAACTTACGAGCCCGCGAGGAATTGTGCAACGACGCCAGAAAACAGTCATTTTTGAATTTTGCATCAGATTTTAACATGGGTTTTACACTCATGAATGATAGTCATTGTCATGGCATTATTCCGCCGTCAAGGTGATTTCGCAGTGACCGCAGTGCCCGCTAAATCACCCTTTGGGCCTGAATAACGCCATGACAGTGTATCATTCATGAGAAGGTCCCAAAACCCTATGTTGAAAATTTGGTGCAAAACCCAAAACATGACTGAGATATGCAATAAAGTTGAAACCCCTATCTAGCCCATTATACAGCTTACCGGCATTTCTCAGTTTGCGTTGGCTTTGAAGAGTGCAGACGTGTTCCCAGTCCACCCAAGATCGCCGCGCCGGAGTCCGGAGGGGCATAAGTATGGGGTGAGGGGGTGTGGGGGAGGCTGGTTGCACAGGTGGGTGGGTGGGTGGGTGTGGGTTGTGGGAGGGGGCTACAAGACTGGCCAGTGGGACTGTTTTTATTTTACATGAAAAAAATGGCGTGATGTTTGCCACTCTGGGGTGGGCTCCAGCGTGGCAGAAGATTTGTGGAGGGGCCGAGAGCCGGCGGAATTGGGCACCCGTCCAGCAAACTACGTGGGGGCGCGAGGAGCTGGGATTGGGCACTTCGCCGCAAAACAACAGGAAAGGTTTGCCATGCTGGGGTGGGATCCCAGCGTGGCAACAGTATGGCTTTGTGGGGGGTCATGGAGCCGACGGGAGTTGGGCACCCCATCGGCAAACAATGTTTGCCATGCTGGGGTGGGCTCCCAGCGTGGTACGAAGCTTTGGGGAGGGGCGCGGACAGACGTGGCTGGGGGGAAGGTAGCCGACGCTGGGGCGGCGCCAGTATGGCAGCGGTGCTTTCCTTGAAGCAGAGGACCACCGCTGTCACATTGAGCTCCTGCACCCATTGGTGCAGGACCGCCACGCCTGCTCAAGGGAGTAGTGTATTGGTGAGAGGCACACCCAAGTGTGCTTTCTTTCCATTACGCTCTTGGCGCATGCCGCGCGAACGTAAAAAGAGGGGTTTCCATACTGGTTCATAAATCCCTAAACTGGAACTTACTTAAAACCTCCCACAACACAGAAGGATGCTGGGTGTTAGCCCACTTTCAAACATCACACAACCCATTGGTGGTAGATAACCTTTATGCCCCCAATAATGATTCACCTCAGTTCTTCCACAATATAGCAGAATAAATGTCTGCTTTTAATGATAAAGGGGCTCCAATCTTGCTAGGAGGGGACTTCAACCTGACACTAGAGCCAGAATTGGACAGGAACAATAACAGACCCAAACCCCATGCCAGAGCTGCTAAAGCACTCAAACTCTGAGTGAAAGACCATGCACTCTTAGAAGTATGGCACATAGACAAACCCAGGCTATGGGATTACACGTATCACTCGACAGTACATGGCATATTCAGCTGAACTGACATGTGACTCACATCGCAACACATTACCCCTATGGTAAGCCACACACACATTACCCCATTAGTCATATCAGACCATGCCCCAGTGTAACTTGATCTCCTATATGGGACAACCCCAACTAAATCAACCAGCTGGTGGATGGACCCCTTACTCCAATTAGACCTACAGTTACAACCATGGCTACTGAGCACTACAAAGGAATTCTTCCAGCTGAACAACACCGGGGACACCCCAGTATCGATATTGTGGGAGGCCTATAAAGCATCAATAAGAGGCCCAATAATTGCTTACATGGCACGCCACCACAGGGCACAGGAAAAAGAACTAGCAACCCTGGTGCGTCAACTGGCACACAAAGAATCCCTTCTTAAATGCAGCTCCAACCCCAATATATCCACACCCCATTCAAGGAAATTCTAGCCCTTAGACAGGACATAAATAACCTGGCAGCAAGAAAAGCAGAACTAGAAATCTTGCAGCTTAAACAGAAATTCTGGGAGGGGGAGAAAAGTGAAGTAAACTTTTGGCCTACAGATTAAAGAAGCAACAGCACAAAAGAGCCATTGCATTTCTATGCTCCCCGAGGGGGTTCTCTGCACATCGCAGGACAGAATTAACAAGATTATGACCAAATTCTACACGCAACTATACACATCGACTACCACCCCAAACCACAACAAAATAAAGTCCTTTCTATCCTCCCTTCACCTTCTGGTACCACACCAGGAACAAGCAGGAAGCCTGGAGCTTCCAATCACAAGGGAGGAGATCATAATGGCAATATGTAATCTGAGGCCCAAAAGAGCCCCAGGAGAAGATGACCTGCTAGCAGAATTCTACCAGATGCAGCCCACCCAGGTTTCCCCTATACTGGAAAGACTCTATGCTGAAATATGAAGCACCGCTACATACTTCATCCCCCATGGGCAAAGCAACTATCATGGTCCTACCCAAACCAGGGAAAGATGCAGAACTTCCTACTAGCTACCACCCCAAATCACTAATCACAGTGGATAGCAAAATCTATGCCAATATACTAGCAAGCAGACTAGAAAAGTTCCTCCCCTCCCTGATCCACCCCTCACAGGTATTTTTTTGTTAAGGGTCGCCTAAGTTCAGATCACATATGCAGTTTGATTGATATAATGCAACTGGCCAAAAATGATAATATCCCTGCAGCTGCCATTGCCATTGACTTCAAAAACGCTTTTGACTCAGTGGAATGAAACTATCTATACTCGGTCCTCTCTCAGTTCGGGGTTGGACCATCCTTCATAAAAGCTATACAAGCTATGTACTCAGCCCCACAAGCCCAAGTTCTCAATAACATTGTGCTGTCCAACCCATTCCCCTTACAGAGAGGCACCAGACAAGGCTTCCCTCTCTCACCCCTTCTATTCGTTCTAGCAATAGATCCCCTAGCCACAGCAATATGACATAACTCAGACATTAAGGGGTACAGGTTGGTACAAAATGACATAAAACTCTCCTTTGTGCAGATGACCTTTTAGTCCTGACCAGTGAAGCTGGAACATCAGCACAACACCTATTATAACTTCTGGGATTTTTCTTCACATTACCGAGGCTTAAAATCAACGTGAACAAAATGGAAGTGCTCCCACTAAACACAAAATGGCAGGCCACAGACTTCACGATACTAAGTCTTTGGTGGGCCCCAACACACATCAACTACCTCAGAATAAAAATAAGCCAAAATATAAACAAGATAGTAGAACTGAACATCAAACCACTGCTGGAAAAGATCTCCACAGAGTTTGACAGATGGAAACCACTCCAACTATCACCTCTAGGGAAGACAGAAGCAATCAAAATGTTCACAACACCAAAATTGCTCCACCTTATATCTCACCTACCACTGACAATCCCAAGCAAATGGTTCTCATGAATAGAAAAGTGCATAGGACAATTCATATGGGAAGGAAAACAGCCTAGATACAGTAGGAACAAACTAAGATCACACTGGAGTAAAGGGAGACTAGGCCCACCATGGCTAAAAGGGTATTACTGAGCATTTAGAGTAGCACAAACCCCGCAATGGTTCCTCGAATCAGGACCAACTCAACCGATATGGACAGAAATTGATGCACATTTGTCAGAGAACCACCCACCCCAAATTAGTTGGTTTGAAAAGACACCAAACTCACGTCTATCAGCGCCACCGTTCTATGCCTCCCATGACGTGTGCAAGCGAACAGGCCACTGGCTGAAAACGGACCTCTCACACCCAGAGCTTACACTGCTATGGAAAAACACATGCATAAAAGCAGGGGGAACACCAATAAACTGGACCACATGGAGGAATAAGAACATTCTCAAGATATCAGACATCTTAATGCTGAACTCAGAATCGTTAGACTGATTCCAGGGTCTCCAAACTAGGTTTGGCCTACACTAAAACGAGTTTTTGAAGTACCTACAATTAAGAAAGACACTTGCACCTATCTTAAAGCACATACAAGAGTCTCAGACCCATGCGCACGCACACCTGACCACTACCTGACTTAAACAATGCAAAAGAGTAGTCAGCCAGATCTACTCCAGCATCAGAGATGGCATACTCGACCAAACAGAAAGGGTTAAAAGGTACTGAGAGGAAGCCCTAAATATAACTATTGATGACTCAGAATGGGCCACCTGCTGGAAATCCAAACACACTCTGGCTAAAAACTCTGGCAGTAGACTAATACAAAACAAAATTTTACACTCCTGGTATCAAACACTCCAAGTACTCCATGCAGCACATATCACAGACAACCACTTCTGAGGATGCTCACAAATAGGTGGAGATCTATTTCACTTCCTATGGGCTTACCCCAAAATCACAGGCTACTGGCGACAGATACTACACACCCTTCAATCCATTATCCAGACTCTGGTTACCCTAGTACCAGAACTCCTATTACTGGGCTTGAAACCTGAGATACCTCACTTAGGAAAACATCAGTACAGCCTAACAATCCTGGCCAGCATAGAAACTAAATGATTAATACTGCACAAATGATGCACAGAGGAGATTCCCTCAGAACAAGAATTTCTCAACAATATGGTGAAGCTAATACAATACGAAAGACTATCCCACCTGGCAACAAACTCCATGGTAACATACAAGAACATGTGGGATAAATTCCATCAATTTCTAAAACAAATTCCCACCACCATCTCCAGCTCGAACCACAACTACACCAACACCTGCACACAATCCCCCAACATGTCTAGGTAACAATATCACAAGTAGGTCACCAGTGCTCCTATACAACACTCTTCATTCTCATACCCTCATGCCCCTATAACAAAGACTCCAAACCCAGATTCACTTTCACACTTCACACCCTTCATCCTAAGATAACAATACAGGCTCCAATAACTCCTAACCGGATCTCATTGGACGATATCTGTCCACACAGACCAAGGGGATACATGCGTACGCACATGCACACACACACACACACACACACATACAGATATATGCACATATGGATACATATCGAAGAGTACATTCAAATAAATATTCAATATAAAATTAGTCTCCTTTCTGCCAACCAGTAACAGATCACTGTATGGCACTGCTAGGTTTAAGTAAGCAATAATTCCCAACAGGGTGGGCGGTATTGGGGAATACCGAACCACCCAGGGGCTTAATGAGGCCCAAGGCCGCAGGCGGAGGGCATTATAGCCCCTGAAAGGTCCGATATTCTCCAATACCACCTACCCTGGAGGGTATTATTGCGCTTAGAAAATGGCTCGCAAGTAACATTTTCAATAAAAAAAAATACAATAAAAACATGTATAATAAATGAAAAAAAAATTAAAAGAAAACCTATTTTCCTTGCAAAGTAGTCCTTGTAATGTGCTTTTCTTGTCAGTAGAGGATGTTGCTGTTTAGTAGACTCTGTAATTGAGCTGCACGGCTGGCCGGTGGTTTCTTGGGAGTTGTAGTCCGTCTGCAGTGCACCCCCCCCCGCTCCCTTACTAGCCTGATTCAATTTGTCTCTAGTGCTGTTGTCATCGGGTTCATGATTTTTTATTTTATTATTTAGTTGAGTTTTGGATGGTGTATCCTTTGTGACAGGGGTACGTTCATTTATTCTGTGAAACAGTGGCAGTGACAATAGGAGTACAATCGGCCAGGGCTTGCATTGGGATCGAGATTATGGCTACAGGCTGCAGGAGAGGTACAATTATAATTTCAAGGCATTGCTCTGTTTAAACAAAACAGCACTAGAAGAGTTGTAGAATTTTTTAATGAAATGGGAGTGGAGTTGGGACGTGAGAGGGAGCCGGGTTGCAGAAGTGCTGTGCCAAATGTATGAGGAGCGCTGAGCATGCAGCATGCTAGCGCTAGTAATTCAAAAAGAAAAACTGTTTGTTTTGTGTGAAAGAAAGAAACTTGATTAGAGATTTTTTGCATGTGGCGTGTGTATATGGAGTATGTGGGGAGGGGGGCTTAAGCAGTGGTTGGGTTGATGGCTGCCAAGTCGCCCGCTAAGCGGGATAACAAAATGGCATTTAGGAGAGTGAAATTCGGGGTGCCACAGGATATCCTAAGTAATGGGGCACCCTGATTTGGCACTATCAAGAATTACCCACCCGCTAGTCATGCTGTCATAGCCAATCAGGAGCCTATGATTTCCTTGACCATTTTCTAACTATTAGTTTAGTATTAGAAGATGGGTAACATAGCTAGTTAGGATCTCAGTACAGGAGTCAGGAAGATAATTTTGACATTTAGGAAAGAAATTACTATAAAGCTAAAGGATTCAAGCAACATATACGTAAAAGATTAGTACGATCGGAGAGTAAGACTGCTGTCCACCAGAAATGCACTGCATAACTGTGCATTAAAATCTTGGAAGGTGGACATACAAGCCTTGACAAACTATGCAGGTAAAAACCACAAGGCATTCCTTGTTCACAACCCAGAATGAGTTAAATCAAGCAGAGGTAGAGATAAATAATGAATACATTAGTTGCGTACAGTACTACATGTTAACTTAGATCATCTCTGAAATTGTTTTATGTCATACTCTCATGAAGTTACACATGATGAAACTATTTGTATTCCATTACACTGATGTATGTCTGTAAATATCCTAAAGCTGTAATTTTGTGAATCATGCTTGGAAAAAACCAGTAAACAGTAATAACTGCAACTAAAAGGTTAATACAGTCAAAAAGCTATATACACAGAATTACAATGTAAAACTCTACATGACTATGTAGGTATGTAGTCAGATAAGCCTGGATAAACTGTGTTTGTAAAATCCTAAAGGCACTGCTTGTTCAAACTAGACGCCTGCATAATATAGAATGTTAACTTAAATCACCTCGGAAACACTTTTAGGATGTTTTACCTCGGTGATATTACTAATGAATGAGCTGCTTGTATCCTAATATATTGTTTTATATGTGTTACTATACTAAAGCTGTATTGCTGTGATTTAAATTTAAAAAATCAATAAAAAACTATTAACTGCAAGAAGTAACTTGGCTGTGAAAAATTAGTAGGAAATCAGTGTGATAAGCAAGTCCACAGAGTCTATATATACTGTAGGTGCATAGTATATAACAAGTTCAGTAGGCAATTTTCCTTTTAACAAACCTGCCACCTTAGTCTTCTTTAAAGGTGGATCTCATATTTTTTATCTCCCATATATTGATCTAATCTATATTTGAAGGTACTGATGTTATTATTTTCTACTATTCTCTGTGGCAGAGTGTTCCACACATTAATGACTCTCTGAGTAAAATATTTTCTCCTTTTCCTGGTGTTATTTTTTTCCCCAGTTAGGCTGTAATTGTGAAATCTAGTTGTTCTCGTTACTGTGTGTGTCCTCAGTCTAATAGTTTCCATAATATTCAGATCATGGAATGCCCTATATGTCAAACATAAATCCCCTCTAATTTGTTTGTATTTAGTAGAGAATAGTCCTAAATGTTTTAATCTGGTATCATAACTGAGTAGTTTTAGGTCCTTAATTTGTCTGGTTGCCTTTCTTTGAATCCCCTCTATCAAGGATCTGCCTCTTCTTGTTTGAGGTGCAGAGAATTGTGAACAGTACTCAAGATGTGGACGAACAAGACTTGAATACAGTGGAATCAATACTTCTGGGTCTCTGCTTTTAATATTTTTCATCATACAGCCTACAATTTTATCATACTTTTTAACAGTGTATTTAGTGTGACTGTCAAATGTAAAGTTACAGTATCTGTGATACATAGTCCCAGGTCTCGTTCATCCTTGGAAGTTTCCAATATACTGTAATATTGTTGAGTTTATAACCTACTTGAGGGATTTTTACACTTGTTTTCTTTACACTTTACACTTGTTTTCATTAAAACTTATTATATTTTGCTTGACCCAGTCAGACAACTTATCAATATTCTCCTGCATTTGAATTCCCTCTGTTTGTGATTGAACAATTCCACCAAGTTTGCAGTCGTCTGCATACTGGCAAATCTATGAATTTTAAGAGGTTTGCAGAGTCGATACCATAATATTAAACAGGGTGAGACCCAAAACAGATCCCTGTGGTACCCCACTAGTAACCTGTCCCCAATCTGAATATCCTCTGATAGATATCCTTTGTTCTCTGTTGTCCAACCATGATATAATCCATTTAATTATATTTGGATTTTATTTAATTTTGCATAGTTGCTTGACTAACATTTTGTGAGATACCTTATCGAAGGCTTTGACAAAATCCAGAAAAATGATGTCAACCTGGACTTCTTGGTCTAGAGCAGAGCTGATCAGTTCAAAAAAGTGCATCAGATTTGTAAGACATGATCTGCCTGGTGTGAACCCATGCTGTGTTATATCCACTATTTGTTCCAGATTAATATGTTCATTTATTCTTTTTTGTAAAAGTCTTTCCATTATTTTTCCAATACCTAACATCAGACTTATAGGTCTGTAGTTGATTATATTGGATCTTTTTCCATTTTTATGTTTGCTTGCAAGCACGTGCAAGAAACATAATGCCACCATACGAGTTTTCGTTGGTGTGCCACCCCCACTTCCAAATCCCTGCTCCATTTTGCAGGCATGGCCTCATTGCACCAATGAATTTCTGAGCTGTCTATGACAGTCGTTCAGATGCAGTGCCATACAGTTCTGAGAAAAACACTACTACAATCAGCGGTGGTAACGTGTAGGCAATTTGCATACTGCCGTCCACAGGCAATTTGCATACTGCTATCGCAGTATGCAAATTGCCTACATGTCAAGCATTGCATCTGAACTGTCATAGACAGTTCATTTCTAACCCCTTCAGATCCAGTCCCCCCATGAACACCTAGGTAGCACGCTGGAGCCCACCCAGCATGCTCTTGCACTCCCTCCATCCCGCACACTGACTGACGGGAGTGCCCAATCCCCTGTTGGCTCCACTGCCAACCCAAAAGCAAACTTCCAGGTTTCATGCTGAGAGCCCATCCCAGCATGGCAAAAAGTCTGTGGCCCATGGGGGTGCCCAGTTCCCAGTCAACTTCACTGTCCCCCCAACAAACTTCCAGATGCCATGCTGCGAGCTCACCCCAGAGTGACAAAAGTCTCACGTTGTCTTTATAAAAAAAAAAAAAACTAGAACAAAAGAAAATGGGCCCTCATTGACTCTCTTGCCCCCTCCACCAACCCACACCCACTCTCTGTGTACCCCACCTCCCCACACACCTCCACCCCATACTTACCTCCGGAGGCTGGTGCGATGCTCTTCAGTGGACTGGGAACAAGTCTGCATTCTTCAAAGCTGACCATGAACTGAAGAAATGCCGGTAAACTGTATAATTATTTATTTATTTATTTTTACCTTGGTGCATATCTTGGTCATTTTGGGGAATATGTTCACCAAATTTTCAACATGGGGTTCTTGGGATGCCACCTCATGAATTCAGCCACTGTCATTTTGTTATTCAGTCTTGAAAGGTGATTTCACGGTCACTGCATGTAACCACCTTTCAGGACTGAGTAACAAAATGACAGTGTCATAATTCATGAGGTAGGCCCCTCAAACTCTATGTTGAAAATGTGGTGAAAAAATTCCTAAAAATGACTGTTTTATGAGCCTGCATTGTACAGCTCCTAAGCACTCCCACAACTTTGAGAATTTTTACTATTTTCACTACAGATTTTCAACATTGCCATTTTACCACACCTCCTTATAAGCAGTACAGCTGTCATTTTTTACATCTTGCCCAAAATGTGTTTCCACACATGTAGCACACAATGGTGTGGTTGGTGTGTGAAATCAATGTTTGGGACAGATAAAGAAAATTACTGTGACATTGTTCATGAGCAGAAGTCTTAAAATGGCTATGTTGAAAATTTGGTGACAAAAGTCCATAAAATGACTGTGTTACGAGCAGGCATTGTGCAGTTTCCACACACCCTTGTAAGTTCATGAATTTGTAATATTTTCAGTCCAGATTTTCAACATTGGCATTTTTCCACACCTCCTTATGAACAGTACAGCTGTCATTTTTCATGCCCTGGCTGAAATGTGTTTTCATACTTCCAGCGCAGAAATGCGCGGTTGCTGTGGGAAATCAGTGTTCGGGACAGATTAAGAAAATCACAGTGACACTGTTCATGAGCTGAAATCCCAAAATGCTTGTGATGACAATCTGCTGTAAAAAAATCACCAAACTAATTACATTACGGATGTGCGTTGTGCAGTTTCTATGCAGTTTCTATGCAGATTCGTGACTTCTCCATTTTTTTATATTTTCACTTGAGATTTTCAACATTGCCATTTTTTACACCTCCTTGTGAACAGTACAGCTGTCATTTTTCACATCTGTGGTGCCAAATGGTGTAGTCACTGTGCAAAACAAGCTTTTGGCTAACTAACTGATATTGCCACTGTTCATGAGGTGGGGTCACAAAAAACCCATGTTGACAATTTGGAGTGAAAATACCAATGAACGCCCAGGGCATTAGGGTTTCCAACCATAATGCCCCACCCTGTAGAGGCTGACAGGCATCAGGGGTGTGACTTGGGATTATCACCTGTAATGCTCATGCCATACCACGCCCACCCACACCCTGAAGCCAGTGACAGGGATCGAGGTGTGTCTTGGACTCTTTGGCCCCATAGTTCACCCCATTCTCCTATAAGGCCCAAAGATCCCAAGGCACACTGTGACACTTGTCGGTGTCTGCAGGGTAGGGTGTGGTGAAATGGTGTGGGCACACCCCAATGCCTGTCAGTCTCTGCAGGGTGGTAGTGGGGATAGCTTCAGTTCAATACTTCACTGTCATTCCTATTATGCATCTCTCTAACTCTCTAACTCCTACATTACCAGTGCCAATGCCAACAAGCAAACATTTGGCATTGACAAATGCTTGTTATAAATGTGTGTTACTAGGGCTTGCTTCCAATCCTTTAATGCCTTACCTTCAATAAGTGAGGCATTAAATAAAAAGGTTAATGGTCCTTTTAATTCATTAACTAATTCCTGCAGGAGTTTCGGGGTGATAACATCTGGTCCTGCTGAGCTGTTGGTTTTTAATGATCTAATAATTGTCAGTATATGGTTAAGCTCAGAGGAAAAAGCAGGGGCAACAAATAATCAGCCAGAAAGGAACTACAGGATTGCAAGCAGCACAGCTAACTGGAGTCATTGGTGATAACTGCTTTGTGAAAGTTAAATTCCACTACTGGAATTCCAGTGGCATAACCCATTACACATCTATGATTTTTTTTAGCAAGTTTTGCTCTTCAGTAATTTCTGAAATGTCCATGGTAAATTCTATGATACTAAAACATATTTGTTCATTTTTATTATATTCAGAACCTATTTCCATTGGGTGTACATGTCTAATTTGGGGCACATCCCTGCAATAGCAGCAGGGATACAAAGATCCAAATATTTAAAAAAAGTTCACAAACTTTAACAAATAATTAAAAAAATTATAAACTCCTGTAAGTTGCAATTTACATAACCAGTTACCTCCCTATTAGCAGTTTCTAAGACCATTCCAAGAAAGTATGCATATTAATTTTGGCACGGGGTCATAATGTCGCATGTCAAAACAGCACAGCACTATACCATCCTATCTAAACAGCGACCACCAGAAAAAAAATATATCCTCTTTTTCTGTGGGGGGCTCCGCACCCCCTGTTATGGGGGGGCTGCACTCCCTTACCCCCCTAAAATAACCTCCTCCAGAGGGGCAACTCGGGGAGAGGGAGAAACTTGGTTGGGGGCACCACAAGACAATAAAAAAAACTAGCATTTGTCAATGCCAAATGTTGTCGCTCTGGCATTGGCTTTGGTAGAGCAGTGCGGGAACACATTTTGGGCAGGATGTGAAAAATGACAGCTGTACTGTTCATAAGGAGGTGTAAAACAATGGCAGTGTTGAAAATGTGGCATGTAAATATTGCAAATTAGCGAAGTTACAAGGGTGCATGGGAAATGCACAATGCACGCTTGTAACACAGGCATTTTATGAACTTTTGGGAGCAAAATTTTCAGCACAGGCATTTTAGCACCTCTGATCATGTACAATGCAACTGTCATTTCCTCAAACTGTCCGAAAAAGTGACTTCACACAGTGACCACGCTATTCTGCGGATGTGCAAAAACACACTTCGGGCAGGATATGTAAAATGACAGCTGTACTGTTCATCAACAGGTGTGGAAAAATGCCAATGGTGAAAATCCACAGTGAAAATATTACAAATGCACGTTACGAGCATGCATGCAAACTGCACAACGCACGCCGAACACAGCAAGCAACACGCTTCAGCCAGGATGTGAAAATGGCCAGCTGTACTGCTCACAAGGAGGTGTAGAAAATAACAATGTTGAAAATCTGGCATGAAAATATTGTGAATTTGTGAAGTTACGGAAGGTGCATAACAACTGCACAACACACACTAGTAATACAGTCATTTTATGGAGTATCGTCACCAAATTTTCAACATAGGCATTTTAGGACCTCTGTTCATGATCAGTGTCACTGTCATTTTTGTAATCTGCCCGTACACTGATTTCCACAGCGACCGCGTTATTATGCGCCCGACTGCGAGAACATTCATGCGGATGTGAAAAATGACAGCTGTATTGTTCACAAGGAGGTGTAGAAAAATGACAATGTTGACAATCTGGCATGAAAATATTGTGAATTCATGATGTTACGAGCATACATAGCAACTGCACAATGCACGCTTGTAAAACAGCCATTTTTTAGATTTCTTCCACCAGATTTGCAACATAGGCTATTTGTGAGCCCACCTCATGAACACTGCCACTGTCCTTGCATTAATCAGTCCCGAAAGGTGATTCCACACATTGACTGTGAAATCACCTTTAGGGACCGATTAACGTCATGACAGTGACAGAATTCATGAGGTGGGGTCTCAAAAACCCCATTTTGAAAATTTGGTGCAAAAATTCCAAAAAATGCCCGAGATATGCATCAAAGTTGAAAGAATCCTATTTATTATTATACAGCTTACCGGCATTTCCTCAGTTTGCGGTCAACTTTGAAGAGTGCAGACATGTTCCCAGTCCACCGAAGATCATTGCGCTGGACTCCGGAGGTAAGTATTGGGTATGGGGGGCATGGGGATGCAGGGTGCATAGTGGATGGGTGTGGGTGGTGGGTAGGGAGACTATGAGGGACCGTTTTTGTGTTACAGGGTGAAAGAAAAAAAACATTGAGGGACAGTTTTTTTTTTACAGGATATTTGGCACGCTGGGGTGGGCTCCCAGTGTGCCACCTAACTGTTTTGGGGGGTTACTGCGGCCGACGGGGGATTGGGCACCCTCATCGGCATACAACACTAGTGGGGATTAATTTATGCCAACGGGGATTGGGCACCCCCGTCGGCACACAAGGAAAGCGGGGGGGAGAGAAATGAGGGGGATTGGGCATCCCCCTTGGCATATAACAAATGGGGAGGAGAGTGCTTTATGCCGATGGGGAGTGAGCTCCCCCGTCGGCACATACATTGGGGCACGGGAAGCCGGCAGGGGGATTGGGCACACCCGAAGTCGGCAGTTGGGTGGCCGCCATATACACAATGTCGGCAAGCACATCCAGGGAAGGTCCATTGCATCTGACAAGCTTTGCTCGGATTGCAGCGGACCTTTTCTTAGATGTGCTCACCACATTATGTATGCATGGTGTGGCGCCAGCATGCAGGCTGATTGGGGAATGAGTGATGCACCTGCTGGTGCATGCCCTGCATTCGGCCAACAGCAGCCGCGCCTCCAAAGCTGCACTACTCGTAAGATGTTGGCTGCACAAGCGCACCAACATAATGAAAGTGTTTACCTGCTCTGGTACTGGGAATAGAACTGCAGTCCACAGCCGTTCCATTGCCCTCTAGTGCCGATGGCTCTACTCCCTTAGCCATGGCAGCTGCTTGGTGGACCCCCTTCCAGCAGAGCTCTTACCCTCTTTCCCAGAAACAGGGATATGGTCACATGCTATGTTCATTGTGCGGTATTGTGTACCCTGTAGTTGTTTTGACTCGTGCTGTTCCTGTTGTGTGCTTTTGCCCTACGACATTCTCCTTACGAGATTGTCATATGGTACCATTAATTTTCAATTATCTGTCTCCAAAGGTGGTTAAGTTGAAAGCAATGAAATATTTTCAGAAATTTTCACAAAAACAATAACTTGCCAGATTATGAGCCCCTATAAGCTCCACTCTCCTCATCCACATGGCAACACCTTACAAAAAGTAAGCTTGCCAGATTCCAGGTCTATTACTGTATCAATGACTCAGCTATGACCAACTAATGATTTAAAAAAAAATCTGTGCAGTTCCATGGAATTTGATTAAATCTGCTGAGTTTCACAGAAATTCCATGAAAGGAAAATGTTAAATTTTGCCTAGCCCTAGTTTTCAAGTATAACATGTCAAATGTTCTTTTTTGTTTAGTTCACATTTTAGAATAAAACACTTATGTCAGTCAGTTGAATGTCAGCCACATACTGTATAAAGAGGTCATTGTCTGCAGTTTACATGTTATTAACATTAAAAAAAAAAACAATAAATTATACTTTAGAACACACTGGGCCTGATATTCAAAGGTCAGTGCTGGTGCAAATGTGGTTAGTGCCAGTGCTAACCTGGGCTGGCACTAGTGCTCCAGGCAGGGCCATACTCGGAAACCCCTGGAATGCTCCCCTAAACCAGGCAGCTTCAAGGTGTTAAAATACTGCTGCAGCTATGCAAATGAGGAGGTCCTCTCATGCATACCAGTGCAATGGCATATTCAAAGGTTTGCAGCAGTGGTAAACAACATACATGATCATAAAAGACAAAGAACCTCTGTGTGCAAACACTGAGGCAAGGGTTACCCCAAAGGGCATTTGGCTGGGAAGCCAAGTTTCAAGAAAATACAAAATCACACATGCCCCCACAATGCAAAGCATCATGGGCTGCATATGCAAATCACCACAGAATGTTATGCTGGTCCAACTTTAAGCAGAATTGCATGGTGCCGAAAGGCCTCTCACACAGTTTGCAAAGGGTGCTAACAGAAGACATAGACACATGTTTCGTCCTACCAGGACTCATCAGTATGCCTCGTCTGTTTGACACCCTAGTGGAATGGACCAGCTACCCTTAAGGCAGTGTGCCTTGGATATATTGTGGTGAACCCATTAAAATAAAAAACTATTTAAAAGACAAAGAACCTCTGTGTGCAAACACTGAGGCAAGGGTTACCCCAAAGGGCATTTGGCTGGGAAGCCAAGTTTCAAGAAAACACAAAATCACACATGCCCCCACAATGCAAAGCATCATGGGCTGCATATGCAAATCACCACAGAATGTTATGCTGGTCCAACTTTAAGCAGAATTGCATGGTGCCGAAAGGCCTCTCACACAGTTTGCAAAGGGTGCTAACAGAAGACATAGACACGTGTTTTGTCCACATACATGATCATGCTCCATGACTATCAGATGGTGGCCAGCCAAGAAGGTGAGAGGAGAGATGTGCCAGCTGTCGACTCACAGGGATCAGCATTCAGGGTGATTGGGAGTGTAAAATGGGGGTCCTCAGTGGGTGGGTGGATGGATGGGGGATTCATATACATTCCCAGGGTGGGGGATCCACTAGACCACCAAGGACTTTTGAACTGTGTTCATAGGATGACTGGGGGAGGGAGAACCACTGCTCTGCAAGGGACTGTTGCATTTGTGCAGAGTGATAGGTGTGGAGAGAACCACTGGACTACCAGAGACTGTTGAATTTGTCAAAAAATGTCATTTGGGGTGGGAGGAACCAATGGACCATCAGGGACTATTGGCAATTGTGCAAAGGGTGACTGGGGAGTGGGGGGAACCACTGAACTGCCAGGGAGTATTGACATTTTTGCAAAGGGCTAGTTGGGGGTTGGGGGGAACTACTGCTCACCAGGGACTATTAACATTTGTGTGAAGGGTGGTGGGAGAACAGTAGACACCTGGGCTTTTTCTTTTCCATAGAAATGGGTCCTAAGGGGCCACTGGACTGCATGCAAATTAACCCATTATGGGTATGCAGATGACCCTTTAGCACCTTGCATGCCGAGTGGGCTCCTTTGCATGCTCAGGCTGAATATGGCCTACCTACATGGTACCTGGTGCTATCCAGTTTCAGGCAGTGCTATCTCCTGTGGGCCATAGGCATAAACCCTGAAAAGTTTTGCCCAGATTGATTAGACCCCAGGCTCCTCCGGATCTCTGCCCTGGATATTGTCCTCCCCCTCTCACACCTTCAGAACCTATTCTTCTCCTCTGGCATGGTCCCTCAGGCCTGGAAGACTGCCAGACTGCCAGTTCTTCCCCTTCATAAAGGCAGTGACCCCTCCTCCTGCAGAAACTACCAGCCTATATCTCTCCTCTCCCTCTATCTAAACTCTAGGAGTCCATCATCTACTCCAGGTTTGTTGAGTTCCTTACCTCTACCAACACTCTCCCCATCATCAAATCTGGCTTTAGGAAATATCACTTCTTAACCTCCTCCCTCTTGTGGGTCACATACTCCATCGTCTCTTGGATGGACCAAGGTCACATTACTGCTGCCATTTTCATTGACTTGGCCAAGGTCTTTGACTCTGTGGAATGACTACTAAAAGAAAGGATTATGATATATCTGGAATCCAGCAGAGCACTGGACCCAAGGCAGCATGGATTCATAGCAGAAAGGTCTTGTCAAACAAATCTGATAGACTAGGTTTGCTGGCAAAGGCACATAGCTTCACCTGAGCTCTTTTCTTCTAGGTTGCTTGTAAGGACAGAGCAAGGAACCTTACCAGACCAAGGAAAAGGATTAAGGCTTCTTTTGGCTAGGCAGATTTACTGTGTGTTATTATTATTTTCTTTTGTTCTCACATGGGTTGTTACTGTTTGTTGCTAACATTTTATTGTTTTATTGTTCTCTGATTCAAATTGTTGTTGCTGGGTATACTTTCTGCTGCATTATTACAGGGTGTGCCTACAGGTTTGTGCTTACAAATTACTGCTGTAATCTTCTGATTCAAATTGTCTTTTGCAAGGTATATCTTCTGTTACTGCTTTATTTTTCTCTGTAGCAAAGTGTTTCTTACAGGGTATATCTTCTGCGAAATTATTAAAAGTGGTGCTTTACAGATTTTACAGTTTTATCTATCATTAGGATAAGCTTTCAGGATTTGTTGTTGGTTCATTGTTTCTGCTCTTACCTCCTTGTTTCTTTTGTCTGTGGTTCTTCTTTTTTGGCAGGGGAAGGGCCCAAGCCACCCACCCCCATCCCCAACCACCCCACAGTACACTCCTTTTATAGGGTAGCACAGTCATGACATTTCCTGTAGCAAAGCAGGAAGGGGCAGGTCAGAGGGGTATCCACACTGTGACCTCATCTACAGGGGTACAAGTAATTTAACTTGCTATAACAAATTATACAAAAACAAACAAACAAAACACATAATCAAACTTTTGCTTTCATTTTCCTCCTTCTAATTATTCTGACCAGGTTATAAACCCAGCAACTTATCTGGAATGGATATTATTAACTACAGGTACTGCTGGACACTTTTCAAAAGGGCAGTTATTCAGGATTTAGGACACTGTCCTACATGCTGGGCCATTGGAGATCTAAGGGCTCAGCTCCAGGCAGCATGGGCAGAGATTGCATGCCTCAAATCGTATATTCAGCAGGAAGTATACTATAAGAACCACCCATCATTTCCCCAACATCCAACAGAAGCACTTCGACCACAGAGAGTAGTTGGTCCGGGAGGTTGGCAGGTGGTTAGGAGGGGCAAATTGGGTGCCCCATCACTCGGTGCTCTTGAACGTATCACCTCCACAAACCATATAAAAACTACAAACAGGTATCTGCCTCTATCTCCAAAATTAAACAAAGGGGCAGAGGACACTGCAGAGCAGAACACTGCAGAGCAGGACACTGCAGCACAGGAGCTAGCACAACAAAACTCACCCAAAACAGGAACCAAAACAAAAAAAGCAAATATAAAATCCAAAACACTTCTGATCATAGGAGACTCCATGATTCAGGGAGTTGATACCTATCTCCAGCCAGGGGTAATGGTCAGATATCTCCAAGATGCATCAGCATGGAGAGACACTGATCGCATTGCTAAAATTGTACAGGAAGCAGGAGAAAACATCAACTTCCTGGTACACACAGGGACTAATGACCTCGCCAGCCGGTCAGTTGTGGAGACCAAGGAACACCTGATCAGCCTGGATGACAAACTATCATCCATTTTGTCCGGCATCTCCTTCTCTGAGATACTGCCAGTCTGGGAGAGGGGGGCAGATGGACAGAAGGTCAGACAAGGGGAGATAGGGGGGTTAAACATGTGGCTCAAGGGCAGGTGCCAGGAAAAAGGACACAAATTTGTAGGTAACTGGCAACAATTTTGGGAGCAAAAGTTCTTTAAATTCAAGGGACTGCATCTGCCTAAGGATGGAGTCAGAGCATTGGGGCAGAAGTTTAACGTCTTTGCAGAATATTTAAACTAGCAAATGAAGAGAGGGGTGCAGAACCCGATACGTTGAATGGGAAGAACACCCTTCCCCCTCAGCTAGTGATCAAACAGGAGTTCAGCATGTTTGTAGTTCATCTGTATCATCAGGTAAGGAAACAGGTCTGGCTCTCCATGTGACACACAGGGGAAATGCCAGACCTCACCCAACAACTAACACACCAATACGCACCCATACGACGCACAAGGGAAATGCCAGACCTCGCCCAACAATTAACACACTGAAATCTGACCAATGGAAAATCATATACACAAATGCTCACAGTCAGAGAAATAAGATCCCAGACCTGCAGGCAACAATGACAGAGGCTAAACTGGACATAGTAGCCATTAGCGAGACATGGTTCACCAGTAACCACACTTGGGAGACTTCAGTACCTGGCTATGTACTGCTCAGAAGAGACCGAGGTGCAAAAAGGAAGTGGTGTGGAGTGGCCCTTTATGTCAATGAAAATATAAAAGCTACAGAAATTCTGAATACACATAAGGAGCCAGAAGAACTGTGGGTCACCCTGGAAACAGGAAATGGGATAGCCATACGAACTGAGGTTGTATACAGGTCTCCAGACCAGGACGAGGACATAGACACATTACTCTTAGAAGATATACAAAACATGACAGCTAAAGGGGAGGCTCTGATAATGGGAGACTTCAACATGCCAGATACAGACTGGTCAATACCAGCAGGAACATCTGCCAGAACTAGACACATAGTGGATTCCCTGTAGGGGGAGGGCCTCAAACAACTGGTACAACAACCCACAAGAGACAGGGCTATCCTAGATCTAGTACTAAAACAAACAGTAGAAACATTTTGGATACAGAAGTTGATACCAGCCCATTTACAGAAGAAAGAGTTCTGAAAGAGCTCTTAAAACTGAAGGTGGACAAAGCAATGGGGCCTGATGGGATTCATCCCAGAATTCTAAAAGAACCAAGGATAGAACTAGTGACACCACTGACTACCCTCTTTAACAAATCATGGGAGGATGGGGTGGTACCTGAGGACTGGAGGAGGGCAGATGTGACTCCCCTTCACAAAAGTGGGAGCAAGGCAGAAGCAGGAAACTACAGACCTGTTAGTTTAACCTCAGTGGTAGGGAAAATGATGGAATCACTTCTGAAGGAAAGAATTGTTCGTATCTAGAGGCCAGAGGGCACAGGACCCAAGAGCAGCATGGATTCACAGCATGAAGGTCATGCAGACAAATCTGATAGATTTCTTTGACTGGGTGACCAAAGTAGTTGATCAGGGAGGGGCTGTGGACATGGCCTACCAGACTTTAGAGCATTTGACACAGTCCCACACAAAAGATTAATATCAAGTTAGCCAGCCTGGGGTGGGTCCCAAGATGACAGCCTGGGTAAAGAATTGGCTGGAGAATAGGACACAGAGAGTAATAGTAAATGGAGTCCACTCTGAAAAAGGGGGTTAGCAGTGGGGTACCACAGGGTTCAGTATTAGGACCGGTCCTCTTCAATGTCTTTATAAGACATTACTTGCAGAGGGACTGGAAGAGAAATATGTCTCTTTGCAGATGACAAAAGATCTGCAACAGAGTTGATGCACAAGGTGGGGTGGAAAGGATGAGAAGGACTTGGCAAGGTTAGAGGAATGGTCAAATGTATGGCAGCTAGATTCAATGCTAAGAAGTGCAAGGTAATGCACCTGGGAAATAAAACCCAGGGAAGAGTACACAATGGGGGTGAGATACTAACAACAACAAAAATGGAAAGGGACCTGGGGTAGTCATATCAGATGACCTAAAGGTAGGCAAGCAATGTGAGAGGGCAGCAAGGAGGGTTGGGGGATACTGGGATGCATAGGAGAGGCATCACCAGTAGAAAACAAGTTATTATCCTCTGTACAGACAGCTGGTGAGACCACATCTGGAGTACTGTGTGCAGTTCTGGAGACCAATCTCCGCAAAGACATAGACAGGATGGAAGCTGTCCAGAGGAGGGCAACTAAAATGGTGCAGGGTCTGCACCGGAAGACATATGAAGAGAGACTTAAGGAGCTTAATATGTATAGCCTCGAGGAAAGGAGGGAGAGGGGGGACATGATAGAAACTTGCAAGTACCTCAAGGGAATCAACAAAGTCCAAGAGGGTAGCATCTTTCAAAAAAAGAGGTGTGCAAGAACAAGGGGGCACAATTTGAAGATAGAAGGGGCGCTCAGAGGTAATTTAAGGGAAGTTTTTTCACAGAGAGGGTTGTGGATGTATGGGAACAGCCTTCCAGAGGAGGTTGTGGAGTCAAAAACAGTGGTGGAATTCAAGCATGCATGGGACAGTCATAAGGCAATTCTAGGGGGTGGGGGTAGGAAGAAGTAGGCTGCTGGTTAACTAGGATCTGCAGCTTATCCATCAGGTAGGGAAATGGGCAGACTGGGTGGGCCAAGTGGTCCTTATCTGCCGTCAAATTCTATGTTTCTATGTTTCTATGTTACTGACTAACAGGGAAAGGATCACAGTGACCATCACATGGTATTGTTCAGTTTGGCCACTAGAACTAAATTATCCCATTCCAAGGCAAAAATATGGGACTTCAGAGGCGCGAACTTTGATAAGATGACCAACAGAGTTAAGCTAGCCCTGGCAAGAAGAAATACAGGTGAGGGGGTACAGGCAAGTGGGTAAGCATTAAGGATGCAATACTTGAAGCAACATCCCATTGTGTTAGAGAGAAAAGGAAGTGCAAAAGAAGGAAACCACTTTGGTTCTCAAAAACAGTAACAGAAAAGGTCAGAGCCAAAAGGCTGGCCATCAGGAAATATAAGGGAATGCAGCAGGACAAAGATAGGGAGGCATACCAAACTTCCCTAAGGGAAGCCAGGAAGGCAGTAAGGCAGGCAAAGGCCCAAACTGAGGAAACACTAGCACCAACAGTGAAAGTAGGGGACAAGACTTTCTATAGATACATTAGTAAAAGGAGAAAGTCCAGAGGGGGTATTACTAAGATCAAAGGGGATAAGGGGGAGTGTGAGGAGGAGGACCATGGAAAGACAGCTATCCTAAATAGATACTAATGCTCAGTATTTACTGAGAAGAAGGTGGGGCAGGGCCCACAGCTCAGCACCATGGAAACAGGGGGGAGGGACATGTGCACTAGTCCCTTCACAAAAGAAAGAGTCCTACAAGAGCTCAATAAGCTCAGAGTGGACAAGGTAATGGGACCTGATGGCATACATCCCACGGTACTAAAGGAGCCAAGGGTGCCACTTGCATAGCCATTATCAGAACTGTTTAGTGAGTCTTTGAGAACAGGAGAGGTCCCAGAAGACTGGAGAAGGGCTCATGTGATCCCGCTCCACAAGAGTGGTAGCAGGTAGGAGGCAGAGAACTACAGACCAGTCAGTCTTACCTCAGTAGTGGGCAAGATTATGGAGGCACTTCTTAAGGAAAGGATAGTGCAACACTTGGAATCCATAGGAGCACAGGATCCAAGATGTCATAGGTTTACAACAGGAAGGTCCTGTCAAACTAATCGCATAGATTTCTTTGACTGGGTAACCAGAGTGGTGGACCAAGGGGGTACAGCTGATGTTGTCTACCTTGACTTCAGCAAAGCTTACGATACTGTTCCACATAGAAGATTGATTATTAAGCTGGGTAGGCTCAGGGTAGGTCAGAGGTTGGTCAACTGGGTTGCAAATTGGTTGGCAGGCAGAAAACAGAGAGTGGTGGTAAATGGTATTAGTCACAAGAGATGCAAGTCACAAGTGGAGTACCTATGGGATCAGTCCTGGGGCCAATCCTCTTCAATATCTTCATCAGTGACATTGCAGATGGACTGGAGGGTAAGGTTTGTCTGTTTGCAGATGACACTAAGATCTGCAACAGAGTAGATGATCCAGATGGGGTAGGCAGAATGAGAAGAGATCTGGATAATCTGGCAAAATTGTCAGAAGAGTGGCAACTGGGGTTTAACACAAAGAAGTGCACATAGGGAAGAGAAACCCTGAAGCCACCTATAGGTTGAGAGGGGAGTTGCTTGCAGTCACAAGGGAAGAAAGAGACTTGGGCATCATCATCACAGATGACCTGAAATCATCCAAGCAGACCACTAAAGCAGTAGGTAAGGCTAGAGGGATGTTGTGGTGTATTAGTAGGGATACCACAAGTCATAAGATGGAGATATAATCCCTCTTTACAAGACACTGGTTAGGCCCCATCTGGAGTACTGCGTGCAATACTGGAGGCCACACCTTCACAAAGACATTAACAAAATGGAGGCACTCCAGAGAAGGGCAACCAAAATGGTGCAGGGACTGCATCAGAAAACTTATGAAGACAGATTAACCGAACTCAATATGTATATCCTAGAGCAAAGGAGGGAAGAGAGGTGATATGATTGAAACATTCAAACACCCTAAGGGCATTAACAAGGTGAAAGAGTCTAACATGTTTCAATATAAGAAAAATAGCAGGACAAGAGGACACAGCATGAGATTAGAGCGAGGCCGATTAAGGGGTAATGTGAGAAAGTTATTTTTCACAGAAAGGGTGGTGGATGCATGGAATGGCCTACCTCAGGAAGTAGTGGATATGAATACAGTGCAGGGCTTCAAACAGGCATGGGATAGGCATAAGGGAGCAATACAGATGAGTATGAATAGATAGGCCATTGACAGAGTAAAGGCCTATGGCACATTCATAAGGTAGAAAAAGAAATGAGCAGACTAGGTGGGCCTTGTGGTCCATATCTGCCATCAACTTCTATGTTTCTTTGACTGGATGACAAGGGAAGTAGATCAAGGAAGGGCAGTGGACATGGCTTACCTGGATTTCAGCAAGGCCTTCGACTCTTCCCACATACTAGGTTTGTAAACAAGCTGGACAGCCTAGGAGTGGGTCCCAGGGTGGTAGGTTGGGTCAAAAACTGGCTGAATGATACGACACAGAGGGTGGTGGTGAACAGATTTCAATCCAAAGAGATGGGGGTGACCAGCGGGGTGCCACAGGGATTGGTACTGGGACCAGTCCTCTTTGATGTTTTCATAAGTGGCATTACAAAAGGGCTTGAAGGGAAAGTATGTCTCTTTGAGGATGACATGAAGATTTGCAACAGGGTTTGACACTCCAGGAGGGACGAGAACATGAGAAGGGACCTATGCAAGCTTGTGGAGTGGTCGAGGGTGTGGCAGCTAAGATTCAATACAAAGAAGTGCGAGATCACGCACTTGGGGCACAGAAATGCAATGGAGATATACATGATGAGGGGAGAGTTATTAATGGCCACCAAACAGGAAAGAGATGTAGGGATAATCATATCTGATGACCTAAAGGTTATCACACAATGTAAGAAGGCTGTAGGGAGAGCCAATGGGATGCTAGGATGCATAGGGAGAGGTATCACTAACAAAAGGAAGGAGGGTGTGATGGCACTGTACAGAACAATCATCTCGGACACTGTGTCTAGTTCTAGAAGCTGCATCTCTGGAAGGACATAAAGAAAGTAGAAGCAGTTCCAAGAAGGGCAACTAAAATGATGCAAGGACTGCACCAGAAGTCATGAGGACCGACTGAAGGATCACCATATGTATTCCCTGAAGGAGAGGAGGGAGAGGGAAGGGGAGATATGATAGAGACATTCAAATACCTAAAGGTTATAAATAGGGTACAAGAGGGAAGCATCTTTCAGAAAAGAAATACAAAATCACTCATACCCCATAATGCAAAGCATCATGGGCTGTATATGCAAATCATCACAAAATATTATGCTGGTTCAACTTTAAGCAGAAAAGCATGGTGCCAAAAGGCCTCTCACACAGTCTGCAAAGGGTGCCAACAGAAGACACAGACACGTGTTTCATTCTACCAGGACTCATCAGTGTGCCTCGTCTGTATGACACCCCAGTGGAATGAACCAGCTACCCTAAGTTGATCTATCTCGGTTGGGTTGTGGTGAGCCCAATAAAAAACAAGCTAAAAGACAAAGAACCTTAGTGCGCAAACACTGAGGCAAGTGTTACCTCAAAGGGCATTGGCCGGGAAGCCAAGTTTCAAAAAAATACAAAATCACACATACCCACATAATGCAAAGAATCATGGGCTGTATATGCAAATCACCACAAAATATTATGCTGGTTCAACTTTAATCAGGAATGCATGGTGCTGAAAGGCTTCTCACTCAGTCTGCAATGGGTGCCAACAGGAGACACAGACACGTGTTTCATCCTACCAGGACTCATCAGTGTGCCTCATCTGTATGACATCCCAGTGGAATGAACCAGCTACCCTAAGTTGACCTATCTGGGTTGGGTTGTGGTGAGTCTAATAAAACCAAAAAAAAAAATGCTAAAAGACAAAGATCCTCAGAAAAGAAGATGTTCAAGAACAAGGGACCATGATATGAGAACAGAGGAGGGTAGACTCAGGGGTAACATGAAGAAGTATTTTTTCATGGAAAGGATGATGGATACTTGAAACAGCCTTTCTGCAAAGGTTACGGGGCACAAATTCAGGAATGCAAGGGATAGACATAAGGGAAACCTAGCAATAAGGAAGAGAATGTAAGATACAAATAAATTAGCATCCGTGCTATATGAAATAGGCAGTGAAAATGGGCAGACTAGGTGGGCCAAGCAGTCCCTATCTGCCAACAAATTTTATGGTTCTATGTTTCTATGTGTCCCACTTACTCCTTCTAAACAAGCTGCATTCTGCTGGCTCAGTGGCTTCCACAATAAAATGGTTCAACTCTTACCTCTTGGGTATGCAGTAGGCCATACAGTTGGGGAATGTACCATCTCCCCCTCTCACGATCCTTGCTGGGGTCCCCCAAGGTTTCATCCTTGGCCAAATCCTCTTCTCTCTCATCATAAATGACCTTCCCTCTGTATTCACCAACTTTCACATACACATGTGCTCAGATGACACTGTCTTCTACTCCTCCAGCCCATCAACCTCAGATGTGGAGGCCCCTCTCCAGCAAAACTTTAACAACGTGCTGCACTGGTTTCAAGCAAACCAACTCAAGGTAAATACTAATAAAACCTTTCTCAATGACCTTCGGCACCAAAGAAAAACTGGCAAGGCTTTCAACCCCTCCAGTGTTCACCACTCCAGATGGCACCCCTTTGACATGGTCCCCTCCTTCAAATACCTTGGGGTTTGGCTTGATAACAGTCTTGACTTCTCGGCCCATATTGGTGCCATCCTCTACAAACTTCACTCAAAACTAGGAGCACTGCATCAAAATAAAGACTCCCTCTCCCTCCCTGTTTGCCGAGAGTTAGTAACAAAAATGATCCCCCCCTGTGTTTCACTACATGGATCTAGTCTATGGCACCGTTCCTGCCATGTCCCTTGCCAGACTGGACACCCACTTAAATGCCTTTTGACATTTTGCCACAAACTTCCCTTTTCACACACATCACTGCTAGCTCTAGTCCTCCTTGTCTATTACACCCCTTCCCTGCCCTCCTAAGGCCCACTCTTTAGCCTGCATCACTAAATACTGGTGTGGGACCCTTCCATCACAGCTCTCCTCTCTCCTATCCCCACCACCCTTTTCTCTTACCCACTGTGCTCCAGGGACTCCCACTCCTTCTCTCTTCCCCATCCCCACTCAACTGCTGGTCAGTCTGCCTTCTCTTACTGTCTCACCTCTCTCTGAAACCAACTCTCTTCTATCATTCGTTTAACCACCTCACTCCCAGCCCTCAAGCACCTGCTCAGACTCGCACCCACTGCTCCTTGTTGCTGTCCCTCAACTCCCTGAACCTCCTTACCTCTCATTGGTCTTGAACAACTGCATTAATGGCTTATACTGCCCATAAGTAGCTTTGTTTTGTTGGTGTACTGTACTTGATTATTGCTATTATGAAATTTTCCCTTTGTATGTACCTCATTCCCCAGGTTGTTCCTGGAATTGATCCTCGGCTCAGTGTGGCTTTCCTGGTTACCAAAATCTCAAATAAACAAATAAATAAATTTGTAGCCTTCTGGTCCTTGTCAGGGTAGTTCAAATCCACTTAGTGCTTGTTGAGGCAATGTAGATCCACTTAGCACTGCACAGACAAGGACCAACAGCAGGACAGCACTACTCCATTAGTGAACACTATCAGTCTGAATATCACCAGAGCTGGGAGGGTACAAGCGCAGCACAAACAGCTGTCCTGAGTTTGCACCCAGCTGTCACTATCAGGGCCATTGATGTTGATTCTGTATGAAAACTTTTTTCATTTTGAAAAAAGATAAGTATGGCAAACTAGTCTCTCCCAAACTAGCCTACAGTTGTTACCAGCTTTCTCAAACCCTTCAGATGCCTGAAAGGTTATTCAGTAGCTGCCACCACTTAGCACAGACACTCTTTCAGGGTATCCCTAGGTCTAAGTCTCTTAAGAGCCACTACTCACACTGTACAGTACTCTTGGCACAAGGGCAACTGACCCACTCCTCTGTAACAGCTGAGAACTCTACTTTAGAAACATACTATGGTAATGGTAACTTTCTCTTCAGATGCAGAAACACAGTTTGTCAGTTATTTAGCTGCCCCTCAAAGGACTCAGTTACAAAAACATGAAGTATGTAAAAAAATATTTTAATATGTCACACTATTTAAAGATTTAGTACAGATACTACATAAAGACTATATGGAACAGTACTTCTCCAGAAATGAAAAAACAATGTTTTTGCACCATAGGTCACACACAGAAAACTCTCTCTCTCTCACTGTCTGTCTATTTACTGTAGCAAGGTAGAATAGCTTACCACACAAGACACCTTATTGAATCAGGGCAGACTAACCTTAGATGGAAGTTGTCCGTAGTTCCAAATCTGACCTTCTCAGGCTCTGCCAGACCTCGTTTCTCAGGATATCAGGTGAAACTGAGGAAGGCAGCAAAAGCTGTTAGTAGCGCTAAAACAATATCCGAGGAGAACAGAGCCAGTACAGGGAAACAGGGATAAAACATTCCTCAGATATAAGTGAAAGGAGGAAGAACAAGGCAAGAATAGTCAGGCTAAAAGGGGAAGGGGAGAGTGTGAAAGAGGACCAGAGGAAGACAGACATATTGAACAAGTATTTTTTTCAGTATTTAAAAAAAGAGGGGGTGAGTGAAGCCAAAGACACTAGCCATTTTTCGGAGGAGAAAATCCTCAAAGAACTGGAGAGATTAAAAGTGAATAAGGCAATTTGGCCAGATAGGGTGCATCCAGGGATATTGAGAGAGCTGAGGGAAGAGTGGCCTGCTCCTCTGACAGCCCAGTTCAACCTATCACTGGAAACGGGGGTGGTACCAAGGGACTGGAGGAGGGCGGATGTGGTTCTGATACACAAGCGTGGGAATCAGGAGGAGGCAGGGAACTATAGACCAGTATGCCTGACATAAGTGGTGGGAAAGATAATGAAAACAGTACTAAAAGAAAGGATTGTGGAATACCTTGCAGCAAGTGGGTTACAAGATCCAAGATGGCACTGGTTCACTGGGGGGAGATCCTGCCAGACAAACCTGATCAATTTCTTCAACTGGTTGACAAGGGAAGTCGATCAGGGAGGGGTGGTGGATATAGCCTACCTAGATTTCAGCAAGGCCTTTTTTTCAAATTTAATAAGCTTTATTGATTTTGTAATAAGAAAAAAACAACAAAAAGACTAAAACAACCAGTAGTAGCTCACCCAGTACATAAAGCAGTATAACAGGTACATAAATACTAAGCAGCTGTCATGAACCTTACCAAATAACCAGTAACAACAAATACATCCCGTCCCCTCTCTTCCCCACTAAGTCCTTAACCCCCCCGTCCCCTCCCCAACAAAACCTCCATCAACCCCCCAACCCCATCCCCTACTCCAGAACACCAACTCAGCCGCTTATAAGAAAGAAAGAGAAAGGGGAGATGATTAAGCGAAATATGACCATGGTCATCAAAAAAGAGAGAAGAAAGGAGTGGAGTTGGCTGCCCTTCCCACCAGAGCAAACTCCTTCCCTCCTCTCCTCATTCCGCCTCTTCCTGTTAGGCCTGCATTGTAGGTAAAAGAGCCAACAGTGGACCCCACCTACTCATAAACCCCTCCTGGTGGGCTTGACATCTGGCAATGTGTTTCTCCAATTCAAGGGCCTGAGATATTTCCAAGTGCCATTCCTGGAAAGAAGGGACAGAATCATCCAGCCAGTGTCTGACAATAATTAGCTTGGCAACAACTGAAATAGGGAAATAAAAGCTTTGTGATAGCCTGCCATCCCCTCCAGGAAAAGTCCCACTAAGCAGGCCTGCAGAGTAACATATTGGTCTAAGCCCAGAAATGGAGCCAAAGCATTTCAAATTGCCTGCCAGAAGTGGATGACCATGGGGCAATCCTATAAAATATGTTTTAGGGTCTCTGTGGTGGTGTGGCACCTAAGACAGGTGGACAAGGCAGACCTACCCACCCTATGAAGTCTAGATGGTGTGAAGTACATATTGTGGAGAATACGGAATCGGAGAAACCGGAAACAATCTTGTTTGATGTGTTTATACAGTTGTCTCCAAATCCACCGCCAGCCGTTCTCCTCCAAATTAAGTTTTAACTCTTGTCAGTAAAAACACACTCCCTTAGGAAATTTCAGGTCTCTCTGTTAGAAAAGATTATAAAACTTAGAGATAGAATGGGGAAGAGTCGTCGTGTCTATAAGGGTTTGCATCAGGGGATTGGTCTCCATCGACCAGGAAGGGAACCCAAAAAGGCAGAAAGTGTATTAGATAACTGTAGATGTTTAAAAAAGTGATATGTGGGAATTGCAAAGTGAGCCTGAAGGTGACCCGCAGGGAGAAGTCTACCATCTTGAAGCAAGGAAGCCACTGAGGCTCTCCAGAGAGGCAGGCAAAAAGATGGGGGGATGGGGCAGTTCGTAATGCAAAAATGTGGGTTGCCTATAATTGGCTGGGAATTTTTCTTTAGAAGGGTTATAACTTAAGTGGGAGTAAATTTGATGTAGGGCTTTGATGGACCAAAAGCTCAGAGAGACCCTCAGCAACTTAGGAAAGTCGGAGGGCGTAACATATAATAAATTGCCTAGGGTGACACTGTGTTGCTGACAAAGCTTCTGTTCTAAAGTGAGCCATAGGGGGAGGTAGGAGCGCATAGATGAGGTTGAGGGAGGGGAATCCCACTGAAACAATTTACTACAGTGAATGGCGTAGTAGTAAAGAAACAGATTGGGAACCTGCAATCTCCCAAGTTCATTCAATATTGTGAGCTTGTAATAAGCCTTACGAGCCACTTTACTATTCCATATGAAATCAAAAAATAGCTCTGGAGTAGAGAGAGCCAGCTCTTTGGAAGATAAGGTCCAAGCATTCCTAATGGGTAAAGTAGTCTGAGCAAAACATTCATTTTAAGGACATTTATACACTCCCACAGAGATAAGGGAAGCGCTCTCCATCTGTGAAGGTCTTGTTTAATGTCTTGACACACAGTGGATAAATTAAGCTGAATTAGGCACGAGAGAGATCAGGAAATCTTGATACCTAGGTAAGTTAGAATTTTAGGTTCCCGAAGGAGACCAAGTGCCTCAATCCAGGGGTGTTGCACATGCGAATTCAATGGCATAGCTTTGGACTTTTCAAGGTTTAACTTATAACCCGCAAACTGAGAGAACCTATGAATTTCTTCCAAGGCTGCAGGGAGAGAGGACTGAGGGTCTGCCAGATGTAGAAGAGATCATCTGCATATGCGGAAATTTTGTAGCCCTCGCCACCCACCTGAATGCCCCTAACACCAGGATTAGTTTGGATAAAATGAAGCAGCAGTTCTAGATAAAGATTAAATAGGAAGGGAAAAAAGGGGACCGCTTTGCCTCGTACTGAGCAAGAGGGAAAATGAGGGAGAGAAAACACCATTACAATGAATTCTAGCCATGGGATAAGAACATAAGAAAGTTGCCAGCAGAAGGAGACCTCTTGGCCTATCTAGTCTGCTCACGTTGTTGATGAGATCTGGCTATTCACCAATGCCTCGTGTCCCCTCTCCCACTCTGCCCTCTCCCTTTCTCCCATCCCCACCTCTGTACCTTTGTTTCCCTCTGTGCCTGTCCCATGCCTTTTTAAAAGCTCTGACTGTCTTAGCCTCAACCACTTCCTCTGGCAGCTCATTCCAGGCCATCACCATCCTTTCTGTGAAGAAATGTTTCCTCGCATCTCTCCTGTATCTCCCCACCACCAGCTTGAGACCATGCCCCCCTGTAGTGGTGTTCTCTCTTTTTTTGAAGAGACTTTAGCACTCCACTTTATTTACACTCTTCAAGTATTTGAAGGTCTCAATCATGTCCCACCTCTGCCTTCTTTCCTCCAGGGAGTACATTACCAGTGCTTCCAGCCTTTCCTCGTATGACCTATCCTGCTGTCCCCTGATCATCTTAGTTTCCCTCCTCTGCACCCCCTCTAGCAGCTTGATGTTCTTTTTTAGGTGTGGGTTCCAGAACCATACTCCAAGTGCGGCCTCACCAGTGACCTATACAAAGGCATGATTACCTTGCTAATTCCCCTTGCTATCTTGTTTGCTTTTGCCACTGCCTTTTTGCATTGAGATGCTTGCTTCAGGTCACATGTCATCATAACTGCCAGGTCCTTTTCTTCCTCCATCCCAGCTAACTGCACCTTTCCCAAGTAGTACTCAGCCTGTAGGTTCTTTCCTCCGATGTGTATCACTTTGCACTTATTGGCATTAAACCCCAGTAGCCTGATCCCTGCCCATTTTTCCAGTCTGGCTATGTCCTGCCTCAGCTCTTGTATCCCCTCCTGTGTGTCCACCCTTCCACAGAGCTTGGTGTCATCTGCGAACAAGCACATTTTGCCCTGGATACCTTCCCCATGTCTCTTATGAAGACATTAAATAGTACCGGACCCCATACTGATGCCTGTGGAACCCTGCTGGTTACCTCATGTGCCCTCGAGGACTCCCTTCCCACTATCACCCTCCATGTTCTCCCTCCCAACCAATTTGCAACCCAGCTTGTTATTCTCTCCTACCCTTAGTCCCCCTAGTTTTGCGATTAGCCTCCTGTGTGGCACTGAGTAGAAGGCTTTGCTAAAGTCTAGATATATGACATCCACTGCCTGCCCCTTGTCTACTGCCTTCATGACCCAGTCAAAGAACTCCACTATTTGTTTGGCATGATCTGCCCACCACAAACCCGTGCTGTTTATTGTCCTGTAGGCCATTTCCCTCCATATATCTCACCAGCCCTTCCTTTATTATTGACTCCATAAGCTTACACACTATTGAGGTCAGGCTGACTGGCCTATAGTTGCCCGGATCTCCCTTGGTCCACTTTTGTGGAGTGACACCACATGTGCAGTTCTCCAATCCACTGGCATCACCCTCCCGAGTTAAGGGACTTGTTGAACAGGGCTGCTAGTGGGCCTGCAAGTTCATCAGTCAGCTCTCTGAGCACTCTGGGGTGTATCTCATCCAGCCCTGAAGACTTTTTCACCTTCAGTGCCATCAGCCCTTCTCTCACCCCCTCGATCCCTATGGTCCCAACTGGGCCACCCCCAGCTCCCTTCTCTACTTTTCCTACTTCTGGCATTGGTCCCTCTTTCTCCTTTGTAAAGATGGAGCAGAAGTATTGGTTTAATATTTCTGCCTTGGACACATCCTCTGTGGTCCAATCATCCCTTTTCTTGAGTCTGATTATGCCATTCTTTTTGTCTTTCTTTTCTCTTATGTAGTTGAAAAATGTTTTTTCACCCTTCTTTCTTCCTTTAGCTATATGTAGCTCTTTCTGTGCTTTGGCATTTTGTACCTCCTTACTTGCTGTTCTTTTGCTTTTCTTGTATGCTGCCTTCTTTTGCCTTATTATTCCTTTAACCTTCTTATTGAACCAGCTTGGTTTTCTGCCCCCTCTTTTCTTGCCCCTCGTACTCATGCAACTGCTTGTTGCCTTCTGAACAGCCTTCTTGATGGCTTCCCATAGTCTCTCCACCACTGTTCTCCCTAATCATTTCCCTCATTTTGTTAAAGTTTGCCTTTCTGAAATCCAGATGGTGATGGTGGTAGATAACCATAAGCCAATCACAAAAGGTGGAGGGAAAGCCAAATCTATGAAGCATAGCAAAGAGAAAATCCCAAGTTACATGGGTGAAGGCTTTCTCTGCATCCAGGGAAACCAGGACCACAGGGATCCTGCTCTCCCAAGGCACAGAGATCAGGTGCAAAACTTTGCACAGATGGTCAGAGGAGAGACGGCCCACCACAAATCCCACCTGTGTAGGACTGACCAGTTCCCCCCATGTTAGTAGGAGGCGGATCCACAACACTTTTACAAGGATCCTGATATCTGTATTAAGTAGCGATATGCACTGTAACTCCCAGGATAAAGCTCTGACTTGCCCAGTTTAAGAATCAGGGTAATCCAGGCCTGCGTGAACAAGGTGTCATTGAGGCTGGAGGTACGCAGATAGTTGAATGGATGAGTAAGAAAAGGGGCCAGAATATCAATGAAAGCAGCATAGAAGGAGTTGTTAAACCCATCCGGCCAAGGGGCCTTTTCCTTTGGCAGCTAAGTAATCACTCTATGAACCACTTCAAGGGAAATAGGAGCCTGCAGCACCTCCTGCTGGCTGCCTGAGAGATGAGAAAGGGGTATGGAATCTAAATAGGTCTCGATCGAAGCCGTATCAATCAGAGTGTCCAGATCTGGGTCATAGAGGGATCTATAGAAATCCTGAAAAGCGGCTGCGATGTCATGAGAGTGAGTGAGAATCATCCCTCCCGGGGAGGGCTAAAAACAGGGAATCCATTGCCTACTCTCTAGTTACCACAGGCAGAGGTCTAGGAGCCAGCCCGCCCTTTCTTCTGATTCTAAATATCTAAATTTAACCTGCTGAACAGAAAGGTTGGCTTGTTCTGCGAGAAGTCCATAATATTGGTCTCTAAGAGAGTGGAATTTAACCCAGCTCTTAGGTTCTGAAGCAATTTCTGCAAGGCCTTTGACACCATCCCACACAGAAGCATGGTAAACAAGATGGGCAGCCTTGGAGTGGAGTCAAAAATAGTAAAATGAGTACAAAACTGGCTAAGTCACAGGAGCCAGATGGTAGTAGTAAATAGGGTATGCTCAGAGGAAGGGAAGGTAACCAGCGGGGTGCCACAGGGGTCAGTTCTGGGGCCAGAACTCTTCAGTGTCATCGTTAATGACATCATAGAAGGACTTAAAGGGAAAGTATGCCTGTTCACAGACAACACAAAAATCTCAAACACAGTGGACCCAGAAGGGGGGTAGACACAGTGAGGAATGACCTAAATAAACTTGAAGAATGGTCAAGGGTATGGCAACTAGACTTCTATGCTAAAAAGTCCAAAATTATGCACATAGAGCACAAGAACCCAAGGGCACTGTACCATCTAGGGGGAGAGGAGGTGACAACCACAAAACAGGAAAAAGACCCGGGGGTCATCATATCTGATGACCTCAAGGTGGCAAGACAGTGTGATAAGGCAGTAGGAAAAGCTAGTAGAATGCTGGGGTGCATAGGGAAGGGTATAACAAGCAGAAAGAGGGAGGTGGTATTAGCCCTGTATAGGTCAATGGTGAGGCCCCACCAGGAATACTGTGTCCAGTTCTGGAGGCCTCATCTCAAGGACGTTGATCGGATAGAATTGGTACAGAGGAGGGCAGCCAAAATGGTGCATGGCATGCATCAGAAATTCTATGAGGAATGACTTAAGGAATTAAATATGTACTCTCTTGAGGATAGAAGAGAAAGAGGAGACATGATAGAAACATTCAGGGCATCAATAAGGTACAGGAGGGTAGCATTTTGCATAGAAAGAGATGCTCAAGGACAAGGGGGCATAATTTAAAGCTGGAAGGCAGGAAACTCAGAGGGAATGTGAGGAAGTACTTCTTCACAGAAAGAGTGGTAGACATCCGGAACAGAGTACCAGTAGAGGTGGTAGGTACCAACATGGAAGCAAGATTTAAACACACATGGGATAGATGCAGGAGGATCTTAGAAATAGATCCGGGGTGGGTAGGCCGTAGATCAAGTAGGAACTGCAGCAGCACATTAGGTAGAAACATTTTTAAGGTAGACTACAGGGGCCAAGGGGTCTTTTTCTGTCAACAACTACTACGTAACTATGTAACCTTAAAATCCTCCAGCTTTTCCCATGACACCTCATCCAGTATGTCACTCTAAAAGAAGAACAATTCTAGGTGTCTTTCATGTATCAAGGCCAGTGCCAACAAAAGTCAATGACAGTACTCACAGTGCAAAGTCGGCACATGGCAGCATCCCAGAGACTGAATCATAAGTTGAAATTCAGATGCTCCACACTAGTTGTATAGTAAAATGATTTCTTTAATAAGATTCATGATAATCCAAAGAAAAAGTTGAAAACAGGGCGAGCGCCATGGAATGTGGCTAGCCCCTCCCCAGTGAAGTCTTACGCTGCGACAGTCGAACATTTTCGCGCTTAAAGAGCACTTTTCAAGACTGGTGGCTAAATGATAATGCTCCTAATAAATACAGTCTTGTTACAGCACCAGTGCAGTAATAAAACCAATATAAAACCATATATTTTAAACAAGAAAAAAAGAGAAGTGTTTATCAACCATAATGTGCAAAGATGCATGAGCCAATAGAAGAATGCTGTGAGAGTAAGTGAAAAAAGCTGGTCTGATCTGGAATCCAGACTGTGTATATACAATTGTGTTGTCTGTATATCCATGGCACTCCCACTTCTTCACCATAGGGTTATGCACGTCTGATAGGATGCTGATGCACATGTGACCTAGGGTCAAATTACGAACCCTCCTCCAAGCCCCTTCTGTAGCCTGCTATTCTCCAGTTTAACTTGTGCATCTGATAGAGGCTGCAACACTGTCCCAAGATCCAGTATATTAACAAGGAAAAGGTAATTACCAGAAACAGCTGCATGGCACAGACAGTATCAATTGATATATAGAGGACAAGCAATGGATAGGAATGTTTGTAAAAATAAATAAAAAATAAATAAAAGGAAAGAGAAAGACACAGAGACTGTTTCTATAGCAGAGGAATAGAGCAGTAGGATCTGAGATTAATTATGGAATGCACTGCATCATTTAGCATCACGTTTTTCAATCAATATAATATTTAAAGAGATGCTAGCAATCTGAGGAATAGCATTAGCCAGCTGAGTCTAAATGGACCGCCAGCAGGACTCCTCCCTCATGAACGAGGATATCTGGCTTTCTCCTCTAGGCAGTCCCTGATCCAACGACTGCTTAAGAGGGAGTCACAGCACTCAAAATGCTTTTCAAAGTGGTCCCTTCCCTTATTATAGGCTGAGGGAGACCCAGCCCATTGTCTCCCTTACACAGCAAGACAATGGTGCATAGTGCATCTGCCCCCTTGGAATATTTGTGTTGAATCTGACCCTTAAGGCAAAAGGGAGCCTTGCAATTCTCCCCCCCCCCCCCAAATATGGTCTGATTGTTGGTGCTGGCCACGCTATTCAGAGGTGAAAAAGAATATGACTTTCAGCTGACCTGGTCCCTGACTCTGGCGTTGTTCGGCCACGGTGGCCATGCAGAAGACAAAGGGCCATAAAAGCAAAAATGGAGCTGGCCTGCCTTCTCTGCTCATTCTTCTCAGCCATTGCTCCACTAGGATACCGCACATGCTCTGTAAAGCCTCCACGCATGCTCTGTACAACTTTCTCCTATCGCGCATGTGCGGTGCCCCACAATGCCATCTTTCAGAGGGGCACAGAGCACACACACTCAGGAAGTGCTCGCACATGCGTGATAGCGATTTGCATCGCTACCGCACACCAGTGCTGGGGGACAGGAACAGCAAAGCAGCTGCTGCTTGCAAGCTTTATCAAGGGGGCTACATACAAATTAAAAACAAGCACGGGTGCCTTCCTCAAGCACCTGGCAATCCCCAGGCATATGAGCCACTTAAATAAGCAAGCCTCTTAAAGCATGCAGCAGAAGAGGTCAGCCACTAGGCAAATGAACCTTAAAAGGCCAGCACAGTATAATATTGCAGGGGAATGCCAGAAAATATCTCTCATACCCGGGGGGAGGGTACCCGGTCATTACTAGCACTACTAACTCCCTTGATTATGATAAGGCACAAATACATTACGGAGCAGTTTGTTTCTGAAAAAAAAAGAGAGAACCTTCCAAGAATTGAACACTAACAATCCCTTCACTTGCTGTCATGCAGATGTCAACAGGAAGGGAATGCCAGCCATGCGAGGTGCCTCTATTGCCCCAACAGCAGGGCCCATTATGCCCCGCTTGCGAACTGGACAACCAGGATAATTTAAAGGATGCCCACCAACCCAGCAAGACAGGCACTAGTAACTCTTGGCACACTGACCTGGCAACTGTGACACTCCAGAAGGCTACAGCGGCAATGATGGAGAGCCAGCAAAACTTCATGCTCCAAGTCTTGGAGTGGATGTCCTGCTTCACTAATCCAAAGCCACTACCAGGGACATCGTCTACAGCAGCCCCCCCAAATCATTCAGGGAGACCCAAAAGCAACCAGCCAAGGGGCTTATCACCTACAAGAGAGACAGGGGAGAGCAATGACACCCCATGGACAGAATTGACGAGGATGAGCCTATTGACACTCATTCTCACCACGACAGTGATCAGGACTCTGAGCATGACTTAGATTCAGAAGGGCCTGCAGGACCACTCACCCCTGAAGCCACTTATATTGCCTCAAGGCTATTCGCATCAGAGAACATCACTGATCTAGTTCTCTCAATACGCAATACATTAGGGTTCAAACAATCGTCACCTCCACCAGTTAGCGAACTGGACTCAATGCTCCAGCCACCTCCCAAGATCGAACACTTCTTCCCAGTATGTCCAACGATACAAGATATTATCATAAAGGAGTGGAAGGCTTCGGACCCAGCAAGATTGCTGGAAAAGAGATATCTGGACAAGCTATACTCCTTGCAGGAGGAAAACCTGAAGATTTGGTGCATGGCACCAAAGATTGACCCAAAGATAGCAGAACTCAACAAGAGGCCAGTTCTTCCAGCAGAAGGCACAGCCACACTAAAGGACCCAGTGGACAAAAGAATAGAGGATCTACTGAAGAAAATGCATGAAATGATAGGTCAATTGGTCAGAACAGCCACTACCACAATATACGCGGCAAGAGCCCAGATTCGGTGGTTAGACAAAATCGCCAAGGACCTCATGCCCAAGTCACAAGAGGCCGTACTACTAGAACAGGCTCTACAAGAAGCTAGATATATTGGAGACATATCTGTGGACGCACTTAAGATGAGCACCAGGACAGCAGCTGTGGCAAATAAAGCAAGAAGAAACTTGTGGCTGAAACTGTGGAACGCAGACCATGAATTGAAGACTAGACTACTTAAACTTCCCTTTAAAGGCAACAGAGTTTTCAGAGATGGACTCCAAGAGTTCCTTAGATGCAGGAGCCGAGGGGCAGATATGGAGGGCGATAAGGACATGGGGTACCTACCATCGAACAGAGGGGGAGATCTCAGTCCTTTCAACCCCATTCAGACAGAAGGCATCATAACTCCTTTCATGACAGAAAGTGCATTGCCCAAAACAGGTACAATGACCAAAACAAGGGTCACACCCCCTACAGAGGAAGGGGGACCACCTTTAGAGGAAGGTTTTCTAGCCAGAGAGGTAGGTCTACCAGGAGATTCAGTCAATGACTACACTAGGACACCACAATTGCAAGGCACCCTAACCCAGTATCCGGAAGCACGTACACCACCAATAAGGGGGAGGCTTCAATAGTTCAGTCAAACATGGGGAGAATCATCCTCAGACAGATGGGTAAACAAAGTGGTGACCCAAGGGTATGCAATAGAATTCTGGCACACACCTCATGAGAACAGACTAGTAGTATCACCAGTGTCAAAGAAAAGATGCCCAATAAGACAAATCCAGAACATTTTGGGAATATTGCTCGCATCAAATGCCATACAAAGGGTACCATAGGATGAGCTCAGCAAGGGGATATACTCAATCTTCTTCCTGGTTCCAAAGAAAACAGGAGACTTCTGACCAGTCCTATATCTCAAATATGTAAACAAATTCATAACCACAAAAAGATTCAAAAATGGAGACCATAAAATCAACAATCAGGTCAATCGGGGGGGGACTTCCTAACATCCATAGACCTCAAGGACGCTTACTTCCACATACCCATGTGCCTGGCACACAGAAAATACCTCAGATTCCAAATCCTGGGACAACATTACCAATACAAGATGCTCCCATTCGGTCTAGCGTCAGCTCCAAGAGTGTTCACAAAAGTGTCAGTGGTTCTAGCGGCAAAACAAAGAGAGGAGGGAGTGCACATGATTCCCTACCTTGATGACTGACTCATCAGGACAAGATTCTACCAAGAATCACAAAAAGCAACTGCAAGAATGGTACAGGTGCTGGAGGAGCACGGCTGGGTGATAAATACAGAGAAGAGTTGCTTAACCCCATCTCAATGCATAGAGCACCTAGGGGCAAGGGTAGACACAAAAACAGGCCTAGGGAAGCCAACACAAATGAGAATGGACAACATCTCAAGGCTGACAAATCAATTACTAAACACCAATGCACCAAGCATGGCCCAGGTTTCTCAACTACTGGGATGCTTGTCCTCGTGCATAGACCTCATCCCCTGGGCAAGATGGAACATGAGACCCCTGCAAATGTTACTACTACAGTACGGGTCCCCATCACAAGAGAACATGCAACAAAAAATAAAGATGATGGACAGAGTCAAGACATCACTAAGGTAGTGGACAGACCAGCAACATTTGTCCAAGGGACAGCCCCTGGAGATATCTCACGAGGCCACCATTGAAACGGATGCCAGTCTTTGGGGGTGGGGGTCTTCCATGGGCTACAAATCAGCCCAGGGCCAATGGTCAATCAGAGAGAGAAAAAAATCAATTAATGTGCTGGAACTGAAAGTGGTATACAATGCATTGATAGCCTCCGGACACAAATTACACAGAAGTCCATACTGATACGGTCAGACAACAGAGCGACAGTGGCATATATTACTAAGCAAGGGGGCACCAAGAGTTTGGCCTTCCAATGGGAAATGAATTCCATTATGACATGGTCACAACAGAATCTCAGTCACATCACAGCCATTCACCTAGCAGGCAAGCTGAACATGACAGCAGATTGGCTAAGCCAAGAACAAATGAACCCCGGGGAGTGGCAGCTTCATCTACAAGTATTCCAAGCAATACAGAGGAAATGAGGCACAGTAACTATGGATCTTATGGCAATCAGCAAGAACTCTTATTCCACAGATTCTACTCCAGGTTCAAGGAACCACTATTGATGGGGGTGAACGCACTGTCAATCCCATGGACCCACGATTATGCGTATGCATTTCCCCCACTACTTCTGATAACACAGGTATTATCAAAGATCCGGCAGTCACAGAGAATCACAATACTCATAACACTCTACTGGCCGAGGAGGTCGTGGTTCACAACAGTCATAGCCATGGCCATGGACAGAATGATCCTGCCAACGCACCCAGACATACTGATTCAAGGACCAGTCACTCATCCTATTTCAGACAACCTCAGACTCATGGCCTGGCTCCTGAAAGGGAGAGACTGCTAAAAGCAGGTTACCACGAGACAGTCATAGACATCATGATGCAATCACATTGAAGTTCCACCACTTCGACCTATTCCAGACAGTGGTCAATATTTACATCCTGGTGCAATTTGAGGAACATTCGCTCCCCAATCGACTTCAATATCAGACATACTGATGTACTTACAGCAGGGCTTGGACAAGGGTCTAGCAGCCACAACTCTGAGAGTACAAGTATCAGCAATAGAGGCAGCAACCGGACCCATAGGAGAGATCTGCCTGGGATCACACCCAGACATTATTCGTTTCCTCAAGGCAGCAGGCAACCTACGTCCCAGAATCAAGGTGACCGTACCCCCATGGGACCTCACTTTGGTACTAAACGCATTAACAGAACCAATCTTGAACATTGAACTATACTGGTTAGGATTCAAAACAGCTCTACTAGTAGCAGTATGCTCCACCTGCAGAGTCGGGGAGTTGACAGCTCTGTCCTGCAAAGAGCCATTCACTACATTTATGGAACAAGGAGCCATACTAAGAATGGTTCCTTCCTTCATCCCAAAGGTCAACACCACATTCCACACAGATCAAACCATCGAGCTCCCAACATTTTTTGAGGAGCCTAAAAACGAGCGGGCCAGAGCCTTCACAAGTTGGATGTCAGGAGAACACTACAGATCTACATAGAAAAGACAGCACCATTCAGACACTCAGAAAGACTATTTGTTATATCTTCAGGACACAGGAAGGGTTTTCCAGCGGCAAAGAGCACTATCGCTACGTGGATAAAGAAAGCCATAACTGAAGCATACAAGGCAAGACACAAGGTACCGCCCATGGGAATAAAAGCACATTCAGCCAGGACAGTAGCAACATCCTGGGCCAAGAGAAATACAGCTACAGTGCAGGAAATATGCACAGCTACAACCTGGTCCATGATATACACTTTCACCAGGCATTACAGACTAGGCACAGAACATCCACAGAACAATGCCTTTGGATACAAAGTACTGTTAACAGCAACCTGGGGCAGCTCTCACCCACCCTAATTAAGAGGTACTGCTTTTTACAGACCCTATGGTGAAGAATTGGGAGTGCCATGGATATACAGACAACACAACGGTAGTTTACTCACCTGGTAAAGGCGATTGTGTTACTGTATATCCATGGCACTCCTGCCCACCCGGAGGAGCAGAGTACAGATAATGCATGGTTATGAAAAAATCTAAGGACTCACAGGCGTACTATACAGTCCTAGAGAAGTACGGAACTGTAACTACATAGACAAGTACAGAACTGTAGGTACATACAAAGTTCAGATCTATAAACCTGTCAAGTGACTAAAGATAGATGGTTGAAACTCATGGTAGCCTCATAGACTGTCTGTGCAGGGAGAATAACACATTTCTTTCACAGCTCTGGAAGTATCGAAACTGAAGAATAGCAGGCTACAGAAGGGGCTTGGAGGAGGGTTTATAATTTGACCCTAGGTCACACATCAGCAGCCTATCAGGCGCACATAACCCTATGGTAAAGAAGTGGGAGTGCTATAGATATACAGTAACACAATCACCTTTTCCAGGTGAGTAAACTACTAATACATCTGCTTTTTGTTCTGAGTCTTGACTAGCCCAGCAGGAATGTCTCTTTATAAACATAAAACCTCTTTTCCCCTTTTGAAGCTCTCCCATAAACTGGTCAAAGAGGTTGTTATCACTCTCCAGAGATAGCCAATCTGTTTTAGCAGAGACACTGATAAAAACATCCTGACCTTTTCCCAGGGATATCCACTTTGTCTTTGCAGCTTCTAAATTCTATTTGATATCCATTTAGAAATAATTAAATTAATAAAAAGAGTAACAGGCATACATATCAAATTGCTACATGTTCCCACCCCCTGGAGAAAGAAATCTTTTAGCTTCTGTAAATTATTTTTTGAATGATTTTTGTTTTTCATGCAAGTTGGCTGGCTCCCCCTGCTATACCCTCAGTTCAATCCTTGTGTGAACCCCACATTAGTTTCTCTTAGTGTCTCTCCTACTTAAGAAAAAAAAAACAAGGGCACTGGCTATTGTCTGGACAGCCCATCTGCACTGCCATGCTGTGACCCATTGTGGTGCCTAATGTACCTTTTATTGGACTGCAGCAACAGGCTTCACCTTAGTAATTTAAAGTTCTGGTCACTGGTCCTATGCAACCATGTGATGAGGTTGTGATCTGTAACCATGGTGAACTCCCTCCATACAAATAAGGTTGCAGCTTCTTGAAAGCCCAGACAATCCCCAGACACTCCTTATCTAGTGGGATGTAGGCCTTCTCTCTGGTCAGAAGCTTCCTGCTCAGGTACACAACTAGATGCTCCTCTCTTGAGTGTGTAACCTGACTCAGAACCATGCCTACCCTAAGATCAGATGCATCTATGTGCAAAATGAACTGAAGAATAGTCTAGGCTGATGAGCACAGGTGCCTGACACAATGCCTCCCTCAGCTGTTGAAATGCGGTATCAAACTTTTCCAGGCACTGAACCCTTTTTGGCATTGTCTTCTTGGTGAGATCAGACAGGGGGTTGGCCATGCTGTTGAAATGTGGTGCAAACTTACAGTAGTGCTCAACCATCCCCACAAAGGCATGTACTTTTCTCTTGGTTGTGGGCATTGCCCATCCCTGGATGGCCTCAATTCTGACTGGCTCAGTCTGGATGTACCCATTCCGCACACTGTGCCCAAGGCATGACTCTTCAGCCATTCCTACCTGGCACTTCTCAGCCATGCCCATCAGTCCAGCAGCTTATAGTTGGTGAAACGCCTCAGTCATCTGCCTGACAGGATCTTCTCAAGTCTGGCTGTAGATCACCTTCCATACTAGTGGCTAGTGCCCTTCATTTTTGCAGAGATGGGTCAGCTTGCTGAGCTCTCCCTAGCTCTGCATGCCCGACCTTCCCCAAAGCACACTCTGCTGTGGGAGAGCCACCCATGGCTGGGCTCTCCTCAGTTTGTAGCTGTGACTCAGAACTGATGCTCCCAGCTTGGTCTTCAGCAACAACTTCTGCTACTCAGGTAGTGGTTGCTTCCTCATGCACTGCCCCTGTGTCCTCTGGAGCCAGTTCCCTCACCTTGCTACAGCAGTGACACACACAACATTGGCCCAACAATCAAAGTCATTATTGATTTCATCCACAGGCAGGTATGGTACAACACCCACTTCCCATGTGCCCTAGACACCTTCCCAACTTAGATCAGGGTCAGTGGTACTGAGACCACAGGACCCATTCTCCTCTAATCCTAGAAAACTGGCCAGGTAGGATCCGTACATCTTTTTTTATAATCACACTTTATTTAGCAAAACAGATACAATAAAAAAAAATACTGAGCACCAGACACAGCATACATAATATGGAAAAAAGATTCAAAACACTGCACAATTCTAAATCATAATATCCAATATAACACACTCATTAACTTCTAATGTATTACTAAGGTGAGACACACTCATTATATACAGATAATACATGATTTGGTGGACTGATTGTTTAGTCACAGCGAATATGAAAAGAAATGACGTGTTACTAAGTGCTTTGTATAGACCAGGCAACACTCCATGTTTTTAAGGAGTTATTAATGCTTAAAATCTCTTGGGTACAAAAGCAGGATTAACTTCCAACTGAAAATTAACCCAAGGCCTCTAGGTCTCACACCATACAGATTCCTTATCTAAAGTTGTAAGTTTTCTCCACTCCATATACGAAGTTTACTAACTCATACCACTTATTTTGATTTGGAACCTGGGGCTGTACCTGGGGCTAGTATACCTCCCCGACAGCGGCACCACTACAGCAAACAATGTCAATGTCGACAACATTGACAGTTCACTGTAACAGTATACCAAGAGACCCGGGCACACTGTCTCTCGGTTCTGCACCCCTCCCCAAATCAACTCTGACTTGGAGTTGATTATATTTAGTACAGGGGGTGTGGGGGGGCAGAGCCCCCCGCATGGGATGTTCAGGGGGCAAAGCCCCTGATAGAAACAAGGACCAGGTTCTCATATGATTTATCTCGACTGCAACTTGTGGTCGACATAAATTCCATCGCTGTGATGCCGGTTGACGAAATTGTTGTCGAATCGGCATCGTAGAGCCCCTGGGAGTTAGCTAAATGGGGCAGTTAATGTCCCATTCATCCGAACATATGCTATAGGGTGGGAGTAAATGTGATGCAGCATATTGATAAAGTGTAAAGGGAAGCCAAATGCTTGAAGAACTGACCAGAGATATGGCCACGAGATCCTATCGAAGGCCTTCTCCGTGTCTAGGCTGGCCAGGACCAGGAGAATAGATTGTTTGTGCACGTAATCCAGAAGCAAGACGTCCACAAATAAATCCAGTCTGATCTTGGTCAACCAAAGATGGGAGAAGACCCTCCAGTCTGTTCGCAAAAACAGCCATGAAAAAATTATAGTTAGGGTTTAGGATCAAAATAAGCCAATAAGACTCTGTCCTGAGTGAATCCTTACCCAGTTTTAAGAGTGCCACAATAATCGCGTAATTCCAGGATGGAGGAGGGGACATTACTTCCTGAACTTCCCTCATAGTTCTCAAAAATATGGGGCACAATATGTGTTGTAGTTCTTTTAGTCTTTAGTCTTTTTAGTAACCGGTTAAGGCTCACTAGGCACACGTGCCTGTTTTCAGGGGTGACCTGGGAGCACTGGGCAGTTAAGTGACTTGCTCAGAGTCACACAGTATGCAAGCAGAGGTTGTGAGAATCAAACTCAGGTCTGAGCTGATGCATGTACCAAGCTTGTTCAAACCTTGTTCCTCTAACCTCTAGGCTATACTGCCAGCCAGTATTTAATTTATAGAACTCCAATGGAAAACCATCGGTTCCCGGACTTTTCCCAGATTTAGAGCGTTGAATCATTGCAATGAGCTCAGAGTATGTAATGGGAGAATTCAGAAAGGCTGCTTGTTGCTCTAATATTCAGGGTAGGTTTGCTTGAGGCCAAGTACTGGGAAATCCTCTCTGAGGATGGCACAGTTGATTCTGGGGTATAGAGCAATTTATAGTTGGCCCAAAATATCTTTAGTATGCCACCTGTTTTATAAGTAGGCTTACCTGTTGCAGGGTCACAAATTTTAAGTACAGTAGCTGCCACCCTCCGAGCCTTGAGACGACGCATCAAATACTTAGCACCCTTTGGGCCCCTAATTTAAACTTTTGCCTCAAGCAATACAGTGCGTGCTCAGTTTTTTTGATCAATATACTGTATTTCTGCAACTCAGCCTTGGCAGCTAACAATTTAGAATGAATGGTCTTATCTCCTTTAGCCAGGCTTGTTTGCAGAGATTGTACTTCACGATGAAGTTCAGATATTTTTCTCCTTGATTCTTTGTGCTTCGCTGATGCATAAGCAACCACATTCCCAAGAATAGATGCCTTCAAAGCATCCCAAAGAATACTATCAGAAACCTCCCCCACATCATTGAACTCCAGGAAAGTCCTAACTTGGTCCATTATATTTTTAAGTAAGGTCAGATCCTTCAGGTAAGCTACAGTAGATGCAGATGCCAGAACGTATTAGTGGTTTCTTTGATGTGACCTATATTAACCAACACTGGAGCATGGTCAGATAATTGAATTGGGCCCACTTCTATTTGCTTTACATCCCCCAAATGCTCAGTTGTGGTAAAAATATAATCAACCCATGCCTAACTACCATGTCTGGCTGAGTAGTGTGTATACACTCTATCCCTAGGATGAAAACAATGCCAGCAAGCCACCAGATCCAAAATGTTTCAATGTATGATTAACATATTTATTAAGGTAGAGTGCTGATAGAATTTAGGATTAGAGGAATCTAACATGGGATTAAATGCAATGTTTAAATCCTCTCCACATACAGTATTAATCTTCCTTTTAACTTAGAAGTAAGTAATGAAAAAAAATTAAGAAATACTCCTTTCTTAGTATTTGGTGGAAAACAGATGTTAGTAAAAGTAATCTCTTTACCATATATCAAACCACTAACCACTATGAATCTATATTCTGGATCAATAACAGTTTTACAAACTTCCAGAGGTAGGCCTCTCCTAACTAAAATCAGAACCCTTGAGGTCTCTCCTTTGGGTATGAGGCATAAAATAAATTTGCAAAGCCCAACTTAAAAAAACCTTCATGCTCCAGAGGGGAAGAGGTGCATCTCTTGGAAATAAATCGGGTCTGGCTTCTGCTGATGTGAACAGTGGAGAAGTCTGTGTCTTTTAATTAGGTTGGTAACCCCATTTGCATTATAGGATAATAGCCCAAGATCACAAGTTTTAACCAGTGCCATTTCAACAAATGAAAGTCAAAAGAATAATATAAAACAGCCCAAACAACCTGGAGCGTGCCTGTAGCGGGGTTGGGATAGACAGGATAACAAACCAAGCACACCCACAAAATCAGTGCATAAAAAGCACCAGCAAGGCACTTATTTTATTTTTCTCCGAAAAAGTTGAAATCAGGTTTCACAGAAATCAGGAAATAAGGTTAGATCATTCACTTTCAAGATATCAACAAAATAATAAACAGATGCAATATGCTCAGGAAGGGCCACTGCTGTACCCAGCAGTGCCACCAGGCTATCTCCTCACCTGTTTCATACATGTGTGTGAGCTCCAGAGGTCCACCACCTCTAGCAGTCAGCTCCAACTGACTCCCCTATCTGAATACAGTTTGCTAAAGTAGGCTTCTTATATCTGCCTACTGAAGTCATGTGACCACCATGTCATCAACTTATAAAACTTTTTGTTTAAGCCCTTGTATTAAATTATATAGTACCAGAAGGCCTTCTAAACATAATTATTAACTACTGAAAGCTTCATACAACAAAAAGTCCTGCAAGAAAAGAATATAACCGTAAGAGGAAGTGGAAAACTTTCCACTGAGCTGTGAATGACAGCATCATTAGTATAAAAAAAGGACACTAGGGTCCACTGTCGCCCTATAGTGCACGTCATTTAGCATGCCATTCTTGGAGCGATCAGACCTACAGGCCTAAAGGCCTGATATTAAGTAATACACTATATGTTAAGTTTCTTTTTTCTTTCTTTTATTTCAATGACTATTCATAATATATTGCTCTTAAACCTCTCCAGCCTAGCTTGGAACACATGAGGCCTGTCTGTTTTATCTGTTTAAAAAGCAATCACAGGCAGTCACCTAGTTTTCCTCCACATAGATTTTTTTTCAAACCCTTCACTTGTGTATACCCGTGCAGCAGGGCAGTGCTTAGAGAAACTGTGTGTGGGATTTTACAGAGACTTGGGGTGTCTTGTTATACATGTAAGCTTTATTTTTTTTTATTTTTATTTTATTTGTACATTTTCATTTTTATGTTTGCTTGCACGCATATGCAAGAAACATAGTGCCATAATCGGAGATTTCGGATGTGTGTCACCTCCTCCTCCAATTCAGTCAGTGTGTTGGCAGGTGCGGCCCCTGTAAGCCAATGCATGCTGGAGCTGTCTATGACAAGCTCCAAAATGCAGTGGCATACAGTTCAAAGGGGGAGCTACGCTTGAGTGAGCAGCGATAAGATATCGCCTGCTCATGCGCAGCCCCCCCACCACACACACACACACGCCTGACCGCAGGCGGCGGCCCCTGCACGACACACTGTATAGCCGACGGAGGTGCCCAGTCCCTGTTGGCTGTGCTGTGTTCCCCTCACTCAAGCCTTCCAAATGCCATGCTGGGTGCCCATCCCAGTTTGGCAACTATCGATATAGCCGACGGTGCCCAATCCCCGCCGGCTCCACGGTCCTCACCCCCGAGTAGTAAGTGCCACGCTGGGAGCCCACCCCTGTGTGGCAATCGATGCTTAAGCCCACAGAGGTGCCCAATCCCCGTCAGCTGAATGCCCCCCAACCGCTCCCAGTTACAGCTGGGAGCCCACCCCAGTGTGGCAAACGTCCCATGTCATCCTTTTTCTTTTTTTAGCCTGTAAAGAAAAACGGCCCCATCGAGTCTTGCTGGCCCCTCCCACAACCCGCACTCCACCCACTGCACACCCTGCCTCCCACACCCCCTCACCCCATACTTACCTTTGGACCTCGCATGACGATCTTCGTGGACCGGGAACACGCCTGCACTTTCAAAGCCGACCGCTAACTGAGAAATGCCGGTAAGCTGTATAATGGGCTAGATAGGGGGTTTCAACTTTGTTGCATATCTCAGGCATTGTTTTGGAATTTTTGCACCAAATTTTCAACATGGGGTTTTTGGGACCCCTTCTCATGAATGATGTCACTGTCATGGCGTTATTCGGGCCCGAAGGGTGATTTCGCAGTCACAGTACTGTTCATGATTGGAGGCACCAAAATGCCTGAGTTGACAATCTGCTGTAAAAAATCCCCAACCTAATTATATTACGGGTGTGTGTTGCACAGTTTCTATGTACGCTCGTGACTTCACCATTTTTTTAAATATTTTTTCTACAGATTTGCAACATTGCCATTTTTTACACCTCCCCATGAACAGTACAGCTGTCATTTTTTACATTCTGTTCAGAATGTTTTTGCACCTGTGGTGCTGAATGCCGTAGTCACTGTGCATAAGCAGCTCTCGGCTAACAAACTGATATTCCCCCTGTTCATGAGGTGGGGTCACAAAAAAAAACATGTTGAAAATTTGGAGTGAAAATACCAACGAATGCCTGAGGTATTAGGATTTCCAACCATAATGCCCAACCCTGTAGAGAATGACAGGCATCAGGGGTGTGACTTGGGATTCTTGCCTGTGATGCTCATACCATTCCACACCCTGCAGTCAGTGAGAGGCATTGAGGTATGCCTTGGACTCTTCGGCCCCAAACTTCACCCCATTCTTCTATATCACACCCATCTCACCATATTTCCTAATGAAATGGGTGCGATAAGGGCCAAAGACCCTAAGGAACACCGTGACACTTGTCAGTGTCTGCAGGGTGGGGTGTGGTGAAATGGCGTGGCCGTTATGCCTGACAACCCAAACACACACCCCAATGCCTGTCACTCTCTGCAGGGTGGTGGTGGGGTTGGCTTCAGTTCAATACTTCACTGCCATTCCTATTCACAACTCTGTAACTTCTACACTACCACTGCCAATGCCAGCAAGCAAACATTCGGCATTGACAAATGTTTGTTAAGACTTGTAGCCCACTCTTATACTGACGGCTGCCACCATTTTACACTGTGTGGTTTCTTAGGGATATTCCTGTTCCTTTAAATCCTTAGCATCTCCAGGCATGCAGCAAAGCAGCAGTCTCTCTAAAAAGAAATTTAACTTGCTGCTCTGCTGTGGAGAACTGCAAACACTGGTAAGCCCCTTTTATATTTATGTATTTCAGAAAAGACCTGGAGTTCTTTATCAACCTTTCCTTTTCTATGGAATCCTTGTATGTATGTAGCATAAGCAATTCAGCTTCTGTTAATTCGTATTTAATTCTGATTTTATAACTTATAGTACAAAATATTACATGGCAAGCACTGCTGCCTTTTACTTTCTTTCAAGACAAAAAGCACTTTATCGTTTAAAGGCACAAATGTACTTCAGTTTAAATTCAATGAACATTTGTAAATGCCTCCCATGCACTGTATTTAAACTTTCAAAGTACTTTATTTAAGCCATAAGCACCTTATTATTTTTATAGGCACTTATTACACTTTATAGGCATTTTATATACTCTATTATACAATGGCAAAAAAAATATTGTGCTCTGATTGGTCAGTCTGAGACTGGACCCGTGATGTTATCCCAGTACAACATCACGGGTCTAGTCCCAGCACTGAGATGACCACATCAATCGTTATGTGGATCACTCCACACAGCCCGTTTGAGTGATCCCCGCTGGACAACACAGTTAAAACATTGCTGCTCCAATGCCATCTCCAGTGTTCAAACTTCAAACTTCCCTCCCAATATTCATTTCAACAACAACAAAAAAGCTGATCTGCGGTTTTTTTTTTTATTTTCATATCCTTATATCAGCGAAGTTGTCGGCTTCATTCAACACGCGACCAGCGAGCCGAGCTGAGGCAGGACGAGACTGCCTGTATTCAACTTTGCGCAAAATCTACAACTACCACTTCATTTTTCATGCTGCTCGCAACCTCGATTACTAGCTACCGAGTCTTGTCTCCTTCACAACTAAAACTGAGATGCCCTCTCTTAACACTCACCATTCCATAAAAAGTCACTTATCATACACCTCCGTAGCATCCCCTTCGCTTTTGATCGCACAAGCACAGCGTCACAACAGAGCATGACGTCAGCCATTATCTCAGGAAACAGCAAAGAGTGGCTGGTTCCGAAGCGGCAAACTTAATCCCGAAAGGCAAACTTAATCAATTTTGGCTTTCTCAGAGCGCCGCCTCCCAACACTTCACCCAAAACCTCACCCATCCTAACATCACTTACCATTCACAGAAATCAGAAAGTCTCCACAACTCGTGCTTCCTTCACAACACAGTTTCTAACGGAAAAAAAAAAAGAAAACTAGATGAACTTGATTACACCGGAGGAGCAGTAGAGGGGGGGCAGACTACAACAGAAAAGAAAACAAGTTTCTATACAAAGAATGGGAAGGGACAGTAAACAAAAAGTAGCTAACTAGAAATAGCACTACCAACTGCACAGAATAGAAATTGGACTTTTTTGTTAAAAAGTATACCCCCACATACAAAAAAATTAATAAAAAAAAACTTAAGCAAATATATATTTTAAAAATTTGTCTTTATTTTCACAAATGAGCCATTGTATAATAGCAATAATGCACTCCAGGGTGTGTGTTGTGCTGGAATAACGTCACTTCTGGGGTGATTAGTCACACTCGGCCTGCGGCCTCATGCCTAATCACCCCAGGCATGACGTTATCCCAGCACAACACACACACCTGTCATGCATTATTGCTTAATTCAAACAACCAGCACCTTAATTACCTCGGCCAGCTGGCATGCTGGACCTACATACCTGGTGCTTCATTTTTTGGGGGGGGGGGTTAAAGGACCCTCATCTTTACACCCAGGCACCCATCTTTGAGAGGGGTCACACTGTCACAGTGCCCAACACATAATTAATATAGACCCCCATGAGCCTTACATTGCAGTCTATTAAAATAATAAATCCCCCTACCGGTATCTCATTATCATTCCTTCCTCCCTCCCTCCCCTTTTCATCATGTAACAAAAAAGCAAACTCTGTAAATACCTGAGATGTTTCCATACAGAACATTGATTTCAAATCATTAAGCAATAATGCTACCAACCAGGCAACGTATTCAGTTAGGCGGGTTAATTGAATATAAAACCACATAAATAAAAATAATAAATATATATATATATCAATCTTGTGAGAATTATAGGGGGAAAAGAGAAGCAAAACACGAATCCCTGGAACGAAGAACTGGAAGGGGACAGGATCAGTTGTGTTCCAGGACAGTAGCTGCTGCTGTTGTTTTCACAGGGTTCTTGTGGATTTTACTTGGTAGGTTAGTTCTTTTCTTTCTTACTTCTAAGGGGCTAGCAGGGTATTGTTTGGGGTGCTGCTGGATGTTTGTAAACTGATTTGGTGGCTGTAAGTGGGGCTCATTTTGTGGATGTTTCACTGTGTAACAGGCTGCGCTGGTAGAGGCCTATTTCTTCTGATTTAAAACCTATTTGATGGGATTTGCTTGGGCCTGGTTCTTTGGCTGCTGGGCTTGGAGGGAGACACAGGGCTGATACACTCTCTCTCGAGTCAGGTGTCTGCCCAAGACCGCCTCCCCCACCCCTCCTCCCCAGAGGTCTGCAAATTTATGGGGAACACCTGCCCTGCAATTGAGGAAAAGGCTGCAGGTGCAGCTCATGTAGTTCTAGCCACTGGGGTAGGATTTAAAGGCTGGGAGAGAGGAGCTTTGGGAGTTGTTCATTTCCTTATAAGTTTAATGTGTTGTACTGCACCTAGTAACAGGGTTACTGGTGTACAGTGGGACTGTCTGTAAGATTAGTGGGTGACCTGATTAGGCAGTAGGGGTATCTTGGACTAGTGGGGAACCTGGTGGCTCACCCAAGGAAACCTATTTGGAAGGGATGGAACCACACATCATTAGGGCGGCATCTTTGGGAGGGTGGTGGGGTGCATAGGGTGGAGCAGCCATGATACTGGACTGGGCTTGGAAGTTCGGTGGTTGCCCAGTGTGCTACCTAGCTAGCACAGCTTAGGGAGGAGGTTATGGGATTAGGAGAAAGCTGGGGAAGGGGGTGGTATGGTTGGGGAAGGGGCTGGGAATCTCCCACAGGTTGCACCAAGCACTGGGGGTGGGGGCATAGGAAAGGAGTGCAGGAGAATACTCAGGGGCACATAGAACCTGGCAGAGGTGGTCCAAAAGGACACTACCAAGGAAGTAGGGAGGTAACTGGGGGCCCCACAAAGGGGGACGGAGGACAACATTCTCAGGGAAGTAGGCAGATGGCCAGGGCTAGACAGAAGGAAGCAAGGCGGGGAGGTGGATCAGACCTTACACTCAGTAACCGCTTCAATTCTCCTCTTCTGCTCAAGGATGAGGGGGGTGATGTAGCCATGACAGGGGTAGTTAGAGATGGAAAGGGAGTGGGAGTGGGAGGCAGAAGGCAGGGGCCAGATAGCAGGAAGAACAGAGGGGGACCTGGAATGCAGGAGAATGGGGGGAGCAGTGAATCAGAGCAGGAGGGGCAGGGGGAAGAGGGAGGAAAGCGCAAGGAGAAGGACCAGTTGGGAGGAAAGGTAAAGGAGAAGGACCAGAAGTACAAGGAGGATTCAGTAAAGGGAGCTGAGGGTTTAGGCCAGGGGAGCACGACTAGCAAGGAGGAACCAAATGGAGACAGGAAGGAAGGAGGATGAGCCAGGCTAGTTTAGCAGATGGGGAGAAGGACCAGTTATGTAGCAGTGAGGGGAATTAGCAAGGAACAGAAGGATACTCAGGAGGAGGAGAGGCATAGGATTGGAGGGAGGGGTGGCCATGGTAAATAAGGAGGGTGGCATGTGGCACCCAGAAAGGGGGAGGAACACGGAGCCAGCTGGGTGAAGGGGCCTGTAGAAAGGATGAGGGACATGAAAGGGGGGGAAATGGAGGAAAAGGAGTGGTCAGAGTGCTCCTGCTGGGGGATTCTATGATCAGGGGTATCAAATGGGATAGGGATGGAGAAGCCTGGCCAGTTAGAACAAGATGCTTCCCTGGACTAACGGTGCACAGGGCTAAGCACGAGGTATATCAGCTGGCAAAGGATTGTGGGGGTTCCCCAGACATACTGGTCCACCTGGGTACAAATGACATTGAGGGAAATAGCGAGCTAGAGATACAGGCAAGATTCAGGAGCTCGCCAGGGTCTGTCATGACATAGGATGCACAGTTTCCTCTCAGAAATCCTGCCAGTGCCAAGGGCTAGTGGGGAACACAAAAGGAAAATTAGGAGATAAACCAGTGGCTCAGGAGGTGGTGTGAGGCCAGAGGGTATGGCTTGATGGGGATTGGGGAGACCTGGGAGGATAAGAGCTATATGCTAGAGATAGACTACATCTCATTTTGGAGGGAGGGAATCCTAAGTTGAAAATAGAGGTTCATTGGTGAAAGTGGGGTTTAAACTTGTGAAGGGGGTGGATGGGAGAAAAAGGCTGTCAAGGGGTGCCGATAAAGGAGGACTCTGTCTCCATCCCTGGGGACCAGGAGGGATTGCAGGAAAAGGCCAGCTGGCAGGGAGTGCAGACCAGGGAAAACAGAATCCCCATGGGAACACGAGCAGGGAAATGGAACTATAGGAAAGGGTGGAAGGTAGTCCTGCTAAATGCCAGGAGCTTGGGCAATAAAATGCCTGAGCTCCAGGCGATGCTAACTGAGGAGCAGTGGATGTGGCAGTGGTCACTGAGACTTGGGCCACTGCAAGACATGACTGGGACCTGAACCTGGAGGGATACACTATGTTCAGGAAGGACAGGGGGGAGGGAAGGGGAGGAGGGGTAGCAATGATAGTCAAAAACTGCATTGGCATGGGGGAGTAGAGGAGGCGGAGGGAACCATGGAAGCGATTTGGGTCACCTTGATAACAAGGGGGGGCAAGAGAGTAAAAATAGGAGTGGTGTATAGACCCCCTGCCCTGGCAGACGATCTGGAAGAGAGTCTGGTGGCAGATGTTGGGAGACACTGCAGACTGGGCAGAGGAACGGTGGTGGTGTTGGGGGACTTAAACATGCCAGGAACAGACTGGGAGACTATGACATCCTCTGTGACCAGGGAACAGAGGTTGTTGGATGTCTTCAAGACGCTGCTCCTAACTCAGCAGGTGAGGGAACCACCAGGGAGGCACGGGTACTAGATGTGGTCCTGGCAGACAGACCAGATTGGGGCCTGGAGGTAGAGACCCATTGGCGGGAGGACCATGCCACGGTCTGGTTCTGCCTGGACCTAGGAGGGTAGAAGGCTGCACAAAGACGGAAGTAACCGACTCAGGGGCGGATTTTATGAAATGGGAAGGATCCTTAGGAGCATTTGATGGGATTGGGCCAGACATGGACGCTTGATAGTAGGTGGAAATCATCAGGAGAGGGGTGCAGGATGCTACCAGCACCTGTGCAAGAGTAAGATGAAATGCGGTAGGGCCCAAAACCCTGTTGGTGGACCAGGGAGGTCCAGGAGGTGGTGGGAAAGAAAGCAGCCTATAAGCAATTCAAGTGCTCAAGGAGGAAAGGGATCGAGGAGACAAGCTAATGGCTAGAAGGGCCACTAGAGTGGTGAGGGTCAGGCAAGGAAGGAGCAGAACCTGGCCAGGAAATTAGGAGGGAACAAGGGTTCTTTAGATACATTGGGGAAAACGAAGGGTGAAGGGGCAGATTAGCAGGATTAAATCAGGGAGAGATGGGCACAAGACCCGGGGAGCAGGCTGAGGTACTAAATGAGTACTTCACCTCAGTTTTCACCAGAGAAAATAGGGTGCTGCATCACATGGGAGGAAGACAGAGATACTGAGGAGGGGGACCCTACTGATCAGCAGGTCTGGGAGAGGGGAGGCATCACTGGCAGGTGGGGAGGGCTAAGCAGGGAGAAGGGTACCGGAAGTGGAAATCACAGCAGAGAGAGTGAGGGAAGCCCTCAGCTCCCTTAAGATGGAGAAAGCACCAGGGCCGGATAAATTACATCCCAGAGTGCTGAAGGAACTTGCAGATGTCCTGGCAAACCCCTGGCAGAGCTTTCACCATCTCTGAGGACAGGGTGGGTGCCCAAGACTGGAAGGTGGCACATATAGTGCCCATCCACAAGGGGGATCTGGAGGTGGCAGGAAACTACAGGGCCTGTCAGCCTGACCTCGGTGGTGGGCAAGGTGATGGAGGGCATTGTCAAGGAGAGGCTGGGGGGACCTGGATAAGTCAGGTGCCTGGACGATAGACAGCATGGATTCATCCGGGAAATCGTGTCAAACAAACCTGGTGGAGTTCTATGACTGGGTGACAAGTGCCTTGGACCTGGGTAGACCAGTGGATGTCTCTTTCTGACTTCAGCAAGGCATTTGACTCTGTTCTCACGTGGGCCTGTTGGATAAGCTGGGAGAGAAATGGGGGTGAGGCACCAGATGATCAGATGGATAGGCAATTGGCTCCAGGACTGGACCCAGAGGGTCGAGTTGGTGGGATAGTCTCATCCCAAGGAGGGTCATTAGTGGGTCCCACAGGGATCAGTCCTTGGGCCCTTCTGTTCAACGCCTCACGATCGGACATAAGGACAGGAATCAGGAGTGAGATGAGTCTCTTTGCAGATGACTCGAACTGGGGAAGTGGTGGTGGATGGGGAGGAGGGGGGTGGTTCTACTGGGGACCTGGAGGCTCTGGAAAGATGGTCTAGAAAGTGGAAGCTGAGGTTCAACGTAGGAAATGCAAGGTACTCCACCTGGGGCAGAAACCCAGGTCAAGTGTACACCCTGGGGGAATGCTACAAGTCTCGATGGCTGAGAGGGACCTGGGGTGGTGGTGGATGTCAAGATGAACAACTTGAGACTTGTAGGAGGGCAGCAGCCAAGGCCAACAGGATGCTGGGATGCATCGCTAGGGGATCACTCCAGAAGGAGGGAAGTGATACTCCTCTGTATAACTGCTTGGTGAGGCCACGACCTTGAGTACTGCGGCAGTTTGGAGGCCACACTTAAAGCGGACATTAACCTCCTGGAGAGGGTCCAGAGGAGGGCAACCAAAATGATTTGGGGCTTGGGGACAGGACCTATGAGGAGAGGCTCAAGAGCTAAATATGACACATTGGAAGAGAGAAGGGACCGGGGACATGATAGAGGTCTTAGGTACATGAAGAGGGTAAATAGGGAGGAACAGTCGGGTGCTTCAAGGAAGGAGGAAGGGCCACTAGAGGCATGGCTGGAAGCTGGAGGGGGAAGATTCAGGGAGAAAGGAGGAGGTGCTACTTCACTGAGAGGGTGGTGGAGCCATGAATGCACTGCTTAGGGGGCTGGTGGAGGCAGAGACAGTGGAGGGGTTCAAGAGGGGGTGGGACAGGTACAGGGGAAGGGTTCTGGAAGCAAAATCCAATGCAGCAAGAATATCCGGAACTGGGAAGGGAGAAGCCAGAAAAGGCGAGGGGGACAGCAAGGTCAGCACCCAGGTTGGGGACTGACCAAACGAGCAGACACGAAAGACCGTTAGGCCTATTCTGCTGGCATTTTAGTATGTTAGTATGTATGTTGGTAATAACACTTTGAGATAAATATTACCTGCTGCAGGTATAAGAAAATTGCCATATAGCTCTAATAATACCTGTCAGCCCCATTTTAGAAAGGAATACGCTCTGCCTTAAGGGACTTATGTCAGTTCAATTAATACAATAATATAAGAGGCACAATATTTCCTCTGCTTTTTTGAAAAGCATTCTACTTGAATATTTGTCTGGTGCAAAACAACTTAGAACTAACCTACTAACCACAAACAATAATGAGATACCATATCCCTGATTCCAAAATTCAAAAAATATCTTAGATAGCAACAGAAAATTAGTATACAATAAACAGTCAACTTGAGCAATCTTATATAGTGATACTAATTCCATATATATTGAAGTCCTATTAAACTGAATAAAGAGTAAACTGCTAAAGATAATTGCAAAAAGCCTATCTTACTATTAACAATTACTAAGTATAATAGACCTATATTGCAAACAAAACAACCTATGCCACCAGTACTCATACCTGCAACATTAAACCAGGCCACGAAAACAAGATACCAAGCAACTAGGTCTAGACTTCTAAACAAGGGGGCCAACATAACCCCATGGCTCCCTAAACAGTGCCCAGATCTCGTTGGACACTGCAGGGGATTTAGAATGGGAATACCATAAAACCCAGGGGTAGCTAAAACTCTGAAACAAAGTAGGATGCAAAGTGCAAAAACAGCCATTGTGGCCAGAAGGGAGAAGAGGAAAAAATGTGGACCAAGAAATGTGTAATAAAGGACCTACAAGCAGGCAGACCTGGGACAATATAATGATAGGGGAGCCCAGTTACCCACATAAAGAATACCAAAAAAAATAACTGTCTATGAGGTGCCAGAGGTGGTAACGAACTGAACAAAATTAGTAATTCAAATTATAAGAAACTAAAATATAGACCCCCTATCATTTCACTCACCACCTCAAGTTCCGGGATCCAACTGGTGCTCCCCCTTCCTTAAGAAAGTATTTTGTCAAAACAGGATTCTTTTTAGTGGGGAACAGGACTTGATGCATATTGACTTAGATACAGTAATAGCCCAATTATCCCATGGCCTCAAAATAAAATACTACCTAGGCAATGTATTATTATAAGATACCCAGGCAAAACACAATGCCTGACTCTGCAGGTTTAATCTAATTTCATGGTGGCCCCAACATAGTCTCTATCCTACAGTTCAACAAAAGAAAAACCCCACAACTCGATGGCTGAAAACAAAGCATGGTAACATCTTAGAGAGGCAACAGCTCCTGAGCTACACTGGTCTAAATCAAATTGTTGGGCTCTGTTATATTGCCCACCAGAAAGTAAGGGTAACATGTAATAAACTGAGCTTATAAAAATATTATCCTAGCAAATAAGAAAAAGCAGCTCAGGGACATATTAAAAAATAAAATTACCCCAATCCAAGTTTAAATCACGCTAATCAGTCTTTTAGAAATTAAATTTTATGTCTGAAGCAAACTCCTGAAAATATCATGATGCTACAATTGGCATGAAGCCGATTCTTCTAAAGGATGATTGAACAGCTTCTCAACTATTGAAATCTTAAAGTCAGTCCCATGAGAAAAGAAAGATGTAGGTTCTGAATATCTGTAGGGAATGTCATTCGGGAGCTTCATATCCTCTTCTTTTATTTTAAAGCTCCAATAAAGCCCCTTTTAACATACTTTATTGCAGACTGCCATAGGTTAATGTACAGTCCCTTAAATATCAACCTCTGATTGTTGACAGCTCTGATCATGATAGCGGATCTGTTCAAAGTACTGGGTCAACTTAAAAAAAAAATCTTTGTTTGAACAACTATTTATGTTCAAAGCTATTTCTAAGTAGTATTGTAGTTTGCATCTGAATGCACAGTTCAGACCACAAGTTCCCAACACAACAAATGTTTCAATCAAGGTAGAAAGCTAACTGACTTTCATCAAAAGGAAAGCAACTCAGTATTATACATTAATCCAAAAAGGGTAGCCAACTTCTGGAACTCAGCGCCGGGAAAGCAGTTAAAATATACTGAGCCAGGCTTCGGGTCGGGATGAGGGTGAGGTCGGAAGTCTTTCCATTGATTCAGTCCATGGGACTATTTAAGACATAAAAAGGGCTCTCCCAATAGGCACTTTGCAACCATGAAACTTTCAAAAAAAATTGCCTCGGTGTTAACCCAGACTACTTACCAAAAAGGTTAATATGAGACAAGGCATGTTTGACTCAAAAAGCTAAGTCGCATTTTAAGGCATTGGAGCATGGAGAGCAAATCAGACAAGCAGAAAGACTTAACATTTACATTTTAACCCTTTATCTGTAGCAGAGCAAGTCTTGGTGTCAAAACAGAGCTAACTAATAACAAATCAGTCAAGGGGCTTCCTCCTAAAACTTTTCAGTAGAGAACGGATCTCTTCTAGGGTTTGCTGTTTTCTGTTTTTCTTACCATCCAGTGACATTTTAGATCAAAGCTCTTTTTATAGGGCTCTTTTTTTCCCCACACTTTTTGGACCTCATTTGCTTCTTGTGGAATCAGTTGACACCCTTGAATGGCCTGCAAAGCCGACTCTTGAGACTCAAAATCAGTGAAGATCTTTAGCCATGTTGGGTAAGGAGTGATAAGTTTGAGATTTTGAGCTCGCAGCACTTTATATATAGGGGCATATGCTCTCCATTTGCGATGAACAATAGGGGAGTAGTCATTATCCAAATGAAGCCAATATCCTTTATAAACCAGATGCCCTCTCCTCCAGGTTCGATCCAAGAATGCTTGCTTCACCGCATAATTGTAGAAAAAAAATAATTATTGATCTCGGATGAGCTCCTGGACCAAGGGCTAGAGTCGTGAGAGTGTGGTGAGCTTATTCAATTGGGATAGGCATCAGATCAGAAACATCTAGGATTGATGCAAACACATTCTGAAGGAAATTAATCAAATCTCCTTTCCACTTAATGCCCTCAGGTGCTCCATATAGACAGAGTTTATTCCATCATGATCCATTTTCTAGATTGTCACATTTTTCACTTAAATGCTGTGAGTCTTGTATTAGTTGGGCAAACAGGTGTTCTAACCTATCTATCTGACCATCTGTTTCCGAGACCTGTTTCTCCAAAGTCTGAGTCAGCTCCTCTATGTGTGTTTTTGAGGTTTGTAACTGTTGTTACAAGGTTCTTATCTCATCGTGGAATGCCTTAATTTCTTCCAATAGAGTTGCGTTTGTTGGTTGCTCAAGGTCCCCAGGCTGATCCTCTGCCATCTCTAGTTCAGGCAACTGTTGCGAATGTGATGAGAGCATTGGTTTCACTTGCAAGTTCGAAAGATTTTTTGAAGGCCATCATCTACCCATACAATAAAAACATCCTTGATACCAAAATGAAGCTGATAATTAGTTTAAACTTTGTTGAAGGAGGTAAAGGAGCTCTGCCCTTAGGCTGCCATCTTTAGAGCTTGTGTCACCAGAAGTCCAGGATATGTCCAGCTTGAATCAAATCTTGCTTCACCTAAGAAATGGAGGCCCCAATGTCCTTTAAAGCTGCTAGGGTTAACATCCCATTTACACACACAAGGTGCATGTGTGCAGTGAAGTTAGAGGGCACTGCACTTTGTTTATAGGCTACTAACTGCTGGAAGCTTACTGAGCTACCCCTCCATCTGCACTCTCACCTTTTTTCACATTGTTTTGGACAATCATAGGACAAATGCCCCAGTTTCTGGCAGACATAGTACCTGCATTCACCTGTCTCCATACATTTGATACCAGGTGACTTCTTTTTTGGTTCTGGTACAGGCTAGCTTCCTTTAGGTTGGCCCCCAGGGTTCCCTTAAAACACCTGATCTCCCTCACCCATTACCTTTGCAATGACAGGATGATTGGTTGGATACAAACTGATCATCCCTCTTGGTTGCCTCCCTCATGGAGCTCAAAGCTCTGTACAACAACCATATTCTCAGTTCTTTTTTTTTTTTAACCAATTATTTTACCAGGTGAGACACACTAAGCTGAAAGCTTGTTTGCAGGTGCAACCTGGGAGCACATGGAAATTAAGTGACTTGCTCAGGGTCACACAGTATGCAAGTGGGGGCTGTGGGATTCAAACCCAGGTCTCCAGATTTGCAGCTCAGAGCCTTAAACCACTGCGCCATACTGCCTCCAGTTTTAAAAACTGTTCCATAAGAGATAAATCTTTTGTTTTTTTGTACAGAGTAAGCTTTATACCCTATACCCAGTGTTCTATCAAGTTGCTTAGCTGCACACACATTTTCAGCATAGCTGTCCCCAGTGTTTGTTTTTTCTTACCCTCTAAAGTTTTGCTTATAGGCCTTGGGGGTTAAGTAACAATGCTTTAGCAGTGTGACAAGGCAGTGGGAAAGGCTAGTAGGATGCTCAGGTGCATAGGGAGGGGCATCCCCAGCAGAAAGAGGGAGGTAGTATTACCCCTGTATAGATCACTGGTGAGACTCCACCTCAAGTACTGTATCCAGTTCTGGAGTCCACTCCTTAAGGACATAGATAGGGTGGAGGTGGTACAAAGGAGGTCTACCAAAATGGTGCAAGACCTGCATCAAAAACACTATGAGGAAAGACTCAAGGAACTAAATATGTACTCGCTAGAGAAAAAGAAGGAAACGGGGGATATGATAGAAATGTTCAAATACCTCACAAGTATTAATAAGGTACAGGAGGGTAGCATTTTCCATAAAAAAAGATGCTCCAGGACAAGGGTTCATACTATTAAGCTGGGAGAGGGGGCTCAGAGGAGCTGTGAGGAAATATTTCTTCATGGAGAGGGTGGTGGACATCTGGAACACCTTCTCAGCAGAGGTGGTGGGTGCTAAAATGGTAACAGGATTCAAGCATGCATGGGATAGACATAGGGGGACCTTAAAGGGGGAGGAGAAGACAGGAGATCGATTAGGGTCTGCAGTGGCACAGTAGGTAGGGATTATAGGGCAGACTGGGTGGGCCAAGTGGTCCCTATCTGCCGACCACTTCTCTGTTTCTCCATTTTCACTTTATCATACTCAGTGTAGTCCTCAGTGTCCATTCTGACAAAAGTTTCTAATGCCTTGCCTGTAAGCTGTGGTAATGGGTGAGTCACCGAAGAAGCCCTGTCCAATTTAAATGGTATCCCATGATAATCACGCTTAAATAATAGTGAGTTCATAATCGTGAGTAAAGTATAGCAAAACTAGTAATAGTGAGTGGCAAATAGAAGCACCTGCCATAATAGCAATTCCTGGTATGTATTTGCTAAACAAAAACCATGAAGATATATACAGTAACAGCAATGTAGTAGGGGATCCAGTAACTTATTTACTCTTTGGAAGAAGGCTAAAAACATTAATAAGAACCCACAGAGTTCAGGTAAACCAATATACTGCCTCAGAAGCTGAAACCAGTAATAGCGTAGTCAGCGCTGTATTGTAGCTCGAACCCACCACTGTCCATTACATAGCAACAAGCTTGCATTTAATCTGGCTAGTGCCCAGTTTATTTACACTGGTCTGCAAAGAACCGAGATTTACCTGCACCTGAAGCAATGTTGCTCGAACTCGCCACTGCCTGCCACTGCCTTGCAACGCTTCCTACCTAGCAACAAGCTGAACGTCCAGCACACCCAGTGACACATTGCAATGCAGTTCATTATTTCTGGACTATCTATATGAATGTCAAAATAGTGATTCTGTGTGACCAAAAAAAATCAAAAAAACAAGTAAAGTTAAAACTGAAACTTTTATGAGAAAAAAAAAATGCCAATTAAAAGCATCCATTTTTTATGTATCATTTAATAAAAACAGCCAATTAGCAAAAATAAAAACATAGAACCATGCATTTCACAAATAACATATCAGATGAAAAAAAGGCAAATTAATTACTTTATGGAGGAAAAAACAACAGCCAATCAATTCCTTTGTTTTACAAAAAAAAATGGTTAAAGCCAGTAATACTGTTGTTTGATGTAAGAATCACAATCACAGGCAGTGTGGGTTACACTTGAAATTGAAAGCCATGCATCTAAAGTACTCATTGCATGTTCTGGACTCATATTCTGCAACAAATTATACCACTCTTTCACTTAGGTTTTTGTAGTTCCATTTTGCTCCACCATTGCCCGCCCCAGATAAAAGCTGCTCCTGCTTTAGCTCTGTCATCCGCTGTTCATTTTGTAGGCACTGAATAAACTTCCAAATGCTTGGATGGCATGCACTGAATCTGCTGTTAAATCCTCTGTGCCATCCCTCCACCACATTTGTTCATGCAGGACCTCTGGCTGTGGCCTCATGGCAATCATAGGTGTAGTTTGACTTTGACATTTGGGGGCAGGGGGCAGGAGTTTTGTGTAATTAATTTAAAATGATTGAAAAATGTGTCAGTCGGGACAAATTTGGTGGGGGCAATGCCCCCTCTGCCCCCCCCACAAACTACGCCTATGATGGCAATTCCATTGTTTCACTGGAAATACTGCTGTTCTATGTCCTGAGTGCCCTTGTGGCCTCCCAACCCAACTGTCTTCAAACGTGTTCATTGAACCTTGTACTGAGCATGTGCATTACTAATTGTGGGACCAGGAAGTAATGGAGGGTGGAAGCCCAGTGTAGAAGTGTGGGTTAAGTGACAACACAGGACAAGCTTTAGTTGAAGAAACACACTGGCTTAGTGTGCTGTGAGGATTTATTTAAAGTGCAAATCAAATCAAACTTATTCACTAAGGCAACAAAAGAAAATAACTTTCACAGTTTAGGTCAAACAAATTCCACACAGAGTGATCCCATCAACCTGACAGGACCACCATCCTCTGTGTCCAACACCTATCTGAAGCATGGTTCAATTTTAGTCCATATATACTGCCTACTTGATGACATCATTCTACAATAGCTCCGCCCCTAACACTAATACAAAGAAATAGTCTATGCTAATACATGCATTTGGGCGGTGTCTAAGTCCACGAAATTTATTTTATTTACATCCATTATCTATTCCTTTTAACTAAATTTAATAGTTTTAGGAAAAACCGTCAACTTCTAACTACATATAAAAGGATCACTTAACATGCTGACTCCTCCCCATCTTATGTAATGCCTCATTTTGAAGGGTACTATAAAAACAGGGAAGAGAGAGGTGTTTAGTTCCTATGTATGCCTACCTGTTAGTAGGGGATCTGTGTGGACTAATAAGGAGGCATTCTTTCTTTTTACCATACAATGGGATGCCTGAAGCACAATGCAAACCCAGCATTAAATGTAAGCTAATCATACAAGACAAAACTAGTACTGTTACTTTAATTCCCAGCTTTATGTTGTTGTACTGAAAATGTGTTGTAAGGTCCTTCCCTGAGTAATACGTCCAGGACACTTTGACTTGAATGCAGGATTAATTTTGTTATTTTATCCTTTGTTGCGACCTTAGTAAGTGTAACTGGATTTTTAAAAAATAGGCAACTGCTGTGATACCGAAAGAAAAAGGAAGGGGAATCTATACACTCAGTGTAAACACACTGATTTTCTTTCAACTAGCGATGCTGCTTTCGTTTCTGTGCCTTACTAACGCTTAACTGTTAAAGAAAGCCAGCCTAACTGTAATTTCTGGGAGTACAGACGCTAGAGGGGGAATAACCTGTGTAGTGAGGCAAGTTCCTTTTCAGAAAAATAGAAGTTGACAGGAAGGGCACTTTTACCAAGCCAAGCGCAACTCCTTCCCATAGCTGTTGAGAGCTGTCATTCTTTTTACAGTGAGACAGCAGAGAACAACCGGGCAAACATCCAGTACTCCACTCACTCACCTCACCTTAATATCCCGTCTTGATTAAACAACCTCTCCTCGCAAGTCGACGCTCTGTCAGGGAATTGCCACCTCCTTTAACGTGTTCTAGTTATCGCACTTCCAGTCTTTTCTAGCTGCATTTTGCTTCACTCCCCGCCCTCCCTCGGAACTCCTTTCTTGTACACTGAACACAACCTGAGGGACAATCATTAGAAAGAGGGGGGGTCCTTCTCCTTTTCAAGCACTATTTACTCCTAAATATTATTTGGAGAGGAATTACACGAAAGTAGAGTGCTTAAATGTTACATAGAATAATGACACTCTCGTTGTTTTAATAAGTGGGACTACCACACCTCCTGGACAGAAGAATAACAGAGAGGACAGATGTAGAAGAGTACTATAATAGGAGGCCAACCCTATTATAGTAGAAAGATAGAATTTAAGAAGAAAAAATAATGCAATTTAAAAGAGTACTACTGCAGTATGTTTTTAAAATACTAATAAGAGAGACAGAAAAAGATTGTCCGGGGGATGGGGTGTCCCACTCTACCACATTCCCCCAAGGTTAAGTAAAAAAAAAAAAAGGAAAACAAAAAACAATACCTTTTTTTATTATAGATATATATATATATATATATATATATAGACATCCTACCCCCTTTTTGCAGGATAGGATGGAGCTTCTGCCCACCCTCTCTAGGAAGCTCCACCACAGGGTGCCCATCTTAAATATTTCAAATTACTAAGGCAACCTAAGGTTACCCCCTTACCAGTACTTACCCTGGGGTGTCTTTTCTTTACACTAACTGACGGACACTTTTGTTATTGCTGCTACAGTCAGCACCATATCTGGAGAGGAAGTCCACATTACCATGTTTTGTTCCGGCTCTGTGTTGTACCATAAATTTATATGGTTGCAGGGCCAGATACCACCTCATAACCCTAGAGTTCTTGTCTTTCATTTGTGAAAGAAAACAAAGAGGATTATGGTCTGTAATCAGAGTAAAAGGAGCTCCCCACAGATAAAATCAAAGTGTTTCTATTGCCCATTTAACAGCTAAGCATTCCTGCTCTTTGGTTGAATATTTTTGTTCTCTGTCATGCAGTTTCCTTGAAATGTATACCACAGGGTGTTCTTCTCCTCCTATGGTTTGGCTAAGTACCGCCCCAATACCTGTACGAGAGGCATCTGTATATACCTCAAAGAGATACTGAAAATTAGGGCTGTGTAACACTGGGGAAGAGCATAGAGCTGCTTTAATTTGTAGAAATGCTTGTTCACATTCGGGGCTCCTTTTAACCTGATTACCAAATTTCTTTTTGGTGAGATCAGTAAGAGGGGTAGCTATTGTTGCAAATTGTGGTATGAATCTCCTATAATAGCTAGCTAATCCCAAAAATGACCTCAGTTGTTTTTTGGTATTAGGTATAGGACAATTTGCTACAGCCTCTATTTTACTAGCTTCTGGTTTAATCAGCCCATTCCCTAAAATAAAGCCCAAATATCTAATTTCATCTTGTGCCAATGTACACTTTGTGGGGTTGATAGTCATGCCCACCTCTTGGAGAGAATCAATTACTGCCTTTAAGTGATTAATGTGAGCTCCCCAATCTGAGCTAAACATGACAATATCATCCAGGTAGGCTGCACAATAACCCACATGTGGTGCTAATACCTGGTCCATGAATCGTTGGAAGGTTGCGGGAGCCCCATGAAGACCAAAAGGCATAGTCTTAAATTGAAACAAACCCATACTAGTGCTAAAATCTGTTTTTCCTTTTGACTCCTCAGCTAGAGGAATTTGCCAATATCCTTTAGTTAGGTCAAAAGTTGAAATATTTTTGGCATTTCCCACCTTATCAATTATTTCATCTACTTGAGGCATCAGGTAGGCATCAAATTGGGAGACCTGATTTATCCCTCGAAAGTCTAGACAGAGCCTGGTTCCTCCCTCCTTTTTTTGTACTATTACAACAGGAGATCCCCAAGGACTATGTGAAGGTTCAATAATTCCTAGTTTCTTCATATTTTGAATCTCCTTTTGTACCAAAGGTTTGCTTCTTTCAAGAAGACGGTAAGGTTTCTTCCTGATTGGCTCAGCAGATGTTTGTATCTTATGTTCTACCCCTTTAGCTAGACCCGGGGTACTAGTAAATGTGTTTGTAAATTTGTTAGCTATGCTCAGCAATTCCCCTTTTTGTTGTCCTGTCAAATTTGGATTTATCTTAATCGCCTCTATCCCTGTTTCCTCTTCCAGACACCCATAAGCCAACTCCATTCCTGTTTGAGCTTCATTAGGCATTACAAATAACTGTAAATTTGTTTCAGGTCTTTCATGCCATTTTTTTAATACATTAGCATGATAGATCTTTGTCTTTTCTTTTCGATCAGGTGTACTTATTTCATAAGTCACTGGGCTGGCCTGACGAAGTATTACATATGGTCCCTGCCATTTCATAAACAATTTATGAGTGGAGGAGGGTAACAATAATAACACTTTATCTCCCACCAAAAACTGTTTGTTTGGGTTAGTTCCTTTATCATAAATACACTTCTGATCCTTTTGAGCTTCAATCCCTGTTTCATGGGCTTTTTGGGCAAAAGAGACCAACCTTTGTTTTAGCTGCCTCATATACTGGGCTAAACCAGGGGATTTCAAATCCTTCCCCTCTTCCCAACACTCCTTGACTACATCCAATATCCCTCTGGGATTTCTACCATACAACAAGGAGAAGGGAAAGTATCCGGTAGAGGCCTGAGGAACCTCTCTATACGCGAATAATAAAAAGGGGAGATACTTATCCCAGTCTTTTCCCCTCATCCTTCACAAATTTCCTTAGCATTCTTTTCAAGGTTTGATTATACCGTTCTACTAATCCATCTGTCTGAGGGTGATAGGGGGATGTTCTAATAACCACTATTCCCAGTAATCTATACAACTCTCTCAGTAATTCTGCATTGAAGTTAGTTCCTCTATCTGTTACAATTTCCTTAGGAATTCCTGCCCGACTAAATGGTTTAACTAACACTTCTGCTATCCGAGTGGTAGTCATCGATCTCATTGGGATTGCCTCAGGATATTTTGTGGCATAGTCACAAACTACCAGAATAAACCTGTTACCTTTACTGCTCTTATCCAGAGGTCCCACCACATCCATTCCTATCCGTTCAAATGGGGTCATTACTAGAGGGAGTGGTAATAAAGGTACCACATCTGTTCTCCTCTTTTGATCAATGAGTTGGCATTCTGGACATGACTGGCAATATTGGGCTATGTCTTGATGTATACCGGGCCAAAAGAATCTTTGTAAGATCCAGTTAGTAGTTTTGTCCTTTCCTGTATGACCGGCCCAGGGTACATCATGACCTAATACCAATATATCTGCCCTATAGCATTGAGGAACTAATAATTGTTCCACTGTCTCTCCCGTTTTTGGATTTTTACATATCCGGTACAATAGGTTATTTTTAATCTGTATGTGAGGGGCTCCTGGTACCTCCCTTTTACCAACCTGCTGGAAAAAAGATTTTAAGGTTGTGTCATTTTGCTGTTGCTTTGCCATATCCAACTTAACATATATATTTGGTGTTTTATCAGGAATTTTATATGTTGTTTGTTTCCATTCCTTCTGTAATCTTTTCTTTTCCTGACTTCCTAGTCTTCCAAGGGGTCCCATATACTTCTCCATCAAATGGGAATAATTCTCCAAGTATTACATCTTTTTTACTTTGGGCTCTAGTTGTCATGGCTGTCATACCTGAGTTATGGTTTACTAACAAAGAGGAAAATCCAGGAAAATCATGGCCTATCACTACCGGTACTGGTAGACACGGAACTAATCCAGCTGTAACCACAGACTGTACCCCATTAATCTGAAGAGGTACTTTCACAGTGGGGTATTGATGACTATCCCCATGTACACATACCACCTGTAATGGGGGGGTCCCCTAGTCCCATTCAATATTAAATCTTTTCTAATCAAAGTATTTTTACTACCAGAATCAATTAACCCTAATACCTTCTGACTCTGTATCTGTACAATGGTAGTTAAATAAGTTGAATTTAATAAAGCTAGGTGGGCTTTCTCTGGTTTCCTAGAAGGACAGAATCTAGCAATATGACCCCTACCCTGACAATTATGACATATTATATTCATGGATACAGTTCGTTTCCTTTCTCAAGTTCATAGGTTTTTGATGGTAAAGTCTGAGGATGCCTTACCCCCATAGGTTTTATCCTTGGTTCATTTACTCCAGATCCTCCCTTTTTATATGGCTGATGAGCGGCTAAAAAGTCCTCAGCCAGGGTAATCGCCATCTCTGCTGACTCTGGATTATGCTTTTAATCCAAATCTGTACATCTGTAGGCAGAATCTGTAGAAACTGTTCCATGACAAACATTTCTATAATGTCCGTTCTTGACGTTTCCTCTGGCACAATCCACTTCAGGCAAAGTTCACGTAGCCTGACATATGTCTCTCTTGGAGGATCATGAGGCTGATGTTTCAAAGTTCGAAACCTCTGTCGGTAGGTTTCAGCATTGATATCATACCTTTTTAGGATCTCCTGCTTTACCAGTCCATAATCATCTGCCAACCATGGGTCCATATTACTATATACCAGCTGAGCTTTCCCCATAAGATAGGGAGCAAGTCTCACAACTCATTGTTGGGTTGGCCAGTCACATGCCTTAGCTACTCGTTCAAACCTGGTTAGATAGGCCTCTATATCATCTGTCGGTAACATTCATGATAGTTTTATATCTTTGGGATTATTGGATGTATTCCCACCTCCAGTTCCCTATCCCACACCCAGCTGTTGTAGCAATTGTAACGTCTCCACCCACTGGGCATCTTGTCTTCTGTCTCGGTCTCTTTCTTGGGCATCTGCATCTCTCTCTGTCTTTCGATCTCCATTTGGCGAACGGCCAGCTAATGGAGAAGATCATTAATATCTCTAGGTGGAATTTCCCCAGCATCTGAGAAAATATCTGGTCGTCCTTCATCTTCTTCTTTTTCCACTGGTATTTCTTTGGTGGTTTTCCGTCTAACATCCGGAAGTCCAGTACGCAAACGGTTCCTCACGCTGTTCTGCCTGTGACTGGGTAACAGCTCCTACTTTGTGATCAATTCCAGTTGCCATCTTTAATTTGTCACTAATACCAAGGCTGGTATATTTCTGGCCTCCCCCTAGTGAGCTATGGACGGCCAGAATCCCACTTGTGACACCAACTGTAGAAGTGTGGGTTAAGTGACAACACAGGACAAGCTTTAGTTGAAGAAACACACTGGCTTAGTGTGCTGTGAGGATTTATTTAAAGTGCAAATCAAATCAAACTTATTCACTAAGGCAACAAAAGAAAATAACTTTCACAGTTTAGGTCAAACAAATTCCACACAGAGTGATCCCATCAACTGACAGGACCACCATCCTCTGTGTCCAACACCTATCTGAAGCATGTTTCAATTTTAGTCCATATATACTGCCTACTTGATGACATCATTCTACAATAGCTCCGCCCCTAACACTAATACAAATAAATAGTCTATGCTAATACATGCATTTGGGCAGTGTCTAAGTCCACGAAATTCATTTTATTTACATCCATTATCTATTCCTTTTAACTAAATTTAATAGTTTTAGGAAAAACCATCAACTTCTAACTACATATAAAAGAATCACTTAACATCCTGACTCCTCCCCATCTTATGTAATGCCTCATTTTGAAGGGTACTATAAAAACAGGGAAGAGAGAGGTGTTTAGTTCCTATGTATGCCTACCTGTTAGTAGAGGATCTGTGTGGACTAATAAGGAGGCATTCTTTCTTTTTACCTTAAAATGCGATGCCTGAAGCACAATGCAAACCCAGCATTAAATGTAAGCTAATCATACAAGACAAAACTAGTACTGTTACTTTAATTCCCAGCTTTATGTTGTTGTACTGAAAATGAGTTGTAAGGTCCCTTCCTGAGTAATGCGTCCAGGTCACTTTGACTTGAATACAGGATTAATTTTGTTATTTTATCCTTTGTTGCAACCTTATTAAGTGTAACTGGATTTTTAAAAAACAGGCAACTGCTGTGATACCGAAAGAAAAAGGAAGGGGGGGGAGATCTGTACACTCAGTGTAAACACACTGATTTTCTTTCAACTAGCAACGCTGCTTTCGTTTCTGTGCCTTACTAATGCTTAACTGTTAAAGAAAGCCAGCCTAACTGTAATTTCTGGGAGTACAGACGCTAGAGGGGAAATAACCTGTGTAGTGAGGCAAGTTCCTTTTGGGAAAAATAGAAGTTGACGGGAAGGGCGCTTTTACCAACCCAAGCGCAACTCCTTCCCACAGCTGTTCAGAGCTGTCATTCTTTTTACAGCGAGACAGCAGAGAACAACCAGGAAAACATCCAGCACTCCACTCGCTCACCTCACCTTAATATCCCATCTTGATTAAACAACCTCTCCTCGCAAGTCGACGCTCTGTCAGGGAATTGCCACCTCCTTTAACGTGTTCTAGTTATCACAATTCCAGTCTTTTCTAGCTGCATTTTGCTTCACTCCCCGCCCTCCCGCGGAACTCCTTTCTTGTGCACTGAACACAACCCGAGGGACAATCATTAGAAAGGGGGGGTCCTTCTCCTTTTCAAGCACTATTTACTGCTAAATATTATTTGGAGAGGAATTACGTGAAAGTAGAGTGCTTAAATGCTACATAGAATAATGACACTCTCGTTGTTTTAATAAGTGGGACTACCACACCTCCTGGACAGAAGAATAACAGAGAGAACAGATGTAGAAGAGTACTATAATAGGAGGCCAACCCTATTATAGTAGAAAGATAGAATTTAAGAAGAAAAAATAATGCAATTTAAAAGAGTACTACTGCAGTATGTTTTTAAAATACTAATAAGAGAGACAGAAAAAGATTGTCGGGGGGGCACTCTACCACACCCAGAATTGTGATAATTGTAAGTAAAACAAACGTTCTACTACTACTGCACTGTTGCATTGTTTGCATAACCATGGATCATGAATTGTGACTATTTTTGTGCTGCTAATGTGTGTGTGGCGTTTATGTGATGGCGCGGTGTTTTGCAGTTGCCATTACTGACTCGCTAATATTTTTTTTTTTAGTTTTTTTTGTTGACCGGGTAAGTGCACTAGACAAATCCTGCCTATTTTCAGGCACGACCAAGGGGAGGCGGATACAGATGAATGCCAACTGACCTTGAACCAGATTAAGCTGTTGGTGGTATTTTTTAGCGAATGAGGGAAATTTGGCCAGGACACCGGGGAAATTCCCCTGCACTACTGGCGCTCTGTGGCCAGTAGGGGAGCTGGACGCTGTTGGCAGGATGGCTACAATGGCTGAGTGCATGAAGGAGGAGGTTGTGTATGCTGCTGACGAGGCTGAGCAGGATAGTCATATGGAGATGAGTATGGCTGCTAGTGTGGATTTGAATCCAACGACCTGTTCCGTGATGCAGTTTCAACTGCAGAAGCATTTTCATTCGTGAAGGGATGCGAGACATGTAGCTGAGGGAGTTCTTGATGGCTGAGAAGCGGAGCTCCGTCTGCAAGGTTTAAAAGAAGCTAGAAGGTGCTGCAGCTTTAAGACCGGCTTTGTAGGAACGCTGTGGTACAGAAAACATGAGAAGCGCGCTCAAGAGAAGAGATGATGTTACGATTAGTGAAATATCACGAGCTACATTGAAATTACAAGGTGGAATCCGAGGTGGGAATCTACATCTGTGGCTTAAAAAAATCGCAGAAGAGGCGGTGGAAAGAGGTCAGGGTGCTATTCGTAGGCATTCGTTGTGGAACAGAACTGGGGTTGTTTCTCCTGAGGACTTACTACACAGCAAAGAGGGCGTGAGTAATGTGATACCGAAAACGACATTTCCAACCTTTAAAATCCACAAAGAGACTGGGTTTGTGTTTCAACCCTCTATGGTGGGAGTTGTGGGTTCAAATGAGAAATACCCTGTAATTTTTCAAACTGAGGTTAATGTTCAAAAAGTGGTTACTGAATTAAGTTTCAAACATCCTGAGGAACAGAGACAAATGGACTCAAAATTTCTTAAGGAGGTGAATACAGTTTCCCCTGTAATACCCAAGGGAAGCCCTGTCCCTCCTCTCCACGATTTGGATCATGATGACAACTGGTCCCCGCAGGAAGCTTTAGTAGCAGCAGGGTGGAAAACATTAGGGCAGGGGATATGGACTCCAGACTTAGCCTGGAATTCATCTCTGGACTTTAAAAATCTTCTCCGGCATGGCAGCCTGGTATTGAGCTTGTAACAAAACAAAATAATGGGAAAAGCAACGAGAAAGGGTGAGGAAAAGGTTGACATGTTACCAATCCAGGCTGAATTTACACCACCACAAGAACTGGGTACTGAGAGTAGTAAATCTGGGGTAGGGCCTACCTCTGGGAAACCCCTTATGTCTAGTTTATTTGCTCAGAGTAAACGGAAGCTGCACCGCTAACGCTGTTCGTGTTAGATATAAAGGGTTTGAGACCAGACAGGTATTTTGTGGGTAAATCTTTAATTAAAGATTCTTTGTTGTTTTCCCCGAGGGATGTTTTTGCTTTTATAAACATCTCGGGGGAAGATAACTACGATATCAGTTTCCGTTCCCCAGTTTTGTTAGACCTGTTTTGGGAAAGGTATAATCAGGTGAAATTTTCTCCTCTATGGTCCCCCTTTCTGGTTATCCCTCTTACAAAACCCTTAATCAAATATGTTACGGTTATGTTTAGAAATGAAGGGGTACATGTTGAAGATACTACATACTGGCTCTCACAGAGATGTGAGGTCCAGAGTGACCCAGAGCCTATTTTAGATTCTGAGCAGTTTTGGACAGGAGGGTGGAAATTTAAAGTCAAATTACGACAGTCTACTTTGGGAGTGGAACATATCCCTAATTCCTTTTTGTTGGGAAGAGATAGGGGGGTCTGTTTTTATAGCGGGCAGCCCAGAGCATGTTATAAATATGGATCACGGACACACTTGTCTAGTACATGTGAACAGCCACGTTATGATAATTGTGGAGAAGTTGGTCATGTTACCATGTTTTGTGTAAATTCTACAAAATGTGACCTTTGTGAGGAACAGAACCATGCCTTTCGGAATTGTCCATGGGCAGCTCAGAATAAGGTCAGTTGTGGGAATTTGGATTTAATTATCCAAAAGGCGCAAGATGCCAGTGAAAAACAGCAGAGGAAGGTGGTATCTCAAAGCCCCCTTCGGTACCTCAGAGCACTGTAGAAACTAAGGTGAAGGCAGTTGCCCTCAGGACTACAGCTCACGCCTAAAGAGCTGAAAAAGAAATTTTGGAGGAAGTTTCTGACCTTACAGCCAGTTTGTTACATTGCCCCAAATGAGGATTCAGGGGCTGATATGGGTCTTCCTTTGCAACCTTCTTTACCCCCTATAAGATCTAGTAGAAATTCAAAGCCCAGCTCGCTTCCAGAACCAGAGCCCATAGAATCAAAAAATTCCTACGCAGCCTTATTTTGGGGAGATTCAGAGATGGATATTGGGGATACCAATTCCCAAATGTCACTTCAGGATTCTTTGGCACCCCCTAGAGATGAGTATAAAGAGAAAAAGAAGAAAAGGAAGAAAAAATAAGAGGTAGTTTGTGTGACGGTTCCTCCTAGCAAAAATGGAAATGAGTTTTTTGTGGGCCACGTTAAACACTCACAGTCTCTTAAATACACAGAAGAGACGGGCAGTGTTTCAGTTACTTCATGACCTGCGTGTTTCGGTTTGTTTTTTACAGGAAACTTGGATGTTTTCCAGAGAACAAATAATTTCATTTACAAAAGATTGGCCATGGGGACTGTCCTTTTGGTCCTTTGGGGAAGACAGAGCTGATGGGGTGGGGATTCTTTTCAATGCTTATAAATTTGTTTTGTATAAATTGATTGATTTGGTTCCAGGTAGGGTGCTGATTTTGGAAGGTAAATGGTATACTAAAACCTTTAGGTTTATTAACATTTATAACCCCCAAACAAAGTCAGAAAGGGTAGCTTGTTTGAAAGAGATTCAACCTTTCCTAGTAATGTCCATTCCCATTCTTTGGGGTTGGGGATTTCAACTGCAGTTTGGGAGGGGCAGGGAGAGACTCCAACAATAAAAAAATCTATTGTGATTCTAACTGTTTGAGGGATATAGTTAAAAAGCTGATTTAGTTTCCTGTGAGGTTTGTAAGGCTTCTGGTCCTAGGGAACCTTTTTCAAAGGTGGAAAAGGCTTTACTATTGACTATCTTTTATTTCAAAAGCAATTCCGCAATAATCCACTTACAATTCCAGTAGAATTTTCAGATCATGTACTTTTGCAGGTAAGGATAGGAGACTTAGCTGACGTGGCAGACAGAGGACTAGATGGAAGCTGAATACTTCTATCTTACAAGAACAGCTAGTTTTGAATTCTATTAGACTGATTTTACAAGCTAGATTATCTGTGTTTTTTTATATTCAGATTTGGGAGTATGGTGGCAAGAAACTAAAGATGATTGTATTGTATGGTTTAAAAAATACGGATTCATTGTCAAAACTCTGCTTTTTGCCTATTTGAAATTACAGCTCAATTACAATATGTGCTAACATTGGCAAATTCCTCTAGAGAGGATTTTTCTAGACAAATAGAAGTAATTAAGGCACAAATGAGGGTGTTACAATATGACCGAACAAAACTTTACAAGCAGTAATATCAAATCATATGACGAAATCTGTGGTTGGGGATCCTTTCGAGTTGTGCAAATCTCTAAAGGATCATTCCTCTCTAGAATTTTTGAACCACGGAGATGGTAGAGTGGTTACAGTGGAATCTATAGAGAATAAGATCGCTGAACATTTTCGGGAGCTTTGTCCAAATCATACTCCTACGAGGAAACAGGTTAATCAGTTCTTAGGCCCCCCATTCACTACAGAAGTAGATCCAGGGATCTTAAAGAGTATTAAACAACACGTTTCCCATCTTGAGATTGCTATGGTAATTAAAACTCTGAAATCTAATGTTTCCCCTTGTTTAGACGGTTTATCTAACTTATTTTATAAAACTTTTCAGTCGGAATTGATTCATTGTCTGGCCTTGGTCTTTAATAAATTTTTAGAGGGTGCTTTGATCCCGTGGTCTTTTTCTGAAGGATTACAGATATACATTTTCAAAACAGGGGATAGGGGAGATTTCCGGAACTGGAGACCAATAACATTGTTAAATTCAGACTATAAAATACTTACCACTCTGATTAACAATAGATTGAAAGTCATGTCTGAGATAATTTTTTCTCCAGCTTAGCATTGTGGGCTTCCCAATAGAAGAATACAGTCAGTTATTTGTCTTATACGGGATGTAATTGATCATCTGAATGATTCAGGTGAGTCAGGATACTTACTGTCTCTGGACCTGGAGAAGGCCTTCGATAGAGTCAGTCATTTTTTTTTGTTTTCTACTTTAGAATTTTTTAAGGTTCCTGTGGGTTTGTTAAATCTAATTAAAGGACTATATGCCTCCGCTCAGGTGTACCCACTAATTAAAGGAGAATTAGGGACAGGGTTTACCATAAACTGTGGAGTTCGACAGGGTTGCCCCTTGAGCCCCTTTCTTTATATTCTTTCTTTAGAGCCTCTACCTAGATCAGTGAATAAGGCCCCTCTATGGTCAGGAGTGTGCATCCCTGGTACAAATTCTTCTATAACCATACAAGCGTATGCAGACGATGTTTGTCTGTTCTTTAAAGAGTTTTCACAAATGGGGTTTTTCTTTTCAATATTTGATTTATATGCAAATTTATCAAATGCCAAGATTAATTTGTTTAAGTCTAGAGGTTTGTTACTTCGAGGGTCCTATCAGAATCCTGTTCATTATAATTCTATCTTGATTTCTACAGACCTCTTGAAAATTTTAGGGTAGTTTTTGTATCCCAAAATCTTCCTGAGGATAATTGGGGTTTGGTTTTGGATAAAATAGGTTTAAAAGTGAATAAATGGAAAAGGTTTAAATTTTCCAAAATAAAAAGGATTCAAGTTTTAAAACAATTTATTCTGCCAAGTTTACAATACCTGGCAATTATTTTCCCCCTGCCTGCTCAGTATGAAACTAGACTTTATAGCATTTGTTTCCAGTTGCTGTGGGGTAATAGATTAAACCCTGTTAAAAAGGGTTTTACTTATCTGGATAGGAACAGAGGAGGTTTGGGAATGGTTGACCCAGTAGTCTTTTGTTTTTCGTTATTTTTTTCCTTTTCATTAAAAATTTGTTTGAATCCCTCAGGGATACAGGAGATTTCCTTTTTTAAATCTGTGATGAATCGTTATTTAACAACTTGGCTGCATTGTGCACCTAAATTATCCCCACACTTGTCCTTGCCGAATATTTTAAGCTCGAGGCAATGGAAATTATATAAGGGAAGATAACTAAAATCAAATAATTGGGGTCTTCGAGGAAACTATATAATGAAATTATGACCTTGATTTACCCTTTAGAGCCAAGTTTCAAAAATTGCCCTATAGGTCGAACCTCTGATGTTTTGGAACAACTTAATAATCCTAGGTTACCAGTGCATATCTGGGAGGTTCAATGGCTTATGATGTATGGGAGATTGAATGTTAGGGGAACTGCGAAATATAAAGCAAAGGAAGAGAGGTCTTGTCCATATCTGGAATGTATAAATTAGGAGGAAACCATAGAACATTTTTTCCTACAGTGCTCCTTCCCGATAAAATTATGGGGATATCTGGCTAACAAATGGGAGCTACCTTGGTTGGCTAAGCTAAACTATGATATTTTGGTAATTGGGACTTTTCCTTCCTTAAAACAGTATGAGAAGGGTACTTTGAGAATACTGCTGGCATGTTTACGGTTTTGTCTGTGGCAAGTAAGATGACAATGGGTTTTATATCAAAGGAAAACCTCTTTGGAAGGATATCGTTTGTATGTGACAAATGAATTAAGCAAAATTTTTTTGACAGATATGCAATTATATAATGTTGATAAAGTTAGGAAATGGTGGAAGGGTTTTTCACACATTATTAAATATAAGTAGCATGTAGATTCTTATTCCCCCCCACTTCCTTCTTTTTCCTTATAAATGAGGTTAGTTTTATGGGATTAATGTGTTTTTTTAATAAGGAATGTCTGGGAATGTTGTAATTGATGAATGTTTATTGTAAGTGTTTTTTGGGTATTTTTTTTTCCCTCTGGGCTATTTTGCTTTGGTTATTATTTAGGTATAGTATTATGGGGTCTTCTTTACTGTTTGAAGAATTTGTATCTGTTTGATTTTCAAGGTTCTATTATTTTTTTTGTTTGAACAAATGTTATTATGTGAATGTATACTTATGTTTCTATTATAATAAAATCACCCCTACTCTTTTCGATAAGTGCCATGGGATCTTTAACATCCACCTGAACTACCACCAATCCAGGCAGATGGGACCTCGGTTTAACATCTCATCCGAGAGACGGCACCTCAGAAGTGCAGCACCCCTCTTATGCTGCACTACAGTGTCAGTACTGGGATATTAACCCAAGTGCCAGATGCGGGAACTGAACCCACAGCCCTCTGATCTCCTGGCCTCAGAGGTGAGTGTGCTACCTACTGAGCCACTGACACTAATATAATGCAATCGTGATTTTTATTTTGCTACTTTCACATGGAAACATCCAAACTGCTCACAGATTGTCTCAAAATATCTTAAATACAAATCAAGATCATCCCCCTCCTGATATCTGGGAAACATTTTAGAATTCATTTTGGCTGTTGGGTGTGTACCTCCCCAAAATATGGTTCTCTAGGCTGCGAGGTATGCTAAGTTCCTTTCTGTGGAACAAAAAGAAGGTTTGTAGGTCTTACCTCAAATTGACAGTGTCAAAAGCGAGGGGAGGCCTTGCAGCCCCTTCTTTCTTCTTATATTACATTGCACAATATCTAGGTAAGCTATTCTATTGGCAGAAAGAGGTGGATCATACAACATACTCTCCTTTGTGGCTACCTATTGAAAAACACCTGGCATCTCATGAAAGATGCTCGCTGCGTGCCTTGCTATATGCCTCTCCGTCCCATATTCCCAAATCCCTTAGAAACAATCCTATGGGCTGGTCAATGAAAGCCTCTCATCAGGCCCAAATATACTTTGCAGTTATGGAGCCAGTCCTCTGACCAACCGATTGTTGATAACCCGAGACTTCAAAATTGGGGTGTACCAATACCTTGTGCCTTCTGGCCTGTTGAGTCAATGTAAAGTCTCAGAGATATGGAGGGATGGAGAAATGGTCACTCCGGTTCAATTATGTGACTCTGCTGGTGCTGTGAGTAAAGAATCCTTTAAACATCTCCAGGTTAGCAAGGCCCTATCCACGTTCTCCAGGCTCTCCCCATTAATAGATATACGGGAAAAAGATCCTATTGCACTTCTCCAGGTTGCTTCCCAGCTGCATAAAGTTTCAAATCTGTACATAATTCTTCAGGATTGGGACCATAGACTACCCTCGGGCGTTTGCTTTTATTGGGTAAGGGAATTAGGCCTCCCTGAGGATGTTAATGTGTGGAAGAAACTTTGGATATCATTGTATAAGTTTATCACAAGATAGACTTAGATTAGTGCACTACAATATTATGCATAATATGTATTTGACACCAGCCAAACTCTGTAGATTTGGATCCTTGCACGTACCAACATGTAACAGGTGCAAGGCGGATATAGGGTCCCTTTATCACATGCTATGGTTGCGTCCACATATTAAGACATTTTGACAGTCCATCAACAACTCTTTAGACCCTACCTTTGGTTTGAGGGAGCTGTTTATGCCTGAAGTTTGTCTGATAAATTATTTCCCAATGGATACTCCAAAAAGTAGGAAAGCGCATATGACTTTTGTTGCAGCAACGGCCAAGTTAACAATAATGAGGCATTGGACGGATGAAAATCCACCTCTAATATTGGAATGGTTCAGGGAATGTGTTTTAGCTTTACAGTTGGAAAGACATATAGCACTTGTATGAAATAGAAGCAAAACTTTTACCTCACTGTGGGGAAGCTTAGAGGCTATTCTGATGATATGGAAATCATAATGAAAAGGGGCCTCAGTATATCTGCAGTTCTAATGGTAGTAATAGTGCGTAGTCTGGGGGGTGGGATGGGGGGTAGGTGGTTTTTCCTTTTCCTTTCTTTTCTTTAATACAAAATATGCGCCTGATGTCCTCAGATGTATGTGTTTACTTGATATTGTTTACCTGGTGCTGAAATATAAATAAAGCGTTTAAATAATAGAATTCATTTTGGCTTCCTGGGTCTAACCCCTCCTACCAGTTTGTGAGGATGTCCTCTTGCTCAGCCTCCTCATCTCTCTTGCATGCTCATGCTCATGCTGTTTCATCTCGATTTCATGCCAGCCCTGCTGTTCCTCTCACTGGATCTCATGCTGGCGCTCTTTCACTCATTCCTCAGCCTTTCACCTCTCCTCCTTCTCTCACTCCTCTGCTTCCAGTTTCATCTTCTACAGATCCACCTCTGCCTTTAGCCCCTCTGTTTCTGCCTCTGCCTTAAGCAGGGCATGCTCTATGTCCAACATTTATAGTGAGTCTGCTTGTGCAGCGGCTTTAGTCAAAGTCTCTGGCTTATCTGCATTCTCCCTACCCTCTGTCTCACAACTATGATTAGCAGTGACCACTTTCACTCTGCTTTCCTGGTCACTTGTTTCAAGGACAGCTATCAGTTCTGCCAGTGTTTGGCCGTCCTCGTAGCCCACTTGTTTCAACACAGCTCCTGCAGGTGTAGCAGTGTGATCTTCTTATATGGCTGAAACACAATGTCTTCTAGTTTTGTTTAACAAAAAAAAACTTGTAGAATATACAGTCCCCCTTTGTATATCTTGTTTTGTGACTAGACAGACAATCTTTATACTGACAAAACTGTTTCAGATCCCACTACTATCACCAATTTGTGACAAACTAGTCTCTCTCAGACTAGTCTGGAACTGTTACCAGCTCCTCAAACCCTTCAGATGCATGTGAGTGTACTAAGTAGCTGAAAACACTCAGCACATACACTCTCTTGGGGTATCTCTAGGTCCGAGTTCCCTTCAGGAACCACTTCTCACACAGTACAGTGCTGCTTGCTCAAGGGCAACCCTCACCACCCCTCTCTGCCACAACTTTGAACTGCTTACCTTAGAAACAGAATATGATGACAGTAGCCTTCTCTTCAGAGGTGGAAACACAGTTTATCAGTTATAACTCAGTTAGTTGTACCTCAAAAGACTCAGTCACTTGTGACCACCTCTGGGGTGTGGGTGTCAGTTAGTGTACTGGGTTACACTGAGTAAATTTATGGACTCCATGCCTGTGCACTTGAAATTGTTCATTTTTTTGCCTCTGGGGGATTGTCTGCAATTGGTGGGGAGTGCACTGGGAGGTGGGCCTTTCCTGGCTGAGTGGGAGCACATGGGCAGGAAAAGGGGGGCCACTGTGACTTGCTGACCTCTAGATTCTGAGCCAGCATGTAGCCCTCCAGATGACTAGCTCTTCACTCTTGGTTGACTACCCCTCAAAATATGGGTGGCATGTCCCCACGAACCCATTCAGCATCTCAGTCTTCCATTGGCTTCATGCTCCTATGAACCAGGGCTGTACATATCCCCTTCGGGCCTCACTACTCATCCAGTCTTAGCATGGCTTCTTCCGCAGCATGAACTTAAGCTCTAAAACAATGGTTGTGGGTCCCCATCTTGAATGTAAAGTCCCATTAGCTCTCGGCTCTACATCACACTTTCTCAGACTCAGATCTGAGTCCCTCTCTCAACCACTTAATCCTCTGCTCCCGCTACATCAGGTTCTCCCCCCACCCTGGGGGTCTGTATCTCTATATGGCTGCTGCCACATACCTCTGTCTGTTTAATCTTCACCCTCATGCCAGAAATTGGAAAATCACACATTGGAGTGGTTAATCGCTCCTGCTCCTTCCGCCACCACCACCACTATCTCCTTTCCCACCCACGTGCTCCCACACAACCAGGAAAGCCCCAACCAGGGTCCTCTCCACCAATTGCAGGCAGTTCCCCCGTGTCAAGAAAATTAACCCTTTCAAGGGCACAGGCACAGAAGCCATAAAATTAGCCAGTGTAATGCAGTACACTACCTGACGCTCACAACCCAAAGAGGGTTGCATCATGTTGTGTCATGTGTCATGCATCATATCATATATCTTCTCCTATGGCATATCATACTGTATTTCTTCTCATAAGGCATATCATATATCTTCTCATATGGCATATCATACATCTTCTCATATGGCATATCATATGCCATCATATTATATTTTAATATATCATTCCTGCTGCCCTGCTTGCCCTTCTCAAAGCTGTTGGAAGGCACACCATTCCACAATGGCTGAAAAAAGCAGTCTCTCAATCACCACCCAGTTCCTACAGAAGTATCCTCCCCCCAACACCACCATTTCACTTTTGCTGCTCAACCCAGTCCAGCTCGTTTCACTATGGCTTTTTTTGCAGCTTGACTTTTTGTCCCAGCCACCCACCCTGTCCCCGACCTCTATTAAATGCCCTTCCTCCAGCCCCACCTAGTTGGAAAATATCCTTTCGAGTCTCCTTTAAAGGTACACTCCTCACTGCAGTTTATCAGTAGTACATTGTGTTTTGCACAAGGCTCTTTTTCAGCAAGGTCCCTAAGTACATGATTCTCAGCAACTCAGTGCTGTGCACATCTACAGCAGTTTTTCTGCTCTGTAGGGACTGTGACCACAGGAATAGGTCACCATCCTTCTTCTTTTTGCTCCAAGTTCCAGTATCCCAACCTTCAATAATGCACCTATTTATAGTTCTCTTCTCGCTTTCTGCTCTGCCCATACATAAGCCATATGTGCAGCAAGACCCCTCAAATACCCCTACTTCCACCCCATTCTCCTCTTCCTCCATCCCACCCGAGATGGGATATGCTCACCGTTAGACTGTCGTTCGCCTTGGTTTCTAGTATGTCATGCATCTTCAAGGCCATGTCACTACTTGTTGCCATTTTGCCTGGTTTTATTGCCCTCCACAAAATACAGGCTAATAGCATACAACATAAATATGCCCTCAAACACAAACACCATGCCATTACCACCAAATACTGGTTATTGCAAGTGATTCTATTGCTCCTTATTTGTTTTGGTAATGTGGCACTCAACCCAGGCCCAACCCTGTCACCCATAATGCCTGTGGACTATGTTACAACAAAAGGCTTCAAATTGATGCTTCTGAACATGTGCAGCCTACAAAAGAAATTCACTGAACTACAAGCTTTGGTTTTACACTCCACACCAGATATACTGGTCTTGACAGAAACTTGGCTAAAAAGCTCATTCACAGACCAAACATTATCCCTGCCATCTTACTCTCTATTTTGTGCAGATAAGTCTACTAGGGGTGGGGAGTGGGGCAAGTTATGTTAACGAGAAATTCACAGCCCTTGTCCTTGAATCCATCTCCAAGCCTAAACAATTTGAGTGTCTGACTGTTAAATTAACAATTTCACAGTCTGAATCAGTAAATATAATCAGCTGCTAGTGACTGCCTTCTTCGAGTCTTGATACTCTGTCGCACATTCGCCATTTTCTTGAGGCCAATACAAACAAAACATTAATCTTAGGTGACTTAAATCTGGACTTGTTTAGTCATACATCAACCCCACTTAAGGTGGTTTGTGATGATATGGGTCTCTTGCAAATAATATCAGGAGTCACAAGGCATAGCCACACAAACTATGCATTTGGTTCACTTCTAAATGTCATATTGACCAACAGACCACATAAAATATCCCACAAAGCTATCTGGCACAATGCTCTTAGCGACCACAATATAGTGGTTTGTGTCAGAATCTATCCAAGCAGACTTCTATCAGCAAACTAATTGCCAAAAGATCATATAAAAAGTTCAACCCAGATAAATTCATAACCGACTTAAGAAACATCAACTGGCAACAGTTTTACTTAGCGCCCTCAATTAACGAGGCCCTGACCATTTTCAATTCTACCCTCAACGGCATCATCAATTTTCATGCACCTGTCATAAACTGCAGTGTGAAAAAAGCATCCTGTCCTTGGTTTAATGCAGAAATCAAATCTATGTTAACCAAAATATGCTTTTGTGACCTCCCGCCTTGACTACTGTAACTCCCTGTACCTAGGTTTACCCGGGGTTGATATCTGCTACTTGCAGCTGGTGCAGAACATAGCAGCCAGGCTGTTGATGGGGTTGCCTCGATTAAGTCACACCACATCTGTGCTCCGTGGTCTACACTGGCTGCCAGTTCAGTGGCAGATCACCTTTATGTTCAGTTTGTTGACCTTTAAGGCCCTACACAGACAGGGTCTGAGTTACCTGCAAGAGCTTTTGCATCCCTAATGCCCCCACCGACCACTCCGCTACACGGATGAGGGATTGCTAGAGGTTCCTAGGTTTGGTTGAAGACATCTGGGGCCCGAGCTTTTTCATTTGTGGCTCCTACCCTGTGGAACACCCTACCTCATTGGCTATGTGAGTGCCTGACTATGGAGAACTTTAAAATTACTCTAAAAACACACCTGTTTGACCTGGCTTTTCTAGACTACTGATGTTGCTATAGGATGACTGGATTAATTGTATGTTTTAATATTATATTTATTGAGTTTTTATTAAGTGCTATGATCAGTGTGGATAGCACTTTATAAATAAAGCTGAATTGAATTGAAAAAGAGATAAACTATGGACCACTGCCAGGTGCACAAAATCTCCTGCAGACTGGTCAGCCTTCCGGACCTGCCGTAATGCCTGTACGAAATTGGTTAGAACCACAAAGGAAACCTACTTCTTAAACACCCTGGAAGCAGCTAATGGAAATCTGACTAAGATCTGGTGCACTTTCAAGATAGCAGAAGGGAGCAAAGCATTGAGGCATTACAATATTCAATAAATCTACCATACTTGATACACTCAACGAGCATTTTGTCAAAGCAAGCCTTGCCTTTGACTCTTCTAAACAAGCCTCCCTTAGATCCTCTTCCCTTAACTCAGCAGCACCACCAGGCCCCGCAATGTCTGCGTCTTTTACCTTCACGGCTATCACCTTTACATAAGTTGAAGAGCAATTACTTAGGTTGGGCACAAAAAAGAGTGGGGTAGCAGACAACCCTTTCTTCTTAAAACTGGGTCACCATTTCCTCACTGCTCCAATCACCCATCTTCTTAACCTTTCACTATCTGCCTGCACCATGCCTCAAGATTAGAAAGTGGTGCACCTCATTTCTCTTTCAAGTCAGGTGATCCCAGTGATGTAAACAATTACAGGCCAGTTTCTATCCTACCAGCCCTTTCCAAAATCTTAGAAAAATTGGTCAGCACCTAAGTAAGGTCCTTCCTTGATTCCAACCAGCTGTTAAGCCCAGTCCAATCGAGCTTCAGATCAAAGCATAGCACAGTGTCAGCCTTGTCCATGGTCACCAGTGAGTGGCTCAAGGCTATGGATAATAAGCAAATCACCGGAGCTGTCTTCCTGGACCTCAGTAAGGCTTTCGATACCATGGATCATCCCCTGCTGCTTGAAAGCCTTAAATTCATTGGCATGAATGATTCAGTGGTATCGTGATTTGCCAGCTACCTGGAAAATAGATATCAACGCATTAAAATCAATGGAACCTTTTCATCACTACTCCCTCTTTCAAGAGGAGGTTCCCACAAGGATCTATTTTGGGTCCATTGTTGTTCATGATCTATGTTGACAACATCGGTTTGGACATCATTGACTCCAATATTCACTTATTTGTGGATGACACAGTCCTCTATGTCTAAAAACCATCCATCAAACAAGTGTACTCTACTCTTCTATCCAAGTTCGATCTACTTCAGCACAATCTAATTCTGTCCAAGCTGCTATTAAATGCCCAAAAAAAGATGATGTTCTTCTACCCACCTAATGTATCAGCACTATGCCGTACATCAAACTCACACTCACCCATTACCACCCTTCTAGGGGACACACTTACAGTAGTAAATAACTTTAAGTATCTAGGGTTCAAACTAGACTTGCACATGTCCTTTTCTGCACACATTGATGTCCTCACCGAAAAACTAAAACACAGATTAGGTTTCTTCTACAGAAACAAATCCTTATTCTCCCGGGACTAGAGATGCAGTGAAATTAAACTCCGCTGGTGAAGTGAATGTGAAGTGACCACTTCACGTTGTCCCAGTGCTACACGGAGTGACCATTGCAAAGTGCTCACTTCACTTTATTATGACTTTGTGTTGTCATTCCACCTTAACTTGAAGTAAGGCGGAGTGACAACAATATAGGCAGACCCCCCACACATCACATGGCTTCCAGTACTGTAAGTCACATCCTTTAGCCAAGCAGAAAGGAAGTAAGTCATACAAACAGATTCTTTCACTTTCTCCTTTGCAGAGGTAGAGAGAGGAGGCATTTTGTGTAGGAGAGGACAGGATTGTTCTTGTTCTGATTAAAATGCCCCAAAAACTCTAAAGCTTTTTTAAAAGCTAATTGTTTTGTTTCTTTTTGTACTGTTTTGTCAGTTCGTTTTTTCTTGTGGTGACCGATTTCTTTGTTTTATCATTTTGTTTTGTGTGTGTGTTCCTGTGTTGTGTGAGTGTGTGTGAAGTCATCAGAGAGGGAAGGAGTGATTTTTTTTGCAATGGAGCAGGGACAGGATGTGGCCTGTGGCAGGAGGGAAGTAGTGTGCATGTGTGGGGGGTGTAGCCAAGTGGTGCTGGACCACTCAAGAGACTTTGGTCCCACCCCCTGGAAGCAGCAGCATCACCAGCATCATGTCCACCAAGTCCACCACCACCACCACCAGTGGCAGCTGCAGGAGCTCCAGCAGCATCACCTCAACAGCAGCAGGTCATGCCCCAGGTCCTTGACCATGCTGCCGGCACTGCATCTGTCCCTTCTGTGCCTTGTTTCCCCCCTAGCTCCCCGGTTTGGCAGTTTTTCAACTGTGTTGGCGGGGACAGCAGCATTGTGGTATGTCTACTTTGTGGGGTGCAGGTATGCCATGGCCCCCGGGGACTCATTTGGGGACTGGGGGCCAGTGCAACCATAAGCTGAACCACCACAAGGTGGAGTGGCAGGCTGCCACAGAATGGGCCAGGCCTCCATCTGCTGGCTCTTCTGTGACAGTGGCAGAGGGTGCTGCTGTTGTGCATCATCGCAGCATGAGGAGGGCCACAGCAGCAGTTGCTCAACTATCACCACCAACATCATCCTCACCACCACATCTACCTGGTGTACAACCACTAGTGGACCCCACAATGCCTACAACTCAGGCAGACATAGCGCTTTTGTGGGCCACGGTGGAAGAAAACAATGAGAGGGTGGGTGCTGTCCAGCAGCGGTTGGAGCAGACAGAGCAACACCAGTTACAGATTGTGTCAATGCTCCATCTGCTGCTGGATCATCAGGGGATCCCCCATTAGCTTTTTTTTTTTGCAGCACACCTCCCCCCCATTGCTGTAGTGTTCTGTCTTTTGTTTAATAACAGAAAGAGGGAATGCCACAGTAGTAGTTTAAAGGGAAGCAGCCAGTAACAGGAGCTCCTGGATCCTGCAAGGCTTACCCTCCGGTTAAGTCTTTTAAGTATGTTGCGACATTTTTTCTCATGCCGCAACATACTTTATTTTAATAAAGAAAAATCCATGACCTGGAAGTATGGCAGATGCTATGGGGGCTCTGTTATGTGTAAAGGTTTGGCAATGCACCATGCGCTTCAATACTTTTGTTGCTAGCCTTGCTTGTAGAGCAGAAAGCAGCTAACTAAAAAAGCTACATTTTCTTATTAATCTAAAACTTATATCTCAGCAGGAGTCAGTGTCTGTTGAGATTAAGTAGACAGATACTTTATTAGAAGTAGAAGGGGTCTTATTTAGGGTTAAAAAGAAAGAAAAGAAAGAAAGTCAGTGTGTGTTCTGTGCTGGGAAAGGTATTGTATCAGCTTACTTTGCTAAACCAGTAGCAGGGGAGACAGAGCTTAATAGGGGGTGTGGCTTAGACACTATAAAAGCTGGTGACTCAAATTACAACTTCCTGTTGCTAGTCTTGCTTGTAGAGCAGAAAGCAGCTAACTAAAAGAAGCTACATTGTCTTATTAATTTAAAACTTATATCTCAGCAGGAGTCAGTGTCTGTTAAGATTAAGTAGACAGATAACTTTATTAGAAGTAGAAGGGGTCTTATTTAGGGTTGAAAAAAGAAAGAAAAGAAAGAAAGTTAGTGTGTGTTCTGTGCTGTGAAGGGTATTGTATCAGCTGACTTTGCTAAACCCGTAGGAGGAGAGACAGCTTAATTGGGAGTGTGGCTTAGACACTATAAAAGTAGTTGACTCAAATTACAACTTCCTGTTGCTAGCCTTTTTTCTTACTAATTGCCATCCATCCCACCACACCACCCACCCACCCTAAGCCAGTTCTACTTTTATAGCCACTGGATCTGACTGTCAACAGGAACTTCCTGTTTGGCAGTAGGAAGGGAAGGATCATAGAGAAACATTGGTTTTGTCAACCCTAAAGGAAAAAAGTAGCTCACTTTCCCCCCCCAGCTGCTGGTGGTCTGACATTGAACAAGGAAGAAGGAGGCTACTAAAGAAGATAGGAAGTTGCTGTCCCAGAACAGGAAGGGTGAGAGCTGTAAGGAGAGGAGAGAGTAAGTATACAGAGAAACAGGAGAAGGGGCACAAAATAAGACATGATTGGAGTGGTGCAGTGCAATGGCTGTGGGGCGGCAGTGTTCCGGGAGACATTCTGGAGGCTGCGATGCTGCCCTATTTGCAGGCACCTCTTCTGGTCTGAGAGGAGGTTGCCCGCTCCAGGCTGACCTGGCTAGATTCAGGAAACCTCCTTCCCACCCAGGGACCACCAGGGCCAATGCCACTACCTCAGAGATTGCCAAGAAAGAGGGGAGGCTGGACCAAGGTGGGCTCAGGGAGGAAGAAGGTGGTGGAACAGAGTTGCATCTGTCCAGTTGTACCTCTCCACAATTCATTCGCTCTTCTGGTGGATAGTGGTTCCTCCATGGAGGCACCTGCAGTGGAGACCAAGAAGGATGCTGGGAACCTTCACAAAGGAGACCCACAGCAGGGTGGCATGGGACCCCACAGGGGAAGAAAACAACTCCTGGTGGGTGACTCAATAATTAGGGCAGTAGAAATGGGGAGGAAGGGGAAAAGGAGGGTAGGTGCCTTCTTGGCACCATGGCTTGGAGGGACAGAAAGCGAATCCTCAGGATCGTGGGAGGAGCTGCACAAGGGAGGGAGCTGGATGTCATTGTCCACCTAGGGACAAATGACCTGGCTAGGATTGGGATCAGAGCAGTGCAAGAGGAGTTTGTAGAGTTGGGGAAGGGCTTTAGACAAGTAGCACATATGGTAACCTTCTTGGAGGTGCTGCCTGTCTATGGCAAGGGTGATGCTAGGGCACTCCTCACCAGGGAATTCAATGAGTGGTTGAAAAACTGGTGTGGAGCTCAGGATTTTGGCTTCATTGGGGATGGGGAGCCACCTGAAGGGATGCAGACCTATACTGGTATGATGGTCTGCATCTGTCCGGGGGGGGAACCAGGATCCTAGGTGAGAGGTTTAAATGCTTCATTGGCAAGCATTTAAACTAGCCAAGGGGGGAGGCACTGAAAAGGAGCAGGGAAATCCCAGCCTCCCCCCACAAAACATGGCAATTAGTGAGGTAAACACCAAGGTAGAGAAGTTATTAGGGAGCAGGAGAGAGGTAAATGTAAAAAAAGGCAAAGGCAGTAAGGACAGGAATGGGGCTAAAAGGGGTAAGGCTATCAAAAAGTGGAGGGTGATGAGTACCAATGCCCGTAGTCTGTGTAACAAGCTCCCTGAACTAGTGGCCTTGATGGAAGAAGGTTGTCTGGATATTGTGGCAGTCACAGAAACATGGTACACAGAGAACCATGACTGGGATGTCAACATACCAGGATACACAATCTACAGGAGGGAAAAGGAGGGTAAAAGAGGAGAAGGAGTAGCTCTCTATGTAAAGGAAGGGATCAAAGCAACAGAACTAAAGAGTAAACAGGGAGCAGATGAGGCACTTTGGGTCACCCTGGAGACAGGAAATGGCACCACAATCAGCATGGGGGTTGTATACAGACCCACATCTCAGGGGAGGAATGGACAAGGAAATGATAGAAGGCTTCTTAGAATGGCAGAAAAGGGAGATATTGTTGATGGGGACCTGAATATGCCAGATGTTAACTGAGCACCTTGCTGCAGGCACATCCAAGAGCAGGGTCATTCTTGATGTCCTACAGGGGGCATGCCTCAGACAGCTAGTATTGGAACCCACTCGGGAGGGAGCAACCTTAGACCTGGTACTCTCAAATAGGTATGGAGAAAGAATCTCAGATTTAGAGGTGGGCAGCCATCTGGGAACAAGCAACCACCAAACAGCATGGTTCACAATAAACACAGCCATACAATCAAGCCATACAAAAGCAAGAGTATTGTACTTTAGGAGGGTTGACTTTGGGAAAATGAAAGAGTGCCTTAGAAAAGCACTAGCAAACAGGTAAGAAGGAGGGGTGGAGGAACAATGGGGAGTAATCAAAACAGCCATCACAGAGGCATAAAGCCTTTGTGTAAAGCAAATCAATAAAACACAACAAAGGAAAAAACCGCTATGGTTCTCAAAACAGGTGGCAGGGAAGGTTAAGGAGAGAAAGATAGCATTCAAGAAATATAAGGAAACACAGAAGGAGCAGGACAGAGAACTTTATCAGTTAAAGCAGAAAGAGGCTGGGAAGGCAGTCAGAATAGCAAAGGCCCAAACTGAGGAAAGAATAGCCAATTCTGTTAAGAAGGGGGATAAGACATTTTATAGGTACATTAGGGAGCGAAAAAAGACCAAAGGAGAGATACTGAGACTTAATAAAGGGGAGAGAATGTAGGTAGAGGGGGGCAGTGAAAAAGTAGGGATACTGAATGAATATTTCTGCTCAGTATTCACAAAGGAAGAGGAGGGAGAGGTACTTAAACCAAACAAGAGAAACACTCTGAAGATGGGGGTTGATACCAGTCCATTTACAGAAGAAAGGGTTCTGAAACAACTAATAAAATTCAAGGTGGACAAAGCAATGGGGCCTGATGGGATTCACCCAAGAATTCTAAAAGAACTAAGGGTAGAACTGGTGACACCGCTGACTACTCTCTTTAACAAATCATGGGAGGATGGGGTGGTACCTGAGGACTGAAAGAGGGCAGATATGATTCCTCTTCACAAAAGTGGGAGCAGGACAGAGGCAGGAAACTACAGACCAGTTAGTTTGACCTCAGTGTAGGGAAAATGATGGAATCACTTCTGAAGGAAAGAATTGTTGAGTACCTAGAGGCCAGTGGGGCACAGGACCCAAGGCAGCATGGATTCATGATGGGAAGGTCATGTCAGATGAATCTAATAGATTTCTTTGACTGGGTGACCAAAGTAGTAGACCAGGGAGGGGCTGTGGACATGGCCTACCTAGATTTTAGCAAGGCATTTGATACAGTCCCACACAAAAGATTAATACACAAGTTAGCCAACCTTAGAGTGGGCTCCAAGGTGGTAGCCTGGATAAAAAATTAGCTAGACAACAGGATGCAAAGGGTAGTGGTAAATGGAGTACACACTGAAGAAAGGAGGGTTACTAGTGGGGTACCGCAGGGTTCAGTACTGGGACCGGTCCTTTTTAATGTCTTTATAAGTGACATTGCAGAGGAACTGGAAGGAAAAGTATGTCTCTTTGCAGGCGACACAAAGATCTGCAACAGGGTTGATACACAAGATGGAGTGGAAAGGATGAGAACGGACTTGGCAAGGTTGGAGGAATGGTCAAATGTATGGCAGCTCAGATTCAATGCAAAGAAGTGCAAGATAATGCACATGGGAAACAAAAACGCAGGGGAAGAGTTCACAATGGGGGGTGAGATACTGACAACAGTAAAAATGGAAAGGGACCTGGTAATTATATCAGATGACCTAAAGGTGGGCAAGCAATGTGAGAAGGCAGTAAGGAAGGCTGTGGGGATACTGGGATGTATAGGAAGAGGCATCAATAGTAGAAAACAGAAAGTTGTTATCCCTCTGTACAGACAGTTGGCGAGACCCCATCTGAAGTACTGTGTGCAGTTCTGGAGACCCCATCTCTGCAAAGGCATAGACAGAGTGGAGGCTGTCCAGAGGTGGGCAACCAAAATGGTGCAGGGTCTGCACCAGAAGACATATGAAGAAAGATTAAAGGAGCTTAGTATGTATACCCTTGAGGAAAGAAGGGAGAGAGGGGACATGATAGAAACTTTCAAGTACCTCAAGGGAATCAACAAAGTCCAAGAGGGTAGCATCTTTCAGGAAAAGAGATGTGCAAGAACAAGAGGGCACAATTTGAAGATAGAGGGGGTGCAGCTCAGAGGTAATGTGAGGAAGTATTTTTTCACAGAGAGGGTTATGGATGCATGAAACAGCCTCCCTGAGGAGGTCGTGGAGTCAAGAACAGTGGGGGAATTCAAGAATGCATGGGTCATACATAAGGCAGTCCTAGTGGAGGGTAGGAGGAAGTAAGCTGTTGGTTAACTAGGATCTGCAGCTTATCTGTTAGGTAGGAAAATGGGCAGACTAGGTGGGCCAAGCGGTCCTTATCTGCCATCAAATTCTGTGTTTCTATGATGCGCATAGTGCATCACCGCACCTTTACACATAATGGAGCCCCCATACTGTCTGCCATACTTACGGGTCATGGATTTTTCTTTATTAAAATAAAGTATGTTGTGGCAGGAGTAAAACGCTGCAATATACTTAAAAAGGCTTAACCGGAGGGTAAGTCATGCAGGGGGTGGGAGCTACTGTTACTGACTGCTCTCCTTTAAATATATACATACACATACATACAAACATGCTCCTTATTGCCCTGTTATTATAATCCAGTGCATCAGTAATGTTTACTTTCTGTTGTGGAGTGGTTGTGGAAAAGCAGGACTGAGCAGTGCAAGTATAATGTGCTAAATTGCATGTGTGCAGCCAGTGTTGTTTCCTGTGTGTGTGTGATATCAGACATTGTCCAGCTTCTTGCAAACATATATTTGCTGACTTATTGCAGTGTTTATGGTATAAGGAATAGAGATAAGAATATATAACATATATTTTATTGTCACCATCATCATCAGAGGACTAAGTGACATGATATTTTTTCAGAGGTGTCTGGCCAGACTGCACCTTAGTCACATACTGCACACATGACCTTTAGGAGAGCATGTGTTTTTTGTGCTATTATCTCCGCAAAGTCACGTGTGCCCTGTGAGTGACTGAGGTGCATAGTGACCCGAGACCTCTGAAAAAAATATCACATCACTTACTCTGCCGGTGCTGATGGTACAAATAAAACATGCATCATATATTCTTTCTAATCTTTATTCTTTACATACTGCAACAAGTCACACTATAGATATGTTTGCACAAAGCTGGACAATGTCTGCACACACAGGAAAGAACACTGACGCCACACATGCAGTTTAGCACAGCATACCTGCACTGCTCAGTCCTGCTTTTTGACAAACACTTCATGAGTCCTGGCACAAAGTAAACATTACTGAGGCTCCAGAAATATTTCTTTTTGAAATAGACATTAAAACAGCAGTGCAACAATCTGGTGAAAATTTTGACCGACACTTTTTATGCTATTTTACATTGCCACTTTACTTACCTCCTGACTTGTACGATACCATTCTTTCTAGTATTTGAGTCTGCTTTAGTACTTTTTTTCATGTCTGAAATAATAAAAGGAGTGTTCTTCTTAATAAGGTGTGGACCAGGTCTTTATCAGTATTTTCTGCTGTTTTTGTCCATCAGTTGTTTATAGATCACTTCTGTTGTGAGTAAAATTAACAATTATGCAGCAGGCAGTGTTTTCTGACCTTGCAGAGCAATATTTGTTCAAGAACAGCTCCAAATACTAATGAAAACCTGGTCTGAACCATATTAAAAGGACTGTTCCTTTTATTTTTTCAGACATGAGAAAAAGAACTAAAGCAGACACAAATTGTGAAAAGGGTGTCATACAAGTCAGGAGGTAAGTGGCTGGCAATCTAAAATAGAATAAAAAATATAGGTCAACATTTTCACTACATTGTTGCACCGCTGCTTTAATTTACAATTTAATTATGACATTATGTGCTCACAACATACAAAATGCAACTGTCTTGTGTCCAGAAAATTCCCAAGTGCTGACAAAGTGAAATGGGAGCTATATACCACATGCAAAGTCCCCCAGAATGTACTGCACAGTCACTCATGCACACAGTGGTCACACGGAGTCCCCAGAATGTTTCTGCATCCCCAAAATGTAACTGTCTTGTGTCCAGAAAATTCCCAAGCACTGACGAAGTGAAATGGGAGCGGTACACCACATTCAAAGTCCCCCAGAATTTATTGTGCAGTCACTCATGAGTGCAGTGGTCACACTGAGTCCCCAGAATCGTTCTGCATCCCCAAAATGCAACTGTCTTGTGTCCAGAAAATAACATACTGTGATGATGATGATGTCATGATGCACAGTGTCTTGCCAAACCATGTGAAGGAGGGATAACATGACATGAATAGATTCAGTGTTCCATCAGAAATGATGACTGTGAGAGAACTTTTGCTTGTCCAAAGTGTGCTGCAATTCCTGTGAATGCGATGCGATCACCTCAACCAAATGGAAGGGTGCCCTTTGTGTGTACACTAATAGTAGCCTTGGTGAGTTGATATATTTTCTAGGTGGGGGTTTTTATATATATATATCATGGTTTTATTTAACACTAAAAATTGATTAGCGTTTTGCTCATAAAAGTGCTAAAACTTTGTGACAATGCATAGCTCATGCCTCACTGTGTTTAACAAACACAATACTTCTAGAAAACCTATATAAATATTTTCTGTACAGTTAGTATTGTCCCACGAAAAAAACTGCTAATCAATTATTTAAAACCCTGATTATATATATATATATATATATATGCACACACACATGCACACACACGTACTCATTGTACTGTTTTGTATCACAGGTCACATACTGTTGGTGATCAGATTCCAGTGCTTGATGAGAAATTTTGGCATTGAAATTGGAAATGGAATACTGCTAAGCCAATGAAGGTAAGTATTTTTTTTTGGGGGGGAAGCATATTTGCAAGTAGATCTCATTAATGGTTTATTATTTGGTTACTTCTTCACAGATTTTATCTGCATCCTTCTCCAGTCCAGTAATGATGGTCATGGTCATCACCGATTCAAACGACTTCTGCTTGTTGCATGTCTGCCCCAGCCTGGGGGTGGGGCATGATGTTGAAGAAGTTCTTTGGATAAGGCAACTATGACACCACAAAGCATCTGGAAGTTTCCTAAAAAAAAGAAATGTAGGACTTATTACAACTTGATTGCAGCAGTTGGACATTATGTTTAAGCCTTGGCTGTTCCACCATGGGTATCTGGATTAACACAGACAGCAAACTGCCCCACTGCAATCATCAGATCACAATTTAATTTAGTACCAGGCAGTAACAAATACACTGTGTCAGTGTCCCTGCATCTCAAGTTACATTTTAAAACCACATCTTGTCAAGTAAAAGTAACATGACCCGAGTCCAACTTTTTCAACACTGTCACGGCTGCACAGCTGCAAATTTGGAATACAGTGCATGATATGTTGCAGAAATATTTTTTGTGATGTACACATCACCTAGTTTATGAATCATCAGTCAGAATTTTTGCACTCTTATAAAAAAAAAAAGAACAGATGAAATAAAATTGATATACTTACCAGTATGGATTGGAAATGGATATCCCATAGGTTTCTGTAAACAGTACTGCTGCTGTACCATTGATACAGACCTTCAGCGAAGGACAGTCCTTTGTTGTTAACCTGTAAAAAAACAAAATAAGTTGACCATATGTGTTTGACCATTGCAGCTCAGAAAAGCAACAGAAAACAAAACATATAGCTAGAGGAAGTTGAATAGCATGACAAACATTAGTACATATACTCACATTATAGTTTTAATAGTAAGAAACCTTGTGCCTGTGGCTCATGGATGTGGTCTCCTGTTTGACTCCCTCTGCCTTGGTATGGTCAAGACATGTAATGGAAAACACTGTAACAATGGTGGTGGTGGGTGATGGTGGTCATAGTTGAGGCACATGATAACATTCCCTCTCACATCTTCTTGCATCTAGTGGTGGTGGCAGTGGCTAACAATGGTCTTATGGTGGTGGTAGTCCAGGGGGACACACAGTCACATTCCTTATGGTGGCAGTGCCGAACAGCGGTCTTATGGTGGTGGTAGTCCGGGGGACACACGGTCACATTCCCTATGGTGGCAGTGGCAAACAGGTAACAGCAGTCTTATGGTGGTGGTAGTCTGGGAGCCAGGATATACAGTGCTCTGTGTTATAACTGTGATGTGACATATGGAATTTGAGACACTATGAGTGGGACACTGATTTAACTTTATGAAAAAGAAAACATGTATCATACAAGAAATGTGACAGCCTTTTAGCCACTTAAGTTAAAAAAACCTGCAGGCATTAACCTCATCATCATTCATTATCATCCTCATAAAGAAAGCTGCCCTCACAGTCTTCTATGTCTGAATTCTGACCACTGGGAAATTCTTTCTCCATTGTTATATCATCTATGTTAATGGTAGGCCGCTTCATGCTGCCACTGCCACCAGGATGGTCCCTTTCTACAACATCAGCAAAACAATGACTGTGATGGGGACGAATACTGAGGTTGCAGTCTGAGCTGGTATGTGCCTCTCATTTATTTTTATGAATATCAGCAAACTGATATTTGTAGGAGAGAGATTTGTATGATGATCCCGAGCTATTGCACTTGCTGAGCTGAATACCCTCTCGACACTCACACTGGAGAGTGGGCATGTCAGGTACTTCAGTGCCACAGCGGTCAGCTCCAGCCATTCCCTGACCTTTCCACTCCAGTATAAAACAGGATCATCAGTGATTTACAGATGCCTGTTTTCAGACAAATATGACAACCATTCACTGTGCTGCTCTAACTCCAGTGGTTGGTGCATCATCTGCTTCTCCGGAATCATTTATGTCACAAATTCCCACTTGGGACAAAGCCTCCCATAGTGGGTTAACGCCAACTGCTTTTGATGACAGACCACCTGGAACTGCAGTCCCCTTCCCCCTACAGGATATACTTGATACTACTCCTCCAGGTTCACCTTCAGCCTGATTATGCTGCTCAGGTTTCCTGACCTTGGCACGTGACTTCTGTGCCCCATGAACCAAGCGTACCACTTGCCCACTGACAGTTTGTGCCTGTTCAGGACCACCCTCCAGTAGTGAGGCAATTCCACAGTTGTGTCGTGGGTCCAGCATTGTTGCTATTCAAAGTTTTCACTATGCTGAATGGTCAAGATGTGACCATTCTGGTCAAATACTGTCAGCATGTGTTTCAGCAACACACTGCTAGCACTGTCTCTGGCAACATCAAGGTTATGCTGTACATTCACCAATGTCTGCCTCAGCACCTGCAGCAGTGGGATTGATTGGCTAATGGAGGCAGACTCACCACTCACTGCCGGTGTGGCATGTTCAAAAGACTTCAAGATTGTTATTACAGAGTCCATGAGGCACCACTGTTCAGTCATAGACATGGAAGCCCTGGAACTGCCATGGCTAGTGTGCATGACAAGATATTTTGAGATGGCTTTGTACTGTTCATACAACTGCTTTGCCATGTATAAAGTGGAGTTCCACCGGGTGACAACTTCCAGCTTCAAGCATTGCTGGGGGAGGCTATTTTGGATCTGCAACTGCCGGAGCTGGTCACGGGCCTTTGCAGAGTGTGAAAAGTGAGAACAGATATGGCATTCAACTGTCAGCATTTCCTTTATATCAGGGTGCTGCAGAAACTCCTGCAACACAAGATTTAAACAGTGGGACATGCATGGAACCTAAACAAAGCCACCATTCATGATGCATTTCACCACATTTGACCCTTTGTCACTTGCTATGAACCCAGCTCACAGGGACAGGGGGCTCAGCCACTTGTCAATTTCAGTCAGTACCAGGTCCAACATGTTTTCAATAGTGTGTGAACAGGTCACATTACGCATAGCAATCATTGCATGCTGTCGAATTCCTGGAAGATTGCTACCATGACACTGCACCTTACTACACCGATTATTCACAATACCAACAGCACAAACAACCCCCAGCAACTGCGCCCAGTGTAGAGTTATACACAAATATGAACTCCCCACTGTTTTGCCACTTGTCCACATATCCATACTTAAATGGATGAATGGAGAGGAGGAATGTTGAAGGGCATGTCTTACTCAGTCGGACACAGTATGGTACAACTCTGGGACAGCACGGGTCGAAAAGTATGTCCTGGATGGGACTTTTCATTTTGGACAAGTACGTGCAGCAAACCGCTGGAACCCATAATTCTCCACAAAGGAAAAGGGCAAAAGATCAATTGCAAGCATTTCAGCTACAGCAGCATTAAGTTCACTTGACACTGTATGATTGGGGTGGGTACTTCAGCTTATGCGCAAAAACACTCTGTAACATGGGCCGAATGATTTACATGGGGTATGATGACAAATGGTTCTGCTCTGTGAATCGAAGGGGGTGGAATGTGAATGTGTGAAGACAGTTGCACAGGTGATGACAAACCCAGAAATTCAGTTATTTTCCCAGATTCACCAACAGGGGTTGATGTACCACTTGCACTAGACATACTGCATTGACCACCACCACCACCACCACCAAAACTGCTACTCTCACCACCACTGGACAAGATTGCAAAATCATTCTGCTCCTCTACCTCATCATGCCTGTAGTAATCCTCTGCTTTTATTTCATCACTACTGCACACATTTAATTTTCTACTTGATGTTACAGTCATGGAAGGAGATAACATGCTTATTATGGTTGATGACTAGGGTGAACACCTCACTGTGGTACAGGTATTAGTTGCCATCTTGTGCTGGGTCCACAGTGCAATGTGCTTGTTCTTAAGATGTGTATGGGGCCCCCCTGTGCCCAGATGGCTCCCCCTTTTACCTCGACTCACACGCACCTGGCAAACCTGGCAGATTGCAACTGACTCATCATTTGCATCTTGCACAAAAAAATCCCAAACAAGGGATTGTGATGATCTAGCTTTAACATGTACCCCCGATGCTGCTTATTGGACTCTGTTTTTTTTAAGCCATGAAGTGGGAGGTGTGCTACATGATTTTTCAGGCAGGACACACCTGGACTGCAACTGACCACCGCGACTACCTATCATTATTACTGGGTCATCATCATCAACTGAAACTGGTAAATCACAACTTTTTATGGGAAGGGGTAATGCAAACAGACCCAGACACAGCCACCTTGAATTTCTTTTTTTCCGGTTCCCAACAGGGGTCACTGACATCATCATTTTATTCCTCAACATCATCCACATCTTCTGCTTGGATGCTGGCATGTGGACTGCATGTTGCAACCACAGCAACATCAACATCATCAGATTCATCATCATCAGCACCAACATTACCCGAACCTTTTTCACCACACTGTAAATCACTGCATGGCAAAAGCGTGACCTGAACTGCGGTGGAAGTAATGTCACATTGTGTGCTATCATTGACATGATGATCAGAATCTTCATGTTCACTTACTGGGATGTTACTGGGGAGTATGACATCATCTACACTGTCACTCACTGGCACTGCTTCATACTCCACTAAATTTTTGGACATGGTAAACTGGTCAGAAGTGGAACTTGAGGCAGCAATACTCATACCACTATACAGCAACTGTACTAACACCACCAGCTAGGACAACATCATCTCCTCCAACTATGAGTGAAGCTACTGATAGCACTGTAAAAAAAAACACTGAAGGAGAAATACCTTTCTTCACATCAGCAATGCACTTCTGTCACTGTGTACTACCATGCCCACAGACAATCTTACCACTGGCAGCAGTGCCATGGTGAGAAACAGCTTTACTTGCCCATCTATTTGCGGGCATTTTGGGGGATCAACAAGAATATTCTAAATAAATTTAGATTTTAGAATGTTCACTCTGGGTGGGGGGCCAGGGGTTGGGGGAGAAGCTGGATGTGATGCCAAAAAAAAACAACTGTGGCTTCAACAAGAGATACACACACAAAGTCACAAGTTCAACACCTTAACTAACCAGTGGTGCTCTCAAGTCACAAACAATCCTATCTGGAAAAGAATATCTTTTGCCGGTTTTGAGGGGGGGCACTGACTGCAGGTTACTGCAGTGCAAAACCAAAAAAAGATACCACAATGGCAGTATAAAATCATGCAGGTGCAGTGGATAGCAGGATCACACTGCTGCGCCTGCAATTACACTGTGGCACAATAAAAGGTGTATTATTTGATATCATGCACCGCATGCACACACACACACACACACACACACACACACACAATTTGTCTACAAGTAATGTGTAGCAAATTGAAAACTTCAGTAATATACAACATATTTTAAACAACCTGAAATTATGCACTGCTGCACTAGGTCCACAACACACACAATAAGCAAAAAAAATGTCAACAATTACTGAAAATATTACTGTGTGTACCTTAACACTGTCAGGTATACAAGAAAAATATAACCAAAAAACAAAGAACTTCCTATTTCTCCAACTTAAGTCTACGCACATCACGACTACGCCCCTCCCCCAAAGCACACTTCTCCTGTCTCTCAGTACACAGACTGAATGTTGTACATTAGCATTCAAAATCCACACACAAACAATAAACTTTCAATGATATGAACACAGGAGGGTTTCCCTACAATCGATGAACTAAAATTTCAGCAAAATAAATGACTCAAAAAGGCATTTTGAACAGCTTTTAGAAGGTTTGAATCTTAGAGAGCTCTCAGAACAGACTGTCTCCAACAGCTTCCTACATACACTACCCCAAACTGAGGCTGTGCAGAACAATCTAGAGCCCATGTGACCTGAAATCCAATGAATCGCTGAAAATTCACCTTTGGAGCTTAAAACAAGGTGAAGTGAGGTGAAGTTCATTGTTTTCAATGTACTTCGCCTTAAAATTTGTGGAGTAGTGGTTTGGGGAAGGCAAAGTAATGTGAAGTCATTGTTTTCAGTGGACTTTGCGTTTCCTATTATGATGCAAAGTACTCCGCTTTGCACTGTGGAGCACTTCACAAATCTGCCTTCACTCTGCAAATCGCTCTGCGGAGCAAATTAAGGCCACTTTACCCACCACTAGCCGGGACTCCTGAATCAGATTGGTCCAGGCCACTTTCATGCCCCTACTGGACTACACTGATATTCTTTACAATAGCTGTGCAGCCTCACACCTTTGCAAATTGGATATGCTCTTTCATCAGGCTATCCACTTTATAACCAGCGCGCTGGCTAGAACCCATCACTGCACCCTGTATAAAGTGATAGGATGGTCCTCCTTATCCATCAGGTGACTCATTCACATATACTCTTGGGCATATAAAGTGCTCCTAGACAAACTGACCCCCTATATCTCAGCCATGCTAACTCGATCAAGTAGCTCCTATGCCCTCAGGACCTGCTTGTATACTAGTACAAAAGGTTTGCAAGCTCAACCCCTGTATTTACAATACAATTTAGTAAAATTAGTGGGGTGGCTCATGGTGTATGACCAAACAGAAACATATGGTTAAGGTACCAGGGCACTACTCCCCCCCACCATTTTGCTGCACTTTTTTCAAATTAACTCCAATGTTCTTAATTTTCATACTTTTTGGAGGGGATCTTGCTTCTCATCATCCTGCTGAACCATGATTAAGCTTTACCACTTTGGCAAAGTGACCACCTCCATCGGTGAGGTAAAAAGCATTACATTTTAACTTGCCTTATCAGAGCTGAGGTCTCCTTGCTTTCTCTATATTTTTGAAGAGACCACTCTCCTGACTTCATTACTTATAGTGTGCTCTGGCCAATGAAAGGCTCACAGGTGTTTAATAGGGAGCTTAGCAATTAGAAGAAGGCCACAGTTCTCCTACATTCAAATAAGTACAAAAGGTTTGCAAGGTCAACCCCTGTATTCAGCAGCAAAATAGGGTGGGGGGAGTAGTTACCTGCTACCTTAACCATATGTTCCTGCTTGTATATTACCTTGAGGGTGCCTAAATTCTGAACCCGCCTCATCATGGTTTCAATTAGATATGACCTCCCCACACTCTGGAATAAGTTCCAAGATACCTTTTAACTCCACACCCAAATCCCTTTCAGAGCATTCCATAAGCTGGTCATTAATGCTATCAACGAGACCTGCAGGTGTGTTTAGTCTCACCCTCTGCTATCTGCAACTCTTTTTACTGACTACAATGAGAGCACTTGCCTCTCCCATCTCTCTTTCTTTTCCTTTTGTTTTTTTCATAGGATAACAATCCCCTCATGTACTATAACCTGTATATTACTGACTACACCAAGAGCACTTACCTCTCCCTTCTCTCTTTTTCCTGTTGCAATCTTGTAGGACAGCCATGCCTTCATGAACTGTAGCCTGTATATTAGTGTTGTGTATTGATCCCCTTGTTAGGTTGCTCAGTCAAATTCCCTGTGTCAGCTATGTAACCACTGTAGTATTGAGCTGTACTGCTTCTGTAATCCTAATGTATGGTAAGTATGTTGTATAAGGGACCTCCTTGTAAATGAGCATGCTCAATGAAATTTTATCTCTTCACAAGCTCAGGGTGGACAAAGTAATAGGACCTGATTGCATACATCCCAGGGTACTAAAGGAACTAAGGGCAGAACTAGCAGAGCCATTATAGGAACTGTTTAGTGCATCATCTCTGAGCACAGAAGAGGTCCCAGAAGACTGGAGAAGGGCTCATGTGATCCCACTCCACAAGAGTGGTAGGAGGGAGGAAGCAGGGAACTACAGACCAGTCAGTCTTACCTCAGTAGTGGGCAAGATTATGGAGGCACTCTTAAGGAAAGGATAGTGCAACACCTGGAATCCATAGGAGCACAGGATCCAAGATAGCATGGGTATACAAAAGGAAGGTCCTGTCACACTAATTTCATAGATTTATTTGACTGGGTAACCAGAGTGGTGGACCAAGGGGGAGCAGTTGATGTTGCCTACCTTGACTTCAGCAAAGCTTTCGATACTGTTCCACATAGAAGATTGATTAATAAGCTGGGTAGGCTTGGGGAAGATCAGAAGTTGGTCAACTGGGTGGAAAACTGGTTGACGTGCAAAAAACAGAAAGTGGTGGTAAATGGTATACAGTCAGAAGAGATGCAAGTCACAAGTGGAGTACCTCAGGGTTCAGTCCTGGGGCCAGTCCTCTTCAATATCTTCATCAGTGACATTGCAGATGGACTGGAGGGTAAGGTTTGTTTGCAGATGACACCAAGATCTGCAACAGAGCAGATGATCCAGATGGGGTGGGCAGAATGAGAAGAGAATCTGGATAAACTAGCAAAATGGTCAAAAGAGTGCAACACAACAAAGATGGCACAATATTTTTTGAGGGTAGGATTAAGAGTGAAATAAGTAGGCCATTGGCAACTTCAGTTTGGCTTTAAGTTGGGGCCCATAAAGTTGGTTGCTAGGGAACAATGTTCCTACACCAATTTGGTTCACCGGTTACACTTTAAGTCACTTAACTACACTGCAACTGCATTGCAATTGCAATATAGTTGGATGCAACAAGCATGTAACTGCAGTGCAATTACCCTGTTACATGCAAGTAATATTTAGCTATATTGAAATAGAGACTTAAGGGAACGCTGTTAACCTTTTCTGCATCATATTATTTTTATGATTGTTTACCTTCCCTAAAATTCATCGATGTTGCTGGTTCTTTAATCTGCCTCCTTGCTAATTAGAACTGAAATGCATGGGAATGTATAGTTATACACAGCATTGTTTTGCTCCAAATTAGTTTACTGTATACTTCCTGAACACTAGAAACACCCTCAGACAGTGCAGCCACTTGTGATACAATACTCTCATCTACTCCCACTGCATAATGAATAGCTAGATAGTGTTGGGGATGTTCCCGAGTCCAGGAAAGATGCAGTTGTAGTTGGTCAAGAAATATAAACAAACATGCTTTGGTGTGGTATCACCAATATGGTTGACACTCAGTTTTTTACTTTTTAAAAGGAAAAAGGAGTCTGAATCAAACAACTAGCTGCATCAACAGTCTCTATAAAATGAGAACAATCATAAAATATGTTTTTGAACTAGGGACACTTTGAGGCTATATGGGGTTGACAGTGTTCCTTTAAAGTGTAACTGGGTCATTTTTAAAAATTCGGCAGAACCACTTTGCCTTCCAATGCAGTACTTGGCATGAGCTAAAGCAGACTACACATAGGGCAGCAATAAAGCCTTGACTTCCATAATTAATACTAATTACTGTAGCTTACTTGTTGCAGATAGTGTTGATGCACCTACTGTGGATACTGTTTGTGATGTCGCAACTCACTAAGACAGCCGTGGCCCAGCCTGAGGCTGCTATAGTAATAGTAACTATTCATTATTGACTTCAAAGCATGTACCCCTTATAGTCTTTGCTTTACCTCCTTGCCAATTACTTTATTCTCTCAATAGTCGTGCCTCATTGATTTAGAAACATACAAACATAGAATCTGACGGCAGATAAGGACCGCTTGGCCCACCTAGTCTGCCCATTTTCCTAACAGCTAAGCTGCAGATCCTAGTCAACCAACAGCTTACTTCCTCCTACCCCCCACTAGGACTACCTTATGTCTGTCCCATGCATTCTTGAATTCCCCCACTGTTCTTGACTCCACGACCTCCTCAGGGAGGCTGTTCCATGCATCCACAACCCTCTCTGTGAAAAAATACTTCCTCACATTACCTCTGAGCCATCCCCCCTCTATCTTCAAATTGTGCCCCTTGTTCTTGCACATCTCTTTTTCTGAAATATGCTACCCTCTTGGACTTTGTTGATTCCCTTAAGATACTTGAAAGTTTCTATCATGTCCCCTCTCTCTTCTTTCCTCAAGGGTATACATATTAAGCTCCTTTAGTCTTTCTTCATATGTCTTCTGGTGCAGACCCTGCACCATTTTGGTTGCCCTCCTCTGGACAGCCTCCACTCTGTCTATGTCTTTGTGGAGATGGGGTCTCCAGAACTGCACACAGTACTCCAGATGGGGTCTCACCAACTGTCTGTACAGAGGGATAACAACTTCCTGTTTTCTACTATTGATGCCTCTTCCTATACATCCCAGTATCCCCACAGCCTTCCTTACTGCCTTCTCACATTGCTTACCCACCTCTAGGTCATCTGATATAATTACCCCCAGGTCTCTTTCCATTTTTACTGTTGTCAGTATCTCACCCCCCATTGTGTACGCTTCCCCTGGGTTTTTGTTTCCCATGTGCATTACCTTGCACTTGTTTGCATTGAATCTGAGCTGCCATACATTTGACCATTCCTCCAACCTTGCCAAGTCCATTCTCATCCTTTCCACTCCATCTTGTGTATCAACCCTGTTGCAGATCTTTGTGTCGTCTGCAAAGAGACATACTTTTTCTTCCAGTTCCTCTGCAATGTCACTTATAAAGACATTAAAAAGGACCAGTCCCAGTACTGAATCCTGCGGTACCCCGCTAGTAACCCTCCTTTCTTCACTGTGTACTCCATTTACTACTACCCTTTGTGTCCTGTTGTCTAGTCAATTTTTAATCCAGGCTACCACCTTGGGACCCACTCCAAGGCTGGCTAACTTGTATAGTAATCTTTTGTGTGGGACTGTATCAAATGCCTTGCTAAAATCTAGGTAGGCCATGTCCACAGCCCCTCTCTAGTCTGCTGCTTTGGTCACCCAGTCAAAGAAATCTATTAGATTCTTCTGACACGACCTTCCCATTGTGAATCCATGCTGCCTTGGGTCCTGTGCCCCACTGGCCTCTAGGTACTCAACAATTCTTTCCTTCAGAAGTGATTCCATCATTTTCCCTACCACTGAGGTCAAACTAACTGGTCTGTAGTTTCCTGCCTCTGTTGTGCTCCCACCTTTGTGAAGAGGAATCACATCTGCCCTCCTCCAGTCCTCGGGTACCACCCCATCTTCCCATGATTTATTAAAGATCAAATTTTTAATAATACCCCAAAACAAAAATGCAGGTATGCACCACAAACCATAAAAACTAAATTAATAGACACTGAATGTAGGGAATTACAGTACATTGCCTGTGATGGATCTTTTTTAAATGAGATTGATTCTATGCTCCTTGTGTTCTCAGTGGTACACATCATCCTGCTTAGCTTGTTGGTGATGATAATGTGAATGGTGTTGTAGGTGTAATCAGGAGCAGGAGTTGTACCACTACTGCTTGGAGTGTTGGGCCGGACTGTGGTGTCAGTGCCAGTGGGAGGAATCTGGGGAGACTTACCACCAGGAGGTATAGGACTGGAAATAGTAGTAGATGTCACTTTTGGACATATACAAAAGCAAGTGAACAGTTAAAGATTATATTTGGTAAGCTGAGTCTGAGAAAGGGTAAGAATTCTAGATTCTCATCATCTAGCCTTCAAGAGATGTCAGCAGAAGAGGAGTACAACCAAGAGATTGCATATAAACATTCTTGCTGGTTTCTTTATGCTGTCTTTGCTGGTCCACAAAAAGTGTGTGCAACAGTTTCTATTTGGTATAGTCTATGCATCCAATTTGAATGAACTTATCTTTATATCTGGAATCCAGTAGTTGTTTCGTGCCTAATTGCATATCTGATTTAACGCTGTCAAACCTGTCTGCATGCTGTGTCAGAAACCTCTCAGCTATTTCTTTTAACAGTAATGACTCTGATGAACTAGATATTTCACCACTTCCTATAGCAGTGAATACCAGTCCTACTTTACCAACTGATGTGCAGTTTGCGGGGAAGAAGGTCATGTTCTCACACACAGCAGTAACACATGATGAGTAGAGATGTGCGAAATTGGCAAATTTAGTTACGTGAAATATTTCGTGAAATTAGCCCATTTTGTAAATTTTTATATGGAAGCAAAATTTGGAATTTCTCCTGTGGAATGCGAATTGTCGCCCACGGAAGGCAAAATGTCACCAGCTAAACAGTGAAATTCACCTTTCGCTGGTAAAATTTTGCTGCTTTTGCAGTGAAATTTCTCATTTCACAGGCAAAATTCTGCATTTCACACCCCATGAAATATTTTACGTACCAGGTGAATTTCATGACATTTTTTGCATGGCAGCATTGCTGATTTGGGGGGGAATTTCACCAGCGAAATATAATTTCACAACATCTCTAATGATGAGGAAAATATGATTCATGGTGGAAGGAGAAGGAAGATGATGAAGAGGATTTATTGTTTTCATAACTAGTCAACTTGTATGTTTTTGTTTTATTTTAATTTACCGCTTATAATGTTAGATATTATTCAGCAATTGTATTTATATCACAAGAAAATATGATTTGCAGTGGGAAGGAGGAATATGAAGAGGATGTTTTGCTTTCAGAATCATTTGACTTATTTGCTTTTTATTTTATGCATGTATGATTATTATTATTATTAAATGTTGCTTTATTTAAATGCCAAAAAACATGATTTATGATGGAGGGATGAGGAGAATACTGATGAAGAAGATGCGTTAGTTTTGGAAGCAAGACTTTTATTTCTTTTCATTTTTATTTTGTTAACCAGGATAGGGCACTGGGGCAAGTCCATTTTCAGGCCTGACCCAACAAGAAAAACAAACATCACCAACAATGACAAAACAAGACAAAATCCAACTGATTACAAGAACAGCAACAGACTTTGAGTATTGCTTAAAATTAGCCTTAAAAATATAAAATGATGAAGAGGTATGAAGATTATCTGGTAAGTTATTCCAAAATACCGGTGCTGATATGGAAAAGGATTGTAACCCTGCCTTGGTCATATGTGAGTAGTCTCTGAGCACAGGAGAGGTCCCAGAAGACTGGAGAAGGGCTCATGTGATCCTGCTCCACAAGAGTGGTAGCAGGGAGGAGGCAGGGAACTACAGACCAGTCAGCCTTACCTCAGCAGTGGGAAAGATTATGGAGGCACTCCTTAAGGAAAGGATAGTGCAACACCTGGAATCCATAGGAGCACAGGATCTGAAACAGCAAGAGTTTACAACAGGAAGGTCCTGTCAAACTAATCTCATAGATTTCTTTGACTGGGTAACCAGAGTGGTGGACCAAGGGGGAGCAGTCACTTACTTTGACTTCAGCAAAGCTTTCGATACTGTTCCACAAAGAAGATTGATTAATAAGCTGGGTAGGCTCGGTCTGGGTCAGAAGTTGTTAAAACTGGGAGGCAAACTGGTTGGTGGACAGAAAACAGAGAGTGGTGGTAAATGGTATAGAGTCAAAAGAGATGCAAGTCACAAGTGGGGTACCTCAGGGATCAGTCCTGGGGCCCATCCTCTTCCATATCTTTATCAGTGACATTGCACATGGACTGGAGGGTAAGGTTTGTCTGTTTGCAGATGACACCAAGATCTGCAACAGAGTAGATGATCCAGATTGGGTGGGCAGAATGAGAAGAGATCTGGATAAACTGGCAAAATGGTCTGAAGACTGGCAACTGGGGTTTAACGCAAAGAAGTGCAAGATCATGCACATAGGGAAGAGAAACCCTGAAGCCACCTATAGGTTGGGTGAGGAGTTGCTGGCAATAACAAGAAAAGAAAGAGACTTACGTGTCATCATCACAGATGACCTGAAATCATCCAAGCAGACCACTAAAGCAGTAGGTAAGTCTAGAGGGATATTGGGATGTATTAGTAGGGGTATCACAAGTTGTAAGAGGGAGGTAATAATCCCTCTTTACAAGACACTGGTTAGACCCCATCTGGAGTACTGCGTGCAGAACTGGAGGATGCACCTGCACAAGGACATTAACAAAATGGAGGCAGTCCAGAGAAGGGCAATCAAAATGGTGCAGGGACTGCATCAAAAAACATATTAGGACAGATTAACAGAGCTCAATATGTATACCCTAGAGCAAAGGAGGGAGAGAGGTGATATGATCGAAACATTCAAACACCTTAAGGGCATTAACAAGGTGAAAGAGTCTAACATGCTTCAATATAAGAAAATAGCAGGACAAGAGGACATAGCGTGAGATTAGAGGGAGGCTAATTAAGGAGGAATGTGAGGAAGTTCTTTTGCACAGAAAGGGTGGTGGATACATGGAATGGCCTACCTCAGGAAGTGGTGGGTATTAATACAGTGTAGGGTTTCAAACAGGCAAGGGACAGGCATAAGGGAGCAATAAAAATGAGTATGAATAGATAGGCCATTGACAGAGTACAGACCTATGGCACATTCATAAGGTAGAAAAAATGGGCAGACTGGATGGGCCTTGCGGTCCTTATCTGCCGTTAACTTCTATGTTTCTATGTTTCTATAGGATCCCCATAGTTCTCATCCTCATCGTCTGGCTCTTCACCAAATTCAGTATCCCTAAAAGGCTCTCCACTGTGGCCAATAAATCAGGGATTGCCTGTGAACCGGGAGTTTGAGGAACCAGTTGTCTACCAACTGGAACCAGGGACTGAAGAGGCTGAATAGTTCTAATCACAGTAGCGATCTCTTCAGCTAAAGGAACCATGGTTGGTTTCGGTTGTGGTTCCTGGTGCTTTTCCTTTTTCTTCTTTTTAGCCATGATGGCCAGTTCAGCAGACTTATCTGCAGTTCATTTTTTAGCAGAGGTATCGCCCCTGTCACAGAGCAGCCCTTGCAGTTCATCCAGTTGCTCAATGGCTGGATTAGCAGCCTTTTCAGCCATTTTTTCTCTCAGTCATTTCAGTCTTCTCTCAATGGTAGACTGAGGTAAATTGGAACAGATTTCACAGTCTGTCTGCAGGTGGTCAGACCCAAGACAGAACAAACCAATAAGTTGTGGATCCGCTTTAGCAAACAGTTCCCCGCACTCGGCACAGTGCTGGAAACCTGTGGGTCCTGTTCTATTTTTTGCTTTCTGTGACATAACCTAGATACCACACACTTTTTTTTTTGTGGTTGTGCTGTAAAACCATTAACAAGAACCAGGAATTACCCTGGAATTTTCAAAATAAACAAGTTCAGAAGTTACCTCGGTTGAAATAGGACCCACAAACCAGGAATTGCTACAGTTAAAAAACAACACAAACTAACTGACTATACTGAGTCAGAAATAAAGATTTAAATTTAAAATACAAATAACACAAACTAGGGAGACTGTCAGTTCCTTCTCGGTTAAAGAACTGGGAAGAAAATGACTACTTAACCCTCTAACTAGAAATCTAAACAATTACTACCTGAAAACCAAGGACAGTGAAAGGAATACCAATAAAATAAACTTTACTAGTAATAAAGCCGAGAAAAATAAAGTTTCTTTATGCGATGAAGGAGAGCTCTCTGGAGACGTCTTACTGAGGCAAGTGGAGTAAAGAATCTGACGGTTTAGAAGTGGTTTAGCAGGGACAGTGATTTGAAAACTGAGCTTGAACCCAGCATTCCATCATTTGCATAGGTTCTAGCAACCATTTCTGGGGCAGTCCTATGGTGAGACCATACTTCTAAGTCAGAATACAGTAAGATTTCCTGGGGTTTGAACGAGTGAGTTCCATTGTACAGTAGTGTAGTGCAACCAAACAGTGTTAAAGATAGAAAAGGACATGCTGTGAAAGGTTTAACATCAGTCATCCTCTGTTAAAAATAGTATATAAACTCCTTTTTTTAATTTAAGATTAGTTAGCTATCTGTAACAGAAGCCGCCCACTGTAGACCAGTGTATCTGTAGCCATGGATACACATGCACACTACCTTGGAACTGCAGTAAAAAATTCCCATTGGATCACATTGTAAATTGTAAGTAAGGAATAACACATGACAGGGTGTGTGGCAAAGCTAAATTGCTGCATACCCCAGGTGGATTGTGAGGCATGAGGCACAGCTGAGTGCCTTCAACCATCTGGGATGTGAGATATAAAATTCCCATAGAATCACATTGTAAATTATAAGTAAGCAATAACACAAGACAGGGTGTGCGGTAATGCTAAATTACTGCATGCCTCAGGTGTGTTGTCAGGCAGGAGACGCATCTGAGTGCGATCAACTTCCTGGGAAGTGTGGATATCTTCACTCAGGTGCTAAAGGCACTTCTGCTGCCATGAAAGCTTATGATAAGGACATTCAAGAGTCAGGTTGCTGCTCTGAGGAGCACCAGGCCCCTGGCTTCTACAACTGGAAACAGAGGTAAGATTCCTATTTAAATGGCACACAGCTGAATGACACAGAATGAATCCAAAATAGTGGGAAATAGCAGCAGAATGAGATGTAGCTCTGGGTAGTAAGGAGAAGGCAATTTTCATGTGCACTGACTAAATGCAAGGAAGAAAAGTACGTGTCGGTGGATGACCACGTGAGAAATCCAGTGTGCTAGATCACATTACATGATAACATACAGTGGGAAAACAAGAATCTTCGGCTCACACTGTCATGGCGAGGCAGCATTGACAGAGCAGGGTTAAACAGAAATGGTAACATTGAGCATACAACAGTTTTGCAGCCCCTTCTCCCTTGGAAGGCAGGAGGTGGGAGCAATTTGAAAAGCAATTTGCAGTTTGGTTAATTGGAGGAGAGGGATCCTCAGATTGTTTCTGACACCCATGCATGACAAACTAGGAACAGGGAGAGGAGAGCATACGCACATGAGCAAGTGCCATAGCTATATTACACTTACAAAATAGGAATTGCTGAGATGAAGCAGGATTATTATGCATCTCAGCAGGGGGCCACATGGAAATATCAATCAGACTGAGACAGCCTGTAAACAGGGTTGGGAAATGGTCATGGAAGTCTGGGGAACTATCTAATGCTGTGATGGGGCAAAGTCCAATAACTAGACAGGCTTGGGCAGATTAGATGGGGTTGGGGGGGAGTAGCCACTGCATCAGAAACTGCTTGTCAGTTCTGTCCGGTGGCAGGTGCAACCTGTATAGAGGCACGGGCATCAGAAACAATCTGAGGCTCCCTTTCCTCCAATTAAGCAAACTGCAATTTGCTTTTCAAGTAACTTCCCCCTTCTGAATGTGGGCAGAAGGGTGCAAAACTGTTGTATGCTTAATGTTTCCATTTCTGTTTTCCCCTGCTCTGTCAATGCTACCTTGCTATGACAGCGTGTGCCACAGAGTGTTGTATTCCTGCTTCACATTATCAGACAAAGTTATCTAGGGCATGCTGCATTTCTCACATGGCTACCCACTGATACTTTCTTTTCTTCCTTGCATTTAGCTAGTGCACATGAAAACTGCCTTCTCCATACTAACCAGAGCTACACATCTCACTCTGCTGGAGTTTCCATTTTTTTGGTTTCATTTTGTGTCATTCGGCTGTGTGCCATTTAAGTTGGAGTGTTACCTCTGTTTCCAGGCAAAGAAGCCAGGGGCCTGGTGTTTCTCAGAGCTGCCACCTGCAGATCCCACATCCTTAGCATGCACTTCCATGGCACCTGAGTGAAGACATCCACACTTTCCAGGTGGTTGATGGTACTCAGCTGGGCCTTGTGCCTCGTGCCTCAGAACCCACCTCACAACCCACCTGTGGCATGCACTAGTTTAGCATTACTTCACACCCTGTTGTGTGCAGCTGCTTACTAACAATTTACAATTTGATCCTATGAGAATTCTATATCGCAGTTCCCAGGTGGTTGAAGGCACTTGGCTGTGCCTCATGCCTCACAACCCACCTGGGACACATATCAATTTGGCACTGTCTCACACCTTGCCATGTGGCATTAAGCAATTAAAATTTGTAATGTAATCTTATGCAAATTATATACCGCACATCCCAGGTGGCTGACGTCACCTAGCTGCACCTCGTGCCTAACAACTCCTCTGGAGTCTGCAGAAATTTAGCATTGCAGCATACCCTGCTGTGTGTTATTGCTTACTTACAGTTTATAATGTGATCCTATGGAAATCATATAATGCACTTCCCAGGTGGTTGAAGGCTGCACCTCATGCCTCACAAGCCACCTGAGGCATGTGCTAAGTTAGCATTGCTGCTCACCCTGTCATGTGTAATTCCTTACTTACAGTTTACCAAAGTGATCCTATGGGGATTTGTTATGGCACTTCTCAGGTGGTGTGCAAGTGTGCATGTGTACCAGTGGCTAGAGAAGCGCTGGACCATGATGATGGATGTCTTTTGCTTCACGTGGAAAGAGTTGGATGTTGTTTTTCTTAGCTGATGATGGTTGTCTGAAGTTGCTTGTTGCCTTGCCCACTTTGGCTACTTCAGTGGGAATGTGGAGTTAGTGCTGAAAACCCCAACACCACATTTCCATACTTTGTCGCTTTAATAGCAACACACACTGATGCATTAACTGATTTTTTTTTCGAAGAAGATATACTCCATACTGTCAATATTGCTGATATTTTTGCTTTAGTGCCAACTGACCTGATTTGGTAGATATTTTTGTGATGAACAACTTTTGTCCTCAAAGTACCAAGCTATCATTTTTTGTTTTAAAGCTATTTGCATTTATTTGTTCCAAAAAGTTAAAAAATGTTACTTTTCTTCAGTTTTTTGCTAATTATAAAAAAACTAAAAAGTATATATAAATGAAAAACCACTCATCTTGTAGATATTTTTGTGCTGAACAAATGTGATCACAGTACCATGCTATAATGTTTCTGTTTTAAAGTTATTCACATTTGTTTGTTGAAAAAATGAAAAAAAAGAATGTTCTGCTATTTTTTTCTAATTATATATATATATGTATATATATATATATATAAATATATAAATAACAAAAACTAAAAGGTATATATAAATGAAACACCACTCATTTTGTAGATATTTTTGTGTTGTACAAATGTCATGCACACAGTACCATGCTATCATTTTTGTTTTAAAGTTATTTTCATTTGTTTGCTGAAAAACTGAAAATGTTGTGCTGCTTTTTCTGCTGCTTTTTCCTAGGTATAAAAGAAGCTCCTGCCAGAGCCAATACAGCTTTGGAGAGCTTGCAGAGCTCCAAACAGTGACTGCCTCTGATCGGCAGTGATGCAACTGCACATGCTCGGCATTCGCAAGATGGCAGCTCTAGCGGAACTGCGCATGAATGCAGAAGTAACAGCCAAAATAGTGCGGCTGTTATGTCATAGCGGCCAGTTGTGGCAGAGTGTCAGAAGGACACTTCCAAAAGTGCAATGAAAGGTGCCACAATTGACCTTTTTAATGCAACAGATCACAAAACGACTGTAGGCTCCACCTGCAGCCATAAAAATGAAAGGAATTAATAAATGAAACGCCTCTCATTTTGCAGATATTTTTGTGCCAAACAACTTTTGTGCTCACAGTACCATGCCATCATTTTTCATTTTAAAGTTGTTTGTATTTGAATATGGTTTGGGAGAGAGAGAGAGAGAGAGATAGACACACACACACACACCATTTTTTTCTGATTGCGCACGTGTGTGTGTGTGTGTGTGTGTCTCTCTCGCTCTCTCCCCCAGTACAGAGTCAAGTTACAGAAACAGATGGATCTTTTTTCTGCTTGGACCAGTTTAATCTTTAGATTGCTAATAGAATGGAACATGGAACGTTTAAGTAAATTAAAATAAACATTCCATCAGTAAGAATTGTAGGCAGTATTGCTCAGTGTGTGTGTGTGTGTGTGTGTGTGTGTGTGTGTGTGCATGTGTGTCTCTCTCTCTCAGACATCGATGTGTTTTCAGTGTTACAGCTGGTATCTGGACCAGCACTGGGCTCTTTCTGGACATTTGAAATTCCTAGCTTGATCATAATAGATCAGCTCTCCTTACATCAAAGGAAAGAACTGACCCATGACTGGGTCGACTTTTCCTTTTGAAGTACATGCCATCTCTGCCCAGCAAGCCAAAACTCAGTCTTTATCAGGCTGCCTGATTGATGTGGCACAGACTGGCCCCTTAAACACTTCTCTGCATTGGATGGACAGTGTCACAGCCCTCGATAGCCACTATCATAACAAGATGTTCGGTGTGCACACATGCCTATGGCGAACATAAAAAAAATCACCGTATTAATGTTGTTTCTTCTCAGGGATCCATCAATGTGATTTACAACAAGCATCATCATCCTCCAGCCAGAGTGCGATGCCCCAGAGATATAACTTTATTCTGATTGTAGAACTTAAAATACAAGTTCAAGCTCTGCAGTGTGGTCATGTGCCCTCTAGGGTTCTAATGTTAAATTTATTTCTATATCTAGTGGAGCTGTGACCACTAAAACTAGTTAACTGGCTATCAAAACTGTGACATACTTTTTATTTAAAATGTTTCAAACAGCAAACAAATTTAGGATAGACAATGGTAGAAATAACATTCAACTGACCACACTTCAACAATTGCTAAGGACTGCAATAAAGAATACTCAATCAGCTTTAAGAAAATTATTGATTCTCAAGTGAACCCATTCTGAGGTTCTGGAAGGGAAGGCAGGATCAGGGATTGAAAATCAAACTGAAGGATCACTGAAGAAACATTACTATGGTGAGTAATTTGTCTTTCAAACCTCAGGAATCCATCAGTGATGCTTTACAACAGAAAGACTCTTTAGTTGTACATTGGGAGGATAAGTCCAGTAGAACACATTTATGAAAGAGGTTCTGCAAGACAGTAGTTCCAAAACTGGCATCCCTCCTGAACTGTATGTCTTGACAATAGTGCATTGTGGAGGTGTGCACTGTCTTCCAGATAGTTGCTTTGCAAACATCAAGAAGGGGGATGCCCCTTGTAGTTGCCATAGAGGCAGAGCTGCCCCTTGTGCAATGCACCCATCGGCCTCTGTAAGGATATTTCTCCAGCTTTTTCATAACAGAACTGTAGGTAGAGACTATTCAGTGAGTTAGTTCTCCTAACGTGCTGGTTTGTTTTTGCCTAACTCATAGTAGGTAACAAAAAGCTGTGTATCCTGGGGCCTGACATCCTTCATCTGGTCCAGGTAGTAGTCTACTGTTCTTTTTACATCCAGATAGTGCAGTTTTTGTTCACATGTACTGGAATGTTTGGGGTAGAGCACAGGAAAAACAACTGACTGGTTTAGGTACAATTCCAACACAGAAACACAAATTCCACAATATAAAGCACAATGCCAATGCTCTAGGGGTTACTTAGCTGTTGTTCGAGCTGAGCACAGTTTAATTAATTTGGCCTTCTCTTTTATATTGTGGAATTCATGTTTCTGTGCACCGCTGCCTGAGAGTGCTGTTTTTTTCTGGGACTGTTCATGTGTTCAGGGCTGACTACCCAATCCCAGCACCTGCCCTACACCGTACATTTGTGGCAACAAGCACTGGAAGCTGTACAACTCCAACAACACCTTAGGTAGGAACTTTCTATTAGTCTTAAGGACTACCTCATCCATATGAAAGCTTATGTAGTTTGACTCCATGCAGAGGGCTTGCAGCTCACTTACCCACCTGGAAGATGTCATGGCAACCAGGAAAACCATTTTCCATGTGACATATTTTAACTCAACAGTATCCATAGGCTCAAAGGGAGCCTCCATCACTTGGAAAAGACAGATATTCAGATCCCATGGAGGTACTGGGTCCTTTCCGGGGGGAGGCGGTACAGGTAACTTGGGCATTTAAAGAACTTTTTAAACAGGTTGTGAAACCAAGGATTGTCCTTGCCTGCTTATGTGCAGTCTGCCACTGCTGCCACATGTACATTCAGGGTTGAGGGTCTCAGACCTAAGTACTATAGTTATACTGGGCAGTCCAGAACTGTTGTCAGTCCTGTCTGCATTGGGATTATCTTTCTGAAGGCACACAAGTATACGAATCTGTTTCATTTAGAGGAGTACACTTTCCTTGTTGCTGGTTTTCTTGAAACCTGCAACACTTTCAGATCCTCCTCTGACATACTCTAGTTAGAGAATGCTCACTCCAAGAACCATGCCCTCAGTCATAATGTTCTGAGGTCTAGGAATGTTATTCTGCGCTGAGACTGGGTCAACATGTTGTATCTCAGTGCAAGATTTATTGAAGTCCTGATGGACATGGTCAGGAGTACTGAGTACCAAACCTGTGTAGTTCAGTCTGGAACTATCAGAATCATTGTTGCCAGCTCTCTTCTGAGTTTTATGAGCACTCTCCATATGAATAGGAATGGTGGGAAGGCTTACAGGAACCTCCCTGTCCAATCCAGCACTAGGGCATCCTGAGACTATGCCTCTTGCTAGTGGCCTGCAACAAAACTGTGGGAAATGATTGTTCTCCCAAGAGGCAAAAATGTATATTTTTGGAATGTCCCATCTTCTGAAGACTGAAGCTAGTACTTGCTGGTTAAGGTTCCACTTGTAGTTTCCCTGGCTGATTCTGCTTAGGAAGTTTAACAGGACATTACTCTTGCCTGGCAAATGCACTCCAGAAATCTTTGCATCTAGGGAATAAGCGAGATCCCAGATCCTTATGGTCTCTGTGCACAGTCTCAAGGATCATGTTCCTTTCTGCTTGTTAATGTTGTACATTAGATTAACCTTGTAGTTGTGAAAAACAAAAAGTGTTTTGCTAGCAATACTGTCCTGAGTTCCATGAGATTAATTTTCTCAAGAGTCTCCTGTGGACTCCAGATGCCACTCACTGTGAGATCCTTTAGGTGGGTGCCCCAGCCTGGGAGTGATGCACCTGTTGGCGAGGATACTTGTTGGGGAATACCTAAGGAAGGGATGCCCTCTCTGAGGTTGCTTTCAACTTTCAACCACTCCAGTGCCTGTATCAATGTCTTTGTGATTGGCACTAGCTTAATGAGTGGATCCCATCTTTGAGACCCATGATCCCTAAAGTGATACTGAATGCGCCTCATCTGAAACCTGGCCCATGGCACCACTGCTGTACCTGAAACCATATGGCCCAGGCCTTGGTTGGCCCGGTGTGAAGGATTCTGCAGTAGCAATATGTTTGATACCCTCTCTCAGTCAGCATTGCTCAGTTGGTAGTGCAACCGCATCTGGGCCAGAAGGTCGTGGGTTCTTGTCCCACACCAGGATTGCACTCATACCTAAATGCTGGCACCCAAGTGCAGTATTAGAGGGGGGTTCTGTACTGTTGGGGTGTGCCATCCTTCAGATGAGACATTAAACTGAAGTCTCTTCTACCCATCCTGGTGTGGTCCTGGTGGGTGTCCAGGAAAAACTAAAAGAACCCAAGTCATTCTTCTCAAACAGTAGGGGACTTTTGTGGTGTCTTAGCCAACATTCTCCTTCCCATAAAACTGGTTCATGCAGTTGTCCAGGCTGTGTGTGTGGGTGTTGATGTGCAATATGGCTGCCTCTATACATTCAATCACTTCACTACCAGTCTAGCATTGCATGGTATGCACGTTGGGATACATTGTGTGTGAAACATACTACATACATTCTTCTTCTTCTTCTTCCTCCTCCTCCCCCTCCACCTCCTCCTCCTCCTGGAAAGCTTTCCCATGGAAGGTATCCAGTTCTGGGCCTATGAAGTTTAGCATATGTACATTTTCTGTTTTGGAGTTCTGCAGATTTATCAAGAACCTCAGAATTTCCAAGATGCTTTTCACCACCTAGAGGGACCATCTTGTATCTTGTTCTGTTTTACATGAGACCCGAGATTGTCTATGTAGGCAAGAACCAGCTCACCTTGCCTTCTCAGATGTGCTGCCACCACAGCTAGGCACTTTATGAAGACCTTTGATGCTGACATGAGGCCAATGGGAAAGGCTCACAACTGGTACTGTCAGTTTCATAGCCTGAACCTGGGGTATTTTCTATGTGTAGGTTTGACTGCAATGTGAAAATAGGTGTCTTTCAGTTCTAGTGACCCTAGCCGGTCCTCTAATTGTAAGGATGGTATCACTGTGGCCAGAGTGACTATCTTGAATTTTTCCTTTTTTTATTTAGACCCAAACTCTGTTTTATCTCCCTTACAAATTGGTCCTCTCTGGCATGGTCACTCAGCATGTCAGCTCTGCCCGTCCAACCTGAAGCCCAGACATCCTACTTTGGTGAGGGGCTCCCTCCTCTGGCACGGTGAACTCTAACCCCCCCAGGGCCAAGTCCCCTGAGGAAGGACTGCCACACTCCTTTCCAGCACTCTATCTATAGTACTGGATGGCTGGTAGGAGGAGGGACCGAAGGAAATGGCCTGGTGTCCGGCGATGGATGTGGGGCCGCATCCGCTGGACCCGCCTTCACCTACCAATGGCAGGAAGTATTTTTTCTCTTTTTGATGCTGGTGGTGCAGACATGCAATGACAACCACTGCAGCTCAGGTGCGCTCCTGCACCAACCTGCAGGACATGCGCCACAACCACTTTACCCCATTGAGACGAACACTGTGTAGCCGAGCCCCCAGTCTCCACTAGGGGCCATTAAAGCTGTGCAGTGCAGACCCACCTTCCCCAGGAAAGGAGAACTGCCTGTCAGCAGCTTGATCCTAGTCCACACACCCCCCCCCGGCTGACCCCCAATGGCCCAAGTCCATTCCCAAACCCAGGTTGCTGGCACAGCGCGAGGTGTGGCGTCCAGTGCCTCAACCCTCAGCACCACCCGGCTTATGAATTTTTCCTTTTTGATATACTTGATCACATATTTTCCATCTACAATGGGTCACCAGTCCCTGATTTTCTGGTGGGTGAAGAAGTATCTTGAGAACAGACCGTTGTCCCACTGAGAGGAAGGGACTTTTTTCCCTGCGTTTGCTTGAAGCATTTTCTTTACTTCCAGTTCTAGAAGAATTCTTTCTGTTGGTGAATGAGCTGGGAAATGTGGATGTTTCTGTAGTTTTAGAAACCTCTTGAACTGCAGGAACAATAGCTGGCCCACTATCTCCAGGACCCACTTATCTGTGCTAATATTTACTCATTCCTAGAAATAGTGGGCTAGCCTTTTCCCCAGTGGCAATGGTTAGGTGACATGGGCAGAATTTACGGGGGTTCTATTTTGACTGTGGCTTGGGGGCTGGTGCTACAGCAGCACATCTGGTGCCCCTCCTGCCGCTGGCCCTGTAATAACCTCTTTGGGTTTGGAACTCATAGTTTTGGGTTGGATCTTGGGTAGTTGCAGTCTCTGATAGGATCTTGGGTAGTTGCTCCTACCCCTGCCTCCTTTTCCATAAGGCTTGTGGGAAGTGGAGACGTTTTATTTCTCAGTGTTATTTTTGTAAGTGGGCTTCTACTCATCCACTTTTTCTTGTATGCCTCTGTTTTGTCATGAAATAGTGAATTTTCCTCAAGTCAAAATCCATGGCCTTGATTTGTGTGACATGGGAAAGGATGGTTCCCCATAGCCAGGAGAACCTCCTCAATGCCACTGCATGGCTAAGTCCCTTGAAGCAAAGTCATTGGTGTCCACAACTTTATGGAACTGGCATTTAGTGGCATCCAGGGCTGACTTTGCCGTGGCAGCCAGGTCCTGTGCCCCCTCTCCTTCCACCTCATCCATCACTGCCAACAGTGTATTCTACAGTGCTTTCTCTTTCTGGGCTGTATATGCTAAATAAGCTGCCTGCCTAAGAAGCAGGGAAGCTGTTGCATACACATTTTGACCATGGCATCCAGTTTTCTGGAGTCCTTTTCAGGATGCTGTGCATAGAAGTGCACCTTAGCTGTCTCTCAAGCAACTGTTTAGACCACTACTTCATGGTCAGGATTGACATTCAGGTATTCTACCTGCATCAGTCCACCTGATATTTCATAGGATTGTAGATTGAAACAAGTAAGTAAGCTTGCACCATAGTGACTTGATATTTTAGCTATATCACAACACTCTTTAACCTAGTAAGAAATTATCCAAGGAAGTCTTAAATTGATTTCTACTAGCCACCGGGTCCAGATGGCCTTCATCCCATGGTGCTGAAGGAGATGGAGGATGTTCTGGCTGCACCTCTGGCAGACCTTTTTAACTCATCCCTACAGACAGGTTGGGTGTCTTAGGATTGGAGGATGGCTGATTTCATGCCTATCCACAAAACCAGCTCCCAGGAGGAGCCGGGAAGCTACAGGTCTGTCAGTCTGACGTCGGTGGTGGGCAAGATGATGGAGGCCATCAAAGAGGCTAGAGGTGATCCTGGAGACATGGGGTCACCAACATGGCTGTTCAGGGAAGATCATGGCAGACTAACATTGAAGAGTTCTGCGATTGGGTGACAAGAGCGTTGGACCAGGGAAGGCCAGTAGATGTCCTCTATCTAGACTTCGGCAAGGTGTTTGACTCAGTGCCACACGCAGGGTTGCTGGACAAGCTGAGGAAAATGGGGATGGGGGAAAGGATGGTGAGGTGGATAGAGAACTGGCTAACTGGGCAGTTTCAGAGGGTGGTGGTCAGGGGAGGTATCATCTCCAAGGAGAGTCATTAGCAGGGTCTCACAGGGGTCAGTGTTGGACCCACTCTTGTTTAATGCTTATTTCTCAGATATTAGGGGTGGTATCAGGAGTGACATGAGCCTCTTTGCTGATGATTCAAAGTGGGGAGTAGTGGTGGATGGGGAGGAGGGTAGAATAACCCTACTGGGGGGCCTGGAGACTCTGGCGAGGTGGTCATGCACTTAGAAATTGAGGTTTAATGCCATGAAATGCAGTGTTCTCCACTGGGAGCTTAGGAATTCAGATCATGAGTACTTTTTTATAGGGGAGAAACTGCAGGTTTTGGGGGAGGGGAAGGATCTTAGGGTGGTCATGGATGCCAAAATGAATAACTCTGTGCAGTATAGGAGGGCTGTAGCTAAAGCAAATAAAATGCTCGAGTGCATTGCCAGGGGGTTAACCTCGAAGAGATGGGAGCTGCTTCTCCCTTTGTATAACTGCCCGGTTAGACCGCATCTGGAGTATTGTCTGTAGTTCTGGTGCCTGTACTTAAAAAGCATTTGTCAATGCCAAACGCTCGCTTGCAGGTATTTGCATTGGTGTTTGGCATTTATGCAGGGCCCCCCCCAGTTGTATCCATGTCCCTTTAGCATTCATATCCCAACAGAGTACCTCTCTGCAACTCCTCTTGCATTGGATCAACATTTCACCCTCACGCTTCTTAAGTGTCTGTCTTAGAAACCCTAACACCCTGGGTGTGCTCAAAGGTACGAGCCTGTGTGGTAACTGCACAACCCATGCTCGTAACATAGTCATTCAGTGGAATTATTTCACCAAATTTTTAACATAGGCATTTTGTCACCTCTGGTCATGAACACTATCACTTTGATTTTCTTACTCTGTACCGAACACTGATTTCCCACAGCAATCGTGCTATTATGTGCTGGAAGTGTGCAAAATGACAGCTGTACTGTTCCTAAGGAGGTGTGGAAATATGTCTATGTTGAAAATCTGGAGTGAAAATATTATAAATTCGCGAACTTACAAGTGTGAGTGCTCGTGAAACAGTGATTTTATGGAATTTTTTTCACCAAATTTGCAACATAGGCTTTTTGAGAGCCCACCTCATGAACACCAACACTGCTGTTTTGTTAATCGGTCCCAAAAGGTGATTCTGCGCAGTGACTGTGAAATCACTTTTCGGGACCAAATAACGCCATGACAGTGAATGAATTCATGAGGAGGGGTCACAATAATTCCATGTTGAAAAATTGGTGCCAAAATTCCCAAAAATGGCTGAGATATATACCAAAGTTGAAAAAACCCTATTTATGCCATTATACAGCTTACCGGCATTTCTTCAGTACGCGGTTGGCTTTGAAACGTGCAGACGTGCTCCTGGTCCTGGTCCACCGAAGATCATCATGCCAGGCTCTGGAGGTAAGTATGGGGTGAGGGGTGGTATGGGGAGGTGGGTGCACAGAGGGTGGGCGCTGGCTGGTGGGGGGGCCAAGGACTCACCGAGGGACCATTTTCTTGTTTTACAGGATTGGAAAAAAAATGAAAATGGAGGCTTTTGGTACACTGGGCTGGGCTTCCAGCATGCCACCTAGGTGAGGGGTGTATGTGGGGAGGTGGGAGCACAGAGGGTGGGCGCGGGTTGGTGGGCAGAGGCAAGGGACAAAAAAAGGGATGCTGCTGGCACGATGGGGCGGGCTCCCAGCATGCCACCTATGTGTTTGCCTGGGGGAGAACTGGAGCCGGTGGGGACTGGGCAACCCCGCCGACCATACAGTGTGTGTGTGTATGGGTGGGGAAGCATGAGCATGCCGGGGTGGTCTACCACCGTGCCAACTGGTTATTTGTTTTTTTGGGGTGGGGGGCTGCAGCCAACGTAGGATTGGGCACCCCCATCGGCCACACAGTGTGCTGAGGGGTGCATAAGCCAAGGGGGATTGGGTACCCCTGTTGGCACACAAGGTGGGGGCCAGGCGGAACAGGTAGGGGGAGGATATTAGCAGAGGGAGGAAGCAGGAGGGCTTTGAAGCCGAGCTGTGCATAACAGCAGTTCAGCTGACATGTATGCTAATTGCATACATGCTACCACCGCTGACTGCAGAGAATTTTTTGTTAGAAGTGAAGACCAACACGCTGAACTGCTGTCATACACAGCTCAGCACGTATTGTTCCCTAGGGTCATGCCTGCTACACTGAGCACTGCATTGGGGAGGAGGTTCACACACCTCCAAAAGGCATACTGTTGCAAGACGTTCCTTGTGCATGCATGCAAACAAACATAAAAAAGGACATTGCTCTCCTGGAGAGGATCCACGGGAGAGTGACCAGGATGATACAGGGCCTGGGGGGGAGAGATCCTATGAGGAAAGACTTGAGAAGTGAAACGTGTACTCCCTGGAGGAGAGGAGGGACAGAAGGGATATAATCAAGGTCTTTAAATATCTAAAGGGAGTGAACAATGTCAGCCCAAATAAGGTGTTCCAGCTGAGAAGGGGGGCCACCAGGAGGCATGCCATGAAACTGTTTGGCAGGAGGCTCGGGGGGAGACTAGGAGATGGTGCTTTACTGAGAGGGTGATGGATCCATCGAACGCACTGCCTGCAGAGCTGGTGGCTGTTGGTACAGTGGAGGAATTCATGAGGGACTGGGACAGATATAAGAGGAGAGTAAAACTGAGAAATGCTGGATTAGGAGGGGAACTCTGTTGGGAGAGAGGGTCAGGGGGATTTATAGGGGATGTGGGGAGGGCAGCAACAGTGTACTGACCAGCTGCTGATTTTCGAGCAGACTCGATAGACCTTTAGGCCTACTTTGCTGGCATCTTAGTATGTGAGTATGTTAAGTTTTGCAGGTAATTATCTCTCAGTCGTCTGACCATGCAGTTGACAAGCCAGAAAAAATTCAAACACCAGAAGGTTTTGACAGCTGATGAATTCGAGGAAATCTGTCACCTAGGTGACAATGATATGCCCCTCCAATGAAGAAGATGACACTGAGGCAGCAATTGGTTACATGAAGCTGGTCACTGATGAACCAAAGGACTCGGATGATGCTGCATTGGAGAAGCCAGAGGAGATCGTTGACACAGCTGACATTCGATCCGTGATCCTGATGTTCAGACGGGTGATGCAGCAGCATGAAGGGATTAATCCAGACTGGGACATGCTGCATAAGGTTGAAAAACCTCTCTCTCTGCCTATTTTTTATATGATACAACCAAGTACTGTAGAGGACATATATTTGTCTGGGACAAAATTATTACTATGTTCACTATTTTGAAAGTTAAGAGAAAATTTTGTCCCAATGAAATTTTTGTGACAGTGATGTTTTGCTAAGCTACCAGATACTGTAATTGCTTGAAACAGTTTGCTAGAACCAAAACAGTTCCATTTTGCTTGATAAAGTAGTTACCCGAGTGGTGTCCGGCTTATCTCTGTACCCCTCTAGTATGAGTGCCTAAGAGTAAGCCAGATGCAGTAGTTACCTGAGAGGATCGCATTTACCTGGCTAGTCATCATTGATGCTTGTCCCTTATCCCCTAACACTGCTACTGATACATGTCTCGAGCTAGTGGCAGACATTATCCATTTGGACAAAGGAATCATGCAGACCTCAGTTTCATCAATATTAATAACAAGTTCAGGGGGTATGAGTTCCTGGGACACACAGTTTGCAATTCTTGTTAGGAACAAAGACTTTTTAAATTAATGTAATCAGAGGGGGTTTTATGAGCAGTTTTAGTCCCCTTACGCTTACTGTAACCCATCTTATTTAAAAACGTCCATGCCCACTTAAGAGTCTGCTCTGTTGTTCCCCCATTTTCCTTCAACAAGTATGGGGCACTTGATTTAATGATACCCTGGGCTATGGCAGGTACAGTAGGGGTGTTGACAACACCCCCTTCAGAATGCAGAGTGCAAACAATGTTTTTAAGCTGCTCCATTACTGTATGTCAGATGCGATCATAGTGGGCCATCCTCTGGGCTTACAGGGCAACACAGATCCAGATGTGATGGATCAGGAGTAGATTTCATTTTTTTAGGTAATCATTTTTAAAGTTCCAAATTGTGCTTTCATTTATGCTGCATTTATTTTTAAGTTTATAAAAACGAACAGTTGACATGACTCCCTGGTCTGCCGCATACTTCCCAATAAACAAAGTGCACCTGGGGTGTATAGTGTACGTACATCTCTGGACACCTTTTCTTTGCAGGTGGGGAAGAAGGTAGCTGCTGTTGCCAGTGAACTGCTATCGCAACAGCAGCTGCAACTGGTGCATCAAGTTCAGCAGGATTGATATCTGTAATATTGAGCGGGTATTGCCACTCCTGCTTTACAGGCTTCCCTTTCAGCTAGGAAAGTAAAGACAAGTTTTGAATTATCAACAGTTGAACAGTTGAACAATGAAGAGACTAAAGCAACACACACTGTCAGACTGAATTCCTAATGCCAACATCAAAAGCAGAATGATGCCATGCCGGTTTTATTATGGCTAATTGCCAGCTGGTGGACCCTTGAGACACCTCGCTTTCAACCCTTCTCCAAATGGAGTTATTCGCTCATATACATACTCTCTGCCTTCTGTCTGACAGACATTAGTTCAATCAAACTACCAATTGTGAATTTATGCCCATTCCTTGCATAGCCTTCAGTAATTCACTATGGGAGACTGTATTGAATGCTTTAGAAAAATCTAAAAACAAGACATCCACTGGTAAGTTTTTACCCATAGCTTTACTAATGTGGTAAAAAAAAAAATAATAGATTAGTCATACAATTTCTGTTCTTTGTGAAACAGTGTTGTAAAGTGTGCGTTTGTCCTTCTTCAATGATATGCCTTTCAATTTTGTCTTTTATACTTCCCTCTAATATTTTTCCAGCTGACGATGTAAGGCTCACAGGCCTATCATTTTTAACATCTATTCTATCTCCTTTTTTAAAGATTTGCACTCTCTGGGTTTCTCTCCAGTCATCCACTACCCTTCCCATGTCCAATGACCTTTAAAAAAAACACTGCCAGTGGTCCTGCTACTATTCTTGACATTTATTTTAGGAATTTGGGATGGTTTTATTCTGGCCCAGAGATTTATCAGTATGAAGATTGTTCAATCTTTTTATAACTTCTGGGGCAGGATTCACTAAAAAAAGTAAAGTGCTGCACAAATGTTTGCGCTGCACCACACAGTTGCTCTGGGGGGCAATCCTGTTATTCACAGATGGATAGTGCGCTGTGCTATCTGACTATAAATAGGGGAATGTGGGGGCAGCACTAACCCTAGAAAAGCACCAGGAACCCCAATAGCACTGCCCCCACAGTCAGCCAGGAGAATGGGCCAGCAACAAGAGCACACATGCGCCAGTCCCTATTCACTAAGGTAGGCATGCAAATGAGCCCATTGGGCATGCAAGGCACTACTGAACATTAGCCTGCTCATTATGGGCCCATTAGCATGGCCCACAGGTGGATTAAAGTGCCTCCCACCAGACCATGCCCCACGCAGCTGCATTCCATAGTGATCTAGTGCAACCCCCATTCTCTGATCACTATCCCCAAATAAATTATGTTATTCCTCAGTAGTCTAGTGGTACCTTCCCCCTCTCTGATCGCACACCCAATATGTTCAAATAACTTTCCATAGTGTAGTGGTCCCTCGCCAGCACCCAATCAAAAAACCCAACATGCCAGAATATTTTCCATAGTGTAGTGATCCCTCCCCAGCCCCTGTTCAGCCAGATAAAGAGTAGCAAGGGCATTATTTTCTTTTCTTTTTTTTTTCCTTGGCAGACATTGTTTCCAGGCCTGCTCTGAAGCTCTTTATTTATATTTTTGCTATCCCTGTATTCAGGGTTCCCCATTTCAGACACCCTGGTATCTTTTACGTCTTTACCATGCTCATCTGATGGCTGAGCAGCTTTAACATTTTTCTCTGCTCCCTTTGACAGGGACTGCTGCTGTTTATGAGGAGATAAACTTTCTGATGTGTGTTTTCCACCAATATTAGGAAGTCCCTCAGAGCCTTTATTGTGTTTTGGTGGTGTAGTCAGTCTGAGAAGCCAAAAAATGTTCTCTTTGTTTGGCCTTTTTCTTTTGAGTATTTTGGCAAAAATTTTTACAGAGCTCACAACTGATACAATTGTGATCGAGACCAAGTATCATAGGAAATGTTTGTAGCAGTCTGTCCTTGCCAGGAGCTGGTGGCAGTTTGTACAGTTTTAAAGCCTGTCGGTCCTGTCCATTTTTGGGGTCTATCAGTCATGACAAAATACTGTAGACCAAATTGAAATATGTCCTGACAGGGTAAAAGACCCTGATTACAGGTAAAAACTCTTGCAGAAACAATTATATGAAATATTTTCATGTGGCACATATAAAACTACCCATGTGATATGCATGCTGCAAGCATGATTAAAATTTTGAATTGGAACTCATTGCATGCATGTGGCATGCGTGCAGCAAACAAGTGTAGAAAACATGCTTTTTATGTTTAACTGAAGCACACTGAATGCATGTGGCATGAATGCAAAAAGCAAGTGGTCACTGATAACTGCACACATAAAAGTTAGGTAACTTGCTCAGGACCGCACCATATACAAGTGGGGGTTGATGAGATTCAAACCCAGGTCTTCAGGTCTCTAAGTCTCTGAGTTTGAAGTTCAGTGCCTTTAATCTCTAAGCTATACTGCCTGCACACACATGGCTCGCTTGTACTTCAATACAAATCTGCATGCATCTACCTGCAACCCACTGTTATACTTTTTAGTTTTCTGCCCCCCATCTCAGCTGCACAGCTGAACTACAGCACACATACCAATGGAAACACATGTGGTTCTTCCCATCCCAATACACACACTTACCCATAAAAGTATTTAATTACTTCTGTCTGACCTGTACTCTATTTTATCTCCATAGTTGAATGCTTCCACACAAACAGTCTTTAAGGGGCAAACACAAAAGTAGCAATAACTCAACACCTACCCACATGGCCAGTTCCCTCCATGCACACACATTGTAGCAGGTACAGCCACGCTGTTACAGACATCCCACCAAGTATAGATATAAGTCAAGAGTCCCTTTCCTGAGTACTAGGTAGCCAGAGGCAGAAGTCTTTAAGAGATGATATCCATGGGTCAGAGTGCTGGGGTGTACCCCATTGAAATGAATATAGGTATTTTTATTACTATTTTACACATTATGATGGTGAGTTTGAAAATAATGAAGGCCACTGTTCTGCTAACAAGGCCCTTGTTAGTCGAGTGGTGGCCTTCATCAGTCTCCAACTCTCAATCAATAATGTATAAAATAGTAGTACAAAAATACCCTCATTCATTTCAATGGTGCACACACCTGCAGTCTCCCTTTCCCTATGTCATAATGTGCCTGAGCATGGGAATGAAGAGGTCAGCTTCACCGGTGGGGGGCATAAGCCTGACTATAGTGGGGCTCCAATAGTCTGTGCATACCATACCACTCAACTGTCCCTGAATGCAAGGGACAACCCTCATTTTACCCCTGAAAACTGCTCTGTTAGTCAGCCATCCCTCATGAAAAAGCATGCTGCTCACATAGAAGATGTCATGTAAATTTGGACTTTATGGCAGGGGTGCCATTTCAGATTTCAACAGAAGGGAGCCAACAACTAGTGGAGGCCAGGTGCTAGTTAGCCCCTAGGTGGCATGCTCCAGAATGTCTCTAAAAGGTAAATCTTATTTGTTGTGACTGAAAAGTGATATGCAAATCAGGAAAAAATTCAAATGTATAAGATTCATCTGTCTATACCCCAGAGCAGTGCATCAGATTTGGACTTAAACCCACCCAGTTACTAACCAATTTTTTTCCTTGCCGAAGTTCTGACCCCCTCCCCCACAAAAAAAAAAAACATTGTCTCGAATTTTTCTCCCTGACTCCATTTGATTCAATACCCATCCCATATGGGACATAAAGCTGCTCAAAGGTGCAGAAACATGAAGAACATATCAATATTTCAGTCATTCCTCCATCTCCAATCCCACTATAAAAACAAGCATTTGTCAATACTGAATGTTTCCCTGCATAGTATATGTGCCAGGCGTGTGTTGTGTTATATGAAATAAAGGGAGAGAAGGAGTAGCAAAAGTGATAAAAGTCAGGGCTTATTATAAATGTATTGATGTGAACAGTACAGTTTGCTAACATTTAGAGGCTGATTTAGGTTGTATTTATTTATTTTTCATAACCAGGTATGATACACTAGGTGTACATAGGCCTATCTTCAGCCACAGTCTAGGAGGATTACAATAGCAGTCAAGAAATCAAGGAACTTACAAAATACATCAAGTTTAAGGCATTCTGCCAAATGAATAGTGACCCATCAATTAATTACTAACATTAAGAATTAAAGCTAATTCAGTAAAGGAAACCAGATGTGATCAACGACAACTGTGGGTTATGTATAATATTAATAAAATAAATCGATCCTTGTTGGTCCAGTGGGCCACACACGGCCTGACTGTGGTCTTCTGTATACTAGAAATAAAATAAACATATTCTTGCTGGTACAGTAAACTCACTCTCAAGTCTGATCATGGGCATTATAAAAGGAAAAAAAACTGGTGGTGCAGTGACACCCCTCCTCTCCAGCCAGCTATTGACACCCGTCAACCTGCTCCCACCTAGTCAGTGGTGGGCAGCAGCTCCCCACCCACAAACCATCTGGTCTGCTGCTAACTCACAGTGTATACTACGGCTCTATGCCCATTGGCCCACAGCATGGAGCAATGGGTGTACAGACTGTACTGTACAACACAGTCCTGATATATGAATGGATCCATTCTCATATCGGGACTGTGTTGTACAGTATGGTGTGCATGCCCATTGTTCCACGCTTTGGACCTATTGCATACAGCTGTACTGTACTCTGTCAGTCGGTGGGTGGCTGGGTGGCTTGCGGGTGGGGACCTGTTGCCCATTGCTGAGTGGGTGGCAGCACGGTGGTGGGTCTGAGTGGGTAGGTGGGGAGGGGGGATACTGTTGTACCACCAGATATTTCCTTTTACAATGTCTGTGATTTGGCTTGGGAGCGGGCCCAGTGGACTGCTGGGAATAACTCTATTTTTACAAAACATGTGATTGGGCTGGAAACAGTCCAGTGGAGCACTATGAATAAATTAATTTCATTTTTATTATACATATGCTCTTGATTGGGCTGGGTTTAGTCTGCTGGAGCACCAGCGATAGATATTATTACAGTATATGCCACTTGTAACAGACTGATTTGACAACCAGCAATCTGTCCATTACATGCAGCATTGGTACAACAGTATCTCTGCCCTCCATAAAAAAAGAAAACGAGCGCTGAGTGTAACGGGGAAAAAAATGCGAGCGCTGAGTGTAATGGTCGGTATTGGTTTACAGCTCTTTTCTGACTTCGTTGCAGTGTCCAAAAAAACCTCTGTAAACTTAACATTATTTAAGAAAATAAACAGACAATGAAAGCGATGTTCTTGGTTGTGGTGGTGATGGCTGCCTGAATCTCCTGAGTGGATAATGGGTCTTCCAGCACTGACCTCTCTTCTGCCAGCAGGGAGAGCAAGGGAATTCAGCAAGAAAAGCATTAAGCTTGTCTTGATTTAGGGGGGTTTTATATGCTAAGGGTGAGCTTGCTGGTGCCTGCACGGTCTCTCAGGCCATGAATGTAGCTCTCTGCCTGCTGCTTGCACAGCCTATGGGACAGTAGTTTGCCAGCCTTGTCTCCCCATCACAGTAACTGTGCTTTAATCATAGGACTGCCAGTCCCACCCTCCGTTTCGCCAGAGCATTAAGCTGCACATGAAGGGAGTGGATGTCTCTTAGCAGGAAGGGTTTAAGGAGGGAGGGTTTGGTCTCTTTGATAGCCTTCTCCATCTCTGCAAGAGCTGTAGAGTAATGGGATAGTATGAAGATCTCACACCAAGCAGGTCTAATTGGACGGTACTGCAGGAATTAAAGGTCCGCTTTAATGGACAATTATAACACTGCCAAAATAGCAAATGGCTTTTGGCATGGTCAAAACGTCCGTTAGAAGTGGAAGTCCATTACATCAGGAGCTGATATAAGTGGCGCATACTGTACTTATTTACTACTATACATATAGCTGTAATCAAGTACTGGGGTGCTTTGCTGCTGAGTGCAGGGGCCGTTAGTCCCTGATGGCTGAAGCCTAGCAGGGCGCCAGGTGCAAGTCATCAAGGATTGGTGCACCTGTATGTAAATGGAGCCATACTGACATGCAAATAGCCCCATTTGTGACTTGCATGTATTATGGCCCCCATGTTCATATTCATTGCTGAATATTGCGGTTCCTGCACCTATCGCAGCTGCAGTTGTTGTGGTGCAGCCCCCTACTAATCTCTTGCCACTTACGGTGGTGCGGTGCCAGTGCAGCATCTGCAATGAGGTCATACATGATGGCATATTCAGTGGTACTGAGCCATGGCACTGCACTGTTAAATATCACCCAGGCCACGATACAGCGCTTCACAGTTACGCTGTGCACAGGCTTGTGCTCCTGCCTGGTGCAGTGTCGATATCCAGACCATGGTATTATTGAACTATGATGAGACACATTTACTGTCAGCACTGTGAACAGATGTAGAGATGTAGATGTATATATGGAGGATCTCCAGTAAAATAAAAAAAATAAAAAATACAATTGTTTGATATTTATATACATATTTATTGCAAAAATGTTCTTATTTAATTTATACCTAGATGGTATTGTGTTGTGTAAGAAAATGGAGTAAAGGGTGTCTCTTGTTCTGGAAAAAAGGTTAAACTGGGTCATTGGATAGAGTTGCTGTTTCACCTTGAGCACAATGTCACCCCCTTCCCCCACATGTCTGGCATAATAGTATTGCAACAAAGCATGACATGTATTATTCCTTTCATATGTAACAATCTGTGCATATAGGTCCATATTGTTACAGTTTGTGAATTAGTGGTGAGGTTGTCGTGTTTGTAAAGTTATTTATTTTTGTGTTAGAAACAACACTCAGCATACTTTTCTTTTTGATTTGTTTTTCAGGTTAGTCGCAGCTTGGGGAGACAGGAGATGACAAAATCTCCAGACGAGTGTCGCAGGAAGTGGAAGATCACCCACCAGACCTTTTCTAAGGTGAAGGCAGCGCCGGGTGATATGCGAAGGAGTGTCTGGGAGTGGTACAACATAGCGTATGCTACGCGGGAGGATGCAGGGAAACGAGTTTGGTGATCGTCATCACACCTGTGAGTATATCTTTGTAACTGTTGCGATGTTAATATACAGGCTAATATGCTGTATCTATCATTTGTGAGTGTATAACTAGCAAGGTTGTTTTATTTTGTATTTAAATGAAGTATTTAAATTTTTTTGTAGAAGTTTAAAGCATATGATATGTTGTATTATACTTCTGAAAGTAGTGATATGTAAAGAAAGACTGTATCACAAGTACAGTTAAGTAATTATGAGTTGAGAACTGTATTTGTGATGATACAGTATTTTAATTAACAGGCAAGGGCAAACATTTGTTTAGTTCCTTGAAAGCAGATAATGAGACTTGTCTAGTAGTATGGTAATATATGAAATGTTGAAGACATCACATGTATTAACATTTAAATGCTCTCAATATATTATTTAGAAAGACAGACAGATGTAATTTGTGTTTAGGGTATGTATTAGAGGAGTACAGTTGGAGACAGTCTGAACCATACTGTATGTTTTTCACAGTGTTCATAGTCATGTTGCAAGTTAAGGGTGTTGTTACTTGCAAATGTCAAAATGTTGCTGAATTATTTAGAAATCAGAGATGGGGTATTGTGTGTCAAATGGTAGGGGAGATGTATGTCATCATGTCACAGCTCCAGATGCTTAGCCTAAGTGGTAGTATGCAATGAACGTTATTAGAGGGCAAGACAGGACAGTAAAAATAGCTTTGTAATTCTAGAAGATCAGTACACTACTTTTTTTTATTGAAGACTGATTGTATGATAGCTGTCTTGTACTACAATTTGAAACTGGTACAGTACTCTAAGGTTAGACCATAGGTTTGGGGTCTGCATGTGATCCTGAGTGGGCAAATTACTTGATTGTGAGGATAGCAAAAAGAATTGGTGCAAAGTTATTGTGCAAATCAAAGTAATAAAACAATATAGTGATATTGATGTTAATGCTTAAATAGTAAAGATCATATTCATTTTTGTTTTCTCACTCAGCCAAGACACCAATGGAACCTGCATCCTCCCATCATGCACAGATGCAACCACTCCTAGAAGGTGCGATTCTAGGGCTGCAGTCGAGCAGCTACTGGTGCTCGACTCTGCTGGTGAGTTTGAGTAATGTGCTGATCATTATATTTTAAGTGAATATATAGTATGTCTGTCATATGGTATGAAAATATTGTGTGTTGCTCACTGTTGAGGTAATTTATTCATGAATCTACGTTATATCATGTAACTTCAAAAATTACCCTTAGATTGGGGAATTCCTATCGAGGAAAGTTTTTGGACTATAGTATGTAGTAGGAGAAATATTTCAAGAGAAACTGTTTTCAGAAGAACTGATTATGTATTTTGTATAAAGCTGTTAAGGTTTTTATTTTAAGTAAGAGAATGTCACAATGTGTACATTAAAAAGCACATGACTGTATTGAGCTGCTAAAAATTGTAGTTACTGTACTGATTAACAGAGCAGATGTGTATACTGTAATGAAGTCAACACTATATAGTATCGTAGTTGTCAAGATAAAGGATATTGTACTAGTGGTGATATAAATATTTATATATACTGATACTAATATTCAGAGATAAGTAAATTGTTTTCTTTTACTATGTTTTTACAGAGGATGAACCATCTGCAGAGGCTGCTGCTGGAGGAGAAGACTCCACAGAGGGTATTGAAATCATAGAGATAGAACCCTCTGTGGAGGTAATGCCAGAATCTCCAGCAGCAGGTCATCCTTCAACAGCTGCAGGTCCAGGTGGGCCTCCACCTGAGGAACGTAAGTACTTTTTATTATGTTTCTGAGTTTCTTTTTAAAGAACAGTACAGGGTGGTCAGTATACTGATTTACACTGATGGTTGTATTGCAGTTTGTGCACAACCCCAAGTGATATGCTCTTCCTGATCTGTCACTGGATCTCGCCATCATTAGTTATAAGAATATACTTAGTTATGCTGCCTGGTCCTGGTGTCTTTTACTCATAAGCCGTGCACAGCTGTTCATCATACCTGGTTGTGGTGCAGCCTCTTCTGTGTGGTTTGATTGTATTTGCTCCACACCCCTTCACTCTGCAACCTGTGGCTCCAAATGTGTGCCCCTTTGCTCCATTTCTTCTACCCCTTGGTGTTACAGGATTAGTGTTTTCTGGTCAAGCCTGGTGATCAGGCAGCCAGTAGCAGATCCATCTTTCATAAACTGAGAACATATGGTTCCTGGATTACCTCCCATGATTTAGTGTCCTCCCAGTTCAGTGATGGGGTCAGTAAGTAGCAGCCACACACAAACACACACACACAGTATAGAGGATGCACTTATGAAAGAGTTAGACAGCAGTATTACATAAGACAGTAGTATGTGGAAGGACTGTTCAATGTTAAATCAGCATACTAAATGTTATGTATCAGATATGAAAATTTTTTACTGCAAAGAGTGTACATGAAAAAAGGCGCAAGAAAAATTTTATTTAGGTTGTATATGTACTGCATTGATAGCTATTCTTAGATGGACAATGCTAAATGAGGTGCTGAATGTGCTCTTATGAAGTATGCAATAAGGAGTACAGTATATGTTGATATGGTAAATCATGTTACTTGTCTGCCTGCTGGTGACCTGTGTGGCTTTTATCAATTTCATATCTGCTTTTATATATTTCTCTTCAACAAGTTGAATCACATAGAGAATACTGGATGGGCAAGTATGCAGAACCAGGGAGTAGACAATGATTTATTTATTCATCTTTATTGATCATAAATTTACTGTTGAGCTATAGTTATTGTGTCTTTATCTGTGATATGTGTCATTAAATACTGTAACAGTGTAATTTTTTTTAACTGTATTGTATGAGGTTGAGAAATCTAATGAGGTGTTAAGAGATCACACAGTACTGCACAAATGGTCTGTTCGCAATATGGCATGTCTCTACTAGTTGTCCTATTGAGCTACAGTGTCTCACTTACAACATTCCATTACAGACCCACACTGAAATGGTGCCGAGAGATATAAAACAGGCATGGAGTATAACAGTGCAGTATTGTGTGACTGAAGTAGGCTATATCTGTCTAGTTGTGTCACAGGGGGAGTTGTGGTGCTTTAAGTAGTCAACTTTCAAATCTGGTGTATTCTTGAACAAGTTTTAGAACAGAGTGACCATGAATTTGTATTACTGACTATGTAGTTCTGTGTGTCATTGTACATTCCATAGTGACAATAGTATCACAGTACAGAGATGTGGTTCTAGAAGACATCATTGTACAGTAGGGTGGTAGAAGTGCAAGTATGTACAGGTGCTGATGTTTCATTGTTGTACAACTTTTGCACATATTGCATATAGTCATTTATATAGTGGTTTAAGGAACAGCATTAATAGGCACCTATTCTGTGGTTAACAGAATCTAATTCTGGTGCAATATGTCTGTTAAGGTAGTATCTGAAATGATGAGGATAGCTGTGTCTATAACAAACATAGATAACAGTATTATTAAGTCAACACAGGTTTTTTTTTGAAGTACCATAGATGTGAATACATCTGAGGTATTATATATATATATCACAAACACAGAGTTTTGTGTAGTCCATCTTTAGAAAACTGCAGAAGAGTTTCGTCTAATGACATGTGTATTCTTTATTTTTGTTTTGTCTCCACAGGGCAACTTGCCGTTCTGAATACCATCAGCAGAACCCTCAACCAACTGCTCGAGACTGTGCAGAGTGGTAACAGGGCTGCTGCCGAACATGCCCATGACACTGCAGCAAAGCTTAATCGTTTGGTAGGGCAGACCAGTGAAATCATTCAACAAGGGGGTGAAATAATTGATTTGCTGCAGCGTCACGGGTGTGTAGGGCATGCAGCCTTAGTTGCCACTTATGGGCTCAAGCAGAGCAACAGGGGCCTCACCAAAGTGATTCAGTCACTCAGGGATTTGGAGGAGGCCTCTGTTGCTTCGCTGGAGTCCACGCACAGTCTCATGGTGAGGCTGGCTGAGAATCAGCTGGAAGCCACAGAAGCAATCCACCAGCTTCTGCACCAGAACCTGCAGCACCTAGAAGATGACCAGCCCTCTGAAGTGCCTCAGCAAGAGCCACTCGAAGGTGCCTCTCCAACAATACCATCAACAACTGCTGCAGATGAGGGGCACCTACCCCCCGAGTAGCCTTCCACTTCCTCATCACTGTTGTCTCCCCAAGTACCTACAGCCTGAACAGCCAGTACCTATCACTCCTGGCCAGTTCTTGTAAATACTTTCATTGAAACAAGTTATTTTTTTTTCTATATGTCCCCACCCACTGTTTATTTATTAAGTGTGCAGCAACACTTTTATTTTATTTAGCAAAACTTTTATTTAATGTATTATTTATGTATTCTCTCTTCCTCCCACCGTGTGTCTGAAACATGTATTTATTTTTGTATTTGTGTTTTTGAAATTCTTTGTAAATAAAAGTTTTATATTTTTTATACAAATTTAATATTAAAAATAATACTTTTTCAAGAATTTGTTTGTGTCATTATTATAGATATGTATATAATAGAGTTATTGGCTTGAGAGGCTTGAGGTGATAGCATACTTGACAGTATAGTAAACATGAATGTCAGAGGAACTTAATACATAGTATTAAAGTAATATAGTGTTAATGATGGTGGTTTCCTTTGGGTTATTTTTTTAGCATAACAGTAGAAGCCACACACAGTGCTACCTATTTTTGAAATTTCTATGATTTCTTGAGAGATATCTTCTGCTTTCTGCATTTTAATAGTATGGTCAACAGAGGGAAATGGTGCAGAAATTTTGTGAAATATCTAGAAATAGGTGTCAATGTCTGTGACTATAATTGCATGATGCAATAATGCTATGCAGAGAAGGCCTCTGAAGCTGGGTAAGGTATTGTTTATAAAAAGTCTTATGTTAAGCTTACATTATCTTTTTCAAGGTGTAGTGAGAAAAATAAATATTTTTCTTATTTCTCAAAAAATCAGGATATTTATTGCAAAAAACTGCGTTAATGCAAGAGTTAGGGTTTCTTTGTAGTGACGAAAGTGAGGAAATTCTGTGTTAGGGTTTTCAACCCTAATTCCGGCTCCCCCCCAAAACACCACAGCACCCCCCACCCCCATCCCCACTGATCACACACACACAGGCACAAACATAGACACACACACACACACAACACACAACCATGGGGGCAGTACAAGGAAATACAACCAATCACAGACAGACCCGATCTCCACAAAGATATAGACAGAGTGCAAGCTGTTCAGAGGAGGGTAAACAAAATGGTGCAGGGTGTGCAGCAGAAAAGATACGAGAAGAGACTAAAGCAGCTTAACATGTATACTCTTGAGGAAAGGAGGCGAGGAGGGACATGGTACAAAGTTTCAACAATCTCAAGGAAATTAACAACGTACAAGAGGATACCATCTTTCACAAAAAAGAGATGTACAAGAACAAAGGCAACAATTTGAAGATGGAAGGAGAATGGCTCACAGGTTATGCTAAAGAGAAATGTGTCACAGGGAGGGTTCTGCATGTATGGAACAGGCATCCTGAGTAGGTTGTGGAGTAAGGAGCAGTGGCAGAATTGTAGAATACATGAGAGAGACATAAGGCAATTCTAGTGGGGGGTAGGAGGAATTATTCCATGGACCTAAGTGAACAGCCAATGAAATGGTCAGACTGGCAGTTTACCACTGGTGTAAATCATAGAAACATAGAAACATAGACTTTGATGGCAGGTAAGGACCACTTGGCCCACCCAGTCTGCCCATTTCCCTACCTACTGGATAAGCTGCAGTTTCTAGTTAACCAACAGCCTACTTCCTGCAACCCCCACTATAATTGCCTTGTGTCTGTCCCATGCATGTTTGAATTCCCCCACTGTTTTAGACTCAATGACCTCCTCAGGAAGGCTGTTCCATATATCCATCACTCTCTCCATGAAAAAAAAGTCCTCACATTACCCCTGAGCCGTCGCCCCTCTATCTTTAAATTGTGCTTCCTTGTTCTTACACATCCCTTTTTCTGAAAGATGCTACCCTCCTGGACTTTGTTGATTCCCTTGAGGTACTTGAACATTTCTATCATGTTCCCCCTTCCCTCCTTTCATCAAGATTATACATATTAAGCTCTCTCAGTCTCTCTTCATATGGTTTCTGCTGCAAACCCTGCACCATTTTAGTTGCCCTCCTCTGGACTGCTTCCATCCTGTCTCTGTCCTTGCATAGATGAGGTCTTCAAAACTGCACACAGTACTCCAGATGGGGTCTCACCAACTGTCTGTATAGAGGGATAACCACTTCCCTTTTTCTACTTGTGATGCCCCTTCCTATGCATCCCAGTATCCCCCTGGCTCTCCTTACTGACTTTTCACATTGCTTACCCACCATTAGGTCATCTGATATGACTACCCCCAGGTCCCTTTCCATTTTTGTTGTTGTTAGTACCTCCCTTGCTATTGTGTACTCTTCTCCTGGGTTTTTGTTTCCCAGGTGCATTACTTTGCACTTCTTTGCATTGAATCTAAATTGCCATATGTCTGACCATTCCTCCAACCTTGCTAAGTCCTTTCTCATCTTTTCTACCCCCTCTTGTGTATCAACTCTGTTACAGATCTTTGTGTCATCTGCAAAGAGGCATACCTTTCCCTCCAGACCCTCTGCAATGTCACCTATAAAGATGTTAAAGAGGACTGGACCTAGTACTGAGCCCTGAGGTACTCCACTAGTAACCCCGCTTTCTTAGGAATGTGTTCCATTCACTATTACCTTCTGTGTCCTGTTGTACAGCCAGTTTGCTACCCAGGCTACCACCCTGGGACCCACTCCCAGGCTGGCTAACTTAATTATTAATCTTTTGTGTGGGACTGCGTCAAATGCCTTGCTAAAGTCTAGGCAGGCCATTTCCACAGCCCTCCCTGGTCTATTACTTTGGTCACCCAGTCAAAGAAATCAATTAGATTCATCTGACATGACCTTCCTGCTGTAAATCCATGCTGCTTTGGGTCCTGTGCCCCGTCTGGCCTCTAGGTACTCAACAATTCTTTCCTTCAGAAGTGATTCCATCATTTTCCCTACCACTGAGGTCAAACTTACAGGTCTGTAGTTTCCTGCTTCTGCCTTGCTCCCACTTTTGTGAAGGGGAATCACATCTGCCCTCCTCCAGTCCTCAGGTACCTCCCCATCCTGCCATGACTTGTTAAAAAGCATGGTCAGTGGTGTCACTAGGTCCTCCCTTAGTTCTTTTAGGATTCTGGGGTGAATCCCATCAGGCCCCATTGCTTTCTCCACCTTGAGTTTTAGGAGTTCTTTCAGGACTCTTTCTTCTGTGAATGGACTGGTGTCAACCCCCCTACCCAGAGCGCTTCTATTGTCTGGTTTAAGTAACTTCTCCTCATCTTCTTTTGTGAATACTGAGCAAAAGTATTCATTCAATATCTCTGCCTTTTCACTGTCTCCCTCTGCTCACCTCCCCTCTCCTTTATTAATCTTCCCTATCCTTCCCTTAACCTTTCTATGTTCCCTAATGTACCTATAAAAGGTTTTATCCCCCTTCTTAACTGAGTTGACTATTCTTTCCTCGGTTTGGGCCTTTGCTAGTCTGACTGCCTTCCCCACTTCTTTCTGCTGTAATTGATACAGTTCCCTGTCATGCTCTTTCTGTGATTTCTTATACTTTTTGAATGCAGCCTTTTTCTCCTTAACCTTCCCTGCCACCTCTTTGAGAACCATAGTTGTTTTTTACTCTGCTTTGTTTTCTTTATTTGTTTCACACAAAGGCTTGTTGCCTCTATGATAGCAGTTTTGATTTTTCTCCATTGTTCTTCCACCCTCCTTTTTGGCCATTTGCTAGGGCATTCTTCAGGTATTCACCCATTTTGCCAAAGTCAGCCCTTCTAAAGTTCCGTATCCTTGTTTTTGTATGGCTTATCTCCATGGTTGTGCTCATTGTGAAACACACTGTGCAGTGGTCGCTTGTTCTCAGATGTCTACTGACTTCTAAATTTGTGATCCTCTCTCCATTTGAGAGTACCAGGTCTAGTATTGCTCCCTCCCGAGTGGGTTCCAACACTAGCTGTCTAAGGCCTGCCCCCTGCAGGGCATTGAGAATGACCCTGCTCTTGGATGTGGCTGCAGTACATGTCATCCAGTTAACATCTGCCATATTCAGGTCCCCCATCAACAGTATCTCCACTTTTTCAGCCTTTTTGAGAATGTCCTCTATCATTTTGTTGTTCATTTCTTCCCCTTGAGACGGGGGTCTGTATACAACCCCTGTGCGGATTGTGATGCCATTCCCCATCTCCAAGGTGACCTAGAGTGCCTCTTGTCCTCCCCCTTTACTTTTTAGTTCTGTAGCTTTGATCCCTTCCCTTATGTATAGAGCTACTCCACCTCCTCTTTTACCTTCCCTGTCCCTTCTGTAGATTGTGTACCCTGGTATGTTGACATCCCAATCATGGTTCTTGGTGTACCATGTTTCTGTGACTGTAACAATATCCAATTGTTCATCTTCCATAGGGGCTACTAGCTCAGGAAGCTTGTTTCCCAGACTACGGACATTGGTACTCATTGCCCTCCATTTAATGTTGGCTTTATCCTTTTTCCCCCATCCCTGCTCTTATTGCCCTTGTCTATTTTTCCATTTACCCCATCCTGCCCTGTGTTGAGCTCTGTACCTCAGTGTTTACCTTACTACCTGCCATGTTTTGTGGGGGGGAGGCTTGAAACTTCCTGCCTTTTATCAGTGCCTCCCCCCTTGGCTAGTTTAAAAGCTTGCCAAGGAAGCATTTAAACCTGTCACCTAGGAGCTTGGTTCCCTTCATGGACAGATGCAGACCATCGTGCCAGTATAGACCTTTATCTCTCCAGGTGAACCCCCAGTCCCCAATGAAGCCAAAGTCCTGTGCTCTGCACCAGTTTTGCAACCATTCATTAAACTGCATGGTGTGCAGTACCCTAGGCTCACTCCTGCCATGGACTGGTAGCACCTCTGAGAAGGTTACTGTGCTTGCTACCCATCTGAGCACCTTCCCCAACTCCACAAATTCATTCTGCACTGCACTGATCCCATGCCTAGCTAGGTCATTTATCCCAAGGTGGACAATGATATCTAGTTTCCTCTTCTGTGATGCTGCTTCTGCCATCCTGAGGATTTGCTTCCTGTCCCTCCAAGCCATGGCACCAGGCAGGCACCTTACTTTCTTCTTCTCTCCCTTCCCCAGTTTTACCCCCCCCTAACAATTGAGTACCCTATCAGAAGCGGTTTCCTTCCCCTGTGGTGTCCCTTGCCACCCTTTTGTGGGTCTCCCCTGTGGATGTCCTCAGCATTCTTCTGGGTCTCCACTGAGGGTGCCATCATAGAGGAACCTTGCTCTGCCAGAATGGCATATGATTTGTGTAGAGGTACAACTAGGGGGCTTCGCCTCTGGTCCACCACCAGCACCCTCCCAGAACCCACTGTGGTCCAACTGCTCTTCATACTTGGCAACCTCTGAGGCAGTGGTTGTGGCATGTGGTGCTCTTTGGGAGGTGGAGACCTCCTTAGTCCTTGGTAGTTCAGTCTGGAGGTGGGCAACCTCCTCCCCTCAGAGCTGACAGTTGCCTGCAAATAGGACAGCAACACAGTTACCAGAATGTCTCTCGGAAAACTGCTGCCCCACAGCCAGTGCATTGCACCACTCTCTACATGTCCTGCTCCCTTATAATATACAATATGTAATATACATATAAATATATATATATATATATATATATATATATATATATATATATATGTTATTATTTGTGGTGTGTACCTGCCCTTTATGCACTGTGCTGGTTATTAAGAATATGACAATTCTGCCACAAGACCTGTTGAGGAAGTGATGTCAGAACTGTGGCTATAAAGGAAATGCCATGCCTGGGGATGGGGTATGGGGAAGGGTGGGTGGGTACTCCACAGCCACTGGTGACTGCTAGAAACAATCAAATACACAACTGCTCCACCACCCTGGTGAGTACTGTCCTTTATAGTATTTCAACTAACACCACAATTTACTAGACCACGGCTCCTACACAAACCACTCTACTGAGTCCGGGGATAAAAATGAACTCACTCATCAGCCAGCAGGACACTTTTAAAATGTTGCAAAAATATCCTTCCAAATCCTAGGTCTCAACCCCAGCAATCAAGCTAATTCAGTTGTATCGCCCTCCCTCTGGTTATAAAATTGCTACACTTTTAATGGAATCCTGCAATTCTCTGCTTAATGCCAATAAGGGAAAAAAAATGAAACCCTTTGTAGAAAGCGTAGCTCCCCTTCTTAACAAGTCCCCAACAGTATTATGCCTTACCAGGTTTCCAGGTCCTAAATGGAGCTATAGTTTGTTCTTTGCAGTGTAGTAATGTTCTCAGCTTCCAACAGACAAATCAAAGTCAGTCTGATAATCCCTGGCTGATGAGAAAATTGTGGTAATCCTGGTGCTCATCATCATCCATATTGCCTGCAGCCCAGGAATAAACAGAATAAAAAAAAAAAGCAACCTCTTTAAAAGTTGTATTTTATTATTGTAAAAAAATGAACCTTGGCATACTCACAATAAGCCACTCGGAGGATGTGGGTTATCGATGGATTTACCACGGCTGGCGAGGATTTACCCACTCAGCTGCGCCTCATGGGCAAAGCACTACAGCCGTGGTAAATCCCCCAATAACCCACACCCCTCTCATGGCTTATTGCTTAAGTTACTTGTTGATTGACTATAATCTTCAGCTTACTGATGAGATATGGAAATGGACAGTGTAGCTGTGCAAGCAGATCTTATCTGCTGTCAAATCCTATGTTTTTATATATGTTTCTATCATGCATGCACAGTTCTGTAATTTCTGCAGTATCTGTTATATGTGACTGCACTGTAGCAAGACCCTGTATATTACCTTTTCTACACTGTCGGTGATTCTAAACGCTATCCACAGTCATATCAGTTCTGAACAGAAGGTGTTTTCAATTCTTCTGTGACCAAGCATTCTTACTAGAGTTAGGCAGCATCAACTGGACCCTGATATATACCTGCACATGAGAAGCCAGATGCCTGTATTTCCTATATGTTAGTGTTATTACCTCTGAATGAGCTTGATACATCTAGCAGACAAGACCTGAGTTTGATTCTCACAAGCTCCACCTGCATACTATGTGACTCTGAGGAACTCACTTAAGTGCCTAGTTCTTCCAGCTCACTCCTGAAAACAGGAACTTGTCCCTAGTTAGTGTCAGCCTGTTACCAAAGATTAAAAAATATATATGTATGTTTATTCTTCCTGAGAATTCATTAAGACATCTCTCCTGGAAGAAGTTGTACATTATTGTGCTCCTTTGTTCTTGTACATCTGTTTTGCTGAAAGATGCTATCCTGTTGAACTTTGTTAAGGGTATACATGTTAAGCTGCTTTAGTCTCTCCTCATATCTTTTCTGCTGCACACCCAGCACCATTTTGTTTACCCTCCTCTGAACAGCTTGCACTCTGTCTATGTCATTGCTCAGGTTGGGTCCGTCTGTGATTGGTTGTATTTCCTTGTACTGCCCAATAGTTGTGTGCTGTGTGTGTGTGTCTATGTTTGTGCCAGTGTGTGTGTGTGTGTGTATGTGTGCCAGTGGGGATGGGGGTGGGGGGTGGGGTGGTGTTGGGGAGAGGGAAAGCTGGAGTTAGGTTTGAAAATTTCCTCGCTTTTGTCGCTACAAAGAAACCCTTACTCTTGTATTAGCACACTTTTTTGCAATATATACACACACACACACACACATATGATTAAGAAATTTTTCTTTTTAATGTATGTGTATAAAGTTAAATACTTTATTCATAGGGCTTTATCTTCTGACAGGTGGCTCATGTGAGGAGCCAGATAACTATAGACCTGTTAGCCTGACATCAGTGTTAGGCAAAATGATGGAGTCCATAGTGAAAGAGAGGCTGAAGGTGTTTCTGGAGGCACGAGGCCACTTGGATGATCACCAACATGGCTTTGTTCATGGAAGATCATGTCAGGCTAATCTTGTGGAGTTTTATGATTGGGTGACAAAGGCACTAGACCAGAGCAGGCCAGTTGATGTCCTCTTTCTAGACTTCAGCTAGGTGTTTGATTCAGTGCCACACCCTGGGTTGCTGGACAAGCTGGGGGACATGGGAGTGGTGGAATGGATAGTTAAGTGGATAGGAAGTTAACTGACTGGGCGGTTTCAGAAGGTGGTGATCGGGTGGGAGGTTGCCTTTCCAAGGAAGGTCATTAGTGGGGTACCACAAGGGTCAGTGCTGGGTCCACTCCTGCTTAATGCTTATATCTCAGGAATCAGAAGTGGTATCAGGAGTGAGATGAGCCTCTTTGCCGACGACTTGAAGCTGGGGGCGCTGGTGGGTGTGGGTGGGGTGGAGGGTAGAAGAGCCCTACAGAGGGACTTGGAGACTCTGGAGAGGTGGTCTCGCACCTGGAAACTGAGGTTTAGTGCTAAGAAATGCAGGGTTCTCCACTTGGGGCTTAGGAACCCAGCTCATGAGTACTTTCTGGGAAGGGAGAAACTGCAGGATTCTGAAGGGGTAAAGGACGGTGGTTGTGGATGACAAAATGAACACCTCTGAACAGTGTAGGAGGGCTGCAGCCAAAGTAAATAAACTACTGGGGTGCATCACCAGGGGGATTACCTCAAGAAGGTGGAAGGTGCTTCTCCCTCTGTATAACTTCCTGGTTATACCGCACCTTGAATACTGTGTGCAGTTTTGGCATCCATACTTGAGAAAGGACATTGCACTCCTTGAGAGGTAAAGAGGAGGGTGACCAGAATGATACAGGGCCTGGGGGGGAGGTCCTATGATGAGAGACTTGAGGAGCTCAACTTGTACTCCCTGGAGGAGAGGAGGAAAAGAGGGGGCATGATTGAGGTCTTCAAATACTTAAAGGGGTTAAATTGAGTAAGCCCTGACAGGGTGTTCCAGCTGAGGGAGGCAAGGACCACCTGGGGGCACTCCATAAGGCTGGTTGGTGGGAGGCTCAGGGCAGAGACTAGAAGATGTTACTTCAAGGAAAGGGTGGTGGAACCCTAGAATGCGCTGCCTGCATATCTGGTGGCTGTAAATACTGTGGAAGGTTTCAAGAGGGTCTGGGACAGGTACAGGGGTAGTTGAAACTGAGTAATGCTGGACCTGGAGGTGCACCCCCGATGAGGGATGGGGCTGGGGGGACTTACGGGGGAGGGTAGAAGGGCAGCAATGGCGTCCCAACTGGGTGTTGATTCACAAGCAGACTCGATAGATAAATAGGCCTACTCTGCTGGCATCTTAGTATGTTAGTATATATTTGTGACACCTTGCACAAGGAATAGCCCTGAAATTTACAATGTTTACCCCCAAGAGGAATAGAGTAGTAAATAGCCATGGTATGAAGCCATAGACAGGACATTAATGGACAATTCTCTTTTAAATTATTTGGGGGCAAAATCTATATGTCCCGTCAGGATTTTATGTCAAATAATTGTTACTGTCTTTAAAAATTATGCAATAAAGAAGTTGTTTTTTTTATGTATTTTTTTGATGTGTTTTTTTTTCTTCAAAGGGTAGGTATACTTTAAAAAAAAATAGTCCTGATTTACTCTTTTGGCTAGTAGGTGGGGCTGCTGTGTTGTAACTGCAGCTCTGTACTCCCAAGTCTGCACACTAAACTTTGTCTGTGTTGTTCTCTGCTATATTTCTTTGGTGTACTGTTAAGCCCTTTTTTAAGTTTTAAGTTTTTTTCTTGATTCTGTCTGTTTTTCTCCCATCCCTCACTTGAAATGCTGGTGCTTTGTGGAAATGTGACTTTGTTCATCCTGCCACCACTCTCACAGTCGTGGCTGTTGGAGATCCACCCCCTCATCTGCCAATCATGTCTATATGGGTTCTTCTGGTAGATGAGTGAAGCTGGAAAAAACAAAGATCTGGTTGTACTGGAGTGTGGTCTGAGACAAGCTGGAAATGGCAATCTGGTAAGTCACACTGAAGCACGATGTTAGGCACACACTCAGTATGTTTCTGCCAGGTTGTCAGGGGAGACTGTGAGGAAAGAGGGACGGAGTGCCATCAAGCTGATCATACTGATGTCTTTTAGTTTTTCGAGGGTTTGAATTTTGTGAGCACATATAATAGAAAGTCTGCAGCCATTACATAGTTTTGCAACATTGGGGAATACTTTGCTCAGATTCCACACTAAAACAGGTGGACTCTCTCCCTCCACTCCACCGAGGTTCAGTTATAAAAGAGGAAAAAAAAATTAGCTGATGTATTAATGCATAGTTACTAACCAGCCTTGGAAGCCCCTAGAACATGGCTGCCTGATCCCCCAAAGGGTAATCTCAAATATGGACCCTAAGTATTGTACAGTGATGGAAAATACAACAATCTTTATGAACAGCAATGCAACAAAGATTTTTGAAATCAGGAGTTTTATTACATGGGATTCTACATATGTTGTATACTTAGCATGGTGTAACTGTGGGAGTTTCTATATAGGAAAAACCACAAGATTGTTAAAACTGAGAGTAGGGGAACTTGTGAGGGCGATGTTGAAAGGAAACATTACCAGTGCATTGACAGCCCATAAAAAAGCAGCCCCACAAACAGAAAGCTATATATTCAAATTTAATAGAACTAAAAAAGTGACGATGGGGAGATGGGGTGGAGAATTGGATGCTTTACTTCTTGAAAGGGAGGTGATGTGGATTTTTCAACTTGGGGGATACTACGCACCAGGTCTGAATGACCAATGGGATGTGATGCCATTTCCAAAAAAGAGAAGTAAACTTTGATAAGTAGTGAGTAAATAACAATGGATTTGCTTAATAGTTTGGTATTGAGAAAATGTTAATGAACCTTTAGATGCTAAGGTAAAAAAAGATGGACTGGACTAACTTTTAGGTATACCCTGTTTAACACAAAACTCTTTTTGCCCTCTCTTCTTTTTATCACAGGTTCCATGTGAGGAGATTCACTATATTGTGAGTGGAACTGAAGCCAGCCATAGGGAGCAGCAGGTACTGAACTCAGCTACAACTTGTGAAATCCAGTGGAACTGTTTTTGTTCTCTGTTAAGTAATATGTATAGGATGTATTATTATGCTATACATTTAAAACGTATATTTGCACAAAAGGATATAAGATTGCACCTCCTCATGTGGGCAAATTTTATCTGTGGGCTAGTGGTATTTATTATGACACTGCACCTTTAAATGTACCTAACACTGAATTTGCTGTTTGCTTTTCTAAAAGATACAGTTCTTTTCTCTACCAGCATCCTTTGAGAAAGCCTACAGGTGAAACATGGTAGGGATGTTCTGTTTTTAACTTTGGTATTATATGTCTAGTTGCGGTTTTTTTTGTACTTGATAAATTACTTTGTGGTACGGGAACCTGGTGTCGGTGTTTTGCTGTTAATACTTTAACTTTTTACCAGGCACAGGAGTCAGGAGTGGAGCGATAGTGTTCTGCTGTGATCAGTTTATGAAAACAATGGATTCATTTTCCGCAAATCAAGGAATAATATTCTGTGGATCAGAATATTATTCTGAGGCTTACATGGAAATACTTTCTGGAATTACATGGAATTAAGGTAGGAATTGAAAAAAAAAAAAAAGAAAATTTAGAAGTGGAATTGTCATTGCTTACAAATTCCACTGCACAGCCCTTTTACCTGCTGCATAACAATGCATAAGACACCAATTACAGTCAAATTTAACAGAGCTGAGAGGCAGCATAATACAGATACAGTTTGAAAGAAGAGCAGTATGTAAGGTGCATAATAAATAAAGGAAGGTATATAATGCCCAATTTATTTGTTTTTTGTAAATCTCTCCATGGCATATGCATGCACTGTGAAGCACAACATTCTATGCAAAGTATCATGGGTATGCAAATCTTTCTATGTGGGGAGTAAGCTGTATAGGATATCTCAACTGGAACTACCTTCTGCAGGACATGTCACTACTCAGAGCTTGCCACTGTGACAGGGAGCTCCTGCCACTCTTGAAGACCGACCTTTTCTTAAATTTGTTGCAACAGTTCTTCTATTTCTTAGCCTAATCTATTCTTTACAATTTCTAGTCCATAAGGTTGGCCACCTATGGGCACCCCTTCCCTTTCTTGACTATACTATAGTGTCCTCTTTAAATTTTCCTTTTCCCTCTCTGGTCCTTGTACAGGGAGCCTATTGTGGTGACCTCCAAGCTGATGTAAAACAACAGCCTGTGTTCCTCATTGTTGGATTTAGTATGCAATGGCACTATGTCATAAAATACTTTAATATCTATACCTTGTGTGTATAAAACCTGTAAATGTTGAAAATACCATGGCACTAGGTGTTTTTGATAAAGGCAAAAAGTACTACATGACTGTATATTATAGAAATTAAGTTAGTTGTGCTATTTAAACTGCACGTAAATTGCTGTAAGTTGAACAAGTCTGAAATGTCATGGTGATTTACATATATCCCATGATGCTTTGCATTATGGAAGTATGTGTGATGTTGTGTTTCTTTGAAACTTGGCTTATTGTCAATGCCCTTTGGAGTAACCCTTGTGTCAGTGCTTCTGCACTGAGTTTCTTTGTCTTTAGCTTGTTTTTTTTTTTTTATTTAAGCCCCCACTACCCAAGCAAACAAGACCCACATGGGGTGGAGGCTGAATCTCAACTGCTAAGTAGATTAGAGATCAGTGATTCAGTAGGTGCTGGCTAAGTGCAGAGAAAGGACATACATAGTCTGTTGCTGCAAACTGATGTACTGAAGAAGGGATATGCCATTGCTTAAGGTTATCTCCTGCATTTTGAATAAACATCACACAGAGATTGTGTGTTGAACTTAAAGTTCGGTGTCTGGTACATCTGTTATCCCACAACCCCTCCAAAGACTTGTTGTTGAAAGTGGGATAACTTGCTGTAAGCATCTGGGCTGGCAGAAGAAGGACTTTTTCTGATGGATATCACCCAGATATCCCAGGTGTACCGATGCACCAAGAGTTGCCGGAGAAGAAAGTCTGTGGAGTTCTGACCTGAACCATGGTCGACAGACTGGGAGAGAAGCTACTGCCTGGGCTGGACCTGGGAGCTCGGAGGAAGGCCGAGTCTGAAGATGACGAAGAGAGATACAAGAGGATGTGGAAGAATTGAGGGAACTGCCTTCTCTTGAAGACACTCCACCTGAGGATGTACTGGAGTTGTTGAAATGGCTTTGCATAAAATAGGTGCAGATGGAAAGAGAGAGAGAGACATTGAGCAGAGCAGTCAAGATGCCAAATGGGCAGATATCATGAGGGTCTTGCATGCCATCAATGCAGGGCAAATAGAAAGAGCCAGTAGCCCAAAAGACATTAAACTGTCTACACTTTCAGACAGTGATGACATTGAGGCCTACCTCACATTTGAGAGGATCACTTGAATATGTGCACGGCCATGGGAACAGTGGGTTGTTCGAATGGCACCGCACCTGATAGGCAGTGCCCAGTTGATTTATAGCCACATGGACTCCTGAGAGGCAAAGGACTATGACCATGTGAAGCAGGAAATCCTCAGGCACTATGATATAAACACTGAAACCTATCACCAGAGGTTTAGATTGCTTAAAATGCAGTTACTGGATACCCCCCCGAGACACTTATGCCCATCTCAGGGAGCTCTGCTACAAATGATTACAACCAGAGAACAAGAGCAAGGACCAACTTCTGGAGGCAGTGATTATTGAACAGTTTATTAAAGTTTTACCCCAGGATATACAACTTTGGATTTGGGAGCATAAGCCAGATTTAGCTGATAAAAAGCATCATGTTGGCAGAAGACTTTCTGGAAGCCCGACCATCCAGACTCAGAGTGGTCCAAGGAACATCAGCAGCTGCGACCACAAGCAATCTGGTAACCCTTTTTACTTATAAACTGTTAAATCCATCCCCAGAAGAACAAGACTGGAGAGCAGAGAGAGGGGGGCACATTCCAGTAGCTGAGATTGTATGTCATGGGTGCCAAAAGAAGGGACATTATGTAAGAAACTGTCCTAATATAAAGAAAGAGACAGCTCATGTAGCCTTACTGAACTTGGTCACTTTATGGCTACTGCATGGACTGGATCACAGCAGATGATGGGACTGATTGATTAAGGGATCTGCCAGACTCTTGTGCGAGCAGATCTGGTGACTGGGAATAATAAAGGACAGAATACAGTAGTCATCTGTGTGCACGGTGATACTTATCGCTACCCTGCAGCCATCATACAAATGACTGTTCAAGAAAAGACACGAGGTAGAAGTGGGATTGGTACCTCACCTACCTGTGCCAGTTATTATCGGGCATAACCACCCAGACTTTGCTTCATTTATACATTGTCATGCCACCCAGGACTCTGCGGTAGTTGTTGTAATGACCAGAGCTCAAGTGAAGAAGGGACATTTACCATCTGTGTTCTCATTTGATGATGATGTTTTTGAGGATCCTGGCAAGCCCCATAAAACTAAGGTGGAGAAGAAGAAGCTAAAGAAGGACTGGATTGATATTCATGCTGGTGTACAACCAGAACTGGGACGTACTTTTAAATGTGATATGCAGCATAAGCAAAAAGTAGACCCTTCACTTAGCCCTTTTTTTTCACAGGTGGGGAAAGGGGTGGAAAAAGGTGCCCCTCAGTTTGCTTTAAAATAGGGAATACTGTATAGAGAATACACTAACCCCAGAACTGGAGAGGTGGTAGACCAACTAATGGTTCCAGAAAAATTCCGCTCCCAAATCATGTATCTGGTGCATGACATCGCTTTAGCAGGCCATGCAGGCAGAGATAGCACCTTGAATAGGATATTACCCAGGTTTTAATGGCCCTCTATCCACGAGAACATAGCTGAGTATTGTAAAGTATGCGCTGAGTGTCAGAAGGAAGCTCAGGTAGGAAAAAGGGACAGAGTACCACTACTACCAATCCCCATTGTGACTAACTCCTTTGACAGGATAACCATGGATGTAGTGGGCCCCCTGGAAAAGAGCTCCATGGGTAACAGATTTGTACTGGTCATATGTGATTATGCTACCTGCTAACCAGAAGCTATCCCCATGAGAACTGTCACCGCCCCTAGGATAGCAGAGGAGCTAGCAAAGGTATTTAGCCACATGGGAATCCCTCAAGAAATATTGTACTCACTGATCAGGGGAGTAATTTTAATGCACACCTGCTAAAAGAATTGTACCGTCTGCTGGGCGTGGTAGCAGTGTGTACTTCCCCATACCTCCCACAGACCGATGACCTCATAGAGAGGTTTAATCTGACATTAAAGAGAATGTTGAGGAATATGTAAAAGAATAAGGTAAAGATTGGGATAGGTACCTCCCCTATTTACTTTTTGCTTACAGAGAAATCCCTCAAGCACCCACTGGTTTCTCGCCTTTTTCATTATTGTATGGGAGGAACCCGTGGGGGTCACTGGATGTGGTTAAAGAATACTGGGAAGAAGGGAAGGAGGTGAGATATCTTAATGTCATAGAGTACATGACTCAGTTACGCAAACGCCTGGTGAGGTATATCAACTTGGCACACTAGAGCTTAGAACAGAAGCAAGACTTGCAGAAAGAAAGATATGACCTGGGTTTGAAGACTAAAATATTTTGGTCAGGGAACAAAGTGTTGTTACTCCTTCCCACCACAGAGAACAAACTACTCATGAAATGGCAGGGCCCCTTCACCATTTTGAGGCAAACAGGAGCAGTGAACTATGAGCTTAGCATACCCGGAAAGAGACCTGCCCAGAACATTTACCACATGAACCTCCTTAGGAAATGGCATGAGAAGCCTAACACCTCCCTTTATATCCATCCTGAAGTTAGGGCGTCAGAGCTGGAGGTTGCCTATAAAAGGCTAGAGCAGTCACGACCATTGGAGGAGATTTAAATAAACCCTGAATTGGAGCCTCAGTAACAGAAAGATTTGCAGGGGGTATTACAAGAATTTGAGCCCATATTCACAAACGTCCCAGGCAGGCCAAAGGAATTGTGCACACCATAACTGCCACACAAGACAAGCCCATACACCAAAAATCCTACAGACTGCCCATGAAGGTGAGGGATGAGGTGATTCAGGAAGTCAAATAAATGCAGTTAGGCATAATTGTGCCCTCAAAGAGAGCATGGTCTTCACCCATGGTCATAGTGGACAAGAAAGAGGGTGGGATACGTCTATGCCTAGATTTTAGAAAGCTTAACAACGTGTCAATATTCAATGGCTACCCAATGCCCTGAATAGATGACATCACTGACAGGCTAGGCAATGCACAGTATATCTCCACCCTGCACCTTACTAAGGGACTTTGGCAAATCCCCTTGTCACCTGATTCACAAGATAAAACCACATTTATCACCCCAGTCAGTTTATACCAGTTTGTCACAATGCCATTTGGACTACATTGGGCCCTAGCCACTTTTCAGGATTTTATGGGCCACATACTAAGACCACACACATTGAGTACTATGCGGCTTATTTGGATGATGTGGTCATATTCAGGCCTGAGTGGGAAACTCATGTTAGACACTTGTCCCAGGTACTGCAAGCAATAAAGGAGTCAGGAGTGACCATTAATCCTGCTATGTGTGCCCTAGCAAAGACCGAGACAAGATACCTAGGGTTCATTTTAAGAAATGGACAAGTGAAGCCCGAGGTAGAGAAGGTTACAGCAGTAGCAAACAGCCCAATACCCACCACAAGAAAGCATGCAAGATCTTTACTAGGCTTGGTTGGTTGTTACTGGAGATTTATTCCTAATTTCTCTGCCATTGCTTGCCCTTTGACTGATCTCACTAAAAAGAGGTGACCGAATAAGGTTCAGTGGACCTCTATTTGTGATGAGGCATTTGGGAATATCAAGGCAATTCTATGTACAGCTCCTGTAATGAAAAGCCCTGACTATAACCAAGTGTTTGAGGTTCAAACTGAATAACCGATGCATCAGAGAATGGTATTGAGACAGTCTTATGTCAGAAAATATATGGGGAAGAACATCCAATCATGTATATCAGCAGGAAGCTACACGAGAGGGAGAGAAGATATGCTACCATAGAGAAATAATACTTAGCTCTGAAGTGGGCTATTGAGGCTCTGAAATATTACTTGTGGGTGGCTGAATTTAAGGTTGTAACTGATCACAACCCCCTCTGCTGGTTGCACCGAATGATAGAAAAAAATCCCTGTATAATGTGATGGTACTTGACTTTTCAGCCTTATCGATTTACTGTGTCCCACAGGGCAGGACAAAACATGTAAATGCTAAATTCATGTCTAGATATGGTGCAGGAATTGATGTCAGTGAAATATGACGTACTTTCCCCGAAAGGAGATAGTTCAGGGAAGGTACCATTAGTCTCTATTGAGAAATGTGTTAATGCCTCAGGGTAAAGAATGATGATATCCACTATGTTTATGATAGAATGTTTATCATTAATAGGAATGCTAAGGCAGAGCTTCTGAAGATGGATGGGTGGAAGCTCCATCCCCTCCTGGGACAGGAAGGTGGTAAGTGTGATGCTTGGCCATCTGATTATGATTATTGTATGATGTTGGTATTATAAATACATGGTCTGTGTATGGCATTTCAGAGTGTGAGGAATTTGGCCTATAACTTTAAGTGTCAGTAGCTGAAAACCAGGATGCAATTAAACAGACCAGAAGGAAACAGTTTTCTGCTTTTTCTCGAATTCTGTTTTTTCCTCCAGCCAGTGGAACTCTCTCAGGCATCCTGTAGTACCCCCTGACTCCACCTCCGTACCTGAGAGGCCTCCTGAGACCTGGCACCAGCCCGGCTATCCTCCGGCTCTGAGCCCCCCGAGCTAGGGCCGCCCTATTCACCCAGGGTGCGTCATCTGCAAATTTGGGCCAGGCTGGGCTCGGCCCAGGTAAGGAGTGCCCCCGGCGGTGGTCCTGGTGGATACAGCTGCTATCGCCATCCACTTGACTAGGTAGTTTTGCTTTGTCCCTTCCCCTCGTCACTCCTTCCCTCTCCCTGATGGAGTCCAGCATGCAATGATGCCAGGGAACGTCTTGCCACAACTCCGCAACCCTCTATTTCTGGCCCTGAGCATTGCGGTACCTCAAGTCTCCACCAGAGGTCGCCGCAGTGCCGAGTGAAGAATCCCTGGCCCTCCCTGAGGAAGGAGAGCTGTCCTCCAGATGCTCAATCCTTCCTCCCCCCGCCGACCCCCAGTGACAAGGGCTCGCTCCTGAACCCAGGTCACCGGCGTAGCACGAGGTGTGGCGTCCATCGCCTCAACCCTCAGCACCACCGGGCCAGCCCAGAAGGAAACAATCAACTGGAACATCCTTCTAGAGAGACAGTTTATGGCCTTCATCACCTGCTGCTGCTTTTGAATTTAGAACTTACAGTAAATACAAATTTGATTACATCAGGAAAGGACGTCATTTAGCTGATTACTGTTGGCCATCTCAGGCCTGGGTGATGGACTGCAGGGTTGTAAACCTCAAAGACTCATAATTTGAGAAATGGGTTCTTGCTGAGGTTCACATTATTTAAAATACCTCCTGGTAGGAAATCATGTTTGTAATTCTATATTCTAAAAGAAGGAGCTAGACGACTCACAGAAGGGGTGTAGAGACATAGATTTTAAACTGATACTTGTGTCTGAAATGTGGTACATATCTTTTTGGGCTCTTAAGAAACAAAGATCTCTTTAATTTAAAGACAATTACAGAGGTAATACATTAGATAGAAAATATCTAAATGTATTGTGGTAGGAGTTTTGGTCTGTACTTTTCCTTTTTTTTTCTTTTATGTGATTGTGATGCTCTTTGACATTTGTTCTGTATTTTATCTTACTGTTTTTATCCATTTTTAGTAAACATTTTCTTTAAGCTACTGCCTGGGTCTCCTCAGTCATTTTTTGCATGTTGTTGCTGAACAGATATTAAGTCTGACAACTGTTCAAGGGCTTGATGATGTTGCTAAGCTTGGTAAAAGGTAAGAATATTCCTAAGGTCTCATAAAGTTTTATGGGTTCATTTTGGATACCTGGTTAGGTGCCCTTAGGTGAAAGATATATTGCATCCCCTGAAAAGAATATTATCTGTCTCTGTACATTTGGGTACCCTTGCTTAAGGTTCACAGTTCGAATCCCTCCAGAACTTGAGGCTAAAGGTGATTTGGACCCAAAAGCAGACAGGAGGGTTACCCTGTCTGTTAGCTGTTCACACTATTGCACTCTGAGGTTGGCACTGTGGTAGCAGAGGGCCTGACCTGTGGAGTGCACTTGTGACAGTAAGCAGTCTGTAATAACTGCTTCCCTCTTAAGGTGGGGGATATGTGACAGAGAGCTTCTACCACTCTTGAGGACCGACCGTTTCTTAAATTTGTTGCAACAGTTCTTCTATTTCTTACACTAATCTATTCTTTACAATTTCTAGTCCATAAGGTTGGCCACCTATGGGCACCCCCTTCCCTTTCTTGGCTATGCTATTATGTCTTCTTTAAAATTTCCTTTTCCCTCTCTGGTCCTCATACAGGGAGCCTATTGTGGTGACCACTGAGCTGATGTAAAACAACAGCCTGTGTTCCTCGTTGTTGGATTTAGTGTGCAATTGCACTATATCAATGTCAGTGGCTCAGTAGGTAGCACACTCGCCTCTGAGGCCGGGAGATCAGAGGGCTGTGAGTTCAATTCCCACATCTGGCACTTGGTTAATATCCCAGTACTGACACTATAGTGCAGCATGAGAGGGGTGCTGCACTTCTGAGGTGCCATCTTTCTGATGAGACGTTAAACTGAGGTCCCATCTGCCTGGATTGGTGGTAGTTCAGGTGGATGTTAAAGATCCCATGGCACTTATTGAAAAGAGATGGGGAATTTTGGGGGGAAAATAGGGAATCAAAATTCAATAACTGACCTTAACAAACAATAATAAATTATTTTACAAAAACAGGAAAAAAAAAAACATTATAACATGACTTTCTCCAAGTCTTATTGAAATATAATGTGTGGTTGAACGCTGTTAACCTTAGGAAATCATCATTTCCTAAGGTTGGTAACCTATCAATGTGATGTAGATATGTTGTTAACCTATCGATGCTACGTCACATCCATAGGTTAACAAGAGCGATTGGTCTGCGCATGTGTGTGCTTTTTTTTCAACGGGGAACCAACAGATGAAAGCAGAGGTTAGGAAAGGACTGAAAGGCCATGCCGTTGACTAGTTATCAAAAAGTAAGCAGCCATTTTACTTTTTACGTGGGACCATACACTATAAAAAATAATGTATGGTCCCTCTATCGGCAACTGGTCACTGTTAACCATCTCGAGGTTGCCATGGCGATGTAAACCTCTTGAGCTTCGCTCTCGAGGTTTACACGGTCGCCCTAGCAACCTCTCGACAGTAAACTGACCGGTTACCGATAGAGGACCATACATTATCCTCTATATTATCTTCAGTTACTTATTTCATTATGTCTTTTTGATGAGCAAGTCTTCATATCATGTTGTTCTTCCTCTGTTTTTCTTGTCTTTTTTTTTACAACAAATTAGTGCAGGCAAACCATAAACAATTCATCTTCTTTTTTGACTGTCTTTTACCATCTTCTTCATAAACCTGTCTTAAAGAAGTCTGTACATTTTTCAAAAGTACTTCTGTGGACATATAATATTGCTGTAAAACCCATTTGCATCTAGATTGCCATATATATTACTTAATAATAGCAAAAATAATTTGCAGTGTACTGAGTGAGCAGGTATTCCACTCTTTAGAATATACTGAAAAAATCATTTTAATATATGTTAGTGTAGAAAGCCATGGTATTTTCCAAATTAGGATTACTTCATCCCATATTAATCGTGCATAGGGACATTCCATGAAAAGATGTTCTTGTGTCTCTAATATACCTTGTCTCTTGAACAAAATCTCTCTTCTCTAGATTTATGCTTGTTATTGTTTTTAACATTCAATTTATCATGAATAGTTAACCAGAGTAAATCCCAGGTAAAATCAAGTATTCTTTTGTTTGTTAATTGCGAAATAGCAGTATTTGTTTTCCATCTATTGGACAATTTGTTAGGATCACCACCTCTTGACACATAGCTTTCATGATTATCTCATATGGTTTTTGTTTAGGAGCCACCATGACTTGAGCGCATGGAACTTTCCATTTAATTAATTTCTGAAATATTGGTTTCACATAGGTAGGTATGATCTGTACCTTGGAAAGTAATCTACTTTTTCCCTATGTCCATGCATTGATACAAATTTTAATCCATTCTGATATGCTCTCTTGCCATACCTTATTCTTATTTCCTTGCCAACTTATTATATTAGCATATAAAAATAAACTATAATAGAAGGCTAATGGATTAACCATCCCTATACCTCCTTCATTAATTGGTCTATAAGTAATGTCTCTCTTGATTGGGTTCAGTCAACTTCCCCAAAAGGCTGTAAAAAATACTATATAATCTAGTTTCCAACTGTGTTGGGATTGGAAATATAACACTGATATACAAAAATATGGGTACCAATAAAGTTTTTATCAATAATATTCTTTTCCTTTTTGAAATTTGTCGATTGGCCCAAGATTTAGATACATTTTCTGCTTTGACTATTTTCTCTTCCTAGTTCAAAAGAGCAAGATCTCCAGGACCAAATAATACCCCCAGAATGGGGATAGGATCTTGTGTTAAACATATGGCAGCAAATGTGGCTTGAATCAATTCTTTACCTCCTAACTGTAAACCTATACTTTTCTCTGTATCAATATGTGATCCTGAGATGACAGCATACTCTTCTAACAGTTTTGTTATTTTCCTGTCTACAGTTGATTTCTGAACTACTAAAATTATATCATCTGCATATGCCATTACAGAGATTCGGACTGTATCCACTGTTAACTTGATAACCTCAATTTTATTATTCATTTGTATTGTACGTAATAGAGGGTCAATACAATAAACATAGAGTAGAGGACTAAGAGAACACCCTTGTCATACTCCTCAACAAATTTGTATTGTTTGTCCTGACCATCCATTTACTCTGGGAATGACGTGAGCAGATCTATATAAATTTTTTATCCATTGAATGAATAGTACAGGTAATCCAAAAAAATACAAGGTTTTAAATATATAACTATGAGCTACAGAATTGAAAGCTTTGTGTTGATCAAGGCTCAGCAAAAACCCATCTACTTCATCTATTGGGGTTCTTTGAAAAAGTTCCCTCAAACTTATCGAATTATCTGTTATCCCCCGTTTCTCTATGGAACATGTTTGGACTTTACTAATTAATGTACTAGAGACCTGACTCAGTCTTTTAGCCAAAATTTTCCCTAGGATTTTGAAATCTACATTCATAACACAAATTGGTCTCCAGTTTTTTAATAGATTTTTGTCTCCTTTTTTATATAAAAAAAATCAACTCTGAAATAAACAAATTCTCTGATATCTTCTCAGACTATAGTAGTTCATTAAATAAACGAGTTAATTCTGGTACTAAGTGGACCATAAAATGTTTATAGAATTCTGGGGTCAACCATCTACTCCTGGGGTAGTACTGTTCACTAAAGAAGAACTCACTGACCGTACTTCTAAAGTTGACACTGGTACTATTAATTCCTGTTTTTTTGGTTCTGATAAAGAAGGGAACTGAAGTTTCAAAAAATAACTTTCCGGATTCTTTACCTCAAGAGTTGTACCTAAGGTACCAATAACATATATTACTAGGTACTATATTCAAAATACCTGTCTTAGTACTGTGTATATTCCCCCCTTGCTCTTCCAATTGTAATATTTTCTTATTTACCACTCTTTTTTTATTATCCTTATAGGGGTCAAAGGTTTGTTTGTTACCAGTAGTACCAAATCGTAACTCTTGTTGTAGAGTCTTTGCTCTATTATGTTGAATTTTGTACATTTCTTTTTTATCAATGACATTTGGCTAGTATAACCTATTTTCAGAGTTTCTGTCTTAAAAATTAAAGAATGAAGTTGTTTTCTAAGATTTAAGTAATTTAAATAGAGGTACGTGTTAGTCTTTCCTGCCAGGGTCTGAAAAAGTATCTTAAAATGCTTTTTGGAATCTTCCCACCATTCAGTATATGAGTCATAAAGACATAATACTGATTTTCTTGCAGCCCACAATTGCTCCCATTTTTTATTAACAATTGTTACTTGCAATAATTCAGCGTTTAATCTCCATGGACTTTTCCCACAGGGTGTTCTATTACCCCATTCTATTACTATTCTATGGCTCTGTAGTCAGAAAAAAACATGTCCTAGACTTTCCCATGAGAAATATCTAAAAATCTGGTAAAAATAAAGTCAATTCTGGTGGAAGGAGATCCTCTAATATAAGTAAATCCTCTCTTCTTCTGAATCATCCTGTAAGAATCTTTTAAATGGGATGTAGAAATAATTTCTTTTAAAACATTACTGTCACAATAGATTTTACAAGTTTGGAATCCCTTATCTTCTTTTGCTATACTGCAATTGAAATCCCCAAATAGTTAGTCTAGCAGTATGTAAATAGGGTTGATTTTTTTAAAATAAGGTTATAGGATTTGTTTTACCATGTGGTGCATACATATTTATCAGTCTTATTCTAGTTTGACCATACTGAATATCAAGAAGTAATGCTTGACCCAATTCTACCTCTATCGATCTAGTAACTTTTAATTCAGATTTAAGAAATAGAATCCCCACCCCATCACAGACGTCCAGGCCTTGTGATCAAAAGGAAACTCCTGGAGTCCATAGCCTAGTGGCTTGGGCAATCTCATGTAAAGTTTTAAGCCTAGTATCTTGAATACATATAATGTCCATCTTCTGATGTAAAAGGGTTGATAGGACGGTCAGATGTCTTTTACTATTTTTTATACTATTAAAATTTAAAGACAAAATACTGAGAGATGCCATATTGTAAGGTTTTTTCACTCCTCTTGTCTCTCAGGTACTGCTAATGTTACTATGACTGAGATCTTGTAGACCATTTTTTTCTTACAGTATCTGAAAGAGCTGAATTCATCCACCCCAGAGAATTGATCCTTAGTAAAAGAAGAGACTGAAGAAGTATCTGAATCCATTTCATCAGAATCTTCTTCAGACAAAGCTGTATACTGATTCATTGAAGTCCATTTAGGTGTTCCTTGAGCAATTTTCCTACCTTTTCCTTTAGATCCGATTGTACTATCCATCTTAGCTCGTGGCCTTTTTTTATGAGTTACTGTTGTAAATGTGGGTCAGAACATACTGGGGGCATAGATTCCAAGAGAATTGGAGGTTCTGTTTCTTGTTGTAAAACCACTAAATTAGCATCATCAACTTGCTCCATTTCCCATTCTGCAGTGCCAGCAATGTTATCACCCTGAAGCAGATTAGTAGGTTCAGGATTGTGCGGTTGAGAATCTTGAAGCGGTAACTGTGCCTTCTCTGTGACTTGTGTCTTTGTGTTTTTTTTCTGATTCCTTAGCTTTTTGGTTATACATTTCTTTCATCCATAATTCAGAGGCTTTCGTGCAGCCTTGTTTTTGTGCCTGAGTAATAATTGCTTCATGAGTAGTGACATCTTCCCCATTATGTGAGGCCAAGGGACATTTAACATAGGAGTGGCCTTTTTCCTCACATAAATTACATCTGAACGTATTCATACAAGATGTTGCCAAATGTCCTAGTTCCAAACAATAGGTACATTTTTGAGTGTCACACGCATTACTTAGGTGTAACCTGGAATCACAGCTATGACAAGATTTTGGTTGTCCAGGATAGAAAAGGGAACCTCTGTCTTTTCCCAAACAAAAAGCAGCCTGGGAGATGTCCAATGCCTGTATTAACATGAACAATTTACATTTAACTCTCCATCCTCCCATCCAAATTTGTTCTGAATCAATAACTGGAATTGGCTGTTCCAATACTTCACATCTCTTTTTTAACCCATACAAAATATACGATATATTTACGCCATCATTTTTAAAAATGATTGTGACAGTGCGCATTGCTAGTTTAGTGATAGGTATAGTCAAGAAAGGAGTCCAAATGGGAGAATTCTTCATTTCATTATATTTTACCCAAAATCTGTCTAGAACTTCTACAGTTTTGAAACTTATATCATATTTATATTCATCTGTATGAATAAGAGCAAATATCTCAGAAGCATAAAACTTCATTGAATTCTTCAGTAAATTTCTACCTACATATACTGTCTGGAGGGGACTCCAGGCCTCCTTTGTATAATAACCTAATGGCATTCTTCTCAGGTGCAGGTTCTCCTTTATTCTTAAACAAATCTTCCATCTGAAGCATAGGTTTAAAAAATTTATTTTTACTGGAATCTTGTAGATTTTGCTCACCAAGCCTTACTGATAGGGCCTCTTCCCTTCTTATCTGGTCAAAACTGGAAGTACTGGGATATGGCAACTTTTCAGACATACCAGAACCCACTTTCACTGTCTGGGGACCAACTTTGTCAGTTTCAACTTTATCATTAGCCATTCGTACTAAAGCAGCAGGGGTAGAACGAGAATTTAACATCACTGACTCTTGATTTTTGTATTCTGCTGTGCATTACATGATTCAGCTCTTTTAGGAGAATGGATCATTTTACCTGTCTTCATAATTTCAATCTCCTTATGCTGGGCGACTGTAGGATCTGAAGGGTCGGGTTTCCAGGAGCCATCTAATTCCGGTATCCATCCTGCAGCCTGCAGTGCATCATTTGGGCTCCAATTCGAACTCCTTTGAGAATTTCTGGGTTGAATCCCCAGAGTTTTCCTTTTTGGTAACTCCTTCGTAGAAAGCTCCTCCGTGTTTACTCTTTCTGAAGTCTCCGTTGCCATGGCAGGCTGAGCAGCCGCAGTAGCAGTTACCAAAGGATCGGCTGTGTCTGAAGCTTGCTGCGGCTGAAAAACAGTCCAAGAACTCTCTTCTTTACTTGCAGTTGTAACCACAATACCTTTGTCTTCTAGAGCAGTAATTATAGGATCAAAAAGCTGTTGCTCCGAGAATTCAGAAAACACAACTTGTTCGATGATTTCCTCTGCTTGAACCAGTTGAGAAATTTTACAAAACTGTACAGGTTTGTCCATGAAATCCTCTACTTGATGTAGATCGTGGTCAGTTGAATTCATAGAGTTCTCCATATCCATTGGTGAATATGACATATTTTCTGAGTCTTCGGTCTCTAAGCAAGTCGAGGTAGGGGAGGAGGCCTGCTCCCCAGCCTCCCACACATCAGTGCACATTGAGGACCTACATGAAGTGGCCGTCTCAACAGACAGCCAGCAATTCCCCCTACAGGAGAGTAGGGGAATTTCCCTGGTGTCCTGGCCATATTTCCCCTCATTCACTAAAAATGCCACCAATAGCTTAATCTGGTTCTAGGTCAGTTGTCATTCATCCCCCCCCTGGGTCATGCCTGAAAATAGGCAGGATTTGTCTAGTGCACGTACCCAGTAAAAAAAAAACGAATTAAAAATAAAATAAATATGTCATAAAATACTTTAGTGTATATACCTTATGTGTATAAAACCTGTAAAAGTTGAAAATACCATGGTACTAGGTGTTTTTGATAAAGGTAAAAAGTATTAGTTGACTGTATATAATAGAAATTTAGTTAGTTGTGCTATTTAAAATGCATGTAAATTGCTGTAAGTTGAACAAATCTGAAATGTCATGTGATTTACATATATCACATAATTGCCAAGCACTATGGAAGTATGTGTGATGTTGTGTTTCTTTGAAACTTGGCTTATTGTCAATGCCCTTTGCTGTAACCCTTGTGTCAATGTGTCTGCACTGAGCTTCTTTGTCTTTAGCTTGTTTTTTTGGTTTTTTTATTTTATTTTATCTGAGCCTCCACCACCCAAGCAAACAAGGCTCACATAGGGGTGGAGGCTGAATCTCAACTGCTAAGTAGATTAGAGATCAGTGAGTCAGTAGGTACTGGCTAAGTGCAGAGAAAGGACATACAGTACATAGTCCGCTGCTGCAAACCAATGTATTGAAGAAGGAATATGCCATTGCTTAAGGTTATCTTCTGCATTTTGAATAAACATCACACAGAGATTGTGTGTTGAACTTGAAGTTCAGTGTCTGGTCCATCTGTTATCCCACAACCCCTCCACAGCCACAGCCAACTCATGCCCATTAAACATAAATAGAAATAAATGTGTATAATCTTAGACAGAACAGACACTAGTATCTTCCAACAGTTTCCAAAATAATGTTTTATGATAGTTTATAATGTTTGAAATTATATTTGAAAGCAGTAACATTTCAACTGTTAATCATAGTACATATATATTTTTAAAGATTTGTTTCATTTTCTGCGTGTGAATTTTTTAGTGCTCACGAGAGGTTCTGGTTTGACAGCGGTGGAACCTAATGTCCTCTGTTTATCCACAAGACAGGTACAGCATGGGCAATCACAGTGCAAGCTTCCTCACACTGCCTCACCAATGCATCTGAACTCTGCCATGGAGGGACCACCACGTAGGTTAGAGAGTAGTTCAGACTCCGTGACCTTTCTTTCCATGGCCTTTCATGAGAGACTTCCAACAAGGATGCCAATTGTGTTGCTGTTTTTCATAATGTGGACACCTGCCCACTGGGAACTACACTGAGACCACCACAACTCATTTCACATAGGCTACTGAACAGCCTTCAGATAAAAATGGCTTTCGACTACTCCTGACCTGTGCTGGATTTGAAAATGTGACCTAGAGGTGAAAGGCTCCTCAACCTGCTACCAATCCACTGAGCCATCCGGTTCCCCATATGATGTTTTAAATGAAAGCTTAGAATTTGCTTAACATGTATAGAGCCTAATAATACAGGTCTCATGTGTTGCTACGTCTGTACATGTTGACATGTTGTTAAAAATAACATAACTTTAAAAACTTAGTGAACCATGTATTTTTCATATAATGATATATGGTAGATGGGGTAGCAATATTTTATATTAATATAGACCTAACGGTTCGAAAGTTATCCAATTTTAAACAAATTGGTCCCAATATTCAAAGATAAGCACAAGCACAGCACAACTATTTGTGCTGTGCTTGCTCTAGCACCTGACCTGGTGACTGTTATTTTCAGTTGGATAGCGGGCAGCACTATCTGACTGAATATCGAACTGTGTTGGTGCAGTGCTAAGTGAAACTGCACTGCCCCGACATGGACATGGGCTGTATATAGCCCAGAGTAAATAGCATTGCCCAAAACAGATAGCTTCAAGACCACTGTCGGCTATATTAAGCCACACCATACAAATGAGACCATTGGGAATCCAAGGTGCTAAGGGGCCATCTGCATATCCGTTACAGACTCATTTGCATGGGGCATGGCAGCCCCTTAGCGCCATTCCTGCAGTGTGACCGATGAGTTTGCTGGTGTCTAGTGGCACCTCACCCCCTGATCCCCCATTTTCATGTAGTACAACTATCCCTGGTGTCTAGTGGCACCCTCACCCTCAAATCACCTCTTCTACAATGATAAATGCATCCCTGGTGGTCCAGTGGTAGCCCCCACCTCCCAATCATCCATTCCCATCCATACAAGAATTCTCTGATGTTCACTGGTTCCCTCATCCCCCCAATCACCTGTTGACAAATGTACAAAGACTCAGTGGTGGTCCAGTATCCCCCCACCTGTTCTGCCCACTCACATACCACCATCCCTTACCCCTCCTTACCTGGGTGGCTAAGGATGTTCAGCGAAGTCTGACACAGTGACTGGCACAGCCCACCTCTCAGCTCCTCAGCCAGCTGCCATATGAGCTGTCAGTGAGTGCGGGTGCACTAATCTTTGAATATAGGGCCCATTATCATTTGAATGGTCTAACTTTGGAACCATTAGTACTATAAACCAGGGCTAGAAATAATTGGCTCAAGGGTACATTTCCTCTGGAAATGTAGGAGGTGCAGATTACATTTCCAGGGCACATGGTGCATTTCCACATAGAAAATAATACTTATTTTAGAAAACACAGTAGAGTGGTGCAGGAAAACAAGTTAATCCTCCCCTTCACTCTCTCCATCAGAGGAACTGCTTGATAGGGTAAGTTGTAAACCAAAATCTAAGAAGAGACATTGTGATGCTTACCGATGTGAGAAAAATTTAGTTTGTCAATAAAGATTTTTATTTAATTGAATCGTGAGAGTGTTTATTATTTAGTCAAATCACAGCACATACAGTTTAATTCTCCCCTTCATAATCATGTGAATTAGTGCACTGCAGTACTCTTTTTAAGTACAGTCTTAACAGGTGACGGACGTTTCCAACCTCTCTGCAGTCTACGAATTGTCTGCAGTTTTTGGTCCCCCCCCCCCCAGAATGTCCAACTGTTCAGGCAGGACATTCTGCCCCTTTGTTCAGGTAGGACTTTTTCCTCTTTCTTAAGAGACTTTTATTTTTTCTCCCTCCCCAATTATGCCCTAAGACTTTTGACCCAAACACTCTACCCTTTGTTCCAAGACCTGACTGATCTGCAGGAGTCATGCCCCCTCTAATCTGTTTTTCTGTTCGGGCAGGATGTTTCCCCTTTCTGTGATCCTTGTGTGTGTGTGTGTTTTTTTTTCCCACCAAATTGTGCCACAGGACCCCCCCCAAGGGACCCCTCTCCAACAACACCCTCTGCCCTTAATTAGCTTAAGCCTGAATGTTCACACATGTTTTGTCCCCTCTTTTTTTTTATTGTTCAGGCAGCACTAGCCATTGTTTTCTGTCGATCTTTTGTATTTCCACACCAACTTATTGCACCACAGGACTTTTTGCCCTCACACTCTGCCCTTTGATCTGAAGTCAGGATGTTTTGTCCCTCCCTTATAATGTTTTCCCCTTTCTGCAGAGTCTTTTTTTTTGTTTTTTTTACCCACACTTGTGCCACAGGACTTTTCCCCTCTCCCACTCTGCCAAGTTTATTGCCTTTAAGCAGGACGTTTGCCCCCTGCTTTTTGAGGTGGTTCTATTCTCTGAAGAGCCCTTAATTATTTTTTAATCAATTGTGCCACAGGGCTTTCCCCTCACTCTCAGTCTCTTTCTTTACCTTTTGAGAACCAGTGCTAATTTTCCACCCCAGATACATAGTGACGAAATATATTGGCAAGAACAATATTTATTTATTTATGTATTTATTTATTTATTTTAAATCTCGAATTACAAATACCTTTGAGCTTAAGGCAGCTCATTTACAAAGGTTCCACGTCAAAGTGAAGGGTTACAATAAGGTAGGGAGGTACAGACAACATTCATGGTATCATTGGAGCTCAGCAAGTCAAACTGGTAAATATGTGGGAACAGTGCTACACACACATGATTACAAGCAATCATAGGAAACCATCAGGTACATTTAAAGCAACATTGCTAATCAGAGGAAGGGGGGAAGGGGGAGGTTAAGGGAGGGGTAGGGAAGATGGGAAGGGCAGAGTCCAGATAGAGAAGGAAAAGAAAATATGGCAACCAGAGGCCTTGTCATAGGGTGAGAGGGAGGAGAGGGAGGAGCAGCTAAGGAGGGAGAAATGGTAAAAGAGGGGGAAAAAGAGGGTGGATGAAGGGAAAGAAGATGAGGAGTGGGAGCCAGAGGGCCTGGCAGGACCATGAAGAGGGGTGTCTGTGAAACAGAAAGCCAAGTAAGTGCATCAGAGAGTGAAAAAAGTGGAAAAGGATGTCCGCAGAGGTGGGAAACTAGGTGTAACAATCACAAGTGCTTTCAGTTAGGAGATGCTGACAAAGCAAAAGTTTATATTGGGAAAGACTAGAAAGAGTGCCCTGCTGGTTGCTTAGATTATTAAACCACAGAGGGGCTCTGTATTGGAAGGATCGCTGGTATTGAGCAGTCCGACAGCGGGGTACTAGAAGGAGGTCAGAAACTGAGGTGTGTGTGTGTTGGGTCTTCGGGGATTTGTTTAGCAGGCAACCAGTGCTCGGGGGTAGTAATCCAAGTAGAGCTTTTTTGGACAGGAGGCAGGTTTGATATTTGATCCTGTTACACAGTTAGAGCCAGCCAGATTCAGCATATAACTCGCAGGTATGAGTGAGGTGAGCAGCACCTGTAACTAACCTACAGGCTTTGTTCAGGGCCACCGTGAGTCATTTAAGAGATGTGGAGGTTGCAGCACAGTATATGATTAGACCATAATCAATGATCGAGAGGACCGAGCTGTGAACTGCAACCCTCATAGCTTCTTGGGTAAGACTTCATCTGTGTCTGAAGAGGAGCCCAATTCTGGTATTAACATCTCTGGCAACATTTTCAATGTGAGGCACAAAGGTAAGGTGACTATCCAGGGTATTTGAAGAGCTGAGTTTTTTCAAGAGTGTCTCCGTGGTTTTTGGTGATAGTGAGTTGATGGGCCTTAAACTTATTCCGAGAGGACGAAAACAGCTGGACTTTAGTTTTTTGTGGTTTAGCACTAGTTTGTGATTATTAAACCATCTCTCTGCTTCTGTGAAGCCTTATTGAAAATTGTTTTCAAGAGCGTTGGGATCCGGGTGGCATAGAGGAGAGTACGCTGGTTGCAGACAGCTGGAAGGTCGTTCAGGAAAATACTGAACAGTAAGGAACCCAGGACTGAGCCTTGAGGTACCCCTGATCGGACAGCCCTCTGAAGTCTATCACTATGGTAGCTTCCAAACCATTTCAGGGTGTTTGGGGCAACTACAGTTTTAGAGAGTTGGCCAAGCAACAGTGTGTGATTCACTGTGTCAAAGGCTTTTGTTAGGTCAGCAAAGGCTGCACCTACAATCTTGCCTTGATCGATGGCCTGTTGTATGAAGCTTGTGAATTGTAGTAATGCTGTGGTAGTACTGTGTCCTTTTCTAAAGCCATGTTGTTGTGGGCACTGGATGGAGTATGTGTCCAGATAAGCACCAAGCTGGTTGGTGACAATTCGCTCGAGCACCTTGGAGATTGGAGGGATTATGGATATAGGCCTATAGTTACCCTGTAGGGAACGATCACTGGTTTTATGCACCAGAGTTATGATGGTCATTTTCCAGGCATCAAGAAATTGTCCCAGTGTAAGAGAAAGGTTTAGAAGCTTAGTTATAGGTAGGAGAACTTCATCTAGGGTTAGGGAGATAAGCTTAAGGTCTAGTCCGTCACTACTGTGCCTTGTGTATTTTAGTACCTTAGCTAGTAGTTTTCTAACCAGGTTGCATGATACCCTTTTAAAATAAAAAGGGGGGTACTCAGGACTATTTTCATTACTGTGGCTTGGAGAGCGGGCAGCATCATCATCGAAAAAGTCAGGTGGGAGAACACAGCTCAAATTGGTAAAAGCATTGTTAAATACATTAGCAATTTCCTGAGTGTCAGCGGTAAGGGTCCCATTTATATTTAGCATTGTAGGCAATACTTTTGGTTCTTTGCCAGTGACATCATTTATATTAGACCAGAACCCCAGGAGTTGGTAAGCATCTCCCTATGGTACTTTTTCTTAGCCTGGCAAGTCTCCTCGTGCAGTTGTTTCTAGCAGCTTTATAGGCTTGTAGGTCCTGCTGCTTATCTGTGGCTTTTACGCAGTGCCAGAGATGGTCCTGAAACTTCATGTGGGAAAGGAACTCAGGAGTGATCCAGGGGTTCACCGTGTCAGAGACCTTAATCTTTTTCAGAGGGGCATGTGTATCACAAGCAGTGTTGAAAACCCTTATAAAGTGACAGAGGGCTAAATTAATGCCTTTGGTTGAGTCCAGGATGTTCCAATTTTGGGCACGAAGCTGTTGTTTTAGGAGGTCCAGGTGTCCCCTTCTGAGAAACCTGCTGTAGATATTTTGGGGAGGGGGATAAGGAATTTATTGGTCCAGCTACATGTGATAGGGGAATGGTCACTGATGGAGTCAGGGGTGAACAGTTACATTGCAGAGCAATTGGAAAGTTACATTGGAAAGGTGGTTAGGCTGGTTAGAAATTATCCAGTCGAGGGTGGTGCTAGTCCCCATTTTATAGTTTATCCTAGTGGGCATATTAACAAGTTGAGTTAGGTGAAGGGCTGTTATTGCATCCTTTAGTGAGTTGCTCGCAGGTGACAGCCAGTTTATGTTAAAATCTCCCATGATAATTGTCTTGGTGAGGTGATTTTTGTGAGTGGAGATGGTCAAGAAGACTGAGGAGACCAGATGCCAGGTCTTTGGGAAGTATGTAGACTGAGAGTACTGATATTGTTTTGTGGTGAGCCCCCAACAGCAATTTTATCGCCAGTGCTTGGGTATTGCCTCTGAGATCAATTGGTGGCATAGCATACCCCTTTAGGGAATTTTTTAGAAATATAGCGCATCCACCTCCACGTTTAGTCAGCCTATCCAGCCTGAAAATAGTGTATCCAGTTATAGCTACTGCAGAATCCGGTATTTTGGGGGTCATCCATATCTCAATGACAGATAGTATGTCAGGGATGTGCTGGGTTACCCAGACTTTCAGGACGTCAATTTTGCTTAAAAGGCTGCAGATAATAATTGTGGCCAATTTAATGGTACCTTGTTTAGGGAGTGCATTGTAGGTGGGGGGGAGCTTCAGGACCTGGATTAGGATGAATGTTTCCAGGTAGCAGAAGTAGCATAAGGGCTATCTTGAGTAGGAGTTCTCTTAGAGCCTTGGAGAAACATTTAACCTTCATACGAACACAGCGAGGTTTTGTCTTTTCCCTGTATAAAACAATGAGGATGGTGTGGTCCTTAAGGACACATTGATGGGGATGTGATCCACCTACGGGCCAAATATTTATAATGGTCAGGATCATTGAGGTAGACCAAGGTTCTTTATTAATAGTGAAAAAGTTCCCAGATGAGCAACCTATGTTGAAGTGAAGGTTTTTCAAGATTTCAGTATTGGGCGAATAAACCAAACTATGGTTTTTCTTGCTTGTGGCTGTGGGCAACGACAGAAATATGAGAATGGGAAAGGCACTCAGTAAGAGTTAAAAATTTTGGGAAATATAAGCAGTTCCAGCAGAAATGCACTTGAGTTAGCCTCCAAGCACTTGAGAAAGAACAGTTACCTACAGATTTGAACATCAAATCCATAGAGATTGCTGTATAAAAAGTCACAGGTTAGAGAGAGAAACCAAATAAGACTGTTTAATAGTTAGAACTACAACAGCACTACATTGTGGTATCACATCGTGGTGTTACCCACCTGTATTCTGGTCATGCATGCCTCCTGCCCGACTTGTATTTTATTTTTCTCAGCAGCCTCCTCTTCAGCCCATGAGGACTCACCTTCCCGCACTCTGCTTCACAATTATGGACCTGCGTTTCCCTTCCCCGAATCGGCACAACAAATTCCCACAAGCAGGCTGTCTTCCTCCCTCCTTCTTTCCACCTGAGCACATGACGTACTCGCATACAGACTGTCCCTCCTCCCTCAATGCCCCCCCAGCACATCATGCACTTTAGTGCCAGCTGTCATTCTGTTTAGCATAGCGTCCCCCACTTCAGTGTGTGTTGCACTTTTGTTTTTTAAACTTCCCCTCTATCTCAGGCATGGCGCACATGTGCACTACTGAGGCTCGCTATTGCCACTGGTGCCAAGTGGCCAAGCCAGCACACTGCAGCATTCATTTCCATATGGAAATGCTGGCTCTAAAAATACATCTCCAGGGCTAAAAATGCCTTTCCACGGAAATCTGGAAAGGATATATTTTGAGCCCTGTAAACTTTGGGCCGGTTTTGCAAAGCTTGATCCCAAGTTGCGACAATGGCAGCTTGCACCAAATGCGGCTGTATCAGGGTCTCTGCACCCTATTCAGTAATGGTCAGGGTCCCGGCACATATGTCCTGCAGCTTGGGGCATCAGTGGCAGTGCGCCAAACAGATGATGCATCCACAAGCTGCAGTGTGGTTGGGCAGCAGCTGCACCCTTGTACATAGTAGCTTGCACCCGCCCCCACCCAAAATGCCCATACTATACATTGTACATGAATGGGACCACAATATAATGTACTGGAAAAGTCCGATCAACTACTGAGGAAAGCCACCCCTGCCCCCCAGCCCAATATGGCTGTATATGTCATCATTGCACAGGTTTAGTCCTGGTGGTCTATTGGTCCCCAACCCCAGCAGGTAGTGCTCACCACCCCACTCCCCCCCATTCCGAACCCCGATCTGATGACCAACACAGTCCTCCTCACACCACCACAGCCAGCCGCCAAATGAACTGTCAAAACATGTACATACAGTACGTGCTCTGACAGTTCATTCAGTGGCTGGCCGTGGTGGTGTAAAAGGGGCTGTGCCAGTCCCTGGATTGGGGTTCAGAAAATGGGGGAAGGTGAGTGTGGTGGTGAGCACTACCTGCCGGGATAGGGGGATGGGGGGGCCACTAGACCAGCAGGGATTCTTTTACATTTGTGCAATATTAACATATTATGGAGCAATCAGGGCTGGGCACTAGAGCACCGTGAAAGTTAGTTACTATACATTTTATACATTTTGGGTGAGTGAGGAAGGGGGTGACGACACAGTGGTGCACAGTTGCCAACCATCCCAGAGAGTGTCTAAGTACCATTACACCTGCTTTTGGCTTGCCTAACAGTACTTAGAACATTGTCCTCTGGGAGGATTCCTGAATACAGTTTAATGGGATATGGCCGTCTGCATCTGCAGCAAGCCCCTTAGTGCCATGCCACAGCCTTTTTTGTGGTGCATGTCTGGCGCAAACCCCGTTTGCTGCAAGCAGCCTACGTTTGATGCAGGCTGGTTTCCTGAATAGCTCCTGGACACATCTCTTGTCTCAAGGTGTCAGTTGTGGCACAACTGTCTGCCGCAAGTACCTTGTGTCTGACATAGGACTTTGAAAATTCGGCTCTTTTATTTTTTTTTTAAAGAAAGCTTGGATTCCAGCCATTAAGAATTAGCTCTGTAGATGCTGTTTGTGTGTGTCAATAATACTGTGAAAATGTCAACACTGTCCTAAACAGCTTTTCTGCAATGTTGTCAATACAACTGTTCAAGTTGTGACACATCTTAAAATTGGAAAATATGCCATGTTCACGTGCTTTTTGTTAATGCTGATAGAGCATGTCAACACTATGTTTTCATATAAACACCATAAATTACATAATGGCTTAAAAAATGAATAACACATATTGATCAGCTTTTTCTGAATTTTGGTAATACTGCACATTGTTTAATTAGTAACTGTGAAGTTCACAACTTGTCGTTCATGTTACGACTTTTTAATCATGTTGCCAACATTTCATTCTCCTCTTTAGCAGTACAGTACTTGCACTTCCTTGCTTTCCCAGGCTTTGCTTATGTATGCATTGCAAGATAACAATAATCTTTAAAATCTGCACTAAAAAGCACACAGGACTGCTAAAGGCACAGAAAGCTAGGATTTCTGCCTTAAAAGTAAAACCTGAGCTTTCTTTCCCATTATTGTTCTGCAGTAAGTCCAAACATTTTCATGACGTGAGTTGGAGATATCAGTGAATGTAAATGATGAAAGTAGGACCCTAGTCATGGAGGCTACAGTACATGCCACTCGTAGCGTGTATTAACCAATTTATATCTTGCTGCTGTCTAATGGGAGACAAGGAGACCCCATGGCATTCACCAAACATCCCTGACCCATCCTGAGTGACCTTTTAAAATCCCAGCAGTTCCATGGAGCACCACAGGTGACTGGGTCAGCTGGCTGCATTGGGAAGCAGCCATGGTTCATGGTATGTGAGACACTACCTGCATGTGACCCTGAGGGGTGCAGATGCATTATTAATGTTTTTTTGTTGACTAGGAATGGAGACTAGAAAATATTGTCTTATTTGAGCCTCATTTGGGGAGGGAGATACAGGAAGCACTGACTGATATTGAACCAGGTTTAGCTGGTGGGAGGCACAGGATCATTTGTTTTATTATCTGATTGTCCCTTTGCTACAAGTTTTTGGTGTACACTGAACACCGTCTGGAAGGAACCTCTCTTCCTTACTTCTGATCACTAAAGTGTAGTCTTGGGCATCTCATTTTTGATCACAGATGGAGAAAGTTTCACACTAGCATTCTGTGAGGGATTTTTGCTTTATGTAACTATCACCCATGGCTGGCCCACTGTGCCCTCTCTCTTCAAAAGAAACTGCTGCCTTGCATAGAGACTTAATCAGGTTACTAAAACACTGCAACACTTAGCTCAGATGGAAATTTCATGGCTGCCCTCTCATCAGTTTCAGAGTTACTGGGCTTATTGCATCTAGATCACTTATGCTGGGCCGACCAGCACTTAAGAGGTTTGAAATATGATTCTCCCACCATCTTAGCAGATGATTTTCCTCAAGTTTATATTGGGATGGAAACATAGAAGCATAGAATTTGTTGGCAGAAAAGGACTGCTCGGCCTGCCCAGTCTCCCCAGATGGGCCCTTTCCAGTCTGTCTATGCAGGCCCAAACTAATCTCTGGCAACTCTTCCTCATCCCTGCCTATTTACTAATATTCCCCTATGTCTGTCCCATAGAGGGTTGAAGCCTCCTACTGTTTTCACCTCCATCACATCCGTTGGCAGTCTATTCCCAGCAACTTCCACTCTTTTAGTTAAGCAGTACTTGCTCACATCCCTCTTAAACTCCCTTCCACCTCCAGCTTCATCACATGCCCTCTGGTCCTGGTACTCTTCTTCACTCAAAAGAGACTCGCCTTGTGCACCCTGTTCACCCCTATGAGTTACTTGTAGGTCTCTATCTTGTCCCCTCTTGCTCTCCTCTCCTTCAGGGAGTAAGTGTTGAAATCCCTCAGTCTCTCCTCATAGGGCTTTTGGTGTAACCCTGCACCATTTTAGTTACCCTCAGCTGGACTCCCTCCATCCTGCCTCTGTCTTTTCTGAGCTGTGCCTTTCAGAGCTGGACACAATACTCCAGGTGGGGTCTCACTAGTGAGTCATACAGTGGCAGCGCCATCTCCCTCCTCCTGCTAGAGGTCCCTCTCCCAATGCTTCGCAGCATTGCACTGACCCTATTTACTGTATGGTCACGCTGCCCTACCATTTTGAGATCATCAGATATGATAACCCCAAGGTACTTTTCCTGCTTAGTGATTGACAGTACCTCCTACCCATCCTATACTCAGTTCCTGGGTTTCTATGCCCTAGGTACATGATTTTTGACACTGAACCCCAACTGGCATGTTCCTGACCACTCCTTCAGTTTCCCATGATTCCTATGCATTCTTTCCACCCCCTCCTGATTGTCAACCCTACGGCAGATTTTGGTATCATCTGCAAGAAGGCATACTTTCCCTTCCAGTTTATCTGCAGTGCCACTTGTGAAGACATTGAAGAAGACAAGTCACAGTACTAAGCTCTGCAGCACCCTGCTGTTTTTTTTTTATTTAGTCTTACCATTGATGCAAGACTTCCTAATATCTTTTATTCACTTTATTACTGCTAGTTTTTTTCTCCTCCTATGATCTCTGAGTATATTTTAACATTGATTTTCACCAGTTTTTTTTTTTGCACATATGTTGACAGAATGTATGGTTCTTCTGACACTGCTGTACGATTGTTTTGGTTTCAAATATTTTGTAAGTTTTTTTTTTCTTTATCAATTACATTCCCTACTCTTTTGAGAAGTGTCATAGGATCTTTAACTTCTACTTGAACAACCACCAAAGCAGGCAGATGGGACCTTGGTTTAATATCTCATTCAAAAGACAATCACCACCAGAACAGGCAGAAGCAGCCACCAAAGCAGATAGTATTGGTTCTGGGGACCTGTGGCAGTAGGGCAGGAGAGTAACTGATCTTTATTTGCTTTATTTTTATTTAAAAGAAATTTACCAGGAAAGGCATACTAGCTATAAGCTCATTTCCAGAAGTGTCCTGGGGGAAGGGGGGATAAATACATAATAACAAGTAGTAAACACAAAATATAATAATACAGAAACATAATAATGTACTGTTATATACAGTATAGTATAGGCATGAATTAATAACAGTACAGTTAGAGTAAATCAGGAGCGTGCGGTACCAGGCACTCCCAGGTTTATATTCAGAAACTGTACATTGGAACAAAGGAATATAAGTAGGAAAGTGAGAAGAGGTGGAGGAAGAGTGGAGGGGATGTATAAGAGGGAGGTGAGAGCAAGGAAGAGGGCTGGAGGGAGTGATGATATGGTAAGATGCAGAGAGGAATGGAGGAGAGGAGAGGAGAAGGGGGAGAGGAAGAGTATACTGTAGAGAAGAAGATGTGTAGTAGGAGGAGACGGTGGGGGTTGGAGGGAGGGAAGGTGGGAGGATATGGTAAGATGCAGAGAGAAATGGAGGAGAGGAGAGGAGAAGGGGGAGAGGAAGAGTATACTGTAGAGAAGAGGATGTGTAGAGGATGAGGAGAAGATAGGGGTTGGAGGGAGATAGGATATGGTAGGATGGGGAGAGAAATGGATGAGAGGAGACAGGGAAGAGGAAGAGTATAGAGGTTAGAATAAGCAGAAGTGTAAGAAATGGAAGGTGAAGAGAAGTGTGGGAGGTAGGAAACTAGCAGTGGGTAATGAAAAAAGAATAAACGGGAGGAGGCAGAATATTGGGCTGTGGACATTTGCAGGAAGGAGCAGAATGAGCATGGAGTAAGACTGAAAGACAGCATTTGGAGGAGTCAGAATGAATGGATAGTGGAAGAGAGTGCCAGATATGAGGTAGCTGGAAAGAAAAGGTATTTTGGCCAGCAAGGGATTTACGAGAGGGGAACAGAAGGAAGCGATAGCCAGATTTACAGAGAGAGTAAGAGTAGGAAGGCATAGGGGAGAGAAGTGAGCTAAGATAAGAGGGGAGAGAAGCCAGCCAGAATTTAGAAATGAAGGAGGTGCAGTGGGTTATCCTGAGCTGCTGGTGATGTTTTCTACAGTCTCTCTCCCACCCCCCAAATGCTACGAGCAGAAGGAAGGCCAGGTCAAACTTCATCAGAGACCCCTGGCAATATACAATTTTGGGCCACGAGTTCCCTTACTTTAAAGATTCAAATTTATTAGCTGGCAAGTGTTTTATCATACCGTTTTTTTTAGCAATAATGTATTTCTGACATCCTTAGATTCATAATCAAAGTATTTTTTATTTCTACATTTATTTTACAATGGGTTTTATTATTACTGTTGTGGTTAATGACTTAACCAAAAAAATATGGTCTCCACCAGCAATCAAAAAAACATCTGCCCTGTTGAGGTTACATTTTGACTATACATACTAGATTCATAAAGGAGCTGTAAAAGGAAGATGCTAGTGCATTTTTCTGGTGGCAAACAGCAGAATCACACCAAAATGTTTAATCTTTTAATGGTGGGCATAGCAACAAAGCTGAATATTTTATAAATTTCAAAACCATATACAAGATCTCCAGTCTGAAATAAATAAAATGAAAAAAAAGGGTATATTGATTTTTTTACCAGGGGTTGGCAGTATAGCCTAGAGGTTAGAGTAACAAGATGTGAATGAGCTTGGTACATCCAGCAGACCTGGGTTTAATTCCCACAACCTCCACTTGCATACTGTGTGACCTTAAGCAAGTCATTTAACCTCCTCAGTACTTCTAGGCTGCCCTTAAAAACAGGCCTTGTGCCTAGTGGGCCTTACTCGGTTACCAAAAAATAAAATAAAAAAAATTAAAAAAGTATGTCATTTTTTGTGACTAGCAAATACTGTTGCTTATAAACCCAGACTATGATTTGCACTTCTTCTTTGCATGGTGGGCTAGGAGGGGGGTATTACATAGGGTCAGAAAACATTAAGTTTTCTTTTTTACTTTCCCCTGCACCTTTGAATAGTTGATTAATGATCCTGTCTGTCCCCCAGTCTCACCTTTCACTGTCGCTTCCTGCCATCTGGCTCCAAAAGCTGTCCCTGCATCCTCAGAGGGTCCAGCTTACCCCTGCTGGGGCCCCCATGGGAAAGGAGGGGAGTAGCATTCCTGGGGGCAATCTCTGAGGTATGCAGGGCTAGGTGAACAGGAGCAGTGCACTAGGGGGTATGGCATGGGAGGACTTGGTAACTGTCATTCGGCAGGCCATGATGGGTGCTGTTTCCATTTTCTGGGCCCCTCCCCACACTTGTATGCTAAGGGGTCTAGATTGCCCTTCTGTATGAAAAAAAAAACATATTTATCTTGGGTCATCCAAAAGACTGATCAATGCAGTACTGGTATGCAAAGGATGAACACAACAGAAAAAAATATTTCTCCACAGTCTGGTTTATTTACACTTGAAACAACATGACCAGGTCAAGGTTTCATGGCCATCACCACATCATCAAACCCGCTGTGTTCAAAACTTGTTTAAATATTAACAAGATATGTCTAAGCTTTATGTTTCCATCTTATATTAAAAAGGTATCACTGGACTCCCCACATCCAGGAAACAGTGCTTCTGCACTGACACTCTTGTTTATACCCTTACCATATACACATTTGTGTGCTGACATTTTGTTCCCCTAGGATTCTCAGACATTAGCTAATCACTATCATATTTTATAACCTTCTTTACTTTACAAAGCATGCATTTCTCTATTGTGCAAAATGTCTCATTCTATATATATATATATATATATATCTATATAAAATAAGCTTCTATTTAATACGCCTGGTATTTCTAAAAACATAATCACATTCTACTGTTGATGTACTCACTATATAATTACTCAAGTTCTCCAAATTATTACCCTGGGTAGGAATATCTTAAATTCTATGCCTCTCCGTATGATAAAATTCTTAACTTTTTTCACCTACAGGCACATGTCCTATGTCATCTGGACCCTTTAAATAAAATGCAGATATAACCACAGATATAACCACTTTAATATCCATGATCGCTCTTTTCAGTACATCACTGAATCTTAAAAAAACAAAGCCGTCCACATTCTGAAAATAATTTTTTGATAGAAAACCATGTGAGCATACCTTACAGGATAAATCACTGTACTGGATGGGGTAGCTACATTCCTTAATGTCCTTATATAATTCTTCCTGTACCTGCCCACACCCCAACGGCAAGCACCATGGCGACATCCTCGGGGCAGAGCCAGTCGATGTGTGACCACCCATGCCAGCAAGGCTCTGCACACCACCAGATGTTGCTCCTTGAGTGGTGCTCTGCAGCAATCTCCCCTGAGGGGAAGCATCCATGTGGGTGCTCTGTCACCCTCCCTGCTGGCCTTCACTCCAGACGTCCCTTGCTCGGGGCTCAAGCTTGGGTCATCATCATGCCAAGAGGGTGCCCCAGTGCACGGCGACATAGAGCCAACAACTTGAACCTTTTTAATAGAGCTCATGGCATCCTATGGACTGCTTTACCCCATGTCCCCTTGCTGTAGAAGAGCAGAGGATCCATTTTGGGACTGTACTAAACTTCCTTTTGGAACCTCAGTACCCAGCACTACACTTTTCCTCTCTACCCAACTGGCATACGGGGGTCTGTGTCCTATGCATATCACCATATAATGTATGCTAAGCATTGTGATGTAGAACTCAATATTCAGTAAATAATTATTAGCAATTTCATCCAAATAACTATTCCACTGGGGAGGAAATGCAATCCAAAGAACTTAGGTCCATTTTGAAAATCTCTTCCTCAGATACAGTTCCTATAGAGAGTGAACGCCCAAACAACAAGGTAAACACAGCAATATAATTCCTTTATATTAGTTTTGCAGAAAAGCCTGCAGAATTACGCTATTAGTGAGAACTGTCCAGCTGAACTGCCTCCTAGGAGGTGAGGAATTGCCAAGCTCCCTGTTTGATACTAAGAGGTCAGTAAAACAGAAACAATAGGTCACACAGTACGGTACAGCCCCACACTGCTTCTGACCTTTGGTATGCTTATTCATGCCTGAGACCCATGTAGGACAGCCAGCAAAAAAAGCAACTCAGCATTACTTCCTTTCCTGCTTTTAAAGTCCATCTGCATGTTCAAAAAGATTAACCCAGCACTAACATCCTTCATTGTTTGGAGAGTGGGTATCAGAGGGAATTCATTAAACATGACTGAGGTCATCTAACATATTCACTGAAGTTAAAAATACAGTTCTCACACTTCCTAAATATTCGTGCAAGAGATTCACTTTGCCAGCTACAGTTTCATCATGCAACTATTGCTTATGTAAAGTGGGTTCTAGCTGAAAACCAAAATTCTTGCACAAGATTCATACCCCTTTGCTGACATTGTAGAACTTGGGGACTGCTGATCTGCTGGATGGGCCATCCTTTGGATTTGACATTAAAACAAGCCCCTACCAAAAAATATGGCCTACCACAAGGTCCCCAACCTGTTATTGGTATATTCCAGCAATATTGCTGAAACCATGCCACAACCAGGATGTTGCAATATTGCTGCATTGTCACAAATTATCATGCAAATTATGTTACTGCAACCTATCCTTTTAGCAACCTAATGTACCAGAAAGGTTGCAAAAAGTTTCTTTTGGCAACTTTCCCAAAACCATCAGGAGGCGATAGCAGCAGAGTTGCAAGAAATACTTAGCAGCAATATTGCAGCACACTGTTTTGTTGCTGCCTTACAGCAACCTTTTCCTGAAACCTTCCAGCAACCATCAGGAGGACATAGTGGCAGGGTTGCCTGAAATACATATCAGCAATATTGCAGAACACTGTTTCGATGCTACCTTACTGCAACTTGTAAGCCCCCCTCATTTTGAGGGGGCTTATCACTCACCACTAGGGCCCCCCTCCCCCCAGGGCTAAGAGTGGTTTAGTGCTCTGGGGGGAGTGCAATTTCTGCTGGTCACCACTTGGGGCAGCAGATTAGGGGATATATAAAGGGAGAGCTGAGGGAGAATAGGTGGAGAGAGTGGGGCAGTTCTGCAGCAGGGCTATTTGAAGGGGTTCCCCCCCCTTCTCTTAGGCAGGTCAGCAGCTTCAGCAGCAATGCACCAGGTGCCTGGTTGGGCATCCGAGGGATGTGAGCAGCAAGGCAGTTTGCAGTTGTCTGGGTCCTGGGTTCCTTGAGACTAGGTGGTGAGAGCATCCAGGGCGTGTTTGGAGCGAAGGTAGTGAAGGACCCCCGGGGTTGCTGGGCCCGGTTTCTTGAGTTGTCGGGGCTGTGGAGGTCATGGCAGGGCCTCTGCAGGGGGTCAAGGCGGCGGTGGCAGCGTTCCCTGATCCTGTTCCCCATGTGGCAGGGCGGCTCATGGGCTAGCAGTTTGGGAGTGGGTGGTGGTCTTTACTCGTACGGGGCCTGCATGGAGGGGCAGGTCCTGAGGTCGTGGATTAGAGCCCCAGGTCGAATCCTCAGGCTTTGGGTTAGAGTCCTTTGTTCACCCCGAGGCCTTTTAGGCCATGGAGAAACAGTAAAGTAATGGAGCCACTGTGACTGCTGTTTGGGAGGCTCAGCTCTGGGAAAGCTTCAGAAGCCACGTTGAGAGAGAGAGAGAGAGAGAGAGAGAGAAGCCATTAGGGACCAGACCAGTCCAGGACAAGGGCTACGTTTTTGGGAAAGTGAGCCATGTTTGAGAAGAGGCAGCCATGGAACTAGCAGGCAGTTCAGTTTTTTGCCCTGAGAAAGAAATAGCTTGGTGGTGTAAGAGGAGCACATTGCTCCCCTGGTAGAGGTTTTTTGGGCTGAAGCAGCAAGAGGTCTGGAAAAGAGTTCAGTTTTGGAGAGAAGCTCCATTAGAAGTGGGACAGCAACCAAGTTCTTAGGTACTTACCAGAGTCAGGGAGTTATGGGAGCTTCACACTTCTGGTCATTTAAAAGAAATTCTCAGTCCTGAGTAAAGTGCTGCTGCTGTAGCCGGTACCAGTAGAAAATGTCTCCATGCCTAAGTACTGCCCTAAAAGTGTCTCTGTCATGCGTTCCATGTAAAACATTATTAGCCCCATGGAGCTGTGCATTTTATGTTCTTAAGCAACTGGGACTCCTGAGCCCTGTTAATCATTTAGGGGCTCAGAAGAATAAACCTGATTAGTTTGGGAGAAATTGGAGTCCGGTGTGATTAATCTTTTAAAGGATTCTAAATGAAATAACTAGTCCTTTAGTTTCAGGGGTCTTCCATGGTCTCCCCTGGGGTCTTGAAGCAATCCAGATGTTTTCCTGTGCCCTGTCACTCCAGGGCCAGGGTGTGGATGTGAATTGCCTGGGTCTGCTCTTCTGGAAAGAATCTGCTGGAGCTAATTGATTTCTTTGTTTGGGGCCCTTGAAACAGGTACCAGAAGACATCTCAAGGTAAGAGATATTTTATTCTATGCTTTCTGGTCAGAGAAATGCTGGTGAGCATTCTATTGTCTGCGACCCCCTTCCTCGAAACATCTGGCCCCTAGACATCAGGAAGGGGGGCTACAAACCCTTTCCTGAAACCTTCCAGCAACCATCAGGAGGACATAGTGGCAGGGTTGCAAGAAATACGTAGCAGCAATACTGCAGCACATTGTTTTGTTGCTACTATATCTTACTGCAACCTTTTCCTGCAGCCTTCCAGCTACTATCAGGAGGAGGTAGTGGCAGGGTTGCAAGAAATACATAGCAGCAATATTGCAGTATACTGTTTTGTTGTTACCTTACTGCAACCTTTTCCTGCTACCTTTCAGGACCATCTGGAAGACATAGTGACACAACTGCCAGAAATACAGTATATAGCAGCAATATTGCAGCACACTGTTTCATTGCCACCTTGCTGCATCTTTTTCCTGCAACCTTTCAACAACCATCAGAAGGAGACAGTAGCAGGGCTGCCCAAAATTTACAGCAGCAGTATTGCTGTGAACTGTTTTTTAATGGGTATATAGGAATTCATTTATGTACCATTAAGTGAAGAATAACCCATGATCAAGTGTGCATCAGTATTGTAATAATCAAAGAACCTGGGTGGGTTGTGAACCCTAAGGCCAGCCAAGGACCTTCAATCACCCTGGAAGTGAGGTTATTACAGCGCTGACACACACCTGGAGTAGATTATTACACTTATGACATTTGTAAAATGGTCAAAAGTGTATCATTTACTGCCATTAAAGTAATTTAATGCTGCTATTAAACCATCAATTAAAAAACATGAAAAATTGTCCAATATATTTCAGTAGATCTTAATGGGTATTAGTCAATGACCATTAAACAACCACACATTTTTAACGGGTGTAAACCCATTGTAATTTCCCATTAATTTAGATTTTCATTTTTAATGGTGCTACTAATTTTAATGTATTAGACTACATTCTAAAGGTTCACGAGACCCTTGAACTCTTGTGATATGATACCATTCATTTTTTTTAACGCACAATGCCATTAAATCATTTTGTATGCAACACAGCAAGACTAAAATTCTGCATTCCAACCGGCAAAAAAGTATAAGGCTTTTTGTTGTCATTGTCCAGCCCACCACACTCCAACAATCTTCAAACTCAAAGAACAGAGCTCCACAATCCAACCCTCCAGAGTATAGGGCTCCATAGCTCCACACTTTAACCCTCCCAGGTAACCAATGCAGGTGCTCCACTAAATGATAATTCGGTATATCAGTAAGAAGAACCCTTACCTGGCCTAAAGAGATCCTCAGCAAGCGCCTTGAACCAGCCAGGGGGTGCCTAGAATTGACAAAATAAAAATTATTAGACATGACACAAAGAATCCAAAGTGCTGTAAATAAAATAGATTTGCTTGCAGGTGGTATCCTCAGAGCTATTTTTGGGTACACATTGCCAGGCGAACTCTTGGGGGGGAGCCAAAGCTCTACTTAGCTGCTGACTGGATCCCCTGCCCCATGTGAGCAGGGCATTGTGGGATATATAGTAGTATCTACCCCCCAACTGCACAATCGCCTGTACAATGAATCAAAAAGATTTAAAATTAAAGAATTAAGAAAGAGAAAGGGAAAATCCCACTGCATCCCCCTTCCCCTTCAGTTTCATTCCCAGTGACTGGGGGACAAGGAAGGAACACTGGCACTCACAGCGGGGGGCATGGAAGTGTTACACCAAGGGTTCAAGCGGAGTACCCTTGGCCAGTTCTCCTCAAATGGCTTTTGGAGGTGCCAAATCTTTGGTGGGCTGCAGACCAATTAGCCACTAGAGTGACTGGTCTGCAGAAGTCTCTCTAAGTGTGTGTTGGGGGAGCATTCTTGATCCAGTGGAGTACATCACATGTGCAGAGGAGGCACTATGTGCTTTTTTTTAGCAACCATGAGCATACACCAGTGGCTTTGAAGACTGAGCCCTAAAAGGGAAAATACAGCAAGATATAGTAAAGGACACACACAGAGAATATTTTGGAGGGAGGGGGCTGGGTGCCCCTTAATAGTTTTAATTATGCAAATTCTCCTTAGTGAATCAGTTCCATAGTATTGTTGACAATTCTGGCATGCTGGCACCTGCATTTATTCCCCAAATCTGGGACATCAAAACTGAAAGCTGGCAGAGAGAATGCAGAGCATTTATGTGGATGCTATCCTCCCAGGATGATATTTCCTAGTGCTGTAGTGGTACCACCCTCCTGATCTCCATTCCTGTAAACCATATATCCATGGCAGTCCAATGGACTCCCTCTGATGTATGCTGGTTTCAGTAATATAACACCCCCTCCATACCCAGGCCAACTGCTCAGCACCCACCACGCTCTAACCCTCCCTCCCCCAGTCTGGCACCTGACTTACCCTAAGACATTGTACTTAATGGGTGTCTCAGTCCCAGTCATTAAGATGGCAGACATCGTGGTGAGGGGAGGTTCTGTGCTGACCACCTGCATCCTCTCACCTGGTAGGAAAAGGGGGGGCCCAGGGTGCATGTCACAGACACTTCAGAATTCAGCCATAGTGCACCACTGATGTGGTTGGGGTTGGGGGGTGTTAACGCAAGCTGGTGTGCTCCTTATTTCCTTCAGAAGTGAGTACTGATCTGCCTTGGGCAGCATCGTGCCACCACTCACAGTTCACCTATGCACTGCTTCTGTCTCACTGAACAACTTCCAGAGTCTAGTCCTTGCTGCCCATAGGAGAGGCTGCAGGACTTTGGAAGGCTCCTCTTTTTAATTGGTAGACCAGCTAGGAGCCCAGCCCCCCTCTCAAACAGCTTTGTATATTTCAGCCCTCACAGGGTAGGTGAGGGATACAAATGCTGCAGGCTCTGAGAAGGGAACGGGCAGGTCTAGAAAGCCACCCGTCTCTCTCAGGAACAGCTGTGGGTGTGCACATCCCAAATAATAATTATGGAATACAACAAAATCACAAAAAAATAGAATCTACCACTATTCATGGTAAAAACCAAAAACAAGGCGCTGCGTCAGCATGTGGTCTAAAAGCAAAACAAAATGGTTATATTTACGTGCACACTGAAAATAGAAAATAGAGTTAAATATCTGCGTTTTGACCTTAGGTCTTCTTCAGGAAATATCTAAAAGAGAAAAAAACAAAGTTAGTGTACAGGGGAGGTAAAATGAGGGATATTTATATCTGGGGAAAGAAAAAAGGGGAGGCTCAGGGAGAAGAAGTGATAAATGGTAAGATTAAGAGAGAATCTGTGAAACAAAAAGGTGATGATGTGAAAGATAAGTATAATAGGAGTGAAAGAGCTAGAGAAGTCCCCAGATGGGGACTAATTAACAGGGCCTAGTAAGAAGGCTGAAAGGTGACAAATGTGTGGGAAGGAGACAGAGATGGAGACTTATGGTGAAAATGAAAAAGAAATGAAATGTGCACAGATACAAACAGACATTAGGAAAAATAAGGGGTGGCTGAAAGATGTTAGTGGAAAATAAGTCTATCACTTAAACCAGAGGGCTGTTGGGAGCCAAGGTGGATGATCAACTTGGCTTCCATGTTTTTTTTATGGTCAGAATCCCAGAAGCCCTGCTGAAGGACACAAACAGAAAGGTCATTGACACTGTGGTCCCTGGAGATAAAGTGGGATACATTGGGTTTAGCAGTGTCACCATTCCTGACTGCTCTGTAATGTTCCCCGAAATGGTCAGCAAGGCGCCTACCAGTCTCTCCAATGTAAATAGCTATACACTTCCTGCAAAGAATACAATACACCACATTAGTGGAGGTGCATGAGAACTCCTTGGTGATATGAAAAACACCTGTAGGCCCCCAATTTCAGTCACACTGGAAATAAATTTGCAGGTGTGTCAGCGAGTCCTGTTGCAAAGTTTGGTACCTGGTAGGGAGGAACTGTTAAGAGTAGGTAGGCTGCTTTTAACCAGGAGATTCCACAGGTTGGGTTGTCAACGGTAGGAGGAAATAGGTGGTTCTGTAAAGAAAGCACCAATGTTAGGGTCAGTTTGCAAAATGGGAAAGTTACTGGTGATGATCATCCTGTGAAGAAAAGGTGTGCTCTGATGGAAAGGAAGCACTAGTGGAATTCGCCGTTGTTCTTGCGTGACAGTATCCTTCCTGTGGGGGTAAAGGTTACGGGGCATGTTACTGACCCAGGAGAGTGCTCTGTCCACTGTGCTTTTAGGGTATCCCCTGTTGATAAAAAACTGTGCATTATTTGGGTCTGCTCAGCAAAATCATCCTCTTCACTGCATAACCTGCGAAGTCTAAGAAAGTGTGAATAAGGCAGGCCATTCTTGGCATGTTTAGGATGGAAGGAGCTGTGGAGGAGGAAACTGTGAGAGTCAGTGGGTTTGTAATAAACTGATGTCTTCAGACCAGTGTTCTGTACTGACAGTTGGATATCCAGGAAAGGCAGTGTAGAGGAGGATACTTCAACAGTGTATTGAAGGGAAGGATGGGCTGTGGTAAACTTGTCAAGGAAGACTTGTTGGGTCTCCCTGAAGCAGTAGGTGGCCCCCACACAGTCATCTATGTAGCATTTGTAGAGTTCAGGCACAGTCCCTGTGAATGAGAGAAAAAAAAAAAACGCTCCTCCACCCAACCCACAAACAGATTAGCAAAGCTGGGATCCGTCTTGGTACCCATGGCAACTCCACTGACCTGCTGAAAAAAATTGTTATTAAAAGAAAAAGCATTGAGTGTAAGAACAAGTTCTGCCAGGTGAGTTAGTGTGTGTGTGGGTGGCTGCTGGACTTCCCGCTTATTCAAGAAATGCTGCAAAGCTGTCAGACCATCATTGTGGGGGATCACTGTGTAAAGAGATTTGATGTCCATGGTGAAGACAAGCTGATGAGAGTCACTGAATCTGAACCTGCCAAATAACTGGAGAGCATGGTTAGTGTTTTTAACATAGGAGTGCAGGGACTCAACAAGGGGTCTCATGAGGCTGTCCAAAAATGCAGAGATGTGGGATGTGGGGCAGGAGCAGGCAGACACAATAGGATGTAGAGCTCCTTTTGCCAGACCACAGCAGCACCTCCTTTATCAGCTGGTTTGATAACAATGTCATTCCTACATTGCAGAGATCTGAGGACTGCAAGCTCACCAGGTGTCAGGTTGGAATGGTTGTGCCTGCAATGAAGATTGAAGTTGGTGGTGTTTTCCATGCATTGGTTAACAAAATAATCAACAGCAGCAAAATGTCCTGGAGGGGGTGTCCATGCACTTCACTGGAGATTGATATTGTTAATTGTTCTGGTGATACTGTCATCATCTGCGGGAAGAGAAGTCTCATTAGAAAAATTAGCTGTTAGGCGTACTCTACGATAGAAGCACTGCAGATCAACTTGAACCTGGGGTGCATCAAGATATCTGGTTGTGGGCACAAAGCAGAGACCTTTGCTAAGGAGTGATTGCTCATCTTGTGTCAGGGGAAGGTCTGGAGGAATATAAAATACCAAATTGTTAGGTTGTGTCTGACTCGAGGGCTCATATTGGTTGTTAATCTGCTGGGTGAGAGACTGGAGTTTTGCAGATTTGGTGTCCTTGAGGAACTGAAAGAGAGTGGAGTTAAGGTTTTGGATGCAGTGCTTAATTAAAGGAAGGTTATCTGGAGCCGTTCGCTGCAGGAAATCCTTTTGCCTTTGAATGGTTCATGGTACTCTTACTCAGGGAATTACAGTAATAAAAAAAAAAGACCCTAGGCAGCAAAGATTTGTCCCTGGGCCACACCCTCCACACTCCTGTGATTTATCACCCTCACTCCTTCCTTATTCTTCCACAGGAATCCCCCCTCCCACAAAACAAAATTGCTAGGTCCTGGCATTTTAAATGTTAGCCCCCCCCCTTACCCCAAGTCATGATTTGCGAACATACTGTATACAGCAAGGTATCCAGGCTAGCCCAGCCCCCCCCTCATAACCTGCAGCACACTTGGCCACCAGCTCTATCAGTCCAATAGATCAATGGTAGGGCATGATGGTGTTCATGACCGTGAGGGAGGAGGCAGAGCAGTATGTGTCTCTGATGAAGCTATGCAGAAATCAATCCTCCTTGCATCATCAATGACATGCAACACTCTGGCTATTCCTTCCCACTCACAGGTGCATTCATGCTCTATTGAGCAGCAAGCTGATTGACGTAGCATGTGGGTGTGCGGGGTGGCCATTGGGCTATCCTGAATATCAATATGTGCTTGCAGCCTTACCACCTTGCAGCCTTGTACTGTTAAATATCATAAGCTAAGCAGGGTCAGCCAGGCCTGGTTAAAAGGAGAATGGAAGACCTCCAACAAACACCAGGTGGGGACAAGGCCGACAACTGGAAAATATCTTCTAGGGCTCCTTTCCTGGCTAAAAACATAACTCAGGTTGCTATGTTCTACAACAGGTGTAGGCATCCCAATGCATGCTACTCACCCTACAGGACAGTTAGGTAATTAAATAGGATGAACCTGCTGTGTCCGAGTCACAGCGCCCAGAGTTGGGGTGTCCTGGGTTTGGGGTATTCCAGTATGACCTGTAAGGGAAACACAGAGAAGGCCAAAGAGACACAAATGGTCGTAGGTCTTAGAGGAGAGATTAGTTGTTAGAATTAAACAAAATAAGATACTTATCTGAAAGGTACAGTAGATAGCTGATGTCTGGCCAGACTTGTTGAAATAAATGGGAAAATAGGTTAGTATGGGTAACTTACAGCAGCGAGAGTAGAGACAGAAAGTGGAGAGATACAAAAAGGGTACCATACAGCATAGGAGTAAAGAAAGGAGAGTTTTGGAAGAGAAGATACAGTTAATGTTAAAGTAAGGAAATTAGGAAAATAGAGATACAGAAATAGAAAATAACACAAAGAAAGAGAACAGTGTGTGTTATGTGGGGCTCAGCAATCAATTTGCATCAGTTGTCTGATTTTTTTTTTGTAGTTTATGCAAGTTGCTCAGCACAATTTTGGGTTAGAAACTGAAAGTTAGATAGATAGAGGCATTGCAGTGCACAGCCAAGGCCCCTCCCAAACTTCACAAATGTTTGGGCAAGCTAGCTCAGAGCCAGGCTAGAGTCAGAAGAAGAACACAAAGTCTAAATGCATTCTCGTCGAGTCTCCTGGAGCCCCACCCCACCCCATTGGACAGCTGGTTCTTATCACTGTATCATTTTTGTAATATAAAATGGGTTATGGACTGTCTTTCATGAGAAATGCTGAAACAGCATGTGAGTATAGAGACACACAGCGCACACACACACACACACACACACACACACACAGGTTTTAGATAGAAGGTGTTAACTGGAAGGCCAGAAGCTAATTACAGAGTAGAACAGGCCTTAATCAAGGATCTCCTATGTATCTAAAGTTAATTATAGCTGTAGTTGCTAGAGGGAAATCATAAACATTTATGACGTCCAGAGGAAACACAGTTACATTCTCACATGGTGATACAAAGCATGTTACACCTCCGTGAGATCTGGCAGAAAGACATAAATGCTTTGGTGCCTGTGTGAGAGAGAATACTGCTTAAAGATCAAAGAAACGTCATTTGAAAAAGAAAATGAGTTGTGCTGAGATCACAGAATATTAATTTACCTTCTGGAAAAGACAACCTGTTTTTGTATAGATATATTTTTTTATATATTCTGACAGGGAGGAGCTAGGTGACCTCATACAAAGAGGTGGGCAAAGCCAGCTTTTAAACAATATTATGTTTTCCTTCAGAGAACACACTTCTATCTAGACTCTGACAAAGAAACATCTTTCAGCACTTTAAGCAGGTATTTAGAGAGAGAGAGACAAATCTAAATACTGTAGTAGGAATTGTACTGTTAAAACCTTGTTCTTTTAAAAGATGTGTATGTCTTGTGATATAATAGTTCTGTATTTTATGTTTTACATAATTTTTATCTATTTTAGCAAAACTCTATTTTTGGAGCCTACTTGGTCTGTCTTTGATTTATTTTCTTTTACAGGTGGAGTATATATGGTTAAAGCAGACACTGTACATAAGCTTGAATGGTGATACCAAACTGGAAAAAGGTAAGCGTTTTAAATCTGAGGTCTTTTATTACAGTTTTTAAGGGTTCATTTCTGTAGACCTGGTTAGGTGCCCGTAGGCAAAGATATCTGGCCCCATGAAGACAGAATTATCTGAGCCTGTACATTGGATATGCTAACAAGAGGTTCACAGTTTGAATCCCTCCAAGACTTGAGACCAAAGGTTGATTCGAACCCCAAAACAGACAGGAGGGTTACCCTGTTTCTGTTAACTGTTCACAAGACTGCGCTCGGAGGTTGGCACTTTGGGAGTAGAGGGCTGACCTGCTGAGTGGGTTTGTGACACCCCTACCCCATGCACATTCAAGGAGCACATTGCGACACTGCATACAAACTGAACTGCTGCAGCAAGCCAGCATAGGGGTGTAATTTCACCAAAACCATGGGGGTTGCAAGACCACAGGTAAAAACTACCGATTAGACATTGGCGTCACTCATTGTTATATAATGTATTAAAATCACAGGTTACTTTTGTACATTCAATGCAGTGTTCCTGTGTTCAGTACACATATCCCTTCTAAAGGCACAAAACTGAATATATAAGCAAAAATGCAGCATCTTAACAGGAAATATGCCACAGACCTCTGTCAAGTAAAATTGATTCTAGTGCTCTACATCAAGAATGGTGAGTTCCCTTCCCTCAGTGACTGTTTTCTAGTTCATTTAAAAAAAATTAAAAAAAAATAAATGCAGCTTAATAATAATGAATTTTAACTAATCTGGAAATTCACTTTATTAATTGCACAACTGCATTTTCCTGGAACTGAAATGCCTGCCCTATCCCTTTTCTTCTGTGATCCGACTCCCTCCCCCAACTTGCAGTAGGAAAACTAGCATCAGCTTGCTGGCTCAATGTGCCATTTCTTATCACCAGTCTCTACTTCACTTTATTAACTGTAGAATTAATTTCATTTTTCTGGAACTGGAATACCTGCCCTACCCTTTCTCATTTGTGATCCTAACCCCCACCCCATACCTGGAAACGAGCTTCAGCTGGCTGTCTTACTGTGCCTTTCTTGATCACTCCCTCCTTACTTCACAGTATTAAATACACAAGGCACAATAAATTTTATTTTCCTGAAACTGGAATGTCCATGCCTTCCCCCATCCCCTTCTCTTATGTGAGATCCGTCTCACCTCAGACTTGCACCTGGAAAAGGCTGACTAAATGTGCCTTCCTTCTTGATCACCAATTTTACAAAAATAAATAAGTACATGAAAAAGTGGTGGTGTATTTTAAGACTGAGGCACAGATCCATACCTGCAGACCTCACTGAGTGTGTGCACTAACATCCTACACAAGGGAAGGCTGCTCTAAGCTTTGGCCTGGCTCTGAGGCTGTATCTCGTGACAGTCCCAGAGGGAACTGGAGTGTTAAAACAGTCACCATATAGTATTGTTTGAGTGTTACTGATGGAGTGGGCACTGCATTACAGTTTGTTCTCTAGGAGTGTTCATTCAGTTCAGACGTAGTGTCACTGTGGTGTGCATGCAGTGTTATTAAAGTGTGTCTCACTTAGGTTAATTAGCACTGAAACAACACTGGAAGTGCACTTCAGCCTGCAGTGTGGTTCTTGGTTCAGTAACACTTCTGACTGCAGTGTTGCAGTGCTGTTCCAGTGCATCACAATTATGGTAATTAGCACAGTACGAACATTACACCTGCACTGTGTATTGAAGTGCACATTTGCATTACTTGCTGGAGTGTTGATGTAGTGTGTCTGAAGGTATTAGTACTGAACTGACAATCTGAAGTGTAACACAGGCTATGGAACATCTCAGTTGTATAATAAAAGCTACAACACAAGGAACACAAATGTGAATTTATATTGCTGCCCTGCACACGCTACCATATACCCTTACCAGAAAAATAGGCCTATGACTGCTTTTACAGATATCAGGTATCTAGCTGCTGTTAGCTAAGAAAGAAAGTTGCTGCTCACCCGGTAGGTGATTTGTACAATGCAAATTAGGTCTGTGGCTGCCTTATAGAAGCCATGTAGGTACTATCTGTCTGCCATGGCGTAGCCACCATTTTAGTGGTTGAGGATGCTGTTTAAGTGACACCATGATTCATTTCTGTCCAGGAGCAAATTTTGTAGGGAAATGCAGGCTACCAATTTTGTGAGTAACTCTGGCTGCTTTGGTACTGCATGCCTATTCAGTGTGTGCTTTCTGGATGGTATTCTCCCTCTATTCTAGCCTATCCTGCTTGCTCTACCTATATCCTAGATCACCCTGCTATGTCCAAGCTGCACCCTAACCCACACTGCTGGCTGTCCCTACACCCTCACTTACCTGTTAGGTCCAAGTAACACCCTAACTCAACCTACTGTTTTCCCTAAACCCTAGTTCACACCACTGGGCATAGGTGCTGGAACTAGGGGTGCTGGGGGGGTGTGACATCACCCCCTTGCTTGAAGTACAGTTCTCTATGGCTTCGTATACAGGGTTTATAGTTTTGTGCAATAGTTTTCAGCACCCTCACTATAAAAATTGTTCCAGTGTCACTGCCACTGGGTCCGCTGTACCCTAGCCCACCCTGATGGATCACCCTGCACCCTCAGAGTGCAGAGGGTCTAGAGTTAAAGCTGCCAAATATCCCGGTTTGACCAGGACAGTCCCGGTATGCAAAAGGCTGTCCCGGTGTCCTGAAGCTTTTCTTGAAATTGGGATTTTGTCCCAGTTTGCAAATTTGGTCCCGGCTGACAGGTTGAACTGGCCGTGTGATCCGATCCACCTCATACTCACCTGTCTCCCCACTGCTGCGTGTCAGCCCAAAGACATCCAATTAATTACCTGCCATCTGCTGGTCTTTGGCCCTTTAAATAAAAACACCAATGGCAGGTGAGGGTACCAATTAGAAAGGTCCAATTGAATTATCCAGAGCAAGTGCTGGGATTTAGGGTTCTGATTGGAACACAGGAATTTGGACTTCAGTTCCATCTACTGTGAATGACCAATGGCAGGCGAGCAGTGCTGTGCTTTAGACATAGGCTCCCATCATCCGTCCAGGCTGGCTCAAAATTCAAATAGAAAGCGTGCTGTCGCCGTGGAGATTCTCATCACTCTCCAAGTCTGTCGCTAGTCTCCAGTGCCGGTCTGCCTGCTTTGTTTTTTTTTTCTTCAATCTACATAAGTCTGTGACCCATTTCCAGTTTGTTTGTGACTCACTGGCTGCTGTGGCTGCCTTGTCTGCCTGTGCAGGAATGGAATGGGTCGGATCTGGGGTCATATTTCTATGGTAGGATGGACGTAGACAGGGGATCAGCAGCAGCAGTGGTAGAGCCATTGAGCTGCCTTAGTTTTACATTAGAGAAGCCAGCAGAGATCAAGAGACAGTCAGAGACTGCAGAGAGAAGAAAAAAGCCAGGTGAGTCCTATTTATTTTTGCAGGTCAGCAGGAAGAAAAGCAGCTAAATCATGGGCTATGGCAGTGGTACTGCACTATTTGCTGGAAGGCCTTTTTGTATGTTTCAGTTCTAATTTCTGAGTGCAGTGGGCAGTGCAGTGTGGTATCTTTCATCTAGTCTTTCGATTTTGCTAGCTCAGCAAGGGAAGGGGGGTTGCAATCAGTAATCTAATAACCTAAGGCAGCTCTTCATCATTCTTCAAGCTCTCTCTTGATTGGCTTGGTGGATCAAGCATGGGAAGATCATGTCAGTCAGTAACTTGCAGAAAGAAGACAGCCAGTGGGGAGTAAGAAGAATTCATTATTTTCACATAGACCCTGGCTGGCCTTAAAGTCTGCAACTGCAACTGGGGTGGGCAACCGGTTGGCCAATAATGCCATCCTTTTCACTCTCAGTCCTTCAGACTCCGGTACATATTAAATCAGAGTCTGAAGGACTGAGAGGAGGGATAACATTGTTGACTCAACCGATTATCCACCAATTATCACTCCACACCCCAGTTGTCACTGCAGACCTTAAGATGAGCGGGGTCTCCCACACACACACTACTGACTTAAAGGGGAAAAAATAATTTGCTCTCTGGAGTCAGGGTGGGGAAGATGTAACAAAAGTGTGTTTTATCTTCTATAAAAGCCCCAAAACTCACCATAGAGCATCTAAACCCCAAAAGCTTCTGAGGGCCACCCCCGGCCTAAATAAGTCCCCCTAAAGCGCTTCCAGAAATTTGATAGCCTTATCTAGAGTGGATGGGTCGGGCTAGGGAGTTGACAATCATTCAGGGAGTGGAGGGGTTTAGTAGATCACCTGGCATTGTTTAAACAACTCTAAATCGAGGAGTCGAGGAAGATGGGGGCTGCGCTGGGCTAGCAATCACCAGCAGCAGCAGCAGTTTAGATTTTAGTTTGTTAATTTTTATTTTGTTTGTTAGTGTTTGTCTCCTACATGTGTTTTGTTGTCTAGTTAGTGAAACAAGCTAGTGGCAGTAAGTTAGGGAAAGAAGGGAGTAAGCGAGGACTGAGGTTGCGTTTACGGGTTTTTAGTTTGCGGTTGAGTACTGCACGCAGTCACAAAGATTTTCTTTCACAAAGTTCTCCGTTTTTTATCCAGCATCGCAATCCATGACACTGGAGATGCAATTATCCTCTTTACCTTTCTGGGAGCTGAAGATTCATGTCCTGAGGAAGGAAGAAAGAGCAAAGATCCGAAGAGAAAACACTGCATTCAAATGAGGAACCTCGAAAGCAGGTCTGTGGGAGCTATGCTGAGGGAGACATTTACATGATGGATTGAGACCTGGAATAACAGTGATCCTTCCCACGATGAGCTGTGAGTGCTGAAGCTTGAGTTTGGGTCCAGAAGTTTTTGCAGGCAGAGGGTCAGTCTCAGCTCACCCAGGAGGTGGTGGCCGCTTGGCTGGTGCTGAGTCAGACAGGAAACGCGGGAGGGGGTCCATCAAAGGACTGGCAATAACCTCTCTGTGTCTCCGAAGCGGCCCGGGGGGTCAGCCGGTGGGCTGACTGAGTCCGAAAACTGTAGTTGCGGACTGGGCAGGGGGGCAGCTACCTCCTCGGTGTGTGCTGGTGGGCCCTTGGTGTGCCTAGTCCTAGTTTGTCCCCCATCTACTGCTTAAGCATACTATTAATGGCTGTGGAGGCAGCTGCTGAGAGTTAGGTGCCAGAGCGGGTGGTAGGCCAGATTTTGGGATTTGCTTCACGAACTTTGACTTCTGGAGATCTTTCATGCTGGAGTTTTGGACTTATGTAAATGACCCTCTCCTGGCACTGTAAATAGAAACATAGAAGTTGGCGGCTGATAAGGACTGCAAGGCCCATCCAGTCTGCCCATTTTTTCTACCTTATGAATACGCCATAGGCCCTTACATTGTCAATTACCTATCTATTCAAACTCATCTGTATTGCTTCCTCATACCTATCTCATTTCAGTTTGAAGAACTGCAATGTATTCATATCCACCACTTTCTGAGTTAGGACCTTCCATGCATCCACCGCCCTTTCTGTGAAAAAGAACTTCCTCACATTATCCCTTGATCCACCTCCTTCTATTTTCATGCTGTGCCCTCTTGTACTGATATTTTTCTTATATTGAAATGCCTTAGACTCTTTCACCTTGTTAATGCCCTTAAGATGTTTGAATCATATCACCTCTCTCCCTCCTTTGCACTAGGATATACATATTGAGTTACGTTACTCTGTCCTCATATGTTTTCTGATGCAACCCCTGCACCATTTTGGTTGCCCACTGCCTCCCAGGGCTGTGACCAGTTGGGTGCAAGAGCTGCTGTTGCAGTAGGGCCCACACTGTTAGGGGGCCCAATACCTCAGAGGTCAGCATTAAGAAAATCTTTTCTAAGAGTCAAAATTGGAAGTTTCTCTTTGGAAATTGTTTATCCATTTGAAATTGGGTCTGTCAGCAGTGGTGTCAGAAGATTCCAAATCCAGTTTCACAGGGTTGGGGGGGAGTACAGAGCAAAGAAGCAATAGGGCACATTACTACATTACTCAAAACATCTAAGTGTGGTGCTTATGTCCCCAGGAGGAACAAGAACAAATTTCATTGTTCAGTTCTTTCATGGTGCCAGCAAGAGGAACGGTTGGGGGGCTTCATGGACAAACAATGCATGCTTAGAGCCTGATAAAAAAAAAAAAAAAACTTGCGCTATAAAAATTTCATATGCACTAATGGTTATTTTACATTTATTGGTTGGAAGGTGGGCCCCATAAAATATTTTGCTGGGGGGTCTTACAGTTGTTGACACAGTCCTGCTGCCTCCATTTTGTTAATGTCCTTGTGCAGGTGCGGCCTCCAGTACTGCAAACAGTACTCCACATGGGGCCTAACCAGTATCTTGTAAAGAAGGATTACCTTCCTCTTATGACTTGTGATACTCCTACTAATACACCCCAACATCCCTCTAGCCTTACCTACTGCTTTAGTGGTCTGCTTGGATGATTTCAGGTCATCTGTGATGATGATGCCCAAGTCTCTTTCTTCCCTTGTGATTGCCAGCAACTCCCCTCCCAACCTATAGGTAGCTTCAGGGTTTCTCTTCCCTATGTGCATGACCTTGCACATCTTTGCGTTAGACGCCAGTTAGATCATTGTGGACCTTCCTACATTTATTGGCAGTGAGAGTGCCTTATAGTTTTCATTCCCTATTAATTTCTGGCTGGCTTCTCAAGTTTAAGTGGTAGTTGAACTTTGAATAGCCTTTTTGGCTATGTTCGAAGAGGTGGGAGCTCTATGGACTTTCAAATCCTCGAAATTAAGAGAGTCATAGTGACTACTTTCTTTATCTGCTAAGTTACATGCTGCTGTAAGATTCTGGTTTAATTTTGCTTTTTTTTAATGTTAAATATTGTTTGGGGGTAGGTGGTTGGGGGTTGAGTTGTTGATTATTAGTTTTAGGATGGTGGTGTATTAGTGTGTGGAATTTTGATTTGAATGTGTGAGAATGCAGAGTTTGAGTGGATATTGAGATTGTGGTGTGTGCTGTCTGCTTGTGAGGATGTGCTGGGAGGGTGTGAAGACAGTCAGGCACTACTCCCCCATCAGGATCTGGGATGTCCACCCTTTTAATTGTCATCCGCTGTTCCCGGAGGCATATGGGGTGTGTTGTGCTCTAGGAATAGTTAGGAGGAGAAGGGGGTGGCTTGGCCTGAGGGGGAAATGGAAAGGAGTGTGCAGACTGGGGTAGTGGAAATGAGGAGATGCCCTGGGGCGAAATGGATCCAGGAGAGGGGTTCTCCCTGCCTGGTTCTCATACCCAAGGGCTCTGCTTCCTGCAGGTAAATGACACGTCTTCCTCGGTTGCTTATTCTACTTGGACGGTGGTATGCAATGCCAGGTCCATTAAGAATAATAATACTAATAAACTTTATTTCTTTTGCGCCTTTCTAAAATCAAGGCGCATTACAAAATAACAATCATAAAAACATCAAAAAACAAATTAAAATCCAAGCTAAAATATACAGCATTAGTTAAAATCTGTGTCATCACCAAATGCCTTTTTCCATAAAAAGGACTTTAGGCCTTTTTTAAAACCCTCCACCGTCATGCACTCTGTAATCCAACGGGGTAGAGAATTCCAGAGGGTCGGCTCCAAAAACTAAAAGTGCAGGCACCGGAAGATTTTAAAACTACCCTCAGAATCTCTAGCAACCCCTCGTTGGCTGAGCGGAGAGATCGCATCAGACGGTAAGGCACCAGAAGATCTTTCAGGTAATCAGGGCCCAAACTGTGTAGGGCTTTATATGTCAGTAATCCGACTTTAAAGGTGATCTGCCACTGAACCGGCTGCCAGTGCAGATCCCACAGCACCGGTGTAATATGGGAAGAACGTGAGATCCCCATTAACAACCGGGCCGCTGAGTTCTGCACTAGCTGCAAGTGGCGGATATCAACCCCAGGAAGCCCAAAGTAGAGGGAGTTGCAGTAGTCCAAACAGGAGGTCACAAAGGCATGGATCAATGTAGGCAGGTCGCCAGATGGAACAAGGTGCTTGATCCTAGCGATGTTCCTAAGATGGTAAAAGGATACCTTAACAACTGCTGACACTTGCTCACGCAATGTCAGTTGATCGTCAAGGATTACCCCCAGGTTTCGCACCCTTTTCAGAGGCAGGGAGCTCCACATCCCCCAGGAATAAACCTGAGGTTTGATTTGCCCCCGGCCCCTCAATCCGGCAGCCAGGATCCACGACAATCACCTCTGTCTTCCCAGAGTTCAACTTCAACCAGCTGGACCTCATCCAACCCTGGATCTCGCTGAGACAGTTGTTAAACACTGAGAGTGCTCTGTTCTGGTCAGGTGCAAAAGACAGATAGAGCTGGGTATCATTGGCATAACAATGATACTCCAGCCCATATTGTCTTACAATGTCTCCGAGGGGAAGCATGTACACCACAAACAACATGGGGGACAGCACAGAGCCCTGAGGCACCCCACAGGACAGAGCGGTAGGATCAGAGGAAAATATCCCCGATACAACCCTCTGAGTTCTACTTGTGAGGAAGGAGGAAAACCATCTGTGTACCAAACCCGACAACCCACAGATGCATCTTGTTGGGATCCCCCAGATGATTAATTCTGGGGAATTTCAACGCTTGAGTCGATAATGAACTTCTGCAGTTTGGTCAAGACTTCCTCCAACTAATGACTTTGTTGGGCCTTACATGGATTGTTACCTCCGTGACCCACATTTGTGGTCATTCATTGGACTTGGTGTTTCTCCTGGGGATGGAGATATCCAACTTAGTGGTGGAGCCAGTCGGATGGTCTGACCATCACACCATAGGATTTAGTTTTGTGGGTCCCCCTAATAGGCCTTCCCCTACAGAGATGGTCCGGTACCACCCTTTGAGGGGTGTGACCCCAAGTAGCCTAATGGTGGTGCTGGACCTACTGTGTATACCAAGTGACTGCATGGACCCAAGGAATCTAGTACTTGCCTATAATAAGACGGTGATGGAGGCCCTGGACTCCATAGTTCCTGTCCGTGTTGGCCCCCTCACTCTTCACCCAAGGTCTCCATGGTTTGATGGGACCTTGAAGGAGATGAGGAGAGTGGGATGAAGGCTAAAGAGGTGCTGGTGGAAATCGGGCCTGGAGTGTGACAAACCTAGATTGATGGACCATTATGCAGTCTATCAATTGGCAATCACCCGTTTGAAGGCAGAGTGCCTGTCCAGGAAGATTGCCGCTGCACAGAACTGACCATCTCAGCACTTCAGGACCATTGACAGTTTGTGCAATCCAGTCTGTCTTCAGCCTGGTGGAGCTTTTTCACGAGAAAGGTGTGATGAGTTTACTCGGTTCTTCGCAGATAAGGTTACCACCATCAGGTTTGGGATCTGTTCAGCCCCCTCTGTTGCGTATTGCGGAGGTCAGCAGGAGGTGGCGGGCACCCAGTTTGCTTGGTCAGACTTCAGCCGGCTGGAAATCACTGATATTGTGAGGATCGTCCAGACTTTGCAGCCTGCCAGCAGTATTGTTTGGACCTGGGCCCAATGCGCCTTCTTGTAGGGTGCGTTGATGAAATCAGCCCAGTCCTAGCCTAGATTGCCTGGAGATCACTGGAGAGGGGGGTCTTCCCGGATCTCCTAAAGGAGGCGGTTGTTTGACCCCTCCTTAAAAAGCTCTCCCTTGACCGGGACTGTCTGGCTAGCTACAGACCTGTCTCTAACCTACTCTTTGTGGGTAAGGTTATTGAGAAGGTGGCGCTGCAGCTGGATGATCATTTGTCCACCCACGATGTCTATGATTCTCTCCAGTCAGGATTTAGGAAGACGCATAGCACCGAGATGGCCCTCGTTTGGGTGCTAAATGACCTCCTAATAGTGAGAGATCAGAGGACTCATTCTGTCTTGGTCCTCCTTGATCTCTCCACAGCATTTGACACTGAGGACCATGATGTGTTGTTGGAGCACCTGCGGTTCATCTGTGGACTGTTTGATACAGTCCTCATATGGTTTCAATCTTTCCTCGAGGGTAGGACTCAGAGTGTGGTGTCTGGGATTTATTCCTCAGCCCCTCTCCTCCTTCCTGTGGGGTACCACAGGGCTCCATTCTGTCACCCATGTTGTTATCAGAATATATGCTGCCGCTGGGAGAGACCATTAGGCAGTACAGTCTGAGTTTTCACTGCTATGCAGAGGATACTCAGCTGTACATGTCCTTTATGCTCGAACAGGATGGGATTCTCTCAGTCTTCAACAACTGCCTATCTGAGATCCATGTCTGGATGAGTGCTAGATGGCTGCAGTTGAACCCGACTAAAACTGAGGTGCTGGTTGTGGACTCAGATTATCGAGAGGTGGGTTTGTCGGTGGGACAGCCCTTTGGACTATGGCTCAGGGGTGTTTGGCTAACTACCTCAGATCAGGTGCAGAGCCTGGGCGTTATTTCTGATGATGGCCTGACCCTTAACTCTCAGGTGTCAGCTGTTGCCAAGACCTCTTTTTACCATCTGAGGAATATCACCCGGGTGAAGCACCTGGTTCCTCCTGATGATCTTCCAACGTTGGTCCACAACTTCGTAACCTCCCAGCTTGACTACTGAAATGCCCTCTAGGTAGGGCTACCAGGGGTTGATATCTGCCACCTGCAGCTGGTGCAGAATGTGGCAGCCAGGCTATTGACTGGAACATCTAGATCCAGCCATATTAAGCCTGTGTTCTGTGGACTACACTGGCTGCCAGTACAGCAGCGGATCACCTTCAAGGTCGGGTTACTGACCTATAAAGCCCTACATGGGCAGGGACCCCATTACTTGCAATATCTCCTGTGCCATTACTGCCCCCTCCGCCCACTCCCATCTGCTGATGAGGGATTGCTACAGATTCTCAGGGTTCGTTTAAAGACATCTGGGGTTCGGTCTTTTGTTTTAGCGGTCCCTACCCTGTGTAATTCTCTACCTCATTGGGTATGAGAGTGCCTGGCTGTCCAGACCTTTAAAACAGCACTAAAGACATATTTATTTAGCCTGGCTTATTCAGATTCTTGCTAGTTTATTTAATCTGATATTTATTGAGCTATAGTTTTTATGAAATATTAATATACTGACTCGTTATGATTGTTTTTATTTATTGTTATGTTTGTTTTTTATATACAAGCACCTTAATCTTTGGAAAGGCACTTTTTATAAATAAATATGATTTGATTTGAAATGGTGATCAGTATGTGGTGGGGGACTGCTGCATCACAAGGATGTCCCTACACATAAGCTGGACAGACGATCGGGAGTGTGTGTGTGGTGAGCGGCATGACTGGTTTAAGGGTGGGAATTCTTTTTTTTTAATTAAAGTTTATTAATTCTTAATCTTATACATGAGAAAATGAATTACAAAACTGTATAATGAAGAATGTGAAAGACAGTTACAAAAAAGAAACCAACGATTACGGAGGAGGGGGACATCTTCTGTCTAAAATATCAAAAAAGAGTGAGAAAGTAATACAAAAATTAACCTGTTTCCCTTATGTACTGTTTAAAGAAGGCCAACATTAGCTGGGTTATAAATATCAACTAGGAATAGGATGCCAGGATCTCTAGAACATTTACATCTTCTAACACTGCCAGAAAATGGAAAAAAGGTAACATCTACTTTTAAATTTCTCTATCTGTAAACAAAGAGAATCAGTAATCCTCTCCATATCCAAAATCGTATAACAATTGGTTAACCACGAGGCCTTAGACAGGGATAAACTAGACAACCATAACTGAGAGATAGATTTTAAAGCCACCCCAATAAAAATATAAAAAAGATATAGAAAGGACTTGCCCCTTAAAGCCCTTGGCGGCAACCCAAAAATCCATACTTTGGGATGGAGGAGGAAGAGGAGTTGAAAAACGTGCCCTACAGCATCTGCAATATCTCACCAATACAAAGCTAACCTAGGGCAACACCAAAAGGTGTGGCAAAATGTTCCCTGATCTCAGCAACCTTTCCAACATTTATCTGTCCCACTCCTCCCCAAATGTTTAACCCTATCCAGAGTATAAAAATATCGAATGGCTACCTTCCACCTAAATTTCCGCCATCTCGGGAAAGAGGTAGTATAAGGAATCCCCTTTCAAATTGTTATCCACTCAGATTCCGACAAATGTATCCCCCCCCCCATTTCCCATCTGTGTTTAACCTGGGAAAGATGGTCACCTCCTCTAAAAGCTTATAAACCCTGGAGATAACCCCACGCCCTATAGTACAATCTCATAGAGATATAAAAAAGATCAGATGGGGCTCACCCTCCTCAGAAAAGCTGTCTTTTTTTAATGCCTCTAGAACATAATGTCTAATTTGAAAGTAGCGGAACAAATCTTGGGAAGGGATATCGAATTCACTCCTCAACTGCTGAAAAGTTTTAAAAGAGCTGCCATCTAACAATTGGCCTATCGTCTGTAGGCCCAAGTTAAAATTCCAGGATCCCAAGGATTCAGAGACAGTCTAACACAGGAAACTATTGGGGTTTCTAGCGCAATTCCATCACAGAGTTGCAAATGTTTACATATCCCCCACCAGGATTGGACCATATGAGTTGACTAAGGATTTGAAATTCTTAAGTGCCTAAGGCAGGCACTATCCACCCAAGGAATGTCAGAAACATAGAGAAAGGGTGGGGTTTCAGCAGCCTTAAACAGCATCTTGATAAAGGTGGCTAAGCACTGTTAAAGCCTCTGAATTAGTGCTGTGTCTAGTACCCATGGGGGATCCCTCATTTGAATGGGTGCAGTGGTATATTCTGTGCAGTCACACTGTCAGGATGGTGTTCACATTGGGGGATTTGAATATGGCCCACACCCAAACAGCCAGCACCATTCACAGTTAGCATGACACTAACCTGGTTAGTACCATACTAATCATTTGAATACAGGTCCAGTCTGACTTACCTGTCCAGTGACTGGAATGATGGATAAAATGCGGTTGACTGGCATTTGCATCCTGTCTGTCAGGCTTGCTCTTTGGCTGACATCTGGCAGTGACTGACTCCATGGTTCTGTTGGGAATAGAAAACAATAATGAAATAAGTGCTGTAAAACTAATCCTTCCACTCAGACATTGACATGGGGAGGGGCCATTTCCAGAGTAAACTTTTTTTTTGGGGGGGGATGGACTGAAAAACTTCCACAATTTTTTACAATATATCATAAAACAAAGGTTATCACAATACATGAAAACGGACATGATATCTGTACCCTGAGAGAAAAATAGTATATCATATAGTTGCATGCTGCAGGCATAAAATAATTTTGTAGCATCTGTGCAGCATGAATAAATTTTGAGTTCAGTTTGTTCTGAGAGCATCCATCTGGCATGCCTGCAGCAAGCAAGCAAGCGGTCTTTGCTCAAATGCATGTACAGTACTTTTCAGGTTCCACCCTCGGGACGCACCCGGTCATTAGGGCACCAAGTCCCGATTTTGTCATCCCATCTTTTTGTAGGGGGCTGTGCCTTCCCTTTCTAATTATTCTAATTCCAGGGGGATGGACCTTGGGGAGGGGAGAGTGAATATCCCCTTGTGGTGCCCTGACAGGCACATTCCGATGGGAGCCCTGATGACCAGAAGGGTATTTTGCACAGCTACCTGCATAAACAGTGTACATTTGTTGCTCAATACAAATCCACACACATACTGTCTATTACAGTAGAGATGGGCAGACCAGTTTGTCGAAATATGAACTGATCTGTACATGCTGAAGTGTTCATAAACAAATGGCATCCTAACAGTTTTGGCTGTTTGGATTGGTTCGGACAGCTCCTATTGCTGGAACTGCAGCTCGAGAAGAGCCAGAGCAGGAGGAACCCCAGGAGGGACCAGAAAAAAGACTCTGGTCTCTTATTGGTTGGGCAAGCTGTCCATCTCTTTAAGGTGGCACCTGATTGGGTTGCTTCTCTAGCAACCCACGTCGCCCACCTTAGAGCTATGCAGAGGAATCAGGACAGAAAAGGAGCAGCAGCAACTGTCAGCTGCTCCTTGTGGATGGCAAGTTCTGAACTTGTTTTCTGTCCTTGTGCTACTTGCGTTTTTGCCATTTGGGTAAGCGAAGAAGTCCACTGCCACTATTTAAACAAAAAAAAAGAATAATTAAATTTTTTAAACTAAAACAAGAGAAAGAAAGAAGAACTTAAGGGAGGCAGGGAACTTGAGGAAGTTGGGGGTGGGGAGTCGGGAACTGAGAGTCAGGGACTCAGGAGGGGATTGATCCAGCAAGGACTGGGTGTAGGATTCGGGAGTCAGGAATTATGGGTAGGGACTGGGGAGTACCAAGGTATGGGAAAGGACACTTGGACAGGGGATCATGAACATGAATGATGACATGAGCCAGGATGGAACTTTGAGACTGAGGGCAACTTGTGAGAACTAGAGTGCTGTGTGTGAATAAAATCTGCCAGTCAGTCATCAGTGCACTAGTGCCACTTCTTGCATACTGTCTGTTTGACCCTCCCACTGTGTCTGAGAGGGTTAGGCCAGGCAGGGTCCCCCATAATATCTGTGGGTGTACTGACAGCAGTGCCTGCAGCATTGCCCCTAGAGTAGGTGGTGTGTGAAGTAAATTCTGTGTGTGAAGTAAAATCTGCCAGCCAGTTCGTCAGGTCACCAGTGCCACTTCTTGCATACTGTCTGTGTGACTCCCTCCCAAGAAGTCAGTCATCTGTCATCTTCCTCCCTGTGCTCACTCAGTGGGGTATAAGCTTTGGCTCAGTGGGCAGAGCATTCAGACACATCACCTGGAATATAGAAAAAAAATCCTTGAAGAGGAAAAGTACTGTGCCAGAGAGGGTTAGGCCAGGCAGGGTCCCCCAGCATCTCTGTGGGTATACTAGCAGCAGTGCCTGCAGCATCACCCTTAGCATAGGTGGTGTGAAATAAATTGTGTGTGTGAAATAAAATCTGCCAGCCAGTTTTCAGTGCGCCACTGCCACTTCTTGCATACTGTCTCTGTGACCCCCCCCCCCACCAAGAAGTCAGTCATCTGTCATCTTCCTCCCTGTGCTCGCTCAGTGGGCAGGACATTCCATCACATCACATGAAATAAATAAAAATAAAAAAATCTTTGAAGGGAAAGTAATGAGGGTTGGACAAGGAAGGGTCCCTGAATCTCTGTGGGTAGCAGCAGTGCCTTCAGCATAGCCCTTAGTGTCGGTGGTGTGTGAAATAAATTTTGTGTGTGTAATAAAATCTGCCAGCCAGTCGTCAGTATACCAGTGCCACTTCTTGCATACTATCTGTGTGACCCCCCACCCCAAGAAGTCAATCATCTATCATCAGGGAAGGACAGCCATAGGTATTTCAAATTTTCAGTGGCACTTGTTTGTGAGAGTTCAGTTCCATCCAGTTTCTGGTGCTCTGAGAAGTGCTGACAGTGCTAAGTTCATGACTCGCATCACGTCACAACGGATCACATTCTTCACTGTCATCACGAATCACAGCACTTCAACTTTTTTGGATGCAACACTGTTTTTGTTTTTTTAATCTTCAGTTTTATCATGAATCAGGACTCCCAGTTATCATGTCACATCACTCACGAGCCTTTGTCCAGTACGATGCTTCTGTTAGTGTTCACATTCTGCAGGATGCCGTTCTAGCAGATGAACTCAAATCTTTGTCCTCACAAGCAGGCTATATTTAATCCAGTAGATTTAATCTCAGACCAAACATTGTACAGTTCAAGGAAGTACAGCCATAGGTATTTCAAATTTTCAATGGCAACTGTTTGTGGAAGCTCAGTTCCATCCAGTTTCTGGTGTTCTGAGAAGCACTACTGGTGCCAAGTTCATGACTCATGTCACATCATGATGAATCACGTTCACGGTCATTACATATCACACCACTTCAACTTTTTTTGGAGCAACCCTGTTTTTTTTTTTTAATTTTCAATTTCATCATGAACCAGGACACCCAGTTATCATGTCACATCACTTACGAGCTTGGTTCAGTACAATGATTCTGTTCATATTCATGTTCTGCAGGATGTACTACCTGTTGTGTTCCATACCGACAGCCGTTGCTAAACATAATTGGCGGCATACATTACAAACACATTGTTCCCTTTTACAAAAAGTCAGACTTTGGGGACTGTTTTAAAAAAAAAAAAAGAAAGCGAGATCTTGGACTTACGTGCCTTTGGGCCATATCATTATTATCCTGGGGATGGGTGGGAGGTGCAGCCAGTACATGACATGATTGTACTGGTAACAACTGTGGCAGACAAGTCCCTGATCTCACACACAGTCACTTTCTCATTCTGAGGAGATCATTTAGCTAAATGTGCCTTAACCAGATTGATTAAAATTTAAAAATGTTGCTTAGCTCTGTTTTTCGCCCTGAGGCTGATAGTGGACAGTGTTAATAGCAATAGTGAAGTGGTGACTTTCGGTCTGCCTGGTACTGTCTTTTTTTGCTATGTTGCTTCACATCGTATTCTGTACCGAGAAATGTTGCTAAACAAAAGTGATGCCAAACACCTCATTCTACAAAAAGTCAGTCTCAGGATACTGGTTAAAAAAACAAAGATCTGGGACTTGTCTGCCTTAGGGCCAAATCACTGCCATCCTCCAGTAGGCACGTCCACAGTCACATTATTCACTCCTCATCTCATTTTACTACTCATGCTGTTTAGTACTACTAAACAGTGGTTTAATTGTTTTTTTCCATAGATATATTGATTAAAAGCTGTTTAATATGATTTTTTCACATACTGTTATACCATAAAACCATAAAGGTTATAAAAGGTTCAGGTAAAGTTCAGATAAGCATCCAAACCTTTTTTTGCTTATCAGAACCTTTAGAACCTCAGAACCTTTAGAGGTTTGCCCATCCCTAATTACAATTACAGCTCAGTGCAAATCTGCAGACCTATGAAGCAGTCATTATGCAGCCTGTGGACATCCCACCCACTCTGGTAACCAACTATCTCATGAAGCTCTCGCCAAGTAAATACCAAGGGGAGGATGGGATACAACCTGAAATCATAGTGCAAGTATGGAAAGACTGGTGAAGCTACTTTTTTATGAGTCTGTCTAGACAGCTGTAGTGATAGAGTCCTGGAAAGTGGCCCCCATCTTGAAGAATGGGGCAGGGTCAGACCAAGGCAACAGCAAGCTGATCAGCACTGCTTTAGTGCTGGGAATTTGTCTCAGAAGCCATTCTCATGGAAGGAATAATGGAGCACTTTGTTGAGACCAAGATCTCTTCTGTTAGCATGGCTTTATGAGGAGCGCAGTGTGCCAAACAAACCCAGTCATTTTCTCCAAGGGGCTGACAAGGGAGATGGACCGAGACAGAACCAAACACTTAGTGTATCTGGACTTTAGCTGGGCCTTCAACACTGTGGCATATGACAAGCGTCTGACTGAGGCATAGACAGAGTGGTGTGAGGTACTCTGTCATCCCTCAATTACTGTCATGTGTGTGTGTGTGTGGGGGGGAGGGTTATCACCCACAGAGCGTAATCCTGCTACTTTACAAGACCATTGGCCCCACCTGTAGCTGTCTGCAGTTCTAGGCTCTATAATACAAAGGACACTGAGGCAGTCAAAAGAATGCAACACAGTAGCACAAAATTGATCAGGGATTTAAACACAAAGGCTATGAGAAGAGGCTGGCTGTACATCACATGTTCACCTTGGAGGGGGGAAGGAGGCCAAGCGGACACTCCATCTCTGTTTTATGTCATACTCAAAGGTATCAAAAAGACTGCACAGAGAGAAATTCCTCATCTGGAGTCCTCCATCCGAACTCAGGGACACCTGAAGCACAGAGGAGAATAATGTTATGAAGCATGTCTTCCTAGCCCTGGAAGGAATCAGGACTAAGAAGGTGGCTGCCGAGTTGGGCAGGCTGTCGGTATCTCTGGGAGCTTGCTAGTTTTTAGCTCCTAAGTAGAAAAAAAACTAGTTAGCTGTTCTGGAGCATGTGCATTTGCTGCAGTTTTATCTGTTTGAATTTTAGAGTAGTGGTAGGACCACTTAAAGCATAGTTGTAGGAGTGCAGTCTTTTAATATTTTTAGTGGTCAGCATGATGTTGGTGCAGTTACTATTACTCATTGTGTTTGGGACTGCTACTGCTTCAGTCTGGCAGTGGCTGACTTAGTGGTCTGCCTACATGTTACACCTTGCAACACAGAAAGACAGTGATTCCTTTGCTCTCTGGCAGCATGATGCAGTGGACTGAACTAGAAGTGCACATGGAGTGGGGATGTCTCTTTGTGTGCTGAGCTGCGGAGACTTAGCACAGATCATTATGGGCATTGCTTCTTCACGGTAACAACAACAAACTGGTTGAATGACCTTCCAAGCTCTGTCTACAATGCAACCAAGCTGAGCCATTTTAAAAATGCATGATGAGTACATCTATCAGTGCAGGCTTACTGTTCTTCTGCCTCATTGGATATCCATGTACCCATGCTTACCTGGTGATGTGCTCTTTGTTAACCCCTGTTTCTGATTTTGCGGTATGGCACTCTTTTGAACTGTATTATTGACTCAATGTAAGCCACACTGCACTATGATGTCCATCGAATTTTCGACTCATCTGTCGTGATGTCCATTGTTTTGTCCATACTGTCACTGTTGTAAACACTTCTGACATGGATCTTTTGTAAGGACACCTGTGCGTGAAGGTTTTTTTCCTAGTACTAATAAAATAAAATAAAAAAATCGTCAGACTCTCCTCTCTCCCTGCCTTCTTCTTCTTCTGTGGTCTGGACGTGTTCTGTTGGTGAAGGAACATCTTTGCTTGATCCAGAGAAATAGCTGCCCATTCAGGACTCTCCCCTAGAGCATCAGTCGGTGATGGGAGTGGAGAAAAGGTGTGTGATGCTACATATGCAGTGGCAGGGCTGAGGTGTAGTTACCTTCATTAACAAACTTAGAAATTAACTTTTGCGATGACTTATCATGTGAGAGGGGATATTGTCATCAACTAGTTTCAATCATTTTTTTTAACTATGTTACACTTAAGCTTCTGTGAGAGAGAAGGCAAGATTGGGGAGTAGACTCCCAAAATGTGATTGCATTTTATTCTGGATTTCTGCACTGCAGATCCTTTACCACACCGACTGTTTCATGTTTCTTTGATTACTTTATTGCTTAGTTGTTGCTTGGTGTGTGTGTGTGTGTGCAGGAATGTGCTTGTAGGAGTCCATGAGTTGAGTAATTTTTTTTTTATTTCTTTTTATTGCATTTAATAGCAAATACAAACCATACATACATTCAAGAAATGGCACTTCACATTACATATTTATATTACTCCAGTCTTTAATACAGTATATTGAGTTGCACATTTCTAAGTCTACAACATGAGGGGCAGATTTAAATTAGACATACTAAAATTAGAGCACTGTTTTGTGGCCAGGATGCAGCCAATTCTTTTTTGGGAATTTACCATAGTTCTCTTCAATACCACCAGCTGCCTGCTCAGACCCAAAGGACTTTACTATATACAGATTCCCATTTTACAATATCTATTAGTCGCATCAGCCTCAGACTCACTTCAGCTCCCGATTGAGAAACACTTTACAGAGCTGACAGCCACCATTAAACATTTAAACATATAACCATTTTAGAGGCTCGAACACCATTTCAGACTAATTTTAAACTACTGGGCTCCATGTGTCAATTCCAGGCAAAAAGACAAGCACAATAGTCTACCTAACCAAGACCACAGCTAGCAGAGGTTTAAATTTGGGTGCTACTGAATCTGATAATGAGGCATCCGGCAGTATTAACACTTTACATTCCACCTCCAACTATTTTAGTTCCACCAATATCTGTCCCCCGCCATTTTACCCTTAACCACAAGATTACTACCTTCCCTCACTTGCTCACCATTTTGCCCCTGCTAAAATTGCATATGAGCCTCTGAACATTGATGATAAAATAACTTTTTATTATGGCTAACAATATTAAACTTGTTACTATGCAGTCAAGAAACAGCAAGAGAAAAGAAAGAACCCTGAACCTGTTCATGGGGGTATACTGATACTTTTAGCCCTGATGTATTGCCCTTAACAACACAGTTGATGTACAGTGTGTACATGCTCCATACTATACCACATTCAGAATCTGGGACCTAGAGTCACACCAGCCATTTTAACCACAAACCTTGGTGCCTACCAGTCAAACCAGAGTATGGGATTAAAAGTCATTTAACTGAGACTCTTATCATTCTAGGACATCATAAGTTCAATCAGAGTTACCCTCATCTGGGCTCTCCCTGGCAGCTTCATGCAATGGCTTTAGCATCGTGTTGGGTAGCTTGACTGCAAATTCCCATGTTGCCTTAGTGTCAGTGTAAGAGTACACTTTGTGTATAAAAAAAAATTGCAGGTGAGCAGGGAAAGATATTCACTAGACTATATCTGCTGTTTTGAGTTTTGTAGCCACTCCTTCAAATGCTTTGCAGTGCATCCTGGTTGCATAAGAGTAATCCACAGATAAGTGTATTTGCCTGTCCCCCAACATAACTGGTGATGATTCCCTGGCTGCTTTAAGTAATTGAGACTGCAGGACAGAGGTTGTCATAGTCATCAGTACAGCCCGGGGGTCCTCCATGTTGTTAGTAGCTCTCCGGAGAGTACTTCTGTATGCCTTTATGATCGGCACTGCAAATCCCAGACCCAGTGCCTCGGGAAGCCACCACTCCAAAAATGTAGGGAGATCAACCACCTCTGAATCTTCCAGGATCCCCAACAGCAGGATGTTTGCAGCTCAGGCCATGTTTTCCAGTTGCTCATGTCTGCTACGTATCAAGGACTGATCCTTTATTGCCGTGATGGTAGCTGCCAAAGCTTTCCCGGCTGTGCACTCATGGTCCACTGCAGCACCAGACAATGTCTCCAACATCTGCTCTATTACCACTATTTTTTCATTCTGCTCATCTAACTTTTTGTCGAGCTTCTAGATTGTGGTGGTAAGTAGACTGATTGCTCTTTGCAGGGAGTCTGAGTTGGCATGCTCCCCCACTTTCTCATCATGTGATCACTCTAATGATTGTTTCCCTGGCCCCAATGAGCCTCCAGGTGCATCCGATTTTGCAAAGCCTTTTGGTCTACCCATCACAAAACAAAACTGCTTTTCCGTATTCTTATGCTATCCAGTTCACTTTGATTCCATCAAACCATTAAACTTTCCCTTTTTTCTTGCTAATTTAACTACTTTTTCAATCTGAATTGAGGAACTCGAGACTCACACATATTTCCCGCCATGCTGCTGGCCACATCCCCCATCAGTTGAGTAAATTGATAATTTATTATATGCAAAAATATGTTGTGGATTAAGTATGTGCTGCTAAATAGTGAATGAGTGAGTAAGTGTGTGTGTGTGTGTGTGTGTGTAAGAAGGGAACAACTGTGAGTTGTGAGGGTGGGTAGTTGTGGTTTGCTATGAGAGGATCGTCATGGGTGGATGAGTGATTTATCTGGGGTTGCATGTGTTTTGTAGCTGGGATGTGCTTTAGGCTGCAGACTTCTATGCTCAGTTACTCCTCATCCCTCTTTCGTGACCTGCGCCCCTGTTGTGAAACACCCCTTACTGGGTGCTGCATGTGCTGTAGACAGCCAGTTCTGAGTGCTGTATAATAATTGTTTTAATATAAAATGTATTAATGACTATCTCTGCTAAAAAATCTAATGCTCTAGGAGTGACCTCAACCCCCCCCCAGATTTCAGCAGATGCAAGCTAAGAGAAATGCTGACAGCATGTGTATCACACACACTCAGTTTTTAGATGCAGTGTGTTACACAGCAGACCAGGAGCTAATTACAGAGTTGTTTAAGTTAACTTTGTTAAGAGGGAAATCATAAAAAAGGTTTATGACGTTGAAGAGAAAACCCAGGTTATTACACAGGGGTGCAAGGTTGTAAATGCTCATATGAAGCCTGTGTGAGGAGGATGCAGCATGGATCAAAAGAAATGTCATTTGAAACATGAGTCATGTTGAAGGATTGCAAAATTAATACTTTAAAAAGACTGCTGTTTTTTTTTATTAGATATATTTTTTTAAATATAATCTGACAGAGGAGGAGCTAGCTGACCTCACCCAAAAATGGGCTGGCCAATACAGTTGTTTAAGGTATAATTCTGTTTTACAGAGACACATTTTTATCTAGACTCTGACCAAGCAAGATCGGTGACCACTTAAGCAAGTATTTAGAGACTAAGTACTGTAGTAGGAATTTGCACTGTTTAAACCTTGTTTCTTTTTAAAAGATGTGTATGTCTTTTGATATAAGAGTTCTGTATTTTGTGTTTCACATAGTTTCAACTTTTTTAGTAAAATTCTTTTTAGAACTTACTTGGTCTGTCTTTGACTTCTTTTTTTTTTGTAAGAAAAGTATATGGTTATTGCAGATACTAAACATAAGCTTGAATGGTGGTACCAAACTGGAAAGAGAAGTGTTTTAAATCTGAGGTCTTTATTAAAGTTTAAAGGGTTCATCTCTATACACCTGGTTAGGTGCCTTTAAGCAAAGATATCTGGCCCCCCGAAGACAGATATATCTGAACCTGTGCATTGGGTATGCTAGCAAGAGGTTAACAGTTTGAATCCCTCCAGAACTTGAGACCAAAGGTTGATCCGAACTTACAAAAACAGACAAGAGGGTTACTCTCTCCGAGCAGACCACAGCTAACAGACCACCCGACTGACCCCCGGACAGATTCAGACAGCCCATCTGTGGGCTTCCCAAGCTGCTCCTGTGGCCTTGGCTCTCTCCGAGCAGGCCACAGCTAACAGACCACCGACTGACCCCGGACAGATTCAGACAGCCCATCTGTGGGCTTCCCAAGCTGCTCCTGTGGCCTTGGCTCTCTCCGAGCAGGCCACAGCTAACAGACCACCCGACTGACCCCCGGACAGATTCAGACAGCCCATCTGTGGGCTTCCCAAGCTGCTCCTGTGGCCTTGGCTCTCTCCGAGCAGGCCACAGCTAACAGACCACCCGACTGACCCCCGGACAGATTCAGACAGCCCATCTGTGGGCTTCCCAAGCTGCTCCTGTGGCCTTGGCTCTCTCCGAGCAGGCCACAGCTAACAGACCACCCGACTGACCCCCGGACAGATTCAGACAGCCCATCTGTGGGCTTCCCAAGCTGCTTCTGTGGCCTTGGCTCTCTCCGAGCAGGCCACAGCTAACAGACCACCCGACTGACCCCCGGACAGATTCAGACAGCCCATCTGTGGGCTTCCCAAGCTGCTCCTGTGGCCTTGGCTCTCTCCGAGCAGGCCACAGCTAACAGACCACCCGACTGACCCCCGGACAGATTCAGACAGCCCATCTGTGGGCTTTCCAAGCTGCTCCTGTGGCCTTGGCTCTCTCCGAGCAGGACACAGCTAACAGACCACCCGACTGACCCCGGACAGATTCAGACAGCCCATCTGTGGGCTTCCCAAGCTGCTCCTGTGGCCTTGGCTCTCTCTGAGCAGGACACAGCTAACAGACCACCCGACTGACCCCTGGACAGATTCAGACAGCCCATCTGTGGGCTTCCCAAGCTGCTTCTGTGGCCTTGGCTCTCTCCGAGCAGGCCACAGCTAACAGACCACCTGACTGACCCCCGGACAGATTCAGACAGCCCATCTGTGGGCTTCCCAAGCTGCTCCTGTGGCCTTGGCTCTCTCTGAGCAGGCCACAACTAACAGACCACCCGACTGACCCCGGACAGATTCAGACAGCCCATCTGTGGGCTTCCCAAGCTGCTCCTGTGGCCTTGGCTCTCTCCGAGCAGGCCACAGCTAACAGACCACCCGACTGACCCCAGACAGATTCAGACAGCCCATCTGTGGGCTTCCCAAGCTGCTCCTGTGGCCTTGGCTCTCTCTGAGCAGGCCACAGCTAACAGACCACCCGACTGACCCCCGGACAGATTCAGACAGCCCATCTGTGGGCTTCCCAAGCTGCTCCTGTGGCCTTGGCTCTCTCCGAGCAGGCCACAGCTAACAGACCACCGACTGACCCCCAGACAGATTCAGACAGCCCATCTGTGGGCTTCCCAAGCTGCTCCTGTGGCCTTGGCTCTCTCCGAGCAGGCCACAGCTAACAGACCACCCGACTGACCCCTGGACAGATTCAGGTATGCACCGGACCTCCGAAACTTGTCGTTTTGAATGCCACTGTTTTGACTGGATGCCCAGTGGAGGAACCAGGCACTGACTGGCAGCTGTACTCCTTGGCTGATTTTCCAATGCCTGGTGCTTTCTGGTCTCAGGGAAATCTCTTTCTGTGCTTTGTTCTGGACTGAATTTTTGTTAATGTAATCTACATATGTTATGCATCAATTGGTCTTACTTTACCTGCCAGCTTAGCTAGTCTATTACAAGCCACTAGTCTAGCCTCTCAGTGTTATAGTGCTTGACAAACTGTATTGTATAGTAGCCGATGTTTGACTGCTTGACCTAGCTACTGAGCAAGACTGCTGCAGTTTTCCATTTCTGCCCTACTGACAAACTCTGCCCTTCCCCACACTGGTCACTCTGCCAGTTATTAATTTCTCTGCCCCACTTGTAATGCTGTCTCTCTAAACACCTTACTTTCTTCTCTGCCTTACCTACAAGCCCTTTCCTTACACCCCCCCTGCTGCTGCTGCTGCTGTCCTCCTCAGACATCCCAGTGCCAAAGCACAGACGACCCCCATTAACTCCTCTTCTAGCTCCAAATAATTGCCCTGCATTTACCACCTCTTTACCTCATGCTTTGCCTTTCCCCATTGCCTGCCCCCCACTGAGCTTGCTATTGTACTCTAGCTGTATTTAATCCTCTGTGTTTCCATCCTTGTTCCACAGACAACCCATCTGTGGGCTTCCCAAGCTGCTCCTGTGGCCTTGGCTCTCTCCGAGCAGGCCACAGCTAACAGACCACCCGACTGACCCCCGGACAGATTCAGGTACGCACCGGACCTCCGAAACTCGTGGTTTTGAATGCCACTGTTTTGACTGGATGCCCAGTGGAGGAACCAGGCACTGACTGGCAGCTGTACTCCTTGGCTGATTTTCCAACGCCTGGTGCTTCCTGGTCTCAGGGAAATCTCTTTCTGTGCTTTGTTCTGGACTGAATTTTTTCACCCCCCCTCCCCTCCTCCTCACAGTATTAAATAGACCCTTACTCCACCCCTTCCTCAGCCTAGCAGCAGATTGGTCACTCCACTGCTGCACATTTTCATGCTATTGGCCTCCCTGTCTTCAATACCTGACTTGACCCACTTTCTTACTGCCCCTTTTTAAAGCAGTCCCACCCACAGGATCCCACATTTCCTCTCAATCTTTTCTCCAGCCACTCCATCTAACTCCTCTCAATTACTGCTCTACCTGCCCTATTGTTAGGGACCTCACCCTAATTCGACTATATACCCTTTCAACTATAAACCAGCTTGCAGTTAAGCAGGCCAGCAACACCAAACAAACTACCTTGGGGTGCAGCCACCTACTACTACTCATCACTACCTCTTTTGGCATTGCTGGTACCATACACGTCCTTTTGTTCTGCAAATTTTGGACTCCCCGCTCTTCTGTCTAACCCTTTATGTGAATCCACTTTATTAACCCTCACTCTCCTTCTCTCCCTCAGCCGAGAAACTGTCGCCCAGGCTCCCAGCTCCTAAGCCGTGGGATTCCCGGCTACCGGGTGGTCGGCGCCCCTCTAGCCGATGCTTGAGACCGCAGACATGGACCCAAGGCCCTACAAGGTACGGCAACTGCCGCAACTTTTTCGACCGCCCCCCTCCCCCACCTCCGCTGATTATTAAATACAGTAGCTCCTGCCAAAATATTAGTCCACGTCCCCTGGCGCAGTGCCCCACCAATAGAGACTTAGCTCGTGATCCCCCTCTTCTCTCCAGCCCCTCGGGATCCAACTCTCAGGGCCTCGCCTTACTAAAATGCATAGGCTCTCCTTGGCTGTGCCTTCACCACTAAATATCTTTAATGCTGTCAAATTTGGGTCGACCTGGATCGGAAAGCTACTGATAAGCTGCATTAATCCAGCAACCCCACTGGCCCCTGGGCTAATTGAGTGGCTCCTTTTTGAGGTACCATCTTGTCGGGCCCTATATGGCTCCTTTTACTGCCCCTTCTTCTGCTGATACCAGCTGCCCAGAATTGGACACCTGAACTACCATCATGTTTGGTCTACAATGGCACCTTGTGCTGTATACCACATGGCAACTTATCCTTTAATTGCCTTCGTGATTCCAAGTACCAATACCTCGAACCCTGCTCTTGGACCACACATACCAGTAGTACTTATAACACTCCCCCACCACAAGGTCCACCTCCCACCATGCAGACTTCTATCTCCTCCCCGCCTATTGTGGTAGGGGTACTAGCTCTTGCTACAACAGATCAGCTCTTCTATGGTGGCTACTTTCCAGTCCCTAAAATCATCAGATCTACTAGATGGGAGAAAGGCAGGAATTACAAGCTTATAATTAGCGCTCTTAGAAAAATCCTACTTATCCTCCTGCTTTGTTCAGGCAACGTAGAACTCAACCCTGGCCCCCCAGAAGCTATTGCTTTGCCAGCAGAACTAGCAAATTTAAAAGGAATAAGCTTCTTGCATATTAACGTATGTAGCCTCCTTAAAAAGATAACCTTAATACAAACCTGGGTAAATCATACCTCTCCTGACATACTTGTGATTTCGAAACTTGGCTTAGACAAAGCACCATTGATAGAAGTAAACATACCCAACTATGCCTTGTTCAGAGCTGATAGGCATGCCAGAGGAGGAGGGTAGCTATCTACGTTAAAGACAAATTTTCTGCCTCCTGCTTATCCTCGGCATCTGTGTAGCCAATTGAATGCCTAATTCTCAAAGTGGAAATTACAGACTACTGCACTCTGCGTAATAGGATGCTACAGACCACCGTCTGCTGGCCTACAACTATGTCATATCTAAGTGACAAGTTGGGACAGGGCTGCCAGAAACTATTATTTTAGGAGACCTCAACTTTGACTGGCTCTCTAACACAGCTGCCCCTCTTGCATCCTTCTGTGATGAACATGGGCTGACACAACTTATTACTGAACCAACACCGCCCAAGCGTGAAGAACCCCAGTAAAAGTACACTTTTGGATGTGCTAATGGTGAGCAAACCTCATCTCTTCTCCCACACTGATGTCTTCTTCTCAGGCAGCCAGCGACCATTGTTTTATGCGGAGTAAGATCCACCAACAGCCCAGCACCCATCAGCAAGTTCTCTATGAAGAGATCCAGGCAGCAACTTCAATGAACATGCCTACCTAAATGAGCTTAAGTACTCGCCTGAGTGGCAAGATTTCTACCTGGCCAAAACGATTCGTCAGCTTACAATATCTTCCACAACATTCTATCAGGGCCCTTAATAAGTATGCTCCCTTATTAAAGTTTGAACTAGGACCAAAACCTGTAAATGGTTCACCCTCAGATCAAGTCCTTGCTTCTGGAAAGAGATAAGCTCTGGAAAAAGCACGCAGACTGAACACTGCAGAGGATTGGAACCAGTTCAGGAGACTCTGAAATTTATGTACCAAAACAATCAGAGAATCGAAGACCACCTTCTTCAAATCAGAACTCAACTCTGCTACAAAAGCCCAATCAAGCTCTGGAACACAATCAGTGATCTGCTAGGCACTCCCCAGGAAATTCACTCCCGACCAAGATTACCTCTGGCAACTTGACTATAACCGAAAAGATGGATATACTTGACGCATTCAATAACCACTTTGGTACTGCAGGCATGGCATTTGATAACTCCCCTGCAAACATACTTCGCTCCCAGACTGCCAGCCAACTGCCTGAAACTCCGATAGCTTCGCCGCCTTTCTCACTTCAACCTGCCTCTTGCTTCAGTTGGATACTAGAAAAAGTGCTGGGGCCAACTCCCTTGACCCTTACTTCCTAAAAATTGCCTACCACGTACTAGCGATACCCGTTACCCACCTTTTTAACTTATCCCTGTCTCAGGGCACCTTACCACCTATATGGAAGACAGCACATGTCATACCACTGTTCAAATCAGGTGACTGTGGCGATCTCAATCACTACAGGCCAATTTCCCTCCTTCCGGTCCTGTCAAGCTCCTAGAAAATTGTAAATGCACAGCTGAGGACTCACCTTGAGTCTAGGGAACTGCTAAATCCTATGCAGTCCGGATTCAGAGCTAAACATAGCACTACCTCAGCCCTCGCCAAAGTTACTAACAACTGGCAGCGTAATCTTGAGAGCAAAAACTTTATTTGTGCTGTTTTCCTTGATCTAAGCAAGGCTTTCGACACCGTCGACCATAGTCTCTCTCCACCCTTCAAACCATAGGTGTGGACCCCTCCTCTCTGCGTTGGTTCACTGACTATCTTACAGGGGCCTTCAACAAGTTAAAGCCGAAGGAGGCCTGTCCCCTTAAAAACTCTGCAAGAGGGTACCTCAAGGTTCTATATTAGGGCCCTTACTTTTGCAATCTACATTAATAACATCGACTACTGTATAAAAGCCAACATCCATCTGTTTGCAGATGATACAGTTCTCTCGTGGTCGCCCAACACCTGAAGCTGCCTGCAATGACCTACAGTCAAATTCAACCTTTTGCAAGCCAACTCCTCAAAAAGCTACTCCTTAATGCCAAAAAACTAAAGCAATGGTCCTCTCTCCTTTTATCCGTACAGCTAACCCTGTGTCCAGTGGGACAGTTCCCAAATTACCACAGTTCTAGGTGAAAAACTAGAATTTGTTACAAAATTCAAGTATCTGGGAGTTTGGATAGGCCAAAGACTCTCCTTCATTGAACATATCGAGGACTTGCTAAAGCGACTTGACAAAGAGCTTGGACTGTTTTTAGAATCAGCCAATTTCTCACCAGAGATGCCAAGAAACAACTGGTCAATCCATTTTCCTATCATTGGTTGATTACGCTGACTTCCTCTACAGCCAATGCCTCAACTCTTACATGGCTAAACTGGACACACTCTACCATCGAGCACTAGGTTTATAATGGGACTCCCCTTGACACACATCACTGCACCCTATGCGGCAGTGGGATGGACATCACTAAAGTTCAGGCGCCACAGAAACGCTGCTCTCTGGACCTATAGAGCCATCTCTAATAAGTTGCCTTATAATATCTCCTGCTGTCTTCCCTGAGTATAATTGGGAAATATCGTTAGAAGTTACTCAGCTATTACATAAAGTACCCAAAGCAAAATCCGCTTGACAGGGCAACCATAAGCTTCGTGCTACCTACCTTATGGAACGATCTACAAAAAACCCTCAAATTAAGCACTCTAATCGGTATAAATGCTTTCAAGATGCTTTATTTCCACACAATCAGAGAAGTATGTAACTGCTTCACCCACTCAGACCCAGTACTGGTATATAGTCACGCCTAGACCCAATTTTAAGTACTGACCCCCCCAGATGGCTCCTCACCAGCCTAATTGTTCTCTCTCTTATCCCCTTGTCTTATCAACACTAGGCCCATCCATCCCCTTATTCTTCCTTTCCCAACCTTGGATAGGAGCTCACTACCCTGGGTTGTGACATCCTACCATGCCCCGTACTTTATAGCATTCAATCCCGGGGCTCACACATACTCCTTTTCTCAATCCACCTTCACTACATCCAGCTTTACCAACTCCTTTCTGTGCACCGTGCCCCTAGCCTTTCTCCTACTTCTCTCCCTCTCTTCCCCCTACCTTCACCTCTACCTGGTGTATATTTTTATTTTTATTTTTCTTCTGTTACTTCCTCCTGCAACCTTAGATAACCTGCTTTATCTTCCTATAGACACTTCTATGTATGTAAATACTGTGTAATCTGTACAATATCTGTATAATTCTATGTACATATGAACTTCTTTTTCTTCTTCTCTGTAAAGAGTATTATCTGTATTGCCTTGTAAATACCTGTGTTGACCTGTATATACAATTGTTCATGCTCCACCCAGGTCCATCTTGCAAATGAACTTCTGCTCAATGATGAACGCCTGGTTAAATAAAGACTTGATAAAGACTTGATGACCTTGTCTGTTACACTGTTCACAAGACTGCGCTCAGAGGTTGGCACTTTGGGAGTAGAGGGCCTGACCTGCTGAGTGGGTTTGTGACAGATTGGTTGGCAGCAGTGGCATAATTTTGGTATCACAAGCTTTATTGTTCTGTGTCATCTGAGACCGTAAGCTCTCTTGCAAAGAAAGGAAAAAGATAGAGTTTTGTTTTAAAAAGGAAACAGAACTATATATCACTTGGCTTACAGTTGAGTTCCTACCCATTTTATTTTTTTTTCTAAAGTGTAAAGTCAGAGTAGCCGTAGTCGGGGAAGAAGAAGATGGCTTTCAACTACAGCAGGCACACTGTAGATTACTTGAAGCAGTTGTGTGGGACAGGGGGAGTCCAGTTCTAGGTGACAGCCAAAATGCAGAACCTCATAGAGGCCCTGATGGTAGCTGATACCCAGAGCAGCGAGTCACCGACCGTGACTGAAAAGGACAGCAGGGTCACTGTCAGTGAAGGGCCACAGCAGCAGGGAAAGGTCACCAGTATCCTGGATCCAGAAGTACTCAGGCTACAAATTGAGTTGCTCAGGATGGAACTGGAGGCAAAGTGAGAGGAGCAAGAGGTGGTGTAAAAGGCAGAGCGAGAACAGAGAGAGGTGGATCGAGAGGCAGAGCAACAACAGAGGGAGGCAGACCATGAGAAGCATGAGTGCCAGCAAGCTGCTGAGGAGAAGAGAGAATGAGAATGCTGAGACACAGACCATGAGGAGCAGGAGCACCAGAGGCAACACGAACTGGAGAAGATACGACTCTGACCAGCGACACCAGAGCAGGTAAGTGGCTTGGGTTTAACTGGGACCGCAGGACTGGGTTACAAACTGAACTCCAAATTAATAGCCGCATTTAAGGAGGGGGAAGATATGGACGCTTTTTTAAATTCTTTTGAAAAAGTTTGTATTCAGGCTAAAATTTCTATAGAGTCCTGGAGCTTCCAGCTATCCCCACTACTTACCGGAAAAGCACAGGATGCATTGGGTCAAATAGACAATGAAGACAGCAATGATTACAGAAAGCTAAAAGCTGCACTGTTAAAAAAGTTTGAAGTAACTGCTGAAACATACAGAGCTAAGTTCCGTAAGCTCAGCAGAAGCCCTGATATGAGCTATGAGGAGCTAGCCACAAAACAACGTCAGTTTTTAAAACATTGGTGGGAAGGAATTGAGGCAAACTCTGTTGATAAAATTGAAAATGTGATCTTATTAGAACAGTTTTATTGGGCTTGCCCAGCAGAGCTAAAAACTTGGCTAGAGGACCGAGATCCAAAAACAGTGCAAGAGGCTACTGAACTCTAGGACTGCTATGCCAAGAGCAGACCTGCTCTGAGAGTGAATGGGGTGGACGTGGCAGTGAAGAAAGGGAAAAGCGCACCTTCAGGGCAGCTAAAACCCTCACTGCCTCCACTGAAACCAGTTAGCCCCAGGTTTCAACGAAAAGATTTCTCTGAAGTAAGAAATGCCTGTTGGTTGTGTAAGGAAACTAGGCATATTGCCAGACAGTGCCCCAAAAAGGCAAGCCATAATACACAGCAGGGTGCTAGAAAAGAAGTGGGTTGTTTGTGTGTCCCTGAGAGCATGCCAGTGAACATTAAGGAACACATGCACCCAGTCATAGTAAATGGTGTACAGATGCAGGGTTTAAGGGACACAGGGGCATCCCTGACATTGGTAAAGGGGGGGTCTGGTACAGCCTGGTCAGCTTATACACAATAAATACGTAACTGTACAAGGGTTTACTGGTGAAGAGAAAACATTGCCACTCGCTAGTGTTCTCCTGGACTGGGGTGAAACAGGGGGAACTGTGCAACAGGTGGCTGTAGCCAACACATTAGCAGTGGATGTGATTTTGGGTAACCATCTCCAGCAGGGGATGGTATGTGCAGTTACCCATAGTCAAGCGGCAAGGTAAAATAGTAGTTCCCTGAACCCCACAGAAACCAGTGTGGAAACCACTGAGAGGCTGGTTCCCTAGCCTGTGTCTCCAGATGGGGAGACTGATAAAAAAGGGGTAGAAATTTCCCCAGTAGCAAGTAAACTGACAGCTACAGAGGGTTACTATGAAGAGGAAGGGGTGACCTCTTGTCAGAGGGTTGGATTGACAGTGATCCTGAGGCCCCTGACGCTAGTGCTAGGGAACCTAGTTTAGTGACTGAAGGGGACCTGTCCCATGCCTTGGGACTGTTTGAGGGGTTTGCAGCTGCTCAGAGGGGTGACCCTAGTTTAGAGAAGCTGAGGGCTTGGGCAGACTCAGAGGGCACACAGGGAGGTGACAGGCAGTACAGACAGAGGGAGGGATGCTAGGCAGGCAGCTTGTTGTTCCCTAGGGGTATCGTGAGCAGTTGCTCAAAATTGCACATGATATTCCCTTGTCTGATCATCTGGGAATCACACGCACTGTGCAGCGGCTGGCCCAGAATTTCTACTGGCCTAACTTCACCCAGCAGGTGAAGGAGTATTGCAGGTCTTGTCACCGGTGCCAAGAAATAGAGAAGGTGGGCAAGAAAACCCAAGCTGCCCTGATCCCCTTGCCCATAGTGGAGGAGCCATTCCAGAGGGTGGAAATGGATATTATGGGGCCTTTAAATACCCCCAGCTCCTCAGGGAAGAGATTCATCCTGACTGTGGTGGATTATGCCACCCGGTACCCAGAGGTAGCCACCCTATCCTCTCTGAGGACAGACAAAGTGGCAGATGCCTTACTTGGGATTTTCTCCTGTGTTGGGTTTCCACAGGAGGTAATCACTGATCGAGGGGGTTCCTTCATGTTGGACCTGATGAAATGTTTATGGGAGAAGAGTGGGGTGGTGCAGAGATGCACGACACCGTATCACCCACAAGTCAATGGACTTGTGGAATGATTCAATGGTACCCTAAAGTCAATGTTCCGGGCATTTGTTGAACAGCATGGGATGGACTGGGAGAAATACCTTCCCCACCTGTTGTTTGCATACAGGGAGGTGTCCCAAGAGTCAACAGGATTTTCCCCCTTTGAACTCTTATATGGACGCCGGGTATGTGGGGCCCTTGACTTAATAATAATAATAAACTTTATTTCTTTTGCACCTTTCTAAAATCAAGGCACATTACAAAATAACATCATAAAAACATCATAAAACAAATTAAAAACCAAGCTAAAATGTACAGCATTAATTAAAATATGTGTCGTCACCAAATGCCTTTGTCCATAAAAAGGATTTTAGGCTTTTTTTAAAACCCTCCACCATCGTGCACTCTCTAATCCAACGAGGTAGTGAATTCCAGAGGGTCGGCACCACAAAACTAAAAGCACGGGCGCCGAGCATTGGAAGGGAGGACTGGGAAGGCAAGCACGCCACCCAGGGAACTCCCATTGTGGATTATGTCCTTAGGTTTAGGGAAAGGCTGAAGGAGCTTATGGGGGCAGCCCAGAGCAACCTGGCAGCTGCCCAACAGAAACAAAAAGTGTGGTATGACTCCAGAGCCAGAGCTCGCTCATACCTGGTGGATCAGGAAGTCATGGTCCTTATTCCGGTCCAGAAAGACAAGCTGCAAGCTGAGTGGGCAGGACCGTACAAAGTGGTTAAGAAGGTAAATGACGTGAACTACATTGTGGAGTTACCTGACCGTAGACAGACAGAAAGGATGTACCATGTCAACATAATGAAGCCATATGCAAATAGGGCTGACATGGTGTTTAGACGTGTGTGGTCATGGGGAGGGGACGGACGAAGGAGGCCCCCTTCTGGATTTGCTGGAAGAAAGTAAGCGGAAGTCCTCTGTAGAGGCAGTAAAATTGTCTCCCCAGCTGGCCCAGGACCAGGTCCAGAAAGTAAGGGAGGTTTTAGCAGACTTTGCCCCCCTGTTTAGCACCAAGCCTGGACTAACCCCCTTAGCGACACACGATGTGGAGACAGGGACACAGACGCCCATACGGTGGACAGCATATTGGGTGTCAGAGGCTGTCCAAAAGGACATTAGGAGGGAAGTGGAGGAGATGCTGGATTTAGGGGTAATCCAGAGATCCCACAGCCCCTGGGCCTCACCCGTAGTCCTTGTGCCCAAGCCAGATGGCTCAACTCGTTTCTGTGTGGACTATCATGGACTGAATGTAGTCACAAAGTCTGACACCCACCCAATGCCCCGGGCGGACGAACTCCTGGACAAGTTGGGAGGGGCGACCTACCTTATGACCATTGACCTGACAAAGGGGTATTGGCAGGTAGAATTGACAGACAGAGCTAGGGAGAGGTCGGCCTTCATCACTCCGATAGGCTTATTTGAGTTTAAAGTAATGCCTTTTGGAATGAAGAGCACCCCAGCCACTTTCCAAAGGCTGGTGAACCAGGTGTTAAATGGTGTTGAGGAGTATGCCATGGCGTACCTGGATGACATTGCCATCTTTAGTACCAGCTGGGAGAAACACCTATCCCACCTTAGGGAAGTGCTGGACAGGATACAAAGGGCCAGGCTCACTGTCAAAGCCAAGAAGTGCCAGGTGGCCATGGGAGAAGTGGCATACCTCGGGCATGTGGTAGGCTGGGGACAGCTCCATCCTAACCAAATAAAGATAGAGGTGATCCAGGCATGGCCCAGACCAGAAACCCAGAAGCAGGTCAGGAGCTTTCTAGGGAGAGCAGGGTACTACAGAAAATTTGTATCCAATTACAGTGCCCTGGCTGCTCCCCTATCTGACCTGACAAAGAGAAAGATGCCAAAGAAAATTACCTGGGGCCCAGCCTGTGAGGAAGCCTTTACCAGACTGAAGGAGGCACTGTGCAGTTCTCCTGTTTTGACAAGTCCTGACTATAGCAAAACCTTTATAGTTCAGATGGACGCCTCAGACGTGGTTATTGGGGCAGTACTGAGCCAGACGTCCAGCCAAGGGACAGATCATCCAGTAGTGTACCTGAGCAGAAAGCCACTTCCTAGGGAGCAAGCATACTCCATGGTGGAAAAGGAGTGTCTTGCCATAGTGTGGGCCCTAAAGAAATTAGAGCCATACTTGTATGGGCAGCATTTTGTGGTTCAGACTGATCACAACCCCCTGGTTTGGCTGATGTAGATGGGGAAGAACAATGGCAGACTACTAAGATGGAGTCTTGCTTTACAAGGGTATGATCTGAAAATTGTACATAGAGCTGGAGCAAAGAATCAGAACTCAGATGGACTGTCTAGGGTCTATGAGGAATGAACTGATTTGGGAAGCTCATCCAATGTAAGGGATAGATCCCCAAATTCAGTCTAGGTGGGGAGGAGTGTGAAGTAGACAGCCAGTTCTGAGTGCTGTATAATATTTTTTTTTAATATAAAATGTATTAATGACTATCTCGGCTGAAAAATCTAATGCTCTAGGAGTGACCTCAACCCCCAAGATTTCAACTGATAGATGCAAGCTAAGAGAAATGCTGACGGCATGTGTATCACACACACTCAGTTTTTTAGATGCAATTGTTACATAGCAGACCAGGAGCTAATTACAGAGTTGTTTAAGTTAACTTTGTTAAGAGGGAAATCACGGGTCAAGAGGCAAATTATTTTGAGGCACCTGCGACAATTCCGGGCGCAAGTTGCCTTCCTGCAAGAAACGCATCTGAAGGGAGAGGATATCCTCCTTTTCAAAAGATCATGGGTAGGGCAAGTTTTTGGGGCAGGGATATCCACGAATAGGGAAGGGGTAGTCATACTCATGGCAAAGAATGTCCCTTTTAAATTGGCCCAGGAAATCTGGGATCCAGAGGGCCGATATGTTATCGTATATGGTTCATTAGAATCTCATCCGATTCTACTTGGCTCAGTATATGGTCCAAACTGTGACTCCCCAGCCTTTTTTGTTCGATTACTAAATATCGTGGTGTCTAATCCGTCTAAGCTTACTATCTTAGGAGGGGATTGGAACTTAGTGCTCCAAACAGATCTGGATAGATCCAGCTGAGAGAGATGAGGGCTATCCCCAGCACAAAGAGCAATGAAGGACCTCATTAGTAATGCTGCTTTAGTTGATGTCTGGAGGGTCCTAAATCCAGCTGTTCGGCAATATACCTTTTTTTCTACAGCACATAGGACATACTCCCGAATTGACTATATTCATATAAGCTCCTTTGCAATGCCCGGGGTAGTGCAGGCAGAAATATCAGCCAGAGTCTTGTCTGATCATGCTCGTGTTAGCCTAGAATTCTGGCTAGGGGTGGGGAGTAGACGGTCTCCTCAATGGAGACTAAATAGCCAGATACTGCGGGATGAGGCTTCACTGGGGCACATAGTGGACTTTATCACCTTATTCCTTAATAGCAACCAGGGTTCAGTGGCTAAATATGACTTAATCTGGGCAGCCTTAAAATGCTCCCTAAGGGGCGAACTGATAAAGATGGCCTTTAAGAGGGTTTGGAGTCAAAAGGCTCAATTAGATTCTCTTTTAGTATCCATTAAGAATTTGGAATATAGTCTATCTCGTGCCTCTTTGGCAGAGAGTTGGGCCAGGCTTTATCAGCTACAGGGTCAATATGCAGGTCTAGTATCCCAAAGAGCTGAATTAGCCCTTCTGAGGACCAAACTCAAATATCTCGAGACGGGGCAAGGGCAAGTAAGTTGCACGCAATGCGTATTCATCAATTAGATTCATCACAATTCATCACAGGAATTTATGCGGGGTGGGATGGTCAAGTTTGTACTGATCCTCTGGAAATGGTGAAAGCCTTCGGTTCTTATTTTCAAGGGTTATATGCAGTGGACCCAGCCTTACCACCTACTGACACTGATATAAGCTCCTACCTTAGTTCGGTGAACTTACCTAAGATTACAGATGCAGAAGCGGCCTCTCTAAGTGCCCCAATAACTTTTATTGAAATACAGCAGGCCATTCAGCAGATGCCATTAGATAAGTCCCCCGGGCCAGACGGGCTACCTAGTAATTTTTATAAGGCCTGCCAATCTGTAATAATCCCTATCTTAAAGGAGGTATTCATGTACTGGTACGACAATGGGATCTCAGACCTAGTTTCCAAGAAGCCACGATATCTCTAATTTTAAAACAAGGAAAGATCTCTTAATATAAACAGCTACCCCCATTTCCCTATTAAATACGGATGTTAAAATTCTGGCCAAAGTTCTTGAAATAGGCTCTCCAAAGTTATCAGTAGCCTTGTAGGCCATGAACAAGTGGGATTTATGACGGAAGGTCATCCCAAGATCACATGAGAAACTGCTACACCTCATTACAATTGCTAGGGACTCTTATGCATAATGGTGCTGGTCTCACTAGACGCTAAAGGGCATTTGATAAGATTTCCTGGGATTTCTGTTGCTACCTAACCTCATTTGGTCTGCCTAAGAGAATTTTGGAGATGGGTACAACTTTTATACTCGCTCCCCTCAGCTAGAGTCAAGTGTAATGGGGTGTTGTTCCCGCCCTTTAAATTAGCCCTGGGCACAAGACAAGGATGTCCCTTGTCTCCCCTACTCTTCAATTTATACTTAGAGCCACTGCTGTGCAGACTGGCAGGGAATGCTGCTATAAAGGGGATTCAAATGGAAAATGCCAGGTATGCCTATTCGGTGTATGCGGACGACATCCTATTGCATGTTGAGGAACCAGGCTTCTCAATTCCATATCCTGGCTGAGATTGAGTTTTCTCTAAAATCTCCTTTTATAAATTAAACCAGACCAAAACTAAGATCCTTCCTTTAAATGATAGAGTTAATAAGGCCGAACTTCTCCCCCTTGGTCTCTCCTGGGAAGCAAAGTCTCTCACATATCTGGGAATCAAAGTTAGCAAAGATTCGAACTCCACAATAAAAGATAACCTTGGTAATTTAGTTAAAATGATAATTGGGGACATGGAGAGGTGGCGTTTGCTCCCCTTCGCTCTTGGGGGCAGGCTAAGCATAATTAAAATGAACGTATTGCCAAGGATACTATATCCTCTTGGGATGCTGGGTGCTTACCTACCGAAAGGGTGGTTTTCCAAACTACAAAGTGCAGTGAACCTTTTTGTGTGGAACAAGAAAAGTATCCGTAGATCTTATCTTAAATTGACAGCCCCGAAATTAAGAGGAGGCCTGGCTGCCCCTTCCTTTTTTTTCTATTATGTTGCACAGCACCTAAACAAATTGGCCTACTGGTATAAGGAGATTGGGCACTTGGAATATCTCCCGTTGTGGTTAGATATAGAACAGCACTTGGCAGAGTGGGTTAATTGCTCGCTGTGGGCTCTTCTATATGTCTCCCCATCGTGTATCCCTAAGCCCCTTAGAAGCAATCCCATGGGATGGTCACTAAAAGCCTCCCATCAGATGCAAAAATATCTTGCAGTAAGATGGCGTCATTCGACTGATCAGCCCATCGCCGGCAATCCACACTTTAAGGTCGGAGGTGCACCAATGTCCCTTACATTTTGGCCTCAACTAAATCAGGCCAGGGTTTCAGACTTTTGGTTGAATGGGAAGCCGCTCCCCTTTGATCAACTGCAAAAATCCATTGGAGCTTCGTGTAAGGAAGTATTTAAGTACTTTCAAGTTAGTAAAGCCCTAACTTCCTTTTTCTCCCGGGCCCCACTGGCAGACCCTGGTGAAAGAGATTTAGCTACGCTTTTACATATAGCCTCCCAGTCACGCTCAGTCTCAAACTTGTATAAAACTCTTCAAGAATGGGACTTTAGATTACCATCGGGGACTTGTTATTACTGGGCAAGGGAGCTCAGTATCCTGGAGGACCCTAACCTTTGGAAGAAACTCTGGCTGTCAATGAACAAATTCATAAAGCAAGATAGACTGAGATTGGTGCATTTTAATATTATGCATAATATTTATCTAACCCCTGCTCATTTATGTAAATATGGGACATTGACTACACCACTCTGCGGCAAATGCAAGAGCGACAATGATACCCTGTTCCACATGATTTGGCTATGTCCTTATATGCAGGCCTTTTGGCAGTCTATTAATAATATCCTTGACCCTATCCTTGGCTTAGAAACCCTGTTTACCCCTGAAGTCTGTCTAATCAATCACTATCCAGCTGGTACTACCAAAGTAAATAGGGCACATATGTCGCTTATTTCTGCAACAGCCAAATTGACAATCATGGGGCACTGGGCCGGTGATAAGCCTCCCACTTTGATGGAGTGGTACAGGGAGAGCACTCTGGCTTTGCAACTGGAAAGGCACATAGCTTACATGAATGGCAGAGCTAAGGTTTATGCATCTCTCTGGGGTACTCTCGAGGTGCTTCTGATAGCCTGGAAGCCTTGATGTCCGAGCTTACCTCAGGAGTGGTGAACCAAGGGCTAATTATGTGTGTAGTCTTGGGGGGGGAGGGGGGATTGACTTGGTTGTTTGATTCCTAGAGTCAATTGATCTGATACCTGATATTTGTATGATTGTTGGGTATTGTGTTGTTTATTGTTAAACTAATAAAACTGGTTTAATAAAAAAAAAGAGGGAAATCATAAAAAAGGTTGATGACGTTGAAGAGAAAACCTAGGTTATTACACAGAGGTGCGAGGTTGTAAATGCTCATATGAAGCCTGTGTGAGGAGGATGCAACATGGATCAAAAGAGATGTCATTTGAAACATGAGTCATGCTAAAGTTTTGCAAAATTGATACTTTAAAAAGACTACTTTTCTTTTATTAGATGTATTTTTTTTAAATATAATCTGACAGAGGAGGAGCAAGCTGACTTCACCCAAAAATGGGCTGGCCAATACAGTTGTTTAAGGAATAATTCTGTTTTACAGAGACACATTTTTACATAGACTCTGACCAACCAAGATCGGTGAGCACTTAAGCAAGTATTTAGAGACTAAGTACTGTAATAGGAATTTGCACTGTTTAAACCTTGTTTCTTTTTAAAAGATTTGGATGTCTTTTGATATGAGTTCTGTATTTTGTGTTTCACATATTTTCAACTATTTTAGTAAAATTCTTTTTAGAACTTACTTGGTCTGTCTTTGACTTCTTTTTATTACGAAAGAAAAGTATATGGTTATTGCAGATACTAAACATAAGCTTGAATGGTGGTACCAAACTGGAAAGAGAAGTGTTTTAAATCTGAGGTCTTTATTAAAGTTTTAAAGGGTTTATCTCTGTACACCTGGTTAGGTGCCCATAGGCAAAGATATCTGGCCCCCCAAAGACAGATATATCTGAGCCTGTGCATTGGGTATGCTAGCAAGAGGTTAACAGTTTGAATCTCTCCAGAACTTGAGACCAAAGGTTGATCCGAACTCACAAAAACAGACAAGAGGGTTACTTGGTCTGTTACACTATTCACAAGACTGCGCTCAGAGGTTGGCACTTTGGGAGTAGAGGGCCTGACCTGCTGAGTGGGTTTGTGACATTGCATACCATAAGTTCAGGGAGATGGAGATTGCAAGGAGACATGATGGTTGCAAATTAGATTCAGGGAGTGCTGTTGGGGAGTGCACCATTAGGACAGTGAGGACCAGGAGGCATCTTGGTACAAATTGGGGCACAGAGAGGCCAGATGTGTTTACTTCCATACCCAGGGTGTCCACTGGACTGAGTGGACACAGACCTGTCATCTCCACTTATCTTCTTCATGCTGTACAATGCCAAACCGATTAGGAATAAGACTGCTGTTTTAGCAGAAGTTATAATCAGATATTCCAGTCGATATGACTTGCATCACAGAGACCTGGTTGAGTAATGATACAGGCCCTCTGTTAGAAACAGCAGTCCCAGCCAAATTTTCCATGGTCTACTTTCCAAGAAATTATCGCAAGGGGAGGGTGGCCATCTGTTTTAGATCTGAGCTGAACTTGGTTGTGCACCCAGTGGGAGATACCTCATTGTTTGATGTATGGCTGTGTGTGTGGGTCCAGGTGCAGGTTGTAGGATTTTATTTTTATTTATTTAAATTTTTGGAAAGAGCTTTGAGCCACTGGCTCGTTTACAGAGGTTCCACGTCAAATGAAACAAGCATAGAATAAAAGTACATATACAAAACACTTACATACATTGAGAATAAAACAAAACAGAGCATTCAGATAATATGAATATCAGTACAGTAGGTTACAAGGTAATTGCCCTGTCAGAAGAAAGTAAATAGTAACTACTGTCAAGTGCAGCGAGGGAAAGGATGGACGATTACAGCCTAACTGCAAATAGGGGGGAGCACATAGGAGCACACGTACTAGAGGGGAAGGGGGGAGAGAGGGCAGAGGGGGGTAGAGTAGCGGTGGGGATCAGGAGGCAGTGGACAGTAGAAGGGAGAGGGAGATGTGGGGTAGATAGCATAGAGTTAGAAGTGCACCTGGGGAGAGGGAGTAGTGTAGGACATCAGTTCCCTCGCTCACAGCCTCTGTTTAAAGTTAGCAGAGCTCTGAGTTTCACTTTGAAAGGACCAAGCTTTCGTTCATGCTGAAGGTCTAACACAGAGAGTTAAGCCAGAGAGGGGTGCAGTATTCAAAGCTTTCCTTGCGAGGTCCGATGAAAGGGGATTTTTAGAAAGTGGTTGTTCAGGCCCTTAGTACTTCTGGTGGAGTTATGCACATGGATGAGGTTTCCTATCCCAGAGGGGGTGAGGCATAGGATCCTTCTGGTGTACTGGCCTTCAAGGCATGAGGGGGAGTTCCTTCAGTAAATCACAGACTTTGTTGCCCACAGAGTATTGGAGTCACCCCGGTAGTTAATTCTGGGTGACTACAATGCCTGAGTTGATGACAAACTCTCACACTTCGGACAAGATTTCCTCCTGGTGATGGAGTCCCTGGGCCTTGCAGCATAAGTAATTACTTCTTCAGTTCAACAACATGGTAATAGAAACATAACATCGAGGTTGACGGCAGATAAGGACCGCAAGGCCCATCCAGTCTGCCCATTTCTTCTTCTACCTTATAAATGTGCCATCGACCTTTGCTCTGTCAGTGGCCTATCTATTCATACTCATCTGTATTGCTCCCTTATGCCTATCCCATGCCTGTTTGAAGCCCTGCACTGTATTCATAGCCACCACTTCCTTAGGTAGGCCATTCCATGCATCCACCACTCTTTCTGTGAAAAAGAATTTCCTCACATTCCCCCTTAATCGGCCTCCCTCTAATCTCATGCTGTGTCCTCTTGTCCTGCTGTTTTTCTTATATTTAAACATGTTAGACTCTTTCACCTTGTTAATGCCCTTAAGGTGATACCTTGAACTTGCTATTTTCCCTGGGGCTTAAAGGTGGGGGGGGGGTGTCTCAGGATTGATCTGGTCAGTTGGTTGGATCATTGCACAATCAAGTTCTCATTCTGGGCCCCCCCTTTATGGTCCACCACCTGTTGAGACTGTCCGCTACCACCTTTTAAGAGGGCTTCAGCCAGAAGGACTTCAGGTAGTGCTAGACATCTTGGTTGTAATGGCAGCATCTGCTGTGGGGTCGGGGGAAGCGGTGCTGAACTATAATAGAGTTATTGCAGCAGCTTTAAATCTTGTGAAACCTGTTCTTGTACACCCCCTTGTTCCGTGCCATGGCTCACAGTTATACAGCAGTGAGATAAGAAGAAGGCAAGAGGGCAGAGGTTAAACATTGCTGGAGGAGATCTAGGTCTGAGGATAACAAACTGGCTTTGAGTATTCACAACAGTGAATACCAAACGGCAGTCACCTAGAAGAAGGCAGTTTTTTTTTTCTTTAGGGAGATTTGCTGCCAGGAAGAATTGACCTGTTCAGTTCTTCTGGACTGTATATAAGTTACTCCATCTGATCTGTCTGGAGTCTATTAGCTTTTTCACATTCTAAATGCTAAAAGTTTGCTTGATTCTTTTCAGACAAGGTGTCCTCCATTTGGACTGGGATCTTGACAAGTATATTGTGGCAACCCAGTGGTGTTGAGTTGATACACCACAGACACACTGAGCTGTCGTGGAGAAAGGTTAAACCAGTGATAGTGAAAGGGATGAGTGTGTTGATCTCAGAGCTGCCCCAGACTTATTGTGAACTGGATCCAGGCCTGATGCAATTACTAATGGGTTGTGTCGGGCATATGGGCCCAAGTGTTCATTGGGATTGTCCAATGCTCCAGCTTGATCTGAGGTTTTCCCAGCTGCAGTGAAGAATGCACTGGTGAGGTCCTTCCTGAAAAAGCCATCTTTGGACCAGGACAACCTAGCAATTACTGACCAGCCTCTAATCTGCCCTTTTTGGGGCAAGGTTATTGAGAACATGGTTGTGTCGCTGCTTGAAGTGCACTTCATAACCTTTAACAGCTATGATCCTTTGCAGTCTGAGTTTATGAATAAGCATAGCACTTAGACTGAACCGATCAGACTGCATAATGACCTTTTCAGGGCAAGAGATAGAGGGGAATGGTCAATTCTCATCCTCTTCATTCTCTGCTCAGTATTTGACACTGTAGACCATGGGTTGTTGTTGAATCAGCTGAGGGAATATATAAGTCTCACTGGCCAAGTCATCTGCCGCTTTGAGTCCTACCTCAGGGACAGGACACGGAGTGTAGTGTTGGGAACCTCTCCTTGCCCCCAGTGACTCTGCCCTGTCATGTTCCCAGGGCTTGATCCTCTTGCCCATGTTGTTTGCAGTGTACATGCTGCCCCTGGGTGGGATCACTAAATGGCACAGACTGGGTTTTCGCTGTTATGCAAATGATACCCAGCTGTAACTGTATATTGCACCCAGGATGCCTGATGCAGCTGACATGCTTAATAAGTGCTTACCTGAGATCCCAAAACTGGATGTCATGGTGCTGGTTGAGGCTCAACCCTTACAAGACTTGAGGTGTTGATGGTAGAACCAGATCATAGGAGGAGGGTGGCAGCTGCTGAGAATGAGACTGGGCTTTGGCTTGGTTTGTGACTGACACCAAGGTGAGAAATCTGGAGGTCATTCTGGATGAAGGGTTTACATTTTAGGCTCAGGAGTTGGCTCTTGTCTGGAGTGGCTTTTATCATCTGAGAAATACCAGCGACCTGGCAACACTGATGCACACGTTTGTGACATCTCAGCTTGATTACTGTAATGCTGTGTACCTCAGGGTCAGGGTATGTGTGCTATAGCACTTACTATTGGTGCAGAATGCAACTGCTAGGCTGTTGACAGGCCTTTTGAGGTCAAATCATGTCTTGCGTCAACTGCACTGGTTGCCAGTTAAGTGGCATATCTCACATAAAGTTGTTTTGCTAACTTTTAAGGTCCCACATGGGCTGGAGCCTGGTTACCTGTTAGATCTCCTGCACCCTTACATGCCATCCTGCTCTCTTTGCTCCACTGTAGTGGGCCTCTTAGCTGGACTGAGGGCCAGGATGAAAACCATGGGGGACCAGGCCTTCAAGGTGGCTGGCCTGGTCTTATGGAATTTGTTCCCAAGGGCCCTCAGAGGGGCCCCCACAATGGATGCCTTTAAGAGGTGTCTAAAGACCTTTTTATTCAGTCAAGCCTTTGGGGATTGATCTATCTTCACTTTTAGGTCCCTCCCAGTACAGTTTTTATGAGTTTTATGGGTCTTAAGTGTTTTAAGCATCAAATAGATCCATTGCATAAAATCACTTACACACAATACATTACTTAGCCACTGGAGTTGGCATATTGTATTGATAACAGGATGTCTTGCAATGAGAGAACCAAACAGGTTGGTACACTACAGAGTGTGACCCAGTTTCAAAATAATATAAGTCTATCCATTGATGTTAAATGTAATGTGCTGCAGTTCAATAACCAAACGTTTTCACAGCATCATTTACTGTAAATCCAGAGGAGCAGGACATTGTATTAGGAAGCATGGATGCTGTCTCAACCTCCTACAACTTCATGAACAACCAAGAGGACGTTTCAATAAGGAGACTTGGAAACTCTGGAACAGCCTGTATTTAGAGAATATGGGACTAAATGTAACTTCTGAGGGGCAATGCTTACAACAAAGTCAAAATGACTTACCACCTATGCTACAAGTCTCAGAATCAATAAAGAAACAGAACAAGTTATTATTCAAAGACACCTATGAAAGCTACGAAGCAATTTGGACACTGGTGTTGATTGACTTTTAGAAGTCTGGAAAGATGCTCCAATCCACAATACTCTCCCTTTGTACTAGCCTGCCTTACTTTATTAGCAACTAAACATTATCTACAAGAAGGAAGAAGGAAGGGAGAATGGGGACATGATAGAAATGTTCAAGTACCTCAAGGGAATCAACAAAGTCCAAGTGGGTAGCATCTTTCAGAAAAAGAGATGTGCAAGAACAAGGGGGCACAGTTTGAAGATAGAGGGGGGATGGCTCAGGGCCAACATAAGGAAGTATTGTTTCACAGAGATGGTGGTGGATACATGGAACAGCCTTTCTGAGGAGGTTGTGGGGGTCAAAAACAGTGGGGGAATTCAAGAATGCATGGGACAGACATAAGGCAATTATAGGTGGGGTAGGAGGAAGTAGGCTGTTGGTTAACTAGAATCTGCAGCTTAACCAATAGGTAGGGAAATGAGCAGACAGGGTGGGCAAAGCAGTCCTTATCTGCTGTCAAAGTCTATGTTTCTGTGTTTCTATGTTTCTAAGATTTGTACTATTCTAGCTTACTTGTAATAACTTTTCCAGTTCTCTATTCTCTGCTGTCTCCTTACTTTTTTCCACTTTCTAATAAACTCTGCATTTTTTATAAACATAGCCTCATTTTTGAGTGTAAGATTCTCCACATTTCTGTTATCTATACTGCAAAAAATGTAAAATAGTTATGGCACAGAATAATTGTGTTCATAACATTGCTTTATTTAAAACTAAATCAGAACTTGTATAAGTATGAAAATAGCTTGGTTGGTTACAAAACATTACCAAGTGACTGAATTTAGGCTTAAACTAGCTAAAGCACAAGCTCCGTAATGATGAAGTTGTTTCTAACATGCACATTTCTATTTTGAGATACACCATATACTTTTGGCATTAGATAAACTGTTTACAGAACTAGTATAACTAGTATGTAATTAAATGTCACAAGGTGTTTTGTATATTTATTTATTTATTTTATTTATTAGATCATCAGTTTACAAACCTTTGAGTCATAGACTCATTTACAAAGGCACCTCATCAAGACAGCAATACATCACAGCTAACAAAACAGTACAGTTCATAACACTTAGATTAAAAAGGCAACCAATGTTACAGGCATTCACTGGTGGTACACGCTTGGTAATAGATAGATCACAGTAGTCATAATATAGGTACATGAGTACCACGTCAGGTAGCAACCAGAGATATATTATTACAATAGCCAGCAGATGTTGCCTGAGACCCCAGGTATATACAGCAAAAGTAGACAGGGCAGACCCAGCCTTGGGGTGAAGGTAAGGGGCAGGTGGGGTATTATGTGCAGTTGCAGCAGCGAGTGCTTGTCAGATGGCTTCTGAGGGAGACCTTGAAAGGCCCAAGCTTAGTGGAGTCAGCTCTGTTGGCCGTGAGGGAATTGAACCAGGAGGCAGCCTGATAGCAAAAGGATCTCTGGGCCATAGAGGTCCTTACCCTGGGGACAATAAGGGAGATTTTGACAGTGCTGTGGGTGGAGACTGAGGGGGAGGCATGCTGCAAGGAAGTGGCGACCCCAGGGGGGAGATCCCTAGCAGGGTCTTTTTTACAAGAAGGCTGGTTTGGAAGCGGAGTCTTTCTTCAAGGTTGAGCAAGTTGGTGGTGGAGTACAGCAGGCATGTATGGGTGTGCCTGGAGCTCCCAGCATTAGCCTGCAGGCCTTGTTTATAGAGAGCTGGATTCTTGCAAGTGCAGTGTTGTCAGCAGCAGCATAGATGGGCAGCCCATAGTTGATTAGCAACAGGACAGAGGAGGTGATTGCCAATCTAAGGGCCTCTTGTGGTAGGCAGTCCCTATGGTGGTATAATAGTCCAATCCTGACATTGGTGGCAGTAGAAAGGGCATTGATATGGGAATGAAAGAAGAGTGCCATATCAAAGGTAATGCCCAGGTACTTGTAGGGGGAAACCTGCTCAATGGGGTTTAGTGTGCTAGGCAGTATCACAAGATGGGCACCACTGGCTCTGCTTTGGCGATGTGAGAAGAGCATAACTTTGGTCTTTTTTAGGTTCAGGACTAGCCTTTGTGATGTGAACCAATGCTCAGCTCCATCAAAAGCTTGTTGGAGGGTGGCCTGGAGTGTGTTGGGGTCAGGGTCAGCAGTGAAGAGCACAGCATCATCCGCATAGAGGAGGATCTTACTTGGGCAGGCCAAGGGGAGGGAATTGAGGTAGAGACTGAAGAGGAGAGGGCCTAAAATGGAGCCCTGGGGAACCTCAGAGCGGACAGGTCGTGTGTCAGATAGGGTGCTATTGATTTTTACACACTGAGTTCTGACAGAGAGGTAGCTGGTGAACCACACAAGGGGGCCGGGGGAGAAACCAAGGCATCTGAGGGAGTCAAGCAGGAAAGGATGGCAAACTGTGTCAAAGGCCTTGGAGACGTCAATGAACACGGCACCGGCAGGACTTCTGGCATCAAGAGAAGAGTGCAGGAAGTACGAAAATTCAAGTAGCGCATATGGGGCAGTGGTTAGTGTCACGCAAACTGTCTCTGCAATACATATATGTGTAAAGGGTATTTAAGTGACGATGTGTTTCCTGTAAACCATGTCTCCTGAGGAAGGGTTGTTGTACCTGAAGCACTGGGGCAGTGGTTAGTGTCACACAAACTGTCTCTGCAAGCTTGTCTGTTGAATAAATCTACATTTGGAATCTTTTTTTTTTAAACTTCTTTATTAAACTTTTTCAGACAAGAAAAAACATACATACAAAAACTCCCAGGTTCCACCCTAGGCCCATAACCCCAAACTGGCTGTGGTCACATATATACATCCCTATAACTATTTACATACACAGCTGCCATAAAACATTCCTGCCATTATCCAGTTGTTTTACTGGGGTGAGTTTAGAGCTCTGAATCCAAGTTAAATAGTAGTATATCCAGAGTCCTATGTTAACTATCCCCAATGAAACTATATTTGATTTCTATTTGGCTATCAGTCATTTAAAACAGGCTTTTGCAACTGCGTCCCTAGGAAAGAGAGAGAATATCCCCTACCCCCACTGTTTTGGCAGACCTTTGCCCTTTTATAGTATAATTATAATACAGGCTATCTGGGCTGTATAAAGCACATCCCATAGAAGAATACAAAAGAAAAAGAAATTATTTTCCTACAGGTAAATCAAAGTCACTTTTATCTTTTCCCTATCCACGTACCTCTAACTAGTCACAATCAGACAGACAGATCTGGGTTTGGGCACCCTTGAGTTGTATTGAGTACACTGCCCCTGAGATCCTCCACCTTTCGTCATAGATTTCTTTTCTGCCATCCAATAACATTTGTCTTTTAAGTCTATCTAAGATCTGTAACAGATCTCTCACCCACTGGTCATAGTTATAGATAAGGTCACTTTTCCAATGTCTTAGGACAAAGACCTTAAACAGGGCAGACATCAGAGCTAGATGATATTTAGCTGAAGCCCGTGAAACCAAGTTCATATCACCCAAAACACAGATCGCTGGCAGAATATGTTCCAAATAGTTTACTAAGGGATCCATGTTATGTTTGATATGAACCCATAAGGAATGTATTTTGGGGCAATCCCACTTCACATGTAACAAGTCCCCTGGTTTTGTTCCACATCTAAATCACAGATCTGTCTGTCTGAGTCTCCTAGCACATAGTTTAGCAGGGGTATAGTAGATATTTGAGAAAATAAAAAATTGCATAATCTTATATTTGGGTACAGGTAGGAATTTACCACTCTTCCATATCTCTTTCCAGTCAGACCTCAGGGGGGCTATGCTTTTCTCCCAGTATGGAGTCTGTGCAGAGGAACCCAGGCTCACAAAATCCAACAGCACCCTGTAGACTTTCAAAGGGTTTTTTAGGAATAGTTAATCTCCCTTAGCTTATCCCAGGTGAACGGGTTCTGACGGGAATCTCTATTATCTCTCAGTAATCGCTGCACCATATTGGTGATCTGAATCTTTTTTAAAAAATTCCAATCCCTTCTCTGAGGTGGGAGGACCACTTTATCTTCTACGATAAAGTCTGCCAGAGTTAGGCCAGATAAGTGTGGAGCCCACTGGTTATTGATTACTTGTCCCCCGAGACGAACATTAGGGTTTCCCAGTGTAGGCTGGTCCCGAACTCTCCTTTGGTCTCTTCTCTGGGTGGGAATTTAAAAATTCCACCATTTAGACATTGTTTTGTAAATTGTTGTCTGCTTTCCCCTTATAGGTAAGCCTTCTGGATCTGAGAGACAGCAATGCTGCTGGGGAGAGATTCAAGTCATCAAGAATTTGTCTCTCAATTTGTAGCCAAGTTGGAATATATCCGTCTTCCTCCAATTTTCTGTACCATTGTCCCATTTGACCTAATTGTCCTGCCACATAAGTGGAAGTCTAGAAGTTTAATACCCCCCCCCCAAGTGATGGGGAAGGCGTAAAATATTATATTTTCTCCTAGGAGGCTTTGAATTCCAGAGGAATGCAGAGATTACCTTCTGAATTTTAATAAGCCTTCCTTTAGGGATATTATAGGGCAACAAATGAATCGGGTACAGCAGTCTGGGCAAGAGATTCATTTTGATCAATCCTAATCTGGCAGTGAAGTTTAGGGGGAGTTTATTCCATCTTAGAATATCAGTTTTGATTACCGACAACAAGTTATCATTATTTGCTTCCACCCCATCCCCCAATTTAGCCATAATCCAGATGCCCAGATATTTGATCTTAGTTGGGGCCCAATTAATTTGCAAAGGTTCAAAGTCTGCTCTGTAAGTATAAGGGATAAGAGGAAGAACCTGCGTTGCTGGGTGTTGGATTCTGAATTTCACCCACGCAAGGTGAAGCTTTTTCTTGATATCTGTATACTCCTTCTGTTTTTCCCAAATCGAGGGTGTCAGGTCTTGAAATAGCCAGATAGATGCCCCATTCCATTGTAAATTTTTAACTGCTCTGGCTTTGTGAAGAACATGGGTCTTTTCTTTAGTTTAGAAAGCACATAATGAGGACTCAAGGTCTAGCTCCAGGTGGGGGGGATCTCTCTCAAAGAGCGGTGCGCCCTCTCAATATTATAGGACGCCCTAAAAGGTGTTGGGCTGAACAATTTCATAAGAAGGTCCTGCATGAAGGATACGCAGTCCAATCCTTCTGCCCGCTCAGGAAAACCAGCCATAATCAAGTTGTTCCTCCGACTGCATGACTCCTGGTCCTCGATTCGATCTTCCAGCCTCCTAACTTGTTTTCTTAGGGTGACCAATTCGTGGTCCATTGCCATCGTCTTCCTTTCTTGGGAGGCAGCCCTGGCTTCCACATCCCCCATCCATTGTGATAAAGCATTAGAGCCGGCTTTAAAGTGGGAAAGTCGGCCACTAGTCCCTGGAGTAAATGTTTTATTTCAGAAATGTCCTCCGAGGATGTTTGTCCTCCTCACTCTGCAGTCGACTGGCACTCATTTTCCTCTGGTACAGGAGAATGAGATTTCGAGCACTTCACCACCGGTGATCGTGCGGTCAGAGGCTCGGGGCTTCCACACTCCATCTCAGCCATGATACTCGGCTTCTCACGCCTTTGTGTAAGGTGGGTATCCTGCTTTGCTCTGTTCCAGCTGATTATACCAAACTACGCTATGCCTCTTCAGCCTACAAAACTCACTTTTTCGAACGAGACTATGAGGTCAAATATAGTTTTATTAACTGCTGAATTCACCGAGGCCAGGGAGCAGCTTTCAGGGCGTCTTTTTCCCACTAGCTCATCACGTGATCCTACATTTGGAATCTAGCATTTCGTCTGCAGTTCCTTTACTTCTGTGGAGCAATGATGCTGTGAAAACGTTCTGTTATTGAACTGCAGCACATTACATTTAACATCAGCGGACAGCCTTATATTATTTTCAAACTGCGTCACACGCCGAGTGCACCAACCTGTTTGGTTCTCCTTTTCTTAGTCTGAGGTGGTTCCCCTAGTTTTGTGTGCACCCTCCACACCGCAGGCTCACAGAGTCACTTGTTGGATTTTGTCTTGTAAAAGGGAAGGGGGAAAAATGCTGAACATATTATACTAAGTTATAGTACTTTTCCCTAGCAAAACTGCTGCTCCTTCATTGTAAAACCCAGTGTGAATCATCTGTGCCTCATATAGTGACGTTGGTGGTAGCAAGTGGCCAGGTGTAATGCCCCAAAGTTGGGGCATCCCAGAAATATAAATTAAATGAAAAAATAGGGGTTTGCAGGTGCCCTGGGTGCCTGTCTTAGGTACAGACTGCAGGGTAAAGAGAAAACGGGGTCCTTTAAATGTAAATTCCCCTCCATATAGTGGGGAAAACACTGTAAATAATAAAGAAAAGTGCCCTGTGCACTTCCAACTTTGTAAAAAAATAGATTTTGAAGCAGCTCAGTAACAATGGTCTGGATGGAATGCTGTGCTGAGCTGCTCATGCACAGCATTCCACTCCAGCCATTCTAGAACCCTGTGGGTTCATGTTTGAATGTTTTAACTGTTTTTAGGCAGTTGAGAGTTGTGGTTGATCCTGGGAAGAGGTAGAGGAGAGTGAGGACACAGTAAGACCAAGGGACAGTGTTTAGGGCTTACCTGTTGTTGAAGCCGTCCCTGTGGGCTTAGCTGTGCTCCTGCTCTGCCTCCCCTGCCAGAAGACTCCCATTTTGGCCATTGTCGTGGTTGGTGGTGCCATTGGGGCACCACGAAGTAAAGTAAGCCTCCGGTTTGGTCGGTTTGGGCTGAAGAGCCCCATCGTTTATTTATTTTGCCCCTGTATTTTCTATTTAAGTTTAAATTCAGTCCCCCTTTGGCGGCAGAGAAGCGTCGCATCAATGCAAGTTTGGTTGGCCCTCCGAGGCCCCCCTGTCACCCGCCGCAGTGCCTGTAGAGTTAACCTTCCACTGCCAGCATACCTCCCGCCTCCCGAGACCGTGCAACAGCCCTCCAGCAGCCCGAGGAGCAGTGAGTCGGCGGTAGCACACGCAATGTGCTGACCGCCTGTAAAGAAAAGACTGCTTTTTTTTTATTTAAAAGAGTTCAGAAGGCATGAAGAAAGGCAGCAGAGCACTGCAGGGGCATAGGATCGATAGGACCCTGGGTTTTAAATATTTAGGAGGGAGGTGGGGTAGCTATGCCCTCGGGGAGGGTCCAGCTCAGTGAGGCCAAGCAAGGGCCTTTGAATATTAAGTAGGGGGTGGGTTTAGCGGCGGCAACCTGCCAAAAGAGTGACAGCTCTCAGAGAGCTGTATAGATTTAAAGGGGCCCTGCCATTTCTGGCCAATTATAAATATAAAGAGGGCACCATGCCCGTAGTTAAGAGAGCACCAGGCCCACTTTGAAGGGCACCATGCCCACTGTTAAGAGGGCCCCAGGCCCAGTTTTAAAAGGGCTATTAGGCCCACAGTAAAGAGGACACCAGGCCCGCAGTTAAGAGGGCACCAGGCCCATTTTGAAGGGTACCTGGCCCACCGTTAAGAGGGCACCTGGCCCAGTATAAAGTAGGGCATTAAGCCCACAGTAAAGTAGGGCATTAGGCCTGAGGTAAATGTAGGGCATTAGGCCCGGGGTAAAGCAGGGTTCCAGGGCAGCCCCAGCCTAGTGGTTTAGAGCAAGGCAGCCTAGTGGTAGTAAGGGCAGCCCTGGCCTAGTGGATTAGGGCAAGCCAGCCTAGTGGTAGTAAGGGCAGCCCTGGCCTAGTGGATTAGGGCAAGCCAGCCTAGTGGTAGTAAGGGCAGCCCCGGCCTAGTGGATTAGGGCAAGCCGGCCTAGTGGTAGTAAGGACAGCCCCATCTTAGTGTATTAGGGCAAGCCAGCCTGGTGGTAGTAAGGGCAGCCCCGGCCTAGTGCATTAGGGCTAGCCAGCCAAGTGGTAGTAAGGGCAGCCCAGGCCTAGTGGATTAGGGCAAGCCAGCCTATCGGTAGTAAGGGCAGCCCCGGCCTAGTGGATTAGGACAAGCCAGTCTGGTGACAGTTAGTAGGGCATATAGGCCCCGTAGTAAATAAGGCATTTAGGCCTTTAGTGATCCGGGCAATTAGCATAGGGCAAGTGGTACCCTCAGTATAGTGGTTAGGGCATCCATAGCAAAATGTTCAGGGGTAGCCAGATCCTATTCAGGAAGGCCCAACAGTCAGGAAAAAGGGTCCATCCAAGGGTGCTTAGCTCACAAATACTGCAAAGTAACTGCAATAACTGTACTGCTCATGCAACTGTTTATTGCTAAAGTATCTGAAAGACTATGAACTTGCTAAGAAGCACCAAAACTGTATTGTATATGGATTGCGGTTATTTGCCCCGGTTGTCTGAACTATTGCTCTAAGCATCTGAACTATTGCCCTAAGCATTTGAACTATTGCACTAAGCATCTGAACTATTGCTCTAAGCATCTGAACTACTGCCCTAAGCATTTGAACTATTGCTCTAAGCATCTGATCTATTGCCCTAAGCATTTGAACTATTGCCCAAGCATCTGAACAATTGACTACCTGTAATAATTACCCCTAAATTTATAATTTGCCCTTTCCCTGGCAAATTATCTGATCATTCCACAGTTCTCTTGGCATTGCAGAAAGGTGCATCTTTTAGCTACATTGTTACCAGCATACGGGGACAGTCTCAATCTTCTACCACACTGAAGTCCCATGGTGTGGTCTGTAATCCTATGTACTAAGAATCAGTCTCTACACAGAAGGGGACGTCTTCATCATCATTCTTCACCCAAGCGGGGTCAACCATCAGATCATCTCCTCTGTCTGTGTTGTCTGCCGAAGTCGAGTCTGACGCCATTCGTACAAGCCATACCCGCCGTTTCTTGTTTTCTTACAGCTCGAAGTTCTGTCTGCCAAAGTTCAAGTGCATCACGTCAGCCGTGCCAGTGTCGTTTCGTATGGTTCCTGATCCAGATGTCCCCAAGTTGGTCGCCCTCCACAGAAGAGTGTGCACATCCTGGAGAATCTGGTCTGTGCCCCTGGTCATTCTCCGAAAGTCGAGTCCATCGAAGCCCAGTTCGGGACGTGTCCACTGTTTCTTTATTTTGTTCTAGTTTCTGGTGACAAGATTGCATAATCAACCATCCCCTCTACAGATTCTTCTGGTTCCTGGTCCTATCGGAGATCCTTCTTCACCCCAGATCCTTCAGAGTCTAGCTGGCCCTTGGAGTGCTGTAGCATCGTTCAGGTTGTGGTAGTCCTCTAGTGGATTCATCACCATGCAGATCCTGGTTCCTCCTCATCCTAGGCAGCCCTGAAAGTGGGTTTTGGCCAAGGTGTCCTTTGTCTTCAGTTTGGAATCCAACAGACTGTAAGTGGGTTATTCCAGGAACCAGTTGCTCTGGTTCTTTTTTTCCTGCAGCCTTGGAGAGAGTGGGCTTTTGCTGAAGAATCATATGGTCTGTTTACCAAACCTCTCACCACCCAGTGGCCTTTACAAGGTCCCTGCTTGGAACTGTGTTTAGTATCAATCGTTCTGTTTGCTCCCCTTTGTAGCTACCATCGTAGAATGATGGTGTACACGAAGACATCAGACCTTCGTACTTAGGTGACATTTGGACTTCAGTAGAACTCTGTGGTCATAGCAAAACCAAATATTTTTGTGGGTAGTACATATCATCTGATTCTCACCTAAGTTTAGTAATAAGTATAGGAGCTGTTCAATAATTATAGAAATATAGTGGCAATAGGCCTAAATACATATTCTAATATTGCTTGCGATTATTTTAGCAGTTAGATAATAGCGCTCTGCACTCCTTACCATCCTGTTGTTTTGGGTGTTTTCTCCCTCTTGTGACTGTGTATCCCTATCCACTGGTACTAAATAAATGCCCTGTGGGCACTGACTCTCTAGGATGACTCCTGCCTCTCCTTGTCTGGGTAACAGTTATCTTATCCACTATAATTCAGACCTTGGTGTTCCAACCTCCTTCATCTTGGGAGCACCACATATCTCGAAAATTTTTTGCTTAGTCGGCAGGATTCAGATAATTATTTATCCAAGGAGTCCAAAGTTGGAGTTGCCTGAAAAGAAGTACAAATGAAGCCAGGGTGTAGTCGTGGATTGTCTGGTGGAAATAGAGAGTCAGTTGGAAGAGACCGAGATGGAACTCAAAGGAGTATTCTGCCATCTCCCTTAACCATGCCGTATTACTTTGGAGCGCCATGGCTTCCGCAATTTTCTGGAGAAAAGGATGGAAATGGAACCAGCAATCTAGGGGAGTTCCACTCAAAGATGCAGGTTATGTTTAGGTTATATCAGATCCCCAAGCAACAGAAGGTTGAGATCCTAATTGGGCAACTAAAAGGAGCTGCTCACTGAGAAGCTCAATCCTAGCCGAATAGAGCAAAAGTCACAGTGGAACAGATTCTACAGAGGCTGCAGCAAATCTGTGATGCTCGAACTGTGTCTGACCTAAAAATGAAGTTCTTCTCTCATACTCAGAAGCCCCAAGAGACCCTGAGGGAGTTTGCATTGAGTCTGCAAGAGCTGTTGCGAGCTTTAGAGAGGGTAGACGCAACGGATGTCCGAGATGCAGACCGCGTGCTGGTAGAAAAGTTCATTGAAGGGGTACATAGCGAAGCCCTGAGAAGAGAGCTCCATGTGCTACACTTGCAAGTCCCCGAGGTTGATTTCCTAGACTTTAAGGAGACAGCAATTTGGGTATTCAGTTCTGGACACTCCAGAGATGAAGCTCAGGTATATCTGCAAATGGCACCCTCAATACATAGATACATAGATACATAGACAGTGTCGGCAGATAAGGGCCTATGGCCCACCCAGTCTGCCCATTTGAGCTTGTAAGTTCAGTTTATGTTTTCCTAGAAGTCTGTTGCCCCTTACCCCTGACCTCCAGAATTCCTTTATGTCTATCCCATGCATTCTTAAATCCCGTGATTGTTTCAGCCTCCACCACTTCCTCTGGCAGGGTGTTCCACTTGTCCACCACCCGTTCTGTGAAGTAATTCTTCCTCATGTTTCCTGAATTATCCTCCTCCAACTTCATCCCATGCCTCTAGTCCTGGAACATCTTTTCGCTTAAAAATAGTGTATTCCTGCACCCTGTTCCTCCTGTGAGATACTTGTATGTCTCTATCATATCCCCTCTCCTCCTCTCCTCCAGGAGTACATGTTCAGCTCCTTCAACCTGTCTTCATAGGACTTGTGATGCAATCCATGCACCATCTTTGTTGCCCTCCTCTGAACCTTCTCTACCCTGTCTATGTCCTTACGTAGGTATGGTCTCCAGAACTGTACACTGTACTCCAGGTGGGGCCTCACTAGTGTCTTGTATAGCGGAATTTTGACCTCCCTTTCCTGCTGGTGATGCCCTGCCTATACATCCCAGCATCCTATTTGCTTTACCTGCTGCCTTGTCACACTGTTTCCTACCTTGAGGTCATCAGAGATGATAACCCCAAGATCCTTTCCTGCTTGGTGCATGCTATATCCTCACCCCAACTGATATATTGTGCCAGGTTTTTGTCCCATATGCATTATCATGCACTTCTTTGCATTGAATTTCAACTGCCAAACCCCTGACCATTCTTCAAGTTTCTGCAGGTCCCTTCTCATTCTGTCTACACCCTCTGGTGTGTCTTCTGTGTTACAGAGCTTTGTGTCATCAGCAAACAGTGAAATTCTGCCTTCTAGGTCCTGTGCAATGTCACTGATGAAGATGTTGAATAGGACCGGTCCCAGCACTGATCCCTGTGGTACCCCACTGGTCACTCTTCCCTCTGTGGGTGACAGCCATTTACCACCACCCTCTGTGTCCTGCCACCCAGCCAGTTACCTACCCACCACACTACTGTCCTGCCCACCCATATTCCCCAGTTTGTGTAATAGTCTTCTATGTGGCACAGTGTCAAGGCCTTGCTGAAGTCCAGATAGGCCATGTCCTGCCCTCCCCAATCCACCTCCCTAGTCACCCAGTCAAAAATTCAACGAGGTTGGTCTGACATGACCTCCCCTGGTGAAACCATGCTGCCTTGGGTCCTGTAGTCCATTGACAACCAGATGTTCCACCAATCTCTCCTTCAGTAGTGCTTCCATGATCTTCCCCACTACCGGGTGAGGCTGACTGGTCTGTGAGTTCCCTGCTTCCTCTTTGTTCCCACTTTTGTATAAGGGGACTACATCTGCTGTGCTCCAGTCTTTAGGTACCTCCCCTGTTTCCAGTGATCGGCTAAACAGGATAGCCAGAGGTTCATCCACCACCTCTCTTAGTTCTTTAAGGACCCTGGGGTACACCCCATCTGGCCCCATTGCTTTATCAACTCTTATTACTTCCAGTTCCTTCAGGATCCTTTCTCGTGTAAAGGGACTTGTGTCCATTTCTGCACCATTCTCACCCCTTGTACTCTCTTCAGACCCATTACCCTCCTCTTCCTCAGTAAAGACTGAGCAGAAATACCTGTCCAATATGTCAGCTTTACTGTTGTCATCCTCCACGTGGCCCCCATCCTCCCCCTTCAGTCTCACTATCCCTCCCTTTGTCTTTCTTTTTTCACTTATGTACCTGTAAAAGGTTTTGTCCCCTCTACCCACTGATTTTGCAATGTGTTCTTCTGTCTGAGCTTTGGCTTCCCTTACTGACCTCCCTGCCTCCCTTTGCTTCTCCTGGTACTTCTCCCTATCCCCTTTAATGGGAACTAAATGGCCTGAATATCCTACAAAAGGGTGGAAGGAAGACAACTTTTGGAAACTGAGACTTCAGCCTGAGGAAATGTCCCTACAGAGATTGGAACACGGAAGAGAAACTTGTATACCTGAGCTGGTGTTCGGAGCATGAAAAGATGTGTGGACCGAGAATACAGACACCGATCTGTTCTGTGAGGGCCAGAGCCAGTCAATACTCTGAGCTGACTGAGCAGATTGCCACCCTGATCCACCAAATGGTGGAGATGTGTAAGGAAATGCAAAGCTTAAAAGCAGGATGGAAGAATGAGATATGCCTCAATCAGCCAGGAAAAGAGAGAAAAGGGAATGATCATATAAATCATCCAAGAAGGAGTGACGGGAGGTGCCCCACGGATCAGTTTGATGGCCAAGGAAGGCCCATATGTTGTTGGTGCGGTGTTAGTGGCCATATAGAATGAAGATGTAGTCAGCCAGCAGATGCCACCCTGAATTTAAACAGAAATTCTTCAAGGATGAGGACTGACCCTCGAAGAGCAGATGACCAGGTCCAGCAGCCCCATTAGAACAATCCTGTTTCATTGGCTGAAGTCCAATGGAACCGGTCAAGATAGATGGTATCGAACTTATGGCATTGTTAGATACAGGATCACAGGTTACTATGTTACAAGGACAAGAGTTCCAGAGATATTGGACACCCGATGATCTTAAGCCACCTCCCAGATCTTGGGTGAAATTAATAGTGAGCAATGGTGATGAGGTACCATATCTGGGAGCTGTAGAAGCCGATATCCAATGGAAAAAATATCAAAACCAACCAAGGCATTGTTGTTAGTGATCTGGAAAGTGATCATTTGCTACCACTAATTTTGGGGATGAATGTTTTACAGAATTGCTTCTATGAGCTAGTGCACATTCTCCAAAAGAAAGCCAAGCACGTACCCCAAGTGGAGCAACATGCCCTGCAGCAAACCATCTATCATCTGCAATGCCACCAATGGTTTGCTAATGCTGAAGGTGAGATTGGCAAAGTATGAGTGACAGATACCAGGCCGGTAACATTAAAGCCGGGCACCAAAACCACCCTTTGGTGCAAAGCAAAGGTGGGCCCGAGGGGTCAGGATTATGATGGCGAGAGATCGGAGACACCATTCTATCTTGGTTCTCCTTGATCTATCATCAGCTTTTGATACTGTGGATCATGGGGTTCTGCTCGAATGCCTGAGGTACATTTGTGGGCTGTCGGGTGCAGTCCTCAGATGGTTTTTATCTTTCCTCGAAGGGTGAATGCAGAGAGTGGTCTAGGGTTTGTTTTCATCTGGGGCCTTCTCTCTGCCATGCAGGTGCCTCAGGGCTCGGTACTGTCCCCCATGTTATTAGCAGTATATATGCTACCCCTCGGAGACATTATAAGATGGTATGAGCTGAGGTTTCACTGCTATGCTGATGATACCCAGCTCTACCTGTCTTTCGCATCTGACCAGGTTGGTGCTATCTCGGTACTGAACAACTGCCTCGCAGAAATCCAAGACTGGATGAATTCCAGTGGTTTAAAGTTGAACCCAGGAAAGACTAAGGTTATGGTTGTGGACCCAGGTCACAGGGTAGAGGGATTGAGGACTGGGCTTCCCTCCGGTTTAATCCTGGGGGAGGACCAGATCCTCACCTCTGAACGGGTGCGTAACCTGGGAGTGGAGCTTGACGTTGGTTTGACCCTTCGACATCAGGTGTCTGCAGTTGTCAAGCTGGCCTTTTTCCATCTTAGGAACATTGCCAGGATTAGGCACCTTGTTCCACCCAGTGACCTGCCGGTCTTGGTCCATGCCTTTGTGACATCGCGCCTTGATTACTGTAACTCCCTTTACCTTGGGCTTCCTGGGGTTGATATCTGCTGCTTGCAGCTAGTGCAGAATGTGGCAGCACATTTGTTGACTGGGGCTTCCAGAAGATCACACATTACCTCTGTGCTGTGCGCTCTGCACTGGCTGCCAATACAGTGGCAGATTACCTTTAAAGTGGGTCTTTTGACCTACAAAGCCCTTCACGGTTTGGGTCCCGACTACTTGAAAGAGCTCCTGGTGCCCTACACCCCTCTGTGACAGCTCCGCTCAGCTAACGAGGGGTTGCTGGAGATTCCGAGGGTAAATTTGAAATCATCTGGTGCTCATGCATTTGGATTTGCTGCACCTACCCTCTGGAATTCTCTGCCCCGTTAGCTCCAGGAGTGCAGGATGGTGGGGAGCTTTAAGCAGGCACTAAAGACTTTTTCATGGGAAAAGGCGTTTCCTATTTTATTCTGATTTTATATTGAATGTATTTGATTATGTGTTTGTATTTGATTCTATATTGAATGTATCTGAATATGTTTTTGTGCTTGTATTTGCTGTGCAGCGCCTTGAGATTTTGAAAGGCACTCAATTAAATACATTTTATTATTATTATTATTATCCGTCTATCAGGGAACGATTCGGACCTATCCCGCCAGCCATGTACCAACAAGTAAAAGAGATGATCAGAGAAATGAAAGAGACTGAAGTGATCAAGGAAAGTCACAGCCCATGGGTAGAGCCGATTGTCCTGGTGAATAAAAAAGATGGTAAGATCCGATTCTGTGTCGATTACCACAAATTAAATACCATCACCCATAAAGATGCCTATCCTTTGCCTCAAATAGAAGATTCTCTTACAGCTCTGCAATCTGCTGCTGTATTCTCCACTCTAGATTTAACCAGCAGATACTGGCAAGTTCTTTTGGCACCAAAGGATCAAGAGAAAACAGCCTTTATTACCCCCATGGGTAATTTTCAAGTTTACAAGGATGTCTTTTGGACTGTGTAACGCCCTGGGAACTTTTCAGAGACTGGTTGAACATTGTCTTGGAAGCTGGAATTTTGATATCCTTTTGTTATATCTGGATGATATCATTGTATATTCAAAGACTCACGAAGACCATCTACTTCACTTGGACGAGGTGCTCCAAAGACTGATCCGATATGGTCTTAAAATAAAACCTTCCAAATGTCATCTGTTGCAAACTGAAGTAAGTTATCTGGGACATATAGTCTCCACTGAGGGAGTGATGCCAGACCCAGAGATGACTGAAGCAGTAAAAAAATGGCCTGTCCCTACTACTATTAGAGATGTCTGAAAGTTCTTAGGTTTCATGGGATATTATCGTAGATTTATCAAGAATTTCTCAAAAATTGCTGTGCCATTGCACAAACTTTTAAGAGGATCAGCAGAAGGTCGAGTTCCAAAAATTCGTCTGGTTAAATGGACAGCTGATCAACAGGAAGCATTTGATCAGTTAAAGAAAGTACTAACCGAGGTTCCTATATTGGCGTATCCAGATTACATGAAACCTTTTCTTTTATATACCGATGCCAGTAACAAAGGGTTGGGTGTGGTACTCGCATAAGAACAGAATGGCATAGAAAGAGTAATAGCTTATGCAAGCCGAGGGTTAAGAGGCTCTGAGTGGAATTACGCCCGCTACAGCTCTTTCAAATTGAGTTTTTAGCACTGGCATGGGCTATCACAGAGAAATTCCAGCAATATTTGACTGTCACCCCTTTCACGGTTTTCACAGATAATAACCCTTTGGCACACTTGAATACTGCGAAGCTAGAAGCCCTCGAGTAGAGATGGGCCTCTCAACTTGCAAATGATCAATTCTCCTTAAAATATTGCTCTGGTAGAGCGAATACAAATGCAGATGCCTTGTCTCAGATGCCTGGACAAGAGGAAGCAGAAGTGGATGACACCTTGCTAGAAAACATAGAAATGCCACCTTTCCTGCAAGTACCAGCTGAGATTGTACAAGCATGTTGTCAAGTTGCTCCTGAGCCTGAAGTAGAAATTCAACCAGAAGTGGATGATACGATTGCAAACCAAAAAAGTCTATGGGTGAAATTACAAGACCAAGACCCTATTGTCAACCAAGTAAAAGCTCTAGTTGCTGCACAGAAACGCATGACCCAAAGAGAACGAAAGAAGCTGAACATAGAAGCAATGAAACTTTGGAGACACAGAACTCATCTGGCCATAGAAGATTGCCGTTTAGTTAAAAAAAAATAGAGATCCTACTACACACATGGAATTGACCCAGATCATAGTTCCAAAGACCAGCGCATTTGTAGTATTAGAGGTGTACCATGATAACTCAGGACATTTTGGTCACAAAAGAACCAAGGCTGTTATCAGAAGAAAGTTTTACTGGATAGGAATACATAGCAATATAATAAAGTGGTGTGAGGAATGTCCAGCCTGTAATTTAAAGAGCAGAGAAAAGAGTAATCAGAGAGCTCCTCTCCATCCAGTAATTAGTAATGCATCATTGGAACTAGTTGCTCTTGATCACTTAAAGTTGGACCCAAGCACAAGTGGACACATATATGTCCTCACTATGTTTGATCACTTTTCTAAGTTTGTGGTTGCGAGTGCAGTAAAAGACCTAACTGCTTGAACTACGGCTGAGACCTTTTTGAGATGTTTTGTACGACCTTTTGGTTATCCCACAAAAATCCTTACAGATCAAGGAACTTCTTTTGAATCCAAACTGTTTCATGAACATTGCACCCTTTACGGAAGCCATAAGTTGAAAACCACTGCTTACCATCACCAAGGTAATGGACTCTGCGAAAGAACGAATCAGACTCTACTGGAGATGCTGCAAGCCTTACCAGAGTATAAACATCCCTACTGGCCAGCTTTGCTTCTCGAGCTCACATATCTATATAATAATACCATCCATTGCTCTACTGGTTATACACCTCATTATTTAATGTTTGGACACCAAGGAAGACTTCCGATGGACCTAGTGTTAGAGGTACCACTGGAGGAAACCAAAAGTAAAGAACCCAGTTACAAATTGGGTGCAGGAACATAACCAACGTTAGCAGGAAGCTGGGCAAATTGTCGACAAACACATGGAGCAAGTACGGCAAAGGAAAAAAAGACAAATTATGACATCAAGGCTAAGGCTGCACCTTTACTTATTGGTGAAAGAGTAATGTTAAGGAAAACCCAAAAATGTAGCAAATTGTATTCGAGGTGGGAACCCGAACCATATCACATTACTGAGATACCTTATCCCGAACTACCTGTATACAAGATCCAGCAAGAATTAGGAAACAGTACCAAGATTGTTCACCAGAATCTCCTAAAAGCTTGCACTTCCCCAGACGCTGTTCTCGCTAAAGATCAGGACAGTCCTACGCCAAAGGAGATGCAGGAGTCCATAAAAGACAGAATGTTGGAACTAGAATCGCCAACCAGTTGGTGTAAAGAACCAAGGATTTGCACTTCATATGTAAATTCTTTTGACCATCCAAATGTTGTACCAGTAATAGATTTGGAAATGCCAGATTTCCCAGAACCAGAATGCATTGTCCAAGAATCTGTAGGTTTCCAACCCCGTAGATGCAGGTATTCCCCCTAGAAGGTATATAATGGAAGCATCCCAACTTCTACCGTAAATGCTTTTGTTATGTTCCTGCACCCAATTTGTAACTGGGTTCTTTACTTTGGTTTCCTCCAGTGGTACCGTATGTAGATCTATTCAAAGTAATTCCCCAGACACAGTCACTTTAGTGTAGTAAATTTAAAAATTTACAATAACAGTAGATATTTTGAGAATACTTTAGAGAATTTAAGAATGTTTTAGTAATATAAGTTTTCATAAAGTGTTAAGTAAGATATTAAAATGTTAAGAAAGTGTCTTTTACAAAGTGTTTAAGGGAATACATGGGGACATGTATTTTTAGGCGGGCCCAAATCTGTAATGCCCCAAAGTTGGGGCATCCCAGAAATATAAATTAAATTAAAAAATAGGGGTTTGCAGGTGCCCTGGGTGCCTGCCTTAGGTACAGACTGCAGGGTAACGAGAAAAAAGGGTCCCTTATATGTTAATTCCTCTCCCTATAGTGGGAAAAAACACTGTAAATAATAAAGAAAAGTGCCCTGTGCACTTAAAACTTTGTAAAAAATGGATTTTGAAGCAGCTCAGTAACAATGGTCTGGATGGAATGCTATGCTGAGCTGCTCATGCACAGCATTCCACTCCAGCCATTCTAGAACCCTGTGGGTTCAAGTTTGAATGTTTTAACTGTTTTTAGGCAGTTGAGAGTTGTGGTTGATCCTGGGCAGAGGTAGAGGAGAGTGAGGACACAGTAAGACCAAGGGACAGTGTTTAGGGCTTATCTGTTGTTGAAGCCGTCCCTGTGGGCTTAGCTGTGCTCCTGCTCTGCCTCCCCTGCCAGAAGACTCCCGTTTTGGCCATTGTCGTGGTCAGTCCAAAGTAAGCCTCCGGTTCAGTCAGTTTGGGCTGAAGAGCCCAGTTGTTTATTATGTTGATTGTGCACAGCGCAAGAAACATATTGGGACAGCTTGCTCAGAAGCAGGTTGTGGAGGCGCGGCACTGTTGTGGGCAATGGTCCCACAGCCTGCAAAGGCTTGTCCTGCTTCCTCCAATGCCGTTGCACACTACTGGTGACAGTAGTTTGGAACCTTGCCACCAACTTGTGCCAATTTTGCCACTGCAATCAGGGGCCTCCTCGTCATTGCAGCGTCAGCCATCCACTGCAATGAGGGAGCGGCCCGTCATTGCAGGGTGGAACTTCCAAACCCTGATATTGTTTGTGAACATGGCGGCGGCTTATCCTTTGTCTTCAGTTTGGAATCCGACAGCTTGTAAGTGGGTTATACCAGGAAACAGTTGCTCTGGTTCTTTCTTTCCAGCGGCAGCCTTGGAGAGAGTGGGCTTTTGCCGAAGAATCATATGGTCTTTTTACCAAACCTCTCACCACCTAGTGGCCTTTACAAGGTCCCTACCAGGAACTGTGTTTAGTATTGATTGTTCTGTTTGCTTCCCTTTGTAGCTACCATCGTAGAATGACGGTGTACATGAAGACATCAGATCTTTGGACTTAGGTGACATTTGGACTTCAGTAGAACTCTGTGATCATAGCAAAACCAAATATTGTTGTGGGTAGTACATATCGTCTGATTCTCACCTAAGTTTAGTAATAAGTATAGGAGCTGTTGAATAATTATAGAAGTATAATGGCAGTAGGCCTTAATACATATTCTAATATTGCTTGTGATTATTTTAGCAGTTAGATAATAGTGCTCTGCACTCCTTACCACCCTGTTGTTTTGGGTGTTTTCTCCCTCTTGTGACTTTGTATCTCTACCCACTGGTACTAAATAAACACCCTGCGGGCACTGAATCTCTAGGACGACTCCTGCCTCTCCTTGTCTGGGTAACAGTTATCTTATCCACTATAATTTGGACCTTGGTGTTCCATCCTCCTTCATCTTAAGAGCACCACACACACAACTGAACAGCAAAGACAAGTGCAGCAGGGCTAAAGCACGGCTACAAAACAAAGCAAAATATGGAAAGATGAGAAAACATTTGACAAAAATAATAAATGCACGCAACCTTTGAGGTACATTACTTTATGAAATGATTAAAAGAATTACTTTTCTGGACCATCGGGGAAGATCCTTTTTAAATGTTAACTTGTTTTCTGTAATCCCTGCTAGGTATTGATAGCCAGAGCTTATTAGCTGAAACAAAAATGTTTGTAGTCTTTTCAACTGTGTTCTGTTAGTAATGGGTCAAGGCAATTGTCTTGACAGTATTATTGTTTTGTCAGGGCCATGGTCTATCCTGCCAGTTGCATGCCAATGTGCTGCCCTGGCAGGAACAGCAGCTCATGGTTGCGACTATACCCTAAGATTTTTGTATGTCTCTGACTGTGGCCTGTCCTGCAAGGCAGCATGATGATGTGCTGTTCTACCAAGGTTAGCAATGCAAGGCTGAGATTGTCCTGTCAGGACCTCTATCTGGTGGTTACCGTTAGTGTCTTGCTGTGACTGTGGACTATCGTAGAAGGAGCACGCCATTGTGCTGTCCTGCCAGGCTGCACAATCCAAGGTTGAGAATGTCCTGTCAGGACCTCTATGTGGTGGTTACAATCCGTGTCTTGATGTGACTGTGGCATGTCCTGGAATACCGAATAGAGAGAGAGAGAGATGTATCATTGCAGAAAAGCAAGCAGAGGGTGTTTTTTAGCTGACTCAACTATGGGAAGGGGCTATGCAAAACATAGCAGGAGAACCAGATACATTTTTTTTTAAAAAAGAGCAGCACATAGAGTCTATAGTTCAGAAACTAGAAACCCATACCAAGAAGCACTGCATTCACAGAATATTTTCATTTTCTTTCCACAGGCATACAATGAACATATCAACATTTTGGCCAAAAGGTTAAACAGTTTACATTTAAACTATACTGAATTATATTATTGTTTCGATTTTGTCAGTTTACTCAGTGTTTATTACTGTGTTGGAACGTCAGCAAGCAGACAGCTTCTGGTTTACACTTGCTTAATAGTAAACTGAAACAAAGCAAAACATTTTCACTTGTGGTGTACTTTGTTTCATTTACTTAAAACTGTTACCAGTTCTTGCTATATACACTATACACTATAAACATACTCTGGTCAGATCCACCACAGCTGCATAATGAAGTTAATGAAGTTGTGTGGAATTGTTAAGGAGGTATGGAGAAACAACACAAAGATCTGTAAGTAGTAAGATTTGTTTTAGTTTATGTTCTAAGGATGGCATACACATTATTAGGAAACTATATGGAGGTGTACATTTTAATGGAAGGAATAGGAAGCTTACAAAAGAACCCCCGAGCAAATGCCACTGATGTATGTGTATCTTGGATAATTTTGGCCAGACAACCACATTTTGAAGAAAACACAATTGCACATATCCCAATAATGCAAAGCATCAAGGGAAACATATGCAAATCCTCATGATGGTACAGAAGATGGCAGTACATGAAGAAGTAATGGCTGGCATATGTTCAGCCTTGGGATTATTTACACAGTTTTTTTTTTTGTTTTATTTATTTATTTATTTATTTATTTATTTTTGCTTTATCTCCTCTGTGACCCTCACCTACCTCTCCTTCAGGCCAATTGCCACAAGGACTCTCACCTCTCCCGACACTGCCACCGATCTCAACCCCACATCACAGCCACTGCAGGGTAACCCGATGTGACCCTTCATCAGGTGGGCCCTCCTCTTCTGAGGAGAAATGGCCTATCAGCCTAGGCATTGGCCCTGGGTGCTGCTATGGCCAGGTCAGCTGATGTGAAGCTCGGGGAGGCACTGGTCTGGGCGGCCATCATCTGCTAGGAGGAGACACCATTTTCTAGTTTTTTTTCTCCAATTTCCCTACTTGCATCGCAACTGAGCTTCCCCTGGTCTCCACCAGGGTCCGCTACAGAGTGATCCCATTCCCCAACCCACCCCAGGAGAGGAGAGGAGAGGAGAGCAGCTCCCCGGATGCTCAGTCCTACTCCTTCCCCTGCCAACCCTCGTGTGCCCTAGTCTATTCCTGAACCCAGGTTGCCAGCATAGTGTGAGGTAAGGTGCCAGTGCCTCAGCGCCACCTTGCCATTTTTTTTAAGGGAAACAGGGTTTTTGTTTATGAGGTGATGTAAGTTATATTTAAGCAGTGTGTTGATGTCAGGAAGTCAGGTGTAATGATGATGGACTGTTAGAGAAAATGTGATACTAACTTTCAGAGGGGGTCGCTTTTGATAAGAGCAAGGTAGTTATGCTTGTGATAAAGGAAATATTAGGAAAGTAAGAGGTCTACGTAGAAGTGGAGTACAAATATGCACAGTTTCATAAGTATGTGCTCAGACTGCAGACAAATGTGATATGCAGGTTTTTTTTAGAAATAGGTAAAAATAGTGATACATGCAGTTAATAGAAAAATAGATAATTACATAGACATATAGATAGAGTGAGAGAGAGAGAGAGAGAGAGAGACAGACAGGCAGAATAGGAATGGCAGTAAAGTATTGAAGAGCTGCCAACCTCACCCCCACCCCCACCCCGCAGATATGGACAGGCATTGGGGTGTGCCTTTGGGTCATTTCCCATAATTCTCATACCATTTCACCTCACCCTACCCTGCAGACACAGACAAGAGTTGAGGTGTGCCTTGAGGTTTTCAAACTTTACACTCACCCCATTCCATAAGGAAATACACTGAAATGGGTACAGTATAAGAGAATGGAGTGAACTTTGGGGCTAAAGAGTCAAAGGCACACCTCGATACCTGTCACTGGCTGCAGGGAGGGGGATTGGGGTGGAATGGCATGAGCATTACTGTTGACAATCCCAGGTCACACCCCTGATGCCTGTCAGTCCCAACAGTGCAGGGTGTTATGGTCAGAAAACCTAATGCCCTGGGTGTTTCTTGGTATTTTCACTCCAGGTTTTCAGCATGGACTTTTTCCAACCCCCCCCGCTTGAACAGTGACAGTTCATTAGCCGAAAGGAGATTTTGCACATGGACTGTGCCATTTGGCACCACAGGTACAAAAAATACATTTTGAACAGTATGTAAAAAATGACAGCAGTACATTTCTTGCTTCAGTAACTGCTCAGCACATCTGTTGCATGACCTGCTTATTGACATTTTATGTCTGCTATGCAATGTAGTGCTGCTATGTCTGGGGAAGTACCTTTCCTAGGTTTTAAGAACAGCCTTAGAGGAGCACACACACACACACACACACACACACACAGTAGAACACAGCTGCGAAATGATTAGATTGTCTACAAGCACTGTTTTCCATGCAAGACATAAGCAATTGAACCAAAAGCACACACATACACACATACCAGAACACAGCGGCAAAATGATTAGATTTGTCTACAAGCACTATCTTCTATGCAGGTTGGAGCATTGTGGGGGGGGGTAAGGCTGGAGATCAGTTATGGTCCATGACATAACCACATGGTCAGAATATTAAATATTTGAAAATAAACATAAATGCAAAAGTAACTATTTCAAGAAGAAAATGCAGACTGTGACACTTAACAGTTATAGGGTAAGTTAGCACAACTGGACTTATTTGCTGCATATGCATTTCAATTGCTAAGGGTTCCTGACCATGTTCACCCTTCCTCAAGCCAAGCTAGCTACAATATGTCTAGCAATAACATGGATGGAAAAATTATGCCATATTTTCAACAAGAAGTTAGCATTTTAAAAAGACAGTGCTGTAGACTGAGAAGCAACTTGTTTAGGTGCATTCATCATGCTAGCCAAGGTATGTTCTATTTGCATTCCATAAGGCTAACCAGTGGGAGAAGCAGGGGAAAGGGATAGAAATCTAAAACAGAACCATTTAACCCATTTGTGATTTGAAGTTGCATGACAGAAATGCAGCTTCCAGAACTGGACACCATATTCCAAATGAGGCCTCACCAGTGATCTACACAGTGGCATCACCAACTCCTTCCTTCTGCTGGTAATACCTCTCCCTATGCACCACAGCATTCCACTTGCTTGCCTCACAGCTTTGGTACATTGTTTAGCCACCTTTCGGTCATCCAATATGATTACCCCAAAATCCCTTTCCATTTTGATGACCATCAGCCCCCCCCGTAATCATTCCCTAGGTTCCTGCAGCCCTTCCTTATTCAGCAGGCAGGTGTTCCCAGGGCAGAGGGAACTTGCATCCAGGAATAGGAAGGAGATACCTCATCATTTCTAACTTTCCTAGTTTGCAAGAACAGCCTCAGAAGAATACACGCACACACACACACACACACACACACACACACACACACACACACACACAGCAGAACACCTTTGCAAAATGATTGTATTGTCTACAAGCACTGTTTTCCATGAAAGACTCAGGCAATTGAATCAAAAGCACAAACACACACACACCAGAACACAGTGGCAAAATGATTAGATTTGTCTACAAGCACTATCTTCTAGGCAAGTTGGGGCATGGGGGTGGGGTTAAGGCTGGAGATCAGTTATGGTCCATGACATAACCACATGGTCAGAATATTAAATATTTTAAAATAAACATAAATGTAAAAGTAACCATTTCAAGAAAAAAATGCAGACTGACACTTAACAGTGGTAGGGTAAGTTAGTGCACCTGGACTTATTTGCTATGTATGCATCTCAATTTCTAAGGGGTCCTGACCATGTTAACCCTTCCTCAAGTCAAGCTAGCTACAGTATGTCTAGGAATAACATGAATGGAAAGATTATGCTTATGAAAACTTATTAATTATGCTGTACATACCCTAAGACTCAAAGTGTGTCTCCTTTGGCTGCCACGATGTCTGTGGTTGATTTGAAAAATAAAAAGACAATGTAACAAGACACTGACCTCTACTCCTAGCTATTAAACAATAGAGCAAACTGCACTCTGGGAAGATTGCCTGGGACAAGATGCGAGAAAAAAAAACCTGAATAGTACGTTCCAGGGTGTATAAAACCACCAGGAATGTTAGAAAAAACTCCCCCTCTCCACTCAATCACAGGTGTCAATCAATGTATTTGTTAACCATGCTGGTTCATCTTCTTGCTTCCCTCATAGTAAAATTGCGAAACTACAGTTGTGTTATTTTAAATGAGTGATTAATGGCATGTCCAGTGTTCAGTCTTACTTTTTTCCTGGCTCAGTTTATAATATCAGTGAAAAGAAAGTAGAAAAAAAACACACATATATAATACATATTTCTCAAACTTAAAAGAAAAAATACACTTATCATCAAAGATCAGTGTTTACCAAGTACTGTGCCCTTGATTAAAAAAATTTGAACCTCCTCCCCCCAAAAATGTGCCCTCACATGAAACTGCATGTTTAACTGTAAAGACAATTTAAAAAAAGTATTTCTAAATGCATTACTAACACCAATGCTTTCAAAGCTTTGAAACTACTAAAAAGACAAACTATAGATATACGTTGAATATGGTAAACAGATATTGTTAATACCAAAAGCTGAACTTTATGTTTTTAGTATATAAATGTTTAAGAAAAACCTGTGTCTATTGTTTTCCTTGGGAGCTGTAGTTTCACTCCTTAATTACTCTTTCCTTCTGAGGCCCCAGGGGCTCTGATAATCATTTGTTCCAAGGGTTTTTAAGTCAATTGTAGGCATTAAGCATCTTCTGTTCTCCTAGTCCTTAATAAAATGCAGGGGCCCCACAACTGGATGATCACTCCACAGACTTGTTCTGTTGCTTAGTCCAGGTCCCAAACTAGTGTACCTTGTTCTAGCATGATAGGTCCACCTCATGCCCCTCCCACATGAATAAAAAAAGGTGGGGTGGATCTGTAGGAGCTTCTTGGGTGGAGGTGGGGGTGGATCTTACTCCCCCCAAAAAACTAATGCTGCCTCCCACTACTCAGGTTCCAGTTCTTGTACCACCCATTTAAGAAAGAAAATAGTACCCTGCAACCATTGACTAACATGAAAGTGTATTTATTTGAGGGTGGAAAACATTTCTTGGAGGAGGGTAAGGCAGAGGAGACTATTTACACTTCAGTCAGTTCCACGGTAGAAAACATGACACCACTCCTTTTGTACATGCAAAATGTTTGCAGGCTCCACCTACTGCAGCCATGAAAATTCTGGTTAGGAAAACCAATTCCAACTGGCCTGTGCTGCTCCTCCAGGTTCAGATTCCTATTGAACTCCCAAGCTTCATTCTTGAGGTCAATTGAAATCTGAAACTCTCTGTGGCAGCACAGGCTGGTTATGCATGGTCGCCAAACAGTATTCTCTATATCTATACATCTATCCCTCTCTCTCTCTCTCTCTCTCTCTCTCACATCTCTCTCTCTCTCTCTCTCTATATATATATATATATTTATCTGGTATCCATCCATATACCCCTTTCCCCAGACAGAATACACAGACATCAATCTTGGAGGAAATGGCCGCAGCCATGTGTTTATTGATTACAAACTAGATTGAGAGCAGCGTCTGAGATTACCAGGGCCAAAGCTTACTGGCAACCCCCCCATCAGGCACCGTTAGCCTTGCAGGATAGATATACCTGCTGGAGGCATACCTCAACCCCTCACCTGGGTCAGGCTACTTAGTTTCCACTTCCATGCCAACTACAGCAGGGGGGGCCATGAGCCTTTGGAAAAATATGACTGGTTACCGCCCCTGCCGACCATATGCTGTAATCATGATCCTCCCGAGACACAAAAAACATGACTATGACAAATTGGCATTCATCTGCGCCCTGACTATTTGCTCTACCCTGTTTGGTTCTCCCACTTCTAACTTGGTTTTTGCACCCTTTTTGGAGGAGGTGAAAAACCCAGGAAACCCTTTTTCAAGGAAAAACTGAGAAAAGATACTCCCCGACACCTATTGCAGTCACCCTTAAGGGGTGAGAAAGGGGGGCCCTAGCTGCCTGGCCCCCACTACCCTGCTTTTACAAGGGTGGATGGGTGGGTGATCCTGCAAGGGTGAAAGGAGAAAGAGGCAGGACTGCTGGCTACAGTCCCAGATATCCCCCTTCTCCTCTCCCCCACAGGATGTGACCCTCCTCCCCATGTGGGAGGCCTTGGAGGTCCCTGTGTCCAATCACTGGACTCCTCCTAGCCATCTTGGGACCACCGTCTGTTCAGTTCCCTCCTCCACCTTTTCCTGAGTCCAGGGGAGGATGGCCCCAGACAAAATAATGCTGCTGCCAGTTGTTGCAGCCTATGCAATATATACATACATACATACATATACACAGCTATCCCTCTTGGTAGCACCAGTATAATTAGAGTTGACCAAAAGTTTCTGTGTTAAACAATTGTGTATCTGCTTTGATGACATTCAACAAAATTGACCCACATTTGGCATGCATTGTCTAGGAGTCAAGGTCTCAGTACATGGAAAGCGTCATGATGGCAGTGTGTGTAGTTTTTGAGATCTGTATGTCATTTTTACAATAAAGAGCAACAATGCACTTCAGCATGAGCTTTCATAAATGTTTCTGCTGTTACAATTTACTAGGGAATACTTTTTTTATGTTCAATGTTCCTTTCCAATATTTACAGCACATCTTGGTAGTGCATGTAAAATATCTGTATACAAAACATTTGAAAACATTTGCCTATTCCCTGTTAAAGCAGTAGTACTAGATTAAAAAAAAACTGGATCTTTTCCAACAGTTTGTTCTCTGTGCTGCGTTGAGCATTCACCTGGTAATCTTTCTTGTTTTCGCTGTGCTGTCACCACATTAATTTGCTCTATTTTCTTTGTTTTTGTTTACATTTCTCCCATCCAAACTGGAACCCTCTGCTGCCAACCATGCATGGGCATGACTCTCAGTAGTACATAGGGACAGCAGGAACATGCAGTACAGGGTACCAAAGAAGTAAACAAAAGATGTGATGTAACGTGAGGGGGAGCTCCACTGCAAATCAGGCACCAGCCATATTTGCTGTGGATCCCCAACAATGGAAATACATTTTAAGTATCTAAAAAACTAAAGATTGCTAGAAAAAAAATATTTACAGATATGGAAGCCAGAACTATGGCTGCATGCTTCCAGCCAAAAAGTAGAATTTTGACAATCACTTCCTGATTATCTAGTACTGCTGCTTTAAAGGGACACTGTCAGCTTTTAGGTCAATTTTTTGGTGTATACATTGCATGTGTCTATAGGAAGCAGTGGCATTACAGAAAACAATAATGCCCAGAGATTTTTAAATAACTCCAAGATATTTCTTATATTTTTTCTAAAACTGCAATATGGCCAGTCCACTTGAAATGCCTGTGGCGCATGTCCACAAGTAGGAATGGTGCCGAGCCATGGTTAAACTGGTCCATGAACGAGTTCATAATTCGGTGTCACACAGTAGTAAAAGGTTGAAGATCATACTGTGTATGTCAGTGATCCATTTAAAGGTACTCCCGTTAAAAAATTAGCACTCTGTCGCATTTTATTTTGTTTTTAAAACATTGAAGCCATGCTTCCAGGCATGCACATTAGTGTAAATTGTAATGCACATGCCCAGAAGCACAGCTACTGGGCTTTCATTTGCCCCTTTTCTCATTTGTTGCCTACCAAGGAGAAACTATTTTAGGAAGGTTCAGAAACTAGTTCAATTGCAGGAGAAGTTTCCTATTGAGTTGGGGGTAGGGGATGGGGAATGTAGCAGAATAAGGCCCTTCTAAGAATTTTTTTCAGGATAAGGGGGAGAGGTTGCTGAAAAGTGGTGTCACCCCAACAAGGCCTCCACCGTACCCTGAAAAAGAGAATTTTTTCAGGATAAAGAGGAGATGTTATTGAAAAGCAGTGTCACTCCAACAAGGCCTCCACCATACCCCGAATAAGAAGAAAAATGTAGAGGGATGCTGTTATTTGGTTGATCTTCTCTGCTGCTATTTAATCCCTCTGTCTCTATTTTCCTATTTGGTTTCTGGACTGGCTACTTGAGAAAAAAAATAAGCTCCCCCTCTTTGAGAATTTCTTTCTGTCACCCTCATTCCTTTCTTTTGGCTCTCCTGCCATGTGATTTCTTTTTCTTCCTCATAATAGAATTGCCCTGATTGTAAATAAAAACATTTTCCAATAGTGCCCTCTTGACGTCTGGACCTGTAAGAGAAATAACAGGGTGAGGAGTCCATTTCCTAAACAATTTATACCAGTCAGCAAACAGGTAAGAATAAACATCCTGTTAGCCAATGTTTCAAAATTATATGGATTTATGGAAGCTCATACACATCTGACCTGTATGAATCTGCAAGCATTTCTTCAGAATATTCTGAATACCTTAGGGCAGCATATGTTGTATTGTATACACAATCATAATAAAAATTAATTCTTTGAAATTACTTTGGGTGGTTAGCCCAAACTTTAACAAAGTTTAAGTTGTAGCACAATGAGACTATCCCTGATAAATCATTTTATATACATCATGCTTCAGTTCATACCATGCAGGAAAACATGAATTATTATGAGGCCTTATGAGGTGATATAATAATATATGTTAACAACCGTGTTCAAACTGTCCTGTATCTTGTCTACAGACTAAAGGGTTGTAGTACATTTTTAATCTTTCTGTATTTAAGCTTCTGCAAACAATACAAAGGTCACATACCTTAGATATTTTACTATGTAATCACTAGGACACAATGGTTTCCAAAATAATCGACTGTTTCAAAAAAAAAAGTAATTATATATATATATATATATATATATATATATATATAATATAATATATATCTGTTGATTTTAATACCTTCCTCATACGTTTTCTACCTAATAGCACCATTACCTGTTGTTTAGTAATTTAATTGCCATCTCACCTACCTCTCTGTGTAATCTGAGAGAGTGAGGTGCACTGATGCCTGAGCAGATTTATATTGCTGAGCTGGCCATGTGAGACCATTGGCCTCAGCATGGCATGTGTGCATCACTACGCCAGTGATGTCATGTCTTCATCCACATGGTGCTCAGCCATGCTTCCCCAGGGGCCTGTCTACTTAAAGCAATCTCATATTTTAGGTTGTTTTGATGTCCTTCAAAATTATTCCTATGGTAAGGAGCACAAGACACCAGGATCTGGAACCCCACAGGACTTTAAGCAATGGATCAAGTCCCACAGCCCTAGAAAGACCCATATAGAAATTTGGTATTGTTCTTGGGAGTATTTTTATGAGGCACCATAAAGGGATACAATGTACCCCCTAATATTGTAATAGGGTTGATTTCTGCTATGCAACTCCTTAGTTTAACTATATTGACATATAACAGTCTGCCTGCTATCCAGTCACTACAGATAGGAATTTAAAGTCACTAAAAGGAAAATGTGAAAATATACAAAAATGGGTTCGGTGATAGTGGTGGTGGGGGGTAACAGTTAGAAACTCAGGCTGGATATCTGCAAAAATATACCAAAGAAGAACAAAGATGCGTATATAAGCTGATACTGTATAAGAAAACAGAAACGGAAAAAGCACACCATATAAAGTAAAAGAGATAGTAGCATGAAACATAGTCGCTACCATACATTCTTTACTACTGGCAGGTTGGAACTTCTGATACAACTGTCTGTAAGCCTAAACCTATCTCCTAGTTGAAGGACTCCAAACACTCTTGTCTATGAGATGTACTTGTTGTTAGAGAAGGGAGATAGGAAGAAAAACATTGTTAGACACCTATTTGGTCTATTGTTATAGCAAATCATAGATCACATAATAATGGTAAACTAGTAATTTCTTCCGCAACACCGAAACTGGGGTTAGTGACTCCAAATCTATGGATCCAGTAGGCCTCCCAGAGTAGCGCCTTAGTGTCCCGATCCCCCCTCATTGAGGTTATTGCATTTTTTCTAGTCTCATAAATCATGACATTGATAAAGAGTGTCCATTATTTGGCTAAACTTGTGTGTCATGGCTGAAATCTCATGTTTTCTTCTGACTGAGCGTTTGTGTTTGGAAAGCTGTTCTCTTAGCTTCCTGTTGGTTTTGCCAATGCACACAAGGTCACAGAGACACTTAAATATACATGTACTCAGTACTGCATGTAATAAAGTTACAAATTGTGTTATCTTCATCCAGGAATGAATTTCTTATTGTTTTAGTCCTACATATGTTACCACATTTGCTGCAGGTAAATGAACCAACAACATTTCTCCTTCCTATATTGAAAAAGGTATCATTCATATTTGTTATTTTATGCTGTGCATTTGAAACTCTGTTTCAAAGGTTCTTCCCCTTTTTGGCCATAATGAGTAGTTTTTCTTTAAATACTTCTTCCCCACCCTGTGTGATAGTCAGAATATGTCAGTTTCTATATATTAAACTACTAATGTCTCCAAGGCTGGACAGAATGTGGTAAAGAAAATGGCCCTCACTTCATCTCCATTTTTGTTTTTGTCCTTAAGAGAGATTCCCTGTCAACCTCATCTATTCTGGTTTGTGCCCCACCCCCCCAAAAAAAAACAATTATAGCTGCAGGGTACCTTGTAGTCAAAAATCTATTGGTGAAATATTTTGCAGTCTCTTAAAAGTCACTGTGTTTAGAGCTATTCCATTTTGTTCAAACAAATTTATCATAACGAATGCAACATTTACGTTTTCTGGGATAAAACATTCAGCTTGAAGTGCAATACATTATTCCCATCTATACTTCTATTGCATAGTATGGTTCCTAATTCTCCATTTTCTTTTTATTTAGCTATTCCCAAGAATGGTATGGATAGTTCACTGTATGTGCGAGCAAATTCTAGTCTGGGGAGACAGAAGTTCAAGTAGATATGGAGGATTATAAGTTCTTGACTGGTTCCTCCCCAAATCACAAACATATCATCCATAAATCTCTTCCAGCTTATAATGTGTATAAAATGGTTTGTTGGTGTTGTTGAGTACTAGTCTATCCTTGAAGTCTGCCATAAATAAGTTATCATATGAGGGTGCCATATTAGCCTATTGCTTTGCCTCTAATTTGATAGTGGTATTTTTTTTTTCATATAAAAAGTGTTTATTTGCAGGAAAGGTTCAGCCATATCAACTAAGAAGGAATTAGGAAGAAACTCAATTGGATCTATGTTCTCAAGTGTTCTCTCTAGTGATACAAGTCCCCATTCGTGTCTAATGATTGTGTATAAATAATTTACATCAAATGTTGCATGTATGTACTTTTTATTATACTGCAATGACCTACAGTAAAGTGGTCAGTCTGGTCCTGAACTAGTGTTTTATATGAAATCAAGGTAGGCATGTGGAGCTATTCTAATCTGGAGGTGGATCAGGAGGCAGAACAAAGCCAGAGTTCACCCCTAATTCATGTATTTTTATGTTTCTTTGATACATACTAAATTTTCTGGTACATAACTGCTACATAAATTTAATCAAGTTGAATGTGTATGCTAACATGTACTAGCAAGAAAGTATTCAGCCTAATTATTGTGAAGGGTGGACCACATTATCACAGGTCCCTGTATGAAAAGCCCTTATGGAGAGATGCAGATCAGACTATGATTAAGATGAGCTGAGATTAGTTCAGTTCAAGCAAGAGTTGGTAAAAGAAGGACATGCCCTCTGAGCTCTGAGAGGAGACTGCTGTAGCAAGTTGGTAATGTAAGTATGCTGATCCAGTAAAAAACTTTCATAGCCTACCCATATCAGCAGACACAGAACTCAGAAATTTCAAGTGGTATGGGACATAAATCTGAGAAATTCCTTGAAATCAAGATTGGAAATTTAAAGAAATTCAAGTCCAGTTAAGAGGTGATCCATCTGCAAAGAAATTACAGTACCATAGACTCTGTACAGAAATAACAGACTTTTCTGCCTTAGAGTTATTTGCAGTAATTTTCTTTGTTGTGGTTTTAAATAAAATGACACTTCCAAGTGCCTTGTACCAAAGACAGTTTGTCCTGCATTTTCTCAGGCCACCCACCACCCTCCCACAGTTGCATTCAAGTAGACTCACATGTGAAAGACCATGAAAAGAATTGCTTATTGTGCTGATACTGGCAGAGAAGCACAGTGTAACCTCATTATGTGAGTGGCATGAAAAATAATTTATTGTAATAGATGACAGCAATGTAATGCAATGTGTTTTATACTCTGAAGATATTTTTATATGACAAGAAAACACGATGTTTAAATGAACTTGTGCTGAGTTCTGAAGATGATAATAAATAAGTGTTTGTCATAACACTAAGAGGCAACTTCAAAAACATACAAGAGAGCAGGATATGGGAACTGAAACAGAGTGAACAATTTAACTCTAAACGTAACAGGCACAATCAAGACATTGGGTTAATGACAAACTATGTAGAATTCTAGCACTTGTGTCACTAAATAGTACTTGTAGAATTATACAGATGCACTCATTTCATTTTGTATTTTTTTCTGTTCCACCTCCCCTGTATTATGTCTATTTCAATTAATCGGCATTACCCCTTCCTGTGCTCCTTTCACATTCTCTTTCATTAAAGGAGAACTGCTCTGAATCTGAAAATCATTTTTCCCAGAAGTTGTTTTCAAATACTGCTTCCAATTCTGTTATTGTTCCAGCTGTACTTGCCTATAAGTACCCCCAGAGGTTGTTTCTGATTGGCACACTGGTGTTAAGTACCATTGTAGAACTGTGGGATGTAGTTTATGGCCCCCTCAACTATAGAGTTCTATACTGGAACACAGATGCATTGTACCAACAATAGAAGAGCTGAGTAGGGGACATAAACGGTAAACCATTAAGAAGGTGTGGCAACAAGAGCGCCATTATGTGGGCACATCTCAACTGAGTGAATGGGACTTGTGGGCATTGCATATTGAGGGTGCCTCTCTGCCTCCCACTCCTCAATGTGCCCCCCAGTGGAGTTCATTTTATTAATGTCCGGGGGTGCGGGGGGGGCAGAGACCCCCACAATATTAACATGGGAAACTCTGTTTGGTCTCCCAATTTGGGGGTCAGCTTTCTGGTGACATTTCTACTCTCATCCTCTTTGCTGGTCACCTTTTTGACAGGCGCTCTTTTCCTTGCACCCCTTTTTCACCGTGCTGTCTTTGTTTTCACCCATATGTCTATGAACTATTATAAACTGGATAATACAGTTGTAAAATGTGACTTACTACATCTGTGTAACTCAGAGACGCCCACTAGGATATTTAAACAGCCTGCAAAGAATGTACACTAATGGAATAGGACCAGTATTTAAAAATCAGCTTCTGCAGAGGAAAATGATTTACAGGTTCAGCACAGTTCTCCTTTAACACTTCAGTGCACCTATCTCACCTTTCATATGAATATTTTAACACTCCCTTCAGGGCATTCGTACACTGCTGAAGACCTGTTTCATCTCTATTGTCTACCACCCTCCATAATAAAACACTTCTCATCTTACTTTATTTGTTTACCAGAAAAAAAATTCCATTGAACAGTGCGGTCCTGGCTTGGATGGGCAAATCCTGCAGTGAATCAATCAATCAATCATTTATTTATTGAAAGCACCAATCCAAAAAGATTAAAGCACTTGTACAATTAAATAATCCTAAAAACTATAATATAAATACCGACAAGTATAGTAAAATCCTAGAATTATTAAAAAGAAATAATCAAAATCAGGGAAAGCCATACCAAACAGATGAGTTTTAAGAGCAGATTTAAAGCTCTTAATGGTGGGGCACTCATGTACCTGATGAGGTAGAGAGTTCCACAGAGTTGGGGCCATAAAAGCAAAAGAACAGGCCCCTGAGGACTTTAAACTGAATCCTGGTCACCTCTAGCAATCCTTCATAGGGAGCGATGGGGTCGATAAAGACAAAGAAGATCTTGCAGATACCGAGGTCCCTGTCCATGTAGGGCATTGTAGGTCAGTAAACTGACCTTGAAGATGATCCGTCACTATATCATCATCCAGTGCAGGTTATGGAGCCTGGTATGACATGACAAGTTCTTGATACGCCATTCAGCAGCCTGGCTAAAGCATTCGGCACTAGCTGCAAATAGCAGATATCCACCCCCGAAAGCCCAAGGTACAGGGCATTGCAATAGTCAAAGCGGGAGGTCACAAAAGCATGGACCAAAGTTGGAAGGTCAGTGGGTGCACCCAGGTGTTTAATCCAGGCAATATTCCTCAGATGATAAAAAGAGGTCTTGACAACAGCCAGCACCTGAGCCTTAAGCATCAAACCACTGTCAAGTACAATGCCCAGATTCCGCACTCATTCTGAGGTCAGCAGCTGGCTTCCACTGAGCCAAAGCCTGGACAGCTGTCCAGTAGACAACCCCAAACCCCGCCAACCTGGATCCACTACTAACACCTTAGTTTTATCAGGGTTTAACCTCAGCCAGTTGGCATTAATCCAGTTTTCAATCTAGGAGAGGCAGCTATTAAAGAGCGAAACTGCCTCAACTTGTTTGGGCACAAAGGACATGTAAAGCTGAGTATCATCTGCCTAGCAGTGGAAACTCAGCCCATACCACCTTATAATGTCCCCCAATGGTTGCATATACACAGTGAACAGCATGGGTGACCAGATAGATCCCTGTGGAACCCCACAGGATAGGGGGAGAGGAGCTGAGGAATACATCCTTGATACCACTCTCTGAGTCCTGCCTGTGAGAAAAGATCTAAACCACCTAAGGACTGGACCTCAGCAGATCAACCGCAGATTCTCAAGTAACACTCCATGGTCCACAGTGTCAAATGCTACAGAGAGGTCTGTGGCAATAGCAGTCTGCCTGTTATTTGTAGTATATTTTTGCTATAAATATATGTTTTTTTTGAATTTCTGCTTGTGAAACATGGCAGTCAGCACAAGGCATTGTGGGACACTGGATTTGTTTTAAAAAGAAAAAAATGTTCTTCCCTCTCACTGACCTAAAGGGCACAGCTGGCTTGCAGAAAATATAACACTTAGCTGCTAAACTTCCTGAGACTGTTATAAAAACCAAGTTATAACAAACCACTGCTTTGAACCTAGGCAATCTGTAATAAAATATTATATTTTACGGTGTACCAAGAAGGAAGCCGTTTCTGATAGACCTCTGTGAAAATTCAACCTAGTATGAAAAGTGTTTCTATGATATTTCTCTGGAAGATCAAAGTGATATTGTATCCTGCCATAAAACCATACTCTGATGAAGATAGCCTGTCTTGTTATAATTAAAAATATTGTTGTATTTGCAGATTCCAATCAAATAGTAATCTGACCTGTTTTGCCTATGCAGTTGCATGTTACAAATTAAGTATGTAGAACAGAGGGTGACCTCATGCTAGCAGCCCAGTGACATCTCAGGATAAGAGGGACATTCTGGCCTCTTTAATATTGGTGAAGCTGGCTGAAAGGACTGACACTTTCATTCTGGACTTCTAAGGGACACTTTGCTCCTGGACGCAAGAGAGATCACGTCTGCCAAGACTGGTAATTCAAGTGTGAGCCTTTAACTGAAAACTAAGGTAGAATTAGCTAATCAGTTTCAAGGCGCTTTAATTTATTGAGTGTGAATGGTGGAACATTATTGATAATTCTGACATAACTGTTAAGTTGCTTAGTGTGTCACGACATGCAGCCATACTAACAAGGATCTGTGTAAACATCCAGCAAGGTAAGAAAATACCCGAGTCTCAATTGAGTCGGCATGGGGTTGTGAACCAGGTTGGTTGTATGTCTGCTGGGTCAAGTATTGCACTGCTTTCCCTGTAGAGAGTGTGATATTTGGACCTGTTACCTGGGTGTGCTAGCTAAAAAAGTTTCATAATTGACCCCAGGACTCGAGACTGGTAGTTTGCTCCGACCCAAAACAAACAGGAGGGTGTCCCTGTTTGTCTCCTGATCACAAATCACACTTCAAGGTTGGGCACTGTGGGAGCTGAGGGCCTGACCCCTGGAGTGGATTTGTGACAGATTTGGCATGCAGCACTGGGATTTGAAAGATTTGTCTGCATACTATGCAATTATTTGGTGGCACAGGCATTAACAGTCCAGTGTGTCAGATTGATAAACTGTAACACTTCACACACCAATGAGGAGGAGTTTTTTTAAAGAGATATATAATTTTGGTTGCAGTCTAAAGTTCCCTACCTGTTTTATTTTTTTTGGGGGGGTACTTAACATGTACAATTGCCAGCAAATTAAACTATGTTTAAATAGGGCAAGCACTACCCCGATTGCTCTGTATTCCTATTGGTATCACTGCAGTCCCTTCCCTGCTTCTCATCATCATAATGCAGTTTTTAATGGTGGTGCTGTAGTGAGCAATCAGCATGTCAAAGAAACTAGGAAGTATTACTGATGGCTTTGTAAGTTAAATATTTAAAAATCTGCCATCCCTGTGGCACTGAGGGTTGAGGTGCTGGTTGCCACACCTCACACCAAGCTGGTAACCCGTGTTCGGGAATGAGCACAGGCCACCGGGGGTCAGCAGGAGAGGGAGAGGATCGAGCAACCGATGACAGCACTCCTCTCCCAGGGAAGGGTGGGCATGTCGTCCCACTCCTTTGCTGCCCCCCCAGTGGAGGATGGGGTAGCACCAGAGCCAGGGAGACAGATAGTGTGGCATCGTGATGCGCGTGCTCACGGCCACGAGGGGGCAGGACAACAGAAAAGAGGAAATCAGCTGCCAGCTTCATTGAAGCCCCTCAGGTACTCTGGTGCCATGGCTTCACAGATCTCTCTGGCCCACTCCAGAATGTGCTTGGGGAGGGAAGATGGCCCTTCCACCCCATTCTGGGGGTAATCCAAGGGGGATACAGGGCCCTGGGGTTCCGGGGTGCAAGGCAGCAGCTGGAGACTGGTGGGGACAGAAAGCCTACTGGCAGGCCGGGGAGTGTAAACATAGGAATTAAACAACAACAAAAAAAATCATATTTAAAACTCCTTTGGTGAACTATTCAAATGCTGGCTGATTTAAGTCCTTGGGCAGACAACTCCTTAAGAGTTTCCTGCCCTGCGGATGTCAGTTGCTTTTTAAAACAGATGCTGCACTGCTACAATCTAGATTTTTAAAAATATTATAAAAATCCAGTAGCATGGATTATTTGCCTTAAGGTTACTTGGAATGAAGGTACCTAAAAGTAAAAGGAAAGAAAAGGGGTCACAAAGAATCTGTAGCTCAGGAAAACATATCAAAATGGTAAAAAAACTGAGAAAAAAAAATCATATACTTATCTGATACTGTAATTGTGGGAGGAGATGGGGTTGACCTGTAAAGTAAAAGAGAATTAATAATCTGAAAAATAATTACTAGCCCTGACCTCTTTTCAACCCCAATATCACAGCCCCGCTGTTCCTCCCAACCCCAGTATTAAACACTTGTCACTGACCTCCACTTACTGTCCCTAGTATCAGATTCCTGACCCCCTGCCGAATTCCACTATCACAGCCGTAACCTTAATCCAAAACCCAGTCTTACAGACCACAGCCTCATCCAGTCTCAAAGTTTTAACCCCACACCTCCCGACTCTAGTATCACAGCCAGTATACCCCCCGAACCACAGTATTACAGCTTTGATTTACTCATCAGTGAACAGAGGATTGGGAATAGGGCTATTTCTTATTAATGTTCCTTTGGGGCCAGTCATGGGCTAGGGAGAAGTGCCTGGCACAGCAGACAACATGAATATCTAGATAATGACACATACGGCATTGGGACTGGTGGCAGAAGAATAGATGAACAGCAACATGAACATTACATGAAGCTGCTTAGGAGCAACCAGGAGATGGAGAGGCAATTTCAGGTCCTCAGCAACAGGAGATCCCAGTGTCCTAAACACTGGTAAGTGGAGCGAACTTCAGGTGGCAAGTGGGTGAGAAGAAGGGTTCCTTCTAGGACTAGCAGTTACTGGGAGCCAATGGGTAATCCTGAGCAAGCAAGGGGGGAGCATGGATGGGGGCCAGTATACAAAACTGTGAAACTGGAGTCACAGGACTGAATCTCGTAACATCTTTACTCACTCTGTGGTCTGAAGTAAGTTGGGGAGGGGGAATAAGATGTCTGTGCAAAGAGTTGTTAACTTGGATTCCCAACATTAAATCCTTCAACTGCTTTAATCATTGTGTGATGCTGAGCAAATTGGTGGTGGGGGGTGAAGGAGGGGTAGCAGCATGGGCTGGTTGACTCTAGGGCAGAAAAACCTGAAATTCCAGGGTTGCATTTCTTAACCTTTTTTTGACTGTGCAACCCTAAGCAACAGGAGGTGGGGATGACACAAACTCCAATCCACCTTTCCGAGGTGGTAATATAACCTAGAAAATGAAACAATGAGCTGTAAACCAGTTTGGTGCATCTAGCAAACCTGAGTTTCATGCACACAACCTCCACTTGCATACTGTTTCACCCTAAGCAAGCCACTTAACCTCCTTAGTGCTCTTAGGTGGTCCCAGTAAATAGGCCCCTGCTCCCTTACAGCCAGCATCAGCACTCTGCTCATCAGCAGGTAGTGTCAGTGGAATTAAAACCTCCAAAATCAGTTCCCCACAGCTACTATCAGATGAGGGGGTTGCCACACTGATGCTGGAGGAAGGGCGGCTGATGCGGATACTGGGGAGGAAGGGCTGACACTGGGGAGAGGGGCTGATACTGGGTTGGAGTATAGCTGATGTTTATTATGACTGTGACTCCCAGGGGGAAGGAGTTGAATTTGTAGCAGTGAGGTATCTCAGGCAGTGATTGCTGTTGAGAGTTGATAGTCCCTTGGGAATGGGAAGCTGATAATGGCTGTTGTGGGGTACTGCAACTACTGCACTCAGTCCAGCTGTACCAGCCACTTAGTTTTCTACAGGCCTGGGTCGAGCAGTACAGATTTTACCAAGTCTCCAACAATAAGACATAGTGACAGTAATGGGTAAATGAACATAAATTAAAAAAATATCCCCCATTGTACCTGTTCTGTGATCCACTGAACAAGTGCAGGATCCCAACTCTGTATTATAGAATCAAACCTTTCCACTTTCCCCAACTCAAAAAATGCTTCTGAGCAGGACACGACTAGTAATTAGCTAAGAAGGGTCCAGAAAAAAAGCTGCCATGCCACCTTCACACATTGTCTCACTCTGCAGACCACACACCATGTTGTTTCATGCTTGCACAGTTTGACCCTGTAAATGACTGGAAAAAGACATAAATTACATATTTTTAAAGGTGCACAAAGGAACCATTAAAAACTGCAGGAAGCATTATGGCACTGCAAAGAATCATGGCTGGATATGTAAAGATGGAATCTGGCAGCTTTCTGGTTGGGGCAATTTATCTTCATGTTCTGCTCAGAAGTGGTTTTGAAGTCTCGCGGAAAAAGAAAGGAGGCCAATTGTATAAGGAGAAGAGGGAGGGGGCCTAATTGATGAGGGGCTGTAATTATGGGGGGGGGGATCTTGCTCAAGTGAACAGACAGTCTAGACTGAGGCAAGCACTGTCCACTACTGCTACTGTCTTGTAAATTACAAACTGAGCAGGCAGCACAGGGAAGAATGATCACAACACAAAAATAATAGAACCTGCCTAGGTAAAACAAATTTGCCAATTACAAATGAAAGAACCAGCATCTTTGCAAAAGTGGTGAAGCCAAACACAAAATGGTGGCTAGTATACATGTACTGTACTCTAGGTTTCCAGATAATATAAAAAAAAACAACATTTTTTTTAACTCTTGGGTGAGTGCATGCAGTTCTTTGACCCTCTCTTTCTGTACTTGTCACGATCCCCAGACAGTAACATTCTACTCTTCCCTCTCTGTCAAGCCCATCTTCCTAACCTCTAAGATCCTTTGATGCTCTCACTTCTCCTTCCCAGTCTACAAAACCTAGACACGCCAATGTGCTTTCCCTGTCTGCATTGTGAAACAATAAAAATATACTATATCAGCACAATTTCTGTCTGTTTTTCTAGTTCTGCTGCAGTCATCAGGCTACAAGTCGTGTGACCTGTACTTCCTTTCAGCAGCACAGGGGGACTGGAGACAGGCTGTAAACAGGCTAACTAAACCTCCTACTGCTGAAGTCCAGTTGTGACATCATCAGCTATTGGGTGTCTAGGACGCCTAACTGGCAGGCTTCATGCAGTGTCAAGATGGTGAAGGAAGGCAGGATCAGTCAGACTAATTGAATAAAAATTTTATTACTGCCCTATTTATTTCTTATATAACCACCCTGCTCTTTTACTCTTGCACTTAGTCCTGTGGTCAACACTATTAATATTATTACCAGCTAAGGGACGTATTTCTCTTCTCTTTGTTTGAGTCCCATATATGTGCACATTGAACCTTTGTGTTTAAAAAAAAAATGGTAACCAAATCTGCTGGGGCAGTAGTCACAGACCCCCAACGGTACAGCCCCCCATCTTATGGTGAACTACAGTCAGTAATGGATATTGGCAGAAGTTTCTGGTGAGCAACTCAAACCCATTACCTTCCAGATGGGATCCAGAGGCAAGTGTGCTTTTGTAGTATTGGTCTACTGGCACTGCTGATTTTTCACAAGACAAAGAAAACTGCCACACAGAAGACTAAGCTCTGTGGCCAGGAAGGTAGATTCATTTAACTACTGTTGGAATAATTGAGTCAAAAGACTAGGACCCCACAAAGTTGAAGTACCCCCCCCCCAATACTCATCTAGCAACTCTGTTATTGGCTTGCAATTGGAAGGGAAAACTCCCAAAGCTAAAATAATGCAAAACAATGCAGTGTTATATAGTTTCTTGCATAGAGAGGGTATCTCAAAATTATTCGTGGGGGGCATGTTTAATTGATGGGTTATACAAAAGACAAAACAGAAAAAAATGAATACAGCAAAGGGGCTACACAATCGATCATCAGGCAGTGCCCAACAGCAGGTAATCTGGAACAGTCAATCAAACTAAAATAGTGATAAATTTCAACAATGGAATCTATTAGCACAATAATATTTTTCCTGGACTGGACAAATAGTTGCATCTAGTCCAGAAGGCTTTTGAAAAAATTAGGGTGGCTTTTTTTTATTTTATAACTTTTAGGACCTCTACTGAAATGAAAATGAGTGGCTGCCTCTAATCTAGAGTCTCCATGGTAAATAAACGGTATGAAAAACAGTACATATAGGTTTTGTAGACTCATATCAAAGACAGCATATATTCCAGTTGTCCCCAATTTTATTCCGGGCTCAGTTGCATTAGGGCAGAGGTGACTGGACTCCAGCTGTCAGCACAGGAACTCCAGACCAGGGCTCTACTCATGCAGTGAATTGGGTATCTCTGGGCCAACTGACTTTAAGGTTGGTTCTGTGTGTTGTGCTGCCCAGCTGTGAGCAGAACTTGTTGTTACCGTGGGGGATAGAGGCTACTTACCCTGATCAGGTAGATTTTATCGAGGCTAAAGTTTGTGAGTATAGTCACTGTCTGCTAGGAATTCCACCTCTAATGGAATCCATCATGGTCTACAGGCCAACCCTGCTCTACTGCCCCATCATAATCAAGATCAAAAGCACTGAAACTTCCCACCCTGCGACCCTGCCACTCCCCTCTTAACCCGGAAGTGACTAAGTGGACAAGTTCATGGCAAGTCTTTCTTTTTTGGTTTTGCCTGTTCAGTGATCTCACCTTTACATGCAGAATTCATGGGCTTAGAGCCATTCCTGACAAATGCAACTGTCCGAAAAATCTCATTTTGAGTAAATACTAGGTGTCTCGTGAGATCAAAAAGGTTAGTCTCGCGAGAGTTCTTGATTTGAACAAGATGAGATTTCTCTGAGCGCTGCGCTTGCAATTGGCACTGAATGCATGTTTAATGCTGCAGTGGCTTGCAGTAGCTGTTTGCCCTGGTAACACTCTGCCAGATAGCAAGCATCTTGCAGATTGACTGGCATGTTCACGGTACAGTGGAGATCGTGATGGTCTGAGAGTGGTAAGTCACTTCTGGCTCTTGTCGACTGTAGGATGTGAGCTGAGGCCTACTTGCAGCAAGCAGTCACAATCAGTGTAAAGGAAACTAGGTGATCTATCTATACTACTAAACTTTTGGGTGTATAATATTATAATTGGAATGGGAATATTATAGGGGGAGTGAGACACATCTAACTTTGAGGTAACTCTTGCAGTAGAATGTGCCCACATGAGAAGGGACCAGTTGGATGAGATGGGAGAATTCTTGAGGGGATGTGAAAACACCCTGATGGATGGGACCTGGACATGACTTTGTTTTAGTGTGGGGGACGGGAGGGGGTCAGGCAGAGATACACAGCATACCAATCTTCTGATAAAATGAGGGAGACAAACACTAAGCTCAGAACACTGTGGAAATCATTGTTGCACAAAGTTTATTTTGGATTAAGCAGCTAAGACTAGTATGAATGTCTGCTCTAAAGTCTGAAAAGTATTAATTTCTGTTTTAAAATCTGAATTTACAGTACAACAATTTCTGTGTGGGCAGCATCTTTTCCATGATGGATAAAGCAGTTTTGTGGGGGGCCATTCCTCATAATTGGGAGCAGCTAAGAGGTGTGATGGAAGTCTAACTCTCACAGTGAGATGCATGGAGACCAGACTTTTATTACGGTACATCTGTACCTATGGGGCATTTAAACTTTTCACTCTTTTGTGTCCTATTATTTTATTTATTTTGATATTCTCACCTTGTCATTTATTGGGAGAGAGTGTTTACAGTATTCAGATGGGGACCCTAGATACCAGGGATTTCTATTGGGGGTGGAGTTATAGTAACAGATGGTGCTCTATCTGTTATGGAGCTGAAACACCATAAATTTATTCCAGTGACATCATAAACCTTAAAGTGAGGGTGTAATGTAAATTAATAAAGTTTTGGGCTTCACAGTCCGCTACCCTGGGGCAGTGATAGCCCCTCTGTAGAAATAGGAAATTTTAATTCAGTCCTTTACATAGAAACATAGACTTTGACTGCAGATAAGGAAAGCGCTTGGCCCACCCAGTCTGCCCATTTCCCTGTATTGGATACGCTGCAGATCTTTTGTTTTTGTACTGTGCATTTGCATGCCATCTTGATGGCCTGGGTCATGCCTGAAAAAGGTTTACAGCACCAGTGCACTTACCCGGTCAACAAATACATGAATAAATAAATAAATAAATATATAAATCCTAGTTAACCAACAGCCTACTTCCTCCTACTCCCCACTAGAATTGCTTTATGTCTGTCCCATGCATTCTTGAATTTACCCACTGTTTTTGACCTCACCACTTCCTCAGGAAGGCCGTTCCATGTGTCCACCACCCTCCGTGAAAAAATACTTACGTTGCCCCCGAGCCATCTCCCCTCTATCTTCAAATTGTGCCACCTTGTTCTTGCACATCTCTTTTTCTGAGGGAGGAAAGGGATCATAATTCTGGCTGAACTGCTAGCCAGATGATCCCTTTCCACTTTCTGGTCTGTCTGCTCTGCCCCCATGCTCTCTTGATTTGTGAAGTGGTACCAGGGAGAATGTGGGGACACACCCCATGCAAGTCTATGGAGCTAGTTTTTAGATCATTTTTAAAGACCTTTAAGCTATCTTTTGGTATACATAAAGCCACCGCTCAAGTAATAGGGACCCTATTAGTTGAGCAGTGGCTTTCATGTTTACCAAAAGGTAGCTTAAATTTTAATTCAGTCCTTTACATAGAAACATAGACTTTGACTGTAAGTTGGGCATATATCGCCCCTCTGTGAAGTTAATCTCCACACCCCCGTACTGAGGCACATTATAACATACAGCAAAGGAGAATGTGTTTCCACGCCCCACTGAAATGAATGCGGGTATCTTTTATTACTGTTTTATACATTATGGCCGGTGGGTGGAGATTAATAAAGGGCACCACTCAGCTAACAAGGGCCTTGTTAGTTGGGTGGTGCCCTTCATTAATCTCCAACTCACTGTCATAATATATAAGAGGAATTAAAATAACCCCATTCATGACAAAGGGGTGCACGCCCCTACACTCTCCCTTACGCATGTCATACTGTGCCTGAGTGTGAGGGTGTGGTGATCAATATACAGTGGCCCGTTTGCATCCAGGTGCTCCACCAGTCTCTCCTTCAGCACTCCATTAATTTCCCCCACCACTGATGTGAGATTGACTGGTCTTTAATTGCTAGCCTCCTCCTTGCTGCCGCTCTTGTGCAGAGGGACCACATCAGTCCTCTACAACTCGTCTGGATCCACCCCATTTCCAGTGAGGTGATGAATAGTGCTGCTAGAGGAGCAGCTAGCATTGTCCTCAGTTCTTTTAGTACCCTTGGGTAAAGGGTGGGACAAGTTAGCTAGCCTGGTGGTCAATGGCTGCTAAAAAAACAGGTTTGGCTGCTAGATTTTGAAAGTTGGCAGCCAACTGTCTACCTGCCCTCAATCAATTTTGAGCTCTTAAAAGATAGCCATTACAAATATTGATTTGGCTACCAGATTTTATAAGCTAGTGCCCAAACTGACCACCAGCCTCAAACTGATTTGTCCCATGCTGCTTGGGTGGATCCTGTCTGGCTCCTCACCTTGTTTTTCTTTAGGGCTTCCAGTTCCATGTTGACTCTCTCTAAATGGTCTTGTGTCCACTCTCTCCAGTGCCTATTGATGCATATTATTCTGTCAATAAGTTTGAGAGAAGGGGAGAAAATGCAGATTAGTGGGGTATGGAACAGTTTTGACAGTCTCTGAGTTGGGGGTGGGGGTAGCGCAGCTCCTGTTTGTGTGGGGTGGGGCAGAGCACATCATCCCCATCCCTCCTTCCGGAGACTCTCATTGGCCATCGCCACTCCCCCCACCTCCCAAGATCCTCTACCAGTATGGTGATCCAGAGCCCTGTCGATGCTGCAGGGAGCATAACAGTTGGTGTCTTCATCCTGCCCTGTGTCATTCGTTGGGTGGAGCAACATGGCCCCCCCAACTCCACTAGAGATCAGTGCTATGGACACTTAATTCCTCCCCCCATGATGGCCTCTGAGTGATGAAGCCCATTCAACATCCCTGGCTGATGGCGTAGTACCAGTCCAGTATCTTTCCCACATACAAAAAACACTCTTTTTTTTAACTCTTGAAAGAGTCCTTCACAACCAACCTAGTTGATCAGAATTTGTATTCTTCATACTGAGCCATTTTCTATTTTATGCCTATAGCTCTGACAGGATACTGACCAGATATAGGAGGACACTGACCAGTAAGGAGGTGTTTAGTGTCGCCTCCTTACTAACAGGAGGCAAAGGGTAGTTATGGGGAATTTCTCCTCTTCGCCTAGCTTCCTGTCATGCAGAGTTCCCCAGGGCTCGGTCTTGTCGCCGATGTTGTTCACCATGTACATGCTGCCCCTGGGAGAGCTCATTAGGAAGTACAGCTTGACTTTTCATTGCTATGCTGTATCTTTCCTTGGCCCCTGTAACATCCAACGCAGTGGAAGTGCTTAACAGTTGCCTTGCAGAGATCAATGACTGGATGGCCTCCAGCTAGTTGTGACTGAACCCCAATAAGACGGAGGTACTGGTGGTAGAGTCGAATAGAGGGCATGATAGGTTGGCCTCTGGTGCAGAAACAGGGCTTTTTCCTGGGTCTGTACCATTGAAGGCCTCCTCTAGGGTGTGTGATCTGGGTGTTATTCTTGACAGCAGATTGATGCTTGAGTTTCAGGTGTCATTCATTGTCCGTACCAGATTTTTACCATCTGAGGAATATTTTATGTATTTATATTTATTTATTGAGATCTAGGATTACAAATTACCTTTGAACCAGTGGTTCATATACAAAGGTTCCACGTCAGAAAACAGAACATAGAAACGTAGAAACATAGAAGGTGATGGCAGAAGGGGACCCTGACGTCCATCTAGTCTGCCCATGATGTACTCTCTACCCCCACTACCCCCTCATTTGTATTACACCCTTCTGCCTATCCCATGAGTGCTTGAACCCCTCTACTGTTTTGGTCAGGCTATTCCAGGCGTCCTCCACCCTCTCTGTGAAGAAGAACTTTCTACTGTTGGTCCTGAATTTGCCCCCCTTAAGTTTAAGATTGTGACCCTGTGTTCTGCTGCCCCTTATTGGCCTTGAATAGTTTCTGAACCTGGACCTTATATGTCCCCTTGATGTACTTGAAGGTATTGATCATGTCCCCCCTCTCTCTCCTTTGTTCCAGAGAGTACATGTTTAATTCCTTCAGCCTGTCCTCATTTGGAATTATGTGTATTCCATGTAAAATTTTTATTGCCCTCCTTTGTACCACCTCCATTCTGTCTATGTCCCTTCTGAGGTGTGGTCTCCAAAACTGGACACAGTACTCCGGGTAGAGGTGGACCAATGCCCTATACAGTGGCAGTACTACCTCCCTCCTCCGTCTTGTGATTCCCCTTCCTATGCACTCCAGCATGCCACTGGCCTTGAGTGCTGCCTTCTTGCATTGTCTACTCAGTTTTAGGCCTTCTGTCATAATGAACCCTAGGTTCCGTTCTTGACTGGTTGTTGCCATGCTGCAGACCACTCCTCCAGCTTCTTTAATTCTGCCTCCATTTTTAGTTGCCCTGCTGGGGAGTCTACCTGGTTGCTTATTTTGGTGTTGTCTGTCAACAGACAAACCTTCCCCTCAAGCTCCCCTGCTATGTCTGCTATGAATATATTGAAAAGCAGAGGTCCCAGTATGGAGCTCTGGGGAACCCTGCTGTTTACCTTCTGTTCTGCTGATAGTGTGCCATTTACCTGAACCCTCTGTGTTCTACCCTGCAGCCAATTTTTCACCCATGCCACCACTTGTGGTCCCAACCCTATGTTGTCCAATTTTTTTATCAGCCTTCTGTAGGGAACAGAGTCGAAGGCTTTACTAAAGTCCAGGTAGACCACATCTACTGCCCCCCCCCCCATTATCTACTGTCTTCATAACCCAGTTGAAGAAATACTATTAGGTTTGTTTGGCAGGACCTCCCTGTCATGAACCCATGCTGTTTGTGATCCTGCTGACTGCTAGCTTCAAGGAATGCTAGGATCCTCTGTTTAAGTAATGATTCCATTAATTTTCCCACCACGGAAATGAGGCTCACTGGTCGGTGATTTCCTGTCTCTTCCCTGGTACCGGATTTATGGAGTGGGACCACCGTTGCCCTCTTCCAAACCATTGGCAAGAGACAACACACATGGAATGAGACAAAATACAGAACATTTCATTATAACAGTACTTGGGACAGCTATAATACAGCAGTTGCTAAGCTTGAAACAGCCATTGAAAATAGTACATGGTACATTATCTAGAGGGTAGAAAATAAACAGGATTGCAGACGCAAATAGGCAACAGGTAAGGAGGCGGTCAGAATAAGACTTTGTCGTAAGTGCTGGTAGTCAAAGATAAGTGATGAGGTGCTGATAGCAGAAAGAGGGAGGGGCAGGAGGGAACAGAAACAGAGGGTGGGTAATGGAATAGGAGACAGGGAGATAGGATAGGAGCAGAGAAGGACAAGTTGTTTTTGTATAGAGGGTTCAAGGAGGAAGATTGAAATAGAGTGGGGTACAGAGTTGCATTAACGCACCAGTCAGGGAGTGCTAAGTCGGGTAGCTGGGGGAGGTGGGGAAGGGGGGTAGAGAGGGAAATGGAGAAGGGAGAGAAGGAGAGTGGAATAGAAGAAGAGGTAGGGAGGTGGGGAGGGCAGAGTGGGCCAAATGCACAGTGGGAGACTAGTGCGAACAATTGCAGTTGCTGAGATTAGTGAGGTGCTGGCGTAGGTTGCGTTTGAATGAGCCAAGTCTAGTCATAGATGAGACCTCGGGAGGGAGACAACTCATAAAAGAGGGGGCCCTATTAAAAAAGGAGCATTGTGCTTGGGATGTGTGACAGAAGGGAATCTGGTAGAGAGTTGTAGGTACTACGAGTGAGGCGTGAGAAAGTGGTAGTTGTCATAAGGCCATGTGAGGTGAGAGGAGTAAGGCTGAGGCTGATTTTCTTAGCCAGGATGCAGGTCTGGTAGGCAATCCTACCTTGTAGATGTATCCAGGATGATTGTTTGTAGAGTTCACAGGTATGAAACATAGAAGCATAGAAGTTGACGGCAGATAAGGACCGCAAGGCCCATCCAGTCTGCCCATTTCTTTTTCTACCATATGAATGTGCCATCGTCCTTTGCTCTGTCAATGGCCTATCTATTCATACTCATCTGTATTGCTCCCTTATGCCTATCCCATGCATGTTTGAAGCCGTGCACTGTATTCACATCCACCACTTTCTGAGGTAGACCATTCCATGCATCCACCACCCTTTCTGTGAAAAAAACTTCCTCACATTACCCCTTAATCGGACTCCCTCTAATCTCATGCAGTGTCCTCTTGTCCTGCTATTTTTCTTATAGTGAAACATGTTAGTTTCTTTCACCTTGTCAGTGCCCTTAAGATGTTTGAATGTTTCAATCATATCGCCTCTCTCCCTCCTTTGCTATAGGGTATACATATTGAGCTTCGTTAATCTGTCCTCATATGTTTTCTGATGCAGTCCCTGCACCATTTTGGTTGCCCTTCTCTGGACTGCCTCAATTTGGTTAATGTCCTTGTGAAGGGGTGGCCTCCAGTACTGAACGCAGTACTCCAGATGGGGCCTAACCAGTGTCTTGTAAAGAGGGATTATTACCTCCCTCTTATGACTTGTGATACCCCTAATAATACACCCCAACATCCCCCTAGCCTTACCTACTGCTTTAGTGGTCTGCTTGGATGATTTCAGGTCATCTGTGATGATGATGCCCAAGTCTCTTTCTTCCCTTGTGACTGCCAGCAACTCCTCTCCAGCCTATAGGTAGTTTCAGGGTTTCCCTTCCCGATGTGCATGATCTTACACTTCTTTGCGTTAGACTCCAGTTGCCACTATTACAACCATTTTACCAGTTTATCCAGATCTCTTCTCATTCTGCCCACTCCACTTGGATCATCTACTCTGTTGCAGATCATAGTGTCATCTGCAAACAGACAAACCTTACCCTCCAGTCGATCTGCAATGTCACTGATGAAGATATTGAAGAGGACTGGCCCCAGGACTGATCCCTGAAGTACCCCACTTGTGACTTGCATCTCTTCTGACTGTATACTGTTTACCACCCCTCTCTGTTTTCTGCCCATCAACCAGTTTGCCACCCAGCTGACCAACTTCTGACCCACCCCAAGCTTACCCAGCTTATTAATCAATCTTCTATGTGGAACAGTATCGAAAGCCTTGCTGAATTCAAGGTAGGAAACATCAACTGCTCCCCCTTGGTCCACCACTCTGGTTACCCAGACAACGAAATCTATTAGATTAGTTTGACAAGACCTTCCTGTTGTAAACCCATGCCATCTTGGGTCCTGTGCTTCTATGGATTCCAGGTGTTGCACTATCCTTTCCTTAAGGAGTGCCTCCATAATCTTGCCCACTACTGAGGTAAGACTGACTGGTCTGTAGTTCCCTGCCTCCTCCCTGCTAGCACTCTTGTGGAGCGGGATCACATGAGCCCTTCTCCAGCCTTCTTGGACCTCTCCTGTGCTCGGAGACTCACTAAACAGATCTGCTAATGGCTCTGCTAGTTCCACCCTTAGCTCCTTTAGTACCCTGGGATGAATGCCATCAGGTCCCATTGCCTTGTCCACCCTAAGCTTATTGAGCTCTTGTAGGACCCTTTCTTTTGTGAAGGAACTAGTGCACACCTCCTTCCCCCCGTGTCCATGGTGCTGAGCAGTGGGCCCTGCCCTACCTTCTCTTCAGTAAATACTGAGCAGAAGAATCTGTTTAGAATAAATGCTTTTACATGGTCCTGCTCCTCACATGCCCCCTTATCACCTTTGATCATCTTAGCAATACCCCTCTGGACTTTCTTCTTTCACTAATGAATCTATAGAAAGTCTTGTCACCTTCTTTTACTGTTCATGCTAGTGTTTCCTAAGTGGGTTCTTTTATTCATGCCTGTCATGAGGCGACAGCTCTTATTCAGAGCTGTTCTTATTCTATGTAAGGTGGTATCCATGGCAGCTCCATAGAAGATCAGCCCATAGTCAATTAATGCGATGACTGAACTGTTTACGGCTACGCGCATTGCCTCTTGCATGAGACAGTTGCAATGGCGGTAGAGGGTACCTATTCTGACGTTAATAGCTCTGGAGATTAATTTTACGAGGGTGATATAGGAGAGTGGACTACCCAAGGTAACACCCAGGTATTTAAACTCCTGGACTTGTTCAAGTGGGAGGAGTTGCTTATTCAGGGTGTTTAAGTTTGCCATTCTGTATTTGTTGTGTGAATTAGCAAACAGCATGGACTTTGTTTTTTTGCAGTTCATCAGCAGTTTGTGCAGCTGATCAAACCACTTTTCAACGGTATCAAAGTTGGATTGCAGGTCAGAGGATAGTTGGTCTGGGTTGGTATATGTGGAGTAGAGGACAGCATCATCCACGTATAGGATCATGTTGGTGTTACATGCTGCTGGGAGATTGTTTAAAAAGAGGATAAAAAGAAGCGGCCCAAGGATGGATCCTTGGGGGACCCCTGAGCTCACTGGGAGGCAGTCAGAGAGAGAGACAGAGAGAGTCATTAATCTTAACTTGGTACCTACCCGCCAGGTAACTTTCAAACCAGTCGGTTATTTCAGTGAAGAGGCCAAGGGCAGAGAGTGAGTACACCAGGAGCTGATGATTAACGGTGTTGAATGCCTTGGTCAGGTCTACATATACTGCCCCAAGTATCTGTCTGGAGTCCAAGGCTTTGTGAATGTGCGTTGTGAAATCGAGGAGGGCAGTGGTTGTACTATGTGTCTTCCTAAAACCATGTTGTTGTGGGCACTGGATATTGTACTTATCCAGGTATTCTGTCAGCTGATCGGCCACTATGTGCTCTAAGGCTTTGGAGAGTGGGAGGAGGAGGATAGAGATGCGGCAGTAGTTGGAATGCTGGGTGCGGTCTCCACTTTTGTGCACAGGTGTTACTGTGGCTGATTTCCAGGCCTGCGGGAACTGCCTGAGGGTGAGTGAGAGGTTTAGGAGTTTGGTGAGGGGGAGAAGGACAGCTTCAAGTGTAAGGTGGAGGAGTTTTAGGTCGAGGGTGTCGCCACTTAATCTGGATTTGCCTAGCACCTTACTTAGATATCTGCAAGCTTCGGTGAGGGATACCTTTCTGAAGTGGAAGGGGGGGAGTGTTAGGGTGAGGCGTGGAAGTTACATTGTTGGGGGCTGGGGTCAGTGTACAGGCGGCCAGGGAGTCAGGGGGGAGTATTCCTCCTAGATCAGTAAAGGAGATATTAAGGGAGTCAGCAATCAGTTTAGGGTCTTGAGTAAGAGTGCCACTGATCTGTAACATCGTGGGGGGATTTATTGGGTTTCCCTGTTAGGTTTTTATGTTATCCCAAAATTGCGTACTGTTACCCCAACTGTTAGCACACCTTTGTAGAAGTCTTGCTTGGCTTTCCGTACTGCCTGTGTGCACTAGTTTCTGGCAGATTTGTACTGTTGTACATCAGTGTGGAGGCCAGAGGCCATTGCAAGGTGCCAGAGATTATCCCTATTCTTCATCATTGTTAGTAGGGCAGGGGTGATCCAGGATTGGACACTCCCATAGTTTTTATTTTCCTGATGGGGGCAAACTGGTCGCACACTGCATTGAATCACCTAATGAAGAAGTTTAGTGCATTGTCAATGCTGATCATGTTGTTAAGGGGGGATCAGTCAATCATAGAGAGTGTGTTTAAGAATTGTGAGAGCTTCCCTTTTTTATGTTAGCTTGCGCGCTTGCGCACCAGCCAACATCTTGCAGTGGTAACACATTTGGAGTCGCGGCCAGTGTTGGGCGAATGCAGGGCACACATCAGAAGGTGCGTCCCTCATTCCCCAATCAGCCAGCAGCAGGCTCTGACCTCACGCATACCAAATGTGGCCACCAGAACAAAGAAAAGGTCCTCTGCAACGAGAGCGAAGTTCTCATGCAGCGTGACCTCAACATGCCTCCCGAAGTGCAGGCAACATGGCAGCAGTGACTGCCACAGCTGCCTGTCACAATGACAATGGGGAAGTCCACTCCCCATCAGCATAATGTGCTCCCCTCACATGTACAATGTATGCCGAGGGGTGGCCAATCCCCCTCGGCATCATGCGCCCCCCCAACAGTTTTTCTTTGCCAATGGCGGGCCCAATCCCAGTTGGCATTTATCCCCTGTCCCATTTTTATTTTGCCCGGCCAGAGGCCCACTCCCGTCAGTATAATCATGTCCCCGCCCTTTAGTAGCTTGCGGGAAGCGCAATCCACCTCTGCTCGTGTGTTCCTCCTAGTATGTGCCAACAGGGTGCCCAATCCCCATTGGCTACAGAATCACCCCAAAAAGACTTATTTGGGCTGGCAGCGTGCCAAATGCTTTGCAAAAAAATAAACATCCCACAATGTTGTTTTTTTTAAAAGCTGTGAAAAAAGAAAACAGTCACTCACTGTCTCCCTGCTCCCCTCCCGCAATGCGTGCACACCCTGTGCACCTGCCTCCCCACCCCCTCACCCCATACTTACCTCCGGGTCTGGCGCGACAATCTTCGGTGGACCGGGAACACGTCTGCACTCTTCAAAGCCGACAGCGAATTTACGAAATGCCAGTAAGCTGTATAATGATATAAATAGGGTTTTTTCAACTTTGATGCATATCTCGGGCATTTTTGAAATGTCCAAAATGTCTATTGATGTTTTAAGGCAGTAAAGAAAGAAACACCAATAAGCACATGGTTACCAAGTAAACCACTGGGTAACCACAAATGTAAGAGAGATGCAATGTATGCCAATATATGCTTACTGGTAAGGACTTGATACTGCCAAATGGCACAAAAATTGAGACACATGATTTTATTACCTGTACTACAACATTCCTTGTATATATTCTTTGGTGTGGTTGCAATAGACACTATATAGGTAAAACAGTGAGACCACTAAAAGAATGAATACAGGAGCATGTACAAACTATTCTAAACAAGAAATTGGATACACCGATAGGGAGACATTTTTTTCATGAGCATAACTCTGACCTTGCAAGTTTCAGATTTATGGGGATAGAACAAATAAAATGCCCCCCAAGAGGAGGAGCTAGATCTAGTTTGTTGTTACAAAAAGAGAGTTCATGGATATTTAGAGCTGAAACAGTAAATCCTATAGGTTTGAATGAAAGATGGGATTTAAAACATTTCCTAAAGACATAGGAAATGAATTGAATCAAATACAGCTTAGAAATATTACACAGCAGTGTATGGAATTTTTGCTTGTGTTTTTTCTGAAAAAGTATTGCTTTGTACTAAAAATGCCTTTTTCTGTTTCAGGTACTTGTGTTAAAAACCTTTTCCGGTACAGATGGCCAGCATGAGCTCTTGTATCATGTTTTGAATGTAAAGGTCCTGGACAGAACGTACAAACAAATTAACCCTCTCTCTTTCATTTTCCCTGTGATTTCTTGAAGCTAGGTAGTAAGTAAAATTCAAAAAAATTCTAAATTTACTTGTGAATTAAAGTACATCTTTTAGTGGTTTTGGCTCCTTATGTATTCCATAAATGAATATTGACTTCAGTGTATCCTAACTATGGAGAACCTGTTTATATAATAATAGAATTAAATCAATGAGTATTGTAGCCAAGGATAAAAGATAATAAGAGAAATGATATAACAACCTTCACTGTACCATTTTTCCAGTAAAAGAGAAATTAGTTTGTGTTTACTATCCTTACTAATGGTATGATACATATGAGATGCAAAATGAGTGAAATGAAAAGTTAGATACATTTGTAATGGTAGTTTTTTATTAACTGGTGATTGGTTCTGTTTAATGTGATGTCACAACTTTGTATGTATTTAAATGTGCAGCTATAACCAGGATGTAAAACACCCCCTTGAAGGCATTAAGCCGAGGCGCTAGGGGCTCTCACAAGGTGGAGTAATAATACAACAACCAGTTGTTTAAATTCAGTTGTTCTGTGGTTGTTTTGTGCAGTTTCTAAAGAGTGCTACATATTTTTGAATTGTTTACTGAATTTTCAGGTTGCCTCCCATTTGTAGCGCACTCCTCGTACATTGAGCGCAGTTTGAATCTCCTTTTTGTCATTTTTCACATCCTGCCCAAAATGTGTTTCTGCACCTGTGGCACACAATGGCGTGGTCGCTGTGGGAAATCAACTTTTGGGACAGATTAACAAAATCACAGCACCACTGTTCATGAGGGAAGGTCCCAAAATGCCTATGTTAAAAATGTGGGTGACAAACTCCCAAAAATAACTGGGTTATGGACGTGTGTTGTGCACTTTCTATGCATCCTCATGACTTCACCAATTTTTCATATTTTCACTCCACATTTTCAACGTTGCCATTTTTTATGCCTCTTCATGAACAATACAGTTGTCATTCTTCACATCCTGCCCAAAATGTGTTTTCATCCCTGTGTCACCAAATGGCATAGCCACTGTGCAAAATCACCTTTCAGCTAACAAACAGATTGTGCTGCTTTTCATGAGGTGGGCTCACAAACAGCCCACGTTGAAAATTTGGCGTGAAAATACCACCTCACGCCTACGGTGTTAGAGTTTCCAAGTGTAGCTCCCCACCCAGTACAGGCTGATAGATGCCAGGATTGTGACTTGGGATCATTGGATGTAATGCTCACACCATTCCACCCCCACCCCCACTCTGCAGCCACTGACAGGCATTGTAGTGTGCATTGAACTGTTCGGCCACAAAATTCACCCCATTATCCTATGCTGCACCCATGTCAGCATATTACCTTATGGAATGAGGTAAGTATAATGCCCAAAGACCCCAAAGCACACCACAACACTTTTTTTTTTCATTTTTATGTTTGCTTGCACGCATGTGCAAGAAACATAGTGCCATCATCGGAGATTTCGGAGGTGTGTCACCTCCTCCTCCAATTCAGTCATTGTGTTGGCAGGCGGGGCCCCTTTAAGCCAATGCATTCTGGAGCTGTCTATGACAAGCTCCAAAATGCAGTGGCATACAGTTCAAAGGGGGCTACGTATGAGTGAGCAGCGATAAGATATTGCTTGCTCATGCGCAGCTCCCCACACACGCACGCGCAGGCATGCATGCGCACTCCACACACTTCACACTGAATAGCCGATGGGGGTGCCCAATCCCCTTCAGCTGTGCTCGTTCCCCCAAAAGCCTTCAAAATGCCACTCTGGTGCCCACCCCAGCATGGCAAGTAATGATATAGCGACGGGGTGCCCAATCCCTGTTGGCTCCACTGTTCTCACCCCGGTACTAAGTGCCGAGCTGAGGCCCACCCCAGCGTGGCAATCCATACTGGCTGGCCAGGGTGCCCAATCCCCGTCGGCTGACGACCCCAACCTATCCTTGTACCACGCTGGGAGCCCACCCCAGCATGGCAAGCGACCACCTGTCGTTCTTCTTTTTTTTTTGTTTACCTGTAAAGAAAACAGTCCCATAGTCTCCCTGGCCCCTCCCACAACCCGCACCCACCCACTGTGCACCTGCCTCCCCAACCCCCACCTTCACCCCATACTTACCTCCGGACCTCGCACGGCGATCTTTGGTGGACGGGGCAGCGTCTGCACTCTTCAAAGCCGACTGCGAACTGAGAAATGCCGGTAAGCTGTATAATGGGCTAGATAGGGAGTTTCAACTTTGTTGCATATCTCCAGCCATTTTGGAATTTTGCACCAAATTTTCAACATGGGGTTTTTGGGACCCTTTCTCATGAATGATGTCACTGTCATGGCGGTATTCGGGCCCGAAGGGTGATTTCGCAGTCACTGCGTGAAATCACCCTTTGGGGCTGAATAATGCCATGACAGTGATATCATCATGAGAAGGGTCCAACCCCATTTGAAAATTTGTCCAAAATTCAAAATGACTTCGTTCTGACGTCGTTGTACAGTTCCTATGCACGCCGTGAAGTTGATGAATTTTCAATATTTTTATCCAGATTTCAACATTGCCATTTTACCACCCTCTTATGAGTTGTATAGCTGTCATTTTTCACATCTCACCTAAAACGTGTTTCCCACATGTAGCGCACAATGGCGCAGTCGGTGTCTGAGTAAATCAATGTACGGGACAAATTAAGAAAATCACAGTGACACTGTTCATGAGCAGAGGTCTTAAAATGGCTATGTTGAAAATTAATGAAAAAATTCCTAAAATGACTTAATATTCACGAGTCGTTGCACAGTTCCTATGCATGCTCGTAAGTTGCAAATTTAATATTTTCACTCCAGATTTCAACATTGCCATTTTATTACACTTCTTATGAACAGTACAGCTACAATTTTTCATATGTCGCCTAAATGTGTTTTCGCACATGGTGCACAATGGTGCTGTTGGAAAGGCGTAAAGCAATGTTTAGGACAGATTAAGAAAATCACAGTTACACTGTTCATGAGCAGAGGTCTTAAAATGGCTATGTTGAAAATTTGGTGACAAAAGTCCATAAAATGACTATGTTACGAGGGAGCATTGCGCAGTTTCCACGCACCCTCGTCAGTTCATGACTTTGTCATATTTTCAGTCCAGATTTTCATCAGTGGCATTTTCCACACTTCCTTATGAACAGTACAGCTGTCATTTTTCACAACATGGCTGAAGTGTGTTTTCACACTTTCAGCACAGAGATGCGTGGTCACTGTGGGAAATCATTGTTCGGCACAGATAAAGAAAATCACAGTGACACTGTTCATGATCGGAGGCACCAAAATGCCTGAGTTGACAATCTGCTGTAAAAATCCCCAACCTAATTATATTACAGGTGTGTTGCACAGTTTCTATGTACGTGTGACTTCACCATTTTTTTAATATTTTTACTACAGATTTGCAACATTGCCATTTTTACACCTCCCATGAACAGTACAGCTGTCATTTTTACATCCTGTTCAGAATGTTTTTGCACCTGTGGTGCTAAATGCTCAGTCACTGTGCATAAGCAGCTTCCCATTAACAAACTGATATTCCCCTGTTCATGAGGTGGGGTCACAAAAACATGTTGAAAATTTGGAGTGAAAAAACTCAACGTAATGCCTGAGGTATTAGGGTTTCAACTATAACGCCTAACCCTGTAGAGAATGACAGGCATCAGGGGTGTGACTTGGGATTCTTGCCTGTGATGCTCATACCATTCCACACCCTGCAGTCAGTGAGAGAGCATCGGGGTATGCCTTGGACTCTTCGACTAAACTTCACCCCATTCTCCTATAGCACCATCTCACCACATTTCCTAATGAAATGGGGTCGCATAAGGGCCAAAGACCCCAAGGAACACTGTCACACTTGTCAGTGTCTGCAGGGTGGGGTGTGGTGAAATGGCGTGGCCGTTATGCCTGACAACCCAAACGCACACCCCAATGCCTGTCACTCTCTGCAGGGTGGTGGTGGGGTTGGCTTCAGTTCAATACTTCACTGCCATTCCTATTACGCAGCTCTGTAACTTCTACACTACCACTGCCAGTGCCAGCAAGCAAACATTCGGCATTGACAAATGCTTGTTTTTTTTTATACTTGTAAATCCAGATGAGCAGAATTGCCCGTTTTCATTGGAGACAAGTTCAATCTAAAAACACAGTATAAAATACAAACATACAACATAGGAGCAGGCTATACAATCAATAAAGTGCAATGTGAGCAAATACATTATGTTTTAGAAACAAGCCAATATTTTAACCTTTTCTTGAAACACTGGATAAGACTGCTCTCAACAATTACTAATGGTATTTTGTTGAAAAAAGTAGGGGCTCTAAATAATAAAGATCTTTGCCCAAAAGTAGTCTTAAATAGAGGTATTTTAAATTTAAAATTAAACTGGGACCTAGTAGACAATGCATTTATTACCCTAGGAAACATTATGAAAGTGAACGGGGGAAGAAGGTTGCGTTTTACTTTAAATAAAAAAGTACCCATTTTGAAAAGAACTCGATTTTCAAAAGATAAGGAATAAGACTGTTTATACAGATCAGCACAATGTGTTCGAAAAGGTAGATCTAACCGGAATCTCAGAGCTGAATGATCTATTACTCTAACTGGGCTCAAGATATTGGTACATGAAGAGGTATATATTAATATTCCATAATCAAGTATAGAAAACAGAAAGCAATGAACTAATAGCTTTCTTGATTCGAGAGTCAAAAGAAATTTGGCTCGATAAAGGATACCCAATCTCTGATGGAGGGTTTTCCTAAGACTCTGAATCTGTGGTTCGAAAGGAAAACTGATTGTCCAAAATTATACCTAAGTATTTAAAAACTGAAACAAGTTCAATTCTATTGCCTTTTCTATCAATGATTAAAAGGAGATCAGTAGATACATTTTTCTCCTAGAAAAAAACATTACCTTTGTTTTTTGAGAATTTAAAACCAGGTGACTTAATGATAACCAATCCTGCAGGTGATCAAAATCGATCTGAAGGTGGGAGAGAGCACTATCAGGTCTAGGATCAGTACAAAAAATGCCGGCGGCGTCAGCATAAAGAATCATTTCTGTTTTGGTACAGATATCAGGAGCAGAATTCATGAATAAGGAAAAATGAGTGGCCCCAGGATTGAACCCTGGGGTACACCACATACTAATGGAAGAGAATGGGATAAGGATGAACCAATAATGGTTCTGAAAGATCTATTGCATAAGAAGTCTTGGTACCACATAATTACATCACCAGAAAAATGAATACCACTTGTCAGTGTCTACAGGGTAGGGTGAGGTACAATGGCATGAGCGTTATAGCTGATGACCCAAAGGCACACCCCAATGCCTGTCACTCTCTACAGGGTGGGTGTGGGGTTGGCGTCACTTTAATACTTCACTGCCATTCCTATTATACATCTCTAGCTCTTGCACTACTAATGCCAATGCCAGTGAGACAACATTCTGCATTGACAAATGCTTGTTTAGTTTACTGTGGTAGGCAAACTTGGCTTTAGGTTTGAGCACCTTGTTGGACCATTGGCATAGCACAGGGGAATGGTCGCTTAGGGAGTTGCTGAGGACCTGAACATTGGAGACTCTACTAGGGTGGGTGGTGAGAATCCAGTCAAGGAGGGAGCTGGAGCCAGTTCTGTAGTTTATACGTGTTGTGAAGTAACCATTTGGGAGAAGTCAACTGAGGCAAGAGTGTCTTTAAATACTAACATGCTAACATACTAATATACTAATTGCCAGCAGATTAGGCCTTACGGTCTATCGAGTCTGCTCGAACCTCAGATCCCTAGTTGGGTGCCGAGGCCCCCCCCCTTGTGTTCCAGAAACCCCTATCATCCATCCCCACCCCTCTGGGCCAGGCCATCATCTGATACATCCACTTTCTGTGTCTGTCCCACCCTTTCTTGAAGCTCTCCACTGTGGATCTCTAAACCAGCTCACCAGGCAGTGCATTCCAGGGGTCCACCACCCTCTCAGTGATGGTTCACCTTCCGGGGCCATCCAGTTTAGGTTAAAGTCTCCTAGCACCATTGTCTCTGTTCGGTGTAGGATATTCTTGAGGTACTCAGCGATCATTTGAATACCAGAAGCCTGATCACGCCAGGGGATATAGACGGATATAACCATGAGGGATTTTCTCTGTTGTCCAAGGATAATTTTGACTGCAAGCATTTGGGATTTGTTAGGAAGAGGTGCTGTTGGGAGAACATGACTGATAATGGTTTTGGTTACATAAATGGCCCAGCCTCCCCCATACTTCCCAACATGGTCAAGTCTGAAAAGGACATAGCCAGGAATATCTACAGCATTATCAGGAACCTTGGGAGTTAGTCAGGTTTCACTGAGAGCTAGGATGTCCGGTTTATGTATTGATACCCAGACTTGGAGTTCATCCAGCTCGGGCAGTAAGCTCTGAATATTAATTGAGGCTAAGGTGAGGGAATGTAAGGTGTTGCGTGGGTGAATAGGTGTTGCTTGTGGGCCTGGGTTAGGGTGAACGTTACCTGAGATAAGTAATGGAAGCAGCATAATCCTAAGAAGGTGGCGAGCAAGGAGCTTGTTGTGCTTAAGCTGTTGTTGTTGGTAGATTATCTGTGTTTGGGAGTTGCTGATAGGGGAGAGTAGCAATAGGATATTACAGTACTTAAGAGGGCAGTTTATTCAGTACCCAGTAATAGGAGGGGTCAAAGTGACTAGCCAGGCAGAGCTGGAGTCAAAGAATAATGTGATAGATGGCATGTCTCTGAGAAGTGTAATGTGTGAGGTCAGAGGAGAGGGATGGGCGACAGTGAGGGTGGAAGGAAGAACAATGAGAAGAAATAGGAGAGGTGTAGTAGAAGAGAAGAACATTGTAACTGCAGTGAGTGACAAGCATACCTCTCAACTTTTTAGCACCCAAATGTGTGACAAGATGTGTGGCAACTGGACAAAATGTGTGACACATCATCAAACTTGACATTGCAAGCTCAGAATACTGTGGACATAAGTTCAATAACGTTTATAATGCTTGCTGATATCCTAGCATCTTATCTCATTATACATTTCTGCATAACAGTCTCAGTGGTCAGTTTGGAATTTCACCTTTTCAGTGTGGGACAGAGGGTTTCTGAGGGATAAAATGAGTGACATGCCTCCTAATGTGTAACAGTTGAGAGGTATGGAGACAAGGGTGGCTTGAGAGGAGAGTAGTTAATATATTAAGGAGAGGAAGTATAATGGCTAGCCCCAGAAAGATAGCTAGTGTAGCTGAGTTAGTGGTAGAACTGGCAGATTTGGGAGAGCAGATCAGGCTAGAGTGAATAAAAGGTGTCACTTTAAGGGAAGGGGAAGAATGAGTTAGAGACAGAGAGGAGCTAGGAGGTGGCACCTTGTGGGAGAGGAGGGGTATTTATTAGTGATTGGGGTTGGGGTGGGTTGGTGGGAGAAAATGTAGCCAATATAGGAGCAAGGCCAGACAACAAAATAAAGGTGCGTCTCAAACTGATTTAAAATCAAGCACCACAGATGTTGGAATGCAGTGTTACAAGATAGGGATAAAGCCCCTACCTCTGCCCCTGGACCTCCCCACCTTTGTTCGTGCCTTTGTGACGTACAGGCTTGACTACTGTAATGTGTTGTATCTCAGGGTCTCTGAAGGTACCCTGTGTCAGCTGCAGCTGGTGCAGAATGCAGCTGCCAGAATGTTGATGGGACAGTCTAAGTACTGTCACATCACCCCGGTGCTGTGTGAACTGCACTGGCTGCTGGTCAGGTGGAGGGTCCTCTTTAAGGTGGTCTTCCTCACCTTTAAGGCCCTACATGGCCTGGGCCCTGGTTACATGAAGGACCTTCTAGCACCTGCTGTCTCAGTCTGCTCCCTCCGCTGCTCTTCTAGGGGCCTCCTTGCGATTCCCAGGACGAGGCTAAAAATGACAGGCGACAGAGCATTTAGTGTCACCACCCCCATCCTGTGGAATTTACTATCTCCAGCTGTAAAAGAGGCCCCATCTGTTGAGGTGTTCAAAGCCTGCCTCAAGGTCTTCCTGTATAATCAGGCCTTCCCAGACTTGGATTTATAATTTTCTTTGATCCCTGACTTTCGCATTTAAATTGGTCCCTGGTTATATCTTCAGTTGATATTTATTGTAGATCATATTATTTATACATTTTATAATAATGAGTTATAGTATAAAATATTTATTTTGTGTATTGTGGTGTTATTTTGTATATATAATTTATTGATGATGTTTTGTATGTAATTTTAACATGTTTGGCGCCCAGAGACTCGGGGATGGGCGTCTTTTTAAATAAAATTTACCTTGTCTTGCCTTGCCTGATCACAAGTATTAGATAAGTATTGCTTTTTTGTTTACCCTACATTGTTTGTCATAGTTTGTAAAGCCTACCTGGTCATAATGTTGTACGTTGAATGAAGTACAACATTACAATAACCGAATAGCATTAAGCAGGTGGCGCAATATACTTGGAAATGCTATATGCGATGTGCACCCTACACTACAGAGCAGAGGATAAGACCTCTGCTGGGACAGAGTTCTACTGATCAGCTGCCATGGCTCAATGGACTGAGCCATTGCAGCAAGTAACCAGGTGCTGTGTCTGGGACTGGGTTTGATTCCTGGTCCTAGAACATTTTATTTTTTGCACTTTATTGCAATTTCACTGAAAACCCTTCCAGAGTTGTGAAACTTTATTGGGGGGTCGGGGGTTGGAGACCCCCACAAAATAAAGACATGCCACATGTAAAGAATCATGCTGTATTGGCAGCATGATTTTTGCATGTGGCATAATGTCGTGCAACATTATGACCCCGTGCCTTTATAAAGAGCTGCAGATCCTTTGTGACCCCATTGCTGTTCTTGATTTACAGGTACTGTACAACAGGATGTTCCCCTGAGACTGCCTCATCCCAGGCTCCATAGGAACCAGGTAAGAGATCTGTTATCTGTGCTATGATGTTAACCTCTAATGATGCAACCTCAGGAATTATTTATACTGTAGGCTCTCACTTGTTAGGTGGTTGGTAAAACAGGGTTTGAAATATTTCCACTATCGTGTTAAGATTCCACCATCACAAGGGAAATGTATTGCAAAAAACTACATTATGCAGACATTAGGGTTGAAGAATGCAAAGCGCACAAAGCACACAAATAGCATTAGGGTTTTGAGGAGTCTTAACAATATCATTGGTGTGGAGTTCTGTGGGATTGACAAGCATAATGCCACCCCCCACCTAAGTAAATATGATCTCTTTGCATCACACAGGTCCCTGTGGAATGAAAGCTACACCTGTGCCATACTTATTTCTCTTCAAAGAGTAATTGCCTTTAAGACACTGGCTTGGAGCTGTACCTTGTGCTTCGGACAGGAGGCTACAGGCTGGGGAGAGGGGGTGGGCATTAAGGTTCAAAACCCCAAGGAACAATTTGCCAAAACATTTGAGGCTCAAAACCCTGTTTTTCATTTTTTTTCTGCACTTTGCATTCTGCATTAATGCAGTTTTTTGCAGTGAGTACCGGTATATACTGTGGGTGGGATATTCAAAAGGGTTGCGCCATGCGCAATAGGGTTGCGCATGCGCAAGTCGGAAATTGCGCCATTCTGCGATATTCAGCAGGAGGCAGTTGCGCCACTGAAAACAGGCTGAGCAACAGCCCAATGCAAATGAATGCATGCTCAACTGGAAGGGGAGGAACCATGCATAAACTGCACAGCCGATATTCAGCCGGGCTGTGCAGGAGTGTCAAAACGCTCAACCCTGCGCCTGCAGGACTTTAAGCCAAAAAAAAGGCTTAAGTCGGGGCCACCCACAGGTGAGCTGCTGTATTGCAGGGCACAACACAGCAGCTGCCACCTGTGGTTGGCCCCAACCAGTCCCTGTGCCCCCCGCAGCCCGATCGCGGGCATAGTGTACTCCCCACCAGCCCGATCGCTGGCAGCAATGTATGGCTCCCCCTCCTCCCGAATATATCCCTGGTGGTCCAGTGGACGAAATGCCCGATCGCAGGTGGTATGTGTAAAAACCACCCCGAACATAACCCTGGTGGTCAGTGTCCCCCACTCCACCCACCCACGAAGCCCCACCACCCGCTCCCACATTCATTCCACAAATCTGGACTGCCATATACGGTATGGGCTGCCGCCCATTGGCTCTTGCTCTGCACCAATGGGCGTGCAGCCCTACGAGCAGTCAATCGGTGGCGGTGCGGCAAGCGGGTGGGATGCTGCTACCGCCGGCTGCGGGGCGGGGTGGTGGGGCTTCGTGAGTAAGAGGGTGGGGGACACTAGCCACCAGGGTCTATGTTGGGGGTGGTTTTATTACACATACCACCCAGCATCGGGCATTTCATTCACTGACCACCAGGGATATGTACGGGAGGGGTGGTTTTATTATACATACCGCCTACATCGGGGGCATTTCGTCCACTGGACCACCAGGGATATGTTCGGGAGGAGGGCCACATTGCTGCCGCAATCAGGCTGGTGGAGTACACTATGCCCGTGATCGGGCTGCGAAACTTTGGTCTGGCGGCTGCTGCCTGGCAGGGGCGCCAGGCGCAAGTCCTCGGGGATCGGCACACCTACATGCTAATGGCATGCAAATGGGGACATAATCACATGCAAATGGCCCCCTCGCCTGCATGAATTATAGCTCCATTGCATGTCACCTTTTGAATATCGTGATTTGCGATGGCAATGGTACTGCGCACCGACAGGTTGACTGCTCCACTCTGTCAACTTGCGGTGGCACAAGATTCCACTGCGCCATGCACAGTGGCTGTGGCTGGGGTGATGTTAAGGAGTTGCTCAATAAGCGCCAACTCCTTTTGAATATAAGCAGTCACCCACCCTGCTAACTATTTTCACGCAGCTCAAGGGTTCTTAAGCCTATGAATGGCGCAGTTTGAATATCCCACCCTGTATGTATATCTGGAGGGGACATCTTGCGGTGTTTTGGGGGGCACTCTTTTGCCATATGCAAGTTATTCAGCACCACTAGAAACACAAACATAGAAACTTAGAAACACAGAAATTGACAGCAGATAAGGCCCACTAGGCCCACCCTGTCTTTCCATTTCCTCTATCTGCTACAAAAACCACATACCCTGCTTGATTTCAGGCTTTATTCTCTTTCCTATTGCTAGGGTTCCCCTGTGCCTATTCCATGCATTTTTTTAATTCCCTACCAAATTCGTTCCCACCATCTCCACTGGGAGGCTGTTCCATGCATCTACCACCTTTTCTGTGAAGAAATATTTCCTCACGTTACCCCTTAGTGTACCCCATTATAGCCTCATGTCATGACCCATTGTTCTAGAACATCTCTTTTTTTTCTGAAAGCTGCTACCGTTGTGCACCTTATTTGTGCCCTTGAGATATTTGAAGGTCTCTTATCATATCCTCCATCTCTTTCCTCTCTCCTCTCTCCTCTAAGATATACATATTGGGGTCCTCCGAGCTCTCTCCTCATATGACTTGTGGTGCAGGCCCTTTGTGTTGCCCTTCTCTGAACTGTCTCTACCCTATCTATGTCCTTACGGAGATGCAGCTTCCAGAACTGGACACAGTACTCCAGATGAGGTCTCACCAATGATTTGTACACCACCTCCTTTCTTCTGCTGGTGATACCTCTCCCAATGAACCCCAGTATCCCACTGGCTCTCCCTGCTGCCTTGGCACATTGTTTGGCCACCTTCAGGTCATCTGATGTGATTACCCCCATATCCCTTTCCTGTGCCCCAAATGTATAATTTTGAACTTCTTTGCATTAAATCTTAGCTACCACACTCTTAACCATTCCTCTAATTTACCTAGGTCCCTTCTCATTGTTTCCACCCCTCCCAGAGTGTCTACCCTGTCGCAGATCTTAGTGACATCTGCACAGAGGCATACCTTTCCTTCCAGCCCCTCCACAATGTCACTTATGAAGACATTAAATAGGACTGGCCCCAGAACTGATCCCTGTGGCACCCTGCTGGTCACCCTCCTTTCCTTAAATTGAGCTCCAGTTAGCACCGCCCTCTACGTTCTATCCCTCAACCAATTTTTAACCCAGTTTACCACCTTGGAACCCATTCCCTGGCTGCCTAGCTTGTTTACAAGCCTCTTATGTGGAACGGTGTTGAATGCCTTGCTGAAATCCAGGTAGGCCACATCCACTGCTCCCCCCCGATCCACTTCCCTGGTCACCCAGTCTAAGATCAATCAGATTTGTTTGACGTGACTTTCCTGCTGTGAATCCATACTGCCTTAGATTCTGTGCTCTGCTGGATTCGAGATTTTCCTCAATCCTTTCTTCCAGCAGTGATTCCATTATTTTACCCACCACTGAGCTCAGGCCAATTGGTGTATAGTTTCCAGCCTCCTCCTTGCTCTCATCTTTGCATAGAGGGACTACATCTGCTCTCCTCCAGACCTCTGGAGCCACTTCTGTTTCCAGTGATTCATTGAACAGGGCTGCCAGTGGTGCTGCCAGCACTTCCCTAAGCTCCTTTAATATTCTAGGATGTAGCCCATCTGGTCCCATTGCCTTGTCCATTTTCAGTTTTGAGAGTTCCTTTAGAACTCTCTCTCCCCTCTGTAAATGGACTGGTGTCCACTTCCCTCCCATTACTGCTGCTGCCACTTAATTGTGGTCCCTCACTTTCCCCCTCTTCTGTGAATATTGAACAAAAATATTTGTTCAGGATTGTTGCTTTGTCCAAGTCCCCTTCTGCACACTCCCCTTCTTCCCCTTTAAGCCTTACAATCCCACCCCTTGTCATTCTTCTTTCATTAACGTACCTATAAAAAGTCTTGTCCACTTTCTTTACTGCCTGGGCTGTTTTTTCCTCCGTTTATGCCTTTGCACTTCTGACTGCCTTCACTGCATCCCTCTGCTTATCCAGATACACTATCCTGTCCTCTTCCTCTTGAGTTTCCTTGTACTTCCTGAAAGTAAAGTTTTTTGTTCTTACCTTCCCAGCCACTTTCTTTTCGTTTCTCTTGCCTTTTTTAATTTATTTCTAATGTACCCCAAAGTTGGGAGTACTACAGAAATGGGGAGCAATACAAAAACAGGGGCTTACAGGTGCCCAGGGTGCCTCCTGTTTGTGTGGGCTAGCAGGGAACTATGAGGAGGGGACCCTGTGAATGATTCCCCCTCACTATAGTGGGGGAAATACAAGAAAAACAGAAAGAAAAGGTGCCCAGAGCACTAAATAAATGTAAAAACAGATTTTAAATGCAGCAAAAGTAACAATGGCTTGGATGGAATGCTGTGCTGAGCTGCTCATGCACAGTATTCTACTCCAACCATTCTGGAACCAGAGTGTGGTTTTTTGAATTTGAAGTTATTCAATTAGGGAGTTTCTGGGTAACTGTTGAGGAGAGAGGATGCAGCAAGTTAAAGGGACAAGGGAAAAGGGCTTACCATTGATTGAAGTCATCCCACGAGGACTTGCCTTTGTGCCTGCTCTGCCGCCAGTGCCTGAAGATTTGACCAGAAGCTGTGCGACCCAGTCGGTGGTTCCATCAGGGCTCCACAAGAAGAAAGAAAATGTCCAATTCAGTTGCCAGGGCTTAGAGCCCCGTTTGTTTATTTATTTTATTTAAAATATTGTTTCCCGGTCCCTCGTCAGCAGCTAGCAAGGGCCGCATCACTAGTGTAACTGTCGGCCTTCTTGATGCCCCCTGACATCTGCCACGTTGCCTGCATTGTGCCCTCCTACTGCCAGACTACCTCAAATTCCCACTTCCAGAGCCCCAAGGAGTGGTGAGTCGTCAGCAGCACCCGATTCATGCTGTCTGCCCAGTGAAAAGAAAAGACTGTGTGTTTCTGTAATTTAAATAGGAGCAAAGAAAAGCAGCTGAGTGTCGCAGGGAGGTTGGGCCAAAAGGACCCAGAATTAAATATTAAAGATTGGGCTGGGCTAGCAACACCCACGGTGAAGAGCCAGCAAGTGATGCTACTCAGAAGACCTTCTGAATATTCATTAGGTGAGTTGGAAACAAGGCAGGACAAAGGGATAAAGTGAAAGCAGGCTCAGTCGGGCCTAAGAAATGTAAAGGGGCCAAGCCAAAGTCAGGCCCAGTATTTAAAAGGACAACCAGGCCCATTGTAAGTAGGACATCCAGGCTCAGTGTACAGAGGAGGGCAGCCAGGCCCAGGAGTAAGTAGGGCAGCCAGGTCCAGTAGTAAGTAGGGCAGCCAGGCCCGGTAGTAAGTAGGGCAAACAGGCCCAGTATCTAGAAGGCAACCAGGCCCAGATTTAAAGGGGCACATCAGGTCCAGGGTTTAGAAGGAGCCCAGAAAACCAGGCCCAGTACTAGGAAGGCATCCAACTCCAGTATCCAGAGGGGCACAGCTAAAGGGTAGCTCAGTATTTACAGGGCTTATACAGGAAGGCCCAGTATTCAAGGGTATTCACACCAAAGTGCTCAGGGGTAGCCAGATCCTAGTAAAGGAGGGCCCCAGAAATGTACAGGACCCAATAAAGGGGTGCTTTGCACACAACCAGCTATAAAGTGACTGTCAGATATTGTACTGCACTGGAGGGGATAACACATCCATTGGGAACGAAGCTATAGAGACCGGTATACAGGACAGACAGACTATACCTCCCTCACCCCTGACAATGCCATACTACTTCGGGGTGCCTTGGCTTCCCCAGTTTACAGGAGAGAAAGATGGAAATGGAACCAGTAGTTTGGGTGAGTTCCGTTCCAAAATGCAGGCCATGTTCTGACTGTATCATGTTCCAGAGAGACAGAAGGTGGAGATACTTATCGGACAGCTAAAGGGGGCTGCTCACAGAGAAGTTCAGTCATGGCCTACCAGTGCAAAGACCATGGCTGATCAGATCTTGCAGTGGTTACAGCAAATTTTCGACATTCGTACTGTATCAAGCCTGAAGATGAAGTTTTTCTCCCGTACCCAAAGGCCTCAGGAGACTCTCTGGGAGTATGCTTTAAGCCTCCAAGAATTATTGAGAGTGATTGAGAGAGTGGACGTCAGGGAGATCATTGCTCCAGATCATGTTCTGACAGAAAAGTTTGTGGTGGGGGCTCATAGTGAAGCCCTAAGAAGGGAACTCTGTATGTTACAGCTCCAAGACCCAGATGCAGACTTTTTAGACTTGAAGGGGAAAGCCATTAAGGTGCTAGGATCAGGTTGAGTGGGAGAAGATGTAGTAACCTACCCACAGATGGTGATGCCGCTAAGTGCAGCAAGGCCAGGGTATCTGATGGAAGGATCGGCATGAGAAGACCCGTGGCGTAGGTGACCACTGAGTGAGGAAATGTCCAGTAAAGAGTGGGCTTACAGCCAAGAATCCACATGTGGGTAGCCAGGTTATCCCCCAGATTCCCGACCCTTGTGTGGTCAGATGTCACAGGCACCAGTCTGTCCTATGGCAACCAACTCCAGCCAAAATTTGGATTTGATGGAACAGATTGCTACCTTGATGCGAACAATGACAGAAGTTTGTCAGAACGTAGAAGGGTTCAAGGAGGGCTGGAGAAGAGAAGCCACCCAGATGCAAAGCGAATGACGGAGATGGTTTGACAAACCCCAGTCCTGATCCAGAACGGGAGAAGGAAGGCGCCCGACTGACCAATTTGACGGTCAAGGCAGATAAATATTCTGTAAATGTGGAGTCAACAGCTATATCGCGAGGCAATGTCAGCCGCCTTCAGAACCTGTGGTGGCTTTAAACAGGGAATCTTCAGGGACGGATGCTGATCCTCAGAGAATGGTCAATCAGGTCCAATCCCAAGAAACAAAATGATCCTGTTTTATTGGAAGGAGTCCGACTGTTCCAGTTTTGGTGGACAGAGTCGAGTTAATGGCTTTGTTGGATACAGGATCTCAGGCTACGACTATGCAGGGATGATATTTTGGGCAGCATTGGAAGATGGAAGATCTTCAGCCACCTCCCAAGTCATGGATCACTTTAATTGCCATCAATGGAGCCAAGGTTCCGTATCTAGGATATTTGTAAATGAGCATCCAGCTAGGGAAGAACTTACAAGACTGTCAAGGGATCATTATCAGCGAGGCAGAAAGTGACAACCTGCCACCCCTCATTCTTGGGATGAATTTCTCCAGCACTTTCTTGAAGACTTGGTACACATCTCACAGAATCAAGCAAAAAGGTCTCCATGTATTGAGAAACAAACTTTACAGTGCACAATACATATCCTCCAGTGCCACCGACGTTTTGCAAACAACACTGGTGAGATTGGAAAAGTCCGAGTTTCTGACGCCCGACCTATTATCCTGAAGTCAGGGACTGAGACTACCTTGTGATGTAGGGCTAAGGTAGGACCTCATGGTCAGGATTATAACACCTTTGTTGAACCCTGCCCTACAGAGAAAGAAGAGCCCATATTGGTGGCCAGAAGTGTGGCTATGGTCACAAAGGGAAAGATCCCTGTGCGAGTCATTAACTACAGAAATTATGATGTGCGACTCATATAAATCAGCCAGTTGCTCAGTTGCACATTGTGTTCCTGCAAGACATTATAGAACCAGAAGATGAAGTTCAAGAGGAAACCAGAACACCAGACATCAGAGAGGAGGATGACACCCCTTGTGACTCCAGCATACCAGCAAGGATACAAGATATCAATCTGGGTTACCCCGAAACCACAGTTCAGCAAAAGGAGGATGTTATCCAAGTCCTACTGAAGAATCAGGAAGCTTTCAGTCAGCACCCCCTAGACTTTGGGTTGGCTCCAGAGGTGCAGCACCATATTCATACCCATCAATATTCACCTATAAGAGAGAGATTTTGACCAATCCCCCTGGCCATGTACCAGCCTGTGAAAGAGATGATTTGGGAGATGAAGGAAGCTAAGGTGAAAAAGAAAGTCACAGTCCTTGGGCTGTTCCCATTGTCCTAGTTAAAAAGAAGGATGGGAAGGTTCGGTTTTGTGTGGATTATAGGAAGTTGAATAGCATAACTCACAAAAATGCCTACCCTTTACCAAGAACAGAGGACTGTCTCACAGCACTACAGTCTGCTGTGGTTTTCTCCACCCTTGATTTAACAAGTGGGTATTGGCAAGTGCCCATGGTTCCAGAAGACCAAAAGAAAACCGCTTTCATAAACCCGATGGGTCTATTTGAATTCACCTGCATGCCATTTGGTTTATGTAATGCCCCAGGAACCTTTCAGAGGCTAGTGGAATGCTGCTTAGGAAGTTGGAACTTCAACATTTTATTGTTGTACCTGGACGACATCATCATCTAATCCAACAACCACCAAGAGCACCTGCAGCACTGGGATGAAGTCTTTTATCGACTGATAAGGTATGGTATGAAAATAAAACCCTCCAAATATTCCCTCCTGCAGTCTCAAGTGAGTTACCTGGGCCACACAGTGTGTGCCAAAGGTGTGTCACCCGATCCGGAAAAACTGAAAGCTGTGAGAGAATGGCCAGTCCCCATAACGGTGCAAGTTGTCAGAAGATTCTTGGGTTTCATTGGTTACTACTGGTGGTTTGTTAGGGATTTCTCCAAGATAGCTTTACCGCTAAATGAACTTCTCAGAGGAACTAAAACAGGGCAGATACCCAAGAAATGACAAGTTAAATGGGCCTCAGAGCAACAAGAGGCTTTTGACAAACTGAGGCAAATTCTTACCCAAGCACCTGTGCTAGCATACCCTGACTATTCCAAACCATTTCAGCTATACACAGATGCAAGCAATAAAGGTCTAGGTGCAGTGTTGGCACAAGAGCAAGAAGGCATCGAGCATGTGATAGCATATGCAAGTCGTGGATTGAGAGGGTCAGAGCGGAATGCCACCCGCTACAGTTCATTCAAACTGGAATTTCTAGCCTTGGTCTGGGCAATTACCAAAAAGTTCAAACACTACCAAGCCGTCACTCCTTTTACAGTTTTTACAGACAGTAACCCACTGGCACATCTAAACACAGCAAGGCTGGAAGCTTTAGTGCAAAGATGGGCTTTGATATTAGCCAACTACTAGTTCTCCATAAAGTATCGTTCAGGCAGATCTAATGTTAATGCGGATACGCTATCCAGAATACCTAATCAGAGAGAGCGAGTGAGATGGATTATACGCTTCTAGAGAATGTAGAAATGCCGCCTTTTCTTCAGGTACCAACCAAGATCATCCAGGCTTGTTGTCAAGTCAATGCAATTGAGAATGCAAAACCAGAAACAGAATTAGAAGGTCCAGACCAGTTTGCAAAACAGAATAACTTATGGATACAGGTGCCGGATCAAGACTCAGTAGTCAAACAGATCAAGACCTATATCTCAACAGGGCAGAGTATACCACCTCAAAAACAAAGGAAGATGGATCCAGAAGCCATTAAGTTATGAAGACACAGAACTCGCTTAACCATAAAAAACTCCAGACTCATTCGACAAACCCGAGATCCAACTACTCACTGTGAGATCTCCCAGACTATTGTTCCCAGAAAGAGTGCATCAGTAGTCTGAGGCATATCATGATCACTCTGAACACTTCGGTCACAAAAAGACAGAAGCCATAATTAGAAAGAGATTCTACTGGATAGGAATGAGAAGTGATGTCATTAAATGGTGTGGAGAATGCCCAACCTGTAGTCTGAAATGTCCCAGTAAAAGCAATCAGCGAGCTCCTCTGCATCCTATAGTCAGCAAGACACCTCTTGAATTAGTTGCTTTGGGTCATCTCAAAGTAGAACCCAGTGCTAATGGTGAAACATACGTCTTGACAATGGTGGACCATTACGCCAAGTTCATGTTTGTCAGTGCTGTTAAAGATGTGTCTGCCAGAACCACAGCTGAGACTTTTTTGAAACTCTTTGTCCATCCTTATGGGTATCCGATCAAGGTCTTAACTGATCAGGGAACTGCTTTTGAATCATAACTATTTAAGGAACTCTATACCTTGTATGGCAGTCAAAAAGTAAAAACCACCACATAACACCCTCAGTGCAATGGACTGTGTGAACGAACAAATCAAACAATCCTGGGAATGTTGAGAGCTCTTCCAGAATACAAGCGTCCATCCAGCCTTACTCCCTAAACTCACCTATTTGTACAATAATACTGTCCACTGTTCGACTGGCTACACACCGCACTACCTGATGTTTGGTTGCCATGGCAGACTCCCCATGGATCTAGTATTGGAAGTCCAACCGGATGAATCACCTGTTACAGACTGGGTACAAGAACACAGCAAGAGAATGCACGAAGCTGGTCAGATTGTAAGTCAACGCATGGATCAAGTATGACTTAAGCAAAAAGTGACCTATGATGTTAAAGCCAATGCGATCCCACTGCAGATTGGGAACTAGTATTGCTAAGAAGGACTCAGAAGTGTCACAAGTTAGCTACCAGATGGTAAATAGAACCTTTCCTCATTGTTGAAATCCCCTAACCTGACTTACCCGTGTACAAGATTGAAAAAGAGACTGGCAGTGGCTCGAAAATAGTGCATAGAAATCTTCTTAAACCTTGTACCTTCAGAGACAGTGATCTAACCGATCTTACAAGGAAAGCTACATCAGAGGAGAGACAGGAGAACCCTACCTGCAAAGTGATGGAAATGGATTCACCGACAAAATGGTGTATAGATCCTTGGGTTAGGTATTCACATGTACACTCAGTTAATTGCCCTTTAGCTGAACCAGTAGCAACTCCAGAACCTCCTGATTTATCAGTACCAGCAATTAGTCCTGTAGAACCAGTAGCTTTTCAGCCTCATAGATCTCAGAGATCTAATTTTGGTATCCATCTAAGGAGATACATACTAGAAGCTCTTCAAATAGCACCTTCCTTTATGGGATAGTTCTGTTAAAAGTAATCAAAGACACGGTCACTTAGTTTAGTAAATAAGAACGTTTTCTGAAAGTTATAGAGGTTTTAAGAGTGTTTTATCTAAAGGAAGATTACATAGAGATTTAAGCAAAATGTTAAAGTGTTAAGAAATATTATGAATGCCTATAGAAGTAATATTTAAGGAATGTTATATAGAGTGTTAAAAGGGAATACATGGGGACATGTATTTTTAGGCGGGCCCAAATCTGTAATGCCCCAAAGTTGGGGGCACTACAGAATGGGGGGGGGCAATACAAAAACAGGGGTTTACAGGTGCCCAGGGTGCCTGCTCTTTGTGTGAGCTAGCAAAGAACTATGAGAAGGGGCCCCTGTGAATGATTCCCCCTCACTATAGTGGCGGAAATACAAGAAAAACATAAAGAAAAGGTGCCCAGAGCACTAAATAAATATAAAAACAGATTTTATATGCAGCAAAAGTAACAATGGCTTGGATGGAATGCTGTGCTGAGCTGCTTATGCACAGCATTCTACTCCAACCATTCTGGAACCAGAGTGTGTTTTTTTGAATTTGAAGTTATTCAGTTAGGGAGTTCCTGGGTAGCTGTTGAGGAGAGAGGATGCAGCAAGTTAAGGGGACAAGGGAAAAGGGCTTACCATTGGTTGAAGCCGTCCCCAAGGACTTGCCTGCATGCCTGCTCTGCCTCCAGTGCCTGAAGATTTGGCCAGAAGCTGTGTGACATGGTCGGTGGTACCATCGGGGAACCACAAGAAGAAAGAAAACATCTAGTTCAGTTGCCAGGGCTTACAGCCCGGTTTGTTTATTTATTTTATTTAAAATATTGTTTCCTGGTCCCTCGTCGGCAGCTAGCAAGGGCCACATTGTTAGTGTAACTGTCGGCCTTACTGAGGCCCCCTGACATCTGCCGCATTGCCTGTATTGTGCCCTCCCACTGCCAGACAACCTCCCGCCTCCTGATCCCACTTCCAGAGCCCCAAGGAGTGGTGAGTTGGCAGCAGCACCCGATTCGTGCTGTCTGCCCAGCGAAAAGAAAAGACTGTGTACTGCTGTAATTTAAAAGTGCGTGATAGGCGCAAAGAAAAGCAGCTGAGCGCCGCGGGGAGGTTGGGCCAAAAGGACCCATAATTAAATATTAAAGAGTGGGCTGGTCTAGCGACGCCCACGGGGAGAAACCAGCAAGTGAGGCTACACAGAAGACCTTTATTAGGTGGGTTGGAAACAAGGTGAGACAAAGGAATAAAGTGACAGCAGGCTCAGTAGGGCCTAAGAAATTTAAAGGGGCCCAGCCAAAGTCAGACCCAGTATTTAAAAGGGCAACCAGGCCCAGTGTAAGTAGGGCATCCAGGCCCAGTGTACAGAGGGCAGCCAGGCCCAGTAGTATGTAGGGCAGCCAGGCTCAGTAATAAGTAGGGCAGCCAGGCCCAGTAGTAAGTAGGGCAACCAGGCCCAGTATCCAGAGGGGGCAACCAGGCCCAGATTTAAAGGGGCATGTCAGGCCCAGGGTTTAGAAGGAGCCCAGTAAACCAGGCCCAGTATTGGGAAGGCATCCAACCCCAGTATCTAGAGTGGGCACAGCTAAAGGGTAGCTCAGTATTTACAGGGCTTATACAGGAAGGCCCAGTATTCAAGGGTATTCACACTAAAGTGCTCAGGGGTAGCCAGATCCTAGTAAAGGAGGGCCCCAGAAGTGTAAAGGGTCCAACTAAGGGGTGCTTAGCACACAACCTGCTATAAAGTGACTGTCAGCTAATGTACTGTTTATACAAAATGTTTATTCCTCAGACATCTGAAATGTTGTGTTTATTGCAAAAAGCACCGAGACTGTATTGTTATATACTAGGATTGTGCTTATTTGCCCCTGCATCTGAACAATTGCCCTGGATTATTGCAATTTGCCCCTGCTCCAGGCGAATTGCCCCTGCATTTGAACAATTGTCCCGGATTGTTGCAATTTGCCTCTGCTGCAGGCAAATTGCCCCTGCATGTGAACAATTGCCCCAGATTGTTGCAGTTTGCTCCTGCTCCAGGCAAATTGCACCGGCAACTAGTAAATTCCAGTGTACAGTGTTGGTAGAAGTACTAGTGTTCAGTGCAGTCTGTGGACTCAGTCTTCAGCCACCATCAACTCTTCACCTCAGCAGTCTTCAGGCAGCGGAGAACTTCAGCATCTTCTTGCCCTCTTATCTACCATAAGCCGACATCACTGTCCCTTGGTGAGTCGCGGCTGCTGGTTCCTGGTCAGCTTGGTAGTGGGACACCTGGAAGAAGCCTTGACCATCACTCCCAGCCATCTGCTGGTAGTCGAGTCCATCACAGCCAAGGTGAGTCGCAGCAGCCGGTTTCTTGTTTTGTTCCTGAACTTGTGGAATCCAGATCTTCATCTCCCAGCTTTTCTTCCTGCTTGTTCTGTCCTGCATATTTAGGCAACCTTCTGGGATCCAGCTTGATTTCAGTGGTCCTTCAGGTGGACCCATCACAGAAGAAGCTCAGCATCTCTTCCTCGGCAATCCTCCAAGTGGATTCTTCGCCGAGTCTTGTGTTTCGTCTTTGGCAGCCCTTGTCGAGGGTTGATGCTAGGAAATCTCAGCAGTTGGTATTCTTCATCCTTGGCAGCCCTGGTCGAGGGTTTGTACTGGGGAAGCAGCATGTGAATCTTCCTTTGTAGTAATCCTTCAGGTGGATTCCTTGCCACATTCCATTTCTTAATCCTTGGCAGCCCTGGTCAAGGGTTTATGCCAGGGAAGAGCTCAGCCCAGTTCAGTCATTTTGTGTCCTGATATTCCGGCAACTCTGGAGAGTGGGTTGACTGAAGACTAAGGTCTGTTTACAAATCTCTCCACTTCCCATTCAGCCACTCATAGGTTTCACTGGTATAGCTTGGCGTCAAGCAGCAATTCCCTATTCCCTTTGCTTTCTTTCTTCAGCTGTGCACTAAGACAACCAGAACATCTGGACTTCTTTGTTCTTATAGACTTTGAGGAAAGTTATGCCACCTTACCCAGTGGACTTCCTGGTGTTCATTGTGCACTATAAATCTGTTCCATCTGCTGATAAAGTTGTAGAGTATCGCATTTGTTTATAGATCTTATAGAGCAGTATCTCGTAGAGTGTTATAAGCAGTGGCCTTAAGCCAAGGTGCACCTTTTAGACTGAGTAGAGTGAGTAGAGAATCATTTACTGTTTCTAAGATTTGGTCCCTTTTCTTCCCTTGTGACTGCGTCTACTTTCCCTGTGTAGGAATAAAGCCCGCCGGGCATCAAACTTTCAGATTGTTTCCTGCCTTTCCTTATCGGGTGTTTCCACCCACCCAACCACATTCAAACCACATCATTGTCTCACCAGTCCACCTGCTTGAGGCAACGCTGGGTGCGCAGCTGGGACAGGTGATCTTCGTGGTCAGCACCCAGTTGATAAGATCACCATATTTGCCTAACACAAAGGTTTGTTGCCTCCACTATGGTGGCTTCTTCTAGATGGGCCCACTTTTTCTCAACTCCCCCCCCACCTGGTTCTCCTTCCCTGCTAGGGCTTTCAGGAGACATACCCCCAACTTTGCAAAGTCTGCCCTTCTGAAGTCCCAGATACTCATTTTCATGTGGTTGACTCTGCCACTGTGCTCATATTGAACCACACTGTGCCATAATCACTGGACCCCAGGTGTCCATCCACCATGACATCTGCAATTCTGTCTCCATTGGTAAGTACCATGTCCAAAATCACACCCTCATGGGTGGGCTGTAGCACTAGTTGCCAGAGGCATGCCCCTTGCAGGGACTCCAGTATGTCCCTGCTCCTGGCTGAAGCTACAACTGGGATGCTCCAATCAACATCTGGAAGACTAAAGTCACCTTACCAGCAGCACTTCCCCTTTAATCACCATTTTAGAGATGGCTTCCAGTAGAACCTTGTTCAACTCTTCCACTTGTGCTCGAGGTCTGTAGATCAGACTTGCATAAATAGTTGTGCCATTGCCCATCTCTAGGGTGACCCACAGGGCCTCCGCCCCCCCCGTGCAATCCCTGTATCTCAGTTGCTTTTATACCATCCCTCATGTAAAGAACTACCCCTCCTCCCTTTTTACCCTCCCTGTCTTTCCTAAATAGAGTATAATGTATTATAGCTACATCCCAGTTATGGTTCCCATTATATCATGTCTCTGTAATAGCGACAATGTCCAGGTCATCCTCTTGCCATCAAGATCACCAGGTCCGGGATTTTATTTCTCTTACAATAGAGAAGTGAAATACCAATGTCACATGATGGACATATTACCATACGAATATGCCAGCAAAAACAGGCCTCATGGTCTATTGAAGCGGCTCAATTGTGCATTAGCCCCATCAACTTGCAGATGCCCCACCCTTCCCCCCACAGTCATTCCCTCCCTCACTGTGTCCCATCCCCTCTTGAAACAGACCACCATCCTACAGGATACCATCTCCTCAGGTAGTGTTCCACTTGCCTACCACCCGTTCAGTGAAAAAAATGTCTCCTGATTTCCCTCCTGAATTCCCCCCCCCAACCTCAGATGATGCCCTCTTGTATCCCTCCCTCTTCTGATCCAGAATAGCTCTCCTGTATTTGTCTTGTTTATCCCCTTCAGGTACTTAAAGGACTCGATCATATCTCCCCTAGCCCTTCTTTCCTCCAAAGAATATATGTTAAACATGTTTAACCTTTCCTCATAGAAGTTCCCCTCCAAACCATGGATCATCTTAGTCATTCTGTGCTGCACCCTCCCCCAAGAATCTGATGTCTTTTTTCAGGAACAGGCACCAGTACTGCACACAGTATTCCAGGTGCTGCCTGACCTGTGACCTGTACAGGGGAAGGATCTCCTCACTATTTCTAGAGGAGATTTCCTTCACTATACAGTACAGCATCTTGTTGGCTTTCACTGCTGCCTTCCTGCACTGAGCCAAGTTGTTCATATTCCCCATTATAATTACCCCCAGGTCCTTTTCCTCCTCTGTGCTCCTCAACTGTACCCATCCCAGCTGATTGCTCTTCCTCTGGTTCTTAGCTCCGAAGTGCAACACTTTGCACTTCTTGGCACTGAACCTCATCTGCCATGTTTCTGACCACTCCTGTAGTTTAGTCAGGTATTCCTGCAATCCCCTCTGCCCCTCGATGTCATCCACCACAGCTCCCATCTTGGTATCATCTGTAAACAGACTGATCTTACTCTGGGTCCTGTGTGAGATACCTGCTATGAATATCCCAAACAGCACTGGTCCCAGTACCGATCCCTGTGGCACCCTGCTTGTTACTGCTCTTGTTTGGTGATGAGAGTTTCCCCCTCCACTACCACCCTTTTCTGCCTGCCTTTCAGCCAGTTAGTAAGCTATTTGACCATCTTAGTACCCACCCCCACATATTCCAGCCCCCCCAGCCTCCCATGCGGCATGGAATCAAAGGCCTTGCTGAAGTTCAAGTACAGGACATCCACTGCATGGCCCTTGTCCAGTTCACTGGTCACCCAGTCATAGTACGCAATCAGGTTAGTCTGGCAGGATCTGCCCGAGACAAATCTGTGTTGTCACCCGTCCTGGAAACCATTGTCTTCAAAAAATTTCAGTGGCCTCTATTTAAGGATTGTCTCCATGAGCTTTCCCACAATTGCTATGAGGTTCACTGGTCTGTAGTTACCTGGATCATCCTTTGGGCCACCTTTGTAAATGGGCACCACATGGGCCAACCTCCAATCCTGTGGCATGCATCCTGTGTCCAGAGAGGTTTTGAACCGGTCAGCCAGTGGTCCTGCCAAGCATCCTGCCAGTTCCTTGAGTACCCTACGGTGAATGCCATCAGGTCCTGGTGTCTTGTCCACCCGCAGTGCCCTCAGTCCTTCCAGTACTCTGTCCTCTGTAATTTCTCCATCTATCACTCCCTTCCCCCCACCTACCTCACCACTCCCATGAAGTATCTGTCCCCCCTCTCTTCTTTGAATACAAAGCAGAAGTACTCATTGAGTGCCTCTGCCTGCTCCTCCCCCTTCTCTACACACACCCATCCTTCTGAATTCTCACTATCTGGTCCTTGTTCTTCCTTCTCTCACTAATGTATCTGAAGAAGTCCTTCTCTCCGCCCTTAATGCCCTGTGCCAGCCTCAGCTCTCTGGATGCCTTGGCAGGTCTAATTAGTCTGGTAACCTTCCTGGACTTGTTCGTATACTCCTCCCTGTTGTTCCCCCCTTCCTGAGCTCTTGAATTTCTGAAAAGCTTTCCTCTTGGCCACCATCCCCTCCATTACCTCCTGGGTCAGCCAACGGGGCTTCTTTGCCCTTCCCTTCTTACTTTTGGCCCTAGTACATGTCCCAGTAGCCTCTGCCAGCCCTGCTTTAATAATACCCCACTTCTGATTGGCATCCATGGTTGGTTGAATTCCCTCCAGATGATTTATCGAATTTTCTCCATCTTGTTAAAGTCTGCCCGCCTAAAATCAATCACCCAGGTATCCAAACCTCCAGTTTGCTTACCCATTTTGAGCATGAACCATACTGAGTGGTAATCACTCCCAGTAAGAGGTTCCTCCACCTCCGGGTCCCTTACCACCTCCTCATTTGATAGTACAAGGTCCAAAGTCCTTCCTAAAATAGTCGGCTCGTGTACCAACTGCACTAGGAAGCTATCCTGAAATGGTCCAATATGACCTGCTTCCTTTCACTGTTTTATATATATATATATATATATATATAGATATATATATATATATATATAGATATATATATATATATTATATTATATTATATTATATTATATTATTATATTATATTATATTATATTTGATCTCCATGATTGTCAGGTCAGGGGTAGATTTTGGCTGGTCTTTCAGGTCTCTCTCTCCCTCTCTTTCTCTCTCTCTCTCTCTGCTGTTTGAAATTCCCTGTGCACCAAATGGCAGCAGCATTCTTTTCCTTCCCTTTCCTAGATTATAGAAAGGAAGCAATATAGTTTTACATAGTGCCCTTCATACAAAATGTATCCCAACTTGCTTTACAGTGGGGGAGGAGAGAGAAACCGTAAGTTCTTTAGGAAAAGACGCTAACTAAATCAAATGTATAAACATTTTCTAAAGCCTTTAAACACTTTACTTTTACATAAGTCTGTCAAAGTTGCTGGCCCGGTGACGCTGACGGTTGAGGCGCTGGATGCCACATCTCACGCCACACCGGTGACCACTCGAGTTGTTGGGGGTTGGCAGGGGAGGGACAGGATTGAGTGTCTGGTGGATGGCTGTCCTGTCCAGGGTGGGAGGGGGACCATGATCCTAGGCTCTAGGGACTCCTGGCAGAGGGTAGGGGTACAACAAGCCCGAGATCCAGAATATACATGGGGATTGGCTGCAGCAGTGACCCTGTAGGCACTCACAGAAGCGTGCATGCCCGCACTGGGATGCATTGCACATCTGAGACAATAGGGGTGGGATTCACTAAGAGAAATATCCCTGCTCCCGGTGCTAGGCAAAGGCACCTCCCCCTCTGGTCCACACTCCCAATGTTGGTTGCACCTCTCCGTTCCCTTCCCCCCCAGCCTGAGCTCAACTCTATAGATAGAGTGCCCTGGGCGGATAGGGCAGCCCTTCCCCGGATGGTTCAGACCTGGGGGATGTGCTGGGCTAGGGGATACACAGTAGGGTAGGTGACACGATAGAAGGTAGAGATCAGGGTACCAGGAGGTCACCGGAGAGAGTTCACCGGGTGAGGTGAAGAAACAGAGTTTGAAAAAAAAAAGTCTGCCAAAGTAGAGTTCCAGTGTCCTAAGTATCATAAAAAGAAAAATGCCTATCATCTGTTTGCCACAAATTATTATCTGGTTCCTCACTTTGTTAAGGGGGTGAGAAGGGGCAATAACTGACTCCTTGCATGTGTATTTTTATTGCCACAGGCAAGGAAAGGGGTTATTTCTGAAAAATGCAGACAAGCCAGGGTACCACTTTTTAAAGTGAATGGCACTATTGAGATGATGCAGTTTACATCCAGCTAATATCTACTGTCATTTATTCCAGTGAAGTACAGAGACAGTTTGTAGTTGGGGCCTTTAAAGGTTGATTCCAATAACAGGCATGGAAAAGGGCGCCACAGGACACAGAGATTGCTTGGCAGGTGACACTGGACACCAGGGAATGCTCATCAGTGTGAGTAGGTTAGACAGGTACCACCGAATGCCAGAGAGTGTGTGGCACAGGCTAAGAAGAGGGAGAGGTACTACTGACACCAGAGAGTGCTTAATGTGGATGACTACAGCAGAACACTTTTTGACAGTGTATAGATTTCCATGCACAATGACGTAGTGTTTAGCATAAATATGAAGGTTGGGGCCACTTGACTCCAGGGAATGCTGGGCACAGTTTTGGGAAAGGCAGATAGATGCCACTAGACAACAGAGTAGTTTGCATGAGGCATAAAGAAGGTGCCACTAGAAACCAGGGAGTGGTCCGTATAGGATGGGTGGAAAGAGAGTGCTACTGAACAGCAGGGAATGCCTGTTACAGGATGGGGAGGGGGAGGAGAAGGCATCAGACTTGCACAGGGAAGGTCTGCCCAAACTGAAGGATTATGTGTGGTGACGACCATGCCAAAATTCCACAACAAAGCTCTTCCCAGCTTGCCGGTGATGTGTAAATGATGCTCGAAACAAAACTGACACAAAGGAATTCAGTCAAACCTGGGCAAACTCTAACATATAGAGAATACTGGATGGGCAACTATGTACAACCAGTATGTTCTGCCACAGAGGGGTTCTGATTCTCTCTGACCTCGAGGATGAAGCTCAAGAGGTCCATGGGAATCGGAACCCCGAGGTGTCACAGCAGACTTACATAAAGCTGCTCATCCTGTAATTTTTAGTGTATAGTATTATGTGAATTGTGTGCATTATTGCTTTTTTTTTTTGTTTCACAGTGAAACTGACTTGTGCAAGTCTATAGAGGTACTGGAATGCTGTTCTACCACAGAAGGGTACAATCACATCCCATGACCTTTGAACTGTGGTAAGGCCTGTTGAACCCTACTGCAGCTTCATCTACATGTTCCAGTTTGCTATTTTCCACATGGAAATGGAAGGACCTACATTATTAAGAGCAACTGACAAGATTGCTGGTTACAGCAGGCAACTCATAACATGGAGTTGCCTGCCCCAGGAGCTATTTTAGCCATATATCATTTTTTTTTTACTTGCATAAAGAGTTATTTAGTCTGTGAAGCCTGGCTCATAACTTCCTTGTGTGAGCCTAGTGGCTACTGAGCACTGCAGCCCCAGCCCTAAAACAGTATAATGATGATGCTAGGCTAACAGCCTCATACATGTATACCTGCCAGCAAAGATGATCCAGGAATATTTAGGCATCCCCCTCTCTAATCCTACTACAATGCTTATAGAGCACCTGCAGCCCTGTTCCCTACCAAATGTCATCATTATGGTGTTTTGGGGGGGTTATTTAATAACTGAGAGGGTTCTTGGGAAATAACTACCAATTTACAAAAATGTACCAGGGCAGAAATTGCCACAAAAGATAAGATGACAGGAGCTGGCCCGGTGGCACTGAAGGTTGAGGCGCTTGATGCCATACCTCATGCCATGCTGGTGATCCAATTTCAGGAATGAGTTCAGGCAGCCAGGGGTTGGCAGGGGGAAGAGAAGATCAAGTGTCCGGAGGACTGTTCTTTTTTCTTGGGGGGGAGGGAGATTTGTCGTCCCACTCATTGACTGCCCTCTGGTGATGGCCGGAGGGCAGTATGAGTAGGGAGGCATGTGCTGATGGTGTTACATCAGTGGGGAGGGATGAAGGAATATGAGAAAATTGGAGTCTGAGCCTGGCAGAGTCCATGATGGCTGCATGGATCGGCTCGGGGCCTCTGGATTGAGTCTCTGGGAGGAGGGTGTACCAGTCCCCTCTCTCCTGGCCTGCCGTGGGGGGGTGGGGACAATCTTCAGGGGACTACCTGAGTTGGCAATACAGGGTTGCGAGAAGCTGGAGACAGAGTTTCTCCATCAGGATAGACTGTAGCCACCTGCCAGGTGCTGCCGGGGATAAAATGCTTTATGGAAAAAAAAAGAAGACAGGACCTACATCTACACATGTGGATGTGAAGACCTATTACATTTCACAGATCTTAAATTTTAGCCATCCCACCGTTGCAGCGATAGTAGTATTACTTGCGGCACTGACAATCCAAGTTCAAGTGTGAGCTTGGGAGTTGGAAGGTCAGCAAGAGGGAGGAACATTGAGTTTGTGAGGGACTGTTATCTATGGGTGGGGGTGGTGCAGAGTTTGGTGCTTGCCAGATCCTAGCAGTGGCTGGGGATAAGTAGGCTGAGACCACCAGAGTTGGGAAGAGATGGGGCAGATGTCAGGTGTTCAGTGCATGGGTGCATGTATTGCACTGCCATTGGCTTATAGGCATGCTGCACTTTAGGGGGAGAACTAGGAAAACCAGGGCATTGGCTGCAGGATGACTCCAGCTGCCCATGCACCCTACACCTGACCACCCAGGCTGTGCTGCCTCTGAGGGATAATATGTCCTGGGGGATGTTTGGGTGATGGGACTGGGTGGCCAGCATGATGGGGGCTGCCAGCGCATGGGAGAAAAACAAGACTAACCGAAAAAAAAAATGTTGCTAACAGTAAAATTACTTTGAAAAGGTTTTGTTGTTTGACCATCACATATACATTTTGGTACAGTTACATGTACTAAAAGGACACTGTCAACCCTTTTAGCATTATACTATTTGTGATTGAAAATCCACATTTAATGCTTGCTTACCTTCTCTGCAATTCATTGAAGTTGTTGGTTGTTTTTTCTGCTGCTTTTCTTAGCAGAACTGAAATGCATGAAAATAGTGTATTTATACTCAACATTGTTTTGTTTCAAATGCTTGAGCTGATCTTGTCGCATGCTTCCAAACAGTGCTTTTACTCATGATACAATAGTCTACTCTCATCCCACCGTATCATGACTATCTAGGCTGTGTTGGGGACATTCCCAATTTCAAGAAAGATGCAAAGAAGTTGATGATGGTGTCCCTTGAACTCCATGATAGAAAAATGTGGTCTAATAACACGCTTCAATTTAATTTCTGAACAGTGCATATGACATTTACCTTTTTTTCTTAATGCTGACAGGTTTTAAATCCCAAGATATTATGAGGAACTGTTTAATATTTCAGAAAGATGAAGTCTCCCCTGTCTTTAATTCATTGAGCAGAAATGAGAGTACACCAGCAGTCTCTTGAAGAAAGCCCGCCACCAGTAAGTAGATGTCCTAAGAAATGGGGAGAGGGGGCAGTGTAGTATACTGGTATAGTGGTTAGTTGGACCTTCTCTTTCATCATAATACTGTGACTGGGAACTGTGAATTAGGATGTTCACGTTCAAGCCCTCCCACAGCCTGTGACTCACTGTGTGATGCTAAGAAAGTGACCTTGATCTCCATTGTGCTTCTGCTCCTAGCTGTGAAACTACTGTATATGAAGATGGACCCCACTGAAATTGAAGTGTTGCATCTCAGCTGGGGTATTCTTGGTCATTATGTGATAAAAACACTATTTAACATCATGCTACTGACTGGGGGGGCAGCTTAAAATGGAATATAAATAGTGAGTAATGAATAGCCTCGTATCTTGGTTGCAAAAATACTTGCCAGTGAAAGTTTGAACAAATGTACTTGCACGCCCCTATGTGGTGACTTCCAGGACTCCCTCACCCTCATTAAAATAAAAAGTGCACACCCCATCCCCTTTCCTAGTTCTGCTCTGCTTGCAGATTTGTGCGGGTAGTAAGGTCAGGGGGTGAGAAGCTGGCATGACAGCAAGAGCATGTTCTGCAAAGTTCTGAGTACCATATAAGCCTAGTTCAGTTCTCTGGGAGGGTACAGAAGCTACATGGGGAGGGGCCTAGGAGTAAACATCCCACCCCATTATGGCACACAGGCTCTTCCAGAAGTTTTAATTTACATGTGTGCCCAACTCTGAGGATATTTTACACTGAAAAATTTAAATTTACTCAAGAAGGTGCTTAATTTGCATTTTAGGTGCATTTGCAGAGTACCGGTACCTAATTTGAAGTGTATATGCTGTAATTCCAAGACACTTAATTAGCATTTTTGTAACAAACTCTAATTGTGCTTGGTCAGAGTAACACCGGAGTTCTCATGATGGTACTCCATTGAAGGCACTTAATTAGCATTTTTGGAACACACTCTAATAGTGCTTGGTCAGAGTAACACTGGAGCACCCATGATGGTACTCCATTGAAGGCACTTAGCATTTTTTGGAACACACTCTAATAGTGCTTGGTCAGAGTAACAGTGGAGCACCCATGATGGTATTCCACTGAAGGCACTTAATTAGCATTTTTTGGAACACGCTCTAATAGTACTTGGACAGAGTAACACTGGAGTACACATGATGGTACTCCATTGAAGTACATTAAAAGTAATTCCAAGGCACTTAATTAAAATTTTTGGAGCACACTCTAAAGGTGCTTTTCTGGAGTAATGCAGGAGTGTGTCAGTTGAGAAGGTACTCCATTGGAGGTGTATCAAGAGTAACTATAAGGCACTTATTTAACATCTTTGGAACACTCTTCCAATCTACTCAGCTGTTATCAGTTGATTGCTTAGCAGTTACCATTAAGTTGCTGGAATTTTCAGTGGCACACTTGAAGCACTTACCCAGCCTATGTACTAGTAGGTGACTACAGAATTCCTAACAAGGGACTCCAGTTTTGGGCAAGGGCAGAAGCGGAATAACATAATTTGAGATGTGGGTTATTGCCTGATAGGTGCACTTCATGTGCTAAAAGGTACTCAATGGAAGCACATCATGCCTCATTGGGCAAACCATTATCTGACAATAATTATATATTAAACTCAGCTTTATGATGACATATTAGGGTAATAAACCATAACTGACAAGATAGGATATGTAAATAAGTATATTTGTAGTAACTATATTGTGTATTTCATTTATATTAAATAAGTATATACGTTATAAAACTTAAATCAGCTTTGTGAATAACATGGAAACTCAAATATGGAGGATAATGAATGGGGAACAGTTAGTAACAATGTTGTGCTCCCTCACAGAAGTTATGCCAACTTGGTAAACCTGGAGAGTAAAGATAGGTTTACAATTGGCATAGCAACCTTGACAATGGAATGCAGCATTGTTGATAATGCATTGCTCTTTATAGTGTGTGTGCAGCATTTCAAACAGTACTGCATTTGCAACCCATTCTAACTATCACTCTGGCTTCTGGCAACAAACTGAGCCCCCCACCATGCTCGAACCCCACTCTCATCTAAGGACTACTGCAATTATGTGCATGATCACTCAATTTGTATACCTGTAGGTTCATCCATGCAATTATGTGGGTTCGTCAGTAGTTGCTTGTCATAGGCAGTACTCTCAAAAACAGACCACAGCAAAATCTAAGTCACGTGAAAATGCACTGATGTTGTTATGGTATTGTTGTGACATACTAAAACGGGTATAATGACCTGGTCGCAGCGATTGTTACGTGATTCTTACACCCTAATAAGTAAGGGTAAAAATAATGCTTATGACTGGGCTTTTACTGATAAGTGAATGTGTGGTCCATGTTTTAGGCTGATTAAGAGTAGAATTTGATGAATTCCTATTCTTATGGTATACACCACAAGAATAGGAATTCCTCAAATTCCACCCTTAATCAGTCTTTACAAAACATGCACTACACTTTTATTTAACAATAAAAGCCCAGTCCTAAGCAATATTTTTTACCTTTACTTATTAGGTTACAATAGTCATGTAACTATTACACACATACCGCTACAAAGCAGTCCTTAAACATTACCCAGACTGCTGTAAAAACTACTATCTTAGCCTTATAATTTGCATCTCATTTAAATTTTTTGTGCTATTAGCAGTCTACTTAAGGCTTCTGACTGTGAAGAACATCATGATGGCCCTTTATAATACAATTGACTGTTAAACATCACAAAGGCAGTTTGAATGCTAATTTAAGGCTAATTTCATGGTAAGATAATGCTAAGGTTAACTGCTATGTTAAGGTTAACTGATAAGGCTTACATTTTGATAAAAACTCACAACTCCTTCATAGCCAGCCACCTGCCAAATGAAGTGTTCTGCACTTGCCCGCTCTTTGTACTGAAATGATGTGATTAGCTGAACATTTCAGCACAGAGACTGGAGATCGAGCAAGCGTGGGTGGGAATGCTTCATTCTGCAGCCGGTCAGCCATGGAGGTGTGTGGGTTTTGCCAGTTGTTTTAATTAATATATGAATTGTGTGCTGTAGAAGAGGAGGGCTGGTGGGTGTTGCCAGCAGTGGTTGGGGGAGTTGGGTGTGGAGACATCAAAAAAACACAAACAAGGGCTTGCTTAGATTGGCGGCCGGCCATAGAGGCGGGCAGGTTTGTGCCGGTCACCTTAAAATTAATGTATGGACTGGGTTTTGGGGAGGATGGTTGGTGGGTGCTATCAGCAGGGAATGTTGGAGGCATTGAATTTTTGAAGTGCAAATGAACGCTTAGATTGGTAGCCAGCTGTGGAGGTGGGTGGGTTATGTTGGTTGCCCATGGTGAGACTTGTACTGTGTTTGCTGGGGGGTGGGGATTGGGTTACTGACAGAGGGTGGGAAATGGGGGGCTTAGATTTTGTGATTTGGGCTGAGGAGGAGTGCGGGGGACTGTTTTTAATTCCCCCCCAAAAAACATACTTCCCTTCCTCTGTTTCTACTCAACTAGTGCATTTTTCCCAACTAACCAAATTTTATTTTTTATTTTTCAGATCTGACAGAATGCTGACTCCTACCCCATCAAATAAGTGTAGTTTTATGCATATCCTGTCTTTTCTATCCTGTCACCCCCCAGCAAAAAAAAGAGCTATGGATCCTTTGTGACCCCTTTTATATTCTTTTATTTACAGGTGTGGCAGACAATATCTCTCCGAGACTCCTACCTCTGGCTCCCTAGTGCTCATGTAAGACCGTCTACTTTACCGATCTACTTTACCTATATTGGTTGGGTTGACTGTGTAACGCGGCACCCACATCTGTTACAAGGTGAGTTTTCTTTGTGTCCTTATGATGCAAATAGAAGATATCTAGGGGCTCTATGATGCTGGTTTGACAACTTTGTTATCGACTGTAATCACAGCGATGGATTTATGTCAACCGTGAGTTGCGGGTGACATAAATCTGACTGAAGACCCTGGCTGTTTTTTCCATCGGAGGCTTCATCCCCCAAAGCCCCCATGTGGGGGGCTCTGCCCCCTGCACCCTCTGATCTCTAGGATTATCAACTCTGAGTCAGAGTTGACTCGGGAAGGGAGTGCTGGACTGGGAGGCAGAGTGCCAGGTCTCGGGCAGACCTTTACAATGAACAGTCGATGTTGTCGGCATCAACATGTTCACTGTAAAGGTGTTGTCGTTCAGTGGGCATACCATACCTAGGAAACTATGAGCCCCTATCCCATTTTGTTATTGTTCCTGTACCTACCCACTCTCTTAATTGGTTCACGGACCCCTCTTTCTAGTCTCCTGTGGGGGTTCTTTTATTTCTATGTAAAGACTAGGCTTTGACTTTTAATGTACCAAATAAGAACTTAGGTCATAATGGGGCATATTTTACACATGGAACAGTTCTCCATTGGGGGGGCTATACCACAGACAGAGATTCGGTTGGTGCTTCAGAGGAGGGAGAGTGGTTCAGTTGTATGCATGGCATCTGTGCAGATGCTTGGAGCCTCTTGCAGCACGGCATCCCAATTATCAACTAATGCTCAACAAGCTGAGTGCTGTTATCAACTAATACTGAACAAGTTGAGTGCTGTTTGTAAAGAAATTATTTATTAGTTAAGCTCAACTAGTGGATAATAAATGTCAAACTAATACTCACTTCTTGGGGATTAGTTCATTTTTATTTAGGCAGCAGATTAATAAATAACTGCTGAAACTATTAAGAATTAGTTAGCAGTAAGGTGAACAAAAAGGAGTTAGCCACTAACTCATTTGCATGTGAAAAAATCAACCAAAGCAAAACTGAGGAATAATTGAACATTAATTATTAGTGATTTGATGCAGCTGAGCATTAGGCCTATTTTTTGTATTAACTAATGCTCAACAAGTTGAGTGCTGTTCGTAGAGAAATTATTTATTAGTTAAACTCAACTAGAGGATAATAAATGTCAAAGTAGTACTCAATTCATGGGGATTAGTTAATTCTTAAGTAGGCAACAGATTAATAAATAATTGCTGAAAGTATTAATAATTGGTTAACAGTAGGGTGAACAAAAAGGAGTTAGCTGCTAACTCATTTGCTTGTGAAAAAATCAACCAAAGCAAAATTGAGGAATAATTTAACATTAACTAATTATTAGTGATTTGATACAGCTGAGCATTAGGTCTATTTTTTGTATGGGATGTTTCCCATTATTCTTCCCCCTCACCCCTTTTCACTCCGTCTCCTGCCTCCCCTTCCCCCTCCCCACAATCCTTCCCTCCCTCTCTCTCTTTTCCTCTCTCTCTCTCTCTCTCAATATTGCACCACACAATGGCACTTACTGTTGTCTGCACTTTCCTGACAGCTCAATACAGTCCTGTTGACATTTGTTTTTAGTTTTACTTTTTCCTAGCTGTACTGTCTATATTGTTTAACATTTGTCTAATCTCTGTATAACAATCCAGTTGACAATATTGTTTGTATCGCAGATAATCCCATTGTATACCTCTCCCTTGTGCTGCGTCACATTGTACTGCTCATGTATTTTTCAGTTGTATTCACCCGGGTCATGCCTGAAAATAGGCATCTCTATGTCTAGTGCACCCACTCGGTTACCTAAAGCAAATAAATAAATAAATAAATAATGGAATTGATGAATACACTGATTTCTATGGCGAGGGACAGGTTACAACAGCCAGATTATATTTAAGTAATAAGGCATGCCAGGGGGTGCATTATGGTGGGATAACAGCCCACCTAGGGTGGATTGAAGAACAAGGCAAAGCTGAGTGCTTCCACCACCTGAGAAGGGCCACTAGCTCACCATAATGCATTCCCTGACCTGCCTAATTACAATTATGAAATGGGTCCTTTTTATTAGATTGGATGTATTTTTTAAACATATTTTTTGAGCTACTTTCAGCTGGGTCGTTGTGCTAGGATAATGGCCCAGCACAAAATACATCTTGGCCAATCAGGAGCCAGCATTCCTTCTGTCTATTTTATAATGAAGAGTATCCATCAGGGATGAGCAGTGGGGTGTAATTGGGAAGGAACCTAAAGGGACAGTGGTAGCATGGGGGAAGCAACATATTATTGTACCTTACTGTAGTCATGGTCAGTTCTCCACCCATACAAGAAGCAGAACTACAAAATGAAACTTCTCACCAGGTATGCAATAAATTACTGCAGAGACTTGTTTAAAAATATATTATCTTTTGAATTCTGTTCTTGGATACACAACTCCATTTATTTATTTATTGCAGGAATTCCTGCGAGTTAGATCTGTGTGCGATTCCTGTAATCAGGCTGGAGGTGGTGAAGGGGTAAGGGTAAGGGAGCTGTCCCACTTGTCAATACTTCTTAGAGTTCAACTTAGAATTAGCTAATTAAGCAAACAGTATTTACTTTTTATTTTGGACAAGATACTGTAGCCGCCTTGTATTTGGAGTGTGTTATTTTTTACAGCTACACTGGTCATATGTGCACATCAACTATATGTTGTGACTACACAGGAAAGAAAAGAGTACTACCAGTCAAAGGATGCTGCCATCTATTAGCCAAACACATTAATAAGCAACAACAAGAAAACATTGCAAACCAAAGTATGGTAAGTGAAACATTTTAATTGAGTGGTGCAGTGTAATGCTCCAGTGCTTTCCCCTCCTTAGGGAGCATGCTGGGATATGTAACTCTTCGGTCATTAAATACTATTACAAAAGGTCACATGACAGTTAAGCCTATCATGTATTAAATTACAAAATATGAAAGTCATGTAACACAGCTCGACAAAATAGCACTTCCCTGTCCAATGCAGGACACATCATTGCAAAAAATGAGATTGACATCGTTAATTGTACAAGGAATAGTTATAGACAAGTGGCTTAGCTAATCTGATAAAAAAGCAATTAGGCCAACACTCTTAGATGTAGGATGTATAGTGAACCTGCTGGCCGCTATGAGGAAATCAAATGACACCCAAACAAAAAAAAATCTACTTGTGATAAAGCAATCAAGTTTCAAATCACACAATAAAGAACAAAAACTAGAAAGATGTGGGAAGCAAGAAGGGTGAAGGGAAAAAGCTAATTTTTTATTCAGCAAACTAAGTCTTACAGAAAATAAAATAATAGGTCCTGAATAAGATACTGTAAAACAAGAATATTAGTAATCTTGGTATTTTAGAAAATAGATTTACTGACATGAAAGGAATAGGAGAATCAAAAACAAATCTCAAATGAAGGGCGGACTAAACAATGCATGATCAAAGTTACAAGAGACATGCTAGAAAAATAACCAGTGTCTGACCAGTATGTCACTTCAGGATTTCATTAAGCTATGAGAAATATCAATCTTAGGCATTTGGTTTTCATTCCATTAAAAAAATCAAGTTCAGTTTAATGAATATGATATGTCCAAACTTTTAAATTCATTCAAGTATATTCTGATTCTTCACTGATAGGAATACCTAAAGGGAAACATGTGTTGTAATAATGAAGTACTAATAAGCCAAGTTATAATTATTATTTCTTTTACACACAAAAAAATTAAACAGATAAATCCCACTGCTCATTAATGCCCTCTGGTTGCAAAGATTTTAAAGCAGCAGTGCAACAAAATAACTTTGACCCTAACTTTTTTTCACTAGGAAAGATTCCATGCATCTTGCAGTTTAATTTGGTGATGCAATTTTGTAATTCCACAAACATTTTTGTATTTTATAAATGTTTTAATTGAGTTTTTTTTCTCAACAAAAAAGATGGCTGCCACATTTTCCATAGAAATTACATAAGAACATAAGAACATAAGAAAATGGTCAGCAAAAGGAGACCTCTCGGTCTATCGGCTCTGCTCAAAAAAATATGGGTTGTTTCCGACTTTCAGTTTACATCTGTGACTCCATCCCCCCTCTCCCCCCTGAATTGTTTGATCTTTCCCCTTACAAGGTCTCCTGACATAGAAACATAGAAACAGAAACTTTGTTGGCAGATATAGACCGCTTGGCCCACTCAGTCTGCTGATTTCCCTACCTACTGTATAAGCTGTAGATCCTTGTTAACCAACAGCCTACTTCCTCCTACCCCCCACAAGAATTGCTTTATGACTATCCCATGCATTCTTGAATTCCCCCACTGTTTTTGACCCCACAACCTCATCATAAAGGCTGTTTCATGCATCTACTACCCTCTCTGTGAAAAAATACTTCCTTACATTGCCCCTGAGCCGTCCCCCTCTAACTTCAAATTGTGCCCCCTTGTTCTTACACATCTCTTTTTCTGAAAGATGCTACCCTCTTGGACTTTACTGATTCCCTTGAGGTACTTAAATGTTTCTATCATGTCCCCCCTCTCCCTCCATTCCTCGAGGGTATACATATTAAGCTCCTTTAGTCTCTCTTCATATGGCTTCTGCACCATTTTAGCTGTTCTCCTCTGGACTGCCTCCATCCTGTCTATGTCCTTGCAGAAATGAGGTCTCCAGAACTGCATGCAGTATTCCAGATGGGGTCTCACCAACTGTCTGTAAAGAGGGATAACAACTTCCCATTTTCTACTGGTAATGCCTCTGCCTATGCATCTCAGTATACCCCCAGCCCTCCTTACTGCTTTCTCACATTGCTTGACTACCTTTAAGTCATCTGATATGACTACCCGAGGTCCTTTTCCATTTTTGTTGTTGTTAGTACCTCCCCTTCCCCCATTGTGAATTCTTCCTCTGGGTTTTTGTTTCCCAGGTGCATTACTCTGCACTTCTTTGCATTGAATCTAAGCTGCCATACTTTTGACCATTCCTCCAACCTTGCTAAGTCCCTTCTCATACTTTCCATACCCTCTTTTGTATCAACCCCTGTTGCAGATCTTTGTGTCATCTGCAAAAAGGCATACTTTCCCTTCCAGTCCCATTGCAATGTCACCAATAAAGACATTAAAGAGGACTGGACCCAGTACTGAACACTGCGGTAGCCCACTAGTAACACCCTTGTCTTCAGAGTGGACTCTATTTACTATTACCCTCTGTGTCCTGTTGTCCAGCCAATGTTTTACCCAGGCTACAACCCTGGGACCCACTCTAAGGCTGGCTAGCTTGTTTATTAATCTTTTGTGTGGGACTGTGTTAAACGCCTTGCTAAAGTCTAGGTAAGTCATATCCATAGTCCCTCCCTGGTCTACTACTTTGGTCACCCAGTCAAAGAAATCAATTAGATTCATCTGACATGACCTTCCCACTGTAAATCCATGCTGCCTTGGGTTCTGTGCCCCACTGGCCTCTAGGAACTCAACAGTTCTTTCCTTCAGAAGTGATTCCATCATTTTCCCTATGACTGAGGTCAAACGAACTGGTCTGTAGTTTCCTGCCTCTGTCTTGCTTCCACTTTTGTGAAGGGGAAGCACATCCACCCTCCTCCAGTCGTCAGGTACCACACCATCCTTCTATGATTTGTAAAAAAAGGTAGTCATTGGTGTCACTAGTTCTCCCGTTAGTTCCTTTAGAATTCTAGGGTGAATCCCATCAGGCTCTATTGCTTTGTCCACCTTCAGATTAAGGAGTTCTTTCAGGACCCTTTCTTTTGTGAATGGACTGGTATCAACCCCCCCTATCCAGAGTGCTTCTGTTCTTTGGTTTAGGTACCTCCACCTCCTCTTCTTTTGAGAATACTGAGCAGAAGTATTCATTCAGTAATCCTGCTTTTTTTACTGTCACCCTCTGCCCACTCTTCCTTCCTTTTACTAAAGGAGAAATCTTGCATCATTTACAGTTTGAGTTTACTCACTTACAGCTGGTGATCTGTTCATTGGCCTCTCCTAGACTCCCGACCACATTTCCCATCAAAATCGCACTTTCTAAAGCTTGTTTTGTATAAAAATAGTTTGTGGGTAGTTTCTCCACCATTTTGCTGTCCTGAAGTGTTTCCTCCGACGTCATCACCGCAACAGCCGAGCCGGTATGTCGCAGTCAACTCTGTCCCACACGCAACACATGCGCTGTACTTTGGTTCCCCTCAGGCATGTGGGGAATGTTTTTATTGTCACGCACATGCACATGTGGGGGTCTTGTGGTTGTGGCACATTATATCAAACTGGTACTGAACTACTGAAATACTTACCTGGTTTCCTTAAGTGTACCATTGCTTATTATGCTGTGATTTACTGAAAAAAAGTACCTGATGAAGATTGACAGAAATGAAGAGTAACTTTGCGGGGTTGTGGTGGGTGGGTTGGGGGGCGCGAGATATATAAACTTTGGAGAACAGCAAAGAAAGACACTACATCAATTTGACACAGTACTCACATTTTGTCAATTCATTCTTAGTCTAATTATTGAAATACTGTGCACACAGACATTTGGATCGTACACCGTCATGGGAATAGGACGTACGAAGGTATTTAAATAAATTCAGTGAACTGTGCTATCACTACAATCTGGTTTAATAGATGCAGACTATTAACCTTCATTATCACTTTAGAGGATAAACAAAACGTTACATCAGGGAAATGTGGTATGCAACAGAGCGGGCATAGAGGCTAACTTGAACATGAACATGAAAAATGACAGGAATTAATTACAAACAATAAGAAAACTGCATAAACACACTGACTAATGATGCAAGGCACAAGTACCATACGTGAATCACATAATTTGGCATAATTAATGAGAAATGAAATAAAGAAGTAAACAAACAACAAAAACAAACATCACGTGGCATTCGTCCGATCTGGGAACCAGACTTTGCATTGCAGTGTTCCTCTTGTCCAAAAATAGGAGTTTTAACATAAGGACACATTCCGCGAGTGGCTACACAAATATAAGAACACCTGCCTGTGAAATGACACATTGTCAAATATTAGCTTTTCACTACTTTTATTAACTATTGGGAGCCACGTAATATCTGAGACATGCAGACAATTTCAACATACTGCACAGCACCATAGAGGCAAGCGCTGTTGCGGCAATGACATGTCTCATGACAGTACCTGAACCCAAATGCGCATGCGCGTCCTAAAGATGGTGTGGGCTTTAAAAAATATGAAATGGGGATACAGCATACTACGAGTGAAAATACTTCAGTTTAGAAAATGGAATCATCAGGGGGAATAATAAAGCACGACACAGAACACCACAAGATAGAAAAGTAATTCTTTATTACACAGAATGCTGTTTTAGAAAGATTTTCATGAGCCTTCTCCTTTAAGCTTCACTATCCCTCCCTTGGTCTTTTTTTTCTCCCTAATGTACCTATAAAAGGTTTTATCCCCATTCTTAACTGAGTTGGCTATCTCTTCCTCAGTTTGGGCCTTTGCTACTCTGAATACCTTTCCAGCTTCCTTCTGCTTTAACTGGTACTGCTCTCTGTCCTACTCCTTCTGCGTTTCCTTATACTTCCTGAATGCTACCTTTTTCTCCTTAATCTTCCCCGCCACTTCTTTTGAGAACCATGGTGTTTTTTTCCTTCATTTTGTTTTGTTGATTTGCTTCACACAAAGGCTTGTTGCCTCTGTGATGGCTGTTTTGATTATTCCCCATTGTTCCTCCATCACTTCTTCTTGCCCATTTGCTAGTGCTTTTCTGAGGTACTTTCCCATTTTCCTAAAGTCAGCCCTCCAAAAGTCCAATACTCCTGCTTTTGTATGGCTTGATTCTATGGCTGTGTTTATCCTCTATGTTTGTCTCACGCCCTTTTGAAGGCTCCCACTGACTTTGACTACACTAACTCCTGTGGCAGCTCATTCCATGCCATCACCCTCTTTCTGTAAAAAGTGCTTCCTTATATCCCTCTTGAATCTTTTTTTTTTTTTGAAATTCAAGTTTATTCAATTTTTCAATACAGAAAACAACAACCACAATGAGATCGTACAATATAAAAACCAAACCCCCACTCCCCTCCTCCCCCCATCAGCCCACCCACCACCCATCCCCCAGTCTCCCTTCCCCCCAACACATTGTTTCCTAACCAAGTCAAACATGTTCTGGGTGCAGACCATCTTCTCCATAGGATAGAGCAACCAATAATCAACACAGTCCTGGGCACATAAGTAAACCAGAATCACTAAAGGAAATGGCAGACTACAGGGATCGGGCACCGGCTTACTAAAGCAAAGCCAGAGTCTGTAACTTACCCCACCTCTTCTGGAACAAGTCCGCATGACCATGCAAACTAGCAATCAAACTCTCCGAGTGAAGAAGAGCGCTAATCTCAGTCATCCACTCAACATAGGACAAGGCCAGATGATCCGTCCAATGCCTCAGAACAAGCCTCTTGACAGCCATGGACACCAAAGCCATATAAAAATGTCGCTCTACGCTATCTATCTGAGAGTAGTCCCCTAGAACACAGACCCCAGGAGTAAAGTAAACCGATAAACCCAGAAGGGGATCCAGATTATCCCTAATAAGAGTCCACAAGGGGGCAACCTTAGAGCAGGCCCAGAAAACATGGAGGAGATTACCTTCCTCATGCAAACAACTAGAACAGTTAGAACTGGCGAGTTTCTTGAGTTTACAAAGTTTCGCCGTAGTGTAATACAGATTATTAATAATGTAGTATTGAGTTAGCCTAAATCTATCTTGTGTGTGAAACCTGTGCAAATCTTTCCAAATATGGGACCAATCTGGCATACTCTCAGGTAGTAATGAGGACCAGACACAGGAACCTTCACTTATTTCGGGAAACTTATAATTAAGAAGATAGGAGTAAATTAAAGAAATAGAGTGAGGCTGAGAAGCAAGACGGAAGATCTCAGAGAGAAAGGGGTGAGCCCTAGGCTCCTTGAAGGAGGTACCAAATCGGCCGACTAAAAGATGTCTCAGTTGATAAACTTTAAAAATATCTCTCCTAGAAATGTCAAATTTGTCCAAGATATCCCCAGAGGTCAGAAGAGAACCTTGATGATAAAAGCTTTCCACCTTGGCCTCAGCAATCTGAGGAAGCCAATCAGGAGTTATCCATGAATTGCCCAGCTTGATACTAGGGTTGAGAACCACCGGCTGTCCAAAATCGGAGGGAGCCGGAATGCCTAGGGACACCAAACATTGAGCCAGTGTCTTAAGAGACAGTAGGATCACATTATCAGGTATCCACCGCTCTAGCTCCGCCAAGGGAACAAAATATATAGCATGGGTATCAAGTCTGGCTTTGGAAAGTATTGAGCATTCCGCCTGGAGCCAGGCCGGGCAATCCATACTACGATCCACCGAAAGCCACTTCCCAAGCTTCGAGAGGTGTGTAGCCCAATAGTAGAAAACAAGGTTAGGAGCTTGAGTCCACCTTCTCCTTAGGAAGAGAAACTTGCATAGGGCGTGCTAACTCCCTCCCGGACCAAATAAACGAAAACATAGTGTGAAATTGCTGGAGATAAGCGATAGGAAGCCACAAATTTAACAAATTAAGGGGTTAAAAAATTCGGCGTAGGATGTTCATTTAAACAATGTTGATCCGGCCCCAGAGGGAGATGGGGAGCTTTGACCACCGCTTCAAATCCTGCTGGATACGTCTTCTTATGCTTTCTAAATTCAAGTTCTTCAATATGGATGGTTTGGTAGCAAAATGGATTCCCAAATATTTGATAGATTTAGGGGACCACCTCATACCAAAGGAGGCAAAATCTTGCCTACAGGTATAGACATTAAGTGGGAGAATCTCTGACTTAGAAGTATTTAATTTATAACGGGAAAAGGAACCGAACTGGTTAACAAGTTCAATTGCCGCAGTAAGAGACTCCTTTGGGTACTCCAGATGGAGGAGAATATCGTCCGCATAGGCAGAAAGAACGGACTCATGTTTTAATAGCCTACAGCCTTTAACCATAGGAGAAGCCTTAAGTTTAATTAATAGTGGTTCCAGATATAAATTAAACAAAAGGGACGAGAGAGGACAACCCTGTCTGGTGCCCGTATATAACCGAAACAAAGAGGAAAAGACCCCATTACAATAAATTTTGGCCGAAGGGGCTCTATACAAGACTTTCACCATACTAAGGAATGATTCTGGGAATCCCATTCTCCCCAAAACCGCCCACAAAAAGGTCCAGTCAACCCGGTCAAAGGCCTTTTCAGCATCCAACGAGACCAAAGCTACGGGATACGAAACTGTTTGAGCATGACGGAAGAGATGAGAAAGGGTTCTTAAATGGTCAGCAGAAGTCCTACCTGCAACGAAGCCCACTTGCTCAGGGCTAAGTAGGCCCAGCCAAACTTTTTTGATTCTTTCGGCAAGAATTTTAGCGAAGATCTTCACATCATAATTCTGAAGGGAAATAGGCCTGTAATTTGCTGGGTCCGTAAGAATTTTATCCGGCTTGGGAATCAAAATAACTGTGGCCTCAAACAGGGTGGGATCAATGTCAACCGCATATGAAAAAAATTCGTAAAGCTTGAGGAGCAAGGGAGCCAACTCTTTGGAGAAAGTCTTATAGAAATTAGCCGGGAAGCCATCGGGCCCTGGTGCCTTATCTACGGTCAACGAGGCAATGGTCTTTTCAATTTCCTCCAAAGAGATAGGGGCAGTCAAGATTTGATGATGAGACAGAGCCAGACAGGGAATGTCCATATTTTCTAAGTATGAGGCAATGCTAGAAGTCGGCACGGACAGTGTAGGACTACTATAAAGGTTTATGTAATATTTCTCAAAAATATCGGCAATACCTCTAGGGGATGTAACAATAGAACTGGAAGAAGTTATTAAAGACGGGATTATCCTCGAATCTTCGAGAGTCTTAAGGCCTCAGGCCAGGAGTTTCCCCGCCTTTTCCCCATGGTCATAGTATTTGGCCTGAGTTCTCATAAAGCAATATTCTATCTTATCCTTTAGAAGTTCAGAATACTCCCGTTTAGCAGCAAGAAGAGTCTTAAGGGAGGTTAGGGAAGAAGATAGGGAATAATTAGCTTCTAACTCAGTAATTTTATTTAGCAAAGAGGTGGCCTCTGCCAACCTAGCTTTCTTCCTAGCCGAGGTCATCTTTATCAGCTCTCCCCTAAGATAGCATTTCAGTGAGCTCCAGACCATATCGAACCTTGGGGTGGAATCAAGATTATCAGCAAGGAAAAGAGAGATCTGGGACCTAATAGACAAGACAATAGAAGTGTCCTTAAGCAATTGAGTATTTAATCGCCAAATAGTATCTCTACCAAATTCGGGGTCCAGGGAGCAGGTAATCCAGACCACGGCATGATCTGAGAGAATAATTGGGTCAATGCCAGAAAGAAAAACATTCGATAGTAGAGCCTTACTGACTGAAAAATAGTCAATCCTCGACTTGGAGTTATGCGGCTGAGAAAAAAAGGTAAAGGCCCGCAAGGAGGGATTCGAAATTCTCCAGGGATCACAAACCCCTAACATTGAAGTCATATCCTGAAGAGACCTCTGAACCAGAGTAGGGAAACGGTTATCCTGAGGTTCCTTATCTAAGGTAGATGAAAGGGGAACATTCCAATCCCCACCCAATATAAGGTGGAAGGGAAGGAGGCTACAGATCTTACCTACTAGGGTCATAAAAAAGTCTGCACAGCCCCCAACCGGGCCATATACCGAGCCCAAGATCACTAAGCAACCATTCAGAGAACCCTTAACCAAAATAAACAGCCCATCCGGATCAGAGACCACCGACTCTGTCACAAAAAGAAAGTGTCTTTTAACCAGAATTGCCACTCCCTTACTCAGATTAGAAGCGCCAGCCAGAAATACCTGTGAAAAGCCCGAGCGAGATAAGAGCTTGGTGTCCGTATGGCTCAAGTGCGTCTCCTGAAGCAAAAGGATGTCCACCTGAATTAACAGACAATGATTGAAAATCTGTGCCCTCTTGACCCGATCCCTGAGTCCACGCACATTCCAAGAGGCTAGCTTGATTCTGTTAGTAGCCATTTATTAATCAATAATATAGTGCCAAATAGCCAGAGCATTTTTACAGTATGCCCAGGAAAACTACACACCCAGAAGAGAAGGAAAATCCCCCCATACCAAATAAAACCCAAATATCTCTGCCAGCCCGCAATCCCGAAATTACCATATCGTTGACACAGACCCCAGCAAATAAACCCCGAAAAGACTACAACATAGCTAAGACTGGCAAACGATGAAAAGCCCCCATCCAAACACTAATACAAACCCGAACCACCCCATCCCTCGTAAGTATCCCCAACATCCAAAAACTTCTCATTTGCATAGCACAAAATAATCCGAAAATGACTGATAACACGTTCACATATATCACGGAACCAAGTAACAATGAGGATAGCATAGATAGGATACCCAACAATATCCCTAGTAACCCACCACCACCCCCCCACAACCCAGATGCCCCACCAACAGCATACGTCCGAATAATACAAGTACTATCCCTCCAACCTCCCCCCATACCCATGAACCATAAACCCCACACATAAACTATGTACATTGAAGAGCCAGAGCAGAAGCCCAACTAAGTGCAACAGAAAATAAAGACACTCCAGCCCTCCCACCCCCATTGCGAACTTCCAAAACCCCCCTAATGGAGATACAGACCCTGAAAGGGTTGCGTTACTCAGATACCCGCTGCAACGGACATCAGGTCCCGCCACCCAGAAAAGACCAACCCAAGTTTTCCCATCGGGTGAAGTTGACAACCCCCATTTTAGGCTAACAATTAACCATCAGCAAGCCATCGAAGCCCACCCAGCAGCCCCCACCCCCTCGGCCTCCCAGCCCCGAGTCTCAATTGAGAGAAGAGGCCAAACTAGAGATCAAAACATCAGAACAACCCCCAGAAATAAACCCCACAACCAAATTTACCATAGGCAAGCCCCCGACACAGAAGGCACCAAAGGGGCACTCACCAACGAGACTCCATCCCCCAAATTGTACCATTTTGGTGAGGAATCAGCTCCTATATAATGGAGCTAACCGCATAGGCCCGGTGTTGTCAGGGGGAACGAAAACCGCCACGGACCAAACTGGTCCCACCGCCAGGAAGTGTCCCCCGGGGAACCACCTCCATGCAGTCAGGGTCCGGATAGGCATGCCAAAAGGCCCGGGAACGGAGCTCCGAGTCGACCTGGACACGCAGCAGCCAGGATTTCCCTCCTCCAGCCCAAAGCGACCAGGTAAGAGAACCATTAGAAGGAAGGGAGCCTAACAGGACGAAAACCAAGGATAGCCCCAAAATAAAACAAAAATTATTACAGGCAACGGGGAGAGGAGACATAACCTGCAGACACAAACGGGGGGAAAGCAGACAGAGGGGAGAGGAAAAAGAGGGGGGAATCAAATCGGGAGGTGACTTTCGGCGAGTAGATAAAACGACAGTCTCAGTTCACATTATTTAGTCCACAAGTCGTAATCAGTCCAACCAGTGCAGTAGGAGAACTGCCCAGTGTCCTTCACCCAGCATACTTGAATAAATCTGGCAATTTAACCGCAAGGTCCTTCAGGGCCACCTCTGGGGTGTTGAAGGAGAAGGTTGAGCCTCCGATGGTGACCCGAAGAGTCGCAGGGTAGGCCACTCTGAAGGGGATAGCAGCGGCGATCAACTTCTGGACCACACCATGGTAGGCCGCTCTCTTAACTCTAATTTCTTTTGGCAGATCTTGGGAAACTCTAAGCATAGCCGACCCCCACGATATTTCCTTCAGGTCCCGGGATTTGTTGTATACATGCTGCCGCTCTATATAACTTAAAAACTTAATGATAATGGGGCGCGGAGGGGATCCCGCCGGGGGTCGAGGCCTCAGGGAGCGGTGGGCCTGCTCCAGATGGTAAGAGGAGCTGGCAGGCGAGGGCCCCACCACCTTGAGCAGCAACTTCTGAAGGAATGCAAGTAAGTCCGGCCCCTCCTCGGCCTCAGGCAGTCCCAAGATCAGCAGATTATTTCTCCGGTTTCTTCCCTCCAGATCCTCGGTCTTGCACTGAAGTTTATTAAAATGCTGTTTGAGCCCATGAACCTCCGAGTCGATCCTTTCTCTCCACTGCTCCAGTGAAAAGGCTGTGGCTTCAACATCAGCCACCCGGGTGGATACAGAGACCAGGTCGCTCCTGAGGGATTTAAGCTCCCCATTCAACTCGCGTAGAAGGTCTTTCAGCGGGGTTAATTCCTGTAAAAATTTCTCTTCTGTGAGAGGGCTAGGCATTTGGGTTTTCTCGGTCCCACGTTCCGGTTTAGTATTCGCCTGATTCCGTTGCTTTTTGGCCGCTTTTTCCGGCGAGTCGGGTGGTGTATGTCGGACGTCGGCCTGCTTGATATCGACCTCCATCACAGCGCAATATAGCGGTCGGTGGTCCCAAACTTCTCTCCCGAGAGCCACTCGATTTATACGTAGTGATATCCACACAATTTTAACCATTTTGTGTACCGGATGACTTAAAATATTAACGGTGGAAGCGACCGGGGGGCAGAGCTCTAGGCCTCAGCTGCAGCCTAGCTGGATGCCATCACGTGACCCTTCCCTCTTGAATCTACCCCCCCACCAGCTTTAAGCTGTGCCCTCTGGTGGTGGTGGTGGCCCTTTTATTGAGCAGGCTTTTGCAGTCCACTCTGTTAATTCCCCTCAATTACTTGAATGTCTCAATCATACCCTCCCCCCCGCCTCCTCTCCTCCAGGGTGTACATCCCCAGGTCCTCCAACCTCTCTGCATATGATCTATTCTGCTGTCCCGCTGTCATTTTAGTTGCTCTCCTCTGGACCCTTTCCATCATGTCTATGTCTTTCTTCAGGTGTGGGTGCCAATAACTTACTCCATACTCCAAGTGAGGTCTGACCAATGACCTTTATAGCGGCAGAATAACCTCACTCTTCCTACTGATAATTCCCCTAGAAATACACCCTAACATCCTATTAGCCCTTGCTACAGCCTTTTTTGCACTGAGTTGAGTGCTTCAGGTCGCTAGAAATTATCACCCCCAGATCTTTTTCCTCCCCGATGGCATAACCTTAACTTTTCCAATGTAGTGCTCTGTTCTTGGGTTCTTCACCCCTATGTGCATCACCTTGCACTTTCTGGTGTTGAACCCAAGCTGCCATATCCCTGCCCATCTTTCTAGTTTGGCTAGGTTCCCTCTCATCTCCTTTATCCCCTCCTGAGTGCTCACCCTCCTGCAGAGCATGGTGTCGTCAGTGAAATATCCACATTTTTCCCTGAATGTCTTCCCCCATATCCCTAATAAAGATGTTAAACAACACCGGTCCCAACACTGACCCTTGTGGAACCCCACTGGTGACTTCCCTTGTACTGGAGACCTCCCCTCCCTCCCACTACCACCCTCTATGTCCTGCCACTCAGCCAGTTATCGACCCATCTAACTAACCTTTCTCCCACCCCTAAGTCCTTCAGCTTAGTGAGCAGCCTTTTGTGTGGCACAAAGTCAAAGGCCTTGCTAAAGTCCAGATATCCACTACCTGGCCTTTGTCCACTGTCCAGGTGATCCAGTCGAAGAACTCAATCAAGTTCGTTTGACATGACCTACCTGCCATGAACCTATGCTGTTTGCTATCCTGCAGGCTATTTCCCTCTAAGAACTTGACCAAGCCCTCCTTCAATATTGTCTCCAGTAGTTTACACACAATCAAGGTCAGGCTGACTGGCCTGTAGTTCCCAGGGTCCTCCTTGGGGCCACTCTTATGGAGTGGCACGACATGTGTTATTCTCCATTCCCCTGGCACCACCCCCCGTGTCAAGAGTTCTATTGAATAGTATTGTCAGTGGGCCTGCTAGCGGTTCTGACATCTCTTTTAGTATCCTGGGGTTTATTCCATCAGACCACGGAGATTTTAATTTTTTTTTATACTTAGTTTATTATCTTTCATTTGTCCGCATCTGCCACATCACCTTCATGAATCAGATGTTGCTCCCCGGGGCAAAAACCCCTAGCACCGACAACATTGCAGACACACCACAGCACCTCTGGCCCACATCAGTCAACTCCACTACAATCCAACCAGAACAGCAACAGTAGGTGCCACTGTCTGGGACATGTTCCATCCCTTCACCATCTACAACTAGCTGTCTGGCATCCACAGAACACCCACAACAGGAGTCCATCGGGGGACATTCTCTATCTCCGGTGCAAAAGATAAACATCTCCCTAGCACAGTTCAGGCATCTCACTCCCAACCCCCGCCATGGAGCAACCATCCGGTCCACCTCTGCCGATACATCAGCGGCCCTTGCCCAAGACCAATTGCCAACCCTTCCATCAAACGTTTGGATTCAACCACCTCCCTCCACTCCCCCACCCCCGGGGCCCTCATTTGCAACCAATTCCCTGCAACAATCTTCAGGGCTGCTACAACCAGGATCCCCCACAGGCATCTGGCATCCCCATCTTCAATCTCCCCCGGGACCAGACCACAGAGATTTTTGTACCTTCAAATTCATGAGCCCTTCCCTCACCTGCTCTGTCCTTATGGCCCCTAATGGGTCTGCGCCAGGCCCCTGCCCGCTCCTTGCACTGTGTGGTATTGGGCCCTTTCTTTCTTTGGTAAATACAGAGCAGAAGTAATTGTTTAATATCTCCACTTTGCCCCGTCTTCCACCACTATGCATTTCCTCTTCTTCAGCCTGACTATGCCGTCCTTTTTGTCTCTTTTCTCCTTGATGCATCGAAAGAAGGCCTTGTATCTCTCTGTTATCCCTTCTGTTATCTGGAGCTCCTTTCTTGCTTTTGCCTGTATTACCTCCCTTTTTGCTAATTTAGCCAGCCTTTGGTACTCCTCCTCATCCTCTTTCCTTGCTCTCCTTTTACTTTTCTTGTATGCTGCCCTTTTATCTTTCACTGCCATAGCCACCTTTCTACTAAACCAGCTAGGCGGTCAAGTTCCCGCTCTCTTTCCCCTCATCTTTGAGCATCTGTTTGTGGCATTCTGTATGGCCACTCTGATTGCATCCCACATTTCCTCCACACCCAAGCCATCTTAGGTCCCCAAGGTCTTCTTTGATCATTTCCCTCATTCTCTTAAAATTTGCTGTCCTGAAGTCTAGCACTCTTGTCTTGGTGGGGATATCTTCCCTACCCATATCCAGGTTGAACCATACTGTGTTGTGGTCACTTCCACCCATGGGATCCCCAATAGCTATGTCTTGCATGCGTTCACCATTAGAGAGCACCAGGTCCAGAATTGCTTCCCCCTGGTGGGTCTAGTCACATACTGCATCATGAAGCCATACTGGATTGCATCCTGGATTGCCTGCCTTCTGGCACAGGATGTGGTCAGACTAACCCATTTGATTTTGGGCAGATTAAAGTCACCTACCACTGCTATCTCCCCCCTTTCCACTGCTTTTGTTAACTGAGTGCATAACTCCCTGTCCTGGTCCTCGCACTGACTGGGTGGTCTGTATATAACCTCCATCCTTATCTTCCTTCCTTTATATGTCTGGAAAAGAGCTGGAGCCATAGTGCCTCCGTGCTCTCTCTTTCAAAATCATCCTCCCTTGTGCACACAATACCTTCCCTTACCTATGCTGCCACTCCACCCCTCTTTTCTTGTCTCCCTGTCCTTTCTGTGCAGCCTGTAACCTGGGATCAATAGGTCCCAATCCTGGAGTGCTGATGCCCAAGTTTCTGTAATGGCAACAATGTCTATTCTACTTTCTGCTAAGAGCGCTTGCAGTTCCCGACTGCATACATTCAGCACCACCACTCCCCACTTTGTCTCTGTCGTGCCCCTGCTCTTCCTCTGATTTAATCCTACCTGACTTGGTTCTCCCCCTTTTCTAAATTTGTCAACCATCTTTGCTGCCTGTTCCTTGACTCTGCTGATGTGGGGTGGCTCTGCCCTCCCTTTTTCTGTCTCCCCCCTTAGTAGTTTAAACCAGCTCCCTTGTCATGTAATCCCTCCTTTTAGTTTTAATTTTCTTTCTCCCCTCCCAGGTCAGGTGTGGCCTGTCACTGTTATAGAGTCTTTTGTCCACCTACGTGTCACCCCACTGACCTATAAGACTGAATCCCTCTTCCCTACATCACCGGCCTAGCCATCAATTAAATTCCCGTATCCTTTCCTTCCTAGCTGTGCTTGCCCTTGGTACAGGAATGATCTCAGAAAAGGTTAGTGATTTCACAGCCTGTCTACATGCCACTGCTAAGTCGACAAATCTGTGTTGCACCACCTCGGTCTTCTCACCAGCTAAATCATTTGTCCCAATGTGCAGTACCAAGTCTGTTTTTCCCCTGCCTCTCTTATCAGTTCCCTTATCTTTTGGGCTGCTTTGTCTGCCTCCATCCCAGGTGCACACACCACTGTTGTCCTCATATATGTGTGCTCTCTCTTCCTCCATTGAATACCTTTTATTATCGAGTCCCCATAAACTATTATTTTATTCTTTCCAGAGTATCCATTCTCCGTAACATTCCTCCCGTGGTTCCTGCCACCTGTATTGTCCATCCTCATTTTACTTTTTTCCCTCCCTCTCTCTCTCTCTCCCTCATTTCTGCCCCCGTTTCCTTCCATCGAGACATATGATTTCTGGCCCTCCTGAGCTACCTTCTGGCCTTGTTCACCCACAACCTCCTTGGTATCCTGCTGCAATTCCATATCCACCTTGCCATTGTTCCCTTGGGCCCCCTCTGTCAGTATTGCATATCTATTGTATGTTGTCATCCCCGAGATGGAGGTTTCCTGTGCTCTCCAGTTTCTGCCTCGAGTTCCTTGTTTTTGTCCCCTTGTGTTTGCCTTCTTCCTCCTCTCTCATGTTTCCCTATCATATAGGTATTGCTTGTCTTCCTGACTTATCCCTTGCCTTCATCTGCCTTCTTTCTGCCTCTCCCTATTGCTGATATTCTTTAGTTTCTGTTTGTCTGCTCCATGTCCAGTTTGCTCCTGTATATTTTCTCCATTTCTTTTCATCTTCCACCTCTCCCCTCTGCCCCTTTCATATGGGTGTTACTCGTCCAGCTGACCTATCCTTTGCCCTTGCCTGTCCTCTTTTGACACTCATCATTGCTGATTTTCTTTAGTCCATGTATGTCTGCTCCATATCTAGTTTGCCCCTGCTTCCCATTTCTGCTGCCCTCTATCATTTCTTGAAGTGCCTTAGTGAGGCAATCTATCTCCATTGTTTTATATGATTTTATACCATTTCTGCTTTATACGATTGCTATTTACTGCATGTAACTTTATCCCATAAACCATTGTTAAATTGTGTTCTTTTTGTTATTTGTATTGCACCTGTATGTTACCACTGTTGTATCTCACATTGTAACCATGTCTACCCTCCCTGTGACAAGGTGCCTTTGTAAATGAGTCCCTGACTCAAAGGTTGTAAATCTGACTTTCAAAAATAAATAAGTTAATACAATTTTTAGTTTTCCTATGCTCCTACATACTGGGCACCCCCTGTCTTCCACAGTATCTCCATGAATACAGCTTCCCCACAGTAGTTACAACCTACAGTCCTTCCCTGGTTGCTCTGACCCATGTTGTGTCCCCTAATGCCCCACATTTTACCCACTTCTTTTCTGGCTATAATTTCTCCTCTAGTTCTGGAATTACTCAATCCCTTGACCACATTGTGCCCTTCAATTTAATGAGTTATCTCCAATTGCATCCTTGACAGCAATGTTTTCCTAAACAGTCCACACCATATTGATTGGCTTGAATGCAGCAGTACTTTAAATGCCCTAAAATGCACAGCAGTCTAATGGACTAAAGTACTGCACACTCGAGCAGACTAGATAGACCAAATTGCCTGTATCTGCTGGCAATTCTGTAATAAAAGTACTGGAGTAATAAGCAATAATATACTAAATGACTGACTTACTAGTAAGCTAATAAAAACATATGAACATACAAACATACAAAATTTGCTTGCAGATAAAGGCCTAGAGGTCTATCAAGTCTGCTCGAATGTGCAGCTAGTACCCCCTATTCTGCAGCTGACCCTCCCTTCCACCCTTCCCCTCCATTGACCCTCCCCCTTGTCCTGTCCCATCCCCTTTTGAAGCAGTCTACTGTTCTACTGGATACCACTTCTGCAGATAATGCATTCCACCCAGCTACCACCCTCTCTGTAAAAAAAGTCTCCTCATCTCCCTCCTGAACCATCCTCCCATCCAGTCTCATATGATGGCCCCGGTGTCCCTCTCCTCCCTTAATTTGAACAGTCCTCTGTACCTGTCTTGTTTATTCCTTTCATGTACTTAAAGGTTTCAATCATGTCTCCCAACCCCTCCTCTCCTTCAGCGAGTACATGTTCAACTCCCTCAGCCTCCTCTTGTATGATAAGTCCCCCAGCCCCTTGATCATCTTTGTGCCTGTGCTGCACCCCCTCCAGTAACTTAATGTCCCTCTTCAGATATGAGTGCCAGTACTGCATGCAGTACTCCAGGTGCGTGTCTAACCAATGACCTATACAGTGGCAGAATCTATCTTCTCCCATCTAGAGGATATACCCCTTGCAATGCAACCCAGCATTTTGTTGGCCTTTACAGCTGCCTTCCTGACTAGCCAGTTGTTTCATTGACCTGTATGTGTACCCCAGATCCTTCTCCTCTGTCTGGCTAGCTGCACTCCCCAGCTAGTAACTCCTCCTGGGTTCTTTCACCCCAAAATGCAGCACCTTTCAATTTTTTGGCATTAAACCCCAATTGCCAGGTGTCTGACCAGGTTTCAAGCTTTGCCAGATCATCCTGCGACCCCTGCCGTCCTCCTTAGTCATCCACCACCGCTCCCATCTTGGTGTCATCAGCAAACAGACTGATCTTGCTCTTTATGCCCAATGATATGTCTGCAATGAATATCCCAAACAACACTGGTCCCAACACTGAGCCCTGTGGAACACCGCTCATCACTACCCTTGGGTGTGAGAGCTCCCCACCCACCAACACCCTCTATTGCCTTCCCTGAAGCCAGTTTCCAACCCATCTCACCAGCTTTGCACCAGCCCCTGTGACTTCTAACTTATTTCCCAGCCTCCCATGTGGCACTGAGTCAAATGCCTTACTGAAGTCCAGATACAGGACATGCACTGCATGGCCCCTGTCCAGTTGCCTAGTCACCCAGTAGTAGAGCTCCACCAGGTTGGTTTGGCAGAATCTGCCATATATGAAGCCATGCTGTCTGCTGTCCTGTAGTCCTTTGGCCTCTAGGAGGGCCACCAGCCTCTCCTTCAGGATAGTCTCCATCAGCTTACTCATGATGGATGTGAGGCTCACCAGTCTGTAGTTCCCCGGTTCATCTTTGGGGCCACTCTTGTGGAGGGGCACCACATGAGCCATCCTCCAGTCTTGAGGTACACACCCTGAGAGTAGTGAGGCATTACATAGGTCTGCCAAAAGTCCCTCAAGGACCACTGCCAGCTCCTTCAGTACCCTGAGGTAGATGCCATCTGGGCCTGGTGCCTTGTCCACCCTCAGTGCCTTCAAACCCTCCTGAATTCTGCCCTCCATGATTTCCCCATCTGTCACCCCTTCCCCCCCATTTCTGCCATTCCTCCCCTCTTGAGCATCACCCCGTCTTCTGCTCAGTAAATACCAAGCAAAGTAATCATTTCAATGCTTCAGCGTCCTTCGCTTCTCTTCCATAACCCCCATCCTAATCCTTACTATGTGGTCCTTACAGCTTCTGCTTTTCTCCTGATGTACCTAAAGAAGTCCTTCTACCTTCTTAATGCCTTGTGCCAGCCTGAGCTCCGTAGATGCCTGGCTCCTTACTGCCCGTGGTCACCTCCTTCGATTCCATCAGTACTCCTCCCTGTTCTCCCCCCTCCCTGTTTTCTTGTACATCCTAAAGGCAGCTCTTTTCCTCCTTACCTTTTCTATGACCTCCTTGCTCAACCAGCTTGGTTTCTTAGCCCTAGTCTTCTAGCTCTGGGCCTTGCAGTAGGTTTTGGTTGCCTCCACTATCTCCAGCTTTATGAGCTCCCACCTCTGGTTAGTGCCCATACTAGGTTGGATTCTGGCCAGGTACCCTTTTTACCACTTCCCCCATCGTCCCAAAGTCAGCCCTCCTTAAGTCCAGCACTCTTGTGCCAGATTCCACTCCTTTCTTGCCCATATCCAATGTGAGCCATACTGAGCGGTGGTCACTCCCTGACAGCAGTTCTTCCACTGTAGGTTCTCTCACAATTTTCCAGCACAAGGTCAAGGGTATTCCCTAACCTGGTTGGTTCACTGACCATTTGCAGCAGGAAGCTGTCCTGGAAGGCATCCAGCAGTACCTGCTCCCTTCTATTCCTGGTTGTTGGCATACTCCAGTCCACTCCTGGCATGTTGAAGTCCACCACAATCACCACACAACCCTTCTTGCAGGTCCTCCTGATCTGTTCTGCTAGTTCCCTGTCTAACTCCTCCATCTGAGAGGGTGGCCTGTACACCACTCCCATTCTGAGAAGCCTATTTTTGGAATCCTGGATTTGCATCCAAAGTGACTCCATACTACTCTCCTCCCCTTCCCCCCTTACACACTTCAGTCTTTCCTTCACATATAGTGCCACCCCTCCTCCTTTCCCAATCACCCTGTCCCTATGAAATAACCTGTACCCTGGTACAGACAGGTCCAAGTCATTGTATTGGTTGGCCCATGTTTCTGTGATGGCTGCAATGTCCACTTCTCCCTCTGCCATGAGCACCTGTAGCTCTGCAGTTTTTCTCCCAAGGTTCCTAGCATTAAGGGTAACCACCTTCCGCCCTCCCCCCCATTCTGCCCTCCTTTACTAGCATCACCAGTATTACTTGGCATTTGTCCTTTTTCAATATTATGGAGTGTAAGCTCCTATGGTTTCCCAACCTGTGGTCTCTGCATGTCTCTTGCCCACTTGCCACCCCCACTCCTAGTTTAAATTCCCAACATCCTCTATGTACTCCTCCATCCTCTGTTTCAACACTTTCTTCCCCTCCTCACTCAAGTGTAGTCTGTTCTTGGCATAGAGACTACAGTCCTCCCAGGTCCTTCCCCACCACTCCAACAGTCCATACCCTTTAGCATGACACCAGGTTCTTAGCCATCCATTAAATTCCTTTATTCTCAGCTTTCTTGTTGTGTTTGCCTAGGGCACTGGAAGTATCTCTGAAGAAGTTACTGATCTTCCTGCCCCCTCACATAATTGTTCTAGTTCCTCAAACCTCCTCCAGACTATATCTACTGTCTTGTCAGCCAGGTCGTTCATCCCAAGATGTATAATTAAATGGGGTTTGTCCTACCCTTTTTAGCATATTTCAGAACAGATTATCCTACCCTTTCCGGTGTCATTCCTGGCATGGCCTCCACCCAAATGTAACTATGCCTCTCCCCCTTGCTACCTCACCTGACTCCTCTTAGTATTGAGCCTACCAGCACTAAGATTCCACCCCTCTTACTCCCTGCTTGCTTCCATTCATCTCCATCTCTCATTCCCAGCTCCTCTTCTTCTTTCTCCTGCACATTCTTTCCCCCTTTTGCCCCTGTTGCAATTCTCCCAGCAGAACTTCCCCCGCGCTCCAGTTTGGTCCAGGCATTTATTAATTACTACTCCAATTGCATCACCTCCCTCCTCCTTCTTCTTCCCCTCTAGCAATGTAAAACTATTATCTGAAGACCCTTCACAAATGCCCACTTCCTCTCTCTTCATAGTAACCTGTTCCCTCCTTTCCACTCCATGACTGTTGCCACTTCTCCTCCCCTCACAAGTCCCTGTCTCCTCCTTCCATTTGTCTTTTGTCTCCTGACCTGGTTTCCCCCTGCATTCGTTCTTCCTGGCCTGGGCCCCTTTGTCTCTGCGTCCCTTCTTCTGACATTCTCCTCACCACTGTTGGCTCAAATTGCCCTCCCTCATCTCCTCTTCTCCCTCCCTCCCTCCTTCCAGTATTGGGCTAAACCTGCCTCCAGTCTGCCTTGTCTGTCTTAATTCCTCCTTCAGACCCTCAAACTCCTTTCTAATGTTCTCTATGTGGTTGCACACTAAACATCCCTTCACCCTCCGGGCAATTTTTAGAAAGATTACAGAAAAAAGTTAGGTTGTTGCAGTCTACCACCCCACCCATTGCTCGTTGCCCACCAGTGACCCCCACCCTTCCAGATGCAGGATACCAAACTCTCCCCCAAGTCTCCCCTCTCCCCCATCAGTGCAAAACATTCTTCTCCTTTTCTTAATGTCTCTAACCCCCTTTGTTGTACATGTCTAGGTAGTGTGAGCAACTACTTTTTACATTCCTATCCTTACTGTCCACACCCAAAGAGAGACTTTAAGTAACTAGTTCACAACCTTCCTCAAACTCCTACTCCTCCTTTCCACAATGTAAATAGCAATGCAAAGAAGTAACAATGAAAGCTCCTTGATTTGCAGTTACTTCCCTACCACTGAGATAGCAGTCACCTCTTCACTCACTGCTGTTCCTTTCCTGGATGTCTGCTTCTGCTATGACAGCTGCATGTCCTTTGCCCATTTGAGGAGGTGATGTCAGAACCCCTGGTATAAAGGAAATCATGGACCAGGGGTGGGTGGGGTGAGGGGCAGGAGGGTGGGACCAGCCCGTGCCTTCCAGAAACAATCAGGTAGTTGAGGCCCTGGTCAACATCAGCACCCTTCCGCCACTATGCACTAAACTTTGCAGCTAGTGAAGCCAGCAAAAAGCAATCACAATTCCACTCAAAGCACAAAAAATAGGTTTGATACCAAAAGAAACAGGCCTCCAATTCAAACGGCCTCACCAATGGCTCATCAAACTAAACTTGAAATTAGAAGATTCAGGTCTTCAATTCAAAGAAACAGCCCCAATAAAATCACACCAAATAGGTTTTAAATACAAAGAAATAGGCCTCCACAAACACAGCCTGCTACACAGTGAAACTTCAAACAAATGAGCCTACATATAGCCACCAAAATAGGTTTCAGAATTCCAACAGCCCCAAAACAATACCCTGCTAGCCCCTTAGAAGTAGTTAAAAAGAAAAGAAATAACCTTCTACCAAGTAAAATCCACAAGAAACAATGTAAAAACAGCAAGAAGAGGCTACTGTACTGAAACTGATCTGATCCCTTCCCCTTCTGGTTACTTCTGAGAAGCCAAAAGCAACTGACACCACAAACCTGATTCAGCTCTGCCTCCAGTTAGTTAGCTGAGTGAGACCTGGCCAGACCATTAGCACCCTTCCCCCACTATGCACTAAACTTTGCAGCTAGTGAAGCCAGCAAAAAGCAATCACTATTCTACTCAAAGCACAAAAAATAGGTTTGATACCAAAAGAAACAGGTCTCCAATTCAAACAACCTCACCAACAACACATCAAAATAGGCTTGAAATTAGAAAATATAGGTCTCCAATTCAAAGAAACAGCCCCAATAAAATCACACCAATTGGTTTTAAATCAGAAAAAATAGGCCTCTACAAACACAGCCTGCTACACAGTGAAACATCAAACAAATGAGCCCATTTATTGCCACCAAAATAAGTTTCAAAATTCCAACAGCCCCAAAACAATACCCTGCTAGCCCCTTAGAAGTTGCAAGAAAGAAAAGAAAGAACCTTCTATCAAGTAAAATCCACAAGAAACAATGCAAAAACAGCTAGAAGAAGCTACTGTACTGGAACTGATCTCATCACTTCTCTTTCTGGTTACTTCCTCAGATTCACCACAATGCCTTAAATGGCTGCCACCTAAAGGTAAGCTAGAATACATCAAATGACTACTTGATTGCTAAGTCAGTATTGAACAGAACTATACTAAATTACTAATTTAGTAGATTAACATACAGTTACAGTGTAATTGGCAGTGTAATTCAATTAAAATATCCTCCAATAAGCAGATAAAGCAACTATTAGAAATAGTTAAACTTACTGTAACAGCTCAAGATTACCCTTGCTACTCTGAAAAGTCACTGTGCCCCTGGTTATGCTGCAGTGTCTGAAAAGTCACACTTTCAGTGCCGGTGATTATGATGCAGCAGTTTATCCCCAGATTACACTTTAGATTGTAGATCTGGCAAGGGTTAGGAGAGAAAAAATGAAAAAGTTTCAGGGTGCACAGCATAGGAGTTACCTAGACAAGTATATTTGACTGGTATGCTAATATTTGTCTTAACTGTAGCTGAAACTAGCTTTTTTGGAAAATCATTTTGCAGTGCACTGTTGCTTTAAGTTAAAAATCTATTTAGATTCCTTTTGCAGTAACATTTTTAGTCTATCTAAAGGAGATCTTGGACCCATTCCAGAATAAAAAATTCAAAATTCAGACCAGTAGGGTATGGCAGTGGTGTGCCAAAAAATGGGGACCCACTGAGGATTTCTTCTGACCCTTTTTTAATATCCCTCAGATGTTTCTGAACCCTGGTCTTGGCTAATTAAATTGCTCTGCCAATGTAAAGTCTTGAATGGTGTCACCCCAGCACATGCTTTACATAAATGATGTAACATTGTATTAACTAGTTGATGAGTATTTCCAGCTCCAAGACTGTATATCCGAAACACTTACATGGTAATGCCAGTTTACATACAGAGCAGTTTGTACAGGTATTAGAACCTACTGGTTTAGGTGGCAGCCATTTAAGGCATTGTGGTGAATCTGAGGGAAAATGGCTCGGTGCTTAAATGTTCCTTAAATTGTGGGCACTGCTGAATGTAACCATAGGTTTTTTACAAAATGTTCCTAGGGCACTCCCAAGCTTTATGTTATCCCAAAGTTTTAGCAGGAAATCCTTGATACACATTGCCAACTTTATGTATTCTAAAACAAGGGTCTGTGGTTCATTACACTTATTTTCTTTATTTTTAACGTTCAAAAGATCTGCCCTATTTGAAGGCCTGTACACTTTGAATTGAATCATGCAGAACATATCTGATGTAACCCCTTTTCACCAAGTATTCAATCAGTTCATCAGATTATCCAACAAAATCATCTTAATGTGCGCAGTTTATTTTCAGCCATAAATCTTGGCCAAAATGGATGTTTTTTATAAGGGACGATGGGTCAGTGCTAGAACCAAGTAAAAAAGAATTCCCAGCAGTGGGTTTTCAAAACATCTCAAAACCACCTTGTTTTCTTTAGTGATAAAAAAGTTTCAAATCCAGGAAGTGAATGATGTTTTTAAAGATCTACTGAAACAAAGTCCTCTACTGTGTGATCAGGGTTTTCTGTCCCAAATGATTGTTTGGTCACTGAAATAGTCCCTTTCGACATGAATAGATTTGTTTTTCTTTCTGTCAGATGTTTCTTTTTCCTGTTTTCACAAAACAGTATTCAGATCTTTTTCTCTTTTATCAAACCCAGCTAGAGCTTTAGATTTACTTAATTCTGCTTGTACTGTTTGATTTCCTCCTGTGTCTCGCTATAGTTAAACTTGTCCTCCTTAAACAGAATATTTATCAACTTTGTTGAACACTCCAAAAGAGTTTCTTCCCACTCACCTCTATAGTGGAAACAAAGCAGTCCTCCAGAGGAAGGCCTCTTAAGGAAATGGAGCCCCTAGGAACTTGATTCACACTTGTACCAAAATGGCATTAACCAGGGTGCAGAATGATCTCCTCATGGTGATAGATAGAGGAAAGCAGTCAGTACTCATTCTCCTTGAGCTCTTCTTAACATTTGATACTGTGACCACATGTACTGCTGCTTGGTCACCTAAGGGAACATTGTGGACTCACTGGTACTGTCATCCACTGGTTTGAGTCCTTTCTTAAAGGCAGGTCACAGAAGATAGTGATGGGGAATTTTTCATTATGCCTGAAGCCCCTGCCTTGTGGAGGTCTACAGGGCTCAGTTCTGTCACCTAAGTTGTTCTCAGTGCAAATGCTTCCCCTTAGTGAGATCATTGGACAGTACAGCTTGGGTTTCCACAGTTATGCAGATTATACCCAGCTGTACATGTCATTTGCACCCAGGGCAGTTGATGCCATGGAGGTGCTGAATAAATGTCTGGCCAAGATTCAGGACATGATGTCCTCTAGCTGGCTGAGAATCAATCCTGACAATACAGAGGTGCTGGTGATCGAGCCTGTTCACTGGTGGAATGTGAGGGCTGCCAGGATGGAAACAGGGTTATTCCTTGTCCCCATTCCCTTGGCAGCATCTACCGTGGTGTAAAATCTAGGCATCAACCTTCATGATGGATTGACATTTGAGACTTAGGTGTCGTCCATTGTCAGAAGTGTTTCTACCACTTGAGAAATGTTGCCCAGATTAAAGACTTGATTACGCCTGAATACCTGCCATCACTGGTATATGTGTTTGTGATTTTGTGACTTGACTACTGCAAAGCTCTGTACCTCTGAGTCAATGGAGGGGTTCTTTGACACTTCCAGTTGGTGCAGAATGCAGTGGCCAGGTTGCTGACAGGCCTTCTGAGGTTCTGTCTTGTAGGCCTGGTTTTGCATGAGCTGCACTGACTGTCAGTTAGGTGGAGGATCATCTTCAAGGTTGGCTTGCTCACCTATAAGGCCCTACATGGAGCAATATGAGTCTGGCTTTTGTGAAGGTCTTGGTTTTTGTGGGCAGTTCTTGAGTGAGAATGCTGGTTAGGTAGAGGTGGGGTGGGAGAGTTTGCCATGGCAGGCCATGCTGGGAAGCATGGAAGCAGTGGCTGGTTGGGGCTCTCTGTAGTGAGCACGTGTTGGAAGCTCTGTGTTAGTCATGGTTGTCCTGGTTTGGTAGGAGCCTGCCCATATCCCCAATTTTGATGGTGAACCATGAAATGGCAATATGCAAGCATGGTCGGTGGGCCACATGTCCACCCAGGGAGCAGCTTTAATGTTCTCAGGGCTGCATGAGTGTGGAGTTGATGATTTCAGGCAGCAGGGAGCCACTCTGTTGATTCATGGGTAGGAGATGAGCACTGGAGTTTCAAGGTGCACATGGCTATGGATACTGGGGAGGTCTGTGCCAAGAAACGGGGGGGTTGAGTGGGGGAGGGAAGCTGGGGAAGGTGGCGGTCAGGACAGATCCAGGTAGCAGCTCCTTGCTCCCTTTGTGGGTTGGAGAGTGAGGGTGATGCAGACACACAATTTTCAGCCATTTGCATCCCTGACACATGCAAGTTCTCAGTTGGCTGTAGAAACAGAAAGGTGGGTGAGAGAGCATGTTGCAGCATAGTTTTGCAAAAGGTCTGCAGGCATGCAGGAAGACAGAGAGGGTGGGAGAGATCATTTTTCAGCCCAGACTCCAGGGCCGGGCAGGTTGCAATAGGAGGACTGGTCAGGGGTGGACTGCAGGGGCTACGCCATGTCAGATAGAGTCTGCCATTTTGAAAGGGGAGTACAGGCTGAGGGAGGCAAACAGAAGGTCACAATTTTTTGGCAAGGTGGTCGCAATTGCCGGGCTTTGTGGGGTCAAAGTGCATATGTAAAAAAACTAATAAAAAAAAGGAGGACACAGGTGGTGATGATGAGACAGCATGGAAGGAATGGCTCATATACATTTTTGATTGTAACTCGATTGGGCTTGCCTCAGTTAAGGTATTCATTGAAAGGGTCCCTCCAGAGAATTTTGTTCTGATTCATAACTGACCAGTGTTAAACTTGAAGGGACAGGAGGGTTCTCTTTGTGCTGGAGGGCTTCCAATATCCCCAGGTCAGGGACCCCAGAATCAGAGTTTTATGTTTTTATCTTCCTCTCTATTATCTTCTCATTTTGGGAAAGGGAATGGAATGGTATCCTAACTTCGGGCAGTCCCTGATCATTGCTTATGTTCTCTTATTTTCACCTATGCCTTGAAGTACAGCATTTTGCTAAAAATAGGGCTTCCAATGTGCACCTTGAGGTTTTAGAGGCAGAGCTTGAGGGCAGGGGTTGTCTATAAAAAGAAAAAAGAAAATAAAAAAAACAGATATGGAGTGAAGGCAGCGCAGGTGTATAACAAGGGACAGGGGCAGGCCATTGAGCTGTCATTGCTATTGGGAAGGGGGCCGCAAGGGGCTATAAATAACAAAAAAAAAATAAAAACTGGAGGAGAGGGGAGAACCAAGAGAGTGGGCATGGGACAGCAGTTGACATATTATTCATTTGTTTTAAGCTGGATGGCACCAACTAGAACCCCATCTGCTGCTTCCAGTGCCCAGCTGAGAGAAGAAGCCATGAAGTTAATGGATAAAATGATTCAACTGACTTAAGCAGCTTGGCTGCAGGAGGTGGAGGAGGCTGCCAAGAAGAGTAAGGCAGCAGAGATTCTGAAGGCTAAGGGCAGGGGGGCAAGTGGCCCTGGATCCAGTGCCGGCACCTCATCCGGAACCCATTCCTGGTTTGGATGAACTGGAAAATGGTGATGGTAAGGATAAGGTAGGTTGGTCAGATGAGGGCAGCCTCAAGGATTACTTGGATGGGATCATAGGTGATATGGAGAGAAGGGCTTGGAGAGAATGGAGAAGGTGTTGGTGGAGTTGAGGAAAGGAGGTATGAAGGTGCCGGGGTTGGTGTAGGTGGGAAAGAGAGAAAATATTTGTATGATGGATCCCTAGACTACTCGTTAGGTGATCATATCCCTGCCTCGATTAAAGAAAAAATTTGGATGTGGGAATAGGTGGATCTATTTGGGCTAGTGGGCGAGGATATGGTGAAGAAGTACAAGCAAAAAGAATCAGTTCACTTAGTTTGTAGGAACAAAAAAAGGCCAAAGCCCAACACTAGCTCCTTAAGATAGAATGTAGTAATGCATGTTTCCACCTGCAGAGATGTATTTACTTAAATTACTTTTGAATTTTTCTTTGTTAGAAATTAGTATTACTTGTAGAGATAGTCTGTTCCATAGGTTTGCAGTATGCATTGTATAAAAATATTGTATTTTGTTTGTTTTAAATCTTGTAATTCTAACTTGTAAAGGGTGGCCTCTTACACTAAGGTGATCATTCTTAAATACAATATTTAATTCAGTCATTAATAATGGGTTGTTTATGACATCATAATAAAGCAATATGTCCCATCTTTGTCTCCTTGTTTCTCAACTGTGTAATCCTAGTTTGTTTAATCTTTCAAGATAAGTGTCTTTTTTTATGACAGATATTAATTTTGTATAGCATCATTGGATCTTCTCTAGTTTGTTTATTTCAGTCTTTGTATAAGGGGACCATACTTGACTGCAGTAGTCCAGTAAGGGGTTAACGTATGATAAATATAAAGGCTGTAAGACTTCTTAATTTCTGCTTTTATATTCCTTTTATTGACATTATAGTTCTATTTGCTTTAAATATTATAGAAGTACATTGCTCCTTAAACAATAATTTATTATCCAGAATAATGCCTAAGTCCCTTTCTGAAGTTGTTTTAGGTAATGCTTCTCCATTTAATAAACAACTATAGTGTTTGTTCTGTTTGCCCATGTGAATGACACAGCATTTATCTATGTTCAATTTCATTTCCAATTTTTTTGTCCATGCAGCTATGGAATTTATATCTTTTTGTAATGAATCTCTTGCATTAGATGAATTACAGGGTCCACACAGTTTAGTGTCATCTGCATATCTGATTATTTCATTATAATAATTGGTCAGCAATTTCTCTCAATGTACTGACCAGGTTGATATTTTCCATAACAACCGGCTGGTTGTTATGACATTCACGAGACATGCCAGTCAAACTATGCTGCTGCCTCATTGGACAACATTCTGTATGTGGGCAAGGCCCAACAGTCTCACAAGCTGCTGGAGAAAAATTACTGGCCTGTTATTATAAAAATTAAAAGATGGGAAGGGTGTTTCATATGAGAATTTAATGCACACCCTCATTGTGGGATGCTTTGATAAACCCCTCGGGTTTTGCCTCGGGGTTTATGTAGCATCCCACAACTCGGGTGTGCATTAAATTCTCGTATCAAACCCTTCCCCATCCATTATTCTCTATGTTGACATTTGCATCTCAATCAACTATACATATATGAAATGAAACTTGCACTGCTCTGTTCTCCTATTGTATGTAACTATACTGACATGGAACCTTTGAAAAAGAGTCTTTGGCTCAAAGGTATTATTCCGAATCCTCAATAAATAAAAAATAAATTAATTAAATGGGTCCAATTACTGGCCCCTGTGGGACACCAGATGTTACTTTGCATTCAGTAGAAAGGTGACCACGTACTGACACTACTTGTTTTCTATCTTGTAGCCAGTTTTCCACCCATTTAATAATGTTTATATTGATTTCATATTTGTGAAGTTTTTCACTAATAGTCCAGTGTGGGGCCAAATCAAATGCCTTGCTAAAATCAAACATCACTACCTCCACTGGTGTTCCTTTATCTAATATTTTACATATTTTGGCATAGAAACATATCAAGTTGGTGCTACATGATCAAGCTCATCTGAAACCATGCTGATGTATATCAAATATTGTTTTGTTTAGATGTTCTAATATTTTATCCTTTATGAGTGACTAAAATTTTGCATGGTATAGAAGTAAGGCTTATACGCCTATAATTGCAGACATTAGTCTTACTTCCTTTTTTAAAAATTGGTGTTATCTTAGATCTTTTCCAATCTGTTGGAATAAGACCATTATTCAGTGATTTTTCATATAATATTTTGAGTGGTATCCAAACTTGATTCCTCATTTAACATTTTTTATGTAATATTATCAAGGTTGGGGGCACAATTCTTTTTTAAATTTTCAATCTGCTGAAGGATCTCATCTATTGTGAAATTTAACATACCTGCTTCTGAGATAATAATGTTGTTTCTTTGTATTCCAGTGTTATTTGAGTATACTGAACAAAAATAGGAGTTACATTTATTTGCAACTGTTTTTGGGTCTGTAATGCAGTCATTGTTTTCTGTAATGGTTATCAGTTCCCCTTTCCCTTTTTTAAGGAGTTTATGTAACTATAAAACTGTTTGCTATTGGTTTTATTTGCTGTCTTTGCCAGATAAATTTCATAGTTTTTCTTTGCCTTATTTATTTTGTTTTTGCATTTTCTTTGTATTTTTTTAAAGGATGTCCAATTTACTCCAGTTTGTTTTTCATGTATTGACCATATATCATATCTTTTTGTTTAATTAATTTGGCTATACCTTTATGGAGTCATTTACATTTCTGTCCCTTTCTATTATATTTTTTAACACGTTTTACATGTTTCCTTGTTATGAAATATATTGTGGATTTTATATATTCATAACACTCACCTATCGATTTACCTTTAAGTTTGTTTTCCCAATTTATGTTTACTAAGTCATTTTTCATACCTTCTAGGTTAGCAGGTTTAAACAGATAAAACTCTGTACAGCCCTTAATTGTTCAATTTTGATTTTCAGTCAAGAAGAATATGGTACAGTGATCACTATTTCCAATGGGTGACTTAGTTTTATATGTAACTATAGTGATATCTTCTGTTGTAATGACTAGGTCTAAAACATTTTCCAATCTAGTGGGAGCATTTACATGCTGTACTAAATTATTTTCAAAGCAAAAATCCAAGAAATCTTTGCTTTGTTTAGTGACTGCATCCCCTATAGCCCAATTTATGTTTGGGAAATTAAAATCACCAACCAGAATAACCTCTCCTTTTTCTGTGGCTCACTGAATTTCATCCATATTTTTTGTATTTATGTCAACCCTGGTAACTGGTGGTCTATAACATAATCATATTATGTACTCTTTTCTGTTATTATTTGAAATTTGTATCCATAAAGTTTCTGTGTCATCTGTGGTTTTCATTTAATCTGTAATATCCACATACTTCATTTCTGATGATAAGTAAATAGCAATTCCTCCACTTTTCTTACATTTCCGATCTTTACATATAATGCTATATCCCTGGATGTTTATTCCCCAGTTTTCTTTATCATCTAGCCAAGTTTCAGTCAATAATGCAACATTGATTCTTTCAGTATGTAATGCAGATTGATGCTCATTAAATTTATTTTACAGACTTCTCATATTGCTGAGAAGGAATCTGACAATGTTTTTATTACATGCCACCTTTTTATTTGTTTGTAGTGAGTTACAAACTATTGGCAGCCCTTGCCCCTGTGCACTTAGTTTTAAAGCTATTGATTCCATATTGTTTTTTATTAGGGTACCCAATAAATTTGCACCGTTGTTGTTTAAGTGAAGGCCATCTGTACTATAAAGATTTCTTCTTCCAAAGAACTCATGCTATGTATTTATAAAACCAATTTGTTCTTTGTCACATCAGTTTTCCAATCGAGCATTTATTTTAGCAATGGTTTTATTTTTTTCCCTTACTGCTCTAGGTACAGGTAGGAGCCCAGATATAATAATATAATATAATAACTTCTGATACTAATGTTTTTACCTGATTAACTATTTCTATTAGTTCAAGGCAGATATCTTTCTCGTGTTCTTTTCCCACATCATCAATTCCTGCACGGATAGTTACAATTTGTCTACTGGCAACTTTTTTTGTAATGACCTTGTTTATTTCTTCCCATATATCCACAATTTGTGCTCCCGGGTAACAAAGCACCATTCTGTTTTCTTTATCCTGGCTGCATATTTTTGCATCACATTTTCTGATAATCAAGTCACCAATTACAGTCATTTCAATTTGATTTGACATGTCTGAAACTTGTTCAGTTGAGGAGTCATTATCATCCTGTAGGCAACTAAGCCTGTTTTGAGTTGATATTTCTTGAGTTGTTAGGGCCCCTCTACCCTTTTTCATGTTTTTTTCCTTTATCCATTATTTAAGTTGGTTTCTATTTGTTTTGGTCTCTTATTGCAACTTACTATGCTTTCAGTGTGGTCATTTTCTGTTACTTCTGAATTGAAGTCTTCCAAAGGCCTTTTTTTACTGTAATTGTGGGTTTTGTAATGAGCTGTGCCATACAATTTCATTTACAATGCCTACAATCTTTTTCTAACTTCATAATGTCCTTTAAGTTTTGAATTTCCTTTAGAGCATTTCTTAATTTATATTGCATAACTTCATATTGTGTGCATTTATCACAGTCTTGTACTACATGTGACTGTTTATTTATAGGGTAATACATGTCACATTTATTACATTTCACTAGTGTCCCTGTTTCACACATTTGTTTCAGGATACAACTGATTTCATCTTGGTCCTCCATGTCTATGCTATTGAGATCTAACACTGTATATTAATGATAGTACTGTGTACACTTACAATTTCGTTGCCTCCTATCCTCCGTTCACTCTGGACATACCTGACATGAGGCAAGATGCACGTGTCTTGATGCGCGGAGCCATGTACACCCTACTCTATTCACCCTGCTCACAGCAGTCTGGATGTATATTGCTATGTGACCTGGATGTGCTCCCGTGACTCACTCATTCTGAAAATTAGAGAGATTTTAAAATACGAAATAAACTAAAAAACTTGAAAAAGCCCCTCATTTGGAGCACCTTCAAGTTTAAGTAAAAGTGGCATAATATTTGGTTTACTGCCACATCATCCCTGTTTAGTTCAGTTACCTGAACTCTCTTTCTGCTTCCTTTTTAGTGAAGACAGGGCTCCAGCCAAAAGTGCCCAAGGGTTAGGTTTAAATAAAATATCACACACAGTATTTTAAAGTGTCAGCAAATACCTTCCACACAGTAGCCTGCTAAATATAAACAGTGCCCTGCTGGCAGTAGTCTGGATTTATATTGCTATGTGACTGAGATGTGCTCCTGTGGGTCACTCGCTCTGAAAATTTGAGGGATTTTAAAATATGAAATAAACTAAAAAGCTTAAAAAGCCCCTCATTCAGAGCACCTTAACATTTAAGTAAAAGTGGCACAATATTTGGTTTTACTGTCAAATCATCCCTGTTTAGTTTGGTTTCCCGAAATCTCTTCCCACTTCCTTTTTTAGTGAAGACAGGCCTCCAGTCAAAAGTGTCCAAGGGTTAAGTTTAAATAAAATATCACACACAGTGTTTTAAAGTGTCTTAAAACACCATCTGCACAGTAGCCTGCTAAATGTGAAATGCATCACTAGGGAAATCTGAGATGGCAGTGGTGTTAGCAGTGATGGGTCATAAGGAGGAGGAAGCCAAGTACAAAGGCAAGAACACTGAAACTTGGCAGGTGGGATTTCTGATTTATAGTGCACTAGTGTTGGAGAAGCAGGCAGAGTCATCTATTCTGCTGTTGACCTACACAAAAGTAATAAGGGATACGTATAAAGCGAAGCTACGATATGAGTGGCTTAAATATGATGAGGCATTTAGGGAAAGGGAGACAGCCAAAGGGGATTTGAGATGGGTTTGTACACACTCTGAGCTGTGGTTGAGGACACTGTCTGGAAGTACAGTGGGGAATGGAGACCCTAGTTGCAAGAACACAGCTAGCAAAGGTGTGAAGACTTGCTGGGGTTTTAATAAGGCATCCTGCACATGGCTAATCTTTAAATTCAGGCATGTGTGTTCCAGATGTTCAGGGGGCATCTGGTATCCAGCTGCAGGACAGGAGAGGAATAGGGGGTATACAAGGAGGCCAGAGGGAGATCAGCCCTTTCATGGGAGCTACTTGGCAGGCTTTAGGGGACACAGCAGTATGGGAAAGGGCAGGGTAGGACATAGAGGGAGCTACAACTCCAACTGTGGTTGGAATTGATGACTCCGGGGGAGTTTGAGATGGGGTTTTGTGCTCACAAAGACACCCATAGTAGTAGTGGTAGTAGACGAGTGGACTAAGGAGCAGCTGAAAGCAGAAGGGAGGTTTATGTTGAAGTGGGGTTTCAAGAGGGGTTTTACGTTGGATTTCATGGGGGTTAGGAGGAGCATGAAAGCTAAGAACCTGAGATCGGTGAAGGGTAAAGAAGATATAGTTAGGAAGAAGTTGCATAAGGAAACATGAGCCAGGAGGGTGGAAGGCCCATTTGTGGTGCCCCCTTGTACAGACTTTAGAATTTTGCCTTTAGTTGTGGTTCCCAAGAAACAGCCAGGTGAATTTAGGCTGATCTACCATCTCTCTTACCCCGTAGGCTCCAAGGTAAATGATGGGATTCAGTAGGGCTTCCGGGGGGTGACCTACTCCTCTTTGGATCAGGTGGTGGTGTTGATCAGGGTTGTAGAGGGGGCATGGCTGGCCTAAACTGATATTGAGTCAGTTTTCTGTCTGCTTCCAATGAGATCAGAGGACTAGGACCTGTTGGGTTCTCAGTTCGAAGGCGGTATTTACTTTGACAAAGCAATGCATTTGGGCTGTTTGGTGGCTTGTTCCGCCTTTGAGATGTTCAGCACCTGGACAAGGTGGATGTTCAGGAACAAGTAGGGGCACAACAGGTTGGTACACTACCTGGACAACTTCTTATTGGTGGGCAGGGGATGCCGGGAGGTGGAGTGCATGTTGAGGGACTTTAGGGAAATGTGCCAGAAGATCAGCATTCCTCTGGCAGAGGGAAAAATGGAGGGACCAGCAAGGTGACTGGAGTTTCTCAGAATAGAGGTGGATGCAGAAAAAAAATGTTTCCAGCTGCCTGGTGACAAGGTGGGCTGGCTTATGGGTTTGTTGGAGCAAATATTGGGTAGAAGAAGGGTGCTGCTAGTATTTGTGCAACAACTGCTGGGGCATCTCAACTTCACCTGCAAAGCCATTAGCCCAGGGAGGACATTCATGCGCCAGTTAGGGTGGGCCGCAGGTAAGGCTAAACTGCCGCACCACTAAGTGTATGTTAGCAAAGAGGTAAAACAAGACCTGCTGGTTTGGTCTCAGTTCCTGTCTGATTACAATGGTGGGACATTTTGGCAAGAGGAATGGGCATACAACACACATTTGGAACTGTACACAGATGCCTTGGGAGCATTAGGAATGGGGGGTGTAATTCTGAGGGGAGTGGATAGCAGAGGCATAGCCAAAAGAGTAGGTGGATCAGGGATTATTAAAGGTCATCACTTTTCTAGAAATTTTCCCCATATGGGTGACAATGGTGGTATGGGGTGACAGGATGAGGGGAAAACAGATCTTCTTTTGGTGTGATAATAAAGGGGTGGTCGAGGTTCTGAACAGACAAAGTGGATGCAGGGACACAGTCAACAGGGTACTGTGGCAACCAGTGCTGTTTTGGGTCTTCAGTTTAATCTGACGTTTAAAGCTAGGCACATAGAGGGTGTGAAAAATGACATAGCTAACAGCCTTTCTTGTCTCCAGTTTAACAGGTTCTAGGTCTTGTCCCTCAAGCAGCAATCCAGAGAACCAAGGTACCGGGCCAGCTCTGTGAGATTGGGTGGAGAGAGCCCGCCTCCTTTACTGGAGCTCCTGGTCTTCCAATATGCTAAGAGCTTATGAAGGGGTGTGGGGAGCTGTTCAGGTGTTCAGGAGGCAAGAGGGGATGGAGGTAGGTATACCTCCCTCTGAGGAACAAGTCAAACAATATATGGTCGCAAGATGGGATGAGGAGATGGCCCACGCCACCATGGGGGTTCAGTTAGTGGGCATAGGTTGGGCCTGCAGCAACATGGGTTGGCTGTACCCAGGAAGGGGTAGGACCATCTGGCAGATGTTCATTGGCTGGCAGAAATGGCAAGAGGAATGGGTGGACAGCTGGCAGCCTATTATGGATGGCCTCCTAGTGAGATTACTGGGGACAATGAGGAAGGTTTGTGCATCGGCCAAGGAAGCATCCCTCTTCAGGGCAGTTTTCGCAGTCATGGCCGGAGATCATTTTGAGTGGGTGAGGTTGTAGCAACCAGGAAAAGTGACACAAAAGGGGGCCTGCAGAGGGAGGCAGTGGAATTTTGGGAAGACTGTATAGCAATATGGCTGGTCATCTAAAACATACCAGTGAGGAAAAGGGGCAGAGGTAGTGATCACTGGGGAGGGGTGGGTGAAACATATGCTGTGAGGGAGATGGAAGCATTCCAGATCAACAGAGGGGATGGGGCAGGAGCATGGTTTAGGCACAGGGATGGGATACTGGTGACTGGGTACCAGGTGTGTTGGGCATTGAAAAAAGGGATGAGGTCCTTGGGGGAGGATCCAGATCAGTTTGCCCTGCATTCCTTTTGGATTGGAGTCACATCTGATGCAGCCGCAAAAAGGGGATCAGTTGAGGAAGTTAAGTGGGTGGGGAGATTGAGGTCTGACTGCTATAAAAGATATGTGAGGAAATTAAATAACATGTCTTTCATTTGTACCCTGACAGGACCCTGGAGGCAGAGGATATGGATCGTGGGGCACTCTTTCATCTATTGAGTAGAGAGATATACTGCAGTCAGACCTAGTGGGAAGCAGCTGAGTCAAAACTTGAAGCACATGGAACTGAAATGGAAGAGGATCCAGGGCATATGGTGGGTGCAGTTTATGCCAGTCATGGAAGAATTGAGGAGGACTTGGGGTACCCCGATATGGTGATTATTCACCTCAGGGGGAACAACCTTGGGGAAACCCAGTAGAGGACATGGTTCCAGTAAATCAGGGTGGATTTTGAAAGATTGAAGGGATGGCGGCCTTGGGTGGAACTGGTATGTTCTAAAATAACTTCTAGAAAAGTGTGGAGACATGCCAGGGATATAAAGGCAATGGAAAGGACAAGAAAGAGGTTGAATAAGAGGGTGGCAGGTCTAGTAGGAAAGATGGGGGGTTCATACATTGCACACAAGGAGATATCTTTTGGGACCAGGGGAGTCTATTGGTCGGATGGGGTAAACCTATTGGAAGTGACATGGGATTCTTTCTCTTGCCATTGTCAGAGGTGGTGGGGAAATGGGAAAGAAAAGTTGAAAGGCTAGCCTGGGGGGGGCCCATCTTTCAACACAAGCTAAAGATGGGGCAGTGAAAAGGGAAGAAAAGAAGGGGAGGTGGGGGGAAGGGGGGACTGAATTGGGGGTAGTGAGTAGGGTGCATGGGCTGGCGGATACAGCACCTGGCTATGAAGTTAAAAGAGGGTGTGGGGGAGGGGGAGGGGAGTAGCAATAGGGGCTGGATCACAACATCATGCCCTAGGAAGGTAGTAATGGTTACATAAGTTGGTTATGTATGAAGGTAGGGTGTGGTGCAGGGGGCCAGATCAGACATCCAAACCCAGGGATGGAACATTCAAGGACTGGAGGTGAAGGCAAAATGGAAAGGAAATGGCAGAATGCTGAAATGCAGAATGGATTATTACTGTACAGATGATTTGGTGTTTTAATGAATGTGGATTTGTAAATATTATCGGTATCAAATAAATGTTGCCTGGTTGAGAATCCAAACCTGGTAGTGTCAATAATTTCTGTAGGGGTCTAACATGGCAAAAGGGGTTGCCAATAAAAGGCAGCCCAGATTGTCAAGTTGAACCTGGAGCAAATGTCCTTGGGGAGAGCTTGGGGGGGGGGGGTTGCTTGGGTGAGGGGAAGGGGCATGGTGAGGTCACAGGCATCATCACCATGTGTCAGATGATGCAGGTGAACACAGGTAGGCAATTGGCTAGGGGAAGGGGCTGGTTGGGGCCCTCATCTGGTGTCCTAATGGGCTTTATAAGGTAAGAGACAGTTTCTTCCTCTCTGCTAAGATTTTGGCCCACCCACCCTCCTTTGGGGCAGAGGCCATGAAAAAAGTTTGGAAGTGAGCTGGAACGGCATAAGGTGGCCAGCTGAGGGAGTACCAGGCAACCAGGTGGTTTGTAGGCTGCAGGTGGACAGCAGGTGGTTGGCCAAAGGGGACCTGGGTGGTCTGACAGGAACCTGCATGAAGGGATAGGGAGCTATGAAGGGGAAGCAAAGAAGGGGAGGCAGAGGGAAAATTGGGGGGCAGAACTGGGAAGAGGTGCACTAGCTGGGGGATACAGCACCTGGCCATGAAGCTAAAGGGGTGGGGTGGGAAGGGGGTGGAGTAGCACTAGGGGCTGGATTATGACTTCCGGCCCCAGGAAGGTAGTTGTGGTTACTTAAGTAGGTTACATATGAAGGCAGGGTGTGGTGCAGGGGGGTTGGCTCTGATGTCCAAACCCTGGGATGGAACGACCAAGGACTGGAGATGAAGGCAAGATGGAAAGGAAATGGCAGAATGCTGAAATGCAGAACGTATCATTACTGTACAGATGATTTGGTGTTTTAATGAATGTGGATTTGTAAATATTATCAGTATCAAATAAATGTTGCCTGGCTGAGAATCCAAACCTGGGTAGTGTCAATCATTTCCGTAGGGGTCTAAAATGACAATGGAGACTTTTATGCAGGGGCTGAAGGCACTTCTTTTTAAAAAAGGCATTTGTTGACTGCCTATAGTGTTTCCATATTACTAACTGCTGCATTATTTAAAAAAACTAATTCAGGTTATTTATATTGCATTTCATTTATTCAAGTCTTGGATTACAACCATTGAGCTGAAAGCTCATTTGCAAAGTTACATGTCAGGATGATACAATTATAGTAATGGAAAAGGACACAGTCATTACAAGGGAACAAACATATGAATAATAGAATACAGTTGCAGTTTGTAAATACATAAATACAGTGGTAGACAAAATGAGAGTTTACAATACAGGATACTCCGTGAACACCTTTGAGAACAGTACAATTCGTAGGTTCATGTCAGTGGATAAACCAAATTGGTTAAGTACGATACAGGTAGACAAGCAACAGAAGTACATATAATAGCCATTCACAAGGGAATCATTAGAGGAAATGCACAAAATATGCCAGAGTACACCAATGTCTGAAACCAAGAAGTACAAACTCCTAATGGGAAGGAGACACAGAGTAAGACTAAGAACTAAAGAAAACTGGGTAAGTGGTGATGGCATCAGCCTAGGGGCCTCAACAGCGGTAATTAGGTTAGAGTTAGTACATTTTAGGGTGATCATGGGAGCTCTTGAAAAGTAAATGAGGGAAGGGGAGGGTGAGGGAGGGGTGAGGGGGTAAGGGAAGGAAACTTGGAGGTGGAGATGGGAGGGATTGTGGAATCAGGATGACGTGCAGAGTGGGTCATGATGGGTAGGGGTTACAGAGAGCAGAAGGGAAGACAAGGTGGGGAGAGAGAGGGTAAGTAAGAGGGGGTGAGAGATGATGAAAATTTGCTAGGGGGTGGGGTCATGATTAAGTGTTAGTCATGGTGGCATGGTGATTTATTGATCTTTTTTTTGTTTTATGGTTTTTATTATTTTAAGTTTTTGATTGTTATGCCTACCTGTACAGTGCCCAGAGCTTCTGGGATTGGGCACTAAACAGATACATATTTTCTTACTTACTGACTTACTAAAATATTCTTCTAAGCTTGTGACATACAGTAGCAAACTAAGCTTATCTCTTGCACCAGTACTCATTTGCACTGAATGAACATAGCCTTTAGATTTGTTTATATGGCCTCCAGCACTGTACCTGGAATTTAGCGTTGTTCGAATTGTTCCCTTCTTTTCCATAGCCTTCTCACTTTCTGAGCATGAAAACTGAAAACCCTCCATCTCGTTGACTCCGTGACTCCAGTCCCAACCAGCATTTCCAGTTGTGTTGCTGTTTTTGTTGCTATGTGAGTGTATTGTGCACTCATTTCTAGTTCTCTGGTACATAAAGCCTAATAGTCTTATTTTTAAAGGTTATATCTCATGATTGTGGGAACCGGTATTTCAAACTGTGTTACAAAAACACAGGTTGTGCTCACAGAGCTGTGCTAGTTCACTTCATATAGCTAATGTGTTCATACAGAGGAAAGCAAAAAAACAATCATTCTTTCAGCCAAAGGTGTCTGCCATCTATTAGACAAACGCATAAGAAAAGAGAGAAAACAGTGCAAACTAATGAATTGTATGTAAGGACATGTTATTGAGTAGTGCTGAGTAGAAGCTCTGGTGCTTCAGGGTATACCACCCTTTCCTCAGGGAGCATTCTGTGAAATGTAACTTGTCAGTCATTAAATAGTATTACAAAAGATCATATGGCAGTTAAGTGCAGCACTCATTAAACTGCAAGTTAATAAACAATATAAGGTAGTGTAACAGCTCTACAAAACAGCAGCTCCTTGTCCAATGCAGGACACATTAGTGCAAAAAAGGAGATCAGCATCTCTAGTATCACTAAAAATATTTATAGACAACTGTCAAAGCCAGTCTGCTAAAAAGCAATTAGGCTCACAGTTTTAGATTTAAGATATATAGCAGACCTCCTGCCACTAAGAGGACATCACGCCAGCACCTTATGAAAAACACCAACATGTGATAAAGCAGTCAAGGTTCAAATCCTACCACTCAGAACAAAAACTAGAAAGATGTGGGAAGCAAAAGGGGGAAGGAAAAATTCTGAATGTTCAGTCCAGCGAGCTAAAACTTATTTAAAATAGAACAATAGCTCCAGAACAAGACATAACAAGAGTAATAGTAAATAAAACAGATTTACTGATATGAAAGAGACTTGAGAATCACAAACTAAATGCCAAATTTAGGTCAGACCAAACAATCCAAGATCAAAGTCACTAGAGACGTGCTAGCAAATACTAAGTATCTGACCAGTGTCTTATCAGGATTGTAATAAGCTAGGAGAAACAGCAACCTTAGGGAACTGTTTTTGAATGCATTCTCATGGAGCAAATTTCATGGACTTCGCACATCTGTAATTGTGAGTACCAACCACTACCAGACAATTACAGCACTGGCATGTGGATGTCCAGCCCCTTTGCTGGTATTCCCTATCCTTACAAAATACTGACAAAACCACTAATTGGGTGCACAACACCTCTGCTTCAACTCCCCATCAAAAATAACACATGTATCAAGGTAACCAGCACCACTTCCATTTCTCCACCTCCCCTGGTAGTCACAATATTATCTGTCACGTAAGCCCCCACCCAAACACACACACACATACACACACACACATTGACTACCATTAATAACTGTCTGGTTTTCTACCCAACTGCCATTTCTCCAAACCTTGGTAAAAACTAGAAATGCCACATGCTGACAGCAGGTAGGAGGAGCCACCCATGAGGTACTCTCCCCAGGGACACCACTGCAGGCTGGAATGAGGAGGAAGGAGCAAGCATTGTGATAGTCATCCTAGAAACACCACAGTGAGCTGTGGGAGATGCAGACCTTCAGATACTATCCCTAAGAACATCACGACAGGTTGGCAGGAGGGTAGGTGAGATGAGCAAACCTCAATATATTCCACCTGGAAATAGCACCATGGGATTGGGGAGAAGTAGATACTGAGATTCTCATCCCAGGAACCCCACTGCATGCTGGAAAGAGGCCAGAATAGCAAACCTCATGATATTCTCTCTGAAAACACATCCAAAGGTTTTTGGATGAGCAAGACCTGTGACACTATCCTTGAGAATGCCACTGTATACTGGCAGTTGGTGGAATCTTCACTATATTCTCCATAGGAAAACTACCACAGGTTGCAGGAGGATCAGGGCTTCAGATACTCGCACCAGGAAAACATCCACAGATGAACTACAGTCTGTTAGCAGGTGAAAAGAGCAGGCCCCAAGGTACACTCCCTGGGAACATCACAAGGTACTAACAGCAGGTGGAAGGAACCTATTTCAAGATACTGTCCCTATAAACAGTTGGTAATAAAAGTAATAATAAAAAAGTTGACAACACAAAATCTGCTCATACTTCGTCTGTATGTTAGGCTTTAACTCTAAAACAGGTGCCCGAATCTCAGAAGAACTATTTTACACTAAATACTCATTTTTGTATTTTTTTATTATTCATATATTTATCATTTAAAGTTTTTTTTAATAATTTGAATGGATGAGGTATGTCATTTTCATATTGTAATTTAACCCTCCAGGTTGTGGGGGTATTTGTGGATACCAGCACTTCCAGGGGCTGTAAAGTTCTCCATATGTGGTGTCAGAACTCACTGTCCCCCAGGGCATGCTGGTATGCAAGCAAAAAGACACAACGGGGTGCACAATGTGCTGAAATAACCACATTCCCAGTGGCATAGTAAGACATCTGCCTGTCCTCTCACTTGCTCAATCTCTAGAACATACTGTAATGGAGGACAGGGAAAAAAGGAGTGTGGAGAAAGGAGATTTTAGAGGTACATGCTGTAGGGGCATTTTCTTACACCTATTCCCTGACCCCCTGCTCCCTTGCTCACCCTTCCGTAACCCCTACTTGCTCACTCCTCCCCTCTGCTTCCCCACTTCCCCACTTACTTGCAGCACTCACTCACACATTTACTGAATTTGGAAAACTCTGAGCTGTAATTAGAAAGTATGTTTCCATTGTGTTAGAGAAGCAAATGAAGGGTTGAGCATTTTGCTTGGGCTAGAGAGATTTAGAGATTCACCAAAGTCAGTGCCCATGTGCCACCCCAGAGTCTTCCAGTTGAAGTCACTGGCAGCATGCTACCATCTGTGGAAGTGTGAGTGTAAATACTACTCCTTTGTGTGATGCAATTATGAAGACTCAATCTGAGGAATCATAATGGCAGTTACTCAGTGCGAGGTGATACTATGTAATTTAGTACTCTATATCAACGAGACATGTTCAGTATGTGTTGCTGAAAAGAAAAAATTAGTTCGCTTTTAAAAAGGGATTTGTGTTGAGTGCTGTGGGTGTTTTAACCGGTGAGTCAAGATGACAAGGTTTGGGATAGGGATACATTTTTTAAACAAAAAAAGTGACTGAACTGTAAACAAGAGGGTATGGAAGTGTCTTTGGAAGGAGTATGGGTTTTTCTTTTTGTTTTCTGTGGCTAAGTGAGAGTGTAATAGTGTAAGCAATGAGCAAGGATACTATTCTTGTTTTTGTATTTTGGGGCCTTTTTCTTCAGTAAGGGGACAAACTGGTTGCTAAATAGTAGAGCTGTGCAGAATATAAAATTCTTCCTATGGAATGTTTGTGGAATTACCATTCCAGTTCCATGTAATTTCCTGGAATCTGCATGAACATTCTGCAGAATTTCACCAAATTTTAACTTTCAGTTATGTTGCTGTAATTTTAAAGCTATGTATCCAATTAACCCTAAATGTGATACTTAGTTAATAAAGACTTACAAATGTGTATTTTCCAGTCATAGGTTGAAAGGGAGAGGAGTTATAGGAGGCCAAACAATTAATTAAAATTTAATTTTCAGTTATTTTGATCTAATTTTAAAATTTATTATACAAATTTCTCCAGTTTCAAGATTTATATAAACTTACAACATGAGTATGTACACCATGTTTTAAGTCTCAAGCTTCAACTGGGGCTGAGTTATAGGTATCCACAGTTTGCCAAAATGTAGATTTCTATAATTTTAGTATAATTTTAATAGTATTCATTAAAATGTTACAAAGTTGTACATGTGTACAGGGTACCACTACATTTATATATGTACATAGCTTCACATGTATAGCATCAAATGGGACTGAGTTATAGCCTGCAAAATATGTTGCAACATTTAAATTTCAGTCATTTACCTCTAATTTAAAAATAACATATCCAAATTTAACCAGATTTGAAACCTTTAAACAACCATTCCAGTTCCATGTAATTTCCTGGAATCTGCATGAACATCTGCAGAATTTCACCAAATTTTAACTTTCAGTTATGTTGCTGTAATTTTAAAGCTATGTATCCAATTAACCCCAAATGTGGTACTTAGTTAATAAAGACTTACAAATGTGTATTTTCCAGTCATAGGTTGAAAGGGAGAGGAGTTATAGGAGGCCAAACAATTAATTAAAATTTAATTTTCAGTTATTTTGATCTAATTTTAAAATTTATTATACAAATTTCTCCAGTTTCAAGATTTATATAAACTTACAACATGAGTATGTATACCATGTTTTAAGTCTCAGGCTTCAACTGGGGCTGAGTTATAAGTATCCACAGTTTGCCAAAATGTAGATTTCTATAATTTTAGTATAATTTAATAGTATTCATTAAAATGTTACAAAGTTGTACATGTGTACAGGGTACCACTACATTTATATATGTACATAGCTTCACATGTATAGCATCAAATGGGACTGAGTTATAGCCTGAAAAATAAGTTGTAACATTTAAATTTCAGTCATTTCCCTCTAATTTAAAAACAACATATCCAAATTTAACCAGATTTGAAACCTTTAAACAGCTATTCCACATGGACATTTCTGAAAAATAGTTCATAGCTGTAGCTTTAAATGAGACTTAATTAAAAGAAGTCAAATTTTTACATTTTAAAATTTAATTTTGCATGAATTGAAACTTCAAATTTATAAACCCCTGAAACTTAAAAACTAGAGAATAGAATTCCATTCAATTTGGTAGGTTCTTAAACCTTACAAGGAGACAGTGTGTGTCAATTTTATTAATTACTTGCTGACCAAAATTGCAAAATAATATTTGTACTCAAAGTCAAATTCCATGAGTCCTTGTGAAAATTACGGAATATCATGAAAATTCTATAAAATTGGGATTTGCTAATTGCACTCAGTCTCATCAAGGAATTCAAATTAAATTGATAGGGGCATGACAGGCAGGCAATGCAGAGTGTCAGTAGGTTCATGAGTTAGATGCATAGTTTCAGCAAGAAATGGACAGCTGAGTTGGGTAGCACATCACTGGTAGATTCCCGAGTTGGAACAAGGAAGCACAGAGTGTCAACAATTCCAACCTGAATGCATGATACTGTATAAAAGGATCACATCCAGTAACTGATGATGCAGGGAGCCTGATGTACATGCAAGTCTGGGACTCAGAGGTACTCAAAAATATGTAGTAGATGAAGACAATGTCTGGGGAACCAGGTAGGATGAATTCTGGCTATTCCAACAGGATAAATTGATAGTAAAAGAAGTAGGTGACTCGTAAGGGATTTTGTCACTGTAGAGAACAAAGAAGATATCAATAGGATCAGTAGTTCTACTAAGTCAATCAGGCTATGCTGGGGGGGCAAAATAATCACTCAGAGAGGAATAGCAGGACTGCAAACAGCTCAGTTCAATTTATCAAATAATGCAGTGATGCTTGCATTGAGAATGTTAAATTCTACATTGAGAATTTTGGATGATTTTTATATATGCTACCATATACAGTATATTTGAAAAAATGTACACATTTTGTTTTCATTGTAAATTTTTAAAACTGCTAAACCAATTTATCCAGTCATGTTGGACACCAGGATACACATTGGATATGCATGTCAAATATTAATTCTATGTCTGCATAAGCAGGGAAGTTACAGACATCCACATATTTGAGGGTTTTCACAAAAGTTTGCAAATATTTACAGAGTAAATTGTTGAACCCCTGTATTTTAAAAATCCCTAAACCAATTCACTCAATATAGCTGATTCTATAACCATTACAAAAAGGTTATTTTTTACTAATTTATACATGTCTAGCTCCAAATGTGCCTGAGTTACAATATATGCTGATAAAAGTTTTCATGACAGAATTTAAGCACATGCAGTTTTGAGAAAATGCATCATTATATCCTGAAATTTGACACATTTTTAGATCACCTACCATCACGTAATCATGCCGCATTTCAGATCTCTAAACCAATAGATGACTGAGGTATATGCAATATGCAGATGCAAAGTTTCATGAAATTTCCCACAATAAATAAAATGACAGATTTTGAGCACCTATAATCTTGAGACAATCCTTCCTAATTTCATGAAATTTGGCACATTGTTAGAACACCTGCCAGCAAGTAATTATGCCATATTTAAGGTCTCAGGCACGAAAGATATCTGAAGTATATGGAGATAAAAATCTTCATGAACTTTTTCATAGAAAATAAAATGACAGATTTTTAGCACCTATAATTTTGAGACAATCTATCCTAATTTTTATATTTGGCACATCATTAGAACTCCTCCCAGGTATTAAGTATACCATATTGTTGAGCTCCAAAGCAATAGATAGACAAGTTATGGCTAAATCAATAAACTGTAAAGATTCCATGAAATGTTGACAATATTCCATGGAATTTCATGACATTTCATTAAAATTTCACAAATCTAGAATTTTCTAAATTCACACAGCTCTACTAAATATGTTTTTAAAATTCCATGCTTGCATAGTGATTTGTAATAAGGCTAAATACAAGGATGATCATAGAATGTGCTGCATTAATGCATGGTCAGGTGACCTGTTTTAACCAATAAAGATTTCTAGAGTTTACTAGAGTTGTTAGAGCAGATAAGGGTTGTAAGGCCATGTAATCCACCCTTGCACTATATCAGTGGTGGTACTTCAAATACACTATTACACTGTGTAACAAAACAACATTTATGGTTCACCAATATACAAAGATCCCCCTGTATCTCTGTAGCCTAAAGAATTGAGGTCTTGAATACCTAAAAGTGTTTAGTGTTGTTCTTTTAGAAATGTATAACCATGCATTTTTCTTTATTAAAGAACATGCCACAAGTATTAGCCCACTTATTGTGTTCAAATCTTGTTGAATTATTGCCATTTCCTTGTCTGTACCATACACACAGCACCCAGTTTAGTGTCATCTGCATATTTTATACACCAGTTATTAAGTTCTTTGTGTAAATCAGCTGTAAATATGTTAAACAAAACAAGGACCAGTACAGACCCCTGAGGCACCCCATTTGCACCCCATGACTTGCAGATGCAAATCCATTAATCAGCACCCTCTGTGACCTATCATTCAACCATGCTTCAGCTTAAGTAATAAGTTTATTATCCAGTCCTGAGATAATTCATTTTTCAAGTACAGATCTGTGTGGAACTAGGTCAAAGGCCTTCTGAAAATCCAGATAAATAACATCAACTGGGTTATTATTGTTGAGTTCATGACTAGTGTTCTCATAAAAGGTAGCCAGATTGGTTAAGCGTTATGTAGATTTTCTAAATCCATGTTGTTGTTCATCAATAGCATGTATTTTATTCCAGTGTTCCAGTAACTCATCCTTGAGTAACAATTCCATTATTTTACCCGGTATCAAAGTAAGACTTATAGGTCTGCAATTGGATTAGTGGCTTTTCAGACCAATTTTATAACCACAAATTTCACACACCCTGTTGGGTCTTGCTGCCTGCTTATTCGACTTGAATTGAATTGTTAGGGTATATAACTGGATATCGTAAACTTATTCACGATGTATTTTATGATACAGGTGGTAAAACAGAACTCTGGTTACATATTTGCATTGGATGGGGTATGAGAAAGGTTTTCACTCTATTAATGTGACCTATTGTAATAGAATGAAATGAGCAAGGATGAACTTTTGGGCACCATTGACTTGACTTTGCTAGCACTTCAAAACGAATGTGAAGAAGTAAGGTTCCATATATATACAGACATTGTATCAAGCCACAGTGCATGATTCTCAGAGGTACCAACAAGGCAAACAACGAAACAAAGAAATAAATACATTTTAATATTCAGTTCAGTTTATTGATTGTCAAGTCAAAAGTGTCATAAACAAAGTACAAAACACTTATTCTTACAAATATATTCTATTACATCCAATATATATCCACTTTTCAAATGACAGATAATACATACATGTTTTATATGTGAGACATTACAATATCATTTAATCAAGGTTTCTGTATTGCACTTAATCCAGCTATTGCACAAATGTATATTGCACCCTATATTTCCTGCTGCATATTCAAACAAGTTGAATTTCTTATACAACGTGCAATTTCTTTTGTTCTATTTTTTTTTACAAAACTGAGCAACTCTTTCCAATATTACAATATCATCAGTATTCAAAAGTACATTCACTTGATATCTCAGTTCCATGTCCAATGAGGACAGAATATTGCCCAAATACAAATTTCTTTCTTGAACATACTGTACAAAGGGCATACAATTAGTAAATGTAATGGTTTGCCCTTCCCAAGTTGACACTTACAGTTTTTTTCAGGCCTTTTTATCATAAAACCCTTTAAGTCTCTGGCTCTCATAATATCCAAATCTAAATTTAATTATTATTCTCCTCTTTGATTTGTTTTTTTATTTTAAGCAAATATGGTGCCAGATCTAAATTCTGTTTGTTCCTAGCTAACCAGCTACTTATTTTACAATTTTTACCCAAATCCACCTCTTTTTATATGCATATTTCTTTAATTCTGTTTTTAACATAGCATTCCACCAATTCTGGAGGTCTTATTAAGCTTTCTGTTAAGCTGTTCAGTAACCCATATGGTTTCATTATTTTTTTGATAATATGGAGACTTAGGGAGGAGAACCCATTTTCGATATATCTCACTGCTTCATCTATACACACCTTTGTAATCGTTTTTCTTTCATTATGTAAGATTTTAGCCAGTATAAATCTTGCCTGTGTTCTGTACTACATTTAACTGGTAGCTGCCCCAGTTCAGTCCTTACCATAATAGAAGAAGCTCCCAGGTGTAAGCCCAAAAACTTTTTATAGAATGTACTTATAACTGTTTCTAAAGTATCTGGCTTATCCAGACCACACAGTTCTGCTCCATATGCTATCTGGCTTTTAATTTTTGTGTTTGGAGCTTGAATGCAACCAATAATAGAGTGTCCTCCAATTTATATGAAAACCCTCAACTACAGGTGTAAAATTCTTTATTTTTTTGTTTTAACTTTTTTTTATGTTCATTCCAGTTTAAATTACACAAAAAGATAATTCCAAAGTAGCAGACTTTATTAACTATCTATATTGTTTTTGTTACAGATTAAACTGGTATCCTTACCTTTTCTCACTATACTCCCATTACATATCATATATTTAGTTTTGTCATAGTTAATTTCTAATGCTGCTCTTTCACATTCTGTCTGAAAGTTTTGTAGACTTCTTTGGCTACCCAAGTAGCTTGTAGAAATCAAAACCACATCATCTGCATAAGCCAAGAATGGGTAATGCCTAGATCCTATTCTTGGCATATAAAATTCCTCATTATAGAGTTTTTCCAAAATTTGATTCAAAAAGAGGTTAACAATGTTGGAGACATAATGCATCCTTTTTTGAGGTCTGTGTTTGTTGTGAATTATCTGGTAGTATCTCCTTCTTTACTGTATCTTTTTCTTTTTTTTTAGTTTTTGTTGACCAGATAAGTGCACTTGACAAATTCTTGCCTACTTTCAGGCATGACCCAGGGGAGAGGGGGATACAGATGAATACCAACTGACCTTGAACAGATTAAGCTGTTGGTAGTATTTGTTTAGTGGAAGGGGGCAAATTTTGCCAGGGCACCAGGGGAAATTCCCCTACTCTTGTGCTAGGAGGAGCTGTTGGCCATCTGAATGGCCACTTCTGTATCAGTGTCGGAGGAAATGAAGGTGTCCAAGGATGTGGAGTGGGTCTCCTCCACCACCTCGGGAAACTTAGATATGGATACATTCTATGATGCTAATGAATTGACTGACCTGCCTTTGCATACTTCGATGGACTCCAAGCACTGTTCCATTGAAATGACGGTTTTGGAACCCGCACCCATGAGTGAAATCCAGGGAGACACACACATTGTTTCAACAGGGAAGAAACAGTTCCTTTTCAATACTAAAAAGCAAGAAGAATTGCAAGATCTTCTAGATGAAGGGAAAGCCAAGTTTCACCTCATGAAAACTAAGTTACAAGCTGCAATGGGGGAATTGTTGTCAGCACCAGGGGCAGAGAGTCCGCCTGTATCACATGATCCTCTGATTTCTGTGGCTATGGACACGGTACTCCCAGAGGAGCAAATGTTACCTACAGAGCCTACTGTGCGAGATGTACTCACAGAAGCTGTCTCTTGTCAAATGCAAGGTACATTACCTCAGGTCTATTCTTTTCAGCCTAAATCTTGGGACACAGAACTGTTTGTATTTGCAGGTCAGAAAATAGTAGTGTCGCTGGGAATGGCACATACAGAAGGAGAAGAAGAAGAAGAATCAGCATTTATATGGCACTTTTCATACACAGTGTGTCCCAAAGCACTTTACAAGCAATGCTAGAATGGTAGTGAAGTGACTGAATGTGTGGTGGTGGCCATATCACACATCAACACCCACACACAGCCTGGACAATTGCATGAACTGGCTTATGGGAAGGGGAATGTTGACCAGGACACTGGGAATGTCCCCTACTCTTTGTGAAGAGTGCCTTGGGTTCTTTTACTTCCACCTGGATACCCACCAGGACAACACCAGTATGGTTAGAAGGGACCTTGGTTTAACATCTCATCTGAAGGATGGCACAATCCAGCAGTACAGCACCCTCCCAATACTGCACTCAGATGCCAGCAATTTAGGTGCAAGTCCAATCCTGGTGTGGGATAAGAACCCACAACCTTTTGATCCAGAGGCAGATGTGCTACCAACTGAGCCATGCTGACCTGGCCTAAAGCATTCTCCAAGTCCACAACAGGATGCTATTCAGCCTCTGACTAAAGAGACCTGGACTGTTGAATCAGCCCTCAGAGGGGCAGGATGATCCCAAGTAAAGGCTCTGGGTGCTGGATTTCTGGTTTTACTCTGATTACTACTTGTATTGCAGGGAGAGACAAGGGTATGGTTCAGGCTACTACGGATACCAATACTGCCTCACACTATCCAGCTACTCCTGGGACCCCGACCATGACACCAACTGCACATGTCATTTCTTCACCTACTACTACTATGACCTGGTATTCTGACTTTGAAATGGAGGAGATGAGTCAGGATGTTCACTCCCTATTAAACATACCAGATGGTTTAAACTTGGCACAAAATCCTGTCCTTCCCTTGCCTCAGATTTATGATACCTCGGACTGGTCCTGGAGTACTCAGTTTGACCTGGCAGATCCCCTGCCTAATGCACCAGTACAGCTGCAGCCTATAGCTGCTAGCTCATCTAATCTCAGTCCTAATCCTGCATCAGATAGGGCTTTTCCATGCCCTGATGACTCCCGACCCCCTCCCAGAGGCTCTAATTCCAGGGACTATGCTTCCTTTTTTCAAACACCTGCCTATCCAGGTGAACAACACAACATGGTCCACCTCCACTACAATGGAGGGATGGACCTTTTCCCAGACAGGATTTACATGGCTAAGACCTTGTTGAAGGAGTCTATGGGATTTAATGCAGCTGAAATCTATGCACTTATCCATGTGTCTGGTGAACAGACTTTTGATGTTAGCTTTAAACTCACGAGAGGCATAGAAAAATTCTGGTCGAAATATCATCTGCTCAAATCTACACCCTTTTGGGTGCCTTTTGAGGCTGTCCCTCTCACTAAGCTAGCTTTCAAGACTATCACAGTGCTTTTTCACAATGAGGGTGTTAGTGTTACTGACTTTCTGTATTGGCTAGGTCAAAGATGTAAGGTCCAAGGTGCACCCAATGCTATCCTGGACATGGAACAAATATGGACTAGGGACTGGTGTATTTGAGTCATCCTGAATTCAAATGACACTGGACTGGTCTATCTCCTTAACAGTTTTTTTCTAGGGTGGGACAGTGGTGTCTTGTTTTATGCAGGAAAACTGAAGGTGTGTTACCGCTGTGGTTCAACTACTCATTTGAGTAGCTTATGCAATAAACTACGTTGCATGCTTTGCAACAAACTTTGACATACCAATAGTCATTGTACAAATGAACCACTGTGTAATCTTTGTTCCTCTACAGGTCATACTTATAATACTTGTCCATGGGTGCCCCATACTCAAACTGGCAAGGCAGCCAGTGAAGAACAGTGCTTAGTGGTTGCCTTGGCACAATGATTGCAAGCATCCAGACCCCCTGCTCCCTTTAGAAGCCCTCAAGGAGCACCTCTTACCCCAGATAGTACCCACTTGCTGGTAGTTCCTGACCTTTCATCCCTGAAGTCATTTTCAATGCCTACTGTCCAAGAACCATGACAGGGATCTTTGGCCTTCTCCCATCAGGATCCCTTAGTTATTCCTGAAGCTCCCAGTTTGGATGTTCCCTTCCCCCCTGCATCTGAGGATTTATGCATGTCACCTCTACCCCCCCCCAGAGTCTAAGAAAGGCTGGATGATCCCCAGGAAATGGCGTGATCGGACCCCAACTAAGATATCTAAGATTATGGTGGTCCCCATTGGCAGTAGGTTTGAGGCCCTTACTGAATCCGCACAGGCATCGGGAAATGAATCTGACACTTCTTCCTTAGGTTCATACCAGGCAGATCTCCCATCTGATACAGAGGAGACTCTACAGGAGACTTCCACAAAGACCCCAGTTGGGTTGGACAAGACTCAACCAAAGAAAAAGTAAGGGTGGAAAGCTAAACCACCTTGATTTTAGGGCAGGATTGCTCTCCCCCCAAATTAACACACTATGCCTTTTTCCTTGTCACTGAACACTGTGAATGTCAACAGTGTTAAAAAGAACAAACAGAAAGTGTCTGTCTTTTCCTGGCTGATTTCTTCTCATGCTAATATTACCTTTTTCCAGGACATTCCCTCCCAGAGATTTCCAAAGCTATACAATCTTGGTATGAAGGCCCTTCTTATTGGACCATGGCCCAGATACTTGCTCAGGTTTAGGCATTTTGTTTCAAGATGTGGATTTTCATCTGCTTAAATTAATAGATTTGGTGCCTGGAAGGGTTTTAATTCTCGATGATAAGATTGTTAATCACTTGTTTAGAATGATTCATGTATATGCACCACAGTCTAAAGCTGATCACATTGAGCTCTTTCAGTTGCTACAGCCTTATTTATATACTCCATATGTTGTGGTTCTGGGAGGTGAATTTAACTGTGGTCTTTCTGTTTCAGATAAGAGTAAGAAAATTATGACACAGAAAGTTTTCTGTGATATGTTCTTCCTGAGTAACATGATCAAAACTTCTGGTTTGGTAGATGCTTATTTTCTGTTTCACCACAAATCCACTCCTACCTATTTTAAAGGACCTTTGGCCACAAGGATTGATTTTCTTTTTATTTCTAAAATCCTTCTGCATGCAGAATATTGTGAATCAGGTGGTTGAATTTTCAGATCACAGTATGCTAAACCTTAGTTTGGGAACCAGTTCTGAACACACATACGGGCCTGAGGTATGGAGACTTAAATCCAGTCTGTTAACTTGTCTTGAGTTCCAAAGTACTCTTATATCCTTTTTTCATGCTTGGAAGTCTGTGTTTCCCAAGTATGATAACCAGTTGATATGGTGGCTCGATACTAAAGCTGAATTGACTTCCATGCTAAAATCTGTCACAAAATTTCATCTTAATAATAAATATATATCCTATCTACAGAACAGGAAATAACTAAAAAAATTGATTTCCCTTACTCATCTGACTGGATGTTCTTTTACTACACAAATTCATAATCTTAAATTAGACATGATCTCTTTCCACTCAAAACAAGCTACTAGATTACAAACCCAACAATGATTCAGAACTCAGGGTAAGGCTGGGAAATTGTGCCCGTATGATGGTTGTAAAGACAGAGTGAATAAGAAATCCATGGAATGCTTCTTTGACCAGTCTAATACTCCTGTTTATAGTGATAAATTGATATTAGACAGGATGACCTCCTACACAAGATCTCTCTTCTAGAAGGAGGATAGAGACCCCTCTTGGAGGATGGATTTTTTTTGCAGCCTTCCCTCTGCCCCAGGCTTCTCCAGACCTTCTGACATCTCTCACTTCTCAGATCTCTGCTGAAGGAGTCAGAACGGCAATTGTGGCCCTACCTACAGATAAGGCCCCAGGCATGGATGGCTTCACAAATGAGCTGTATAAACTCTTGAATGCTGTGAATGCTGTATTGGCTGATTAACTTGCACAGGTGTTTACAACCATTCTGATGAATCATTCAGTACAGTTGTGCATGTCAGAAGGGTTACTAATCTGTCTCCATAAATCTGGTGATAAACAGGACATGTCCAGCTGGAGACCTATAAGTCTCCTCAATACAGACTTTAAACTGATGGCAAAAATTTTGACTGCTAGACTGCTGCCAGCGGCACAACAATTGATCTCAATGGCACAGGTGTGCTCCATTCCTGACCGAGCCATAACAGACCATTTAACTTCATTGCACAACATATTTGAAAGAGGTAACTTACATCTTCTCCATGGTTTTGTTTTATCTCTGGATCAGTCAAAGGCATTCGATTCTATTGATCATGATTTCCTCTGGTTTACTTTAGAACAATTCAGACTCCTATTGGACTTCATATGATGGCGTAAAGGTTTGTATAATACTGCCACTGTCCAGCCCCTGGTAAATGGATGGACTGGTCCCCTTGTTTCTGTTCAAAGAGGGGTCCATCAGGGTTACCCCCTTAGCCCCTTTCTCCATGTCTTTAGTATAGACCCCCTTCTCAGAGCCCTGAACCGATCGCCACATATACAGCCCTTATAGAAGGTGGAAGACCCTCTGCCCATCACTGCCATCACTTGTGCAGATCATTTTTGTATCATGCCTATGAATTTCTCTTCTGCAAAAGCTGCTTTACACGTATACCAAATGTATGGTAAATTTTCAAGGGCTTCCCTGAATATAATTAAATGCAAGGGATTTTGTATTGGGATGCCTGTTTCTCCAGTTTCCCATATTGAGGGTATAAGAATTATGGAGGAGCCAATATAAATTTGGGGAATTACTTTTTGGGGTCCTCATATTAATGTTTTGAACTGGGAATCTAAAATAAACCAGGGTAAAGCCCTAGTGGCACACTGGAATAGATGGAGTTGGGGGGGGGGGAGAGAGAATAGTATTGATTAAAGCCTTCCTGATACCTTTATTTCTCTAATTGAGTTATGTTTTTCCTCCCCACAAATCTTTAGAAACATCGCTTTATAGAGTTTTCTTTCAAGGCATTTGGGGTAGCCGACGCAACCCCATTAAATGTAATATTCTTTATCTCCCCCTACAGAAGGAAGGATTGAATATGGTTAATCCTCTTGTTTTCTTTTACACCATCTTTCTATATGCAAACTTTTGGCCCATATTCTTTTACACTGGTAAAAGTTTAAGTGATCTTTGGTTTCTCTGTTACCAACCTTGGTGTGGTAGATGGGATACAGGTCAATTAAGAACCTTGACTTCCTCTGTTTTGGCCCCTTCATATGTCCGAGAATGCTTTTCAAACTTGCAACAATGGAAAATAACCAGCATCCAGATTTTAACCACTCATAGGAAGGATGTTTATAACTATGTTATCCATCAATATTATACAGAACTACACACTTTTCCATCTTGCCCCTTACAGTTTCAAGACCAGTTGACAGATTTCCTCAAGTGCCCCCACATCCCCCCCTAAAATGTGTGATGTCCACTGGCTTATGTGCCATAATAGGCTTAATGTGAAAAGTAATCAAAAACACAAGAAACTGGAAGAGCGGTACTGTAGTAGACCTCTCTGTCATCAACAACTGGAGTCAGTAGACCATTTATTTTTTACATGTTCTTCCATTGATGGTTTTTTGCAGTCTTTGGCAGGCTCTTGTTTGGAACCCAAGTTTTTCCACATTACTTCATAGATGTTGTTTTTAGGTGCTTACCCAGTTTCATGGAAGAAGTGGGAAAAAGGTACTCTTCATGTTTTATTTACTGTATTGAAATGGTTTATATGGAACTCGAAATGCATGTTTACCTTACAACAAAAACAGTTCTCTCATATTGAATTGATTTAGAAGATTACTAAAGAAATGCAAGATTTGTACTTTGTAGAATCCAGACAGTATACTCTGTCCTGCTTGCGCCAACTGTGGAAAAACATGCCATGGCTGACCGATTCCAATGTACCTGTTACCTGATACTGCTTATTTTCTGTTTCTCTTAGGATTTTTCCTACCCAAGGCTGCTGCTGTCAGTAATCTCACCTTTTATTTTAGACTCTGGATTTCTGAGTTATTTATGTATCTGCAGTGCTTTAACTGTGTAATTTGTTTTGATGTTTGATTTTCCTTATTAAAACTTCCCCTACTCTTTTCGAGAAGTGCCATGGGATCTGTAACATCCACCTGAACTACCATTAGAACAGGCAGATGGGACCTCAGTTTAACGTCTCATCTGAAAGATGGCACTTCAGAAGTGCAGCATCCCCCTCATGCTGCACTGCAGTATCAGTATTGGGATATTAACTCAAGTGACAGGTATGGGAACTGAACCCACAGCCTTCTGATCTCCCGGCTTTAGAGGCAAGTGTGCTACCTGCTGAGCCATTTATACTTGTTTTAGTACTCGTATAAAAGGCTATTATTATATTTAAGATTGCTGGATTTATCCCATATTCCTCCAAAGTTTTCCAGTTTATCCCATCTAACTCTATGGAACTCCACACGTAAATCTGTAAATACACAATATAGTTTTTGCTGCTTTATCTTAATATATTTATATATTAAGTGAGCCAGGGCAAAGCATTGGTCTATAGTAGAATGACCTGGCACGAAACCTGCTTGTGCTTAATCTATTATATTTGTTTCATATATCCATTCTAAAATTCTCTTATTCAAGACCATGGTGAATATCTTTTGTGAAGTATCCAGCAAACCTATAGACCTGTAAGGTTTAGGATTCTGCTTATTCCCTTTCTTGATGACAGGAATAATAATATTTTTATACCGTGTAGAAATTATGCTACCTGAATTTGTGATCTGTTTATATACCTTTTATAAGCAAGGCACCCAAAAGTCAGGGTCATTCAGAATTATGTCCAAAGGGATTCCATCTGGTCCAGTCGATTTATGCCTTTTTGTAGTGAGTAATGCCTCCCTTATTTCTTGTTCTGTAATTTCTGGTTCTAATCTAATCCAGTCCCTAATAACTGTATCTGGGGCTTGTCCGCTCCCCTCAGGTATATAGAACAACTCTTTAAAATATTCTTCCCAAGCCCTTGGGTTTATATGACTCTATTTCCTCCAAGTAAACTTCCCATCCATGTGCCACCATACACCAAAATTTATTATTAACTTTCTCCATATTGCCTTCTCAAACTCTTTCCACATCTCTGTTCTATATGCATCTCTATTTTCCCCTAATAACTTTTTGTATTTTTCCTCTATTTATTCAAATTGCTTTTATTTATCCTAGAGGGGTTTTCTTTAACATGTCTTGTCAGTCTGTTAATTAATTTTTTTTGCTAATTTGTATTCCACATCAAACCATTTACTACCGCTGTTTTTATTTTTGCCACTTTTAACAATAAAGCGGCTATTTTCTTCAGAGTATTTTCAAGCTCTTTTAAACTGGAATCTGAGTCTTTATTAATAGCTATATTTCTTATTTCTTCCTCAGCGCCAGTATCCCTCATTAATTGAACAGGAGAGCAGTCATCAATCATTTCCCATTTGACCCCTTTTTTAATTCTTATAATGTTGTCCGTTTTTTTGTTGCTTTTTATTTCTAACCAAATATCCATACCTATTTCCACTGTCCTATGTTCACTGTCTGCTCTGTTTCCTATTTTAAGATCCCTAAAATTCTTTAGCATATTGAATCTTAGCCAACATAGATCAATGATTGAAGCTCCCCTACTACCCATGCAAGTATATTCTTCCTCTGGGTCCCCTTCTGTTCTGCCATTAGCCAGAACAAAGCATCTATCCATCAATAAAATGCAGAGTATACTACCTCTGTCTGAACTTTTTTTATCTTTAGATTTTTTTAATTGTTTTGCTATAATTATTTTCCAATGTTGCCATTAGGTTCACAAAATCTTGTGTGGACACCAGGCATTGTCCCACCCTGGCATTAAAGTCATGACCCATCTCAGGATCATTCTCTAGGCATTTATTTGAAGTTTCCTTTAGATCAGTTAAAACATGTCTCTGCATATTTAGGATTTACTGGCGGGATACATACATTCACTATTGTCAATACTTGATAATTCCCTTCTATTTTTATTACCAACATATGCTCAGACTTAGTCTTTATGTCCTCAGTGTAATATTTCTTTTGAGATTCTGCATCAGATTACTAATGTCCCAGACAATCTACCATATTTGCTAAACTTTTTTGCCTGTTTTATAGGTCTTATATCCATCAATATTAATGTTTTCTCTTAACCAAGTTTCCAATAAGCAGATACATTTAAACTTCTTTAGCTAGCACAGGAAAGAAAGATCAGCCAGTTTTTCTTTTAATCCGGCTATATTCCACAACAAAATGTTATATCTATGTTTCTTTTCTGATTTCTCCCTTTACAATTTGTTATAATCTCCACTTATATATTTCTAAGGTTGTCAATCTTCCTCAAAGTCCTGCAGGACTTGAAATCTATTATTAGTTTGTATCAGATTTAGCTAACAGTCTGATGTTGACTCCAAGATTTGAGTTTCTGATTCTGTAACTTCTCCCACCAGATATATGTTGATTTTATCCAATGTGTTTGCCTTGGATAATATTAACCAATACTCCCTTTCACTATTTATCCATAGGATAATTTGTCCATTTTCTTCCCATCACACGACTTTATTTACTGCCTTATTCAAGTTTTTGATCTTCAATAGAGTCTGTAATAGCTCTGTTGTTTTAATTGTTAAATTCTTTTTTTTTCCCATTTAAAAAGTCATTAATCCCATATATTGAAAGGGTTATGTCTTTCCTTTCTACGCCTTCTGGGTTGAACTTCTCATAATATTCTGGGAATAAAAATTTAATATTTACCACTGATTCTATTTCAAATTCCATATTCTTTATCTTATGCTTTTGAATTTCTATTGCTTTAAGTATATAAAACTGGTCTGATATCAGTAGAATCAGCTCCAGGTTTTTCACTGGTCTAATAACACTTAATTGTTTCAGCATTTACTATCATTTACTACCATGCAAAATTGTTACCAAAAACTGTTTCAAGAGACTGGCCCGGTGGCTCTGAGGGGCTGAGGCACTGGACGCCACACCTCGCACCACACTGGCAACCTGAGTTCGGGATCAGACTCGGGTCACTGATGGGTCAGCCAGGGGGAGATAGGCTTGAGCAACCCATGACAGCTTGCCTTCTCTGGGGAGGGAAAAGGCCAATGCCCATGCACCTGCCTCACTCCGAGCGGAGGCTTGGAGCACTGCAAGCCCCAATTGTAAAGGGATGGGTGGCCGCTGCACAGCGTGGACGTCAGCACCTTCTGCCATGATGTCAGGGGGTTGCATGCAGTAGGAGAGGGAGAAAAAGAGGAAACTGCCTGCCTCTCCAGGAAGATGGGCTTCCAGGACCATGCCTCTAATGTGCCCCTGCTTGCTCGACCACAGCCAAAACTGACGCAGTGAAGGATTATGGGGTGTCTGGTCCCCCACTTCATCCAAACTTGGGGGGTAAGCTGCAGCTCCATGGGGTCTGGAGGTGAGTAAGAGTAGAGTGGGAGGCAGGAGGATGACTCCTTGTGGGGCCCTAAAGGGTTGGATTAGGCAGGATGAGAGGTGGATACAGTGTAATTTCAAGTGCAAATTCATTTTTTCCCATTTTATCCAGTATTATTCCTACCTTATATAATGGCAGAACATAATCAGTCTCTAGTGTTCTATAGACCCAACCCCTCATTTTCATTGCTTCTTCATCTTGTACCTTTTTAGCAGAAGCATCTACCTTAACCTTTTTTCCCAGAGTATTCTTGTTGTTATTTACTTGTTCTTTATTAGAGTCTTTTCCTTCCTCAGTATTTTCAAGTGATCTGTCTTCACTCTCTTGTTTGGTCTCAGTGGTTTTATTTAATTTACCCTATTTCTTTCTTTTATTGCTTTTCGCTGCCTTGCTTTTTCCCTTCTTATTAAGTTTTTGATTTTTATTTGCCTTTTTTATTTCCTTTTCTTTCTCCCCCCCCCCCCTTTTTAACTAAACTATCTCCTATAATAGTTTCAGTTTCTGGAGCACCTATCAGGATAATTTCTCCATTATGAATTATATCTTTTCCATTTCTTTCCTCTGTGGTCGAATCATTTCCTTCTCTCTTTTTCCCTCCCTTTTCTTTCCCTGTTAGATACTGTCTTTTCTATTTCCTTTTTTTTTTTGTCCTTCCTTTTTTCGTTCTGAATTACTCTCTTTTCCCATAACTTTGGGTTTCCTTTCTTTAGTTCATCTGCTATGCTGTCATTTTTTGCCTTGTACTAGGAAGCATAATCAGTTCATCTTCTAAATCTGCTATTGTGTCAATTTCACTTTCAGGAGTATCCAGATTCAGTGCACCATCCTCTGAATGAACCTCCATAGTATCTGTTATATGTCTAATCCTATTCCCTTCTAATGTTTCATATCTTCTGTATTTTTACATTCTCTTCTTACTTCTTCCTTCTCCCCATTATTTCTCATTTCATTCCTTTGTAAATAGTCAATTTGTATTTTATTTTCAATATAAATACCCTTTAAAAAGGATAAATCTTGTTGGATACTAACTGTTCATAAATTAACACATTTCCCAAATATTGGTCATTTAATGTTTTTGCAACTTCTTTTGTAAGATTATCTACCACAATTGCATGTGGTTCAATTGGACTCATTAATTGTGTACCTTCATCTGTAGTCCATACTGACATATCTAGCTGATTAATTTGATTAGTTTGTTTATTAGGCTCCTTGCAGAAGAACATTGAGCCATTAAGCCCTTGTTTGAGTTCTTTAATTGTTTTGTTCTATGCTTTCATTAGTTTGAATTATCTCCCTAATTTCTTCTACTGTCTGGTTTACTTCTTTATAAACTATATTCAATACATCCATATTTTGTAGAGGTGTCTCTATTTTTGTATCCTTAAGATGTGTATACACATCCTAAAAACCTATATGTTCTAAATCTTCTTGCAACCTAAGGGTTAAACCATTTTTTTCCAAATCCTATACATTTTCTTTTGTTTAAATAATTTTCTCCTTCTCTAGTTAACTATTTTTTGTTCTTTGTTTTTTTCCAAAATGTCCTTCATCAAAGGTTGAATCATTTTAAGTTTCTGATCCCCATTTTTTATTAAACATTTTATATTCCTTTTCTGACCCACTAGGGGTGTTGAAGTTTATTTATTTATTGATTTATTTCACACAATCAGATTTACAACCTTTAAGTCATAGACTCCTTTGCAAAGGCTCCATGTCAAGAATACAGTTAGGCAAATCAAAATATAGAGTAGACAATTATAGTGCACACATGTTAGAAAAAACAAAGCATTCAAGGTTGGGTAGTCCTATAGTTTACAGAATATAGGGCTGCTGATACAATCTAGGCTAGAACATAAAGCATTTTAGGGTTTGGTGGACCCTGCATTTACAAAGTATGAGGTTACTAATACATTCTAGGGTAAACAGGTTGACCCAGCATATTAACCACCTAGTGATTATTTTTGGGACCATCCATCTCCCCCACGATCATATCACTGCTTGCTTTATCGTTCCCTGTCCCTACCTTCTCTGAGTAACCACCACCTAATTCATATCACAAAATTCACTTCTAACTTCTGGCTCGGCTCCCTCCCGCCCTATCTCACATCTGCCCTATCCCCCCCACCTACCTCCTCACACACCCTCAGGTCCACTGACCCTAGATTACTATTCATCCCTCACTGTAGGACCACCACTGGCCAATCTGCATTCTCTTACCTCTTCCCTAAACTCTGGAACAGCCTGCCCACCCAGATCCGTCACTCTTCATCCAAACTCTCCCTTTCCAATGCCCTCGCTAACTTCCTTGCACCTAATTGCTACTGCCCCTGACCACCCTCCCATTAGCTCCTCCTCTCCTGCTCCCCCCTACACCTGACCAGCGGCCTGGCCATCACCTAATTGTCTGGCTTATATACTACCCTACGCACTATTCCCTCTCTATTACCAACTCTTCCCACTTTCAATTTCTCCCTCTCCCCTCTACCTAAGCTCCTCAGCCCCCTCCCTCCTCACCTAACCCTCCCTATACATCTACACTTCCTCCCCTCTCTTTACCCCCGCTCTACAAATCCTTCCTTCCTACTTGATTGCTTCTCCCTGTAGCTCAACTTCAACCACTGGCTCAAGTTCTGCTACTACTACCTTTGTTCTATAAACTGGCACTTATGTATTTCTTGTGTTGCCTCGATGTGTACCCATGCTTTGTATACTATGCCCTATGATCATGTTCTGTACTGCTCTTGCCCTGCCGGGTAACCACGAATTGTACAACCTGTATTTGCTGTGCTGTACTGCTTTGCCATGTATCATATTCAAATGTAATCCCCTCCCAGCTATGTGCATTATCCATATTGTGCTACTGTAAGTTCAACTACTGTATGTATATCTTTCTCCTCTGTAACCCCCCCCCCAGGTTGCACCGTGAGATGAGCATCTTTTTGCTCAGTGTGCCTTTCCTGGTGAAACATTTTCAATAAACAATAAAAAAATAAATAAATCTCCATTTTCCCTCTGTACCTCCTCCATTTATTAATATTTTATCCTTTTTGTTTGGTTTTCCCCTTTTTTGGGGATAGACTGGGGGGCTTAGGGGGAAGACCCTTTAATGTCTTTCATAAGGTTGCTACAATCCAGGAAACCTTTCCGGCTTCTGGTCTCAGCTGGCATGGTTCTATTTTAACACCAGCTTACAGACTCTAGCTAGATGAGGCATGTAATTATTGTCTATTTGTTCATGCAGATATGCAATAATTAAATAAAATAGGCAACGCTATATGTAAGATTCACTAATGCATACAAAATTATAGGATAATTAAATACTGTTATACAGCAGTGTTTTTAAAAATCCTTAGCGTTTAAAGAATCTTAAAGGTTTTTAATTTTGTAGCAGTATTTAATCAATATAAAGGCTAAGGTGCAAAATTGTGCAGTACTGTGCAAAAGACAAAATAACACAAGATTAAGTGCCAATCATACAGTGCAAACTTCTGTCTCTCTAACCCTTTACTTGATGTGCAAAATAAGCCAGATGTACTGTATATAAAATGTTAAACAGAGTAAGCTGATTTATATAACTAAAGTTCAAACATTTTTTTTAATATATTCTGGAGTTTACCACATTCTTCCCTCAGTACTTCACAAGACTTCCAGAGTACTTCTGGTTACTTTGGGTTTCTAGGGTTTTATCTCTGTTCAATATTATAGGGCCAAGTTTGAGTAGCATTAAACCACATTGAGTCACTTTGAGTTAATCAAGTACAACCTGTGTCTTCCTATCCTCTTTCTTCTCAGACCACCAATGCCCGGGTTCCCTTTTCTCCTCCTTTTCCTCTTTCTTGTACCTTTGTCTTTATAGTTTGGCACTATAACCATAAAATACATAAATCACAGCAGTGAAACCAGCCTAATAAACTGACCAAACAATACATATGAATCTACAAAATGCTATAAAAAATACATACTGTACTTCAATGGTAATACAATAGTTCAGTATGCCCAATAGCACCTTTTATTTTTAAAATGATCACAAGGGTCAAATTTAAATCCCTTGATTTTTAATTTAGTTTTATCTCAGGGCACTTACTTTTATAAAAATAGTTTTATCTGCAGCAGTTTTTTGCTTCTACTATCATTCGTTGTTCTCCTGTATTTTCCTCAGAGCTTTACCTGCTCGACCGACTGACCATTTTGCTAATTACCAGGTACAATGCCCACTAGCTAATTTACTTTGCTTACAGTTGAGTTACTTTGAACAAATGGCTGTTGAACCAAGTTTTTTGTAGGCAAAAATATACTGCTGATTAAAAAAAGCAAAGGCTGGCATCTTAAAGTTTTCCAGGGCATCCACCAGTTCCCCTAGGGTGCTTGTATTGGCATCTCTGGCTGTTATCCCAAAGTGCATGTGCTTATAGGCTTGCCAGTCATGTGCTCCACTCCAACCAATCAGTGGGCGTTATTACTTCCTGGTTTTGTGAGCCCCTTAAATTCAAAAAATCTAATTGTTATATCTTTATTTTCTGTACTTTCTATACTGACATTCCTCTTGTTTCTTTCCAAGTTTTACACAGGTTCTTGTTAATGTGTAAGCCACAAAGACATGACCCTCTAAAATGTGAGCTGAGTTTACTCATTTAGGGGACTCAAACAAGACAGGGGGGATATTCAAAGGCTGGATGCCTCCTCCTCTTTTTCCTCTCTTCTTATTCTCCTGTCACTTATACTGCAGGCTCTAAAATCTTCTGGAAAGGTCAGAAATTACTACAAAATAGTGTAGCAATGGTGGTATACCTTTTGTAAAAATAAATATTGATTTTCTAACTCCTACTAGTACCATTTCTCCTCAATGGTCTAGCATCTGCCTGCACCTTCCTTCTCAGTGCAACTCCCAGAATCTTCCAGTGCCAGACAGTCACATTTTAATGTTGTAAAAACTAAAAATGATTGACAAGAAGTATATGTGGCAAAATTAGTCCTCAGTTCACTACCAAACTGGTGGTATGTGGTTTTCACCATACAGTATTTCAAATTTTTGAAGGCATTATGTGTGTTACAATCCTGAAAATGCACTTAAAATCAAACAACAAAATAAATTGAATCTCCTGTCAAACAAATCAATACTGCTTCTAAATAATATGCATTATGAAAAAATGTTCAGCATGAAAGAAGATTGTACCTACCAAATTAAGTATTGGTCATATATCTACAGTTTGATAGAAGGTGCTAGTTCTGTAACATTTGTTATTACAGGAGGTTCAGAAATGTTTAGTAATAGTTTATTGTACCATATTCTCAAAAATTATTTTATGTATGCCAAGTATTGTCACATTGTGTAGCACTAGCATCTTTTTATCATAGACATATGACTATATCATTATTTACTGAAGCCTTTGCAAATATTTTGCAAATTGATTTAATAAATTATATGGTTTAGAAGCAATGATTTGTTTAACAGGAAGTTTATAAGGGATATGCAGTGGTTCAGTGTGTGATAATGCATTTATCTTGTACAGTTTCCAGTGACCTCAAGTAACCTCATGAGTGCCGAAGGCACGAGTGAGAGTTACAGAGGTCATTGAAACTGTACAAATAATGCATTATCACACACTGAACCACTGCATATTCCATTTATGCAACAGGTTTAGATGTTGTGTGAACATTTTGATTTTGGTAGGTGTAAATAATTTGTCAAAAGGAAAAGAAAATTTAATTTTATGCTGTTTTTGCTAATTATAAAATACAAAATGGTATCTATAAATGAAACACCACTCATTTTGTAGATATTTTTGAGCTGAACATTTTCGTGCTCACAGTACCATGCTATCATTTTTGTTTTAAAGTTATTTATATTTGTTTGTCAAAAAGTGAACAAAAATTACATTTTCTTCTGTTTTCTTGCTAACCATATACAATATACAGGGTTTATATAAATGAAACATTATTCATTTTGTAGATAATTTTGTGCTGAACAATTTTCGTGCTCACAATACCATGTTATCTTTTTTTGTTTTTAAGTTTTTGACATTTAAATATGGTTAGTACTGCTTCTGAGGCAGAACATTCTAAATTAATTCTGAAGAGAACTGTGTAGATAAATGAGCTACTGATGTAGTTACTGTGTGGATAAATGGGTGATGATGTAGTTACTATGTGGATAAATAAATTTATTACCATAGTAGTGAAGATAAATGGTTTTATTCTACAGTTTTTATCCTGACCCCTGTTGCATAAATATATATATATATATATATATATATATATATATATATATATAGTGCAGTTTCAGGATTGTAACAGATTTAACACATTGAAAAGCATGGAATATTGTGAAACAACACGTAACACCAGTTAGTCAATGATTATTGCTGCTGATACTTTTTCGCTATCATTTTTAGTTTTTGAGATATTACAATTTGTTTGTAGTATTTGTTTAAACCAAATAAAATGTGTTAAGCAGTGTGAAGTACTGTATGATACAAATATTTACAGTGGAACACAACTGACGGGTGCAGATTGGCTATAATGGTAGCCAAAGTTTTGAAAGTACTAAACAAAGTGGGAAAAACACTTAACATCCAGAATGAATTTGTAATAACATCAAATATTTTTACAGCATGTCAGTAATGAACAAAAAACAGCAGAGTAGTTGTTCTGATTACATATAGTTTATGTTCCCTTTAAAGCTGTATCACACTGCAAGCAAATATTCTGCACTGACAAATGCTTATTTTGTTTGCATTCACTTTTTTGGAGTGCAGTGTTTTTTTTTTAATTCACATTTCAGTTGTGTTGTGCTTTTTTGCATTCATTTTTTAGTTGTGCTAAACATTTGTTTGCACTGAGTTTTGAGTTGCAATAATATTGTATTATAATAATCGGGTATTATTTTTTCAATAGAGAACCCCATAACATAATATGCCATTATAAAGGAGTGTTTATAATGGCAAACATGTGCTGGGTTTCCCTCATCCTGTGCATGCTCTGGTGGCCCTGTCTCCCTTCCCTCACTGTGGATGCTGACTTACCACTGGAGCTTACTTGGACTCCATGGTAAGTCAATTAAAATAAAAAAGCATGCAACAACTGGAGGAACTTAATAAAAATAAAAAAAGTTCTCTTCAACAGCTACATCTGACTAAACCCACTGAAACCCGATCAGATGATGATGTGGCTGTACAGAGACATTGACTTATTTTATATAATTGCTGTGGTGAAAAAACAATACCCAGCAATTACATATGATAAAATATGGGGTGGTGTGTAAAACTCAAATGTTACACATGCCCTCATTGTTTGATGCTTAGATAAACCCCTTGAGTTCCACTCTTGGGGTTTATGTTGCATCCAACACTCATTATGTGTGTAAAATTCTTGTTACACACCCCTTCCCATACTTTATTCTATATTTAATTCTTCATTTTTAGGTACACTTTACTGGTTTTGATTGCAGTTGTTATTTGTCTTTTCTTGATTGAATTTTACATTTATTTTTGTTTCGTTAAATTATTTTTGTGGCATAACACGTTATATTGAATTTGTTGTTATTCATTAGTATGTGTTGGTTGTTGCTATACTCATTTGATTGCATCTAGCATTTTGTTTGTGTTCTGCACTTCAATGCCACCATAAATAACACTTGTAACCAAATATGTAGTTAATTTTAATAACATCCCTGCTGAACATGCTGGCAAACTAAAAACATTCATACTCAGCACAAATCTGATCAAAGTCTCGTAAAAAACCCCGGCAAGTCTAAAACTGGAGGGTGCTTATATATGTATTAAGGACCCAAACTGTTCACCAATCTTCTAAGTAACTTGAGTATCAATGTGTCCAAATTGTTATTTTAAATCTCTACACAAGCCAATAAATTGTATTTCTAATTTTTAACTGATAGTTTAGTGATTGCTCGATACATATTGCAATACATAATTTGTACCTGTGTATCTAATGTATTGTGTTGTATTTCCTCATTTTCTCAACCTCCAGGTATGGCTAAAAACAGGATACATTGCCCAGTAAACCTCCTGGTAAAAATCATAAAATAAAATGCAATAGGTTCAGCTATTGGTGGCACCAGCCAACTCTTGTTTTTTGCTAATTCATTTCCAGGTCTCAGTTCAAAATTAATTTCAAACCATCTTAAACTCTTGAAGCAGATTTGGTTCACATGGCTTAAACTGTTTTAGAACACACAAGGAGATTTAGATTTCACTTGAACTGGTTTACCAATACCTAACCCTGACCCCTTCATTAAGTGGATTATATCAGCCTCCTAATAGGCCAGTTTCAATAAAACAATGGGGGCTGCAACCACTTTTTTAAAGATGGGTTTAACTCCCTCATCCAAATTCCAGTCAGCATCATTTACAACTCAGTAACACAAAAGACATTCACAAATGCATTTTACTTTCCAGCTATTCTGTTCTTGTTTGCTAAGAACATCACCATGAAGGTAGGAGTTGTGTCCACAGGCATAACTCCCTTACAACTGAGGCTTTTTCAGGAGCAGGCTGTAATGTGCTACTTTTGACTGCCCAGTCCCTTGCTTAGGAAATGACTGTGATGTCACAATCAGGGCCATGACTTAGGCTCCTAAAAAGCATCGGATGTAGATAAACTATGAGGGATAAACAGCAGCATTAGATTGGGGCACCAGCATCGATGGGATGCACCAAAGTAGAAGGTATAAGCAGAGATCAGCTTGAAAAGTTAATACAAAAACCAAAACTGTTCTTGCCACACTTGTGTTTAGAGAATTTGTACCACTTGTTGGATGGGGGGGGGTGGAGCAAAGGTAGGAGAGGGGGCAGTGGGAGCACTACAAGTGTTTCTGCTTGAGGTGCCATCAAGTCTAAAATCAGTCCTGGGGTTAAAGCTCTTGTTTTGATCTAATTATTTCTAGTAATGAAGAATGGAACTGCATGAAATTAAGGGGGGTGAAATTACATGCTAACTGAGTTTGGCTGTTGATGACTGTGATTAGTGAATGCTAGCAGCTGGCCTTTGGTTTTTTTGTCACATGCTGCAATTTCTTGGGGGTCATTTTAATAGACGTTAGCCCATCAGATAAGGGACAATTTATCTTTTGACTGTTTCCAGGACAGTTATGAAGCAATAAATTAATAAGTAAATTACCAAGTTAATATCTCTTTCATTAGATCATAATTGTTGTGTAATAACAAACAGTGACTTGGTACAGTTTGTCCTAGAGAAAAACAAAATGATCCCATTACTATTTACTGTGTCCTAATCATTATATCAACAGAGCTTTAACTCTACGATAAAAAAAGATTCATTAAAAAATGTATTTGATATTCCAGACTTGCATCCTTACAGTCACCCCTCCATATGTTGAAAACTGTAGCAATGAAGTAGTGGTAGCAGTAGTAATAGTAGCAGCAGCATTAGTAGTAGCAGCAGTAGCAGTAGTGGCAGTAATACTAACAGTAGCAATAGTAGTAATAGCAACAGTAGTGGAAGTAGTTGAAGTGATAGCAGTAGCCATAGTAGTAGTAGCACCAGTAGTAGTTGTATTAGTACCAGTACTGGTAGTAGTAGAAGTAGTAGTGGTAGTAGTGTAGAGATGGGTGAAATCCGCAAATTTTGTTATGCAAAATATTTAACTAAATTCGCACGTAGTGAAATATTTCACGGGTGCAAAATGTGGAATTTCCTCCACAAAAGGTAGAATGTCACCACTTGTGGGCAAAATTCCACCACTTAAGGTGCAATTCTGAATTTTACCAGTGAAATTCTGCATTCTTCTTCCGAGAAATATTTCCCAGAATGCACAAATTTCACAAAATATTTTGCATGACAAAATCTGAGATTTCAATTTCGATGGCAAAATTACATTTCACTGCATCTCTATAGTAGCAATAGTAATAACAGCAGCAGTAGTAGTAGTAACAGCAGTAGTAGGAGTGGTAGCAGTGACAGCAGTAGTAAGAGTTATAACAACAGTAGTAGTAGCAGCAGCAGTAGTTGTAGTAGTAACAGTAGTAGTAGTGGTAATAGCAGTAGCAGTAATAGAAGAAGCAGTAACAGTAACAGTGGTATTAATTGTAGTAATGTATATTTATTAGAAGCTTGATGACTCCAAGTGAACAGAAGCTGATGTACAGTGAGTTCCAAATTCATCATTTAAAAGTTGCATTAACATAATGTGTAAGTACATACATTTTTGCATAACTATTACATACAAAATGTAAAAATTAAAAAAAAAAAAGATTTCCTTTGCAAAATTGACAAAAGTGACAAATTAGATAGCAATAAAGAAGGGAGGAGCTGAATAATTTTGGTGTCCAGACCAGAAGGAGGCTATTTCATGCAAAACTTCATCAGGGTCTGATGAAGACATTGACCTTTGATGAAGTTGAAATGCAAATTGGTCCAGTTGCACCACTTCATGAGTGTCTGAATCATAAAAACTGGAAACGTTTTTGCTTAAAAGTAAGAGGTGTCTGTTTCTCTCTTCAGCTCCATGAGCTCTAAACAACTTGCAGAGCTCTTTTTGCATAGCATCTTTGAACAGCACTTGCACATTTTTGAACTTGGAGAATTGCGCTGTCTTACTTGCCTGAAAACTGTTTTGTTTTTTCTGGATATATTTGGGTAATTACTCCTTATTTAGAACTTCAAACCTGCATAATACTGTACAATGATAAAAATTTTCTGACAGTCTCTTTTGACATTATGTATTCTCTGACTTGGAAGCCAATGAGAAAGCAATGACTTCACTTCTGTATGGATGAGTCTGTTACATTGTTGAAACATTTGCTTTAGTGATCACTGTTGAGACTGAGGGTACACTCCAACAACAGCCCACACCCACTTCCGCTTCAGCAGAGGTGTGAATATGTGGGCTAGCTGTTTGCAGAGGTCCCTCTCTGTACACCTGGGGACCTCCATGCATTTTCAGCCCTGGCTGTTGGACCCCCTACACAAAATCCCAAGCTAAATGCATGGCTGCGCTGGTGGCCATGCTGGGTGGGCAAGGTGTTAGGGGTGTTTATAAAATGGGCTTAAAAAATCCAGAATGCTGATTGGCTAAAACCTAGTTTTAGCCGTGTCCATATCAGCTTGTATTGTGCCAACTGGCACTAATTCTGCCAAGCTGAGCCACACCACACAAAAATATCACTTTTCCCAACACCATCCTTTCTGAAAAAACTAACTGCAGCTCTGTGTCACGCTAACCATATGTTCAACCACTGTGCACAGCCCCCCTCCCTACCAATACACAGGCAATACACAGGCTCTCATGTCCCAAAAGCAGTAATAAACCAGCAAACGTAAAGAAATCATCACCTGAAGCTGTTAAATAAACGGGCACACACCATGCCACTCCAGTGCGAAAGCAAACACCTCTGTTTCTCCTCTATATGAGTGGCAAATTGAGCACAAGTCCTGTCGTGGAAACACATATCCCAAACACAGCCACCCAAGCACAATTCCACATACTTAAGCTATGGACAGCCTCATCTTTACTTCAGTTTCTGTTTACCAAAGTCCAGAACCAAAATGCAGACACCCCACAGATTTCTCACTGCAACCTCTTGCCTCAACTCCCTGCCGCCTTCTTCGTGTCTTCCGTCCATACTGCATTTCTCCACGGCATCCCGCTCCTGTTCCCCTCTCTTACTAATCATTACCTGAAGTCTCATACCTGACCTAAAAAAAAGAAAAAACTGAACCTTGATATTGTTATAAAAGAATTTTTTCATTTTACTCTGTACCGTTCTCCGTTTTGAAAACCGCAATCAGGAAATGAAGCGAGTATGGTGGCAGCTGAGGGACACACTTGCTCTCAGTTGAGCTAGCCATTTAGAACAGAAACCTTAAAAAAACTCAAAGTACACACACTAATGTTTACTATTTTTTAAAAGAACGTGGGCCAGAAACATAATACTGTATGGCACAGCCTCGCTCCTCCATTGATGCTGTAAATGAAACTGCATGAGGACATGCTCCCCCCTTACTCTAACCAAGACTAGGTATTTAAATAAATAAACACATAAATTACAAAAGAGAAAAAAACACAATCTTTGACAGTTTCTAACTTTGTTGATGACTGGATACTAATGACACCCACAAACACAAACCTTCTGTACCAACTTTTAATAAAACAGCTCCATTCAAACACATTCAGAAGGACTATTTTTTCTCTTTTTTTCTACTAATAATTAATTTTTTGTCTTTTTTTATATAGTTTCTATGTGCATTTTTTAAATTAACTTCTTTACAGGGGGGCCCATTTTATAAGTGCAATAAGACACTCTGAGGTGTGGGTTACATGCTGATAAGAAAATGCCCAAGGGCATAAGGCACTCGGTGCAAGCGCCTTGTGCCTTAGTACACCCTTGGGCATGCTCTTATCAGCACGTAACCCACACCTTGTCATGTCTTATTGCTTGCATATATCCTACATCCAAGAAACACTCTCTGTGGAGTACAGGGCTGGCAGAGGTGGCAGAGGCTATGCAGCCCTAACAGCTGTATTAGTGGCTATGTGCTTCCTTCCACTTGGCCACAACTATGCGCAATCAGTCCCCTTCACCAGCGACCAGCCCTCTGAGCCTCCGCAGTGGACTGGGGGCAGCATTGGGACAGCTGACGATGTTTGGAAGATTTCTAATATTCCAATGGGAATACAGCAATCCTTGCCATATCCTATTATCTGCTACTCCAAGCAGAGTCAGGGATCCACTGGGAGCCCAGCATTTGGATGCCTGCAGTCTGTAACATCTCCAACCCCCTGCTGCTCCATGCCTCCACACATGGATCTGCACTAGTGGAGTGCAGTGGGCAAGGGTTGTGGATGCCATCCAGTACAGATGTGCATCGGGTGTGGCATGCCGCAGCTGGGACAGATCAATTTGAAAAAAATCCCAGATCTCTTTGTTGATTGCACCCTGATTGGTTAAGAGCAATCAACGGTGCTTTGACAGCAATTTTTGTACCTTTGTATATCTTAATGTAATCATAAAACTAAAAGTTTAAAAACATGAGAGAGGCTCTTCCTACAGTTAAGTAAGCAATAATACCTGACAGAGTGAGCATTACTGGGATATAACGGACTGCCCAGGGGTGAAATGAGGTCCAATGCTGCAGGTGGAGGGCCTTATCGCCCATGTAAGGTCTGTTATATCCCATGTGGCCCACCCTGGAGGGTATTATTGTGCTTAGAAAATGAGCATGTGTGTAAATTTAAATTAAATAATAGAATAACAGATGAAGACATTTTTAATCTTTAAAAAAACAAAACTCTTTTTTTAAAGTAGTCCCTAAATGTGTGTGCTGTTCCTTCTGCTGCCCCCCACCACGCACAGTGATCCCAGTCATTCTGTTTTACTAACTCCCACCCAATACTACTCCCCCAACTTGCAGAATGTCCTGTGTTGTACAGTGTTCCCTTAGCAGTGTCTTGCCATCCTTGCTTGTGGTGACAACGCAGTTGCTATATATTTTTTTTTTTGTGTGATTGGAAGAGGCTGCTATCAGGCATGTGACCATGCATGACCTGCCACATTAATCCAGGAAGTGGAGACTGGGAAATATAATTCCAGATGGCAGCGCTGTAAATTAGTGTTTTAATTTTTTATATTTAACTGAGCCGCACTTTTTCTTTTATTTGCCTGATAATTAACAATGTGAGGAGACAGATCTGTTTTCTGGTTCCTTCCCTGCAGGTTTGTTCTGTTTACTGTTTCCTTCCTTGCTTGTTTATTGTGTTTGCTGGTCAATCACTACTGGGCAATGGGATGTGTGTGACTAAACAGGAAGATACGCTGGCAATTATTATTGAGTTACTTGGTGGTCGGGTGTGATTGCCTACTCTTTTCAAAGAGTACAGTTTTTTTAAATAAATGAGCCTGACCGGGGAAGGGGGTGCTTGGATGGTTGCCAACTCACCCACTAAATGATTAGGGGAAAAATGGCAGCTGACTCATTTCAAAATTTGGGGTGGCCCATGGATCACCTAAGTAATGGAGCACCCTGAATTGGTACTTGTATTTTACTGGGAGTTGTTAAAAAATAACAGCCTGGGTGCAAGGGTGCTTCAGCCAATCAGAATGCAGCTTTTGTGGTGCCCATTTTCTAAATGTCTTTAATAAAGAACAAGGTACTGTGAACTGTGACATTTGGTAACCACTAGAAAACAATTTCATTTAACTGCAATCAATATAACCAGCAGAGTGTACATGTGGCAACATAACAGATGATTCATTAAGACCCTTGTCAAATCTTGTACCTGGATAATGTATGAAAACATGCTGTTCCTCTGAACTATGATAAATAAAAAAAACTATTTTGAGTTAAGAAGAAAAATTAAACAAAGTCATACAAAAGCAAAAAATGTAAAATAGTCTTCTCGCCTTGAGTTCCTATGTGAGCAGCCACACATAGAAACATAAAAACATATAATGTGTCATCAGATAAGGACTAGTTGGCCCACCTAGTCAACCCAGTTTGTCCCTGCCTATACTGCCACTGCAGAATGTACTGCACCTGATCTCTGGCTACCTCAATCCGTTTTCATACAAAGATTTCTTTGTGCCTAGATCATGCATGTTTGAAGCCCACCACTGTTTTTGCTCCCAACACCTCCACTGATAGACTGTTCCAGGGTAGAAGACTTGGTTTGCTGGCCAAGGCACCTAGCTTCACCTGAGCTCTTTCCTTCTAAGACTGCTTGAAAGGCAGCGTAGAAGAACTTACCAGAGCAAGGGAAAAGGATTGAGACTTAGTTTAGCTAAGCAGATTTACTGTGTGGTGGTGTTTTTATTTTTTACTCACAGGGATTGCTACTGTTTGTTGCTAACATTTCATTGCTTTATTTTTTCTCTGATTCAGATTGTTGTTGCTGGTATACCTTCTTCTGCATTATTACAAGGTGTGCCTACAGGTGTGTGCTAACAAATTACTCCTGTAATCTTCTGATTCAAATTGTCTTTTGCAAGGTATATCTTCTGTTACTGCTTTATTTTTCTCTGGAGCAAAGTGTTTCTTACAGCGTATATCTTCTCGAAATTATTACAGGTGGTGCTTTACAGGTTTTACAGTTTTGTCTAACATTAGGATAAGCTTTCAGGGTTACTGCATTTGTTGTTGACTGATTGTTTCTGCTCTTACCTCCTTGTTCTTTCGTCCATGGTTCTTCTTTTAGGCAGGGAAGGCCCAGCCACCCACCCCATCCCCAACCACCCCATGCTACACTCCTTTTATAGGGTACCACAGTTGTGACATTTCCTGTGGCAGAGCAGGAAGGGCGGATCAGTGGGCCCACAAGGTGATCTCATTTACAGGGCACTAGTAATTTAACTTGTTATAACAAGTTAAACAAAACACAATTAAACCATTACTTGCATTTTTCTTCCTTTTTTTTCCCTTCTAATTACTCTGACTAGGTTACAAACCCAGCAACTTATTTGGAATGGATTTCATTAACTGCAGGTACTGTGGAACAATTTTCAGAAGGACAGTCTTACAGGATTTAGGACACTGCCCTACATGCTGGGCCTTTGGAGATCTTAGGACTCAGCTCCAGGCAGCATGGGCAGAGATTGCACACCTCAAATTTCATATTGAAGAGGAAATACATTATAAGAACCACCCGCCATTTCCCCAGCATCCACCAGAAAACCTCGGACTGCAGAGGGTAGTTGGTCCAGGAGGTTGGCAGGTGGTTAGAGGAGCAAATCAGGTGCCCCATCACCTCTGCTCTCCAACACATTACCTCCAAAAACCATATAAACACTACAAACAGGTATCTGCCTCTATCTCTGAAATCAAATAAAGAGGCAGAAGACACTGCAGAAGCAGGACACTGTAGCACAGGAACTAGCACAACAAAACTCACCCAAATCAGGAACCAAAACAAAAAAAGCACAAAGGAAATCCAAAAAACTTCTGATCATAGGAGACTCCATGATTCGGGGAGTTGATACCCATCTCCAGCCAGGGGTGATGGTCAGATGTCTCCCCGGTACATCAGCATGGAGAGACACTGACCGCATTGCTAAAATTGTTCACAAAGCAGGAGAAAACATTGATGTCCTAGTACACATAGGGACTAATGATCTCGCCAGCCAGTCAGTTGTGGAGACCAAGGAACACCTGACTAGGCTGGGTGACAAACTATCATCTATTTCGTCCGGCATCTCCTTCTCTGAGATCCTGCCAGTCTGGGAGAGGAGCAGATGGACGGAAGGTCAGAGAAGGGGAGATAGGGAGCTAAACACGTGGCTCAAGGACTGGTGCCAGGAAAAGGACACAGATTTGTAGGGAACTGGCATCAGTTCTGGGAGCGAAAGTTCTTTAAATTTGATGGACTGCATCTGACTAAAGAGAGTCAGTGCATTGGGGCAGAAGTTTGACGCCTTTGCAGAATATTTGAACCAGCAATGGGGAGAGGGGTGCAGCACCCATACGCTGAATGGGAAGAACACCCCCTCCCCAGCTAGTGGTCAAACAGGAATTCAGCATGTTTGCTGTTCATTTGCATCACCAGGTAAGAAAAAGGTTTGTCTCCCCATACGATGCACAGGGGTAATGCCAAACTTCACCCAACAACTAACACACCAAAATCTGGCCAATGGAAAATCATGTACACAATGCTCACAGCCTGGGAAATAAGATCCCAGACCTGCAGGCAATAATGTCAGAGGCTAAACTGGACATAGTAGCAATTAGTGAGACGTGGTTTACCAGTAACCACCTGGGAGACTTCAGTACCTGGCTATGTATTGTTCAGAAGAGACCGAGGTGCAAAGAGGGAGCAGTGGCCCTGTATGTTAATGAAAATATCAAAGCTACAGAAATTCAGAATACACATAAGGAGCCAGAAGAACTGTGGGTCACCCTGGAAACAGGAAATGGGACAGCATAAGAACTGGGGTTGTCTACAGGCCCCCAGACCAGAGGGAGGACATAGACACATTACTGTTAGAAGATATACAAAACATGACAGCTAAAGGGAGGTTCTGATAATGGGAGACTTCAACATGCGGATACAGATTGGTCAATACCAGCAGGAACATCTGCCAGAACTAGACTCATAGTGGATTCCCTGCAGGGGGAGGGCCTCAAACAACTGGTACAGCAACCCACAAGAGACAGGGCTATCCTAGATCTAGTACTGACCAACAAAGAAGGGATCACAGATCTCCAGGTAGAAGGTCACCTGGGCGCCAGTGACCATCACATGGTATGGTTCAATTTGGCTACTACATCTAAATCATCCCATTCCAAGGCAAAAATATGGGACTTCAGAGGAGCTGACTTTGATAAGATGGCCAACAGAGTTAAGCTAGCCCTGGCAAAAAGAAACACAGGTGAGGGGTACAGGCAAAGTGGGCAAGCATTTAGGATGCAATACTTGAAGCAACATCCCATTGTGTTAGACAGAAAAGGAAGAGCAAAAGAAGAAGGAAACCACTTTGGTTCTCAAATACAGAAGCAGAAAGGTCAGAGCCAAAGGCTGGCCTTCAGAAAATATAAGGAACACAGCGGGATGAAGATAGGGAGGCATACCAAACTGCCCTAAGGGAAGCAGGTAAGGCAGGCAGGCAAAGTCCCAAACTGAGAAACACTAGCAACGAACAGTAAAAGAAGGTGACAAGACTTTCTATAGATACATTAGTGAAAGGAGAAAGTCCAGAGGGGTATTGCTAAGCTTAATGGAGAAAAGGGAGCATGTGAGGAGGAGGACCCTGTAAAGGCATCTATCCTAAATAGATACTTTTGCTCAGTATTTACTGAAGAGAGGTAGGGCAGGGCCCACAGCTCAGCATCATGGACACAGGGGGAGAGGTGAGCACTACTCCCTTCACAAAAGAAAGGGTCCTACAAGAGCTTGCTAAGCTCAGGGTGGATAAGGCAATGGGACCTGATGGCATACATCCCAGGGTACTTAAGGAGCTAAAGGAGGAACTAGCAGAGCCATTAGCAGAATTGTTTAGTGAGTCTCTGAGCACAGGAGAGGTCCCAGAAGACTGGAGAAGGGCTCATGTGATCCCGCTTCACAAGAGTGGTAGCAGGGAGGAGGCGGGGAACTACAGACCGGTCAGTCTTACCTCAGTAGTGGGCAAGATTATGGAGGCACTCATGAAAGGATAGTGCAATACCTGGAATTCATAGGGGCACAGGATCCAAGACAGCATGGGTTTACAAAGGAAGGTCCTGTCAAACTAATCTCATAGATTTCTTTGACTGGGTAACCAAGTGGTGGACCAAGGGGGAGCAGTTGATGTCGCCTACCTTGACTTCAGCAAAGCTTTTGACACTGTTCCACATAGAATATTGATAAATAAGCTGGGTAGGCTCGGGGTGGGTCAGAAGTTGGTCAACTGGGTGGCAAACTGGTTGACGGGCAGAAAACAGAGAGTGGTGGTAAATGGTATACAGTCAGAAGAGATGCAAGTCACAAGTGGGGTACCTCAGGGATCAGTCCTGGGGCCAGTCCTCTTCAACATCTTCATTAGTGACCTTGCAGATGGACTAGAGGGTAAGGCTTGTCTGTTTGCAGATGACACCAAGATCTGCAACAGAGTAGATGATCCAGATGGGATGGGCAGAATGAGAAGAGATCTGGATAAACTAGCAGAATGGTCAGAAGAGTGGCAACTGGGATTTAATGCAAAGAAGTGCAAAATCATGCACATAGGAAGAGAAACCCTGAAGCCACCTATAGGCTGGGAGGAGTTGCTAGCAGTCACAAAGGAAGAAAGAGACTTGGGCATCATCATCACTGATGACCTAAAATCATCCAAGCAGACCTCTAAAGCAGTAGGTAAGGCTAGGGGGGTGTTAGGGTGTATTAGTAGGGGTATCACAAGTCGTAAGAGGGAGGTAATAATCCCTCTGTACAAGACACTGGTTAGGCCCCATCTGGAGTACTGCGTGCAGTATTGGAGGCCACACCTTCACAAGGACATTAACCAAATTGAGGCAGTCCAGAGAAGGGCAACCAAATGGTGCAGGGACTGCATCAGAAGACATATGAGGACAGATTAACAGAGCTCAATATGTATACCCTTGAGCAAAGGAGGAGAGAGGTGATATGATCGAGGCATTCAAACATCTTAAGGGCATAAACAAGGTGAAAGAGTCTAACATGTTTAAATATAAGAAAAATAGCAGGACAAGAGGACTGCATGAGATTAGAGGAGGCCGATTAAGGGGAATGTGAGGAAATTCTGTTTCACAGAAAGGGTGGTGGATGCATGGAATGGCTACCACAAGAAGTGGTGGCTATGAATACAGTGCAGGGCTTCAAACAGGCATGGGATAGGCATAAGGGAGCAATATAAATGACTATGAATAGATAGGCCACTGACAGAGAAAAGGCCGATGGCACATTTATAAGGTAGAAAAAGAAATGGGCAGACTGGATGGGCCTTTCGGTCCTTATCTGCCGTCAACTTCTATGTTTCTATGTTTCTATATGCCACTCTTTCAGTGATGAAGATGAAGTACTTACTCACATCCCTCCTAAACTCCCCCAGCTTCAGCTTCATTGCACGCTGTCTTGTCCTAGTGCACCTTCTCTTCTGAAAAATACTGCCCTTACAGGTCCTTACAGCTGTCTATCATGTCCCCTGTCCCTCTTCTTTCTTCCAGGCTGTACATATTGAGATCTTTTAGTCTCTCCCCATAGGGCTTTGGTTGCAATCCTAATACCATTTTATTTGCCCTCATGTGGACCACTTTCACCCTGTCTATGTCCGTTTTGAGATGTGGTCTGGGGTCTCACCAATAATCAATACAGGGACAACACCAACTATCTCCTTCTGGTGGTGATTCCCCCCCTCCATACACCCCAGCATCCCACTGGCCCTGCCTACAGCCTCGTCACACTGCCCTGCCACCTTGAGGCATCAGATATGAAATCTCCAATGTCCCCCTTCCCCCATTTCATATACTGCCTTTGGGTTTCTGTGCTTTAGGTGCATGATTTTGCACTGTTTTGCATTGAAACCCAGCTGCCATACCTTTGACCTCTCCTTGAGTTTTCTTAGATCTCTTCTCATCCTCTCTAACCCCTCTAGAATATCTACCCTTTTGCAGATTTGATCTCATCTACAAAGAGGCATGCCTTCCTTTCCAGTTCTTCTGCAGTTTTGATTATAAAGACAATGAAGAGGACAAGTCCCAGCACTGAGCCATGAGGTACTCCTCTGATCATGTCCCCTTATTAGAGTGAGTGCCATTTACCACCAGCCTCTGTCACCTAGCCATCAACCAGTTCCTTACCCAGTTTACAACCATCGGTCCAACTACTAAACTGTTTCATTTCCTCATAAGCCCCCTATGAAGTATGGTGTTGAAGGCCTTGTTGATGTCTAAGTATGCCATGTCCACTGCCCCATCGTGATCTAGTCCCCTGTTCACCAGTCAAAGAAATCAGTCAGGTTCATCTGACATGACCTCTCCCCCATGAATTCATGCTGCCTCCAATCTTGTAACCTGCTGTGTTCAAGATACTCCAATATCCTTTCTTTTAATAGTGTTTCCATTAACTTCCCCACCATTGACAATACACTGACCAGCCTATAGTTTCCAGTCTCCTCCCTGCTGCTACTCTAATTGAGTGGTGCTACATTCAAACACACACATACTCAGTGGGAAGCTGCTGGATCTTCCCCAGTTTTTAAGACCTAGCACCACCCCTGCTGATTTAAAGGAAGTTTCATTTGATGTGGCAACACCCTGGCTGCTTAGTGAATTGACACTGGTTGTGGGGGGCCTCAAGTCAGCTGAAAACAGCTGAGAACAGCTAATATTTTTCCTAGTCAAACTATCTCTTGTTGGGAGCTGAAATACTGAACATAGGATTTGCAAGAAGGTGAGTTGTGCTCACAACAGAGGGAGGGGAACCTTTCAATTGTCTTTGGTTTGTAGCAGATATACTGCAGGTGGAGGCTGCTTCTAACTGAAAGGTGAAATAAGGAATTTACAATTATCAGGAAAAGACAGTCTTGTTACAATTCTTACGATTTTCAGTGCAGGAAGATTTTAAACTCTGGCGAAACATTTGTCACAAATCCTGAAATAAGTGCAGGTACAGGTTGTGTATTTGACCCAGACAGTAAACTGTTTTCTGTGTTTATCTTTGTTTGCCTTAAAAGGCAATTCCAAACTTTCTCAGGAAGTGATTACATCACAGACACTTAATCAGCCAATAGCTTGGGTAACAGACCTGAGAACAATAGTATTATAAGCAAGTGTTTATAGTAAACTCATCAGAACAGCTAATATTTTTCCTAGTCAAACTATCTCTTGTTGGGAGCTGCAATACTGAACATAGGATTTGCAAGAAAGTGAGTTGTGCTCACAACAGAGGGAGGGGAACCTTTCAATTGTCTTTGGTTTTGTAGCAGATATATTGCAGGTGGAGGCTGCTTCTAACTGAAAGGTGAAATAAGGAATTTACAATTATCAGGAAAAGACAGTCTTGTTACAGTTCTTAAGATTTTCAGTGCAGGAAGAGTTCAAAGCACAGCTGACTTATTTTGGGGCTGACTGCTTTCAGAGCACAAACCACCAGGCTGTTTTGGGGCTGGGGAGGTTTACCTGTGTCTGACTTGGATGTCTGGATTTTTCTCTGTTTGATTAGCAGGGGATTTTCTCTGTCAAATTGTTGTGTATAGTATCTTGCAGGCAGGAAGGCACTCATCGCAGCGGTGGGTCAGAGATCTTAGCTGATTGTTTTGTGAGGGCACAATTTAGGCCCAACCCCTTCCCACCCGTCACCCCACCCACCCCTGGAAATAGTTCCTTTATACCTGGGGTTCTGACATCATTTCCTCAAGATGTAAGGTGCATATCAATGTCATATCCTCTCTAGCACACAGCACTGAAAATATACGCATACACATTGTATAATATATATATATATATTTCAATATAACAAACCAATCACACATACACAAAAAAAAAAAGTACATAGTCATGTGGGAAGTAGTGCAATGTAATGGCTGTGGGGCAGCAGTCTTCCGGGAGCCTTTCTGGAGGATGAGATGCTGCCCTATTTGCAGACAACTCTCTGCCCTGAGGGAGGAAGTTGCCCGTCTTCAGGCCACACTGGACAGCAGTAAGAGAACCTTGCCCCAGGCCAGACTGGATGGTAGGAAGGAACCCCCATCCAGGGAGCACCAGAGCCACCACCACTACCTCAGAGTTTGCAAAAGCACAGCAGTTGGACCACAGTGGGCTCAGGGAGGGTGAGGAGGGTGGAACAGAGGCACACCCAGTCAGTTGTTCCACTCCACAATCCATACACCATTCTGGGGGAGTGCAGCTCCCCTATGGATGCACCCACGGAGGAGATTATGGAGGCTGAGGACACCTGTCACAAGGGAGACCCACAGGAAGGAGGCAGAGGATGCCACAAGGAAAGGAAGCAGCTCCTGGTGGGGGACACAATTATTAGGGGGACAGAACTGAAGGGAGCAAGGAAAACTGAAATAAAGTGCCTGCCTGGTGCCATGGCTTGTAGGGACAGGAAGCGCATCCTCAGGATCACGAGAACAGCTCTACGGGAGTCTGAGCTGGATGTCATTGTCCACCTAGGGACAAATGACTTGGCTCAACATGAGATTAGAGCAGTGCAGAAGGACTTTGTAGAACTGGGAAGGGGCCTAAGACAAGTAGCACACACAGTATCCTTCTCAGAGGTGCTGCCTGTAAATGGCATGAGTGAGGCAAGGTACTTTGCACCATGCAGTTTAATGAGTGGTTGAAAAATGGTGTGGAGCACAGGGTTTGGCTTCATTGGGGACTGGGGTTCCACCTGGAGGACACCAGCCTATACTGGCAGGATGGTCTGCATCTGTCCAGGAAGGAACAAGTCTTTTGAGCAATCGGATTAAATGCTTCATTGGCAAGCTTTTAAACTAGTCAAGGGGGGAGGCACTGATAAGCAACAGGAAAATCCCAGCCTCTCCCTACAAAACAGGGTACTAAATGGGAAAAAGACCGAGGTAGAAAGGTCAGTGGGGGATGCTGCAACAGAAAGTAAAGCCACCAAAAAATGGAAAGCAATGAGTAGCAATGCACGTAGTCTGAGTAACAAGCTTCCTGAATTAGTGGCCTTGATGGAGGAGGAACATCTGGATATCGTGGCAGTCACAGAAACATGGTTCACACAAAACCATGACTGGGATGTAAACATACCAGGATACACTATCTACAGGAGAGACAGAGAGGGTAAAAGAGGAGGAGGAGTAGCTCTTTACATAAGGGAAGGAATCAAAGTAACAGAACAAAAGAAAACAGGGAGAAGAAGCACTGTGGGTAAATTTGGAGACCGGCAATGGCACCACAATCCGCACAGGGGTTGTTGAGACAGACCCTTCTCAGGGAGGAAATGGACAAGGAAATGATAGAAAGTATACTTAGTATGGCAAAAAAAGGGGAGATATTGCTGATGGGTGATCTGAATATGCCAGATGTTAACTGGAGTGCAGTTGCCGCAGCTACTTCGAAGAGTGGGGTTATTCTAGATGCGCTACAGGGGGCATGCCTTAGACAACTAGTATTGGAGCCCACTCGAGAGGGAGCAATCTTAGACCTGGTTCTCTCAAATGGAGATGAAGAGAGGATCACAGATGTAGAAGTGGGTAGCCATCTGGCAACTAGCGACCATCGAACAGTATGGTTCACAATAAACACAGCAATAGAGGCAAGCCATACAAAGGCAAAAGTACTGGACTTTAGGAGGGCTGACTTTGCCAAATGGACGAAGTGCCTAAGGAATGCACTAGCAAATGGGCAGGAAGAAGGGTGGAAGAACAATGGGGAATAATAAAAACTGCCATCACAGAGGCAACAAGCCTTTGTGTGAAGCAAATAAACAAAACTAAATGATGTAAGAAACCACTCTGGTTCTCAAAGGAAGTAGCAGTGAAGGTTCAAGAGAAAAAGAAAGCTTTCAGGAAGTACAAGGAATCACAGAAGGAGCAGGACAGAGAACTGTATCAGTTAAAGCAAAAGGAAGCTGGGAAGGCAGTCAGAACAGCAAAGGCCCAAACCGAGGAAAAGATAGCCAACTCAGTTAAGAAGGATAAAACCTTTATAGGTACATCAGGGAAGCGAAGGAAGACCAAGGGAGGGATAGTGAGGCTTAATAAAAGTGGGGGAGGGCAGAGTGAGACTGTGAAAAGGCAGAGATACTAAACAAATATTTTGCTCAGTATTTACAAAGGAAGGGGGTACCTAGAACAAACAGTAGAAACACACTGGATACAGAAGTTGATACCAGCCCATTTACAGAAGAAAGGGTTCTGAAAGAACTCTTAAAACTGAAGGTGGACAAAGCAATGGGGCCTGATGGGATTCATCCCAGAATTCTAAAAGAACTAAGGGTAGAATTAGTGACACCACTGACTACCCTGTTTAACAAATCATGGGAGGATGGGGTGGTACCTGAGGACTGGAGGAGGCAGATGTGATTCCCTTCACAAAAGTGGAAGCAAGGCAGAAGCAGAAACTACAGACCTGTTAGTTTAACCTCAGTGGTAGGAAAATGATGGAATCACTTCTGAAGGAAAGAATTGTTGAATATCTAGAGGCCAGAGGGGCACAGAACCCAAGGCAGCATGGATTTACAGCAGGAAGGTCATGCCAGACAAATCTGATAGATTTCTTTGACTGGGTGACCAAGTAGTAGATCAGGGAGGGCTGTGGACATGGTCTACCTAGACTTTAAAGGCATTTGACACAGTGCCACACAAAGATTAATATACAAGTTAGCTAGCCTGGGAGTGGGTCCCAAGATGACAGCCTGGGTAAAAATTGGCTGGAAAATAGGACACAGAGTAATAGTAAATGGAGTCACTCTGATGAAAGGGGTTACTAGTGGGGTACCGCGAGGTTCAGTATTAGGACCAGTCCCTTCAATGTCTTTATAAGTGACATTGCAGAGGGACTGGAAGGAAAAGTATGTCTCTTGCAGATGACACAAAGATCTGCAACAGAGTTGATGCACAAGGTGGGTGGAAGGATGAAAAGGACTTGGCAAGGTTAGAGGAATGGTCAAATGTGTGGCAGCTTAGATTCAATGCTAAGAGTGCAGGTAATGCACCTGGGAAACAAAAACACAGGGAAGAGTACACAATGGGGGTGAGATACTAACAACAACAAAATGGAAAGGGACCTGGGGGTAGTCATATCAGATGACCTAAAGGTGGGCAAGCAATGTGAGAGGGCAGCAATGAGGGCTGGGGGATATTGGGACGCATTGGGAGGCATCACCAGTAGAAAACAAGTTATTATCCCTCTGTACAGACAGCTGGTCAGACCCCATCTGGAGTACTGCGTGCAGTTCTGGAGACCAGTCTTACGCAAAGACATAGACAGGATGGAAGCTGTCAGAGGAGGGCAACTAAAATGGTGCAGGGTCTGCACAGGAAGACATATGAAGAGAGACTAAAGGAGCTTAATATGTATAGCCTCGAGGAAAGGAGGAGAGAGGGGACATGATAGAAACTTTCAAGTACCTCAAGGGAATCAACAAAGTACAAGAGGGTAGCATCTTTCAAAAAAAGAGGTGTGCAAGAACAAGGGGGCACAATTTGAAGATAGAGGGGGGGCGGCTCAGAGGTAATTTAAGGAAGTATTTTTTCACAGAGAGGGTTGTGGATGCATGGAACGGCCTTCCAGAGGAGGTCGTGGAGTCAAAAACAGTGGTGGAATTCAAGCATGCATGGAACAGTCATAAGACAATTCTAGGGTTGGGGGTAGGAAGAAGTAGGCTGCTGGTTAACTAGGATCTGCAGCTTATCCAGTAGGCAGGGAAATGGGCAGACTGGGTGGGCCAAGCGGTCCTTATCTGCCGTCAAATTCTATGTTTCTATGTTTCTATGAAAAGTGGATATTATGGAGGCTCCATGGTCATGGACAGGCAAACAACAGCAAGTATGAGTGAGGAGGCAGTAGAAGAGTTCACTTTGAGTGGCCCCAACTTTAAAGGCCTGGCTCCGCCCACCTTGAAGTCACTTAATCACTGGTTGTGGAACCTTTGGTGCTCTGTACATTGACATTGCTTTCAGGGGAACTCAGTCAGCTGGAAAGAGTCTCTGTATGCCCATTGATCACTGGAAGGCAGACTAAAGTAGGTATGAGTGAGGAGGCAGGAGAAGAGTTCACTTTTACTGACCTTGATTCCTAAAGTCTTGCCCTACACTCTCTTGACATCAAAGAAGAACCAGTTGCTATGGCAAGTTGTGAAAATGCTCTTGGTGCCTCATGCAGTGGCAGTGCTTGTGGGGACAGGGGACTCTATCAGCTGGAGAGAGGAGTTTGTGAAGGCACTTTGGTCACTGACAGGCACACAGTGGAATGAGTGAGTAGTGAAGGTGAGCAAATATGAAAATTGGCAACTTCAGTTCTGACCTCCTGCCTTCAGTTTGGCTTTAACACTTCAGCCAGACACTTCAGGTAGTATGGGGTCTAGTAGGCTACAAATGTATATACGAGAGACTCCTTTTACACCCATCAAACACTTGAGTCAATCCTTTTGTTATGTTTTGATCAGACTGTATCCTACCAGTCACACAAGAGAGGAGAGAAATATTTGTCAGTTATAACAGGAAACTCATATACAACATTTTCTATGACTATACCACTACCAAAATAGAATTCATTTTAGAGAACAAACATATCAAATGACTTAAGGATCATTTCTTATGAGTAAGCTGTATGAGTGGAACATTGAGAACCCAGTGGCCATCAGTAAATATCTAGCAGTGATTGAGCAGACCAACTGTGCTACTATTTATGGTAGAAGCCACTCTCATTACATGACAATCGAGCAACCTTGAGGGACATGGGTCAACCTGACTTCTGCATATGTAAAAGGGCAATAGAAGGCTATTGTGGATTTCGGTATGCAATCACACCTTGAATTTGCGCACCCTTGATGTCAGTGCAAGTGATGCATAAAGGGATAGAAAACCTAGAAAAATGCCTTGGCTTCGGGGACAACTGACCCGGTACATCTGGGACCCACTTTACCACCTGTATGTCATCTAATGACATATACAGTAAATAAGGGAAAACCCCCTCCAACTTGATCCCACCTCTGGGGTTCTGTATAACCAAGGTTCTGTGGAGGCCAAGCATCCAGGTATGGGGTATAGGGGGATGGGGTGCATCATGGATATTCTTGAGGGAGGCCAAAGCAAGAGACTAAAAGGGACAGAACTAGAACCTTATGCACACATGCTCTCTCTTTGAGAAGATCAATTGGCTTAACCTACCCAACAGAATAAAATACCAAACCTGCCTGTTGGGCAACACAATCACTACTAGGCAAAGTGGCTCCATTCCTCAGTGGCTTGCTTCCTGCCTGTAGATCTGGGTACCAGACTAGAGGCCACTCCCGGGGCTCCCTATTGGTCCCCTTCTGAAAAATGATGCTGGGACAGTGGTCATTTGCATACCATGCTCCCCTGTGGCTTAACGAGATCCCGGCTCACCTACTGACAAACTTGAGCCTACCTGCCTTTAAGGCCGAACAAGACGGAGTCCAGTGATTTGTTTACATTTGGTGTTTTAGAGATAGTGTGCCACGATATAATGTTAGAAAATGCTATTGTGAGTGTTTTGCCACTGGTTTTGAGGTGTATACAGCTGTGTTTAACAGTTTTTGTTCGTGCACAGCCAGAGTAAAAAAAGACGAGTCAGTGCGCATATGCGGGATATCAATGACACAGCCAGAAAAATTTCTAATTCGAGACATGGATCTGAATGTCCCGCATAGTGATCATAGTGGTGACACTCTTTCCGTCAGCTCAGATGAATCTGTAAACAGTGATAGTTTCCTATTTTCTCTGATGAAGTGTTTTCAGACCCATATCGTCTCGATCCAGTGCTGACAGAAAGTGGAACAGATTCAGATAGCTCTGAAGAGAATGGTGAACTGGATCCAACTATACAAACAAATGACACTGAATAGTGAATGAGTGTCATTTATTATTGTCTCAATTAATTATGTTTCAGTCAGTCGTATGTTAAATATGTCACAGGCTATGATTTGTAGTTATTGGTCATGCAGAAAACATACACAAAATGCTAACATTAAAATGTTAACCTCTGGGGGGGGGGGGCGTGGCCTGGGTCTAATGGAGATAGCAGCCTAATTCTTATTCTCCCTGAACTCACCAGAATTTACATCAATCCTGCAAAACCAAGACATTCAAACTGAGACATCTTTTGGGATATAAATCTTAAAAGACTCAAGATCAACCCTGGTATAGTATTTTTCTCTCCAAGCGTCTATTGCTTTCAAGATCTCTGCTTCTTCAACTATTAATACTCTGAAGCCTACGAAAATGGCTGACCGCTCTATCAATACAGGCTCTCTATCTAAAATTGAATCTATGTTCAAACAGTTAATAACTGAAATCAACGATCTAAAAGTGGCAACACAACAAAACATCTCCAACACACGTGCTCTGGATAATAGACTTACCTCAACAGAATCTAAAACCCTGCAAAATGAATCTTTGATCCAAGATCTGCATGCCACCATAAGGGACCAAGATGGAACAATTAAAAGCCTGTTGGCTAAAATAAATGACATTGAAAATAGGAATCGGAGGAACAATCTACACTTCCTCGGCTTTCCTGAGGGCTCAGAACTTGGGGATACTAGCGTACTATTGCTCCACGTCTTCCCGGTGCTTCTTACACTGCCTCCTGACCAAGAACTTACAATCAAGAGATCCCACTGAACTCGAGGACCCCGGCCAGGCCCTGAACAGAAACCACAACCTATTGTTGCAAAATTTCTAAACTTTGCACACACAGAGATAATTCTGAGACTTGCGAGAGAAATAGGAGACCTTAAATGGCAAGATCACAAAATCTCAATATTTAGAGACTTCTCTAAAGACCTGACCAACAAGAGGAAAGCATTTAACCCAATAAAGCCTATACTGCAACAAAGGGGTATTAAGTTCGCACTAAGATACCCAGCAGTGATGCGCATATTTATCAACAACTCCTTCAAAGATTTAATCTCCGGATGCTCTTAATGATTACCTTCAGGCCAGCGCTGATATCTCTGCTAATTAAGGTGTCAGTGGTGCTGCCCCAGCTTGGCATGGCTAGGCTCCTGTACAGCTCTCTTCACATACCACTAACCCTGCTGCTGGTAATATCGAGTCCGGTCTTTCTACTATTGAGGATGCAGCTGCAGCTCCCCCCACTAGGCTTTCGGCCAGAATCAGAGCAAAGAACTCCGACGGTACCTGTATGGCTTGGAATGCCTACTGCTCCGTTGATGATTCCGGAGGACCCTCTCATCCTAGGGAGTGTCACACAAAAAACTCCTCTCCAATCCCCCTCGCAAGCAAGTTTGCTGTATTGGACAATGACTCAAATTCATCCCAAGAGGAAATCCCCAGAGATGAACCCGACCTGATGCCTTGCTCATCCAACATTGCCCCTTCCAATGCAATGTCTGTTGAATCCTGCTGGGCAGAACTTGTATCAAGCTCACCTCTTAAGTCACTTGAACCCCTTAAAAAGAAGCGAAAGGAGAAGCTGAAAAATAAAACATCTTCATCCTCTAAAGGAGCACTTAAATCATACATTTCTTGACACTCTTGTGGACAATTTACAACCTAGGGAACCAAACTCCATGTGTTTCTTGTCATTTCCTATTTTAGCTTATGTGAGTTGAATTCCTCTATAACCTCTTCCGCAATGTTTTACTCCTTATATCTTAACCCCCCCTTTCGCTACTATTAGGATGTGAAATGAAGGCTGAACATCGCATAAGCACTAGATGTGCAGAGGTTTGTTTTAAATGAGCCATACAGTGGGTATAACTATACGAGCTTCTAATATGTATTATTAAGATTCTTTAGTCATTATGCAATCAAGCATATTACAAATACCCATAATAATGCTAGAGGGCACCACAGCTTAATTATTGCAGCTTCCGGCTGGTAGTGAACTACAAGGCTATACATCACAGTAGAACTTTTATTTACTGAGGGTCAATTTTATCCAGTCAATTTCATTATACCCTCCAAATTATTAAAATACAAGTAAGGATCTTTAACTAACTGGCCTGACTACATAAGCATATTATTTTAACCTTTTTATTACCAATATTTGTGGCCAATCTCATACTGAAGCAGTATAATAATGCTTCTCACATTTATTTTAACATTTATAGCTTTTATTTAATGGTCCATAGACTGTAGATCTCCCTGTTACCAGCATCAACTACATCACAGCTGTCATTTTAAAATACCAATACGACACCGTTCTGGGTCCATAATCTTTCTTTTTGAGGCACCAGTACTATTTATTATTTTATTATGATAGAATTGTTCTTTCTTTTTACCCCCCCCCCCCTTTTTTTTGGTAAGTCACCCTACATGCTGCAGGCTATTTTCTTGACAGTAATACCCACTGATTTATAAGTATGACACCTCTATTCACTGAGCAATGGGGTGTATACTCTGGCACGAAGCTGAAAATTATTTTTGGCTTGTTTGTTTTTTAGGATTGGAATATGCTATTAGTTGGGTGCTACACATAGCTTCAGCTCCCTCACTATATATTACCCTTCTATTTTTTTCTTTATCTTTGAAGCCTTGGCAATTTTTGGCCATGGGACACCCGCATTCATCTGTTGTGCTTTTATTGGGGTTACCTCAGAGTCTTGAAGGCTGAACCCTCATTATCATCTTTATTATTATCTTTTTTTTTATATTACTATTTCTCCTCCACCCCATCTCTAATTAGGGTACACATGAACTGCTGCCTCACTAAGCTTCAATTAAGTTCATTATGGATATCCCTACTTCTTAATGAACCATGTATGCATTTGGTGTGTATATGTATATCCCTGTATATGCTTATCCATGTATCCACTATGTATTTCCCTCCCTCATGTGTGTCATGTATGGATAAATGTATATGTGTATATCTGCATATCAATCTGGTTGTGTGTACATGCCCGAGTGTTTTTATCTTGCATGTACCGTATATGAAAAGATATAACTATATTCATGAGTAATGTGCTGGACACGGTGGATCAATCATTCTATTGGACCATTTATAAACTCACATATAAAGCTATAATACTTATTTGCTAAGATGGCAACACCCTCTTATTCTGAGCTGTATATTGCTTTATCCATGCTCTGAGTACGTTACTGTTACTAGTTTTGCACGTACAACCTGAATTTTTTAGACAATGCATCATATTGATTCTGGTCCCCTTCAGTGACTTACATTAAACAATAAGCCATTGATGTTGTTAATACTTTATATAATTGTGCAGATAGTTTGTAGCTTAAGATTTTAGACAGTATACTAGTACTGAATTTTTTCACTCTTAAGATCTACTTGCATCATATTTCGCCCAGTTGTGAGGTGGGAGAGTCTCGGGCACTTGTACTGACTCACACCCTACCACTCAACATAAGTAGTGTGACATAGTTGTTATATATTAGGATAAGTATATTTTTTGGTTATTTAAGAGAAACATGTTTAGATCACCTCCCATATATAATTGTATAGAGAGATACATTAGTTATTACAATTGCAAAATTCTTAGTCCATATGTTTTTGTGATCCTGACCACCTTTATTTCTATACCCTGTATCCCATCTGACCTTATGTTGTCCTCTACCATAACCAATTGGAGTCCCTTATGTTTCTGTTTATCCCTATACTATATCCACTCACTCCATGAGTGATTTAATACTTTATTCATGGAACATTAAGGGACTCAATTCTCCTTGTAAGAGTAAGCAAACTCTTACCTATCTTAAAAAGCATAAAGCACATATTGCTTTCTTATAAGAGACCAAACTCTTAGATGAGAATGTAAATAGACTCAAGAGGGATTGGGTCGGTCAAATATATGCCTCTTCGTTTTCCTCCAAAAAAACATGGGGTAGCTATTTTATTACACAAGAATCTTAATTGGACCCTAATAAAAACAATAACTGACTCAGAAGGTAGGTGGGTAATTGTTACATTAAATACTCCAACAGGTCCCATTATGTTAATCAAGGTCTATGCTCCCAACTCTGATTCCCCAGAATTCTTTCATAACCTAGCACAACATATTTTGCTAAACAATAATAACAACCTACCAATACTATTAGGAGTCAACTTCAATCTGGCCTTAGAAGCCAACCTAGATAGAAGCAACTCTTCCCTCGACTCCCATCCCAGGAGTATTAAAGCCCTATCAATGTTACTGAAAGACTTTGGATTAACAGATATCTGGAGGCTTTTCCACCCCAGAGATCGAGATTATTCCTTCTTCTCCTCACATCATAAGTCATATAGCATATCGATTATTAGTTCACATCTCCCTTTGTAACAGACAAAACAATCAATACGTCAATCTTCCCTATCACCATTTCTGGCCACTCCCCTATCCAACTACACTTATTATGGGGCCCCCCATTATCCAAATCTCCTACTTGGTGTCTTGATCCTCTTCTATTGAAAGACCCAGATTTTATTCCATGGGTTAAAAATCAAATCCAAGATTACCTTTCTTTTAATAACCCATCTGACACCTCTATAAGTACCACTTGGGAAGCACTGAAGGCCACCATTACAGGTAAAATCATTAGCTATGCCACCCATAGAAAAAAGTAAAGGGAACAACAGTTGACGGAACTAGAAAACATTTTAAAAGAAAAAGAAAGTCAATACTTCAAAAATCATAAACCCAACCCAGATTCACAACTTCATCTAGAAATTCTCCAATTAAGAACTAAGATAAATAACCTTATATCCCACAAAGCAGAACTAGCCCTCTTTAGAGTCAAGCATAATTACTGGGAGCAGGGAGATAAATGCGGCAAACTTCTGTCTTACCAACTTAAAGTGCAACAAGCAAGTAGACACATCGCTGGTTTACAAGATCACTTAGGTCAAACTCACTCTGATAACTCATCTATTAACCTCATCATGAGAACTTTTTACCAGAAGTTATACTCACAACAAAATGCTGCGTACAATAAACAAATAAAACGATATCTGGAAAATCTTCACCTCCCTTATCTTTCAGAACAAGATAAGACAACTCTCAATGAACCCTTCACCCTCCAAGAGATCCAAAAAGCACTATCCTCTTTAAAATTTGGTAAATCTCCAGGAGGTGATGGATTTACCATAGATTTATATAAATCACTCTCTGACACCCTCTGTCCTCTGCTACACAATGTGTTTAAAGAATCTACAATTACCAGTAAACTCCCTCCTACCATGACTGAGGCTATTATTACTGTCTTGCCTAAAATAAATAAGGAACCATCTCTCCCATCTAGTTATAGACCCATTTCACTACTCAATACTGATGGCAAAATCTTTGCCAAATTACTAACCTCTCATTTAGAACCACCAATGGCAAAATTAGTTCATCCTTCTCAAGCGGGCTTTATCGCGAACAGATCTGGTTCTGATCACATACACTCTCTTTTCAATATAATTCACAAAGCAAAAACTCTTAACTCACCAGCAGCTGCTATAGCTATCAATTTCGAAAAAGCATTTGATTCATTAAACTGGAATTACCTTTACCTGGTACTCTCTCACTTTGGCTTCACCAACACATTTTGCGACTGGATTAAGTTGTTATATACCTCCCCTTCAGCATTTATTCTCACAAATTCTACCCTCTCATCCCCTTTTTTCTTAGACAGGGGTACCAGACAAGGATGCCCTTTATCTCCATCTTTATTTATCCTTGCTATGGAACACCTATCTGCTTATCTCAGCCAATCCAAAGATATCCAAGGTATTTACATAGGCAATTCTTGTTACACCTCTCTTTTATATGCTGATGATCTCCTTATTCTATTACAGAATCTGGATTTATCGGGTCCATCACTAATTCACTCTCTTAGGGAATTTACCTTACTATCTGGTCTGGCTTTAAATTATAATAAATCTGAAACATTGCCTCTAAATAATCTATGTAAACCCTCTATGAATACCACTCTGGGTTTTTGTTGGGCATCCCAAGGTATCTCATATCTTGGTATTCAAATCACTCCTAAATTAGACAAAATCTGGGACACCAACCTTACCCCCCTGTTATCTAATATGAAATCCACTCTTGACAGGTGGAAACTTTTTAATCTTTCTTTCATCGGAAAAATATACTCTATCAAAATGTCTATCTCACCTAAGATACTCTATCTTTTTGCTAATATCCCTTTAATTCTCTCCTCTAATTTCTTAAAACAAACTAGATAAATTAATTGGTCACTATCTATGGGAAGGGAAAATTCCAAGATTTAGTCGAACTAAACTTCGCTCTCACTGGTTGAAAGATGGCTTCGGATTACCCTGGTTCCAAGCTTATCTATGGGCTTATAGTGCAGCCCAAACCATCAAATGGTTTTGTAAACCATCTGCCCAAACTCCCCTATGGGTCAGTATGGAAGTCTTTTTATGTCCTGGTAATGCTCCCACCTCTCATATTTATAATAAACTACCCCACAATCTAAAATCTCACCTCACAATTGCACCCTCTGTGTTTTATTGGAAATTACTTCATAAACAACTGAAATCTAACCCAACGCCCATTGCATATGCCCCTATCTGGGATAACAATAATATCTACCTAGAACATCACCCAATTTTCTCTCGGACTTGGAAGAACAAAGGTATACTCTTTATGTCCGACATAATTTAATCAAAAAATTTAAAACTTAAAACCTTCTCTAATCTTTGTAACTAATGGAATCTCCCCAAAACCGAGTTCTGGAAATATCTCCAACTTCAAACTGCATGCAACGCATACTTTCAACATTCATCTACACAACCCTTATTAGAACACCATGTATCCCATTGGACTGAAATAACATCTCACTTAAACAGTATTATTTACAAGATATTAGAGATTCTTTTCCGGACCAATCAACCAAGGCAAAAAATAAATGGAGTATACTACTAAATTATAATGTTGCAGACAATCAATGACAGAAATGCTGGCATTCATGTCACAAAACATTTAAAGACACACGCAGTGCACTTATACAGATAAAAATTCTACATTTATGGTCTAGAACCCCGGTGGTAGTACAACAAATGGGACTCATCAATAATGATAATTGTTGGTGTTATAATTTTCCCAACGGGGACCTTCTCCACATTTGATGGTACTGCCCTCTGATTAAAAACCTGTGGCAAACTGTTCATCCCTTCGCATTCAGAGTGATCGGTCAAACTTTTGAAATACATCCTATATTCGCTCTACTAGGCATTCCCCCTTTTCATAATAACAAAAAAATCTCTCATGCACAAATCAGATGGCTGAATATGTTGTTCCTCCATGTTAAAAGGCATATTCTTATGCTCTGGAAATCTGTTACCACCCCCAAATTTGCAGATATACTTAAAAATCTAACTCATTATGCTTCCTTGGATCGCATAATGCATATTTCGTCTGACCGTCTCAATATATACAATGAATGTTGACAGGACTACTTTAATTACTTAGAATCTTCAAATAATCCTTCATAATACATTGCATGGTAAAAGCACTAATTTGGTATCTCTGTTAATTTCTACTTTCTTTCTCTACTTATCTTTACCTTTGTCCCTCCCTTCTCTTTTCTCTTTACAATACATTCAACACCACAACATTTACATACTTACTAAATAATCTTTTTCAAGAACTTGTTCTAACTACCACCATTTTTTTTTCTGGTTTAATCTGACTTACAGGGCATATTTCCGAATATGTAACTATCAAGCTTGTTTAACATAGTTTTCTTATTCGCCTGTACACGATTGCATAGACTTTTATTCCTTCACCTTCCTTTTACCATTCCCTGTATTGATATGTGCTATTTTCTGTATTGTACAACCATATCATTATACATATATTGTTGTGTTGTGAAAGATGTACTTCCTTTTCTGTTTATATATATATATATATATATATATATATATATACACCAATAAAAGATTAACTGCAAAAAATGTTAACCTCTAGACTTGAAGTAAAATCCCTAGTCTGCTACGACCGATAGTGTCATTTGCTGGAGTGTGGGATAAGGATGATGAGGGTGTACAAGGAGATCTCTTCTTCTTGTGTTTATGGAAAACCTGCCTAAAATATTTAACCCTGAAATATTGGGATTTTGATAGATTGCCATCCTGCCCTGAAGTCAGGAGACTCCAACTCAAGTATGCATTGGTAAATGTCATGGTGGTGTGCTAGAGAGAGAAACAGAGTGAGTGAGTGTTCGTGCGAGTGTCTGTGTGTGTGTGTGTGTGTGTGTGTGTGTGTGTGTGTGTGTGTGTGTAGCTCATTTGAGTTTGTATCTGCAGGACATATATTTTGACTGCATAAGCAAATATGCAAAGGTTGTTCACCTGCTTGAGGATTAATGATGGTCACTGTTGGGCTATATGCCTGCTTTGGAGACTTGTAATGCATTAATAAATGTATGACACATAATATGGAGTTACAAGATGTGGTATGTTTTAAAAATAAATTTGCAGAACTTCAGATTGGTTGTTAAAAACTTCTCATGTTGGAGTGCTGACAATTCTTGGAGTTTGCCACTGTGCAAGCCCCTGTGTGTTATTTGATAAATTTTGCCCTTGCTTTTGTGCACTTTGTCCTGTGTTCAAGCTGCTGCTTCTGTGGGAAGAGTTTTTTGCAGACGTGGTCTTTTACCAGGACATTTTAGAAAAAGAGTTTTTTTAAGCCTCTGGCAGAAGCCTGACGTGACTTTCTTTTTTGGGAGGAGTATTATTAAAGTAAAATGTGTGCTAGCTGACAGCATGCCATTGCCTGCCCATTGGTAGTTAATACCTTTGTGTCATCCCATAAAAAAATAATTTCTAATTGAGGCAGTTTTCAAATGGAAATTTAGTTTTCTTCATATTCCCCCAAGTTGCAGTAGTTCCTTTCTCCTGAGTCCTGAACAACATTGTGTGTATCTTGTCCTGAGCTGTGCTGCTGCTGCAGATTCATCTGGGCAGTGGGCAGCAAGTGAGTATCAGCTGGTAAAGTGCCAGTGCTTGGCCCCTAGCAGCTGTCACCTTGATGGCATCCAATGCAAAAAAAAATGTTGTTGTTGTTGCAGTTGTCAGATCAAAGCTCTGTCTTCACTGTCACCCAGTTTTCAGTGGTTCCTTCCTCCTGAGTCCTGATGCAGCCTGTGTGTGCATCATCCCAAATTGTGCTACTGCACTGTTACCTGGGCAGTGGCAGCAAGTGTGTGGCAGCTAGCAGCGTTCTGGCGCCTGGACCCTGGTAGTTGTCAACTTGGTGTCATCCCATAAAAAAATATTTTTTTCTTTTTGTGGCAGTTTTTAAATGACAAGTTAGTGTTGTTCATATTCCCCAAAGATGTCACAGTTCCTTCCTCCTAAGTACTGGAGCAGCCTGCGTGTATGTTGTCCTGAGCTCTGATGTTACAGTGTGATCTAGGCAATGGGCAGCAAGTGTGTGCCAGCAAGCAGCATGTCAGTACCTAGGCCCTAGTAGTTCTCATCTTGGTGGCATCCCATAGGAAAAAAAGGCATATATATTTTTTTCTTTCTGTGGCAGTTATCAAATAGAAGCTGTTTGTCTTCACATTTCCAAAAGCTGCAGAAGTTCTTTCTTCCTGAGCCCAAAAGCAGCCTGTGCATGCATTGTGTTGAGCTGTCCTGTTGCTGAGTGATGTGGGCGGTGGCTAGTAAGTACATGCCAGCTGGCAACATGCCAGTGCTTGACACCTGGTAAATGTCAAATCAGTAAGATTTCATAATTCTTTTTTTCTTTTTATGGCAGTTTATAAATCAAAAGACTTACTTTTCACACTCCATCAAATTGCATCATTGTCCCATGCATTCAAGAATGCATGGGACAGGCATAAGGCAGTCCTAGTTGGGGTAGGAGGAAGTAAGCTGTTGGTTAACTAGGATCTGCAGCTTATCTGTTAGGTAGGAAAATGGTCAGACTAGGTGGGCCAAGCGGTCCTTATCTGCCGTCAAATTCTATGTTTCTATGTTTCTATGCATCGTGTCCTTCCTCCTGATGCTGTGTGTGTGTGTATGTGTGTCATTCTCACCTATGCTGCTGTTGCAGTGTAACTTGTGCAGTGAGCAGCAGGTGTATGTCAGCTGGCAGTGAGTTGGTGCCTGGTCCCTGGTACTTGGCATCTTGGTGGCATTCCATTGAGGTAAAGAAAAGTTAAAAAAAAAATAAAAAACAACATTTTGTGCATTCCCTCTAGTTTCTAAAGTTCCTACCTTCTCTGAGGTGCTGTTGCAGTGTGATCTGGGCAGTGGGCAGTAGGTGTGTGCCAGCTGGCAGCAAGTTGATGCCTGGCCCCCAGTGGTTGACTCCTTGGTGACATCCCATTAAAAAAGTAAAAAAAATAAAATAAAAAATGATATGCACTCCCTCAAGTTGCTGAAGTTCCTTCCTCCTCCTCCTCCTCCCCCTCCTTCTTCTCCTAAATCCTGAAGCAGCCTGTATGTGTGTTGTCCTGAGCTGTGCTGTTACAAAGTGACCTGGGCAGTGAGCAGCAGGTGTGTGCCAGCTGACAGTGTGCTGATGCTCAGGCCCTAGTGGTAATTTGCACACAATCTCTTGTCACGCAGTGCTATGTACACTGCAAAACCAGCTGATACGTCAGATGTGTTCTGCAAATAAATGTTTGCTAATGTGTAAATTGTTAAGTACTGTAGATGCTGTCACAATAAACTATGTGGTGAAGTTGAGGAATATTTAACTTTCACACCTATCTTACTGGTTCTAGAAGTGTCAGTGTTGCGATAATCATTGCAAGTGCATGGAAAATGGTAGCCTATGGAGTACAATGGGTCATCGAATCAACATGTGATTGCCATACCAAGTACCTAAGTTTGAAAGATATTTCATCTCTTGTGTTAGGCCTAATTGGTGCAAATGTTAAATGTATACAACATATAGAAAATAATGTATTATCATATATTCACAGACAATGTGCATTACTGTGTTCAACATTATTTGTACATTGTTTTCAGGATGTTGGTCTTTACTGATTGAAACTTACTAAAGTCTCTACTAGTGGGCAGTGTAACTGTCATAGGCTGGTGGGCGAATGTGGGGACAGGTGACACGACAGCAATCTATACAATAAGGACAGAGTGCATTTGAGTTGGATGGGGAAAGGGGTCATGAAATGTAGGCTTGATGAATAACTAGAACCAAATGTGTTTTTAAGATAGGAATGGGGGGTGGTGAGTGTGTAGCTGGTAAGCAGGATTACTAGACAGGCTAACCATATGAGCTGACTCATCATATCAATAGTGCCTGTAATGGGATGTCATCTCTGAGGGGGGTGGATTAGAATATGGGTGCAAGGGAGTCTTGAATTATGGAAATAGGTGGAGAGTGGAATACCTGAATGTTACCGCTAGGAGTGATATCCAGTAGAACAGTGGACTGCTTCAAAAGAGGCTGGGACAGGGAAGGGGAGGGTCAATGGAGGGAAGGGTGGGAGGAGGGGCAGCTGCAGAATAAGGGGTGCTAGCTGCACATATGAGCAGACTTGATAGACCCTAGGCCTTTATCTGCTGGCAAATTTTATATGTACATATGTCCGTAAGATTTTGACACACCATTGTATAATTTGTACTATCTAATGCGGAGGTAGAGAGGGAAATATGGGTGGAAGACACAGTGGTGGTGAGTGACCATCAATTAATTCTGTTCATGTTCACCTTAAACAGGGAATTTTCATAATAGCACTCTCTTTATGCCAGTACTTGTACATTGGTATTCACTTGTCTGCTGACCTCATGTGGTCTGATGAGCTTCGTAAATCTTTTCACTATTTAAGTACTCTTGTCCATTTTATGAAAACTGTGTGTTATCATAAGGTGGGGGATTATATTATATTAATACACTATTTCTTACCATTACAAATATACAAAGGTACCTGTGCAGTCATTGTCTGCCAATGCCAAGTGAAACTGAATGCATCTGCTGTCATGCAATACCAAAAGTAATTGGAAAAATAGAAGCACTTGAGGAATCTGACCATTGTAACACCATTGATGGGAGTATCACAACACATCATGGATTTCAGGATGTCTGCTTCAGCGAATGGGTTTACAGATGGCCATGGCAGAATTTATTCAGTGTCATGGCAGGCAAAACTTTCCACAGGAAGAGTAAGTATGAGCATATTACAGTGTTATGCTGTTATGCATGGAATTCCATGCATGGAATATGCAGCTTCTGCCACAGTAGTTATGTCATTATGTTGTTCTGTTGCAGTAGTGAAGTCACTATTGTAGCAGAACTTGGAATGCTGCCACATACTGGATTCCCCCTATCCAATTAACTTGGAAGTTATTGTTATTAAAACTTGAACTTGAAGAAACCTCTGCAGCACAAATTGTCAGTAATTAGAGCCTATCACCAACCCTCAAGTGCACCCCCCCACACACCATCAGTTCACTGAAACAAAGTGCGATTTCCTAAATAGGCATGGATGCCAGTACACTACATATTTATTTATTTTTTTTATTTAGTTGTTTAACCAGAAGTAGCACACTATGCTGAAAGCTTTTCTACAGGTGTGACCTGGGAGCAAAGAGAAGTTAAGTGACTTGCTCAAGGTCAAACAGTAAGCAAGTGGAAGCAGTGGGATTCAAACCCAGGTCTGGTCTGCTGGATATCACCAGATTTGCAGCTCAGAGCCTTAAACCACTGTATTATACTGCCCCTAGGTGGCAGTATCCCTAGTGTTACACCCCTGCCTACTACTCTGAACAATAGGTTAAGGGTTTGGGTTTGCTAACTTATAACAAGCTCAAACATTTGTGCAGTGCCCCCCCTTCAGAGTGTGCTTTACGTGGGATAGCTGTTACCAGGTATAACCCCCTGAGACGTTATACAACCCACAAACACCAGTTACCACCCCCAGACATGACCCAATAGAAATTTCCCCATATTTCAACATTTTGCAATTAATGACTCTCTCTAATAATATGCTCACACACAAAGATTTTCAAAAACAGTACCAATGGATTCATTTGGGGGATCAATGGAGATAGGATGGGGAAACAAGAGGAATAGAGGTTACGTGGGAGATCATGGTTGGACTTGTTTGAGCCCTGAGGGGCTATATTTTACTTTGAGATGCAAGGCAGGACACCAGGATCAGAAATAAGACCTAGGAGCACAGAAAAAAAAATGCTGGATGAATCAGCAGAAGCCTGGGAGAAACAGCAGGAGTGACAGAGTGGCAGGACTAAGGTATGTCCAAGCAGGCTTTTCTAGAACCCCCGATTGCAGGTGGTTTACACATATAAAAGCAGATGGGCAATTCTATACACAACCAATTAGTTGTACCAACTCAGGGATCTGATTTTCATGGAACTCTTGGTCTTCACTCTTGAGATCACTGTGATTCCGACCACCTCATTGGCAGAACATACTGGTTGTGCAGAGCTGCCCATTCACTGTCATGTACATTTTATGTAAAATTCCATCCTTTTCAAAATGCTATTGTATCACATTTCAAAGGTGATGGATTTTGACTGTACCCTTCTATGGTAGCACATCATTATATAACCTCTAGAGACTACACACATCAATTTCATTGTGAAAAATTAAAATCCACAATTCACCAGTTTCACACAATATGGTGTGCCATAAAAAATAATGGATTAACCACTTATAGCTTAACACGTGTGTTCTAATCCACCTCTCCTGTGTGACTGCTGCAAATGATCCATACATTATAGAGTCTTATTAGATGGAGAGCAGAGAAAGTTACTGTATTTTTATTTATTTATTTACTTAATTAAAAGTTGTTAACCAGAAAAAGCCACAATCAGATAAGGTTTGTTTCATGGCGCTACAAGCAAATATGTCAGTAGTCTACATCTAAAAATCTAGTTAAAATTTGTTTAGACAGTATCACACAGCATTAAGAAAACACGGTATACAAAGATGAAACTCAGAATGCACAACTGTTGCCAAAAAACAGTAAAGCATTTCTTGCTTCAGTATAAAATGCAGTTCACATGTAATCGCCCTTTATCGATAAACAGTTTAGTATGTGCAGTCAATAATAACTGACAGGGCTGGCGGAAATCTAGAACGAAGACAGTATCCCTTCACTCAAGCAATTCATACTTACATTTCAAAACTTGGGAAAGGTCAGTAAGGGTATGGTGGAACGTGTATGACAAATACCTCATTATCTCATTATATGACCCCTATATAACTGACTAACTTTGTTGGCAGTGTCTGCTCAAGACACTAGTCTCGGACACTGAGTGGCATCAGAGATTGGTATGTAAAGATTAAGGTTTGTCAATAAGTTATTTTCTAGGTTGAATACAGTAGCATATTATAAATATATTTAGATAATTAGGGACATAACACATATTTGTTTTACTATTTTCATGTTGTCTTGCAGACAGAATCGTTTCTTCACCTATAGATGCTTTGTCCGATGGTGTTGGGGCTGGCTTGGTAGGAGATTCAGGGTCATTTTACCAACTTGTGTGGTTTCAGTCATTCATAATAAATGGCTTTCAGAAACATATAGAAGATTCCATCCATTAACAACTAATTTTATTTTCACTTTATCTTTTCATTAAAATTCGAATATATATAAGAAAGCACACATCTAATACAATAGAAGACTATCCTCCATGTAAGGTATAAAATATCACTTAAAACACAGTATTTAGGGTAAACATATTGGAGAAGCCTTATATACATGTATTGATAATAAAATACAAACCTAGACAGGATGTAAGTGGAGAGCAGAAGGGTTACAATCAATAGAGTATTATAGGATCAGAAATAGCAACCATATACGAAATACATGAACAACTCATTTTTAAGTAAGTCCTTTTTACAAGTTTTTATTTTTTTGACGATCATCACAATTCTGACATCATGAAATGAAATGATGGTGCTTTTTCCACCATTCAAGTGCATAGTTCCTTAATGGTTTATGGAATCTTGATGCTAATGATGGGGGTAGATTCACACTTAATGTGGTATCATGCATACTTCTTGACACAAGATTCATAACCTGATTCAATATTTTGGAGACGAAACCTGAAAATGCACAAAACAAAATGTGAGATAATCACATAACTTGCTATCATAAAACAGTAAATGTAGATTTCTGTATATTGTTGTGTTTATATATTATAGAATGGGCAGAAATTTTCCCAAATCCTGATTGGCTGAAAGCCTTTTCCAGCCATGTCCTTATCAGGACATATCCCTGCAACCGGCACTAACTATGCCAACCAAAACACAGCACATAAATAAATCAATGCGTGGCACCACTCTCCCACTTCACCTCCCCCGCTTGTGAGCCAGAAAAACACATGAATTGCCATATAAAATGGCACTTCATTACTAACACCAACAACATCAACCACTGTCTTTTCCTTCCCCTCAGTGATTCTATCATTTCACAAAAACAAAGCATTAAATGACTCCCCACAGCAGTCGTTGAGGAGCATTATCCCTCCAGTTAACACAGCCTTGTGATGTATATGAAGAAGTGGTTGAATAATGAAATAACCCACACCTTGTAGTGTGTTATTGTTTGTGTAATAATCCAGAACACTAGTGTTAATATAATACAACCAGTGATATAACAGGCAAGTTTCTGAACAATTTATTGGTAATGTTTGTAGTAATTCTTTACCCATACTTCACTGTTAACTTATCTAAACTATGTAGATACTGAGCTGTGTCACTCAGAAATGTCGCAGCATTATTCTCCAACAGTTGTTTATTGTTGCCTGACAGACTCTGTAGGAATGTTATAGAAACTATTGGCATTATATGTCTTACCCTAGTGTGTGGTTCAAAAGAGCATGTCAAAATTATTTTCTGAAACAACTATCCACTCTATAAATACTATTGGAAGTGGTAAGGGATGTGTGTGTGGGGTTAGATGGAGTTGCAGCCCATCTGTCAAACACTCACGTCATGTGAGTTTCTTTGCCACTGAAGCTCACTCTATAGCAGTGGGACTATATACTTTTGAAGTCAATGACACCATGTTGCCATTATATATGTGTGTGTGTGTGGGGGGGGTGAGAGGGTGTGGCAGCATTGAAAAATGTTGACATACATGTATCTAATTGAAATAAATGTATTATACAATGGTGTGTGACAGTCCTGGTACCTCTTTGGTCAACACTTGTCACTTGTGCCTTACTGCTTAATTATTCTAATGTGGAGATTGCACAAACTCAAATGTACAATTGATTTGATTTGATAGTACTATCCAATATCTATTATTTACTTTGTCTTTATCTTTTTCAATATCACAGAAAAATACAGATGAATTCTTAAAACTAAACAAATCGGAAGATAAGAACATCAAAGATAAACATACCATATGTTGTTGCAGTCTTCATTGGACATACTATTTCACAGCCACCTTTGTATTTTGGGAGCTCAGTCTTGAATCTTTGTTCTCCAGTTAATGTTTACGCTTGCTGCCCATTTGAATTTTCATTGTAATGGAGTGCAGCTAGAAGTGACCTATAGTAGTACAGACATTGCATTAACAGAAATGTTATAGAATAACCTAATATGTGTTTGTATCAGCATTATGCCTTATAATATCAGTTGTAAAAAATAAAGGCCTATGCATTGTGATGATAATAAAGTTAAATATTACTTGCAGATATGTTTTGATTCATTGTGTGAGTTGCAGTATTCAGAACAAAATATTTATACAATATTGTAATCAATGTGCCATCAACAGAAATATCAAGTAAATATAGACTATGGGATGAGAATTAAAGCATTTGACAAATCCCCAAAAAAATAAAAAAAGAAAAAAGAAAAACATAGTAAACAAGTTAGACAGCCTGAGAATGTGTCCCAGGGTGGCAACCTGGGAAAATAATAGGCTGGTCAACAGAACGCAGAGAGTAATATTAAATGGAGTCCTCTCTGAGTGAGGGGGGTTACTAGTGGTGTACAGCAGGGTTCAGTAATATGATCAGCCATTAATGTCATTAGAGGTGACATTGTTGATGCACTAGAAGGAATAGTATGCCTCTTTGCAGGTGACACAAAGATCTACAACACCGTGACCATGCCAGTTTGCCTTTTTCTCCTAAGTGATTCATAATGTTTGAATCAGTCTGATATTCAATAGTTCATCATGGTTGTTACCTAGGAAAGAGGGACTGTGAAGCTTGGGGTGGTCCAGGAAAAATGGCAGGTAGCACTTACCCAGTTCACATTCCCTACCATACTGGGGACGGAAGCACTGGGGTTGTGGGGAGAAGGTCAATGGATGAAAGTGAGTCTGGTGAAAGGGACTGATAGCAAACCCATGGAGTATATGAACAAAAATAATGGTTCTGATTTAAAATGAATCATTCTGATTATACAGCACAGCTATAGGATATAGTGCTGACAGGAAGTATCCAGGAAATATGGTATAAAAATGGGTTAATATACAATGATTATAATCAAAACAGCCAAACAGATTGCAGAGTTTATAAGACAATTTTTAACGTGAAATCTGATATATATTGTGATCATTCTCAATCTCATGAAACTGTTAAATTGAATGAACTCAATTGACATACACCAGTGTGACTTTCAGAAAGTAAATTATATTTTGGTCCTGTTGTCCGCATCACATCTGTTGCTGTTACATAAAACATTAATACCTACAATACATTCCCTTGTATCTGAATGCTGCACTCTTTGGTGCATATTAAATCAGCAGACTATGAAAACTTTCTCGGGCAGAAGTTTGAAATTTTGATGAAAGTTTTCTCACATCACGCTCTACAGTTTTGGTTAGTAAAGGCGTCTCTACTTTTTCTTATGCCTTTCGATCTATTTTATTAAAAAACAATGTAAAGACAATCAGTTTACTATACATATGTAGTCAGTATACAGTTACATTCATCATCTTAATAATCTAATTTCACAGAATCAGAGTAAAAAGATATGAAATAGAGTATAATGTATGGGGATCCCTTATTGTTAACTGAAATAAGGAGGCAGTATAGTGCAGTGGTCTAAGGCTCTGAGCTGCAAATTTGATGACATCCAGCAGACCAGACCTGGGTTTGAATCCCACAGCTTCCACTTGCATACTGTATGACCCTGAGCAAGTCACTTAACCTCCTTGTGCTCCCAGGTCGCTCCTGTAAAAAAGCTTTCAGCTTAGTGTGCTATACCTGGTTAAACAACTAAAAAAAAAAAAAAAAAAATCAAACAGGTTACAACCTTGTAATCCAATTGTTATGACATCACTTTGTTGTTAACCCTTCTTGAGTAAGTCAAATCAATGGTATAACAATGCTTACAACAATCAATGTTCTGTAAAGTAATTCAGTAAAGTAATTCAATCTTGGTAGCCCATACACTATAACATACAATGTATGGTCTTTGGTTAATAACTGCACTGAAAACACTTTTCGAGGTTGTCATGAATTCTGAAAACCTCTCAAGCTGCACTCTCGAGGCTTACAATGATGTCATGGCAATCTCTAGAAGTGTTTGCAGTGTGGTTATTAACCAAAGACATAGATACATAGATACATAGATACATAGACAGTGTCGGCAGATAAGGGCCTATGGCCCACCTAGTCTGCCCATTTGAGCTTGTAAGTTCAGTTTGTTTTCCTAGAAGTCTATTTCCCCTTACCCCTGACCTCTAGAATTCCTTTATGTCTATCCCATGCATTCTTAAATCCCGTGATTGTTTCAGCCCCCACCACTTCCTCTGGCAGGGTGTTCCACTTGTCCACCACCCGTTCTGTGAAGAAATTCTTTCTCATGTTTCCTCTGAATCGTCCTCCTCCAACTTCATCCCATGCCTCTAGTCCTGAAACATCTTTTTCGCTTAAAAATAGTGTTTTCCTGCACCCTGTTCCTCCCTGTAAGATACTTGTATGTCTCTATCATATCCCCTCTCTCCCTCCTCTCCTCCAGGGAGTACATGTTCAGTTCCTTCAACCTGTCTTCATAGGACTTGTGATGCAACCCATACCAAGACCATACATTATCCTCTATATAATGTTGAATATACAGAGATTTTAAAATCTACTATGTAATGCACAGGTATTTCAGAAACCAATTATGCTTTGTATATCAGGCACCATCCAATACATCAGTCTCAACTAACAATATCAACACCGAGCACCGTTACTAAAAAAAAATATTATTCAGACTTTTCTGTTAAGTTCACAAGCAAATATCCTTTCCCCTGCATGTGAGACACTCTTATTCTGTGAAGAGCATCTCACACGCAGATGCCCTTGACATGGGCACCTTCTGGGGCTTTCTTTTGTAAAAAATATATTATTGATCACTCTCAATCAATAATATATTAATACAACCACCGTCACCACTCGTTCCTGTATCAGAGTGGTTTCACTTGCCTTCAGTGTGAGTGAGAACAGTTCAGCTTTGCTTTGCTGTTCTCGCTGAAGCTGAAGGTACGTAAAAAAAAACACTCTGATACAGCAGTGTATGGCTCCAGGGGATGTATTAACATATACATGAAACAGAATAGAACTTTGCTATACCACACATATGACTCTTCATATATTAAAAACAACATACAAAAGCAATGTAAAAAAATTACTAGAATTGAGCCACTTCTGCTTGCGGTTGCCCTGGTCAAGTTCTCCATGTTCACATTTTTTGAATCTCTGGTCCTCAAGAACATGAATATTTTGTATGTGATTTAGGATGGAATGCAGCTTTGCCTTCATAACATCTCCATTTCCATTTGGTGTTGTCCTAGGAATTAAGTAGAGCATATTTCGAATACTGGTAATCCATGTTTTGAGATCAGCACAACCGGATTGACATGATATGATTTCTAACTTCTTCATGATGACCAGTAGGATCAAAACATGTAATGCATGGCATGTAATCAAACTCATGGAAAAATATTATAAACAATTAGATTACTAAATTGTCAAAGGATTTACTTGTTACATTTACCATATTTAACATAGGCATGGGTATCAATGTGTCAAGAATTACTGATACATGTGCAACATGTTGCCATTCTGTGTGTGTATGTGGCTGTGTGAGATGGTTGGGTTTGTGAAGTTTCAATCCCCCCAATGCCCCCCCACACACACAAACATGTAAACAGAATTGGCATTAGTGACAGCACAATTTCAAGACACATTTGAGTTCCACTCGCATACTTGAACCTAATGATCCACTTCCCTTAAATTGAGCTAGTACCACTACTATATCAGCTATTAGGTAAAAAGCATTGTGTTAAATGGCTAAGCTGTTCCACTGAGCACCCACCTGTAACTGTCATTTTGTTACTTGGTCCTGAAAGGTGATTTCACAGTCACTGTTGCAAATTTGGTTATAAGATTAAAAAAAAATGATTGAGTTACCAGCGTGCATTGCACAGTTTCTACGCACACTCCTGACTCACAAATTTCTAGTATTTTCACCTTATATTTTCAAAGTTGCCATTTCCTTTTTGCCCAACTCTTTAAAAACAGTACTTCTGTCATTTTCCACATTCTGATCAAAATGTGTTTTTCACACCTGTGACACAGGATAGTGTATTCGCTTTGCAAAATCACCTTTTGGGTAAAGTGACCAAAATGACACTGGCACTCTTCATGAGGAGGGGGTCCCAAGAAAGCCATTTTGAAGATTTGGTTTCAACACCTCCAATAAATGGCTAAGTTACACCCAAGCATTGATTAATTTCTACGCATATGTGTAGCTTTGGTCACTTGGTAGCTCTTCACAACTCTATTGGATCTGGCTAGATCTTGTTTAGTAATGCTACTGTACATCATGACATAATAACAAGTTCTCAATGTTTACACATTAAATATTAAAGTATGAGATGATATTAACACAAGTCCACCAAACATTTTGTACCTTTGACAAAGTGCCAGACATCGTAGTAATAGACAATTCCAGGCTCTTTTTCTCATAAGTACTTTTGTATTTGAGGGTGGCAATCTGTTACCAACATTGCAACTGGCAGCCCACACTTCCTGACATCCTCCAGACCATGCTTTAGGCCCTCTAGATCTATGTGGTATGATGATTTAACTTTGTTACTCTTAAAGAAGGAAAAAGAGATATGAAAATATAAATATAAATTTGTATGTAATATATATGATGGAGTAATTCAATTGCAGCCACATGTTTGTGATGGTCAATGAACCCACAGTGTTGGTAAAAAGGAAAACACTTTTGGACATATAACTGTATAACACGGAAGATGTAACAGAGTTGGGAGTGAAGACTTGCTTACAGGGAGTGACCACGACTCGATGTGATGCATGCTCACCATGGTAGGGAAAATGGAGGTACAGGGTCTGGAGGATGCAATGGGGTCATGTACCAAGCCACACAGCAAGAAATTAATGAATAAGAAACCTGGAAGGTTGAACATGGAAGTACTGGAAATGGGTGATTGCTAAAAGGAAACATGTAAGAATTTCAAGAAATATAGGAGGCATAAAGACAGAGAATAGTATGTGAAAAAAAGTGAGGAAACCAGACTACACTAGGCTATGAAGACTTCCTGGCACATACGACTGTCACAGGGAATCAAGGTCAGGCAAAGGACTTTTGAGGATACATAAGAGAAATAGAACGACTGTTGCTTTTAAATAACACATATATACCTATAGCACATTCCCTTGTAACCATAATAAGAAACTGTTACTCAAAGGTCCATATATCAGGAAAGAAATAATACAGACCTCAAGAGCACCATACAGGTCAGCTTGTGCTATATCAACGTCTGAGGCATGTATGGTCAGGCAAAATAACTTTGTCTTCTAGTAATTGGTAAGAGAACCATAACACTCATCCAACACCATCATAACTAGCTCAAGCATTGCTGCCAAATACATTACCTCTAGACTATGACAAGGTTAGTCATATTACAACTTTTAAATAGAATAATTAATGAAACTGTATGAAACAGAAGTTGTACAGACAGGTTTGCACATTTCTTACTTGTACAAGGTTTAACTATACTAATTTTTGGTTCTCCTAATCCATCAAACTATAAGTTCCATATCTGGCTGAGTAACCAGGACTGTCACATCATCCATCACCTCCCAAATGTAAGCTTGAATTAGTTGCTTTCAAAATCTCGATCAGATATTGTTTGTCAACATTCCAAACATCCACAACTGAGGGATGAACAAATGATTGTAGATGTTCATAGTATGCTGTTAATGAGATTACAGAAACATTAATGTGATTAAGCAATTGTAAATCTTCTATGGAGAATTCCCACTGCAACCAATAGCAGAAGTAAGTAAAATGTTCCCGGCTGGAAATCCTTCAATATATGGTTGGGAACACCATGTTCTTTGAAAATCACACATTCTGCATGTCTGGTCAATGATAACAAAGGTACCTTTCTTGAAAGCCATTCTGCAGAACATGACTCTTTGCATGATGGACAAACCTTGAAAAGTGATAGTAAATTACACTCAAAAACAATATATTTGTTCTCTGAAAGTGGGTTCTGAATGGCACTGTGTTGTTCTTCTTGGCTGCACTAACTGAAATTAGTAAATGATGGTATATAGTAAGTTAAATAACCATAAACAATAGACAGATCATACAATATAAACAGTATATAAAATGGGCAAAGAAATCCCTGTGTCCTGATTGACTGAGACTTGATTCTATCAATTGCAGTAAGAGAGTGTCAACACTAGCTAATACAAGTCCCTGCCAACCAGGGCAACTGACAGAATTCATAAGTCACCTATTTCCTAGTTTCCATCACAAACATGGCTGCAGCCTTTACTCATATATGTAAAAAACTTTGACTAGGCCCTAAAAATAAAAGTACATTAAATTAAATAAAGTAAGTAAATAGTTTAATGTTATTTACATTCATAAGCCACACTTGCACACATACACAAATTTGAAAAATCAAGTCCTATTCAGAGTTCCCATTGCTGGTGTTTCTTTGATATTCATGAAAAATCCCTCTCCTATCCTACCACTCTGTCAGAGAACTCCCTGCTCCTTACCTGGCAATAGATAAAGTTGAGATTCTGGATCCACTTTAGGCCTGTGTGTGTCTTTGTTTGTATGCCAGTTGAGCTCTGACAAATGTTGAATTCATGTATTCCATGTTTCCATTCTGTGTGTGTGTGTGTGGGGGGATTCCCCTGCTGGTATAATGCAGAGCTGTGTATAGGCACTAAGACATGGCTGGGTGTTGGTAGTACTGAGATACCTGCACACCCAGTGGATGAAGGCACTCGATCTGTGGTCTCGTGCCTAACTATGCCTCTGGGTGTATAGGTATCTCTGTACAACCAACACCCAGCCATGTCTTACTGCTTACTCAAAATCAAAGGGGAGATATTGCTGATGGGGGACCTGAATATGCCAGATGTTAACTGGAGCACCTTTGCTGCAGCCACATCCAAGAGCAAGGCCATTCACGATGCCCTACAGGGGGCATGCCTCAGACAGCTAGTGTTGGAACCCATTCGGGAGGGAGCAATGTTATACCTGGTACCCTCAAATGGGGACGGAGAGAGGATCTCAGATCTAGAAGTGATAAGCCATCTGGGAACAAGTGACCACCAAACAGTGTGGCTCAAGATTAACTCAGCTGTAAAGTCAAGCCATACAAAAGTGAAGGTTCTAGACTTCAGGAGAGCTGATTTTGTCAAAATTGGAGAGTGCCTCAGAAAAGCACTAGCAAACAGGCAAGAAGGAGGGGTGGAGCAACAATAGGGAAACATCTAAACTGCCATCACAGAGGCATCAAGCATTTGGGTGAAGCAAATAAATCAAAATGAAAGAAAAACAACCACTATGGTTCTTAAAAGAGGTGAGGGGAAGGTTAGGGAGAAAAATATAGCATTCAGGAAGTATAAGGAAACACAGAAGGAGCAGGACAGAGAACTGTACCAGTTAAAGCAGACAGAAGCAGGGAAGGCAGTCAGAATAGCAAAGGCCCAAACTGAGGAAAAGATAACCAACTCAGTTAAGAAGGGGGATAAAACCATTTATAGGTACACTAGGGAGCGAAGAAAGACAAAGGGAGGGATATTGAGGCTAAATAAAGAGGAGGGCGGGTGGGCAGAGAGGGACAGTGAAAAAGCAGGGATACTGAATGAATACTTCTGCTCAGTATTCACAAAAGAAGAGGAGGATGAGGTACCTATTCCAATCAATAGAAGCACTCTGGATGGGGGGGGTCCATCCCAGTCCTTTTACAGAAGAAAGGGTTCTGAACGAACTCCTAAAACTGAAAGGGATAAAGCAATGGGGCTTAATGGGATTCACACCAGAGTTCTAAAAGAACTAAGAGGAGATCTAGTAAGACCACTGACTACCCTTTTTAACGAATCATGGGAGGATGGTGTGGTACCCGAAGACTGGAGGAAGGTGGATGTGATTCCCCTTCACAAAAGTGGGAGCATGACAGAGGCAGGAAATTACAAACCTGTCAGTTTAACCTCAGTGGTAGGGAAAATGATGGAATCACTTCTGAAGGAGAGAATTGTCAAGTACCTAGAGGCCAGTGGGGCACAGGATCCAAGGCAGCATGGATTCACAGCAGGGTTCAGTAATGTGTCTGGTCCTTTTTAATGTCTTTATAAGCGACATTGCAGAGGGACTGGAAGGAAAAGTATGTCTCTTTGCAGACGACACGAAGATCTGTAACAGGGTTGGTACACAAGGTGGGGTCTGCAGCTTATCCATTAGGTAGGGAAATGGGTTAACTAGGTGGCCCAAGCTGTCCTTATCTGTCATCAAATTCTATATTTCTATGTCCCATGGAAGGATGGGTGCATCTCATTCTGCCCATCTTGAGGTTATTATTAGGTTCATAAAATGGGTTACATTTTATACTTGAATTTAAGAAATCAAAAGTGTCAAAACAACATAAGATAATTTATATGACTGTTTGTACAGTTATTTTTTTACTGTTACATAGTCCATTTGCTAACATATTTGGTAGTAGAGGGCACGGAATTATTTATTACTTCAGTAGTAATAGAGGGCACAGAATTAATTATTGATTACTTCAATATTGAGACATTCTGTCACCTCTAACACATATTATTAACATGCCATTTAGTTACTCTCAGTTCCCTCAGAAATGGAAATCTGCCACTGTGACACAAATTCAAAATTCTGGGGATCACACAATTGCTGGAAACTACAGGTCTATCTCTATCCTGCCCCCACTCTTGAAAGCTCTTGAGCGTATAGTGGCTAATCAACTGGCTGAATACTTAGAAAAATATCAGCTACAATGCCTGCAACAATACGGGTTCAGAAATGGTCATAGTACCACTACTGCCCTTTTGGAGTTCACAGGTTTTATTCACCACTCCTTAGATCAAGGACACCTTGTCAGTCTTTTTTTCATTGATTTAACCAAAGCTTTCAACACAGTGAATCATGCCCTCCTGGTCAAACTGCTTACCTCCATTGGCCTAGCTTGTGACAGCATAGCCTGGTTTGAAAGATATCTGCACAACCATACACAGCAGGTGAAGATTGGTAACACCCTCTCGGATAGCAAACCTGTCCTATCTGGAGTTCCTCAAGGGTCCATCTTGGGCCCTCTTTTATTTAGCATTTTCCTCAAAAACCTTCCTTACTCCTGCCAGGGTCATATCCTTTTATATGCTGATGATGCTGTCCTGTTTACCAGTGATCCAGACCCTAATGTTCTTGAATCTAGGCTACAGAGTAATTTTGTAGTCGTCGAAAGATGGTTCCATAAGCACAAGTTAGTTATCAATTACAACCAGACTAAAACTATGCTGTTCTCCAGCTCCCAAAATAGGCACAGAACTTACCCTATTTCTATCACCAATGAAGAGGGCTCTCACCTGGAGCTAGTTCAGCTCTTTAAATATCTGGTGAATACTATTGACAGTACGATGACCTATGCCTATCACATTGACAACATTGCTGAGGCTGTTAACACCCACATTAGGCTACTTTATAGACATAAGCAATGTTTGACCCCAGAGGCTCTTAATCTGGCCATTCAAACTCTCTTGTCTCTCTTATTGATTACGGCTTACCAATCTATGGATTAGCTGCTGAAACAACTCTTCACCACATCATAGTTGCACTCAACAAAGCATGCCAGCTCCTTACAAGCTCAGCCCATCTGTCCCATACCTGCGACATGTACACTCAGGCTATCTGACTCCAATTCAAAGGTAGACTCCTGTACCAAACATGTTTACTGTTCAAAACAGTAAGCTTAGACAAAATGCCCCCAGGCGTGCAAAAGCTTATAACCCCCACTATCGACCGTCATTGCACCAGAAGCTCTACTAGCCAGATTTTTAATATACCCCGCTGTCACACTTCTCTGGGACAAAAGTCCTTTGCCTACCATGCCCTGCTATGGATGAACTCGCTGCACCATGACATCACTTCAGCATCCACCTTGGGCTCCTTCAAGGTTAAACTTAAGCAACAGCTAGTTGCTGATGCCAGTTGTGACTGCTTCCAATAACCTTCCTTCTTGTGACCAGCACTTATTCTAACCTTATGCTAGCCTGACCTTATGCATAACTGTTCTCAGCATGTAAATAACTGTTCTAAGTTGCTAATCATTCTCCTTCACATTTCCACTTGATCCATTCCAATCTTTCCCCTCACCCCTCTATGGCTTTCCCCCCTATCCCCCTTCCCCCTGTTATATCTCCTGAGTTCTCTTGCTCACTTTAAAATGCTTTGTCCTATACCTTCTCACCTCTGACAAGGCCCCTGGGCTGATGCTATCACTTAGCTTGTTGATTATTAGATATTAGGCTGAGTCTGTTCTCATTTTCCTGTAAATGATTGTTTCATAAGACCCCACCCCCTCTAATATGACCCTTTGAATTCTAGGTTTTAAACAGATATGCACCATGGCATACATTGTACAATGCCACATGTATTGGAACTTCTCTAGTTATACACTCTTGTAATGTCTTGTATAATTCCTTATTTTGTTTGTTCTCCATCTCATACTTTCCCAATATGTATGGTTCGTCTGACGTGGAACCTTTGAAATGAGCTTGTTCTCAAAGGTGTTATCCAAAATTTCAATAAACAAATAAATACATTTCTCCCCCTCCCCATCCATCCACAGACTGTGTCTCAGAGTCATTTCCAATATGGAACTATACTGCACCCCCTCCATCCCACACTCCTCCTGCCAACAGCATGTGGTCTTTTTTTTATTCTTCCTGTAACTAAATTCAGTTATCAGACTTTGCTTGCACATTAAAAATATCTCCACAACTGTATGAGTATAAGTTCGAAATGAATGTACTGTCACCTTGAAGGACATGTACTTCCAATGTCATCATCAAATGGTCTATACAATTCGTCTGAGGTTATAAGGTTAGCAGGTATGGAATCATATTCAGACATTGGGATAGATGTCTGAGATGCCCACAGTGTCACAGGATAATCTAGTTCTGATTGTGTGGCCACATTAACCATTGTAACTGCTTCTGTTAACACCTATGATAAGTACTGGTTATAATCAATAAAATGAATTTTAATCTACTTATAACTTATAACAATTTGCATGATAAGTGAACAAGACATTATTAAAGTACTATCAATTGCATCTCATATTCTTACCCATGCTAGCTATGGACTCATGTAAGTCACACTAGGGCAGAAGTATTATATGACATGAGGGAGGATTGCATTGCAATGAGTATATACGAACACACAGACATACAAATTTACCAGTAGATAAAGGCCTTATGGTGTATTGAGTCTCCTCAAATGCCTTCCTGAAGTCAAGAAACAGGATATCCACTGCATAACCCTTCTCCAACTGTCTAGTTAGACAGTCATAATAATCCACCAGGTTGGTCTGACATGATATGCCTGTGACAAACCAGAACTATGGCCCCCATCCCTATGCGATGGCATCAGCAACAGCAATATGGTTCCCCTTCCCTCCAGAGTGATAGAAGCAGCAGTACTGTGGATCCCATCTCTCATGAGTAACGGCAACAGTACTACGCTCACCATCCCTCGGGTGTGATGGCAGTATCAACACTATGGCCCCCATCCCTCAGGTGTGATGCCAGCAGTACTATGTTCCCCATTCCTCAGGTGTTATGGCAGTATCAGCACTATTGCCCAATCCCTCTGGTGGGATGGAAGCAGTACTACATTCCCCATCCACCAGTGGTGATGGTAGAAGCATTATGACCATCCGCCCTTCAGGTGTGATGGCAGTAGCAACAATGCTGTTCACATTCCTTATGGATGATTGCAGTGGCAACAGCACTATGACCTCATTCCTTTAATATCCAAACCCAACATGCACATGTTACAAATTACTGGGTAACTTTGCTTGTTAGAACTCATGTAAATTAATCTCACCCACCACCACTAATGTGGACCATTTTTGTTTTCCCCTATCTATCATTTAACTGCCTGAATTGGATTCTGCCTGCTATGCTGCTGACTCAGGTTCGGGAATGGACTCTGATGTTAGAGGTCCAGCCGGGGAAGGGGGGACAAGGCTTGAGCCTGCAACCACTTGCCTTCTCCTGGGTGGGTGGGAGGTGTGTTTGCTGCTTGGCATTTGCTGGCCCCTGTTGGAGGCCAGAGGCATGGCAACACGTCGGCCCTCACTGTAGGTAGGAGAAAAGGTGCAAATTATCCCATTACCCTAAATTAGGTGCTAATTATGGATCTTTTTTGTAAGTGGTAAGACAGTTTCTTCCTTGTGTACATACTTTCATTCAGACTAGTTGTCATTCAAACAACTGAGGATTTTGAATGTCCCTGCTGATTATAGACTTGAATGAGCTAGTTGGGAACAGTGTGCTTACAATCTAGATGCACACATGCAAAGACTACAATTTTCTGAGGCAGTATAGCGCAGTGGTTTAAGGCTCTGAGCTGGAAAATTGGGTTTGAATATCACAGCCCCCATTTGCATACTGTGTGACTCTGAGCAAGTCATATAACTTCTTTGTGCTCCCAGGTCAAACTTGTAAACAAGTTTCAGCTTAGTGTGCCTCTCCTGGTAAAACAAACAAACAAAAAAATGATTAAAGTCTAAAAACAAGCTTATAAAACCATGATCCTTTTCTAGCTCTATCTTACTTCTCTGCCCTTTTCAGGTCCCCTCCCAACTACCCCCTTGAGTTTTGAGCATATAACCTCATGCACAATAGTCAGACACCTGACCTCTGTACTAGCTGGTTCCCACATACGTATCATCTCTTTCTCTCCAATTGTTATCCTAATCTCACTCCTCAGCATTATAGCTCCACTCCCTCAAACTTATAACTCCAGCCACTGCTTCTTTTGCTAGACACATTAATTATTTGTGGCCCGTACTCTTCCACCACCTAACAGTGATAGTCCCCTGGTTTACCAACTCTTTGTCAGATTTTTGCCCTCCATTACCTCCCCTGAAAAGAGTCCCCCTCCTTTGCCCTCTGCTTCTGCACTCCCACCTCTAACTGATTTTCAATTTAGTGGTGCTTGCTATGCCTGTATCCCCATCTGAATTTACCTGCATGCAATACCTTTCATCAACCCCTACCACATGTCCCTTACACTCCTCATGGCCACGCACACCTTTTCACTACCTATCCCAGTTTGCAGCTCCATGCTCTTTAACTCTCTATTGGCCATTGACCGGAAATGCAAGCTACTTAAGACAGCCATAACCCATCACATCCTCCTCCTCATTCTATTATCGGGAAATGATCACATGAATCCAGGGCCTCCCCCCTCCCCATCACAGTCTCTTGGTGCAAAAAAAAGATGACCTCATTTTTGCCTCCCTGAATAAGTGTAGCCTACTAAAAAGTTCTACTCTCTTCAGGGATGGATTGCTCAGCATAAGCTGAACATCGTGGTCTTAACAGAAACCTGTCTCTCCACTGCCACTGGGGATTCCCATGTAGTCCTGAATGGCTACACAATTTCCAATCAAATCACGTTGGTAAATGGAGTGGAATCTGTGTAATCTGTATTCAAAACTACCTCCAAGCCACCCAGGCCAGAACGCATCCCTGACAAAAAAAATCACTATGTTATCTTGCGAAGCAGTATATGCAGTTATAACATATGACACATTTAAGAAAAAAGCTGTTTTCTTATTTTTGTCTTAAAAAATAAGGAGTGGCATTGCATAATCACAATTTTCCACTTTAGGGTGTGTAGTAATTCTAGGTTATACCGACTAATTGTGTGGGTTACTCAGCATGAGGCCTTGTGTCTGAACCACACCAGGAATGAGTAAATCCAGCAATAACCAACACCCTGTCATTGTATATTGCTTAAATGACCCCACAAGAAGAAGTAAAAGCCAGTCAGCTTCATCATAACACAAATCTGTGACTGTAGCCACATGGAACCTTGACATAAGAGGAGCAACGGAGAGAGAAAAAAAAAAAACAAGATCACTTCGTTACCCATACCTAGAAGCAGTAGAGGATAAGGAACAAGTGTTACACATCGGCACTCACACCCATTTACTTCTAATCTGGAAATGAATGTAATGTAAAAAATAAAGAAAAAAAGACATCATATAATGTCAATATCTCACTTCAAGGTGTGAGAGATGGCAGGGTTTACTCACTTCTGATGTATTTTTAAACTTGGCTTGTGCAATGTGATAAAACCACACCAGGCATGGGTAAATCCTGGCATCACCCACACCATCTCATGTAATGTTAATTAGTTATCAAATAATAAATATTGAATGTTATAGTGTGTATAATTTAATCAAGTATACTCTTACCAATAGAGCAATATGGCACATGCTTCCCATTAAACTGTGTACCCTTATCAATGTATTTTTTTAATTTCTATGGCTATCTCAATGGTGGATGCATGTGTAGACAGTAGATATTCACTATTAGAGTCAAATGAGATTTCTCTCTGCTGATGATCTTTATAGATGATTTCATCTGTATCTTCAGAAATTTGCGCATCAGTCTGGTACTGTGATATCTGGAAAAAAATGAAAGCAGGAATAAACTATGATGAAACAGAAACAGATAATAAATAATGACAGCTTTTTATTCACACTTTGCATAATGCTCTGAATGGGATGAATAAAGAAAAGGATAAGGAAACATACAGCAAGTGTATTGCACATACATAACCACTGCTATAGCATACATGCATTTATACAATGTTATACAATGTTAGCATGTATAAAAGACTTTCACTGATTTACATGCAATTAACTGCATGCATAACAGAATGACACAATATGCATACTCACCAGTGTACTCATCAAGAATAAATATGTCATGAACAAAGAGTTATCAAGACTATAGTAATTGAAGTTGTGTGTTTTGCTCTGTTTGCAACTCATCAGCGTGGTGAACAAGTAAAAATCTATTTTTTTAAACAAACAAAAAAAAAATGATTTGTCACTTAGAACCATGGACACACCTTCAGTAAGTAAAGAAGAATTTAACATGTTTTTGCTAATATAAAACATTGATGGACCAAAAAATATGTATCATATTTATCAAAATTAAAAAGGAAATGACAACAATGAACAAACTATATCACATCACACACAAGCACTCCTTTTGTGGTAAGAGTGGCCCAATGTATGTTGTACTACAGTAATAACAGAGAAAAAAATATGAGATATTATTACTGGTACATATTACTTGTGAATCTGTTCTTATCCCAATAAGAATTTAGACAGCTCATGTATTAACATATTTTAGATCTAGGATACAAGATATATTATTTCATAAAAACAATCTCCCATAAATAATAGGGGATAACGGTTATGGAGTTGGAGCGGGCCTATACATATGTCAAGAGTGAGACCTCGTTATGTATTTTACAGCAAATGTGCTGTCAATAACTAATTTACAGACCAAACTTACGAACAGTTGAGTAAGATGCGAAGCAAATGTACTGAGAAAATTGAAATGCTATTTGATGCCCCTTTTTTGGTTCTTTTTTTACAGTTTAAACACCCTTCTCCCACAGCCTTAAACTCTATCATGCTCTTATAGACATTAGTATTTGGATTCACCATGATCTCTTCTGTGAAAGCACATGCACACTGCCCTAGCTCCCTCCCACGCAGGGAGAGCAGTCTCCCATTACCATTCCCCCCTACCTGTCTGTAGTTCATCGTCTAGGCAGCAGGACTGCATGCTGGGGACCATCTCTGGATTTGGCTGTGGGGATATTTTTTAACTTCTTCTCACTACCCCAAGGATGTTGACACTATAGTAACTCAAAAGGAGACATGCCATAATGTGACGGCCATCCAGGAACTTGGTCAATGACCCACATACCCAGGGGCATCCCCAAATTTCACATCCACCTATGGGCACAAGGTGGCATTATCACAGCAGGGATGACAGCCATCACTCCCCTGAGAAGTACTATCCAATGGAAGCTCTACCCCGTAGTCGGCCACATGAGAAGTCACTCAAAAACCAGAGAGAGAGAATGACAAACCAAATTTCAGCATGCCAGTTAAATAGGAAACATATGAAACTAATTGTACAGCACTAACAACTAAGATGTACTTCTGTTAAGGCAGCAATAAAATCAATATAAATAACATAAAGTAAATAAACTAATTCTCAATTTTTTTAACTGGATAAAATCCAGGTTAAAATTAAATGTTCACAATAAACAATGGCAGAATGTGGGGTATACTGGGATATACAAACTTCTGGAATGGCGTGCTCACTCAGCATACAGACAAATGACCAAACAACACCAGGAGTGGATAAAATAATGAATACCAAACATCCAATTGAGGTTTACTGCTTGTATTTGACTACCTATTAATATCACATGCGATATTTACACTCTAAGATGCAGAATGAGATCTTAAAATTATATCATAAATAATTACATAAAAATAAAATGAAAAAAAGAATTATAAACCATATCTCCTAGAACTCATGCTTCTTAAAGGCTCTGCTGATTTTCCTTTTGTTAACTGGCATCTCATGTATAAAATACCTGGTGAAAGCTGATGTTGGAACTTGATTATCCTCATTATTACTAACAGTAAGAATGGTGGGAACAGCATCTGATAACAACTGCATATGTTGACTAAATCCAAACTTATACTGCATCAATGCTGACTGAGCAAAACATTCCACTGAGAAATGTGTCAAACGTAACAAGCTACTCTTGGATGCACCAGGCCAATTTGCCATCTTGGTGTTAACAAACTTCTCCCACAACCTCTTTCCATGTGGATCTTTAGGAAAATTAAATAATGGGAGTCTGAGTTTTGTGGTATTACCACAGTTGGCAACAACACATGTTGCTGGCATTGCAAATAGCTAGAAATGAAAACAATAGAAAATAATGTATAATAGGATGTAAATATGCATAATTACTATATAGTGTATGATGGAACATTGTAATCACTTAAAATCCATCTCTGCTGAAACTCTGTTAATCTGCACTAGGAACGCCATTCTGTGTTGTTATGCTGCAGAAGCTACATAGCTACTGAAGCATAACAACATAGAACTGCTGCACACAACTCTCCTTGTGATCGTTCGCGGTTTCAGGAAATAACTGCTAACATCAACTGGGCTAATAAAACTAAACTGCAGTTATTTTTTTATTTTTAAATAGTTGATGTGCTTGTCACTCATTTACTTTTATGTTCCCAAGCTGAATTGTAAGTAAAAAAAATGTTCAAACTTTCAGAGTGAGTGTGTGGGCTGTTTTTGTCTCCGATTATGAAGAGTGTGAGAATTTTCTCTCTGACTGGGCTGGATGTGTGAAATTTTCTCACACACTGTAGGTAGCATCATACACTATAAAAGATAATGGATAACTCTCCATCTTGCCCCTGGCAACAGAACCTCTTGAGCTTTGTTCTCGAGATTCTTAATATTGCCAGGATCAACGTCTCGATACAACAACACGCTTGTTAATGTTGGAGAGGTATCCATTATCCTCTATATGAACATGGAGAAAATAATACAGAGGATAATGCATGTCTTCCAGTTCATAACAAGCGAGTTAATTCATTGAGCAGTTGGTGTGGGGACCATAAGAACCTCGATAATGCAGCTTGAGAAGTTCTGTCAACACGCCAACCGCAAGATGAATTCACTCACTTGTTATGAACTGGGAGGCATACATTGTCATATACAGTGTATGGCCTCATCATGTCTACAGCTGTCAACCATCAGTTTGAATTCACCACTGTAACTGTCAAACTACAGCTGAGGAGAGCGCATGGCACAAGCCCATTGACAGAATGTGAGACATTTTGTTATGTTGCAGTAGCTACGTAGTCAGAGCAGCAAAACAATGAAAAGTTAAGAAGCTACTACAGCATAACAACACTATGGTCCAGATGGATTTCCGTGCAGAAAACATTCTACCATACACTATAAACATTTCATTAAATAAATCACAAAACTTTTTATATATTCTGTACACCACAAATCAAAAGTGTCCTGCCAGAATATCAAGTACCTGCACAGAAAAATAATTGCAAACTGGAAAAACACACAGACACACAGACACACACACACACACACACACACACACTACAAACATTAATCAATTTTAAAATCGTATAGACAGATAGAAGGAGTATTCCTAAACCCATTGATATAACACTCAGGGAAAACACAATTTTAGGATCAGCAGTAGAATTCTGTTCAAATGTCCTTGGCTTCAACAGGCCCTAGGTTGGACAGAGAAAATCATGTACAAATGCCAGTGTGCACTTCGATAAAACAATATAAAAATCAACCCCATAACACAGACTTAATTTCAATATGTGCAGAACAGCAGAAAAACATATATGTTCATAACAGCAAGCCCACACATAAGAATACTGCTTACACCATGCAAAGGCCACAGAGCACAGCTTATCAACAAGTAACAACTTGAATGCCTACCTTATTCAGTATTAAAAAAAAAACAAAAAACATTCACATGTGTGGAGCATCAATACTGTAACAAATACTGGAAAACAATACCCAACCCAATGCAAATTAGGCATCACAGTAAAACATAAATTGCTAATACCAGTAAATTCACCAACAAAAATGAAGATTTACAGTGTTTCTTTATACGGTCACTAGAGAGATAGGACCATGGGTGGATCTGGATCAGACGTAACTTCCAGTTTACCGAGACAGCGGACCACGGTGAGCTTTCCAAAAGCTACACAATGTAGTACAGTACATAAATAATAGCACAAATGAGGAGAAAACATCCCAGTTTTGTGATTTGTTTCCCAAGCATGAGCTGCATTCAGTAAGTTAACTAAATCTTACTTTTGCAACTACTAAAATCCTTCTTTAAACAGTACCTCTCTGGAAGCATGGCTGGTTGCTGTAGGTAGTAATTGCATTCCCAGCCCTGCTAGTCTTAAAACACAATAACCTGGCTAACCGACATGGATCAATTCATCTCCCACACCCTTTTTAACAAAGCCCTCACAGGGCTGCTGCCTACATTCCAGATCCCCCATCCCCAACTCTCTACATCAATTCCACTAAGTAGATGGATCTAGCTCCCTGGTTACTGAAGATTATATCTTTGTGCCTAGCCTTTGGCTATTGTAAATTAAACCTGTGTACCTGACAATGTTTGGCCTTGTCATGTTTCTTTGCACTTACCAGTAGCATATGTCTCTGTTAGCAATGTGTCACCCTTGTAATTTGCTTACACTAGGACTCCATCCTCCTTTGTTTTCTCATTCTTAGTTGTTCACACTTCGTTGCACCTGATGTAGAACCTTTGTAAAAGAGCTTTTGCTCAAAGGTAATGTCCAAATCTTGAAATAAATAGAATAATGGAAATACTGTATCTAGATGAGATCTCTGTCTTAGGTCCATTGTTGCAATGATCCTATACTTTGATATTAAGCACACACTTTCTTGCAAACCATAATTTATTTTACAATAACTGAAGAGCGCACAGTTGGTTTAGTTTGTTTAAAATATTTATTGATTCATCAGGTATTGTACAAGCATTGATGCATAAATGAGGTAACAACATCAGTTATAATGTACTTTAACATAGATTACAACATTTATTGTCCTTGAAGGTCTGATGTACTGCCTTTCTGATATGTTCTTAGAACTGTATGCACTATTTGTATTGCTTGTCATTCCGCTTGTTGTCAGTAAATTTTGTAAGTTTAAAAAAGAATGATGAAAATAAAATGTCTGGATACGGAGAGTGGAATGTGACTGGAGTGAGAAAAGGACTGTCCATAAGACTAGACCTGGCAACATGGGAAGGTCTAGAGTGTTATTTTTTAATTATCTGGCCAACAGTTGAAGTGGTTTGATGTGTTCAAAAAGTTTATTTGGGCCAAACTGAAAGTAAAATGGCGCATTCACTGATTACAAATTTACAAACAGCTCATTCATAGTAAGAAAGCAGGAGTAAAAAACAAACCTTACCTGACACCAGCTTTCAGGGACTGATCCCATACTCACTGGCCTATTGGTTGAGGTAGTTGTTATGGCAGATTTTCATGGAAATACAATCAGTGCTCTGTGAATTGACACTGCTTCTGTGGTGGTAGTGGTAGTGGTGGTGGTGGGGAGACCTCAACCATCTGGAGAGAGAAGTCTCTGGAGGCCCAGTGGTTACTGACAGGCAGAGAGCAGAAGGCATGAATTAAAACTGTCTTTGTTGCCTACCATCTTTGAAATGTGACTCTTTTTGTATCCTTTCACAAACAATGCAGATCCTTCGCTGCCAGTTCCATGCAGAGCAGTAAATTCCACTCACTCTTTGTAAAAGAAGTGCTTAGCATGCCTTAAAGAGCTCCTGACACAGTTAAGACAACTTTGAAAAAATGTAATATTTAGATATAACTGTAGCTTATATTTCATATTTTATTCTGTAACTCTCATCCATATTTCCTTTTTACTAAGGGTATTTGCGCAACTACAGTATCCTGGCCCTTTTAGCTCTGGCTGCGTGCCTAAACCCGACATCATAATTCTGTTTATGGCATCAAAATATGTTGCTGTGGTGATAACTATGATGTCATAAAAAGGAGATTGTGATGTCATGTGTAGAGAAGTAGCCAGAGCAGCTATATTCTAGGGGACAGGGATCTTGTTTTCATGCAACTGTTTTCAGTAATAAAGAAAACTGGGAATTAATTACTGAAAATATATGAAGCAGTAAATAAAATGGGATGGAATCTAATATAAATCGTACTTTTTTCAGTGTTTTCCTACCACTGTCAGGGACTCTTTAAAGTAGTAACGACTCTGCAAGGCAAAGCTCAGGGATCCTGACAGAATCTCTAGTACCAAAAAACATGTTTTGTACTTCATTTACATAGAGTTATCAGAGTTTGCTGCTTAGCATGGCACCGATGGCAGGGGATCACACCGTTAACAACACAGAACTACAAACACAGAAAATGTGCAAGGGTACTAGGCTAAATAAAGTTTTTTTTTATTGTCACAATTTTCAATAGGGGGAGAGGTCCTTTTAGGATGATATTTTGGAAAACTGTGTGTTTTTTAAAAGCCCTGATGCATTCACTGTCTGAATTTAATTATAAAATCAGTTATAAAAGTTGAACCAAACTGAACAATTTCATTGGTTAAGACACAACACTGACCATTGATTATTTACTAGAAACTGTGCAATTCATAGGCAACCTACCCTAATCTACCTAGCAACAGCCTATCCAGATGAAAATAAAACACTTTCACATTAAAATAACATTTGTTCCACTCTTTAAACACAAATACCCACAACAGGGCACTGGTTACTTCACAATAAATTCAGTTTTCCAGGTTAATTCAAAGGCATGTGACCTTTGTGTCCAAACTCACCTATTCTAACTAGCAGCAACCTATCTAAAGAAGAATAAAACCTTTTTCCATTAAAAATAATAAAAAAAAGTTTCCATTTTATTGCAGTCACCCACTCCAGGGCATGGGCTGTGTACATTAATTTTCTAGAAACACATGCCCATTGTAGGTTATTGCTTATATAACCAGATTCATTTTTTCATTTTTTAACTTTCTTCTCTTTCTTGAACTTTTGAACCTAATACAAACAGCATAATACAGAATACAACAAATGTACTTAATAGCAATATCCAATCAAATCGAATAACATTGGTATCACAACATAAAGAGACTGAAGTGCTTTACAATTCCCTCACCTCCAAATCCAGTTGCTGGCAAAAGAAACACATAAGCTATATAATCTGATGTTAATATTAAGTGGTACATTGCATGAAAAGCATAAGATCCATCTTCTATAATCAAATTCAGAATAATATAGAGGCATGATCACCTAAATTGTATGGAGGGTAAATGCTGATGATGGACATAAGGGCACATACCCTAAGGGAGGCATCATGATGACTACTTGAAAGAGCTTCTAGTTCCCTATCGCCCTGAGCGACAGCTCTGTTTGGCTGACGAGGGGCTGCTGGAGATTCTGAGGGTGTCGTTAAAGTCTTCTGGGTCCTGAGCTTTCATGTATGTGGCCCCTTCCCTCTGGAATTCTCTACCCTGTTAGCTTCAGGACTGCACGACTGTGGGAAGTTTTAAACAGGCTCTAAAGACTTTCCTATGGTGCCAGGCCTTTAATGGAGTGGTATGAATAATTCTGTTTCGTTTACTTGCTATTTTATACTATGGCCCGGATATTCAAACTGTGCCCAAAATGTGCGCAATAGCAGGAGCAAGCACAAACCAATTGCACATATGCGCAACAGGTGAAATATTCAAACATGGAGCAGAACAAATTGCGCAAGCAGCCAACGTCTGAATATCGCACTAACTGCGCCATAGCGCAACCAGGAAGGAGAAGCTGAGCAGAAATGTTACACTATAGCGCAACCAGGGCAGCCCAGCTGAGCAGTCCAGAGGTGCCATAGCGCAAGCAGAGCCCCCCAGAGCAATGGAACTGCACATCCAGGGAGGCAGGCTGGGGCCCACCGCCAGCCATGCCACACATGGGCACAGGAACACACTGCAGAACCAACAAGACACCTGCACACCCCAAGCACAGCATCACTGGGGGTGTGACGGATGATCTACTGGCCCATGGGGTCAAGCCAACAAAGCACAGCAGAGCCATGACATCCCAGCACAACCACTGGCAGGCTGAGAGTGCCACACACAGGGGGTTGACAACCACAGTGCACATCAGCCCCTCGTACGCACAGCACACCCTGCACCGTGACCCCAAGACACCACCCATGTGCAGTGACTGGCACTGCAGGAAACCATGCATCCCCCCCAGCACACGTCAACCCCGTGCAGCACAGAAGCATACAAGCCAGACACACCCTGTGCACCCAGCAGTGGGTGGCAGCAGATGGCAAGACCAACAGAAAGTCACTGCCATGCTGGAGATACCTCCCCATGCACACACACACACACACACACACACACACACACACACCCAGGACCATACCACCCCAGATGGCATGTACACCACTGCAACTGAGCACCCATAGCCAGCTGCAAATCAGAGACCAACACAGTATTCATATCAAAATATAAATGTATTTTAAAATTTCAAATAGTAAATAACAAAACAATAAACAACAACTATTTACAAGGGGGAGGTACAAGGTAGGGTGTTCAAGGGTAGGGATGAACAACTTGGAGAGGGAAGGCAGGGTGGTAGGGATGGGAGAAGTGGGAAAGGTATTGTGTCCTAAGGTCCAGCTGGCTGGTTATCCTGCGCCTGGTTCCGCTCTCCCCTGTGACGCCTCCTCCGCAGGCCATGTCACCTAATGGACTCCAGGATGGCCTGGTTTTCAAGGGACACCTGTGTCAGGCCCCAAATGTCTCGATCTATCCTCCAGAGAACTTCGAGGCCTAGGAATATGGGAACACAGTCAATGGCTGTGACTGACCACAACCCTGAACACCACCCAACCTGCAAGCCATATAGCCCAATGTTCCGCACCTGTGATGGCATGCACCCACCCACAGTGAACATGCACATGGCCATCACAAACAGGCGGCACCAGCTATGTGCACCACTGCACACACACACTGCCCATGTCCATCACAGCACAAACAAGGCTGTCAAGTGACGTGGCAACGTGGTGCAATGCCAGTTACACAGCTATGTGCCCAGTGCATGCATGGACCACCAGTGACGCATACACAGACGTGCTGTGATACTGGACAGTGATGCATGTCACCTGTGTCGTGCATACATACATAGATACATAGACAGTGTCGGCAGATAAGGGCCTATGGCCCACCCAGTCTGGCCATTTGAACTTGTAAGTTCACTTTGTTTTCCTATAAGTCTGTTGCACCTTACCCCTGACCTCCAGAATTCCTTTATGTCTATCACGTGCATTCTGAAATCCCGTGATTGTTTCAGCCCCCACCACTTCCTCTGGCAGGGTGTTCCACTTGTCCACCACCCGTTCTGTGAAGAAATTCTTTCTCATGTTTCCCTGAATCGTCCTCCCTCCAACTTCATCCCATGCCCTCTAGTCCTGGAACATCTTTTTCGCTTAAAAATAGTGTTTTCCTGCACCTGTTCCTCCCTGTAAGATACTTGTATGTCTCTATCATATCCCCTCACTCCCTCCTCTCCTCCAGGGAGTACATGTTCAGTTCCTTCAACCTGTCTTCATTGGACTTGTGATGCAATCCATGCACCATCTTTGTTGCCCTCCTCTGAACCTTCTCTACCCAGTCTATGTCCTTACGTAGGTATGATCTCCAGAACTGTACACTGTACTCCAGGTGGGGCCTCACTAGTGTCTTGTATAGTGGAATTATGACCTCCCCTTTCCTGCATGGTTGTGTTGTGCATGGCTGGTGGTCTTGCCCCCCCCAGCATGCAATAGCATCCATGAAGTAATGATACTCACACTCCTCAAGCAGCTGGGTCTGGCGCCAATGCTGCTGCTGCTGCTGGGGTGCAACACCCACCGGCACCGGGTCCCTGGCATGGCCCTCCTCACCCCGTGCCTGCATACTCACATCCCAGCCTGTGGGAGACATATGTTGAGACAAACATCAGTGTGACTCCAAAGCAGACTGCCCCCTGCCCCAGTGAGAGTGCCTGCCCACACAGCCAGACCCATGCATCTCACACCTGCACACACTGACACAGCCAACCATGGCAGAGCCATCACCTATGCACAGCCACCAAAACACACTCACATCACTACAGAGAATACAGGTGCATAGATGGTACACCCACCTGGCCTAGGCACCACGCCCCGCCTGGCACGTGACCGCAGCCGATCAAGAAGCTCCGGATCCCTCCGGCGGAGGTCACCGTACTGGTGCCGGCACTGCTCAGCTGACCGGCACCGTCCAGTGACCCCCACCAGGTCAGTGGCCACTTGCTGCCACACCTGCATCCTGGCAATGATGAGGGGCGCCTCACCATAAAGTGCCACATAGTGGGGCTCCACTAGGGCCACCAAGTTGGCCAGTTCGACTGGGCTCCACTGAACTGCTCTTCTGTGAGCCATGGTACCAACTTTACAGCAGACAATATGGGGCCCCACTGCGCCGTAACCCCACGTGGAGATGTTGCTCAATAGACCACCACAGGTTCCAATCGCGCTGTTCGAACAGCGCTGTCACTTCACATAGCGCTGTCACCAGACAGCGCAATAGGGCCGTACACATGGCAGCCGAACAGGACCAGGGGGCAAAGGTCGGACACAAGGTCATGGGCAATGACACAAGGCCACGCACAGCACCACCTGACGTATATGCATCCTGCGTGACTGACCAGCTGCGTACCAGTGCCACAGTGGACTATTGCACAGTAGTGCCACAGTGCCATATAGTGCCCAGTGCTGTAGTGCCACTGGCACAATGATGGCCATGGCCTGAATTGCCGATTGCGCACAGCACGTCAGCAGCGTGGCAGATGCCTGCGTAAGCTATCTGGGCATGCGCAATGCAGTGTACCACACAGTCACAGATCTGCACCATTGGCTCAGCCGACTCAACCATATTGCTCAAAGTGCAAATTCGCGATATTCAGCTGACACATGCAAATCATCTGATCAGCCATTCAAAGGCACAGTGGCGCGATTTGCATGTCATTATAGTTGCTCCACTCCTAATTTGCATGCATTGCGCTATAAATGTGCGACATTGGGCTGCGCTGGCCAGATTCGGTTACTGCAGGTGAGAGGTGAGTTGCATGCTGTGTGATGTTCTGGACAATGGTCATGGGAAAATGCTGTAGACTGCACAGTGACAGGTGTCCACTTGCCCCCATACAGATCGCCATGACCGAGCAGAGCCAAGGTGAGGGTGAGGATGGTGGGCATAGGAGGAGGCCAACTTTAACCAGCAGAGACAGAGGCCCTCTTCAGGCCTACCTGGATGAGAGCCAGTATTGAGTGGACGGAGGGCACCCTCAGTCCGTCTGCTCTGCATGGGAGGGTAGCTCAGGCCGTGAACCTGCATGGAAGCCACCAGCGCTCTGTGCAGGAATGCAAGAGGAAGATAGGGACAGACCGCAGGAGGTTGAAGGAGATTGTGGCAGCCTTCAGGGCAGCACGTGCTGACACTGGTGGGGGCCCGCCAGTGGTGTTGGAGCTGACCCCGGCTGAGGAGACACTGGTTGCATCAATGCAGCAGAGCGCTATTGAGGGCATACCAGGAGGTGGATTCCAGACAGGTGGAAGCCCATCACTGCACGGTATGGCATGGTGGTGGTGTTGGGGGGGGTTGGGAGGAAGGTTGTTCACATGCACTCACATGTACTCTCTTTCTGTTTCAGATCCTGTTCATCTTCAGGAGACGGTGGCGGTGGGTCCAGGCAGTGATGATGACCTGCTGGACATGGAGGAGGGTCCATACACCTCTATCACCAGCCAGCAGGCACTGCAGCAGCAGGCACGCTGGGCCGCCAACTCTGGTGTCGGTGATTCAGGTGCAGGGGGTGCACAGCCTGTGTCTCAGCAGTCTGGCATGCAAGCATGCCAGCAAGCTGTGACTATGGCTGTAGCACGTACCTGCACCATTGATGATGCAAGGACTGCAATGGGCAGTGATAGATGTGTGTCCCATGACGGACACACAGCAGGCCAGCACGTGCCCCTGGGCCTTTCTGGTTCCAACTTGTGTACCAGCATGCTGGCACAGTCCCAGGCTGTGTCTGTCAGCTCCGTGGGGCAGCACGGTGGCTGTGCAGGTGTCTGGCACTGTTGCTAGCACAGCGTGGAACAGTGGACCCTGGGGCACAGCAGTTGGCGGGGCAGCAGCAGCAGTCACCCACCAGGTCTGGGGGTACAGTGTCAAGCGGTGGCACATGTCTGCCGCCCTTTGATCCACCCATTCCTGGTCCTGGCGAACAGCGCCCACCCTCAAGGGGTGTTGTGCATCAGGACCTTCCACACCCTGGGGGACAGGATGCCGTTGGGGCACAGTACCCATTGGACGAGCACACCCGCCTGCTGCAGGAATCAGTATAGCTGCAGAGGCGGGTTTCAATGTCCGTGGAGGCACTGTCTGTGGCTGTGGAGCGGCACAGCAGGGAGTGTGCTCTGGACCGTGCAGAGCTGGTGCGTATGTGGACGGATGTGACCGCCACCATTGACAGGCTGACCCAGGCAGTGGTCTCTGTCGTGGACACATTGGGCACACAGTCAGGTGCTCCTGTACTGCACACCCAACACAGTTCACTCTCCACTCCCCATTCCCGGCGTCGTGCGACACCAGGCCTGTCGACGCCGGGTTCTGCTGTGGCCATCCCGAGCACCCCTGGTGCAGGTTTGTTCAGCATGCTGCAGACCCCTGTGCGGGCAAGGTCGCGTTCGCGCAGTGGGACCCCTGGTGGTGCAACAGTGCCACCCCATGTGGCCCCTGCTCAGCCTGCCAGTGCTGTTGGGTCATGGCGGGACCGCCCACACATCCGCGGTGGCCGTGGGACAGTGCTACATGACTGAGCTGTCTCCCAGTGCAGGCCCTGTCTGGTGCTGCCATGTGTGCAATGTGTGTCATGGTGGGCAGTGCACTGCTGGGTGCTTTGCTCACCACACTGACACATGGACCACCTGCACACCCTCCCAACTGCTGTCCACAGGTGCGTGTGCATGATGATGCCTGCATTGTACTGTACACCAAGGTGCAAGGGTGCCCAGCATCTGACACACGTACTTGGACAGTACAGGTGGTGGGGTGGTCGGTGGTGCTGTGTGTGTACAATGTCGGTTCTGCTGTGCTGTGCATGTGCCCATGTACGCTCTGTGCCTGTGTGTGTGTGTCCATGAGTGCTCACCCTCCCTGATGATGTGTTTGTATGCCTGGACCCTTCCACTCCCTGGCCGTCATGCACCCTGGTGTGTTACCCTGTGTGCCTGTGGTTTGCGCATGGACAGTGTTGGTTGCACATGTCCCCTTGACTTACCTGTGTTCTGCATAGTGCTCCTCTGTGATGGTGTCCTGGTGCAGCTGGGCCTGCCGGATCAGTCGGGGGTCCCGCCGTCCTAGGGGGGGCTGCTTATCACCATCAACACCGGCGCCACTGGCGTCCCCATCACTGTCCCCCTCTTCAACCTGTACGGCTATCCCATAGTCTTTGGCCATGTTGTGCAGGATGCAACAGGCCAGGAATATCCCACAGGCCTTTTGGGGGCTGTACTGTAGGGCACCACAGAGGTGTCTAGGCATCGGAAGCGTGCCTTGAGCATCCCAAACACCCGCTCTATGATGTTGCATGTGGAAACATGTGCCTCATTATAGCGTTGCTGCGATGGGGTCATGGGGTGCCGGTACGGTGTGAGCAGCTAGGGACGGAGTGGGTATCCGCTGTCACCTGTGTGGAGATAGTGGAGATCAGTCTCATGTTCAGGTCCATATTGCCCATATCCCTGTGTGCCACTACCATGGCACCTGTGGCATTCCCACCCTTGCCCTGAGTTTGCATTCCATACATGTGTACTCACCCACTAGATGTCCTGTGGGGATGTCCCCCACTCTCGAATTGATGGCACAGTGTGGACTGATACCATATGAAGGCATCATGTGCTCCACCAGGGTGTGTGGCACAGACATTGATTATGCGCCCAGTGGCATCACACACCACCTGGCAGTTGACACTGGAGAATCCCTTTCTGTTCCTATATGCGAGCCCATCGGGGCCAGGTGGCGTGCAAATGGCCACATGGGTGCAGTCTATGGCCCCTAGCACACCAGGCATATGTGCTACCCTGTGGAACTCCTGCATGTTTGCTGTACGCTCTGCCGCGGTGCTGGGGAAATGGATGTACTCTGCAGCATGTGGCAGCAGTGCGCTGAGGAATTGGGTGAGGATGCGTGATGTGGCCGACTGTGTGATGCCTGTGGTGTCCCCTGTCAGCCTCTGGAAGGTGCCCGTGGTGAGCAGGCACATGCAGGCTGTCACCTTGGTCTCCACTGACAGAGCGTGACTCTGTCGTGAGGGTGCCTGCATCACATCACTGCACAGCTCACAGAGCCGTCTCAGTATTGCCCTGTTCAGGCGGTACTGGCCCACGATCTCTACAACAGTGTACAGCTCAAAGCTAATGTGGGCACGTTACTACCTGTTGGGGTCATACCGCCGACGGGCCCTTCCATGGCCATGTCCCCCTGCATCATGCATTCTCACCCCCCTCATTACAGCTTCCATGTGGAAGCTGGCACTGTCCATCTCCTTGGCTTCTGACCCCCGGCTGCTGTTGCTGTGTTACCCCCGCTGTCCTCACTGCTACTTCCACTGCACCGGGCACCCCCCGCTGGCCTCTACAGCCTATGGCCCACACTTTCCTTGCCTGCCCTAGCCTGTCTGTTGTCTGTCTGTCTGTCTCTCTCTCTCTCTCTCCCCACTTGGCAGCCTTGTAGCGTTCTTGCGCCGCTTCCTTGAGCCTTTTTATTTTGGCTCATTTCCACTAGTGCGCAATTTCTGGCTGTGCCGCTATTGCGCATCACGCAAGTCTTTGAATATCGCATTGTGCTCTTTATGCATGGATCGACCCCCTTCGGTTGCGCATGCCTTCATTTTCATTGTGCTGTTGCTCAGCATGTTTTCGTGGTGCAACTGCCTCCTTCTGAATATCGCAAAATGGCGCACTTTGGACTTGCGATATAACCCTTGTTATGCATGGCGCAACCCTTTTGAATATCCGGGCCTATATTTGTTGATTGATTTTATTACTCTAATTTTACCTTTTGTAAAGTGCCTTGGTATTGGAAAGGCACTTTTGTGAAATAAAATTTATTATTATCATCATTAAAATTATTATTATTTTTATTTTTATTATAATGCCTTTACTTCTAACCTATTTATAGAAGTCAAAATTATAAAATGTTGAAGTAATACATTCAGCCACTGTAAAGTATTATAGGGAGTGCACTTCAAATAAGTGAAGGAGGCAGAATATACCTTAGTAAAGTAGAAGTCACATTCTAGAAAGTAAATCTTGTAATTTCCCCCATAACTGGAAAAATGGCTTTGTTTATTATAAAAGGAGTTGATTAAACATATAAGGTGGAGAATAATCCATATATTGTTTAACCATTCTTTAAAAGAAAGGGGAACATTGTCCACCCAGTGTTTAAGAATAATATGTTTGGTTGATACACGTAACAGGAATATAACAGCCTAAATGAGAGATCACCTCATCAAAACCACACAAAAATGCATGCTTGGAAGTCAAATACTTGTTGACTAAAAAGTTTGTTAACTACTTTCTCCTTAATTTCATGTCAAAGGATTTCTACTTCTGGACAAGACCAAAGCATATGTAGAAGAGAGGCCCCTTCAGTTGTACATCTTGGGGAAACATCAACATGTATGAAACCTATTTTGCACAGCTTTTGGTATGTCAAATAATCATTGTGCAAGGTTTTGAATAGAATTAATCTTAACTTGTTTAAGGGAAAAAACTATAAATGTTTTGCCATACCTTGGACCAATTCAATTTATTGTCCTTGACTTCATTTTGCCAGAAGGAATTCTGTATGGGATTGTCTGTACAATTAGATAGTAAAAAAATTAAATAAATGTTAGAAATAGGATGGGTTTTGATACTAGCTAGCTTAAATCTATGCAGAATGTCTACGGGGTTTGATTTCTATGGGAAGAAACCAAAATGAGACTTAAAATCTATTTTAATAAGAAAACAATTATGCAAGTACTTGTTAGGTAAATTTAGATCAGCCAAATTTATATCAACAGGCCAAAAATGGTCTTCTTGAAGCATGAAGCTGATTGAGCGTTTGTGGCCACAGGGTAACCATGATGAGGTAAGATTCTTCCCATTGATTTTAAAGTGAGGATTAGAGAAAATAGGTTGGTTAGTAGACTGAAAATTATTAAAGCCTATGAATTTACTTATTTGATTATGCACTTTCAAGGAGGTGTCTATAGCTGAGTTTTTTAAAGTCATCAGACTTTTTGTCAAGCTTGAATACAGAGCTACCTCAGAATGGATCTTATGTCTTTTCAAGAGAAGGAACTCTATATCAAGCCAAATGGGGTATACAGAATGGAATGGGAGGGAGTTTGAATCCATTTTAAATATTTGTTCAGATGAGATGCCAAATACAAAATGAAATTAGGGAGTTTAATCCCACCTTGTGACCTTTGAGGTTTTTTTCAATCAGATTCTTGGAGATTTCCCCTGCCATAAAAATTAGTTTATAGAAGAGTGAATTCTATCAAACCATTTTAGGAGTAGAAATACATTCAACATATTCAATGGGTAGAACAATCTGGGAAATATATTCATTTTGATTATATTAACTCTACCCAAGAAAGAGAAGGGTAAATGGTGCCATCTATTCATATCTTGGTTTATTTATTTGTTTCTTATTCTATTTGTCCCCCACTGACTTGCTCCATTCCACCACTCCCCCATCACCACCACCGGCAACATGTTGACCATTACCTCTCGCCAATTTGAGGCACCAGCTGACCCGGTGTGGGGGGGGAGACTGGCTTCATCCTGCCGGTCAGCTTATTTTCTACTCCAGTTTTTGTCCCTCCCCCGAGCACAGAGCCAAGGCGTGCAATGATGCCAATGGCCGAGCCATGCATGTTTCCATATGCAGCACACTGGGTGTCTTGCTCAGCTCTTCCCTCCTTGAGTGGGTCCTTTGTGCCGGCCACTGCTAGGTGCCAGTCAAGCAGTGGACTCTGTCCCCACTCATTCCCAGGAGAGGACATCTGTCCTCCAGATGCTCAATCCTCTCCCTCTCTGGCCAACCCCCAGTGACCCGCTCACACAGCAAACATGGGTAGCCAGTGTGGCAGGAGGTAATGCATGATGCCTCAACCCTCCATGCCACTGGGTCAGCTTATCTTGGTTTATTTTAATAAAAATATCCTCTAAGTTGAGTTTTATACATTGTGTTATATCTGCTGATAAATAAATGCCTAGATATTTTATACCAGATATCTTCCATTATAGGCCTAAATTCCTGATTTCCTCCCTGAATGGGACATTATTAAGGGACATCACTTCTGTCTTGCCTATATTTAGTTTGTAGTTAGAGAATGAACTTTTTTCATGAATGGTCCATAGGACAGCCCTGATAGATTGACTTGGATTGGAAACATGAAGCAGAATGTTGTCAGTAAACACTGATAGCTTTAGATGTTGGTTAGCTACATCTACAGCATACCTTTAACTGACATATTATTATTTAAAATGTAAAAAAGAGGGTCCAAATAAAAATTAAATGGAATTGGAGGGAGAGGGCAGCCCTGACATGTACCACAAAATAACCTAAAAGGGGCTGAGAACAATTTGTTACAGCTAATACTGGCTGTTGGATGGGTATATAATATCCTCAGCCAATCCAGAAAGATGGATGGGAAACCAAATTTAAGGTTGCAAAAAGGAAGTTATGGTCAATTCTATCAAAAGCCTTTTCCAGGTCCAGGGAAACCAGAGCTATACTGTGGGAGTTCTTGAATCCCTAGATGTGAAAAAGATGTGAGAGAGCTCCCTTAGTTGGTCCAAAGCTTGCCTATAAGAAATGAAACTGACCTGGTCTTTACAAATCAGCAGGTGCCAAATATTTTGAATTCTTTGGGCTAAATTACGTGTTAAAATTTTAACATCAGATTTATGAGTTTTCTGTTCTTTGGTTTATTGGGTGTGGGAAATAATATAATAGCTTCTAAAAAGGAAGATTTGGTAAGGCCATTGGACAAGATAAAAGAGAAAACAGACTTTAAAAGTGGAGTTAGTGTATCTCCAAAAGTTTTATAAGATATTGCAGTTACACCGTCAGGTCCAGGAGATTTATTTCTTTTTAATTATTTATTGCTTATTTTATCTCCTGTTCATTTATTAGTGCAATCATATTATGGGCCTGCAAGTCATTGATTTGTGGGCATAGGAAAGGGGTTTTGTGTAGAACCATAAAGATGGGTATAGTATTTAAAAAATTCTGCTAAACATTCTGCTAAGATATCTTGGTGATCTATTACTACCTGGTTTAAATCTTCTGAAAAAATGACTTCTACATATTTAGACTGTTCTAACTGCTTTAATCTATTGGCGATACCTACTTGGTTTTGCACCTAAATCTACATATCTGGCCTTTGTTGCTATAATGAGGAATTCTACTTTCTCTTTAGTTAATAAAAATAGCTCCTCCTTTATTAATTGTAGCTCTCAAGAATCCCTTTCAGAGCGGGAAGCTTGATTGAAAAAATCTAATTGTTCTGTCTTAGATGTCTGATATGTCAACCTCTCAAGTTTCTGCCACTTTGATTTAGCAGCAAATTTTATAAATTCTCCTCTTATAAAACACTTGCATTTCACCCATATCATGTCTATTCTATCTGAAGAATGGAAGTTCAACTCCCAGAAAGTTTTAATGGAGTTGTGAATATAATTCACAATGCAGTCCTATTTCAGTAAACTGTTATTAAGTCTCCATATGGGACATCTATTGTATTGAGTTGTTATTTTATATTGCATACATATTAGAGAATGATCAGAGAATGTTCTAAGTAGGATATGTGAATCCCAAACCAATGTTAGTAGATATTTACTGATCAAAAAGTTACCTATCCTTGAAAAGAATCTATGCACAGGAGAGTAGAAAAAACATGTTCTTTCTGAGGGATGATTCATTCTCCAAGGGTCAGCCAGATTACTGGTTTGGGACTCTGCCCTCTTACCTCTCCTCCTTACATTCTGCTCCACCTCCTTCCTCCCGCCCTCTCAGATCTACTGATGCATGCACTCTAGCTATTTCTAGTCGCTCTACCTCCATAGGACAGGAAGCTTTCTCCTTCCACTTCCCGATGCTTTGGACCTCACTACCACCTCCAATCAGACTTTACTCTGCACCATCATCAACTTCCTTAGCCCTTCACAGTTTCAATTCCCCTAACTGCACTTTTTTTCCCTAATTGTTTAACCAGGTGAGACACACTAAGGTGAAAGCTTGTTTACAGGTGCAACCTGGGAGCACAGGGAAATTTAGTGACGTGCTCAGGGTCACACAGTACGCAAGTGGGGGTTGTGGGATTCAAACCCAGGTCTCCAGATTTGCACCTCAGAGCCTTAATCTACTGCGCTATACTGCCTCCCACTTGTTCTTAGCCCCCTTTCAACACTCTGTACACTGGTGCAATATCCTTTAGCCCTACTTTACTTCTATTCTCCTAACTGTACTTGTTCTTAGCCCCCTCTTCACAGCCCTCCCAATCCCTTGTGCACTATCCTCTACTCCTCTATCCCTGGCTTACCTCCTGTATCCTAACTGAACCCTTCCTCTGATTACTTCCTCACATGCTACCTCCTGTTATACTGCCCTCCCTTGAGTATAAAATAGCTCTTTGAATCTTGTACTCAGCCTACTACTTCTAGCACTTCAAATGTGTTATCCATCCTCTAACCTTTACCCTGCTGGATCACCTGCTCTTGGGTTGTTGCAATGTATGCTATATCCGAATATGGTTTTGTTTACCCTGGCTGGTTGGTCTGGGTTATTGTGCGATTGTACTACACTGTTTTGTGTTAGAAATAGTACTTGTATTGCTATGTGTTTGCTTGTTCTCTCAACTCTTGACCCCCCAACCAGGACACTTCTGGAAACAAGCTGTTTACAGCTCATGTTATCTTTCCTGGTGAAACATTTTCCAGATAAATAAATAAATGAAGTAGGTCCTTCATGACTTTGTTATCCACTTGAATTGAATGATTGGCCACTGTGGATTTATGCAAAACAGGATCTAACGGGACATTCCAGTCCCCACCGAGAATCATACTGAAAGATAGAAATGGTGAGAGAGCTGCAGTTAATTACATTAGCAGGGGTGCAGAATTAGTATTAGGGCCATACATCGAGCCCAAACAGAGTTTAGTTTGATTAAATCTACCCACTATTATTATGAATCTCCCTTCAGAATCTGGGATAACTTCTAAAGGTTGAAAGTCCAGGGAGTTATCAATTAAAACTGAAATCCCACTCTTAGAAATCTGTTTCCCTGCTCCATAAACATTTTTATAATTAATCTTTTAAGAAGTTCAGATTCACCTGAAAGCAGTTGTGTTTCCTGAAGAAAAACAATATTAAACCTAGAAGCACTAATGTACATTCAAATCTACATAACCTGCATCATTTTAACTTTAGAGCACACTCCTTTTATATTATACAAAGCTATTTTGATGTTTAAAGTACTCATCTTGCATAAATTACCTTAAGAGTTACCCTCCAAATAGAAAACAAGTATTTGTCAATGCCGAATGTTGTCGCGCTGGCATTGGCTTTGGTAGTGCAGTGTGGAAACACATTTTGGGCAGGATGTGAAAAATGACGGCTGTACTGTTCATAAGGAGGTGTGAAAACATGGTAGTGTTGAAAATGTGGCATGTAAATATTGCAACTTTGCAAAGTTACATGGGTGCATGTGAAATGCTCAACACATGCTTGTAACACAGTCATTTTATGGATTTTCAGCACCAAATTTTCAACATAGGCATTTTAGTACCTGTGCTCATGTACAGTGTCACTGTCATTTCCTCAAACTGTCCCAAAAAGTGATTTCACACAGCGACTGTGCTATTTTGCGCCGGACATGTGAAAACATATTTCGAGCAAGATATAGAAAATGACAGCTGTACTGTTCATCAAGAGGTGTGGAAAAATGACAATGGTGAAAATCCAGAGTGAAAATATTACAAATGCACAACATCATGAGCGTGCGTGCAAACTGTGCAAAGCATGCTCGTAACACAGTCATTTTATGGAGTATCATCACCAAATTTTCAACATAGGCATTTTAGGACCTCTGCTCATGAACAGTGTCACTGTCATTTTTGTAATCTGCCCTGAACACTGATTTCCCACAGTGATCGCACTATTGTGCGCCAGAAGTGCAGAAACACATTTCGGCCAGGATGAGAAAAATGACAGCTATACTGTTCACAAGGAGGTGTAGAAAAATGACAATGTTGAAAATCTGGTGTGAAAATAATGTGAATTCATGAAGTCATGAGTGTGTGTAGCAACTGCGCAATGCACGCCAGTAAAGCAGCCATTTTTTTGATTTTTTCACCACATTTGCAACATAGGCTTTTTGAGAGCCCACCTCATGAGCACTGCCACTGTCCTTGCGTTAATCAGTCCCAAAAAGTGATTCTGACAGTGAATGCAAAATCACCTTTCGGGACTGATTAACATCATAACAGTGCCAGGATTCATGAGGAGGGGTCCCAAAAACCCCATGTTGAAAATTTGGTGCAAAAATTCCAAAAAATACCCAAGATATGCATCAAAGTTGAAATAACCCTATTAATTCCATTATACAGCTTACCGGCATTTCATCAGTTCGCGGTCAGCTTTGAATAGTGCAGACGTGTTCCCGGTCCATCAAAGATCATTGCACCAAGCTCCAGAGGTAAGTATGGGGTGAGGGTGTGTGTGGGGAGGCATGGTGCATAGTGGGTGGGTGCAGGTGGTAGGAGGGGGACAGGGAGATTATGAGGGACCATTTTCTGTTTACAGGTGTTAAAAAAAGCATCGCAGATGTTTTCCTTTTTTACAGGTGTTTTTTTTTGGGGGGATACAGTAGCTGACGGGGGACTGGGCACCCCTGTCGGCACATAGGGAGTGGGGAACACTAGTTAAGGGGGATTGAGCACCCCCTCAGCACAGAAGAAGGGGGGACATCCTGCCGATGGGGAGTGGGCTCCCCACCGACACATTAAAGTGGGAAAGGGGGGGCAGATGCAGATGGGGATTGGGCACCCCTGTCGGCAAACAATGAAAGTGGGGGGGTGCATGAGCCAAGGGGGATTGGGCACCCCCTCGGCAAGTAAAAAAAGAGGGGAGGAACACATTATGCCGACAGGGAGTGGGCTCCCCCATCGGCACAAATATGAGGGTCAGGGTAAGCTGACCGGGGGATTGGGCACCCCGGAAGTCGGCAGTTTAGCTCCCACTGTGCCACCATGTTTGTAGCTGGTGAAGCATGTAGGAAGGTCCGCTACATGTGACAAGCTTTGCTCGCATTGCAGTGGACCTTTCCTTAGATGTGCTCGCCCAGGTGGTGTGGTGCTGGCATGCAGGCTGATTGGGGAATGAGGGACTCACCTACTGGTGTGTGCCCTGCAGTCGCCCAACAGCGACCGCACCTCCAAATCCCCACTACCGCAAGATGTTGACTGCGCAAGTGCGCCAATATAAAAATTGATTAACTTGAAACACTCTATCTAAAGATAATAATCCAAACTTCCCATCATCCCTCCTCCCAAACCCAAAACAAAAATACCATTTAATGTAAACAAGAGCACAAAATAAGTATATACACACTGTCTCTACCCCCAGTCCCAAGGACCGAACTTCAAATCTCATCTTTACTGTAACAAAAACCTGTCCTTTATATGTCCAGCTTATACTACCAATTAAGGAGGTCAAATAAGAACTGCTATCTTCACTTAAATGGTATGTTAAAATCAAGTAAATCTAGCTTCAGAATGGAACAATATAAGCCTTTGATTTAAAAGTTTAAGAAGGGGAGGAGACACCAAAAATAATAGATGTTCCTCTTTCTGTTGTCTGCATGGAATAAAGGAAGGATTTTCCCACAAGAAGTAGTAGTATATCTTATGGTACAGAGGTACCATTAAATAAATCACACAAAAAATATTGAGAAGTATAGTTAGGAAATCGAAGCTCCCTCTCCATTTACTAATGAAAATTAATTAAATCTTTTTTTTGTTTGGCCCGGTACCCTGCACCTCTCCTCAATCAGGCAGAGGCTTACCTCCCTGGGCAGGGCTGCTGGGTGGGCTCCCCTCCACAGGACATCCGGTCGCAAGCCCTGACTTAACCCTCAGGATGGAGCCACGGGAGTGGGATCCCCCTACTGACCTTGGTCACGGGAGTGGCGGTGGAGGTGAAAGCGTTACTCTCTGGGCCAGATTTGTTTGCATGCTTGTGTCCCATGGAGGCAGGATGTCCAATGATGTCAATGGGGACACCCCGACATCTGTCCCACCTACCCTTAACATGTTGCCTTGGTTCTTTGTGGCTTCCCAGCTTACACCTGGGTCCTGCTGATGGACTGAATGCTTACCCCCCCAGAGAAGGAGAGTCACCATATGGCACTGAGTCCTTCTCCCTCATCTGCTGGCCCTCTGACTCTTGGGTCTGTTCCCAAACCCAGGTTGTTGGCATTGTGAGCGGATGCCCTGCTGCTGCACCAGCGGGCCAATGAATTCAATCTTAAAAAAGGGTGATTAGACAGAATTAATGTACTGTATTCACAATGTTAAGATGATTTTATTTTAAACCTACAAGCTGCAAGGAATATAACTGGTTTTTACCTGTTAATATAGCATGGTACTTTCCCAAAAAGAAAAATCTCTGAACTGTTTGGGCTATAAAACTAAGATGAGAGGGAACTAAAATCCTGCTGTCTTATCTGAGGACTAATACTATATAAAAAAAGATGTACTTTATTAAAGAAAAAGGAAAATCACTCCTCAACATCTTAGTGAATAAATTATAAATTAACCAAAGTCTGTTGTCTTAATTTCATTTAAACAAGTAACAGCACCCAAACTGAGCAAAGGAACCACCTCAGTCTAAGCCAAAAAGCAGCAAAGACAGTTAGAGGGACACCTCAGAAACCATTATTAATACAGAAACTTCCAATGCAAAACACCAAATCCAGAAATCACCCTTCTACAGACAAGGAATGCAATCGCACCTTAAAGCGACTATACAATTGGGGTGTCCACACCTAACACCTCAATAGGAAAGCTTAGAAAATTATGATTTTCTTCGTTATATCAGGAGATATATGCAGAATTTACTAAAAGAACAAAATCAATCTCAGGGTGTCCCTGTTTAAATATCATCTCTGGGAGAGGTGACCTCATATACTAATTAAGTAAAAGGAGAGACAAATAAGATGTATGTGACATCTTCAACTACAGTGCAAATTACAAATAGCTATCAGTCTCAACCTACTGGCGTTTCTTCTTTCTACCTATAACTATGTAAAATATTATATATTTTAAAGTTGGTAACAATTCACAATTAAATGAGTTGGGCCTCTCAAAAATAAATTTAGCTCTATTGGAGCATCCTAACACTAAAACCAAAATCTAAACCTGACTCAGTCTTACTGGGGAGATGCACGAAAAGTCATACATGAGGCGAGTATCGGGGTGTGCAGCTCCGCACCAGTGGAATTTCAACACAGGGGCTGCATTCATAATTACCAGCACCCACCTGGCTTTCATACATGGCACTGACCCCCGGCACTCAGGTCCGCAGTTGCAGGAGGGTATGGAGTGGCAGATCCTGGTGGGTAGCCAATCAGCTTCTCAGGCAGGGACCCACAGCAGATCCCTTTTGCCCAATGGGTGCCATGTTGTCTGCTGGCTTGCAGAGCACTGACCACGGCAATGTGGGGGGGTACCTCATCCGCCCGACTCCCATCATCCCATTGTGCCTTGAAGGCAGGGGCAACATTGTTGGGGGGGTCGTTGCTCCCTGCCATGTCCATCGCATCCAGAGGCAGCTTCCTTGGGGGTGCATAACTAGCCCCAATGGTTTACTGCTGCCTTCTAGATGTGGAGCTGGTGGCCCCTGTGCATAGCACTCTGCAGTGTTGTGAATGCGTGAAGTACTGGCCTGCCCCCCGGCATCACCCCAGACCTACCACCATGCAGAGAACCATGATCGGCCAGGGGATCAGGTGCTTGTGGGAGCACATCAGCAACCTGCATAGGGTGGAGGGGGTGCAGTGAGCACAGGTAACTCCACAGTGGCTACACGCCCAACTTATGCATCGCGTAACCTTTGTGAATTGAGCCTATTGAGAGTACTTTGAATACCTAAAGAACCTCAAACTTTCTTGCATCAGTCCAGGAGGTTCTACAATTGAATAGGATGCACTTGCCAGCCCTTGTATCAAATATGCTCTAAATATCTACAGTAAGAAAAGATGATCATAAAAATAAAAAGAGGAGCCACCAAGTGATGCCCTTGGATATAAATCAGTCGGTAATCAAAAATATAATATGTACTGGTGGTTCTTAGCAATGGAGTTAACTGTGTACACAGACAGAATGCTAATCTTAGCCGCCTCTAAGAGCAAGCTAATTTTTTATAGGTGAATATCAAATAATACAAGTGCTGACCAACCACAGCTATTAAAAGAGACAGCAATTCGAAAGTTAGCAATTATGCTCAACAAAATGATTCCTTTTTATGAAATAACTCTGTCTAGAACTAAAATATAAGGATATTCTAACTTTACTAGAAATGTAAACAGTACCTGTAGCCATTTGAACATTCTCAAAACAGCTAGGTTGGTTAATGTGGTTGTGCAATAGAAATTTACCAGCCCTCTTTACCAGTAAGCTTCTAATCAACTAAAGTAAAAAAAGCAACCTGAAATCCTCACAGTGTTGAACAAATGCACAGTGAAGGTAAACCAATAGATCGATAAAATATTGAGACCAAATTATCTTTGGGCAAACACATTTTAGAACACTTTCTTTTAACCCTTCCCCCCCCAAAGCTCAACATAATATGTTGTCCTTAATAAGAAATTATTGTACTTAATAAATATAGACTACCTACATTCATGTTTCCATCTCTACCTATAACAGATGATAATAAGATAAGCTGTGTGAGTTTTAACTATATAATATAAAGTAAAATATCTTTATGGCATCTGTCCTTCTTTAAATGTCCGAGAGGAGTCAAAGATAGCTGAGGGAACTGCTTAAAATTATTATTCATCCCAATTTGAAAAGTTCAGGAAAGATAATGGACAGCTACTTTCTAGCCTGGTCTGGAGAGTAGAATGAGAATTCTTATTACCTTTTGAAATGGCCAATTTTGCAAGCCATTCTAAATCTAATGCCAGCAATGATCAATTTACAGTATTTACAATTAGAGAAAATTCTCTTCATCTCTCTCTCTCTCATTGCTTGAGGGAGGTCTTGTGATACTCTAATTTTTTTACCATCCCAACTTAACGAATTTGAACTTTTTGCTTTGTTTAACACACACATGCAATCTAGGTAGTTTATAAACTTTATGATTAATGGTCTAGGAGATTCTCCTTGGGACGGCATGGGGCATAGTGCCCTTTGTGCCCATTCTATTACATAATTTGGTCTATTTGGAGAAGTCCCAGCTGTATTTTCAGTCAAGACCTGGGCAAAATGGAAGGAGTCTGAAACTTCCAATAACTCAGGGAGACCATAAATTGCAATATTGTTTCTTCTTGACTTACCCTCAAGGTCCTCCAACATAGTCTCAAACTTTGTGATATTTTGGCATAGGGCAGAAGTCTCAGTTTCAAATCTCACTTTCCAGCCTTTCAAGGAAGAGATTCTACTTTCTGCATCATTGATTTTCATATTAATCCTTTCTATAATTTTTCTGAAGTCTTTTGAGTCCTATAATAAAGTTTTAATAGCATATTTTAAGGGAGTGAGTTCTGCCATAAATTTCTCCTTGGAAAGCTAAATGTTAGCAGCTACTGCTGTAGATTTTCCTTGTGTTTGCTTCAAACACTTGGCTCCACCGGCTCGATCAAGTGTAGGAGGTGATGTATATTTTATTGGTGTGGTCTTAATTTCACATTCCGTTATAAACTTTCCAGCACAACAGACAAAAGGCAGGATGAGTCTTTAATCAATCTAGTAATAAAAAGTCACAGAGAATATGTTTAGCAGCCAGTAAACATAAGATGAGGTAGTTTAAGAGCTGTACAGAGAAGCTCCTACCATGACCACCTCATCACCGGAAGTCCTACATAACCTGATTCCTGATCTCAAAGTGTGTGTGTGTGTGGGGGGGGGTCTTTACCTGTCTCTCAACTCCAGTGGATGACATGTGTGGAATGGATACACTGGGAACCTGACCATGAAAATGGATGTAAACTGCACAAAACACAAGAAAAATACATCTCAAGTTGTCCTTTACAAGAGGAAACTTTCATACTACATGCAAATTATCTTCACATTTTGCTCTTATTCCCATTTCTTATTATAAGCAAATGCAGAAGCAGCCTATATTCTTCCCTTTCATTGCCTACACCTTTAAAAAATTTGTTTACATACAACTCTGTCAACTGCTCCAAGCTTGGGAAGCTCTCTCCCATTGATTCAACACTTGTTTATGTATTTTTTTTCATTAAATATAAATATCATTCATCTAGCAACTTGCTGATACCATCTCCCTTTATCAGCTTAGACTGTTTTTAACAGAGCTGAGCAGAACTTTACTGAGGGAAAAAACACTACTAGAACATAAATTTCAGTTTTGTACAACCCAAACTGAACCTTGTAAATTTGTCTTGGATTTTGCCTTGTTTTGTTTTTGTTGTTTGTTGTTTTTTTTAACATCATGTCTGTCCACTTAAGAGCTTGCAACTTCCCCAGCATGATGACATGCTGCTCCATTCCCTCTCCTCAGTCATATGGTTAGGCTGCATATTCCTTTGTGCAGTAGTAGCCATTGCCACACATAATGATTTTGCACCATGATGCCAGGCATTGGACTTCAATGTAAAAATAATCAATTCCACACTCACACCACCCTGAATAAAAGACTGCTCACCACAAATGAAAGGTGTTCCATTTTAATAAAGTGCCATTGTGTACACAATCCTGATACATTTCAGAATACAATTATTCCTTTCTCAAAGGATCTTAAGATGGGTCTATGTGATAACAGCGAATGCCTAAAGGTGATCTCCATTATTGCACAGAGTGCCAAAAAGCTTTTTGTCACTCTGACAACCCTGGTGCACAGGACAACGGCGCCAGGAGATATTTCTAATGCTTTCTGTAAGGGCTGTACCCCAACCCCAGTGGGGGTTTTGCCCTCAGACCTCCTATCACTTAAGGATTCTCAGCCTTGGGGGTGCATGTCGGGGTGAAAGTACTAAAAAATAAAGGTTTGGGCCAGGTGCAATAAATTGCACCAGTGCCTGGCCCCAAACCCGTTACCTCAGCCACCCCAGCCAGTAGCTTCCCCCGATGCCACAACACAGCTCGCCATCCACTGCAGCACCACCCCTACAGCTCTCCACTCCTCCCAGCCCATGCTCGCCATGCTCATTCCCACCCCCCCGTGCACATATGCATAGTGACATCCTGTCACCCAGTTCACCCACCCCCTCATCTGGTCACCCTATCCTTCCATCACCATAAGGGATTGTGGCAGGAAGGTGTCACCGTTATGGATGGCACCCTTCCTCATGCGCCCACCTCAAGGGTTACCTCTTAGGATACATGGGAAATGTACAATTTATACTTCACTGCTCATGAAATTTAATGCTGTTTCATTTTTAGGGAAATATTACTTACAAATGAAAAGCTCTGTTATGGGGGCCACGTTTGCACCTAGCCTTGCCAACTTACATATGGGTAAATGGGAGGATGTGCATATAGGGGACCCTTATACAAATCCTTACTTTTGGAAAATTGATCTATATGGTCACTTTATTGATGATTTATTTATTGTATGGAACAGTGACATGGTAGAATCTGACAGTTTTGTATCCTATTTACATACATCTTATCCTAACTTACGTTTCACATATTGTGCTAGCAAAACCAGTGTTTATTTTTTAGATCTGTGTATCAGTAAAGGTGAAGGGGGTAATGTATGCACTGATATTTACAGAAAACCCTGTGAAATAAATAATTTACTTCACTCATTCAGCTGGCATCCTAGGCATGTAATACAAAACATCCCTAAGGGCCAATTCCTTCACTTGAGAAGGAACTACTGTGATACAGAGAGTTTTGAAAAGGCAGCACAGGATTTACAAGAGAGGTTTATTTGAGAGAATACAAAGTTGAACAGGTTAGCTCTGTATATCAGGAGGTATGAGCAACCCCTAAGATAGCCACTATAAGCAGTGGCAACCAGAGAGAGGCTGGTACGGTAATAGTAGTTTCAATTTCATCACCACTTATTTCACGCATAGCCCTAAAGTGGCAAACATTGTCAAAAGTAATTGGAATATTTTGAAGGGGGACCAAAATTTACGGCTGTATCATGTCCACCCTCCCAGGATGCCATATAGATGGGCTAAAATGCTTAAAGACCAGCTGGTCCACAGCAGACAGTCTTTACCTACTGTGCAAACTTGGCTGAAACAAAGTACAGGCTGCTACAAGTGCCACAGGTGCACCTATTGCCTGTATGTATCCACTGGCAAAGAATTTAAAAGTCCATATAAACCTAAGACTTACCAGATTCAAGAACTCATCACCTGTGACACCACGGGTGTTATTTACTTAGCACTGTGCACCTATGGAGCGTTCTATGTAGGAAAGACTAAGAGGAATTTTAAAAGCAGGTTGGGGGAGCATTGTAGGGCCATCTGTAATGGGGACCCTGCATATGCCATTGCACTCTACACCCTGCACTATGCCAACAAGTAGAAACACACCTTTTCCTTCATGGGTATAGAAAAGGTTTATAGGAAACCAAGAGAGGGGTCATTTCAAATCCCTCTTTTTTGTTCTTTCTAAAGGGAATTCAATATGTATTTAAATTGAAGGAAGTCATACGGACATTGATCGTGGGACATTCATGTGATGTGTCTGTTTGTAAAACATTTTTTTTAATCTATTTATTAATGATGCTATGTTTATTATTAGGGTCTTACTTATTACAGTGATTGTTGCTAGTAGTTTTGTTAAGTTATTGCATTTTTAAAGCACTTTATGCACTGTGTGTTTTCACTTTAAAATTGATGATGTTTTTTGATGACGTCAACAGCAGTGAAGTATAAATTGTGCAATTCACATGCATCTTTAGATCCTTTGAGAAAGGAATAAGTGAATTTCGAAACACGTCAGGATTGTGTGCACAATGGTACTTGATTAAAATGGAGCATCTTTAATTTGTGGTGAGCAGTCTTTTATTCGGGGTGGGGTAAGTGCGGACTTGATTATTTTTTGCTTTATAGGCTTTATTCCTGCACTCCCTTCCATGTGCAACTTCTTTTTCTGTCACTGAACTTACATTGCCATTTATTTTACTGTTCTGCTCCAACATTATAATTTTCTGTGCACTGTAGTTCCTGTGACGGTTAGCAGATGTTGCGATTAGACATTTATGCAGTGCTGGCATTATCCTTTAGCATGGTTTGTGGCAGCAATGTGCAGGTGCTCCAGGGTGTAGGTGACCTCGTAATAAATACTCCAATACTCTCACATTTAATACTTAACAATACTTTCCATACTCTCTCTTTTCCATCTAGAAAATCTATTGCTGGGCAATCTACTTTTTCTTTCCACTTTCCAAAACTTTGGTCCTCCCTTCCCCTTTCATGTTCATTCTGCCTCTTTTCCTTCCTCCTTAAAGTTTTTACTTTCCGACTTTTGTCATCCTACCTGCAACTGCTTGTCACCCTTTCTCTTTTTGTCCATTTTCTAGTCTTGTCCTTTTCTTACTGTTCCGCTGTTTTCCCTTTCTGTATATAGTGTGTGTTTTTTTTCTAGATGTCTTCATTTACTATTATGCATATAATATTTATGATTCTGCTTGTAAGCCTATATTATTGTATTTTACCTTGTTATTTTTTCGTTGTTAGCCATCTCCTGCTCCCCTGTCCATCAGGACACATCTGGAAACAAGCTGGTTTCAGCTATGTACTTCCTGGTTAAACATTTAAATAAATAAATACCCACTCTGGGTAACCATAATCTCATACTAAATACAGCAGTGCACACTCTGAGTAACCTTAATCTCATAATAAATACTCCAGTACACATTCTGGGTAACCGTAATCTCGTAATAAATACTGCAATACACACTCAGGGTAACCATAATCTCATAATAAATATTTCAGTACACACTTTGGGTAACTGTAAACTGTTATCCTATGCTTCAGCAGTACTAGTGTCTATATGGAAGCTATTTGCATTGCTGTCCTCCCGCATGTTTTCTGCCTTAATGCCTTAGTCCCTTAGCTCTTTCATGGTCATGTTTCTATTTTGCCCCCTGGAAAAATATATTCTAAAAGTCAGTGTTTATAACACAGGCTCTATACTTTTTTTATTTCATCCAGGGTAGCTAGAATTCATTTCTGTATTATGGTAGACATCTAATGTGGAACACAATTCTTACAGTTCAATTGTTTTCTTTGGCCTGTTATCCCTGTTTCATTTTTGTGTTTGCTTGCATGAATGTGCAAGAAACACATTGTTTCAGAAGCTGCAGTTAATTAGCATGCCACTATGCACAAAGAAACTTGACTGCTGCAATCAGCGAGCGCCTCATCACAATCAGCTGTGTTTGCGGGGCTGTCCCTGACTGCAGCAGCCAATTACAGCTGCATTGTCTGGTATCTCATTTCAAAGAAACATGGTGGTGGCTTCTCCCTCGGCCTCTCACAGTCCCCATGAAGCCAACGAACAGCCGCTGCCTGCCTCTTCCAGTCCCTGTTAGCCGACAGTGGTGCCCAGTCCCCTTGTTGGCATGCCCCCTCCCCAACGAATCCCTGCAGCATTGTGACTGAGACACTGTCTGTTAACTCTGATTTCTGCCCACTTCTGCAGTTCTCATGGTGGCCATATAATAATAGAAATGAAAAGAGTGAGTGTAATATAGCCTCTGCACCACTAAGAACGCGCTATAAAGTTAATAAAAAAATATAATGTATCCCACCCACTCACCATTGTATATTGCACTTACATACCGAAGCAGACAGCTAAGACACGGAGAATTTCATTTCAACATTCTCCCTCAGGGAGAACGTTGAAATGAAGTTCTCCATGTTGCGTGGAGTAAAAGGCATAACTTGCAATCCATGTCGCAGTTAACGTCTGTTACTACGGGTCTGAAAATGATACCCATGGAACACGGGCACAAGAAAAGCATGACCAGAATGAAAGCAAATAAGTAATAACATCAAGTGCTCCTTTCCAAACCAGAAATGACATGCCATGCAGAAATAAGTTAATTGTTGCCCGTCATGCCTGTCTCCTCAGTAATATAGCAAGCAGCCACGGCATGCCAGAATGAAATGAAATATTTGTTTTACTGAGATCTTGTTTTTTGTAACGAAATTGTTTCCTTTCAGGCATGTGTCCTCTGCAATATACCAAGCAGCCAGGGCTTGCCACAATGAAATGAAATGTTTCTTTTCCCAAGCCCTTGTTTTCTATAAAGTAAATGTTGCCCTTCAAGCATGTCTCGTCGTTGATATACCAAGCAGCCACGGCATCCAAGAATGAAGTGAAATATTTGTTTGGCCGAGCCCCACTGTTGTAGAAAAATATCACAACCACAACAATTGTCTGTAGAAAAAATATTCATTTGTACACCAACAAAACTTGTAGTGAAATAACCACTGCATCATATAATGGACTACGATATTTCTGTGTAGCAGCCCTTGTTTTGTATAAAAATGTGAGGACCAGAGCAATCATTGTCTGAGCAATAAATACTCTTCCCTACATAAACAAAACTTGTACTTATTTCTGGTAATACATGATACTGTATAATTGTAAAACTGTCCAACATATACCCATGTTACAAGAGTATTAATTCCTAGTAGAGCCTTCCTCTGTTCAGGATTAATGCTTACTTAACATCTGCATTGTTGTTGACTCCCCTGTGGTATGCCAGAGGTGATTATATTTATTTTATTTGGCGGAAAAGGAAGTGGTTGGGTAAAGTCCACATAGATTACAAAACAAACACAAATCTTTCTTTTATTGGTCACATTTTAAATACCCATGCTTTAAATGTGACATGTTACTGTATCCATGTTAATGTAGTAGCATAGTAGATTTAATGCAGCTGTAATTGAAATCTGTACAAAAAGAAAATGGCCTCTCGTTGAGTCTCTTGACCCCTCCCTCAACCTGCGCCCACCCTTTGTGTATCCCACCTCTCCACACACCCCTCACTCTCTACTTACCTCCACAGCCCGGTTCAATGATCTTGGTGGACAAGGAACACATCTGCACCCTTCAAAGCCGACTGCAAACTGAAGAAATGCCGGTAAGCTATATAATGACATACATGTTTTTTTTTCAACTTAGGTGGATATCTCACCCATTTTTTAGACTTTTGGCACCAAGTTTTCAACATGGAGTTCTTAGGACTCCTCCTCATAAATTCAGTCACTGTCATGGTGTTATTCGGTCCCGAAAGGTGATTTTGCGGTCACTGTACAGAATCACCTTTTGGTACTGATTAACAAAACGACAGTGTCACTGTTCATGAGGTGGGCTCTCAAAAAGCCTATTTTGCAAATTTGGTGAAAAAATTCCAAAAAATGTCTGTGCTACGAGCGTGTGTTGCACAGTTTCCATGCACATGTGTAACTTTGTGATTTTGTAATATTTTCACTCCAGATTTTTAACACTGGCATTTTGTCACACCTCCTTATGAACAGTATGGCTGTCATTTTTCACATCCTGGCCAAAATGTGTTTTCGCATGTCCAGCCCAGAATAGCGCAATTGCTGTGGGAAATCAGTGTTCAGGACAGATTAAGAAAATCACAGTGATACTGTTCACGAGCAGAGGTCCTAAAATGCCTATGTTGAAGATTTGGTGAAAAACTTCCAAAATATGACAATACAGGTGTGCATTGCACATTTTCTATGCACGCTCATAACTTCACCACTTTTTCATATTTTGACTCCAGATTTTCAACATTGCAATTTTTAACACCTCCTTATGAACTGTGCAGCTGTCATTTTTCACATCCTGCCTGAAATGTGTTTTTGCACCTGTGGTATAGAATGGCATGGTTCCTGTGTGAAATCAACTTTTGGAATGGATTAAAAAAATCACAGTGCTACTCTTCATGAGGGGAGGTTCCATAAAACCGATGTTAAAAATTTGGTGCAAAAAATTCCACAAAATGACCATGTTACAGGCGTGCATTGTGCAGTTTCTACACACGCTCGTAATTTCGTGAATTTTTCATATTTTCACTCCAGATTTTCAACATTGCTATTTTTACACACCTCCTCATGAACAGTACAGCTGTCATTTTTCACATCCTGCCCAAAATGTGTTTCCACACCTATGGCACCAAATGGTGCAGTTGCTGTGTGAAATCACCTTTCACGATTGAGTAATGAAATGATAATGCCACTGTTCAAGAGGTGGGGTTCCAAAAAGCCCATTTTGAAAATTTGGAGTGAAAATACCTACAAACGCCCTGGGCATTAAGGTTTCCAACCATAATGCCCACCGTGTAGAAACAGACTAGTGTCAGAGGTGTGACTTGGGTTCGTCAGCCCTAAAGTTCACCCCATTCTCTTATACTGCACCCATCTCAGCTTATTTCCTTATGAAATGGGTTGAGCATAAGGTCTGAAGGCCCCAAAGCACACCGCGACACCTGTCAGTGTCTGCAGGGTGGGGTGAAGTGGAATGGCATAAGCTTATGGCTAAAGACCCAAAGGTACACCCCCAATACCTTTCAGTCTGTGCACAGTGGGGGTTGGTGTTAGTTCAATACTGCCATTCCTGTTATGCAACTCTCTAACTCCTGCACTAGCAATGCCAATGCCAGCAAGCAAAGATTCGGCATTGACTTCTGTGTCTTGTGTATGGAGATTGCTTTTAATTATGGGTCCTACCATAGTTCCATTGCTTAAAATTCATTGCTTCAGTTAAGAAAGTCATTCTTGTTTAATGTTTATGTCTATCAGTTTTGTGCTGATCTCTTTTCTTTATGGGCCCTACTACAATTCTGTTTCTTGAAATTTGTTGCTAAAGAAATGACACTAAAAGTGCTGTTCTTGTCTGTTACCCTGCTGCCAGCCAAAGAGCTGCACTCAGGCTGGAAAGTAAAGGGGTGGTTGTTGCTCTACTGTAAATTGGAATGATTCCCTGCCTTTCTTATTATGACACCTACCCACCCCCCAAATATTCTGTCTTCCTAATGTGTTTTCACACCTACTGGGTCAATGCAGTTCACTTTAAATGAGTCTATTAGTGTTCCATCTCTACAGTATCTACACATGCCTTTCAGTTAAAGTATCATAGTGGGTGTTACTGATTTACATTTTTCTGGTAACAACAAACTCAGAACTGTAGTATGTCTCTGGCTAGGTAGTATGTATGTACCATCCCCCCCAGTCCGCCCCAGGCAGCAGAATGGTGGGGACATAATGCAAACTACTAGCCCCCACCCACTTTTGGTATGCACCATGTCTCCCCAATAACCCCTCCCCCACCCTGGGGCATTACCTCAGAAGAGCTAGTGGAACACAATGCATATTTAAATAAAACATGATTAAGTAACATGATTAATTAATTAGTACTGAGTCCAAAATGCCCAAGTAATTCTCAAGATTCTACATGAGCCGCTGCAACCAAAGCATACAACCCACCCACACCAACCCCCAAAAACACTCTCTCTTGTTGTCTGCATCCCCACTACCATCACATTACACCAGGCTAGCAAATGGATCTCTCAACATCCACCCCTAATAAGTTAAACTAGTTAAATTAAAATTTTAAAGTAAAGAAATTAAATAAAACATGATTAAGTAACATGGTTATGCAATCAATGTTGAGCAATATGTCAAAATAATCCTTGTGAAGGCCAGCCCATTGGTGCAGTGGTAGCGTTACTGGTCGTGATGCTATTAACCCAGATTCAGAAGTGAGCCAGGATATTGGAGAGCAGGATGTGGAAGGAGGACTGACCATCCCACGTACTGCTCTCCTCCTCCTCCATAGGAGGAAGTTGGGAAGCTTCCGGCATTTGCCTGACCCCTGGTGGAGGCCATGGATCTGATAGCCAGTGTAAGCAGTAGCTGGAGGCAGGGCAGATGTCAGCATAAGCACCACTGACATCATTGCACATCCTACCACTCAGTGAGAAAATGGAGAAACTTGGGCTATGCAGGATGCCTCCCACCTCGCACTGCAGGTCCCGCTTTATTGAACCATGGCACCACTGGAACCATATCCCATCATCTGGTGGGAGGAAGGGCCCCCCTCTAGATGGACCCACCCTGGGGGGGAAATCCGGGATATAACTCCAGATTGGGTAAGTCTCGGGGATGTGGATGACCGGGCTGGGAATGGGATTGGGCCAATGGGAGCCGGTCCCTTGAGGATAAAAATATAGCAAATTAGAAGAAATAATAACTTCCATGGTTAGACAGATGCTGCTGCTTCCAAAGTTGTATCTGCTACAGTATAGATGCCATAGGAGGCTGGTAATGCCACCCACTCACCTTCATCAAGAGAAACTCTCAGTGGTGGCTCATCAACATGTAGTTCTTTCAGGCCTCGCCGCAGCAGTCGTATTTTGGTTACCCAACCTTCAGACACCTGCAGGGAATGAACAAAATATATTTGAAAATGTAGAAAAAAATTAAGTACACCAATATACAGACATATTTCAACATTAGTCACAAATCTAAAATAGCATTTTTTGGAAAGAACAGCAAATAAGTGAAAACACAATAAAGCCTCGTTATTTTTTATTTAGTTGTTTAACCAGGTATAGCACACTAAGCTGAAAGCTTTTTTTCAGGAGTGATCTGGGAGCACAAGGAGGTTAAGTGACTTGCTCAGGGTCACACAGTATGCAAGTAGAAGCTGTGGGATTCAAACCCAGATCTGGTCTGCTGCATGTCACCAGATTTGCAACTCAGAGCCTTCGACCACTGCACTATACTGCCTCCCATTTAACATTATATTTATTAAATCCATAAGGTATTACAGTATAAACTTTTTTTATGGGCTTTTCAGTCATCTGAACTTTGCATTCAGACTGGTGGTGTGCAAGACAAGTATGAAATCACATTTTTTTCCAGAACAAAAATGAACCAGAGAAAAGTTACAGGCACTTGCTCCTATATTTATAAAGCACTTTATTTCTTTTTCTTTTCATTAAGTATGCTTTATTGAGAATTTAGAAGAATTTACACACATAACCAGCAAACTAGAAACAACAACTAAAAATTACAAACAACAACAATGGAAAGAAAATCCCCCGTCTAGACAAGTACCAAATGAACAAAGGAATAAATTCCCAATAAGTATCCAAGTAACAAGAGCACATCAAAGCAATGGTACAAAAAGCACTGTGAGAAGCAAAGTGTTGAGGAAGTCTACCATTTTATGAAACAATGGTACATAATGGTTCAAGCTGACAATCTGCTGCTCAGCATTTAGGGCAAATAAAATCTCATTATGCCATGCCATTCTGGGGGGGGGGGTATGATCATCCAACAAGTGACTTAAAAAAAACAACTTGACTGAAGTGGCAATCAGGGCCATGTATCTATGTCTGAGGCCTGCTTACTCCTCTTAGTATTTACCTATAATAAGTAAAGGCCACTTGTAACCCCAATAGCAGATAGAGTCCACTCTGCATATCATCTCAAAAGTGCTTGGTCGTGTCACATCTCCAGAGTATGTGATATAGAGAACCATCCGCCATTCCACATCTAGTACACTGGTTGGACATCAATTTCCCCATCTTTTGCAGATTTTTTAGGAGTCAAATATAAATTACATAAAATCCTAAACTGTGACAATCTGTATCTATCTTGTTTAAGATATTTACATAAATCTCTCCATATTTTTTGCTTTTCTCCATACTTTTTGTCACTCTGCAGGTGACCAGAAAAGTCTGAGTTCACCCTCCCAGCAATAATAAAAGTTTGCTAATCCCTTGAGGTCTGATGAGTATAACTGTTTGTATATAGAAACATAGAAACGTAGACATTGTCAGCAGAGAAGGACCGCTAGGCCCTTCCAGTGTGCCCATAAGCCCTATACATTGTATGTGGCCACTGACCCTATGTGATCAATGGCTTTTCATCACTCACTCCCCTCTAAGGCTTCCCTTGTGCCTGTCCCAGGAGTGCTTAAACTCCTATACTGTGCTTGCCCCACTACCTCCTGTGGCAGACTATTCCAAGCGTCAATTACCCTTTCTGTGTAGAAAAACTTCCTCATATTACCTCTTAATCTATCCCCTTCCAATTTCATATTGTGCCCCCTTGTTCTAGTACTTTTTCTACATTGAAAAAGGTCCCCCCACCTACACCTTGCTTATGCCCTTGTGGTACTTGAAAGTTTCAGTCATGTCCCCTCGCTGTTTCCTCTCCTCCAGTGAGTACATACTGAGTTCCCGTGGTCTCTCCTCAGTGTACAACTAAAATATGGTGTGAGGTTGTGAGGAAGCATACAATAATTGCTCAAGAATGTCCTGTCCACAGTTGTCCCAGGGCAGTGGGCCCATGTGGGCACCAATGGAATGTGTAGTCTGATAGAAGAAGAAATACTTTTCAAAGAATGGTGATGTAATGCCTGGAAATGTGGAAAAGTACATATTCTACCATTATAGACAAAATGGTCAACTCTTAAATCTGAGATTTCAGACCACACAGTATCAGAGACAGGACAATGAGCAATAATACCGTGCATTTCTGCACACCAGTTGAGTTAAAAAGGGTATAAAGTCAAGGCCTAAAAAGGTGCTAAATTGTCTATGCACCCGCACAAACAACTATATTGGGGTCATACAAAGTACTTCAGATATTTTAGTTGGGGTAACGTAAAAGAACTAATAATGATAATCCCCACTGATGACAAAGCTCCTTTTCTATATGGAGCCATAATGGCGTATATCCTCCATCAGTTAACAACTGGTGTGAGTGTCCCCACCTAAGATACAGTATATTACACCTCATTATGCCAAATGATACAACCAAAAATTAGATAATCAGAGACCACAGATTTCTTTAGCTGTGGTAAGTTTAATACAAGCCTGCAAGGCAATTTTCCCTTGCCATATGAACTGGGACAACATCCTATGCTGCCTAACAAGCCATTGATGAGGCCATGGTATGCTCAACATAGTCATGTGGTAAAGAAAATATGGTGAAACATTCACTTTGATTGTATTTATGCAGCCCCAGAGGGTCAAAGGTAGGGCCTTCCACCTTTTCAGGTCATATTGTAAGGTAGCAATAGTAAGACGATTTAAATTATTCCTTTAGGGAGCCAATAATTGCCATGAAAGTTTTATTCCTAAGTAAGTAATGCTTTTGGGCTCCCACAGGAGACCTAACTGTGTAATTTCCTGTTTAGTCACCAGGGAATTTAAAGAGCTGCTGATGCCTCAAAGAACACTTTGAAAAACATAATATTTAGATACAATTTACCTTGCATTCTATATGTATTTGATATATTTCTCCTATCCCATTACTCATTGAGAAATTTGCATGGAAACATGCTCTATATCCGTTAGAGTTCATCTACTTCTTTAGGTTACTGCCCACTTCGTGTCATAATTCTCTGTTGTGACCTCACAATCTGTTGCCATGGGAGTAACTGTGATGTCACAGATAGAGCATTATGACCTCAGGTTCGGAGACAGCAACAGGAATAGATGAACCCCTCAGGGGCAAAGATCCCATTTTCATGCAGATGGCCTCAGTAATAAATAACAGGGAGGAGAAATACAGAACTAATGTCAAATACAAGCTGGACTGTGTCTAAATATTATGTTTTGTTAAACTTGTCCTAATGGTATCAGCTACTCTTTAATGGGAGGACTTTAGTTTTACTACCTTTTAGTTTATAGGCTGATATTTCACTAAAGGCCTGTATCTCTTCTAGAGCATCAGAATAGAAGACATAGGGTCTTCTACATGAAGTAAGATGGTATCTGCATAAAGCAATGTTTTATAATCAGAGTGGCCTACAGTAATCCTTCTTATTCTGGGATTGGAGCAAAGTTATCGGTCTAAGATTTCTAGGTACAGATTAAATAACAATGGTGATGGGGCAACCCTGCCATGTTCCCAAGGGTGGTTTAAGTGGCATTAATGTGGGTTGCCCTCCACAAACGTCATCAAAATGGTGGGTGGCCTGAGAGCCGCCTAGGCCCCCCAGAAAATGTTTCAATTTTTTGCAGCAATTTTGTGACTTTTTGATGTCACATGGTGTTCATTTCATTAAAATAACTTATGTCATGACTAGAATTTATTCTTGATTTAGCAGATTAAATTCATTACCTTGAGTAGAACATGAGTGATGCTGTTCAACCATGTCAATAATGTCCGGATGCATGATTGGTGGTGTTCATGAGTAGTGATATTGTACCCTGATGTCTGGATGCAGCAGCACCAGTGATGCATGTTAAGAGTCCTGACATCACAGTTGACCAGCACCACTAATGGCCTCCCCCCTCAAATCAAGCATAATGATATCCCAGAACACTGTCACCAGTTAATCACACCACATCCTGACAAAAAGGCTAGTGGTTGCAAAACTTAACTTCAATGCCTGCACAGTAGCCCCCCAAGCTATCACACACTGTGAGCCACTGTATCATTTGCCCACTGTCCCCCAACACATAGGACACCCCAATCTAAAATGCACACACTGTGCCTCATCCACTGCACAGAAGCTCCGCAAGCTAGCACACACTGTACCCATATGGATAATTCCCCTTTTCCCCCCAAATACACAGAGCCCCCCATGTAATACAAATGAATTCTGTGCCCCTCCATTACCCCCAATATGCACAATGGAGCACCTCAGGGTTCCCAGACCTCTCAAGCAGTGTCCCTAAACCCTCACCCATCACACACACACACAGTCCCAAATTTTATGAACTTCATTAAACATGTCATCAACTCTATCCCCCCTACCCTCACCCCAAACCCATGTCTACATAGAAACATAGACTTTGACGGCAGATAAGGACCACTTGGCCCACCCAGTTTGCCCATTTCCCTACCTACTGGATAAGCTGCAGATTCTAGTTAACCAACAGCCTACTTCCTGCCACCACCCACTACAATTGCCTTATGTCTGTCCCATACATGTTTGAATTCCCCCACTGTTTTAGCCCCAACAACCTCCCCAGGAAGGCAGTTCCATGCATCCACCACTCTCTCTGTGAAAACAAATTTCCTCACATTACCCCTGAGCCATCCCCCCTCTATCTTTAAATTGTGTCCCCTTGTTCTTACACATCTCTTTTTCTGAAAGATGCTACCCTTCTGGACATTGTTGATTCTCTTGAGGTACTTGAACATTTCTATCATGTCCCCGCTGTCCCTCCTTTCATCAAGGGTATACATATTAAGCTCTCTCAGTCTCTCTTCATATGATTTCTGATGCAGACCCTGCACCATTTTAGTTGCCCTCCTCTGGACTGCTTCCATCCTGTCTATGTCCTTAGTGAGATGAGGTCTCCAAAACTGCACACAGTACTCCAGATGGGGTCTCACCAATTGTCTGTACAGAGGGATAGCCACTTCCCTTTTTCTACTTGTGATGCCCCTTCCTATGCATCCCAGTATCCCCCTGGCTCTCCTTACTGACTTCTCACATTGCTTACCAACCTTTAGATCATCTGCTATGACTACCCCCAAGTCCCGTTCCATTTTTGTTGTTGTTAGTACCTCCCTTGCTATTGTGTACTCTTCTCCTGGGTTTTTGTTTCCCAGGTGCATTACTTTGCACTTCTTTGCATTGAAGCTAAGTTGCCATATGTCTGACCATTCCTCCAACCTTGCCAAGTCCTTTCTCATCCTTTCTACCCCCCCTTTGTGTATCAACTCTGTTACAGATCTTTGTATCATCTGCATAGAGGCATACCTTTCCCTCCAGACCCTCTGCAATGTCACCTATAAAGATGTTAAATGACTATGTTCAGTTTCTCTGCTGGGAAGGGCTTCACTACTACTACTACTGCTTATAATAATAATTATACTGCAAACTTTTCTACTATTAGCTAATATTACTACAGCTTAATCTGGTTCAATTTCAGCTGGTTACCATCTGTATCCATCTCCTCCTAGTCGCCCCTGGAAAGGGAACGGCTAGTCTCAGTGGGCCTACCAGGTCAACAAAATTCAATAATAAACTATTAATACTATTAGCACTACTAGTAGTACTAAAACCACCACCTCACCAGCTATAGTGGAGCCAGGTTTGGGAGCAAGGGGAAAGGTCACTTCACCATCTGCCCCCCCCCAATGTACAGAACCCTCCCAAAGCCAACACACACAAATATACACTATGCCACTATACGTCCCCCAATACACAAAGCGGACACATCGGGTTTCTCAGACCTAACACACAAAGTGCAGATTTGTGCATCATGACATGCACTGTTATGAGATTACACCTTGTAAGTGTGCAGGGCAACAAGCCAAATCCATTTTGCCTAGAATGCAACTCACAGTGCCCAGGCTTTCCACCTCTTGGAGATATGGCAACCCTCTTACCCTTAGATACCAAAACAAGAGCAATGTTTCACTATCAGTTGATGAGTACAATTATTAATGTGCTTTTTTTTTAATTTTTTTATTTTTCATGTTAGGGATTGTCCCTTAGTTTTCTTCATTAAGCTCTATTATTTTTCAATTGCTCGCTGCATACAGCTGGTCTTATAATCTATGGATGAAAAAAAATGCCTTATTCAGTCAGGTGTCACAAACTAAATACACAGATACTCCTCCTGTGATGACTGACATACATTACATTGAGCCACACTGGTTAAAAAAAAAAAAGGTAAAGCCTGAGAGTATGTGGTCAGTATAGCAACCCAGAAAGAGCACATCATCCTCATTTATTACTTTAATCTGGGCCATGATAATTGGCAAAAACAAATAAGTTGCACCATGAGCCACAGCCAAAGTCTAACCTCAAATATATGGTGTCATGGTGCTCAGTGCAGCAGAAAGACAGTCCTCATTTTTTATTTATTTTTTGCTATTTATTGTACTTTTTTTCCCCAACACCAGCGTTGAAACTATCTGCCCAGTCACAGACCTCATCTGCCCTCCCCACTTCCACATGAGCCGAGCTTCTCCCCGTTGCCCCCTTGGCTTGCCCCAAGGGTGGGGCTGCAGCACTGGCCAAGGTGTCACGGACATTGGTCAGGTCGGGGGGAGGCCGGCCTGGGAGCAGATGCAGAGGCGGCAAGGTGGGCATCATATAGGCACTGGCATGGGGATTTTATCCCCTGTTTATCATGGGGGCAGGGACATGCAATGATGTCCAGTGTCCACCCCACCCCTTGACTATCCAGACGTCGGATGCTATGGTACCTCAGCCTCTGCCAGGGGTCCACTGAGTGCCGGATGTACTCTCTACCCTCCCCCGGAGAAGGAGAGTTATCCATGGGATGCTCCATCCTTCTCCCCCGGTTGGCCCTCCGACTACCTGGGTCCATTTCTGAATCCAGGTCGCTGGCATCTTATGTTTTTTTTTTCACTTTTACTACCTACCTTTGGATTCCTGGTCTTAAACATTAATTTCTGGCACCACTGGTAGGGTCAAGATGCACTCCTAACAAAGACTGATCATTAGCTGTGAGCGTGATGCAATCTAAGGCGGGTAGCCTAAACTTCAGTCAGTCATCACTCCAAGTGCAATCTAAGAGGTGGCAAGCATGAAGCTCAGCAGTGCATCTCCATGCCACTGCACGTGAGCTAGCCTATGAACAAGCACTGATGCTGTCAGTCCCTGGAATTGCCCTGGTGTGCACCAGCAACCTCTGGTAAGGAGTGCCCTAGTAAAGAGTCAGTTCCCCAAATTCATTACTTTACAAAATTAAAAAATAAAAACTTCTGGGCAAAGCAGAACTCATTCTATCTTGTGGGGGGGGGGGGTTGTCCATACGGGCTTGTCTGTTTTGCAGCCATGTACTAAATTAGAATGGACACTGCTGCACAGTCCATAAATGTATTTAAAAAAGAAAACTGGCACTCCCCAAAATGTGGAGGGGCCAAAATATATATGTGGCCCCACTTGTAAAAATGTGAGGGTGCCATGGCCTGGTCGGTCCCCCCCATATTAGCCGCCCCGTGTGTTCCCCTCTTAAAAAAGAATTGTATCTGAGAGCAATCCATTATAATAAATTTAGGCAGCAGGATACTGATATAAAACCCAAATCCATTTGACAAAGTCTTGAGGAAAACCAAAGTTCAAACAAATGGCAAATAAAAATTTCCTCAAGACTTGGTCACATGCAATTAGGGAGACCAAAGCTGCTGCTCTCTCCATGCACTGCCACTAAATGGTGCAGTTTCCTAAGATGATTACTGGAAATGTGCCCTCTCATGAAACATAGGTATCATAGGTATATACAGAGCTAAAAAGACTCATGTTCCTTGTTCTCACCTCTTAGTTTATAATACCCCCAATGTGTCATGTTTGTCCAATTTAACTTTAAAGCTTCCCAGTGACACAGTGTCTACTACTTCCTCAGGCAAAGAGTCCCACACAGAGACTACTCTTTGGTTAAACCATTTTTTACATCACCATGTTTTGCAATTTTCACCATTTAACTGTAGTGGATGTGCTCTTGTGGAGTAAGCTTGATCTCTAAATGTCAAACCTAGCCACTCCCAGAGGTCTTGGTTTGTCAATGCTTTGAACAGTAAACACAAGTCTCCTCTTAGCTTTCTATACTCCAAAGTAAAGAGGTTTAACTCCTCCAACCTGTCATGGTAATCCCTATCTTTCACACCTCTTATATAGCATGTTGCTCTCCTCTGGGTCCTCTCCAACATATCTATCTCATTTGTATGGTGTGGAGTCCATACTTGCACTGCATACTCTAGTATGGGTCTCACCAATGATCTGTACAGAGGGACCACAACTTCTCTGTTTCTACTTGCTATGTTTTTAAAATACAATTTAAAACCCCATTAGCTTTTTTACACCCACTTATGCAGTGATTCTTGAATATCAGGTCGTTTGTTATGGTAATACCCAGGTCTTTTTCTTCTGTAACTGATCCGAGAGTGGTATTACCAATATGATACGTATGAATAGGATTCTTTTTGCCCAAGTGTATGGCTGTGCATTTGTCAAGGTTTAAGGCTAGTTTAGATGTATGACACCATTTTTCCTATGTGGTTTAGGGCCTCCTGTAGAAATACATGGTCACCTTGGTCTGATAACTCTACCCCCAAATGGCAATCATCTGCAAATTTAGTCATCCACACCTTACCATATTCATATTGGAGTGAGGTTACATAGATATTAAATAGGCATGGGCCTAATACTGAGCCCTGCGGCACTCCACTTGTTATCCTGGTCAAGTCTGAAAGTGTCCCCTTTATACTGACTCATTGTTTCCTGCCTTCTAGCCATGAGTAAATCCAAGACATTATATCATCATGGATAACCAATTTTTTTAGTTCCAGTATAAATTCCCAGTGTGGCAGTTAATCAAAAGCCTTTGTGAAATCTAAAAATACCACATCGGCCAACCAATCCCTGTCCAGACTTTTACTTATCTTGTTATAGAACTCAAACATATTTGTCACATAGGACCTCCCTTTTATAAAACCGTGTTGTGGCGGATCCACCAAGTTGTTCTTCTGTATATAGTTAATAACATATTCTTTGATTATCTCCTCCAAACATTTACACAGAGAACTAGTCAAACTAACTGGCCTGTAATTTGAGTTTTTTTTTTTATCACCGTTTTTAAACAAGGAAATAACAGTTGCTTTCCTCCATTAATTAGCTACTTCACCACTGTCGAGGAAGGATTGAAAAATATGTGCTATTGGGGGGGCCAATACATCAGCAAAATTCCTTTAATAACCATGGGTGGAGCCCGTCTGGTCCTGGAGACTTATGAGTATCTAGAGAGTTTAATCTATTCTTCATATCCGTTAGTTCAACGCGAATTGAGCACTGTGAAATAGTGAAATGTTGGCCTTTGTTACCCTGACCACTTGTATTACTAAATACAGTAGCAAAATATTGGCTTTGTATTTCTGCCATCTCTCTGTTAGAATTAGTCAATAATCCCTCTGGGCTTGGAAGTGGACCTATAGAAGTCCCCCCCCCTTCCCTTTTTTTTTTGATTAATGTAAGCGTAGAAGGATTTGTAATTGTCCTTTCTTCTAGCTGCCAATTTAACTTCATAGTCCACTTTAGCTATTCTAATTTCTTTCTTAACCTTTTCTTGGGAGGTTTCTAAATCTTGTCCTATATGCTTCACTTTTATTACCCTTTATTTGTTTAAATAGTTTGTGTTTCTTATTAATCAACTTTTTTTATTTTAGGGTTTAGCCAGTATAGTGTTTTGGCTCCATTTTCTGATATTTCTTTTTGATGGATATATGGGCCCAGATATTCAAAAGGGTTGTGCCATGCGCAATAGGGTTGCGCCTGCGCAAGTCCCGAACTTGCTCCATTCTGCCATATTCAGCAGGAGGCAGTTGAGCCACAGAAAACATGCTGAGCAACAGCGCAATGCAAATGAATGCATGCTGAACTGGAGGGGGAGGAACCATGCATAAACTGCACAGCCCGATATTCAGCAGGGCTGTGCAGAGTTGTGCAGGAGCAACCCCCAATCTGTGCGGCACAACTTTGAGCCAAAAAAAAAGGTTTAAGTTGAGGGCCACCCACAGGTGAGCTGCTGCATTGCAGGGTGCAACACAGCAGCTGCCACCTGTGGCTGGCCCCCAACCCAGTCCCTGTGCCCCCGCAGCCCGATCACGGGCAGCTGACTGTAAATCCCCCCCACCCCCCACTGGCCCGATCGCAGGCATAGTTTCATCCCCCCCACCAGCCCGATCGTGGGCAGCAATGTGGCTCCCCCCGAACGTATCCCTGGTGGTCCAGTGGACTGAAAAGTCCGATCGTGGGCAGTAGTTGTTAAGAACCCCCCCTGCATTCATCCCTGGTGGTCAGTGGACTGAAAAGCCCAATCGCGGCAGTGGTTGTTTAATAAACCCCCTCCTGCCGACATCAACCCTGGTGGTCCAGTGGCACATCCGATCGTGGGATGTATATGTTGAACAACCCCGAACATAGCCCTGGTGGCTAGTGTCCCCCCACCCACCTACCCACGAAGCCCCACCACCCGGCTCCCCTGGCGGCGGTGGGTGGCAGCATCCACCATCTTCCGCCCTGCCATCCGCCGACTGACTGCCGGTAGAGCTGCATGCCATTGGTGCAGAGCAAGGCCAATGGGTGCGTCCATACTGTACATGACAGTCCAGATTTGTGAATGAATACATTCATTCATTCACAAAACTGGACTGTCTTGTGCTGATGTGGAGCTGCGCCAGCTTTCGCTCTGCACCAATGGGCGCAGGCCCTACCGGCAGTCAGTCGGCGGCGGTGGGCGGCAGGCGGGGGATGCTGCCGCCCGCCGCTGCTGGGGAGAGCGGTGGTGGGCTTCATGGGTGGTGGTGGGGAGACACCAGCCACCAGGGCTATGTTCGGGGTTTGTTCAACATATACATCCCGCAATCGGGATGTGCCACTGGACCACCAGGGATGAAGTCAGCAGGAGGGGTTTATTAAACAACCACTGCCCGCGATTGGACTTTTCGGTCCACTGGACCACCAGGGATGAATGCTGGAGGAGGGGGGTTCTTAAACAACTACTGCCCGCAATCGGGCATTTCAGTCCACTGGACCACCAGGGATATGTTCGGGGGGGAGCCACATTGCTGCCCGCGATTGGGCTGGTGGGGGGGATTAAACTATGCCCGTGGTCAGGCCAGCGGGGGGTGGTGGTGGGGATTGTACACAGTTTCACCCACGATCGGGCTGCAGGGGGCGTCAGTCCCCGACGGCTGCTGCCTGGGAGGGTGCCAGGTGCAAGTCCTCGGGGATCGGTGCACCTGCATGTTAATGGCATGCAAATGGGGCCATAATCAGATGCAAATGGCCCCCATGCACCTTGCATGAATTGTGGCCCAATTTGCATGTCACCTTTTGAATATGGGGATTTTGAGCATGGCGCAATGGTACTTGTGCCACCGCCAGAGTTCGAATACTCCCACTTGACAACACGCGTGACAGAGTTCACTACACCATGCAGTAACTGGCCAGGGGGTGATATTCAAAGGAGTTGCTCAAGGGCGCAACTCCTTTGAATATCGCTCTGGACACACCCCTGCCGCAACTATTTTGTGCAGTGCAAGGGCTTGCGCCACAAAATAGCGCAGTTTGAATATCCAGCCCTTGGTCTCTAACACAATAATTTAATTTACCTGTTAAGGTATTTCACATACCCGAGATGTCTTTATGCTTAAACTCCTGATTCCAGTTCCAGTTCATTAGTATTTGTTTTATAGCTTGGAGATTTGCCGTATTAAAATCTAGTATGATTGTTTCCCCCCGTTGCAGTGTGTTTAGTTCCATTATGGTAAATGTAACCATACAGTGGTAGCTATCTCCTACTGGTGAGGTGACCTCACACTCCTCAATGTGTTCCCTAATATTTGTGAGGACCACATCTAGGGTGTCTCCCCTTGTTTTTTGATTTACAATTTGCTCAAGGCCCACCTGGTTGAAAATATCCAAATAAGTGTTCTCTGTTTTCCAAGAACCCTTCTGTTTATTCCATTCAACCTCTGGTACAGTAGGTTAAAATCTTCTACCATAATTATTCTATCTGTAGGGTTCAGGTTGGTTATGAAATCTTGTAAGACCTCATCGTCCTCCTTGCTAATAGAAGGGGGCCCATATACTACCCCAGGAACATTTTTGGAGGCTTTCTTACCTGTTCAGAACCAGTCAGCCCATCCCAGACCTGCTCCAGCCTAGCAGCCTATACCTTTGCCAGAATTTTAATGTCTATGTTTATAAGTGATATCGGTCTATAATTACTCACTCAGGTGGCATAATTCCTGGGTTTAGGAAGAAAGGTAATCAACGCCAGTAAAAGAGATTTATCCCCAGATCCCTTCCAAGTGTATAGTTGGGGCAGGCACAGTGGAGGGGTTTAAGCATGCCTGGAACAGGCACAAGGGAAGTTTGAGAGGGAAGGGAGTGATGAAAAGCCATTGGATCACATAGGGTCACTTCTGGGGTGTTGGACATACTCGGCCTGCGGCCTGTGCCCTCATGCCCAACCACCCCAGGTCTGAGGTTATCCCAGCATGGCCCACACCCTGTCATGCATTATTGCTTAATTATTCTACAGGAAGGACAGGGAGGGTAGAAGAGGAGGAGGAGGTAGCTATCTACATAAGGAAACTGATCAAAGCAATGGAACTAAAGGGTACACAGTGAGGGGAGGAAGCACTGTGGGTGGTTCCACCATGCCGTGGTGACACAAAGCACATCGACCATCAGTACAGCAATGGCACAACACTACCAATTGGTGTTGTGCCATCACTGGAGTAAACTGTGTTTTCTGTGGGGGTTTTGCCCCACACCCCCATGTGGGGTGCTCTGTCCACTGCACCCCCCCAGATTTAAAATGACCAACTCTGCATCAGAGTTAGTTCGAGGAGGGGGCAGACACCCTGGAGGCAGCAGTGTTGGGGAACCCAGTGGACTATCACAGCGAACTGTTGGAAATGTTGCTATGATGGTCTTCACTGTATTTGCATCACTGCTGTGAAAAGATACCATTGTAGCTCACCCTGAAGACAGGAAATGTCACCACAATACATATGGGGGTTGTATACAGATCCCCATCTCAGGGGGAGGAAATGGACAAGGAAATGATAGAAGGTATTCTTAAGATAGCATAAAAAGGGGAAATATTGTTGATGGAGGACCTGAATATGCCAGATGTTAACTGGAGCACTTTTGCTGCAGCCACATCCAAGAGAAGGGTCATTCTTGATGCCCTACAGGGGGCATACCTCAGACTACTAATGCTGGAACCCACTTGGGAGGGATCAATCTTAGACCTGGAACTCTCAAACAGGGACAGAGAGAGGATCTCAGATTTGGAAGTAGGTAGCCACCTGGAACCAGTGATCACCAAACTGTTGTGGTTCATGATAATCATAACATCAGAGTCAACCCATACAAATATGAGGGTACTGAACTTTAGGAGGGCTAACTTTGGCAAAATGAGAGAGTGCCTTAGAAAAGCACTAGCAAATAGGCAAGAAGGAGTGGTGGAGGAACAATGGGGAAACATCAATATTGCCATCACAGAGGCAAGAAGCCTTTGTGTGAAGCAAATAAATCAAAACAAAGGAAAAAAAAAACACTATGATTCTCAAAAGAGGTGTCGGGTAAGGTTAGGGAGAAAAAGTTAGCATTCAGAAAGTATAAGGAAACACAGAAGGAGCAATATAGAGAACTGTACCAGTTAAAGCAGATGAATGGGGGAAAGTCAGTCAGACTAGAAAAGGCCCAAACCGAGGTAAAGATAGCTAACTCGGTTAAGAAGGGCATACAGATTTTATAGGTGCATTAGGGAGTCAAGAAAGACCAAGGAAGGGATAGTGAGGCTAAATAAAGGGAAGGGAGGATGGGTGGGCAGAGGGTGACACTGAAAAAGCAGAGATACTGAATAAATACTTCTGCTCAGTATTGACAAAAGAAGAGGAGGGAGGTACCTAATCCAATCAATAGAAGCACTCTGAATAGTGGGGTCGATACCAGTCCATTCAGAGAAGAAAAGGTTCTGAAAGAACTCCTGAAGCTAAAGGTGGAAAAAGAAATGGGGCCTGACAAGATGCATTCCAGAATTCTAAAAGAACTAAGGAGAGAACTAGTGACACCACTGACAAAGAACTAAGGAGAGAACTAGTGACACCACTGACTACCCTTTTTAACAAATCATGGGAGGAATGTGTGGTACCTGAGGACTGGAGGAGGACAGATGTGATTCCCCTTCACAAACGTTGGAACAAATCAGAGGCAGGAAACTACAGACCTGTTAGTTTGACCTCAGTGGTAGGGAAAATTATGAAATCACTTCTAAAAGAAAGAATTGTTGAGTACCTAGAGGCCAGCGGGGCACAGGACCCAAGGCAGCAGTCATTCAGTGTGGGAGGTCATGTGAGATGAATCTAATAGGTTTCTTTGACTGGGTGACCAAAGTAGTAGACCATGGAGGGGCTGTGGACATGGTCTAACAAGACTTTAGCAAGGCATTTGACAAAGTCCCAAACAAAAGATTAAGAAACAAATAGCCAGCCTGGGAGTAGCTAGACAACAGGACACGGAGGGTAATAGTAAACTGAGTCCACTCCAAAGAAAGGGGGGTTACTAGCAGTGTACTGCAGGGTTCAGTACTGGGACCAGTCCTTTTTATTGTCTTTATAAGTGATATTGCAGAAGGACTGGAAGGAAAAGTATGCTTTATGACGTAGACAGCCAGCTCTGAGTGCTCGAGTGCTGTATTAATTTTTTTGTTATTACATATAAAATATGTGATGGGAAGGTCATTTCGAGGAAAAGGCTGTCTTACTGGAACTGACACATCAAGACCCCCCAGGGATAAGTTCAAAGGACAGGAGGTATTTTACACTGCAGAGATCTGGGGTGCAATTACCTTGTCAATTTTCTTTCATCCCAGGAAATAAGATTAGCCATTCATAATGCCCTCAGGGAGATCTTTTGACTTGCATACTTACCAAAATGGACATTGAAGAGGTTTGATGTCTGAGCCAGGGGGGACCCTGACATATTTGGAAGGTCCAATATACATTTCCCGGGGAACCTTTGAATTACATCAGAGAGACCTGAGGAGTAGATTCCAAGGTCTAGATGGGATTAAAGAGGCAAATACACTTTTGTTTTGAATACAGTGACTTAGATCAAAGAAACTTTTGAGATGTATGTGTAGCAGAGCAAAAACCAGTTCTGACCAGTTAACCTGTGGAGAGGAAAGTCAGTGAGGTCCTCACATGTTTTTTTAAATATTTTATTTGGAAACCCTGTATTGTAAAATATAGATTTTGATACACCAAGTCGGAGTTAGTGACCCCATGAGAAGGCCGGCTCAGAAGTGTATTTAACTGCCGAGAGAACATGACAGAGAGACACAAGAAAATATTTCTGACTGAGAGAAGGAGACCCTAAAAGCACTGAAGAAAGTAAGCATTAGATTAGATTAGTCTGAAGTTATAAATTGTAGGAACTGTACTTTTTTACCTGTTTGTTTTAAGGCTGTATGTGTTGGGATATATATTTGTTCAGTAATTATTGTTCTGTTTTGATATTTTTAAAGTAAAGATATTTGTTTTACAAACAAAACTGCTGGAGTGCCTTGACATTTCTTTTTATTTTAAGTGGAGCTTTTAAAGGTTATAAGTACACTGTGTATGGGCTTATTGTATACCAAACTGGAAAATGGATAGAGTTCTCTAAAGTCTTGCATAGAGTTCTAAGGGTTCATTTGAAAGACCTGGTTGGGTGCCCGTAGGCAAAGATATCTGGCCCCCCGAAGACGGAATTATCTGACCCTGATAATTGGGTATGTTAACAATAGGTTATCAATTTGAATCCTTCCAGAGCTTGAGACTAAGGTGACTTGAACCCACAAAACAGACAAGAGGGCTACCTTGTTCTGTTCACTGTACACAAATCATACGCTCAGAGGTTGGCACTTTGGGAGTAGAGGGCTGACCGGCTGAGCGAGTTTGTGACATGTCTCTTTGCAGCTGACACAAAGATCTGCAACAGGATTGGCACATAAGGTGGGGGGGTGGAAAGGATGAGAAGGGACTTGGCAAGGTTGGAATAATGGTCAAATGCATGGCAGCTTACATTTAATGAAAAAAAGTGCAAAGTAATGCACTTGGGGAACATAAACCCAGGAGAAGAGTACACATGGGGGGGAGTACTAACAACAACAAAAATGGAAAGGGACCTGGGAGTAGTCATGTACTGGCTGTGGGGCAGCAATTTTCCGGGAAACATTCTGGAACCTGCGTTGCTGCCCTATTTGCAGGCAACTGTCAGCTCTGAGGGAGGAGGTTGCCCACCTCCAGGCTGAACTGGCAAGGACTAAGGAGGACTCCCCCACCCAAAGAGCACCAGTTCCACAACCACTGCCTCAGAGGTTGCCATGTGTGAAGAGCAGATGGACCATAGTAGGTTCTGGGAGGGTGAGGGTGGTGGAACAGAGGCATAGCCCCCGAGTTGCACCTCTACACAAATCATATGTCGGTCGGGCAAATCAAGGTTCCTCTATGATGACACCCTCATTGGAGACCAAGAAGAATGCTGGGGACAGCCACAAGGGAGACCCACAAAAGAGTAGCAAGGGACAACACAAGGGAAAGAAACAGCTTCTGATAGGGGACTCAATTGTTAGGAGTGTAGACCTGGGGAAGGGAGAGGAGAGGGAAGTAAGGTGCCTGCCTGGTGCCATGGCTTGGAGGGACAGGAAGAGAATCCTCAGGATTGCAGAAGCAGCATCACAGGAGAGGAAACTAGATATCATTGTCCACCTCAGGACAAATGACCTAGCTAGGCATGAGATCAGTACAGTGCAGGATGAATTTGTGGAGTTGGGGAGGGGCCTCAGACAGGTAGCAAGCACAGTAACCTTCTCAGAGGTGCTTCCAGTCCATGGCAGGGGTGAGGCTAGGGTACTGCACACCATGCGGTTTAATGAATGGTTGCAAAACTGGTGCAGAGCACAGGGCTTTGGCTTCATTGGGGATTGGGGGTCCACCTGGAGAGATGAAGGTCTATACTGGCATGATGGTCTGCATCTGTCCAGGAAGGGAAACACGCTCCTAGGTGACAGGTTTAAAGGCTTCCTTGGCAAGCTTTTAAACTAGCCAAGAGGGGAGGTGCTGATAGGAAACAAGAAAGTTCAAGCCTCCTCCCGCAAAGCATGGCAGGTAGTAGGGTAAACACTGAGGTACAGAGCTTGACAGAGGGCAGGACAGGAGTAAATGGAAAAATGGACAAGGGCAATAAGAGCAGGGATGGGGTAAAAAAGGATAAAGCCAACATTAAATGGAGGGCAATGAGTACCAATGCCCATAGTCTTGGAAACAAGCTTCCAGAGCTAGTAGCCCTGATTGAAGTGGAACACTTGGATATTGTGGCAGTCACAGAAACATGGTACACGGAGAACCATGACTGGGATGTCAACATACCAGGGTACACAATCTACAGAAGGGACAGGGAGGGTAAAAGAGGAGGTGGAGTAGCTCTCTACATAAGGGAAGAGATCAAAGTAACAGAACTAAAAGGTAAAGGGGGAGGACAAGAGGAACACTGGGTCACATTGGAGACAGAGAATGGCATCACAATCCACACAGGGGTTGTATACAGACCCCCATCTCAAGGGGAGGAAATGGACAAGAAAATGATAGAGGCATTCTCAAAATGGCTGAAAAGGAGAGATACTGTTGATGGGGAACCTGAATATGCCAGATGTTAACTGGGCAACATGGACTGCAACCACATCCAAGAGCAGGGTCATTCGATGCCTACAGGAGCATGCCTTAGACAGTAGTGGTGGAACCCACTCGGGAAGGAGCAATATTAGACCTGGTACTCTCAAATGGAGAGGATCACAAACTTAGAAGTCAGTAGACACCTGGGACAAGCAACCACTGCACAGTGTGCCTACAATAAACACAACCATGGAGACAAGCCATACAAATACAAGGATACTGGACTTTAGAAGGGCTGACTTTGGCAAATGGGTGAATACCTGAGGAATGCATTAGCAGATGGCCAGAAAGGAGGGTGGAAGAACAATGGAGAAAAATCAAAACTGCCATCATGGAGCAACAAGCCTTTGTGTGAAACAAATAAAGAAAACAAAGCGGAATAAAAAACCACTATGGCTCTCAAAAGAAGTGTCAGGAAGGTTAAGGAGAAAAGGCTGCATTCAAAAAGTATAAGGAATCACAGACAGAGCATGACAGGGAACTGTATCAATTAAAGTAGAAAGAAGTGGGAAGGCAGTCAGAAAAGCAAGGCCCAAACCGAGGAAAGGATAGCCAACTCAGTTAAGAAGGGGATAAAACCTTTTATAGGTACATTAGAAACATAGAAAGGTTAAGGGAGGGATAGGAAGATTAATAAAGGAGAGGGAGGTGGGCAGAGGGAGACAGTGAAAAGGCAGAGATAATGAATGAATACTTTTGCTCAGTATTCACAAAAGAAGAAGAGGAGGAGTTACCTAAACCAAACAGTAGAAGCACTCTGGATAGTGGGGTTGATACCAGTCTATTTAAAGAAGAAAGAGTACTGAAAGAACTTCAAAAACTCAAGGTGGACAAAGCAATGGGGCCTGACGGGATTCACCTAAAATCCTAAAAGAGCTAAGGAGGACCTGAGACACCACTAACCACACTTTTAACAAATCATGGGAAGATGGGGTGGTACCTGAGGACTGGAGGAGGGCAGATGTGATTCTCCTTCACAAAAGTGGGAGCAAGGCAGAAGCAGGAAACTACAGACCTGTTAGTTTGACCTCAGTGGTGGGGAAAATGATGGAATCACTTCTGAAAGAAAGAATTGTTGAGTACCTAGAGGCCAGCGGGGCACTGGACCAAAGCAGCATGGATTCACAGCAGGAAGGTCATGTCAGACAAATCTAATCGATTTCTTTGACTGGGTGACCAAAGTAATAGACCAGGAGGGGCTGTGGATATGGCCTCACCTAGACTTTAGCAAGGCATTTGACACAGTCTCACACAAAGATTAATAATCAAGCTAGCCAGCCTGGGAGTGGGTCCCAGGTGGTAGCCTGGTAGAAAACTGGCTGCACAACAGGACACAGAAGGTAATAGTGAATGGAACACATTCTGAAGAAAGGGGGTTACTAGTGGAGTACCTCAGGGCTCAGTACTGGGTCCAGTCCTCTTTAATGTCTTTATAGGTGACATTGCAGAGGGTCTGGAAGGAAAGGCATGCCTCTTTGTGGATGACACAAAGATCTGTAACAGAGTTGATACACAAGGGGGGGTAGAAAGGATGAGAAGGGACTTGGCAAGGTTGGAGGAATGGTCAGACATATGGCAACTTAGATTCAATGCAAAGAAGTGCAAAGTAATGCACCTGGGAAATAAAAATCCAGGAGAAGAGTACACAATAGCAGGGGAGGTACTAACAACAATAATGGAAAGGGATCTGGGTGTAGTCATATCAGATGACCTAAAGGTGGGTATGCAATGTGAGAAGTCAGTAGGGAAAGCCAGGGGGATACTGGGATGCATAGGGAGGGGCATCACAAGTAGAAAAGGAAGTGGTTATCCTCTATACAGACAGTTGGTGAGACCCCATCTGGAGTACTGCGTGCAGTTTTGGAGACCTCATCTACGAAGGACATAGACAGGATGGAAGCAGTCCACAGGAGGGCAACTAAAATGGTGCAGGGTCTACATCAGAAACCTATGAAGAGACTTTTGAGAGAGCTTAATATGTATACCCTTGATGAAAAGGAGGGACCGGGGACATGATAGAAACTTTAAGTACCTCAAGGAATCAACAAAGTCAGGAGGGTAGCATCTTTCAGAAAAAAGATGTGTAGAACAAGGGGCACAATTTAAAGTTAGAGGGGCGGCTCAGGGGTAATGTGAGGAAATTCTTTTTCACAGAGAGAGTGGTGGACGCATGGAACCGCCTTCCTGGAGAGGTTGTGGGGTCTAAAACAGTGGAGGAATTCAAACATGCATGTGACAGACATAAGGCAATTATAGTGGGGGGTTGCAGGAAATAGGCTGTTGGTTAACTAGAATCTGCAGCTTATCCAGTAGGTAGGGAAATGGGCAGACTGGGTGGGCCAAGTGGTCCTTATCTGCCGTCAAAGTCTATGTTTCTATATCAGATGACATAAATGTGGGCAAGCAATGTGAGAAGGCATTAGGGAGCGCTGGCGGATACTGGGATGTATAGGGAGAGGCATCACCAGTAGAAAACAAGAAGTTGTTATCCCTCTGTACAGACAGTTGATGAGACCCCATCTGGATAGATAGATAGATAGATAGATAGATAGATAGATAGATAGATAGATAGATAGATAGATTAGATTAGATTAAATAGGCTAGATTAGATTAAATAGATTAGATAGATAGATAGATAGATAGATAGATAGATAGATAAATAGATAGATATTTTTATTTATAAAGCACTCAATTCCTGAGACTCTGGGTGCTATGCAGTAAAATCACAGTTCAATATTATTTAAAATCACCAAACATACATAATAAAATCAATGTAAGTACTGCGTGCAGTTCTGGAGACCCTGTCTCTACAAGGACATTGCCAGGATGGAGGTAGTCCAGAGGAGGGCAACTAAAATGGTGCAGGGTCTGCACCAGAAGCCTCACAAAGAGAGACTAAATGATAATATGTATACCCTCGAGGAAAGGAAGGGGGGGGGACATGATAGAAACTTTTAAGTACCTCAAGGGAATCAACAATGTCCAAGTGAGTAGCATCTTCCAAAAAAGAAATGTGCCAGAACAAGGAGGCACAATTTGAAGATAGAGGAGGGGTAGCTCAGAGGTAACGTGAGGAAGCACTTTTTCACAGAGATGGTGGTGAACACATGGAAGAGGTCGTGGGATCAAAAACAGTGGGGGATTTCTGGAATGCATAGGACAGACATAAAGCAATTCTGGTGAGGTTAGGAAGAAGTAGGTTTTTGGTTAACTAGGATCTGCAGCTTATCCAGTAGGTAGGGAAATGAGCAGACTGGGTGGGACAAGGGGTCTTTACCTGCCATCAAAGTCTATGTTTCTATGTTTCTAAAATCTTTGTGTGGTGGAGAGTAAAAAGTGTAAGAATAGTCAGAAGGGTGGAGAAGGCGCCAGGGGTATAACTGTCCCAGTGTGTCTATCATATCTCGGACACGTCTTTGGATAGGTGTACGCCCGACCCTATGAAAGCCCTGGTGATCTATATCTGATTGGAGTACAATGTTCCAATTCTGCCCAGTATAATTGGGATACTAGCAAAGGGGGAAAGAGCTATTCTCATTTCAGTAATAAAACTAGGGGTGTCAAAATTAGGCCCATAAAAAGATCTTAATAAAACTTCTTGCTGGGCCAGCCTTTTATGTAGAAGGACATATCATCCTTCCAGGTCCCAGTCAATCTAATATATTGACAGGCAACTGACTAGGCTATTAAGATTGCTACCCCTCATTTTTTAGTGCTGACACCAGACACATACACTGTACATGCCCTACCCAGTAGCATTAAAAATAGGTAAGGTTGTCTGACTTGATATGGGTCTCCTGCAAAAAGAAAACTGAAGTGTGCAATAGTATAAGATGCTTCAGTACCATGTGACACTTCTCTTTTGATTGTCTTCCTTTTATATTCCAGGAAACCATCATTTATACACTATACATCAGGACTCACCAGTCTGTCATCTATTACACAACATCTCTTCGCTGTTCCTCCAAAATAGAAACATGTCCCTTCAAATTATTTATAAAGTGTTAAAGTACACTTGAAAAAGAGCTTTTTGATCAACTGCACTTTACTTTTATCCCCTGATAAATTTCTATTGGACAAAGTGCTGGGACACCTGTATGGTAATTGGAGCACGTGTATTGAGTTATAATCTCAATAAATTCAGCCTGCATTTTAGAAAGCAGTCTATGTATTTCCTGCTCTCAGTTGTGTGCCCTGTTTTTGGTTTGTCTGCATAGTTCTGTGTGGTGTAGCCACCCACAGTCGTAGCACCAGCTCACCTGAAGTGTGAGCACCAGCCTTCTTGATTTCTTGTACTTTACTTTCAGACAGATTGGGTGCAGGACTGGTATGAAACCAGATTTTTCAAGAATGAAATGAACCAGAGAAAATGTACAAACTGTCGTGGAAATTTCCTACTTGTTATATAGAGACAAAGAAACAGTCTTGTGCAGAGTTCAAACCATTTATTCACGTATGCATATGGAAAGCCAGCTCCCCATGTTGTTATGGCCTAGCTCCGATTACAATAGTAAGCCTCTTTCTCTTATACGCTTGCATAGTCACATAACAGTGTCATGGCACAACTTCATTGGACAGTAAACTTCATACAATACTGCTGTTAGTTGCTGATTGGTTATGCTAATACTATGTTAAATACAATACTGCTGCCACTTACTGACTGGTTATGCTAATTATTATGTTAACTTACTTTAGCCACATCATCTATAAGGCATGCATACATTACTACAAGGAAATGCTTGCTTATGGAATTTTCCACCATCCACCAAGGACATGCTTGCTATGCTATGGAATTTTCCACTATCCACCATTTCATGAAGATTGTTTCAGTTCGGCAGCCATTTTGTGGTGCTTTCCGCACAGTTACATTGTGCAGCATTAGGTCTGTTATAAAATTTTCCTCTACAAAACACACATTCACATATTTATAAAAACACTTTTAGTTTCCAAAGTTTCAAACTACACCTGCAAAGTGCTTTTCAGTCATCTGCACTTTACTTTCAGACCGATAGCATGCATGACTAGTATGAAATCCATTTTTTATGGAACAAAAATAAACCTGAGGAATCCTATAAACACTTGCACACATATTTTTATAAAATACTAATCTTACTCTGGCATTTCCTTCACAAATCACAATTCTCCAAGCTCATTCTTGTAGTATGTAGTGATCAGCTCCAAGCATCCAGGGATGTGCACACCCTGCAGTCCACAGTTCCTTCTGTCTACCGCAGTCTCTTACTCAATTCCCCAGTCACCAGTTAAATTCTACTAACCTTCCCTTGAATGGCTGGAAGACAAAAAAGAGATAAGAAGCAGACAGTTGTGAATGCATGCACACTATTGGCCCCAGAGCCTCCATTAGTGTTACAAACATCACTCACCTTTTCGGGTGCAGTGACATGCCATCATTTGTCCTCACAGATCTTGTAGAGGAGAGTCCCAACCTGGCTTAGCGCCTAATGGCAACAACTGGTAGTCAAAGTCTTGTGCTATGGCCTGCTTTGCCTCACAGGCCTTGTTGGGCCCTGCCTTCCCCTTGCTGTCTGTATCCACATATTCCTTCTCCAATGCCATGCTGCTGATTGGAGGACATTACATGTGACATCAAGGCAGGGAGAGCATGTACTGTATGTGAGAAATGACACCCCAAGATGCTCTATTTTTAAGGGGCCCCGATACTTCTTAGACAAAAACCCTGTACAGTATAAAATCAGTGGGGTTACACAGTGCTCTTGGAGTGACTTAACATTTCAACTGTAACCACAGATACATTTTTGGTATTTTTTCAATACATTACAATATTTTATCAGTAGCGTAATTGATTTATTTTGATGCATAAGTAATGCACATATATGGGAAGATTTCCCTTGTGTGTCTGCATTTCCCTATCATGTTAACCACCTTTCCAGACTGTGGTTAGAGACAGGGCTTTACATGCCCTCCCCCAACAACTTCTGTGCACAACCTGTACCTGCTCTTTAGAATTTGAAAGCAACCTGGCATTCCTTTTTACACCCCTTACCAACATGATGGATTAGCAAACTTGAAATTACAGCTTGGAGGCTGCTGGTTAGGTGTTAGAACATGATACAGTAATGATGTGGAATGCAAAAAACAAGGACAAAACACATTTGAATTGCAGAGTTTGATTTTATTCAGTGTTCACATAGAAAACATGCTGTGTTATATAATCATATTCTTTACATCATTATGGCACATCCAATGCCACAAACAACAGCTGTGATGACCTTATCCAGGTGGTTAATATATTTGTTGTAATCTTCCACAGTCAGCACACTACTCCAGAAGTGTTTGATCCCCATATCAGCTGTGCATGGTTCCGTGTTTTTCACCCATATCCTGATGTATTGCTTCATCCAATGTCACACCATCTTTATTTGACTCACATATGGGGATTCGGATAACATACTGATTTAGTTCCTGCTTTTGTCCTTTACATAGATTCCTAAAGCCACATGTTGTGGGTCATTGTCTATATGATAGCAAGAGAATGAAGGTGTTATAAACCCCACAGAAAACACTGCACTGTATATCACCACCCTGAACACAGAGTAACTGCCCACAGAAATACTGCATGCGTCTAGCAAGAGATGTCATTTAGTGCAGATTGTTGCCCCCAGTATCAAATTTTGGAACAATTGATGCCCATCTACAAATAGTTGTTGGATAAAGGGCACCAATGTATTAGACACTAGCTGCCTCTTTGCAGATGACACCAAAACCTACAACAGGGCAGACATGCCAGAGGGGGTGGAAGGAATGTGCAGAGACCTGAGAAAACTTGAGGAGTGGTCAAGGGCATGGCAGCTAGGTTTTAATGCTAAAAAGTACGCAATCATGCTGTTAAGGCTCACAAACCCAGAGGCAGACTACAGTATCGGAGAAGAGGTATGGACGGTCACCAACAAGAAAGGAACCTGGGAGTAATCATATCTGATGACCTCAAGATAGCAAGGCAGTGCAACAAGGCAGTTGGTAGGGCCAGTGGAATATTGGGGTACGTAGGGAGGGGTATCACCAGCAGAAGGACGGGGGTAGTGTTGCCACTGTAAATAACTCTAGTCAGAAGCCATCTGAAGTACTGTGTTCAGTTCTGACATATCAGGAAGGACAAAGGCAGAGTGGAGGCAGTCCAGAGGAAGGCAACAAAAATGGTGCAGGTTTTGCTTCAGAAACATAGAAACATAGAAGTTGACCGCAGATAAGGACCACAAGGCTCATCCAGTCTGCCCATTTGTTTTCTACCTTATGAATGTGCCATAGGCCTTTACTCTGTCAATGGCCTATCTAGTCACACTCATCTGTATTGCTCCCTTATGCCTATCTCATGCCTGTTTGAAGCCCTGAACTGTATTCATAGCCACCACTTCCTGAGGTAGGATGTTCCATGCATCCACCACCCTTTGTGTGAAAAAGAACATCCTCACATTACCCCTAATCGGCATCCCTCTAATTGCATCCTGTGTCCTCTTGTCCTACTATTTTTCTTATATTGAAATATGTTAGACTCTTTCACCTTGTTAATGCCCTTAAGGTGTTGGAATGTTTCGATCATATCACCTCTCTTCCTCCTTTGCTCTGGGGTTTACAAATTGAGCTCTGTTTATCTGTCCTCATATGCTTTCTGATGCAGTCCCTGCATCATTTTGGTTGCCCTTCTCTGGACTGCCTCCATTTTGTTAATGTCCTTGAGAAGGTGAGGTCTCCGGCACTGCACGCAATACTCCAGATAGGTCCTAACCAGTGTCTTGTAAAGATGGATTATTACCATCCTCTTATAACTTGCAATACCTCTACTAATACACCCCAACATCCCCCTAGCTTTACCTACTGCTTTAGTGGTCTGCTTGGATGATTTCAGGTCATCTGTGATGATGATGCCCAAGTCTCTTTCTTCCCTCGTGATTGTCAGCATCTTCCCTCCCAACCTATAGGTGGCTTCAGGGTTTCTCTTCCCTATGTGCATGATCTTGCACTTCTTTGCGTTAAATCCCAGTTGCCACTTTTCCAACCATTTTGCCAGTTTATCCAGATCTCTCCTCATTCTGCCCACCCCATCTGGATCATCTACTCTGGTGCAGATCTTGGTGTCATCTACAAACAGACAAACCTTATCCTCCAGTCCTTCTGCAATGTCACCGATGAAGATATTGTAGAGGACTGGCCCCAGAACTGACCCCTGAGGTACCCCACTTGTGACTTGCATCTCTTCTGACTGTATACCATTTACCACCACTCTCTGTTTTTCTGCCTGCAACCAGTTTGCCACTCAGTTGACCACCTTCTGACCCACCCCAAGCCTACCCATCTTATTAATCAATCTTCTATGTGGAACAGTATCAAAAGCTTTGCTGAAGTTAAGGTAGGAAACATCAACTGCACCCTACAAGGAGAGACCCAAGGACCTCAATATGTTCACACTGGAATACAGAAGAGTAAGGAGCACTTGCACTTTGGGCTGTTTTTGGCACTTGCACTTCCACCAGTTTAGTTAATATCTGTTTTTTGTTGCCTGCTTTAAATGTTGGCAAGGTGATGTAGTGCACCACTTCTTTTTTTTTTTATAATTTAAATTTTATTAATACATTTCTTTATAAAGGGCAGTTACAGCAAGTCAGGATGTAATGTAGCACATGCAGAGTAAGAACTGCCCAACCCACCCCTCCCACCCCACCCCCTTACAGCAGCAACAAGACAATATCACCCTAAAGTGCAGTGAGTAATTCTGTTAAACATATGAGTAATACCAAGGTGTGATATAAACCTCAGTGAGACAACAAGAGTAAGGAATGGAGGGGATCCCATATCTTACCATATGCTGCTAGTCTATTATGAAGACTTGCAATTGTCCTCTCTGTTCGGAGATTAGCAATGATTTCATGCAACCATTCCTGAAAGAAAGGGGCAGATTGGTCCTTCCAATGATGTAGAATGAGTTTCTTAACTGAGAGAGCAACCATGGAAATATTGTATTTCCTGATTCTAACGCTAACCAGAGACATGTCCCCTAGAAGACACACCTCTGGAGTAAAATACTCCTTTAGGCCCAGTAGGGGATCGAGAGAGATCTTAATTGAATTCCATAAGGAGAAAACTTTGGGACAGGACCAAAACATATGAAGGAGTGTACCCTCTTCTTGTAAGCACTTAGTACATGTGCTAGAGTTTGAGAAACCCCATTTTTTTTAATTTAATAGGGGTACAATACATGTTATGTAAAATATGGTATTGCATGAGACGCAATCTATCTTGGGAAACATACTTATGACAGGATCTCCATAGGGATTGCCAATCCAACTGGTATTGAGGGAAGAGTGAGTTCCAGAAGCTAGTAGGTCCGAAGGAGTCCCCATATTTTTTATAGTACAAGACTCTGTATAACTTGGATACTATGCCTGAGGATCCAGACAATAGGGAAATTTCAGGAATCAGGGCTGACACTTTCTGAGAGGGAGGAGAATTCCCCAGAACTACAGTGAGAAGGTGTCTTAACTGCATGACCTTAAAGTGAGATGAGAACAGAATGAGAAACTTGTCAATAATTCCGCGTGGGGACAACCAGTACCCTTCCCCATCTACCAGGGAAAGCAGTTTTCCATTGCCTAATTGAGGCAACCATTTGCAGGGAATCCACTTTCCATTAAAAGTAAAAGATGGGGAATTCCAAATAGACTGAGCTAAATCAGACTTAGGGGAATAGTGAAGAAATAAACATAACTGTGCGTAAACTCTTAAAGAGATACCTATTGTGGTGCAGTCAGCCATCTTTACATGGGAAAATTTGAGGTAGAATAAGTTTAAGGGATCCAGGCGTTTAGATTTAATTTTGTCTAACTCAATCTTAAGCCATACTGGTTGTGCCATTTCAGGGCCTGTGGATATTCATCTCAGATATTTTGCTAGATGACTTGCCCAGTAGTATAATGCCATATGGGGACTCCTCAGCCCCCCCTCAGGTTTTGGGGCAGCTAGTTTGTAATAGGCTAAACGGGGATATTTATTAGCCCAGATAAATCTGGTAAATATACCGTGCAATTTCTTAAACCAGCGTATGGGAATAAAAGAATTGAGAAGGGATAAAGGGTAATAATTTCTAGGAAATACATTCATCTTAATAATGATAATCCTGACCCATAATGATATGGGAAGTTTAGACCATCTGTCAAGGTCATGAATAATAACCTGTGAGAGAGAATCCAGATTATCTTTAACCCACACTAAGGGGTTACGGGATAGCTTTATGCCCAAGTATTTAATTGTTCTAGGAGTCCAACCTAAGCCTAGGGGGCAAATATCATCCTTAAATAACTTGTGGTTTAATGGGAAAAATAAGGATTTACTAGCATTCAACTTGTAGTTGGATAGCTCGCTAAACCTGGCTATTTCATTCAGTAAGGGTGGCATTGAAGAAACCAGATGGGAGAGAGGTATCAGCAAATCATTTGCGTACGCAGTGAGTTTAATCTCATGACGCCCAACTCTGATACCTTGTATAGAAATATTTTGGAGAATGTTTTGAATGAGGGGTTTCAGGTATAAGTTAAACAAAAGAGGTGATAGGGGGCAACCCTGCCTAGTACCTGAATGAAGTAGGAAGTAGTTAGAGAAGGCCCCATTAGCTGAGATTCTTGCTGTAGGGGATTTATATAATCCGGCAACCCAGGATATGAATACCAGAGGAAATTTAAAGGTACTCAATACCTTAAAGAGAAAACTCCAATTCACCCGGTCAGACGCCTTCTCGGCATCCAAAGAGACCAAGCCTGCAGGGAAGTCGGCATCTCTGGTAGCCGAGAAGATGTGAGATAACGTATGCAAATGATCTGCTGAAGAGAGTCCCTTCATAAAATCTACCTGATTCATACTTATTAACTCAGGGAGCACTACAGATAACCTGTTAGCTAAAATCCTTGAGAGGATTTTAATATCCTGATTTAGGAGGGGATATAGGCCTATAGCTCTGAACGAGCTCAGGGTCCTTGTCTGGCTTGGGGAGAAGTACTATCAAGGCTTCAAAGAGATGGCAGTCAACCTCCATCCCGGATAAGATGTGCTGAAATAATCTATTAAGTATTGGTAATAAAAGTTCTTGAAATGATTTATAGAAAAGGGAAGAAAATCCATCAGACCCAGGAGTTTTATCTGAGGGTAAACTAATAATAACCTTGGAGATTTCTTCCTGAGTTATAGGAGAGACCATAGAGTCTATGTAATGTACTGGGAAGGAGGGCGGATGCAAATCTATCAGATACTTCTCCATGCTTACAGGACTGGGGGGTGCTCCATGTCCCCGTACAGTGTTTTGTAGTATGCTGCGAACTCTTGAACTATCTCAGTAGGAGATGTTTTCAGAGACCCATCTACAGATGCCCTGATAGAAGGGATAAATCTCACTGATTCTTGTTGTTTAATACGGAGTGCCAAAAGGCAACCTGCCTTCTCACCTTGATCAGTATAACTAGCTTTAGTGTATATGATAGCTAACTCTGCCTTTTCCCGGAGTAATTCTAAATATTTGTCTCTCAACACTAGGAGCTTGGCCTTATCCTCTTTTGGAGAGTTAACTGAGACATTGGATTTGAGAACCCGAATTTGGGATAACTAGGACAATAATTCTCTTTCCCTAACTCTTTTCCTAGCCACCGAGAGGCTAATAAGAATGCCTCTTATGTAAGACTTGAAAGCCCCCCATATAATATCTAGTTTTGCACTATTTAAAGGGTTGGATAGAAAAAAGGCCTCAATGTGCTCCCTTATGGTTTTGCAATAATTAAAGTCTTTAAGCAGTTGGTCATTAAGCTTCCATCTTGTTTCTATCTTTGACACATCCTGAATTGTCCGATCACACAGCACCAAAGAGTGGTCAGAGACAGGGCCAGGCTGTATCGATGAGGACCTAATCCCAGGCAAGAAAGGCTGAGAAATGAATATGTAGTCAATACGGGACTGCGAGTCGTGTGCCAAAGACCTGTATGTGAACTCCTTGGAATCAGGATTTAGGACACGCCAGACATCACAGAGCCTGCATTGATCCAGTAGGTCTCAAAAGGCCCTCTGACCTGGGGAGACCCCCCCATGCACCACCTGACCTGTCAAGGTTTGAGTCTACAACTTGATTGAAGTCGCCCCCAAGGATAATCCTTATGGGAAGGAAAGGCAGGATTGCATTTATGAGTCTCATGAAGTAGGCAGGATCATCTGCATTAGGACCGTATATGCTGCCCAATAGCAGAGATATTGATCAAAGAGTACCTATAACTAACACGAACCTACCCTGGAGATCCCTGATTATATGAGTTGAAACAAAGGGAATGCCCCTGTTAATAATGATCATAACCCCACAGCTGTTTGAGGAGCCTTGCACCTCATACACCATCCCCACTTGTTGCATCCTCACTTGTGAGGCTTCTGCTTCTAATAGGTACGATTCCTGTAGAAAAGTAACCTGAGTGCATAGTAGACTTAAGTGTTTGAGAACCTGATATTGTTTAGATTTTTTCCTGATCCGCTTGACATTCCACATTGCAAAAGTCACCTCCTTGGCCATCTACTAAAGACTACTAAGAGCGGTTGATTCGGCCCTGCACCCAGGGTGTATAGCACAAATAATCTAACCCCACCCATTGCTGCTGTAAGGTCCTCCTACCACCCCTGCCCCCCCACCAGGAGCCCAAGTTTAAACCCCCAATACACCCCACCCCCCAACAAGAACACATAGCCCTCCCCTCCCAGGCCCCCAAACTGTCACAAGCAATGTTTAGCACAGCACTGGATCGTATCCTCCTCCTCCCGCCCCCTGAAAATATCCCCTGCTAATGATCACCGTCATATCTCAAGATACAAAGCAGTTAATACACTGTGTTAATGAGGGCATAATGTCTAAAGAGCGGTCTCGGACTTCCAGGGCCTGTGGACATATGTTAGTGAATCCACTAGTTATCGAGAGAGGAAAATGAAACTGGCTATCATAAATGTGAATATGGCAGGTCACCACAAGAGTCTAGAGAGGGAGTTGAAAAATGCTTGTTCCCCATGGGGAACTACCTCATGAACCAGAGCCAGAGAAAAACTGACACGAAGGGGTGAGCCCATCATCGAGATGAGAACATGAGAAAGCAAAAAACGGGTGAGAAGTGAAACTGGATCCAGAGATGGGAAAACAATGGGAATAACTACCCAGGGGTTGCTGACCCCTAGTTCTGAAACCCCCTTCTTGCAATACCAGGACGACATAGCAGTTAAAAGCAGTCCCTCATGAGGCAAAATTACTGGACCTGCGTTACATGGGCGAACCGCGCCCTCTTGTGGTCATAATCTAATCCAACCAGCCTGCCAGAGGCGCCCTGAAAGCCTGGAACCGTTCGGAAATCTGAAATCCCAACATATAAAGCCTGATCAGAAAGCATAACCCAAAACCTTCCCCTGTGTGCTCCCCCTAGAAACTAAACAAGCAACATTATCTCGGATGCAGTCTGAAGCAAACCCTCCGGGGGCCCCCCCAAGAACTCTCCCTGAAGCACTATTCACACCAACAGGCCAGGGCCTGAAAGAAGTAAAGTCTACTAGTAGCCCAGTTCTATTAGAGAGCATAAACTCGATTGAATTCCATCTTTAGAAAGAGCGTTCTCCACACAAAAAATTAAGTAACAGTTCACTCAGAAGTTCCCGGTGAATCCAGAAGATCAGGAGGCCCTCTCAGGTCGTCTGGAACAAATTTGGCAACGCCGACTTAAGGCTTAGTAGCGCAACTTCAGGATCCTCAAAATTGAGCCATGAGCCGTTTACTGAGACTTGTAACTTTGCTGGGTACCCCATCCTGAACTTTAATCCTGCCGTTATAATCTTAGATACAATCGGGTGGAAGGCTTTCTGTTTCAATCGGACTGAGCCAGGGATGTCTTGAACTATTCTCAGCTTCACCTTCTCCCATCTGACTTGTTGCAGGGCCTTGACTTTCTGTAGGAAATGCTGCTTTTCTAGGTAGTTCAGAAAGCGGCAAATGATGGGGCAAGGAGGTGCATCAGGTGGGGGTTTTGGTCGCAGAGACCGGTGAGTCCGTTCTATCATATATGTTGGGCCAAAGGGAGAGGGACCAGCGACCCTTTCTACCAGCTTCTGGACAAAGACTACCATATTCTGGCCTTCTTCCCCTTCGGGGAGCCCAAGAATTACCACATTATTTCTCCGACTACGGCCTTCCAAATCTTCGAGTTTTGCTTCTAGACGAGATATCTTTTGTTTCGTTAATAGGAGCTCAGGATCCAGACTTTCCAATTTTCTCTCGATCAAAACTATTCGGGCAGTGTTGTCCGATACTGTCGTGGAGACTTCCTCTAACTTTCTGGAGAGGGATTTCAAGTCGCTTGCCATATCTTTCATCTCTTCAAGGAATGGTTAAAATTCCTCCAAGAATCTGCTAAGTGTTAAGGGTTCTTGGTCCCCAGCTTGACATGAAGGTTCCGGTTTGTCTGGGCCACTCGAGGCTCGGGATTTCTTTGAGGCCTTCTCAGGAGTGGTGGGGGGGGTATGTTTCTGTGGGGCTTTCTTCATCTAAGCCTCCATTTACCACACAGATACCCAAAACAGGAGCACAAGCTGTTTAGAGACAAGGAGAACTCGTAGGCAGGGGAATTAGATGAAATTTAACAGTATTAAATGACAAGTTTATATTCGGGAGGCAGGAGCTCAGCGGAGAAGCATCTACTCAGCACTCTGCATCACGTGATCTCCACAGTGCACCACTTCTGATGAAAACATCAGTATGATGCCAAAATGTTAAGGCCATGGCTACATGTCGGCATTCTGGTTTGTGAAGTTGATGAGGTGACATTTGCTAACTTTGAATTTGAGGATGTGCTTGCATGTGGAGCCACAGAGTTGAGCTGAGGAGCTGAAATACAATGATGGCTTACTTTTATCTAAGGAGTCAAATCCTTTTCAGTTGCAGTCAATGCTTGGACTTTAGACCTGCCCATTTGTTGTAAGAAGCTGTCAAATGGAGTGGAACATTTAAAAATTACCAAAAAAAGTAAATGTGATTTTTTTTATGGGAAAAGACTGGATATGAGCTTCTTTGAACTTGTATTATTGTGAAGGTGCTGACCCATTTATGTCACCTGTTGGTTACAGATTGTTTCTTTCAGGTAGATGAGAGACTCTCTGGATAGGTAGCCAACTGGTTGAAAGACAGAGCCCAGAGGGTGGTGGTGTGAGGAGCTCTAGGGCTCTAAGAAAGTCACTAATGGCATCCTGCATGTCTTGGTGCTTGGACGGGTTTTGTTTAATGTCTTGATGATGATGCTTTAAAAACCTTGGGATGCTTTACATGTAGAAGGTTTATTGAGGAGGTGGTTTTTCAATTTGCCAGAGATTCCCCCTGCTGATAGTCACACTGCACAATGTGTACACTACCCTTCTGTTACCTTTTAGTAACTTAAAATGCAACCATACCATGCTCTTACTGCTCTTGACACCACTCATTCATCTAGTGTCACCAATACAGTACCGTCACCACCATTCTTTTGGCCCCCACTAGCCCTTCTTGTCTGGACCTGCAGCTGCTAGTTTTCCCCTGTCAGCACTGGTGACCCTGCACCTGCCCTACTTGGCTGTTCAGGCTTGGGTGAAGTCCACTGAACAAAGTGCTGAAGAGTAGCTTGCTGAGTTCTGTTAGGAGGGTAGAAGCCATATCCTTCTTTCTCATGCCAGTGAGACTTCGAGAGGTTGAGGTTTATTTTGCTCCCCTACTTTACTGCTTTATGGCTCCCAAGGTACTCCCCATATTCTGCCTCATCATCAAAGTTACTTATATTAGCATCCTCAAATGACACTTAGATTAGCCTCCTCAGATAACATATCTGTGGGCAATTCATCTCCTGGTGGAAAGTTCATAGATTCAAAGGTTCATAGGTAATTTCAAGCTAGTTAGACTTGCGTTCATAGAGCTTGCCATTATTTTATATATTGAACATAATCTATATTGTCTTTCATTTACCAAAAAGATACTTGTCTAATCTATATTTAAAAATATCCATATTAGTACTGGCTACCACATCTGTTGGTAAAGAGTTCCAGCCAGAAACCACTCTCTGGCTAAACCAATGCTTTCTTGGAAGAGTATGTCATTTTTGTATTGTTAACTGAAAAGGATGTCCTCTAGGTTCATATTTTGATTTTTTGGAGATCAACCCTAGGTCCACTAATGGAGCATCATCTTACAAACACTTAAATAACACAAAATAATCTCCCCTAGTTCTTCTATGCTGCAGAATAAACACATTTAGCTCCTTTAACCTTTCAGAATACGACATGTCTCCTAACCCTTTAATGGATCTAGTAGCCCTTCTCTGGATACGGTCCAAGCTATGAACATCCCCTTTTTTATATATGGAGCCCATACCTGAGCACAATACTCCAGGTTGGGTCTCACCAGGGCACTATAGAGGGGCATAAACACTTGCCTATTTCTGCTGGTAATATGCCTCAATATGCAGTTTAATATCTGATTATTTTTCTTTACTGTTCTATCGCAATGAGAACTAAATTTTAGATCTGAAGTAATTATAATCCCTAAGTCTCTTTCCTCTGTTGTTTTTATTATTTCAGTGGTGTCTGTTTTATAAGATGAGTTGTTCTTTCTCTTACCCAAATGCATAACAGTACACATTTCTATTTAATTCTAATTTATTTACTTTTGTCCACTTTTGTATAGTATTTAGTGCATCCTTCAGATCATTTGTATTCTTTTAATTATTTACTATGGTTCCAATTCTGCAGTCATCTGCAAATTTTGTTACCCATATATTTTCATTTTGTACAATTAATGAAGTTATATAGATGTTAAAGAGACAGGGGCCCATAACTGAGCCTTGGGGAACTCTGCTAGTCACTGCTGCCCAGCTAGATTTATCTCCTTTAATTACCAATCTCTGTCTTCTCTTCTTTAGCCATGCATTAATCCAATTTACTATATTACTGTCAAAATTATAATCTTTAAGTGTGTTTATTAGTTCCTGATGTGGGAGTTTATCAAAAGCCTTGGAAAAATCCAGGAAGACAACATCTACACTATTACCCTCATCCAGTGCCTTTCCCACTTTCTCATAGAACACTAACAAATTTGTCTGGCAGGATCTATTTTTCCTAAAACCATGTTGTACTGGATCCTGCATTTTTCTAGTATCTAGAAAATCCATTATGTAATCCTTTAATATTGACTCCATGATTTTTCCCACAAGTGATGTTAGGCTGACTGGCCTATAATTTTGTAAATCAGTTTTTGATCCCTTTTTAAATATAGGTATCACTAATGCCTCCTTCTACCCTTGTGGAACATGTCCCAAATCTATAGAAGTTTGAAAAATGTAAGTCAGTGGTGAAGCTAATTGTTCTGCCAATTCATACAATACCCTTGGATGAATTTCATCAGGGCCTTGTGATTTATTTCTATTTGTCATTTTTAATTTATCAAGTACACTTTTCACTGTAATCTGTATATGTCCAGGTATAGAGTTAAATTTGTTTTCTTTCTTCTATGAAGTAGCTGGGTTAAAAACTGAACAAAAGTATTTATTTTGAGTTTCTGCAATTTCTTTATTATTTAATATATCCCCTTGTGCATTCTTAAAAGGTCCGATGGTGTTATTATTTTTTTGTTTATTATTTATATATGAATAAAAAGCCTTATAGTTACTTCATTGTGTTGCAAGTTTGTATTCATATTCCTTTTGGCCCTTTTAATTTCCCATTTGACTTTTTTAACTATATTTCTATATTTATTTAAAGCCTGTATATTGTTATGATTTTTAGTATTTTTATACATTTTATACTTTTTGTTTATTAATTTCTTTATTTTTGGTGATAACCATTTTGGAGCACTCCTTGTATGTGCATATTTTATGTATTTAGGTATACCTTTTTCTATTCTTGATCTCAGCTTCTTTACAAATAGCTCCCACATATCATCTATAGAAAGTCCTTCAAATTCCTTTTCCCACTTCCAAGATGCCATAGCTTCCCTCATGATGGTAAAATCCACTTTGTTAAAATTTAGGACTGTAGTCTTACCCTCCCTTATTTCTTTACCTTTTTCTCTAACTTGAAAAAAGACTATTTGATGGTCACTATTGCCTAATGGGTAGATAATCTGTACATTGTTTACTATTGAACCCAGATTTGTAAAGATCAGATCCAGGGTATTTTGTGCCCTGGTTTTTGCTGTTACCAATTGCTCAAGTTCTGTCTGGTTTACTGCATCTAGGTACTGTGTACTTGTTTTGGATTTGCCCTCTTGTTTATTCCAGTCCATATCTGGTAGATTGAAATCACCAGTTAAGATAATTCTTTCTGCTGGATCTAAATTCCTAATAATGTTTAGTATTTCCAAATCTCTCTCGGGAGTAGTTGAAGGTGATCTGTACAATCGACCTATTTTAATTTTTGGTGCTCCTTTTGGTATAAGTTTTAACCATAACATTTCCAGCTCATCTTTTTCTCTCTTTATTTCTTCACATTGTATTGACTCATCAATATAAATTGCAATACCCCTCCTCTTTTTGTTTCTCTTGATAAATAGAATAAATTGTAGCCCTCTATATTTTTGTTCCACTGATCCTGTTTTGTCCACCAGGTTTCAGTAATAAGTGCAATTTGTATGTTTTTATTTTGCAGTAAATATTGTAATTCCTCAAACTTATTAACTAAACTGCGTGCATTTATTAATACTCCTTTCCAGCCTTCCTGTAGATCTACAGTTTTAGGTACTAGATTATAAGTTTTCTGTCCCCCTTCTTCCAGTTTAAATGAAAGGATATAATGTCATTCATTTTCTTGCTCAATATTCGAGTTCCAGCTTTATTTAAGTGTAAACCATCACTTTTAAACAGTATATGATTCCCAAAGGTTACTGAATTTTCCATAAATCCTATGTTATTGAATTTACACAGGGCATGCAACTGTATATTTATCTTCTCTATTTTTCGGTTTTTAAAAACGTGTTTCCCATGAGTTGGGAGCAGACCTGATATAATAATATCCCCTTCCTTTTCTTTAATTTTATTTACTATATGTTGGTACTCCTGTATAATATTTTCTATATTACAGCTTCCCACATCATTTGTATCTACGTGGAGTATAACTAGTGGTGTCTGGAGTCCCTCCATTAGTCCATTTAGGAGGTATCCTATGTCCGCTGTTTTCACCCCTGGTAATGAGCTTACAGTAGTGTGCATTTTCCTACCATGGCACACCAATGTATCAATGCCTCTAGTAATGGAGTCACCTATAATCAAAATATCTTTATTTCCTCCTGTCTTTTTGTCATTGCTGTCTGGTATAGGGTCATTGTTTAAGTGTTCAGTTTTTTTACTATTTCCAGAATCTCTACTAGCTTCATTTGTTTTCCCATCCCTGTCATGTACTATTTTGTCCTGATTTATATCAGCCTGACCTTTAACATCTTTGTGAACATCTTGTAAAAGCCTTTGGGGTTCTTCCATATCAGGTTCTAGTAAGGTGTATCTGTTCTTTGTTTCTGGATAGCTCTTTGATATTTGTGTTTCACCATTGTATTTAATATTTAAATTCTGTTTATGCACCCAATTTACATCTCCTTTATCTTTTTCCATTTCATATAAGGTTTGCTGTAAGCCTTCCTCCTTGGTTGCAGTTATATCATTGTCAGCTATAAATAAATCTATAAATGCTTCCAGTTCCCCTATTTCTTTTTGAACCTCAATTTTCCCCATTTGTTTATTTCCTTCAGCTCTCTGCAACAACTGCTCAATTTCAGCCTGTAAGGTTTGAATCAATAGGCATTTTTCACATATAAAATCATCCAATGTTGCTTCTTCAGTATACATTTTACAGCCTGAACATGGTTTATGGGTCTTTTTCTTTATTTTGGTCTTAGTCATTTTTCGTCTGTAACTTATATAAAGCTTTACTGTTCCCCTATTATTACTCACTTTTTAGGTACTTTCTAGATTTCTTTCCTTTGTCCCACGGTCCCAGCGGACACACGCAGGTACGCGTGTCTCTGCAAGCCTCTCCACATGTGGCAGCAGCGCCTATCTGCTTTCTGCTTGCAGCAGGCTGCTGTTATGAAGGTCTAAATGACCTGAAGTGCCTGTGAGGAGTCACGGAGTACTCGCAACAAAAGTTGCATTTAAAAGTTCTATTTTATGCTTTTATATACCCAGCAGTAGTTTAGGGGCTATACAATAGCAACCAAAGTTTTAAAAACAAATAAAAGCACTGCAAAACGCTGTTTAGTAGTTCAATCTCACAGCAGTGAGTCTCCCCAACTCTCTTCCTGCTTCCTGGTTTAAGGATTACAGGGCTCAAAAGCTAAAAGCTCTGCTCGATACATTTCAAAAGTATATTTACTCCCACACCACTTTCCCACAAAATCAGCGCACACACAATGTTTTTACAAGTATAACTCTGCCCGCTCACAGCAGGGCCAAGTTATGAAGGTCTAAATGACCCGGAAGAGTCTGTGAGGGGTCACGGAGTACTCGCAACAAAAGTTGTGTTTAAAAGTTCTTTTTTATGCTTTTTTAAGCCCAGCAGTAGTTTAGGTGCTATACAGTAGCAATCAAAGTTTTAAAAACAAATAAAAGCACTGCAAAATGCTGTTTAGTATTCTGACCTGGATGAGTGCTCCTCCTCATCTACACTATCAAGTTCTACAGTACTGGAGATAGGCTAAGAAGCAAGAAGTGTTACAGTTGGGGTAGACACAGTACTGGAAATAGTTGTGCAACTGGCTGGACCCACAGTGGTAGTAGTGGGTCAGTGTCACTGTAGCAGTACTGGTGGTTGCCATGGTTACAGTGGCAGGTGTGGTCTCAGTCACAGTGACAGGAGTGTTCTCAATCACAGAAGCATTTGTGGCTTGTAGGGCCACTGTTGCAGCAGACGTTGGGATGCTGGTAGTCACAGTGGATGAGTGATGGTCACAGCAGTGGTGGTTATTAAGGATGAGGTTATGGTGATACTCGCGGCAGTGGTAAGGAATTAGGAGGATACATTCACACTGGTAGTATCAGTGGCAGTTAATGACAATGTCCTCTTAGCAGTACTATCAGTGGTTTGAAAGGTACTTTTTTCCTTTGTGCATGATACTGATGCTGGAGACTGCAGGCTTTAATGGGGTAAAATATGATTTTGTAGGGCAAAAAAGCACACTGCTCATCCTTGCTTGCTGCTTGCTGCTCAATACCTACTGCAACTTTGCTGAGGCTGCTGGACTAACTGAATTTTTTTTTATTATGTCATCTTTCTGCCATAGTTGTATTTCTCTCAGGAAGATGCCTGATATTAAATTTAAATTACATTATTATGAAATATAATAGTCACTCATTGTAGCAATTCCAGTGACCTGACAACTTTTTCTCAATTACTAGTCAAGCCTGACTAATAAATAAATTCTCAGAAGGAAAAAAAAAAATAAGTTTCTTCTTTTGGCATGAAAGCACACATTAAATGTTTTTGTTGAGTGCATACAGGACACACACACCCAACCAAATGGCAGCTACAGTAGCTGCCCAGAAGCAATGGGAGTCAGCCAACTAGTCCCACTGTACCAGCTAACAGCTACAGTATATACGGTGGTACACTTGCAGTTGCACAAGTGACCATATTGGAACCAGCCCGGGTTCCTCACAGTAAGATTCTAATATTAAATTTAATTGATATAATTATTAAATATAGTCACTCACTGTGGCAGTGCCAGTAAGGTGACAAGTCGCACTTACTAATAGTCAAGTCTGACTCAAACAATTTTTTTTTAATTACTTATTTGCCACAAAGCCACAAACTTGGAATAATGCCTTTCTTTTTTTTTATTTCTTTTTTCCTTCCACCTTCTTCCCTACCAGAGCTGCATCTTTGGGAGTCACCAATGGAACCCATTCCTGCTACTATCTAGCCTGCTGTTCGGGTGCCTCCATCCTGCTGCAGATTGTCCCCCGGGTGGGATCGGGGTGGGGCAGGACACCCCTGAACCTTAGTGTCTCATCAGGTCCCCGAAAAGCAGCAGCAGATGGTGGCACATCAGGACTGGGCTCAGCGCTCCATCTATCCAGCTCTGGAGAGTGATTTTCCCTTTTTTGATGGGACATTGCGTGCCCTAGCATCAAGGCGCACATGCCGATTCCCACAATGTCCCTCCCCCTACTTCCATGAAGGAGCTGCCCCTGAAGCTGACTGGTCCCAGGCCTAGGCTCCAGACCAATTGCACCCCAGTGACTCCAGCTTGTTGCACTCCCAGCCTCTGCCAGGGTCACTGCTTGCTGGTCTGGAAACCCTCCCTCCCCCAGAGAAGGTGAGCTGTTGTTGGATGCTCCAGCCTTTCTCCCCCTGGCCAACCCCTGGTGGCCCATGCTCACTCCTGAACCCGGGTCACTGGTGTGGTGTGAGGTGTGGCATCCAGTGCCTCAACCTCAGCACCACTGGGCCAGCCTATAATGCCTTTCTTAAGTGCACACTGCACCCACACATAACCAAATGGCAGCTAGTTGCCCAGAAGCAGATGAATCATTCTACTAGTCCCACCCCACCCTACCACTTAACAGCTATATTACATCAGTGCACTTGCAGTCGCACACGTGGCTGTGAAGAGACCCAAGCCCAAGTTCCTCAGAGGATATTGTCTAATAATAAATTTAAATAATATGACACATAGACGTTCACTGTTTTTATGCCAGTGAGCAGGCAAGTCTCCCTCACCAATAGTTAAATCTGATTAAAACTATTTCTTTTTAAATTTCTTCTTTGGCACAAGCTATGAACAAGCTGAGATCAAAACTGTGTACAGTATGCTCAACTGCACAAAAGCAAAGGGCAAAATGGCAACCACCCAGAAGCAGTGGTGATGGGAGTCAGATGACAAAAAAAATTATAAATTTATTTATTCGGCACAGTTGTGCACTTCACTGCACTTCAGTTAAACTACTATTACTCTAAATCCTTAGTTTGCCTTGTTCTTTTTTCCAACAAGTCCAACTAAGTTACAGAAATCTTAAATTTCTATTCACTAAATAAACCACTTCAAAATCTCCTTTACTCCCATAAACTGAAAAAAGTTGTTAAAAACACAACTTTAAATCTGGTTTGGTTTTAGTACTCACATAGTCTGTTTGTCTGCTCACTGGGTCCTGCCTGTCTCCCAGCAAACAGCTGTGATTTTACTTTCCCTTTGTTCTCACTCTAGTAGTTCTCCTAAAAAAGCCTAATTTTCACAATACAAGTGTAAAAAATGGACTCTCTTAACTGGTGATTTAGAAAGGAAAAAAATGTCAAGATGTCTGCGTTGTGGCTAATTTTAACAAGTCAGTTGAAGTAGATTGCTCTTTCACAGCAGCTCAGATGTCTGTCTCTCTTGTCTGTAGGTTCTGCAAATGCTGGATTGCTTGAGCTGTCTTCAGTGAGCTTCCAAAGGGGCTTCTGATTGGACAGGAAATCTCAGGAGACCTTGAACTTCTGCCGAGGAACAAAATGCCAAACAGCCCTGAATAGTGCCAGTCTGCTTCCTTCCTGAGTAAAGACTAGCCTATTAATTGTGGTATTCAGGAAAGTACTATTCGTTACTCCCACACTCCTAATGGCTCTATTAGGCATTCATCTTAGGGCTACTTTTGGACACCCCAACATTTATTAATTTGACATAGTAAATTAGACTTTCTGCAGCACTTAATGAAAAAGAAAGTATTTTACAGTTGTAGTAGGAATTCATCTTAGGGCCACTGTTAGACACGTTGACATTTATTAAGTCGATATAGTCATCTAGACTCTCCACAGCATTTAATGAAAAACATAACCTTTTTGGCTGTATTAGGCACTCTTGTGTGAGGGCTACTGTTAGATGCCCCAGCATCTATTAATTTGACATAGACAGCTAGACTCTCTGCAGTACTTAGTAAAAAAAACAGTCTTTTATGCTGTAATAGGCATTTGTCTTAGGGCATTTTATTATATACAGTGATAGTGAGCCCATAGTATAAAGTTGCTATTCATACAAACTATAAGGCTGAGCTATTCCCTGTACTGTTTGTATAACAGTCAGTATGTTTACTATGACCAAATCTTGTAAGTTTACTTAGAGGAAGTGCAATGTTGCTGCCCGCGCAACTATTGATGGTGTTATGGACTCTAATAATCATAGCACTAATGAATCAGAACATAGTGATAACAATAACGCCATGACCAGCACTTATTATCCTGCAAAGAAAAAGCAGGTTAACAATAAATTGATAGTAAAGTTTCAGAAACAACTGGCCATAGAGTTACCAGTACCAGTAGAGTAATTGAATGTTTTGCCACATGTGCCCAGATGCTTTCAGCATAGGAAGCACAATGCAAGGAGACATCCTCCTCAAATGAAAGCTCTAATAATGATGATGCAGTTAATGCTAGTGGAGATGAAGATGGAGATGGTGGAGACTGGGACTGGGATAGTCCAGGCTATGTCATTCATAATGACTCTTGTAATTCTTCTGATTCTAATGATGAAGATGTTGATGGGCTCAGTAGTTTGGAAGAAGAGGTAGGAGAGAATGCTTCTGTAAATCATGAGTGGAAAGTGCAGAAAAAAATCACATACTGAAGTCAAGAGGAAGAGTATGGATAACAGTTCCAGATCTGACCAAGGAGATGGCAGTGTGCTGTTTCCTCCAGTTTCCTTTACTGAACAAAGAATAGTGCCAGGCATCCTGGCACAAAGTAATAAAGGTAAATTGTTAAAATGGAATTTATTCTATATTGACCCTGCAGACAGCTGTCAAGCTGTATGCAGTCTGTGACAAAATAGCATCAGCCATGGCAAATGGACACAGTTTGGCACATCAATAATGGTGCAACATGCAAAGGCAAAATACCCATTTTAGTGGGTCAAGATAAGAATAGTCAGTGTGATTGGCTTTGACGTCAGTGGCGATGACCATTATGATAATGAATCGGAAGCAGTAAGGGACATTGAATCCATGGATGTGTCACTGCTGTCTACTCAGACAAACATAGAATGTTTTCTGACACCATCAATTGATGGAAAATCTCATAGTAATACTCCCCATAAGAATGGGTTGAAAAATACATTCCTAAAGAAATAAAAAATATCTCACCAACTAACATTAAAAGAAAATGTTGGAAGGATATCAAAATTTATTCAAAAGCATTCAACATGACAGCACTTAAAGGTGATAGGAAACAGTTTTAGACCTCTGTATGCCTTATAGTTGTTCTTTTATTGACTACCCACTATGATGATATGTTTTTGACATTTTTTGTTAAAATTAAAATCTAATTTTGTTGCCTTTGTAACTACACTGAATCCATGTCTGCTCAACAGTTGCTGCTCTCTGTTTTTTATACTACCTGAACATTCTATGACATCAGAAACACCCATTCCAGGCCATTCAGATAAATAGCATGGAATGGGAGTTTGTGATGTCATAGAATGTCTTAGAAATATGAAAATCAAGAGCAGTAGCTATTGAGGAGAGTGGAACTCAATGTAGATCTGAAGGCACCCCAAGGCTAGATTATTTATTCATCACAAAATCATCAAAGCATATTAGAGTACATAACTGGCATGGAAAGGAAGATGGAAGGGCAGTTAATGATGTAAAAATAATTTCCTATCTCCTTTAAATAGAGCTATTGTAGAGATGTTGGCTGATTATCAACTGCCTTTTGTTTTTGATGGCTAGAAAGATTTTCTTATGATCATGCATTAGATTGAACCACAGTACACTATTCCCTGCCCAACACACTTTTCAAAAAAGGGTGTTCCGCAGTTGTATGATTTGATGTGTACTGAAGTCATTAATATTAGGTTCAGTATGAGGTTCTTAGACATTAGAAGGCTATTGCACATCAAACTTGTCTCCCAGTCCTTGTGGGTCTATTCTTCTATTTGTTTATCCAATATGTATATTTACGGGATCATTTATTAATTTGCCTTCCTTTAATATTGGTCCAACTGTCTTGTTATTCTCTTTACTGTAATTCACATAGGTGAATAATGATTTGGATTTATGTTTTGTTTGAGCAATTTTGAACTCCACTTTATTCCTCTGCTTCTTGATTATTTGTTTTGTCTTTTTGTTCTGTTTCCTGTACTTTTGCCTGTTTAGTTCACAAGGATTTTCTTTTGCCTTTTTATATGGTTTCTCTTTCCTCCTAATCTGCTTACTCACCCTCCTTATAAACCATAGTGATATTTTCTCCTTCACTGTTATACTTTTATTACTGGCACATATTTCTGTTCTTAGTCTAAAAGTTTGTCATTTATTATGTTCCGAATGTCCTCTACAACTTTATCTTTAATCTCATGCTCCCAGTCCAATTCTCTTAGATGTCCCCTTATTTTCTGCAAGTTAGATCTGTAGTGGTTCATGATGTTGCCAGTTCCCATATTTCATACTAAATTGGTGTTTATTTCAAAGTTAATTAAATTATGATCACTTATTCCTAATGTTTTTCTAGTTTGTATGTTCCACATATCTGTTGTTAGATTTGTGAGGACAAGGTCTAAAATATTTTTCCCCTTGTAGGTTCAATAACCTTTTGTATTCATTCATTGTGTATTAGTGCTTCCACAAAAATTGTCTCAAATGAATTCACACCTCTCATCTCTTCCCAATTTATTCCTGGGAGATTAAAATTCCTCAGTATAATGAGATCCCCCAGTTGTGAAGCCTCAGTAACTTCTTCTAAAAGGGCACATTTGTCACTGTCACTATTTGGGTTGGTGGCCTGTAGCATATGCCCATCACTGCCCCCATTATTTGACATTATCTGTATCTGTAAGATGTTCACATGTATGTTATTGCTATTTTATTGTTATGAATTTCACTTGTTTTAAAGCTTTCTAGTTCAGTGCATACATATAAACACACAGTTATTCACCTTTTGTCTTTCCTGTTATTTTGATATAATCTGTACTCTGGTATTTCTTTACTGTATCCATTAGCATCGTCCCATCATGTTTCAGGGATTGCCACTGAATCGATTCTTTCTTTCTCTATTGGTATTTCCAGGTCACATTTCTTTAATAGTTTCAAACTCCATGCATTGTCCCCTAGTACTTAATGCCCATATTTCATTTTCATTGTGCTTTTACTAGCTATATGATTTGGTTCCTGAATCCTGAGCCCCCTCATTATCTAGTTTAAAATGCTCTAAATTGTTTCTTTAGTTTTATCCCCTTGACTAGTACTGCTGTACAGTACTTGTTTAGGTACAGATCGTCCCAGCTGTAGGACCTATAGTTGTCATCAAATTTTTCCCAGTTCTTGATACACTTATATCCCTCCTTTAATGTCCATTTCCTAAGTAACTCATTTAACTTCTTTATTGTCTTCAGCCTGTTCCTGCTAGCTCTAGGGACCAGGAGTATCTCTAAGAAAACTAGTTCACATCTTCTTGGTTCCATTGTATCACCAAGTTTGATACATTCCTTCTGAATGTTTTTTTATTTGTTTGTTTGCTTACATTGTTTGTATCTACATGCACCACCAGCACCATGTTTCTCTCCCACATCCTTTAACATATCCTTGAGCACTTTTCCACTATCTTCTATACATGCCCTCAAAATGTTATTTGTTGTCTTATGTACTTTGTCTGGTTGTACAGATATACTTTAATATTGTGTCCCCAAGCACATAAACTTGATGTATCATCCTATTCACCACTTTCTCACTATTATCTGTCTTCATATTATGTTTCACCACAGTATCTGAACATCCTTTTCTTGGGTGTCTACTTACAATAGAGGGTCAAAACTATTTCTGAGCTTGACCTCTAATGACATTGCTCTCCATCCTTTTTTATGCTCAAGATTTGTTGTCACCACACTCCATTCTTAGCAGTGTCAGTGGCTCAGTAGGTAGCGCACTCGCTTCTGAGGCTCGGAGATCAGAGGGCTGTGGGTTCGGTTCCCACATCTGGCACTTGGGTTAATATCCCAGTACTGACACTGTAGTGCTGCATGAGAGGGGTGCTGCACTTCTGAGGTGCCGTCTTTTGGATGAGACGTTAAACCGAGGTCCCATCTGCCTGGATTAGTGGTGGGTTCAGATGAATGTTAAAGATTCCATGTCACTTATCGAAAACAGTAGGGGAATTTTTTATTTGACAACATCAAAATCACATATGTACAAAAAATTGTGTTAAGTCACACAAAACAATATGTATAATTATAAAGTTCAATCTCACAAACTGAAAAATAAATTAAAACATACAAGAGTACATGACTCATAAACAGAATAAATACTTGTTGCAATCCTGCACTCCATATTTGATCAATTTCTTATTTGTCATAACTGTCAACAATGTAGCCATTGTATTCCCTTTTAGATTTAGTACAAATATCAAAGTAACATGAATTCTCCTCCGGAATGAGGGGAATTCTTATTTAGATAATCTATGCGCTTTCCATCCATATTCATAGCAACTCCTCTTCTCATCATTAAGTGAAAAACATTTGAGTATTTCAGTTCTCCTGAGGTACTTTCATAATTCATTTCTCTACTGTTCAATCTACTCCATATACTGTAGTTCTAGTCAGAATTAACATTACTTTTCTATGTGATGGGAAAGTCATTATTTGTTATCCATGGAAGCCCTTTCCAGTATTCTAATAATTTCCTCCTTGTTAAGATAGTTTTCTCTTTCCCATAGATATTTTTTAAATTAACTGTAATTTTGTTCAGTAATTCTGTAAAGCCCCCCTCCTTTTGTTGGAGCACAAAATTACACCTCATCGACTAGATATTCCATTTAAAAATTACCATCATTACTTGTAAGGTACTTTATGTCATTTTTGCAATTCAATTTCAAATATTCCATACATTATATTTTCAAAACTTATGGTTCTAGATATTTTCCCCCCATTGTTGTGCCCTGAGATAAAAGAACATTGGAATAGTAGATGCATTATGGTTTCTTCCACATTTATACATGTTAATCTACTACAAATCCTTTCATGTTGAGGTTTACATTTTTGATTTAGTTTTACATTGATTTTTTCATGGCACCCTAACCAGTGAAAATCCCATATGTGTTGTGGCACTCGTTTGTTATTCAAAAATGTAATTAATGCATTCCTGTGTTCTCTAGGATATTTTACAAAAACCTCTTCCACCAAACAGGTGGTTTCTAATGTATAAAAATATAGCTGTTTTCTCTGCATATTTATCACCTGCTCTTTTGTGACATCCCATTGTTTTATTCTCATGAAGGTGTATCTTATGTATTCTGGGATTGTAACTGATCTTTTTAAAGCTCTAAAAGATTTTGTTTCCCACATTTGTAGCCAGTATGCACATTTTGGTTTAAGGAGATGTTCCCATCCTGTATTTGTATTCATTGTCCTGGATTCCCCTCTTTTCCCCCACAAAAGACAAAGCCATTGTATGTTGTTGTGCTCAGATTGGCAATTAATTTATTATATATCATAATTCCATTTACAATTCCTTCATCATTTATTATTGTCTCTTTCACAATTGTAGTGTCTTGCATCCATCTATCAATCTCTGATCATCCCCTCTTTCTTCCGCTTTCACTCCTCCAGTTGAAATTCTGGGTGCCTTCTTCTTCTTTTTCTGTTAGGTAACGATGAGAACAGAGACTGCTTTTTCTCCTTCTGCTTTGTCATCTTTTATCCTATTCCTTTTTCCCTCCCCCTATCCTTCCCCCCCTTTTTTTCTCATTAGCCAGTCTCCAGCTTATGTTGAATGACTGGCTTTCCCCTGAATTTAGGATATTGTTGCCTCTGCTTTTAGGGACCGTCCTCCTTTCTCCTTTTCTTTTCTTTTTTTTTATTTTCCGGTCTGTCTCTTCCATGCTTCTATAAAACCCATTGTTTACGTATTAAACATATCTATGGCTAGATCTGATAGGTGCACTCCATCTGACCTGTAGAACTCCTCTACCCACTCTTCCACACCCCAGCAAGATCACACACCCCCCATTTTTCTTATCAGTGTTCCTACTCTTCTATTCATCTTCCTCCTGGCCCCTATCCAAGACTCTATGACTGTGATCATGTCGCCATACCATTCTCTGTATCATGTCTGACCAGATGAGGCATACCTTTGGCCACCACTGTTGAATTTTCTCTAAGTCCCTTTTTACCTGCATGTATATGTCCACCAATGGCTTCCCCCGAATGTCATTACCCCCTAGATGTAAAATGATTAAGTCTGGAATGGGTCGCTGCTCTTTTATTTCTTTCAGGGTAGGAAGCAGCTGTGCCCATCTCATCCCTCAGATGCCACGCCACACCAGTCTACATTTTCTCACATCCTGGTACAGCTGTTTTCCCCCAGCCTTTTTCTCAGCTATCTTTTCCGCCCAATAAATGTAGGAGTGACCGCAGATCCATACTTCTGTGTTCCTCCCTCTTCCTACAGGATTGAAGGAAAACAAATATTATACGTATGGTCTGGGCTGCAATACCCTATCTGCTTTCTATGCCTCCCATGTGGTTCTGTATCTGCAAGACAAAACACAGGTGACAGTTAATCTCCATAATTCAATGCTAGAATGTATCTCTTGTAACTGGCAGACAACCAGCACCCCTTCTCCAACATATTAGTCACCATTTCCCCTGCTGCTGCCCACTGCGAAGCAGCCCCTATTCGGAGGGAGTGGGATGAGTAATTACCAGGATCCTCCCCTAGGAATCGCATGCCTTTTTTGAGCATAGCCATGACTTGATGACTTGTGACCTTTTTTCCATCTCCATGCATAAATAATCTGCCTGTCCTACACCTGCGCTCTGCGGTGTAAGCCCACAAAGCCTTTATTGGGCACACTGAGCCATTTGCCTGGGCCTTTATGGTTACAGTACAACCTTGTCCCCCTTGATCGGTCTTTGACTTCCTGATCATGATTTGCATCTCCTTCATCCCCCAGTTTATATCTTCCCACTCCATCCCCCTTCATTGTTTTTGCTGCCATGTCCCACAGCCTCACTCACTCTCATAGCCCCTGCAAACATTACCAGATATATTGTATGGAATAGCTGGGCCTCATCTTTTGATCTGCAGATTGCAGGTAATACCTCTTTTAGTTTTTTAAGCCACTCTTCCCCTAGCGGTCTTCTATTATCTGGAGCTCTTTGTTTTAACCTTCCCCACCCTTGCTTCATTCTTCTAATTAACATTGACTTCGTTGGGTCCTTCCAACCCTTCAAGCTGCAAACTAAACTGATCCCTGCTAGATAGACCCCCATCATGGCGTGGGCTGTTCCCCTCTGCCATTGCTCTACTGTGAGCTTCCCTAACTGTTCCTCTGTAAGTGGCCTACTTACCTCCCCGTGGTATGTTGCCCTGAATGTTTGAAACACCAGCCAGGCCCCCTCATAAGCCTTCAGAGTCCATGGTGTCCATGAGTTGCAAAACAACAGCTTTGCTCCCTCCTGCCAACATCCCAGATGTCCATTGCGATGGGCGTTTTTTGTTCCTCTGCTGTCGGTGCCACCCTCCGGAAGTGATACAGCTGCAGATGGGAAAGGCTATCAGGTAGGGTATTGTGTATCCCTTCTATGTGTTTGGCTTTGAATGACATGTTCAATTTCAAGGTCCTTAGCACCAACTGTCGCAAGACCTGCATGACTGTCTCTGATCTGGCTCCTCTGTTGTTTAGCACATCTACCACTGCCCTGTTGTCGCACCAGAATGTCACCTTCTGATTCCGCAGCTCTTCCTCCCGCACTAGGGTGCAGGCCAAAACAGGCATGATCTCCAACAGTGTTATGTCCTTCACTTTCCCTTCTCTCACCCAGTCTGTAGGCCATGGTTCTGCAAACCATCTGCCCCTCAAATAACCCGCCATGTCCAGGCCCCCTGCTGCATCCATGTATAGATCAAGGTCTGTGTTATAGACCCAATCCTCTTGCCAAAAGGAGCAGCCACTGTAGGTACTGAGGAACTCCTCCCACACTTTGAAATCTTCCTTATCTCCTTTTGTCATGTCAACCCAGTGGTGTGGTCTGGATACCCCGGCTTTGGCCCTTGCTAGCCTTTTTGTGAAAACCCTCCCTGGCCCAATTGCCCTGCATGCAAAGTTTAGGTGTCCCAATGCCTGTTGTACCTGTTTCAATTGCACTCTTCTTCTACTTGTGTGTAATTGAATCAGCTCCTTCAGTTTTAACACTTTTTTATCTGGCAACCTGAAAACCTCACTCCAGACATCTATCTCAATACCCAGGAATTCTAGAACCTTACTGGGCCCTTCTGTTTTTCCAGTGCCAATGGAATCCCTAAATCTCTGCACAGACCTTGGAAACTGGCCAACATTTTATCTGTCTCTCTCATCCCACTGCTTATTAGAAGGAAATCATCCAGGTAGTGAAAGACCGCCCTGTAACCAGTTCTGTCCCAGAATATCCATTGTAAACAAGTGCTGAATGTTTCAAAGGTAGCACAGGCCACTGAACATCCCATGGGCATGGCTTTATCGGAATAGTATTGGTCCCCCACCTTGAAACCCAATAGGTCCCAGTCTTCCTTCCTTACTGGAAGCAACTGGAAAGCGGACTCTATATCCATCTTGACCATCCAAGCATCGGGGGTTGCTCTTATAATCTGTACTGCTTCCTCTAAAGTGGCATAGGAAACTTTACTGTGCTCCTCCCTTATGAAATCATTCACTGACTCCCCTTCCGGATATGACAGATGGTGAATCACACTGTATTCTCCTTTTTGCTTCTTGGGAACCAGGCCCAATGGAAAAATTCTCATGTTTCATAATGGGGGAGTTGGAAATGACCCCTCTATCCTGCCCTCCATCTTTTCTTTTTCTATTTTTTTTCTCAAAATGTCCTCTTTCCCTTTTATTGACCCTAAATTGTTCGCATCTCTTGCCTTCCTGGGGGCCCTTACAGTGTAGTGTGAAACCTGTTTTAAGCCCCTTTTTTAACATTTCTGCACCTTGTTTGTCTGGATACTTTTGCAACCACTTCTTCCATGCCTCTATCCTTATGGGGGTTCTCTCATTTTTAAACTGTTTCATTTTCCACTCCCCCCCATTCCACTCCCTTTTTGGCTCCCTTCTTTTTGCCCTCGTTTTTCAGTAAGCCTGGCCCCCGTCCACCAGGACCTCTTCCTTTCGAACCTCTGTACCATGATCAATCTCTGTACCCCTGTCCCTCTCGAAAAAGCTGATGCACTGTCCCTTGACTCCCCCCCACCTGAGCCCCTGAGGCCCAGGTTGCCCTGCATCTGCTAGCCAGGTGGGTACCCCCTATTTAGAGCATGCATATCGGAAGCGGCATTGGGGCCATGAACAAGAGGCCCTATTGTATCCCCAGCAACACTTCTGGGGTACCGTCTTCTTCTTTCCTATTTCCCCTTCAGGCATGGATTGGTCAATCACATAATCTGTCCATAAATCCAACTGTTTAGTATCCCATCTCACATCCCCATATGTTGCCATTCTTTGTCAAAAAAACTCATCATAGTATATCCACCCTACTCCCCCTTTGCCTTGGCCCTCCTTATTATCAATGAATATGTAATAAGTGGGATCTCCAACTCAGTTTTTTTCTCCAATACTCTTGCTGAGTATGTTGCAAAACCCACAAACCACTCATCCCACGTTTTTCCTTTTGTAAACTTGTCCTCTTCTTTCTTCCCTAGCAGAACTACTGTGGCCACCATCTCACTTTTTACGATACTTTCTGACTCTTCATATTTTGCGGCTGTTCCCCTATTCACTAAAGCAAATATGTCTATGTACTCCCCTTTGAGATCTTTTCTTTCCTAGCTAGTGGTACATGTTCCCCTATTCTCATCCTTGGGGATCCTATATCTCTTGTTCCCATTCCCACACTGTCAGCTGCCTTTTCCATCTCCCCCATTGTCTCTCCTTCTGACCTGATTTCTTCCAAGGCAGATTCTATGTGTCCCAACCCCCCCCAGTACCGAGGGCTGCAATAATTTAACCTATATAGTCTTTGATGCTTTCATCTATTCCGCCTAATACTTTACCTGTGGCCTTCTCTCCCCCCTTGGGGTCTGTCATCCTGGGGCTGCACAGGACAGGTCTTTTGTGGCGGGGTGCTTGGTTGTGGTGAAGAAACCGGTGGGCATGGGGGACCTGACCTGGGTTCCTGTAGCGGGACTACCACCTGTTCCTGCAGAGGTATTGGTGGTTCTAGTACTGGGTGTAACAGTGGGACAGGGATGGCTGTTCGGGCCAGCACCACCTGATGTGGCTGCACCCTTTCTGGGCTGCATGGCCTCCCCACTGGCCTCTAACCCCTGCCACCTTTCCCTTTTCCCACTTTTCTCTTTTCCCCAGCCCTCTCCGGTTGCTCCCCTTCCACCAAGTGCCACATCTTGTTGGCCTTTTCCTAACTCCATGATCACTTTGTATGCATCCTCTTTAGTTGGTCTGTTTCATTTTGGGGCCATCTCTCTCTGGGAACCTATATACTCGCTGTGGAGAGAACTGAAAATACATTCCTCATTATTGCATATTAAAACCATTTCATGTCTTGCTTATTCCATGCCACCTGGCCCCCCCTCACCCTAGTAAGGCCTTGTGCCCCAATGATACTGCTAGGTATCCCCGTAACACTGCTTCTGTCATTCACAGTGAATAAAATCCCATGTTATTGCTGCATTAGCTAAAGGACAACATAATGGAGGGAAACTAAAAACTTTGCAGCTTCACTGTTCGCCTATCTTCCGTGCACATCACTGGTGATAAAACAAGTGCAAAATTGGTGTACTGCTAGGTCCCAGTGAATGCCCGGACTCTCCCTCCTTCTCTACTCATCCTTCCCTAGGGAAGGAACTGTTTCTGTTCCCTAGTTTTTGCTTTTTCACCCCCACTCCTTCCCCCTCCTCCTGAGTGTATGCAAGGTATCCTCGCTCCCCCAGGGGCTTCTATCCCCTCTTTCCACCCTCAAGTAGTGCCAGACAGCTTCTCTGGCCTTTTCTTTCCCTCCCCATGGCTTCCTGCATCTCGTGCAGCCTTGCCACGACATCTGACATCACACCATGTGGCCTTGGTGTGCTCATTTCTTGTTGAAGAAACTCGGAAAACAAAAACCCCTTCTGGGCTCATTGTAGGCATCATGCCCTGACTCTAAAGCCTCTTTCTGCACTCCCAACAATGAAAGAACACCCCCCCAAGTCTCGGTGGCGTGATTCCCGAAGTACTGTGAGGGCCCAAATGCGGTATCCAAAACCATGCCATGTGGATGTACATCCTCTGGAAACGGTGAAGAAAGGGCCTGTTCATGGCTTTCTTTTTATCCAAATGGGGCTTGCACTTAAACCCTTCCCAGCTGTACTCAAAGCTCCCCCCCACAGTCATCGTTCTTCTTCTTTTTATTTTATTTATTCCCCTTCTCTCTGCGCTACCCATGCAGTGAACCTGCTTTTCTTTAAAAGGAGGCCCAGAGTCCTGTATCATTTCCATTTCTACCTCCTACTGTCCCTGCTTGTGTTACTCCAGTAAACTGTAAGGCCACATCTCGGTGTATGCCATTGCACCATGTGGTCTTTGCCTCTCCACCGGTAAACGATGCTTCCAAATCTAGCTCTGTTCTTTAAAGAAACCCACCCCGTCCAAACAGCAGCCTACTCGCAATGAACCACCAAAATTTCAATTTCTTTGCATCCTGCATCTTTTCTGCTGCTGTCCCTTTTCTGTCCCTGTTTTTTATTACTCCAGCCACTGTAAGACCCCCTTTCAGCATCTGACACCGCACCCCGTGGTCTTTTCGATCTCCAATGATTAATGGTACTTCCACAGACTGGCTTTATTTATCTTTGAAAACAGCAACTGCATCGCAACCAAAATCCCCAAAAACTATCAGCTTCTTTTCACACACGGCCTGGCATCCTGTCTCATTTTTTACTGCTACCCCCTTTTGTCCTCGCTTGATTACTCCAGTACAAACTGTAATGCCACTTCTTAGTGTCTGACGTCATGCCATGCGGTCTTCACCTTCTCGCTTCTACTCCCCAGCTTATTCATCTCAAAAATAATAACCTCCTCTTAACAAACCACCCAGACTATTAGCTTCTTCTCACACATGCTTTCTGCTCTAAAACCTTCTGCTCTGCCATCACAAAACATTTTAAAAACAAAAACGATCTCAAAACCCTTTTTTTTTATATATGGCAAACACCTTCAATTCAAATAAAACCTTTTTCTGCTTGCAAACACCTTCAATTCAAATAAAACCTTTTTCTGCTTGCTGTCTTGTCCTTACCTGTCCGTATGCTTTGCAACAAACCTTTAGTCCTTTCTCTTGATGCCAATCTGATGTGCTATAGTCTTGATATATATAATGATCAAAACTTCAGCAAAAGTGGCTGAACCACCACTGTGCTGACCATTATGTACCTCCTTTAGCCCCTCCCCTTCCTGTTTCCTGCCTATTGTTCCGTCTCTCTGTCCCTCCCTTTCCCTTCCCCCATCCCACTCTGAGCATACCATTTCAGGTACAAGGGAGGGGTGCACCAGGACAACTTGGTCTGCCCCTTAAAGGGCAAACTCCATTATCAAAGGTTTTATGTTAGCATATAAAACAAGCATTTGTTAATGCCGAACATTCGCTTGCAGGTATTTGCAGTGGTGTTTGGCATGTATAGTGCTTTACTCTAATGCCCTGTGTGATTGCTGGTATTTGCACAATAAATTGTCAGCATGACCTTTTTGTTACCCCCATTGTGCGCTACATAGGCGGAAACATGTTTTGGGCAGGATGTGAAAAATGACAGCTGTACTGTCTCATAAGGAAGTGTGGTAAAATGGCAATGTTGAAAATCTGGAGTGGAAATATTGAAAATTCGCAAACCTAGGGAGCGTGTGGGAACTGTGCAATGCACACTCGTAAAACATTCATTGTTAGGAATTTTTTCACCAAATTGTCAACATTGGCATTTTAAAACCTCTGCTAATGAACAGTGTCACTGTGATTGTCTTACTGTGTGCCATACATTGATTTTGCACACCCGACTGTGCTGCATTATTGCACTACATGGAAACACATTTTGGGCAAGATGTGAAAATGACAGCCACAGTGCTCATAAGGAGGTGTGGTAAAATGGCAATGTTGAAAATGTGAGTGAAAATATTGAAAATTGCGAACTTACGAGCGCAATAGGAACCGTACAATGAACACTTCCGAAACAGTCATTTCTAGGAATTTTTTCACCAAATTTTCAACACAGCCATTTTAAGACCTCTGCTCATGAACAGTGTCACTGTGATTTTCTTAATGTGTCCCATACATTAAGTTCGCACACGGACTGTGCCATTGTGCGTTACATGGGCAGAAACACATTTTGGGCAGGATGTGAAAAATTACAGCTGTACTGCTCATAAGAAGGTGTGGTAAAATAGCAATGGTGAAAATCTGGAGTGAAAATATTGAAAATTAGCAAACTTACCAAGCGTGCATTAAGACTGCATAGCATGCGGCTAAATAAAACAGTCATTTTTAGGAATTTTTCACCAAATTTTCAACATTGCCATTTTAAAACCTCTGCTAATGAACAGGGTCACTGTGATTTTCTTACTGTGTCCCATACATTGATTTCGCACACCGACCGCGCCATTGTGCACTACATGGGTGGAAAGACATTTTGGTCAGGATGTGAAAAATGACAGCTGTACTGCTCATAAGGAGGTGTGGTAAAATGGCAATGTTGAAAATCTGGAGTGAAAATATTGAAAATTCACAAACTTACGAGTGTGCGTAGGAACTGCGCAACGCAGACTCGTAAAACAGTCATTTTTAGGAATTTTTTCACCAAATTTTCAGCACAGCCATTTTAAGACCTCTGCTCATGAACAGTGTCACTGTGATTTTCTTAATGTGTTCCATACATTGATTTCACACACCGACTGCGCCATTGTGTGCTACATGGGCGGAAACACATTTTGGGTGAGATGTGAAAAATGACAGCTGTACAGCTCATAAGAAGGTGTGATAAAATGGCAATGTTGAAAATTTGGAGTGAAAATATTGAAAATTCATGAACTTACGAACCTCGTAGGAACTCGCCAGCATAACGCTCACGTAAAACAGTCATTTTGGAATTTTTGCAAATTTTCAACATGGGTTTTTGGACCCTTCTAACGATATCATGTTATGGTAAGAGTTTTAGCCCAAAGGGTGATTTCATGCAGTGACTGTGCAGTGCTCGCGAAATCACCCTCGGACCTGAATAACGCCATGACAGTGACACCATTCATGAGAAGGGGTCCCAAAACCTACAAGTTGAAAATTTGCAAAATTCAAAAAATGACTGAGATATGCACAGTTGAAACCCCTATCTAGCCTATTATACAGCTTACGGCATTTCCTCAGTTACGATAGTCGCTTTGAAGAGTGCAGGCGTGTTCCCGGTCCACGAAGATCGTCGCTGGAGTCTGGAGGAAGTATGGGGTGTGGGAGGCTGGTGCGCGAGTGGGTGGGTGTGGGTTGTGGGAGGGCTGGGAGCGTGCTGTGGGACCGCTTTTATTTTACAGGTTTTAAAAATAAAAGCGATGATGTGGGACATTTGCCATGCTGGGGTGGGCTCCCAGCATTGCAGAAGATGGCTGGGGGTGAGGAGCCGGGGATTGGGCACCCCGTTGGTAAACTACGCTGGGGCCGAGGAGCCGACAGGGATTGGGCACCCGCGGCAAAATAGGAACGCTTACCACGCTGGGGTGGGCTCCCAGTGTGGCAGCAGGATGACTTGGGGGCATGGAGCCGATGGGATTGGGCACCCCGTCGGCAGTAACAATGTTTGCCATGCTGGGGTGGGCTCCCAGCGTGGCACCAAAGCTTTGGGGGGGTGGCGTGACGCGCGCAGGGGAGCGCGTGACATGAAGGGGGGATGGCGTGATGGCAGTGCTCAGTATGGCAGCGGTGCTTTCCTTCGAAGAAGAGGAACACCGCTGTCATACAGAGCTCCTGCACCCATTAGTGCAGGACTGCCACGCCTGCTCAAGGGAGCAGTGCATTGGATGGGAGAGGCAGACCTCCAAAGTGTGCTACTCTCCCAAAACGTTCCTTGCGCATGCGCACAAATGAACGTAAAAAACTATTAAAAAATAGGATGGGGTTTGTCATACTCAAACCTCCCTTCTTTATGGGTAAGTATAACATTTCTCTTTTTAAGGGGTTTAGCCTGCTTCCCCAGCAAGCCTGAAAAAATATACTTAACAATGTTGTTTCTAGTTCTTTTGGTGGTGGAAAGATGTAGCTAATGTATAAGAAAACTGGTATTAGATAGGCTTTAATTAAGTAAATTCTCTTCTTTTTGCTCGGTTTCCACCTATTCCATTGTACTATCTTCTGCTTACCGATGTCAACTTTCCTGTCCCAGTTCAGTCTATCTAGATTCTCATTCCCATAAAATATTCACAATATTTTTATTGGCACTCTTGTAATTTGAATCCCTGTTATAACCCCCTGCCACCTTAATTGATAATTCAATCTCTGCCCTATGCACTTCTCTAAGTTTAAAGATGCTCCTGACATCTTCCCAAATTTCTCACAAATTTCAAAAGCTTTGCAAATAGACTTCTCATCTTGTACCATTAAGACCATATCATCTGCATATGCAATTATTTTGTATGTACTCATCTGAGTGTTTATTGTTATTGCTCTTATTTTCTCCCCTTTATTTATTGCTCTTAAAAGAGGGTCTATAAAAAAATCATATAGTATGCAGCTCAGGGGGCAGCCTTGTCTAACTCCCCTTTTCAAATGTATGAGAGGACCCTTCCACCCTTGTATTATTTTTCTGATAGTTGCAGTATTATAAATATATTTTAACCATTTTATCATTTTCTTTGGTATATGATAATGGTTAATTGTTCCAACAAAAAATCATGGTTAACCTGATCAAATGCTTTTTTTTGGTCTAAGGACACCAAGTATCCAGCTGTGTTGCCCAGTTTCCCCTTGTTCTACTACTTCTCTTAGTAATATGAGATGACTATGTATTTGCCTCCCTGAAATTGCATATGATTTTGCTGGGGAGATAAGTTTTGATGCTACTGTTGATAGTCTTGTAGCTAGTATTTTTGTTAGTATTTTAAAGTCTGAATTTAACAAAGTGATCGGCCTCCAGTTTTTAATTTCTGCTTTGTCTCCTGTTTTATATATGTATGTTAATATACCTTCATTTAGTTCTAATGGAATTTGTTCTGCCCCAAGCATAGCATTTAATACTTGAGCTAATTCCTGTATTAGAAGTTGGGCTCTGATCTTCATTATTTCATTTGGTAGGCCATCCGGCCCTGGTGATTTATTCCCTGTTAGTGTTAAAATTGCATTCTGTACTTCCTCTTCCTGTATCTCTCTTGTTATATTCTGTATATCTTCTTGTTCTAAGAATGGTATGTCTACGTTTCCAAAGAAACTAAGTGAATTTCCATTTTCCACTTGTAATAAAGCATACATATCTCTAGTATATGTGGTCACAATTTATTTAATATTTTTTCTGTTCTGTATGTTCTATTCCTTCTTTATTCTTCATCTTAACCATTGTTTTACTTTGTATTTTTTTTTGCCAGTGTTCATAAGGACATATGACTTCTGACTTACCTAGGGTTCCAAATTGCTGTTGATAATGCAATATGGTAGCTTTTTTATTATGGAAATCTAGTATTTTTTGTTTCAAGTTTGTAATTTGTAGGGTCAGATTTTGTCCAGTTTCATGTGATATTGATAGTAATTGTTGTAAATTCCTCCTCTACTGTAGATACTGCAAATATTGTTCTCTATTGTTATTTTTACTTATTCTTTTACATAGTTTCTGAAGGTCTGCCTTTGTGTCTAGCCACCAGATAACCGGGTCCTCAAAAAAAATAAAAACAGACTTTCTAGCCTGTAAAACGTCTTGCACTATTTGTCTTGTTTCTGGTTCTGGGAGCAGGGAGGTGTTTAGTTTCCAATATCCTGGTCCTTTTAAGTTTTTTATATACCTCCCCTAAGTTACTGACACTATATAATGATCTGAAAATTCTGCTACTGTTACCGCAGTTTTATTAATGGATATAGTCTTTGATAGAAATATATAGTCTATTCTAGAGGTTAGACACCCTTTATGAAAAGTTGGAAGCTCCTGTTTTGTACACTGGAATGCTGCATCTGTCAAATTTGATCTTTGTACCAACTGTGCTAGTAAGTTGGAATCACAGTATTGTTTTGCTGTTTTTGCCTTAATTGGGCAGTTAAAATCTCCAGCAAAGACAATAGTATGTGTTGTTTGTAAATATGGTTGAATAGCCTGTAGTACTTCACAGTGTAATGCTTTCAACTGAGGTGCATAAATATTTATCAGCCTGTATGGAGAGTTTTGTAGTAGCACATCTAAAATTAAAACCCTGCCTGGTATTCAATCAAAAAACTTTAATAATTTACCTTCCAGATGCTTGAATAGTATTCCCACCTCTGAACAGGTATCCTCTTCTATAGACCAAAAGGGGGGTCCTAAGAACCACACTTTTGTGGCTTGCTGTACCTCTAATAAGGTATGTAACCTTGTGTCTTGCAGGAAAAACATCCCGAAATGTAAAAAAGATAACACAGAAAAAATTGTTTTCCTTTTATCAGCTCTCTTTATACTATTTACATTTACCGTATGGATAGAGAATGGTTCTGTCATAATTTATAGCTCCCTTTCCTACTTTGTTTGTCAATGTTTTTCAATTTAACTCTGGCTTTGCTTTTTTGTTGCCCCTTAGGTTTGTCTTTCCCCTCTATGTCTGTTGTGCCTTCCTGAAGGGAGGACTCCACTGAGGAATATTCAGATTCTTCTCCTGAATGTTCAGACTGCAGAACATCAAATTTGTTTTTTAAAGTGAGTGATGTTTTCCTCAGCTCTGCTACCTCCTTGGATTTCTGTCTTGTTATTCTTCCTTCTAATTTCTTCCCTGGAATGGGGGGAGCATTACTTTCCCTGAAGGCTCTTCCTCTGGTTCTACTCTCTCTGAATGTGTAGGTGCAGTCTCAAGATTCTTGCTCTCTGGGTTTTATGTCCTGTGTGGTGTAATTTATCTTGTTCCCTGCCTGTCTTGGGGGGTGGGAAGGGGGGAATATGTTGGGATCTCTGTCTGGTTTGTCTTGTTCTCTATTAGGATCTAGCCTAAAAGTCCCCACTTTATCCTTTTGTGCCAGGGCCACCATTAATCTTTGCTCCTCTCCATCAGCTTGGTCTGGAAGATTATGTGCAGCCTTCCTGCAGTTCTGAAATGTATGACCCAAATCCCTACATAAGTTGCATTTACATTCATTTTGACAATCATTTCCTGTATGCCTTAATTCACCACATACTGTACATCTTGTTTTGTCACATATCCCACTTAAGTGATCTAAAACACCACATTTATAACACATTTTTGGCTGGCCAGTATAGAATAGAATGCCCCTATCCCAACCTAGAAAAAAAAGAGTTTGGTAGATGCAGTGGTCCTGTATCTGATGTTTTGAGCATGACCTTTACTTTTCAGACCCCTGTCCATATGTTTTCTGAATCCAAAATCGCTATTGGATCTTCTATTATTGTACAACACTGTTTCAGCCAGATAGATAAATCATGCACACTTACTCCTTTGTTCCTGAATAAAACAGTAATTGTTTTTTGTGTAGGCCTGGTTAAAGGAGTCAGCATAAAAGGTGCCCAGAGAGAAGATTTTTTCCAAAACATTATATTTTGTCCAAAAATGCTCCAAACCATTCAGGGTCTTAAAACTCACATCAAAAGTTACCTCCCCTGAGATGTGAATTAGGGCATAAATTTCTGAAGAAAAAAACTTCATGGATTCTTTTAACAATGTTCGTGCAACAAATAGCCTAGCTGGTGGATCCTCCATGCCCCCTATATAAGTTAATCACACTGCATTGTGCCTTTTTGCAGGAAAAATTGGAGTTTTAAAGAGAGAAGCAAATGTTTTAGGTGTGTCTTTTCTAATAATATTCAAAGGCCTTTGTTCAGTATTTTCTGTTTGTATGGGGCATCCCCTTTCTGCAGTTAGTTCAGTTTGGTTTGTAAATAATTGTAAGTCCGGGTTTTGGGTGAGCTAAAATTCTGGTGGGAGATCCAGCTTTGCACTGTTATGTCCCTCCGAGGTTTTTACATTTGTTATACTTTTTAGTTGAGGCATAATAATAGGAGAATTACCTGACTCCCACTGCCCATTCTTAGGATTTTGTTGCCATCCTGCTGCCTCCAAAGCATTAGGGACTGATCAGTTCTACTCTTTTTCTGGTGCTGCTTTCTGCTCCCCAACCACATCATGTCTTAGGCCGAGTTGTGCTTGTTTTGCCATTCCTGACTTCGTGGCTGTAGATTCACTCGATTGATTGCTGCACTCCACACTGTCCTGAGAGCTAATGTGCTCCATGTTCTCTACTCTCTCTGCCCAGCTACTTTCACTTTTCTTTGATGCTAATGCATCATATCTTTCCAGCTGAGCATCTGTAATGGGCAATTACAGCTTATCAGTACACATTGATCTAAGCTGGGCTTCAAATTGTGCCTTTTTCAAAAAATACTGACATTCTTCTCTCTCAAATTGTTTCCTCAAGGCTACCTCTTGTTCTGGCATACTTATACATCCAATACTACAGTATTCTCATTTTGCAGCACAGTTTCATCCAGAGCAGAATCACTATCCCAGCAGTCCCCTGAAAGTACCAAGTAAAGATAGGGGTAAAATAGTACCCCAGAAAGATTTTTGTTTGTTTGTTTTATTGATTTTGTTTTGTTTTTTTTAAGGATAGCCATGTATTCACTCACACAACAAAAGTATGTTGCTCACAGACAGATCATACAGCATTTGGTCTGTGAACTAACATTCTTGCATTTTCTCCAGATTAAGAAATTAAGTAATTGAAACACTCTGACGTGAAACAGGTTCTTATAATGATGGATTGATTGGCCTGCAATCAAACAATTGACTACATGAGTGTTACAGCTCATTGGGACAGTTTTTGGTCAGAAAGTAATAATCCTATGTCTACTGTAACCAGTGGGAAGCAGGCTGTATTGTCACTTCTTTTAGGGAAAACCAGGCTGCCATCAATAATTTGCAGAAGCTGCTGAACCAGTTCTATAAATGGCTTACCTCATATTCCCTATATCCAGAGTTTAGAGTGTCATATAATGGTGCCAACATAGTCAAAGCCATTGGAGATGGCAGCAACCAGTACATATCAGGTTCTGTTTATGGCTTGAATTTTCTCATCCATAATTTCTTAAGTGGAAACAGAAATGCCAAAAGCCTATTATGTCTTGCAAGGAAAATATGTGGTCATTTCAGTCACTCTGTGAAAGCACAAACAATCTTAAATGGGCTACAAAGGGCAAACAGTGTGGTTTAACAATAAGATGGGAACATATTCAAACCATATGTAGATGAGGATCACGCACTTTAGAAGGGATGATTTCAAACAATTTGGAGACTGCTTCAGAAACTACCTCATAAGAGGACTGCCAGGGAGGGGTAGAGACACAGTGGTGAAAAATACAGGGCAGCATAATTAAGGCAACAGACCTCTGTGTAGGGCTAGGGGAAATCTATCTTTAACCAGTGAAATTCTGGTGAACTTCTGATTTTGCTTCTGTGAAATGTCTTGAAATGGTCACAAAAATGTGGTGCACTTTTGCCAAAACTGTGATTTCCATTATTTCTAACTAATTTAAATTCCAATGTACACCACATTTTGTATTCTGGTTTAGCAAGATCCATGTAGAAGTTTACCAAGTTACAGATTTCTATCTTTAAAGATGATTGAGTTATAAGAGTCTAAACAGTCAGAAATGTCAACATTGCTTTTGAAATTTTTTCATTACATTTCACAATTATGTAAACTGCAGAATTTTAAGCTTATATAACTTTAAAACTAGAGAACAGAATATCGCCATTTTTTTTTAGTTTTATTGACCCTACATGTTAAGATTTGAGGCCACCCCCAAGTCCCAGCAGCAGTATGTCACACTGCCATGCTAACAATCTGAGTTTAAAAGTGAGTCCACAAAGTGATGTCAGGAGGCAGCCCATGGCCGAGACAGCTACTGCTTGGTAGTGAATCTTGGTTGTGAAGGGTTGACAGTGGGTACCAGCAGCACAGTGACCCCTGTGGCTGGGCCAGGGAGCTTGTTCCTGTTCTGGCTGTGCAAGTCTCACAGAGCCACTGCCCCCACCAGGAGCGATGGAAGAAAAAAATATTGGAGGTAAACCCCATAGTCAGCTGAATGGTGTCTCAGTTCATCCTGATCAGGGTATATCCCTAAGAACAGGATATATCCCTGAAACGCATGCTACCAGGTATGAGAAAAAACAATATGGAAAAACAAAAGTCTGTGTGTGCTAGCAATCTAATCTCTTGCTTAAAGGCTGGTCAAGGTATAAGTAGCCAAAGATTCTAAAATAACATCAGTAGTTAAAGTTAAGTTTCATGAGCTTTTGTGTCATTGAGGAATGTTGTGATACTTTTGTCTAAATCATGCCCTTACATTTTGCCCAGTCATACACTTGAGTTGCCATTGTAGAGGAAGGTAAAGGCTGGGTAAAGTGACAATAAGGCTGCATTCATAGAAGACTCCATAGTAAAAGTATAGTGGTGCCAAGTATCAGGTCACTATCTTGAGGATGAACCATAAAGGATAGTCCTGGACATCACTGTGCACTGGCCTGAATTCTTGCAATATGCTAGAGAACCACTACAGTTCAACAACCCTGTAGATAACATTGTATATTTTTGCTATTTGAAAACAGTGGAACCAAGTGAATACAAGCCGTACCAGTTGCAACTTAGGCCACTGTGACAGAAGTATCTGGATATCTTAGGTCAGGATGTACTGTAACATGATGCTGGGCGTCACTGTCACAGAAGTGTTGGAGGTGCATTGCAGGGCCATGATGTTAGTGCAGGTAAGGTGATTCAGTGGTGATCTGTGTTTTGTGAAAGTTAATTTCCACAAGTGGAATTCTACAGGTATTATATATTATGCATCCATGAATATTTGATCAGATTTTGCCAATTAATTTTTTCTAAAGGTTCCACAATAAATTTTAACATACTAAACCAAATTTATCCAGCTTAACTAGATTCCAGGATATACTTACTTTGGTATTCATGCCAAATCTTGAGTGTACACCTGATGGGGTGGGTGGGGGGAGTGCATTGAGCTTGAATCTGCTGTCGAATACCTCATATACTAGGCATATTCCATAAATATCTGAGTACCTGAACACTTAAGTGTATTTGAGGCATTCAATGGTGAGTATTCAATGAGCTTTTAAGGACTCATAAGATCTCCTCAGCTGATCACCAGGTTGCACAGAGAGCCTTCCAGAGCTTTACCAAGTGGCCTGCCTTAGTGTAGAGATGATCGAGCTGAGAGGAAGCTGTTGCTGTCTGTGAAGGAGTTTTGCTTTTCTGAATTGAGTTTAGCAAAAAAAAAAGTCTTTGCAGACTTTTTTGACTCTTTTGTTTAACTGAAATCTTAGTGGAGACTGTGGTGCTCCACTTACTGATTATTTTCTAAGTATTTTTTTTTTGTTTCTAACAACATAACAAGTCCTGTTACCATCTTTTTCAGGGCAGGGTCTTCCTTTTCTGTATCTGTTTTATTTATTATTATCAAGAAAAATTGCATTTTTTCCATCTGACATTGCAGTCTTTGTTTTGGTAGTGCACTTCGGCATTTGCTGCCTGCCTGCCACCACTGCAGTCAATACAAAATAAATCAATAGCAGGTAGGCAGCACTGCCACCTTTGCATTATGGCTTCATTACAAACAACATGTAAAAAATGTTAAAATCCTTGCATTGTTTGCCTCCATATGCTACAGATGTTATCTGTGCCCTAGAGTAGGCAAGGTGTGGTGGGGGGGCACCTTTACGGACTAGACTTAGCAAAGTTACAAACAACAATATAAAGATAAATGTGCAAGTATGTTTGTATCCAGACTAGGCACCACAGACTTTATGTGTGCCCTAGCATAGGCAGGGGCAGGGGGGGCACTTTCACATGTAGTCTAGACTTAGCTTTTTGACTGTTGTTAAAATAAAACATTACAATCAACAATATAAAAAACTGTTGAAGTCCTTCCTGTTTTTATCTCCAGATGCCACAGGCATTATCTATGCACTAGGGTAAGCAGGTGAGGGCTGGGGTCACCTTTGCAGCCTAGACATAGCTTATCAGCTGTAGCTGTTATTACAGTAAAAAGTTACAAACAACAAAAAGTCATTTTGTCTACAGAGTGCGGATACTACAGAAGTTATCAGAGCTGTCAGTCACAATTGCTGAATGCCATTGCTGGATAAGCAAAATACAGTAATTCTTCCTGTTTCTGGTTCTTACTGATGTAAAAATGAAATTAATATTGTTTTCCATTTACGGTATTGCATTAGGAAAACAAATTATGGCATGAGAAAAATAAAATATAAATAAATATTTGAAAACATTACTCCTCATTTTTGCAATGTATCTTAAAAGTGAAAATGTCATACAGTCAAGAACAGCCAAAAAATGTCTGTGGACCAGCCCCTCCAAAAGTGATTCACACAGGGGTCAATGTTCAGCACATATTTGCTGTCCTTCTGTCCTCTTCACTCCAACCAGACCAGATGCTACTTCAGCCAGTGCTAGCCCTGCTAGTACCACTGCCACCACTACTGGTTCAGTGCAAGTCTCAGCCTCTGTAATGATTGATGTTGCTGACACATTGGCTACTTCCATCACCACCGCCTCCATTGCCACCATCAGCACTATCTCCTATATTGCTAGTGCCTACATCACCTTCAGCCTCCACTGCTGCTGCAGTGCCACCATCATCACTATGTCCAATACTGCTGCTACCATCACCACCAACTCCACTGCTGCTGCCAATGCTACCATCAGCACTACCTCTTATACTGCTACTGTCTACATCACCACCACCTCCACTGCTGCAGTGCCACCATCTGCACTACCTCCTATATTACTGCTGACAACATCATTACCACCACCTCCACTGTTGCTGCCAGTGCCAGCATCAGCACTACCTCCAACACTGCTACTACCACCACCACCACCAACTCCACTACTACTACTGCTGACTCCATTACCACCACTGCCAAATCCACCAGTACCACCATGACTACAGTTTATGATATAAGTATTCAGCCACGGCCTTGGTGGTTAAATCTAAGCAGTTCTTCTGAGTATGATGAGGACAGTGTGGCAATGTCTTCCAGATTAGACTATTTTCCTACCCTTGAAGATTTAAAAAGGCTTGAAGATGTGTTCTGTGACACATCATCTGAGAACAATGCCCTAAATGAATCTGAGGATGCTGAAACTAAGTCCTCACCTCATTCTACAAGGAAGCACTCAAGTCAAAAGTGGTCCCAAAAATCAGCTGATGAAGCCAGGCACAAAACATGTTACTGTTCCTCCTCATCCATCTTGTCAACCTCCTTCTAAAAAAGAAACTATGCAGTCCATCCTAACTTTTGCTTGTCCTACTGGTTCTGATACTGTATCTTTTATCAGTTCACAACAATTTTTGACACCATGCCAAACTGAATCTGGTGGTTGTTGGTGCAAGCAGCGTATTAGAGGGTTGAGTTCAGGTACAAGTTCATGTTCCAGTGATATATGAACATATTTTTCTGAGCAGGAAGATAAAAGGAGAGCTGTGTGTTCAGACTGTGGCCAGAGTTGTGGCCAGAGTGTCAGCCATGGTAAAAATGTTGATAAACTGAGCACAATATATCTTTGGTGCCACCTTCTGAAAAAGTATCCTGAGGTGGCTAACTTGGATAAAGCCCCTGCTGGTGTTGTCTCTTCATGCCACTGCACACTTTATGTCAGAAAAGCAAAACCAGTTTCTGACTCTGTTGATGGTGCTGCTGGTAGTGTTGGTGACAGAGGCAGTCAGCAAGTGACTGAACACTAGAAAATGTTGTTTTCAGCCCTTCCCCAAGTACTCCAACAGGTATAACACCAATGTCCCTCACAGACTGGTTCAGATAGGGAGACAGCAGATGTGCAATTCATGGTGCCTCCCCCTGCCCACAGTCTAAGTCATTCACATTTGTCCTCTCTGGAGCCAGAGCCAGGAGAAAGGCTATATGATTTCAAAAGCCTACTCCCCAGTAAAGGAAGCATTTCAGGCCCACACAAAGCTCTTGCCAACTCACCCCACAGCTTTTCAGATCATGAAGCTCATAGGTGTGATGATTGCACTGGATTTGCAACCTTATTCTACTGTTGAAGATATTGGATTCTGTCAACTTCTAAATTTTTTGCAACCTTCATACTACATCCCATCGGACTACTTTTTCCCATACAGTCATGCCAAATATCTATGAGACATGCTGCAGTCAGGTGGAGAATTTACTGAATCAGGCTGTAGGCAGGGTTTTCCACTGCACAACTGATACATGGACCAATAAAACCTCACTACGTGCATACCTCTGACTCACAGCACACCAGCGTTCACCTACACTCATAGCATATGGTGGCATAACTACTATTGACTCCTCCTGCTCTTCCTCTGGCCTGGTAATACCCCATCCCACTGGATGTGTGTTTTCCTTAATGTTGCAGTCCTTTCAAGTGAACACACTGGTGTTAACATTCTTATGACTTTGAAAGAAATGATTGACTCCTGGGTTAGCACAACAGGTTTGCATGGTGGGTTCTTTATTACAGTAATGGGAGGAACTTGTGAAAAGCAGTTTATGATGGCCACTTCCAGGAAATCTGCTGCTTTGATCATACATTGAACCTTGCAGTCACTGGTGCTTTCCAGAGCAGTGTGGGTGCTTCTCATATTGTTGATACTTCACAAGACATCTGTAGCCATTTCCATTGTTCTGCTAAAGCAACCAGAAAGCTACAAACTGTTCAGGACCTGATGATCTTACAAAACTGTGGGCTAGCCTAAGATGTCAGTACACAGTGGAACAGCACATTTTATATGTTGCAACACTTACTGGAACAGAAGTGTAGTGTGTTCTACATAAGTTGTCCATCGATCAGGATATTGATGGGTACTGCCATACCAGGACTGGAGCATCACTGGGAGCATGGTCCAGGTTCTGTCTCCCTTTTGAGAAATGCATATGTTCTAAGTTTTAATACAGCTTTAATATGGTCAGGTCATTCCAGCTGTCCTTCTCCTCATGTCATTCATGGAGGGTTTCCAGGAGTGGATCATTATGGACTTGTTTTCCAAACCCTTCAAATAACTCATTGAAGGGCTTACTAGGGAGTTAAGATCATAGTTTACAACTGTACATGACAATACTAGTTACCTGTTCTCAGAAATGCTAGACCCAAGATTCAGATGTGAGGCATTATGCCTAGACATGCAAAGTCACAGAGTGAGTAAGTACCAGTAGTAACTGTGCAGTAAATGTGAGGGAGTCATGAAAGAGAAGGACCTGTTCCATTCACAGGATGCTGGTGGATCAAACAGTTCTGTAACAACCAGAGTGTGCTGCATTGGGAGCCCAAGTGACAGTGGTGTGGGTTGTGGAATGCCACTAACAATGAGGTTGCCTTCTCATACAGGAAGACAGGGTGAGTAAGCAATGCAGGCCCATGACACTGTACTTCAGGTTAGAAAAGCTTTCTGTGACTGCCATGAACAATGATTACTTGCTAGATAATCATTTATGGAACCTATTATGGAATGTCTCCCTAGCACACATCTCAAAATGAAGGGAATGTAATAACTCCTATAATATTTAACACAGAGAATGTTCTAAGGAAACAGGGGGGAAGATCCTCTCCCCGAAGAAGCCTTATTAGGTGAAACATTGGGCTCCAGGGTTCTCTAATTAATGTTTATGCAATAAAGATGGAACCATAGCTGAACTCAAATTGGAGTGCCTAGTTTCTCACTTATTTATCGAAAAAACAGAACTTATCACAAAATTGAAAAATCTGCATTTCAATGTGCAGAAATAGTCATTAAATACAGTGTATTTTAACACTATTTTACAGCACATTTGGTTCACACAAAAGCCATGCAGAGTAGAATCTAAACATTTGCACTTTAACATGCACACATAGTGACTAAGATTTTTTCTTCTCAAATCAAGGCTTCGAATAGAAAGTAAACAGCAGAAGAAACACATAAAGCTGTGCCAGCCAGGATGCAACACAGTAATGCCACATTATATTACAAAATGCTGCAGTATACTGCAGGGAACAGTGTAATTTAATGGCAATGAAGCCCGTTTGTCATGCAGTATTTTGTGACATGTCATTTACCTCAAGTTACTGCACTGCAACATGGTTAGCTCCACTGGAAAATAATTATTTGAAATTTGGGGACCAGGATAGGCACACTGAGCTAGAGTTCATTTCCAGTTGTCACCAAGGGAAAGGATATTAAGCGGGAGTGAACAGTCAGTAATTTAGTAACAGCAGCAAATGTACAGCAACATAAATGTAAGGTACAAATAACCAATTACAAAGGTATAAAACTAAGCAGATATTTTGCAAATGTTGGAGTTATGGAGTGGAACAGCAATTACAATAACATGGTGAAAATAATTACAACATGCTATGGGACAAGGTAATACAGTGCAAAAATAACAAATTAGAAAGCTATGAAATTGGAAAATAAAGTGCAAAAAACTTGAATACAATGGAAACCCAGTGCTATGAATTAAAAAAAATAATAATAATTTTGTTGATAGTGATGCTGGTGGAGGGAGATGGATTTATGCACCCTACAAATTGCTCTTCTTTCTGATCAGCAATTGAATTATATTCCTAATTCCTAATTCCATGACTCACTGCAACATTAAAATGACTCGATTGACACAGAGACAGCTGTAACTGCCCATATGTATGGCATTTAGGAGCTACTGGAATTTCATTTGTTGGTTATAGTTAAGGGACGTTTTTAACCATTGCTGAGTTTTACTCCTTTCTTGAAGCTGATAATGTGAAATCATTGGCATACCTCTACGTTGTTGCAAACTACAGTATGTAATGTAATAAGCTAGCTAAGAGAGCTGCAGTAGCCATAGAATACTGTAACTTGTCTCTTTACTCAGGCACTCTTCTTCTTATTTTTGTGTATTTTAGTAACAAAAAAAAAAAACTCAGGTCAGAGCTGATACGGCTGCACTGAGCTTTTATGAGCACCTCTGAAATTGCCATGCACAAGATGGATGCAGTGCCTGAACTGTGCATGCGTAATATTCATTCACACACTGTCTGACTCAGTGCCACCATGTTGTGCATGGCAGATGTCAGTGCCACAGTTGCAGAAGGAAAATAAGTGTCCCAGAAGTGGGTGTGTTTGTGCGCCTGGAGGAGGGAAAGCGCCGTATAAGCACAAGCACTGGAAACTGTGCCAGAGCACTGTGGAAGCACTCCAGCCAATGTTCTGGCCACATGCTTCCACAGTACTCATCTGAGATATGATGTTGGCATAACTTCTGCCTGAAGCAGATAGCATGCATGGTGGTCTTTGCTGAGGTGTTACCTGTGTACGGCTGAGAAGAGAAAAGGGCACCACACCATGGCTTCTAACAATTATTTGAAGTCATGGTGTATGTAGGAGGGCTTTAGCTATATTGGGGATTGGGGACCAGACTGTGAGGATATGGGCCTCTGTAAGGGAGATGGCCTCTATCCTTCCAGGAAGGGGACAACAGTCCATAGTGGAAGGTCTAAATGTTACTTGGATGAGCATTTAAACTAGCTGGGGATGTGTGAAGGCTGTACTATCAAAGGAAGTAAAGACTGATCCTCCAAAATGGTGAAGCAACAAGGTGGAAGGGTCCAAGGAGAGGAAGATCCCCCAGGGCAGGGGTACAGGAAAACAGGGGTGGGACAAGGTGGAGAACAAGGGGGTTATAAATCAGGATAGTGCTCTCGGGGTTCATTTAGGCATCCAACACCAAGGGTGTGTGTAAAATTTGAGTTTGGCACACCACCCTATCTTTTATTTCATATCATTGCTGTGGAGCATTTTTTTCAGCACTGCAATTATATAAATAGAAGCACATCTCTGTGAAGCCATGGTTAGGTTCAAGTCCACAATCAGGTTCAAGTCCCTGTTTAAAACTGTTTACTTTTTTTAAAAGCAGTTTTTCCCAAAAGTGTACTGAAAAGAGCTAAGTTATTCTTTTAACATCTGACTTATGGCAAAGCCTGAGTGCAAGAGGTGGTGAAGTGTGTGGTGCAACGAAGGGTAAACCATGACTGGTGCATGTGTGGGGCAAAGGAAACCCAGTGTATTTGCCATTATAACCAGCTGGTTATAACAGCAAATTATAACAAGGTTTCCCTATGAGGAAAAAAATGCTCCCTGGTTACTATAAAACAATAATTATTTGCCATTATATATATACTGTATATCAAGTATACTTCATGTTTGAGTTATAACAACCTTTTTTTCATTTGATAAATGAAATTATTACTTAGTGGTAAGTTTAACCTTTATGGGCCCGATGCCATGTTCAAAACATTTGCACATGCAAAAAAGTTGTTCCTGTACATTTCAAAATATATTTTTTTGGGGGGGAGGCATTTCAAAATTTGCAGAAGTGGCCTAATGCACATGCATATGCATTAGAAATTTGACCATATACAGTTGCAGCATGCGGTATTCTGCCACACAGCTGAGAATGGTGAGATGCAGCAGTATACCATTGTAACAGTGATGCTTTTACTGTGACGCCGTTACAGTGACACCAGCCCATCACCACCCGCAGTGTCAACCAGGTTGTCAGAGCGATGACTGTGTCATTGACACTGGAGTTTGACCGCTCTCACCTCACAACCGCCCCCCCCCCCCCGGAATTGGAATCTATATATATCCAGGATGAACAATGAAGAAGGGTTGGTGTGATCTCTGATTGTGGTCAGGACCTGGCGGTGTCAGGGATGTCGGAAACCATGTGTCACTGTGGGGGAGGTCAGCAATATTTATGTCACCACGGCATGCGGGAACCAGATGCAACAAGGCGTAGCACTGCACCATTATGTAACCTTTATCCACACAGTATAAACTTTTGGTTGGATAGTATTTCTCTAATTGGCTGTGATGGCAGCAATAACAGCCATTGCTGAATCAGAAAACAGCAGAACAAAACCACTGTATGTCAAAACTGTAGATCTTAAAAATGTCCAGTCTTTTCACTACATGTTGTTTTATAAGGCCAGGCTTATTCAAGGACTAAGAAAAACTAAGGGCCATCTCAGCAGATTGAGATCAGAAGGAGGGTGGGTGGAAGAGGCGAGGGACCAGGCAGAGGTATTTAACAAGTACTTTGCCTCTGTGTTCACTAGGGAGGGGGATGGGATATCTACAAAGCAAGGCATGAAGGGGATAGAAGCGGCAGGGAGTGGGATCAGGGGAGCAACAGAAATGGAGCGAGAGGAAGGGAAAGGTACCCCAGGGGTGTCACATCTGGATAAGGATAAAAAGACCAGTAAGGGGGAGTGGACGGATGATGCTATCTCCACCAAAAGGGTGTGGTTAGCCCTCAAGGCCCTAAAGAAAAACAAATCTCCAGGGCCGGATGGCATTCATCCCAGAGTACTATGGGAACTGGCGGACATACTGGCTGCACTCCTGGCGGAGCTTTTCAGCAGGTCACTTGAGACAGGGAGGGTACCTAGTGATTGGCGAGAGGCACATGTGGTACCAATCCATAAAGGGGGTCAAGGAAGTACCAGGTAACTATAGACCCATCAGTTTGACCTCGGTGGTGGGAAAATTAATGGAGAGTATACTAAAGGAACGATTGGGGGTGTACTTGGAGGAGGTGGGAGGTCTGGATAGTCGGCAACATGGGTTTGTGCCAGGTAGATCATGTCAAACCAACCTTGTGGAGTTCTATGAATGGGTAACATCAGAACTGGACAGGGGTAAGCCTGTGGATGTATTATTCTTGGACTTCAGCAAGGCGTTTGACTCTGTCCCCCACAATGGTCTGGTGGAGAAACTGATGGGGTTAGGAGTAGGCCCTTTGATGGTCAGATGGATTGAAAACTGGCTAGCTGGACGCACTCAGAAAGTAGTGGTCTGTGGGGAGCTCTCAAACCCTAGAGAGGCTGGTAGTGGGGTACCACAGGGCTCGGTCCTGGGTCCGATCCTGTTTAATGCATACATATCGGACATCAGGGAGGGTATAGGGTGTGAAATGAGTCTCTTCGTGGATGACTCCAAGATGGGAGCAGTAGTTGAGGGAGAAGAGGGGAGGGTGGCCCTGCAAGGGGACCTGGACACCCTGGAAAGCTGGGCTCACACATGGAAATTAAATTTCAATATCACCAAGTGCAAGGTGTTGCATCTTGGTCAGAGAAACCCTAAACACAGGTACACCCTTTGAGGGGAGGCGCTGGAGGCCTCAATAGGGGAAAAAGACCTAGGGGTCATGGTGGATACATGTATGAATAACTCTGAGCAGTGCAGGAGAGCAGCTAGCAAGGCAAACAGGATGTTGGGATGCATTGTAAGCGGGATCACCTCTAGGAGCAAGGAAGTGATTCTGCCGCTGTACAATGGACTGGTTAGACCACACCTTGAGTACTGTGTACAGTACTGGAGACCACATTTGAAGAGGGACATACAGCTCCTGGAGAGGGTACAGAGGAGGGCAACAAAGATGATACGAGGGCTAGGAGATTTGACTTATGAGGACAGACTTGAGGAGCTCTGCCTGTTTTCATTGGAGGAGAGGAGAGACAGGGGGACATGACTGAGGTCTTCAGGCACCTCAAGGAATAAATAGGGTAAACATGGAGGGATCTTTAGGCTAAAGCAGGAGGTATCACCAGAGGGCATGATTTGAAGTTGGAAGGTGGAAGGGTGAGGGGGGAAAAGAGGAGGAGGTTTTTCACCGAGAGGGTGGTGGACCCTTGGAATGCACTGCCTGGTGAGCTGGTTCAAAGATCCACAGTGGAGGGCTTCAAGAGAGGGTGGGACAGACACAGAAAGTGGATGTATCAGATGATGGCCTGTCCCAAGGGGGGTGGGGATGGATGATAGGGGTTTCTAGAGAACAAGGGATGGGAGGGTCTCAGCACCCAACTAAGGATCTAGGTTCGAGTAGACTCGATAGACCGTAAGGCCTAATCTGCTGGCAAATAGTATGTTAGTATGACTATGGATTTATTTATTTATTTATTTATTTAAAATATTCACCAAACACCTTGTTATGCCATTCCCTTTTCAAGTGAATGCCATGAGAGCTTAGTGCAAGATGAATCAGTCATTTATTACACAAATACATCAGCAATCCATACAAAAAATGAATGAAAATACAGCTAGTAAATAAAAGGATTCTCAGATAATTTTTCCTCCAGTAGATCTTCTAGTTAAGAATGCCTCCAGGCTTGAAACCTATAAATTAGTTTTACTGCATGGCCCTTTCATCATTACATTGTTTCATTCTACCATGTCCTTGAAAAGTAAAATATAGTTGTGTAAACATGGTAATGGAACCCTTTCTTCTGCAATGGAGTTTTTGCACATATGAAAAACTATGACCATAATCTGGGAAAGGGAGGTGCACAAAGAAAGGATATAGGGCATATTAAAGACATAGTTCATGGCAATAAACATAATATAATATATCCATAAATTAGGGCAAATAAAGAGCAGATGTTTTCTTCTAATAGATAACTAACAATGTTATGTATTGTATTTTGATGGGTTAGAAATTACTTTCTACTGTTTAATAAATTATTTGTTAGTGCAGTGAAACAAGTTGGTTTTCACCTTCACTTTTCACACTGATAGTAAAAAAAATCTTGTTGCCACTGTTATAAAGTGACTTCTGTACCTATGCTGGTTTTTGCAGCACAAACAAAATACCATTTTGTGATGAGTGTATTTTACTCTCTAAAGTTCAAGGACCAAGAATCTCACTAGTGAGAAATGCTGAATGTTTCCGAGTTGTAGACATTCAACTGAATAGAAATACCAATTTCACCTTGTTCATCCCTCAGGGTGCTATTCATATAGCAAGCATAGCTATCTGATTCTCTGCATAACAATGTTCATTTTTGTACTCTTCCTTGCTATGCTTTCTACTTTTTATTTGTTTGCATTTCCTATGTCTGTCTGAGTACAGATATTGTTTGCCTTGTCCCCCCCAAAAAAATACAACCTGTAAAGCTTGTTGACACATTGTGCAGTTATCTTGAGGTGGGATTAGAACCTATCCAACTTTTTGCATGTTTGCTGTACTGCCACAATCAAAGCGTGTTGATGCATTGTCCTGTAATCATGTGTGGGATTAGAACCCATGCCACTTTCTTGATGTTTACAGTACTGCCACAGACAAAAAAATATTAGTAATAGTAAATAGTAAAATAGCAATAAACTGGATGAGTGGTGTAAGACCCTAAAACACCACTGTCTTAGCAGCTTCTATAGTTATGGTTATCTACACATTATACAGATTTTTATCTTTCTTTTGGTAAGAGGAACAACTGCTCACAGCTTGTTAAATAAATGTGCTGATTTCTGGTTAGTAAGTAGTAGTTAGATGTGTTGCTGAATTTTAATCTGTTATTTGGGTTGGGAATGTTGCATACAGTGTTTTAAATCATTATTTTTATTTTACTTCTTTTATTTTCAAGAAACAACCAGACATTAAACATAAAGGAACCTTCATTCAAGAAGAGATGCATGAGGGAGTTCATGAGAGATTGCAAATTTTCCAGCACCAACAGGCTTTGAAGCATGTGTGAAGTGATAATATTTTAGATAAGTGTGCCTGTCCGTGGAACTGCTGTTAGGTTTTGTTATGAATGGGATCTTATTTTTATTTTGTTTACTTGTATCAGTAATAAACTGGTTTGTATTCTGTGAGAGGCATAAACATTATTTTTTTTACTTATTTTATGCATCTCTCTGCACATGATTCTATGACTGTGACAGCAGAAACACAGAGCTCAGTGAAGTGAAGTGAAGTGAAGTGAAGTGAAGTGAAGGAAATAAGAATAAGAATATTCAGTTCAAGACCTAACCTAAGAGCAGTTCCCCAGACAAACTACACACTGACATACAAGTTCAGCCGAAAAATAAAACATGATAAAAATGTATTAGTTGGGTTGTGGTTTAAACATTTATGGCAGTTGGTGCTGTACTGTTTAGACACTGATTTAAACACTCAGCTGCCTGCTCAGAACTTTTATTTCTGAAGGATTATGAAGCTTTGAGCCATTTCTGACCAGTTTCTCTAGCACAGTGTGTCTTGAGTTACCTCCCACTGTTAGCTAAATTTATTTGTAAATTAACCCATTCACCACTGACTTTAGTATACTTTCTTCTGGGAATTGACTGAAAACTTTCCAGCAGCACAGTAGGGAACACACACCACACAGGAAGTGTAACCAGTTGTAAACAAATCAGAACGTCATTGTGTGTGTGCAGAAGGCAGCACAGGTCAGGGGAACATCAGGGCAAGCATAAAAATGTAAACAAAAACAAAGAAGAAACTGGGCTCCTTTTAGCAAGATGTTGTGCTGCACAACAGAATTTTAAACAGCTACATGCTCAGCAGAACAGAAGGAACACATCTATGTGATACTGACTTTTTTTTATGTAGTACTGCTGTTTTAAGCAAGAGGCAGAGATATGTGCCTCAGCACCAGTCAAAACACTTAGCGAAGGACAACTGCCTCACATTCCTGTCACATGCTACCATAGCAATTGTTCTCTCCTTCATCATGGCAATATGTCAGCATGGCTCTGCCCATGCAGCTGTAGAAATTGCATTTTTGCTAGTCTGCTTCCCTCTACTCACCTACACACAGATTTGCATACCCATTGTATTTTTGAGGCTTCTGATTCTATTTACATTTACAGATACTACACAAATCGGAAATTACCTGCCTTATGTTTTGTGCAGTTTTCATGTGGCAAGCTACACTTGCCACTCCTCATGTCATATGTGCTCTTTTGTGCAGGGAATTGAAAGATTATTGCTATGGTTAGTGTGTATGAGTCAACTGTGCTGAGATCTGAGTAATGAAATGGCAATCAGAATGTAGCAACAAGCAACCTTTAATCAGTCGGTGCACCTTCACTCATACACATGGAGTTTCATATCCATGATGCTTTGTGCTGGATCCGAGACTTTTGATTACATATGTGGTTACAGAAATCACACAAACTGGAAAGTATTTGACTTCTTGTATCACTTATGCACCCAACATATTGTTCCTCTTCTTTCTGATCAGTATTTAGATCATTTCTCTCTTAATTCCACCCACTATGATGATAAAAGGATTTCAATGATGCATAGGCATTTGTAGCCTCTAATCCTTCTGGGATATAGTGTAAATAGACTCTGGAATTTAATTTATTGTATGTAGTTAGGGGTTGCTTTTGCCGTTCCCAGGTTTCACCCTTTTTTTAACTAATAATGTTAAAACAGTGGTGCAACTGTATCGTGTCACAAATTGTGTAGCGTATTTGGCCTTCTCAGACACATGCAGGTGGTATAGAATACTGCATATTATTTCCTCATTCAGGCACTCCTACCACTCCAGCCAGGGGTGTGAGAGAATCACTTCTGCAATCTCAGTGACTCTTTTTCTCCTCTGACCACTGAACATGGTTTCACAGTGATTTGGGACCCTGCTGTGACTGGTGGTTAGCGCCGTCTCTTCCAGCCAAGTTCACCATTTGGGAGCATGGCCAGAAGAGGGGTGCATTTTTAATTGGGAGATTACTCCAGCCAGGGGGTCAAGAGAGTCACTGCTACAATTTCAGTGACTCCCCCCCCAACCACTGAATGTGGTTTCACAGCACTGCAGGACCCTGTTCCAACAGGTGGTTAGCTGTGCCCCCTCCAGCCAAGTCCACAAATCAGGAGCAGCCAGAATAGGTGATCTTTTTAAGTCATGAGCCCAGCTCAGCTAAAAACAGCACACAACCATGATTTTTTATACTACTGCACCAGCTAATGATTCAAGAGAGTCAGTACTGCAATCTCAATGACTCTCCCCCCTCTGACTGCTGAATGCAGTTTCACAGTGCTCCAGGAACCTGCACTGACCAGTCGATAGATCTGTCCCTCCAGTCAGGTCCACCAAGTGGGAGCATGGCCAGAAGAGGCACACTTTTTACAACAGGAAACCAGCTTGGCTAAAATCTGCTCACAGCCCTGAACTCTCTACACTACCACTCCAGCTAGGGACTCAAGAGAGTCATTCCTGCAGTCTAAGTGACGTTCTCCCCCTCTGACCACTGAATGTGGTTTCACAGTGCTCCAGGACCCTACTCTGACTGCTGGTGAGTCCTGCTCCCTATAGCCAAGTCCACCAATTGGAAGCATGGACAGAAGAGGTGCACTTTTTAAACTAAGAGCCCAATTCAGCTATAAACAGCTCACAGCCCTGAACATTCTACACTACCACTCTGGTCAGGGGTTTGAGAATGTAACTCCTGCAATTTCAATGATTCCTTCCCCTCCAACCACAGAAAGTAGTTTCACAGCACTCCAGGACCCTGCTCTGACCAGCAGTTAGCCTCACCCCTCCAGTCAAGTCCAGCACTTGGGAGCTCAGTCATTCAAAAGACAACTGCTGTGAAGAGTGAAGGACCCCAGCACAATGAACATTGAAGAACCTGCCTGGAGTCAGCCATAGAGACAGCCAACAGTCAGCCATGCTGCCTCCTGCAGCTCAAAATTCTATTTGGTATAATCTGATAGGGTAAGTGAGTACATGAACATTAGCAATGATAACTGGCATTCTAATCAGTACACTGTGTGATTGGGAGAGAAGGGTATCATACAATATAGAAGGCAAGGGACCTTTTAAAATGGAATAAAAATTATAGGTCAACATTTTCACCACTAATATACACTGCTGCTTTAATTATTACACAAGATAGCCATAGCATAAATGCTGTTTACAGATTTCTTATCACAGCACAGTCGTACTTAGCAAAATTCCTTCTGGGCCGTAATATAGTGTAGTATGCAATATAATTCACATTTAGAACATACAGCACTGCTTATATAATTATGAGTAGTGCACTAGGATCCACTGTGATGTATATTATTATGAAATGGACAGGGTGAAATCTGAAACCTTACTGGTCAACCAGCTAGTAGATCAGGGACATTATTGCAGTACAATGGCATGCTGGCACTAGGGTGACTCTATCACAAATCAGTGCCTAGTAATGTAAACTCAACATTCTAACTGTCAGCCATTAATATCACGGTGCCAGAAACATACTCCAGAAATGCTTACCAACTTCCAAATTTTTTTTTGAGATTCTTAAAGAGCAAGATAACATCATGATAACACCAGAAGTGCAGCAGATGCTGAGAGAGTGTGTGTAACTCTTATAAGTTAAACAACCATTGTAAACTGCCATGTCATAGAGAGTGAAAGTGCTCTGTCCTAACTAAAAATGACCCACAACAAAGCCAAGATGGTACACCAGCCAAACTGGGCAGTGAATCAATTTCATGACTGGGTTAGAGTGAAAATATATATTTTAACTTGAAACATCGAAAAGAGTAAATTAAGCAGTATCTTACATCAGCTGTATGGGCCTGTAAGAAACAGTACTGGAGCAACATATCTTCATACAGTTCTCTCAGAGTGGGAATCAGCTGTATTTTAGCAATAGCCCTAATCTCAGCTACAGTTTTGTAACCTAATGCTGGGCACTGACTTCACAACAACAAATGACATGTTTCTTGGTATCCTAAAAGCTCTCAGGTGACAGAAAAATGATAAAGCATCCCACTTCACCTATATCCAAGCCAATGACTTAGAGATAAGAAAAAGCCCTGCACTGAACATTCCTACTGTGGTGAGAGTCATGAAAAATGCATTGATGGATGTTTGTTTGTTTGTTTAAAATTTTATTTTTATACAGGTTTATCTGTTGGGAAGTAAATCCCCATTTTCAACAAATACCTGTGGATGTATTACTTTTCTTTCTGTCTGCCATGGTATAGATAGTCTTTAACACTCACAGATAAACTCTTACAAAATACAAGTTGATGAAAATGCCTTGAACTATCCCAGTATGGCATACAAAAAGCAAATAAGAATCATGCTGACCCTTACAAGAACAGTCAAAACAAATAAAAGGGCTTCATTGCTGAACTCCATGGTGGCTCATTGTGCCCACTGTGATTGCTAGAACTGTACCTCACCATGCTCCTTGCTGATGCCCCAGCTTTCTACCTCTACCATCATCGCTTCACTGGCCCACAGTTCACTCATACATCTCTCTGGTTCACCAAAGAACCCAAGAAAAAGAGCTTTTTCACCAGCATGCTGCTCAGGATTTGTACAATGTCAAATGGGTATTGATATGCTAAGCACAGTTTAAGAAGCAGGGTTGTGCACCTTATGCCATCAGCTGGCTTGGGGTCTCAAGAAATCATGGCAGTTACCAGCCACCACTGGGAGTCATCCCTTAGAAGCCACTGGGCCAAAACTTATAAGACCTACATCTAAGTAGGAGAGGGAGTACAATCCTGGGAAAAAAAATGCTCTATTTATTTCTAGTGCTTTAAACTAGCTTCAAAGGGGGAGAATGGACTTAGATCCACGTCTCTGATGTCCAATATCAGTACCCAGGATTATTGTAACGTGTTGTCCATTAACGCCAGATCATTGAATACACTTAAAATTTCTGAATTAGAAGCTAAATGCCATTTGTTAAATCTAGATATTATTTCAGTAACAGAAACCTAGTGGAACACCAATTCAGAATGGTCAACAAGTATCCAGGGTATAAACTCTATCAAAAAGATCATACAGATGGGGGATAGTCTTCATGTATGTTAAAGACACGATTGCCTCACATGAGGCCACCTTAGAAACTTGTACTGAAAGTTATGGATTAATGTACAACTGAAAGGACAGTCCCAAATAATATTTGGTAAATGTTACCGACCACCTAATGTCAACCATAGATATACAATGGCCAAGCACAACTTGGAATTTAGAATTGCTCATACAAAAAATGGAACTAGATCCCTACTGTATATGCATATTTGAATAATAAAAAGGGAAACACCAGACAAGTTGGACCATTAAAATCTGATAATAATTTGATTACTAATAACAAGGATATAACTGATACACTTAATTTATACTTTTGTTCAGTATTTTTGAAAAAAGATAAAAAAATGTATCCAAAGACAATTGGCACTAAACATAAAACACTGACTGTAAGTATCAAACAAACCGAGGAGGTGTTAAAAACATTAAAAAAATCAGTGTCCCAGGACCTGATGGCATCAGCTCAAGATTTCTTATAGAAACAGCGGAAATTATCAAATGACCATTAACTTTAATTTTTAACAAATCCTTGGAAGAAGCTACTGTTTCTGTTGATTGGTTAAAGGCATATGTAACACCCATTTTTAAGAAAGGATGTAGAAATTACCCTGTTAATTATCATCCCATTAGTTTAACCTCAGTACCATGTAAACATTTGGAAAAAATAATCAAAAATATAGTTGAAACAGAACAACAAATACTTAACATTAATGATAATACTCAACATGGATTTAAACAGGGGCACTCATGCACATCAAACCTTATAACCTTCTATAATAACATAATTCAAGGGCTAGATTCCAATATACCTATGGACATAGTTCTTCTAGATTACAGTAAAGATTTTGACCATGTTTCCCACAATAAATTAATTGATAAACTTTTTTATTTAGGACTCCCTGCCAACTTGATATTCTGGACCGATAGTTGGCTGACCAACAGGACACAGCAGGTTAGAATTAATGGAGTACTATCTGATTGCGGGAGGGTGACCAGTGGTGTACCGCAGGTCTCAGTTCTTGGACCAACTCTATTTAATTTATTCATCACTGACATGGTAATTAACTCTAATAATACACTTTCTAAATTTGCCGATGACACAGAATTGGGTGGAAGAGTTGATTACATTGACAACATCAACCAACTTCAAAATTATTTAATATGCATAGATAATTGGGCTACCTCAAACGAGATGGACTTTAACATAGATAAATGTTCAGTACTTCATTTTGGTAACTATAACCCTATGCAACTTTATAAACTTAAAGATACAATATTAAAAGTATCAACAAGTGAAAGAGACCTTGGCATTATAATTAATAATAAACTCACCCCTACTGACCATTGTGATAAATTAGCTAGAAATTCAAATGCATTACTGAGGAGGATTGATCGTACATTCATTCTAAAATCAGAGGAATGTTTAATTCCACTATATAGAGCCTATATTAGACCTTACTCAGACTACGGCTCACCCTTCTGGAGCCCATATCTAAAAAAAGATATAACCAGAGTGGAACCAATTCAGAGAAGAGCCACTAGAATGGTCCTTCATCTAACACATTTAGATTATCAAAGTAGACTCTGGAAGCTTAACCTACACTCCCTAGAATTGAGGTGTACAAGAGGAGATCTTTAATTTCTCTACAAACTACTAAAATCACCATCTCTAATGCAGCAATGTGGCATACATTACTCCAAAAGGAAACATGTCCCTAGACTACACTTAAGGCAGCTCGAAGTACAAACAGTAAAAACTAATCGAAGGCTTAACTATTTCTGAGTAAGGGCCCCAAAACTGTGGAACAAACTCCCACAGAGTTTGATAGACAGTGAAACATTTGAAGTATTTAAAAAGAGAATAGATATTTGGCTAACTCACTCTCTATTTAATTCTTTGGAAAAGACCTTTGAGCAAAATGCTCTTTTTCAAAGGTTCCACATCAGGACACGTACATTTAGAATACAATATAATACAACAGATATGACCTGTTAAGGTTAAACATGGTATGAAGGAACAATATGGATGGTATAATAATACTATACATGTGGTTATAAAGTGCAAAGCAGGTAGAACATGTTCTAAGGAGATTGGAGAATTGGCAGGAGGGAGAGATTAGAGAAGTGGTAGAAGGGAGAGGTATGGTTGAGAGACTTGGTAATCAGGTAATTCCTTGAGGCCCAGGAGGCATTTGAACATGCTAATAATCCATGGGGTAGGGCTGCCGAAGTCAGGCATTGTCACGGAAAACAGAGGGAGAAAAGAGATAGAGGGGAAGTTGTAGGAGTTGAATGTCATTTAGAGGAGTGGCAAGAGTGGCCAGGAGGTACCTACAATGACAATAATATTCCGCAGATTTTGTGGGGGGTATTCTCGATGGGCTTATGTCTTCTTATGGCCCACAAAAACCAAGTAAACCACTGTGAATGGTCAGAAATCTTCTCTGGTAAGAGTTCATTTCATAACCGCAATAAGACACTCCAAGGTGTGGGTTGTGGTTGGAAAATGAGCCTTCTTGCATCATAGAAGCTGTCAGCTTTACCCTGTGCTTTAACCCACCAAAGCAGGACATTATCCCTCCACAGCCCATACCCTGTCATGTTATATTGCTTAAAGGAGAAGTCCACCCAGAATGTGCAAAAACATATGTTATGTAGAGTGTTTTGATATGTATGTTAATTCCTAGTGTGTCCTTCCCTCTGTCTGCTATTAGGAGTTTTTCCTAAATTAGCCTGCTAGCTGTATGGTAGTTTTACGACCCCTGGAGATCTCCATCACAAATAGGGTTATTGGCTTTCTTTCTCCTACGATGCACCTTGGCTCATGTGACAGTGATGTAGCTATGCCCTTAGATTTAGCAGGGTCTGTCACTGCTCAGCCACAAAGATAATACTTCTTTCAGAGAAGTCACACTGCTAGATTTTGGGTGAGTGTAATCATTATTTTTTGACATTAGTACCTTGTCCTTCAATGTTACAACCTATAAGGTGATGTTCAATTTTTACTACTTAGTACTGGTGCAAAAACTGAAAGTGACTGAGAGGAATAGAGTAAACAGTGACATGATTCACACACACACACACACACACACACACACACACACACACACAGAGCAGAGCATAGCAGGACAAGGTACTGATATCAAAAAATAATAATGATTTCACTCACCCAAAATCTAGTAGTGTGTCTTCTCCGGAAGAAGCATTTTCTCTGTGGCTGAGTTGTGACAGGCCCTGTAACAAGACACTGGCTTCCTGCAGGGGCAATTAGACATCACACCAAAGGGCACTCTGGGAAGACTAGAGGCCATAAAGAAACCAGAATGGCAACCTCCAAGGGCAATAAAACAGTTAGGGAAAGTTAGAAAAAACATCTCTCACAGCCAGAGGAAAAGAAAACACTGGGAACTGGTTAGAACACAGAAAAAAAGACTACTACATATCTTTTTCTGATTTTAACATGGAGTTTTCCTTTAAATAATGGATTCTCCTGGTCAAATCTTGTTTTAACTAATACATTTACATAACTAACCTTAAAGTGGTTTTCCAGGTTCCTGTCAAACAATGACAGTTGGCACTAGAAAAATTAAACTGTTTTAACATTCCCCTCCCTCACTGAATTTCAAGACATTCCATTCTTTATCAGTATTGGCATTTGCACTGAAAGTGGGTCTTTGCCCCATTACGCTTCATCTGTCTTTGCTCCTTTTCCTGCCACAAAGTCATAATCCTCTGCATGTGACATCATAATCTGTTCCACAGCAGTAGTTTAGGATGTCATAAATAGAGGATTATAACTTCATGGTAGGAATACTAAAGTGAACAGATGAAGTCGAAATGCAAAAGATCCTGTTTTAATGATTTCATCAATAATAAATCAAAGTACCAATCATACTAAGCAGTGACAAACTGCCCCAAGCAGAAGCAGTACCCAACAGGAAATGAGATGTGGCATCTCAGCTAGAATATACTGTAGAAATAAATTGCTTGTAAATTCCTTGGGGATATAGTATGTGAAAATACGGCATACACTTAAATGCTACCATATACTATTTTGCAAGTCACCTACTACAAGGATACTAAGTTATTCTTCTCACTTTGCCTAATTTCGTCAATCTCTTCAACACTTTTTTTAAAACTTTTCCTCCACTGCATCTTCTGGATGCTGGGGCTATGCTAAACATTAATTTGCTTGCCCAACAAGCTTGGCCCCTTCCCCCCCAGGTCACACCTGGAATTGAGCCTCGGCTCAGTGTGCCTTTCCTGGTTACCAAATGTTTAAATAAATAAACAACAAGGGACACCAGTGAATAATCAGAGTGTGTAATTAATGCCAACAACAGAAAACCAACACAACATTTTACAATGTATCATGTTGGTATAAACTCTTCATAAATATCTATTACAGACCCATAAAAGTTGACATAACACACATGGGAAGCAAAGGCAGTTTGCAAAAAAGGTGGTATGTACAGTAAAAGCATAAACATTACCAGAAGACAGATAATTTCCAAGTTGTTTGTTTTTTGTAACTCTCCAATGCATATTCATGTATTTTAAAACAGCAGTGCAATAAAACTGGGGCACAACCATTGACCCTATATTTTTTCCCTATAAAAGATTCCAGGCATCTTCTAGTTTTATTTGGTGGCAAAGTGTTCTAGTTCCATACCGTTTTGATAATGTATAAATGCTGTAATTTTTTTTCTCTCGAGAAAAAAAGATGGCTGCCACATTTGGCTTAGAAATACCATTGTAGACCTGGTAAGGGTGAGGGCTGAGAAAATACAATAAAACTCATGGTGCACAGCATAGGAGGTACCTAGAAAAGCAGATTAATTGAGAAAGCTAATATTTCTATTACTCATAGGTGAAATTAGCTTTGTTTGAAAACAAAACAAATGCTGTTGCACTGCTGCCTTAAAGTGCAAAACCCAGTACAAAGCATCATGGACATGCTAATCCTTGTGCAAGCAGTAGGCTGAATTGAAAGTGGTTCAATAAGGAAGACCACATGATGCAAGCTACCGGATAGTCGCTCCTCGGTACAGCTCCAGCCTCCCGTCTCTTTTAAAATGTTATCTGGTATATTTTCTCGATCTCTAAACCTACTAGTTTGTGTTATTCTGGTTCCCTATAACTTCATGCCCTTGCAGGATGATTTTGAGAGAGAATGGACAACTACATGAAAAAGCAACAGCAGAAACACACCCTGCCAGTTACACCAAAAAAGGCCCCCAAAAAATCCCGGGCCTCAAGTGGAGCAGAGAAGGGGGACACTTCGAATCAAGGTGCGGAACAGGATCCGCTCACATTGTCTAAATTTCTGGAAGAATTCAAACCATTTCAAGATGAGATTAAGGAGATGGCATCAGAAATCAAGTCGCTCACAAGAAAAATAGAAGAGATTACTCTGGTTACCTCAGACAACTTGACCAGGATCTTCTCTTTAGAGAAGCAAGTGGAAAGGTTCGAGCCTGAGATGGCAGCTATGTGCCAGAAATTGTCCAGATTTGAGGCTAGGCTTGAAGACGTCGAAGGTCACAGCCGGAGAAATAATGTAGTGATCCTCGGGCCACCGGAGGAAGAGGTGTGCCAGAATACTATTGCTTTTGCCCAGAAGTTGGTGGAGAAGATTACTGGCCCTTCCCCATTTGGGGCCAAATACATTATAGAGAAAGCCCACAGATCATTAAGACCGACGCCCCCTCCTGGAGCAATGCCCTGACCTATAATTTGCCATTTCTTAAACTTTCTAGAGCAACAACACTTTCTGTACAAAGTAAGAGAACTCCAAGAAGTTCGTTGGGAGCAAGCTAAGCTTAGGATAGCACAAGATATTCTGGGCTCAGTCCGTTTGAAACGTGCGGCATTTCATCCGGTTGTCTCAAAAGTCATCGCTGCTGGACTTAAATTTCATATGGGATTCCTGGCCAGGCTACAGGTACAGGTGGCCGGTTCCTGGGCTACCTATGAAGATCCTGAGGCAGCACTTACTGGCTTAAAAGTTTCCCTGCCAGATCTCTTTAGGGACATATGAAAGGCCTCTGGACTTTCCTGACAAGACAAGAATCGATGTGAGAAGTCTGGGCAATCACCCAAAGGAATCTTCCGGGAAGAACGTGGTTAAACATTCTTAGACTCTCATTTAAGCCCGACTAAGGGGCAGAAGGGAACCTTCTGTTATTATAGTGATCCAATTATTGATACATATTGTTGTTTGTTTTGTCTGGGTCTGGGGTTTCATTTAATTAAGAGGTTTCTCATTAGTTTTTTGTGTTTGGGGAAAACAAATCCAACCCAGTACTATTCAGTCCCCCCTCCCCCTGAGGGAGTTTGGTAAGATTTGGGCCTGGTAAAAGTTTATGGCTTTATCGTGCAGGTCATAGACGCTCATAATCTGGGGGAATTTAATTACAAGGGCTGCGATGTATCTTCCCTTGTAAAGCACCAGCGTGCAGTTATGTGTTTGTAACACAGGAGGGAGCTTGTGTTTCAGGCAATAAGAATTAGTTGTTTCTAAGGCCGGAGATAGTGGGGGTTTACTGGCTCAAAGGCACAACAATTTGAAGGAGAGGAACGGGGGCCTGTCTCTATGGGGCTGGAGAGCTTATTGAGATAACGCCCCGCATGGCAAATTTTATGTATTGTTGTGGCTAGCTTCTTGACCTCACACTAGGTGGTGTCTTCTCCTAACTAGCAAGGCACATATCTTAGCAAGCTGTGATGTTACTAGCAGAGACGCCTTACCTATGCTGGCTTGCTTTCAATGATTTTCATTAGGGGATAGGCGGTTGATACAATGGCCTGTACTGCAATAATGTTTAGTTCTCTCTCCTTTCTTGTTGTTAATATTTAAAGGGGTTGATTTATAACCTGCGGGGTTTGGGGATGTTTTCAGGGCTGGGGAGGGTAAGCCTTGGTATTGCTGAATATTGTTAGCGATAAGAGGGGTTTGGGTGGGTGGTTTTTTGGATAATGTTCTGGGTTTGCTGAAGTTTTGGATTGTTCAAGGGTTACTTGGGTGGGAGGGGAGGTACAGGGGCTTAGTAAGGGGAGGGTTGGGAGGACGGAGATTGGCACAGCAGGTTCAGGGGAATAGAATCACCTGGTTCATGGTTGCAGTATATGATAGATGTTTTACTTGGATTTACACCTAACATTATAGATGACTCAGAATATTAATATTGCTACATGGACTGTGAAGGGGATTAGGAAAAAACTGAAACAATACCAGGTACTCAAACACCTGAGTTTGTTGCATGCCCAGATATCATTCTTACAAGAATCTCACTTAGTGGAATCCAAAGTATCACAACTTCGGAGACAACAGATAGGTCAGGTTTTCTATGCCTCAGGGGAGACCAATAGCTGCAGGGTCATGAAACTGATTAATAGAGACATCCCATTTGTCCCTTCTCAGGTGTTTAGGGATGCAGATGGCAGGTATGTCTTAGTTCAGGGTACTATCTGGGCTATGCCGTTAGTCCTAGGTAGCATTTATGGACCAAACACAGATGATCCCTCTTTTTTCATGAAATTGATCTCTACGATCCTTCCTATACTCCCTACTCAAATTATCTTAGTGGGAGACTTTAACTCGGTCTCTGACCCTAATCTTGACAGATCAAGCACTGGGTTGAGGGGACTGTCCCCTGGGCATAGGGCCTTTAAGGAAATGATGGACCAATGTGGGTTGTGCAATGCCTGGTGAGTTATACATCCCAATATCAGGGAATATACTTATTGTTCACCAGTGAATGGGACACAATCTCTCACTGACTATCTGTTAGTCTCTTATGAGCTCTTGCCGGGGGTATTGTCCACCTCGATCCAACCGGGACCAATACCGGATCATTCCTTAGTGCTGGGTAATCTGGCTTTCCTTAACATTCCCAAGAGAGAGACCAGATGGAAATTAAATGAACAATTACTAAAAGATGAAAAGTATCAGGGATTGGTGAAAGAGCAGATAGATTTTTTCTTTTCCACCAACCCAATAGACAATACAAGGCTGGATATTTTATGGGGAGCCTTTAAGGCCTATATAAGGGGGCATTCTCATTAGTCTAGCTACAAAGAGGAAGAAGGCGCAGGAAACAGAGTTATTGTCCTTATTGTCCCAGATACGGGCATTAGAAAATATACAGCCAGATAAAATTTCTCAAGAAGAGTCACAGAAGCTATTAGTACATAAGGATAAATATTTGGGAATGTTAAGAGAAAAGGCAGAACTGGCTATTATCCATACAAAGGCCAGTTTCACAGATCAAGGAGAACAAGCGGGACGCCTGCTGGCTTTACATTTAAAGCAACAAGAGTCAGCAAGATTTATACCCCCAATAAGGTCACAGTCAGTTGGGACCCTGAAAGTATCCCCCTCAGAGATAGTTCAGGAGTTTGCTACATTTTATGAGCAATTATATAGGGATATGGATAGTCCTCTACCCATTGAAAAACTGGAGGAGTATCTCAGGGAAGTACATCTTCTGTTACTATCTAACTCCCAAAAGAAATTCATATCTTCCCCTTTATCACAGAAAGAAATAGCGGCTGTTATAAAGGACTTACCTTCGGGTAAAGTCCCGGGACCAGATGGGTTTTCTGCCTTATTTTACAAGGTTTTCAGAGACCAATTACTACCTGTGCTGCATCGTCTCTATTTGCATATTTTTTTCTGGAGAGACGGCAGATGCGCATTTGTTTGAAGCTTTGATAGTTTTGTTACCTAAACTGGACAAGGACCCAGAGTTGTTTCAAAGCTACAGGCCAATATCTTTGCTGAATCAAGATGTCAAAATTCTCTCAAAGATATTGGCAGATAGATTAGCCCTGGTCCTCCCAGATCTAGTGAGTATGTCTCAAGTGGGATTTATGAGAGGACGTACATCTTCGGACCATCTGCATACCCTCTCGCACGTCTTCTCGGAGTCCAGGGATGCCATCTATCCTGTGGGGTTGGTCTCCCTGGATGCTGAGAAGGCATTTGATCAGGTTAATTGGACTTTTCTATTTCAAGCCCTTAAGGCGTTTGGATTCCCTTCCATGTTCATAGATTGGATCAGGGCAATTTACCAGTCTCCTACAGCAAGGATTTCAGGGACTGGGGCCTTCTCCAAGTCTTTCATGTTGCGGTCAGGTACGAGGCAGGGATGCCCCCTCTCTCCATTACTTTTCAGTCTTTATCTGGGACCCCTTATTCAGCATATTCTCAACAATAAAGGAATACAAAGTATTCCCATTAGGAATGAGGTAGTGAAAATAACAGCGTACGCTGAAGACCTCCTTTTATATCTAGCTAATCCGGTAATATCTATCCTGAATATGTTAAGAGAGGTTAACAGATTTAGTAGTCTCTCGAATTATAAGTTAAATCCCAATAAGACATCCTTTTCCCCTCTTAACCATAAAGTTTTCAAGACTGATATTATCTATCTGGGATTATGCTGGTCACCCCAGGCTATTAAGTATTTAGGTAGAAAACTAATGTGTAGTTCTTCTTTGTGGTTTAAAGAAAATCTGGACCCTCTCTTGCAGGGGATCACTCAAGATCTAGAGAGATGGGACAAGCTCCCATTATCTTTATGGGGTCGTATTAATATAATCAAGATGAATGTATTTCCCCGTTTATTTTATCCTTTGTCACATCTTAATTCATTTGTCCCTTTAGCTTGGTTTCAGAAAATGCATAAACTTTTTACCAAGTTTATATGGTCTAATAAGACCTCTAGGTTGGCATACCACAAGCTAGCCGCACCCAAAAAAGAGGGGGGCTGCAGATTCCTTACTTGCCCATTTACTATTGGGCTAGTCATTTGGCTAAATACCTGAGATGGGTAAGGCCGGGCCTGGATGACATGAGACCAGCTTGGCTCAAGATTGAATTAGACTTCATCCAATCTATGAACATGGACCCTTTGACCATGCTTTATCTAAAAATTTCTCATTTACAGAATGTTAACAAATGTCCCACTATCATGACCTCAATAAGAGTACACTCGCAATTGTGTTCTTTTCTTCGATACAATCAAAGTAAAGATCTTGCTCAATCCATTTGGAACTCCTGCTTTCACCATAAACAAACATAAAATTTCCCGTTTATGGTTGCCTCATTTAGGAGAGGGGATAGTCTCCTCATTTTTGGATGAAGCTGGAGCTTGGCTTTCATTCCCTGAGTTCATTAATAAGTTCAAAATTCCGGGGTCTCAGGTCTTTAAAGTGATTCAACTGAGGCACTTGTTAACCACAGTTCTTGGGGCCACTCCACCCCATCCAGCTGCCTTTGCATTGGTATCTGAACTCTCCTCTTATCTCGTCTCCTCAGGTGTGATCTCTAAGATTTATCAAGTGTAGTACCGATGGTAGTTTGGATGTGGTAATGGCCCCACTAACTTTTGGGTTTCATTTTTTTCCCCAATATATTTTTAATTGGCCCATCCTCTGGATGTATTGTCATAAATATGTATCCCAAGATAGATTACGTCTTATGCAGTTTCATAGCCTACATAATTTGTACTATACCCCAACTAAACTGGTGAATGGGGCCTTCTCGATACTGATAGGTGCAATAAGTGTTCCCAGGACATAGGGTCAGTTTTTCATTTATTTTGGTCGTGCCCCTGGATAGCTTCATTATGGGAGCTTATAAAAGCCAACCTGGATCTTTTACTGGGTTTACAATAGTATTTTACACCGGATATTTGCCTGTTGGGAGATTTGTCTTCCATAAAGGTTAGAATCCGGAGATTTCATATATCCATAGTTGTGCTTTCATCCAAAAAAATCATTCCTGAGTTTTGGAAAGAAGAGACCTGTCCAACATCTCAGGAGTGGATCAAAGAAATCCTAGCAAATCTATGCACAGAGAAGGCTATTGCCAGCCTTCAAAACAGATTACATAGGTACAAGGTTATTTGGGATCCCCTTCACACTCTAATTATGATGGCTATGAAATAATGTGTGGTTGAGGTTATTGAATTATTTACCCTTGGTAAAGGTAGTTAGATGGTGATAACAGTATTAGAATGGACTGCTGTGCTGGGGAGGGAAGGGTTGGGGACAGTATGACTTATTTTACGAATCTCATGTCAAAATTTTCATTACTGCCTCCTGTAACATGGAAAAAGTGGTGAATAAACTTTGAATTAAAAAAAAAAGAAAGTGGTTCAATAAAAGTAAATTCTATGCTATTTATTCTAGAGTCAAAGTGCTGCCATTAGTCAGAACACAAACAGTGCCAAGAGATACTGAGGAAATCTTTCTCATCTTGCTTTATACTGGAAGTTTACTCACCTGGTAAATGTGATTATAGGAGCACATTTTACAGCACTTAAAGTAATCACTAGTGGGTCTTTGAGGTGTCCTTTGACAGGCTGATGCACAAACTGAAATGTTGAATCCCTTTGTGTTGGATCTATTTCAGTGCAAAACTTCCCAAGTCATTCCTCCTGTAAACATGTATTGACTCATCAATGAGAAAGAGATTAGAAAGAAAACAACACAACCAAAACAGTTAAGATCATGAACACGTTGAAGGCTCAAACTAGGATTCAGTGGGATTTATTTCTTAAATACAAGATATCTGAGCAAAGATGAGAGAAGCAATACCCAATAGTTAACAAAAGACTAAGTGGAACACCTACTATATTACAATCTACCCATATATAAAATATATATATATATATATATATATATATATTTCATATATAGACAAAAATGCATTTTAAATATACAAAAATCAGTCCCCTTTTTACATATTTAAAATATGTGAAATAGTAGGAAAATATAAACCGTATAAATGATAATGTAAATGGAGAACATATGGAAAATGCATGCTCAATGTCAAATTTGATTTCACATATGGTCCATATATTGTCCATGCATGTCTTATATACAGTATGCACCATATATTTTCCTACTATTTCATATATTTTAAATATATTTAAAAAAAGACCAGTTTTTGTTTATTTAAAATGAATTTTTGGACATATATGGAAAATAACTTTTTTTCCACATGGGTACGTAAAAAGGTAACCACTATATAGTACTCTCAATAAACCAATCAAACATACATTAATTCTACAATATTCCTCCTCAACAGGGGGTCCAGATTGCTGCAAAATGTGCTTCTATAATCACCTGTACCAGGTGAGTAAACTTCCATTATTAATTACACTTTTCACAGCACTCAAAGTCATCACTAATGAGTGATTTAAGTAACAGTACCAGAATGATCTAGGGTGGGGTGAGGTGGAAGTGGTTGAGAAACTGTTCGAAGGACCTTTCATCCAAAGGTAGCTTTGTCACTATCCTAGATGATAACATGCAGTGCTTGGGAAAGGTATTCACAGAAGATCAAATGGACTCTGCATAAATGTTTGCTATGAAGACTGAACCCATTTCCACTCATGAGGTAGCCATCACACTGGTGGAGTGAGCTTTAACATGAAGAGGGCATGGCAAATGAGAATGCTTTTATGACTGAACGATGGTAGACTTTAGCCATCTGACTTTGGTGGAGTGAAAGCTGGGGAGACCCCAAGTGTGCTCCTGCATGACGAGGAACAGCCTCTTAGATGTCCTGAATGAGACTGTTCTGTTTAAGCCTTAATGGTATGTAACACATTCAGACTTGACAGGTCATCACCCTGATTAGTGACATTAGGTACAAGAGTGGTAGAAGACATCACCTGCATACAGCAAAAAGGAAAACAGTCTTTAGAGTCATAAAATACAATGAACTAAAGTCCAGTGGTTCAAAGATTCCCCGGTGAGAGAGTCCAGTACAAGATTCAGGTGCCAAGGAGCTATGATTGATCTAGGTATAGGTATACTATTGTCAGTGCCATTCAGAAAAGTCTGTATCATAGGAATCTTAGGAGTACTACGAATCAGTAGCATTAGCCATTAATGACTCACCATTGTGCAGTAGATTACCTTTTGTTATTACCTATCAGATAACTATCCAATACTGTCTTGAATGAGTCAATACTCTGAGCATTCACCACTGATTCTGGCAAACTGTTCCATATATTCACCACCCTTTGCTTGATCCAAGATCCTTGTCTTGAAATTTTATCATTTTCATCCCTTAGTTAGTAATCGTGATTTCTCATTTCTCTCTTTAATGTTTTTCTGGTTGTCAATACACTCCCAAAGATCACTATTTCTAAAGGCCTTATATGTCAGGCACAAATCTCCCCTAAGCCTTCTATATTCTAATGTAAAGAGATCTAGCTCTTGAAGTCTTTTGCCATAGATGAGTTGAGATAGCCCATTAATCTTTTTAGTTGCCCTTCTCTGCACCCCCTGCAGCAGAGCAACATTGCCCACTTTGTAAGGTGCCCAAAACTGAGCGTTATACTCAAGGTGGGGCCTCACAAGAGAACCAAACAAGCGCAAAATTACCCTGCTCCCACTGCTTATAACATGCCTTAGAATGCATGCAAGCATCTGATTCCCTCTCCTAACAACCTCCCTCGTATGAACAGTAAAGGATAACTTGGTTATAAAAATACCAAGATCTTTTTCCTTATTGGTTGACTGGAGTTCTAGCCTGTTCAAATAATACTTAGCCATGCTATTCCTTGTATCAAAGGGTATCACTCTGCACTTATCTATGTTCAACTTCAGTCTATGGTCCCTTTCCCATAATTCAATTTTCTTCAAGTCATTCTGGAGAGTTAGAATAGCAGCCTCATTTTCTACTATGCCAACCAACTTTGCATTATCCACTTACTTGCTTACCCAAGAATGTGGAGATAACTGCATAGTGCTAATACGCGGGTATGCTCCAGTAGGACTCATTTAATGTGCCACTTGATTTCACTTATTGAAACTGTCTGCACTCTGAGGGACACTGGGGATAGATCTGTGTCAAGGCCTTCCTCGAGGAACTCCAGTAATTGTGAGATGGTGCATGCTGTTGGTAGCACAGATTTAGAAATACACCACCTTGTGAAAATGAACCAATGTCTGAGTATGATTAGTGTACAATCTGTGAGACTGTAGCATAGGGATATATGACACCAGTGTGATAACCCTGACCATGACGTCCACTACAGCACCGGGAACCGGTCGACACCCCTGACCATGACATGACCCCGAACTGACTCGCAACATCGCAATGCATAATGTGGGGTGGGGCTGTGCCCTCTGTACCCCAAAACTATATATATCTAACTCCACGTTGCACACACAGTGGAGTTAGATATTTACCCCATCACACTAAAGTGTCTCAAAGCAAAAAACCCATCACTGCTGAATTAGGCACAGTGGGGGTTTCACTGTGGGAGGGGTTCACTGTGTGGGTGTCACTGTAGTGGCAGCATACCATAGCATAGTATCCACCACCTTTTGGAAAGTCCTGACTCTAACAGTCTTTGCCTCTGGGTAGCCATGCCATCAAACTGAGGGTGTGTGGTGATGGGTGAAGAATTGGCCCTTAGGACAGAAGGTCTGGTTGAGTTGGGAGTGGAAATGGCTTATCTATCAGCATTTGCATTAGCAAGGTATATCATATTCTTCTTAGCCAATTTGGGGCTACTAAGACTACTGTGTTGTTCAACTCCTACATTTTATACATCACTCACCCTATCAAGGAGATAAGGGGGAATACATAAGTTCTCTTGAACTTCTATGAGGATGTCAGGATGTCTTCTTGCTGATTTGTGTTCTCTGTACCTGGAATAGAACTTTGGTACTTATCCATTTTCCTTCATGGCTATCAGATCAATCTGGAAGAGCCTCCTGCCATTTGCTTACTTTTTGTTCCCCACTTGTTGATGTAGTACACTGTGACTCTGTTGTGCATCCTTATTCTCACATGGTGGTCCTGTACCTGGGGATAGAAGTGAATGAGTGCCAGTCTATCTGCCCTTGTCTCTAACACACTGACAGGCAACTCTGGCTCCACTGATGACCAGTTGCCTTGCACTGCAGAAGACTCCAGGACTGGGCCCCAGTTTCACAGACTGGTGTCTGTGTCTATTGTTTTGATGATGTGTTTGTCAAATGTCACCCCTGTTAAGAGACTGTCATCCTGAGTTCACCACAGATGATAGCTTTTTCTGATTGTTCTAAGATGGATGGCTCCAATTGTCCAGCAAGAATATTTGTAGAGGCCTCAAGTGTAGTCTGGCCCAGTCATGTAGATCTATGCATGAGGCCAAAAGGCCGTGCCACTGCGTCAAGTCACATACAGTTGGGCGATGGTGTGATAATAGTTGGTTGAAGTGGATGTGGAAGTTGCAGATGCAACTGTCTGATGGATGTACCACATGCTCCCTGGTGATATTGAACACAGTTTCCAAGGGTTCTAATTTGGTAGATGGCTTGAGATTGCTCTTAAGCCTGTTGATGAGCCATCCATGTTTTGAGAGGATCTGCTACTGTATGTCCTCCTTGTGGCCTTTTCCACAGCTTCCCTGGACCTTGCTGTTATTAACCAGTCATCCAGATATGAAATAACATGAATGTCTTCTGTCCTTAGATTTTCTGGTAGAGTCCCCATGATCTTAGTGAAGACTCATGAGGCTAAGGCAAGATCAAAAGGTAGGCATCTGTACTGAAAATGAAGATTTAGGGTGCCGAATCTCAGAAACTTGAGATGAGATGGAGTGATGGGAATGCAGAGATAGGCAACTTTTAGGTCTACTGACATTAGCAGATCTCCTCATCTGACTGCCACTATTGTGGTGCACAGATTCTACATTTTGAATCTTCTGTAGTAAACAGATTGATTTATGAATTTCTAATATAGAATGTGGTGCAGGTCCCCCTTTTTTTGGTGTTAAAAGAATATTAAATACATGCTGGAATCTCACTCATGAGGTGGAACTGGGACTATGATGCCATCTAGTAGATGTTTATTCAGCAGCGCTCCTATCCAGGAAATTGGAGACCTGTTGGGAGATATTGTATGTGGGATTGAGTGAATCTGTTGTTCTTTGGCAGTTGATTGAACTCTGTGGAATAACCATTGGAGACTACTTCTAGCACCCATCTTTGTTTTGGCCCCAGTGTTGGTGTATTGTAGCACATGTCCTCCCACTGCCTGTTCCATTGCCTGGCCTGGGCCTTCCTATGCCTAGAATGGTCTGTTGCCATTGTTGGCCCTGAATCCACCCCTTTTTCTGGATTGGCATCTGCCACTTCTGTTGTTTGCCTGACCTCCTTTGCAGTTGAAAATAATTGGCCTTAAATCTGAAACTGTGGAATTCTCTCTCTTGGAAGCAGTTGTTTCTGTGGGCTTTTTAAGAATAGCTGGAGAATTTGTCATTCCAAAAGTATCCCCCAATTCAGGTCTTTGCCTTTGACTTTCTGTTTGATAGATTTCTCTATTCCTACACCAGACAGCATATTCACTTTAAACTGCAACTTAGTAAGCATGTTCTTTGACTCTTGGTCACCTTGCCAGAGTTTCAACCATAGGTAGTACCTCACCCTGTTGATAGTGCCACTTAATGTCATTTTGAAAGTGTCAATAGAGCTATCTGTCTCATATTTCATTACCTGAGCTGCATAGTGCATGGCTACCCAGTGTTTGCTAGTCTTGGTCAAGTCTTCCTGAATACCTTCTAGCCAACTAAGTATGGTTTGTGTGATGTAACTGGATGCCGTTGATGCTTTCATGGACATAATCAGCATATAATGTGCTTCTTTATCACATTCCCTGCCTTCTTGTCTGTTGGTTCTTTTAATGTGGTGGATCCCTCTGACATTAGAACTGTTTGGTGACTTAAGGCCACTATCTATGGATCAACCTTCAGAGGTAGGCACCGTGCCCCCATTTGTTTTTGAGAAGTGGATATCACCTGTCAAATGAGGCTTTTTTCCCTCATCTTTGCTGGGTTTGGTATGTCCCATTCTTTAGTTAAAATCCTTGTAGTGGCACCTTGCATACTGAGAAGTTGTGGGACTCATTCCTCTGCTTTATGAGGGGATCTAGCATCTGCTCCTTTGGGAGGGTGCAGGTTCTTCAAGTTTCAGTGTTTTGTACAGACCACCCTAATTATCTCAGGGATGGTATTGAAGGGACATAGCCTGGTAGCCAGACCTTCTCTTTTCTTCTGTTCCTCTTCATCTGTGTACTCACCCTCTGATGGAGATGTGCCATCAGAATCATCTGTATCATTATCTCCATCTATCCTCAGCTTCTTGGGTTTTTAAGTTGAGCTAACTGGGTTCCTTAGGCACTTGGGTTTCTCCAGAGCCTCTATTCATTCCAGCAGCTTGTAAAACATGTCCACCTTCATCCCCTGTGAAATGGTCAATGTGTTGTCCTTCACATTGTCCTCTGAAAAATGTGCCAGAGGCCATGTTGTCATCTTGTGCATCATAATCTACTATACAAAGGGAACAAAGTTCCCCCAACTGGCTGGAAGGCAGGAAATTTGGTCAGTCTCTGTATACCCTCTTACAGTGACCCATAATGCAACTCAGATCTAGAGACCTGAAATTCTGGAAGGGAGAATATATCAGACTCTGCTTAAACAAATACTACTCAAATAATTTGAAAGTGGGTACAAAATGAAAATGACAGCAGACTAGGTAAAGCCAGGCAGACACCATCACACTGGAAGCAATATCATGATGGTCAGTAATTACCTGAACTGGAAACACAAGAACAAGTCAGCAAAATTCTAAGGAAAAAATGGCTGCTGCCACCATTACTTTGAAGAACAAGAAACAAAATGGTTGAAGAAACCAAATCAGTAGAAGTGAATAAGACAAAATGGTTGCTGTTCCATAAACTCCCAACACAAAACACAAAATGGCTACCATGAGGGACATCTCCTATGCCACTAAGTGATCAGGTTGCCACATTCAAAATAGCCAAAGAGATTGGTGATCTCACAAGATCTAGTGGCCCCTGCTCCCCATAAGCATACATAGCTATCTTTTCTAAGATGGCTGCTGAGATCTGGGAAATCTCACGTGGTCATGGCTCCATCTTATCAAGGCAATACAGAAGGAGTGCTCTGCCTAACGTGGTCACCAAGAGGTGGCTCTCACATGATCTGTGCAGCTATATTGGCAAAATAACAGAAAAAGGTTGGGGATTCCCCCTTACACATGGACACCAAGAAAGAGAACTGGGCACCATGAGGGCCATAGCTGCACAAAGCCAAGGAAGTATCTCAGGCCAAACAATAACACATACTCAACATTTATCAGAAGTCCTAGCTGAGGCAACTGAGCAGGGACCGAACATTTGAAAGAGTTGCCAACAAATTGGCGGACATCCCGTGGCTCATGAAATTTTTGACAGTGTCAGCCATGAGCTCAGTGAGCACAACCTTTATGTATTGGCACTTTCCCAAGAAGAAACTAAAGTGGAAATTGACACCAAACCACCAGAAAGGGAGCCATATATGGTCTGGGTGGGAGCAACCAAGGAAGCAGGCTCTTGCCTAAATGGTGCAGCAACAGTGCTGACAAATCATCCCATCCCCTGTGCTGGTGGGAACTGAACACCCATACAAACACATCCAGAATTATCCACAAAGCAGAGGCATCAAGCAGCTGAGTGCACAGCAGCATAAACCTGGTAATCTGCAAACAGGAAGTGTTGTCTAGCTCAAAACACTGCAGCACAATCAGTGGCATAAGGATTACAGGCAATTCAAAACAGGCAGCTCTATAAATGCAGGTAGTGCTAAGAAATACTAAATGCAGGTAGCACTAATACATTAAATGAAAGCCATAGCCCTAAGTGCCTAAGAACAGGAACAATCAAACCCTAAAGCCAGCAAAATTCATACAGAAATGGGCATACACAGGAGCCAGCCAAAAGGTGACAAATGGCAAAACAAAGCAAGAGTAAAGTACAACTAGGCAAGGCAAAACAAACAAAACCAAACAACTGGGGGAGAAGCAAAGAGGGGCCCCACCCAGGCTGCAGACTGCAGCTCCATAATTGCCCCAAAAATAGCATAAAATTTCAGAAAAAGTCACAGAAAATGGTAATATCAGATTAACTTGAAAATACGTCTTCAAGGAAAAAGCAGAAATTCTAAATTTGACAAACAAACCTCACCTAGATATGCAAACAATTGCAACAGAGCCAAACAGTATATAAGCAGCAGGAGAGACGCACAAATGAAACTGAAAAAGCTCCAACAGAAAGGGGCAGAGACAAGATTGGATTCAAAGCTTCCGTTTGTGCATCAACATATTGGAGGACACATCAAGGAACCATTAGTGATGACTTTGAGTGCTGTAAAAGGTAATCTTCCATTCAGTTTCCTGAAGTATAGGGCTATGCTGCATGGCAAATGGCTTGATTACCAACAGAGGACACAAGTGAGGAATCCACTCATGCCATCACTGCAAGCCACAGAGAGTCAATGCTATTACAGACCAATTACAGTTAGTATGCTGCGAATGACAAGCAGAGGCAGTTTGCAAAAAAGCAGTATGTAGAATTCATAAACAAGAAAAGAAGGAAGAGCATTTCTAGTTTGTTTGGTTTTTGTAAATACAGATACAACTCAAAGGGGTTGATTTCTAAAGCCCTGAGAATGCAACAAGCCCCTGGTGTGCTGATCATTTGGTGCACGGGCCTTGCGGCATTCTCCTGGGTTGCTGGTGATCAGGATATTCAATCCTGAGTGCCAAATGCCACAGGTTTGACCAGTTTTTCACTAGCATAACTTGTACCATTTGGGGGACCCTTTTTAGAGGGCTTGTGCCAAATCTTTGGTGCAAGCTACCATAAACTGAGGAATCTGTCTCAACTGCGCCCAATGTAATAAAATTGGATGCAGTTGTGTTAAAGAAGTTTGGCACAGCCACACAAAAAAACAAGGTTGATGCAGGGCATAATGGCACCACAAATATGTGTCTCTGGAGGTTAAGCTAAGCAGTAACATGTCTGAACTTTTTTCCTACTAAAATCCACAAGAATAAGATTTTTAGAGATTTTCAAAGTACTGCACTGTTCTCTGTAGTTTACCTGAAAACAAGACCCACTGGAGCCACGTCTTGTTTTATAACACTTTATTAAGTTAACTGAGTGTCCTTGATTCCAGTATTGCTCTGTGTCTGCCCATAGCTTACAGTACTCCTAGCAGCTACATCCTGTTTCTCACATGTTACTATAGTTGCTGCCACTGTGAGTACTAAATGAGATCAGTTTAAAGAGACAGAATCATGGTTCTCTAAACACATCTCCCCTCATTAATTAAAATTAAATTGTAATTTCTTCACCACAACAGAAACACAAATGTAGCCTGCTTTATCTGTGTAATACTGAAAATAATAGTATAACCTTGCTATAAAGTTCAGTTCACTCTACTTACCTTACTGTAGATAACATCTAAACATCTGTCTTTAGTTTTAAAGTTCTTCAGTCAATCTTGCAGGAGGATGTATTTCCCCCTTTGTGTATCTTCAGTCTGGCACATCTTGTGCAGACCTGTCATCTGGTTTCTGAAGGGAATCCATTTACTCTCTGAGATAATGATTCTCTTCTTTTGTGAATGTTGTATTCTGGATCACTTTAAAATGTGTTGCATTGTGAGTTATTCTATGACCAATGTTTTCTGCAATAATTATAGTGCATTTCTTGCTTGCAACTTGATAGGGAGCTTGATTATAGGTAAGTGAAGCTTGTTTGACTTTTTCTGAAACACAATTACTTTGTCCCCTTTTTTTGTAGGAAAAAGACCTGGGCTTTTCTTCACCTGTCCATCTATTGCTTCATTTTGGCCTTTTGCTTCCAGTCTCTTTCTGTAATTTGACTATCCTCATGTGGTGTTTGAAATGTAATGTCAGTTAACCATGTGCGTATGGGTCTGTTGAAGGCTAGTTCAGCCGGGGTTCTGTTAGTGGCTGTACGCAGAACATTTTGATAACTTATTAAAATCTTGTACAATTCTTATTTAAAGGATTACTGTTCAGTCTGAGCCATCATTAACCACTTTCCCAGCATCTGCATAAACTGTTCAGCCCTTCCATTAACTTTTGACCAACAAGCTGTGATTTTCATATGGCTTAACCCTAAGTAGTCTACAAACTGTTTGAAATCAGATCTGTGAAACTGAGGTCCATTGTTTGTTTCTGCCACTCTTGGGAATCAATAAGTGGTTGAATATTCTGTCTAATGCTGCCAGTACTGTAGTTAATGCAGTCAAAGTAATAAACTGTATTTCAGGATATCTTGAATATTTATCTACACCAAACAATATATGTTGCTGACTAGGCAGTGGCCCATAAAAGTTCACACCAACAGTGTCCCACATAGGTAATTTAAACATCACTAGCAGTTTGGGGTGCATATTTGTTACTGCTTGGTAGGCAGGACAATTTTCTATCATGGTCTCTGCAAGCTGGTCTTTCCTGGGAAACCATACTTTCTCTCAGCTGTTTCTTACGCCAATGTGCCCAGTGTGTGCTGTTGCAACTATATCAGAGTGTTTTAGCTCTTAATTACATTGATATTCTGTTCCTCTCAGAATTAGACAATCACCCAGATCAGACAGTTCAGTTTATTTGTCTGTAACAAATTGTCATTTCAGATATGTCAATTTCTGGGTCTGGGAACTCAGTCGTTGTTATTTTGTACCACTTCTGTGTCCTTATTAGTTGTATTACAGTTTGCAGAGTCACGACAGTGTTTGTTGCTTCCTGTACCTCTATAAGGGTTAGAATGTTTAGCACCACATGTGTAACTGCAAAGCTGATGTTTTCTTCTTCAGGTGACAGTGCGTTAACTGTTCCTTGCAAATGACCTGAAATATAGTCTGATGGGTTATTATCTTTCCCTAGTCTGTGCACAATTTTGAAATCATAACCTTGAAGGTGTAGTCCTCATCTTTCAATGCATACTGGCATTTTGATTTTCAGGTTACCAGATATTCTTATAAGGGTCTGATGACCTGTGACTATTGTGAATGGTGCCCCATACACAAAGAGGTGATAATGCTCACATGCGCAAACAACTTCTAGTGCTTCATTCTTAGATTGAAAATACTTTAGTTCAGTCTTAATTAAGCTGTGGCTTGCATAGGAGACTAGCAGTGGAAGACTACCATCTGGCTTTTTCTGGTTTAATATTGCCCCAAGTCCAACTGGATTAGCAGCTACTAATTCTGTTGTCAGGCTCTGATCGAAAGTATGATGTGGTTATGTCTGAGGTCAATAAACCCTTTATGGTGTCAAATAGCATTTGACATTCTGCTAAAGACTGAAATTCTGTATTCTGCTTTGTGAGTTCCCTCCAAGCAGCAGTTACAGGGGAAAAGTCTCTGATATAATTAATTTGCACAGTACCATTCCTCAGAAAGAGAAAACTTTACTGACATCTTTTGGTATTGCTGCCTTCTTTATTGTCTCTACCTTTTTTAGATTTGATTTCATTCCTTGATGTGAAAATATGTGGCCATAGAACTCAAGTGAAGTCTTGTTAAATTCACATTTAGCTCAATTCAGTGTATTAGCAATCAGACACTCAAACAAAGTAGTGAGAGCTTGATTATGTTCTTTTTGAGTTTTACCAAAGACTAAAATGTCATCACTATAATTAAAAAGATTGGGAATATTTTGTATTACGCTTTTGAGTTCATCTTGAAACATTTCAGCTGCTATGCACACTCTGAAAGTAAGTCTCTTTTAGCATATCAGACCTACATGGGTAGAAAATATTGTTAACCAGTGAAATTCTGGTGCTAATTCTTTTTTCTGTTTGTTTTGTTTTAAACTTGATGTTTATTGTTTTACAACAAGTACACATACAGTTGATTCAAACACCAAGCATTCAATACAATAAAACCAATCAGGGTGCCACTCCTCTTAATACATTGTTTTTCAATTTGGTGCAATACAGCTACTACTTAGTGGAAGAAAGACTTAGTAAAAATAACCACTTTGTGGAAGAAAGACTTACTAAAAATAACCACCATGGATAACAAAATCTATTACTGTTTAACAGAGTCCAAGAGCTGCATGGTTCAGTTCCAAAAGTCCAACCTTATTCAAAAAGTCCCAAGTTCTCTCTCCACCTCTAAAAACAGAGAAAATGAGAATTATACCATAGTGTATCAACCTGTAACTGTGCAAACAAAAGATCTACCGATCCTCTTGATTTACTCACCTCTCTCTACTACCCCTTCTCCCACCCAATCCTTCCAAAATTGATTTACCCTTCCCCCACCACCTTACCCCTCTTCATTTTTCCCTACCCACACCGCCTCCTTTTTGACAACACCACTCTGGTTGCTTACCCCCCCATCATCCCTCAGCCATTACATTGTTATATTGCTGACATGTTATTTTCTACCTGGCTAGCCCTACCCTGCAACAAATGATGCAATGCACTTTATCTATTGTTAAGTTGTACCTGAAACTAATAAGTTTTGAACCTCATGTGACACTATATTGAGTTCATGATGTCTACCCTGTGATGTCTGCTATCTGTATTGTATTGTATTGTATTGTACTGTTTTGTTCCTGACTTGGAACCTTTGACTAAAAGGTATTGATCCTAATCGAAATAAATAAAATAAAAAATAAATAAATCACTCTGTACATGTAGTACGTGTAGTACAAAGCATTTATCAATGGCTTGGGTGTCAGAAAAGCTCTATAAAAACTGTAGCACTTTAATATATAACATGTTAAAGAGAAAATCAGTAACTTCAGGAAAGTTAACAATTTTCAGCTGAGCCATAGCAATCACTTATAAAGCACAGTGGCAGGCAACCCCACGAAAAAGGAAACAATCCAAACTCTAAGTGACATGTAGACTGTGCTGAAAATGGAACTCTGGTGCAAATTCTAACTGATGGCAACCTTAGTTTAAATCTAGTTTAGAAAAGACAGTTGCACCATTTAAAGAATGAATGATATCATTCACAGTAGGTGAAATATGTCTTTCTCTCTGTACTGCTGTATTTGGAGGTTTCACGTTCAGGTAAATTTTAATCTTGTTTGGCTTTTTTACTTTGGAGACAGCAACTATAGGTAACATCCACAGTGTGGGACCAGAACATTTCTCAATTGCATCTTGGTCCTCTAGGTTATCTTGTTCATCCCCTTACAGAAATATAGGTGTGCTGTGTACATGCAGAATACATGCCACGTGCTTAATTGTGCAATGTTTGCATGCAGTTCACATACACAAAGTGAATCTAAGCGAACTAGGTCGAAAAAGCAAATCAGGTTCACATGCTGCAAGCTTGACATGTGTGCAGCAGAAAAGCTGGTGTGTACATCTTCTAAAACTACATCAGGTTTGTGTTTTGCATGCTTGACATAAGCGCAGCAGTTAAGTTGGTGTGAACATCATTTAATCATCACATCAGGTTCACATGCTGCATGCTTGTCATGTGTGCAGCAGCTATGCTGATGCAAATCTCATCTAAAGAAACACATCAGTTTCTATTTCATATTCTACTGCTAGCAAGTAGAGCCATTAAAATACATTTTTATTTGAATGCCCATATACATTTGGTAAACTCATTAATTCTGATCCTTTTGCAAGTTGTTTAATGGCTTTTGATTTTTGTCATTAAATCGGCATTAATTTGCAAAGTGTTGTATGCTTACTGCATTAAATGCCTAGGATATAGCCAGTCAACATCCCCCATTCCAGATGTATGAAGAGGGACCTCTGTGTTGTGAAGCCTATCCTTTTTGTTTTGGACCATGCAAATCCCTTATGCATATTTAGTGCTACAAATGTGTTTCTCCATGACTGTTTCATCTCACTTATTTTCCCTTTGTCATTCTGTATTGAGCATAAACACTATGACCATGCTCAGCACTCTTTGTGCTTAGTATGGTCTTGGAAGCATGCACCATACCTCACATTTTGTCACTGAAATGAGGGACATGGACACTCAAAATGAGGGACAATGAGGGACACTAACCCACATGATGATCAGGACACATCATGAAACATGGAGATACAGCACCTCAGAATACGATGGAAACCATTGCATTATCACCTGAGAATGAATTTCTACCATTGAGCAGGGTTGCCAGTTCCAAATTTGTGCCTACTGTAGGTTGTTCTTATGGTGTGGCATTAAATTTGGACTTAATCTTTTGCACAATAAGTGCCCACCTGGCCTGTGTTTGCTCACACTGCAGGTACTCACCAGACTCAACTATGCCTGTAGTGTGTTGTCCACTCTCTTCAACTCAATCAATCAATCAATCAATCAATCAAAGTCTTTATTTAACCAGGCGATCACTGTTGAGCAAGCTCATTTTCAAGGTGGACCTCGGTTTGTTAACAAGGAACAAGGGACAATATACTTGGGATGCAACACACAAGAAAATAGTAATAATACAAATAAAGTGAGATACAATAATACAGTATATACAAAGTATCAGCAGGTAGCATTGTCAGTAGTATATGTTTGGAACAGAAGATACAGCTAGTTTTAGGTAGGACACAATTTTTCATAAAAGTAAAGAAATATATATATATCAGGTGCACCGAACACAAATAAAGCCTAATATAAAAAGATATATAGTGATACGGTATGGAGAATTTAGAGCTGGAACCAGGGTCAAAAGAATGTGGAAGGGACAGATATGGGGGTAGAAAAAGTGCAGCAGCACAATCACATGTGATGTGGACGAGCTCCAGCCAAGAAAGAGCATATCAGTCTTGCAAGTGTGACACTGTCTTTCCTGCCACAGAGTAGACTGGCATCATACTACAGCTTAGTGGAGTCGGTGAACACTGAACTCTCAATAGCAGTGTTGTGGCAGCATATTTTTGTTGTTCTACTCTTAGTGCATCTCTGTCTCCCCTAGTGGTTGAAGGGGCAGAGGGTGAGCTAGAAGCTAACTCAAGGCTAGGCTACCTACTTGCTCTACTAGGCTTGCCTTGCAAAAAAAAAAACAGCACAGATCCCCACTGCAGCTAGCTAGGCATAGCAGCAGTGGTGACAGAAGTGTGGGTGGCTTTCATAGACCTTTATCAATGCAGTGCAGCAGCAACTAAGCAAGAAGCAAGCAACCCAAGTTGGGTGGGTTTGGTTGGTGAGGTGACTTGGTCACAGACCACGTTGGGGACCTGTGATGGTTGGTTGTAGCATCTAGCTTCTGACAGAAGGAGATAGGGGTAATGGACTGAAAACTGGACTGGTGGCACACTGTGCCAGGCTGCAGGTTCTGGCCATATGACCGGATAAGTAAAAGTAAATCATTTTTTTACAGGGGGCTTGGGGAAGGAAGAAGGACTGAAATATTTTCGTGTTTTTCACATTTCTTCAAATTTGGGCAGCTTCATTACCCATAGGAGCTGGGTATTGAATGGAATGAAGTTGGAGAAAAACTGGGATAAAGTTCTTTTTTTGGGGGGGAGAACAGAACCTCAACCAGGAAAACAATTGGTTAGTAACTGGGTGGGTTTAAGCTCCGAGGTATATACAGATGAACCTTATACATTAGAATTTTTCCTGATTTTCATATCACTTTTTAATTAAAACAAATAGGTTGTACCTTTTAGAGATGTTACAGACATTCTAGAGCTGTCCCTTGCATTCACAGACAGTAAAGCAGTATGGTATGCACAGAATATTGGAGCCCCATTATAGTCAGACTTATGTCCCCCCCCCCAGTGAAGTTGACCTCCACATCCCCACACATAGGCACATTATGACAAAGGGCAAAGGAGACTGCAGGGGTGTGCACCATTGAAATGAATGGGGGTATTTTTTATTACTAGTTTATACATTGTTGATAGTGAGTTGGAGATTAATGAAGGCCACTGCTCGACTAACAAGGGCCTTGTTAGTAGAACAGTGGCCTTCATTATTCTCCAACTCACCATCATAATGTATAAAATAGTAATAAAAAATAACTCCATTCATTTCAAGGGAGAATGCCCCAGCACTCTGACCCATGGACATCATCTGTTAAAGACTCCTTCCTCTGGTTCCCTAGTACTCAAGTAAGAGATGTTTTACTTATATCTACACTTGGCAGGTTGTCTGTAGCAGCATGGCCATACCCCGCTACAGTGTGTGTGCATGGGGGTGAGGGTAGACTGGCCATGAAGGGGTGTGTGTGTGTGTGTGTGCATGTGATGTTATTGCTACTTTTGTGTTTGCACCTTAAAGTCTGTTTGTGTGGATGCTTTCAAAACTACGGAGAGAAAATAGTAGGAGTACAGGCCAGACAAAAGTAATTAAGTAGTTTTGTGGGTAAGTCTGTGTATTGGGGGTGGGAAAAAACACATGTGTTTCCATTGGTATGTGTGCTACAGTTCAACTGTGAAACTGAGATAAGGGAGAGAAGAAAACTGAAAAGCATAACAGTGGCTACAAGCATGCCGAATGCATGCCGATGTATTCAGATACAGTACGTATTAAAGTACAAGCAAGTCATATGTGTACAGACAGTATGGCTTAGTGGTTAAAGGCACTGAACTGTAAGCCAGGAGACTTGGAGGCATGAAGACCTGGGTTTGAATCTCGACCCCCCACTTGTGTATGGTGTGATCCTAAGGAACTCATTTAACTTTTATGTGTGCCGTTATCGGTGACCACATGCTTTTTGCACACATGCCACATGCATGCAGTTTTTCCCAATTTAACATAAAAATCATGGTTTCCACACTTGCTTACTGCTCACAAGCCATATGCATGCAATCAGTTCCAATTTAACATTTAAATCATATTTTCAGCAAGTATATCACTTGGGTAGTTTTATGTGTGCAGCATGAAAACATATCATATAATTATTTCTGTAAGGGTCCTCTACTAGTTTTCTGAAATAAAAAAGGAATATGCCTGTGTGGTTGTGCCACTGGTAGTACTGACTGATCTATATGCAGTTGATCTATATGCAGTTGTATCTAACAGTCTTTTAGTTTACCTATTCCTTCAAAAACAGAATTGTGCTGTACCATGCTTTCAATTTCTAGAGAGTTTTTATTAGTGAGAGCCTGCACAACAGTTATAAGCTCCAATGTTTTAGCTGTTGTGTATCTCAATAAGCATTCCCCTTTACCATGCATCACATAGAAAGTTACAGTGAGCAGTTTGCCATTATGCTCTATTAGTGCACTGAATTTTCTTGCTTCTTTCAGGCATGTGTAGAAGCCATAAGGATAAATATTTGTTTTCACTTTTGCCAGCTTAGGTTTAGTCTCTGATTTGTCATAATTGTCCTTGTCTATAATGTTTAATGAGACACAAGAATCAACAGTAAACTGAAGTTCAGTGTTTAGCATGTCAAGTTACAGTGGTGGGGTTGCCTGTCACTAAATCATTTGCTTTATATGATGTTACAAACACATAATCCTCTGTGGGCTCTTCTTGTTCTACATACCTGATTTTATTGCTGTTGTTTTGATCATTTTGTGTTTTAGAGAGTCACTGCTGATGAAGCACAGTTTGTGTGAAGTGGCACATAACATTAAAATGATTATGCCTGCCACACTTATGACACATTTGGCCCTTCGCTGGGCAGTCACATTCATGAGGGTAGTTCCTGATACATTTATTACAGTGGATTGTGGGGCCTGACAGTTTTCTGTCAGACTTTGCACACAAGATGTTATTCTTCATTTTTTTCATTGGTTTTAGATTGACGATCTGAGATCTCTAATGTCCTTGCCATGTTGAAAAGTTCAGTCAGAGATGGATCTTCCCTTAATGCTCTTCTACTGATTGAGGAAGGATTGCACGAAACGATGATCTGCGTTTTGAGCTCACTTTCTACATCTGCAAAATCACAGTTGCGTACTAGATCACATAAGCAAGTGGCATATGCATCCATGGATTCACATGTTGGCTTCCTGAAATTTGTATCTCTCTGATTCACTATTTTGCTTAAGATTAAAGTAACCTGACAGAGAACTTTTTTTTTGCTGTATTATTTCTTCTGAGCTCCCAGCTTCTACCATCAGTTGACCCCCAGTGCACCCTCCCCCGAAGGTTAGACCCCCTCCCTTGTGCACCCCATGACTTACCCTTTGTGGCAGGGTGGTGGGGAGAGACTCAACTCACCCCCAAATGGATCCATGCCAGGGAGGTGCCTTCTCGGAGGTGGCATGCTGCGGGGACCACATCATCAAGCTGGAGCTTTTTTCCGCTTTTCCCCTCAGAGGAGACAGGGCGGCAATGATGCCTGCGCGAGAGTGCGACGCGCAGCGACATGCTCTCACCAAGCATCTGCTTGTCTCCTCCCCTTCAGCTGTAGCATCAGTGTGCTGCCCCCCCAGCAGCCACTAGGGGCCAGTGGAGCGCCGACAGCTAGTGTCCCCCCACCCCGGAGAAGGAGAGCAGTCCAATGGACCCTCAATCCTTCTCCTTCCCGCCAACCCCCGACAACCTGTGCTCGTTCCCAAACACAGGTCAGCGACGTGGCTTGAGGTAAGGCATCCAGTGCCTCAGCCCTCAACGCCACTGGGCCAGCCTGACAGAGAACTTTTTCAAGCATCATAGTCTTGTGTTGCACTGGCAGGGAGTGCATCCTATCTATCTGTCTGTCTGTCTATCATATATTGTAGTGGTGCAGTTACACCACTATAGTTAGTGTTGAGTAGGCTGTTTAAAGTTAAACCCCAAACTTTGCACCTTAATAGCATTGCCCCCATTCAATGGAATTGCACAAACGTTGGTATGTGCAGTATTGGGGGGGGGGGTCAAGTTCTGTTTATTTACCAGGTTTTGTTCCAGTCAGATATGCAGATTCCAAAATCTGGATAGTGCGTTTTTAGGAAAAATCAGTTTTCTTTTTGCTATTTTTTGTCAATGCCAACAGCCCAGACAGTTTGGAAATTTGATCTGAAATTTTCATGGTTAAAAAGGCTTGCCCCAAATTATGCCTTTTATGGGTTTTGTGAAGTAAGTAATAACACATTACAGTGTGGGCGGTTATTGGGGATTACTCAACACCCTGGGTGCATTGTGAGGCATGAGGAGTGTCCTCACAGCACCTGGGGTGTTGATTAATCTCCACTAACCACACACTCTGGAGTGGATTATTGCACCTATAACATGGGGTACGTTTAAACAAGGGAAAAACCAGAGAAAAGGGTTTTCCACCTGTTTAAAAAGCAAGAAAAGGACTGTATCCTGCCACGTTGGAAAATAGTCCCATACAAATAATGCATACCTGACTTGTGGTATGCACATAGCAATGTCACAGATACAGTTCTGACAGGATTTGTGACATTTTTTGAGCATAATACAGTGTCTTACACTTGTTTGTCTCCCCTTGCTTTCTGGTGTAAACAAGCTATGGTGAGCAAGGCTGATCGCTCTCTCTCCCTCCCCAGCAAATCTCTGGCCTGCTGTCAGAAGGGGTGGGCACCCATCATTACTGTGCAATGAAAACACACACTGCACTGGGGAGCTATGGAAAATGGACAACGGGGTGCATGCAAGCTGTATCTTTCTCTCACTTTCCAGTAGTGAAGTGCTGGAGACACCCAAAACTGGGCTCTGCCTCTCCTGACTGGTGCTGTACATCATTTCTCTGCCCATCTGTCTGTGTTACTATACTGCAGAAGTGGTGCACAAAATGTGGAGAGAGAGAGAGAGAGAGAGAGAGAGACACACACACAGAAATGTCCCAGTCCCCTTGCTCACTGTCTGTCTGTGTCTCTCTCTCTCTCTCTCTCTCTCTCTCACTCATTCTAGCTACAGTGACAGGAGAGTGCCCAGAAGCCACATGAGAGAGACACAGACATAAAGAGAGAGAGAGAGAGAGAGAGAGTACAGAGCACACAATGTGATTTGTACCTTGTCATTCATCTGCAACACCTTGGTCTCCATGTCCCTTGGCCTTTCTTCCTTTCTCATGCACTTCACCTTGGAAGTAGACCCTGCATCTCTCCCTACTACACTCAGTAGCTGGCTCCACAGCACATGATGGTAGTACTCTCTCTCTCTATGTGCAACCACGTTCTGTCCATCTGTCTCTCTCTCTCTCTCTCTCTCTCTCTGTCTCTCTCTCTAATCCTTGTTCTGTTGTCTCACGCTCTCTCACTGTCATTCACTCACACTGACAGACAACACTGCACTGGAGACAGGGGAATGTGGTTTGCAGTAATTCCACAGAGCAAACAGTGACTGCCCCATGGCTCTTCTACTGTTCCCCACACCACTTATTTCCATGTCCTTCTGTGTCAATTATATTACTGAATCTCTCTCTGTCTCTCCACACTCCACTTGCATCTCTGGCTGTCACTGATGAGTTCGCAGCATGCCAGGAGTTGCATAGTGGTGCAGGGAAAATGAGGTGATATGTGGGCGGGTGGGTGGGTAGCCAGTCCAGCTGGGGCAAACCAGGAACACTGCCTGCATGATGAAGACACCATGACAGAGGCACTCAGCTCCATAGCTCCTGCTCTCCTGGTACACATGATGAGGTGCCATGTCAGGAGTTGTAGAATGGTGTGGGGAAAATTAGGTGATCCATGGGGTGAGTGTCTGGGTAGCCCTGTCCAGCTTCCAGGACACTGACTGTTACACTGTCAGTGTCAAAAGTGATGTCTGTCATAGATACAAACATCACCCAGCACCAGCAGTTTCTAATGAGAAATGAAATGTCTCTGTCAATGAGTGCACCACTCAGTCCTCAGTCTGTCTGTTTCCTCTCACTGTACATATCAATGGGCACCTTGGGGGGGAGAGACACCTAACTCATCACAGCCAGGAACAGGGACTGCACAGGCACAGGAGAGCCATCAGGTGACTGCTGATTAATGCAGCAAATATGCACAGCAAATGGTGAACCAAGCTACTGTTGCTGAACTCTGACAGACTACATTACAGGCTTAGGCTTTCACCCACTTAGCGAGTATAGTAATGGTTGCCATTGAGAATGCATTTGTGACACAATAACAAGATTGGGAATGCTGCTTTATCACTCGGGGTGAATGGTGCTCCACTTGCTGTGTCTGTATGCTGCATTAATCAACAATTACCTGATGGCTCTGTACTAATCAGGTACTTGTCTTTGTCCATCCCATGTTATAAAAAGTATTAATCCATTCCCAAGTTATAAGAATTTTAAATTTCAGTTCTGAGCATGCTCAGTAGGGTCTTTTTGACAGTCATTTGATTCCTTAATGAGCATGCCCAGAACCAAAATGTCAAATCCTTATAACTTGGGAACAGATTAATATTTTTTACCAAACAAACGAAAGGCACTATTCCGGGGCAAACCCTTTCTATACTGAAAATTTCAAATCAGTATTCCAAACCATCTGGTCTGTAGCTGACGACAAAGAAAAAAACAGCAAAAAAATCCTGATTTTTTTCTAAAAATGCACTATCCGGATCTTGGAGTCCGCACATCAGATTGGAACGAAACTTGAAAATCAAGACACCTTGCCCCCCAGACTGCACATACAAAATTTCTTCCAATTCCATTGAATGGGGAAAAGTTATTAAAATATTTATATACAGTACAGTGTATATATATCTACATACAGTATTATAGTGGTGCAGTAGGGTCACTATGGTTAGGGTTGAGTAGGCTATTTAATGTTAAACCCCTAACTGTGCAGCTTAACAGCTTTGCCCCTGCTCAATGGAATTACCCAAACAGTTTACATGCACAGTCTGGGCAGCAAGGTCTCTTGATTTGCCAAGATTTGTTCCAGTCATATGTGCAGATTTTGAGATCCAGATTGTACATTTTTTTTTTTTGCTGTTTTTTTTGTTGTTGTTGTTATTACCGACAGCCCAGATGGTGTGGAATTGTGGTCTGGAATTTTCAGGGTAGAAAGGGCTTGCCCCAGAACAGTGCTTTTCATTGGTGTGGTGAAAAAATATTAATCCACTCCCAAACTATAATGATATGAAATAATTTCAGTCATGAGCATGCTCAGTAGGGTCTTTTGGATAGATGTTTGGTACCCTGCTGAGCATGCTCAGAACCAACATTTCAAATCCATATAATTTGGGAATGAATTCATATCTTTTCATGAAACCAATGAAAGGCATCATTCTGGGCCAATCTCTTTCTATCCTAAACATTTCAGATTAAAATTCCAAACCTTCTTAGCTATAGCTGATAAAAAAAAATGAAAAGGAAAAACAATTTCTCCTAAAAACTCAATATTCAGATCTTGGAATATGCACATCTGATCAGAACAAAACCTGGCAAATCAAAACACCATGCTCCCAGACTGTGCATGCAAAATTTTGTGCATTTCTGTTGAATGAAGGTGAAGCTATTATTATATTTACATACGGTATATGTATCTGCATACAGTATTATATTGGCGCCGTAGCACCACTATAGTTAGGACTGAGTCGGCTGTTTAATGTTAAACTCCTACACTTGCAGCTTAATAGCTTTGCCCCTTTTCAAAGGAGTTGCATAAAAGTTTGCATGCACAGTCTGATGGGTAAGGTCTCTTGATTTACCAAGTCTTGTTCAAGTTGCATGTGCAAATTCCTAGATCCAGACAGTGTATTTTTAGGAAAAATCAGGGTTGTGTGCTATTTTTTTGTCATCACCTACAGTCCAGATGGTTTTTAATTTTGGTTTGAAATTTTCAAGGTGCAGAAAGGGCTTGCCCCAGAATGGTGCCTTTCATTGGTTTGGTGAAAAAAATATTAAATTGTTCCCATGTTATAAGGATTTGATATGTTGATTCTGAGCATGCTCAGTAGGGTATTTTGGATAGATGTTTGATAGTTCAGTAAGATCTTTTGGATAGATGTCTGATACCCTACTGAACATGCTCAGAACTGAAATTAAATTAAATTAAATTAAATTAATTTAATTTAATTAAGCTGAACTGAAATTAATCCAGAAGGTGTTCAGCAGCTACTGGTATAAGGGAACTAAAAATTAAACCTTCATTTTGCCAATTATCTCAGGATGTTTGACTTATCAAAACAAGCTGCAAATATTGAGTATGCACTATCTGCGTAACAGCAGAAATCACAGTCGTAATACAGTAACAAGAAATTTGCACACACACACACACACACCATGTCACATACCAGCACTCATCTCACATGGTAATTTTCCTATATACAATGAACAATCCATTAAGTCTAACATTATTGTAGAAAACCATACAAAGTGAAATGAGATTATGGATAAAAAAAGGAAAAAAACATGCTGCATTTTGGCATTATTCATCTGAAGTAGGACATGCTTTGTGAGCAGATTATATGAATCTCAGTTGCATAACCACCATATAACTAAAATCAAAACTGATGAACCAACATCAATATGCTATGAATGAAAATTGAAATATTGATTGAAATAGTATAAGTATAAAATATAAAATTACTATGAATACAATTTAGAGAAATCAGAAAGATAACTTACAGTTTAGCGTTTACTTCATTTCAATGTTTATTGTGCTGCTTGCAACTTAGAATAAGAGGTTGTACTTGTCTGAAAAATATTCAGACATTCAAATAAATAAAAACAAAATTGTGCTTTATGTTTTTGAAAATTATGAATGGGTCAGGATTAATAGCTTACTGCACTTCTTAAGTACTCTATTTCACAGCAGGTCAAGATGCGAGTCATTATCTTGTGGTGTAAAACTGAAATGAACACTGCCAGTGCACTTTGTCCATAGTTCTAAACTAAGAAAAAGTGGGTTAACACTTGCAGTATTATTAGTAGTATCCACAGATACTATTCCTCTTAATTGCAAGCACATAGGTCACCTGAATTCAAACCAGTTCTCCTTTAAGATGGCCGAATTCCCACCTCCAGTACCACTCCCTCCCGGTCACCCGACCAGTGATTTTAGCCAATATGCTATAAATGCTTCATGTCATGTTTATAAGAGCAGTCATAGATTGACTAGCTTGAAAGTTTGGGGTCAAAATTAAATAAAAAATAATAAGTGAATGTGTGAAGGGTGAATATGTAAAGAGTGAATGTGTGAAAACTGAATGTGCAAAGACTGAATGTGCCAGTCCCTGCACTTCTGTACGTGGATGGAGTCTTGCCTTTGCACAAGGCCCAAAGGGCTCTGCACATCTGTACTTGTCTGTGCAGGTCCCCAAGGGATCGGAATGAATGAGGATACAATTCCACTATCTTAAAAAGAAGGCAGATTCTTTGCAAAAAAAACTTTAATGCACCAGTTAGGGTAACGTAATACCACAAAATTAGGGAAATGTGGTGTTTGGATTTCTAACCAGAACTCCCGATCCCCACCCTCCAAGTAGCAAAAGGAAAAAAACATTGGGGATTTGGGTTCCCAGAATCTTGGAAAATCTGTGGTGGGCTCTTCCTTGAGGTTGTCATCCCTAATGCTCTCCCCATTCACTGAGCAAACATCATCTCACATGATCTACTTTCTTCACACAGGGCTATAGGGTCCTGGAGAAATCTCCAATAAATTGTGTTGGCAACATGTGGTGAGACGTACTTCTTTACCTTTGAAGAGTGTACCACTATGAGTCACTGGCTTGCAGCTGGACCTTATGCTTTGGACTGGAGGCTATGGGCTTGGGGAGTGAGCATTAGGGTTGACAACCCCAAAGAGGACCCCTCCACTGATTCGCCAAGACTCCAGAGACATAAAACCATGATGTTTTTCCTTTTGCTTCTTGACCAGTTTTGAGTCGGGGTTGGAAACCCTAACACCACATTTTCCCACTTTTGTGGCATTAAGTTACCCTAACTGGTGCATTTACAAAGTGGGGATAGATAGATAGATAGATAGATAGATAGATAGATAGATAGATAGATAGATAGATAATCTCATGCACCTCACTGCCTTCATTATGGAGTAGTAAAGCTTTTTGTCTTTTTGGGTCAGTAATGATCATTGCAATCATAACGTTTTCAAACTGGTTTAACCATTTCCTATAATTATAGGTGAGTTTATTGATATCCAAAGTGCCAAATTTAGGAAAGACCTGGAACACGTCTACCATTTTGTCCATGTGCTCTTACTATTTTGCTCTTGTACGCACTCAGTTTATTATGGTACCAGTGGTGAAACTGTACACTTCTATATATTTTGTTTACTTGTAGTAAATGCTATTTTTGACAGTACTAAATTGAGGCAGGGTACTCAAAACAGATTTACCTTTGTAAAGTCACATACAAAAGCAGCCCACTAGGTCTTCGATTTGCCTTTCACTCTGTGGAACAATTCTTTGATGCCCGTTAGCAGATATGTAGGCAAGGTTGCATGCAGAATCTGTCGACCTGGAGTCTGGGATTTTCATCATGGGTTTTTTAGCTTATGCTCTTGTCCTCATCATCAGTAGTACTGTTCTCTGTAGTTTACATCACAAAAAGACCACTGGTGTCATGTCTTCTTTTATTAAAATTTATTAACCTTACTGAGTATCCCTGCTTTCAGTATTGCTCTGTGTCTGCCCCTAGCTTGCAGCACTCCTAGCAGCTACATCCTGTGTCTCACATGTTACTGAAGCTGCTACCACCATGAATACTAAATGAGATCAGTTTATGCAGACGGAATCACATTTCTTTGAACACTTTAAGTACCTTTGAGCACAAGTGCTTGTTTACAAGGGTTCCACGTCAGTGTCAGAGATACAACGAAACAATACATATACGTATAAGCAATTTCACGGGAATGTAGTCAAAGCAAGCACAATACATACAGAATTGTACAATAAACCAAATTACTGAGTTACTGTATTCACAGAAGTAATTCAATAACAAAAGAGTCAATAACAGATGCAAGACAGTGTGATCACCACTCAAGATACAGATTTGGAAAATAACAATTACATTTACATTGAACTGCTAGGGCTAACCATAGAGATCTTTTGAATACCTCTACTAAAACCTCTCCCTCCTCCTTTGTTGACTCTCTTTCATCTCTCATTACCAATAGTATCTCCAGTGATCTCATCCTCCTTGGGCACTTCAACATCAATTGACTCTCCCCTGCCTCCAGATCCACCTACCACAGGATTGACGACTTAAAAATTACTCATCTAATCTCTAAACTCTTCCCCCCAGCTCAGTCCTTACTCCCTTAACAACTCCCTTCTCCACTAGGTGCTCTCCTCCCACCCTCACTGTACTACTGCAGCAGGCACTCTGCCAGACACCTTTAGTGAACACTGTATGACCTCCTGTATGAGGAAAGTTAGGACCACTCCATTCATCCCTAAATACATTTGGCCCAGGATCCTCTGGTTGCTTGACACTAATGCCCTCCTAAATGACCTTGCTGCCTCCAGTTGATCCCCATCTATTCTGACCCTGACATTGACATGGCCCTCTCCCTCTTCCATGCCATATTTAGTCATACCTCAGACAAGCACACCCCCCCTTTAGAATGTTTAGGGTTAAAAGCTCCCACCACCCCTGAATTACACCTAACCTTATCAATTTGTGCATGTCCCGGGATCAAGCCTGGGCACATTTCAAATTCTCCTGATCCCTGCATGACCTCTCATCACAAAAATTCCTGCACAAAGGCTGTCTGCACTGCCTCAAATCAAACCTCTAGCCCAACCTTAGTGCCCCATCAAAATTACTGAAGGTTATCCACTCTGTCTTTGACCTCCCATCCTAGTATGCTCCTCCAGTCTTTGTGGATAGCTCACTGGTCTCTGACTCTCTGACCAGTCTCTCTTGGTGCTCATTTTATTGAATTTTTCAAAACAGGCACATTCTTCTCTCCTCTGTCTCCTGAGCCCTCTTGCCTTCTGTCCCCTGCAGCCTCCCCAGCATCCCACTAACCCAAGGGCTTTCAGTTCCCTCCTGTTTTCACTCAGAAAGTCTTCCTCACACTTACCTCAGTTAAGCTTTCTGGATCCAGCCATAATAGACTGGACCCCAACCTTCTCTGTATCTCAGCTCTGGCCATTGCTTCTCCACTCTCTCACCTTCTGAACTTTTCCTTCTCTATCAGTACTCTCACTCAGGCCTGGAAAGTTGTGAGGGTTCTGCCTCTGCACAACACAAAAGGGGTGACCCCTCCTTCCATGGCATCTTCCAGCCAGTCTCATTCCTACCCTCTGTTGCAAATCTGCAAGAGAGTATAATCTACACCAGGCTTGCTCACATCTTTCATTCTTCAAATTTCCTCTCCCCCTTCCAGTCTAGTTTAAGGAAGCAGTACTTCACCATCTCCTCCTTGCTGCATTTAACTGACTCTATTCTCACTGGGATAAATCAGGGACACATGGCCACTGCTATATTCATCGATCTGGCCAAGGACCTGGACAAGCTGAACTCTGCTGGCATCTCAGCTCCCACCATTGACTGGTTCTGTTCATACCTCACAGGCCATCAACATTTGATACAGTTGGGAAGCATCCAGTGCCTTCTCAATCCTATCTGAGGTCTCACGGGGCTCCATCCTGGGTCCTGCTCTGTTCATAATTGTCGTCAATGACCTGCCTTTGCCTGAGTCTCCTTGAATATCAACATGTGTGCTGATGACATGGTCGGTTATACTTCTGGCCCTTGGCTTCAGCTGTGGAAGATCTGCTCTCTCCTACCTCTCCTCATTCCTCTCCCCATCCCCTTCTGCTCCTACTCTCTCCACTCAAGGAATCCCTGTACCTTCTCCATTCTCCACTCTTACTCGTTTGCTGGACTATCTGCCATCTCCTACTGCCTTTCCCATCCTTTGAAACCTGCTCCCCTCTTTCATTCACCTTTCCCCTTCACTCCCAGCCCTTAGATACCAGCTAAGGCATCATTCTGCTCCCTTCTGTCCCTGTCAACACCTCTCTTGACTCTCTTTCCCATCTCGCCTGTCCTCCCCTCCTGCATATGCCTTCCCCCATTAATAAGGCTTAATGTGGCTATGCCCTTGATCTGATTCTGTACCACATAGCACTGTCACCTCCTCTAACAGGCACTGTGCATTTTATTGCACACTTGCAGGCATATCTACATATCATTGCTATGAGCCATGATGTTGTTTACCTGCTTGATCATCATAATGCTCTTCCACCTGTAAAGCTGTCTCTGTAGCCACATCCTGATATTTTGGTAATTTCATTCTTTTTTTACTCCTCTTTTCCCCTCCCCCAGGTTGCACCTGGAAATAATCTTCAGCTCAGAGTGCCTCTCCAGGTAACCAATTTTTAAATAAATAAATTGGTCAAACATAGAGAGATGTAGAAAGGTTTCAAGCAATTCACTTAACCAGCCAGCAGCCCAGAAAGCAAATGAGAGTTTGCCAAGTTGAGTTCTATGGAAAGACAGTTCAAGGGCACTTCTAGTCATGCTTCTTATGTTGTATTGGTTGGCAAGAAAATTGAAGTATTTGTTTAGAGCAGGGAGGTTAAGCACGGTAGCACTTTTTTTTGGCTAGCAGACAGGTCCGGTGCTTTATTCTGGTAAGTAGGCATAGCAAGTTTGTTAGGGTGTATAGGGTCTGGGGGTGTGTGAATGCTGACACAGGGAATGGGCCCCCTGATGTCAGCAGTGTTGATTAATCAATGTGGACTGCACATGTGGGGAAGCATCTGGCACCAGGAGTGGGCATCCATGTGTCGACCCAAAAAAATTAATAATAAAAAATAAATAAAGTTAATAAATAGATTTAGATAAATAAATACACTGCCACTGGGGAGGTGTTCACCCATTCTAGTTTTAAAACTACATGTGATTTTTCCCATGTAGAATGCCCCACATATGCAAGTTGCTAAATAAATTACACACCTCAGAGCAATAACCAAAAGTGACCTCACATATGCAACATCAATACATGTTATGAGTAGGAATTATGTGAATGAGCACAAGTTTCTGTTCACAGCAATTGATAGAGTCCATAAAACCCCCTGTGTTGGAAACTATAGCAATCTACTTTTAAAAAGAGAAACTTTCTGGATTTTGAAACAGGGACCCCTACATTATGCAGGACTAAATATGAGTTTTGAACCCCGTCCCTACCTTGAGGATTGCAGATAGAGATCTTGTATTCTACAATATTATAGTTTCCATTTCAGATTTTCTTTTACTTTTAAGCATGATATGCCCCTCACTGTTCCTGTTTCAACCCATGTGATATTTTTCTTGTCTTAATTTGGGGTGAAGGACTGGGGTATATTTATTACAAAAGGACCAACTTACTCTGAAAGTTTTGTACTTCGACTTTTGATATCCATGGATTTTTCTCAGGGATTCAACTGGCTATAAAATGGTTACATTTAATAAATTCTGATCTGCAGTTTGAAGTTTACTGCCAGATGAATAGTTTGTGAGCCCTTGGCTTTATATGCAGGGTTAATGTATTTGACAATGCATATAGTTTTAAGATCCTTTCTCAACCCCACCATACCCAGAATGTTTTAGAATGTTATGCACTAACTGTCATTTAGAATTTTATAGCTTGCATTTGATTTTATGAGCATAGTTTTCTAATTTATGTTTTAAATAAGTATTTGTGCACTATGAATATGAATGATTTTTTCAAAAAGTGTCATAGTTGATTTTAACCAATGAGCTAGCCATTTTTAGAATTTCTTCATAATTGATGGAATTGATTGACTATAAATGTGTGCTTGATTTTGTAAACGTCAGCCTTTGATAAAGAATCTTATTCAGAGATCCGAAATGCAACAGGTAGATGCTTTTATGCTTTTATTTATTTTCAATATGTAAATAAATCTTTGCTGCCTTGAAAATTGGAGTCGACATCTAAATGTGGCGGTGAGTGCCTGAGTTTGTTCATGTTGTAGGTTTGATGTACTCACGAGCACCACATTTCTTTGTACACACTTTCTTTGTAATTTGCAACCTGGAAGTTAAAGTCTGTTTGGGCCACTTGAAACTTAAAATCTGTAACCTTCTTTTGCTTAGAACCTTGCTGGTAGTGAACTGGGGGAGTGGGGCTTGGGCTGTTTAACTGCCCACAGTCATTGCACCCTTGAGTGGTTACTAAGGGTATTCAGCAAAACATTGACTTCTTTAACCCTGTCTGGGTGAGTTAGCAGAACCCAGTAAATTAGTACCATGGTGCTTATTTTGTAATTGGTTCTGATGCTCTCAGTGACCATGTTAGAGAGAGAAATAGACTGGTAGTCTTGACCCTGTAACCTGTGCTGGACATAGCAGTCTAGCTGATGTTGAAATCACCAGTGATTATGTATTCCCAGCTCTGGTTGGGTTGTTTGAAATAGTGAAGGACACAATGTCCAATTATTGTTTACTGGGTGGGATGTACACAGTCAGGAGGATGAGAGCTTTGTGTCTTCCCCTCAGCAGAAGTTTAATAGCTAGGCATTCATAGTCTCTAGTCAGTTCTTTGATTTCAAATTTAGAGCTTTGCAGGTTGGGCCTAAGATAGCAAAAGCAGCCCCCACCATGACTGCCTAGTCTGTCATCTCTGAAGATGTTAAATCCTGGTATTGAGGTAGTAGAGTCAGGTATTTTGGAATTAAGACAGTTTTCAGTAAGGGATATAACATCCAGTTGCACTAATGCAACCAATGCTTGAAACTGAGCAAATATAGGCAGGGGACTACCAATATTTAGGGATGCTATGTTCAGTTTCCCCTTGACTACTAGTACCTGGCCCAACTCCATCTGCAGGGCCTGGGTTGGGGTTTACATTGCAAGACAGCAGGAGTAGTATTAATGTTACACCTCTAGAGGCATTAAGCTAGTGTTTCAGTCTCAAGGATTTTCTTTTATGGGGATAGAGCCTATGGGTGGCCCTGGAGACACATATATTGCATGTAATTCCACAGTGCCACACGATTTATGTACATTTTATAGTGGACATATGACAGAAGGACTTGGGTACTGAAGGGCAGTTCAGGAGATCATAGGGCCATCAATTCAGAATATTTCCAAGGTAGAATGCCCCCTCTTCCTTGGTGAGTTCTGTAGGCTCAAGAAACAATACAGTGAGTAAGTGGCCAGCAGAATTATCACTGCAAGAATAATTTTTACATTGGTGGTGGACCCAGCATAAGATGGCACAGACCTTTGGTGGAAAAGCGTGTCACTGGATAATCAGGACTGCACAAAGTTGTTCCAGAAATCAGTACACTTTAGTGCAGAAGCTTTAAGATAAGAAAAACGTTGAGTAATCAATAAAGTGCAAATGCCCTACTGCTCAAAACAAACTATAGTATTATGATCCCACAGATAGGGTGCAAGCAGAAGCCTCAGCAAAGCTGGTTAGTAACAACTACAGGAAGCCCAGCATAGCCAAGGACATGTAGGGTTGCTATATATTGTTAGAAAGCAAACTGTAATATTAGGCCCATGAAGGAAAGGTGTTGGTCTCTGTAAAACAGGCTAATTGGCAATGATAGGAAACCTGTAGTGACCAAGGTCAAGTAGGACCACTCCAAAATCGTTGAAACAGACTGTATAATTAAGAACACCCAGATATAGTGTTTGTAAGGCCTCAGTAGAAGCAGGGTACCAGTAACAAGCAAATTATAGAATGAGGGCCACCCAGACAGGGTGTAGGCAGGGATCTCAGTAAAACAGGTTTGCCAGCAGCAAACAAGTTACAGAAGGATACTATCAGCAAATAAAGCAAGTGGTAGTTACAGGGTACGTGGATAATATTTCTGCAACTTACCTGTAGCAGTATTAAACAAGCCTAGTGACAGATACAGTGAGCCAAGCTACATACAGTTCTCAGTGGGGAGCTCAGAGAGTGTCCTGTGTAATTTAACCAATTGTTGCCTGCCTCGAAGATAGTTAGAAAACCACGCAACAGAATGAGCAGAAAAACCTAAGGCACTAAGTTTTTGGCATAGAGACTTGCCGTATGGTCAATCATGTTAAACGCTTTTGAGAGGGCAACAAAGATTACCCTTGAAAACTTCCATAGTGGCATTTTTTTTGCACAAGTAACTGTGGTAAGGGCAGTGGAGGTGCCGTGTCCTTTCCAGAAACTATGTTGCTCCAGGCCATTAGGTCATAGGAACAGAGGTATTAGGCTGGATTTTCAAAGGCCAGAGAATAACACAGGGTGCTTGCATCAACAAAAAACTGACCCAAGGAGCAGGATGTATCAAGCCTTGCACCAGTTCTGATTTTCAAATGGTGTTTGCATCAAAAACAGGCCTACATGTGCCAGAGTGGCTTGTGCCATGCTTGTACAAAAAAAATGCCTGTGCTATGTCGAAAGGATGCTTGTGTCACCAAAAGGATGCACCATTCCCATATTTGGGATTTTCAAGGAATGCAAGTCCTGTCCTTGTGCCTAACATGCATGTGACTGTTAGATCAGCCAGGGCTGGTCTAAGGGACACTAGAGCATATAAAGAGGCCCACATCAGGTGGTCAGACCTGACTATTCTACTATTAAGAGCCAGTATTCTCCTGCAGGACTAATTTAGAACATTTTGGGGGCTTAGTCTTGGTCATTTCATCTGCCATATTTTTAGACTTAGCTTGCATCATTCTCATCCTTTGTGTCATTTTATGCTCAACTTGCACCATTTTTTGACTTAGCTTGCACCATTGTTTTACTCAGTTTGTGCCATTTTCATTCCTTAAGTCATTTGTTTGACTCAGCTTGCACCATTTTTGATTCAACGTGCATTATTTATTTTGGTGCAGCTTGTGCCATTCTCATCCCTTGCATCATTTTGTTATTTTGTTGACACGGTGGACCTCTTGTGCCATTTCGAGGACTTTGTCATAGAGTTACTTTTCTTGCAAAATATAGCTTTCAGTATTTGGCATACCTAGATTTGACACAAAATGGTTGTTTAGCACAGCATGTGTGGATCTAAGGGCCCTTTGAAAATCCAGCCCATTCTGTGAGTTGAGAGGCCACAACCTGCTCAGTGAGCTTGCTGAGCAGCGATAGGATATGTATGCAGTACTAAGTCTTCATAAGATGTGGGTAACCTTGCTTAAATATTGGAGCTACCTTGGCAAACTTCCATACATCTGGGACAACCCCAGAGAGTAAGGAAAGTTTAAATATATGAGATATAGGCAGTTACTGTAGCAGTTTTGAGGTAGAAGGTGATTGTAATGAAGGGGAATAGGAAGGAGATGCAAGTGAGTCCAGAGTAGGGGGATCTGAAAATAGGGAGTTGAGTGAATACAAGTCAGAGAACTGCCTGTTAAATGCATTGTCTATTGTCAATGGATTGATACAGCTGATCCCATCCAAGATTAATTTATCATTTGTACACTGTGAGGCAGAGTAACTAACCATATTTTTGATGTTCTGCTGGAAACTATGGGATCCCAAGCTGAGGCGAGTGAAGTGGGCCTGCAGAATTCATTATCTGCCATTTGCAAGGCCTTTTTTGGAATTCCTAAGTTGTCTCTACTCAAGGAAGTCAGCCATGGCATTGGTGGACTTACATCTAGCCAGGCTTTATCCATGGATTTCATAAGGGATGACAGGTTACTGTGGAACTACTTAGAGACCATGCCCCATAGTCTCCTTTTGATTGATGTTTGTCCAGCAGGGTTTCAAGTTTGTTGTTTGACATTAAGTAATTGCAAACAGTACAGACATCATGGATCAATATAAAGAGTAAAATAATTGAATACCAATAAAACATAAATACAAGTCCACTTTCTATTAAAATTGCATACTATGGAAAACAAGTTAATAAAAGTCTCTTAATTATATCAAATGAAATTATATGGTTCCATGATAAAGGATTATAGAAACATGCTTTTGTAAACAAGAAGAAGATTCTGAGAAGACTAGGCCTTTAATAATCCTGCCAACTGGCAGGAGTAAATGGGACTCGTCTGGGTTCTGGTCTGGCTTCCTACACCCCATCAGAGTACTGTAGCCCATAGTCTCTAAAGTTCTAAAAGTAAAAAGAATATATAAATTTTGAACAAAAAAGCCAATAAAGGCAAAAAAGGGGTTGTCCTCTTGTATTCCTCAATTACATAATATGCCGAATAAACTTTCATAAATAGTACTAGAGATTACTGTAAAATAGTATAATTAAAGTTTATAAATTCAAGCATAGCAAAAATTGTACAAGGTGATACAAAGTTGCCTGGTCAAAAGAAGTGTACAAACACATATTATTTGTTCCAGTTGGAGAAAAAGTTTGGCCAGAATTGGTCCCAAACAATAGCTTCTTTTACTGTGGTACAATGGACAAACTAAGTGTGGCATCTTTTAGATCAATATCAACTTCAGTATTACATTAACAAAATTCTGCAGTTGCTGTGAGACATTTTTGTCTGTGATATATATATAATTGGCCTCATAGAGTTCTATTCTAAACCTTGCTGTTATTCTTCACTCACGTGGGTTGGATAAATAAATTAAGTAAGGTTCTAAACATTGGAGAGTTTTAAGATGCGTGTACCATCTATACAGTTTCAAAGAGGCAATTCTTGAAAGATCATAATTAATTGCAGTATTCTAAACTCTAATTCTAATTTTACTAACAATTTCCTGTTTGGGCCTAACATAAATTTCATGAAGTAAGTTGCCTTGGCACAAAGGGAGCAACTGATCTTTAAAAAGTCTGATAGACAGAAAGATGAAATTGCTCTGGGTGCACTTGATCTGCTCCTCAAGTCATTGTCTGGGTAAGCATTCCTCTGATAGGAGAAAAAGGTTTAAAAAGAAAATTAATCATTGCTCTTTTACAGAAGAAGACAGAGAAAAATGTCCTAATTCAACTCTTAGAATCTTTGCTGGAACTGAATTAGATACTGATAAGATGTAACAAAATATTTTATTCTGGATAATTTCCAATGATGTACAGTAATATTGAAGAGATCCCAAATTTCAGCAGCATAAAGAAGACATGATTTAATTTTTCCATTTATAACTGTGAGAATGTCCTTCACAGTACCCTTCCACAGTTTACAATTAAATTTCTTAAAAGTGTTAAATGCACTTTTCATTCTGGTTTCTAAGAGGTTTAAATATGTATTCCATAAGAAATTATTTGAGAACCTTACACCCAGGTAGTCATAGTATGTTTCAGATCCAACAGATTGATTCCCTATAAATAACTTCAGGAGCTTCTTGAACCTATTCCCAAAGATAACCAGTTTGGTCTTAACTCTAATTATGTGTAGGTTATTTTCATTACACAATTTAAAGACAGAGATCCAATTGCTTTTGTAGGCCAAGCAGTGATGTAGAGAGTAAGACAATGTCATCAGCATAAGCAAGAGAATTAATAGTTCTATTGAACACTTTAAGATAATTGAAATCTGGACTATATGACTGAGTAATTATTGAATTAATGTACAAATTAAACAGCTACCAAAACTGTACCATGCATAAAATATAAATCATATCAGGAAAGATTGACTATAATATGACTTCATTCATCGGAGGCTAGAAGATAACGGGGTGATTTCTTATTCTTTTCAAACTTTTACAGTCTCAAGATCTAATGGAATGCTGTGAGTTAAAATATAGCACAACTAGATGCAATCTTATGACCCACAATAAGAAACTAGAAATTCCAAAGGCCACTACCTCACAAAGAGCTAATTTCTACACCATAAGATCAATAAAGGCATGGGATAGATTACCCCAAGATATGGTCGATATCACTAACTTTGATAACTTTAAAAAAGCATTAGATAAATGTACTATAATAATCATTTGATGATATAATGGCCCACTCATGTAGAGGACATTCCAAATGGGCTTTCACCCCCTTATGTCCTACTTTTCATAGTATTCATAGTAAAGGAGCCAGAATACAGCCCTGGTGGACTTCAAGATTTGTTCTGATTTTAGAGGTTAAATTACTTGATTGGTTGTATTGTACCTGTATCTAGGTATTGTAGTGAAGCCTTATTAGAGTATCCAGTAGAAGTGGATCTATGCCTAATAACCACAGCTTATGCCACTAAAGATTGTGGCTAATACTATTGAAAGCTGCTTTAAGATCTACAAAACAGCAGTATGGCTTATTTTTTTTTGATGGAGATGTATTTATGAATGAGATGAGATAATATGCAGCAGTGTTGTATTGTAGACTGACTATATCTAAAACCATTCTGTGACTCATCTGAATGATGATTCTTGTGACCCACAAACTCTAATTTCCAGAGTAAAATTTTACAGAATATATTTTGTGATGCGTTTAGAAGACTAATAGGTCTGTACATTCTAGGGCCAGTAACTTGTCCCTTTTTTATATATTGGATAGATGATACTACCCTTCCAAGTACTGGGGAAAGTCTTCACCTTATAAAACCCCATTAAATATATTTATGAAAATAGGAGTCCATCAATGAGGGAATGCTTTGTAAATATCAGCTAAAATTTGGTCATGACCTGTTTTTTTTTATCTTTGATTGAAAGAATAGCTTGCATGATTTCCTCAGGAAAGAAAATAACTGGACTAGGAAATGCATAGAGCCATATTAGATCATTCAGCTCGGCAGATATTGAATGTCTTAGAAATACTGTCGAAGAAAAATGTAAGGCCTCAAAATGAGCAACCCAGATCTGAAGCATAATATAAGCTTCAATCTTAGTGGTATGTCAGTCATAACCAAAACTGACTAATGTCAGAATAATTGGATATCTTGATCTGACACAGTCTTTTTTAGTTTATTCCACATCTTGATTTGATACTTCTGTTATTCTATCTCCTGGAGCTTCCTGTTGTCTTTCCTGCATTTATTATGGAGCCTAAGGTTTTCTCAAACCCTGTACCCTTCGGTGTACCTAACACATTTATTTATTTTTGCTTTTGCAGCCTTACACTTTGCACTTAATCAGGTATGTTTGAGAGGTCTAACTATTTTGTTTATCCTGAGTAAATGTTTTAAAAATGTATAAATTTCCTGCCATGCAATAATAGCATTGGTATTGCCATTATCTGTATTAGAAGCTATTTCCAGTCTTAAAGTATAAAGAATCTGAATTAATAATCATAGAAAACTTGTCAGCCACATCAGTCTGCCATCTTAGACTCTTAGTATTGAATACCTTTATTGCATTCTTAGCTAGGGGTGCCTAGTCAGTTTTCCTAAAGAGCTTCGAAAAGCAAAAAGTAATGGAAATTGGGAAGATTCTGACTGATCCAGTACTTCAAAATCTAGAAAATGACCCAATGTGCCTTGATGGACCCAAGCCAAATCAATGGTTGAAGCCCCATAGGGACAATAAAGGTAGATTCTCCCTCCGGGTCTCCAGGGGTCCGACCATTCACAAGAAAAAAATCCAAACTGGTCATACTTTTATTAAGTATTTTCCCTTGATGATTAAATTTGACATCCTTTGACTTCCTTCTTAAGTTATTCTTGAATTAATTAAATCTTAAATCAAGCTCATCATCAATTTCACTGGATCTAGATAGTTTGGGGATTCTAGCATTAAAATCATCAATAATTACTGGAGTATTTCTCAAATTTAGATGTCAGTTCCTCCAATATTTCAGCCAGTTCCTGCCATATAGAAAAATTATAGATTTTACTATTTTTAGGAGGGATATATACATTAACTAAAGTCATTTTAGTGCTGTAATTCTCTAACTTGAGGATAAGAGCAAAGGGCTGGCTGTAGTAACTTCTGAAATCAAGAAATCCAAGGAAGTTCTACGCAAGATAACCAAACCAGCTTGATACCTTCCAAAAAATCTATTTGTTTTTATAGCAGGAATCATATAACATGAAAAACCAGGAATCTTGAGGGGTGTGTCATGCCACTACTTTTCTTGAAAGACCAAAATATCATAGGAAGTCAAGAAGTTATAAACTTCATGATCTGTCAGTTTAAAAGCTAATCCCTCACTATCCGAAGAAAGAATGTTCAGGTTGTCAGGGTCATTCACTGATACCTCTTGAACTACAGTTTGACAGGATTCAAGCCAGTTAGCAGAAGATTCCTGCAGTAAGGAAAATCTGTTATGAGTAGGAATTTCAAAATTGTTGAGGGGAGGAGGTACAAGGATATTTTAGTGATATGGCTAGAATCCAGTTTATATCCTGTTGCATGGCTCAAATTATATTCCCTCCCTAGACTGCCCATATCTACCAAAATAATACCAAAACTATCAAGTAGTGGGCTGGCTGCTAAAACTGAAACATACCAAAACTATCAAGTAGTAGACTGGCTGCTAAAACTGAGACATACCAATACTATCAAGTAGTGGGCTGGCTGCTAAAACTGAGGCTACAAGTTGTGAATCCCTAAATGTAACATCTATCTGGGGGGCTATCAACAATGCCATTCAAACAACATGAAGTCTTGCTATATTATGACATATGCAGTTTGTCCCAGTCTTAGAACTGCTCCGGAGGTGAAAGAGTTAAAGTCCATGCCAGGCATGGAACTTAGAGCTCGAGCTCAGTTGAAAATTCTATCTGTTGCTCTTCAAACTAAAACTGTCAGATTCTTTACTCCGCCTCACTGAACAGTCGCTCGGAGATTCCTCCTTCTGTCAGTTCATTTTGTCAGTTAAAGTATAAAAGTTTTCAGTTTTAACCGAAATTAAACCATAACTGTTCGGTTCAAGTTCTATCTGTGGTATTGTAAGTATTAGATAGGTTTTTACATTTAATTCTGTGTGGAACTTGTAAACATTTTCATCGGTTCAGTTTGAACCGATCAAGTTACTTCTATTACATTACAGTCTTTTAGAAGTGCGGTTCCCGGTTCTTATCGGTTTTAAAAAAAACGGATTTAATTACGTTTTTTTCCACGACCCGTGACATGGTTGGAAACCGATAAGGGAGTCTTGCTTGGCAGATGGCTGTAAACAGGCAAGTTTTTGGTTAGGGCTGGCACTATGTCTGAGAAACCCAAAGAAAAACCTGGCCCACTGGGTTTCAACACTGTATGTTGTATGTGAGCCTTTGCAGGAGGCTGACCCCACACACCATGTGTGTTATTGTCTGGGGTTGACCACCTCATTTCAGACTGCCAGATTTGCAAGGGTTTTCCTGCAGCTACCATGGATAACAGAGTTGGTAGACTCGGGGCAGGAGGCCAAAAGTCCGCTGACCCGGATGGCCAGCCGGTTCGGTTCCAGCGAGACAGAGGAATGCCCTCTGACCAGAGCGATACTTCCTCGGAAAAAGGATAGCCGACTCTGAGGTCGGTTCCAAAAGAAATCTAGAAAATCAGCAAATAGCTAAAGCAATAAAAATTGTTCAGTCACTCTCCCCGGTTCCGACCGAACCAGCATCATCAGGTAAGCGCTCGGTTCGGTCGGCTCCTCCGGTTCAAGAGTATTATTTAGAGGAATTTTATGAACCAGAGGAGGGGGAAGAGGAGTATGAGGAGAGTGAATGTGGTTTTGAAAGTCTGGATGTGCCCATTGAACCGGACATCTCTCCAGACAGACCTTCAGGAGTGTCCCCCAGGCTTTCTGAGTCCCCTTCTCATTTCATGTTTTAAAAAAAAAAGTGGTTGAAACCCCAGCTCCCTATGGAGGAAGCTGTGGATGATCAAGAGGAGCCTGATTTCGTAGAAATGATGGATATCCCAGAGTCTAGGAGACTGTCTATTCCTCTGCATAAATCTTTTTGGAAACAGACAGTAAAGTTTTTAAAAGCTCCTCACACCATACCTCCTGTTGATAAAAGAGTGGACAAAAGGTATGCTTGATCAGGCTCTGATATGGAGTTCCTTACACAACAATGCAGCCACATGTGGGTGGTGCAGACTGCAGCCTGTGACAAGGCAAATGTTCCCTTAGCCTCTCACCCCCCTGACAAGGACTCCAGAAAGATATGCCATCGCAAAGAAACAGTACATGGCAGCTTCCTAGACTCAGACAGGCTAATTATATGGCTTATGTTGCTAGATATCAAAATTCAGATGGGATACTGTTTCAGCTCTAGCAAAGCAGGTTCCTGGCCAGCTGACAAAGAGCTGGACCAGCTGGCGCTGATGGTTTGAAGCATCCAAGGTGCAATTCCATGCTGCAGTGGACTCTAATGATATTTCATCCAGAGTCATGGCTACATCTGTGGCTCCCCGTAGAATGGCTTGGCTCAGATGTACTAGCCTGTCACAGGATACCCAGACTAAGGCCATGGATTTCTCTGTTGTGGGCAACTCTCTGTTTGGGGGAGCAAACAGAGAATTACATGAAGAAAATGGATGAATATAGGACCACCTATAGGAGTGCACAGGCCAAGGAAAGGCAAGTCACTCCCCAAAGGCAGCCCCCCCAGGGGCAGGGGTAGGCCTTTTCATAGGCCTTTTTACCAAGCCCAGGCTTCCTCTTCAGCTTTTGCAGAAGGGGTTCTTTAGAGGGAGAGGCAGACAGGGTGCAGGCAGGCCTGCTTCCACCCCTCAGCCTAAAGCCCCTGCCAAACAGGCACCCTGATGGGGCACCCAGGGCCGATTCTCCACTACCTGTAGGGGGCAGACTGGCTTACTTTGTCCAGGACTGGGAGTCTCTAATGTCAGACAAGTGGGTCCTGGAAGTAGTAAGCCAGGGACTGCTTCTCAGCTTCAAAAAATTTCCAAAGATGAGAATCAGATCTTTTCCACCTGCAAATTCTTCAGAGGCTCTTGCCCTGGAGGCATAACTCTCTACCCTCCTGGCTCTCAGAGCTGTGGAAAGGGTTTCACCCCTACACCAAGGCAAAGGGTTGTACTTCAGGTACTTCCTTATCCCAAAAAAAGACAGGAGAATGACGGCCCATCCTGGATCTCAGGTATCTAAACAAGCACCTTTTAAAACCAAAATTCAAAATGGTGACTCTGGGAATTATTTTACCCTCTTTAAGGCCAGGGGACTGGCTAGTGTCCCTGGACCTCAAGGATACCTATTTTCATGTTCTCATCAGAAGCTCCCATCGAAAGTACCTCAGATTCGAACTGCCCTCAGGTCATTACCAGTTCAGAGCAATGTCCTTCGGCCTTATATCTGCCCCAAGGGTATTCACAAAATGCCTGGCAGTAGCAGTTGCCCACTTAAGAAGGCAAAAATTGCCATCTTTCCTTACTTGGATGACTGGCTCATAGTAGGCCAGTCCCTAGACCAAGTCAGGTTACACCTTCAAGTAACTCAGCAACTGCTAACTTCTCTAGGTTTCCTTCTCAGTCTTCCAAAGTCAGTTCTAGAGCCTGTCCAGCTTCTCACCTTCATAGGTGCAGAACTGAACACAAAAGAAGCCAAAGCCTTCCTTCACCTGGAAAGGGCAAGTACCCTGATTTCTATGGCTTCCTCCTTCACCCTGCAGGTCTCTCGACCACCAAGGCACATTCTACAGCTCCTGGGACATATGGCTGCTTCGACAGCAGTAGTGCAGGGAGCCAGATTTCAGATAAGGGACATCCAGTTCTATTTGAGAGCCTTTTTGGTCTCAAAGAAAGGACCCTCTAATCAAATTAATTCCAGTGACTCGAACCCTGATCCAGGCCCTTCAGTGGTGGCAGGACCAGGGCAATTGAGACAAGGGGTCCCTTACTCCTCAGTCTCACTCCTTAATCCTTACTATAGATGCATCCCTATTGGGGTGGGGAGCTCACATGGGCGACCTCACCACCCAGGGATTGTGGTCCCCTCAGGAATCTCTGCTCCACATCAATCTGTTGGAACTCAGAGCAGTTTTTCTAGCACTTCAAGCTTTTTTCCAAATCTGTTCAGAACAAGGTTATTCAAGTCAGAACAGACAATACCACCACAATGTGGTACATCAACAAGCAAGGGGGCACTCGGTCTATGGCCTTGTGCACCAAAGCAATGAAGTTGTGGTCTCTGGCTTACTCCCTGAACACTTCCCTTGTAGCATTTCACCTCCCAGGCAAGGGCAATGTACTGGCAGATGCTCTCAGCAGGATTTCCCAAGGCCATCACTTAATGGGCTCTAGATCCCTTGTTCTGGAGGTGGTATTTGCCAGATGAGGCACACCCCAGATAGATCTTTGCAGCCCCAGACAATCACCAACTTCCCTTTTTGTTGCAGGCCCCAGTGTTGACTCAGTCCCCTGGATGCCTTCCTTTTCAGTTGGGAAAGGAAGTCTATGCCTTTCCACCCTTCCTCTCTGTTCAAAGTGCTAGTCAAAATCAGGTCTCAATCCTGCAAGATGAATCTGATTGCACTAGACTGGGCCAGACAGCCCTGTACCCACTCCTTATGTCCTTAGCAGTCCACCGTCCCTGTGTCTTCCAGGAATCACAATCTGTTATCCTGTGCTCAGGGAGGGTTTGCACCGAACCTCAAATCTCTCAATCTCAAGGCCTGGCTCTTGAAGAGTTAGAGTTTGCTTGACCCACACCTTTCCCAAGGTGTATTGGATATTCTGAAGGTTTCTAGGAAGCCTTCCACCAGGGCTACTTATAATTCCAAATGGAAGATATTTTCCATATGGTGCTCTGGGAAGAATATTTCCCAGAATCTGCTGACTTACCCACAGTCCTGGATTATATGGTTCATTTAATACTTTAGGGCTGAGACCAGCTACCTATAAGTGCACTTGGCAGCCATGTCTGCCTTCTTGTCAGCAGGTGCCCTCTCTTTCAGCTCATCCTGTATTCTCAGTTTTCAAAAGGGTTGCTTACACCAACCCCCATTCAGGGATCCTCCCATGCCTGGGATCTTAATATTGCATTGCCCAGCTTATGCAACCCCCTTTTGAGCCCTTGTCTTCAGCAGAGCTTAAGTACTTGACTTGGAAAACTGTGTTTTTGGTAGCCATCACTTCTGCCAGGCACATAAGTGAGTTACAAGCATTGTCAGTGGAGCCTGATTTTATCTCCTTTCACAGAGATAAGGTAGTCTTCAGGACTAACCGAAAGTTCTTGCCTAAGGTGGTTTCAGATTTCCACCTTACTCAATCTATATCTCTCCCTGTGTACTTCACTGACCATTCCTCTTCTGGTGAGAGGAGACTGCACAGTTTAGATGTCAAGAGATCCTTAGCTACTACATAGATGCGTACCAAAAGGTCACAGGTTTAACTCCTCCAACTGTTCCTCACTTATGGTGAGGTTGGCAAAGGAAACCTGCCACTAAAAGATCCATTGCCAGGTGGATTGTCTCTTGTATCCAATTCTGCTATGAAAAACTGGGTAAAGTTCCTCCCTCAGGCCTGAGGGCTCACTCCACCAGAGGTACAGCTGCGTCTCTGGCTGTTGCCAGGGACATCCCTATCCTAGAGATATGTCAAGCAGCTACCTGGAAAATGGTGCACACTTTTACTAAGCATTACTCCTTGTACATCCAGGCTAGGAGTGTTGCTCATTTTGGCACAGCTGTGCTTCAGAGCCTATTTCCTAAGTAGGTTCTGTCCCTCCTCCATGGAGGTACTGCTGTGTAGTCTGCATATGTCATAATATAGCAAGACTTCATGTTGTTTGAAGAAAAAATTACTCACCTTAGTAATGTTGTTTCTTCTAATGGAGTCTTGCTATATTATGACCTCCCCCCCGCCTGCCCCTCTCAGAACCTTACTCTTGGGGATGTGGGTGGGCAGGGCAGCGTTGGCACTTTTTAGATGCCCACCTTGTTTTTCACCCCTCTTTTTGGGGTGATCTTTGTTGTGTTTGTCATTTTTTGGGTCTTCTGATTTGAGTCTTCATTGTGGCACCAAAAAGTGTGTTTATTTAATTAAGTAGCCAGTTGGCTAGTGTAGGTTTACAGCTTCCACACAGAGTCTTAGTGAGTTTCTGCTCATAAAGATCTGACAGTTTTAGTTTGAAGAACAACAGATAGAATTTTCAACCGAGCTCAAGCTCTAAGTTCCATGCCTGGCATGGACTTTAACTGTTTCACCTCCGAAGCAGTTCTAAGGCTGGGACAAACTGCATATGTCATAATATAGCAAGACTCCATTAGAAGAAACAACATTACTAAGGTGAGTAATTTTTTCTTATGTAGCATTATCCTATCTATTCCATCCCTTCCTACAGTAGATCAGTATTAAGAGTATGGGTCAATAATGATGTTATGTCCATCTTTATCTTACCAGTTGTTCTTTAGGGAAAACCTTCCAACCAAAAAGGGAAAGAGTCCTGCGTCTCCAGGACTTTTCCTGATCAGAAATATATTTGATAATAGTTGCAAGTACCACCTCTGTGGAGGTAGGATGGTTATACCAACTGATTTTAATAAAGTTATTTTAAACAAAATCTGTGCTGCTAAATCCTGAGAATCAATATACATAAGTACACAATCAGAAAATTCAGGATTTGGAGGTCACCCGACAAAAATTTTTACATTATATACAGTTCTGCATTAGAAGAAATACAAGGGAGGTGGCAAACCCATTCTTTCAGTTTTCCTGACGTTTCTGTTTCCAGTTTATCAATGCCATAACATTCTGTTGATATTTCATAATTATCTTTGGTATCATCTGTGCCAAAAAAGTCAATGAATAGTTATTTAAAATATTCACTTGTTGTAAACTAGGTGCATTGTTAGCATCATTTCTTATTTCTCATGAAATTGCAGATGGCTCCAATAAAGTAGATAGATTAGAGTTCAGGTTTTCCTCTACTCTCAGAGGCTCAAGTTTGTTGTTCATAGCCTGGGGGAAAGGAGCCCTAGTTATCATATTTGGGGGCCTTTCCACTGAATAACTTATAAAAACTTTCTTTACTTTGGGTCTTGTACCACCTTTGGTAGCCTTTATTGTATTTGTATTGTTAGTCCTTCCTATTTGAATTTTATTTTTTTGTTTACTTTTGATAACCTTTGTGTCTGATGCATCAACAATTATAAGGGCGTCTTCTGTAGGAAAAGGGGGAGGAAGATTAACTTGAATACATTCATTTTGTTTATGGCTGGAAAATTCATCAGTGTTATTCTCAGAAACATTTTGGTCATATCAAGACTTTCCTGTATTCATTATTTCTTTTAACTATGAAAGCATGGCCTGATTATGAATAACATCAGTCCTAAGACTCACCAACTCATCCTTTATAGCCCACATGTTTTCATATATGGCTTTATTTGCATAATAAGGTTTTTTTTATCATCTCTAATAATTGTCTAGAGAGGGATGATTAGGAAATAAAAGTTTCCTCACATACAGGATTTTCAAATTCTAATGGGGAGGGCTCTTTTTAGATGCAAATGATTCCCAATCCAATTCAGCAGTATCAGAGGATAGTATTTCTGGAGTTATGGACAAATCATATCTAAAAATTGCATTAATAATTACTCCTCCCTGAGGAGGGTTAACAGCAGCCAGATTTTTTAAAGTGCAGTAATAGCAATACTGAGTTCCTGAATCACCAATGCTAAATTGTTGGGAGTGTGAGCGATGCTTAGAACAAGTGTTTTACCTAGTTCAACACGCATGAGAACAAGTGGCTGAGACACTCATGGCTCATTTAGACTTACTCAATGATGAGCCTTGAGATGGAAGTAAAATGGGTTGGAATGCTTGTGCATCGTTAGTGGGGGTAAATGTTAAATTATTACAAGAGATATCTAAATAAGAACTTAAATTTGGTGGTATTAAATAAATACCTTTGGGAGGTAAGCCTTCAGGTACACTCTTAACTGACTTAGGGTTTCCATGTTTAGACCTAAGAGAGACTCCCTGGTCATCCAATATATTAAGAGTAGTGAGGGCAGTAGAGGTGGAGGTGGCATAGTACAAAAACTCAGTAATTCTAGGCTGAGCTGGATCCAGTTCTCCATTCCTTCAAAAGATGTTACTTTTAACAGAGCTGATTTTAGCCATACCTCCCCCCCGTCCTTTATTTTGTTTTCCAACAGTGATAATGAGAGTACTAGGGATAGCATCCCATATTTACTGCTAACACTAACCTTATCAATAGAAAGTAAACAGCAATAATAACAACAAAAGTAATAATATAATATAAATATTATGATCTATGAATAAATCAATAAAAATGCTTCTCACTGGGGCTCTCTCAATTAAAAAGTCTTAAAAGGGATTACTAGGTCTTCAGAAGCTTCTTTAATGGATGCGTTTCCCAAATAATCTTAGAATAGGTCAATTCTCAGTGTTCCAAGTCTAAATCAGTTCAGACAGCTCAGGCAATCCAGGAAATTCAGAGAGAGTGCTTTGTATTCTGTTTGTTCAGTGATCTCAGCAAGATGCAAATCTGTAGGCAACAATGACTGGGTGGATACTCTTGAGAGAAAACCATTACTATATTTCTGGAAACAGGTGAAATTGACAATGGTGCCTTGAGAAAAGATCATTCAACTCTGAACTATAGTCCCCAGTCTAAAATCATGTGTCGATTCTTAATAGTTGCAATGTCTTATTTAATAGGAGGTACTCTTCAAGAGGATCTAGGAACACATAAACTATATTTTCTGGTATGCTTGGATAACAAGTACAGCTCTTGAATCATCTGTAATTGGCTGTCCACAATTAAGAAGGAGACACTAAATAAAATGAAATAAAATAATTTACTGAAGTATTTTCATAAATTAAACAGGATTCACAACTATCATTACCCTCTACTAATCAAAACAATGTTAGGGGCTTACACAATCTCCAGACATAGCAAGAGACACCTAAAATAACTATTTATATCCAAAACTATACAATCTTAAATAGACTTTCCAGTCTTTAGATACACAGAATATTTCTATCTGAAAAAAATGATAAAAAAGCAAGTATTCCATCCAGTTAAAATGTCTGCAGCTTCATTCTGATTCTCTGCTGGTCAGTATTCCAAGAAGCCTGCTTGGCTGCTCAGCAGCCCTCATTCATCTATCTATGAATCTTGCTGTCTGTTTTAAGTTTAAGTTCTGAACCCTAAAGAGCTTAAACTTTTATCTATGCCAACATTTTAAAAGACGTTTTAACATCAAAATAATAACTGAGTAAAAGCATCTGCAGTTTATACAAAACGGAGCCTCATAATGTTTGTTTCCATCATCTAGTCTTTGCTGGGAAAAAGATGCTAGCTGCAGATCTTTTATCTCCTAGAACTAACAACTGTTACTGACCACTTATCTTGAGTTGAATAAGCACGAGTTTTGTGTCCAGAGTCAGATACCAGTTAAACTGCTCGAATAATTCTGTGACCAGTATCACATATGCTGCTCAATTACTAATCAACTAACTTAAAATTGATATGCACGAGACTTGTATCCAAAGTAAAAAAGCAAATGAACTACTTGGAGAAAAAAATAAATAAAAGTTCATTATCACTAATCAAAAATGCCTGCAGATCAATAAACTGGACAATTGTGCTATAAAAAGTACCATGTATTTTATCAAACAGATTCAAATAAAATAAGATTTATGCAGAAAATGTATAGCAACATACAATCTGCCAGCAGAAATAGGCCTCATTGTCTATCACGTTTGCTCAATTGTGCAGCTCGAACCCCTAAACTGCAGCTGCCACCTCCTCCCCCTCACCTTGACTCCCCCCACGCACCCTTTCCCATGCCCTATTAATGCTGCCCACCATCCTGCAGGACACCAACTCCTCTACCAGAGTGTTCCATTTGACCACCACCACCATCTCTGTGAAATAATGTCTCCTCATCTCTCTCTCTCTCTCTCTCTCCTAAATCTGTCTCCTTCCAACCTTAGCCCATGCCTTCTTGTCTCCCTTCCCCCTCTTCAACCTAAATAACCCTTCTGTGCCTGTTTTGCTGATCCCCTTCAAGTATTTGAAGGTGTCAGTCATATTCCCTTGATCCATCCTCTCCTTCAGGGTGTATAAACTCAACTCATTCAGTCTGTCCTTAAAGGTTCTGCCCTCCAGCTCCTGGATCATTGTTGTCGCCCTGCACTGTACCCCCTCTAGCAGCCTGATATCCTTCTTCAGATACAGATGCCAGTACTGTACATAATACTCCAAATGCAGCATGACTAATCACCTGTACAGTCGCAGGACCACATCTTTATGCCTGGATGAGCTACCCCTTGCAATATACTACAGCATCTTGTTAGCCTTAGCTGCTGCCTTCCTGCACCGAGCTGAGTTGAGTTGTTCATGTTCCCCATTATGATCACCCCTATTTCCTTCTCTTCCACAGTGACCCCTATCCAAACCCCTCCCAACCAATATCCCCTCCACAGGTTATTTGCTCCAAAGTGCATAACTTTGACACTTCTTTGCACTGAAGTCCAATTGCCACTTCATTGACCACTCCTCTAGTTTGGTCAGGTCCTCCTGTAGCCCCTGCTACCTCACTAGCATCCCCCACTGCCTCATCTTGGTACCATCCATAAATAGACTGATCCTTCTCCTAACTCCATGTGAAATATCCGATCTGTACAACCCAAACAACACTGTACCCGGCACAGATCACTTTGGCCTCTGCTCATCACTGCCCTGGAGGATGACAGCCCCTCCACCAACACCACCCGTTGATGCCTTCCCTTCAGTCAGTTTATGATCCAGTTTACCATCTTTGTCCCTACCCCCACATATTTCAACTTTCTCCCCAGCCAGCCGTGGGGCACTGAATCAAAAGGCTTGTTGAAGTCCAAATACAGGATATCCACTTTATGGCCCTTATCCAGCTCCTTCATTACCCATTTGTAGTACCCTATTAGCTTGGTCTGGCAGGATCTTCCTGAGATGAACCCATGCTGCTGATTGTCCTAGAGTCCATTTTCCTCCAGAAAAGCCACCAGTCTCTCCTTTAGGATCACTTCCATAAGTTTATCAACAATGAAGGTGAGGCTTACAGATCTGTAATTGTCTGATTCATCTTTGGGGCCACTCTTGTGGATGGGCACCACATGAGCCACCCTCCAATCCTGTGGAACACATTCTATGACCAGGGAGGTATTGAACAGGTCTGCCAGTGGCACAGCCAATACCTCTACCATCTCCCTCAACACCCTGGGTTGAATACCATCTGAACCTGGTGCCTTATTCACCCTTAGCACATTCAAAGCCTCCAGTACCCTGCTCACCATAATCATCCCATTAGTCACCCCTTCTCCACTGCCCAACTTTTCCATCCATGGAGGTAGTTGCATATCCATTTCCTTCATGAACACAGAGCAGAAGTACTCATTTGATGCTTCTGCCTGTTCTGTCAAATGCAAAATAATGATAATTGCTGTAGCTGGAATTCTCAAGTCCTTTGAAAAATATAAATTCAGTAACATATAACATATTATTAAATATATTTAGATGGCTGAGTAAATTTGAGGAAAAGTTTCAGTACAAAACAAAATCTGTGTACTAAAACATAAAAGGGGGAGATGGGAAGGAGATCAAAGAGATCAAATGTTTCACACTATACCTCAATCTCTGCTTAAAACTAAACACATAAAATCTCTTCAACACCCTATTTTGCTTTCCCTTCTAGCCCACTGTACCTCTCCACAGGTATGTGGGAGTCACGAAACAATTTTAACAAGGCTCAAACTCTCCACCAGGGACACCTATTCAGAGATCCCTGGCTCTTTTCAAAGCCCTCTGCAAAGCCAAACGTAAGAACTTCAAAGCACTCAACTATGACACAAGGTAAACACAATCATAGTATCAGAGTAATGTGTCAGCAAAAAAGGCCCATCCTGGCCCATCCAGTCTGCCTATCTTCCCCTTCCCCTACTTGTCACTGGTGTACACGAAGCTTATCCTCTGTCCTCTAACCAACCCCATATGTCTATTCCATGCTTTCTTTTGAATCCCTCCACTGTTTCAACACCTACCACCTCCTCAGGTAATCTGTTCCAGGGTTCAGCCACCTTCTCAGTGAAATAACACCCCCTTACATTACCTTTAAATCTTCCTCCTTCCAATCTTAAAGTATGACCTCTTGTTTTAACTCCAACTTTCCTTTTACATAGATTTACTTCTCTCACTTTATTTATCTCTTTCATGTACTTGAATGTCTCTATCATGTCTCCTCTCTCTCTTCTAAACTCCAGCAGATACAGGTTTAATTCTCTCAATCTTGTCTCATATGGTTTCCCTTGCATACCCTCTACCATCTTTGTTGCCCTTCTCTGAATCTTTTCTATTACAGCTATGTCTTTTTTTAAATGAGTCCTCCAGAACTGTACCTCATACTCCAGGTACGGTCTAACATTGGTCTTATAATGGCATCAGCACCTCCCTCTTCCTACAAGTTATAGTTATAGTTACAATATTCTTTAAAAAAAAGAAAAATAATCTTATCAACTTAAAGCAATGTTTATCAGAATACTGTCCTTCTCAGTTCTATAGCCAACTTTCACCTTGCCCTGTAGGAAGGAGAAGATGGTCAGAAGATTGATGTGGGTGAAATGACTCATCTGCAGTCAATAATACAGCAGATCAGATGGGGAGGACAAGGTCACTGAGGAAAAAGCATTCATTAAGTTTGGATAGGTATCTGAGGGAGGTAATCTCAGGAGGGCCTCTTGGAAGCTTCACTTTCTTGCTTGGTTTACTTGGTTTGAAGGGATAAAAGAAGGCCGGGGCCCATCAAGAATGTCCCCCACACGTTGTGGGGCTCTATACCTGTTAAAGGTTACTTCTAATCCTGTTATCAAGCTTATTTATAAATGAATCAAGGCTGCTGGAATCCACCAGCTCCTGTGGTAAGGTATTCCATATTCTAAGGGCTCTTATGGAATTAAAACTTCTCTATTTGGTAGATTTAAATATTTGGACATCAAGCTGTTTGTTGTGCAATCTGGGGACTATCCATCTATTATGCAATGGCAAAAAAAATATTGTGCTCTGATTGGTCAGTCTGAGACTGGACCCGTGATGTTATTCCAGTACAACATCATGGGTCTAGTCCCAGCACACACAAGACCGTATCAAATGTTGCTAGAATGCATGGCCATGTCAGTTGCCCACACCTTGGCGTGGCTGCTTTAATATTTTTACAGTACTTATAGTTTTTTTTAATAAATCACTCCTCCAACTGGCACTTAAAAAGTCCAACACACCCACCATGAATTAAACCTGTCCACTTTAACAGTACCACAGTATACCTTTCCTATCTAGCTTCGCATTTTAAGACATATTTTAAACAAACTAACCTGCCATTAATGCGATCGCCCTCAATACTCGTCACTCATTTCCTAACCCAAACACAGTAAGCGTCTGACACAGCGCTTTGGTAAAACTCAAAATAGATACATCATTTCTTCACTTTTTTCCTCTCAAACACACCATGACTGTAGTAAAGCAAGAAAACACTCCACAAACAGAACACTGTGGCAGCGCAAAAGAAATAATTTTTCACACCTCACATATCCACTCCATTTCCAACTTGTTACAGCTGTCCACAAACCTCTGCCAGAACAATCAGCCACCAAATAAAGCGGGAGCAGACAGGCGATTCGGGGCTGAAGAATTAATCTGCAACACTGGCCAGCATAAAAAATAATTTCTCTCCTCACATATCCGATCCATTTTCAAAGTGGGGCAGCAGGGGATTACAGGCTGGGGAATTAATGCTGCAACAGTACACAGTGTGACAATGGCACCAGCGGTTGCAGTACACAAGTGAGATCTGCGGGGGGGGGGATTAAGAAGCCACCGTAAACAGCAACAAGGGAAAAACGAAGTGGCTTAACAACAATACAGCTGAATACCACAAAAACCAACAAGGCACAGGTTACTGCAAGGACTGAGTACTGCAAAGCTATAATTACAATGCTACAGCTCCACCCACTGGCCAGATCAATGCTGATAGTACCATCTAGTGTCCAAAAGAAAAACTGTGCACTTTTATTTTAAAACAGATACTTCCACACACCAAAAATGATTAAAAAAACACAAATATATATTTTTTTCTGCTTTTTATTTAATATAAAAAGCCATAAATAATAGCAATTAGACGACAAGTGTGTGTGTGCTGGGATAACGTCACTTCTGGGGTGATTAGTCGCACTGACCTGTGGCCTCATGCCTAATCACCCCAGGCATGACGTTATCCCAGCACAACACACACCCTGTCGTGCATTATTGCTTAATTAGAGTATGAAAGCCCACACTGATTCATGAGAACAGGTGAATGGAGTCATTTATATGTTAAGAGTAGATCACCTCTGGTTCTACTGGTTTGCAATGAATGGAGCCCAGTAAGCTTTAATCTTGTTGTGTAATCTAAGTGTGCCAATCTTAGTACCATTTTGCTGGCTCTTCTCTGACTCTGTTCCAAACGGTTTATGTCACCTTTAAGGTAAGGGTTACAGAAAAGGGACCCATAATCAATATATGGCCTTATGTAAGTCTTGTATAAAGGAATGAGGCATTGCTCCATGCAGGTACTGTAGCAAAAGTGTGCTTGATTTGTCTTAAGAGTCCATTTGGCATCTTGCCAGTTTTTATACAGCGGTTGCTTGATGAAAGTTTGTTATTTATGAGTATCTGCAGGTCTTTCTCACATATAGATGCTTTGAGTGGTGAGTTGTTCAGGAAGTAAGTGTTTTTTGGATTTTTTTTTCCAAAGTGAAGGACAACGCATTTGTCTTGGTTAAAGTATGCTGTTGTGTTTTGCCCATTGTTTGATTTACATAGAACATAGAAACATAGAAGTTGACTGCAGATGAGGACTGCAAGGCCCATCCAGTCTGCAAATTATTTCTACCGTATGAATGTGCCATAGGCCTGTACTCTTTCAATGGCCTATCTATTCATATTCATCTGTATTGCTCCCTTATGCCTATTCCATGCCTGTTTGAAGCCCTGCGCTGTATTTAAATCCAACACTTCCTAAGGTAGGCCATTCAATGCATCCACCACTCTTTTTTGTGAAAAAGAACTTCTTCAAAAATACCCCTAAATCAGTCTCCCTCTAATCTCATGATGTGTCCTCTTGTCTTGCTTTTTTTGTTATATTGAAACATGTTAGACTCTTTCTCTTTGTTAATGCCCTCAAGATGTTTGAATGTTTCGATCATATCAACTCTCTCCCTCATCTGCTCTAGGGTATACATATTGAGCTCCATTAATCTGTTCTCATATGTTTTCTGATGCAGTACCTGCACCGTTTTGGTTGCCCTTCTCTGGACTGCCTCAGTTTTGTTAATGTCCTTGTGCAGGTGCAGCCTCCAGTACTGCATGCAGTACTCCAGATGGGACCTAACCAGTGTCTTGTAAAGAGGGATTATTACCTCCATTTTATGACTTGCAATACCCCTTCTAATACACCCCAACATCCCTCTAGCCTTACTTATTGTTTTAGTGACAAATCCAAAAGGGAATTTGTGCTCTCGCAAATGCAGATGGTGTGATAGGGTAGCTACTCCCAATATCAGACACAGTCTCCAGATATCACACTAGAGAAATCAACTGAAGCAACTGCATATTTCATTATTTTCAGATTTTAATTCCTTTAGAAAGGCAGTTTTAAATTCACTGTTGTGAGAAGCAAAAGGCCCCTAGCGCCTCACCTCTTCATGGTCTGCTTGGATGATTTCACGTTATCTGTGATGATGATGCCCAAGTCTCTTTCTTCCCTTGTGATTGCCAGCAACTCCCCTCCCAACCTATAGATGGGTTCAGGGTTTCTTTTCCCTATATGCATGATCTTGCACTTCTTTGTATTAAACACCAGTTGCCACTCTTCTGTTGCAGATCTTGGTGTCCTTTGCAAACAAACAAACAAACCTTACCCTCCAGTCCATCTACAATGTCACTGATGAAGATATTGAAAAGAACTGGCTCCAGGACTGATCCCTGAGGTACCCCACTTGTGACTTGCATCTCTTCTGACTGTATATCATTTACCACACTCTCTATTTTCTGCCTGCCAACCAGTTTGCCACCCAGTTGCCCGACTTCTGATCCACCCTAAGCCTAAGTGGTGAGCAAACCTGGCAGCATTTTTGTTGCATGGTTCTTGACCATGCTATTGTGAGCAGCAATGTTATGACCAAGTGCCAAAACAAAATTATCTGCTCTTGGGTTGCTTCCTCACTTTGGAAACAAGCTGCCACTAAGTCATGAGATTCAGAAGATGCAGAGTTCTCTTTACTTGCAGTAGACATAATAAGTATTCTGTTCCCCAGCTGAATCTGCCAGTGTTTTAGCTCTGGTGCCCATTAACCCTCTCAGGGGAGGGGGTCCTTTGACAGGGCTGAGTAAGACCCTGTCCCATTTGTTATGCAGAGAGAGAGTTAAAAGCAAGGTTATGTTTCATCTTCTCCTATTCTACCACTTGTCTGTCTCTGTCTGACTACATAATCAAATTTTTCTTGTGACACCTAGAAATTGACCAATCTGATGGTCTCACTATTTCCCCTGTTATCTCCCTTCCCTCATTTGTTATTTCTGTGCTTTCTTTCTCCACTTTCTTCACTGTGGTTAAAAAAACATATATTAATTTTTATGTGACACTGGCATTCCTATTTTTGAAATTACTTCAGACAGCTAGTTGGGTTTATAAGAAAAGATGACAATCTGGAAACCAGGGGGTTGACCTTGAGATGAATTTTGACCTCCACAAGCTTGTTTAAAGAATTGTCAACTGGAAACCAGCTCTGGGACAAAATGTATTATTTTGTTGCACCTGTTAAGACTGGATGTGCTCTTCAGGTTGATCTCAGGAAGGAAAATGACAAAAGTTGTGTACATTTTGTGAAAAACAGAAGATTTAACTTACTACAAGAGGATAAATAGTTTGAACTGCCAGGTAGAATTTTTTTTTAATTGGTGCTGCCTTTGTGAAGATCTATCCCGTACAGATTTTTTTTTCTGTTTTATTGTTATTGATAGTAATAAAAAGCCACTTGTGAATTTTATAACTTCTCCTGGTCTGCCGATGCTTCTTGACCTATGCCAGTATGAAAGGGGGTTTTAGAGAAAGGAAAAACACTGTGCATGCTGTATGGCAGGAGTTGTATGCATGAGTATTAGACCTGGTACCATGGAAGCATAGATAAAAGGTTTGAATCCTGCAACAGCAGGCCCAGGAGTGATTGCAAAAAAATGGTAGCCAAACAAGAGGCAGAAACAAAAGTTTAAACTGAGAATGTACAGCTGGCATCAGGGATGAAAGAAGAACAGGCAAGAACAGAATCTGCAAGCATGTCTGCCTTCTTCAAATGGAGTGCTATACAACAGAAAGAGACTGAGAAACAGAGAAAAGATGCAGCAACAGGAGCAGCTATGGTTGGATGCCTAGCAAGCTATCAAAGTTGGAGGATCTGGTACAGGTCCAGCAGATCAACATAACATCAACAACTTAGAAGACATTAAATTTTAAAAGCTGTGTCCCTAGGATGATATTGAATGCCACTCCTGAGTTATATTCCATTAAAATGCCATTAATTTCCCTTTATTTATTTATGACTTTGGTAACCGAGTAGATGCACAGATCCAGAGGACCATTTTCAGTCACAACCCGGGCCACAAAGTGGCAAAAACAAATACAGGTACAAGTATTAAGTATAATATATAATACACACACACACCCAACAAATAGCAGTGAGGTAAGAGAAAGAATAGGGGTTATACTATGACAAATGTACAGGCAGGGAAGCAGATTATACTATAACATGATGAACATAGGGAAAAACACAGGTGAGTAATTCAGATGGCCCAATATGCATATGGTGACAGAGTACAAGCTCATGGTCCAAATTCAAAAATACAGCTGCAGTTCACATGGCTGTACATGTTCAAAGAAACAGAGATTAATCCCAATTCATAGCAACAGTGGGGGTCAAGAAGGAGAAAACAGGGAGGGTAGTGAATGGGCTAGAGGTTATGGGGTTGGGGGTGTGGCAAGAAAGTACAGAGGTGGGAAAGGGGGCAGACTGGGGGGATGTTGTGAGATTATTATCATGCAAACCCATTAATTTTCACCATTAAATCTTGTATCACCATTTTTATTGGTTGATGCACCTTCCATTACATTGCCCTTAATTATTGATGTTTTTTGTGTGCAAAACCATTCATTTATTCACCTATGCCATTAATTAACCATTAAAAGTATTAATTAAATATTTAATGGGTGTAGTATGCCCCCTTAAATCTTGTATCAGGCCTTTTTAATTGTGTGTTTAATAACCATTAAAACTGTTTAATGATCATTTCATTGCCATGAAAATTATGTTCATGTTGTATCAGTACATTATTGGCCCTAAAAATAAATTTATCATTAATTACTGTAACTGTTGCCACCAGTAGAAAGGAATTGACTTTTATGCCATTAATTCATTTATGTTTAATGCTTGTACACTAATGGCCATTACTGAATACATTTAGTAAAACCTTTAGAAATTTAAGGTCCTAACAGACTTTAAACACAATAGTGCAACATGTATTCATAAAGGACTTGCAACCATTAAAGTACTTTACACACATTTTTTACAATATATAACCAATCACCCCGTCCGCTCTTTTAAACATATTATTGTAGAAGGTATTAAGTGGAGCTCATTTTTTTAGATACAGGATTCACAAATATATAAAAGTTGGGCTATCAATATCTAGTAGGATTGCTTTAGGGGGTCTGGAATTATTTAAGTTGGTTAAATAAGTTACTAAACACTAGTGGAGAGCTGATAGGAATACAATTGAAAAGCAGGCTCCATTTTTGAGGTGATTACATATTCATATGATTAGTAGCCAGGAGTATGTAATGGGATCAGTTAGATGCCTGTATTTATCAATGAACTTTCTGCCCACCACCCCTCCCTCTTAGCTTGCATGTGTACTGTTTCACTTCCCTAGTGACCACATCTGCTTGCCACTGAGACCAATGGCAGATGTACAGAGTGATCATGGTGGTGGCCATTATGATCTGACACCAGTCGCCTGACACTCTGTCTTGTGGCTCCTTTCAGTAGTCATAGCTCACATATGGAGGAGTTCAGGACTGAAGCAGATTATGTAATAGGCAGGAGATCAATCTGAGCTGGCCAGGATCAGAATTGCTGTGGTGCTGAAGGAGAGATATGCATTAGTGTCAAGGTAGGAGACAGAGTCGACAAAGGGCAAGCAACTTGGACAGGGAACAGCATTCAGGTGACAGGCATTGTTGAAGCAGATGAGGAGAGACAGCGGGATGGCCCTGGTACACGGTGTGTTTTGTGGGCCAGAGTGGAGAATGGCGGTACTTGCCTTGTGGTTGGAATGCATTCATAGGATGCAGGCTGTGCAGTGAGTACAAACTTTATTTTTTTTAGGCAGTCACAGACTCACAGTGATAAGGGAACAGCAGGCTGGAGAGGTTAACTTGTTGCTGGGCCTGGACCTGTAGGCTGTTGCAGGTGGTGTCTTCTCTGTTCTCCAGCCATGCGTTGGTTTTACTGTTTAGGGGACTGAAGGCAGGCAATCTATGGCAATGTTCTGTGGTTCAAGGCTCTGTTGTTATGGGTGTGCTGTGGCTAGCTGACTGAGAGCCATGTAGCTGGTGGACAGAGGAGCTGTTAAAGAGGTTAAAGAGCCATTATGTTAAAATAAGGAATAAAGTTTAGAAGAAAATAACAGTGGATAAGTTATACAATAAAATCAGATATTAGCATAGTGACGCAATGTTGATGCTTTTAATACAATTCTTTTTATTTGTGACATTTGGGGCTGGATTCACAAAAGGTTGCCACAAGCTGCAGCAATGGCAGCTTGTGGCAACAGCCCCTGTGTCCTGGACCCTGCGCCCGATTCAGTATCGGACAGGATCCAGGAGCTTGTGTCCCGGAGCTTGTGGCAACAGTCTAAGGAAGGGCTCAACCACCTGTAATGCCACAAGTCATGGAATGGGTGGGTGGCAGATGTTCCCTTGGAAGTGGGCGGGATGCCCCCCCTCCACAGTCCCCACAGTAGACAGCACACAGCCCAGTGTGTGCTATCACCCTCCCCCATCCCACTCCCAATATTGCCAGGTGACAAGCCCTTATTGGCTATCTGAACACCCCCTTCCACAGCCCTGATGCCCAATTCCCATATTCTGCATCCCGCACCCACATTCCATCCTGTCCCCACTGCTACAGAACACTTGCAACATGCCCCATATACCCCTGGTGATCCAGTGGCCCTCCACCCCTTCACCCATCAGTGTGAGCCCCCCCACTCTCCCCCAACCAATACCCCACCAGAGACTGGCACAGCCCACCTCTCACCACCATGACTAGCCACTGACTGAGCTGTCTATGGAGCTCGTACAGTTAATATACATGCTCCATGAATGACAGCTGCTGTCATTCATGGAGCGTTATATTAACTGTACATGATCCATAGATGGCTCTGTCAGTGGCTGGATGCAGTGGTGAGAGGAGCTGTGCTAGCGCCAGCGGGTGTTGGTTGGGGAGTGAGGCTACACTGATGGTGGGGGGACTGGATCACCAGGGATATATGGGGCATGTTGTGGGTGTTTTGTAATGTGGGGATGGGATGTGGGTGTGGGATGTGGGAATTGGGCATCTGTGTGTTGGGAAGGGCATGTTCAGATAGCCCATTAGGGCTTGTCACCTGGCAATATTGGCAGTGGGATGGGGAGGGTGATAGCCCACACTGGGCTTCTTAATGTCTACTGTGGGAACTTTGGGAATGTCGGGGTTGGGGGAGCAGTGCTGTACAATAGGGGAACGGGGCTGTCTGGGGCCATAGTGGCTTCTCAGTTATGCAACACTGGCTGCACATTGGCAACCCCCAGTGGATGGCAAAGACCACTTACGCCACCTCAAAGCCAGCATAAGTGTTCTTTGATGGATGTCCACTGGAAGTGCTTTCTGAATCCCAGTTTGGGGACTTTGCTGCCACCCTTCCTGAACAGGGTGCCGATGCTGCCTTAAACCACCTTACGCCATGTCGCAAGGGGATTTATGATGCATTGGTCCACTTGGGTGCAGGCAGCCTGCAGCATGTCGCAGGCTGCCTTTCTGAATCCCAACACGATGCAACTCATGACACAAGTGCTGCTTGACCATTTCTTTGGACACAAGTTGCCTTTTTTGAATCCTGCCCTTGGTCTCTAATGCTTTAAAAAGTGGCTGCAGTAGTTTTCCGCTTCGTGTTTTCCCTTTTATTTTTCCAAGTTTGGTGTTACTGCAGTACTATTTCCTAGTGCTTGCTAACTTATCTAGATGGATCAGTAACAAGCAACTGTTTTTGTCTGCTGGTATATTTGTTAAGGAATGGGTAATCAAAAGTGAAAAGAGATGCAGTCCTTTTCCAATGCAAACATGGTGGGATGGGGATGTGCCCAATCCTTACAAACCCCTAAATGAGTGAAAACTAAATTGGGAAGGGGGTTATTACAGCTAACGTGGCCTTTACACTGGGCCAGTGGCTACATTCCTTCATATTTCTGCCAGTCTGATGAGGTGCAAATAGATTAATTCATCACTACCCACACACAAAAAGGTTGTTTTACTGCACCAGATAGCATTACAGAATGAAGGTCTGAGCCACATATAATTCAAATCCAACTCTCAAGCCCCAACACATCTTGAGGTTAGAGCATTATGCTGTGAATGAACCTGGGTACATCCAGCAGTCCTGGGTTTAATTCCCCAAACCTTCACTTTCATACTGAGTGACCCTGAGCATGTCACTTAAAGGAACACACTCAACCCCTTTTGACCTCAAACTCTCACATACATGCACACACACGCACACATACACACACACACTTTTTATGATTGCTCAACATTCTGTAAAGATGGCTGATGTAGCTGGTTGATTCTGATTCCTTTTTTTCATTTTAAAAGTGAAAAATGGACTGTCTATCATATGCATGCACATTGGTCCCCTATTGTGAGTTGACATCTCCAGGGGCACAATGTGGATAAAAAATGCTTGGCTCTAATGCCTGCCCTCCAAGGGGCCCTGATAAATCCAGAATAGTCCCCACTCACCACTGCCTCGATTGTCTGATCCTGTGCAGTATTCGGGGTATATCCCACCATCGCTGAACCCCATCCTGAGGGGGCAATCCAAGATTACATGGGGGCTGACATTGAATAGGTAAGCGAGAACTAGTGGGAAGTTCTGGGGGTTGCCCTGCTTTGAAGGGCTGGAGTCTCAGGGAATAAAATGTGAATTATTAAATAAATAAAATCTATGCATTAGATGGAACACCTCAGTTGGCCCATTTCACCTTGCCACATGGTCCATTTCCAGCAGCCAAACTGCTGGGTAGCTGCAGCAAAGAGCCTGGATGTTGCCACATGACAGTTGAATGGACCAGTCACCAGTCCCTACAAACCCTGTCAGGCATGGAAACCTGCAACTCTGTGCCAGTTCAGCTCATCTCAGACATATAGCTGAGCACTGGTCAGCTAGAGCTACTGACTCTGGACCCCTCATATTAACTTTAGAACTTTTGAAATCTGGGTATTATGGATAATGATTAAGAGCAAGGAAAACAAGCTGCTTCAATGAATCAGTTCACTGCAGAACTGCACCAGAATCAGCACTTGTTCTGCCACAGCAACCCTGAGTTCCTGCTGCAGAATAGAAGTCCACTTTGCTGCAGTTTTGTTTTATTACAACAAATGTCTTGCTAATTTATCTGCTCCAGAAAATTGCATGCAGATGGGTTCTGCCATACATCTCATGTGCTGTTTGAGGGAACAATAATTAAGCTCATTCAATCATCCAAATGAAAACTAATGGTGTCCTGGTGCATGAGTCATGCGGGCATTGTGCATGATTAATGGGCAATTAAAATACAAAATGCCATTAGAGGAAAATTTCCATTAAATAAGTAATCAAAATGTAATGGAACCATTATTTATGTACTAATTAAGGGGAAAATAGTTATATGTGATATCAGATGGTGACATTAGGGCTGGCAGTGTACCCTAGAGGTTACAATAATGAGCAGTTGTCAATGAACTTGCTATATCCAGCAGATCTAGGTTTGATTCCCACAACCTGCACTTGCACTGTGTTACTCTACGCAAGTCACTTTACCACCCCAGTGCTCCTGGGTTGCCCCTGAAAACAGGCACTCATGCCTAGTGGGCCTTATCTGGTTACCAAAGAATAAAAATAAAATAAACATTTTAATGGGTCATAGCTCATTAATATTGCCATTATTTTGGTGCAGTATTTTAATGGCCACTAATGGCTATTAAAGTACTGCACCATATTAATGTCAATGACAATGGGGAAGGGAGGTAAACACCAGCCTATTCATGGTGGAAAGAGTCCTAGAAAAACTTGGGAAAATAAAACTAGATAAGGCAGTGGAGCCAGATAGAATCCACTCCAGAGTACTAAAGGAACTCAGGGAAGTGCTGGTGGAACCACTGGCTGCCCTTTTCAGTGCATCACTAGAGACAGGGGAGGTACCTGAGGACTGGAGGAGGACAGATGTGGTCCTTCTCCACAAGAGTGGAAGCAGAGAGGAGGCAGACAATTAGAGGCCTGTAAGCCTGACCTCAGTAGTGGGAAAACTAATGGAGTCCTTACTTAAGGAGAGGATTGTGAAGTTTCTGGAGGATAGCAGGGCACAGGATCCAAGGCAGCATGGATTTTCAGTGGGAAGGTCCTGTCAGATGAATCTTATACAGATCTTTGACTGGGTAACCAGGGTGGTAGATCAGGGAGGGGTGGTGGATATGGCCTATCTGGATTTCAGCAAGGACTTTGACACCATCCCACATAGGAGATTGCTAAATAAATTGGAGAGCCTGGGAGTGGTTCCTATGGTGGTAAAGTGGGTTGCAACTAGCTAAGGTACAGGATTCAGAGGGTGGTGGTAAATGGCATGAAATCTGAGGAGCGAGAGATAACCAGCGGGGTGCCACAGGTGTCAGTGCTGGGGCCAGTCCTATTCAATGTCTTCATTAGTGACATTGTAGAGCATCTGGTGGGAAATGTGCACCTCTTCACAGATTACATCAAGATCTGCAACAGAGTGGACACACCGGAGGAAGTGGAAAAAATGTGAAAGGACCTAAACATATTAGAGGAGTGGTCAGGTGTCTGGCAGTTGAGTTTCAGTGCTAAAAACTGCAAAATCATGCACCTGGGTCACAGGAATCCAAGGTAGGAGTTCAGGATAGGTGGGAAAATTCTGGCCATCACAAGTCAGGAGAGAGACCTGGGGGTTGTCATATCTGATGACATGAAGGTGTCCGAACAGTGTGAGAAGGCAGTAGGGAGAGCAAACAGAATGTTGGGGTGCATAGGGAGAGGCATAACAAGCATGAGGAAAGAAGTGGTGATGCCACTGTGCAGATCACTGGTGAGGCCTCAGCTGGAGTACTCTGTCCAGTTCTGGATACCACATCTCTGAAAGGACATTGACAAAAAAAATGGAGACGTAAAGCCAGAGATTTCTAAGATAGAAGCTATAGCTAACAGTACTGTCCCTAAAACAAAGAAACAGCAGGTCATTTTTAGTTGTTCACAACCAGAGATTTGTTCCCAACTTTGCCCAGCTAGCCACTTCCCTCACTGAACTCATGAAAAAACAGTACGCCAATAATGTGATATGGTCCCCAGAGTGTGATGAGGCTTTTCGAACCATCAAAGCTGCAAAGTGTTCAGACTTTAAGAAATAATTTCTATTACAAACAGATGCATCAGAGGTAGGTCTAGGTTTAGTCCTGACTAAGAATACAGATAGTAAGGAACATTCCATTCTGTATATCAGTAGGAAACTGTACGATAGAGAGACAAAGTACTTCTCTATAAAAAAAGAATGCTTTGCTGTGAAATGGGCAATGGAGTTCCTTATGTTTTATCTGCTAGGAGCTGACATTGTACTTATAACAGATCACAGTCCTCTCTGTTGGCTTACTTCATCAAATGAAGGATAGAAATCCCAGAATCATAAATGATGTGACATAGGTGAAGTATCGATGTGCCTTACTACAAAGAGATTCTCTCTGCTGCCCCTGCTGTGGAACTGCAGAAAACAGATTTCTCTAGAAATAACACAGAGATTTTGGGAAATATCTGACCATCTCTTTGGCTGTGACTAATTTTGTACAAACCCATTGCTTATCCTGTTTCCCAGACCACACCTGGAAATGAGCCTCAACTCAGTGTGCCTTTCCCAGTTACCAAATTTTAAATAAATAAATAAAAAATAAGTGGGTACCTGGCACTACAGCCATTTAAATTCAAAGTGATACTGAAATCCAGAGAAGAAAATGACAGTGCTTATTTTCTGTCAAGATATGGTTCAGTAACTGATAATTTAGAAAGCTGAAAAACGTGTGTGTTTAAAGGAGAACTGCACTGAACCTGTAAGTCATTTTCTCTCAATAGAAGCTGTTTTTTAAGTACTGGTTAAAATTCTGTTATTGTTCCATCTATGCTTGCCTTTTAGTAATCTCAGTGGGTATTTCTGCTTTAAAATCTGGCGGTTGGTATCATTTTAGTACTGTTTGATGTAGTTTATGTCCCTCTCAGCCACAGAATTATATAGCAGAACATGGGTGCATTGTGCCAACAACAGAAGAGTAGAACAGTGACATAAACTACATCATACAGTTCAAAAGTGGTTGTTACCAGCAGCATGCAAATCAGAAAAAAAAAACACTGGGATAACTACCAAACCGGGATAGCTACAACAATAACAATTTAAATGAGTATTTTAAAAACAACTTCTACTTGGAAAAAATAATTTGTAGATTCAGTTCTCTTTTAACTGAAATGTTTGCTGTAAAAAGTGTTATGAAAAAGGGATATGGCATATGCAAAAAACTGTAAAATAGGAACGGGAGAACCTCAAAAGATTTTGAGGTTTTAAAAGGTTCTGATAAGCAAAAAAAAGTTTGGATCCTTATCCGAACCTTTTATGACCTTTATTGTTTTTTTGGTAACCGTATGTTAAAAATCATTTTAAACTGCTTTTAATCAACATATCTGAAGAAAGAAAATATATTAAATCACTGTTTAGAAGTAGAGAATGCTCACTAATCACTCTTCTGTTTCTGACATTTTGAAAGAAAAACTAATACTGGCCCCCATATTCAAAATTTCAACTGGAAAGGGTGTAAGAGCTTGGGCCGCACATCTGAGATGCAACGTCGCAAATCATTGCCAAATTCAGAAGATGCTCGGTAGAGATGTGCCGGTGTATGTCAGTCTGACTATAGCAAAGATGCGCTATAGTGCAACCTGAAATGTGCTGGTGCACCTGGAAATGCGCTGGAGCAACCTGGGCAGGACTGAATATAGCAACAGGAGCAACTTGGCCTGGGACAGTGGAACAACAGGGAAGGATGTGCAATGAGAAATGAGTGAGGTACAACAGCCAAAATAGGGAGGGAAGCATCCCAAGGCTAAAGGGGTGGAGGAAGGCACTGACAAAGTACACAATGGACATAGATCCAGCCCCCATGGGCATAGTATGAGTCATCACACATACACCACTAACCCAGGGGACAAAGAGGCACACAGGGCATGGTATAGAGGAGGGTAGTGATGGAGCACCCCAGCACCAGACACAATGGACAGTATGTATGAGCCATGCACTATGACAACAGTGCAGAGGAATCAAGCAGGGAGATCATGTCAGCTACAGCATGGGCACAGTAGTCCAGAGGTAGACTGGTACACAGGCTGGTGGCTGTAGGCTGCACTGTTGGCACATGCCCACAGGTACACAGGACTGAAAACAGCACAGCATAGCAGCAGAGGGACCAGGAAAACAGCAGAAGTGTGCACAGCAACAGAACAGGGGTGATATGCAAGTGACAATGTGAGCAGCACCAATGGACACCCCAGAGGTGGCCAAGGGGACAGCATGACAGATTGGGGGTAAAACAAGGTGGACAGGGCATATGGTTGTGCCAATGCACAGACACAAATGGGCATTGGTACACAAGGGCATTAGGCAACTATGCAAAACAACAGGTGAATGGAACAATTGTTTAGTGAGGACCACACACACACGCAGTTATCAGAAAAAATATTTAATAACAAGGAACAGCGAAAAAGATATAAAAAGCAACGTGAAGAACAATGAAAGAACAACAAAACTACCAAACAATATTAAACTATTTACAATGAAATGGCTGTGGGGCTGGGTGGAAGGGGTAACCGGGACTGCAGCGGTAGAACTATATGCAAGATGGGTGTGGGTGTGGGTGCAATGGGGATATATACAAGGGGGACAGTCCAGAAAGACAGAGGTCTAGTTCCCCTAGCCATGAGCTGCATTTCCCTCCAGCAGTTCCCTCAGCTGATGCAGCTCCTGGAGCATCCTTCATGCCAAGCACAGCTGGGCCCCCTGTCTCTGGAACATGGCCATGAGGATTCACTCTCCAGTGACCATCCTCCCACCCACCATCATCTTCAGCCTCCTTCTTGGTGCAGCAGCTGGAAGACCTATGATGGGGAAATAGAGAACACATACTCAGTGCCATAGCCCATACAGGCACAGCCCCCTCAATGGGCTGGGTGCACATGCCTAATGCTGGCTTGCCCCATGCAGAGGGCCATCAACCCACCATGCACAGCACACACTGGCAACATGCCTGGACATAGAGCCACACAGTGACTGGGAAGTGGCACAGTGAACAGGCAGAGGATGTCACCAAGGGACATATGGCCATGTACCCCCCAGCATGGGAACCTGCCTCCCACGTACACCAACCATGCAGGCCCTGAGGTGACTCCATGCAAGCACCAGTGGGCACCCACAGCCATGACTAGACACAGCAACTGGGGACAAGCATACAGGTGCCAAGGGCACAGCGGAACCACCACATGCTGCTGACACTATAATCCATGTGTGTGTGACTGCCACCACATAGGCATGCACAGGAAGCAGGCAATGGCCTGCTGTGGGCAATGCAACCCCACCATACCCCATGTACATACAGAGGCAGCACATGCAGTACACCTACCTGCAGAACATCATCTGCCACTCACATGTGCGCCACCTCCAGTTGCCCTGGACCATCTGTCAGCACCGTACTGGGCCTGCTTTCATTCCTCCTGACCTGCAAGAGGAACACAGTGGAAAAGCACCGTGAGCATCATGTTGGAACATACACTCTCCAAAACAGTGGCATGATGCAGCACGGTGCAGCATGACATGGACCTGGCTGAGGGGCCACAGACAAAGTGATGTCACAGTGCCATGGCAACAGCACAGTGGACCACCAGCCACACAGGGCAAACCATGGCATGCATGAAACCAATGATCTGGCCCTGCAGCTATAGCAATGAAGACCATGTAGGCAGGAATATATGCACCTGCCGCACACCCAGAAACCCCCAATAACAGGCAAAGATTGCATGCACACAGCACATACATACCTGGTATGTGGTCTAAGACTCTGAGCTGCAAATCTGGTGATATCCAGCAGAGCAGACCTGGGTTTGAATCCCACAGCTTCTACTTGCATACTGTGTGACCCTGAGCAAGTCACTTAACCTCCTTGTGCTCCCAGGTCGCTCCTGTAAAAAAGCTTTCAGCTTAGTGTGCTATACCTGGTTAAAAAAAAAAAAACCTGGGCATGGCACCACACCAGTGTGGGCCTGGTCCTGCAGACTTCTGAGCCTCTCAGGATCTTGCCTCCTGAGGTCTCTGTACCAGTGGCTGCACTGCTTACTGGTCCTGGGGATGCCAGTCTGGCATTGGAACTGCACCCACGCACATGCTCATACCTGGGCCCATGCCTCCTGGAGCTCATCCCCACCAAACAATTGCCCCTCAAGGGGAGCCACAAGTGCTACCAATTGAGTGCTCTGGTCCTGCCCTCAGATGCACGTGCCATTTCTGCTATCATTAGGCTGCTGACAGTGCAGTGTGTCAGTGTGGCAGTCTGCATAATGTGTGGTCAGGCAATGCCTATTGTGTGATAGCCCTGCTATGCATTCCACTGTGCGACTCACACATGCACTATAGGGATGCACCATTGGCACCAATAGTGCAGTACCACACATGCACATTACCCAAAGGCCAGGCAGGAGAATGGGGTAATGACCCAGTGATCCACGCACACACTTCCATACACAGGTGCCATCTTGTTGAGAGTGCATAATGCCACACTTGCAGCCAATTACATGGTGCATGTGTGCAAACATGCATCATAGTAGGAACTGGCACAGCACAGGGAGATGCATGATATGTGGGCAATGCCAAACAGGCAGCCAACCACATGGTGCATGTCCTCAGATATGTGCAATTGAGTGCAAAGGTGGAGCACAGGGAAATATGCAATGTACGACAGGTAACATTGGAATGCTCCATTGGACATGTCAACTATGGTACTGTGCATTGCGCATGCGTGGGAATTGCACCATGCAGAGATGCTCAGTGCATTTCAGAGGCACCGCCCAAACTGAGATGGGCCTGGAACAAATTTGCAATATTCAGCCAGGATATGCTAATCACCTCATTAGCTAATCCAGGCCTAAGTCAACCGATTGCCATCTCATTCCTGGCTGTTCCGCAGCTCATTTGCATGAGATGGGCCTGAAAAGTGCCACACCACACCCCAGGTACCTGACAGGTGTCACAAACACACCCCACAGGTCAGGCCCTCTGCTCCCTCAGTGCTAAACCTTGAAGTGCAGTATGTGAACAGGAGACAAACAGGGAAGCCCTCCTGTCTATTTTGGGTCTGAATCACCTACTAGCCTCAAGTCCGGGGTCAGATATGAACCTTTTTCTACCACACCCAGTTAACAGGCTCAGATATGTATTTTCTTTGGGGAAATGCAATACAATACTTCAACCAGTGGGCACCAAGACAGGTTCAAAAGTCTACCCTCTTGAGACCTAGGTATATTCTTAACTTAGCAAGATAAGTAACACACTTCTAAGCCCTTACAGTTGTCAGCCAGCATTCATATGCAAAAGAAATTGAGAAGGCATAGGCAGAATTTTAAGAAAAATAGTGTTTACTAAAAATAAAAAAAAATGGCTAAAATACAAAACACAGAACATAAAAATACTTACAGTCAGAACTAAATTGGAAATTACAGAACAAAAAGCGCCTGAATACTTAAAGTTTTCGCTAAACTAATTTTTAACAGAGGTGCCTGTTTGAGTCCAGAGATCAAGTGTCTCACTTCTCTTAGATTCCAGAGATAAAAGTGTCTTTTCCCTCAGTTGCTTAATAAATTGAAAATCAATCTCTTCACCTCCTGGTGATGTCACAGTACATATGAGGACACTGCTAGCCCTGTGATAAATTTCTAATCTGAGTAGGAATATCCAAAAGGATGTTATTCTATTGCTGGCTGGAAATCATCAGCAATTTTTTAAAGTATGACAGTCTCTTAGATCAAAGCATTTCCTTTAATGTTCTTAGAACACACATCCTGCCAACAGTTCCTTTATAGGTGTGAAAGCCAAAAGGAATCAACCAAGTGCCCCCTTTCCTCAAGGATCATAAAATGCATACTTTATCTCCGTAGTTTTCAAAGTAGGACTATTTTACAATGTGTTAACACCTGGTATTTTGGAAGGAATCCCTATGTTTTAAAACAGAGCAGGAAAAAAGCATCTGCTACATTAGGGCTATGCTGAGATCAGAAGGTTAAACCTTACACTTTCTGGCTGCTATCCCCTAAGCAGACATTCACATCACATTTTTATATCACAAATATTATACAATAATTATTAGAGGTTTTATCACATTACAACAGGAACTGCAGCCCGGAAGGTAGGTTTGTTTACATTCCTCATGCTGCAGCCTTTTTGTATTGCATTTTGTCGGACTGTGCTCAAATCCAGAGCATGCTGGACATGTGCTCATTTCTGTCACATTCCTGGCCACAGGCAACAGAATGTCTAATAGTGAGGAGGAGCATTCGAAGAGGCAGAGGCCAAACTTTACAAAGAATGAGTAGTGTGCCCTGGTGGAGGCATATTTCCAGAGGGAGGCACTGCTGTTAGGCATGTCAGGCACCAGGCAGGAGAGGGAGAAGTGCTGGGAGGAGGTGGCAGTATATGTCAACAACCATGGGAGGTAAAACTGCATGCACCAGGAGTGCATCAAACACATGACAACTGACAAGTGGCAGGCCAAGGAGAAGGTCACTGCCATATGGTCCTCACTGGAGTGGACTGGTGGTGGCCCCTCCACAGTACCAACCCACATGCCCACTGAGGAGATGATTGTAGCCTCCACGAGCTGGGAATCTATTGTGGGTGTCCCAGTGGGGGTTCTAGACTGGGGGCAGCCCATCTCAGCACTGTGAGTATGCATGTGTCACCCCCTGTGGGGGGTGGTGTGTGCCAGCCACAGGTGTACCAGATATGCCACACAGGGACAAGATCTGTGTCCAGAGTGCACTGTACAGGTCTGCTGGCAGTGCACAGCCATATTGTGGGATCACAAGCTGCCCTGTGTGCCATTTGGTATGACCAGTGGCATGCTGCAGAACCCAGGGTGGGGTGGCCTAACAACACAGGCCACAGGTGTCTATACATGATACCACATAGCTGTCCACAGTGGGCCCATGCACTATCCCACTACAGTGGTCCAGTGTTCCACAGTAGAGTGGCAGTGTCTGTGGCAAAGCCGATGGAGCATCGGCCTGGCCACAATGGCAGTCCCAGGCCTGTGTGGTGGCAGAGGCACACCTGTGGTTCACATGCACATGCACCCATGTCTAGCTGTCCATCTGTATTACAGCCATGTGTCACTCACCATGTGTTTCTTCTGTCTTTCAGCTCCATCATGCCTCAGGCGTGCATCACTGGCTGGTGCTCATCCCATGGCACCAGCAGAGGATGATGCCATGCCTTCAACATCCTCCGGAGCCATGGCCAGTGCTGAGGACCGTGGTGCAGCACGTATGCTGGTGCACCTATTGGGATTGGCTGACAATAATCTCTTGTCTGATTTTCTTCTGGAGGAGGACATCACCATGCCTGCACCGACCATGGAAGAGGATGATGTTGTTGATGATGATACCACACAAACAGGGGGACACACAGGTGGCACCCACCCACTCATTGGCTCAATGCACACATGGACAGCTACAGGCAGCTCAGGTGATCCTGTGCCCACACATGCACCTCCCCAGTGTGCCCCCCTCCACCAGAAGATGAAGTGGCTGGGGGCGGACCATGACACCATGCTGCTATGGGGCCTGGGACCACTGGCACTGTCAAGCAGGGTGCTGTGGTGTTGCAATGGCTGGCTGTGGACATTGTCCAGTCCACCCCAGGACCTGCTGTGCATGCCCAAAGCACAGTTCCCACCCGGACAGTGGCCTCCTGTGCAACGTTCCCGGACAAGGGACATGGCACAGCAGGCTGGGCCCCCCTGCCCATCAGCCCCCAGACTCCAACGCTTCACCTGCTGACAGGATTGAAGAGCACACCTGGCTCCTGCGGGAATCTGTGGTGGGCCAGTCAGTGCTCAGGGAGGAGCTTCATGGACTGCGGGTGCTGGTGGGGTACATGGATGAGCACATTGCCATGAGACGCGCAGCTGCCTGGCAAGTTATGCCAACTGCAGGTGACCAGGGCCACTGTGCTGGATGGGATTGCACAGGCCATTGTGGTGGGCTTTGCGTCACTGGCATCTTGAGATCATAGAGGTTCCCACCACACCACATGCAGTACCACGAGCACCCCAGGGCATGGCATCAGGTGACCCCCATCACTGCTGACGCTGCCCCCAGCCATCATTCCCAACACCCCCCAGATCCAATCTGAACTTTGGGATCACTACATCAATGAGCACCTGGTCACAGTCTCTGGTGGTGTCAACCCCTGCTGGGGTGGAGTCTTCACCCTCTGTGGCTGGTGACCAACCTGTGGCATGCTCCCAGCCAAGGCATTGCCACCCATATGGCTGTAGTGGCTGTACTGGCTGACACTGAGTCCTGCTGGCTACAGTTGGCATGTCTTAATACCCTGCTCTGCTGCTATTGCTGACCATGCACCAGGCTGGCAGTGGCCAGGGCTGCATGCTGTGGCACACATACACCTGCCTGTGCTGTCTGTGTGTTGTAAGGGGCATGTGTGGGGGCAGTGGTGTTGTGCTGTGGCATGGGCATGATGAGTGCAGCACTGTGTCTGCCATGCATGTGTGCCAGCAGATAACCCCTGATCCATGCCAATCTCTGCAGTGACACTGTGTTCCCCCTTTCCTTGGTGGCACTATAGTGGATGCCTATGCATAGTTGTGTGCACTCTGCAGTGCACTCTGCAGCTGCTGTGCTGTGTCTGCTTACCTGTGTGTGCGTGTCCCCTCATACTGTGTGTGTGTGTGTGTGTGTGTGTGTGTGTATGTGTGTGTGTGTGTGTGTGTGTGTGACTTGTGGCCAAGTTGGGTCCTCCTGGGTTACTCACCTGCAGTTTCTGACATGCTCCTCCACAATGGTGTCCTTGTGCCACCAAGCCCTTTGCTGCCAATCAAGGGCCCCTCCTCTCCAGGGTTGGCTTCCCACCTGCACCCTGATGTTCATCCTCATCTGTACTGTCACCCTCCTGTGCCTGGAGAGGTATTCCATGGTCTATGGCTATGTTGTGTAGCATACAATAGGCCAGGAATATGCCACAGGCTTTTTCAGGGCTGTATTGTATGGCACCACTGGTCCTGTCAAGGCATCTGAAATGCATTTTAAGCATGCCAAACACATGCTCAATGATGTTATGTGTTGCGGTGTGTGCCTCATTGTACTGTTCCTAGGCCTCGCTGCTGGGCCATTGTAGGGAGTGAGCAGCCATGGTAGGAGGGGGTACGCACTGTCACCTGGGGGGCAGAGACATTTGTTAGTTTCACTTAGGTGTGTGCATGGCCTATAACAGCTGCCACCTCGCTTGCCTGTCTATGCTGCCACTTCCAGTCCACCTGGTTGCCATTCCCACTTCCACACATGTGCAGTCACTGTACTACCATTGTGGGACCCCACATTTTTGTTCTGCTTGTGGCCTGGCCAGGCATAGCCAGGCTGACCTCTCCCCAGGCCTGTGGGCCCCATCCCTGCCTGTGTGGGCACCATTCCACTGTTCTATGCAGCCATTATGCTTGCCCATCTCCTGGACTATGGTGGTGGCTGGGGCATCTGTTGCTTCTCACACTGCCACATGAAGCTGATATGCTCCACCCCTTTCCTGCTCTCCCTGTGGCCTTTCATGCCATTATCTCTGTATCTGTGTGTCCCAGTCTGGCAGGACCCCAAGTTCCATGGTTCACCATGGCTGTTTGCCTTTGCTGTGTCCCTGTCACTCTTCCCCCACCTCCTGAACTATCACCAGCTGTGCGCTGTGCCACACAGTACATGGTGTGGGCATGGGTCCTGCCCAACTCACCCACTAGGTGGCCGGTGGGGATGTCGCCACCCTCAAAACTGTGGCAGAAGGCTGACTGGTGCCAGATGAAGGCATCATGTGTACTCCCAGGGTGTGTGGGACAGACATTGGTGATGTGCCTTATGGCATTGCACACCACCTGGCAGTTGATGGAATGATAGCCCTTCTGATTGACATATGCCACACCATCTGGGCCAGGTGGTGCTCTGATAGCCACATAGGTGCAGTCAATGGCTCCTATCATGCCTGGCATGTGTGCCACCCTGTGGAACTGCTGCATGGCTTCTGTACGGTCTGCCTGTGTGCTAGAGAATTGGATGAACTCCAAAGCATGTTGCAGCAGAACATTGAGGAACTGTGTGAGGAGACAGGATGTGGCAGACTGTGTAATACCAGTGGTATCACCTACTGGTATCTGGAAGGTGTCCATGGTGAGCAAGCACATTGCTGCTGTCTCCTTTGTCTCCACTGACAAGGCATGACTCCTTCTGGTGGCTGCCTGCAGGTCATCATGGCACAGCTCACAGAGCTGCCTCAGAATATCCCTGTTGAGTCGGTACCAGACCACAACCTCTATGTCAGTCAGCTGTTTGTAGGTGACACAGGTACAGTACCATCTCTGTTGGGCATACCGCCTATGGGCCCTTCCACGGCCACATTGCTGTTCCACCCATCTCCTCACACCCCTCATGACCTCCACCATGAGGAAAGCTGTCCAATCCATTCCTCTGCTACTGCTGCTCTGCCTGTGGGTGGCTTGCACTTTGGCCAACTCCTTTTATACCAATCTTTGGGAGGCGCATCTTGGGAGATGCACAACAGATGTGCTGCCCATTTCAGGTAATATGGAAATGCGTGGCACATTCATGGGAATGCCCCCTTCCAGTTGTGCCGCATACATTACAGTTGTGTTGCGGTGCATCCCGATTTACACGATGCATCTCTACTGTCACAATATCAAGCAGTGGTGCATTTTGGGAGTTGCACTAGTGCAACTCATTTGTGCTAGAGCATCACCTTTAAAAATGTCCCCCATAGTGTATAAGTTATATTATTAACAATAGTAATTTTTATTTCTCAACAGTTACTGGCAAGCACCAGATGTGTTTTAGACAGTTACGTGATGAAAAAGAAGCCAGGAACACATAAACAGCACCAGGCCAGAGCAGAGAACAGCCAGTCAGAAAGAGCCAGTCAGCCAGCTACCACTTCAAGACTGCAGTCTGCTACTGCCCTCCACCTATTACAATCAGGGGAAACTAGAAGTAGTCTACCAGCACTGAAATCAATATAGTTATAGCACATTTATCAAAAATAACTGCTTAGAAAAGAATGAGAAAGTGACTGTGATGACAAGAAAGTCCCAGACCAGACCAGACCTCTAGTTTGTAAATAAATGGAGTCCTCCTGAGTCTGATTTTTCAGAAGGGGATAATAGTGTGTTTAAATAATTGTACTTTGAAGTAGTACTACCACTACTATCGGGGGAAAAAAAACAGAACTAGTAGCATTTATCAACGTGGTTATTTAGTTGTGTACATTTAGATAAATGATCTCCTTAGAATGACAAAGTGACTCTGTGAGATCAGGGACTTGTCTTCCACAGTTGCTACCAGTACATGATGATGTGAATGTGATGTACTGGCTGCACTTCCCACCCACCCCCAAGGATGATGATGATGCTGTCGAAAGGCAAGTCCCAGATCTCTATTTTTTTTAAACCGGTCTCCTGAGTCTGACTTTTTGTAGAAGGGGGTCAGTGTGTTTTTTGTATGTCACCAATTACTTTAGCATGGCAACAGGTCTCACTATGGAATGCAATGCAAAGCAATGTGAAAGAACAAGAGCACCAGGCAGTCCAAGGTGACCACTTCACCACTGCTACTACTGCCACTACTATCAGGGGGGAAAAACAGAGCTATGGTTATATAGAAAATAATGCTTTATTTATTTATTTTTTATTTATTTCAGATTCAGATTAACACCTTTGAGCACAGATGGCTCATTTACAAAGGTTCCAAGTCAATAGACACAGACAATACATTACAATTCAAATAATACATAATATGACACATTTGGCAGGTTGTAAACTCACAATGTACAGAGAATAGGCCATTACAAGTGCAATAGGGGGAACAACATCATATCTCGTCAACGAGGTAGAAGCTTAGAATCACAGTTCAGTTTCAAGTGTCGGTAGTAGGGTGATAGCAGCCAGAGAGGGCTTTGTCATGGTGGGAAGGTTGGGAAGGGGTAGTGTGACCAGCACAGATTCAGTGGCAGCACTGTAGATAACTAGCCCTTAGTCTATGGTTGACAGTACTGAACTCTGAGTCACTAGACACAGAGCCTCTGGGGTCATTGCTTGCCTATGGTGATATAGGAATCTGAGTTTGGTATTTGATGATTTAATTACATGGTCGATGTGTGAGGTGAAGGAGAGGGTGCAATCTAGGTGGATGCCAAGATATTTAAAGGATGATTCTTGTTCAATGATGTCACCCTTTAGGCTAAGGATGGTCAATGGATCATAGTTCTTCTTTGAGTGTGGGAGTGAGAAGTGCATGATTTTAGTTGTTTTGTAGTTTAGGAGGAGTCGGTTTTGCAAGAACCAGGACTCAAGCTTTCTGAAACTGTTTTGTATGTTAGCTGTTATTTCAGTAGGGTGGTTGCCTGATACGGAGAGTACAGCGTCGTCTGCATATAGGAGCATCTTAGCTGTGCAAGCGTTATCTAGCGTGTTTATAAAAAAGGCTGAAGAGTAGAGGTCCAGGAATTGAACCATGGAGGACTCCTACTGTTACCCCCAATGAATCAGAAGTTACCCCTCTTATCCCCACACATTGCAATCTTTGTGACAAATTGCTACTACACCAGGTGACAGTGTTGCAGGAGATGCCTAGTGATAAAAGGTTATCTAGTAGTATCTGATTATTCTTAGGTGCATTAGGTTATAAAATAAATGATCTCATCAGAATGAGAAAGTGACTGTGTGTGAGACCAGGGACTTGTCTGCCACAGTTGCTACCAGTAAGTGATGACATGAACATGATGTACTGGCTGCACCTCCCACCCACCCTCAGGATGACAATGATGCAGTCGAAAGGCGGGCAAGTCTCAGATATCTACTTTTAAGCAGTCCAGTCTCAAAATTGAAAGCTGATGTGTCTCTGCACAGCTGCATCACAGGTACTGCTGTCAGTGTCATCGTCTTCAAGATTAATATCACATATGTAGCCAAAGTTTGACAAGTTAACCTTCAAGAACATTAGTTTCTCCACATTGTCTGGTGTTAATCCTGTTTGTTTATCAGTCACAGCATCCCTAGCAGAGCTAAATGAATGCTCAGAACAGACACTGGAGGGTGGACATCCAATATACTTACAAGCCAGGGCAGCCAGCTTTGGCCAGTATGATTTTTTTCTCTTGCCAGTGAGCTAAAGGGTCATCCTTAATAGTAATTTTGGGCTCAGACAGATATGCAACTACCATGCTTACTACTGAGCATGCATTTTCTCCTTTTGGAATTTCAATGTCCTGCAGCTGGCCCTCAATGTCATCCTCCTCATTGTCTGCTTCTGTACTGGTTTTTGGAGCAGTCTTTTGAATTTGAGATGGTGTCATTGTAGTACTGCTTGCCAGTCCTCCTAATGAAACCTCATCTACTGCATCAATCAAAAGTTGCCTATAGTTCAACTCCTCTATATCATCAGAAACCACATCAGGAAGGTGTCTGTTCTGGAAACGTGGATCTAGCAATGTTGCTAAGAGATACTCCTTGCTCCGTGTCATGACTGATAATTTCTCATCTTTGCTAAGTCTGGTAAGCATGTTATTGATTAGAGATTGGTTCATATCTAAGTTGCTACTCATTTTCTCCAACCTTTTTTTGAGAAGTAGAATGAGTGGAATAACTTGGCTAATGGAAGCCTTTTCTGCATTGACCTCTTTTGTAGCACTCATGAATGGTTTCAGAATGTGAAAGAACTGTTCCAGCAGGGGCCATTGAGTAGAATAGAGTACAATGCCCTCCCCGATATCATTGTACATGATATACTCAATGATACAGTAGCTACCTTTTATTCAAGGACATGTTCAATCATAACGTAAGTTGAATTCCACCTTGTTGCTACATCCTGAACAAGTTGGAGATGAGGAAGACCTTTGTCCTTCTGGATATCAGCAAGTATGTCACAGGCTTTTACTGAATGGTTGAAGTGGCCACACACTTTGTACACTATACCCACAATGGTTAATACTTGCTGGCCATTATCCAGGAACCTTCGAATGAATAGGATAAGACAATGGGCAAAACAGTGTATATATACATAGTTGCGATCGTAAAGTGCTGTTTTAATATTTGAACCATTGTTGGCAACAAAAAACAACAACTTTCAAACCCTGTGAAGTGACCCAAGCAGTAAGTAGTCTTTCCAGTTCTTGCTGAATGTGCTGTGTTGTGTGTGTCTTGAAAGTGACATACATGGAGAACTGCCATTTTCTGAAACGTGATGGGTTTTTTTGAGCTCTGAGAGATAGTAGTGGTAGTAGTAGTAGTACTAGTACTGGTTGAAGTGGTAGCAAACAGACTAGCAGCACATGAGGATGGTGATGAGTTGCCCACAAAACTGACATAGTGTGCAGTAAGAGAAAGATAGGCAATGGTTTGGCTGCTGGTCCACATATCAGAAGTGAAGTGAACTACCTTGTCTTCAGCCTCTCTGAGAGCATGCCTTACTTAAACTGTTAAGCTGTCATATATCCTGGGCACAGTGGTTACTGAGAAGCATTTTCTACTTGGCATTAAATATCGTGGCTCTAAGTATTCCATAAGCCTTCTGAAACCCACATCTTCCATAACAGAGTGTGGCTGCAAATCAAGTGCAATCATTTCTGCTATTTTATGATTTATTGGCAGTTCTATGGGATGGTTTTGTGAATATTTAGACTTTCTTTCAAAAACTTCTTTTAACTTCGACTGCCTCTTATTGGGGGGGGGGGTAAAGTTACATTTGGCTGGGGGTGTTGTACAACTACATGCCATGCCTGGTAAAACAGAGGACCTTACAGAATTATTGTGACCGTGAGCTGAAAGTGGACTTTTGGATCTTGCCTGGTGCTTGTCTCCCACTGTTTAAGCAGAATGTTCCTGTTCACTGAGAGCCCTGCTAGATTTCCAGCCACCAAAGTTAGACTGTCTTTTTTAACCATATACAACAATAGAGCGAATTTGAGAAAGATGTTGCATCATTGTTGTGGTTCCAAGATGCCCTTTATTTTTTCCCCTACTAACATATCTGTTGCAATGCATGCATATAGCTTGGCAAACATCCTTGGAGTTTATGTAAAAATGATTCCAAACAGTAGAGGTGAACTGTCTATGTCTAGTAACGACCTCAGTAGGACTTGGAGTCGAGTGGCTGGGTTTATGTGTGGAAGATATATCAGCAGAGGACTCAGGTTCATCAGGTGAGGCAATCATAGAATACTCTGCAGCATCATTGCCATCATCATCATCACTACTGTCAGACTTTGTTTCACTTTGTGTGGCTTGTGCCTTTGACTTTTTCTTTTTTCCCTTTTCACACTCAGAACCAGAATGAGCCATAGCTTAAGTTAAAGTCACAGGCTCATCATCATCAGTCTCTCCATGAGCATGGTTGTCACCATCATCATTATCAGGTTCAGTAGAGCTAACGTTTGTAGTCACAGGTTGAGTTATTCGATATGCATGTGTTGCAAATCGAGCAACTCCACTGCGAGTTATACCTGTAAGTGCTTTAACTTTATGTACAATTGGAATTAAAATACTCTTTGTTTTTGCACTTTTTTCCTCAGATGACTTGCTATTGCCACTGTCTATTGACACTTTGTTGGCTGTACTACTGAGCCCTTCTGACATAGACAGTCCACCAACCCTTGCTGGGTTTTCAAGTATTTTAAGAGTTAGCCTGCACATGGATGGTAGTAGCATTTAGTTCAGTCCCTTCAACAGACTGTGGTGCTTGTTGTTGTTGTCCTTTACTTTTTGGGTCACTTCTTTCTGGGCTCTTGAATAAACTTTTTTTTACATTTATTACTTCCTTTGCCCCCAGCTTTTACTTTACTATTTTCTGGAGTACTCATAATGCCAGTCTGTCACTTGTTCAGGGTCAAAAAGTGGTTATTATTTTTTTTCTTTATTCCACGTGATGTGACGGAATGCACTGCCCACTGAGCCAAAGTTCATACCCCACTGAGCGAGCACAGGGAGGCAAATGACAGATGACTGACTTCTTGTGGGAGGGTGTCACATGCAAGAAGTGGCACTGGTGCACTAATGCCTATCTGGCAGATTTTATTTCACACATTCACACAGAATTGTTTCACACACCACCTGTGCTAAGAGCGATGCTGCATATGCTGCTGCTACTCATACAGATTCAGGGACCCTGCCTGGCCTAACCCTCTCAGTCATAGTACTTTTTCCTTCAAGGATTTTTTTAAATTTTATTCCATGTGATATGATGGAATGCCCTACCCACTGAGCCAAAGCTTATACCCCACTGAGCGAACACAGGGAGGAAGATGACAGATGAGTGACTTCTTGGGGAGGGGTCAAACAGACAGTATGCAAGAAGTAGCACTAGTGCACTGATGACTGGCTGGTAGATTTTATTTCACACACCTCCTATGCTAAAGGCAATGCTGCAGGCACAACTGCTAGTATATCCACATAGCTGCTGGGGGACCCTGCCTGACCTAACCCTTTCTGACACAGTACTTTTCTCCTTCAAGGTTTTTTTATTTTATTTCATGTGATGTGATGGAATGCCCTGCCCACTAAGCCAAAGCTTATGCCCCACTGAGTGAGCACAGGGAGGAAGATGACAGATGAATAACTTCTTGGGGAAGGGGGTCACACAGACAGTATGCAAGAAGTGGCACTGTGCACTGACGACTGGCTGGCAGATTTTATTTCACACACAGAATTTATTTCACACAGTGCCTACACTAAGGGTGATGCTGCAGGCACTGCTGCTAGTATACCAACAGATATTCTGGGGTACTGTGTCTGGCCTAACCCTCTCTGACATGGGGGGTCACACAGACAGAATACAAGAAGTGGCACTAGTGCACCGATGACTGACTGTCAGATTGTAGTCATACACACAGCACTCTAGTTCGCAAGTCGCAACAGTTTACAAGTTCCACCCTGGCTCATGTCATCATTCATGCTCCTCTGTCCAAGTCTCCTCTCCCATAACATAGTACTCCCCAGTCCCCATCTCAATCCTGACTCCCAAATCTTACACCCAGTTCTTGCTGGATCAATCCCCTCTTGAGTTCCAGACTCCCAGTTCCCAACTCCCCACCCCAAACTTCCCCAAGTTTTCTAATTTCTAATTGGGAGGTAGTATAGCGCAGTGGTCTAAGGCTCTGAACTGCAAATCTGGTGACATCCAACAGATCAGACCTGGGTTTGAATCCCACAGCTTCCACTTGCATACTGTGTGACCCTGAGCAAGTCACTTAACTTCCTTGTGTTCCCAGGTTGCTCCTGTAAAAAAGCTTTCAGCTTAGTGTGCTATACCTGGTTAAACAACTAAATAAAAAAAAAAAATCACTTCTTTTTATATATATAAAAAATTACTCTTTTGTTTTTTTAGAGTCAACTTCTTCTCTTGCCCAAGGCGCAAAAAATGCAAACAGCTCAAGCACAGAAACAGAATGTGCATAGAGCAGCCTACAGAAGCTGCTGCTCCTTCTCCGTCCTGATTCCTCTGCATAGCTCTAAGGTGGGCCATGTGGGTGGCTAGAGCAGCAACCCAATCAGGTGCCACCTTAGAGAGATGGACAGCTCAGCCATCCAATGATGAACCACAGTCTTGTCTCTGGTCCCTCCTATGGGTTCCTCCTGCTCTGGCACTTCTTGCACTGCAGTTCTTATGATAGGAGCCATCCGAATCAATACAAACAGCTGAAAGTGTTCAGAAGCCGTTCATTTATGAACACTTTGGCATGTTCAGGTCGGTTTGTATTTTTGACTAACCAGTTCACCCATCCCTACTGTAAATGTTATGAGGTAATGTTAAAAGAGAAATGAAAGAAGGTTTTGGAAACCTGTTTTTCTTAGGTAAAAACAGGTTCCCTCTTAAAGAGTGGTGTGTGTGACAAGGTTGGATAAGACCCTGTCCTATTTGTTATGCAGAGAGCATAAAAGCAAGGATCTATTTTGTCCTCTCCTATTCTGTCACTTATCTGTCTCTTGCCTGTCTGATTGCACACTGACATTTTTCTTGTGAGGTAGCAGGTCAATATTGTGCATGTAAGACAGCGCAGTATTAACCGTGCTGTATAGACAGCGCCTGTATGTACAGCAACAGGGGTAGAACAGTGGTAGGCGAATACCACTACCCTATCACTGTATGCTGGACTGAAGAGTGGAGAAGTTGTCATGTGCAGGGAGTCTGGTCGAGCTGCTTCTGTGGTGGAGTGGCCAGGGCACCAGCATATAGCACATTCAGGAGACCTGGGACCGTGGTTTGTCACCCCCCCCCCACTCTCCCCTGTTATAACTTTTTCTGGTGATTTAAAAAAAAAAACTTCTTCCCTCCCAAGTTTCTCCCCATTCCCAAAGTCCTCCCACCCAGAGTTAGTTATTTAAGTTCTGAGGGGTGTGGGGTGTGGGGTGCAAAGCCCCAGCAAAAAACATAAACACCCATTGTTTCCAATGGGTGCGCTGTTCCCAACAGGTAAGTGTTTTGATGGACTCTGTTTGTGGTCAGTGCTGTATGGCTGCAGTGTTTTTAGCAGTGCTGTTTTTTCCTGTGGTGGAATGACCTGGTGCCTTCTTGTGGTACCTAGGAATGAGCCACTCTGATGGTTCCACATTTTCACCTATTATCTTCCTTTCTTTACTTACTGTTTCCATTCTTTCTTTCTCTGCCTGCCTCTCTGTGGTTTAAAAAAATATATGTGATTCTTTGTGTGAAAGTGGGATCCCTTGCTTTGCAAATGTATATACTTGTATTGTTGAAATGATTGCAGAAAGCTGAGTTTATTAGAAACAAGCATATGTCAATGCCAAATGTTTGCTTGCTGGTACTGGCATTGATAGTGCAGGAGTTAGAGAGATGCATAATTGGAATGGCAATGAAGTATTGAAGTAATGCCAACCCCAACCCCCACCCTGCAGAGACTGGCAGGCATTGGGGGTGTGCCTTTGGGGCTTCGGCCATAACACTCACGGCATTCCACCCTACCCCACCCTGCAGACACCAACAAGTGTCTCAGTATGCCTTGAGGTCTTCGACCCTTACACTCGCCCCATTTCAAAAGGAAATAAGCAGAGGTGGGTGCTGTATAACAGGATAGGGTGAATGTTAGCACCAAAGACACCAAGGCACACCTCAATGCCTGTCAGTGGCTGCAGGGCAGGTATGGTGGTGAAATGGGTTGAGCATTATTGCTGATGATCCCAAGTCACACTCCTGATGCCTGTCAGGAAAATTCTGAGCAAAATCAGGGACATCCCTAAAAATCAGGGAAGGGACAGTTAAGAGGCATGTGTGACACAGTAACCTCAAGTTACCCAATGATGGAATCACCAGTTCCAGCCATATGTAGCTGTAAATTATGCCATCCCTGCCTGTGCGTGGCCTTGGCCTGAGCCTGAGCCTCAACCTCAGACAGTCGCAAATTCCCCCAGTCCCTGACCTAACCACTCCCCCTCCCCCCGACCTACATTAAAGGAAAACTGCACCCTCATATCTTCTAAATGTCATTTGCTTCCATGTCAACAGACAACTATTTTCATGTAGCTGTTAAGGATATCTGCAACTGATTCTGTTAGTTTTCACACTTCATGCTAGGTACTGTCACTCTCCTGGGAGGATCCATTTCATGGTTGTTGAAATCTCATTGTCCCTGAGAGCTGCATTAGCATATGAGAACATGATGTCAGATCAACCATTTATATCATGTATGTCTATGCTAAAATAACAAATACCCTGCAAAAACTCTCTGGAAACTTACAAACCGAATGGAGTTAAAAGGGGGAAAAAACTGCATTACAACTCAATAAAACTCACTGAAGGTAAATGTGGTATTTCACACCTTCTTGCAGCTTGGTTCTTTTAAAACTACATAAGCAGACTGGCATACTGGGGAGTTTAAAGGTTGATTACGCATCACATTTTCATATGCTAATGCAGCACTCAGGGACAATGAGATTTCAACAACCACAAAATGGACCCTTTCAGAAGAATGACAGTGCCTAGTATGAAGTGTGAAAACTAACAGAAGCAGCTGCATACATCTTTAACAGCTACATGAAAAGAGTTGTCTGTTGACATGGAAGCAAATGACATTTAGAAGACATGAGGATGCAGTTTTCCTTTAACTTTTACAGAGGCTTCTAGCCAGGCTAAGTAAAAGACCTTACACACATCACAGCACAGTGAAAGTCATCATCATAACAGTTTTATAACTTAATGTGTGAGCAAGCACTGAGCAGCATTAGAGAGCAGAGCACTGACGTTTTTTAAACTTACTTTTTGCCCTAAGCCAGGCAGCCCAGGTTTCTCTAATTCTTCTCCTTACATTCTCCTGACTCAATGATGTGAGGACAAGGCACCGCCACGCCAGATGGCCCAGAGTCCACCCCTCCCCTCCCTGGACCAAGACAAATGACTGAACATCTCCAGGTAATGGTGGTGAGCCAAGTGGTGACTGAGCCCTTCTCCCTCCCACGTCCCCGACTACTGCTACTCCACTGTCTCGGAACCGGTGGTGGATCTCCGGTTTCTCCTTCCTGACTGTGACTCTCTCTGGGTCTGGCTGGTTCTGGGCCCTGTTGCTGGGGCCAGCACTACTAGTAGTTTCCTTTCACTCCTGAATCCTAGCCTGGCTGCAGCTCCGACTACTGTCCAACTCCTCCGACCCAACTAACCGAGTCAGTCCCACACTCGACTCCCGGTGCCGACCAAGTCAAATGCAGCAGGCTATATACAGCACAGCAGCACTGCCACACTACTACTCTCCTTCAAAGCAGCTCTAGACAATGAGAGCAGCCGACCCATAGGTTTCCTTCCACTGGCTAAGTTCCAATCCAGAGCAATGTGGCTTCCTTCCCACTCCATGATTGTCTCATGACGTTGGGCCCCCAAGTTGTACATGCACACAAGGCTCCACTACAGCCACTAGACATCTGGGAGACAGTTTTTTTTTTTACTTAAAAGGGCCACCAAAAATACAGGACAACAGGGATCCCATATGAACTTTATATGGGACCAGGGAAAACAGGGTTAAATATGGGACTGTTGGCAACCCTTGCCAAGGGAGCGTGTAATGTGCAAGGGATGTTCAGATGGAGTGAGTGCTATGGGGTATCAAGAGCGGTCTGAGGGAGGGGACTCAATGTGAAATCTGTATGGAGGGAGAAGCTTGAAGGAGCTGACCACCATGGAGGAATGTGACTCAATGTGGGAGTCAGACTCAGAGGCTGAAAGCAACCTGCAGGGAGATGGAGGCCCTGGGCAAACCACGCCAACACTGCCAGAGGGGGAAGGGGAGGTGGAGAAAGGACAAACATACCAAGTACAGTATTTCCAGTGTCACGATGCTGTCTGAGCGTGTGTGTCAAACACATACAAAAGACAAGGGGCAGTATGAATAATCTCTCATAGACAAGTCTTTTGGGGTTTTGTGTTTGTTCATTTTTTGCTGGGGAGTTTTGTCACTGTCACTTCATCATCATTAATGGCCACCGCCAGTGTAGCTCAAAGATGAGATGTGCAGTCCACTGTTTTTGTGCAATAAAAGCTATTATATAAAACAAGTAGCATTTGATACTGAAATGGAATCTGTGTTTACCTGGAATTTGCTGGATCCTGGTGGTGATACTGTTGTGTTTAAAGCAGAGAAGTTTACAGTTTATTTAGCAGTTTCAGAATTCAGCAGTAGTGTAATTCAGTCATGTTTTCTCTCTTACATTCGGAATTCAGCACTAGGGTGAGCCAGGGAATGAGGGAGCAGGGAGGATAACAGCAGAGGGAGGAAGCGGAAGGGATTTTGTTTGCAGTGAGGTGCAGGCAGGCCGGAGAAATTGCACAATGACAATATACTAAATACACACACGTTACCACCGCTGATTGCAGCAGTGGTTTTCTTTCAACTGAAGACCACTGCAGCCAAACTGCTGTCATAGAAAGCATGGGCATCCATTGGTGCGGTACAGTAGTGCCTGCTAAAGGGAGCACTGCATTGGACAGAAGGGTCACACAACTCCAAAAAGTTGTATGGTGGCACTATGTTTCTTGCGCGTGTACAAGCAAACATGAAAATAACAATCTGGAACAAGGGGAGGGTGGTTCACCTTGAGATGCATTTTGATCTCCACAAGGTTTTTTACAGAACTGTCAACAGGAAACCAGATATGGGACAAAATATTTTATTTTGTTACACCTGTTAAGACTAGATGGGCTCTTCAGGATGCCTTCAGGAAGAAAAATAACAAAGTTTAGATACATTTTGTGAAAACAGGAATGTAACTTACAACAAGGGGATGCAGAGTTTGAACTGTCAGGCAAAAACTTCTTGTTTAATCGGAGCAATGCTTTTGCAGGAGAGGGACTCGGAGATTTTTTTTGTTTGTACTGGCTTTATGAAGAGCTATCTTGTACAATTTTATTTTTTTCTATTTTATTGTTGCTGATAATAAAACAATACTTGTGAATTTTATAACTTCTCCTGGTCTGCCTATGCTTCCTGACTTATGCCACTGTGACAGGTCCACCCACCAATTACACCGTCCTGTCAATCACATTTTTAATTTTTATTCTTTAGTAACCAGGTCATCACGTTTGGTAACAATGGTAACATTGGTCTGCTGTACCTAACTTTGTTTGTTTTCCTAGAAGTTGACCCAGCAGGTTCACAATCTACCTCTTCCTTCAGATTATGTTGTTTATTGAATGTTTACCAAGCTGTTTGAATTATCTGATAATGTTTCCATGACCACAGCAGGCTCTTTTGAAGCAGGGTCTTTAGCATACCAACCTTTGAATATGATCAGGATGAACTGTCCCCACTGGGCCTCTGGGTTATTTGATATAATTAGGATAAACTATCCCCACCAGGCCTCGAGGTCCACTACAATAGATAGTAATCTGCTAATCACAGAATTCCTTTGTAGTAGACTTGAAGGGTCCGCTGTCCAGTTAAATAAAGTCCTATCATATAATATTACTTGTAACTCAATGTTTTTTTTTGGAATGTTTAACCTTTCCTGACCAGTTGATGAAGGTTAGAAATTCTCTCTAACTAGGCCACATATTTATGTTACAGATCTATATCTATGCTACAAGATCCCTGGATATCAGAAGCCTCATTAACTGTGATATTAGTACTTAAGACTGAAGTTTATTTAAGAGGATGTTCCATTATTATACCTAAGCAAGAAGGAGGCATGAAGCATCATCAAGTATCTTACACACTCAAGAAGTGCTATTATCCCACAATTATGCTCACCCAGGAGTGCCTTACTGTCATTATAAAATGGGCACAATTTTTTCTGCATTCCGATTGGATGATAGCCTCTATGAACCATGTCCTTATCAGCCCATAACTTCCCAACTGGCATTTCACACCACATAGAAAACCCCATAACCATAGATCTCACTGCATACCCCAGCAACCAACATCAAACTGAAAAGCCGACTACGAACCACGATGTGTAAAACCTGACCGCTAAACTGTAAGTCAATGATAAGCAGTACCTTAAATGTAAAGCCCATCGAATGACCTGTTCACACATGCTTTTAACACAACTTTCTGGCATGCCACCGGTCACAGCTCTCCTGCTCTCCTGCTAATTTCTCAGTAAGTGCACCAGGTTTTCTGCAGTCTTCCCGGTTCTTCATCTTCTCCACTGCTTGCTGTGTTCGGTGGCTGTGACACAGCAACCTCCTGACCTTCACTACAGCTCTAAGCCACTGTACAGAGAGCCGGATCCAGCCAAATGAAAAGCACTGCCTGTTCCTTTCAGTTTGAAAAATACGCTTTCTTGACAGAGGTACTAAAGGGAAACACTCTGTACACTATGGCAGCTACAGAGGGACATGCTCACTCCCTACAATACCGCTGTTGTCACTTCAAAAATATAGACTTCTGCACTCTGCACAAATGAAAAGCACCTACAGTGTGTGGGTTTGTGGTTCAAGGAGTGGGGAAACCTAACCTGAATGGGGGGGGGGAATCTACTGCAGACCAAGTCAAATACACTGTACAGTACAGTGCTGTACAGGACAGGAAATGGAGGAACTATTTTAAGTCCTGTAACTGGAAAACCTCTTTTTTCATGTTTTCCATTTTAGCAGCTTTTTTCTATTTTCAACTTTTAATTTCTACTTAGGAACCCATTTTATAAGCACAATAAGACACTCCGAGGTGTGAGTTATGGCCTGATAAGAGCACTTCCCAGGTGTTAAAGGCACTCAGCACAAGCGTCTCGTGCCTCATAACATACCAGGGGCATGCTCTTATCAGGCCATAACCCACACCTTGTCATGTCTTATTGCTTACTTATGACATGGTTCCTCTGATTTGTATTTTAAAAACTGACCAATTAGGCTCAGAAAGTTCTGAACTTAGCTGTTCTGCTGGAATAATGTATGGTCATGTAAACACATCTGACCAATTGCAGGTCTTATTTTCTCTTACCCATTTCATAATATTACATAGTGGGTGCTACTGCCCGAAACAAGGAAAATGTAAACAACAAATTAGATATGCTGGTCCAGATTTTCAAAGCGTGGCACAGGGCTTGCTTCCAGCCCTGCACCATGACACTTTGGTTTTGGCAGTGCACGAGCCCCATCAATGCAACTGCACCCAATTTTGAAATCTTGGGAGCAGTTGTGACAGTTTTCATGAGTGACAGCAGTTTGCACCACATTTCTGGCACAAGCTTCCCTGAGAGCCCTCCCCCTGCAGAGATGGTAAGCTACTGCCCTTTGAGGGGTTTGACCTCGGAGGGATTTCTGGTGGTGGTCGACCTATCTAGTGTGGGTAGTGCATGCATAGGGTGTATGGGTGAGGCTGTCACCACCTATAACAAGGCAATGCTGGGTGCACTCGACTTTCTCACACCAATCTGTGTACAACCCAAATCCTCTCACTTGAGATCCCCATGGCTTGATGGGGATCTCAAGGTGATGAAGATCTTGGGTCGGAGGTTGAAGCGCTGCTGATGGAAGTCCGGGCATGAGGCGAACAAACTGGTCCTGTGCTTCCATCATTGTGAGTATCAGGGGGCAATCACCAGTAAGAAAGCAGAGTTCCCGTCCAGGGAGATTGTTGCTGTGAAGAATCAACCAACAGTGCTATTTCAGACTGTAGACAGGCTGCTAAACCCAGCCTGTCTGCAGCTGAAAAAAGCCTTTTCTGATGCTTCATGTGAAGAGTTTGCTTGGTTCTTCTCTGACGGGGTGTCCGCCATCTGGCTGACAGTGGTTGCTTTTGACTTTCAGGGAGCACTCCACCTAGTTGGGAGGAGTTTAAAGCAGTGGAGGTGGCCAAGGTCACTGAGGTTGCCCTTAAGCTGAAGCAGAAATACTGTGAACTGGACCCGATGTTGATGCATTTCATGATGGGATTTGGTGACACCGTTGGCCTGGTGTTCACCTTGATTGTCTGGTGCTCTATCTCAGAGGGGGTCTTTCCAGATACCTTGAAGGAGGCACTGGTTAGACCTCTTCTGAAGAAACCATCATTAGACCCTGACATCAGGTTGAATTACCGTCCAGTCTCCAACCTCCCATTTTTAGGAAAGGTTGTCGAGAAAGTTGTGGTGCAGCATCTTGAGAAGCACCTCATGGCCTTTGATCTTTATGAGCCCCTCCAGTCATGGTTTCATGTGAGGCACAGCATGGAAACCACTCTAGATCGGGTGCACAATGATCTTCTCAGGGCTAGAGATAGAGGGGAGAGGAAATGCTCATTCTCCTCATTCTCTCTTCGGATTTTGACACAGTAGACTATTGTGTGTTGCTTGACTGCCTGAGGGAATTTTGTGGACTCGCCGGCACTGTCATCTGCTGGTTTGAGTCCTACCTCATGAATGGGAGGCAACGGGTAGTGATGTAGAACTTCTCCTCCTCCCCTAGTCTCCTGTCATGTGGAGTACTTCAGGGTTCAGTCTTATCACCAATGTTGTTTGCCATGTACATGCTGCCCCGGGGGAGAGATAATTCGGAAATACAGGCTGGGTTTTCATTGTTATGCAGATGATACCCAGCTCTATCTTTCCTTTGCCCCTTGGGACATCTAGTGCAGTGGAAGTGCTAAATAACTGCCTCGCCAAGATCAATAACTGGATGGCCTAGAGCTGGTTGTGATTGAATTCTAATAAGATGGAGGTACTGGTGGTAGAGTCAAACAGGGGGAATGGCAGGTTGACCTCTGGCACAGAAAAAGGTTTATTCCTGGGGACTGTGCCATTGAAGGCTTCCTGTAGGGTGCATGATCTTGATGTGACCTTTGACAGTGGATTGACATTTAAAGCCCAGGTATCATCTGTTGTCCAAACTAGCTTTTGCCATCTTACGAATATCACCAGGATCAGGCCTCTAGTTCCACCCATGGACCTCCCCTACTTGGTACATGCCTTCGTGACGTCAAGGCTTGACTACTGTAATGTGTTCTACCTCGGGGTCTCGGGAGATACCCTCCACTGACTGCAGCTAGTATAGTACGTGGCTGCTAGATTGTTGATGGGGCAGTCAAAATACTGCCACATCACCCAGGTGCTGCATGAACTGCACTGGCTGCCGGTCAGGTGGAGGATACTCTTCAAGGTGGGCTTGCTCACCTTTAAGGCCCCACATGGACTGGGCCCTGGATACTTGTCTGACCTTCTTACACCCACCACCTAGGTCCGCTCCCTCCGTTCTTCCTCTAGGGACCTCCTTACAATTCTCAGGAAGAGGTTAAAAACTGCCAGCGGCAAAGCATTTAGTGTCGCCGGCCCCATCCTGTGGAATTCACTTTCACCGTCTGTAAAGGAGGCCCCTTCAGTTGAAGTATTCAAGGCCCACCTCAAGACCCTCTTGTTCAGTCAAGCTTTCCCAGACACAGTCTTTCAAATCTTATTTCTGGGATAGCCCTATTAGTGACTGTTTTTTAGCTCTGATTTGTTTATTTATATGGTTTATTTAATTTATTAATACTGCACTGTTATTTATGTCTTTGTTTTTATTTTAATGAATAGTTTGTATTTTATGTACGGCGCTCAGAGCCTCTGGGATTGGGTGTCTTGAAAAATAAAACTTGTCTTGCCTTGCCTATGTAACGCAGGGCCCTGGGAGTGCCACAAGTCAGACCAGAAAAGTTGGTCTAACATGCAGCAATTGCCACACAGGATGGAAAATCGGGTTAGGTTGCTGCAAGCCCCATGTGATGTGTTGTCAGTGCACCTGGACTTGCAGCGATCTAAGAGTTTTAAAAACTCAGCCCACTGTTTTCTGCAATAAGTATTATAATCCTGAACAATGCAACTTTTATAGTCTCCATCTGGTCTTTTGTGAAGCACATTTTGTGTTGCTTCTGGAGTTCTACAAACAGAAAAAAAGCAGCACTCAAATTAATTTAAGGATTTTTTGGTTCCGTGGATTTCATTTTTTTTTTTTACAACTCATCTACTCAGGATTTTACAATGCATTTATTCAGGACAGCCCAGCTGAGATGCAACATATCATGTCCAGTGAGGTGCTGCTTCTACCCATTTCCATAGCTGAGTCAAGTGGAGCATTGGGAGGTTATGGTACTTGCTCAAGGTCACAGAGTGAGTATTTGAATCTAGTGGGATTTGAACCAGTCATCTCTGTTTTCCTAAGCTGGTGATCAAACCCATAGACCACACTGCTTCCCATTTTAAATGATTACGCTCAACAACATTCAAAGCCACTACAGTAAAACAAGATAAGAAACATGCATTTTTCAAAATGTTTCCTTGCATAGTTTACAAAGCAGGTGTGTATTGTGTTAGTTGAACTTCTGGTGGGAAGAAAAGCCTGCCTGAAATATGTTTTGATAAGCTGTCATATTTTGGACAGCAGGTGAATATGGATGCTTGGGTAATAAGAAGGCTATGTTGAAAATGTGGGGTACATTGCTGGGCCAGTGGCACTGAGGGTTGAGATGCTGGATGCCACACTAGTGACCCATGTTCAGGAGTAAGCACAGGCTGCTGGTGTTCAGCAGGGAAGGAGAAGGATCAAATGCCCCAGGGACAGTTCTCCTTCTCTGGGGAGAGGGCGACCAGTTGTCGATGCATGTGTAACCCGCTATAAATGGGGGTTCCTAACAGCCTCCCCGAGCTTGCCTAATTCTCCATGCCTAACTGGCGTTCGGTGTAAGACCGCTAAATGCGGGCGTTGTAAGTGCTTTTAAAAGCCTCCAGTACTGTCTTGTTAAGAGTTGCCTGCTTGCATGCTTTAATGGTTTGAATGGGGGGACTGGAGTTTCTCTGCTCGAATCCCACCCTGGGCTGATGTCTGATTGCTCCATTTCTGCAGTCGCTAAGAGTGTAGAAGGAGCCCATCTGAAAGATGTAATTGTGTCCCCGAAAACATGTAGAGCAATGGTAAGATTGCAGCTTGTCTAACTTGCTTTTATTGCAGCAGGGATTTTGTGCTGTGCCCCTCCATTTTGGACCAGGACTGTTCTGAAGGGTACAATAGAAGCCAGGGGCTTTTAAAATGGTGTATATGATGACCAACCAGAATCAGGACTCAGATGGGAGCCACCTGACCAATGGGGATATGGCTAGTGATTCTGGGAAGTGGAGTTCTGGACCATGGTGCCTTTTTGCACCAATGAGGGCAGTGTTGAGTGACTGGCATCTGCAGCCCTCCAATGGGATCAGGTGGCGCCTGAATAGGATTCCCTGCCTGAACTGCAGACAGAGAGAGACATTGTGGCTGTGAGTGAGGAAGGAGCTCTGGGCTCCTGCGCCATTTGAGCGTTCGCGCTGGAAGCGCGTGTAAAGCTAGTGTCGGGCGTTTTGAATCACCAGTAGACTCGGACTAAATCCACTGGGCAGCGGTCAGAGGAGACAGTGCAGGAGCACGTCTACCTACCAGGCTCACCCTGTAGAAGACTGGAGAATCTGCTCGAATCACGCTCGGTCTGTCAGGAACAGTGAAGCTGCGTCGGTTTAGCCCCGTGTATGCAGTGCAAGTGATCGAGAAGGACAGCAGCTGCCTGGTATGGTACCCCTCTGCCCTGCATATAAATGTGTGGAGAACTGTTTGAATTACAGGCTTGGTCCTGGGAGTGGTGCAAAAGCGCTCTGTCTACTGGAGTTGTGAGTACTAAATCAGGGTAACTCCCCATCAGAGGGTCCTAGTGAGGGCAGGACTTTCTGGCTTCTGTACTGGTGACACTAGCCGAGCCTGCTTGCTCTATTTAATCTTCGTAGGAATCAAATGCTCGTTTTGTGTCAGGGCCCCAACCAGCTGCATTGAGGGACTAGCCTTTAGGGCTTGGATACCCAGAGACAGTGACTTATAGGTTAGGCCTGTGCACAGAGCCCTAGGTAGATACTCATATATTAGAGTGATAAGCTAATTAACCTGATCACCCCCAGTCCTTGTTATCCTCCCTTAATAAGTCAGATTAATCATTTTGCAAAGATACACTGGCTAGTTTGTGTGTTAATGGTGAATTACTGTACAGTGATTATTGTGTAACAGCAACTTACTTTCCAGGGGGTCCCCGGAGTAAGGGGATTGGTTCCAGCCGGGGGGTAAGAGTATATGGCAAGGGCACTGTGATTGATTTGTGTGGGCCACTAGTGGGAAGGAAGGGGGGTTGCAGTAGCCCAGAGGACTGTGACCAAGTCATACTCAACTGTTTTAACCCCAACCTCTGGGTGGAGGCACTCGCCAATGGATCTAGGCCCCTCAACCTGTAAAGTCAGAGCAGGCAGGGGTAGTAGCCCTTGGGATAGCGCCCCTTGGGGGTTACACATGTCTGGCCCCTAGTAGTGGTTGGGGGCTGGCACACTGATGCTGCAGACAGCAGATCACAGGTGGGGCAGATGCCTGACTGAGTGGGTGCATGGGAGCATGCCCGGCACCATCACCTGCATCCTTGCAAACTCCACCACTGAAGGGGAGAAACCAGGAGGAATGGTGGATGATGGAGGGAGCTCAAAGGTCCCACTCCCAAATAGTCATGGTGCTGACCCCTGTACTGGATCCAGTCTTGGCAGGGGTAAGCCCCCCGCTGACCCTACCAGAGGGGTAAGCCCTGGGGGTAGCTGGTTGGCGTCGGCTGGTGGATGTCAGGGGCCGGGGCTGGGGCTCCCTCGAGATCGAGAGGGCTGTAGATCAGGAGTACAAATAATTAAAAAATAAATGTGGGGAGCAAATATTTAAGATTTCCGCAGTTACTAGCATGCATACTGAAACTGCAACAAGTGGGCAATGTTGAAAATCTGGAGTGAAAATATTAAAAATTGACAAAGTTAGGAGTGTGCATAAATACTGTGCAATGTTCACTCATTACACAGTAATTTTTTTGGAATTTTGTCTCAAAATTTGCAACATGAGCTTTTTGTGGCCCTACCTCATGAACACTGTCACTGTTGGTCCCAAAAGGTGATTCCTCACAGTGACCATGAACACTTTTGGGACTGAGTAACAAAATGACAGTTCATGAGGTGGGGTCACAAAAACCCCATGTTGGAAATTTGGGGCCAAAATTCCTAAAAATGATTGAGATATCAACCTAAATTGAAAACCCCACTGACTGCCATTTTATGGCGCTTACCTTTGATTCTTCAGTTTGCCAGTCGGCTTTGAAGAGTGAAGACATGTCCCAGTCCTCAGAAGATGACAGCGCTGACCTCTAGAGGTAAGTATGAGGTAAGGGGAGGTGGGTGCTCAGTGTGAGGATGGGGATGGGGCAGGAGGGACTGGAGAGATGACGAGGGATCATTTTCCTTTTTACAGATTAAAAAAAGAGCTTGGGGGAAGATTTTCTTTATTTACAGGTACAAAAAATAAATACATTTGGGCAAACTGGGGTGGGCTCCCACTCTGCCACATGAGTTGGAGGGGTACATGATATCAACACGGGGACTGAGTACCCCGATGTCAGCACAGGAATGGGGAATGGAGGGTGCAGGGCATACAGCACAAAGTGGGAGAGAGCGGGAGGGTTAACATTTTATTTATTTGCTCCCTAAGTGCCTCTGTACCCCCTTTTATTAATATTTCAGTCAGGGCCTGGGCACACATAAACAAGACTGCTGCCAGCCGCATGGAGCAGCTTTCTCTTTTAAGTGCTGCAGCGCTCCTTCAGTGTGGGAGAGGGGGAGGAGCCGACTGCAGCAATTCGCTCAAGAGCTGCATGGCGATCAGCAACCCGCCGCAACCTGCGGCTGTTTCTTTTCCTTTTTTCTGCTCTGCTGGTCCCCTTTAGCAAAACCGGGGATGATGGGACTGGCAGGAGCACTCAAGGACCCTCTGGATCTGACGAGCAGGATGACACAAACTGAGGTGGCATCTGGTAAGCCCCCAACCATGGGGAGGGTGACAGTTAGATGCCTGGGGCTGGGACAGGAGTGGGGAGGACAGCAGCAATGAGAGGCAGAGGGAGGGTTTAATGAAATATGCCGGGCCAGTGGGGGAACAGAGGGTGAGTGTGGGGCAGAATGCAGCAGTGGGAGGGAGTGGGAGGGTCTGCATACTTGCAATGCCGGCTATGCAAATGAGAGGAATGAAGTGTACTCTCTCATTTGGTGCAGTTAATTTCTCTCAAGTGCGAGCTGGCTCCCCGCTGTGAAATTCCGATGAACGTCACACTCTGCTTCAGTGGTCATCGGTGTCTCAGGGTCACGCCCACTGTACAGTGTTCTGCATTGGACTCATCCCTGACACACCTTTCAAATGCGGTACTGCCCCAAGGTGTTTCTCGCACAAGCACAAGGAAACACATAAATAAGAAATGCAGAGCTCAACCATTGATCAAAGGTCTTGATTATGCTAATGCATTGTTAATAATGTACATTAATAGTGAACACTAGCATTAGTGCAAGACAAGGGAAGCAGAGTGCAGTGCTCTTAGAGTAATTTGCCATTTTCCCTGTAATGCCAGGGCAATTTTTGTTTTCTCTCTATATCACATTATTTCCTATGGAAGCCAAATTCCAAATTGCTGTTTTCCTGTATTATCAAGGCAAACACATGGGAACAATTTCCCTTAAATGGCTCCATTCGTCTGTAAAATACAGGAATCCCTGTAGATCTGGGTGCCCTGAGCGTGTACTAGGATAAGAACAAACAGCAAATTCCCAAGCATCTTCCAAGAAATCTTAGAACTTGCAAAGAATAGGAGGGCAAATGTGTCTGAGACAAAAACAAGTCTCATTTGCATGCAAGGGTCTGTGCACTTGGCATCGACTTCGTTCCTTGTTTTCCCCAGAATAAAACATTCCATTCATAAGTAGAGAACATTTTTGCAAGCTGTTTTTAATCCTTCTCCAATAAAGCACGCCCATAAAAGCTCTCTCTTGGCACGAAGGTATGGTACTGAATTTAGGACTGACATGCAGTACACAGAACATAATGCTCTACCTCATGTGTTAAAAATGAAGCTCATTTCATCATGGCCAGAGAGTACAGATTTCCAAGATATTTTATGTAAAGAGTTTACAACATGATCAGGTTTTGCCTTGGAGTATACTGCAGGCACATCAGTGTTTAAACTGATTTTTTTTCCTCACTTTTTTCTTTAACTCATATTTAGGTCAGATAGAAAATAAACAGAAACCTCTCTCTTTTGACTCCTTTTTTCACTACTGATCTCCCTGAGAATACTCTTTCAGCATGTTTCCATTCTCTGGGGCTCATACAGTACCTCTCTCCACAGTCCCCTGAGGCACGCTTCTCCTCTAACACTCACTGTTAGGTTCCTTGGAGCTGCACTACTTCCCTGCCAAAGTGTAGAACTGCTGTAGTGAAAACAACAAAATTTGGAATGGGCAGGTGGAAGAAAGGAGCCTCAAAGAGAAGTGTTGGGGGAGGGTTTCCCCCAGAAAAGTCAAGGATAGAAGGGACGGGGGGGACAAGATAGAGACATTCAGGTATCTGAGGCGAAACAATAAGGATGGGGCAGTTGGGGTCTTTAAGCTAAGGAGGGGAAGGGACACCAGGGGGCATGGGCTAAGAATAGAGGGGGGGAAGATTTAGGAGAGAAATGAAAGACACTATTTCATGGAGAGGGTGGTAGCAAAATGGAATGCACTACTAGAATGGGTGGTATCATGTAAATCTGTGAAGAGCTTTAAAAGGGCATGGGGCAGGGAACAGGGAGAGTGAGGGTGGGGGGTGGCAGTGGGATGACAAAGAGGGGTGGGGCAGCTGCAAACTAGGGGTGTTAGCTGCACACTCGAGCAAACTTAGATAGACCAGGAGGTCTGTTTCTGCTAGCACATTCATATGTTCACATGTCCTTTCTTTTCCCTACCCCTTTCACTGAGCCTCTTTTCTTACCCCTGACCTTCTGTTTGTTTCTTCCTAATGCACATCGAGCCTCTTCCTCCCCCCTTGCCTGACTTTATTGCCAATATCTTGCCCTTGCTTCTCTCTAAGACCCTTTTCCTACCTATTGTGCTTTCTAAAGCTTCTTTTTGTTCCCCCTACTCCTCAATTTGGCTTTTTCCTTTGGTTAGCAGTGTGACTGAAAGACTATTTTTAGCCCGCCATTTCTGAAGCAAACTCAAAATGTTGAATATTCACAAACTCCCTTCCTAGACTGGAACATTGATTGTAATATCTGTCACCCCTTTCACACACACCCCCAACACTTCTCTTTGAAGCTCCTTTCTTCCATCTGCCCATTCCAAATTTTGTTGTTTTCACTACAACAGTTCTACACTTTGGAAGGGGAGTAGTGCAGCATTTTTCACTCGATGTTTACTGAGAATGTAAAGCTTTCTGAGAGTCACATGACCTGAAGCAGCCAACCAGGAACACTGAGAATCATGAACAGCATGTACTGCACGTGCTGCACACTCCTTAGTGCAATTTCACTTCTCTTTTGATGCAGGAGCATCTGCTTCCAAAGCTCCCTTCAGGTCCTTCAGGAAAGAGTGATATGTGATCAGAAAACTTTCACAATCTTCTGAAAAACAGTTTTAAAAGCACTGTACTATGGAGCCACCCACAATGCAACAGCAACATGCAGTAATTAACATCACAAAGTACTGCATGACAAATTGGCTTAATTACCATTGAATTACACTGTTCCCTGCAGTTAACTGCAGCATTTTGTGATATACTGCAGCACTGATGCATTGCATCCTGGCTGGTGCCACTGTATCTTAAACCAGCATTTGTGTTTTGTTTACATGGCAGGCATGGAGAAGAAGCAAGGTCTTGCTGACTGCCCTTAGTCCTGCATGCCCTTCAGTGCCTTCAGAAAACAGTGATTTGTGATCAGAAAACCTTCTAAATCATCTGAAAAAGCATTAACAGATTTGTACCTTAAACCAGCATTTATATTTATATTTAGTTTACAAGGCAGGCAGAGAGCACGACTGTACTATGAATGTACTGAGAGGAGGAGGATGAGAAAGTGTTTTTTTCACTGCAGGCTTGCAGTTGCAAGTTGCTTGCTTGCATTGTCGGTATGGGAAATGCTGGTCACTAGGGACTTGTGACAGCACTGGCAGAGCAGTTATAACATGTTGCTAACTACTGTGCCAGAACTGCAATGGCTTTGAGGGTAGGTCACAGATGGTAGACTGGTGATTTTTAAGATTTTTTTTTTACATGAAAGATATATTTGGTTGTATTCAACATATCTGTTCATTTTTATATTGGCTCGTGCTTATGCAGCCAACATATTGCAGTAGTAGCAGATTTGGTGGTGAGGTCACTGTGGGCGAATTCAGGGCATGCATCAGTAAGTGCATCCCTCATTCCCCAATTAGGCAGCTGCAGGCGCTGACACCAGCAACATGTAAACTGGCCACCAGATCAAAGAGAAGGTCCCCTGCAATGACAACCAAGCTTCTCATGCAGCGGCGTGCCTTTCCTGGTGACCAGTTTACAAAACATGGTGGCATGTCCCCACAGAGTGCCCCGACCCTCTTCATTTGCCAATGGGGGAGTCCACTCCCCGTCGGCATAATGCAATCCCCCCATTTAACATGTGTGCCAAGGAGGTACCCAATCCCCCTCGGCATCATGTCCCCTGTTCCCAGTTTAATTTACCAATGGGGAGTCCACTCCCCATCGGCATAATGTCTCCCCATTTGTTGTGTGCCAATGGGGGTGCCCAATCCCCCAACAGCTACAGAACCCCCCCCCAAAAAAACACTCAGGTGGCATGCTGGGAGCCCACCCCAGTGTGCCAAATGCCCATGCAAAAGGAAAAACTGTCCCGCAATGTTTTTTGGTATTTTTTACACCTGCAAAGCAGAAAACAGTCCCTCATCAACTCCAGTGGCCCTCCAGCAACCTGCGCCCGCCATCTGCACACCCTGCCTCCCCACACCCCCCTCACCCCATACTTACCTCCGGAGCATGGTGCGATGATCTTTGGTGTACCGGGAACACGACTGCACTCTTCACAGCCGACCACGATCTGAAGAAATGCCGGTAAGCTGTATAATGGCATAAATTGGGTTTTTTCAACTTTGATGCATATCTTGGGCATTTTGGGAAATTTTGGTACCAAATTTTCAACATAGGGTTATTGGGACCCCTCCTCATGAATTCAGTCACTGTCATTGTGTTATTCAGTCCCGAAAGATGATTTCATGGTCACTGTGCGGAATCACCTTTCTGAACCGATTAATGAAACGACAGTGCCACTTTTCATGAACTGGGCTCTCAAAAAGCCTATGTTGCAAATTTGATGAAAAAATCCAAACAATGGCTGTTTTATGAGTGTGTTGCACAGTTTCCACGCACGCTTGTAATTTCGTGAATTTGTAATATTTTCACTCCAGATTTTCAAAATTGGCATTTTTCCACACCCCCTTATGAACAGTACAGCTGTCATTTTACATGTCCTAGCCAAAATGTATTTTCTCACGTCCGGTGCAGAATAGCGCAGTAGCTGTGTGAAATCAGTTTTCAGGACAGTTTGAGAAAATGACAGTGACACTGTTCATGAGCAGAGGTCCTAAAATGTCTGTGTTGAAAATTTGGTGATGAAAGTCCATAAAATGACTGTGTTACAAGCGTGTGTTGCGCAGTTTCCACGCACCCTTGTAACTTTGCAAATCTGCAATATTTTCATGCCAGATTTTCAACACTGGCATTTTTTCGCATCTCCTTATGAACAGTACAGCTGTCATTTTTCAAATCCTGCTCAAAAATGTGTTTTCGCACCTGTGGCACAGAATGGCATGATCGCTGTTGGAAATCAACTTTTGGGACAGATTAACAAAATCACAGTGCCACTGTTCATGACGGGAGGTCCCAAAATGCCTATGTTGAAAATGTGTCTCTTCAGGGTGGGGGTGAGGATGTCATCAGTTCAATACTTCACTGCCATTCTTATTATGAATCTCTAACTCCTGAACTACCAATGCAAATGCCAGCGAGACAACATTCAGCATTGACAAATGCTTGTATTTATTTATTTTTGCTGCATTCAGGAAATGCATTTCTCTTTATGCATTCAGAAAATCCATTCCTTTTTTTTGTTTGCTGCAAAACGTGAGCAATCTCAGCTGCCAAACAGCCATAGCAGCAATCTGTCTTACAAATGCAGAAAGATCATCGATACATACTGTACATACTGTAGATATATACAATGATGACAGAAAAGGCTGGTCTGCACATCCTGTCTGCCCACCCTAACTACTCTGCACTGGTTGTAGTGGCAATCTCTAACCTTTGTTTCTGCCCTTCTTTGTAACTAACCCCATATGCCTGTCCCATCCCTGCTTGAAGTTGTTCAATGATTGGGCCTGTACCATGTCCTCTGGAAGATTTTTGTGTGTGTTCACCACTCTTAATCTGAAAAAGTGCTTATAGACATCCCTTTTGAATCTCCCCACTGCAAGTTTAAGTGAATTCCTTCTTGTCCCTGTCTTGATCATGTCTTCCCTTTCCCTCCTCTTCTCAAGGGTGTACCTGTTCCAAGTTCTGCATCCTCTCCGTATGTCTTGCCCTAATACATGGACCATCTTGATTGCCCTGTGCTGTACTGCTTACACCTTGTTCAAGGCTTCCCCTCAGGTGTGGACTCCAGTACCTTTGTGCAGTATTCCAGGTGTGGTCACACCTGTGATCTGTAAAATGAGAGGATCATCTCCTAACTTCTACTGCTTATGCTCATCCCTTTGTAAACCAGCATCCCGTTTGCCTTGCCCACAGCTTTGTTACAATGTCCTGCTGTTTTTAGGCTCTCTGATATCAGGACCCCTAGTTCCTTTTCCTCCACTGTGCTTTCCAACACCACTGCCTCCATTTCTTATAGCACTCTTGGGCTCCTCGTCCCAATGTGCATCACTCTACCATTTTTTCAGTGAAGCATAGCTGCCAGATCTGTGACCAGTTCTCCAACCTGCCCAGATCTTCCCTAAGTTCTCTTATCCCTTCCTCCGTGTCCACCCATGCCCTGATCTTTGTGTCACCTGTGAAGAGGCATATGTTGCCCATGATAGCCTCCCTATATCACAAATTAAAACACTGAGAAGGAGCAGGCCCAGCATTAATCTCTGAGGTACGCCACTTGCTACTTAGCTTACTTTAATCTGAATAAAGGGATTTGAGGGCTGGCCGCTGTGTGTGTGTGTGTGTGTGTGTGTGTGTGTGTGTGTGACTAGAACAACAGGGAAAGGTTCCACTGTCCATGCCAGTCCCAGCAACAAGTAGTAGCTAGCAGTTCTACAAGCATGCCAATGACTGGTGATTAAGGAGGAGTACATGGTGATGCTAGTGAAAGATACAGCATGGTACATCGAATGGGAGTGATGTTGGTGATGCCTGTGTTGAGAGGGGAAATAGGGCTGGGGTGTCTCATAGTGCGGCCAAAGAACTAGGGGTTCATTAATTCCCAGAATTCAACTGGTTCTACATCCACTGCAAGCAGCAGCATCTTTTCCACCTTTCACAGTTGATATCCAGTGGTACATCTGGAGATGAAACCAGCCTGAGAAATCAGAACAATACACAGGTCTTCCACGGTTCCTCTGTGGGCCATACTTTAATTTTCTGTACCCATGATGTAAGGGATCAATGCCAATCTGTAAAGGCAAGCCCTACTGTTCACCTTGTATGAACTACATAATAGCAGCTGCCAGTGCCAGGGGCACCACAGCAACCTGTGCCCATATGCCAAGAACACTTGCCTGCCTGCCTTGAGGCACTAAATGATGCCACCCTCACAGCAGCCCCTTCAGACACTGTTTCTTGGTCTGACACTGATACAACTGTTATTTTAACATGTCTTCCTTCTTCTGAATTCCATTTAATGATCTTCATTAATAGCAATTGCAACTGGTCATTAGAACCTTCCTGGGACCACCATTACATTGACATGTTCTAGCAGTCTTACAAAGCTGCTTAGTGCTGTCACTCCCTCCCAGTGTGATGGTACAGTAACATAATAATTCACAATTTACCATCATAATCTTTATGACTTATCACGTGTTTATTGTGTCACATTAACCAAAATGTTTTGTAACAGATTACTATCATGTAGTGCATATTATCATCTTCACGAATTACCTTATGTTCATTTTCTTGTAATATACAGCAAGTAGAAAATTCATTGAAAGTATTAAAAAATACATTTTATATTTTCACTTATGCCACCTGCTCCTGCTGCCATATCTTCCTGGTTGTGCTACTGCTAAAACACTACTCCAACCACCACCACCACCAGCAGCTCCAGTTAGGGCAGTATGTACACAAGAGAACCAGCACTAGTCCAGAATTTGTTGCCTACAAACAAACAACATTGCTCAAGTTATTACATGCCAACATGAAACTGACATTGGCACCTACTTATCCAAGTTCTATCCAACTCCCTCAAAGAATTGGGGAGATATTGGTGCTTGATCTTCTGCTATTCTCCATGGTGGACAGCACCAGCTTTTCAAGGCTGTTGCATAAACTGAAGCCCAAATACATCACACTTCTCATTTTCCATGCATGCCCTTTCACTATGTACAAAGTGTTCATGCAGATGGTGGCAGATCTAAAGAAGGGAGAGGAGAGTAATATGCATTTCACTTGTGACAGCTCCATGACTCTTCATATGCACATTTTCTCATCATATCAATAAAAATACATTTAAAGTATTAAAAAATGTATATTAAATTGCTAGTAATGCGATTCATTATCTTTTTCTTCATGGCTCATCACATCTTCATTTTCTTATCAGCTTATTACACTGCTAGTGCAATTCATCATCATCTTCTTTCATGAGTTGTTGCATCTTCATTTTTTTGTCACACAAATAAAAATACATTTAAAATATTAAAAAAAATATTATATTGCTGGTCCACCAGTGCAGCCATTACCCTACCACAAACAGCACTGACAGTCTGGGTTTGGGTGCACACATGGGGCATCACAGCATCTGCTGGGGGAGGAGGATTGAGTGTCCAAAGGACTGCTATCCTCCTTCGGGGAGAAGGTGTGCAGAGCTCAGCAAATGGCTGACCCATAGCAACAGCTGTGGAAAAGGCAGCTCAGGGTGCCAGAGCATGGGGGAGGGGCGCAGCAGTCATAGACACACACTGTGCGGGAGCACATGATGTGCATCATGACAACAAACTATGCTGCACCTCCAGGGAGTAAACCATAAAATACCCAGCCAGCACAATGATACTGGTCACCCAGAGGCCCCACACCCAACTAGCCAGGCAGCCAGTCAAACTAGATCTTTTTGAGGGCAGAGGTTGAGGAACTCTGCCAATCCCTCCGAGGGGCAAGCCCTGGAAAAGAGGCTGGAAATAAGACCCAGTGGAAGTCTTGGTGACAGGGTTGGTGTGTCCAGTGGACAGGGCCGCTCTGCAAGGATGAGCAAGAAATATACAGAAAAAACATATTATTTTATAGAACTATTATCTACTACTACTACTCCAATGTTCTGTCAAGTCATGGAGTCAGACATGCTCCGTTGTTCTGCTGTACCAACAGTGATTCCAGTGCTAGTTGTCAATAGGATGATAACATAATGGAGGATGAAAATTCATATAGTGATGATCCATAAACAACAAAAGATACATAGGAGCTTTATGACACTGTATTCTGGTGTTTTCAATGAGACAATTTGCATGAAGGCATGGATGTGGCACCAGAATACATGACGGAGGCTTATTTCTCAGTCACTTCACTGTCTAGCTACTGATCCTGTCAAAACAGGAATGTTATGTGACCTGTACCGGATAAAGTCACTCTGTACTTTCACGGATGCCCCCCAACATTGGTTGCTTCACAAAGATGTTTCAGATGCTGGCCTGCCAGCACAGCAGCAAGGCGTCCACTTTCGGCACCAACATCCTGGGTTCAGAGACAGACTTGGGAGTCAGAGGATGAGCTGGAGGGAGAAGGATTGAGCATCCCAGGGACTGCACTACTTCTCTGGGGGGGGGGAGTGTCCAGTGCATTGTGGACCTCTAGTGGAGACTGGGGGTAATGCCTCTGCCAGCTCTGTATCGCAAGGGGGTCAGGGGTCAAGATCACTGATTGCTATTGCATATCTCTGCCCCCAGATTGCTGCAAGTCAACAAAAGTCCGGTAACTCGACTGTGATGCCCTGTTCCACCACCATCCCCGCTATCACCAGTGTCCACTGGGGGAGTTCCCGCTCCCATGGCCCCACCCTGGGGGATAAGCCAGGGCACAATACCACTGACAGTGGGGAGGGGGGTGCCCACCTGGCGGCTCCACTCAGGGGTTAAGCCTGGGCATGGGGGGATGGCATGCAGGCATAGGCTGAGCTCCCTTCGGAGAGGAGGGTTGACCAAACAAACAAAAAAAAAAGATGTTTCTGTACTTCTGCTGATGTAGCCTCACCATATTGCTAGCCAAGGGTTCTAGGCTAGATGCTGAGAATATTGAATTCCTAGCCTTTCTCAGACATAACATATCAAACATCAACTTCAGCTGCACAGCACATCTGATTCTTCCTATGTCTACCAGCTCTCACCTACTGCTAGTTCAATTCTTATACCTTCTGCTGTCAACTCAGTCTCTCTAGGCACCCACTGGCACTGGCAACACCAGTCTGGCTCACCTCTCCCAGCAGCACCTGTTCTGCAGATTGCCTTTTTAAGTGTTCCTGAAGACAGTACAAAAACGTTTACAGTGTCACCACCAGCAAGCTCAATTTGAGCCTGTATGAGATGTGCAACTCACACAGAGTCATTACAAAAAACAGGTGTAATGGAACAACAGTACCATCACCTGTTGCAACACCAACACTGTGACAGCCACAACCATGCCTGTGCTCAGTTTATTATCAATAAAACTGTAAAAAGTAAAATATTAAAAGCAATGTACATCCAGGAATGGTAAAACACTGGGAATGGAAATGTAATGTCCTAAGCTCTTTGCATTTTTATTTGTGATTATGGTTTTTGATACATCATTTTTTTAGAGGGTTGGGGGTTATTCATTTTGAAAATCTATGGAGTCAGTCATGAACTAAGATAGTAATTTGGCATAAAGGCAAAGCAGAAACTACAGGGGGAAGCCTTGCGCTCAGCAATAAGTACTTTAGCTCTGAGCAGGGATATGACAGTGGTCATATTCACTAAGGAGTGGACCAATCAACTATTTCTAAATGACAAGAAAACAGTGTCCATGACCTTTGGCACTAGGTAGAGACTCTCTAAGATCCCCTCCAATCCCTCCTTCCACACTCTAGACGGGTCTTTGTTGGAAGACTCTACCTCCTGTAGGAACCTTGGGGTCTGGCTCGACAAACACCTTGACTTCTCTGGTCATATAGATGCTATTCACTAGAAATTGCTACCCAAACTAGGTGCTTTGTACCGGAATCATGAATGCATCCCTTGCCAGTCTGTAGAGAAATTCTACTGAAAATGATACTTCCAACTTTTGACTACAGTGGCCTAGTCTACAGTGCTGCTCTTAAAAAGACCCTTTCCAGACTGGTCACTCTCTTCCACTCCTTCTGTCACTTTGCCTTAAACTTCCCTCCCCGCACTCACCACTGCTTCTTATATCAATCTCTTGCTCTCCCTTCCCTCACTGACCAGCACTTCTTTCACTGTACTAACTTCACTGGCAAGTACTGGTTCAGTGTGCTACCTTCCTACTGTACCTCTTGTCCTTACTTTCTTCTCCCCCTCCCTCCTCCTGCTCCCTCAGGAGTAGCAGCACACACACTCTTGTTGTACCTTACAGGTCCACATCAGCTGGTCAGGCTTCCTTCTCCCACTGCTTCCACAAACTCTGGAAATCACTTCCTACTAATATTCGTAATACTCTCTCATCCTACTCCCTTTCTTCACTCATGCTCTCCTTCAGTTCTCCATTATGCAAGTGCCTCTAACTCCCTGACTCCGAGTTACCCTAGTGGTCCAACCGCTGCCCCACCTCCCCAAGCCAGTAGGGTGTATAGTTCTGTTAAGCACTTATCATTGCTTGACAGTGTGCTGTGAATTTATGATCTATGTTGTCATTCCAATTATTGTATAACTGCTATCATCCTTATGTTATCTCCTTTATAACCAATGTTAGTGTAAATAATACTTTGTAACCAATGTTACTGTCTGCATTGCACTTACTGTCTGTAACACCCTTGTTATGCTGCACTTGTTCCTCTGTATTCTTCTCCAAGGTTACATCTGGAAATGAGTAATTTGCTCAGCATATGGTGAAACTTTTAAATAAATAAATAAAAAATGTCACACCACAGCAAACACAGCAAACCCTAGTACAGCAAACACAGCAAACCCAAGTACAGTGGAGCCTGCTTAAGTGCACACCCTCGGAATATTGGGTTTTTGTGCACTCATCCGGGCTGTGCATTTAACCGAGCAATCAAAAAAAGCATCCTAGACGCAAGAATTGTAGCCGCTCTTTATTATACATTGGCGCTATAACTTAAAAGCATGATGGGAGTAAAAACATACACAATACAGTACTGTACACACAAATGCTCTACTTCTTAAAAAAAATTGGTTATTTTTCTCTGCTTACTGGAATTTAGAGCTAGAGACTGGACATAGCTCTCAAAGTTAAATAAAATATTTAAGACCTGCTTTTCTTTTGCTAGCACAAATTTTCTTATTGTCTTCAGGCTGGCAATCACTGCTGCAGTGGTAACTGTCTCCTCATCAGCTTGTTTCTCCTCCTCCTCCTCATCTGGTATCGGTAGCCCACGAATGTCCTCACATATATCCGCATCAGTAAGTGGTCCTTCTGTTTGAAGGCCAGTGTCTATTTCGGTGTATTCCATAAAATCCTAGAAAGTCATCCCCGCTGACAGCTCGGGAGTTGGCTCATCAACATTCTCCATGTCTGTGGGAACTGTGGTGTCTGACATAGCTCAAAATCCCGCCTTCTGAATGCAATTGGCAATTGTCTCTTGACGTACCCCACCCCAGGCTGCATCAAGCATCTGGAAGGCATCCAAAACTGTGATCTTCTTGCTGAGCTCAGAAACAGCAGCATCCGATCCTGCATCGATAATTACAATAATTTTCTGGATGATCTAAAGGAAAAGAAAAAGGTTAGCACAGCAGTGTACATTTTTAAAATAGCCGGCACAACATTGAACCGAAACCTCACCATAACCCCGTACAAACGTTTAACTTTAAGAAAGATGCCCATATCCATGGGCTGGATCAACGAGGTAGTGTTTGGGGTTAAAAAGATAAATTTGACATGGGAGAGGTTTACATTGGGGTGTGCGCTGCAGTTATCAAGCAGCATAACAATTCTTCTCCTTTTATATCACATTTGGGAGTTGATAGTTTGTAGCCAGCAAGTGAAAGTTTCTGTCGTCATCCATGAGTTAAAGTTGGCTTTGTAGATGACTGGTAAAGCACCCATTTTGACCCCATTGAAGCATCTCAGCTTTTTAGACTTCCCTATTACAAGGGGGTTTAATTTTTCTGTCCCATTCATATTTGCACATAGAAGAACAGAGATGCACTCCCTGCCCCCCACAAGTGGCATCCTGTTTGAATGCTAAAGTGTCCTCGGGAGTAGCCCTAAAATACAGTCCTGTTTCATCACAGTTGAATATGTCTAGTGGGATGTAGATGTTCTTCAGCCAGTTTTCTGCAGACTTAGCAGCCATGTCTTTTTTTTCACCATGGCATCTCTTGTAAATTATCCCACTGCGCTGTCAACCAGTGTAAAAGTGCAGTTTCAACAGTGTCATTTTTTCCAGTACACTTTCTCTTTCACTCCAGTTTTTTTCCACTCTCCCATTCAGAAAGCAAATGATCCCTTTGTGAAAAGATCCTGGAAATGGTGGCAACATCAATGCCGTAATCTTTAGCTAGGCCAGAACGCTTTGTACTTGGCTCAGACAGTCTCTGTATTACAGCTACCTTCTGCTCCAGCGTAAGGGTATTTTTTCTTAACCTTATCCATGTCTGCCTTCACAAGTGCTGCTGTGCTACTGAGGGGATTGGTGCTGTAACTGTAGTTAAAACACTCCAGTAAAGGTCACTTCAATTATGTAAATTATGTTTACATTCCATGATGATGTTAAGGTGGCTACATGAGGATGCAAGTGACAGCAGCAGTAAAAGTGGAACTTAACTGTGCACTGGTTACCCCCCCTGACAGTGACATTTAACCAGCGAGGTCCCCCACAGCGACTACAGCGCCATGTCGTTGTGGGAAACCCACTGGAACCTGGCGCTGTCTGTCGGAGGTCCTGCACCCCCCCATCAGCTCCGACTCGGAGTTGATAATCCTTAAGTCGGGGGGATTCGGGGGCGTAGCCCCCTTAAGAAAACACAGATGGACAGTGAAAACTGGCAGCTGACTGCAGAATGCAGTCGACCTGCCAGTGTCGCTGACGGGGCGTTCGGCAAATATTTTGTCGACCTCCCATCTTGGATCCACTGTGCACTTAGACATTGTTGAAATCACAATTTTAAATAGGATGTTGGGTGAAAATATGTGCACTTAACCGATATGTGCACTTATCCATGGTGCACTTAGCTGGGCTATTTAACATTGAGTTAATAGGGATATTGCAAAACTGTGCACTTAAGCGGGATGTGCACTTATCCAATGTGCACTTAAGTGGCATGCCAACACCAATTAAAACAGAATTCTGTGCACGCTCTCCCCTGCATTGCAAATCTTTTATTCTTTCTGTCTGAAATGGCTACCTACATATCTCCAGTGAGAATGTGGATCTCTTGTTGTTCATATCAGAGCTCTGAGTGAAATAAGCCCAGCTACCAAATGTCACAGTGGACCACCCATCAGCTAGATTCCTATTATAAAATGTAACTTCCTGAATTGACTTCTTTTGTATAAGGTGCACTGCCTAAGTTGACTTCCTTTAATTAAAGTGTATTCCCCAACCAATGTGGGGGTAACTGGTAAGGAGCATGTCAACAGAAAGAGTTGTACATCTCCCAAGCATTAAACAAGCACAAAATCTGCAACTTCTCCCCTGCTTATTCACAAAATTTAAATGACTTTTTTCACTAGGGGGTGCTACTGTTTTATGGCAAACACCAGTTAATACAGAGCATTCAGTGCACATTCTGCTCCCACTACAAATGTTTAAAACATAATATTCTTTCAGTCTGAATTGACTACTTACCTATTTTTATTTATTTAGTTTTTGTTTACTGGGTAAGTGCAATAGCCAAGACATGACTATTTTCAGGCACGACCCATTGTTCTGCAATGGGAGTGAGGATCTGTTGGTGTTCATGTCAGAGCTCTGAGGGAAGTAAGCCCAGCTAGCAAATGTCATGGCAACACTGCCTGCCACAAGTAAACTATAGTAATTAATTGTTCATTGCTGACCTCAAGGCTTTCCTCTACTTTGTGTAGTCTCTTTTACCATGTGCCAAATTTCTCAGTTGAGAACTGAATTGGTTGGTGGAATTCTCAAAGCTGAACTGAATTTTCTGGCATCAAGTCGAAGCCGATCTGAAGATGACTCTGGCTCAATTGACTCACCCTTAGCATTCATACCTTTAATGCTGAGTGTGGCTTCCTGCCACACACTGGAAAGGCAGATGCCTTAGGCATGAAGAAGATTGACTGGGCTTCACACCAATATTCAGGAAATGTGCCCAGTGTGCTGTGATACACATATATGGAGAGGCTGCTCTTGGTCAGTGCTCCACATATTGGTAATGTGGTGAGCAGTATCCACAGTACAATGTCTGAGGCCATGAGAGATGAAAGATTTAACATCCAGTTATAATTCTGTAACTACTTTTGTTGAAAAACAGGTTCTGGATTAAATGTTCCATCTTGGAACAGCTCTACAATTAAATGCCTTAATCCTGCATTTTCAGTAAAGGGGTAGGGCAGCATATCTGCTGCTAGAGTGTTGCTAAATGTTCATTCAGTTCCCTGGAGATTGGGTTGTTATAACATTTACTAAGACTAGAAAGTATCCACCCCTGCACCATGGTCAACAACAGGTCTATTCAAACCAAGTTGCACAGCCCATTACAACTAAATGTCTTTTAGCCATTATGTGTATAATGGACACATCTTTCATCAGTGTATAACAATTCTACCACAATTAATATACTTCAGGATAGCTGCACGGTTTCCATGACAAACATATGGGGCATGATTTTAAAACAATCAGGACAGGTGCAAAGGGTTTGCGTCAAGGGGAAATGCCACAGAGGGCTCCTTATGCCACATTTTGTACCATTCCCAATTTTGTAAAGTACCCTGTGCCACTGTGAGGACCACCTATGCCAACTGGTTTTATGCTATCATTGTAACGGCTGCACTGGTGTGCCATGGTGAAATTGGGCTTGTGTTGGGGCAGCGCTGCAATATCCCCTAATGTGGGACTTTGCAAGTTCCACCAATGGGCACATGGACCCTGTTGTTAGACCAGCCTGGAGATGGTCTAGCATGCTGTGCAGCACTGCTGGAGTACTTGCTGGGTGGTGGTGGCCCTGATCCCCCCATGGGAAGGTACCCATACAGTCTCTGACACCTGCCAGATCATCGCTGTAGCAGCTGGTGGTCTGTGGCAGGTATGAGCCCATTCCCCCCATGTAGTGGTGCTGCTGTGTTGGCCCCCCCATACAGACCTGGACTAACAGTGTACTTGCCCCATCAATGCCACTTGCCACCCTTTCCCCACAGCCCAACCCATCCCACCCCCTGTGAACCAGAGCATACCCAGTATGACTCACCAGCCACCAAGGCAATGAGCCAGTGGGTCTCCATCACTGGCCACTGTTGCTATAAGCCTGTCCTGTGGCTTTCAGCATTCCCTCTCCCATGCTTCATTTCTTGGGTGCAGCTGTCAGCTTGCAGCAAACCTGGGGACATTAGTGACAGAACCCCACTTTTTTCTTAAAATCAGGTGCATGGTCCCTGGCACACCAGGTTTGCTGCAGGTAGTGGTTAGGCACACCATCTAGCATGCTTTGTAAAATTGAACCCATGCACTTTACTGTGCTACTGTTGGTTGTACCAACAGTTTAACAACATTTTTGTTACCTTTTTCCATATTTGTTGTTTCACAGTTGTATTACTTTAGATTATACTAAAAAAAATATTTCTTAGCCAGTCAGAATGCAGAGTCGCTGTCCAGTTATTCTGCGATAACGCAACAGTCAACTGAATAATGGGACAGTGCCTCTGCATTCTGATTGGCTAAGAACAGTATGTCACAGTGGTAGGAGTTTCCCACTGTCAGATAAGTCACAATACCAAGAAGTGCTGCCAGACATTTGTTGTCACAAAAGCAGCTAGAACACTAAGCCATCCAGTACTATGTAAATAATAAGACACAATAGGGTGCGCATTGTGCTGAGATATGAACGCCCAGGGGTATAGTAAGGTGTGAGGCCACAGGGCGAGTGCCTTCAGCCCCTGGAAGTGCAGTGATTTCAGCACAATGCACAACCCTGGGGTGTCTTATTGTACTTATAAAATGGGTTTCTTTAATTTAAATGAGTTTAGGAATTTAAGAAATCAAATTTAAACAATATAAAAATTGAAAATTATACTTGCATTTATTGTTAAATGGTTCTTCTACCTGCTGGAACTACATGCCATTTTGGATTTGCATAAAGAAGTATGTCCCAGTGTGGCAGCCATACTTGTAGTCTTTCTACCTTATGTAGTTTGAACACTAAGCCTTTGAGTAAAAGATGATTTGCCCTGATTTTTATTTACTGGCTCATAACAGGGCTTTCTTTTTATTTCAGCCTTCAACTCTTGAGCCAGTATAAAGTTTGGGAAATTTAGTGGCTGTTACTGTTTCTCTTTGGCCATCACCTGCTTCCCACCCACCCACCAACACTCTCAATCAGTTGCTTGTTCCCTTGATCAATATATATTTTTAAAAATGTTTAGGTGCTTGTTATATGGAAAGCAGCAACAGAGAGAGTGGGACAGCATAAGAGAACGTTGTTTTGTTCTATTAGACTTGCTCTTGTGCAATTTCCATACTGTACAGCCTTTTATACTTGGGACTCCCCCGCTCCACCCACCTGCCTGCTGCTTGGACACATCATTCACTCCCTCATTCATTCATACAGCAACACCCCATCTCAGTGCAGCATCAAGTTTCCAAGCAGTGATATGGAGCAGTTGAAGTAACAGCCCCCTGTCTCAGAACAGCAGCAAGTTTACCGAGCGCTGACACAGAGCGAGTACACTAATGGTATGAGTCAGATGACATAGGGAGGTAGAAATTATACATTAAGAGATCACTGATCAGGATTTTTCTATATTGCTGAGTTTGGGAGGGAGTGTGTATGAAGCTGTCTGAACAGACAGTCTGGAGTTTGTGTGGGACAATAATTGAGTGTGTGTGAGGTAAGGGAAGGCTGTACCACACAGCACATTTACCCTTTGAGATCTTCCTTTTGCCAGCTACCACTGGTTCACTCAATCCTCCCTTCCTTGCTCTCTCCCTCTTGTACTGTGCCAGCTTTCATGGAGCTGTTAAAACAGAGCAGACAGCATTTTGTTTTAAAATACTGTACATTTAATTATGTTATCGAACCAGTCATATAAGGCTGTAACAGAGAATGACTGCCTCTGAAGATGAAGGAGCATTGTGGCCACAATTTGGTGACAGTTTAGTTTAGGTCAGCCGATTAATAAACACTAGGGGTTTGAGTCTTAAATGACTTAGAGTCCCGCAAGCCCTGGGTGCGCTGAACACATGGCACATGGGGCTTGCGGCATTCCCTGGCCAACAATTGGGATTCCCAATCTCTAGCACCGCATGCCTCAAATTAGAGCAGCCTTTGCTGGTCTAACTTTGTGTCATTTATGGGAACTTATTACTGGGTTTGCACCAATGATTTTTGTAAGCCACAGAGTAAAATGCCTAAAGTGCAGCAAATGAGCGCGACCTTTGAAAATGAGGCACAAGGTGCATCAGTGTGTTCAGTGCAGTGCAGGGTTTGATGCAGTGCAAGTCATGCATTAACCTTTCAGAATCAAGCCATACATACATATATATATATATATATATATATATATATATATATATATATATATAGGCTCTAATACAGTACTGGAGAGACTCATACCCTGTGTAGTTTGACCCCCTGTAACTTTTTTAAAAAGTAAAAAATATTTTTTCTTTCATGTCTATTCTGTAGCTGTCTAATAAAATATTTAGTATAAATAACTTCATTGTTTTTGGACTGTGTATATTCTTTTAGTGGATCTTCAATTGCCTTCTGACCCTCCTAAACAGGGCTTCATTTTGTGACATAAATGTTAGAGTAACAAAGAGCTTTTAATATTGTATCCACACAGAGCACTACATTAGCAGCTGTAGTGCCTTTAACTCTTAAGCATTCTAAATATGCTCTCTGACAAACTTGTTTTATTCTGACCAATTTATATATTTCATTTATTAGTATTTATATTGCCCCCTTATGTTCCCTACACGTGGTGTCCCATTTTGTACTGCTTTAATACAGTGATTTCTCATGTTTGCAGAACAATGGAAAGTTAAGGCAGACCACTGTAAGGATACATGACCTAGTGTCCTTGATGTATCACCCCTTAGTTCATTTGTATTGTTTTTCTATTGTGCACACTCCTTCATTTGTTTTTCTCTGCCTCCTTTGAGTCCTAAATTCATGAATGTAAGGTTGCTGTTCTGCCTGCAGTCCCGATATCCCTGAAACGGAAGTGCACATGAGCACCCGATTCTGTCACTGTCCGAGGGTATAAATTAATTGGACTGTAGGTTTAGAGCCCCTTTGTTCATTACCTGTGCCACTTTAAAGCTGTGTCTTCCTCAAGAGTTCCTTTGTTCTGAACGTAAACTTGGGCTGTCTCACAGCTTTAAATGCTGAATTTACATCTCTTTTCCCCAGATGCCTGCATAGTTCCTATCAGTTTGCCTGTAAGCACCTTTGTATTGCAAAGTTTGATTTTTTTAATGCATTTCGCAGCACATTCTGGTACTTTTGAGTGATTGTTTGGTGTACCATGTGCTGAAAGTGAGGCCCTGCATGGCATTTTCTGGAGAAAAGAGATGTAAAATAAGGTTTTGCTGCAGGGGACAGCTCTGGCCTGTAACTGGTTCATAATTACCTTCGATGCTAGTGTTTTTCTCACATTTTGTAGGCTTTTCTGTAACATTCGGGCAGTCTGATTGCTTCACTCGATGTTCAGAATAGGGGAAACTAAAATGACTGGTTTCTTTGTTCTGAACGTAAACTTGGGCCATCTCACAGCTTTAAATGCTGAATTTACATCTCTTTTCCCCAGATGCCTGCATAGTTCCTAGCAGTTTGCCTGTAAGCACCTTTGTATTGCAAAGTTTGATTTTTTTAATGCATTTCGCAGCACATTCTGGTACTTTTGAGTTATTGTTTGGTGTACCATGTGCTGAAAGTGAGGCCCTGCATGGCATTTTCTGGAGAAAGAGATGTAAAATAAGATTGCTGCAGGGGCCAGCTCTGGCCTGTAATCGCTTCATAATTACCTTCGATGCTAGTGTTTTTCTCACATTTTGTAGGCTTTTCTGTAACATTTGGGCAGTCTGATTGTTTCACTTGATGTTCAGAACAGGGGAAACTAAAATGGCTGGTTCCTTTGTTCTGAATGTAAACTTGGGCCATCTCACAGCTTTAAATGATGAATTTACATCTCTTTTCCCCAGATGCCTGCATAGTTCCTATCAGTTTGCCTGTAAGCACCTTTGTATTTTGAAAGTTTGTTTTTTTCTTAATTTCAGAACAAAGGATGATGCTTCTAAGTAATGTGTTGTGTGGCATGTGCTGCACATAAGTCCTGGCATAGCTTTCTGTTTGGGAATGGGCTGGTAGTATAGCCTTGATGTTTGAGTAACAAGCTGAGCATGAGCTCGATACATCCAGCAGAACAAACATGGGTTTGATTCTCACAACCTCCGTATGCATACTGTGTGACTCTGAGCAAGTCACTTAACTGCCCAGTGTGCCTAGATCACCCCTGAAAACAGTCACATGTGCCTATTGGGCCTTACTCTGTTACCAAATAAATAAATAAATTATAAAATAATAGTTTGGAACCTGGTCCAAGACTGTCTTTTTACGTGTGCATGAAAGTGTGGCAGACCATTAAGAAATGTGTCACTGTCACCAACACTCCCAAAGCACAATTCATGACTACCTCTCAGCTGCTGTGAATTCTGCATAGTGCTTTGATTTTCACACTCAAATTTACCCTTGCTCATCACATGTTAACCATTGTTTCTCATAATGTTAGAGCTATTTCTGGACACACAAACTATGAATCATTGAACCAAGGTTCATAAAAACATTCCTAATCACTATTTGGGGCTCACTATCTGTAGATATAATATTCTTTAAAATAAGAATGTGCTGCACATTCTGGCCCTGTGCTATGATTTCAGAAGGCCAGTGCTATGATTTTTAATGCTGAGAACTTGAGAGATATGTTTTCGTGTATAATTTGAAGAGTCATACAAACTCACCCAACCTTTGAATCAAATTCCATTTATTTATTATTTGGTAACTGGATAAAGCCCACTAGGCACAACTGCCTGTTTTCATGTGTAACCTGGGAGCATTGGGATGGTTAAGTGACTTGCTCACAGTCACAAAGCAATGCAAGTGGATGCTATGGGAATAAAACACAAGTCTGCTGGATGTAGCAAGCCTGTTCACAGCTCATTACTCTGAACTCTATACAATATTTCCAGCCCCATTCAGACTGAAAGTATTTCTTGACAGAAACTAGGTGTGCTACTCAAAAGCATGCTTTGCAGTTAATCGTCCATTTAGCTAAATGGTACAAGTCACACCTTCTCTCACACCTATTGTTTCAGGCTCAGGGCAAAAAAAATGTTTCTGATAGTCTACTTAACACAGTTTAAGTACTTAAAGCAGCAGTAAGTCTTAGCAATAATTTAAATAATTTGTTGAGCAGTTAGGAGAAGCCAAAACATCAAGGTACAGGACTTTCTTTTTGCTTTATTTCACTCTTTAGGCAAGTAAAATGATTTTTAGGTTCTTAAAAGTTGATGATCTTTTGCCATGTCAACAATCATGGATGTAAGCAAATCAGGGTGGTGTGCTGTTAGTTCGCAGAAACATGTGCAGGCAACACTGTGACATATTTGCATTTTAAATGGGAGTACAAGGAAGTTAAGTGACTTGCTCATGGTCACATAGAATGCAAGCATGGGCTGATGGGATTCAAACCAAGGTGTCCAGGTTTAAAAACATAGAAAGTGATGGCAGATAAGGACCACCAGGCCCATTCAGTCTGCCTGTATACCCTATACTTAATTAGCTGCCACTGACCCTTTTGGTCTACTGCTGCTGCCTCTCCTTCCCCACTCTTGGGATCCCTCATATCCATCCCATGCCGGTTTATGTCCCCAACTGTGTTTGCCCCCAGCACCTTCTGGGTCAGGTCATTCTAAGCATACACCACCCTTTCCATGAAAAAGTACTTTCTCATATCCCTCAGTCTTCCCCTTCCATTCTCATGGCATGCCCTCTTGATGTTTTGAGCAGCTCCAGTTCTGAAAGATGCTGCTCTCCTGTACCTTATTATTTATCTTGAGGTACTTGAAGGTCTCTGTCTTGTCTCCCCTCTCCTTCCTCCCCTCCAGGTGTACATACTGATTTTGTGTAGTCTCTCCTCATATGACATGTCCCATTTTGTTGCCCATCTCTGGACTGTCTCCACCCTGTCTGTGTCCTTCCTGAGATGAGGCCTCCAGAACTGGATGCAGCACTTCAGATAAGGTCTCAATAATAACCTGTATAGTGTCATTATGCCTTCCTTTTTTCTGTTTATGTTTGTGATACCTTTCCCTATGTGGTCCATAATCCCACTGTCTCTCACCACTGCCTTGGCCCATTGATTGGCCAACTTTAGGTCATCAGATATGATGACCCCAGATCTCTTTCCTGTTTTGTGTCTACTAATATCTACCACTTCATCCGTAGTCCTCCCAGGGTTCCTGCATCCCAAGTGCACTTGAACATACAAAATCTCTGAGCAGATAAAGGCCTAAGTAGTCCATCAAGTCTGCTCAAATGTACAGCTAGCACCCTAATTCTACCCTCCCCCACTCTCCCCTCCTTTGACCCTCCCTCCCTCCCTCCTGCCCTGTCCCAGGCCCTTTTGAAGCAGCCCACTCTTCTACGGATACCACTTCGCTGTAATGCATTCCACCCAGCTACCACCAACTCTGTAAAAGTGTCCTCATCTCTCTCCTGAACCTTCCTCCCTCCAGTCATAGCATGGCCCCTATAAGTCTCTCCCCTCCCTTAATTTGAACAACCCCTCCATACCTCTATTGTTTATTCCTTTCATGTACTTGAAGGTTACAATCATATCTCTTCTGTCCCTCCTCTCCTCTAGTGAGTATATGTTCAGCTCCCTCAGCCTACTCACCTATGGTAAGTCCCCAGCCCCTGGATCATCTTTGTCATCCTGCACTGCACCATCTCCAGTAATTTAATGTCCCTCTTCATAAACTGATGCCAGTACTGCATGCAGTATTCTGGGTGCAGTCTAAACAGTGATCTATACAATGTCAGAATCTCCTCACCCTTCCTAGAGGATAGACCCCTAACAATTCAACCCAACATTTTGTTGGCCTTTGCAGCTGCCTTCTTACATTGTGCATACTTGTTCATTGATCCTGTAATGAGCACCCTCAGATCCTTTTTCTCTGTCTCGGCTAGCTGTACTCCCCCCAATCTGGTAACTCCTCCTTGGATTTTTCACCCCAAAATGCAGCACCTTGCACTTTTTAGCACTGAACCCCAGTTGACAGGTGTCCGACCAGGTTTCCAGCCTTTCCAGATCATCCTGCAATCCCTGCCATCCCCCTAGGTCATCCACCACTGCTCCCATCTTGGTGTTGTCAGAAAACAGGCAGATCTTGCTCTTGATGCCCAGTGATATATCTGCAATGAATATCCCAAACAACACAGGTCCCATTACAGAGCCATTGCAGAACACCACTCATCACTGCCATTGGGGATAACAGCACCCCACCCACCACCATCCTCTGCTGACTTTCCTGAAGCCAGTTCACTACCCATCTCACCAGCCTTGCACCAACCCCTGTGCCTTTTAATCTTTCTCCCAGCCTCCCATCCAGCACTGAGTCGAATGCCTTGCTGATGTCTAGGTACAGGACATCCACCGCATGGCCCCATACAATTGCCTATTGACCCAGTCATAGTTCTCCACCAGGTTAGTTTGTCAGGATCTGCCACTTAGGAAGCCATGCTATCTGCTGTCCTGTAGCCCTTTGGCCTCCAGGAAGGACACCAGCTTCTCCTTCAGGATAGTCTCCATCAGTTTGCTCATGATGGATGTGAGGCTCACCAGTCTGTAGTTCCCCAGGTCATCCTTGGGGCCACTCTTGTGGAGGCGCAACATGTGAGCCATCCTCCAGTCCTGAGGTACATACTCTGAGCGAAGTGATGCATTGAATCGGTCAGCCAAAGGTCCCACCAGGACCTCAGATAGCTCCTTTAGTACCGTGGGTGGATGCCATCTGGCCTTGGTGCCTTGCCCACCCCCAGTGCCCTTAAACCCTCCAGAACCCTACCCTCCATTATTTTCCCATTGGTCACCCCCTCCGATTCTGTCCTTTGCTCTAGGGTATACATATTAAGCTCCGTTAATCTGTCCTCATATGTTTTCTGATGCAATCCCTGCACCATTTTGGTTGCCCTTCTCTGGACTGCCTCAATTTGGTCAATGTCCTTGTGAAGATGTGGCCTCCAGTACTGTACTCTGTACTCCAGATGGGGCCTAACCAGTGTCTTGTAAAGAGGGATTATTACCTCCCTCTTCCAACTTGTGATACCCTACTTTTTTTCTGCTGGCAGAACTGGATTGATTATGCAGGCCGTCTACGGTAGTTTTCTGTCTGGACTTTGGAGAAAACTATAATCGCCACTACCAAGACGAAGCTCAGAGTGCACACTGGGCATACAACCAAGCTACAATTCACCCAGTTATGGCCTATTATAGATGCCCTAAACCAAACTGTGGCATAAACATGCATAGCGCACTTATTTTTATTACTGATGACTGAAAGCATGACTTCCATGCTGTTCACCACTTCACAAATATGGCAATGAAATATCTTAAAGAACAGGGGGTTGCCATGGTTAAGCAAATTCATTTTTCTGATGGGGCACCAACACAGTACAAGAGCAAGGGCAACTTTGCCGATGCATCATTTGATGTGGTGGATTGTGGTGTCTCCATTGAAAAACACTTCTTTGGCAGTTGGCATGGCAAAGGACCGTATGATGGAAAAGTAGGCGTCTTGAAAAAGAGTGCATTACTGGCAGTAAAATCACAAAAAGCCATTATTGACAGTGCCTTTGAATTATACCAGTATGGCAAAAAATACCTTACATGTCCCAAAAATGAGGAGGATCATGTGCACGTGACACACAGTTTCTTTTTCATCAAGGATGGCAAAATAAACAGGTGAAGACTTACTAGAACAAATGTGAAAACTTTTGCCAAAAACACGATTGGTACACTGTGTGAAAGGAATAGATCCACATATCATATCTGCTAAAGAAAGAAGCTGCTTCTGCCGACCATGTGTTACAAATGAAGGACAGTGCCCTAATTTATTATTCACAGGAGATTGGAGAACCTTTTCTTTGAAATATGGGACAGAGGTGACTCCACCACTTTTGACACAGTCTCCAACACCAACATCAGCAGCACTGCAGTTAACATTGCCATCAATGACAACATGGTCTCCAGCTCCACCACAGTCAAGGTCTCCATCTCCACCACCACCATCACCAGCTTCAATGAATGAAAGGTCTCCTTCTACACCACTACCAGCATCAGTGCAGGACAGGTCTCATTCTCCACCACCAGCATCAGTGCAGGAAAGGTCTCCTTTTATGCCACCAGGAACACCGCAGGAATGATCTACTTCTCCACCACAAGCAGATTCACTGCAAGAAAGGTCTACTTCTCCACTACCTCCAGCAGCATCAACAGAGGCAAGGTCTCCATCTCCACCACCACCCGAATCATCACCTCAGGCAATGTCTCCATCTCCACCACCACCACCAGTGCTGCAGGCAAGGTCTCCATCTCAGCCACCATCATTTCCATCAGCAAATTCTCAACCATCAAAGGACTCATCACCCTCAGTGTAGGTACCCATGTGATTAACATTTTGTTGAAGCCAGCTACTGGCCTCATCATCTTATCCATACAGTTTCTGGTGTGCAAGACAGCACACAATGCTAAAGTAATAATGTGACTTACTGGAGGAAATGGATGTTTTAATCCCTGGATACGTGTTCATGAATGCATTCATGTGTGTGCTACTGCATGTACACAATAAGAATAAAACCTCCTTCATGCCAAATACCTGAACATATCACCTATATCCACCACAGTGGCAGTTAATTTGGGAGTCACTTACAAGCCATTTGAATGTCCTTATGTCTTGCCATTGGATGAATTCTAGCTATTTAGATTATGGAATAGGGTATACCATTCCCCCATTATTTGCCCCCCCCCCAAAGATTTCAGGTGTCTTGACAATCAAAATGCTCAAGTGGATGATTTATTCATTTTATACTTTTTTGCAGTGCTCTCCAGGAAGGTGATTTTGTGGCTGTCCTGCTCCAGACTGGGCAAAAGAATATGGCCTACATATACTTGGCAGAGGTTGTTTCATCCACGGATGAGGAAGTAACTGTAAAATATCTGGTCAGGAACAGAAACTGTATTTACCAGTGTCCAGATGAAGACATGGTACCCAGCCAATCACAGACATTGTTTTCAAATTTACTGAACCTTCTCAGACAAAGTACAGTAAAGAATTGCACTTTGCTCCAGATGGATTTGACAAAATAAGAAATGCCTTTGTTGGCCTTCAAGTACTTTTTAAATGATTTTCCCCAAACCCTTAGCTGTGACTTGTGCCTAAAACCTGACAGTCATTTTTCACAGCAATATTCTCATGGTTATGGTTATTCATTTAGTACATTGGATTCCATCACTCTTTTTCTGGGTTTGGGACCAGCTGGTATGAGAACGGATGAGACATACCAGGCACGATTAAATACCTTGTACATAGTGTAATCAAGTGTAAATAATTTTTTTATAAGTAGCTTAATTGTCTGTGTGTGTCAGTATGACATTGTTTTATGAAGAAGTACTAGTTAGCAGTAATGTGTATGGTGAGACAGTATCACTGTGATATTGTGGAGTGCCTGTAACATACGTTAACTCTGGAAAAAACTGTTAGAAATAAAATTTCTTTTTTTAACCACGAGATGCAGAGTTGGCTGGCTTAAATACTAACATGTAGAAAACTGCATAGCATGGTTGCTCAGGGCTATCAGAAATATTCAGGTCACAACTAAACTGTTACATTACGAAGTTTAGCATACAATGGTGTCCTATGATAGATGGTTGTGTAAGACCACTCCCTGAATGAATAACAAAGAAACAATGAAAGATCCATTCTGCAGCCCATAAATAGAAGCAGAAGTCATGGTATTATAAAAAAAAAAATTATTTATGTAACCATAAATTAAACAAGTAGGACACCATGTTATGAATGTAAGAGTTTTCATATTCAAACTTTCAATACATTTTTCAGTAACTTATACTTCATGAACTATCTTTATATTTGGGATAGCAACAGTAGTATATGCATGTATCGTAACAGAGACATAGTCATGAGAACCAAACAGACATTTTTTTTGCCTAGATAGTCACACTAGGTCTCTCCAGTAGCAGATTTGTGCCTATATATATATATATATATATATAGTATATATAGCAAAAATCTTTGTTAATGCATCAGTTAGGGTCAAAGTGAAGTCAGGGTTTCCAACCCTGACACCCCATTCCCCACCCTGAACAGACCCAGAGGCGGGGTAGAGAGCTGTCTTGGGGGCCTTGAACCCTAAAGCTCACCCAATTCACCTATACTGTAGCCATGTAACCTAATTTTGGAATGGAACAGGGTGAGCATTAGGTTCATGCTCCCCAAGACAGCCCCTCTCCCTCCTGTGGGTCTGTGTAGGGTGGGGAATAGGGTTTTAGGGTTGGAAACCCCAAAGCCACATTTCTGTACTTTTGTTGCTTTGACCCTAACTGCTGCATTAACCAATTTTTTTTGTAAATTTATTTCCTTACTTTGTGAGATAGTATAATAGTATCCTTATTTTACTGTGAAAAGGACCCTGCGCTCCCATCCCTCCATAGAAGTGCACATGCATCTTGCTCTGGAAGCACAGGGACGTCTGGCCCCTGAACTTCCAGTCGTATCACGACAGTCTCCAAGTTGCCACCATAGCCATGCTAGTACCCCATCTCATCTTCCTAGTGCAGAAACATTTTCAATCCTCACCAAATCGTAACTCTGTGCAAGCACAATGCCAATCCAAAGTGCAGGTAGAAAAACACATTTTGAACAGGATTTGAAAAAATGACAGCTGTTCGTCAGGTGGTATAATAAGAAAACAATGTTGAAAGTTTGGGCTGAAAATATTTAAAATTTCCAAAGTTTTGAGCAGGCTTAGCAATATTCTGACAAATTGTCATAAAGCTGCCATTTTTAATCATTTTGACCCCAAATTTTCAACTTCGCCTTCTTATGACCTCACCGCATGTACGAAGTACAGAAGATTTTCAAATCCCTGCCAAAACATAATTCTGTGCAACTGCAATGCAATTCTGTGTCACAGCTGTGAAAACACATTTTGACAAGGATTTGAAAAATGACTGCTGTCACATACATGAGGTGGGGTAATAGCAAGGCTATGCTGAAAATATGGGGTGAAGATATAGAAAATTTCCAAAGCTACAAACGAGCGTAGCGAGATAGCAACACATGCTCATAACACAGCCATTTTTTTAAAATTTTATTTAGTTTAACATAGCTCTTTCTTAAGGACCCCACCTCATGAGCAATATGACAGTCGTTAGGAAATCCCACCAGAAAGGAGATTCTCCAACCGACTTCAAAATCACCTTTCTGGCTGGAGTTGCCTAAGGACAGTCATATTGTTCATGAGGTGGAATCCCCAAAAGGCCATATTAAAAATGTGGGTCCAAAATCTCAAAAAATGACAGAGTTATGGCTGAAAGTTGACCCCCCCATTGAAATACATAGAAGTACATTTACCATAGTTCATACTGCAGATGCCAGTTACAGCAGCAAGACGTGTCTTTGGTCAGAGGAGTGGATCTCAAACCTGCGATCTTCCTAGGAGAGTGGTGGTCTGTGGGGACATCAGGGGTGTGTGGGGAGGTTGGTGCACAGTGAGTAGTTGGGAGGGGGGTGGGCATGATCAGCGATGGATTTTTTTTTTACAGGGTTAAAAAACACAAAAGACAATGAGAGACTGTTTTCTTATTTGCAGGTTGAAAAAGGGAAAATCAGAGGGTAGGGTGCATGCCACTAACCACCAATGAAAAGGAATGGCCAGTGGAGGGTGTACCAGTGTACACCAGGAATAAGCATGGGAGGCTAGTGAGCCCCCCAAGAATGAAAACAAAAACAGGTTAAGGGGAATAAAAAAGTAATGATATACATCTATCTATCTATCTATCTATCTATCTATCTATCTATCTATCTATCTATCTGTATTATATACATAAAAAAATTAAAATGGGGTAAACAAAAAAATTAAAACATAGCGGGATTTAGGATGGGGGTCCCACTAGACACCAGGGATATAAACAAGGGGGCAGAAAATCCCCAGAAAATATTTTTCCCCACCAGATGACCACAAAAACACATTTTTCATGACCAGATGGTCAGACTGGAATCATTATTTGCCACTTGCAATTCCTTGTTCTACATCCTTATTTGTCACTGGCAAACAAGGAATTGTTGTGGTGAATAAGGATTCCCATCTGGAAATCTGGTTGTGAAAATTTCACAATCAGATGGCCAGACAGGAATCCTTATTCACCAAGACAATTCCTTGTTCGCCATTCCTTTTTCAACATGCGAACAAGAAAATCAGCTGGTGAACAAGGATTGTAGTTTTGGCCATCTGGACGTGAAAAATGGTAATCCTTGTTCATCAGCTGATTTCCTTGTTTGCCAGCAACGAACAAGGACTCGCGAGCAAGGAAGTTAGTAAGTGGTGAACAAGGATTTAAAATGTCCAAAAAAAGAGGAGCAAACAATTTGGTAAAACCATAAAGAAGAGCTCATCAACTCCCGATGAACAAGAAACATAGTTTGATATATTAAACAAACTTCCCTGGGCAGGGTTATGTCAGTTTTGGGGGGCAAAAATCAAAAAAACAAGATGGCGGCTGGCAAACTAGGAATTTTTCTGGTGAATAAGGATTGGCCCCTGGCCAACAAGGAATGCCCCCTCACAAACATTGATTTGTGTTTGTACTGTGCAGCTATCCTGAAAAATGAAACTCCCATTGAAAATAATGGGAACTTAAAATGCTATAACTTTGGAACAGATTAATAATTTTTCACCAAATAAATGCTGCCCTGTTCTGTGATCCAAGCTCTTTCTGCCGTAAAAATTCCAGACCACAATTCCACACCATCTTTGTGCAGCACGATGAGAAATAAACTGCAAAAAGTGGCACATTTTCAGTTTTTTCACTATCTGGATCTCAGACTCCACAAATCTGACTGGAACGAAACTTGTCACATCAAGATATCTACCCCAGGAGATGGCGCATGCAAAATTATGTGTAAATCTGCTGAACAGCTGCAAAGTTATTAAAGTGCAAAATTTGAGGTTTAACCTAGAAACTGCTGCTCAACCCTAACTGTAGTGGTGCTACCACATCACTATAATGCATAGATGTAGATAGATATAATATCATGAAATAAAAAGAAAAGTGAAGTAGTTGTGGGTATGGCTGTATTACTGGAGCAAAGTGGAACAGGGAAGGACAAGAGAGAAGATATGAGTGGTGATTTTGGCACTTGTCTTTTCCATCGTAGGGTGTGTGGAGGAAGAAAGATGGCTGACAATCATTTTCTTAAAATTCTGTGATGCGTAGTGATTTTTTGATAAGACTAAATACCAGGATGACTGTGGGTAGTACTGCACTCATGCACGGTCAGGTGACTGGTTCTAGCCAATCAGGACAGAAGGATTTCAGTGCCCATTTTATAATACTACGTTTATTCAGTGGTTGTGGTAGCATTCTAATCAGCAATCTTCAGATTCAGTTTTTAAATGTTGTCCCTGGATCCCCACCCAGAAATAACTCAGGCTACTGTTTGTTAAGCTTTGGATACTCGCTGGCAATATTTATTTATGAAAAGGCACAATTTATTCATACATTTACATCTCATTTATTTTAACAATTCCATATTTAACAATTTTGGACATAACAGTCCCATATCACATCTAAGACATAGCAGTCCTGTCTTCCTTCTCGTGTGGTTCTTCTTCTTGCTCTGCTCTTCCTCCGCCATTGCTTCTTGGGGTCTGGACACCGTGTTCCAGCCTCCCCCCCTTTCCATCACCATAATCAGGTACCACAATTACCTGGACCACTCCCCCACACTAGGTGTGTAGAGACGACGATCCGCCTCGTAGTTCTATATCCCTCCTCACTCCCATGCCTGGGTTCTTGTCCCCAGCACGCGGTACCTACCTCCCTCCCTCTACCTGCCCCTTCTTTTTCCTTCTTGCTCCCACTCCTTCCATTCTCCTCCCTTTTAACTGCTTTTCCTTGCCTTGAACACCTGCCGGTGGGGCTCCACCTAGCCCCCCAGCCCTTGGCCGCCCCTACTGCGGACCCACCTGGCCCCTGCCAGGCCCCCATAGATGCACTTTCTCCCTTGTGCCACCACCTGTATTAGTGCCTCTTCCACGTTCCCCTCCTCTTTCTTGCCAGGAGGATGGGTGGGGAAATTTACAGCAGAAAGAGGGCTAGCTGAGGGCTACATGCCCTTAAATAGTCCTTAAGGATCCCTGATTCTGTCCCCTCCTGGCCCCTCCCCTGGGCCAATAGCCAGCGAGCTGGTTGTATGACCCCTTCTGAGATCATAACCTCCCTGTCCTGCAGACCCATCTCCTCCCCATTCCTCCTCCCCACCTTCATTTCTGGCTGGCTACCAGAACACCTTGGCTTGTCTTTTAATGGCAAGCCCCATTGTCCCTGGATCCCCACCCAGAAATAACTCGGGCTACTGCTTGTTAAGCTTTGGATGCTCACTGTTAATATTTATTTATGAAAAGGCAGAATTTATTCATACATTTACATCCCGTTTATTCTAACAATTCCATATTTAACAATTTTGGACATAACAGTCCCATATCACATCTAAGACATAACAGTCCTGTCTTCCCTCTGGTGTGGTTCTTCTTCTTGATCTGCTCATCCTCTGCCATTGCTTCTTGGGGTCCGGACACCGTGATCCGGCCCCCCCTTTCCATCACCATAACCGGGTACTACACTTACCTGGACCACCACCCCCAGTAGGTGTGGACATTTCGATCCACCCCCTAGTTCTATATCCCTCCCCCTCCCCTGTTACTCCCATGCCTGGGTTCTTTTGCTACCAGCATGTGGTACCTACTCCCTTCCCCTCTCTACCTGCCCCCCTTTTTCCTTCTTGCTCCCACCCCTTCCACTGACCCATCTCCAGCTTGCGCCGGAAGATGGGACTCCCCCTTATGGGTTAACTCCTCAGCCCTTTTTTATTAATGTCCCCAACTAAGTCCCAGAAGGGGCAGAGGAACAGGCCCATGCCAAACTCGGTCAGGTGAACCCTGCCCCCCCAGTACACCGCCTCCTGTTCATGCGAGATGTCACTATGCTGAATGTGAACCCCCCCATCTCCATCTCTGCCCTGCCCACCTTCCTATTCAATCACTTCCATGCAACCTCTATCACTTTTGGCCCTTTTTTTTCCCTCCACACTCTCTGGAAGGTGATCTCTGACCAACCTATCACCGCCCTGGGCCACCAACTTTTCACCTTCTCCAGATCTGCAATAATGTCCTTTATCAAGGACCCCCAAGGCAATGCCCCCAAATTGATGCCCCCCCAAATGCACAATAACACAGTCCGGTTGGCCCCCACTGTACCCACAGCTCCTCCAGTAGGGGGAGCAACTGTGACCATCTCATGCCTCTCAGGCTCCTCCATTGCACTCTGGTGTGCTCTGCTTCTGGGTGCAGCTGTGTCCCTATCCTTGTGGTGGCTGCAAACCTCTTTGCCCAATATATGAACGAGTGCCCCACGATCCATACTTGCCACTTGGAACCTGCTGTGGGGAGAGAAAAAAGGGACCCATTAGCCATTGTCAACACCTCACATATGTCTTGTAACAGTTTGACTTCTACCTCCCTATTCATTTGACTTTGGATTCCCCTGTTCCCCCGCTGCTGCCACTTCTGTTGTCGTCCCAATTCGGAAGGAATGGAGGGCAAACTCACAGGGGTTCTCCACTGTAAATGCTACTGCCTTTTTCAGCACCACTCCTACCTGAAACCCCATCTCTGGTCATCCATCTCCATGCATGACCCAGGCCCCACTCAAGTGACTCCATACTCTACTATACTCCGTCATGGCCTGGACCACACATACCCCTCCATCTGCCTGTCTGCATATCTCTATGGTGGTGCCCCCTCCCTGCTGGTCCATTTTGGACCTCTCAAGTTGGATGACCACCATATCGACTTCCATCCTCACATCATGCTTTTGCATGCCCACCAGGGCAGCCCCCTTTCAGAGTGCCACCATCTCCCCTACCCGAAAAGCCCCTCTTGACATTACTGGGAATATGGCCCGAAACAGACAGGCATCATTTGGTGACTGACAAACTTTGTCCAGCACCTGCACCACCTTCAGGAGCAGTGGGCCCCGTATGGGTTTTCTCCCATCCTGCTTCCCTCCTTGTCCCCTCCACCGTCCCATGACCATCCGCTTGATGGCCCTGCTGTCTGTGACATCTTCCCATCCCCGATCCTGGCAAGCCCAGCTAATCCCCACCAGCTGCACCACCATGGTAGTGCAGGCCGCCCCTTCATCCCACTTTTCCATGAAATACCACATGACTTGTTCCTCCTGCACTGGCTCCCCTATCTCCCAACCCAAATCTGCTCGAAAGACCTGGAAGCTCTCCCAAGCCCCTTCGTAGGTCTTCAAGGTGTTGGCTGCCCACGAACCTCTATACAATGCCCTGGCTTTTCTCTTCCAGTCTCCCACTTTCAATCCGGTACCCTGGTCCGGGTAGGTGCGGCCTGGGGTGCCAGCTCCCGGAATCGTCCTATCTGAAAACGAGAAAGACAGTAAGCCACCTTATTCCGAATCCCTTTGATGTGCTGTGCCCTGAAGGACTGGTTCAAGTGCAGTCCCAATATCACCAAACTCCTCAGAACCCAGCCCACTGACTCCATATGGCCACTCTGTCTGTTAATCACCTCCACTACCCCCTTGTTATCGCACCAGAATGAGAAGCGCTGCCCCGCCATGCACTATCACTAGATCTCCAGAGCCACCCATATGGGAAAAATCTCAAGAAATGTGATGTCCTTAGTCCATCCCCATTCTTTCCACTGGTCTGGCCATGCCTCTGAGACCCATTCCCCTTGAAAGTAGGCCCCCAAACCGAAACCCCCAGCTGCGTCCATATTTGATCCATGGATTCATATGAAACCATGCTCAGCACCCCCAGGATCCCGGTGTTCACCGACCCCCTCCCCTCTGGGTACGACAGATGGTGTATGAGCCAGAATTCCTTAGGCACCACCCCCAGGGATGACACCCGGAAGTCTCTCCGGGGGGGGGGTTTGGCCAGTGGCCCTTCCACCCTCCCTGCCCTGACTTCCTTCCCGATCTTCCCTCGCACTGTGTTCTCTTTTTCTTTAACCAAACCCAAATTCTTAGTCCGCATCCCTACCTGTGACCCCTCAAACCCCAATGGAAAGCCCTCCCTAAAGCCCAACCTTAATAGTTCTGCCCCTCCTTTGATGGGGTAGCCCTTTGTCCAGGCATCCACCACCCCCACTTTGATGGGGGTCTGGGCCAAGGCATAGCCCCACTGTCTCTCACTTGTTCCTGCCCTAATTCCACCCATAGTTGGAGGCATGTCCCCCTCTCCCGGGACTGCCCCATCCCCTTCTGACTCCCCCCATCTGCCACGAAAGGGCTGCTCCTGTAGTTGACTACCTGACTGCCCTACCTTGTCCCTCCCTTGCCTGCAGTCCATCGCTGGGTGTGATTGCTCCGCATCATGTGCAGGCATGCCGGGACTTGCAACTAGGCCAAGGTGCATGATGCCCTGTTAAAGGCCCAGCACACTTTGGCCCCCTGGGCCGAGGCTATTCATTTCCCCTGGTCCGCCACATGCCCCGCTGTTGAACCCAACAGCATCCTGACCCACAACTCGGCATGGGTATAATCCCATCTCAGGTTGCCCTTGGCTACCATTCTCCTTCAGAATGCCTCATTGTATTTGAGCCACTCAAAACCCAGCTTTGACCGATACGTGTCCATATAATCGCCATGTACGTCAGCAAAGGGAATGCCAGGTCCGGCTGTTTCTCCAAGACCAGCACACTGTAAATTATGAAACATGCTTGCCACATACCTATGCTCTTCCCCTTAAGGTGGACTTCCTCCGCCTTGTGCCCTACCACTGACAATGCCACCGCCATCTCCGACTTGCCCACTGACTCTCTTTGTTCATACTTTTTGGCAGTCTCCTCGTCTACCAGCCCAAATATATCCACATACTCACCCTTCCATATCTTCTCCTTTATTAAGGCCGGGAAGTGGTCACCCAGTGTGAAACCAGGTGGCCCCTTATACAGCTTCCACCCCCCCACCTGTGGTGCCTGCGCTCTCCATCCCTGGCTTGCCCCCATCCTTAATGGCCTTCAAAGCCCACTCCAGCTTCGAAATCCCATCCTCCCCCATGTCCCCCAACAATCCTTCAATATACTGTTTTAAATCTGCCTCATTACTCATATCCACACCATCCTTACCCACATCCAGTATGGGTCCTGCCAGGCCTGGGATGGGCTTGACACCTGCCCCAGGCCCTGCGGGTGGGCTGGTCACCACTTGCTTTGGTCTCTTTGTTCCCATTCCTGGCACCAGTCCTCTCATCTCTCTCATTCCTTTTCTTCTAGGCCTCCTCCTCTTCCTCTCTCTTCTTCGCAGCCTCCACCAAATTTGTCATCTGCGCCATCAGCTTCGCCACCTCCATCAACATGGTCATGCTCCACACTGGGGCTTTCTTGGGTGCCATTCCTTCTGGTGGGCCTAGGCTGCACAACAAAATTACAGGATCATATCATCATCGGAGGCTGCCCTCACCAAAACCCACACCCTCCTGGGTCCTCCAGACCCCGCCTTCGCCCCCCGGGATCTCAGCACCCATTCTCCCCATGTGAGGCCACTTGCATTATATGCCTGCCCACCCTGGCCCCCCCTTTTGGCCCACTGAGCATCTGGTCTGCCCTCCCAGTATGGCCTTTCCCCTGTGACCATTGATCCCGACTCATCCTGGGTTCCGCCAGGGGGTCCTTGATCCTACCACCACTCTGCAGGGGTGCTCCACCACTGGTTCACCCCACCATGGCTGCATTCCTGTGTGACAGGCCCAGCTCAGTGCCCCCAAGTGAAAAAATGTCCCCGCACCTCCCTCCTATCAGTATGGCAACATGCACCCCCTCATGGGCTCTTCTCCTGGATCACCACTGCCAGAAAAACCAAACATGACTCCTTTGACCTTCCCCACCAGTGGGGTAGCACCAGTGGTCTGCGGGACCAGTATTCTGTCTCCAGTTGCCTGGTCCAGCTTGTTCCCGCCCATAAAATCCTACTTATTTAATTATTATATTAACTATATATATACACATATATTTTTTTTTAATTCACTGGCCAAACACCACCGACCTGGTACCCACGCTATGCCGTTGTTCCCACAAGATGGTCCTGCTCACCCTCCAAGCCACCTGATCCTGTGTCACGTCCCTTCAAGCAGGCACCACCCACCATGCGGTTGGACCACAAACCAGGCACCCCACAATTCTGTGCCTAGGACAGTGCTGGACCTCATGGTTGGGCCTCAGAGGGCCCTCAATTCTGCCCCTAGGCCTCCTGGCCAAGCCGTTCTATGCCCAAAATGGTGCCCTGCCATGCAGTGGTGCTTCTGAGCCCCAGTTCTGCTCTCTGGGCCTCCAGGCCTAATCATGCTACTCTCACAATGGTGCCCTGCCACACGGTAGGCTACTGAACCTCCGCTCTGCCCCCTAGGCCTCCAGGCCTCATCCTGTTATTCTCACCTATGGCGCAGTGCCATGCAGTCAGCCATTCGCAAACCTGCTCTGCCCCTAGGCCTCCAAGCCCAATTCCATTATTCTTCCCAAAAAATGGCACCATACCACATGATCTGGCCTCTATAAAACCCCGATCCACCATACCAGCTGGTGCTGCACCACGTGGTTGGGACACCCAACATCCAGTAGGCCTTCCAGCCCAAAACTGTCCACCACTGCATCTCCGTGCTCCACGCAGTCCCCCGTTCAATTGGGCTGCTCATGAGCCAACGCCAAAAGCAGCACAAAGCCATATGGAGTCTGCCATGGCCTGCCTTGAAACTTTCTTTCCTTTTGAAGGCCTGATCCCACAAAACTATGTAATACAGCCTTTTTCCGGTAACCACTAAACCCTCCAGTTTTCATCCTCCAGGTGGCCTACCCGGGCCAAACGCCAGTGCTGAAGATGCCCAGTCGGCGCCGAGCTGCCCTAACGCCTGTCCTGCATTCCAGTGCTCAGCCTGCACCACGTGATCCCTCCTTCCACCAGACCCTTGCCCCCTACATGCTGCTACCACTTCAAACCACCAGCACACAGAACCACTCCGCATGGAGACTAGCCCCCGAAGGCTCCTCTAACTCTTTTTTTTTTATGTCTTTGGTGGCAAAACAAAATGCAGCTTTCCACCAAACTTCTCCATACTTCCTTAACTGCTTCACGCTCCCACTAAGCCTACCTCCTCCCTGCTCCCCAATTCAAACTCTCACAGCCTGCAACTGTGCAGGAAACACAGTGCCCTCCATGAGAACCCCAAAACAAACAGAAAACAAACTGGGATGAATCAAAATCTTTTTAATAATGCAGGTATCCTGTAGCTATGCAGGCAACCGCATGCAGTCAATAGGTCTAAAGCATGTTACTGGTTAAGCTAGCAGTAGAATCTGTCCCAACATCCTGCATACCTTCTTGCAATGCATTTAAAACTCCAAACTACCAGTGCCTTACCTTCAGTTGCCAGTGATATGCTGTAGTTCAATATAGTTGAAATTTACAGCAGAAAGAGGGCTAGCTGAGGGTTACATACACTTAAATAGTCCTTAAGAACCCCTGATCCTGCCCCCCAGCCCCTCCCCTTGGCCAATAGCCAGTGAGCTGGTCGTATGACCCCTTCTGAGGTCATAGCCCCTCCTTCGTCCTGCAGACCCCATCTCCTCTCCCTTTCCCTCCCCCTTCCCCCTTCGCAACCTTCATTTCTGGTTAGCTCCCATAACAACCTGGCTTGCCTTTTAATGGCAAGCCCCATTGTCGGGGACTGTGGTGGAATTCAATCACTTTATTCAGTACTTTGTGTGTAGCTTGAAAGTGGGATTTACAGATTAAGTGATCTTGTCAAAGTGAGTTGGCATCTGGGGTGGTAGTTTAACCTCAGATCTTCTGATTCAGTACTGTGATCTAATTGAGTCATTGTTGTGATTCCAACATTGAATCTCTTGATTCAGTAGTTTTACCAAACTGAAAGTGGAGAGATTGTAGGCTCTCAATAAACAGTACTCTGACAAAACTTACTCAGGCTCTGTGGTGGGATTCAAATCTTAATTAATATGGTTCAGTGTTCTGAACAAAATGAGTCAGTTGTTGGTGTTCAAATCATACTGAAAACTTTCTGATTCAAAAATCTAACCCGACTGAGTCAGAGACCATGGTTGGATTTGAACACGGGATCTCCTCATTCACTACTGCAACAAAAGTGACTCAGTGAATGTGGTGGAATTCTAACCAATTAATTCAAGAGTCCATGTTCTGTAATGATTGTATTAGGTGTTGTGGTCAAATTCAAACCTCAATTGAGTGCTCTGATCAAAGTGAGTTAGTGGAATACAATTACGTTTAGTTTAATTCTATGTTCAAGGAGGGTATCATGAAGGTTAAATGGTTGACATATTTGTATTTGATTTGAATAATTTTGGACAAGATAAGGAGAGAAGAACGGTGAGCTCCCCTTTATGTATTTTACTATTTTATTCTTTATGTAGTATCAGGCAACAACAAATTAAACATTTTGGGACACTGTGGTCATTTTCTCAAGGTAGTGGTCCTGACGATTGTCTAATATTACATTGTCTTTTATTTACCATCTCAAGTCTAAAATAATTATATTTAATTTTAAGCTGCAACAAAAATGGAAATTATTATAAATAAAAAACAAAAAATCAATATGTTACCTCATTGGAATATTGATGACATCCTAGTGCCTTCCAAATGGAGCTTGCTGTGGTTTGTATACTAATTTACCCACTTACTTATTTTATTTTTCTGCTTCTCTGACTAGCAAGTTATTAAAACACTTAAAGCTAAATTTGGTGCTTAACAATATTTTCCTTCTGGACTGGTGGCTTGGATTAGCAGTGGACGCGCCTACTACTGTAAACTGAGAAAAAGAACTGTATTCCTCTCCTGCACACCTCTAAAGTCCTGGTATGCTATTACAATACACATTTTAAGACTCAAAAGTTATATTTTAGCACTTTTTAGATGCCTTGTTTTGAGCCATAACACTTTTTACCAACAATTCTCAGTGCCTTCTTGTGATATCTGATATCAACTATTGTACACTATTTATAATTATTTATTTATTTATTCTTATTTACTCTTTATTGTGTGCTGCCTGTTTAATTTTAATTGCATATTTTTGTGAGTATCTACTTTATACTTACTCTTTTTCTCCCCACATGGGAATTTCTGGTGGAAGAGCAACTTAAGCACAAGATTGGTGTCTCCCTTACAAGGAACTATAAAGTAATTGGTGAACATGTTGTTCATCCACATCAAAAGGCCAGCTGTACTGTGAACCATTCACTTGGAGAGTGGTGGTGTGAGCACCATGAAGCTCACTCAGAATGGGGCTAGTGTATCTCTTGCTACATATATACAAGTGGGCTCATGTGATCCCGCTCCACAAGAGTGGTAGCAGAGAGGAGGCAGGGAACTACAGACCAGTCAGTCTTACCTCAGTAGTGGGCAAGATTATGGAGGCACACCTTAAGGAAAAGATAGTGCAACACTTGGAATCCATAGAAGCACAAGATCCAAGACAGCATGGGTTTACAACAGGAAAGTTCTGTCAAACTAATCTCATAGATTTCTTTGACTGGGTAACCAGAGTGGTGGACCAAGGGGGTGCAGTTGATGTTACCTACCTTGACTTAAGCAAAACTTTCAATATTGTTCCACGTAGAAGATTGATTAATAAGCTGGGTAGGCTTGGGGTGGGTCAGAGGTTGGTCAACTGGGTGGCAAACTGGTTGGTGGGCAGAAAACAGAGAGTGGTGGTAAACGGTATACAGTCAGAAGAGATGCAAGTCACAAGTGGGGTACCTCAGGGATCAGTCCTGAGGCCAGTCCTCTTCAATATCTTCATCAGTGAAATTGCAGATGGACTGGAGGATAAGGTTTGTCTGTTTGCAGATGACACCAAGACCTGGAACACAGTAGATGATCCAGATGAGGTGGGCAGAATAAGAAGAGATCTGGATAAACTGGCAAATTGGTCAGAAGAGTGGCATATGGGGTTTAATGCAAAGAAGTGTAAGATCATGGACATAGGGAAGAGAAACCCTGAAGCCACCTATAGGCTGAGAGGGGAGTTGCTGGCAATCACAAGGGAAGAAAGAGACTTGGGCATCATCATCACAGATGACCTGAAATCATCCAAGCAGACCACTAAAGCAGTAGATAAGGCTAGAGGGATGTTGGGGTGTATTAGTAGGGGTATCATAAGTCGTAAGAGGGAGGTAATAATCCCTCTTTACAAGACACTGGTTAGGCCCCATCTGGAGTACTGTGTGCAGTACTGGAGGCCACACCTGCATAAGGAGATTAACAAAATGGAGGCAGTCCAGAGAAGGACAACCAAAATGGTCAGGGACTGCATCAGAAAACATATGAGGACAGATTAAAAGAGCTCAACATATGTATCCTAGAGTAAAGGAGGGAAAGAGATGATATGATCAAAACATTCAAGCATCTTAAGGGCATTAACAAGGTGAAAGAGTCTAACATGTTTCAATATAAGAAAAATAGCAGGACAAGCGGACACAGCATGAGATTAGAGGGAGGCCGATTAAGGGGGAATGTGAGTAAGTTATTTTTCACAGAAAGGATGGTGAATGCATGGAATGGCCTCCCTCAGGAACTGGTGGATATGAATACAGTGCAGGGCTTCAAACAGGCATGGGATAGACATAAGGGAGCAATAAAGATGAGTATGAATAGATAGGCCATTGACAGAGTACAGGCCTATGGCACATTCATAAGGTAACAAAAATGGACAGACTGGATGGGTCTTGCAGTCCTTATCTGCGGTCAACTTCTGTGGTTCTATGTAAGTGCTCACTAGCTTCAAACCCAAAGTTCACCCAATGTATCATTACAGAGCTAAAGGAGAGGTGATTGGAGAGCTTTTCATCCCCCTTTATTTCTACTGCTCAACATTAGTTTTAAAAGTCCCCACGTTGCTGACAGATACATGTATCCATGTTTACAAAGTGTATATATCCACAAATTTGGTGGACAAAGTTTATTCAGTGTACATCTCAGGAAAGCTGGTTAACTTAAGCCTTTGAAACTCGGACAGACCTACCTCTTGGACAGCCACCCTACACTAGTTGAAATCCGTGAAGACGCTGCCTCTGTGGGCATGTTTAGTGTCATCTTGGAATGAACAAAATGTTTTACCTTACTAAACAGCAAGTAAAAACTAGAAATTAAAAGTAAAAAAATGTAAAAATGCTACAGCAGGATAGAATTCATTTATTTAATTAATTAATTAATTTAATTAATTGAATCTTAATTCAGTTTCTTTATAGACATTATTTGACAGTGCCATGTCAGGCTTATTGGTACTTGATTGAATTTACTAATACATTTTAATAAAAAAAAAAATAGTGGGTCATTTTACATAACATTAAGTGCAATGTGTACATTCTGTTTTATATAGACCTTTGCTTTCAAGAGCTTGATGCACAATCACTAGAATCTCTCTTCTCGTTAATGCTACTAAGTTAGTTAAAAATCTAATTCTAGCCTTGTGTCTTAAATATTTTTTGACTGTTTTCACCTGCCTGATGGTAAAAATTGCTTAACCAACAACTGAAGGCTGTGTCTATTAGATTTTTATAATATTCTTAAAACATTCTTTATTTTTCATTCATCTCATCTGCCACTTCAGCAGACCAGATGCATTGTTGCGCTCCCACTGGAATCAACTACTGCTACAAAACATAGAGTACACATATACTCAGATACCCTTAAGATGAAACCTGGCATAAGGTCAAGACAAAGAATTGTAAAGCTGCCTGAGAAATCAGAAGATGCTGTGCATCTATTGGTAGCACTGGATGACATTAGATGTTTTGAAACAAGTTCATGAACTAATTCTTATTGTGACAGATATTCTGTTTCTGAACACTTCAAATTATTCTGACCAACTGCACTGGGTCAGCAAGAAGGTCCTGTGACTGTTACAATTAATTTAAGCCTTCTTAAAGCCTTAAGCCCACAAACCATTTATAATTGTCTAGTATTTTATCAGCTTGATAGTTTTAATTTTATCTATAGTAATATATTCATTGCAAACAAACTGTGTTAATGTATTAGTTAGAGTCTAGCTTAACACCAAAAAAATAGCGAAATGTGGTGTTAGGATTTCAAACTCTAAGTCCCCCCCAAAGCAGCAAAGGGATAACACCACACAAGCAACCACAGACAGCCATCATTAGGTAAGACAAACAATATGCAACTGTTTCCATATGACACAAATGCAGTAGCGCTGATGTGCTATATTTGTGGATTTGTATCTGTGGCTGCATAAGCACAGGCCCCATGGGGCCTGGGTTTATGCAATCATACCTGTGTGTGTGTGTATGTCATACTGTGTGTAGGGGTATATGTGGCTGCAAATTCGCAGACTCCATGGAGGCCTGACTTTCTGTAGACAGAATGCACCATGGGACCTGTGCCTCTGAAGCCAGAGGAATTGCAGCATCAGCCAAGATGCAATGAAGTAATGCTGCAGAATATCACAAGAATGCTACAGTACGGTGCAGGGAACTGTGTAATTCAATAACAATTAAGTCCTTTTTTACTGCAGTATTTTGTGACATGTCATTTACTGCCCATTACTGCACTGTATCATGTCTGGTTCAGCTGTACTCATGCACACTGTACAAGGTCCTCACTAGATAGCATTATTCATTAATGCATGGTTTTCTATATGAACCTGCATAACTGAAAAACCTCTACCCCCTTGAATAATTTCTTGATCCACTGCTGAAATCATTATACCTACATTGCAATACTGTTTCTATCTGCACACCTTCAGGCCAAACGGGGGCCTGCCCCTTCTGAAGCCAGAATTTGGTGTGTATGTCTTATACCTGTGGCTGAAAAGGTGCAGGCCCCTCAGGGGCCTGTGCTTCTGCAGACAGAAGTAGTGATGCAATACTGGTATCAAGGACTTTGTGGCACCTGTGTTTCTGCAACCAGAGGTTGGTATGTAAGTCTTAAGCTTGTGGCTACAGAAGCACAGTTCTATCAAGTGTGTGTTTGTGTTAGAGTGTGTATCAGTACCTAAGACTATAGAAGTGCTTGCCCCAAGGGAGGTGTGCACTACTTCAGACAAAAGAACACTTGTAGTTTGACTACAGTGAATTTGTATCTGTTGCTGAAGGGGTCTGTGCTTCTGCCCCAGAAGAAGCATTGTGATTTGAACATTATGATTTGTATCTGCAGCGACAAGTGATTGTGTATGTCTTGTGTTGTGCATGCCATAGATGCAAATCCACAAAAAAAGTAGCACATCAGTGCTACTGCTTTTGTGTCATCTTGAAACAGTTGTATATTGTTTGTCTTACCTGATAATGGCTGTCTGTACTTGCTTTTGCAGTGTTGCCCTTTTGGGGGTGGGAAATTAGGTTTGGAAACCTGAACTGGTGCATTAATGCATTTTTGTGCAATTAATTTCTTTTCTTTTTGAGATAGTTGAATTGCACCCTTGTTCACACAGTTCCCATGAACAGATCCATCTCACTGCAGAAGGAGAGATCCCAGTGGGCCCTGCCCTTCCACATGGCTACAGATGGAGATGCGCAGGGTCCCCCACACCTTGCACCAACTGAGGAGTCCATCTGGCTCTGGAAGTGCAGGACCTTCTGGGCCCTGCACATCTGTACATCTATAGCCGCAGATGTACAGGGTCCTCCAGATTTTAGCCAAGTGAGGAGTCCATCTGGATGTGGAAGCACAGTTTGGCACCAATTGTGGAGTCCATCTTGCTGCAGAGGGCCCTGTGATTCTGTGCAGCTACAGACACACACATGCAAGACCCTTCCTTCACATCTTTGCTGTTTTTAAATGTTCTGACCACACATTTTCAACACTTTTTTATGGCCCCTCCTCATGAACCATTCAGGTGAAATTGTTCAAGTCCTGCCCAACAGGTCTTTTCATAGAATGACCATAAAATCATCTTCCAGGCCAGATTTGAAACCTGTCACCTTCTTTGTTCATGAGGTGTGGTCAAAAAAGGCCATGTTGAAAATCTTTTAAAATGGCCTAATTATAAACAGATGTTATTTTTATATAGAAAGACAAAGTTCTCTCTTGAGCAGATTTTCTTCTTTTGTATGGTCTCATGAAAGATGATGATGAATGAAGAAATCTCATGAATCAAGATTGCAAAAAAGAATCTTGCCTCACAAAAGAAGAAATGTGTTTTTTGTGGGCTTCTTTTGATACAAAAGATCACAAAACAAGAAATCTCATAAAATAATCACAAATGAAGATCACGAGGCAAGACATTTCTTCTTCTGTGAGATTCATTTCTTCTTTCATGAGCAGAAATTCTTCTTTCATGAGATTCAGGAAAGAAGAATTTCAACTCACAAAAGATCACTCAGGAGCCCTCCCTGCACATTCCACCTAGGATTTTAGGGATGCCTCAACACAACAATATTGCAGTGTAATTTTTCAAAAAACAGACTCCAGAATCAAGCTACACAGGGAGGACTCGTGTGTTTGTTTTACTCCAGGGCATCATTTTATGTGTTTTCAACAAAATCATAATGCACCTCAAAAGGTTAATATTCAACCCAATCCAGTCTTCTAAATAATTCCCTTTTAGGGTCTCCTTGTTTGAGCTTACCCAGTTTTGTGTGGGAACTACAGTGGCAACTGAGACTCCAAACCAGTCTTTCCCTGTTGACATAGATTCCATCATGTATATGTTTAGATTTGCTCACATTTATAAAAGATCCCTTACAAAGCTAATATAGTAATCTTAGAAAATCTTTGGGTTTTTAAAGAAGAAATTGTTAACATTTGTCACAACTTACTTAAAAATCAAATGACAATTAATAAACTGTATAAAGAAAAAAATAATGTCATATTGTCCCATGCATGCCTTGGAAACTCTGATCAAAAAAGGGACCTTGGGACCAAAAATGGCACTCAAGAATATTTTCCCATCCTTTTATTTTGCCAGTTATTGCAATTGATGGCACTCAATTGGCAATTTCTTTTTTTTCTTTTTGTAGAGCTGGCAGGCGGCTCCGGCCCCTCCCATGGAGGGACTCATCTCTCTGGTCCCAGCGTGGAGGCAGCCATGCCATCATGAAGCCTGCCAGCTCCATTTATCTGATGTTTTCCACTGGGTACATGATCATGCAGTGGGCAGAGCAGCTGGGCTCTACCTCCGTGGAGGCAGCCTTTTTCCCTGAATGTTGGCCCTCCCCATTCTGGCAGCATGCCTGTGCTGATACCCAGCCACCACTGGGTGTCAAGCAACAGTGTGCTGCACTAACCCCCTCCCCCAGGGGAGGACAGCTGTCTGTGGATGCTTAGTCCTTCCCCACTCTTGCCAACTCCGAAGCAACCTGAGTCCATTCTAGAACTCATTTCACCAGCATGGTGCAAGGTGTATCATCCAGTGCTTCACCCCTCAATGCCTGTCTTCAATTGACAATTTCAGGGAAAACTTGTCTCCTAAGAACAGAACTAGAAATCTCAAAAAAAAAAAAAAAAAGGAAAAAGGAAAAATAAACAATAAAATTGCTGAAACAAGCTTATGTTTAAATATTCATAATGATTGCAGGATCCAAGGCAGCATGGATCACAGGGGAGATCTTGCCAGACAGACCTGATTTATTTCTTCAACTGGAAGATCTTGCAAGACAAACCTGATTGACTTCTTCAACTGCATGACCAGGAAAGTGGATTAGAAAGGGGCAGTGGATGTGGTCTATCTAGAGTTCTGTAAGGCCTTTAACACCGTTCCACACAGAAGACTGGTAAGCAAACTGGGTAGCCTGAGAGTGGGTCCAAAGGTAGTAAAATGGATACAAAATTGACTGAATAATGGAAGCCAGAAGGTGGTGGTAAATGGAGGAAGGTATGGTAGCCAGCAGGTGCCACTTGGGTCAGTTCTGGATCAGTCCCTTTCAATGTCTTCATTAGCAACATTGCAAAAGTGCTGGAAGGGGAAAGCAAGCCTGTTTGCAGATGACACAAAAATCTGCAACCAAGTGGACACATCTTGGGGGGGTGGGGTAGACAGAATGAGGAATGACCTGAAAAAAAATGGAAGAATGGTCAAGGGTATGGCAACTAGGCTTCAATGCCAAAAAGTACAAAATTATGCACATGGGGCACAGGAACTAAAGGACAATGTACCAACTGGGGGGAGGAGGTGACAACAACAACATATGAAAGGGACCTAGGGTTCATCATATTTGATGACCTGAAGGTGGCAAGACAGTGTGATAAGGAAACAGGAAAGCCTAGTAGAATGCTGGGGTGAAAAGGAAGGGGTATCACAAGCAGAAAGAGGGAGATGATATTGCATCTGGATAGAGCAATGGTGGGGCCCCACCTGGTGTACTGTGTCCAGTTCTGGAGACCCCATCTCAGGAACAACATAGATTGGGTGGAGGCGGTACAGAGGAGGGCAACCAAAATGGTGCATGGCCTCCATAAGAAAGACTCAAGGAATTAAATATATACTTTCTAGAGGATAGAATAGAAAGGGGAGACATGATAGAAACATTCAAATACCTCAATGATATTAATAAGGTAAAGTAGGGTGACATTTTACATAGAAGGTGATGTTCAAGGACAAGAAGGTATGATATGAAGCTGGAAGGGGGAAGGTCAGAGGGGATGTGAGGAAGTACTTCTTCATGGAAAGGGTGGTGGACACATGGGACAGACTACCCACAGAGGTGGTAGGTGCCAGAATGGTAGCAGGATTCAAGCATGACTGGGATAGACTCAGGGGGACCTTAGTAACAGGGCTGTTAGGGATAAGGCCTCAGGTCAAGTAGGGTCTGCAGTGACACAGTAGGTAGGATATTTTTAGGGCAGACTAGGGCCAAGGTGTGTTTTTCTGATGACAACTTCTATGTTTCTATGCATCCCCATCAGCCGAGGAACACAACTGCACATACACCAATAATGCAAAGCATCATGGGAAGCATATGTAAATCCTCAAAAAGGAATTTGGACTGGCTCAACTTTAAGCAGAATTGCATGGTGCTGAAAGGCCTCATAATGCAACCAGCAAAGGCTGAGAACAGCAAACAAGGACACATGTTCTGTCCTTTATAGAACGCGTCACTGTGCTATAATTGTAACTCAGTCCAGAAGGAGGGAGCCAGCCTTTGGAAGGTCTTACTTGTTTGGGTCATGGAGAGCCCATAGCGGAGAAGAACTACAAAAGACAAGAACCCCAGAAAAAAATGCCATGAGGCAAAGGTAACTCTGGAAGGGCATTTGGCCATACATGCAAATTTCAAAGAGGAACACAATTGCACATACCCCAATAATGCAAAGCACCATGGGGAGCATATGCAAATCATTTACCTCTGGGCATTTGTTCTGGGGTTCTTGTCTTTTGTAGAACAATTATCTAGACTTGATCCCAATAATGTTTCCAGTATTTTGACAGACAACAAATCTGAGGATAAATCTAATTTTTAGCAATTCAACCAAGGACAGTCCAACCCCATCCTCATTTGCAAACAACAGTGATGTGTGCATAAACTAAAAAAGCATTGCAAAAGATGCAGGTGAAATATAACTAACTTAAACAAAAAGAAAATAAAGTATCTGCAAAACACAGAGGGTTGGGAAGGTGCTGATATGTTTGTTTATAGACAGCTTTCACCAAATCCAGAGGACATTGTTATGGTATCTTTGATGCCCATCACAGAGTTGAAGAAATATGGGGGAAAGGTCTATAATATTATCCTTGGAAATTACATTATCAGCCTGAAATTATGCAAAACATGTTAAGGAAACAAATTTCACAAACACAATTATTTTGCAATTTGGACTAAAATAGAATTATCCATATCATTGCTATAATTGATAGTATAATTTCACATTTCAAATACACACTTCCCTGTCCAACGTACTGATAGAGGAAAAATGCTGTCAGCTTTCAGATGGAAAATTTATAGAAAAGAATTTATTGGAACCACAAAAAAGAATCTTAGTATCTTTTTTTGAGAATCTACAAACAGAGTTAGTAAGAGACATCTCATGGGTGCACACACATTATGTTCTCTTTGACTGTCTGCAAACAGATGTGATATTCATGACACAGTAATTAACAACTTTTCTTTTGGCACACAGTAGTCAACTTGATAGTATGGACATTTGCATGGCATACATGGACTTAACCCTATGTAATCAAGTTACTGTAGAAATGGTTCTTTAATACAATGCTTTAATACTGGAGATAATGCTTCTCTTCCCAGTCACCTAAGATTTTCAACAAGTACTGTAACAATGTTTAGTTTTTATCTGGATTACAAGGGAATTAACAGCCACAAAACAACGTCAGGAAAAAATACAATTGTAAATCTTAATAATAGTGCCAAAAAGGCCCTAGTGGCCTTGTCTTGAAATATATGAAGACTAGGAACAAAACTGGTCAATAATGAATATAAAAAATTTGCCATGGAACAATATATTATTGCCATCCAGGAAACTTAGTGCAATGATGACTCCCCGAGACTTCCTGGCTATCAAATATTTGTAAATTTTGCCAAAAAGAAGAAATGCTTACTCTTGGTTATAAAGCGTTCTTTGACATTTATTATTATACATATTGCTTTCTCTACAGAGACTACCTTGGAAGTTGTGATTATGTGCCCTATGGATGATTAGATTACATTAAGCATTTATATCCCACCTGAAAATTCTTCATCCTATAACCAACTCATCTGGCACTTACTTCAAGCATTTCTAGAAAAAAACAATATCCTTCTACTCTAATGCAAACTTAATTTTAATGGGCAATTTTAATTCCAGAATAGGTAGACTCTCTTCTACTAATATTAACACAGAATTACAGTTTACACCAGCTGACACATATCTCATTAATAACAATTTTAATCCTGTGGTTAAAACATTGTGGTACTAAAAATAACAGCCATGGGAAAAAAACTGATTGAAATGATGCAAGAAGCGGACTTCTTTCTTTTAAATGGCTGAACTCGTGGGGATAGTGAGGGAAATAACACTGACATTGCCCCTATGGGTGCTTTAGTAATTGACCTGATAGCTGCCCTTGAAGTGATTGAGGACTTTACATTTTTTCATAAAACTGAGACTGAGCGTTTGCTTCTTATTTTAGACCTGAAAGCTCCATGTGCTATTTCTTCTTTGCTTAATGTACCCATTAATAATGTAAATACTGTAGTGGTGCTTAGATAATGCACTGCAGAATCTGAGCACCCTCTGACAGATAGCCACACTACCCAACAGATGGATCCAACCCCCTCCAACTGAGTGCGTGTGTTGGATCCACAGTCAGATGTCTTGATCCGAGGGTTGGATCTTTGGATCTGACCACTGGAAAGCTGTGATGTGACTGTCAGATCTCTGATCCAACCATCAGATCAATCAGCTTCTGTGCCCATCAACTGGATCCATTTGGGATTTCAGGAGGCTGGATTCCTTTATTGGATGCCATCAATATCCGTTATCATCTGACATCTGGTAAAAAGGGTGGGATCTAGTGCTATCTGACCCTGGCAGATGCTATGTGAGCACCACTAAAATATTGTTAATCTGAAATGAATTATTTGGGCATTCAATATGACAGACAATGTTCAGGATATCTTGAAATCACCGCTGTTTAATACCATCAGAGATAGCCTTCTGGAAGTTCTTCCAGAACTAATGTTCTTGGATGAATATAGTCATTTAATTAAAACAATATCTCCAAATGTGTATGTCACAGACCCAAGAAAAAGTGAGAGTGAAACTTGATTTAATCTCTGGTGTCATACAGAAAAGGACAAGCTGAATATATTTCTTAGGGTAGTTCATGAAAGTAAAACTAAACAAAATACTGAACTGCTAAATCATCAGGAGAGAAAACAGTGCAATATATTTTTGACCCAGGACAAATTACACTATCAACAAAACAAATGGTGTGAGTTACAGAATGGTGTCTTGAATATATGTACCATAGCATTCTGAACACTAGTCTCTAAGTGCTATAATAGTTTTTCACCAATGCTGGAATCTTCAATTTCACCCTCTGCCAGGAAGGCACATTTGGGCAACTTATTCTTCTCAAAAATAGAACAAAATTGAATTGGTGTTGAAACTGAAGTTTCAGAAATTATTAATAACTGCATGCTACTCATTTACATCTCTCCTGTGAATATATGCAATGCAATAGCAAAAAGTAAACCAAATAAAGCACCAGACCCTGACAGACTATATTGATATATTTAAAAGAGCTACAGATGTGTGGTTAGGATATGTATTTCATAGTTTGTTCACCTTTGTTTTGTAAACATGTGAGATCCCATAATCCTGGAAGGGTATCATTGTTTACCCCATTTACTAAAAAGGGGTTTCTTCTGACCCCTGCATGTATAGACCAGTTAGATTAATGGACACTGGACAGAAGCTATTTACACACAATATACTTCAACATCTGAAGGACTGTGTCAACAGGAAGAATCTGCTAACTGAATCACAAAATGGCTTTCTTGAAAAAATAAAAGATCTACCATTCAGCACTGCTTTGTGCTATCACTGTTATCTACAAATAAGTCAATACTGCAAAATGTCACCATTGCTGTTGTCTTACAGATCATTAATCTGCTTTTGATGGTATCAGCAGGAAACTGTCATGGACTCATCTTAGAAATATGGGCATCTATATACGTTCATTACACATTTTAATACAGGCACATAATTCAACGTAGCTACAGACTCAGTATGACCAATATATTAATTTAACTAGTAAACTATACATATACTTAGGAGCTAGACAAGGCTGTACTGGGAAATGCCTCCCCCCCCCCTTCATCTTATTCTTAAATGTAATTTTAAAGGAAAATGATTATCTTGAATTTTGCCTTTTCAAAATATCAGTACACTTGGCCAACATGGATGATGTAGCAGTCATCTTCACTTCATGACTGGGCCAATGAAGGATGGTCAGTAAATTCAGCAAACTCTGTCACCAAAATTTGACTCAGAATTAATAGGGACAAGAATAAGATGGTCATGTTTGAATGTGTGAAGTGAAAACTTCCTTACCTATAGGTGTGGCAGAATACTATGCTTATTTGGGTATTAGATTTGCAGTGAATGCACATTGGACATTACACATGGCCTTGTCTTACTTGAAGCTGAACAAAGTGATACAAGCTTTTAAGCTTCTAAACTCTAAATATGGTGGAATCTGTATAAATGGTGTCTTAAAAGTACTCAGTGCTAAAGTGAAAGCTTCTACAATGTATGCTGCAAAAGTTTAGGGGAATGCAGATCATTCTTCTTTGGAAATGTTGTCTAAACTTTTTCAGTACTTACTGAAAGTACCTAGTTATGTAAAACAGGCGATATTGAGAGCTGAACTTGGGCAAGTCTCATACAGACATTAATTAATGAAAGGCAAGCTATTTTATCCTGGGCTTGTTTAAACTTCCTCATCACCAATTTCCCCAACTATACTTATGAGAGCAGATTGCATATTCAGGCAGAGGCCTTATTTTCCCTACCTTACAGTTTATTAAATCAGCACTTTTTCAATCTGGACTGGCTCTCAACCAAAACAGTTGTCTTCAGAATTCTGAGAGCTAAAGCAAACAATGAAAATGTCTTCTCCCCCCCCACCCTGTGCTCCTCTCCTCTTCTGCCCTGCTCCCTTCTTGTCTGGTTCACTCCACTCACCATTTCACCCCCGCCTCAGCCCTCCTCTCATCACCCTGGTTGCTGCTCCTCCCTTCGTCCTTTCCCCTGTCTGTTTCCTGCCTTGCAATTTCCCCTTACCCTCACCTTCCTCCCGCCCTTCTTTTCTGCTTGCACCCATTGTATTTCCCATATTAGTCTTGCCCCCAGCCCCCTCATGAGCCTGCTTGCCCCTCCTGGCTCATAAAGGTATGAACCTGTTGGACCCTGCAATCCTGTCCTCAGCTAACACTCTTGTGCCCCTAGGTGGCCAAATAATGCCATTTCTCCAAGTTGTAATCCCCTGAACATCCTTCCCCTTTCTCCTCCCTTCCCCTCCTGCCATTCATTGTTCTCTTCACATCCTGGTCTGCCCCTCATTCCCCCTTGGCCCCAACCTTCTCCTTACCTCCTCCTATCCATACCTATAGCCCTTCAGCTTTCATTGGTGCCCTTTAGATTGTAATTTGCCCCCACACGCATTTGCCTGCCATCTTCTCTCCAGTTCCCTCTACAGACTATTTATTTCAGATGACAATTATCCCAATCTTATACATACTAGGCACCCCCCCATCCTCCACAGTATCTCCATAAATACCACGGCCCCACATCTGTTATACCCCACTATTCTCCCCACCCTCCTTTGTTCCCCAGGAACTCTCATTCTTCACCTACAAGTCTCCTGTCCCTGCTTTCTCCCACACTCTGAATGATTCATACTCTGCCAGCCTTCCCCTTACCTGCTTTTCCAGCATTTTACCCTGGAGTTCCCTCTGATCCCCTAAGTGGCAAACATCTCCTTACACCACTTTCCATAAGAAGATTTCTACTCTCAGCGAGTTAAATCGTAAAGGTACTCCTACAGTGTAGTTTATCCTCCCATGTTAGTCCATTCCTTGGATCTCCCCCAAACCAATAGCGTGCCAAAATGCATGGGACAAGGCATGGAAAACTTACAAATCCACGCTACTCCCAGGTGACTGTATCAACTACTGTATGCTCCTTAACAAATGCACTAAGGCCACCCGTCTAGCCAAAGCTGAATATTTTAACCACACCCTCAATGTCAATTTAAGCAGGCCATCAAAATTCTGGAAAGTTATCCACCCTTTTCTCCCCTTCAACAAATCCAACCCCCTACTGGTCTTAAATGGTACTCTTCTCTCAGACCCACTCGTGGTTGCCTCTGAGTTTAATTCCTACTTTACCACCCATGCAGCCAATCTTCTCACCTCACTCCCAACTGTAGCTCTGCCTGCCCACCATGCTGAAGCTACCAACCCCCCAGTCTGAACACCTTCTACTTTGGGAACATCTCTCCTTCGGAAGCTCTGGATGCCCTACTTACCCTTAATCCTTCCAAGGGTAAGTCCTCCGATGGGCTAGATACCAACTCCTCTACTTATCTGCCCCTGCTATTGCATCTCCAATAACTGCCCTCCTAAACCTATTGTTTGCCTCTGCAATAGTTCCTATGGATTGGAAACATGCCACAGTCCTCCCTCTGCCAAAAGGAGGGGACCCCACCTCCCCGGCTAACTACCACCCCATCTCTCTCCTCCCTGCCCTCGCAAAACTCTAAGAGCACCTTGTGCTCTCTCAACTCTCCAACTTCCTCTCTGATTCCAATTTCTTCACTCCCTACCAGTCTGGATTTAGGAAGAACCACTCAACCACCACCTCCCTCCTAAGACTCTCTGACACCATCCTCTCAGGGATAGACAAAGGTCTAATCACATCAGCCATCTTTGTCGCCCAGCAAAGCTTTCAACACTGTTTCCCACCCCGAGCTGATAACATGCCTTTCTGCTGCTGGTCTATCCGAGTCTGCCACAAACTGGTTCAGAGCATACCTGCAAGGCAGAGCCCAATCAATAAGAATCACTGAATCCACCTCCCCTCCACTCTCTATAGACAATGGTGTACTGCAAGGCTCAGTTCTTGGCCCTATTCTCTTCTCCATCCTGCTAAATGACCTGCCACAATTCTGTTCATCTTCCTCCATTCACATATATGCAGATGACACAGTCCTAGTTACATCTGGCCGCTCCCCTGATAAGGTTGTTACCAACCTTCAAGCAGATTTCAATAAAGTACAGCTTTGGTTTAGCTCCCACCAACTCTCCCTCAATGCTAAAAAGACAGTCTGTATGACCTTCGGCACTAGGCAGAGACTATCCAGACTTATCACACTCCCAAACTTCCACACCCTTGATGGAACAGTCCTTGAGGATGCAACAACATTTAGGTACCTAGGCGTCTGGCTTGACCGACACTTATTATTCTCTGCCCATGTAGACGCTATCCTGAAAAAAATTGCACTCCAAGCTCGGTGCCCTCTACAGGAATTGCAGTAGTCTCCCACTACCTGCGAGGCATGAAATTGTGCAGGACATGATCTTACCTACCTTTGACTACTGTGATGTAGTCTATAGTGGCCCTCCTAAGTCAACCTTATCCAGACTGGACCCCCTCTTTAATGCTTTCTGTCATTTTGCCCTTGACACCCCCCCACATCCATCACTGTGAGCTGTACCATGCACTGCCCCCTGCCAACCGCACCTTCTCCATAGTGCTAAATATGTTTATAACTTGGCTCAGGTCCCTTCCCTCTACCTTGCTTCCCTTCTATCATCTCCACCAACCCCCACCCACACCTCTAGGTCTACAGACTCCTGGCTGCTGGCAATCCTCACTGCCGGATCACTGTAGCCAATCAGCCTTCTTCTGCCAACTTCCCAAACTTTGGAATGACCTCCGGTCCAAACTCCCACCTCCACTAGTCATTCTCTATCCTCTGCCCTGACTAACTATTATTCGGTATATTGTTCTATGTTTCTAACTCCTCCACCCCTCCTCTTCCCAACCCCATCCCCCGTCCCCCTTCCCATGAGGCCTGACCAGCGGCCTTGGCTATGGCTACATATGCTGGCATATAACCATCAATCTCAGCACTTACCCCCATTGCACTTCCAGCCTTTGTCTCTGTCTATGTGTTATCCTTAGTGTACTGGCAGTCATCTGAATCTTGTAAACCTAATCCAGGATGTACCGTATCCATGTTGTACCATGGCTTTCATCATAGTATTGTGTAAACTAAATCCTTGTTGTATCATTTTGATGAAGTTACCTCTTCTGTATGTAACCAAACTTACTCTACATTATCATAAATCCTTGTACAATGTAACACATACCCCATGTAATTATGTGAAATGTAAATTCAATGTATCAATGTGTGCTACTGCTCTCCTCTGTATCGCCCCAGGTTGTACCATGAGATGAACATCTTGTTGTTCCGTGTGCCTTTCCTGGTGAAACATTTCAATAAATAAATAAATAAATAATAAAAAAAAAAAACAATGAAAATGTGATTCGAAGACATTTCCTTGCAAGGGGATCCGGCCCTAATTTCAGCTTTTAAATTACATGAAGCATAAACAATTCTTAAACAAAGTTTTGGCAGGAAACCAAACTTGGCAAATCTTAAAAACACTAGGGGCCATATTTATTTATTAAAATTTTGATGACCAGGTAGTCCCACTGGGCCCCGAAGGTCCCTTTTTCAGGGGCGACCCAGAGATAACATTACAGGTTGAGAAGCAGATGAAATTAGTTACAGAGTAAGTGCAGATAATTAAACAGGTTACATACCATATAGTTATACTCTCTAAACTGGTAATTTGCAAAAGAAAAATTGCAATAGAAACAATCTTCTGTTTAAGTAAAAATGCAATAACATGTTATCACCAATGTGCAAATGCACAGTGGATACAGTTGATGATTCAAAACATATAATTTTGTTTTACCCACTGTTTGATAAAATAGCACAAAAATTGGGTGGCACCTTTATTACAAAACATTTTCTGTCCCCGATAAGATTATAGTATCTGTGTTCTGCTCTCAGATCCTGTTGTAGTGACAAAGATTGTAAAGTTTCTTCATACATTACAATTATTTTGATGTAGTTCGTGATTTACTCACTATTTTATGCATTTATTTGTAATACTTCTTTACTTATTGAGGTTACCTAGTGGCCTAGGAGGTGTATGTACCCAGACTCGAACCACTTTAGGTTTCATACATATGCCATTAGCTATTAGATAGACATTTACGAACTCCATGATGTTTTTTTCTTTCCCCCAAAGACTTCATACTTTAGTTTTTGTAAATAATTGTCAATTGTGTAGTTAAACTGCTGTATGTGTTTTTATGTATTTGTTAGTTGTTTGTAATACCTTATTAGCCAATTAACAAAACCAAACTGAACTGGAACTGATATGTTACCTCTTATCTTTCCTAGATAGAAAATTTGTTGGGGTATGTAAAATGTTGTCAGCGGTCTAGATACGGTAAATATAACATAAATGTAATATTAAATCATTTTTATGACACTACTGTGAGAAAGTAATCACTTGGACATGAAATGTTGGTTCATTTGTTGTGTTCTGATACTGTATATGGAACAAAATAGTGAAAAGAAAGGTGTCTGTCTTCCTGGGATTCCCCTCATTGATTTGAACAATTTCACAATCTACCTTAATCTACCTGCAGTATTCTATGATCACATTTATACTGTATAAAACAAATGGTGCATGAACCTATTTATAGATCAGAAATAAATTTTGCAACAAATAATATAAATAAGCATTATATTATAGGGGTGCTACAGCGCTCTGTGTTAAATCCCACATTTTGCACTTTAATAACTTCACAACCATTCAATGGATTTGCATGAACATTTGCATGTACTGTCACCCAGGGAAGATCTCTGGATGTGGCAAGTTACTTTCCAGTCAAATGTGGGGTTTCCGAGTTCCGTATAGGTGAAAAATGCACTTTTCCCTTATTGACTTTGCTGGGTTTTTCTTTGAACTTGCCTATAGCCCAGATGTTTTGGAATCTTGGTCTGAAGTTTTCAGGGCTTAAAGAAACTAGCCCAGAGATGTGCCTTTTGCTAGTTTGGTGAAAAAATAATAATCTGTTCCAAAGTTATTTAATTTTTAAATTTGGGAAAAATGTTTCTGAACATGCTCAGTAAGCACTTCGGGATAGCTATATGAAATGAAAAAGGAATCCTGTTTCACATTGGAATATTCTTTTTTTGCTTGCCACCATCTTGTGTCCATTTTTTCCCCCAAAAAAATTCAAAAGCCATAAAACTGCCATCATTGAAAGACACCAACACATTTGTCTGGATGATCGGGACCCCCTTAGGTGTAATATGTACTTCACAGTTGCAGACATGTGTTAGAAATGTTTTTTTCAATATTACAAATCTTTTGTCATGACTGCATGAGATGAAAAAAGAATCATTTTTCGTATCACGAGTCACAAAAAAGGATATTTTTTCATGACGGAAGGATCTATCCCTATAGTTGTGATTGCCCTCCTGGTTCTGTTATGTATTTCCCTGGTGTCTAGTGGCACCACCACCCTCCAATCTCCATTTTTCATCTGTTTTTGTTTCCCTGATGTCTATTGACACCCCTCACCCACCGATCATCATCCCTCTTAAAAAAAAAACATATTTCCTTGATGTCTAATGGCACCCCCCACTCGCCGATCACTGTCCCCCTTGTATAATGACATTCTCTGTTGTCTAGTGGTACCCCCACTTGCCAATCACTGTCCCCCTTATATAATTACATTCCCCAGTGTCTAGTGGCACTCCCATCCCTGATCGCTTTCTCACTTGAATTTTTACAGTATATTCCATGAAGCCCAGTGGTATCCCACACTTGCTGATCACTGTGCAAGTACCTGTAATGAAAAAAGGTCCTCAATATTTTTTTAAGATAAAACGATTCCTTGACGATCTGCCCTCTCACCCCACCACCCACTCAGCACCCACCACCCACACACCCCAGTACATCCCCACAAACCCTCACTCACCTGAACAGGTTCCCGGTTCAAGATCCACTCTCTCAGATAGAAGACACGTCTTGCTGCTGGAACTGACAATTGGAATGTAAGAAACTAATGTAAATCCAGTTCAATGTATTTCAATTGGGGTTTCAACTTTTATGCATAACTTGGCCATTGTTTAACATTTTGACCCCAAATTTTCAACAAGACCTTCTGGGGAACCCACCTCATGAACAATATGACTGTCATTACACAACTCCCACCAAAAAGATTATTTTCAGTCACTTGGAAAATTCACCTTTCTGGTGGGATTGGAACCTATTTCTTGCCTTGCTCATGAGGTGGGGACACAAGAAGGCTATGTTGAAAATTTGGGGTCAAAATATGTAAAAATGACAAAGTTATTACTATTTGTTGCAATTTCACTATGCACGCTCATAATTTTGAAAATTTTAAAGACTATGACCCCAAGTTTTCAACATAGATTTCTTATTACCTCGCCTCATGTATGTCATAACTGTCATTTTTCAAATCCTAGTCAAAATTAGTTTTTGTAACTGTAAGGCGCAGACTGGCATTGTGGTTGCCCTGAAGGGCCCCGTGCTCCCACAGGCAAATAAGGCTATGATTACACTATCTCAAAATGTAAGGAAATTCTTTGCAAAAAAATATGTTAAAGCATCAATTAGGGTTGAGGATAAAGTGAAAAAAGTAGGGAAATAGGATGTTAGGGTTTCCAACCCTAACACCCCACCCCCACCCTGCACACACCAACAGGTGTCAGGGGTGTGCCTTGGAGTCATCAGTCATAATGCTTTCTCCAGTCTCCTATACTGTACCCATTTCAGCTTATTTACTTTTGGAATGGGTGAGTGTTATGGCTGATGATCCCAAGGCACACCCCTGACATTTGTTGGTGTGTGCAGGGTGGGGGTGGGGTGTTAGATTTGGGATCCCAGTGTCATATTTCCCTACTTTTGTTGCTTTATTCTCAACCATAACTGATACAGTAACATAGTTTTTTGCAAAGAATATAAATATGTCTATAGAATAAAAGTTAGGAAGCAGTGTGTTATGAAATTTCTTTTTACACACCCCAGGTGTGTGATGATTTATAAACCTCAAGTATTAAGCTCGAGGAGCTTATGTAAATCATCACACACCAAGGGTGTATAAAAAAAACAAAGACATTTTAACAATTTCCTATTTTTATTATTTGTTTTATAATTACTGGTTTTATTTGGTGAATTAACTAAGTTTACTATTCTGCCCCTTCCTCCACTGCTTCTTTGTTAGCAGTACTTTAAGGGTAAAAGACAAAGAACCTCTGTGCGCAAACACTGAGGCAAGGGTTACCCCAAAGGGCATTTGGCTGGGGAAGCCAAGTTTCAAGAAAATATAAAATCACACATGCCCTTTGGGTAAAGGTGAGCCAATGCTGAATTTCTTTTCAGTGAACATGCCAAAATCTGGTGTTTGGATAGCATCAAGTAAATACAAAGGAACTAATTTTCCCGTCAACATTTTGACTCTCATTTTGACACTTCAGCATCATGGCATGGCCCCTTTAAAAGGAGAATACACTGATCATAACCAAGTTGTTGGCAAGCCACATGACCTGCAGCAGCCAATCAATGATACTGGAGAAAGAGAACTCCTCATGCTGTGCTCATCTCAGAGCCATTTCCAGCTTTCACTCACAGGAAAAGACCTGTCTCTTCACAGATGACACAAAGATCTGTGCAAGGGTCAACATGGAGGAAGGAATAAGGGAACTCAAGGAGGCTCTGGGGAGGTTGTTGTGCTGGTCAAAGATCTGGCATCTGGGCATCAATGCAAAAAATGTAAAGTGATGCACATTGAGAAGAGGAACCCAAAATGTTATGTTCCCTCTTCCCAGTGCACATCACCTTGCATTTATTTGGGCCAAAAGTACAATATAAAATGGTGAGAGTGGTGCTGGAAAGCACCATGGTGTAAATGGACCTAGGGTCATGGCATTGGAGAGACTAAACACAATGGCACATTATTAATAGAGCTTTAAACAAGACACACAGGATGCTAGGTTGTTTAGGGAAAGGGATAAACAGTAGAATTTGGGAGATGATCCTCCCATTGTACATGTCACAGATGCAACCACACCTGGAATATTGCACAAGGTACTGGAGTCCAGCCTTGAAGAGAGACAGCAACAACATTCAAGCAGTACAGTGTAGGTCAACAAAGATAGTCCATGGACTAGGGGAAGAGACATATGAGGAGAGGCGGTAGGACTTGAACACGTACAAACTTCCAACCAGAAACCTGCACTCTTCACATAGGCTAGTAACCCCTGATGAAGGCTTAATATAGCAGCTGAGGCATTGGGATGACTGTGAGCAAGCTCCAGGAGTGGTAATCTATCACACTTTTTTGCTGTTTTATTTGGAATTAGGGCTGTATGAAAATAAACTTCCGCCAGTGGAATTTTTGCAAAAGTCAGAATTTTGCTTTCGCAAAATTTCAGAATGCACTTAGGCAACTTTCATTGAAATTCTGACTTAGAACAGTGGAATAAATTTATGAATTGTGGATTACAGTATTAAACTGCAGGAAAAAAATCTGCAGAACTGCTCACCATCAGTGGTCAGTTCTGCAGAATTTGTTTTCACAGTTTAATATATTAATCCGCACTTCAGAATTTCTTTCTGCAGTTCAGTGAGTCACTGAACTGCAGAATGAATGTATAAATTGCAGATTAAAGAACAAGTCTGTACTATCTGTTCTCATCCTCATGTATTGTTTCAGAAAATAAACAAATTATGACTATAAAAATTAGGGCTGAGAGAACTCGGTGAGGTTCTGACCCTTATTAAATAAGAACCGGAACACGGTGGAGTTCTGATTTGTTCTGATTATTTATAAATATTTGAAAAAAAATTTGATAAAATGCATAAAAGTGGCCACAGTCAGTCATATTTGACTCAGAGGCCCAAAGGAAACAATTTAATGCATAGTTTGTATAAAAATTACAGTAAAACTGCTAAATAAAAGCAATAACTGCTAGCTGCTTCATGGCTGGGCTGTACTGGTGGCATATCCTGCTCAGACCTGGCCATGACATTGAGTGTGCTGGAAAAGAGAGAGAGAGAGAGAGAAAGAGAGTGAGATGGAGACAGACAGATGCAAGCATTATTTTGCCTGCCTGCCTGCCTGCCCTGTACTGTGTACACACACTGCACAGCCACACTGAGGCCAAGATTAATTTCTTTATTTGTGATTTCTGCGACTGTAAAATTTTTCTTTGGCCCCCAGTAGTCTAGTCTCTCTCTCTCTCTCACTCTCATTCTCTCTCTCTTTCTCCTCTGGATGGTAAAAGTCAACATTTATTTTGCCAGCCTGCCCACACCCTGGGCCTTTACACAGACAGCCACAATGAGACCAGCAAGATGACACTTTAGTTGTGATTTCTGTGACTATAACATTTCTCTTTGGCCCCCAGTAGTCTAGTCTCTCTCTCTCTTTCTCCTCTGGATGGCATAAGTCAACATTTATTTTGCCAGCCTGCCCATGTCCTGGGCCTGTACACAGACAGCCACCATGAAACCAAGAATACACTTTATTTGCGATTTCTGTGACTATAACATTTCTCTTTGGCCCCCAGTAGTCTAGTCTCTCTCTCTCCTCTCTCTCTCTCTCTCTCTCTCTCTCTCTCTCTATCTCTCATTCCCCCTCTGGATGGCAGGAGCACATGCTGGAAAGCTGTAATTTCACCATGGGCCCAAGCTGCACCCATGGCATTCAACTAGGTCAGAGGGGCCTCCAGCCAGGGGCTGCTGAGGAACAGAATGCATCGGCGGCACTGGATGAGGAAGAACAGCCACCTTGGTGGCACTGAAGCAGGAAGAAGAGCTGCATCAGTGGCTTAGGAGGCAGTAGCGAGCTTTGGGAAGCAGCAGCTAGGAGCCAAAAAGGGAGAAGAGGAGGGTTCCAGCTCAGAAGATCAATGACCAATCACTAGAGGAGGTGGGCTGCTTAAACTCTGGCAGGGCTTTAAATAGCCCAGGCTTGGCCATGCCTACAAGGAAAGCTGAAATTTCATTTTAGCCCCAAGCTTCGCCCACAGCATTCAATTAGGGTGGAGGGGCAACCATTTGGGGGCTGCTGTGAAACAGAACCATATCGGCAGAACTGGAGGAGGAAGAAGAGCTGCATTGGTGGCATCAGAGCAGGAAGACGACCCACATCGATGGCTTGGGAGGCAGCAGCTGGGAGCCAATAAGGGAGGAGAGGAGGCTCCCAGATCAGAAGATTTTTGGCCCACCCTTCCATACCACTCCACCACCATTATTAAATGGACTGCAGGAACCATGCCCCAAAGGAGTGCACCAACAAGGGGAAGGAACAGGGGGAGGAGTGCCTTGAAGGGGGGACCCTAGGGTGGATTAGGCATCACTCTGTCTGGAAGCCTGAAGGGTTGGCTGATTCAAGGGACCTAAACTGGACACTTGATGCAGAGGACTGGGATACATGACATACTTCAGGTACTGTTCTGCCTTTAGTACTCAAGGTACTGTGTTTCACAGATTTACTCAGCAGGTCAGGCCCTCTACTCCCAAAGTGCCAACCTCTGAGTGCAGTCTTGTGAACAGTGTAACAGACAAGGTAACCCTCTTGTCTGTTTTTGTGAGTTCGGAGCAACTTTTGGTCTCAAGTTCTGTAGAGATTCAAACTGTTAACCTCTTGCTAGCATACCCAATGCACAGGCTCAGATATATCTGTCTTCGGGGGGCCAGATATCTTTGACTATGGGCACCTAACCAGGTATTCAGAGATGAACACTTAAAACTTTAATAAAGACCTCAGATTTAAAACGCTTCTCTTTCCAGTTTGGTACCACCATACAAGCTTAGGTCTGCTGTCAGCTATAACCATAAATATTTCTTAGCTAAAGAAAGAAATTCAAAGACAGACAAGGTGTGCTCTAAAATTAGAGTTTTTACTAAAATATATAATAGTATGTCAAACATACAATACAGCACTCTTACATCACAAGACATACATATCTTTAAACAAAACAAGGTTTAAAACAGTGCAATTCCTACAACAATATTTAGATTGGTCTAGCTTTCTAAATACTTGTTTTCAGTGCTCAGATGTTTTCTTGGTCAGTGTCAGATAAAAGTGTGTCTGTAGTGAAACAGAATAATCTTTAAAAGCTGGTTTTGCCCACCTCTTTTGCATGATGTCATCTAGCTCCTCCCTGTCAAAATATCTAAAAAATATATATTTCTATACAACCACAGGATGTAATTTCAAAGTATTAATTCTGCAACCTTAGCATAACTCAATTTCAAATGACATCTCTTTGATCCCAGGATGAGTTTCCTCCCTCCAGGACATGAAGGAACATTTACACTTCGCACCCCTGTGTAAGAATTTGAGTTTCCTTCCAACATTGTAAAATGGATATTTCATGGCTTAGCTACAAATAATCCACATCCTAACTAAGGCTATAAAATGGAAACTCTTAGGAGTTAATCTAATCACAGAGATCTGCTGATCAGCATATCCTGTCCTGTTAGGACTGAAACCTGGGGGTGAGTGAGGTCATTCCAAGTGCACTGGCATTTCCAACTGACAAAGTCAATACCACATTTCTGTTATTTTTAAGAAATAAAAAAAATGATACAGGACTCAGAGCTGGCTGTCTACATCACACTCCTCCCCACCTAGACTGAATTTGAGGGATCTATCCCCTACATGGGATGAGCTTCCCAAATCATTTCACTCCTCATAGACTCTAGATAGCCCTTCGGAGTTCTGATTCTGAATGCCTACCCTATGTATGATTGTCAGATCATATCCTTGCAAAGCAAGACTCCATCTTAGCAGTCTCCCATTGCTCTTTCCCATCTGCATCAGCCAAACCAGGGGATTGTGGTCAGTCTGCATGACAAAGTGCTGCCCATACAAGTGTGGCTCTAATTTCTTCATAGTCCACACTTAGGCAAGACACTCCTTTTCCACCATGGAGTACACTTGCTCCCTGGGAAGCAGCTTCAGGCTCAGGTACACTACCGGGTGATCTGTCCCTTGGCTAGATGTCTAGCTAAGTACTGCCCCGATACCCACATCTGAGGCGTCCGTCCGAACTGTAAAGGTTTCGCTATAGTCCAGACTTGTCAAAACTGGAGCACTGCACAGTGCCTCCTTCAGTCTGGTAAAGGCTTCCTCACAGGCTGGGCCCCAGGTAATTTTCTTTGGCATCTTTTTCTATGTCAGGTCAGATGGGGGAGCAGCCAGGGCACTGTAATTGGGTATAAATATTCTGTAGTACTCTGCTGTCCCTAGAACGCTCCTGACCTGCTTCTGGGTTTCTGGTCTGGGCCATGCCTGGATCACTTCTATCATTATTTGGTTAGGATGGAGCTGTCCCCAGCCTACCACATGCCTGTGGTATGCCACTTCCCTTTGGCCATCTGGCACTTCTCAGCTTTGACAGTGAGCCCGGCCCTCTGTATCCTGTCCAGAACTTCCCTAAGGTGGGATAGGCTTTCCTCCCAGCTGGTACTAAAGATGGCAATGTCATCCAGGTACGCCACGGCATACTCCTCAGCACCATTTAACACTTGGTTCACCAACCTTTGGAAAGTGGTTGGGGCATTCTTCATTCTGAAAGGCAATACTTTAAACTCATATAAGCCTATTGGAGTGATGAAGGCCGACCTCTCCCTAGCTCTGTCTGTCAATTCTACCTGCTAATACCCCTTCATCAGGTCAATAGTAGTAAGGTAGGTCTCCCCTCCCAACTTGTCCAGAAGTTCATCCATCTGGGGCATCGGGTGGGCATCAGACTTCATGACTGCATTCAGTCCACGATAGTCCACACAGAAATGAGTTGAGCCATCTGGCTTGGGCACAAGGACTACTGATGAGGCCCAGGGGCTGTGGGATCTCTGGATTACCCCTAAATCCAGCATCTCCTCCACTTCCCTCCTAATGTCCTTTTGGACAGCCTCTGACACCCGATATGCTGTCTGCCATATGGGCGTCTGTGTCCCTGTCTCCACATCGTGTGTCGCTAAGGGGGTTAGTCCAGGCTTGGCGCTAAACAAGGGGGCAAAGTCTGCTAAAACCTTCCTTACTTTCTGGACCTGGTCTGGGACCAGCTGGGGAGACAATTTTACTGCCTCCACAGAGGACTCCCGCTTACTTTCCTCCAGCAAATCCAGAAGGGGGTTTCCTTCATCCATCCCCTCCCCATGACTACACACTGCAAACACCATGTCAGCCCTATTTGCATATGGCTTCATCATGTTGACATGGTACATCCTTTCAGTCTGTCTTCTGTCAGGCAACTCCACAATGTAGTTCATGTCATTTACCTTCCTAACCACTTTGTACAGTCCTGCCCACTCAGCTTGCAGCTTGTCTTTCTGGACCGGAATAAAGACCATGACTTCCTGACCCACCATGTACGAGCGAGCTCTGGCTCTGCGGTTGTACCACACCTTTTGTTTTTGTTGGGCAGCTGTCAGGTTGCTCTGGGCTGTCCCCATAAGCTCCTTCAGTCTTTCCCTAAACCTAAGGACGTAATCCACTATGGGAGTGCCCCGGGTGGCGTGCTTGCCTTCCCAGTCCTCCTGGATCAAGTCTAGGGGCCTACGTACCCGGCGTCCATATAAGAGTTCAAAGGAAGAAAATCCTCTCGACTCTAGGGTCATCTCCCTGTATGCAAACAACAGGTGGGAAAGGTATTTCTCCCAGTATCTCCTATGCTGTTCAGCAAATGTCCGGAGCATTGCCTTCAAGGTACCATTGAATCATTCCACAAGATCATTGGCTTGTGGGTGATATGGTGTCGTGCATCTCTGCACCACCCCACACTTCTCCCATAAACATTTCATCTGGTCCGACATGAAGGAACCCCCTCAATCAGTGATTACCTCCTGCAGAAACCCAACACGGGAGAAAATCCAAAGTAAGGCATCTGCCACTTTTTTCTGTCCTCAGAGAGGATAAGGTGACTGCCTCTGGGTACCAGGTGGCATAATCCACCACAGTCAGGATGAATCTCTTCCCTGAGGAGCTGGGGGTATTTAAAGGCCCCACAATATCCATTCCCACTCTTTGGAATGGCTCCTCCACTATGGGCAAGGGGATCAGGGCAACTTGGGTTTTCTTGCCCACCTTCCCTATTTCTTGGCACCGGTGACAAGACCTGCAATACTCCTTCACCTGCTGGGTGAAGTTAGGCCAGTAGAAATTCTGGGCCAACCACTGTGTTGTGCGCTCGATTTCCAGACGACCAGACAAGGGAATATCATGTGCAATCTTAAGCAGCTGCTCACGATACCCCTGGGGAACGACATGCTGCCTGCTTAGCATCCCTCCCTCTGTCTGTACTGTCTGTGTATACATAAGTCCATTTTCCCAATAAACCTTATGTCTGCCTTCACTTCCCTGTGTGCCCTCCGAGTCTGCCCAAGCCCTCAGATTCTCTAAACGAGGGTCACTCCTCTGAGCAGCTGCAAACCCCTCACACATTCCCAAGGCATGGGACAGGTCCCCTTCAGTCACTAAACTAGGGTTCCTAGCACTAGCATTGGGGCCCTCAGGATCACTGTCAATCCTAACCCTGTGACACGGGGTCACCCCTCCATCTTCAGAGTAACCCTCTGTAGCTGGGTGGTTAATTGCTCCTGGGGAAATTTCTATCCCCTTTTTATCAGTCTCCCCCTCTAGAGACACAGGCTGGGGAACCAGCATCTCAGTATCTTCCCCAATGGCTTCTGGGGGGCTCAAGGAACCACAATTTTCCCTAGCCGCTTGGCTACAGGTAACTGCACATACCACCCCCTGCTGGAGATTGTTACCCAGATCACACCCACTGCTAATGTGTTGGCTACAGCCACCTGCTGCACAGTTCCCCCATTTCACCCCAGTCCAGGAGAACACTAGTGAGTAGTAATGTTTTCTCTTCACCAGTAAACCCTTGTACAGTTACGTATTTATTGGGTGTAAGCTGACCAGGCTGTACCAGATCCCCCTTTACCAATGTCAGGGATGCCCCTGTGTCCCTTAACCCCTGCATCTGTACCCCATTCACCATGACTGGTTGCATGTGTTCTCTCATGTTCACTGGCATGCTTCCAGGGACACACAAACAACCCACTTCTTTTCTAGCACTCTGTTGTGTATTATGGCTCGCCTTTTTGGGGGAACTGTCTGGCAATATGCCCAGTTTCTTTACACAACCAACAGGCATTTCTTACTTCAGAGAAATCTTTTCTTTGAAACCTGGGGCTAACTGGTTTCAGTGGAGGCAGTGAGGGTTTTTAGCTACCCTGAAGGCACGCTTTTCCCTTTCTGTGCTGCTACGCCTGCCCCATTCATTCTCAGTGCAGGTCTGCTCTTGGCATAACAGTCTGAGAGTTCAGCAGCCTCTTGCACTGCTTTTGGATCTCAGTCCTCTAGCCAGGTTTTTAGCTCTGCTGGGCATGCCCAATAAAGCTGTTCTAATAAAATCACATTTTCAATTTTATCAACAGAATTTGCCTCAATTCCTTCCCACCAACATTTTAAAAACTGACGTTGTTTAGTGACTAGCTCCTCGTAGTTCATATCAGGGCTTCTCCTGAGCTTACGGAATTTATCTCTATATGATTCAGCATTTAATTCAAACTTTTTTAACAGTGCAGCTTTTAGCTTGCTGTAATCATTGCTGTCTTCATTGTCCATTTGACCCAATGCATCTCGAGCTTTCCTGGTAAGTAGCGGGGATAGCTGGAAGCTCCAGGACTCTTAAGGAATTTTAGCCTGAATACAAACTTTTTCAAAAGAATTTAAAAAGGCATCCATGTCCTCCCCTTCCTTAAATTCAGCTATTAATTTGGAGTTAAATTTGTAACCCAGTCCTGCAGTCCCAGTTAAACCCAAGCCACTTACCTGCTCTGATGCCGCTGGTCAGAGTCGCATCTTCTCCAGCTTGTGTTGCCTCTGGTGCTCCTCTCTCTTCTCCTTTGCAGCTCACTGGCGCTCGCGCTCCTCATGGTCTGCCTCCCTCTGTTGTTGTTCTGCCTCTCTGCATTCTCACTCTGCCTCACAGTCTGCCTCTTGCTTCTCTTGCTCTCTCCTCTCCTGGGACTCCAACTCCATCCCACACAACTCAATTTGCAGATTGAGTACCTCTGGATTCAGGAGACTGGTGGCCATTCCCTGCTGCTCTGGCCCTTCACTGACAGTGACCCTGCTGTCCTTTTCAGTCACGGTCAGTGACTCGCTGCTCTGGGTATCTGTTACCATCAGGGCATCTATGAGGTTCTGATTTTTGGCTGACACTTTGAACTGGACTCCCCTGTCCCTGCACAACTGCTTCAAGTAATCTAAAGTGTGCCTGCTGTAGGCAGAAGCCATCTTCTTCTTCCCTGACTATGGCTACTTTGACTTTGCACTTTAGAAAAAAAAAATAGGTAGGAACTTGACTGTACACCAAGTGATATATAGTTCTGTTTCCTTTTTAAAATACAACTCTGTCTTTTTCTTTCTTTGCAAGAGAGCTTACGGTCTCAGCTGAAACAGAACAATAAAGCTTGTGATACCAAAATTATGCCACTGCTGCCAACCAATCTATCACAGATTTTCTCAGCAGGTCAGGCCCTCTACTCCCAAAGTGCCAACCTCTGAGCGCAGTCTTGTGAACAGTGTAACAGACAAGGTAACCCTCTTGTCTGTTTTTGTGAGTTCGTATTAACCTTTGGTCTCAGGTTCTGGAGAGATTCAAACTGTTAACCTCTTGCTAGCATATCGAATGCACAGGCTCAGATATATCTGTCTTCAGGGGGGCCAGATATCTTTGACTATGGGCACCTAACCAGGTATTCAAAGATGAACCCTTAAAACTTTAATCAAGACCTCAGATTTAAAACACTTCTCTTTCCAGTTTGGTACCACCATACAAGTTTATTGTCTGCTGTCTGCTATAACCATAAATATTTCTTAGCAAAAGAAAGCAATTCAAAGACAGACCAGGTATGCTCTAGAATTAAAGTTTTTACTAAAATATATAATAATATGTCAAACATACAATACAGAACTCTTATAGCACAAGACATACATATCTTTAAACAAAACAAGGTTTAAAACAGTGCAATTCCTACAACAATATTTAGATTTGTCTAGCTTTCTAAATACCTGTTTTCAGTGCTCAGATGTTTTCTTGGTCAGTGTCAGATAAAAGTGTGTCTGTAGTGAAACAGAATAATATTTAAAAGCTGGTTTGCCCACCTCTTTTGCATGAGGTAATCTAGCTCCTCCCTGTCAAAATATCTAAAAAATATATATTTCTATACAACCACAGGATGTAATTTCAAAGCATTAATTCTGAAACCTTAGCATAACTCAATTTCAAATGACACCTCGTTGATCTCCGGTTGAGTTTTCTCCCTCCAGGACATGAAGGAACATTTACACTTCACACCCCTGTGTAAGAACTTGAGTTTCCTTCCAGTGTTGTAAAATGGATATTTCATGGCTTAACTACAAATAACCCACATCCTAACTAAGGCTATAAAATGCAAACTCTTAGGAGTTAATCTAATCACAGAGATCTGCTGATCAGCATATCCTGTCCTGTTAGAACTGAAACTTGGGGGTGAGTGAGGTCATTCCAAGTGCACTAGCATTTCCAACAGACAAAGTCAATACCACATTTCTGTTATTTTTAAGAAATAAAAAAAATGATACAGCACTCAGAGCTGGCTGTCTACATCACACTGTGCATCCTATAGGATAGCATTGACTATGAAGGTCTCAGTGACCTGGGGCAGAGTTCATGCTGTGGCAGCTGGTTTTGGGGGGGATAAGTTATTCTGGAGGGCTATATCCTCTTGGACCGTCACAGTGTTCCTAGGGGAATATGCTCCTAGAAAGTGCAAATCTGTGGGGATGATTGCAAATGTTCTGGGAGGAGGTCAACACTAGGTGGGATTGATTGTGCCTATATGTGTGTATATGCAGTACTGAAGGGATTTGGGGTATTGGTCATAAAGGGTAAGTTGCCGAGAAATGAAATAACTATGTTGGGCTCACCATATCTGTTGTCACTGATGCTAAGGAGTAACTTACTAGTATAAGAGTCAATTTACTGCCAGGCTGAACACAGCTGTCTTGAATTGAGGATTGATTCTATCTAATGGTCAGTTCTCGTACATGATAAAACTAGGCAGTATGGCAGTGTCTCTAGGCATGGACTGGGGGGGATTTGCAGTCACACTGGGTGATGTAAGTGCTTGGGGGCCATGTAGGAGAGGTGGGGGTGGAGATGAAGCCATCAGGGGAAGAGATAGTCAATGGAGGTTTGGGAGGCAGATAAGGAGCTGTCACTACAAGAAGGAGGGTTGGGGCTGGTTCCAGGGCAAGGGGGCTGGTACAGGGGACAGGGGGGCAGAAGGGAAATCGGGGGGACAAAATAGTGAGATGCAAAGAATGTAGGATGGCAGTCTGGATGGGCACATTATGGAAACTACGGGAATGTCCCATATGCCACAGGCAGGGGGACCTGCAGGCAGAAGTCCAGAGGCTGGAAGTGGAGCTAAGGTTGATGAAAGGAGGCTTGGGGAAGTGTGGGGGTAGGCCAGGCACCCCATTGGGCATATAGGGAAGCCGAGACAGCAGGACCTATAGACTGGATGAGGAAACCAGGCAGCAATATGGAGCTGTATCCAAACAACAGCAGGGGCTCTGACTGGTGCTGTGGGGCAGCTTCAAGTAACAGGTATGTGGTATTGGTGGCAGAAACAGGCAGGATGTTGGGGCTCCCAGAATTGTGGCAAGGCGGCATGATTGTAGGGGGTATGAAGAGGCCAATGGTCCAGAGGGGATGGGGAACAGGATACTGGGAGGAGAAGGTATAACAGGTGGGGTGGACTGGGGAGCAGAGCAGAGCAGGGTAGCCTGTGAGGGGCTGCAACCCAGAGAGGCATGAAATAGTACACAGCAGAGTGAAGATTGTCGGAGGGGGTGGAATGGCTACTAAGGGAGGGGTGGTTAGCATTGCAAGGAAACCAGGTGGAGGGAAATGGAGGGGATGAGCAGGGGCTGGATCCAGGAGCTAGTGGCCAGAAAAGAGGTTATGCACTTCTGGGTGAGGAACCCAAGGCAGGAATATTAGTTGGGGGAGGTTGAGGCTGGGGGTCACTGAGGAAGAGAAGGACTTAGAGGTGATGGTAATGGAGAGCATGAACAACTTTGCTCAATGCAGGAAAGCTACTACTAAGGTTAATAAGATGCTAGGGTGTCTTGCAAGGGGATTGTCATCCAGACATAGGGAGGTGATCCTGCCCCTCTATAGGTCTGTAGTCAGGCCACACCTGAACTACTGCATGCAGTACTGGTGACTGTATCTGATGAAGGATATCAGACTGCTAGAGGGGGTGCAGCGCAGGGTGACAAAAATAATATGGGTGATGGAAGACAAAACCTACAAGGGCAGATTGAGGAAGCTGAATTTGTACCCCCTGGAGGAGAGGGACAGGGGAGATATGATAGAAACATTCAAATATTTGAAGTGGATCAACAGATCTGGCTCTGGCAGGTTATTCAGGCTGAGGAAGGGAAGGGACACGCAAGAGCATGGGCTGAGATTGGAAGGGGTCAGATTCAGGAATCAGATGAGGAGGCATTATTTCACATGGGTGGTGTCGAAATAGAATGCCCTACCAGTGGAGGTGATATCATGTAATACAGTGAGCAGTTTCAAAAGGGCATGGGACAGGGCAAGGGGTTATGGGTGGGTCATGCTGAGAAACTTCAGGGGGTGAGAAGGGAGGAGGGGTGGGGCAGCTGCAAACTAGGGGTGCTAGTTGCATACTCAAACAGACAAGATAGACCATGAGGCCTGTTTTTGCTGGCAGATTCGTATGTTCATATGTTAAGCCAACGTTTATTTTGCCAGCATGCCCATGCTCTTGGCCTGTACAGAGAGCCACAATGAAACCAAGAATACACTTTATTTGTGATTTCTGTGGTTATAACATTTATCTTCGGGCCCCAGTAGTCTAGTCTCTCTCTTTATTTGTCCTCTGGATGACACAAGTCAACATTTATTTTGCTAGCATGCCCTTGCCCTGTTCTCAAATAACTCTCCTCTCCTCTCCTCTCCCCCTCTTTACTACTTATTAAGTTGATCTCCACTCTGCTGCCATCAATGGAATAATCATGGAGAGAACAACAAGACCGACAACACAACCAAACCAAGAGTCACTGACCGACCGACCACAGCAGCTGCAGCCTATGCTCAGATCTCCCCACCATGTGACTTTGGTCCTCTGACTCCTGGACTTGGCTCCACCCTCCTCTCCTCAGTCTTTGGTCCACCTGGCACCACCTGTTCCTCCAGTTAGAACTACACAGGCAGTAGCATGGCAACTTGGAGGGGGTGCCCAGGGCAGGAAGAGAAATAAATTCCCAACCCATTAATGTGTTGCCCCCGTTGAGGTACCAGCAATGGCATGCAGAAAAAAAGCCTTGCTTTCCATGGACCCAGGACCAGACTTCTGCTGCAAAGTCTGTATTTATCTGGGTCCATATATTCAGGGTTTGATCCGGGGGTCCAGATTTCAGATGGAACAGTGTGCCCAGCCCTAATAAAAATGTCCCATTTCTATTTATTTTCTGATTAAATTGATAGTTTTATAATACTAACTTCCATACAATGTTTCTAGCAGTTCTCCTATTGAAGCGCTGTTCAAATATCAACAGAAAACTGCTTCAAGTTTTTCCATGAAATAGATCAGTAAATACATCAGTAGGATAACCCATGTGCTGATGAAGATGCTATAGCTTATTGTCTCTGACTACCACCAAACTGATCCAGCTACACAGAGTGTGAAAAGGAGCTCTGTATATTCTACCACTTTTGTTTTCAGTTTCAGTACTTCTTCAGATCGTTAATGTGGATCAGTCTTCAACGTCTTGGTTTATATTTTTTTTTCTAGCATATTCTGAGAATTGGTCAGTATTTTTTTTTAATCTCTCTTGGGAAGTGTATCCTTCTCTAACCCCATCCCCTCCCCAACACTTTGTTATTACTAACTGTCTTTGGCAAGTCCTACGAGATGTCATCTAATCTATTCACCTGTCCTTAGCCATCCCTGTGTGTCCCATTTAGTGCATTTGAGATCCAGCTGTTAGAAAGAAAATATGTTGGAACTTTTATACTGAGATTGATTGAAAGCTGTGAAAATGATCAACGTGACACTCTTAAGTTGTAAGCAGCCTTATGTACATTTTTGATTTGCCCAGTCCCATTTATTCTTTGCCAAAATATTGTTTTGCTTTGTATCCAGTGCATTACTTTCAGTGAGCATTGTGAATCTGATGAGCCCCCCCCCCCAAAGCTGGCACATGTAAAATAAATCTGTTAACTCTTGTGGCAAGTAGGATAACAACAACAAACACAAAAAAATAACAGACATTTTACATAATGACAACACATGAAAGTGAATGACATAACCCTAGCTGAGATCAGATTTACAACATAAGCAGCTATTATTGCAGTATTTTCAAGAATACATTAAGAATATAACTTTACAGAATGAACTAATAAACTGATTAGAACAGGGGTCATGTTACCTCTGATACTGAAGACAGCACTCCAAACCTTCTTATTGTATCGTTGCTGAAACAGTAATAGGCAATCTTGGCATATTTCCCATTGCCATGGCAGGCTGGTTCCTACAAAACTTTGTCTGTATTATGCATTATAGAGAAAAAAAAACAACAAATATGTTGCAGGTGATACCTTGTATTGGACTAACAAAATTATTTCTGAGAAATTTCTCAGAAATAATTTTGTTAGTCCAATAAAATGTATCACCTGCAACATATTTGTTGTTTTTTCTCTACATTGTTGACTGGACTAATTAACACGGCTACCACATTTCTTTTACTGTGCATTAGTGACCCAAATGAAATATTCAAAGTAGTTAGGTAACAGGCAAACTGAAAACCATTTTGTGCTCCATGCAAGTGTGGTGACATGCATTGCAATGCCACTTCAAACTACCAGTGCTTGTTAAATCTTATAAAACTGTCAGCTCATGGGAGGTGCTCATCCTACCTGCAGTAAGTGTTAAAGAGTTTTTTGACATGTGCCAGCTTGGGGAAGGGGGAGCATACCAGATGTACAATGCTCACTGAAAGTAATACTAATAATAATAATCTTTATTTTTATGGCACCTTTCTAAAACCAAGGTGCCTAACAAACAATTATAAAACAAACATAAAATCAATCAATATAAATACTTTACAATGAATATTTCAGTTAAAACCAGAATATTAATCAGTCACCAAATGCTTTTTTCTACAAGTAAGTTTTTAGAGCCTGTTTGAATCCCTCCACGGTCGCGCATTCCCAAAGCTGATGGGGTAGAGAATTCCAGAGGTAAGGGGCCGCAAGCATAAATGCCTGGGCCCTAGAAGATTTTAAACAAACCCTCAAAATCTCTAACAACCCCTTATCAGCCAAGCGGAGCAATCGCCCAGGGCTATAAAGACCAGAAGCTCTTTCAGGTAGTCCGGGCCCTGTCCGTGTAGGGCTTTATAAGTCAGAAGTCTGGCTTTAAAGGTAATCCGCCACTGTACCAGCAGCTAGTGCAGTTCACGCAGCACCAGAGTGATATGACAGGACTGAGACGTTCCCGTCAATAACCGGGCCATGCGTTCTGCACCAGCTGCAAGTGGCGGATATCCACCCCAGGTGGCCCTAGATAAAGGGAATTGCAGTAATCCAGGTGTGAGGACACAAAGGCATGGACCAACGTGGGGAGATCACCAGACGGAACAAGATGCTTAACCCTGGAGATATTCCTCAGATGGTAAAAAGAGGATTTGATGACTGCTGACACCTGTGAACATAGTGTCAGCCCTTCATCAAAAATTACCCCCAGGTTACGCACCTATTCAGAGGTCGGGAGTGATAAGCCCCCAAGAAAGTGTCCAGAGGGCTAACCCCCCAACCCCCTATCCGGCACCCCAGGTCTACAACCAGCACCTCAGTCTTTTCCAAATTCAACTTCAACCAGCTGAAATTCATCCAGTCCTGGATTTCGGCAAGGCGGTTATTAAATATCAAAACAGCTTTATCCTGGTTGGGTGCAAATGAAAGGTAGAGCTGGGTATCATCAGCATAGCAGTGAAACCTCAGCCCATGCCTTCTTACAATGTCTCTGAGGGGTAGCATGTACACTTCGAACAACATGGGGGACAACACCGATCCCTGAGGCACCCCACGTGACAGAGGGACTGGGTCTGATGAATAAATCCCCGACACCACCTTCTGAGTTCTTCCATTGAGAAAAGATGTAAACCACCTGAGAACTGTATCAGACAGGCCACAGATGAACTTCAGGCGAGCGAGTTGGACCCCATGATCCACAGTGTCAGAAAAACCAAGATGGAACATTTTTTCCGATCTCTAGCCATCAGGAGATCATTGAGCACCCAAACCAGCACCATCTCAGTACTGTGCCTCTTTCAGAAACTAGACTGGAGAGGTTCATAGATGTTATGGATACTCACGTGGTTCTCCAGCTGTACAGCCACTACTTTCTCAATCACCTTCCCTATAAAGGGAAGGTTTGAGATTGGTCTGTAGTTCACATGACAGCCTGGTTCCAAGGAAGCTTTCTTCAGGAGGGGAGTTACCACCGCCTCCTTCAGGGAGCTAGGAAACTCACCTGTTTCCAAGGAGCACCAGACTATCTATGCAAGGACTGGACCAATGATGTCACTACAATCCATAATCAGGGTAGTTGGTCCTGGATCCAAACTACAGCATGTAGGGTGCATACCCTGGACAATCCACATGACATGCGTGAACTCCAGGTGGTCAAAGGAACTCCAGGAAAACTGAGGAGCAGAGACCAAGTGCCGGTCCAAAGCAACACCCATAGAGTGTGCTGGTTGGAGCTCAGCCCTAATGTCAGCCATCTTAGTCCCAAGAATAGAGCAGGCTCATCACACTTCACTTGTGAAAAAGCTTTCTGAACCTGTAGACAGGCTGGGTTGCACAGCCTGTCCACAGTACGAAAAAGCTGAGCTGGTCTATTCTGAGCAGTCGCAATCTCCCTGGACAGGAACTCTGCCTTCTTATGAGTGATTGCGGATTGATAGGCTTGGTAATGGTCATCAGTCTAAGGTGGTCAGCATCCTGGGCAGTTCTCTGCCAGCAATGCTCTAACCTTTGTCCTAATCTCCGCATCTCCCTCAAAGTCCCACCAAACCAAGGGGGCTGAGGGTGAAGGAAGAGAGGATGAATGCAGACAGGAGCAACGATATCCAGGGCCACAGAAATGGCCATATTATAGGCCATCACTAGGGCTTCTGGGTCACTGTTTGTCACTGGAAGGATCAATAGGTCAAGCACCGCCGCCAGGCCTTCAGGACTAATGTCACATAAAGGGCAGTATCTGACCATCTCTACAGGGGTAGGCCTATGAAGGGTTGTGTGGAAACTGAACCACACAGTGTAATGATCAGACCTTCCAACTGATTCCACTCCCAGGTCAGAGGCTTCGATCCCCAGGAGGAATACTAGGTCAAGAGAGTGACCGTGTTTGTGGGTAGCAGTGGAAATAATCTGTGTAAGGCCCAAAGAAATCATCAGTTGGGGGAAGTGCTGTCCAAATTCCGAGAGTTCGTCATTGACTCAAACATTGAAGTCACCCAGGACCATCAGCCTGGCTGACTCAAATGCCAGGTTGAGCACTGGATACAAACCAAAACAGTATTTTGGCAAAGAATAAATGGGACAGTACAAATTGAAAAAATTCATATGGCTGCTCTCAACTTGAGCGTCATGTTGATCATTTTCACAGATTTCAATAAATCTCAATATAAAAGCTCCAAAATATTTTCTTTCCAACAGGCTGATGTACTGAAACTGTAATGTGAATGTCACTTGCTGGCACAAGAAGACGAGTGCAGGCATGTTTGCCCCTGGGGTAGTACTCGCTATGCCTGGGAAGATGCCAAGGCACGCAGGTCTTGGAAGTGCAAGGGCTTCAGGGACTCTTAAAAATGGGAGATAAGATATTGAGACATGGGAGTGACTGAAATGTAACAGCAGTAGAAGTAGTGCCCCTTTGGATGAAGTGTTAGAGTAGTACAGTGGGCGTCCGGAACACTCTAGATAAATTGTGAGAATCTGCTGAAAACTGAAGTGGTACACCAAAATGTGCACTGGTTGTCCCTGATGCCCTTTTGCCCTGACCCATGGTGGCAAATGTAATGGAAGAGGAGCTGGTGTTTCATATTATAGAGTGGGTACTCCTCTGACTGGGAAGTGCCACCTTATAACCCTGGATAGAGGGGGATGCCCTGCCCTTACATATGTGGCTGGCTCTCACAATATCAAACTATTTGTTCTTCTTAAATCAGCCACAAATTAAGTAAAATAAACATTTTAAAAACCCTTTCTTGCCCCCCTGAGGTGGCCAGGGCTAATCCCGTGACAATTAAAGTCAGACGCAAAAAATGGCTTTTTGAAAAAAATGAATGCTCTTGTATATTATGGATTTGTATGTGCTTTTTGTCAATTTATTGTATTCTGTAGATATGTTTATTAACGGTTACTGTATTGATTGCATCTGTTTTATTTATGTACTTATTGGTTGTGAAAATGAGCAGTAATGCTTATCAGCTAACAAGTATAGAAAATAAAAAGTGAAAAATGAAATGAAATCCCCTTTCTATCCCAATCATCTTCCATCCTCTACTCACAACTTCCCATATTCAGCTTTAAAAGAAAAATGCCAGGCTTTTGGCTCTGTGCTAGGAGTCAGGTCCATCTTTTTTTTTTTTTTTTGCAATTCAAATTTTATTAAAGATTATTAACCAGAGGAATACATCCGTGAAAGGCAAATAACAATTGACAATACACATGAAGAACAAAGACAGTCCGATGCAGTCCAACCCCCACCCAGCCCCACCCCAACAAAAAAAAAAATTAGAGATATAAATGGCAGTGAAATATGTTGAAGTAAAGAAACCCTCCCTCCCTCCTCCCTCTGCACAGCACACAAAATAGCAGCCTAAAGCCAAAAGAAAATACGGGCCAAACTAATCAGAACAGGAATAAAGGGAATATAAATGACCCCAAACCGATTAAACTTGGGTAATTTATTCTGAAGACTAGCAATGGTCCTTTCTGTTCTAAGGTTAGCCAGGAGTTCTTGTAACCATTCGCCATAGGTGATCAGTGAGGTATCTTTCCAATGCTTCAAGACCACCTTTTTAACTGAAGCAGAGATCAAACAAATATGGTACTTCCTATTCTTGACATCAATAGAAGAGACATCCCCCAGCACACATATCTGCGCCATAAAAAGATTGCCCAACCCCAAGAGGGGATCCAACTTCTGTTTAATAGTGTCCCACAATGGGATTATTTTAGAACAGCTCCAAAAAATATGAAGGAGGTCCCCCTCTGCTTGTAAACATCTAAAACAGGCAGAGGAAGAAATCATGCCAAGGCTAGTCAGTTTCAAGGGAGAAAATTAAATATTATGTAGTAATTTAAATTACATAATTCTAAGTCTATCCTGCAACAAAAACTTATGACAAGATTTCCAAATACTAGCCCAATCAAAATTATAATCCGGGAACAGCAGGGACCAATATCTCTTGGGCGCCAGAACTGCGGGTGTACCAGCTGAGTAACACACCATATATTGCCGAGACAGTATGAGCTACCTCAGACAAGGGGTTGCAGTGTGTCACAGAAATCGAGGGATACCCTATTAGAGGAAGGTACCAAATTTATTCACAATCAGATGACGAATTGAAAAATTTTAAAATCATCTTTTGAGAGATTCGAATTTGTTTAAGATCTCAATTGAAGTAAGGTAGCTACCTCCATCCGATGGCAAATCTTTAACTAAAGTATCCTTTGGTAAAGGTAACCAATCCCCCCTAATGGGTTTCCTATCTATCAAAAGATTGGGATTACCCAACAATGGTTGGGAGGGATCTGAAATATGAGAGTACTTTAAGAAGGTACACAACTGCATATGTACTTTGAGAGATGTCTCAATGGGGGAGTTACGTAGTGAGATGGGAAGAGAATTTGGGCTAGAATACAATAAGGCCCTGGGTGAAAGGCCCGAATTGAGAATTTGAGAAATCTCGATTTTTAACCAAAGAGGAGAATAACTAGTGTCTCCAGAATCATCATTGGTCATAAGCCACTTAAGATACTTATTAGCATGGCTGGCCCAGTAATACAAACCAAAGTGGGGCAACCTTAAGCCCCCAGACAGTTTAGGGGCAGCCAATATGCCATAAGCCAGCCTAGGTTTTTTATGGTTCCATATGAAAGCAGAGATTATACAATGAACTTTTTTAAACCATTTTAACGGAAGCCAGATATTTAACATGTTCATGGGGTAAAATAAATGGGGAAAAACATTCATTTTCACTAAGTTAATTTTACCCCAGATAGACAGAGGGAGTAACGCCCATCTATTAAGATCCATTTCAATACTTTGCAACACTGGATCTAGATTATATTTGGCTAAACGAGAGGACACTCTGGGTAAAGTAAGGCCCAAATATTTAATTGCCACTGGATTCCAGGCCAATCCAAAGGGAGTAACATCCTGAGCAAAAGTTTTATAATTTAAAGGGAGAACTACCGACTTTCCAGTATTGAGCTTGTAATTAGCCACTGCACTGAAATTGTCAATAGTTTTAAGCAGGACGGAATAGAAGAGGGCGGATATGAGACTAACAACAAAGGTCATCTGCATACGTAGAACTTTCAAGGTGTGGTCCAAAACCTGAATACCCTGAATACCTGATTTAGTTTAATCTGTCTAATAAGGGTTCAATATATAAATTAAAAAGCAGCGGGGACAGTGGGCAACCTTGTCTGGTGCCAACATAAAGTTTGAAAGGATCAGAGGTTAGACCATTACAAGTAACCCTCGTGGTTGGGAACTTATAGAGAGAATTAATCCAACAGCAAAACTGTGGAGGAAAACCAAAATTTGCCATAACCATCAACAAGTACTTCCAGTACACCTTGTCAAACGCCTTCTTGGCATCCAAAGAAACCAACACCCTCGGATGAACAGAATCCTTGGAGGCCGAGAAGACATGTGCCAAGGCCCCTCAGATGGTCAACTGAAGACCTTCCCTTCATGAACCCAACCTGTTCAGCACCTATTAGCTCTGGAAGAACCCTACCAGCCAATAACTTAGTGAGAATTTTTATATCCTGATTGAGAAGTGAAATAGCCCTGTAGCTGGCTACTGAATCAAGAGGTTTACCAGGTTTGGGCAACAAGACAATTAAAGCCTCAAAAAGAGAAACTTCAGTGGCGGCACTTTCTAAAATGCATTGGAACAGTTTCAATAGAGAAGGAATTAGCTCGCTAGCAAAGGTCTTATAGAAGTTGGCCGAAAAGCCATCTGGGCCAGGAGTTTTATCAGGTTGGAGAGATTTGATAACCTCACCTATTTCATACTCTGTAATGGGAGCCGTAAGTAAGGCTCTACTAGCCTCACTTAAGGAGGGCAAATTAAGATCCTTTAGAAAGGAGTCAATCCTTTCATTAGAAGGTGGATCCCTCATAGGTCCATAAATCTCCTCAAAATACTTTTTAAACTCACCCAGAATATCTCCGGGAGAAATCTTCATTAGACCATCCTCTAAGGACCGGATAGCCGGTATGGCCCTGGAGGTCTCCAACTGCTTTACCCTCCCAGCTAATAAATGCCCTGCTTTTTCCCCTTGATCTGTATATACTGCCCTCGTTCTGATAATAGCCCATTCAGCCTGTTCACTCAACAGTCTGAGGTATGAGTCTCTAAGCCGGGTTAAATCCTGTCTATAATCCTCAGATGAAGAGGCAGAGAGCCCGGCCTCTTTTTCTCGAATCTGAGTAAGTAATTCCGAGATATGAGACAACTTTACTTTTTTCTTTCGGGAAGCAAGCCCTATAAGGATACCCCTTAAAAAAGCTTTGAATGCACCCCATTCTATATCTGGCCTGGTGGTAGAGTTACGATTAAAGAGCCAGAAGTCCTTTATTTGGGAAGAAATATATTTAACCAATTTCGGATCTTTCAGTAATTGGTTATTAAGTTTCCATCTACCGGTTGGTTTGGGTAGTACCGAGAAGGCCATTAAGCAGGAGACTACCGCATGGTCCGAGGGTAGCCCAGGGGATATCTCTGTATTTAAAACACTGGGCAACAGCATATTAGAAATATTAGAAATTAAAACGTAATCAATTCTCGAGGAGGTATTATGTACCGGAGAAACAAAGGTGAACTCTCGAGCCTCTGGATGGAGAACCCTCTATACATCACATAGGGCCAACTGGTCCATCATTTCTCTAACCGCCCTTTGACCCGGGGATAGACCTTTCCTATTAGAACCAGATCTGTCCATAGCTGTATCCATAACCAGATTGAGATCCCCACCAATTATAATGGGGAGGTTGCAATAGGGTGAGAGTATTTCTGATAATTGACCAAAAAATTCAGGGCTATCAAGGTTAGGACCATATATGGAACCAAGGAGAATTTCTAAGGTATGCAATGTACCTTTAACAAAGATATATCTCCCAGAAGTATCCTGAATTATCTGAGACGATTGAATGGGATTGATCTACGATTACAATCACGCCCCTTGCTCTGAGAATTACCTCCGATGCAAATACCTGACCAATTTGCAATCTACTAATTGCTACACTCAGAATTAAGTAAATGAGTCTCCTGTAGGAATATAATATCTGCTTTCATATATTCCAAATGTTTAAGGGCCTTATATTGTTTCGTCTTATGGCGAAGGCCATGAACATTCCAACTCAAGAAATTAATATTCCTAGCCATATGCAAAATCGAAAATTATATCCCCAACAATTGAAATGAAATAACCACCCCGAAATATCATATGCAATCCCAATGTGTGCTGTGCAGAACCTCCCCCCTTTACCAGACATACCAAATCCCCACAACAAATCCAAAAACAAGAAATCCCCACCCCCAATCCCCACCCACATCCCACCAATTATCAATGACCATGATTGCAGCCCAGTAATTGCCCTTCTCAGCCCATCCCCACAACCTCCAAAGCAGCACTACTCAAGTGCAAAATAACTATGATAACTAATGAAATACTGTGTGATCAAAATTCAACACACATCTGATTTCTTGACCCCAGGAGCAGAAGCCCCACTCCCCTAACCATCGAGTCAAAATCAAGACCCCAAACTCCCTATAAGCATATATAGAAAATGTGCAGGCCCAGCTAGAGTAAAGTAAAATGGACTAGGCCAAAACCGAATAGGGAATTATGGAGCATTGCGCCCTCTGGCGGCTGAAATGAAAAACACTTGCTCTCCTATATTATGGAAAACACCTTGAGATCCAAAACTTGACTCCAAGGAGAGAAAAAAGGAGGGAGCCCCAGGACAACCAACGCCCACCAGGTGATCCCCGCCCAAACCGGGCCACCAGGGCCAAAAGAACACACACGCAGCCCACAAAGCGCTGGCAAACCACACCAGCGTCACTGGGAGAGGGACAGGGGACCATGGAGAAGGTCCAGAAAACAACACCCCTTGCTCCAAAATGGGCGATCCCCTAATATTACAGCACACCCTGTAAAATTACAACCCGTATTCATAACAGTCCTAAGACTGAAATAAAACAGTTGGAGTCCAGAGAAGAAAAACGGTAGCCAGAGATATCAAACATTATTAAAGAGATCCGAAGGGCCTGCTTGAGAGCAGCCAGGGCAGAGTCATAATTATCAAAATTGCACCAGGAACCAGCCACCAAAACCTGGAAACGAGCAGGATACCCCATCTTAAATTTAATACTGGCAGCGATCAATTTGGTGATGATGGGGTGAAAAGTAGCTCTTTTCTGCCGGATAGAAAACGGCAAGTCCTGTACAATCCTCAGCGACGCTCCCTCCCAGGTCAGGTCCTGAATTTCTTTAATTTTAGCCAGAAAATGTTGATGCTCTAAATAATTGAGAAAGCGCAGGATAAAGGTACGAGGAGGGGATCCAGCAGGTGGAGAAGCTCTCAGGGCACGATGGGCTCTCTCTATCACATAGCCATGCCCAAAAGGTGATGGACCAGCAATTTTTTCCACTAGTCGCTGTGCAAATTTAACAGGGTCGCTGCCTTCTTGCTTTTCTGGGAGGCCAATAATAACAATATTGTTACGGCGACTCCGGCCTTCAAGGTCTTCGACTTTAGCTTCTAAACGGGAAATTCTGTCTCATCGAGGCTAATTCGGGATCCAGCTTCGTTCTTCTCTCGACTGATTTTATAAGGGCTTCAGTATCGCTGGTATTCAGAAATGCAAACTTCCAGTGCTCGGGTAATATTTTGAGATCTCTTGCTAACTCCTTCATTTCTGCTCTTTAAAAGGTTGAAATTCTTTCCGAAACTGGTTAAGGTAAGCGGCTCAACGTCTTGAGAGACCGCATTCTGATTAGAGCATTGCTGGCTAGCAGAGGCCCTGGCTTTCTTTGGGGCCTTCTCCGGAGCAGACGGAGGAGTGTGCCGAGGTAACGTATCTTTCAATTCCACCTCCATTGAGCACCAAGAGACAATTGCAGGTAACACTGGAACACAAATACTGCCCCTAGAGTAGTGCAACTTGCGTTAGGAACAAATGAGGGGTAAAAATATAGGTTGGACAGATGGAGCTCAGAAGAAGAGCAGCTAGCTCATGCTCTGCATTACGTGATCCCGTTCGGAGTCAGGTCCATCTTTTAACTGCCCCCAGCTCAAATCCTCCCGGCTGCAATGAGACCTTTATAACAAGTGTACCCCTCTTCTGATCCATACTTGGGGGGCAATAGCTGTCAGTCATTCCCACCTCCCTAACTTAGAAATATAGGGCCCAACTCCAGGAGGGGATACGCCGGTGTAATGTGAGATACGCTGAACCCCATGGCGTATCTCGCTATTTATGCCAGGTGATATGCCTGCCCCATCCCAAGTTGCAAGATGTGCCATGGTGGCTGTGGGCTACAACATTCATGGGTTATGCCACCCGCTACGCTGCAGTCTGCAATGCCTGGCACAAGTGCGGGTTACAACAGCAACTTAGCCCAATTCTAGAAGGGTGGCTGTCATAACCAGCAGTTTCAATTCCAAGACACACGGTGCCATACTGGAATTGTGACAGTTCTGAGCTGTCCTACATGGCATCCAATGGCTGGCACCATCAGATGCCACCATGTAGCACTGCAGCAATGGTATCATGATGTCCCCCTAGCCCCCTCAAGCACACCCCTGTCCCCCCAACCCCAATCATCTCAGATCCCTGAGGGACATTTTTGGTGTGCCCTCCCAGATGCCTGTGCCATGTGTCCAGCCCCCCCATGCCCCCTGGTGTGTGCTGAGGTGATCTTGGGCTGGGGGCTTTGGGGAGGCCACCTGTCACCTGCTACAAGTTGTGATATGTGGCTGCAATACACCATGCATGTGGTGGTAGCCCATGCATGGTGTATCCCATCTGTTGCAGGTTCTGGGACCCTGCCACTCTTGGAATGCAGCATAGGGTCCCTGCCATAGGGACGAATAGCATAACTCACAAAAGCGTGCAAGTTACGCCATTCATCTTAGAATCAGCCCCATAGAAACATATAAATCTGATGGCAGAAAAGGACCTCTAGGTCCATAAAGTCTCCTCATTAAATTCAGCCCCATAGGTAACCCTGGACCCAACCCATTGCTCCCATCTCCTGCCCCCAGATGGAGACTCGAGTCCCTGTTCTTTTTCCAGGTCCCCCCTCCTGCTTTTGGTTATTCTCATGTGTTTATCCCATGCACTCTTAAATTCACCTACTGTTTTGACCCCTGCCACCTCTGCCAGTAGTCTGTTCCAGGGGGCCAACACCCTCAACATGAAGTAGTGCACTCTCCTATTCCCTCTGAACTTTCCTCCTTCCAACTTCAGATTGTGCCCTCTAGTTTTTGGAATTGGTTTCCTACAAAAGATGCTCCCTTCCCTCACCATGTTACTCCCCTTCAAATATTTAAATGTATCAATCATGTCCCCCTCCTAATTTCAAGGGGATACAGATCAAGCTCTTCCAGTCTCTCCTTATAGGGCTTTTGTTGCATGCCATGCACCATTTTGGTCACCCTCCTCTGGACTCTTTCCACTCAATTGACATCCTTTCATAGGTGAGGTCTCCAGAACTGGATCCCATATTCAAGGTGGGGTTTCACCAAGGACCTGTAGAGGGGCATTAAGGATCCATGACAATCAGTCAACACTTGACCATCATTACAGTGACTCCCTCATGCTGACCGCATTTGCAGTCAGCATAAAGGGAGTCATAAGACACATTGTTTTCTTTGGGGGGCTCACACCCCATGCAGGGGGCTCTGACCCTGAACCCCCCACTACTAAAATAATCAACTCCAAGTTGTTTCAGAGAGGGGATGCAATGCCCCCAGAAAGCAGTGCCAGGGTCCCGTGCCAACACTACAGCGACCTGGCGCTGTTGTTGCTGTAGTGTTGGGTGCTGTAGAATTGTTGCAGTAGCATCAATAGACCGGGCATTAACACCTCCCTCCTTCTGCTTATTATACCCCTCTCTACACACACCAGCATGTGAATTAGTTTACTTACTGCTTTATTGCACCAGTTAGCCACCTTTATGTTGTCTAAAATTATAATCCCCAGATCCCTCTCCTCTTCTGTAACCATAACTTCTTCTCCTCTCAGTGTGTATGTGGCCTGTGGGATTTTGTGCCCAATGTGCATTATTCTGCACTTCTTTGCAGTAAATCTTAATTGCCAAATTTTCAACCACCCCTCCAATTTTCTCAGGTTCTCCCTTATTGTTTCCTCCCCACCTTCCCATTCAAACTAGCAACTTTCTTTTCCCTCTTGAGACATAAAGTCATAGAACTGTATCAGAATGTGACATTCAGAACTGGAAGAAGAGAGAGTCTGTATCAGTGATGAAGTAATGGACATCATATGACCTGGTATGCAGTTATAAGGGAACAATGCATGCCTCAAGTATTTGATTTGTTAGGTACGAGGCATGAGCAGTGCATCATTCCCTTATGATCACACACACTGGAGAATGTTATCCCACTTATAAAATGGGTTTCAATTTGTTAAAAAAATTGGTGTTACAGGAGAGATGTACAGCTGCCAAAAAATAATCAACTGCCATGTGATGTGTTGCAAACAATGAGGTTGCAGGATCTTCATGGCCCATTTTATAAGCTACAGTAGTTACACTTACCAACTAGTCTGCAGTGTCATCATTGATTGTAGTATAGTAACACGCTGATTTAAGGTTGAAAGGGACTCTAGATCCATCAAATCTGTCTCCCCCCACTTCATAAGTAGGGACCAGTAAGTATATTGTTCAAACATGTACAAATTTATCAGGATTTACTATGTAAATTACTACCCAGGGTACTCTATGATTCCCTTGGTAAGCAGACATTTGTTCAGGCTTACCTTGAAGGCGTCTATTGTCCTAAAAGTTAGAGCACCAAGCTGTGAATCTGGAGCCCCAGCAGACCTGTGTTTGAATTGCACAAACTTTATTTGCATAATGTGCGACCCTGAGCAAGTTACTTAACCTTCTTGTGGTCCCATAATGCACCTGGAAGCAAGCTTTAACTCAGTGTGTCTTTCCCAATCAAAAATTCTGAAGACAAAATATATACTATAAAAATATAATCTTGCTGCGTACTCAGAAACTATTTTTCTTGAAAAAAACTGTATTTCAACTCCTAAACTGAAAGAGTTCTCATTTTGTGCTGATGAATATCAGTTAATGGGGGACATATTGCATTCTGATGCAAGTTAGTTATGGAAAATGAGTTGGTGTTTGATAAATATTCATTGGAACATTAGGTTTTTAATGATTATGTAATATAATATTCCCATCGGTAGACAATAAGGCTATGGAAACTTGAAATTCTGCCAGCAGAAATGTTGCAGAATTATCAATTCTCCTGCTGCAAAATTCTGGAAATGTTTCTACAGTTTTACTTGTAAATAATTTGAACGAGTTTCCCCCAGCATTAAAACTAATCAACTGAATTTCTTCATAGTTTGCAGGTTCCCAAAAGCAAGTAAAAGTGCCCACATGTAAATTCTGAGGTCTTTAGCTTTAAGGGCAGCAGAGTCATAAGCATTTCAGACATGTTCATGAAATTTCTCAGATAAGTACGGCGTTGTGAATAGAGCAGTGCAGAATGCAGAATTCTGCTACAGAATTCTAGGAGAATGACAGTTCCGCTTCTGAAATTCTTTTTAGAATTTCTTTTTTTTTAATTCTGCAAAATTATGTAAAGCATCTCTACATAAACCATGAAATAATATTATTATTATCATTTTTATTTAAAAATTGGTTACTGAGCCAAGGTGGCCTAGGGAGAGGGGAGAGGAGAAAACAAGCAAATACAATTGCACTGATGTTACAAATAAGGTGCAAACAACAGTAGTGCAATTTGGCACAGGTGCATAATTTTCAAGATATGGGTATCAGAAGTGAGAAGATGCTCCATATCCTGGAACAAACACAAACAATTGGCAGAAAAGTACAGTGCTGGCAAATGAGAGGCATCCAACTGTCCCAAGATAGGTGATGAATTGGAGAGGGAGCAGGGAAAAGCTAGTCACGAAGGGAGCTGGCAGGTAGATGAGGGGGTGGAAGGAGTTTAAGCTAATGCTTAAGGGAGGCTTGGGAGGGTGAGAGACAGAGTGTAGAAGGAAAGAGGTTATAAAGGGGATGGAAATGACAGGAGAAAGCTGACTGTCCAGCAGAAAAGTGAGGGTCGGGGAGGGAGAAAGTATGGGGATCCCTGGAGTATAGGTTGTATGAGGCAAATGGGATGGGAGACTTGAGAGTGGATAAGAATGAGAGCAGTTCCTCTAACCAGTACTTAGTGATGACAGAAGTACAGTGATGCAGGTGACAGGAGGGTGGAGTGAGGATGGATGGGGAAGAAGAGTAGAATGTGCAGTTATATGTAAGAGGTGGTGAGGTTGTGGCAAAATGACAGAAGGTTTTACAGACGGTGTACAGTCTGGCAAGGGAAGAGGAGGGAGCAGTACAGTATACCACATCAGCATTGTCACAAACTGGTAGCACCATTTTGGTAATCAGCAGGGCCACTGGAAAATTGCGGGCACAATTTTTCCTCAATTTCCACAATTTTCACCCTTCTCCACACAAAATCCACAATTTCTTGCAATTTCTTACATTTATGGAATTTTTGACTAAAATTGTATAAAAATACTTAAATTCTCAAGGAAATCTACTCAGATATGGTACACAGACTTGGATTTGACCAAAACAGTACAGTGTGAGGTGAGAAGAAGTCAAATGTGACTCTGCTTTCATGTAATTCTCTTCCTTGCTTTGGTTTCAGAATCCTCTGGTCATGCATATGTAGACTTGAACACTTAAAATCTGTGTTAAGCAGACTATCAAAGAGTTTTTGCTACAGAGACTGAAACAATAGTTGTGAGAAGAGATGCAAAGTGCCCCATTCACCTAAATGAAGCCTTGACCACAATGCTTGTTTTGAATGGTAGGGTAGATTTTGTTGTAAATACTTTCAATCTGAAAGCATTTTGATTCAAATGTGTCAGGAGTTTGGATGGCCCTGCTGATTATAAACTTGAATGTGCTTCTGAGGGGGTTGGTGACAGTGATTCCTTACATGTCAGTCTGCCACAACTGTATACTCACATACAAAGCCTACAAAAAGCAAACATTTCTGAAAACATGCTGAACAGGTTAAGTATAGTTAAACAGTTACCTTCACATAGACAAAATAATTGTAGCCCAAATAAAATCACTGTAAACCGAGTAGAACAAAATTACAATGTATTAAAAACTATTGTATGATGTAATAAAGAGCTATTGGTATGATTTGATACTTTTATCATGAGATTTTAAAATGTACTTACAGTGCTGATTAAGAACAGTAATCATTTTAACAAAATAAATATTTTTCTTACTAGACCTTTATAAGGCACCCTGGTTAACTGTTTATTTTTTTCTTGCAACAAAGCAAGTAGTTTAAACAGGCTTCATTATTTAACATCTAGAAACTGGCAAAATATGTTGTTTCAGGATGTATTCAGTAGAGACTAACTGTAAATTACTGAGTAAAATCTAGTTAGCACTGCATGACTTAGATGTCTTGATTTTTAGAAGATATGCTACATAATGATTAGTTTACAGTGCATTTCAAAAACACACATCTTTCTTCATATTAAAAGCATTCACAAGTGGCAATACATTTATCTAGCAATTTATGTGATCAATACATGCTGCAGCAAACAATAAAATATTTATTAGGGGGCAGTGGGGATGTATAGCGAACCCCCTCAATTTTCCAGCAATTTTTGCAAGAAAATCCCTGCATTTTTGGGCAAAATTTTCTGCAATTTTCCAGTGGCCCTGGTAATCAGTTCCTGGCAGACATGCAAGGACAGACTGTCTTTATTACAGTACAGGGCACCAAGTCTGGGGCGGAGTTCAGTGTGAATGGCATCACTATGAGCAGAGAAGTCAAACCTGCTATGAAGCCATAGCCCAAGGTACTTAAAGGAATGGACCACATCAAAGGGAGAACCATCCAGGGTGGTGGAGGGAGGGAAGTAGGCAAGTCAGGACAGTTTCTGGTTAGAGTCAAAGGTCATGGACACCATTTTCTTTGTGTTGACCTGAAGCTTATTTGCCTGAAATCAGTGCAGGGTATTGTAGAAATCTTTCTGGAATATGACTTCAACATCCTCAGTTCATTGGCCTAAAATGTAGAAAACAGTGTCATCTGCGTACATATGAATATATGAATTGACACAGGCTGAGGGGAGGTCATTGAGAAAAATGGAGAAGAGAATGGGACCCAGGAGGGAGCCCAGTGAGGCCCCAGCCTGAATGGGGAGTGGAGGAGACAGGATACCACCAACCTGTACTGACAGCTGATGGCCCAAAATGTAGGAGCAAACCAATCAACAGCAGAGTCTGATAGGCCAGAAGAACTGGCTTGTCCAGGCTTGTCAGCTTATCTATGAGAAGTGGGCAGGCCACTGAATCAAACACTTTTAGCTAAATCGATGAAAACGGCTGCTGTAATGTGCCCTGATCCATCCCAGAGAGGATAGAGCCAGTGACACATAGGAGGAAGAAGGCAGTGGAATGATGTTTCCAAAAACCAGAGTGGAATGGATAGAAGAAGTTGGAGGAGTGGAGGAAGTCAGACAGATGTGAGTTGACCAACTTCTCTTTCAACTTTGCAAGAGAAGGGAGGAGGGAAGGGGACAGTAGCTGCCAGTGGAGGAGGGATCACCACCTTTATGAAGATGGAGAACTTTGGCCAGCTTTCAAGCCTGTGGGAAAGCACTTAGAGTGAAGGAGTGGTTAAGGAAATGAGTGGGGGGAGGCAATGGTAGGAGCTGACCATCAGGACTAGATTTTGATGGGTTGAGTGAAAGAAGGGCAAGCAGAGTTTCCTGTACAGATACATTAGGGATATGAGGCCCCATAGAGGGGAGAAGATGGAGTAGAGTGTGGAGACTAGAGGGTGAGAGATGAATTGAGAGAAGGCAAGGAGGGGAGAGCACAGGTGGTAAAAAAACTAATTGAGGTGAGAAACATAGAAACATAGAATTTGATGGCAGATAAGGACCGCTTGGCCCACCCAGTCTGCCCATTTCCCTACCTAATGGATAAGCTGCAGATCCTAGTTAACCAGCAGCCTACTTCTTCCTACCCCCACCCCCTAGAATTGCCTTATGACTGTCCCATGCATGCTTGGATTCCACCACTGTTTTTGACTCCACAACCTCCTCCGGAAGGCCGTTCCATGCATTCACAACCCTCTCTGTGAAAAAATACTTCCTTAAATTACCTCTGAGCCACCCCCCATCTTCAAATTGTGCTCCCTTGAGGTTTTTTTTTTAGTTGTTTAACCAGGAATAGCACACTAAGCTGAAAGCTTTTTTACAGGAGCGACCTGGGAACACAAAGAAGTTAACTGACTTGCTCAGGGTCACACAATATGCAAGTGGAAGCTGTGGGATTCAAACCCAGGTCTGGTCTGCTGGATGTCACCAGATTTGCAGCTCAGAGCCTTAGACCACTGTGCTATACTGCTTCATTGAGGTGAGTAGCAACAGATGAAGGGTCAGAGACTGGTGTGCCATTTACTGCAAGGACAGGAGGAGCAGATTGGGTTGGGAGCTCAAACAGAGTGGATCACCTTCCAAAATTTGGTGGGGCAATTGAGATTGCTATGGAGGTTGGCTTTGAAGTACAGGGATTTAGTGGTTTGAGTTGCCTTTCTGCACAAGTTCCTAAGCACTCTGCAGGAGTGAAGGTCAGACAGAGAGCAGGTGAATTTGAACTGAGCCATGGCTTGATCTCAGGTCTGGAATAAATCGATGAGGTCAGGGTGATCCAAGAATGGTGGGAAAACTTAATCCTGACCTTCCAGACAGGGAAATATTTGTCCCAGATAAAAGTTAAGATCAAATGGAAGAGAGAAAGGGCAATGTCTATATCAAGAGCAGTGAGCATGGGTAACCAATCTGTTGCAGACAGGTCACTTAGTAAAGCATCATTGTTTAGTGACCATAAGGACCAAGACCAGATATACTTGGTGGGATGGGGACGCCAGACTTTTCTGACACAATAAGTCATACAGTGATCACTAAAATCATCAAGTAGTATACTTGAAGCAATGATGTGGTGAGGGTGGGAAGAGAGAATCCAGTCTATCTGGGTGTGGTTTAAAGAAAGTAGATTGAGCTGTGTGGGTTCAGCGGTGAGTTGTGACAGATTTTAGGGACTCAATTCTATGGGAGGTAGACTTAGAGGAAGGGGACATCCAATTATTATTAAAGTCCCCTAGGAGAATTAGTTCACTGGAAATTGAGTGAGTGATGGTGACAGAGAGTGAGTCAACAAGAGAGGAGGAAGTGGTTTTAGGAGATGAATAGAAATCCCCAACAATTATAGGCAGAGAGGAGGGGAAGAAGATCTTGGTGAGCAGAAACTCATGAGAGGAGGGTAAGGTCTTTCTGAGAGTGATGGTACAGGACAGGCTCTGGTGTACATATAGGGTTTCTCCTCTTCCTCACTTGTCCCTATCCTGCCTGAACAGGTGGCAGTTAGGAAGGGCCAGGCTAGAATCAGAAAGTCTAGAGGACAGCCATGATTCAGTAATGCAGAGGATGTCAGGAGCATTATGTGAAATCAATACCATAAGAAGATCCAGTTTAGGCAAAAGGCTCCTATTATTTAAATGAAAAACACTAAGGCCTTTAGGGATAGAGGGAAGGAAAGAGGGATAAGGGCCAGGGCTGACTTCCATATCACCTGCAAGGATAAGAAGCAAGATAAGAAGATGGAGGATATGGAAGTACTTACATCCTCTTAACCAGGAAGTAGGAGGAAAGGAGAAGGGATGGGAGTGGGATTGGCTAGATCAGAGAAGGAATGCTAGGTTTTGGGAGAATGATGGCAGAAGATCAGGGTGTACAGGGAAGGAAGTAAGGAGTGGAGAAGGGAGGTGGGAGAGGAGAGGAGAGAGAAGGAGAGTAAGAAGAAGGGTAGAAGGGGTGAAGGAGGAGGGGAAGTTGTTGGAAGTACTGGAAAGGGAGGAGGAGGCAGAGGCGAAGGACAGGGAGCATAATGTGTTGAACAGATACAACAATATACTACAGAAAATTTGAAAGCTATACAAAATAAATACTCTGGTAATAGCAGGTCTAGACAAGCAATGAGTACAAAAGGGTAACTTAATTATTGTGGCAAAAGAAATCAGGTAACTGCAATAATAGCAAACAGGGTAAAACAGGCAACAAACCTATAAGTGACTATTGCAAGCACATGTGAATCATATGGTGTTAGCAAACAGTCAATTGTAATGAGTGTAAAACTAAATAAAAGGCAGCTGCCTCCAAATAGGAGGGCAGTAAAACAATGTACCACTCAATAAACTGGATGCTTTAGGGGTGCATGATGGCACGAGACAAAATGAAACTAACACAAGAGGTAGTATACTGGAAAAAACCCTTAACAGAATAGGGTGCAACAATAAATGTATGTCATTTAGAGTTGGAATTAGAGTACCTTACTCTGCACTGAGGTTTCTTGAACCAGGCATCGAGCAATTCAAAACAAATAAGAAAGGGAGCCTAAACAAAAGCCTGGTCAGCTGACAGGAGGACTCATGGCTGACTTGAGGCAGACTCCTTAATGTCCTTATTCCTGTGGTCTTTAGAACTCTGGCCTGATAGCGGATACCCATTAGGCCACAGGATACTGAAATATAAGGAGAAAGTTCCACTCCCACAAAGTGCCCTATTGGCTGGTGCCACCAGGGGGTCTAGTCCTCAGCTCCAGTGGAATGGGAGCTACTGCTGATCTTTGGGTTTACGGAGGGGAGAGGCGAGAACTGCAGGATTGCCTGACCTCAGACCCCTAGATAGCTGCAGGTTGCTAGTTTGCTGCAGCAGAATGCTTGAATCAAGCGACTAGCTGCTAGGAAGGTATTTTAACCAGTTTGAAATTGCTGCTCTTCAAAGTCCATTCCCACAAAGTGCCCAGTTGACTGGCACCATGAAGGGGTCTGGTCATCGGCTCCAGTAAACCAGGTGCTGCTTCTGGTCTTACATAATCCATGGAATATTATTCGGAACACAAATTCCCAGTTTACATAAAGAGCAGAATGTGGTTCAGCAGTTTAGATTCAACTTTCAGCACATCAGAATTTCACTTCTGATGGAATTATATGGAATTTCCAAAATTCTGCAGAATTATTTCAAAAAACAGCATTTTAAAATTCCACAAAGCTCTAATCAGTATCACCAAATTAGACAGGCTTTGTGATCCTACTGGAAGGGGTAGACAGCTGTTTACAGATTGGTCCCTAGCTCAGTGGAAAGCTGAGCCATAAGCAGCCAGAAAGCTCAGAAATGTTGCCAAAATTTAATTTTTTTATTTATTCATTGAAAAGTTTCACCAGAAAAGGCATATTGAGCTAAAATAGTTCATTTCCAGATGCGCCCTTGGGGAGGAGGGAAAGGGAAAAAATTTTTTTTTTACACACAAAGCTCAGACTAATATACATATATTAAATGTGTCAAAGTATTGTCTCACAATTTAGAAAGGGTGGAGTTATTCATGAAAGTGAAGCTTCTGAATATTTTAGAGATTTATATTTTATCTAAAGGAACCAGGAATTCTTATAACAAAACCAGGAACTTTTATAATGGAATGTAAGCTCTTTGAGATGTTTCTATATTGCAAAAAGTCTTGATAGCTGCCTTTTTTATTTAGAAGCCTTCTGATGTAATGCAGGTTTTTTTAAAATGTTTTGTGGGCCATTATTTTTTATTGCAGTGTTTTCAGTTTTGGAATGCTTTCTGATCAATGTTGCAGTGGTTTTACCAAACAATAATAATATTAGCAGATACCCATGGGAGTCAGCTGGTGAATTCTCCACTCTGTTCCCTGGGGAACTTCTGCATTCCTCTAGTTAGCCCGACTAAGCCCTTAATGGCAGGAGTTAGTCTTAAAGTATTGGACTTGAAAGTGGAGGGAATTGTGTGGATTTTTTCTGGGGAAAGTCTAAGTCTCCTAAGACCCAGAGCTGATTAAAGTAGCAGCTGGCATATAATTCCTATTATACCAGAGTGTAGTTGGAGCATGGGACTGCATGCAAGGTGGGATGCTCTTTAATAGCACCCCATTGGATGGGTGTTACTGGCAGCCTTCTTCCTAACTTGGGTCTGGTGAGCGGGCATCCTTGGATAACCTCCCTACATACTATCTCTAAGAGTAGGGTTCTATCTGTGACTGGCCCAGACATGCTGGCTAAGTGTAAGGCCTGACTGAGGATGGGGGATAGTTCCTCAAGAGGTATCATTGGGGGACGCTATGATTGGCCCACTTAAGAGTGTTAAGTCAGGTTCCATTGGCTGGTAATAAATGTGTCAAAGTATTATCTCATAATTTGGCATACTATGGTTACTTCACATTTTATTAGAGTTGATGTACTGGGGTGATATGCATGTGATATGTAAGAAATATCATCCCACATTGTCATTTATGTGGCTGGACATATTAAAGTGTATATGAATTTATTGTTTTATATGGAAGCACACTCCAAATGTGATATTTAATATTGTTATTGTATAATACCATGGTATTATTATACTTATTTGTTTGTTAATGTATTGTAATGTTTTTTTTTTGTCGAACAATAAGCTTTTACCAACCAATACCAATATACGTATACTCAGTACATACATACTCTAAATATTTCATATCTGTACACAAAAAAATACTCAGATGAGCAACTTTGAAACATGAGAAAGTAAGGCACTGAGGAAGGGTAGAGTAGGGGCTAGAGTGGGGGCGGGGGCATGTAAGAAGATGAGGGCAAATGGATTGGAGAGAGAGTTATAAATAGGGATGGGGAATTTGGGGGTAAGAAGAGATGGTGGGGAGGACCTTTACCTTTATGTTGCCAATAAGTAAACTGTGGGATTTTGAACCCACCCCAGAACATTATAGAGCTGGCATTCTGCCTGAAATTAATAGTAGCATTAAAAAGTAATTAACTAATATTCCTTACTTTTAAAATACTTATTTTCCCTTTGGTTAATTTCAAGAGTTTCTGATGGACAATACTTGGTGAGACATGTGGAACAGTCCTTGACCTGGAGGCTGGTATACCTGGTTCTATTCCTCCTCATACATCATCAGCCCTGTAACTTCACTGTCTGTGTCATCACAGCTGACCAAAAACAGCCAATCACCTGCTGCAAGTTTGGTCACTTGTTATGGCACAGTGAGCGAGTCACACAATGCTGATAAGGTACGGAGAGGGACAAAACTAGTCACTGTATGTTAGCCTCCAGGTAAAGTAATGTTATTTATGTCACACCTACAGCAATGCTATCAGGCAGAAAGCCTTCTAATGAGAAAATGGTAAAGAAAATGGTAAAGAAAAATGCTTCAGAAATAAAAAGCAACAGCAGATACTTTTAAAAATAAATAACATCTTCTTTATGCTATTTTTTGTGATACTAGCTCTTTAAATGTACTCAATAAAACTGAACCACATTTGGCAGGTTCCTAGATCGTGCCACACAAGGTGAGCTTACCAGGTATCATGTACATACAACAGGGCAGATAAGAAGAGACCCAAATGCACAATTTTATAGCAGTACCAAAGATTTGCACATTTTCATGGAAATCACAGATTTGCAGAAAAAAAATTGTGGAAATCTGTATCTGTGAATTTTGGCTAGCTCTATTAACAATATAATATGTTAATTTACTTATAGAAAGACATAACCAACAAATTGCTCAAAAGGTAAATAGATTAGGCCAGAACGACCAACACACTTCCTGAGCAAGGGACAAAGCAAATAGCAGCAATGACACTACAGAGACTGGCCAGACAAAAACTGTTGAAAACTATGTACGCCAGAGTGCTACAAACAGGACTCGCTAGTGCATGCCATAAACACGCTGCCTCCCCATAGTACTACCTGGTAGAACGCTTACGTATCGACCTGAATTAGGTCATCATCAGAGCTCTAGCCGAATCTATGCACTTAGTTTATTGTGGCACCACAAGACGCTGACCTGCCTATACCTAGACCTTAGCAACATGTGCCTTCTATTGCCATCTTGAACATCATAATCCTGCTTCTCCAAGGTGGTGGGCTGCATTTGTTTATGTGATCATTTACCTTAATGGTGGTTGTTGGAAGTTTGTGGATCTTTAAAATAAAGTTTGATACAAGTTTGGTGTTATCACCTTAGTATTTTCTGAATGTTGACCTCAAAAACTTTTCCAGCAATTTGTTGGTTATGTCTTTTTATCTCTACTTTTTCAGCTTCGAGGTAAATCAGTGCACTACCCTGTAATCTTAAGATATTCTTTCTGAGCCCCCCACTCTCCTTTTTAAGGAGTGTCTGTGTTTTTCTTTCTATGTTCATTAACTTGATGTAAAATTTCTGAAAATAATGTGTAACAATCCCTCATACTCATAGTGGGTGGTGGTTGTTCAGTGTATGGTGTCTAACTTGAGACTGGCATCTTTGGCTCCAAGACTTACATGTGAGGGGTGTGGAAGGAGTATGGGAGATGAAAAAGGAAGAGAGAACAAAATCTTGGGGGCACTTCAAGAACAGTTCAAGGAACTTGAGCTTAATTCAGGATGGCTCATCTTTACAATTTAACAGGGATTCCCCATGTTATCACTATGTAAGGGGTGACCTGAAGGGTGTGGGAACTGTTGGGTGCTCCTTCCTCAAGGACAGCACTCCATACCTCTCAACTGTCTGTCATTATGATGGATATCCCTCATTATATCTTTCAGATGTGCTCTGATGCACAGTCATTCCACACTGACACAGAGCTGCTTAAGTACAGGAGATGCAGTAAATGCAGACTTTAAAGTAGAACTTCTTAACATTCTACAACGCTAAAGCAAAATTAAACTTTAAGCGAATAAAGGCACTGGTTTCTAATTGCATCTTCATGTTTAATGACATATCCCTCATTTTGAAGGACAGTATCCCACATTGTCCCTCATTTTGCATGTATGTATTCCTCAATTGAGTGACAAAAGGTTGAGAGATATGCTGCACTCTAATGGCCACTCAGTCTGAGTACAGTCCCCTGAAGCCGTGGGAGGGGACACTGGTGGAGAGGACAAAATAGAGAAAATGCCCATGCCAAGGAAGTGTCAAATGAAGTATGAATGCAGAGTGTACAGTATGAGGGGTACTGATGGCAAATTAGGTGATGCTGCACTGCATGGGAGCCTGTGGTGAAGCAAGAAGTAGGATGGCAAGCTTAGGGTTGATACATGACTAGCTTGGTGGCTCGAAGCACTGTGGTTAGTGTGGTGTGTGGCTGTCAGTGCACATTTCCAATTTAAAAGTCAATAAAGTCTTTGAAATTTAATTTAATTTTGTGTAATGTTTTTTGGTTCCTGAGTGCAGTTAACTATAGACTACTTGGTGGCAATGGTGGTGGGGGGGGGGTCTGGCCTTGTATGTTGGCCATGACTGGCATGGTAGTAGCTGGGCTAGACATTTGGTCTCATGAGGAGAGATAGATGGGAGGCTGGCATAATTTGCAGTGTTGCAGGCCCCTGCTGCTGCAACTGCATTGACATGCTAATGCTTGACAGGATTTTACAGCCATACACTCAATGGAAATGCAAAGTGGAGAAAAGGATCTTTATTACTAACTGATTTGCTTTGGAAATACGAGAAACAGTCAAAATCCCTGGGATGAGGGAGGACAGAATATCAGAGAGCCTGAGGGTTTCATCTCGACAGGTGGGAACACCTACTGCCAGTGAAAGAGGAGGAATGTAATAATTGTCTAGCCCCAGGGATGCTCTGTTGTCACGGATGAGTTTGACAGTTTCACAGCTTATATGGCAAGCTACTAATGAAAGGGAGGTCTCTGGCCTTGAAGTGATTTTGGAACTAAAATTAATTAACCTGAAGTAAAATCACACGTGAGCTCTACATCATTCTTGTTTGGGTCTTGGTATATGGAAATCCATGGTTGCAGGTCCAAATCAGATGTGAACACTGAGATGACACGGAGACTAAAAAAATATAAATGGTCATTGTACGCGACTTTCTTGCTGAGCTGTGTCAACCTCTAGGTAGGAAATGGTCCGGGTTATATCCAGCTTCCAGGGTGAACCCGGAAGGAGAACAGACTAAAAATGTTACAAAACAATTAGTATTGCAGGGCTTTGAAAAGCCCTCAACACCACTGGAAAAATTTAAAAAAAATGTAAGATTTAATGTATGATTCAGTTTACATGGTATTTATGTATACATACGTACAGTATGTATGTATGCATGTATGTATGAATGTATTTATTTATTTAAATTTTGATGACTGGGTAGGCCCACTAAGACATGACAGTCCCTTTTTCAGAGGTGGCCTGGAATTAGTTACAAACATGCATTAAGTGAGAAGAAAAATTCACAGCATTTATAGACTAAAGACATTATACAATAAACCATTGTAAGCAAATAAATAAAAGAGTAATCATACATAAAAGGTATAACAGATTAGTAACAGTCAGAAGCATCGTGTAGCATACGTTCATGGGCAAGTATCAGGATCTCAAGTTACGGCAATGCATTGTTCACAAAAGAAGGTAATTGGAGGTGTCCAGGGTCAATCGGGAGGATGTCAGACATCCAGACTAATCCTAGAAAGATACTTAAACTGTAGATGCAGCAGCTCAAGATTTGCATATGCAATGGGTTTCTTATAGGTGTTGTAATTTTTTTCCCCTTTTTCTTTATTACTGAGGTCAGTTGCATGAAAACAAGACCACTGCCCCCAAGGCGTTATCTGCTCTGGCTGTTTGTCTAAACTTGGCATCATAAGCTCTTGCATGTGATATCATAATTATCTCTACAGCACCAGACTGTGATATTATACATAGCATTGTAATGACAGGTGAAAACAAGTAGCCAGAGCAGATAGGTCAGAAAACCTGTTTTTTACACGGATACATAGCAATATAGAAATAATGGGGGGAAATTACTGGAGAATTAAATCTAAGCTAAACTGTGTCAAGCCATTATTTGTTCAAGGATGTCCAACAGCATTAGGGAATCTTGAAACCTCTCATCATTTGTCAAAGTTCATAAAAAAACACTTGCACAGTTGAAATTTCACTTTAGTTCATCACGGCAGAATTGAAGTTCTGCATGTTCATGAATTTCGTGCTAATGAACGGTTCATGAACTTTGTGAACAAAGTAGCCGAGCAATCTGGGGAGTGTTGATGAATGCTCATGAGTAATCCCTTCTCCTCAGAGTGTAGAAAATGAAGAACGCCATTCTGCTGAGGGCTGTATGAGTCAGAAAGTAGAACACTGCAACAAACCAAGCAGAAGAGTAGGTGTTGCTTGATAGTTGGTGCCTACAGAGAACACCTTGCATATGTTATCAGGGGATGGCACAAATAAAGTATGGGCAACTAAAGGACAGAAGCTTGAGTGAGATTGCAACAGAGTTGATTGCAGTAGAGAAAATGAAACTCAACTAAAAAAAAATAACTCAGTTTTTAATAATAAAAAACTAAAAGGATTTGAACATGTAAAACATAAGCAATAGCACACAACAGGATGCACACTCTATGGGATATATGGGAATCAAAAACACAGACACACAGAATTTGTCAGCAGAACCCTGACTGCTCAGATGGTCCCTGCAAGTCTCTAGTGACCCTCCCTCCTCCCTGCCTATTTTGCAGATATTCCCCTATGTCTATCCACACATGCTTGAAGTCCCCTACTGTTTTCTCCTCCACTGCTTCTGCTGGCAGTCTGTTTCAAACATCCACAACTCTTTCAGTGAAAAAGTACTTCCTCACATCCCTCTTACTATGCCCACTCTATAGCTTCATCACATACCCTCTGGTCATGGTGCTCTTTCCCATTTAAAAGAGACTCCTATCCTGCACTGTGTTTACCCTTGTGAGGTACTTGTAGGTCACCTCTCACTCTCCTCTCTTCATGGGTGTACATGTTGAGATCCCCATTCTCTCCTTGTGGAGTTTTTGGTGCAACCCCTGCATCGTTTTAGTTGCCCTCCCCTGGACAGCCTCCACCCTGTCTATGCCCTTTAGAGGTGTGGACTCCAGAACTGGGAACAATATTCTACTTGGGGTATCACTAGTGAGCAATATAGTGGCAACAACAGCTCCCTCCTCATGCCGGAGATACCTCTCTAAATGCAACCCAGCATCACACTTGACATACCCTCTGCTTTGTCCAACTGACCTGTCACTTTGAGGTCATCAGACATGATAACCCCAAGGTCCCATTCCTGCTTAGTGACTGTCAGTACCTCCCCTTATTCCTATACTCCAGCTCCTGGGTTCCTATGCCCTAGGCACATAATTTTGCACTTTCTGGCATTGAACCCAAACTGCCATGCTCTTGCCAGCTCTTCAGGTTTCTGCAAGATTCTATGTATTTTCTCCAGCACCCTGCTGAGTATTCATCCTATTACAGATTTTGGTGTCATCTGGAAAAAGGCATACCTTCCCTTCAAGTTCTTCTGCAGTGTCTTTTCTGAGGACACTGTAGTTGACCAGTCCCAGTACTGAGCCCTGTGGCACCATGCTAGTCACTCTCCCATCATTAGAGTGAGTGTCATGAATCATCACCCTCTGCTTCCTATCCGTTAACCACTTTCTAACCCATTTTATATAGAATCATAGAAACATGGACAATGATGGCAGAAAAAGACCACTGGTCAATTCAGTCTGCCCATAAATCCTAACAAACCCAGGATCTATTGTCGATAGAGAGTTCTAACTCATAATATCCACCCTCATACTCCACACCCTACTGCTATCACCATAACCAACTACTAAGCCCTTCACTCTGTCCCAGCCATGTTTCAAACCATTGATAGTTTTAGCTCCCACCACATCAACTGGCGATTGTTCCATGGCTCCACCAACCTTTCCATAAAATAAAACTTTTTTACTTCCTTCTTGAATCTTACTCATCAGTTTCCACTCAGGCCTCTGTACAGTTGACCCCCTACTTAAACTAAAAAGTTCCTTGCAGTTTACTTTGTTCATTCCTTTCAGGAACTTGAAGATCTCTATCATAGCTCCCCTTTATCATCTGGCCTCCAGCGAGTAGATTTTCAAATCCTTGAGCTGATCCTAGTAAGATTTGCCCTGCTGGTCCTAAAACATTTTGGCCACCCAACAGTGCACTGTCTCCAGCCTGTGCTTATCTTTTCTTATGTGAGGGCTTCAGAACCAGGCACAGTACTCCAGATGGAGCCTAATTAGTGATCTATAGAGAGGTAGTAATACCTCCTTTCTTCTGCTGTCAATACGCCTTCTGATACACCCCAGCATCCTGTTTGCCTTACTGTAGGTCTTGTTGCACTGGTTTAATTGTTTTAGGGAGTCGCTGATGATGACCCCTAGGGCTCTTTCCTCAGATGTCATGCACAGCTTTGCCGCCCCCCCCCCCACCATTCAGTACTTTGTCCTTGGGTTCTTGTTCCCTATCTGCATCACCTTGCAGTTTTTGACACTGAGTTTCAACTCCCAAACTTTTGACTATCTCTCTAGCTTTTGCCAGTCTCTCTGTATCTTCCTAACACCCTCATCAATGTCTAACCAGGCAGAGAGCTTAGTTTCATCTACAAAAAGACACTTCTTGTTCTGGATTCCTTCTCCCTGTGTCACTAATGAACATACTAAAAAGGACTAGACCCAGGACCAGTCCTTGTGGTACCCCACTGGTGATCTCCATCTTTTTTTCAGTCTATATTTTATTAAGTTTTTAAATAACAACATCAGAATGTAAATAAACAACTCACAATACCAAAGGATCACCTAACTGGTGTGTAGCCCACTCCATGGAGATACAATCTAAAAGCACCCATGGGAAGCATCAGAACAATCATCCCAACAATAAAAAAATAAAAGAAAATGCCTCTACTGACACTGAGTTTATGACTAAACAAAAATGTCAGCTGGACAGACTAAAACATACTCAACTATGACTGTCCATGAGCTTACAAAGGAGAAGGCTGCTGCTGTAGGGGGGGTTTAGGTATGTCACGAGCCCAGCGAACTAACCTACTGGACACCTTACATAGAAGGAAATGGAGAGGGAAGTCACTTTAACCCACTAGGCCTAATGAGGACTAAAAAACTCAGGAAGTGATTCAAGAAATCAAGAAGATCCTGGACCTGCACGGGGGATAAGCCATAACTGCCTCTTGGGAAAGGGATACCTAAATATTCCAAAAAAAGGACACCAGACATGAGCAAGTTTCTCATAGTTGTGAATGGCAACATAAGACATCCTCTTGAAACCAACCACCCTGAGCACACAGTCTAACTATTCTTTCTGAGTGGAGATTTCAACGGAACGCCACCACCGCAGTAGGAGGTGCTTGGCCTCTGTTATGGCTATCATGAACCAGACAAGTTGATGTAAGGAGATCTGGGGAGGTTGCAAGTATTTCCTAATACCATTAAAGAAGCATTTGCCTGTATGCTGAATCCCAGAATTCACTCTATTAAGCGGACCATCCCCTTCCACCAAGAAGCAATTTTTGGGCATTCCTATAATATATGTACCAATATGCCCATGTCTTCATCACAGCGACAGCACTTGGAATGGTGAAGTAACCTGATATGGTATAAAGAAGTGGGGGTTCTATACCAAATCAGTAACATTTTTAACTGCATCAATTGGCCTGCAGAATCTTTACACACACCGTATTCATTAGCTTATATGGTGTTCCAGTCAGCTTCTTCAAGAGGATATCCCAGCATTTGTTTCCATCTCTGCTGCAGTTTGCTCATGTCAGGGGAAGCCAACTCCAATAATACTTTGTAATTAGCCCCCAACTTAAGAGGGTCAGGAGAGTCCTGAATCATATCCCCTTGTCCAAATACCTTATCCCATAGTGGTGACCCTGGCACTCTGAGGGGAACCCCCATTATAGTGGCTAACAAATGCAACAATTGGTGATACAGTATTTCCAATGATGTGAGATGGGGAGCAAAAGTTGATGCTGAAGCTCTTGAAATGACTTAAAAGAACCCAGCAAATCAGAAAAGAGATCTTTTACTCTACCAAGACCCCCTTGAGCCCACAACGGACAATAAAGGGAAGCACCATCCATAGTCAATTGTGGGTTGTGCCACAAGGGCCACAAAAATATAGATACTTTCCAATCTACACCTTAATGTTTTCTGGCCAGTTTCCAAATATAGAATGCATACCCCTGGGTAAGCAACTAAGGAGAAGACTTAATAGAGTACCATAATCCACACTCAGGAGGGCAACTGATGCCCCAGTCCCTTTCCAAGACTAGCCAATGAATTGAAGAGTCACATTGCTCTGAATGAAGCCAAAACCAAATTTGTCGAAGTTTCACTCCAATACAGTATCCCTGAAGCCAGGGTGAAGCAAAGCCCCCCTTGCTATAAGGTGCTATCAGCTGTCTCCTAGACAGCCTAAGATTCTGACCCTCCCAATAAAGGAGGAAATTACTGAGGAAAACTGGTGCCACCAAGTGTCCGGATCTTAAGAGAAAGATACCTAATGATGTACAGAATCTTAGGCACAAAAATCATCCAAAGAGCTTGTCCTTTTCCCCACAGAAAAAGATGGAGGTGCATCCATCTAGCGATATCTCTCTTTAGACTATTCAATAATGATTGGAAATTCAAAGAGGTTTAGTCCAATAAATGGGGAGAAATAAATATCCCTAGATATTTTATAGGTTCTATGGCCCAGGTAAGGCCAGGTACAGGTAAAGGTGACCCCAACACCAGAGATCAGAGGAACTATCTTTGTTTTGCTCCAATTATTCCACAATCCTGAGAGAGAGAGAGGAGAAATCATTGAACACTTCAAACAATTTGGGCAGAGAGGTCTCAACACTCCTCAATGTCAACAAAATGTCATTGGCAAACACCATAGTTTTGTAAGTGTGGGGACCCACCTAAATACTCTTAATCTCCAGGGATTCCCTGATTTTCTGAACCAGTGGCTCAATGGCCAGCAAAAAAGAGCCAGATGGAGGTGGCACACTTTATGTGTCCTCCTTCCTAACTGAAAAATTGGAGATAACCTGCTATTAGTTAAAACCAATGCCCAGGGGGCTGAATATATTACTCAAATCCAATCAATAAACTGCGGGCCAAAAATGAATTTCCCCAATGTTGCTAATAATTAAGGCCATTCAACTGAATCAAAAGTCTTTTTGGTATCAAGTGCCACCACTGCCGAGATTCCAGGGGACCCTCGGGAGATACCAACAAGGTTAATCAGATGGTGAATGTGATTTGCCTCATCCCTCTTCCCAACAAACCCCACCTGATCTGGATGGATTAGGGAAGACAGGACCTTAGTCATCCTGTTGGCCAAAACTTTAGCTATCAACTTGTAGTCCACATTGAGGAGGGACACTGGGTGATAGTTCATGCATAGAAAAGGATCTTTCTTCTTTTTAGGTAACATAGAGATAACTGTGTCATTCATGGTAAAAGGGAGTTCTCCCTGCTGGCACACCACATTAAACACTTACACCAGCAATGGGCAAAGCAAGTCCCTGACTACCCTATAAAATTCAATAGGGAAGCTGTGTGGGTCGGGACTCTTGCCTCCCTGCATCTGCCCAATTACTGCCTTAATTTCCCCTGGTGTAATAGGAACATCGAACATGCTCTGTTGGTCCTTCAAAAGTGTGGAGAGTGTCAAGGAGTCAAGGAAAACTTGTATAGCTGCCTGATCTGTCCCCACTTCTCTTCTAGGGGAATAGGGCTGTCAATCAAACTCATAAAAGGCTTGATTGACCCCTTCAGGGTCCAAAATCAGACCTCCCACTGTTCTAATGTCCGGAATGCTAGGAATGATCCTAGAGTTCTCCATCTTCTTAAGTCAGTATGCCAAAAGATGACCCGCCTTCTAGCCCCCTCCCAGTATGCATGTCTCATTCTAGACAAGCCCAGTTCCACCTGCTGGATATTGAGCAAATTAAGTTGACACCTAAGATCCATAATTTGCTTTATCAAAGAGGGGTCTTGCAAACCTGTCTTATGTTGTTTCTCTAGAATACCTAACTGGAATTCTGATAACTGAAATTTGGCTTGCCATTCCTTTTTATGTGTGGAGGCATATAAGATCACCCTACCTCGCGTGTAGGCCTTAAGTCCTTCCCAAACCCACCTAGGAGCTACAGCTCCAGTATTATTCTCCTGCAAATAGTTCTGTACCTCTCCCCACAACCACACTCAAAAAGAATCATCTGAGAGAAATTTAGTGTTGCACCCCCATCTTGTCGATCTCACTTCCCCCTGACCCAACACAAACAACCATGTCACTGGGGAGTGATCAGATATGAGAATAGATTCAATGTAATATGAAGGGACTGGTTACTAGGGACTGAGACACCAAAGGTCAATGCAACTATATGTCTGGTGCACTGCAGAATAAAATGTTTAATCTGGGTTTCCAAGGTGCCAGACATTACATAGTCCATGATTCTTTGTTATGCAGCAAGCTATTGGATCTGGGTCTCTCTTCAAATGTGGTCAACTGGGTGAAGGATTACTAATATGCAAGAACTCAATTTGTTTCTATAGGTTCTGTGAGTTCTAATTCTAGGCCTATAACCTGTGGTGTGCCACAAAGGTCCATTCTTGGACCCTTGTTGTTTTCTCTGTTTGTTAATCAGCTACCCTCAGTATTTAAACATTGTCAGTGTCTCATATGCTGACAATCTTATTTTATATACTCAGGCTTCTTCAGTTTTACAACTTACAAATATTCTCCAACCTGGCTTCCTGTGTTCCTGCTCCTGGTTAAGTAGTAGTCATATGATTATGAATATTAATAAGACCAAGACAATGCTTTTTGGGCCTAGACGTATGCTTAGAGATGACTTGTGTTTAATAATTTATGACGGACTAGATAATTGTATAGATCAAATGAAAGAATTCAGGTGCCTAGGGTTTTTATTAGACTCTAGTATGTCCCTTAATGCCTTAATTAAGTCAGTGAGTAATATCATTCATCAGAAGATTGGGGTGCTGTATAGATTTAAGCATTATTTATCTTATAGCACTTGTTATGCTATTGCTGTTGGTACACTACTACCTTACATTGATTGTGTTTCTTCACTGTATTATAATTTGAGTTCTACCAAACTTCATATTCTTACCATTGCATTTAATATTTGTTGTTTTGTTCTGTTGGCTTCTTTAAAGATGCATCATTGCGTGTTGTACTCCTCAATTGGTTGTCTTTCTCCTACTTTCAAATTTGCATACTGTTTGGGTTGTCTGGTTCACAAATCTATTTATTCTTCTTTTTCTTTTCCTCACTCTGATTTACTGACTCTAAGGTGTTCTTCTACTAATCTACCATCTACAAGGGGTATTGCCCTTGCTGTTCCTGGGCACAAAAGTAAATCTGGCTTGCGCTCTTTCTCTATTGCTGCTGCCAATTTGTGGAATGAATTGCCATTAATGTTGTGATCGACTATCTGTCTTTTGAGTTTCAAAGTGCAATTTAAAATATACTTGCAATCACTGAATATATGTAATTGTAATTTGTAAATTTTATGTATGTAAATTTCGTTTGTATTTGTAATGTTGTTTCTTTCTGGATTGGTCCTGAAAAAGGGCTTTTGCCCAGTGTCCTTTACCTGGTTAACAAATGTAACTAACTAAATAAATAAAATCATCCCTCAACTGAGACAAAGTCCAGGAGCCCGCAGTAATCAGTCAAGTAGGAATGCCACTGTGGTCACAAACTGGGTCCAGGACTTCATTCATATTGCTCCCAGTATCAGAGCCCCTTCAGCCTTATCCTGAAGTATTGTATGTAGTTGGGAAAGTTTATGAAAAATGATGCCCCATCTTTGTTCAGTCCATAAACTGAGACAGGGGAATATAGGCAACCATCTAATGTGCCAGAAACCAAACGTCAGTGGCCATGGGGGTCTCTCACTACCTGCCTAGTAACCCAGTTCAGCCCTTGGGTGATCAAGGTCATTACCCTCCCTTCTCTTAGAGATACACAAGGCTTCATAAACCTTCCCTTTCCAGTTGGGTTTGAAATGGTCCACTTTCTTAGAAATTATATAGGTTTCCTGGATAAAAATTAGTTGACCCCCCAGCATCTTAATATTTGAAAGCACACGCTTATGCTTAACAGGCCCATTCATGCCTCGCACATTCCAGGAAAATGCTTTGACTTGACATCATGGCCACCCCATTGCACATTCAAAGGAAGCCTCCACCTGCCCACAAACCCCCAGCAGCAGCACAGCCCCACCCAGTTAACCAAAAACTAGCAGAAGAGTTCAGACAACAAGGAATAATAACAGCAGAAAAAAACATACTAATGACCTACCCCCAGCATCCCCAAACTATATACAATTAAATAGCTAAGCATAATATGCACAGACATAGTAATAAACTCACCCAGGTACTCCCTGGGTCATGCCCCTGATTCTGCCAATTTTACCTTCAAACATTAACTAAATCTTCCCTTCCCCCCTCCCCCAGTAATGACACCAAGTTCCCTGATGTTGATAGTGGATGGTGCCCCCTGAAGCATCAAGGATTTCATCCCCTGACCCATAATGATGAGAACATTGGCTCTGGACAACCATCAAAACCAAGAACACAGGCTAAAACACACAACATGTAACAGAGGTACAGCAAAGTGCTCCCAAGGCCAAAAGGCCAGCTCCCCCAGATTAACAGAAAGAGCCCCACCACATCTTAACAGGAAAACATATTAGCAAGCCACCCACCCTATCCTCAAAAAACCCAATCCTCAAGCCGGCCTGGTGAGGATTGAGGTGCTGGGCACATTACCTTGTGCTACGCTGGTGACCCAGGTTCAAGAACAATCTTGGATTGTCGGTGTACCGGCATGGGAGGGGGTTGAGCATGCTGATGGGCAGCTCTCCTCTCCTGAGGATGGTGTGGGTGGGTTGGTGCCCCCCTGGTTATGCATCAACAGGGTGGAGGTCCGGTGGGTAGCATAGGTGGACAGGGGACAGCAAAATGAATCTGGAGGTGGAAGGAGCTGAGCTGGTGCTATGGGGATGCGAAGCATGCCTCCACATGCTCATACAGCCATGTGCGGGGGCCTTGGGGGGTCAGGGGAAAGCATCAGCAAAAATGCTATGTGTCCCCATTGCCAATTGGTGGGAGGAGGTGGCAGGGACCATAGAAACATAGAAACATAGACTTTGATGGCAGATAAGGACCACTTGGCCCACCCAGTCTGCCCATTTCCCTACCTACTGGATAAGCTGCAGATTCTAGTTAACCAACAGCCTACTTCCTGCCACCCCCCACTACAATTGCCTTGTGTCTGTCCCATGCATGTTTGAATTCCTCCACTGCTTTAGCCCCAACAACCTCCCCAGGAAGGCAGTTCCACGATCCACCACTCCTTTCCATGAAAAAGATTTTACATTACCCTGAGCCGTCCCCCATCTTTAAATTGTGTCCCCTTGTTCTTACACATCTCTTTTCTGAAAGATGCTACCTCCTGGACTTTGTTGATTCCCTTGAGGTACTTGAACGTTTCTATCATGTCCCCCCGTCCCTCCTTTCATCAAGGGTATACATATTAAGCTCTCTCAGTCTCTCTTCATATGATTTCTGATGCAGAACCTGCACCATTTTAGTTGCCCACCTCTGGACTGCTTCCATCCTGTCTATGTCCTTGTGTAGATGAGGTCTCCAAAACTGTACACAGTACTCCAGATGGGGTCTCACCAACTGTCTGTACAGAGGGATAACCACTTCCCTTTTTCTACTTGTGATGCCACTTCCTATGCATCCCAGTATCCCCCTGGCTCTCCTTACTGACTTCTCACATTGCTTACCCACAGCTAAATAAAACAAGCATTTGTCAATGCCAAATGTTTGCTTGCTGGCATTGGCAGTGGTAGTGTAGAAGTTACAGAGCTGTGTAATAGGAATGGCAGTGAAGTATTGAACTGAAGCAAACCCCACCACCACCCTGCAGAGAGTGACAGGCATTGGGGTGTGCCTTTGGGTCGTCAGGCATAATGGCCACACCATTTCTCCACACCTCACCTTGCAGACACTGACAAGTGTCACGGTGTGCCTTGGGGTCTTTGGCTCTTATGCGCACCCCATTCCATCAGGAAATATGGTGAGATGGGTGCGGTATAGGAGAATGGGGTGAACTTTGGGGCTGAAGAGTCCAAGGCATACCTCGATGCCTCTCACTGGCTGCAGGTGTGGAATGGTATGAGCATTACAGGCAAGAATCCCAAGTCACACCCTGATGCCTGTCATTCTCACAGGTTGGGCATTATGGTTGGAAACCCTAATACCTCAGGCATTCGTTGGTATTTTCCTCCAAATTTTCAACATGTTTTTGCACCCTACCTCATGAACAGTGGCAATATCAGTTTGTTAGCCAAAAGCTGCTTATGCACAGCTTAATTATGGCATTTAGCACCACAGGTGCAAAAACATTCCAACAGGATGTGAAAATGACAGCTATACTGTTCATGGGGAGGTGTAAAAAATGGCAATGTTGCAAATCTGCAGTAAAAATATTAAAAAAACTGGTGAAGTCACGAGCATGCATAGAAACTGTGCAACGCACACCCATAATGTAATTAGTTTGGGTATTTTTTACAGCAGATTGTCAACACAGGCATTTTGGGACCTCCGATCATGAAGTGTCACTGTGATTTTCTTTATCTGTCCTGAACAAAGATTTCTCACAGCGACCATGCATCTCTGCGCTGAAAGTGTGAAAACACATTTCGGCCATGTTTTAAAAAATGACAGCTGTACTGTTCATAAGGAAGTATGGAAAAATGCCACTGCTGAAAATCTGGACTGAAAATATTACAAAGTCATGAACTTTCGAGGGTGCATGGAAACTGCGCAATGTTCACTCGTAACACAGTCATTTTATGGACTTTTGTCACCAAATTTTCAACATAGCCATTTTAAGACCTCTGCTCATGAACAGTGTAACTGATTTTCTTAATCTGTCCCAAACATTGTTTTCGCACACCGACTGCATCATTGTGCGCTTCATGTGCGAAAACAGATTTTGGGCAACATGTGAAAAATGGCAGCTGTACTGTTCATAAGGAAATGTAATAAAATGGCAATGTTGAAAATCTGCAGTGAAAATATTGAAAATTCGCAAACTTACGAGAGTGTGTAGGAACTGCGCAACGCACGCTCGTAAAACAGTCATTTTTAGGAATTTTTTCACCAAATTTTCAACATAGCCATTTTAAGACCTCTGCTCATGAACAGTGTCACTGTGATTTTCTTAATGTGTCCCATACATTGATTTTGCACACCGACTGCACCATTGTGCGCTACATCGGTGGAAACACGTTCTGGGCAAGATGTGAAAAATGACAGCTGTACTGCTCATAAGGAGGTGTGGTAAAATGGAAATGTTGAAAATCTGGAGTGAAAATATTGAAAATTCGCGAACTTACGAGCGTGCATAGGAACTCCGCAAAGCGCGCTCATAAACAGTCATTTTTGAATTTTTCCACCAGAATTTTTCAAAATAGGCTTCTTGAGAGCCCACCTTATGAACGCTGGCAGTGTCATTTCATTAATCAGTCCCGAAGGTGATTTCACGCAGTGATCGCGAAATCACCCTTCGGGCCGAATAATGCCATGACAGTGACTGATTCGAGAAGGGGTCCCAAGAACCCCATGTTGAAAATTTGCAAAATCCCAAAATGCCAGAGATATGCAGCAAAGTTGAAAAACCCTATCTATCCCATTATAAAGCTTACCGCATTTCTCAGTTCGCAGTCGGCTTTGAAGAGTGCAGACGTGTTCCCGTCCACTGAAGATCGCCGTGTTGAGGTCCGGAGGTAAGTATGGGGTGGGGGGTGGGGAGGCAGGGTGCGAGTGGTGGGTGCGGGTTGTGGGAGGGGCAGGGAGAAGTGCCGAGGGACAGTTTTTTACTTACAGGTTTTTTTCTTTAAATGACGACGTAGACGCTTGCCACGCTAGTGGGCTCCCAGCGTGGCACAAGGATGGCTGGCTGGGGGGCGTGGAGCCGATGGGGATTGGGCACCCCTGCTGGCTATAAGCATCTGTTGCCATGCTGGAGCGGGCTCCCAGCATGGCACCCTGTACTCGGGAGGACAGTGGAGCCTACGGGGATTGGGCACCCCGTGGGTTATATAATGAGTTGCCACACTGGGGTGGGCACCCAGCTTGGCATGTGAAGGCTTTCAGGGAGGGGAGCGCAGCACAGCCGATGGAGGATTGGGCACCCCGGCTATACAGTGTGTGCATCGGGGGCAGCATGCAGCATGCGTGCATGCGTGGTGTGTGTGTGTGTGTTTGTAGGAGTGCGCATGAGGCGATATCTTATCGCTGCTCACTGAAGCGTAGCTCCCCCTTTCAACTGTACTCCACTGCATTTTGGAGCTGTCATAGACAGCTAGAGCAGGCATTGGAGAACTGCGGCCATGCCTGCAAACACACTGCCTGAATTGGAAGAGGGCTGCCACACCTCCGAAAACTCGGATGATGGCACTATGTTTCTTGCACATGCGTGCAAGCAAACATAAAAATGTAAAAACTCAGAGCCCAAACAGAGAAAAAGTTATAATTGCAGGAAATGCCACCAATGCAAAGCAAAACCCTAATGTTTATGAACAACCCCTTCACAGTGTACCATACCCCAAACCGTACCCTCAGTTCCAGTTGCAAGTAGTAGAACTAATGCAAGGTCTGAGCTCCACTAGAAAACAAATCTCCAACTAAGTTCAGTGGTAACTAACTTTATATCAAAGTCCAAGTAAAAGTTATTTGTAAAATAAAAGGTCTCATTACAGCTTTGGTATAGTGTGGCAGCTTTTCGTCCCCCTCCTACCCCAAATGAGCTGTATCATAGGTTAGGAGACCAAACAACTTCAGCTACTGTCTGCACTCAGTGCATGGAATCTTCATTCCTCAGTAGGTCCGCAGTAACTGGATCCCCTGCTGATGTGAAGACAGTCATCCATTCTTTACCCATTGTGGTTGTTGGGGGGAGGGGGGCTGATCTCTCCAAAGTCCCTTAGTGTCACCATCCTGCTCCACTCTGCAGTGCTCTCTAAGGAACTGCAAGGTTTCCGACGAAGAGGTAAACCATTCTGCTTTGCCATTAACCAAGATTTTCAGGGTAGCCAGTGGTAGCAAACAGCACTTCAGTCCCTGTGACCTCACCATGTTCTGGCTTGATTGAAGGCTTTTCAATGATTGATCACCCTTTTGGGAAGTCCTGATGGAAGGTATGACAGGCCCCATTGTAACGTACCTCTTTCCTGGCCTGAGTATACTTCAAAATTCTCTCCCTATCCTAATAACAATGCAGGTTTTTTTTCTTCTATTTTTCCTCCCGCTTCCTGACTGCCCCCCTTCCACCAGCCCTCCCAGCTCCATCACCCCTGCATCTACTGGACTCCCCTCTGGATGCATAGCAAGGTGCCAGCTAGCTGGGTGCAGAACCTGCTAGAGGCTGGCATCATCTCTCTGGTCAGGGTATTTCCTTGTTTCTCCTGTCCTCTGAGTGTGGAGCGGAGGCATGCAATAGCGCCAATGGGCAAGCAGTGCACACTTCCACACTAGGCATGTCGGGTGTCTACCCCACATTCTCCCACTTTCATATGAGTTCATTGTGCCATCCCCCAGCCACTGCTAGGGGACAGGCAAAGAGCAGACTCCATCCCCATCCCTCCCTGGGAGAGGGGAGGAGAGTTGTTCTCCAGACGCTCAATCCTCTTCCTCCCGGGCTGACCCCTGGCAACCCACTCACACCCCAAACACAGGTTGCCGGTGTGGCAGGAGGTAAGGTACAGATGTCTCAGCCCTCCATGCCACTGGGCCAGTGATAACAATTGAACACTACAGGTCTCAGCTGGGTGGTGTTATCAGTTGGAGGAGGGCCTGTGAAAACTCTGGGTACTCCTCTATTTCCATTACAGTCCCAGGGCTCCACTGCAACCACATCCACAATTGAGCTTGTAAATATGAAAGCATATCAGCCCCATCAGATCTCTCCAGTAGCCCGAACAAGCTAATATTACTCCTCCAATTCCGGGACTCCAGATCATCTATTTTGTCCCACAGGGACCGGATTTCCCTCTCGACCAGGCCCATCCTGCACTCATTTGGCCTTGTCCAGTAGTCCATCTGACTAATGCATGATTCTGCATGTTCCATCCAGTAACTGAGTGGTTCTACTGAAACTCGGACTTCTGTTAACTGAACCATTATATGGTTCAAGTCAGTCCAAATGCTGCTTATATATAACTTAATTTCACTGAGCTCTCTTGCTACCAGATTCGCTTCTGACTCCTTCCCCACTTGAGTGTCTGAGCCAGGCCCAATGCCATCATCGGTATTGGGAGGAGACATTGACAATTTGTATTTCTTTTTGACTAATACACCAGATTTGTTCAATTCCATTTTAGCAGCCGTTGGAGAGTCTTAGCTATCGGGAAAACACAAAAGAAGTCCTCAGAGGGGGTAAGAAATAGCTTTTAACTGCAATGCAGAATGGAGCTGTGGGAATGAGTGTCTAGCTTGGTGCCATCACGTGAGTCTCCCGATCTCCATCCCTTCTGATTTGACTCAGTTAACCACAACCTTCTGCTGTCTCCTTTCCAATTTTCTTTCATCACTTTGTGCCTTCATTGCTTTGGATCCCACTCCTTTGCTGCTCAATTTATCAGTGCAGCACAATGGTAAAGGCCTTGCTGAAGACCAGACAGGCCACATCCACTGCCGTCCCCTGATCCATTTCCCGGTCAGCCAGTGAAACTAATGAATCAGATTTGTCTGGCATGACCCCCGTGCCTGAATCCATGCTGTCTGTGGTCTTGCAGCCCATTGAATTACAGATACTCTACCAACCTTTCCTTTAACAGGGCATCCATTAATTTCCTCACCACTGATGTGAGACTGACTGGTCTATAGTTGTTAGCCTCCTCCCTGCTCTACTTTTATGTGGAGGAACCACATCTGCTCTCCTCCAGTCCTCCTGAACCATGCCTGTTTCAAGACAGCTGTTGAACAAGATGTCAGTGGGGCAGCTAGCACCGCTTAGGTACTCTTGGGTGTATACCTTCCAGTCCCAGAGCTGCAAGTCCTTTCCTCTGAAAATGGACTTGAGTTCACCTCTCACCACCTTTGTTACTGCTGGTTCCTGTGGTCTGCCCCCCTTCCCTCCACTATGAAGACTAAGCAGAAGTACCTGTTCAGAATATCTGCTTTTCCTTGGTCCTGTTCTGTGCAGCCCTCTGCTGCCCTCCTTATCCTCACTATCCCTTGGCTTGCCTTCCTCTTCTTATTAATGTACCTCAAGAAAGGCTTATAACCTTTAGCTACCCCTTTCATTATCCTTTCCTCTGTCTGCACCTTTGCTCACCACACTGTCTTTCCTCTTTCCTTCTTCCTTCTGCTTTACTTGGTGCACCTCCTTGTCTTCTTCCCTCTGCATTTCCTTACACCTCCTCAGTGCCACCCTTTTTTCTTTCACCACCATGGCCACTTCCCTGGAGAAACATAATGGTCTCTTTTTCCTTTTGCCATTATTCATTTCCTTCACACAGAGGCTGGTTTTCTTAATTATGCCCCTTCCTTTTTTTCCCCACTGTACCAATACCCTCCCTGGCAATCTCTTCCTATGAGGCACTTTCTGAAGCAGTCCCCTATTTAATTAAAATCCACCCTCCCAGAATCCAGACCCTTATCCTCATGTGGTTTGCCTCTGGTCCCATATTAATGTTAAATTATACTATGCGGCAATCACTGGTACATAGTGATGTCTGCAATGCTGTCCCTGTTTGTAGGCACCTGATCCAGCAATGCCAGTCCCTAGTGAGTTAATTGACTAGCTGTCTGAGAAGCACCCCTTATAGGGAGTCGAGGATGGCCCTGCTCCTTGCTGAAGTTCCAATCCACATCTTGCAGAATGAAGTCACCAGCAAGCATTTCCTCCCCCTTACTTACCATCCTGATGATGCTTTCCCCGAGTGCCTTGTTCAAATCCTCTCCCTTGTGCTGGAGGATTGTATACCACCCCTGTACAGATAGTGGCACAACACCTGTCTCCAGTATTACCCAATGCACCTCCAGCCCTTCCTTTTCCACTGGCTGCCCCAGCAATTCAATGGCCTCAGTTACCTCCCTTCCATATCGTATAACCCCTCCTCTCTTCCTTGTCTCTGCTGAACAGAGAGTAGATCAGTATGGCCATGGTCCAGTTATGGTTATGGTTATGGGTGCACCACAACTCCATTGTGGCCACCAAATCCAGGCTAGCCTCTACCATGAAGGCATCCAAGTTCAGAATTGTATTTCCCATTCTCCTTGCATTGGCTCACATGGCTCTGTATACCTTACTGCCTACCTGCCTGGCTACCTACCTGCCCCCCACCAACCTGTGCTGTTTCCTGATGCTCTCCCTGATCCACCTCTTCCCTGGTTACCGTCTCCATAACCTATCTACTTTACTCCTTCCTTCTTGCTTCCCTAATTTAAACCCTCCTTGTCCTCTGCCTTATCCCCACTCATGTCTTCTTGTACTACTGACCTGAGGAGTTTACTCCCCTTGGGACCACCCATTCTGTTCAATCATCTGGCGAGAGCAGTTGTTGCCTCCCTTTGTTCTACAGTGCCCCACCTCAGGCTAGTTTAAATGCTCATCCAAGTAAAATTTAAACCTCTTACTAAGGACTGTGGTTCCCTTCCCAGAAGCATGCAGGCTGTCTCCCCTATAGAGGCCCATATCGTCCCAGGTTGGCCCCAAATCCCCAATGTAGCTAAAGCCCTGTTCCATGCACCATGCCTTAAACCAATTGTTAAAAGCCCTGGTGTGGAGTGTCCTTTCTTGTCCCAGACATTCACAAGTAACAGCTCAAAAAAGCCACTGTGCATGCCACCTGCTTGAGGCCCCTCCCCACTTCCCTGAAATTTCCCTGCACTACCCCTCCAGTTCCAGCATTACTCCAGGTTATGTGTCCTCAAGTGGACAATTAGATCTAGCTCCTTCCCATCGCATGCTGCCCTAGCAATCCTCTGGATCCACACTTCATCCATCTATGCTGAAGCACCTCTCAGGCATTTCACCACCCTCTGTCTTCCTTCCCTGAGCTCTCAAGTCTATCCCCCTAACAATAGGGTCCACCATCAGCAGCTGCTTCCTCCTTGACTGGGGGTCTCATCCTCCCTCCTTCGGGCATCACTTTCTGAGGACCCACCACTTCCTCCCTTCTCACTGCTGTGGGTTTCTCTAGTTCCATGTTGAAGGAACTCAGCAGTGATACAGTTTGAGGAGTATGTACCCATCCCACCACCCCCACCTTCCTGGAGCCCACTATAGTCCAAATGCTCTGCCTCTGCCTATGCACCCTCTGGGGGAGTGGCAGCAGACTTGGTGGCCCCTGTGTGGGCAGAAAGTTCTCTGTACTCTTGCCAGTTTGGCCCAGAGTTCAATCACCTCTACTCTCAACCTAGAGAGGTGAGTACAAATGGGGCAGCACTTCAGTCTCCAGAAAGTGTCCTGAAATACTACAACTCCACACCCATTGCACGGCACCACTTGTATACTCTTTCCTTCTTTTACCTTACTGCCTGTTGAAACTTCCCTGTACCCTACTGTCTCCTTTCTATGCTCATTAAATTCCTACCTCTCCCATTGTGTTTTGAAATTTATTTGGTACCCTACCATAAATAAGGTGCCCCTTATTTTCCATTTTCGTGCCCACCTACTTGTACCTAACTTGATCTGGATGTCTGCTACCTCTTATCCCTTTGCGTGAACCATATTCATTACCCTACCCTAGATAGGGGGCCTCCTAATTTCCCTTTTCAACCCTCCTACCCATACCTACCTTGTTCTGGTGCCTACTATTTCTTCTCATGAGATGTTAACACACTACCTATATCTACCTACCCAGAAGCTGACTGTTTCAATATATCAGAACACCGTAATCTACTTTCTCCTAACTTGGTCTAATGCTCCTCCTGCAGAGTCTCCTGGGGACTGTGAACTATCTACATATACTTCTAGATGCCTAAGGCAGATTCTTCACTCCTATTTTGTTTCACTCACTTGCTGGGACACACGCATGATGGGATGTGCTGGCAACAGAATCTTTTATAGTGCTCTTGTTAGAAGGCATTAAGCCTCTGGCAGCTTCACCCAGACTCACACACCTGGTTCACTGGGCTTTCCTAATCCATTCACCCCAAGATTAATTTCCTAAACTACTGAACATATATATATATATATATATTATGGTGACACGGTAGTGCCACTATAGTTAGGGTTGAGGAGCCATTTACATGTTAAACCCAAACTTTTGCACCTTAATAACTTTGCAACCATTTGACAGATTTGCCTGCAATTTGGAATACATGATCAAGACCCATACACCTTGGGATCTGCCAAGTTTTGTATCAGTTGCTTATACGGCTGCAGAGTTATTAAGCATGATCTGCACACGTGTTTACGCTTTTCTGGAATTTTATGGTAGCGCCTACAGGTCGCACGGTTTGCGCGATCAGTCCAAAATCTTCAGGGAACATGCGGCCAGGGTCCCTGATGTGCCTTTTGAGGATTTTGTGAAAAAATATTAAATGGTTCAAAAGTTATTCAAAAAACAAGTTACCAGTATAAGTCAATGGGAAAAGCTAAAAAGTTCGACAGTGTCGAAAATGCAGTTTTTACTTTCGCATATGGCCCTTTTGGCATTTAAAAAGGGGACCCTCTAGCAACCTAATTATTTTTGTATTCACCTAGATGGAGCCTGAGGATGCTCACCATGTCTTTATTTTGGGGTAAAACACCCCAGAAATACGTTTTTCAAATTTCTGGAAAAGTACTTTCGCAAAGTACTGCCGCACTTGTGACAGTGTCGAATGAATTTGTGAAAGCTTTTGCAAACTTTGACAGTACTTTTCTAGGCTGTGGGAAAATGACAGCAATTCTTTGGCACCCTGCTGCAAAAGAATGGTTTGGTGTTTTGGCCTGAAATTTGGAGGGAACACAGCCGACATCTCACAGATGTGCCTTTCAGTGCTTTGTTGAAAAAATATTACATGACGGCAAAGTTACGGCACTCCAAAGTTGATGCTTTTTCCCATAGGATAACATTACGGTGTCTGACGCATTACAGGAATCCTTTGGCACCCTGCTGCAAAATAACAGTTTGGTCTTTTGTACTGAAATTTGAAGGGATCACAAGCAACATTCCGCAGATGTGCCTTTTTGTAGTTTGGTGAAAAAATATTACAAGGAGCCAAAGTTATGGCACTCCGAACTTCTCTTTTTTTCCCATAGGATAACATTACGGCGTTCGCCGCGCCTTTCAGGGCCCGTATCTCGGAAACGGTGTGAGATACGGACTTTTAGTCAGAAAAATTCTTAGCCCCCTAATCAGGGCTAGGTACAAAACTAGCCAGGAAAGTCACACATCATATGACTTCTAAATGTTTTTTCTACATCGTACAGTTCCTGAGATATAAGCAATTTAGTATTCCAACTCCTCATTTTCTGCTCTGAGAACCATTATTATGCATAGATTCTTTGTACTCACTGTCTTTCTTTATGCAGCTTTTGGGGAAAACCAGCCTGTGCACTTACATTACTGTTACCATTACCATTTTCGCTTGCGGTTCCGTTCCCATTTCACTTACTGTTCATGTCTACGCCACCATGTGCGTTACCCCTTGTGTTTTCATTTGCGCTTGCTTTTGTGTTGTTTTTAACATTTCTGTCTACACTACTGTTTCTCTTTCTGTTTTGCTTTGCATCACCATGAGCATTACTATTTGCGTTTGTGGGCACAATGTTACTATGTGACAAGACATCATTGCTCCCACTGCCGCATTACATTCACGATTTCTCATTATCATTCTCAAAAAGAAGGAATTAGAGGCAAAAAATTCCATTTAATGCATTAGTTAGGGTTGTTCACCAACAAAGTGAGGAATTGGTGTTAGGGTTTGAAAGCTCCTTGCTTTCCTCGCACACCCTCAACCGGCATCAGGGTGCGCCTTATGGTGCTGGTCCTAACTCTCACCCCATTCTTCTACTCCTCTGCTTCTTTACACATGTGATGGGGTGAGAGTTATGGCCAACAACCCCACTGCGCACCCCGATGCCGGCTGGGGGTGTGGGCAGGTTGGGCCAAGGGGGGCTTTCAACCCTAACACCGACCCCCTCACTTTGTCAGTGTGGAACAAACCTAACTAATGCATTAAATGGATTTTTTTGCCTCTAATATATATATATATATATATATATATACATACACAAAATCACACATACCCCCATAATGCAAAGCATCATGGGATGTATATGCAATCACCACAAAATGTTATGCAGGTTCATCTTTAAGCAGAAATGCATAGTGCTGAAAGGCCTCTCACACAGTCTACAAAGGATGCCAACAGAAGATACAGACACATGTTTTGTCCTACCAGGACTCATCAGTGTGCCCCATCTGTATAACACTCCAGTGGAATGAACCAGCTACCTTATGTTGGTCTATCTGGGTTGGGTTGTGGTGAGCCCAATAAAACCAAAAAACAAGCTAAATCACAAAGAACCTTAGTGCATAAGCACTGAGGCAAGGGTTACTCCAAAGAACATTGGCCAGGAAGTCAAGTTTCAAAGAAATGCAAAATCACACATACCCCATAATGCAAAGCATTTTATATATATATATATATATATATATGTATGTGTGTATGTATGTATGTGTATATATATATATATATATATATATATATATATATATGTATATATATATCTATATATATTTATGAAAAAACTTTGTTACTGCATCAGTTAGGGTTCTTCTACAGTGAAAAAGAGAAATTTGATTTTAGGTTTCTCACCACTTGCACCTCACCCCACCCCTCACCCCGCCACCCAGGCATCGGGTGTGCATTGGGGTCATTGGCTCCAACTCTCACCCCATCCCATGTGTAAACAAGCTGAGGTGGTGCAGTGTAGGAGAATGGGGTGAGAGTTAGGGCCGATGACCCAACGCACACTCCGATGCCTGTTGCTGGGGGCGGGTGAGGTGGGATGCAAGGGGTGGAAACTCTAAAATCCAATTTCCTCACTTTTTTTGCTGTAGAAGAACCCTAACTGATGCATTAACAAAGTTTTTTTGCATAGAATTGTCTTACTTTTTAAGAAAAAATAGAAAAGTAGAAAGTTGTGCAAATTCATGGGAGCATGGGGCCCACCGACTTGTAAGCGTCAGGCCACATTACACACCCAGTAACTAAAAAGTACATTCACAACAGCAAGGCCAGCCACCAAACAAATGTTAATGTAGAAGAACAATAGAAAACTCTGTCCACAAAATGAAAACTGTGCCACACAATATCTCCACAAAAAATACATTGTCCAACACATAAACACCTCTTTTAACATCTACAGGACATGCCATTAACACCCTACAGATTTCAAGTATAAAGATCAAACCATGTCCAAGACATGACATGTCAAAATTTGAAATTTTCATTCATCAGAGTGGAACAGTTCTGCACCTGTTGACATTTAACGTACACAACAACTGAAAACTATATCCCTGACACTAAGGATAGATATTCTATCAATTTCAAGCCACCATCACAAGCAAAACGCTGTCTGCAAAATGGAAACTGCGCCACGTCATTTCTCCACAAAAAAAATATTTTCTGACATGGAAACACTGTAATTTACATCCACAGGACATGCCGTCAACACCCTCCAAATTTCAAGTGAAAAGACCAAACTGTGTCCGAGATATAACATTTTAATGTATGAGATTTTCATTCGTCAGACTGGCACAGTTCCATACCTGCAGACTTTTAACACACACAATGACTGAAAACTACATCCATGACACTAAGGCTAGGTATCCTATTAATTTCAAGCCACCACCACAAGCAAAACACTGTCCCCAACACGTAAAGTGCGTCACACAATATCACCACAAAAAAAAAAAAATTCTCTGACACATAAACACCATACTTCACATCTACAGGACATGCTATAAACACCCTCCAAATTTCAAGTAAAAACACCAAACCATTTCCGAGATATTCAATGTTAAAGATTGGTAAAATTCTCCTATCTATTCCATTATAAAATATCTGGCCATCTTGTCCTGCCCTTGCGATCAAAGATGGTGATTAAAGAATCTCATGATCAAAGAACTTGCAGGCTCATGAACAAAGAATTAAAAATCTAATAAATCAAAAAATTGATGGAACTGCAGAATACCACCACGATGGTTAACAGAAAGAATCCCCTTGAGTAAAACCCACCTTCATTTGACTTCCTAGGACACCCCTGGGATGAGAAACTTGATTTTTAAATTGGGCCATCTCGTCTCTCGCTCATGATGCATGATCAATATCAAAGAATTTCATGATCAAATAATTTGCAGGCTCATGATCAAAGAATTTGCAGGCTCACAAACAGAAATAATTAAAAATGGTGAAATGTGAGTTTTTCACTGATTTGAACAGAACCTGCCTCAATAGAACAGACCCTCCTGAGCAAAACCCACCCTCATTTGTGTCCCTAGCTCGCCCCTGAGCCAAGATATTTGTGTTTTTAGGTCCCGATGCAAGATCGCAAAGAATCTTACGATCAAAGAATTTGCAGGCTCGCGATCAAAGATCGTTAGAGAGCCGTGAACGAAGAAATTAAAAAGCTAATAGCTATATTTTTGGACCAGTTTGGATGGAACCAAAACCATGGCTTGATAGATCGGGGTCCCCTGAGTAAAACCCATCCAAGTTTTACCTCAGAAGTGACCTCTGAGCCGAGATATTTGGGTTTTTCCGATTGGAAAACTTAAAACAAGATGACAGACCTCGCGATTAAAAAATTTGAGAAAATCCTGGGGACAAAGATTCTTGAACCACGAGGTTAAAAATTCTTTGATTGCCAGGTGGGATGAGATGGCCAGAACCCCATTCTTTGATTGCAAGATATACATATAAATGTCCCCATTGACTTATAATGGGAACTTAAAAGTGCCATAACTTTTGAATGCCATAATATCTTTTCACCAAATAAAAAGCAGCATGATCGGCCACCAAAGCTCTTTTAAACAAACCATCTTGCAGAGTGGTACACCACACGATGGTCGTGCAGGATCACATTCAGAATGCCGAGAGGTGCCTCCGAAAATGGATAATTTTGCATTTTTCAGGGCTTTTGTACACAAAGACTGGCACTCAGACCTAAATGCAATTTGGCAGATCAAGAGACCTACCATGTCCCAACATGTATACCAAATTTCAGGCAAATCCATTGAACAAGTCCAAAGTTATTAACTCCCAGACGTTTGACTTTAGTATGTAACTGACCGCTGAACCCTAACTATAGCGGCGCGACTGCCCCACTATAATATATATATATAGATATTAGATAACCCACTGTAAGGTGTGTGGTCTCACTGTGATATACAGTACACAAGCCTTGGTGTGCATTGTGATGCACAAGGCCATAGGTCGAATGTGTTCAACCACCCAAGGAGTGCGTATATCAGACCATGACCGCACATCCTACAGTGGGTTACCAATCTTATAAAATAGCGAAAATGGTTTGTGAGGGGGTGAAAGTGCAGGCGTGTAGTCATGCTCTGATATATGCAAGGTCATGTGATGTGTTTCAGCCAACCAGCCAGCAAAGATAATTCTCCTATCCATTTTATAAATATATATATATATATATATATATATATATATATATATATATATATATATATGCGTGTGTGTGTGTATATATATATATATTATAATGGTTGAATACCCAATTTAAGGTTAAAGTGTGAAATTTTGCAGCTTAATAACTTTGTCACCATATGACGGATATGCCTGAACTTTGGTAGGCATGGAGCAGTATCATAGATCTCTGGATCTGCTAAGATTTGTAATGGTTGGATTTATGGTTGCAGAGCTATAAAGCACAATAGAAAGTCACATTTACTTTTTTTTGCTCATTCTTTGCTCGTGCCTACAGGTCACATGGTTTGCACAACCGGTCCGAAACATTAAGGGAACATGTGGCCAGGGTTCCTGATGTGCATTTCAAAGATTTTGTGAAACAATATTAAATGGTTCAAATGAGGGGAGGTTGGCCCTGCAAGGGGACCTGGACACCCTGGAAAGCTGGACTCACACATGGAAATTCAATTTTAAAATCACCAAGTGCAAGGTGTTACATCTTGGGCTGGGAAACCCTAAACACAGGTACACCCTGGGAGGGGAGGCGCTGGAGGCCTCTACAGGAGAAAAAGACCTAGGGGTCGTGGTGGATGCGTGTATGAATAACTCTGAGCAGTGCAGGAGAATGGCTAGCAAGGCAAACAGGTTGTTGGGATGCATCGTAAGGGGGATCACCTCTAGGAGCAGCGAAGTGATTCTGCCGCTGTACAATGGACTGGTTAGACCACACCTTGAGTACTGTGTACAGTACTGGAGACCACACTTAAAGAGGGACATACAGCTCCTGGAGAGGGTACAGAGAAGGGCAACTAAGATGATACGAGGACTAGGGGATTTGATTTATGAGCACAGACTTGAGGAGCTCTGCCTGTTTTCATTGGAGGAGAGGAGAGGAGAGACGTGGGGACATAATTGAGGTCTTCAAGTACCTCAAGAGAATAAATAGGGTAAACATGGAAGGGATCTTTAGACTAAAGCAGGGAGGTATCACCAGAGGGCATGGTTTGAAGTCGGAAGGTGGAAGGGTGAGGGGGGGAAAGAGGAGGAGGTTTTCACTAAGAGGGTGGTGGACCCTTGGATTCCGCTGCCTGGCGAGCTGGTTCAGAGATCCACAGAGGAGGGCTTCAAGAGAGGATGGGACAGACACAGAAAGCAGATGTATCAGATGATGGTCTGGCCCAGGGGGGTGGGGATGGATGATAGGGGTTTCTGGAACACAATGGGAGGGGGAGGGCCTCGGCACCCAACTAGGGATCTGAGGTTCGAGCAGACTCGATAGACCATAAGGCCTAATCTGCTGGCAATTAGTATGTTAGTATGTTATTCAAAAAACAAGTTTCCCATTATAGTTAATAGAAAAAGTTAACAAAAAGTTCGACAGTGTCACAAATGCAGTTTTTAGTGTTGCAAATGACTCCTGTAGTGTCGTGAGTCAGCCATTTTAATTTCAGTTACTGGTCACAGAAATGCTTGGCATTTAAATTTGGGACCCTCTAGGGACACAATTCTTTTTGTGTTCACCTATTCGAGCCCTGAGGATGCTAGCTATGTCTTTTTTAGGTGGTTAAACACCCCAAAAATATGTTTTTGAAATTTTTGTAAACTAATGTTGCAAAGTAGTGTCGCACTTGTGACACGTTTGTGATTTTTTTTGTGCAAGTGTCATGATTTGCAACACTACTTTGTGACATTATGCCCAAAAGATTAGGACATCTTTGCCACCTTGCTGCAAAAGAACGGTTTGGTCTTTTGGGCTGAAATTTGGAGGGAAGAATGCCAACAGTTTGGTGACAAAATAATACAGGGCTGCAAAGTTACGGTACTCTGAAATTGACAGTTTTCCCATGGACTAACATTACAGCATCCACCGTGCCTTTCGGGGCCCATATCTCGGAAATGCTTCAAGATACAGACTTTTTGTCAGAAAAATGCTTAGCCCCTCCCATTGGGGGCTATGTACAAAACTAGCCAGGAAAGTCATAAATTATATGACATTTTAATTTTTTTTCTACGTTGTACAGTTCCTGATATATAAGCAATTTAGTATTCCAAGGGCTCATTTTGTGCTCCGAGGCCCATTATTATGCATACATTCTTTGTATTCACTGTGTTTCTCTATGCAGCTTTTGGGGTAAAAAAAGGGTGTGCACTTTCGTTACTGTTACAGTTAACGTTTCCACTTGCATTTCCGTAACCATTTGTGCTAGCATTCCCATCTACACCACCATGTGCGTTACCCTTTGTGTTTTTGTTTGCGCTTGCATCACTGTTACCATTTGTGTTTCCATTACTGTTTCTGTTCGCATTTCATTTTGTGTCACACTGTGCATTACCATTTGCATTTGCATACGTGCTTCTGTTTGTGTTTGCATTTGTGCTTCCTTTGGTGTCATCGTTGTTGTTACTGTTAGCATTTTCATTTCCAATTGCAGTACTGTGACTGTGCGCGTTACCATTTGCCTTTCCGTATGTGCTTGTGTTTGCATTTCCGTTTGTATTACTGTTTGCTTTGGCATCATCGTTGCTGTTACTGTAACTGTTTGCATTTCCAATTGCGTTATCGTTACTGTTTGCGTCTTCGTCACCATTTGTGTTTCTGTTGCCCTTAGCGTTTGCATTTTCGGTTGCGTTTCCATTGTTGATTGTGTTACTGTTTGCTTCTGCAGTGCCGTTGCTTTAACCGTTTGCATTTCTGTTTGCGTTTCTGTTACCACTTGCATTTTTCTTACTGTTTGCTTTTCTGTTGGTGTTACCGTTTACGTTACTGTTTTTGTTAACATTTGCGATTCTGTTGCCGTTAACATTTGCGTTACCGTTTGCATTACCATTTGCGTTTTCATTGACGTTTGCGCTTGCGTTTCTCTTACTGTTTGCGTTATCATTTACTTTTGCACCACCATGTGCGTTACCATTTGTGCTTGCCTTTGCATTACTGTTAGCATTGCTATGTGACAAAAAAATCACATGGTGGGAGAGCGAGGCCCAAAGGGCCCTGTGCTCACACCACCACAATCCATTCACTATTTATAGTGACCATTCTCAAAAAGAAGGGAAATTTATGGCAAAAAAATCCATTTAATGCATCAGTTAGGGTTGTTCCACAGTGACAAAAATGAGGAAAGTTGATGTTAGGGTTGCCAACCCTTGCACCCCAAGCCCACTCCATCCCCACCAACAGGCATTGGGGTGTGAGTTGGAGTGTCAGTCCTAACTCTCACCCCATAATCCTATACTGCACCACCTCAGCTTGTTTACACATGGGATGGGGTGAGAGCTAGGACCGATGACCCCAACACACACCCCAATGCCTGTTGGTGGGGACGGGTTGGGCTTGGGGTGCAAGTGGTGGCAACCCTAACACCAAATTTCCTCGCTTTTGTCACTGTGAAACTACCCTAACTGAGGCATTAAATGGATTTTTTTTGCCATGAACATATATATATATATATATGTATGTGTGTATATATATTATAGTGGCACGGTAGTGCCACTGTAGTTAGGGTTGAGTACCCCATTTAAGGTTAAAGTGTGAAATTTTGCAGCTTAATAACTTTGTCACCATATAACGGATTTGCCTGAAATTTGGCAGGCATGGAGCGGTACCATAGGTCTCAGGATCTACCAAGTTTTGTACTAGTCAGATACTGTATAGAGTTGCAGAGTTATAAAGCAACATTCTGTAGCACATTTATGCTTTTTTGTGCATTCTTTGCTTGCACCTACAGGTCACACAGTTTGTGTGTCTGGTCCAAAAGCCCCAGGAAACATGCGGCCAGGGTCCCCAATGTGCCTTTTGAAGATTTCATGAAAAAATATTAAACCATTCAAAAGTTATTCAAAAAACAATTTTCCCATTATAGTCAAAGGGAAAAGTTAACAAAAAGTTTGACAGTGTCGCAAATGCAATTTTTAGTGTCACAAATGACCCCTGTTGTGTTTTAAGTCAGCCATTTTTTTTTTCAGTTAGTGATCACAGAAATGTTTGGCATTTAAATTTGGGACCCTCTAGGGATACAATTCTTTTTGGTGTTTACCTAGTCGAGCCCCAAGGATGCTAGCCATGACTTTTTTTGGGGGGGTTATACACCCCAGAAATACATTTTTCAAATTTTTGTAATCTGTAGTGTGGCAAAATAGTGCTGAACTTGCAACACTTTCATGATTATTTTTGCGAAAGTGTGATTTGCGACACTATGGCCAAAATAACAGGAATTATTTGCCACCCTGCTGCAAAAGAACTGTTTGGACTTTTGGGCTGAAATTTGGAGGGAAGAAAGCCAACATTCCACCGATGTACCGTTTGGTGGTTTGGTGACAAAATATTGCAGGGATGCAAAGTTACAGTACTCCAAAGTTGACAATTTTTCCCATAGACTAACATTGAGGTGTCCGCCTCGTCTTTTGGGGCCCGTATCTTGGAAACGCTTCGAGATATGGACTTTTTGTCAGAAAAATGCTTAGCCCCCCCCCCACTAGAGAGCTAAGCACAAAACTGGCCAGGAAAATCATAAATCATATGAAATTTTAATTTTTTTTCTACGTCATGTGGTTCCTGAGATATGAGCAATTTAGTATTCCAAGTGCTCATTTTCTGCTCCGAGGGCCATTATTATGCATACATTGTTTGTAGTCACTGCATTTTTATATGCAGCTGTTGAGCAAAAACAGGCTGTGCGATTTCATTACTGTTACAGTTAGCGTTCCCACTTGCGTTTCCGTGCACCATTTGCATTAGCGTTTCCGTGACACGCCACCGTGTGAGTTTCACTTTGCGCTTATGGGTTATGCTTTGCATTACTGTATCCATTTGCATTTCCCCTACTGTTTCTGTTTGCATTTCATTTTGCGTCACTGTGTGCATTACCATTTGCGTTTGTATATGCGCTCCTGTTTGCATTTGTCTTTCCTTTGGCTTCATCATTGCTGTTACTGATGCCATTTGCATTTCCAATTGCATTACCATGACCATGCGCATTACGGTTTGCATTTCTGTACCCGCTTGCGTTTGCATTCCTGTTTCCATTACCATTTGTGCTTGCGTTTCTATTACTGTTTGCGTTATCATTTACGTTTGCATGGAATGTGCTGTCCCATTGGATAGATCTCTTGATGTGATGAGCTTCTTTCTGGTTGGATGTATGGATTCTGAGATCTGGATAGTGCTAAAATATTAAAAGTCAAATTTTTTGCAGTTTTTTCCTCATCACATTGCATCCACATGGTGTGGAATTTTGATGTGATTTTTATGGTACAACCAGCTTGGGTAACACAACTGACATTTTTAAGTTTTAAGTTTCCCATTGTTTTAATGGGAAATCTCCTGTTCATTTTATAAGGACAAAGTTCAACCAAGGATTGACTTCGTAGAAAAGGAATACTTCTCTCGAGATCAGTTCCCTTTTTCCTGAAACTAAAATCCTTTTTCCTGAGGGAAAATTCCTTTTTCACCAGCCACCATCTTGTTTTACATTCTTTCCTATTTTTTTTCCAAAAACCACAAAAATTATATCATGTAGTGAAACCATCACACTTAGCTGGCTGATTGGGACCCCATTAGGTTCAATCTGCACTTCAAAGTTATGAATATGCCCCTCAATGTTTTTTTTAATATAATGAATCCTTTTTCATGACCACGTGATACAAAAAAAGAATCCTTTTTTGCATCACAAGTCACAAAAAAGGATCCTTTTTCACCACTCGAGAATCCTGCTTGTCCCTCCAATTGCCCTCCCCAGTACTGAAATGTTTTTCCCTGGTGTCTAGTGGCCCTCACCCTTCAATACTCCTGCTCCATCATTTCCCTGATATCTAGTGACACCCCACCCTCTGATCACCACCTCTGTAATAAATATAATTTTCTTGCTGTCAAGTGGCACCCCCCCACTCTCTGATCACTGTCACCGATGTTTCCCTGGTGTCCAGTGGCACCCCCATGCCTATGATCATGGTGCACATAATTAAGTTAATTTCTCTGGTATCTAGTTGCACCCCCACCCTCTGATCACTGTGCCCATAATTAAATTCATTTTCTGGTGTCTAGTTGCACCCCCTACTGTCCGATCGCCATCCCCTATTTTATGGGACACTGGGAAGTCCATTCCCACTGTCCCAAAATATTTTACTGATGAATTCCTGTAAAAAGAAAACAGTCCCCTGACATCTTTAAAAAAAAAAACTGAAAAAAGAAAATGGTCCTTCATCATCCCCACCATCCCTCTCCCCATCCCAACCCTCCCACTGGGCACCCACCACCTCCTTACCATATACTTACCTCTTGAGGTCTTTGGCTGTCATCTTCTGTGGACCAGGACATGTCTGCACTCTTTAAAGCCAATCCATAAAATGCTGTATAATGTATTTCAATGGTGTTTTGAACTTAGGTTCATAGGTTCATAGTTTTGACATTTTTCAGAATATTTTCACCAAATTTTCAACATGGCCTTTTTGGGACCTCCTCCACGGTATTACCTTTGTCATTTTCATTGGCGGAGCCTGGGAGGTGGTTTTGTGGTCACTTTGTGAAATCACTCTTTGGGACTGGATAATGAAATGTCACTGCCAGTGTTCATGAGGTGGGATTCCAGAAAGGTCATGTTGAAAATTTGGTGAAAAAGTTCTTAAAAATGACTGAGTTATGTGCGTTCATTGAAATGTTTCTACGCATGCACATAACTTTGGTAATTATCAATATTTTGATTCAAAATTTTCAACATAGCCATTTTCTCACACCACACTTCATTACAGCTGTCATTTTTCACACCCTGTCCAAAATGTGTTTTTGCACCTGTGGCGTGAAATGGCATTTTGGCATGGATTTGAAAATTTTTACCTATGGGTTTATGAGTTGGGGTCTTAAGAAGACTATGTTGAAAATTTGAGCCAAAATATGAAAAAATGCCAAAGTTATGACCATTCATTGCAATTTCACTATGGCTGCTTGTAACTTTGGAAATGTAAAATATGTTTACCCCAGATTTTCAGCATAGCCTTCTCATTACCTCACCTCATGTATGTCACTGCTGTCATTTGTCAAATCCTGGCCAAAATATGTTTTCACACAAGTGACACAGAATGGCATTGCAGTGTTGCAGAATTACATTTCAGTGGGGATTCAAACATTTTCTGCACCACTTAAATGAGATGAGATAATAAGATGGCTATTCTGACAATTTGGTCACTATTGTCCTATAAGTGGAAGCACAGGGCCCAAAGAGCCTTGTGTATCCACAGCTACATACATATACACATCTACGGAGGGATGGAAACGCAGGGTCAAAAGGACCCTGTGCTTCCACAGTAAAATTAGGATAAGATTATACTTTCTAAAAATACAAGGAAATAAGTTGAAAAAAACTTTGCTAATGCTTCAGTTAGTGTCAAAGCATGAAAAGCTGGTAAATGAGATGTTAGGGTTTCCCCTAACACTCCACCCTCCCAAACCAGGCAGGAGAGCAGGTGTAGGGTGTGCTTTGACCTTCTCAAGCCTAACACTCACCTAATTCTCATAAAGTCTACACATCTGACCTTATTTACAGATGGGATGGGGCAAGTGTTAGGTTAGAGAAGCTCAAGGCACACCTCACACCTGCTCTCCTGCCTGGTTTGGGAGGGTGGGGTGTTAGGGAAACCCAAACACCTCATTTCCCAACTTTTATTGCTTTTGATCCTAACTGAAGCATTAACGAAGATTTTTGCAATATATATATATATATATATATATATATATATATACACTGTATATGTACATATGTATATATACTGTGTGTATATACAGTATATATGTATATACTGTGTGTGCATATATACACTGTATATACAAAAACAACAAAAGTAAGGAAATATGGCATTAGTGTTTCCAACCCTAATGCCCAACCTTCACCTTCTGCAAACACTGACTGGCATTGGGTGTGTGTGCCTTGGAGTCATCAACCCTAACTCTCACCCCATTCCACAAGTAAATAAGCTAAGATGGGTACAGTATAAGACAATGGGTTCAGCATTAGGGCTGATGACCCCAAGGCACACCCCTGATGCCTGTCAGTGTCTGCTGCGTGGGGGTGGGGCATTAGGGTTTGAAACCCTAACGCCGTATTTCTCTACTTTTGTTGCTTTAGTAACAACCCTAACTAATGCATTAACAAAGTTTTTTTGCAATGAATTTCCTTTTTCAGATAGTATAATCATATCCTTATTTGTCTGTGGGCCCTCTGGGTCCTGCACTGCCATCCCTCCATAGATACATATATGTATGTAGCCATGGAAGCATAGGGTCCTTCCAGGCCCTGCACTTCCATTAATAGGACAACAGTGATTAAATTGTCAGCACAGCCATCTTATTACCCCACCTCATGCATTAGGGGTGGATGAAAGTTGCCGTTTCCACCTCAGAGGGACTTTAGTGAAAACAGGGCAACTTTCGCAGAAGTTTTCCAAGCTTCTGCCTGTGGTGGATCAGAAAGGTTCTGAACACTTTAGGCAAAATTTCACCCTGTTCCACCCTGCCCAACTTGCATTTCCCCCCACCCTCGTGGCTAGAGGTCTCTCCCCCCACCCAATCACCCACCCCATATCATTACACTAACCCCCCCATGGGTAGTGATCCCTTCCCCCACACGCTCACCCACCTGGTAGTATTTCTGTCAATAACAACTCCCCTGTGGCTAGTGGTCCCTCCCCAATCACCCACTGCTGGTGGAGTTGCAGTCAGAACCCTCCCCACCTTTGCTAGTGTCCCTCTCACCACCTGATCACCCCTACAGATGGCAAAATCACAGTGAAAACGGTGTTGGAAGGCCTTAGGTCCCTGAGGGTGGACAAGGCACCTGGGCCTCATGGAGTTCATCCCAGGGTGCTGTGGGAGCTGGCAGAGGTCCTGGCAGGGCCATTGGCAGACCTGTTTACCAACCTTTCTGAATATGGGGTGTGCATCCAGGGACTGGAGGGAGGCACATGTAGTACTTCTCCAAAAGTGTGGGTCCAAGAATGAGCCAGGGAACTACAGATCAGTGAGCCTTACTGCAAGTGTAGGAAAACTAATGGAGGCTATCCTCAAAGAAAGGCTGATGCACTTTATTGAGGATAATGAGCTACAGGATGACAGGCACATGAGTTTGTCATTGGCAGATCCTGCCAGACAAACTTGGTTTACTTTTTCGACTGGGTTATGAGGGCACTAGACAGGGGCTGTGCAGTGGATGTACTCTACATAGATTTCAGAAAGGCCTTTGATTCAGTGCCATACAGTAGGCTGACCAGCAAGTTAAAGGATCTGGGGGTAGAGAGGAAACTAGTCAGATGGGTTGAAAACTGGCTGCAGGATAGACAGCAGAAAGTTGTAGTGTGGGGTGAGGCATCAGAGCCAGTGAAGTGACAAGTGTTGTTCCACAGGGCATGGTACTGGGACTGGTCCTGTTTAACATTTTCATCACAGACATCACAGTAGGGATCAACAGTAAGATCAATCTCTTCGCAGACAACACTAACATCTGTGCTGAGGTGGATAGGAGAGGGAGAAAGAACTTCAGGAGGATTTGGCAAAACTGGAGGAATGGTCACACACCTGGAAGCTTGGGTTTAACACTAAGAAGTGCAAAGTGATGCATTTCAGAACCAGGAACCCAGGATATACTTACTGGTTGGAGGTTGTCCAGTTATCCATGTCCAAGGAGGAGAAGGATCTGGGGGTGCTCATGACCGGGGAAATGAACCACTCGGCACAGTGCAAGAAGGCAGTGGCAAAGGCAAATGGAATGCTAGGGTGCATAACAAGGGTGATTGCCTCTAGGAGTAGTGAGGTCATATTACCCCTGTACAGGTCCCTGGTGAGGCCGCACTTAATAATAATAATAATAATAAAATTTATTTGATTAAGCGCCTTTCAAATATTTCAAGGCGCAGTACAAAACATCATTACATTCAACATAACCATACAAACACTAACAATACAACTGATAAAATATTTAAAATAAACAATTTAAAATACAGCAGGGAATGCCTGATTCCATAAAAATGACTTTAAGGCCTTCTTAAACCTATCCACCGTTGTACTTTCTCGGAGCTGGCGGGGCAGAGAATTCCAAAGGGTGGGAGCCGCAAAGCCAAAAGCACGGGCTCCAGAAGACTTCAAATTCACCCTCGGAATCTCCAGCAACCCCTCGTCAACTGAGCGAAGCTGTCTCAGAGGGGTGTAAGGCACCAGAAGCTCTTTCAGGTAGTCGGGACCTAACCCATGTAAGGATTTGTAGGTCAGAAGACCCACTTTGAAGGTGATCTGTCACTGTATAGGCAGCCAGTGCAGAGTGCGCAGCACAGGGGTAATGTGAGACCTTCTAGACACCCCAGTCAACAAACGTGCTGCAGCAATCTGCACTAGCTGCAAGCGGTGGATATCAACCCCAGCAAGCCCTAGGTATAGGGAGTTACAGTAATCAAGACAAGATGTCACAAAGGCATGGACCAAAACCGGCAAATCGCCTGGTGGAACCAGGTGCCTAATCCTGGAGATGTTTCTGAGATGGAAAAATGAAGTCTTAACTACTGCAGACACCTGATAATGAAGGGTCAAGCCAGTGTCAAGCTCTACACCCAGGTTACGCACCCATTCAGAGGTAGGGATCTGGTCTACCCCAAGAACTAATCCAGAGGGGGACCCTATCCCTAAACCCTCAACCCTGTGACCGGGGTCCACCACCATAACCTCAGTCTTTCCCGGGTTCAACTTTAAACCACTGGTATTCATCCAGTCTTGGATATCAGCGAGGCAATTATTCAGCACTGAGATAGCACTAACCTGGTCAGGTGCAAAAGACAGGTAGAGCTGGGTATCATTGGCATAGCAATGAAACCTCAGCTCATACCATCTTACAATGTCTCCGAGGGGTAGCATATATACTGTGAATAACATGGGGGAAAGCACCAAACCCTGAGGTACCCCACAAGAAAGAGAGAAAGCCCGGATGAATATAAACCAGAAACCACTCTCTGAGTTCTCCCCAGGAGGTAAGATGAAAACCATCTGAGGACAACACCTGAAAGCCCACAGATGGACCTCAGATGTTCGAGCAAGACCCCATGATCCACAGTATCAAAGGCTGATGATAGATCAAGGAGAACCAGAATAGAGCGGTGTCTCCGATCTCTCACCATCAGGAGATCATTGAGCACCTGAACCAGAACAGTCTCGGTGCTATGCCTCTTACGAAAACCTGACTGGAGAGGCTCGTATAAACTATGGATGGTCAAATGGTTATCAAGTTGAGCTGCCACAACCTTTTCAATAACCTTCCCCACAAAAGGGGGGCTAGAGATCGGACGGTAGTTGGCAAGGTCATTCTGGTCTAAGGAAGCTTTCTTCAGAAGGAGAGTCACCACCCCTTCTTTCAGAGAGCTGGGGAAAACTCCCGTCTCCAAAGAACACCGAATAATCCGAGCAAGGGCCGGGCCAATAAGTTCACTACATCCTATAATCAAGGAAGTGGGACCCGGATCCAAACTACAACAAGTTGGGCGCATCTCAGAGACAATCCTCATAGTGTCCACGAGGTCAGGAAGATCAAAGGAACTCCAGGAAACTCCGGGCTCTGGGACAGCACCCTGATCAACTGCAACAGCCTTGGAGTGAGGTTGGGGACACTGCCTCCGAATGTCTTCCACCTTATTCGCAAAGAATTGAGCGATCTCCTCACAGTCAATCTGCGTAAAACTCGATGGACCTGCCGACAGGCTGGGTTGCACAGTCTGTCAACAGTTCTGAAGAGCTGAGCCGGTCGATTCCGAGCAACAGAGATTTCCCTGGACAGGAATTCTGCCTTCTTACGGGAAATTTCTGTTTGATAGAGCTTATAATGCTCTAGCAAAATAAGATGGTCGGCATCTGAGGCAGTCTTCCTCCAGTGACTCCACTTGGAGTACTGTGTGCAATTCTGGTACCCCTACTTAAAAAGAGACCTCAAACTGCTGGAGGCAGAGGTCATATTGCCCCTGTACAGGTCCTTGGTGAGGCCTCACTTGGAGTACTGCGTGCAATTCTGGTACCCCTACTTAAAAAGAGACATCAAACTGCTGGAGGCAGTGCAGAAAAAGATATAATATTTTTGGGGCTATTGACATTTTTATAGCAGAGATTTTCCCATTAAAAGATAAATTAAGTAGTTTCCATCTATCGATCGAAGGATTTAATATTAGTTAGTAAAGGTGAAAGGTTGGCCTCCATAATTTTGTCTATTGTCGGGGTGATCCGAATGTTAAGATAAGTGATGCTATGGGGGGCCCAATGGAAACCTAGCGGGGCATTCATAAAGGGTTTACATAGGTTATTCAGTGGTAGCATTTCAGACTTGTTAAGATTCAAAGCTAGTCCAGAGAGTGAGGTGAATTCATTAAGTAGTTGTATTAGAGGATGTCCAGAGATTTCAAGATTATCTAATAGAATAAGAAAGTCATCTGCATAAGAAAGTGAAGTATGATGCATGTTACCAATAGAGATACCACGGATTATGCAAGATTGATGGAGGGATGCAGATAAGCATTCCGTGGCAAGAATAAATAAGAAAGGTGATAGGGGGCATCCTTGTCTAGTGCCTCTCACAAGATAAAGAGAGGGGGAAAGAACAGAGTTAGTAAGGACACGAGCTGAGGGGAAGGTATATAGTAATTGAATCCAAGCATAACATTTGTTAGTAATGCCGAAATCAGATAGTACCTGATATAAATAGTTCCAATTGAGGGAGTCAAATGCTTTCTCGAAGTCGATGGCAATAGCTGCGGCTGGGGTGTTAAGGGATTTTGCTTTACGACTTAAATTGAATAAAGAACAGAGATGGCCAGAGCCATTTCTGTTTTTTATAAATCCTACTTGAGATGCATGGGCAAGTTTCGGGATTAAAGATTCTAAATGAAGGGTTAGCACTTTTGCAAATATTTTGCCGTCTGCATTAAGTAGTGATATCGGTCTATAGCTATAGGGGAAGGAGGGGTCTTTATCTTTTTTTGGTAAAACAGTTATAATGGCTTCAGTTAAAGTATGAGGTAGTTTGCTTTTAGAAATTGCTTCCTGAAAAACGTTAAAGAGTAAAGGGCAGAAAGTGTCAGTCAAGGGTTTATAAAAATCAACAGGGAATCCATCACTTCCAGGTGACTTGCCAGATTTTAGGGAGGCTAATGCTGATTGGCTCACTTGTAAGGTAAGGGGTTCATCTAACATAGCCATATCTTGGTGGGAAAGGTGAGGTAGCTGCAATTTATCCAAAAAATGTTGTATTTGGTTGGGATGTATTGTGTTTTGGTGTGAATATAATTGGTGGTAAAAGGATTGCATGATCCGGTTGATTGAAGAATTATCCATATGAAGTTGGTCCAAGGAACTTTTTAGGCCAGCAACATGTCTTTCCATCTGCTGTGATCTGAGTTGGTACGAGAGTAATTTACCACATCTGTCTCCTTGTTCCCAACTTTTCTAGCTATTAATTCGTTGATTTTGATTCTTAATTGTAGGATTTCCTGATGGAGTTGTGAGTTGTGGTTAGGTTTATTTGTTTAGTAGTATATCATTTCTTTTTCTTTAAGGGATTTCTCTAGATTGGATAATTGTTGTTCTCTCTGTTTCTTTCTGTGAGCTGCATAACTAATAATTTTGTCTCTAATTGTGGCTTTTAATGCTTCCCAAATAGTACCGTGCGATACATCAGGAGCGTTATTAAAAGAAAGAAAATCATGAATTTGGGTTGTAATCCAAGGTATAAATTCTGGGTCTCTCAATAAAAGTGGATCTAGACACCAGGAAGGAGATTTGGTAGAGTGTGGACCCCAAAGTAAATGTAAACTTATAGGAGAATGATATGATATGCTGATCGGGAGAATACTTGTATTAACAATTTTTTAGTGAGTGAAGGGGATGTGAACCAATAGTCAATTTGACTGTAAGATTTATGTAATGGGGAGTAGAATGTGTAGTCATGTTGTCTAGGGTGATGAAATCTCCATATATCAGAAAGACCCTAATCTTTCAATAACATTGACAGAGCATTAATACTAGGGGGATGAGCATCTTTTGATGAGTTACTTCTGTCAATTTGCATCTCAAGTGCAAGATTAAAGTCTCCACCCATAAGTATAGGTAAATTGTTGTTATTGCTCATAATTTCTTGAGCCAGGTTGTGGAAGAAATCAGGGGAGTCTGAGTTAGGGGCATAGACATTTACTAGCATAAGGGGACCTACCATAGAATTCAATATAGCAATAACCTATCTACCATCTGAGTCAGTGATGATATTAATAGGAGACCAATGAAGGGATCTGTGAATTAAAATTGCAACCCCACTTTTTTTTAAAGGGGAGGAGGACTCATATACCTGACTGACCCAGTCTCTTTTAAGCCTATCAACATCCTCTGATAAAAGTTTAGTTTCTTGTAAGAAAGCAATATGAACTTCATGTTTTTTGAGATAAGTAAGTATTTGCTTATGCTTACAAGGTGAATTGAGTCCCTTGACATTCCATGAATGAAAAATTAAATCAGTCATGACAATAGTAGATAAAGTAGAAGGTCATAAATATGAATGAGGGACTCTTCATGTAAAAGTTAGAGAATGTCATAGGCTTAAAAGGGAGATCCATAAAATAAATATATGTGCTCGGGGCTGTTAAATTGTACAGTTTCAGAGATTTTGAATGATTAAGATTATTGGGTCTCACTAAAGAATAGTATAGGTGATATAGTGTAGAGAGTATAAGCATTAATACAAATAGAAACTTATATACTACAATAGAGAAAAAGAGCTGATTAAAGAACATCTATGAAATGTAAAGAGATGAGAGTCGGTGGAAGCACCAAGACTCTTTCACTACACTACTAGGCATGAGAAGAAGTAAGTAAAGTTTAAGAAAAAAGCAATGTGCTCTAATCTTAAACTACAAACTATATTCACAATATTGGTAACTCTTAACTGTGACTAATATTCAGGTAATTAGAATGAGTCCCTGGGAGAAACTGCTAACATATTTCCATTTATATAATAGAATTATTGAAATGTTAATAAATCCCAAACATAATAATATGGCATACATTTATAATTGCCAACATAGTGCAAAGAAATCTAAGTTATGTAAGCCAGAGTAGGGCCTTTTGTTTAACAAGATTGTCCACATAACTGTATTTATAGTTAGGGATTTAGTAATACGTGGAGATTGGTTAAATAATATAAAAAAAAAAAATTGGAGGGAAGATAACCTAGTCAGTATAATATAAATTATATATAGGGCATCAGCGTATTATAAGGTTTGTTTTGGTGAAATTATAATATGCAAGGTAGAAAAATGAATTTATAAATCGATATATATAGTCATCTTAATTTGATTTAGTGATAATGATAGGAAAAAGCTTCAGGCTTCAAGAGTCTAGATTATCAAATAAAAGTGTCAGGATGCATTGCTAGTGGTACATGACTTGAATAATGCCAAAAAGTGAATAACAATTATTTATAGTGGGGTAGCCGGGTCTATTAAAAGGCCTGACAAGCCCCTACTATGCATAAATTCATGAAGCTTGATGGAGCTGTAAAGTATTGGCTTCGAGTATACATGTACTGTTATTTTGTTAATAAAGTGTGAAAGCCTTGAAAATTGCCTGAGATGAAGTAGTAGTAAAGAAGAGAAAAAAAGGAAAAAAAACTTTTAATAGAAAAAACAGAAAAATTAAAAATAAAACACTGAAACCCCATATATCAACAGCTAATAGGGTAATATTGAGTAATCATATACATCTGAACTATTTCCACACTAAAATGATCTATGTGGCAAGCACTTAAATTATTAACAGGAACAAAAGGCCTGCTAGATATGTGTTAGAGGAAAAAAGAAAGAACTTTGTATATATGTATATGCAAAATTACACATCTTAATAGTGGTGTGTATATAAAATTGCTGCACATGTGTATCGCTGAATAAAACAAGCGCTAAAAAAGGCAATACACCAATTATGTAAAGAAGGACCTTACCATAACCATTTCTACAGCAAAGGGAAAGTTGACCTAATGTAGAGATTCACAAAATGATGAATAGTTGAATGGCTCTTAAGCTTATTGAGAATTTTCAGAGAATAATACCCCTGAGCTTGCAATCGTGGTTTACAGCTTTGCGCATTCCAAACTGGTTGTGTGCGATAGTAGCGCACACTTTAGGAATGTGCTGTGCGGTTGAAGCAGAACATAGGTCTAGATGGTTAACTAGACTGATGGGGTAGAAATTACATTACAATTAGCTGCACAAAGTGTGGAAAGAGTCAGCAATTCTTGTGTTTATGTGGATTTGCAGAAATCAAATTAAATCAAATCAATCTTTATTTGTAAAATGCACCTTTCCAAAACCAAGGCGCCTGTACATTGCATGATAAAACAATAAATAGTTAAAACAATATTAAAATAGACTTGACTACAGCATTCAAAAATCATTATATGCTAGGCTAAAAAGATACATTTTTAAAGCCTCCTTAAAGCTTTGGACAGTCGGGCAATCTTGCACCTGACGAGGTAGAGAATTCCACAGGGTTGGGGCCATAAAACTAAAAGATCTGTCTCTTGAAGTTTTTAAGCGAACCCTAGGAATCTCTAGCAATCCCTCATCAGTGGATTGGAGAGAGCGGGAGGGACAGTAGGGACAAAGGAGATCTTTCAGGTAGCCAGGTCCCTGGTCGTGTAGGGCTTTATAGGTCAGCAAACTGACCATGAAGGTGATTCACCAGCAAATTGGTAGCCAATGCAGTCCGTGGAGCACAGGCATTATATGACTGGACCTAGAAGAACCAGTCAGTAGCCTGGCTGCTGCATTCTGCACTAGCTGCAAGTGGCAAATCTCAACCCCTTGTAGCCCAAGATAAAGGGCATTGCAGTAGTCAAGGCGGGAGGTAACGAAAGCGTGGCCCAAAGTAGGAAGATTGTCAGGAGGAACCAGGTGCTTCACCCAGGCAATGTTCCTCAAATGGTAAAAGGAGGTTTTGACAACTGCCAACACCTGAGATTTAAGTGTCGAGCAGTCATCAAACACAATGCCCAGGTTCCGCACCTGGTCTGAGGTAGTTAGCTGTACACCCCCAAGCCATAAACCCGAGGGTGATCCAGCCAACAAACCCAACTCCCGGCAACCCTGGTCCACAACCAACACCTCAGTTTTTTCTGGGTTCAACCACAGCCAACTCACATTCATCCAGTCCTGGATTTCGGCCAGACATTTGTTAAAGACTGAAAAGCAGCATCTTGGCCGGGCACAAAGGACATGCACAGCTGAGTATCATCTGCATAGCAGTGAAAACTCAAACCGTACTACCTAATAATCACTCCTAATGGCAGCATGTACACCGCAAACAATATGGGTGCCAAAATGGAGCCCAGCGGCACCCCACAGGATAGGGGGAATGATGCTGAGGAAAAAATCCCAGACACCACCCTCTGAGTCCTACCCTCGAGGAAAGATCGAAACCAACTGAGGACTGTACCAGACAGCCCACAGATAAACCGCAAGCGCTCCAATAGCACACCATGGTCCACAGTGTCAAATGCTGCAGAGAGATCAAGAAGGACCAAGATAGAACAAGTCCTTCGATCTCTCGCTATTAGGAGGTCATTTAGTACCCGGACAAGAGCTGTCCCAGTACAATGTCTTTTCCTAAATCTGGACTGGAGAGAATCATAGACATTGTGGCTGGTCAAATGATCATCCAGCTGTGACGCGACCACCTTATCAATAACTTTGCCACAAAGGGCAAGTTAGAGACAGGCCTGTAGTTAACCAGATAGTTGGGGTCCAAGGAGGACTTCTTAAGAAGGGGCTGAACCACAGCCTCCTTCAGAGGATTTGGAAAAATCCCCCCTCTCCAAAGACCTCCAGACTATCTCGGCAAGGACCAGACCAATTTATCCACACAGCCCACTAGGAGACGTGTGGAGTCCAGATCCAAACCACAACTGGTCGGATGCAATGATTGAATGATCATCACTATGTCATTGATTGTGGGAAGGCTGAAGTCAAACCACACAAACTGGGTGTCCAACATCTCCTGCTGACCATCACAACTCCCCTTAGGAAGGGTCAGAAGGATATCAGACCTGATTGTGGCAACCTTATCTGAAAAGAATTGAGCAAACTCCTCACACCATTCTTGTGAAAAGGCTCTTCTGGGCTGAAGACAGATTGGATTGCACAATCTGTCCACAGTCTGGAAAAGCTGAGCTGGTCTATTCTGTGTAGCCACAATCTCTCAGGACAGGAATTCTGCCTTCTTACGAGAGATTGTGGATTGATAGACCACATAGTGGTCCATCAAACTAAGTTTGTCACAATCCAGGCCCGACCTCTGCCAGTACCTCTCTAACCTTTGTCCGACTCTCCTCAACTCCCTCAGAGTCTCATCAAACCAAGGAGATCTGGGGTGAAGAGTGAGGGGATGAACACGAACAGGAGCAATGGAATCCAGGGCCCCTGCCACCGCCTTATTATAGGCGAGTACCAAGTCCCCTGGATCCATGCAATCTCTCAGTAAGCCCGATAGGTCCAGCACCACCATCAGGCCAAGCAGCGGTTGTTTTATTCTTTAGCTTCACTTTTCTTTTCTTTTTTGGGGGTTCAGCTGACTTAAAGGGAGAGCTGAATTCCAATTCGGCCCACGAAGAATCAGGAGAGTTGCTAATGGGCAATGATTCTTTCAGAACTTGACTCTCTTGTTCCATTTCGTTTTCGCGTAGTTCCTCCAGTGATGAGTTTGAGTCATCCTGTAGAAGGGAGAACTTATTGGAGAGGGCCAGTGGAGTGGAAAAAGCAATTTGTCGCTTGGGTTGAGAAGTGGAGACTGAAGGAACATCCTTTGAGCAGCATGGATGACTGCCATGAGGTGAACTGCTGGATATTTTATCTTTCAGGCGAGCAGAAATACGTAGGGAAGGTGCAACAGTAGATGAGGTCGGGGCAGATTTTTCTTGTCTTTCGAGACTGAATTCAGTAGAAGGAGCAGAACAATCCGAATGTGGGCTAACCAAATCGGAGCCATGGGGAGCCACAGCATTACTATCTGGTGGGATGAATACAGATTGAGGTGCACCAAGAAATGCAGATAGTGCTTCAGGGGTGCAAAAGTCCCTGGTAGAATCTCCTAAAAATAGACGCATTGTGGCTGGATATCGTAATGCAAACTTAATGCCCTGCTGATGTAACAGTGTTTTAATAGGATTGTAGGCTTTACGCTTGTTGGAAAGATCCCTCGAGAAATCTCTAAAGATTAAGATTTTATGTTCCTGCCACATAAGCATTCCAACTTGCCTTGCTCTGTTAAGTATTAATTCCGTATGTGCGTAGTTTAGGAATTTAGCAATAATGGGCCGAGGTTTCTGGTCAGGTTAGGCCTCGGACCTAGAGTACAATGAGATCTTTCAATGATGAGATTCTGACCAGCTGGTAGTTTGAGCAGAGTAGGTAAGACATGCATTATGAGTTCATTGGTATCACCGAGTTCTACACCTTCAGGGAAACCTAGGAATCGGAGGTTATTATATCTGTTTCTATTTTCGATATCATCGATTTTGTCTTGTAAGGTTCTAATAACTCTGTCCTGTTCCCTGATAGTAGCTTGCAGATCATTAATTGAATTTTCATTATGGCTTGCTTTAGTCTCTGTAGCACTGATTTTTTTGGTCGAGGACTTGCATATTGGTGGCATTCTGCTTTGAAGCTATTTTTAAATCATTTATTTCACTAATTAGCTGCTGAAACATTGATTCCACTCTGTTAAGGTAGCTATTTTGAATAGGCTGCTCAGCCATTGTTGTAGGTCCTTACAGTGAATCACTGTCAATGTTGCTGTAGGTTCTAGAGGTAGGTAACTGTGAAAATACTTTACCAAAGCTGACTTTTGTAGGAGGCAAAGTAAAGTCTCTATTGTTGGTGAAGACTGAATGTCTAGAAGCAGATGGATGGATGGTGATGGTTAATGTTCCCAGGCAGAAGCAAAATTAGGTAGACATCTTCAGGACAGCCAGATCACACCCCCCGATACATCATGTACCCTTTTTCTAACCACTATATTTCGCCATTTGCAGGCAGGCCACCTGTAAATGTACTTGCATTACTATTCCTTTGTTTCAGGTCTCCTCAGGATTGCCCCCCTCCCCTTACCTAGGAAAGCATCATGAAAAAGGATGCACCTTGTTTGTTTTTAGCCTGGAAGTGCTGTTATATTTGTGATTGGAAAAAGACATGCCTTCAGTTAAGTTATGTTCCCTATATGGTGCTGAGAAGGGATGAAGTGAGAAATGTACAAAAACAGCATTTTCCCCCTTCGTAGTGAGTTGGGACCTTTGAAACAAATTTTTATTTCCTGGTTAGAAAAGACTGCTCCAGTTTGTTGGTTGCTCTCTTACTCTTTATTTGTTGTAAAGCAAAGGAACCAATACAGCTGAGAGAACAATTTGACCACGGACTCACAGTTCAGCCAAATTCTGAGAAATACCAAAAGGTGTTCACTGCTGTACCTCTCGCACTGTGCCCTGCAGCTTCCCTTGTGCAATTACTGCCATTAGTTTTCCCATTTTAAACAGAGACAAAACTTTCCCCTTTGTGTTTACTTATGTATTTTTTTGTACCCAGAATGAACAAGCATTTATCAATGCAGAATGTTTGCTTACTGGTATTAGCATTGGAAATGTAGGAGTTAGACAGATGCAGAATAGGAATGGCAGTGAAGTATTGAACTTCACGCCAACCCCACCTCCATCCTGTAGAGGTGGACAGGCATTGGAGTAAGTGTTTGGGTTGTCTCTCATGACGGTCATGACATGTCACCTCACCCTATTATGCAGACACTGACACGTGTTGAGGTGTGCCTTGGGGTATTTGGCTTTACAGTCACCCCATTCCATAAGGACATATGCTGACATGAGTGCACCATAGCAGAATGGAGTGAAGTGTGGGGCCGAAGAGCCCAAGGTACACCTTGAGGCCTGTCAGTGGCTGGGGGGGGGTGGGATGGCATGAGCAGTACAGTCGGCAATCTAAAGGCACACACCGATGTCTGTCAGTCTGTACATGGTGGGACATTATGATTAGAAACCCTAATGCCCCAGGCGTTTGTTGGTATTTGCACTACAAATTTTCAACATAGCCTTTTTCTGACCCCACCTCATGAAAGCATTTGGGACCTCTTCTCATGAAGAGTGGCAGTGTGATTTTGTCAATGTGTCCTGAACTTTGACTTCCAACAGCGTCCATGCCATTCTGTGCCACATGTATGAAAAGACAGATCAGGCAGGATGTGAAGAACGACAGCTGTACCATCCATAGGGAGGTGTGAAGAGATGGCAATGTTGAAAATCTGTAGTGGGAATATTAAAAATACTCGCACTTTCAGGTATACATGAAAACTGCGCAAGGCATGCATGTAACACAGGCATTTTATGGACTTTCGTCACCAAATTTTCAACATAAGCATTTTAGGACCTCTGCTCATGAACAGTATCACTGTGATTTTCTTAATGTCTCTGAACACTGATTTCCCACAGCGACCTCGCTATTCTGCACCAGAAGTTCGAAAACACATTTCGGCCAGGATGTGAAAAATGACAGCTGTACCGTTCATAAGGAGGTGTCAAAAAATGGCAATGTTGTAAATCTGGAGTGAAAATGTCGCAAATTTGCGAAGTTATGAGGGTACGATCAGCCAAGGTACGACCAGAGGTCAAACATAGAAATTTACAGAAAGAATTAGAGGCCGGCAGGATCAGTGGCCCCTTTTCATCACCCCCAAGCCCCAGGTTCAGGGTATATACAATCGGGTAGGTCCCCAAGAAAGTGCCAGGTGAATTCTGGATGATCCAGAGGGAAACTTGTTTAACCACTACATTGACCCAGCACATACAGCAGTCTCCTACGCATCATTTGACAGGGCCAGTGAAGTGGTCCAGAAGGTGGGGCAGGGCATTCTTTTAGGGAAGACCAACATAGTGTCTGCCTTTTGATTGTTGCCCCCTACACCCAGCTGACAGAGGGTTTTACTATGGTGCTGCAACATCCACAGTGCCGGCATCCCCGACAGCGACAGCCGCAATGCTGAGTGTCGGCATTGCACTGTCAGGGATGTGTCTTTGTTTTATTGGGGGGCTTTGCCCCCCCACACCACCGACTCTGGATTACTAACTCCAAGTTGGGTTGTCTTGGGGCAGATGGTGATACACCAGCAGGCAGTCCCAGCACCAGCAGAGACCATCACAGCAATGCGTGGATATCAGTCGATTCCTGTCACTGTGATGGTCTTAGCGCACGCTGGTTTGCTGTGCCTTCGGTGGACCCTAACAGAGAGTTGTTGGGCATGAAATCTGAGGGACAGTACTATATGAATAATTGCATGCCTATGGGTTGTGCAGTGGCATGCACTGTTTTTGAACTGTTCAACACATTCATGAATTGCACTGCTGTGCAAAAGGTACAGTGTACAGACATGGTTCACTATCTGGACGATATTCTGTTTGTGTGACAGGCTAGCTCTCTGCACTGTACACAGCTTATGGGGGCCTTCCAGGAGGTATGTGTCAAGCTGGGTGTCCTCATATTGCAGGACAAGACAGAGGGTCCAGCTGTCATTTTTGGGCATAGAAATCGACAAGGTGGTGTAGGTCTTCTGGTTACCACAAGATGAGCTGGCGGCCCTTAAGCTCTTCCTGAAAAAGATTGATAAGGCTTGAAAGTCACTTTGCAGGAGTTGCAGCAATTGGTAGGGCACCTAAACTTTGCTTGCCAGGTCCTGCCCACGGGCAGGGCATTATGAGGCAGTTGCCCAGTGTAGGTGCTGGGTGTTCTAAGCCACACCACAGGATATGTATGATGGAAGCTATGAGGGATGACTTCGGTATTTGGCAAACATTCTTGTGTTGCTTCAGTGAGGTAGCCATTTGGCTGGTCCCAGTGTCTAATCAGGAGCTGGAGTTCTTCATAGATGCATCAGAGGGATTGGGCTTCAGAACATATTTCCAAGGAAAGTGGTGCACTAGCCAGTGGCTGGAATCCTGTGAGTTGGGAGTTCTGAAAAAGATCACAGTTTTAGAGTTTTTTTCTGATTGTGGTGGCTCTGGTGGTGTAGGGCAAGAATCTAAGGGATAAGATGATCACATTTCGGTCTGACAGCACCAGGGTAGTCTATGCCATAAATAGGCAGCTTCTGGGCAACCTCATGAGTATCTTTGTGCTGAAATAATTGTTACTAAATATCCATTTCAAAGTCGTGCACGTCCCAGGAGTTGATAATGGTATTGTTAATGCTTTTTCTTGTTCACAATGGTGGAGGTTTGAGAGTTGGTGCCAGTAGTAGAAAAACTTCCCAAGAAGCCCCAGTGTATCTTTGGAATTTGGTAACTCAGAAGCCTGGGACTTCCTCAGGAATGCACTAGCACTCAATATGCAGGCAGCCTATCAGAGGAGTTACACAACTTCCTGGGGCTGCAGCAGGCACAAGGGTGGAAAAAGTCATGGCCCATCCCAGTGGACCAGTTATGCACATATGTTCTGCTCAAAAAGTGGGAGTGGGCTATGTCGACCACAGTAGAGCAACATCTGGTGGGTATAGCATGGTTTCAGAAGGCCATGAGGTACACTGATGCCATGAGTGCTTCTCCTCTGCAAGAGGATCTATGTCATAATGGTGAAAGTCTAAAGGCAATCGCTGTTATGCAGAAGTCAAGCATGCCAAAAATTTATTTCAGCACTCTGACACCCTGGTGCACAGCAAAAGGGCACAGGGGACTTAGTTTTTAATGTTTTCTGTGGAGGGCTGCACCGCTCACCCCCCATGCACCCCCTACTAAAGGATTCTCAACTCCAGGAGGTGCATGTCGAGGGGGTGAAAACATAAAAAGTTTGGCTGGTCGCAACAACAACGCACCAGCGCTGGGACCAAACCCAGTACCTGCTGATCACAGCAACCCACCCACCACGCCATGGGGTCGGCATGGCAACTGACTGCGGCATCACCCCCCACATCCCTCGCTATGAATGCCCGCTCCCACCCCCCACGCGGGTATGTATGTTGCTATAGTCACCTACCCCCCCATCCGGCCACCGTATCCCCTTGGAGCCGTTCCTGCAATGCGCTGGGGAGTGGGTTGCTGTTACTGTCGGCACCCTCTCCCAGCACCCTCATCATGGACAACCCTGCAAGATGTTGCAGGGGTGGATGCAGTCGGTTGAAAAAAGACCAGATGACCGATGGCCCATCAACCCTATCTTATTCAGACAAGCATGGAACAAGCTCCCAAAGGTCTGCTCATCACCGACAGAGATGTGCCTGTTCAGAAAAGCCTACTTGATGGCTTTCCTGTGGGGCATTTCATGTATCAGAGCTTGTGAAACCAAGCAAGGCAGCGGGGATGCAATTGTCATTGGGAAACAAGAATGTGGTGGTAACCATGGCCGGTGTTTTGTCCATTTGTGGAAGTGAAAAACCAATTGGTGTGTTCAGGGATGTTGGTGTAGATTGAGGGCACCCCCAGGGATGCATTGTGATGTCCTGGCATGGGTCTAGGTCTATGTAACCAGGCAGACGAAAGATGGGATGGCCTGTTTTTAGACATGAGGGTGGGACACACCAATAATGGTGTATCAATTCAGGCAAGTATTGCAGAGAACTTTGCAGCAGTTGAGGCATGTGGCATGACAATTTATTACCCACCCATTTCTGATTGGGGCCACCTTGTACACCTGGGCAGAAGGGTTAACCCTTAGGCTGCCAACAGAACTAGAATGTATAGGAATTCTGGACTGATATATCAGTCCACGGCCCTACATGGGTTACGGATGCACATATTAAGGCCATAGGTTGGTGGAAGTTGTAGGCATTAAAAAGTTATGTTAAACCACATATGCTATAATGTCTTGTTTTTGTCTTAACCTGTTGTGGCCTTTGGAGGGCACAGATCTGGGTATGTGGCTATTCTTTTTTCCGTTGGGCTGATGTCCAGGCAAGGTAGTACTGCACTGGTAAGAACCTATTTCTGAACCCAAAAGAGCACAGGTACACAGGATGGGGCAATGGGGGATGAGATGGTGTGAGCTACTTCCAAGTTTATGAGCTGAAGCCCAGCGGTGGGATCCTTCCAAGCTTTTGGTGATTCCCTTGGGGGGAAATGATTTGGGGACCATAAAGTCATTGAATTTGCAGTAGAGTGTAAAGGGGGACTTGGTCTGGTTGAAAGAAATATGGGCGCAATTACACATCATTAGTTCTGACATTATTAAATGACTATAATGGCAGAATGCTTGCACCCCAGGGCAAAAGAGAAGCTGCGTAGGCTCCACAATGTGTCCTTGTGACTATTTATGAACTGTATCCGGGGATCTGTAGTGAGACACAAAGAGATTGTGATTAAGGGGCCTGAACTTTATGGTAAGGATGGAGTGCACTTGTCAGAGATAGAGCTTAAAAGGTTTTTAAAGGACAAACAAAGGGCAGTGGAGAAAGTGCAGGCGTGAGGTGCTTGTGGGGGGTTTGATCATGGCAGCAATGCTCAACTTGTGATGGCTTGTTAGTCTTGGAAGATCTGTAGAGAGGGGAGAACAGGGGATCATGAGTCTTGTGCAGCCAGGTCATTCTGTGGTTGACAGGAAGTCAATGCCGGATGGTTGGAGATTTCTGCCTTCAAAGGGGGAGGCAGTCAGAAAGCTATCCCTCATGCTCCAGTATCAGTGTTCTTGCGGGGTTTTGTGATTGAGTAGGTGGCCCCCGGTAAATCAGATAAAGTTGATTGACTGAGTTTACCGACCAAGACTACCTTGCTGAGCACATCAGGCTGACTTTGGCTGTAGCAATTGAATAATGACTACTAAATACATGGCTGTGATAATTTTTCTCCAAAACTCATTATCTCAGTTGTCCAGGTGAACAAAGGGATGTGCCTATAAAACAGTGAAGGAGTTTGCAAGGTAGCACAGCTGGCAGGGCTTTGTCTGTGGGCATGGACTGAGTGATGCCTGGGTGAGCAGGTAGGTTGGGAGGTAGCCACCCACTAGGGTTGGGGAGGTAAGCAGGTAAGTGTTCCAAGGGGGAAGGTGGGTTGGGGCCTGTGTGGTGGAGCATAGCCCATAAAAGGGTCTGCACCTGAGGGATTTTCTCTCTTTCTCCTCTACCTTAGGTCAGAACTAGAGATGCAGCAAAGTTAAAATTCCTTGGTGAAGTGCAGGCGAAGTGCCCCACTCCATGTTCATTTAATGCTACATGAAGTCCTCATCATAATGAGCTACTTCGTGTTGTTGACTTCACGTTGACTTTGCCTTATTAACACAAAGGCAAAGTGTGTGATAATGAAACAGCACACAGATCACATTACGTATCACAGACTCTCAATCAGCATGTCACATGCTGCAGGCAGAAAGTTAATCAGGCAAGACAGTAAAACAGTTTCACTTTTGCTTGGCCTAGGCTTGGTGAAGGAGCTTTTTTGTCCGCTAGAGAGAGAGAGAGAGAGAGAGAGTTATATTTTGAATCTTTCATTGAATTCAGAGCTTTTTTGACTGTTCAGTTGCCTGTTTGTTGTTTTGAGTTCTGCCCCTTTTGATTTTGAGTCCTTATTCCACATCCTAATTCCTTAGTTTATCCATTTTTATGATGGCTCACAATTGCACAGCCAACATCTTGTGGTAGTAGCAGATTTGGAGGCGCTGTCACTGTTGGGCGAATGCAGGGCATGCATCAGAAGGTGCATCCCTCATTCCCCAATCAGCCAGCAGCAGGCGGTGACCTCACGCATCCTTAATGAGGCCACCAGATCTAAGAAAAGGTCTGCTGCTATGAGAGCGAAGCTCTCATGCAGCAGGACAACAACATGCTCCCTACATGCAGGCAACATGGCGGCAGTGACTGCTGCCACCGCCTTGCACAATGCCCACTCCCGTCAGCATAATTACCCTCCTATGTACAATGTATGCCGAGGTGCCCAATCCCCTCGCATCATGCGCCCAACAGTTTTTCTTTGCCAATGGGGACCCAATCCCATCGGCGCTTATCCCCATCCTTGTATTTTGCTAATGGGTGAGCCCACCTTATCAGCATAATGTGTCCCCTTTGTTGCTTTGCTGAGGGGTGCCCAATCCCCCACGGCTCATGTCCCCCACTTTAATATGTGCCGATGGGGGTACCAATCCCCCGTCAGCTACAGAATCCCCTGCCAAAAAATACACTTAGGTGGCATGCTGGGAGCCCAAACCAGTGTGCCACATGTCCTGCAAAAAAAAAAGTCCCACAATGTTTTTTTTTAGACCTGTTATAAAATAAAATGGTCCCTTGCTGTCTTCCTGCCCCTCTCCCACAACCCACGCCCACCCTTTGCGCACCCTGCCTCTCCAACCCCCCATCCCATACTTACCTCTGAAGTCCCACGCAACAATCTTCAGTGGAACAGGAACACGTCTGCACTCTTCAAAGCTGACTGCATACTGAAGAAATGTCGGTAAGCTGTATAATGGCATAAATAGGGTTTTTTCAACTTTGGTGCATATCTCGGGCTTGTTTTGGAATTTTTGCACCAAATTTTCAACATGGGGTTATTGGGACCCCTCTTCATGAATTCAGTCACTGCCATGGTGTTATTAGGTCCCAAAAGGTGATTTCGTGGTCACTGCGTAGAATCACCTTTCGGGACTAAGTAATGAAACAACAGTGCCACTGTTCATGAAGGGGGCTCTCAAAAAGCCTGTGTTGTACATTTAGTGACTAAACTCCCAAAAATGGCTGTTTTACGAGCGTGCATTGTGCTGTTTCCACGCACACTTGTAACATTGTGAATTTGTAATATTTTCACTCCAGATTTTCAAAATTGGCATTTTTACACACCTCCTGATGAACAGTACAGCTGTAATTTTACATATCCTGCCCAAAATGCATTTTCGCACATCTGGTGCAGAATAGCACAGTGGCTGTGCGAAATCAGTTTTGGGACAGTTTGAGGAAATGACAGTGACACTATACATGAGCAGAGGTCCTAAAATGCCTATGTTGAAAATTTGGTGCTGAACGTCCATAAAATGACTGTGTTACAAGTGTGTGTTGCGCAGTTTCCACGCACCCTCATAACTTCGTAAATTTGCAATATTTCCATGCCAGATTTTTAACACTGGAATTTTTTCACACCTCCTTATGAACAGTATGGCTGTCATGTTTCACATCCTGCTCAAAATGTGTTTCCACACCTGTGGCGCACAATGGTGTGATCTCTGTGGGAAATCAACTTTTGGGACAGATTAACAAAATCACAGCACCACTGTTCATGAGGGGAGATCCCAAAATGCCTATGTTACAAATGTGGCTAACGAACTCCAAAAAGTAACTGGGTTATGGACTTGTGTTGCGCAGTTTCTATGAATGCTCATGACTTCACCAATATTTCATATTTTCACTCCAGAGTTTCAACGTTGCCATTTTTTATGCTTCCTCATGAACAGTACAGTTGTCATTCTCCACATCCTGCCCAAAATGTGCTTTCATCCCTGTGTCGCCAAATGGCATAGCCACTGTGCAAAACCACCTTTCAGCTAACAAACTGATTATGCCACTTTTCATGAGGTGGGCTCGCAAACAGCCCATGTTGAAAATCTGCAGTGAAAATACCACCGCACTCCTATGGTGTTAGGGTTTCCAACTGTAGCACCCCACCCAGTACAGACTGACAGGTGCTAGGCGTGAGACTTGGGATCATTGGATGTAATGCTCGCATCATTCCATCCCACCCCCACCCTGCAGCCACTGACAGACATCGTGGTTTGGCCACAAAATTCACCCCATTCTCTTATACTGCACCCAAGTCAGCATATTTCCTTATGGAATGGGGTAAGTATAATGCCCAAAGACCCCAAAGCACACCACAACACTTGTCAGTGTCTACACAGTAGAGTGAGGTACAGTAGCATGAGCGTTATAGCTGATGACCCAAAGGCACACACCAATGCCTGTAGCTCTCTACAGGGTTGGAGTGGAGTTGGTGTCACTTTAATACTTCACTGCCATTCCTATTATGCATCTCTACCTCTGGCACTACCAATGCCAGCAAGACAACATTCGGCATTGACAAATGCTTGTTATTTTTGTTTATGTAGTTGTGCTTAATAGTGATTTCTTTTGGTTTTGTGTGTAAAATGGAGAGAGGAGGTTTTGTTTCCTCTGAAGCATGCAGAGAACAGCATAAGGGGCCTCGTATCTGTGATGGCATCACACGCCATCAGTCACAGCACTGTCTTTAGTGCTGCTAGTGCTCCCCTCCCTGAAAGGGGAGGCACTGGTGCCATGCAAGCACCCCCACCAGTGGCACCTACCACTGACCCCCCCACCACCTGCCATGGCCCCTGCGGATCAGCAGCAGAAAGTCATGCAGGATCCACCACAACAGTCGCAGCAGCAGGTTGTCCCCCCAATTGTGCACCAGCAGCAGGCCATAACCATAACACCTGGGCCCCCCCGCCTGTGTCCGGTTCTCCCTGCAGCTCTGTTGTGTGGGACTTCTTCACTTCATTGCCTGGTGACCCCAGTGTTGTGAAGTGCAAGATATACGATGTGCTTGTGCATCGTGGGCCCAGGGGTACTCATCTGGGGAAAGGTGGGCAGTGCACACACCTTGCTAACCACCCTCATGTGGAGTGGGAGGCCAAGGCAGCAGAACATAGAGGGGAATGTGCCTGCTGGACAACAGGTAGCAGCACAGCCTCCACCTGCACTGGGAGGTGTGAAGCATAAAAGGGCCAGGGAGCAAGTGACTGCTCTAGAACCTGCACCTGCATGTGATGACTCTGGAGGACACCCTGCAACAATGTCTGTCACACAGACTGATTTGGGTATAATGTGGAGTGTAATAGACCACCTTACCAACAGGGTGGAGAACCTTGAGGAGCTGTTGAAGTGTATGGAGGGTCACCAACTGCAGATTATGTCCATGCTCCAGCTGCTGCTGTCTCACCATAACCTAAAGCCTTAGAGTTTTTGTTTGCTGTTTAATTTTCATTTTGTGTTCTGCCTTTCTTTCTCAGTCATAACCTTGTTTCCCCCAAAGAATTTTAAAACCACCACCTAAAATCAGTTTTAAGAAAGTAACCTTAAAAAATACAGTCCTTCCCTTCTTTACATTCATAGTTAAAAATCTTTGTTTACAAAGAGGATTTTTTTTTGGCAGTAATGTTTTCTTCCTGTCATGTTGTTTGTGTTAAAGCAGCAGTGCAATAATCTGTTAAAGAGCAGGTGCGCACTGTCAGGTACCCAGTCCCCTGCAAACATATATGATAGATGACTTTATAATATACCATGGGGTCCCATCTATTGAAGTATGAACAGTCAGTACAGCTCCTAGTATCCTATCCACAACTTAATAATCCTCAGAAATTGCAGCAGAATACATTTCCCAAATGTGTATTATACCAGCACACAGAAGGAGGTGCTCTTTCCCACACAGCAATCCAAATGTTGTTGCTCGGTACCCATGCTGTGTCAAGGCTGAGGTGGTAAATAATGTTATGTGGAATTTATCTTACTGCAGTGATTGTGGATCATTAAGCTGTGGACAGTGACTGAGACCCATACTGACTGGTCTTCCCTCTTCCAGTCAAACAGTTCTAGCACCCCGAATGTGTACCCACAGAAAAACAGGCATTTCCTGAACCTGCTGACATGACATGATGCAGGCAAGCACTCCCATGTTAATTTTGTGATGTTAGAAAATGAATGGTAAGCGTACGCTCCATTGACATGTATGGGCGTGATCTTTCCTTAGCTCTTAGTGCCATTTATAGCTGCAATTTAGAAAACTGAAAGCGACTGCTGTAGTAAGAGTGTCTGTTACTCCACTCTTGCGATCACTTTGATTTCTGTAAATTGCAACACTAAGTAGTACGAGACGCTCTATAAAAAATTTGCTCATAAATGTCAGTGGAGTGCATACTCTCAAAGTCTCAACTGATTTACTGACATCCCAAATTAACATGGGTGTGCCTGCCTGGGGGTTGTGTCAGCTGGTTTCAGACACTGCTGTGTTTTTCTGTGGGTACACATTCGGGGTGCTCTAACTTTGTTACTGGACAGGATTGCATGGTATTATTAATACCCCTCAACACTGGAGCATGCCAGCTATCATATATGTTTGAGGGGTGCTGGGGAATAATAACCACCTGACAATGCGCACCTGCTCTTGAACAATTTTGGCTTATACAGTTTTATTCTATTTTCAATTATCCCATATTTACTGACTTGTTTGTATAATACCATTATCTTTTTTCAGATATAAAATAACAGTTGTGCTCCTTTTTATCTTGTTTTTAACCATGGTTTTAATCAGTTTACCCAGCTATTTTTGTACACCTACTGCTCTGTAATGTACTGGTGGTGTACCATGTCCCACTGGATTGCACTGTATTTTGTTGTAGTCCCCAACAGAAAGGATTTGAAATGACAGATGTGCAAAAACTGATGTGAATACTGATGAAAATCTGCCTCAAGAATGATTAAAAGGAGCGCTGTTTATTATATAATATGTGAAAAAACATAGTCCAGCAGATGTAAATTGTGGAAATAAGGGTATCATATAGACAAGTCAGTCGATAAGTACTAGCAATTGAAAATCACATAGAAAAGTACAGGTAAAAATTTTTAACCGATTATTGCACTGCTGTGGTAGTTACTTGTCATGCAATATAAGATTTTGGTCATTGTTGACTGTGTTCTGTTTTATTAGTGTAACCCCCCCTACAAATGGGGTTCCTGAAAAGTCTTCCTTGAGCTTGCCTATATGCTCACTGACAGGCTGATGCCCTGCGTTTTAGCAGTTTAAATGTGATTGCCAGAGAGTGCCTGTATAGCCTCTGTGTACTGTCTCTTTAAGAGCTGCCTGGATTGCAGTCATAAGTAATCTGAAAGGGAGCTCTGTTGAAATATGTAACTATTTGCTGAAAATCATTTAGAGTGATAATGATAATGTAATTTGTCTAACCTGCCTTCTTTGCTGCAAGGACTGTTCTGTTTATCTCTACTAACTTGGTCCTGGACTGCCGAATTGGACTAATCAGTACTGGTGGGACTTAAAATGAAGCCGGACTACAGGAGCTGTCTGGAGTCAAAATCTGTAGGAATTGTAGTTTAGGGCTTTTGGTGCCTTTTTGCACCTGAATGGGGAGCTCCTGTTGTGACTGACAGATGAATCAGCCAACCGAACCGTTTGAATCTTGGGGAAATTCCCAGGCTTGCTGCAGTTTGAGTCAGATCTAAGTTAAGAGTTAAAGAGGCAAGAGCTTGAGACAGTCAAGCAGCCGTCTGAGTAATTTTGCATGGGAGAACTGTGGAAAGGCCTGAGTTGTGGCCTGCATGTCTGTCTGCTGCCCTGAGAAGAGGGAGAGAAGATAATTATTTTGGACTAAATCCAAGTTTGTGAGAACGAAGTAAGCCACTGATTTTTTTTTACCAGGCTCATACCTGAAGAAGACCGAAGATTTTGCTGAATGCGATTGGCCTGTCCGGATTTCCAGCTACTTTTGAATCCCCGGTTTGTGCAGAGAGTTTGCGATTGTCACCTGAGAGTGGTTTACCTGGTACAGTAGAATTTCCTTACATGTAAATGTGCTGTGTATTGAAAGTGGGTCGTGATTTGGTTCCCCACTGTATGAACTGTGTTCTGCTTGCTGGAAGCTGTATCCAGCCCAAAATGGACTATATCCGAATTTGTCTCCATTTGGCCTGGGCCTTGCACTGAGAAAGCCATCGACGAGAGTCCTGCCTGTGGATCAGCCCCCCTGCTCCACACTTGAACAGGAACAACACCTCAGTGATTCGTGTTGGCCCTGCTTCTCCTGGCACTCCAGATTAACCACCTGCTGTCTCGGTTTTCGTCCAGCCTGTGTCCAGTCTTGGGTATCGTGAGTAATCATCAGGGTAGCTCCCTGCAACAACAGCCTAATCTAAAAGTGTGTCATCTGATTGCCTTGTTGTTTTCTTTTCATGAACTGAGCCCTCCGGCTCCGGATTATAAAATAGTGTGTGTTGTGCATGTTGTTTTCTTCCATCACAGTGTCCCAACTAGCTGCAACATTCCTGGCTAGCCCACCATTCTCCATCTGGGTACCCAGAGTGTGTGACTGTTTATGTACCCTGAAGTGCATGCATAACTGTTTGATAGAGACTTTAAGCAAATTAACCTGATTATGCCCCTCCCTCGTTCAAGTCCCTTAAATAAATCAGATCTAACTCTTTTTTACATTTACCCGGACTGTGGTTCCAGTTTGTGCAACAGTACTGTACTGCTGTTATTTCCTGTGTATAATTGTTTTACAGGGGTTCCCCCAGGGCTGAGCAAGAGGAAAGTCTTGAAGGTAAGTGCAAACAGTGTGGGTACTTGTGTGGTGTATCAGAGGTATTGTGAAAGTGATTATTGTGTATTGTTCCAGCCACTAGTAAGGAAAGAGGGGGGTTACAGTGTCCTGGAGGGTTGTGCCCAGGTTAGCTTGACCACTACCAACCCTGACCTCTGGGTAGAGGCACCCATTTCAGAACTCAGGCCACTTAACCTGCTACTAGCCAAGCAGGCAGGGGTAGTAGCCCTTGGGATAACGCCACCTAGGGGTTACATTAGCATACCCACAACAACCACAATCAAAATACCCTACCATCACACAACATAATTACTGTGTCCCCCCCCCAAACAATTACTATGATATGTGAATGTAGCATGCTTAAACTGCTGTCTTGCTACATCATTCGGCATGCAGTGTTATTGTCCCAAACTCAGATGAAGAATAATCACATGAGAAAGTTTGCTGAAAAGTCACACTTATTTCAGGATGCACTGATTGAAGCGTGCACCAACAGCCACAACTCTACATAAGTGTGCCCACTAAAATGGCTGCTGTTAAACTGTCATGAAAAGGCTCAAACCCAGAAGAAGAATAATCACATGAGAAAATGGGCTGAAAAGTCACACTTATTTCAGGACACACTGATTATGGCATGCACCAACAGCCACAACTCTGTTGCCTGCTGCTACAGCTGTTGTACTTCTGTTTCCTGCTGCTGCCACTGACTGAGATGATGCACAGTGTGCTACCACCAAATGATATTAGCCACAGATGTTCACTGTGTGAACCATACTTTGATGTTCTGGAGGACCATTAATCTGTTGCACTGACTGAAACATACTGCCCTATGTCATGTATTCATACCACCATTGGTAAGTTACTTTATGTTTCATGTTCATGTTTTCAGAGACCCAGACATTAACTCTCTCTCTCTCTCTCTCTATATATATATATATATATATATATATATGTATATGTAATAGATAACCCACTCTATGGTGTACGGTCGCGCTCTGATATACGCATGCCTTGGTGTGCATTGTACACACAAGGCCGGAGGCCGAGTGTGTCAACCACCCAAGGCATGCATATATCAGAGTGCGACCGCACACCATAGAGTGGGTTATCTGTCTTATAAAATGGCAAAATTGTTTTTTGGGGGTGGCAAACGTGCAGGTGTGCGGTTGCGCTCTGATATATGTACAGTCATGTGATGGGATCCAACAAATCAGCAGACATAATTTTTCCTACCTATTTAATACACACATATATATATATATATATACAATTATATATATTTATATATATATATATATATATATATATATAAATGTGTTTTTTTTCTCTCACAGGGTTATCGAGTCCTACATTGGTTGCAATACATTTTGGCTTGCTGCTGACTTTGGCTCTATGAAAATAGTGTCAGGCCATGAATGGTAAATATTTTTTTGGGGGGGGGGGTTGGTGGGTCATCATTTGAAAAGAAGTTTCAATAATGGTTTTGTCTTCTTTGCAGGTTTTCTGCCTATCCTCCAGATTCATACAAGTTTCGCGTGTTCTGATGTGTAGAAAAAAACAATGGCAGCACACAGCACCTAAATGTTTCCTGCAAAAAGATGAAGAAGGAATTATTCAGACTTCATTGCACTAAAACATTCTGTTGTGAATGTGGCTGTTCGTGTCTGTTATATCCACCTTAAAATACCAAGCTATTAGTAAGCCACTACAACACCAACTAACAAGTTTAGTGCGTGTGACATGCACTGGCACATTCTATTAACTTAGGTTACATTACATGACATGTTGTCATGACCAGAATAAAACTTAGTACAACCATGGCATACTGAAGTAAGCCAGTGACAGATGTACATGAAAAATGTTATCTGGCTTGTATATGTCACCTCCGTTGAATGCTTTACACCAGCTTGAAAAATGAAAACCAAAAAAGAACAGATGAAATACGATTGATACCTACCTGAAAATGATATCCTTCAGGTGGTTGTGGTACTACAGTACTCCAAGTTTGTATGTGGAACCTGTGAAAAAACGCAAAAATCACTTGCTGGTATTTGGTGACAAAGTCATCTATAAAGTAGTTAAGGAAGCATTCACACAGTTCAAGTAAAAACCATAGCATAACAAATTCATACATGCTCATTGTAAAATAATGATAATACGAGAAATGGTGGCTGTGGGTTCTTTCTGGGCATGGGCACAGATATACATTCCTTGTCTCTTGCTCTCATCAAGACGGGGGGCTGTGGCTGGCTGTAGGGTCGTTCATTGGGCATGGGCACAGGTACACATTCTCAGTCTCTCACTCTCATCAAGATGGGGGGCTGTGGCTGGCTGTAGGTTCATTCATTGGGCATGGGCACTGGTCATCATCATCATCATCATCATCATCATCATCATTTATTTGATCATCCAGTACATAACAGTTTGGACATTACAAAAAAAAATACATTGCAACAACTAAAAGCAACAAATACAGAAATTATAAAAGAGCAGAATATAAAGGGCTTGGTCTTTCACCAATGTAATATCATTATACAATGAAGTATAATACTATGTGCTGATAATTTCCTTAAAGGGACACTGTCAACCTGTTGTTCATCATATTATTTCTAGTTGAAACACCACATTTTATGATTACTTACCCACTCTAAAATTCACTGATGTTACTGTTTGTTTTGTCTGTCTCCTTGCTTAGTAGAACTGAAATGCATGGCAATGTATATTTATAAACAACCTTGTTTTTGTTTACAGTCCTGGTTCTGTTCTTACTGCATACTTTCTGAGCATTAGAAATACACCCAAACAGTGTAGTCACTCATAAGGCAGTAGCTTCCTGAAGTTCCACTGCATCATGAGGGGCTAGACTGTTTGTGGGTGTTTCCAAGTCCAGAAAAGATGCATTTGGAGTTGATCAAGGAATGTAAACAAACCTGTTTTGGTGTGATAACATCAGTATGTTGGGCAGTCTGTTTTTTTACTTTTTTTAAGAAAATAAGAGTCAGAATCAAACTACCAGCTACATTAACAAACTTTTCAGAATGTTGGCAATCATAAATTGTGTTTTTTAAACTAGGGACACCTTGAGGCCTAAGGGTTGACAGTGTCCCTTTAAGATACTTTTTTTTTAAATGAATAACAGACACAGTGAATTTAACAATCATTATGGCATCCTCTATGGTCATAGGGTGCAACAGGATAAAAACCGGGTCATAATATAAATTCATATATTTTATCAGGAACTGTTTAAGGTAGGAGTCTCTTAAATGATTGTACAAAGGATATTGTATTATTATATGCTCCAGTGTTTCATTAAAACCCCTGTTGCATCTACAGAACTGCTCTGTTTTGAGCTCTTTGTTTTTTTCCCTGGTTAAAATAAATATATTTAGATGTCAAAATTCCAAACCTAGCCCAGGTAATTACTTTACGTATGCTTTGGGGTAAAGGTAACAATAAATAGTTTTCAATCCCCCGAATCAATCTTATTTTGGCTAAACCAGATTGCCTGTTTTTCACTCTTAACTAGCTCCATCTGTTCTTTTTGGGCTAGTTTAAAAATATTTTTTTTAATTTTATTTTTATATTGGATAGATATCAGAATACCCTTGTTAAAATATTTCTACAAATGATAACTATTGATATTTTTAAGGCTAGTGGTCAACATTTTTAACCATGGAGAGTGAAAGCTTTCGGTATTCCAGTGAATTTTTTCTAATAAACAAAGATAGGTGATATCCCCTATACAGTCATTGTTATTATTATTTTGTTTTATTTATTAGTCTTAACCTATATGAAACTATTCTTAGATTTATTATATCTTTTACTGGAATCCTACCTAACTCAGAACGTACTACTGGATTAGAGGTAGAAAGAGAAACTTGTAATATAGCCTTGTAATAGTAAGATAAGGGAAGTTCTAAGTTGGATTGCTCTTTGGTAGCCCAAATCTCCACCCCATATGAAAGTAATGAGATAATTTTTGCTTCTCCAGCTCTGATAGCAGGTAATACAGTAGATCCTCCAAACTTAGAGTTAAAACAGAGTAATCCCTTCACAACAAGTTTTGCCCTATCTACCTTTTTTTTAATATGTACATTCCACAAACCATTTGATGTAAATGTAACTCCTAGATAAACATATGACTTCACAACCTCTATTGGATGTTTCTCAATTTAAATTCTGGGAGCCACTGATTGTTTACCAAAAACCAATATTTTAGTTATATTTAAATTAATTCCCAGATGATAATAGTTACATTTTACTTTAAGTTGATCCATTTTTTCTTTGAAGTCCTGTGTTTGAAAGAGAAAGTATCACCAAATTGTCCACATATGCCAGTATAGGAATGGGAACATTGTTAACTTTAGGAGAATCTAATGGTAATGATTCATCAGATGAAAGTAAGAAGTCTATGTAAATATTGAATAACAATGGTGCTAATAAGTACCCCTGTTTTACCCCTTTGTTAGTTTTAAAATAGTCTGTAATATTACCACTATCAAATTCCACTGCTGTGTATGTATTAGAGTATAGCAGTACAATTGGATTTAATAATTCTAAAGGTAAGTCTTTTTTATATAGTATTTCCCATAAAATTTCTCTTGTTACAGAATTGAATGCTGCAGAAAAATCTACAAACAATGCATAGAGCTTCATTTCCTATATACCTTATATTTCTCAATTAAATGGGTTAATATATATAGTAATAATATATATATATATATATATATATATATATTATCCAAAGTTGAGCATCCCTGAGTAAACCCTGACTGAAAATTGGAAAGTGGGCTATAATTTTCAACCCAGGTCTGAAGTTTATCTAGAAGTATTCTAGAGAATAAGTTATCACTTATATCTAGGAGGCTTATAGGATGGTAATTTGAAGGGCACTAATAAGATCCTCTTTTGTGTAAGGGGACTATAATATTCTTGTCCTATGATGGCGGGACGTACCTTTCTCTAAAACAGAGATTGAAGAAATTTGTAAAAAAGGGTACCCAATAATTCCTGTGGTTTTTATATATCTCTCCGGGAATAAGATCCGGGCCAGGGGCTTTGTTACTGGTTAATTTAGATATGGCATTTTCAACTTCCTTAAAGGTAACTATTAATGGTTGGTATTCAGCCAATAGGATCCTAGATGAGATTTAATGTAAACTATGTGCCTGGGAATCTGTAGTAAAATGTTTTTTAAAATACGTGATCCATGCAACGTGTGGAATATGTACTGATAAGGAACAATGGTCCTTTCTTTCATCTTTAGAGACCATTAGCCAAAATGCCTTAGTATTGTTAGATCTTATAATTTCATACATTTTTGCCCATTGATGTTACTTAAATTCCAACTTTTTGTTTTCAAGAAACTTGTGGTACAATTTCCTAGATCCTTTTAAATAAACAAAATTCTGTCTGAAGGGAAATTTCTTGGTGTATCTAATAATTTTCATTAAATTCTGTTTTTCCTTTTTACAATAAATATCGAACTAAGTATTTAAGTTGGTTGAATTCATAGTAAAATTGTATATGTTAGATCTAATTGTTTGATAGGCAATCTCCAACAGTTTATATAAATTCTGAGGGGAGAAAAAATTGCATACAAAAGAAAATAATTTAGACATCTGGGGAGAATACATCATATCTAACACCCTTGATGTATTAATTGCACTTAATGATAGTTTTAATCGGTCTCTTGGTTCTAGCTGAATTTGATTATCTTTTATTGTATTTTTTTTTCTACTCCAAACTGTCCCTCATAACCAACTCTATCAATATCAGCTATCAAGGCTGCATGGTCACTTTCAGGTCTCATCAAGACCACAAGGGAACGAAAGTGTTCATGGAGAGAGTCAGGAGAGATAAGCAAATAATCAACAACACTCTTTCCTATTGATGAAAAGTATGTAGAGTTCCCAATTAAATCTCCCTTTATCCTGCCATTAAGAATTAAGAAGTGATTACTATTGATAAATTAAACAAGTTTCTTCCCTGCACAGTTAATAACAGTATCAGTGGAGTTTCTTATTCCTATATCACCCAGATAATCTATAGATTGAAGCAAAGATAAGTTGCCTGCATTAGCAGTTTGGGCATTGAGGTCTCCACCCAATAGTATTATATCAATTGGATGTTTTAGCATTAATCGGTCTAGTTCAATGTTCAATTTGGACCAGACATCATTATGGGGTAAAAAGTGGTAATTAGGGAGGAATATAGATATTTGCTATAAGAAATACATAGTTATCCCATTTTACAACACGTAACAACATTTCATCATTTAAAACAATATGGTCCCAAACCAGAAGGCCCTTCTGTATCTTTATAAATGTGGACAGTCCCCCTCTAGGTCTACCGTTCTGCTTTGCTTTTTTTGCAGGAATAAAATAAGAATCATACCCATTTAACAAAGTTAATTCCATAGCCCAGGTTTCCTGAAAAAGTAATATTTCAAATGTTCTACAAAACTTCCACCGATCAGGATCTATGAGTTTTACGGAAAAAACTGCTATATTCCAAGATAAGAATTTTGACTTTTCAATTAGTTAATCAGTACTAGATGATGTTGAGCCTTCTGATGGGCACAGGTACACATTCTCTGACTCTCACTGTCATCAAGACGGGTGGCTGTGGCTGGCTGCGGGATTGTTCATTGGGCATGGGCACAGGTGCACATCCTCTGTCTCTCACACTCATCAAGACAGGTGGCTGGATATGGTGTGTTACAGTCTTTCAGTGTCAGGAGGAGGATATCTGTCATTTAATCAGCAGGATTTAAGTGGCTACAAAAACTGGACAGTTGTGTTTATGATGCTGACTGTTTTTGCTAATGACAGCACACAATCTGTTAAGTGTAGTCTGAAAATTTACCAATGGGAAGTTAAAATAGAATGATGGGTTATTATTTGTACATATCTGTCATATGGAATGAGAGTCAAGGACACTGTTTTCCTTTTACAAAAGAAAAAAAAACTAAACATTACAGAAATGTGACAGCCTTTAAACCCAATACGCTCTACCAACACCATCATCCTCATCCTCCTGATCAAAGAGGAAGTTGCCCTCACAGTCATCAAGGTCAGAATTGTGCCCACTCAGGAATTATGCTTCAATGACTGAATCCTCAACCTCAAAGGTAGACCATTTGACACTGCCACCAGGATGGTCTGCTTCACCCACATCATCAGCACAACCATCATCATGATGGGGTACAAACACAAATGTGGTAGTTCAACTTGGGATGTGACCTTGATTCATTTTTATGAATGTCAGCATGCTGACATTTGTGGGTGAGAGATTGGTATGACAGTCATGCACTATTGCCCCCATAGAACTAAATACCCTCTTCACACTTACACTGGAGGGTGGGCTAGTGAGGTACTTCAGTGCTATTAAATTCAGCTCTGCCCATTCATTGAACTTACCACTCCAGTACAGCAGAGGATCGTCAAGTACTGACAGATACATGTTTTCTGCCAAATAGGTGTCAACCATTCTCTGTGCTTCATGCAGTCCTGATTATGAGTCATCCACCTGTTCATAGGCTTCATCAAGGTCACCCCAAAGTGGGTTAATGGCAGCCTGTTTTGCTGACATCCCCCCCTTGCCCTGCAGCCACCTTACTGGATGTACTTACTCCACAGTGACCTTCAGTCTTGTTTTGATGCAGTTTGCCAAACTTTGCACATGATTTTAGTGCCCCATGAACCAATCACACCAGCTGTCCAGTAAGGTTTTGAACTTGATCAGACCCTCCCTCCAGTAAGGATGCAATGCCACATTTGTACCATGGGTACAGCATTGTTGCTATTCCAAATTCTGCACTTTGCTGAATAGTGGAGATGTGGCGATTGCGGTTGAATACTGTGAGCATGTGTTTAAGTAATGCACTGCTTGACCTATCTCCGGACACATCAAGGCTAGGCTGCAGATTCAACACAGTTTGCCTCAACACTCACAGCAATGGAATGGCTTGACTAATGGATGCAGTGTCACCACTCACTACCTGTGTTGCATGTTCAAATGGCCTCAAAATTGATATCATTGAGTCCATGAGGTGCCACTGTTCAGTTGTCATAGACATTGAGGCCCCTGAGCTGTCATGGCTAGTGTGCATTACTAGGTATTCAGAGATGGCTTTGTACTGTTCATATAACCACTCTGCCATGTAAAGTGTTGAGTTCCAGTGCATGACAACTTCCAGTTTGAGGCGGTGCTGAGGGAGGCTATTTTGAATCTGCAGCTGCCAAAGTTGGTCATGGGCCTTTCCAGAGCATGCAAAATATGCACAGATGTGATGTGCAACTGTCAGCATTTGCTTGATATCAGGGTGCTGCAGAAATTCCTGTACCACACAATTTAAACAGTGGGCCATGTAGGGAACCCTCACAAAGCGACCATTGCTGATACATTTAACAATGTTTGATCTATTATCACTAGCTATAAAGCCAGTTTTGAGGGACAGGGGGTTCAGCTGCTCATCAATTAGTGTCAGTAGCAAGTCTAGCATGTTTTCAGCTGTGTGGGACCCTGCAACACTGCACTTTGCAAACGTTGCATGCTATCTAATTCCCTGAAGGTAGCTGCCATGACAGTCTGCCTTATTACACTGCTTTCCAATCCTGCCAGAACAGACAACCTCCGGTACCTGCACCCAATGTGCAGTAATACACATATACCTGTAGGAACTACTGCCGTTTTGCCACTTGTCCACATATCCATACTTAAGTGAATGTATAGGGAGGAGGAATGTTGAAGGGCATGTCTTACAGACTCTGTCACAGTTCAGTATAACTCAGGGACAGCACGGGTGGAAAAGTAGGTCCTGGAAGGGACTTTCCATTTGGGACAGGTGTGTTCCGCAAAATGCTGGAATCTAGAATTCTCCGCAAAGGAGAAGGGCAAAAGGTCAATTGCCAGCATTTCCACGATGGCAGCATTCAGTTCACATGACACCGCATGATTTGGAGGGTATTTCATGTTGCAGGCAAAAAGACTGTGCAAAGTGGGCTGCGTTGTCACCTGTTTTGCATGTGGTGTGTCAAATGGCTCTGCTCTGTGAACTGCCATGAGTGCCTACCAGTCAAAATGTTGCACGCTCTACAGTGCACGACATTGATCGCAAGGTAGGAACAGCACAGTTGGTAAGAGCATGAGGGTGCAAAACCACAACAGGAAGCATGCATGGTAGTGCACCCTCTCACTCTTCCTAGTACAGGATAAGAATCCTGCTAGGAGAGGGGTCCACCAAGCAGCTGCTGTGGCTTGATAAGATGAGCCGGGGAAGCAAGAGAGTCAAGCAGTGTGATGGGACCGGGTTTCAATTCCCGGTTCCAGACGCATGGAAATTTTTTTCTCGCACTTTGTGCAATGTTAAGTGTGAACCCCACCTGGAGTTTGTTAATTTAGTTGCGGGGGTTCGGGGAGGAAGCCTCCCCATAACAGGGGGTGTGATGGGTGGAGCCCCCCGGAAAAAAATAATGATGCCATTTGCAATATATCATGCTGGATAGCAGTGTGATATATTGCTACTGCATATCATCTTGTGACATTATGACCCCGTGCCCAATGGGTGGGGTGCTTTTGCCGTGTGATGATAAGGGGTGCACAGGGGACAAGTCAACAACTTATGTTATTTTCCCAGTTTTAAGCACAGGGATTGATGTTGGACTATAAATACTGTGTAGACCATAACCACTGCTACTCTGATCACTACTTAACAATTCAAAATCATCCTCCTCCTCATGCCTGTAGTAATCCTCAGGTGTTACTTCACCACCACTACAGACATGGCTACTAGGGCTACTTTCAGTCAAGGAAGGGGATACCATGCTTAATAATGTGGATGAGGATGAATGCCCCACTATAGCATTAGCTCCCCTCTGGTGTTGAGTCCACAGTGACATATGCCTGCTCTTCAGATATGTATGCTGGCCCCTGGTGCCCAGATGGCTAACCTTTGCACTGTGCCTCACACATGCTTGGCAAAGCTGGCAGATTGCCACTGTTTCATCACTTGCATCCTGTACAAAAAATCCCAAACAAGGGATTTTGAAGCCCTACTTTTCACATGCACATGATGCTGCATATTCGACTCCAGTTTTTTAGACACTGAAATTGCGGTGTACTGCATGATTTCTGTTGTTGGGCAGACTTGGACTCTATCTGACCATCACAGTCAATGACTATTACGGGGTCATCATCATCAACAGACACAGCTACATCACAACTTTGAGGAGGAGGGATTTACTAACAGACTATTTACACATAGCCACCTTTACTTTCTTTTTCTCCAGTTCCCAATTGGGGTTGCTGAAATCATCATAACCATCATCATCCGCATCCACTATTTCAGCTTTCATGCTGTCCTGTGGAGAACATGTTCCAACCACAGTCTCATTATGATCATCCACTATTTTTTCTTCAACATTTGAATCGTTGGATGGCCCAGGAAAAACCTCAACAACAACGGAAACATTAGATTGTGACTGTGAGTCAAATGAGGGACAGGGACGGGGGGTGACATCAACCACACTTTGACTCATGTCTTTAGACTCCACAATATTTTGGTAACCTGTTAACTTTTCACGGGTTGAATTTGGGCCAATAATCATGCCATCAGCAACTTCACATCCACCACCAGCGAAGACGGAGACAACAGCATCTCCAACCATCATTGAAGCAACTGACTGTGCTGTGAAAAACATACTAGGCAAAATCCTTTTACTGCCATCAACTATGCCCTTAGGCTGCGTACTACCATGCCCATGTCACGCTTGCCACTGGCAGCAGTGCCATGGCCAGAAACATCTTTGCATGCATGTCTCTTTGCAGGCATTATTTTGGATTATACACAAAAGTAACAACAAATTTAGATATCTGAACTTTGGGGTGGACAGGAAGCCCAAAAACAACAACTGTGGCTTACAGATGGAGATTGGGCCCCTAAACAGATGCAGATGCACAGACAGATGGAGACTGCACACTCAACAGATGCAGCCACACAGACACAACAACACCTTAACCAGTGGTCACACAATTCCAAAAATGGAAAAATATTACCTTTTTCGGGGGGCAGCTGCAGTACCGTACCAGTCCACTAAATAGATAAAATGAAGCAGTAAAAAAGTACTGCAGACAGAGAAGAGACTCAGAGTGCTGTGATTTCAGTGTGGCACAATAAAATGTATCTGACTGGATGGAACTCACACACACTACAGATAATGTGCAGAAAATTTAACAATTCACTACACTATAACCATATATTTTAAACAGACTGAAAAAATGCACTGCACTACAGCAAGCAGCAAAAAATCATCAAAAATTACTACGAATAGTACTATGTGTAGTACATCAACACACAAATACTAACACACTAGCTAGTAGCTACTCAACAATAGTTAGAAAGACTGTCTTTCTCACTGTGAATCTCCCTTTGGTTCTCCTCGACCTTTCTTCAGCCTTTGACACCGTAGATCACATGGTGTTGATAGAATGCCTGAGGCTGTTCTGTGGAATATCTGGAACTGTCTTAAGATGGTTCTCATCATTCCTCACTGGAAGATCACAAAGAGTTGTGTGCGGGGTTTTTTCCTCGGATTCAAGGCTTTATTTTGTGGGGTGCCCCAGGGTTCAGAATTGTCACCCATGTTATTTGCGGTGTACATGCTACCCATCGGAGACATTGTAAGGAGGTATGGGCTGAGGTTTCACTGTTATGCAGATGATACCCAGCTCTACCTTTCTTTTGCCCCCAACCAGATTGGAGCTCTCTCGGTCTTTAATAGCTGTCTAACCGAAATCCAGGAGTGGATGAATTCTAGCTGGCTGAGGTTGAATTCTGAAAAGACTGAGGTACTGATTGAGGACCTGGGTTGTCGGATAGGGGGGTCGGGTGTTGATGTGCCTTCTGGAATTTTTCTTGGAGACGTTTCTCTCCTGACCTCTGAATGGGTGCGGAACCTGGGGGAGGTTCTTGACGACAGGCTGACACTGCACTCGCAGGTGTCGGCAGTCGTTAAGACTTCCTTTTACCATCTTAGGAACATTGCCAGGATCCGGCATCTTGTTCTGTCTGCCGACCTACCAACGTTAGTTCATGCCTTCATGTCCTCGCGCTTGGATTATTGCAACTCCCTTTACCTAGGGCTTTCAGTGGTTGAAATCCGTCGCCTGCAACTAGTGCAGAATGCTGCAGCCTGGCTTTTGACAGGTTCTAGCAGATCCTGTCATATTACTCCGGTGCTGCGCGAACTGTACTGGCTGCCAATTCGGTGGCAGATCACCTTTAAAGTCGGCTTGCTGACTCTCAAAGCTCTACATGATATGGGCCCAGGCTATCCGAAAGAACTTCTGGTTCCTTATCACCCCAATCAATCACTCCGCTCAGCTGATGAGGGGTTGCTAGAGGTTCCAAGGGTGAATTTGAAATTTTCGGGTGCTCAGGCATTTGCGTATGCAGCCCCCACCCTTTGGAACTCTCTACCCCGTCGGTTGCAGGAGTGCACTTCTGTGGAGGGCTTTAAGAGAGGTTTGAAGACTTTTTTATGGGAAACTGCATTTTTAGAACACTGACTGTTATGATTGTTTTGTTTTAATTGTATTTCTTAATGATTTTTACTGTTTTGATTTGTTATTTATGTACGGCGCCTTGGTAATCGAAAGGCGCCTTATAAATAAAATTATTATTATTATTATTATTCACCACAGATACACCCTTCCCCCGAGGCACACCTCTACAGTGTTTGTCAGTACAGACACTGGATGTACTGAACTAATGTAATCTCTAGGTGGCGCTATCCCAAGGGCTAGTCCCCCTGCCTGCATGACAAGGTGCAGGTTTAGGGGGCTGGGTACTGAAAATGGGTGCCTCCACCTGGAGGACAGGGTTATTGGTAGCGTAGCTGACCTGGGTACAGCCCTCCAGGACACTGTAACCCCCTTCTTTCCCCTCTAGTGGCCTAAGCAATGAACAACAGACACAGTTACAATAACCTCTAATCAGCATACAAATCCCCACTCTGTTTGCACTTACCACCAGGGCTGATTCCACCAGTTTGACCCTGGAGACACACTGCAAAATAAGGTAAGACACAGCAGGTAACAACAGTACAGTGCTTCTTGTACAAAATGGAACTACAGTCAAGTTAAATGCAAAAAGAATTGGATCTGATTTATTCAGGGGGATTGAACAGGGGAGGGACGTAATTTGACTGATTAGTTCTGTAACTGATTTAATCAGGCAATCATGCATGCACTTTAGAGTCCCTTCAAAGTCACACATTCTGGGTACCCAGTTGGAAAAAAGGTGGGCTATCCTGACATGTTGCCTGGGTAGGCTGGCTTTGCAGCTGGTCGGGGCCCTGTGACGGAAAGAAGGACAATGCACAACCACACACAATTTGTGATCTGGAGCCTGGAGGCTCAGTTCGTGACAAGAAAACAACAATTGAATCAAATGACAGCACTTTTGATTTAGCTGATGTTGCAGGGATCTACCCTGGTGTTTACTCATGCTACCCAAGATGAAACACAAGAGGGACAAAATGGAGATTGCAGGTGGACAAGCCAGTATGCCAGGAGAAGCAGGGCCCACACGATTCACCGAGGTGTCGCTCCTGTTTTAGATGTTGAGCAGGGGGCTGATCCCTGGGCAAGTCTCTCACTGATGGTGATCTCTGTGTCTGAAGTAGCTGACTGGGCCAAGGTGGCAGGGCCCAGGCCGGGTGAACAGTTTGGATTCAGTTCAATAGGTGCTGGAGACAGCTTCCCGCAAGCGTGACACACTTAAGTAGTGGGGAACCAAATCGCTACCCACTGACAACTTACAGCACATTTATAGTAAAGCAAAACACAATACCACAGGTCAGATGACAATCCAGTTGCAATTTCAGTTTTCCTGAGCAAAACTGTGATCTCTGTGGTGATTCAGACATCCTGACAGGCTGATCGCTTACAGCAACAATTCGGTATTTCTGGTCACAAGCTGGTTCGGTTTCAGTCGGATTAATTTCACTAGCAGATCCCTCAAAGGGGAAGATGAAGCAGGCAGGCCAGACATAGCCTTCCCACCAGTTTCCTGTGCTACTACGCAGGAGCAGCTGCTCGAATGTCTTGAGCAGTTCACTCTCTCAACTCCAAACTCAGACTGACCCTCTGCTGCAGGCAGCACCAGGACTTCCTTCTGATCCAAAAAGGGTTTGATTGATTGATTCATCTGTCTGTCAAAGTAAGGGCTCCCCTTCCAGGTTCATTTAGAAACCAAAATGAAAATACTATAATTCCTACAGAAATTCACTCCCACAAGACCCTTGGGGACAGACTCCATTTTAAGGTCCCAACGGGTACTGATTTGTTCAATACAGAAATGTCCATGCTGCAAAGAAAGGCAGGTTAGACAAACTATAATACCATTATTATTAGAGTAGCTAATTAGCAAACAATTACCAGTTCTAATAGCGCTCCCTCTGCACTGTTAGCGATGGCAGAACAGAGCAATGTTATTACAGCTTGGGTGGTTCTCGAGCCTGGAAACACTCGGCCCCTACTCATATTAATTATACACTACAAAAATAATGTCTCTTAAAAGGACAGGCACAGAGGCTAACGACACTCACATGCAAGCACTTTTACACCTGTAAAGACACAGAACACCTGCCTGGCAGTGGGCATTTAAGCACACCCAAGGAAGACTTTTGGTAACTCCCATTTATAGGGGGGTTACACCAACATTCAATATGCACAAAAAAATCAATAAAAGCTCAATGATATAAACACACGAGGGTTTCCTGCAATCTATGTACTATTAAATTATGACACAAAGTTTTGTCCCAAAAAGGTGCTTTTAAAGGTTTTTAGAGGGTCTGAATCTCAGAGCTCTCAGAGCAAACTGTCTCCAGCTTTCCACTACACACTATGATGAACTGAGGCTATGCAAGACAATATAGAGCCCATGTGACCTGCCGTCCCATGAATCGCTGCAAAATTCACTTTAAAGACCATTAACAAGGCAAAGTTAACATGAAGTCCATTGAATTCAATGGAACCTTACTTTAAAATTAGGGTGAAGTGATATAAAAGGTGAAGTTAACCCAAATTCCATTATAACCAATGGAACTTCGCATCCAAAGACAAAGTCAAAGTTATACGCCTCGCAATGCGGAGTAATGGGCAAATTCAGCATTATACGCAAAACACTTTGAGTAGCAAAGTTTGGGGGCTTTGCCCACCACTTGTCAGAACCCACCTGAACCTCACCCTCATAATAGCAGTGGGAGGTGCTTGGGGGGAGTAGGGAACTTGTTGTCCCACTATGGGAGATCACTTTGAGATCGAGAAGGAATTTTTCCCAGTTATTCACACAGGGTTTTCTGGTTGTTCACTATCTCCAGCAAGATTGTGTGTGTGTGTGTGTGTGTGTGTGTGTGTGTGTGTGTGTGTGTGTGTGTGTGTGTGTATGTGTTGGGGGTGGGGGGAGCAGAAAACTGATAGGGCTAGAATACAGTGTCATGGTCATGTATATATATAAGTGGCAGCTCGGTAGTCTTAGAAGGTCTGTAAGAGGGGGAACAGGGGATCACAAGTCTTGCACAGCCAGATCATCCTGAGGCTGACATAAGTTCAGTGCTGGATGGCTGGAGTTTTCTCCATTGAAAAAAAGGGGCAGTTCAATGGAGGAAGCCTTTTTGAACATCCACTCGCAGAATGGCAGGGTCCTCTGTTGAGGAAGAACGTGTCCACAGCCGGTCAAGAGAGCAATTCCCTCATGCCCTGGAATCGGTGTACCCACAAGGTTTTGTAATTGTTTAGGTGGCCCCTGATGGAGAAGGGGGTCATCCAATAGTTCAAAATCAGAGCAAGTTGATTGATGAGTGTACCGACCAAGACAGATCCATGACGCCGCATTGACAATTTCTTGTCAATGCAATGTTTTCCTGACACCACTACATTGACCGAAATTGCAGTCAGGATGGTGCCGATGGGACAAATCTTCTTGTTTTGCAGGGGGCTGTGCTCCCCACACCCCCAATGCAGGGAGCTGTGCCCCTTGCACCTCCCACTTAGGATTCTCAACTCTGAGATGGAGTTGAGTTGGAGATGGGGTGCAGGACCTTGGTGAAGGGTGCCATGGTCCCAGGCGGACTTTACAGCAACGTGGCAATGTTGTCGGTATCGACCATGTCACTGTAAAGTTGTTGCTGTAGCGGCAGTATACCAACCAAGACTACCTTGTTGAGCACATCATGCTGGCTTTGGCTGTATTGATTGAATACTCAAACAATAAGGTATGACCAGATGTTATGTTAATGTTATAGTTAATCACCCCGGGGGTGTAATGTAGCACAAGGTGCAGCTGAGTATCATATTGCCTCCAGGGGTGATTAATTTGAACATTAACATAACCCCTGGGAGTACCTTATTGCTATTATTATAATTGGATTCATTTTTTGATGCAGTTTTAAATGTCCTACTGCATTTATTTCAGTTATTCTTACTGATTGACGTCAAATAGTCCCACTGCCAAAGGTTTACATTAGAAGTGTAACAAGAAATAAACTGTAGAAGCCTGTCAATGGCTATTTGGAAATGACAGCCTGTGCCCAAATACTCACACATATGAACAGGTAAACACACAACACAAACAAGGAAACAAAATAAATAGCTGTGTAAAACGAATTATTTTGATCAAGAGAACAAAGTCTCACTCCTCTCCATCACTGTTATGTCTCAGTTAGACTGTGAACTTTTACACAACGACATGGGTGTTTGAACAGCCATGCTTGAGACAGTTCTGCTGCCTATGGCAGGGGGGAAAATGCTAAAAATCAATTGCGCAGAGAGCAGAAATAAGTGAGGAAGTGAATGGCTGGCACATTTTGTTTGCTCATTCACTCATTGACAGAGAGAAAAAAGATTACTTGTAAATTCTTTATTTTCAATTCCATGACTTACAGTCACTGACATGACAGCCCACAGCACAGCTTTTCGTGATAAGCTTCATCACTCTGCGATAACAGCAGCCTGTTGGTTAATTCTCTTCTGCAGCTTGCTGACACTTATTAAAAAATACACTAAAAATCAATCAACCCCTTTGCTGACATTTTATGGTGTTTCCACCTGCAACTCATTCCATTGTTCAAATCCTATTTTATGTCCCTTGCCAATGCAGAAAACGCTGTCAGCATTAATTTGAGTGGCTTTCAAAAACAATGGGGAGTTGGTGACATCGCCTGGGACATTCTAGGGCAACTGTAGTAATTTCTTACTTTTTTTCATTCTTCACTGTAGCAATAACAGGATTTTTGGGGGTCTGACAGACAGTTACAGCAAGCTGCTAAAAATTCCAGCTGCCTAAAAATCCATTTTTGAAGGCAGCTCACTGGAGCTGATTGGCTCTAGAAGGAGCTGTGATGTTACGGACATTACGCTGTCACGAATGGCGTGATCCAAGGTGCATTTCTGCAAGTTACATTGACCTGCTTTGACAAGTAGGGATGAAGAAATATTATGCAACAGGAAGATTTGGTGCTATGACAGCATCTGACACTACACCATAGAACTAAGTAGTGGAGTGGGTGGGAGAAGTTACAGACACTCAAGAAGAGGAGCAGGAACACAAACACTATTCATTGTACAGCTAGAGAGGGAGACTATTGGATGAAGAGGGATGCAGAGGTGTATCTTTACTATGCTTTCTTATAGTGGGTCACTTTTTATAATGGAAAAAATCAGGTGAAGGAGTAGCATGTGTGTGTGTGTGTATAGGGGGAGTATAGCGATGGTGTTTCACAAGAATGCCACAGCATATGAAATTTTCAGCAGCAGTCACTGGAAGAATTAATAACAAGCTTTTTGTTGTGAGTATGGTTCGAGAGAACTGTGTCATGCAAAACAGCTCCAAAATGCTTACAACTCTGTCACTGTACAGTACTGATTTACACTGATTTAGGGATGCTTGTCACTGTCAGCACTGCTATAATGGCAGCTGTAAGTTCTACACATCGAATGCTGACAGGGTATGTAGGACCTTGCTTTGTAAATCAGTGCTCATGTACTCAGGCTGCACAGGTATGTTAAGAAGGAGATCAACATAAGGCTCTTGGAATGTTGACAGCCAAGAAGATTGCAATATTACTGAGACCCTTATAATAACGGCTTATAAATACATTGCTGTAGGCATTTTTCTCCAGAGCTTGTTGTATGCCTCAGTCTGTCCAGGTGAAGAAAGAGATATGCCCTATGAGACAATGTGTGGTATAACGATGCCTCTGAGAAGATATTGCACAAATCTGGAGTGCAGCTCCTATATATTTGTTGTAAATGATCCTGAAATGAGACTGCAAAGGGGACTGAAAAAGTAATGCAGGGAGATCACAACATAAACTGCAAAGTAAAACATAATCATAGTAAACTGCAGTAGAATGTACAGGATAGGATGTCATGGAGAGTACTGACAGAGGAACTGATGGACACCTTACATGACTGGTGTCTAACTGCTGCCATATAAAAGTAGGTTCAGACTGACCTGGATTGCTCTTCCTTTTACATAGTTTGAAACTAGAAACATGAACAAAGCCCCAAAATTATATTCTATATGATAAAGTGGATTAGAGAAAGCAAGCCCTCTGATTAGTCAGTTGTGATCACATGACCATGTGTTATTCCAGCACAACAGCACAGGTCAGAAATATTTAACTTTTCAGAAACTCATTACTCAGTTATTAATTTAAAAATCAGAGGCACCATTTTATAATCACAATAAGGTACTTCAGGTTTGCGTATTCTGTGATAATGGCATTTCTCAAGTGAGTAATGCACTTGGCATTGCTTCATGCCTTACTTTCCGAGGTTTGTTGTTATTCTGCAGTAATGGACACTCAGCCATGCCTTATTGATTATTAGTAACACAGATCCCCATTGGCATGCACCAAGCACTGTAATTAAACAAGCATTTGTCAATGCCAAATGTTGTCTTGCTGGCATTGGCATTGGTAGTGCAGGAGTTAGAGAGCTGCATAATAGGTATGGTAGTGAAGTATTGAGCTGATGCCAACCCCCACCCACACCCTGCAGAGACTGACAGGCATTGGGGTGTGCCTTTGGTTCATCGGCCATAACGCACATGCCATTTCATCTCACTCTACCCTGCAGACACCGACAAGTGTTGCGGTGTGCCTTGGGGTCTTCGGGCCTTATGTTCACACCATTCCATAAGGAAATACTCTGAGATGGGTGCAGTATAGGAGAATGGGGTAAACTTTGGGGCAGAAGAGTCCAAGGTACACCTCGATGCTTGTCACTGACTGCAGGGTGTGAGTGGGGCTGGAATGACGTGAGCATTACAGCCGACAATCCCAAGTCACATCTCTGACACCTGTCACTCTCTACAGGGAGGGGCGTTATGGTTGGAAACCCTAATGCCCGGGGTGTTTGTTGGTATTTTCACTCTAAATGTTCAACATGGGCTTTTTGTGACCCCACCTCATGAACAGTGGCAGTATCAGTTCGTTAGTCGAAAGGTGATTTTGCACAGTGACTGCACCATTTGGTGCCACAGGTGCAAAAACACATTTTGGGCAGGATGTGAAAAATGACAGTTGTGCTGTTCCTGAGGAGGTGTAAAAATATGGCAATGTTGAAAATCTGGAGTGAAAATATGAAAAACTGGTGAAGTCACAAGTGTGCGTAGAACCTGCACAACGCACACTCGTAACGCAGTTGTTTTGGGGATTTTTTTAAACAAATTTTCAACATAGGCATTTTTGGACCTCTGCTCATGAACTTTGGCACTGTGATTTTGTTAATCTGTCCTGAAAGTTGATTCCTCACAGCGACCATGCCACTGTGCGCCAGATATGTGAAAACACATTTCGAACAGGATATGAAAAATGACAGCTGTACTGTTCATAAGGAGCTGTGAAAAAATGGTAATGTTGAAAAACTGGAGTGAAAATATTAAAAATTGTCGCAGTTATGAGAGTGAGTGGAAACTGCACAATGCAGGCTCGTAACAGTCATTTTTTTGGAATTTTTTTACCGAATTTGCAACATAGGTTTTTTGGGACCCCACCTCATAAACAGTGGCACTGTCATTTCATTAATCGGTCCCGAAAGGTGATCCCATGCAGTGACTACGAAATCACCTTTTGGGACTGAATAACAAGATGACAATGCATGTGTTCATGAGGTGAATTCCCAAGAACCCCATGTTGAAAATGTGGAGCCAAAATTCAAAAGAATGGCTGAGATATCCACCTAAGTTGAACCCCTCCCACCCCATTGATGCCATTATACAGCTTACTGGCATTTCTTCATTTTGCAGTTCGGCTTTGAAGAGTCCAGATGTGTTCCCACTCCAGCGATGATCACAGCACCGGCCCTCCGGAGGTAAGTATGAGTGACGGGGTGTGGGGAGTAAAGCAGAGGGTGGGTGCAGGTTGGGAGAGGGGCACAGGGACAATGAGGGACCGTTTTCTTTTTTTCAAGTACAAAAAAAAAAACGGACATTGCGCCACAGGATGGTTTTCTTTCTTTACAGGTGAAATAAAACAAATGTTGAGCACACTGGGATGGGCTCCCAGTCTGTCCTATGATTTTTGGGGAAGGGGGGAATGTTGGGCACACTGGTGTGGACACCCTCGACTTTGTGTGAGTGATGGCATACTGGGGTGGGCTCCCAGTGTGCCACACAATGTGGTGGGGTGGGGGACATGCCAACACGGGGATTGCACCCCCGATGTTAGCTTTGTTTGGGGATTGTGTGGTGGCAGCAGAAGCTTCTGCCATGTTTATTGGAAATGTTTAATCGGGAAAGGCACATATGGGAGTCATGTCATCTCTGCCGCTGCATGATGAGCTTGTCTCTGATTGCAGTAGCACATTTCTTTCAAGTTGGTGGCACTTAACATAATTCTTGCATCAGCGCTAGCATGCTGGCTAATTGGGGAATGATGGATGCACCTATTAAAGTGTGCCCTGCATTCGCCAACACACTCACACACCTCTCCCTGTGCTACTACTACTGCAAGATGTTGCTTGAGTGTGCACAAGACAACTTAAAAAGAAGCTTTGGAACCAATTGTCTGATCCATGTGCCATTAAAGGCATGTCAATAAATTTAAAGCTGTTTGGTACCCTTGACTGGCCTGGTGGCGTGGAGGGCAGAGGCACCCACACCTCAACTGCCACCACACTGGCAATCCGAGTTCTTTAATTTTTTTTTTATGTATTTATTCAGTCTAGGATTACAATTACCTTTGAGCCAAGGCTCTTTTACAAAGGTTCCACATCGGAGAAATACAAATTATGGGGAACATCAGGTCAGAACTAAAACAATGAGGACATTGAATACAATTTGCAGATTAATACAATTCGAGGGTAACAAAGTGAACAAAGCAGCCAGAGGCATTTGTCAGAGGAACAGATGAGAGTTGAGAAGTGCTGTAGTCATGGGAGAGGGAAGAGGGGAGGAGAGGCTAAGGGATGGGGCAGGAAGGGGGAAGAGAGGTAGGAAGGTAGGGTGGGAAGTGGGTCCAAAATGCAGCATGGGGTATACCAAGGTGTGAGGGGTGTGTCAGGAGAGAGGGGGGAGGACCACTAGAGCAGGCAGAGAAATAGAGAAACTGGATTAAGTGGGGCAGTCACAGGAGCTGTTGGCAGTGAGATGGTCCCGGAGACTAGTGTTAAACATACCAAGTGTCGGGGCAGAGGAGATGGTGGGGCTAAGGCCATTGAACCAGTGTGGTGCTCTATAAGCAATGGAGCGTTGACTCTGGGAAGTGCGACAGTGGGGGACTTACAGTAGCTGCAGATTGGATCTCTGTAGGCAATGATTGTTGGTTTGGTGTTGTAACAGAGCTGAGACCCCAGGTGGTGCAAGGTCAAGGTAGATTTTTTTTCACCTTTGAGCAGGTGAGAAACTTTATGCGGTTGGATAGCTGGAGCCAGCCAGTCTGGGTGTACAGGTCACATGTGTGGGTGAGACGGTGGGCACCAGTGATAAGCCGACATGCCTTATTTAAGGCAGTTGATATGCGTCTAAGAGTTGTGGTTGTGGTAGAGCCATAAATGATGAGACCATAGTCTGTTACAGAGATCACAGAGCTCTGAACAGCAATCTTCAATGCTTCTGGTGTGAGGTGTTGTCGGTGTTTGTAGAGAAGACAAAGCCGTGTATTTGCAGCTCTAGCAACATTGTCAGCGTGAGTTCCATAGGAGAGATTAGGGTCAAGCTATATCCCTAATTATTTGAAGGACACCACCTGTTCTAGGGTGTTCCCCTGGGAGGTGGAGATAGCCAAGTGGTGTAGCTTGTGTGGGTTATGAGAGCTGCAGAAAAGCATAGATTTGGTTTTCTTGTGATTGAGGACCAACTTATGATTAAGAAACCATGTCTCTACAGTACTGAAACCAAGTTGAAGGTCGTGTTGTAGTGTTGCAGGATCTTTGTGATGGAGAATGCAACAGCATCATTGACTTACAGTATGATTTGTTCAGAGCAGTGCTGAGGGAGGGAGGGAGTTTAAGAAAAGGCTGAAAAGGAAGGGGCCCAGTATGGACCCCTGTGGGATACCAGAGCGAACAGGCAGTGTATCAGAAAAAGCTTCAGCAATTTTTACTCTCTGTGAGTGGTTTTCTAGGTAGCTTTTAAACCAGAGAGCAGAGTCAGGTGACAGCCCAGCATTCAGTAGTTGGTCAATTAGTACCCCATGGTGTACAGTATTGAATGTCTTGGAGAGGTTGATGAAGATGGCCCCTGTGAGTAGGCCATTGTCAAGGGATTTGTGCAAAGCTCCAGTAAACTCAAGAAGGGCTGTGGTGGTGCTGTGACCTTTCTGGAATCCGTGTTGTTGTGCACAAGGTATATTGTATTTATCCAGGTGGTCGTTAAGTTGATCAGCCACGATGCTCTCGAGAGCCTTAGAGAGTGGGGGCAGTATGGAGATAGGGTGATAATTTGAGTGATTCGTCTTATCCCCACTTTTATGGACAGGTGTCAGGATGGCTGTTTTCCATAAGTCCAGGAATTTTCCACAGCTGAGAGAGAGGTTTAGGATTTTTGTTAATGGATGAATTACCTCATCGAGGGTAAGAGACAGAAGCTTAAGATTCAGGGTGTCGCTACTAGATCTAGATTTAGAGATGGCAGCAGCAATATAGCGGCGAGCTTCATTTAGCCTTTCCTCCCTGAAGTAGAAGAGGGGATGGTTAGACTGTGGAGGTGAAGTATTGTGGGAGGAGGCTCTGTTATCAAAAATGTCAAGGGGCAGGACAGTGCTAAGGTCTGAAAAAGCTGTGTTAAAAGTGTTAGCGATCACCATTGGATTGAGGGTTGAGGATCCATTGACTATTAACATGGCCGGGGAGGTTTTTGGCTGCTTCCGCGTAACTTCATTGATATTATCCCAGAATGCACACCCATTTCTCCAGGTATTGGTGACAGCATCTTTGCAATAGGTGGATTTCGTAAGCTGGATGGCTTTTGTGCAGGCATTTCATGCTTGTTTATAATTTTGGATGTCCTGCTGTTTGTCAGTAGCTCTGGCAATCGCCCAAAGGTGGTCCCTTAATTTCAGCTGAGAGAGAAGACCCACGGTGAGCCAGGGGTTGCAGAGAGATTTTATTTTCCACCTTTGAGCAGGGGCAAAAAGGTCACAGGCCCTGCTGAAAATAGAGATGAAATGATCAAGAGCCGAGTTAACATCTGTTGCTTCATATACAGGTAGCCAGTCATGTAGAAGCAGGTAGTGTTTGAAATGTGGAAGTTTTCCATGAGGAAGGACCCTACTAGTGATAATTTTGGGAGGGGGCTTGAGGAATTTGTTGGACCATGCACATATGAGTTTGGGGATGGACCCAGGGCATTGGGAACTGGCAGGGGATTAGAGGATTGAGTGCCCAGTGGACTGCTGCCCACCTCTGGGGAGGGAGGACTATAGCTCCTGGCACCTGCCTGACTTCTAGTGGAGGCTTGGAGGTAGGTAGCCAGGGCCAGCAACTTGGGGGCATGGAGGACTGGTGGCCATCAACATCCCACACAGAGTAGCATGCATGGGTACCTCTGGATGGCATTGCACATCTGTCCTCCAGGGGCAAAACAGGGAAAATTGCCAGGTGCAGCTCAGATGACACTGACTCCTCGCAGACTCTACACTGGCTACAGGGCCCTCTCCCAGAACTGAATCAGCCTATTGGCAGTGAGGCATCAGCCATCAATCCCTGCCATGGTGGGGGTAATCCATGAGGGAAGCACCATGAAGAGGTAGGTCCCTGGGACGCCACGTAATGGGGCTGTTGGGCTGGATGATGGCTAAGCCTGCACTGCGGTTGGAAAAAACAGCATTAACAGCAATAAAAAGCTGGTTGGTATCCCTTTCTGAATGCACACATACATAAACACACACACACACACACTCACACATATATACATCGGTCTCTCTATGCTGGCATTATATATTGTTCAAGCATTAGTTCATGCAAGTTGTGAAAAGAATGGTACTTCTAAATTTGATTTAGCTAGGAATGTCTGGGTTCTCTTACTGACTCATGCAATGGTACGCTAAAAATAACAAGAATGGAACAGCGGAGGAATGGATGAATTACATCCAAGACTGTTAAAGTTGTCAACTGCAAAAACAGTGGGTCCCTTAACTAAATTGTTTAATCTATCAATAGAAAGTGGATCAGTGCCCTTAAAGTGGAAGGAATCAGGAGTGATCCTCATATACAAAGGGAGGGACAGGCTTGTTATGCCAATTACAGGTCGATATCCTTGTTAACAGGGGTGAGCAAGCTGCTGGAGAACGGTGTGTTTTGCTAGCAACTTGTCCACCTGGAAAGGCACAGTTTGCTTATAGATCAGCAGCATGGATTTCAGGATTGGTGTTCCACTGCAATGGTGCTGGCTAGGTTTGTGGATGCCATGTTGGTGGCGAGTTGGGGGGCTGGCCACCGGTGCAGTGTTTGTTGACCTGACTGGTGCCTTTGACACAGTGGACCATGGTTTACTTTTGTTTAAGTTGCGGAGAATGGGGATCAAGGGGTTTGAGACTGAGTGCTTTAAGAGCTACTTGGAAAATCATATACAAAGAGTAAAAATTGGCAATTCGCTTTCAGAACCAATGGATGTTAAGGCAGGTGTACTGCAAGGATCAGCGCTAGGTCTTTTGTTACTTTCAATCTTTATAAATGATTTACCTAACCCTTTTTCAGTTACAAACAGCATAGTATATGTTGATGACACAGTTGTCTGGGACTCAACTCCAACTAGTAGTGAAATACAGGCATCTTTACAAAATAAATACAATATCTTGGCCCCATGGATTATGGAGAATAAGCTGATCTTAAATGAGACTAAAACAAAAACCATGTTGTTTGGAACAAAAAACTGAAAAATGAAAATAAGTTATAAATTACTGGACAAAATGGAGTATGCCTCTCTTTGATTTCTTTATTCAAATATTTGGGAATACTTCTTGATCCCAGCTTGAGCCTGGTCCCCCACACTGAGAAAATAGGTAAAAGGCTCAACCAAAAATTTGGATTCTAGTACAGAAACTTGAATTTGCTGACTGAAGAGGCTCACCTAGTAAAGCAAAACAAGTGTTACCCATGCTTGATTACAGTAACATAATGTTTGTTCACTGTAATGGGGTATTTGAATCAAAATACAAAATTTTATTTAATAACATTTTCAGATTTGCACTCCAAGTCCCATCCTGGACACACCACTTTTTATTGTATGATAAACTGGGATTTTTTTCCCCTGAGAAGAGACTCAAGTTTCATTTAGGGAATTTTGTTTATAGAGTGGCAAGAACTGCTGAACCCTTGGTACTCTCGAATACACTATTGTCATTTGGACCTTCCTGAAATCATTGACCCCACAGCAAAATTCACTGTTCAACCACTCAAAGTTTATTTTGGGTAGATTCTCAGGTTACAACTACTTAATTCCATAAATCCTTCACCAATATACATAACGCACATCAACTCATTTAGGGTTGCCCCTTTATTCGCAACATTCACAATTATTTACAACATTGCACTAGTAAAACATGTCTTCTTTGGCTTGGGTGTGGAAAGACCCAATGCCTCTTCAACCTTCTAGCAGTTTCTGGGCTCAGGTGCCCCACCTGATCCCCAGCCCTGTCCCCACTGGGATGACTACCCCATGAGGAGCCCTCCCTGCCCAGCGTGCCTCCTTCAGCTGCATTTGCCACCCTTAGCCAAACCTCCCGTTGCTTCTGTGGCCAGCAATCTTTGACAAACCAATGTGTCTCTGTTGCCCTCTCCTGGCAACCCTTTTGTGTCCTCATCATAGCTTGAAAACCTGGGTTGGCGGGTAGTCAAGATCAGCTGCAGGTGAGAGAGGGATTTTTCCTACCTGCAGCCCCTTTTCTATCATCAAACTCAGACCATTCCTCCATAACCTTCAGCCAATGCCCTTCTGGCTATTTTCCCTTACCTCACTCTTCCCCTGTCCCCTTCTGTGACCTCATGACCTGTGATGTCACAGTCTTCCCTGCTCCCATTCCTTTACCTTTTAAACCCTTCCCCTTTGCATGTTCCAGCTGGCCAATGCTGAGTCCCCTGCCATCTCTTCCCTGTCAACCCTCCCTTTTTCAGATCTCAGGGGGCTAATGACAATCTAGCTTGCCTTTTAGTGGAGCAACCTCTTTTACCATTAAAAAGAGAGCGAATTACAAGAAACAGCTGGGCATTTCACTGTGTTGTTCCTAGATTTAAACTGCAAATGAGTAGGAAAGCATTTTCTTGGTAAGTACCTTCCCTACTAAATGAATATGCTTATTTGACAAATGGAGCACATTGCACTTTAGGCAAATGTTGTTTACACTTTTAAACAGTGAGAATGTATGTAAATGTACGTAAATGTAAGTTATAATGCATGGTGTTTTGTATCATGTGTGATGTTGTTTTAAATATCAGGTCTGGCTGAAAATGTGCTTTGCCCAGTCCACCTCCTGGTTAAAAATAAAAAATTGAATGAAAATAAAATACCCAAGAACTGAAGAAAATAGGAGCACCAGGATCATGTGGTGCTGTATATTCAAAGCAGTCACTAGATACAAATAAGCACCCACACAGCTTAAGCAACACAGACAAAACGCTATAATAAAAATAGTAGCGTTTAATATCAAAAAGTGCAGCAAAATATAAACAGAGGCTAAAACGGACAAATTGACGTTTCTCCTAGACTCTGCTAGACTTCATCAGAATAAAATAGTGCCTTAATTCTATACCATTTAAATACAATTTCATGTGCTACCATGTGATATACATAAGCCAATCACCATCATAGATAACACTAAAATCATTAACCAATTTGTGATCAACTTTCTAATCAGATAAAAACGTGTATAATATCAAACACATAATTATGATACAATTATACAACATATATGTACAAATCAGCTATTACAGTAAGTTCAAAACAAATTACTTATTGACCCTATCTACAATACACCATATGGCAGACGTTATATATGTCACATTATAAATAAATGTTTATTTATTTAACAGGGCATCTACCCCATTGTATTCCTAAACTAATTGCCAATAAGGTCATAGGCACAAAAAGTATAAAAAAATGAACTTACAGGCACTTTTTTTAAACACTCATTGCATTCGATGGCTAAATGGTTATCTAAATGAATCAGATAAGGGAGACCACCATTATAGAAAACAACAAAAATAATAAATAAACAACTGTTTAATTCAACTTTTATATTTTACATAAAATGCTGAGAGATCTATGCTATCATTGAGCCCTCAAGGTACATGCTCTTAATGAGAAAATTCAAAAACTTTCTCTTTGTCCTATTTTCTTATTAATATCACCTCCCCGGGGACCCATTTTAACTAATTCTAAACCAAAGAATTTAAAAGTGTGTTTATGTGGATAATTAGTTTGCATATGTTTCACAATAGCATAATTCATATCACCCTTGTCCACCGCTCTGACATGTTCACCAATTCTGACCTTGAATTTCCATATTGTTCTGCCAACATAATATGATCCACATTCACGTGATAGCAAATAGACTACCCCAGTACTATTATAAGTAATAAAGCCATTAGTTACTATCATTTTTCCTGAAATTGGATGTAATATACTCTTGCTGTTATATATATAGCCACAGTAAATACAATTACCACATCTATATGTGCCCATTGGTTTAGATGCCAAAAAAACCTGTTTTGTTTCATTATTACTTTCAGTAAAATTAGACACTACATGATCTCTAATACTCTTACATTTGCAGAAAATAACCTTAGGTCCCTTATCTACTATTTCATTTAGTCTAGGTTCCAATTGCAAAATGGGCCAATTATTTGTAACAATATTCCTAATTCGATCAGCCCGTCTAGAGAAGTCAGTAACAAAGGGGCACTCAAACTCTTTCCTTTCATTTGTCACCTTGGATTTATACTGCAACATCTGATTCCTGTCCATAGCATCCACCTGCTGAACAGCAGCTGCAATACTATGTTGGCTATAACCTCTTTCCATAAATCTTCGTATTTGCTCCTTTTTATTCTTATCATATTCTTGCGACTCTGTACAATTTCTCAAAATCCTAATTAATTGACCCTTAGGTATATTATGATGAGTGTGGTGGGGGTGGCAGCTCTCAAACCTCAATAAACTATTTCTGTCAGTGGTCTTCTGAAATAAAGTAGTACACCCCCCTCCACCTTCCTTATATAATTTTAAGTCAAGAAAATTAATACTAACTTTGTTAAGTTCAAACTGATATTTTAAATGACTGGTATCCTCTATCCACTTTACAAATAGTGTGAACTCGTCACATGATCCTTTCCATATGATAATAATGTCATCTATAAAGCACCGTCACAAATCCAGATAACTAATATATGGATTTGTGGCAGCGCTGTACAGGTGATCTAATTCCCACTTGCCAACAAATAAGTTGGCATAGCTTGGAGCCATGGCTGTACCCATGGCAGTACCTCGTATTTGGTGAAATAACTATCCCTGAAATAGAAAAATATTCATCTTAAGGACACATTCTGCCAGCTGTACAAGAAAATGAGTGGGTACCCTTACACATTCTTCCTCATGTCTTCTATCCAAAAAATAAGAAAGAGCATCCAGTCCTTCCTTGTGTGGAATCATTGTATAAAGGCAATTAACATCAATAACTGCAAAGGACCAATCAGACTCCATATTTAAGTCCTCAACTATTTGAACAACCTGTGTAGAATCTCTGAGGAATGATCTCAACTGTCTAACTATAGGTTGTAAAAAAGTATCTAGGAACAAGGAGACAGGTTCTGTTAACCAACCTTTACCTGAGACTATAGGTCTCCCTGGTGGTTGTATCAAACTTTTATGGATTTTAGGTAATGCATATATTGTAGGTATTACCGGACAATTAACTATCATGGTCCTATCCTCAGTGTCTGAGATATACCCCTTCAAGAAACCTTCATTGAGTACACCATCTAACTCATTTTTGAATTTGTTAACCACCCCATATGGAATCTTTTTATAAGATGACTCATCATTAATTAATCTATTAACCTCCATAATGTAATCCTTGGTATTGAGCACTACCACTGCTCCCCCTTTATCAGCGGGCTTGATTGTTAAGGACTTGTTTTCACTTAACATTTTTAAAGCAACCCGTTCACTTTTGGTACAATTATCCCAAAATTTACAGTTTTTTTCATTCTGTAATCGCTGTAAGTCAAGTTCAAATTTTTTTATAAATGTTGAAACGACAGGATTCATAGGAGGACAGTACTCAGACCTGGACTGGAATTTTGATGTTTTATTCTTTTCTCCCAGACTACAGCGCTGCCACAAATCCATATATTAGTTATCTGGATTTGTGGTGGCGCTTTATAGATGACATTATTATCATATGGAAAGGATCATGTGACGAGTTCGCACTATTTGTAAAGTGGATGGAGGATACCAGTCATTTAAAATATCAGTTTGAACTTAACAAAGTTAGTATTAATTTTCTTGACTTAAAATTATATAAGTATGGTGAGGGGGGGTGTACTACTTTATTTCAGAAGACCACTGACAGAAATAGTTTATTGAGGTTTGAGAGCTGCCACCCCCACCACACTCATCATAATATACCTAAGGGTCAATTAATTAGGACGTTGAGAAATTGTACAGAGCCGCAAGAATATGATAAGAATAAAAAGGAGCAAATACGAAGATTTATGGAAAGAGGTTATAGCCAACATAGCATTGCATCTGCTGTTCAGCAGGTGGATGCTATGGACAGGAATCAGGTGTTGCAGTATAAATCCAAGGTGACAAATGACTTCTCTAGAAGGGCTGATTGAATTAGGAATATTGTTACAAATAATTGGCCCATTTTGCAATTGGAACCTAGACTAAATGAAATAGTAGATAAGGGACCTAAGGTTATTTTCTGCAAATGTAAGAGTATTAGAGATCATGTGGTGTCTAATTTTACTGAAAGTAATAATGAAACAAAACAGGTTTTTTTGGCATCTAAACCAATGGGCACATATAGATGTGGTAATTGTATTTACTGTGGCGATATATATAACAGCAAGAGTATATTACATCCAATTTCAGGAAAAATGATAGTAACTAATGGCTTTATTACTTGTAATAGTACTGGGGTAGTCTATTTGCTATCATGTGAATGTGGAGCATATTATGTTGGCAGAACAATACGGAAATTCAAGGTCAGAATTGGTGAACATGTCAGAGCAGTGGACAAGGGTGATATGAATTATGCTATTGTGAAACATATGCAAACTAATTATCCACATAAACACACTTTTAAATTCTTTGGTTTAGAATTAGTTAAAATGGGTCCCCGGGGAGGTGATATTAATAAGAAAATAGGACAAAGAGAAAGTTTTTGGATTTTCTCATTAGGAGCATGTACCCGTAAGGGACTCAATGATAGCATAGATCTCTCAGCATTTTTGCGAAAATATAAAAGTTGAATTAAACAGTTGTTTATTTATTATTTTTTGTTGTTTTCTATAATGGTGGTCCCCCTTATCTGATTCATTTAGATAACCATTTAGCCATCGAATGCAATGAGTGTTTAAAAAAAGTACCTGTAAGTTCATTTTTTATACTTTTTGTGCCTATGACCTTATTGGCAATTAGTTTAGGAATACAATGGGGTAGATGCTCAGTTAAATAAATAAACATTTATTAATAATGTGATGTATATAACGTCTGCCATATGGTGTATTGTAGATAGGGCCAATAAGTAATTTGTTTTGAACTTACTGTAATAGCTAATTTGTACATATATGTTGTATAATTGTATCATAATTATGTGTTTGATATTATACACATGTTTTTATCTGATTAGAAAGTTGATCATGAATTGGTTAATGATTTTAGTGTTATCTCTGATGGTGATTGGCTTATGTATATCACATGGTAGCACATGAAATTGTATTTAAATGGTATAGAATTAAGGCACTATTTTATTCTGATGAAGCCTAGCAGAGTCTAGGAGAAACATCAATTTGTCCGTTTTAGCCTCAGTTTGTATTTTGCTGCACTTTTTTATATTAAACGCTACTATATTTATTATAGCGTTTTGTCTGTGTTGCTTAAGCTGTGTGGGTGCTTATTTGTATCTAGTGAATTAAAATAAAATGAAACAGATAAAACAGATCATTATTAAATTAAATAGTTTCTGAGGATCCGAAGAAAAGATGTCTGTGGCTCAATTTTCAAACAGCCCTTAGAGCAACGCAAGTTTCACTTAGTTAATAGGAGCAAAAAAAGTCCAGAGCCCAAAAGTAGCTCCATTATGAGAGAGTAAAACATTGCATATTACCCCCTTTGGAGATGTACTTGTCCAAACTATGTTTAAATTGCTCTTTATTTGAACTTAATATTACTTCCAATGGTAGTCTATTCCACAAGTTTGCAGTTCGCAAGGTAAAGATTTTTTTCTTTTAATTGTTTTAAATCTGTCTATTTTTACTTGAAGAGGATGACCTCTTACACTGAGAAGATCATTTTTGTATTCGATGCTCATTTCGGTCATTAACAGTGGGTCATTCATAATGTCGTAATAAAGTAATAAATCCCCTCTTTGCCTCCTTGTTTCCAAACTATGTAGTCCTAGCTTACACAATCTTTGAGAATAACTATCATATTTTATAGTTGATATTAATTTTGTATAGCTTCATTGGACCTTTTGTAATCTATCTATTTTGATATTTTTGTAAGGGGACCACACCTGACTACAAAAATCCAATAGTAGTCTAACATATGATAGGTATAAGGGGAGCAGGACTTCCGGTGCTCTACTTTTAATATTTCTTTTAATGGACATGATAACCCTGTTTGTCTTAGAAATAATTGTTGCAAGATGTTCTTTAAACAGGAACTGATTATCTAGGATAATACCAGAATCGCGTTCTGATATCCTTTGTGGTATAATTACTCCATTTAATTGACAAACATGTTGTTCATTCTGCTTACCCATATGAATAATACAGCATTTTTCTGCATTTAATTTCATTCCCCAGGTTTTTGTCCAGTCTGCAATGGTATTTATATCTTTTTGTAATGACTCCTTAGCACTAACTGAATTACAGAGGGCACGCAATTTGGTGTCATCAGCATATTTTATTATTTCATTACTTATGTTATCATCTAAATCTGCTATAAAAATATGGAATAAGATAGGTCCAATAACTTACCCTGTGGCACGTCACTGGTCACCAACCCTTCAATTGAAAGATGACCGTGTACTGACACTATTTATTTTCTGTCTTGTAACCAATTTTTCACCCATCTTATAATGTGTGAATCTATTTTATATTTAGAAAGTTTTTCACTAATCGCCCACTGTGGTACTAGATCAAACGCTCTGCTAAAATCAAACATTGCCACATCCACCAGTGTTCCTTTATCTAATGCTTTACTGATTTTGTTATAAAAACATATCAGGTTGGTGGTGCATGATCTACCCTTCCTGAAACCATGTTGGTTTATGTCACATACTGGGTTTTTATTAAGATGTTTTATCATTTTGTTTTTAATGAAAGTCTCTAAGATTTTACCAGGTATGGAAGTAAGACTTACTGGTCTATAATTAGAGACTTCAGTCTTAATTCTCAAAGCTCACCATCAATCTTCAAGTTTATCTGGTCATGCATTAACCTGCCCTACATTTACTAATATCCCCCCAAAACAGGTATTAGTATTAGGGTATTCTATAATTAAACATATAGACAGAGCTATATGCAATGTGGATAAATCAAATCGTACATGCTCTAGTTTTAGAGGTGCAAGGGTGGCGGACATTACTAAAATGGTACCAGATATTCTTAAACAAGCAGGAACAAATCCCTTAGTTGTAATTCATGCTGGTACAAATGATATAAACAGTTCTGATTTAATACATCTACAGCAGGACTTTGTGGCACTAAACAATTTACTAGTTGGAGCTGGATGTACAGTATGTTTTTTAGAAATATTACCAGTACCTAGAGCTACACCTACTATTACTCAAAAAATTAAATCTATAAATGAGTGGCTGAGGAAATGGTGCTTCTCACAAAATATTCCATGCATTACACACTGGGAAAATTTTCATGATAGAAACTCCCTATTTTATTGGGATGGATTGCACCTTAGTCGAAGGGGTAGCTCCTTACTGGGTAAGAGCTTTACAACCACTATAAATCAGAATTTAAACTAAAAAGGATGGGGGAGAATGGGATGTTGCCCAAGTCTCTAAAGCACAACTTAGCAACCTTACCTGACAATATATGTAAATTTATTAGTTTAAATGCAAGGTCACTTAATTTACTTAAGTTGGGGGAACTGGAAACAAAATGTAACATATTGAACTTGGGTGTCATTGCAGTGACAGAAACCTGGTGGAGATCTGCATCCATATGCCCTAGAAATATTCCTAACTATAAACTTTATTATAAAAACTGACTAGACAAGCATGGTGGTGGAGTATGCATTTATGTTAGGAATGACATCCCTTCTTATGAACTTCATCTTCCTTCCTCTACTGAAAATCTCTGGATTAATATTCAATTAAAAAAATCAGTCACATATCACCATAGGAAACTGTTATAGACCTCCTTCAGCAAATATGGAATATACCTCTAATCTCCTTCAAGAAATTCCCACATTGGCAGATAAGGGAGATGTTATCATCCTGGGAGACTTCAATATGCCATCAATTAACTGGAATACTCTTGTTGGACATGCCAATATTGAAAAGTATTTGATAAATATTATAATGGAAGCAGGGCTTGAGCAAATTGTTAAGGAACCTACAAGGAATCAAAATACTTTAGACCTTCTTCTTATTAATATTGAAAAAAAAATAAATAATTTTCAAATTGATGACCCCCTTGGAAATAGTGATCACTTTTCTCTTCTGTTTGAAATTCCCTTTGAATTTGCACCCCCTAGAGGGCGCTGATTTATGAAAGATTATAATAGAGCTAACTTCCAAGCTATTAATAAAGAAATTGCAAACATTAATTGGGAAACCTTGCTCTCTAAATTACCTACTGAGGAGGCTTGGAATTCATTTAAATATATAATAAGTAATCTAGAAAATCAGTATATACCAAATAACAAAATTTATAATAATAAAGGGAAGATCCCAGTGTGGTTTAACAAAGCCATTAAATCCCAGATCAGACTTAAAACTAAATTGTTTAGTAAATTGAAAACTAGCCTACAATCTAATAAAAACATATTATTAACTAAATACAGAACAGCAATTAAAACATTGAAAAAAATGATAAAAACAGCTAAAGTTAAATTGGAATTTAAATTAGCCCATACAAAAGACTGTCATAAGTCACTTTATTCTTACCTAAATAATAAAAAAGGAAATTCCAGGGAAATTGGCCCAATATTTAATATGGGAACTAAATTCAAATCAGATATTGATACTGCAAATCTTTTTAATAAATACTTTTATTCAGTTTTTTCTCCATCTGACATAAATGCTTATAGAACATCTCATTCTCTGTCTCATTCAATTACTCAAATAATTAACATGTCTGACATTCAACAGACAATTGGTAAGCTGAAACCAACAACAAGCCCAGGCCCTGACAACATTCACCCAAAATTTCTTAAAGCAACTTTCCAGTTTATCTCCCTCCCTTTGTTAATCATCTTTAATAAATCGCTACAGGAAAGTCGAATACCTAATGAATGACGTACAGCAACTGTTACACCAATATTTAAGAAGGGAAATCGAGGAAATGTTGAAAATTATCATCCCATTAGTTTAACCTCTGTTGTAGGAATACTTATGGAGAGGATTATCAAAAGGAAGTTAGAGGATGAGGTTATAACCAGAGGTATAGCAGATTTAACCCAACATGGCTTTATGCCAGGTCACTCGTGTACCACAAATTTAATTGCTTTTTACAATATAATTAGTAGACATCTTGATAATGGAATTCCTACAGACGTAATACAACTTTATTTCAGTAAGGCATTTGATAAGGTACCACATACTAAACTTTTACAGAAATTAAAAACACTTGGCATTTCAATGTACCTTGTTGACTGGATAACTGACTGGCTTACATGTAGAACCCAAAAAGTCAAATTTAACAACATCCTATCTGACTGGGGCTTGGTAACGAGTGGGGTTCCTTAGGGTTCGTTATTGGGACCCACATTGTTTAATTTAGTCATTAGCAATATGCAAGCTGGACCAAATAATTATCTTTTAAAGTTTGCTGATGACACGAAACTGGGGGGTAAAGTTAATGACCTTAATAAGTTGGAAACATTAGTTGCTGACTTAGGGAAAATAGAACAGTGGGCATTGAGAACGGAATGTTTTTCAATCATGAAAAATGTGTGGTTCTTCATTTTGGAAGAAATAACCCAATGCACAATTATCTTAACAGTATTAAACTTAAAACATCAAGTTGTGAAAAAGACCTGGGGATACTGATAAATAACAAACTTACATCTAGGGAACACTGTTTAAAAACAGCTAAAATGACTAATGGTCTTTTAAAACAAATTAAACGTACCTTCATTACCCGTACTGAACAATGCATTATCCCCCTGTATAGGACTTTTATAAGACCTTATGTTGACTACAGCTCCCAGTTCTGGAACCCCTATCTTAAGGGAGACATATCTTGCCTAGAAGATATTCAGAGAAGAGCGACTAAAATTGTTCCAACACTTAAACATCTTGATTATACTACAAGATTGAAACATACTGGTTTCTATTCGTTAGAAATTAGGAGAAAAAGAGGTGATTTATTAATGATTTATAAAATATGTCAATCACCCACTCTTATGACCCAGTGTGGACTTGATTACTCAACTAGAAGGATAGTCCCTAGATTACATAAGAAACAGCTAGAAATACAACACTTTAATACTAACAAAAGAGGAAATTTTTTCACCACACGAGCAGCAAGGCTGTGGAATACTTTGTCCAAAGAATTAATCACCAAATCTAGTTTTGATGCATTTAAATATAATTTGGATCTAAGGATAAGGGAGAACCTATGTTGAGTTATAATGTCCCACAAATTGTGGGGGACAATCTCGATGGGCCACGGCCTTCTTTTGTGCCTAAAACCAAGTAATACCAAGCAATTAATACCTTTCTTAAAGATAGGAGTTATTTTGGAAATTTTCCAATCCAATGGAGTAACACCCTGATTTATAGATCTTTCAAATAGTATTTTCAATAGTTTGGCTTCAAATAAAATCTTTCATTATTTTCAGCATTTTTTGATGTAATATTATCTTGGCCTGGTGTGGTGTTTTCTCTTAAATGTATGATTTGCTGGAGAATTTCTTCTTTTGTAAATTCAAGGGTTTCTATATTATTAATATTTTGATTAGTTGTTTTATTACCGATGTTGTTAGAGTAAACCGAACAGAAATAAGAATTAAACTTACTGGCAATTTATTTAGGGTCTATAATACATTTATTATCTTCTACTATTATTAATGATTCCACATTTCCTTTTTTCAGGGAATTAATGTGACTGTAGAACTTTTTCTTATTTGTTTTATTAGCTGTTGTTGCTAAATAAATTTCATACTCCTTCTTTGCTTTATTTATTTTATTTTTACATTTTTTTTTGAATCCTCTTAAAAGCTAACCAATTTGTTTCTGTTTTACGTTTCATATATTGACCATATAACTTATTTTTTTGTGCAATCAATTTGAATAATCCTTTATGTAACCACTTTGGTTTTCTACCTTTCTTGGTATATTTCTTTACAGTTCTCACATGATGTTGCATAATACTATGGGTTGTAGATTTTATGTCTTCCCAGAACTTATTAATAGGTTTATTTTTACTTTAAATTCCCAATTTATATCCTGAAGATAATTTTTTTTATGCCTTCTATATTTGCTGTTTTGTATAAATAAAACTCAGTGCATCCTTCAATCCTTTGTGTTTGATTTTTCATTTTAAATTACACAGTATTATGATCACTATTACCAATCGGTGGCTCTGAATTACATGTAAGCAGTGTAATATCTCAGTAGTGAACTTAAGTTATGTCACTGTGTGGTGGTGGCAAACTCTGGGTGCATCAGGGACCCTGTGCACAATTTTATAAAATAGGGGTCCCTGCACACAGCCACAAAATCGCACCAAACATTTGGTGCACCTGCGGGAATTGCTGCAGGGATCCAGCCCCCCCCAGAAAAACTCTAGAGGGACTGGAATGGTTGGATGGTGGTGAATCTGCATGCCAGGAGGGGCCCAGGGGCAGAAGGGGCACCGAGATGCTATACGGCACATCAGAGAGACAGCAGGCATAACATGGAGTGATGTGGCACCTGTTGAGGGTGCCATTTGCATAGCCATACAGTCGATGAGATGGGATCACTTCCGGGGGGGTCCCAGGACAGACAGTGTCATGGGCCCAGGTGGGCACAGCCTTGGCAGCTGCATTATATGTGGCCACCTTGTGGCGGGTCCAGGTAAAAATCATCCAGTGAAAAACAGCATAGTCAAAAAATGCACTGCACAGACACCACAAAAAATGAGCAGTCAAAACACACACTAATATAAATAAAGCAACTCCAAAACTGAGCATGCTTTTATACCCACGTGTTTTTGACTGAGCCATTTTTCATGGCACAATTTTGACCAAATATGCTTTATGGCTATGCAAATGGCACCTCCACCAGATGCCACATCGCTTCCTCTCATTCCCATTGTCTCTCCCATTGGCCTCTATGGCACCCCATGCCCTTTCTGCTCCCAGAAACCCACCTTCAGACCATGCCCCACTCACCACACTGTGTGGGCACTGGCACTAGTCCCTTAGACCACCTCCTGGCTGGTCTAAGTTGAACCCCTTGCTGCCTCCACAGCAGGGCTTCCAAAATTGCAAAAAAGGGGATGTTGCAGCCCCACTGGCGCAAGCCCCCTTGCAACCTGGCACATGGGTGTTTCTGTTGCAAGGGTGGTGCAGGGTGGCTTGAGTGCAAGGCATCCTAATTTCATTACAGTCTTCATTTGAAAATTGTGCTTGCTGCAAAGTCTGATACAAGATGCCACTTGCATCATACACTTTTGGAGCAGGCACCTTGTGTCAAACTCTAGCTTTTAAAGATCAAGCCCCATGACTGTAGACTTATTTGGATAGACATCGGGAATGGATATTCTTAGTCCTTAACATGATGCCCTGCAGCATGAAATCTATATGGCTTTCATCAGCATCTCTCCATTCACCCCTCTTGTGACAGTATATAAAATGATTTTCTTAATGTTCAAATAAAAAAAAAATAAAAGAACCTGGTAATGCAGCTGTGAATGGCAAAATGGCAGTGGAATGTATATGTAGACTTACAGCCCCTATTGTACACATAGACAGTTTTATGCACCAGCTAATGCTACAGTTGCTGGGGGTCCCCTGCTCATGGGGGCCCCAGCCAGAGCCAGAGTACCACTTCAATTTAAAATGTTCTTAATTATTTTCATTTTTAAAGTAAAACAGCCATAAGGGGGATTACATGATGCTGTGGAGCCTTCTGATGTGGCATCAAGGGATGGACAAAATATATGTTCAGCCAGCAAATTTCTGATGAAAATCAGATATTGCTGCTGTGAAATTTCACAAAATTTCCACAAACATGTTGTGAAATTTTGCCTAAATTGTGATTTCAGTTATTTCTAATTTCAAATGTATGTGTTCACATTGCAACACATTTGATATGCTGACTTTATCATGACTCATCCAGATGTGTACGAAGTTGTAAATCTTCATCTTTAACAGTGACTGAGTTATACGCCTCCAAACATTTGGAGATATTTAAATTACATTTCACAATATGTAAACTGCAAAATTGTAAGCATCTATAACTTTAAAACTAGAAAAACGAATATCACTTATTTTGTTAGGTTCATTGATTCTAAATATTAAGCTTTAAGGCCATAGCCATCACCCAGCAGCAGAGTGTCATGCTGCCATGCTGACAACATGGGATTACGCAAAGCAAAGCAAAGCAAATTTTATTCATGAAATGCTATTCCATCTTGACCATAGCATTGTACATACATCACTAAAAACTTCTATAAAAACAGAGATAAATACATATCAAATTTGTAAAACAAATAATACAGCAGCAGGACTTCAAGTATCAGAAAATACAAACTTAAATAAATGAGACTTTAGGGCAGATTTGAAGGCCTCAGTGGACAAGTACTCTCTAATCTGACGAGGTAGAGAATTCCAAAGGGTTGGGGCTGCAAAGGCAAATGATCTAGCTCCAGAATTGGTCAAATGGACCCTGGGACTCTCTAGCAATCCTTCGTTGGTGGAACAGAGAGGACAATGGGGGCTGTCGGGACAAAGGAGGTCCTACAAAATACCATGGTCCCTGTCCATGTAGGGCTTTATAGGTCAGTAATCCAACCTTGAAGGTGATCCTCCACCACACCGGGAGCCAGTGCAGGCTGCTGAGCACTGGTGTGATATGGCAAGATCTCGACAAGCCTGTCAACAGCCTGGCAGTCACATTCTGCACCAACTGCAGACAGCAAAGGTCGACCCCCAGCAGCCCTAGGTATAGGGCATTGCAATAATCAAGGTGTGAAGTCACAAAGGCATGAACCAATGTCGGAAGATCATCAGGACAAGGTGTTTTATCTGGGTGATGTTCCTCAGATGGTGGAATGAGGCCTATGTGATGCCAGACACCTAAGACTTTTGTACCAGTTCATCATCAAGCACAACACCCAGATTTCCACACCTGGTTAGAGGTCAACAGCTGGTTACCTCCAAGCCAAAGCCCAGAGGGTTGCCCAGCCCAGTTGTAAGCTAGCCCAGTTGTAAGCCGAGTTATAAGCAGCCACAGATTCCACATCATATTGGAGGCAGACAATAGCTAATACAGCTGCATTTCAGTAGTGCATCTTGGTCAGGGAGAGTTGGCAGCAGGTTCCACCAACACAGCGACCCCTGCAGCTGGGCCAGGGAGCTTGTTCCTGCCACAGGGTAACCTGTGGCTGTGTGAGGCTGACAGAGCCATCGCCACCACCAGGGGAGGTGGGAGGGAAAAAATGTGGGAGAAAAACCCAGTAGCCAACTGAATGATGGCTGGGCTCAGCCTGATTAGTGTGTATTCCTGTGAATAGGCTATATCTCTGAGCGACAAGCTGCCAGCCAGGAGAAAAAACAATATGAAAAAAAAAAAGGCTGCATATGTCAGCTCTCTAATATCTTGCTTAAAGGCTGGCCAAGTTATAAGCAGCCACAGATTCAACAATTTCTGGCCAGAGCCAGTATAGCTACAGCCGAGATTGCCGGTGGAATACGACACTGTCTGCCGTGTCCAAGATGGCCACTGGAGTTCAATGCACATGCACAAGTCTGTCAACTCCTACCCTGTTTCCTTTTTCCAAGTTATTTGTTTTTTGATGCTGGCTTCAAGGTCTGATATTTAGGACTGGTTCATCCTTCCTCTTAGTTTAGATACAGATAATGAACGCTGATGAGTCCTGAAATGGATGAAACACATGCCTCTGTTTTCTGTTCTCAGCCTCTGCAGACTGTATGTGAGGCCAATTGGCAATGGCACCATTACACTCTGGCTTAAACCAGAACCAGTGTAAATTCTTTCAAGATGACTTGCATATATTTCCCATGGTGCCTTGCATTATCGGGGTATGTGTGATTTTGTATTTCTTTGTGTACTACTGCTTTAAACCCTTAAACACAGGCTTACCCTGGCTTTGATTACACATAACCTGATAAAAGAAAAGGCAGCAGGACATGAACCATTCCACTATATGGTTTACATTTTCAACTTTATATTCTGCACCTTTTTGTCCTTTGTGAGTGGTATCAAACCGAGTCTAAGTTGCTCAGACACAGATGCAGAATATATCATTCAACCGTGTGTTACTATATATGTAATAATCGGGGATGTAAGTTTCTCATGGCAGTCATACATGTCGTTCATTCCATGACGTTTGATCTTTATTCAGGACTTCCATGACTTTCACTAGTGTCATCTGAATGTAGCAATGATGACAGTGCCACATTTGCTACTGTTTACTAATGATTTCATGAACAAACAATGAGTCATTAAAACCTCATCCATGACAAACGTACATCCCTAGTAATAATGCACCACAGGGTCTGCAATTATGGTTCAATAATCACATGTCTCTCAATGGTGCCTTTAAGCAACAGAGAGAGAAGTATGATAGCTACTTCCCACTAGAAGTTGAAAGAAAAACAAAAAAAAACATTGCTGTCTTGAACCACATGGCTCCCTCAGTCACCAAGATCAACATGCTGGAGGAACAATTTCCTGCTGGCTGACAGCGATGTGCTGGGGCAGTGATATCCAACTGGCTTGTAAGACAGAGTGAGTGTGACTGAGTTTTCATGTATTTATTTATTTAACTACAAATCGGTTAGTGAGGCTCAATTCAATTCAGTTCAATAAGACCCTGCCCCATTGTTATGCAGAGAGAGTTAAAAGCATGGATCTGTTCTGTACTCTCTTATTTCTGACATGTCTCTGTCTCTCTCTGTCTGTCTGTCTGTCTGATTGCACAATCAACTTTCTTTGTAGACCTAGATACTGGCCATCCCGACGGTTGCACAATTTGTCCCCTCCTATCTCCCTTCTGGCCCTTCCTGCACTTGCTTTCTCCCTTGCTTTTCTGTGGTTAAAATATATATGAATCTTTAGGTGAAACTGAGATCTCTTGGTTTGCAAATGTATGTAGATATGTTGTTTGAAATGTATTGCAGAAGGCTGTTTGGGAATTGTTTAAAAAGGTGGAAATCTGCAATCCTGTGAGTTGTCCTTCAGGAACCTTTTGACCTCCACAGGTTTGTTAACAGAACTACCAACAGGACATCAGCCCCAGACATAATGTTCAATTTAGTTGCATGTTTGTGAGAAACAGAGGACCAGCCCCAGACTGACTGTTCCATTTTATTGCACCTGTTGAACCTGGATGTTCTCTAGACTCGGGGAAAGAAATTGACAACTTGTTACATTTTGTGAAAAATAGGATGCAAAGTTAAACAGCAAGAGAAAAAGACCTTATAAAGAAAGCTCTTAGATAAAAGAGTTTAACATTCAGATTTGGAGATGCACTCAGAAGGACTTTTGTCTAAACTGCCTGTATTGAAAAGCAATCCTGTACGAATTTTATTTATTTTCTATTTTGTTTTTAATGATATTAAAACACCACTTGTGGAGCCGGCCCGGTGGTGCTGAGGGCTGAGGAGCTGGTTGTCTTACCTCGCGCTTTGCTGGTGACCCGTGTTCGGGAAGGAGCATGGGCCGCCAGGGTCCAGCAGGGGGGAGAGAAATTGAGCGTCCAAAGGACTGCTCTCCTTCTCCGGGGAGGAGGGGATACTAGCATTCGGTGCACCACTGGCCCCTGGTGGAGGCTAGAGGCTGGCGTACGGAAGCTACAGAATGGGGGAGATGAGGCAGATGCTTGGAGGACCTCGTACGGGAGCACGTGCGCTCATTTCTTGTGGCTTCATTGCACGCCTCACCTTACAGACCAAATAATTACCAGGAGGAAAAAGGGTACTGGAGCTGCATGAATGATGGTCAGTCCCCACAAGCACTGCCCCCACGATGGGCAGTAATCCTTCCAGCACGGATCTGGAGTTCAGTGGGTTGAGGGATTCCCGCCACCCCTCCACAGGGGGCAAGCCATGGGGCAGCTGGAAGGGTAGGCTGCGAGCAGGGGACAGGGCTGGGGGATTCGATAGGATGTAACGCCACCAGGGACCAGGCAGATAAAATAATTAACTGCAAAAAAAAAAAAAAAACTTGTGAATTTTATAACTGATCCTGGTTTGCCTATGCTTACTGATTATGCTGTGCAGAATTTGGAATTCTGTCAGTGAAATTTGCACAGAATGTCGATTCAGCCGGTGAAATTTCTGCTGGAATTTCACTGGTTCTTCTGCAGAATTCTGCCTGCTGTGATCCATGGAATAATATTCCGCGGAACAGCATTTTTCCTCAGAAAATCATTCTGCAACCATTTCTGCAGAAAATATTGAGAACTGTGGAATATTATTACACTGAACAGCAATTGTTCTGCGGAAAATCATTCTGCAACCATTTTCTGCTGTGGAATTCCACCATTCCTTTTCAGGTGAAATTCGGTGGAATTTCAGCAGAATTTCAAAACTTCTGTAAAACTTAGTTCTGCCAGAATTTGAAAATTCTGCACAGCTATACTTACTGATCTTTGCCTCTACAACAGTCCCAAACACTTCCCTCCCTCACTGACAGAGTGATGTGATGGAACCACTTGCTGGCAGGCTCGAGCATCATGAGCGCAAAAATTTACATGGAAACATAGAAAGTGTCGCCAAAAAAAGGACTGGAATGCCCATCTAGTCTTCCCTATTTTTCCTGCATAATTCTACACCCAGGACCCTACCTGGTCACAGGTTTCCCTCCCACACCTCTGCTTATAATACCCATGTGCCTATCTCATGCAGGTTTGAAGCTCCCACTGTCTTCGCCTCTACCACTTCTTCGGGCAGGCTGTTCCAGGCATCTATTACTCTTTCTGTAAAGAAGTATTTCCTCACATCCCTCTTAAACTCCCCTCCCCAAGTTTCATAGCATGCCCACATGTACTGGTGCTCCTCCTCCTTGTAAAGAGGCTCCCCCTGACACTTTTTTCACTTCCATGAGGTACCTAAAAGTCTCAGTCATGTCTCCTCTCACTCTTCTATCTTTCAGAGAGTACATATCAAGCTCCCACAGTCTCTATTCATATGGCATCTCGTGCAAACCCTCCACACCATTTTAGTAGCCCTCCTGTGGACCACCTCCATCCTGTCAATGTCCTTGCAGAATGCGGCCTCCTGAACTGGGCAAAGTACAGCAGGTGGGGTCTCACCAGTGACTGATACAGAGGCAACACCACCTCCCTTTTACTGCTAGAGATCTCCCTCCTTATGCATCCCAGCATCCAGCTTGCTTTGCATACTTCCCTGTTGCACTGCCCTGACACCTTGAGATCATCAGAAATAATTACCCGAAGGTCCCTCTTTTGAATGGTAACTGTAAGTACCCCTTCCCCATCTTATACACAGTCCCTGAGTTTCCCGCTCCAAGTGCACAACTTTGCACTTTTTGGCACTGAAACCCAGCTGCCACTCCCTTAACCACTCCTCTTGTTTCTTCAGATCCTTTGCATTCTCTGCACCAACTTCTGGGTGCAACCCCATTGCCAATTTTTGTGTCATCTGCAAAGAGACACATCTTCCCCTCCATTTCCTCAGCACTGTCACTTATAAAGACAATGAAGAGGGCAGGGTCCAGTACAGATTCCTGTGGTGCTCCATTGGTCACGGTCCTGTCCTCTTAGTATCTGCTGTTTACCACCACCCTCTGCTTCCTATCTTTCAACCAGTTTAATACCCAGCATACCACCTTCTCCCCCACCCCCAGGTTGCTAAGTTTCTTTATCAGTCTCCTGTGTGGTGCAGTGCCACAGGCCTTAATGAATTCCAAATAGGCCACATCCACTGCCCTCCCCTGTTTCACTTCCCTAGTTACCCAATCAAAAAGACCTATGAGATTTGTTTGACACAACCTCCCCCCTGTGAAGCCATGCTGCCAGTGGTCCTGCAGCCCATATGTCTCCAGGTACCCAATCAGTCTCTCGTTCAGCAGGGACTCCATTAACTTCCCCACTACTGATGTGAGACTGACTAGTCTGTGATTCCTGGCTTCCTCCCTGCTGCCACTACTGTGCAAAGGGACCACACCGTCCCTTGTCAATTCCTCTAGAACACCCCCTCCTATCTGCAATGAGGTGCTAAATACTGTATTATTGTTAGAGTGGTGGCTAGCACTGTGTTCAATTATTTAAGTACCCTTGGGTGAATCCCATTCAGCACAATCACCTTGTTTTCCTCTTGGTCTTCCAGTCCACAGTGGGATCTCTCATCTGTAAATGGACATGTATACTGTATCCCCAGTGCCTGTTAATGCATGTCAGCCCGTAACCCCTCCCCCCCACTGTGAATACCAAGCAAAAGTAATCATTTAAAATTTTAGCATTTTTCCTGGTCTTCCTCTGCACAGTACCTTTCCTCTTCTTGGTCTCTAATCTTTACTGTTTCACCCCTCATCTTCCTCTTCTCTCTCTCACATACCTGAAGAAAGTCTTACCCCCATTCTTGAACAGTCTGATGGTCGCTTGAACCCAGGGGGACTACTCACTGAGATGTCAACTATGCTTTTTAAATGTGCTTTTTTTCCCCACCTACATTCCACCAGTCCCCATCTGTCTGACCGTCCACCTAGCCCCATCATCCACCAGCACTTGAACTTATCTGCACCCCACATACCCCCATGGATGACCCCCATGGGCAGGGCTACTGGAAGCCTCCCCTCTCAAACCCCAGTAAGGTACAGGTAGTCAGTCAACAAGGCAGACAGCCCAGTTGATGGTTTGGAGCCTGTGATGAGTGATGGATGGTGTCGTATGTGGTGGAGGTTTTTCCCCATTTTCTGGCCAGGAAGGCAGGTCATAAAATGACTTCAGTAAGCATGGATGCTGACATCTGCCTCTGCCTCCAGTAATGGCTAGCACCGGCTGTCAAATCCCTGGCTTCCACAAGAGGTCAGGCTATTATGGAGGAGAGCAGTCCATGGGATGCTCAGTCCTCCTCCTGCTGACCAGCCCTTCAATGCCCAGGCTTGCTTCTGAACCTGGGCATCAGCATTCCGAGGGGTAGCACTACCGCTGTGCTGGCAGTCCAGCTGATGTCTGCTATGTTGTCACTGCTTGTAAGTAACAGATCCAGCACTGCCCCTTCTCTCGTGAATCTGTAACTATCTGCCTTAGAAATTACCACTGCAGGGAGACTAGGATGACACTGCTCCTAGTGGTAGGTACAGCCAGGATGTTCCATTCCACATCTGGCAGATTAAAGTCACCCATGATTGCTGCTCCCCCTTTGCTTGTCATTTTGCTTATAGCCTCCCCCAAAATCTGGTCTAGTTCCTATCCCTGTGCTGGTGTCCTGCACACCACTCGCATGTATAGAAAAACCCAAGACGCCATTTTTGAGGCAACCCAAAGAACTTCCAGCTCCTCCATTTTCCCACTGTATCCATGTATTTCCATGGCCTTTATACCTTCTCTTACATATAAAACAACCCCCCACCCTCATCTTAAGAAATATATTGTAACCGGCATGGCCACCTCCCAGCTGTGGTTGTCGGTGCACCATGATTCTGTTATGGCTACCAGATCCAGGTCCACTTCACAATGGTAGCCTCCAGGTCAGGAATTTTGTTTCGTAGGTTCCCGGCATTTGTGCACATGAATCTCTCCTCCTTTTGTCCCTCCCTTACTGAGTTCATCCTCTAGTCTGCTGTTTTCATTACTGCTGTCCTTTTCTTTTTTTATCCTTCCTCTACCCACCCTCCCTAGCATTTTGCCCATCCTCAGTCCCACCTCATCTCGACTCACCCGTCCCTTGCCCCCAAGCCATATTTCCCACTGCCCCTGGGGATTTTATTTCCCTTATATTTTTCTTCATTGCTGCATCATTATCTAGGGGCTACCTCAACATGAACAGCCAAGTTGATCTGTGCTGTGCAGAGGGTGACACCTTGTAAAAAGTGCAAGTGTATAATTATGGGCATATAATGGAGCAACAATTTCAGCCAACCACAGCAATGGATTGTTCTTACTTGTGTTATAAAGCATGTGAAACATAAACTGGAAAAAGACATTGAATGAATTAATAACAGCAGTTGCAGCATGTGCATTCAGATAATCAGTCCTTGGGTGTGTGATGCATGTGCAAGACCTCCGATTCCAATCCTGTTTTTCAGTAAAAACACAAGCAATTGATATGGTGAATAACTGACATCCATCGTCCCACTGCTGAAAAAACAGTATTTTAACTTGTTTGGTTTATTTTATTTTTATTTTGTAATGTATTTATTTGCTATGGAGGACTATAGCCCTGTATTTAACTGAAGTGTCATAGGAACAAACGCTTCCCTTTTTCTTATTTTTCTGATGGCAGTAAACTAGGTCTCCTACCTCTCACAATAATTACTGCACTGGCTGTCAACAGAAGTTCAGCAGATGACGGACTCTGGACCTAATGATTCACAGCTGTCAGTCACTGTAGGGGGACCCAGGAGCACATCCAAAGTTTTAAAACAAAATGAAAGAAACAGCTGCCAACTAACTCACTGAAACAAATTGTTCTGAAACGTTCAGTGTCATTGTCCACCCACAGAAATTATGTCCCTAAGTGGTGGTGGTGTAATGCACTTACAGTCTAACATGAGTCAACACCCACACTCATTATAACACTGACCATTTTCCAGCTGTGGAGTGATAAAAATCACGCTGCCACCAGCTAGGTGTGATAACGTCACCATGCAACCCTAATGGGCTTACCAGGGAATGTGTACCTTCAGTGATATGGTCAGCAGGAAGTACATAGTGAAGAAAAAAAACAAGAGGCAATTAGGCCCCACCACATTATCAATATACAAATTTCTGACTGGCAAAATGTGGTTCCTGGGTGAAGGATTATGCATCGTTGTCAATTATGGGGGAACACGGTTTGTGCTTGTGCAGTTTTATTAGGCAACTAGTTATCTTCTACATTGTTCATCTGTGTTTCATAGAGGTAAATCTCGATTCTTGGTTTATAGGGGAGAGAGGGGGCATTCTGAAAAGGATGTGTATAAGCTAGATCCAACCCTGCTAACACTCACATCAGATCTGCAACTTTCTGGTTGGTTGTATTAAGGACAACTGAAATCCATTCAGAGGTAGCAAAATACAAGACAGAATGTTTACAAGAGCTATCTGGTGAAACCAACAACAAGACGCAAGGAGAGAACAAGTGTTCAGGATTGTGTGATTTCTCTGGTCTCTCTTCCAGCCATACATCTCAACTCCCTGCCTCAAAAATTAGGGAACATGAAATAAATTCAGGGACACATCTTAAACAAGCTTGCTGGTGGAACACAGCACTGTCCACCATATCCAAGATAGCCACCAGAGTTCAGTGCACAAGTGTGAGTCTTTGCACATGCACAGAGAACTCTGGTGGCCATCTTAGACACAGCAGACAGTGCCATGTTCCATCAGTGACTGGAAGACAAAATAGTGCCATGAACATACAGTGATTGCCATTCACTTCCACTATTTACAAGTCTGTCCGGTATCCGGTAAGATTCCTTTGCACTACTGTGCTCACAAGAAGACTGCAGGGCTAGGCTCACTGCAGCCGTAAAATAACATCGGTAAATAAAGGTGAATTTCATGAGCGTTTGTGAAACTGTAAAATATTGTGATACTTTTGGCGAAGCCATGTCCATACATTTTGCAGTCATACACTTCAGTTGCCATTATAGAGAAAGGTAAAGGCTTTGTAAAGTGGCAGTAAGGTAGCATTTATAAAAGGGTCCATAGTTAAAGTATAGTGGTGCCAAGTATCAGGTCACTATATAGAGTGATGAACCATGAAGAATAGTCCTGGATATCACTGTGCATTAGACTGTCTTCTTGCAATATGTCAACTAATCACTAGAGCTCACTGACTTAATGTGTTGTAGAAGCACATGCATGAACACCATTGTTTCTGCACATTGCCACCTGCTGACTCTTCAACAACCCTGTAGATAGCATATATTTTCACTATTTGAAAACAGTGGCACCATGTGATGCCAAGCCTTACAACTAGTTGTGACTCAGGTCATTTGTGACAGAAGTACCTGGATGTCTTCAGTCATGATGAAGCATGATGCTGTCATCACTGTCAGAGGAGTGTTAGAGGAGCATTGCATGGCTATAATACTAGTGCAGGTAAAGTGATTTAGTGGTGATAAGTGCTTTGTGAAAGTTAAATTCCACAAGTGGAGTTCTACTGGTATTATCTATTATGTGTCCATGAATTTTTGAGCAAATTTTGCCAAGTAGTAATTTCAATAGTATCCGCAATATATATTAACCTACTAAACCATGTGTATCCAGCTTAATTAGATTCCAGGACTTATTTACTTTGGTATGCGTGTCAAGTATTGCATGTATACTTGCAAAAGCAGTAAAGCTATAAACATCACATTTTTACACAATGAAACAAATAATTAAATAGTGAAACTTTGAACTCCTGTAACTTACAAGTTACATAACCAATTACCCCTCTATTTAGCAGTTTATAAGACTTTTCCAAGAAAGTATGCATACCAAAATTTTTAATTATCTAGCTCCAAAGGTGGCTAAGCTGTAAGCATAGAAATATTTTCAGAAATTGTCACATGAATAGAAAAGTGCCAGAATTTGAGCCCCTATAACTTCTCTGTCCCTCATCCAAATGTCAGGAAGGTTGGAATGCTTTTAGAGCCTCCCCCAAACAGTGTTCATGCTAAATTACAGCTCCCTAGCCATAAAAAGACCAAGTTATGATTATTTGAAGAATGTCAGAACATTCTGCAAAACTCACAGAACATCATGAAAATTCTATGAAATCAGAACTTGATAATTTTGCCTAGACCTAGTGATATCATAACATCATGAAATAAATCACCAAGGCATGCCATTGAACACACATTGATTAAACGAGCATAGGGGTCCAAGGACTAACATTGCTACATCCTCCTAATTAAACACAAATTTGGAATGGGCTGCATTTAAAATAAAATGTTGTACATATGAGTCAGAGTAAAAGACATGATCAAGTTGTGCTAGGTGAGAGTCCCATTACTTCTCTCGCTGGGGGCCCCCAAACCTCTATAGCCAGCCTTGATTGCACATGTAGGATTCCTGCATGCATTAGTAACAACAGGGAGAGAGGGACACTCAGAATTATGGGTGCAGTTGTCCTGTCAAAAACTACCAAATGCAAAAATGGGGGTGGTGTACACTAAAGCCATGGATTGAAATCCAAAAATATAATTAACGTGCAGCTGCACACAGTGCAAGACACCTTGTAAAGTCATACTAAATGCCCCATCCTGTGTATTCTGGCCAGTTGCTATTTCTGTAATGGTTATGTCAGGAGATTCATTTAGACTAAGTTTAAAAGGCACACTGCACTGTTGTTATGTGTGCCTTTCTTAAACTTGTAAACAATAACCAACAACAGGGCTTGGATTTCCAGGCAGATTAATCCATGCCCCGGGTAAGCTGGAAGGCACAATGCCAATGTCCAAGTGCCTTGCAATGCAGCCGGGAAATGCTGTAAAACTTCTCATAAAACCAATGCCCTGGGGTGGGTTATTGTGCTTATAAAATGAAAAAACATTTTTTTTAATAGAAAAAGGTTATATCTTCCTGTAGTTAGGCTGTTGCTTGGTAGACTATGCAGGGTTGAAAATGAAAGCCAAATGCCTTTAAAAGATGACTGGAAGTGCATTTAGTTTCAGGAAACATATGCTCTGTTGTAAGGTATTCTCTTTAAAGGGAAACAGTCAACACTAATCAACACATCCAAGTGTGGGACTGGTTCCAATTTGCATTTGTTTACAAAAAACATAGTTTTATTTACTGTTCACTGCAGTACAGTAGATTGTATCAGGCTGATACTATTGACTTCCAAGCTGACATTTTTTTGTAACCAGAAATCCTAGAATTCCCCTGCAGCTGACATCAGAACAGGTCTGCAGCAATGTGAGAGTCAATAGCCTGCAGTGCATGTTAGAGATTTTATACATTCAGATTAATTGTTTGCTAGTCCCACTGTTCTTCCAGGGCTATGTATATTCTTCAGTGACTTTACATAGCCCAGGGAGGACAGTGGGGCCTGAAAACAAAAGATGAGAGCTTATAAAAACTCTAAACATGTACTTCAGGTCAATGCATCTTCCCATACTGCAGCCCTGCAGTCCTGCTCTGTTGTCAATTGTATGGGATTCTGGGATTTCTTAAACAGAAAATGCCAGCTTGGAAATTAACATAACACATTGCCACAGTCCACATACTGTGGGACCAGTTTAGAGCTGATGAGACAGGTCTGGCTGCGGTGTTTCTACAGCGGAGAAGCAGTCTGTGTTAAACATTGAAGTGAGGAGCTGAGGTGCTGATTAGGGACAGGGGAGACCAGGAGAAAGGTGGTAGTCATAGTTCCTGAGAGACACTAAGGACTACAAATCACCTGTCTCTGGCACCATGGTGCTGTTCAATTTCAGAACTCTGTGAAGGGGAAATTTATAGCTTGTTTGTGTGATTATCAGCCCTTTTAAGGGCTTGGGAAACACAGAAACTACAGGCTCAGCCATTTGAGGGAGTTTTATTGTGAATTCAGGGACAGCATTATAGTGGGAGGTCACGTGACCCAGAAGAGCCTTCTGGTAATGACTGTATGTATTACATGCCCTGCATGAGCAGAAACACATTGCCGCAGTCCATATATCGTGGGGCCAGTTTAGAGTTAGTGAGACAGGTCTGGCTGCGGTGTTTCTACAGTGGAGAAGCAGTCTGTGTTAAACATTGAAGTGAGGAGCTGAGGTGCTGATTAGGGACAGGGGAGACCAGAAGAAATATGGTAGTCATAGTTCCTGAGAGATACTAAGGACTACAAATCACCTGTCTCAGGCATCACAGTGCTGTTTGATTTCAGAACTCTGTGAAGGGGAAATGTATAGCTTGTTTGTGTGAATATCAGCCCTTTTAAGGGCTTGGGAAACACAGAAACTACAGGCTCAGCCATTTGAGGGAGATTTATTGTGAATTCAGGGACAGCATTACAGCGAGAGGTCACATGCCCCAGAAGAGCCTTCCAGTAGTGACTGTATATATTACACGCCTTGCACGAGGTGGGTGAGTACCTGAACAGGTCTTGTATAGGCACCACATGCAGAGACATGTGCACCGAGACATGCAATTCTGTGTGTCTAAGGCATGTTATGTGAGATAAGAGGGAAGAGGGTGCAAAGCAGCTATTTGTACACAAAGCACTATGTGGTGAGTGTCAAAATAATGAAGAATATACAGATTACTAGAATGACAAAGAATGGATACTAATGTTGTAAAAATGAAGGATGGTACACTGAGGGTTAAGATGTTTAGTATGTAGAATGATTAGTACTGATGATGTAGCAAACAAATTATTAATATACACTTGTGAACAAGGTAATAAAATTAAAGTGTTACAAGAAAAGTTGGAGGAAGTAGGAAAGGAACTAAGAGTGTGCAAGCAGAAGCTGCTGGCAAATGAAAATGTAAATATTACACAGATGGATCAGACTTATGAAGACTTAAATGATGGGGAGTCAAGAAAAAGAAGGGGAGAAAAAGATTAGGATGGGGACTGTGCTGTAGTAGAAAGAAAAGCTAAAAAGAAAAAAGCTGTAAGACGAAGAGCAATGAATTTCTCAATGGAGTACTAAAATAGTTTTGAGCCCTTGATTAGATTGAATGATGAGAGTGTGAATGGAGATACTGGACATAGTTTAGAAACTAATATATGTAATGAAACAGCAAATATGGTGGGGGATCTGGCTGAGACAACAAATATACTGGGGGACAGAGACTGAGACCCAAAAAACACATACCCTAATGGCAGAATGAAAGAGTATAGAAGAAAGGTTGGGGATGATGAAGAATGAATAACACATTTAGTGCAAAAAGATAATGAGAGTCAAGGGGGACACAATAAAGAGAGAAAGCAGATTGAAGCTGAACATAAAGATGGGGAAGGACAAATTGATTCGATTAATGAACAGGTTAACATCAATTTAAATATTGGTCAGGAAGAGTCTAGTAGAGGGAGACAAACTGTTGTGACTGATGAATGTGAGGAATCATACTTTTGTAGAGATTAACTACATTTGAGTAAGAAAGGTAGTAGAAAATTAGGGATGGATATCACATTGGTGGTAGATAGTAATTTTAAACTAAGGGATAAGGGGGAGAGGGGAAAAGAATGAGTCCAAGTCAAAGAAGAAAAGGGAGAAATCAGAACAAAAACAGGTTAAGAAAGAAAAAGGGGCAATGTCTATATGGTCACTTAATGCTAGGAGTTTGAATATTGAAAAGAAGGCTGAAGTAGAAGTAAAGTTGGTTAGTGAAAACATAGACATGTGTATGGTAACCGAAACTTGGTGGGACCCAGAAGTGCAATGGAATAGGGATATTGAGGGATATAAATTATATCCCAGAGCTAGAAGAAATGGGGGGGGGGTAGCTATCTGTATTAAAGAAGAAATAAATAGTAGTTTATATAAAGAAAGTGAAAATGAAAGAATAGAATCATTATGGATTCTAGTAATGGGGGGAGTAGATAAAAAGATTCTATTTGGATTATATTACAGGCAAATAAATAGTAGTAAAGAAATGGATAAAATAATAAATGAGGAAGTTGGACAGATGACAATAGAAGGAGATGTCATTATAGCAGAAGATTTTAATTATCCTGATATCTGTTTGGAAAAGTGTAGCAGTAAGAATGCTTCTAGTGGAAAATGTGTGCAACAGTTAGAAACGGTAGGGTTGGAACAGTTAATATATAAACCAACTAGAGGAGAAACTACGTTGGACTTACTGTTAACAAATAGAATAGATATTATTAAAGGAATAAAGATAAGAGAACAGTTGAGAAATAGTGATCATGCTATGGTGACTTTTAATATTAAACAGAAAGTTACATGCATAAGGGGGAAAAACAGTCATAAATTATGATAAAGCAGATTTTCAAAGAATTAAAGGACAGTTGAAAAAAATGAAATTGGAAACAGAGTTTAGGTGGTAAAACAGTAGGGCAAATGTGGGAAGAAATAAAAAAATAAGCTATTAAAACTGGAAAAAGAGTATGTACCAGATAAAACAAGCATTTGTCAATGCCGAAGGTTTGCTTGCTGGCATTGGCATTGGTAGTGTAGAAGTTACAGAGCTGCATAATAGAAATGGCAGTGAAATATTGAACTGAAGCCAACCCCACCACCACCCTGCAGAGAGTGACAGGCATTAGGGTGTGCCTTTGGGTCGTCAGGCATAATGGCCATGCCATTTCACCACACCCTACCCTGCAGATACTGACAAGTGTCACGGTGTGCCTTGGGGTCTTTGGCCCTTATGCGCACCCCCATTCCATCAGGAAATACGGTGAGATGGGTGTGGTACAGGAGAATGGGGTGAACTTTGGGGCCAAAGAGTCCAAGGCATACCTCGATGCCTCTCACTGGCTGCAGGATGTGGAATGGCATGAGCATTACAGGCAAGAATCCCAAGTCACACCCCTGATGCCTGTCATTCTCTACGTGGTGGGGCATTATGGTTGGAAACCCTAACACCTCAGGCATTCGTTGGTATTTTCACTCCAAATTTTCAACATTTTTTTTTGTGACCCCCACCTCATGAACAGTGGCAATATCAGTTTGTTAGCCGAAAGCTGCTTATGCACAGCGACTACGGCATTTAGCACCACAGGTGCAAATACACATTCTGAACAGGATGTGAAAAATGACAGCTGTACTGTTCACGGGGAGGTGTAAAAAATGGCAATGTTGCAAATCTGCAGCAAAAATATTTAAAAAACTGGTGAATCACAGCCGCGTATAGAAACTGTGCAACGCACACCCATAATGTAATTAGGTTGGGGATTTTTTAGCAGATTGTCAACACAGGCATTTTGGGACCTCGATCATGAACAGTGTCACTGTGATTTTCTTTATCTGTCCCGAACAATGATTTCCACGCATCTCTGCGATGAAAGTGAAAACACATTTCGGCCATGATGTGAAAAATGACAGCTGTATTGTTCATAAGGAAGTGTGGAAAAATGCCACTGGTGAAAATCTGGACTGAAAATATTACAAAGTCATGAACTTACGAGGTGTGGAAACTGCACAATGCTCACTCGTAACACAGTCATTTTATGGACTTTTGTCACCAAATTTTCAACATAGCCATTTTAAGACCTCTGCTCATGAACAGTGTAACTGTGATTTTCTTAATCTGTCCAAAACATTGCTTTTGCACACCGACTGCACCATTGTGCGCTACATGTGCGGAAACACATTTGGGGCAACATGTGAAAAATGGCAGCTGTACTGTTCATAAGGAAGTGTAATAAAATGGCAATGTGGAAAATCTGGAGTGAAAATATAGAAAATTTGCAAACTTATGAGCGTGCATAGGAACTGCGCAATGCACGCTTGTAAAACAGTCATTTTTAGGAATTTTTTCACCAAATTTTCAACATAGCCATTTTAAGACCTCTGCTCATGAACAGTGTCACTGTGATTTTCTTAATGTGTCCCATACATTGATTTCGCACACCAACTGCGCCATTGTGCGCTACATGGGCGGAAACACATTTTGGGCAAGATGTGAAAAATGACAGCTATACTGCTCATAAGGAAGTGACATAAAATGGCAATGTTGAAAATCTGGAGTGAAAATATTGAAAATTCACAAACTTACGAGCGTGCGTAGGAACTGCGCAACGTGGGCTCGTAAAACAGTCATTTTTAGGAATTTTTCCACCAAATTTTCAACATAGGCTTTTTGAGAGCCCACCTTATGAACAGTGAGAGTGTCATTTCATTACTTGGTCCCGAAAGGTGATTTCGCACAGTGACTGTGAAATCACCCTTCAGGCCTGATTAACACCATGACAATGAGAGCATTCATGAGAAGGGGTCCCAAAAACTCCATGTTGAAAATTTGGTGCAAAAATTCCAAAAAATGGCTGAGATATGCAGCAAAGTTGAAAAAACCCTATCTATCACATTATACACCTTAGCGGCATTTCCTCAGTTCACGGTCGGCTTTGAAGAGTGCAGATGTGTTCCCGGTCCACCGAAGATCATCACGCTGGAGTCCGGAGGTAAGTATGGGGTGAGGGAGGCTGTGGGGAGGCGGGGTGTGCAGTGGGTGGGCGTGGGTGGGGGCAGAGACAACGAGGAACCGTTTTTAAGTTTCAGGTTGTTTTTTTAAAATGATGGCGGGACGTTTGCCACGCTGGGTGGGCTCCCAGCGTGGCACAAGGATGGCTGGTGGGGAGTGGAGCTGATGGGGGATTGGGCACTCCCGTCAGCAATAGCATCTGTTGCCATGCTGGGGTGGGCTCCCAGCGTGGCACACTGTACTCGGGGGGGGAACAGTGGAGCCGACGGGGGACTGGGCACCCCCATCAACGATATGATGTGCAGTCATGCTGGGGTGGGCACCCAGCATGGCATATGTAACTCTGCTTTGGGGGGAAGCAGCACAGCTGACGGGGGATTGGGCACCCCGTCAGCTGCAATGTGCTTGGGGGGTGAGCACGCAGTATGCATGTGTGTGTGTGTGTGTTGTGTGTGTGTGTGTGTGTGTGTGTGGGGAGTGTGCATGAGCAGGCGATATCTTATCACTGCTCACTGAAGTGTAGCTCCCTCTTTCAACTGTCGCCACTGCATTTTGGAGCTGTCATAGATAGCTCCAGTAGGCATTGGAGAACTGCGGCCACGCCTGCAAACACACTGACTGAATTGGAAGAGGGCTGCCACATCTCTGAAAACTCGGATGATGGCACTATGTTTCTTGCACATGCATGCAAGCAAACATAAAAATGTATAATAAAAGAGGAAAAAAACATTATGATGTACTAGTAAGGTGATATAATCATGCCTAAAGAAAGAGAAAGTATTCAAAAGAATGAAAATATTAGGAACAGAGGGAACAATACTGTATAAAAAAATTGTTTAAAAAAAGTGAAACAGAACATAAAGAAAGAAAGAAGGAAATTGGAGGCCAAGTTGGCCTATAGAAAAGATAAAAGGAAAAGTTTGCATACATATATAAACCAACAGAGGAAAGATAAACAAGGTGAAGAGCCATTAAACATCGATGGTAGGGAAATTAAGGATTCTGATGAGATGGCTAATACATTAAATGAATTCTTTGGATCAGTCTTTGAAGGCAGGAATGAGGTAAAGAATGTGAATGTAAATAAAAACCATCAAAACTTGGAAATATCAACAAAAAAGGAAGAAGTGGAAAGAAGTAAGCAATAATACCCAACAGGGTGGGCTTTATTGGGAAATACTGGACCACCCAGGGGCGTGATGAGGCCAGACGCCACAGGTGGAGGGCCTTATAGCCCCTGGAGGGTCTGGTATTCCCAATAAAGCCCATCCTGTAGGGTATTATTGCGCTTAGAAAATGGGCATTGTAAAAAAAAAAAAAAAAGATTAAAACAAAAGATTAAAAATTGTTAAAAATCATTCGGATTGAGTTTTTGTAATTAAATAGTTCCTCTGCCTGTATAGGAATGAAGGACTTTTGTCCGCATGGAGAGTCCATAGTTAAGAAGAAAAAAAAGCCGGTGGAATGCTGTTACTGCTCCCCCACAGCAACCTGCTTGTTTCTTCATTGGCCCCATCACAAAATAGTTTTGTACCCCATCCTACTCATTTATTTACACAGTAGCTCTTATGTGTTTTTTGTTCGTGCTGGTTACTGGAGCCAGGAGCTGTTTGTATCTGAAGAAAACCCGGTCTAAAACAATGAATGAGCATGCAATGCAGGGCTTCACATTACTTCATGATGAAGGTAATTACACTGTTAGGATGACATTTACAAGTAACTGCTGCAGTTAAAAGAATTTTTTTCTTACAAAAGAGGGTCTTGTTGTTTTGTTACCACTAGTGTGCATGAGAAGCGTGGCATTTCGTTGTTTTCCATACCCTAGATGAAAGTGGATCTGCGGTATGAAAAACTAACAGAATGCCAGTCCTGTCATGCCCAGTAGCGTTAGCAGAGTCACTGGTCTCTACTCTCTCAGAGAGGCTCTCTGTAATGTTTGCCATTGATTTTGATGGCAGTTTCTTTTTTTGAGGTTAGGTTTTGCCAGGGGGAGACCGAGGAAGATGAGGTGATGGTTTATGTCCAACTTAGCAAGTGAGAAAAAATGGCGCTGCTTCATCTGAAAATTCTGGGTGCCCAAGAATATACTGAGTAATGGGGCACCCTGAATTTGCACTTGTTTTCTAGAGGGCTCTATCAGAAAATAAATGAATCAGTACTCAGCATTTCAGTCAATCAGACTCATTTATTTTCTGAGCCCATTTTCTAATAATAAATAAAGTAAAGGTACATAAATCTGCTGGACCTGATTTGTTGCATCCAAGATATATTAAGGAGATAATACCTTTAATATCAAAAGCATTAGTGTGGATATTTAATGAGTCCTTTAGAACAGGGGATGTGCCTGAACATTGGAGGCAGGCTTTTGTTGTGCCCTTATTTAAAAAGGGAAAGAGATCTGTAGTGTCTAATTACAGATGAGTAAGCCTAACTGCAATCTTGGGAAAAGTCACTGAGAGTATATTGAAATGAAAATAGAGGAAGGCTTGGATTTATTGGGTTATACAGATGAAAAACATCATGGATTTAAGAAAAATAGAGCACGTGGTACTAACCAATTATGCTTCTATGAAAATATAAATGAGAAACTAATCAATAACACACCTATAGATCTAATATTCTTAGACTTTCAAAAGGCCTTTGATAAGGTGTCCCATGATAAGTTGATTGAGAAACTAGCAACAATGGGATAGGATAGTCGTATTGTCCTATGAATAAGCAATTGGTTGAGAAATAGAACTCAAAAAGTAAGAATAACAGGTGAGCTATCTAGATCTATTAGAGTGGAAAGTGGGGTCCCTAAGGGATCCGTATCGGGGCCTGTTGTGTTTTCTCTATATATCAGTGACTTACATCAGGGTGTTATCAATCAAGTAGTAAAATTTGCTGATGATATTAAGGTAGGACAACCAGTAGGAACAACAGAGCAACAGAAAAGGCTAAAAATGGATTTTAAAAAAATTGAAGTCTAGGCTAGAAAGAATAAGATGAAATTTACCATACAGAAATAAGAGATAATGTACCTAGGAATGGGGAATATGAGTAAGAATAGCTATACATTAGAGGGAAAAGAATTGAAGGATGTTGATGAGGAAAAATATTGTGGGATAGTAATTGATAACAAACTGAAATATAATAAACCTACGGTGGCTATACAAAAAGCCAATAATAAGGTGAGAAATATTAAATGGAGTTTCATGAACAAGTCAGTGGGATGTGTGGTACCAATATATAGGTCTTATGTTGGGCCGTATTTAGACTTTGGGTCCCAATTATGGAGTCCATACACTAAGAAAGAGATAGAGAGAGTTGAAGGAGTGCAGAGGAGATATACTAGGATGATAGGAACTTTAAATAGATATGAATGTAGTAAAAGATTAAAAAGTACCGGACTATTTTCTTTAAAATGAAGGGAACAAGGAGAACTAATGCTGTTATTTAGAATAATAAATGATAAAGAACTTATAAATGAAATGGGGTGGGAAATGCAGGAGAAGCCAAAAGGGTTGAGAGGACATGTAGGGCAGATTAAGTTAAGAACTGTAAAAAAGAATGGTGTATACTATTCATTTGTAAATAGAGCAGGGATAGTTTGGAATACTTTACCAGTAGAAGTGCTGAATAGTAAAACACTGACAGAATTTAAGGGAAAGATTGATAAATATTTCTTTGGGAACAGGTCGATGTGTGCCCACTAAGGTGGGGAACAGTTTATATGGACCAATGGTCTTCTACTGTTCTAAACCAAGTATAAATACCAAGTATAAGAACCAGCATGATAAAATCTTCTGTACTGCAGTAAATGATAAGTAAAAAAATATGTCTGCACACAAAGTGAACATTGGGACCAGCCCCTCATTTGGGCGTGGGGCTCTTAGTGCTGACTGTTCTCCTTTAAACAGGGAAAAAATGTTTTATTTTAATGGAAATAGGAATTTTGTCTTTAGTTGGGCTGTTGCTAGGTAGATTATGTTAGATCACTTATGAACTGTGTAGTTTTTAGGAAATTAATCAATGCCTGGTGGTATTGTTTTGAACAATGAAGTTTTTAGATTTTGCCATTTTCTTAAATCCTATTTTATAATTGATTCTAAATTCATAACTTTAGTGTATGGTGACCCCGTTTATAAATTGGGACATAAAAAAACTGACCAGATTGAACAACTTCATTTGTTAAAACACAGCACTCAACCGTTAACTTTTTACCTATAAACTGCACAATTCATAACTAACCTGCACAAGTCTTCCTAGCAACCTCCAAACTAAAGGAAAATAAAACCTTTTCCAATAAAATAATTTTACTTCCATTCTCTAATCACAAAAACCCATGACCCAAGCATAGGTTTCTTTGAAATAAATGCAGTTTTTGGATTCATCCAAAGGAGCATGGCCTTTGATGCCAGACTCAACTTTTCTACCTAGCAACAGCCTAACAATAAGAAAATAAAACCTTCTTCCATTAAAAAACAGTTTCCATTTTATAAGTGCAATAACCCACTCTATGGCATAGGTTTCTTGGGAATTAATTCATGCAGGGCATGCATTAATGTTCTAGAAACACATGGCCTGTTGTGGGATATGGCTTACTTATTTCATTTTCTGCTGCATGCATTAGCCTGCATGTGTACAAAAGTTTGGTGGAATACATCAGCAATTTGGACAGAGTATGCCCTCGCTCACATGAACACAAGACTGATAAACAAATCTTAGAAGCTCTTAACTTCAGCATAATGTGCTAGAATGTCCCTTTGTTTGTATGGCAGTGTGCCTTCGGGTAGCCTCATGTGTTTTTTTCCTTGAAAGCAAACTTTGAATAGAGTACAGCTGAACTACAGTAGGTGACATCACAGCATAAGTCCAGAGGACTCAATAATTTCAGGCTCAAGTAACATTTTGATGTGACTGTGGAAATGCAAAGAACACTCTGTAAAGTGGGAAGATAAATGTGTCCTCTAAATAGAACATTTTTGTTTCCTGAAAAACTCAGGAAAGTATGTGCTTCTTGGCAGTTTTACCACTTCAAGTGTTGTGTAATATCTTGTGAATGCCGAACACACCACATGAACATGCAAGCTATTTTGTATTATGATCTTTTGTGGAGGGTGGGGGGCGGGAGGGGGAGACTCAAGCTATTCAGACCCAATATTAAAAATAGAATAATGCATGGAAAGTATCCATGAATAACAAGGTTCTCTTTCAAGAGTAAAAGCTTGCAATGCTTATATCACTAAATATTTTATTGGGTTTTTAGATTTATCTTTTGTTTATATCACCAATGATTTTCAAATTTTCAAGCTTGAGATGTTTATTATGTTACCAGATCACATGTCTGAATTGACAACCAGTGATAAACAGAAGTTGATTGTGAATCTGCTATTTTTACATACCAAAGCTAAAGTCTTTGAATGTCTCATGTTATGGTTCAACTACTTTCTCTTCATGATTCCAGGGAAAACAAGAGTGTGCTATAGGGTTTACCTCTGTGGATTGCTATCCACTCATCTGCTGTATTCCCATAGTTCCATTACTGACTCTAGCCCATAGAGATCCCTAATAGTTGAATCCCTTGTCAGGATCTGGCCCACTAGAAAATTGCATCCATAATTTTACTGCTGAATCCTCAGTTTTTGCCATTTTCTAAAAGAATAACATGTTCTGATTTTTGTTTTCATTTTATAGAGTTGATGCCTCAAATGTTGTAAAACAAAACATGAACCTATTCAAGGAAATATTCTCAAGACTGATGAAAATGTAACATACTGGCTTAGGTTTGGCTAAAAGAATAGTGGGCGAGAGGGGAGATGGGTTTTCTGAGAGGTTCTCAGTAACTACTTTTAATTGATTTACTGCCTGGTTTAGTTTCAAAATGCTCTGTTCAATCATGTGTTAGTATAGCTGTGTGGAATGCAGAATTCTGCCAGTGGAATTCATGAGGAATGACAATTCTGCATCCAAAATGCTTTGCGGAATTCCAAAAAGCATTTCTATGTCAACCATGGGTTATATAAACCACAGAATAATATGCCACATATTGTAGAAAAGGAATAGAAACATATAATTTGATGACAGATAAGGAATGCCTGGCCCACCCAGTCTGTCAATTTTCCCTACCTGTTTCATGTACCTCATATCCTAAAAGATCTGTGGTCTACCCTCCCTTTCCTCTCGCTAGAGTTCCTTTATGTCTGTCCCATGAATTTTTGGATTCCCCTACCATTTTGGCCCCCACAAACTCTGCCGGGAGGCTGTTCCATGGATCCATCACCCTTTCCATGAAAAAATACTTTCTTACATTACCCCTGAGTCTACCCCCTCTAACCGCATATCATGTGTCCTTGTTCTTGAACATTTTCTTTTATGTAAACCATGGATTACTAATCTATGAAAAACATTTGTATTTATTTATTAATTTATTTCTTTAAAAATTGGTAATGATGAAAGGCACACTGAGCCAAAGATTGTTTCCAGGAGCAACCCAGAGGAGAGGAGAAGGGGACCACAAAAACATCAGAATGCAGTTACATAGAGAACCTTTCAGGTGCAAGACAATATGAAGATCAAGCTGGTAAACAATGCCATGTCTCATTACAACACTATGTAGACAAGTGTGCAAGTAATAAATAAAGTGCACAGTGCCTCTTGGAGAAGGTGGCAGTCCACTGGGATTCAGAATCAGACCACTGGCATAGCCACATTAAACCTAATTAATGTGGGGGGGATATGCAGGAAGGGAAGATGGGAGGAGGAAGGGAATGGAGAGTCAAGAGTGGGGTTGATAGGGAGAGGGGAAAGCAAGAATGTAATTTAGCTGGTATCTAAAGGCTGGAAGAGAGTGGTAGAGGTGGATGGAATTGGGGAGTAGGTTCCAGAGGGAGGGGAGACAGAACAAGAATACAGCATGCCCAATAGAAGAGTGAGGGTGGGGAAGTAAGATGGTATGGGGATCTCTGGAGTGGAGAGAGTAGTAAGAGGAGGGGATGGAGTGAGGAGAGGTAGGAAGGAAGGGACTCAAACCAGTATTTAGCAATACAAGAGGCATAGTGGGACTGGCAACATGAAGGGAGCAGGAAGGAGGAAAGTAGGAGTAAAGGAGCAATGATTAGCATATGGGGAGAGTTGATAACAAAACAACAGAAGGCATTGCAGATGGGATAAAGTCTGACAAGTTAAGAGGAAGAAATGGTGCCCTAGACCACATGCACATAGTCAAAGACCAGGAGAAACATTTTTGTTACTAGCTCCTTGCAGACTTGAGGGGAAAGGCAGTCATTGTTGTGGTACAGGGCATTGAGTTTGGGGCAATGTTTGGCATGGATGGTGTCAATGAGGGCAGAGAAGTCAAGCTTACTATCAAGCTACACACTGAACACTGAGGTACTTTAAGACAGGGATTACCTTTACAGGGGTGCCAACTGGTGTGGAAAAGACAAGAAGACAGGTGAGGGCAAGAGCCTGGCCAGTTTTTGGCTAGTGCCAAAGGTTATGGACACTGTTTTCTTGATATGTTGACCCAGAGTTTGTTGGTGTGGAACCAGAGCAGTACTTTATGGAAATCTTGATAGAGCAGACCTTCCACAGCCAAAGTCAAGGGGCCAGAAGTATAACTAACCATGCCATCTGCAAATATGTGGATATGCTAGCAGACACAAACAGAGGGCAGGTCAGTGAAGAAAACTGAAAACAGGATACTACTCAGGATGGAGCCCCGTGAGACCTCAGATAGGAAGGGGAGGGGAAGGGGCAGGACACCACCCACCTGAACTAACTGTTGATGACCTGTGAGGTATGAATGGAACCAGTCAGCAGCAGGAGCAGAGAGGTCAGAAGAGCTTAGCTTGTCCAGGAAGAGTGGGTGGAATACTGAGTCAAAGGCTTTGGCCACATGGATGAATATAACAGTTGTGATGTGTCCTTGATCCATCCCAATGAAGACAGAGTCAGTTACATGCAGCATGGATGAGATAGTGGAGTGATGCCTCCTAAAACCAGACAGGAAGGGGAAAAGAAAATCAGAGGAATGAATGAAATCAGCATGCCTGGAGAAGACAACACTCTCATTCCACTTCAAAATTTCAGAATTCTACCTCCCTAGCATTTTGCCCATCCTTAGTCCCACCTCATCTCAACTCACCCATCCCTTGCCCCCCAGCCATATTTCCCACTGCCCGTGGGAATTTATTTCCCTTGTATTTTTCTTCATTGCTGCATCATTATCTAGGGGCCACCTCAACATGAACACCCAAGTTGATCTGTGCTGTGCAGAGGCTGACACCATGTAAAAAGTGCAAGCGTTAAATTAAGGGCATATAATGGAGCAGCAATTTCAGCCAACCACAGCAATGGATTTTTCTTACTTGTGTTATAAAGCATGTGAAACATAAACTGGAAAAAGACATTGAATGAATTAATAACAGCAGTTGCAGCATGTGCATTCAGATAATCAGTCCCTGGGTGTGTGATGCATGTGCAAGACCTCCGATTCCAATCCTGTTTTTCAGTAAAAACACAACCAATTGATATGGTGAATAACTGACATCCATCATCCCACTGCTGAAAAAAGAGTATTTTAACTTGTTCGGTTTATTTTATTTTTATTTTGTAATGTATTTATTTGCTATGGAGGACTATAGCCCTGTATTTGGCTAAAGTGTCATAGGAACAAACGCTTCCCCTTTTCTTATTTTTCTGATGGCAGTAAACTAGGTCTCCTACTTCTCGCAATAATCACTGCACTGGCTGTCAACAGAAGTTCAGCAGATGACGGACTCTGGACCTAATGATTCACAGCTGTCAGTCACTGTAGGGGGACCCAGGAGCACAAACTACATCCAAAGTTTTAAAACAAAATGAAAGAAACAGCTGCCAACTACCTCACTGAAACAAATTGTTCTGAAACGTTCAGTATTATTGTCCACCCACAGAAATTATGTCTCTAAGTGGTGGTGACATGCACTTACAGTCTAACTTGAGTCAGCACCCACACTCTTTATAACACTGACCATTTTCCAGCTGTGGAGTGACAAAAATCATGTTGCCACCAGCCAGGTGTGATAACGTCACCATGCAACCCTAATAGGCTTGCCAGGGAAAGTGTACCTTCGGTGATATGGTCAGCAGGCAGCACATAGCGAAGAAAAAAACTGAGAGGCAATTAGGCCCCACCACATTATCAATATACAAATTTCTGACTGGCAAGATGTGGTTCCTGGGTGAAGAATTATGCATCGTTGTCAATTATGGGGGAACACAGTTTGTGCTTGTGCAGTTTTATTAGGCAACTAGTTATCTTCTACATTGTTCATCTAGGTTTCATAGAGGTAAATCTCGATTCTTGGTTTATAAGGGAGAGAGGGGGCATGCTGAAGAGGATGTGTATGAGCTAGATCCAACCATGCTAACACTCACATCAGATCTGCAACTTTCTGGTTGGTTGTATTTTTTTTTTTTTTATATTATCTCTTTTTCCCTCCCTACGTGCCCCAGAGTTACCTCTCCTTCAGGGCGCCTAGGACCCGGGCATTCCCCTACTATCTCCCCTTAGCCACCTACCTCATATTTGCAGCCTTCCTCGGGCTAGTCCGGTGTAACCCTTGCACCGGATGGGTCCCCCTCCTCCGAGGGGAAAGAGCACCAGCGAGGGCAGAACCAGCACTACTATTCTCTCGGACCCTCGGGCTGCTGAGGCAATTGTGGCTCTCAGGGAGTGTTCAGGGATGTCGGGGCGGCAATCCGTCATCGGTATACTTCGGATGGATTTTCTCGTTTTCTTGTTCCTCCCTACTTACGTCGCTACATGCATTGCCTCTAGTCTCCACTGGGGCCTCTGCATGGCGAAGATGTCTAACCCCACCCAGGACAGGAGGCAGTCCGTGGACGTCGATCCTGCCTTCCTGCCGACCCCCCGAGACCCGAGTCCGTTCCCGAACCCGGGTCGCCGGTGTGGATCGAGGTAAGGCGCCAGCGCCTCAACCCTCTACGCCACCAGGCCGGCTTGGTTGGTTGTATTGACGACAACTGAAATCCATTCAGAGGTAGCAAAATACAAGACAGAATGTTTACAAGAGCTATCTGGTGAAACCAACAACAAGACGCAAGGAGAGAACAAGTGTTCAGGATTGTGTGATTTCTTTGGTCTCTCTTCCAGCCATACATCTCAGCTACCTGCCTCAAAAATTAGGAACACGAAATAAATTCAGGGACACATCTTAAATAAGATTGCTGGTGGAACACAGCACTGTCCACCATATCCAAGATAGCCACCAGAGTTCAGTGCACAAGTGTGAGTCTTTGCACATGCACAGAGAACTCTGGTACATTCTTAGACACAGCAGACAGTGTCATGTTCCATCGGTGACTGGAAGACAAAATAGTGCCATGAACATACAGTGATTGCCATTCACTTCCACTATTTACAAGTCTGTCCGGTATCCGGTTAGATTCTTTTGCACTACTGTGCTCACAAGAAGACTGCAGGGCTAGGCCCACTGCAGCCATAAAATAACATCAGTAAATAAAGGTGAATTTCATGAGCATTTGTGAAACTGTAGAATAATGTGATACTTTTGGCGAAGCCATGTCCATACATTTTGCAGTCATACACTTCAGTTGCCATTATAGAGAAAGGTAAAGGCTTTGTAAAGTGACAGTAAGGTAGCATTTATAGAAGGGTCCATAGTTAAAGTATAGTGGTGCCAAGTATCGGGTCACTATCTTGAGTGATGAACCATGAAGAATAGTCTTGGATATCACTGTGCATTAGACTGTCTTCTTGCAATATGTCAACTAATCACTAGAGCTCACTGACTTAATGTGTTGTAGAAGCACATGCACGAGCACCATTGTTTCTGCATATTGCCACCTGCTGACTCTTCAACAACCCTGTAGATAGCATATATTTTCAATATTTGAAAACAGTGGCACCATGTGATGCCAAGCCTTACAACTAGTTGTGACTCAGGTCATTTGTGACAGAAGTACCTGGATGTCTTCAGTCATGATGAAGCTTGATGCTGTCATCACTGTCAGAGGAGTGTTAGAGGAGCATTGCATAGCTATAATACTAGTGCAGGTAAAGTGATTTAGTGGTGATAAGTGCTTTGTGAAAGTTAAATTCCACAAGTGGAGTTCTACTGGTATTATCTATTATGTGTCCATGAATTTTTGAGCAAATTTTACCAAGTAGTAATTTCTAAAGTATCAACAATATATATTAACCTGCTAAACCATGTGTATCCTGCTTAATTAGATTCCAGAACTTATTTACTTTGGTATGCATGTCAAGTATTGCATGTATACCTGCAAAAGCAGTAAAGCTATAAACATCAAATTTTTACACAATGAAACAAATAATTAAACAGTGAAACTTTGAACTCCTGTAACTTACAAGTTACATAACCAATTACCCCTCTATTTAGCAGTTTATAAGACTTTTCCAAGAAAGTATGCATACAAATTTTAATTATCTAGCTCCAAAGGTGGCTAAGTTGTAAGCATAGAAATATTTTCAGAAATTGTCACATGAATAGAAAAGTGCCAGAATTTGAGCCCCTATAACTTCTCTGTCCCTCGTCCAAAGGTCAGGAAGGTTGGAATGCTTTTAGACCTTCCCCCAAACAGTGTTCATGCTAAATTACAGCTCCCTAGCCATAAAAAGACCAAGTTATGATTAATTGAAGAATGTCAGAACATTCCGCAAAACTCACAGAACATCATGAAAATTCTATGAAATCAGAACTTGATAATTTTGCCTAGACCTAGTGGCATCATAATGTCATGAAATAAATCACCAAGGCATGCCATTGAACACACACATTGATCAAATGAGCATAGGGTTCCAAGGACTAACATTGCTACATCCTCCTAATTAAACACAAATTTGGAATGGGCTGCATTTAAAATAAAATGTTGTACATATGAGTCAGAGTAAAAGACATGATCAAGTTGTGCTGGGTAAGGGTCCCATTACTTCTCTCGCTGGGGGCTCCCAAACACCTCCATAGCCAGCCTTGATTGCACATGTAGGATTGCTGCATGCATTAGTAACAACCGGGAGAGAGGGACGCTTAGAATTAAAGGTGCAGTTGTCCTGTCAAAAACTACCAAATGCAAAATTGGGGGTGGTGCATGGATTGAAATCCAAAAATATAATTAACATGCAGCTGCAAACAGTGCAAGACACCTTGTAAAGTCATACTAAATGACCCATCCTGTGTATTCTGGCCAGTTGCTATTTCTGTAATGGCTATGTTGGGGGATTCGTTTAGACTAAGTTTAAAAGGCACACTGCATTGTTTTTATGTGTGTCTTTCTTAAACTTGTAAACAATAACCAACAACAGGGCTTGGATTTCTAGGCAGATTAATCCATGCCCTGGTAAGCTGGAAGGCACAATGCCAATGGCCAAGTGCCTTGCAATGCAGCCAGGAAATGCTGTACAACTTCTCATAAAACCAATGCCCTGGGGTGGGTTATTGTGCTTATAAAATGAAAAACATTTTTTTCATAGAAAAAGGTTATATCTTCCTGTAGCTAGGCTGTTGCTTGGTAGACTATACAAGGTTGAAAATGAAATCCAAATGCCTTTAAAAGATGACTGGAAGTGCATTTAGTTTCAGGAAACATATGCTCTGTTGTAAGTTATTCTCTTTAAAGGGAAACAGTCAACACTAAGCAACACATCCAAGTGTGGGACTGGTTCCAATTTGCATTTGTTTACAAAAAACAATTTTTTATTTACTGTTCACTGCAGTACAGTAGATTGTGTCAAGCTGATTCTATTGACTTCCAAGCTGACATTTTTTTGTAACCAGAAATCCTAGAATTCCTCTGCAGCTGACATTAGAACAGGTCTGCAGCAATGTGAGAGCCAATAGCCTGCAGTGCATGTTAGAGATTTTATACATTCAGATTAATTGCTTGCTAGTCCCACTGTTCTTCCAGGGCTATATACATTCTTCAGTGACTTTACATAGCCCAGGGAGGACAGCGGGGCCTGCAAACTTAAGATGAGAGCTTATAAAAACTCTAAACATGTACTTCAGGTCAATGCATCTTCCCATACTGCAGCCCTGCAGCCCCTGCTCTGTTTTCAACTGTATGGGATTCTGGGATTTCTTAAACAGAAAATGCCAGCTTGGAAATTAACATAACACATTGCTGCAGTCCACATACTGCATTACAGTGGGAGGTCATGTGACCCAGAAGATCCTTCTGGTAGTGACTGTATATATTACATGCTCTGCATGAGCAGAAACACATTGCCGCAGTCCACATACTGTGGGGCCAGTTTAGAGCTAGTGAGACAGGTCTGACTGTGGCGTTTCTACAGTGGAGAAGCAGTCTGTGTTAAACAATGAAGTCAGGAGCTGAGGTGCTGATTAGGGACAGGGGGAGACCAGAAGAAAGGTGGTAGTCATAGTTCTTGAGAGACACTAAGGACTACAAATCACCTGTCTCTGGCATCACAGTGCTGTTTGATTTCAGAACTCTGTGAAGGTGAAATGTATAGCTTGTTTGTGTGAATATCAGCCCTTTTAAGGCTTGGGAAACACAGAAACTACAGACTCAGCTGTTTGAGAGAGATTTATTGTGAATTCAGGGACAGCATTACAGCGGGAGGTCACGTGACCCAGAGGAGCCTTCCAGTAGTGACTGCATATATTATACACCCTGCACGAGTGGGGTGAGCACTGAACAGGTCTTGCACAGGCACCACATGCAGAGACATGCACCGAGACATGCACTTCTGTGTGTCTAAGGCATGTTATGTGAGATAAGAGGGAAGAGGGGTGCAAAGCAGCTATTTGTACACAAAGCACTATGTGGTGAGTGTCAAAATAATGAAGAGATATACAGATTACTAGAATGACAAAGAATGGATACTAATGTTGTAAAAATGAAGGATGGTACACTGGGGTTAAGATGTTTAGTATGTAGAATGATTAGTACTGATGATGTAGCAAACAAATTATTAATATACACTTGTGAACAAGGTAATAAAATTAAAGTGTTACAAGAAAAGTTGGAGGAAGTAGGAAAGGAACTAAGAGTGTGCAAGCAGAAGCTGCTGGCAAATGAAAATGTAAATATTACACAGATGGATCAGACTTATGAAGACTTAAATGATGGGGAGTCAAGAAAAAGAAGGGGAGAAAAAGATTAGGATGGGGACTGGATTGTAGTGGAAAGAAAAGCTAAAAAGAAAAAAGCTGTAAGATGAAGAGCAATGAATTTCTCAATGGAGTGCTAAAATAGTTTTGAGCCCTTGATTACATTGGATGATGAGGTTGTGAATGGAGATACTGGACATAGTTTAGAAACTAATATATGTAATGAAACAGCAAATATGGTGGGGGATCTGGCTGAGACAACAAATATACTGGAGGACAGAGACCGAGACCCAAAATACACATACCCTAATGGGAGAATGAAAGAGTGTAGAAGAAAGATTGGGGATGATGAAGAAGGAATAACACATTTAGTGCAAAAAGATAATGAGTGTCAAGGGGGAAACAATAAGGAGAGAGAGCAGATTGAAGCTGAACATAAAGATGGGGAAGGACAAATTGATTCGATTAATGAACAGGTTAACATCAATTTAAATATTGGTCAGGAAGAGACTAGTAGAGGGAGACAAACTGTTGTGACTGATAAATGTGAGGAATCATACTTTTGTAGAGATTAACTACATTTGAGTAAGAAAGGTAGTAGAAAATTAGGGATGGATATCACATTGGTGGTAGATAGTAATTTTAAACTAAGGGATAAGGGAGAGGGAAAAGAATGAGTCCAAGTCAAAGAAGAAAAGGGAGAAATCAGAACAAAAACAGTTTAAGAAAGAAAGAAAAAGGGGGAATGTCTATATGGTCACTTAATACTCGGAGCTTGAATATTGAAAAGAAGGCTTAATTAGAAGTAAAGTTGGTTAGTGAAAACATAGACATGTGTATGGTAACCGAAACTTGGTGGGACCCAGAAGTGCAATGGAATAGGGATATTGAGGGATATAAATTATATCCCAGAGCTAGAAGGAATAGAAAAGGGGGTGAGTAGCTATCTATATTAAAGAAGAAATAAATAGTAGTTTATATAAAGAAAGTGAAAATGAAAGACTAGAATCATTATGGATTCAAGTAATGGGGGAGTAGATAAAAATATTCTATTTGGATTATATTACAGGCAACTAAATAGTAGTAAAGAAATGGATAAAATAATAAATGAGGAAATTGGACAGATGACAATAGAAGGAGATGTCATTATAGCAGAATATTTTAATTATCCTGATATCTGTTGGTAAAAGTGTAGCAGTAAGAATGCTAATAGTGGAAAATTTGTGCAACAGTTAGAAATGGTAGGGTTGGAACAGTTAATATATAAACCAACTAGAGGAGAAACTACATTGGACTTACTGTTAACAAATAGAATACATATTATTAAAGGAATAAAGATAAGAGAACGGTTAGAAAATAGTGATCATGCTATGGTGACTTTTAATATTAAACAGAAAGTTACATGCATAAGGTGAAAAACAGTCATAACAAATTATAATAAAGCAGATTTTCAAAGAATTAAATGACAGTTAAAAAATGGAATTGGAAACAGAGTTTAGGTGGTAAAACAGTAGGGAAAATGTGGGAAGAAATAAAAAAATAAGCTATTAAAACTGGAAAAAGAATATGTACCAGATAAAAAAAATGTATAATAAGAGAGGAAAAAAACATTATGGTGTACTAGTAAGGTAATATAATCATGCCTAATGAAAAAGAAAGTATTCAAAAGAATGAAAATATTAGGAACAGAGGGAACAATACTGTATAACAAAAATTGTTTAATAAAAGTGAAACAGAACATAAAGAAAGAAAGAAGGAACTTGGAAGCCAAGTTGGCCTATAAAATAGATAGTGGGAAAAATTTTTATACATATATAAGCCAACAGAGGAAAGATAAACAGGGCGTAGAGCCATTAAACATCGATGGTAGGGAAAGTAAGGATTCTGATGAGATGGCTAATACATTAAATGAATTCTTTGGATCAGTCTTTGAAGGCAGGAATGAGGTAAAGAATGTGAATGTAAATAAAAACCATCAAAACTTGGAAATATCAACAAAAAAGGAAGAAGTGGAAAGAAGTAAGCAATAATACCCAACAGGGTGGGCTTTATTGGGAAATACTGGACCACCCAGGGGCGTGATGAGGCCAGACGCCACAGGTGGAGGGCCTTATAGCCCCTGGAAGGTCTGGTATTCCCAATAAAGCCCATCCTGTAGGGTATTATTGCACTTAGAAAATGGGCATTGTAAAAAAAAAAGATTACAAATTGTTAATAAAAATCATTTGGATTGAGTTTTTGCAATTAAATAGTTCCTCTGCCTGCATAGGAATGAAGGACTTTTGTCCGCATGGAGAGTCCATAGTTAAGAAGAAAAAAAACGGTGGAATGCTGTTACTGCTCCCCCACAGCAACCTGCTTGTTTCTTCATTCGCCCCATCACAAAATAGTTTTGTACCCCATCCTACTCTTTTATTTACACAGTAGCTCTTATGTCTTTTTTTTCCATACTGGTTACTGGAGCCAGGAGCTGTTTGTATCCAAAGAAAACCTGGTCTAAAACAATGAATGAGCATGCAATGCAGGGCTTCACATTACTTCATGATGAAGGTAATTACACTGTTAAGATGACATTTACAAGTAACTGCTGCAGTTAAAAGTATTTTTTTTTTACAAAAGAGGGACTTGTTGCTTTGTTACCGCTAGTGTGCATGAGAGGAGTAACATTTCGTTGTTTTCCATACCCTAGATGAAAGTGGATCTGCGGTATGAAAAACTAACAAAATGCCAGTCCTGTCATGCCCAGTAGCATTAGCGGAGCAAATGGTCTCTGCTCTCTCAGAGAGGCTCTCTGTAATGCTTGCCATTGATTTTGATGGCAATTTCTTTTTTTTGAGGTTAGGTTTTGCCAGGGGGAGACCGAGGAAGATGAGGTGATGGTTTATGTCCAGCTTAGCGAGTGAGAAAAAATGGCGCTGCTTCGTTTGAAAATTGGGGGTGCCCAAGAATATACTGAGTAACGGGGCACCCTGAATTTGCACTTGTTTTTTAGCGGGCCCTATCAGAAAATAAATGAATCAGTACTCAATATTTCAGTCAATCAGATTCATTTATTTTTCGAGCCCATTTTCTAATAATAAATAAAGTACAGGTATATGAATCTGCTGGACCTGAATTGTTGCATCCAAGATATATTAAGGAGGTGATACCTTTAATATCAGAAGCATTAGTGTGGATATTTAACGAGTCCTTTAGAACAGGGGAGGTACCTGAACACTGGAGGCAGGCTTTTGTTGTGCCCTTATTTAAAAAGGGAAAGAGATCTGTAGTGTCTAATTATAGACCAGTAAGCCTAACTACAATCTTGGGAAAAGTCACTGAGAGTATATTGAAAATAAAAATAGAGGAAGGCTTGGATTTATTGGGTTATACAGATGAAAAACATCATGGATTTAAGAAAAATAGAGCACGTGGTACTAACCACTTATGCTTCTATGAAAATATAAATGAGAAACTAATCAATAACACTCCTATAGATATAATATTCTTAGACTTTCAAAAGGCCTTTGATAAGGTGCCCCATGATAAGTTGATTGAGAAACTAGCAAAAATGGGATTGAATAGTCATATTGTCCTATGAATAGGGAATTGGTTGAGAGATAGAACTCAAAAAGTAAGAATAAAAGGTGAACTATCTAGATCTATGAGAGTGGAAAGTGGGGTCCCTCAGGGATCTGTATCGGGGCCTGTTGTATTTTCTCTATATATCAGTGACTTACATCAGGGTGTTATCAATCAAGTAGTAAAATTTGCTGATGATATTAAGGTAGGAGGACCAGTAGGAGCAACAGAGCAACAGAAAAGGCTAAAAATGGATTTTAAAAAAATTGAAGTCTGGGCTAGAAAGAATAAGATGAAATTTACTATAGAGAAATATGGGGTAATGTACCTAGGAAAGGGGAACAGGAGTAAGAATAGCTATACATTGGAGGGAAAAGAATTGATGGACGTTGAGGAGGAAAAATATTGTGGGATAGTAATTGATAACAAACTGAAATATAATAAACAACCTACGGTGGCTATATAAAAAGCCAATAATATGGTGAGAAATATTAAATGGAGTTTCATGAACAAGTCAGTGGGATGTATGGTACCAATATAAAGGTCTTATGTTAGGCCGTATTTAGACTTTGGGTGCCAATTATGGAGTCCATACACTAAGAAAGAGATAGAGAGAGTTGAAGGAGTGCAGAGGAGATATACTAGGATGATAGGAACTTTAAATAGATATGAATATAGTAAAAGATTAAAAAGGACAGGACTATTTTCTTTAAAACAAAGAAAGGAAAGAGGAGATCTAATGATGTTATTTAGAATAATAAATGATAAAGAACTTATAAATGAAATGGAGTGGGAAATGCAGGAGAAGCCAAAAGGGTTAAGAGGACATGAAAGGCAGATTAAGTTAAGAACTGTAAAAAAGAATGGTGTATACTATTCATTTGTAAATATAGCAGGGAGAGTTTGGAATACTTTACCAGTAGAAGTGGTGAATAGTAAAACACTGACAGAATTTAAAGGAAAGATTGCTAAATATTTCTTCGGGAACAGGTCGATGTGCACCCACTAAGGTGGGGAACAGTTTATATGGACCAATGGTCTTCTACTGTTCTAAACCAAGTATAAATACCAAGTATAAGAACCAGCATGATAAAATCTTCTGTACTACAGTAAATGATAAGTAAAAAAATATGTCTGCACACAAAGTGAATATTGGGACCAGCCCCTCATTAGGATGTGGGTCTCTTAGTGCTGACTGTTCCCCTTTAAACAGGGAAAACATTTTTTATTTTAATGGAAATAGGGATTTTGTCTTTAGTTGGGCTGTTGCTAGGTAGATTATGATAGATCACTTATGAACTGTGCAGTTTTTAAGAAATTAATCAATGCCTGGTGATATTCTTTTGAACAATTAAGTTTTTAGATTTTGCCATTTTCTTAAATCCTATTTTATAATTGATTCTAAATTCATGACTTTAGTGTATGGTGACCCCTTTTATAAACTGAGACATAAACAAACTGACCAGATTGAACAACTTCATTTGTTAAAACACAGCACTCGACCGTTAATTTTTTACCTAGAAACTGCACAGTTCATGACTAACCTGCACAAGTCTTCCTAGCAACCACCAAACTAAAAGAAAATAAAACCTTTTCCAATAAAATAATTTTACTTCAATTTTTTAATCACAAAAACCCATGACCCAAGCATAGGTGTCTTTGAAATAAATGCAGTTTCTGGATTCATCCAAAGGGACATGGCCTTTGATGCCAAACTCAACTTTTCTACCTAGCAACAGCCTAACAATAAGAAAATAAAACCTCCTTCATTAAAAAACAGTTTCCATTTTATAAGTGCAATAACACACTCTATGGCATAGGTTTCTTGGGAATTAATTCATCCAGGGCATGCATTAATGTTCTTGAAACACATGGCCTGTTGTGGGATATGGCGTACTTATTTCATTTTCTGTTGCATGCATTAGCCTGCATGTGTACAAATGTTTGGTGGAATACATCAGCATTGGACAGAGCATGCCCTCGCTCACATGAACACAAGACTGAAAACAAATCTTAGAAGCTCTTAACTTCAGAATAATGTACTAGAATGTCCACTTTGTTTGTATGGCAGTGTGCCTTAGGGTAGCCTCATGTGTTTTTTTTTTCCTTGAAAGCAAACTTTGAATAGAGTACAGCTGAACTACAGTAGGTGACATCACAGCATAAGTCCAGAGGACTCAATAATTTCAGGCTCAGTTAACATTTTGATGTGACTGTGGAAATGCAAAGAACACTCTGTACAGTGGAAAGATAAATGTGTCCTCTAAATAGAACATTTTTGTTTCCTGAAAAACCTAGGAAAGTATGTGGTACTTGGCAGTTTTACCACTTCAAGAGTTGTGTAATATCTTGTGAATGCCGAACACACCACATGAACATGCAAGCTATTTTGTATTATGATCTTTTTCTGGAGGGTGGGGGGGGGGACTCAATCTATTCAGACCCAATGTTATAAATAGAATAATGCATGGAAAGTAGCCATGAATAACAAGGTTCTCTTTTGAGAGTAAAAGCTTGCAATGCTTATATCACTAAATATTTTAATAGGTTTTTAGATTTACCTTTTGTTTATATCACCAACGATTTTCAAATTTTCAATCTTGAGATGTTTATTATGTTACCAGATCACATGTCTGAATTGACAACCAGTTATAAATATAAGTTGATTGTGAATCTGCTATTTTTAAGTACCAAACCTAAAGTCTTTGAATGTCTCATGTTATGGTTCAAGTACTTTCTCTCTTTGTGATTCCAGGGAAACCTAGAGTGTGCTGTAGGGTTTACCTCTGTGGATTGCTATCCACTCATCTGCTGTATTCCCATAGTTCCATTAGTGACTCTAGCCCATAGAGATCCCTAATAGTTGGATCCCTTGTCAGGATCTAGCCCACTAGAAAATTGCATCCATAATTTTACTGCTGAATCCTCAGTTTTTGCCATTTTCTAAAAGAACAACATGTTCTGATTTTTGTTTCCATTTTACAGAGTTGATGCCTCAAATGTTGTAAAACAAAACATGAACCTATTCAAGGAAATATTCTCAAGACTAATGGAAATGTAACATGCTGGCTTAGGTTTGTCTAAAAGAATAGTGGGAGAGAGGGGAGATGGGTTTTCTGAGGGGTTCTCAGTAACTACTTTTAATTGATTCACTGCCTGGTTTAGTTTCAAAATGCTCTGTTCAATCATGTGTTAGTAGAGCTGTGTGGAATGTAGAATTCTGCCAGTGGAATTCATGAGGAATGACAATTCTGCATCCAAAATGCTTTTCAGAATTTCATTTTGAATTTTGAGGAATTCCAAAAAGCATTTCTATGTCAATCATGGGTTACATAAACCACAGAATAATATGCCACATATTGTAGAAAAGGAACAGAAACATAGAATTTGATGACAGATAAGGAATGCCCGGCCCACCCAGTCTGTCCATTTTCCCTACCTGTTTCATGTACCTCATATCCTAAATGATCTGCGGCTTACCCTCCCTTTCCTCTTGCTAGAGTTCCTTTATGTCTGTCCCATGAATTTTTGGTTTCCCCTACCATTTTGGCCCCCTTGAAACTCTGCCGGGAGGCTGTTCCATGGATCCATCACCCTTTCCATGAAAAAATACTTTCTTACATTACCCCTGAGTCTGCCCCCCTCTAACCTCTTATCATGTGTCCTTGTTCTTGAACATTTTCTTTTATGTAAACTTGGATTACTAATCTATGAAAAACATTTGTATTTATTTATTAATTTATTTCTTTAAAAATTAGTAACGATGAAAGGCACACTGAGCTAAAGATTGTTTCCAGGTGCAACCCAGAGGAGAGGAGAAGGGGAGCACAAAAACATCAGAATGCAGTTACATTGTCAACTTTTCAGGTGCAAGACAATATGAAGATCAAGCTGGTAAACAATACCATGTCTCATTACAACACTATGTAGACAAGTGTGCAAGTAATAAATAAAGTGTACAGTGCCTCTTGGAGATGGTGGCAGTCCACTGGGATACAGAATCAGACCACTGGCATAGCCACATTAAACCTAATTAATGTGGGGAATATGAAGAAGGAAGACGGGAGGAGGGAGGGATGGAGAGTTAGAGGGGGTTGATAGGGAGAAGGGAAAGCAAGAATGTAGTTTAGCTGGTATCTAAAGGCTGGAAGAGAGGGGTAGAGGTGGACGGAATTGGGGAGTAGGTTCCGGAGGGAGGGGAGACAGAACAAGAATACAGCATGCCCAATAGAAGAGTGAGGGTGGAGAAGCAAGATGGTATGGGGATCTCTGGAGTGGAGAGAGTAGTAAGAGGAGGGGATGGAATGAGGAGAGGTAGGAAGGAAGGGACTCAAACCAGTATTTAGCAATACAAGAGGCATAGTGGGACTGGCAACATGAAGGGAGCAGGAAGGAGGAAAGTAGGAGTAGAGGAGCAATGATTAGTATATGGGGAGAGTTGATAACAAAACAACAGAAGGCATTGCAGATGGGATAAAGTCTGACAAGACAAGAGGAAGAGATGGTGCCCTAGACCACATTCACATAGTCAAAGACCGGGAGAAACATTTTTGTTACTAGCTCCTGGCAGACTTGAGGGGAAAGGCAGTCCTTGTTGTGGTACAGGGCATTGAGTTTGGGGCAAAGCTTGGCATGGATGGTGTCAATGTGGGCAGAGAAATCAAGCTTACTATCAAGTTACACAGTGAACAGTGAGGTACTTCAAAACAGGGACTACCTTCACAGGGGTGCCAACTGGTGTGGAAAAGACAAGAAGACAGGTGAGGGCAAGAGCCTGGCCAGTTTTTGGCTAGTGCCAAAGGTTATGGACACTGTTTTCTTGATATGTTGACCCAGAGTTTGTTGGTGTGGAACCAGAGCAGTACGTTATGGAAATCTTGATAGAGCAGACCTTACACAGCCAAAGTCAAGGGGCCAGAAGTATAACTAACCATGCTATCTGCAAATATGTGGATATGCTAGCAGACACAAGCAGAGGGCAGGTCAGTGAAGAAAACTGAGAACAGGATACTACTTAGGATGGAGCCCCGTGAGACCTCAGATAGGAAGGGGAGGGGAAGGGGCAGGACACCACCCACCTAAACCAACTTTTGATGACCTGTGAGGTATGAATGGAACCAGTCAGCAGCAGGAGCTGAGAAGTCAGAAGAGCTTAGCTTGTCCAGGCAGAGTGGGTGGGATACTGAGTCAAAGTCTTTGGCCACATGGATGAATATAACAGTTGTGATGTGTCCTTGATCCATCCCAGTGAAGACAGAGTCAGTTACATGCAGCATGGATGAGATAGTGGAGTGATGCTTCCTAAAACCAGACTGGAAGGGGAAAAGAAAATCAGAGGAATGAATGAAATCAGCATGCCTGGGGAAGACAACACTCTCATTCCACTTCAAAATTTCAGAATTCTCCTACAGAAGGAATTTCACAGTATTAAATGGAATTTTCCAAGGGTCTAGAATTCCATTCCATTAATTTTCACAACTCCCTAATACACAATAGTACAGACATCCACTTTTACGATATACAGCCATTTTTATATCACTGTATGTGTCATGTTTAACTGTGAAAATTATGAAAAGATTTCCTAAACTATGAGGCTGTGTTTCTGCATTAGAATATTGAAATAATGCTGTTTCTCAACCTATTACCTTTGATTTTATTATACTGTGACATAATCCTGCACACCAGGGATTTTAGGAAACGAATGACGGAACTCATGGCATAGGTGCCTTAGGAAAGAGAGCTCATGGCTAGATGTGTTCAGCGCCAAGAGGAACACCCTCAAAATCCATTGAGACAACACAAAACAAGACTGAAATTCATAAAGGAGAAAGTACAACGTAAGGCATGAGAATGAATGTGAATGATAAAGTAGGCACTCAATGTCATGAAGGAAAAAGGAAATCAGATTATAGCAAGCCTTTCCCCTGCTCATGCACCACGTTCAAGTCATGCCTCATAACTAAGCAGTAACACACAACAGGGTGTGATTATGCTCTGATAAACACATGCTTAGGAACATAGTGAGGATACAGGCCGAGAGACTTACTGCCTTTAGAAGAGTGCTTATCAGAGTATACCCCAACCCCGGATGGTGTTTTTGCACTGATAAAATCGGTATTTGTTGAGAAATATTTTAAAAAGTGATGTTGTTAGTTAAATAGTCCCTCCACTTGACAGTTTCCACTAAGAGTGCTAGCTTTCTGTGCTTTAAATGTGTGTCTACACAATACATTTGTTTTTGTTTTTTAATAGATTAGCTTTCCGTCGTCATCTTTTTTTAGCAGTTTGAATGAGTAGTGGGGTCATCCTCCATGATTTGTGACTGACCACCACAGGGAAGAGCTGCAATCTTGTGTACCATCAGATCAAGACAGATGTTGTTATGGTCTTGCCCGCCAGTATGATACCATCTGTTCATGAAAGTCTCTGCTGTGTGAGTGAATGGTGGAGTGGGAGGTGCTGTTGAAGACCAGCTGTGAGTGAGAGAGCATAATGTTCTGTAGATTGGGAGGGAGACAAAAATTATACAAGTGAGTGTTGTGTGTACTAGAAGGGAGCGAGGAAGAGAGGCAGAGAAAGAAAGCAGCTGTTTGAACGCTAAAGTAATCTGACTTTTATTTTTTTATATTTATATTTTTTTGCCACTCAGGAAATTCAAGATGGTGGATCAGGAAGTGAGAAGGAGGTGCCAGGTGGAACAAGGATATATTTTAATTTTATTTATTTATTTATTTATTGTAAAATCGGAATTGCAATATACTGGGTTGATAAGTCAGTGAGTGCTGGCAACTAACTATTTTATGTTGTATAAGTCAAAAAAGCATAGCTGGCAAGTGATCTTAGCCAATCAGAAGGCTACATTTTGGACACCCATTTTATAAGGTCCTATATTTTTTGGGGTAGGGGCCTACTTCAGTATGGCTCATATCACAAAATCAACAGAATGCAGTGCACCACCCCAATAAATGCTCAAACGAGCCAGAAATCTTTTAAAGTTTTTACTCTCATACCCTTTTCCTCACTCCATGATTTTCAAAGGGGGGCTCTTGTTATCAGATGTCATCTGAGATGTGAATTAAGCCCAGCCACCAGTGAACAAGGTGAACCCAATGGTCAGGTACCATCTCTAACATTTTACATTTTTATCTCATTTTCTAAGCTGGAATCTTCACTGCATTTATTTATTTTTTGTCCTGAGCTTCACACTGTTCAATTTTAGATAGAGTGCAGACACACAGAGTAACATAGGTGGTATACAAGGAGCTTGCTGATGAGGAGGGCCACACCTCTACCAATCAATCAGCAAATCAGGATGTAGAAAACTATTGTATACCCCCCTACTCATTCACCAAGTTCAAATCATGTTTCTTATAGATTATTATATTTTCTAGTGGTGCTACTAGTGTGTGGCTCATACAAAACATGCATTTGTCAATGCCGAATGTTTGCTTGCTGGTATTAGCACTGGAAATGCAGGAGTTAGACAGATGCAGAGTAGGAATGACAGTGAAGTATTGAACTTCACGTCAACCCCACCTCTGCCCTGCAGAGACGGACAGTCATTGGGGTATGTGTTTGGGTTGTCACCCATAATGTTCATGCCATTTCACCTCACCCTATCCTGCAGACACCGACAAGTGTTGAGGTGTGCCTCCGGGTGTTCGGCTTTACAATCACCCCACTCCATAAGTACATACACTGAAATGGGTGCAATACAGGAGAATGGGGTGAACTCTGAGGCTGAAGAGTCCAAGGCACACCTCGATGCCTGTCACTGGCTGCAGGGTGGGGAGGGTGGAATGGCATGAGCATCACAGTCGGCAATCCAAAGGCACACCCCTGATTCATTTCAGTCTGTACAGGGTGGGACGTTATGGTTAGAAACCCTAATGCCCTGGGCATTTGTTGGTATTTGCACTACAAATATTCAACATGACCTTTTTGTGACCCCCACCTCATGAAAGCATTTGGGACCTCTTCTCATGAACAGTGGCACTGTGATTTTTTCAATGTCTCCTGAACTTCGAGTTCCCACAGCGACCGTGCCATTATGCGCCAGATGTATGAAAACACAGATCAGGCAGGATGTGAAGAATAACAACTGTACAATTCATAGGGAGGTGTGAAGAGATGGCAATGTTGAAAATCTGTCATGAAAATATTAAAAATGCTCGAACTTCTGAGCGTACGTGGAAACTGCGAAACACATGTGCGTAACACAGTCATTTAGTGGAATGATTTCACCAAATTTTCAACATAGGCATTTTGTAACCTCTGCTCCTGAACACTCTCACTATGATTTTCTTAATCTGTCCTGAACATTGATTTCCCACAGTAACCGTGCTATTCTGCGCCAGATGTTTAAATGCATATTTCGGGCAGGAAGTGAAAAATGACATCTGTACTGTTCATAAGGAGGTGTGAAAAAATGCCAATATTGAAAATCTGGAGTGGAAATACTACAAATTGGTGAAGTTATGATGGCGCATGGAAACTGCACAATGCACGCTTGTGACACATTCATTTTATGGACATTTGTCACCAAATTTGCAACATAGGCATTTTAGGACCTCTGCTCATGAACAGAGTCACTGTGATTTTGCATACGAACATACATACAAACATACGAATCTGCCAGCAGAACAGACCAATCGATCTATCTAAGTCTGCCCAAGTGTGCAGCTAGCACCCTAGATTGCAGCTGCCCCAGCCTCCTCCCCCTCAGTTCCTTCCCCACTTGTCCCAGCCTGTGCCCCCCTGACTCTTGCTTTATACCACTCCTTCTTAAAGCTATTGACTGTCCTACATGTTACCACCCCCTCTGGCAGCGCATTCCAACTAGACACCACCCTCTCAGAAAAGTAGTGCCTTCTCATTTCCCTCTTGAATTGTCCCCTTCCAGCCTTAGTCCATGCCCCCTCACCTCTCTTCCACTCCTCAGTTTAAACACCCCCTCAGTGCTAGGTTTATTTACCCCCCTCAGGTATTTAAATGCTTCATTCATATCCCCCTATCCCTCCTCTCCTCCAGTGTGTACATGTTCAGCTCCTTCAGCCTAACTTCAGATTCCTTTCCTTCCATCCCCTTTAACATTTTTGTTGTCCTCCTTTGCACCCCCCCTCCAGATGTGGTCTGACCAATGATCTGTAGAGAGGTAGGATCATATCCCTGTGTCTGGATGAGAACCCCCTTGCGATGCAGCCCAGCAGCCTGTTTGCATTTGTTGCTGCTCTCCTGCACTGGGCTGAGTTGTTCGTGCTCCCAGTTACCAACACCCCCAGGTTCTTCTCCTCCTCTGTGATCTCTAACCTCACCCCCCAACCAATAGTCCCTCTTCTGGTTCTTAGCCCCAAAGTGCATCACCTTACACTTCTTTGCATTGAATCCTAGCTGCCACTCCACCGACTATTTCTCTAGTTTGGTTAGGTACCCCTGCAGTTTTTCCCATCCGTCCTCTTCGTGCACCACCACTTCCACTTTAGTATCATCTGCGAACAGATTAACCTTGCTTCCCAGACTGTGTGCTATATCAGAGATAAACAGCCCAAATAGCATCAAGCTCAGCAGTGATCCTGTGGCACCCCACTTGTCACTGCTCTGGGTGCAGAGAGCTCCCCACCACCACCCTCTGCACCCTCCCTAACCAGTTCCCTATCCATTTAGTCAGCTTTTTTCCCACCCCCACTGCGATCAGCTTCCCCCCTCCCAGTCTCCCATGAGGCACTGTATCAAAGGCCTTACTGAAAGCCAGCCTGATGGCACTGAGGGCTGAGGCACTGGACGCCTTACCTCGTACCATGCCAGCAACCCAGATTCGGGAACGAGCATGGGCTGCTGGGGTTCAGCCAGGGAGGAAAAGGATAGAGTGCCCAACAGCTGCTCTCCTTCTCCGGTGGGGGGGTTAGCTGCATGCTCCCACTGCAATACCACCATCTGGGGGAGCCTGGGTAGAAGGTACGGTAGGTGGAGAAGCAGTAAGGGTATTGGGCAGATATCGGCTGAGGGGCGGAGCAGGAGGCACATCTCCAGTGTGCCTCCTAGCTCATTGGCCCTCATTGCACGCCGTCGTCTGGGGAAGAAGAAGGGAAAAAACACCTCAGTCTCTCCTAGGTGATGACACCTCTTTGGGGAGGCCTCCAGGCTCATCAGAAAGACTCCGCTGTACCGATTCCACAACACACAGTATGTTGGTTTAGGGAGGTAAGCACGGTGGGTCCCTCCTCACTCCTACACGGGGGGAAACTGGGAGTAAAGTAGTGTGGAACTGAGTGCTCTAGCGGCAGATCATGATGAGAGTGGAGCCTGCAGAAGAGGATGTCTGAAAGAGTGGAGAGAGGAGGCAAGTAGGGCGCATAAATACACGGTTAAAAAAAAAGGCCTTACTGAAGTCCATGTACAGGACATGTATCGCATGGCCCCTGTCCAACTCCCTTGTCACCCAGTCATAATACTCTATTAGGTTGGTTTGACAAGACCTCCCTGAGACCAATCTGTGTTGCCACCCATCTTGGAGGCCATTACTCTCCAGGAATGCCACCAGCCTCTCCTTCAGTATCGCCTCCATAAGTTTAGCCACTATGGACGTGAGATTGACCGGACAATAATTTCCTGGCTCCTCCCTAGGCCCACTCCTGTGTGTGGGCACCACATATGCCACTCTCCAGTCCTGGGGCACACACCTCGTTTCAAGGGAGGTGTTGAACAGATCTGCCAGCAGCTCAGCTAACAGCTACGCCATCTCCTTCAGCACCCTGGGGTAGATGCCATTCGGGACCTGGTGCCTTGTCCACCCTTACTGCCCTCAGCCCCTCTAGCACCCTACTCCTTGTGATCACTTTGTCTGTCACCTCGTCCCCCCTTTCCCCACCCCCCAGCCCATGCTGGTAGTGGACCATTCCTCTCCTTAGTGAAAACGGAGCAGAAGTACTCATTTAGAATTTCCGCTTGCTTCTCCCCCATTTCCACCCAATCCTCTCCCCGTTTTATCCTCACAGTATGTTCCTTGCACTTTCTCTTTTCCCTGACATACCTAAAAAAGTCCTTTTTCCCTCCCTTTATGCCCTGTGCTAACCTTAATTCCCTGGAGGCCTTAGCTTTTTTCACCCTCCCACCTCCCTTGACCAGCTCCTGTAAGCCTCCTTATCCTCTTCCTTCCCTGTTCTCCTGTACTTCTGGTATGCAGCCCTCTTTGCCCTCACCCCATGCAGCAATTCCTTGTTCAGCCAGAATGGTTTCTTGGCTCTTCTTTTCTTACTCCGGGCCCTAGTGCAGGCTACTGTGGCCTCTGTTAGACCAGTCTTTATGTCTCCCCACTTTTGTTCTGCATCCATCCCCAGCCTTATATCCTGGAGTCTCCCTTGCAGTATTGCTCACATCCTCCCAAAGTCCACCCTACTAAAGTCCACCACCTTAGTGCCCGTGCCTCCAGTCTCCCTGCCCAGTGTGAGAATGAACCACACTGTTTGATGGTTGCTACTTGCTAGTGCCTCGTCCACCCTTACCTCCCTCACTGTCTCCCTATTTGCCAGTAGTAGGTCCAGAGCCTTGTAGGCCTTGTAGGCCCACTTACCAATTCTGTCAGAAGGCCGTCCTGGAATGCATCAAGAAGCACCTGCTCCCTGGTACTGCTAGTGGCAGGGGTGCTCCGGTCAACCCCTGGTAGGTTAAAATCCCCCACTATCACCACACTCCCCCTTCTACACACCCTCCTTATCTGCTCTGCCAACTCCCCACACAGTTCCCCGGATTGCGCTGGTGGTCTGTACATCAATCCCAGCCTCAGCTTTCTGCCCTTGGAGTCCAGGAGCTGCACCCAAAGTGCCTCTGTCCTCTCCTCTTCTCCCTCATCCCTTATACATTTGATCCCTTCCATCACATAGAGTGCAACCCCCTCTTCCAACCCCCTGGTCCCTCCTGTATATCCTGTATCCTGGGATTGCCAAGTCCCAATCATGGTACTCTGTGGCCCAAGTCTCTGTCACTACAGCAATGTGTACCTTCCCCTCTGAAAGGAGCACCTGAAGCTCTGCAATTTGTTCCCTAGGCTTCTTGCAGTGAGAGAGACCACCTTCCACCCATACCCCTCCTTCTGCACTCTTCTCCTTGGCCTCGGCCTCCTCCCGTAGTCCGCACTCCTTTCAACTCCTTTTTCTTACTGCATGATGCCTTCTTGTATTACACTCCAGACCACTGCCTGCCCCTCCGTGGTTACTTATGCCTGCCTTTACCTATATCTGGGTGAGCATATTAGGCCCCCGTCCAGACCTTTCTAGCAACCTCAGTTTTTGACCCCCTCCCCCACTAGTTTAAATCCACCTTAGTCTTTTTATCATGTCACTATTTCTCCTCTAGTGGAGCAGGCTCTAGCGACCTCCGGCTGCTGACTCCAGCACCCCTGGACCAGGTCATGCAAGTGAGAGAAACTTGCCTTTCACCCAGGGTCTGCTGTACCCCTGAGAGTGCGCTGCTCTTGTGTCCGGAGGTACAGGGCATGGCCATCACCTGGCAAGATCACACCACTATTTTCTGCCTCCATTTTCTCCCTGGGAGCCAGATGTACAATGGCTTCAAAGGCACGTAGTGCCGACGCCCGTCACACTCCCCCCTCTCAAGCATGCAACTGCAGTGCTGCTGGCCTCCGCCAGCTGCCTCTGCAGCACGATTCTATACACCCACCCACCCCAGAGTAGAAGGAGAGCAGTCATGGATGCCTAATCTTCCTCCCCAGCCAGCCTCTGGGCAGCCCCGAGTCCATTCCCGGATCCAAGGCTGGAGTGGCAGCTGAGTTGTACGCCCAGTGCCTCAAGCTTCAGTGCCACTGGGCCTAAATCCACCCTAGTAGTCATATACCCCTCTAATCCTGCCTTTAATACTCCCCTCGCTGCTCAAGTGTAGCCTTTCCCCTGCTTACAAGTCCCTACCCAAGTTAGTCACTAACCCATAATTTCTGGTGTGGCACCAATCCCTCAGCCACTCATTGAACTCCTCGATCCTAATCTTTCCTCCCCATGCTTGCACATGGTGCCGGGAGTAACTCTGAGAATACCACTGACTCCTCCACCTCCTTACACTGCCTGCCCAACTCCTTGAACCTCCTCCTCACTACTTCCACAGTCTCCCCTGCCGAGTCATTTGTACCCACATGCAACACTAAATGAGGTTTCTTCCTCCCCCTCGCTGCACACGTGAGCAGTGCCTGCCCTGCCCCTCCTGCAGTCAACCCGGGCATAGCTTCAACCCAAATACAGCTGTGCCTTTCCCCCCTTCTGCACTATCTCATCCCTTTCAGTACAGAATCCCCAGGATGAGTACCCCCCATCCCTTACCCCCTTTCCCTTCTAATGTCCCTTCCACCACCCCAGAATTTGTTTTTCCCTGCCCCTTACATCTGCTAGCTGCACCCTCTGTGACTTCTGTATCTACCCTTACTTCTGCCTCACCCCTTTTCTCTGCCTTATTCCTCCCATCCCCCCTGAACACCTTCCCAGCCTGACTACTTCATACTGGGCTTCCCATGTCGACCTTCCATCCTCCCCTGCTTATTTCCAACCCCTCTCCTATCCCTGTTGTTGTCGATTTACAGCCCCCATTCTCTTCAACCCTGATGGTGATGCCCCTCCCATCCTTCCCCCTTCCTGTAGCCTTCTCTCCTCCAGTCAAACCCCTCTTTCTTACTAGACCCCCTTGTACCCTTTCATCCTCGCTATCTCTTCCCTTACCTGTTGCCAACCCTGTCATGCCCTGCTTGTTCTCCACCTTCAGTATGTTCCTGCTCCCCTTTTCTGTCCCATAGCAGAGTCCTGAATCTATTCCTAGTTGATACCCCTCCTGCATCTCTTCCTCCTACTGGTTCCCCCCTCCTACTTGTTCCTCCATGCCCCTGTCCCACCCCTGGTCCCTCCCTACCCGCAGCCATCTACTTCTCCCTGGTACTCCTCGTGGTTTCTTCCTCCCCCACCAGGAGCCCCTCGCCTCGGGCACCTGCTCCCTTCTCCTGTCTTTTCTGCTAGTGCCTAGTGATACTGGGGTCAGTTTCAGTCCCTAGTTTTTCTTCCCCGTCCTCCTAGTAATCCCCTATCCCCCCAGCCAGGATGCCTACCATACTCATCTGCCCTGCCACTTAGACTTCTCCCTAACCTCAACAGTTCCTCCCTCAAACTAGCCAGTTGTCTACAGAGCATACCCCCCCCCATCCTCCAAGCCCAGTCCAGGATCATGGCAGACCCACACCCTGTACACCCCACCACCCTTCCAAAGATGCCCACCCTATTGACAAGAGGCACCTGCCCCATTTTGGCCCCATCTTATGTTACGGGCTCTTACTCCTGGTTTCTGTACCCTACTACAACTGTTAGACCCCTATTTACTCAAATTCCTTTTCCCCCCACACTAGTCCCCCTACTGCCCCTTGCCGACCGGGTTAATTCAGTCTCAAATCTCATTCGTTAGATACTATATTACTGTAGCAATCCTAAAGTCTGCTTGTCCATTTTTCACCCCTCAGCTACCATACTTTTTGTTCTCAGCCCTCATACAGTTTCACTTAGCCCAGTTAGAAATCCTATTGCACTCCTAGTAATACTCAGCTCAGTTAGAGAAATAAACAGAACAAATAAATATGTATTATTACAGCAATCCTAACAGTATAGCTCAGTACTTAGCTCAGTTAGAGAAATAAGCAGAACAACTAAATCTGTATTATTACAGTAATCCTTAAAGTATCCAGTCATTGCTTTGTCTCCACCCCAGAGACCCTGCTGTAATATAGGACCACACCCGACCCTGGGCAGGAGGGTGGGCAACTCTAAAGTCCTGACAGAGCTCCGTTGAGCTCTCTCACTCCTCCTGTCTCACTCACTCATTCTATTTCTCCCAGTGCTGCAGGTTACCCTTTTGTACTGGGCTTCTGCCTACATTGGCGCCTTTTTCTGCCCACAAAGAAATCCGCAGCAGTCCCAACAGAGCTCTGTTGAGCTCGCTCACTCTCCGTCCCAAACACTGATTTCCCACAGCGACCACGTTATTCTGCGACGGAAGTGTGAAAACACATTTCAGCCAGGATGTGAAAAATGACAGCTGTACTGTTCATAAGGAGGTATGGAAAAATGCCAATGTCGAAAATCTGGAGTCAAAATATTACAAATTTGTGAAGTTACGAGTGTGTGTAGAAATTGCCCAACACATGTTCATAAAACAGTAATTGTTTGGATTTATTTCACCAAACAACAAAGCAACATAGGCTTTTTGAGAGACCACCTCATGAACAAATTGGTCCCAAAAGGTGATTCCACGCAGTGACCATGAAATCACCTTTCGGGACCGAATAACACCATCACAGTGACTGAATTCATAAGGAGGGATCCCAATAACCCCATGTTGAAAATTTGGTGCCAAAATTCCCCAAAATGCCCAAGATAAGCATCAACATTGAAAAAAACCCTATTTATGCCATTATACAGCTTACCAGCATTTCTTCAGTTTGCGGTCAGCTTTGAAGTGTGCAGACGTGTTCCTGGTCCACCGAAGATTATCGCGCTGGGATCTGGAGGTAAGTATGGGGTGTGGGTAGGCAGGGTGCACAGAGGGTGGCTGTGGGTTAGTGGAGGGGGGCACGATACTGCGAGGGACCGTTTTCTTGGTTTCAGGGAGAGAAAAATAAAGACATCGTGGGAAGGTTTTTGTTTTTCAGGTTTGTTTTTTGCACACGGGGTGGGCTCCCAGTGTGCCACCTGCATTTTGGAAGAGGTGGTACTGAAGCCGATGGGTATTGGGCCCCCATCAGCAAAGAAAGACTGTTTGGGGGAGCACGATGCCAAGAAGGATTGGGCACCCCTCTCGGCACACAACAAATGGGGGGGCATTATGCCGACGGGGAGTGGGCTCCCCCATCTGCAAATGAACTGGGTCAGAGACATGCCAACAGGGGGATTGGGCACCCCATCAGCTTTTGTGGGGCTCAGAGGGAGCATAGGCACCGCCTCATTGATGAAATGTTACACCAGGCAAGTTAGGTACCACCTTGCAATTACAGGTCGCTCCCTCATTGCAGCAGAATGGCTGATGCTGCAATGACAAGGCGGCTTAAGATTGCAGTGGTGAAATCATTACCAGTTGGTGGCACTCTGCAGAACTAGTGTTATCAGGACACTGGGCCTGCATTGGTTGAGCACTGCCAAGCCCAACAGTGCAGTGCCTGCATTAGCCATCACAGTGCTGTACCTCCACAACCCACTTCTCTCCTAAGCTGCCACATAATGTTTTTTGTGCATGCGCTCAGGCAAACATAAACAAGCATTTGTCAATGCCAAATGTTTGCTTGCTGGCATTGGCATTGGTGGGGTGTGCCTTTGGGTCATCAGGCATAGCGGCCACACCATTTCACCACACCTTATCCTGCAGACACCGACAAGTGTCACGGTGTGCCTCTGGTGTTTGGCCCTAATGCTCACCCATTCCATCAGGAAATACGGTGAGATGGGTGCAGTATAGGAGAATGGGGTGAACTTTGGGGCCGAAGAGTCCAAGGCACACCTCAATGCCTCTCACTGACAGCAGGGTGTGGTTGGGGGTGAAATGGTATGAGCATTACAGGGAACAATCCCAAGTCACACCCCTGATGCCTGTCAGTCTCTACAGGGTGGGGCATTATGGTCAGAAACCCTAACACCTCAGGCGTTCGTTGGTATTTTGCAAAGTGACAATGACATTTGGCGCCACAGGTGCAGAAACACATTTCGAACAGGATATGAAAAATGACAGCTGTACTGTTCATGGGGAGGTGTAAAAAATGGCAATGTTGAAAATCTGCAGTGAAAATAGGAAAAAAACTGGTGAAGTCACAAGCGTGCGTAGAAACTGCGCAACGCACACCCTTAATGTAATTAGTTTGGGGATTTCTTATATCAGATAGTCAACACAGGCATTTTGGGACCTCCGCTCATGAACAGTGTCACTGTGATTTTCTTAATCTGTCCAGAACAGTGATTTCCCATAGTGACCATGCATTTCTGTGCAGAAAGCGTAAAAACACATTTCGGCCATGTTGTGAAAAATTACAGCTGTACTGTTCATAAGGACGTGTGGAAAAATGCCAGTGGTGAAAATCTGGACTGAAAATATTACAAATTCATGAACTTACAAGGGTGCGTGGAAACAGCGCAATGCTCGCTTGTAACGCAGTCATTTTATGGACTTTTGTCACCAAATTTTCAACATAGCCATTTTAAGACCACTGCTCATGAACAGTGTCACTGTGATTTTCGTAATCTGCCCCAAACATTGATTTCGCACACCGACTGTGCCATTGTGTGCTAAATGCGCGGAAACACATTTTGAGGGAGATGTGAAAAATGACAGCTATACTGCTCATAAGGAGGTGTGGTAAAATGGCAATGTTGAAAATCTGGAGTGCAAATACTAAAAATTCGCAAACTTACAAGCGTGCGTAGGAACTGCGCAACGCAAGCTCGTAAAACAGTCATTTTGGGGAACTTTTTTGCCAAAGTTTCAACATAGCCATTTTAGGACCTCTGCTCATGACCAGTGTCACTGTAATTTTCTTAATCTGTCCCAGACATTGATTTCACACACCGACTGCGCCATTGTGTGCTACATGCGCAGAAACACATTTTGGGGGAGATGTGAAATATGACAGCTGTACTGCTCATAAGGAGGTGTGGTAAATGACAATGTTGAAAATCTGGAGTGCAGATATTAAAAGTTGTGAACTTACAGTGATGCGTGGAACTGCGCCAATGCACACTCTTAAAACAGTCATTTTGGGGATTTTTTTCCCCAAATTTTCAACATAGGGTTTTTGGGGGCCTACCTCATGAACTGTGACACTGTCATTTTGTACAGTAGTCCTGAAAGGCGGTTTCACGCAGTGACCACGAAATCACCTTTTGGGGCCGATTAACAACATGATAGTGACAGAATTCATGAGGCGGGGTCCCAAAAACCCCATGTTGAAAATTTAGGGAAAAAAATTCCCCAAAAATGCCTGAGATGTGCATCAAAGTTGAAAAAACCCTATTTATTCCATTATACAGCTTACCGACATTTCCTCAGTTTGCGGTCGGCTTTGAAGAGTGCAGATGTGTTCCCAGTCCACAGAAGATCATTGCGCCGGACTCCAGAGATAAGTATGGGGTGATGGGGGTATGGGGAGGCAGGGTGCACAGAAGGTGGGTGCGGTTGGGAGAGGGGGGTCAAGACAGTCAGCATGGGACCGTTTTTTCTTTGTAGATTTTTCTTTTCTTGTAGGAGGATGACACGAAATGCTTGCCACACTGGGATGGGCTCCCAGCGTGGCAGCTGGAAGTTTTCTTTGAGGGGGCCAGCAGAGCCGATGGGGGATTGGGCACCCCCATCGGCCATAGAGAGCTTTGTCATGCTGGGGTGGGCTCCTAGTGTGGCACCTGGAGGTGTGTTTGGGGGGGCTACCAAACGGACGTTTGCCATGCTAGGGTTTCCTCCCAGCATGGCACCTTGAAGGTTGTTTTGGGGGGCACTGGAGCCGACGGGGGATTGGGCACCTCCATTGGCCATACTGTGTGTGTGTGTGGGGGGGACGTGAACACGCTGAGGTGGGATCTCAGCATGCTACTTGTTGGGGAGGAGCTGTCTATGACAGCTCTTGCACTGCAGTGCTGACGTGGAGGCATTTTGCATACTGCCGACGGTGGCAGTATGCAAAGTGCCTACATGCTGTGGCTCGCTCTTTGAACTGTACGCCGCTGCATTTGCAAAGCTGTCATAGACAGCTCTTGCATTCATTGGCATGGGGGGGGTTGTGCCTGCAAAAGGCAGCAGGGCATTGGAAGTAGGGAGGCACACCTACAAATTCTCATATGGTGGCACTATGTTTCTTGCACATGCGTGCAAGCAAACATAAAAATGAACAGAATCCAGTGCACCACCCCCCCCACAACATCTGCTCAAAAGGGCTTGCATTACTTTGATATTTTTACTTTCTTACTCACTTTTTTCTAACTCCATGATTTTCAAAGAAGGGTTCTTGGTAGCAGGTGTCAGCAGTGATGAGAATTAAGCCCAACTATAAAGGACAAGGTGATCCCGTAGCTAGTTATCTACTGTAACATTTTAAAGAGGCATATAAGATAAGAATATTGTAAGGCTTCAGTGAAAACAGGCAGATCTGCAGGGACAACCTCCAAGAGTACAAACACAGAATAAGGATGCAAAGCAAATGGCAGAGTAACAGCTAGAACCTGAAGTAAAATCCTACATTAAAATGTTTTCCAGATATGCAAAGGAGAAGAGGAAAGCAAAGACATTGGTTTTACCACTGATGGAGCAGAAAAGTGGTAACATGATAGCCAAGGAGGAATCAGTGGCTGAAAGCTTATATGAATATTTTGCATGAGTATTCTCAGAAGAGAACAATATCACTATCATGTCAAACCAGCCTGACAGTACTCTTTGACTGGGTACGGCGATGCATAAGGGACAAGCAGCAGATTTACTCTATTTTGGCTTCAGCAAGGCATTTGACCTGGTGCCACATAGAAGGTTGTTAAGCAATTAGAGGATCTGAGAGCAGCAAAGGCCCTGGGTAAATGGGTGGAAAGCTGGTTAGGGGGATATAGCAGAGGGTGGTGATAAACAGGGTCAAATTGATGGAAAGGGAGGTCACAAAGTGGAGTTCCATCCTGTATAACCAATAGTGTAATGTAATGGATTGGGGGCTGGTAGCAGGACAGGAAATAAATGGTTATTATTAAATATATGTGAAATGAGAAAATTCTGAATTTACAGAATTCTGTTGGAATTCCACAAAATTCCAAAACGTCTGTGAAATTGTATTGGAATTTTATGGATACTTTGAATTGTCTTTCTCAGTCATCTATTGAGCTAGAGACCAGACAGTTGCTATGATTGCTTATTGACATGTGCCCTAAAGACATTTTATTTATTTATTTATTTAAAAGCTAATTACCAGGATAGGCACACTGAGCCGAGGCTCGTTTCCAGGTACGACTGGGGGAAAGGGTACAACGTGGGTACAATTACAAACATAGTAGAAACATAACATTGATTAGCTAGCAAATAACAAGATAGTGCATTATGTAGATAGAAAAAATGGCATATTTAAGAATTATATACAAATATTGGTATGATGCCACAGGACTAGCAAAGGGCAGGAAGAACAAGACAAAATAAGAAATTAGATTAAATATTTCACCTGGGCATACAAATGCATGGAGCGGGGCGAGGGGGGCAGGAGTTAGTGCTTTGATAGCTTTTACTAGGTGAAAGGGCGATAGTTGGAAAAGGGGAGTGTGCAGGTAGAGGAGAGATTCAGGAGGAGGGTGAGCAAATGCAAGAGGTTGACAGGGATTAAGAAAAGGCATGTTTTAGGGTGTGTAGAGCAGGAGAGAGACAGAGGAAACTGGGAAGAGAGTTCCAAATATTGGGAAGGCGGCCTGCCCTGAGTTGGGGTGAGGACAGGGAAGGGTGAAAATGCAAGGGTCCATGGAGCAAAGTTGGTAAGGGGATGAGGGAGAGAGGAGTCAGGGGATGAGAGTCCCAAATCAATATTTAGAGATGGGTGTGGTGTCATGGAGGTGGTGGCGAAGGGAGAAGGAAGGAAGAGAGAGGGAGGAGTATAGGGTAAAGTGATGGGTGCAGAGAAGAGCATTAGCTGCAAAGTGGAAGAAGGCATTGAAAATTAAATCCAACCTAGCTATGGAGGTGGAGGGGTTGGACCCAAAAAACATCAGCATAAGAGAAGATGTGGAGGATCATTTTAGTGACCAGTGCATGGCAGATGGGAAGTGAGAGGGCATCCTTGTTTCTGTACATAACGCCTAGCTTTGGGTGAAGTTTGGAATGGATGTAATCTACAGTATATGGGTAGAGAAGTTGAGCAGGCTGTCGAACCAGATGCCCTGGTACTTATAAGTGGAGACTGACTTGATGCAGGTGCCATCCAGGGTGGAGAAAGAGGGGACAGTGGAAAGGCTGGAAAGCTTTTGTGTGCTGCCAAAAGTCATGGATAAATAGAATAAAATATGAGGTGGTGTGTTTAACGAGAAGTTTACATACACCCAAGGGGTTAGATGCTACATAAACCCTGAGAGTGAAGCTTGAGGGGTTTATGAAAGCATCTAACCCTGAGAGTGTGTGTAAATTTTGAGTTTTCACACACCACCCCATATTTTATTTTTTATAATCGCTGGGTTTTCCTTTTTTTACCTCAGCAATTATATAAAATACAATGAAGTTGCTGTATGGTCTTAGTCTGATCCAGTCAAATCACACAATCCAAGGTCATGTTCAGCGTTTTTTGTTTTTTTTTATTGTCATCCGAAAAAAAAACACCTTGTGGTAATTTTTTTTCAAAAAAACTTACCGCCGAGTCAGAGTGGCGGTTCAGTATTTCCTGACTGTTTTGGGAGATGATAAGTGAAGAGTCAGTGAGCCAAAGAACTCAAGTGGTCAAGAACAGGGGGGAAGTATGATGTTGTCTGTGCAGATGGAGGGGAAACCTTGCACATGTTTGCCATAATAGACACTCCTTTATTATGGCAAATTACACCACGGTTTCCCTATGGAGAAAAAGGGAGACCATTAATTATAGAGTTTTTATTGAATTAACCTTGAGTTGGTTTTCTTGAAACTACAGTAAAACACGTGTGAAGCCACTCAGTAACTGAACCTCGACTATGGCTGCAGATGGACCCAAGGCATAGAAGACAGTGTCATCAGCATAGAGGTGTATCTGGGAGGAGGTACAGACAGAAGAGAGGCCATTTAGAAAAATGAAGAAGAGAATAGGGCCTAAGTCAAAGCCCTGTGGGATGCGAGCTTTGATGGGGGGGGGGGGGGGAGAGAACATCCCTGGCAAGGACTTGTGGAGTGTGTCCAGAAAGGTAGGACCTGAACCAGTTAACTGCAGGTAAAGAATGGCCAGCAGAGCTAAGTTTTAAGAGTAGGAGGGTATGGGAGACAGAGGTGAAGGCCTTTGTGAGGTCGATGTAAATAGCTTCAGTGAGGTGACCTCAGTCCATACATGTCAGTATACTGTCAGTGACACAAAGCAAGGAAGACACTGTGGAGAGTTTTTCTTTTCTTTTAGAAACCAGACTGGTAGGGAGAGTGGAAGTTTGAGGAGGAAAGGAAGTTTGTAAGTCTGGTAAGAGCTAATGATTCCTGAAGCTTGGCCAGGGTGGGAAGAAAAGAAATGGGGCGATAGTTACCTGGCGAGGAATGATCACCTTCTTTGTGAAGGGCATTAACCTTGGCTGTTTTTCAAACTTGTGGAACTGCGCCAAGGGTGAAGGAGAGGTTTAGCAACTGGGATAAGTGAAGGGCTATGGTAGGTGCAGAGGTTTTGAGAAGAAAGGGGGCAATGCCATTTGAGCTTCATTTGCATAGGTTCAGGGGCGTGAGTGCATGGAAAACCTTTTGGAGATGTGAAGTATCAAGACATTTTGAGGAATCATTTTAAATTATAAGGGCTCAAGTCTGGCATTTATTTTTTGGGGAAATTTCATTAAAATGTTTATCTGCTTATAACCTAGCCAACTTTGAAGCTAGCCATGTGTAAATGTGTTTGCATAACCTTTTTGAAATACCTATGTAACTGATTAAATACAAAGGGACTTGGAATAGAAATATTTAAGTTAAAGGAGTTCAAAATTTCAATATGTAATTTTTTTGTGAAATTGAATGCTTGTAACTTCTCTGCTCTTGCAGGTATTGACCTGACATTCATCACGCATATTCAACATAAGTGCATTGTGGTATCTAACAAAACTGGAAGCAACTGGTTTCTGCAGGTGCAGATTACCAAAAATTATTTTTGGAAACGTTTCTCAAATATTTATGGTAACATAATAGGTAATACATCAGTAATTTATGTTATGTATTTAACATTCACAAATAATATACAATATAGTCAACATTATACTTAAAAGCAACTTTATTACTGCTGAGCTCTTAATCCATTATCCAAACTCAAATGCAATAAGTTTAAAGCATAGTGTTCAGTGATTTTCCAAACCAGTTGGTCATGAATTGTCAGCTTTTTTTGCATCTAAATATTTTTCTATAATACTTTAAAGATATCAACATGTATACATTCTAGTTAAACTCAAAAATAATGCTTACAAACTTATAATTAAACAATATAACTCAAAATTGATGTATGATTCTGTCTCACTAGTTATCAATACATTGGCGTTCCCGGGGGTTGATTCATTTAGGTTTTGTTTCAGATTCCTAGGACTGTTACTGTATATACATCAGATTGAATATATACAGACACATTATAAAACAATGAACATATAAGGATGCAAGGTCTCAATTGCTCGGGAGTCTTTGCTAGGTTTGATCTTTAATGATACATTAATACTTGACATTTGAAACAATGCTGTAGAACGGTCGTGTTACACAGTAGCAGTGTTGATTTTAACATTAATGGATAATATTGACTTTTTTAGCATATGGTAAACATACATCTCCTGATAGGGCTAACACTGTTCCATGGTATGCTTAAAAGCCCTTAGGATATTATTGCTTTGGTTTTTAATCACGTCTTATTTTTTCTTTCAGTTGTTTAACCAGGAGTGGCACACTAAGCTGAAAACTTGTTTACAGGTGCGACCTGGGAGCACAGGGAAGTTAAGTGACTTGCTCAGGGTCACGCAGTATATGCAAGTGGGGGCTGTAGGATTCAAACCCAGGTCTCCAGTTTTGCAGCTCAGAGCCTTAAACCACTGCACTATAATTTATTTAAGAATGTTCTGGCCTTCTTCTCTCAAGATAAAGGGTGATTTATTCTATAACTTTGACCTTGTAATACCTTCCTTTTGGATGAGATTTGTTTAGGTTAACTTTGAAATGCCAGTTTTAGGCTAATAAGGTTTAGTTTCTTCAAGTATACACAAACACCCTCACTCATGCGTAGTTCAAAATGACACTCGATTTTGTATGGGCTTTTTTAGGAATGTTGTTATCTGGTCTGTTGCCATTTGACCTTGAAAAGCCTTCTTGGATAATAAGAAGCACACAGTTAGACCGTGTGCATCCCATTTATTTCTCAGTTGATTTTTGAATTGATTTTTGGCCAACACAATTTTTACAGCTTTTGTTATCTGTTTTTTATGTATGATCTGGGTATTAGTAGAATGTATTCTTCCAAAACAACTGGCATTAGTTTCTGATGAAGGACTTGATGTAGTCTGAAAGCTAAAGCACCGATTTTCTTTTGTAACATCTATATTAGTCCAATAAAAGGTATCAGATCATCTTTTTTTGGATCTTTTGTCACAAGGAATATTCTGTGTCATTAATGCACCATTTTCCTGCAATTTCCTGTAAGAAAGCAGAATTTCTGTCCTGGAAAATTGTGGCAGGGAAAAACAGACATTCTCAGCTTTTCTGACTGTGGATGGGCTACTCAGTCCTGCCTGTCTACAGCTGAGAAAGACCTTTTCATCCACTTTATGTGAAGAGTTGGCTGTTTTTCTCTGACAGAATGTCCTCTATTCAGTCAATGATTCTGTCAGTGAGGCAATTGTTGCCTCGCAGTGGTTGGACTGGTAGAAACAGAGTCAGTCCATCACTCTGGGAGGAGTTTAAACCTGTGGAGGTGGCAGAGGTCATTGAGGTGATCTCAGAGCTGAAGCACACTTATTGTGAGCTGGACCCAGCCCTGATTCATTTCTTAATGAGATGTGCTGGGACTGTTGGCCTAGCGTTCGCCAGGATGGCCAGGTGCTTGAAGGTGGAGGATGTTTTCCCAGCGGTATTGAAAGAAACCCTGGTGAGACCCCTCCTGAAGAAACAATCTCTCAACCCAGACATCCTGGTGAATTACTGTCCGATCTCCATCCTGCCTTTTTTGAGCAAGGCTGTTGAGAAACTTGTGGCACAACAGCTCGAGGATCACCTTGTGTCTTTTGTCTTCTGTGAGTCATTCCAGTCAGGTTTTAGGGCCAGACACAGCACAGAAACTGCATTAGTTAGGATGCATAATGATCTACTCAAGGCTAGAGATAGAGGGGACCAGTCAATTCTGGTTCTCCTCGCTCTCTCTTCAGTTTTCGACACTGTGGATCACTTTGTGCTTCTCGATCGGCTCTGTGAGTATTGTGGACTTGCTGGTATTGTTATCAAATGGTTTGAGTCCTACCTCTCTGACAGAGTGCAAGGGGTAGTGATGGGATATTTCTCCTCCTCTCCAATGCCCCTGTCATGTGGAGTGCCCCAAATTTCAATCTTGTCACAGATGCTGTTTGCAGTGTATATGCTGTCCCTGAGTGAGATCATTTGGCAGTTCAATGTGGAGTTTAACTGCTAAGCAGATGACAAGATGAGACCCAGCTGTATCTGTCATTTGCTCCCTGAACATCTGATGCTGTAGACATTCTAAACACCGGCCTGGCAAAAATCAATGACTGGATGTCCTCCAGCTGGTTGCAACTGACATCAGACAAGATGTAGATTCTTGTGGTCAGGCTGGGTCACAGGCATGATGGGATGGCTCCTGGAACTGACACAGGACTCTTTCTGGGTTCTGCTCCATTAGTGGCCTCCCTGTGGGTGCACAGCCTTGGTGTGATCCTGGACAGCAGACTGACACTCGAAGATCAGGTGTCTTCTGTTGTCAAAAGTGTTTTTTACCAGTTAAGAAACATCACCAGGATCAAGTCCCTCATTCTGCCTGAAGACCTACCGACAAGTATTGTGCAAATCTGACAAATTTCACTCTGCGAAAAATTTCATGGAATACTTGCATTTCATTACATTTTTAGTGGGGCAAAATGTGAAATTCCACCCTCGAACCAGTGAAATTCACCATTCGCTACTACTTCCTGAGTCCCTGGTGTCTATTGTGGTCCCCCCCGGCCACTTATGGCTACCTTTTTAAACAAACAAACAAACAAACAAAAACATATATATATATATATATATATATATCCTCTCCCTGGTGTCTAGTGGTTGCCCCCTCACCCCTGGCCGATCTCTGGCTGAAATTAAATAAAGTACCCCCTCCCCTTGAGTTACCTTCATGTCCCTCCCGAGTCCTCCTGACTCTCCTTTAGTTAAAAAAATAAATAAATAAAATGTCCAACTCCCTGGTGTCTAGTGCCCCCCCCCAAGATCACTGCCAAAAATGTAGGGTCTTCCTGGTGTCTAGTGGTTCCTCCACACCCCTGGCTGATCTTCATCCAAAATTAAATAAATCCCCCCTCCCTGAGTTACCCTCATGTCCCTCCCAAGTCCTCCTGACTCTCCTTTAGTTAAAAGAAAATGTCCAACTCCCTGCTGTCTAGTGGACCCCTCACCCCCCATCCTGTCAGCAGATACAGCCCACCCTGCTTTCCCCCAGTACCCTGATCGGGCCACTGGCACAGTCCTCCACTCATCTCCATGGCTGACAGCCTGACTGAAGGCTTCAGTGAATGAGCATGTGCTTATACAGCACTAACCTTGATTCTTCAGTTTGCAGTTCAGCCTTGAAGAGTTCAGACGTGTCACAGTCCACAGGAGATGACAGCCACTGACCTCCATTAGTAAGTATAGCAAGTAAAGGGCAAGTGGGGGTGTGAGGTGGTTGGTACTCAATGGGAGGGTTGGGATGGGGGAAGGGGTGGGGGAGATGATGAGGGACCATTTTCTTTTTACAGGATTAAAAAAGACATCAAGGAATGGTTTTCTTTTTTACAGACTAAAGCAAATGTTTGGGGACACTGAGGGTGGGCTCCCTAGTGTCCCACAGTACTGGGGGGTAGGACAGAACTGGGGACACTGGGTGTGGGCTCCCCAGTGTGCCACACTGATGTGGGGGCTACTGCCAACACAGGGATTGAGCAGCCCATTGTTAGCAAATACTGGTATTAAAGTACATTTTTGCGGGACACTGGGAGTGGGTTCCCCAGTGTCCTACAGTACTGGGGGGTGTAAGTGACATCTGGGAACAAAGGGAGTGGACTCCCCAGTGTCCCATAATGGTGAGGGGGTGGTGAGGTTTTCATTATACTCCCAGCATGGGGATTGGGCACTCCAATGTCGGGACTAATGTTTATCAAATGTTAATATCCCTCTGCCCCCTTCCTGTTACAGGCTGTCAAAGTGGAAAAACTGCTTTTTTTTTATGGAAACACCAACCGATGTTTACCTAAATGAGGGTTAAGGAATCTGATTGTGGTGTTGTTTTTTGGAAAAAATGGCCAGAAGTGCTTTTGTTTTTTTTTTGTTTGTTTTTTTTTATCAGGGGAAGATTTTTTTTTTCACTGCAAGTAGTGCCAGAAATTTGCATCAGTTTTCATGAAAAGTGCCACAAATTTGCAGCAGCTTTCCTGCAACAGTGTTGTTAGTTGTGAGAAAATTGGTGCAATTTGTGGCAATAGTGCTGCAAATTTGCAACACTACCAAGGGCCAGAATGTTAAAAACATGTTTCCGGCCACTATTTAAAAAAAATAATGTCAGATCCATGTTCCTCTGACCCAAATTAGGTAAACACAACTGATGGTGTTTACAAAGGGGCAGTATTTGTTAAATTACAGTGTTCTTCCCCCTATCTAACTGAAAACAAGATGGTGGCAGTGCAACACTACTGAACCCATTTGTGACAGTGAAACGTACTTTTGGAAAGCAAAAAGTGCTTTTTCATGGCACATCTATTGTTTCCCTTAGACTATAATAGGAAATTTTAAAATTTAATAACTTTTAAACAAATTTATATTTTTTCACCAAACCTTCAAAAGGCACATCAGTGACCCAGAACCCATATACCCTAATTTTTTAGACCAGATCCCCAAATTGTTTCAGACTTACAGATGAGCAAAGAATTTGCACCTACATGGTAAATTTCAAATTTTTTGGCACTCCACAGCTCCGCAACTGCACCAGTGACCAGAACAAAATTTGCCAGATCCAGAGAACTATGGTGCCAGACAGTGCAGGAAACATTGGGGCACATCGGTCATACAGTTGCAAAGTTATTAAAGTGCAACATTTTGGGTTTAACATAGAAGTGGCCAGGCAACCATAACTACAGTGGCACCACCGTCACACCACTATAATATATATACAGTGTAGTTCTCTTGTAATGGACACATTTGTGCAAGCAGGTTTAATCTCTTTATATGGGGTGTCCGCTATATCCTAAAATCTTAAAATATAAATCTCCTCCACCACAGCTCAAACACAGGCATTAAAATAAGAACATGCCCCCTCCTCTGCCAACCAGAGTTATAGGGAACTGCTTTTGTAGCTGACTGGGAACTGAACAGTAAACAAGATTGGAAAGATTTTGTTGTACAGTACCTGTGCTCATTGGTATTAGGGGGATGAGCAGTAAACATGATTGGTAAGATTTTGTGAACAGAACTTGTGCTGATCGGGGGATTAGGAGGGTATAGGAGTAATCCCCTGGAGTAAAGTGTTTGGTATCAGGCATCAAATAAGATGAGTGATGTCTTTATAGTGTTAGAAAAAAACAGCTGAATAATCAGGTGAAAATTAGCAGGCAATATGTAGCATGTAACGGGGATACAGAGGAGCTCAGAGTGTCTGCTACTCAGGGGTTGCAGAGTATACACAGTATATATATTCATTGCAAAAAACTCAGTTTTAATGCAGCAGTTAGGGTTGATTCCACACAAACAAAAGTGTGGAAATTCAGTGTTAGGGTTACCAGCCCTACCACCCCACCCTCCATACACCAACAGGTGTCGGGTGTGTGCTGAGGTTGTCAGCCTGACTCTCACCCCATTCCATGTGTAAACAAGCTGAAATAGTACAGTATAGGAGAATGAGGTGAGAGTTAGGCCCAACAACCCCCAATGCACACCCTAAAGCCTGTTGGTGTATGGTGGGTGGGGAGGTGGGGGTTGGGGTGGTAGGGTTGGTAACCCTAACATCAAATTTCCAGACTTCTGTTGGTGTGGAATCAATCTTAACTGCTGCATTAAAATGGAGTTTCTTGCAATGAATTTCCATTCTTTTTGAGAAACTGTAATGTTACTTGTATGCATATTGTACGTGGGAGCATGGGCCCTCTGGGCCTGCCGCCCACCAACCCATAACTGTAGAGGCATAGTGCAGGAGGCCCTGTGCTCCTGGTTTAGCAAATGGTATGCATAGGTAGATGCTGGCCCTCTGGAGAAATTTCGCTCCACCGCCTTATAAGTATCTTAGTTAGGTATCATAGGTATATCAAGCTACAAGGACACAAAGTTCACAAAGCTTGCCAATAGGGTCTAGTCATTTTGGTACTTAACCCTGTTCCCGATTGCTACATCCAAATTATTTTTAAATGTATCCATATTAGGACTGTCCACTACTTCTGCTGGTAGCTGGTTCCACGTAGAAACGACCTTAAGACTGAATCAGTGCTTTCCACGTAGAGATTTCCATTTTGGAACATATAGTTGTTTAGCTTGCCCTCTGGTGTTAAACTTTTGATCAGTTCTGATGATGCCTAACTCATTGATGAGGGTAGTATTGTTTAGTGCTCTATATATTAGGCACATGTCTCCACTTAATCTTCTATATTGTAGTGTATACAATTTTAGTGTGCTCAGCCTGTTTTCGTAAGTCATACTTAACATACCCGTGAGGGCTTTAGTAAACCTCCATTGGACTCTCTCCATTCTATCTATATCTTCCTTATGGTATGGAGACCATGTCTGCACACTATACTCCAATTGTGGCCTCACCAATGCAGTGTACAAGGGGAGTAGTACTTCTGTCGTTCTACTCGACATATGCCTAAGTATACAGTTTTGTACTTGATTTACTTTGCCAATTTGATTTTTACAATGTGTTCTAAATTTTAAATCAGGGTTTACAGTTATCCCCAAGTGTCTTTCCTGTTCTGTTTCCAATAAATCTATGTTGCCTAATTTATATTTGTGTCATTTATTATGTATACCTAGGTGCATAACATGCACTTAGTAGGGTTTAACAATAGTTTATTGGTACTAGCCCAACTCTGTATATTGTTCAAAGCTGACTGAAGTGCTAAACTACTGTCAGGCTGATTTAAAACTGCTCCTACCCGACAATCATCAGCGAATTTTAGCATCGATATATTGGGATCTCTAATAGTTAATGTAGATACGTAGATATTGGAAGGTCAGTGTCCCAGTACTGAACCCGGTGGTACTCCGCTGGTGACTGGAACCCAGTCTGAAATCTCCCCATTTACAGTAACTCGCTGCTTACGTCCTATCAGCCAATTATTTACCCAATTAATTATATGCTTGTTTAGATTGTATTTTCTCAGGGTATTAAGTTCGAAGTGTGGCAGTTTGTCAAACACCTTGCCAAAATTTAAAAAAAACAAATCCACAGATTTACCCAAGTCAATCTCCTTAGTCACTAGCTCGTAAAATACCAGCAAGTTAGTTTGGCAGGACCTAGTCTTGGTAAACCCACGCTGTGTTGGGTCAGTTAGCCCGGCTTGTTCAAGCTGCTCCTGTATAAGATCTTTAATAATACTTTTGAGTATTTTTCCCATAAGGGAAGTTAGGCTAATAGGCCTATAATTCTCAAGGTTAGTTTTTAATCCTTTTTTATAGATGGGCACTACTGTAGCTACCCTCCAATCTTGAGGAACTTCTCCGGTTTTAAGAGACTGTTGTAGTATACTAGTAAGAGGAAGATATATATCATCAGCTATTTCTTTTAACACTCTAGGATGGATTTCATCCAGGCCTGGTGATTTATTGATGTCCAATGTCCTTAACTTGTCAAGAACTACTTTAGGTGGTATAGTGGGCTCATCAATAAGAGGTAGATCTACGGTGTTTTGCATCCTTTCATCTTCTGTATTGAATACAGTAAAAAAAAAGTAATGGGTATGAATATTAGCGGCTTCAAAATTTTAAGCTTGTTTGCCATCATTAGTTGTAAAGGGTCCTGTAGGGTTTGTCTTCCCCTTTGTTCTATTAACATGGGCAAAAAAAGCTTTCTTATTATCTTTTACTTTATGTGCCAAATTCAATTCATATTTAGATTTAGCAGTCTTTATCATACTTTTTATACTTTTCACTAATAGCCTACACCTGGGGACAAGATGAGAATATCCTTTCCTAATCTTCCTAAAATGTCTTTTTTATTTATTGCTTGTTTTATTGGTGCATTAAACCATAGAGGGGTAATTTTGTGTCTATTTTTGTATTTATTTGTTGTAGTATGTATATTTCAATAAGACGTTTTAGTTTGTATATCAATGACCTCCATCTACCCTCAACTGTCAATGTGATAAATTCTTTGGGCCAATCCCATTGTTTAAGCCCAGTTTTTATACCCTCAAAATCAGCTTTATAAAAGTTTAGTGTTAGAGTAGATCCAGTATTTATTTGTTTTAACTTCCCAATAATTTGAAAGAAAACCATTACTGAGAGGGTCCCCTACTCTAATATTGGAGATACAATGTTCTGTATTAGTTAAAATAATATCCAATATTTTGTCATTTCTTGTGGGGAATTGCACTTTTTGTTCTAACCCCAGTTCCTGAAAAAGATCCAGATATCGACCTTCAGTTTTATTAACTGTGGAAGCTGTTTAATAGTCAATATTAGGTAGGTTAAAATCCCCAAAAATCATAAGATTACTAGCTGGGCTCAGGTTTTCTCTGTGATTTAAAAGTGCCCTGTCATCCTCGGATGTTCTAGATGGAGGTCTATATACAAATCCTAAAGTAAAAGAGGGTCCAATCTGGGGAAAGAGTTTGATCCATAATGATTCAAGATTAGGAATATCTGCTGGAATTTCCTCACTCAATATGTTGTTTTGTAAGTAAATTGCCACCCCCCCCACCTTTCCTGTAGATCCTACTTTTAGAGTATACATTGCAACCCAAGATATCTTTATCCCAACAGTCATTCTCTTCCCACCATGTCTTAGTAATTAATGCAATTTGAATGTTTTTTGTTTCCAAAAGATGTTTAAATTCTTCAAACTTGTTGGTCAAACTTCTAGCATTAATCAATACACCGTTCCAGCCCAAGTGGTTAAAGTTTGAAAAATTAGCTATATGACTTGTATTCATATAGTCACTCGAGGCCCTCTCCCCTCGCCCAGTTTAAATGAAATTTTATAACTCTATTTATTTTGTTCCCCAAGATCCTAGTTCCAAAATGATTTCAGTACAGACACGTAGTGCATGCCTAGAGACATTCCAAGTAATCCTTGTACTGCAAATGTGGCAATATATCAGTAATCATAGCAACTTTGGAAAAAATTCCTTTACAGTTGTATTCGTGACCCAGCCACCTTCATGCATGCTTAGTACACCTATATATATATATCCGTTAGGGCAGGTATAGTTAGTGTTGGAGGGCCACTTCTATGTTAAATACCAAAGTTTGCACTTTATTAACTTTGCAACCATTTGTCAGATTTGCCTGAAATGCTGCATGCGTGGCCTCCGATCATAGATCTCTGGATTTGAAAAGTTTTGTTCTGGTCGGATATACAGTTGTGGAACTGTGAGGCATCCAAAATGTGAAAACTTCTGCAGATTTTTTGGTCGGGCATAATGGACTGAAGAATGCATCTGAGTGGATTCAGATTTGCATGTCTGTATGTTGCCTGGTTTGAGCTGGTTCCTTTTGAAGATCTGGTGAAAAAATAGTAATCTTTTAAAAAGTCATTCAAGTTTTTCATGTCCCATTATAGCCTATGGGAAAATTTATATGTGCATTGCAAAAACTTTTGCAATCACGTTTTTGTTGTCATGCTCCTTGAATTTTTTTTGTGCTGCTGCCATCTTGTTTTCAGTTAGTGAGAGACAAAAAACATTGTAACTCAAAAAATAATGCCATTTGGTAAACACCAACAATTGTGTTTACCTAATCGGACCCTGAGGAACATGACCCTGGCATTAGTTTCTCAGCAGGTTTTTGCACCATTCTGCCATTTTGTTGTCACGACAACATTTTTTGTTGTCACAGCAATAATCATGATAAAAAAAAGGAACCTCGACAACATTTTTCTTTGTGTGATACCATTCCAATTACAGAGCTAGGAGTGCTGCGAACACATTACAGTAATCACGAAAACACTGCACAAACACATTTTCCCATGTGTTGTTTTCTTTGTCACTTCATTGTGCAAAGGTGGATTGTGCTTTTGGCTTGAAATGTGCATGGTGGCAAGCCCTCATCCCACAGATGTGCCTTGTGGTGGTTTGGTCCCAAAACATTCAATGGGTCCATAGTTACAGTGTTCCAAATTTGAGAAATTTCCCATAGGATAACATTGCGGTGCCTGTGGCACCTTTCGGCACCTGTATCTCAAAAATGAAGCGAGATATTGATTTTTCACTACCCACAGCCGAGTTCACTTTTAGGTGAGCTAAGCTTGTGAGGAAGTTTCAAAGTCATAGATTACACTTGCAGTGGATTTTTTTTCCTAGGTTGTATGGTTACTGAGATATTGGCAAATAACTGTTACAAGTGTTCCTTTTCAGTACTATGGGGCTGTTGTATGGCTCTTTTTCTATGTGTAAGTGGGAGTGCAGGGTCCGTAGGGCCAACGCTCCCACAGACACATATCATTATGCACAAATGAGCAGTTTGCTGGAAGCATGGGGCCTGAAGGGCCCATTCTTCCACCAGCACATACCAGTTATCAGGTGCAATACACTGTAACTAAACAGTTTAGTCTTTTTGCTTGAAATTTGCAGGGTATAAAGGGGTGCTCAAGAGAAATGAATTATGCTGTTTAGGAGTAAAAAATGTCATTGGTTCCATAGATATGCCATAACAAATAGAGATTTTTCTCATAGAATAACATTGTGGCACCCACAGCACTTTTCGATGCCCATATCTTGGAAACGATGCGAGATAGAGAGTAAGTCAACTTATCTCATGTGGAGGCTTCGCTGTCATGATTACAACAGCACTAGAATTTGTTTCATAGCTGCTACAGTTGCTGTTAGTGTTACAAGTGTTTTTTGCCCTATAGGGCTGCTGTATGTCTCCATAGTTATGTGTGAGTGGGAGTGCAGGGCCCAGGGTGCACTCCTGAATGAGTATGTTATTATGCACAAAATGGGCAGTTAGGTAGAGATCGGGGCCCTTCTGGTTACAGTACACTTTTTCAAAAAGTAAGGAAATTCTTTGCAAAAAAACTTAATGCATCAGTTAGGGTTGCTGTCACAGTGACAAAAGTTTAAAAATTCAATGTTATGGTTAATCCCCCTACCACACCACCCCCACCCACCCATTCTACACACACCAACAGATGTTATGGTGTGCTATTGAGTCATCAGTCCTAACTCTCACCCCATTCACTTATACTGTAGTGTGTCAGCTTGCTTACATGGAATGGGGTGACAGTAGGCCCTGATAACCCATGGCACCACAGCATCTGTTGGTAATAATACAGATGAGGATGAAACAAGGTAGTGGGAGGGTTAACCTAACATCAATTTCCAGACTTTGTCGCTGTGACATCAACCCTAACTGATGCATTAATGAAGTTTTTTTCAACGAATACACCTATATGTATATTATGGCAGCACGGTAGTGCTACCATAGTTAGGGTTGAGTACCCCTTTTAAAGTTAAATGATGAAATTCTTCACCTTAATAACTTTGACATCGATCAATGGATTTGCCTGAAATTTGGCAGACATGGGGTGTAACCATAGATCTTGGGATCTGGCAACTTTTGTACTGGTCAGATATACAGTTGCGGACTTATTAAGTGACATTCATGCATGCAATTATGTTTTTTTGTACATTCTATGCTCATACCTGCAGGTTGCATGATTTATGCGACCAGTCTGAAAACTTCACAGAACGTGCGACCGAGGTCCCCAATGTGCCTTTTGAAGATTTTGTGAAAAAATATTAAACGGTTCAAAAGTTATTAAAAAAACAAATTCCCATTATAAGTCAAAGGGAAAAGTTAACAAAAAGTTCAAAAGTGTCGCAAATGCACTTTTTAGTGTAGCAAATGGCCCTAGTAGTGTTGCAAATCTGCCATTTTGTTTTCAGTTACTGATCACAGAAATGCTTGGCATTTAAAATTGCGACCATCTAGGGACATAATTATTTTTGTGTTTACCTATTCGAGCCCTGAAGATGCTAGCCATGTCTATATTTTTGGGTTAAACACCCCAGAAATATGTTTTTCAAATTTCTGGGAAAAGTAGTGTCGCAAAGTAGTGTCGCACCTGCAACACTTTCACAAATTTTTGTGAAAGGTGTCGCTAATCACAACACTACTTTTCAAACTATGGCCAAATGACAGGAATTCTTTGCCACCTTGCTGCAAAGGAATGGTTTGGACTTTTGAGCTGAAATTTGGAGGGAGGAAAGCCAACATCTCACAGATGTGCCTTTTGGTAGTTTGGTGAAAAAATACTGGATGGACACAAAGTTATGATACTCTGAAGTTGACATTTTTTCCCATTGACTAACATGGTGGCATCCGCCATGCCTTTCTGAGCTCGTATCTCGGAAACGGTTCAAGATACGGAATTTTCATCTCAAAAATGTATGCAGCTAGTGAATACCTAGCCAGGAAACTCATGAATCATGTGAAATTTAATTTTTTTTTCTACGTCATATGGTTACTGAGATATTAGCAATTTAGTATTACAACTGCTCGTTTTCTGCTCCGAGGCACATTATTGTGCATACATTCTTTGTTTTCATTGTGTTTCTCAATGGAGCTTTTGGGGACAAATAGGGTGTGCACTCCAGTTACTGTTACATGTAGGCTTTACTCTTGTGTTTCCATGCCCGTTTGCATTAGCGTTCCTGTGTACGCCACTATGTGCATTACCCTTTGCGTTTCGTTTGTGCTTGTGTTTCTGTTACTGTTACCATTTCTGTCTCCACTAATGTTTGTGTTTGTGTTTTGCTTAGCATCACCATGTGCATTACCATTTCTGTTGGAGGCCACCCTTCCATTTCCATTTGCATTTCTCTTTCATTTTTGCATCATCGTTGTTCTTATCATTTCCATTTGCATTTCCAATTGCGTTACCATGCCCGTGCATATTACTGTTTGCATTTCCATATGCACTTTCATTTGCATTTCTGTTTCCTTTGGCGTTATTGTTGCTGTTACCATTACCATTTCCTTTTAGAATTGTAGTACCATGACCGTGCTCATTATGGTTTGCATTTCCGTACTCGATTGCATTTGTGTTTCCGTTTCTGTTTCCTTTCATGTTACTGTTGCTGTCGCAGTTATCATTTGCATTTACAATAGCGGTACCTTGACCGTGCTTGTTACCAGTTGCGTTTCCATATGCGCTTGTGTCTCCATTTGTGTCACTTTTTGGTTTGGCATCACTTTGCACCTGTGTTTTCTCTTAATGCTTGCTTTACTATTTATGTTTGCATCACCATGTGCATAACTGTTAGTGCTTACATTAGCGTTGCTGTTACCCTTACTATGTCAGAAAAAAATCATGTGGTGGGGTTCCCGCGCTCCCACCACCACATTCCATTCACTATTTATAATCCTCATTCTCAAAAAGAAGGGAAATTAGAGGCAAAAAAACACAATTTAATGCATCAGTTAGGGTTGTTCCACAGTGACAAAAGTGAGGAAATTCATTGTTAGGGTTGAAAACCCTCCTTGCACCCCCTCAGCCCGCCCCACCCAACTGGCATCAGGGTGTGCATTGGGGTCGTCAGTCTAACTCTCACCCCATTCACCTATGCCTCAGCTTGTTCCATACATGTGATGCAGTGAGGTTGAGGCCAATGACAACACACACCCTGATGCCGGACAAGTGGATGGGGTGCAGAGTTTTCAACCCATGCACTGAATTTCCTCACTTTTGTCACTGCTGAACAACCCTAACTGATGCATTAAATGGAGTTTTTTGCCTCTAATATCTATCTATCTATATATATATATATTATGGTAGCATGGTAGTGCTACCGTAGTTAGGGTTGAGTACCCCATTTAAGGTTAAATGATGAAACTTTTCACCTTAAAAACTTTACCACCATTCAATGGATTTGCCTGAAATTTGGCAGGCATGGGGCATAACCACATAACCATAGCTCTTGGGATGTGCCAACTTTTGTACAGGTTGGATATACAGCTGCAGAGTTATTAAGCGACATTCCGAGGTGCATTTACTTTTTTTGCTCATTCTTTGCTCACACCTACAGGTCACACAGTTTGTGCTACTCATCCAAAACCTTCAGAGAATATGCAGCCAGGGTTCCCAATATGCCTTTTGAAGATTTCATGAAAAAATATTGAACGGTTCAAAAGTTATTCAAAAAACAAGTTCCCATTATAGTCAATGGGAAAAGTTAACAAAAAGTTTGACAGTGTTGCAAATGCACTTTTTAGTGTTGCAAATGACCCTAGTAGTGTCACAAATCCACCATTTTGTTTTCAGTTACTGTTCACAGAAATGCCTGGCATTTAAAATTGGGACCATCTGGGGATATAATTATTTTTGTGTTCACCTATTCAAGCCCTGAGGATGCTAGCCATGTCTTTATTTTGGGGTTAAACACCCCAGAAATATGTTTTTCAAATTTCTGGGAAAAGTAGTGTCGCACCTGTGACACTGTTGCACTTTTTTGTGAAAGGTGTCGCAAATCACAGCACTACTTTTCAATACTATGGCCCAAATGACAGGAATTGTTTGCCACCCTACTGCAAAAGAATGGTTTGGTCTTTTGGGCTGAAATTTGGAGGAAAGAGAGCCATCATCCCACAGATGTGTCTTTTCATGGTTTGATGAAAAAATATTAGACAGCTGTACAGTTATGGTATTCTGAAGTTGTAACTTTTTCCTATAGATTAACATTACGGCGCCCGTCGCATGACAGGAATTCTTTGCCACCCTGCTGCCAAATAACGGTTTGGTCTTTTGGGCTGAAATTTGGAGGAACAAAAGCCAACATACCTCATATGTGCCTTTTCATGGTTTGGTGAAAAAATATTACAGGGCAGCAAAGTTACAGCACACCAAAGTTAAAAATTGTTCTCATAGGATAACATTACGACGTCCGTTGTACCTTTCGGGGTCCGTATCTTGGAAACGGTGCGAGATAAGGACTTTTTGTAGGAAAAATGCTTAGCTACCCAGCTGGGGGTAAGTACAAAACTAGCCAGGAAAGTCATAATTCATACAAAATTTTTATTCTTTTTCTACGTCATACGGTTCCTGAGATATAAGCAATTTAGTATTCCAACTCCTCATTTTCTGCTCTGAGACCCATTATTATTCATACATTCTTTGTACTTACTGTGTTTTTCTATGCAGCTGTTGGGAAAAAACAGGTTGTGCACTTACTTTACTGTTAACCTTACTGTTTCCTCTTGTGGTTCCGTACTCATTTGCATTACCGTTCCCGTGTACGCCACCATGTGCGTTACCCTTTGCGTTTTCATTTGCACTTGCATTTGCATTACTGTTACCATTTACATTTTCACTTCTGTTTGTCTTTGCATTTACATTTGCATCACCTTACGCATTTTCGTTTGTGTTTGCGGACGCCCTTCTGTTTGCGTTTGCATTCCGTTTGTCTTTGGTTTGGCATCATCGTTGTTCTTACCATTGCCATTTGCATTTCCAATTGCATTACCATCACCGTGCATGTTACACTTTGTGTTTCCATACGCGCTTGCATTCGCATTTCCATTTCTGTTTCCTTTGGCATTTTTTTTTCTGTTATCGTTACCATTTGTGTTTCCAATTGTGGTACCATGACTGTGCGCATTACGGTTTGCATTTCTATTCGTGCTTGCATTTGTGTTTCTGTTTCCTTTGGTGTTATTGTTGCTGTTAACATTACCATTACCATTTGCATTTACAATTGCAGTACCGTGACCGTGATCATTACGGTTTGTGTTTCCATACATGCTTGCATTTGCGTTTCTCTTTGCTTTGGCATTATTTTTGCTGTTACCTTTATCATTTGCATTTGCAATTGCTGTACCATGACCGTGCATGTTACGCTTTGCATTTCCGTATGCACTTACATTTGCTTTTCCGTTTCTGTTTCCTTTTGCATTATTGTTGCTGTTACAGTTACCATTTGCGTTTACAATAGTGGTACCATGATCGTGCACCTTACCAGTTGCATTTCCATACGCGCTTGTGTCTCCGTTTGCATCACTGTTCACATTGGCATCAATTTCCACTTGCGTTTCTATTAAGATTTGCTTTACCATTTATGTTTGCGTCACCATGTGCATAAATGTTAGCGCTTGCATTTGTGTAGCAGTTACCATTACCATGTCACACAAAAGCATGTGGTGGGAGCATGGGGCCCAAAGGGCCCGTGCCCCCACCACCACATTCCATTCACTATTTATAGTACTCATTCTCAAAAAGATGTGAAATTCATGGCAAAAAACTCAGTTTAATGCATCAGTTAGGGTTGTTCCACAGTGACAAAAGCAAGGAAATTTGGTGTTAGGGTTGAAAACCCCCCTTGCACCACCCCAGCCGGCCCCCAACTGGCATTGGAGTGTGCGTTGGGGTTGTTGGTCCTAACTCTCACCCCAGTCTCCTATACCTCATCTTGTTTACACATATGATGGGGTGAGAGTTAGGACTGATGACCCAATGCAGCCCAATGCCAGTTGAGGCTGATGCAGGGGCTTTCAACCCTAACAACAAATTTCCTCACTTTTGTCGTGTAGAACAACCCTAACTGATGCATTAAACAGAGGTTTTTGCCAAGAAATATATATATATATATATGAATATATATATATATATATATAAACTATATGTGTGTATATATATATATATATATAGATATATGTAATAGATAACCCATTCTTAGGTGTGTGGTCGCACTCTGCTATACGCACACCTTGGTGTGCGTCAACCACCCAAGGCGTGCATATATCAGAGCATGACAGCACACTGTAGAGTGGGTTATCTATCTTATAAAATGGCAAAATTGTTTTTAAGGGGGGTAAAAGTGCAGGTGTGCAGTCATGCTCTGATATACGCAGGGTCATAAGATGTGTTTTATACAATCAGAACACTGGATTTGGATTTGGATCTCACTTTATAACTATAGCTATATATGTATATATTCTTTGCAAAAAACTTGGTTAATGCATCAGTTAGGGTGAATGCCACAGTGACAAAGGCAGGGAAATGATGCATTAGGGTTTCCAACCCTAACACCCTACCACCAGGTTTTCCACCCTTCCCTCCCCACCCTTCACACACCAACAAGTGTCAGGGTGTGCCATTGGGTCATTAAGCTCAACTCTCACCCCATTCCACATGTTTAATTGTTTAATTGTTTAATTAGTATTTCAGAAAGACCTTTGAGCGTGAGCTCTTTTACAAAGGTTTCACGTTAGGGTGGACAATAAGACAATACACATATTCAGTGGTTACAGAGGCCTGATCATTAGGCATTAAAGAGCGATTACATGACAATTAGACAAATAGGAGAAAAAAAAACTGAGCAGTTGTAATTGAATACTAAGCTATTTTTAATCGGTTGCCCTAAGTAGCACACCCTTGGAAACCTACAAATCCATTGATAGACTATGGTAGAGTAACTGCATAGGGTTTAACACTATCCCAGATGGCGAGAGGCTGGGTGACAGTGAAACAAGGGGGATTGGGTTTGAAACCAACCGCAGAGAGCGAGGTGGGGGATAGTGAAGCAGGGGGTCTGTGAAGGGGAGCAGCTCCAGAGGGCTTTGTCGAGTATGGTGTGTGTGGGGGGGTTATGGGAGGGGCAGTACCAAGTGCATTTAAAGAGGACTGATAGCTTACTTAAGCCCTTGGCTAGGCTGGAATGGAAACAGGGTTTTCTAGGTAGCCCTGCTGGGTGTTACCTTGGGGGTAGGCTTGTCTATCAAGTGGGGTCTGAGAAGCAGGTGCATTCTGAGTTAGACATTAGGTGCTGTTTGAGGCCTACTTTGAACGGAGACAGGTTGTTGTTTGTTTGTAATTTCATTGGGAGTTCATTGTAAACAAGCTGACACACTACAGTATAGGGAAATCAGGTGCGAGTTAGGCCTGATGACCCAATGGCACACCCTGATGCCTGTTGGTGTGTGGAGTGTGGGGGATGGGAGTGGGAACCCCCGGGAGTGGGATGTTAGGGTTGCAAACCCTAATACCTCAGTTACCTGCTTTTGTCATTGTCGTATTCACCCTAAATTATGCATTAACAAAGATTTTTGCAAAGAACTTCCCCTCTTTTTCAGACAGTATAATGTTATCCTCATTTTACTGTGGGAGTGCACTACATCTCACCATCCAGATAGTATAACAGTGTCCATATGTCACAGAGGGAGTGCAGGGTTCTTTGGACCCTGCACTCCCATCCCTTCATAGAGATTGTACAACACTGTCAATATGTCATGGTGGGAGTGCAGGATCATTTGGTCCTTGCACTCCCATCCCTCCATCCAAATATAACAACAGTGTCCATATCTTATGGTGGGAGCACAGGGTCCTTTGGACCCTGCAATCCCATCCCTCCATTGAGATAGTACAACTGTACCTATATGTCACGGTGGGAGTGCAGGGTCCTTCAGACCCTGAACTCCAATCCCTCCATCCACATAGTACAATAGTGTTCGTATGTCAGGACCCCATGCTCCCATCCCTCCACAGATGCACATATGTATGTAGCTATGGAAACACAGAGTCTCTGGCCCCTGCACTTCCACACATTAAGTTATGAGTAGGCATAGTGAAATTGCAACAAACAGTCATAACTCTGCCATCTTAAATACTTTTCACCCAAATGTCAACATAACCTTCTTAGCACCTCACATGTTCCCAGTACTGTAAATGTTCAAATCCATGTCAAATTGTAATTCTGTGCAACTGTAACACAGTTTATGCACCACAGTTGTGGAAAAACTTTTTTAGTAGGATTTGAAAAATGACAGCTGTACTGTTCATGAGGTGGTGTTGAAAAATGGCAATTTTAAAAATCTGGTATGAGACTATGAAAACCTGGCAAAGTTACACGCATGTCTAGAAACTGTGAAATGCACACTCGTATCATGGTCATTTTTTGGAATTTTTTCACCAAATTTTCAACATCAGCATTTTGGGACCTCCCCTCATGAATAGTGCAATTGTGATTTTGTTACTCCATCCCAACAACTGATTTTGCACAACGGATGTGCCATTCTGCACCACAGGCAGTGAAAACACATTCTGGGTAGGATGTGAAAAATGACAGCTGTACTGTTCATAAGGAGGTGTGAAAAATTGACAATGTTGAAATCTGAAGTGAAAACATTAAAAATTGGTGCAGTTACAAGTGTGTGTAGAAACTGCACAATGCACGCTTGTATCACTGTCATATGTTTTGGAATCTTTTCACCAAACTTGCAACATGGACTTTTTGGGACACCACCTCATGATCAGTGGCACTGTCATTTCATGAATATGTCCCAAAAGGTGATTCTGCATGGTGACCACAAAATCCCCGTTCAGGACTGAGAAACAAAATAACAGTGCTAGTGTTGACCAGGTGGTGTCCCAAGAACCCCATGTTGACAGTCTGGGACTACAATTCCCAAAAATGGCCAAGATACCAACATAAGTTGAAACCCCCCATTGACTCTCATTGTACGGCTTACCTTGATTCCTTAGATCATAGTTTGAAGAGTGCAGACATGTCCCCAGTACAGAGAAGATCACCAGTCCCGACCTCCAGAGGGTGAATATGGGTGAGGAGGATGCGGGGAGGTGGGTGCCCAGAGGAAGGGTGGGGAAGGGGTTAGGGGGAAGTGGGGAGGCAACAATGGAGAGTTTCCTTTTTTTCAGGGTTAAAAACAAAAAAATGACATCTGGGGATTGTTTTCTATATTCACAGGGAAAAAATAAAAAATACATTTGGGCAACTGGGATGGGCCCCCAGTGTGCCAGACGAGTTGGGAGACATCATACTGACATGGGGATTGGCCCCCCCAATGTCAGTACAATGAAAATAAATATATTTGGGAACACTGGGGTGGGCTCCCAATGTGCCAGATGAGTTTTGGGGGATCATACTGACACAGGGATTGGGCACCCAATGTTGGTAAAGTGAACATAAATAAATAAATTTGGTCTCCCAGTGTGCCAAACAAGTGTGTGTGTGTGTGTGTGTGTGTGTGTGTGTGTGTGTGTGTGAGGGGTGGGATATATGCTGACACGGGGATTGGGCACCCCATGTTGGATTCAAAAACAAGAAATTTGCCACACAGTAGTGTACTTCAATGCAGGATCCTGCATCAAAATGATGGAAAATTTCTATGCAGGATTCTGCATTGAAGAAAATACCTCGGGGGTCAGTTTTCTTATTTTTACAGGTTTAAACAATAAATATATTTTGGTACACAGGGGTGGGCTTCCAGTGTGTCCAATAATTGCACTCTATTGTGTGAACAAAGCAGTGGGTCTTCCTTGACTGCAGCTGGCAGCATGAGTTCCAACTGCGGCTGCAGAAGTCAAGAAAATACTAGTCTTCTCATAGAGAGGATGGACTACAAGCCGTTCTCTGTATAAGCTGGCACCGACATAAAAACTGATTTGGGGCCAGCTTAAAAAGGAAAAAAAATCAGAATATACCTGAAGAGGTCCTCTTTAGCTGTCTTCTGATTTTTGTTTTTGTTTTGAAACATTAGATACTTCAACATCCTTGCTAAACGGCAAAACAAGATGGTGTATGCAACACTGCTCAATCAATCGAAGGACTGTGAACTGTATGGCAAATAACAGCATTCTTTGCGAAAAGAAGCAGGTATTTTTCATACAGTACTCCTATTGTTTGAAAATAAGCTGGTATTTTTTGCACAGTATTTCTATTGTGCGAAAAATATATTTTTCATGCTGACATATGCATTTTTCCATAGGAAATAATGGGAAAATTAAAAATGTCATAACATTTGAACGGATTAATAATATTTCACCAAACCTTCACAAGACACATCTGTGACCCAAAAGCTTTCTATCCTAAAAATTTCAGACTAAAACCTAAAGCCCTTCTGAGATCCAGGATGACAAATAAATGTTAAAAAAATAGATTTTTCAGTTTTTTCAACACTTTATATCTCAGAAATCACTCAACAAATTCCCACGACATTTGGCAGGTCCAGAGACCTTCCCATAGAGATTAAGCATGACAACTGTCTTGCATATCCATTGAATCACTCCAAAGTTATTAAGGTTCAAAGTTTGGACTTTAACATATAAGTGCTGTTTCACGCTAACTATACTGGCATGACCGTGCCAGTAATATATATATATATATATATATATATATATATATATATATATATATATATATATATACACACACACATATACATATGTCAAAAATCTCTGTTTAGTGCATCAGTTAGGGTTGTTCCACAATGAGAAAATTGATGAAATTTGGTGTTAGGGATGCCACCCTGCATCCCACTCCCACCACCCAACCAACAGGCATCAAGATGTGCATTGGGGTTATCGGCCCTAACTCTCACTCTGTGTGTCCATAACTGTGTGTACACCTCTTCAATGGTCACACAGCACAACAAACAAACAATGTAACATGCACAATTCAGCAATCGTAAGTGCCAGTGACCCAAATAATGGAACAGTCAAAGATGAATATAAATCTTTGTACATTCCATTGCCAGCCAAATCGGACACATGGTTTAGAAGTTATTGAAGCATAATGAACCATATTTTCATCCATTGGCATGGCATAATTCCACACCTGTTAATGTTTTACACACCAAACCACTGCAAAACACTTCTGTACCACTAGGGCTACCTATGTTTTTAACTTCTAACCAGTATCACCATGCAGAACGCTATGTGCAAAACATTAAATGCATCACACAGTATCTCTGCAGTGAATTATTTTTCCAACATGTAAACATCAATATTCATATCCCCAGGACATCCACTCAACACCCTCCAAATTTCATGTGAAAAGACCACAGCGTTCCAGAGATATTCAATATTTACATTTCTGCACCTTCAAGAAGCCTTCCACCAAAAAATGGCAGAAATGCCAGCCGAAAATGCACTAAAATGGAGGGCCTGGTGGCTGAAAAATCTGTAACTGTGAGGGGGGGCCAACTTCAAATGGCAATAACTCTGGAATGGAACAACAGTTTTTCACCAAACAAAAACTGGCATGTTCCTTGAATGCAGGTCTTTCTACTTAGCAGGTTTCTTATCAATCAACCACACACTGACTGTACTGTGCATCCTGGAAGACAGTGCAGAAAAAATAGCAAAAACAATATTTTGCACTGCACTGCGCAAACGCAAAAACACAAACAGTGAGGTAAAAGAAAATAGTAACACTAACAGTAACATAAAGGCAAGCGTAAATAGTAACGCACACAGTGATGCAAATGGAAATGATAATGCAAATGGTAAGAGAAATGCAAGTGCAAATGTAAATAAAAACAGAAATGGTAATGTAAATGGTAACGCGAATGCTAATGGCAACAGAAATGCAAACAGTAATGAAAACGGTAATGAAAATGCAAACAGTTGCAGAAATGCAAACAGAAACACAAACAGTAATGGCAGTGGTGATGCAGAAGGAAACAGTTATGCACTTGACAATGGAAATGCTACCGATAATGCAAACACTAAGGCCAATGGAAACGCAAATGGTAATGAATATGCAAATAGTAACGGTAACGTAATTGGAAACGCAAATGGGTATGGTAACACCAACGATGATGCCAAAGGAAACAGTAACACAAACGGAAATGCAAATGCAAGTGTGTACTCAAATGCAAATGGTAACACACATGGCGATGCAAAAGTAAATGCAAACAAAAATGTTAATGGAAACGCAAACAGTAACAGTAACCCAAGCGCAAATGCAAATGCAAAGGGTAACGCACACAGTAACATAAACCAAAATGATAATGCAAACGATAAGAGAAATGCAAATGCAAACATGAATGAAAACAGAAATGATAACACAAACTGTAACAGAAATGTAAACGATTACAAAAATGATAATGAAAAGGCAAACGGAAATAGAAACGCAAATGGTAAAGGCAGTGGTGCTGCAGAAGGAAAAAGTTATGCACTCGACAACGGAAATGGTACCAAAATGCAAACACTAAGGCCAAGGGAAACACAAATGCAAATGGTTATGAAAACACAAACAGTAACGGTAACGCAATTGGAAATGCAAATGGTTATGGTAACACAAACGATGATGCCAAAGGAAACAGTAGCGCGTTTGCAAACATAAATGGTAATGCACACGGTGATGCAAAAGTAAATGCAAACAAAAACAAAAATGGTAATGGAAATGCAAATGGTAACAGTAATGCAAACGCAAGTGCAAATGCAAACACAAAGGGTAAAACACATGGTGGCATAAACGGAAACGCTAATGCAAATGGTAACAGAAACACAAGCGGAAACGTTAATGGTAACAGTAACACAAATGCAGACCTTTTTTTCCCAAAAAGGTGCATTCAGTGAATACAAAGAATGTATGCATAATAATGGCCCTTAGAGCAGAAAATGAGCACTTGGAATACTAAATTCCTTATACCTCAGAAACTGTATGACATAGAGAGCCATAACTTTGCAGCGCTCTAATATTTTGTTACCAAACTACCAAAAGGCACATCTGTAGGATCTTGACTTTCTTCCTTCCAAATGTCAGCCAATTTCCCTATTGTTTTGGCCATAGTGTCTCAAAGTACTTTCACAAATCACAACACTTTCACAAATGAAATCATGCAAGTGTCGCATATGCGAAAGTACTTTGCAACACTACTTTTTACAAAAATTTAAAACATTTCTGGGGTGTTTTACCCCCCAAAAAAGACATGGCTAGCATCCTCAGGGCTCGACTAGGTGAACACAACAAGAATTGTGTCCTTAGAGGGTCCCTAATTTGAATGCCAAGCATTTCTGTGGCCACCTACTGAAAACAAGATGGCCAATCTGTGACACTACAAGGGCCATTTGCAAAAATAAAAAGTGTATTTGTGACACTTTCGCATATTTTGTTAACTTTTCCCATTGACTATAATGGCAAACTTGTTTTTTGAATACTTTTGAACTGTTTAATATTTTTTCAAGAAATCTTTGAAAGGCACATCGGGGACCCTGGTTGCATGATCTCTGAAGGTTTTGAACCAGTCAAACAAACCATGCGGGCTGCAGACACGAGCAAAGAATGTGCAAAAATGCATAACTTGTGCTTTTTGTGGCATTCTGTAGCTCCTCAACCGTACATCTGACCATAACGGCACTTGTCAGGTCCAGAGATCTATGGTACCAGACTGTGCATGCCAAATTTCAGGCAAATCTGTCATACAGTGGCAAAGTTATTAAGCTGCCACATTTCAGATTTAACCTCAAATGGGGTACTCAACCCTAACTATAGTGGCACTACCGTACCACTATAATATATATCGTCAGACTCAACTCTCACCCCATTCCATGTGTAAACAAGCTGACGTGCTACAGTATAGGAGAATGGGGTGAGAGTTAGGCCTAACAACCCCACGACACACCCCAATGGCTGTTGGTGTGTGGAGGATGGAGGGGGGGTGGAGTGGTAGGGTGGTAACCCTAACATCACATTTCCATACTTTTGTTGTTGTACTATCAACCCTAACTGATGCATTAATTAAGTTTTTTGCAATGAATTTCCTTTCTTTTTGAGAAAGTGTAATATAACTGAAAACTGTTATGTGTTTGTGGGAACGCAGGCCCTTTGGGCCCTGCACTCCCATGTACACATAAGTACAGAGCTATACAGCAGCCCCATAGTACTGAAAAGGAACCCTCATAACACTTATTTAGCAATATCTCAGTAACCATAGCAACTAATAAAAAAAACACTGCAGTTGTAATTAGGACTTTGAAATCTCCACGCAAGCTTAGTCTATGGTGGACTAAGCTACGGGTAGCAAAAAATCTGTATCTCAAATCGTTTTCAAGATAGGGGTGCCACAATATTAGCCTATGGGAAATTTCTCAACTTTGGAGCACTGTAACTTTGTAACCATTTTAAATTTTCATTACCAACCCACAAAAAGGCACATCTATGGGTCCAGGGCTTGCCACCCTGCAAATTACAGCCAAAAAGCCCTAACCATTTAGGTGCAGTGGTGTGGCAAATAAATCGTATTTTTTGGTGTAGTAGTGTCACAAATTGTGACAGTACAGATGGCATAGTGTTGTGATTTGTGAAAGTGTTGCAAATGTATTGTCATAATTTGTGACACTATGTGAGACCCGATTTAAAAAAATATATTTCTAGGAGGTCCTAGAAAAAATCTGATGGCACCACTGTGTTCCTCAGGCCCTGTTTATGTAAACAAAACTGTTAGTGTTTATATAGGGGCAGTAGAATTTGAATTACAGACTTTTTTTCACCACTAACTGAAACAAGATGGCGGCAGCATGAGTGAAAGGGCCATTTACAACAGTAAAATGCACTGGCAGCAGCTTTCATGAGGCACATATATTTTTTTCTATTGACTGTAATAGGAAAATTAAAATTTGAATAACTTTTGAATGGATTAATGTTTTTTCACCAATTCTTCAAAATACACATCAGTAACGCAGACTGCATCTTCCCTGAAGATTTCAGACCAGATGGACAAATCATTTGGACTGTAGCCCCGAGCAAAGAAATGCACAAAGACATCCCTAGAACCACTTATGTCACCATTACGCAACTTGTCAGATCCAGATAACTATGGAGCCACACTGTGCATGCAAAATTTCTGGCAAATATATCATAAGGTTGCAAAGTTACTAAAGTGCAAAATTTGGGGTTTAACATAGAAGTGACCAGGCAACCCTAACTATAGCTGCACTACTGTGTGGCTATAATATATATCCATTGCAAAAATCTCTGTTAATGCTTCAGTTAGGGTTAATAACATAATGACAAAAGTTTGAAAATGTGTTGTTAGGGTTACACCCCTACCACCCCCCACCCTCCACACACCAACAGGCACCGGGGTGTGCATTGGGGTCATCTGCCTAACTCTCACCCCATTTCATGTGTAAATAAGCTGAGTTGGTGCAGTATAGGAGAATGGGGTGATAGGCCTGATGACCCCAATGCACACCACGATGACTGTTGGTGTGTGGAAGGTGGGGTTGTAGGGGTGTAACCCTTACATCACATTTCCAAACTTTTGTTGCTGTGCTATTAACCCTAACTGATGCATTAACAGAGTTTTTTGCAATGAATTTCCCTTCTTTTTGAGAAAGTGTAATGTAATTGGTATGTGTTTGTAGGAGCATGGGCCCTTGGGCCCTGCGCTCCCTTCACATTGCCCATTTTCTGCTTAATGATATGTGTTATGTGGGAGTGTGGGCCCTCTGGGCCCTGTGCTCCAACGTACAAATGTCTACGAAGCCATACAGCAGCCCTATAGGGCAAAGAACCCTTGTAACAGTGATTTGCCAATATCTCAGTAACTGTAGCAGCTATGGAAAAAATGCAAGCACCATTGTAATCATGACAGCTTAACCTCCATGCTGGATAAGCTGACCAACTCCATATCTCACAATGTTTGCAAGATATGGGCACTGAAAAGCACTGAAAAGGCACCCTTGGAACCCTTGGAACACATTTTTGCCAATATCTCTGTAACCGTAGCAACTAGGAAAAAAATTCCACTGCTGGTGTTATCTATGATTTCCAAACTTGTTTCTGCAACTGGATCACTTAAAGGTGATCTAAGCTGTTGCTAGTGAAAAAGCCATATCTCACTTCATTTTTGAGATACGCTCACCGAAAGGTGTGATGGGCACCACAAAGTTATCCTATGGGAAATTTCTCAAATTTGGAGAGCTGTAACTTTGTGCTCTTAAAATTTTTTGGTACCAAACCACAAGAAGGCACATCTGTGGGACCAAGGCTTGCCACCTTACAAATTTCAGCCCAAAAGCCACAACCGTTTTGTTACAGGGAGATGGCAAAGATTTGCAGTTTTGGGACAAATTACTTTCACAAATTATGACAGTTTCGCAAAAACAGCATGAAACGTTTGTGTTTGTGAAAGTTTCATAGCCGTTTCTGCTGCAATTTGTGAAAGTACTGGAGCTCTGAGTTTTAAAACAGCATATCTGGTGGGATTTTTCTCCCAAAAAAGATAGTGCAATCATTTTCAGGACCCAACTAGGTAAACACAACAGTCAGTGTTTCCCTAGAGGGTCCCAAATTTAAATGCCAGGCATTTTTCTCTCTCACTAACAGAAAACAAGATGGCCACAACATGAAAGTAAAAGGGCCATTTATGAAAGTAAAATGTACTGGTGGCAGCTTTCATGAGACACATATATTTTTTTCCCATTGACTATAATGGGAAACTTGTTTTTGAATAACTTTGGAACGATTTAATATTTTCTTACCAAATCTTTGAAAAGCATGTCAGTGACCCAGACTGCATGTTCTCTGAAGATGTCGGACCAAATGGACAAATCATGCAGGCTGTAGGCGTGAGCAAAGAAACACCACAAAAATCTTTTTTTTTGCGTTTTTGGGTGTTCTGCAGCTCCGTGACCGCTCATCTGATCATAACGCAACTTGCCAGATCCACAGATCTATGGTACCAGACCATGCATGCAGACTTTCAGGCAAATCCATTGCATGGTGTCAAAGTTATTAATGTGCAATATTTTGGGTTTAACAGTTTCCATCCCCAATGCCCCACCCCCAAGGTCCCCACCCATACCATCTAACCCCCTCCCCCACCTTCCACACTCCAACAAGCATTGGGGTGTGCCATTGGTTCATCAGGCCCATCTCTCACCCTATTCCACATGTAAACAGCTTATACGCTATAATGAGGTGACAGTTAGGCCTGCTGACCTAATGGCATACCCCAACACCTGTTGGTGTGTGGATGGTGAGGGAATGGGGTGGGGTGGAAGGGGTGGGAACTCTGGGGGTAGGGCATTAGGGTTGGAAACCCTAATGCCTTATTTCCCTGCTTTTGTCGCTGTGGTATTCACCCTAATTAGTGCATTAACTAAGTTTTTTCCCTTCCTCAGATAGTATAAAAATATCCTCATTGTACTGTGGCTCCCATCCCTCTATCGAGATAATACAATATTGTCCTTATGTTACAATTATGGTAGATTGCAGGGTCCTTCAGACCTGCACTCCCATCCCTCCCTCCCTCCATCCAGATAGCACAACAGTGTCCATATGTGACAGTGTAAACACAGGGTCCTTTGAACCCTGCAGTCCCATCCCACCATCCAAATAGTACAACAGTGTCCATATGTCATGGTGGGAGCACAGGGTTCTTTTGACCATGCGCTCCCATCCCTCCACAGATGCACATATGTGTCAAGCTGTGGAAACACAGGGGTCTCAGACCCCTGTGCTTCCTCATAGTAAGTTATGAGCAGGAGTAGCAAAATTGCAACACATAGTCGTAACTGTGGCATCTCAAATAATTTTCACCCCCAAATGTTCAACAAGACCATCTTAGCACCTCACCACATGTACCCAGTACAAGTTTTCAAATCCCCATCAAAATGTAATTCCATGCAACTATAACACCGTTTTTGCTGCTCAGTTGCAGAAAAACATTTTCAGTAGGATTTGAAAAATGACAGCTGTACTTTTCATGAGGTGGTATGTAAAAATGGCAGTGTTAAAAATCTGGAGTGAAAATAGGAAAAATTGGCGACATTTCGAGCATGCATAGAAACTGCGCAATGCACACTTGTAACGCAGTCATTTTTGGAATTTTTTAACCAAATTTTCAACGTTGGCATTATGGGACCTACCCCCATGAACAGGGCAACTGTGATTTTGTTAATCCATTCCTAAAGTTGATTTAGCACAGCGACCGCACCATTCTGCGCCACAGGTGTGAAAACATGTTCTGGGCAGGATGTGCAAAATGACAGCTGTACTGTTCATAAGGAGGTGTTAAAAAATGACATGTTGAAAATCTGAAATGAAAATATTAAAAATTGGTGAGGTTGTGAGTGTGTATAGAAACTGAGCAATGCACGCTCATAATGCAGTCATTTGTGGGAATTTCTTTACCAAATTTGCAACATAGGCTTTTTGGGACCCCACCTCATGAACAGTGGCACTGTCATTTGTGAATCAGTACTGAAAGGTTATTCTGTGCAGTGACTGTGAAATCACCCTTCAAGAGTGAGAAATGAAATGACAGTGACTGTGTTCATGAGGTGGGGTCCCAAGAACCCCATGTTAACAATTTGGGGGGAAAGTCCCAAAAATGGCTAAGATATCAACCTAAGTTGAAACCCCCTTTTGTCTCTCATTATATGGCTTACCTTGATTCCTCATATTGCAGTTCAGCTTTGAAGAGTGCAGATGTGTCCCAGTCCAGAGAAAATCGCCGATCCCCACATCTGGAGGGTAAGTATGGGCGAAGGGGATGTGGGGAGGTGGGTGCAGAGAGGGAGGGTTGGGATGGGGGAGGGGGACTGTGGAGATGACGAGGGACTGTTTTCTTTATTACAGGTTTATTTAAAAAAAGGAAACATAGAAGGATGGTTTTCTTCATTTACAGGTATTATTTTTTATTTGGGCACTCTGGGGTGGGCTCCAAGTGTGCCATATAAGTTGGGGGGAGACATCATCATGCTGACAGGGGAATTGGGCACCCCTATCGGCAATAAAAGTGGGTTGGGGATGGGGGTCATCCAACACTGGGAGTGGGCATCCCGGTGTCGGAAAGGGTTTTTAATACATATATATATATATATGTATATATATATATATATATATGTATGTATGTTGGCACACTGGGGTAAGCACCCAGTGTGCCACAATACTAGGGAGGATACACATCGACATGGGGATTGGGCACCCCATGTTGGTGGAGTTGGCAGATTAGTCCGATGCAGGATCTGACATCGAAATGATCGCAAATTTCGATGGAGAATTCTGCATCGAAGAAAAGACATTGGGGAACAGTTTTCTTTTTTATAGGCTTTTACATAATGTCCAGCTCACTGGGGTGGGCTCCCAGTGTGCCAAATGTGTATGTGTTTTTGGGGCATACATGCCGATACAGGGATTGGGCACCCCGTGTTGGTGGGAACAAGCATGTCCTCCTGAATCTGCAGCCAGCAGCAAGAGTTCAAGCTGTGGCTGCAGAAGTCAAGAAATTACCGATCTTCTCATACAGAGAATGGCTTACAAGCTGTTTTCTGTATAAGCTGGACCCTGAAAAAAAATTGTTTGGGTCCAGCTTAAAACACAAAAAAGCATCAGAATACACCTAAAGGGGTCCTCTTTAGCTGATTTTTGATCTTTTTGTATTGAAAAGATTTGGGGCTTCAACTTTCTTGCTAAGAGGGCAAACAAGATGGCAGCTGAAACACAGCTCAATCGACAGCAGAACTGTGAACTCTGCACACAATACCAGGCTTCTTTGTGAAAAGAAGCTGGCATTGTGTGCACAGTACTCCTTTTGGCTCCTATGCATGACTGGGGCATAGGGAAAATGCCCCTCTGGGACCCATAGTGGATCCCATGCATAAGGTGGAATGGGCCTTGGTCTGTGCATGCTGATAGCATGCACCTGGACCCACGTGACACCCTCTGGTTTTGGTGCTGCTGCACATGTCCTTGCTGGGTGCTCGCCCATCCAGCTGCCCCTGCTGCCTCCTGCTGGCCAGTGGTCAGGGGCAGCATGGTGTGCCCTGTCCTGATCCCCCAGTGCCCGAATGCCTGTGTTCATGGGGGTGTGCCCTGGGTCATGCCTGGTCCTGGCTGGCGTACCCAGCGCCCCCCTCTGCATTCCTGTGGCAAGCACTATGCAGCTTTATGAATGTTGCATAGTGCTGGCATGCCCCCGGAATGCCCCCAGTGCAGACATGTCACCAGCCATGGGGGATTGGGTACGGTGGGTCTGCACGTGCCCTCATCAGGGGGCGCAGTTGGTGTGGAGTGGCTACTCACCCCAGATACATGCGCATAGCCACTCCACACCAATCATGCATAGGGCCCATGGTGTGCACAATACCAGCATTCTTTGAAAAGAAGCTGGTATTGTGCACACAATACTGTATTGTGCACACAAGAAGCTGGTACTGTGCACACAATACTGTATTGTGTGAACATTAGTATCTCTCATGCCTGACATGTAAATGTTTCCATAGGAAATAATGAGACAATTTTAAATGTCATAACTTTTGAACAAATTAATATTTTTTCACCAAACCTTCAGAAGGCACATCTGTGACCCAATGGCTTTGTCCTCTGAAATTTTCAGCCCACAACATAAAGTCATTTCTGAGATCCAGGATGACAAAGAAATGACAAAATAAAACAGATTTTTCTGTATTTTCAACACTTTATATCTCAGAAATCACTCAACGGATTCCCACAAAATTTGGCAGGCAAGAGACCTACCCCTAGAGATTATGCATGCCAAATTTCAGGCAAATCCATTGAGCGGCTTCAAAGTTATTAACCCTCAAAGTTTAAACTTTAACACTGAAGTGCACTGTCACCTTACCTATACTAGCGTGACCTCACCAGTATAATATGCGTAATAGATAACCCACTCTTGGGTGTGCAGTCGCGTTCTGATATATGCACGCCTCGGTGTGCGTTCAGCCACCCATGGGCTGCGTTATCAGAGTGCGACCACACACCCAAGAGTGGGTTATCTATCTTATAAAATGGCCCCTTTTGTGATAAAATAGTGCTATTTGGAAACAGTATAAGATGAAAGAAATACACAATAGGCTGTTGTTTGATTTAAATTTGGTTTAATGAATAAAGATTGAACAGAACAACAGTAGAACTGCATACTTTGAAACTTTGGAGAGAACTATGCTAGTGCTTTTTAAATTATTTGAAGTACTGTATAGCATTACCATTTCAAGTAGGTAAGGTACTGTGGCTTTAATAGTTGGAGCATGAACACTAACTGTAACAGATACTATAAGAAGAATGCTGTCACTTTAAGAGTGGTTCAACTTTTAAATACAAATTGTAGTGAACAGTGCCTGTGAATGACAAGGAGTGATTTACTGCAAGTAAACTGCTGTAATTTAAACTGAAATGTTTACAGTTTTTATTTGTAGTGGTTCTTCATGTCTTATTTGTAGTAGATATTGAACTGCAGGTTGCCATGTACCATGACGTTTTGCATGTATGGTGCAAGTGGATGTGGTCCTGCAGGTAGATGCTGTGGCGGTGGTTGAGGTTCTTGATTTTTTTGGGGGGCTGCTTTGTCTGGGTTTTGTGGAGTTTTGTTGTGCTGCTTGTGGTGGCTCTGTGAGCGACAGTGGGAAGACAGCTGAGGTTTAGGGCTGCACAGTAATTTCAACGCAGCTTCCGGGTTTGTGGTCTGTGGTGAATTTGGCTTTGTAGTGTTTATGTGAAGGGGGTGAGTTTCTGTTCCTTGGTCTTCATTATAGACTTGGAGTTCTTTATTTTTAGGAAATTGTTCTTCAGGTGCCTGCATCTTGGAAACCGCGGGCTGCTGCTCTGCGGCAGTGTACAGTGGTGACTGTTTTGTTTCTGGTGCTTCGGCCATGCTGCGCTTCTGTTGAATGTCGGCAGTTCAGGGCAAAACTGTTTATTTGGGCACTGGATGGGAGTCCGATGTACTTGTGCCAGCTAGGATATTCAACCAGTTTCTTTGGTCATGCAGTGTGGGTGCCCAGTATGATTTAAGGCTGCCCTCCAATTTGTGACTTGTAACAGCCATGATCTGTCATGATTCGAGACCCGCCAAGGAGAGCATCTGAACCACTGCGGATCTTAGGCAGTGATTTGTGTAGCTACAAGACAGTCCTGCTTCATTAGACAGGTGAGGCATTAGAGAAGTTTAGTCCCATTGGTTCTTTACTGTACCAGATTTTTTGCTTGTCTAGTAAGTCTTTTGGGGTGTAGACAAAATGCTGTAGTGTCAGGCGGGCATTTACTGAGGTACTTTTTAAAAGAGAGAACAGGGCACAGAGGGTCATTTGGCTGTGCAAAATCAAAGCCCCTTAAAGTTGTTTGATTAAACTCTCTGGAATCTTAATGATTTTTGCTGTCTGTGTTGTACTTAAGGCTTATATACTGTAGCCCATTTTCATTAGTTTTTATGTGGAAGGAGTCTCTTTTAAGTTCTCTTTGCCCTTCCCTTCCCATATGGGCCATGAATATTTGTAGGTCAAACCAGGCCTTTCTGACTAGTCCTGCAGCAGTGTTTGGTGATAGTACTGGGGAATGTTTTAATTTTTTATGTTTGCTTGCATGCATGTGCAAGAAACATAGTGCCAACATCTGAGTTTTCAGAGCTGTGGCAGCCCTCTTTCAATTCAGTCAGTGTGTTTGCAGGTGCGGCCACAGTTCGCCAATACCTGCTGGAGCTGTCTATACCAGCAGTCCAAAATGCAGTGGCATACAATTGAAATGGGGAGCTACGCTTCAGTGAGCAGCGATAAGATATCGCCTGCTCATGTGCGCTCCCCCTACACACACACGCGCGCACACGCACACACACACACACACAAACACGCACGCATACTGCGTGCTCACCCCCCATGCACACACTGTGTAGCCGACGGGGGTGCCCAATCCCCCATTGGCTGTGCGGCGCCCCCCCAAAGCAGAGTTACATATGCCATGCTGGGTGCCCACCCCAGCATGGCTGCACATCTTATAGCCGACGGGGGTGCCCAATCCCCCATCGGCTTCACTGGTCCCCCCCGAGTACAGGGTACCACGCTGGGAGCCCACCCCAGCATGGCAACAGATGCTGTTGCTGACAGGGGTGCCCAATCCCCCGTCGGCTCCACGCCCCCCCACCAGCCGTCCTTGTGCCACGCTGGGAGCCCACCCCAGCGTGGCAAATGTCCCGCATCGTCATTTAAAAAAAACCCCTGAAACTTAAAAACGGTCCCTCCCTGTCTCTGCCCCCACCCGTGCCCACCAACTGCACACCCCACCTCTCCACACACCCCCCACCCCATACTTACCTCCCGACTCCGGCACGACGATCTTTAGTGGACCAGGAACAAGTCTGCACTCTTCAAAGCTGATGGCAAACTGAGGAAATGCCAGTAAGCTGTATAATTGGATAGATAGGGTTTTTTCAACTTTGGTGCATATCTCAAGCCATTTTTTGGAATTTTTGCAGCAAATTTTCAACATGGGGTTTTTGGGACCCCTTTCATGAATGCTCTCACTGTCATGGCGTTAATCGGGCCCAAAGGGTGAATTCGTAGTCACTGCACAAAATCACCTTTCAGGACTGAGCAACGAAATGACACTGCCACTGTTCATAAGGTGGGCTGTCAAAAAGCCTATGTTGAAAATTTGGTGGAAAAATTCCTAAAAATGACTGTTTCACGAGCGTGCGTTACGCAGTTCCTACGCATGTCAGAGTTTGCGACTTTTCATTATTTTTCACCCAGATTTTCAACATTGCTATTTTACCACACCTTCTTATGAGCAGTACAGCTGTCATTTTTCACATCTTGCCCAAAATGTGTTTCTGCCATGTAGCGCACAATGGCGCAGGCGGATCGACATCAATGTATGGGACACATTAAGAAAATCACAGTGACACTGTTAATGAGCAGAGGTCTTAAAGGGCTATGTTGAAAATTTGGTGAAAAATTCTAAAATGACTGTTTACGAGCGTGCATTATAGTTCCTACGCACGTCAGAAAGTTTGCAAATTTTCTATATTCACTTCAGATTTTCCACACTGCCATTTTATTACACTTCCTTATGAACAGTACAGCTGCCATTTTTCACAGATTGCCCCAAATGTGTTTCTGCACATGTAGCGTACAATGGTGCAGTCAGTGTGCGAAAGCAATGTTTGGGACAGATTAAGAAAATCACAGTTACACTGTTCATGAGCAGAGGTCTTAAAATGGCTATGTTGAAAATTTGGTGACAAAAGTCCATAAAATTACTGTGTTATGAGTGAGCATTGTGCAGTTTCCATGCACCCTCTTAAGTTCATGACTTTGTAATATTTTCAGTCCAGATTTTCACCAGTGGCATTTTTCCACACTTCCTTATGAACAGTACAGCTGTTATTTTTCACAACATGGCCAAAATGTGTTTTCACACTTTCAGCGCAGAGATGCGTGGTTGCTGTAGGAAATCATTGTTCGGGACAGATAAAGAAAATCACAGTGACACTGTTCATGATCGGAGGTCCCAAAATGCCTGTATTGACAATCTGCTGTAAAAATCCCCAACCTAATTACATTACGGTGTTTGCACAGTTTCTATCGCTCATGACTTCACCAGTTTTTTTTATATTTTTATTGCAGATTTGCAACATTGCCATTTTTTACACCTCCCCATGAACAGTACAGCTGTAATTTTTCACATCCTGTTCGGAATGTGTTTTTGCACCTGTGGTGCTAAATGCCGTAGTCGCTGTGCATAAGCAGCTTTCGGCTAACAAACTGATATTGCCACTGTTCATGAGGTGGGGTGTCACAAAAAAAACATGTTGAAAATTTGGAGTGAAAATACCAACGAATGCCTGAGGTGTTAGGGTTTCCAACCATAACGCCCCACCCTGTAGAGAATGACAGGCATCGGGGTGTGACTTGGGATTCTTGCCTGTAATGCTCATACCATTCCACATCCTGCAGCCAGTGGGAGGCATCAAGGTATGCCTTGGACTCTTCGGCCCCAAAGTTCACCCCATTCTCCTATACCACACCCATCTCATCGTATTTCCTGATGGAATGGGGTGTGCCTAAGGGCCAAAGACCCCAAGGCACACCGTGACACTTGTCAGTGTCTGCAGGGTAGGGTGTGGTGAAATGGCGTGGCCGTTATGCCTGACGACCCAAAGGCACACCCCAATGCCTGTCACTCTCTGCAGGGTGGTGGTGGGGTTGGCTTCAGTTCAATACTTCACTGCCATTTCTATTATGCAGCTCTGTAACTTCTACACTACCAATGCCAATGTCAGCAAGCAAACATTTGGCATTGACAAATGCTTGTTGAAGTCTGATTCTGTGAGACATTCATGGTGTTGAGTGCAGTCTTTGCCGTCTTTCCTATATTTTTTTATGACAGGGACAAAAACATTGTTTGCAGATTGAAAATCTGTGTCTGTCACAAGATTCGTTTGTCTAGATAGAGGCAGTGAATTTAAATGCCTGTTTAGGCCTGCTCTTAGCCCAATAAACCTTGATACACCATACTGTTCAACAGAAGAGTTCCTAACTGTGGCAAATAATTTTGTCAAGGTTGTGTTTATCTAGTGTTACTGTTTTTAAATCCAGCTCTATTTGCTTTTCTGCCACCCAGTCTGTAAATACTTTTATTGCCCAGACAGTTTGCTTTTTTGTATTTTTTTCAGCCTTCTCTTCTTCTATGCTGTCTATTTCTTCAGGGTCAAGGCTGGCATGTCTAATCACTGTTTGCTGTGCTGGATTCTGAAGTGGCTGCTCAGATAAGTCTTGTTCAAGTTCTTTGAAGAGATCATCGTTGTACCAGTCATCTTTGCTGAGGATTGATTCAAGGTGCTTTGAGGTATGTGGTAATTCTGCCATTTTTTCAAATTTTCCTGTCAGAAGTTTTGTTTTCTGTCAGAGTGAGGCAGTGGTGTGCTGCTTCTCTTTCAGTGGTCTCTGTCTGAGTGATGTTGTTATTTACAGTTGTGGAGTGATACTGCAGTCAGTATGTGATAAGGTTGTGTTGAGCCTGGGAAGTAGATCAGGCATGCAGTCGTGCTGAGAGGTGTGCAGTCATTGAGAAATAATGCATGTTCATGCGATGTATTTTGTCCAATTATGTAAGTGGGATTTCTATGATTTTACCTACCCATTTTATAAATACATATATATATATATATATTCATTGTAAAAAAAAAAAAACTCCATTAATGCATCAGTTAGGGTTGATAGCACAGCGACAAAAGTTTGGAAATGTGATGTTAGGGTTACCAACCCTACTACTCCACCCCACCCCCACCCTCCACACACCCACAGGCATTGGGGTGTGCGCTGGGGTCATCGGCCTAAGTCTCACTCCATTCCATGTGTAAACAAGCTGAGGTGGTGCTGTATAGGAGAGTGGGGTGAGAGTTAGGCCCGACAACTCCAACACACACCCCGATGCCTGTTGGTGTGTGGAGGGTGGGGGTTTGGGGGGTGGTAGGGTTGGTAACCCTAACATCACATTTCTAAATGTCTGTTGCTGTGTTATCTGCCCTAACTGATGCATTAACAGAGTGTTTTGTAATGAATTTCCCTTCTTTTTGAGAAAGTGTACTGTAACTGGCAACTGCTATGTGTTAGTAGGAGCTCAGGCCCTCCGGGGCATGCGCTTCCTTCACATTGCCCATTTTATGCTTAATGGTATGTGTATGTGGGATGTTGACCCTCTGGGCCCTGCCCTCCCACTTATACATAACTACAGAACCATACAGCAGCCCTGTAGGGCAAGGAACAGTTGTAACATGAATTTGCCAGTATCTCAGCAACATAGCAGCTATGAAAAAAATTAAAGTGCCGTTGTAATCATGACAGTGTATCTTCTATGTGAGATAAATTGACTAAATCCATATCTCACATCGTTTCCAAGACACAGGCACTGAAAAGCACTGAAAAGGCACCCTTGGAACACGTTTTTATCTCCGTAACCATAGCAGTTAGGAAAAAAATTCCACTGCTGGTGTATTCTATGATTTCCAAACTTGTTTCTGCAGCTTAGGTCACCTTCTTCCAACCTTTTTTTTGCAGCTTAGGCCACCTGAAGGTGACCTAAGCTGCAGGTAGTGGAAACTCTGTGTCTCGCTTTGGTTTTGAGATACGGGTGCCGCAAGGCATCACAGGCGCCGCAAGGTTATCCTATTGGAAATTTATCAACTTTGAAACACTGTAACTTTGGACCCGTTGAATGTTTTGGCACCAAACCACAAAGAGGCACATCTGTGGGACCAGGACTTGAGACCCTGCAAATTTCAGCCTGAAAGCCCCAACTGTTTTGTTGCAGGGGGATGGCAAAGATTTACAGTTTTGGGACAAAGTACTTTTGCAAATTGTGACAGTTTCATAAAAACAACACAACACTTTCGTGATTTGCGAAATTGTTGCAGCCATTTATTTCACAATTTGCGAAAGTACTTGGTCGTCAATTTTTAAAACGGCATTTCTGGGGGGTTTTACCAAAAAAAAAAAAAAAAAAGATTGAGCTGGCATCCTCAGGACCAGACTAGGTAAACACAATAGTTAGTGTTTATCTAGGGGATCCCAAATTTAAATGTCAGGCATTTTTCTCTCTTACTAATTGAAAACAAGATGGCTGCCGTACAAAAGTAAAAGGGCCATCTGCGAAAATAAAATGTACTGGCGACAGCTTTCGGGAGACACATATATTTTTTTCCCCATTGACTATTATGGGAAACTTGTTTTTTCAATAACTTTTGAACAGTTTAATATTTTTTCACCAAATCTTTGAAAGGCACATTGATGATCCAGACTGCATCTTCCCTGAATTTTTCAGACCAAATGGACAACTTGTGCAGGCTGTAGGCACGAGCAAAGAAACTTGCAAAAAGTCCATTCTTTGCAGTTTTTGGCATTCTGTAGCTCCACAACCGCTCATCCGACCATAACACAACTTGCCAGATCCAGGGATCTATGGTACCAGACCGCACATGCACAATTTCAGGCAAATCTGTCATACAGTGGCAAAGTTATTAAAGTGCAAAATTTGGGGTTTAACATTAAGCTGCTTACTCAACCCTAACTATACTGGCACTACTGTGCCAGTATAATATATGTAGTAGATAATCCACTCTAGGGTGTGTGGTCGCGCTCTGATATATGCACGCCTTGGTGTGAGTTGTGACGCACGAGGCCGCAGGCTGAGTATGTTCAACCACCCAAGGCATGCGTATATCAGATCGCGACCGCACACCCTAGAGTGGATTATCTATCTTATAAAATGTAAATAAATACTTTTGTGGGAGAGGAAAAAAGTAGTCCCTGTGTGGCATAAGAATTAAAAAAGGAAAAAAAAGGTTTGTATTTCTTTTTATTTTGATTTAGTATTCCTAGAGTAAAGTCGTCATCTTTAGATGGAGGAGAAAGAGTGGGGAACACTGCAGGCAGACACTGAAAGCAAGTACCTCGGTGTGAAAAAGGAAAGTAACTCCGTTTTACCTTATTTTTATTGAGAATTGTCTAAAAGAAGGAGCGAGCTGAAGCTAGTGGCAGACAGGACTTTCACTTTTATCACTGACGTGTAGCATGACCGAGCGTGGTCAAAAGTGATACCGAATGTGCAGCCAAACAGTGAAAGTAAGTCACACTCTGTAGCAGAAAAGCAAACAAACTCTGCATTTCAGGTTATTTCAATTTTAAATCATGTAAAAAAGCTGCCGTGTGAAGCAGTCGGAGAGCTAGCGCAGAGCGAGAGTGTTGGCAGTGTCGGAGACGTAATGCAGGGCACAGCGAGTGTTCCTCTAACAACTGTTGCTAGAGGAACACTAGCTCTGCTCTGCGTAACATCTCCGACGCTGCCAACACTCTCGCTCTGTGCTAGCTCTCTGACTGCTTCACAAGGCACTTTTTTTTATGATTTTAAATTGGTGTTAGGGTTGAAAACCCTCCTTGCAACCCCTCAGCCCGCCCCACCCAACCGGCATCAGGGTATGCATTGGGGTCATCAGCCCTAACTCTCACCCAATCACATGCATGAACAAGCTGAGGTATAGGAGAATGGGGTGAGAGTTAGGACCGATGACCTCAACACACATCCAATGCCCGGTTGGGTGGGCTGGCAACTGAATTACAAATGAACTCAACCTAACACTAGTCTCCTCACTTCGTTGGTGTGGAACAACTCTAATTGATGCATTAAACAGAGTTTTTTGCCTCTAATTTCCCTTCTTTTTGAGAATGAGGACTATAAATAGTGAATGGAATGTGGTGGTGGGAACGCGGGGCCCCCACCACGTGATTTTTTGTGACATAGTAATGGTAACAGCAACACAAATGCAAGCCGTAATAGTTACGCACATGGTGACACAAACATTCTAACATACTAAAATGCCAGCAGAATAGGCCTAACGGTCTTTCAAGTCTGCTCGATTGGTCAGCCCCCACCCTGGGTGCTGACCTTGCTGCCCCTCTCGCCTTCTCTGGCTTCTCCCTTCCCAGTTCCGGATATTCTTGCTGCATTGGATTTTGCTTCAAGAACCTTTCCCCTGTACCTGTCCCAGCCCCTCTTGAACCCCTCCAGCGTCTCTGCCTCCACCAGCCCCCTAGGCAGTGCATTCCATGGCTCCATCACCCTCTCAGTGAAGTAGCACCTCCTCCTTTCTCCCCTGAATCTTCCCCCCTCCAGCTTCCACCCATGCCTTCTAGTGGCCCCTTCCTCCTTCCTTCGAAGCACCCTGACTGTTCCTCCCCTATTTACCCCTTCATGTACTTGAAGACCTCTATCATGTCCCCCCGGTCCCTTCTCTCTTCCAATGTGTACATATTTAGCTCTTCGAGCCTCTCCTCATAGGTCCTGTCCCCCAAGCCCCAAATCATTTTGGTTGCCCTCCTCTGGACCCTCTCCAGGAGTTTAATGTCCCTCTTTAAGTGTGGCCTCCAAAACTGCACACAGTACTCAAGGTGTGGCCTCACCAAGCAGTTATACAGAGGGAGTATCACTTCCCTCCTTCTGGAGGTGACCCCCCTAGTGATGCATCCCAGCATCCTGTTGGCCTTGGCCGCTGCCCTCCTACAAGTCTCTGAGTTATTCATCTTGACATCCACCACCACCCCCAGGTCCCTCTCAGCCATCAAGACTTATAGCATTTCCCCCCCCCCAGGGTGCACACTTGGCCCGGGTTTCTGGCCCCCAGGTGGAGTAAATTGCATTTCCCTGCATTGAACCTCAGCTTCCACTTTCTAGACCATCTTTCTAGAGCCTCCAGGTCCCCCTGTAGGGCCACCCTCCCCTCCTCCCCATCCACCACTGCCCCCAGTTTTGAGTCACCTGCAAAGAGATTCATCTCACTCCTGATTCCTGTCCTTATGTCAGAGACGTAGGCGTTGAACGGGAGAGGCCCAAGGACTGATCACTGTGGGACCCCACTGATGACCCTCTTTGAGGATGAGACTATCCTGCCAACTATGACCCTCTGGGTTCAGTCCAGGAGCCAATTGCCTATCCATCTGATCATCTGGTTCCCCACCCCCATTTCTCCCAGCTTATCCAACAGGCCCACGTGAGGAACAGAGTCAAATGCCTTGCTGAAGTCTAGAAAGAGGACGGCCACTGGTCTACCCAGGTCCAAGGCACTCATCACCCAGTCATAGAACTCCACAAGGTTTGTCTGACATGATTTCCCCAGGATGAATCCATGCTGTCTATCGTCCCGGCACCCTGACTTCTCCAGGTCCCCCCCAGCCTCTCCTTGACAATGCCCTCCATCACCTTGCCCACCACCGATGTCAGGCTGACAGGCCTGTAGTTCCCTGCCACCTCCCTTGATCCCCCCTTGTGGATAGGCAGTATATGCACCACCTTCCAGTCCTGGGGCACCCACCCTGTCCTCAGAGATGGTGAAGCTCCACCAGGGGTTTTGCCAGGACATCTGCAAGTTCCTTCAGCACTCTGGGATGTAATTTATCCGGCCCCAGTGCTTTCTCCATCTTAAAGGGCTGAGGCTTCCTCACTCTCTCTGCTGTGATTTCCACTTCCGTACCTCTTCTCCTGCTTAGCCCTCCCCTCCTGCCAGTGATGCCTCCCACTCTCCCCAGACCCACTGATCGGTGGGGTCCCCACTCCTCAGTATCTCTGTCTCCTCCCATGTATGATGCAGCACCCCATTTCCTTGGTGAAAACTGAGGTGAAGTACTCATTTAGGACCTCAGCCTGCTCCCCCGGGTCTTGTGCCCATCTCTCCCCTGATTTAATCTGCTAATCTGCCCCTTCACCCTTCGTTTTTCCCCAGTGTATCTAAAGAAACCCTTGTTCTCTCTCCTAATTTCCCTAGCCAGGTTCTGCTCCTTCCTTGTCTTAGCCGCCCTCACCACCCTAGTGGCCCTTCTAGCCATCAGCTCATACTGCCCTCAATCCCTTTTACTCCTTGAGCACTTGAATTGCCTATAGGCTGCCTTCTTTCCCCACACCACCTCCTGGACCTCCCTGGTCCACCAGCAGGGTTTTTGGGCCCTACCGCATTTTCGTCTTACTCTTGCACAGGCGCTGGTAGCATCTTGCACCCCTCTCCTGATGATTTCCCACCTACTATCAGCGTCCATGTCTGACCCAATCACATCCAAATGCTCCTTAAGGATCCTTCCCATTTCCTTAAAATCCGTTCCCCTGAAGTCAGTTACCTCCGTCTTTGTGCAGCCTTCTAGCCCTCCTAGGTCCAGGCAGAACCAGACCATGGCATGGTCACTCCCCGCAAACGGGTCCTTTACCTCCAGGCCCCTGAAAGACATCCAACAACCTCTGTTCCCTGGTCAGAGAAGATGTCATAGTCTCCCAGTCTGTTTTTGGCATGTTTAAGTCCCCCAACACCACCACCGTTCCTCTGCCCAGTCTGCAGTGTCTCCCAACATCTGCCACCAGACTCTCCTCCAGCTCCTCCGCCAGGGCAGGGGGTCTATACACCACTCCTATTTTTACTCTCTTGCCCCCCCTTGTTATCATGGTGACTCAAATCGCTTCCACGGTTCCCTCTGCCTCCTCTACTCCCCTATGCCAATGCAGTTTTGACTGCCATTGCTACCCTCCTCCCTTCCTCCCCGTCCTTCCTGAACATAGTGTAACCCTCCAGGTTCAGGTCCCAGTCGTGTCCTGCAGTGGCCCAGGTCTCAGTGACCACTGCCACATCCATTGCTCCCTCAGTTAGCATCGCCTGGAGCTCAGGCATTTTATTTCCCAAGCTCCTGGCATTTAGCAGGACTACCTTCCACCCTTTCCCTATACTTCCATTTCCCCTGCTTGTGTTCTCATGGGGGTTCTGTTTTCCCTGGTCTGCACTTTACCAGTCGGCCTTTTCCCACAATCCTCCAGCTCTCCAGGAGGGTGGAGACAGAGTCCCTCCTTTATCGGCACCCCCTTGACAGCCTTTTCTCCCATCCCTCCCCCCTTCACAAGTTTAAACCCCACTTTTCACCAATGAACCCCTCTATTTTCAACATAAGGATTCCCTTCCCCTCCAAATTGAGATGGAGTCTATCTCTAGCATACAGCTTCTTATCCTCCCAGGTCTCCCCCCAATCCCCCATCAACCCCATACCCTCTGGCCTCACACCACTCCATGAGCCACTGGTTTATCTCCCTAATCTTCCTTTTGTGCTCCCCACTAGCCCTTGGCACCGGCAGGATTTCTGAGAAGGAAACTGTGCATCCCATGTCATGACAGACCCTGGCAAGCTCCCTGAATCTTGTCTGTATCTCTAGCTCGCTATTTCCCTCAATGTCATTTGTACCCAGGTGGACCAGTATGTCCAGGGAACCCCCACAGTCCTTTGCCAGCTGATACACCTCATGCTTAGCCCTGTGAACCGTTAGTCCAGGGAAGCATTGTGTTCTAACTGGCCAGGCTTCTCCCTCCCTATCCCATTTGATACCCCTGATCATAGAATCCCCCAACAGGAGCACTGCTCCTTTTTCTCCATTTCCCCCACTTCCATGTCCCTCATCCTTTCTACAGGCCCCTCCACCCAGCCGGCTCCTTGTTCCTCCCCCATCTGGGTACCACAAGCCATCCCCTCCTTATTTACCCTGGCCACCCCCCCCTCCAATCCTATGCCTCTCCTCCTCCTGAGTATCCTTCTGTACCTTGCTAACTCCCCCCTCACTGCTCGCAACTGATCCTTCTCCCCCATCTGCTAAACTAGCCTGGCTCATCCTCCCTTCCTTGCTGTCTCCATTTAGTCCCTCCTTGCTTGTTGTGCTCCCCTGCCCTAAACCCTCAGCTCCCTTTACTGAATCCTCCTTGTACTTCTGGTCCTTCTCCTTTACCTTTCCTCCCAACTGGTCCTTCTCCTTGCCTTTCCTCCCTCTTCCCCCTGCCCCTCCTGCTCTGATTCACTGCTCCCCCCATTTTCCTGCATTCCAGGTTCCCCCCTGTTCTTCCTGCTATCTGGCCCCTGCCTCCTGCCCCCCACTCCCTTTCTGTCTCTAACCACCCCTGTCATGGCTACATCACCCCTCTCATCCTCGAGCAGAAGAAGAGGATTGAAGTGGTTACTGAGTGTAAGGTCTGATCCACCTCCCTGCCTTGTTTCCTTCTGTCTAGCCCTGGACATCTGCCTAATTCCCTGAGAATGTTGTCCCTCTGTCCCTCCTCTGTGAGGTTCCCCCCCAGTTACCTGCCTGCTTCCTTGGTAGTGTCCTTTTGGACCCCCTCTGCCAGGGTCCCTATGTGACCCCTGAGTATTCTCCTGCACTCCTTTCCCTATGCCACTGCCCCCAGTGCTTGGTGTAACCCTGTGGGAGATCCCCTGCCCCCTTCCCCAACCATACCTCCCCCCTTCCCCCAGCTGTCTCCTAATCCCCGCAATCTCCTCCCTAAGCTGTGCCAGCTGGTAGCACACTGGGCAACCACCAAACTTCCAAGCCCAGTCCAGTATCATGGTTGCTCCACACTCTGTGCACCCCACCACCCTCCCAAAGATGTCGGCCCTAATGCCGTGTGGTTCCATCCCCTTCCAAGTAGGTTTCCTTGGGTGAGCCACCAGGTTCCCCCCAGTTCAAGATACACCCCTACTGCCTAATCAGGTCACCCACTAATCTTAGATACAGTCCCACAGTACACCGGTAACCCTGTTACTAGGTGCAGTACAACACAGTGAACTTATAAGGGAAATGAACAACTCCCTAAGCTCCTCTCTCCCAGCCTATAGGTCCAACCCCCAGTGGCTAGAACTACATAAGCTGTACCTGCAGCCTTTTCCTCCAATTGCAGGGCAGGTGTTCCCCTATAAATTAGCAGAACTCTGGGGAGGGAGGGGTGGGTGAGGTGGGTCTTGGGCCTACACCTACTCGGGAGAGAGTGTATCAGCCCTGTGTCTCCCTCCAAGCCCAGCAGCCAAAGAACCAGGCTCAAGCAAATCCCACCAAATAGGTTTTAAATCATAAGAAATAGGCCTCCACCAGTGCAGCCTGTTACACAGTGAAACATCCAACAAATGAGCCCACTTACAGCCACAAAACCAGTTTTCAAATTTCCAACAGCCCCCAAAACAATACCCTGCTAGCCCCTTAGAAGTAAGAAAGAAAAGAAATTACCTTCTACCAAGTAAAATCCACAAGAACCCTGTGAAAACAACAAGAAGCAGCTACTGTGCTGGAACACAACTGATCCTGTCCCCTTCCAGTTCCTTCATAAATTGTAAAGCAAGCGTTAATAGAAACGCAGGTACAAAGTGATGCCAAAGCGAAAATTGATTCAAATGGAGGCACAAGCGCATAAGGAAACACAACTGGTAACATGCACAGTCATGGTACCACTCTTGTAAATGCAAATGATAACTGTGACAGCAACAATAACGCAAAAGGAAGCAGAAACACAAATGCAAGTGCATACGGAAACAGAACCGTAATGCGCTCAGTCACAGTACTGCAATTCTAAATGGAAAAAGTAACAGTAACAGCAACAATAATGCCAATGGAAACAGAAATGCAAACACAAGCGCATATGGAAACACAAACCGTTACACGCACGGGCATGAGAACGTAATTGGAAACGCAAATGGTAATGATAAGAACAACGATGATGTAAAATGAAAGGCAAATGCAAACGGAAATGGAAGGGTGGCCACCAACAGAAAAGGTAATGCGCACAGTGATGCTAAGCAAAACACAAACACAAACAGTACTGGAGACAGAAATGGTAACAGCAATGCAAACACAAGTGCAAATGGAAACGCAAAGGGACAGTAAGTGGAGCACACACTGTATTTTTCCCCAAAAGCTCCATTGAGAAACACAGTGAAAACAAAGAATGTATGCATAATAATGGGCCTTGGAGCAGAAAACGAGCAGTTGTAATACTAAAATGGTAATAGCTCAGTAACCGTACGATGTAGGAAAAAAGTTAAAATTTCACATGAATCATGAGTTTCCTGGCTAGGTTTTCACTAAATGTATTGTCACAATGAAAATTCCGTATCTTGTACTGTTTCCAAGATACGAGCCCCAAAAGGTGCGATGAACACCACCATGTTAGTCTATGGGAAAAAAAATGTAAACTTCAGAGTACCATAACTTAGCATCCATGCTATATTTTGTCACCAAACCACCAAAAGGCACATCTGTGAAATGTTGGCTGCCTTCCCTCCAAATTTCAGCCTAAAAGACCAAACCGTTTTTTTGCAGCAGAGTGACAAAGAATTCCTGTCATTTTGACCATAGTCTAGAAAAGTAGTGTCGTGATTTGTGACACCATTTGCAAACATTTGCCAAAGTGTCGCAAGTGCGACACTACTTTATGACACTATTTCTCCCAGAAATTTGAAAAACATATTTCTGGGATGTTTAACCCAAAATAAAGACATGGATTGCATCCTCAGGGCTCGAATAGGTAAACACAAAAAGAATTATGTCCCTAGATGGTCCCTATTTTAAATGCCAAGCATTTCTGTGATCAGTAACTGAAACAAATGGCAGATTTGAGACACTACAAGGGCTATTTGCGACACTAAAAAGTGCATTTGTGACACTTTCAAATGTTTTAACTTTTCCCATTGACTTATAATGGGAAATTGTTTTTTGAATAACTGTTGAACCGTTCAATATTTTTTCATGAAATCTTCAAAAGGCACATAGGGGACCCTGGCCGCATGTTCCCTGAAATTTTTGGACCAATCGCACAAACCGTGCTACCTGTAGGCACAAGCAAAGAATTCACAAAAAATACGTAATTGTGCACATGAATGTCGCTTAATAACTCCATAGCTGTATATCCAACCAGTATGAAAGTTGGCAGATTCCAAGATCTAGGTTACGCCCTGTGCCTACCAAATTTCAGGCAAATCCATTGAATGGTGGCAAAGTTATTAAGGTGCAAAATTTTACCATTTAACCTTAAAAGGGCTACTCAACCCTAACTATGGTAGCACTACCGTGCAACCATAATATACAATGTATATATATAATATATTCACTGTGTATATATTTTATATACAGTATATATATATATATATATATATATAATATATTCATTGTTTATATATATATATATATATATATATATATATATATGAGGCAAAATCGATTATTAGCTTAGTTGTAGGCCTGTTGTTGCTGAACTCCTTTGACCTCACCACCGCACAAGGTGCATTGGGGATCAGCCCCAACTTCTCACCCCATGACATGTGTAAAGCAGCAGAAGTATAGGAGAATGGGTGAAGTTAGGACCCACGATCCCAATGCACACCCCAATGCCGGGTTGAGGGGTGGGTGGTGGGTCCAAGGGGTTTTCAACCCAACAGCGAATTTCCCCACTTTTGTCACTGTGGAACAACCCTAACTAATGCATTAAACAGAGTTTTTGCCTCTAATTTCCTTCTTTTGAGAATGATAACGAGAAATAGTGAATGTAATGCAGCTATGAAGCGTGGGGCCTTTTGGGCCCCACTTCATCTCGCTCATGATGTCTTGTGGCATACTAACAGGGACAGCAATGCAAACAGAAATGCTAACAGTGGTGCACATGGTAACACAAGTGCAAATGAGAACAGAAAGGGTAAATTTACATGGTGGCGTGATGGGAAGGTCTGCCACGTGATGTGTTGTCACATAGTAACATGGTGCCTGCAAACAGAAATGTCAATGGGCATGGTGGACGAAGTGAAACAGAAAGATAAACAGTACTGTAGACAGAAATGGCAAAAATAGCAGAAACGCAAGCGCAAATGAAAACGCAAAGGATAACGCACATGGTGGCTTAGACGCCAACAATAATTGAAATCGGGTATTGAAATCGCAAGCGGAAAGGGCAACAGTAACAGTAATGGAAGCGCGCAGGCTGGTTTTCCTCAAAACCTGCATAGAGAAAGACAGTGAGTAGAAATAATGTATGCATAATAATGAGTATCGGCGCAGAAAATGAGAACTTGGAATACTAAATACGTTATATCTCAGGAACCGTATGACGTAGAAAAAAATTTTAAAAGTCATATTATTTACAACTGTCCTGGCTAATTTGGTACTTATTAGGGGGCTAAGAATTTTTCTGACGAAAAGTCCGTATCTCTCGTTTCAGACCGTTTCCAAGATACGGGCCCTGGTGCGGCGCTGCTAACGTCAGCGTGATCCTATGGGAAAAAAGAAAAGTTTGAGCTCCATAACTTTGCTCCTGTAATGTTTTTCACTGAACCACTGAAAGGCACATCTGTGGGCTGTTGGCTGTCTTCCTCAAATTTCAGGAAAAAGACCAAACCGTTATTTTGCAGCAGGGATCCAAAGGATTTCTGTAATCGTTAAGTGCCGTAATGTTATCCTATGGGGAAAACCGTCAACTTTGGAGTGCTGTAACTTTGCGCTGTGTAATATTTTTCACCAAACTACTGAAAGGCACATCTGTGGGCTGTTGGCTGTCTTCCCTCAAATTTCAGGAAAAAGACCAAACCGTTATTTTGCAGCAGGTGCCAAAGGATTTCTATATGCGTCCGGCGCGTAAAGTTATCCTAAGGAAAAAACGTCAACTTTGGAGTGCTGTAACTTTGCGCTGTGTAATATTTTTCAATACAACACTGAAAGGCACATCTGTGAGATGTCGGCTCCGTTCCTCAAATTTCAGCCCAAAACTCCCAGCGGTTCTTTTGCAGCACAGTGCCAAAGAATCGCTGTCACTTTCCACAGATGGAAAACTACTGTCGAATTTCATAAAGCTTTTGCAAAGTTCGACACTTTCGTGAGCACGAAGTAATTTACGAAGTACTTTTTCCAGAAATTTGAAAAACATATTTCTGGGGTGTTTTACCACAAAATAAAGACATGGCAAGCATCCTCAGGGTCCGACTTGGTGAATACAAAAATAATTAGGTTGCTAGAGGATCCCAAATTTAAATGCCAACCATTTCTCTGATCACCAACTGAAAACAAAATGGCCGATTTGCGAAAGTAACAGGCCCATTTGCGAAAGTAAAAATGCATTTGCGACACTGTTGAACTTTTTGTTAACTTTTCCTATTGACTTATAATGGGAAACTGTTTTTTGAATAACTTTTGAACCGTTTAATATTTTTTCAAGAAATCTTCAAAAGGCACATCGGGGACCATGGCCACACATTCCCTGAAGATTTCGGACCAGTCACGCAAACTGTACGACCTGTAGGTGCAACTGTAGAATTCCAGAAAAAGCGTAAACGGGAGCACAGATCATGCTTAATAACTCCGCAGCTGTATATCCGACTGGTACAAAACTTGGCAGATCCCAAGGCCTATGGTTCTTGATTGTGCATTACAAATTTCAGGTAAATCCGTCAAACGGTTGCAAAGTTATTAAGGTGCAAAGTTTTGAGGTTTAACATAGAAATGGCTCCTCAACCCTAACTATAGTGGCACTACCGTGCCACTATAAAATATATATATATATTCATTGCAAAAAACTCCATTAATGCATCAGTTAGGGTGACAAAAGTTTATTTTATGGTGACCATCCCTACCACTCCACCCCCACCACCCCACCCTACAGGCACCAACAGGCATTGGGGCATGCCATAGGGTCATCAGACCCAACTCTCACCCCATTCCATGTGTAAACAAGCTGACACTCTACAGTATAGGAGAATGGGCTGACAGCTAGAGCTAATGACCCCCTGGCACACAGAAACGCCTGTTGGTGCATGGGGTTGGGGTAGTAGAGATGGTAACCCTAACATCGAATTTCCAAACTTTTTTCACTCTGACATCAACCCTAACTGATGCATTGATGCAGTTTTTGTGCAATGAAATTCACTTGTTTTTGAAAAAGTGTAATGTAAGTGGTTAGTGCAAGCGCCCAGCAAGCGCCCTTGTATGGCTACCACTGACTCCTCGCTCCGCTGGGTTTGGTTTCTCCACCCAATGCTCTGATTGGTCATCAGAGTAAGCACTAAGCCACTGATTGGCCCATCTACAAAATCCTGCTAGTCTGCAGTTTCTGCCTGCCGCCAGCTCTTCGGCGCATACAGTAATTTGTCAATTTTAAATCTATATTTTCACCCGCCCACCCTGACCCCGCCTCTATTAAATACTCACTAGCCTCACCTCCTCCTCCTAACTCCCTCCTAGATTTGGGCCCCTCATCGACTGCAGATCCTTAAAGTAATACAACCACCTTTTCAATCACCATCCCCAATTGTTACTAACAGTTTTTCCTCATGCTAGCTGAGGCTCCTCTAAAATGGGCTTTACCAAGATCCTGCTCTTTGTAACCTACCTTGTTGCTGTTGGCCCTCGTGACCAACTTTGTCCTCTGCCTCCCCTAGCAGAACCATATTATGAAATCACTGGTTAGTCTACGGCAACCACATCAGCTGCCTCATTAGGTAACAAGCCTTATTTCCCTATACCACCAACAAGCAAGGGGCCACCCACAGCCACCCCTAACCACGGCATCCTAACAAATATGTCACCAGTAAAGGGACTGCCGTCAGCCACCCAGTTCTCATCTGGTAAAGTTAGATGGTGGACGATATGAACAACAAGTAAGCATTAATGTCTGACGTAGGAGGCTTCTATTGGGGAATTAATGCATGGTTGGGGGGGTTGTGGCATGAGGCCTGGGCCGAGTGCTCACAATCATCTAACCATGCATTAATTCCCCAGTAGAAACTGACTCAGAGGGCATTAATGCATTTTTAACACAGGAATACTTGCGTTGTTGTTTTCGTGTTTTGCAGTTCTGTTCAGCTTTGTGTCGGCGCATTGAGATCCTCCGTATTCACCGCGATGTGTGTTCCGTTTGCTGCTGTGACACCTAGTGGTGCTAGAGCTTGACCTCATGACCCTGTGAACAATAGTTGGAGCGGTCCTTACTGGGGAATTAATCACCGCTCCAACTTTGATCATGTGTTGTATTTGTTCCAATGAGATTTCTCTATTTGCCATTTCTGTTTGATGCCGTGTTACAATAACCATTAGCCACATGCTACTGCTCTTATCTGGAAACATATATGCCAGCTCAGGACCCCTAACAGTGCCAGGCACTGGAGGATTTAAGAGCAAAGGCCTGCGCATAGCAGCAATGAATATCTACAGTTTAACTGCCAAATTTGAACAGCTCCAGGCATGGATGACTCACCATGACCCCGACATTCTCTGCCTCACTGAGACCTGGTTGTCAGGCAAGATAAATGAGAATGAAGTAACACTTGATGGATACCAAGCCTTTAGGAATGATAGAAAGGGGAAGAAAGGCAGCGGATGCCCCCTCTGCACCAGGGAAACACTCAACTACGCCACCCTCCCAATTACTGAAGTGGTGGATGATTACGAAATATTAGCAGTGAAAGCACAGGTCAGGCAGAATGGAAAGACTCTAATCATTGCATCGGTCTATCTTCCTCTCAAAAAAGCCAGAGAGGGCCTCCCCAAAGTCCTGGAAGCAATGGCCGCTCTCTCTAAAGGCCCTGAACTCATCATCACAGGCGATTTTAACATTAACTGTACCGGTAATGAATCAACCCACTTCAAAGACATGGTTGCTAGTTCCCACCTATCCCAACTTGTCACCAGTCCCACCAGATGGAACCACAAGACAGGCAATGACACTCTCCTTGACTGGCTTCTCTCAAGCTCTCTGTCAAGGATCTCAAATGTCAAGGTGCTACCTGACACCTTAAGTGACCACTCTCCAATCACATTCTTGTGGTTCTACAACTTCAGTAACCCCCCCTCCCATCCTAATAGAAAGCAGGGTCCTGAGGAAAGGCAAACTCTGGTCACTCAATTCAGCCCTCTCTGTGCACGACTGATCCCCTATTGACCTGGCACCAGATCTTGACCAAGCCCTTAGATACTTTACCGATGGATTCAATATCATATGTGACCTCTTTGCCCCTTTGAGGAGAAGGAAAATCTGAGGGGATAAGAATGGCTGGATCATGAGGGAACTCCTAACTAAGATGCAAGAAGAGGACAGCCTCTGGTTAAAAGCCAGGTCCTCCCACAGCGCACATGATTTCCAGTGCTACAGAGCCACAAGAAATCACTGCATTAACCTCATCTGGCAGGCTAAAGCCAACTTCCATAAGGAACAACTCAGCAACACATGGGGTGATGGTATGAGGTTCTGGGAGAATGTCAAAAGCCTCCTCGGGAAGGATAATAAACAACACCCACAACTGCTTAACATCAACAGCTCCCTCATAACTGACCCACTCCTTATCATGGAATCATTCACTGACCTCACCTTGTTTCTACCCCCTGACTACCTGCTCCCATCTGATGATCAACCCAGCTGCAAGCCACAAACGAGCCCCCATCCAAACTTCTACTTCAAGAGAGTGACAGTAAAGGAGGCCCTAAAACACTTAAAAAAAAGTGCTAGGCAGAACCAGAATGGGCAGCGATGGGGTCGACATGAAACTTCTATCCCTCACACTTGATGCTACCGTTGTGCCAGTAACTAAACTATTTAATAAGTCTTTGGTACTTGCCAAATTCCCTGGAATCTGGAAAAAGTCCCTAGTGACACCTGAGTACAAGAACGGAGACAGGACATGCATATCCAACTACAGACCAATCTCCATCCTCTCCACCCTATCTAAGGCAATGGAAAAGATTGTGGCAGAGCAGCTCACCGAATACCTCAACAAATACCAACTACTTTGCCTGAACCAGCACGGCTTGAAGCAGAATCTTAACACTACTACTTTCCTGGTGGAGTACATGGATTATGTGCTCAAAGCACGAGCAAAAATATTTGTTTAGAAAAGGCAGAGATACTAAACAAATATTTTTGCTCAGTATTTACAAAGGAGGAGGGGGAGGTACCTAAAACAAACAGTAGAAACACTCTGGATACAGAAGTTGATACCAGCCCATTTACAGAAGAAAGAGTTCTGAAAGAGCTCTTAAAACTCTAGGTGGACAAAGCAATGGGGCCTGATGGGATTCATCCCAGAATTCTAAAAGAACTAAGGATAGAACTAGTGACACCACTGACTACCATCTTTAACAAATCATTGGAGGATGGGGTGGTACCTGAGGACTGGAGGAGGGCAGATGTGATTCCCTTCACAAAAGTGAGAGCAAGGCAGAAGCAGGAAACTACAGACCTGTTAGTTTAACCTCAGTGGTAGGGAAAATGATGGAATCACTTGAAGGAAAGAATTGTTGCATATCTAGAGGCCAGAGGGGCACAGGATCCAAGGCAGCATGGATTCACAGCGGAAGGTCATGCCAGACAAATCTGATAGATTTTTTGACTGATGACCAAAGTAGTAGATCAGGGAAGGGCTGTGAACATGGCCTACCTAGACTTTAGCAAGGCATTTGACACAGTCCCACACAAAGATTAATATACAAGTTAGCCAGCCTGGGAGTGGGTCCCAAGATGACAGCCTGGTAAAGAATTGGCTGGAGAATAGGACACAGAGAGTAATAGTAAATGGAGTCCACTCTGAAAAAGGGGGTTAGCAGTGGGTACCACAGGGTTCAGTATTAGGACCGTCCTCTTCAATGTCTTTATAAACAAACATTGCAGAGGGACTGGAAGGAAAGTATGTCTCTTTGCAGATGACACAAAGATCTGCAACAGAGTTGATGCACAAGGTGGGGTGAAAAGGATGAGAAGGGACTTGGCAAGGTTAGAGGAATGGTCAAATGTATGGCAGCTTAGATTCAATGCTAAGAAGTGCAAAGGTAATGCACCTGGGAAACAAAAACCCAGGGGAAGAGTACACAATGGGGGGTGAGATACTAACAACAACAAAAATGGAAAGGGACCTGGGGGTAGTCATATCAGATGACCTAAAGGTGGGCAAGCAATGTGAGAGGGGCAGGAGGGCTGGGGGATACTGGGATGCATAGGGAGAGGCATCACCAGCAGAAAACAAGAAGTTATTATCCTCTGTACAGACAGCTGGTGAGACCACATCTGGAGTACTAGTGCAGTTCTGGAGACCCAATCTCCGCAAAGACATAGACAGGATGGAAGCTGTCCAGAGGAGGCACTAAAATGGTGCAGGGTCTGCACTGGAAGACATATGAAGAGAGACTTAAGGAGCTTAATATGTATAGCCTCGAGGAAAGGAGGGAGAGGGGGACATGATAGAAACTTCAAGCACCTCAAGGGAATCAACAAAGTCCAAGAGGTAGCATCTTTCAAAAAAGAGGTGTGCAAGAACAAGGGGCACAATTTGAAGATAGAGGTGCAGCTCAGAGGTAATTTAAGGAAGTATTTTTTCACAGAGAGGGTTGTGGATGCATGGAACAGCCTTCCAGAGGAGGTTGTGGAGCCAAAAACAGTGGTGGAATTCAAGCATGCATGGGACAGTCATAAGGCAATTCTAGGGGGAGGGGGTAGGAAGAAGTAGGCTGCTGGTTAACTAGGATCTGCAGCTTATCCATCAGGTAGGGAAATGGGCAGACTGGGTGGGCCAAGCGGTCCTTATCTGCCATCAAATTCTATGTTTCTATGTTTCTAAGCATTGGATGAAGGTAAAATAGTGGGGTCAGTATTTATTGACATCACCAAAGCCTTCGACACTGTCAACCACTCCCTACTGCTGGCTCAGCTGCAGAACCTGGGGGTGGCAGACAATACTGCAGGCTGGTTCCAGGAATACCTGTCCCACAGAACTCAACATCTTAAAGTTGAACAAATCATATCTGGTTCTAGTGCAGTCTCATTGGGGGTCCCCCGGGGTCCAGACTGGGGCCCCTACTCTTCAGCCTTTTCCTGAACAATCTCCCTAAAGCATGTGACACTAAAATTATCCTTTATGCTGATGATGTGGCACTCATGAACAGCAGCTCACACCATGGTGCTCTCCAATCTGATCTACAGCGCGCTTTCAACAATCTAGAGGACAGGTTTTGCAAGCAGAAACTTCTACTAAATTATAAAAAACCCAAGACCATGATTATATCCAGTCCCCAGAATAAAAAGAAACTCCCCTCCCTTGTCATTTCCAACAAAGTCAGTGCACCACTGGAACAAGTGAATTCATTCAAATACCTGGGTGTCACCCTCTATGACACCCTCTCCTTCACCCTACACATCGACTAGGTGGTCAAGACAGTCAACTCTAAGCTGGGTGTCCTCTACAGGCATAGGAAATACCTCACTCCTGAGTTCCTCCACCTCTCAGTCTCCAGCTCCATCCTACCGTCTATTGATTATGGCCTGGTTATCTATGGTGAAACCATAGATACGGCACTCAAGAGGATACAAACTGCCCTCAATAAAGCTTGCAGGCTCACCTTGGCTGCCGATAGACATACGCACACCTGCTGTCTGTATGAACAGACAAAGTGGCTGACACTAGGAAACAGGATCAAGTTCCAAACCTGTCTCCTCAGTAAGGAATCATACTAGGAATCATACTAGGAACATTAAGGAGCTAGAGAGCCCAAAGGCCTATATGTACTCCTGTCATTACTGATAACCAGGGCAACAATCTGATAATATAATATTATCCAGTTGAGTTTTGAACATATCTTTAGATGTGCTGATAATTACATCTAGTGGTAATGCTTTCCAATGCTTGATAACTTGTAAAGTATAGAAGTGTTTTCTAGGCAAACAGTTAAATCTTCTAGTTTTTAACTGTAGTGGGTGCCCTCTAAGATCATGAAAATGTTCCTTTAATTCAAACCCAAGACATGTTAACAGATACGGATCTTTCATTATATTGTATAATAAAAGTAGGTCACCCCTTAGAGGTCTAATAGAAAGAGGCATCAAATTCAAAGAGAACAATCTAGAATTATACGATGTATTATACAACCCACGTACCAATTTGGTATATCTCATTTGTACTCATTCTAATAGCATAATATGCTGTTTTTTATAAGGAGACCAAAGCTGAGAGGAAAAATCCAAATGAGGGTGCACATAGGCCCTATAAAGAGGCATAAGAACATTTCTCTCCCTAGAATTAATATTTCTTTTAATGGACCAGATAACTCTATTAGCCCGAAGGATTACTTCATTTATCTGGGCATCTGGAAGAAAGTCCTCGGACACCAAAACACCCAAGTCCTTTTCTCTATCCGTAGTGTCCAAAACAGAATTTGCCAATTTGTAGATATGAGGGGGGTTATCAGTGCCAAAATGGATTACCCTACATTTTTTATGATTAACAGTTAAACCCCATGTATTGATCCATGATGATACTAAGTCCAGATCATGTTGAAGAGCATTTATTTGATCTAAATTAGCACATAACCCATCAATTTTGATATCGTCAGCATACTTAATTGTATTAGAACTACATTATTGTGTTATGTCTGCAATAAATAGCTGAAATAAACATGGCCCTAAAACGGAGCACTGAGGCCCACCACTAGTTACATCACCCACTTGTGAATATATTCCGTTGTTCAGGACTTGCTGTGATCTATGTGATAACCAATTTCCTATCCACAAGATAATATTAGTGTTTAACTTGAAAGAACAGAGTTTTTGCAACAGGGCCCAATGAGGAAGTAAATCAAAAGCCTTGCTAAAATCGATGTAAACTACATCATATGGTAATTTATTATCAAGATTCAAACTAATCTTCTCATAAAAACGTAAATTGGTAAGGCAGCTATGACCTTTTTTAAAACCATGCTGCTCATTGTCAGATGTAAGGCACTAATGGACAAAACACCCCCTTGTGTTTCTAATATCTTCTCCCCGACTGCCTCCATCTATGACACCTGAGGTAATACACAGGGATCTCTATCAAAACCTTTTCACCAAACTACTCTTGGACAATGCGCCTTCACCTACAGGGCCCCCCAATTGCTTAACTAAATCCCTGGGCCCATTCAAGCTTCCATGAACCTATCAAACTTCAAAACTGGCCTGAGGCAACACCTTAACTCAAGCACAAAATGTGAGTGCTTCCGAAGGTTGGACCACTCCCCTCCCTCTGCTTACCATCCTCCCATCTGGCTGCCTGCTGCACCCCACTCCCCTGCGAAGCGAGTGTCAGCTCCCGGTAAGGTTGACTCTTCCCCTCCCATAAGCTCTACCTTGGCCTCTTTCCCCCCCTTGCTCTCCCCTCATCCACTTCCCTTTCCCCACTTCCCACATGCCCTTTTGCACCTCCACAACTTCACCCTTCTCTCGACAAAGTCTCTCAGGAGACTGCTCAACCTTCTCCTTACTGTCTCCATGCCCGCTTAGGGGAGATCCTCTCCCTCCTCTCTCCCCCCCAAGTGCCACATACCTCTTAATCTTATTCTATACTGACGCTGAACTAAGCCATGGTACTAGTAATTGACTCTGTAACACTGTAATGTAATGTAAATATCTACCTAGCCTGTCCAGGTGATGCTTATTTGTCTAGTGTCTGTTCTCCTGACATGGAACCTTTGTAAAAGAGCTTGTGCTCGAAGGTCTTTTCCAAAACTCAAATAAATAAATAAAAAAATAATAAGTAGCATGTGTTAGTGGGAGCACGGGTCCTTCAGGCCCTGTGCTCCCTTCATGTTGCCCATTTGTTGCGTAATGGTATGTGTCTGTGGGAGCACAGGCCCTCCAGGCCCTGCGCTCCCACTTACACATAAGTAAAGAACCATACAGCAGCCCCACAGTACTGAAAAGGCACCTTGTAACACTTATTTGGCAATATCTCAGTAACTATAACAATTATGAAAAAAATTTCACTGCAGTTGTAATCATGACTTGGAAACCTCCACACAGGATTAATTCACCTTTAAGCTGCGGGTAGCAAAAATTCCTTATCTCAAATAATTTTTGAGATACGGGCACTGCAATGTTATCCTATGGGAAATTTCTCAACTTTGGAACACTGTAACTATGAATATTGAATGTTGAATGTTTTGGGACCAAACCATGAAAAGGCGCATCTATGGGACCAGGGTTTGCCACCCTGCAAATTTCAGCTCAAAAGCACAATCCACCATGGCACAATGAAGTGACAAAGAAAACGAAACATGAGAAAATGTGTTCATGCAGTGTTTTCTCAATAACTTTAATGTGTTCACTGCACTCCTATCTCTATAATGGGAATGTTTTCGCACACAGAAATATGTTCCAGAGGTTCCTTTTTTTTTATCGCGATCATTGCCGCAACAACAAAAAATGTTGTCAAGACAACAAAATGGCAAAATGGTGGAAAAACTTTGGAAAACATATTTCCAGACCACCTGCGGAAAGACTAATGCCAGGGTCATGTTCCTAAGTGTCCAATTAGGTAAACACAACTGTTGGTGTTTACTAAACGGCATTGATTTTTGAGTTACAATGTTTTTGGTCTCTCGCTAACTGAAAACAAGATGGCAGCAGCACGAAAACAAGTTTAGGGAGCACGACAATAAAAATGTGATAGCGAAATTTTCGCAATGCATGTATACATTTTCCCGTAGGCTACGATGGGGCATGAAAAACTTGCACAACTTCTGAACGGATTAAGATTTTTGCACCAAATCTTCAAAAGACACCAGTGTAACCCAGGACTCATATACTGTACACATGCACATTTGAATCTACTCAGATGCATTCTTCAGTCCTTTAAGCCCAACTAAAAAATGTGCAAAAGTTGAGGATTTTTCACTTTTTGGATACTCTACTGTTCCGCAACTGTACATCCAATGGGAACAAAGTTTTCCAGATCCAGAGATCTATGGCTGGATGCCATACATGCAAAATTGCAGGCAAATTGAACAAATGGTTGCAAAGTTATTAAAGTGAAAACTTTGGGGTTTAACATTAAAGTGGCCTCCTACCTAACTATACCTGTATTATCTGTGGGTGTATATATATATATATATATATATATATATTCATTGCAAAAACTCAGTTAATGCATCAGTTAGGGTTGATAGCACAGTGACAAAAGTTTGGAAATTCCATGTTAGACTGCCCACCCTCCCACCCACCACACACTAACAGACATCGGGGTGTGCCATGGGATCATAAGGCCCAACTCACACCCCATTCCATGTGTAAACAGGATGAGATGGTACAGTATAGGATAATGAGGTTAGAGTTAGGCCTAATAACCCCATAGAACAACACGATGCCTGTTGGAGTGTGGAGGGTGGGGGTGGTGTAGTAGGGGAGGGAACCTTAACATCAAATTTCAACATGTTTGTGCTATCAACCCTAACTGATGCTTTAGCAGAGTTTTTTTGCAATGAATTTCCCTTTTTTTTGAGAAAGTGTAATATTAGTGGTATGTGGTTGTGGGAGCACAGACCCTCTGGGCACTGCGCTCCTTTCACAATGCCCATTTTTCCATAATGGTATGCTTATGTGGGAGTGAAGGCCCTCTGGGCCCTGTGATCCCACTTACACACCAGTACAGGGACATACCACATCCCTATAGTCCTGAAAAGGAACTCTGGTAACACTAATTTGGCAATATCTCAGTAACCTTAGCAATTATGAAAAAAATTCCACTGCAGTTGTAATCATGACTTGGAAACCTCCACACAGGCTTAGTCCACCAAAAGATGGACTAAGCTGCCCAGAGCAAAAAACCTGTATCTCGGATAATTTTCAAGATATGGGTGCCAAAAAAAAGGCACTACGGGCATCGCAATGTTATCCTATGGGAAATTTCTCAGCTTTGGAACACCATACAGTAACTATGGCACTGTTGTATATTTTTTTACCAAACCACAAAAAGGCATATCTGTGGGGCCAGGGCATGCCACCCTGCAAATTTCAACCCCAAAGCCCCAACTGTTTAGGTGCAATGAGGTGGTAAATAAATGGTATTTTGAGGGGACAATAGTGTCACCATTCGTGACACTTTAACAAAGTTTATGAAAGAACGGGTGCAACACTTTCACAAATTGCGAAAGTGTCACATTCATTCTGTCGCAGTTTGCTACAGTACCAGTGACCCAATCTTGAAAAAGGCATTTCTGGAGGGCTTAGACAAAATCTAATGCTTGCCTTGTGCCCCAGTTAGGTAAACACATCTGGCGGTGTTTACCTAGAGGCAGTAGAATTTGAATTTCAGCTGTTTTTCTCCCCCGCTAACTGAAACAAAATGGTGGCAGCACAACTCTACCGAGGGCATCTGCAACAGTAAAATGTGCTGTTGTGACAGTACCAGGTACTTTTGAGAGACACAGCTATTTTCCTCCTATTGACTACAATGGGAAATTTTAAAGTTGAATAACTTTTGAGCGGATTAATAATTTTTCACCAAATCTTCAAAACGCACATCAGTGACCCAGACTGCATATTACTTGATAATTTCAGACCAGATGGACAAACTGTTTGGGCTATAGCCCCGAGCAAAGAAATGGCCCAAAAAAAGTTTTGTGCATTTTTTGGAGCTCTACAGCTCTGCAACCACACATCCAACTGTAACACAACTTGCCAGATCCAGAGATCTATGGTACCACATTGCACATTCAAATTGTCAGGCAAATCTGTCATATGATTGCAAAGTTATTAAAGTGCAAAAAATATTGGATTTAACATAGAAGTGGCCAGGCAACCCTAACTATAGCTGTACTACCATGCAGCTATAATAAATAGATAGACAGACAGACAGATAGACAGATTATAGTGGCACGGTAGTGCCACTATAGTTAGGGTTGCACACCCACTCCTATGTTAAACCCAAACTTTTGCACTTTAATATCTTTGTAACCATTGATCCGATTTGCCTGAAATGTTGCATGCGCCATCTGGTACCATAGATCTCTGGATTTGACAAGCTTTAGTCCGGTCGGATGTGCAGTTGCGGAACTGCAGAATGCCACAAATGTGAAAAATACAACTTTTTGGTCAATGTCTTTGAACCAGGCTACAGCCCAAATTGCTTGGGGATCTGGTCTGAAATTGTCAGGGTATATGGAGTCTGGGTCACTGATGTGCCTTTTGAAGGCTTGGTGAAAACATATTAATCCATTTAAAAGTTATAAAGTTTAAAGTTTCCCATTATAGCCTATGGGAAATAAATATATGTCTACCTCAAAAGCAATTTTTGCTTTCGCAAAAGCACTTTTGACTGCTGCAAATGGGTTTTGCAGCTTCACACAACTGCTATCTTGTTTTCAGTTAGTGACAGCTAAAAATCGCTGTAGTTCAAAAAATACTGCCCTTGGTAAATACGAACAGTTCTGTTTACATAATCGGAGCCAGAGGAACACAATCCTGGCATTATTTTTTCACAATATTTGCGGGAAATAGGTTTTCTGAGTTTTGGCCATTGGTATGCCTCAATTTGAGGCATTTCTTTAGTGAAAATGACACAAATTGCTACTATTTTCGTGCAACTAATGGCACTGTTGCTCAAAAACTGTTGCAAATTGTTGCACTGTTTCATGAAAACTGCTACAATTTGCAGCACTACTTCAGTGGGAAAAAAACATTGGCTCCCTCAAAAAGCTTCCCTAGACACTTTTAGGGCTAAATAACATTAGAATCATGTTCCTCAGGCCCCGTTTAGGCAAACACCTGTTGGTATTTACCTAATAAAAGACGTTTTCCTCCTTTTACTGCCTCTAAGGGGCCAGAAGCATGTTTTATTTAAGGAAATTTTTTCTGCCAACATCTGGGTGCCAAATCCCTGTGTCAGTGGCAGAAATACTGCCTTCCCCCCACACTTGCCACTGTGGGACAGTGGGTAGCCCACTCCCAGTGTCCTGAAATGTTTATTTATTAAAAAATGCTTCTGCTGACATCGGGGTGCCCAATCACCCATGTCAGCAGTCAAAATCAGCTCCCCTCTGCCCCCCACCAGTGTGGTACATTGGAGAGTTTACTCTCAGTGTATCCAAATAACGGTTTTGCATTCACAGTTTTTTTGCCAACATTGGGGTGCCCAATCCCATGTCAGCACTACCCCCTGCCCTTGACAGTGTGGGACACTGGGTAGCCCACTCCTGGTGTCCTCAGTTGTTTTTAACTCCCAAGTGCTGCGGGTCACTGGGGAGCCCACCCCTAGTGTCCTGAAATATTGTTTATTTGTTCCTGTAAAAAAAGAAAACAGTCCCCGTCTTTTTTTTAAAGATCCTGAAATGAAGAAAACAGTCCTTCATCATCTCCCCTATCCACTTCCCCCATCCTGACGTTCCCACTGAACAACCCACCTACCTACACCCCCCTTGCCCTATACTTACCACTGGAGACCATGAGCTGCCGTCTTCTATTGACCAGGACACATCTGCACTGTTCAAAGCTGAACCGTGAATTGAACAATCAAGGTAAGTTCCATATAATGGCTGTGAATTGTGTTTTGAAATTATTGTATGTTGATATCTCGGCCATTTTGTGGTACTTTTGCCCCAAATTTTCAACATAGACTTTTTGGGACCCCACCACATGAACACTGTCACTATCATTTTATTAATCGGAGCTGAAAAGTGATTTCGCTGTCACTTCATGAAATCACCTTTGGGACCGATTAAAGAAGTGACAGTGCCAGTATTCATGAGATGGGGTCCCACAAAGCCCATGTTGAAAATCTGGTGCAAAAATTCCAAAAACTGCCCAGCTTATGCACAGTCATTGAAATGTTTCTACACATGCTCGTAACTTCACAAATTTTTAATAATTTCACTCCAAATTTTCAACATTGCCATTTTTCCACAGTACTTCATGAACAGTACAGCTATCATTTTTTGCATCCTGCCCGAAATGTGTTTTCAGTAAGATGGCACAGAATGGCATGGTCACTGTGCGAAATCATCTTTTGGCACTGATTAATGAAATGACAGTGCCAGAGTTCATGAGGTGGAGTCCGCTAAAGACCATCTTAAATATTTGAACTAATTCCTAAAAATGTCGGAGTTATGTGCTTCTGTTGAATTTTTTCCTATGCACGTGTATAACTTTGCTACTTTTAAATCTTTTGACGCCAAATTTTCAACATAGCCATTTTTTACACCATCTCATGAACAGTACAGCTGTCATTTCTCACATCCTGCCTGAAATGTGTTTTGCACCTGTGGCGCAGAATGGCATTGCAGTTGTACATAACTACATTTTGCCTTACATTTCACAATTTCTCTGTACCGGGCTACATGAAATGGGGTAATAAGATGGCTATGCTGACAATTTGGTCACTGTTGTTTGACACATGGAAGTGCAGGGTCCAGAGGGTCCTGCGCTTCCACACCTACACACATATGTTCATCTATGGAGGGACTGGAGCACAGGGTCTGAAGGACCATGCGTTCCCTCAGTAAAATAAGGATACTATCTCAAAAAGAAGGGAAATTCATTGCAAAAAAACTCTGTTAATGCATCAGTTAGGGTTTCTATTACAGTGACAAAAGTCTGGAAATATGGTGCTAGGGTTACCTGTCCAACCACCTCACCTTCCACACACTAACAGGTGTTGCGAGTGTGCCTTGAAGTCATTGGGCCTAACTCTCACCTCATTCTTCTATTCTGTGTCATCTCAGCTTGTTTATACATTGAATGGGGTGAGATTATGCCTGATGACCCCAAGTCACACCCTGATGTTAGTGTGTGGAGAGGTGGGGGGGGAGTGGGGGGGTGGTAGGGTTGGTATTCCTAACACCGAATGTCATGACATGGGTGAAGGGGAAATTCAATAATCAACACTTGGATGCCTGAACAATCATTGATTAAATATATATTAAAACCATGGTAGGCTACCCAGGGGTTACTCAGGAACTCTGGCAATGGTTTTCTAGAAGTTACTGTACATCAAACTGGAAAGGTGGGCAAGATTAAAGGTGAGCAAATGTGATCATGCCAGTCCAATTTGTTGATCATTTCTAGGGAATTACCAAAGTAGCACAATGGGAGAAATGCAGTTGATGTAATATACATACTGTAGATTTCATTTAAACATTCAATAAATGAATCTGAAACAGATCTACACTAAATACCAAAACTCCTCCGTGGGTAGTAAGGTGTAACAAAAAAAAAAAAGAAGAAAGAAGTGCAAATCACCAGTGAGGTTCTCATGTGGTCAATACTGTCTACTGTTCAATATTTTTATTAATGACCTGGAATCCGTTGTCTCAAGGTTAATTAAACTGTATATGACACAAAGATAATGGGGGCGGTGGTATCCAAAGGACAAAAGACAGTCTACGGAATAACTTAAATGTGCTTGGGGTATAGATCAGCAAGTGACAAATTCTATGTAGATATGTGTAAGAGCCTTCACTTGGCATAAGAAGAGGACAATTAACCCCACTATAGAAATTTTGTGGATGCCACACTATTGTATTACCCTACCGCAATCTGTCCTATGCTCTGGCTATTTATTTACAAGGGGTGTGGGTGTTGGGGGGGATAATAATACAAAACAAAAAAAAAATATTGTTTTTGTTAAAAATGGGGGGGATTCGCACCCACATGTTTTCTCTGCTACAATCAGTACTGCTAGCACCATTGCACAACACAGCATGGCATTGCACATGCATTTAATAATTGCCCATAGTACAACCATAGAACTAATAAACACTCTATTAGTTCCACGTGTACTATGGGATTGGTTGTGTAGTGGTATGCTAAACAAGTAGTTTGGTCCCTAAGCCTCCAGTTACACCCTTCACTGAGTCCAAAACAAAATTCAGGTTGGAGGCACTATTTAAATTGAAAACAAATGGCTGCAATGAAACATGGAAAAGACCTAGCTCACTGACAATACCACACTTGAAGTACAGCATGCAAATATGGTCACCACAGTATAAATATGATATTGTAAGTGCACCTTCTCCTTGGTTTACAGTGCCTGCAACCTACTCATCTGTTACCATACTGTCTTTTTCAGCTAAGGCTGGTACCTTATCATAGCCCTCATTTGGTCAACAGGAGCTGGGTATAGCCTAGTGATGAACCAGGTAATAATAGTGAAACGAAAATAGTGCCATGAATATCACTTTGTCAAAATAGCAAAAGACAAAACAGCTACAGGGACAGTGTAGTGTAGGTAGGAATAGTGCTACCCCTGTAGCTGTTTGCCATATGGAGGAAGAGAATACAGGGTCTGTCGGTGACCTGCAAATGAGCAGCTGCCATGGCACAGAGGGTAGTGCTACAGGCAGTGGAGGATGGCAGAACATTGGTGGATTGAGGTTTGATTCCTGGTCCCAGAATTTATGGTTGTATTTTGTTTTGTTTTTGTTTTTTCTCCCAGGGCAGTTTTTTTGTTTCTCCCCCTCCCAACCTATGTTGGTACTGTGTCCACCCCCAGTTGTTCTGCCTGATTGCCCTTCCCTCCTCAATGATCCCTGCCACCGAGGTTTCTTTCCTTCCCCAAGTTGCCTCCCACCCCCCAGAGGTGATTATATTTAGTTGGGAAGGGGGTTCAAGGGGGGCAGAGCCTCCTGCAAAAATGTAATGTAAATGTTATTTGTTTTTAGCCATGGTAATGGCTCGTGTGTTTATGAACCACTACCATTGGCTCTGTTTTTTTCAGGTTGCTGTTTTGGTAGGGTGCTGTAATTGCTAGCGCCATTTTGCTTTCACTGTTCTTGATAGCACTGTTTTGATTTTCGGTATCTTGACTTAGTGTCACCCAAGCAGAACCTCTATATTTAGAATAAGGTGGTAATCCCACCAGAGGGTTCCCTGCACTTCAGTCACTCCACCTGTACACATCTCCACAACCATGAAATAAATTAAACTTAGAATTCTGTTCTGACAGAAATTATCACACTGCAAAGGTAGTTACATAGAAACATAGACTTTGATGGCAGATAAGGACCGCTAGGCCCATCTAGTCTGCCCATTTCCCTACCTACAGGATAGGCCGCAGATCCTAGTTAACCAACAGCCTTTATCTTCCTGCCCCCCACAAGAATTGCCTTATGTCTGTCCCATGCATTCTTGAATTCTCCCACAGTTTTAGACCCCACAACTTCCTCAGAAAGGCTGTTCCATGCATCCACTACCCTCTCTGTGAAATAATACTTCCTCACATTGCCCTGAACTGCCCTCTTCTATCTTTAAATTGTGTCCCTTGTTCTTTGCAAGTCTCTTTTCTGAAAGATGCTACCCTCTTGGGCTTTGTTGATTCCCTTGAGCTACTTGAAAGTTTCTATCATGTCCCCCTCTCCCTTCTTTCCTCAAGGGTATACATATTAAGCTCCTTTAGTCTCTCCTCATACGGCTTCTCTTGCAGACCCTGCACCATTTTAGTTGCCCTCCTCTGGACTGCCTCTATCCTGTCTATGTCCTTGCGGAGATGGGGTCTCCAGAACTGGACACAGTATTCCAGATGGGGTCTCACCAACTGTCTGTACAGAGGGATAACAACTTCCTGTTTTCTGCTGATGATGTCTCTCCCTATACATCCCAGTATACCCCCAGCCCTCCCTACTGCCTTCTCACATTGCTTGCTAACCTTAAGGTCATCTGATATGATTACCCCCAGGTCCCTTTCCTGTTTTGTTGTTGTTACTACCTCCCCACCCATTGTGTATTCTTCCCCTGGGTTCTTTATTTTGCACTTTTTTGCATTAAATCCTAGCTGCCATACGTCTGACCATTCCTGCAACCTTGCCAAGTCCCTTTTCATCCTTTCCACGCCTCCTTGTGCATCAACCCTGTTGCAGATCTTTGTGTCATCTGCAAAAAGGCATAAGTAGTATAAGTTCATATATCTCGCCAAATGTTAAATTTCAGCCAATCAGTGCGTGCCACGTCATTTGACAGGTGGGCGTAGCCTAAAATGGACCAATCAGAATTGCCCCTTGTTAAACCGGAAGTCCCTCCCTAAATGCGCTAGCCCGCCCACTTCTGGGCGGAAGTGATGCAACCTCAAACCCGAGGCTCCCGCCTGCGCAGGAAATGACACTTATTCGAACCCATGTCCAGCCCCTTTAAGGAAAATGACATGCTCGAACCCCAGTGCCCCGGCCCATGTGCAGGAAATGACCTAACAGCACCATTTTGTAAGCATCTTATGCTCCCTCCTTCTCGTACACTCCTCAAGCCCCTTGCCAGACCATCCTGTCTCGAACCCGAGTCCCACCATGCTAGGCTGAACTCCTGCATCCCCACCTGTCTCCTGCACACCCACCATCCTGGCTCGAACCCCTGTCACCCACCCCTCATTCTCGCACACCCTCGAGCCCCTGCCAGACCATCCTGTCTCAACCCAAGTCCCACCATGCTAGGTTGAACTCCTGCATCCCCACCTGTCTCCTGCACTCCCACCATCCTGGCTCGAACCCCTGTCACCCACCCCTCATTCTCGTGACCCTCGAGCCCCTGCCAGACCATCCTGTCTCGAACCCGAGTCCCACCATGCTAGGTTGAACTCCTGCATCCCTCCTGTCTCCTGCACTCCCACCATCCTGGCTTGAACCCCTGCCCCCACCCCTCATTCTCGTGACACCCTCGAGCCCCTGCCAGACCATCCTGTCTCGAACCCGAGTCCCGCCATGCTAGGTTGAACTCCTGCATCCCTCCTTTCTCCTGCACCCCTACCATCCTGGCTCAACCCCTGTCCCTCTTCATCACCGTGCTCCTTCCACCCCAAAATCAGTTAGTGTTTATGTAGTGGTGTGTGACCCCTGTAGGCCTATTGTATAACTGCAGGGGCATGTGTGTTTTTGATTAGGATATTTTCGAAAGAAGTATCTAGAGGGAACCTGATCGTGCAGAGATGTCACAGATCTGTGTGGAGACCCCACCCCGAGGGAATTCATCTGCCTGTGTAGTACCCTTTTTCTGTTTTTGTAACAGTATACAAAATTATTTAACATGCATCTGTAGGACTGTGTCAAACTTGCATCAAAGGATAGCTTTATGTATACGATGTAACATTTATAAGCTAAAACGGGGACCTCTGTGTAAATATAGATGGTCTCAGCAGTTTCTCTGGATAGCATTGCAACAATCGCTAAAAACTAATTATACTTTTGTCATGAATTAGAAAGAATAAAACTATATAAGAAAAAGGAATACACATACCTATAGTTCACCCCCTCAGCTCTGTGTAGTATCAAGGAGAAGGCTGAAATGAAATGTGTGATATTTATAATGTTTTGAAAAGGTGGGGGTGGGGGCTACAACAGATGTACCTCTGACACGTTACCATGTATAGTATGATGGGGTGTGGTGATGGTTTTACCAAGGGCAGTCCATCTTGCTAAGCATTATATAAACCCTGCATTTGAAGCCAGAAGGCACAGCTTTTGAGAGATTTCTCAGATTCTGTTTTAGAGACTTGGAGCAGATTATCAAAGACATCAAGCAAGAAGATGGCAAGCCTCTCATTTCAACATCCCTGTAACAGGTCAGATTGTCATACCACCTAATGAGAAATTCAACCTCCCTGTAACAAGCCAGATTGTCACACCACCTAATGAAAAGTCTGGAGATGAAAAGCCAAGCAAGAAGATAGCTATCGGGGCCCCACAACCCAAGCCAACGTGATGTATCACGTGAGGTGTGAAAACGAATGCCCACACAAGTCTTGTTGAGTGAAGAGTGTCTGACATAAAAAGAAACTCGCTAAACAGTTTGGTGAATCAGAAAATCCTAAACCTGACTGTCCTTCTGAAGAGACACCACTGCAAGACCTTGAAGAGTTGCTGGGGTGTGAATCTGATGCAGAAAAGAAGTTACTATGAAACCAAAAACAGAGAGTGACAAGAAGGGGAGCTGAGATGATGGTCAGTGAGACACTGCCAAAAAAGCATCAGAGAAAGTTGTGAAAAAGAAATGCAAGACAGAGCCAAGAGGGCGCCTGACCAAGAGGGTGATGATGATGATAATGCAGCCACAAGCAGTCAGGCCCAGGCTAAGAAAGAGAAAGATGAGAAAATGAAGAAAAGAGTTGCCTTGATGAGGTAAATGCATTTTAACATATAAAAAATGTGAGTGGTTACATGGCATAACTGAGGGAGATGAGTTAGCAGTAGAACTAAATCTTACCTATAATGAGTCAGAGGACCAATGCTGTTTTTTGTTTTACTTTAATAGACTGAAGGATTTATGGTGGAGCAGCAGTCATATTCGGACAGCATGGATTCTCGACTTTCCACAAATCTACTGCTCACTGTCTTTGCTGTGTGAAAGATACAAATGTGGTTGTTAATGAGATGTGTGAGAACCAGTATGTTAGAAATACAGAGAGCGATAGAATGTTTCAAAATGTCACAGAACAGGCTGTGATCACCACACAACCCTCTTCTTCTACTGAGATTAGACAGGGGCCTCATGTGAAAAATCAGGCCTTAGTAAACCCCCAAACTGACAATGATATGTATTGTAAGTACATTATGTATCATACCATCCGTGGTGCAATTGCTTCAGTGATACAGAGGGTAATACATTGTGAATTGGTTGATTCCTGTCCTGGGTGTGAGATAGATGATCCGAGTCAGAAAACCATTCATGTGTCCTTGATGACTTAAGGTCTAAAGCAGCATACAGAAATGTTTCTGAAGCCATACATATAGGACAGCTCATGCCCGTGATCTTGGCAATCGCTATGAAGCATCAGGGGTTAAATATGACCAATTGTACCCTGGAAACTATAAGTCATGTTTTAAATGATGTGAGAAAATCTGATGACCCCATGTGGCTAGTTATGCAAATGTTACAGCAGACAGATGGTGAAATTAAAAAAGATGCCTGCCGTCTGGTCAGCAAAGGCTCCTTTAAAAAATTTCTAAAAAGAAATTCAGGAACACTGTTTATATTGTAAAAAAATTACCCCAACACCTGCCCCTACCCCTCCCCCAAATTACTACATGGAAACATTTCAGTACCAAAATGTGTCATATTTTATTTTTTACAGATAATCATGCGGAATGCAAGTACAGAGAGAATCCAAAGGTTTATGTATCTGATCCTAAGCCATTACTGTCATCCATCACTGTTTGGTTCACCTCAATATGACATTTGCCTTTGTGAGATACATGCAGCCTATGAACTGATGATGTTTGCCCTTCCAGAAGTATGGGAGGATACAGATAAATATATAAATGAATCTGTGTTACCACTTGTAGAAAATGTTAAAGTGATTGCTGATATATTCATGGAAGACGATGAATGTCTTTGTGGACTTTATATCATGGTCGCTATAGCCATGTGTGTGTGTACTACAAAGCAGAAAAACCTGTGATATTGCGAGTTGTTAACCTGGCTTCTGCTTGCTGAAATAATCCACTGGTCAAAAAGGACCCTTTAAAAATGATATAAGGAAATTCAGGAACACTGTTTTCATTGTTAAAACACCCCCCACCCCCACCCCCACCCCAAAAACTGCTACTTGTTACCATTTTAATATTGTTCATATTGTTACCCTGGCTTTACCACTTGCTAAATGTATGTTTTTTCCAGAGTATACAACGATGGAAACCCTGTCAGTGCATCCAGAGGCTTATTTACCAACTAGTCAGACACAAAGCTAAACAACCTGGTTTAAATCTACCTACAGGACAAGCACCGTCTGTACTTTTAGAGACATGCTGAGTCTTTTGATGGTCTCCCAGAGGGACCCCAAAAGGAAACTGTGGATTATTTTAAGGATGAGGGGTTACTCTTGAGGAAGCAATGTTTAAAATTGCTATAGAGTTTATGCATAACCCTTATGATGTAATACACTTTTGTGGTTTTATCTGTACTGCTGTTGACTTTTAGTGTTTAGTTTGCAGAACGGGAGGTCTGAGTCTGACATCATAAATTTTGCTTCTTTATCGCTTTTTGTTGTTTCTATAAACCAGATTTAGCATATGCTTTTCTAAATAGTGTATTATAATGTACTTTCAGATGGAACGCATGGCATGCTTCCAATATTCCAGACAGTCTTGATGTCTACAATGTACCGTGTGATAAAGGACATTTTAAAGGAACCTATATACTTTGGAAAGCAGCCTGCATTAAATGTCTGCTCTGAAGATGCTGCTGCTTCACTGGCAGAAAACACACTGACTCTGATTAAAGAGTTGCCACCCCTTGTATGGAGATTCTATGTTGACCTAATGGAAAACAGTAACCGTAGAGCAGTATGCAAGGTGAATGTCATTTTTGATGTAACAGAATGTCTTCAAAATCAGCCTTATTATTTTGAGTGGTGTATGGTATATGTGTATGTATTGTGCATACCTCATCACTAAGGGTGAAGTGGACGATGCCAATGCATGTGTAAAACATACAGCTCAAAAGTTGCTGTTTGAGGGTATTGTGAAGCTGTAAAATTGAAGAGTAGAAAACAAAATTATTATATAATCTGTTGCATAGCTTACCATGTGTTATGCCTTTTGTATGTAGAACCTATATGCATTAGTTGATGTATTATAAAGTAAATATTCAAATACTGTTATGACGTGTGTATTTATAAATAAAATATAATCATGCATTGTCCTTTGTGGTTGTCATAGTGTTATGCCTTTTGTATGTAGAACCTATATGCATTAGTTGATGTATTATAAAGTAAATATTCAAATACTGTTATGACGTGTGTATTTATAAATAAAATATAATCATGCATTGCCCTTTGTGGTTGTCATAGTGTTATGCCTTTGTATGTAGAACCTATATGCATTAGTTGATGTATTATAAAGTAAATATTCAAATACTGTTATGACGTGTATTTATAAATAAAATATAATCATGCATTGACTTTGTGGTTGTCATAGTGTTTTAAAAGAACAAAAGAGCACATACTTTATTTTACTGGTGACAAGAGTTTTGCTAGCTAGCAGATGTGTCGGGTGTTGACTGAAAGGAGATGAATGATCACCTGTTCCAGAATATATATTTTAATGCAAAAAAGTGGTAGTTTCACAGGTGACTCAGCTGTATAAGGCTGCAAAAAACTTGATAAAGAGGTCACCAGGAAAGGTGTTGCAGAATGGCTTGCAGCAGGAGCCCTATTCATTACACAAAGCAGCCAGAGTCCGATTTAAGAGAATCCTGTTATTGTTTCTGACATAGACAGACAGTGGCAAGCTGATTTAGTGGATATGAGTCAATATGCAAAGTACAATAATGGGTTTAAGTACATACTGACGTGCATCGATGTAGCTGTCCAAGTATGCCTGGGTAGTGACTTAAGAGACAAGTCAGGCAAGGCCGTGATGCAAGCCTTTAAAACTATTTTTAAAACTGGAGCCACCTCAGAAGCTGCAGACTGATCAGGGTAAAGAGTTTCTAAATGCTTCCTTAAGAACCTATTAAAACAAAATAAAATACACCATTTTGTGACGAATAATGAAGTTAGGCCAGCATTGTAGAAAGATTTAATAGGACACTGAAGTCACGCATGTGGCGCTACTTTACAGCCCAGAATACTTGGAGATATACAGATGTGTTGTCAGACCTGTGCACAGCTATAACCATACTTATCACAGAAGCATTAAACACAGACCTGTGGATGTTAACCCTTCCAATGCCCTGGGTGTATGGAAGATCCTATACTGGTAATTCTGTTCTTGGCAAAAACAAAAGGGTACCCTTCAGAAAGATGATCACGTGAGACTATCTAAGCTAAAAGGGTGCTTGAAAAGGATATGAACAGACGTACACAGATGAGATATTTATTGTGACAGAGGTCTTAAAGACACAGAGGCCCACCTATAAGCTAAAAAGACTATCAGGGGAAGACATTAAAGGTACTTTTACGCAGAGGAGCTGCAAAAATTGAACCTGATGAGGACCGTGTACAGGGTGCAGAAAATACTGAAGGAGAAAAAGGGCAGAAAAACTTGGTATCTGGTAAAGTGGAGAGGGTGGCCTGATAAATTTAATAGCTGGGTTGAGGCAACACAAGTTCAGGACATTAGAAGCAGATAAGGCTTAATATGCTCAAAATGGATTTTATATTACATTGCCCAGCAATGCATCGCATAACATTTTCCCCAACAATACTATATCCACTTTTACTGTAAAGTTACCACAACGCTTGAACTACCTGGTGAATGGAAGTGGGCTTAGCAGAAATTCAGTACCCTCATACCTGGGACAATGTGCCTGCACAAAAAACAGGTTCAGTATGCTCTATCAACCTCTAAACGTAGCTCACAGTAAAACACCACCAACTGGACCTTTACTGAGTCAGCAGCATTTAAAATCCCATCGGGCTATTATCCTAACATGGTTGGTGTTATTGTCAAATTAATAAAAGCATATTTGAAGTAAATGAACTGCCAGTGGTTTTGGAACAACAAACCGTCGGGAGAGAAATAAGCGTTGACAGTGACATCAAATGTATTTTGTTTATGCATGGACAGTTACAGTACCTTTTGGGTTTTAGCAGACTTGAGGTAGGTGTAGGAAAGAATCTAGCAAAGAACCTCCAGATATTAATGGGGATTTACACATTATATATATACACTGACATTATCACACATGAAATAGTGGGTGACAGTCTAGTGCCTTTGCTGAGATGCGTCTCGTCAGGGCCAAGACAATGAGATAGTGACCGTGACTCACGATAAACCCCATTATCAAACAGTCAGTAAACATCAGATCGATACAGTCACTATTGAAATAAAGAATGATCAAAATGAACCTGTACCATTTCGATTTGGAAAGGTGATCGTGAAGTTGCATTTTCGCCCCAGAGAGTGCTCTAAAATTTAAACAAGGATGGTGATTGTTCGACATTATGGGGACCCTGCCTTGTACAGAAGCTATTACAAGGCACAGGCAGGATATGGTCTGCCAGGCTCATGGTCTTCCTACTATGTATGGTTCTGGTATAGGAGGGATATTTGTAGTCTGTTCAGAAAAGCAGTTCCATTTTAAGAAGGGGGTTTGAAATTGCAAAACCACATCTACAGACAGCTGCTAAAATGTTGCAAAGGATGTTGTGGGGCATGTGACTAGTGCGTCGCTCAAAAGATGTCAGGGGTGATAAGCTACTCAGGGTGGCTCAGTAGCTGATTGTTTTCAAGAGAGGTAAAAGAGAAAGCGGAGTACACCTTCGCTTCTCATCGGCCCCCCCGGCTACTTTAAAAGAGGTGCTTCAAAACGCAAAACTTCACATAAAAGAAAACGCTCAAAGGCAAAAGGATCTTCGAGGGGTCGTAAAAAAAGCAGAGACCTGTTCTAAAAAACATGGCTTTCATGCACTGTGGTTCTGAAGAATGCACAAAATCAGAACTTGACTTGTTTGTCATTTCTCCCACACAGACAAGCATTGAAAAAAGCATTTATGTAGAGATACCCCTCTGGCTGCCTCTTTCAGAAAACTCACCAATTGAATTTATATAGCAGGGACTGGTGAAGACTATTTGATCTAAACAACACACTTCTTTACCTGGTTTGCAAAATCACTGAAGCGATGGTAGTGATATACCTGCAGCGCCAAAGTGTGCCTTATAAACTACCCAGTGGCAAGCATTTTCAGTCAGCTGGATGTGACTGTCGGTGATCGGCTCATCAGTCGAGCAATAACTGCTACCCCTATAGGGCTGTCATAGAATCTGTGCTGAACTTCAGTGAAGAGACCCTTTCTACACACTCTACGCAGGGTTATTTTACAAAGACACCCAGGAAACATGAAATCACAGACAGAGATGGTGATAATGTAGGTTTTAATAAAGAAGCTCCTTCCACACATCTCAGTAGAGGGTAGAACTGCTGGGACACTTGCACACAGACTTGTTTTTTCAAGAGAAACTGATGCTGAATGGCGGATATTAAAATTAAACTGACACGAACAGGGACAGCTTCTGCCTGATGAGTGGAGATGCTGAGCCTTATAAGCTAAAAGTCATGGCCGCCTCTGTTTGTCAAAAGGGTTAAGTGACCCCTGAGTCCGTCTGGGACACTCAGAAGCCCTGCTCACCTCAACGCTAAATACCCTATAGACAGAGTGGGTATGAAAGTGTCAGCCTCCTGCAGGCAAGCAGGTCTGCAACCAAGATAATTTGTTTTGGGACAGTTGCCAAAAATGATAGTCATGGATTTGTTGACAATGATGCTTTAGTGGTTCCTACACTAAAACCCCTTTAACTTTAAGCATTATAACATTAATTTTGTGGCTCTGTATCTGACTGGTGAACAAATCCGCTAAACCTCTGCAGCCAGATTTTAGAAATGGGAATGCTGGAGAGAATATTTTAATCTAGTACTAGCGGCGGGGAAATCTGGAAAGATCAACGCTTTTTAGTTAACCGTCAGGAATTTACCCATGGTACACCCTGTTTGCCTTTGATCTCACTCCGGACCAAGAATGCTGATCATTATTCTTAATTAAAACTGGGAACCTCAGAGCTGAGATCAGATTTGCAGAAGCCCTTCCACAAACAGTTAATCTCATTATCTATGCAGTGTTTGATAATGTCATTGAGATAAACCAGAGAAGAAATGTCATTTTGATTATATGTGATAAACCATAAAATGAACACAAAGCAGCTGGAAAAAATTGTAACCAGTGACACCCACATCCGTGACTGCTTTCTGGCGTGTTTCTGTGATCTGCTACCCAAGAAGAGACTGAGAAACCTCCCGCAGCACTAGCATCAATACTGACCCCCATGACCTCCTGGACAGCACTGGTTAGTCAGATACATTTCAGAAAATGGACTGGGGAGTTCTTCAAGCTACGGTTTTCATCCTGACAATCATGCAAAACTATTGGGGTTTTTAAACAGAAATGCAAACAACATTTTGTACCTAAACACACAGTTACAAGATACCTTTTCTACCACCACGTGGATTTCACTGCATATTTTTCTTACACCACAGATGCAAAGGACTTTCTTATGATCAGATTTTAAAATGTACTCTAATGATTTGCTGAAAAATGATGCCATGGTAACTAGTTTTTCGCTCATTTTCCAGACATCTGAACATGTCAGGGCACGATCAGTGAGGTGGCAACATGTTCAGACTTGTTTGTCTTGTAATGAATTTAAAATATGCAGCAGCTTGTAATTTTATTCAAAACCAGTCACTTATAAAAATCATATATAAACACTCATAATTGTGTCTCTGTTTGCTGTGTTTAAACTTGGGGTGGGGCTGGTTTAACATTTTCAGATATGCAATGTCTTCAATAATGACAAAATATATAAAATATAAAGGTGTTTATTGTAAAAACTGCCAATAAAATACAACAAAAATCAGTGGTAACATCATGGATAAGATATGCAATGTCTTCAATAATGACAAATATATAAAATACAAAGGCATTTATTGTAAAAACTGGCAATAAAATACAACAAGCATCAGTGGTGACATCATAGATATGATATAATAAAACAAAAGCATCTCCTGTTAAAAATGCACACTATAAGCTTATAGCCTGAGGTAGAATTATAAGACATCTTTCTAAAAACATGTTAACATATTTAACTATGAAGTAGACTAACATGCATCAATATAAACACTTTTTTGTAAAACAGGATTACATATTCAGTATGAGGTAAATGGCTAACATAGGTTGTACACAGCAGTCACTGAGGTAGGATTACATATTTAATATGAGATAAAATGTTCAACATATGCTGTACACAACAGGCACTGAGGTATCTAACATCTATACATAGAGATTGCATTTAAGTTTACATAGTGATCCACACAGGTTTCTTAAAAGACTTTTGGCTTTTGGGCCACTGACCATTGGCTAACTGAGATGGCTGTGGCTGTTTTGTACCAGCTACCATTTCAGCCTTTCCACATAGCTCCTGTTTGCTGAGTGAGCAAACACTGAGGTGGGTATGTTAGACTCAGCCATTGCTTTGACAAAACATCCCAGCCCTTGGCTTTCTGTGGTCAGGGATTGCGTGAGTGGCTGTAGCCGCCTACTAAATCGACTATGTGAGACCCAGAAACAACAGTGCCTTTATACATTAATTCACCCTTATCACTCCAAAACACAATATCCTTGTTCTTGGACATATGCTTTAACAAAGTTCAGCATTGGTTTTAGACCGATGAGAAACACTACTTAAAATGTCTTTTCCATAGTACTAGGTACAGAAGCTGTCTCTGCCATGACCGCAGGGGGCGACATTGATTCATTTTCAGGCATGAGTAATGTCAAACTGGTTTTAGCTTGTTCTCCTTGTCTTACCAAAGTCAGATAGCGTTGTAACACAGCAGAGTACATCTTGGCTTTGTCAGTCTGATAAATCAGTCCGGGACAGTATAGCTCTCATGTCAGTGTCCAAACTGTTAGTTGCAACTGTTCTCATATCCTGATCAGGGTAATTAGTTTTAATGTGATCCATCTGTTGCTGAGGTACCAAATATTTTCTGTGTAAAATCCATTATCTGTTAGCCAGCAGACCTGTGATCAAAGGATGGCAATTCCTAGCAGCGCTCCTATAAAGCCACCAGTCTGATTAACTATTTTTTTTCCTTTTAAGGTTATTTGTTTATCGCTTAAAGTTTTAATGACTCTCCGTTTTTTCAGTACACCTAACTGCTTTGCTGACAGTGGAATATTTCCTCTGAGAGTGTTTAAGGCTATCTCAGCTATAGCTGATATCAGATCATCAGAGGCTGAACATAAAATAGCTTTTCTTAAGCTCGGAGGCCCTTTTACTAGTAACTTTAAAACAGACAGATTTCTCTGCAGTCTTTTGACATAATGACAATACAGTATCAAATATTTTTAGAAGCAGAATGTGTTTTTTCATGACATATGCCACAGGCCAGTTTGGGGAAACACCTCACCACGCAGTCTAGATTCGTCTGGTGTATTGGATCTTAAATCAACCAGTAAATAGCCATGAGGCTTTTGTGGCATCTTCAAAAGCTTCTAAGAAAAATTTTGTCTGACCAGGATACATTTGTCTAGCTAGTGTTGTGATCTGAAGCTTGTCTCTGGGGTTTTTAAACAGAATCATGTATTTGGCATTTAGTGTGATGGTCCTGCTTTTTTACCTTGACAGAACACATTCTGGACAATTCAAAAATATTGTCAATTGTTTATGATGACTGTACTTGGTAAACCCATATTCCACTTCACTATTTTGACAGGCAGAGTCCATCAAATCATCTATAATGACAAAATTTACCTTTCCAGGGGTGAGAGATCATTGTCAGCTAGTGACATCGGTAGCCCTCCACAAATTTAATCTGAGGAACTTTAACACAATTCATTATACAAAGGTTGCCAACAGCTGTAGAACCAGACAATATTTTCAGGCTTGTGTGATAAAGTGGCATCAGCATGTTCCAACAACTGTTTTATAAAGAAGCTCTTCCCACTATTAGAGGGCCAGCCAACAGACAAGTAAAGGGATGCTGCAACCTGATATCCATTTTCACAGTCAGTATCCTAGAAGGAAGTGTTTTGAAATTGTCTTGTAAAACTCGCTTGTCATAAACTACTCTCTGTGTCTTGGACAGCTTTTGTTTCAAGGGACCACTGCTTTTTATTCTAACAATGCTGGGTTGACTCACGTAATTTTTTTAGAGATCTGTGACCCCGGATAGTCAAAGACCAGGTCCTTCAGACTTTCAAAATTACTGTGTTTACTGTTGCTACATTAAGGGTAAACCTTTCACTTTAAGAACAACCTCACCACTGGACAGCCTGTAACACGTCACGTTTTGGGCCTGCAGAAGCGAACTGTAATGTGTTCATCAGCAGGAACTCCTGGTCAAGCCCTAAATAATCACCCAGAGGGGTGCCCAGTCACCCGTCTGGACACAAAATGACAGAGTCTGTGTCGTGGTAAAGGCACCTGTCCTGTAACCTCATCTAGCAGGTTGTGAGTTCGACTCTGGCATATGCCGCTGTAAAACTAGCTATAAATATGTTGATATTATTGGAATTTGTGTAATGATCGCTGGTATATTTCAGCTTGAAAAGCTGTTTCATCATCGATGAAAAGCACGATGAGATATCGTGATAGGGACGCAGACATATTGAAATAATTGCTGTGGGTCTGTTACTATAGCTCGCTTGTCGGAAATTAGCTCTCTGCCCAAATTTACCTCAAAGAGAATTTAAAACAGTTTAGATATCTGTCTTCTTGCAGGGTTAATAGTTATGGCTGCAGGTTCAAATGGACATTTTCCTTTCAAAATACTGTTGTATGTACCTGACTTTATCCTCTTCAGTTTTGACCCATGAAGGAAACCAGATGCCTCTTGCTTGCCTTTTAGATGCAGCTTGATGTAATCTGCAAAAGCTCTGTATGACTCTTTAAATGCCAAACTTCATAAATGTTAATGATTTTGTAGCCTTTTTCCAGTGCCAGGTTTAGTTCTACGGTACAGTAGGTACCAGTAAGTGACCGTTGCTCTTCATCATGTGTGCATGATGTTGTTTGAAGTCTATTTTCAGCGCATGACGATATAATGTAAACACGAGCTTTTACCAATCCTGGATGGCAACACTGGAAAGAAAAGACCCTAGGGGTAAGACTTTACTTTTGCTAAACCAAAGTACTGGAGGAGGTCATCAAATGGCTAAATGATGTCAGGATGACCGACTGGATACTGTTTGGTTTGTTAACAAAAGGGTAGAGGCTGGTAAAATCATAATAGTGTATTTTCTCATCAGGCTGTGTCTTATAGTACAGACAAATGGCATTTGTTCTCCCCCAAACAGTGACTGCCTAGGTTCAGTGGCTGTGGTAGCTGCCTGTCCCTCAAAAATTATTCAAGCCCTGATCCGTGGTCTGCATTGCTTTCATTCATGTTCCCACAATACTCTAACTGCAAAACCCTGTCTTTTAGAAAATGAAATTTGTGCATGGTCCTATTGAATAACTGTCCAAAACTAGTCCCTGTCATGTGGTTTCTATCTTTCTACAGTAACAGATGTTGCAGCCATGAAAAAACAACCATTAAATTCAAATGCTGTGGGTATTCCATTTATGACTGAATAGCCATCCAAAAGTATGGACCCACTAAATTCACCACCCTTAGCGCATGCTGAATAGAAATGTTTTCTTTCAGATATGTACATAAGCCACTGAATAGCAGGTGGAGTACCTCTTCAATTGTCTGTGTAGTTGTCTGGGGAGAACAGCAACAGTGCATTCTTTCAAAACAGAAACCTGTACATCGCTATAGAAACTGAGGCTATGGTGACGTATCTGGAAGGGTCTAAGGATACTGTTTCATATTCCACGGTATCATCGCCTGACTGTTTTAAAATACTTTTCCTAGTCATCTCCAGTACTTCATTTCTAAATCTGACACAGGCTTTTCAAGAATTTCAACATCTAACTGACAATAGTAGCATGTCTCTTTTCAGATTAAATTCTCTATGTCTGTTAGCTAGGTACCATTGAAAACTCTTGCTTTTCTGCAGGCAACATATATTCAGGACCATAAAACTGAGCATCGGGCAGGGGTCCTACATAATTCTCATTAGCCTTGTGTTAAAAAATGGGGAAGTAGCCTTTAGCAATCTCATTCTCAAATCCAAGGGCTGCAGGGATTTTTGCTAGTTTAAAAGGAAGAAAACAATGGCTGTCAATAAATCTGATGTGTAGGGATGTCACTGTAGACAGAGTACTTTTCCTCCTTGTGTGAGCAATTTAATATCAATTCTTTCCTTGACTAGCTGGCTAATGATAAAGTAACTGTCATAGCCTTTGGCATTGTGTGCTATAAATGTGTAGTGTCTAAATGGGGCATCAATAAAATGTCCTACAAAATCTTTTATGCAATCTTCACCTTCAATTCTAGGACCTCTTCCCATCTAACTGCTTAGCATACACAAAATTTGGTATGTGCACCCCGCTTCTTGTGTGGCTTCAAAATCAAACACTATATATTTCTCAGTGTTTTTACAACTGTAAGTGGTGACATGTAACACAGATGTTTGTCGGCTGTCATGAAAGAACCACATCTGCTACACTGAATCAATTTACATGTATGAGATCCCTTGTAAAAAACAAAACATTGTTCACACAGTTTCATGGATTTACAAGACCCTGTATCACCATCAGCTCTAGCTAAATGTCTTTCTAGGCACGCTGAAGACCTACAGATCTTCTTACATTTGTGACAAGATACTGTGCCAATTTCTTTTTCGAGACAACATGGGTCGAAACAAACTTTGCACTGTTGTGCACAGATATGATTCCCCTTATGGCTGTAGGCTACATCACAATATTCACAGAGGTACCGTATGCCTATGAATTTTTTTACATCAGTGATACCATAATAATGTTTTTATGTAATAATACAAACAGTGTTTTAGGAAATCTTTCTGACCTGTTGAAAATGTTTGCCAGTTCTTCATTATGATATAAAATCTTAATTTTGACTCCTAAAAGCTGCTCAAACTGTGACACATCACTAAAAGTGACAGGGCTTTGGTCTGACAAACCTAGCTCAGCATACAATATTTTAGCCTTGTTCAACAACTGACTGTCACTCATATGTGGATTTAAGAGTGCGAGAATGGAGCCACCAAACACAAACTATTGTCTCTGTTATTTAAATCAATCAGGTATCGCTCTCTTTTTGTAAAATCCTGCTATACAATGGATTTCAGTGTCCGCCTCCCCCACCCCTGACCCCTGGTGGTTTCTGATGGTCGATATCACAAGATGTATAGAGGAATCAGCAATTACTTCAGTATTGCTCTGTAGCATATCAGCTATCTGATCTAAGAAGGTTGCAGCATTTAGTTCATTTGACTTGTCTTTCTTGAGAACAAGGGTGATTCAAAGAAGCAGCATTTAATCTTACCTGTATAAAATCCCCATATTGTGTTTTTCTTCACACTGTCTAACAAACTTTCTATAGCCTGGTGCATTGCTGCAATAGCCTCTGTAAAAGATTTTATTTTATCTAGATTTATAAACTTATATCTTTGATGAAATTCTGTAGCATTAAATTTTTTTAAACTGCGTTCATATTCCTGTACAGCTTCTAAATACACTGTAGGGGGCGCCCTGTTAGCCTGATCATCATCATCATCATGGTTTTCTAATTCAGACTGCAGACCATTTGTAACATTTTGTAACAACCTACGCTGAACTATTTTCCTAGCATGTTTTACTTTTCTGATCAACTTTTCTCGTATTGTTTTATTTTTTACCCAGATTTTTCTTTTTTGACACCATTTGCTATTTTTTTTCATTTTGCTAGTGATGCAACCCTTGTACTCAGTTTATGAGAGCTTCTTGCTTTCACTTTGTATTTTGTTCTTTGTTTTGGCAGCTTTTTCCTCCAAGCCCCTGTACTTTCTTATACATGACGGCTGCACTAAACGCAGTCTTCAGTTCTCTGATTGAACATTTGGAAATATTGATTAAACCAAGCACACTGTTCAGTACAGTAGCTGAACTTTTAAAAGCTCAGATTTAAGCAGCTGATGATCGTAATCCTCACTAGATAATCTGCCTCAATTACTAAGGCATTAAACAAACAATCAATTGTTTTAAAAATATAGGCTTTCCCAATATTGATCAAGTCAATGTCACTTTCTTGAAACCTTTGGTCAGAAAAATCTTGAGTCATTGCTCCTAAATGGGTGTACAATGTTTATTGGCACATTTGGTTCATTTACAGCTGCAGAGATCTTAAAACATTGCTAGTGAGGTGGTTGTATATCTTGTTCAGTTATGCTATATGTATTCTGGTCACTGACCCCAGTTGAAATTCTGCCATGCCTTTGAAAACATCACGTTCATTGTAATGATCTCTTTTCCTCTCACACCTGTAGGGTTTGTCTGTGAGGCTGTTTAAAAACAGAAAATAAACCCTGTCACTACTTCAGTATTTTAAAACTTTTATAAGACAACATTTAAACTCTAAAACTGCAGCATCTACTATTTCTAGATAAAAATAAATACCTTCTGTAGCAGTAATCTGGGGGTTAGCCAGCCTCACCCCTCCAGGATTTCTCTGCGGTTCTATTTAAAAACAGAAAATAAGCCCCCTGTCACTACTTCGGTATTTTTAAAACTTTTATAAGACAACATTTAAACTCTAAAACCTGCAGCATCTACTATTTCTAGATAAAAATAAATACCTTCTGTAGCAGTAATCTGGGATTAGCCAGCCTCACCCTCCAGGATTTCTCTCGGTTCTATTTAAAAACAGAAAATAAGCCCCCTGTCACTACTTCGGTATTTTTAAAACTTTTATAAGACAACATTTAAACTCTAAAACCTGCAGCATCTACTATTTCTAGATAAAAATAAATACCTTCTGTAGCAGTAATCTGGGGATTAGCCAGCCTCACCCCTCCAGGATTTCTCTGCGGTTCTATTTAAAAACAGAAAATAAGCCCCTGTCACTCTTCGGTATTTTTAAACTTTTATAAGACAACATTTAAACTCTAAAACATGCAGCATCTACTATTTTCTAGTTAAAAATACATACCTTCTGTAGCATTAATCTGGGATTAGCCAAACGATTAAATGTTTGGATAAGCTCTTCATCAGGAGTCCACGGTTCCATAGCTAATTGTTGAATATTTTTAATTTTCAGCTCAAGACAAAAGGACAGAGCGATACTAACACAACTGCTACTTGAGCTCCAGTATCTTCAAATGCTTATATAAAAAATGACTCAGACCCCCCCCTCCCCTCACCACCCACCGCAAGTATGTGTCAAGTAGTGAAAAAACATCTGGCACTGTCCATCAGACCAACACCCCCCTCTCCCCATTCTCCAAGGGGGCTATATAAGACCCTATGCTAGTCAATGTAGGCTTTTGTTTCTCACTTCCTGCGACAGCTGGAAGGCATTAAGAAATGCCTTTCTGCTAATAGGCTGGTCACAGTCTAATTAAAAACAGATGATTTTTTATCAATCTTAAAACACAGAGAGGCTGTGGAGTGCAAGCCTAAGTTATGCTTTGAAAAGTAAAACAGAAATTTTGTCTTTTTAAACAGCTGCATCCTTTAAATTAGTAATTCGGTAAACTGCTTGCCTACCACTAATCAGAATATAAATCTTTGTAACATATCATTTATTTTTCTATTTAGTACTACATGGCTTTTTAATTTTTGATAATGTAACTATAGACATATCATTTATTTTTCTATTTAGTACTACATGACTTTTTAATTTTTGATAATGTAACTATAGGCATTTTGCAACAAAAGCATAAAGCTACTTTTACAGACCCTGTAATCCCAAAATTTTGAGACACACGCTTCAAAAGAGAATCAATAGGCCTTTGTAGCCATGGCTGTATAAATGAACAACAGATGTTTTGTCCGTCTTAACAGACAAAGACCCCTACACACAGCCAACAGGCCCGTGAGCTCAAAAAGTCCATCTATATTTTAAACATCCACAAAAAGCATTGCTTTTCCACGTGCCTAATGAGGGACGGACACACATACACACACACACACACACACACACACACACACAAAGTGTGTATTTTTCTAGCGACTCTAAGCAAAGCTGTATATCGTTTTAAGACTGTGTGCTTTAAAATTATTTTTGAAAGAAACATTATCATTTTACATTCTGTCTTTTCTTTGTAAGATATCATTTTTCAAAACATTATAAATATCACATTTCATTTCAGCCTTCTCCTTGATACTACACAGAGCTGAGGGGGTGAACTATAGGTATGTGTATTCCTTTTTCTTATATAGTTTTATTCTTTCTAATTCATGACAAAAGTATAATTAGTTTTTAGCGATTGTTGCAATGCTATCCAGAGAAAACTGCTGAACCATCTTATTTACACAGAGGTCCCCATTTTAGCTTATAAATGTTACATGCGTATACATAAAGCTATCCTTTGATGCAAGTTTGACACAGTCCTACAGATGCATGTTAAATAATTTTGTATACTGTTACAAAAACAGAAAAAGTACTCACACAGGCAGATGAATTCCCTCGGGGTGGGGGTCTCCACACAGATCTGTGACATCTCTGCAGATCAGGTTCCCTCCTAGATACTTCTTTCTGAAAATATCCTAATCAAAAAACACACATGCCCCTGCAGTTATACAATAGGCCTACAGGGTCACACCACTACATAAACACTAACTGATTTTGGGGTGGAAGGAGCATGGTGATGAAGAGGGACAGGGGTTCGAGCCAGGATGGTGGGGGTGCAGGAGAAAGGAGGATGCAGGAGTTCAACCTAGCATGGCGGGACTCGGGTTCGAGACAGGATGGTCTGGCAGGGCTCAGAGTGTACGAGAATGAGGGGTGGGGGCAGGGGTTCAAGCCAGGATGGTGGGAGTGCAGGAGACAGGAGGGGATGCAGGAGTTCAACCTAGCATGGTGGGACTCGGGTTCGAGACAGGATGGTCTGGCAGGGGCTCGAGGGTGTACGAGAATGAGGGTGGGTGACAGGGGTTCGAGCCAGGATGGTGGGAGTGCAGGAGACAGGTGGGGATGCAGGAGTTCAACCTAGCATGGTGGGACTCGGGTTCGAGACAGGATGGTCTGGCAGGGGCTCGAGGGTGTCGAGAATGAGGGGTGGGTGACAGGGGTTGAGCCAGGATGGTGGGTGTGCAGGAGACAGGTGGGATGCAGGGAGTTCAGCCTAGCATGGTGGGACTCGGTTCGAGACAGGATGGTCTGGCAAGGGCTTGAGGAGTGTGCAGAAGGAGGGGGCGTGACAACTACAAAATGGTGCTGTTAGGTAATTTCCTGCGCAAGAGGACGACTGAGTTCAAGCATGTCATTTTCTGCCAAAAGGGCTGGACATGGGTTCAATGCGTGTTGGCTTCTGGCGCATGGGCGGACGGGTTTGAGGTTGCATCACCCGCCAGAAGTGGGTGGGGGCTAGCGATTTAGGAGGGACTCCGGTTTAACAAGGGACGATTCTGATTGGTCCATTTTAGGCCACGCCCACCTGTCAAATGACGTGGCACGCACTGATTGGCTGAAATTTAACATTTGACGAGATATATGAACTTATACTACTGGCATACTTTTCCTTCCAGTCCCTCTGCAATGTCACTGATGAAGACATTAAAAAGGACTGGACCCAATACTGAACCCTGCGGTACCTCACTAGTAACCGCCCTTTCTTCAGAGTGGACTCCATTTACAATTACCTTCTGTGTCCTGTTGTCCAGCCAATGTTTTACCCAGGCTACCACCCTGGGACCCACTCCCAGGCTGGTTAATTTGACTAATAATCTTTGTGTGGGACTGTGTCAAATGCCTTGCTAAAGTCTAGGTAGGCCATGTCCACAGCACCTCCTGGTCTACTACTTTGGTCACTCAGTCAAAGAAATCTATTAGATTCATCTGACATGACCTTCCGCCAGAACCCATGCTGTCTTGGATCCTGTGCTCCACTGACCTCTAGGTACTCAACTATTCTTTCCTTCAGAAGTGACTCCATCACTTTCCCTACCACAGAGGTCAGACTGACAGGTCTGTAGTTTCCTGCCTCTGTCTTGGTCCCACTTTTGTGAAGGGAATCACATCCACCTTCCTCCAGTCCTCGGGTACTACACCATCCTCCCATGATTTATTAAAAGAGTAGCCAGTGGTTTCACTAGTTCCTTCCTTAATTCTTTTAGAATTCTGGGGTGAATTCCATCAGGACCCATTGCTTTGTCACCTTCAGTTTTAGGAGTTCTTGCAGAACCCTTTCTTCTGTGAAAGGACTGGGATCGACCCCCTATCAAGAGTGCTTCTGTTAATTGGATTAGGCACTTCCCCTCCTCTTTGTGAATACTGAGCAGAAATATTCGTTCAGTATTCCTGCTTTTTCACTGTCCCCCTCTGCCCACCCACTGTTCATTCTATTCAGCCTCACTATCCTCCCTTTGTCTTTCTATGCTCACTGATGTACCTATAAAAGGTTTTATCCCCTTCTTAACTGAGTTGGCTATCTTTCCTCAGTTTGGGCCTTTATTCTGACTTCCTCCTGCTTCTTTCTGCCTTAACTGGTACAGCTCTCTGTCCTGCTCCTTCTGTGTTTCCTTATACTTCCGGAATGCTATCTTTTTCTTCCTGACTTTCACAGCCACCTCTCTTGAGAACCATAGTGGCTTTTTATTTCATTTTGATTTGTTTATTTGCTTCACACAAAGGCTTGTTGCCTCTGTGATGGCAGTTTTGATAATTCCCCATTGTTGCTCCACACCTCCTTCTAGCCTGTTTGCTAGTGTTTTTCTGAGGCACTCTCCCATCTTGCCAAAGTCAGCCCTCCTAAAGTCCAGTACCCTCACTTTTATATGGCTTGACTCTGTAGCTGAATTTATCATGAATCACACTGTTTGTTGGTCACTTGTTCCCAGATGGCTACCCACTTCTAGATCTGAGATCCTCTCACTGTCCCCATTTGAGAGTATGAGGTCTAAGAATACTTCCTCATGAATGGATTCAAAACTAGCTGTCTGAGGCATGCCATCTATAGGGTATCGAGAATGGCCCTGCTCTTGGATGTGGCTGCAGCAAAGATGCTCCAGTTAACATCTGGCATATTCAGGTCCCCCATCAACAGTATCTCCTCTTTCTCTACCATCCTAAGGTTGCCTTCTATCATATCCTTGTCCATTTCCTTCCTCTGAGATTGGGGTCTGTACACAACCCTAGTTTAAACAGTAGTCACTCTTTACTGAACTTGCATATAGTTACAAACGTGGGAACCCTGCCCTCATACAGTGTCAGTGGCTCAGTAGGTAGCACACTTGCCTCTGAGGCCGGGAGATCAGAGGGCTGTGGGTTCAGTTCCCACATCTGGCACTTGGGTTAATATCCCGGTACTGACACTGTAGTGCAGCATGAGAGGGGTGCTGCACTTCTGAGGTGCCATCTTTCGGATGAGACGTTAAACCGAGGTCCCATCTGCCTGGACTGGTGGTAGTTCAGGTGGATGTTAAAGATCCTATGGCACTTATCGAAAGAGTAGGGGAATTTTTATTTGTACAAACATCAAGGACAAATGAAACCAACAGTGTTAAAGCACACAAAACATAAAGCAATCATTAATTACGAAGAAGTCAAATTAAATATCACATTGTGTTAAATCACACACACAAAAATAAATAAATAAATAAATAAAAAATAAATAAAATAATTATGTATATCAGATCAAGAAAGGCATACTATTTATATTTGATAAACATTGAGAATCCTTTCCACCAACTGGTAACCTGCCAAGAAGTGGAGTGTTCACAATCTTGAACATAAATCCTTTCCGTAGCCCCTAATTAATATGCTAACCGGTTTCATAGGACATCTCTTTTGGTACAAGACCCACTGACATCGGGCTTGCATAAATAATAAATTAAACAACAACAAAAGGTGCCATGTTTCCTATTATAATGTCTATTCAACTGGAAATTAATGCCTAAAATCAAGGTATTATAATCTGTATATAACAGCCAAGACATATTCCATTTAGCAGACAGGAATTTCCATAAAGAGGTGGCATAAGAGCAAGAACATAAAAAATGTTCCATTGTTTCTTCTTGAGCAATACAATCCGGATAAGGACAGTGTCTTTCGGTTACAAATTTATGTTTAGCATTGCCCCTTACATTCAAACGACCATACAAGGAAAGCCAAATCAATTCCCACATACATTCAGGCAATCTAGGAGTATTCAATCTTTGAATAGCAAATTTGACATGAGTCATAGGCAGTTTTAAAGGCAGGTTCAGACGGATAAAGCAATGTCATTACTTCTTTATACAATTGCGCCCAGGCTTATCCTTGACCAATTGAACTGAATACCCCAGGTAAACAACTCTTTGCCACTGACAAAATATAGTTTGGCACTTTTAATGATTTGATCGGTTTCGGGGGTAAATTTTGCCAGGCTAAAAAGTAGTTAGCCAAAATGTGTTTAAACAAAGACCCATAAGGGGTTATTTGGGGAAGAAGCCCTGGTCGAATATTATGTGAGATGAATAAAGTATGAAAGAAAACTACCGGGTCCACCATCCCAAGTCCACCTTTCCTTTTTTCTAAATAAGTATACTGCCGTTTAATCTGATTTAACCGATTACCCCACAATAATTGAAAAAATATACTATAAAGTCTGGTTTCTAAAGACATAGGTAAAGGAAAAACCATAGCCGTATACAAAAAGCAAAGAATAACAAATTGCTTCAGTATCTGAACTCTCTTAATTTTTGACAATTTCCATTTTCTCCATAAGTCAATTTTTCCCTCAATTTTATGTATTGCAGTGTTCCAGTTTAGTTCTGATAAATTCTGCGACCCGTAAAATAAGCCAAAAATTTTTATGGGCCCCAATGAAATTGAAATTCCTCCAATAATTTCCTCTACAACATCCCCTCGTCCTATATCTAAGCCCTGACTTTTTTGTTCTTGAATTTTAGAGTTAGATACCCTAGAAAAAGAAACCATTAATTCCAGAAAAATGAGTGATAGATTCAATTTGGGGAAAAAATATACATAAATCATCAGCATAGGCCTGAATAAAATGCTCAGACAAGCCGGATGGGCTAACATCCCCTCCCATTTGGGAATGGTAGTCACTGATCTTATTAAAGAATCTATAGTAAAGAATATAAAGAGGGCTCAAAGGGCATCCTTGATGAACCCCACTAGGCATGTGGAACCCACACACCATATGCCATTCATAATTGGTGGGCCAGTGCCCTTCATAAAGTGCTGTGATCCAATGAATCATTACCTTAGGTACTCCATAGTGCCGCAAGGACAAAAACAAGTACAGGCGATACACCCTATCAAAAGCCTTTTTCTGGTCCACTGAAACAATACAGCCCCGTTTCCCTTGAGAAACTGTGTATTCAATGAGATCACGAAGGATCATGTGGGCCTGCTGGATTTTTCTGCCAGGTAGTCCGCAAAATTGGTAAGGGGAAAGCACCGTGACAGCAAATTTTTTTAGTCGGTTATTTAAAATTCCTGTGAAAAGCTTATAATCAGTGTTTAAAAGTGTAATCGGTCTCCAATTCTCCAAATGGGTTTGCTTCCCCGATTTGTACAAGAATATTACCAATCCAGCTGGGAACCACCCTGGAAAAACCTTACAAGAAAGAGAAAAATTAAAAACTAATTCTAGACACTGACTGAATTCCAAAGGAAAAGTCTGTAAAGCTCCACCGTTAAGCCATCTTGTCCTGAGAAATGCCTACTTTTGAGATTTTATTACATCCTCTATTCCTAAACGTGTTATAGGTTGTACCAGAACATTTTTTGGAAGGTTGACTCAGAATTTGAATAGAAGAAAGGAAATGTTCCATTTCTGCTACGCTTGGAGGTACTGCAGGTGCATGTGCTAAAAGAAGTCTTTTATAATGTTCTGTATGCTCATTATCCATCACTATATTCCTGCTTGATTGATTGAAGGCATTTAAAGAAGTATTAGTTCTATACTTCTTAAAGGCCTCAAAAGGGTCACCCTGAGGTTGCTTTTTTAGCCTATATTGTTGAATAACTGTAGCAGTTTTTGCCCTGTCACATTGTACCGATAACATTTCCTTTTTAAGTATGTGTATTTGTGATGAATAATTGAACTTTGAAGTATTAGCCTTAGAAAACAAATAATACAATTGTTGCCGTAAAGCTAAATAGCGAAGAAAATAAGAATTTGACGCTATTTTTCCTTGATTTTGAAAGAATTTGCATAAATCAGCTTTCGTATCCCACCACCATTGACCGAAGTCATCATACAAAAAGGTAACTGACAACCTTGCCATCAGTAAAGAACCTAATTTATGCTGAATCTCACAGGAGCTTAATAAGGGAGCACTTAGCTTCCACCTGGATTTCCTCCAATGGGGAAGTGAATCACCAGAAATGTTACAGTGAAGTAACAGATGGTCCAAAAAGGCCACAGGTATAGTCTGAAAAGAAAAAGATCATTTGGAAGATAAAAAAATATAATCAATTATAGAAGAGTATTTATTTTTTTGATAAGTAAACCGAGGGCCTCCCTTCTGTTTAATACTGGCCGTAACCAGCCCCGATGATTGTACCAATGCCCGAAGTGCCATAGTATCCCAATATATTTTCCCTTGTTTTTAATGCAGTTGTCAATTTCTTAATGGGATCCAATTCACAATTAAAATCTCCACAGAGAAAAACTGCAAATGAAGTAATCAAAAAAGGTTTAATCATTTGCATTAGTGCCACCTTTTCAGCTTTTACTTTCGAACAATAAACATTTATAAATCTACACGTCAAAGACTTCCAAACCCCATCCAAAATCATCAACCTCCCTGGGATCAAGTCCATTAATTTTATCAAAAAAAATCATAAGTACCAAAAAGAAACCCCAAGCCATCAGCTGAATGTTGTCCAAAGGACCAGTAAGAAGGGCCCCAATACCATTCCTTCTGGAAATTCCTGACCTGGTCAATGGTGTAAATCCAAGTTTCTTGTAATAAACAAATGTCCAAACGATTTTCATGCATATAATTAAACACGTTTTTTAAAGTTTAACAAACTATGTACATTTAGAGACCCCAATTTAAATGATTCCAGATCTAAATATGAGTCATTCAACTATCTTTTTTCCTCCTTTCCTTTTTTTTACTTTTGTACCCGTCTTGAACCATAAATGGGGAGGGGGGACTGTCCCTAGCTGGTTGCGAGTCCAAGTCCTGACACTCCATGATGGAGTCTCCCCACTGAGAAGAAAGAACCTCAAAAGGGTTACTGGTTTCCACATATGTAGTAGAACGGCCCACCAAAGGAGGTTTTAAATTCCTGGAGGACCATCTTACTTGTAGAGGCACTGTTGGAACTGCTCCTTTGGGCCGAGCTTCCTGATTGTCAGCATAACATACTGGGACTAACATAGGCAAGGTATCTTTCAAGGTATCAGGTAATGAAACTACAGAGTCCACAATTACAGGTTGTGGGTTAAGGACTGCAGTGGCACCACCAGAGGCCTGATGTCCCACCCCTGCTTCAGAAACCAAATCCTGAGCTTTTTGAATAAGAAGATCAGGACTACTAATAGTAGCCTTATTCCTATGCCCACACATTCAGTGAAGACATGACCTGTGTCATCACAGAGATCACACTTAGTATGGTTCATACATTGAATGCAATGTGACCAATCTCTCCACAGTTGTCACAACGGGGTTTATCACATGAGCTAGATAAGTGTGTTCTAGCACCACATTTGTAACATGCCCTAGGTTAGCCTGCATAAAAACAGACCCCCCAATCCCGGCCCAACAAAAAAGAGTTTGGAATATGCAAAATCCCTGAATCTGACTGCCGAAGTTTAACTTTAAATTTCCACCCCCCCCTCCAAAACTGTTGGTCATCTAAAATGGCCTCTGGAGAAATCAAGACATCACATTTCTGGGACAACCAATACACAATGTCATCAATACACACCTTCATTCGAAACATAATTGTTACAAATTTAACCAATGGTTTAATCAGGGGGATTACCAAAAACGGGGTCCATAAGGGTGAGAATTTGACCTGGTTAACATTCCCAGAATAAATCCAATGCATAAGCTGGAAAGCTTATATCAAAATTATCCTCACCAGATATATTGATAAAAGCAAACACTTCCGTGGGGTAAAATGCAAAGAGTCTTTCAACAAATATTTCCCACATAATGCCTGTCTGGCCTAGCTTCCAGACCACCCTTATATCTTAATCTAACAGCATTACGCCTAGGGGCTGCTTCCTTCTTTATTTTAGAAAATAAGTCTGACAACAAAGGTTTACTAGAGTCCACAGTTTTTATCAGTATGAGGATGTTCAGTATGTAAATCAATTAAAACCTCTGATGATGGAACTTGTTCCTGGGAGGGTTCTTGCTTTTCATCACCTGGTACCAAATTAGCTTGTGTCATGGGTAAAACAGAAACATTAGGCCGCCATGAAGGCTCATTTTGAGAAAAGTTTAATTTAGGGTCCCAGTCAGGAGAAGGACGCCATGAACCATTATTAAAGGACCAACCAGCTTCCCGCAGTGCTGTTTGAGGGGTCAAATTTTCTTCCGACAATGAGTTATTAACAATACTGTCCTGCTGACAAGAAGGCTCAGAGTCCTTAGTAAGTGTCCCAGTAACTACTGGTTTATCTGTTGGGGTCACTAAATGTCTTTTAGCTGAAAAAACAGCTGCCCGGTTTTCCTTTCCCTCAATCCCCACAGAATCAATATGAGCAGTTAATTTCTTGGCAAAAGTAAATTCCGACACCTCAACCTGATCCAACCTGATCCAAAGGGTTTGTTTGATAGATACAGCTTACCTCAGGCTGTTGCGACTGCGTAAAAGCAGCAGAGGGGAGAGGCTTGAAAACAAACCCAGCATCTTTGGAAAGCGGTTTCTGCGGTGTGCAAATCACTGGATGAACCGACTCCATAGCCCGTATTGCAGTGTTGACTCTAGTATCCATGACAACTGAAGACTGAGGAACTACAAGGTTTTGGCTCTTGGCACTGGAAAACAGCATTTCCCTCCCTGCCAGCCAATAATCCCATGTCAGTGTTATCCTGCAAAAAACTCTCCTCTTTCTGTAGTAAAGTCGCAAGAACTGAAGGCTCCGGTTCTTGCAAATCCGTTCTCTGCTTACAACAGCGAAAAACTCCGTCGCCTGAGGAGCCTCGAAAAGTTCCACCCGGTCTCCTTCCACTGATTCTTCCATCTCCCCTGCTACATCAGTACTTCCTCCTCCTCTTCTGTCCGGCTCTAAACTGGGCTCCTCCATTCTGCTCCCAGGAAGTCAAGCCCCCTGCAGGCAGAGTAGGGGAATTTCCCCAGTGTCCTGGCCAAATTTCCCTCATTCACTAAAAAAATACCACCAACAGCTTGATCTGGTTCAAAGTTAGTTGGCATTCATCTGTATCCCCCTCCCCCGGGTCGTGCCTGAAAATAGGCAGGATTTGTCTAGTGCACTTACACGGTCAACAAAAACTAAATTAAATAAATAAAAATAATACCAACATTTTGTTAGCATTGTATAAACAGGTTTAGTGCTGACCCCTGACATGAGTCAGGATCTTAGGGTCCCTTTGCCTTGGTTGTGCCCTCCATACACATCAGAAGCTAGACAAGCCCCTTATTCCTCTTTTCAAACAACAGTAGGTGAGGTTATACCTTGGGTCAGAGCCTATTCTACTCTATACAACTTTACCAGTTTCTCCCACATGTTTCCCATACAGTGATGCTGTACTGTCTAGTTACCAGGTGTCACAAGAGGCATCTCTGCTGTAGAAGCTTAACTCTTGGGCTTCTGTTCTTCTGATTGCACCCAGGGGAAACTGTGGTTCTAAGAACCATAACTCCATCCTGGCCAATCTTCTCCCACTGGAACCAAGAGGCAACCCCTGCTCTGTGTGGCTCACATCAGAGTGACTGTGCTCACTTCACGTTGGGCAGCCTGCCCACTGGCAGCAGTAGGCTATCACTACAATCCCTTTCCCAAAGGCAGTATCCTGGGTACCTGTTCCAGCTCAGGATCTCCTATATACAATGTAGACATATCTCCTAGCTTAGTCTACAGTTTGATATCTCTCCTCAGATCTCTCTCCATTGGCAACTCTGCTAGCAGTGTCCCTTGGGCACAGGACCAGAAAAGCCCCCCAAAAGGTAAACACCACATCTTCAGTGGGACCCTCCCTGTACCGCAAGGCTGCCAGGGACTCCCACTGAGGGAAGACCCTCAGGGTTTCAACACCCTCTTGTGCATTTGTTTCCTTTACATACCTTGAGATTTTGAAAGCAATCTACACTAAATACCCATAGATCCCAGAGCCCTGGATTCTCAGCTACTGCCATGGGCCTGTCTTTGGAGGTTACCAGGTAACTAGGCATTGAGATGAGTCAGTCTGAAAAGCCGAGTCCATTGACAGTTGCACTAAGTGAAGTACTTGCTACCTCAGGCAGCCTAGCAAGTAATCAGAGGCAAGGCCCCTTGATGACACATTCTGGCACCCTTCTGACACTGACATTCAAAAACTCTTCTCAGTGGACTCCCTAGTCATAGACACTACCAATTAGTAGATTCTGGGCCTGGCATTCTAGTAACCAACCCTCTGCATTCTACCCAAAGGCAGGGATTGTTACATAAGCAAGGAGTGGATGCAGCAGAGAGTGACTTAAGTGCCTGAGGGAATGACATGATTAAGCTATGGAGAATTAGTTAAGGGACTTGGTATATTTCCCTGGGAAAAAAGAATGCTAAGAGGAAGTATGATTTCACGTTTTAAAATTTTTAAATGATTGGGTAAGGTGAATCAGGGGAAATGTTTTCACTTCATTAGGGCAGTAAAACTAGAGGGTATACCCTATGCTGGAGTGGCAGCTGTTATGCAGTGGTGGTGAGAGAACTGAGTTCCCCCTTCTCCATTTCTTTCTTTTTTGTATGATCTATTTTTCCGCCCCATGCTCACTGGTCCTCCACTCCTTCAGGCTCTGCCAAGTTCCCCCTGACCTCTTCTGTCCTTACCTGGCCCTCCTCTGATCCCCAGATCGCAGCTGACCCCCAGGATATCCTGGTGTATCCCTTCACCGGGTGGGTCCCTCTCCTCTGAGGGGGAAGGCACCGGGGGGAGGATAGCCCCAGCGCCCACTACTAGGGCCCGGGGATGCTGCTGGGGAACAGGAGGTCCCAGAAAGGCACTGGAGGCCCTCAGGAACAGAGAGCCATCATCCAGAGGCCAGCGAGTGATTTTCCTGGCTTTCTTGAGGTGCGTGATGTCTGGATGTCAAGGCGAGAGCTGACATCTGTCACACACCACCCTTAATGACCCCAACGTGCTGCACTACCACCGGTCTCTACCAGTGGTCACTTCAGCACCGGGTTGCGATCCCTTCCCTCCCTGGAGACAGCGAGCAGTCGTGGGATGCTCAAGCTGCCTCCCCCCCCCCCCGGCCGGCCCTCCAGCGACCCGAGTTCTTTCCCAAACCCGGGTCGCTGGCATCACGAGTGGAAATCCAACCGATGTGCCAATGAGCCGGCTTCTCCATTTCTAAGAAAATCATAACTGTGGCTGGAGAAATAGATACAGGGATCCCCAGAGAGAGTGGTGGTGCCTCAATGCTGAATCTCAGATCTCAGCTAATTTAGGAGAAAAACATTTGTAGAAGCAAATCAAGAAACTGGTGACTGCTAAAAAGTGTGTCTCTAGGAGGAGTGAGCTATGCTAAAACAACAGAGGGAGAATCATGGAGAAGGTGAGTTGAGACAAGGGAGTTGAGCCCTACTGTTGAGCTAATACAGATACTGGTATAGAGTACTAACTGCTACATAATTCATGGATAGCTCAAGTACCCATATCCAGTATGGTAGCAGCAACTCAGATAATGGATCATTTCCCCAGATAATCCAAATAATACATCTGGATGATGACCCAGATACTGTAAAATAGTCTCAAAAAGGATTGTTCTTATGTTTGGCTATGGAGATATTGACTGTAGGGCTATCCATGAAACCTCACTGGTAAGACTGAGCATTGTCTATAGCTCTGTCACCCAGAATACCCTTGAATACTTCCTCCCTCTGCACCTTTCATGACAGCCTGAACTGGCCATTGCTGGATGAGTGTCATCATATGACCACTGCAATGTTACTCTTCAAATTCAGGCTTGGAAATCTCCCTTGTAACCTCCTTTCCCTCCTATACCTTGTTATCACAATCTCTCTTCTATACCTTGTTATCACAATCTCCCTTCTATACCTTGTTATCAAAATCTCCCCCAATACCTTATCACAGTCTCCCTTCTATACCTTGTTATCACAATCTCCTTTGTATACCTTGTTATCACAATCTCCCTTCTATACCGTTATCACCATCTCCCTCCTATATCCTGTTATCACAATCTCCCTCCTATATCATGTTATCACAATCACCCTCCTATATCCTGTAAACATATCTAGAGTACCTCTCCTTACAAAATCAGCACCTATTTACAACACTTAGATGTTCACAGGACACTGGCAAAACAGTTTTTTTTTCCAATACCCTTCCCATCCAGTGAAACTGTCTCCCTGACTCAGTATAATGCTTCTACTTGCATTGCCAAACATACACCTGACGTCACTGGGATTCAAACCTAATGAACAGTGACTGTTTGTGATGGTTTCACCTTACTTTTACTCTGTTAACCAGTATCCTATTTTTTTACTCTGTGAAACATAAAATCATAGAATTTGAAGGCAGATAAGGACTGCTTGGCCCACTCAGTCTGCCCATTTGTCCCTGTCTATACTGTCATCACAGACCCTATTAGTTCTCCAGCTTGCTCCCCCAATGCTTCTTAGCTAAGAAACCCTTGTGCCTATCCCATGCATGCTTGAATCCCACCACTGTTTTCATCCCCACCACTTCCATTGGAAGACTATTCCAAACATCCACCACTCTTTCAGTGATGAAGCACTTCCTCACATCTCTTCTAAACTTCCCCCTTCCAGTTTCATTATATGCCCCCTTGTTTTTGTATAACTTTTTCTCTGAAAAATACTTCTCTCCCATATTTTATTCAACCCTGTGAGGTATTTATAAATCTCTATCATGTCCACACTCTCCCTCCTTTCTTCCAGGATGTACATATTGAGGTCCTTTAGTTTCTCTTCATAGAGCTTCTGATGCAGCCCCTTCACCATTTTAGCAGCCCTACTCTGGACTGCCTCCACCCTGTTTGTGTGCTTCCTGAGATGTGGTCTTCAAAAGTGGCACAGTGGAGGGCAGAGCTAGAAACCCAGCCAGTAGCAGCAAATTTCTGGAGCTTCTCTTTGAAGCCCTTAATCTTGATCACAACTGCTTTTTTTATCTGTTTTGATTGGAGGTGCACCCTATTCAGTATAGAAACATCTGCTGTGTATTTGGAGATAAAATTGAATGGAGATGGGTTGAACTAAACCAAATAAACAGGACTTTTTCCAACCACATACTTCAACCATCCGGCAGCTCATCCACGTGGACAGCACTCTGCCATGTACAAGGAAGGAGACTAGCGCTGCTTCCTTGAACACTTTCCAGCTCTCGGTCAATCCACTCACCAGAACTGTCCAGCAGATCAATCAAAAGCTGAATGCTTTTTCTCACCAATTTCTCACCACTGAGACTAGTCTTGATGCATTTGGGGAGAATACCAAGTATGCGGACATCATGGGAAAAGCCATTGCGGCTACAGCCCTTCTATTAAAGAACAAGCAGCCTTGAGAAGCCACCTTGAGCAGCTCAAAAATACTGTTCAAGCAACCAGTATTCAAAACCTGGGCCTCCCTGAGAGGACAGAGGGGGAGAATTTGATACAGTACCTTTAGCCGTGGCTAGCTGAATTAACGAGGCTCACCGAGTTTAAAATTATTCGAGCTTACCAGATTACTCCAAGAAGACCTGGTACAAGTAAGCAATAAGACATGATGGGGTGTGCTTTATGGTGTGATAACCGCACTCCTAGGGGTGTAGTTAAGCACAAGGCCATAGGCTGAGTGCTGGTTACCCCAGGAGTGCGGTTATACACCATAATGCACCACCCCCCGATAGTGTCTTATTGCGATTATAAAATGGACCTTTATTTTTAGAAGTATTTTTTTTAATTTGGAAACACATTTTTAAATTAGTAAAACTGTAGATGAATATGTGTTTTTTTTGCATAGAGTAGTCCTTCTGCTTACTGGTGCTAGATTAAAGTAGTGGTTAAATTACTAATAAAAATTATAGTAATAATAGTAATTACTGTTATAGTGACTACATTTACTGCTGAAGAAGCTTTTCAATATATTGCCTTTTACATTTCTGAAGAAACCTTTCAACATTTTTTTGTCTGCCTCCTGTTAGCTCTACTGTCCTAGACTTCTGAAGAAAAAAACAAAACAAAACAGTACTTTGTTCTTTCATTTGGTGTGTCCAAACCTCAACCTTGCTCACTTTATCTATACTCGTATGCTAGCAACAGTCAGGAAATGCAGCAATTGGTTCACCCTGCCCTCTACATCTCCCACTACTACTGACAGCTACTGTCCCAGACATTCTTCAGACTGAAGAAGCTTTTCAACAGATTAGCCAGAGCATAAGCTGACTGAGATGTCCACCCGCTCAACTCACCACCATGCTTGCCTTTTATTTTTAAAACTGGTAATTGTGTAAATCCACAAAACAAAGCGACCGAACAAGTTTGCAACACAGAGCAGAAGGTTGAGGTTTGAAAACCATGAAGCAGTAAACTGCTCTGTGCGGTGGCCACTTAGAGACATGCTTGCTCCGAGAGCAGCAGGCTGATGGCTGCAAATTAGCTAAAAAAAAACTGCATTTTTCATGCTGCTTCTGTGTCTTGAGTGGGGGGGTGGGGTCACAATTACAAAAACGGGAAGTGTAGAGTACTGCCACTTGCCAGCCCATTGCAGAAATAAATTAAACTGATTTAGTTAATATGTGAGTGGGGAAAAACAATGGCAGTGGCAAACTTCTGAATCATTCGAAATAGAATGCTTAAAATGAACCATGGCACCATTAGGTTCTGTGCTCCGGCAGTTTCACTGGGACTAGTTATTTATAGTGCAACATTGTCCTGTATTGCACTATAAATAACCAATCACATTCTTCCACTGTTCTCTGCTGTTTTATAAGCAGTGATACTCCTTGAACTGTCCTGCTCAGGATCTATTCATTTGAATGAAGAGCGCATTTTGTTCTTTTCAGATTTACCCCATGCCACCCCTACCACTGCCAGACATAAAGCCTTTGATGACGTTAAGCAGAGAATGAGGGACTTGGGAATCACCTACTCCTTGGCATTTTCAGCTAGACTATGCTTCTCAGACAGCCGTAAGCAATACAGATTCATGGATGCCAAGGATGCAGGTACTTGTGTGGAGAGGATCTCCACTAAAAGAAATTTGGATAATGAGTCTGCAGAGGAGGAATCGATAGATTGGGACTGAAAGTGAGTTTGTCTGTGGCTTATACGGCACAGGGTCAATACCGCACATGGCAGAATGTGATGCGGCATAAGCGCGTTGTGCTTCAATGGTAACTTTTTCTTCTGAGGGGCTCTGCACACTGAACCCCCACTAAGGATTCTAACTCTGGGGAGTCCAACATGGACAATGCACAGGTCCAGGATTGGCATAATGTTATGCGCTATTATCGTGCAACATTATGACCATCTGAGCTTATACAGTACTACTAACCAGGAATCTTTCTCTTCAATGGCTTACTAGAATAACACTTTATTTGGACCTGAACTTTAGCCCTGTATCAGTGGTTTGGTGTTTATGGTTTGGGGGAAAGAGTGTCTTCTCTCTTCAAGTTTTAAAGGACTCTAACACCATGGGATTTTGAATTGCTCTGTATGTTTACTCTTCACAGGGTTATTAATTCAGGTTTGAATTTAAATTACTAGAATGGCATGGGTCGAGCTGCAAGTTTTTGCTTTTTTTTTTTATTTGTTTTACTTTATTTACATTTTTTAAACATATAGGGGAGGGAGGTAGTATAGCACAGTGGTTTAAGGCTCTGAGCTGCAAATCCGGAAACCTGAGTTTGAATCCCACAGCCCCCCCCTTGCATATACTGTGTGACCCTGAGCAAGTCACTTAACTTCCCTGTGCTCCCAGGTTGCACCTGTAAAAAAGCATTCAGCTTAGTGTGTCTCACCTGGTTAAACATTTGGAAAAAAAATACAAGTAACAGACATACCAATTCAATACAACAAAAATAAAATAAAATACAAAACAATACACTTACACATACACAAACCCTCACCCACCCTCTACCCCCCAACCCTCCCCTGGCATCACTAAAAGACATAAGCCTTTAAGTACATAAGCAGCGCAACCAGGTGTATGAGCAAACTATAAGCAGTAGAGAGTGCGCAACATCTCCCATCTCTTTTTATACCTGGATAGCCGATTGTGTATGCTAGATATCATTCTCTCCACCCTCAAATTGGCCAGAAGCTCCTGCAGCTATTCCATACAAGTTATGAGAGTGGAATCTTTCCAATGGCGTAACACTATGGCTTTGAGTGAAAGTGCAGTCAGGGCCATGTGATACCTACGCTGAGGGACATCCACTCCGGAGAAATCCTCAATCAGGTATATTTCCAGGGTAAACAATTCACTAATGCCCAACAGTGGGTCTGCCCTCTGTTTAATGGTCTCCTACAGTGTGACAATGGAGGGGCATTCCCCAAAAAATGTGTAGCAAGTTACCTTCAGCCTGATTGCATCTCATGCAAATTGGAGTGGGGAGTCTCTCCATCTTATGCAGTTTGACCGGAGTCAAGTACATATCATTAAGAACCAAGAATTGCATTACTCTCAATCTATCCTGAGTAATGTGGGTATGACAAGAATTCCAAATTCTACCCCAGTCTAAAACTTGGTGAAGAAATTTATCTTTCTATTAGGTCAAGACACCATCTACCAAGGGGAATGCCAAAGTATAAAGGCTTGGATAAATTTTGGAAATAGCATGAGATTGTAAGGCTAAAATGGATAGAGATTTAATTACACTACCTTTCCCACTGTCATTCTTCGACATCAATGTTTTGGTTACCAAAAGGTGACTTACTTGAAAAAGTTTAAAAATACTGCTGGAGCACACTGGATATTTCCTCATGATTTTCTCCAAAGTGAGGTATGAGTCCCCTTTTACCAAGTCTCTAGGACAGATACCCACTGAGTGTGGAAGCCAACTTTTTGGTAAAATATTACCCCCAATTCTAAAATTAGGATTCTTTAGGATTGGTTGTTCAGAATCCCTGGTGTGATTATATTTTAGAAAGGAGCATAACTGTGAGTGGATTCTCATTGACATAACAACTGGGGAGTCATGCCACTCTCTGGGCAGGTCTTTTGGCCTTACATGTAGCATAGCATCATAGGAAATATCCATGGAGTCTATTAGTTCCTTCTCTATTAAAAGCCATGTGGGTATATGTGGAAATGTGTGGGAGTTCTCCACTGGTCACAGCCAGTGTAAGTACTTGCACACATGGCTGGCCCAGTAATGTAACCCGAAATGCGACAACTTCACACCCCCCCCCGTCCTTTGGAGCAGCCAGCTTGTTATATGCTCGTCTCGGGGGCTTGTTTCTCCAAATGAATTCTAAACTGATCCTGTTCAGAGCTGCAAGTTAATATGGCGCCAGCTCCTGCCTTTCCCCCTGAATCCTTTGTGCTGTTGCTGGAGGCTGGGGGAGGGGAGGGTTGTATGACCTGATCAGCTATTAATGTGCAAAATTGTTCTGAATATCCAATGTTATAAAGTTGTTTATGCATTTCAAACCTACAGGATATTCCTGGGCTTGTGGACCCCTTCTCTCTTGTCCCCAACTGTCTGATTTATTTATAATCCCTGGGCTTGGTTGGGTGCTTATTCTTCTTTTACATCTCTTCAATATTCTCCATGACTCCAATCTACTACTCACATCTTTAATGCAGTGGGTGTGGGTTTAAAGGAGCTCTAGATTGTGGAGTTTCTAGATTGTGGAGTTTTCTTCAATACATGCTGATCATAGCACAGGTCAGTTGAATTTTATAATTTAATAGTTACTCTAAATTGATAATGGGGCATTGGCTGCACCATGGCTCCTGACATGTTTTACAGTAGTGCAGTTTACAACAGAGAATTTGAAGCTTTCCATTGAAGCTGTACCAATAGAACATGTAGTCCTCATCCTGGGCAATGTAATCTGCATTTCCTTTACTATCTATACTTGTTCAGGAAAAATATGTTTTATGCATTTCTAGAAAATGCTATGAATAAAAAGTTAAAAAAAGAAGTGGCACATTACTCCAGGTAGGGTGTCACCACTGATCTATACAGTGGCAACAGCACCTTCCTTCTGCTGGGGATGCTCCTATTTACCCCAGCATCCTACTGACCCTCCCTACAGTCTTGTTGCATTATCTTGCCACTTTAAGGTCCTCAAATGTGATTACTCCCAGGTCCATTTCCTGTTTCGTGACTGTCAATACCCCTTCTCCTAATTTGTACTCTGCCTCTGAGTTTCTGTGACCTAGGTGCATGATTTTGCACTTTTTCTGATTGAAACCCACTTGCCATGCCCTCAACCACCTCTCAAGTTTTCTCAGGTGCCTGTACATTCTTCTCACCCCCTCTGGAGTGTCTACCCTATTGCGATTTGGGTGCCATCTGCAAAGAGGCATACTTTCCCTTCCAGCTCATTTGCAGTGTCACTCATAAAGACATTAAAGACAACTAGTCCCAGTACTGGGCACTGTGGAACTCTGCTGGTCACCCTCTCTTCCCTGGAATGAACTCTGTTTACCATCACTCTCTGTCACCTATCCATTAATCAATTTCTTTCCCAGTTTACCACCTTAGAACCCACGGCTAAGCTGCCCAGTTTCCTTATGAGTCTTCTATGTGGTGTGGTTTTGAATGCCTTAATGAGGTGTAAGTAGGCCATGTCCAGTGCCCCACCCTGATCTACTTGGCTGGTCACCCAGTCAATGCAATGACTCCCCCCCCCCAGTGAATCCATGCTGCTTTGGGTGTTCTAACATGTTGGATTCCAGATATTTCACAATCCTTTCCATTAGCAGTGACTCCATTAACTTCCCCACCAGTAATTTCAGACTGACTGGCCAAAAAGTTGCCAGCCTCCTCCCTGCTACCTCTTTTCTAAAGCAGGATTATGCCTGCCTTCCTTCAGTCCTCCAGAACCACTTCTGTTTCCAGTGAGTTGTTGAAAAGGGCTGTCAGCAGTGCAGCGAGTACCTCCCTGAGCTCCTTCAGTACTCTTGAGTTTACCCCATCTGGCCCATATCTTTGTTCACTTTCAGATTCACAAGTCCCTCCAGGACTATATCCTCTGTAAATTGACTTGTGTCTACCTCCCTCACCCAAGTGCTTCTGTTGTTTTTATGTGCCCCATCCCCTTCCCCTTCCTCTGTTAAGACTGCCCCTTCCTAGTTATGGTTGTCATTCAGGTAATTTATTGAACCATGTTAAGAGTGATGATGAATCTTCTGTTCATAGGCCTACTTTTTATTTTTGTAGGGTTAGTGAGGTTCAGTTACTGGAATTCTTTGCAGCTATTCCAAACAAATTCAGTGATTGTGGTGAAGGTCTTGATGGTCGTTTCATAAAGTGAATTGCTCCAAAAATTTTTGGTCCCCTCTATTCAATATTTAATTTGTATCTTATTCCTGGTCAATTTCCATCAAACTGGAAGCTTGCAAGAGTTGTACCAATACCAGAAAAATCAAACTCTGACTGTCTTGATGATTTTAGACTGATATCTTTTCTGAATCATTTGAGTAAGTTACTCGAAAAGGTTGTTGCAGGTCAAATAACTGAATATTTAGACACCTATAATGGGATGTGTTCCTAACAACATGTTTTTGGAAAAAATCATAGAACCGAGACTGCCTTGGTCAGGTTCACGAATGCCGTCCTTCAGGGCTTTGAAAAATGCCTTTTAACAAGGGTATTTTTTGTGGACATGACCAAGGCATTTGACCTTATTAAGCATCCCCTGTTATGTTTAAAATTAGGACAGCTTGATTTTTCTGAGAATGTAGTGACCTGGTACAGTGATTATTTTACCTGTAGGTCCCTAGTTGTTAGTTTGGGTTTGGTAGTTTTGTCTGTTAGAACGTTGAATCTTGGAGTTCCACAGTGGTCCATACTGGGCCCCTTATTATTAATAATTTACCTTTAATTTTTAAGTCCTGTAAATGTTTATTATATGCAGATGATTTGATAGTATAGTCTCAAGCTAAATCCATTTCCCAGATTACATCTTCTCTGGAGTCTGAATTTCAAAGTGTTTGCAATTGGTTTTCTGATAAATGTTTGATTCTTAATGTAAAAAAAAAGACAATGTTGTTTGGAACACCTTATTTTTTTAAAAATTAGTCAACTTTCTTGATTCTTGACAATAGGAGGGTAGCAATTGAATTGTTAAAGAGTTTAAGTATCTGGGTGTCCTGTTGGACCCAGGACTGACCTTTTCCTCATGTCATGGCAGTCAGTAAAATGGTAAATCAAAACGTGGGCCTATTATTCAAATTTAAGAAATCTTTTTCTCTAGACACTCGTAGATCAATTGCAGTTGGGACATTACTACCACATTTGGATTATGTTGTGAGTCTTTAAATTATTGGTTAAAGACATTAATACTCTCCCTGTTACTTATAATAATGTTTGTCATTTTGTATTGGACCCCCCTCATCGTTACCATCATTGTGATTTATATTCCAATTTGAGATGGCTGTCTTCAAATTCTAGACTCAATTATTTTTTTGGTTGTCAAGTATTTAAATCTATTTTTTCAAATACTATGTATCCACTTATGGATTTAGTCAATATTAGGTCTCCTGTATGTAATTTACATTCGTCCAGTGGTGTTCTTCTTCAGATTATTCCATTTCACTCAAGAGTCAGCTCTCAATCCTTCTCAGTTGCTGCTCCCCTGTTCTAGTACTCATTGTCTATTAATGTACACTCCTCCTCTTCATTGCAACACTTCAAACTTAATTTTAGAAAATGTTTACAGTCTTTGCATGTCTGCAGGTGCCATGTCTAACTTGTTTTTTGGGGGGAGTTTTTTTGTAATGTGTAATATTTGTTATGTTGTGTCTTATGTTTTATGTTTCCGTGTCAGGTTGGACTTGAAAAAGGATTTATTCCAGTGTCCCTATCCAGTTAACAAAATTTAAATAAACACAAAATAAAAAACAAAAGTACTTGTTCAGGATATCTGCTTTCTCCTACTTCTCCTCTGCACAGCTCCCCCCTGCCATACTTAACCTCACAACCCCGCCTCTAGCAGCCTTCTTTTCATTTATTACCTGAAAACTGTCTCATTCCCCCTTTGGTTATGCCTTGGGCTATCCTTTCCTCATTTTGTGCCTTTGTGCTTATTACCACTTTCGCTGCTTCTCTTGATACACCTCTTTATCCTCTTCCCACTGCATCTTTTTATGCCTCCTGACTGCTGCCATTTTAACCTTTAACATTTCAGCCAGGTTCTTGGAAAACCATAGCAGTCTCTTATTTTTCCTGTTTTTGTTCATTTCCTTTGTGCAAATGTTTGTTGCTTCACTATGCCTTCACTTAACTTAGCTCACTGTTCCTCCACCCACTCCCACCCCTCTATCATTCCCACCTGCTAAGTTGTCTCTGATACATTCACCAATGTTTTTTTTTAAATCTGCCCTTCTGAAGTGCAGGACCTTCATCCTTGTGTGGTTTGCTTGTGCTGCCATTCTCACACCGAACTACACTATACGGTGATCACTGGTTCCCAGATGGGCTCCCATCTTTACATCTGCAATACTGTCCCTTTAGTGAGCACCGGGTTCAGTATTGCCCCAGCTCAAGTGGGCTGCCATACTAGTTGCCAGAGAAGTGCCCCTTGCAGGGATTCTAGCATGGAAGTTGCAGCTGGGAGGCTCCAATCTATATCCGTCAGATTAAAGTCCCCCACCAGCAGCACATACCTTTTTTTGCCATTTTGTTAATGAATTCCATCAGTGCCTCATCCAGTTTCTCCCACTGTGTTTTAAGTCCGTAGATCATGCCAGTGTTCTGCATAATTAATATTGTAAATACATTTCTGAAGTGACATTATCAAGGGTTTTATTGAAGAAGAAGTTCTCACTAAGGCACAGTAATAGAGGAAATGCCTTACTTAATGTGTCAGTCATGAATGTGAAGTACTGTGGGCAAAACATTCTACAGTTCATCCAATCTCTGCTAGACATCTTGGTATACCCTCATGATCTGAGGGTGGGACTCTTCATGATGGAAAGTGCCAGTAACATGCTGAAGGCAATAAATGATTGGAAGTTCTCCTATGTATCTCGTTTTGAACACACACTAAATACAGAGGTTAGTCACATGCTTAATAAACATTCACGGTTAAAAGAAACCCTTGACACTGTATAGACATCACTACTTATTTCCATTGCTCCCCTAAATATGCTGAGCTCATCCACCAATATCATCAGAAGCACAGTGTTTCTCAATATTGTCTGATTAAATACATTTCCACAAGGTGGAATTCTGTCTTTTATACGGTGGTGAGATTAATAGAACAGAAACCTGTGTTCACAGTGCTATGGAATTATATGATGTGGCCTATGGGGGGCATCTGTGTTGGCTGCAGTGGTATGTTCTGCAAAAGCTTGTTCCACTTCTGTGACTATATGAACAGTCCGCTACAGATTTCAGTATTGAATCAGGAAGACTTAGCTTGGTCATTCCCATGGTGAGTCTACTTAAATATCACACACAATGTTATTTATGATCTATAGTATCCAAACAAAGCAAGGCTAGTAGTGATGGTAACCATCATGGCATGGGGGGTGGGGGTAAGAATGAAAGTGATTGTGGTTAGGAGAAGAGTGGATGGTGAAACCACTAGTGTCATGGGAGGGCAAGAATGACAGTGATTATGGTGAGGGAGGAGAAGGTGGTGATACCACTAGTTTATCTCAATCATCACAGCAGCAGAAGCAGCAGCAACAACAACAGCAGCAGGGTGCAATACTCATTAAGGAAGAAGTGGAGATGTTAATTCAGATACAACTTGTAGACAGGTTTGACAGCATTAGATTGCACATGCAATTTAGCATGACAACACTGCTGGATCTCAGATATAAAACATGTATGTTTCCCTATGCCAAATAAGAATAGGTGTGTACACTTAAGGTGGAACAGCAAAGACAGCTTGAAGAAACCAACACAAATGTGCATTAACAGCCTTCTAGTCATACACCTTTCCTCTTCTACTGACTTTGCATGTTGTAAGTGGCAGTTGTCTGTATGACTGGATAGTGATAATCGTGAGAAAACAAAATACATTTGGAAGCTTTTTGATACTGAATATGGAGTCACTCAGATATTTTGGAGGAAAACTTGGACTTGTTATCAGAGTACATGATGCAGGCTTAGCTAGCAGAGCCACTGACTAGCAGAAGTAGTGATTAAATAAAATTCTGGCAAGACAGGCAAGACATTTGGCCTGCACTGGCTACAGTGGCTTTGTATATTATTTGATGCCTCCCACCAGTGGTCATTTCAGAAAGATGTTTAAGTGCAGCTGGGTATATTGCCTCATGTCATCTCAGAAGGCTAGTTCCTGAGAATCTTGAAATCTTAGCCTTTCTTAAATCCAACCTACTGAGGATCAGCATTAACTACTCATTTGATTATTTGCATGTCTAACAAGTGACAGCTACTACTGGTTGTTTTTGTGCCTATTTCCAAACCATACACATACTGTACTCTAAAGCCTCATACCCAGTGCAATGCCTCATGGATATGCAAATCCTTGTGCAAATAAGGCTATCACCTTCTGGTGACAAGTCTCCCCAAATGCTTTCCACTGGCACTAGCACCGTACTCTGGCTCACCACCCCCAGCTGTTATAGTGCAACTCCTCCTCTTGATTATACTACAACAATTTTCACCAATAAGCTCAATATGAACCAGTGTGCCACTGAGCACATACAGTCAGTAATAGTTAAATAACTGTCATACCAGCCACCAGGTTGCAAGCAGGCAGTGTCTATGATCAAATTATAATTAATTAGACAATTTAAATATGAAAATAAAAATAAAAAAATTAAAATATCCATCCATTGGTAAAAAAATATTAAGGGTAATGTCATGCAATAAATTTAATGTCTGTTTGTTTCTTTTTATTGTAATTTTTTTTTATGCTTAATCTGTTTTTTTTTTAGGGGGGTCACGTCAATACAGCATATCAAAAATAGCAAAGGCAATTTAAACCCAGCAATATGAGAATTAGGAAAGACAGCAACTGAAACCTTCAGTGAGGTGTCAGGACAATTAAACCTTTGTGTGGGATATAGTGCATCTTCAAGTATGTATATTGAAGTAAGGGGGTGCAGAGGGGAGCCACAGTTTGTAAACTTTTGTGTGGTGTTCATTTGATTTCACAGTTCTGACTCCTTGCTGAAGTTTTCAGTCATTGTCTTTCCTAGTGCTCATATTGCTGGGATTACATTGTCTTCGCTATTTTTTATATGCTGTTTTGACATGGGACCTTTTTGGGGGGTGGTATTATGATATAATTTGAAAATCATTAGGGCAAAGAGAATATAATAATTAGCAAGTAAATAAAGCAGAGACTACAAGGGGTATATGCTTTGGGGTCAGTAATGTATAGTAACTATTGAAATAGCTCACACTGGGCCATGGCAGTCTTAATAGGTTTTGTAGACTCTGTCACAGCAGCACAAATAGTAATCCTTGGCTTTGCAGACTGTCACAGCACCACAAACAGTAATCCATGGCTTTGCAGACTCTGTCACAACACCACAAACAGTAATCCATGGCTTTGCAGACCCTGTCACAACACCACAAACAGTAATCCATGGCTTTGCAGACTGCCACAACATCACAAACAGTAATCCACAGCATATGAATGCCAACCCACCTAACACAAGTAAGCTCCAATAATTAATATTCATTGCTGACTTCAAGGCTTTTTTGCCACCTCACTTGTAATCAGCTTCACCCCATACCAATTACTACATTGGGAGCTGAAGTAGTTTGTCTGAATTCTTACAGCTGGAACAAATTTGTGGGCCCCACCTCAATGGAAAGTCTCAGTAGCCACTGGCCCACTTCTTTCAGCCTTACTTAAGTAATACAGCTAGCTCTGCAGAATCTTTGCATGATTCATAGGTTCATAGACCCTTCAAACAAAAGTAGGCCAGAGCCTTTCAAGGCTGTTTGTGTGGGTGGATGTCTTAGCAGAGAGGCACAGTGTGAATGGCCAAAACGCAAAGTTGCATAATCATGCAGTCATAATGTTTCCTGTTATATATACTAGCCTATTGACCAAGGGAACCTGTTGTATTTCAAGATTCCTCTCTTTCTGTTTTTAATCATTTCTATTGCTCTATGAAAATTCATATCCTTTCAGAATTTTAGTTTTATATCTGGTACAACAGTTCTTGTCAAAATGTCCTAATTTGAACTGCAATATCTTATATATCTTCTCCCTGCCTCCCAGCTAAGGATGTATCTAGAAACAAGTGATTGCTCAACTCAGTGTGACTTCCTGGTGAAGTAATTTTAAGTAAATAAATCAAAACATTGTTAAATTCAATCACTGTTAATGCATCTATCTATTGCTATTCATAATGTAGCCTTCCACAAAGCATGTATACAGATCTAAATTTAATAGATTCAAAACTACTCCACACTCTTTAGGACTTCAGTGTCTTTATCTGAACGATAACTTTAATCACATATTTTTCAGCTCAAACTATAAACACATGAGCAGAATTATAGGGCTCACACTACTTAAATATTTATTTTAGTCTTTATTATATCCTGTTACTTAAAATAGCAAATGATGACGTTACGTAGCTCACAGCACCGCTTTGTCCTAGCAACATTTTCTGCACACGCACATAATCTATCATTAGTATTCCCATACTAATATTCTTTTGTACATTTCTTACTGTATTCCACTTTTCTACCAACCAATCAAGATAGCCATTTCTTCCTCACAACCAAGGAACCTTTTAAATAAAACATTTTTTATGTATATGAGTAATTATTATCAAAATACAATGTGTAAAAGAGGCCAAAGGTACCCGTACTCTTGACTCCAAACTACTACTGTGTGCCAAAAATGGAGCTAAATCCACTGGTCAGGAACAACAAACATTTTATTGCTTAAAAATCCCAACTGCAGGGGGGATCTAATGGGCAGCTAAGAGATCAGTTGCACTACTCCAGAGCTCCACACTGTAACTGAAAATAAAAGGGCTAAAACTTAATTTGGGAATGCCATTTTTACTTTAATATACTCCCTACTCACCGAAGAGATGGATGACTATATCACTTTGGGCAAATTCTTGCCATCAAACAGCCAAGAATTCAAAGAAACTGCCACAACACGAGGGAGCAGCAATGGGAGGACCAGGCCACATTTCACTTTCAGCTGTGGAAGTGGCTGCGATCAGCTGAGCGGTCTCAGAACAGATACTAGCCGACCTTAAGCCGAGTTGGAACAGCATGGATCAGACACTCAAGAGGCTGGCTCAGGACTTTAAGCAGCAGACCTGACAAATCAATGAGGTTGAGCAAAGGATGTCGGATATTGAGGACACAACCGAAGAGATACCTGACAAACTACAAAAATTAGAAAAAGAAATAGAAGAGCTTAAAGAAACTCTAGACTATTAGGAGAATTATAGCAGGCGCAACAATTTGCATATTTGTGGGCTTCCAGAAGGCACAGAGGGTGCAAATCTCCTGAAATTTTGTGCAGAAATGCTCCCAAAACTCCTAAACATGAACCTAATAAAAAATAAATAAAAGAATTGAGAGGGCACAAAGGGCTTTGGCCCCGAGACCACCAAATGGTCAACCGCCATGCCAAGTCATATTCCGATTGTACCATTATCAAGACAGACAAGCTCTCCTTGCAGCATTCAGAAACAAAAGAGATTTAAACTATGTGGGTCACAAACTCACCTTATACCAGGACATGTCCATCAGGATCCAGCAAAAGAGACAGCAATTCAATATACAAATGGACAGCTTAAGAAAGAGGGGGCTAGAATTTTTCATGGTTTATCCTGCGATGGTGAAAGTGAAAGTAGAAGGAGCTACATTTTCCTTTTGGGATCATGAGAAGCTGCAGGCATTCATTGAGGATTGGGACTGAAAAAAACAAGCATACCGGAGGGACAGAATTTTGATGACTTCAGATGAACGGATACCATGGAGAGGGGGAGCAGGACAATGAGTTCTAGACACTAGAGAAGGTTCCTATGAAAAACAAGAGCAGCACAATGTAAATGTATGTAAGAAATAGGGACCTCTCCACGCTTCCTGCCCCTTTCTCTTGGGCCCCTGATGACTGTGTGGATGGTCCTGTTCGCAGCATAATGATTGAGAGGGACTCTTCGACTAATGATACCAGGCAAGCAACATGGATTAATAATATGCAGGTATGAAGGATGTAAAAATAATTTACTCTTGGAAAATTGGCCTCCATGGTGTGGACTAGAGACAGAACTATGTCCCAAAATTAGGGTTTTGCACTGGGAGGGGCTACAACCAAAACTGAAGGAGGTGTCTAATTGTGGGCCTTTCAGTGTCTGAGAAACTCTGAGGCCTGTAAGTGCACCTAAGGTTACTATTGAGAAACGTGACTGGAGGCACGTGACTGAGAGAGAAGATCAATACAATTTAAATTTGCCTCACATTGGGAGGCTGTGGTGTGTGGTGTTTACAGCTCTGGACATAAATAATGTTGTGCTGAGGGACTCTTATGAAAGAAAAAGTGAATGAGAGGGAAGGTGGGTAACTAGTTCTGATCCCTTCACAACCATTAGGATAGCAAAAGTTGACACCTGAGTGTCAATCTGAGACTAAGACAACTTATATTTTATAAGGGGCTCAAGTGTTTGAGACTAATAGAATAGATGGGAAGGGAGGATAAATCAAAAAATACTGAACGCCTAAAAAATAGGATATTGTAAGTGCGGAGCAGGAGTATGGCGTACTAGGGGATTATTGTATATCTACAGAAATGGCATGTAGCTATTATAGATATAAGCCTTGGGAAATGTATCCATCACAAAGAAATATGAGTGATCTACATTTACAGATGGGGTTAGGGAGGGGGAGGAGGAAGGTGAGAAGAGTTAGTTAAAGTGTTAGGTTGTTGTTCAGTGTTTTTATCTATGTTCTGTGATCTGATTTTTATACTGTTTTATGAAAGTTCTAAAATTTGCAAGTACATAATGGGTCCTGGAACAGGGAGTAATAGCCAAGCCAGCTCAAGAAGACTCACCCTTATGCAAGATTATCTCATGGAATGTAAAGGGATTTACCTCACCTGCTAAGCAGGCAAAGGTGCTGATTGATTAAGAAGAAAAGGTGCAACAGTGGCCCTTTTGCAGGAAACACACTTGTCCAGCGAAGAACATAAGAAATTAGTGGGAGGATGGGTTGGGGCCAGCCATGCAGCAACTTATAATTCACATCAGTGAGGGTCAGCCAACTTAATACATAGGCAACTCCCTTTTACAGTTGAAAGAATAGTTAAAGATCCAGGGAGGGCAGATACATATTTGTAGTGGGAGAGGCTTATGGGCAGAGGATTACCTTGGGAAATGTATATGCTCCGGCAGTCCTTGATAAGACTTTTTATCAGAAAATATTGGATATCCTTATCAGGGAACAATTTCCTACTTTAACTCTTGCTGTAGATTTTAATTGCATGGCGGACCCCACCTAGACTACAGAGGGGCCTGAAATAGAGAAGTTAGAGTAGTTCAGCAGTGGCAACTGGGGCTAAATGAGGTGGGCTTAATTGATGGCTGGAGAACAGCCAATCCTGGGCTCAAAGAATACAAGTTATTCTCCTGCCCACATAGATCATGGTTGAGGTTCGATTATATTTACATCCGGAGGGAACTTTACATAAATGCTAGGAATATGGGACATGGTCCAATCTTCCTCTCAGACCATGCCATGGTAGAAATGGAGGTGCGCTTGATCCATGCAGGGAGTAAAAAAAAAATAATTGGAAATTTCCAACATACTTACTGGCTAGCAAAAGTTTTAGTGAATTTGTAAAAGACCAGTGGCAGATATTTAAAGAAAATAATCAGGGCATGGTGGAGAAAGAAGGAAACTTTTGGGAGGCCAGTAAGGCATGCTTATGGGGGGGGGGTAATAATTGGGTACACGGCCAAATTGAAAAGGAAGAAAAGACAAAAACAAAGGGAATTAGAGCTTTAGATAGGGGAGTTGGAAAGGGATTTAATTGGGAGGGGGGAGAAGAGAAAGCTAGAGAATTAAAATTGGCCAGAGAGCTATTAAACTTGAGCCTAGAATCAGAGGTTAATACCAGGCTCCTCTTCGCTAAACAGAAAATGTACGAGTGGGATAACAAACCGTGTCCCCTCCTTGTACGCCTTATGAAGGGAGGGAAAACTAATAAAAGTATCCTACAAATTAAAGACAAGCATGGGGGTATGCTGAGGGAAGAAGATGCCATTAGGCAGTGGTTTAAAGAATATTATGAAGCACTGTATTAAGCAGAGTGTCAGGGCACAGAGACAAGCAGAGAATACTTTCTTCAAGGATTGCAAATTCCAAAACTTAGTGAAGAACAGCAGAAACACTTAGGAGCTAAAATAACAGTGGAGGAGGAGGAGGAGGTGAAAAATGTAATTGGCCAGCTGAAAATTGGTAAGGCTACAGGCCCAGATGGATTTGGGCAGAATATTATAAATTACTAAAAGAAGAAATAGCAGGGCCCCTGTATGGAGTCCTAGAGGAAGTAAGGAATGACTAAATACTTCCCCGAACTTGCTGTCAGGCCCTTATTACAGTTATTCCCAAACCAGGTAAGAGTGCAGAAGAATGTTGGTCCTATAGGGCCATATCCCTCCTGAATCAAGATTGTAAAATAATGACAAAAATATAGACAAAAAGATTAGAAGAAGTGCTCCCCCTGTTGGTTAACCCTGATCAAACTAGATTTGTGCAAGGTAGACAATCCTTCCATAATATGAGGAGACTGTTAAATGTCATATGGTAGGGGGTCTAGGTATCCTGGGAAAGCTTGTGTTCTGTCTATGGACACTGAAAAAGCAGTTGACAGAATAGAGTAGGACGATATGTTATCGATTCTGGTGAGGTTTGGGTTAGGGGAAGAGTTTATAAAGCTTGTGAGTGTTTTTACAAGACACCAACAGCCCAAGTTTTGGTGAATGTCATCCCATCTCCAGAGTTCCATCTATGACGGGGAACTAGACAAGGATGCCCCTTGTCCCCAATGTTATTCACCCTGGTGATAGAACCCTTAGCAATTAAAATTAGGAATGACCCCAGAATAGCAGGAATAACAAGGAAATCGGGGGGGGGGCATATTATTATCCTTTATGTAGATGACAATTTACTGTTTCTAACCAATCCAAAGCAGTCTGTCCTGCAGTTACTGAAAGTGGTTGAACAGTTTACTAATTTCTCTGGGTACAAATTAAATCTAGGGAAATCAGAAATAATGTTACTGGGGGAGGGGATGGTGGGAGGGGGAACTGAAGCCTGGGGTGGAAAGTAGTACATTGCACCTTTACCTACCTGGGTATAGAGATCACTAGAGACCTAGGCACTTTGTATGAAGTAAACTGCTGGCCTTTAATTAAAACTATCTTAAAAGACCTGGACCGATGGCAGGCACTACCCATATCATGGATGGTGAGGATTAAGTTATTAAAAATGAACGTACTTCCCCGTATCCTTTACGTCATGCAAATGTTACCTTACGGACCCATGGTAACAGATGTTAAGAAACTAGAAAAATGGAAAAGGGTTTTACTTCTTTTATATGGCAAGGTAAAAGGCCTCACATAAGCCTCCAGAGACTAAAGGCCCCCACAGCTTATGGTGGTCTCAATTTCCCAGATGTTAAGGGGTACTGTCTTGTGACCCAATAAAGATATATACAAAATTGGGTGAATTGTAGTGGGGTAGCGAGTTGGGTTGAACTGGAAGAGGGAACTCCAGGTAGAGTTTCAGGATACTTAGGGGAGAACGGCCTAAAGGCATACCTTAGACTCAAAATGCCTAACCCAATGGTAGTTGCTATTTTAAGGGCCTGGATGCAGATTAGAAAAAGGCAAAAAGTGGACTCCCCCAACACCCGGTTGATGCCAATAGCAGGTAATCCTAACTTTCTCCCTGAAGTGAGGGATGAAGGCTTTCAAATGTGGTATGAAAGGGGGGTCAAATGTCTAGCCAACTTGACTATGAAGAATGGGATGCTCTCCTCCCAGGAGTTACAGGCTGCACTACATCTCCCTTCGAAGCATTTATAAAAGTACTTCCAGGTAAGAGATTATTATAAAAAACTGGACAGTAATAAGGAAGGTCAATCCCGACTTACAGACATGGAGAGATTTTGGGAGCAGCTAGCCAAGAAAGAGGCCTAATAGGGAAGACAGTAAAGTTAGATAGGAGATTTGTTCAAGAACCCGTACAGGTAGCAATAAAATGGTGGGAAAAGGACATAGGGGAAGAAATAAGTGATGTTAACTGGAGTTTATTATTGGAATCCCATATAGAACTATTAGTTTGTAATAAGTATAAGGAGGCACAATATAAATTCATACAGAGACTATATTACCCCCAATAGATGGTACATAGATTCTTTCCTGAGGTGTCCCCGGTGTGCAGTAAATGTAATGTTGCACAAGGAACATATCTCCACTACTACTGGGGATGCCCAGTGATTGAGCAGTACTGGCAAAAAGTCTCAAAGGAAATCTCAGTTATAAGAGGCCAACCTGTTGAATTCTCTCAAAAGTCATTACTGTTAGGAATTGAAGGTACAGAAAATGAAGAATGGATCCTGTATCCAAGATGGATAAGAGTACTCCTAGTGATTGCAAGACAGGGAATTCAGAATGTGTGGACTACAAATATGGGGCCCACATTAGAGCCTAAAAGGATTAGAGGATCGATTGAAAGGGTCTGGGCTGGATATCTTAGTACCTTAGAAGAAATAATAATAATAATACTTTATTTGTTGTGCGCCTTTCAGGCATCAAGGCGCAGTACAATAAGACAATAAAATACAACAAAATCAACATCATAAAAAAGTACAAATCAGCAGGGGGATAAAGCTGTCTGGGCAGGACGGGATAGGGCTATCTGGGCAGGACGTGGGCTAGCCTAAAAAACAATATAAGGGGACCATTATATGCTGACTTAAAGGGAAAAGCTATATATCAGTATTAGACAAATCACTGATTAAGAACAACACAGACACAGACCATTTGAGTTTGCTGGAGTTGACTAGCATAGTTCTTTTTATTATTTTTTTAGATTTGATTTTATTAAATCATAAAATTGACAGACAGAAGAATGTATTCAACTGAAATATATGGAATAAGAGAAGCTGTATATACAGAAAACTTAAACTGGCATGATGTCATATGTTAAGTGTTGTACTATGGCTATATTCAAAATGGTATGCCAAGAAAATGTAATATGTTTACTGTCATCTAATAAATATATTATACAAAAGAAAATCCCAACTGCTGTGTACAAAATCACAACAGGCAACCACAGTGAGGCCAAGGCCAAAACCACCTCCTCCATATTACTTGGCACATTGCTCAGTTGGGGCTTCTTCAGGGCCTTCTGTTTTGGGGGGTTAGCTTACCCTGCTTGTTCACCCAGCCGTGCACCAGTGAGCCCACACTTTTTCTGCTCTTGTACAATATGACTATTCATATTCATATGTATATTCATGTGTATATGTATTCCATCCATATGTATGCAAATGGCATGGTCCTGTTTGCATCTAGGTCTTCTTCCTAAGAGTTATAATCCAGGTTTTAGCTTCATTTTGATGTTATCCAGAATTGATTCCTACCCCACCTTCCACACCATTAATGGGGGTACAATTGTTGATGTACCCTTCTTTAAATACTTTGGCATCTGGCTTGACAGGCACCTTGGCTTTTCTCAGCACATAGACACTATTCATAAAAAACGCCACCCCATGCTTGGTGCCCTTTATTGGAACAAATGCGATATTCCTTTACCTGCTCACCGGGAAATAATTTCAAAGATGATACTTCCCAGCTTTGATTATGGTGACGTAGTTTATTGTGTTGTACCCAAGTTCACTTTGGCCAGACTGGATACCCTCTTCCACTCCTTCTGCTGATTTGTTTTGTCCTGTCCTTCCCATACTCACCACTGTTCTCTGTACTCTGATCTCTCCCTCCCCTTCTTGGTAGAGCACCACCTAACCCACTGTGCTTCCTTCATCTCTAAATTCTGTCTGTCCTCCCTCCCCTCTTATCTCCTTTCTCTTCTCTCCCCTATGACTCCTTGCTCTTACTCTCTCCGTAACTCAAGCTATCACTCCCTAATGCTCCCTTCCTGTAAATCCCTTGCGGGATAGAATGCCTTCTCTTACCGCCTTTGAATAAAATCTGGAACTCTCTTCTCCTTACAACTTGCACTGCCTACACCAAATACTCTCTTTCGTTGTTACTCCAAACCCAAACATCTTCCACCTGAAATTGCCCTTAGTATAATGTCTTGCCCCTTTCTCTTTCCTCATCCACTGCCAGTCCCCAAGCTGCTATACTACTACTACTAAATGTTTTAACCTCCACACTCTTCCTGTTCTCTTTTCCCCTCTCCTCTTCCCTCCAATTCCTTCCACTACTTTCTTCCCTTTGACCCTTCTCCCCTCTCTCCCTCTCTCCCCTTCACTACTACCACCAATCTATTCACACTCTCTTTCATCCTCTCCCTCCTCCTCGCTCCCACCCCTTATATTTTCTCCTCCTTTCCTATCTATCTTTCTTGTTTAACAATTTGCCATTTATGTTGCTGTATATACTGTACATTGCTGTGCCTTTTGCTTATCAGATTACTGTGCTTTACTTATACTATGGCCCGTATATTCAAACTGCGCCAGGCTGTGGCGCAAGCCTGGGCACAGCTCAACTTTGTTACGCAGGGGTGTGGCCTGGGTGATATTCAATGGAGCTATGGCACAGCAGCTTTGAATATCGCACCTGGCCACCCCACTGTGCGTGGGTGCAGTGGCACCGCGCCAGCGCAGTGGCCAGAGGAGAATGGAGATGCACCATGCTAGTGCCATTGCACCATGCACAGCACCTGCGATATTCAAAAGGGGACATGCAAATGGGGCCATAATTTATGCAAGGTGCACAGGGGGCCATTTGCATCTCATTATGGCCCCATTTGCATGCCATTAGCATGCAGGTGTGCCGATCCCCGACGACTTGCACCTGGCGCCCTGCCAGGCAGCAGCCATCGGGGACTGATGGCCCCTGCAGCCCGATTGCGGGCATTCCTGTAATATAACAAAAAAACTGTCCAATATCCCTGATGGTCCAGTGGACCTCTATGTGCTCGATTGCAGGCATCAGTACAGTCCCCCCCCAAGTCCAATATCCCTGGTGGTCTAGTGGACCGCACTGAGCCCGATCGCGGGCATCTGTAATAGAACCCCCCCAAGTCCAATATCCCTGGTGGTCCAGTGGACTGCACTGAGCCCGATTGTGGGCATCTGTAATAGAACCCCCCCAAGTCCAATCTCCCTGGTGCTCCAGTGGACTGCACAGAGCCTGATCGCGGGCATCAATACCACATCAAGTAGCCCTACTACCCTGGTGGTCTAGTGTACCCCCACCCCACCCGCCCACTGGAGCCCCACCACTCCGCTCCCCCGTCAGCTGGCAGGCAGCAGCACCCACCTGCCTGCCACCCTGCCTATCGCCGACTGACAGCTCAGCAGGGCTGCACGCCCATTGGTTCACAGCGCCGTAATGGGCATGCCCATCACTACTCAGTCCAGAAATGTGAATGAATTGTGAATGAATGTACGCCCATTGGCTCATGCTGTGAACCAATTGGTATGCAGCCCTACCGAGCTGTCAGTTGGCGGGCAGCGGGGCAGCAGGCGGGTGGTGCTCCGCCTGCCGCTGACAGGCGGAGCGGCCAGGGGCCAGTGGGGTGGGGTGGGGCACTAGATCACTAGGGTAGGGGTATTTGATGTGGTACCGATGCCCCATCGGCTCAGTGGCGTCCACTGGACCACCAGGATATTGGTCTTGGGGGGTTCTATTACAGATGCCCGCGATAGGGCTCAGTGCGTCCACTGGACCACCAGGGATATTGGACTTGGGGGGAGTTTGCGACAGGGATGCCAGCGATAGGGCATGGGGGGGTGCCGCCAGGTGCGGCAGGAACTTGGGTGGCCACCCACAGGTGGCAGCTGCTGTGTTGCACCCTGCAATGTGGCAGTTCCCCTGTGGTGGCCATCACTTGTTCCTTTTTTTCCTGGCATAACTTTGTGCAGGTGCAGGTAGGGGTTGCACATGCATGACTCTGCACATCCCGGGCTGAATATCGGGCTGTGCAGGTTATGCATGGCACGCCTCTAACCTGTGCTCTGCATACATTACTGTTGCACTCACAAGATCGGGATTTGTGCGGCGACTTTTCCTTTTTGAATATCGTGCCGGGGAGCATCAGTGGGTTGTGCAAGGTGCAACACTGTTGCGCCATGTGCAGCCCTTTTGAATATCTGGGCCTATGTGTTTATTCCAACCCCCGTTCCTCCAGGACACATCTGGAAACAAGCTTTATGGCTCAATATGTATTTCCTGGCAAATCTCTTCCAGTAAATGAATAAATATATAAATGACTAATATTGGAATACTTATGACACTTTAGATTATGTGCATATGCAGAAAATTATTTTTCATAGAAAAGCTTTTTTATTAGCGGTGTTGAGAAATAGATATTTAGTTTGGCTGGTAAAAATGAGGAAGTCTGTGAGAACTGCACAAAAAAACAATTACTATGGGAATGCTTATGATAGATTAAAGGCTTAGAATGATTATATTTTTTTATAAATATGTGAACTGATCACATGTACATGTAGACTAGACACTTGTGTATTTAATGAAAATTAAATATTTTATTGCGATCTGAAAGCAGTGGTTTTTTTACATATACAGAAGAGAACTGTTTGACAAGGATGAAAAGTTACAGAGTGCCACAGAATGTCTGCATTGGTTGTTTTGAGTGCCATGATATAATAAAGACTGCAACAAATATCATTTAAAGCTGATCCCCTGGCAAAGAGGGCTGAGGCATTGAGCGCTTCACCTACTGCCATACTGGCGACCAGCTTTTTGGGAGTAGCCTTGGGTCACTGGGTGTCAACCAGTGGAGAGAGGATTGAGCATCCCAGGGACTGCTTTCCTCTACTGGTGAGGGATGATCAGCTATCTTGGCCTTTGACTGCCACCAGGTAGAGGCCTGGTGGTAGTGCAGAGTAAGAGTGACTTGAAGGAAGGGGTTGCAGTTTTGTGGTGTGTGCATTCCTCCACACACATGCACCCATGTGCCACCATGGTGAGGGAACAGGGAGAACACAAAATTAGAGCCAGGTGGGGATCATGATGCCCTGCCTGCTCCCTTTTGGTCAGTGTTGTCGCCTAGTCCTTCAGCAATTCTGGAGTTGTGACCTGGAGGAAGGATGACTTTCCCTTCTCTGGCCATGCCATGGGGCAAAACCTATGGTGACTTTGCCCAAAAGGACCAGGGTAGACAGGCCATGATTGGGAGGAACAGATATGGGACTGAGAGACTGTCTGCCTGACTGAGTGGGAAAAAAGCATTACTGAAAAAAAAGAAACATAATTTAAGTGGAGTGAGCCCTGTTTCTGTTCAAGTCTGCATATCATTTACTCTGAAAATAGGGTATCCCTAAGATGAAGAACTTTTACAGTAACTTTTCATATAGAGGTTTATCTCCTTGGCCACTTCTGTCTTTCCAGAGATATACCCTGATCCTATGGATACATCCTGTTCAGGTCTATAACAACTGACTCCCTCGGACCTCAGTAACCACAAAATACCCCCACTGCTTACCCTTCATGTCAGGGACTCCAGCAGGAGGCTATCTTCCCCCAAAGACAGTCCACTGTATGGAGTAGCATCCAGTCCTGATAGGCATTAGGACCTAGGGAGTCCCAAAGGCTCAGAACGTCATGTACACAGAAGTGTTTTTTTCCCCCCATTTTTGGTTCTTCTCACCTCCCTAGATGAGCATTGCCTCCTGCTTGGCCTTACTCACATGCACATAGCAGACCCTGTGGCAGGAGCAAACTTCCTACCCTAGCGACAGGGGTTGTTGCGGTGCAGAAACTAGCTGCTAACCCTCGCTAGCTGATGTACACTGCCACATGGCAGCTGTCCTAGCCCAGCCTATCTTCCGATGCTGTGCTCCGAGCTTGCTGTAAAACTCAGATTGCCTGCATAGCAGCATAATGGGCTACTCCTGAGCCATCAGGGCAATGCCTGTTTACCTCTTCTAAGGTTTGAGCCTCCTGCTGTAACTCCCCTCTTACTGTTTTCAGCTCAGACCATACATTCAGCTGCTTAAACTCAGGCAAGCTTGGACCAAAAGATCATCTGATCAAGAACAAAATATGCAACCGAACTGTGGAAGCTTCTCCCAGTGATTGTCCATGCTGTGATAAGAGTGTCATAATTATTGTGTTTCACAGTTTTTGTTTTGTTTTGACCCTGTTATCCATTGTCACATGGACTGTCGTGATATGCAATGTGTTTGCTTAAAAGCATTTTAGACAAGCTAGAGTAACAGCATTGCATTTCGTTCAATTACTGTATGTCAGTTCCCTTCTGCTCTTTCAGGGCTCAGCACACTTATGGTACTGTGCCTCCCTGCTCTTCAGAAACATAGTCTTTTTCTAATCCAAGTCATATCTACACCCCATCACCCCACAGCATCCATAAAGACTATTGAGGTGCATACAATGGGGAACTTAAACAATGTCCCATTTTATTTCAAAAGAATTTTAAAGAACAGCTGACTCCTTTGGAAAAACTTTGGAAAATGTAATATTTAGACACAATTCAGTCTGCATTTCATGTATATTCTCTAGATTTCTCCTCTCCATTGTTTACTACTGAAGAAATTACCACAAAACACAAGATCAGTTTCACTTACAGTTCATCTGCCTCTACAGCATATTCCCAACTTGAAATTATAATGCTCTGTTGTGACATCACAGTCTGTTGCCATGGGTAGAGGTGGGCAAAAGTTCAGATTTTTGTAACCTTTTTCGTTATATTGATAATTTAATTTTGTTGCCTTAGTATCTTCCATGAATCCCACTTTTGTCAACATTTGATTCCCTCTCTTTTCATACTGCCTGAACATTTGATGACATCAATAACATCATTCCAGGTTATTCAGATGAATAGCATGGACTGGCATTATGATGTCATAGAAAGTCTTAGAAATATGAAAAGAGAGAGAGCAGTAGTCGGTGAGGAGAGTGAAACTTATGTAGATCTGAAGGCACCCCAAAGCTAGATTATTTATGTAATTGGTCAATGCTTATCAGAGTAAATAACTGGAATGGAAAGGAATATGGAAGAGCAGTTAATTATGTAAAAATACATTTGGATCTCCTTAAATGGACTTCAAGTGCAGGTCACATTCCACTCAACAAACAACCAGATTATTTGATTGTAATACTTTGTTCATGTACAAAAAAATAGAAGAGATCTATTTGACAGGCTAAGTGAAATGGTACTTAATCAATTGGATACAAGCGGTTGACTGTCATGAGACTGCCACACCATTTGGGCATTATTACTGAGGCATAAAATGAATACTTGTAATCACCCAACTGTGTCATTAAAACTTGAAAACACACCATGCAGTTGCTACACTGTACTGATGAAGCTAAGGGACATTGGGTAAATGTACTTCATAAAATGGGCAACATAAATCCTTGTTGCTGATTGGCTGAACTCGCCAATTACCTGGTCCAGTATGAGACGCAGAGACTGGCAACTAACTAGTTTAGTCTCGGTTGCCTCATACCACTTTTTTTTTTGAAATTCAACATCTTTATTAATTTATAATATTACAAAGAAAGTATGGCATACAGAACAATGATCCACACTACAGTGACCACAAAATAACTTGAAAGTGGTATGGTACCAAAACACCATTAAAACAAATATACCTAGACACTAATAACAAAAATACTATGCCCATCCACCCCCACCCCCCACCCCCACGACACTCCCCATCTCCTCCCTGGAGTGTGCCTAATCAAAAAGCAGATAAAAAAGATACAAAAAAGCAAAGAGTACTCCAACAATGGCAAACATCCAAAGGGAAATAAAATAAAATGAAACAGTCAGAGGTCTGCATTGCATGAATCTTGATTCAAATATAAAGCATATAGTTTACCCCATTTCTGATTGAAAGAGGCATTGCGATTCCGGGAGCTTGCTATTAACCTTTCAGTGTTAAAACAAAGAGACATTTCCTTTAGCCATTCAGGATATGAAATGACCAGATGGTCCATCCAGTGCTTGAGAACCAGCCTTTTGACTGCTATAGAAATTAGAGCCATATGAAACCTACGCTCCCGGACTCTAATACTGAAGATCATCCCTAGAATACATATCTCTATGGTAAACAGCTCCCCCAGTCCCAGGAGGGGGTCTAAATTGGTTTGGATTGTGCTCCATAGCGCCTCATACCATTATAAGAATTAGGGGGCCACTAGAACATTGATCTGGCTGGTAACACCATCATGATTTATCTCCCTTAGCGAGCGACTCCCCCCCTCCTTTCCAAGTAAGCAATAATACCACATCAAGATCCACAATCTTAATTTGCACCGAGCTGCGAACTAAATATAAAAGTAAAGCACACCTCAAAGCGTCATTTCATGTCCACAATTGCCCAGCTGCTGATGCTCTGTCTGTGCGGCAATCTGTTTTGCTGGTACCAGTTGCAAGCCTTCACCCACCTGCAGTTTACCTAATAAAATCAAGTAATGGTTGGCATTTTCAAAACCGAAAGTCACCTTTTTTTTATTTTCACTCAGTCACTAACTACCCCATTCTCTTGCCCGTGTCATGTGGTCTGAATGCAAATTCGATTCAGTAACTACCTCAAGAAGCAAAAAGTTTCCAAACGTGAGAGTCACCCCGACTCAGTTGAGACAGCGAGTCACCAAATAACAGCTGTTCAGCTTCTCATAATCGCAATTAAACTTTGAACATTCCTACCATCATAAGACCCCTCCCAAAACATACCTCATTTATACTTTATTTTTCTTCACTGGACTCATGGACACCATTCTCCACAGAAACTGGCTTTTTCTTTTTAAAACCAAGCGTGACCCTGTTCCTTGTCAGCTGATCGCCATCGCGTCTACTATCCCCCACTCTCTATGGTAGCACTGCACTCTCTCTGGTCATTGTTCAGACTACTCTCTCAGTATGGCTACAGTTAGACCCTGCCACATGCAGTGTGGAGCTGGACTGAGGATACTGAATTTTCTGGGCTAAACAATCGGTGCAGAGTTCTTACCTTAGCCTGCTGATAAGGTGTGGAAACCAACAACAGCACAGAGCACATTTGAAAGCTGGTCCTATATAAAAAGAAAAGAGAAAGATACCTCAGTTCAGTAGTGGTCTTTAGCACTACAGTCCCCTGTTCTGACTCGGCTCTGATTAAACTGACAAAGGAAGCAGTTCTCCACTGTTTTGTGTGTGTGTGTGTGTGTGTGTGTGTGTGTGTGTGTGTGAGCAACCACATCGTGGAGGAAATCCTTATCAGAAAGAAACTATTAATACAAGAACACCAGTGCCCTCCACTGGTGAGTCTGCCAGTACAAGGACTACTTTACCAAAGAAGTTAATTTAATTTTTTTTTATAAATGTTATATATGATTCATTATTTCTATATACATTTTTTCAAAACTTTATCTATGGTCCATTTTCTAAGTGCAATAATACCCTTCAGAGTGGATGGTATTGGGAAATACCGGACCTTCCAGGGGCTATAAGGCCCTCCGCCTGCGGCATTGGGCCTCATTATGCCCCTGGGTGGTCCAGCATTTCCCAATACCACCCACCCTGTTGGGTATCATTGCTTACGTTAATTTTTAATATTGAGTGTTACATTGGAGAATAATGGTTATTCTTTCTTCAAAGAGAATTCTGACTCCTGCCTCATTGTAACATTTAAAGCAGCAGTGCAATGAAATTGGGGAAACATTTGATGCTACCTTTTTTTTCATGATATAATATTCCAGGCATTTTCCAGCTTTATTTGTTGGTAACATTTTCTAGTTCCAAGACAATCTGAGTATTTTATAATTGTGTACATTTATTTTCATTCTCATGAATGAAAGATGGCCACCACATTTAACTTAGAAATGCTATTGTAGACCTGGTAAAGGTTAGGATTGTGAAAATAAAAAAAATACAAAACTTATTGGTACACAGCACAGGATGTACCTAGAAGAGTAAATTGGATAGGTATGCCAATACAGTGCTCCCTCTTTTATCCATCCACTTAGTACATCCTAAAGTTTTGTAGATAAAAAAGGTTGGTGGATAATAGAGGGTGGCAGTTTCAGAGCTGAATATTTCAGGTATATCATAACACATGATTCATATAGTATTTAAATTTCTGTACATTTTAATTTATATTTTAAATTATATTTTAAATTACAGTACTGTATATGTTTTGAATTTATATTTTACATTTTCCTGTATCCAATTTGAGAATTTCATCACAAATGCAGTACAATACACACATAGACTGTGACTAGAACACAGACCACTGGTACCTTCTTCAGTTCTGTACTGCAGATGGATGCATTCAGCTGTGATCAAGGAAGGGATCTGGTAAATGTTTATACTGTACCTGTATTAGAGAAAGCATTCACAGAACAGCACAGCAGGGAGAGTTTTCTTCACCAGATAGCACAACACAGAGGTTGTTAACAGATTGGAGGACATTAGCAACACTCAGGTCAGATGGTAGGAAAGCAGAGGAGGGATATTGCACAGTTATCTTCTCCTGGCCATATGTTACTGTGATGTTAGCTGGGTCAGGGAAATCAGCAGGAACCTACCAGACCAACATTTGGGTCTGTGGTAAATGAGAGTGAGAGTGAGCGGTGAAGCCCTAGAAAGCTAACTTTTCATTTTAATATTGCCTGCTCGATCTTAATAATGACCTCTGCCAGCTGCCTGAGTAGTTAAAGAAGTAGTGTCCAGAACTACTGTACTGTAGTTAAACAAATAAAAAAAAAGAACTCGGCTTCTGACCCTCCTCCAGCTCACATTCCTACATGGATTTCATTCACTGGGGCTAAGTAAGCAAGGGATTTAAAAACTGACAGCCCTCCTTCTTTACCTCCTACCCCCTGCTACTCCTCCCTGGCTGCACTAATAACTTTCCCATCCAACCATTTGGCTCTATTTAGCAACTTTATACTGCACAATGTGACTGCCGACCTGGTTCATCCTGGTAACAGAGAGTAGTAGTCCAGCTGCCCATATTAACTGACCTAAGTTCTGGCAACCTTGTCAGGGCTGCAGTGCAAATTTTAAGCAATGGTTATACAGTAGCAACAGTCAGTTACTAGATAACACTTCTGCCAATGCCAGGCTGCTGAATAAATGGGGGAGTGTTTCATGGCTTCCAATATGACCAGGACAGATATAATGCCTGGTGGATGGTGGATAGCAAGGGTTACATTTATCCTAAATAGATACTTCTGCTCAGTATTTACTGAGGAGAAGTTAGGTCAGGGTCCACAGCTCAGCACCATGGACACAGGGGGAGGGAGGTGTGCACAAGTCCCTTCATAAAAGAAAGGGTCCTACAAGAGCTCGCTAGGCTCAGTGTGGACAAGTCAGTGGGACTTAATGACATACATCCCAGGGTACTAAAGGAGCTAAGGGTGGAACTAGCTGAGCTATTATCAGAACTGTTTAGTGAGTCTCTGAGCACAGGAGATGTCCCAGAAGACAGGAGAAGGGCTCATGTGATCCCGCTCCACAAAAGTGGCAGTAGGGAGGGGGAAGGTAACTACAGACCATTCAATCTTACCTCAGTAGTGGATAAGATTATAGAGGCACTCCTTAAGGAAAGGACAGTGCAACACCTGGAATCCATAGGAGCCCAGGATCCAAGACAGCATGGATTTACAACAGGAAGGTCCTGTCAAACTAATCTCATAGAATTATTTCACTGGGTAACCAGAGTGGTGGACCAAGGGGGTGCAGTTGATGTCACCTACCTTGACTTCAGCAAAGCTTTTGATACTGTTCCACATAGAAGATTGATTAATAAGCTGGGTAGGCTCAGGTGGGTCAGAAGTCTGTCAACTTGGTGGCAAACCAGTTGGCGGGCAGAAAACAGAGAGTGGTGATAAATGATATACAGTCAGAAGAGATGCAAGTCACAAGTGGGGTACCTCAGGGATTAGTCCTGGGGCCAGTCCTCTTCAATATCTTCATCAGTGACATTGCAGATGGACTGGAGAGTAAGGTTTTTCTGTTTGCAGATGACACCAAGATCTGCAATGGAGTAGATGATCCAGATGGGGTGGGTAGAATGAGAAGAGATCCAGATAAACTGGCAAAATGATCGTAAGAGTGGCAACTGGGGTTTAACTCAAAGAAGTACAAGATCATGCACATAGAGAAGAGAAACCCTGAATCCACCTATAGGTTGGTAGGGAAGTTGCTGGCAATCACAAGGGAAGAAACAGACTTGGGCATCATCATCATCACAGATGACCTGAAATCATCCAAGCAGACCACTAAGGCAGTAGGTAAGACTAGAGGGATGTTGGGGTGTATTAGAAGCTGTATCACAAGTCATAAGAGGAGGTAATAATACCTCTTTACAAGACAATGGTTAGGCCCCATCTGGAGTACGGTGTGCATTATTGGAGGCCACACCTGCACAAGGACATTAACAAAATGGAGGCAGTCCAGAGAGGGGCAACCAAAATGGTGCAGGGGCTGCATCAGAAAACATATGAGGACAGATTAATGGAGCTCAATATGTCTACCCTAAAGCAAAGGAGGGAGAGAGGTGATATTATCGAAACATTCAAACATCTTAAGGGAGTTAACAAGGTGAAAGAGTCTAACATGTTTCAGTATAAGAAAAATTTCGGGACAAGAGGACACAGCATGAGATTAGATGGAGGCCAATAAAGGGGTAATGTGAGGAAGATCTTTTTCACAGAAAGGGTGGTGGATGCATGGCATGGCCTACCTCAGGAAGTGGTGGATATGAATACAGTGCAGGGCTTCAAACAGGCATAGGATAGGTATAAGGGAGCAGTACAGATGAGGATAAATAGATAGGCCATTGACCGAGTAAAACCCTATGGCACATTCATAAGGTAGAAAAAATGGGCAGACTAGATGGGCCTTGCGGTCCTTATCTGCAGTCAACTTCTATGTTTCTATGTTTTTAAATGGGGTAATTAACACTGCTGACAAATGGAACACAGAAGCTAGTTGTTGTAATTGGAGGTAGCAGATAAACATACTAAGATCATACTAAGGATGGAAAGGAGTAAAAGGCAAATAGTCCAGGTGACTCCAAACTTACATACAGCAGAAAACGTTTTTATTTGCACATAAAAGAAAAAGGCCCAATCTATTTTTAAAAATAGCCTTACTTTCAGCAATAACAACTGGTGAGGGTAATTTATTCCATAGTCTAAATACTCTATGAGAAAAGAAATTAACTCTTTTTAGTATATTACATTCCTCTCTCATAAGCTGAAGCAGGTGTCCTTCGCTAAAGTCCAGTCCACATTCACTCATTAAAGATGCATCCATGATAATGTTCTTTGTGAACAGTAGGTCTCCCCTAAGGCACCTTTATTCCAAGGACATAAGACTTAGAGCAGCAAGCCTTTCGTTTTAGGATAAGGATTTATATTTAGACAATGATTTGGTTATCCTATGCTGAACCCTTTCTAATCTAACTATATGCATTTATTTATCTGGACTCCACAATTGGGGTGGATAAATGAGGGAACACTGTATTTAAAGGAGTAGTCCACCCGGAATTTGCAAAAAACATATGTTATGCAGAGTGTTTTGATATGTATGTGAAGTCCTAGTGTGTCCTTCCCTCTGTCTGCTATTAGTTTTTCCTAATTTAGCCTGCTAGCTGAATGGTAGTTTTACAACCCCTGGGGATCACCATCACAAATAGGGTTATTGGCTTTCCTTCTCCTACGATGCATCCTGTCTCATGTGACACTGATGTAGCCATGCCCTTAGATTTAGCATGTGCACTGCTTTAAAATCAGCTTAAAATCAGTTCACAACAGCAGGTAACTGTTCTTATCCAGGGAGCACAAATGGCAACAGTTAGTTTAGCAAAGAGTTGAGAGTAAGCTAACTGGGGTTTCTGTAAGACAACAGCTACTAAATAGCTGTAATTCACTATTTTGTCTTCTATGTGCATCAGGTCTAGCTAGCAGGAGTGTTTTAATTTTAAACCTTTTAATTGTATCAAACTATACACAACCATAAAAGCACAGAAACTGCCCAGATCATCAATGCTACCAATAATTAATAAAGACTCTAGCTGTTTTCTTACAGAAACCCTACTCAGATGTCAAGTATTTGCTCAACTGTACATGTAGGTATCAGCATTCTATTAGAAGTTAGTGCTGATTTTGCTCTGTGACAAGATTTTCATATTTATTTATTTATTTTTACAAATGAAGTGTATGGTATGAATCTGCAGCCTAGAAACTGCAAAATACTTTGAAGTCAGCTTTTCTCCTGCCTGTGGAATGGCATGAAAGCAACATGATGACAGTGACTATTCCAGTTACACATTTGATTCCATTTTACAATGGTTCACTGCACTACACATTTAGTGTATCACACTTTTTCAAATAATAAAACAAATATTCTCCAAACTAAATAACTCACACATACATATTTTTATACTTTAATAAAAAGACACTTCACATTTGTAACAAAAAACAAACAAAAAAATAAATAAATGAAGGGATGTCACAGAGCAAAATCAGCCCTATTTCCCAGCTCCTTCTAGTAGAATGATGGTACCTACCTTTACGGTTTAGCAAATACTTGAGAGCTGAGTAGGTGTTCTGTAAGAAAATGGATACAGTCTTTATTAATTATAGCATTGATGATCTGGGGCAATTTCTGCGCTTTTTATTGTTGTGTGTAGTTTGATGAAATAACATTTTAAAATGAAAACACTTACTACTGCTAGCTATACCTGACACACACCGAAAACACAAATAATGAATTAAAGCTATTTAGCAGCTGTTTTCTTACAGAAACCACAGTTAGCTTGCTCTCGGGTATCTGCTAAACTGCAATTGTTGCCATTTGTGCTACCTGTATAAGAACAGTTACCTGCTGTTGTGAACTTATTTTAAACTGATTTTAAAGCAGTGTACATGCTAAATCTAAGGGCATGGCTACATCAGTGTCACATGAGACAGGATGCATCATAGGAGAAAGAAAGCCAATAAACCTATTTGTGATGGAGATTCCCAGGGGTCGTAAAACTACTATACAGCTAGCAGGCTAATTTAGGAAAAACTCCTAATAGCAGACAGAGGGAAGGACACACTAGGACTTAACACACATATCAAAACACTCTGCACAACATATGTTTTTTGCAAATTCTGGGTGGACTAGTCCTTTAATTTAATGTAGTTGAAACCAGTTTTTGGAAATAAAACCTTGCTTTTTTTGGAACTGCTACTTTCAGCAGTTACCATCACAGAGATTTAGTCTGCCTCTTCAAAATGCACATCAGCCAGTTGATGGTACTTGGAAATGAGATGTAGCATTTTACAATAGTTCTATGAACTGTTCCTAGATAATGTTTTTTAATTGTTTCTGAAATACTGATTATCCATCTATAACTGTCAAATTCGAAACTCCTCGTCCTATGCCAATTGTCTATCTCTTCTCAACCTCACTGTAGGCCATACATTTGTCAGAGTGAACTGAAAACACGGCTGTCTGCACATTATTTAAACATTTTAGAGTATGTTTTCTGTTACTTGTCTGTTATCTTATTTATTATTTTTGCTAACCAGGTACAATATGACTCACATTAAACTGTTATGTCAGTGAGTTGGTTTTGCAGTTTTTTTTTTTTTTTTACTTGCATTGGGTTTTTTTTAACATATAACAGCTCAAAAGCAACTCTTAAAACATGTTTTGCAATTCAACTGGCAAGCATCAGCAGTTCTGTCACAATGCAGTGCAAAGCTGTATTGTAACATTTCTTCTTTCAGCTTCAGGTATGGAACATTCCTTCCTTCATCTCAAGGCTTTGCTAGCATGTGGCAGACAACTTACACTGCAATTGTATCTAATCATAATGGGGTCTGTGCTCTAACGGGTGGGACTTACAGGTCAAAGGAGCGTATTCCCCCACAGAGCTCTGCACCTATGGACAGGTGGGCACTGGTGGCATTCCTGACTACTGGCCACCTGTCCATGGCCCCGTCCCCCCAGCATGCAAGTATGTGCAGAGTCTGCAGGGTGGCCATGGGAAGAGCTACACACCTGGGTGGGCATCCAATGGGTTGCCAATCCTGGATCCCTCAGTGGCTCACTTATACAGTGGCGAGCACATAGGCTGTGTTCCCCATGGATGTCTGCATGGCTGGTGTCTGTGGAGGTGAGAGGTGGGATGTTCCACTGGCCATGCCTTGCTTCCAAACAGATGGGGAGGTGTGGGGGTTGGGGCACTGTCATGAGAGTTGTTGGCAGGAGGGGCTCATACTGTCCACCACACCAGCAGGACTGGGATGCGGGGTGAGGGGAAACTGAGGTGGGCTGGTGGTGTTTTGTGGGGAGGGGTCAGCAGCCCAGGAGATGGTGCTCCCATGTGTGTGTGTGGGTGTGGGGGGGGTTGGCATGCACAAGGAAGGTGGGGGACATGGCTGGATGCAGGGGTGGGTGGCTCCTGGCAGCCTGTCACTTCATTTGCTATTGGGTCTCTTGTCAAGGGACGGTGATGTGGGATGCGTAGCAGACTTACAGCAGGTTTCTCCCTAGTGTAGCTCACATCCACCTCCACACCCCCGTAGCCAGTGCTATGCACCATTGTTCATCGCACGTAGTGCTGGCATGCCCCCCACCTGCCCCCTGAGTGTTGTAGTCCACGTGGGTGAGGGATCAGGTGCATAGGGGCTGCATGCCCTGTTATGTGCATTCTGTGTGGGGGGGTGCAATAGATGTGGAGTGTCTCCACGCCTCAAATATGTGGCATGGAGGCACTCCACACCTTTGAACATAGGCCCAAATATCTGTACTTTATCCATTTGATAATTTTGATCCTTGAACCTCGTATGAATTTTAAAGTTTGTCTGCTCTGTACCTTGTTCCTGTATGTACAAATGGTCACTTGTAAAAAAAGGCTATGTAGCTTGTCTTGCTCTCCAATATAAAAATTAAAAATGAAATTAAATGAAATATCAACCCTTAGGCAATGTTTCTACAAGGACTTGCACTGGGTCCAGCAGTACTTATGCAACTAATTTAGAAATGCTGAAGTAATTAGTTGATGAGACAGTTTAATATGAGTTGTACTGCAGGTGCACTGGAGTAATATGTAGTCCATTTTCAGACAACACCCAGGACATAAGGAAAAAATAACATGGAAAGAAAATTCGCAAGAAGTTAGTGATGTAGGTATAAAAGAGATACAAGAGATTTAGAAGGCAACAGTACATGTAACAAAAAGGATGAGGAAAAATGTGAGGAAGTGCTACTTTACTGAAAAGTGGTGGAAACAGTGGCATGAACTATCAGTACATGTTGTGGGGGTGGCTACCTTAAACAGGTTTAGACATGGTTGGGACAGGGCAAAGGGACTCATTATCCCAGGGAGGGCAGAATGGTTTGAGGGTTGGGAGACTGGGAAGAGGGTAACAGCCCACCAGCTCATTAGGTCAGTGGGGGTAAGGTATTATAGGAAGGGCAGTCTCAATTGACCTTAATTCTCCTGCAGTCAAACTGTATGTTTCTATCTAGCAATAATGGCATACTATAGGTTAGAGCAACAATATTGCAGTATATAATAGGGATTATATGTCTGATTAAATATTCATGAGCCTAGTGAGTTTCCTGATTGGCTATTGGATCGGTCAGGAACCTCTTAGAAATAACCAATCCAGCTGCCAACTGATGCTGTGTGGCATGTATGGCTTGTGCTACACTACTAAATCAAATCAAGTCAAATCAATTTTATTTATATGGTGCCTTCCGAATTATCAAGGCACCTCACAGACAATAAAACAGCTACAGCGTAAAGTCACAAATATTATAAAATAATATAAAATAGAAGTAAACAGTCAACAATATTCGGATTATTCCCCAAAAGCATGGATCCATAAAACAGTTTTAAGGGCCTGTTTAAATCCCTCCACAGTCGGGCATTCACGTAACTGACGGGGTAGAAAATTCCATAGGGTGGGGGCCACATGCATAAATGCCTGGGCCCCAGAAGATTTTAAACAAACCCTTAGAATCTCTAGCAACCCCTCACCAGACAAGCGGAGCGATCGCCCAGGGTAGTAAGGGACCAGAAGCTCATTCAGGTAATCGGGACCCTGTCCGTGTAGGGTTTTATATGTCAGAAGTTCAACTTTGAAGGTGATTCCCCACTGTACCAGCAGCCAGTGCTGAGAAATATGACACAACCGGGGGGTTCCCATTAATAACTGGGCTGCTGCATTCTGCACCTACTGCAAGTGGTGAATATCCACCCCTGAAATCCCGAGGTATAGGTCATTGCTATAATCCAGGTGCAAGGACACAAAGACATGGACCAATATAGGAAGGTCACCAGACGGAACAAGATGCTTAACTCTGGAGATATTCCTCAGATGATAAAAGGAGGATTTGAAGACAGCCATCACCTGCAAATGCAGTGGCAAACCCTCATCAAAAATTACCCCCAGGTTTCGCACCCATTCAGATGTTGGGAGTGGAAACCCCCAAGAAGAAGTCCTGAGGGTGACCCCACCCCAACCCCTCTATCCGGTGACCCGGATCCACCACCAACACCTCAGTCTTTTCTGAGTTCAACCTCAACCAGCTCAAACTCATCTACTCCTGGATTTCTGTGAGGCAGTTATTAATTGCTGAGGGAGCTCTATCCTGGTCAGGTACAAAGGAATGGTAGAGCTGGGTATCATCAGCATAGCAGTAAAACCTCAGACCATACCTTCTTACAATGTTTCCAAGGGGTAGCATGTACACTGTGAACAACATGGGGGACAACACTGATCCTTGAGGAACCCCGCATGATAACAGAACTGGGTCAGAGGAATAAATCCCCAACACCACCCTTTGAGTTCCTCTAGTGAGAAAAGATGAAACACACCTGAGGACCTTACTTGACAGGCCACAGATGAACCTCAAGCTATCAAGCAGAACCCCATGGTCCACAGTGACAAACACTGAAGAGAGATCAAGAAGTACCAAGATGGAGTGGTTCTTCCAATCTCTAGCCATCAAGAGATCATTGAGCACCTGAACCAGTGCCATCTCAGTACTATGCCTCTTTTGAAAACCAGACTGGAGAGGCTTGTAGACATCATGGATGGTCATTTGGTTCTCCAGTTGTATGGCAACTACTTTCTCAATCAACTTCCCAATAAAGGGGAGGTTCGAGATTGGTCTGTAGTTCGCATGGCAGTCTGGGTCCAAAGAAGCTTTCTTCAGGAGGGGTATCACCACCGCCTCCTTCAGGGAGCTAGCAAACTCAATGTTTCCAAGGAGCACTAGACTATCCATGCTAGGACCAAGCCAAGGATATCACTATGACCCAAAATTAGGGTTGTTTGTCCCGGATCCAAACAACAGCACGTAGGGTGCATAACCTGGACAATTCGTATGATGTCCAGAAGCTCTGGTGAGTTGAAGGTACTCCAGGAAAACTGAGGGGCAGTGACTGAACACTGGTTCAGAGCAGCACCTGTAGAGTGTGCCGTTTGGAGTTCTGCCCTGATGTCAGCCACCTTAGCCACAAAGAATCGAGCGGCTCCTCGCACTCAGCTTGCAAAAATGCTTTTCATACCTGTAGACAGGCTGGGTTTCACAGTCTGTCTACGATTCAAAAAAGCTGAGCTGGTTAGTTCTGAGTGGCCGCAATCTCCCCAGACAGGAACTCTGCCTTCTTACAGGAGATTGCAGATTGATAGGCTTGATAATGGTCCATCAATCTAAGGTGATCTGCATCAAGGGTGGATCTCCGCCAGCAGTGCTCTAATCTTTATTCTAGTTGCCGTATCTTCCTCAAGGACCCATCAAAGTAAGGGGACCGAGGGCAAAGGGAGAGAGGACGAACTCAGACAGGAGCAATGACATCCTAAATGTAAGTAAAAAAAAAAGGCAAAAACTAAAGTTGTTACTGTGATTACACTTATAATTGCAATAACAACTTCAATGCCTGTCATTTCCTTGTACTAATGACTGGCTAGAGGGACATGACCCTTGGCTGTGCCTTGGGCCACCCATCCCCCCAACCAGTCATTAATCCCTCTGAAATGACCGGTTTCCCGGTCGTTATTTCTCAAGTAATATGCATGATAAAAATGTAAAGTGCTACTAAATAAAGATATTCTTCAATGCACAGGGTGCATCTTTTACTCCTAATGAGTGAGTAGCTCCACCCTCTGCAGCTAGCATGCAGAAATTTACAAGACTGATGTTCCACTACAGGGATCCACTCAGATGAGGAGTAGTCCCAGGATATGTGCCTCATAGCTAATATCTACGATGGACCTTGGACACAAGTCTGGAATTCATGCCAACTGAGGAGGGCTGGTTTGCTCAGCCATAGATCTTCCTGGAATATCAAACTGAAAAGCACTTTCTGGAATAGTTTCAATGCAATCTACAGGGACTGAAGAATATTTAAATCCAGTTTATGTTCTTTACAGTGTGCATCTTGCAGAATGTATCCCAAAATACTTCCTAGATGAAGTAAAACAATGACTCAAAACAGTCAGAGTCATGCAAGATGCAATGAGAAAAAGTTCAAAAACCAAAAATAAACATGACAGTGTGTGACACTTGTAACGATTAAGGCAAGGGAGAAAACATGAGCACTGGGATAAGATTTATAATGGGGAAGAAAGTCAAAGAAGTAGAAAGCGAGAAACAGAGAGAGAGAGAGAGAACAAAAGAGAGAGGATGGGGAGGTTCTTCCAGATGGGAGTGGAGGCAGTAGTAGAAAAGTCTTTTCTAGCTGGCCCATTAGCACAATGGTAGTGCTACCACTTGTAACGCTGGCAACCTGGATTTGGAGATGATCCCAGGATGTTGGCGGGGGGGAGGCTGGGGGGAGGAGGATTGAGCATCACAGAGGAAGCTCTCCTCCTCCTCCTCCTCAGTGTAGGACTTAGATGTTCTTCCACAGCACTGCCACCTGGCAAGAAAAGAAAAGAAACGGCTTTGCTGCTGACAGTAGATAGGCCGTGGAAGTGGAGAGAGGAGATCTGCAAAGAATGAGTAAAAGGAGTGTGTAGTTTATTAGTAGTAGGGTACTGCATCAGGTGAAAAGGTCAGGGAGATAGGCAGAATTAAAGTCACTGAGAATTTCAAAGAGAAGCAGCACAGTTTTAAACTAGTCCTCTTGAAAAGGATGATGATCAAGTGGAGGCCATGGAGAACAGGAATGATGTGATTAGTGGCATGCAATGTCAGGAAACTTTGCTTCACAAAAATAATCTGCAAAGTTTCATGACTGCTCAAAATGTAGACTGCCTTCTTTGCACAGGTTTCCACATAAAGAAGTGCCTACTTTGAAAAATGCAGGACCCAACACTCAGCTCACAAAACACACTGTACACTATGTGAAAGTGCCTCAGTGTACTAGTTATTATAAAGTAAAAAAACAATAAAATGGAGCAAAATGGTACAGTCAGCATCTCAAGGGAAGACAGCCACAAAACACTAACTTTTTACACCCTGTACTGGGTGTTTTGTCATGTAACTTGCTCCCCCTTATGGAACACTATCTATACACATCCGTATAGTTAAGTGAAGTAAGAAAAAACGTTCATATTTGAACAATCTGCATAAAACAATTAGACATCAATACAGCAGTATTCCACCTCAATACACAATAGCCCATAGCAAAACCAAGGAATTTCATTGTATACCTTGGCACTGTTTATTTATTAAAAAGTAGGGGACATAAAAGGATTGTATAAGCCCAACACACCATGACTGAAAACTCCAACTGTTAGCCATTAATCACAAACCTCAATACCACCCCCCCCCCATTCCTTTGTAAAGCTAGGGAAGGTAAATAATGGCATAGCATTGAAGAAAACCACAATCAGATGCAACAAACCATGATAAAGAACACCAAACTCACAATGAAACTGAACATGATAAAACTAATTGTAACAGGATTGCTCCATGGACACCTTTTCAGCCCATTTAAGTGGCCGTCCTGATTAAGAGAAGTTTTTTTTTTTCAGTCAAGGTTCATCAGACATTCTGCCACACACCCTCCCACAACATCTGAAAACACTTAAACACAGTAAGGGACAGTAAGAGATAAGTGTAGTGATTACTGCTCTTTTTTGAAATTGTTGTTTGTTCTAGTGCATGGCATCTTTATTTACTACTGTAATCAGAAGAACTTAAAAACTTTGAAATCACTTATCTTCCAAGCCAGACTTTCCATCAGCACTGTCATGTCCATCTTCAGCAATTTTGGCACCTTTGTCTCCTCTGGTGAAGAAATCAGTATTCTGTTTTTTGTCTGGACTCAAACACAATTTGCTGTACTGTAGAATTAATCCTTCAAGCTCAAATAATTGCTGCCAATGCTCGAGTTTATTGTTTTTAAAACACCAGTCTCATAGGGCACTAGTATGCTCCTGTGCTTCTGTGTTGCTGATGTGCCTGGGAGGGGGTAAATCATTATTATACTCCATGGCAGCAAGTAACTGCTCTCTATTTTCCTCCATTAGTGCTGTGCATCCCCCACTGAGAGCTCACAATCTGTTTGTTCTTGTGCATCTATAACAACAAATGCCACACATTCATCCAGTAACATGTAGGTGGGACAGTCAACATCAGCAAAGGGATAATTAGATTGTGTTTCACAACTCTGTAGTAACTTATGGTCCTGTGTTTCCACAGTAAAGCCTACCTTTTAAAAGTAGTTGGCAATGGTGGACACTTTAACAGTGGCCCATGCATTTGCCATCATAAAGATAGCAGCTAGCAAGCTGTTTCTGCAATTTCTGTTGCTAAGGAAGAGGAGTCACTGTTAATTATACCAACTTCACAAGTGGAGAAATGTGCACAGTAGTGACCTTTAAAGTTCTTAATCACCCCCATGTCCTGTGGCTGTATCAGGCTGGTTGTGTTGAGTGGTAAATAAACCAACTTAATGTGGGAGAACTTGCCTGCTACTTTGCTAGGATGTGCACTGCAGTTGTCAATAAACATGATCATTTTTCATCTTCACTGTCTCAGATGGCTGTTCTATGCTAACAGACAATCTCCAAAAACTCCCCCCATCATCCACACATTGGCGGAGCTGACATAGGTAACAGGCAGTGTGGAGAAATCTTTTTGGAGACATCTGGGCCACTTACCCTTATCATTCACTGGTAGGGGAAGTTTTTCTGTTCCTGTCATGTTTGTGCAAGCCAGAACAGAAACTTTATCATCTGATTTCTTGCCCCTTATTAACTCACTACCCTTATGTATGTGCACTCGGTCAGGATATCCTCTATAAAAATTGTTGATCTCATCTGCATTAAATACATTAATGGGGTGATACTCAGCAAAGAGAGCAGAGAGAACATTTTTATGCCAATCGGATGCAGAAAGGCCATCAGTATTGAGCCACTAACCATGCTACTTTCTTCCACACTATCTTGTGTTGCAGTTTCCACCTGGAAAGTCACCAGTTGGTGGCATCAAACCCCTGATGGTCCAAGTGTGCAGCTATCTCATTTGCTTTTTCCTTGAAAGTCAGACCTGTCAGCTGAGCCCCCTTACTGACTGCATAGTGGAAGTATGTCAGTAAGCCATCCTCCACCAGTGTGTTCTTACCTTCCTCTTTCGTTTGCAGGTGGGATTGCTGTTGAACTGCCATTTAGTGATAATTTTTTCTTTATTTATGCTGATTCTTTCAGCCTTCTCTTTGAGATCCCAAACTGTTTAGCCACCATTGAGAATGACGTGTTTGGCAGTTGTAAGGCTTCTATGACTTTTACTCTATCACACAGAGGCAGGCAATTCTTTTTGCAGATGCCATCTTGACAAACAAAGATAACAACCACCCCCTAGTCATGAACTGTATTTATTCTGCCTGTCTTAATGGGTTGTTAATGAGATGTGAACGGGCTACCAGCACCTCAGCAGCAACGTGATCATCCCCAATAAATGAAACAGCCATCCCAATTAAAGGGAGACAGCTTCCATTGAATAACATTGGCTAAAAGTGGTGTCTGGGGGATTGTCTCATTTAAGCAGGTATCGTCATTAATCACAGCTCTATAAAGTGGCATCTACTGTATGTAATAAAATAGTACACTGGGCACTTTATCAAAGTATATGGTGTATTTTGGGAGCCGAGTGCTGGGTCCTGGATTTTGCTGAGCCGTTCCTTTAGGACTTCTTAGTACCGACACTATAGACAGCAACCCTTTTACCTCTGAAGTGCCTACTTTGCTGAGCAAAGTAGTATTTCACTCAAGAAGTACAAGTTGAAGTGGCTGACTAAAGTACTGTATAATTTTTTTAATGAAAACAAACAAAACACACCCGTCACCATCTGGGTTACTGCCATTCTTCCCCTTCCACCACACCATATTAATTGGTAAGATATCCTCCCATCCATCCCCCTGCTGTGCCCCCACTTCCTTCCTCTGCCCAGGTACCTGCAAAGTTTTTAACAAATGCCAGCAATCCTGGCATTCCCTACCCCCATGCAAGAAAACAAGTTCCTCCTTCCTCTCTCCCAAACCCTGTAGATTTGTTACAGAAATCTCCATCCTATTCCAACCTTCTTGTGAATCAGTACATCCTCCCCCCCCCCAAATACCCCAAACCCCAGTTTCAAGTGTAACAAATGAAAATGTGACCTATAAAGAAGAAAACCATCTTGCGGTGGAGCGAGTGTCTTCACTCTTCAGTGTCCGAATCAGAATGAATGTTAAGTGATGTCTAATACCTGACTGGCTGCTAGCCACTCATCTCCTTTTGGGGTAACACATTTCCTTCTTTAACCTTATGCCCTGTCGGTGATGATGAGGTTCAAGGATGAGGTGGCAAGCCTCAAAGATACTGTCGTCGCCCAGCACCCACATTTACTAAAAGAAATACTGCAAGTTAGCACATGACTGTCTAAAGGTGAACTGCATTTATTTAAAAGAAATCCACTTTAAGGCAGCAGGATTGGAAGGTGTGCAGATTCATAGACTCCTGAGGGCAACCGGGTCTGGAGGAATGATTATCATCCTTGGGCAGCTGTACCTATGGAAAAATGTTTCAGGTGCATTAACTTTTGGGTAGCTCTAGCTTGTAACTAAAATAACACAATAGGGGTCTAAAAATTCACTATTTTGGTTGGTTGACTGTTACTTTATAGCATGGGATAATTTTGTATAACCACGTCATAAAGTACCAGCTGACCGCACATTTAAAAATTAAAGTAAAAATTACTCCACATAGAACCTTTAGCATTCCAATACAGTCTCACTAAGCTGCCATTTTTTTCTTCCACTTACTGCACCATTCTGAAAAATCAAAAGTCATTCAGGAATAGTGAAAACCCCAAAAATTTCAGATCTAAGCTGCAGTTTTGAACTTGGAGACAACAGAGAGCTAACTGGCACTGATAAACCCTGCTCACATTTTCAGTTATAATCGCCCTCTCATGGTGCTCAGTTTATTTACATTGTAGCCAGAGGTCTTCAGGGGCAAGGGAGGGCTTCTGGCCAGGAACAATGAACTATTTTGTGTGGGGGGAAGGATATTTTATTAAAATAAGCATAAAAAAATAAACAACAGCTTTTATTTCACTTTTTTTGTGTAATTGTCATGTTTCTTTATTGTATAATTAGAATTATCTACTGCATGACTGTTCTACTGTATGTGACAATTTCGAGTGGAGAATCGCAAGGTCAAAAACAGCAAACAGACAATAGCACAACTGCAAAGGGTGACTGTGAAAACACAGCAATCACTAAATAGGTGATGACCGTAGTAAAGTGACTTTCTAAAGGGGAGCTTTTCCCCCTAGCACCCTACTTTCTGGGGGGCTTCATCCCCCCACACTCCCCTTACTAAATATAATAAACTCCAGGGGGATAGAACTCAGGGAGGGGGAAAATCTGTAGGTTGCCATTTCAAGTTCAAGTTAAAGTCCAAGTTTATTGCAGGAAAGTCTCCGTTGCACAAGCTCATTCACAAGGAGGTCCTGAGGCACATACACATACAGTTTGCAATTACATAGACAGGAGATATAAAATGTAGAACAGCAAAGAAAAAAAATATATAATACAAGAGGTATACACAATAGAAGTCCTTGTGCTATATATGCAGTACATTCCAGCTTTAACCTTGCCCTAAATTATGCAACACATTTCAGCTTAATAAGTAGAGGACCAGTTGGTACCTAGGAAGTTGACTTGGCGTTGGGGGCCTAGTAGCACCTACATATGTCTTTTAATTTAGAGATAGCTAGTGTTTTGTAGGAGTTAATTGATACAATGCTGGTTAGCTTTAGCATGGCTTGTAGTTGGTTCCAAATGTTTGGGAGAACGTATGAGGCCAGATCTTTGGCCAGCTGTGGTACGTGTCCTGGGAACATCTAGCAGGGTAAGGTCGGATTTCCTTAGGGAGTAGGCACCATGTAAGATGTGTATGAGAGAAGTTAAATAGACAGGCAGTTTGTGGAGTAGTAATTTGAGGGGCCAAATGCCAGCATGCAGGAGGCGGCTGGTGGCAAGAGAGGTCCACCTAACTGCTGCATAAAGATCACAGTGGTGGGTCCTGTACACGGAGTTAGTAATGAAGTGAAGAGCACGTTGATAGAGTACGTCCAGTTTAGATAGGCTCAAGGTTGGGGAGGAGATAAAGATAATGTCTCCATAGTCAAGCAAGGGAAAGAATGTTGCTTGTACAAGTCTTTTGCAGGTAGCGAGAGAAAAGAGGGTCCTATTTCTAAAGAAGAAACCCAAGCATGCTTTAAGCCTCTTTGATAGAGCCTTGATGTGGTCATTGAAAGAAAGCTTGTTGTCTATCCACATACCTAGATCTTTAAATTAAGGTTTGACTTCCAAGGGTTCACCTAGGGAGGTAACTATGAAGTTTTTAGGTGGGGTAGGTAGGGCACCAGACAAGGCATGTCTCGAGAAAATCATTGTCTTGGTTTTTTTGGCACTTAAGAGAAGCTTGGCATTGATAAGGTTGCTTCCTAACTGGATAATGTCAGCTTGGAGTGCTTCCCTGACTGCAGTTAAGGACGAGCCTGATGTGTACAAAACCATATCATCCGCAAAGAAATGTATGCTAGAGTTTTTTATGTGGGAGTCAAGGTTGTTGATGTACAGGGAGAAAAGGATTGGTCCTAGGATGGAGCCTTGAGGGACTCCTCTGGCAATTGGAAGGGGGACAGATAGTAGGCAATCAGCTTTGACTTTTTGTATCCTTCCTGTGAGATAACTGTTAAACCACTGTAAGGTAAGTGGAGGTGCACCTATGTAGGCAAGACAGGTGATTAGGAGGTGATGGTCTACAGTGTTGAAGGCCTCACTGAGGTCTAGAAAGACTGCACTAGTAACCTTCTTGGTGTCCATAGCATGGATCCAGTCATTAGAGACTTTAGCCAAGGCTGAGATGGTACTGTGCTTCGACTTGAAGCCAGATTGGGCCGGGTTTAGGAGTGAGTGTGCTTCTAGGTGATTTTTCAGTAGGTTGTATAAAAGTTTTTCCAGCACTTTGGAGAGAATCGGCAAGATAGAGATAGGATGGCGGTTGTTTAAGTCACAAGGATCTCCTGACTTGAAGAGAGGAAGAATATGGGCAGATTTCCAGCAGGATGGAACAGTGGCTGTGGTAATAGAGAGGTTGAAGATGTGAAGGATGGGAGCTGTGAGCTGGGCATAGCCTAACCGCAAGAAAAATGATTCAAGGCCATCGTCCCCTGCACTTTTCTTGGTGTCAAGACTAAGAATTATGTCTTCAATTTCTTTGTAGCTAAACAAGCACAACTGGAAGGGAGGTAGTAGAGTAGCATGTGTAGTATCTGGGCTAGTGTTGCTATTCACTCAGCTAGCATATGGGGAGGAGTCGAATGCCAACCTGGCAGTGGCAAAGTGAAGGTTAATTTCTTCGAGGATTCTCAGTTTATTTTCAACCAGACCATCCGGTTAGGAAGTTTACTGAGTTGAATTTACGGAACGAGCGTTTGATTCTGAATTTAGGGTGCTGCTGGGTTTTAGATTGGAATCTTGTACATACAATGATGCTGTGGTCACTCATGTCGTTATGGAAAACTGAAGAATATGAGATTTTCTGGGGATGCGAAGTTAAAATGACATCTAAGAGTGAGCTGTTGGCAGAGTTAGAAGCATTGATTCTTGTGGGTTCAGTTACTATCTGCGTAAGACCCAGCTCATCACAGATGGCTTTTAAGGAGTGGGATTTAGCAGTGAGCCAATCCATATTGAAGTCCCCTAAGATTACTGTTTCCTTGTTAGCAGCCAAAGTTATGGATTTCAACACGTTAAGAATTTCTGTGCCTCCTGACGGGGGTCTATAGCCACGAATGATTGTGATGCACTCTGAGGATGGAAGGTGAAGTTTAAGTGAGACAATCTCGTATTCCTGTGGCTTAGTTTTACAGGAAATGCTGCTAACATCAAAGTTTGATTTAGCGTATACAACCACTACCCCCCCCCCCCGAATCTCTATCAGCCCTAAAGAGCTTGAAGCCCGGTATAGTAATTTGCGGATCAGTATTGGTCTTTTTTAGCCATGACTCGGTAATTATAATCAGATCTGGGTCAGTGTGGTCTGCCCAAACTTGAAGATGATCAATTTTTTTGAGCAGGCTTAGAATATTGACCATCATCAGTTTCATCCCAGGAACAGCTGCAAACTTCGATGGAGAAGTGATTTGAGTTGGGGGACCTGGATTTAGTTCGACATTGCCTGAACAGTAAAGGAGAATTAGAAACATTTTCTTGAGGGCATTTATCAGGTAGAAGTGGGCTCTTTTCGTATGAGTTCTTGTGTGGTGTTCAGTCATTGAGGTACATCTAGCCAGGGCATAGGAGATGCTGACGTGGCTGTTCAAGGCTAGCAGGGGAAGTGCACAGAAAGACATTGGCGAAGGGAGGAGGGCCACAGGAGAAGGATGAGAATTAAAATGAAAACCTGACAGATTAAGAGTAGGGAAGCAATATGAAGATGCAGCAGGAACTATGATTGTGGGTTCCCAGGCTGGGATGACTTCTGACTTAGCAGGGATCAGTGCTTTATGAGTCATAATTTTTGCCAGGATTAAAAGTAGAATGATAATGCAGGCCATATTGCCCACGATAGAGTGCAGTGATTTGTGCAGAAAGACCAAGAATCCCTCTAGTGGCAGGTCTGCATAATCTGCTAATGGAAAACTAGCCACTGGAAAAAAAGAAAAATCAACTTCTATGACACAGTTGAAATGTGCTTAGTTCTAACGAAAATCTATTTGTAAAAAGTGCCAGGTGGCTGAAGCAGGGGGAAAGTCCTGGCCAATCAGAGCGGGTTTGCTGGAAGCGCCCGGGTTCTGATTGGCTGTGCTGTCCCGTACCTTCCAAGGAGCTGCAGGCAGGTGTCCTGGTCTCAGTCGGTGGCTGGCTGGGTGCCAGCCAACTGTGGGAGAGCTGAAGCAGTCCCGTTCAAGGGCAGGCAGCTTCCAAGGAGCTGCAGGCAGGCATCCTGGTCTCGGTCGGTGGCTGGCTGGGTGCCACCTGACCGTGGGGGAGCTGAAGCTGCCCCGTTCAAGGGCAGACAGCTTCCAAGGAGCTGCAGGCTGGTGTCCTGGTCTCGGTCGGTGGCTGGCTGGGTGCCGACTGACTGTGGGGGAGCTGAAGCAGCCCCGTTCAAGGGCAGGCAGCGGCGATCATTATGTTTTCACATTTGCACTTTGCAGCTGTGCTGTTTTCCTTCACCATTTGTATCCTTGCATTTTTTTGTTGTTGCCAACTTCATGGGATACCTCCATGACAGGGTATGTGCTAGGCTGGGATTTACATAGAAACATAGAAATTCCCAACAGATAAGGACCACCAGGCCTATCTAGTCTGCCCTAACCCTACATTAGTTTGTAACCCTTGACCCTCCCTGACTCATGGCTACTCCCCCTTCTTCCCACCTGTAAGATTCCCCTATGCCTGTCCCAGGCATGCTTATAACCCTCTACAGTGCTCACTCCCACAACGTCCTATGGTAGTCTGTTCCATGGTTCCATCTCTGTGAAGAAAAACTTGCTCACACTCCCCCTTAATCAGCCTCCTTCCAATTTCATGCTATGCCCTCTTGTCTGTGTGCAACTCTTGTATTGGAAGATGCCCCCCTTGCACCTTGTTTATACCCTTGAGGTACTTGAATGTTTCTATCATGTCCCCCCGATTCCTCCTCTCTTCCAACGAGTACATACTGAGGTCCTTAAGTCTCTCCTCATATGCTTTATGTTGCAATCCCTGCACCATCCTAGTTGCTTTCCTCTGGACCACCTCCAACCTGCCAATGTCCTTACGAAGGTATGGCCTCCAGAACTGCACACAGTACTCTAGGTGAGGCCTCATCAATGCTTTATACAAAGGCATTACTACTGTACCTCCCACCTTCTGCTAGTGATACCTCTACATATACACCCCAGCATGCCACTGGCCCTCCCTGTAACCTTTGTACTCTGTTTTGACATCTTTAGGTCATCAGAAATGATAACTCCCAGGTCCCTTTTCTTCCTTGGTGATGTCAGCAACTCCCTCCCCCACTTCAGGCTTTCCTCTTCCCAGGTGCATTATTGTGCACTTCTAAGAAGTGAACCTCAGTTGCCACACCTCAGGCCATCTTTCAAGCTTTTCCATGTCCCTCCTCATCTTTTCCACCCCGCCTGCAGTATCCACCCTGTTGCAGATCTTGGTGTCATCTGCAAATAGGCAGACCTTTCCCTGTAACTCTCCTACCCATGCCTGGCATTGTTGGACACTTGGCCTGTGGCCTTTTGACCGAACCATGCCAGGCGTGGGTAAATCCCAGCCCAACCCACACCCTGTCTTGGATTATTCCTTAAATGACCTGTGTGGGTTGAAGTAAAAGAAATAATTCATTAGCCAGAAGTAATGTTTACTTGAAGAATATTGCTGTGAGAGGGCAAGACATAGATAGTGAAATCAACTGTTGTTTTTCCTTTTTTTCTTTATTTTTATTCATTCACATATAACGGAAACACATAACGTTAATTCTGGAATCAAAGGCATAGAAATGCAGATGAAATATAAGTATCATAGTAGGAGTATTTTCTTCACTTCCTTTGTTACTCAGTTGTATGTGGTTCTCGCTAATTGCAACTGTATGGATAGTCATATTAAGAAATCAATGACAGTGTAGTCCATTGTAATGAGACTGTGGACAAATGCAAAGATAATTAAACAATAATATCCAAGAGTTCAAAGACTCTTGCATGCCACAAGTGGCTTTTTTAGCCCATGTATACAGCATAGTCGGTAATCTTCTCAAGTATGGAAGACAGAGTCTTCATTAGATGCCCTGCCTTGTGCACATAGGGCCTGACATTGAAACAGAAGCTCAAGCTCAGTGCCAATATTTGTGCTATGCTTGTGCTAGCACCTTACCTGTCGACTGCTAAATTCAGTCAGATAGTGTGCAGTGCTATCTGACTGAATATCAGACCGTGTCGGTGCAGCACTAATTGAAACTGCACTGCCTGACATAGTCCTGGGCTATATATAGCCCACAGGGAATAACACTGCCTAAAACAGGACAGCAGCAAAGATTCACCAATGTCATGGCGACAAGAAAAAGTGCAAACATTATGAGGGCACCAGCACAATGCCGACTGCAAACATCGCACCTGGCTATTGTGCCACCCAACCCCCACTTCATTGAATGCCCCAGGGCACATTCTGGCTGATTTTGCCCCTCACACCCCCTGTACTATATTATAATCACCTCCAAGTCTGAGGTGTATGGGGCAAGGGGTGCAACACCCCTCTAATGCCGTCCTTACTGAACACTGCAAAATCCAGTTCACCAGCATGACAGGCGAACTGGTTGTGGTGCCCTAATTGTGGCACCCTAATTGCATCACCCACATAATGGTATTTGGCACCAAGACCCCTATGGTCTATGTAAGCAATAATACCCAAAAGGGTGGTCTGTATTGGGAGATACCAAACCACCCAGGGGCATAATGAGGCCCAACGCCACAGGTGTAGTACCTTATAGCCCCTGAAAGGTCCTGTATTTCCCAGTACCGCCCACCCTGGAGGGTATTATTGAGCTTAGAAAATGGGCTACATGTCACACTTTACTGCGCAATTGTCAAAATAAAAAACATATATATATATATAAATACAAGCATTTGTCAATGCCGAATGTTGCTTTGCTGGGATTGGCATTGGTAGTGCTGGAGTTAGAGATGCATAATAGGAATGGCAGTGAAGTATTGAAGTGACACCAACCCCACCCCACCCCCACCCTGTGAGACTGACAGGCATTGAGGTGTGCCTTTGGATCATCAGCATAATGCTCATGCCATTGTACCTCACCTACCCTGTAGACACTGACAAGTGTCGTGGTGAGCTTTGGGGTCTTTGTGTGTTATACTTACCCCATTCCATATGGAAATAGGCTGAGGTGGGTGCAGTAAAGGAGAATGGGGTGAACTTTGCAGCCGAACAGTGCAAGGCATAAAAAAATGGCAACATTGAAAATCTGAAATAAAAATATGAAAAAGTGGTCAAGTCATGAGCATGCATAGAAAGTACTCAACACACATCCATAACCCAATTATTTTTGGGAGTTTTTTAGCCACATTTTCAACATAGGCATTTTGGGACCTCCCCTCATGAACAGTGGCACTGTGATTTTGTTAATCAGTCCCAAAAGTTGATTTCCCACAGCAACCATGCCATTGTGCACCACAGCTGCGGAAATACATTTTGGGCAGGCTGTGAAAAATGACAGCTGTACCGTTGATAAGGAGGTGTGAAAAAATGCCAGTGTTGAAAATCTGGCATGAAAATAGTGCAAATTTGCAAAGTTACAAGGATGCGTGGAAACTGGACTTTCGGCACCAAACTTTCAACATAGGCATTTTAGGACCTCTGCTCATGAACAGTGTCACTGTCATTTTCTCAAACTGTCCTGAAAACTGATTTCGCACAGTGACCATGCTATTCTGTACCGGCCGTGCGAAAACACATTTCGACCAGGATGTAAAATGACAGCTGTACTGTTCATAAGGAGGTGTGGAAAAATGCCAATTTTGAAAATCTGGAGTGAAAATATTACAAATTCAGGAAGTTATGAGCGTGCATCGAAACAGCACAATGCATGCTCGTAAAACAGTCATTTTGGGGATTTTTTTCACCAACATAGGATTTTTGAGAGACCCCCTCATGAACAGTGTCACTGTTGTTTCATCACTTGGTCCTGAAAGGTGATTCCGCATAGTGACCATGAAATCACCTTCCGGGACCGAATAACACCATGACAGTGACTGAATTCATGAGGAGGGGCCCAATAACCCCATGTTGAAATTTGGTGCAAAAATTCCAAAAAATGGCAGAGATATGCACCAAAGTTGAAAAAACCCTATTTATGCCATTATACAGCTTACAGGCATTTCTTCAGTTCGTGAGCGGCTTTGAAGAGTGTAGATATGTTCCCAGTCCACTGACGATCATTGTGCCGGACTCCAGAGGTAAGTATGGGGTGAGGAGGGGGGTGTGGGGAGGCAGGGTGTGCAGAGGGTAGGCGTAGACTGTGGGACGGGGCTGGGAGACCGCAAGGGACCATTTTCTTCTTTCACAGGGGTAAAAAAAAAAAACATCACGGGACAGTTTTTCTTTTTCAGGGGATTTGGCACACTGGGGTGGGCTCCCGGTGTGCCACCTAAGTGTTCTGGGGGGGATGCTGCAGCTGACAGGGGATTGGGCACCCCCTGTCGGCACACAAGGAAAGAGGAGGGGCAAGAGCCAAGGGGGATTGGGCACCCCCCTTGGCACATAACAAATGAGAGGGTGCATGATGCCATTGGGAAGTGGGCTCCCCTGGATGCACATACAGTGTATCAGAGCATGCTGACAGGGGGATTGGGCACCCCTGAAGTCGGCATTATGGCAGGCAGTGTGCCGCCATGTTTTTACTTTTTCACCAGGGCAAGCACGTCGGGAGGTGCCACTGCGCATGATGAGCTTTGCTCGCATTGCAGCAAACCTTTTGTTAGATGTGCTTGCCACATTATGTATTCATGGTGTGGTGCCAGCATGCAGGGTTATTGGGGAATGAGGGACACACCTACTGATGCATGCCCTGCATTCGCCAAACAGTGACCACACCTCCAAATCTGCTTTTACCGCAACATATTGGCTACACATGTGTGAGCCAACATAAAAATGACTAGAAATTAATTGAAATTGGGTTTTGTTGGTAAAGTAGTCCATCTACTGGTATACTTGACAGTAGAAGGGAGTGCAGTGCTGGAGAATTCCTTTAATATTTTCTATGTTGTTTCTGCTGGGTTTTTTTTTACCTCTTCTGTGAGATTTGTGAGTCCGTGGTCAGGATGTTAGTGAATTTGCCAATGGGGATAGACTGCAGCTGGTGTCCTGGCACAGACATGGAGTGGTATGAGGTGATGGGATGGGAGGGCACACACATTTTCATCACAAAGGTAAAGGAATCATTTTTTGTTATTAAAAGAAATGAAGTGTAAAAGAAAGAAATCACCACCTCATCTACACTGATGCTTCGGTACCCGGTTTTTGGTTTCTTCCTCCTCATGTTACATCCGTGATCAAGGGACCGAGTGCAGCAGGTGCCGCAGTGCACACATGGAGCACTATGAGATAAGGGATCAGGGCCAGAGTAGTCAAGCAGGGGTGGAGGTAAAAGGGTGAGCTGGGCTGTCTGTGAGTGGCACTGAGCACGTGATGTGCTAGTGCTACTTCCTTAATTTAGAAAAGCTTTTTCTTTCCTTTTGTTTGTAAATTAAAAAAGGAGGGCAATGTTTTGAAGCTGTGTTAGAGCCTCTCTGTTTTGTTTGTGTGGTTTAGAAGTGCTCCCTATGGGGGGGGGGGTATGCTTTCTCCATAAGCAAGCACAAATAAAACAAACAAGCATTTGTCAATGCCGAATGTTTGCTTGCTGCCATTGGCAGTGGTAATGTAGAAGTTACAGAGCTGCATAATAGGAATGGCAGTGAAGTACTGAACTGAAGCCAACCCCACCACCACCCTACAGAGAGTGACAGGCATTGGGGTGTGCATTTGGGTCATCAGGCATAACGGCCTCGCCATTTCACCACACCCCACCCTGCAGACACTGACAAGTGTCACGGTGTTCCTTGGGGTTTTTGGCCCTTATGTGCACCCCATTTCATTAGGAAATGCAGTGAAATGGGTGCGATATAGGAGAATGGGGTGAACTTTGGGGCTGAAGAGTCCAAGGCATTCCTCGATGCCTCTCACTGGCTGCAGGGTGTGGAATGGTATGAGCATTACAGGCAAGAATCCCAAGTCACACCCCTGATGCCTGTCATTCTCTACAGGGTTGGGCGTTATGGTTGGAAACCCTAATACCTCAGGCATTCGTTGGTATTTTCACTCCAAATTTTCAACATGTTTTTTTGTGACCCCACCTCATGAACAGGGGGAATATCAGTTTGTTAGCCGAAAGCTGCTTATGCACAGCAGTATGGCATTTAGCACCACAGGTGCAAAACATTCAAACAGGATGTAAAAACGACAGCTGTACTGTTCATGGGGAGGTGTAAAATGGCAATGTTGCAAATCTGCAGTAAAAATATTTAGAAAATGGTGAAGTCATGGCGTACATAGAAACTGTGCAACGCACACCGTAATATAATTAGGTTGGGGATATTTTACAGCAGATTGTCAACTCAGGCATTTTGGTGCCTCCGATCATGAACAGTGTCACTGTGATTTTCTTTATCTGTGCCGAACAATGATTTCCCACAGCGACCATTACGATCTCAGCGCTTGAAAGTGTGAAAACACACTTCAGCCATGTTGTGAAAAATGACAGCTGTACTGTTCATAAGGAAGTGTGAAAAAATGCCACTGGTGAAAATCTGGACTGAAAATATTACAAAGTCATGAACTTACTAGGGTGCATGGAAACTGCGCAATGCTCACTCGTAACACAGTCATTTTATGGACTTTTGTCACCAAATTTTCAACATAGCCATTTTAAGACCTCTGCTCATGAACAGTGTAACTGTGATTTTCTTAATCTGTCCTAAACATTGCTTTCAGACACCAACAGCACCATTGTGCGCTACATGTGCTTAAAATACATTTTGAAGTATATATGAAAATGGCAGCTGTACTGTTCATAAGGAAGTGTAATAAAATGGCAATGTTGAAAATCTGAGTGAAAATATTAAATTGCAAACTTACGAGCATGCATAGGAACTGCGCAACGCACGCTCGTAAAACAGTCATTTTTAGGAATTTTTTCACCAAATTTTCAACATAGCCATTTTAAGACCTCTGCTCATGAACAGTGTCACTGTGATTTTCTTAATGTGTCCCATGCATTGATTTTGCACATACTGCGCCATTGTGTACTACATGGGTGGAAACACATTTTGGGCAAGATGTGAAAAATGACAGCTATACTGCTCATAAGGAGATGTGGTAAAATGGCAATGTTGAAAATCTGGAGTGAAAATATTGAAAATTCGTGAACTTACGAGTGTGCGTAGGAACTGCACAATGCACCCTCGTAAAACAGTCATTTTTAGGAATTTTTCCACCAAATTTTCAACATAGCCATTTTAAGACCTCTGCTCATGAACAGTGTCACTGTGACTTTCTTAATTTGTCCATACATTGATACTCCTATCGACTGTGCCATTAATAAGCTGCATGGTAGGAACACATTTTGGGTGAGATGTGAAAATGACAGCTATACTACTCATAAGAAGGTGTGGTAAAATGGCAATGCTGGAAATCTGGAGTGAAAATATTGAAAATTCGTGAACTTACGAAGGCAGTATAGAGCTGTGCAACGCCTGTAAACAGTCATTTTTAGGAATTTTTTCACCAAATTTTCAACATAGCCATTTTAACACCTGAGCTCATGAACAGTGTCACTGTGATTTTCTTAATTTGTCCTGTACATTGATCTCGCACACCGACTGCGCCATTGTGTGCTACATGGGCAGAAACACGTTTTGGGTGACATTTGAAAAATGACAGCTGTACTGCTCATAAGAAGGTGTGATAAAATGGCAATGTTGGAAATCTGGAGTGAAAATATTGAAAATTCGTGACCTTACGAGTGTGCGTAGGAACTGCTCAATGCACCCTCGTAAAACAGTCATTTTAAGGAATTTTTTCACCAAATTTTCAACATAGCCATTTTAAGACCTCTGCTCATGAGCAGTGTCACTGTGATTTTCTTAATTTGTCCCATACATTGATTTCGCACACCGACTGCGCCATTCTGTGCTATATGGGTGGAAACACATTTTGGGTGAGATGTGAAAAATGACAGCTGTACTTCTCATAAGAAGGTGTGGTAAAATGGCAATGTTGAAAATCTGGAGTGAAAATATTGAAATTTCGCGAATTTACAAGCCTGCATAGGAACTGCACAACACACCCTCGTAAAACAGTCATTTTTTGGAATTTTGGCATCAAATTTTCAACATGGGGTTTTTGGGACCCCTTCTCATGAGTGATGTCACTGTCATGGTGGTATTCAGGCCCGAAGGGTGATTTCACAGTCACTGTGCAGTCACTGCACGAAATCACCCTTCGGGCCCCAATAACGCCATGACAGTTACATAATTCATGAGAAGGGGTCCCAAAAACCCCATGTTGAAAATTTGGTGCAAAAATTCCCAAAAATGCCCGAGATATGCAATAAAGTTGAAACCCCCCTATGTAACCCATTATACAGCTTACCGGCATTTCCTCAGTTCGCGGTCGGCTTTGAAGAGTGCAGACGTGTTCCCGGTCCACCGAAGATCGTCGCGCCGGAGTCCGGAGGTAAGTATGGGATGGGGTGGGGAGGCTGGGTGCGCAGTGGGTGGATGCGGGTTGTGGGAGGGTTGGGAGACGCGCCGGAGACAGTTTTATTTTACAGGTTTAAAAACAAAAAGGCGTGGTGGGACATTTGCCATGCTGGGGTGGGCTCCCAGCATGGCACAAGGACTGGGGGTGTTCAGCCGGCGGGAGTTGGGCACCCGTCGAAAATAAAAAAATCGCGGCACCGTTTGCCACGCTGGGGTGGGCTCCAGCGTGGCACAAGGACTTGGGGAGGGGCGTCTAGCCGACGGGGGATTGGGCACCACTGCGGGCCAAAGGACTACAGTGCTTGCCACGCTGGGGTGGGCCTCAGCGTGGCACCTACAACTGGGGGTGGGGATGCAGCTCAGCCGACGGGGATTGGCCACCCCGTCACAAACAGTACGGGCGCTGCACGCCTGTTCAGGCGTGGGGAGGCTGCGCGTGAGCAGCCGATATCTTATCGGTGCTCACCAAGTGTAGCTCCTCTTTCAATCAGGTGTTACTGCATTTTGGAGCATGTCATAGACAGCTCCAAAATGCATTGGCTTACAGGGGCCACGCCTGCCAGCCCACTGACTTAATTGGAGGAGGAGGTGACACACCTCCGAAATCTCCGATGAAGGCACTATGTTTCTTGCACATGCGTGCAAGCAAACATAAAAACAGCAATTACCTTGGCAGACCAGCAGTTGCAGTGGACAGTTAATACACTTTCTGTTTGTGTGTTTGGGTGTGTGTGTGTATGTTTGGTGTTGGGAGTAATAACATTATTATGTTATTTTTTAAAGCATGAAAAGTGAGCACGATTGGTGGATGGCTGGGCTCTGTGAGTGGAATTTCACTTTACTAGCAGGTTGCAGAACAGAACATAAAAAGCAGAAATCCATTAATAATTAGTGAATGTCTGCTGTTTAAAAGTGGATCTTTGTGGAAGTTGAGGTGTCTCGCTTTGTCACTGCAGTGAAAGTCTGACTGTTTTTTTTCCTCTTGCTAAGCGGAGGGAAAAAATGGCAGCCTGTGACTTTAAAAATTCGGGGAGCCCAATAAAACCCTTAGTAATGGGGCACCCCTAACTGGCACTTGTTTATTACTAAGCAGTATTGAAAAATAAATGCATGCCTGTCCATGGCTTTCAACCAAATCAGCATGCTTTATTTTTCAAGCCCATTTTCTAAATACAGCTACAACATGCACATGAGCCCATTATTGTCTCTCATGCATAAGGCACAACAGCCCCTTAGCACCCATCCTGCACTGTGACCAATGAATTCCCTGGTATCTAGTGGCAATCCCCACCTTCGATCCCTCATTTCATTGTACTAGAGGTATCCCTGGTGTCAAGTTGCACCCTCCACCTCGCCAATTCCCCATTTTGTTATATTAGATGTTGCCCTGGTGTCTAGTGGAAGCCCCACTCCCTGATCACCTGTTTACAAGAGTTAAGTAAGCCCTGTTGTCCAGTACATCCTCCACCCCCCAATTACCCATTTACAAATATTAAGTAAGCCCTGGTGTCCGGTGGTCATCCCCACCTCCTGAGTGCTCATTGACAAATGTTCAACATATCAGTGGTGGTCCAGTGTCCCACCAACTGTCCTGCCTCCTCACATACCACCACCCCGCACCCCTCTTACCTGGTTGGTCAGTGATCAGTGAAGACCGATACAGTGACCGGCACAGCCCTCTTCTCACCTCCTTGGCTGGCTGCTGAATAAACTGTCAGTGAGTACTGTGGTATTATAATGCGTTGGTACTGCAGGTTTGCGCTGGTGCTCCCGTGGCTTTTGATTATGGGCTTGTTGGGGGTGCCAGTGCAAACCCTGGTTAGTGCACAAACTAACCCTGTTAGCAACTGCATTAGTCTTTCAATATCAGGACCAAAAAACCTAAATTAGTGACTATGAGAATATCCGTACTTGTAACCTTTGAGTAGGAAAGAACATAAGGTGACTCAATCAACTGTTGACTATAAAAGTTAATGCCTAAACATTCAGACTAGCACTTGCTTCTAAAAAGATTTCCATTTTAAGCAAACAGTAATTACTTATCATCATTAGTAATATTTCTTACTTGGCATTCAGCTGCCATATTAATAGCATTTGAACCTGCAGCCGAGGTGATGGTCTACGAAGAAAACCTGTTATCACCTCTAGCAGTATGGCCCACATGAATTAATTAAAAGTTTTATCAGGTAAGTCATACTGAGCTGGTATCAGCTCACTTCCTGGCAGGTAGTGTCCCACCACCCCACTCCCCCATTCCAAAACTGAGCCAGTGCCCAGCACAGCCTTCCCCTCACCACCATGTCACTTATATTTTTCCCTTGTAATCAACTTGAACAGCAGAATTTCATTAATAGCCCAACTTCCAGTAATACCTTGCAGTCCGTAGGTTTGTAAGTTCAAATCAAGTTCTTTAAAACATGTGCATGACTCTTATTTCCCCATTAGAAAAGTTTGCCTCCACCCAGCAGGATTCTAACATATTATTATTTCTAATCCTCATTCTACAATAATAATTGACAGATCTTATCTCGGCTGTTGTATAAATACAGTAGGTAGTGTATCATGCTGCCTATAAAAACTCCTCTGGGACAAATTGTTGAAGTCCTAAAGTCAGTCTGATATATTTAGTCCTCATACTTCTGCTCCATATAGCATAGCAGCATTTACCTTTTTTAAATAGATTTTTAATAATGCATCAGATGACTCATTAATGAATACTGGTGCCTGTTCCTGAAGAAGGACATCAAATTGTTTGAAAGGGTACAGTGTAGAGCTACAAAGATGATCCAGGGATTGGAGGGCAAGCCATACGAGAAAATGTTGTGGGAGCTGAATATGTACTCTCTGGAAGAGAGGAGGGACAGGGCAGATATGACTGAGACTTTTAAGTACCTTAAAGGAATAAACCATACTAATTCAGAGATAATTTTCCAGAGGGGAAAGGGGAAGGACACAAGAGGATACCAATTGAGATTGGAGGGGGTAGATTCAGGAGACAGAGATGAGGAGACATTTTTTCACAGAAAGAGTAGTGGTCAAGTGGAACTCCTTGCTGAGTGAGGTAGTGGCCTGCAAGATGGTAGACAACTTCAAGAGGGGTCGGGATAGGGTAAGGGGTAATAGAATAGGGGGAAGGGAGGGGCAGCAGCATTACAAGGTGCTAGCTGTGCACTCGAGCAGACTCGATAGACAGTGAAGCCTGTTTCTGATGGCATTTTCATATGCAATTTTTAAATGTATACCTATTGTATTACAGACTGCCTCACAATTTTTTTCACCCTCTTTATGTGTCTTCTAGTTATGTTTTGCATAGAGATAAACACCAAAATAATTAAATTTATCCACTTCGACAATTTTTTTTCTTTCCCATTCTCCAAAGAAAAATAAGTTTTTAGGTCTCCTCAAAATAAGGTTTTTGGATTTCTTCACATTCAATTCTAACTTCACAGATTTAGGATTAGGCTAAATTTGGTTTAGAGTCCTTTGCAAATCAGTTGCTGATTTTGAAATAAGAACTACATCATCATTCAGTTTATAGCTATTGATTTCAGGTGCATCTGTTTCTACTTTGTCAAGAGCACAAGCAAGCTGATCAGTATAGGTATTAAATAAACATGAAGCAAAGAGGCAGTCAAGGTTTATGTAAGCATAAAGGCATGAGAAAGGAGGTATTTAGAAGGAACTAATGCATGGTTGGTGGGGTTGGTGCACAAGGCAGAAGGCGAGTGTCAACCATCCTCATAATTCCTTTGTAATTACTCCTTTTGAGTGCCTTAATGCACTTGTAACATGGCTTTCTAAATAGGTGAGAATGCTACTAATACTGTTACAGGTATTAGATAAATAAAACAAAACAACTTTGAATGTTTTGCTGTGTGTTTCTAAGAAAACGTCTTTTTTTCCACGATGATATATGTTCTTTCTTAAGCAATACTGTTTTACATAGTTACTAATAAACTTTCACTTTTTTTAATAGTACTGTGGTTTCATTTCTGTGCCTTTTAATAATCTTCAGTTGATTCTTTTTTTTTTTATGCAGTGCAACATTTTTTATTGAGCTCGTTTTACCCTCGGTTATGATCCCCTTACAGTGTACATTGTGGGATCTACTGCTAATTTACATAATGGTATGGGACCGTTGCTTATTAATGTACACATTTGGAAGGGTTTATTGGAATACATCTTGTGTCCTCTGTTGCTTTGTGCACTGCTTGGGCTGCAGTTAGTGTCCGTTTGTTTACTGTGTGTGCTGTCCTGCTGATTTTCTGGGGTGTGATTCTGTGTGGCGGTGCTTCTTTTTTTCTGCTTCAGTTCGGCTGTGCTGCTCTGGTGTTACAATGGTGAGCTGATGCCGCTCTCATTGCTCACCGTGGCTGCTCGACCAGAGTGCTGGTGACACCATTCATTGCTTTGCACCCATGGAACTCTGGATGTATGTTGTGAGACATGCTCTTAGTCTCTTGTCCTCTCATGAGTTCTCTAGTACTGCTCGGTTGTGGGCCTGTGTCTTTCACTGTTCTTAATCTTTCATTTGCAGTACATAACTGTTCAACTCTTGCTCTGTCTGCAGTGTCCACTGGGTGGGTGGCTGGGTACTGCTACTGTTCTATTACTGCAGTACGTTTTGTGGTTGCTTTTGGAACTGCTCAGCTGTGCATATCTAAGGAATTAATGCACGGTTGAAAAGCAGTCCTGTGGTGTCTTTTATATAGCCATTTGTTTTCATTTGTGTATGTTTATTTATGCCATGTTATAACCCCTTTTAAGTATCAGTATGGAGTTTCTATATAATGGCAAGATGTTACTAGGAAACTTCACCCCTTGCCTTATAATTGTGACTTTGTAAAACCATGGTATGATGTACTAAATGTGAATTGAGTTTATACAGTTTTTGACTTGTTATGTCATATGACTGTTTTTAATATATGTGTCTTATGAAATATCCACATGATCACCTCATAAACAGGGCTGACATGGCCCTAATGGTGATATTTGCTTGTCAAATTAATGCCTGTATAAATAAAAATGTTTTACTAATACTACTAAAAATGTAATAGAGTTTGCCACAACATTTCTCAATTAACATTTTCAAATGTGGCACACGTACTGATAAAAGGAAAGAATAAATGTGCACCATTATGTAACACAAACCTTCCGCAGAAGTAATCAACGATGAATACATTGTCAATTGTTCAGCATTTTTCTTTAAAATCAAATTGCCTGTTGCTGAGGATGTTTTCTTGTTGCTTCTACATTTTCAACTGTTCTGCTGTCATCCTTGAAATGTTTTTGACTGAAATACATTGTAAAGCAATGGGCCTATAATCAGATAGGGTCTCTTTCTTGCCTTTTGTAATAACTGAGACTATTTCTGAAACTAACCATGTATATGGAAACTTTACATTTAAAATAATGCTATTTAAAAACTTTGCAAATGTTTCAGGAGCAGTTTGTTTGATACATGTCTGCTAATGCTCCATCAGTTCTAGTAGCTTTATTATGTTTCTGTTGTATAAGTTATAAGGTATTGTTTTATTTAATTTATTTATGCTCCCTCTCACTCTGAAAGTTTGTCAGAATTTAACTTACTAGTGACAGTTAACAAATCTATTCAGGGGAATGAATGTCATATGTACAGAATTATGCAAAAAGTTAAAATGAGTGACCCACAATGAACTTGGGATCATAGCCTTGATATTTATAGCATCTTTTTTATTTCCATAGGCAACCAGGGAACAAATATCCTTGTATTTTTAGTTTCAATGTTTCAATAGCCTCTTGACATTCACCCCACATGTGTCTATTATAATTTCTCTTTTTTGTGACCAATAATTTCTTATTTTCTGCTAGTGGCCATATGTTCTATAAGTATTGTTATTTTTTCATATTTCAAGCAGTTTTATTAATAACAGTCTTTTCTTTTGTCCATAATCATTAAACATGCTGCATGTGCTGCCTATTTACTATTCTTTTTTTATATTTTTCCTATTTTTTTCCCCACGCCTCTCGTCGACCATCCACTCTGGTCACGGACCCCTGGAGCCCCAGCCACCGGATATTACCGTCTCCCCCGGTCATCCCTGGCTTACCCCCCAGAGAGTGGGGCCTCGGTACCGACCCCCTATATCGGACCGCGGAACTGTAACTGGTTGGGGGAACGGCTCCGGTGGCCAATCAGGGCTTTCCTGGGGCAGAGCGTCACCGAGACGCAAGGCGTGGGAATTTTGTTCCCTCTCTTTTTCCCGCCCCCAAGGGAGGCGGGGACGTGCAATGTGCAGAGTCCGCCCGCCTCCCTTCCCCGTTCGAGCGTCGGCAGGTAGGTTCTCCGGCCTCATGCCAGGAAATCCCCAAAAGCTCCGACTGTTGCCGCACCTCCCTGGAGAGAGGCTGCCCATCGGATGCTCAATCCTTCTCCCCGGGCCGGCCCTCCAACGATCTGGGTCCATTCCCGAACCCAGGTCACCGGCGTCGCAAGCGGAAATCCCACCGCTGCTCCGGCGGGCCGGCATCTATTTACTATTCTTAGTAGAAACCCTATTCCCAACAAATGGTTTATCATTAAAATGATCCATAAGGAAAGTACTCCAGGATTCTATTGGTATCATGCTCATCATACAACATTTAATTTTTTACTTTAAATACGTACTTAGTGTTTTAAATGTTTATGATTAATTCTACGAACAAAGGGTTCCATTTGAGCATGTTCCCCTCTGTATAATCATATGGGTGTCCACTGGATCACAGTTCTTATCTTGCTTTAAAAATACATTCAGCTTCCTCGAGTCCAGTAATAAATTTATAGGGAAATAGTCAGAGGAAGCTTCCTCCAAAACCCCCAAACTTTTAATTATTAAACACAGGAAAATATCTGAAATAGTCAGCTCTAGAACTGAGCCACTCCATTTATTTGGAAAAGTTATTGCACCCAGAATGTCTTTTTGTATTCTTCAATTTAAGATATTTAAGTTATTTTCATAAAAATATTCATAATTGCTTCCTTCTGGTATTAATTTTTTATGGACAAACTCTCTTTTTAATAACAAAGAAAAATAATTTTTGCTGTACTTATTATCAATTCCAAGTCAGAACAGTGAAGGAAAAATGCCAAACTTTAAAATGGCCATGGCTCGAAAGCAAAATGGAAAGATGGTGGCAGTTTTGGGGGGGCTTCATCCCTACACTCCCCAATCAGGGGGGCTTTACCCCACCCACTCCCTCTTCTAAATATACTAGCTCTGAGTTGGTAGCACCTCAGGGAGGGGGTAATGCGACTATTGCCATCTTTCCGGTCACCAACAAGCCATGGCCATTTTAACGTTCGCTGCTTTTCCATTGCCCTCATCACATGTTACCCTCATTATCATGTGCCCACTCTAAAGTAATCCCTACCTTAGCATTAAAATCTCCTCAAATACTATATTAGCTTAAAATTCAAAGGCAAGTAAGTTTTCTATTAATTCCTGTAAACTGTTAATAATTAATAATGTTACTGTACTCATTGCTTGCTATTGAAGGTGGACTATACACATTCACTATAATTGCTTAAAATTCAGACCCAGTAACAGACAATCAGAAAACAGTCTTGGCTGGAGTTTATAACTTCAACCTTACAAACTAAGACAGTAAATACCAGAGTCATTAAATCCTCCTTTTGCTGCCCAGTCATAGCCATCATTATAACTGATTTAATACATTTTTGAAAGCCTTGTGTAGCATTTTCAGTATTATTATCAAGCCCAGTCTCGTGCAGCATAATTATTTGATTTTTTTTAGATTACTCATCCATACCCCATCATCACATTTTGATTTTAGCCCTGCTATATTCCAGTTTAGGATGGGCAGATTGTCAGGGTTAACACTCTCAATTACCCTGGCTTTTATTTAGGTATAGTCTGAATCTATTTTTGAGCCACTCTATCAGTTTCTCACTGGTGCTATATAATGATTGGAGTTTATTCTCAAGCAATACATTACTGCAGAATGATATTCTAAAATTTCATTTTCATTCTTAGTCTCCTGTTCTGAATCTAATACATGGCTATTACTAATTTGTTCTCTTCTCTCCTTTCTTCATTATATGCCTTATCTGGATCTCTTGATCCATAGAGCCATTTAAATCATGTTCTACTAATTTATTTTCCTGTATATAATTGGTTAATGGTTATTGACTTCCTGTTTCTTTAGTCTTGTTCTTCCCTTTTTTGTTAAATTCAACCTCCTTCCTTCCCTCCTTTGTTTTTGGATCTTTTCCCTTCCTCCACAAAGCCCGTCATTGTTTCATTCACCATTATTCCATTGTTTTGCACTTGATCTACCTTTTTAGGATCTGTTTTCTAAGTTCATGGTATTTCACTACCACACAGATATATCCTCTTGCAGGGGAAACGTTACAGACTGTTTTAAGGTCTTCTTATACAAGTGATTCTTTCAGAATGGTCTTCAGTATGTTACAGAGTGTTATCTTTAACATAAAAACAGTTTGACTTTTCATTTTAGGGTCACCTTTGAAGTACAGAGTTGGTAGTTTTCTTTCATCTCCTCTTGTATCTTTCTTTTGTTTTATTTTTACCTTTTTTTTCATTGATTTATAATATCCAGACTCTGAATCAGCTGTTGGATAATTGTATCCTTATCTGTCATCCTTTTTGCTTTTTTTCTAAATGGAATGTTTGTATTCCTTTATCTTTCTGTCTTTTTAGGGCTGTTCTGCATGGCAGACCAGGTTTCTACTGTGATCAAAGTCAGGATGTGTTTTGCATCTTTCCCACTGAAATGCATTGGGGAACCAGGGTACACTTTATATGGTCATCAGTGAGTGTGTGCATTGTTATTGCTCTTTGTAGCTGTCTGTAACCCTTTGCAAACTTTCTATTGGCTGCAGAGAGCACAGTGCATGACTGCAAGGAGCAAAGTGCAGGACAACTGGATCAGCAAGAAACAGTAGCAGTTTCAGGAATGTGCGTGTCATACAACAGTCAACCCACAATCTGACCCATAAGCAAACACCTTCTCACTTCTGAAAAGCCCAACCATACCTCTCAACTGTCCCTGATTTTCAGGGACGTCCCTGATTTTGCCTCAACATTTTCCTCTGTCCCTCGTAAAATTTGTATTTTTTTGACAGATTAGTGGGGATTAAAATCACAAATTAATGTCAAACATTACAGTTATGGACTTGTTCTTCTTTAGAAAATGCATCTTAACACACATCCCTTTATTCTATCAGCTTTCTGAGTGAATAGTACCAATTTTTAAGATGTGTCCCTGATTTCGGATCTTTGTCCCTGATTTTTTTAAGCTTTGTCCCTGACTTGTGAGGCAAGAGGTTGAGAGGTATGAGCCCAACCACAAACTGATCAACCAGAAAATGGTCTCCCATTGCCAAAACATCCACCTGTCACCTATCCTATAGACAACCCCCCCCCCATTACAGAGAAGCTAGCTTGGAGTCAGGTACCTCTTTAAAAAGAAAGCTGCTGGCTCCTTGGTGCTGAGTGGTGAGACACCTGCTCATCAAACTGATGACCCAGGTTCACACCCCACACCAGAGATGACTACAGTGGAGATGGGGAGGGATGGGTAGGAGCATATGGCCTGCACAACTCCTCAAGTGACTCTTGGTGGTGGGTTGGCAGAGGTACACCTGTTAGCATGGGTGATCACATGCTGCTGTGTAGCTTTCCTAGGGCACCATGACATGCATCCATCATGTAGATCGGGGGGCAGAGGGAAGTGAAACATGGGACAATTACCCATCCTGGAATGTCAGATGATGGTCCTTTGTGAGTCCCCCATGCCACCAACCACCCAGTGCATTGTCCTAACCCTCCCAACTGTCTCCCCCTGATGTCAGAAGCACTTCCTCCCTGTTGGCAGCAGGGTGGCACCCAACAGGGATAAGCCAGAACACTAGGGGTGGCAGTGGATCTTGGGGAACCTGAAGATAAATGACAGCAGTGGAGGTTGAGTCTAGTAGGCAGACAAGATGAGCATTGGAGCCTGAAGAAGTGAAGCAAAAAAAAAATAAACAGTTACTCCATCCAACCCCCCCAAGTAGAATATGACACTGATGTGTACACCCCTGGTGAATGCCACCTGCTCTGATGACTAACACATTCTACTGCTTCCAACACTGACCAGGAAATGAATAAAACAAGGTAAGTTCAGTTAATAGCTTTTTAATGTGTTTTGAACTTTTACTCACAACATTATCATGTTTTTTGGTTTGCTTGTGTGCATGCACAAGAAACATTATGTAGCAGCTTAGGAGAGAAGCGGGTTGTGGGGGTGCGGCACTGTGGCAGCCAATGCAGGCCCAGCATTTGTGGGCTTGGCACTGTTCACCCAATGCAGGCCCAGTGTCCTGATGACACAGGTTCTGCAAAAGTGCCACCAACTTGAAACAATTTGGCCTCTGCAATGAGGGTCTGCCTCATCATTGCAGCATCAACCATTCTGCTGCAATGAGGGAGTGACCCATCATTGCAGGGGAATGCCTTGCCTGGTGTAACATTTCTAGTTACATGGCGGTGGCTGTAGCCACCTCAGAGTCCCCATACAAGCCAATGGGTGTGCCCAATCCCCCTGTCAGCATGCCCTCTCCCAAGATCATTTGCCAACGGGGTAACCCACTCCCCGTCAGCATAATTCCCCCCTATACATTTTGTTTGCTGAGGGGGGTGCTCAATCCCCCTTGGCATCATGTCCCCCTCCCCAAAACACAAATCCTTCTTACTTTGCCAAAGGGGGGCCCCAATCCCCATAGGATTCAGTCTTCTCTCCCAAAAAAAACACACAGGTGGCATGCTGGGAGCCCACCCCACTGTGCCAAATCAACCTGCAAAAAAGGAAAATCTTCCTGCGACGGTTTCAATTTATTTTTAACCTGAAAAGTAGAAAACGGTCCTGCGTTGTGTCCGGTGTGCTCTCCCCCACCCTGCACCCACCATCTGCGTACCCCACCTCCCTCCTCATCCAATACTTACCACTGGAGCCAGGCACGACAATCTTCAGTGGATCGAGAACACATCTGCACTCTTCAAAGCTGACAGTGAACTGAAGAAATGCCAGTAAGTTGTATAATGGCATACATAGGATTTTTATCAACTTATGCCAATATCTCGGCCATTGTTTGGACTTTTGTCACCAAATTTTCAACATGAAGTTATTGGGACCCCTCCTCATGAATTCAGTCAATGTCATGACATTATTCATTCCCAAAAGGTGATTTCATGGTCACTGTGTGGAATCGCCTTTTGAGACCGATTAACAAAATGTCAGTGCCACTGTTCATGAGGTGGGCTCTCAAAAATCTTATGTTGCAAATTTGGTGAAAAATCCCCTGTGTTCTGATGTTGTGCAAGTGTGCATAGAGCAGTTTATGCACACCTATAACTGCGTGAATTTGTAATATTTTCACTCCAGATTTTCAACATTGGCATTTTACCACACCTCCTTATGAACAGTACAGCTGTAATTTGTCACATACTGACCAAAATGTGTTTTCGTACTTCCTGTGCAGAATAGCGCGGTGGCTGTGGGAAATCAGTGTTTGGGACAGATTAAGAAAATCACAGTGATTCTGTTCATGAGCAGAGGTCTTAAAATGCCTATGTTGAAAATTTGGTGACAAACGTCCATAAAATGACAGTGTTACTAGCGTGCATTGTGCAGTTTCCATGCATCCTTCTAACTTGGCAAATTTGTAGTATTTTCACTCCAGATGTTCAACACTGGCATTTTTTTAGACCTCCTTATGAATAGTACAGCTGTTATTTTTCACATCCTGGCTGAAATGTTTTCGCTCTTCCGGCACACAATAGCGCAGTCACTGTGGGAAGTCATTTTTTGGGACAGGTTAAAAAAAAATCTCAGTGACACTGTTCATGAGCAGAGGTGCTAAAACGCCCATGTTGAAAATTTAGTGACAAAAGTCCATAAAATTGCTGTGTTACGAGCATACATTGCGCAGTTTCCATGCACCCTCATAATTTCATGCATCTGTAATATTTTCACTCCAGATTTTCAACACTGCCATTTTTTCACACCTCCTTATGAACAGTACAGCTGTCATTTTTCATATCCTGCCCAAAATACGCATTTACACATCTGGCGCAGAATAGTGCAGTCACTGTGGGAAATCAATGTTCAGGACAGATTAAGAAAATTATAGTGACAGTGTTCATGAACAGAGGTCACAAAATGCCTGTGTTGAAAATTTGGTGAAATAATTCCACTGAATGACTGTGTCACATGCATGTGTTAATCTGAATGGGTACCTTGTGCTAAGGAAGGACAGAATGATGGGCAGAGGGGGAGGAGTGGCAATGTTCATTAGGGATAATAATAGAGATTATGAGAGTGGAGGAAGCAGAGGGCAAAGTGGAGGCCCTATGGGTCACCTTGCGAACTCCCGTAGGAGGGAAGATCAAGTTGGGGATGGTATATAGTCCCCCAGGACTAGCGGAGGACCTGGAGGATTGCCTGTTGGCTAACATTAAGGGGCAGTGTGGACTGGAAGGGGAAGGAGTGGTGTTGATGTAAGATCTTAATATGCCAGATACTGATTGGGGTACTATGACATCCACTGTAACCAGTGAGCAGAAGTTGCTGGATGGCTTCCTGGACTCGTTCCTCAATCAACAGGTGATGGACCCAGCAAGGGAGGATCATAGCCTGGATGTGGTTTCAGCAGATGGGGATCTTGTATGAGATCTGGTTGTGGAAGAACCCCTGGCTGGGAGCAACCACAACACAGTCTGGTTTTGGCTTAAACTGAGGGGGAGGGGGATCATTCAAGGACAATGATAGTTGATTTTGGGAGGGGTGGACTTTCAGAACAAGGGGGAAATTCTCAAGCGGCATTTGCGGGAGATAAAACCAGGTTTGGAAGTGGAAGGTAGGTGGGAGATCATAAAGCGGGGGCTACAGGAGGCCACCAGGACCTGTGCAAGAGTGAAGCACAAGGGCGGAAGGTCTTGTAAACCATGCTGGTGGACCAAGGAGGTCCAGGAGGCAGTAAGGGAGAAGAAGGCTGCCTACAGTAGGTACAAAAAAATGAGAGGAGAGAGGGATAGAGAGAACTATCACCTTGCAACCAGGAAAGTCACTAGAGTGGTGGGGGGCAAAGGCCTGGAAAGAACAGATGTTGGCACAGGGGATACAGGGTGGGGAAACGGGGTTCTTTAGATATATTGGTAAGTGGAGGAAGGTCAAGGGCTAGCTAAGTAGGACAGCTGGGAGGGTGGAAGGGGCTGGAGAGCAGGCTAAGATACTGAATGATTACTTTGCCTCAGTGTTCAATAGGGAGGAAGCTGGGAAACTTTCAAAAAAGGTGGTTGAACGACTCAGAAGGTGTAACAGACCTGACTATTTGGGTACCTGCTGAAGAACAAGCCACTGAGGGAGGTAGGCCAATGGTGAGATATAGGCTGGTTCTGCTGAATGGGGGGAATAGATGCTGATATTCCTATTGGTCGGGTGTGGGAATCCCTCCAGTCCCTAAAAAAGGATAAATCTCTGGGGCCTGATGCTATTCATCCTGTACTGAGGGAGTTGGCGGATGTTTTGGCTGCGCCATTGGTGGATCGCTTTATCTTGTTGCTCCAGACAGGGAGGGTGCCAAGGGATTGGAAGCAGGTGCATGTTGTGCCCATCCATAATGGGGGATCAAGAGAAGAGCTAGGAAACTATAGACCCATCAGTTTGACGTTGGTGGTGGGGAAGGTAACGGAGAGCATACTTAAGGAAAGGCTGGGAGGTTTCTTGGAGGAGATGTGTTACCTGGATGAGCAGCAGTATGGGTTTGTGCCAGGTAGATCATGTCAAACAAACCTTATAGAGTTCTATGAGTGGGTGACATCAGCACTCGATAGGAGGAGACCAGTGGTGTGCTGTTCCCAGAACTTCAGAAATGCATTTGATTTGGTCCCTGACATTGGCCTAAGGGAGAAGTTGGGGGGGATGGGGGTAGGCCCAGTGACGGCTAGGTGGATTGGAAATTGGCTTTCAGGTCACACTCAGTGGGTAGTGGTCAGAGGGGAGGTCTCATCTCCGAGGGATGTCATAAGTGGGGTCCCACAGGGATCAGTCCTGGGGCCACTCCTGTTTAACGCCTGCATCTCTGATATCAGGGAAGGTATCGGGTGTGAAATGAGTCTCTTTGTGGATGACTCTAAGCTGGGGGTGGTGGTGGTGGGGGAAGGAGGGGAGATTGGCCCTGCAAGAGTACCTGGATACTCTGGATAGGTGGTCCTGCACCTGGAAATTGAAATTTAACTCCTCCAAGAGCAAGGTACTGCACCTATGGTGGGAAAACCCTAATTATATGTACACCCTGGGGGGGATGAGTTGCAGGCCATGGCAGGGGAAAGAGACATAAGAATCTTGGTGGATGGTAACATTAATAATTCATAGTAGTGCAGGAGGGCTGTGGTCAGGGCAAATAGGCTGCTGGGATGCATTGCTAGGGGGATTACCTCAAAGAACAAGGAGGTGATTTTGCCACTGTACAACACCCTGGATTGACCACATATTGAGTACTATGTGCAGTTCTGGGGGCCGCACCTAAGGAGGGTCATCCAACTCCTGGAAAGGGTTCGGAGGAGAGCAACCAGAATGATCTGGGGCCTAGGAGATATGACATATGAGGAACGACTAGGGGAGCTCAACCTTTTCTCACTGGAGGAGAGACCTGGGTGACATGACTGATGTCTTCAAGTACCTCAGGAGAGTAAATAAGGTAAGACAAGAGAGGATCTTTTGACTGAAGGAGGGTGAAATCACCAGAGGACACAATTGGAAGATTGGGGGTGGTAGAATTAGGGGGTAAAGGTGGAGGAGGTACTTCACCGAGAGAGTGGTGGAACCGTGGAATGCGCTGCCAAGGGGTGCTGGTACAAGCAGCTACAGAGGAGGGCTCAAGAAAGGGTGGGACAGGTGTAGGCAAGGATTGAAGCAGAGGCTGGTTTGCCCAGGGGGGCATGACTGGGGGATGGAGTAACAGTGGAAGGAGACAGATAGAGGGCTACGGTACCCAATTAGGGTGCTGAAGCAGGAGCAGACTTGATAGACCAATAGGCCTAATTTGCTGACGTCTAGTATGTTAGTGTGTTAGTTTCCATGTATGCTCAGAAGTTCGAGCATTTTTAATACTTTCATTACAGATTTTAAACATTGCCATCTCTTCACAGCTCCCTATGATTGGTACAGCTGTCATTCTTCACATCCTGCTTGATCTGTTTTCGTACATCTGGCGCAGAATGGCACGGTTGCTGGGGGAACTAAAAGTTTGGGAAACATTAACAAAATCACAGTGCCACTGTTCATGAGAAGAGGTCTCAAATGCTTTCATGAGGTAGGGTCACAAAAAGGCCATGTTGAAAATTTGTACCGCAAATGCCAACAAATGCTCGGGGCATTAGAGTTTCTAACCATAATGTCTCACCCTGTACAGACTTGACAGGCATCAGGGGTGTGCATTTGGATTGCCAGCTGTAATGCTCATGCCATTCCACCCCCACCCCCCACCCTGCAGCCAGTGACAGGCATTGAGGTGTGCCTAAACTCTTCTGTCCCAGAGTTCACCCTATTCTCCTATACTGCACCCATTTCAGTGTATGTCCTTATGGAATGCGGTGACTGTAAAGTCGAAAACCCCAAGACACACCTCAACACGTGTCAGTGTCTGCAGGCTAGGGTGAGGTGAAATGGCATGAACGTTATGGGTGATGACCCAAACGCATACCCCAATGCTTGTCCATCTCTGCAGGGTGGAGGTGGGCTTGGCGTGAAGTTCAGTACTTCACTGCCATTCCTATTCTGCATCTGTCTAACTCCTGCATTTCCAATGCTAATACCAGCAAGCAAACATTCAGCATTGATAAATACTTATTAATATTTGTGTCCCAAATTTTCAGCATGGCCTTTTTTACCCCAGCTGATGAACCAGGTAGATGATTTTTTTTTCAAATCCCCACGAAACATGTTTTCGCATTTGCTCTGTGAAATCATGTTTCTGTTGGGATTTAAAAAGTTCCCTCTGTTTTAATCATAACATGAGACCATAAAAAGACAATGTTAAAAACCTGGGGTCAAAATAAAACAAAGTTATGAAGAAACATTGAATATTTGAATGATTACTGATAACTTTTTGGATTTTTGCAGATTTTGGCACCACATTTTCAATATAGTGTTGTTACGGTTGTTACCTCACCTCATGTACATGACAACTATCATGTTTTAAACCCGCTCCAAAACATGTTGTCACAGACACACCACAAAATCACTTTTTAGACAGAACTTAAAACATTTCAACTGTCTTGATCATAAGCTGGGGTCAGTGGTGTCAAAATGTCAAAAAACAAAGAAGTTATGCAGAAAGTTTGCATTTTTCCAGTGTTTACTCATACCTTCATCATTTGTTCAGATTTGGGCCACAAATATTCAGCATAGCCCTTTTGATACTCCACCTCATGAAGATGACAAGTGTTATTGTTTAAACCTCATCTAAAACATGCTTTTGCAGTCACTCTGCAAAATCACCTTTCAGACAGGATATGAAAAATTCCACCTTTTTTGACTGTGAGGTGAGGCCATAAAACATCTACAGTATGTCAAGAATTTTGTGGTCAAAATGTGTAGTTATGAACACACATTGATTTTTTTTCCAATTGTTTAACCAGAAATAGCACACTAAGCTGCAAACTTTTTTTTTACAGGTGTGGCCTGGGAAGTTAAGTGATTTGTTCAGGGTCACACAGTATGCAAGTGGGGGCTGTGGGATTCAAACCCAGGTTTCCAGATTTGCAGCTCAGAGCCTGAAACCACTGCGCTATACTACCTCACAAATTTGTTCAGCGTTTACTCATAACTTTGGCATACGTGCATATTTTGGCCCTAAGTTTTCAACAGAGCCCTTGTGTTACTCAACTTCATGAGCTCCACTTCATGATCATGCTAAGTGTCATTTTTTACATCCACTCTCAAGCATGTTTTTACTGTCACCCCATTTCACCCCCTTTCAGATAGGACTAAAAAAAAGTTCCACCTATCATGATCATAACATGAGGTCATAAAAGGACTATGTTGAAAATTTGGGGTCATAATGTTGAAGCCTACTGAAAATAAGATACTGCATCCTTGCTGGCTTATCCTGGGTAAATGGTTTGTAAAAAATGGTAAAAGCAGAACCCCCACTGCAAATGGAATATTGCATCCCCATTCTACTGACCATGGTAAATACAGTCTAAAAAGTGTAAAAGCAAGACACCACTGAACATGAGATATTGCATCTCAACTGACCAATCCTGAACAAACATATTGCAAAAGCATGTGAAAGCAGGACCCCACAAAAAATGAGATATTGCATCTCATATGTTCCATACTGGGTAAATGTATAAAAAAGCTGTGAAAAAGAAAGACTCCAGTACTGCAGAACCCCACTGAAATGTGCTGCTATGCTATGCTACCCTCAGAAAAAAAAGTTGTACTTCACTGAAAATGAGAAATTGCCTCTAAGCTTGGCCATCCTGGATGAATACGTTATTTATTTATTTTTTTTGGCCCCAGGTTGACTGACGCCACCAGGTAATCTTTTGTCCTCTAATCGCCATCCATCCCTGCACCTCCACATTACAGGTCATTGACGCATACCCCCATGGCTTACTCACAATGGCAGGGAGACCCTCATCTTCCACACCAGGACCGGATCCAGTATATGCAGCGATGCCCTCTGGAGGTAGTGCATTCTGACAATCAGCCATCAAGCCACGCAACCAGGGCCACTCTTTCTCGATTTTCTCCCCTTGCAGTGAGGAGGCATGCAGTAACTCCAGTGGAGGGAGTGTGCACACATCTGCACGCATTACTGCCAGGTGTCTGTCCCCTCTCTGCCCCTTATCTGCAGCATTGGCACACCACCATCCAGCCACCACCAGGGGCCAGTCCTAAGCTGAATACTGGCATCCCCCCCAGAGAAGGATAGCAATCCCTTGGATGGTCGATCCTTCTCCTCCCTTATCGACCCCTGGCAACCCGTGCTCGTTCCCGAACATGGGTTGGTGGTGTGGCATGAGGTAAGGTGTCCAGCACCTCAACCCTCAGTGCCACTGTACTGGCCAGGGTGAATACATTATTAAAATGAACAGCAGGCCCCATTGAAAGCAAGACTGCACTGTATATCTGCTGTACTATCTTGAGAAATACAGGGTAAAAATGGATAACAACAGGGCCCCGCCAAAAATGAGATGTCACATCTGAGCTATACTATCCTGAACAAATAGTTTACAACTGCGTCTGACTTCTACCAATTAAAAAGCGATAAGTGAGTCAGAGAAAGTTAATCAAAAGCAGTGCCATAAGCTCTCCCCTGTGGGCACTGCATAAAGTAAAACTGTAAAGGTGATTATGGATGTATTTTTTAAATAAATAAAATTATAAAAGATTTAGAGAAGCATCCGGTATGGGCATGTGCACCACATTTTAAATCTCAAGATTCAATGGGAGCTGAGTTATAAGTAGCCAAACATTTTGCCAAAATTTAGATTTTTGTAATTTTAGTATAATTTTGATAGTATTCATTGAACTGTTACACAATTTGACAGGTATGCAGGTTATTGGTACATCTGTATATGTACATAGTTTCAGATTTCTAGTTTCAAATGGGACTGGGTTATAGCCTGCCAAACATGTTGCCAAAATGTAAATTTCAGTTATTCCCCTCTCATTTTAAAACAGCATGTCCAAACTTAACCAGAGTTGAAAAATGTAAACTACTATACCACATGGTCATGTCTGAAAAAGTTCACATTTGTAGCTTTAAAAAGGATTGAATTAAAAGTAGTCAAACATTCACAACATTTAAAAATTAAATTTTGCAAAAATATAAACTACAACTTTATAAACCCCTGACATTTTAAAACTAGAGAATGCAATACCATTAACTGTGGCAGGTTCTTAGACCATACAAGGAGACTGTGTGTGTGCCAATTTTATTAATTGCTTGTTGCCAGAAATGACAAAATGACATCTGTACTTAAAGTCAAATCAGATGAGTCTTTTTAGCACAACAGTGGTAGACTCCAAAGTTGGAGCAAGAAAACACAGAGGGACAGATTCCAAGATGGATATGCCCTGGTGCAGTGCGACTTGCGCCAACACATATGGTGTATGTTGCACATTGCACCATGGGTTCCACTGGCTGGAATTCTAAAAGGCGGCTTGTGCCATGGCCCAGGCTGCTTGCGCCCAGGGGAACTTACACCTCCCAAGACCCCTACGGCACAGCAGAAGGGGGGGTTACAGCAGCATCTGCACCCAATTCTGAAAAGGGCAGCTGCTGTGACCCCTCAACACCATTCCAAGAGGCCCAGTGGCACTGTAGGGTTAGACCAGCTATTAGCTGGTGTAAGAGACTTCTGCCCTGCCAAGATGCCTGATGCCTCCCACATGACCCTGACCTGCACACTGCCATGCCACACAGACCCCCCATGACATAGTAACTCCCTCACCCCCTGGCAATACTGGGGTTCCACCTGCTGGCTCCCAGACCTGTGATGTGATGATGCCACCCCCTGGTGCCAGTATAAATCTGCCAACACCCCCATGGCTCACAGATTCATGTGGGCATGTCTTGAGGCTGGGGGGGTGGCTGTGCCCTGTCATTGGGCATGTCGGTGGCTTGTGGCACCCAGGTCAGGTGCACCCTTCCTGTGGCGCGCCACTGGAGGTGCCACAAGTCACAAGTAGTAGTTGCTGGGGACCCTGCCTGTTCTGGAATGTGGTGCAGGTTCTCTGACGTAGCAACTTATGTTGCAACTCGCATCCACCAACGAGGTGCGCCATATGTCTTAGAATCAGGCCCGGAGTTTCAACAATACCAACCTGAATGCAAGATATTTAATGATCACATTCAGTAAATTTATGATCTAGGGAGCCTGAAAAACATGCAAGTCTGGGACTTAGAGGTACTCAAAAATATGTAGTGGGAGAAGACAATTTCTGGGGCAGCAGGAAGGAAGAATTCTGGCTACTCCAACAGGGTAGGTCGATAGGAAAAGGAGTAGATCACTGTAAAGAACAGAGAGGATATCAGTGGGCTCAGTAGTGCTACTGAGTCAATCTGGCAACGCCGAAAGAGAAGGGGGGATGACTAGTCACCCAGAGAGGAACAGCAGGACTGCAAAAAGCTCAGCTCAGCTTATCAAATAAAGTAGTGATATGTGCATTGTTAATGTTAAAGTTCACAAAAAGAATTTTGGATCCTTCATCTATATGCTACCATAAATGTGTGACAAAATGTTACCAATATTTTTTTCTACTGCAAAGTTAAAACTGCTAAACCACTTTATCCAGTTGTGTTAGACACCAGGATACACTGGCTATGGATATGCATGTCAAATGTTAAGCCTATGCCTGCAAGAGCAGAGAAGTTACAAACATCCATATTTTGAGAGTTTTCACAAAATTTTGCAAAAATGTATATTGTAAAGTTTTGAATCCCTGTAAATTAAAAATCTCTAATCCAATTATCTCCAATCATTCTATAAGCATTACAAAAATATTACAGCTAATATTTTTCCTAGTCAAACTATCTCTTGTTGGGAGCTGCAATACTGAACATAGGATTTGCAAGAAAGTGAGTTGTGCTCACAACAGAGGGAGGGGAGCCTTTCAATTGTCTTTGCTTTGTAGCAGATATACTGCAGGTGGAGGCTGCTTCTAACTGAAAGGTGAAATAAGGAATTTACAATTATCAGGAAAAGACAGTCTTGTTACAATTCTTAAGATTTTCAGTGCAGGAAGATTTTAAACTCTGGGCGAAACATTTGTCACAAATCCTGAAATAAGTGCAGGTACAGGTTGTGTATTTGACCCAGACAGTAAACTGTTTTCTGTGTTTATCTTTGTTTGCCTTAAAAGGCAATTCCAAACTTTCTCAGGAAGTGATTACATCACAGAGACTTAATCAGCCAAATAGCTTGGGTAACAGACCTGAGAACATTATTATAAGCAAGTGTTTATAGCAAACTCATCAGAACAGCTAATATTTTTCCTAGTCAAACTATCTCTTGTTGGGAGCTGCAATACTGAACATAGGATTTGCAAGAAAGCGAGTTGTGCTCACAACAGAGGGAGGGGAACCTTTCAATTGTCTTTGCTTTGTAACAGATATACTGCAGGTGGAGGCTGTTTCTAACTGAAAGGTGAAATAAGGAATTTACAATTATCAGGAAAAGACAGTCTTGTTACAATTCTTAAGACTTTCAGTGCAGGAAGAGTTCAAAGCACAGCTGACTTATTTTGGGGCTGACTGCTTTCAGAGCACAAACCACCAGGCTGTTTTGGGGCTAGGGAGGTTTACCTGTGTCTGATTTGGATGTCTGGATTTTTCTCTGTTTGATTAGCAGGGGATTTTCTCTGTCAAATTGTTGTGTATAGTATCTTGCAGACAGGAAGGCACTCATCGCAGCGGTGGGTCAGAGCTCTTAGCTGATTGTTTTGTGAGGGCACAGTTTAGGCCCAACCCCTTCCCACCTCACCCCACCCACCCTGAAATAGTTCCTTTATACCTGGGGTTCTGACATCATTTCCTCAAGAGTGCAAGGTGCATATCAATGTCATATCCTGTCTAGCACACAGCACTGAAAATATACACATACACATTGTATAATATATATATATATTTCAATATAACAAACCAATCACTCACACAAGCACACACACACACACACAAAAAAAGTACATAGTCATGTGGGGAGTAGTGCAATGTAATGGCTGTGGGGCAGCAGTCTTCCGGGAGTCTTTCTGGAGGCTGAGATGCTGCCCTATTTGCAGACAGCTCTCTGCTCTGAGGGAGGAAGTTGCCCATCTTCAGGCCACACTGGACAGCAGTAGAAAACCTTTCCCCAGGCCAGACTGGATGGTAGGAAGGAATCCCCATCCAGGGAGCACCAGAGCCACCACCACTACCTCAGAGGTTGCAAAGAAAGCACAGCAGTTGGACCACAGTGGGCTCAGGGAGGGTGAGGAGAGGAACAGAGGCACACCCAGTCAGTTGTTCCACTCCACAATCCATACACCATTCTGGGGAGCACAGCTCCCCTATGGATGCACCCACGGAGGAGATTAAGGAGGCTGAGGACACCTGTCACAAGGGAGGCCCACAGGAAGGAGGCAGAGGATGCCACAAGGAAAGGAAGCAGCTCCTGGTGGGGGACTCAATTATTAGGGGGATAGAACTGGGGGGAGCAGGGAAAACTGAAGTAAGGTGCCTACCTGGTGCCATGGCTTGTAGGGACAGGAAGCGCATCCTCAGGATCACGAGAACAGCTGCACTGGAGTCTGAGCTGGATGTCATTGTCCACCTAGGGACAAATGACTTGGCTCAACATGAGCTTAGAGCAGTGCAGAAGGACTTTTAGAACTGGGAGAGGCCTAAGACAAGTAGCACACACAGTATCCTTCTCAGGGTGTCTGCCTGTAAATAGTATGAGTGAGGCAAGGGTACTTTGCACCATGCAGTTTAATGAGTGGTTGAAAAATGTGTGGAGCACAGGGGTTTGGCTTCTATTGGGGACTGGGGTTCCACCTGGAGGGACACCAGCCTATACTGGCAGGATGGTCTGCATCTGTCCAGGAAGGGACAAGTCTTTGAGCAATCAGTTTAAATGCTTCATTGGCAAGCTTTTAAACTAGTCAAGGGTGGAGGCACTGATAAGCAGCAGAAAATCCCAGCCTCTCCCTACAAAACAGGGTACTAAATGGGAAAAAGACCGAGGTAGAAAGGTCAGTGGGGGATGCTGCAACAGAAAGTAAAGCCATCAAAAAATGGAGAGCAATGAGTACCAATGCCCGTAGTCTGAGTAACAAGCTTCCTGAATTAGTGGCCTTGATGGAGGAGGAACATCTGGATATCGTGGCAGTCACAGAAACATGGTACACATAAAACCATGACTGGGATGTAAACATACCAGGATACACTATCTACAGGAGGGACAGGGAGGGTAAAAGAGGAGGAGGAGTAGCTCTTTACATAAGGGAAGGAATCAAAGCAACAGAACAAAAGGGTAAACAGGGAGGAGAAGAAGCACTGTGGGTAAATTTGGAGACCGGCAATGGCACCACAATCCGCACAGGGGTTGTATACAGACCCCCTTCTCAGGGGGAGGAAATGGACAAGGAAATGATAGAGAGTATACTTAGTATGGCAGAAAAAGGGGAGATATTGCTGATGGGTGATCTGAATATGCCAGATGTTAACTGGAGTGCAGTTGCAGCAGCCACTTCTAAGAGTGGGGTTATTCTAGATGCCCTACAGGGGGCATGCCTTAGACAACTAGTATTGGAGCCCACTCGAGAGGAAGCAATCTTAGACCTGGTTCTCTCAAATGGAGATGAAGAGAGGATCACAGATGTAGAAGTGGTAGCCATCTGGGAACTAGCGACCATCAACAGTATGGTTCATAACAACACAGCAATAGAGTCAAGCCATACAAAGACAAAGGTACTGGATTTTAGGAGGGCTGACTTTGTCAAAATGGGTGAGTGCCTAAGGAATGCACTAGCAAATGGGCAGGAAGGAGGGTGGAAGAACAATGGGGAATAATAAAACTGCCATCACAGAGGTACAAGCCTTTGTGTAAAGCAAATAAACAAAATGAAACGAGGTAAGAAACACACTATGGTTCTCAAAGGAAGTGGCAGTGAAGGTTCAAGAGAAAAGAAAGCATTCAGGAAGTACAAGGAATCACAGAAGGAACAGGACAGAGAACTGTATCAGTTAAAAGCAAAGGAAGCTGGGAAGGCAGTCAGAACAGCAAAGGCCCAAACCGAGGAAAAGATAGCCAACTCAGTTAAGAAGGGGATAAAACCTTTTATAGGTACATCAGGGAGCAAGTAAGTCCAAGGGAGGGATAGTGAGGCTTGACAAAGGGAGGGAGGGTGGGCAGAGGGTGACTGTGAAAGGCAGAGATACTAAACAAATATTTTTGCTCAGTATTTACAAAGGAAGAGGGGAGGTACCTAAAACAAACAGTAGAAACACTCTGGATACAAGTTGATACCAGCCCATTTATAGAAGAAAGGGTTCTGAAAGAACTCTTAAAACTGAAGATGGACAAAGCAATGGGGCCTGATGGGATCATCCCAGAATTCTAAAAGAACTAAGGGTAGAACTAGTGACACCACTGACTACCCTCTTTAACAAATCATGGGAGGATGGGTGGTCACCCAAGGACTGGAGGAGGGCAGATGTGATTCCCTTCACAAAAGTGGGAGCAAGGCAGAAGCAGGAAACTACAGACCTGTTAGTTTAACCTCAGTGGTAGGGAAAATGGTGGAATCACTTCTGAAGGAAAGAATTGTTGAGTATCTAGAGGCCAGAGGGCACAGGACCCAAGGCAGCATGGATTCACAGCCGGAAGGTCATGCCAGACAAATCTGATAGATTTCTTTGACTGGGTGACCAAAGTAGTTGATCAGGGAGGGCTGTGGACATGGCCTACCTAGACTTTGTAGAAGGCATTTGACACAGTCCCACACAAAGATTAATATACAAGTTAGCCAGCCTGGGAGTGGGTCCCAAGATGACAGCCTGGGTAAAGAATTGGGCTGGAGAATAGGACACAGAGGTAATAGTAAATGGGTCCCTCTGAAAAAAGGGGGTTAGTAGTGGGGTACCGCAGGGTTCAGTATTAGGACGGTCCTCTTCAATGTCTTTATAGCTTACATTGCAGAGGGACTGGAAGGAAAGTATGTCTCTTTGCAGATGACACAAAGATCTGCAACAGAGTTGATGCACGAGTGGAGTGGAAAGGATGAGAAGGGACTGGCAAGGTTAGAGGAATGGTCAAATGTATGGCAGCTTAGATTCAATGCTAAGAAGTGCAAGGTAATGCACCTGGGAAACAAAACCCATGGAAGAGTACACAATGGGGGTGAGATACTAACAACAACAAAATGGAAAGGGACCTGGAGGTGATATCAGATGACCTAAAGGTGGGCAAGCAATGTGAGAGGGCAGCAAGGAGGGCTGGGGGGATACTGGGATGCATAGGAAGAGGCATCACCAGTAGAAAACAGGAAGTTATTATCCCTCTGTACAGACAGCTAGTGAGACCCCATCTGGAGTACTGCGTGAAGTTCTGGAGACCCAATCTCCGCAAAGACATAGACAGGATGGAAGCTGTCCAGAGGATGGCAACTAAAATGGTGCAGGGTCTACACCGGAAGACATATGAAGAGAGACTTAAAGAGCTTAATATGTATAGCCTCGAGGAAAGGAGGGAGAGGGGAGACATGATAGAAACTTTCAAGTACCTCAAGGAATCAACAAAGTCCAAGAGGTAGCATCTTTCAAAAAAGAGTGTGCAAGAACAAGGGGACAATTTGAAGATAGAAGGCGGGTGGCTCAGAGGTAATTTAAGGAAGTATTTTTCACGAGAGGGTTGTGAATGTATGGAACGCCTCCAGAGGAGGTTGTGGAGTCAAAAACAGTGGTGGAATTCAAGCATGCATGGGACAGTCATAAGGCAATTCTAGGGGTTGGGGGTAGGAAGAAGTAGGCTGCTGGTTAACTAGGACCTGCAGCTTATCCATCAGGTAGGGAAATGGGCAGACTGGGTGGGCCAAGCGGTCCTTATCTGCCGTCAAATTCTATATGTTTCTATGCTTATTTACACATGATTAGCTGCAAAGGTGCCTGAGTTATATGCAGATGAAATTGTTTTCATAAAATTTCCTGCAAAAAATAAAATGACAAATTTTGAAAAAGTATAATTTTGTGACAATGTATCATATTGCAATGGAATTTGGCACATTGTTAGAACACCTATCATCAAAGAAGCATGCCAAATTTAAGATATTTGACCCAATAGAAAGCTGAGCTATATGCAGATAAAAAATGTTCATGAAAGTTCAGACAAAAAATAAAATGACAGACTTTGAACACCTACAATTTTGACACTTTACATCTAAATTTCATGATATTTGGCAGATTGTTGGCTATCAATGCACAATGTATACATGCCAAATGTCATATCTCTTGCTTAAATGACAGCCAAGTTATTACCAAATCAAAACATTTCAAAAATTCGGCAAATTTATGATGAAATTCTACTAAATTCCATGGAATTTTGAAAACATTCATTGAAATTCTATGAATTTGGAATTTTCCCATTCCACACTGCTCTATAAATATCCTTTTTTAAGTTTGTCATAAGCATGTGTGCAGTAAACATTTTCTTCTGAAGAGTGAGTGGGTTTTGAGAGGTGTGACACTGTTGGTCCAATGCAGAGCAGTCGGCAAGGGATGCATCAGTGCCACACCAATCATCAGTCAGGGTGATCATGGCACAGTTTTGTCGTGCTGGGTGGAAACTTTGTGTATTTCAAAAGAAAGATCTGACCCAATCATAGGGTGTCTCTTTCCATTGATCTGCATGACACTGCCCAGCAAAGAGCTGATCTGTGTCCTAAGCAGCCTGCTTCACATCACCCACTTTCAATTTTTGCTGTTGCTGCATGCCCATGTCTGTCTGTGCTGTCTCCCCCCATGCACTCTCATTTCTCTCATTCCCTTGTCGCACTGTGGCTTCTTATTGTCTATCTGCACTGTCCCCCCGCTCTCTCCTGCTGCTGTTGCTGCTAGTCCCATGGCTGTCTGTTCTGCTCCCACTCCCTCCCATTCTTCTTATGCCCAGTGTCCATCTGTGCTGCCCCCCACTCCCTCCTGTTGCTGTAACCACTCACTCTGCTGCTGTCTGTTCTGTATTCCCTAATCCGTTTTGTCTGCCACCTCATGCCCCCACCATCTTGCTTCTTCTTTTCTCCTTTTGCTTTTTTGGAGGGTTTCCCATTGCCCATTATCCATTTCTTCAACAATGTGCTATAGAGGCTCCTACCCCCTCTCTCTTCCAGGTGTGCAGTGTGTCATCACTACCCAGCAAACAGCGACATCAATACCTTGATTTTTCTGCAATTTTCCTTGTCTCCCTTTCAAGTCACACATCTAGTTCTTTCTGAATTCTTCTGTGTTTAACTTAACTCTTCTTCTCACTTAATCCTCTTTATTCTTTCTCCAGCAGTACTTGAGTCACACAGTCACTCTTCGGCGTTGGCTGTAATACAAGTGTGCAGCTGAATAAATACCCTGCAAAGCATTTGACTGAAAGCACTCCCAGTTGCACTGTAACAAGGGGTACAAAGGAACACTTTTAGCAGAACCTAATTTGCTTACTACAAGACTGTCCTGCTGTTTTCTTGCTCCAAGCCCTATTCTGCCTCAGGAGCTGATGACAGGATGTCAAGTCTGTGCCATCTCTCTTTTTGAGCTGGTCTCACTGTAGGACATAAACAGTGTTGTTTCTTCTGCCTCTCCTTGCACTGCCTCACTCCAGCTGTAACTAAGGAACCTACTGGCTTGTCTGAAAATAGGCTTGGAGCTGAAATCCCCCTCGCAACCATACTCGATACTGTAAAACAGAAATATTGTTGGCAAACGTCCGACATTGATAAATGCATGTTAATATTGTAGTGTTTTCCCTCAGTGAGATTTTTATCTCTTCAAGCTCCTTTCCTATGATAAAGCTGATCTGTATTGTACACTTTTTGGTAATGCTATCAGATTCATTACTTTTTTATGATAATTTCCTTCATCAGTAAACTACAATAAGGGAAAATCAGTATGGTGTGATGGAGGATAAGGTGTATTTTTCCATTTTTTTTTTGTTATTCCAAAAAAAGAAATGGCAATAATAGTTAGTACTATACACAGGGGGTGGGATATTCAGACTGCACCAGGCTGTGGTGCAAGCCTGGGCGCAGCGCAACTGGGATGTGCCAGGGCGCTGACAGGGTGATATTCAATGGTGCTGTGCCATGTATCAGCACAGTTGAATATCGCTCTGTGGCCACCCGCATTGTGCATTGCGCAGTGGCACTGCACCAGTGCAAGTGGCCAGAAGAGGGGCAGGGGATCTTGTGCTGACAATTGCTTCGCTAGGGTGCATCAACTGCGATATTCAAAGGAGCACATGCAAATGAAGCCATAATGCATGCAAGGTGCAAATGGGGCCATTTGCATGTCAAGATGGCCCCATTTGCATGCAGGTGTGCCCATCCCCGGCGACTTGCACCTGGCGTCCAGCCAGGCTGCAGCCATCAGGCACCGATGCCCCCTGCACAAGTGGGAAAGTACCCCACAGCCTGATTGCGGGCATAAATATATAAATAATAATTTCCTATATACCTGGTGGTCCAGTGGACCACTCCCAGCCTGATCACAGGCAGAAGAATAAATATAATAAACTACTATACCCCTGGTGGTCCAGTGGACCGCTCATAGCCTGAACGCGGGCAGAAGTCTAAAAAAAGATTAGAACCCATCCCTGGTGGTCCAGCGGTACCCCCCTCCCCACCCTTTCACTGAGCCCTGCTACCCCGCATCCCCTCGGTCAGCAGTGGGTGGCAGCTCCTCACCTGCAAGCCACCCAGCCATCCGCTGACTGACTGTGTACAGTACAGCTGTACGCCCATTGGTCCACAGCATGGGCCAATGTATGTGCAAACCCTACCATACTACACAGTCCAGATATGTGAATGAATCCATTCACATATCTGGACCGTAGTGGCAGAATGGTCTGCACGCTCATTGGCCCACGCTAGGACCAGGGGCGGTAGCCAGCGGTATGCAGTCAGTCGTGGGGCAGCCGGGTGGTTTGTGGGTGGGGAGCTGCCATCCACAGCTGACCGGGGAGCGAGGTGGTGGGGCACAGTGGGAGGGTGGGGGGGCACCGCTGGACCACCAGGGATGGGATCTAAACTTTTTTTAGACTTCTGCCCACAGTCGGGCTACGAGCAGTCCACTGGACCACCAGGGATATGGGACTGTTTGATTTCCTACTTTTGACTGCGATCCGGCATGGGGGGGCGCTACCCGATGGATGGTGCTGCCAGAGCTCGGGTGGCCACCCACAGCTGGCAGCTGCTGTGTTGTGCCCTGAAACATGGCAGCTCACCTGTGGGTTGCCGGCTGTTGCTCCTTTATTTTTTTGAACAACTGTATGCGGTGCATGTAGGGGTTGCACCTGCATGGGCTCCGCACATCCAGGGCTGAATATCGGGATGTGCGGGGGTATGCATGGTGACGCCAACTTGCACCGCATACATCTAATGCCCTGGCGCATCCGGATTTGTGCCATGTACTTTCCCCTTTTAAATATCATGCTGGGGTGCATCAGTGGGTTGTGCATGGCGCAACTGTGTTGCGCCGTGAGCATCCCTTCTGAATATCCCACCCAGAGGAAAATTACCAGTTATTCTAATAAATTGTGCCTGCACCTTAACAACAACCAGTTCTATTGGCTGAGTGATAGATTAATTTACAATAATTCAGTCAGAATGCTGTGACAGTATACATAGAATGTACAGTACATCATATTTCACTAATTTATTGTACTGTACAAAGGGTGACCAGTTGGTTTCAGACACATCTAATTTTCCTATTAATTGATGGCTAATTCTCTCATTATCAGCAGTTAGGCTTAGATAATGAAACCGTTCATCACCTGTTGGCACTTTACTTGATTCCCAGTTCCTTAATAGCAGTCTTTTAATTTCTAATGATGCTGCTAACAGCCAGCTGTTTTTGACAGTAGGGGGCTTTAAAAAGCTCAGGTGTTCTATGACTTCACAAGTTGGTGACTTTCTCACAAACCCCACAAAAATTGTTCCATAGTTCAGAAACAGCAGGACACTCCCACAGTATATGAGTCATGTTTGTGTTCACCTCTCCACACCTCCAACAATTGCCACCAGGAGAAGGCCCACCCCTTCTAATTTGTGAGGCATACAATAGTATTGATGCAACCTCTTAAACTGAACTAACTTGCCCTGAAGTTCTCATATACATTTTGTTGCAGACCCAAATATGTTATCTCTTTCTCCATTATTTCTGGCTGGTACCTTTATAACAATAAATTTCCTAAGATTTTTGGACTCCCCCTCTCTTTCCTCCATTAGATATCAGTTAAAACAGACTTCCAGTGATGGCTCTGCCTGAGTAGGACACTTGCAGAGGAACTCCATCTGCCAATCCATCAAAAACTACCCTTTTCCCTTCTATTGAATCACTGGTATCTGACCTATATATCTGGGAACTTCGGTAAAACATTTCTGCTATTTTCTACAATATTTCTAACAAGGAAAATGGACATTGAAATGAAAACACCAATTAGGCACACCCCACCACTGACACCAGACAGGGCAGGGAGCAGTAAAAAATCTAAACAGGCTGCAAGTAAAAACACATCGGATGCAGCTAACAAAATTCCTCTAATAGAGGAGAAATTTATGTCTGAGATTAAAGATAGCAAAGAAGCTATTGCTCAGCTGGCACAAGAATCTAAAGCTACAAGAGAAGATTTAAGTACAATCAATACATGACTTACCAATGCCGAGGCAAGGATCTCATCTGTGGAATACTGGAGGACCAGAACCGAACAAGACCAACCAGCACTTAGACAAAATAAATAAAAAAACTTGAAATAAAACTTGAAGACTTGGAAGATAGATCTCAACATAACAAACTTGTGATTTATGGGCTTTCTGAATCCTCAGAAGGCTCTGATTCTATACATTTCTCACAAGTGCTGTGCAAGAATATCACCGGAACATCTCCGAATGGCATCTCATATGTAATTGAAAGAACCCATAGGGCACTGAGGCCTATGCCTGCCAAGGGAGAATATCCAAGACCATATATTGGTAGATTTTTGAACTATCTGGACAGAGTTCATGTATTCAGGAAAGTGAAAGAACAGAAGGATATTTCCTGGGACGGCAAAAAAATCCAGGTGTCACAAGATCTCCTGCAAGAAGTCAGACAAAGGAGAAGAGATTTTTCCCCAATTGTGAATAAACTTCTCTCAGCAGTGATAAAATTCCAAATGTCCTACCCAGCTAAAGTTTCAGGCCCGAATATTCAAACTGTGCCAGGCTGTGGCGCAATCCTGGCCACAGCTCAACTTTGTTGCGCAGGGGTGTGGCCTAGGCGATATTCTATGGAGCTGTGCTATGGTGCAGCAGCTTTGAATATCGCACCCTGGCCACCCCCACTGTGCATGGCGCAGTGGCACTGCACCAGTTGGCCAGAGTGGAGCATGGAGAAGTGCTAGCGCAAGTGCCATTGCGCCATGCACAGCACCTGCGATATTCAAAAGAGGACATGCAAATGGGGCCATAATTTATGCAAGGTGCACAGGGGGCCATTTGCATCTCATTATGGCCACATTTGCATGCCATTAGCATGCAGGTGCGCCTATCCCCGATGACTTGCGCCTGGCAACCTGCCAGGCAGCAGCTGTTGGGGACTGACACCCCCTGCAGCCCGATCATGGGCATTCGTGTAAAAGAACCTCCCCGTCCAATATCCCTGGTGGTCCAGTGGACCTCTATGTGCCCGATCGCAGGCATCGGTATAGTACCCCCTTCCCCATGTCCAATATCCCTGGTGGTCTAGTGGACTGATTGCCGCCCAATCGCGGGCATCTGTAACACATAAAATACACCTACTACCCTGGTGGTCTAGTGTACCCTCCCCCACCCGCCCACTGAACCCCACCACCCGCTGCCCCGTCAGCCTGCGGTGACAGCACCCACCCGCATGCTGCCCGCCGCCTACCGACTGACAGCTCAGTAGGGCTGTCGTCCATTGGTTTCGGTGTGATAATGGGCATGCAGCTTCATATTGTACTACTAGTCCAGATATGTGAACTAATCATTCATATCTGGACTGAGTAGTACGGTATGGGCTGCATGCACTGAATGAATCATTCACATATCTGACTGAGTAGTGGATATGGGCTGCATGCCCATGGTTCATGCTGTGAACCAATGGGCGTGCAGCCTACTGGCTGTCGGTCGGTAGGCGGCGGGGTGGCATGTGGGTGGGGTACTGCCACCCGCCGCTGATGGGGGGAGCGCGGCGTGGGGCCAGTGGGCAGGTGGGAGGGGGTACCCAGACCACCAGGGTAGTAGGGTATTTTATGTGTTACAGATGCCATCGGGCAGCGATCGGAAGGTCCACTGACCACGAGGGATATTGGACGTGGGGGTACTACACCGATGCCCACGATCGGCACAGAGGTCCACTGACCACTAGGGATATAGAAGGGGGGGGCTTATTCTCTACACAAATGCCTGTGATCAGGCACATAGAGGTCCACTGGACCACCAGAAATATAGGAGGGAGGGAGGGTATTTCACTACAGGGATGCCCACGATGAGGCATGGGGGGGCGCCGCCAGGTGAGGCAGGAACTCGGGTGGTCACCCACAGGTGGCAGCTGTCGTGTTGCAATGTGGCAGCTCACCTGTGGGTGGCCATCACTTGTTCCTTTTTTTTTGGCTTAACTTTGTGCAGGTGCGGGTAGGGGCTGCGCATGCATGACTCTGCACATCCTGGGCTGAACTCCCGGGCTGTGTAGGTTATGTATGGGCATGCCTCTACCTGTGCTCTGCATACATTACTGATGCACCCCGCGCATCGGGATTTGTGTGGGCGACTTTTCCTTTTGAATATCGTGGTCGAGGCTCCCATGTGATTGTGTATGGTGCAACACTGTTGCGCCATGTGCAACCCTTTTGAATATCTGGGCCACAATCTCTAAAGACAGCTAAACTTTCAATCTCTAAATCCACACATTTTTGAGTTGTTAGATCAAGCCTCATCCCAACTCTTGATTCTGTTCCCCAGCCTGTTTAAAAAAGGATGAGTTTCTGACTTCTTTATTTGTATTCAATTTAAACCCAGCTTCTGTTTAGGTTGAACACATGCTTATTTTTGCAGTATTGGAACTTCCTGATTTCTAAACTTTGGTTGTTTGTAACTTTCAAGGATTGTCATACTATTACCTTTGTTCAGAGTGGGGAGTTCATTTGGGGAATGCACAGAGGTTCTATGGCTTCATTTGTGTAGGTGTTGCTCCATTTCTTTTGTATAGATGCCTAGTATGGGTGCTACTAGTTTCACAACACTGTCTTGCTTAACCAGGACATGGAACGTCCTAGACCCAAGCTTTCTGGTGCACTATACCAGTGGCTCAATGGTTTTAAACTAGGATGATCTATTAAGCATATTTTACTTATTCAAAGGGGTAGCAGTGAGTCCTTTTTGTTCAAAATGGATTAAAGTAAATTAGCAAAGTTTTTTTTTATGATATAAAAACTTCTTTGGCTTCCAGAAGCTACCAAAGATAGTGGTACCACCCCCTCCCTCCACCGCTGCAAGAACATCAGGCAATTCCAGCTTGTTAGGTAAGTTTTTACTTTACTTCTTCATATAACTTTCATAAATAAGAACTACCCCCTTTTTGTATATCTTTGGTGCAGTTTGATGTCCTTTTTTAGAATATAACATAGTGCAATATAGTTTTATATTTTGGTATGAAATATGGGGTCTTTCTTTACAAAATCTTGGTATTTTCGAATAGAATTAATTACCTTGTGCATTTGGGGTCTTATTGATTTTTAAGCTGATAGAGCTGCTGAATTATTAGAAGGGACGAGGTTGTCGATGGTGATATTCTGAAGATTGATGGCAAGGTCTATTAAGTTATTTCAGTGTACACATGGTAAGCATATACCTACTTAAATAGGAACTTAATTCTACTCAGTATTTTTTATTTATATTATGATGTATTTGGGTATTTCCTTCGTGCAACTTTCTTAAAGGGGAATATGTAATTATGTTCAATTCAAAACTCATATACAAAAGATTTCATATAGAGTCTGTCTTTGTTAAATAGAGGACACATACTACAATTTGGACCACTGTATTTCTTTTGGGGACCCCAATTTGACCCAACTAGAGAGATACTGTAATTGTCTGTTAGAAAAATAAGTTAAACCCTTTAAGCCCATTAAATAGGGAAGAGGGTCGACAACCTATAACTTCCACATCAGGCTTTTTTTTTGTTTGTTTTTATTTTCTGTTTCTCAGACTGCTGATAAATTGTGGAAACTATCTCATGTTTTATAAGAATAACAAATAGCTGCAGCCCATTAAATAGGGACTATGCTTATTTGTTACCAGGCAAACAAACGAACAATTCTTGCTAAACAGGGTTTAAGTTTGGTCTGGTCACAGGCATTTTTATTTCTCTCAGCTGGTAAAAAAAACATTCCATTTAATTATTTAGATTTTAACAGACATCTCTCTTTTGCTTTGTTTCTCTTATTCTTTGGGTCCCTAGTAAAGTGCACAGGTAAATCCCAATACAAAATTATACTTAAATTACTTTTATGATACTCTTCTCCTTTCATCTTGTCAAAATGCTACACTTCTCCTTATGTCCTCAGATCCAACACAAACTCTTAATTATATTACTTTAAATTGGTAATTGTGCATTGTTTGTTCCTTAAGATGGATTCCCCACATAATTACCTAGTCCATGCAAATTTCTGGTCACCAAAGCAGGAACATGTAGAAATGTTTATATTACCTCGATAAAACAATCACTTCTATGTATTTATAGTTAAGGGGAGGTCATTTCCTAATGGTGTATTATATTTATTAGTTGTTCCCAAAAGTGGGCACTCATTATCTTTGGTAACTCTGGAGAAAATTAAGAAATGTAGATTTTTTTTGATTGAATAACACTTTGTGAGGATGTTACAAATTAGTATGCTAGTTCCAATAATAAGAAGCAGCAATGTTTGTATACTTTACTTTATGCTGCTTTTTTGTTTCATTTTTTTCTTTCCTTTTAAATATATGAGTCACATAAATCTGATAGCAGTCTTTTAATAGTTACACAAATTTCACTTGTGATGGGTTAGAGCAGGTAGACAAGGCAGAATGTCTCACAGTGCCTGAAGAGTTTAGGAGGACAGTCTTAGGGATTGGGAGGGGTGGATGGTAACATTCTTAACCTCCTTTTTACCTTTCCATTTGTCAACCAAATTGTTTGGTTTTGTTATAGTATGTTTTGGGGTTTTTACATGTTAGTTGTGGGTGATTGTTTGGGGGGGAATGGATTTCTCTAGTGTTCATGGACCTTAAGAGAATGATAGGGTGGGGTAAGGGGACTTCACTAACAGCTAAGGCAAGAATATTCAGAATGGGCTACTTTATTCATTTATTGATGCAATTGTTAGTAATTTAACATGAGTTTGATTATTCTTAATGCAGCATCTTGGAATATAAAGAGTTTGCACTCAAAAACTAAAAGGATATCAATTTTAAATTATATTATATCTATAGGTTATAATTTAATTTTCCTACAAGAAACACACCTATTAAAATCTGAGATTGGTTTTCTCAAAAAAAATTTATTTTAAATTAGTTTATGGGTCAGGAAAATATACTGCCAAATCAGGAGTAGCTGTCCTAATTGATACATTGGTGGAGTCCCATCTCTTAAATCTTATTATAGACCAAGAGGGTAATTATGTTGTTGCAGAGGGAACAATTGGCCAAATCAAATATATTTTGGGATCCATATATGGACCGAATACTAGTTTGGCATCCTTCTACATGAAATTAATCTCTCTTCTTGCTCCTTATCTCTCATATACTATCATTTTAGGAGGTGATTGGAACCTACCTTTAGATGCCTATACAGACAAGCAGACTATTCCAAAACATACTATCTCAGCTGATAATAAAGCAATATTAGATCTTATTAGAATATAAGGTCTCTCTGACCAATGAAGAATACATTTTCCAGAGAAAAAACTTTTACTTTTTTTCTCAGGCACACAATTCATTCTCAAGAATAGACTATTTTCTCATTTCTAAAAATCTACTTTCCTCTGTATATGATCCACAGATTCTTCCCTGTGTTTTATCTGACTATTCCCTTGTTCATATTAAGTTAAAATTAGGATCACCGCATCCTAGAGTTTTCACATGGAGACTAAATCCTAATTTGCTGAGACAGGAATATATAGTTAATTATATTAATAAAGCAATTTGTTTCTTCTGGAAACAAAATTCCCATTCCATAGAGAAAACTGACATGATTTGGGCATCCTTCAAATGTTATCTCAGAGGAGAATTTATTAGATTTGTATCTAAAGTTAAAAAACAGAGAACTGAAAAATGTAAGGAAATTACCAAAATGTAAGGTGATTTGGAAGCAAAAGATCAAAATAGCCTAACCAGACAGGAAATTCAAAAAATTCCAACTCTCAAAGAAGAATTACAATTTATAGCCAATGAAAAAGTGGAATTCCTGCTTAACAGAACAAAGGCCTCATATGCATATTTTGGGGAAAAACCTAGCAAACATCTTGCATACAGGATTAAAAAATGGAGCAAGCTAGGCTTATTGAATCCATAATCTTGGACACCCAAAACAAGATACTAATTGACTATAATGATATCTTAAATAAGTTTTATACTTTCTATTTTAACCTGTATGGGCCTATCTCAAATCCTCCTACTTCTGAATTAATTGATAAATATTTACTTAACTTTTCACACACCCCAAATTAGCAATTTAGAAGCCCCAGATTAAATTTACCAATCACTTCTAAGGAAATAAAACAGGCTATAGATAACTTTAATATTAATAAGGCACCAGGACTGGATGGTCTCATACCAAATTTCTATAAAAAATTTGAAAGAGCTTTGATCCCTATTTTAAAAGAGCTGTTCAGCCATTTACTGTTGAAAGGGTTTTCTGACACTTCATTATTAAAATCTTAAATAATTCTCCTCCCAAAGCCAAATAAGTTAAAACAAAACATTTCCAATTACCATTCTATTTCATTAATAAACTATGATATACAAATTTTAACTCATATTTTAGCTAAAAGAATACAAACAATATGGCAGAATCTGATAAGCCCAGATCAGGTAGGTTTTATGTCTTCCAGCAAGCATCTGATCATTTGAGGAAAATCTCTCACATACTTTCTGCATCCGGGGGGGCTAGGCAATCCTTTGCTTTGGTCTCCCTGCATGTGGAAAAAGATTTCAACAGAGTTCACTATAACTTCCTATATGCTACCCTATGAAAATTTGATTTCCCCCAAAGATTTATTGATTGGCTCAAAATTTTATACTCAAAACCAATGGCAAGAATTAGCTGTAATAATTTACTCTCCCCTCCCCTTAAGCTCCTGCAAGGTACTAGATAAGGCTGCTTCCTTTTGCCTATTTTGTTTAACTTATCTTTAGAACAGCTAATTTACTTTTTAAATTCTGAGACAGCTATTAAAGGTATTACTATTTCAAAATTTTAATTTAAAATATCTGTCTTTGTGGATGACATTCTGCTTCACGTCACAGATCCAATTAATTCAATTAAAGCTACCTTGAAGATTATAGATAAGTACAACCAAGTTTCTAACTATAAACCAAATAAAGAAAAAATTGAAGTTTTGCCCTTAACAAATTTTTTCCATAAGGAAGAAGTAATCAAACTTGGGCTTTCATGGAATCTGTCTGAAATTAAATATCTAGGAATCTTAATATCTAAGGATGAACATCAAATAGTAAAAAGAAATCTAGATGAAACTATCTAAAAAATTACTCAAGATTTAAAAAGATGGTTCACTCTTCCCATTTCTTGTCAAGGCAGAATACATATTATAAAAATGAATATCTTTCCAAGAATATTTTTTCCCCTCAATATGATTAATATATTTATTTATTTATTTATTGCTAACCAGGTAGGTACACTAGACAGCATGGCTGCCTTTCTCCCTCTCAATCGGTTTACTAAACTTCAGTCAATAATTAAATGGGTACCTATGGCTAAAAGATACACCCAGAATAGTTTATAATAAGCTCATGCTCCCTAAAAATCTAAGGGGACAGAAAATGCAGTTTTTTTTGTTTTACTACATGTCTTCACACATGAACAAATATTTAAAATGGCTTTCCAACAAAGACTGGTCCCCACCCTATATCCACTCATGGGTTATGTTAGAAAATGAGATTATAAATAAACACAATATTTGCACTGAGGCTATGTTATATACCAGTCTTAAAAAGATCCCTACAGAACTAAAAAACACTGTTGTTTGCATTTCCTTAAAAATCCATAACCAATTTTGCTGTATTTTTCACATAAACTTAGCTCAGAGTCTACATCAACCTATTCTATACAACCCAAATTTCAAGATACATGGGAAAACGTTTACCTCTAAGTTTTTGCCCTGCGCAAAAAAATTATATGTAGAACTTTATTAGAAAAATAAAAATGTGGTGCCTTCTTTGAAATCCAAGGGGAAGATTACACAATGGGTGGGAGGTAGTAACAAAAACAAAAAAGGAAAGGGACCTGGGGTAATCATATCAGATGACCTTAAGGTTAGCAAGCAATGTGAGAAGGCAGTAGGGAGAGCTGGGGGTATACTGGGATGCATAGGGAGAGGCATCACCAGCAGAAAACAGGAAGTTGTTATCCCTCTGTACAGACAGTTGGTGAGACACCATCTGGAGTACTGCATCCAGTTCTGGAGACCCCATCTCTGCAAGGACACAGACAGGATAGAGGCAGTCCAGAGGAGGGCAACTAGAATGGTGCAGGGTCTGCAAGAGAAGCCATATGAGGAGAGACTAAAAGAGCTTAATATGTATATGCTTGAGGAAATGAGGGAGAGGGGGGGACATGAAGAAACATTTAAGTACCTTAGTGGAATCAATAAAGTCCAAGAGGGTAGCATCTTTCAGAAAAAGAGACATGCAAGAACAAGGGGACACCATTTAAAGATGGAGGGGGCAGTTCAGGGGCAATGTGAGGAAGAATTTTTTCACAGAGAGGGTAGTGGATGCATGGAACAGCCTTCCTGAAGAGGTTGTGGGGTCTAAAACTGTGGGAGAATTCAAGAATACATGGGGATAGAAATAAGGCAATTCTTGTGAGGGGTAGGAAGAAATAGGCTGTTGGTTAACTAGAATCTGTGGCTTATCCTGTAGGTAGGGAAATGAGCAGACTAGATGGGCCAAGTGGTCCTTATCTGCCATCAAAGTCTATGTTTCTATGTTTCTTTGAAATCTCTAAAATTTATAATTGGTCCAAGAAATATGTACAAAATTTTCATATTTTAAAACTCACAATACAATACTATTATGGTGGCTCATTACTGGATTCACAAGACATTAATTTTCTATCAGAATTGGTCATTGTAATCAATAAACCTCACCTAGTTTCAAACCTATATATATACCTTTTGAGACTGAAATATTTGGACAAGCTTTTCAACCCCCATTTTGGGATACCTATGCTCCAAATCACTCTTTGGACTGGAAAAATATGTGGAACAACATCTATAAACTAATCCCTTTAGATAACCTAAGACAAATCCGCTATAAAATATTACATAACACATATCTAACCTCATTAAGACTATACAAAATGGGTCTTAAACAATCATATCTGTGTCACAAATGTGGTAATAAGGATGGTTCCCTAGACCATATGCTTTGGTGCTGTCCACCAACCCAAAAATTATGGCAGGAAATTATCCACAGTATTTTGATTAGTTTAATACACTATTATGAATTCAATTTGTACACTTGTATTTTAGGTAACTTTCCAAATACCATGTCAATTAATGATAAACATATCCTAGCTCTTATTGAAGTCATAACCACAGTCACAACCACACAGTTGCTACTTAATCACTGGACAGAAAAGTATACTCCTGTCTTTAAAGAATGGTTAGCTATGCTAATGCAAAATTTATTGCTGATCCTTATAATCTTATACTGCCATGGCAAACAACCTCCATTCTCGAAACCCTGGAAGAAACTTTCAGACCTACTGGACACCACGGGTGGGATATTCAGAAGAGTTACGCATGGCGCAACACAGTTGCACCATGCACAACCTGATGTGCCCTGGTGCGATATTCAAAGAGATGTGCCTGGCACAAATTAAATCTGCCCGGGAGGCATCAGTAATATATCACCGAACAAGTGTGGGCGTGCCCATACATACTCCACACATCCCGATATTCAGCCCGGGATGTGCTGAGCCCATGCATGTGCAACCCCTACTTGCACTGCACACAGGTGAGCCCAAAAAAAAGGAGCAACAGCTGGCCACTCACAGGTGAGCTGCCGTATTGCAGGGCACAACATGGCAGTTGCCAGCTGTGGGTGGCCACCTGAGTTGCGGCAGCATCTGCATGGTAGTGACCCGCCATGCCCAATCGCGGGCAAATGTAGTAATAGGGGAACATCCTAAATCACTGGTGGTCCAGTGGACCGCTTGCAGCCTGATCGCGGACATATGTAATAAATAATAGTCCAATATCCCTGGTGGTCAAATGGACCGATCGTAGCCTGATCGCGGGCATCAGTAATAAAATATGGCAATCCATTCCATCCCTGGTGGTCCAGCATTACCCCCCTCTTCACCCGCCCACTGAGCCGCACCACTCTGCTCCCCCCTCAGCAGCGGCGGGCGGCTTCCACCACCAGCTGCCCGCTAACCACCCGACTGACTCCATATGGTAGGGCTGCATACTCCCACTGGCGTACAGCGTAATATCGGTCTAGCCCATACAGTACTACACAGAACAGATATGTGAATGGATCCATTCACATTTTTGACTGTGTAGTACGGTGGATTGCATCGCCATTGGCCCACACTGTGGACCAATGGGCGACTACCCTACAGTACAGAGTCAGTTGGTGGGTGGCGGGCGGCTGGTGGTGGAAGCTGCTCACCACCACTGCAGGGAGTGGGGTGGTGGGGCTCAGTGGGCGGGTGGGGAGGGGGTTCTGCTGGACCACCAGGGATGGATTGGATTGTCATATTTTATTACTGATGCCCGTGATTGGGCTGCGAGCGGTCCACTGGACCACCAGGGATATTGGACTATTATCTATTACTTATGCCCGCAATTGGGCTGTGAGCAGTCCACTGGACCACCAGGGATATTGGACTATTATTTATTACATATGCCCATGATCGGCCTGTGAGTGGTCCACTGGACCACCAGGGATACGGGAGGGTGTATATTACTGTACTTCTGCCCGCAATCAGGCTGCAAGCAGTCTACTAGACCACCAGGGATATGGGACGTTCATTTACATTCCCTATGCCCATGATCGGGCAGTGGGGCACTTTGCTGCTTGTGCAGGGGGCATCAGTCCCCAACGGCTGCAGCCTGGCAGGGCGCCAGGTGCAAGTCGCCGGAGATCGGCGCACCTGCATGCAAATGGGGCCAAAATGACATGCAAATGGCACCATTTGTGCCTTGCATACATTATGGCCCCATTTGCATGTGCACTTTTGAATATCGCAGTGTTGCACCTATCGCAATGGCACTTGCGATAGCGTATCCCCCTGCTCCACTCTGGCCACTTGCACTGGCACAATGCCACTGTGCCATGTGCACTGCGGGTGGCCAAGGAGCGATATTCAACAGTGCTGTGCCATGGAGCAGCTCCATTGAATATCACCCTGTCAACATCCATGAGCATCCCAATTGCACTGCGCCCAGGCTTGCACCACAGCCTGGTGCAGTCTGACTATCCCGCCCCATATGTTTAACATTTTAACTGATTTATTGTTTTTGAATGCAACCCTTATTATACGTCCTTTGTTATTATTTTCTTAGAATTTAAATACCTTCAAATACAGCAATTTCGTAGAGGTTTTCACTTACTTATTATATTTACCCTCCAACTGCTGACCCCATTATGCAACTGTACACATCCTCTCAGACTACTACCCTTCATTGAAAAACAAAGCACAATATCAGATGACCCATCTAATCTCTAAACAGGTTGTACACATGTATATGTTGTAAAATAGAGGTTTAAACAGATACAGACACTACTCAGTAGTCTACACTACCTCAAGTACTCCAGATTACAATGATAATGGTAACAGAAAGGCACATGGTTTGGGACAGGTACTCAAAACAACTGTACACAAATGTGTACAGTGAGTTTGCCTGCCTACACCCTGGCATCCTTTCTCTTTTTATGTTTGCTTGCGTGCATGTGCAAGAAACATTATGTGGTAGCTTAAGAGAGAAGCGGGTTGTGGAAGCTCAGCACTGTAGCAGCCAACGCAGGCACTACCTTTTGGGGCTTGGCACTGGTGGACCAATGGAGGCACAGTGTGCTGATGACACTGGTCTCCAAAAGTGTCACCAAGTAGAAACGTTTTCGCCGCAGCAATCAGGGGCCACCTCATCATTGCAATGTCAGCCATTCCGCTGCAATGAGGGAGTGACCCGTCATTGCTGGGTGGAACATTGCCTATTGTAATATTGTTTATGAATGTGGCGGCAAGCCGCTGCCATGTTCACAAATAATATTACACCCCTGTGCCGAGGGGGTGCCCAATCCCTTTCGGCATCATATGCCCCCAAGAAAAGTGTTTTGCTGATGGGGGCCCAATCCCCATCAGCTTCAGTCCCCCCATGTAATTTGCCGACGGGGAGCCCACTCAGCATCAGCATAATGGTTTCTCCCCAAAACAGTCAGTTTGTGCCAAGGGGGTTCATAATACCCCTTGGCTCTTGCCCTCCCATGTGTTGATGTGGGTGCCCAATCCCCAGTTGGCTACAGCCCCCCTCCAGAAAAATCACTCAGGTGGCATGCTGGGAGCCCACCCCAGCATGCCAGAGGACCTAGTAAAAGAAAAACCATCCTGCAATGTTTTTTTTTTTTTAACCTGCAACTCAGACAACAGTCCCTCATTGAGTCCGCTGGTCCTCCCCACCCACCTCCCCACCCCCCCACCCATACTTACCTCTGGAGCCTGGCGTAAAGATCTTGATGGACCAGGAACATGTCTGCACTCTTCAAAGCTAACCGCAAACTGAGGAAATGCTGGTAAGCTGTATAATGTCATAAATAGGGTTTCTTCAACTTTGGTGCGTATCTCAAACATTTTTGAGAATTTTGGCACCAAATTTTCAACATGGGGTTATTGGGCCCCCTCCTCATGAATTCATGTCATGGCATTAATCGGTCCCGAAAGGTGATTTCATGGTCACTGTGCAGAATCACCTTTTGGGACTGATTAATGAAACGACAGTACCAGTATTCATGAGGTGGGATCTCAAAAGGTTTATGTTGCAAATTTGGTGGGAAAATCAAAAAAATGACTGTTTGACAAGTGTGCATTTCGCAGTTGCTACGCACGCTCATAACTTCACCAATTTGCAATATTTTCTCTCCAGATTTTCAACATTGCCATTTTTCTGCACCTCCTTATGAACAGTACAGCTATCACTTTTCATATCCTGGCCAAAATGTGCTTTTGCAGTTCCGGCAAAGAATAGCGCGGTATCTGTGGGAAAATCAGTGTTTGTGACACATTAAGAAAATCACAGTGACACTATTCATAAGCAGAGGTCCTAAAATGTCTATGTTGAAAATTTTGTGATGAAAGTCCATAAAATGACTGTGTTATGAGCGTGCATTGTGCAGGTTCCACGCACACTTGTAACTTCGCAAATTTGCAATATTTTCACTCCAGATTTTAAACATTGCCATTTTTCTGCACCCGCTTATGAACAGTACAGCTGTCATTTTTTACAACCTGGCTGAAATGTGTTTTCACGCTTCCAGTCCAGAATAGCACATTCGCTGTGGGAAATCAGTGTTCGGGACACATTAAGAAAATCACAGTGACACTGTTCATGAGCAGAGGTCCTAAAATGCGTATGTTTTTTTTGTTGTTCTTGACTTTGTTTATCTTTGCTGACTCTGGAAGTCTCTCGGGCCTCTTCGCCTGCTGGTGCTGCTCTACTGCTGACTGTGAACCCCACCATCCTCAAGGACGTCACTTTTTCCTCGGGCACCCCGAGGCGGACAAAGGGTCCCAAGGAAATTGAAGGGGGCAGTGGTGGGGCTCCAGTGTTGGGTAAGTGGCAGCAAGGCTCTGGAAGGGCCGTTGCCTATCTGGGCCAGAGGGGTGTTTGTATTGTTACGCCCCCAACATGGGATGTGCAATGTCGCCCAGCCCTGACGTGAGTGCTCCCTCTTACGTCCGGAAGGCAGTTGCCCAATGTCGCCCCAAGCTTGTAAGCCTCTGTGCATAGCAGTGCCACCAGTCTCCACCGGGGGCTGCTGCCACACCAGGCTACCCTGAATCCCTCCCCGAGAGAGGAGAGTAGTCCCTCAGATGCTCGATCCTCTCTCTCCCCTGCCAACTCCGGCGGCCAGGGTTTGCTTCCGAACCCAGGTCGCCGGCGTGGTGCGAGGTGTGGTGTCCAGCACCTCAACCCTCAGTGCCACCGGGCCAGCGCCTATGTTGAAAATATGGTGATGAACATCCATAAAATGACTGTGTTACGCGCATGCGTTGCACAATTTCCACATTTGCGAGCATTTTTACTATTCCCACTACAGATTTCCAACATTGCCATCTCTTCACACCTCCCTATGGATGGTACAGCTATCATTCTTCATATCTTGCCCGGTCTGTGCTTTCGTACATGTGGCACAGAATGGCATGGTCACTGTTTGAAGTCAAAATTTGAGACACATTGGCAAAATCACAGTGCCACTATTCATAAGAAGAGGTCCCAAATGCTCTCATGAGGTGGGGTCACAAAAAGGCCATGTTGAAAATGTGTAAGGCAAATACTAACAAAAGCCTGGGGTGTTAGGGTTTCTAACCTTAACATCTCACTCTGTTCAGACTGACAGGCATCGGGGTGTGCCTTTGGATTGTTGACTGTTCTGCTCATACCATCCCACCCCCCACCCAGTGACAGGCATAGAGGTGTACCTTGGACTATTCAGCCCCACAGTTCATCCCATTCTCCTATGCGGTACCCATTTCAGCATATTTCCGTATAGAATGGGGTGACTGTAAAGCCAAACACCCCAAGACACACCTCAACATGTGCTGGTGCCTGCAGAATAGGGTGTAGTGACATAGCATGAATGTCATGAGCAATGACTCCAAACACTTACTTAAATGCCCATCCATCTCTACAGGATGGAAGTGAGGTTGGCGTGAAGTTCAATACTTCACTGCCATTCCTATTATGCATCTGTCTACCTCCTGCATTTCCAATGCTAATACCAGCAAGCAAACATTCGGCATTGACAAATGCTTGTTAAGTGTAAGCACTATATAGGCCAAGGCCATTGTAGGTGGAAGTTTACCTTTAATTTGAGATTTCATAGAGGCTTTAAACAAGCATTTAGATATTTCAGAATTCATATGGAATACAATTAGCCAGTTAGACAATGTGGGCCCTGTGTTTAGTCTTTAGGCAAGCATCTGATTGCTTCTGTGACCTTATTCAGGGATAGTGGATCTTCCAATCTACTAATGTTAGGTTCTGTCAATCTGAGTAGATTAGCTTTGGACAGGAGTTCCTCAATGGCTGTCTTCTCTGTAGGTTTTAATTTCTTATAGATATCCTTATGAAAGTTAACTAGTGCCTTGTTAATTTGTTACCAAAATGTGGGTGCCCCTTAACATCCTTAATACCAGGAATAAGGATTCAGGATTGTCTATGCTTTAGCCTATGTACTAACAATTTAATAGCCTTCTCTGCTTACTTCGAAAAGGAGAACATTTAGCCTTAGCTGAGTACATTGTATTTATTTATTTATTTATTTATTAAATTTTGATGACCGGGTTGGCCCACTGAGCCCCGAAGGTCCCTTTTCAGGGGTGACCTGGAAAGACATTACATGGAGAAATACAGACAGGGAAAAGATTACAGAGTAAATACAGATAATTTATAGGTTACAGTCATTCTTGGCATTTTTTGCAGTGCGTAATGGTATACCAGCTGTAATGGTACAGCAAGACCCTAGTACATTGGTCAGTTAGCGTGATTAGAGACAATGTTGTACTAAGGTTGAACAAGTGAGGAGTTAGCATAAGTGGGGGGGGTGGACTGTCAGGTGTTCTGACAGTGGCAAGTGCTGGCTTCAAGCATGTGGACCTTGAGTCTGGTACAGAAGTTGAAGAGAGAGGGTGGAAGTTTGTTCCATAGGTGGGGGGCATTGAAGGAGAATGACTTGCCACCCATTGGTCCTGACCTTGGGGGTTTCCAGCAGAGTCCAACCTGAGGTTCTCAGGGTCCAAGGGTTGTGCTTGGTGGCAGTAGTAGCTGCTAGGCTGGGTGGAGTGGATGGGCTGAGTAACTTGAATGCCAGGCAAAGCAGGGGGTATTGGAGGCATGCAGCAAATGAAGGCCACTGTAATTGGGCTAGTGTGTCACAGTGGTGGCTTCTGGAGTGATCCTGGGTAGTGAACTGAGCTACCTTGTTTTACAGGATCTGCAGCCAGTTGACAGATTGCTTGGCCATACCCTGTATTACAGGAGCAGCATAGGTCAGTGTTGGGAGCAGGACACTGGAAGCAATACAGAGCCTAGCTTCTGGGATAAGCTGGTCCTTTATCCAATACAGAATGCCTTGTTTACAGTGGATGGTCTTGCTCACTAGGTCAACATGGTTCTTATAGATGAGACCTTGGTCAAGTGTGAGCCCTAGTTATTTTAAGGAGGCCACTACTTCAATGCTATTCCCTGTGAGTGATTTAAGCTGTAGGGAGTTTATTTATTTTATTTTATTTATTTAGTTTTTGTTGACCAGGTAAGTGCACTAGACAAATCCTGCCTATTTTCAGGCACAACCCGGGGGAGGGGGATACAGATGAATGCCAACTGACCTTGAACCAGATTAAGCTGTTGGTCCTGTCTTGTCCCAGGGATCTGGATCCGAATAGCATGGCTTTAGTCTTGCCTATGTTCAGGATCATTCTGTTCATTTTTATCCAGGCCTCCAGTGACGTTAGATCGGCTTGGAGTAGGGGACCAAATTCTGCCAGGTTGTCCAAGGAGTGGTAGATACCTGTGTCATCTGCATATTGTACAACTGAGCTACCCCCGCAGTGGAGGTTTAGGTCATTTGTGAACAGTGAGAACAGGAGGGGACTGAGGATTGAGCCCTGCAGTACTTCCTCTTTTAGGAGTAGTGAGTCTGATAGTGCTCCCTTCCAGATGACCCTCTGTGTGCGGCCAGATAGGTACCTCTCAAACCACTTGAGAGCCAGAGGGTCTAGGACAATTTTGTTCAGCTTGACTAGCAGGAGGTAGTGGTTGACAAGGTTGAATGCCTTGGACAGATCTATGAATACTGCGCCAGAGGGGGTCACCTTGTCCATAGTTCTGAGCAGGTCTGTCGTGAGGTTATTGAGGGTGGTATCTGTGTCATGGTTGGTTCTAAAACTGTGCTGGGAGGAGGCTAGTAGCTGGTGAGACTCCAGGTGGTCACGGAGTTGGCTATATATGAGCCTTTCCTGCAGTTTTGCAAGTAAACAGAGCAGGGAGATTGGCCTGTAGTTGCTTGTGTGTTCCTTGGAGTCGCCCTTGTGGATGGGAACCACATTTGTCTGTTTCAACTGGTCAGGAATGGTTCCTTCCAGCAGGGATCTATTAATGAGCCAGGTCAAGGGTCTGGAAGGGATTTGGCTCCATCCTTGAGTAGCCTGGGATTGATCCCTCGAGGTCCTTCTGAGCCTTTGGTTTTCAGGGCCCTCAGGAGAGTTAGTACCTCTTTTGTCTTGACCAGTGTCAGGTGAAATAAGGGTCGATTCAGGCCTGGGGGCTCAGTCATGTTTAGTGCTGGGGTGGGAGGGGGATCTCAGGCCTTGTATGCGTCAAGGTTGGTGAAGTGAAGGTTGAGGGCTGAGGCAATTTGTGAGCAGTCACTCACTAGTTTACTGTTGACCTCCATAGGGCCAGGTTCAGCCTTGGTGTTGCCTCTGATCAGCTCGTTGATGTGAGGCCAAAATAGTTTCGGGCTGCCTAAGTTGTTTTTTTGGAGGTGGGTGACATACTCCTTTTTCACAAGTTTAGTGGCACTCTTGCATTTGTTTCTCAGAACTTTGTATGCCACAAGGTCGATAGGGAGAATGGAGTGCTTGAACCTCTTCCAGGCCTTGTCTCGGCTGATCAACAGGGCTTTTAGGGTTGGAGAGATCCACTTGTAGCAGCTGCCTTTTGCTCTGAGCTTCTTCAGTAGGGCAAAGAGTTTGGCTGCCTTAATTAATGAGTTGTGGAAGTATTATAGTGCCTCGTACAAGGCAAGGAGGAGCCTGATAGGGCTCCAGTCCAGGTTGCTGAGGTAGATATTGTATTGCACTGCCATGAAATTTGAATAGTCATGAGCGGTAAGTATTCTGGGTTGGACCTTGGGCAATCTATTCTTCCAGTTGCAAAATATTGGGGAGTGGGCACTCGAGGCATCGGACATTAGTCCAGCTTTCTGGATGTTGATGGGGTTTGACACCATAGCCCAGTCCAGGATCGTGTGGTTCTCAGTCTTACAATTCAGTCTAGTAGGTTCGGAGATAATCTGTACCAGATTTGCCTCTTGTGACAGGGACATGAGGTCTTTGTTAGGATCATGGGTCCAGTTTAAGTTGAAGTCCCCCAGGATAAGAAACTCCGTTGAGACATCTTTGGCCGTGGTTTTAGTGATAGTCTCAAGAGATTGGAAAGCAGTCTTTGGGGGGTTTTAGACACAACCTATTGTGAGGTATTTAGATTGGCTGAGGGTAACCCGTACAAATATAGATTCACTGTCTGGGCAGGAGTCCTTCTTCAGGGTTATGTGCGACACTGTTAGGCAGTCCTTCGCATAGATTATCACACCACCCCCTCTCTTGCTCTCCCTGTCCTTACGGAAGATGTTGTATCCTAGGGTCATGATCTCATCAGCGAGGATGTGCGCCTTAAGCCAAGTCTCTGAGATGGCAAGGATATCTGGCTTATAGAGGTCAAGATAGGCTTGTACCTCTTGCATTTTTGGTCTGAGGTTACAGACATTCAAGTGTGCAATCTTCAAACCCTTGGAGGATATCCAATGAGAGTACTGGGGAGGATATTAAGAGACTGGCAATAGGAGGGCCAGGGTTTGGCTGAAAGTCTCCTGCCAGGTGTAGTAGCACTGCCAGCAGGCAAAGTAACATTATTCTGGCAGATAGGATTATGTTACTTCGGAACCACATACTTGTAAAGTGGAGTGACTCATAGCATATGCCTCTTCTTTCTAGCTCATGGGCTATCAGGAGATTTTGTATGCTGGGGTGGGACTTGGTGTCATGGAGGTCCATGGGAGGGGTGTCGTAGTCCTGAGGTCCCCTGTGTCTGGGTCACCTCTGCATAGGATCCCGTCCACCCAAAGGAGGGACAGTATATAGAGTGTTGCCAGGAGTACTACCATACTGGGGAATAAGGCACAGGGCTTTCTTATACTGTGCAGCCCAGGGCAGGGTGGACAGAGGTCGGTGGTTCATCCCACTGGAGTCATGCTTGGAAAGTAGTAGAGCCCTGTGTATTTATACACTAATTGTCAGCAGTACACTCTTGCATGTTACAATCTCCTGGCCCAGTTTAGTGTAACTGAAATTGTAACACTGGTTTATACTGACGTCAAAAATGCTACGCTCTTGCAGTCCATAATACTTAATCGTTGGGTGGCTCGGGGAACCGAGCTATCAGTTCTGTAGTTATACTACCACTGCGTACTGTAAATTATGCTAGCAAAATGCATATTACAAGAATATGTGGTAACACGCTTTAAGCTGTCATTCTGTCATTCTGCTTAAGCTATCTCTGCCTTCTGTAATTCTTATTGGCTATAGATACATATGTAAGAATATTTTGCAGCACTGTAATCAGCACAGCCTCAGTTCAGGGTAGAGTGTGTGTAGGAAGGCATAGGAGGCAGTGTGCTCTGAGAGCTGTCTGTGATTGAAACCTAAAAGCTGTTAAAAAAGCATTTTGCCTTTTTGGGGGGGCTCAAACTTTAGTTCATTGATTGTAGGAAACCCTCCTGTGCTCATATCATCGAGCATTTTTGTTTTTGTGTGGATTTTGATTGTTAATGTACAACATTGAGTGTGTAGTGAAAGACAGTGAAAGTGTGCTTTGGGGGGGCTATCTGTGGTTTAGGTAGATTTAAGTTGGAGAAATAGTGATTTCTTTGTTTTTTGGTTATATTTTTGTTTTATAACTAACTGTGTTAATGTGCACACAGTAATATTGTCAGTAATTGTTGAAAATTTCTTGCTGATTGTGTGTTGTGTGGATCTAGTGCAGCAGTTCATAATTTCAGGTTGTTTACATTACAATACATGGCATATTACTGAACTTTTCAATTTGCTACGCATTACTCGTTCACCATTGTAGACAAACTGTTCTGTGTGTGTGTGTGTGAGTGTGTGTGCGGTGTTGTATGATATCAAATAATACACCTTTTATTGTGCCACTGACTAGTGTAATTGCAGGCACAGCAGTGTGAACCTGATATCCACTGCAGCTGCCTGATTTTGTACTGCAATCAAGGTATCTGTTCTTTGTTTTGCTGCTTGTACTGCCATAAAAATCTGCAGTCAGTGCTCCCCCCCCACCCCCACCAACAAAAGGAATTTTTTTACCAGATTGGATTGTTTTTGTGACCTCATTAGCACCACTGGTTATTGAAGTTGTTTTCACTGTGTGATAGACTAGTCTCTATCTGTTGCTGAAGCTACAGTTGTTTTTTTTTTGGCTTCACATCCAGCATCCCTCCAATCAGAGAGTGAACATATCAAAATCTAAATTTGGTTATAATATTGTTGTTGATCCCCAAAAATGCCCACAAAGAGATGTGCAATCAAAGCTGGTTCTCGCCATGGCAATGCTGGCAGTAAGATAGTTTGTGTGCATGGTAGTATGCAGATGCAGAAGTGCATTGCTGTTGTGAGGAAAGGTATTTCTCCTGCAATGTTTTTTTACAGCCTAATCAGTAGCTTCACTCATAGTTGGATTAGATGATGTTTTCCCAGCCAGTGATGTTAGTATTACTGGTGTTAGTGGTGGTGGTAGCATTAGTATTGGTGCGTTAAGTTAGAATTCCAACCAGTGTACCGTATCCAAAAATATTGAGTGTGAAACAATGCAAGTGAGTGGCAACGTAGATGATGTCATACTTCCCAGTAACATCCCAGTAACTGAACCTGAGGATTTTGATAATCATGTCAACGATAGCATACAATTTGATATTCCATCCACCCTGGTGGTTAATGTCACGAATTTTTCATGCAGTGATTCACAGTGTGGTGAAAAAATATCAGGTGATGGTAGTGTAGATGATGATGATGAATGTGATGATGACGATGATGATGTTGCTGTTGTTAGAACATACAGTCCACATGCTAGCATCCAAGCAGAAGATGTGGATGTGTGTGACATGGATGAATATGATGATGATGATGTAATTGGCCCCAGTTGGGAACCGGAGAAAAATAAATTCAAAGTGGCTGTGTCTGAGTCTGTTTGCAGGAATCCCCCCCCCCAAGTAAAAACTTGTGATTTACTGGTTTTAGTTGATGATGATGACCCAGTAATAAATATGATAGGTAGTCGTGGTGGTCAGTTGCAGTCCAGGCGTGCACTGCCTGAAACATCACGTGCCCCCCCTCCCACTTCAGTGCTTAAAATAACCGACTTAAATAACCAACATCATGGACATGTTAAAAGCAGAGCATCACAATCCCTTGTTTGGGATTTTTTTGTTCAAGATGCAAATGATGAGTCAGTTGCAATTTGCCAGGTTTGCCATATGCGTGTGAGTCGAGGTAAAAAGGGGGAGCCATCAGGGCACAGGAGGACAGCATACTGGAGGAGGAACTAGAAGGGGAAAGGATCAGATATGTTCCAGTACAGTAGCTTCTTCTTGTTTTTACATTGTTTCTTGTGGATTTTACTTGGTAGAAGGTTATTTATTTTCTTTCTTACTACTTCTAAGGGGCTAGCAGGGTATTGTTTTGGGGCTGTTGGAATTTTGAAACCTGTTTTGGTGGCTATAAGTGGGATCATTTGTTTGATGTTTCACTGTTTAGCAGGCTGCATTGTGGAGGCATATTTCTTCTGATTTAAAACCTATTTGGTTTGATGTAATTGGGGCTGTTTATTTGAATTGGAGACCTATATCTTCTAATTTCAAGCCTATTTTGATGTGTTGTTGGTGAAGCTGTTTGAATTGGAGAACTGTTTCTTTTAGTAGCAAACCTATTTTAGGGGCTTTGAGTAGAATTGTGATTCATTTTTGTTGGCTTCACTAGCTGCAAAGGTTAGTGCATAGTGGGGGAAGGGTGCTAATGGTCTGACCAGGGGCCTCAGCTACTTGATTATTTCTGGAAGACTTGGGCTGGTCCCACCCCCCAGTCCCTCACCCCACCTGCCACTGGTCCTTGATTTCCTTTATACCATGGGGTTCTGACATCACTTCCTCAAATGGGCGAAGGCTATACACCTGTCATAGCAGAAGCAAACATCCAGGAAAGTAACAGCAGTGAGTGAAGAGGTGACTGCTATCTTAGTGGAAGGGAGGTAACTGCAAATCAAGGAGCTTTCATTGTTACTTCCTTGCATTTCTATTGCATTGTGGAAAGGAGAAGTAGAAGTTTGAAGAAGGTTGTGCAATAGCTACTTAAAGTCTCTTTCTGGGTGTGGATAGGAAAGCAGTTGCTCAATCTATCTAAATGTGTACAGCAAGGGAGTAAGGGAAATTAAGAAAAGAATGTTTTGCACTGATAGAAGGGGGAGAGGGGAGACATGTGGGAGTGTTTGGTATCCTTCATCTAGAAGGGTGAGGGGTCGCTGGTGGGCTACAACAGCAATGGGTAGGGTGGTAGTGTAGTAGAAATTTCTGAGTTCATACTAGTATATGCTGTTACAGGGTTACAGAATGTCACTGAGGTTACTTGAGGTACCTTTGTAGAAGCAGAAAGCAAAATAAAACTGGATAGAACTGGTTATGTCTTGTACCAGCCTAAATAACATGCTTAGGCAAAATATAAGATAACAGCACGTTGAGGCATTAAAGGCAAGCTGTACGTTGCTATGGTGTGAGTGAAACTCATTGTTTCACTCAGGTCAGATTGACCCAGGCATATGTATCAAACAGTATTGGGAAAGAAATGAAATAAGCAGTGGAAAAGTACCCGTTCATTGGTATCAACTTGTTATTCTGTTTTATGATTGGCTAATACTGCAATGTTGGTATTTTTCAAGATAAAAATACGCCTTTCAGTAAAATTAACAACGCCTAGCAACACCTTGATAAAAAGGTATAAAAGTGATTGACTAATGAAACTCAGGGAGCCTTGCATGTTGTTGGAAGCAGACTCCCATATGCATATGTATTAAACTTTTCTTTTTACTACATGCAGTGTTCCTGAGCCTAATTTTAAAGTAATTAAACTTTTCTTTTTACTACATGCAGTGTTCCTGAGCCTAATTTTAAAGTAAAGTGTAAGAAGAACATATATTTTTTTCCACGACAGTTTTGGCATAGTCGGCAGGATCAGCACGGACTGGACCCAGAGTAGTCCTGGTCGGGGACGAATCCCAAGACTTCTGGTAAAAGTACTGAAAAACAGAGGGAAATCCACCTACAGCAAGCAGAGCCAGGGTGGGACTGTTCCCAATCGCAGAGGATTCTCTTTGGACCCAGACGGCGCTGATCACTGTAAGTACCTGCACTCAGGCTGTTGCATGTAATAAAAACAAAAAATAGAAAAATTGCTTGTATAAGTTGTAACTGATATCAGAATAGCTTGAGTCTGAAATAGTGACAAAAGTAGCTATAAGTCTGAGCCTGAAATAGTGGCAATAGGGACTAGGCACCATAAAGTAAACCAGTAACAAGTAAATAGGGACGTTTGAGCCTGCTCTGACAGTGTGTGAGTATAAGACAGACAAAGGGAGGGGGGAAGCAACAGAACCTTTAAGTGGGTTGAGCACCCAGGCAACAGAACCTTTAAGTGGGTTGAGCACCCCAGCAACAGAACCCTTAGATGGGTTAAGCAGCTTTAGGAAACTAGGGAGAAAAAGGGTGAAGGAGGCAGGCAACAGTAACTCCCGGTGGTTGTTTTTTTTATCTTTTCTCTTTGATAAAACTGTGAAAGAATATGTGGAGAGATGTATTAAGGAAAAGTCTCTCAAACAAGCAAGGGCAACTGCCCTTTGCCCTTGTAATTTGTGCTTGCTACAAGTATATACTGTTAGAGCCAATGATGGTTTTCACAGTTCAGGCTGTTTTTAGTAGAAAAGCAGCGGCTGATTAAGTAACGTTAAATAAGCAACATTTAGAAAAAGAGAATAAACTACTGTGAATGTACGCACAGTAGGTGACTACAGACGGGATGATTTGAAAATCCCCCCCCCATGTTGCCTATCTGTGTAGTTTCAAGTTTTTCTGTATCAATTTCAAGTTCCCTTGCCTCCTATAGAGGCTGAAACATTTGATCCCAAACCCAGGTACTGGGGACCTCTACCAGATGGATCTCAACTTAGTACTCTTAAAGATTTTTTTTGTTTTTGTTTTTAAACTGCAACCCAGAGCTCTAAAAAAAGACTTGGTTTGGCAGGTTACTAAAATGGCCAAAAGAAAACCTTTAAAAGGGTTAAAACCTTTGAAAGGGTTAATAGCTGCAGCGTTTGAAAATTATCATGAAGGTCCTGCAGTCGGTTTTCTCAATCGGACCAGTGTATCAAAAAAGAAGAAGGAAAATACCTTGGTAAGTCTGAATTGTTTTATTATTTAAAGTTTTTTTATGTCTGTTTTATTTCTGTAATACATGTACTAAACAAAGTAATGCTCCATCTCTCTTGTGCGTATTTTCCAGCGTATATCTGTGTTCTGTAATTATGTTCTGTTGTCAAGGTTGCGAGATAGGATTGACTGCCTTCGGTGCACAACATGTTACAGTAAAAAAAAAAAAAGAAGCTTCTTTGCCTCATATCTGACTGTTTTAATTGGTTTTATTTTTAATAAAACATTTGTGCTGCCTAAATAGGGTCAGTGAAGAACTTTTGTATGTAGTTGTTGGTTGGAGCAGGTAGTGTTAAAGGTAAAGAGATATGACATCATAGATTGCAATGTGCAAAAAGATTTGTAGTTTGCAAGCAACGTGCCAAGCCACTGCTAGGTAAAAATGTAATGTGTCAACAGCTATAAATGGCTTTATCATACTTCTAGTTAAAACCAGAAACTTTTTGCAAAATGGCAGAGTGCCATATTTTAGCTATGTGCCAAAAGGTGTAACCATGTTATACGAAATGTGTTCACTTACAGATGGTATGTTGTGCTGTGTTTTAACGGAGTTAGAATGTGTTTAAAAAGTGTTTTGTTCTGGAAAGATTTGTCATGGAGATATGTATAAATGTGTTGGTTTAAAAAATTGTCAGTGTTACAAGACAGGCAGGAGGCAGCACATATATCTAAAACACGTACAGTTTTCTAATAAAACTATGGGCATTACCTCAGCAAATTGGTGTCAAATAATGTCAGTCTTATGTTGTGTTAAGTATTTCTTTTCGTGTATGTGTATGTGTGTGTACTGTCTTGGCCAGCAGTTTTATTGTATGCTCTATTATTATTTAAAAATATTTTAATATTAGTAGTGTTCAAGGACACTACAAAAATAACTGGGTTTGAACGACCCTTGCATGCACACTGTGACCTTTTGCACGTTATTTGACCTTCTTGTGTTTTAACATTTTATGTTACTACCAGTTCAAACTTAATGTGTATTCCATACCTAAAGCACAACTTTTCACACAAAATGTATGTTTTCATAAAAGCACACCAAGAGTGAACCATATAATTTGACTTTTTATTGCAAAACTAGCATTCTAAGTGAAGAGAAACAAACTTTTCTTCTCCTCTCACTGCTTCTGACTTGCAGCCAACACAGGCAATACTCCAGCTGGAAGGGGAGAATTATTCATCATCTCCCCATATTTTTATTATATTTATGCAGTACACTTTTGAAAAAGGACTATTACAGCTGTTTTTGAGAGTTTACCATCTACAGTTAAAAAACAATGGTTTGGGTTTTTATGTGTGACCATGGTGTAATCATTTTTTTCCTTTTTGAAATGCATTCTAAAAATACGTACGTACAGTATTACCATCAATCCGGATTTTTATAAACTCAGCTGACATTTTGTCATGCTTAGGATAAGGGAACCCAGGGACGCTTGACTTCTTTTATCCTATGAGAATAATCTTGTTTATTTTTAAACTTGTGTAGGTTTAGTATTTTGTTGTTTGTCTGTGTTTCTTCTCTTTCTTCTAGAGAAAAAGAAGTTCCCCATCTTTATAGTAAGGTATAAAACTTACTAAACTAATTGTAATATTATCTTGTTATAATTTAAAGTGTAGTAGGTGGGAATCATGTCACCATCCACAGCTAACCTTTTTTATTGCTACAGTATTCGAGCTGTCTCTTCCACCAGTAGGAGCTCAGGGGAAGGGGGTAAGCTACCCTTCCTCCCTTCCAGTGTAGTACCCACAAAGGTTGCAAGGTACATCACTGTTCCCCCAAAGGGGTAAATAAAGAAAATGTGTATTTGCCAATAATTGTTTCTTAGGTACAGGTTTTAAAAAGACCCAAAGTATATTGACAGCATAACCCAGCCCAAGCCCTTCTGCTTAGTCTAGTGCAAACAGTTAAATCTCACACCTATTATTAATACAAGGGCGTCTGCCCTTAGCAAGTAATCAGTTACGCTGGAGGGTAAAGTTGTGTATGTATGTCCACACATATTCATTCTTTTAATTGTCTTTTCAGCTTTCTTATCCTGTCAAAACAAATGTAAAACAACTTTTGTCATAACCTTACAGCAATGAATGCATTTTTTTCAACCAGTAAATTCACAGTACTCTAACATTTCTGGACTCTAAGCTAAGTTTACAGTTTATATTTGTTGTTTAAAATGTATGTTATGCATTATGCTCAATACTGAAATTGTTCCATTGCAAACACTAATGTTTCACGTTTATGTTATAATGTTTTGATATACATCTTGCTACACTGTATCATGTGTGTATTCAGAAAAGTGCTCCACATGTATAGCATTTTTAATGCTCATAACCAAACCTAAATACTGGGGCCAGCATTGCTGACCCACCCCTACAATATGTTCCAAAGCAAAACCCCAGACAAATTAATGCTCCGTTTGTCTTATTATTCACAAGTGCAATAGGCACTGTTATTAAATTGGCATAGGCCAACAACATATGTATTTGTCCCACTAATTGCATAGTGTATCAGGCATATTGCTATAAACTATATGTTTGAAGCATGTTATTGTAACATTACAAGATTTTATGACTCAGGTCTCAGTCAGGCCTGCTTGCAACAGACAGGAAAATAATGTTCATCACTGTCATAACTGCTTCTGTAATTTAAAAGCAGGGGTGTAACCATAACATTGTCATAATTTACAGATGGTCAAATGGTATAACTGAACCTCGGCCTGCACCCCCAGGGTGTGCGGTTGATGTCCCATTTTTATTTTTCTCTTTCCAATTGCCAGAATTTAGGCTCTGTCACACCACTCTTTACAAAACAAAAAAGCCAAATGGTTTACAAGATTGTTGTTTATGTGTTTTTAATTCAGTGTCTAACACACTTTGCAAGTTTGCAGGTTTCCACGGTGTGGCACACATAAGGTCTCCACATTCCACAGCAATAATACTTTAAGTTGCCAAGACCTTCATCTTTTTCCTGAAAAGAAAACAACTGCCACAGCTTTAATGTCATCACTATCTTTGTGCCTGACTAGTTCCATATAAGGACTATTGCATAAATCAAGTTATTATTACCTCTGCAAGGGTAATGTTTTCAGCAAAATTACACCTATTAGTAAAACTTTAAATCCACTGAATAAGGTCCAGTCAGTTCAGGCTCTGCAATCAAGCTTATTGTTTCTGCTTACTATGAAGTTAAGTCTGGGGTAGGGGCAATCCCCTAAGTCCAGCAAGATCATTTTTTTCAACTAATCTTCAAGCAAGACATGCATTTTCTTCACTGCTGCTTGTTGAAAACATGGCTGGTACCTTATACAACCCTATTGCTCTGGTTTATTGTAAACTGTTACTTTTTATGAACTGTTAATCTTTGTGCCGGAGTGTAATCAACTATCACGACACAAATGCCATGCAGGTGTGTGTGTATGGCTCCATTAAAAAAACTCAATGAACTCAATGCATAATCTAATGCACCCCTGGTCAATGTGTCTGCCAATCAGCCATCCAGCAGCCAGCAACGTGAACACTGACTTTTCTACTGTGCTGGTGTTTGTTTCTAAATTACTGTCTGCATTGCCCCATGTGCCTTGTGGGGTTACCACCATTCTGCAAATGACATTTCACCTGTACTGTAGTTACACCAACCTGTGCTTACTTACATAAACTTTATGGACTGTTAACTTTATGGACTGTTATGTTTTATAAGGACTTATCTGTCAAGAGACATTATCAACAAATTCTTCAATCAAGCTCCAAGGGTGTGCCACACCTCAACACAAGGTAGCATCTACCTTATTCACTCTCAAAGTGAATTCCATAAACTCTTTTTCATCGACAAAATTGTTATGTTATATTGTGTTATATATGGTATCACATGTTAGCATTTTTTTTCACATATTTGAATTGTGGTGTTGACATCCCTCAGTTCTGTATTGTGTTTTACAAACTCATCATTTGTGTTCCATCTGTAACTCCCTCTGTATCAACTCCAAAACAAAATGTTTTTTTATAAATGCCTTAACTATCTGTATGCTGGCAACCAGTTTTAAATCATATAAATAAAAAGGGGGGTGGTTAGTTAATACAAAGTATCAAAAGGGGGGAGAATGTAGTAGAAATTTCTGAGTTCATACTAGTATATGCTGTTACAGGGTTACAGAATGTCACTGAGGTTACTTGAGGTACCTTTGTAGAAGCAGAAAGCAAAATAAAACTGGATAGAACTGGTTATGTCTTGTACCAGCCTAAATAACATGCTTAGGCAAAATATAAGATAACAGCACATTGAGGCATTAAAGGCAAGCTGTACGTTGCTATGGTGTGAGTGAAACTCATTGTTTCACTCAGGTCAGATTGACCCAGGCATATGTATCAAACAGTATTGGGAAAGAAATGAAATAAGCAGTGGAAAAGTACCCATTCATTGGTATCAACTTGTTATTCTGTTTTATGATTAGCTAATACTGCAATGTTGGTATTTTTCAAGATAAAAATATGCCTTCCAGTAAAATTAACAACGCCTAGCAGCACCTTGATAAAAAGGTATAAAAGTGATTGACTAATGAAACTCAGGGAGCCTTGCATGTTGTTGGAAGCAGACTCCCATATGCATATGTATTAAACTTTTCTTTTTACTACATGCAGTGTTCCTGAGCCTAATTTTAAAGTAAAGTGTAAGAAGAACATATATTTTTTTCCACGACAGTAGGCTGCAACAACTGTGATGCACCAATCTTTCTAAAAAAAAATTGCCTGGAGAGTGGGAGGATGTTTAGTGTGCAACCACATAGAGAAACTTAGAAAGGAGATTGAGGGTCTGCAGGAGGAACTAAGACAGGCAAGGCAGACTGGGGATGGGTTTAGCCCAATGCTGGAGGGAGGAAGGAGGGGAGATGAGGGAGGGCAATTTGAGCCAACAGTGGTGAGGAGAGGGTCAGAAGAAGTAAAGAAGAGACAAAGGGGCCCAGGCCAGGAAGAACGATTGCTGGGGAAACCAGGTCAGGAGACAAAAGACAAATGGAAGGAGGAGATAGGGACTTGTGAGGGGAGGTGAGGTGAAGAAGTGGCAAAAGTCATGGAGTGGAAAGGAGAGAACAGGTTACTATGAAAAGAGAGAGAGAACAGGCAATTGTGAAGAGTCTTCAGAAAATAGTTTTGCACTGCTAGAGATGAAGAAGGAGGAGGAGGAGGGAAATTATGAAATTAGAGGAGTAATTGATAAATGCTTGGACCAAACCAGAGCAGGGGTAAGTTCTGATGGGAGAATTGCAATAGGGGCAAAAGGGGGAAATAATGTGCAGGAGGAAGAAGAGGAGCCGGAAATGAGAGAGGGAGAGGGAGATGAATGGAAGCAAGCAGGGAATAAGAGGGGTGGAATTTTAGTGCTGGGGGACTCAATACTAAGAGAAGTCCGGTGGGGTAGCAAGGGAGAGAGGCATAGTCGCATTTGGGTGGAGGCCATGCCAGGAATAACAGCGGAATGGGTGGGACAATCTGTTGTGAAATATGCTAAAAGAGGTAGGGACAAGCCTCATTTAATTATACATCTTGGGATGAGCGACTTGGCTGACAAGACAGTAGATACGGTCCAGAGGAGGTTTGAGGAACTAGGACAATTATGTGAGAGGGTAGGAAAATCAGTAACTTTTTCAGAGATACTTCCAGTGCCCAAGGCAAGCACAACAACAAAGCTGATAATAGAGGAATTTAATGGATGGCTAAGAACCTGGTGTTGTGCTAAAGGGTATGGGCTGTTGGGGGGATGGGGAGGGACCTGGGAGGACAGCAGTCTTTATGCCAAGGACAGACTACACTTGAGTGATGAGGGAAAGACAGTGTTGAAACAGAGGATGGAGGAGTACATAGAGGAAGTTGGGAATTTAAACTAGGAGTGGGGGGGAGGCAATTGGGCAAGAGACATGCAGAGACCACAGGTTGGGAAAGCATATGAGCTTACCCCCCATAACAGTGACAAAAGACAAATGGCAAGTACTATTGGTGATGCTAGTAAAGGAGGGCAGGATGGGAGGGGGGAAAAGGGTGGAAGGTGGTTACCCTTAATGCTAGAAGCCTTGGGAGGAAAACTGTAGAGTTACAGGTGCTCATGGCAGAGGGAGAGGTGGACATTGCAGCCTTCACAGAAACATGGGCCACCTAATACAATGACTGGGACCTGTCTGTACCAGGGTACAGGTTATTTCGTAGGGACAGGGTGATTGGGAAAGGGGGGGTGTGACACTATATGTGAAGAAAGGACTGAAGAGTGTAAGGGAGGAAGGGGAGGAGGGTAGCATGGAGTCACTTTGGATGCAAATCCAGGATTCCAAGAATAGGATTCTCAGAATGGCAGTGGTGTACAGGTCGCCATCTCGGATGGAGAAGTTAGACAGGGAACTACCGGGACAGATTAGGAGGTCCTGCGAGAAGGGTAGTGTGGTGATTGTGGGGGACTTCAACATGCCAGGAGTGGACTGGTACCCAACAACCAGGACAGAAGGGAGCAGGTACTGCTGGATGCCTTCAGGACAGCTTCCTGCTGCAAATGGTCTGTGAACCAACCAGGTTAGGGAATACCCTTGACCTTGTGCTGGCAAATGGGGACTTTGTGAGAGAACTTACAGTGGAGGAACCGCTGTCAGGGAGTGACCACCACTCAGTATGGCTCACATTGGATATGGGTAAGGAAGGAGTGGAATATGGCACAAGAGTGCTGGACTTCAGGAGGGCCGACTTTGGGAGAATGGGAAAAGTGGTAAAAGGGTACCTGGCCAGAATTCAATCTAGTATGGACACTAACCAGAGGTGGGAGCTCATAAAGCTAGGGATAGTGGAGGCAACCAAAACCTGCTGCAAGGCCCAGAGCAAGAAGGCTAGGGCTAGGGAACTGAGCTGGCTGAGCAAGGAGGTCATGGAAAAGGTAAGGAGGAAAAGAGCTGCCTTTAGGAGGTGCAAGAAAACAGGGAGGAGAGGAGGACAGGGAGGAGTACTTGATGGAATCGAAGGCGGTGACAATGGCAGTAAGGGGAGACAAGGCATATACAGAACTCAGGCTGGCACAAGGCATTGAGAAGGGGGAGAAGGACTTCTTTAGGTACATCAGGGAGAAAAGGAGCTGCAAGGACCACATAGTAAGGATTAGGAAGGAGGGGGATTGGGTGGAAGCAGGGTGCAATAAGGCAGAAGCACTAAATGATTACTTCTGCTCGGTATATGCTAAGGAGAAGAGGATGGTGACACCCAAGGGGGGAGGAATGGCAGAAACATGGGGGGAGGGGGTGACAGATGGGGAAATCATGGAGGTCAGAGTTCAGGAAGGTTTGACGGCACTGAGGGTGGACAAGGCACCAGGCCCAGATGGCATCCACGCCAGGGTATTGAAGGAGCTGGCAGAGGTCCTTGCAGGACCTTTGGCAGACCTGATTAATGCCTCACTGCATTTGGGAGTGTGTACCTCAGGACTGGAGGATGGCTCATGTGGTGCCCCTCCACAAGAGTGGCCCCAAGGATGAACTGGGAAACTAGAGACCAGTGAGCCGCACATCTATCGTGAATAAGATAATGGAGACTATCCTGAAGGAGAGGCTGGTGACCCTCCTAGAGGCCAAAGGACTGCAGAACAGCAGACAGCATGGCTTCACATGTGGCAGATCCTGCCAAACCAACCTGGTGGAGTTCTATGACTGGGTAACTAGGCGACTGGACAGGGGCCATGCAGTGGATGTTCTGTATCTGGACTTCAGTAAGGCATTCGACTCAGTGCCACATGGAAGGCTGGGAAGTAAGTAAGAAGGTTCAGAGGTGGATGCAAAACTGGTGAGATGGGTAGAGAACTGGCTTAAGGGAAGGCAATAGAGGGTGGTGGTGGGTGGGGAGCTCTCACACCCAAGGGTAGTGATGAGCGGTGTTCCACAGGTCTCGGTGTTGGGACCAGTGTTGTTTGTGATATTCATTGCAGACATATCATGGGACATCAAGAGCAAGATCAGTCTGTTCGCTGATGATATCAAGGTAGGAGCAGTGGTGGATGACCTGGGGGATGGCAGGGGTTTCAGGATGATCTGCAAAGCTTGAAACCTGGTCAGACACCTGGCAACTGGGGTTTAATAACAAAAGTGCAAGGTGCTGCATTTTGGGATGAAGAAGCAAGGAGGTTACCAGCTGAGGGGTGTAGCTAGCCCAGACAGAGGAGGAGGAGGAGAAGGATCTGGGGGTGCTCATTACAGGGTCAATGAACAACTCAGCACAATGTAGAAAGAGCAGCTGCAAAGGCCAACAAAATGCTGGGTTGTATTGCAGGGTATATCCTCAAGGAGGGAGGTGATTCTGCCACTGTATAGGTCATTAGTTAGAGCACCTTGAGTACTGCATGCAGTACTGGCACCCGTATCTGAAGAGGGACATTAAGTTACTGGAGGGTGCAGCGCGGGGTGACAAAAGATGATCAAGGGGCTGGGGACTTATCATAAGAGAGGAGGTTGAGGAGTTGAACATGTACGCTGGAGGAGAGGAGGTTGGGGACATGATTGAAACCTTTAAGTATATGGAAGTAATAAACAAGACAAGGTACATAGGGCTGTTTAAAGTAAGGAGGAGGGACACCAGGGCAATGATAGAGACTGGAGGGAGGGAGGGAGGAGGAGGAAGGTTCAGCAAGGAGATGAGGAGACACTTTTTACAGAGGGTGGTGACTGGGTGGAATCGTTACCTGCAGAAGTGGTATCCAGCAGAACCGTGGACTGCTTCAAAAGGGGATGGGACAGGACAAGTGGGAGGGTCAATGAAGGGGAAGGGTGGAAGGGAGGGGCAGCTGCAGAATAAGGGGTGCTAGCTGCACATTCGAGCAGACTTGATAGACCTTTAGGCCTTTATCTGCTGGCAAATTTCATATGTTCACATGCATCTTAAGAATAGGCACTTGGCACTGTGGACCCAGGACAATCTGGCAGCTAATACCACAGTGGGACGTTCACCCTCATCACTGGCAACCATAGCGAGCATGTTATCCCCTTCCATGACTGTTAAGTCCAGTAGTAAATTAAACGTGTGCAGTACTGAGGAAATAACAGCAGAGGATTACTACAGGCATGATGAGGTGGAGGACCATAATGACTTTGAAATGTTGCCCAGTGCTGGTGAGAGTAACAGTTTTGGTGGTGGTGGTGGTGAATGCAGTATGTCTAGTGCAAGAGGTACATCAACCCCGGTTGGAAAATCTGGCAAAATAACTGCATTTCTGGGTTTGTCATCATCACCTGTGCAACTGTCTTCATCAAATGTCCACACTCCACCCCCTGCCAATGCCATTCATCACAGAGCACAACCATTTGTGATCACACCCTGTGTAAAACGTTTAAGTCAGCCCACATTACAGAGTGTTTTTGCGCATAAGCTGAAGTACCCCCCTAATCATACAGTGTCACGTGAACTTAATGCTGTTGTAGCAGAAATGCTGGCAAATTATCTTTTGCCCTACTCCTTTGTGGAGAGTTCTGGGTTCCAGCGGTTTGCTGCACGTGCCTGTCCAAAATGGAAAGTCCCATCCAGGACATACTTTTCTACCCATGCTGTCCCCAAGTTGTTCTGCACTGTGTCTGACTCAGTAAGACATGACCTCCAACATTCCTCCTCTCCTTTTATCCATTTAAGTATGGATATGTGGACAAGTGGCAAAACAGCGTGGAGTTCATATTTGTGTATAACTGCACACTAGTCGCAGGTGCCGGGGGTTGTTTGTTATGTTGGTAGTGTGAATAATAAGTGCAGTAAGATGGATTGTAGCAGTAGCAATCTTCCAGGAATTCGATAGCATGCAAAAATTGCTATGCACAATGTAGCCTGTTCACACACTGGTGAGAACATGTTGGACGTGGCACTGACTGAAACTGACAAACGGCTAAACCCTCTGCCCCGATGAGCTGGGTTCATAGCAAGTGACAATGGGTCAAACGTGGTGAAATGCATCACTAATGGTGTTTTTTTTTCGTGTTCCATGCATGGCCCACTGTTTAAATCTTGTGGTGCAGGAGTTTCTGCAGCACTCTGATGTAAAGGAAATGCTGACCATTGCACAACATACCTGCTCTCACTTTTTAAGATCTGGAAAGGCCCATGACCAACTGCGGCAGTTGCAGATACAAAACAGCCTGCCTCAGCACCACTTGAAGCTGGAAGCTGTCACCTGTTGGAACTCCACTTTATACATGGCAGAGAGGTTGTATGAACAATACAAAGCCATCTCAGAATATCGTGTGATGCACACTAGCCGTAACAGTTCTGGGGCCTCCATGTCTATGACAACTGAACAGTGGCGCCTCATGGACTCTGTAATAACAATTTTGCAGCCTTTTGAACATGCCACACAGGCAGTGAGTGGCAAGTCTGCCTCCATTAGCCAAGCAATCCCACTGTTGTGGGTGCTGAGGCAGACATTGGTGAATGTACAGCATGGCCTTGATGTTGCCGGAGATGGTGGCAGCAGTATGTTGCTGCAACACATGCTGAGAGTATTTGACCAGAATCATCACATTGTGAGCATTCAGTGTAGTGACAGCTTTGCCATAGCAATGATGCTGGACCCATGATACAAATGTAGAATTGCATCAGTACTGGAGGGAGGTTCTGAACAGGTAAAAAATATCAGTGGTCAACTGGTGCACTTGTTTCACGGGGCACAGAAGTCACATGCCGAGGTCAGCAAACCTCAGCAGCATAATCTGGCTGAAGGTGTACCTGGAGGACTATCAAGCATATCCTGCAAGGGGAAGTGGACAGCAGTTCCAGGTGGTCTGTCATCCAAAATGACTGGCATCAACTCGCTTTTGGAGGCTTTGTCCCAAGTGGGTATTTGTGAAATTAATGATTCAGGAGAACAATATGATGCATCAACAACTGGACTTAGTGAGGCACAGAGAATGGTTGAGTCATATTTGTCTGAAAACAGGCATCTGACAATAACCGAAGATCCTCTTTGGTACTGGAGTGGAAAGGTCAGTGAATGGCCAGAGCTGACTGCAGTGGCACTGAAGTACCTTACATAGCCACCCTGCAGAGTAAGTGTTGAGAGGGTATTCAGCTCAGCAGGTGCAATAGTCAGGGATCATCGGACAAACCTGTCTCCAGCAAAGGTTAGTTTGCTAACATTCATTAAAATGAATGAAAGGCACATACCAGCACAGACTGCAGCCTCGGTATTCGTACCCTGGCCTAGTCATAGTGGTTTTGGTGGTGTGGAAATGGACCATCCTGGTGGCACTGGCAGTGGCTGCCTGAAACGGCCCACCACTGATGTAGATGATGACACAATGGAGAAAGAATTTCCCAGTGCTCAGACTTCAGACATAGATGACTGAGGGAAGCTTTCTTTATGAGGATGATGATGTAGTTAATGTTGGCAGGTTTTAACTGAAGTTGTTAAAAGGTGGTGTGCCACCCCGGACCACCACCACCACCGGGACTGATGTTAGCCACTGCCACCACTTAGCATGAGTCTGTCTGCTCCCCAGATCACCACCACCGGGACTGATGTTAGCCACTGCCACAACTGAGCATGAGTCTGTCCACCCCCAGACCACCACCACCACTGGGACTGATGTTAGCCACTGCCACCACTAGGAGGCAGTATAGTGCAGTGGTCTAAGGCTCTGAGCTGCAAATCTGGTGACATCCAGCAGAGCAGACCTGGGTTTGAATCCCACAGCTTCCACTTGCATACTGTGTGACCCTGAGCAAGTCACTTAACTTCCTTGTGCTCCCAGGCTGCTCCTGTAAAAAAGCTTTCAGCTTAGTGTGCTATTCCTGGTTAAACAACTAAATTAAAACAAACCACTGAGCATGAGTCTGTCCGGACCACCGCAGACACAAAGCGTCTTAATATTTAAACCATAAAGTGAGTATGTGTACTCATGTTTGTTATGCTGTTTCACTTCCTTTAGTTGTAAGTTTTGTTTTCTGTAGCTTTTCAGAGTCGCAGTGGTCAAACACATATGGTACACTTATTTTTTTATTTTTTTTACAGGTTAACAAAAAAAGTCTCCATCGCTAAAACTTGGTGGGAATGGTACCGCAGCTGTACCATACAGAGAGGAACTTATGGTATAACCATGTGAAATCCATTCTGGTAAGTATGAAGTTTTTATTTCATCTGTTTCATTGTTTTGGAAAGACTGCAGCAAATATTGCACACAGGTTGTGTTAGCTGACAAGATGTGGGTTTGAAATGTAACTTGACTTGAGATTGAGAACCAGGGAGGAACAAATAGCAATTAAGTTGTAAGAAGTCATTCATTTATTTTTTTTAGGAAACTTCCAGATGCTTTGTTGTTCTGTCAAAGTGGCCTTATCCACATCAGGCACCCCCTTCCCCCGGGCTTGGGCACACATGCAACATGCAGAAGTCATTTCATTAGATGACCATGACCATCATTAACAACCGGACTCCAGAAGGAAGCAGCTGAAATCTGTGAAGAAGTAACAAAATAAGAAACCACTGCAGACAAACCTGCAAATATGCTTACCCCACACCCCCCCCCAGAAAAAATACTTACCTTCATGTGCTTGAGAGTTATCCATTTCCAATTTCAACACAAAAAATTCTCATTGAGCACTGGAATATGCACACCAACAGTTTTTGTGACCTGTGATACAGAACAATACCATGAGTACATGTCCATGTCAAACCCCCTCCTCACCAACAAAATGCACACACATGCAGTATATCTATATATATCTACTCAGCAAGTCTACTATTAGTGTACAGACAAAGGGCACCCTTCCATCCAGTTGAGATGATCACATTGCATTTGCTCTAATCACCTTGCAGAACACATTGGACCAGCAACAGTATGCTCACGGTCATCATTTTATTCTGGGGAACTTAGTATGTGCTGAAACACTCCCATTTCACTGTGTTCCCACTTGTCAATTTTCTGCACACAGGGAGTATGCATTTTGGGCATGCAGAAAAAAATGTGGGGACTCTGTGCCACCACTGCATGCACAACTGAGTGTGCCATTAATTCTGGGGGACTTTGTATGTGCTGAAACACTCTAATTTCACTGTGTTACCACTTGTCAATTTTCTGCACACAAGGAGGATGCATTTTGGGCATGCAGAAAAATCTGGAGACTGTCACCACTGTGCGCATGACTGAGTGCACCATTAATTTTGGGGGACTTTGCATGTGCTGAAACACTCCCATTTCACTGTGTTAAAACTTGTCAATTTTTTGAACACAAGAAGGATGCATTTTGGGCATGCAGAAAAAATATGAGGACTCTGTGCAGCCACTGCACACATGACTGAGTGCACCATTAATTTTGGGGACTTTGTATGTGCTGATTCCTGAAACACTCCCATTTCACTGTGTTATCACTTGTCAATTTTCTGCACACAAGGCATGACTGAGTGTGCCATTAATTCTGGGGATGCATGTTGTGTGCTGTGTGATTGTGAGTTCATAATGTCATACTGACATTACCAATTAAAGCAGCAATGCAAGAATGTTGTTACAATTTTGAACTGTACTTTTTTATGCTACCTTACATTGCCACAGCCACTAGTTGCCTCCGAGTCATGACTTGAATGCTACACTTCTTTTCACAATTCTCTCTGCTTTAATTAGTTGACTACTTTTTCCATGTATGAAAAAAAAATAAGCATGCCTTTCAATATTGTTCTGACCAGGTTTGTATTTATTTGCAGTGGCTTTTCAATAAATATTGTTCCGTCATGTCATAAAACACTGCCTGTTGAATAACTGTTAATTTACAATAGAAGTGATATATAACAACTAACTGATGTGATGGAGAAAAGCAGGAGGAAAACAATGACAAAGACCTGGTCAGCACCAACTTAAAAGGAATGCTCCTTTCATTATTTCACACATGAAAAAAGGTAGTACAGCAGACTCAACTACTGGAAATTCTTGTATTATTCCACTCAGGATGTAAGTAAAGGAAGTTGTAACATAGCATTAAAAAATATAGGTCAGAGTTCTCAACAGATTGTTGCATTGCTGCTTTATAGAGATTCATCATGTTACATAGTTATGGTGATGCACATAACCTAATATGTGGGTGCCTTACTTCCAGGGAAATATTTCTTTCTTCACATAGTGCAATGCATTTCTGAGAAAACCACCCATAATTTCATTATAGTGTGCCACGTGACAGAGGAATTCCCATTCAGAAAAGCTGCCCACACTCTGCCCCACTTTCTCAGCAACATTAGGACGTGATGCCAGGGGGAACGTAGGTGCATGTTCCACTATAGTGAATGTCCAGCAGCCATCCCAATGTTTCTTTATGTTATAATGGTCAGTTTGTGGTGAAACATGTGGGCACATTTCCAGTAAGAAGTGCCTTGTTAGTGGAAACGTTCCCACATTTCACCACAAAGTGAATCTTATAACATAATGAAACATTTGGATAGCTGCTGGACATTCACTATAGTGGAGCATGCACCTGCGCTCCCCCTGGCATCATGTCCTAACGTTGCTGAGAAAGTGGGGCAGAATGTAGGTGGCTTTTCTGAATGGGAATTCCTCCATCACGTGACACACTGTAATGAAATTACAGGTGGTTTTCACAGAACTGTATTGCACTATGTGGAGAAAGAAAGATTCCCCTGGAAGTAAGGTGCCCATATATCAGGTGCAATGCTGTAACTTGCTGATTCTCTTTCATGTCTATTTCACAAGCAAAATAGTTATAGAGCCTCAGTAATGTTTACTTTGTGTCGGGACTCATGAATTGGATTTTAAGTGTTTCACAAACAGCATGAAGACTGAGCAATGTGAGTATGTTGTGCTAAACTGCATGTGTGCCGTCACTGTTCTTTCCTGTGTGTCATACATTGTACAGCTTCATGCAAACATATATATGGTAAGACTTGTTGCGTTATCAAGAATAAAGATTATAAAGAATACCTGATGCATTTTTTATAGATACCATCAGCGTCAGCGCACACATGACTTTGCGGAGATCATAGCACAAAAAAACACATGCTCCCTTAAAAGTTATGTGTGCAGTATAGTGTATAATGGGACTAAGGTGCACTCTGGTCAGACACCTCTGAAAAAGTATCGTACCACTTAGTCCACTGATGATGTTGGTGACAATAAAATATATTGTATTCTGCTCGCTATTCTTTATAGCATAAACACTGCCTGCAACAAGTCAGCAACAGCAATATATGTTTGCAACATGGTGCACAATGTCTGATGTCAACACACACACACACACACACACACACACACACACACACACACAGAAAACAACACTGACTACACACGTGCAGTTTTACACATCATACTAGCACTGCTCACAACAGCTTGTCCACAAGCACTCCAAAACAAAAAGTAAACATTACTGAGGCACTACAACTACAGAAGGGAATGTGTGTATTATTAAACAACAACAAAAAAAAAACACACACAAAAACAGTACAGCTCAGTAGTGGGGTGGGGGGTCCAGAAAACAATCCCTTAATGTGGCCGTGGGATACTGTGGTGGTCCAGCATCAGGTGCAGCATTGTGAGTATTTGCTGCTGCTGTTGTTGGATTGTACTGACCTGCTGCTGCACAGCACCTACCCTCTCATTATTCTCCTCCAGGGCTGCCCACACCAGGGCAATGTCAGCCTCTGTTGCAGGGACTGTGGTGGGGTCCACTGCAAGTGGAAACTCAGGTAGTGGTGGTGGTTGAGTGGGTGCTGCTGGTGGCTGTGGTGGTGGTGGTGGTGAAGCAGCTGCTGTACCGGCCCTCCTCCTGCTGTGGTGGCAAGACACAACTTCAACCCCAGCAGTACCCTTGGTCACTGCCACAGAAGGGCCAGCAGGTGGACCCCTGGCCCCTTTTGTGACAGCCTGCCACTCCACCTTGTGGTGGTTCAACATGTGGGTGCACTGGCCACCGGTCCCCAAATGTGTTCCTGAGGGGCCATGACACACCAGCACACTGCACAGATGGCACACCATGACTGTGCTGTCTACCCCCACAGAGTTAAAAATCTACCACACTGGGGAGCTGTGGGGGGATCAGAATCAGTCCTACCACCACCTATGTTTTCCTGGGGCACCTTCTGTGGCTGTGGAGGTGGCAGAGGGGGTGCTGTTGGAGCCCCTACAGCTGCTACCGGTAGTGGTGGTAGTGGCAGAGTAGGTGGATGCACAGCAGCCACCGGTGCTGCTGCTGCTGTTGCTTCCATGGGGGGGGAGGAACACCCAAGATTCGGAAGCGGTCCAGCAACACACGACCATCCCCACGTGTGAGCACTCCCCTCCTCTAACCACGTCCATGGGCCAGTGACTCTCCTTCTCCAGTGTCCATCCTTTCCATACATGTTCCCAACCCCGACTATAAAAAGTGTAACCACAGTCGACGCCTTGTCTTTATCCGGGGGCCGCACTCACTCTTACACTCCTGGACATACACACACACTGACACACACAGTCACATACACACAAAACAAAACAAAACTTATAAAAAAAATTCACTACCAAAAAAATCACTAACACAATACAAAAACTAAATTAAGATATAGCTTTTAAAAAAGCTGTTGTTTTCAGACACAAAGGCAATAAAGCACTTTCTAGTGACTCAAAACTGCTCTTCTCTCCACAAAGCCTTCTCCCTCTACAAATGCAAAGGAGAAAGTGAAATTGCTTCTCTGACTCACTTCCTTCCTGCCTGGCTAAAGCATGTGACTTACAGTACTTTAAGCCTTGTGCTGAGTGGGGGGCTGCCTATTTACTTGTCACTTTGCCTTATTTTGCATTAAGGCATAATGACAATGCAAGGTAATAATGAGAACATGAAGTGAGCACTTTGCAGTGGCCACTTTGCATTGTGCTCCACCAACGCGAAGTGGCCACTTCGCATTCACTTCACCAGCAGATTAAAGATTTGCTGCATCTCTACATGCCAGGCCAGCCACTTTGAAGTTCTTCTTCAGATGTTCTTCCATTTTCTTATTGGTTGGGTCTCTTAATGATATTATGCCTTCCGATGGTAATACCATCTTCTTAGTTAAGGTGTCTATTTTATGATCCACCATTAGTGGTGTACACCATGTTATTGATGTCCTCTTGAATTGGGTAAAATCTATCGAAAGTTCTCCTTTCTGCGATCTTTTCTGGGTCTGTCACCTCCCATTCCTTGGCTATGACTTCATACTAAGGTTCATACTAAGGTGCAGATGAAGAGCTAGTAGGCCAAAGCCCATAGTGCTCTTATACTAGACCAAAGGGTAATACACTAAATTATACCCTGAGCAGATCAGTTTGTCTAGATGTGGTTTGAAAGCATTTTTTGACTCACTCAGAACTATGGAGTGTGGTAAATTATTCCATGGGCCAACAGAGCCAATGGTGAAGAAATATTTTTGATTTTGTCTTTTAAATGATTTTCTAATTAATTGAAGTGGATGGCCCTTCATATCATAAGGTGATGATTTTAGTTGAAGATCTAGTTCTGTCGTGAGATAAAAGTCATGTACTACATCATACAGAAATAAAAAAATTGCCTCTCAAACGTCATGTGGAGAAAGACATCAGATTTCATGAATTCATCCTATGTTCACACGATGAAGATTCTAGACCAGATATTTTTTTGGTAAATTTTCTTTGTTCCTTTTCAAGGGATAAACTGTCAGATTTTTTGAAAGGGCACCATATCTGTGATGCATATTCTAGATGGGGTCTAACATATGACCTATATAGAGGCATAAGCACATTTTTAATCTCTAGAACTTATATTACGAAGAATGGACCAGACAATTTTATTTGATGTGCTAATGGCTGAATACAAATGTTTCGAATAAGTAAGCTCATGAGAGATTGAGATGCCCAAATCCTTCTCATCCGTGGTAGCACTAAGTAAATTGCCACTAATATTGTAGGAGATGGAAGGATTGTTAGAGCCAAGATGCATGACCTTACATTTTGAAGTGATTAGCTGCATTCCCCAAAAAATAACCCAAGAAGAGATAGAATCAAGATCTCGCTGAGTAATATCAATTTCATCTTGAGCTGAACAAGGCCCACCAATCTTAACATCATCCATGTATTTAGTAGTGAAAGAAATACATTTTGTGGTGAAGTCAGATATAAAGACTTGAAACAGGCAGGGGCCAAGGACTGAGCCTTGTGGAATGCCACTCAATACCTTACCAACGTTTGATAGGTTGCCATTTATAATGACTCTCTGTGTTCTATTACACAACCAGTTTTCAATCCAGGCTATAATAAAGTGGCTTATAGTTAGATTCCTTAGCTTAAGACTTAGATCCCAGTGTGGCATAGTATCGAATGCCTTACTGAAGTCAATAAAGACTACATCGCAATGTATTTTATTATCCAATAATGAACTGAACTGTTCATAAAAACATAGAAGGTTTATGGTGCAACTTCTCCCTTTTTTGAAACCATGTTGTTTCAAATCACAGGCATTTATAACCAGTGAAATAATATCCTTAAGGAGACTCTCCAGAACTTTTCAGATAGATGACGTTAAACTTGATAGGTCTGTAATTCTCCCAAAGATGTTTGGACTCTTTTTTTGGTATAGGGACTACAAATGCTTCTTTCCATTCCTTGGGTATATTATTATGTTTCATGAACAATTCAAACATTATTTTAAGTGGATAAGCGAGTTGATCAGCTAAGAAATACAATAAATGACCTGCAATGTTATCAGGTCCTGAACTATATTTTCCTTTTAATGTTAGTAATTTATCTTCCGAGACTTCCGAAACAGAATCACATATGGGGAAGACTTCACACTTCTTTTGCTTAGAGCAACTCTGAGTGTTTAATTTTGATTGTTGTGGTGGTTCTGGGACCTTGAACACCATTGGCTCTTTAACCACCCTCATCAGTTCCAGTGGTGACTCCACTGCTGTGAATTTCTTTTCGAGAGCTAGTTTGTCTTTCTTATTGGTCTGTTCCTTCCCTGAGTCTTCTCCCTTTTTGGGGTCTATAGTAACATCATCATGGGCATCTTTCTCTCCCATGTCACCTTTCTGTTAATCCCTGCATTCCTCTGAGTTTTCATTCAGAGGAGGTGGTTTATCCTCTGGTGTGGAATTTACTCCAGAAGTATTACCTGAGTCATCTGTTTTGGTCTTTGTGTGAGTTTTAGTAATTTCCACCATGCACTGCAGCATTTGGACCATTATCGCTTGCTGTGCTTTAATGAATACTATGGTACTGGGGTTCAAGCCTTGCAGGGAAGAGTTCTGTGTGTCCAAGTCCTGATCCAATTCCATATCTGCCTCACTGACAATGTCTGTTTCATCCCGTTGTTTGGCGCATGTCGGGCATAAGCTCACGGACTCTGAACTGAGTAGTGTGATGTGGTATGACTTGCACTCTCTCATCTTTGCTATTTTTCTGACCTACGGGTGAGAAGAATAGAGAAGATGTTAGTAATAGTATGCTCTGTGTGATTCCTGTACCCCCTAACAACTGCTGCCTTCATCAATGTGAAACCCAGTACTGGGAGTGCAAAGAACCCTGCTGAATAATCCCCTGATTTTTGGTTTTGTGTCTCTAGAAAGGTATGACAAATGCACCAGCTGTGGTATTTTGTGCAAGCGGAGGGGGAGTCTTCATGTGACTGGAAGAAAGAGTTTATGGGTCAACAGGGCATACCATCAGCCTGTTCAGAATCTACAACCAGCCTCCCGGGAGAAGGAATGATAACTGGGTGCCGGTGCATGACATGGGGATAGTCAGACTACAGTCTATGAATCTGGTAGCCATATGTGATCCCTGACTCAAGTTATGGGGACTTCCATAGTCAGCAAGGCTTAATTTCTTTAGAATGGCCTTAACATGATGTCTGCTGCCATGCACAAGATGGAGGCCATACATCAGCACTGTTGTGCACATGCTTGGGACTAATACCCATTGGTAACATGGTTGTTAAGTGTGGGCACAAGGGTGATCTCGGAAGATGTGAGAACAGAGCCAGAATTGTACTGGCTCCCTATGGAACAGGCAGAAAGGAAAAGCAAGTGGAAAATTTGAAATCAGTATTGCAGGTAACTTCCAGGACTACAAGTTAGTGAGAAGCACCCTTGACAAAACAAGAGATGGGAAGCAGATGGGGTACCTACACACAGAGGTGGGACTCACTTGCAAGGGAGTCCAACTTGCGTCTTCCTGTCTCGGGATGCTTGCAAGGGGTTCTGAAACATGCAAGCCACCTTGCATGGCTGATTATTGTTTGAGGCATTAGTGATAGCTGAAGCCACCTGGAAGGGGCTTCAGTATCGTGTTCTATAGAGATGACCACATTGAGAACTGTCCAGAGGGCATGAGAAGGGTGGAGAAGAGAGGGGGCAAAGGGAAAATAATGGGCAGCCGACATTTTACTAGCATGACACCATTTTAAAAAATGCGTAACCATGCTAGATGCAGCAGTGCTTAATTCCCTGTCTCACTAAAAAGTATCACACTGCTTCTATAAAACTAAATGAACTCCAAACACCAGGGCCTCTGAAATCTTTCATTTGAGCAATTCTCCCTGCCTCCTGGCTGGGAATGCTTCTGATAAAGCCACACCAGTGCGGCACTGGGTTAGAACATAGCCGACCAAAACAGCAAGGTCAAGAAGCAAGCTGCACAAATGCAGCCCATTTTTGTTTTGTGGGGGGGGCTCTGCCCCTGTACCACCTGACAAAGAGGGTCTCTACCCCCTGCACCCCCAGATGAATAGATACTAACTCTGGGGGGAGTGGATCAAGGGACATGAACAAACTTGTGGGGCCGTGGAATACTGTTTTCATTGCCCCATGTAACAATAATGTAAGTCCTGAATGGCAAAATGGAAGGAGACCAGGATTAGAATGCTGGTCTCCTCTGCCACCCAGCTGAGCGGCTCCATGCCTCAGTCCTCCATGCCATGGGAGCAGCTTGGCCAGTGACCTGAAGCCTTCTGTCCTTCTCCTATGTTGGTACCATGGACAGTGACTAGCGGAGTGCTTCCAGGCTAGTGCTGCACATCCCTTATCACTGTCCATGGTAACACTATATGGACTAGCACTCTCTTGACGGGTACTATTCCTGTAGCTCCAATCTAACTGGGTACCCACCGATGCCAATATAGGGACAGTCCTAAGGTTTTAATTGACATTTGTTTCATGTCTGATGAAATGGACCTCTTCTCCTGAAATGCCTGTTGAATTTCACAATAATAATCCTATAACTGCCCCTAAGTGAATTCTAACAAAATTGGAGCATTCTGCTGAGTCACCTGGGGGGAGAGTGATTTAGACTGTATATTGCCCTAAACAAACAATGCTAAGTAGTAACCCCCAAATGAAAGAGAAAACATGCATTTGCAAAAGAACAAGCTTGTAGGCCACCATAGCATGCCAAAAATGCTCCAGTAACAATGAGGTATGAGTTGCTTACCTACTTAGTACAGGTGTATGTTTGGGAGCTAGGCTGTGTACTTGTAGCCTCTACAAGGCTTTGCAATCCAAGAATTTAATAAATAAAAAAAATAAAAAAAAACAATGCACATAAAGGAACTGCATACCAGCAGCCAAGAGGTGGTAAAAGGTGGATCAGACTTCAAAATATCTGGTCACATGTGCATTGCTAGCCTGTCAGGTGGAAATGAAACCCAGCGTATGCCATTGCTGCAGTGACATTGTTATAGGGAAGTACATTACAGTGACAAGTCGCTGTTGCCACTCTAGTGTATCTGCAGGACCCTGGCACTACTTTCTCTGGGTTCCCCCCCACCAAATCAGCTTTGACCTGGAATTGATAGTCTTTAGTAACAGGAGGTGTGGGGAGCAGAACCCGCCTGAAAAAAATTGAGTTTCCCAATGGATTTATGTCAACCACAACTTGCGAGCAACATAAATCCGTTGATGTCATGAAGCATTGAGAAAAAGTTGTCGACACTGTGTCATGGATCCAAATCCATTTGGTAATGGTTGGCAATACTGTAAGGTAACACAACATGCAATAGTGTGTGTTTTGTTGCTTTCCTTGACTGCACTACTCAGAAAAATAAACCCCACTACTCATTCAAATCAAGTGGGTTGTACCTACTATAGTCTTGGTCTGTGTGCCATAAAAATATTTTATGTGTGTGTGCTGCATTGGTGTCTCCCTCCTCAAGTGCAAAAACCAAAAACCAGAACAGAACTTCACAACTATTTTATGTTATCTTGCACTGCATGCACTGAAGTTACTGCCTCTTGGTAACATCCCATTTTTGATCGCAGTCTGGCTGGTATGTGCTTACAGAACAGTTTGTGCTGCTCATCTTGTAATTGTTGATTAAAAGTCACATAGTCCAGGCTGGTCTGGTGGCACTGAGGGTTGAGGTGCTGGACGCCACTCCTCACACCACACCGGCGACCCAGGGTCAGGAGCAACCTCTGGTGGCCGAGGATTGGCAGGGGAGGGAGGGGATCAAACAGTGAATGGACTGCTCTCCTCTTTTGGGGATGGGGGGGGCGGCTGTCATCCTGCTCTTTGGCTGCCCTCTAGTGGAGGCTGGAGGGTAGCACCAGAGGTTGGGAGACACAGAAGTTCAGAGACGTGACGTGCATGTGCCTCCACACATGCACATTCTTGCTGCAAGGGGAAGGGGGGTGTATGGGGAGAAAATGGAAAAAAACAAAGATAAAAAGTAATATAGAAACAAAAACTCACTTGGTCCAATTTCAGTACACCATAGCATGCGGAACTACTGTCTTTTCTCCTCAAATTGACACTTGTTTCTAACCATTACCTTATATGACACTGAAATTCAAGTTATTTTCATTTTTCACTGCTGATCCTGACTGAGTGCGGGGCATACCTTCCGGGTACTTATGAATATTTGGAGAATGAGCCAAATTTGTGTTTTACTGCAGTGAATGTTGTTGACCTGTTCAAGTGTGATATTTCTGCAGTAACGATTCTTGAAATTTTCCCTCTGGCATCAAACTGATACTAAGAAAAGAAAATGTGATCTGACCAATAACATTCCAGTCTGTCTAGTAGACCTTGATGCTGATGATGATGACTGAAGTTGCCTGCTTGGGGTTCGCAAAGTCATTAATTAGGCTCATGCAACTGATCCACAACCCTGCAGCAAAGGTAAGACATGCATGCAACTCACAACCTGATTTTATCATTTTTGATTTACTTCGAAATATAGCTGCATGTGATGATTTTGTCTGACAGACTGTTCACTATATATGTTCTCCCAGCAACAGTTACAATGTGTTTTACATATACTGTACTTTGTGCTTGGGTGTGCTGCTGGTAACTGTGGCATTAATAAGTCAACATTCTACTCAGCAGCTCATGTGTTTTTTCACTTACTCCTCTGCAGTCTGTAATTCAGCAAATGAACTCATTCCTTCCCTGATCCAGTTATCAGCAGATAACAACAGCCACTTCTTCCTCCTAAACAATTCATCCTTAGGAACCAGCATAGTAGGCTTTCGCCATATACATCAGTATCATACTTCTCATTAATCCTGCCTCAGGAACCAGTGTACTGGTTGTCTCCTCTCCAAAAATCTCCTCTGCAACATTTCAAAGATGTCACATCAGGCACTGCATGGTTCTTGCTTGTGCATGTGATGAGATGCTTCACCTTCCATCTCCTCTGTGTCAGATGATAACTTTCTGAATTTAGTACCTCGGTATCCTGAGATAATAGTGGTTAGTGTGCCTGCTGTAGCCAGGCTATCCCTGCGGTGTGGTGGTGAGGGTTGTTAGCTCCGGTGCAGTGGGTACTGGGTTCAGGGTTAGGGACTGTGGGGAAGCTTTTGCCGCTGGCTGCCGCTGCCATTTTTTTCTTTACATCTGGAGTGTGGCTCCCTTCCCCAACATGCATCCCCCTGGAGTTAAGAATCCTTTAGTAGGGGTGTGCAGGGGGCACAACCCCCCTGCAGAAACACTAAGTCTAGTTGCTGGATGTTTAGTCACTGGCATGTCTATAGTGCCAATTTGCTTTCTGGCGATATACACTTGCCGTAATAGTGATTGCTGTTTTGCGTTTGCTATTGTGACATAGAACCTAGGACCTCTCTCTCACCGGTATCAAAACTGGACTCTTTGAGCCAGCATTATAGGCAGTACACCTCATGCACATCCTCACAGCTGTCCCTTTATAGCTGCTAAGGTAAGACCACAGTACTGCATGCACTGAGACTGTACTTTGCAGAGAAATGGTCTTCTTCTCCTGTCCAAATAGGCACCCCCGAAGGGGCACCACAAGCACGATACTCATCCGAAGGCAAGATGAGTATTTGAAGACAATATGAACATGAAAGGGAACTTGTCACATTGTCTTTTAATACTGCTTATTAAAAGACCATTTTTGACTTCTTGTTTCTCCCTTATAGGTATCAAGTGCAAATGCATATGAACTCTTTGGAGTCAGCATTGCAGGTGGCACACCTCAGTGTGCTATCCTCACTACCATCTCTCTCAGCAGCTAATATAAGACCGCAGTGCTGCATGCACTAAGATAGTTCTATGCTAAGAAATGTGGTTCTTGTACTGTCCAAATAGGCATTACCAAAGGGATGCCACAGACAAGACACTCATCCGAAGGCAAGATGAACATCACAAGGGGCCATGGCACACTGTCTTTTAGTACTGCTTATTAAAACAGCCCTTTTTTTGTTTTCTTTTGTTTCCTTACAGGCAGCAAGTGCAACTACATACTGTACAGACTTTGGAGTCAACATTATGGGTGTCACGCCTCAGTGTGCTATCCTCACTGTCCACCCTCAACTTCTAAGTTAAGACTGCAGTGCTGCCTACATTAGGACAGGTCGTTACTGAGAAATATGCTTCTTCTGTCCAAAAAGGCAAATCCAAAGGGGCACCACTGGCAAGACACTCATCCAAGGACAAGATGAGTGTCCAAAGGAAAGATGAACATCCTAAGACAAGATATGCACCTTAAGGGAACATGACACACTATCTTGTAGTACCAATCACTAAAACACCCTTTTTTATCTTCTTCTTGTTTTCCTTACAGTTATTAAGTACAACTACATACAGACATTTTGGAGTCTGTGTTACGGGTGGCATGCCTCAGTGTGCCAGCCTAACAGCCGCCCCCCCCCCCCCTTAGCTGCTAAAGTATGACTACGGTGCTGCACCCAATAAACCACAGTGCAATTTGGGCAATGTCTCAATGTGAATGAAAGTAGCAAGACCTGAAGTGCCAGGCCTTCAGCCTTGAGTGAAAAGAAACTACATTAAGAGTCACCCTCCTGTTTCTTCTCATTTTACAGACTGCATTAGCCATCACCACATCCTGCATGCAACATCATAAGGCCTCCTGTTCTGCTTTCTCAATCTCCTGTACCAGCATAAAATTCAGTGGCTTCAGGAATGCTCCTCCTCTTCTTCTTCTTCTTCAGTCATGTTCTCTACCACCTGAAGCACAACCCAGTCTCTGGTGCCAGCACAAAAGTCAGAAGTTTCAGGAACTCTCATTCTCCTCCTCAGTCATATTCTCCACTGCCTGCAGCACAACCCTGCCTCTGGTGCCAGCGTAAAAGTCAAAGGCTTCAGGAACTCTCATCCTCCTCCTCAGTCATGTTCTCCATCAGTTGCAGCACAACCCAGCTTCTGGCACTAGTGTAAAAGCCAGTGGCTTCAAGAACTCACCTTCTCCTTATCATCTACTCAGGCACCAGCAGCACAAAACAAGCTGCTCTATAGTACCAGCGTAAAAGCCAGGGGATTCAGGGACTTTCCTTTTCCTCTTCATTTCCTCAGTAAACAGCAGCATAAGATAACCTGGCTTCCAATACCAGTGCAAAAGCCAGTGACTTCAGGAACTTGTACTTCCATCCTCATCTCTCTAGACATCAGCAGCACAAAACAACACAGTCTCTGGCACCAATGTAAAAGCCAATGGCTTCAAGTTCAAGTGACAGCCATTTTCTCCATTAATCCTCAAGGACTAGCAACACAGCACAGCTCATTTTCACCCACATAAATTCATGTGTGTCGATCACACAATCCAGTCTCTTTCAACCACAACCCAAGTATACTATAACATAGCAAGAGCACCATTGTATTCAACCTACAGCAGTTGGATCTTCAATCAACAGAATGAAGTAATGAACATTTTCGTAGTTCATAAAACTGAAAGGTGCATCTGCACCTTAATTGGTCTTAATATGCGGCAAAAGAACAATGAAATCATGGACACCAGCTGTCTGCATGCTTGTAACAGTACCTGAAGTGAAAATTACTTCGGCGTCATCATCATCGACAGCCCACTGTACCCGAAGTGAAAATTACAGTTACACTTTAAGTGTCGGTTTCAATGTAAATAATCATTAATTACAGGAAACAGGGTAATTACCCTATAGTTACATGTTTGTTTCATGCAGTTGCATTGTAGTTTCCATGCCATTATAGTGTACTGTAGTTACACTGTATCTACAGTGTAGTTAACTGACACTTAAAGTGTAACCAAAATGACTACTGTGCCATCACCTCTGGCCCTTGCTGCCATCTGGGTTTTCAATAAACAGATAGAGAAGTATTCACAATTATTCTCCATCATTTAATGAATGCCCTGACCACAGTACAGTCATGTCAGTAATAAAGAGATAGTGTTCACAGCACCCATAGCAGTAACTCAACACCACAAAAGGATATTTAATTTGCTTACCATTTATTAATGAAAAAAGTGCAGTTCACATCTAAAAACTAACAGTGAATGGACAAAAACCGCCAAAGCATACCTATGATGTCATGGGACCATCAACGCTAAAAACTGACATTTCGCTCAGGATTACCCAAGCTTCCTCAGAGTTACCTACAATACCCAGGAGTGCTCCTTATATACCCCCCATATATGCAAATTATCATACAAGTGCTTTATTAAAAAAAAAAACGAGGATAGAAACAAACTTGGTAGCAACAGACTAACATATGGTTTTGTATACATTCATTGCAAAACATCATGGGCAAGATTCATGAACCCCGTGAAAGTCCTGCAGCTATGGCAACACTTTAGTGCCAAAGGGTGGCCACTTGCGGAGCAGCAGTGGTAGGTATTCACAAAGGTGGAGCTGGATTACAAGTGCCTCAATGACCTATGGCAGCTTGCGGGTGGTGTTACCAGGGGGATTGCCGCAGCTGCGGAGAGCTGCTACAGTCAGTGGGAGCAGCCATAATACCCTTTGCAACTGCTGCAGCTGTGAATCGCACGCACCGCTGCTGCAGGTGATTTCAGTCCACCACTGGAGTTGCGGAGTGAGACTTAGCTCCCAAACGGGTCGTGAATACTACCCCGTGTTTTGCATAGTGATGCCTAATAGCAATATAAATATATTTCTATCTGTATATTAATATCATAGCCATGAATATTGCATATATAAATATCAAAGCATCATACTTTTAATAGAAGTAGTGCCTAAATATTGAGGCATGGTGTACCAGGACATATGTATAAATCCTCAAAACATCCCATTTCAAATGGAGATGGTTCATAGATGTCTGTGCAAAACTCATCCGGACATATTCTAAAATAATCTCCCTGCCTCCCTCATAGAACGTGATCAGATTGGTCCATTCAAAAGAGACCTCTGCCTCATACTAGTACAAGCAAACCACTGTGATTGCCCATCCTAGTTGCATACTATCCCTTGCTTACCTCTGACACACCCCCTGCCCTATTATCTTTTACTTCTCTTCCTCTAATCTCCTCACCACTCTTTCTCTTCCTACTGGCAAAGCCTACGCAGGCTGCTACCGCCCCATCTGTCTTGCGATTAAGAAACCTAATGTGTTTACAGGGCAATATTACTGAGAAATTCCCAGCTCAACATGATTCTGTTTTTATGTGCACTGATACTATTGTAAAGCTTCTTTGCACTAATGTAACTGCCAATATAATGTATACATGTGTGTTCAGTGTTTCTGTCCTATGTTTCATGCATGTACTTGAGGTATTGTATGTGTCTCAATTGACTTGGAACCTTTGTAAAAGAGCCACTGGGCTCAAAAGTATTAATCTGAACCTGAAATAAATAAATAAATAAATCCCCCAAACCACTGGAAGGTCTGTTATATTACCAGTCAATAACGTATATGGACATTGCTTTAAAAATTTGAGAACAATACACCAGACAATTAATCAAACCCCACTGAAATTATTATTTGCACTTACATTCCAAAAACATCTAGTGCATACATCGTTCTTAGATAACATAAACATTATGCATTAAAAAGCTGATCAAGTTGGCTATAATTTATGTAAAAAGGCAGACAAATCTATTTTATCATTCAGACCTCCATCTCCTTGTGACACAAGTCCACATATCCTGTAACTCTCTCGTCTCCTGATGATTTTTTCCATGTCCCCCCAGGGATCAGGATCACTTTTTCAATCTCCTCAAAATTAAAATCTATATACAACATTAGGTTCACTTTTTGCATGTTTTGCAACAGCATGTGTCTTATCGCCCAACTGGAGTCCCTATGTCCACCAGTACGTAATTTGAAATGGTAGACAGTCCACCCCAAATAAAACACTCCACAACTGCAATTCAGCAGATAAACTACCCCCATTGTATTACATGCAAAAAATGTTTTAATACAATTTTCTTGATAGAGCTTAGAAACATAGAAACATAGAATGCGACAGCAGATGGGAACCTCATGATCCATCTAGTCTGAAAGATTTTCTACACCCCTCCCTTAAAAGATACATGTCCTGATGACTGCTTCATGTCTGTCCTGTGCTGTTTTGGATCCTAGAATTGTTTTAGCCTCCACTATATCAGGGGGCAAACTATTCCAGAGTTCCACCACCTTTTTGTGAAAAAGTACTTCCTCATATTCCCCCTGAATCCCCCCCCCCTTCAGACTCATGTTGTGCTCCCTGGTTTGTGTGTTGTCTCTGGTCTGAAAGAGGTCCTGTAACTGCACCCTGTTTATTCCCTTGAGGAACTTTTATGTTTCTATAACATCTCCCCTCTCTCTCCTCTCATATCTCCCCTCTTTCTCTTCTGCTCAAGTGAGTTCAAGTTAAGTTCACTCAGTCTCTCCTCATATGGCCAGTGGTGCAGCCCCTCAATCATCTTTGTAACCTTTCTCTGTACCATCTCCAGTCAGTCTATATCCTTTCTGAGGTGCAGACTCCAGAACTAGACACAGTACTCTAGCTTGGATCTCGCCAGGTACCTATACAGTGGCAGTACCACCTCCCTCCCTCCTTCTGCTCATTAGTCCCCCTTCCAATGCACCCCAGCCTCTCACTAGCCTTCAGTGTTGCCTTTTCACACTGTTTTGCCACCTTCAATTCCTCTGATATAAAGATACCCAGGTCCCTTTCTGGTTTGGTTGCTGCCAGTTTCCAGCCTCCAGGTAGTACTCCCTCATTGGGTTGCCTTTGCCTATGTGTATGACTTTACACTTTTTTGCATTGAACTTTAGTTGCCATGTTCTTGACCATGCTTCCAACTTCTCCAGGTCCACTTCCATTTTCTTTACTCCCTCAGAGGTATCTACCTTGTTGCAAATCTTTGTGTCATCTGCGAATAGACACACCTTTCCATCCAACCCTTCCATAATGTCACTGATGAAAACATCAAAGAGGAGAGGTCCCAGCATATATCCCTGGGGCACCCCACTGGTCACCTCTCTTTCTCCTCAGACAAGGTGCCATATACCTGTACTCTCTGCATCGTCCCACTCAGCCAGTTTCTCACCCATTTTACCACCTTTTTCCCTACTCCCTTGCCTTCTATCTTATTTTATCAGCTGCCTGTGTGATACTGAGTAGAATACTTTACTGAAGTCTAGGTAAATTATATCCACCACGTCCCCCTGGTTCACTGCCCTGATGACCCAGCTGAAGAAGTCTATGAGGTTTGTTTGGCATGATCTGCCTTCAGTGATGATATGCTGCTTTGCGTCCCACTGCTTGTTTTTTCCAGAAACTCTAGTATCCTTTCCTTGAGTAGTAACTCCATCAGCTTGCCCACTACTGATGTTAGGCTGAATTTCTAGTAGTTTCCTGCCTTCTCCTTGTTTTATGGCTTATGGAGAGAGACAGCTGTTGCCCTCTTTCAGTCTTCAGGGCTGAACCCACTCATTAAGGACTTTGTGAATAGTTCCACCAGTGGGGACGCCAGTTCTTGTGCTAATTCCTTCAATATTCCTGGGTGTATTTAATCTGGGCCCATGGCCTTATCTTCCTTTAGCTTGTTTAGTCCCTTTAGCAGTTGATCTACTGTGAAGGGGCTTGTATCTATTCCTGATGTTGTGATTTCTTTTTTCATTTTAATAGATCATAGAAACATAGAAGTTGATAGCAGATAAGGACCGCAAGGCCCATTTCTTTTTCTACCTTATAAATAAATGTGCCATCGGCCTTTGCTCTGTCAATGGCCTATCTATTTATACTCATCTGTATTCTTCCGTTATGCCTATCCCATGCCTGTTTGAAGCCCTGCACTGTATTCATATCCACCACTTACTGAGGTAGGCCGTTCCATGCATCCACCACCCTTTCTGTGAAAAAGAACTTCCTCACATTGTTCCTTAATCAGCCTCCCTCTAATCTCATGCTGTGTCCTCTTGTCCTGCTATTTTTCATATATTGAAACATGTTAGACTTTTTCACCTTGTTAATGCCCTTAAGGTGTTTGAATGTTTCGGTTACATCATCTCTCTCCTCCTTTGCTCTAGGGTATACGTATTGAGCTCCATTAATCTGTCCTCATATGTTTTCTGATGCTTTCCCTGCACCATTTTGGTTGCCCATCTCTGGACTGCCTCAGTTTGGTTAATGTCCTTGTGAAGGTGTTGCCTCCAGAACTGCATGCAGAATTCCACATGGGGCCTAACCAGTGTCTTGTAAAGAGGGATTATTACCTCCCTCTTCTGACTTGTGATACCCCTACTAATACACCCTAACATCCCTCTAGCCTTACATACTGCTTTAGTGGTCTGCTTGGATGATTTCAGGTCATCGGTGATGATGATGCCCAAGTCTCTTTTTGACTGCCAGCAACTTCCCTCCCAGCCTATAGGTAGCTTCAGGGTTTCTCTTTCCTATGTGCATGATCGAGCACTTCTTTACATTAAACCCCAGTTGCCACTCTTCCGACCATTTTGCTAGTTTATCCAGATCTCTTCTCATTCTGCCCACCCCATCTGGATCATCTATTCGGTTGCAGATCTTGGTGTCATCTGCAAACAGACAAACCTTACCCTCCAGTTCATCTGCAATGTCACTGATGGAGAAATTGAAGAGGACTGGCCCCAGGACTGATCCTTGAGTTACCCCACTTGTGACTTGCATCTCTTCTGACTGTATACCGTTTACTACCACGCTCTGTTTTCTGCCCGCCAACCAGTTTGCCACCCAGTTGACCAACCTCTGAACCACCTCGAGCCTACCCAGCTTATTAATTAATCTTCTATGTGGAACAGTATTGAAAGCTTTGCTGAAGTCAGGGTAGGTGACAACTGCTCCCCCTTGGTCCACCATTCTGGTTACCCAGTCAAAAAAATCTATGAGATTAATTTGACAGGACCTTTCTTTTGTAAACCCATGCTGTCTTGGATCCTGTGCTCCTATGGATTCCAGGTTTTGCACTGTCCTTTCCTTAAGGAGTGCCTCCATAATCTTGCACACTACTGAGGTAAGACTGGCTGGTCTGTAGTTCCCTGCCTCCTCCCTGCTACTACTCTTGTGGAGTGGGATCACATGAGCCCTTCTCCAGTCTTCTGGGACCTCTCTTGTGCTCAGAGACTAACTAAACAGTTCTGATAATGGCTCTGCCAGTTCTACCCTTAGCTCCTTTAGTACCCTGGAATGTATGCCATCAGGTCCCATTGCCTTGTCCACCCTGAGCTTTTTGAGCTCTTGAAGGACCCTTTCTTTTGTGAAGGGACTAGTGCTCACCTCCCTCCCCTCAGTGTCCATGGTGCTGAACTGTGGGCCCTGCCCTGTCTTCTGTTCAGTAAATACTAAGCAGAAGTATCTATTTGGGATAGATGCTTTTACATGGCCCTCCTCCTCACGTGCCCCTTATCTCCTTTGATCTTAGCAATACCCTCTCTAGACTTTCTCCTTTCACTAATGTATCTATAGAAAGTCTTGTCACCTTCTTTTACTGTTCGTGCTAGTGTTTTTTTTGGTTTGGGCCTTTGCCTGCCTTACAGCCTTCCCTGCTTCCCTTAGGAAGTTTGAGCCTCCTCCTATCTTCATCCCATTGTGTTCCATATATTTCCTGAAGGACAGCCTTTTGGCTCTGACCTTTTCTGCTACTGTTTTTGAGAACCAAAGTGGTTTCCTTCTTCTTTTGCACTTCCTTTTCTCTCTAACACAATGGGATGTTGCTGCAAGTATTGCATCCTTTATCCTTGCCCACTTTGCCTATACCCCCCTCACCTGTATTTCTTTTTGCCAGGGCTAGCTTAACTTTGTTGGCCATCTTATCAAAGTCAGCTCCTCCGAAGTCCCATATTTTTGCCTTGGAGTGGGATGATTTAGTTGTAGTGGCCAAAGTGAACCATACCATGTGATGGTCACTGGCCTCCAGGTGACCTTCAACCTGGAGATCTTTGATCCTTTCCCTGTTAGTCAGTACTAGAGTTAGGATAGACCTGTCTCTTGTGGGTTGTTGTACCAGTTGTTTGAGCCCCCTCCCCCAGCATGGAATCCACCCTGTGTCTAGTTCTGGCAGATGTTCCTGCTGGTATTGACCAATCTCTGTCTGGCATGTTGAAGTCTCCCATTACTAGTACCTCCCCTTTAGCTGTCATGGTTTGTACATCTTCTAACAGTAATGTGTCTATGTCCTCCCCCTGGTCTGGGGGCCTGTAGACAACTCTAGTTCTTATGGCTGTCCCATTTCCTGATTCCAGGGAGACCCACAGTTCTTCTGGCTCCTTATGTATATTCTGAATTTCTGTAGCTTTGATATTTTCATTGACATACAGGGCCACTCCACCTTCCTTTTTGCACTTTGGTCTCTTCTGAAAAGTACATTGCCAGGTACTGAAGTCTCCCAAGTGTGGTTACCGGTAAACTACATCTTGCTAATTGCTACTATGTCCAGTTTAGACTCTGTCATTATTGCCTGCAGGTCTGGGATCTTGTTTCCCAGACTGCGAGCATTTGTGTACATGATTTTCCATTGGCCAGATTTCAGTGTGTTAGTTGTTGGGTGAGGTCTGGCATTTCCCCTGTGTGTCGTATGGGGAGCTGGACCCTTTTCCTTACCTGGTGATGCAAATGAACTATAAACATGCTGAACTCCTGTTTGACCACTAGCTGAGGGGGAAGGGGTATTCTTCCCATTCGACATATGGGGTGTTGCACCCTTCCCCATTTGCTAGTTTAAATATTCTGCAAAGATGTCAAACTTCTGCCCCAATGCACTGACTCCCTCCTTAGTCAGATGCAGTCCATCAGATTTAAAGAACTTTCACTCCGAAAACTGTTGCCAGTTCCCCACAAATGTTTGTCCTTTTTCCTGGCACCAGTCCTTGAGCCACATGTTTAGCTCCCCTATCTTCCCTTCTCTGACCTTCTGTCCACCTGCCCCTTTCTCCCAGACTGGCAGGATCTCAGAGAAGGAGATGCCAGATGAAATGGATGACAGTTTGTCAGCCAGCCTGGTCAGGTGTTCCTTGGTCTCCACAACTGACCGGCTGGTGAGATCATTAGTCCCTATGTGTGCCAGGATGTCAATGTTTTTTTCTGCTTCCCGAACAATTTTAGCAATGCGGTCAGGGTCTCTCCACGCTGAGGTACCTGGGAGAAATTTAACCATTACACCTGGCTGGAGATAGGTATCAACTCCATGAATCATGGAGTCTCCTATGATCAGAAGTTTTTGGGATTTCCTTTTTGCTTTTTTCATTTTGTTTCCTGTTTTGGGTGAGTTTTGTTGTGCCAGCTCCTGTGCTGCAGTGTCCTGCTCTGCAGTACTCTCTGCCCCTTTGTTTGATTTCAGAGATAGAGGCAGATACCTGTTTGTAGTTTTTATATGGTTTGTGGAGGTAATATATTCGAGAGCACTGAGTTATGGGGCACCCGATTTGCCCCTCCTAACCACCTGTCAACCTCCCAGACCAACTACCCTTTGCAGTCGAGGTGCTTCTGTTGGATGTTGGGGAAATGGTGGGTGGTTCTTATAATTTATTTCCTCTTGAATATGAAATTTGAGGTGCGCAATCTTTGCCCATGCTGCCTGGAGCTGAGCCCTAAGATCTCCAATTGCCCAGCATGTAGGACAGTGTCCTAAATCCTGTAAAACTGCCCTTTTGAAAAGTGTACCGCAGTACCTGCAGTTAATGGTATCCATTCCAGATAAGTTGCTGGGTTTATAACCTGGTCAGAGTAATTAGAAGGAAGAAAATGAAACAAAAGTTTGATTTTGTGTTTTGTTTGTTTGTTTTTGTATAACTTGTTATAACAAGTTAAATTACTAGTGCCCCTGTAAATGAGGTCACCATGTGGATACCCCACTGATCCACCCCTTCCTGCTTTGCCACAGGAAGTGTCATGACTGTGCTACCCTATAAAAGGAGTGTATTGTGAGGTGATTGGGGATGGGGGTGGGTGGCTGGGCCCTTCCCCTGCTGAAAAAGAAGGATCACGGACAAAAGAAACAAGGAGGTAAGAGTAGAAACAATCAGTCAGCAGCAAATACAGTAACCCTGAAAGCTTATCCCAATGATAGATAAAACTGTAAATTAAAACATGTAAAACACCACCTGTAATAATTTCACAGAAGACATACCATGTAATAAACATTTTGCTAAAGAGAAAAATAAAGCAGTAACAGAAGATAAACCTTGCAAAAGACTATTTGAATCAGAAGATTACAGCAGTAACCTGTTAGCACACATCTGTAGGCACACCTGGTAATAATGCAGCAGCAGGTTTACCCAGCAACAACAATTTGAATCAGAGAAAAATAAAGCAATAAAATGTTAGCAACAAACAGCAACAATCCATGTGAGTACAAAATAAAAATAACAACACACAGTAAATCTGCCTAACCAAAATAAGTCTTAATCATTTCTCTTGCTCTGGTAAGGTTATTTGCTCTGTCCTTTCAAGCAACCTACAAGGAAAGAGGTCAGGTGAAGCTAGGTGCCTTGGCCAGCAAACCTATTCTTTCACCTCCAAGATATCGACTAACCTGACCCTTTAACTCTTCTTTCTGTTGGAAGTTACTGACAGTTTGCCAGCTCCACCCATTAGATACACACCTGGCTAATCCCCTGGAAGAGCTGTGGGAGGAAAGCAATTATCTCCTTCAATGTGAGAAGGAGACTGCAACACCTATGAGACAAAAAAAAAACAACCTTTCAGCAAAAAAAAAAAAAATAAAATTGTGGCAAACAGTAATTTTGCTTAGACTAATGATAAAAAGTCACAAAAATGTAAGCACCACCTGTAATAATTTCACAGAAGACATACCCTGTACAGAGAAAATAAAGCAGTAACAGAAGATATACCTTGCAAAAGACAATATGAATCCAAAGATTACAGCAGTAATCTGTTAGCATACACCTGTAGGCACAACTTGTAATAATGCAGCAGAAGGTATACCCAGCAACAACAATTTGAATCAGATAAAAATAAAGCAATAAAATGTTAGCAACAAACAGTAACAATCGCCATGAGTACAAAATAAAAATAACAACACACAGTAAATATGCCTAACCAAATGAAGTCTTAATCATTTCCCTTGCTCTGGTAAGGTTATTTGCTCTGTCCTTTCAAGCAATAATAAATAATAATAACAATAAATTTTATTTCTAAAGCACCTTTCAAATTTCCAAGGTGCTGTACAAGCATAATAAAACACAGAAAAACTTCAGTCTCACAATAATACAACACAATCAATAATCCAAGAAGGCAGACTGATACAAATGGGTTTTTAAGTCCCTCTTAAACTCCTCCATGGAGGTGCACTGCCGCAACCGATGGGGTAGAGAATTCCAAAGAGTGGGAGCAGCATAGAAAAAACCTCTGCAACCAGAAGAATTTAGGCTCACTCTTGGAATCTCTAACAACCCCTTGTCGGCCGAGTGGAGTAATCGGCCCAGGCAGTAAGGAACCAGAAGATCTTTCAGATAAGCTGGACCCTGATCATGTAGGGCTTTAAAAGTCTATAAACAGACTTTAAAGGTGATCCGCCACCTAACGGGAAGCCAGTGCAGATCGCGCAGCACAGGGCAACCTAGAAGGAAAGAGGTCAGGTGAATCTAGGTGCCTTGGCCAGCAAACCTAGTCTTCCACCTCCAAGATATCAACTAACCTGACCTTTTAACCCTTCTTTCTGTTGGAAGTTACTAACAGTTTGCCAGCTCCACCCCCCAGATACACACCTAATCCCCTAGAAGAGCTGTGGGAAAAAAGCAACTAGCTCCTTCAATGTGAGAAGGAGACTGCAATACATCTGAGACAAAAAACCTTTTCAGCAAAAATAAATAAATAAATAAAATAGTGGCAAACAGTAATTTTGCTTAGCCTAATGATAAAAGTCACAAAAATGTAAGCACCACATGTAATAAATTTCACAGAAGATATACCCTGTAAGAAGCACTTTGCTACAGAGAAAAATAAAGCAGTAACAGAAGATATACCTTGCAAAAGTAATTTGAATCAGAAGATTACAGCAGTCATCTGTTAGCACATACCTGTAGGCACACCTTGTAATAATGCAGCAGAAGGTATACCCAGCAACCACAATTTGAATCAGAGAAAAATAAAGTGATAAAATGTTAGCAACCTACAGTAACAATCCCTTTGAGTACAAAATACTAATAACAACACACAGTAAATCTGCCTAGCCAAAAGAAGTCTTAATCCTTTCTCTTGCTCTGGTAAGGTTCTTTGCTCTGTCCTTTCAAGCAACCTAGAAGGAAAGAGCTCAGGTGAAGCTAGGTGCCTTGGTCAGCAAACCAAGTCTTCCATTTCCCTCTTGTTCCATCATGAAAACCAATCCAAAGTACTTATTTAGGATCTCCACTTTTTCCCTGTTGTCCTCCACTATCCCTCCCCTTTAGTGAGTCTCACAATATCTCCCCTATTTTTCCTCTTCTCCCTGGTATATCTAAAAAAGATGTTGCCCCCCCCCCCTTTTACTCCCTGTGCTATGCTTAGTTTCATTTTAGTTTTGGCCTTCCTGATTTCTTTACCCGCTTCCTTCAGTTTTTCTTTACACATCTCCTGGTCCTCTTCCCTTTGGGACTCCTTGAATTTTCTGAAAGCCTTTTTTTTCTCCCTCACTTTGATTGCCACCTCACCTATGAACCAAAGTGGTCTTCTTCTCTTTTTTGTCTTACTTACCCTCCTGGTGCATTCCTCTGTGACAATTTGTATTTTTTTTTAAGTTTATCCCATGTCTCTTAGCTGCCCCCCCACCCCCACCGTTTTACTGCCTAGGTTATTTTCCAGGTAGACCCTCCTTTTTTGAAAGTCTGCCTTTCAAAAATCTAAAACCATCATTTTTGAGTGACTGTTTTCCTAAGATGTTTTGACTTTGAACCATATTGAGTGGTGGTCATTCAAACCGAGATGGTGCCCCACTTGTATGTCATGTACCTTGTCACTGTTAGTAAGCATCAGTTAGAGGACAGCGCCCCCCCGAGTTGGTGAATTTACTAGCTGCCTCAGGCCTGCCTCCTGCAGTGCTGCCAGAAAATCCCTAATCCTAGTTGATGCAGCTGTATACGGGCCCCGTTCTATATCTGGCAAGTTGAAGTCCTCCACCAGTATTGTTTCTCCTTTGTCTGCCATTTTTTTGTATGGTTTCCATTAGCTCTATATTCCCTTTTTCCCTCCTGTGTTGGAGGTCTATAGATAATGCCTACTTGGATTACAGTCCCTTTCCTGCTTTCAGTTGTTATCCATAAGGCCTCTGACTCATGTTGGGTCACTTGCAACTCTATTGCATTTAGGCCCTCTCAGATGTAGAAAGTTTCCCCTCCCCCCTTTTTCCCTTTCTGTCCCTCCTAAATACAGTAGGTTGTAACCTGGGATGACTATATCCCAGCTATGGTTTTCTGTGAACCATGTTTCAGTGACAGCCACCCAGTCCAAACTATCCTTTTCCATTGTGGCTATGAGATCAGGAATATTGCTTGCCAAGCTCCTAGCATTTGTAGCCATTGCCCTCCTTACCTGTTTCTCCCCTTTTACTGTGTATGTATTTCCTTTTATGGTATTTCCCCTCTTTTGTTCCTGAACACGGTTTACTTGATTTTGTTTTTTTGTTTTGCACATGTTGCACTATACCTCCTGGGTTTATTTTCACATGTTGCACGATACCTCCAATAACACTTGTGCTTGTGTCTATTTATTGTGTCTGTGTTGGTGGAGTGGTGACAGGCTTGCTAGTATGCATGAGTATTGCTGCCATCTTCCCATGTCTTAGTTTTAATGTCCAGAGTAAACATCAAACTTCTGTCTGAGTGCACTCACCCCTTCCTTTGTTAGGTGGAGTCCATTGTACCTAAAAAATCCTCTCTCCCAGAAGTCCTTCCACTCACAGATGAAGTGGTGCCCATTTGCTTGGCACCATCCACTCAGCCATGTGTTTAGTTCAGAGATTTTCTTCTCTTTGATTCTCTCAGTACTTCCTCCTTTTCCCCATACTGGCAGTACTACTGAGAAGGTGAGGGAGGATGAAAAAGTGGCCAGTCTCTCATCCAGTTGGGCTAGGTGGGTCTTGGCTTCCTCTATTGTTTGGTCTGCTAGGTCGTTTATACCAAGGTGAGTTATAATGTTTGCTTTCTCTCCCTCTCTTCTCAACTTTCTTTCAATGTGGTCAGTGTGTCTTCTTGCAGAGACACCTGGAAGACACTGGACCACTATTTTAGTGTTTTTGCTTGTATTTAGGTGTGGTTGTATGCCACGTATCATGGAGTCTCCCATGATGACAATTTTTTGGTTTTCTTCTGCCTTTTTGTTTTGTGACATATCACCCTGTTTCATCACGGATTGGCAAGTGATAGTTTTATGTTTTATATTGCCATTTTGTTTGATGTCAGGACATTCTGTTAATGGTGTGTATCTGTTTTTAGTTGATATGTTATTTTCCAGCCTAGCATTTTACTGATTGATCCTGTTCATTTTGCTTGTGTTTTTTTCCCCCTGCACCACCTGCCAACCATCAGGTCCAGCACCCTTCTGGAGGCAATGGACTCCTTTTGAAGGCTGAAGGATTGGAAGTGGAGTGTTAGAGTGCCTTCCTGCCTGCACATTTTACTGCAGCTAGTATATCCGAGCCCAGACTTCCCGGAGTTGGGTTTTTAGGTCAGTGATGGTCCAGCATGTGGGACAGTGGCCTATAGCTTGTATGTGTGCTCCTTTGAAGACTGTCCAACATTGTCTACAATTTACAATATCCATGTTAAAGAAATGTAGGAAAATTTTTATTTTATTTTATTTTTGTTTTTGTTTTAGTTGCTGTGGCTTAGAGCACTATACTTTGCTAACTCAGCAATTGGAGTTGCGATCTGGATGAAACAGTAAAAAGGTTTTAGTTGTTGTGGCTAAATAAGAAGAATTTACTTTGTTTAATCAGCATTATGTGCTGGGATCTGGATGAAAGAGAAAAAGGAATAAAGGTGTACAACTATAGGTTATTATATTTTGGTGTTTGTTTTTGTGTGTGCTAGTGCTACAGTAATAGAATAGGTCCCTTCACTTCCTTTCTCAAAGCCATAAACAAGAGATACAGTAGGGACCCTCTATATATAAGGTGACAAGCATGGGGTGGGAGGAGATGAGGGAGGGTGGGAGGAAATTCTCCAGCCATAAGAAATTCGAGCAAGCTATAACAAATATAATGATCAGTAAGCAACAACAATAGGTATGACTTTAAAAACAGTTTCAAACTTCTTGTGTAATAACACAGTGAAAATCTCCCCTGCAAACAAATTTCCTTACCTCGCCCACAGAGCTGCTCAGACAGGGAACCAAGCTGTGGATTCGCTTGATTGCAGTTTGCTGAGCATCTGACCCTTTGGATATGGGGAAGAGTGTGCCTGCCATGTGAAAATAAACCAAAGCAGTGCCCCTCTGAGTTTGTCTCCTGTCCGGCATTCAGGGGATTTCCCAAATGCAGAAAGGCAGAAGCTCAACGTGTAGTCCCTGAGTAGGATGGGCTTTTAGGATATATCCCCAATCTCTAAAAAGCAAAAGCAGCTGCATATAGTCTCTGGGTAGGAGCAGCACAGGGTCTCTGTCAGACCATCATTCCCAGCTCCAGCTAATAGAGTGGGAGATCTGCCTAATGCTCAGGTACAGCTATATCCCTGAAGTCTGCTATCCAGAATACAGGCACACAGTATTTAAGGAACTGTGTCCTTTGTTTGTTTTGGCGCCTTTTGCAAAGTTCCCCGATTGGTCAAGTTATGGCAGATGTCCGACATTCAGAGGACTTCCCAAATGCAGCTTGGATGGATAAAAGCTTTACTTTGTTTCGCATAGCAACAATACATACATTTTCCAGACCTAAATGTTCCCAGTTGGGGGGGGTACAACCAACTACTCTTAGTCAGTTCAGGACTCGGAAGTAGACCGGGGACCAACAAATCTCTTACAGTCTTAGATCTCTGGTAGACGATCTGTGGACCCCTGCTCATTAATTCCCTCAGCTTGGGTTTCTCATTCAACATTTGCCAATTTTGTCTAATCATCTCACAGGCTTTATTGGAGCACATAGAGAACATTTTTTTTCTCATATGTTGTTTCTGGGTTTTTTCTGGGTTTCCTCCCAGCCCCTACACCAATGCATCCCTGACGTAGTGTGCGTGTGTGGATGCATGCATGTGCATGCCTTTCAGGATGCCCCTCCCTTCCAGTCGCACCTCTGACCTCCTGCGCCGGCACCAAACCTCCGTTCAGTGATGGCAGGACTATAGGATAGTGACCCCACCGCTTTCCCAGGAGAGGAGAGCCAACGCTCAATCCTGCTCCCACCAACTCACCCTCCCATGCCTCAGGAAGGCTGTTCCATGCATCCAGCACCCTTTCCATGAAAAAATACTTCCTTATGTTGTTCCTGAGCTGTCCCCCTCTATATTCAAATTATGTTCCCTTGTTCTTGCACATCTTTTTTTCTGAAATATGCTATCCTCTTGGACTGTGTTGATTCCCTTGAGGTCCTTGAAAGTTTAGATCTTGTCTCCCCTCTCCCTCCTTTCCTCAAGTGTATACATATTAAGCTTTTTTAATCTCTCTGCATATGGCTTCTGGTGCAGACCCTGCACCATTTTGGTTGCCCTCCTCTGGGCTGCCTCCATCCAGTCTATGTCCTTGCAGAGATGGGGTCTCCAGAACTGCACACAGTACTCCAGATGGGGTCTCACCAACTCTCTGTATAGAGGGATAACAACTTTCTGCTTTCTACTGGTGATGCTTCTCCCTATGCATCCCAGAATCACCCAACCCTCCATAATGCCTTCTCTCATTGCTTGCCTACCTTAAGGTCATCTGATATGAGTACCCTCCAGGTCCCTTTCCATTTTTGTTGTTGTTAGTACCTCCACCCCCCACTTTGTGTACTCTTCCCCTGGGTTTTGGTTTCCCAGGTGCATTGCTTTGCACTTCTTTGCCCTGAAACTAAGCTGCCATACTCTTGACCATTCCTCCAATCTTGCCAAGTCCCTTCTCATCCTTTCCGCCACTCCATGTGTATCAACCCTGTTGAAGATCTTGGAGTCTTCTGCAAAGAGGCATACTTTTCCTTCCAGCCCCTCTGCAATGTCACCTATGAAGACATTAAAAAGTCCCAGTAATGAACCCTGTAGTACACCACTAGTAACTCCCCTTTCTCCAGACTGTGCTCCATTTACTATTACCTTCTGCATCCTGTTGTCCAGCCAGTTTGTTACCCAGGCTACCATTCTGGGATCCACTGCCAGGCTGGCTAACTTGTTTATTAATCTTTTGTGTGGTACTGTGTCAAATGCCTTGCTAAAGTCTAAGTAGACCATATCCACAGGCCCTCCCTGGTCTAATACTTTGGTTGGCTAGTCAAAGAAATCTATTAGATTTGTCTGACATGACCTTTCTACTGTGAATCCATGAAGCCTTGGGTCCTGTGTTCTGCTGGCCTCTAGGTGCTCAACAATTCTTTCTTTCAGAAGTGATTCCATCATTTTCCCTACCACTGAGGTCAAACTAATAGGTCTGTAGTTTCCTGCCTCTGCCTTGCTCCCACTTTTATGAAGGGAGATCACATCCTTTTCCTTCACTTCTCAGGTACCACACCATCCTCCCATGATTTGTTAAAAAGGGTAGTCAGTGGTGTCACTAGATCTCCCCTTGGTTCTTTAAAAATTCTGTGGTGAATCCCATGAGGTCCCATTGCTTTGTCCACCTTGAGTTTTAAGAGTTCTTCCAGGAACCTTTCTTCTGTGAATGGACTGGTGTGTATTTATTTATGTATTTATTTTACATTTCAGATTGAACACACCTTTCTTTAAGACCAGGGTTCTTTTACAAAGATTCCACATCAGGTATCAGAAATACAAACATGTAGGGTCCATCATTGGACAGGATGATACAAAAAGAAAAAGCAAAGAAACAACAATACATAAACATAAGAAACACAAAAACAGGTTATAGTTTCTGGGATTGAGGTCTTACATCAAATTACATGAGTTACAAGGTTAAAACAAGAATGTTGTATTTTTAGAGGGACACATTTTAATTATGTACTTTTTTTACATAAACAGATGCTTGTAGTTAAGTTCACCTTTGTCAGAGTCAAGAAGGTGGGATAGGGAAGAAGAGGTAGGAGAAAGGAGAGGAAATATGTTGAGGAGCAGGGAAGAGGCAGTCAGGGGTAGGCTGCTCTTAAGGACCAAGGTGTATTACTTAAATTGCTAGAATTATTTTGCTAAGTGCCAACAGGTTTCAAGGTAAGCAGCCATTATCAGGCATTTTAGAGTGCGTGGGGACAGGAAAAAGAAATAGAGGAAGATCTGGATGATGTGAGCAAGAATGAGAGGAGGAAATAAAAACTGAGAGGAAAGGTTCAGAAAGTTAAAGATGGTTTGAGTTACCGGTAATTATCTAAAGGAGCAGAGTCCATATTAAAGCAGTCGCAGAGGCTTGTTTTAGCCAGGAGCAGATGTAGGCCTTTTATGAAAGGTCTGATTTTCCCACATTCAATCAGTTGGGCGGGGAGTTCATTGAACCACTCCAGTCCTCTAACAGAGATGGCATGCTGTGCAAAGTTAGTTCACCTAAAATGTAACTGAAGAGCCCCCTTAGCTACTCTGTGGGTTGTTTTTACAGTAGATGCCTGGTTGAACATTATGACCATGGATGCAGGTGTTAACCAGAGCAAGGATTTCATCCCAAGCAGGCAGGTCTGGTGCTTGAAGCTCTGCTACAAAGGGAGCCAACCTGTGTCACTGTAGAGCTGACAGGTGTGGGTGAGGCATTCAACCCCCAGGACAAGCATACACGCTTTATTGAGCATGGTCTTCATCTGTTTTAACGCAATGTCTGAGGCAGCACTGCATATTGTAAGCCTATAGTAGATAGCAGACAGACTGGAGCTGCTAGTAACCAGTCTCAATGACTCAGTTATCATTGAGTGCTTGTATTTATGGAGGATTCCCAATCTGATATTTGCCACTGTGACAACTTAGTCAATATGCCCAGCAAATGATGGGTTGTCATCAAGATGAACTCCCAAGTATTAGAAAATGTGAACCTGTTCCAGAGCATCTTCCTTGCCACTGAGGATGCAAAGTGGTCCAGCTTTCTTCCTGTTTTGGGAGAGTGAGAAGTGCGTTACCTTTGTTTTTTTGTAGTTAAGCAGTAATAATTTTTGAGAGAACCATAACTCGAGGTTTCTGAAATATTCCTGTGGAGAAGAGATAATGTCAGCTGTATGGACTCCAGGGACAGAGATGACTGCGTTGTCGGCATGCAACATCACACTAGCAGGACAAGCAAAGGGCAATGAGTTAATAAAGAGGCTAAAAAGTTATTGGCACAATATGGACCCCTGTGACATGCCCAGGGTCACATCCCTGAGGTTGGATATGACTCCAGAGATTTTCACACTTTGTGACCTTTGTGACAGATAACTACCAAACCAGTTTACTGTCTCATAAGACATACCTAGTTACATGGGATTGCCAAGATAAACATAGTGATTCACTTTGTTAAAGACTTTTGTAAGGTCTATAAATATAGATCCTACAGATCTAACATTATCTAGGGCATCGTACAGCTGGCTGGTGTATTCCATTAGTGTAGTAGTGGTGCTATGGCATTTTCTGAAGCCATGCTGCTGAGCACATAAAAGGCTGTATTTATCAAAGTTGTCAGTCGCTTGATCTGTGACCATTCTTTCAAGAGCCTTCGAGAGTGGCGGGAATATCGAGACTGGCCGATAATTTCCAAGACTTGTCGTGTCATCATTTTTAAATACTGGTGTAACATGGGCAACCTTCCATTTATCAGGGAAGATTCCTGTTCTCAGGGAAATATTGAACAGCTTGGTGGGGAAGCGCAATTTCATCGAGGGAGAGAGCAATCAGTTTCATATCCGGCATGTCACTGGCAATCCTGGTTTTTCCAAGGACTCTTTCAATGTATTTAATGGCTTTCGCCTTTGAAATTTGTTCAAAGTAGAAACATGGTTGTGTGGTTTTCCTGGGAGGATATGGGTCATAGTTGCTGCATTTACATGAGGATGGGTTTTTTAGGTAGTCCTGTGGTAGAACTGAACTCAAGTCAGTGAAGGACAGATTGAAGGCATCCGCGACCTCCTTTGGGTTCTGTAGGGTGCTGGTGCCTGTGATAATCAGGTCTGGGTATGTTTTGGATACCTCATCAGTCAATGGCTTTAGATTGTTCCAGAACAGCTTACCATTTCCCCAGGTGTTATCCATCTCCTTCCTAAAGTAGCTTGCCTTGGCATGCCTGATTAAATTTGTGCATTTATTTCTTGCCTCTTTATATGCTATGAAATCCCCTCTATTCCCAATTGCTCGAGTCTTGTGCCAAAGATTATCCTGGTGCTTTAGTTGCTCTATGATGAGGCCCCGTTATCCATGGGTTAATAGTATCCCTCAATTTAGCAGATTTCTAGGGCATGAAAATATCACAAGCTTTGTTAAAGATGAGTGAGAAGTAATTAAGGGCCTGGTTAGCGTCTTCAGTATAGTCCAGTGGAGACCACTCTGCATTTTTTAGAAATTGCTTGAAGTTATTTAGTTGAACTTTTTTTAAGCGACCTGTTCCTAGACTGCTTTTTTTTTTTTTAAACTTGTTTGTCCACAAAAAGATCACTGGTGAGTGATCACTTAGTGAGTCGGGAGTACAGATACATTAACTACATGCTCAGGGCATGAGGTGAGCAACCAGTCAATAAGCAAGGAGGTGCCAGTGTGGTAGTTTCTCCTGGTCGCTTCAGTCACCATCTGGGAGAGGTGCAGAGCAGCTGCCTGGTCTCTAGTGGTCACTGTGTCCTGTGCCAGCCAATTTGTGTTGAAATCCCCTAGTAAAATATGCTCCCAGTTCTGATTACATAGCTTACAGTAGTTAACAAACTGCTCTATACATTTGCCTTTAGTTCCAGGAGATAGGTACACTATGGTGAAGAAAAGAGTTGTTTTCTGCCTACCTATTGTAAGTTTAATAGATAGTATCTAAGCTTTCTTTGTTGAGGTACTGCCAGGCAGCTGTTGTTCCTGGAGGGTAGCCAGTGAAGACAGCGATTATAAATGAGCAACTGTAGAAACAGAGACTCATTTATAGCGCTATCATCATCAGCTACCCTGCAAGGGTAGCAATGGATTAGCAAGTAAAGGGACCAGAAGGGGAGGGATAGGGAGATGCAGGGGATGGATAGGAGGGAGGGTTTAGGTAGAGGGGAGAGCCTGCTGCAATTGAGAAAGCCCTGTGGTGTGGTGGTGAGAGTGGCTGGCTACGGTGCAACAGGCATTGGGTTTGGGACCTGCTGGGAGCAATTGTTTGCCACTGCTTGCAGCTGTTGTTTTTTTTTTTTGCTGCCACAGTTTTTTGCTCCCTCTTCGACATGCACCCCTCCTAGAGTTAAGAATCTTTAGTTAGGGGGGTGCATGGGGCTCAGCCTCCTGCAAGGGGGTGCAAGGAGGTACAGCCCCCCCCCCCCACAAAAACACTTTCAGTTGCCGGAAGTCGGGTCACTGAGAAATGTATATTGCCAAAATACTTTTCTGCTATATAAATTCGCTGTGATAGGGAGCGCTGTTTTTCAATCACTATCATTACATGGAACCTCCCTGGAGTCCATCACGCTGGTAGATCAGACATCCTCCCCCTCACTTAAATAACCTATCAAGGCGGAAGAGACAATACTCATCAAGGCATACTGAGGAATCAGGTATCTTGGGGGACAGCCATGATTCCATAACTGATATAATGTCTGGATCATGCTGTGCTACCCAGGCCTGGAGGTGGGGAAATTTAAGCAACAGACTCCCAATATTCATTGAGGCCATCGTAATATTACCTAGTGAGCATGGATTCATTTGGATAAAGTGACCAGAGTTAGGGTAGTCATTCCCAGACAATAGCAGAAGGATGATTATTAATCTTTTTAAATGGTATTTCCATTATGATTTAGTCGTAAGAGTGTAGCAGCGACTGGAAATGCCATGTCATTTGGAACGGTCAGCCCAGAAGCGGTTATTTATGATTTCAGCTATGGAAGCCAAAGTAAGGGAGGGTTTTGGAGATATTAGTGGCATTTGATTAATTGAAGGTTGCTCAAATTTGGTTTCATACAGGGACATAGTACTGAGACAGGGTGTGGGTATTAGCCTCAGGATCAACGCAGGCATAGGTGTGAGTGGCTGGTCAAAATTTCCATCATCGTTGAGTTCAAGGATGGTTAGAAGAGCCAGTAGAAGAATGTAGTGGTGACCAGTTTTACCCCAGGGGAAGAACATCCTTGATGGGGAAGTAAAAGTATAAGCCAAATATGAGCCTGTCAGTCACAGGCAGTGTCAAGTACGGCTATTGGGTGTCGTAGGTCCTTTCCAGCTTAGAAGGGAATGTATGCTAGAAAAAGTGACTAGCAGAGGGGGACAAGGAAAGGATAGAAATGGGTCAGTACCCCCTTAAGAGGAGATGAAGGCTTGAAGAGTAGTTGGGAGGGGGGCAGAGTGGGGGCGGCGATTCAGAGGTGAGCTGGGCTAGGAGGAAAAGAGTATAAAGGGACTAGAAGGGTCATAAACAATTGTGTCCATTACAGTGGTGTAGTAGTTACGGTTCCACTTTTAGAGTACAAGGTCAGGGGTTCAAACCTCAGGGTTGGGATAAACGTAGACAGACAGGAGATTCAGGTGAAGAGGGTAAAAAGATTAGAGAAACAGACAGAAATGGGGGCATAGACTAGAACTGGCAGATCAATGTTATTGCAGAGGGAATGGATGTGCTCAATGGTGACTCGTGGTGCATGAGTATAAATAACTAGTGGGAAAGTGTGGCGATAGTGTCTGGAAGATAAGATCACATCACATGACACCTGTGGCCTATAAATTAAGGGATGAGCCAGTGGGGTGGGGCAGTTGGTGCATAGTGCCAATGGACAAACACTGTGCACAAGAACTTTAGCAGCTGCAGGCTCCTAGTTTGTTTGTGCTCCATGTCAATGTCGGAGCTTCAGGGAGGGCCAGCCTGTGAATAAAGGGGACAGCAGCATTAGAGCAAAGGAGGAGTTTACTATGCGAATAATTAGGAGGAAAAAGGAACAAACTCAGGAGCAGGAAAGGAGACAGAGACGATGGGGGAGGGGTACCTTGAACTGCACTTGCTCTGACAGAGGGGAAAGATGGGGAAAACTGCAGAGAAATACATACAATTGAGAGGTATGGCTGAGACTGCAGAGACAGATAAAATCCCAACAAGCTAATAACACATAAAGGCATGTAGATTAGGCATCAGCTAGTCTCAAAACACGGCTCTCTTTAGTCTCTTACAAAGCTGCCCTAAGCATCACAGCACACCTTAGGAGTTATACACTTAGCAATTAGGAAACCTTAGAAATACTAGATGGAAACACTGCAAGTTCGTACAAGCATTCAGTTAAGGCTTCCAGTTCATTTGCGCTCCATTTCAGTGTATGGTATTGACCCCCCTGCCCAGAATGCTTCTGTTATTTGGTTTAGTTACCTCCCCATCTTCTTTTGTGATTACTGAGCAAAAGTATTTGTTCAGTGTCTCTGCCTTTTCACTGTTACTCTGCCCACCTCCCTTCCCTTTATTAAGCCTCACTATCCCTTCTTTGGTCTTTCTTCACTCCCTAATGTATCTAGAAAAGGTTTGATCCACATTTTTAACTGAGCTGGCTATCTTTTCCTCGGTTTGGGCCTTTGTAATCCTGACTGCCTTCCCCACTTCCCTGTGCTTTAACTGATACTGTTCTATGCCCTGCTCCTTCTGTAATTCTTTATACTTCCTGAATGCTATCTTTTTCACCCTAACCTTCCTTGCCACCTCTTTTTAGAACCATAGTGGTTTATATGTAGGCTTGTGCTTGCGCGCCAGCCAACATATTGCATTAGTAGCAGATTTGGAGGCACGGTCACTGTTGGGCTGCTGCAATGAGCAAAACTCATCATACACAGCAGCACCTCCTGATGTGCCTTCCCTAGTGAAACATTAGACTAAACATGGTGGCACACTGCCTGCTACAATGCCGACTTCAGGGGTGCCCAATCCCCTGTCAACATGCCTGACCCAGTCTATGTATAGCAGAGGGATCCTCCCTGTCGGCATATGACCCCCCATTTGTTATGTGCTGAGGGAGGTCCCAATCCCCTCGACTCTTGCCCCCTTCAGTATGTGCTGATGGGGTGCCCAATCCTCATCGGCTAGCCCCCCAAACACTCAGGTGGCATGCTGAGAGCCCACCCCAGTGTGCTAAATGCCCCTGTAAAAAAAAAAATTCCATAATGTTTTTTTGTTTTTATTTAACCTGTAAAAGAAGAAAACGGTCCCTCGTGATCTGTCCAGCTTCCTGCCCCAACCCACACCCACCCTCTGTGTACACCCTGCCTCCCCATACCCCCCTCACCCCATACTTACCTCCGGAGTTCGGCGCAACGATCTTCAGTGGACCGGGAGCACGTCTGCACTCTTCAAAGCCAACCGTGAACTGAAGAAATGCTGGTAAGCTGTATAATGGCATAAATAGTGTTTTTTAACTTTGGTGCATATCTCAGGAATTTTTGGGAATTTTTGGACCAAATTTTCAACATGGGGTTATTGGGGCACCTCCTCATGAATTCGGTCACTGTCATGGTGTTGTTCGGTCCCGAAAAGAGATTTCGCGGTCATGGCATGGAATCACATTTTGGGACTGAGTAACAAAACGACAGTGCCACTGTTCATGGGGGGGGCTCTCAAAAAGCCTATGTTGCAAATTTGGTGCAAAAAATCCAAAAAATGGCTGTTTTATGAGCGTGTGTTGTGCTGTTTCCACTCATGCTCGTAACTTTGTGTATTTGTAATATTTTCACTCCAGATTTGCAAAACTGGCATTTTTCCACACCTCCTTCTGAGCAGTACAGCTGTCATTTTACATATCCTAGCCAATATGTGTTTTCACATGTCCAGCGCAGAATAGCGCAGTTGCTCTGCGAAATCAGTTTTTGGGACAGTTTGAGAAAATGACGATGACACTGTTCATGAGCAGAGGTCCTAAAGTGCCTATGTTGAAAATTTGGTGATGAAAATCCACAAAATGACTGTGTTACAAGAGTGCGTTGCGCAGTTTCCACGTACTCTTGTAACTTCACAAATGTGCAATATTTTCATGCCAGATTTTTCCAACACTGGCATTTTTTCACACCTCCTTATGAACAGTACAGCTGTCATTTTTCACAGCCTGCCCAAAATGTGTTTCCACACCTGTGGCGCACAATGGCGTGGTTGCTGTGGGAAATCAACTTTTGGGACAGATTAACAAAATCACAGTGCCACTGTTCATGAGGGGAGGTACCAAAATGCCTATGTTGAAATGTGGCTAAAAACATGCCCAAAATAATTGGGTTATGGACGTGTGTTGTGCAGTTTCTATGCATGCTCTTGACTTCACCAATGTTTCATATTTTCACTCCAGATTTTCAACGTTGCCATTTTTTTATGCCTCCTCACGAACAATAGTTGTCATTTTCCACATCCTGCCCAAAATGTGTTTTCATCCCTGTGTTGCCAAATGGCATAGCCGCTGTGCAAAACCACATTTTAGCTAACAAACTGATTGTGCCGCTCTTCATGAGGTGGGGTCACAAAAAGCCTATGTTGAAAATTTGGATTAAAAATACTAACAAACACCTACAACATTTGGGTTTCCAACTGTAACACCCCACCCTGTAGAGACTGACAGGCATCAGGGGTGTGACTTAGGATCATTGGCTGTAACGCTCACGCCATTCCACCCCAACCCCCACCCTGCAGCCAGTGACAGGCATTGAGGCGTGCCTTGGAGTGTTTAGCCCTAAAGTTCACCCCATTCTCCTATACTGCACCCATCTCAATGTATTTCCTTATGGAATGGGGTAAGTATAAGGCCCAAAGACCCAAAGCACACCACAACACTTGTCAGTGTCTACAGGGTAGGGTGAGGTAAAATGGCATGAGCGTTATAGCTGACACCTCAAAGGCACACCCCAGCGCCTGTCAGTCTCTACAGGGTGGGGGTGGGGTTGGTGTCAGTTCCATACTTCACTGCTATTCCTATTATGCATCTCTAACTCCTGCACTACCAATGCCAATGCCAGCGAGATAACTTTCGGCATTGACAAATGCTTGTTTACTTTGTTTTGCTTTCTTTATTTGCTTCACATAAAGGCTTGTTGTCTTGATGATGGCAGTTTTAATGTTTCTGCATTGTTTTTCAGCCGTTCCTTCCTGCCCATTTGCTAGTGCATTCCTTACACACTCCCCCATTTTGCCAGTCAGCCCATCTAAAATCCAGTACCCTCCCTTTTGTATGGCTTGACTCCATGGTTGTGCTTAGTGTGAAGCACACTGTGTGGTGGTCCCTTGTTCTCAGATGGCTACCCACTTCTGAATCTGTGATCCTCTCTCTGTATCCATTTGAGAGTACCAGGTCCAAGATTGCTCCATCTCAAGTATGTTCCAACACTAGTTGTCTGAGGCATGCCCCAAGTAGGGCATCGAGAATATCCCTACTCTTAGATGTGGATGCAGTAAATGTGCTCCAGTTAACATCTGGCATATTCAGGTCCCCCACCAACAATATCTCCCCTTTTTCTGCCATTTTGAGGATGCCTTCTATTATTTCATTGTCCATTTCCTCCATGAGATGGGGGTCTGTATATAACCCCTGTGCTGATTGTGGTCCATTTTCTGTCTCCAAGGTGACCCACAGTGTCTCCTCTCCTCCCTGTTTACCCTTTAGTTCTGTTGCTTTGATCCCTTCCCTTATGTAGAGAGCTACTCCTCCTCCTCTTTTACCCTCCCTGTCCCTCCTGTATATTGTGTACCCTGGTATGCTGACATCCCAGTCATGGTTCTTGGTGTACCATGTTTCTGTGACTGCCACGATATCCAGGTATCCCTCTTCCATCAACACCACTAGATGAGGAAACTTGTTACCCAGACTATGGGCATTAGTACTTATTGCCCTCAATTTTATGATGGTGTTACCTTTTTTAGCCCCATCACTGCCCTTCCTGCCTTTGCCATTTTCTCCATTTACCCCCATCCTGCTCCCTATCAACTTCTGTACCTTGGTGTTTACTACGTTAACTACCCTCTTTTGTGGGTGGAGGAATTTCCTGCTTCATATCAGTGCTTTCCCCCTTAGTGGGTTTAAAGGCTTGCCAATGAAGGATTTAAACCTATCACCTAGGAGCCTGGCTCTCCTCCTAGACAGATGCAGACCATCGTGCCAGTATAGGCCTGCATACCTCCAGGTGGACCCCCAGTTCCCAATGAAGCCAAAACCCTGTGCTCCGCACCAGTTTTTCAACCATTCATTGAACTGCATGGTGTGGAGTACCCTAGCCTCAGCCATGGTATAGACAGGCAGCACCTTCAAGAAGGTTACAGTGTGTGCTACCTGTCTAAGGCCCCTTCCCCAGCTCCGCAAACTGCTCCTGCATTGCTCTGATCCCATGCCCAGCTAGGTTATTTGTCCTAAGGTGGACAGTGACATCTAGCTCCATCTCCCATGCCACTGCTCCCACGAGGATTCGCTTCCTGTCCCTCCAGGCCATGGTGTCAGGCATGCACCTTACCTCCCTCTCCCCTCCCTCCCCCAATTCTACCCCCTAACAACTGAGTCCCCCACCAGGAGCTGCTTCCTTCCCCTGTGGTGTCTCATGCCACTCTCCTGTGGGTCTCCGTTCTGGAGGTACCAAGCATCCTCCTTGGTCTCCACTGTGGGTGACTCCATAGAGGAACCACACTCCGCCAGAATGGCATATGAATTATGGAGTGGTACAACTGGAGGGATGTGCCTCTGTTCCATCACCCTCACTCCCTCAAGCCCACCATGGCCAAGCCACTCCTCTGTCTTGGCAACCTCTGAGGCAGTGGTGGTGGCGCTAGTGTTCCTTGGGTGGGGGAGGCTTCCCCTACTTCTTCCCATTTCAGCCTGGAGATGGGCAACCTCCTCCCTCAAAGAAGGAGCCTGACTCCAAAAATATCACACTTAACAGTAATGCAATCTCAAGAAGCTAAAATCATTTGCCAATGCCACATCATATGCTCAAGCCCAAAAGCAAAAATGCCTTTATGCCTCTTACACCCTCATTAAAGATTAAAGTAAACTAAATAATTACATGTCCTCGTTTACAGAATATATGTATGTGTATATATAGAGCCAGAATTTAAAACATCCACCCACCATAGTCAGCCTTGGAACGATGCTCAGATCTCTCTCTCTCTCTCTCTCTCTGTAAGACACTGCAACACCTTATCACGTGCTATATATGCCTTCTTCTGACATTTCCTGCATGAGCAGCTTACAGTCTAATGTGGGGCCGCTGGCCCAATTAATTAATATCATTGACCTGTGGAATGCAACAATTTAGAGAGAAACGTATGCTGTTGTGATCACTTTTAACTGCTGGCCGTGCAAGGGTGGCACATTGCAGAGGTAGAATTTGCACTTTTGGAACATTACAGAATGGCAGAGGTGCTGTTGGAACACTGCAGTATGGAAGAGGTGCTGGGGCTGGGCCCTGACATGAAAAAATGTGCTAGGGCTGAGCCCTGGCAAGTCCTGGCACAAATTAAGCACTGGCCATCAATAAAGCACTGCCACAAATCTAGATACTGATAAAATGGATTTGTGATGGCATCATTGAGAAGCTCTGACTCCCATTTCCCAACGAACAAATTAACATAACTGGGGGCCATAATAGCCCTCATCGCTGTACCCCTAATCTGCCTGTAGTACCTGTTTTGAAAACTAAACATGTTTTTATTTAACACTAGTTTAGCAAGTTCCTACAGGTACCAAGTAGTGGTGGGCAAACTGGCCAAAATTCACTCCACGAAGTGATTCGCAGAGTAATGTGAAATCCGCGAAGTACCCGCAACACGAAGCAGAGTACTTCACATTATAATGGGGAACGCAAAGTCCATTGAAAACAATGACTTTGTGTTATTCTGTATTCCCCAAACCACTTCTCCACCAATTTTAAGGCAAAGTACATTGAAATCAATGTACTTCTCCTCAAGTCGCCTTGCTTTTGAGCTCCAAAGGTGAATTTTGTACTGCTTCTTGGGATTGCAGGTCACATGGGCTCTAAATTGTTCTGCATAGCTTCAGTTCTGTGTAGTGTGTGTGTAGTGGAAGATGGAGACAGTTTCCTCTCAAAGCTCTGCAATTCAAATCCTCTAAAAGCTGTTAAAAAAAGCCCTTTTGAGCTATTTTATTTGCTCACAATTTAGTACATCGATTGTAGGAAATCCTCCAGTGCTCATATCATCGAGTGTTTATTGTTTGTGTGTGGGTTTTGAATGTTAATTTAGAACAGTCAGTCTGTGTACTGTGAAGTGTGCTTTGGGGAGGGGCGTATCTGTAGTGTAGTAGATTAACTGGGAGAAAAAGGCAGTCTTTCTGTTTTGGTTATATTTTTCTTGTATAACAATGTACACACAGTAATATTTTTAGTAATTCTTGACATTTGTTTGCTGATTGTTGTGGTGCAGCAGTGTATAATAAACAATAAACACTAATGATTGGGCTGCTGTCAGAGCCGCAAGAAACCATTGCACCAGATTGTTTCGGGTCACAAAGTCCAGCTACTACCAGTCTGAACTTAATTCCTCATCCAACAGTACAGCTAAATTCTGGAAAGCTCTAAAAGAAATTCAAGGTCACAGCACCGCTAGCTCACTCCCACCAAAAATCTTTGTAGGCAACTCGGTTGCTACTGACAAGCAAGAAATCCTTGGTCTTTTTAATGATCACTTTGCCACTGCTGGCCTTGCATTTGATGATTCCCCTGCCTCCAGGTTATGTTCACAACAATTCACCTCAAGCTCATCTAGTCCTGCTTCCACCCTTCCTTGCATGGCATTTTCCTTCTCCCCTGTCACAGTAAAGGAGATTGAGGACCTTCTGCTCCACCTGGATAGCAGAAAAAGCACGGGCCTGACCTAATAGAGCCCTCCTTCCTCAAACTTGGCTCCCATATCTTGTCGACTCCAATTACTCACCTCTTCAATATGCCCCTTACCCAGGGCTCACTCCCGGCCATCTGGAAAATTGCCACTGTTATTCCGCTATTTAAATCTGGCAGTGCTACTGATCTTAATAACTACCGCCTTATCTCCTTACTCCTCACCCTCTCTAAGCTTCTGGAAACAGTTGTCAATAACCAGCTTAGACAGCACATCAGTGATTCAGACCTACTAAATCCTGCCCAGTCTGGCTTTTGCCCCCATTATAGTACCATCTCAGCACTTGCTAAAGTCACAGATGACTGGTTGAGAGCTCTGGATGTCAGAAATTATGTATGCACTCTGTTTCTTGATCTCAGCAAAGCATTTGACACAGTAGACCACTCCTTGTTCCTCATTGCTCTAAGGAAAATTGAAGTCCATGGCATGGCCCTAGAGTGGTTCTCTGACTACCTTCCGATCGTCACCAGCAGATTAAGGCGAGGGGGATTTCTCCACCCTCAAAAATCTTACTAGAGGAGTATCACAAGGGTTCACCTTGGGTCTTCTCTTGTTCACCATTTACATAAATGAGATTGATGCTAGTGTCAAGTCAGCTGACATCCATCTCTTCATGGATGACACCATGTTGTATGTAGCCAGACCGACTCTTGAACTTGTGTGCAGTGACCTCCAATTTAGAATTTAACCATCTACAGAACAATGTCCTTTACTCAAAACTCCTGTTAAATGCTAAGAAGACAAAGGCCATGATTTTCGCTCCTGTGGCAAACTCCCCCTACTCCACCATTTTGGGATCAGCCCCTCAAATTCATACCTTGCTTGGTGAAGTGCTAGAATACATCAATTCCTTCAAATACCTGGGGGTATGGATCGACCCCAAACTCTCTTTCAAACTCCTTATTGAGGAACTTTCCCAAAAACTTGAACAGAGGCTCTGGATTCTCTTCAGAATCAGGCATCTATTAACATATGAGGGGAAAATCAGGTTGGTACAAACAACGTTCTTGCGCCTCATTGACTACGCAGACTTTCTGTATGGAAGTAGCTCTAGCACGGACCTCACCAAACTTGACACTCTGTACCATCAAGCACTTAGGTTTATCACTGATGCCCCCTATTCAACATACCACTGTACCCTTTACAAAAGTACAGGCTGGGGCTCACTTAGCCTCAGACAACACAAAAACTCTGTACTCTGGATCTTCAGGGCCATATCCAACAAGATGCCCCAATATATCAAGGGCTGCCTACCTAGTAGCATTCCTGGTAACTACCTGTTGAGAAGCTTAACTCGAATCACCCTAAATAGCCCCAAAGGAAGGATGCACTTTGGTTGTGTGGCAATTAGCCATGCCTTACCGGACCTCTGGAACACTGCTCAAAATATATTGCAGCTTGCTACACCCATATCAATAGCTGCTTTTAAAAAACTCATTCAACGGTCCTTCCTGGAGCCCTGTAACTGTTTCCGGCATTGAACCTCTGGCTCTTCTATGCATCTGCTTGTCCTCCCTCCCTGTCTGCTTCCTAAAGGTTATGAGGGCAGGAAGGAGTGGAGGGTTACTAGGCTATGCAAGTCACTCTGGCCTTGGTGACCAGCATCACCTTCTACCATCCTGTTCTCTACCATCTTCCTTTGCCTTACTGATGACCTTCTACCCTCCTGCCTGATGCATCCTGCTCAGTGGGGCATATCATTTGTACACTGGGGTTGGGATATTCAGACATGCACCAAAGGCAGGTGCAAGAGCGACGCAGCGCAAGTCCATTGTGCCATGGTGCATGGAATGCACTATTCAAAGGTTGCACATGACAGCAAGTGCCAGCACAACATGGCTGAATATTGCAGGGATGCGCCATAGCGCAACCAGGGCTGCACCAGGGAGCAAACCAACATGTGCCATAGCTCAACCAGGAATGCACAAGGGGCAGAGGTACATGCGCCAGGACACAGGACAACAGGCACAGCAAGGAGCATGCCACCGGGGCAGGATAGACCACCACCAGGGTGCAGAGGGTGCCAGAAGGGAGGCATGGTAGGCACACAGCAGCAGGCCCCCGACATTGTGCATCACAGTGGTGCACAGAGGCAGGGTGACACCAATGGCCACTGGCAAACAGCCACCGGCAACCCCACACAGGAAGGCATGTGACATGCCACCTGGAGCACAGCTGGCAACACACAGGCTAACAGCACACAATGCACATGCCACACAACACAAACAGAGAGCCCACAGCCACCCCAGGGCATAGCCACCATCCAATGGGCAGAGACCACCAGGCACAACCCCCAGTCGTACCACACAGCCACCTGGCACACCACTGCAGCATGGCTCCACATGCCAGCTGCAAAGCAGATACGGACACAGATGGCTAACCATATAAAAGTATATTAAAACAGGCATAAAACAACTATGTACATGTTAACAGGCAACTGGGTACAGGGAGCAAGGAATGGGGAGGTCACATACAAACTGGGAGGCCGGGTAAGGGAGGCAGGGGGACAGGGGACATGGCTACACAAGGGGACAAGGGAAGGCAAGGGGGGGACAGGAACGGGTAACAGTAGCAGGCCAACGGGCCCTATGGCCATCCACGCCCCACCGGTGTCTGACACCGATGTCTGCTCTGTGGCCTGTGCAGTGTCTGTTGCAGCAGCCATGCCACCTGGAGTGTGACAGTGATGACCCGAAGGATCCGTCTCAGGAGCCTGGTGTTGACTACAGGGTGACGGACACCTAGGACAAAGGAGGGAACATGGTATGAGTGCATGTCCGTATGACCGTAGCTCATCCACCATGTGCAGTGGACAGTGGTGACATGCGTCCCTGAGATGGCACACAGCCACCTGCAGTATGTGCATCCACACGAGCAGCCAACCCAACAATCCACAGCCACGCAGAATACTGCGCACCAACCCCACCCATGTGCTGCACATCACAACCATGGCAGCCAAGTGACAGGGCTAAGCAGCAGGATGGCAGTGACACAGCTGGAATCCGGGTGCACCCACAGCCCACCTGCGGCAGCCACACACATGTGTGATAGCCAAGGCATGGTGCAATGGACACTGCGGGTGGTGCACAGCTGGAATGGCCGTGTGCACAGGTGGCTGTGGCCCACCCCCACTGCCCACCCTGCACAACATCGTACTTTAGAACAGTGCCTACCTGCATGCTGCAGCACACCCTGCACCTATCTGGCAGCACCGCCCATGCGGCCTGCATCCTGCACCTGAGCCCCTGCAGTGGCCCACCCTGGCCCACCCACAATGCCAGCCAGCCATGACCTCCTTCTATCCTCAGGGCCTAGGAGGGAAACATGGAGAAAGACACATCAGTACCTGGCAACACCACATGCCCCTTCAGCACAGCATGCTCCCTGGCCCAGCGCAGCTGCAGCACAGTGGCACAGTGCACCCATGGTGCACTGCCACAGCTAACTGAGCGCACAGCCCCAGCCCCCCCGCAGCATGGTGTGGCACCCTGCTGGCCCAACAGAACACTGGATGGGCACGGACATGGGTGTAGCGCACTTACCTGGACGTTGCACAGTGCCCCTCCGGATGCATGCCAGTAGTGCCTGTAGCCCCTCAGGATCCCTCTGCTGCAGGTCCCCCAGTGGTGGTGGTGGTGGCATTGCTTACTGCTGCACTGTATTCCTGTGGCCTCCTCCAGCACCTTGGCAACCTCTTGCCACGCCTCCATCCGTGGCCGATTCAGAGGCACCTGGCCAAACAGACTGCCTGCATGTGGCTCCACAAAGGCCACAAGGTTAATCAGTTCCACCTGCGACCAGTTAGGTGCCCTGGCACTGCTGCAGTGAGGCATGGCTGTATCACAGTAGCACAACCAAAATGGCAAACAGTAGCGTGCGGGCCGCACATGCTGGGGAAGTGCGCCTTGCACAGGGATGCACTGCCATCACCAATCACGTAGCAATGGGGACGCGCAACATGGTCAGTGCAGCACTGCCATGTGCTGCAGGGCACCAGGAGGGTCAAAGGGCAACCTTGGGGTCAAGGGTCGGCACATGCATCATGCGCGACAGCACGATTGGGCTTGCCATGCATGGGGCACAATAGGGGCATATGGGAACCATGGTCCATGGGCCAATAGCGCCCGGGTGCCATAAGGCATATAGCTCATGAGTGCCACATGCCCAATAGCGGCAGAGTGCTGTAAGGCATATAGCGCAGTGTGCGTAGGCTGCACCAGTGATGTACGTGACGCACTGCAGGTATGCATACTGCCGGGCCTATTGCACACATCACAATGTTGCGCCACGACTTGTGCATGTGGAACACCAATGCGCCATGCGCAATTTTGTGATATTCAGCCAGCATATGCAGATTAGCCAATCAGCATATCTGCAGCGCATTGGAGGCATTTGCATCTCATTCCAGGTGCAAATTCCCTCATTTGCATGCGATGCACTACAAAGGTGCCATGGGACTGCACAGGCGCTAGACCAGTATTGCATCCTTCAGAGGTAAGCCACCAGGCTGTGGGGCTGTCGGGACAGTGGAATGGGAGGGTGGTGTGGGTTGTAGCCATCAATGACCACATGTTAATTCCCACAGGTCTAAGCATGATGGATCATGAGGAGGTTGAGAAGCATGGGCCTGTACGGAAGCGCAGGCCCAACTTCACGAAGGCAGAGACTGATGCCCTATTCGAGGCCTACCTGGACCAGGAGCCTCCCCTAAGTGGCTTTACAGGCACCCCACTGGCCTGGTCAACAGCATGGGAGGGTGTGGCCAGAGCTGTGAACCAGCAGGGCATCCATCAAAAGACTGCGCAGGAGTACTGGAGGGAGCCAAACATCACTGTCCATCCGGATGCCTGTGGCATGGTTGCCGACGAGGCACTGGCTGTGTTTCAGCATGATGCAAGCCATGGCCTCCAATATGCCAAGACACAGATCAGGGTGGGGTCCAGGACAGATAATGACATGGTCATCATCCTGGATAGTGGTGTTGCCATTCAGGGGGAGGCACCCATACCACACACCCAGCACAGCAGCGCAGATGGTGCCCTGGTGGTGGTTGTCTGCCCACAGGCCCACACCCCCAGCATTGCCATGGTCGCCATCAGTGCAGCACCGGCTGTTGGGGGTGGCGGTGGTAGTGCAGCTGCACCAGCGCTGCTCGGTGCATAACAGCCGGAGGGGCAGCAGAGGCAGCTGGATGGTGTTGAAGGGGTGATGGGTGTAGTGCCCGCCAACAGTGCACCGCAGCATGAGCAGCCCCAAGAGGGCCCTGCTGTGCAGCCCCCACCAGTGCAGGGGGCTGGGCTGCGGGGTTGAGCACCACCCATGGGTCAGCGCAATGCCCATGCCCCCCAGGTCGCCGACCCCTTGACTAAGCACACCCGCCTGCTACGGGTCTCCATGGAGCAACAGGTGCTGGTCATGGCAGGGGTGTGTGCACTCCGTGCAGAGCTGCACCAGGCCACAGGGAGGCAAGACAGGGACTTTGAACAGCACCTGGCAGAGACCACACATATACAGGAGGACATGACCACAGCCCTGGATCAGCTTACCACTGCGGTCATGGCCGGCCTAGCACCACTGGCCACCCTGGTGCATGGCCGTCCAGTGCAGACCCTACGGAATGCATTCTCCACCCCTCGGTCATGGCGTCATACGACCCCCCTCTGTGTTGATGCCAGGATCTGCTGTGGGCATTCCAGGCACACCTGGAGCGGGCATGTTCCAGAGCCTGCAGACACCTGCGAGGAACCGGTCACGTTCCCGCAGTGACACACCTGGGGGACCATCACAGACATCCCCTGTGGCCGTCGCACAGCCCGTGTCTGCTGGGTGGTCTCAGTGGGGCAGTCCATGTGTCTGCAGTGGTCGTGCGACCACGAGGCAGATCTGAGCCACCCATCTCCCCATCCGCTGTCTGCCACTGCCCTGTGTGCACATTGTTGTGGCGTGTGCATTCCAGGGATGTGGCATCCATGGTCGACATTGCACACAGGCCTTGTGTACACACACACCCAGCTGCTGGCCACTGTGGCGTGTGCATGATGATGCCAAAACAGCGCCGACTGCTACTGTGCACCAGTGTTCAGCATCTGACACACACCTGGTAGCGGCCTCTGGGCGTGCACATGTTGGTACCCGTGTACATGTGCGTGTGTATGTGGGTGTGTGTGTGGGGGGGTGTGGTTGGAGTCTGCAGTGCTGTGCGGGGTGCTTCCATGGAGTCCTGTCCCACACCTGTTCACACTCCCCTCTAGCCATTATTGCCATGAGCCCACCCTTACATGCCTGTATGCTGTGCCATGGTCCCTGGGATGTGCGTGTGGTCATGTTCACCTACCTGCCTGTATCATAGTGCTCCTCTGCATTTGTGTCCCAGTGCTGCTGGGCCATCCTGTTCAGCCAGGGTTCCCTTCACCCAGGGGGGGCTGCTCATCCCACCACCTGGCCTGGCAGCCACGTCGTCCCCACTGCTGTTCACCTCTTCAACCTCGACAGCTATCCCACAGTTAGTGGCCATGTTGTGTAGTATACAGCAGGCCAGGAATAGGCTGCAGGCCTTTGAGGAGCTGTACTGTAGGGCAACACCAGACCTGTCCAGGCAATAGAACCATGCCTTCAGCAGCCCAAACACACACTCGATGATGTTGTGCGTACTGGCATGTGCCTCATTGTATCGCTCCTGTGCTGGGGTTGATGGGCGCTAGTATGGGGTGAGCAGCCAGGGCCGGAGTGGGTAGCCACTGTCACCTGTGTGTTGAGATGTGTGGTTAGCATGGTGGTCTGTGTTGCTGCATCCCCTGCCTTCCCAGCCACAACCTCTGGCACCCCTGGCCTAGCATCCCCTCTCCCTGCCTTGTTGTGCTAGGCTGCCCATTTCAACAGCATACTCATCTACTAGGTGGCTGGTGGGGATGTCCCCACTCTCAGATCTGTGGCACAGTGCTGACTGGTGCCTGATGAAGGCATCGTGTGCTCCACCAGGGTGTGTGGCACAGACATTGATTATGCACACCCTGGCATCGCACAACACCTGGCAGTTGATGCTGGGGTAGCCCTTTCTGTTAATGTAGGCTATCCCCTCCAGGCCAGGTGGTGTGTGGATGCCTATGTGGGTGCAGTCAATGGCCCCTAGCACACCAGTCATACGTGCCACCCTGTGGAACTCCTGCATGTTCACAATATGTTCTGCCTGTGTGCTGGGGAAATGGATGTATTCTGCAGCATGTAGCAGCAGTGCATTGAGGAATTGTGTGAGAAGCCGTAACGCGGCCGACTGGGTTATGCCTGTGGTGTCCCCTGTTGGTCTCTGGAAGGCACCCATGGCAAGCAGGCACATGACAGCCGTGACCTTGGTCTCCATTGGCAGAGCGTGGCTCCATCTTGTGGGTGCCTGCGTCTCATCACTGCACAGCTCACAGAACTGCCTCAGAATTGCCCGTTTCAGGTGGTACTGGCCCACAATCTCTGTATCACTGTACTGTTCAAAGGTGGTGCAGGCACAGTACCACCTGTTCCGGGCATACCACCGACGGACCCTTCCACAGCTATGCTGCTCTGCTTCCTGCCTCCTCACACCCCTCATTACTGCCTTCATCTGGAAGATGTCACTGGCCATGGCCTGGACTGTCCTGCCCCCACCGGGCGGCTGTCTCCCCTGGCACCCCCGGCTGTGTGCTGCTGCATGTGCCCCTGCGCTGGGTGCACACCTGTGTTTGGGGTTCCCAGCTGGCAGCCTGTTGGCTGTAGCTTCTGCCTCCCACCCATCTGGGCACTTCTGTTGCACCTCATGTGCTAGGTGTCGCAGGCACATGCTACAGATGTTGCCTCCGCACCTGTCTCACACACACACAGTCGCTCTCACACGCAGCCACAATCAGTGTCACAAGCCCAGTCCTACACTCTGTTGCACTCCCTGCCCGCCTCTGTCTCTGTCTTGCACCCCTCCTGCTGTCCAGCTTGCCCACTCATTCTCCCTCTCTATTGCTCCCCGTGGAACAAGCCTCCATCCCTTGCTTGCTCCCTCTTTTTATGGGCTCAAGTTTGCTCCACGCATGTCCCTGTTGCTCCGCGCTTGCACTGTTTGCTTGCTGTTGAATGTCGCACTGCACCACTTTTTCATGGCTATGCCTCCTGCATTTGTGCATACATTCATTAGGGTTGCACATTGGTGCATTGCGAATTGAGCAGCGCAATAGCTCCTGCTGAATATTGCTCCTTGGCACATTTCTGCACTTGTGCCAGTGTAACTCAGTTGCACCATTCGCAACTGCTTTGACTATCCCACCCAGTGTATATATCAATGCATACTGCTTCTCTACTGCTGTCCATATTTCTTGTATTTATTGTACTCACCAGCACACATTGTATCTCCCTATGCTTGTATACTACGTACATACTTGTTACCCTGTAATGACTCATGTTCTGTTGTAAGAATTGCCTTACATTCTCATGTATCATAAGTCTTTTGTGTGCCATAACCCAGGTCCATCTTGTAAATGAGTTTTTTTCTCAGTGATGTCTCACCTGGTAAAATAAAATTTGATTGATTGACAATTTCAGTTTGTTTAAAACATTTGGTTATATTACTAAAGTTTTTCAGTTTGCTATGCATTATTTGTAGTGCATGTGAGTGTGTGTGTGATGTGTGCCATTAAATCAGACATCTTTTATTGTACCACAGAGTAATTGCGGCAGTGAGAACTTGCTATCCACCACACCTGCATGAATCTTTTATGCTGCTTTGTAGTATCTTTACTGGTAGTGGACTGTTACTGCCACGTTCCCCAACTGGCAAAGGTATTATTTTCAAGATTTGGATTTGTGACTTGTGAGCACTGGTAAGGTGGTGTTGTGCCTTTGCGTCTGCATCTCTTGAGTGCACAGCACAATCTTAATCTGTTTGTATGTTTGCAGTACACCATTAATTCTGGGTGACTTTGCATTTCTTGTTACACTCTCATTTCACTTCATCAGCACTAGAGAATTTTCTGGACACAAGACAGTAGCACTTTGGGGATGCAAATTAATTCTGGTGACTATGTGTGACCACTGCACACATGACTGAGTGCGCTTTTAGTTCTGTGAGACTTTGCATTTCTTGTTACCCTCTTATTTCACTTCATCACCACTGGGGAATTTTCTGAACACAAGACAGTAGCATTTTGGGGATGCAAATTAATTCTAGTGGCTGTGTGTGACTACTGCACGCATGACATCTGAGTGCACCATTAATTCTGGGAGGCTTTGCGTTTCTTGTACTCTCATTTCACTTCATCACCGTCAGCACTGGGGAGTTTTCTGGACACAAGACATGATCATTCTGTGGATTCACATTAACTCTGGTGACTGTGTGTGTGAAGGGCTGCCAATATTGTTGTCACTTCACCTTACTTCGTGTTAAGGTGGAATGAAAACACAAAGTAATAATTACAAGGTGAAATGAGCCCTTTGCATTGGCCACTCCACATAGCAGAGTGACAACGCGAAGTACCCACTTTGCTGACACTTCGCCTGTGAAATTTAAATTCACTGCATTTCTACTACCAAGCTGGGAAAGTTACATTTTGAAATTCGTCCCTTTAGTTCAAAAAAATATCCAAGGGCTCCAAGATCCCCAGTGTGAAAGATTACTGTATAGAGGGACTCCACATCTAATGTGGCAAAAAACCACTCATCTCTCATGTTGTGATTTTCTATAACATTCTTTATATCTGTTGAGTCCCGCAGATACGATCTGAAGCCCCTGACAAAATGGCTGCAGCTGGCAATCAAGAATCATAGATGGGGTTCAGTAACCCATCCATTGCCTGATATGATGGGCCTTCCTGGTGGATGCTTTACCTCACGTCAGTAATGAAATGGAAGACATTGATGTACACTTAACATAAGGTAAGTGACAGTGTGAACACATGGCAAGTGTCTTACTTTATACAAAACAAAAAGATGAACATTAAATACTGCCATCACGGGTTTTATCTTACCTTGATGGCAGCATGTCTCAAACTGTTGCTGCTATCAGTGTTTGATATGTTAATGGTTAATAAAGGGTTATACAGTACACAGTATTTATATCTAAGATCAGATCCAAACATCCTGTCTTTGTTGTCTGGGTCTGATCTCAGATGTCTGGATCTGACCTCAGATCCCTGACAATTTGACTTTGGATTCAAAATCTGATTTTGGTTGGATCCTAGGTGGGATACAAGCACTATCCAGTGAATGTAAGTCAAATCCAGTGAAGCACTATCTGAGCACCACTACTGGTAGTGGTTCCCCAATCCTGTCATTGTTATCTCCCTCCTATCCAATCATGTTTGCCATTAATTTATTTATTTATTGGGAAATCAGAATTATACCTTTTGCATCAATAGACTCTTTTGCAAAGGCTCCTCATTAGTAGACATAGTAAAACATCACAAATACAGGTGCATGACATCAATCAGCCATGTATTGCATTAGGAGGGAAGGTACAAAACTGAGCAACATTCCAATGGTGACTTCTTAATCCTGCCACTGGTTTTGCCCTCACACACTATCAGCTGTTTCATGCTTTTTAATTATTTGCTGTGGGTGCCCAATACCACATGATGCCCCTCTCTCAACAAGCCACCAAATGGATGAAATAACCCCCTCCCTTGACCAACCCTCTAACGCCTATGCCACCCTCCCCCCACCAGTACACACCTTGTGTCCCTTGTCCCAGATCCCCTGTCCCTCAATAGAGGGTGGGATTTCCCTATATTTCAGCCAAAACCTCTCCTGCAACATCACTGTCAGGGAGGCTGCACCCTATTCCCATGAATTTCTGCTACTAAACAGTCTTTTCCCTCTTCACTAGTCATTTTTATTGGTGTTTTATCTTACCTTGATGGCAGCATGTCACAAACTGTTGCTGATATCAGTGTTTGACATGTTAATGGTTAATAAAGGGTTATACAGTACGCAGTATTTATATCCAAGATCAGATCCAAACATCCTGTCTTTGTTGTCTGGGTCTGATCTCAGATGTCTGGATCTGACCTCAGATCCCTGACAATTTTACTTTGAATTCAAAATCTGATTTTGGTTGGATCCTAGGTGGGATACTGGAAACCCAACCTTGCAGTTCTGGAGACCCATTCTCCGCAAAGACATAGACTGAATGGAAGCTGTCCAGAGGAGGGCAACTAAAATGGTGCAGGGTCTGCACTGGAAGACATATGAAGAGAGAATTAAGGAGCTTAATATGTATAGCCTCGAGGAAAGGAGGGAGAGGGGGGACATTATAGAAACTTTCAAGTACCTCAAGGGAATCAACAAAGTCCAAGAGGGTAGCATCTTTCAAAAAAAGAGGTGTGCAAGAACAAGGGGGCACAATTTGAAGATGGGGGAGCGCTCAGAGGTAATTTAGGAAGTATTTTTCACAGAGAGGGTTGTGGATGCATGTAATGGCCTTCGGAGGAGGTTGTCGAGTTAAAACAGTGGTGGAATTCAAGCATGCATGGGACAGTCATAAGGCAATTCTAGGGGTTGGGGGTAGGAAGAAGTAGGCTGCTGGTTAACTAGGATCTGCAGCTTGTCCATTAGGTAGGGAAATGGGCAGACTGGGTGGGCCAAGCAGTCCTTATCTGCCGTCAAATTCTATGTTTCTATGTTTTCTATGCCTCACTGAGAATTTCACTCTTGTCTCTGATGGGCTCACTCTCTCCTCATACTCTTACTCTACTGCTGGTGAGCTCATCCTCCTGGGTGACTTCAACATTAATTGTTTTTCCCCAACCTCCAGGCCAACCACTCATTAGACCGAGTCCCTTAACCTTTCACAACTCATCATAGAACCCACCCAACTCAATCTCCACTCATCAAGCCATACCCTTGTAAAATGGTGCAACCCCACCACATTGTTGCAGCACGTATATTGTTGAACACCTCCAGCAACCACTGCATAACATTTTTTTTTTTGTCAGAAAAGTCTAGCTGCCTCCCTCTTTGCCAAAGTACATCTGGTCCATCTGCCTTCGGTCACTGAACAAAAAAGCTGTACTGAGTGACCTGTTTACAATCGACTGGTCCCCCACGCTCACTGCCCCAGACATTGATGTGGCCCTCTTCCTCTGCCACTCAGTATTTACTTCCATCTAGGACAAGCACACCCCCATCAGAAAATCCAGGGTTAAATCTTTTTGTTACTTCTCAATTGCATTCAGTTTTATTGATTTATGCAAGACCCGTGACCAAGCCTCAGCCAGGTATCAATTATTTCACTACCTGCCAAACCTCCTCTGCTACAGGATACTTAGGAACTCTTGCACTAAGGTAGTTCATACCACCAAGTCCATCTACTTCAAGGCCAACCTCCAGAATAATTTAAATTTACCAACCAAATTTTGGAAGCTGATTCACTCCCTTTTTGTCCCCCCCGTCCAGTCCTTTCTCCCTGTCCTTATGGTTAATGGCTCACCAGTGGCTGACCTTCCCTGTGTTGCTGCTCACTTCAGTAAGTTTTTTACCACTTGTGCATCCCCTCCCTCCCACCTCATGGCTCCATTCTTCTCCCCACTTCTCCTCCCTCCTTCTTACTTCACCATCCCCAGGTTTGATTTTCCCTCTGTCGATCCCAAGGAGACCCTGTTCACCTTTTAGTCATGTAGCCTTTCCAAATCTAGCTGGATGGCTTAGATTCTTAACTTCTCTGTCAGCTCCTGCCATCACATCCCCCTTACTCACTTTCTAAATCTTTCTTTCACCCATTGTACTGTCCCTCAGTCTTGGAAGATTGCCAAAGATCTCCTCCTTCACAAATAGGGTGATCTTTCTACTCCTGGCAACTTTCTCACTATCTCCTTCTTCCTTTCTCCTGCAAAGCTGCAGGATAAGCTTGCTACTCATGGCTTGCAGAATTCTTCCACTTCTCCGACTTCCTTCCTCTTGCCCTTCCAGTCTGACTTTCAGAAGGATCATTCCACCATCTCCTTCCTACTTAGGGTAACTGACTTCATCCTCTCAGTGATGGATCAGGAGAACATCACAGCAGCCATTTTCATTGATTTAGCCAACACTTTTGATTCAATGTCCTACTCACTCCTCATGAGTAATCTGAGCTCTGCCAGCCTGTCAGCCCTCACTATTGACTGGTTCTATTCCTACCTCTCAGGCTGTCAACAGTCGGTACAGGTAGGAGGTGCCATTTTATTTATTGATTTATTTTTATTTATTGAACTGTTTCACCAGGAAGGGACACTGACCAACAGGTTGCTTGTCTCCTGGTGCGACCGGTGGTGGGGGGGGGTACAATTGGATGAAAAAATTAGACATACAGTTTAACATTTAACATACCCGAGAAATTAAACATTCAATTACATTTGTAACAAGACGTACAGTTAAAAAATATCATAAATAATCATACAGTCAAATTTGCAACATAGCATACAATTAAATATATCATACCCTTTGGAATATGCATTTCATTATAAGTGGCATATCTGAGGAACATAGTACAGAAATGTAATGTAGCCTTGTAGCTAACTCCTTGCAGGATTGGATCACAGTTAAGAGGCAGATTATTTAGCAATTATTGAATGAATGAGGTCCAGTGGGGGTACATTAAGGAGAATAGAGGGGTAGACAGGGGAAAACAGCTGGGGAAAAGAAAGGATAAAGATGGGGGGAACATTGCTGGAGAAAAGTTGTGAAGGACAAGTTAACACAGTGCTAGTGCAATCTGGGAGCACCTCAGACAGAACAAAAAGGGCAAATTAGCTCAAGTGAACTAATTCCTTTGATTAAGTGCAGGGAGGTAGAGAGGGGCAGGAGAGAGGTGGGGGGTTAAGGGAAAGGGAAGAGAAGGGAAGGATGAGTCATACCTGGAACTGACAACTTTAGAATGCAGAGATCGCTGCCAGTGGAGGAATGAGATGAGGAGTTAGAATAAGGGGCAGAAGAAGGCAAAGACAAGTTGGGTAGAGATAGTAGAGGGGATGGTAAAGGGAAAGAGGAGGAGGGGTGGGAGAAACTTTCCTAAGACTAGGCCTCTTCAGGATGCTGAGAACCCTGCCAGAAAACAGGGTCAGGTAGAGAGGATAGAGGGGAAGGAAAGGAAGAGTTATTTCCCAGTGCTGAACCCCTCCAGGGTTCTGAAAACCCTGCCAGGGAGCAGAACTAGGTGAGAACAAGTTGGGAAGAGAGAAAAGAAAGGATGGAGGGAAAGGAGGGAAGAGGAGGGATAGAAGAAACTTGCCTAAGACTAGGTCACTCCAAGATGCTGAGAACCCTGCCAGAGCACAGAATCAGGTGAGGACTAGTTGGGTAGAAAGGATACAGGGGAAGGGGGAGTGAAGGAAGAGTAATTGCCCAGTGCTGGGCCCCTCCAGGATGCAGAGAACCCTGCCAATGGATAGAATTAGGCGAGTACAAGTTGGGCTGAGAGAATGGGGGGATAGAAGAGGAAAGGAAAAAAGAAGGAGGGAGGGAAGAAACTTACCTGAGAGAAGACATCGCCAGGGTGCTAAGAATCCTGACAGAGGGCAGATTTAGGTGAGAACAAGTTGGGTAGAAAGGAAAGAGGGGAAAGGTGAGGGGAAGGAGGAGGCTTGGCCAATACTTGACCCCTCCAGGATGCTGTGAACCCTGCCAGAGGTCAAAACTAAGCAGGGGCAAATTGGTAATGGAAAAAAGATTAGGGGCAAGGGTGAGGGGGTAAGCAGTGAAGGGAGAGGAGAGTGTGCTGAGAAGCAGGCTCAGGGGAAGGAAGGTTTAGTAGGGGATGTGAGTCATGGAGAGGAGCAGAGGTATAGGAGGGAAGTTAAGGAGGGTTAAAGCAGGAGCAGTTAGATGACAGAAAGTTATGTAAGGCAGAGGCAAGGGAGTCGGAGGAGGAGTGCTGTATTTTGGGGGGGAGTTCCAGATTTCCGGGGAACGATGGATAAATCCTCACTGACTAATGACAGTGGTTCAATGGGGGACCAACAAAGTGCGAGTGTCAGAGGATCTGAGGGATTGGGCATTGGGAGGGGGAAGAGAGTGAGCATGAGAAGTAGGAGGGACATTCTCCTAACCAAAATTTAGAAGTGAGTTTGGCACAATGAGTGAGGTGCCTGTTGACAAGTGGGAGAAGGGACAGGGCATGGTAGAGGTAACAGTGATGAGTGCATGATGGACCATGAAGGGCAAATTGACAGAAGGAGTTAAAGAGAGTGTCCAATCTGGTTAGGGAGGATTTGGGAGCGGCACCATAGACTACATCACAGTAGTCGAAAATGGGGAGGATCATCTTCTGGACTAGTTCACATCGCATCGTAGGATGGATGCAACTATGATTCCTGAATAAGGCACCAAGCTTGAGGCGCAATTTTTCCAGGATAGCGTCCATGTGGCCAGAGAAGTTGAGATGTTGGTCCAACCAAACCCCACAGTATGTGATTGAGGAGGTGCCCATCAAGGGTATGGAAAGATGGTAAAGGATGGAGCCTAGAGAGTCTGTGCCTGGTGCCGAAGGTTATGGAGACAGTCTTTTTTGCATTTAGGAATAGCTGATATGAGGCAAACCATAGCTGAACTTGGTGGAAATCATGCTGAAGGGTGGTTGCTACATCAGGGGGGCATGTACCAGAGGAGAACAAGATGGCGTCGTTGGCATACGTATGGATAAAGGAGGAGAGGGAGCATACTGAGGGCAAGTCATTTAGGAAGATGGAGAAGAGAATGAGTCTAAGCATTGAGCCCTGTGGGACTCCTGTGGAAATAGGGAGGGGGAGAGATATTGTATCTTGGATCTTGACTGTTTGTATTCTGCATGAGAAGTAAGCTCTAAACCAGTTTTGGTTAGAAGTAGACAACCCAGCAGCCTTAAGGGAATCAAGAAGTAGAGCATGGGAGCCTGTGTCAAAAGCCTTGGTGAGGTCAACAAAGATGGCAGAGGTAAAGAGGCCATTATCCATCCCAGTGAGGATGGAGTCAGTAAGCCTGAGTAGGGAGGTGATAGTGGAGTGGTTCTTCCAAAAACTAGATTGGAACAGGGTGAAAAAGGAAGAGTCATCAAGGAAGGAGGTTAGTTGAGAGAGGACGAGGTATTCTTGGAGTTTAGCAAGGGCAGGGAGGAGGGATACTGGGTGAAAATTTGCAGGGGAGGAGGGGTCACCACCCTTTGGGAGAGGGAGGACCACCGCATATTTCCAGGATGAAGGGACAGATGAGAAGGAAAGATTTAGGATTAAGTTGAGAGGGTAAACTATAGCAGAAGCCGAATGGTAGAGGAGTTTAGGGTCAAGGTCATCCAGCGACGAGCCTTTGGAAGGAGTAAGAGAGTGAAGGGCCATTAGTGTTTCTTCTGGGGAGACAGCAGAAAAGGAGAAGGAAGGGTGGGCATGGAGGGGTTGATTGCTGGGTGTGGAAGGATGAAGAGGGGGAAGTTAGAGAGGAGAGACTTTAGAAGTGCTGTGGTGCAGGAAGTATAATAGGAGTTAAACTCTTGAGCCACTGAGTACGGTTCGGAGCCCAATAAGCTGTTTATTTTAAGCACAGTGGGAGGTGGATGTTAAGGGGAGGAGTAGAATAGGGCATGGACCACTTTCCAGAATTTGGAGGGGGAATTGATGTTTTTAAGAAAAGATGATTTAAAATATTCAGACTTGGCAAATCTGGTAGCTTTTGTGAAAGCGTTTCTTAACATGCGATACCTGGCATAGTCTGGGGGAAGCTGGGAGGTCTTGTGTTTCCTCCAAGCTTTGTCTTGCTCCCTGAGACAGGTCAGTAACTCAGGGGAGACCCAGGGGTGATGGTTGCCACAAACTCTAGTGCTTTTGAATGGAGCATAAGAGTTCCATGTAGTTAGAAATGTATCTTTAAAATAAGTGAGGGCTTGGTCAATGGAAGGGGCAAAGGCAATAGGGGACCAATCAGAGCTGGCCAGTTCATTAAGAAGGGGATTAAGATCTAAGGAGCTGAAGGAGCAGAGTTGCAGAATTTTGTGAGGCGGTTTAGGTCTATGGACTTTCCTGACTACGAAGATTGGGTGATGATCACTGAGGGCATCTGGGAGGATTACTGACCTAATGACTCGGTGGGGGTGAGAGGTAAGAGCCCAGTGTATCAGGGAGTGGTTAAGGGTTTTATAATTTAGGCGGATGGGTTCCAGGATGAGTTGGGAGAGATTGAGGGCCATGATGTCATTTCGTGTCTTGGCTGTTGTTGGTGATAGCCAGTTTTGGTTTACATCACCCAGGATGTATAGCTCGCCTTTATGTGAGAGGGAGGGAGGTTATGGAGGTAATGAGATCCAAAGTATCAGATGCCTTGGAGCCAGGTTGACAGTAGATGCAGCTATGAAGATAGGGGAGGAAAATGGCAAGGTAAAATTTACTACAAGTGCTTCATAGGCAGAGGTTAATGAGTATGATAGAATGGTTGTGAACTGAAGTGAGGACAGGATATACATGGCTATTCCACCACCTCTACCAGTCCTATCCTGCCTGATTGTGGAATAACCTGGGATATTAATGGCGAGATCAGGTATTTTAGTGTTCAACCAAGTTTCCATTAAAATTAGTATGTCAGGTGTGATGGAGATTACCATAGGATGTAAAGGGTCAATTTTTGACACGAGACTGCAGATGTTTAAGTGGAGGGTTTTCAGGTCCTTGGGTGAGGGTAGATGGGGTTGGGGGAAGTTGATACATTAGTGGAAGGATTGCAACTGGCGGAGGTGGGTGTAGTGGGACCAGGACTGGGATGAACATTTCCAGATGTGAGTAAGATGAGTGCTATTATGAGAGAGTGGAGTTTAGGGCATTTGTGACTGGCCGAGGATTTTGGAAATATTTGGAGGGGTGGGAGCTAGGTGAGGTGAAGATAAGGCAGGCAAGGAAAGCTAGGTGACTAGGGGCTGAGAATAGAGTAGCACGAGGGAGATGAGGGAAGTGAGACCAGAGTATCTGAGGGGGTGTAGGAGTTATGGCAAGATAAAGGTAGGGGATAGGAGAACGCAGGGGACAGGTGAGAAAGGTTTATTGGACTAAGGAGAGTGTGGAGCTGAGGTAGATAAAATTGATAGAAGAATTAGGAGTGAAAGTGGTGAAGGAAGGGTGGGCATATTGTATGGATCGGGGGAGCAAGAATAGATCAAGGTATACTAATCAGCAGTAGGGAGAAGATAAGTGGCACTGGCAGAAGTAAAGTGACCATGAGTAGCAGTGGACAGTAACAGTTGCCAGCAGCAGCAAGTTAATTGAGCTGTAGCCCTCTAGTGGCTTTGCAGTGTAATTTGCAAATGGGAATGTAGACACCTAAAAAAAATGAATCTCTCTAACCAGATGATAAAGCAGGCTATCCTGTAGATATGCTTAAAAATAGTTAAACAAGGTAAATCAGATGCAAAACAGGCTGAGGAGGTTCACAGAATCAGAGGAGGAACACAGGTAAAAAGTCAACAAATTCATAATGGGCTGAAAGAAAAGAGGGATGTAGGGTCAAGCACAGTCTGTGAAGTCCAGGTTCAGCATACCTTCTTTGGTGAGTGGAGAAGATGGCAGGAGCTGCAGGTGGCACAGGGTGGGGTTCCAATGCTTCTTTTGTGAGTGGAGAAGATGGCAGGAGCTCCAGAAGGCACATCTACCCATCCATTCCCATGCAGGCCAGTGTTCCACAGTACTCCATTCTGGGTCCAATCCTCTTCTCCATCTTCCTAAACAACCTCCTTTACACCTGTGACAACTCACATATTCACATGTATGCAGATGACAGTTCTCTACACCTCTGTTCCCTTGACTGTATCTCTGGAAGTGTCACTTCAGCAAGATTTTCACAATGTTCTGTGTTAGTTTCAGTCCAATCAGCTTTGAGTCAACACAAAAAAACAGTGGCTATGACCTTTGGTACCAGCCAGAAGATGGCCTAACTTGCTGCCATCCTTATCTTCTCCATGCTGGATGGCACACTACTAGAAGTAGTCCCAGTTTTTGAGTACCTCAGTGTGTGGTTAGATTGTAGGTTTGACTTCTCCGCCCACATTAATGCCATCCATGCCAAACTCCACCCCAGACTTTATGCCATGTACCATAATAAGAAATGCCTCTCTCCTCAGGTCTACCAGGTGCTGGTCACCAAAATGGTTCTCCCGGTTTTTGACTATAGAGATGTGGTTTGTGGAACTGGCACTCCACCTCCCTTGCCAGATTGGACACCCTCTGCAATGCCTTCTGTCACTGTGCTGGCAACTCACCCTCTCATACTCACCACTGCTCCCTTTACTCCTCCCTATCCATCCTCTCTCTCCCCTTATAACACCAGTCCTACTGTGCTTCCCTCATCTCTAAATACTGGTTTGGGTCCCTCCCCTCATACCTATCCCAACTCCTCTCAACCATCCCCTCATCCTCCTATTCCCTATGTTCAAGAGACCCATGCACATTCTCCCTTCTCCATCCATGCTCCTCAGCCAGGAAATCTGCTTCCTCATACCTCATCCCATTCCTCTGGATCCAGCTACCCTTTATAATCTGTCCCCCCCCTTCCCTCCATTAGATGTCAGCTAAGACTCCTACCCCCTACTCCTGTCAATCCTCTTCCTGAACCTTTCCTTATCATTGCCTGGCTTTTAACCACCCCTTACCTCTCCCTCCCCACTAGCCTCATAGTTTCAGCAACCTTGTTGAAGTTTATCAATCTGTTTTGATTGCTACTTTCAGCACCAGCTCAGACTCCCTTCACTCTGGCACTATGACTTTTGAGTTTGCCCAATTTGCACAGATGATTTCTATGCTAATTCATTTGTCCTTCATATGCAATGTTTTGCCATTTTGCCTCTACTGCACTCAACATATGCTCTTTATGTCACCCTCATTATAGCCACATCACCTAATTGGCTGTACTTTGTGCTTCTTCCCTTCCCCTTTCCTCTAGGTAGCACTTGGAAATGAGCCTCAGCTCAGTGTGCCTCTCCCAGTTACCAATTTTAAATACATAAATAAATAAACAAACAAATAAAGGGCCACTCCTCAGTGTCCCTCATTGCACTCACTACCTACAGTACAGTGGAAAAAGCTGGTACCACCCCTCTTGCCTAGTTGGCTTGTGGTAGAAATAACCCCCAACCTTTGCCTGCCCTTTACCACCTAGACAACACTCTTTAAAACCTTATACTGTAATTTAAAATGAAAAATACTTTCATTTTCAAACCATGAAACAGCCTGTGCTGGGCTGAGGTCTAACAAACGTGTATGTTTTCTAATTGAAATTGATCAAGTTTTTCTGTCTCCTATGGCAAAAAAAGTTTTGCTTTTGAAAATGTACATAATTTCACAAATGAATAAGTTTCAAACTGCCAAGACAATCCGCACCTCAGTTTGCCAAACAATTAGTTCCTAGAACTTGGAAGGTACAAACAAAATTTTGCAGTCCTGCGGGCTCTGATCATGGAGCTGTAAGCTGTAAGCTATCAAAAGAAACATTTTTTGACAGACACTAGGTCAGCCCCAACAATGCCCCTATATTCAGAATTACAAATGCTGTTCCATGTTAAATCCACATTTCTGCACCTTAATAACACAGCTATATCAAGAAGAGATGGCTGGAAATTTAGCATGTTCATTCTGAGACCCAGGATCGCCATCCACACCCTAAAAATTGGTAATGACTGCTGCAGAGATTTAGAAGTTGTTGAAGATGTGAAATACATAAAAATACCCAAATTAAGACCTTTTCCTGTTCAGCTGTAGCTCAAAAATGGCTAAGTTGAAGATGAAGGGGCCTGCACAAAAATGTTAGGGCACAGCTCCAGTTTCTTGCCGGGGGCCCTGCACATCTTGCTTTTCACATAGCCTGAAGAGCCCTGTCCACACTACACTAAGCAAGTGAGGATTTACATCCTGATTTGCACAAAACCTAATGGGCCCTGCTCATTTTGCTTTGCACAGAGTGAAGAAAATTTGGACTTACCTGATTTTTCATTGATTTATGCAAAGTTACATTGCACAGGGCCCACAGAGACCAGCACTATGCATGCACTAAGGTACTATGGCTATCTAAAAAATACAAGAAATTCATGGTAAAAAAAACTACACTAATGCAAAAGCATTTAGAAGCATTGAAAGTTAGGAATTCTGAGGTTAGAGGGTTTTTTTTGCACAACACCTGTGAGCTGCACTAAATTTAATGCCAAAGCAAACTCCAGTTCCTAATTCTAAAGTGCCCTGCATATGCAAGTTAAGCCTCAGGTTCTGTTTCACATAGGGCCTGAAGGACCCTGCGCAAAGAAAGTTAGGACTCAGGTCCAGGTTTGCACAGGGCTCAAAGGGCCCAGCATGTCCTGCTCTGTGTACAGCCTGAAGGGCCTGGTGTAAAGAATGTCAGGATTTATATACTGTTTCTCATAGGTCCCAAGGTAGGAGTGAGGTCCTGTTTTGAGCAGGGCCTGAAAGATGCTGCATGAAGCAGTTTGTGACTCTACTTTCACAAAAATGAGGAGACTAACTTGCTTCATGCAAGAATCTTCAGCACTGTGATCTGGATTACATGTTGACATTCCTTTTTAGTGGAGTTCATTGTGGGGGTGCATGGTGGTGAACAGAGTTAGGGTTACAAAAATGTAATATTGTATTTCCTTACTTTTAGTGATATTTTTCAGTTCTGTTTATGCTTCTTCTCTTCCAGGGCAGGACATCCTTCAACTCTCTCAGTAACTCCACCCATCATCCTGAATTTCTCCTACCTGATTCCAGGCTCCCAGACTACCCACAACACACCAGAGATGGGCCCTCCTAATTTTCCCCCGGTACAGGGTTGCCTTCTGCTCTATGATGACTGCCTACTCAATCCAGTTGGCTCTGGTGGAGATGAAGCTCTGGTGGGTTCAGGCTCAGTTACGTCAGTCCCGGAGTCGATGTGAGGGCTAGCTAAGCATCATCCCTCTGCCACCAGCCAGTGGCTTTTATACTTTACTTGGTTTTCCCAGAGGAGTGAGAATGCAATGGCATCGGCATACTGCAGTGCCTACTCTTGCACATGGTGTATATAAGCCCACCACACCCTTCCACTGCATATGTGGTTCTAGGCTCCCTTACCCTTAGTTACTGCTAGGGGCAGATGAATGCCAGATGCCACAAATTCCCTCCCCAGAGGAGGAGAGTAGTCCTCTTGATACTTGACCCTTCTCTGCCTTATCTGCCCATTGATGCTCCAGGTTCATTCCAGAACCCAGGTTGTTAGTATCCCAAGTGGTAGTGCTACCACTGTGCTGTTGGGCTAGATTAACTTTAGTATTTTTGAAACTCTACATTGTTCATTAACATGTATATCTAGATAAACCGAGGGAGGGAGGCAGGAAAGATGGTACATAGAAACATAGAAACATGGACTTTGATGGCAGATAAGGACCACTTGGCCCACCTAGTCTGCCCATTTCCCCTACCTAGAGGATAAGCTGCAGATCCTATTTAACCAACAGCCTATTTTTTCCTACCCCCACAAAAATTGCCTTATGTCTGTCCCATGCATTCTTGAATTCTCCTACAGTTTTAGACCCCACAACCTCCTCAGGAAGGCTGTTCCATGCATCCATCACCCTCTATGTGAAAAAATACTTCCTCACATTGCCCCTGAGCCATCCCCTCTTTCTTCAAATTGTGTCCCCTTGTTCTTGCACATCTCTTTTTCTGAAAGATGCTACCCTCTTAGACTTTGTTGATTCCACTGAGGTACTTAAATGTTTCTACCATGCCCCCCCTTTCCTCAAGGGTATACATATTAAGCTCCTTTAGTCTCTCCTCGTATGGCTTCTCTTGCAGACCCTGCACCATTTTAGTTGCCTTCCTCTGAACTACCTCCATCCTGTCTATGTTCTTATGGAGATGGGGGCTCCAGAACTGGACACAGTACTCCAGATGAGATCTCACCAACTGTCTGTACAGGGGGATAACAACTTCCTGTTTTCTGCTGGTGATGCCTCCCCCTATGCATCCCAGTATCCCACCAGCCCTCCCTACCACCTTCTCACATTGCTTGCCAACCTTAAGATCATCTGATATGATTGTCCCCAGGTCCCTTTCCATTTTTGTTGTAGTTACTACCTTCCCCCCATTGTGTAATCTTCCCCATTCCTCCAACCTTGCCAAGTCCCTTCTCATCCTTTCCATGCCTCCTTGTGTATCAACCCTGTTGCAGATCTTTGTGTAATCTGCAAAGAGGCATACCTTTCCTTCAGTCCCTCTGCAATGTCACTTATAAAGACATTAAAAGTACTGGACCTCGTACCCATTAGTAACCCCTCTTTCTTCAGAATGGACTCCATTTACAATTACTTTCTGTGTCCTGTTGTCCAGCCAATGTTTTACCCAGGCTACCACCCTGGGACCCACTCCCAGGTTGGTTAATTTGACTATTAATCTTTTGTGTGGTAATGTGTCAAATGCCTTGCTAAAGTCTAGGTAGGCCATATCCACAGCCCCTCCCTGGTCTACTACTTTGGTCACCCAGTCAAAGAAATTAATTAGATTCATCTGACATGACCTTCCCACTGTGAACCCATGCTGCCTTGGGTCCTATGCCCCACTGGCCCCTAGGTACTCAACAATTCTTTCCTTCAGAAGTGATTCCATCACTTTTCCTCACCACAGAGGTCAAACTGACAGGTCTGTAGTTTTCGCCTCTGTCTTAGTCCCACTTTGTGAAGGGGAATCACATCTGCCTTCCTCCAGTCCTCAGGTACCACACCATCCTCTCATGATTTGTTTAAAGGGCAGTCAGTGGTGTCACTAGTTCTCTGCTTAATTATTTTAGAATTTTGGGGTGAATTCCATCTGGCCCCTTGCTTTGTCCACCTTCAGTTTTAGGAGTTCTTTCAGAACCCTTTCTTCTGTGACAGGACTGGGATCGACCCCCTATCCAGAGTACTTCTGTTAATTGGATTGAGCACCTCGCCCACCTCCTCTTTTGTGAATACTGAACTTGAAGTATTCATTACATTATCCTAGCTTTTTACTTTGTCTCTCTCTGCCCACCCTGCGTCCATTCTTTTCAAGCCTCACTATCCCTCCCTTTGTCTTTCTACACTCCCTGATATACCTATAAAAGGTTTTATCCCCCTTCTTAACTGAGTTGGCTATCTTTTCCTCAGTTTGGGCCTTTGCTGTTCTGACTACCCTCCCTGTTTCCTTCTGCCTTAACTGGTACAGTTCTCTGTCCTGCTCCTTCAGTGTTTCCTTATACTTCCTAAATGCTATCTTTTTCTCCCTAATCTTTGCCACCGCCTCTTTTGAGAACCATAGTGGCTTTTTCTTTCATTTTGATTTGTTTATTTGTTTCACACAAAGGCTTGTTGCCTCTGTGATGGCAGTTTTGATATTTCCCCATTGTTGCTCCACCCCCCTTCTAGCCTGTTTGCTAGTGCTTTTCTAAGGCACTCTCCCATCTTGCCAAAGTCAGCCCTTCTGAAGTCCAGAACCCTCACTTTTGTATGGCTTGACTCTGTAGCTGAGTTTATCGTGAACCATACTGTTTGGTGGTCAATTGTTCCCAAATGGCTACCCACTTCTAGATCTGAGATCCTCTCACTGTCCCCATTTGAGAGTATGAGGTCTAAGATTGCTCCCTCATGAGTAGGTTCCAAAACTAGCTGTCTGAGGCATGCCACCTGAAGGGCATCGAGAATGGCCCTGCTTTTGTATGTGGCTGCAGCAAAGGTGCTCCAGTTGACATCCGGCATATTAAGGTCCCCCATCAACAGTATCTCCCCTTTCTCTGCCATCCTAAGTATGCCTTCTATCATATCCATGTCCATTCCCTCCCCCTGACATGGGGCTCTGTATACAACCGCTATGCAGATTGTGGTGCCATTTCCAGTCTCTAAGGTGACCCACAGTGCCTCCTCTCCTCCCTGTTTATTCTTTTGTTGAGTTGCCTTTGTCCCTTCCCTTACATAGAGAGCTACTCCGCCCCCTAGTCTCCCCTCCCTGTCTCTCCTGTAGGTTGTATACCCTGGTATGCTAACATCCCATTCATGGTTCTCTGTGTACCATGTTTCTGTGACTGCTACGCTATCCAGCATCCCTCTTCCATCAAGGCCACCAGTTCAGGGAGCTTGTTGCCCAGACTACGGGCATTGGTACTCATTACCCTCCATTTCTTGATGGCCTTACCCCTTTTTGCCCCATCCCTGTCCTTATTGCATTTGTCACTTTCTCCATTTACCCCTGCACTTCTCCCTATCAGCATCTCTATGTTGGTGTCTACCTCACTTAGTACCTTGATTTTTTGGGGGGGGCTAGGATTACCCTGCTCCTCTCCAGTTCCTCCCCCCATTGGCTAGTTTAAATGCTTGCCAATGAAGCATTTAAACCTATCACCTAGGACCCTGGTTCCCCTCCTGGACAGATGCTGACCATCACCCCAGTATAGGCCTGCATTCCTCCAGGTGGAACCCCAGTCCCCAATGAACCCAAATCCCTGAGCTCTGCACCAGTTTTTCAACCACTGGTTGAATCCCATGGTGTGGAACACCCTAGCCTCACCCGTGCCATAGACAGGTAGCACTTCCGAGAAGGTTACCGTGTGTGCTATTTGTCTAAGGCTCCTCCCCATCTCCACAAATGCTTCTTGCACTGCTCTGATCCCTTTCTTAGCCAGGTCATTTGTCCCTTCCCTGTGCAGATGCTCTGGCAATCCTGAGAATTTGCTCCCTGTCCCTCCAAGCCATGACACCAGGCAGGCACCTTACCTTCCTCTCCCCTTCCTTCCCCAGTTCTACCTTCCTAACAATGAAGTCCCCCATCAGGAGTTGTTTCCTTCCCCTGTGGGGTCCCATGCAACCATCCTGTGGGTCTCCTTTGTGGAGGTTCCCAGCATCCTCCTTGGTCTCCACTGTGGGTGCCTTCATAGAGGAACCACACTTTTCCAGAACAGCATAGAAATTGTGGAGAGGTACAACTGGAGGGATGCACCTCTATTCCACCACCCTCACCCTCCCTGAGCCCACTGTGGTCCAACAGCTCCTCTTTCTTGGCAACCTCTGAGGCAACAGCAGTGACCCCGGTGGTCCCTGGTTGGGAGAGGAGGTCCCACAAATCCTGTACAACTCAGCCTGGAGATGAGCAACTTCCTCCCTCAGCCCAGAGAGGTGCCTGCAGATGGGACAACACTGCATCCTCCAGAACATCTCCCAGAAGATTGCTGCGCCACAGCCACAGCACTGTACCACTCCCATCATGTCTTATTTCTTGCTCGCTAATTGTTGTTTGGAATACTTACTCTTTCATCTGTTTGTCTATTTCTTTTTTTCTGTCCCTACTTACTTAGGCCTCTGTGCACTTTTAGCTCCTGATCTTCCTGTTCTGAGACAAGAAGTTCCTTTATTTCTCAGTAGTCTCCTTACTTGCTCAGAGTCAGACCTCCAGCAGCTGGGGGGGATGGAGAGCTACTCTTGCCCTTTTAAGATGGAGAGTCTTTGGTGGCTCTGTGATCACTTACTTCCTGCTCCCAAACAGGAAGTTCCTGTTGTCAGTTAAATCCTGTGCCTATAAAAGTAGAACTGCCTTTGGGTGGGGGGGGTGGAGGGGAGGGAAGGAGGGCAATATAGTCCCAGTAGAGAAGTTTAGTTATACCAGCAGGTCCTTGCTCCTGGTGCTCTGCTTGTTCTCTGGCAGAAGCTATCTAGAGCAGTGTTTAAACCTGGTTTTAACCTGGCTCCTTCTAGCTAAGCCACTCCCCCTACTTTGTAAATCTTTCTACACTTAGTTAATTTCACAGATAATTCCCTTCAGCCACCTGTGACAAGCACCTAGATAACTACACAGATAACACAAATAGCAGATACCAATTTACTTCAACTAACTCTGACAAACACACTTTTTTTTACCCTAAATTGAAGGTCCCAGTACAAGAGGTCTAGTTCTTTGTCCCAGTAGAGAAGTTTAGTTATACCAGCAAGTCCTTCCTCCTGGTGCTCTGCTTGTTCTCTGGCAGAAGCTATCTAGGGCAGTGTTTAAATCTGGTTTTATACTGGCTCCTTCTAGCTAAGCCACTCCCCCTACTTTGCAAATCTTTCTACACTAAGTTAATTTCACAGATAATTCACTTCAGCAACCTGTGACAAGCAGCTAGATAACTACACAGATAACAGATAACAATTTACTTCACCTAACTCTGACAAACACACTAACTTTTTTTTACCCTAAATTGAAGGTGCCAGTACAAGAGTTCTAGTTCTTAGTCCCAGTAGAGAAGTTTAGTTATACCAGCAGGTCCTTCCTTCTGGTGCTCTGCTTGTTCTTTGGCAGAAGCTAAGGGTAAAGACAGCAAAGGCTCAAAGTGAGGAAAGAATATCCACAGAAGTCATACATGGGGATAAGATTTTCATCATGTACATGAGCAAAAAGAGGAAGGTAAGGGGTGGTATAGTGAAGATCAGGAAATCGGGGAGGGGGGCTGTGCAGAGGAAGAGAAAGAGCAAGATAAAGCTAAAATTCTAAATGAATACTTCTGCTCGGTCTTCATAGTGGAAAGGGGAATGAGCAGTCATGCATTAACCGGCACTGGGAGAAAGGGGGGTGGGCACAAGTCCATTTACAGAAGAGAGAACAAGGTGATCAGGCCGGATGGGATTCACCCAAGGGCACTCATGAAACTGAGCACAGTGTTAGCTGTCCCTCTGGTTACACTATTTAGCTCCTCATTGAAGACTGGTGTGGTTCCCAAGGAATGGAAGAAGTTCTAATGGTCCCTCTGCACAAGAGTGGCAGCAAGAAGAAGGCCAGCAATTACAGATGGGGAAGTTAATCGAGTCCCTGCTAAAGGAGAGACTGATAGAGTACCTGGAGACATATCAGCTGTAGGACCACTGGCAGCATGGCTTCACAGGGGAAACTTTATGTCAAACAAATCCTATTGATCTCTTTGAGGGTTACTAGGGAGGTGGATCAGGGGAAGGCAGTGGATGTGGTCTATCTGGACTTCAGTAAGGCCTCTGACACTGTACCACACAGGAGTACCGCAGGGATTGGTACTGGGTCCTGCCCTCTTCAATGTCTTCATAAGTGACATTTCTGATGATCTGGGTGTGAAGGTGTGTCTCTTTACAGATGACCCAAAAACCTACAACAAGGTGTACACCCAGGAAGGGGTGGAGAGAATAAAAATGGATCTGGGGAAACTAGAAGAGTGATCTAGGGAGTAGCAGCTGGGTTTCAGTGCCAAAAAGTGCAAAATCATGAACCTAGGGTGGGGAAACTTAGGGGCTATGTATACAATGGGGGGAGGTACTTACAGTTACAAAGCAAGAGAGGGACATTGGGGTGATCAGATATGATGATCTCAAGGTGGCAGATCAGTGTGACAAGGCAGTAGGCAAGGTAGCAGGATGCTCAGGTGTCTAGGGAGGGGGATCTCTAGCAGGAGAAGGCAGGTGGTGTTGCTTCTTTGTTGCCCATTTGTGAGACCCTATTAGGAGTACTGTATCCAGTTCTGGAGGTCACACTTCCTCAAGACCATCAACAGGGTGGAGGAGGTCCAGAGGAGAGCTACAAAAATGGTGAGGGTGCTGAACAGAAAAGCCATACAAGGAGAGGCTGTGGGAGTTCACCATGTACTCCCTGTAGGAGATGAGAGTGAGAGGGGACATGACTGAGACTTGTAAGTGCCTCATGGGGGTGAACAAGGTTCAGCAGGGGAGTCTGTTGCACAGGAGGAAGAGCTCCACATGAGGATTCTATGAAGCTTCAGAAGGGGTAAGTTTAAGAGAGATAAGAGAAAATACTTCTTCACAGAAAGGGTGGTGGATTTCTGAAACAGCCTGCCAGAAGAGGTGGTGGGGATAAAGATTGCAGGGAGCTTCCAATATGCATTGGATAGACACATGGGTTTAATTAATAGAGGTAAGGGAGGAGGGAGGGACACTTGTGACCAGATCATAGGTGCCAGAACAGGGGGGGCCACTAGGGCCATGGCCCTACCACTTTCACAAGTGGCCCTATCACTTTTTTCTATTGTGGTAATATATTTAATAGTGGAAAATGTACCCCTTATGTCCTTGGCCCTACCACTTTTCAAACCATTCCAGCACCAATGGACCAGATAGAGTCCAGGATGTAGTGTTATGCAGAGAAAAGAGGGCAGACTAGATGGACCTAACAGTCCTTTTCTGCTAATATATTCTATTTTTTATGTTTCTAACATAACTTTTAGACATGAATATTTATACTGACATCATATGAATCTTGAGAATAAAACTCAAGCGGGCACTGATTTCATCAGATCCACAACATGAAAAAAGCCAAGTTGTGTATGGTTGCCAGTGTGTTATTTTGTATAGTATATGTTTAGAAACACACAAAAAAATGCAGTTTTTTAAAGAAATCTTTGGGTTGATTTTCTTATTATTAAAAACAAAAACAAAAACAAAAAAAAAAGAAACCAACCTTTACCCAGGTGCTGAAAAACCATTTGTGGTGAGCAGTGGGTTACAGTGATTTTGTTAACTGACAAAACAACATAATATTTTGTGCTAGAGGTGGGTCTGGGTTCTGGGTATGGAGGGGGAAAGAAAGTGAAATTACAGGTGACAGGTGTTAATTCTAATTAAAAAAAATGTTGTACCACAGAAGGGTACATCAGCATTCTATGACTTTTTAACTATTTTATTTTATTTATTTAGTTTTTGTTGACCGGGTAAGTGCACTAGACAAATCCTGCCTATTTTCAGGCACGACCCGGGGTAGGGGGATACAGATGAATACCAACTGACCTTGAACTAGATTAAGCTGTTGGTGGTATTTTTAGTGAATGAGGGAAATTTGGCCAGGACACCGGGGAAATTCCCCTACTCTGCTGCTGTTGGGTGGCCAGTAGGGGGACAGGCTGTCTGTGAGATGGCCACTTCATTGAGGTCGTCAGAGGGAGAGGACGTTCCTGCAGTGGGAGAGTTTGCCTCATCTCCTGCTGTGCCTTTGCAGGAGGAGTGCCGTTTGTTGTTGACTGAGACGGTATCGGACGATGAATTCCACGAAGCGCTGTCATTTCTGGATGCAAATGTCCCTTTAGCCGTTGCTAAAGTTTGTGAAGATAAGGAGCTTGAAAATGATGAAGGATGATTTTTGCGCTCCTCTATTGCAGTTTCTGCAGAGCTGCAGATTCCTGCGATGCACCCTGTCATTAGTAAGAGTGTTCAGGACAGCGTTTCAGCTGAGACACACCAGGTTGCTCCGTCTACAAGGCTCGGTGAGTCAGTTTCAACCTGTATTGTTGTTCGTTCTACAGTCGATAAAAAAATAATAAACCCTGCTTCTGAATCCCCTGCTTTACATTTGGAGAAACCTAGTGTACAGAACGTATCCCAAGTAATACCTTTGAAGGATAAAGGGGAAACGTGGGATGTTTTGTCTACAATTACACAAAACCCTCTTGAGACTAAAGCACCTGTACTACGGAGTGCAGCTCGATCGGCTGGCAGTAATATCATTGATTCGGATGAGTGCCTACAGCTGTTTTCAGAAAGGCAGGAGCCTTTCAAACCTACAGCCTTAACGCACACTTCTCGTTCTGCAAGGGATGTTTCTCCATTAATAAGTATGTCTTCAAAGCTGGTGCCTCCTTCTAAAACAGCTTTATCGGCTGGCAATTCTAATGTCAGTTCTGACAAGTGCCTGAAGCTGATTGTGGAAGGGCAGGAAAAATCAAGTATGACAGTAAAAACACTTTCTCCTGAGTATCCTGTGTTTTTTTTCCTCTCCTATTACCACCCCGCTTAGTAAAACTGCTGGGTTTGTTTTTAAACAACCTATCATCAAGAAATCGGATGATCTGCCCAGAACTATATATCAAACTAAACTGTCACCTCAATTAGGTGTCACTGAATTTCCATTTAAGGATAAGCTTCGTGGTGCTGGGAGGAATGTTTAAACAAAATCTGTTCATCTAGATACCAGGCAAGTTCTTCCTTCGGACCATGTTGAAGGGCCCTGGACGACAGGGAGGGCCTTAATTGGGGCTGGATGGAAGCAGGCTCTGTCTGGCACTTGGACACCAGACCCAGAGTGGGATTTTGATTTCAAACTAACTCAGAATTCACCTACGTGGAAACCAGGTTCTGCGGCTACCTTACATCAAGCTGCTTTGCCACCACCTCTAATAGCGCCCTCTACATCTCATACACTGCAAACCAACGCTGTGACTATTGATTTACCTTCTGACTCTCCAAGTTTAGAGGCCTCTAAACCATCTCAAACTAAACCTCTAATGTCTGAACTTTTTTCAACTATCAAAAGGGAAGCAGCTCCACGTAGACATGCTGTTCGGATTCGATATAAAGGGGGTTTGGATTCCAGACCTGACAGACATTATGTTGGAAAAACTTTGATTAAGGATTCTTTGCATTTTTCTCCTAAAGATGTTTATGCTTTTATTAATATTTCAGGAGAAGATCATTTTGATATCAGTTTTCGGTCATCTCATCTGTTAGACCTATTTTGGGAAAGGTATGGTCAGGTCAAGTTTTCTCCCACATGGACCCCCTTTTTGGTTATACCTTTAACTAAACCCTTGATAAAATTTGTAACAGTGATGTTTCGGAATGAGGGGGTCCATGTGGAAGATATTACTTTCTGGCTTTCACAAAAAGTGAAGTGTTAAGTCTTGGGAACCTATTCTGGATGCAGAGTATTTTGGACAGGAGGGTGGAAATATAAAGTTAAGCTGTCAGTCAGATTCTGATATAGAGCATATACCTAATTCCTTTTTGTTAGGAAGAGATCGGGGAGTTTGTTTTTATGGTGGTCAGCCTCGGGCCTGCAATAGGTGTGGTTCACGAACTCACTTATCTAGTGTGTGTGATCGGCCCAGGTGTGATAACTGTGGGGAAGTGGGTCATTGCACTGTGTAATGTGCTAATCGCACACGTTGCGATTTGTGTGAGGAGTATGGCCATGTCATTCGGGATTGTTCATGGGCAGCTAAAAATAAAGAATCTTGTATAAGCCCTGAGCAGCTGATTCAAAAGGCACAAGATTTGGTACTTACCCCCCTCCCCCTTTTTCATTCCCTCCCCCCCATCTTCTGAGATATTAGTACAAAGTACCGAGATAATCCCCCTCCCTCGGTATTGATTTCCTCCACATCTGAAGGTCAACATATGGATAACTTTTCTCAGGTGGCTACCAAGTCAGAAATGGACATGGCTTCAGTAGTACCTCATGAGATGGTGCCAGTTAATTATTCTGATTCTGTAGTAGTAAATTTCATAGCCCCCTCCTCTCCCTTGCAGAGGCGGAGATCTTCTAGGCATTCACAGGTTAAATCTCCCCCTGTTTTGGTCCCTATTGAATCTACTAACTCTTATGCAGCATCGTTTGCACCTTGGGGTGATACAGATATGGAGGTGGGGGATTCAGATTCCCAGAAATGCTCATTTTCCTCCTCTTCACTACCTGTAGATAATTACAAAGGGAAGAAAAAGAAAAAAAGGAAAAAATAAAAGTTTACTGTCATGAAGTTGTCTTGGGGTTCACCAAACACACATAGCCTTTTAAAATGTATTAAAAGGCAATCGCTTTTTCAATATTTGCGTGTTTCACAGATTGAAGTGTGTTATCTACAAGAGACATGGATGTTCTCTATAGAACAGCTTTATACTTTTAAAAAAGACTGGCCTTGGGGACCCTCCTATTGGTCTTTTGGCACAGATAGTGCGGATGGTGTTGAGATTCTTTTTTCTTCTTATAATTTTCTTTTGTTAAAATTAGTTGATCTTATTCCTGGAAGAGTTTTATTGATTGATGGTAAATGACATGGTATCTGCTATAGGTTTATTAATACCTATAATCCCCAAACTAAAGCTGATAGGGTGCAGTGTATGAAGGCAGTACAACCTTATTTGTGCACATCGTTGCCTATCCTATGGGAAGGGGATTTTAATTGCAGCCTTAGGGGTTTGGCACAACAGACAAAAAAAAGTATTGTGATTCTCATGCTTTAGCTTCTATAATTAAAACTGCAGGACTCATTAATTGTCTAACTTTTCACTCAAAAGGCCCGATTTTCTCCTTTTTCAAGGGTAAACTGCATTCTCTTATTGATTATATGTTCGTTTCTTCATTACTTTCAGTACAGGATTTTCAAATGAAACCTTTAGAATTTTCAGATCATTTATTATTGGTTAGTTTATTTGATTCAGGGCATTTAGGTCAAGTTAGACAAGGTAGGTGGAGATTAAATGTCTCCACTCTAGATTCTCCCCAGACTAAGTGTGGGGTAAAAATGCTATTGCAAGCTAGACTATCAGTGTTTTTTTTATATTCAGATATTGGGGCATGGTGGATGGATACTAAATCTATATTACAGAACTGGTTTAAACATCAAGGGGTGGTCACTAAAGATTTAAACTTTATGAAGTATTTATCTTTAAGACAGCAATTGCAACAGTTAATTTCCATTTCTTATGTTTCCAAACTTGATTATTCAGCTCAAATAAAGGTACTTAAAACTTCCATGAAGGCTTTCCAGTATGATAGGGCTAAAACATTGCAAGCTATATTTACTAATGGAACTCAGAAGGCACCTATTGGGGATGCTTTTGAGGCCTGTAAAGCGTTAAGAGATTCCTCTACTATTGATTTTCTCATGACTCCTGCAGGAAGGGCTCTAAAGCAACCACTGTGCCACATCTTAGGGCAGTTATTAAACAGCATTTTCAGGCTTTAGAATCTGAAATACCAATCAACATGCTGGACATTGATAATTTTTTTGAGGATGTGGGTTTACCCCCTAAAACTGCTGAAATTTCTTCATTACTAGGCCTAATTACACTTGAGGAAATAGTGGTAGCTGTTCACTCACTTAAACTTAATGTTTCACCAGGGTTGGATGGTTTACCCCATCACCTCTATAAAACCTTCCTTGAGGAATTCAGTCAGTGTCTTTTCTTGTTGTTTAATTTTTTTTTTGTCACCAAGGCTGTGTTTCCTTCTTTTACTAATGGGTTATTATTGCATTTATTTAAGTCAGGAGATAGGAATGATATTAAAATTGGGAGGCCAATCACTCTTTTAAATACGGATTATAAGTTGTTTACAATCATTTTAAATAATAGGCTTAGGCAGTATGCTAAACTAGTGTTATCCCCATATCAATTTTGTGGAATTCCTGATAGGAAGATTCAGTCAGCATTAATGATTGTAAGAGATACTATAGAATTTTTTTCATCACAGAATATAGAAGGTTGCATGCTCTCAGTGGATTTAGAAAAGGCCTTTGATAGGGTTCATATTCCTTTTCTTTTTTCAGTTTTGGCAAAATATGGAGTTCCTGAATGGATAATACAAGTTTTGGTCTCTCTCTATGAGAATACTACTGTTTACCCCTTTCTTCATGGGACAGTTGCGGAAGGGTTTAGTTTACATACTGGGGTTAGGCAAGGGTGTTCTTTAAGTCCCCTGTTGTACAGTTACTCCCTGGATCCACTTTTACAACTTATAGTACAATCTCAGTGTTGGCCGGGGATGCAGGTTTGGAATTTACCTCCTTTTTTTGTCCAAGCGTATGCTGATGATTTGGTAGTATTTTTTTCTGATTATACTCAGTTTCATTTTTTTTGGACCATTTTTCACGTTTTGCGGTAGTTTCCAATGCAAAACTGAATTTGATGAAGACACGTGGGTTATTTATTGGAGTACTGGGTTTATCTGATGTCTATCAAAATGGGATTTGGGTTTCTTGTACACCTTTGAAAATATTGGGGCTCCTGTTTGGGCCTCAGAATTTGCCTCAGTTAAATTGGGAATTAGCTCTTAGGAAAGTGGAAACTAAAATCAATAGATGGAAATAGTGGAAGTTCTCAAAGTTTAAACAGATTCATGTTTTGAAACAATTTATTCTTCCTTGCTTACAATATGTAGCTATGATTTATCCCCTTCCTTTAATGCTTGAAACAAAATTATATAGTTTATTTTTTCAGATGTTATGGGGAAATAGGCTAAACCCAGTTAAACGGCAATATACTTATCTGAATAAAACTTCGGGAGGTTTGGGCATGTTAGATCCTGTTGTGTTTATGCATTCCCTGTTTATAAGGACTACTCTTAGATCTGGATTACATCATGAAGAAGCGATTTGTAAAGGATGGGTGGTTGCAGTCTTGGGTAGCTACTTTAGGAAATGGGTTTTTTTGGCCCCTAAATTGAATCCACGTGTTACCATTCCTGAGTATTTTAAACCAGCAGTACAAAAATTGTTTAAATGGCAAATTACTAAAGATATGGTTTTAAAGAATACTACACAGTCATTATATCAGTTAATTGTTCGATCACTTTATCCTCAGGAGCCTTGTTTTAAAAACTGTCCAGCTGCTTTTAATTGCAGGGTTATTGCCCAGCTTAATAATTCTAGATTGCCGGTTACACAATGGGACACACAGTGGCTTATAGTTTATGGGCATTTAAACATTCGAGGAAATGCTAAGTATTAAGCTAAGGAAGAAAGGAATTGTCCCTATCCTGACTGTATTAATTTGGAAAAATCTATGGAGCATTTTTTCCTTGATTGTTCTTATGTTAAGGGTTTATGGCCTCATTTAGCAAAAACATGGAGTTTTAATTGGCTTATGAATCCATCATATGATATGTTGGTCCTTGGGATTTATCCCCAGGTTTTATCTTCTTATTGGGACAGCACTTTATTGTTATTTTTTTGTAGCATACGGTATTATTTATAGCAGGCCGGTGCCAATGGGTGATCTATCAACGTCACATGTCATATGATTGTTATGTCAGTTTGGTTGCCAATGAACTATCGATGATTTATTTGCAGGAAAAAAAGTTTGCTTCCCGGACAGTTACCAAATGGTGGAAAGGGTTTTTGCATTTTATCAAATTTAAATGAGTATTGAAGATAATTTTGTTTGAATATGATTTTTGTATGTAATGTGATATTGTGGGAGTGAAACTGTGTTTATTGTATGTGTATTTGAGATACTTTTCTTATGTTTTTTTCAATAAAAACTCCCCTACTCTTTTCGATAAGTGCCATGGGATCCTTAACATCCACCTGAACTACCACCAATCCAGGCAGATGGGACCTCGGTTTAACGTCTCATCCGAAAGACGCACCAGCTTTTCAGTCAGGATGGAAATCTGTGCACAACAAGCAGCAATGACCATATTCTATTAAGTAGTATTTTAATTTTTTGACACCACTGTTAATTCACCACAGATTACATATGCAACACTTTGTTTTCAGTTTTCAGTGTCAGTGGCTCAGTAGGTAGCACACTCGTCTCTGAGGCCGGGAGATCAGAGGGCTGTGGTTTCAGTTCCTACATGTGGCACTTGGGTTAATATCCCAATACTGACACTGCAGTGCAGCATGAGGGGGGGTGCTGCACTTCTGAGGTGCCGTCTTTCAGATGAGATGTTAAACCGAGTTTCCATCTGCCTGGATTGGTGGTATTTCAGGTGGATGCTAAAGATCCCATGGCACTTATCGAAAAGAGTAGGGGAATTTTATATTGAAATCTGAACAAAATCATAACAAAGTATATGGAAATTAATATTACATCATACATAACCATAAAAAGGAAAGAAACAAAAAACATAAATAAGTATTAATTCATACAATAACCCTGAACATAAGAGAAACAGTATAACCCACCCCTTCCCCCACCCCACTATTAGAGATGGGAAAATTTTTAATGTGCAACAAAAACAGATACAGAAAAAATCAAGATACATTTCACTAAAATACAGAGTTGAAAAAAACAAAGGTTCAGTACAAAGATCAAACATACAGTAGAAAATACAAAGAAAGAACAGCAAGAAAAAGGAAAATACAAAACATAATCTATACTAGGTACCTCTACAAAAGAAAATAATAGATTAGAACAGGTAATTCTCCACAAAAAAAGTAAACAAGAAAATGACAGCGAAAAATCAAAACTATACAGAACCATAAAGAGCGCCCAGAGAGTACACAGATACATTACCCTACCCAATCCACCCCTTCCCAAAGACGCCTACAAACCAATTCTCCCAATGTATGAAATTTATTATGATAAACCTTATCCAATTCCATCAGTACTTGGCACAACATATGCCATACAGTGATTACTTTTAGTTGTAACACCCTAAGGCATCTAGTTTGCCAGATTACCCATTTTAAACAAGCCAAAATTACCCAAACCGTACCTCTATTCCATTTTCTCCAACCAATCCCCAGTTGTCCTAATATCAAGATATCATACATCATATGTTCAAACAGAGCTACACCCCATAAAGCAGCTAAAGAGACCCAAAAATTAGGAGAACCAAAATAGTCAAAAAACAAATGCTGCATGGTTTCAGTGTGACCACTACAGGTGCCTACCGTATAGTCTGTCATCATGCACTTTGTGTTTCTGATTTCCCTTAACGTTTAACTTCTGATGTCCACATAACCAGACCAATCTTACATTTTTAAGGGTATCCTGGGCTCAACTATGATGTCCAGTAATAACTGGCAATCAAAGTGGGAACGGATCAAAAACACCAGATCCTCTAAAAAACTATGCGTAAGAACTGTCCTATAAAACTTCTTCCTATCAGTGTCTATAAACCAATGTAACACAATTTTCCATACTCTAACATATTTCAATGCTGACTGTATATAAAGAGGTAAATATTTATCAGTAACATGCCACTTATCCCTCTCTCATGCTTCCAAAAACTGAGGCTCCCAACGTTTCATACTAGCAACACCACTACCCGTACCTCCAAGTAATAGTGGTCGAATATTACTGTAAAAAAAAATTACTAAACAAATGTACTAAGGGCTGAACCATATCAAGCCCTCCTTCTTTTCAAGGCCTATAAGTGTGCGTACATTTCACCGGATTCAGACGACTCCCCCAAAGCAATAAAAAGAACAAACCCATCAGCTTAGCATGCATATGAAAAGGCATGGGATAAATATGGGATACATATAAAAAAACAGGCAAAATGTAAGAACTTTCAGTAAATAAACTCTTTTTTTCTTGTCATCTTCCACGATTTCCAAGACAAAATTTTATGGTGCACAGTATCCTAAACCATATCCCAATTCATTTGCTCCACCTGCGTAGTACCAAACAACTAACCTAATAGTCGAACCTCTCCTTACTCAACTGGAATTGAAAAACTAAAAGGTACAACCGCATTACCTAAACTAAGCAGTTTGCACTTTGAAAGATTCAGTGTAATTCCTGTACAACCATGCATGTCTGATGACACATTTAAACTCTCTGCCCTGAATCCAGATCCTTGACTAAAACTGTACAATCATCTGCATATGTGGTCACTTTTGGATACACATTCCCGACTATATCACAAACAGGTTGAAATCGGAAATCAAGTTCTATGAGCCGTAAAAGGGGGTCATTTGCAAAAACATATAATAACGGACTTAACAGACAACCCTGTCTAACACCATTTCAGAGTTGTACTGGAGTCCTTAGGTGCCCATTAAGCAATGGCATCATCATTGCCCTTCCATACAAATGCTGAAGTACTGAAACAAAAGGAGCTGGTATCCCATATAACAGGAGGGTATCCCGTAAATGATCGTGCCTTACAGCATCAAAAGCGGTTTCCTGATCCAAGGACATTAAATAACCATCTAAAGTTCCAGACAAACCCTGATCAACCACTTCCCTGATAAAAATTAAATTCTGCTGAATACACCTACCAGGTATGGCACACATCTGATGTGGAAGCACAATATATTGAGCTACCCTAGCTAAATTGGTCGTTAAAATTTTGGTGAAAATTTTATAATCAGAATTGAGACTTAAAGATCTCCAATTCTTTGGATACCATGGGTCCCCCTTCTTATATAAAAATATCATCACCCCAGCTTCCATACTAGAGGGCAAAGCTCCTCCATTCAAAATTTCCTGAAATACTTCCCATAGGGTAGCAACCAAAATGGGCTTAAATGTTTTATAAAATTCATTGGAGATGCCATCCAAACCCGGGGCAGTCTGGGCTGACAAATGCTCTATTGCCCTACCAATTTCTTCTACTGTAATAGGACTTAATAATGAGTCAGACTCATATTGCGGAATCTCTGGCAGAGACCCAATACTCAGCAAAGGGGCCTGTTTCTGCCTTGCAGTCTTCTGATATGTATTATTCAAATGTTCCATAACAACCTTTTGGAGACCTGAATGGGTAGAATACAACATCCCATCTTGCCCAAACAAAGCCTGCAAAGTTAATTTCTGTACAGTGAAGTTCAACCTCATAAGGATTAACCATCACCTTTTTCCCCACAGTGGCAAAACACTAACGTTTTCCCATCTCTTCCTCCCTTCTTGTGTGATATTCGCACATCAGTGTTTTAATCATTCTCAACAAGACATGATTCTCAGTACCATCATCCCAAGCCTGTGACAAAAATTTTAAATATTGCGCTCTGAGATGCAGATATGCCAAATACTTGGGAGTAGCCAAAGACCCTGACACCTGCTTCAAAAAATCCCTAAGATCTCTTTTAGTATCCTCCCACGAGGTTCCCCAGGAATCATATAAAAAGCAAATATCCTGTCTTGAATTCAGTAAATCAGTCACCCCTTCCTGTACTACCTCCTGTTGCAAAATAGTAGTGATCCGTTTCCAATAACCTCTTCCAAAAGAAATTTCATGCACTAAACCAATCCTAGCCTGCACCTGTACATGATCTGAAGTCTCCAGAGGTACTATACTAACTGCTGCAATAGGTAACTGGGGTGAAACAAACCAAAAATCTATACGTGATGGCAATCTACCCTTATAAAAGGTATGTTCTGGAAGTTTACCTGTAAGATCATAAACATCACTGAGGCCAGCTGTACTGTATCTAGAATATTGATCAGTGCATTTGTATCACTATAAACTTTCTGAGTCTGTTGACCCCAATCCCTAGCTGACAAACCACAATTAAAATCTCCACCCCACAGAATCAGTTTGGAAGTGGCATGATAAGGTTCAATAGGGTGAAAAAAGCCACTCTATCAACTTTAGACTGCGGTGCATACAAATTAGTCAGACGATACACTAAACCAGCCAGAAGCATATCCACAATGATCACCCTACCAGGAGCAAGATCCACAACCTTCAGTATTCAAATAGACAAAGCAATAAACAAAATCCCAATACCTGAACAAGGCACCTGCCCCACCGACCATAAAGATGGTCCCCTCCTCCAATCACGTTTAGCTTGCTCTGTTTCCAAAATAGTGTGTAATCTGGTATCCTGTAAAAATATAATCTGACCTAGTGCATTATGCAAACTAGCAAATGTAACCAGACATTTTCGACAATTGTGAATACTGTTCACATTAATAGTAGAAATAAGAAAATCAGTCTGCATAAGAAAAGGAAAAAAAAAACAAGCTAAAGAGTCAAATAATCCCATTACTTCCATTTCTTTGGCTTAGGCTTCTCAACCATTCTAGTTTCAACTGGGGTTTCAAGTAGTGAGGAGGTCACTGACGAGCCTTCAGACTCATCACCCTCATCACCATCTTGTACATCCATAAGTATGTCAAAAGGGTTCTGAACCACCAGATTGTACATAACAGAAGGAATCTTTTGTGCAGACTTGGACCTCGTTACTCTCCTGAAAGGTATGTCCTCCCCCCTCCCAGGTGGGGGCATTACATCCTTTTCCACATCCTGAACTATAGTAAGATCAGGCAAGGTATCAACAGTTTGCACCATAGAAATTTCTAAATCATGATCCAAAATTTCCTGTGCCTGAACCAAAGGGGGACCCAAAATCACTAGATCTGGAGAGACAAGAGGAAACAAGGGAGGTGTCAGAAACAACCATCGGAACTGGTACAGACTCAGAAGGAGGGCTTACAGCTGGGTGTTTATTAGGGAACTTTTCCCCGGCAGCCAAGTGATCCATTTAATTACTGACTTTCAATTTTTCTTTCTGTGCTGTAGTGACATAAACCGCTTGTTCAGCATGAACAGACTGATCAACCCCATTATAACATGCCCAGGGACAGTCCCTAAAGTTATGACCCCTTTCTTCACATAAATTACATTTCTGCGGTTGTCTACAATGAGCACCAACATGTCCAAAGTCCCCACAAAGTCCACATTTTTGCTTTTCACACACATTGCTCAGGTGACCCAGAGCACCACACTTATAGCAAGCTCTGGGCTACACTGGATAAGAATAACACTCCCCTGTCATGACCTAAAAAAAAACAATTAGGTAAATGTTGTATTATGCCATGCTCTTGATTGAGTGTAACCTTAAACCTCCAACCCCCTGTCCAAAGATGTTCCTCCAAAATTGAGTCAGGGTAACCAGTAACTTTACACCTCTGTTTCAACCAATAGGCAATGTCTGCCACATTGACTCCCTCATTCCGAAAGAGAATAGTAATCGTTTTAGACATAGGCTTAGTCAAAGGTATGACAATGAAAGGTTTCCATATTGGTCCAGTTTTTCGTAAATTATATTGAGTCCAAAAACGTTCCAGGCCATTAGGATGCTTAAAACTAATGTCATAGATAATATCCCCAGGCATATGAATCAGGGCATAAATTTCGTAAGCATAGAATTTCAAACTGTTCTTAAGTAGTGCTCAGCCCACAAATAACTGATCAGGTGCATCTGAAGCTGCACCTCTAAACTTTAACTGAACTGCATTGCGTCGCATGGCCGGTGTGACGTAGAATGCCAGTTCTGAGTGCTGGATATATATTTTTAATATAAAATGTATTAATGTCTCTGCTGAAAATTCAAATGCTCTAGGAATGACCTCTCTCATCCCCCCCAGATTTTAGCTGACAGATGCAGTCCAAGAGAACTGCTGACAGCATTGTATCACCCTGTCAGTCTTTTTAGAGACAATGTGTTACTGGAAGGCTTTTATTAAGGATCCTGTTTCTCTGAGCTAATTACAGAGTTGTTAAGTAAATTTTGTTAAGCGAGAAATCATAAACTAGGTTTATGACATTAAAATAAGGGAAGCTAGGATGTTACAAAGAGGTGTAAGGTTGTAAATGACCATACAAAGCCTGTGTGAAGAGGGTACCACATGAGACCAAAAGAGGTGTCATTCAAACTTGAGTTATACTAAGGTTGCAGAATTAATACATCCTATATAGCTGTATAGTATAGATTAATAAAATTACATCCTGTGGTTGTATAAAAAATATATTTTTGTTAGATATTTGACCAGAGGAGGGGCTGGATGACTTCATCCAAAAAGGGTTGGCCAATACTGCTTGAAAAGATTATTTTATTTCACTATAGAGATGCATTTGTATCTGACATTGACTAAGGAAACATCTGAGCACTGAAAACAGGTATTTAGAAAGCTAGACAAAATCTAAATATAGTTGTAGGAATTGCACTGTTTTAAACCTTGTTTTGTTTAAAGATATGTATGTCTTGTGTTATAAGTTCTGTATCGTATGTTTGACATATTATTATATATTTTAGTAAAAACTCTAATTTTAGAGCAAACCTGGTCTGTCTTTGAATTGCTTTCTTTTGCTAAGAAATATTTATGGTTCTGCAGACATATAGCTTATATGGTGGTACCAAACTGGAAACAGAAGCATTTTAAATCTGAGGTCTTTATTAAGTTTTAAAGGTTCATCTCTGAAAACCTGGTTAGGTGCCCATAGGCAAAGATATCTGGCCCCCTGAAGACAGATATAGCTGAGCCTGTGCATTGGGTATGCTAGCAAGAGGTTACAGTTTGAATCCCACCAGAACTGAGACCAAAGGTTGATCCAAATTCACAAAAACAGACAAGAGGGTTACCTTGTCTGTTACACTATTCACAAGACTGCACTCAGAGGTTGGCACTTTGGGAGTAGAAGACCTGACCTGAGGAGTGAATCTGTGACAGATTGGTTGGCAGCGGTGGCATAATTTTGGTATCACAAGCTTTATTGTTCTGTCAGCTGAGACAGTAAGCTCTCTTGCAAAGAAAGAAAAAGAAAGAGTTTTATTTTAAAAAGAAAACAGAACTATATATCACTTGGTGTACAGTCAAGTTCCTACCTATTTTATTTTTTTTTCTAAAGCGCAAAGTCAGAGTAGCAGTAGTTAGGAAAGATGGCATCCAACTACAACAGACACTCTGTAGAACAGTTAAAACAGTTGTGTGAGGACAGAGGAGTCCTGTTCGAGGTGACAGCCAAAAAGCAGAACCTCATAGAGGCCCTGACAGTAGCAGACACCCAGAACAGGGAGTCATAGACCATGACTGAAAGGGACCAGACCTCGAGTGTGGCAGAACTAGCAGCCAGTGAAGAGTCCCGAGCCGATGAGGAGGACAACAGGGTCACTGTCAATGAAGAGCCACAGCAGCAGGGACAAGTCACCAGTATCCTGAATCTGGAAGTTCTCAGGTTGCAACTTGAGTTGTGCAGGATGGAGCTGGAGTCCCAGAAGAGGAGAGAGCGAGAGAAGCGAGAGGCGGACCATGAGGCAGAGCGAGAATGCAGAGAGGCAGAGAGACAACAGATGGAGGCAGACCATGAGGAGCGTGAGCACCAGCAAGATGCAGAGGAGAAGAGAGAATGAGAATGCTGAGATGCCGACTGTGAGGAGCAGGAGCGCCAGAGGCAACACGAGCTGTAGAAGATGCGACTCCAACCAGTGGCACCAGAGCAGGTAAGTGGCTTGGGTTTAACTGGGGCTACAGGACTGGGTTACAAATTGAACTCTAAATTAATAGCTGAGTTTAAGGACGTGGAGGATATAGACACCTTTTTAAATTCTTTTGAAAAAGTTTGTATTCAGGCTAAAATTCCTAGAGAGTCCTGGAGCTTCCAGCTATCCCCGCTACTTACCGGAAAAGCTTGGGATGCATTGGGTCACATGGACAATAAAGACAGTAATGATTACAGCAAGTTAAAAGCTGCACTACTAAAGAAGTTTGAATTAACTCCTGAATCATACAGAGCTAAATTCTGTAAGCTCAGGAGAAGCCCTGATATGAGCTATGAGGAGCTAGCCACGAAACAACATCAGTTTTTAACACATTGGCGGGAAGGAATTGAGGGAAACACCATTGATAAAATTGAAAATGTGATTTTATTAGAACAGTTTTATTGGGCATGCCCAGCAGAGTTAAAAACCTGGCTAGAGGACCGAGATCCAAAAACAGTGCAAGAGGCTGCTGAACTCTCGGGCCACTATGCCAAGAGCAGACCTGCTCTGAGAGTGAATGGGGTGGGCGTGGCAGCTCAGAAAGGGAAAAGGGCGCCTTCAGGGCAGCTAAACCCTTCATTGCATCCACCGAAACCAGTTAGCCCCAGGTTTCAAACAAAAGATTTCTCTGAAGTAAGAAATGCTTGTTGATTATGTAAAGAAACTGGGCACATTGCCAGACAGTGTCCAAGAAGGGCAAGCAATAATACGCAAAGTGGTACCAGAAAAGAAGTGGATTGTTTGTGTGTTCCTGAGAGCATGCCAGTGAACATGAGAGAACACATGCACCCAGTCATGGTAAATGGCATACAGACGCAGGGGTTAAGGGACACAGGGGCATCCCTGACATTGGTGAAAGGGGATCTAGTACAGCCTGGTCAGCTTATCCCAAACAAATACATGACTGTATAGGACTTTGCGGGTGAAGCGAAAACATTGCAACTGGCCAGTGTTCTCCTGGACTGGGGTGAAACAGGGGGAACTGTGCAACAGGTGGCTGTAGCTAAAAAGTTAGCAGTAGATCTGTTCCTGGGTAACAATCTCCAACAGGGGATGGTATGTGCTGTTACCCGTAGACAAGCGGCAAGGGAAAATAGTAGTTCCTTGAACCCCACAGAAACCAGTGTGGAAAACATGGAGAGGCTGGTTCCCCAGCCTGTGTCACCAGATGGGGAGACTGATAAAAAAGGGGTAGAAATTTCCCTGGTAGCGAGTGGCCACACAGCTACAGAAGATTACTCCAAAGAGGAAGGGGTGACCAATTGTTAGAGGGTTAGGGCTGACAGTGATTGTGAGGGCCCTGATGCTAGTGCTAGGGACCCTAGTTTAGCAACTGAAGGGGACTTGTCCCATGCCTTGGGACTGTGTGAGGAGTTTGCAGCTGCTCAGAGGAGTGACCCTAGTTTAGAGAAGCTGAGGGCTTGGGCAGACTCTGAGGGCACACAGGGAGGTGACAGCAGACATAAGGTTTATTGGGAAAATGGACTTATGTATACACAGGCAGTACAGACAGAGAGAGGGATGCTAGGCAGGCAGCTTGTCATTCCCCAGGAGTATCATGAGCAGTTGCTCAAAACTGCATATGATATTCCCATGTCTGGTCATCTGGGAATCGCATGAACTATGCAGCGGTTGGCCCAGAATTTCTACTGGCCTAACTTCACCCAGCAGGAGAAGGAGTATTGCAGGTCTTGTCACTGGTGCCAAGAAATAGGGAAGGCGGGAAAGAAAACCCAAGCTGCCCTGACCCCCTTGCCCATAGTGGAGGAGCCATTCCAGAGGGTGGGAATGGATATTGTAGGGTCTTTAAACACCCCCAGCTCCTCAGGGAACAGATTCATCCTGACTGTGGTGGATTATGCCACCCGGTACCCAGAGGCAGTCTCCCTAACCTCACTGAGGACAGATAAAGTGGCAGATGCCTTACTTGGGATTTTCTCCTGTGTTGGGTTTCTGCAGAGGTAATCACCAATCGAGCGGGTTCCTTTATGTCAGATCTGATGAAGTATTTATGGGAGAAATGTGGAGTGGTGCAGAGATGCACAACACCGTATCACCCACAAGCCAATGGGCTTGTGGAATGTTTCAATGGAATCCTAAAGTCAATGCTCTGGGCGTTTGCTGAACAGCGTGGGAGGGACTGAGAGAAATACCTTCCCCACCTGTTGTTCACATACAGGGAGATGCCCCAAGAGTCGACAGGATTTTCCCCCTTCGAACTCTTATATGGATGCCGGGTACATGGGCTCCTAGACTTGATCTGGGAGGACTGGGAAGGCAAGCACACCACCCAGAGAACTCCCATTGTGGATTATGTCCTTAGGTTTAGGGAAAGACTGAAGGAGCTTATGGGGACAGCCCAGAACAACCTGGCAGCTGCCCAACAGAGACAAAAGGTGTGGAATGACCGCAGAGCCAGAGCTTGCTCGTACATGGTGGGTCAGGAAGTCATGGTCCTTATTCCGGTCCAGAAAGACAAGCTGCAATCTGAGTGGGCAGGACCATACAAAGTGGTTAGGAAGGTAAATGACTTGAACTACATTGTGGAGTTACCTGACCGTAGACAGACTAAAAGGATGTACCATGTCAACATGATGAAGCTGTATGCAAACAGGGCTGACATGGTGTTCGCAGTATGTAGTCATGGGGAGGGGTCGGATGAAGGAGATTCCCTTCTGGACTAGCTGGAAGAGAGTAAGCGGGAGTCCTCTGTGGAGGCAGTAAGATTGTTTCCCCAGCTGACCCCGGACCAGATCCAGAAAGTGAGGGAGGTTTTAGCAGACTTTGCCCCCTTGTTTAGCACCAAACCTGGACTAACCCCCTTAGCAACACACAATGTGGAGACAGGGACACAGACACCCATACAGCGGACAGCATATCGGGTGTCAGAGGCTGTCCAAAAGGACATTAGGAGGCAAGTGGAGGAGATGCTGGATTTAAGGGTAATCCAGAGATCCCACAGCTCCTGGGCCTCACCCATAGTCTTTGTGCCCAAGCCAGATGGCTCAACTCGTTTCTGTGTGGACTATCATGGACTGAATGCAGTCACGAAGTCTGACGCCCACCCGATGCCCCGGACGGATGAACTCCTGGACAAGTTGGGAGGGGCGACCTACCTTACAACTATTGACCTGACAAAGGGGTATTGGTAGGTAGAATTGACAGACAGAGCTAGGGAAAGGTCAGCCTTCATCACTCCGATAGGCTTATTTGAGTTTAAAGTAATGCCTTCCGGAATGAAGAATGCCCCAGCCACTTTCCAAAGGTTGGTGAACCAGGTGTTGAATGGTGCTGAAGAGTACGCTGTAGCATACCTGGATGACATTGCCATCTTCAGTACCAGCTGGGAGGAACACCTTTCACACCTTAGGGAAGTGCTGGGCAGGATACAGAGGACCAGGCTCACTGTCAAAGCCAAGAAGTGCCAGGTGGCCATGGGGAAAGTGGCATACCTCGGGCATGTGGTAGGCAGGGGACAGCTCTGTCCTAACCAAATAAAGATAGAGGTGATTCAGGCATGGCCCAGACCAGAAACCTAGAAGCAGGTCAGGAGCTTTCTAGGGACAGCAGGGTACTACAGAAAGTTTGTACCTAATTACAGTGCACTGGCTGCTCCCCTATCTGACCTGACAAAGAAAAAGATGCCAAGGAAAATTACTTGGGGCCCAGCCTGTGAGTAAGCCTTTACCAGACTGGAAGAGGCACTGTGCAGTGCTCCTGTTTTGACAAGTCCGGACTATAGCAAAACCTTTATAGTTCAGACGGATGCCTCAGACGTGGGTATTGGGGCAGTACTTAGCCAGACATCTAGCCAAGGGATAGATAACCAAGTTTTATACCTGAGCAGAAAGCTGCTCCCCAGGCAGCAAGCGTACTCCACGGTGGAAAAGAAGTGTTTTGCCATAGTGTGGGCCCTGAAGAAATTAGAGCCATACTTGTATGGGCAGCATTTTGTGGTGCAGACTGACCACAACCCCCTGGTTTGGCTGACGCAGATGGGAAAGAGCAATGGGAGACTACTAAGATGGAGTCTTGCTTTGCAAGGATATGATTTGACAATCATACATAGGGCAGGCATTAAGAATCAGAATGCCGATGGGCTGTCTAGGGTCTGTGAGGAGTGAACTGATTTGGGAAACTCATCCCATGTAGGGGATAGATCCCCCAAATTCAGTCTAGGTGGGGAGGAGTGTGACATAGACAGCCACTTCTGAGTGCTGGATATATTTCTTTAATATAAAATGTATTAATGTCTCTGCTGAAAATTCAAATGCTCTAGGAATGACCTCTCTCACCCCCACCCCAGATTTTAGCTGACAGATGCAGGCCAAGAGAACTGCTAACAGCATTGTATCACACACTCAGTCTTTTTAGAGACAATGTGTTACTGGAAGACTTTTATTAAGGATCCTGCTTCTCTGAGCTAATTACAGAGTTGTTAAGTTAATTTTGTTAAGAGAGAAATCATAAACCAGGTTTATGATGTTAAAATAAGGGAAGCTAGGATGTTACAAAGAGGTGTAAGGTTGTACAGTAAATGACCCTATGAAGCCTGTGTGAAGAGGGTACAGCATGAGATCAAAAGAGGTGTCACTGAAACTTGAGTTATGCTAAGGTTGCATAATTAATACATCCTGTATAGCTGTATGGTATAGATTAATAAAATTACATCCTGTGGTTGTATAAAAAAAATATTTTTGTCAGATATTTGACCAGAGGAGGGGCTGGATGACTTCATCCAAAAGGGGTTAGCCAATACTGCTTGAAAAGATTATTTTCTTTCACTATAGAGATGCATTTGTATCTGACACTGACTAAGGAAATATCTGACCACTGAAAACAGGTATTTAGAAAGGTAGACAAAATCTAAATATAGTTGTAGGAATTGCACTGTTTTAAATCTTGTTTTGTTTAAAGATATGTATGTCTTGTGTTATAAGAGTTCTGTACTGTATGTTTGACATATTATTATATATTTTAGTAAAAACTCTAATTCTAGAGCAAACCTGGTCTGTCTTTGAATTGCCTTCTTTTGCTAAGAAATATTTATGGTTCAGCAGACATATAGATTGTATGGTGGTACCAGACTGGAAACAGAAGCATTTTAAATCTGAGGTCTTTATTAAGTTTTAAGGGTTCATCTCTGAATACCTGGTTAGTTGCCCGTAGGCAAAAATATCTGGCCCCCCGAAGACAGATATATCTGAGCCTGTGCATCGGGTATGCTAGGTAGAGGTTACAGTTTGAATCCCTCCAGAACTGAGACCAAAGGTTGATCCGAACTCACAAAAACAGACAAGACGGTTAAATTGTCTGTTACACTGTTCACAAGACTGCGCTCAGAGGTTGGCATTTTGGGAGTAGAGGGCCTGACCTGCGGAGTGAATCTGTGACAGCCGGTTCCGAAGCAGTGTTCATACGAGAAGGGAATAACTTCTCCCGTACCCCATCATTCCAAACTGAAGGCTTTACTGTCAGCAAATCAGCTGTAGCTTTTAATGGGGGGGGCCCTCAGAGACAGTTAATCTAGCAGATTTTGCCTGATTCCCATCCATAGGGGAGGCCTGTTGCGGATTTAAAGGGGCTAGAGGAGGCGGGGGGAGAGTCAGACCACAAAACAGGAACAACTGTATCCCCCTCCAACTCCAAAATTGCTAGTAAGAAGTCCCCCGATCCGGAGGTTGCAGGGGTCTCAGAGTGTACAACAACCTGCCCAGGCATGATTTGTGATGGGGTGGCTTGAATGTCTGACCCAAGATTGGGGTCAGAAGACAATGGAACTTCAGCAGTCCATTCCAAGGCAGAAACACTGGCATCCCATCCAGTGCCATCTAAATTTTTTACCCACCCTGCAGCCTCTAACATATGGTAAACCCCATCAGCCGGGGAAGGGGCAGAGACAACAACACCCACTGCTGTAACAGGATCAGGCATACAGGGTGTAGAGACTCCCTCCCCATCAGAACTGCAAGCCCATCCCTGTAATTCGTCAGACCGTTCTAGCGGTAAGCAAGTCTCAGGGGACCCATGAGATATAAACCCAGTGGGTAAATCAGCACATTCAGGAGATATGACAGTACCAGGCATTAGATGACAAAAGTGTACCCGAGCAGTATCCTGAACATGCAAGTCTCCCTTCTGCAAAACTACCGCTGACTCCTCAGCACTATCCATAACACGCTTACCAGTTGCCTGCTGATGTACCTGTTGTGAGGCAGAACAAGCTATTACATCCACTGAAACCTCCGGTGCCAGACCTACAGACGCCATCGACTCCCTCACCGTTTCCACTTCCATATGTGCCACCAGAACTCCTGCCCGAGCACTGCCTTCCGACACTGCTCCAGACCCAACACGCTTCATCAGCAGCATCTCAACTTCCGCCTTCCTTGCAGAGAATCTGCGTTCCTCAGCGGCAAGCTGCTCTCTAATCTCCGCATCGGATGCAATGATAGACATGCTATCCCACAGCAGTTCGTCCTCAGGTAGGGAAGGCACAATCTCAACCAACGTAGTACTGTTTTTCTCAGAGTCAGCCTTATGAAAGCCTGAGACCAGGGAATAGGCCCGTTCCCCAGCCTCCTGCACATCCAAACTCCGTGACGGCCTGGGCAGATTGGCCATAGCAGCACCAGTCACAGCACCATCTCCCAGAGAGTAGGGGAATTTCCCCGGTGTCCTGGCCAAATTTCCCCCATTCATTAAAAATACCACCAACAGCTTAATCTGGTTCAATTTCAGTTGCTTACCATCTGTATCCCCCCTCCTCCCAGTCGGCCCTGAAAAGGGGACTTCTAGGCCCAGTGGGCTTACCGGGTCAACAAAATTCAATAAATAAATAAATAGTTCAAAGAGATGATAAAAACTACTGAAATGCTATTAATTTTTCACATTCCAGTGATAGAAAACTCTTTATTTTACCTACTTTAGAAAGATCATGTACAGTTAAGGCTGCACATTTTAAACTCCAACACTGAATTACGTAAGTTTGTTTTACTGTTTCCACCTGCCCAGCCAATGTTTTTACTGGCGTAAGAATGTATTTCGATAGTAATTTTTATGTTTATTAACTCATAGCCCCTTTATCTCAAGCCATGATTAAAATGAAAAATACATTTGAATTAAAATGGGCAAAGAAAAACTCAAGAGACAGAAAACCACTGCACGGCTTAAGCCTGTGCACAGCCTTAGGTTTGTAAACCTCGGACAAGCAGTTGTCAACTGGTGCCTGTTTACAGGGTTCTCCTCCAAACCAGAGTCATGTCTGTCAGAAAGCAGCTGACACATCACTGACACAGTTCTTTCCTGTTTATCTGCATTGAAGTGCTGCGCTCTGAACAGCTTGGATTACAGACACTGCATTTCTTCAATCAAAACAACCTTCCTTCCACCAGCTCTGTGGGTAGCATAGCTCATTCCTCTCACAAAGCACTGACGCTTTCCTCAAAAGCAGTTGTGTAAAGGGTCCCTCTGTGTGTGTTTTTGGCAACTAATTAAAGATTCCAAACTAGTGGGGGGAACATCTTGTTCTACCCAACCACCTGTCAAAGCCCTCACTTCTAAAGAAAAACAAATGTCCATATTCCTCTCGCACACAAACATACACTTCTTTCTCTCTTAATTGTCTGCATGTGAAAGTTTCTACTACAGTGGATGGCTGCAAATAAGGGACCTGGACTTTTTCCAGATGAGCAGAATATGAATCTAGTTGTTTTTCTACTAGAAGAATAGATCCTTTCCTGCCTGCTCTGGTGCCTGCATGTTCAGCCTCTTTCTCCAACTGCACCCTTTTGTGAGGAGTTATGCGGTTGCTAATAACTTCCCACGGTGTTTTTCCCAATTAAAAATAATGGGGAGCAGGGCCCCAGCAATTGCCTTTGACTGGACACTGATCACTGGCCCTCTTCACTGAAAGCCTACTCAAGCAAAGAAAAATGAACCAAAGATGGACTGTCAAGAAGTCAGCCCCAGTGCTAGTACAGCAGCAGTGGCCACATAAAAAGAAACACTGGCTATAATAACACAGGTCTTATAACTAGTGCTACTTTTCTCAAAAGTCTCACTTCTGCTTTTTTGACTATAGGAAACAGTTTTTGATAACAGGCGTTTACTGCTAGAATAAGAATTTGGGCTCTCAGCTCAGCATTTCCATTAATTTTCTTCATCAAAATGGCTGCATGGTTCAAGGTACAGAAAGGAAAATGTGGATTGGAATACCCCTGAAGGAGTAAATGCATGGGAGGATCGCTGCCACTGAATGGTAAACTTGCTTCTGTTAATGCTTTCAGGCCAGCAAATGATCAGGAAGGGGGGACTTTGGCAATGTGCAATGTTGGGTTAACTGAATCCAAGTCTCACTAAATGCCAAAATGACTGTCTCCCTTACCTGTGGGACTATGCATAGAGTAGACAGGCTCCAACATACTCCAGTCAATAAGAATCTGAATGGTGACCTGCCTGAAAAGGTACCCCACTTCAAGGAGGGATATGGCTGAACCTGAACCTCATCTTTACTACCCATGTTAATGCCATGCATAAGAAACTGTACCATAAGCTTGGTGTGCTGTACAGCAACAAACCCTAACTTCCTCTTCTGGTTTGCCTTACGATCATCCTCAAGATCATTTTGCTGGTGTTTGACTATGCAGATGTAGTCAACAGTGCTGCCCCAAAGTCTACACTTGCCAGGCTAGGTTTCCTTTTTATGTTGGCATGAGCGTGCATAGTAACATCTTACTTGACCATAGCACATTTCAGAGGTGTGTCTCAGTGTTGTGGCCAATGCAGGGGATGCTTTAGTGGGTACGTCCCTCAGCCGTCAATCAGTGAGCATGCTGGCAATGACAGCAGTTTCAAAGAGAACGAAAACCTTGAAAGAAATCTGCTGCTCCAATCAGGTGTAGTTTCCTCATTGCAGCAGCAGATGATAAGACTCCGGCCATGTGCATTACAGTGCACAGTAATGTACATGGCCGGAGTTACCAGCAGAGTTTCAGTTTACCTTTCCTGGTGAAACATTTCAATAAGTAAAATAGCCACAGTGTAGCTTTCCACAATGATGACTCCTGCTGCCCGACACACAATCCCTGGAAAGCCGACATCGGGGTGCCCAATCCCTGTATCGGCATGTCCCCCCCCATTATGTGGCACACTGGAAGCCCACCCCAGAGTGCTGTAACATGGTGGCTCCTGCCACCCACCACAGAGTCCCACAAAGCCGACATCGGGGGTGCCTAATCCCCGTGTTGGCATGTATCACCCTCCCATTAATGTGGCACACAGGAGCCCACCCCAGTGTGCCGAAATAATTGTTTCCAGCACTGGGATAACCATTCCTGGTGTCGGATGTGCCACCCCCAACCCGTCTATGTTCTTTGTCGACAACAGGGTACCCAATCCCTCTGTCGGCAATGGTATTTTCTGCCCTACTCACTATTGTGGCACACTGAAAAGCCTACCCTAGTGTGTTTAATTTTTTAGTTTTCTTATTTTCCTCCTGTAAAATAGAAAACCATCCCCCATATTCTTTTTATTTAACCTGTAAAACAAAATGGTCCTCGTGGTCTCCCCATCCCCTCCCCCAACCCACACCCTCCCTCTGCGCACCCACCTTCCTGCACCCCCCCTCACCCCATACTTACCTTTGAAGGTCAGGAGCAGCACTCTTCTGTGGCGCGGGGTACGCCTGCACTCTTCAAAGGCCAACCACAAACTGAAGAAATGACGGTAAGCTTTATAGTGGGACTCAATGGGTGGGGTTCAACTCAGGATGATATCTCAGCCATTTTTTGGGAAATTTGGACCCAAATTTTAAACATGGGGTTCTTAGGACCCCTCCTCGTGAACATTTTGCGGTCACTGCATTGAATCACCTTTTGGGACCGATTAATGAAATGACAGTACCACTGTTCATTAGGGGAGGTCCCAAAAAGCCCATGTTGCAAATTTGGTGAAAACATTCTGAATAACGACTGTGTTATGGGTATGCATTACGCAGTTTTTATGCAAGCTCGTAACTTCTCCAATTATTTATATTTGCACTCCAGATTTTCAGCACTGCCATTTTTTCACACTCGTTATGAACAGTACAGATGTCATTTTTCACATCCTGCCCGAAACATGTTTTTACATCTGTGGCGCAGAATTGTGTGGTCACTGTGGGAAAACAACTTTTGGGGCAGAGTAACAAAATCACAGTGCCACTGTTCATGAGGAGAGGTCCAAAGATGCCCATGTTGAAAATCTGGTGAAAAAAATTCCAAAAAATGATTGTGTTACAGGCGTGTGTTGCGCAGTTTCTACACACACTTGTAACTTCACCAATTTTTCATATTTTCACTCCATATTTTCAACATTTATTTATTTATTTACTTATTGAATTTTGTTGACCCAGTAGGCCCACTGAGACCAGAAATCCCTTTTATAGGGGTAACCAGGGGAAGGGGGAGATACAGATGGTAACCAACTGAAACTGAACCAGATTAAGCATTGGTGGTATTTTAGTGAACATTGCCATATTTTCACAACTCCTCATGAACAGTACAGCTGTCATTTTTCACATTCTGCTCGAAATGTGTTTTCACACCTGTGGCGCCAAATGGCACAGTCACTGTATAAAATCACCTTTCAAGTTACAAACTGATAGTGCCACTGTTCATGAGGTGGGATCACAAAAATTTGGAGTAAAAATACCAACAAATGCCTGGGGCATTAGGGTTTCCAACTGTAATGCCCCAGCCTGTAGAGACTGACAGGCATCGGAGGTGTAACTTGGGATTGTTTGCTGTAACACTCATGCCATTCTACCCTCACCCCCACCCTGCAGCCAGTGACAGGCATCAAGGTGTGCCTTGGAATCTTTGGCCCCAAAGTTCACCCCATTCTCCTATACTGCACCCATCTCAATGTATTTCCTTACGAAATGGGGTGAGCGCAAGGACCAACGACCCCAAGTCACACCGCGACACCTGTCGGTGTCTGCAGGGTAGGGTGAGGTGAAATGGTGTGAGTGTAATGGCCAACTGCCCAAAGGCACACCCCCAATGCTTGCCAGTCTCTGCAGGGTGGGGGTGGGGTTGATGTCAGTTCAATACTTCACTGCCATTCCTATTATGCGTCTCAAACTCCGGCACTACCAATGCCAATGCCAGCATGCCAACATTCGGCATTGACAAGTTCTTGTTCATTCCTCCTGCTGCTTTGCCTTTAACACACCACCTCTTATTCATCACTGCTCTCGCTATACAAATCTCTCTCTCTCTCTCTCTCTCTCTCTCTCTGCTTCCTAAAGGTCTGGTGTCTCTCACACTGTTCATCCTTCATAGCCAAATGCTGGCTAGCCACTGTTCCCATTTACCTCTCCACTCTCCTTACCCCACCATCTCCATCCTCCTACCACCTCTCATCATCTGATGCTCCTTCTTTTTGTACTGTATCCCTCACCGTAAGCATGTAGCAGGCCAGTCTGCTTTCTCTGTCTGCCTTCAAATACTGTGGAATAACCTCCCTCCCTCCCTCTCCCCATCCATCTGTTATCTTCCCTGCACTCTCTCCCTGCTCTCTCTCAAATCACTCCTTCTTCAAACTCAAACTCAATTCAAACTTCAGCAGTCCCAACACCTCCATCCTCCTTGGACAGGCATGGTCATTGGACTGGTCTGCTCTATACTCACTCACGGATGTGACCACAGCAGTAACCCTTTTCACACAGATCCTTCTGGCCCTGCAGGATCAGCCTTTCCCCTCTCACGACAAGACAAGTCTGAGGCAGTTGCTCTCGCTGGCTCACTAAAGATCTCCTTATTCACATGAAGGATAGAGATTGTGCTTGGTCCACCTACAAAGTATCACCTTCCCCTGCCCTCTGAGATGCCTACAGGCACTGGTGAAACCTATGTAAGCATCTGGTGAAATCCATGAAACAGACCTATTTCTGTAACCTTCAAAAGGTAAACCTTGGTGACCCTAGGAATTTCTGGGAATCCATTGGATCCCTTTTCAATCCACACTCCAGTAAGACAGCCCTGGAGTTGAACTCCCCCACTGGCATTATCACTGACGTCCTAGAGGTGGCTTGGGCCTTTAATGATAAATTCACTGACCTATCCGTGTTTCTCCCAGGCGGCCAGCCCAGCAGCTCGATCCACCTCCCACACCTCCAGGTGACAATTTCCAGCCCTATCCCCCACTCCCCCTACCCCACCCCTTTCTACTTTAAAGCTATCTCAACTACTGATACCTCAAAGCTCCTCAAATGCCTCCTGAATCATGCCTCCTCTGGGTCTGATGGCCTCTCCCCAGTCTTCCTCAGGCTCAACTCCCCTGCCATCATCGAACCCTTCACTTTAATTTTTAATCTTACCCTCTTCACCTCTTCCATGCCTGACCCCTGGCAGACTGCAAAAGTGATTACCTTTTTCAAAGCTGGGGATCCCCAATCCAGAGAAAATCATTGGCCCATCTCCAGCCTCCCCCACCTAAGCAAGCTACTACAGAAAGTTATCCACTATCAGCTAACCGAGCACATAGACAAGTATAATCTCTTGTATAGCCAGCAACATGGCTTTCGCAAGAACCACAGTACCTCTACTGCCCTGGCACTACTGACTGACCACATCCTTATGAATATGGACCATGGAAATGCCACCGGAGCCATTTTTGTAGACCTCTCAAAGGCCTTCGATATGGTCAACCATGCCCTCCTCCTCTCCATCTATGTCACCATGGCTGTTCGCATTAGGTATTAAACTGGTTCAGGATTTACCTCTCTGATCACCTCCAATATGTCTAAGTAGGTCCTGCTTGCTCCTCCACCCAGTCTGTCTTGACCAGTGTTCCCAAGGATTCCATTCTGGGCCCTCTCCTAGTCTCCCTTTTTGTAAACTCCCTTCCCTTAGACAGCCTCAGCTGCAACTCCCTCCTCTATGCTGATGACCTTGCCCTTTTCTTCAGCGATAAATCCCTTCCATGCATCTCCTCAGTTCTCTCCCTTAACTATGTAGCTGCACTCAATTGGCTTACAGCCATCCTCCTCCTCGTAAATATCAAGAAAACAAAATCCATGCTGTTCAGGCCCAAGTCTTTACTAGCCAAGTCCAAATCCCAGTCCTCTCTCAACATTGTCTCCCCTGATGGCCAGGTCCATGAAAATGTCAATACCTTCAAATACTTCAGAGTCTTGCTCAATCCCGCCCTCTCCTTCTCTGAGCACATCAATTCAGTGTTTCGCAGAATTCACCAAAAGCTGTGTGCTGCCTATAAATTCAGGCAATACCTCACCCTGGAAGCCTGACTTGCCATTGTCCAGAGGAACCTACTCCCTATACTTGACTACTGCTCCACCATCTATGCAAGGTAATCTGCAACACTGTTGTCCAAACTCTCAACTACCTTCAATAATGCCTGTCGCTTTACCTTACTGGCCCTTTTTTCCACCCACCACTGTGCCCTCTACCAATCACTTGGATGGCTCCCACTACAAGGCCACTTTGACTTTGCCCTTTGTAACATGGTTGACAATGCCATCCGAACTGGCCAGGAATCTCCCCTTGCTGCCCTCCTCAAAGTCCAAACACTACACCATTGTCTCCACTCCAATAATATCCCCCCTCTTAATGTTCCCAGGGTTTCTAACAATATGGCAGGGGAGCTCTGTCAGCTGCTGCCCCCTCATTTTGGAATAAGTTGCCTGCTGAGCTCTACTCCCTGGACACCCACCGCTTGTTCAAGTCCCACCTCAAAGACTGCCTCCTGGCTGAATCCTACTGCCGTTGCTTTACTGGTTAGACCCCTTCCCCTGACCTCTCTAACTGCCTGGGGTCTATCCTAGTTCAACTTCCCCTTAGTGTTTTTTCACCAAATCCTCCCTCTTCTGTACCTACCCCCTCCCCCCTACCCCCTGCACTTATGGGTACCCTTCCCCTGTCTAGGGCTTCTGCCACTTGCACTTATCTTATTTGTCAGATAACTCCTTCTGCAATTGCTTGTTCTGTTTGCTACAGAAACTGACACCTTGTTTTGTTTGTACATCTACTTTAATGAATTGTACTACATTGCATTTTTATACTGCAGTTATCTTTTGGCATTATTAACTGCTCCAGCGTCATATGTTCTTTGTGTGTTGTTAATCCTGTGCCATTCTATGGCCCGGGTTGTGCCTGAAAACAGTCCCTGGGATCAGTGCACCTACCCAGTTATCAAAGTCATAAATAAAGTCATAAATAAATAAACAAACTCCTACCAGCACACTTCTCAAAAGCATGCACCTGCACTAATGACTGTCCTCTTCACAACAGCATTACAACAACCCTTACCCTCTTTATACCCTCCCTTCTTATCCATTTTACCAGCTATCCTATTGTATAACTTGAAATTCAGTGTACTCTGTAATTTTGTATTTTTACACCCCCTTGGTTTTCCTGCCTTCTGGGTAAAACTTTTGAAATGAATCAATTAATAAATCACTTTGGTACAAGCATATTGCCTTTTTTTTCTCCATATAAGGTTATTGGCTGGCCCATCTTCCCCCACAGGCTTTCTCCTGTGTGGGGTGAGGGGGTCATCCCCGAGTCTAGTATCCGGTTCCAGGCCATCGGTGTCCTGGTGGTGAGGCAGGTGAGGATTAGCAGGCAGGGCTTCACCAATGCCTGCCTTGCCACCATTTTCCACCATTTTTTTCCCAAACCCACTTTGCTGGGGCATACACATTGGCATACGCGTATGGAGACGCATGCATGCTGCAGAGTCCCCAGCACCACCCACTTTTTTTCTGATTCTCCTCTCTCGCACTACCAGAATGCCTCCACCTGGTGGCAGACATTTGACAGAACCAACAGTCCTACCTCCTCAAGAGAGAAGAGCAGTCCCTGGGATGCTGTATCCTCTCCTTCGACAGCCAACTCCTGGTACTCCGTGCTTGTTCCCAAACACGGGTTTCTGGCATGGAGCGAGGTGTGGCGACCAGTGCCTCAACCTTTAGCACCACCACTCCAGCTCACAAGCATCTTGCCTTCTGTTAGCATCACACTCCCCTAGATTTCATAGGTTTCATAGAGGAGTATCGAGGCAGTTGGCACTAGCCAAAAGTGACTCACCACATATCAGTGGTAATAATCTGTACATAAACTGCCCATTTCATCCTTGGTACACTGCGACCTACACTATGTATTTTGCTGATGTTGCACTTTTTTTCTTTCTTTCTAGAATTAAGCTGCACCTTGCATTTATTGGTAATGTGCATGCACCTGTTGCTGTCACTATTTTTGCATTGCTGTTTCGCTGCCCTTTGTAACCACTCCCTCAAGACATCTGGAAACGAGCTCCTGCTTAACATGCCTTAACCAGTCAAATTTAAAATAAAATAAAACTTAATAATAATGAACCGATTTTCCTTGCCGCCATGATTGGTCTAGCTCCCTAGCAATCCACCAGCAGCCATAGGGATCTTCTACAGTTCCAACAGGAAATTAAAACCCCCAGGGTACTAAAACAAGGTAAACTTAAATATGGGTGTAATCTGTTTCCATGGATACCAATATACATCAAAGGGCATAGGAAGACTATGACCACTCACCCAGATTTAATTATATTATATTTTATTCACACAGGTATGTATAAGGCCCCATTCACCACCAACATCTGGAGGAAATATCCCTTCCTCAGGGTGCATTAGTATTCCCTTATGAAATGTATGCAGTGTACACATGTTCTATAATTCATGAAGAAAGACATTAATTATATAAAATCAAACTTTGCCCTCAACCTCTTACACAGTTGGCACCTACATACATTATTAATGTGCATGAATTTCCCATTTGATCCTTATAGGAACCTTTTAGAATGTCCTTTGATCTTCTATAGTTCCACCTGATTAAGCCATGAAGGGGGTTATAAACTATTTAGGGTGGAGAGTTACACGAGTGGGGGTTGCTAATAGCACCACAGAGGGAGCACTATCCTGCAGACATTCAATTGACATTATCTCATTACCGGATTATAATGGGTGGATGCTTTCCAGGATGCAAGAGCAGAATTTTAAAAACAAAAACAAAGTTTTAAATCTGACAAAAACTTGTTAAATTTATATAATAAAAGCTCAAGTATTGCAGGAGTGGGATGAGGGAAGGGAACTTGCAGTATGATTTATTGTTGAGGGCAGAGAATGGTGTTACATAGACACATAGATACTGTCAGCAGATAAAGGCCTATGGTTCACCCAGTCTGCCTATTTGAGCTCGTAAGATCACTAAGTTTTTCTAGAAGTCTGTTGCCCCTTACCCCTATGGCTGGTAAATGGCTGTCACTCCACAGAGGGAAGAGTGATCAGTGGGGTACCACAGGGATCAGCACTTGGGCCGGTCCTATTCAATGTCTTCATTAGTGACATTGTGCAGGACCTAGAAGGCAGAATTTCCCTGTTCGCTGATGACATGAAGCTCTGTAACAGAGTGGACATGCCAGAGGGTGTAGACAGAATGAGAAGGGACCTGCAGAAGCTTCAAGAATGGTAACGGGTTTGGCAGTTGAAATTCATTGCAAAGAACTGCAAGATAATGCATATGAGCACAAAAGCCCTGGAACAGCATATCAGTCGGGGGGTGAGGATATAGCATGCACCAAACAGGAAAGAGACCTTGGGGTTATTATTTCTGATGACCTCAAGGTAGGGAAACAGTGTGACAAGGCATCAGGTAAAACAAATAGGATGCTGGGATGCATAGGCAGGGGCAACACCAGCAGGAAAAGGGAGGTCATAATTCCACTATGCAAGACACTAGTGAGGCCCCACCTGGAGTACAGTGTACAGTTCTGGAGACTTTACCTACGTAAGGACATAGAAAGGGTAGAGAAGGTTCAGAGGAGGGCAACAAAGATGGTACATGGATTGCATCACAAGTCCTATGAGGCTAAGGGCAGGGCAGCAGTAATGGGGCAAAAAGTGGGGAAGCTGTCCAGGATCCCGAACTCAGGAAGGGCCCACCTGAGGAGCTGGCATTACCCCTGGCATTAGCTGGTTTGGGAAACAGGGGCCCATTTGAAGTGACTTGTCCGGGGCCCCAGAATTTATAGCTGCAGCCCTGGCTGAGGGAATTGAATATGTACTCCCTGGAGGAGAGGAGAGAGAGAGAGAGAGGTGATATGATAGAGACATAGTACCTTACAGGGAAGAACAGGGTGAAGAAATGCACTATTTTCCAGCTAAAAAGATGTTCCAGGACTAGACAGCATGGGATGAAGTTGGAGGGAGTGTGATTCAGAGGAAACGTGAGTATGAATTTCTTCACAGAAAGGGTGGTGGACAAGTGGAACACCCTGCCAGAGTAAATGGTGGGGGCTGAAATAATCTCGGGATTTAAGAATGCATGGGATAGATATAAGGAAATTCAGTATGTCAGGGGTAAGGGGCAATAGACTTCTAGAAAAACAAAAAAGGAACTTACAAGCTCAAGTGGGCTGGGCCATAGGTAGTTATCTGCCGACAGTGTCTATGTATCTATGTATCAATGTACCCCTGGCCTCCAGGCATCCCTTATGTGTATCCCAAGCATTCTTAAGTCCTGTGATTGTTTCAGCCCCCACCACTTCCTCAGGCTGGGTGTTCCACTTGTCCATCACCCTTTCTGTGAAGTAATTCTTCCTCACATTTCCTCTGAATTGCCCTCCTTCCAACTTCATCCTATGCCCTCTAGTACTGGAACATCTTTTTCACTGGAAAATAGTGCTTTCCTGCACCCTGTTCCTCCCCGTAAGGTACTTATACTGTATATCTCTTTCATAAAACAAGCAAGTTAGGTAGGAGGTGTTGAGCAGGAAAGATTGGTCTGGTAGCTATCGTAAGAGGAAGGGAATGGGAAAGGCAACTATTACTACCAGTATGGCTTGGATGGTGGGCAGGGGAATGGGGGAAGAGATGATTGTGGAGCAATAGAAAAAGAACTGCTTTGGTGATGGTCTGTGCTGACATTAAAAGTGAGAGGTTGGCAATGACAAATGTGGTTCAGCTTGGATTCAGCTCCCTCCTTGACTAAGGTTCAGCTTTGGTTCTTTGATTGAAACACACTGGGTTGTTGGTATGAGGGTCTAGCAGGCTACAAGTGGTTTTACTGTATGTGATGCCGCACCACCAACCCTTCCCCACTCTAGTCACTTCTCACCTTTCACCCCTCCCCCATTCACAATGGCAGAAGTAGGCATGTTTGTTTTCACAAACAACACCTGGGAAACAGGGAGGGGGTGGAGGGTGGGAAGTAACTGGAATTGAAGAGGGGTGGGCACAGAACTAGTCCTGGACACCTAGAGAGGGCTAGAGGTTTTTTTTGTCCATTTGTGGAAGGGTCAAAGTTACTCCAAGTGACCCAAAATCTCCAATGTCCTCAACTACAGGTGAAAATGCCAAATTTAGGCCCTTTCACTAAATTCAAAGTTGGTATTAGCTCACCCTAAGATGACATGGCACCCATCTTGGACATAATGTCTATTATATATTGACTCCTGTAATATGGTGGTGTTCTGTGCTGACAGTGCCCTCTTCCCTGATTGCATGGGTATTATCTATTAGCTCTTGCATTATGGTGGTGTTCTATACTGATATTGTGCCTTTCCCTGATGTGATGATTATTGCCTGTTGGATACTGTGTTATTTTGGTAGTCAGTGCTCACATGCACCCTTCTCTGCTGTGATGGCTACAAGATACTGACTTCTATGTGATGGTGATCAGCTGTGCTGATAGTTCACCATTCCCAGGTGTGATGGCTTTTGACTCCTGTGCTATGGTGGTAGCCTGTGCTGACATTTCTGCCCTTTCTTCACTTAATTATTATATTTAGTGCTGTGGTAGGAGCTTTGGCTGTAATAATTTTCTGCCCTTTTCCAATGCAATGGCTATTTGCACCATTTTTTGTTGGTACCTTGGTGGTCCATACTGGGTCTGCCAACCTTGTTGTGTCCTTCCCTGATTAGTATTAGCTATTGGTACCATGTGCTGTGTTATTCTCTGCAACTGTGCTAACATTGTAGCCTTGCATATTTGTATGGAATTAGCTGTTGGTTCCATCCTGTGCCGTTCTATCCTGTGCGGTGAGTGCTACTTTGATTTTGTGAACATCCATTAATGATTATAACTCTAAAATCTAGCAAATAATACATTGCAGATTTTGGGGTAGTACTGCCACTGTATGACAGGCAGTGTGTCTAGTGGTCACAGCAAGTAAATGTGAGCCTGTAGCTCCTAGTGTCTTGAACCCACTCCTGGGGGCCAGACCTAATGAGCTCACACTGCCCTCCCCTAAGTGCAGTCCATGACAGGGGAGCCAGGAAATACCCCCCTCGTGTCTTTTTAGTGTGCTCACTGATTTCACAACTGAAAACTCAACACGAGGGCCCAAGGCTTCCTCTCTTTTCTGGGTAAGGGTAAAATACAGTCTTGAGTCTGTAGCCAGGTGAGAACCCTCTTTCATTGCTGTGTAGGAGGAGAACCCAGGCATTACTAGCTCTTTGGGGCTGTCCTTATAACCCTGATTGTGTCTTCTCCCACAGGTGGTGCAGGAACCTGATTCACCCCACAGACCCCTCTGGAGGTCTTGTGTACTTTCCCTACTTGATTTATTTATTTTTAACCAGGAGAGACACACTAAGCTGAAGCTTGTTTACAGGTGCAGCCTGGGAGCACAAGGAAGTTAAGTGACTTGCTCAGGATCACACAGTATGCACATTAGGGCTATGGGATTCAAACCCAGGTCTCCAGGCTTGCAGCTCAGAGCCTTAAACCACTACACTATATTGGCTATACTGCCTCCTGCTTTAGGCCACGAGATTCCCTTCCAGGATCCTAGTTTCAGTAGCGTAGGGCACCTTATCACTAAACAGGTGTGATACCGATTGAATAAACCTTCCCACAACCTGCATGCCCAACAAAACACTCACAGGCAGTAGTATCTTTAGAATGAAAAGCAAGTGCTTTTACTGATTTCTTACATAATGGCCATACAAACATACAGGCAAGTGATTTAGATATTTCGTTACAGGATAACTACAAAAAAGCTGGAAAATACATTCAAAATGAATTGGTGAATTAACTGGATAATTTCTACCTTTTCTGTAGAGAATCGGAGTCCAGAAAATAAGTGAGTTTTGCAAAGTCTCTCTGCTGTATCTCAGAGTCCAAGATTTCTTGCAGTGTCTTCAGTAGTATCTGGCAGTCTTTCTCAGTGTCAAGAACTTTGGCTTAAGCTTAGTCTTTGTTTTGGAAGGCTTATACAGCCATTTCTGCAGCCTGCAATACTGGCCTAGAATTGGCTAGGTCTTAATATTTTCAGGTCCAAATGTTCCTCTCTAGGCCAGCAGGGGTCTCTCTCGCTCTTTCCAAGTTGCAAGTGAAACACATTTATCAGTATCTTTATTTGCTTACCACCCCAATTTCTTGGCTGGCCTTTGATCTATGCTATCCTTTCTTACTCTTTAAAAAATAGAAATAGCCTGTGACAGTTCCTAGAACTTAATAGGATTTCTAGACTGGGTGTCTGCATAACCCTGCTGTAAAAACATTTCTCTTTGGAATTCAAGTTTTAACATAGAGGAGATGGCCCTCCCATCTCCTGTCAGTTTATGAAATCTTCCTGTCTGATAAGCTGCCAGGAAACACGAATATCTTGTTTACATTTCAACCCCTGTATACCTCTAGACAAGACTTTGTCTCAGTCAAAGCGAGATGTCAGACATTGGAATACATAACAGCTCTTCCTATGTGCCTTTTTAGAAAAGTGACCTCTTTTCTGACAAACCTTAATGTCCCAGCATTTTGGGAAATTAAACATAAAGAGATGGTAGAGAAATATGACAGCCTTATGACTGAAGTGGCCAAATCGCCACACCCAGGTTAAATCCTAGCATAGCCACTGGATCTCTGAGTTTTTGATGACCTTGTATTTCCCTTCTTCCACCTGCACGTCTAGGCAAATGCAAGAGACCACTGTAGAAGGGGAGTGTTGTATCTCAATTGGCAGGGGCTGAAATATCAGGTTTGTACTTTATTACCAAATAGTCACCAACAGAATAAGCAAGGCCACTGATTTACAGTGAGCAAAATAATGAAATTCCATTTTCAAGACTTGAAATTCTAGGAACTGCACTAAATTTCATTTTCAAGACTTGAAATTCTGTTAACTGCACTGATGATTGTTAGTCTAATTTCTGGATTTTGCCGCGATTATACTGTCATGTTTTTAGTATGCTTTTAACCCTCCTTAAATACCTATCCCCAGTTTCTGCCTTCCCACCCGTGCTCCCCCCCCCAGGCAGGGTTCTCCACATCCTAAAAGGGGAGTCAGGAAATGGCTACCCTTTCTCCTCATTTCAGTTCTTGCCTCTCCCCCTCTCATCTCCACCTGCCCTTCTGGGTCACCTGTGTGCGCAACCAAACCCATCCTTTTTACTCCAACAGCACTTGCGCACTACCTCGAGCCTGCTCCTGGTACACTCATGCACTATAATGGTTCTGTTGCATTATTACTGTTTTGTATGTTTATATGTTCTTTTGTACGATTTTGGACATGTATTGTAATTTACCCAATATTCCACTACTGTTTATTGTACAATACCTTGTGTTCCAGCTGTTGCATAATCTTACAATGTTGTATTGTTTATACTACCCACATACCATTGTAACTGATCATCCTTCACAACGCTATGTAACCCCTTCCCCCCAGGTCGCACTGTGACATGAGCAACGTGTTGTTCAGTGTGCCCTCCTGGTGAAACATTTCAATAAATAAATAAATAAATAAAATAGTATGTGTGTAAATAATCAGAATAAAAGAAGGTGTACTATACAGGGCTTTAAATGAAGCAAATTGAAAATAGTACAGGAAGCAATTATAAGAAAAACACAAATTCTGCAGATTTACTGATGTGGTCTACAGTGTCAAATTCCATGAAATTCTTTGTCTTTACTGGTGTGCAAACAGTCCAAATTTTGGAATTGTACTGGGTTTTCTGGTAAAAACTGAAAACCAGTGGCCTTGAAAACAATTGTTAAAGAATGACATTGCTGGGGCAGGTAACAAATATAGTGAACCCTGACTGGCTCAGTGATGTGGTGGCAGTGCATCCTGCTGTTATCTGGGAACAGAAGCTTATGTGTGAGTCCCCCTGAATTCCACTTACTGAGGGCAGTGACCTCACTAGACATTAGGTCCTGTGGCAGGATAGGATAAAATAGGGCAGACTGGATGGACAATGAGCTTTTTCTACCAGCATTTTCTGTGTTTCTGTGTTCTGGGCCCTACAGCATTGCTAACAATGTGCCCTATCCCAATGTGATAGCTATTTACTCCTGAGCTGATAAAATGGACTCCTGTCTATTGTCATCAAATTTTGTTTTTTTCATAGATTCATAGAAGTAGCAGGCAGATAAGGACCACATGATCCACCTAGTCTGGTGGTTATGCCCTTCCCAGATATAATGTATTGTCAAACCTTTGCCACTGCCATCGATGCAGGCATATACCCCTCCCCCTTTGGCCATGTGATGGCAGTTGGCACTTACCGTCCACTCACCTCCACTGCTGGCCACCATCTCATGCAATAACAGTAACTTGTGTTATACAAGTACAGCAGTGCCTTGCTACAGTGGGCTGGGTTGGATCCATGACATGTGTTCGTCATAGCTCCCTGTTCTTTACATCAAGGGATGATGAAAACAAACAGGGTGCAATACTTAGACCATGTCTAAAGTGATGCTGGCATTTGTAATACACAGGAAATTCCGTATTGTGTTTGTATCAAACACAAACAGTATGCAATGTCAGTATTCTATTGCCCTTGATGACTAGTAGGGTACATTTAGATTTTTAGAGTCTCCGTTTATATTTGCCACTGTATGTCCCACCCACCCGCAAACACCACACGTCCTGCCCGACTGCAAACACAGATCCACTCCCCCCACCTCCCGCTAAACTTACTGAACTGTGCTGCTGCTGATGGAGTGGGGAAAAAAGAGAGAGCGTGCATGGTGATTAAGTGCTGCTGCTGGTAGGTAGAGCAGGAATATACATAGAGAGAGAGAAACAGAGAGAGACAGAGAGAGAGATTGTGTTGTGACGGTGAGCAACAGGTCAGGGAAGAGGTCAATAAATTAATGAGGACTCACTTGCGACAGGGTGTGTGCCAAGGAACTGGAGAATGGCACATGTGGTGCCTCTCCACAGGAGTGGACCCAGAGATGAACCAGGTAACTACAGACCAGTCAACCTCACCTCTATTATAGGTAAGCTGATGGAGACCATAGCAAAGGAGGGACTTGTGAACTTTCTGGAGGTATATGGTCTTCAGGATGGTAGACAACATGGGTTTGTCTCAGAAAGATCCTGTCTGACAAACCTGATAGACTTTTTCTCTGGGACACCAAAACTGTTGACAGAGACCAGGCAGTGGATATTCTGTCTCTGGGTTTCAGCAAAGCATTCAACTCAGTGCCACATAAAAGGCTGCTCAGTAAGCTTGAGGGTATAGGAGTGGGGGCAAAGTTGGTAGGGTGGGTCAGGGACTGACTTCATGGTAGAAGTCAGAGAGTGGCAGTTGGGGATAAACTCTCAAAGCCTACCCCGTAACCATGGGGTTCCGCAGGGCTCAGTGCTTTGCCAGGTGTTGTTTAATATCTTTATTAGGGACATAAACAGAACAGGAAAGGGATATGGGGATTATAATATCAAACAACCTTAGAGTAAGTGATCAATGTAGTAAGGCAGTTGGCAAAGCTAACAGAATGATGATGTGCATAGGAAGGGGCATAATTAGTAGGAAGAGGGAGGTGCTGATGCCATTGTATAAGACCATGGTAAGACTGTACCTGGAGTACGGGGTACAGTTCTGGGGGCCTCTTTTAAGAAAGGACATAGATGTAATAGAAAAGGTTCAGAAAAGGGCAACAAAGATGGTGCAGGGTATGCAAGGGAAACCATATGAGACAAGATTAAGAGAACTAAATCTGTATCTGCTGGAGTTTAGAAGGGGGGGGAAATGATAGAAACATTCAAATACATGAAGAGGATAAATAAAGTGAGGGAAGGAAGTCTATTTAAAAAGAAAGTCGGAGTTAAAACAAGAGGTTATACTTTAAGATTGGAAGGAGGAAGATATAAAGGTAATGTAAGGGGATGTTAATTCACTGATAGGGAAGTTGAACCCTGGAACAGATTACTTGAGGAGGTGGTAGGTGTTGAAACTGTGGATGGATTCAAGAGAGCATGGGATAGACATATGGGGTTGGTTAGGGGACAGAGGATAGGTCCTTGTGCACCAGTGATAAGTAAGGAAGGGGGGAGATAGGCAGACTGGATGGGTCAGTATGGCCATTTTCTGCTGACACATTACTAAGACACTATAATACATACCAGATGGGATAAAAGGTAAAATCTGTCTTTTTGCAGATGACATCACGCTCTGTGGGAGAATGGACATGGAGGAAGGGAGATAGGAACTCAGGGAGGACCTGGCTAGGCTCAAAAAGTGGTTGGGTATCTGGCATCTGGTCTTTAATGCCAGAAAGTGTTGGGTTATGCACCTGAAAGCAAAGAACCAGGGACAGAATACTGACTGGGGGGTTCAAGTGACTAGGACTGAGGAAGAGAGGGCTCTATGGGTGGACATCACTAAGGACCTGAAGCATTCCGCCCAGTGCAGTAAAGCAGCAGCAAAAGCCACCAGAATGCTAGGGTGCATAGCCAGAGGATTCACCTCAAGGGGAAAGGAGGTCCTACTGCCACTGTACAGATTGCTGGTGAGACCACAGCTGGAGTACGGTGTGCAGTTCTGGCATCCTCACCTGAAAAGGGACATCAATTTACTGCAGGGGGTGCAACCAAGAGCAAGAAAGGTGATAAAGGGCCTGCAGAACAAACCCTGTCAGGAGAGGTTGAGGGAGCTCAACATGTATTCCCTGGAGGAGAGAAGAGAGAGAGAGATGGGGTATGACCAAAATGTTTACGTACCTCAAAGGTATAAATAAGGTTAACACAGAAGGCATCTTCAACATCAGGGGAAATGGGAAAACGAGGGGACACTGTCAAATTAAAGGGAGGAAAATTTAAAAGGGGGATAAAGAGGAACTTCTTCACTGAAAGAGTAGCGTCAGGATGGAATGAACTATTGGAGAAAGTAGTGGCATCAATGACAGTGAACAGCTTTAAGGGTAGTGGGACAGGGTAAAAGGAAGGTTCATAATGGGAGAAGGGCTAGTGAAGGAGGCAAGATGGGAAGGGACAAAGAATCTAGGGGGAGGATGAGGAGGGGGTAGCTCTAGTATACACAACACAAAGCTGTATACTCGAGCAGACTTGATAGATCGAAGTGGCCTTTATCTGCTGGCATTGTCGTATGTCCATATATATGTTCATAGGACTGTCTTTTCTCTTGACAGTAATTAGGCAAAAGCTGCAAGCTGAGTCAGTTTCAATTTAGCTCTGCTCCCACACCAGTTTTCAGCAGCACCTCTGATTCAGCTCTAAGGATCAGTGCTCTCTTGCTTATAATGGTACCCACTATAATGTAAACTGCAAACAGTTGATACTTGAGTAATTTTCTCCTGGGAGTCATGATTCCTATTTGTTATATCCGGGTTTTCGCTATAGCCATGTATGTTACAATGAGGGAGCTGTGTAGCTTTATTGATATTGTACTTGCACAAGTGCAATATTGACTAAGTTACCTGTATAACACAAGTGACTGTACTTGCACAAGATGTTGGCTGGTAGCATAGGTGAGTGAAATGTAAGTGTTGGACACCGTATCAGGACTGGGGGAGTGTCTGTGTGTGCTTGGCTGAGAACGTTAAGGATACTAGCACTGTCAGGGACCACTGTAATACCAGGGGAAATGTTTCTTCCTAAATGGGGTCCAGAAGCTGAGGGGGTACAACTGCCATCAGGGAATTTAGGGACTGTGTTGCTCAAAGCGGGGTGATGTAACTCAGGCAAAATTTAATAAAACAGAAACCGACAAGAATTTTTTCAAAATACAGTGAGAAAATCTTGACCCTTGGGATGAACTATTGACTTACAATAGTAATACTACCTTCAGCATTCGGCTTTGGGTATTATCACTTTTGTCAGTCAATAGGTCATCCCTTAGGTTCAATATTTTCTCAGTATACAGTATCCCTCAACTTAGGTCAGTATTTGTACACTATTGTCTTTCCGTTTCAGTAGTTTTGACTGACCCCACCATCCTCTGCAACAACAGCAGCAGCAAATGGAGGTGTAGACTGACATTGGCATTCAAATAACTTGACATCTTTTCTGCCTCTAAGTCTGTCTTTACTTAACTAATTTGCTTAACTAATTCAATAGGAAAAATAAACCAGGCTACCTAACTAAGTCAAATCCAGTTTCTGATTATCAGAACCTGTACACAGCCTTAGATAAGACAGTTGAGAATGTCAAGTTCAGTAGGAACCTGTGTCTCCCAGGTGGCAAGTGTGGAGTACATTGCCATGCCACATGGCCACCTAAACAGCAGAAGGAACCTTTTAGATTGAAGTGACTGGAATGTTTTCAGTGCCTGTCATTCATTTATGCTGTACTTTCTTTCATCTAAAATGTTCCCAGTTTCTGTCCTGCAGGCCATGGTAGCACCAGTGCTTGAAATGCTGGTGACACAGGTTTGGGTATAGGTCCTAGCCATCATACAGCCAGAGGGAGGGAGGGAGAAGGATTGAGAGTTCCAGAAGATATTCTCCTCCTCCTCCTCCAGAGAGGGAGGACCACTAGCTCTTCAGCAGTTTTGCCATCTGGGTAACCACAGGTGGTAGCACAGTGTGATGCTGAGTGGATGGGTAGATGTCGTCCAGGCTTGCAGTTGACGCACCATTGGGCATGCTCCTACCTGAGCCCTGGGCATGCTGATGTCCAGAGGGCAGGGAGCAGAAATAAGTATATCTGGGTACCTGCTGGTGTATCCATGAAGGGCTAGCTACTCAGGTAACTTGGCATGTGGTATGTAAATAAAAAAACCTTAGATGGCTGTATTACACTAGTCTATAGTGCTATCTTTATTGGCATAGATGGTGATGGTGCTGATCTTACCAGTTGCCGCTGTGTATTAACCCCGTAACTGCAGGTGCCAGGTATACTCATTGCACTGGTACAGTCACTTTACTGTGGGTGCCAAGTATACTCCGTTTTGAAAGAAACCATTGTATAGCATGGAAGTAGAGCATGTTTCCACACTGACACCTATACTGATGCACAGGGGTACATCTTTGGAGTTGGACTGACAATGGTTTGTGAGTTGTCATATGATCGAGCCTTTGTGGGGACTGCTGCAAAAGGCATAGGTCTGGTGCAGTTTCTTCACTCAGCAGCAGGGCAGCAAGCGGGAAGGAGCTTTCTACTGGTGCACCTATTTTGAGCTTAAAAATGCTCATTTTGTGATAAAAGCATTGTTAAGTGTGTAATACCACATAAATACAGAGGCAGTTTCCTTGTAAGCATCATTTAAAAAATAAAGAGAAAAAAGTTTTATCCTGCAAAGCAGAAACTGCGTGGGAGGAGCAGGAGCCTGAAGAAACAGCAGGGCTTGTTGAACAGGTGTATTCAGTCAGTGTTACTGTTACTAATTAGGCAGTATATTACAGTAAAGGGCATAGTTTCCCCAGGTGTGTTTTATTATCTACAATAGCACAGCAGATTTTGACACTGGCATTGAGAAACTGATTTTGCCATGTCCAAAAAAAAAGTTTACTGTGAATTATACTCTTGATGAAATATTTGAGGACAGTGAGTCAACTGGAGACACAAGTTATGAATCAGACTCCTACTCATCAGACTCAGACATGGAAGGTGTGTTACCCAAGCACAGCCTATCTGCAGAATAAAATGCAAGCAGCACAATGCAGATGAACAAAAGAGCAGATGAAATGAGAAATGGACGAGGTCAGACAAAAAAAAATGAGGCACCCCAAATGTAACAGGACAAGGCAGGGCAAATAAAAATAATAAAAGCACTACAAGTGTAAGGGGCCGAGGCAGGGCAAATAAAAAAATTACAAAGGCATGAAAAGTGGCATGGGATGAGACAGGGTACATAAAAATGTCAAGAGCACTGGAAGCAGTGCTTGGCAAGCCAGGGCAAATAATAATGACAACAGCACTGAAAGTGGCATGATGCTAGGAAGGGCAAATAATGACGAAGGCATCAAAAGTGTCATAGGGTGAGGCAGGGCAAATAAAAATGACAATGGCACTGAAAGTGGCATGGGGTGAGGCAGGCTAAGCAATAAAAGAGGGTAAGGAACAGTATGTGGAAAGGGACAGGGAATAGCAAGTGAAAGTGGTCCATCCACATCTACTGAGGTAGAGTAAATCATCCGAAGTGAAAAAGAACAGGTAACAGAAACAGATCTCGACAGACCAACTGAAAAGGAAATAAGAACAGAAAGTGAAAGGGAACAAAGTTCAGTGAGTAAATGGGTATAGGACTCCTCAGGTGACAGAGAATCAATCTCAGTAAAGAGGAGGGGTCAAGGCAAAGGATACAAATGTTTACGGAGATAGTAAGTCCATGAGGGAGAGGCAGAGCCCTTGGAAGAGGCAGAATAAATAGATAAGTCCTTCACAATCCTTCCAGTGATAGTACTGGTGCAAACCAGAAAAGTGTGTCTGAAATTCTGTGGCCTGAAAATGAGCAGCAGGTAGAACCATTTGAGTTCACAAGAACTCTTGGGATTAATGTCCCTTTTCCTGACAACCCAACACAACTCCAGTGTTTCCAGATATTATTTTTGGAGACAGCCTAATGTTAGTGACAGCATTATAACAATTACTTGTACGGAAACTAATTGATAGGCTGAACAATTTTTGTCTAGCAGTACTCAAATCAAATTTTCATAAACTTCTTAATGGAAACCAGTGTGTTCCTTTGATATGTATGTGTTCCTTAGTATTTTCCTGTTGACTGGGTTGTTAAAAAACACACAGCTTACAGATTAGTGGTCCACTAGCCCATTCTTCTCCATGCTATGGCGCACTCACTTATGGGCAGGGATAGATTCATGAATATTCTAAAATCCCACATCTTGCGGATAATGGCAGTGCTGCAGCATCCTCTGATGAACTTTGGGAACTCAGAAGTGTCTTAGATATTCTGCAGAACAAGTTTATGATAGCATATACCCATGCCAGATAAATCAGTATAGATGAATCTCATTTACTATTCAAAGGCCATCTGGGATTTAAACAGTACATGGAGGAGTGTAGGGATGGAGACCAGGAAAAGGTGGCAGTACTGAAAAAGTACTTCTGTTCAGTATTCACTGAAGAGGGGAAGGGTCAGGGACGACAGCTAGCCAACAGATGCAAGGGGGGGAGAGGTGAACACCAGTCCATTCACAGTGGAGAGAGTCCTGGAGGAGCTCACAAAACTGTAGATGGTAGGGCTGTGTGAATACTTTTTTTTCAAATATTCATCTGAATATTTGGTATTTGGATGCCAAATATTCATTAGTCGGCCGAATATTCGTATTTGGCACAGCCCTCCCCAGCACCCCAAAAACAGTACTGTCTTCCCACCCACCTTCTAGCAGTCAGCATATCCCAACCTCCTACCCAGCCAGCACATGCAATTGATTTATTTTTCTAAAGAAAAAAGTTTTAAGTGGGACCGGCACAACCCGCCTGCCTCCATGGCCGGCCCCCATCTTATGAACTAAAGTAAAGTGAAAGCCCACCCTCCTACCCACCCTGTAGTGCCAGCACCCACAATTAATTTATTTTCTTCTGCAAAAAAAGTTTTAAAGGTGACTGGCACAACCTACCCGCCTCCATGGCTGCCTTGGCCGGCCCCCATCACAGTAAAGTGGCAGTGATCAGCATGGCGTAAAAAAAACAAGAACACCCCTCCATCAGGAACAACAAGCAATGCCACTGCCAACAGACGCAGACAGTGCCCCCCTACTCCATCACATGCTGCACCCAGCACCAAAGTCTCCTTATTAGGAGATATAAAAAATTGCCCACCACTGGTCCGGCACAACCCTCCTCCTCCGCTGCTGACCCGAGCTAAGTGCTTGCCTTCTATGAATGAAAGCACATAAGTTGTTGTTATATAGAAGCCAAGCCAGCAGATCATGTGATCTGCTGGCTTCTGATTTACTATAGCAATGAAGCCGTGGGCACACATTCTTTCATAGAAGGCTGTGCTGGACCAGTGGCAGGCAGTTTTTTTTCATTCCTAATAAGGAGAATCGGTGCTTGCAGGGTGCGCGGGTGGGGACGGCAGATAAATTATCGTCTGTTGGCAGTGGCACTGCTTGTTGTTCCTGAAGTGGGGGGATTGCTCTTGTGTTTTTTTCACCATGCTGCTGTCATTTTACCTTAGTACATTAAGATGGGGTCCGGCCCTGGAGGTGGGCGAGTTGTGCCGGTCCCCTTTAAAACTTATTTTCTAAAGAATAAATAAATAAATTGCAGGTGCTGGCACTGCTGGGTGGGTAAGAGGGAGGGATTCTAGGGCTGTGCAGCCGAATATGAATACCTCCCGAATAGTCGTCTTTGGGAAGGGCTTCCAAATATTCGGAAGCCCTAATATTTGTGGTTTTTGGGAAATAATATTTGCTATTCACACAGCCCTAGTAGATGGACAATTATTAGGTCCACTTGTAGGATGGGGTATGTTCCTTTTTCAGGCCGCCTTTACTCCAGCCCCAAACATGTTCGGCACTTGCAGGAGGTAAAAACAGAGTTCTGTGGCACTGTCAATAAATCACAATTAGGACTACCACTGCAGTTATGCAATGCCCAGCTTGATGTTGGAGAGAGTGTTTCACCTGTTGCAGAGGACTGTCCAAAAATGAAAGCAATCATGTGGCAGGCAAAGCCCAATAAACAGAGACTGCATCCACTGACTACTGTGCATAAGGGTAACATAGTATCGTGCAGTAACAAAATGATGGAACTCCCAAGATCAATCCTGATACAGTCAACAGTACAATAGCATGATGGGAGAAATGATCAAATGCTGAAGAACTACCAATACATTCGGAAACCAAAACGTGATACTGTACAAGAAATTGTTCTTACACCTAACTGATATTTCTGTGTTCAATTCTTGTGTCATTTACAAGAGAAAGGGAGATAAAGGCCCTCACTCCCACTATGTTACTCAGCTCATAGAAGAGCTTGTGGAAGCTTACATTTGCAATGCTACTGCAAACTATAGATATGTGTCAAGTGCAGACACAGAACTACGCCATGTTGCCATATACTTTCCTGTGAAAATCCCTCCTATACCGAAAAAGAAGAACCCTACCAGACTTTGCAGGATTTGCTCTGCTAAGGCCTCATGCTGTTGGACAGTCGGTGGATCAAAACGTAAGAGAAGAACACACACGGAGGAGCTTCTGAAACTCGATACTACTGTCTTCCTGACTGCAATGTTCCACTGTGCGTGAGAAGATGTATCTAAATATATCACACATTAAGGGATTATGGACAACCAGTCAAACCGTCGTCTTTGATTTAGGGCTAAAGAAACTTATTTCATAACTGCAAATACTGTTTTTCTGGTTCTTGGGTAAGCAGTGTGGTCTAATGGTGTACTTGGTACAGTGTTTTGACCATATTCACCATGTCTAAATCTGCACTAACAAATATGTTAGAGAGTTTTGAAACTTTTTTTTTTTCCACAGTTGTTTGTCTCCAGCTCAGGCCCATTACTATAAATGCATGATGTGAATGCACTTTCAGTTATCTTGCTTTGTAAATACTGACCACAGTTATCCAAGAACTCATATCAGTTACTAAGATATTTCTTCTAATTGTCTATATTCACTATGGCTAAATTTACACTTCACTGAAATTAACAGGACTATTTTTGCAAAGTTGTTTTCATTCATGTATGACACTTCTGATTTGTCTAAGTAAACCTTCATCTAATACAGATCTTATTTGTAACAAATAAGTCAAGGGTGAAAAGCATCACAAAAGCTATACAAAAATATGGTTCAGTTTGGGTGCTGGGCCAGTTCTGAAGTTCTATACTGAGTTTACAGTAATAAACACATTTTATATTACAAGTGTTAAAGCAGCAGTGCAACGTAAAATTATTTTCCAAAAAAGCTAGTTTCAGCTTCAGTTAAGAAAAATATTAGCATACCAGTCAAATGTACTTGTCTAGGTACAGCACCTCCTATGCTGTGCACCATGAAACTGTTTTTAATTTTTTTCTGTCTTAACTCTTGCCAGGTTTACAATGCTATTTCTATGGAAAATGTGACAGCATCTTTTTTTCTTGAGAAAAAACTCAATTAAAACATTTATAAAATATTAAAATTTTGGTGGAATTTGAAAACTGTACCATCAAAATAAAACTGGAAGATGCATGGAATTTTTTATAGTGAAAAAAGATAGGGTCACATTTTGCCCAATTTAATTGCACTACTGCTGGAATGAAAAAAAAACATTTTCCTGAAAGTATTATGATAGTTAATGCTTTTATTGTACTTCAAATAGTCTCTGGGCTAGATATTCAAAACTTTGTGCTAGGTGCAAATATTTTGCGCAGGGTTAGCGCAGATCCACTGTATTCAAAAGGTCAACTAGCACGCGTAAACTGCATTAGCACTGGGCAAAATTATAATGTATGCAAGGGGCAAACTGAGGGGGCGTGTACATGAATACGAGCACAATGCTATATTCAGCAAATAGCGCCACACAAAGTGTTTTTGCATGACTTAGTGCGACACTTTGCGTGGTGCAGATTACTGCACAGGAAAAGGTAGTTTGAACTCTGGGCAAACCAGCTTTGCATGACTTTGTGGCTTTGTGCGGCTTTGCGTGACTTTTTCGTGGCTTTGCATGACCCAAACCAATAAGTATGACACATAGAAATAAGCCAGACATAGAGGAAACACTGCTCACTGATGGCATCTCTATGCTGTCATCATCTGCCACCAGTCCCAGCCATGCCAGGCAGTAAGTGGTGACCCAGCTCCCAGTGGACACCATGGCAGTGCGGTCATACAGCACACACCTGCAGACCACCCTTCTGTAGACATCAACAGATGCCAGCACACACATGCAGCACTCTGGGCATGGAGAGTGTTGAGGGGAGGGTGTACAAGTGGCCAGGCTGCTCCACAGACTGGGTGTGACCACAAGGCTGGGACAAGTCATGCAGTGCACATGGGCCAGTGCTGGGAATACTCCAACACCAGTGAGCCTGTCTGATGGTATGTGCCCCCCCAGCCACATACCGCACATCTGTACAGACACCACAGCACACACAGCCAGCCATGTATATGTCACTGTGAGCATCCCATGCCGGTGGTGCAGTGTCTGTGGGTCACACAACAGCATAACAGTAACGTCCACTGTCAGTAAACACCTGAAAGTTTGGCCTGTCACTGTGTACAGTGCAGTGGTCATCACTGTCCTACACACCATAGGCAATGAGTGTCCATCACACTACTGGCCCCCTTATTTATTTATTTTATTTATTTAGATTTTGGTGACCTGGTAAGCCATCTGAGACCAGAAGTCCCATTTCAGGGGTGACCCGGAATTAGTTACAGCAGATTACATACATTAGAATCAATATACAGTAGTTACAGTTGATAAATACAATGGAATAGATATTAAGCACTTAACACGGAAACAGCAGGCTCACAAAGTGTTAGACAGGTGCACAGTACATTTGACAATTTTGCATAGGAGTTTCATGGGAGAAATAGAAATTGCAATAGTAGTGAGGCATGACAAACATGACAACAAGCCCAGGCAGGGGGGCTAGCGATTACAACCACAGAGACTAAGTTCCAGAAGGTACACTTTAAGGCCTGACAAACCCTTGGAGAGTGGGCTTGTCAATCAGACTTGCTGGGAAGGCATTCCATAAGTGCGGAGCAGCATACTGAAAAGATCGCTTGCCTTGGTTAGTGCGAACCCAAGGGACGTCGAGGTGACGGTCTGCTGAGGATCGCAAGTTACAGCACTGTACTTTAGGAGTGAGCAGCCAACTCAGATGGGGAGGAGGGCTGAAAGTGTTGAATTTAAAGGCCAAACAGAGGAATAGGCCAACTTGTGCTGTATGGTGGGCCAGTTGAGGTCTGCAAGGACCTCACAGTGGTGCCTCCTGGGGGAGGAGTTGGTAGCAAAGCGTGCCACCCTGAGGTACAGCACAGTAAGTTTGCTTAGTTCCTTCTCCCAGAGGAACTGTAGCAGGGGAGCCCACCTGTAGGTCACCTAGCTATTGTTAGCACAACACTTTGCATGGTGCAGATTACTGCCCAGAAAAAAGGTAGTCTTAACTCTAGGCAAACCAGCTTTGTATGACTGTACTGTCTACTGTAGTGTCTGCTGTGCACTGTAGCATGAACTACAGTTTGACAATTGCATGCAGCACCACCACCTGTGCTTGTGCTGTGTAGTCCCCTGGGGCACAATATTCCATGCTGTACTGTACAAATGTAGCCTGCAGCTACCGCTATGCACTCCCAGACTGACCTACAGGTGGAGCTATGAGCAGATCCAGCCAGCCCCTCTACTTCCAGACTGACCTACAGGTGGAGTTGTGGGACACTGCAATAGCGCTGGGCAAACTGCATGCAAATCAGATCATAATGAGATGCTAATTTAGATGTTTGCCCACAGACTACCTAAGTAGGCTCATTTGCATGTCACTTTTGAATATCGCAATGTTTTGCCCCAGGCAAATGTGATTGTTCTGGGCAAACAGCTTAGCTCCAAGCTACACCTGCGCAAATGTGTTTGTGTGGCGCAAATGTTTTTGGAAATATTGTACATTTTTGCACAATGTAATTTCACATGCACTGCTGCTTGTAGCTTTACTGACTCCACTCCTTTGCTAGCACATACATTGGCCACATAGTTCACCTCTGCCTTTCTTCACGTTGCTGTGAACTGGAAAGTTGTTGTAGTTTGCACTACCTGGTTGCTATTTTCAGAGCTGTCTTATTCCCGGGCTATTTTTGCACTGCACTCCCAGCCCAGTTTGCCCGGCTTCCTTAGCATGCTATATTCAACAGGTATAGCACCGGGGCTATCTCTTTTGAATATAGCGGGCTATTAGGTCCGGGCTAATTTAACATGCCGGGCAGTGCTAATTTAGCCCTTGGGCAAAGTTTTGAATATCTGGCCCCCCTACCTAATAAAAAGTTTTGCATTACAGTTTATGACAATTGACTGAAATTGGTCTGATTTTTTGTAACCCCCAGATGCACATAGTACATTGTTATAGTGAGATGGAAAAAAACATGAAAATATATTTTTAATTTCTTACATTAGTTGCAAGACTATTAAAACAAGCATTTGTCAATGCCAAATGTTGTCGCGTTGGCATTGGCAGTGGGAGTGGCATAGTTAGAGACGCATAGTGCTGTGATTTTGTGAATGTGTTTCAAAAGGTGATGTTGCACAGCGAGCATGCCATTGTGCGCCACAGCTGCTGAAACATGTTTTGGGCAGGCTGTGAAAAATGGCAGCTGGACTGTTGATAAGGAGATGTGCACAAATGGCAGTGGTGAAAATGTGGCATGAAAATATTGCAGATTGATGAAGTTACAAGGGTGCGTGGAAACGGTGCAATGCACGCTTGCAACACAGTCATTGTATGGAGTTTCGGCACCAAATTTTCAACATAGGCATTTTAGGACCTCTGCTCATGAATAGTGTCACCATCATTTCCTCAAACTGTCCCAAAAACTGATTTCACACAGCAGCTGTGCAATTCTGTGCCGGACGTGCGAAAACACATTTCAGGCAGCTGCAGTGTTCATAAGGAGGTATTGAAAAATGCCGATGATGAACAGCTGGAGTGAAAGTATTACAAATTCACAAAGTCATGAGTGTGCGTGCAAACTGTGCAACGCACGCTCATAAAACATTCATTTTATTGACTTTTGTTCCCAAATTTTCAACATAGGCATTTTAGGGCATCTGCTAATGAACAGTGTCACTGTCATTTTCATCATGTGTCTCGAACATGGACTTTCCACAGCGACCACGCTATTCTGCGCCGGAACTGCGAAAACAGATTTTGGTCAGGATGTGAAAAATGACAGCAGTACTGTTCATTAGGAGGTGGAGAACAATGGCACTGTAGAAAATCTGGAGTGAGAATATTAGAAGTTTGCGAACGTACGAGCGTGCGTGCAAGCTGCGTAATGCACGTTCGTAACACAGTCAGTTTATGGAGTATTGTCACCAAATTTTCAACACAGGTATTTTAGGACCTCTGCTCATGAACAGTGTCACTGTCATTTTTGTAATGTGTCCCAAACACTGATTTTGCACAGTGAATGCGCTATTCTGCGCCGAAAGTGCGAAAACACATTTTGGCAAGGACGTGAAAAATGACAGCTGTACGGTTCACAAGAAGGTGTAGCAAAATGCCAAACTTGAGAATCTGGTGTGAAAATATTGCGAATACGCTAAGTTACGAGCGTGCGTTGCGCAGTTGCTACGCACACTCGTGAAACAGTCACTTTATGGAGTATTGTCACCAAATTTTCAACACAGGCATTTTAGGATCTCTGCTCATGAAAAGTGTCACTGTCATTTTCATAATGTGTCCCAAACACTGATTTCGCACCACAACCGCGCTATTCTGTGCCGAAAGTGCGCAAACACATTTCGGCCAGGATGTGAAAAATGAGAGCTGCACAGTTCACAAGAAGGTGTGGTAAAATGGCAATGTTGAGAATCTGGTGTGAAAATATTGTGAATTCACTAACTACGGTGTCGTTGTGCAGTTGCTACATCGCATGAAACAGTCATGTTTGGATTTTCCACCAAATTTGCAACATAGGGTTTTTGAGAGCCCCTCATGAACAGTGGCACTGTCATTTCTCATGTCCCAAAAGGTGATTCCATGCAGTGACTGCGAAATCACCTTTTGGGACAAATAACACCATAACAGTGCAAGAATTCATGAGAAGGGGTCTCAAAAACCCCATGTTGAAAATTTGGGGCCAAAATTCGCAAAAATGCCTGAGATATGTACTAAAGTTGAAAAAACCCTATCTATCCCATTATACAGCTTACTGGCATTTCCTCAGTTTGTGGTCGGCTTTGAAGAGTGCAGACGTGTTCCCGGTCCATCGATGATCATCGCGCCACACTCTGGAGGTAAGTATGGGGTGGGGGTGGGGAGGCAGAGTGCGAGTGGGTGGGCGAGGTGGGGGAGGGGGCACGGAGACTATGAGGGACCGTTTTCCTTTACAGGGCAAAAGAGAAACAAAACAAAACATTGTGGTACAGTTTTTTTTCCCAGAGATTGGCATGTGCTGGGTGGGCTCCCAGCATGCAGGTCTGTGGCGAAGGGGATTGGGCACCCTCATTGGCAAACAACATGGGGGCAGAATTTATGCCAATGGGATTAGGCACCTCGTGCACACAAACAAGGGGAGACACAGAGCCGAGCGGATTGGGCACCCCTCTGCATTAAACAATTGGGGGTTATTTTGTGATCGGGAGCGCGCCCCCATCAGCACACAAGGAAAGGGTGGGTAAGAGCCATGGGAACTGGGCACCCCTTGGCATTAAACAATTGGGGATGTTGCGTTGACGGGAGTGGGCTCTGCCGGCAACATTCAGGGTAGGGGCAGCTGACAGGGGGATTGGGCACTCGAAGTCAGCAGTTCTACGGCCAGTGTCCTGCCATGTACATAATGGCGGCGAGCATGGCAAGAAAAGTACCGCTGCATCTGACCAGCTTTGCTTGGATTGCGGCAGACCTTTTCTTAGATGTGCTTACCCCATTATGTATGCATGGTGTGGCGCTGGCATGGCTGAATGGGAACGCGACGCACCACGGTGTGCCCCTGCATTTGCCCAACAGCGACCGCACCTCTAAAGCTGCACTGTCCCATGATGTTGGCTGCGCAAGCGCGCCAACATAAAAGCTAATCTGACTTACAGTTATCTTTTTTTTCATCATACAGTGCATAACATATGGACCGTACAGAAGAAGAAACATAATTGGAAATAGCTTTTTGCAGGTACACATACAATGTTAAGCTGTTTGCTTTTCTTTAATAGGAAGACAGCAGTTTTATAACTGATTGTAGATAGTGGACCCAATATCATATTCTGAAACTGTCATAATAATATCTCAAATAGAAAAAAGATATACAGATTTACATGAGGTTCAAATTCCAGCAAAATCACCTGCAGCAGGGGGTATAAATTAATTATAGTGGAGAGCAGTTAAAGGGTTAAGTAAGCAAGCTAGTATTAACGCACAGCCAGGAACATAGTAAGGCATGAGGCTCCAGACTGAACACCTTCAGCCCCTGGAAGTGCATTAGAACTGTCTAATGCACATACCAGAGTGTCTTATTGCGCTTATAAAATGGGACCCTGAATTATACATTAATACTGCAATTAAAACCTCCAAACCTCCCAGGTCCTCACATGCTGGACCACAATGGGCCACAGGTCGTTCACCCATAGGGCCCCCCAATGGTTCAATTCACTCAACAATGAAACGCTTTCGTCTACTAAGCTGTGCCCCTTTAAAAGACAACTACGACTGCACCTCTCTACAACCAGCCAATGTGACTGCTTCTCCTAAAAGGTCCACCTCTACAACCACGCCTGTCACTGTTTGGCCCTAACCTCCCTCTGGCCAATTATCTTTGTCCTCCGCCTTCCTCCTTCTTGCCTTACTCCTTCCCCCCACCAGCCCCTACCTCACCCATCCTCTTCCATCATTAGGCACTTCTTACTTCTGTCCCTTCTACCTTGTACTTCTCATACCTACCCCAACCCCCTAACAATGGCCCTTCAGCCTGCCCACTCCTTCCTTACCCCCTCCCAGCCTCCCCACCCTTACTGCTTCCTAAACTGGCTTAACGTTGCAATTGTTATCTCTCCCTATTAAATACTGTTTGTTGTTTTTGAGAATCTGTAATATTGTCTACCTTTGTTTGTATGTTAACCTTCCATCTTTTGACATGGGACCTTTGTAAACAAGTAGTTCTTGATCAAAGGAATTTGTGATCCTAGAGTTTAATAAATAAATAAAAAAAGTTAGATTTTTACATAAAATAGTTCCTATTGCCTGTAAGGGATTGCTTCTTTTTTTTTTTTTCACTTGAGGACATTTGTCCTAAGTAGGCTTCCGCAGCTATAGTTATATATTGTGTCCTGTAGTTTATAGACTCCTCTGTGCCCCTTCCCTCAACAGCAAATCTACTGGTGAAACACTCAGACACTGTCTTAATGGTGTATGCTAGTTTAAAGTGTAATTTTTTCTTTAACTCAGTTTACATGGAGGAGTAATACTAATTATGAAAGCTCTGCACGAGCGGGTTACAAGTGGCATGTGGGGACAGCATGTGCTGTTTGAACAGTCGAAACTGATATTCATAAAATTTATTTAATTATTTTTTTCTAAAGGGGACACTAGTCAGAATTACCCTGCAATTTTGGTAACTAGATAGGAGATTGTCCCTGAAATACAGAGATGTGACTATACTGAGTGTGGGAACAGCTTTGGAGGTTGAAGGAAGAAAGAAACTACAGCAGGTGCTGCCAGGTGTCTTGGGAGCATACGTGAAAGCAGAACTGTAAGAATTTAAGTTAAATGCTTTCAAATTACCTGTCAGTCAATGCTTACAGTTATCAGATGAGTGTGCAACTCTCTCTTTGCATCTAACTGGACGAGCAAGTGGCTGCAGGGGGGAGGAGATCATGCACAAAAGAAAAGGAAATGCTAACTTTATTTAATACTGCTCCCTATCTGGCAATTCATAATCAAAAATATATGTAATTTAACTTGAAAGTAGCAATGTCAGGATAACAAGTAGAAAGGTAATGACACTGGCCATATGTCTAATTAGTGCATGACAAAAATGTTGGTTCCTTAAAAATCTAAAAAAATACTGTGGCCCAGATATTCAGACTGCATCAGGCAGTGGCGCAAGCCTGGGCGCAGCACAACTGGGATGCGCTGGGGCCAGGTCCAGGTCCAGGTCCAGGCAGTGGCGCAAGCCTGGGCACAGCACAACTGGGATGCGCTGAGGCCAGGTCCAGGTCCAGGTCCAGGTGATATTCAGTGGGGATGCACCATGGTGCAGTGCCATTTAATGTGGCACGGTCAATGCACATACTGCACATGGTGCAGTGGCACTGTGTCAGTGCAAGCCACAGATAGGGAGCACAAGGATGTGCCAGCGCAAGTGCAGTTGTGTTAGGCTTATCACCAGCGATATTCAGCAGGGGGCATGCAAATGAGGCCATAATATATGCAAGGTGCAAATGGGGCCATTTGCATGTCATTATGGCCCCATTTGCATGCCTTGCACAGGGCAGCCCGGTGACTTGCGCCTGGTGCCCTGCACAGCATGACGTGTGCAGTGGGGATCCTGGGTCATCCCCTGCCCCATAGCCGCGATCGTGGTATATGTAGAACATAGAAAGCCCTGGTAGTCTAGTGGCCCCTCCTCCTGAGTCCCCGATTCCCTGAGAAATGTAGAAAAGACCATCCCTGGTGGTCTAGTGGTCCCCCCTCCACCCAATACCCCAAGATATGTATAAAAGACCATCTCTGGTGGTCTAGTGGAACCCTCCTGCCCGTTGCTGTGATCACAGTACAGCTCTGTCAAAGAAATTCATGGTGATTCAGTGGCAGCCCTCACCCCTCCCTCCCACACCAGACCCCTTGCCCAGCCCGCTCCCCCCCATCATCAACGGGTGGCTGCAAGCCACCCGCATACCACCCAGCCCGAATGACAGGTACAATATGGCTGTAGGCCCATTGGTGTCTAGTGTGACCAATGGGCTTGCAGGGCATACTGTACTATTATGTAGTCACTCACATATTTGGGACTGTCTAGTACAGTATGCCCTCAAGCCCATTGGTCCACACTGGGGACCAATGGGCCTACAGCCCATAATGTACCTGTCATTCCAATGGCGGCCAGGGCGTATGCAGGTGGCTGCAGCCACCACTGATGGGGGTGGGGGCAAGGGGTCTGGTGTGGTGGGAGTGCCACTGGATCACCATGAATTTCTTTGCCGGAGCTGTACCGTGATCATGGCAATGGGCGAGGGGGCCACTAGACTACCAGGGACAGTCTTTTATACATATCTCGGAGGGTATCAGGTGGGAGGGGGGACCACTAGACCACCAGGGGTTTGCGGGTGCTTGCGGATGGTGTTCTGGTTGGGTGGGTGGCCACCCACATCTGGCGGCTGCTGTGTTGCACCATGCAATACTGCAGCCCACCTGTGGGTGGTCAGGATTTGTTCCATCTTTTCTGGGGCACAACTTTGAGCCCCCCTATGTGGTGCAGTGCAGGGTTGCGCCAGCATATGCACCGCACATCCCGAGCTGAATATCAGGATGTGCCACATATGCATGGGCACGCCCCCTGCATCTGCGCTGCATACAATTACATTGCACCATGGCACATCGGGATTTCTGCTGCGCCTGACAGCCCTTTCAATATCCTACTGGGGCGCAATGCGGGGTTGCACCAGGTACAACCCCTTGGAATATCCGGGCCTTAAAGTTTTAAAAATGTGCTCATTGATCTATAACCTATGCTGTGTCCCATTTGGGAGAACTGACACTTCTAAATGTAACCCCACTGTTACCCGGTGTTACTAGAATCCCAGTAAGACCTAGTGGTAGGCATGGAAGGCAGCTTGTGAAACTCCAGTTAAATGGATTTCACACTGTCTCACTCTGTTCTCAGTCTCAGCTGAGACTGAGGGATGACATCATTTTAGAACTGTCACAGCTGCATAAGCCGCAATGGAATGTTGCAGTTGGAGGTTAGAGTAGAAGGTTGGGGAATTTGAAGCCAGTCTGTGTGCAGTCTGAGAGAGAGAGACTGTAGTGCAGCAGAGTGTGTGCAGGCTCTCAGAGCTTTAAGCTCTGTTTCTAAGCTACTTTTGTTTTTGGTGTGTGTTTCCACCTGAAGAGGAACACAGGAACTGATAATTGAAGTGGTGAAGACCGCTCTCAATGGTTCAGAGCCCCATCCCTGAGGGGATGGGGGAAGGTGTCTGCCTGTTTTCCCGGGGCAATCCCCCTGGGTCTGGCTAAGGGAAAGAAGCTGCCTGTCTGAGTTGTGCTGAGGCACCAGAAGCTCTGTAAGAGATTTCTTGAGGAGGAAACGCCTGTGGGGCACCTGCAACCAAAGGGTGAGTTTCACTCTGAAAAAGGGCCAAGTGTTTTCACCTGAAACAGAAGGAAACTAAAGGGACTGTTACTGTGGGGTCAGGAAAAGACAGCCAAGTGCAATTGGAAGATGTGGGGATTGGACTGCTTAATTCAGTGGGGGGTCTAGAGTAATGGACAAAGCCACTTATAAGTATGTTCAAGTCCAGCACAAATGGAAAGAAAGAATGTGGGGATTGGACTGCTTAACCTGTGGAGGGTCTAGAGTAATGGACAATGCTCTTATTTTTAAGTATGTTCAAGTCCAGCACAAATGGGGAGTAAGATAAGTAGATTGAATGTGAAATACATTTAGCAAGAATTTACACAGCAAAATGTTAAAGGATGAGGTGTTTACAGTCCAGAGAAATGGCCGGGTATGAATTGTCTGAGTGAGATGTGGGAGACACCCCATCAGTAGTAACCAAATTCACCTCTATGGCTTTGCTCTGAGACACCTTTTGCTTTCCCTCAGGTACTTGGCCAGTGCCTGAGAAAAGTATCCAGACGTGGAATTAAAGAGGAGGATTCACAGATGGAGCCAAGGTGCTCTTAGGTGGTTTAAGGAGCCACCAGAAAATGTTTCCATGAAGTATGGAAGGTGTCCAAGTGGCTGACAAGGGAGCAGAGCTAAGGAAAACCCAGAGCAGTGTACAAGTTCGGGCTGTGTAACCCAAAGCAGCGTACAAGTCCAGGCTGTGGGCCCAGTGTGTTGTAGAGCCTGAGGGCTAAAGTGATGAGAATGTGTTCTGGTCTCCTTTAATCTGCATTACCAGGAGTATAGCCCCACGGGGGTCCATCTATGCTTTGTTTATTCTGTTTGGATGTGAATAAAAGCCACACTTCAGAATCCCACTTCTGGTATTGGACATTAATGTTATTACTTCCTGTGTTCGGAGTTACTTGAGTGCCCCTGTGCAGAGTAGCCAAACCTAGCCTTTGTGCCGAGTGGCCTATTCCTCCCCGAACCCAGCCCACCTGGTAGAGCTGTCAGATATAAACGGCATACCAGATAGGGGTTACAAAAATGGAGGCACCGCTGAGGATTTGGGTTTGGAATTTAGGGAGGAATGTAAGAAAGGTCACTCGGGCAAGAGGCTAGCGTCTTGGCTATCTGGCAGTGGATAGCCCAAAAAGCTGAAACAAGGTTAACTAATGTGCCTCTGTGTGCTGTTGTCCATGTGCTGCTGTCAAAATGCCAACTGTTTACCAAGGAGCAGTAAAGCATGAGAGTATATGCCCTTGTCCTGCATCAAATTACAGCATTTGCCAGCTTTTAAAAGTGTTTGTGACAAAGAAAAGTGTGGAAAACTATGAGTAGCAAAAGGAAAATTGTGCCCTAGATGTTGGAAATGCTTTCTTGTGAACTGAGAGACTGGTTGTGCTTAATGGCCATGAAAATGGTTGAAACGGTGCTCCTGCCGAGGAGCTTCAGTGAAAAAAAAAAGAAAGTCTGGTTTTGCAGTTTAAATCTGACTGCTCGAAGATCGCCATGAGGAGAAGAGCACTCGAGAGAAAAGAGGCTCATTTGCATGGCCTCGAGTGATTGGTAAGACTGCAATCGGTCCTACCCCCAAGCCAGCTCTAGAGCGACTGCCCAGCATTCGAGAGGGAGAGTGAGTGGAGTGTGCGTACTGGTTTATCAGGAGGAGAGTCGCGGTGACTGAAAGCGCTGTAAAAAGTGTGAAAAACTGACTTCTGTCTGAATTCAGGCTCAACCCGCATCTCGATTGACTGGACTGTGAGTGTGGTGTTTGAAGGGACAATCGGCAGGACTGCCAACCCACTTCTTTCCAGAGGCCTCCAACACTGGCTGCAGGCCGTTTTCCATTGTAACAAACAGCTACTGATAACAGTGAGTACCAACAGAAATAATTGCTCAAACTAAGTGATTTTGCCAAAAGCCAGCTGAATCTGTGTGTAGCAGTGTATTCGCTTTGCAAAGCAAGGACTGTGTTAAGTTTTCCAGTAAAAGCAAGCCTTTTAAGCGATCGACTGAGAGCATAATTATAGGTTCAGCATCAGTATAAGTTTCAAAGCCATGAGAGAGACTGTGAGTTGTATCCGATATGCAGCAAGAGTTACAGGCAATCCTGTGCTGGAAATACTGAGGCTTTAAGGGACTGTAAACTAGAGCAATGTTTTCAACAAGTGAAAAGTCCATGGTAAATCATATAAATGTGCTAGAATAAAGAACAGTGCAAGTCTGTGCAGTTTGAGCAAAGTTATCAGTAGAGTGTGTAAATTGGATGCGCAGTGGCTTGACCCAATTACAGAATGTTGATGTGTAGGAGTGCTGCCGCTGCCATTACAGGGTGGGGTGGTAATGTAAACACAGCAGCAGAGGAGCCATTTTGAAAGAGAGAGAAAGTTTTCAGTGAACTGGGACTTGAAATTACAGTGAGCGTTTGTTTGTTTTTCTCTGCAGTCATGGCTTCAGGACCAGCCCGCTATCCAAATCATGCCTGGGCTGTGGTAGCAGTAGAAGTAAACAAGTTAAGGGACATTGAGAGATGTTACTGTGGAGGATGACTGCCTCCTCATGTGGCGATTCCTGGATATCCAGTGCAAGTATGTTTGATGTGCTTAAATGCTGGAAGGGACGTCTTCATGGTACCTCACTGTTCTTGGTACTTAGAGAAATATGGTTTATTTAAAGTGCCCAAGATTCATTTGGCTCCCACATGGACAAAAGTTCAAGAATCTGCAGTTGGCAGCACACAGCACCAAACGGAGCTTGTTGGAGAAAGCCCCTCAGGGGAGTGTGGCACAAAGCTAGAGGGTGCAGATTTACAGACAGAACAATGTGCTGATGTTTCGGATTCTAAGTCGCAGAGAGACATCTCAGGAAGAGCATCAGTAGACCCATGGAGAGTGGGGCCTAGCCCAAGTCTCATAGGTGAAGATGAGATGAGGGAGGCCTTTGAATGGGAGGTTTCGACCTCCGTGCCCAGCGAAGAGTGGATAGTCTCAGAAGTGAGGACGACTGCTCACTCCTGGGCACAGATTCTCAGTGAGGAAGAAGAAGAGGGGGAACCTATGTCACCTTGTGAAAAAGGAACTGGTACACAGCCTCAAGCTCTTGCCTCAGAGGAATGCATGGAAGAGAGTGGTGATGCCACTGCCCTGGCTGTGCAAGAAGAAGCCAGGGATCCATTTTTTGTGTCTTTGAGAATGCGTAGCTTGCAGAACCAGGACTGGCCGCCCCCAAGCCAGGCCAGAGGTCTCAGGTTGACCCAAGCTAGTAAAGAGGAAAGACTGGTTTGTAGGAAGGCGAATGAAATCTATGTGATGTCCTTTCCTACCTTTCCTCGGAGAGTCTGGGAGGAGATTGAACAAAACAGAAAGTCCTGGATTTGGGCAGAAGCAATGAAATGTGTTCATCCTGGTGCAAACAAGCATATCAAGCAAGGATTGTTTCACAACAAATACAGCCAGTGGAAAAGAGGCAGGACACTGTTAATGGACACTGTTCAAATTGTGGATGGAGAGGGATGTGAAACCTTTCACAGTCTGAATTATGAGCGCCTGGACAGGGTAATAATTCAAGCATCTGACCTGTTGTGCTATTGGCCACAATGCAAAGACCTTCCTACTTATGTGCCCATGCCTACCAAATGGAAAGCAGAGCAGTGGGAGCCAGTGCTGCCACTCCAGCTATTGCAGTACCTATGTTGTTCTGCCAGTATGGACAGCCAGGACTCAGGTGCACCACATTCATTAGCTCTACAGTGTACTGGCTTCCCAGAATCCATCAACTGGCCCACCAGATGACTTCAGATCCCTGAGAGAACACCAGCCCAGCTGTATCCTGATTCATCCCCTGGTAATCGGATGACTTCAGACCAGCTGTTTTCCTTTTTGTTCCTGTTCCAAGGTTCCATCTCCAGAGATGACATCAACCCAGCAGTTTCCAGATGTGCCCTCCTGTCGTTCCCGGAAGATGTCCACCCAGATGTATCGGAAGAATGCTGCCAGGGAGAGTCTTCGACTGAGGACCAGGTTTGGTGCTGTTTTCGTTCTACAAGGGACTGGTAAGTCCAGACTTTTTTATTCTTATGACATTGCAGTACACACCCTACACTAGCAGACTCCAGATGTTTGAACTGTCCTCAAAGACTCTCCCCTTCGGGACTTTGGCCTGCTAGAACTGTGCTTCATCAGGCTCCGGCCCAGGAGCGACTCTTTAATGGACTTGCCTTCGGGCACTGTGGTCACTAGATGTGACTTTTAGGGCACTCCATCCCCCAAATATGGTGTATTGTAAATAATGTCATTGTTTTCTACTGTTTTCTAATGCATATACTGTTTTTTCTACTTTTCTAAAAAAAATATTTTTGGGATTTTCCAGTGTTTTGATGATAGGGGTTTAGATAGACTGTGCATGCAGATCAGGGGTGTGTGTTGTCCTTCTTTTTTCTTGCAGATGTTCCTGAAGAAGATAGAAGAGAAGACAAGAAGAGGAGGAGGGACTCTTCAGAGTCCCTCACTAGTACTTTAGAGTGTAGTATTTAAAGTACCGTTGTTGTTGTTGTTGTTACTCTGTGTAATTTTTCCTTTCACAGGTATGGTTGTACGGGAGTGTGGGAGTAATGCATAGGTATGGTATTAGCTCCTGGTGTATGGTTGCATAGTGTCCAGGGTTGGGGAGGTCCCCTGTTTGTTTTGTTTTGGGAAATTTGAGTTAGAGGCAGACAGGTGTTCCCTAGAGGGCTAGGGAGGATAGACAGGCTGAGGTACTGAACGGCCGTAGGGGTTGCAGTGCTGATCTATTAGGGCTATGCTCTGGAGAGTTCTACCAGATCCACTAGGTACCCATAGTTAGCAGGTAGAGTAGAGGCTGATATGTCAGCCAAAGGCCTCTAGGCCCTTAGTGTTGCCTGCCTGTGCTAGCACATTGTAGGGGAGAAGGTAGCGCTACCTCTCCGTAGTCAACACATAGGGAGAGATGGCCTAAGCCGGGTGATTAATGAATGCAGACAGTCATTTTCCTGGCCCAGGGTGAGTGTAACCCCCTGTTACCCGGGGTTACTAGAATCCCAGTAAGACCTAGTGGTAGGCAGGGAAGACAGCTTGTGAAACTCCAGTTAAATGGATTTCACACTGTCTCGCTCTGTTCTCAGTCTCAGCTGAGACTGAGGGATGACATCATTTTAGAAATGTCACAGCTGCATAAGCCACACTGGAATGTTGCAGTTGGAGGTTAGAATAGAAGGTTGGGGAATTTGAAGCCAGTCTGTGTGCAGTCTGAGAGAGAGACTGTAGTGCAGCAGAGTGTGTGCAGGCTCTCAGAGCTTTAAGCTCTGTTTCTGAGCTACTTTTGTTTTTGGTGTGTGTTTCCACCTGAAAAGAAACACAGGAACTGATAATTGAAGTGGTAGAGACCACTCTCAATGGTTCAGAGCTCCATTGCCAAGGGGATGGGGGGAAGGTGTCTGCCTGTTTTCCAGGGGCAACCCCCCTGGGTCCAGCTAAGGGAAAGAAGTTGCCTGTCTGAGTTGTGCTGAGGCACCAGAAGCTCTGTAAGAGATTCCTTGAGGAGGAAATGCCTGTGGGGCACCTGCAACCAAAGGGTGAGTTTCGCTCTGAAAAAGGGCCAAGTTTTTTCACCTGAAACAGAAGGAAACTAAAGGGACTGTTACTGTGGGGTCAGGAAAAGACAGACAAGTACAGTTGGAAGATATGGGGATTGGACTGCTTAACTCAGTGGGGGAGTCTAGAGTAATGGACGAAGCCACTTATAAGTATGTTCAAGTTCAGCACAAATGGAAAGAAAGAATGTGGGGATTGGACTGCTTAACCTGTGGGGGATCTAGAGTAATGGACAATGGCACTTATTTTTAAGTATGTTCAAGTCCAGTACAAATGGGAAGCAAGACAAGTAGACTGAATGTGAAATACATTTAGCAAGAATTTATACAACAAAATGTTAAAGGATGAGATGTTTACAGTCCAGAGAAATGGACGGGTATGACTTGTGGGAGAGACAGGTGAGAGACACCCCATCAGTAGTAACCAAATTCACCGCTACAGATTTGCTCTGAGATACCTTTTGCTTTCCCTCAGGTACTTGGCCAGTGTCTGAGGAAAGTACCCAGACGTGGGATTAAAGAGGAGGATTCCCTGATGGAGCCGAGGTGCTCTTAGGTGGTTTAGGGAGCCACCAGAAAATGTTTCCATAAAGTATGGAAGGTGTCCAAGTGGCTGGCAAGGGAGCCGAGCCAGGGAAAACACAGAGCAGTGTACAAGTTTGGGCTGTGTAACCCAAAGCAGCCTACAAGTCCGGGCTGTGTGCCCAGAGTGTTGCAGAGCCTGAGGGCTAAAGTGATGAGGATGTGTTCTGGTCTCCTTTAATCTGCATTACCAGGAGTGTAGCCCCGTGGGGGTCCATCTATGCTTTGTTTATTTTGTTTGGATGTGAATAAAAGCCACACTTCAGAATCCCACTTCTGGTATTGGACATTACAGTTATTGCTTCCTGTGTTCGGAGTTACTTGGGTGCCCCTGTGCAGAGTAACCAAACCTAGCCTTAGTGCCGAGTGGCCTATTCCTCCCTGAAACAAGCCCACCTGGTAGAGCTGTCAGATACAAACGGCATACCGGGTAGGGGTTACATAAAGCAGTGCTAATGACCTATCAGCTTGTAGGATTTTTCCTTCTTGTTTTATAAAACATTTTAATGCATGTTCATGTGACATGTTTCAGCCAATCATGTTTTTGGATTTTTCAGTGCCATTTTATAAATTATATTAACAGCTTTTCTACTTGCATTCTTTGTTTTCATTCTTTTTATTTTATTTGTTATTAAGTTTTCTCTTACACTGCTGGTTCTCCCATTCTTTAGTACTTATCTGCTTGTCTCCAACTTCCACCACTACCCTAACAGGCTGTATCCCTGTGGGACCTACACGGCACATACCAACTGGGACATCTACACAGCAATGATTACCCCCTCTATACCTCATGACTTTCCACCTTCTCAAATGGCCTTTCAGCACTGTCTGTATTACTCATGCAAGCACTGGTCTCCCCACTGGCTAAATGGTAAAACCTTTAGGGCCTAAACACATGGGTCATGGTCAGGAATGATCAGATTCCAAATTTGAAATCTGATCCAAACATTCAGAGTTTTGATTTGGGGATTTAATCGTTGAGAATCCTAAATCCTAATCAATTGGATTACAATCAAAGTCAATACGAAATGTGTTTCTGAAATCTGAAATTTGAAGTTCTAAGTTCAGACAGGAAGTAATTGAATCAGATTCAGATTCAGAGTCAGATACTCTGAAAATCCAAAAAAGTGCAGATGGATCAGATTCTGAAATACAGTATCAAATCACCATTAGTTACGGGTGCTGCAGGCACAAGCACATTCCTCCCAGATTGTGGATGCACTGCCACTATCGCCTCGATCTTGGTCACCAACTTACCAGGGCTGTGGGCTTGATCCTGTAATCAACCTCTCTCTTCCTCCAAGCTTGATGAAGGTTACTAGTGAGAACACAGGGTTAAATGTCTGAAGATTGTGCTCTATGCTTACTGACTCAGCCGGCAGCAGAAAGTCCATGCATGAATATTCATGGCCCTTGCCCTTCCCTCTTTACACTATAAGAGGGGAAGGCTAGCTGGAAGCTCAGGATATCCTGAGGTTGGCCTCTCTCAAAGAACTGCAGAGGGAACCAGCAGCAGAGAAGAGAGCTTAGAAGGAGCCCTGTTTCTCTTCACCAGGGGTCCTTTGACGATCAGCAGAAAAGGGAAATCCAGAATAGTCCTACCCCAAAAGGAAGAATAACCACCAGCCAACCTGAATGGTCCCATGGAGTAATGGTGGACCTCCTCTCAAAGGAGGTTGCCAGAATCCTTGTGGATACACTCCCACAGAGAAGTATGTAAGGGAGGGAACAACATGTAAATGAACCTTTATGTAAGTGCTCCAGAAGAGAAAGGGTACCCAGAGTAGTAAATAACCTGTAGCAATGGCTCATCAGAATGAGTGGCCTGGCAAGAAGTGGGCTGGACAGGGAAGTCCACTGTGTTAGGTCACTAGGACCATCAGTGTGCTGTCTGAAGGAAGACATACAGCTGGACCTACTATCCAAATATTTAGGAGTAAACCATAGTCCGACTGCTAATCCATGAGTTGCCACTATCTGTCACAGAGCCATATTTAGTCATGCTTGTCCCCTAGGGTAGTGTCTCGTCCTGCCTGAGAACAGTGCCAAAATGTATCTGGTCTTGTGGGTGATAATGCCCAATAGATTTTGTATTTGAGAATTAACTATGATACAGCAGAGCACAGTTAACTGGAGGGGAAGCAGTGGAAATGGTATAGACCATGCCAGTAGTAATTGTGAAGTAACAGGAAAAGTTATTTGTAAGAGAATGGGGAAGGTAATGCCCTTCAGAGCTGTGTATTGCCAATACTAAATGCATAACTTGCTTGATCCTAGCTCTTAGTACAGACCTTCAGTTTGTGAGTGGTTTCATGCTTGCTGGCACCACTATGTATGTGTTTGGTACCCCTGGTCCCCATCTGGCCAGACCTGTGGTGGCACGATGAGTAGAGGTACAGGATTCTTGCTGTGATTATCGAACCCTCACAGACAAGAATTGCCAACAAATACCCCTAGTCACAGGGAAGAGATGAGGAAGCATACACTTCTAAACAGTCAGATGGTCAGCAAATCAACCAGGGGGGACAGCACCCTGGACCTTGTCCTGACTAGTGGGGATTATGTGAGGGAACTAAAGGTGACCACTGGTGGGGAGTGACCGCTGTTCAGTATGGTTCACGTTGCAGATGGGTAAAGAGGGAGTAGTATCCAACACGAAGGTCCTGGACGTCAGAAGGGCCAACTTCGCAAGGATGGGGAAAGTAGTAAGAAGGTACCAAGCCAGAATCCTACCCAGTATGGACACTAACTAGAGATGGGAGCTCATAAAGATGGGGATAATGGAGGCAACCAAAACCTGCATCAAGGCTCAGAGTAAGAAGTCTAGGGCGAAAAGGCCAAGCTGGTTGAGCAGGGATGTTATAGAACAGGTAAGGAGGAAAAGAAAGGCCTTTAGGAGATACAAGAAAACAGGGAGTGGGGAGGTCAGGGAGGAGTACCTGAAAGTAGCAAGGGAGGTGGGAAGGGCAGTAACAGCATCAAAGGCATCAAAGAAGCTCAGGCTAGCACAAGGCATTAAGAAGGGAGAGAAGGACTTCTTCAAGTACATCAGGGAGAAAAGGAGCTGCAAGGAATAGATAGTGAGGATTAGGATGGGAGGGGGATGGGTGGAAAAGGGGGGAGAAAAGGCAGAAGCACTTAATGACTACTTCTGCTTGGTATTTACTAAGGAGAAAGGGGGAAGATACTTAAGGGGAGGGCAGGAATGGTGGGGGGAAGTAGTGACAGACAGGGTAATAACGTAAAGTAGGGTGCTGGAGGGTTTGAGGGTGCTGAGGGTGGAAAAGGCACCAGGTCCATATAGCATCCACCTAAGGAAACTGAAATAACTGGCAGAGGTCCTATCGGGCCCCTTGGCAGACCTGTTCAGTGCCTCACTGGATGTGGGGTGTGGTACCTCAGGATCAGAGGATGGCTCACGTGGTACCCCTCCATAAGACTGGCCCCAAGGATGAACTGGGGAAGTATAGGCCTGTGAGCCTCACATCTATCATGGGGAAACTGATGGAGCCAATCCTGAAGGAGAGGCTGGTACTCTTCTGGAGGCCATTGGGATGCAGGACAGCAGACAACATGGCTTTGTCACTGGCAGATCCTGTCAGACCAACCTGACAGAATACTACAACTGGGTAACTAGACAGTTGGATGGGACCATGCAGTGGATGTCCTGTATCTGGATTTCAGCAAAGCATTTGACTCATGCTACATGGGAGGCTAGGAAGTAAGCTTGAAGGCAGAGGTGAGGGTGCCAAGCTGGTGGGATGGGTAAGGAACTGGCTGAGTGGAAGGCAGCAGAGAGTGGTGGTGGGTGGGGAGCTCTCATCACCAAGGGAGGTGACAAGCAGTGTTCTACAGGGCTCAGTGCTGGGACCACTGCTATTTGGGATATTCATTGCTGACATTTCAGTGGGTATCAATAGCAAGATCAGTCTGTTTGCTGAAGACACCAAGATGGGAACAGTGATGAATGACCAAGAGCAATGGCAGGGGTTGCAGAAGGATCTGACAAAACTAGACACCTGGTTGGACACCTGGCAAGTGGGGTTCAATGCCAAAAAGTGCAAGGTGATGCATTTTGGGGCAAGGAACCCAAAAAGGAGCTACCAGCTGTGTGGGGTACAGCTTGCCATTACTGAGGAAGAAAAGGATCTGTGGGTAAACATTACAGGTTCAATGAACAACTCAGCACAATGCAGAAAAGTGGCCACAAAGGCCAACCAAATGCTGGGTTGTATAGCATGGGGTATAACCTCAAGAAGGGGGGAGGTTATTCTGCCATTGTATAGATCGCTGGTAAGACAGCACCTGGAATACTGAGTACAGTACTGGCGACAGTACCTGAAGAAAGATATCAAGTTGCTGGAGGGGGTGCATCGCAAGGCAACAAATATGATCCAGGGACTGCGGGATTTACCGTACGAGAGCAGACTGAGGGAATTGAACATGTACACACTGGAGGAGAGGAGGGACGGGGAGATATGATTGAAACCTTTAAGTACATGACTGGCATAAACAGGACTGGGAAGGAGGGACTTTTCAAGGTGAGGGAAGGAAGGGATACTCAAGGCCTTACTGTGAGATTGGGGGGGGGTAGTTTCAGGAGGGAGATGAGAAAACACTTTTTATGGAGAGGGTGGTGGCCAGTGGGACGTTGCTGGCAGAGGTGATATCCAGCAGGACAGTGAGCTGCTTCAAAAGGGGCTGGGACAGGGGAAGGGTTAAGGGTGGGGGAGGGAGGAGGGAGGGGAGTTACTGAGTGGGGGCTAGCTGCAAAATCGAGCAGACTTGATAGACCTTTGGACCTTTATCTGCTTGCAAATTTTATATGTTCGTATGTTTGTAAACCTCGGTCTCCAGCATAGCACTGTGGTGGGCTACTACTGAGCCATCGGGCTATCTTTATTTTCATTCTTTGATGACACTCTAAAGCATTTTGTCATACTTTGTAAGAAAGACTCTATGTAAATCAGCACACTATTGTACTGAATTTAACGTATAAACTGAGTACACCAAAAAACAAATCTTTTAAATTGTGACCTAAGGAATGAGTCACAAACCTGCAGAATCTCTCAAACCTTGGACCTAAACTACATGCAAACTCATAACATTTGGTTACATAGCCTCATTTCCAGTTGAATCCTGTCAAGACCCCAGAACAGGGCTGGCCCGGCGACGCTGAGGGTTTAGGCACTGGACACCACACCTCGTGCCACGCCGGCGACCCGGGTTCGGGAACGAGCCAGGGTCACTGGGGTCAGCAGGGGGGGAAGAGATTGAGCATCTGAGGGACTGCTCTCTCTTCCCAGGGAGGGATAGGGGGTAGCGCTTGCTCCTGGGCAGCCTCTGGTGGTGAATCAGGGGTGCCTAGCATGGCGACGCAGTGAGAGTATTAGGGGGTGGAGTTTGCTGCTCTGCATTGCCTGGCTTGCTGCAACCCGAGGGGACAAGTAAAGAAAAATGGAAAAAGGCCTCTCATCCCTTTGGTGAGATGACGGTGACTGCAGTGACTCAGCCCATATCCCAAGCACTGGCCCAACACACCAAAGATCGTCCTCCATCCCCAACCCGATGGCCAGCCAGATAGGCACTACATACTTAAGGAGCACACCGCCGAGGGGGCAGAATCAGCCCTGGAGATGGTACCGGGGGTCAGGCCTGCCGGTGGGGGCGTCGTTCAGGGAGGAGATCAGGGAAGAAGTGAGGGTTCAGGCTGGGAGTAGGGCAGATGTCGAGTGGGTACACCTGAAGGATGCCCGTAGGGAGGAGAAGAGAAATAAAGTTAAAAAAAAAAAGACCCCAGAACAGCCTTAAATTACTTCCATGCCACTGTGATGTGTGGGTTCTTGGCCCCAGAAGCTGACACTGTCATCCATGGATGAGCCTACTGGTGCTTCTGCATTACTTAGCAGGTATTTACATTTTAAAGTCATTAAGAAGGCTGCAGGGACTGCAGGCACTTTTGCTATAATTGGACCAAAAAAGGTCAGTGTACAGGCGACAGTGTCCCTTTAAATAAATAAAGTAAAAAAATAAATGAATAAATCCATTTTTGTGGAATCACATTCTTGTTTTTTTTTTTTTTGGCTACACTTTCATTTTGCCTCTTTACAAAAATGACCTTGTGAAAATGAAAGATTTTGTGAAATTCATGGTCAGGCAAAACTATGAGCAAAATTGACTTCAGATTGATTCACTGGTCCTTTATTCTTACTAAGGAATAATAATAGTGTCTCTTTAAGTTGCCATTACTTCCCCACATAAATAAGTTTGTTGTGAAAGTGTATATGATGAAACATATGCTGATGTAAGACCATACCACTAAAATACCACTGCAATGTACTTTGAAAAGCCACCATCAAGACATCAGTTACCACCAAGCAACTTAATCTTATGATAACACTGTTTATTTCACAAGTCTAGCTGATTTAAGAAGGGGAACACAAGTCTGCCAGCTCAGTGATTGGCTGAAGGATTCCAACAAACTACCAATCAGGGTGGCTTGTTCCAGTCTGTCGCTGGGGGCTTCTTGATGGCCATGGAAATGTAGGTAAAAGGTTTCAAAACAAGTCTTGACAGTCAGCCCAATCCCCCTTCCTCCTCCAGCCAGAACTGAACATACAAATGTTATTTTGTGTAAGAGGATCTGCAGCTTTCCCAGAACAGAGAGATTTACACTGAGGTTGCTGGTCCTACAGTGCTGCAAGGGGAAAAAATAGGAACTTACTGCGTGCAGTACTTGTGTGGTGAGCAACTGACTTGACCCTGTGTACACTCTACACTGAACTTTTTAAGGGGGGGGGGGACAGGAGTGGTGATGTCATATACAACCTTAGAGCATGAGGTGGGGGTGCTGATAGCAGACTTCCTTTTACTGTACTTTTTTTTTTGCTTACTGTTCATTTTTCCTCCCTGATTTTTTTCTTTCATTCCTTACCCCACCCCAACCCCAGTCTGCCCATTTCCATTAATTTAACACGCAACTGCACATACTCATTGCTGGTAGGTTTCCTTTACTGGGGCCTGACAATACAACCCACAGGACTTTCACCAAGCTTCACACAGAAACAGGGCTGTGGGCATGGTTGGTTTGATGAAAATTTGAATCCTCTGAAGCATCTGAAGGGTCAATTTGCAAAATAAGAAATTGACGTAAAACTGCATAATAAATAATGTCCCACATATATGCTAATGTCCTGTTTGAAAGAAAATAAAAGGGACAGGAAATTATTTCTTATGTGCAGCTACTTGTAATATTACTATTTTCAGAAATTATACCCCCAAAACATGAAACTGTGTAACCCCTAGGTGACGCTATCCCAAGGGCTACTACCCCTGCCTGCATGACTAGTTGCAAGTTAAAGGGCCTGGGTACTGAAACGGGTGCCTCCACCCAGAGGACAGGGTTGTTAGTAACAAGGATAACCTGGGTGCAGCCCTCTGGGACACTGTAATCCCCCTCTTTCCCCTCCAGTGGCCTAGACAATATGCAACTAACACTTTCACAGTAGCCACTATTCAGCATACAATTCCCCACACTGTTTGCACTTACCACCAGGGCTGGTTCCACCAGTTCGACCCTGGAGTCCCCCTGTAAAACAAGGTTAGGCACAGCAAATAACAACAGTACAGTGCTTTTGGTACAAACTAGAACCATAGTCAGATTAAATGCAAAAATAGTTAGATCTGATTTATTCAGGGGAACAAGGGAGGGGTGTAATCAGGTTGATTGGTTCAAAAACTGATCTAGTCAGGCAATTATGCATGCACTTTTAGTCCCTGCGCAGTCACATGCTCTGGGTACCCAGGTAGGAATGAGGTGGGCTAGCCAGGAACGTTGCCCAGGGAAGGCCGGCGTCGCAGCTGGTTGGGGCCCTGTGATGGAAGAAAGAAACATGCACTACACATATTATTTGTAATCTGAAGCCAGAGGGCTCAGTTCATGAAAGAAAAGACAATAAGGCAATCAGATGACAACACTTTAGATTTAGCTGTTGTTGCAGGGAGCTACCCTGACGTTTATTCACGATACCCAATATAGGACACAGGCAGAACGAAATTGAGAATGCCGGTTGATGAGCTGGAGTGCCAGGAGAAGCAGGGCCCACACGAATCACTGAGGCATCATTCCTGTTCAAGGCATTGAGCAGGGGGCTGATCCCCAGGCAGGTCTCTCGTCGATGGCTTTCTCTGTGTAGAGAGTAATCTGGCTGGGCCAGTGTGACAAGGCCCAGGCCAAGGAGAGATGAAAGCGGATTCAGTCCAATGGGACTGAATGCAGCCTCCAGCAAGCAGAACACAGTTCAGCACACAGTGGAGAACCAAATTGTTATCCAGTAGCACCACACAGCACATTTATAGTAAGGAAATACCATTGTACCAGGTGGATGGCAGGCCGGTCACAATTACATAGTCTCTGCGCTATCCGGGATTCCAGTGCTATCCCAAGGGCTACTACCCCTGCCTGCTTGACTAGTAGCAGGTTAAGGGGCCTGGGTTCTGAAACGGGTGCCTCCACCCGGAGGTCAGGGTTGGTAGTGGACAAGTTAACCTGGGCACAGCCCTCCGGGACACTGTAACCCCCCTCTTTCCCCTCTAGTGGCCAGAACACTGTACAATAATCACTTTCACAATACCCCTGGTACACCACACAAGTACCCACACTGTTTGCACTTACCACCAGGGCTGGTTCCTGTGGCTCTACCCTGGGGACTCCCTGTAAAACAAGGTTATGCACAGCAAATAGCAACAGTGCAGTACTTTGAGCATAAACTGGAACCAGTCAGATTACATGCAGAAAAAGTTAGATCTGATTTATTCAGGGGACTTGAACAAGGAAGGGGCAAAATCAGGTTAATTAGCTTAAAGGTTCTATCAATCAAGCAGTTATGCATGCGCTTTGAGTCCCCCCACAGTGTCACACCTCCAGGTACCCAGGTGGAGAAGAGATGGGCTAGCCAGGACTGTTGCCTGGGGTTGCAGCTGGTTGGGGCCCTGTGATGGAAAACACAACATGCACAGTACACAATATTTGTAATCTGAAGCCAGAGGGCTTAGTTTGTAAAGGAAATGGAAACAACAAGACAATCAGATGACACACTCAGATTAAGCTGTTGTTGCAGGGAGCTACCCTGGTATTTATTCACAATACCCAAGACTGGACACAGGCTGGACGAAAATCGAGACTGCAGGTGGTTGATCTGGAATGCCAGGAGAAGCAGGGCCCACACGAGTCGCAGAGGCATCGTTCCTGTTCAAGCGTGGAGCATGGGGCTGATCCCCAGGCAGGTCTCTCTTTGATGGCTTCTCTGTACAGTGGGTAGTCTGACTGGGCCAGTCTGGCAAGGCCTAGACCGCATGGAGACAAATTCAGATGCAGTCCGTTTTGGGCTGGATACAGCTTCCAGCAAGCAGAACACAGTTCACACAGTGGGGAACTAACTTACGACCCACTAGCAGCTCATAGCACATTTACATGTGCGGGAATTCTACTGTACCAGGCAAAGCGCTCCCCAGTCACAATCACAAAGTCTCTGCATACACCGGGAGCTTTGGGGTAGCTGGAATGCCTGACAGGCTGATCGCATTCAGCAAAATCTTCGGTCTTCTTCAGGTTGAGCCTGGCCCACTTCAGTAGCTTACTTAAGTCACACAGACTTGGATTTAGTCCAAAATAATTCTCTTCTCTCCCTCTCAGGAGCAGCTGTCAGACATGTAAGCCAAAAACTCAGCCTTTTAACAGTTTTCCCATGCGAATCCACTCAGGATTGCTGCTCAAAACCACTTCAGCTCCTCTCATTTCACTTCCCAGCTCAGAACTAACTGAAAACTGCAAGCAGCCCGGGACTTCTCCAAGATCCAAAATATTTGGTTGGCTGATTTGGCTGTCAGTCAAAGCAAGAGCTCCCCCTTCAGTTGCAAAAAAGGTGCAAAAAACTCAAACCACAGTTCCTACAGATTTTGAATTCAGACAGCTCCTGTAGTCCGGCTACATTTTAGGTCCCACCAGTACTGTTTGGACCAATTTGCAGTCCAGGACCAAGACAGTGGAGACAAACAAAACAGTCCTTGCTACAAAGAGAGCAGGTTAGACAAACTACATCATCATCACGCTAAATGATTTTCAGTAAATAGTTACATCTTTCAACAGAGCTCCCTCTCAGATTACTTAAACTGCAATTAGGCAGCTCTTAAAGAGACAGTACACAGAGGCTATACAGGCTCTGGTAATCACATTTAAACTGCTAAAACGCAGGACACTAGCCTGGCAGTGAGCATTTAGGTAAGCTCAAGGAAGACTTTTTGGGAACCCCCATTTGTAGGGGGGTTACACCAGCAATCACTAAAGTCGTGACAGGCCGATCGCATTCAGCACATCTTTGGTCTTCAGGGTTTAAGCCTGGTCACAGTTCAATGGCTTTAATCTCTCTCTCTCTCTCTCTCTCTTGATTTGGATTCAGTCTGAACTATCCACAAGTTCCCTCTAAGGGAAAGCAGGAAGGCAGGCAGGCCAAACTCAATCCTTCCACAGTTCTCCTACGTGAACTACATGGAAACTGCTGCTCAACTGCCTCAAGCTGTTGACTCTAACTCTTCCCAAATCAGACTGACTTTCTGCTCGCTGTGCCCATAAAGCGGGGTACAATTAAATGGCTCAGCGACAGGGTCTGAAATAAAGCTTCTCTTATCTCTACATGCAGGAGAGCTGAAGGCAGGCATGCCAGACTCAGCCTTCCCGCCAAGTCCCCATGCTACCCCGTGGGGCAGCAGCTCCATGAGCTGCTCACTCCTCCAGCTCCAACTCACTTCTGCCTCACTGCTGCAGGCAGCTTGGGAATTTCTTTCTGATCCAAAAGGTTCAAGTGGTTGATCCATCTGTCTGTCAAAGCAAGGGCTCCCCCTCCAGGTCTGTTTTGCAGCAAAAATGTAAAAACTACAATTCCTACAGAAATTTGCTCCCACAAGACCCCTGGGGACAGGCTCCATTTTAGAGTCCTCAAAGGCACTGATCGTTGCTGACTGGCAGTCTAAAACCAAAATGGTGGTGCCATACATAAAGTCCATGCTGCAAAGAAGGCAGATTAAACAAACTACAATACTAATGCCATTAACCCTTAGGCTGCCAGAAGATTTAGAACATATAGGATTTTAGGATGTGTATACATGTTGGCAGCACAGCAAGGGTTAAAGCAGATAAACAGTAAACATTTACAGATTCCAATAAAGCTCCCTCTGTGCAATTAGTGATGGCAGAAGAGAGCGACAACACTGAAGCCACGGTGGGACTCGAGTCTAGACACACTCAGCCGCTACCCAGGATAATTATACACTGCAAAATAGGCAGCTCTGAAAGAGACAGGCGTAGAGGTGATTAGGCACTGTCATGCAATTTCTTTTTAAACAGCTATAACACAGGACACCTGCCTGGCAAAGGGCATTTAGATACACCCAAGGAAGGTTTTTAGGAACCCCCATTTGTAGGGAGGTTACACCTGTAAACTGCGTTTTCTGCATTGTTTTTTTTTTTTTTTTTTTTGACAACATTCTGAATAGCTCCTTTCATGGAGCCAGGAATGCACAGCTTTGTTTATGTTCTTCACTGCATGGCTTATGGACTTTGAGCACTGTTCTGATAGGTCACCAGAATCGATTCTTCTGAAGCTACTGGCACGATCTCAACTTGTAAGCTTGCACCAGGAGGAGAGGGAGCTGCTTTTCCAGCTAGGCTTTCCCTCCAACAGACAGACTACACAACTCACCATTTTTTCAACATAGAAACACAGACTGACGGCAGATAAGGACCACTTGGCCCACCTGGTCTGCACATTTCCCTACCTACTGGATAAGCTGCAGATCCTAGTTAACCAACAGCCTACTTCTTCCTATCCCCCATCAGAATTGCCTTATGTCTGTCCCATGCATTCTTAAACTCCCCACGACCTCCTCATGAAAGCCTTTCCATGTGTCCACCACCATCTCTGTGAAAAAATACTTCCTCACATTGCCTCTGAGCCATCCTCCCTCTATCATCAAATTGTGCCACCTTGTTCTTGCACATCTCTTTTTCTGAAAGATGCTACCCTCTTGGATTTTACTGATTCCCTTGAGGTATTTGAAAGTTTCTAGCATGTCCTCCCGCTCCCTCCTTTCCTCACGGGTATACATATTAAGCTCCTTTAGTCTCTCTTCATATGGCCTCTGTTGCAGACCCTGACCATTTTAGTTGCCCTCCTCTGGACTGCCTCCATCCTGTCTATATCTTTGCAGAGATGAGGTCTCCAGAACTGCACACAGACTCCAGATAAGGTCTCACCAACTGTCTGAACAGAGGACTAACAACTTCCTGTTTTCTACTGGTGATGTCTCTCCCTATACTTCCCAGTATCCCCCAGCCATTCTTACTGCCTTATCACATTGCTTGCTGACCTTTAGGTAATTTGATATGACTATCCGCAGGTCCCTTTCCATTTTTGTTATTGTTAATATGCCCCATTGTGTACTCTTCCCCTGGGTTTTTGTTTTCCGGGTACATTACTTTGCACTTCTTTGCATTGAATCTAAGCTGCCATACTTTTGACCATTCCTCCAACCTTGCCAAGTCCCTTCTCATTCTTTACACATACACACACACACACCCTTGTGTATCAACCCTGTTGCAGATCTTTGTGTTGTCACCAAAGAGGCATACTTTTCCTTCCAGTCCCTCCACAATGTCACTTATAAAGACATTAAAAAGGACCGGACCCATTACTGATCCCTGCAGTACCCTGCCAATAACCCCCCTTTCTTCGGAGTGAACTCTGTTTACTATTATCCTCCATGTCCTGTTGTCCAGCTAATTTTTTACCCAGGCTACCACCCTGGGACCCACTCCCAAGCTGGCTAATTAGTTTATTAATCTTTTGTGCGGGATTGTGTCAAATGCCTTGCTAAATTCTAGGTAGGCCAGGTCCACAGTCCCTCCCTGGTCTACTACTTTGGCCACCCAGTCAAAGAAATCTATTAGATTCATCTGACATGACCTTCCTGTTGTGAATCCATGCTGCCTTGGATCCTGTGCCCCGCTGGCCTCTAGATACTCAACAATTCTTTCTTTCAGAAGTGATTCTATCATTTTCCCTACCACTGAGGTCAAGCTAGCAGGACTGTAGTTTCCTGCCTTTGCTTTGCTCCCACTTTTGTGAAGGGGAATCACATCTGCCCTCCTCCAGTTCTCAGGTACCACACCATTCTCCCAGGATCTGTTAAAAAGGGTAGTCAGCGGTGTCACTAGTTCTCCCCTTAGTTCTTTTAGAATTCTTGGGTGAATCCCGTCAGGCCCCATTTAGTTGTCCATCAACCTTCCTATCCAGAGTGCTTCTATTGATTGGATTAGGTACCTTCCCCTCCTCTTCGTTTGTGAATACTGAGCAGAAGTATTCATTCAGTATCCCTGCTTTTTCACTGTCCCTCTCTGCCCACCCATGCTCCCCTTTATTAAGCCTCACTATCCCTCTCTTGGTCTTTCTTTCACTCCCTAATGTACCTATAAAATGTTTTATCCCCCTTTTTAACTGAGTTGGCTATCTTTTCCTTGGTTTGGGCCTTTGCTATTCTGACTGCCTTCCCCACTTCCTTCTGCTTTAACTGGTACAGTTCTCTGTCCTGCTCTTTCTGTGTTTCCTTATACTTCTTGAATGCTGTCTTTTTCTCCTTAATCTTCCCCGCCAACTCTTTTGAGAACCATAGTGGTTTTTCCTTTCATTTTGATTTATTTGCTTCACACAAAGGCTTGTTGCCTCTGTGATGGTAGTTTTGATGTTTCCCCTTTGTTCCTCCACCCCTACTTCTTGCCTGTTTGCTAGTGCTTTTCTGAGGCACTATCCCATTTCGACAAAGTCAGCCCTCCTAAAATCCAGTACCCTCACTTTTGCATGGCTTGACTCTGTGGCTGTGTTTATCGTGAAACACACTGTTTGGTGGTCACTTGTTCTCAGATGGCTACCCACTTTTAGATCTAAGATCCTCTCTCTATCCCCATTTGAGAGTACCAGGTCTAAGATTGCTCCCTCCCGAGTGGGTTCCAACACTAGCTGTCTGAGGCATGCTCCCTGTAGGGCATCAATAATGCCCCTGCTCTTGGATGTGGCTGCAACAATGGTGCTCCAGGTAACATCTGGCATATCCAGGTTTCCCATCAACAATATCTCCCCTTTTTCTGCCATCCTAAGGATGCCTTTTATCATTTCCTTGTCCATTTCCTCCCCCTGATACGGGGGTCTGTATACAACCCCCATGCGGATTGTGGTGCCTTTTCCAGTCTCCAGGGTGACCCACAGAGCCTTCTCTCCTCCCTGTTTAATCAAATCAAATCAAATCATTCTTTATTTATGAAAAGATGCCTTTCTAAAACCAACATCTAATTAAAACACGTCAATGAACAATACAAAAAAGATTAAGACTAATAATAAATAAAGACAACAGCAGCATTAAAAATCAGGAAATGCTAGGGTAAAAACGTCAATTTTCAAGGCCTTCTTAAAACTTTGGATGGTCAGGCAATCTCGTACCCGATGAGGTAGAGAATTCCACAGAGTCAGGGCCATAAAACGATATGCCTGGGAATCTCTAGCAATCCCTCATCAGTGGATTGGAGAGGGCGGAGGGGACAGTAGGAGTGAAGAAGATCTTGCAGGTAACCCAGTCCCTGATCATGTAGGGCCTTACAGTCAGCAAACTGACCTTGAAGGTGATCCGCCACTGAACTGGCAGCCAGTGCAGTCTGCACAGTACAGGTGTTATATGACCGGTCCTAGAGGTACCAGTCAATAGCCTGGCTGCCGCATTTTGCAGTAGCTGCAGGAGGTGGATATCAACCCCCAGTAGCCCAAGGTAGAGGGCATTGCGGTAGTTGAGGCAGGAGGTAACGAAGGCATGGACCAAAGTTGGAAGATCATCAGGGGGGCCAGGTGCTTTACCCAAACGATATTTCTCAGATGATAAAAAAATGTTTTGACAGCTGCTGACACCTGCAATTTAAGGGTCAAGCAGTCATCAAACATAACGCCTAGGTTCCGAACCTGGTCTGAAGTAGTTAGCTGGACAACTCCAAGCCAAAGACCCAAAGAACAAAGACCCAGCCAACAAACTTGACTCCTGGTTCCACAACCAACACCTCAGTTTTTTCTGGGTTTAACTGCAGCCAACTCACATTCATCCAGTCCTGGATCTTGGCAAGACAGCTATTAAAGACTGAAACAGCATCGTCCTGGCCAGGCACGAAAGACATGTACAGCTGAGTATCGTCTGCATAGCAATGGAAACTCAAGTCGTAACACTTGATAATTGCTCCTAACGGCAGTATGTACACCACAAACAACCTTTTAGTTCAGTTGCTTTGATCCTTTCCCTTATATAGAGAGCTACTCCTCTTCCTCTTCTACCCTCCCTGTTCCTACTGTAGATTTTGTACCCTGGTATGTTGACATCCCAGTCATGGTTCTCTGTGTACCATGTTTCTGTGACTGCCATGATATCCAGGCATCCCTCTCCCATCAAGGCCACCAGTTCAGGGAGCTTGTTACCTAGACTACAGGCATTAATACTCATTGCCCTCCATTTTTTTATGGCTTTACCCCTTTTAGCCCCACCCCTGTCCTTACTGCCTTTGCCTTTTCTCCATTTACCCCTGCCCTTCTCCCTATCGACTTCTCTGTCTTGGTGTTTTTCTTACTAACTATCCTGATTTTTTTGGGGGGGCTAGGATCTCACTGCTCCTTTTCAGTGCCTCCTCCTTGGCTAGTTTAAATGCTTGCTAATGAAGCATTTAAACCTATCACCTAGTATACCGGTTCCCCTCCTGAACAGCTGCAGACCATTGCAGAAGTATAGGCCTGTATCCCTCCAGGTGGACCATCAGTCCCCATTGAAGTCAAAACCCCTTAGCTCTGCACCAGTTTTTCAACCATTGATTGAAGCCCATGGTGTGGAGCACCCTCCCCTCACCCATGCCATAGACAGGCAGCACCTCCAAGAAGGTTACTGTGCATGCTGCTTGTCTAAGGACCCTCTCCAACCCCACAAACTCCTCCTGTACTGCTCTGATCCCTTTCCCAGCCAGGTCATTTGTTCCTAGGTGGACAATGATGTCCAGCTCCCTCCCTGTGCAGCTACTCCCACAATCCTGAGGATTCACTCCCTGTCCCTCTAAGCCATAACACCAGGCAGGCACCTTACCTTCCTGTCCCCTCTCCCCCAGTTCTTCCCCCCTAACAATTGAGTCCCCCACCAGGAGTTGTTTCCTTCCCCTGTGGGGTCCCATGCCACCCTCCTGTGGGTGTCCTTTGTGGAGGTTCCCATCATCCTCCTTGGTCTCCACTGTGGGTGCCTCCATAGAGGAACCACACTCTGCCAGAACAGCGTACAAATTGTGGAGAGGTACAACTGGAGGGATGCACCTCCATTCCACCATCCACACCCTCCCTGAGCCCACTGTGGTCCAACCGCTCCTCTTTCTTGGAAACCTCTGAGGCAGTGGCGGCAGCCCTGGTGGTCCCTGAGTGGAAGAGGAGGTCCCCCGAATCCTGACCAACTCAGTCTGGAGATGAGCAGCCTCCTCTCTCCACCCAGATTGGTGCCTGCAGATGGGACAACACCACATCCTCCAGAACATCTCCCAGAAGACTGCCACTCCACAGCCACTGCACCGCATCCCTCCCATCATGTCTTATTTGTGGCCCCATAACTGTTGTTTTGTATGCTTTCTCTTTCCTCTCTCTGTTCATTTTTTTTCTCCCTACTTTCCTACTGCCTCTTTGACCTTACAGCTCCTGCTATTTCTGTTATGGGACAGGAAGTTCCTGTATTAGTAGTCTCCTTTTTACTTACTAAGAATCAGACCTCCAGCAGCTAGGGGGGGATGGAGAGCTACTCTTTTCCTTCTAAGATGGTGAGTCTTTTATGCCTCTGTGGTCACACTCTTCCTGCTACCAAACAGAAAGTTCCTGTTGTCTGTCAAATCCTATGCCTATAAAAGTGGAACTAGCTAAGTGTGTGTGTGGGGGAGGGGGTCATATAGTCCCTCCTTCCTCTCGCTGTTCTCTGCCAAATGTTATCTAGGGCAGTGTTAAATTCAAACACCTGGCTTCCTGCTGCCTAAGCCACTCCCCCTAATTCACAGTTCCCTTCTTCTCCTCGCTACAGTAACTGCACAGATAACAGTTCCCTTCACCCAACTCAGATAAACACACTAACTCGTTTTTTTTTTCTTTGTTTGTTTCTTTTTGCCCTAAATTGAAGTCCCAGTAGTAGAGTTCTCATTCTTAAGTCCTAGTAGAGTAGTAAAGTTCTTAAAGCACCTCCTTCCTCTTGTTGTTCTCTGCCAAAAGCTATCTAGGTTAGTTTTAAATTCAAACACCTGGCTTCCTGCTGCCTAAGCCACTTCCCCTAATTCACAGTTCCCTTCTTCACCTAGTTACAGTAACTGCACAGATAACAGTTCCCTTTGCCCAACTCAGACAAACACACTAACTATTGTATTTTTTTGTTGTTTCGTTTTACCCTAAATTGAAGGTCCCAGTAGTAGAGTTCTAGTTCTAAGTCCCAGTAGAGTAGTAACGTTCTAACAGCACCTCCTTCCGCTTGCTGTTCTTTTTTGTCCTGCTGCCTTCTCCATAAACCGTTATGCAGAGCCCTGACTACTGCAAACTTCCAGCTATTGGGTGGTTAGGGCCAGGGGTGGAGTTCCCTAATGTCTATTTTACCCTGACAAAGACACAATTTTTGAAAATCTGGCTCCTGTCCAGCAGCCCTGTACAATTGCAGAAGGCACCAATGAAATCTCAACTTGTAAACTTGCATGGGGACATGAGGGAGCTGTCTTTCCAGCTAGGCTCTCTCTCTCCCCTATATGGACTATACACCATGCCATTTTTTTGTCCTGCTGCCTGCTCCTCGAACTGCTCAGCTGAGCCCTGACTACTGCAAACTTCCACCTATTGGTTGGTTAGGGCCAGGGGTGGAGTTCCCTAATGTCTATTTTACCCTTTCCATTCTAGCAGTCCTCTGCACTTGCAGTCTGGAACACTAAGGACTGCAGCTCAGTGGAGAAGGTAAGAGTCTGCTGGGGTCAGCTGTGAGTCAGCCATTCGGCCTGCCACACTTCTTCTCCATGCAGCCTCCTATTGTCTCTGCTGCTTAATACTGTTAAACTCTAAGTACTGCCACTGTTCTGTGCTTTGATACTGTTTCTCCTGTTTGGTCTCTCTCTCTCTCTCTCTGACAGCCTAGCCTCTGGCTATTTTACAATACCTCAACCAGTGTAATACCTTGATACACCCTATCTGGGTTAGTGTTGCTTGGGTAGTATCCTACAAGGTTGTATACCATCACTTTGGTTGCATAACAGATAGCCTTGGATGGCACAGACATCTGACCAAGGATCTGACTTCTTAGGATCTACTGTAAGTATCCAAGGTATTCATGGATCTGACACACATCCAATGTATCCAACCATCAAGTCCAGGTATCCGACCATCGGATCCAACTATCTGGCACACTGCTGATTGCTGTTCTCCTTGATGATTTGCTAGGGTAATCCCACGTTTCTCATGTTCTACACTAATAACTTTATTCACTATGTTAATGCAAGGTTCTTTACCTTTCCATTGTTTATTACTGTAATTGTTGTAAATACTGCATAGTGTATACTGTCTGTTGAAATTTCTAATGATATAAATACTGAATTTTGTAACTGCTACCTACTATGCTGTATCACGTTGCTGTGTCCTCTCATTTTTGTAACTGATATTCCCCTTTCTCCTCCCCCAGGTCGTATCTGGAAACGAGCAGTACTGGTAAAATACTTAAGTAAATAAACAAACAAATAAATAAATAAATAAAACTTTGTGGGCAAAATTTCCACATTTCACAGGTGGAACTTTGCACTTCGTGTCCATGAATTAATCTCCTAATTGCATTAAACTCATGGATTAATTTGTGGAGTGAAGTTTCCTAACTCTGTCCATCTCTATTCTCCAGTTCCCCATCCTTCTCACCTCCCCCCTACCTTTGTCCCTCACACCTACTACCTTCTCTCCTCTTCCCCCTACTCCATCAGTCCCACCCCCTCCCTACCCCTCTGTCTTCCTCCTGCCACTCACCCTGGGTACTTCCCTTTTCCCTCCCTCAGCATGGAGTTTCTGTACCATGCCCTCCTTTCACCGTCCCCCTCCCCTGCTGTCCTCCTCACTCCAGGGGGAGGAAGTTCCACTCAGTCCATCTCCTCATTCTCTTGCTCCTCCTTCTGGCTGGCAATGTGGAGTCTCACCCAGGTCCCTCCCCCACCCATCTGCCTCTGCTGCTACCTAGAGCTGTAGCATTTTTCATCTCAGTGCTAGCAGCCTCCTCCCTAAACTCAACCTCCTCTCTGTCTGTGCTCCAGATATGTTCTGCATCATTGAATCCTAACTCTCTTTCAGGACCCTGGACTCTAGCCTGACCCTTCTTGACTTCCATCTCTTTAGGCAGGACAGTGGAAAATGGGCTGGCAGTATAGCCTAGAGGTTAGTGCAACAATAATGCCATACTGGCATGGACAAATGCCACCTCACTGCAGCCATCTTTGTTGATCTAGTGAAAGCTTTCAACACTATTTCCCACCCTCTTCTCATTGGCAAACTCAAGTTAATGGGTCTCACTGACTCTACAACTAACTGGTTTAGCTCCTTCCTGGATGGTAGAATTCAATCTGTGAGAATTGGAGGTTCCCTCCCCACATCTACACCAGTGTACCCCAAGGCTCTGTACTTGGCCCGTTACTCTAATCCATATTCCTCAATGGCCTCCCCTCAGTCTACTCATCTACAGCCATACACATGACACGGTCCTGTTTGCATCTGGGTCTTCTGCTTCTGAGTTAACATCCAGGCTTCAACTGGATTTTAACACTGTCCAGAAATGGTTTGGTCTAATCAATTATCCCTAAATGCTAAGAAAACAGTCTCCATCTGCTTTGGCACTAGACAGATGCTTTCTATGCTCCCTTCCCATCCTTTCTTCCACACCCTAGATGGGGGTGCAATTGACAATGTACCCTCATTTAAGTAATTTGGTGTCTGGCTTGACTGGCACATTGGCTTCTCTCAGCATGTAGACACCATTCACCAGAAACTCCACCCCATGCTTTGTGCCCTTTATAGGAACAAAAGCTGCATCCCTATACATGCTCGCTGAGATAGCATCTGTAAAATGATTCTTCCTATCTTTGATTATGGCGACATTGTCTATAGTGCTACACCTAAGTAAACCTTGGCCAGACTGGACCCCCTCTTCCACTCCTTCTACCAGTTTGCCTTGGACTGCTCTCCCCTTACTCACCACTGTTCTCTTTACTCTGCTCTCTCCCATCCCTCCATGTAAAATTACTGCTTAACCCACTGCATGCCTTCATTTCTAAATTCTGGCTGGCTTCTCTCCCCCCTTATCTTAGCTCGCTTCTCCTCCCTATGCCTCCCTCCTCTTACTCTTTCCATAAATCAGGCTATCGCTCCTTTCTGCTCCTCTCTCTTGCTTCAGCCCTCTATCACTTCCTCCTACACATTCGTCTCTGCTTTAACCTCCACCACTTCCCACTCTTCTTACTTCTACTTCTGTTCCTATATTCCTATGTTCAGTTTTCTGAAGTTCAGCATAGGAGTGCCTGGTACCTCACACTCCTGATTTAATGGTACTCTTATTAATTTTATGCCAATAATATAATGTGTATTACTGTACATTATTATGCCTCTGTATTATTATACTTTGTGCTTCTACTTGTTATTATGTACTTATTCCCTTCCCCCCCCTCCCCAGGACACATCTGGAAATAACCTTTATGGCTCAGCATGTCTTTCCTGGTAAATCTCTTTAAAAAAAATAAATAAATGAGCTGTGAATGAGCTTGGTACATCCAGCTGACCTAGGTTTGTTTCTCACAACCTCAGTCTCATCTGTTCCCATCTTCATTAGTATTTCCTATGTCTCACCTAAGATTTTACCTGCCTTTCTGTTTTTCTCTTTCTCCAACATCACCTGATACGAACATATAAAATTGCCGGCAGATAAAGGCCTTATAGTCTATCAAGTCTGCTCGATTGTGCAGCTAGCAGCCCTTATATTGCAGCTGCCCCTCACCCCTCCAGTGACCTGCCCCCTTACCCTGTCCCATCCCCTTTTGAAGCAGGCCACTGTTCTTCAGGATACCTCTGGCAATGTGTTCCACCCAGACACCAACCTCTCCATAAAAAAATGTCTCCTCCTTTCCCTCCTGAACCTTTCCCCTTCCAATCTCAGATCATGTCCTCGAATGTCCCTCCCCTTCCTTAATTTGAAAAGCCCCTATGTGCCCATCTTATTTATTCCCTTCATGTACTTGAAGGTTTCAATCATGTCCCCCCATCCCTCCTCTCCTCCAGAGAGTACATGTTCAACTCCATCTGCTGGCACTTGTAGGGTAAGTCCCCTAATCCTTGAATCATTTTTGTTGCCATACGCTGCACGCTCTCCAGTAACCTAATGTCCTTCTTCAGGTACGGTCACCAGAACAGCATGCCGTACTTCAGGTGTGGTCTAACTAGCGACCTGTATAGTGGCAGGATCACCTCCTCCTCCTGGAGAATATGCCTCTGGCAATACAACCCAGCATCCTGTTGGCCTTTGCAGCTGCCTTTCTATACTGTGCTGAGTTGTTCATTGTTCCAATTATGATAATCCCAAGATCTTTCTCCTCTTCCTTCTTGACTAATTGAATCCCCCTAACTGGCAGCTCCTCCTCTGGTGTTTTGCACCGAAATGTAGCACCTTGCATTTCTTGGCATTGAATCCCAGCTGCCAAGTGTCTGACCAGGCCTTCAATTTTGCCAGATCATCTTACAACCCCTGCCACCCTTCTAAGTCATCCACTACTGCTCCCATCTTGGTATCATCTGCAAACAGCCTGATCTTGCTCCTAATGCCTATTGAGATATCTGCTATGAAGATCCCAAACAACACTGACCCCAGTACAGAGCCCTGTGGCACCTCATTTGTCACTGCCCTGGGAGAGGACAGCTCCCCTTCCACCTCCACCCTCTGCTGTCTCCCTTGCCACTAGTTCATTACCCATCCCACCATCTTCTCCCCCATCCCTGTGCCTTCCAGCTTACTTGCTAGCTTCCCATGCGGCACCAAATCGAATGCCTTACTGAAGTCCAGGTACAGGACATCCACTGCATGGCCTCTGTCTAGTTGCCTGGTTACCTAGTCATAGTACTCCACCAGGTTGATCTGACAGAATCTGCCAGAAACATACCTGTGCTGTCTGTTGTCCTGCAACCCATTAGCCTCTAGGAAGGAGACCAGCCTCTCCTTCAGGATTGTCTCCATCATCATCACTGATGACCTGAAATCATCCAAACAGACCACTAAAGCAGTAGGTAAGACTAAGGGCATGTTGGGGTGTATTAGTAGGGGTATCACAAGTTGAATGAGGGAGGTAATGATCTCTCTTTACAAGACACTGGTTAGGCCCCATCTGGAGTACTGCGTACAGTACTGGATGCCACACCTTCACAAGGACAGTAACCAAATTGAGACAGTCCAAAGAAGGGCAACCAAAATGGTGCAGGGACTGCAGCAGAAAACATATGAGAACAGATTAATGGAGCTCAATATGTATAACCTAGAGCAAAGGAGGGAGAGAGGTGATATGATCGAAACATTCAAACACCTTAAGGGCATTAACAAGGTGAAAGAGTCTAACATGTTTCAATATAAGAAAAATAGCAGGACAAGAGGACACAGCATGAGATTAGAGGAGGCCGATTAAGGGGTAATGTGAGGAAGTTCTTTTACACAGAAAGGGTGGTGGATGCATGGAATGGTCTACCTCAGGAAGTGGAGGATATGAGTACAGTGCAGGGCTTCAAACAGGCATGGAATAGGCAAAAGGGAGCAATACAGATGAGTATGAATAGATAGGCCATTGACAGAGCAAAGGTCGATGGCACATTTATAAGGTAGAAAATGAAATGGGCAGACTGGATGGGCCTTGCAGTTCTTATCTGCTGTCAACTTCTATGTTTCTATGTTTCTATCAGCTTTCCCACAATGGATGTAAGGCTTACTGGTCTGTAGTTCCCTGTCTTATCCTTGGGGTTGCTCTTGTGGAGGAGTACCACGTGTGCCATCCTTCAGTCCTGAGGTACACTCACTGAGTCCAGGGAGGCATTGAACAGGCCTGCCAAGGGTTCTGCCAGGGTTTCTGCCAGTTCCTTTAGCACTCTGGGGTGTATGCCATCTGGCCCTGATGCCTTGTCCACCATCAGTGCCCTCAAGCCCTCCAGTACTCTGACCACTGAGATTTCCCTGTCTGTCACTCTCCCCCATGTCCACCCTCCCACACCCCTTGGGTACAGCTCCCCCTCTCTGTTTAGTAAATATTGAGCAGAAGTACTCGTTTAATGCTTCTGCCTGTTCTGCCTCTGTTTCCATCCACCCCATCTCTCTTTATCCTTACTGTTTGGTCCTTACAACTCCTTTTCTCCCCTGATGTACCTGAAGAAGTCCTTCTCCCCCTCTTTGAGGCCCTGTGCTAAACTGAGTTCACTGAATGCCTTGGCTGACCTGACTGCCCTTGTCACCTCCCTTGACTCCCTCATGTATTCCTCTCTGTCCTCCCCTCTCTCTGTTTTTTTTTGCATTTTTTACTTCCTCACTTTTTCCATGACCCCCCCCCGCTCATCCAGCTAGGCTTCTTGGCCCTGGCCCTCTTACTCTGGACCCTTGCACATGTTATGGTTGCCTCCTCAATTCCCATTTTAATGACCACCTATTTCTGGTTAGCGTCCATGTTTGGATGGATCTTGGCCAGATACCCCTGTATTATTTCCCTCATCTTCCTGAAGTCAGCCCTCCTGAAGTCTAACCCCCTTGTGCCCATTCCTACTCCTTCTTTCCCCATGTTTATCGTGAACCACACCGAGTAGTGGTCACTCCCAGCCAGTGATTACTCCACCCCCAGCTCCCTCATAAACTCGCCATTTGCCAGCAAGAGGTCTAAGGTGTTCTCCAACCTGGTTGGCTCGTTGACCATCTGCAATAGGAAGCTGTCCTTGAAGGCGTCCAGAAGTACCTCACTTTCCTCTACTGGTGAATTTATTCTCCTTGGGGACTTCAACATAAATTTGATCTCTCCTTCCTCCAGACTGATCACCTAGAGGACTTAGTCCCTAAATCTATCCCAGATTATCTCTGAACCCACTTGATTCAATACCGATTCCTCCAACCACACCCTGCTGGAATGGATTCTCTCCTCCCACCCCCACTGCACTGCTGGAACAGGTATATGGCCAGATTTTTTTCAGTGACCATTGCATGACATTTTGCATCAGGAAAATCCTTCTCATCCCCAAAATACATCTGGTTAACGTGCTTCTGGTATCTGAATATAAATGCTTTCTTGAATAACCTCACTGCAACAGACTGGTCAGCCATCCCTCTGGTACCTGACATGGATGTGGACCTCTCCCTTTTTCACCCTCAAATTCTCCTCAGTCTGGAACTTGAACACCCCCCAGAAAATCCAAGGTCAATGCTTCCCATCTCCCCTGGATCTCCTCAGAAATCATCTAACAGCACAAATCCTGTGATCTCACCTGGGCCCGCTATAAATTATCCCACTCCTTAACAGACCTCTTCCATGTAGCCACCTTGTCTGATCAAGGAGGGATAAAAAGCTTTATGAAAAAAAAAAGCAAAATCTAGCTATCACTTTCCCCAGGACAAAAACAACAAGCATTTGTAAATGCTGACTGTTGTCTTGATGGCATTGGCATTGGTAGTGCCGGAGTTAAAGAGATGCATAATAGGAATGGCAGTGAAGTATTGAACTGATGCCAACCCCACCCCCACCCAGCAGAGACTGACAGGCATTGGGGTGTGCCTTTGGGTTGTCGGCCATAACGCACTCGCCATTCGACCTCACCCTACCTGCAGACACTGACAAGTGTTGTGGTGTGCCTTGGGATCTTCAGGCCTTACACTCATCCCACTCCATAAGGAAATATGCTGAGATGGGTGCAGCATAGGAGAATGGGGTGAACTTAGGGGCCAAAGCCTCCAAGACATACCTTGATGCATGTCACTGGCTCCAGGGTGGGTGTGGGGGTGGAATGGTGTGTGCATTACAGATGACGATCCCAAGTCACACCCCTGACGCTTGTCAGTCTCTATAGGGTGGGGCATTATGGTTGGAAACCCTAACACCCCAGGCATTTGTTGGTATTTTCACTCCAGATTTTCAACATGGGCTTTTAGTGACCCTAATTTATGAACAGTGGCACTATCAGTTCATTAGCCAAAAGGTGATTTTGCACAGTGACTGCGCCATTTAGCGTCACAGATGTAAAAACACATTTTGGGCAGGATGTGAAAAATTACAGCTGTACTGTTCATGAGGAGGTGTAAAAAAATGGCAATGCTGAAAATCTGGAGTGAAAATATGAAAAACTGGTGAAGTCACTAGCGTGCGTAGACACTGTGCAACGCACAACCATAACGCAATTATTTTGGGAATTTTTATAGCCAAATTTTCAACATATGCATTTTGGGACCTTGTCTCACGAACAGTGACACTGTGATTTTGTTTATCTGTCCCAAAAGTTGATTTCCCACAGCGACCACGCCATTGTGCGCCACGCGTGCAAAAACACATTTCAGACAGGATGAGAAAAATGACAGCTCTACTGTTCATAAGGAGGTGTGAAAAAATGGCAATGTTGAACATTTGGAGGGAAAATATTAAAAACTGTTGAAGTTACTAGCGTGCGTGGAAACTGCGCATTGCACACTTGTAACACAGTCATTTTTTGGAATTATTTCACCAAATTTGCAACATGGGCTTTTTGGAATCCCACCTCATGAACAGTGGCACTGTTGTTTCATTAATCAGTCCTGAAAGGTGATTCAGCACAGTAACCGCAAAATCACCTTTTGGGACCGAGTAACGAGATGACAGTGCATGTGTTCATGAGGTGGGGTCCCAAGAACCCCACGTTGAAAATGTGGAGCCAAAATTCCAAAAAATGGCTGAGATATCAACATAAGTTGAAACCCCCATTGATGCCATTATAAAGCTTACCGTGATTTTCTTCATTTTGCGGTCGGCTTTTGAAGAGTTCAGACATGTTCCCAGTCCACAGAAGATTGCAGCGCCAGACCTCCAGAGGTAAGTTTTGGGTGGGGGGTGCATGGAGGTGGGCGTGCAGAAGGTGGGTGCAGGTTGGGGAGGGGTGGTAGGGACCGTGAGGATCATTTTCTTTTTAGAGACATTGCGCCTCTCTCTCTCTCTCTCACTCTCTCTCTCTCTCTCTCTGTCTCACAGCCAACATCGGGGGACATTTTTCTTTATTTACGGGTAAAATAAAAAAAATGTTGGGCACACTGGGGTGGGCTCTCAGTGTGCCCCATGTGTTTGGGGGGACTGATGCCGACAGGTATTGGCCCCCCCATTGGCAAAGAAAGTGTGTGGGTGAGGGAACATAGAAACATAGAAACAGAGAATTTGATGCCAGATAAGGACTGCTTGGCCCACTTAGTCTGCCCATTTCCCTATCTAATGGATAAGCTGCCAATCCTAGTTAACCAACAGCCTCTCCGACCCCCCCACTAGAACTGCCTTATGTCTGTCCCATGCATTCTTGAATTCCCCCACTGTTTTTGACTCCACTGCCTCATCAGAAAGGCCATTCCATGTATCCACAACCCTCTCTGTGAAAAAATACTTCCTCACATTATCTCTGAGCCACCCCCCCATCTTCAGATTGTGCCCCCTTGTTCTTGCACATCTCTTTTTCTGAAAGATGCTTCCCTCTTGCACTTTGTTCATTCCCTTGAGGTGCTTGAAATTTTCTATCATGTCCCCCACCTCCTTTCCTCGAGGGTATACATATTAAACTCCTTTAATCTCTCTTCGTATGCCTTCTGGTGCAGACTCTGCACCATTTTAGCTGCCCTCCTCTGGACAGCCTCCATCCTGTCTATGTCCTTGTGGAGATGGGGTCTCCAGAACTGCACGCCATACTCCAGATGGGTCTCACCAACTCTCTGTATAGAGGGATAGCAACTTCCTGTTTTCAACTGGTGATGCCTCTCCCTATGCATCCCAGTATCCCGCCAGCCCTCCTTACTGTCTTCTCACATTGCTTGTGTAACCCCCACCCAGGTATGCCATTTCTATCTGACAGCTGTACCTGGTGGGCTGGGTTCGGGGAGGAATATGTCACTCGGCACATTGGCTAGGTTTGGCTACTCTGCACAGGGGCAACCAAGTAACCCCGGACAAAGGAAGCAATAACTGTAATGTCCAATACCAGAAGTGGGATTCTAAAGTGTAGCTTTTATTCACATCCAACAGAATAAACAAAGCATAGATGGACCCACCACTCTCTTCCATGTGTTTCTCTGAGGCAAGAGCTTGAGGCTGTGTACCAGTTCCTTTTTCACAAGGCCACATAGGTTCCCCCTCTTCTTCTTCCTCTCTGAGAATGTGTGCCCAGGAGTGAGCAGTCATCCTCACTCCTGAGATTGTCTACTCTTCGCTGGGTGCGAAGGTCAAAACCTCCCATTCAAAGGCCTCCCTCATCTCGTCTTCTCCTATGAGACTTGGGCTAGGCCCCTCTCCAAGGGTCTACTGATGCTCTTCCTGAAATGTCTCTCTGCAGCTCAGACTCTGAAGCATCAGCACATTGTTCTGTCTGTAAATCTGCACCCTCTAGCTTCGTGCCACACTCTGAGGGGCCTTCTCCAACAGGCTCCACCTGGTGCTGTGTGCTGCCAACTGCAGATTTTTGAACTTTTGTCTATGTGGGAGCCAAATGAATCTTGGGCACTTTAAACAAACTATATTTCTCTAGGCACCCAGAACAGTGAGGTACCATGAAGACGTCCCTTCCAGCATTTAAGCACATCAAACATACTTGCACTGGATATCCAGGAATCGCCACATGAGGAAGCAGTCGTCCCCTGTAGTAACATCTCTCAATGTCCCTTAACGTGTTAACTTCTACTGCTATCACAGCCCGAGCATGATCTGGGTAGCGGGCTGGTCCTGAAGCCATGACTGCAGAGAAAACAAACAAACGCTCACTGTTATTTCAAGTCCCACATCACTGAAAAATGTATTTCTCTTCCAAAATGGCTCCTCTGCTGCTGTGTTTACATTACTATGCCACCCTGTAATGGCGGCGGCAGCACTCCTACGCATCAACATTCCGTAATTGGGTCAAGCCACTGCACATCCGATTTACACACTCTACTGATAACTTTGCTCAAACTGCACAAACTTACACTGTTCTTTTTTCCTAGCACATTTATATGATTTATCACGGACTTTTCACTCGCTGAATACATTGCTCTAGCTTATAGTCCCTTAAAGCCTCAGTATTTCATAGCACAGGATTGCCTGTAACTCTTGCTGCATATCTGATACAACTCACAGTCTCTCTCATGGCTTTGAAACTTATACTGACGCTGAACCTATAATTATGCTCACAGTCGATTGCTTAGAATGCTTGCTTTGCTGGTAAAACTTAACACAGTCCGTCTTTGCAAAGCGATTACACTGCCACCCACAAATTCAGCTGGCTTTTGGTGAAATCACACAGTTTGAGCAATTATTTCTGTTGGTACTCACTGTTATCAGTAGCTGTTTGCTGCGATGGAAAAACAGCCTGCAGCCAGTCTTGGAGGCCTCTGGAAAGAAGCGTGTTGGCAGTCCTGCCGATTGTCCCTCTGAACACCACATTCACAGTCCAGTCGATCGAGATGTGGGTTGAGCCTGAATTCAAACAGAAAAGTCAGTTTTTAAACTTTTTACAGCGCTTTCAGTCACCGTGACACTCCTCCTGGTAGGCCAGTTCACACACTTCACTCACTTTCCCTCTCGAATGCTGTGCGGTCGCTCTAGAGCTAGCTTGGGGGCGGAACTGATTGCAGTCTCACCAATCACTCGACGCAATGCAAATGAGCCTCTTTCCTCTCGAATGCTCTTCTCCTCATGGTGATCATTGAGCAGGCAAATTTAACCTGCAAAACCACACTTTTTTTTTTCAACTGACTCCATGGCGGGAGCCCATTTCAACCATTTTTCATGGCCATTAAGCACAACAAGTCTCTCAGTTCACTCAGAAAGCATTTCCAACATCTAGGGCACAATTTTCCTTTTGCTACCCACAGTCTTCCACACTTTTCTTTGTCACAAACACTTTTAAAAGCTGGTAAATGCTGTAATTTGATACAGGACAAGGGCATACACTCTCAGGCTTTACTGCTTCTTGGTAAACAGTTGGTATTTTAATAGCAGCACATGGATGCCAGCACACAGTGGCACATTAGTTAAACGCTTCAGCTTTTTGGGCTACCCACTGCCAGATAACCAAAATGCTAACCATTGTCTGAGCGACCTTTCTTACATTCCTCTCTAAATTCCAAACCCAAATCCTCAGCGGTGCCTCCATTTTTGTAACCCCCACCCAGGTATGCCGTTTCTATCTGACAGTTCTACCTGGTGGGCTGGGTTCGGGGAGGAATATGTCACTCGGCACATTGGCTAGGTTTGGCTACTCTGCACAGGGGCACCAAAGTAACTCCAGACAAAGGAAGCAATAACTGCAATGTCCAATACCAGAAGTGGGATTCTAAAGTGTGGCTTTTATTCACATCCAACAGAATAAACAAAGCATAGATGAACCCCCACGGGGCTACACTCCTGGTAATGCAGATTTAAGGAGACCAAAACACATACTCATTCACTTTAGCCCTCAGGCTCTGAAACACACTGGGCACACAGCCTGAACTTGTATGCTGCTCTGGGTTTTCCCTGGCTCGGCTCCCTTGCCAGCCACTTGGACACTTTCCATATAGCATGGAAACATTTACTGGTAGCTCCCTAAACCACCTATGAGCACTTCTGCTCCATAAGGAAATCTTCCTCATCAATCCCACGACTAGGTACTTTCCTCAGGCACTGGCCAAGTACCTGAGAGAAAGAAACAGGTGTCCCAGAGCAAATCCGTAGAGGTGAATTTGGTTACTAATGATGGGGGGGTCTCCCACCTCTCGCTCCCATAATTCATACCTGGCCATTTCTCTAGACTGTAACACCTCATCCTTTAAAACACTTTGCTGTATAGATTCTTTTTAAATGTATTTCACATTCAGTCTACTGCCTTTACATCCCATTTGTGCTGGACTTGAACATACTTAATAAGTGGTTTTGTCCATTACTCTAGACCCCCCACAGAGTCAAGCAGTCCAATCCCCACATCTTCCAAACTGTACTTGGCTGTCTTTTCCTGACCCCCACAGTAACAGTCCCTTTAGTTTCATCTTGATGCAGGTGAAAACACATGGCCCTTTAGCAGATCAAACTCATCCTTTGGTTGCAGGTGCCCCACAGGTGTTTCCACCTCAAGGAATCTCATCCAGAACTTATGGTGCCTCAGCATGAACTTAAACTAGGCAACTTCTTTTCCCTAGCTGGACCAAGGGGGTTGCCCCTGGAAACAGGCTGATACCTTCCCCCCATCCCGCCCTGAACCATTGAAAGCGGTCTCCACCACTTCAATATGCTCTTCTTGTGTTCCTCTTCAGGTGAGAGCACACACCTATACAACAAAAGTAGCTCTTTGACAGAGCTTAGAGATTTGAAGGCCTGCTTACAGCAGAGCCCCTCTTTCAGACTACCACCTCTACTGAACTCTACAGACTCTACTTCAAATTCCCCAACGTTCTACTCTAACCTCAAACTGCAACATTCCAGTGTGGCTTATGCAGCTGCGACAGTTCTAAATTATGTCATCCCTCAGTCTCAGCTGAGACTGAGAACAGAGTGAGACAGTGTGAAATCCATTTAACTGGAGTTTCACAAGCTGCCTTCCCTGCCTACCACTAGGTCTTACTGGGATTCTAGTAACCCTGGGTAACCGGGTGGTTACACTTGCCCACCTTTAGGCCATCTGATATGACTACCCCCAAGTCCCTTTCCATTTTTGTTGTTGTTAGTATCTAACCCACCATTGTGTGCTCTTCCCCTGGGTTTTTGTTTCTCAGGTGCATTACTTTGCACTTCTTTGCACTGAATCTAAGCCGCCATACATTTGACCATTCCTCCAACCTTGCCAAGTTCCTTCTCATCCTTTCTACCCCACCTTCTGTATTGATCCTGTTGCAGATCTTTGTGTCATCTGCAAGGAGACATACTTTTCCTTCCAGTCCCTCTGCAATATCACTTATAAAGACATTAAAGAGGACCGGTCCTGGTACTGAACCCTATGGTACTCCACTAGTAACCCCCCTATTTTCAGCGTGGACTCTGTTTACTATTACCCTCTGTGTCCTGCTGTCCAGCCAATTGTTTTAGAAGCTACCACCTTGGGACCCCCTCCAAGGCTGGCTAACTTGTATATTAATCTTTTGTGTGGGACTGTGTCAAATGCCTTGCTAAAATCTAGGTAGTCCATGTCCACAACCCTTCCCTGGTCTACTACTTTGGTCACCCAGTCAAAGAAATCTATTAAATTCATCTGACACAACCTTTCCACTATGAATCCATGCTGCCTTGGGTCCTGTGCCCTGCTGGCCTCTAGGTACTCAACAATTCTTTCCTTCAGAAGTGATTCCATCATTTTCCCTTCCACTGAGGTCAAACTAACAGGTCTGTAGTTTCCAGCCTCTGCCTTGCTCCCACTTTTGTGAAGCTGAATCACATCCGCCCTCCTCCATTCCTCAGGTACCACCCCATTGGCCCATAATTTGTTAAAGAGAGTAGTCAGTGGTGTCACTAGTTCTACCCTTAGTTCTTTTAGAATCCTTGGGTTTAATCCTGTCAGGCCCCAATGCTTCGTCCACCTTCAGTTTTAAGGGTTCTTTAAGAACCATTTCTTCTGTGAATGGACTGGTATCGACCCCCCCATCCAGAGAGTTTCTATTGTTTGGTTTAGGTACCTCCCCCTCCTCTTCTTTTGTGAATACTGAGCAGAAGTATTCGTTCAGTATCCCTGCTTTTTCACTGTCACCCTCTGCCCACGTACCCTTCCCTTTATTAAGCCTCAGTATCCCTCCCTTGGTCTTTCTTCCTCCCTAATGTACCTATAAGAGGTTTTATTCCCCTTCTTAACAGAGTTGGCTATCTTTTCCTTAGTTTGGGCCTTTGCTATTCTGACTGCCTTCCCTGCCTCCTTCTGCTTTAACTTATATAGTTCTCTGTCCTGCTCCTTCTGTGTTTCCTTATATTTCCTGAATGCAACCCTTTTCTCCTTAACCTTCCCTGCCACCTCTTTTGAGAACCATAGTGGAGTTTTCCTTTGTTTTGTTCTGTTGATTTGCTTTGCACAAAGGCTTGTTGCCTCTGTGATGGCAGTTTTGATTTTTTCCCATTGTTCTTCCACACCTCCTTCTTGCCTGTTTGCTAGTGCTTTTCTGAGGCACTCTCCCATTTTGTCAAAGTGAGCCCTCCTAAAGTCCCAAGCTCTTGCTTTTGTATCACTTCACTCAACAGCTGTGTTTATTGTGAACCACACTGTCTGGTATTCGCTTGCTCCCAGATGGCTACCCACTTCTAAATCTGAAATCCTCTCTCCTTCCTCATTTGAAAGTACCAGGTCTAAGACTGCTCCCTCCTGAGTGGGTTGAAACACTAGCTGTCTGAGGCATGCCCCCTTAGGGCATTGAGAATGACCCTGCTCTTGGATGTGGCTGCAGTAAAGGTGTTCCAGTTAACATCTGGCATATTCAGGTCCCCCATCAACAATATCTCTCCTTTTTCTGCCATTATAAGGATTGCTTCTATCATTTCCTTGTCCATTTCCTCCCCCGAAACATGGGTCTGTAAACAACCCCTGTGCAGATTGTGATACCATTTTCTGTCTCCAGGATGACCCACAGTGCCTCCTCCCCTCCCTGTTTACCCTTTAATTCTGTTGCTTTGCTCCCTTCCCTTATGTAGAGAGCCCCTCCTCCTCCTCCTCTTTTACTCTCCCTGTCCCTCCTGTAGATTGAGTACCCTGGTATGCTGACATCTCAGTCATTGTTCTCTGTGTACCATGTTTATGTGGCTGCCATGATAGCCAGGTGTCCTTCTTCCATCAAGGTCACTAGTTCAAGAAGGTTGTTACCCAGACTCTGGTGATTGGCACTCGTTGCCTTCCATTTTTTTATGGTCTTACCCCTTTTAGGCCCATTCATGTCCTTACTGCCTTTGCCTTTTTCTGGATTTACCCCTGTTCTGCTCTCTAGTGACTTCTCTACCTTTGTGTTTATTTCACTAACTACCCAGATTGGTGGGTGGAGCCTGGGATTTCCCTACTTCTCTTCAGTGTCTCCCCCCTTGGCTAGTTTAAATGCTTGCCAATGAAGTAATTAAACCTATTACCTAGGATCCTGTTTCCCCTCCTGGGCAGATGCAGACCATCATGCCAGTATAGGCCTGTATCCCTCCAGGTGGACCCCCAGTCCCCAATGAAGCCAAATCCCTGACCTCTGCACCAGTTTCTCGACCAGTCATTGAATCCCATGGTGCAGAGTACCCTAGCCTCACCCATGCCATAGACAGGTAGCACTTCTGAGAAAGTTACCATGTGTGCCACTTGTTTAAGGCCCCTCCCCAACTCCACAAACTCCTGCTGCACTGCTCTGATCCCATTCCCAGCCAGGTCATTTGTCCCTAGGTGGACAATGACATCCAGCTCCCTCCCCTGTGCAGCTGCTCCCATGATTCTGAGGATTCTCTTCCTGTCCCTCCAAGCCATTGTGCCAGGAAGGCACCTTACATCCCTCTCCCTTCCCTCCTCCAGTTCTACCCCCTAATGATTGAGTCCCCCACCAGAAGTTGTTTCCTTCCCCTGTGGGGTCCCATGCCACCCTCCTGTGGGTCTCCTTTGTGGAGGTTCCCAGCATCTTCCTTGGTCTGCACTGTGGGTGCCTCCACAGAGGAACCACACTCTGCCAGAATGGTGAATGAATTGTGAAGAGGAACAACTTGAGTTATGCTCCTCTGTTCCACCACCCTCACCCTCCCTGAGCCTACTGTGGTCCAACCGCTCCTCTGTCTTGGCAACCTCTGAGGAAGTGGTGGTGGCCTGGGTGGTCCCTGGTTGAGGGAAGAGGTTTCCTGAATCCTTGCCAGGTCAGCATAGAGATGGGCAACCTTCTCCCTCAGACTAGAGAGGTGCCTGCAAATAGGGCAGCAATGCAGGCTCCAGAACATCTCCCGTAAGACTGCTGCTCCACAGCCAGTGCATTGCATCTCTCCCCACATTTCTGAATCCCTTCCTGATTAAGAGTTTTTTTTTTATTAGTGTGTGCAAGCATGTGATTGTGTTTACCCCCATTCAGTGTGCTGTGTCTTTAGGGACATGAAGAGCTGTATGTCCTTTGCACTTTTGGGGAAGTGATGTCAGAACCCCTGATAAAAAATAAATAATACACTTGGGGTGGGTGGGACTAAGCCCGTGCCCTCAAGAAACAATCAACTACAACTCTGACCCACCACCCTGGTGAGTGCCTTCCTTCTTTTCGGACACCTATTTCAAAGAGCTTAAGTAACAGGTCTAGTCACAAATGACTGCAAATATTCTCCCAGCTAAATTTCCTCCCTTGCAAATAAAAGTTACACTAAGAAAACCAATCCCCAAAACAGAGAACCAAAACACTGACTTCAACTTACTTGCACAGGCACCAAAATTAAGAATTCAATTCAGTGTACTTCTATTAAATCACCTCATTGCTGTAAGGAAGCTGGTGGCTACTCTCGGTCTCACATACAGCAGACAGAGTCCACAAACAAGTCCTGTTTGAATCCACAGTTCCTCAGGCCCCTTTCAGCTCCCCCCCTTATCAGACACCTATTTCACATAGCTTAAGTAACAGTTCTAGTCACAAATAGCTGCAAATATTCTCCCAGCTAAACTTCCTCCCTGGCAAATAAAAGTTACACTAAGAAAAGTCAACCCCCCCAAAAAACAGAGAACCAAAACACAAACTTCAACTTACTTTCACAGGCCCCAAAATTAAGAATTCAGTTCAGTGTAGTTCTATTAAATCACCTCCTTGCTATAAGGAGGCTGGTGGCTGCACCCTGTCTCACCTGCAGCAGACAGAGTCCACAAACGACTCCTGTTTTGAATCCATAGTTCCTCAGGCCTCTTTCAGCCCCCATTGGACACCTATTTCACAGAGCTTAAGTAACAGGTCTAGTCACAAATGACTGCAAATATTCTCCCCAATTAAATTTCCTCAGGGGCAAATAAAGTTACACTAAGAAAAGTCAACCCCAAAACACAGAGAACCAAAACACTGACTTCAACTTACTTATACAGGCCCCAAAATTAAGAATTCAGTTCAGTGTACTTCTATTAAATCACCTCCTTGCTAAAAAGAAGCTGGTGGCCGCTCTCTGTCTCACCTAAAGATGATGCCAATGGTGATTGGGCCCCCATTGACAAAGAAAGTGTTAGGGAGGGTGGATTGATGCAGACTGGGGTTGGTCCCCCATTGGCAAAGAATGTGTGTGTGGAGGGGGTAACATGATGCCAATGGGGATTGGGCCCCCATCGGCAAAAAACTGTGTGGGGGAGGAACATGCCAACATGGGGACTGGCCACCTCCGATGTCGGATTTGTAGGGATTGTGTGTGGTGGGTGGCAGGACCCCCCATATTTATTGAAATGTTTCACCAGGAAAGGCACATAATGGAGCCTTGTCATCTGATGCTCCAATGAGGTAACTGCACCTCATTGGAGCGACAGATTTCTTTCAAGGTTTTGGCACTCTTTGAAGTTTTGCATCAGCACTAGCATTCTCGATAACTGGGGCTGAGGGACTCGCCCACTTAAGCGTTCCATGCATTGGCCAGCACTGATACACCTCTGAAATGTGCTACTACTGCAAGATGTTGCTTGCACCTGTGCAAGATAACATAAACAAATTGGAGAATAAACTTGATCATACCAGGGGCCATGGTCATGGAACAACCCACATTTCTGCACACAAAATGAGACAAACAGCTACCACCCTGCACACGAAATGAGATAACTTATGCGTGATTTAAAAACAATGTTGTAAACTATGTCACTGTATGTCTAGCTCACCATGTAATTGCTCTAAGAGTACAAACCTGAATGTCGACCTGTCTATATGATAACCCTACTGCCTTTGCATATGTCTGGATTCTTATGTCTTGTATCTATTAAACTGTTGTAATGTATTATAAAAATGTTTTGTGAAAAATGGAAACACTGTTGAAGGAAATATTGGTAAAGTATTTCGACTCCAATGAGCTGCAAGAGCAAAGGTAGCATTGGATTCATGGTGGGGAAGGGGGTCATGCCAGATGAATCTCACTGAGTTCTTTGAGTGTGTGACAAGGGAATAGATCAAGGAAGGGCAGTGGACGTGGTGTATCTGAACTTCAGCAAGGCCTTCAACTTTGTGGTGCACAGGAGACTGATTAAGAAATTGAGCATCCTAGGGGTGGGATCCAAAGTAGTGAATCAGGTTACAGACTGGTTAACAGACAGGCAACAGAGAGAGTGGTAGTCAACAGCACTTACTCTAAAAATGGGAGAGTGACCAAAACGGTGCTGCAGGGCTCAGTGCTAGGACTTGTCCTGTTCAGTGTCTCCATAAGTGCCATTGCAGATGAACTGGAAGGGAAGATATGCCTTTTTTTAAATGATACCAAAGTCTGTAATAGGGTGGACAATAAGAAGGAGGTGGAAAGAATGCATAGGGATCTTGGGAAACTCAAGGAATGGGCAAGAGCATGGTATCTGGGGTTCAATGCCAAAGAATGCTAAATCATTCACATAGGGCATAAGAACACAGGAGCTAAGTATAGCATGGGGGGTGGGAGGCACTGATAATCATTAAGTAGGAAAGGATCCTTGGGGTTATTATGATGGATGACCTCAAAGTGGTAGGGCAGTGTGACAAAGCAGTAAGTGGGGCTAGTGGGATGCTGGGGTGCTTAGGGAGCAGTATGTCCAGCAGGTGGAGGAAGGAGGTGGTGTTGCCATTGTATCGATAGCTTTTGAGACCCCATCTGGAATATTGAGTCCAGTCCTGGAGGCCACACCTCAGCAAGGACATAGAGAGGGTGGAGGCGGTAAACAGGAGGGCAGCTAAAATGGTGCAGGGGTTGCACCAAAAGCCCTACAAGGAGAGACTGAGGAATCTCAACATGTACATCCTGCAAGACAGGAGAGCAGGAGGGGACATAATTGAAACCTAAGTGTACCTCATAGGGATGAACACGGTGCAGAAGTGGAGTCTCATTCAAATGAGGAAGAGTACCCACCAGAAGACATGTGATGAAGCTGGAAGGGGGGAGTATAGGAGGGATATAATGAAATACTACTTCACTAAAAGAGTGGTGGATGCCTGCTATAGACTGCCAGTTGAAGTGGTGGCAGCAAAAACAGTAGGGGGCTTCAAGTTTCAAGTAAGCAGGGGATAGACATAGGGGAATATTAGGAAATGTGCAGGGAGGAGGTAGGGTCACTGGAGACCAACAAGGGTCTGAGGAGATAGACTAGGCAGGGCCATCTATGCAGATTTTATTTTGTACTTGTTTTATTATTTCAAATAATTACATAGTTAATGTATCATACATCAAGTATCAAATTGTAGTTTACAGCTCTTATTTAAACACATTTAATTCTCCCTAAACAATGGGAGAGAGTCTTTAAAATATAGTAAAAGTAACTTAACTTAAAATCATATGTAAACTGAAACCAGGATTAAGTCATTTAGAAAAGAGTCAGATTTGGTACTTTCAAAGTTTATGTATGTCAGAGAATACCACAGGTACATATTAAATTATTGGATATGTTACAAATTAGTAAAATAAAGCTATAAATCATCTTGTGCTTATCAAGAAGGTATTCAAAGGAGTCCCACAAAGGTCATCTTATAAGTATCTCTTAACCAGGCACACTATTTGCCTGGAAGACAGGTCAGAGATCATATTCCTTCATATAGCAACCAACTGGATCACCTATGTTGGTAAAGCTGTAGCTGCTGGCTCAGAGCAAAGGTGACTCTTTCCATTTGATGAATTGATTCCAGCACTTCAATCCAGTCTGACACCTTAGGGACCGAAGTCTGAAGCCATCTCTTAGTTATTGACTTCAAGGCAGCAGCCACCACTATAGTCCATAAATATCTCTCATCCCTGCCTCTCAGTTCTCCATGTATTAATCCTAACATCATATGTTCAGGGCTCACTTTTGTCTGTAACATAAATACTTGGGGCAAGTGTCTTATTATTTCTGCCCAGTATATTATCAATGGAGGGCAAGACCAGAAAACATGGGCCTGCGTGGCACAGTGTTCTCCACATCTCCGCCAGCACCCAGGTGTTGTACCCCCTGCAAAGTGGACTGTTTGGGATGGTACTAGAAAGTACCTAACCCTAAGCTTCCAACAGAAATCTCTCCAGAACAGCGAGTCAGTCATGGACCATGTACTTCTCCAAATCAAGGGCCATTGTTGGTCTGTAAGACATATCTGAAGGTCTTGCTCCCATTTAATATTCATATAGTGGGAGGTGATTCCGATGTCCTCTATATAGTTCCTATAGAGCCAAGCGTCTCTCCCCCCCGACCCCCAAATCCTATGAAACATGGGAGTTCTTGTGAGAGCCCTTTTTATGTTTGCTTGCACGCATGTGCAAGAAACATAGTGCCATCATCCGAGATTTCGGAGGTGTGTCACCCCCTCTTCCAATTCAGTCAGTGTGTTGGTAGGCGCGGCCCCTGTAAGCCAATGCATGCTGGAGCTGTCTATGACAAGCTCCAAAATGCAGTGGCATACAGTTGAAAGGGGGAGCTACGCTTCAGTGAGCAGCGATAAGATATCGCCTGCTCATGCGCAACTCCCCCACACACACACACACACACACACACACACATATACTGCGTATGCCCCCACGCACATTCTTCCTATAGCCGACGGGTGCCTAACTCTGGGCGCTGCGCCCCTCCCAAAGCCTTCCAAATGCCATGCTGGGTGCCCACCCCAGTGTAGCAACTCGATGGAATGTAGCCCGTGGGGTGCAATCTGTCGGCTTCACTGTCTCTCCCCATGCTATCGCCGACCGGGGTGCCCAATCCCCAGCCTGCTTCACTCTCTCCCCCAGTACAAGGTGCCACGCTGGGGTCGCTGGGAGCCCACCCCAGCGGGCAACAATGCCATGGCGCCACGGGGTGCCCAATACCATCGGCTCCACTCCCCCAGACATCCTTCTGCCACGCTGGAAGCCTCACCCCAGCTGGCAAATGTCCCGTCTGCTTTTTTATTTTTTAACTGTAAAGCAAAACGGTCCCACGCAGTCTTCCTGCCCCCACAACCTGCACCCACCCACTGTGCACCCTGCCTCCCCACACCCCTCACCCCATACTTACTCTTTGAGTCCGCGCGACGATCTTCGTGGATCGGGAACACGCTCTGCACTCTTCAAAGCCGACCGCGAACTGAGGAAATGCCGTAAGCTGTATAATGGGCTAGATAGGGTTTTTCAACTTTGTTGCATATCTCAGGCATTTTTTGAATTTTGCACCAAATTTTCAATATGGTTTTGGGACGCCTTCATGAATGCTGTCACTGTCATGGCGTTATTTGGCCCAAAGGGTGATTTCGCAGTCACTGCGCAAAATCACCTTCGGACTGATTAACGAAATGACACTGCCAGTGTTCATAAGGTGGGCTCTCAAGAAGTCTATTTTGAAAATTTGGTGAAAAATTCAAAAATGACTGTTTTAGTTAGCATGCTGCACAGTTCCTAACGCGACGTCAGAAGTTTGTGAATTTCAATATTTTAATTCCAGATTTTCAACATTGCAATTTTACCACACCTTCTTATGAGTAGTATAGCTGTCATTTTTCACATCTCACTCAAAATGTGTTTCCGCCCATGTAGCGCACAATGGCGCAGTTGGTGTGCGAAACCAATGTACTGGACAAATTAAGAAAACCACAGTGGCACTGTTCATGAGCAGAGGTCTTAAAATGGCTATGCTGAAAATTTGATGAAAAAATTCCTAAAAAAGACTGTTTTACGAACGTGCGTTGTGCAGTTCCTACGCACGCTCGTAAGTTCGCGAATTTTCAATATTTTCAATCCAGATTTTCAACATTGTCATTTTACCACACCTTCTTATGAGTAGTACAGCTGTCATTTTTCACATCTTGCCCAAAATGTGTTTCCGCCCATGTGCGCAATGGCGCGAGTCGATGGAAATCAATGTATGGGACACATTAAGAAAATCACAGTGACACTGTTCATGAGCAGAGGTCTTAAAATGGCTATGTTGAAAATTTAGTGACAAAAGTCCATAAATGACTGTTTTACGAGCGCAGCATTCGCAGTTCCTACGCACACTGTAAGTTTGCGAATTTAATATTTTCACTCCAGATTTTCAACATTGCCATTTTATTACACTTCCTTATGAACAGCATAGCTGCCATTTTTTCATATGCTGCCCAAATGTGTTTTCGCGACATGTAGCTCACAATGGTGCTGTTGGTGTGCGAAAGCAATGTTTAGCATAAGATTAAGAAAATCACAGTTACACTGTTCATGAGCAGAGGTCTTAAATGGCTATGTTGAAAATTTGGTGACAAAAGTCCATAAAATGACTGTGTTACAAGTGAGCATTGCACAGTTTCCACGCACCCTCGTAAGTTCATGACTTTGTAATATTTTAAGTCCAGATTTTCACCAGTGGCATTTTTCCACACTTCCTTATTTACAGTACAGCAGTCATTTTACACAACATGGCTGAAGTGTGTTTTCACACTTTCAGCACAGAGATGCGTGGTGGGAAATCATTGTTCGGGACAGATAAAGAAAACCACAGTGACACTGTTCATGATCGGAGGCACCAAAATGCCTGAGTTGACAATCTGCTGTAAAAAAAATCCCCAACCTAATTATATTACGGGTGTGCGTTGCACAGTTTCTATGTACGCTCGTGACTTCACCATTTTTTTAAATATTTTTACTGCAGATTTGCAACATTGCCATTTTTATACCTCCCATGAACAGTACAGCTGTCATTTTTACATCCTGTTCGAATGTTTTTGCACCTGGTGCTAGATGCCAGAGTCGCTGTGCATAAGCAGCTTCGCTAACAAACTGATATTCCCCTGTTCATGAGGTGGGGTCACAAAAACACCATGTTGAACATTTGGAGTGAAAATACCAATGAATGCCTGAGGTATTAGGGTTTCCAACCATAACGCCCAACCCTGTAGAGAATGACAGGCATCAGGGGTGTGACTTGGGATTCTTGCCTGTAATGCTCATACCATTCCACACCCTGCAGCCAGTGAGAGGCATTGAGGTATGCCTCGGACTCTTCATCCCCAATGTTCACCCCATTCTCCTGTATCGCACCCATCTCACCGTATTTCCTAATGGAATGGGGTGCGCATAAGGGCCAAAGACCCCAAGGAACACCGTGACACTTGTCAGTGTCTGCAGGGTGGGGTGTGATGAAATGGCATGGCCGTTATGTCTGACAACCCAAAGGCACACCCCAATGCCTGTCACTCTCTGCAGGGTGGCGGTGGGGTTGGCTTCAGTTCAATACTTCACTGCCATTCCTATTAGCAGCTCTGTAACTTCTACACTACCACTGCCAATGCCAGCAAGCAAACATTCGGTATTGACAAATGCTTGTTTCCTTTGTTATTTTCTGAATTTGTAGTGTATTGTGTCCCTAAGCTGATAATATCTAAATCTGTCTGTGGAGGGAAATTAAATTGCTGTTGAAGTGCCTCAAAAGACATAATGGTGGAACCAGACAACATCTGATATGGTAAGTGAAAACCCCTTCTAGCTTGCTACTGGTATCACTTGTCAAATTTATCTGAGATAAACTGGGGGTCATAAGCCCACCATTTATATAACCAGAGCTGTCTTTGTGTCTCACCTCTAATTCCCTTCCTCCAGCCAGCTAGTACAGCCTATGTGCCTGAGTACCTTTGTGTTTGACTAGGTCCTCCTTCTAAAAAAAGGCCTGCTTGAATGGGGGGTTACTCTGATCCCCTAAGTCTATCCTCTTCCAGTGTGCGTCATAGTCTGAATTGCCCCAAGGAAGGGCAACCCTCATCTGTGTCACCACCCAGTAGCCTGTCAAATTCGGGAAGGCCAATCCCCCCCCCCCACCTGCTTTGGAAGATATAGTAGTGTCCTTCATATTCTAGGTCTCTTGTGTCCCCAGTGAATGTCAAAGAAACGTCTCTGCCATGTTTCTAATTCTTTTTGAGTGACAATACATGGCACACATTGGAATAGATACAGAAGGCGTGGGAGGGCATTTATCTTGAACATTTGAATTCTGGCATTTAGGGATAGAGGCAGGAGTGACCATCTCTTAAAATCAGTTTTCAATTGTTTTATGGCAGGTGGATAGTTAAGTTCCGACAATTGTGCATTATTTGTGCTAATCCTAACTCCCAGGTATTTTATGGATTCCAAATCCCAGTGCATGGGATGTTTTTGTTGAATGGCCTCATCTGGAACATAATTAAAGCTGAGCATCTCTGTTTTCTCTCTGTGAAGTTTATAGCCTGCTAATGTTGAGAAATCTTGAATTAGAGTGAACACTACAGGTAGGGAACTCTCCAGATAAGTCAGATACAAAAGCATGTCATCTGCATTTAACGCTAATTTATGTGTCGACCCACCTAACTCAATTCCTCTCACCTCCAAGTGTTGTCTGATTATTTGAGCCAATGGCTCTGTGTAAAGGGCAAAGAGGAGGGGAGATAGAGGACACCCCTGTCTAGTGCCTTGTTTCAAATTAAATGCCTTTGTTATGTGGCCATTTTCCCTCACATGTGCTCATGGCGACTCATATAATCTGAACAGAGCAGTGATGAGCTGCTGTGGGAACCCAAACTGGGAAAGGACACACCTCAGGAAAGGCCAAGAGACCCGATCAAAGGCCTTTTCTGCATCTAGGCTTACAATTAAGCAAGGGAGTTTCTGTCTGTTTATGTGATCAATTATATGTATTGTTCATCTTAAATTGTCTTGGGCTTGTTTTCCAGGGATAAATCCCTTCTGGTCCAAGTGTATTAGAGATGGGAGGTAAGCTTGTAGGCATCTCGCCAAAATCGACGTCAAGATCTTATAGTCTATATTCAATAATGAGATGGCGCGATATGAAGTACACCTGGCTGGGTCCTTTCCCGGCTTGGGCACCGCTAAAATTGCAGCCCGGGACCTTGAAGGTGGAGCAGCTGCTTCTTCCTCCATCACCTCTGCATATACTCAGAGTAGCTGAGGCTGGATCTGCTTCCCCATACCCTTGTAAAATTCCAATGAGAAGTCGTCAGACCCAGGGCACTTCCTGACCTTTAACCTCCCAATCTCTGCTTTAACTTCTATTCCCATTATAGGAGCTAATAGGGATTCCCCTTGCCCCAGGATAAGCTCCGGAAGTTAACATTTTTTTAAGAAGGCCTGTATTGATGCGTTCCCCAAAGGTTGCTCATCCGCATTATAGTGTCGTGTAATACTCCTTAAAGGTATCAGAAATCTCCTGTACTCCTTGTACCATAGCCCTTCTCTTGGGGTGCCACACCTAAGTGATTGTAGTGTAACTCCCCTGCAAATGGGGGTTCCCAAAAGTCTTCCAGAACCTTGCCTGAATGCTCCAAGTCTGGGCAGTGTTCGGCGTCTGAGCTGTTTAAATGTGGTTCCAAGTGAGTGATATTTGAGCCTCCACATACTGTCTCTTTAAGAACTGTCTGCTTGCAAACTTAATTAGTTTGTATGGGGGGACTCTGTGTTCTTATGCCCTAATCCTGTCCGGACTGCTGTCAATTTGCTCAGTTTCTGCCATTGCTACACGTGCAGAGGGAGCCTTGTTGAAAGATATAACTGTTTGCCAGAAATCATTTAGAGCGACTGAGAAAATGTAGTTTGTCTGACCTGTCTTCATTTCAGCACAAACTGTTTCAGTGTAGCTCTTTCATTTTGGTTCTGAATAGCTGACTTGGACCAATCAGGATGATAGGGAGACCCTAAAATGGAGCCTGTGGACGAATTGGAACTTGGACTCTCAATTTTGAGCCAGTCACAAGGGGATTGTATGGGCAGTGACTCTGGGAAATGTAGTTTTAACCTTGGCACCTTTTTCCACCAACAGAGGGAATCTTATTGTGAGTGACAGCCGAACCAGCCAACAGAATGGTGTGGAGCTAAAGGAAATACCCTGCTCTGTGACTGGAAAGATTATAGCAGTTGTGACTCTGAAGAGAGAAGGAGCTCTGTGCTTCTGCGGAGTATAATTTCATGTGGGAAGCGTGTGTGAGGCACTGAGTTTCGGTCTGCAGCCTTTGTGAGTGCCAGTTTGGACTGAATATGAGTTGTGAGGAGAAAGAAGCACCAGAAGTGTAGAAACCAGGCTCACCCTGTAGAAGACTAGAGAAATTGCTGAACTGCGCTCAGTCTGTCAGGAACTGAAGCTGCTGTGTGTGCTCCCGGGTATTTTGCAGTAATTGCGATCGGGATCGAAGAGCAGCCTGCCTGGTATAGTACTTTCCTTTTACATATGAATGTGCTTAGTTCTTGTGGGGAATCGCTATTTTCAACCCCCAGTGCTGTGTGCTGTGTGTGTTGAAGCTGGAAGCAAACCCCAGCTTGTCTCGGACTAAATCCATTTGCTATCAACTGCAGTGGGTTCCAGTCACAAGGACTTTGTCTCCATGCCTTGTTGTTCTGGCAATCCAGAAGAACATCCACCATCCACCATCCGGTTCTCCGCTTAGGTATTGTGAGTACAAGTCAGGGTATTCCCCTGCAGCCTGTTTTCAATCACAAGAGTGTCATCTAATTCTGTTGTTTCACTGCTTCATGGACTGAGCCATCCGGCTCCAGATTACAATTGGGTGTTGTGCATATGTTTTCTTCTACAGGGCCCTATCCATCTGCACCTGCCGGTCAACCCCAGGCAATGGACCTGGCTAGCCCCCCACCCCAACCTGGGTACCCAGAGTGTGACTTTTCAGACCCTGTATGTGTGCACAGTACTGTGATTTAATGCCACCAATTAACCTTATTCCCCCCTCCCGTGTTACTGTCCCCTAAATAAATCAGATTTGTTGTTGTTATACTATATACTGTCTGTGGTGTTGGTGCCTATGGAAACAGTATTGCATGTTGCTGTGTATGTTGTTTAACCTTATTTTACGGGGGGTCCTCAGAGATGAGCTGCAGAATCAGTCTTGAGGGTAAGTGGTACTTTATGAATGAACAGTATGTTTACGTGGGGTATTGGAGCTGTAACCCCTGTGTACTGAGTGAGCCACTAGAGGGAATCAAAGGGGGTCACGGTGTCCCAGAGGGCTGTGATCAAGCTAGTCTAACCACTACAAACCCTGACCTCTGGGTGGAGGCACCCGCCATAGAACCTAGGCCCCTCAACCTGTCAGTAGTCAAGCAGGCAGGGGTAGTAGCCCTTGGGATAGCGCCACCTGGGGGTTACAGTAGCCCTAGACCTCTGCGCTCATAATCTACTGGCCAGTAGTCTTAAAGAGCGTGGACCCCCTTCATAATATCTTTGACGCAGAAAAAGGAGTTTCTGCTCTACGTGATAATCTAGGATGCCAGAGAGTTCTCTTTTATAATCTAAGAGTTGTTTAGCTCTATCCCGGTTCATTTTTTGTTTTTGCTGCTCCTCTAACTCTTGCACATGCTTGAGCAATTCTATTCTGTGGGCTTCTCTAATCTTTTTTTTCTGTGAGGCTATCTGTATTAGTCTCCCACTAAGCACTGCTTTTGTTGCATCCCATATGATAGATTGTGAGGTATCTTGACCAGAATTCTCTGCTAGAAAATTATTATATGTTTCAATTATTGTGTCTTTGACCTCATTATCTCTCAGTAGGGAGACGTTCAGGTGCCAAAGATGTTGCTTTTTACCTCCCCCAAGTTCATCTGCATATATAGAGGGGCCTGATCTGAAAGAAGGAACTCCCCCATCCATGTATCACAAACTCTATGTATCCCAGTAGTCAAGTCTGGAGTACATGTTATGGGTGGCAGAAAAAAATTTACAATCTCTCTGCCTCCCATGCTGATGATGTCAGACATCCACAAGGCCTAACTCTGTTACCAGCCTAGCTACCTTCTTTGCAGTCTGATGTGGCTTTCTGGGAAATGAAGTGGAAGAATCCAAATGCGGGTTAAAGGTCAGGTTCAAGTCATCCCCACATATCAATTCTCCCTCACCCCAATCTTGTAATGTAGTTAAAAAGGTATGGTATTCTTAGTATTGTGTCCCTGGAGGGAAATAAACCTAAGCCAAGGTAATAATGTTGCCCATAAACTCCCCTTTTAACATAGCAAATCATCCCTCCTTGTCTATTTTTGAATCTATTTTCTTAAATTGTGTTTTTGTGGGGACCAAAACCACTGCATCTCTCCTTCTACCCTTCTTGTATGATGTAGCTGCAAGTTCACTGAATCCCAGCTATAAAAACTTATTGTGCTCTTGCACCGTCAGATGTGTTTCTTATAGGAGCAAAAAGTCCACAGAAGCTTTTTTAGCTTGACTTACAATTTTGCTCTGTTTTATTGGGTTGGTTAGATCCTTCACATTATATGAACACACTAAAGTACCCCTTTTATCCATATTTAAAACTATGTGTTCTAAATGCTAGCCCAACTTCCCAGATTCCTCCTCCAGTAGAGCCAACCATTTTGTATTCCCTATTCTGTATTACACTTAATATAATAACATACTCCTGGTTAAGAATGTCAGATCTACACAAAACAGTAATTGCTTTAAAATTTAAAAAAAACACTTATTAACTACGGTCAACATGACCCTCAACCAGTGGCGGAGCCAGGTTTGGGAGCATTTGGGAGCCGGGGGCATTCAGTCAATCATGGGCTCCACAGTGGGAACTAAACAGTGAATAAAGATGGTGGAGGGGCACCACTACTCACACTGGGGCAGCCAGGAGGGGCGACTGCCCCCCCAGCCCCCCAGCTCCGTCACTGCCCTCAACTTTATAAGCTCTACAGTTGCTTCCAAATGTGGAGACCCTAGTTCGAGGGACTCTTTTCTTGCTCACATCCAGATCTATGTTAGGCAAGTCTGGAGGGGTTTTTGTATCATCTCCACAAAGTGAGCTCCCCATGAGCTTTGTGATGGTAAATAAGAACAATTTAGCTCTATGCCAGAGTCAGAGGCTAAGGCAAGACTAGCCTCGACTGGCTTTAGTTGTGAGTACCAGGACCCTCCAGATGACAAAGGGTTAGATGGCTACATGAGTTTACTGAAAGGTTGAGGCCTGATTCAACCTATGTATATAAAATTAACACTGACAGTGGGTTGTCCAGGGTACACCTTAGGAGCCCTTTCAGGGCCCATACATATTCCCTTCACTGGAGAAGACATCCCGCCCCACCAAAGGAGAGAGATGCAGGGGAGGACCACATCAGAAAATGCCAATTGTTTCTCAAATCAATGATTTCTTTAATTTGTTTGGAAACTGCCTCCAGGGTAGTTTGTTCTTCATATTTTTATTATATGGTAAAAGAGAAAGGAAAAAGGAACTGAGTAACCTGGGGGGGAGCCGTATATCACAGTTCAGTCAGACGAGCTGACCCCATGATCTCATTAGAGCGCCTGTGTGGCTTCTGACTCCCCTCCACAGGCAACCCACTAAGATCGCCCATGGTCTGAGCAGTTGGTCACTATGCCCTTTCCTAGATCCATGTGCAAATTCTAGTTTGAGTCACACTCGCTTCTAACTATTTACTTCCCAGCTAGTCTGATAAGGTGGCTCTGCCCCCCACAACACAAATCTCTCTCATGCTGCTTTCAGCAGAAATTTTTAGGTCTTCCTGTCCCCCCCCATGAGCGTAACGTGTCCTCCCCAGGAGGAGCAGATCAGGTCCCTCTAGCCCACCCTGCCCCCATTGCACCCTTTATCCACTCATCATTTGTTAAGGAAAAGGTCCTTGTTTAAACAAATTAACCAATAAGAGCCCCAATCTATGAAGCACTCTCAATTCTTAGAGTGCATACCCCAGTTCAGCAGCATGAGTCTTTCAACCCTCTTCCCCCAATCGCAATAACGAAGAAATGCCTCTAGTTCCATTAGCAGGATCTACTTGCTGTTATGATTGCTGAGATCAGGTTTGGGAGTCCTCCTCATTCACCGTCGCTGCAGTATCTCCTGAGTTGGGCATTGTGGCTTGGATTTGGGTGTCAGAGACCTGTTCGCCATGTCTTGAATATTTCTGGCCTCACACAGTGTCCCACAGACTGGAAGTGTCTGTGGTAGGTTTCCCCCCCTACCTTTTCGGGCCCACTGTCGACCACACTCTCCTGCGTACTTGCTGCTGTGGACCTTGGCCTAACATCAAATCTGGAAGGGTAATCACATCTGAGCCAAGAAATTGGAGGCCTTCTTCATCTCCTGAAAATGAATCGGGCCCCTTGGGGTAAGAACTTTAAGTCGGGCAAGGTATTCCACAAATGCTCGTATTTCTTTCTGGTGAAGTAACTTCACAATCGTTAAAACCTGTCTGTGTCTCATTAGAAGCTGGGGGGTGAAGTCATGATCTAAGAACAGTCTTGTGTCCCCAAATGCTATACTCGTCTTGGACCAGGCTAGAGAGAAAATCTCTTCCTTAACTGTATAATCTAGGAAGGCCAATACTATTGATCTCAGCCTCGGGGTCCAGGGACAAGTGAGCAATGAGCTCGAATTATATCAAGAGCTTTTTCTGTTGGCAGGTTCAGGATTTCATATAAAAATGAATACATGAAAGCTAGCTTTTACCGGGCTCTGTATCCTCCGCTACGCCATGGATACGAATATTATTCCTCTGATTGCGATTTTCCATCTCCTCCAGCCATTGTTCAAGGGTAGTAGTGCGTTTGATTGAGTTCTAAAAGAGATGAGTTATGGATATCAGTAGTTTCAGCGTAGTCCATTAGGATAGCCTCAATGGAACTTGTATGCTGTTTGAGAGTTTCAATTTCTTTTCTATGAACGGAGACCTTGGCTTCCAGGCGCTGTAGTGTTTTGGTCATCTGTATGAGGGTCTGACAGAGGTGGTATGAGGTGATGGTACAGTCGGATTCTTCTATTGGGGTATCCGAGTGTGTAGTGCCGACTGCAGTCTCTTGAGGCTTACAAGCCAACAGTGGCTGCGTTCATTCAAAAGCATGTTTCAAAGCTTTACCACCTCCAGACTGCAGATTTTCTTTGAACCGCTGCTTAGGTGACATTAGGTAGTCAGTTATGCTATGTTTAGAAGACAGGATTGGTACTGTAAGACATCAATGCGAGTAGATTGTTGTAGGTCATTCTTGGAGCTTGCAGACTAATCCGCCATTACGAGGTGCTCACAACCGGAAGTCCATCTTTGCAGATTGGGTGGACCAAGCTGTCCTTTTCTGCTGACAAATTCTTTATTTCTGTTTCTATGTAAAAAGAGCTTTCTGATTAGCTGTAAGCATTCTATTAACCTTATGGTAATCTTTTGTTAACATACATCTTATCATATGCTGAACAAAGTAAAATACTATTTAAAGTCTATTCCCATGTTATACTGTAACATTGTATAGTTGATGTATAAATATAACAGGAGATCCTTTCTCTGTAATTGCATGAAACTGAATAAACTTTGAATTGAAAAAAAAAAACACTATTTAAAGAACATTTTATGGGGTGCGTGGCCTAGCTGAAGAGCTGAATGGAGGTGTTTTAGGAGAGCTCTGCCTGAATCCACTATTAATCGACACCATCCTGCAGAATATAGCTACAAAATCTGCCTAAACAGGAAGAATTAAGTGCTCCAACGCCTGCTCCATCTAAATTAGCAAAAAAACAGGCTAAATTACATTTTAATCAACCTCCAAATGCTGGGGCAACTTCGAGGCTTGCTGATCAACCCAGCAGCTCTCCTTCCCGGGCACACAGTTTAGAGATGGAACCTGACAACGTCCCCAAGAGCACAGCTATGGAACCGGGGTACCAAAATCTAGAAAGACTGATCCATAATTTTAAATACTAACTGGGGACATGGATGCAGTCTGGATTTGATAATATGACTGCGCAGCTTCAGCATTTACAACAGCTGGTAAATTCGACCTCCGAAACAATAGATGCCCAAGAAGTCCGCCTGAATGAGGCAGAAGCACCGTTGAGTACCCAGGAGGATAATAATGCCAGAATTTCAATGGATCTACAACCGGGTTTAAAGGACATCAAATTTTTAAAACAGGTCCTGGATGACCATGAGAACAGAGAGAAGAGATGTAACATCAGAGTGGTGGGTCTTCCAGTAGGCTTATTTATTTATTTATTTATTTGCTTTTGTTAACCAGGTAAGCACACTAGACAGCAACGTGCCTGTTTTCAGGAGTGATCCGGAAGAGTTACAGGGTATCCATAGGACAATAATTACTTACAGGAGCCACATGCTCCGACAGTTAGGTTACATCCAGGAGCCACATGCTCCAACAGCTGGTAGTACAGTAGAGTATACATACAGGAGCCATAAGCTCCAGCAGTTGGTAATACAATAGGGTTTACATACAGGAGCAAAGAGCTCCGCTGTAGGGTGATACAGAGGCAACAACAAATAACAGTTTAGGAATTTACAAGAATAACAAGGCAGGAGAGGGGAAGGACTGCCTGGCTCTCATGGAGAACTGGCTTAGGAAACACCTCAATATTGCACTGGACATATCCCTGGAGATACAGAGGGACCACCACTCACTGGGACTGAGACTGCCCCCTGAGCAAAAACTGAGGCACCTCCTGATGAAATTCTTGCACTTCCAGGACTGCCAGGCTGTGATGGTGGCAGCCCGAAAGAGCATCCCCACTGTGTTGCAGGGCTCAAGGATCAGTATCTTTCCTGACTTTTCTAGACCCCTGGAAATATGAAAACAGGCCTTCGCTGAGGTAAAAAAGTGGCTTCACGAACTAAACTGCCCCTTCACGATGGCTTACTCAGCGAGATTGATTGTCTGTTACCCATGGAGAAGTAGAGAGCATTTACTGACCCTGGAGCAGCCCTGGAATACATGAGAGGCCTGAAGAGATTCGCTGATGCTGATCGAGGGAACCAATAGGAGGAATGATCCCAGTAAACCATTCAATGGCACTCTGTATTTGATTCTTGGACTGCCTGGGGAGGGTTTTTTTGGGAGGGAACTGACTTGGCCCGTAACTTCGGGGATCGGAGGCCTATCAGGGCTGGGCCTAAGTGGATCCCTGCACACTCCCACCCCTTCGCTGGGGCTGGATCTGCCATGAGGAGGTGTGGGAGTTTTCCATCAAGGCTTCAGGAGCTGCTTCCTGCCATGGACCCTGGACAGTCCGATCACTTGGTGGGGCCTCCAATTACAAATAGACTAAATGATATACTGTGTTATCATGGACTTATTAACAGACTATTTTGTTCTGGTTATATTTCCCTTTTCCTTTTGTCTCCTTTACAGGCAATGAGTTGTTTCATTTATTTTATCATCTTGGCAGCTGGGGGAGGGAAGAATAATAATTTAACTGTGTGGGATGCATTGCCGGGGGAGAGCGAGGGGAGTTGATCTGCGGACTTTGGGGCCATGCTTTAATTTCTCACTGCTTGGACAGGCTATCCGCATGTCTCTTGGTGGTGGTTGCGCTGCGGGCGGTGGGCTGGTGCCCTGGGCTCGACCCCTGATTGGGAGTTTGATGGGGGCTACTGTGTCTACCCTTGAGAGTAGCTGGGGAGCCTGGATTCCCCCCCCCACCTTCCCTCCGCTTCCTCCTGCTGCAGATATCCTTATCACGAAATAGACAGTGGAGAGAACTATAGAAACACATGGGGCAGACACTTCTTATTTTCATTGTTGTGGGGGGGGTGAGCAGATCCTTAGACAAGGATTGCCAACCCAGCATCCACCAGGATAACAAGATGAACTTAGATCCAAGGGGCACATTTAAGGCTTGAGGGAAGAGCTAGGATGGAAATCTGTGTGATGCATTTCTGTGCAGAGAATGGACCTCTGCTTTGCCACTCAGGGCACTGACGGGGGACCCTCTTGACACAGCCCTGAGTTTGATCCAGGTGGGTAAGAAGGATCTCGGACGAAAATTATCTGGATGGGCTCTTGAATGCCAGCAGCTGGAGGGACCCTCCAGCTGCCAGCCACCTCCCTCAGACCACTACTAACTTTTTTGTAAGCAAGATGCTGAAGCTTTTTTGTTTCCTTATTTTAGTAAATAGTGGATTTGGAAGCTCAATCCATGAGGAGTAGAGGATGGTAGATAATCTTGTATCTCAAGAGAAGTTTTGGGGTGGGGGTAAGTATTTTGTTGGGGAAATATGGAGGGGTCAGGGAGGTTTTCAGAAGGCTATGAGGGGAAGGGGGGATTGTCAATGGGGGGAGAATTGCTAAAGGGGTGTAAAGTTAAAGGTTTGGGACTGCTTGGACACTGCACACATGGTTTTTGATTTCTGAAGGTACAGATTGAGAGAAGTAGACCTGTATAATGATACACAACACCTATGGAGGACTTAAACTTAGTGTCATGGAACGTCAATGGGTTAAAATCCATAGCTAAATAAAAGAGAGTCTGGTCCTATATTAAGAAAGCTTGAGGAGATGTAGTACTACTGCAAGAACTTCATATGACGAGGGAAGAGGCAGACAGGCTGGCAAGTTCCTAGGGAGGGAACTCAATGGTGGCCCCATTCACCTCAAAAGCAAGAGGCATTGGAATATGGATCTGTCCCAACCTCCCCCACAGAGTTCTTAGGTTAGTGGCAGATGTGCAGGGAAGATACATCATTGCAGAAGTTGAAATGGGAAAAAAGGTGTGTACTTTTGTATCGGTCTATGGGCCTAATTATAACTCTCCAGATTTCTTTGCTACCTTAGAGGTGACCTTGGCACCATTCAGGACAATATAGTGATGGGAGGAGATTTTAATACTTATCTTGACCCTACCCTCGATCATTCAGGGACCAAAACAAAACCCTACCCTAAAAGTGTTGCAGCCTTGGGGAGCTTGGTGAGGGGGAGGGCCCTGATGGAGGTATGGAGACACGAGCACACAGATGATAAGGAGCATTATTTTTTCTCTCATTCACACCGGGTATACCCTAGACTTGACTATCTGTTTATATCCACCCCCTTGATGACAATAGACATGGGGTCAATGTGTGATCCAATACTTGTGTCAGATCACGCCCCCGAGGGTCTCTCTCTCGCTTGAACCCCATACTCTATTTTCTGCCCAATGGAGAATGGACCCTGCTCTACTAACAGACAAGTGCTATATTGAACACATAAGTAGGAAAATCAAAGAATTTATTGATCATAACGTAGGGAGGGAGACACACACTCAAATAGTATGGGATGCCATGAAGGCATATATCAGAGGCAAGACAATCTCGTAAGTTGTCCATAAAAAGAAATTGACTTAACAGGAAGAGGAACATCTAACAGGGGAAATTAAAAAATTGGAAAAAGATGCCATGCTGGGTTTGACTCTGTCACACGTAAAAAAGTTAAAACAGCTCAAGAGGCATGTGAATCAGCTGGTCTCACAGAAGTTAGAGAAGGACTTTCTGGTAACAAACTCTCGTATGTATTTTGAGGGTGATAAGGCAGGTAAGTGGCTGGCATGTCTGGTGGGACAAAAACGGGCCAAAAGAACAATTCTAAAGATGGATGAACCAGATGGTACCTGCACATTGGACCAGAAATAAATAAATGATGTCTTTAGAAATTTGCACTCTCTCCTTTACACTTCACTGGTGCTCCCTGGGCGTGACCCCAAACAATTCCTCAGAACCATTACTCTGCCTATCCTAGGGGACTCCCTGGGAGAGGGGCTAAATTCCCCAATACTCTAAGAGGAGGTCAGAAATACAGTTTGGCAGGCAAAATGGGAAAGCACCGGGCCCGGATGATATACCGGCTGAATATTATAAACTGACCTGGGACGCCTTGGGCCGACTGATGGGCAACATGATGCTTACCTCTCTGAGTGAGGGAAACCTCCTACCATCCCAGCAATTGGCTACTATCAATGTTCTGCCGAAACCAGGAAAGGACCCCACACAATGCGGATCATATTGTCCCATATCCCTGCTCAATGCAGATTACAAAATAATAGCTAAAATATTAGCTAAGAGGTTGAAGGCTGTGCTGCCCTCTCTGGTGCATAGAGATCAGGGGGAATTCATTAAAGGAAGGCAGGTAAAGCACAATCTTAGATGTTCCATTGATATCATCCACAAATGGAACAAAGGTGAGGCCCCTTGCAGAATCCTTCTTGGCCTAGACGCCGAGAAGTCCTTTGATCGTGTTGAATGGCCATTCATGTTCGCAGTCCTGTGGGGTTACGGCCTGGGGAGCCTTTCCTCGATTGGTTGAGGTCCCTATACTGTAATCCTCAAGCCCAGATACTAACAAATAACACAATCTTGGCTCCCTTTGTCCTCACTAGGGGAACTAGGCAGGGGTGCCCTTTGTCCGCCTTACTCTATGTTCTCACAATAGAGGCTCTGGCATTTGCCATAAGAAGTAATAAGGATATTAAGGGGTGTGCCATGGGAAGGGAAAACCATGTCATATCATTATTTGTAGATGATATTCTCTTATTCCTGGAAAACCCTACAATATCACTCCCTGCTCTTAGTAAAATATTTAAGACTTACAGGCCATTATCTGGACAAAAAAAATCAATTGGTGGTAGAGTGAGTGGCTCCTACTGGGAGAGAGAGGGGAACCCCTATCACAATAGCAGGGCTTTCTGTGAATCCTACCAAGCAAATGAAGTACTTGGGAGTTATGCTTCTGAGTAAACTTTCCCAAATAATCAGAATCAATTATAACCCCCTAATAAAGAAGATAAAAGAGGACTGTGTGAGATGGCAGGATCTCCCCCAACCCTATTAGGGTGAGTTAACTTAATTAAGATGAACATTCTCCCCAGAGTGCTGTGCCTTTTTCAGTCCTTGCTGGTAACTCTCCCTAAAAAATATATTAAAGCCTGCGAAGGATCATGCACACACTTATTATGGCAAGGGAAATGGCCCAGAATACGGAAAGAAATACTGTGTCGCATTGAACAGAAAGGAGGATTGGGCCTGCTTAACTTGCATCTGTACTATTTAGCATCAGAACTGTCTCATGTGCAGGACCTGCTGAGAGAGAATGGTGCTGCTCCTGCATGGAGGGATATGGAAAGCAGAGGGGAACTACAGTTCTATCATACTTTATTAATAAACCCCCAGAGGGATATGGGACCGGGCAGGATAGTACATCCATGCTCTAGGGCAACATGGAGGACGTGGAAAGAGGCTCACCTACTACTGGGTGGGGCAGCACACACCTCACCTGATATAGCTCTGAGATCACTGTTGGTGGGGAGGAGAGATAAACTTGGGGCGGACACTAGGGGAATAAATGCCTGGATCTCTCAAGGTCTTTGGTGTCTGGGTCAACTCGTGGAGGGAGAGGAGATCCGTAGCTTTGAGCGGCTAAAAAAATAATTCTGGTTAAGTGCATCCCATTACTTCTTATAACTTTGATTGAATGCTAGGGTGGAAGGTATGGTGAGACTGCACCAGATATTCCTACTCCCCAGGCACTCTCCCCTGGAGGAATTATTTGTTAAGTTCTTCGGGGTCTCTTCCTTCAGACCCCTGAAGAGGTGTTATGGGCTATTGCTGGAGATCCTCCCTGACCTGCTGGAAAGGATTAAAAAAATGCTAATTTGACATATACCCTGATGGTCTAACTGGAGGGGACTGGGGTCTTATCTTGAAAAACATTCTGTAAAGCTCAGTCAATAAAAGACTATGCATCATGCAATATAAGTTTCTCATGCAGGCATATCACACCCCTGAACTGGCAAAAAGAATAGACCCAGAAAATTCCACATATTGCCATAAATGTAAAACTCAAGTGGGCATCTTCTATCATATGGCATGGGAGTGCCTCAGGGTTTCGGGGTTCTGGGGAGGTATAATAGACACCCTCTCCAGGATACTTAATATCCCCCTAGATTTGATCCGGTGGAGATCTTATTGGGACTCCGGGCAGAGGGTAGCACAAGACCTCTGAAGGGCATGAAACTTTGGAGACTAGGAATAGTGGGGGGAATGAGGGAGCTGGCATTGTGTTGGAACCTTAGTCAGGTTCCAACCTTAGCCTCATGGTTAAACTCAATCCTCGAGGTAATGAGATTAGAAAAAACACAATACCTAATAAGAGAACAACCAGGAAAATATGTTGAGATTTGGCTTCCTCTGGAACAGGCAATGATGCAAAGCTGGTTTCCTGCTTTCTGAGGAGATGTAGTAGTGGGTAGATCATTAGCAGGTGGTGACCCATTGCCATTCCAACACAACTACTAACAAGTTTGAAGTATTGCAGGTCTGATAGACCTTTTAGGTGTTTGAAAGGTGCTCTCTCTGACAAATACTACTAGCTTAGTTTCATATTGTATTGAAGGTTATACTCCTCTAAGAGCGCCTTTTGGTGAAAACAAAATGGTTTGAGATGACACATGGAAGCTTCTCTCTTAAACCTTTTGTATTTTATATAAGCCAATTAATCTTATGTAATGCATTGTGTTGAATTGAATTGATGCCTGTGATTTCTGAGATTGCCTATTTTTAGTTATTAATCCCCCCGAGGTGGGTTGGAGAATACTTGTCTGCTTGTCTGAGTATGTCCAAAGTTAAATAAAGTTTACAAAAAAAGAAAAGAACATCTTATTATGATAACATTAAGGCATGGTGGTCAGTTAATCACCTTCTAGGGGCATGTGGCACTTAGCTATGCCTCATGCAACATTTCACCATTAGGGTGATTAACAGACCATTAACATAACCTCTGATCATGCCTCATTTCTTAATTATACTGCTTTCTCTAAGGTCATTGGTGAAAAAAGGAATTGAGACTCAGTCCACCTTACCCAATTATCAAAAAATAAACAAATATATAAATAGTAGGGGACCCAGCCTCTACACAGCCAGCATCTTTTTATAAATCACTTTGTTTCATAATTACAGTATGGTACTACTTTATTGCATTGTTTCACAATTACTGTAGTTGAAAGCTATATTTTTGTCCCAGCCTAGTGGCACTGATGTTAGGACATTGTGCCACTGTGAAGGAGACTTGGGCTTGAGGCATTGGTGCCCCTATTCCAGAGAGGTGGGAGGACAAATGAGGGGATAAAATCTGTTATTGGCACAGGATGACTGACCACAGTGCTCTAGGGACCTGTGCCTCTCCTGACCTAACTGGATGTGGATTTCCAGAGAGGAGTCCTCCAAACACCCCTCCACAGGAAGAAAGCCATAGGAGGATGCCAGTCAAGATAGCAGGGGCTCAATTTTCAACATCTTGTGAATGTTGCAAGCCCTCGGTGAACCTATCATTTAACACATGGAGCTTGTGGCATTCTCCCGTCTGGCAACTGGGATTTTCAATCCCGAACACCAAATGCCAAAACTTAGATCAGCTTTTCCTTGGTCAAACTTGTGCTATTTGGGGGACCCTTTTTACAGGGCTTGTGCCAGATCCTTCTTTGGTGCAAGCCACCATAAACTGAGGAAACTATCGCAACATTGCCTGATGATAGAAAATCAAGTGCAATTGCGGCAAAGAAGTTTGGCACAGCAGTGCCATAAAAATGGCTTTGACGAAGGGCTTGACACAAGCCCTGCACATACTTCTCAGCTGTCCCTGGTTTTCAGGGATGTTCCTGATTTTGCCTCAGAAATGTCTTCTGTCCCTTCTAAATTTTGCATTTCTGTCACTGAAGAGTAGGGATTTGAATCACAAAATAATGACAGCCATTGGTGTTACAGTCTAGTTCTCATTATGAAAATGCTATTCATACCAAGAAGCATGTTGTACACAGCTTATGGAACTAATATTACTATTTTTTCAGATGTGTTCCTGATTTTGGTCATTTGTCCCTGATCATTTTAAGCCTTGCCCCTGATTTGTGATGAGGGAGGTTGAGAGGTATAGCCCTGCATCAACCTTTGAAAATTGAGCCCCAGATGTCTTGGAGGGAGTCAGTACAGGGGAAGATGCAGAACAGCAGGCATGAGATAAAAAAAATATATATATATATATATATATATATATATATAGTATACATACTGTACATATCTGTTAATGCATGAGTTAGGGTTTCTATTACAGTGACAAAACTTGGAAATTCGATGTTACGGTTATCAACCCTACCACCCCACCCCCACCCTCCACACACCAACAGGCGCAGGGTGTGCCTTGGGGTTGTCGTGCCTAATTCTCACCCCATTCTCCAATACTGTACCATCTCAGCTTGTTTACACATGGAGAGGGGTGAGAGTTAAGTCTGATGACCTCAAGGTACATCCCGACACCTGTTGGTATGTGGAGGGTGGGGTGGTAGGGTTGGTAACCCCACACCAAATTTCCAGAGTTTTGTTGCTGTACTAGAAACCCTAACTGATGCATTAACAGAGTTTTTTGCAATGAGTTTCCCTTCTCTTTGAGATAGTATAAAAGTATCCTTATTTTACTGTGGGAGCGCAGGGTTCTTTGGTCCCTGCACTCCATTCCCTCCATAGATGCACATACAGTATATATGTAGGTGTGGAAGCACAGGGCGCTCTTCCATGTGTCACACAACAGTGACCAAAATTGCCAGCATAGCAATCTTATTACCCCACCTCATCTACCCCAGTACAGAGAAACTGTAAAATGCAAGGCAAAATGTAATTATGCACAACTGCAAAGCCATTCTGCACCACAGGCTCTAAAGCACATTTCACGCAGAATGTGGAAAATGACAGCTGCAGTGTTCTTGAGGTGGTGTGAAAAAATGGCCATGTTGAGAATTTGGCAGCAAAATATTGAAAAGTACCAAAGTTATGCGCATGCATAGAATAAATTCAATGGATGCACATAACTAGGGCATTTCTAGGAATTTTCTCACCAAATTTTCAACATGACCTTTTTGGAACCCCACCTCTCATGAGTAGTGACACTGTAATTTCATTCTTCAGTACCAAAAGGTGATTTCGCATAGCGACTGTGCCATTCTGCACCACAGGTGCAAAAACATGTTTCGGGGCAGGATGTGAAAAATGACAGCTGTACTGTTTATGAGGTAGTGTGAAAAATGGCAATGTTAAAAAATTGGAGTGAAAATATTAAAAACTGACAAAGTTAGAAGTGTGTGTAGAAAGATGTCAATGAGCGTGCATAACTCAGGTGTTTTTAGGAATTATTACACCAAATTTTAAACATGGGCTTTTTGGGACTCCACCTCATGAATGCTGGCACTGTCATTTCATTACTCTGTCCCAAAAGGTGATTTTGCACAGCGACCACAAAATCACCTTACGGGTCCAATTAACAAGATGACAGTAACAGTGTTCATGAAGTGGGGTCCCAAAAAGCCCATGTTGAAAATGTAATTATGAAAAAATGGCCAAAATATCAACATAAGTTTAAAACACCATAGACAGCCATTATATGGCACTTACCTTGATTCTTCAGTTCATGGTTCGACTTTGAAGAGTGCAGATGTCTTCCGGTCCACAGAAGGCTGCAGCCGATGACCCCAGTGTTAAGTATGGGGCAATGGAGGGTGTGGGGTGGTGGGTTGCTCAGTGGGAGGGTCAGGAAGAAGGAGAGGGAACAGGGGAGATGATGAGGGACTGTTTTCTTTTTTACAGTATTCAACAAAAAAAAAAACATCAAGGGACAGTTTTCATTTTTAACAGGTTTTGAAAAAAACATCATTTCGGGACAGTAGGAGTGGGCTCCTCAGTGTCCCTGAGTACTGGAGGAGGGTTTACTTAAGAATGCCAACACGGGGATTGGGCACCCCAATGTCGGCAAAGTAAATGTTTATTTATTACAAAAACAGGCTTGGGGGCATCCAACACCAGGGTGGGCATCCCAGTGTCAGAATACACAAGTAAGGACACGGGGGGGGTCAGAATGCTGACACAGGTATTGGGTACCCTGATGTCAGCAGCATATTTAAAACAAAGGTCTTTTTCTTTGGGGGCGAATCTGACACTGGGGGTGGATTTCCCAATGTCGGAACTGAAAATGAAATATTTGGGGATACTAGGGGCGGGGCTACATGCTGACACAGGGATTGGACACCACAATGTCAGCAGAAACATTTTTATTAAATAAAACATGTCTCTGCCCCCTTGGGGCCAGTAAAAGGAGAAATACTCATTTTATTAGGTAAACACCAAGAAGTGTTTACCTAAACAGTGGCAGAGAAACACGATTCCAACGTTATTTGGCCAAAAAAGTGGCCAGAAAAGGTTCTGGCTTTTTTACTGAGGCCAGTGGGTTTTTCCCATTGAAGTATTGCCACAATTTGTGATAATTTTCATGAAACAGTGCCGCAATTTGAGGACAGTTTTCGCACAACAGTGCCACTAGTTGCATGAAAATTGTCGCAATTTGCAGCAGCTTCGCAAAAGAAGTACCTCAAATTGCACCACTACCAACAGCTAAAATGCAGAAAAACTATTTCTGGCCACTATTTTGAAGAAAATAATGTTAGGATTGTGTCTCTTCATGCCCCGATAATTTAAACACAACTGTTGGTGTTTACCTAGGGACAGTATTTTTTGAATTACAGCATTTTTTAGCCATTCCTAACTGAAAACAACATGGCAGCCACGTGAAACTGCAAAAACCATTTGCGGCAGTCAAAAGTGCTTTCGAGGTGGACATATACATTTTTTCCATAGGCTATAACGGGAAACTTTAAACTTTAATAACTTTTGAACGGCTTAATATTTTTTCATCAAACCTTCAAAAGGAGCCAGCCTGGTGGCACTGAGGGTTGAGGTGCTGGATGCCACATCTCGCGCCATGCCAGCAACCTGGGTTTGGGAACGGACTCGGATTGCCGGGAGTCAGCAGGAGGGAGAAGGATCCAGCGACCAATGGCTTGCTCTCCTTCTCCGGGGTGGGAAGGGATGTGCTCTCCGCCGCTATACCGCCGCCTGCTGGGGGAACTCAGGGGATGTCGGTGCAGCTGAAGAACACCACAACGCAAGGATTAATGCTGGTAGGGGACTGGAGTCGACATGCATCTCTGCACATGCCAGAAGCCTTGCTCCTCATTGCATGCCAGCATCGGGGAGCCATACACGGAGGAAAAACGTCCCTCCACACCTCCTAGGTGATGACCTCTGGTGCCAGCTCACCACCCACTGACAGAACAGGGCAGATCATGCTGTGCAGCTCACTCCTCAAGAATGGAGGGAGGTAAGGAGGATCTCTCCTCACCCCACCCGGGGGGGTTATCTGGGCCACGAGAGTCTCGGGGGGGTTGAGTGAGGCACTCTAGGGGCAGACCCTGTGAGTCAGTGGGTCGGGGATGTTAAGCACCTTAGAGGCCCAATTGAGTGGAAGCTTGAGGGCAAGAAGAGGTGCAAAAAATTAAGAGTAAAAAAAATAAAAATAAAACCTTCAAAAGGTACATCAGTGACCCAGACCCCATATATCTTGACAATATCAGACCAGACTCCCAAACCATTTGGGCCATAGCACCAACCAAGAATTTGCAAAAAAGTTAGGATTTTTCCCATTTTTTGGCACTCCGCAGCTCCACAACTGCACATCTGACTGGAACAAAGCTTGCCAGATTCAAAAATCTGTGGTACCACACAACACATGCAAATGCTCAGGTAAATTGGATGAATGGTTGCAAAGTTATTAAAGTGCAGAATTTGGTGTTTAATATAGAAGTGGACGTACAGCCCTTACTATAGTGGAACTACCATGCCACTATAATAAATATGTATATATATATGTATATATATATATATATATATATATACATACATATATATATAAAATGTGTAGGAAAAATTATCTCTGCTGGTTGGTTAAAACACATCACATGACCGTGCGTATATCAGAGAGTGACCACACACTTTAGAGTGGGTTATCTATTACATATATCTATCTATACTTATATATATATATATATATATATATATATATATATATATATATATATATATTCTTTGCAAAACCTTTATTAATGCACCACTTAGGGTTCAACTTTTTAAACCATAGTTTATTGAGCAAGGTAATACACTGCTTAACAAGCATTTGTCAATGCCGAAAGTTTACCGTTGATATTGCTATTGTACTGGTTGGGGCAGGACTACAGTTCCCAGCAGCCTCAGCTGCTGGCTTATTTAGTGCTTTTAAAAAACATTTGTGCAACCCTCCATAGATGCATATATGTATCTAGCTGTGCAAGCACAGGAATTTCCATCCTCTGCGCTTCCAATTATAGGACAAAAGTCACCAAATTGCCACCACAGCCATGTTATTACCCCACCTCCTGTACCCATTCCAGAAAATGTTTCAATCCCCGCCAAAACTCAACTCTGCGCACGGCACATCAGTGACCGAGATTCCATGTACGTTGTTAAAAATCAATGTTTGCTCAACCCTCCATAGATGCATATATGTATCTAGCTGTGGAAGCACTTCCAATTAAAGGACAAGCATCACCAAATTGTTACCATAGCCATGCGATTACCCCACCTGATGTACCCATTCCAGAAAATGTCTCAATTCCCGCCAAAACATATCTCTGTGCAAGCGCAATGCCACTCCGCAGCGCAGGTGCATAAACACATTTTTGGCCAGGGTTTGAAAAGTGACAGCTGTGACATTCATGAGGTGGGAAGACTATGTTGAAAACATAGGGTGAAAATATTGAAAATTTCCAGAGTTGCAAGGTTGTGTAGTGAGATTGCAATGAATGCTCATAACGTGGCCATTTTTTTTAATTGTTGACCCCAAATTTTCAACATAGCCTTCTTATGACTCCACCTCAACAATATGACTGTTAAACAAATCCCACCACAAAGGTGATTTTGGCAACCAACTGTAAGATCACCTTTCTGGCAGGAGTTGCCTAACAACAGTCATATTGTTCATGAGGTAGGGTTCCCAAAAGGTCATGTTAAAAATTTGGGGCCACAATCATGAAAAACGGCTGAGTTATGGATAAAAGTTTAACCCCCCCATTGAAATACATTGAAGAACATTTACCTTAGTTCATACTGCAGTCGCTGGTTACAGCAGCAAGATGTGACTTCCATCAGAGGAGTGGGTCTCGAACCTCGGACCTCTTGAGGTGAGTGAGGGTCTGTGGGGATGTCACAGACCGTGTGGGGAGGTGGGTGCACAGTGGGAGGTCAGGTGAAGGGTACAGACATGATCGGCAGTGGACTTTTTTCTTGACAGGTTGAAAAAATAGCAAAAGACATCAATGGCCTTTTTTTATTTTAAGGGAACAAAAAAAAAAAAAACACTAAAAAGGGACTGTGAGGGGGATACCACTGCCACCAGTAAGTACAGAGGCATTGGGGGGGAGTACCACTGGACACCAGGGATAATTTGTTTTGATGAAGAGTGACATAGTCAGTACAACAAATGGCAGAATTAAGCAGCTACTTATAGTTGTATGAATGGTCACTGGGAAAATTAGGTATTTTCAAGTACAGAAAACATGCTGGGTATTTGTAAAGGGTTTAAGATATTATTAAGGCCCTTAGAATTCTGCAATTCCATGGCCATGGAATTTTCTGCAGAACATGCCTCCTGCACCAGATTATATGAGGTGACGTTGATTTCTTATTTTTAGTGACTTTTCATTAAAATATACAGTCTTCCACAGTGCCTAATTCTGCCATCATCTATGCTCAACAAGTGATTAAACAAACATTTGTTCAATAAGGAAAAACACATGACCAGAGTGTGGCTGCATGTTGTTGCGCATTTGTGCTCCTCTGGCCTTCCACTTTTAGGAAAACACTGTGGGGGATAGAGGGATGTTTCAGAAGGTCACACTGGACCCAGGCTGGTGGCGGTAAGCAGCAAGAGCATTCAGGGGCAGGACATAAGCCCCACACTTGATGGGGGAATGTCAGCCAGGCTGATCAGGACGCCAAACAGCTGTTTGCTGGGTGGTGTCCTACAGATCAAAGGAAAAAGCTGCCGTATGATTGGTTTGGATTTTTCTTTTTAAGTAGACAAAGTTTCCGCTCATCAAGGCAAAAACGGCATCACAATTAGCCTGGCTGATGATTGGTGTGGCACTGTCTCACCCTTGCAGACCACTCTGCATTGGACAGACAGTGTCACACCCTTAAAACTCACTCTTATAGCAAGACATTTGCTGTGCATGTGCGCATGGCGAACTTAAAAAGGACACTGGTACAACGATTTTAAGAAATAAGCATACAGAAAGAAGCAAGACTATTAACCAAATGAGCTGCTAAACAATCATTTTGTTCCCTGCTGTGACAACAAATAAGAAGCAGTTTTGATAATTTCATATAAGGGATTAGTGTCAGAATTGTTACACAGGTTTAGCAGACAAATCAGATGGGACATGTACATCACCAAAGCAAGCACAGTCTTGATAATTTAGTATTGCCATACACTGGAGCCAATGGCTGTCATTGCCATATTTTCTGAAATATCTTTGTACCTGTTGGCTGACAGTTAACCTCTTTCTATTTTTAAACAGATGCCCACGTTATTAGCTCACTGTGCTACCATGTGTGGGGGGGGGATGCTGAGAGACGGTCTTTTTTGCATTTATGGACGAAATGGCTTATAACACAGCCACAGGGCCTTCAGTTTACTGGTTGGCTCTATCCACAATACAGTTCTAGTAGGGATCCTGAGTGTTATGATCCAGCACCTGCTGCAATATATTGTGTATTGTGACCCCAGATTGGGAGATTTTGGGGCAAGTTAAGGGATATATGCACAAAGATGCCTTCCTAGGCTTGGCATTTAGGGCAAACTGAAGGCCTATCCAGTTTTCTCCTGTAATCTCTAGAGGATGTAATGTAGGCCTGGTGCAGATAGCTTAGTTGTACCAATCTCTGCTTATTGTTTCAAGAGCAAGTGACCATGTGGGTAATGGCCTTTTGCCAGATTTAATCGATGATGAGAATACCGAGATCATCATGCCATTGTTTACGTATTCTGTCTGCGGATGTATTTCTACAACATCTAAGTAAAACATAATAGACTGAAAGTGGGTTACATAGAAGCTGAGATTTATACAGTTCTTCTTCAAAAGGAGAGGTGGGGGCAACATTGTAGGGAGTCCCAGTGCCTCCTTGCGTAGGGCCAGCTGTAAGCATATGCCTAATTCTTAGATATGTAAACAGATCTCTAGCCTGAAGCTCATAGCCTCTGCATATAATATGGAAGTCACTGCAAAGGCCTCCATGAAATAATTGATTTAAAAAGGTTAGGCCTATTACCTTCCATTTGAGAAGGATCTGGTGGAGGGATACATTATATTGTGATCTGCCATTGAGTACTATCCTTAATTGTGTGTGCCCTGACAGGCCTTGTGCCCATTCAGTGTGCCTGTGCACAGCTGTCCATATCTCAGTTAAGGCTTTGGTAAATTGGTTGGATATTCCCATCTGTACCAATGCCACTGACAGTAGACTCCTTCTCGAATCAGTTCCCAGCTCTTCTTGTTCTATAACCAACCAGTCCAAGCTAAGACTGTTACTTCCATTGGGGAGAAAAGTTGTGCATCCCACTGGTATTTCTTTAAAGTTAGGCAATGCACATCCCCCTTGTAGCATAGGCAGTTGCTGGATATCTTTCTTTATTCTAGTAGGTTTTCCTCATGATAGAACCCTATGCAATATACAGTAGTGTTTACTTTTGTTAAGAATTTTTGAGGGAGTGAAATGGGGAAGGCCTGGGATATGTGGAGGCATTTAGGGAGGATGCACATTTTTATGGGAGTATTATGAAACACTGGAACTTGGAATCCCAACACCCAGGATTTCGAGCCTGACATCCCAACATTGTGTTTACCCAGTGGATCGCCATCCTGATGGTAGAAAGCCCAGCTCCTAATCTTTTAATGACTTGAGTTGGTTATATAAATTTAGGGGTGGTGCGGGGGCAGAGCCCTATGTCCACCTACTAAACTGACATAATTGTAGTGTTGTGCTTTCCACCATTGGAATAGTGATCCATTGGGGAAATGCAATGTTGGGATGTCAGGCTCAGAATCCTGGGTGTTGGGATTCTGAGTGTCGGCATTCCATAATTAATCCCATTTTAATTGTATTCACCCTGCCTATGACTTGAAAATGGCAATGATTTTCATCTTTCACACTATAATTTTATGACTGCCGTGGAGGGGGGTAGTTTATATAGTTATATATTTGTGACATCTTTGTAGGTATTTTCAGCCCTAGGTGTTTTATGACATCGACTTTCTGCAGTCCCATGAAATTATTGGCTATACTCAATCTTTGTTGCTTGCCTACAGGTAGAATTTCAGTATTTGTCAAGTTGGATTTTAAGCCCAGAGAGTGCACCATATTCGTTGAGGAGGGAGGGTAGGTTGGGGAGATATTCAACTGGGTTTCGGAGGTATAGTAGCAGATTGTCTTCAAAGAGGGTAACTTTATGCTCTCTACCTTCCCCCATCTTGCATCCCGCTATACTTGGGTGATGTCTTATAGCTGCAGCAAAGGGTTCGCATTTTAATACATAGAGTAATGAGAATAAGAGGCAGCCCTGCCTGGTTCCCCGGTTAATGTAAATGCCTCTGCCATTCCACCATTTATAGCAATCATAGCAAAAGGGTCCTTGTATAAGGCACCTATCCACTCATTCATTTGTTGTTTTATATCAAACTGTTGCAGACTGTGGAGCATGTACCGCCACTCCACTAGGTAAAGGCTTTCTTGGCATCTAAGGCAAAGATCGCTGCTCCGTGTCTATCCGAGTGTTTTGCCCATTTATGTATGATGCTGAGAGTATGTCTAATGTTCCGTTTACCCTGTCTCCCTTTGACAAATCCAGCTTGGTCTGGGTGTATGATGCAGGATGGTAGCATTTCTCTAGATGAGTATCAATAACTTTTGCTGCAAACTTACAATCCGCTGTCAGAAGAAAGACTGGTCTGTATGAGGAGCATTGGATTGGGTCCTTGCCTGGCAGGGGTGTGTAGCCAGGGATGTCAAATTTGTACACTGAGCTGCCACACTGCTACCCCCTTCCCCCATTGTCCTGGCCCTCCCCGCAACACAAGTGTCATTTAGTCTGTGTCGTACAGTATACTCTAAATATGAAATGTAAAGATGTAACGCATGTACTCACATTCTCACATGGTAAGAAAGCCTTTCAATCACCAACAATGTCTGACAAACAGACTGGCTTTTGGATACAATGTTGCATTGTGACAAGCCTCTGTACCACATCAAGGTAGCTAACCCCACAGAGGTCCATTCACACCAGTACCTGTGCTCATACACTTTATCCACTCACTCAAGCTGAACAGCCACACCAGCCAAAAATCAATTGCCCCTTTACTGACTAAAATGGATTTTGATTTTAATAGCTAGACTTTTTTGTTCACAGACCAACCAAGAACCAATGGGATGGACGCCCCCCCCCCCAACCTGTGACTTCTCTGTTTCCTGGCAGAAACTACCCAGGTTGAGTGTGGTATACTGAAATGATTTTTTGGATGGAGAATTTGTGATCATAAGAATTTTGAAGGATCATTTGCCCCACCAACTCTGAGATGCATCACTTTTGATTTTTCAGGTTCATCCACCATTTTTTCAGCCCACTTCACAAGCATATCCAGGTCTTATGCAGCTCATTTACATCCTACTAAAATTTAGCTACCTTTCTTATTTTGGTATGATCAGCAAACATACACATTCAACTACTAGTGCCCACTTCCAGATTGCTTATTAATACATCAAACAATGTTGATCACAGAACAGAACCTTTCAGACCTCCACAGATCACAAGTTTCTATTTGCATAGATTACCATGTGTCATAATCCTTTGCTTCCTGTCCTGCAACCAGGTTCTTATCCTAATGTAGCAGCATCTGTATCCACTATTTTGATGCCCTCTGCAAACAGCCCACAAAGAAAAATTCAAGCCATGTCTGGTGTCCGTATCAAACCAGCAGCCAGTCCATTCGGGATTGTGATATGATGTACATCCCAAACACAAGCTAGCAGGTAGCTGGGAAACAGGAGGAACCCAGTTTCACAGGTTCATATATCAAACACCCCAGGTTACCAACATCCAAGTTGTATCCTTGTTTACTGCAACTAAAAGACAGGAGGGGCTGACAAAACAGTAACATTTTTAGCCTAAAGGCCTGTGTTATGTTTTGGGCCTGCTTGCAGTTTCCTTTGGTGCTAAAGCAGTCATAAACAGGCATTTGTCAATGCCAAATGTTCACTTGCATGAATTTGCAAAGGCAAATATCTCGATGACACATGGGTCTGTCTATCGATCGATCTATCTATCTATCTATCTATCTATCTATCTATCTATCTATCTATCTATCTATCTATCTATACCCCCACCATCAACACGTTCACTGTCTCTCACTGTCCCTTTCTGTGGGAACATAGCGGGGCAGGTAGAAAACCGAGGAACCAGAGAAGAGGCCATAATACCAGATGATCAGGGGAAAAAAAGGGCAGGTGGCAAGAACACACTAAAGCAGCTGACACAGGAGCATCAAAATATTACATGCTGTCCCTGAGGTGTGTGTTATCTGCTGCTTCCATTCAGTCTCTCCTTTTCTCTCTCTCTCTCTCTCTCTCTCTCTCTCTCTCTCCCTTGGGGGGTGCTTGGACACAGATGGAGAGGACAATGAAGGACATCAGCTTCACATGTCCCTCTCTCTCTCTCTCTCTCTGTCTCTCTCTCTCTCTCTCTCTTTCATGCTCTCACTGTAACTTACTGAAGTGACAGCAGCACGGAGCAGGGCGAAAAGACAGAGTGAACCGTTACTTGCTGCTGAGCAACATCTGCCTCATAACACCAACCCGCACAAGATACAGAGAGAGAGAGAGAGAGAGAGTGAAATTTTACCGAAATTGTACAGTACTTCTGCGATCTTGCTGTCATACCGCATCTCTGTGCATCTTCACGTCTATTCCCGCACAGTACACCTGAGTGCTGGATGGCCAGAATGTGTTGCTCAAACAGTAGGCACCAAGGTTGAGTTATGCAGCTCTTAGGAACTGTCATGTGGTGCTTTTTGTCTCTCTCTCTCTCTCTCTGTCCCATTCTGTCTTCTGTTCACTACTGGGATGACAGTCCCACAAAGAGACACCTGTGTATGGTCAGTGTCCTCAGCATCTTGGGCACAGTTGGGGTGAGGGGATACTGTGGATTGTGGTGGGGAGGGAGAGTCACAGAGAACAGAATCTGGGTATGGGATAACAGTCAGGACAATATTGTGCATCGGGGATGAAGCCCTTAGCACTGCTGACATGCTTTGTGAGGGCACAGGAAGGGACAGGCCACAGCTCACTGAAGATCATTCGCTTCCCCACATTCAGTCATGGCTTCCATTCTCTCTTCCTTTCTGATATGCATGCCTGATGTGAGTTTCCTGTGCCAACGATGGGTGACAGATGCCTGTGGGGGGTGCCTCTAGGAGTTATCTACAACTCCTATGAATGTACACATTGTTTGTGCTGCCTGTTACCACTGGGTGCTTGCCCCTGACATTGCACAAGAAGGAGCACAATTGGGAGCGACAGATGGATGGCCCCTAAAGGGTGTCTTATTGTGTGCTGAGTGTGTATATAGCTCGGGAATTATTTTGAAAATTAGGATGTGCTGTTAGCAAATCACTCTGTAATGTGTGTGATAGTTACAAAATGGGACTGCCTGTATCTCATTCACTTCAGCAGACTGTGTCACAGCTGCTGTTCACTTTCTGTAGCTTAGAAACATAGAAACATAGAAGTTGATGGCAGAAAAGGACCACAAGGCCCATCCAGTCTGCCCATTTCATTTTCTACCTTATAAATGTGCCATCGGCCTTTGCTCTGTCAATGGCCTATCTATTCATACTTATCTGTATTGCTCCCTTATGCCTATCCCATGCCTGTCTGAAGCCCTGCACTGTATTCATATCCACCACTTCTTGAGGTAGGCCATTCCATGCATGCACCACCCTTTCTGCAAAAAAGAACTTCCTCACATTACCCCTTAATTGGCCTCGCTCTAATTTCATGCTGTGTTCTCTTGTACTGCTATTTTTATTATATTAAAACATGTTAGACTCTTTCACCTTGTTAATGCCCTTAAGGTGTTTGAATGTTTCGATCAAATCACCTCTCTCCCCCTCCTTTGCTCTAGGGTATACATATTGAGCTCCATTAATCTGTCCTCATATGTTTTCTGATGCAGTCCCTGCACCATTTTGGTTGCCCTTCTCTGGACTGCCTCAATTTGATTAATGTCCTTGTGAAGGTGTGGCCTCCAGTACTGCACGCAGTACTCCAGATGGGGCCTAACCAGTGTCTTGTGAAGAGGGATTATAACCTCCCTCTTCTGACTTGTGATACCCCTACTAATATGCCCTAACATCACCCTAGCCTTATCTACTGCTTTAGTGGTCTGCTTGGATGATTTTAAGTCATCGGTGATGATGATGCCCAAGTCTCTTTCTTCCATTGTGACTGTCAGCAACTCCCCTCCCAGCCTATAGGTGACTTCAGGGTTTCTCTTCCTTATGTGCATGATTTTGCACTTCTTTGCATTAAACCCCAGTTGCCACTCTTCCAACCATTTTGCTAGTTTATCCAGATCTCTTCTCATTCTGCCCACCCCATCTGGATCATCTACTCTGCTGCAGATCTTGGTGTCATCTGCAAACAGACAAAACATACCCTCCAGTCCATCTGCAATGGCACTGATGAAGATATTGAAGAGGACTGGCCCCAGGACTGATACCTGAGGTACCCCACTTGTGACTTACAACTCTTCTGACTATATACCATTTACCGCCACTCTCTGTTTTCTGCCCATCAACCAGTTTGCCACCCAGCTGACCAACTTCTGACTCAGCCTGAGCCTACCCAGCTTATTAATCAATCTTCTATGTGGAACAGTATCGAAAGCTTTGCTGAAGTCAAGGTAGGTGACATCAGCTGTTCCCTCTTGGTCCACCACTGTGGTTACCCAGTCAAAGAAATCTATGAGATTAGTGTGGCAGGATCTTCCTGCTGTAAACCCATGTTGTCTTGAATCCTGTGCCCCTATGGATTCCAGGTGTTGCACCTATCCTTTCCTTAAGGAGTGCCTCCATAATCTTGTCCACTACTGAGGTAAGACTGACTGGTATGTAGTTCCCTACCTCCTCCCTGCTACCACTCTTGTGTAGTGGGATCACAGGAGCCCTTCTCCAATCTTCTGGGACCTCTTCTGTGCTCAGAGACTAACTAAACAGTTCTGATAATGGCTTTGCCAGTTCTACCCTTAGCTCCTTTAGTACCCTGGGATGTATGCCATCAGGTTCTATTGCCTTGTCCACCCTGAGCTTATCGAGCTCTTGTAGGACCCTTTCTTTTGTGAAGGGACTAGTGTTTACCTCCCTCTCCCCTGTGTCCATGGTGCTGAGCTGTGGGCCCTGCCCTACCTTCTAAATACTGAGCAGAAGCATCTATTTAGGATGGATGCTTTTACATGGTCCTCCTCCTCACACGCCCTCTTATCTCCTTTGATCTTAACAATACCTCCACTGGACTTTCTCCTTTCACTAATGTATCTGTATAAAGTCTTGTCACCTTCTTTTACTGTCTGTGCTAGTGTTTCCTTGGTTTGGGCCTTTGCCTGCCTTACTGCCTTCCCTGCTTCCCTTAGGGAAGTTTGGTATGCCTCTCTATCTTCATCCCACTGCGTTCCCTTATATTTCCTGAAGGCCAGCCTTTTGGCACTAACTTTTCTGCTACTGTTTTTGAGAACCAAAGTGGTTTCCTTCTTCTTTTGCACTCACTTTCTCTCTAACACAATGGGATGTTGCTTCAAGTATTGCATCCTTAATGCTTGCCCACTTTGCCTGTACCCCCTCCACTTGTATTTCTTTTTGTCAGGGCTAGGTTAACTCTGTTGGCCATCTTATCAAAGTCAGCTCCTCTGAAGTCCTATATTTTTGCCTTGGAATGGGATGATTTAGTTGTAGTGGTCAAAATGAACCATACCATGTAATGTTCACTGGCCCCCAGGTGACCTTCTAGCTAGAGATCTGTGATCCTTTTCCTGTTATTCAGTACTAGATCTAGGATAGCCCTGTCTCTTGTGGGTTGTTGTACCAGTTGTTTGAGGCCCTCCCCCTGCAGGGAATCCACCATGTGTCTAGTTCTGGCAGATGTTCCTACTGGTATTGACCAATCTGTATCTGGCATGTTGAAGTCTCTCATTATCAGAACCTCCCCTTTAGCTGTCATGTTTTTTATATCTTCTAACAGTAATGTGTCTATGTCCTCCCCCTGGTCTGGGGGCCTGTAGACAACCCCAGTTCTTATGGCTGTCCCATTTCCTGTTTGCAGGGTGACCCACAGTTCTTCTGGCTCTTTATGTGTATTCTGAATTTCTGTAGCTCTGATATTTTCATTGACATACAGGGCCACTCCACCCCTCCTTTTTGAAATTCTGTCTCTTCAGAACAGTACATAGCCAGGTACTGAAGTCTCCCAAGTGTGGTTACTGGTAAACCATGTCTCACTAATTGCTACTGTGCCCAGTTTAACCTCTGTCATTATTGTCTGCAGATCTGGGATCTTGTTTCCCAGACTTCGAGCATTTGTGTACATGATTTTCCATTGGCCAGATTTCGGTGTGTTAGTTGTTGGGTGAGCTCTGGTGTTTCCCCTGTGCGCCGTATGGGGATCCGGACCTTTTTCCTTACCTGGTGATGCAAATGAACTGCAAACATGCTGAACTCCTGTTTGACCACTAGCCGGGGGGGGGGGGTGTTCTTCCCATTCAACATATGGGGTGCTGCACCCCATCCCCATTTACTAGTTTAAATATTCTGCAAAGACATCAATCTTCTGCCCAAATGCACTGACTCCCTCCTTAGTCAGATGCAGTCCATCAAATTTAAAGAACTTTCGCTCCCCAAACTGTTGCCAGTTCCCTATAAACTTGTGTCCTTTTTCCTGGCACCAGCCCTTGAGCCACATGTTTAGCTCCCCTATCTCCCCTTCTCTGACCTTCCGTCCATCTGCCCCCTTCTCCCAGACTGGCAGGATCTCAGAGAAAGCGATGCTGGATGAAATGGATGATAGTTTGTCACCCAGCCTGGTCAGGTGTTCCTTGGTCTCCACAAGTGACCGGCTGGCGAGATCTTTAGTCCCTATGTGTACCAGGACATCAATGTTTTCCCCTGCTTCTGAACAATTTTAGCAATGCGGTCAGTGTCTCTCCACGCTGATGTACCAGGGAGACGTCTGACCATTACCACTGACTGGAGATAGGTATCAACTCCCCGAATCATGGAGTCTCCTATGATCAGAAGTTTTCGGGATTTCCTTTTTGCTTTTTTGTTTTGGTTCCTGTTTTGAACAAGTTTTTTTGTGCTACCTCCTGTGCTGCAGTGTCCTGCTCTGCAGTGTCCTCTGCCCCTTTGTTTGATTTCAGAGATACTGGCAGATACCTGTTTGTAGTTTTGATATGGTTTGTGGAGGTAATATGCTGGAGAACACCGAGTAATGAAAGACCCAATTTGCTTCTCAACAGAGCAACGAGAGCCAACATCACTTCTGTCTGGGAGATGGCGGAGCACACTTAGCTCCCTGTCATCCGCTCTCTCATTGAAGAGGTACATGTCTTTCAGCTATACAAAGTGCCACATCAGCAAGTACTACTAGTGGGGACGTGGCCTATCAAGGTACCAAGATGGCAGCATGATCTTGGAGCTTCATGTTAAGCCTGTCTAAAAATCAGCCACCCTGTTTCTAATTAGCTATTTCTCCATTGCTGCAATACCCAAATAGCTTAGCTCAACTTTGCCTATGAGTATGTCAAAGAAATAATCACAGCTTAACTTCAGAACAACTCCGGACTCTCCAAAGATGCCTGGCCCAGATGCTTCGACCATGCGAGCTGTCCTAAAATCAGCTACAGAAGACAAGAGACCCACTAAACCTCCCACTGCTATGGAAATCAGCTCCAATTCGCAGTCACTGGAGAAACTTATTCCGGACTTCAAAAAAGAGGTGACCACCCAAATGAATTCAGGTTTGGATAATATAGCAGCTCAACTTACCTGTCTGCAGAGCAGCTTTAACTCACTTGGAGAAACAGCTGAATGCCATGATGCAAGGCTGGGAGAATTGGAGGAGTGTCTGGGGTCTCAGGAAAACACAGTCAGAGGCCTTGAAACATCACTAATTAAAGCCTTTAAAGAGATCAATAAATTGAAGGCCACCCGGGATGATCATGAAAACCATGAACATCGCTGTAACATTTGGGTGATTGACCTATCAGAGGGGATAGAGGGGCCTAATTGTGCTATTTATTTTCAAAAATGCTTAAAACAGCAGCTGCAGCTTCCCGATAATGCCACCCTGGAAATCCAGTGGGCACATAGGTCTCCTAGCCGTAAACCAGTTCCAGAAGAATGGCCCCGGCACATCATAATCAAATTTCTGTGCTAACGAGACTGCCAGCTGACATTGGAAGTGACCCAAAAGAAAGGTCCGATTTCAGTGCAAAAGGCCCATATCTGCATATTCCCAGACTACTCGCAACAGCTCGAGATGGAAAAGCAGGCCTTTCAGGATGTTCAAAAGAAGCTTCATTCCCTGAGCTGGCCCTTTGCATTGGTATACCCAGCCCGTCTACTCTCTAAACGTCAGGGCAGAGGGGCCAAAGTTTTTACAAATCCCAAAGCGGCCATGGACTATATCGTGCAAGAAGAGCAGAAATTTCAGCAACAGGCATCTCCCTTGGAGGATCAGACTGACACATGAATCTACCATGGAGGTACCAGACTATCTGATTAACACTACCTGAAAAATTATAGACAGTCCTGTGGTAAATTTTTCTGGGAGTGGGGGGAGGGGGACCTATGTGCCTCCACGGCCCGTAACTCTTTGAGGCCAATGAGGCAGGGTCACGGTTACCTCCCCTCATACCTTGGGTCCTTGGAGCTACTCCAGAGTTTGCCTCGACTACTCTGCACATGTATGGGGCAGTCGGTTCTACATTTTGGTTGCCTGTTGATGTGCTCACTAATTGGGGACTGGCTTGTACTGTGGGAACTGGTCTCATTACCTGGTGTTTTATGGAACCATAGTGTATATAAAAGCAAATCAACATCAATCCGCTTAAGAACTCCTATCAGTGTGGCAATATAGACTCTAAGTTGTTTCTCATATACTGTTCTAATTCATTTTCTTTTAACCATTTCTACCTGTGCGGTCTTGCTGCCGTAACCACAGCTAGTTGGGCATGTGACTGGGGGAGGACTTACGGGGAACTGATGCACTTAGGTGTTGCACTCTGGGTTAGAAGACTAGTTGTTTTTCTTTTTTCTGTGTAAACAAGCAGGGTTTATAAATACTGGGCCAAGGGGAGGTAACTTCATTTTACTAATATATGGACTATTAAGGAGAAGACAAATTTGTTCACTTACAAAGCATGTGTTATTGTTTTATTCGACAGTTTGACTAGCTCTGTTTCTAGCTGCTCCACTCTGGGGGAGACAGGGGACAGACAAGTTCTGATGGGGGGGCAGAGTTATAAGAAGAGGACATAACAGCAATTAATGGCAACGTGTACTATGCATTTTGGGGGAAGTGTTGATGTGGATCAGGGGAGGCATTTCCAGCCTCTGGGAGGTCTCCATCTGCCTCCCTAACTGCCCACTGGTTTAATCATGGACCCCAATGTGTTTGGGGGTTGTTGCATCTTTATTATCCTTTATATGCAACAGCTTCGTAATGGTGATCAGGGGAGTCTAGCACAGCCCTAGTGTATTCTGGTTACCCTTCAGGGTATCCTTTCTCATTTTATATAACTCCCCCTCATGTGGAACCCAGGTTACAAATACTATCTAGTATTCAGTAATGAGCAGCCGGCACGAAGAGTTGCACGAGTCTGGCATTTCCAGAGGGAAGAGCCTTGGGGGAGGGGCTAGGGAGACACAGCTTTGGTTGCTGCTTCTGGCACCTGTTGCACTTAGTTTAATACATTTTTGGGAGGTAAGTGGGGAGGTGGGCTTTTCAAAGTTTTACGGTTTCAAGAGTTTAAACTGTTGGGGTTGTGGGGGCAGCAGGGAGGAAGGAGGGTTTGGGAATAGTTTGGGTGAAATGTTTAAAACTGACAAGTCAGCAGTTAGTCTCAAGATATATTTCAGACATATGCTAGTACTGGTCCTAGGGAACTGGACATTATATACTTGTTATGATCCAAGATGGGAGGGATTAATATATTAACATAGAACGTCAATGGTTTAAAAACCATGTTTAAACATAAGAGGGTTTGGTCATATCTAAAGAAAATGAAGGCAGATGTAGTCCTCCTACAAGAACTCCATGGAAGCTGATAAACTAGCTTTATCATCGGGGAACCTTGTTAGTAGCTCCCTTTTCTTCCAAAGCCGGTGGGGTGGCGATCTGGTTCTGTCCTGCACTGAGTGTTAAGATCCACTCTAAATTAGCAGACCCTTTGGGTAGATATTTAGTAATAGATGCCACATTTAACGAGATTAGATGTACTTTTGTTTCTATATATGGACCAAATTATGATGACTTAGGTTTCTTTCACCATCTGGCAATTTTGTTAGCCCCTTTCCAGGACAATATAGTAATGGGAGGACTGTAATACATGTTGGAGCACCCAATTAGACCGCTCAGGTACTAGGACCCATCCACTATTACGTAGTATGATGGCTTTTCAGCACCTGACTAGAGAGCCGGCCCTGGTGGAGGCATGGAGGAACTGCCACCCAGAAGATAAGGAGTATTCCTTCTACTGTCATGCCCACAAAGTATACACAAGGTTGGACTACCTATTCCTATCTCCAAACTTTATAACCCAAGGATTGGAGGCCGTATATAGCCCCATTTTAATATCTGACCATTCCCCCCTTCGAGTGTTTTTGGAGGGTAGGCAGGAACTCCCTAAAGTTGGAAGGTGGCACATGGATCCTACCTTTCTGTCAGATTTCCACTTTGTTCAACATATTAAGGCCACCCTTAAAGAATACATACTTAGTAATAACCCGGTAGAGACTTCTATCTCAAATACATAGGATGCCTTAAAAGCATATGTATGAGGAGAGATTATTTCTTATGCTACCTTTAAAGAGAAGAAGCAGTCGAGGAAAGAAGTGGAGTTAGAGGTAACCATTCATGCCACAGAGAGGTGAGTTATGCAGGTGGACAGGACAGTGAACCTCACTATGTTAAAGGCCATGAAAAGTACATTGCACCAAATGACATCCTGGAGAATTGAAAGGGCCCTTATTTGTACTAAAGAGCATGATTATTTTAGGGGACTTGGCTGCTTAGGAAAAAGCAGTCTGATAGAAACATTTTGGAAATTGAAACCCCAGACGTCTTGGTCACTTCAGACCCAGCAATGATAAATGATGCCTTTAGACTGTTTTATCAGCAATTGTATACTTCGCAGGCCCCATGAGAAATGTCTCCAGAACTTTTTTTAAAAGATGTTCATTTACCAGTCCTTGATGGGGCCAAGAGATTGGCTCTCGATCAACCAGTCACTATGGTGGCGTGCAAGAAGGCAATATAGGCCTCTAGAGCAGGCAGGGCCCTGGGTCCAGACAGACTACAAATTGAATTCTACAAAACATTCTGGAATGTTCTAAAAGGCATAATGTTTGAGATGGTAAGTGATGTTTTGGAGAAGGGTCACTTGCCACCCTCGCAACTCCTGGCGACAATTATGGTGCTACCAAAGCCAGGTAAGGATCCATGAAAATGTGGTTCTTACCAACTTATTTCTCTGCTTAGTGCAGATTATAAAATACTGGCTAAACTACTTGTAGTCTGCCTGGAGGGGGACCTCCCAGAACTAGTGCACTCAAATCAAGGAGGCTTTGTGGCAGGTATTTATTTATTTAATTTATTAGGTACTAGGATTACAAATACCTTTGGACCAGGGGTTCTTTTGCAAAGGTTCTGCATCAAATACAGATGAAGGTACGGGCAGGAACAGCAAAGTCAAATACAACAAAGCAATCATAAGCCACACAAAAGAGGAAACACTAGGCAACAGGAGGGTGATGGGGTTGGGAACAGCAGCAGTATAGAACCAAAGGGGAAAGGGAGGGAGACACATAAGAGGGGGAATGCAACTATAATGTAGAAAGTGGAATGTCTTTGTCAACAGTTGCTAAGCGCTAAGTCGAGTTAGGTGTGCAGTTAGAGGGGTTGGGAGAGGAGAGAAAGGGACAAGGAAGGGTGAAGGGAGGGGGAAGGTACGGTGAGAGAGGGAGAATGAGGGGGTGGAAGAGGCATGGGGACAGAGAACAGGAGGGATCCATGAGAAGGACACGGACAGGAAAGGTCAGACAAAGAGGTAGGGGGAGGTAGGGGGAGGGGATGAGGGATGTGAAGGACTAGGGTATATAGCAAGGTGAGGAGGACTGGCACATTGGGGATTATAAGTTACAGTCACACTTGCTGAGTGAGGTTTGTGAGGTGCTGACGTAGTTTGCTTTTATACGGGCCTAGTTTATTCTCAGTAGAAACTTCAGGGGGAAAACCATTAATCTTGGATGGGGCCCTGAAGTAGAAGGCACTTTGACCCAGAGAGGTCCTGCAGAACGGTACCAGGTAGGAGGAATTCCAAGAACTTCAGGTGGACCTTGTACCGGGGGAGGGCTGAACTAAGGTGTGAGTCACAGGTGGGGTGAGGCACAGGCAGAGTTTTTGTCCAGAAGGCAAATCTGGTAAGCTAGCCTCCCATGTAGATTGAGCCAGTTGGTTAGGTTGTAGAGGTCGCAGGTGTGTGTTCTCTTATCAGCACCTGTAATAAGTCTACAGCACTTTTTCAGTGCTATCCTTACTCTCTTTAGTGCAGTATCTGGTGCAGATCCATAGAAAACTAAACCGTAATCCACTACAGACAGTATGGAACTGGTGATGGCTATTCACATGGCTTCAGGGATAAAACAGTGTCGATGACGATAGAGGATCCCCAGTCTTGAGTTTATAGATTTAGATTTGAGGCTAACATGTGAGCTATAGGACACCGAGCAGTCTAAGGTAATTCCTAGGCATTTGAATTCAAGGACCTGATCAAGTGATAGCTGCAGTTTGTTGTAAATTGTTAGACTAGCAGATCTGAACTTGCTCCAGGAGTTAGCAAAGAGCATAGCCTTGTTTTTTTTATAATTCAATAGCAATTTATGTTGCTCAAACCAGGTTTTGGCAAGGCTGAAATAGTTTTGGAGGTCACGGGACAGAGGGACTGGGTCAGTGTGAGTAGAAAAAAGGACAGCATCATCTGCATAAAGTAAGATCTTATTGTCACAGGCTGCCTGGAGGTTATTGAGGAAGAGGCTGAAAAGCAGATAGCCAAGTATGAACCTTGGGGAACAGCAGAGCAAACAGGGAGGCTATAGAAGAGTGTGTCACCAATCTTAACACATTGGATCCTATCCCCAAGGTAGCTGCTGAACCAGTCAGTGACTTTGCATGAGAGACCTAGGACTGAGAGGGAGTGCAGGAGAAGTTGGTAATTGACAGTATCAAAGGCTTTTGTCAGGTCAATATATACCGCTTCAAGTAGTTGTGGCTGGTAAATTCAAGCAAGGTGGTGGTAGTGTTATGAACTTTTCTAAAGTCATGTTGCTGCAGACACTGTAGCTAGTATTTTTCCAGGTGTTCAGGAAGTTGGTCAGCAACAATACGTTCTAGCACCTTTGATAGTAGAGGCAGGATAGAGATGGAGTGGTAGTTGGTATGGAGGGACCGATCTCCACTTTTATGAACTGGCATAACAACAGCCGATTTCCAGAGCTGGGGGAACTGTTTGAGGGACAGTGAGAGGTTTATGAGTTTGGTGAGTGGGTGTAGGATGACCTCAAGGGAGAGAGAGAGAGAGAGAGAGAAGATTTAGGTCTAGGGTGTCACTGCTGAAGCTGGCTATACATAGGACATTTTGAAGATATTTTATTGCTACTGCAGGGGATACTCTCCTGAAATAAAAAGGGGGTGGGTATTGGCATTGTCCAGAGGTGAGGTTCTGTTGTTTAGGGGTGACAAGGTTGAGTCACTGAGGAAATTAGAGAGGAGGACAGTGCTTAGATCTGTGAATGCGAAATTAAAGGTGTCAGTGATAGTTTTCTGATCTTGGATAACATTGCTGTTGACCTCGAGCATGGGGGAGAGAGGGATTTATTAGATTTCCCCGTTAGGCTTTTGACATTGTCCCAGAAGGACGTGCTATTACCCCAAGTGTTTGCAAGCTCATATTTGTAATATTCGAGATTGCCTTTACGAACTGCCTGGGTGCTCTGGTTCCTTGCAGCTTAGTAGCACAGTTAGTCACTTTGTTGCATGGTTGCCATTACAAGGTGCCAGATATTGTTCCGAGCTTTCAGGGGTAATACAGGAGTTAGTGTTTCCTCTTCTTTTACATTTCTTGATGGGGGCACAGAGTGTGATGATCTAGTAGTGGTGCTCAAGAAGATGATGATGTTATGATGATGAGGGCGCTCTACTCTAAGGTGGTGAAAAGAGATGAGTGAGGCACTAGAGGTCCGAATTATTTTTCGGATAGGATAACTGCTATCCGGACAAGGAGAGGCAGGAGTCGACTTAGTAATTTTTAAATGCCCGCAGGGCGGACGTTTTATTTGGAACCAAGGGGGTAGACAGACACAGTCACCAGAAGGAGTAGGGGATGCCCAGTTAACAATAGGGAAGATTATAATAAGGATACTGAAATACTTTTGATCTACCACTTTAATGTTTACCTCAGCAAATATAACCTGCAGGCCTACTGCCACTCTTATTCTAGTACTAGTTTATACTGTACTCTATACTTTACACAAGAACCCAGTCTTAGGCTACTCAGCACTACATTAGGGTGATCAGCATCATACATCTACAAAGAGACCAGAATTTTACAAAGGTCCAGAGATCCGGCGTCTTCGTGTACACCGTCGTTCTTCGTTGGTAGCTACAAGGGAAATAAAACAGAACTGTGGAACCCTAATCTCAATTCCCAGCAAGGACCTAGATAAGGCCACTGGGGTGGTGAGAGGTTTGGTAAACAGACCATATATCTTTGGCAAAAGCCCACTCTCTCCAAGGCTGCCGGAATGTAGAACCAAAGCAGCGGGTTCCTGAAATAACTCACACTGAAGCAAGAGGTTCCTCGGCCAAAACCTACTTCTAGGGTTGCCAAGGATGAAGAAAGACCAAGATCTGCATGGCGATGAATCCAATGGAGGACTACCACGATCCGACTGATGCTGCAGCACTCCAAGGGCCAGCTGGAATCAGAAGGAACTCTGACAGGACCAGGAACCATAGGAATCTGAAGAGATGATGGTTGAATCTGCAATCCTCAAGTCAGGAACTAACACAAAACAAAGAAACGGTGGACGCGTCCCGGACTGGGCTTCGACGGACTCGACTTTCGGCGAACGACCAGGTGGGGGCACAGAACAAGGTTCTCCAAGATGAGCTCTCTCTCTCTTCTGTAGGCGACCAACCCGGGACATCTGGAACAGGAACCATACAGAGCGGCACTGGCACGGCTGTTGTGATGCGTTTCGTGGATGTACTTTCAAGCTGTGAAAACAAGAAACGGCGGAATCGACTGGTACGACTGACTGACGGACTTCGACATGGACGGATGACATGAACGGACCGGATAAGTTGATGGAGGATCTTCCTGGAGTGAAGAATGCTGGAAGGATGTCTTCTTCTGAGTAGAGACTGATTCTGAGCACGTGGTGTAACAGACCACTAGAGACTGCAGTGTGGTAGAAGACTGAGACTGTCTTTGTACAGTAGTAAACATATAACTGAAGAATGCCCAAAGAACTGTGGAATAGTACAATAATTTGCCAGGGAGGGCAAATTATAACTTCAGGGGTAATTGTTACTAATAAGGGCCAATGTCCAGGTACTCAGGGCAATAGTTCAGGTACTTCAGACAATAGTTCAGGTACTTAGGGCAATAGTTCAGGTACTTAGGACAATAAGTTCAGGTACTTAGGACAATAGTTCAGGTACTTAGGGCAATAGTTCGGTACTTAGGACAATAGTTCAGCATAAGCAGTACAGTAATCACAGTAAATTCACAGTATAGGCAATTAGAACACTCTCAAATGAACCCCTGTTTCTATAGGTAGGGTACTTCTGGGATAGGATCCCCTACTGTCCGTTGTGGCTGGGGCCTCCCTTTAGACCAGGCTTTACCTCGGGCCTAATGACCTACCATTACCTTGGGCCTGAAGCCCTACGTTAGCTTGAGCCTGCCTTATTCCACTAGGCTGGGGCCTCCCTTTTGTACCACTGGGCTGGCTTGCCCTATTCCGCTAGGCCTGGGCCTCCCTTTAGTACCACTAGGCTGGCTTACCCTATTCCGCTAGGCCAGGGCCTCCCTTTAGTGCCACTGGGCTGGCTTACCCTATTCCGCTAGGCCGGGGCCTCCCTTTAGTACCACTGGGCTGGCTTGCCCTATTCTGCTAGGCCAGGGCCTCCCTGTAGTACCACTAGGCTGGCTTGCCCTATTCCGCTAGGCCGGGGCCTCCCTATAGTACCACTAGGCTGGCTTGCCCTATTCCGCTAGGCCGGGGCCTCCCTTTAGTACCACTAGGCTGGCTTGCCCTATTCCGCTAGGCCAGGGCCTCCCTTTAGTACCACTAGGCTGGCTTGCCCTATTCCACTAGGCCAGGGCCTCCCTGTAGTACCACTAGGCTGGCTTGCCCTATTCCGCTAGGCTGGGGCCTCCCTTTAGTACCACTAGGCTGGCTTGCCCTATTCCGCTAGGCCGGGGCCTCCCTTTAGTACCACTAGGCTGGCTTGCCCTATTCCGCTAGGCTGGGGCCTCCCTTTAGTACCACTAGGCTGGCTTGCCCTAATACGCTAGGCCGGGGCCTCCCTTAGTACCACTAGGCTGGCTTGCCCTTACGCTAGGCCGGGGCCTCCCTTTAGTACCAGGCTTTACCTCGGGCCTAATGCCCTACCTTTACCTCGGGCCTGAAGCCCTACGTCAGCTTGAGCCTGGTGCCCCACTTTATACTGGGCCTGGAGCCCCTCGTTGCATTGGGCCTGGTGCCCCACTTTGTACTGGGCCTGGTGCCTGAATTTACAATGGCTCTGATGCCCCTCAACACTTTATATTGGGCCTGGTGCCCTACTTTATATTGGGCCTGGTGCCCTCCTTTATATCTGGGCAGGAATCGCCCTTTTAAATGTATTGCCCTTTAAATCTGCAGGCTCCCAGTGCCTGCTGTCACTTATCTGGCGAAAGCCCGCCTCCGCTCTGCCCTCTCATCAATATTCAGAGGCCTTTTACCTGGCCTTGCTTTTGGCCCCTCCCAAGGGGAGTCGCTAGCCCCGCCTCCCTCTTTAATATTAAAATCGCGGGTCCTAATGACCCGATGCTCCTGGCGACGCTCGGCCGCCTTTTTCAAGTGCCTACTGCGCTTTTAAAACACAAGCCAGTCTCCTTTTAAAACACAGGCGGCCAGCACAACGCGTGCTGCAGCCGACTCACCGCTCTGCGGTCTCCAGGGAGTCTCTGCTGTCACTGGGAGGCGGGAGGTGAGCTGCAGTGGGAGGGCAAATCATACAGGTGAAAGGAGGGACAGCTCGGGGGGCCTCCGACGACCGACAACAATGCGGCGCTTCTCTGCCGCCGACGTGGGACCGGATTTACTTTTAAAAATCACTTGGGGCAAAAATAAGTAATCGGAGGGCTTTTAAGCCCATTAACCACGGCGGAAGCGGCGTTGGCTTACTTGTGGTGCCCCGATGGCACCACTGACGACAGACTACCGCAGCAGAGGAAGTCTTCGGGCAGGGGAGGCAGCACAGGACCACAGCAAGTCCAGAGGGACAGCTCCAAACAAAAGGTAAGCCCAAACTGTCCCCCTGACTTCTGGGTCCTGGCTCCTCAACCTCTGCCCAGGATTAACTGTGTCCAACGGACTAACTATAGAATGCTTGTTTAAACTTGAACCTCCCAGGGTTCTAGATCTGCTGGACTGGAATGCTGTGCATGAGCCACCTAGCACAGCATTCCATCCAGGCTATTATGACCTAACTTGCTTGTAAATTCTATTTTTTTACAAGGTTGCAAGTGCACAGGGCACTTCTCTATTATTTACAATATTTTCTCTGTAATGGCCAACTTTGGGGCATTACATTCGAGCCCGCCTAAAAATACATGTCCCTAAGGATTCCCTTCACATTCTATAACATCTATCATCTTAACAACTTCTAAAATCTTACTTAATACTCTATGAAGTCTTACGTTAATAAAACATTCTTAAAATCTCTAAAATATTTTTACTAAGCCACTCCAACTTTGGACTCCTCGGATAAATTATCTCTATCCTGCCGACTACGCCATTTTTTTTTGTTGTGATGATCTAGTAGTGGTGCTCAAGAAGATGATGATGTTATGATGATGAGGGCGCTCAACTCTAAGGTGGTGAAAAGAGATGAGTGAGGCACCAGAGGTCCGAATTATTTTTCAGATAGGATAACTACTATCCGGACAAGGAGAGGCAGGAGTCGACTTAGTAATTTTTAAATGCCCGCAGGGCGGACGTTTTATTTGGAACCAAGGGGGGGGGAGGGTGGCAGACAGACACAGTCACCAGAAGGAGTAGGGGATGCCCGGTTAACAATAGGGCAGATTATAACAAGGATACTGAAATACTTTTGATCTACCACTTTAATGTTTACCTCAGCAAATATAACCTGCAGGCCTACTGCCACTCTTATTCTAGTACTAGTTTATACTGTACTCTATACTTTACACAAGAACCCAGTCTTAGGCTACTCAGCACTACATTAGGGTGATCAGCATCATACATCTACAAAGAGTCCAGAATTTTACAAAGGTCCAGAGATCCGGCGTCTTCGTGTACACCGTCGTTCTTCATTGGTAGCTACAAGGGAAATAAAACAGAACTGTGGAACCCTAATCTCAATTCCCAGCAAGGACCTAGATAAGGCCACTGGGGTGGTGAGAGGTTTGGTAAACAGACCATATATCTTTGGCAAAAGCCCACTCTCTCCGAGGCTGCCGGAATGTAGAACCAAAGCAGCTGGTTCCTGAAATAACACACACTGAAGCAAGAGGTTCCTCGTGCCAAACCCACTTCTAGGGTTGCCAGGATGAAGAAAGACCAAGATCTGCATGGCGATGAATCCAATGGAGGACTACCACGATCCGACTGATGCTGCAGCACTCCAAGGGCCAGCTGGAATCAGAAGGAACTCTGACAGGACCAGGAACCATAGGAATCTGAAGAGATGATGGTTGAATCTGCAATCCTCAAGTCAGGAACTAACACAAAACAAAGAAACGGCGGACGCGTCCCGGACTGGGATTCGACGGACTCGACTTTCGGCAACGACCAGGTGGGGGCGCAGAACAGGTTCTCCAAGATGAGCTCTCTCTCTCTCTTCTGTAGAGGGCGACCAACTTCGGGACATCTGGAACAGGAACCATACAGAACGGCACTGGCACGGCTGTCGTGATGCGTTTCAGCGAGACGTACTTTCAAGCTGTGAAAACAAGAAAGCGGTAGTCGACTGGTACGACTGACGCGGACTTCAACTCGACGGACGACACGAACGGACCGGATAAGTTGATGGAGGATCTTCCTGGAGTGAAGAATGCTGGAAGGATGTCTTCTTCTGAGTAGAGACTGATTCTGAGCACGTGGTGTAACAGACCACACTAGGAGACTGCAGTGTGGTAGAAGACTGAGACTGTCTTCGTACACTAGTAAACATATAACTGAAGAATGCCCAAAGAACTGTGGAATAGTACAATAATTTGCCAGGGAGGCCAAATTATAACTTCAGGGGTAATTGTTACTGATAAGGGCCAATGTCCAGGTACTCAGGGCAATAGTTCCGGAACTTCAGACAATAGTTCAGGTACTTAGGGCAATAGTTCAGGTACTTAGGACAATAGTTCAGGTACTTAGGACAATAGTTCAGCATAAGTAGTACAGTAATCACAGTAAATTCACAGTATAGGCAATTAGAACACTCTCAAATGAACCCCTGTTTCTATAGGTAGGGTACTTCTGGGATAGGATCCCTTACTGTCCGTTGTGGCTGGGGCCTCCCTTTAGACCAGGCTTTACCTCGGGCGTAATGCCCTACCATTACCTCGGGCCTGAAGCCCTACGTTAGCTTGTGCCTGCCTTATTCCACTAGGCTGGGGCCTCCCTTTTGTACCACTGGGCTGGCTTGCCCTATTCCACTAGGCCGGGGCCTCCCTTTAGTACCACTAGGCTGGATTGCCCTATTCCGCTAGGCCGGGGCCTCCCTTTAGTACCACTAGGCTGGCTTGCCCTATTCCGCTAGGCCGGGGCCTCCCTGTAGTACCACTAGGCTGGCTTGCCCTATTCCGCTAGGCTGGGGCCTCCCTTTAGTACCACTAGGCTGGCTTGCCCTATTCCGCTAGGCTGGGGCCTCCCTTTAATACCACTAGGCTGGCTTGCCCTATTCCGCTAGGCCGGGGCCTCCCTTTAGTACCACTAGGCTGGCTTGCCCTAATACGCTAGGCCGGGGCCTTCTTTTAGTACCACTAGGCTGTCTTGCCCTATTACGCTAGGCCGGGGCCTCCCTTTAGTACCAGGCTTTACCTCGGGCCTAATGCCCTACCTTTACCTCGGGCCTGAAGCCCTACGTCAGCTTGAGCATGGTGCCCCACTTTATACTGGGCCTGGAGCCCCTCGTTGCATTGGGCCTGGTGCCCCACTTTGTACTGGGCCTGGTGCCCCAATTTACAATGGGCCTGATGCCCCTCAACACTTTATATTGGGCCTGGTGCCCTACTTTATATTGGGCCTGGTGCACTCCTTTATATCTGGGCAGGAATCGCCCTTTTAAATGTATTGCCCCTTTAAATCTGCAGGCTCCCAGTGCCTGCTGTCACTTATCTGGCGAAAGCCCGCCTCCGCTCTGCCCTCTCATCAATATTCAGAGGCCTTTTACCTGGCCTTGCTTTTGGCCCCTCCTCAGGGGCGTCGCTAGCCCCGCCTCCCTCTTTAATATTAAAATCGCGGGTCCTAACGACCCAATGCTCCTGGCGACGCCCGGCCGCCTTTTTCAAGCGCCTACTGCGCTTTTAAAACACAAGCCAGTCTCCTTTTAAAACACAGGCGGTCAGCACAACGCGTGCTGCCGCCGACTCACCGCTCTGCGGTCTCCAGGGAGTCTCTGCTGTCACTGGGAGGCGGGAGGTGAGCTGCAGTGGGAGGGCAAATTATACAGGCAAAAGGAGGAACAGCTCTGGGGGCCTCCGACGACCGACAACGATGCGGCGCTTCTCTGCCGCCGACGTGGGACCGGATTTACTTTAAAAATCACTCGGGCAAAAATAAGTAATCGGAGGCTTTTAAGCCCATTAACTGTGGCAGAAGGGCGTTATTACTCGGTGGTGTCCTGATGTTCACCTACCTACAGACTACCGCAGCAGAGGAAGTCTTCGGGCAGGGGAGGCAGCACAGGACCACAGCAAGTCCAGAGGAACAGCTCCAAACAAAAGGTAAGCCCAAACTGTCCCCCTGACTTCTGGGTCCTGGCTCCTCAACCTCTGCCCAGGATTAACTGTGTCCAACTGACTAACTATAGAATGCTTGTTTAAACTTGAACCTCCCAGGGTTCTAGATCTGCTGGACTGGAATGCTGTGCATGAGCCACCTAGCACAGCATTCCATCCAGGCTATTATGACCTAACTTGCTTGTAAATTCTATTTTTTTACAAGGTTGCAAGTGCACAGGGCACTTCTCTATTATTTACAATATTTTCTCTGTAATGGCCAACTTTGGGGCATTACACAGAGGTTGCATGCCTTGTTGAACTTGGCAATGAAGTAACTGAGGACAAGGTCAATGCTGTCCATTAAGTCAAAGGGTGACTAATCGATCTAGGCCAGGGAGGCAAGGAATTGGGGAATTTTTCCTTTGTCAAGGATACGATGGTAGAAAAAGGAAGCCTTTGGTTTAGGAGCCCTATTTGACCATTGACAGATAACTGGGGAATGATCACTAAGGGAGTTTGGAAGGACTTGAGTGTTGAGGATTCTGTTGGGGTGAATAGTAAGGATTAGACCAAGAAGGGTGTTAGTCCCAGACTTGTAGTTGAGCCTTGTGGGGTGGTTACCATTTGGACAATGTCAATAGCTGCAATGGCATCCTTATGTTGGTCAGCCTTAGGTGCAAGCCAGTTCACATTAAAGTCACCTAAGATGATTGTCTCATTCCTGTGGGGCTGGCTGTCAAGGAAGTCAGTGACCATTTCGAATCCTGAGGCTTGCTCATGTACGGGGATGTAGACAGATGCAATGTTAGGGACTTACCTTGTAGACTAAGAAATATTTTAATAGCCAGCATTTGGGTGTTATGAGAGGAGGGATTGAGAGGGAGCATTTGTCCCATGAGAGTATCTCTTTGGTAAATGGCACAGCCACCACCATGTTTACAGAGTTGGTCAAGTCTGTGAAGGACATAACCAGGGATCCAGACAGCATGGTCGGGGGCCTTGGGTGAGAGCCAGGTTTCATTCAGGACTAGGATGTCGGGTTTGTATTGGATCTCCCAAACTTGAAGATCATCAATCTTGTATAACAGGCTGCATATATTAATGGTGGCAATGGTGAGAGTACCTTGTTTGCTAGGTAAGTAGGCAGGGTTTGTGGGAGGACCTGGGTTTAGGTGAACATTCCCAGCTACGAGTAGTAGGATCCAAGCTACCCTTACTAGGTAGTGGGCAAGGAGTTTAGCAATTTTATGGTGCCTCCTCCTGGAGCATTTTATGGGTGATGTATTACAATTACAGTGATATAGCACCTGCATTAGAGAGCGATAAGTAGCTAGAGGGTGCCAGGCACTCAGAATGCACACCAGGTGGGCATGGGTGTGTCACATGCCTTGATGTATGACGTAGTTTAGGGTGCTCATTGGAATATCTTTACTAGGAAGGTAGTGATACTGTGGTGAGGATGGCTCAACACTAGGGCAGGTGAGGAATAGGAGGGCCAGTGAGAGCAGTAAGGTCGTGTAGTTGTAGAGGGTCATTAGGTGTGGTATTTATACTAGGGTGGCAGGCATGACAGAGTACTATTCCTGGTTAAATGAGAGTGAGAGAGGCATAAGCATGCACTAGACAAAGGGAGATATTTGGCTTGGGTATTACAGGGTAAGTATAGGTGAGTTAAAAGAGGACAGAACGTAGGGAGTTGTGGGGCAGGCAGGCCAAACATAATACTTGTCGCACTTTAAATATCATTCGACAATGGTCAGCTGGGGGAGGGAAGGGAGGTCAGGGTCTTTTGGCAGTAGATGTGGAGAAGGCATTTGACTGGGTTGAATAGCAATTTATGTTTACAGTCTTAGAGAAGTACAACTTTGGCCCCAAAATTCGGTCGTTGATTTTTAAATTACATTGTTCCCCACAAGCTCAAATTCTTATTAATGAGGCCTTGTCCCTGCCTTTCAGCCTAATCAGAGGCACTAGACAAGAATGCTCTCTCTTGCCCCTCTTTTATATCCTCACCATAGAAGCTCTGGCTGTGGCCATTAGGGCAAATCCTGAAATAAAAGGAATCCAATGTGTGGATACGGAACATATCATCTCTCTATTTACGGATGATGTGTTGCTACTTCTGTCCCAACCAGACAGAGCACTGCCAGCCCTAACATATCTATTTGAGGTGTATGGCCCAGTTTCTGGACATAAAATAAATTAGGGCGAGTTGTGAATGGTTGCCATTGGGGGGTAGAAAATTAAGTATCCAGGTTGCTGGGATGGATATAATACCTTCTAATGCTATCAAATATTTAGGAATACTTCTCCTCCAAAAACTGTCTTAAGATACAGTTGCTAAATTATAAGCCTTCAATAGCTAAAATACTTGAAGAATGCAGTAGGTGGCAATCTTACCACTCACCCTTATTGGAAGGGTGAATACAGTCAAAATGATCATCCTAACTCAGTGCCTCTATTTATTTCAACCATTGCCAGTTCATGTCCCCCATAAAGTACATTCAAGCTCTAGAAGAAGCAGTCACTTCTCTAGTATGGCAGGGCTGGAGACCCCATATTAAAAAAAGAGATTCTATGGGAACCGATTGGATTGGGTCTACCCAACCTTAAATTTTACTACCTGGCAGCTCAAATGGCTCATCTCACAGATTTGATGGGGTCAGGCATGTCCCCAAAGGCATGGGTGGAATTGGAAACTGGGGGTTCTGAGACCCCCTTCTATAATCAACTCTTTGTGGCTTCCCTGCTTATGAGGTGGGGAAAACAATAAATCCCTTTACACAGTCATCTCCTAGGGCATGGACGTGAGCCCATAACATGAGTAAACAATCAATTTCACCATCCCTATTGCTGACAAATGTTCTGTGGAATGGGGGGATGGCTCCAGCTAAAGCTGACCAATGACTAATGACCTGGGTCCAGAGGGGATATATAGTGTCTCTCACATTTATAGGGATGGGAATATTAGAGATTTTAAATCACTAGTTGCAGACTTCGGCCTGAATGTCACACATTACTTTACATACTTAAAAATTAAATCACAACTGCAGAAACTAATAGAGGATCAGCAATCCCCTAGAATGGTTGGGTTCTTCCCCCTGGAGAAAATTATCCACCCGAGGGGTATGGAAAGTGTTAGACCCCTCAGGCAGTTTTATAGGGCATTGCTGGGAACCCTCACGGATCCCTTTGTGAGATTGAGAGAGAGATGGGCTGCAGATCTTGCACCGGACTCATTGATGGGAGCTGACTGGGACCAGATTTGGAGAAAGGGGTTGGCCTGTTCTGTAAATAATAGATTGAGGGCTATACAATATAATTTCTTGCACAGAACCTACTTTACTCCGGTTCTGGCACATAGGTTAGGTCTTAATTCCCCAAACATTTGCCCGAAGTGTAGAGCTAACGTGGGTACCTTCTACCACCTAGTGTGGGCCTGCCTCAGGGTGAAAGCCTTTTGGGTAGAAATACTAACTTTACTCTCAAACATATTGGGGTGAGAGTTGTGTGTTGACCCGGCGGATGTCTTATTGGTATTATCCAGAGGTAGACAGAGGACATCACCTTTACAGCACCTGCTGCAGTACCTAGGTATAGTTGCTGGGATGCAGGTCTTAGCCCAGAGTTGATTATCCAATACAGCACCTACAATAACCCACTGGACCAAATCTGACTTACAAAATATGAAGTTAGAACATATCCAATACCATGTCTGAAATCAGGCTGTGAAGTATGAAAAAATCTGGAAACCCTTGGAGAGGGCCGTTCAGCTTCCATGGTTCCCCACATTTTATCAATCTGACTGCCTGGGCATCCAGCCCAGAAATGGGAGACAACCTTTAATGTTCCATGTCATTAAATACTATATAAAGGGGTATTCAAACTTGTGCATTGGGGCTAGAACGTGCACTGTTTTCATACTGAGGAGGCCTGAGGGCCTTAATAAGATGCAGCGAAATTTTATTTCACTGGCTAAGTTCTGGTGAAATTGCCAATTTCTCCCAGGGAAACATTTCATGTAACTATGGCCTTTCGGTGAATTTTTACCCCCAATTTAGCCTTGTGCTCCTATAAGGTGAAATTAGGTGAAATTGGGCTTTTCTCTCTGCCGGTGGTCACATAGTTGAGTCTAAACAGACAAGAAGTGAGTGGTTCATTTCCTGTGCTACATATCTCAAGGAAGCAGGCAGCGTCTAGACTCAGAGTTAGAGCCCTGTGACTGCAGAGTGCACTCTAATACATAAATTACTTAATTAGTGCTATTTTTTCTAACTTTTTTTGTTTGTCTTTGTCCTATTTAATATTTTAGTACCTGTGGAGTGCGTGTGTGCATGTGTGCGTGTGTGTGTGTGTGTGTGTGTGTGTGTGTGTGTGTGTGATCCCCCCTGACTTTCTCTCTCAGAGTCTCTATCTCTCTTTCTTTTTGTTTTTTGTTTTGTTTTGTTTGAATTGGCAGTGGGCATAATGGAAAAGGATAGAGACAGTGGGACACCTGTACACATCCTTGACAGATGCACATTTCAGATGTCCATTAAAAATGAAATGTCACAGAAGCAGGAAGCTTTCAGCCCCAGCGCTAGCACCCAGCAGCAAACAACTGTGCCCTCTCCCCAGCAGCAGGAGACAACTGTGGCCCCTTCACCGCAGCAACAGCAGGAGACAATGCCCTCTCCCCCACACCAGGATACTGTTCCTCTCCCCCAGCAGCAGGAGACCGTGCCCCCTCCCGAGCAGCAGGAGGAGTCAGTGCCTGGGGCATCACCTGCCGCCCCCCCACAGCCCTGTCATCCCCAAAGTTCTCCTGCCTGGGAGTTTTTTTATGCAAGTTTGGCAGGTGATCCAGTGGTCACATGCAATCTATGTGGGCAGGAAATGCATCGTGATAATTCTGGTCTCCACTTCAGGAAAAAGCATCCAGTGGAGCCACATGCTGTACCACCATCTATTTCAATGGAACCTCAAACTGCAGGAGGTGGTGGCAGCATCAAGTGCAGCTATGGGGAGCAGTGTGGGTGTGAGCACTGAAAGGGGTGAGCAGGAGGGAGGTGTGGCTGGACCTGTTAAGTGTCCTCACCGGGCTCGCCAGTCCAAATGACAGCAGCAGTCTGCAGTAGCATCAAGACCCCACCAGGGCCCTCCCTCTCCAGATCCAGCAGCAGAACAGGCAGCCCCAACCCCACCAGCAGTGACACATGCAGATTTATCAGCTGACATGTCAGAAGTCCACCAGCTTTGACAGGAGTTAAATGATTTCCGATAGTAATTTAATGATACCGGGGATTGCTAAACTCCAGGGTGAGAAAATATTGTGCATCCTGCCTGAACTGCATGGCAGCACTACTGGTTAATGTGGCAGCACAAATTAATTTATCTTTTTTGTTTTCATTTTCTATCCTCTATTCTGTTGTTTGTATGATCCCCCCTAAAATAAAATAAAAACAACAAAAAAGTCTGTCCTCTTTAATCTACATACTTAAGTCCTCTTATTTCTTTATTTTGTATGTAAAATAATTTGTTTCACCATTGCTGTTGTGTTTGTTACTGTCTTATGCTCCCTATATAATTCAGTCCCTTTTCTTGTTCTCAGTCTATTACTTCTCCCCGCTCATTGTTGTATTACCCTTGTCCTCCTGATTCTGCTTGTCATTTGTTATACTTATTCTGTACTGTACCGTGTCTGTGTACCCATCCCTTAATAAACACCTTATTCCCTTATTATTTGTGATGTGTTTCTACTCAGAACTGGTTACACCTACAGGATTACTTTTAATAGCATAATGATGTGCAATGCAGTTGCATTCCATATGTAAGGAGTTTGCAAATGAAAGGTCGGCTCCGGCTGAAGGCTGTCAGCCATCTGGCCCTTGTGCACAGAGTGCGCATTTTACCTTGTGTGAGTTGTTTCAACTCAAAGTTAGAAGTACTCACCACAGCACATGTCCATAAAGTGCTCATTCTTTATTCGAGAGTGGCAAATAATCAATGTAAAAAGTTCTTCCATATATGAGAAGGCATGCATGTGTGAAATGCGTCACGTGTGACATAACCTTTGATGTATCATGAAGTATGGTGCCTTGGGGGAGCAGGAGTTTTTATCTTAGTTATATGGGAGCATTTTTTACATTGTTTACTTGCCACACTGAAATAAAGAAAGATAACTTTATGGATATCTTAGGTGTTGAGTAATTTTTACTTTGAGTTGAAGTAACTCACACAAGGTATTTGAATTAAAAAAATCAGACTCTGTGCACATGGTCCTGATGGCCGACAGCCTTCTACAGGCTCCAACCTTTCCTTTGCAAACTCCATAAATGTGGAATGCAACTGAATTGTTGGTTAATGTTATGTTTTGTGAAAGTTATGTTGAAGGTGCCACCTGCTCTTTAATATGCTTCCTCCTCCTATACACAAATGTCAAGTACTGTGCTAATTAATAAAATTATTTCACAATGCTTTGCGATGTTGCGTCAGTTATTGCTGTGCAACATTCCCAAGATGTAACACATCTGGTGCTGCCATTGCTGAACATGTCCCAGAAGTCCAGAAATGTTTCCCAAAAAATGTTAATGTAAATTGAGACAGAAATCTAGCGTCAGTCATGCTGTTATATGATTCACATTCACCACCAGGATCAACATCTGCTGTTTTCTGCACTGTTTACTACAGTTTTCAGGCCTAATCTTGGTGTTGCCATTGCCTAACATGCCCCAGAAGTTCAGAAATGTTTCCCCAAAAATGTTACAGTAAATTGAGACTGAAATCTGGTGTCAGTCATGCTATTACGTGGTTCACATCCACCACTAGGACCAAAATCTGCTGTTTTCTGCCCCATTTACAATGGTTTTCAGGCCTAATCTTGGTGCTGCCACCGTCGAACATGCTCCAGAAGTTCAGAAATGTTTCTCAAAAAATGTTACAGTAAATTAGAAATAGAAATCTGGTGTCAATCATACTGTTATATGGTTCACATCCACAACCAGGACCAAAATCTGTTGTTTTCTGCACCATTTACAACAGTTTTCAGGCCTAATCGTAGTTATGGAACTGCCTAACATGCCCCAGAAATCCATAAATGTTTCCCCCAAAATGTTACAGTAAATTGAGATAGAAATCTGGTGTCAGTCATGCAGTTAGATGGTTCACGTCCACCACCAGGACACAAATCAGTTGTTTTCTGCACCATATACAATGGTTTCCAATACAATAATAAGGCAGAAAAGTGATTAAACAAAGGGAATCAGGAACAGAACTACTCATAATGAGTAACTGTTCAGATAAAGTTACCCCAAAAAAAGGTCAATATGTAAGAAAAATATAACAAATAAGTAGCACACCAATAAAAATATTAAGACTTAAAAGAAATAACAGACACTCACTCACAACTTGTGAGAAATCTGTCAAATATTAGGAACTAGCCTGCTCTGCTTTCACATACACACACACACACACACACACACACACCCACACCCACATGGTCAACCCTCCCCAGATCAACTCCCTCATAAACACAGAAACAGGTAGTCTAGTATATTTACCAGCCGTTCAGCCACCCCAGCACCCCCACCCCAGTCCCCAACCCGGTGGTGGTACAGCCCACCTCTCACCACCATGACCAGCAGCTGCGAGTTCAGTATGAGTGCGTGCTGTAAAGACATGCTCAGAAATTAATTTCTGAGCACATTTTTGAGTATGCACTCATGCTGAATTCAGTCAGTGGTTGGCCATGGTGGTGAGAGCTGGACTATGCCAGTTGCTGGCTGGGGATGGGTGAGGGGTGCTGGGGGGCTGGCATGGCTGGGTGGGGGGCCACTAGACAACCAGGAATGGCATTTGCTGCTTTAGGCCGGTGAATCAGGGGTCAGGGCACTAGTGGGGGGGGAAGACAGCGCCGCTCTGCGGGGCATGTTACATTGGGGGATTCAGGGGCCTGGGGGTGTGGGAAGCCCTGCAGGGCATTACATGCCCAGGGATTCAGGGGCAGTTGATGTGGGCAGCCCTGCAGGGCACTTACTGTATGGGGACATGTACAGTAGGGGGATGTGGTGGGATTGTGGCCCCAAGTCTAGAACTGTTTGTGCGGTGCCCATTGGGGCAACAACAGGGGTGGTCTGGGCACAGGGGGGGCACATGAACCGGGTTCTCCAGAACCCTCAGAGGACATATGTAAGTTACACCAGCTAAATGCAGGGGTTCTTGTAGAATCCCAACATTGGGGTCGTTGTTGCTGACCTTCTGGAATGGGGTGCAACTGCTGCCATAAACCCTACGCCATGTTGCAGGGGGTTTATGGCATAACTGCCAGCATAACTACTATTCGCAAGCGGCTCAAGTATATGTCATAGGGCCACTTTGTAGAATCATCTGCTGCAAATGCTGGCATGTTGCTATTTGTGCTATTTTACTTGGCACAAGTGCTGTTACGCCAGGCGTAACTTTTCTAGAATCGGGCCGTTATGTCTATTTATGTAGCATTGTCTGAAAGGAATTGATTGATCTGATTGTAATGCTGACTGGTCATTGGTCTGCACTGCAAGCCCATTGCAGTTTTAGCTGTAATTGGCTCTGCAGTGACACAGCTCTAAAATGCTGGCAGTAGCAAAATGTTCCTCGCGCAAGTGAATGTAAAAAGACTGTTTAGCAAATAAACAAAGTATTCTGCAGCACTTTGCAGGATTGAGAAAAACAGAGCGGGGGCAGCCTTATGAAGAATGTCTATATGTTCTGTTACCGTTTTGGTAAACTATGCTTTCATTTGAATGGCATGTTTTCTAAAAACACTTCAGGTTTAGGAAAATGCTTGTCTCCACTGCCAACTAGCCTGGATAAATTGTGTGCCCATTACTCTAGGCAGGATTATCCAGTTCCAGTACATTATGGGGACTTCAAGCCAGATTTACATCACATGAGCAACATCAAATTTCTCTAGAAAACACAAAAAATAATGTTAAATGTATTTAAATACCCAAGTACTGTGGATAACAGAAAAGCCAAGGGAATTTCTACACACTTATGAAGGATAAGAATAAGAATGACCATAGGCAAAAAAACAATTAACTATTAGATAAAGATATTTTGCGGGGGAGGGGGGCACTCTCAGACTAATGATATGATGGCTGCTTCTGATTCCCATTTCTTCAGAGACACTAGTAAGATAAATCTAACATGTCATTCTTGAATAAGTAAGGTATGTTAATTACCATAGTGTGTGTACAGATAGGTATTATACAATGGCAAGGAAATTTCCTGTATTCTGATTGGTCAGTGGATACTGAGACAGTGATGTTATTGCACAATGACATCACTGTACTGATTTATTGTACCATTTGATAGATCACTGCTGTCTCTTCAGAAACATAAAAAATCTATTAAAAACATTTAAAATTGTTTTTATTTATATAACATTGAGCCATTGTATAATTGCAATAAGGCACTCCAAGGTGTGTGTTATTGTGTAATAATGTCACTCCTAGGGTGGTGGAAGCACTCGGCTTTGCCTTGTGCTTCAATCCACCCCAAGAGTGATGTTATTACACAATAACACACATCTTGTCGTGCCTTTTTGGTTAAGTATGCAGAGACACAACCTTGTTTCCCCCCACCCTGTGGTAGTCAGCATGTATTGGTAGTAACTCAAATAAATTAGTAGCCAGCCTGATACAAAACTGAGCAGTACATGTGCATTTCAGACTTTCAGCCCATGTCTAGGAATCATGCTGTCAAAAATATTCCACTATACTGGTCAGTCACAGAGAAGGAGAGTGGAATTCAATTACTGTAATGCCTTTCCTCTGCATCTCCCCAGCAACTACATAACCACTTTGTCACTTCCCTTAGTTGCACTTGCTTTAAACCCCTTAACCTGTTTCATCCTTTCACTCTGCTCCTTTCGTTTCTGTCACCTATGCTGTGCCTTTCAACACTAAGCACTTTCTCAGTTTTTCCTGTCCTTTCCCTGTTCCTTTCCTCTTACAGGCCTCCTTCCAAGGTTGGGCTGTTCCACTTCCACTCTTTTCCCCCTCTTACCACCATACGTAAACTCTTTATGAATCAGTATATTACTACTTACCTAATGTGCTCTCACTGCAGTATCAGTAATTTATGTTAGTCTATACACTATCTACAATGACGGTTTTGTGTTTCTATGTTTTGTATGTATTTTGAAATCCTGTTAAACTTAACCAATCTTATCACGTCATATGTATTTCGATAGTTTCAATCATGTATGATCCTGTATGTGTAATGTGTTCATACCATGTTTTGTACTGTATCCTCCCGGGTCATGCCTTAAAATGGTCATTGCTATGGCTAGTGCACTTACCCGGTAAACAAAAACTAAATAAATAAAATAAATAAACAATATGTTCTTGTAATCTAATTTGTGATTTACTCTCCTTCCTACTGCTTTAAAACCTCCTTGCATGCAATTCATTGGCACAGCACTCAAGGCAAAATAAATGCAGTTTATGCAGTGAAGCAGAAAGAACGATCTTGTTGCTGCAACTTTAATCACAACCCAGACCCAGTCTATATAAAAACACACTCTCATTTAACAGGAGGGAAATTACCAAGTGTATCACCAGTTAAACAGCACTATTACCTAAGGTCTGCATTTCTTACTAAGCATGTCAGTAAACAGATGGGATCCCCTTGACTTGTAAGTACTGTGAGAGAGAGAGAGAGAGAGAGAGAGAGAGAGGACTAGCTGGACCAAGTTAGTCACCAGCTCCAGTGGCTAAACATAAACAGCAGCACTACAACACAGCACATGGTGTACAGTATGAGTGCACACCTACTAAACAGAGAATGTCTCCTCTCCACATCCCCTACACTTCCATTGTGACAGCTCTCATGTGATGAAACAACCCTTATTCACCACCAAGTTTGAATGCAGTACTGGTGCTTACCTGTTGAGCAGTGATTCTCAGAACTCAGAAGACAGGAATCCGGACTACTGAACAACTGAAAGAGCTTGAATTTTGAATGCATGGGCTGTGATCGCAAAAGTTCACGGATCTGCTCTAGTAGTACCCTCTCAATCTGCTAGCCTGTACTATAGTAGAACACATAGGGTCAGCACACCGCTTAGTAACAGCAATTCAGTCTCTGCTTTCTAGGGTGTAAGTGAGGGTCTGCTGCAAATTCTGTTCAGTCTTCTGCTGCCCACCGATGCTACAACCTGAATTGAGTCGTCCAAATGCTGCTGCCACCACCGATGCTGAAAAATGCTGGCCGTACAGTGAGTCGCCCTAGTAATAAAACAATGAAGAGAACAGAGCCACAAAAAAGCTGAGTATGTATGTTTTGTTTAAAGAGCCCATGGATTCACCTCCATCACATCTCAACCAGTTGCAGCATTGCAGATGATGCTGGGCTTGGCAGTGAGCCAATCAGCTTAAGAAGTTGCTAGCCAATTAAAATTGCAGCTCAGCCCAGTCGTGCCCCCACAGCATTGTGATCACCCCCAGCAACCCAAAAACAGCTCATTGCTGTTTTCGCCCAGCTCAGCAGGTACCCACAGCAAACAAAAGAAGCAGGCTAAGCGAGTGGGAAATTTACAAAATGCTACCCCACCAAAAATTGTGTACACAGTTGCGTACCCTGCATATGCCTGCCAAAGTTCTTGTTGCCTGGATTTGGGAGCACCATGATTGTGGCCAACCTGGTGGGGGGGCATCACACCTGATGTAAGGCTCACAATAATCATATAAAACAGAGGAATAATCAGGTACCCCAGAAAAGACTTTATAAAGTCAATGGGAAGGCCATCAGGACCAGGGGCCTTCCCTCACTGAAAGGCCTTAGAGGCTTTGAGTACCTCCTGTTTTGAGAGCAGAAGTTCCAAGTGGTCAACCTCAGCAGGATTCAGGGGGATATGGGTGCTTTTTTAAAAATAAATGGTATTGTTCCACCATGGGGTTCACTTCGGAGGTGTATAGCGCTGTATAAAATGTGTTAAAGGCAATCCCTCATTTCATGTCATCCAGTGACTATGCCTGCTTCTGGGTGGTGTAGCCACTGAATGGATCTTTAACCTTCTACTTGGCTTAGCTGCAAAGCGAGAAGCTTTCCCCTCTTGTCACCACTGAAGTACTGTCCTGCCTGGTGTAAGAGAATGGCCCTCTATAGTGCCACAGTGCTGGGTGCTGTGCCTCCATTTGATCTTTTGGACCAGATTATACAGAGTGGGATTGGGACCCATCATGTGGTGCCCTTTCACTTTCTTTATTTTCATTTCTAGTTTTTTCTATCTACTGGAACTCTCCCTTCTGTTTATATTTGGAATAGGATATAGACTGGCTTCTGATAAATGTTTTTCATGCCTCCCACCTGGTGGATTGTGAGGTGTCACCTCTCTGGTTATGATTTAAAAACTCTAATCACCTCTGCCATCATCTTTTTAAACTGGTGATCTCTGAGGAGTACTGGGTCTAACCTCTACTACCCTGGTGGAGTATCCATCTGAGATATTCACACTCCTAGCTGCAGTGGTGAGTGGTCTGATTCTGTTGTCAGGTGGTACTCTACCTGCCCAACCTGAGGAAGCAGCCCAACTCACATAACAAAAGATCTACTCTCTCTGTGTGGCACCACATATCAACCAAAGAAAATGAGTGCATGAGTTCAACCAATCTCTGAGTGTTTTTTGATAGTGAGACCGAGTTAGGTTCAGACCTGTCAAGCACTGTGTCCATTACACAATTCGTGTTCCTTCCCACCATCCAAGTTCCTGGGAACTGAGTGATATCTAAGGCCAGTTTCTGAAAAAAGGTCCCATCCTCAACCTTGGGGCCATAAATTGCTCCAATACAGAAGCCTGGTCCACCATTCATACTAATCTGGGTTAGGATATATCGCCCAAGACGGTCCAAGATTGACTTAAGAATGACCCCAGGGAAGTTGAGTCTCAGCACAGCAAACAAAAGGGCAATGCATAGAGTTACCAACTGGAATCACCTAGTAAATTCAAACACATTGGACAAAAGAAGGGCATCGCAGTCACGCAGGCATGTTTAAAATTCACTCGCTATTTATTCAAAGATAAAAAATTCAATTCGGACAGCAGCACGTATTCCCAGAAGCTCACCAACGTTTCATGTGCTACTCCACGCTTTTTCAAGGCTTTAGAAAAGGCGTGGAGTAGCACGTGAAATGTGGTCGGGCTTCCGGAAATATATGCTGCTGTTCGAATTGAATTTTTTTATCTTTGAATAAATAGCGAGTGAATTTTAAACACGTCTGCATGACTGTGATGTCCTTCTTTTGTCCCATGAAGTTGGGTCTTAGCCATATGGCTACTCTGCTCATGTGAGAGGTAAGCCAGGTGCCCTTTAGCCCCCCCAAGTCCATTCCTCTTTGGCTGGAGTCTTGCAGAATTCTTGCATTAATAGGATAGCCATCTTGAGCATTTTAAATCTGCTGCAGACTTTTTTCCTCTTGATCACATGTTTCAGCCCATTGACATTCCAAATGGCAATCATTAGTTTATCCGCTATCATGACCAGTCCTTGTTACAAGCGTCACACATCCCAAACTATCTTGTCTGTTTACTACATGTGATAAACTGTTCCACGTAATAGAACTGTGATTATACCTTGCATTTTTCCCCCAAACAATCCTTTAGCCCTCTCCAACTATGAACCCCTTCCCCCCTTTATTCCAACAAACAAACCATGAACATTATAGCAATAGAACTGTTCCTGGCACCATCCCCCTATTTCCAAATCAACGCAACAAAAAAAGTTCCCTCCACTCCCAAAACTCTACAGTAAGTATGTTACAGTGAACATTGCAAAACAAAAACAAAAAACATTTGCAATACTCCACAATATCCCCCTCCCTCCTTGGGTCTATACTCATTCCAGGACCAGCTGTAAACTTACCATTACCCCATCCTTCAACATTGAGACCAACAAGTCTCAGTCCATCAGCCCTTTCTTTACTGGCAGGTTTTAGGGTGCTGCAGCATCTGTTTTCAAACCACCTGTACATGAGTATTGCTGGTAAACCTTTTACAGACTGAGTACTTACCGTGGCACAGTACATGCTGGGTTGAGGCATTGGACTTGAATTCTGCAGTCTCCTCCTTGGTCCGTAGCAGTTACCTATTCTTTAAATTTTGGAGGCGTTGTAAATGAAACATGAGTAGGATGCTAAAATAAGGAAAACATCAAGGATGATATAGGCTCTTATTTGGCTTATTGTGGTATGACTATGCTTTTGTGTCACATTTCATGCCCCTCCTCCTCCCTACCTGCCTCCACTTCTCCCTTAGCTCCCACAGGTTCGGTCTTAGCTCAGAACTCAATCTTGAAGGAGTGTTAAGTGATGCCCCCAAGGCCCATCATATTTAGATCAGTTGGTCCCCATGCTTTTAATATTTAAGAGAGCTGGCTTGGAACCTTAGGGCGCAAGGAAGGGGGAGTTCCCCGATTAGAGGCAGAGAAAGTGAGAATATGGAAAAGGGCAGGAGGCCTGCATGAAGAGACTCCAGAAAATGAGATTAAAACCCCTTTTCTGTCCACACCCATGCATGTCCTCCCGCCAGTCACCCCGTGCCCCTTCATCACTCTCCCTGCCATATCGGTAAGGAACTCCCAAACACACCAGATCATTAAGAAAGGGCTTCATTTCCTCCTCAGGAGCTATGATAAATGCACTTGTATTGACTGGTAGCATAACTATTTTTATGTCTGTCTTCAACAAACTCTAGAGTTTAAATACTTGACTGTTCTCTGTTGCATAATTCTTGGATGTTAACCACTGTTAAATATTTTGCACTGCTTCAATCCCTGTAACCTCTATCAATATTTCATAAGCCTTGACTTACTTTTGAAAAAATGTTTTTCTGTTTTTGTCAGCCGTATTTTGCCTTGTGTAACCCCCTTGTTACCCGGGGTTACTAGAATCCCAGTAAGACCTAGTGATAGGCAGGGAAGGCAGCTTGTGAAACTCCAGTTAAATGGGTTTCACACTGTCTCACTCTGTTCTCAGTCTCAGCTGAGACTGAGAGATGACATCACCAATAGAACTTTCGCAGCTGCATGAGCCACATTGGAATCTGCAGCAAAGGGAGTTAGATAGAACGCTGGGAGTTTTGAAGTCAGTGCTGCAGTTGGTCCTCAATGAGTGAGTGAGAAGTAGGGAGCTTGCTGGTAAAGCAGCTCAGTGAAGGCTCTAGGAGTCTCAGCCCTGACAGAGGGCTACATTTAAGTAATAGGGTGTGTATCTCCACCTTAAAGAGAAACACAGAACAGTACTGAAGTGGTGGAGACCACTGTTTCGGGTCTCAGTGCCCCCTCCCTCTGGGGGAGGGGATCAAAAGGTTTCCCTGCAGATTCCTGGGGCAACCCCCTAGTTCTGCGTGTGGAGGAAAAGCTGCCGTTCCAGTATTTATTTGGGAGAAAAGAAGATTTGTGAGTCGCCTGTGGAGCACCTGCAAAGTAAGGGTGAGTGTCTGCTCTGGCTAAAAGGGCCTATGTGTTTTCACCCTGGGACTTGTGTGACAATGTGGGGATTGAACTACTAAATATTGGGAAGCCTAGAGAAATGGGCTAAGCAAAGTAAAAGTAGTTTCAAGTTCCAGAGTTTGTTGGGATGCAAATAATATGTAGAGGTGATGTGACAGATGTCTACCCTTAATCTACATTTAAAAGTTCAGTACAGGAATTGTTCAGTTTCCAGAGAAATGGCCGGGTATGGGCTGTGGGAGCTGGAGGTGGGTGGCCCCCATCTTTAGTGACCAGGTCCACTTCTCACGGTTTCTTCTGTGGTTTCTACTTTGCCTCAGGCACTTGGCCAGTGATGGAAGTACCCAGGCGTGGGATTGTAAGGAAAATTCTAAGAGTCGCAGACTCTAGTGTGGTTTGGGGAGCCACAACAGGATAATTGGTTCATTCCTCAAATGGACTGTGGATCAAGTGGCCAGCGGGGGAGCCGGGCCCGCGGGGAAAACCCAAATGTGTACAAGTCGGGCTGTGTACCCAAAGCTGCATGCAAGTCCGGGCTGTGTGTCTGGTGGGTTTAGAGCCTGAGGGCTGGAAATAATGATAAAGTGCTCTGTTGTCTATAATCTGCATTACCAGGAAATGTAGCCCCATGGGGGTCCATCTATGCTTTGTTTGTTCAGCTTGGATGTGAATAAAAGCCACACTGAAGAATCCCATTCCTGGTTCTGGACATTACAGTTATTGCTTCCTGTGTTCAGATTTACTTGGGTACCCCTGTGCAGAGTAGCCAAACCTAGGTCCCCCTGTGCCAAGTAACCTCATCCTCCCCGAACCCAGGTCCCCACCAGGTACTGCTGTCAGCTTCAACAGCATGCCACCTGTCGTTTTGGCGAAAAAGCAGGGGTGAGGGGTTATGCTTGTCTTCTGTTTTTATTTCTCCCGGGTCATGCCTGAAAATAGGCAAAGTTTTCGTCTAGTGCACTTACCTGGTAAACAAAAACTAAGTAAATAAATAAATAAATCTCGTTGCCTCTGGTACCAATCCCAGCTGCTTCACCAGCCAGCTGTGAAGTGCTTGATCCAGGTTTTTTCTCTCAAGCACCTCCAGTAGCCCTACCAGTTGGAGATATGATCTTCTCAATTAATTTTCAAGATCATCTGATTTTCCACTAGGGCTGCCACATTGTCCACTAGCTTTTTCTCTCATGGGTTAAGTCTGCAATAACATCTTTCAAATTGCTGATTCATTTCTTCACTTCGTCCAGCCACATGGTATAGGCCAAGGTTGCTTACAGTAGTCCAGTAACTAGAAAACTGTGTTTTGAAGATCAAGCATCTGAGCAGTTAGATTTGAAATCCTGCCTTCAACTCATTTTGCAGGATTTGATCATGCCAGGAATAGCAGCCAGTGATTCCATTGAGGAGGAATCTCCTCCACTGCTACAACCAAATGCTGCCATGCTCTGTGCCCTCATTTTTCCCTCCAAAGGCACTGCAGACTTCAGGAGTCCCAAAGAAGGCTCAAATGGTAAGGTGTATTGTTTCTTTTGTGATTGCTGGTTTTATCGAGTCTGATATTTTTCCTTATGTTTTAAATGCAGAAATAGTTTAATTTATCAAATTTCAGTATATAGGTGCTCTGCAGGAGCTAGGTTAAAATCTGTTAGCCATCTTGGTTGTCCAAGTCATACCCCATTAGGGTTCAACTTAGTGCCACCAAAGTTGGGAAATGTGGCATTAGGGTTTGCAACCATAACTCCCCCCCCCCAATGCCAAAAGCAGCAAAAAGAAAAAACAAATAAGGGTTTGGAATCTCTGGAGCCATGGCATTAGGGTTTCCAACCATAATCCCCCCCCCATGCCAAAAGCAGAAAAAGGAAAAAAAATAAGGGTTTGGGATCTCTGGAGTCTTGGCAAATCAATGGTGGGGTATTCCTTGGGCTGTCAATATTAATGCTCGCCCTTCCCCGAGCCCCTAACCTCCTGTGCAAATCTCAAATTATGGCTTCAAACCAATGCCACATAGTGAAACACTCTTCAATGGTAGAGAAGTATGTCTTGCCGCATGTTGCTGACATAATCTGTTGTAGTTTTCTTCACATTTGACATTGTTTGCTTAAGGAACAGGGTGGGCATTCAAGCTGACAACCTCATGGAAGATCCTACCACTGATTTATCAAGACGCCGAAAACCCAAACCCCTGTTTTTATGTTGGCTTGCGCGCATGCGCAAGCAACATCTTGCGACAGTGCGGGTCTTGGGGGCGCGGCGCTGGGCGAATGCGGGGCAGCATCGTGAATCGTCCCTCATTCCCCAATCAGCCTACATGCCACTGCCACACCATGCATACATAATGGGGCGAGCACATCAAAGCAAGGTCCGCTGCAATGCGTCACTATACGGCGGTCGCTTGCGTGGCGATGCTCCCCGCCATTATGGCCATGGTCCCGCCCGCCACCTCAGTTCTGTCGACATGGGGTGCCCAACCTCCTGTCGGCAACCCCCATGTTTGTGTGCCAACGGGAGCCCACTCCCCATCGGCATCCCCCCCAACGTGGAATGCCAAGGGGTTCCAATCCCCTCGGCTCACACCCCTCCCGTTTGGTTTGCATTTCGATGGGGGAGCCCACTCCCAGTCGGCATAACCCCTCTAACTGTTGAATGCCGGGGTGCCCAATCTCCCTAGTCTCGCCTCCCCCGACTTTGTTTGCCAGCGGGGTGCCCAATCCCAGCAGCATTAACCCCTCATGTTGTGTGCCGACGAGGTGCCCAACCTCCCCTGTCGCTACTAACCCCCCAAAACCTCATTTTTAGTGGCACGCCAGAGTCCTCCCCAGCATGCCAAATGCCCTGGAATTGTAAACTGTCCCACATATTTTCTTTTTTTTTTACCTAGAATACGTAAAACCGCCTCGTAGTCTCGGATCCTCCCTCCCCCACCCGCACTCCACCCACTGGACACCCTGCCTCCTCACCCCATACTTACCTCAGACTCTGCGTGACAATCTTCAGTGGACCGGGAACATGTCTGCACTCTTCAAAGCTGACCGCTAACTGAGAAATGCCGGTAAGCTGTATAATGCAATGAATAGGGTTTGTTGCATATCTCAGGCATTTCTTGGAATTTTGGAACCAAATTTTCAACATGGGGTTTTTGGGGCCCCTCCTCATGAATTCTATCACTGTCATGGTGTTAATTGGCCTCGGAATGTGATTTCGCAGTCACTGCACGAAATCACCTTTCGGGACCCATTAACAAAATGACAGTGCCAGTGTTCATGAGGTGGCCTCTCAAAAAGCCTATGTTCCAAATTTGGTGGGAAAACTCCAAGAAATGCCTGTTTTACGAGTGTGCGTTGCGCAGTTACTATGTAGGCTCGTAACTTCGTGCATTCGCAATATCTTAATGCTGTATTTTCAGCATTGGCATTTTTCTGCACCTCCTTGTGAACAGTACAGCTGTCATTTCCCACATCCTGCCCGAAATGTGTTTCCGTACTTCCGGTGCACAATTGCGCAGTTGCTGTGAGAAATCAGTGTTTGGGCCAGATTATGAAAATGACAGTGACACAGTTTATGAGCAGAGCTCCTAGAATGCCTATGTTGAAAATTTGGAGCTGATACTTCATAAAACGACTGTGTTATGATCGTGCATTGGCAGATTGCACTCATGCTCGTACTGTCGTGCATTTGTGATATTTTCACTCTGGATTTCCACCATTGCCATTTTTACACACCTCTTCATGAACAGTACAGCTGTCACTTCACATATCCTGTCCAAAATGTGTTTCTGCACTTCCGGTGCAGAATAGAGTGTTTGCTGTGCGAAATCACTTCTTGGGACACTTTGAGGAAATGACAGTGACACTGTACATGAGCAGAGGTGCTAAAATGCCTTTGTTGAAAATTTGGTGCCAGCCATAACCGTTAGTGCTGCAAGCGTGCTTTACATATTTCCAAGCACCCTTGCAACTCTGCAACTTTCGTATATTTGTATGCCACATTTTCAGCACTGCCATTTAATTACACCTCCTTATGAACTGTGCAGCTGTCATTTTTCACATCCTGCCCAGCATGTTTTCCCACACTGCACTACCAAACACCCACAGGGACACCCTAATGCCTCTCACTCTCTGTAGGGTGGGGGTGGGTTGGCATCAGTCCAATACTTGACTACCACTCCTATGCTGCATCTCTCTAAGTCCTGCACTGCCAATGGCAGCAAGACAACATTCGGCATTGACAAATGCTTGTTTTTTTCTTTTTTGCTGCTTGGTGGCTGGGGATTTAGGGTTGGAAACCCTAATGCCACATTTCTCTATTTTTGTGGCATTAAGTTGAACCCTAACTGGAGCATTAACAAAGTTTTTTACAAATAATTTCCTTTCTTTTTGAGAGAGTGGAATCATACCCTGATTCACATAGGTCCATTCAAACCCTGCATAGACAGATGCAGAAGTGCAGGGAAGACTCTGTCCGCCTACAGAAGTGCAGTGACAGATGTCAAGAATTCATGGGGCTATGTAGTGGGCTATGGAAGTGCAGGGCTCTCTGGTCTCTGCACTTCCATGTGGATGCAGATACAGATGCACAGGGCAAAGTGTCCATCTGCCAGCCAATGAACAGAGCCCTCTGTCACCCACAGGCGCAGAGGTGCAGGGCCTTATGTCACGAACACAGTTGTTTTCACTGTGTGGTACTCAGGGCTATGTGGACAACCCTGCAGCTTTCATGCCCTGGCTGTGGGGGGGGGGTCACATAACGGTGCCATCTTGCACCATCACCTAATCCAGCTGGGTCACTGAGCTCTCCCCCAAACTCAGTTTACTGGTTTGAAATCACAGCTTATACCAACTGTAGTAAAGACTGGCACTACACACAGTTTCTTAACAATTATATGTATTTAAAAAAATTTTTACCCCAAATATTCAAGATAGTTGTTTAATGACTCCCCTTATAAATATGACATTTAGCATTTATAGTACATTGGCCGAAATGTCATTTTGCAGCACAAGTGTGAAAACACATCTCATCCGGTATTTAAAAAATGACACCTGTTGCATTTATGAGGTGGTGTGAAAAAATGGCTATGTTGAAAGTTTGGAGTCACAGTGTTCATAATTAGCAAATTTATACATGAACATTGAAATATTGAAATATTTACTCATAACCTGGGCATTTTATTGTATTTGCACACCAAATTTTCAGCATAGCATTCTTATTACCCCACCTCATGAACCTGGTATGTGAAAATTTTCAAGTCTGCACTGTTATATTATTCCATGCCACAGGTGTGAAAACACATTTTGGCTAAGATCTGAAAAATGACAGCTGTCACATGCATGAGGTGGTGTTAGAAAATGTCTATGTTGAAAATCTGGGTTAAAAATATTTAAAATCACCAAAGTAATGAGCGAGCTTAGAAACATTTCAATGTATGCTCAAAACTTAGCTGTTTTTGCACATTTTGACTCCATATTTTCAATATAACCTTATGACCCCACCTCATGATGAAGAGCAATGAAAATGTTCAAGTCGTTTCTAAAAGGTAATTTTACAAAGCGACCATGAAACCACCATTTTGGCCACAGTTGCATAATCCCACCACCACTGGTCATGAGGTGGGGTACAAAAAAGGACATGTTGAAACTATGGAGTCAAAATATGTAAAATTGACAAAGTTATGAATTAAAGTTGAAACCACACTGAAATACATTAAACTAGACTTACCTTATTTTCTCATATTGCAGTTGCCATTTTCAGCAGCAAGACACGTCATTAATCGGAGAGTGGATCTATGTAATTGAACATGTTCAGGTGAGTGAGGGTGTGTTCGGATGTGGGGTAGTGGGTGCTGAGTGGGAGATGGGGTAGGGTGGGGCATTTACCTTTATGCAGGTTAAAATAATCAATGAGGGATGGCTTACTTTTTTCAGGGGAATTAGCTGACACTGGGAATTGGGCACCCCAGTGTCAGGCAACTGTTCAGTGGCACTGAGGATGGGAACTCCAGTGCCAACACCCACATAGTGAGAATGGGGTGGGTGACCTGGAGGGGGAGCCGGTACAAATAGTACCTAGATGGGGTCCCCAGTCTTAAACATTGAGAAGGGTGGGCAGGCGACCTGGAAGGGAGGTAGGAGAAAGAAGTGGTACCAGGTGTGGGCATCCCAGTCTGCTTAAGAAATAAATAATTAAAAAAATAGATAGCTAACTAGCTAGATACATAGATAGATAGACAGACAGACAGACAAAAAGAAAAAAGAAGCCAGCAGCACAACTCCAACTGTGGCTTCAGCATTTAAGAAAGTCCCACTGTTTTCATATAGAGAACATGGGTGAATGACTCCTCTCACAAAGTTGGATACCCTGGATTTTGGGGTGCCCAGAAAAGGTATTTGTGACACAAACCCCCCCCCCCAAAAAACCCAGCAGAATCTAACTAAACATATTCTGTTTAGCTAGGTTCAGGTGTTTGTTTTTTAAAGGTATAGGGCTGAATTCACAAAGGTCAGTTGCAAGCTGCAACAATATCAGCTTGCACCGGCCATCCCTGTGACCTTGACCCTGGACCCGATTCAACATCAGAGCAAGTCCATGGTTCTGCGCCCCATGAATTGCGGCATAGGTCACATAGATGGTGCAATGGCCATACATGCTGCAAGCCATGGTCAAGGCAGGAGACAGATGCGCTGGCATCCCTGCATGCCCCCCTCCAATCAGGGACGGAGATGGAACCCTTTACCCCTCCTGTCAGTGTGAGCCTCCCACACCCCAGCAATACTATTGTGACCTTTTCTCCACCTCTCACCACCATGACCAGCCTCCTACTGAACTGTGCCAAAATCACGCATAGTAATAATGTGCTATGTGAATGGACAGTGGCTGTCATTCACAGAGTTCCTATTATTACTGTACACAATCTTGGCACAGCTTAGTCGGCGGCTGGCTGTGGTGGTGAGAGGTGGTAGTGCCAGTCATCAACTCACCCAATGGGTGTGTGTGGGGGTGAGAGGAGGTGGGGTGGCTGGTATTGTCAGCTGCGGGGGGGCCATTGACCACCAGGGCTATACTGGACATGCGATGGAGGGGGGATCTTGCCCCAGGGCATGTGGGGGGCAGTGGGCATATGTGTGGCTCCTGACATGTGGGGGAGTCTGGGCATGGGGGGTGTTCCACACACCCATCCTGGCACAGTGGGTTCCATACCTGGGAACTGGGGCTGTTGGGCTGTAGCCCACAGGAGCTGTAGAGCTGTGGCACAGTGGCAACCCCCTGTGGATGGTAAAGAACATTATGTCACCTCATAGGTGGCATAAGTGGTCTTTGACAGATGTCCATGGGGGATTGTTCCTGAATCCCGATGTGGGACGTTGCAGCCACCCTTTGTGAATAAGGTGCAACTGCTGCCTTAAACCCCTTACACCCTGTTGCAAAGGGGTTTCAGGTGCATTGGAGCAGTTGGGTGCAGACAGCTTGTAGCATGTCGCAGGCTGCCTTTGTGAATCCCACCAAGATGCAACTCAGGACGAAAGTGCTAGTTGCACCATTGTTTCAGATGCAAGTTGCCTTGCATACTGAGTAGCCTTTTGTGAATCTGGCCCATAATTTTTATGTATTTTCAACATTTGCAAGCTCAAAAAATGGTGGCTGTCACAATCGATATTTTTTTCCACACAACAAATAAATCACAAAAACAACATTTTTTTTAACCATTTGCATTTCTCAGTTATCAAAAAAATCCTTATAACTCTGGAACTGTATAATATGTGTTTGACAAAATCTTCGAAAGGAACACCCTTGGAAAAGGACCCTTCAGCCCTGAAAATTTAATGAAAAAAATTCCACACCATCTAGACTGCAGCTGAGAGCAAAAAATATGCAATGTTAGGTACAGGAAAACCAAATGTGGGGTTTCCCCCCTTTTTTGGTGCTCCATATCTCAAAAAATGAACAAGATGCCATCACAAAACTTTTCATGTCTTGAGAATCTGATGGCCTAACTGAACATGATACATTGTGAACTATTTCATGAAACAACATCAAAATTATTAAGGTGCAAAATTTGGGGTTTAAAATTAAACAGCCTACTCAACGCTAACTATACAGGTGCTACCCTGCCCCTATAATATATATTCTTTGCTAAAAAATTAATTAATACCTCAGTTAGGGTTCAACATAATACCTCAAAAGTAGGGAAATGTGGTGTTAGATTTTCTAACCCGAACTCCCAACTCTCACCACCCAAGCAGCAAATGGAAAAAAAAATAAAATTAGGGTTTTGTAGATAACAAGGATCCAGATGAATTTGGAAGGTCCAATACACATTCCCAGGATGCTTTGGAAGGACATCACAGAAACTGTTTGTGTGTGTGTGTGTGTGTGTGTGTGTGTGTGTGTGTGTGTGTGTGTGGCAGAATAAAAACCAGTTCTGACCAGTTAACCTGAGGAGAGGAAAATGAGTATGTCACTTATCATTTTTTTTAAATCTTGTTGGGACATCCTGTGCTGTAAAATATAACTGTTAATATTCCAAGGCGGAGTTTAATTACCTCAGAGAGGAGGCCAGCTCAGGACTGCTTTTATCCAACTGAGCAAGCCTTAGAGAGACACATTTTATTTTTTCTGACTGAGAGAAGAAGGACATCATCAGCACTGTAGGAGATAAGTATTATGTGGATAAGAGAGCTTAGTTTGTACTTTAAAAACCTGTTTTGTTTTTAAGATTGTATGTGTTTGGGATATTTGTTTTGTATTTATTGTTCTGTTTTGATATTTTAAAGTAAAGATATATTTTACAACAGAAACTGCCTGGAGTGCCTTGGCATTTCTTTTTATTTAAGTGGAGCTTTTAAAGGTTACAGTTAACACTGTGTATGGGCTTATTGATATACCAAACTGGGAAATGGATAGAGTTCTCTAAAGTCTTGCATACAGATGTAAGGGTTAATTTGAAAGACCTGGTTGGGTGCCTGTAGGCAAAGATATCTGGCCTCCTGAAGACAGAATTATCTGAGACTGATAATTGGGTTAGCTAACAAGAGGTTATCAATTTGAAATCCCTCCAGAACTTGAGACTAAGGTGACTTGAACCCATAAAACAGACAATAGGGTTACCTTGTTCTGTTCACTGTTCACAAATCATACACTCAGAGGTTAGCACTTTGGGAGTAGAGGGCTGACCGGCTGAGCGAGTCTGTGACAGATTGGTTAGCAGCAGTGGCATAAAACATTTGGTGGTATAAGCTTCATTGTTCAGTGTGTCAGCTTGAGACTGTTTAGCTCACTTCAAAAAAAAAAAAGAAAGGCAGTGTTTTATTTCAAAAGGAAACAAAACTGTATCCCTTGACTTACAGTTAAGTTCCCACCCATTTTATTTTTTTTTCTCTGAAGTGCCAGTTAGAATAGTATTAGTAGTGGGAAGAAGAAAATGGCTTCCGACTACAGCAGGCACACTGTAGATTTCTCAAAGCAGGGGAGTCCCGTTTGGGGTGAAAGCCAGTAAGTAGAGCCTTATAGAGGCCATGATGGTAGCAGATACCCAGAGCAGCGAGTCACAGACCATGAGTGAAAGGGATCAAACCTCAAGTCTGGAATGGCTAGCGGCCAGTGAGGGGTCCCGAGCCAATGAGGTGGACAGCAGGGCCACTGTCAGTGAAGGGCCACAGCAGCAGGGACAAGTCACCAGTATCCTGACTCCAGAAGTTCTCAGGTTGCAACTTGAGTTGCGCAGTATGGAGCTGGAGTCCTAGGAGAGGAGAGAAAGGGAACAGCGAGAGGCATACCAGGAGGAGCATGAGTGCCAGCGAGCTACAGAGGAGAGTAGAGAGGATCACCAGTGGCAACATGAACTGAAGAAGCTATGACTCCAAACAGTGGCACCAGGGCAGGTAAGTGGCTTGGGTTTAACTGGGACTGCAGAACTGGGTGACAAATTGAACTCCAAACTAATAGCCAAGTTTAAGGAAAGGGAGGACATGGATGCCTTTTTAAATTCTTTTGAAAAAGTCTGTGTTCAGGCTAAAATTCCTAGAGAGTTCTGGAGCTTCCAGCTATCCCCGCTACTTACTGGAAAAGCTCAGGATGCATTGGGCCAAATGAACAATGAAGACAGTGACGATTACAGCAAGTTAAAAGCCGCACTGTTAAAAAAGCTTGAATTAACTGCTGAATCATACAGAGCTAAATTCCATAAGCTCAGGAGAAGCCCTGATATGAACTATGAGGAGCTAGCCATGAAACAACATCAGTTTTTAAAACATTGGTGGGAAGGAATTGAGGTAACCTCTGCTGATAAAATTGAAAATGTGATTTTGTTAGAACAGCTTTATTGGGCATGTCCAGCAGAGTTAAAAACCTGGCTAGAGGACTGAGTTCCAAATACAGTGCAAGAGGCTGCTGAACTCTCGGACCGCTATGCCAAGAGCAGACCTGCTCTCAGAGTGAATGGGGTGAGTGTGGCAGCGCAGAAAGGGAAAAGCATGCCTTCAGGGCAGCTAAAACCCTCACTGTCTCCACCAAAACCAGTTAGCCCCAGGTTTCAAAGAAAAGATTTCTCTGAAGTAAGAAATGTTTGATGATTATGTAAAGAAACTGGGCACATTGCTAGACAATGTCCAAGAAGGGCAAGCAACAATATGTAAAGTAGTACCAGAAAGGAAGTGGGTTGTTTGTGTGTCCCTGGAAGCATGCCAGTGAACATGAGGGAACACATGCACCCAGTCATGGTAAATGTCATACAGATGCAGAGGTTAAGGGACACAGGGGCATCCCTGACATTGGTAAAGGGGGATCTGGTACAGTCTGATCAGCTTATGCCCAATAAATACGTAACTTTACAAGGGTTTACTGGTGAAGAGAAAACATTGCCACTCGCTAGTGTTCTCCTTGACTGGGGTGAAACAGGGGGAACTGTGTAACAGGTGGCTGTAGACAACACATTAGCAGTGGATGTGATCCTGGGTAACAATCTTCAGCAGGGGGTGGCATGTGCAGTTATCTGTAGTCAAGCAGCCAGAGAAAATTGTAGTTCCCTGAGCCCCCCAGAAGCCATTGGGGAAGATACTGAGAGGCTGGTTCCCCAGCTTGTGTCTCCAGAGGGGGAGACTGATAAAAAAAGAGGGTAGAAATTTCCCCAGGAGCAAGTAACCACCCAGCTACAGAGAGTTACTCTGAAGAGGGAGGGGGTGATCCCTTGTCAGAGGGTTGGAATTGATAGTGATCCTGAGAGTCCTGGCACTAGTGCTAGGGACCCTAGTTTAGCGACAGAAGGGGACCTGTCCCATGCCTTAGGAAGGTGTGAGGGGTTCGCAGCTGCTCAGAGGAGTGACCCAAGTTTAGAGAAGCTGAGGGCTTGGGTGGATGTGGATGGTACACAGGGAGGTGATGGCAGACATAACGTTTATTGGGAAAATGGACTTATGTATACACAGGCAGTACAGACAGAAGGAGGGGTGATAGGCAGGCAGCTTCTCATTCCCCAGGGATATTGTACGCAGTTGCTCAAGGCTGCCCATGATATTCTCTTGTCTGGTCAACTGGGAATCCCATGCACAATGCAGCGGTTGGCCCAGAATTTCTACTGGCCTAACTTCACCCAGCAGGTGAAGGAGTATTGCAGGTCTTGTCACCAGTGCCAAGAAATAGGGAAGGCGAGCAAGAAAACCCAAGCCACTCTAATTTCATTGCCCGTAGCGGAGGAGCCATTCCAGAGGGTGGGAATGGATATTGTGGGGCCTTTAAATACCCCCAGCTCCTCAGGGAAAAGGTTCATCCTGTCTGTGATGGATTATGCCACCCGGTACTCCGAGGCAGTCACCCTATCTTCACTGAGGACAGACAAAGTGGCCGATGCCTTACTTGGGAGTTTCTCCCATGTTGGGTTTTCACAGGAGGTAATCACTGATTGAGGGGGTTCCTTCATGTCGGACCTAATAAAATGTCTGTGGAAGAAGTGTGGGGTGGTGCAGAAATGCACGACACTGTATCACCCACAAGCCAATGGACTTGTGGAACTATTCAATGGTACCCTAAAGTCGATGCTCCAGGTGTTTGTTGAACAGCATGGGAGGAACTGGGAGAAATACCTTCCTCACCTGTTATTCGCATACAGGGAGGTGCCCCAAGAGTCAACAGGATTTTCCCCCTTCGAGCTCTTGTTTAGACGCCAAGTACATGGGCCTCTAGACTTGATCTGGGAGAACTGGGAAGGCAAGCATGCCACCCAGGGAATTCCCATTGTGGATTATGTCCTAAGGTTTAGGGAAAGGCTGAAGGAGCTGATGAGGACAGCCCAGAGCAACCTGGCAGCTGGCCAACAGAAACAAAAAGTGTGGTACAACCGCAGAGCCAGAGCTTGCTCGTACATGGTGGGTCAGGAAGTCATAATCCTTATTCCAGTCCAGAAAGACAAACTACAAGCTGAGTGGGCAGGACCGTACAAAGTGGTTAGGAAGGTAAATGACGTAAACTACATTGTGGAGTTACCTGACTGTAGACAGACATAAAGGATGTACCATGTCAACATGATGAAGCCATATGCAAATAGGGCTGACATGGTGTTCGCAGTGTGTAGTCATGGGAAGGGGACGGACAAAGGAGACCTCCTTCTGGACTCACTGAAGGAAAGTAATCAAGAGTCCTCTGTGGAGGCAGTAAAATTGTTTCCCCAGCTGAACCCGGACCAGAACCAGAAAATGAGGGAGGTTTTAGCAGACTTTGCCTCCTTGTTTAGCGCCAAATCTGGACTAACCCCCTTAGTGACACACGATGTGGAGACAGGGACACAGATGCCCATATGGTGGATAGCATATCGGATGTCAGAGGCTGTCCAAAAGGACATTAGGAGGGAAGTGGTGGAGATGCTGGATTTAGGGGTAATCCAGAGATCCCACAGTCTCTGGGCCTCACCCGTAGTCCTTGTACCCAAGCCAGATGGCTTGACCTGTTTCTGTGTTGACTATCATGAACTGAATGTAGTCACGATGTCAGACGCCCACCCGATGCCCCAGACAGACTTATTCCTGGACAAGTTGGGAGGGGCAACCCACCTTATGACCATTGACCTGACAAAGGGGTATTGGCAGGTAGAGTTGACGGATAGAGCTAGGGAGAGGTCGACCTTCATCACTCCAATAGGCTTATTTGAGTTTAAAGTAATACCTTCCGGAATGAAGAACGCCCCGGCCACTTTCCAAAGTTGGTGAACCAGGTGTTAAGTGGTGCTGAGGAGTATGCCATGGCGTACCTGGATGACATTGTCATCTTCAGTACCAGCTGGGAGGAACACCTTTCACACCTTAGGGAAGTGCTGGGCAGAATACAGAGGGCCAGGCTCACTGTCAAAGCTGAGAAGTGCCAGGTGGCCATGGGAAAAGTGGCATACCTCGGGCATGTGGTAGGCCAAGGACAGCTCCATCCTAGCCAAATAGAGATAGAGGTGATCCAGGCGTAGCCCAGACCAGAAACCCAGAAGCAGATCAGGAGCTTTCTAGGGACAGCAGGGTACTACAGAATGTTTGTACCTAATTACAATGCCCTGGCTGCTCCCCTACCTGACCGGACAAAGAAAAAAATGCCAAGGAAAATCACCTGGGGCCCAACCTGTGAGGAAGTCTTTACCAAACTGAAGGAGGCACTGTGCAGTACTCCTGTTTTGACAAGTCTGGACTATAGCAAAACTTTCATAGTTCAGATGGGTGCCTCAGACCTGGGTATTGGGGCAGTACTAAGCCAGACATCCAGTGAAGGGAGGGACCACCCCATTGCCTACCTGAGTAAAAAACTGCTTCCCAGGGAGCAAGCGTACTCCACTGTGGAAAAGGAGTGTCTTGCCATAGTGTGGACCCTAAAGAAGTTGGAGCCATACTTGTATGGGCAGCCTTTTGTGGTGCAGACTGACCACAACCCCCTGGTTTGGCTGATGCAGATGGGGAAAAACAATGACAGACTGCTCAGATGGAGTCTTGCTTTACAAGGGTATGATTTGAAAATCGTACATAGGTCTGGGGTCAAGAATCAGAACTCAGATGGTTTGTCCAGTGTGTATGAGGAGTGAACTGATTTGGGAAGCTCATTCCATGTAGGGGATAGATCCCCCAAATTCAGTCTAGGTGAGGATAAATCGTCACACTTGGAACACTGATTCTGATCCATGTATGAATTTTTTTTGCATTACATATAATTTATGTAAGGGAAGGGTAGTCAGAAGACCCAGTCTTGCTGAACTAACACATCCCAAAAAAAAACAAAAACAAGGATAAGTTCAAAGAACAGGACATAGCTAAATGTGCAGCTATTTAAAATGCAATTCCTTTGTTACATTTTCTTTGAAAGCTGGTACTAAAGTATCCACGTTATAATGCACTCATGGAGATCCTTTAACTTGCAATAGTTTCTAGGAAGAACCTGTGTTGGGAGGGTGTCGCAGGGAGCCCTTGAATTACATCAGAAAGACCTTCGATGTGCAGTTAACAAGGATACATATGAATCTGGAAGATCCAATGCACATTATCAGGATGCTTTGGAAGGACATCACAGAAACTGTTTATGTGTGTGTGTGGTGGCAGAACAAAAAACAGTTCTGACCAGTTAACCTGAGGAGAGGAAATTGAGTATGTCACTTAATCTTTTTTTTTTTTTAATCTGGTTGGGACATCCTGTGCTGTAAAATATACTGTAACTGTTAATACTCCAAGGCGGAGTTTAATGACCTCAGAGAGGAGGCCGGCTCATGACTGCTTTTATCCAACTGAGCAAGCCTTAGAGAGACACATTTTATTTTTTCGGACTGAGAGAAGAAGGACAACATGTAGGAGATAAGTATTATGTGAATAAGAGAGCTTAGTTTGTACTTTAAAAACCTGTTTTGTTTTTAAGATTGTATGTGTTTGGGATATTTGTTCTGTATTTATTGTTCTGTTTTGATATTTTAAAGTAAAGATACATTTTACAATGGAAACTGCCTGGAGTGCCTTGACATTTCTTTTTATTTAAGTGGAGCTTTTAAAGGTTACAGTTAACACTGTGTATGGGCTTATTGATATGCCAAACTGGGGAACAGATAGAGTTCTCTAAAGTCTTGCATAGAGTTCTAAGGGTTCATTTGAAAGACCTGGTTGGGTGCCCGTAGGCAAAGATATCTGGCCCACCGAAGACAGAATTATTTGAGACTGATAATTGGGTATGCTAACAAGAGATTATCAGTTTGAATCCCTCCAGAACTTGAGACTAAGATGACTTGAACCCACAAAACAGACAATAGGGTAACCTTGTTCTGTTCACTGTCGACAAATCATATGCTCAGAGGTTGGCACTTTGGGAGTAGAGGGCTGACCGGCTGAGTGAGTTTGTGACAGATCTTCCTTGGGATTGTCAACCCTAATGTTCACCCCTCACCCCAGCCTGCATTGAATGCACATGGTATAGTTTCAAGCCAGTGCCTCATAGTCATACGCTTTTCAAAGGTAGAGAAGTATGTCTCGCCACATGTTGCCAACGCAATCTGTTGTAGCCTTCTTCATGCAAGGCTATGCTGCAAACTCCCTGGCCCTCCAGACGAAGTGCTTTGGTGTCAGAACCTGTCAGCATACCTCCACAGCTGGGAGTATTGCCACCTAGAAGCCCCTCACGGTCTCCCTCCAGCTACCCAGCTGGCTCCCAAACTCAAGTTACTGACATGGCAGCACACGGCACTGCTGCTGAAGCATTGGATGGATCCTGGTGCATGTAATTGTTACTGGATAGAAGCAAACCAATGATGTATGAAGTACATACTCATGCTGTTCAAGCAGCTGTACCCAATGACTTTACTCCTGTACAAGAAAACGTTCCAAAAGCAGAGAGTGACTGCACCTAGGAGTGGCAGTGCCACAGTCTAATCAGCAATGCAGAGAGTGGTCTGTGGTCTCATTTACCTAGCAGAGTGTAAATGTGACTTCTACTACGTGGGCAAAACCAAGAGGGTATTTAAGACCAGCATTGTGGAGGACATGCGTGCAACAAAAATGAAGATAAAACAGATGCCTTAGCTTTCTACATGATGAGAAGCAGAAATAGAAACAAACATGACTTTAGCTTTACAGCTTAGAAAAGCCAATTCTCTCTAGGAGGGAGTGGGATAATGATAACCTCCTGCTCAAAAGAGAGCAATATTGAATGTTTTCATTAAAGGATATGGCTGGGAAAGGATTAAATGGCAGGACTGAAGTTAAACCGTTTCTCAAATAATGAAATATTGGACACTATTATTTAATCTGGGCTTATTTTGATACATGTACAGGAAATGTTTTTTATGTTTAAAGGTAGTTATTGCTGTTTTCTAATTTCATTTCTTGCTGTCTTGTTGTTTTGTTTTCACAGATATGCACCAGCCTTTTCAAGTGCTGCATGTTTTTCTATAAAAAAATGTGCAATCTACTGGGACTGTACATCACGGTTCCACCTATACAGGGCGCTGGCAGGAGTGCGCCAGGTCATTAGGGAGTCATGTCCTGATGTTGCCATCCACCCTTTTTGCAGGGGGCTGCACCCTCCATGCCCCCCTATGGCCCCAACCCCTTTCTAAATATTCTAACTCCTGGGGGGGGCAGACCTCGGGGAGGGGGCTGCGAATTCCACTATGTGGCACCCTGATGACGGGCGCACTGCCACCGGCACGCACATGGCAGGAAGGGGTACATCACATGTCAGGTTTGAAATATACATGTTCTAAATTTTGTTAGCTGATAGTAGGCCAAGTGCCTTGGTAATTCAACCTTTAGCTTACAATGCACTCCTACTTTTACAATAACACTACTGCACTTTACCTATGAGATAAACAAACAAAGGAGAATGTTGGTTCCCAATTACATATGAGAATGTTTCTGATATACAAAAAATGTTTTTGATATATAACATAATGGATTATGATGTGCTTGGTCAGCTAATAATATATGAACTGATGTTTGACATATGTTTTTAACTTCACATTCTGTATTTATTGATGTTGTGGCTATCTAAGCACTTATGCGCTTTATACATATAATGGCTAGTGGAACTCTGTCCCTTTAGGGGAAACTTCTATTTAAGACAGGCTTCAAAGTTGCCATGGACACCTTTGAGAAAGCAAGTCATTACAAAATGTATCAGGTGACCAGCTGTGATGAATGAGGGAGCGGGAAGAAACCAGGAAGTTGGATCCACCATTATTTCTACATGCACTTTACTGTATTTGTTTGCAGTCCTTATACTTTTCCTAAGAGCAAAAACATAGTATTTTGGTATGTGATACAAGCCTAGGCAGGTGCCGGTCCCTTGTTTACAAACAGACTACTCTCTGCATTCCTGTACAAGAACTCATCCAGTTTGTGTTTAGAAGAACCCAATTATTTATATGATGTCAAAGATGGCAGAGTGTTCAGTCCAGAGGCTGACATCAGACACGTGTTCACCCATTCCACAGCCACCAGATGGATAACACTTCCATCTGGGCCATGGCTTCTGTCCAGAAACAAAGAAACATAGAAGGTGGTGGCAGAAGGGGACCTCAAGGTCCATCTAGTCTGCCCATGGTGTATAGATTACTCCCCCCACCCTGTTATCCCCTCTTTTGAATGATTCCTTTCTGCTTATCCCAAGTGCTTTTGAACTCTATGAATGCCTTTTTATTGGGTGAGGGTTGCTAGTTACATAGGAGTTCTGGCACCTTCTGGTAGGGAAGAAAGGGGCCACCTAGGCAGTACCAGTGCAGAGGGATCCAACAAGATTAGGAGAGCTGCAGGAAGTAAGGGTGGTGTACGGAGAAAACTTGGATATGAAAAGAATAAAAAAGTGTACTATTGAATTCATTATATTGTATGTTGGGGGTAATCCACCCCATGTTTATGAGAGTAGGCTACACTGGAAGAGAAGTTATGAACAGTGGGTACCAAACTGGAGCAGTGCCATAAATCATTCAAAATACCACCAGCCTACACACCTTTTGGGCTACATGGGGATCTTTCCTGGATAGCATTAGGAATTAATACAGTACTTAACCTTTCTAAATCTGTAAGTTGCATAATAGCAGTAAAATAATCGGTAACCATCAAGGATATAATGGCCTGCTTACCTTTAATCAAAATTTAAATTTATGCACAAAGTAGGTCAAAATAAACTATGCACAGCAAGGTACACTGAGCAACACAATGAAGCACTGTGCTGTAGCAAACACTGAGGTTAGCCAAAAGCATTTCACCAGAATTCTGTGCACAGTATCTCTATTCTTCAAAATCGACAATGTTTGTTTAATCTTAGTCATCCATCAGGTATAAACTTGAGAAAGCATTCCAAACCTAATATTAATTTATGAGATCATGACATTAAGAAGAAATTGAATGACTCATCGAGTAAATTCAGTACTCAAAAATATAACCTTATTGACTAATTTCAAGCTTGTACTGGGCTATTTAAGGTCCTCACCAAACACCATTACTGTGTCTTTAACAGATTTAGGGGGTCATTTGTTTACTGAACAGAGCATTCTCTTTAACTTAACTAGCCTTGGATCTTTGTTGGAATTCACCTCAGGGTGGTAAAAATAAGGTAGCCAGGTGACCAATGGCCACTTCAAAAATGTGTTTGACTTCCAGACTTTGAAAGTCAATTGCCAGCTGGCCTTCTGTCCACAAACTGATTTTTCCCACAGTGGGAATAATATTGAATAGAATCTTAAAAATGATGGCCCTTAAAAAATGTGGTTGGCCAACCAGATTTTGAAAGCTAGTAACCGATCAGCCACCAGCCCACAAACTAATTTGTCCCATCCTTATTTGTGGATCTGACCAATGCCTTTGACTTGGTAGATCACAATGTTCTAGACCATAGGCTTCATGATCTAGGTGGTGTCACCTCAGGACTAGCCTGGTTTAAAGACTGTCTCAGCAATAGGAAGCAGACAGTAAAGGTCAGCAGTGCAACATCCAACAAACATGAACGTAATCAACAGTGGTGTTCCTCAAGACACTATCCTGGGGCTCCTCCTATTCTACATCTTTATTAGCAATCTGCCAATGGTCTGCAATCCTGTGCACACCCTTTTCTATGCAGATGACACGGTCCTGTATAGCCGTAGCAACCATAATAACATAACCAACCATACACTGGGCAACAGTTACAACAAACTGCAGGAATGGTTTGGGCAAGAAAAAATGGTGCTTAACTTCCCCAAACCCACTCCTTGCTGTTCAGAACCAGCCTCAACCTGAAAAAAATGTCACCTATGTGCTGCATCAAGGCAGACAATGGAACCTGTCTAGAAAAGGTTGGCTCCTTCAAATACTTGCGTGTCTATCTAGACCCTACTATAACCTTTGAGACCCATATTCAAAGCACCTCCAGCCTGCTTTATCAAAAGCTAGGCTCCCTGCAGGGGCGTGGCCAGAATTTTGAAACTTGTACTCAAGAGTTGTCGCCCCTCTCTGTGAAGTTAATAAACTAAAAGATGCTGCTCACCACACAAACATTGCCTCACCCACATTTCAGTCAGCAATCTGCAGTAAGCCATTCTAATTTATCTAACACACGCACACATGCACACACACACAGATACACACACACACACACACAATATGAATTAGGCACCAGTTGCCTGGCTTTTAGTTACAATGTTTAGGATACATTGTGGTAAGTCTATGCACCACATTAAGGTAGCAAGCCTTACAGAAGTCCATTTATACCAGCACTCATGCATACATACTTGATCGGGTCATTCATACAATCATGTCCTCTAAGTTAGGCACCCACACACATCTTCCAAAGATCATTCACAAACTCACACTAAAGCATCCAAGAAAGGGGAAAAACAGTTCTTCAGGTACATCAACTCTGTTTCTGTTTCCCTGGCCTGAGGTTCATGTCGCCCCTGGGTTTCTAGATTTTACTGTACTCAACAGAGTACACTAAGTATGCCTGCCGACACCCATGACTAGTGGTGGGCGAAGTGAGCTCAATCCACTCTGCGAAGTGATTCACGGAGCAAGGGCGGATTCACAGAGTGCTCCGCAATGCGAGGCAGAGTACTTTGCGTTATAATGAGGAACGTGAAGTGCACTGAAAACAGCAACTTCGCGTTACTCTGCTCCAATGGTCACTTCTCTTTCAATTTTTAAGGCGAAGTACATTGGTGGCAGTTCACTTCACCTCACTTCTCCTTGTTTTTGAGCTCCGAAAGAGGATTTTGCAGTGATTCATGGGAGTTCAGGTCACATGAGCTCTATATTGATCTGCACAGCCTCAGTTCGAGGCAGTATGAGTAGGAAGGAGTAGGAGACAGTGTGCTCTGATAACTGTCTGTAGGAATCTTTTAAAAGCTGTTCAAAAAGCATTTTTGCTTTTTTGGGGGGGATCCAACTGTAGTTCATCGATTGTAGGAAACCCTCCTGTGCTCACATCATCGAGCATTTTTGTTTGTGTGTGGATTTTGAATGTAAATTTACAACACCGAGTGTGTGTGGTGAAAGACAGTGAAATGTGCTGTGTGGGGGAGGGGCATATCTGTGTGTAGGTAGATTTAAGTTGCAGAACTAGTGATTTCTTTGTGTTTTGGCAATATTTTTGTTAGATAACTGACTGTGTTACTGTACACATAGTAAAATTGTCAGTGATAGTACAAATTTTCTTGCTGCTTGTTGTGTGAATGTGGTGCAGCATTTCATAAGGTCAGGCTGTTTAAATTACAAACTTACATTACGTGGCACTGAGTACACTGAACTTTTGCATTTGCATCGCATTCCTCATTCAGCATTGTACACAGTGTTCTGTGTTGTGTATGCAATGTTGCGTGCATCAAATATATTACACCTTTTAAAATTTATGACACAGATCAGTGCAAGTGCAACTAAGCGCAGCAGTGTGAACCTGCTATCCACTGCAGCTGCCTGATTTTGTACTGATATCGTGTTCTCTGTTCTTAGTGTTGCTGATTGTAGTGCTGTAAAAATCAGCACTGTCTGTATTCAGTGCCGCCCCCACGTTGAAAAGATATTTTTTACCAGACTGGATTGTTTTTGTGACCCCATCAGCACCACTAGTTACTGAAGTTGTTTTAATTCCATGACAGTGTCACAACATAGTAGTCCCCTTATCTGTTGCTGAAGCCACAGTCACATCCAGCTAGTGATAGTAGCGAGTAGCGACCCTCCGGTCACAAAGTGAACATATCAAAAACTGAATTTGGTAATAATATTGTGGTTGATCCCCCAAAATGCCTGCAAAGAGACGTGCAAGTAAAGCTGTTTCTGGCCATCGCAATGTTGGCAGTAAGAGGGTCTGTGGGTGTGGTAGTAGTACGTGGATGGAGAAGTGCATTGGTGATGTAAGGAAACGTATTTCTCCTGCAATGTTTTTTACAGCCCAATCAGTAGCTTCACTGATAGTTGGAGGAGATGATGTTTCCCCAGCTGGTGGTGTTAGTGTTACTGGTGTTACTGGTGGTGGAGGTAGTATTAGCATTGTTGTGTCAAGTTCTGATTCCGACCAGTGTACCGTATCCAAACATATTGAGTGTGAAGCAGTGCAAGTGAGTGACAGCGTAGATGATGTCATACTTCTCAGTAACATCCCATTAACTAAACCTGATTCTGATGATCATGTCAACGATAGCATACAATGTGATATTCCATCCACCGTGCCACTTAACATCACTTATTTTCCATGCAACAGTGATTCACAGTGTGGTGAAAAAATATCAGGTGATGGTGGTGTAGATGCTGATGATAAATGTGATGATGCTGATGATGATGATGATGTTGCTGTTGTTGCAACATGCAGTCCACATGTTAGCATCCAAGCAGAAGATGTGGATGTGTGTGACAGTGATGTTGATGAATATAATGATTTAATTGACCCCAGTTGGGAACAGGAGAAAAAGAAATTGAAAGTGGCTGTATCTGAAATTTCTGAATCTGTTTGCAGGAATCACCCCCCCCTGTAAAAACTTGTGATGTACCAGTCTTAGTGGATGATGATGATGACCCAGTACTCAATATGATAGGTAGTCGTGGTGGTCAGTTGCAGTCCAGGTGTGCAGTGCCAGAAACATTACATGCCCCCCCACTTCTGTGCTTAAAATAACAGACTTAAATAAGCCACATCATCATGGACATGTTAAAAACAGAGCATCACAGTCCCTTGTTTGGGACTTTTTTGTTCAAGATGCAAATGATGATTCAGTTGCAATCTGCCAGGTTTGCCATGTGCGTGTGAGTCGAGGTAAAAAGGGGAGCCATCTTGGGACAGAAGGACAGCATACGCATCTTAAGAATAGGCACTTGGCGCTGTGGACCCAGCACAAGCTGGCAGCTAATACCAGACTTGGGCTTTCACCCATATCACCAGCGGCAACCATAGCCAGCATGTTATCCCCTTCCATGACTGTTAAGCCCAGTAGGAAATTAAACGTGTGCAGTAGTGCGGCAATAAGAGCAGAGGATTACTACAGGCATGATGATAATGAGGTGGAGGACCATAATGACTTTGAAATGTTGTCCAGTGCTGGTGAGAGTAGCAGTTTTTGTGGTGGTGGTGGTGGTGGTGAATGCAGTATGTCTAGTGCAAGTGGTACATCAACCCCAATTGGCAAATCCGGAAAAATAACATAATTTCTGGGTTTGTCATCATCACCTGTGCAACTGTCTTCATCAAATGTCCACACTCCAGCCCCTGCCAATTCCATTCATCACAGAACACAACCATTTGTGACCAACACACACCCTGTAAAACGTTTAAGTCAGCCCATGTTACAGAGTGTTTTTGAGTACAAGCTGAAGTACTCCCCCCCAATCATACAGTGTCACATGAACTTAATGCTGCTGTAGCAGAAATGCTGGCAATCGATCTTTTGCCCTTCTCCTTTGTGGAGAATTATGGGTTCCGGTGGTTTGCTGCCCATGCCTGTCCAAAATGGAAAGTCCCATCCAGGACATACTTTTCTACCTGTGCTGTTCCTGAGTAGTTCTGCACTGTCTCAGGCTCAGTAAGACATGCCCTTCAACGTTCCTCCTCTCCATTCATCCATTTAAGTATGGATATGTGGACAAGTGGCAAAACAGTGGGGAGTTCATATCTGTGTATAACTGCACACTGGGCGCAGGTGCCGGGGGTTGTTTGTGATGCTGGTAGTGTGAATAATCAGTGCAGGAAGGTGGATTGTTATGGTAGCAATCTTCCTGGAATTCACCAGCATGCAACAATTGCTATGTGCAGTGTGACCTGTTCACACACTGGTGAGAACATGCTGAACATGGTACTGACTGAAATTGACAGATGGCTAAACCCTCTGTCCCTGAGAGCTGGGTTCATAGCTAGTGACAATGGGTCAAATGTGGTGAAATGCATCAAGAATTGTGTTTTTTTCATGTTCCATGCATGGCCACTGTTTAAATCTCGTGGTTCAGGAGTTTCTGCAGCACCCTGACATAAAGGAAATGCTGACCATTGCACGACGTATCTGCTCTCACTTTTCAAGATCTGGAAAGGCCCGTGACCAACTGCGGCAGTTGCAAATACAAAACAGCCTGCCTCAGCACCTCTTGAAGCTGGAAGTTGTCACCCAATGGAACTCCACGTTATACATGGCATAGAAGTTGTATGAACAATACAAAGCCATCACAGAATATCTTGTTATGCACACTAGCCGTGATAGTTCTGGGGCCTCCATGTCTATGACAACTGAACAGTGGCACCTCATGGACTCTGTAATAACAATTTTGTGGCCTTTTTAACATACCACACAGGCAGTGAGTGGCGAGTCTGCCTTCATTAGTCAATCAATTCCACTGCTGTGGATGCTGAGGCAGACATTGGTGAATGTACAGCATAGCCTTATGTTGCCAGAGACGGTGGTAGCAGTATGTTGCTGCAACACACGCTGACAGTGTTTGACCAGAATCGTCACATTGTGAGCATTCAGCGTAGTGACAATTTTGCCATGGCAACAATGCTGAACCCACGATACAAATGTGGAATTGCATCAGTACTGGAGGGAGGGCCTGAACAGGTAAAAAATATCAGTGGTCAACTGGTTAGCTTGGGTCATAGGGCACAGAAGTCACGTGCCAAGGTTTGGAAACCTCAGCAGCATAATCCAGCTGAAGGTGTAGCTGGAGGACCAGCAAGCATATCATGCAAGGGTAAGGGTACTGTAGTTCCTGGTGATCTGTCATCCAAAGTGGTTGGCGTCAACCCACTTTGGGAGGCTTTGTCCCAAGTGGGTATCTGTGACATCAATGATTCCGAGGAACAGGCTGATGCATCAACAATCGGACTTAGTGTGGCACAGAGAATGGTTGAGTCATATTTGTCTGAAAACAGGCATCTGACAATAAGTGAAGATCCTCTTTTGTACTGGAGTGGAAAGGTCAGTGAATGGCCAGAGCTGACTGCAATGGCACTGAAGTACCTCACATGCCCATCCTCCAGTGTAAGTGTTGAGAGGGTATTCAGCTCAGCAGGTGCAATAGTCAGGAATTGTCGGACAAACCTGTCTCCTGCAAATGTTAGTTTGCTAACATTCATTAAAATGAATGAGAGGCACATACCAGCACAGACTGCAACCTCGGTATTCGTACCCCAGCCTAGTCATGGTGGTCTTGCTGATGTGGAAATGGAGCATCCTGGTGGCACTGGCAGTGGCTGCCTGAAATGGCCCACCACTGATGTAGATGATGACACAATGGAGAAAGAATTTCCCAGTGGTCAGACTTCAGACATCGATGAATGTGAGGGCAGTTTTCTTTATGAGGATGATGATGTGGTTAATGTTGGCAGGTTTTAACTGCAGTATTTAAAAGGTGATGCGCCCCCCACCCCAGACCACCACCACCAGGACTGATGTTATCCAAGTCTGCTGCCACCATGAGTCTGTCTGCCCCCCATGGACCACCACCACCACCACTGGGACTGATGTTATCCAAGTCTGCTGCCACCATAAGTCTGTCTGCCCCTCAAGGACCACCATCACCATTGGGACTGATGTTATCCAAGTCTGCTGCCACCATGAGTCTGTCTGCCCACCCTGGACCACCACCGGGACTGATGTTACCCAAGTCTGCTGCCACCATGAGTCTGTCTGCCCCCCCCGGACCACCACCGGGACTGACGTTATCCAAGTCTGCTGCCACCATGAGTCTGTCTGCCCACCCTGGACCACCACCACCAGGACTGATGTTATCCAAGTCTGCTGCCGCCATGAGTCTGTCTGCCCCCCATGGACCACCATCACCACTGGGACTGATGTTATCCAAGTCTGCTGCCACCATGAGTCTGTCTGCCCACCCAGGACCACCACCACCAGGACTGATCCAGAAAAGTTTGTCAACATGATCAGGCATACACCTCCCTGACCCGAGCTTGGGCACACATGCAACATGCAGAAGTCGTTTAATTCCACGACCATGATCATCACTATGAACCGGACTCCAGAAGAATGCTGATGAAATCTGTGAAGAAATAAAAAAATAACAAACCATTACAGACAAAACTGAAAATATGATCCACCCCAAAAAAGAAATACTTACCTTCATGTGCTTGAGAGTTATCCAGTTCCATTTAAGTGCAAAAAATTCTCACTGAGCACTGGACGGTGCACAGCAACAGTTCGGAGACAGAGTCACCTGTGTGTGATGCAGAACAATAGCATGAATACATGTCCATGTCAAGTTCAACCCCTCATCATCACCTACAAACACACAACCATATATCAGTATCTATATATATATAGTGTATATATATATATATATATATATATATATATATATATATATACACCAAGGCTACTATTACTGTACATCCAAAGGGCACCTTTCAATCCAGTTGAGATGATCACTTTTCACTTCTCTGCACACAAGAAGGATGCATTCTGGGCCTGCAGAAAAAATCTGGGGCCTCTGTGCCACTGTTGTGCTCATGACTGAGTGCGCCATAAATTCTGAGGAACTTTGTATGTGCTGAAACAGTCTCATTTCACTGTGTTATCACTTGTCAATTTTCTGGACACATGGAGGATGCATTCTGGGACTGCAGAAAAAATCTGGGGCCTCTGTGCCACTGTTGTGCGCATGACTGAGTGCGCCATAAATTCTGAGGAACTTTGTATGTGCTGAAACAGTTTCATTTCACTGTGTTACCACTTGTCAATTTTCTGGAAACAAGACAGATGCCTTTTGCGGATGCAGAAAAATGAGGCACCAAAACAGTGTGCATACACAAAACACACAGACACTTAACAGAAGGAAGGGGCCCCAGAATACAAAGTGTAACGCATACTGAAGACAACAAAAAAAGGGCATAATTGCATACAAGTGTCAGGGATGGTGGAGGAATACATTTTATGGCACAGCAAAGAAGGTGGGGGGGGGGTCATGGTGTGAGGAAACAAAACTAATGTGGGATCCTATGGTGATCCAGCAGCAGTTCCAGCATGGACATAATTTGAAGCTGATGTCCCTCTATGTCATCCAGCTGCTGCTCCACAGCACTCATCCTCTCGCTGTTCTCCTCAACAGCACTCCAGAGAACTGCCAAGTCAGACAGTGTTACATGCACTTCTCTGGCATCCACTCCTTCGACAGGCTGATGTGCTGGTGGTGGTGGTGGGGGTGCTGGTGGAGCAACAGGTGCTGCTGTGGCCCTCCTTTTCTTAGGGATGCCGTGCCCGCTATGCACAGCGGCACTCTCTGCCATGGAACGGCCAGCAGGTGCAGACATGGTCCGTTCTGTGGCAGCCTGCCACTCCAACTGGTGGTGATTAAACATATGGGTGCGCTGGCCCCCAGTCCCCAGGTGACTCCCCCGGAGGCCACGGCGCACCTCCACCGCACATAGGTGACACTAAACCACACTACTGTCCCCTCCCGACACAGTCAAAAAACTGCCAAACAACGGAGGTGCGGGGAGGACCAAGCACAGGCAGGGGAGGGCCAGATGAACTGGCAGTAGGCTGCTCACACTGCTCAACAGTTCTGATGGTGGAATCCACACCTGGGCCTGGGGGAACAGGCACATCCTGCTCCAAAGGACCTTGTGCTGGACTTGGTGGTGGTGGTGATTGAACTGCCTCAGAGTCAGGAGGAGGTGCTGGTCCTGCTTCCGGGGGTTGGACACTCAGAAGTTTAGAGCTGTCCAACACAAATGGGCACCCATGCCCCCCATGCATGAGCACGCTACGACGACACATACTACCATGCTCTCCCAGAGCTGCCCCCACCCCAGACATTCCCTCACCCTTCTCCATCTTATGACACAAGCACAACACACACACAGTCACACAGACAAACAACTAAGTAGGTAAGAAAAATAAAATTTACAGAAAGAACAAATTAAGTAAAAAACAGTACAGAAAAGAAAAAAATGTTGCTTTTAAAAAAGCTGTTGGTTTAAATATTAAATTTTAACTTTCTCTCTGCAATCAAAAAAACACTCCTCTCTCTAGTACACACACACTCCTCTCTCTCAGTCTGCGCAGGAGAAAGTGAAACTGTCTGTGTGACTCACTTCCTTCCTGCCTGGCTAGAGAGCATGTGACTTACAGTACAGTAAGCCATGTGATCTGTGGGGGGACTGCCAAGTCTGAAACACCAAGTGGATAATTTAGAATCATAATGAGGAACGCGAAGTCCATTAAAAACAATGACTTTGCCTTACTTCGCGTTCTCATTATGTCAACGCGAAGTGGTAATGACAAGGCGAAGTGAGCACTTTGCATTGCCCCCTCCACAACGCGAACTGCCCACTTCGCATGCACTTCGCTATCGAATTTTAAATTCACTGCATCTCTACCCATGACTCCCTGTATAGGATCAGTATGTTTCTAGCACCTACACCACAAGAATCAAAATATCTCGGTCAAATTTGCTCCCCACTCTAGATTATAGTTCCCTGATCACTGACACTACCAACAAAACAGTGCTGCAGAAAAAGTATGCACTTTACTACAAAATCACAAAATTCGCATCCAGCAGCACTAATAAAACACACCACTGTACCTCACTGTATTCATTCAACTGGCTACTCCATGAACTCAAAACCAGCCTCACATTCACCAGATTCCTCAGAAAAAATCATCTATACAAGTGCTCCCCCTTACTTAACTCAGCAGATAACATTCATTGATCTGCCCTCCTCTCGCTGAACTTCAAAAAATGACATCACTATCCCTCTTGTAGCCCAGGCGCCATGTGCCAGTGGCCTACTACCCCTGCCTGTTGACTACCACACAGGTTAAGGGGCCTGGGCTCTGTTGCAATTGTGGTTCAGGGTTCTATCCCAGAATAGAAAGAAAGCAGCACGGTGCCTCCACCCTGAGTAAAGTAACAAGGGGCTAGATGTTTTACTGGTACAAACCCCTGGGATGATATACCTACGCACCTTCCCTTCCAGCCACCGCACACACTGGATACCACGTTGTGCACCAATAATGCAAAACACGTGTACAGTACTTAACAGCTAATACCAATAAATTTCCCACAACACAGAATTTACAACAAACACAGGTTTATTTTTTTGGTGAAGGGCTAGGAAAGGGGGTACTGGGAACAGGGTTGCTGTTGAGAAGAGAATATTGGTTATTTGGATTAGCAAGGCCTGTGGGTCAAAACACAGACAATTACCACCCCCATTGGTACCAGTGCAACCCCCTTATGTCCTGACAGTACTAGCTGGGTACCCAGACTTAACCAGGCCTGCTAGTTGCCGTGGAGTGGCCAGCATTGGGGCCATTTAAGTAACTTTTTCCTAGGATGCTAACACTCTTAACTATTACTCCCATTTTGACAGGGCAAGCCCTGGGTTACTCACGGTCCTGCAGCACTGGGATTCAGCTACTGGTACAGTGGGTTCTGGAAGTCCAGGGATCACTCAATCAATCACACTGAGGGCAGCAAACCAATGGGGCAGAAGCATGTTGGTCGACCTTGGACTTGCTTGCAGATTCTTGCAGCTTGTCCCCTTCAGCCTGCTCCACAGGCCAGATCACAGAGCCCAGATGCAAGGCCTACAAGGCCACAAGAAACCCAGACCCGGGATTGACTCCACAATCCGGCTCCCCTAATAGGTCCAGAGTACCCTAGCACTTAGGCATGCGTCTGTGGCCCCCTGCAGCCCAGTCTGCCTCAATTGGTAGGGGGTTACAGGTTCCCTACCTGGCTCCCAGTTGCAGCTGTGACAATTTTCAGCATTTCCCTTTCTCGTGGGCAGGAACAAACAGCTCCAGTGTACAGAAAACAAGTTCTCTGAATTTTCACCTTCCCAGTGGCCTTTGGCTAATGACTTGCAGTCTCTGGATTGAACCTCCACCTTCCCACAGCTGGTTTTCAGCAAACTACAGGCTTGTGAAACACTGGACACCTGCAAACCTTTTTTCTTTCAAAGTCCTCAATTTCTGGTACAGCACCAACCTTTAGCTCTGGCACACACAGTTCCAGTTTTCCCCTTCTTCAGCTCAGGGTCACTTGCAGTTCCAGTTTCCCCTTTACACAGCTCAAGGTCTCTCCACACTGATGCAGGCTCACTGCAACACCAAATCTTCAAAACACCAGGAGCTTTCACCAAAATGCCTTAAACGTTCAGCTGCAATACACAGTTCCTTCAGACCGAGAAAATTCTTTACTGCAATCCTCAGACAATTCGGTTTCACCAACTGAGTTCTGTTAAAGGCCTCCTGTCTTTCCTTTCCAACACAAAGCACTGAGCCCTTCCTGACTTGAGCAGAGCCCAGGACAGACTGCCCAAACTGCCAAAGTCTCAGGGGTTTCACCCAAAAATCCCAGCTTCTGATTGGCTGATTCTTGCTGGCAACCACAAATATTAATAAACATAGCCCTTCTTTGACTATTGATTGGTAAAGTGTCTGATGCCTAGAATTAGATCACATCTCTTCCATAAGTTATTTCTACTGCCTTTTGGGTGCCTACTCTCCACATTGGATGTCCATGGGGGTCAAAGTACCAAAGATAGCTGCTTAGCATACAGTTCAGACCAGTTCCAACAGCAGTCCCCACTTTATAATGTTCCTGCAGCCAAAGTAAACTATCTTTAAACACATTTGCCCCACAGTTCTGAGTCAGCCTCTGGCTGCCTACTATCCTTCAGCTGCATTAGCAAGTTTTGACAAATAATCCCCTGCCTGTTGCTAGCTCCGATTCACTTTGATACTGAAAAGGAGCAGGGAATTCCCAGCCGCCCCCCACAAAACAGGGTAATTAATGAAGTAAACACCAATGTAGAGAAGTCAATAGGAAGCAGGACAGGAGTCAATGGAGAAAAAGGCCAAGGCAGTAAGGGCAGGGATGGGGCTAAAAGGGGTAAGGACATCAAAAAATGGAGGGTGATGAGTACCAATGCTCATAGTCTGGGTAACAATCTTCCTGAACTAGTGGCCTTGATAGAAGAGGGACAGCTGGATATTGTGGCAGTCACAGAAACATGCTACTCAGGGAACCATGACTGAAATGTCAACATACCAGGGTACACAATCTACAGGAGGGACAGGGAGGGTAAAAGAGGAGGAGGAGGAGTAGCTCTCTACATAAGGGGAGGGATCAAAGCAACAGAACTAAAGGGTAAACAGGGAGGAGAGGAGGCACCATGGGTCACCTTGGAGACAGGAAATGGCACCACAATCCAGATGGGTGTTGTTTACAGACCCCAGTCTCAGGGGGAAGAAAGGGACAGGGAAATGATAGAAGGCATCCTTAGAATGGCAGAAAAAGGGGAGATATTATTGATGGGGGACTTGAATATGTCAGAGGTTAACTGCAGCACATTTGCTGCAGCCACATCCAAGAGCACGGTCATTCTCGATGTCCTATAGGGGACATGCCTTAGACAGCTAGTGTTGGAACCCACTCAGGAAGGAGCAATTCTAGACTTGGTACTCTCAAATGAGGATGAAGAGAGAATCTCAGATTTAGATGTGGGTAGCCATCTGGGAACAAGTGACCACCAAACAGTGTAGTTCACAATAAATACAACCATAGAGTCAAGCCATACAAAAGTGAGGGTACTGGACTTTAGGAGGGCTGACTTTGGCCAAATGAGTGAGTGCATAAGGAATGCACTAGCAAATGGGCAGGAAGGTGGGTGGAGGAACAATGGGGAAAAATCAAAACTGCCATCGCAGAGGCAACAAGCCTTTGTGTGAAACAAATAAAACAAAATGAAGGAAAAAAAAACCTATGGTTCACAAAAGAGGTGGTGAGGAAGGTTAGTGAGAGAAAGATAGCATTCAAGAAGTATAAGAAATCACAGAAGGAGCAGGACAGGGAACTGTATCAGTTAAAGCAGAAGGAGGCAGGGAAGGCAGTCAGAATAACAAAGGCCCAACCAGAGGAAAAGATGGCCAACTTGGTTAAGAAGGGGGATAAAATGGTTTACAGGTACATTAGGGAGCAAACAAAGACCAACAAAGACCAAGGGAGGGACAGTGAGGCTTAATAAAGGGAAGGGGAGGTGGGCAGAGGGTGACAGTGAAAAGGCAGAGATCCTGAATTAATACTTTTGCTCAGTATTCACAAAAGAAGAGGAGGGGGAGGTACCTAAACCAAACAATAGAAGCACTCAGGATAAGGAGTTAGTTATCAGTTCATTCACAGAAAAAAGGGTCCTGAAAGAACTCCTAAACCTCAAGGTGGGCAAAGCAATGGGGCCTGTTGGTATTCACCCCAGAATTCTAAAAGAACTAAGGGGAGAACTAGTGACACCACTGACTACCCTTTTTAACAAATCATAGAAGGATGGTGTGGTACCTGAGGACTGGAGGAAGGCGGATATTATTCCTCTCCACAAAAGTGGGAGCAAGGCAGAGGCAGGAAACTATAGACCTGTTAGTTTGACCTCAGTGGTAGGGAAAATTATGGAATCACTTTTGAAAGAAAGAATTGTTGAGTACCTAGAGGTCAGTGGGGCACAGGACCCAAGGTAGCATGGATTCACAGTGGGAAGGTAATGCCAGATGAATCTAATAGATTTCTTTGACTGGGTGACCAAAGTAGTAGACCAGGGAGGGGCTGTGGATGTGGCCTACCTAAACTTTAGCAAGGCATTTGACACAGTCCCACACAAAAGATTAATAAACAAATTAGCCAGCCTGGGAGTTGGTCCCAGGGTGGTTTGCTGGACAACAGAACTCAGAGGGTAATAGTAAATGGAGTCCACTTCAAGGAAAAGGGGGTTACTAGCAGGGTACCGCAGGGCTCATTACTGGGACTGGTCCTGTTTAATGTCTTTATAGGTGACATTGTGGAGGGACTGGAAGGAAACATATACCTCTTTGCAGATGACACAAAGATCTGCAACAGGGTTGATACACAAGAGTGGGGGTGGAATGGATGAGAAGGGACTTGGCAAGGTTGGAGGAATGGTCAAAAGTATAGCAGCTTAGACTGAATGCAAAGAAGTGCAACGTAATGCACCTGGGAAACAAAAACCCTGGGGAAGAGTACGCAATGGGGGGGGGGTACTAACAACAACAAAAATGGAATGGGACCCGGGGGTAGTCATATCAGATGACCTAAAGGTAGGCAAACAATGTGAGAAGGTGGTAAGGAGGGCTGGGGGGATGCTGGGATGAATAGGGAGAGACATCACCAGTAGAAAACAGAAAGTTGTTATCCCTCTGTACAGACAGTTGGTGAGATCCCTATCTGGAGTACTGCATGCAGTTCTGGAGACCCCATCTCTGCAAGGACATAGATAGGATGGAGGCAGTCCAGAGGATGGCAACTAGGAGAAGGTAGGCAGTTGGTTAACTAGGATCTGCAGCTTATCCAAAAGATAGGGAAATGGCAGACTGGGTGGGCCAAGCAGCCCTTATCTGCCATCAAAGTCTATGTTTCTATGTTCCTCCTGGAGCAGGCAGGTGGCACATTAATATTCAATTTTTGGCCTCATTAATATTCATGGAGCTCCCAGTCTCAGGCACTCATAGGTGCTCTTAAACTAAACACTTAGGCCACTTTTATTGGGCCCCCTCTGTGTCCCCAACCCCTGATTATCACATCAAGGGGGCCGGGACAACCAGTGAGGCATTAGGTTAGCCACAATCGTGGCGAGAGGATTGCCAGGCACTTCTGTGCATGCACGGGCTGTCTTTCTGCCCCTCCGATACAGGAAACAATGCAGGGACCAGTCGTGGACCTCAAATGGCCACACAGGACCCAGAATTGCACCAGAGAGCACCAAGGTAAGCCCCACACGAGGGGGTGGGTTACACTCCATTCCATTCTAGATTGGGACAGCACGGTTTTTGCTATCAAGTCGCCACAGTTTGGAACTCACTCCCCCCTCAATTAAAAAGATCACAACAATCTGTGCCTTCACTATGTTGCTGAAAGATTATTACTCCAAACTTACTGTCTGTAATTGTTTTTAACTAACTCTCTTCTGTATCCCCTCCACACTGTCTGCTTTAAATTAGTGCAACCCACACTGCACTGCAGACACACTGTATGCCCTCATATATTACCTCCACTATCCATAATGTCTTTGATCATTTTAATTGTTTGCATCAATTATTGTAACTTGTATCATACAGTATGTACTCAAAATTTGTAATTATGTTATTTTACTATGTCTGTTCAAGTGCACCCAGGTCGTGCCTGAAAAAGGCATTTGTTGCCAGTGCACTTACCCGGTTACTAAAGCTGAAATAAAATAAAATCCATGTCTGCCTGTGCTTCCTTGTTTTGTCTGACAGCAAAGAAACATCAGCCTATGTGGTAGCATAGGAGCATAGAATTTAACAGCAGATAAACACCGCTAGGCCCGCCGAGTCTGTTCATTTTTCCTACCTACTGCAAAAACCACAGACCCTACTTGACCTCTGGCTTTGCTGTCTCATTCCTATCGCTAGGGTTCTCCTATGCCTGTCCTATGCATTTTTGAATTCCCCCACTGGGTTTGCCCCCACCACCTCCACTGGGAGCCTCTTTCATGCATCCACCACCCTTTCTATGAAGAAATACTTCCTCACATTACCCCTTAGTCTACCTCCCTTCCAACCTCATGTCATGCTCCTTGTCCCTGAACAGCTCCTGTTCTGGAAGATGCTGCCCTCTGGTATCCTATTTCTGTCCTTTGGATATTTGTAGGTTTATATCATATCTCCCCTGTCTCTCCTCTCCTCTCCTCCAGGTTGTACATATTGATGTCTCCCAGTCTCTCCTCATATGACTTTTGGTGCAGGCCCTTGGGGGAGTGTTAGTGTTTAGAAAGTGGCTATACATCTGAATATGCAGTTCTCTGTTCATAGTTCTGTAGGCTTATGATTATAATAAAATAATCATGTTTAGATAGAATAGGTCTTCAGGTACAACACCCATTATTGCAGCTTTTTTCATTGATCAACGGTTTGTTTATTACAAACCCAACTCTGCATATAATTAAAAGAACAAAACAGTGAGTTGCTTCAACATGAGAGCTAAAATTAAAATCAAAGGGTTAGCTAAATACAGTATAAACAAGCATTTGTCAATGCCGAATGTTTGCTTGCTGGCATTGGCATTGGTTGTGTAGGAGTTAGAGAGCTGCATAATAGGAATGGCAGTGAAGTATTGAACTGAAGCCAACCTCGCCACCACCATGCAGAGACAGACAGGCATTGGGGTGCCTTTGGGTCATCAGGCATAACGACCACGCCATTTCACCACACCCTACCCTGCAGATACCAAGTGTCACGGTGTGCCTTGGGGTCTTTGGCCCTTATGCTCACCCCATTCCATCAGGAAATACAGTGAGATGGGTGCTGTATAGGAGAATGGGGTGAACTTTGGAGCTGAAGAGTCCAAGGCACACCTCGATGCCTCTCACTGGCTGCAGCATGTGGAATGGTATGAGCATTACAGGCGAGAATCCCAAGTCACACCCCTGATGCCTGTCAATTTCTACAGGGTGGGGTGTTATGGTCGGAAACCCTAAAGCCTCAGGTGTTCGTTGGCATTTTCACTCAAAATTTTCAACATGGCTTTTTTGTGACCCAGTGGCAATATCAGTTTGTTAGCCGAAAGCTGATTTTGCACATTGACTATGCCATTTGTCACCACAGGTACGAAAACACATTTTGGACAGGATGTGAAAAATGACAGCTGCACTGTTCATGGGGAGGTGCAAAAAATGGCAATGTTGAAAATCTGCAGTGAAAATATTAAAAAAACTGGTGAAGTCATGAGTGTGTGTAGAAACTGCGCAACGCACACCCGTAATGCAATTAGTTTGGGGATTTTTTACAGCAGATTGTCAATACAGGCATTTTGGAACCTCCGCTCATGAACAGTGTCGCTGTGATTTTCTTAATCTGTCCCGAACAGTGATTTCCCACAGCAACCACGCATTTCTGCTCTGGAAGTGTGAAAACACATTTCGGCCATGGTGTGAAAAATGACAGCTGTACTGCTCATAAGGAAGTGTGGAAAAATGCCAGTGGTGAAAATCTGGACTGAAAATATTAGGGCCCGGATATTCAAACTGCGCCCAAAATGTGCGCAATAGCAGGAGCAAGCACAAACCAATTACGCATATCGCGACAGGTGCGATATTCAAACATGGAGCAGAACAAATTGCGCAAGCAGCCAACGTCTGAATATCGCACTAACTGTGCCATAGCGCAACCAGGAAGGAGAAGCTGAGCAGAAATGTTGCGCTATAGGCGCAACCAGGGCAGCCAACTGAGCAGTCCAGAAGGTGTCATTAAGAAGCAAGCCCCCCTCAGAGCAATGGAACTGCACATCCAGGGAGGCAGGCTGGGGCCCACCGCCAGCCATGCCACACATGGGCACAGGAACACACTGCAGAACCAACAAGACACCTGCACACCCCAAGCACAGCATCACTGGGGGTGTGACGGATGATCTACTGGCCCAGGGAGACAAGCCAACAAAGCACAGCAGAGCCATGACACCCCAGCACAACCACTGGCAGGCTGAGAGTGCCACACACAGGGGGTTGACAACCACAGTGCACATCAGCCCCCCGTACGCACAGCACACCCTGCACCGTGACCCCAAGACACCACCCATGTGCAGTGACTGGCACTGCAGGAAGCCATGCATCCCCCCCAGCACACATCAACACCGTGCAGCAGAGAAGCATACAAGCCAGACACATCCTGTGCACCCAGCAGTGGGTGGCAGCAGACGGCAAGACCAACAGAAAGTCACTGTCATGCCGGAGATACCTCCCCATGCACACACCACACACACACACACACACACACACACACACACACCCAGGACCATACCACCCCAGATGGCATGTACACCACTGCAACTGAGCACCCATAGCCAGCTGCAAATCAGAGACCAACACAGTATTTATATCAAAATATAAATATGTATTTCAAATTTTCAAATAGTAAATAACAAAACAATAAACAAGAACTATTTACAAGGGGATGGGTACAAGGTAGGGTGTTCAAGGGGTAGGGATGAACAACTTGGAGAGGGAAGGCAGGGTGGTAGGGATGGGAGAAGTGGGAAGGGTATTGTGGCCTAAGGCCCAGCTGGCTGGTCATCCTGTGCCTGGTTCCGCTGTCCCCTGTGATGCCTCCTCCACAGGCCATGTCTCCTAATAGACTCCAGGATGGCCTGGTTATCCAGGGACACCTGTGTCAGGCCCCATATGTCCCTATGTATCCTCAGGAGAACTTCGAGGCCTAGGAAAATTGGAACACAGTCAATGGCTGTGACTGACCACAACCCTGAACACCACCCAACCTGCAAGCCATATAGCCCAATGTCCCACACCTCTGATGGTATGCACCCATTCACAGTGAACATGCACATGGCCATCACAAACAGGCGGCACCAGCTATGTGCACCACTGCACACACACACTGCCCATGTCCATCACAGCACAAACAAGGCTGTCAAGTGACGTGGCAACGTGGTGCGATGCCAGTTACACAGCTATGTGCCCAGTGCATGCATGGACCACCAGTGACGCATACACAGACGTGCTGTGATACTGGACAGTGATGCATGTCACCTGTGTCGTGCATACATACATAGATACATAGACAGTGTCGGCAGATAAGGGCCTATGGCCCACCCAGTCTGGCCATTTGAGCTTGTAAGTTCACTTTGTTTTCCTATAAGTCTGTTGCACCTTACCCCTGACTTCCATAATTCCTGTATGTCTATCCCGTGCATTCTTAAATCCCATGATTGTTTCAGCCCCCACCACTTCCTCTGGCAGGGTGTTCCACTTGTCCACCACCCGTTCTGTGAAGAAATTCTTTCTCATGTTTCCTCTGAATCGTCCTCCCTCCAACTTCATCCCATGCCCTCTAGTCCTGGAACATCTTTTTCGCTTAAAAATAGTGTTTTCCTGCACCCTGTTCCTCTCTGTAAGATACTTGTATGTCTCTATCATATCCCCTCACTCCCTCCTCTCCTCTAGGGAGTACATGTTCAGTTCCTTCAACCTGTCTTCATCGGACTTGTGATGCAATCCATGCACCATCTTTGTTGCCCTCCTCTGAACCTTCTCTACCCAGTCTATGTTCTTACGTAGGTATGGTCTCCAGAACTGTACACTGTACTCCAGGTGGGGCCTCACTAGTGTCTTGTATAGTGGAATTATGACCTCCCCTTTCCTGCGTGGTTGTGTTGTGCATGGCTGGTGGTCTTGCCCCCCCCCAGCATGCAATAGCATCCATGAAGTAATGATACTCACACTCCTCAAGCAGCTGGGTCTGCCGCTGATGCTGCTGCTGCTGCTGGGGTGCAACACCCACTGGCAGCGGAGCCCTGGCATGGCCCTCCTCACCCCGTGCCTGCATCCTCACATCCCAGCCTGTGGGAGACATATGTTGAGACAAACATCAGTGTGACTCCAAAGCAGACTGCCCTCTGCCCCAGTGAGAGTGCCTGCCCACACAGCCAGACCCATGCATCTCACACCTGCACACACTGACACAGCCAACCATGGCAGAGCCATCACCTATGCACACCACCAAAACACACTCACACCCTACAGAGAATACAGGTGCATAGATGGTACACCCACCTGGCCTAGGCACCACGCCCCGCCTGGCACGTGACCACAGCCGATCAAGAAGATCCGGATCCCTCCGGCGGAGGTCACCGTACCGGTGCCGGCACTGCTCAGCTGACCGGCACCGTCCAGTGACTCCCACCAGGTCAGTGGCCACTTGCTGCCACACCTGCATCCTGGCAATGGTGAGGTGAGCCTCACCATAAAGTGCCCCATAGTGGGGCTCCACTAGGACCACCAAGTTGGCCAGTTCGACTGGGCTCCACTGAACTGCTCTTCTGTGAGCCATGGTACCAACTTTACAGCAGGCAATATGGCGCCCCACTGCGCCATAACCCCACGTGGAGATGTTGCGCAATAGACCACCACAGATTCCAATCGCGCTGTTCAAACAGCGCCGTCACTTCACATAGCGCTGTCACCAGACAGCGCAATAGGGCCGTACACATGGCAGCCGAACAGGGCCGGGGGCAAAGGTCAGACACAAGGTCATGGGCAATGATGCATGGCCATGCACAGCGCCATCTGACGTATATGCATCCTGCGCGACTGACCAGCTGCGTACCAGTGCCACAGTGGACTATTGCGCAGTAGTGCCACAGCGCCATGTAGTGCCCAGTGCTGTAGCGCCACTGGCACAATGGTGGCCATGGCCTGAATTGCCGATCGCGCACAGCACGTCAGCAGCACGGCAGACGCCTGCGTAAGCTATCTGGGCATGTGCAATGCAGTGTACCACACAGTCACAGATCTGCGCCATTGGCTCAGCCGACTCAACCGTATTGCGCAAAGCGCAAATTCGCGATATTCAGCCGACACATGCAAATCATCTGATCAGCCATTCAAAGGCGCAGTGGCGCGATTTGCATGTCATTATAGTTGCTCCACTCTAATTTGCATGCATTGCGCTATAAATATGCGACATTGGGCTGCGCTGGCCGAGATTCGGTTACTGCAGGTGAGAGGTGAGTTGCATGCTGTGTGATGTTCTGGACAATGGTCATGGGAAAATGCTGTAGACTGCACAGTGACAGGTGTCCACTTGCCCCATACAGATCGCCATGACCGAGCAGAGCCAAGGTGAGGTGAGGGCGGTGGGCGTAGGAGGAGGCCCAACTTTACCCAGCAGAGACAGAGGCCCTCTTCCAGGCCTACCTGGATGAGGAGCCAGTACTGAGTGGACGGAGGGGCACCCCTCAGTCCCGTGCAGCTGCATGGGAGGGGGTAGCTCGGGCCGTGAACCTGCACGGAAGCCACCAGCGCTCCATGCAGGAATGCAAGAAGAAGATGGGGACAGACCGCAGGAGGTTGAAGGAGAAGGTGGCAGCCTTCAGGGCGGCACGTGCTGGCACTGGCGGGGGCCCGCCAGTGGTGTTGGAGCTGACCCTAGCTGAGGAGACACTGGTTGCATCAATGCAGCAGAGCGCTATTGAGGGGTACCAGGAGGTGGATTCCAGACAGGTGGAAGCCCATCACTGCACGGTATGACATGGTGGTGGTGTTGGGGGAGGTTGGGGGGAAGGTTGTTCACATGCACTCACATGTACTCTTTTTCTGTTACAGATCCTGTTCGTTTTCAGGAGACGGTGGTGGTGGGTCCAGGCAGTAGCGATGACCTGCTGGACATGGAGGAGGTCCATCCACCTCTATCACCAGCCAGCAGGCACTGCAGCAGCATGCACGCTGGGCCGCCAACTCTGGTGTCGGGTGATTCGGTGCGGGGGTGCACAGCCTGTGTCTCAACAGTCTGGCATGCAAGCATGCCAGCACGCTGTGACTATGGCTGTAGCAACGTACCTGCACCATTGATGATGCAAGGACTGCAATGGGCAGTGATAGGTGTGTGTCCATGACGGACACACAGCAGGCCAGCATGTGCCCCTGGGCCTTTCTGGTACCAACTTGTGTACCAGCATGCTGGCACAGTCCCAGGCTGTGCCTGTCAGCACCGGTGGGGCAGCACCGGTGGCTGTGCAGGTGTCTGGCACTGTTGCTAGCACAGCGGTGGAACGAGTGGACCCTGGGGCACAGCAGTTGGCGGGGCAGCAGCAGCAGTCACCCACCAGGTTTGGGGGTACAGTGTCAAGCGGTGGCACATGTCCGCCGCCCTTTGATCCACCCATTCCTGGTCCTGGTGAACAGCACCCACCCTCAAGGGGTGTTGTGCATCAGGACCTTCCACACCCTGGGGACAGGATGCGTTGGGGCACAGTACCCATTGAGCGAGCACACCCGCTTGCTGCGGAATCAGTACAGCTTCAGAGGCGGGTTGCAATGTCCGTGGAGGCACTGTCTGTGGCTGTGGAGCGGCACAGCAGGGAGTGTGCTCTGGACCGTGCAGAGCTGGTTCATATGCAGACGGATGTGACCGCCGCCATTGACAGGCTGACCCAGGCAGTGGTCTCTGTCGTGGATGCATTGGGCACACAGTCAGGTGCCCCCTGTACCGCACACCCCACACAGTTCACTCTCCACTCCCCATTCCCGGCGTCGTGCGACACCAGGCCTGTCAACGCCGGGTTCTGCTGTGGCCATCCTGAGCATCCCTGGTGCAGGTTTGTTCGGCATGCTGCAGACCCCTGTGTGGGCAAGGTCGCGTTCGTGCAGTAGGACCCCTGGTGGTGCAACAGTGCCACCCCATGTGGCCCCTGCTCAGCCTGCCAGTGCTGTTGGGTCACGGCGGGGCCGCCCATGCATCTGCGGTGGCTGTGGGACAGTGCTACATGACTGAGCTGTCTCCCAGTGTGGGCCCTGTCTGGTACTGCCATGTGTGCAATGTGTGTCATGGTGGGCAGTGCACTGCTGGATGCTTTGCTCACCACGCCGACACACGGACCACCTGCACACCCCCTCCCAACTGCTGTCCACAGGTGCGTGTGCATGATGATGCCTGCATTGTACTGTACACCAAGGTGCAAGGGTGCCCAGCATCTGACACACGTACTTGGACAGTACAGGTGGTGGGGGTGGTCGGTGGTGCTGTGTGTTAGCAATGTTGGTTCTGCTGTGCTGTGCATGTGCCCATGTACGCTTTGTGCCTGGTGTGTGTGTGTCCATATGAGTGCTCACCCTCCCTGATGGTGTGTTTGATGCCTGGACCCTTCCACTCCCCTGGCCGTCATGCACCCCTGGTGTGTTACCCTGTGTGCCTGTGGTTTGCGCATGGACAGTGTTGGTTGAACATGTCCCCTTGACTTACCTGTGTTCTGCATAGTGCTCCTCTGTGATGGTGTCCCGGTGCAGCTGGGCCTGCCAGATCAGTCGGGGGTCCCGCCGCCCTAGGGGGGGCTGCTCATCACCATCAACACTGGCGACACTGGCGTCCCCATCGCTGTCCCCCTCTTCAACCTGTATGGCTATCCCATAGTCTTTGGCCATGTTGTGCAGGATGCAACAGGCCAGGAATATCCCACAGGCCTTTTGGGGGCTGTACTGTAGGGCACTGCCGGAGGTGTCTAGGCATCGGAAGCGTGCCTTGAGCATCCCAAACACCTGCTCTATGATGTTGCATGTGGAAACATGTGCCTCATTATAGCGTTGCTGCGATGGGGTCATGGGGCGCCTGTATGGTGTGAGCAGCCAGGGACGGAGTGGGTATCCGCTGTCACCTGTGTGGAGATAGTGGAGATCAGTCTCATGTTCAGGTCCAAATTGCCCATATCCCTGTGTGCCACTACCATGGCACCTGTGGCATTCCCACCCTTGCCCCGAGTTTGCATTCCATACGTGTGTACTCACCCACTAGATGTCCTATGGGGATGTCCCCACTCTCGAATCGATGGCACAGTGTGGACTGATACCATATGAAGGCATCATGTGCTCTGCCAGGGTGTGTGGCACAGACATTGATTATGCGCCCAGTGGCATCACATACCACCTGGCAGTTGACACTGGAGAAGCCCTTTCTGTTCCTATATGCAACCCCATCGGGACCAGGTGGCGTGTGAATGGCCACATGGGTGCAGTCTATGGCCCCTAGCACGCCAGGCATACGTGCTACCATGTGGAACTCCTGCATGTTTGTTGTACGCCTGCCGCGGTGCTGGGGAAATGGATGTACTCCAGGCATGTGGCAGCAGTGCGCTGAGGAATTGGGTGAGGATGCATGGCGTGGCTGACTGTGTGATGCCTGTGGTGTCCCCTGCGGCCTCTGGAAGGTGCCCGTGTGGCGAGCAGGCACATGCAGGCTGTCACCTTGGTCTCCACCGACAGAGCGTGACTCCGTCGTGAGGGTGCCTGCATCACATCACTGCACAGATCACAGAGCCGTCTCAGTATTGCCCTGTTCAGGCGGTACCGGCCCACGATCTTTACATCTGTGTACAGCTCAAAGCTGATGCGGGCACGGTACTGCCTGTTGGGGTCATACCGCAGACGGGCCCTTCCACGGCCACATCCCCCTGCAGCATGCATTCTCACCCCCCTCTCTCCCTGGCTTCTGCCCCCGGCTGGTGTTGCTGTGTTACCCCCGCTGTCCTCACTGCTACTTCCACTGCACTGGGCACCCGCTGGCCTCTACAGCCTATGGCCCACGCTTGCCTTGCCTGCCCTAGCCTGTCTCTGTCTGTCTCTCTCTCTCTCTCTCTCTCCCCACTTGGCAGCCTTTAGCGTTCTTGGCGCTTCCTTGAGCCTTTTTATTTTGGCTCATTTCCGCTAGTCTTGCGCAATTTCGGCTATGCGGCTATTGTCATTAAGTCTTTGAATATCACATTGCGCTCTTTATGCATGGATCCACCCCCTTCGGTTGCGCATGCCTTCATTTTCATTGCGCTGTTGCTCAGCATGTTTTCAGTGGTGCAACTGCCTCCTTCTGGATATCACAAAATGGCGCATTTTTGGACTTGCGCATGCACAACCCTGTTGCGCATGGTGCAACCCTTTTGAATATCCGGGCCTAGAAATCCATGAACTTACGAGGGTGCGTGGAAACAGGGCTATGGTAGCTCGTAACACAGTCATTTTATTGACTTTTTTCACCAAATTTTCACATAGCCATTGTAACACCTCTGCTCATGAATAGTGTCACTGTGATTTTCTTAATCTGTCCCGAACATTGATTTCGCACACCGCCTATGCCATTGTGCGCTACATGCGCGGAAACACATTTTGGGTGAGATGTGAAACATGACAGCTGTACTGCTCATAAGGAGGTGTGGTAAAATGGCAATTTTGAAAATCTGGAGTGAAAATAGTGAAAATTCATGAACTTATGAGCACACGTAGGAACTGTGCAACGCATGCTTGTAAAACAGTCATTTTGGGAATTTTTTTCACCAAATTTTTAACATATCATTTTAACACCTCTGCTCATTAACGGTGTCACTGTGATTTTCTTAATCTGTCCCGAACATTGATTTCGCACACCGACTGCACCATTGTGCACTACATGCATGGAAACACAGTTTGGGCAACATGTAAAAAATGACAGCTGTACTACTCATAACGAGGTGTGGTAAAATGGCAATGTTGAAAATCTGGAGTGAAAATATTGAAAATTCGTGAATTTACGAACGTGCGTAGGAATAGTGCAACGCATGCTTCTAAAACAGTCATTTTTGGGAATTTTTTCACCAAATTTTCAACATAGGGTTTTTGGGGGCCTACCTCAAGAACTGTGACACTGTCACTTTGTTAATCGGTCCCAAAAGGAGGTTCCGCACAGTGATCGTGAAATCACCTTTCAGGGTCAATTAACAAAATGACAGTGACAGAATTCATGAGGTGGGGTCCCAAAAACCACATGTTGAAAATTTAGTGAAACAATTCCTAGAAATGCCTGAGATATGCATCAAAGTTGAAAAAACCCTATTTATTACATTATACAGCTTACCGGCATTTCCTCAATTCGCAGTCGGCTTTGAAGAATGCAGACGTGTTCCCGGTCCACCGAAGATCATTACATCAGACTCCAGAGGTAAGTATGGGTTGGGGGGTCTGGGGAGGCAGAGTGCATAGTGGGTGCATGTGTGTGGGTTGTGGGGGGGCAGAGAGATCGCCAAGGCACTGTTTCCTTTTTTACAGGTTACAAAAGAAAAAAAAAGACATCGCAGGACCGTTTTTTATTTTGCAGGGGTATATGGCATGCTGGGATGGGCTGCCAGTGTGCAAATGGAGTCTTTCTTTTGGGGGGGCAGCTGTAGCCGATGGGGGATTGGGCACCCCTGTCAGTACACAACAAAAGAGGGGGGGTTATTACATTATGCAGACGGGAATTGGGCACTCCCGTCGGCAAACAACAAAAGCGGGGGGATACATAATGCTGATGGGGAGTGGGCTCTCCCGTCACAACATAAATATTGGGGCACTGCAGCCGACAGGAATTGGGGCCCCCATCAGCAAACAAACATGGTTGAGGGGGCACATACTGCTGAGGGGGATTGGGCACCCCCTCAGCAGGGGGTTAATATTGATTGTGCACATGGCGGCAAACCACCACCATGTTCACAAACAATATCAGGGTTTCAAGATCCCTCCCTGCGATGACAGGTTGCTCCCTTATTGCAGCAAATGGCTGACGCTGCAATGACAAGGCAGCCCCTGATTGTAGCGACTAAATTTTTGCAAGGTTGTGTCACGCTGACTGAACTAGTGTCAGCAGCAGCATGCGACGGCATTGGGGAAAGTGGGCCAAGACTTTAAAAGGCTGTGGGGGCATTGGTCATAACAGTGCCGTGCCTCCACAACCTGCTTCTGGAGAAAGCTGGCGCAATATGTTTCTTGCGTATGCACACAATCAACATAATAAATGATCTTTTGAAATGTCTAAGTTTGGAATTGTTGCATAGAGATGGGGGAAATGAGCAAGATTTGTTTCATGAATCATGATTTGATTCATGAAGTTGGCAAAATTCATAAAGTGTCAAGTGCTGACTTCACAAAGTTTTCACCAGGCAAAGAGGCCCTTTTTCTATGCAAACTGGCCTAAATTCACTCACAAAGTTGCATATTTGTGTGGACTTCTTGGAAAAAGTGCCACTTCAAGTGGAAAAAATCACAATAGTGAAGTTCTAAGTTGGTGATGCCAATGGGAACTTCACAAAGGTATTCCCAAAGATGAATTTCGCTATTTTTACCAGAACTTCACAGCATCTCTACTGCTGAGGCTAGAAACACAATTTTCTTTTAATGAAAACTTGAGACCAGACCATTAAGAATCAAGCCTATCAATACAGTTTTTGGATGTCAAAACTACTCTATATGTGCATACTCGACCCAGTCAAGAAGCACCGTCTTGTAGCCGACCCAGTGGCACTGAGGGTTGAGGCACTGAATGCCACACCTCACACCATGCCAATGACCCAAGCTCGGGAGCGAGTTTGGGAGTTGGGGGTCAGCAGGGAAGGGAGATGGATCGAGTGCCCTCTGGGCAGCTCTCCTCTCTGGGTGGGAGGGTTAGGGATGCACGGTGCTCTGGTGACCCCTGGTGGAGACCAGAGGCACCATTAAGCCACTGGGCTGCATGTAAGAGCATGGCTGATGAGGGCAGGGTTGCCATGCATCAGTGTCAGATGTGCCCACATGGGGGGGAGGGGGGATCTTGGGTTCACTACAAGAAACACCCCTCCAGCCCTGGATAGGCAATGATCCTGCCAGTGCCACTGCCACACGCCCAATGCTGGTTCCCCCCCACTGCCCCCATGGGCTCCCTGGGTTGTCCTCCCCGACCCGGGGAACCGTAACGAACTTGAAGATGACATGGGGAACACAGCAGGTTTTAGAGCAAGCTGGTGAGTGCAGTGGCCTGAGGGAGTTCCAGGCTGGGGGGGCTACAAATAGAGTAAAAAAAAAAAAGAATCACCATCTTGCAACTGGGACCCCCACTTGTTACACAGACAAGGCAATAAGCCACAAGCTGGCAGAAAATAAGTACCACCTCTGGCATTAGGGTAAATACTTGGATTGGGCATCTCAGAGGTCAGGTGGGGGGTGTCACAAATGCACTCAGCAAGCCAGGCCCTCTGCTCCCACAGTGCCAACCTCTGAGTGCAGTAATGTGAACAGGTAACAGACAGGGTAACCCTCCTGTCTGCTTGTGGGTCAGAATCACCTTTAGTCTCAAGTTCTGGGGGGGATTCAAACTGTGAACCATATGCTAGAGCACCCAAATATACAGGCTCAGATAATATTCTCTTCGGGGGATGCAATATATATTTCGCCTAAGAGCACCTAACCAGGTATCCAAAATTAACCCTTTAAAACTCTATAAAAGACCTCAGGTATATTCTTACCTTTTCCCAGTTTAGTAACACCATCAAGCTTTTGAACAGTTGTCAAACTTAACCATCTATATGTCACATGCAAAAAAATAACTGTCAGACAACCCAGGGCAGTCTTTCAAATAATATATTTACTGAAAATGGATAAAAATATGAAAAATGTAAACACAGAAAAATATATATCAAAGAGCAAACAATCACTTAAAAGAAAAAGGACAAAGTACAACACAAAAGCTCCTACCACAATACAGTTAGACTTTTTTTTTACTCTAATGTATTACCTCTACAAGTGCCTTAGTTAGTTTCTCTTGGGAGTCCCAAAATAATATGACAACACAGTTCAGACACAGCATTAGTTTAAACTGTGTCTCTCCACATCCCTTCTATGAGTCATCTAGCTCCTCCTTTTAGAATATAAAAAAATACAAGCATGATGTCTTATCAGAAGGTATTTTAAATAAGGTGACATCAGCAAAAACTCATTTCCCAAATTATAAGTCTTTGATTTCCCAGTTCCTTCTCCCAAGGCATTTCAAAGGGTTTTATAGCTTTTTAACACCAGTTGGTATTAAATGTTCTTCCTTTTAAGACGTCATAAAAGTTTACGATTTTCATCCTCTGGTAGACTCATAAAGTCCCATTTCATTTCCACTTCAAAGAAGCAACAGGTCATAAAAAGGCCATAAAATGCAATTTCTCAAGGAAGTTAATTACATTACAGAGATCTCCTGTTCAGTTCCTGTAACTGAAACCTGGGGGGGAGGGGGGCACCCATGGAGCACAGACTCACATTCTATATTTTTATCTTACAAATATCATACAGCAATCATAACCAGCTGGCCAAGCATTACGATCTTCCCCACCTAGACTGAATTTGGGGGCTCAATCCCTGCATGTGATGAGCTTCCCAAGTCAGTTCACTCCTCATAGAGATGCAATAAGCCAAGTGTGTTCTGATTGGTCTCTCCAGCCCTATGTAAGATCATCATGTCATACCCTTGCAAGGCAAGACTTCATCTTAATAGTCTACCATTAGTTTTTGCCATTTCTGTTAGCCAAACCATGGGGTCGGGTCCATTTGTACCTCAAAATGCTACCCATATAAGTATGACTCTAACTTCTTTAGGGCCCACACTATAGCAAAACACTATTTTTCCACAGTAGAGTAAGCCTGCTCCCTGGGAAGTAACTTTTTACTCAGGTACACTACAGGATGATCTTTCCCCTGGTTGGATGTCTGACTCAGTACTGCCCCAATGCCCACATCTGAGGTGTCAGTCTGGACTATAAAGGGTCTGCTATAGTCAGGACTTGTCAATACAGGAGCACTGCACAGTGCCTTCTTCAGTCTGGTAAAGGCTTTTTCACAGGCTGGTTCCCAGGTATTTTTCTTAGGCATCTTTTTCTTTACCAGGTCAAATAGGGGAGCAGCCAGGGCACTGTAATTGGGTAGAAATTTCGTATGGTACCCTGCTGTCCTTCGAAAACTCCTGACCTGCTTCTGCATTTCTGATCCGGGTCACGCCTTGATCAGCTCTATTTTTACTTGGTTAGGATGGAGCTGTTCCCAGCCTACAACATGCCCAAGGTATGTCACTTCAGCCAAGGTCTCCTGGCACTTCTCAGCTTTGACAGTGAGCCCGGCCCTCTGTATCCTTCCAAGCACTTCCCTAAGGTGGGACAGGTGTTCCTCCCAGCTGGCACTAAAGATGACAATGTCATCCAGGTATGCCATGGCATACTCCTCAGCACTATTCAACAACTGGTTCACCAACCTTTGGAAAGTGGCCGGGGCATTCTTCATTCCGAAAGACATTACCTTAAATTCAAATAAGCCTATCTGAGTGATGAAGGTCGACCTCTCCCTAGCTCTGTCCATTAACTCTACCTGCCAATACCCCTTTGTCAGGTCGATAGTCATAAGGTAGGTCACCCCTCCCAACTTGTCCAGGAGTTCGTTCATCCGGGGCATCAGGTGGGCATCTGCCTTCATGACTGCATTCAGTCCATGATAGTCCACACAGAAATGAGTAGAGCCATCTGGATTGGGCACAAGGACTATGGGTGAGGCCTAGGGGCTGTGAGATCTCTGGATTACCCCTAAATCCAGCATTTCCTCCACCTACCTCCTAATGTCCTTTTGGACAGCCTCTGACACTCAATATGCTGTCCGCCGTATAGGTGTCTGTGACCCTGTCTCCACATCATGCGTTGCTAAGGGGGTTAGTCCAGGCTTGGTGCTAAACAGTGGGGCAAAGTCTGGTAAAACCTCCCTTACTTCCTGGATCTTGTCCAGGGCCAGCTGGGGAGACAATTTAACTGCCTCCACAGAGGACTTCCACTTGCTTTCTTCCAGCAAGTCCAGAAGGGGTCTTCATCATCTGTCCCCTCTCCAGGACTACATACTGCAAACACCATGTCAGCCCCATTAGCATATGGCTTCATCATGTTGACATGGTACATTCTTTCTACTGTCTTCTGTCAGGTAACTCAATGATATAGTTCACGTCATTTACCTTTCTAACTACTTTGTATGGTCCTGACCACTCAGCCTGCATCTTGTCTTTCCGGAACAGAATAAGGACCATGACTTCCTGACCCACTCAGTACAGGTGAGCTCTGGCTCTGCAGTCGTACCACACTTTTTGTTTCTGTTGGACAGCCACAAGGTTGCTCTGGGCTGTTCCCATAAGCTCCTTCAGCTTTTCCCTAAACCTAAGGACGTAATCCACTATGGGAGTGCCCTGGGTGACGTGCTTGCCTTCCCAGTCCACCTGGATTAAGTCTAGGGGCCCACACACCTGGTGCCCATATAAGAGTTTGAAGGGGGAAAATCCTGTCAACTCTTGGGGCACCTCCCTGTATGCAAACAACAGGTGGGGAAGATATTTCTCCCAGTCCCTCCCATGCTGTTCAGCAAACACTTGGAACATTGACTTCAGGGTACCATTAAATCTATCCACAAGCCCATTGGCTTGCGGGTGATAAGGTGTTGTGCACCTCTGCACCACCCCACACTTCTCCCACAAACATTTCATCAGGTCCGGCATGAAGGAACCACCTCGATTGGTGATAACCTCCTGCTGAAACCCAACATGGGAGAAAATCACTAGTAAGACACCTGCCACTTTGTCTGTCCTCCGTGAGGATAGGACGACTACCTCAGGCTACCAGGTGACATAATTCACCACAGTCAGGATGAACATCTTCCCAGAGGAGATGGTGGTATTTAAAGGCCCCCCAATATCCATTCTCACCTTCTGGAATGGCTCCTCCAATATGGGCAATGGAATTAGGGTGGCTTGGGTTTTCTTACCTGCATTCCTTATTTCTTGGCACCAGTGACGAGACCTGCAATACTCCTTCACCTTCTGGGTGAAGTTGGGCCAGTAGAAATTCTGGGCCAGCCATTGTGTACTGTGCATGATTCCCAGATGACCAGATAAGGCAATATCATGTGCAGTCTTGAGCAACTGCTCACGGTACTCCGGGGGAATGACAAGCTGCTTGCCTATCACCCTTCCCTCTGTCTTCACAGCCTGAGTATACATCAGTCCATTTTCCCAATAAACTTTATGTTTACCATCACCTCCATGTGCTCTGTTAGAGTCTGCCCAAGCCCTCAGCTTCTCTAGACTAGGGTCACTTTTCTGAGCAGCTGCAAAATCCTTACACATTCCTAAGGCATGGGGCAGGTCCCCTTCAGTCTCTAAACTAGGGTCCCTAGCACTAGCATCAGGGCACTCAGGATAACTGTCATCCCTAACCCTCTGACAAAGGGCCACCCCTCCTTCTTCAGAGTAACCCTCCATAGCTGTGAGGTTAACTGCTACTGGAGAAATTGCTACCCCCTTTTCATTAGTCTGCATATCAAGAGACACAAGCTGGGGAACCAGCCTCCCAATGGTTTCCTCAGTGGCTTCTGTGGGGTCCAGGGAACTACAATTTTCCCTTTGCCGCTTGGCTACGGGTAACTGCATACACCATCCCCTGTTTGAGATTGTTGCCAAGGATGACATCAACTGCTAAAGTTTTGGCTACAGCCACCTGTTGCACAGTTCCCCATTTCACCCCAGTCTAAGAGAACACTAATGAGGGACAATGTTTTCTCCTCACCAATATAGTCTTCTCCAGTTTTAAATTCATTGGATATAAGCTGACCAGGCTCTACCAGATCCCCTTTTACCAATGTCAGGGATGCCCCTGTGTCCCTTAACCCTTGTGTCTGTACACCATTCACCATGACTGGGTGCATGTGTTCCCTCGTGTTCACAGGCATGTTTCCAGGGACACATAAACAACCCACTTCTTTCCTAGTCCCATGTTGCGTGTCACTCGTCCTTTTGGGACACTGTCTGGCAATATGCCCAGTTTCTTTTCTCAGAGAACTTTTTTCTTTGGAACCTGGGGCTAACTGGTTTCGATGGAGGCAGTGAGGGTTTTAGCTGCCCTGAAGGTGTGCTTTTCCCTTTCTGTGCTGCCATGCCAGCTCCATTCGCTCTCAGAGCAGGTCTGCTCTTGGCATAGCGGTCCGAGAGTTCAGCATACACTAGAACTGTTTTGGGATCTCGGTCCTCCAGCCAGATTTTCAGCTCTGCTGGGCATGCCCCAAAAAACTGTTCTAACATTATAGCATTTTCAATTTTATCTACAGAGTTTGCTTCAAATCCCTCTCACCAATGTTTTAAACATTGATGTTGTTTCATGGCTAGCTCCTCATAGCTCATGTTTAAGGCTTCTCCTGAGCTTATGGAATTTAGCTATGTATGCTTCTGCAGTTAAATCAAACTTTTTTAAAAGTGCAGCTTTAAGTTTGCTGTTATCATTACTGTCCTTATTGTCCATTTGACCCAATGCATCCCGAGCTTTCCCGGTAAGTAGCAGAGATAGCCGGAAGCTCCAGGACCCTGTAGGAATTTTTGCCTGAATACAAACTTTTTCAAAGGAATTTAAAAAGGCATCTATATCCTCCCCTTCTTTAAATTCAGCTATCAATTTGGAATTCAATTTGTATTCCAGTCCTGTAGTTCCAGTTAAACCCAAGCCACTTACCTGCTTTGGTGCTGGTGGTTGGAGTCATAGCTTCTCCAGTTCATGTCGCCTCTGGTGCTCACACTCCTCATGGTCAGCCCCCCGCTGTTCCTGGTCAGCCTCTCGCTGTTCTCACTTCCTCTTCTCCTCTGCAGCTTGCTGGCGCTCAGACTCTTCACAGTCAGCTTCTCACTGTTCTCGCTCCACTTCTCACTGTTCCCACTGAGCCTCCCTCTGGAACTCCAGCTCCATTCTGCACAACTCAATCTGCAGCCTGATTGCTTCTGTTTCCAGAATGCTGGTGACCTTCCCCTACTGCTGTGGCTCTTCACTTGCACTGGCCCTGTTGCCCTCCTCACTGGATCTGGGCACTGCACTGGCTGCTAGCCCCTCCATGCCCAAAGTTCATTCCTTTTCAGTCACAGTCTGTGACTCGATGCTCTGGGCATCTTCTGTCATCAGGGCATCCACGAGGTTCTGCTTGGTGGCTCTCACCTTGTGCAGGACTCCTCTGTCTTGGCACAACTGCCTCAAGTAGTCTGCAGTGTATCTGCTGTAGTTGGAAGCCATCTTCTTCCCTAACTATGGCTACTCTAACATGCACTTCAGAAAAAAAAATAAAACAGGTAGGAACTTGACTGTAAGCAAAATGATATAGTTCTGTTTCCTTTTTTAAAAAATAAATCACTGCCTTATTTTGCAAATGAGCTGTACAGTATTAAGGTGACACACTGAACAGTTAAAGCTTGTGTTACCAAATTTATCCCACCACTGCAAACCAAATCTGTCACAAACACACTCATCAGGTCAGGCCCTCTGCTCCCACAGTGCCAACTTCTGAGTGTAGTAATGTGAACAGGCAACAGACAGGGTAACCCTCCTGTCTGCTTGTGGGTCTGAATCACCTTTAGTCTCAAGTTCTGTGGGTTCAAACTGTGAACCTTATGCTAGCATATCCAAATGTACATACTCAGATAATAATCTCTTCAGGGGTTGCAATATATCTTTCACCTAAGGGCACCTAACCAGGTATCCAAAATGAACCTCTGAAAACTCTATAAAAGACCTTAGGTATATTCTTACCTTTTCCCAGTTTAGTAACACCATCAAGCTTTTGAACAGTAGTCAGACTTAACCATTTATATGTCACATGCAAAAAAAGAACTGGCAGACATCCCAGGGCAGTCGTTCAAATAATATTTTTACTAAAAATGGATAAAAATATGAAAAATGTAAACACAGAACAATATATCAAAGAGCATACAATCACTTTAAAGAACAAGGGCAAAGTACAACACAAAAACTCCTACCACCATACAGTTAGGCTTTTTTATCTAATATATTACCTCTACAAGTGCCTAAGGCCCTGTCCACACTAGGGCACCTGTAATGTTACTGGCAGGGTAAAACGTTACAGGTGGTCTGAGACATGGTTCGCATCCACAACCGTAATGTTTTCAAACCACGTTTGACAACCATGTTTAAACCCTGATCATATAAGGGTTTTAGCAAGGTTTCCAACACAGTTTGAACATAAACACACTTACATCAGCAGTTTGGACAGGTGTCGGTACTGTGTTCAGCCTCTGCTGCCAATGTAGTCCTGCAAAGAGTCATGGTTCACTGCCCCCTCAAGTCAACATGGATCAGATCTGAAACTGGGTTTGCCTTTGAAGTGTGGATGCAATTGGTAACTGTGCTAAAATACGATAGGACAAATGAGGACACACAAGCATGGTATGTTTTAAAACATTTTTAAAAATGTTACTGCTGAACCATATTTAGTGTGGACAGGGCCTTAGTTAGTTTCTCTTGGGAGTCCCAAAATAATATGACAACACAGTTCAGACACAGTATTAGTTTAAACTGTGTCTCTGCACACCCCTTCTATGAGTCATCTAGCTCCTCCTTTTAGAATATAAAAAAATACAAACATGATGTCCTATCAGGAGGTATTTTAAATAAGGTGATATCAGCAAAAACTCATTTGCCAAATTATAAATCTTTGAGTTCCCAGTTCCTTCTAGCAAGGCATTTCAAAGGGTTTTATAGCTTTTTAACACCAGTTGGTATTAAATGTTCTTCCTTTTAAGACATCATAAAAGTTGTTGATTTTCATCCTCTGGCAGACTCATAAAGTCCCATTTCATTTCCACTTCAAAGAAGCAACAGGTCATAAAAAGGCCATAAAATGCAATTTCTCAAGGAAGTTAATTACATTACAGAGATCTCCTGTTCAGTTCCTGTAACTGAAACCTGGGGGGGGGGCACCCATGGAGCATAGACTCACATTCTGTATTTTTATATTACAAATATCATACAGCAATCATAACCAGCTGGTCAAGCGTCACAATCCTCCCCACCTAGACTGAATTTGGGGGCTATATCCCCTTCATGGGATGAGCTTTCCAAGTCAGTCCACTCCTCATATAGACGCAATGAGCCATCTGTGTTCTGATTGGTCGCTCCAGCTGTTAGCTAAGTGTGGCTTATTCTGCTGCGAGAGTTCCGAACAACTTTACCTCATCCTCTGCTCAGCACAGCCAGGCACATGATGATGTAATGTTTTACAGACAGCATTTAATCCCTCTGAACACTGCCCAAACTATCTGACTGATCCAAAACTGATGTGATTCTAGTAACCCCAGGAAATGGCAAGTTACACATATACAGATACCATTCAAAACCACTTTTTGAGTATATTATCAATGCATGTTTTTTTTAGTTGTGACAGAGCCAAAAACTGTCAAACACATTGTATCAATACAGTTTATTTTATATTGACAGACTTTTGGTTCTGTGATGGTTGTATTCATGCTCAACCCTTTTGCACAATGGTTCACTGCCACCATTATAGGATTTTAACAATGGAACAGCTTGCAGGTGCTCTGTTCTGGCCTGGTAACCATATACCATCTTTTGTGTGCATCCTCCAGGGTTAGACTATCTTGTTTAAAGGTTGTCAATGCAGTCCCACAACATTTCTCCTCTGGATGCCCATACTGACTTCAGTAGTTGTGTCTTTGGATAGTGGTTGTCACTGTCTTGATTATGGAATTCAATCCACACATCACAGATATTATATGAAAATAATATCTCTTTGTTTGCTATTTACAAGGGTTGAGTCCAATGAATGCACATTTACAGATGGAAATAGGACTCATTGTGCTCCCCGAAATCTCTGAGTACAAGGCACAATCTACTAAGAACAATGTTTCCCACATGAGTCCACAAATTCAGACTAACTTTCTCCACCTAATGTAAGTAAGAACTAACTCATGACAGGGCATAGGTCTATGATTGTTAAAAATTAAGGCACACCCAGGTGCAATGTGAGACATTAGGACACAGGCTGAGTGCCTTTAGCCATAGGGAACTGTATTAATTCACTGTAAATCCATACCATGGAGTGGTTTATTGTACTTACAAAATGAGTAATTAAAAAAAAAAACAGCAACATGTTTTAAACCCTTAAATAATGAAAATGTATTCTTGTGTACATGTGCTAATAGTTCCTAGTAAAGTCTACTTTTCAGGCTGTCTGTTCAGAGGTGTTGCTTCAGGCTCCAAGACAGTGGATGCACCTAGCGGCTGAGTGACAGAAGCAGTGGCTGGTAGCTGCATGACAAAGTCAGTACAGTAGATGTTGCATTGGTCAGATTGTTTCTACATGTCTGCCAGTAAGTGATGGATGCTGACCACTACTTCAGGTTACTTTTGCAGCAATGTCCAATTAATGTTACAGTCTCTCTTGCTTCTAGTTCAGCTTCAGAGAGTCAATGATCTGAACTGAATGTACAGACATAACTCTGACTGGTTTTCTGATTAGTGTAGAAATAGACTATAGACTTTTAGTTGTAAGTAAAATGATTAATAACTGCACTTATATGTTATCAATCCCTTTTTACGATCACACCCCAGCAAGGATTTGACCATGGTACCATGTTCAACAATGGTTGAAAATTATACTCCGTGCTCTGACCACGCTTTGACTGTGGTTAATGACCATAGTTAAAAATCATTGTCAGTCTAGCATGGTCAGAGTCAGGTCAGTCATGGTCATTTTCAACCATGGTTGACCATGATCATCCTACATCCATTGCCTAACTGAACACATTCATTTTAATATTTTGCTATGTTTAAAATGAAGAACATTGCCCATAAATCTCTAATTTATTTCATCTGTGTACTATATTAAGGTTTTTCCTACTATGTTTTCTGAATTTCTTTACACACCAAGATCAGCCATGCTTAACTGTGGTTCATCCATGTTTGACCATGGTTTATCCGTGGTCATAAGAGCATGGGATAGCAACAACATTTGCATAATTTATTTGTGTATCGGAATGAAGAATTTGGCACTTTGAACTCATACAAATAATCACAAGCTAACATTCTTTTAAAATTTGTAAAGAAAAAAGATTTACAGAAAGACATTACTTCTGCAGAAAAACATACTATGAAAACTCAACACATCTTACAAGAGTTTAGCTATATGGTGGTAAAAATAGCAATTAAGCCATTCTATAAGTTATGAATGGGGAGTGACTCCATTAGAAAGAAGAACAGCGGCAGCAATAGGTAAGTACTGTAAATAAAAGCCATTTCAAAAGTATGTGTGGATAATACATATTCATTGCTGAATGTTAACGTTTTTGAAAAAATGAAATAAGCTGTGTAGAAATGTGTTTTATTATGCAGAAAACATTTGAATAGCAACCATGAATAGCCATCATTATTCAGCCTTGTAAGGACTTGTATTAAATGTTGTTGACTATGGATGACCACAGTTATTTAACCCATTGAATCTTGTGTAGATGATACTTTACAATGGTTGACCATGGTCTTTGCCAGTGGCATGGTCTGGCCGTAGATGACCATGCCATACATGACCATGGTTTCCTATGATGCAGTTTCACAGCCATTGTTAACCATAACTAAGCACTGTGGTCAAAAGCATGGTTGACCATGGTTTTTGATCATGGTCAACCTGTGGTTGAACCATGGTTGACCAGGGTTCAACCATGCTATCCTCACTGGAGACATTTGGCCATGAGGAATGCCTGCTCTAGCTGTGTGTAAACACATTTGTTTCCCCAGGTTGTTGTAAAGTAATGCTTATACTGGGGAATTTAGTATTCAATTTTAATATATTGGTTAACCTGCAAAAGGGGGGATTATCATTATTTGTGTAGGTGACCTGGTTAAAGAGAAAGGATGCCTGACTGCACAGAAGGGAATAGGGATAAAGGCTCTGATCAGATGTTCACCAGTAATGCTGTTCTGTTAGAGTTAAGTACAGGCTGCCGTGATTGTACTTAGCCATAAGAGGGCAGTATTACAAGCAAACAGTTGATCAGAGCTTTTAAAAGCTAAAACAGTAACATTCATTTATTGAATATCTCACACATGCAGACCATCCGTGATCTCACGGGGGATTCTGGGTTGGCTGATTCAGCCAAAAATGTGGGCACCAGTCAGCAGTATGAACCCAATACAACCTAAAACAAAACATCAGCATAAGTACAATTTTTTTAATCTGAATATCATACTTTAAAAACATATCTTGCATCCTGGAAAATCACTCTAAAGATCTCATGGTACTTCATGTAAGAGCAGGCTTATATGTTCCCCCTCTCCAGTATGAGCAGGAATGATGTGGGGAACTACAGACCTGTCAGTCTTCTGTCTAGCATGGGTTAGCTTTTAGAAATCATACAAGAGATTTTAGCAACTTTTGTGAAGATGAAAGGACTGCAGGACAAGAGGCAGCATGGTCCTAACTGATGTCCACACCCTTGTCCAGTGAGACTTCCATAGCAGACAGTCCTGGTTCCATGCAAACCAACAGAAAATCAATATCTCCAACCAGTAGCAATAGACTTCAGGTCAGCACACAAACTGGCCAGATCACCCCCATTCCCCAGCAATCACCTCATTAAATGGTACCCCGCTTGAAAACATATTGTCCTACAAATACCTAGGCATATGGCTAGATCCCCAGCTAAACTTCTCTACCCACCTTGATGCCATCTCCTCAAAGTTATGCTCCAAGCTAGGTTTGCAATACCGCAACAAAGATGTACCCCCCACTCCCTATTAGATGTCAAATTGTCACTGAAATGATCACACCTATGTTTGACAATGCAGATGTAGTATACAGTATTGCCTCTGCCTCTTCTGTAGCCAGACTCAACATCCTCCTAAATGCTTTCTGCCACTTCGCTAGCAACTCCCCCCTCAGAACACAACACTGCTCTCTCCAATCCTCCCTTGGTATCCAGCTCCAATCACATCATCGCTTCATCCATTCTATATCTTTCACATCCAAATTCTTGTTCAGTCTGCTACCCTCCTACTTCTCAAATATGCTATCCCCAGCTCGCTTATCTCCTCACACCCTTCGCAGCAGGGATTCCCACTCCTTCTCTATTCCTTCACCATCCTCGTCGGCTGGTGAATTTTCTTTCTCCTACCAACTCCCTTCCATATAGAACAGACTAACTTCTCAACTAAGGAACACTCCCTCGCACTCCTCTTTCAAACATCAAATACATCTCCTTCCTCACCCCATTTGCTCCTGCCACTCCTAACCACCCCATCCTCCCAAACCTCTCCTCCTTACAGTAATCAAAATGAATGAACAGTTAATCTTATCCTTTAGCTGAATCAGCTGTTCTAATTGTACTTGTTTGATGTCTAAACTCTGTATGATATGTATTATTAGTCAATCCAATTATTTCAATGTAGTTACCTTACAAAACTGCACTGCCTAACTGATCTTGGCACTTATTTTTGACTGCATTTCTTTTACTGTTTTGACTGTATGTTTTTCCACTGTATGTAAATGTTACCTGTCCTGGGCCACCTCCAGAAATGAGCCTTGGCTCAGTGTGCCTTCCTGGTTACCAAAACTTTAATAAAAATAAATAATGTAACATTTTATTGGGGGGGTTGTCGGCCAATGCTGATTGATTTCTTAGACTGGGTTACAGAGGCACTAGACAGGACACAGGCAGTGGCCATACTGTACATAGACTTCAGTAAACCTTTCAATACTTTCTTACATGGATGGTTGGTTAAGAAGATACAGGACTTCATCATAGACAAAAAAAATTACTAGGTGGGTGGGAAATTAATTGACAGGACCGCAAGGGTGATAATGAACAGGGACTACTTGGAGGTCAGGGGAGGAGGGGAGGGAGAGAGGGGACATGACAGAGATGTACAAGTATCTTACAGGGAGGAACAGGGTGCAAGAATACACTATTTTTAAGTAAAAAAGATGTTCCAGGACTAGAGGGCATGGGATGAAGTTGGAGGGATGGCGATTCAGAGGAAATGTGAGGAACAATTTCTTCAAAGAATGGGTGGTGGACAAGTGGAACACCCTGCCTGAGGAAGTGGTGGGGGCTGAAACAGTCACGGGATTTAAGAATGCATGGGATAGACATAAAGGAATTCTGGAGGTCAGGGGTAAGGGGTAACAGAGTTCTAGGAAAACATAAACTGAAGTTACAAACTCAATTGGGCAGACTAGGTGGGTCATAGGCCCTTATCTGCTGACACTGTCTATGTATCTATGTATTAATGAGGTGTCACAGGGATCAGTCTCTGGACCAGTACTCTTCAACATCTTTAACTGTGACATGGGGTAGGGATTCAGGGCAAGAAATGCATTTTTTTGTAGAAGATACTAAGATCTGTGACTTGGTTAATTGTACTGAGGGAGTCAAAATCATGAAGGAGGACCTGGAAAGATTGGAAAGGTGTCTTGCATCCTGGAAAATCACTCTAAAGATCTCATGGTGCTTCTTGTAAGAGTAGACTTATATGGTCCCCCCTCCCCAAGCATGAGCAGGAGTGATGTGGGGAACTACAGACCTGTCAGTCTTATGTCTATCATGGGTAAGCTGTTAGAAATCATACTAGAGATTTTAGCAACTTTTGTGAAGATGAATGGACTGCAGGTCAAGAGACAGCATGGTCCTAACTGATGTCCACACCCTCGTTCAGCAAGACATCCATAGCATGTAGTCCTGGTTCCATGCAAACCAACTGAAAATTAATACCTCCAAACCAGTAGCAATGGACTTCTGGTGACATCACATTCCTTGATGGCTACCTAGTGCAGAGCTCTGTGATCTTGGGTACAATTTCTGTGACAATCGGTCATCATCAGCTGGTTCTTGCTTACTTTAAACACAGTGTTCAGTTGTTCTTACCACCACCGGTATGGTCAAAATGAAAAAATTCCATGTATTTCGGTGCCCGGCGGTGGTCTAATGCCTCTACGGATCAGTGGCCTGTTATCCCCAATTCATCCAGGTCCTCATTGCTAACTGCACCTGCCAATGAGGAGGACTATTCTGGATCAGACACCACTACCATGTTTACTAAAGCTGACGGCCAGCACATGCTAAAAATAGTCCACAGAATTGACTCAAAAATCACCGGGCTACAGAAGGACTTTAAAAAACTTGAGGCCCGTACAACAACTGTAGAAACTCTGCTTGAGGTGGTACAGAATGAGCACATGGCATTCGGTAGACCCCTGGCCTACCAACACAAGCAGGAGAGAGACCTTACCCTTCAGGCAGAGGATGCTGATGCTCACGCATGTAGAAACAACATATGAGTCTTTGGCATTCCTGAAGTTGCGGAGCAGGAAAATATGGAGGATTATACGGACTGCTGGCTCTGCAAGGAACTGGCCCTGGAGGAGGATTTTGCCCGAGAAGTCGAAAGGGCACATCGGGTGGTTGCCCCTAAACCAATGCCAGGCACTCCCCAGATCAATCCTTATTAAATTCTTGCACTATCCAACAAAAGAAAAAATCTTGCGGCAGGCATGGGGAAAGAAAGGCCTCAGCCTGGATTGACAGAGGGTGTATGTAGATCAAAACTAACCCTCCCCCCCATGCTAGTCAAGAGAAAGAAGATTTTACAAGTGGTTAAAGTCTTCAGGGAAAGGAACTCAAGACTTACCTCAGGTATCCTGCAAGGCTCTGGGGCCAGGACAAGGAGGGAGTGAAAAATTTTGAATCACTCTTAGCTGCTACTCCATTTGTAGAATCCATGGGCATCCCTGTTCCTGACATCAAAGAGGACAAAGCTGAACAGGAAATATAGGATTTGCTATGGTCTATTGCCCCAGAGGTAGAAGCGTTGTGAAAAAGTGCTCTGACTCCCTCCTGCCTCTCCACGCAGATTTGGCCAGATGAATTCAGCCGAAGGCAACTCCTTGAAGGTAACCAGCTGAACTTACTCTTCTTACTGTTTGGATGAGCATTCGTGCTGCCTTAATTCTCCTGGCTGACCCCCGACTGGGGGGGGGGACTCCCGAGGATTGGAGATTAGACCAAACTGTCTCTTCTCTATTCAGAGGGACTGACTGGAGGAACTGTATGGTTGAAATTTCATTTTCTTTCCCTTGTTGCTACTGAACTGGGGTGCTTAATGTGAGACTATATTCAGAGCAGATGTGATTTCCTGGTCTGACTTCCTTAGATGCGGGCCCTCCTTTGGTGCACACAGTTTTATTGTCCCCATTATGAAACTTTCCAAGTCGGCACGTTAAGCTTTGACCTGAATAGAGAAGGGGGAATTGTCTGCTTCTCAGGTTAAAAGAGTGCGACTAGTAGCCCTCCATTATTATGCCCGGCTGGCTGTCTTCACACAATCATACAGATACTGAGAGAATGACTGATTTGGGCTCACAATGCTAAGCTGACTGGGAACTTTTTGGAGTTCTTATGGAGCAGTGAACTGAACTACTACCTGCACCATTATGTTATCTCCTTATTGTTTCTTGTTATCTTAGTTTAAAAATAGAAACATGTTTTTTGGTTTAATACTTTTCCATTTGCACTCCTGGGATTACTACACATGAAGGTTTTATAATCTCCCTGCTTACCAGAAATGTTAAAAGGGTAAATGGTTAAAAGATTATAAGGTTAACGTCATTCTGTTGTTAAATAATATGCAAGGATGGGGGGGGGGGGTCAGAGGATTTAATGGGACTCAATCTGCTTTGTTCTTTCACATCCTGCCAACAGTTTGAGGTGGCACAGTACCTTTATTTGTTAGGCAGCTGGGATTCTAACTTTGCCTTTGTGTTTTTTTTTTACTTTAGGTTCAGTATTAATGGCGAATGAGAAAATAACTTTTTACAGGTGGTCCATGGTGAGCCCCCCTTAACCTGGGGTTCCTTATCAAATTAAGTTGGTATTTCAAGATGTCATTCTCATAACTGCAAATCCATGGACCACCTGACAGGTATAAGTTGCATCTGGGGCTTCTCTGACTAGGCATCCAGGACTCCCAAAGCGTTCCCTCGAGGGTAAAGTTCTGATATTTGTGGCTTAGGCCGGGAACCTGAACCTTATCACCTTTGCAGTGATTTAACCCTCGGGTTTACACACACTACACTAGTAGTGATACAACATCTTCTTGGAGCCCGTCTGTGCATATTTTGGGCTCCCCAGCAGCGAGGGGCTGCTTCCCCAGCCGCTGCTCTTACTGTGGGTCTAGTGGAAACTTCTGCTAATCCCTCTTTGTTACTTGTTATGGTTCTCTGTTTGAACCTTGTTACATACTCTGTTTTATGTTTTTTGTTTACATCCGGGGGAGGTTGTACCAGAGGAGGGCTTGTGGGGAAGGGGAGGGAGTTTCTTGTGTGATGATGCTAACTGCTTTTAACTAAGGTTACATAAAATTTGCTATGTTAATGTCAAGGGCATTAATAATGTGGTCAAAAGGGCCAGAATCCTGCAGGAATTCAGAAGGGTACATTGCGATACAGCATGTATTTAGGAAACAAGACTTTCAACCCCTGAAAATAATAAGTTGCATGTTGCGTCTGTCTTAGATTCTCACCCACATTCTACAAAAGCGAGGGTAGCAATATTGCTAAGAAAGGGGCTTCCCTTGCAGGTTCATCAGGTATAGGTGGAGGATTCAGGACAATTTGTCCTTCTTTCCAGGGATTTTGGGGGGCGCCCCCTGCATGTAGTCTCAGTGTATGCTCCCACTCCCTCAACGGGAATTGTTTAGATATTTGTTCCGCATGGTCTCATCTCTATCTGAAGGTCAAATTATTATTGCTGGGGATTGGAAATGTGTTGAAAACCATGTTCTGGACAAGAACCCAGCTCACTGTAAGGGAGAGATGGCAAGTTCCAAACTTTTAAAGACTCTTATTTCGGAGTCTGGCTTAGTAGACCCATGGCGCCTACAAAACCCGGATGGGAAGGACGTTACTTTTTATTCTCCTGCGACTAATTTCTACTCTAGAATTGATAGATTCTATACCCAGTGGATGTGGGCCCATACTTCATGAGGTAGATACTCACCATTAACCTTTTCTGACCATGCAATGAATTCTGCTACAGTCAGATGGGATAAAGCCTTTGTTGACTCTATTAAAGAGGTTATTAAGCACAGTTTATTTGAAAACAAGGAACTGGACTTATCCCTTAAATATATATGAGATGGGTTGAAAGCAGTTGTACGTGGTTATATTATTGCCCACACTTCCTATAAAAATGAACAGCACCAGCTCAAGACCTGTAGAATATTGGAAGATATTGGGGACTTAGAGGCAGAACACAAGCACATTAGGGATCAGGCTCTGCTCCCCCAACTTCAGAAAGCTAGAGCAGTGTATAATACACTGATGTTACGCCAGCTGGCAAATGCTTTGAGATTCACTAAACAAAGATACTGTGAGTAGGGGGCAAGAGAGGGTGGGCTGCTCACTCTCCACCTTAGGAAACAGGAGGTAGATAGATATATCTCCAGAATTCATGGAACGGTCAGCCCTGGAAGGATAGCCACATATCCCAACAAAATTGCAGATGAGTTCCTTAAATATTATGACCAACTATATGGTAAAGAGAGAGGCCCAGACCATCCCAAATGGGTCACTGACTTCCTGAAGAGAGTACACTTGCCCTCCTTATCCCCTGAACAAGGGGAGCTACTAGAGGCCCCCATCTCAGAAAGGGAAGTGTATGCTGTAATTAAAGCTCTCAATATGGGTAAAGTACTGGGCCCAGATGGGTTTACAACCAAATTTTTCAAACATTTTGCAGCTGATTTGGTTCCCTTGCTGACCAAAGTATGTAACGAAGCTCACAAGGAAAGTGCAACCCCAGATACCTAGGGTGCTGCTATGATCATGGTACTTACTAAACCGGGTAAGGACCCCATGGTATGTTCTAGTTACTGCCCCATCTCCCTTTTAAATCAAGATGCCAAAATATTTGCCAAAATCATTGAGTTATGAGTCCAAAAAATAATTCCCTCCCTAGTGCACTCTGATCAAATGAGGCTTATCCCAGGGCAACATATCCAGGACAACATTCGCCTCCTTCTAAATACTCTGTCTGCCTCCAGGCTTTTCCCTCTTCCACCCTACATGCAGTAATTTCCCTTGATGCCAAAAAGGCATTTAACCACCTGGACTGGGTGTTTTTGGAGAGTACTGTTAAAAAATTTGGCTTTGGGGATGAATTCTGAAATTGGATCATGAACTTATACAGAGACCTATAGGCACAATTGAGGGTAGATGGGGTCCTCTCTTCCAGATTTAAAATAGAAAGGGCTACCCGCTCTCTCCCCTCCTGTTCATTCTTAGTATGAAGCCCCTAGCGGCCCTAAAGCAGCAATCAGATGCCTATCAGGGTATCAAGGTTGGGGGGGAGGCAAAGCTCTGGGTGTCATTATACGCTGATGACACTCTTTTGTATGTTGTGGACCCTGTCCACATGGTTCCACACACTGAATCCCTGCTGCATGATTTTGGCTTAGTTTCAGGATTCAAAATCAATTAAACAAAAACAGAAATGCTCCCGGTGGGACCCATCTTAAAGGGGCCCTTCCAGTGGTTGGTGAGTTTAAATGGGCTAGGGAGGGGTTCAGGTACTTAGGCATTTGTATTCCTCATGACCTTAGTAAGCTTTATCACACCAGCCATTTTCAAATACTGCAGACTGTTCAAGCAGACTGTCTCCACTGGAATGAACTCCCTCTGTCCTTATCTGGACAGATAGAATGTATTAGAATGAATGTGCTACCCCATTTCATTTTTTTATTCCTTTCTTTGCCCTTGCAGCCCCCAAGTTCCTTTTGGAAATCCCTTACAACTACCATATCCAAATTCATATGGACTGGTAGGCCCCAGGATCTGCTGGCAAACTCTGTTGAGGGCCAAACCTAGTGGAGGACTTGGGTTGCTGGACCTAGGTAAATACTTTTGGGCATCACAATTACAGGCCCTGCTGCCTTTAATGGTGGAAGAGGAGGTTCCTTTATGTGTAGAAATCAAGAAATCTTCCTTGACTACTGCCACAATAGGGGATCTGGTTTTCATGGATAAAGCAGGACTCCAACTGTTAACACTTGGCAGCCCCTGGTCGGTTGCCTTGAAGGACACCTGGCAGGAGTTGTGTCGGAAATACCGTCTGGAATTAAAGCTAAGATTTTCTATGCCACTACAGGCATGTTTAGATTTTATCCCCTTCAGGATGGATGTAGGGTTCAAAAGGTGGGCTAAGTGGGGCCTTTATTTGGTGGGTCAGTTTTTTTACTGGGGACTCTTTTAAATCTTTTCAACAGATAGCAAGGGAATTCAGGTTACCCCCCCGACCCAAGACCTTTTTTGTTTTTTACAAGTTTGGCATTATTTACTTGAGAAGGATAAGGAGTTTCACTTGATGGAAGGAGCGAACCCTCTTCTGGAGTTTATTCTCCCCCTGGTAAATCAACACTGTCCTAGGGGAACAATCTCTAAGATCATGGCTTTTTTTTCAGATCTAGATCCAGACTCTATGGGTTACCTTAGACAGATGTGGCACACTGAAGCTGTGCTCCAGCTAAGTGATGGGGAATGGAGGCAGGTCTGGAGGGGTGATCACTCCACGGTAATCCCTCCTGACAGTGACTATTCGACAGCGAGGTCCCCTACAGCAACTACAGTGCCATGCCGCTGTAGGGAACCTGCTGGAACCTGGCACTGTCTGTCGGGGGTCCTGCACCCCAGTCAGCTCCACTCACAGTTGATAATCTTAAATGGGGTGAGGGGGCAAAGCCCCCACATGGGGCTTCGGGGCAAAGCCTTCAAGAAACACTTAATGTTAGTGGAAACTGGCAGTCAACTGCAAAATGAGGTTGACCTGCTAGTTTTGCTGTCGGGTCGTTCAACAAAACTTTTGTTGAACACCCATTGTGGATCCCACTCCACTACGGTGTCTAATTTCTGAAGGGAATTTAGATGGCGTATTGTGCTTTGTTAAGCTACACTCCGTTGATTACCAAACATTTTGGGCAGCACTCCACAGAATTGTGTTGAAGGGGTGCCCAGATAAGTGCACGCACACCCACATTATTTGGGCTTGTCCAAAATTAAAAGGATATTTGGATGTGATTTGTTTGATGGTTGCAACTATTTTTGAAATCCACCCCCACTTGAGATACAACACTGGCTCCTGGGCTTACCACCCAATGGCATTAAATCGAAGACCCAGCACTATTTATATAATATTTTTGTAGCAGCAGCCCTCGAAGCAATTACTCAGCACTGGCTGTCCCTGGAGCCACCCACATTAGAGTCCTGGTATAGCCTGTGTGTTTGTGTTTTGAAGATGGAAAATCTCATGGTCAAACTGAGACTTCTTAAAGATAAATGCGTAGCAAGATGGTTACCTTTCTTTCACTATCAAGCCAAGAAAGAAAGTAAAGACATATTAGAAATACTAGTGGAGCACAGTTAAATTCTGGTAAAGGGTCCATCTATTTGGACCTGGCTAGTATAATCTCCAATCTACCAGGTTCCTTTGACATGGAATTGATCAGGCATATCTTGGGAGTATTGTCGGATTATGTTCCCTCTTTTCCCTTCCCCTACTGAGGTTTTCACCCACCCCCAAGAATATTAAATATGATCACATTTATATTTTTTTAGATGCATTCCCTGTTCACCCTCTGGGGTGTTACATGTTGTATGTTCTGTTATGTGTTCTATTATATGTCATTCTTTATTGTTTGTATGTTAATTTTTGCCTCCAAGGGCAGGGCTCTGGTTCAGTGAAAGGAGGGATACTATTCAGCTGAAGGGTGTACTTTGGCAAATGTCTACTATACTGCTTAGTCTTCTTTTTATGTTTGCTTACACGCATGTGCAAGAAACATCTTGGAATAGTACGACATTTTAGAGGTGTGTGAGTTTCTGCCCAATGCGGTTCACTCTTTATAGGGCTCATCCCTCAAGCACCACTGAATCAGAGAGCTGTCTATGACAGCAGTTTGAGAGAAGTGGTCTTCACTTGAAAGAAAAGTGCTGTTCCAGTCAAGGATGGTTACAAATTGACGCTTTATGGGGCTCGTCCCTTAGGCACTAATGAATCGGAGAGCTGTCTATGACAGCAGTTTGAGGGAGAGGACGGCATTTGAAAGAAATCTGCCACTGCAATGAGGGACAGTTTCCTTACTGCAGTGGGCCCCCCCCCCCCAACACAACCAGGCACACAGACATACCTTGTCTCTGTTGGCAGTAGCTGACAAGACTCCGGCCATGCGCATTACAGTGCACAGTGATGCTCATGGCCGAAGTCATGGTTCTTGTCGGCTCCTGCCCCCGAGCACCTTGTTTGTTTGGTGTGCCTTTCCTGGTGAACCATTTCAATAAATAAATAAATGAGCCACAGCATGATTTTCCACATTGGTGGCTCCTGCTGCTCATCACACACTTCCAGGAAAGCTGACATTGGGGTGCCCAATCCCCTTGTCGGCATGTATCCCCTCTCCCCCCATTAATATGACACACTAGGAGCCCACCGAAGTGTGCCAAAAATCATTTTTTATGTTTCCGACACTGGAGATGCCCACCCCCACCCACCCAAATATTTCATGTGCTGCATCAGGTGCCCAATCCCTTGTCAGCATAATCCCCCATGCACACACACACACACACACACACACACACACACACACACATGTGCACACACGCACACACACTATTGTGGCACACTGGACGCCCACCCCAGTGTGCCTAAATATTTTTGTAACCTGTAAAATAAAGAAAACTGCCTCCAAAGTCTTTTTTCTCCCCTGTAAAAAAGAAAACTGTCCCTTGTCATCTCCCATTCCCCTCCCCACCCACACCTCCCTCTGTGGACCCACCTCCCACACACCCCTTACCCCATACTTACCTCTGGAGGATGGGAGCAGTGATCTTCTATGGACTCTACACTCTTGAAAGTCGACCAGCAAACTGAAGAAATGATGGTAAGCTGTATAATGGGAGTCAAGGGGGGGTTCAACTTAGGTTGATATCTCAGCCATTTTAAGGAATTTTGGCTCCACATTCTCAACATGAGGTTCTTGGGACCCCACCTCATGAACACTGTCACTGTCATTTGGTTTTGCAGCAAACACGAAATCACCTTTCAGGACCAATCAATGAAATGACAGTGCCACTGTTCATGAGGTGGGGTCCCAAAAAACTCATGTTGTAAATCTGATAAAAAAAATTCCAAAAAATGACTGTTATGAGTGTGCATTACACAATTTCTATGCACACTCGTGAAGTCCCTAATGTTTAATATTTTCACTCCAGATTTTCAACATTGCCATTTTTCTCACCTCCTTATGAACAGTACAGCTGTCATTTTTCACATCCTGCCCAATATGTGTTTTCGCACCTGCGGCACCAAATGACACAGTATCTGTGCAAAATCGCCTTTCGGAATTGAGTAACGAAATGATAGTGCCACTGTTCATGAGGTGGGATCCCAAATAGCCAATATTGAAAATCTGGAGCAAAAATACCAACAAACACCTGGGGCATTAGGGTTTCCAACCATAATGCCCCACCCTGTAGAGACTGACAGATCTCTGGGGTGTGACTTGGGGTCATCAGCCGTAATGCTCATGCCATTCCACCCCCAACCTGCAGCCAGTGACAGGCATTGAGGTGTGCCTTGGGGTCTTCAGCCCTAACGTTCACCCCATTCTCCTCTACTGCACCCATCTCAGTTTATTTCCTTATGGAGTGGGGTGAGCGTAAGGGCCAAAGACCCCAAGGCACACCGCAACACCTGTTGGTGTCTGCAGGGTGGAGTGAGGTGGAATGGTGTGAGCATTATGGCCAATGACCTAAAGGCACATCCCCAAACACCTATCAGTCTCTGCAGGGTGGGGGTTGGCATTAGTTTAATACTTCACTGCCTTTTCTATGCATCTCTGCAACTCCTGCACTTCCAATGCCAAAACCAGCAAGCAAACATTTGGCATTGACAAATGCCTATTTATTTCTAACTACCCCCCTTCTTTTGGTACAGTGGATTGTACTGTGTACCCTTTATGGTCCTGTGAGTCCATGTTGCCTTGTAATTGTTTGTCTACTGAAGAAAATTGAATAAAGTCTGATTTAAAAAAAAACAGTAGCAATGATCTTCGGGTCAGCACAAAAACTGTCCAGATCACCCCCATCCCCAGCAATCACCTCATTAAATGGAACCTCGCTTGAAAACATATTGTCCTACAAATACCTAGACATGTGGCTAGATCCCCAGCTAAACTTCTTTGCTCACCTTGATGCCATCTCCTCAAAGCTACAACCCAAGCTAGATATGCAATACTGCAACAGAGATTCACTCCCACTCCCTATTAGATGTCAAATTGTCACTAAAATGATCACACCTATGTTTGACAATGCAGATGTAGTATACAGAACTGCCCCTGCCTCTTCTCTAGCCAGACTCAACATCCTCCTAAATGTTTTCTGCCACTTCGCTAGCAACTCCCCCCTCAGAACACAACACTGCTCTCTCTCATTCTCTCTCAGTATCCAGCCCTGATCCCACCACCGCTTCATCCATTCAATAACTTTCATATCCAAATTCTCGTTCAGTCTGTTACACTCCTACTTCTCAGATATGCTATCCCCAGCTCACTTATCCCCTCACACCATTCACAGCAGGGATTCCCACTCCTTCTCTATTCCTTCACCGTCACGTCAGCTAGTAAATTTGCTTTCTCCTACCGACTCCTTTCCATATAGAACAGACTAACTGCTCAACTAAGGAACACTCCCTCGCACTCCTCTTTCAAACACCAAATCCATCTGCTTCCTTACCCCATTTGCCCCTGCCACTCCTAACCCTCCTGCCTTCCCAAACCTCTCCTCTTTACAGTAACCAAAATGAATAAACAGTTGATCTTAACTTTTAGCTGAATCAGCTGTCCTAATTGTACTTCTTTGATGTCTAAACTCTGTATGATATGCATTATTAGTCAATCCAATTATTTAATTGTAGTTATCTTACAAAACTGCACTGTCTAACTGATCTTGGCACTTATTTTTGACTGCATTTATTTTACTGTTTTGACTGTATGTGTTTTCTCTGTATGTAATTGTTACCCCTGTCCCCGGCTCACATCTGAAAATGAGCCTTGGCTCAGTGTGCCTTTCCTGGTTACCAAAACTTTCATTAAAAAAAAATAATATAAAATTTATGAGGGGGGGGGTTTGTGTCAGCCAATCCTGATTGATTTCTTAGACTGGGTGACAAAGGCACTAGACAGGACACAGGCAGTGGTCATACTGTACATAGCCTTCAGTAAACCTTTCAATACTTTCTTACATGGATGGTTGGTTAAGAAGATACAGGACCACAGCATAGACAAAACAATTACTAGGTGGGTGGGAAATTAGACAGGACCCCAAAGGTGGTAATGAATGGGGACTACTTAGAGGTCAGGGGTCCATTAGCGAGGTGTCAAAGGGATCAGTCTTGAGATCAGTCCTCTTCAACATCGTTATCTGTGACATAGGGGTAGAGATCCAGGGCAACAAATGCAATTTTGTAGAAACATAGAAACATAGAAGTTGACGACAGATAAGGACCGTAAGGCCCATCCAGTCTGCCCATTTCTTTTTCTACCTTATAAATGTGCCATTGGCCTTTGCTCTGTCAGTGGCCTATCTATTCATAGTCATTTGTATTGCTTCCTTATGCCTATCCCATGCCTGTTTGAAGCCCTGCACTGTATTCATAGCCACCACTTCTTGTGGTAAGGCATTCCATGCATCCACCACCCTATCTGTGAAAAGATTTCCTCACATTCCCCTTAATCGGCCTCCTCTAATCTCATGCTGTGTCCTCTTGTCCTGCTATTTTTCTTATATTTAAACATGTTAGACTCTTTCACCTTGTTTATGCCCTTAAGGTGTTTGAATGCCTCGATCATATCACCTCTCTCCTCCTTTGCTCAAGGGTATATATTGAGCTCTGCTAATCTGTCCCTTATGTCTTCTAATGCAGTCCCTGCACCATTTTGGTTGCCCTTCTCTGGACTGCCTCAATTTGGTTAATGTCTTGTGAAGGTGTGGCCTCCAATACTGCATGCAGTACTCCAGATGGGGCCTAACCAGTGTCTTGTAAAGAGGATTATTACCTCCTCTTACGACTTTAGATACCCTACTAAAACACCCTAACACCCCCTAGCCTTACCTACTGCTTTAGAGGTCTGTTGGATGATTTTAGGTCACCAGTGATGATGATGCCCAAGACTCTTTCTTCCTTTGTGACTGCTAGCAACCTCCCAGCCTATAGGTGGCTTCAGGGTTTTCTTCCCTATGTGCATGATTTTGCACTTCTTTGCATTAAATCCCAGTTGCCACTCTTATGACCATTCTGCTAGTTTATCCAGATCTCTTCTCATTCTGCCCACCCCATCTGGGTCATCTACTCTGTTGCAGATCTAGGTGTCATCTGCAAACAGACAAGCCTTACCCTCTAGTCCATCTGCAAGGTCACTAATGAAGATGTTGAAGAGGACTGGCCCCAGAACTGATCCCTGAGGTACCCACTGTGACTTGCATCTCTTCTGACTGTATACCATTTACCACCACTCTCTGTTTTCTGCCCGTCAACCAGTTTGCCACCCAGTTGACCAACTTCGACCCAATTCGTAGCCTACCCAGCTTATTTATCAATCTTCTATGTGGAACAGTGTCAAAAGCTTTGCTGAAGTCAAGGTAGGCGATATCAACTGCTCCCCTTGTCCACCACTCTGGTTACCCAGTCAAAGAAATCTATGAGATTAGTTTGACAGGACCTTCCTTTGTAAACCCATGCTGTCTTGGATCCTGTGCCCCTATGGATTCCAGGTGTTGCACTATCCTTTCCTTAAGGAGTTCCTCCATAATCTTGCCCACTACTGAGGTAAGACTGACTGGTCTGTAGTTCCCCGCCCCTCCCTGCTACCACTCTTGTGGAGGGATCACATGAGCCCTTCTCCAGTCTTCTGGGACCTCTCCTGTGCTCAGAGACTCACTAAACAATTCTGCTAATGGCTCTGCTAGTTCCTCCTTTAGCTCCTTAAGTACCCTGGGATGTATGCCATCAGGTCCCATTGCCTTATCCACCTGAGCTTAGCAAGCTCCTCTAGGAGCTTACAGGAGAAAACATTGATGTCCTAGTACACATAGGGACTAATGATCTTGCCAGCTGGTCAGTTGTGGAGACCAAGTAACACCTGACCAGGCTGGGTGACAAACTATCATCTATTTCGTCTGGCATCTCCTTCTCTGAGATCCTGCGGATACTACGATCTGTGGCTGGGTGAATCGTAACCAGGGAGTCAAAATCATGACGGAGGACCTGGGAAGATTGGAAGGTGGTGAAAGGCATGCCAGTTAAAACTGAGCACCAACAAGATGCAAAGTGATGCACGAAGGGACAAAGAATTCTAGCACTGAATATAAGATGGGGGACGTAGCCGTGTAAAGCACTGTGAAGGCAGTAAGACAGGGGAAACAATATGATATAGACTAAAGGCATTAACACAATGTCGTTGGGTGGAGGGAGGGCAGAGCAAATAGAATACCAGGGTGCATAGGGAGATTAGGTAGGTAGGTAAAGCTTATTGTTCGACTTATGTCTTTACAATCATTAACATTTTCCATTAAAAAGGACACCGTTTTAGACAGACGTACATACAAAGAGTAAATATTGTACATTAAGTATTATGAAGATAATCTAATTGTTACCTATCCTGGGATAGGTTAAAGGTTACCATAGATGTCATTCAATAATATTAATGTACAGTCTGGTAGCTCTCAAAAATGTGTGCAATTTTCCTACTATTTCTTTTACAGTACTTGTCATTAAAAATATAACCAAATCTTCAGAGGGGAGATGAAGGGTAGTCAGTATGGAGCTCAGTCATTTCTTCTGTAATGAGTCATACATTGGACAATGGAGGAGAAGATATTTAAGATCATCCTCCATTCCTTTTTTACATGATTGGTCTGTAAAACCAGATTGCTTTGGGTCAGAATAGATATAATTCACTACTTACAATTCCATACGAGATCTAGTCATTATCCGTTCCTCGAGATCTGACATAATTGTAACATATGGTTCTAAACAATGGATTGTTTTGATATGTTTATACCATCTGAAATGTTTTAAGTTGAATATCTTGGCTATATCTCTTATAAAATCGATATATCCTGGACCCTTGTCTTTACCTGGGCCACTATTTCTTCCATAGGTGCATAATATATTTCATGATGCAAGTGTCCTAAGCCCATAGGAAAAAGTGACTCCTTTATTATTTTAATTGTCTCAGAAGTAAAACCCATATGATGGTAATTTAACTCCTCTTCTAAACACATACTTGGGAATCTGTCTTCTTAAAATAGAAACAATTTTAACATGACTATTATCCTCTTTTCTGTTACTAATGTATCTATGGAGTACTGTCCCAGTTCTCTCATTGCTATTTCTGCTGGGACAGAGTTTTGAATTCTAAGGACATATCTATGTATGTTATTTAATTCTATTTCCAGTGATTTAATGTCTGTGGGATTCCAAATGTCTCCAGCATTCATTATACTAGTCTTTATTTTTGCATTTACCACATTAAGTAGACCTTTGAATGAGCCCTGTCCTACTTTAATATTAAACCTTCAGAAAGCATTGAAGGCTGTTTTCAGTTGTTGCTTCATAACTTTAACATGTAATGGCCAGAGGCAGTTTTGTGAGAATCGTAATCTGAGATAGTCATAATATGTAGCTGCGATTATCTTTTCATTCTCTAAATATAATACAGGATTTTTTTATACTTATTTCCAAATATCACTAAGTTAGTTTTGTTTCTGGCAATCGTAAATCTGTTTCATTTACATAAATTTGAAAAATTTGCTAATTTATGCTGTAAACTCAACAATGAGGTGAATATTAACACTATATCATCAGCATAACGCAAGACATAATACTTTTATTGAAAGAAGTGAGGGAGAGCAAAAATCTAAATCTCCTATTTCTTGTAGTGTTTTATTTATATACAAATTGTAGAGTGATGGTGCCAATAGACAGTCTTGACGTACACTTAAATTAGTCTTTATATTTTGTGTTAGTTTACCTTCTTGATCACATTTTACTTGTAACCATGTTTCATTGTGTAGTCAGTAGTAGAAACTCAGGATCCATCCCATAATCTGCTAATGTAGACCAGAGTAATTTTCTACTTATGGAATCAAAAGCTGCCTTTAAAGCTATGAAACAACAGTATAATTTGACTTTTTTAATTTTAGTATATTTCCATATTAAATGCTGTAACACATAACAATGTTGAGTAATTGAACGATTATTCCCAAAATCGTTCTAGAATTCTGACAATATATTATTTTCTTCCATCCAGTCTTGTATTCATGATAATATTATTCTAGAAAATAATTTTTGTGATGTATCCAATAAACTAATAGGACGATACATAGTGGGGTCATTTATATTGCCCTTTTTGAATACAGAGCAAACAATGTTACCTTTCCAGTTTTTAGGAAAAGAACCTTCTTGAATACAATGATTAAATAATACATACAATATAGGGTTCCACCAACCTTTAAATGTTGTGAAAATATTAGCCAAGATATCATCCAGTCCAGGAGCTTTATTTAACCTGATTTTATCTATAGCTTGTTCAATTTCTTGCTTATTAATGTATAATGTTTTTAGAAAAAATGTTATTGAACTATCTTGTACATATAAATACTGTATATATTGTACTGTACACTGGGTGACACTATACAAGCCCCACATGCTGAGTCTCTCTGAGACCTGGATAAAGCCATACCATGGCAATGCTTTGTACCAGTTTCAAGGCTATTCCTTCCTCCGGCTGGATAGACTGGGTAGGAAAATGGGGGGAGGCATTGCACTGAATGTCCAGGACCACATATCAGCTGCCATTGTTGCCAGCCCAACAGCCACCTCCATACATGAATGGATTATTACAGAGCTAACCATCAGTGCATCAAAAACATTTTATGTTGGCTGTTGCTACAACCCCCCTCCTGATAGTACCCAGGGGCTGTCTAGCTTTCTCTCTTGTCTAGCATGCACCACCTCATCTAGGGATGCTTTTCTACTTAGGGATTTCAACCTAAACTGGGCTGCAAGTCCAAACCCTGACTACTCAGCCCTACTAAAGTCACAAAACCTAGAGTAAGTAATCTCTACCACCGTGAGATACAACCAATGCATGCCATTCCACTCTATCCTTGATTGGATCATAACCAACCAGTCTGACCTACTCCTCCAAAAAGGCATCATGTCTGATGCAATTAGTGACCACACCCCCATATACATCATCGTTAACAACAAGACAGTTCACCCCCCCACCAAAAGTTCTGTCTTTCAGAAACTTCAACAACCAGAATCATGACCTTGTGACTAGGGAAGCAGTGTCCTTAAACTGGTCCTGCCTATACCCCTTATTAACTCACCACTGTTCACTCTACCAGTCTCTTGCATGGCTCCCTCTCCAGGCAAACTTTGACTATGCCACAGGCTGCCTAGTGGACAATGCTCTCAGAAGTAACCAACTATCTCCCTATGCTTCCCTGCTCACAATTAGAGTGGCCTCTAGACCTCTTAGGGCCTCCTCCAGTCAAATCCTTGAAGTTTCCCATGTCTCTACAGTGAAGGGTAGTAAGGCCTTCTCTGTCTCTGCCCCCTCCCTCTGGAACCACCTACCCAAATCCATCCATACATCACCATCCCATGTGTCTTTCAAATCTTACCTGAAGGCCTGGCTATTGGAAAAATCTACCTGTAAATGCTCATGGGGCAGCGGTAGAAGCCCGAAAGACACCATAATCCTACCATAACCTGGCGCCCTCTTTTCCCCACCCCTGTCCCCTATGCCCCAGAGCAGAAACCTACATGCATTGTACAAATGCATAGCACTGCTGCCTGCTTTCTTATGGTACTTTGTTGCCATACATGTTGAACATATGGAAATAATGTCAGTTTCATTGTTCATTTGTGCTCTACATTATAACAATTGTATACATTATATATTGTGTCTACTCTGTATCACTGCATTGCCACCTTGTGGCCCGGGGTCATGACTGAAAATCATCCACTGGATCAGTGCACTTACCTGGTTACCAAAAACATAAATAAATAAATGTATTTAAACTATCATCTATGTTGCATAGGTTGCATAGGTAAGTTCAAGCATGTATGGACTTTCATCCATGGAGCTTGCCAGTTAGTTTTATTTAAAACAGAATTTAACTTCATCCCTGAATGCTTGACCTAAGCTTAGTTTGAATGAATCCATATTTGGACTATTCACCGCCTCAGTTGGAAGGTGGTTCCATGTCGAGACCACCCTATGACTAAACCAGTTTTTCCTCTGGAGGGTATTTCATTTAGCCAGGAACAATATAAGTCATTAAAATGTTGTTGCCATATAGAAGGTGTGATAGTTGCTTCTATAGTGTTAGTATATGTGTTATATCCTTGGCTTACTAAAGCCCAAAATGTCTTAATATCTTTTCGTGTTAATGCATCTCTTAGTTTATCCCACATCTTGTTTTGCTATTTCCTTTTTACTGTTATTAATATGTCTGTATAAGGTTTCTTAGCTTGAATAATTATTCTATTATTACTTTTATTACTAGTTGTTTAAGTTGTCTAATCAAGCTGTTTAACTCTCTTGGCTAATTTATATCTGTTATTGAACCATGTATTCACAGTAGGTGGCTTTATCCTGTTTTGTCAAAAAAAAAGGTTTTGTATAGTGACATATGTTTTCCCAATGTTGAATTACAGTATTATTCCCGTGTTCTATTATATTTGATTTAAAATTTTCCAAATAATCTGAACTGAGAATTTCTGTAAATTGATTTATAGATGATGCTTGCCACAGAATTCTCTTGGTATTTATTATTGCCATATTTGGTGTATCAGTATTATTATTGGTCCACACTAATATATTGTTGGTTTCCCATAATGATACCACTGGTAAATGTGAAGATTCTGGGTGTAAGACTATGTGTAAATCTTTAATACTTTTAATAGCTTCCAAATTTCCCCAGGCTGGATCAATAACAGAGGAACCAGTAGGACCAATGTAAGTAAATTCTCCATCAGAATAATTTTGGTTCTCCCATTAAATAGGCAGAAATTGAGGCCGTTCATGATTTCCTTTAGTCTCTGTCCATTATAATAAATTTTTTATACCGTGAATTACATATGTAATTTAATTCACTATTTATTACATTCATTCCTTCTACTTGATCGTGAACTGCAGATTGTGTATTCAAGAGTATATCACAACACGCATTAAAGTCTCCAAGGATTATTATTAGGCTTTGTTTGAAATTATCAATCACCCATTGGTTTATTTGTTTAAATTTGACTAACAGGTCATCTCTCTTCCTCTTTATTCTATTACCTGGTGGAATATAGTAATTTATCAATGTCAAATCTGTATCGTTCTTGGCTAATCTAAGCACTTGAAAATTATGAGAACTTAAATCTGGTTGAATTACACTAAAATTTAAAGCTGTTTGTATGAATGCAGCTGATCCCACTTTAGGCCTACCATGCTGTTTTTTTTTTAGTTGCTGGTATGACATAACTGTATATCCTGGGAGTAGAGGGCTCATTACCTCCAGTCTCCAAGTTTCTTGTAAACATATTATGTCAAGTTCTACAAGAAAGTGTTTAAATTCTTGATCCACCAGTTTCAGTGCTAAACCTTCTACATTCCAGGAAATCATAGACATTTTCCTATCTTGATTTGTTATGGAAAGGTAGGCCTGTAGATATCAGCCATCCCTCTGTGTTTCCAGCACTTGAAAGGTATTTGAAATTTCAACCTGAGTATTCTGGTTAGCATTTTCTGTTATTTTATTGGACAAGGATTTTATATTTGTTAAATAAATTATATATGGGTCCAGTTTTGAGGCAGAATGGAAGATCAGTTTTGCCAGCCTACTTGATCGAAAAGTAATATCCATTTGTGGAAAATTAGAAATTCCTGGATGAATCTTAATGTATTCTATTGTACTCCTGTTAATATTCATATTTATTGCACATGATATAAATTAATCAGTGCCTCCTTTTAATTTACTAATGGACTGTCCAGATTCATATTCCCACCCAAACAGAACTAATGTTTTGTTTTCCCAATCTGTGACCAGATTATTGTTGTATTTACTAATTACCTCTGTAACCGTATTCATCCAGGAGTTATCTATGACTGGCTTCTGTTCCATTCCACCCTTAGGTTCCTGTTCATTTAAACTTTCCTCATCCACAACATGTACTGGATCAACATTCTTCATAACTGGTACTATCTGTGGTGGCAGGATATACAGTATATTCCTTTTCGTTGTAATTCTTTCTCCATTTGCCAGATTTGAGCAGCCATTGACTGCTTTTTGCAATAATATAAAATGCAGTCTTTATACTATGAAATTGGTGGTCTCATTATTGTTATTTTGTCCAAATTAGTTTTTATATGAAACAACTGTGTTATCCAATCTGTTAACTTTTTGTTTGTTTCCTCAGCCAATTCTTTGACTCCATAAATCTCAGTCATATACTCTTCTCCTTGTTTCATGCTTACAACATTTGTTAATGAACTAGGCCATAAAACATTGGCTGGAAAACAGGACACAGAGTATAACATTGGCTGGACAACAGGACACAGAAGGTAATTATAAATGGAGTCCACTCTGAAGAAAGAGGGGTTACTAGTAGTGGGCAGCAGGGTTCAGTACTGGGTCCAGTCCTTTTTAATATCTTTATAAGTGACATTGCAGAGGGACTGGAAGGAAAAGTATGCCTCTTTGCAGATGATACAAAGATCTGCAACAGGGTCGATACACAAGGAGGTGTGGAAAGGATGAGAAGGGACTTGGCAAGGATGGAGGAATGGTCAGAAGTATGGCAGCTTGGATTCAATGCAAAGAAGTGCAAAATAATGCACCTGGGAAACAAAAACCTAGGGAAAGATTACACAATGGGTGGGAGGTAGTAACAATAACAAAAATGGAAAGGGACCTGGGGTAATCATATCAGATGACCTTAAGGTTAGAAAGCAATGTGAGAAGGCAGTAGGGAGGGCTGGGGGGATACTGGGATGTATAGGGAGAGGCATCACCAGCAGAAAACAAGAAGTTGTTATCCCTCTGTACAGACAGTTGGTGAGACCCCATCTGGAGTACAGCGTCCAGTTCTGGAGACCCCCATCTCCACAAGGACATAGACAGGATGGAGGCAGTCCAGAAGATGGCAACTAAAATGGTGCAGGGTCTGCAAGAGAAGCCATATGAGGAGAGACTAAAGGAGCTTAATATGTATACCCTTGAGGAAAGGAGAGAGAGGGAGGACATGATAGAAACTTTTAACTACTTCAGTGGAATCAAAAAAGTCCAAGAGGGTAGCATCTTTCAGAAAAAGAGATGTGCAAGAACAAGGGGACCCAATTTGAAGATAGAGGGGGGACGGCTCAGGGGCAATGTGAGGAAGTATTATTTCACAGAGAGGGTGGACACATGGAACAGCCTTCCTGAAGAGTTTGTGGGGTCTAAAACTGTAGGAGAATTCAAGAACGCATTGGACAGACATAAAGCAATTCTTGTGGGGGGTAGGAAGAAATCAGCTGTTGGTTAACTAGGATCTGCAGCTTATCCTGTAGGTAGAGAAATGGGCAGACTAGGTGGGCCAAGCAGTCCTTATCTGCCATCAAAGTCTATGTTTCTATGTTTCTATTCAGTCCTGGCCTCATTACGGGTACCCTTGGTCTCTCTTCTGTCAGTTACAGTAAATTTATCTGCACAATCAGCAGCACAAACACTCTCATTCTCAGATACAACACTTACCTCTATTACCTCAGAAACATAATCTAAAACCTGAGAATCTTCCCTTTCTGTATTGTTACTGGGTGCCTGTTCCCTGTTTTGGTTTAATATATATATGTTATCACTGAAGGCAACCTTCATTTTGCTTTTTTTATCTCTGTTTATGCTGCTCCTCTCCCTTTGTATTTTACCTCAACTTACTCCTTAGTGTTTTATTTTTTTTTACTCCTTTTGCTTATGTTTTTTTGTCCCTCTTGTGGTTTTTGCTAATTATCTGAGGGTCTAGTTCCAAAATACTTTCCATGCCTTATAGGAAAGGAAGAGGTAACGTTACCTGAATAGATTTCTAGTACTTTTATTCTGTTTCCTGATCCTGTAATGTATCCATTTCCCCAACAACTATTGAGTGTGATGTTTTATTACTTCTTTGACTATTTAATTCATCTAAAATTGCTCTAGTATATGCCACATCACCTCTTAAGTTTGCACGCTTTTCCTTTAAGGCCAGATATTTTCCAGAACAGTCACATTAGCATAGTGTTTTTTTTATCATTTCCAATATCTGGGGAGAAAAAGGTGAATCTGAAGTAAAATTCCCTGAATCTAAGAAAAACTCTGGATTATAAACAATTTTTTCTTCTGAGTTTGTCTGAAAGGGATTTTCAAATTTCGGTTTCTCCATAGGAGTTATCAGTTGGAGGCATTGGGGAAAACATTAGTGAGGCACAGAGGGAATTGTCTAGCAGACTCCCTTGCACTTCTGGTTCTGATAGTATTCTAGTCTGGGTCTCTTGGCTCTTTACGGGTTGTTTTAGTCCTTTAATGGTTAAATTTAAGTCTTGAATTACATTTGAAATATTATCTTTGCCTTAAGGATGTCCTTTTTTAGTGTACTTACATGTTTGTTAGTTATAGAGTGTGAGCTCAAATTGTGAGACTCATTTAAAACCATTCTTTGGTATCTAGTTAAAAAATTGAGTCCTTTTAACATTCTATAGATATTGGAATTTCTATAGAACATAATACAGAAGTGTTTTCCCCCTCCTACTCTCCCTCATATATCAGTGAACTATATTCAAATACGCTCATGTTGCATGTACTGTACTATAGAGCTATTGACTATGTTGGTTGATGTTGTAAATTAGGGGAATGTAAACTTTCATTTAAGATACTTTCCATTTCCCCCTTTAGTCCCTCTTTATTTTCTATTTTCTTTTAAAAAGTTTTTCCTTGTTTCTTTGGGGTGGAAGTATTTTTTTTCTGTTTGTTTTATTTTATTAAAGTAGGAATTTATTTTGGGTAAGGTTAAAAGTGACGTATTACCTTCAGTTTTTATTTCTTTCTTATTCTTCATTTCTTTTTTTTTATTTTTATAGGCCCAATCTATTTTGGATGATAAGCACTCTAGGCCACTTCTTGTATTAATCTTTTTTTTTGTGGTCAAATATAAGAATCAATATCCCTAAAGTAGTCCAAATTAAAAGCTCTAATAATGTTATCTGTTTACTATGCAATTTACAGTATAAGGAATTGTGTCCTCTAGTGCTATTAGTGCAAAATATGTAAAAAGGACCTAGACCAATTCTAAATAACAATAATCAATGCAATAATTTTATAATTTAAAGTAACCAGGTACAGTACATGCAATGATCCTGGAAGATAAATAAGGAGGAAATTGATAAAGCAGTTAGTATAGTGTCTATAAATACCAATAATGAATAATTATCAGCTCATCTGAATCCAATAATTCACTGCATATTACCAGAGTGTAACCTCCCCCCACTGCCCCCCCCCCTTGTTTCTACTACCAGGGCTGCTCCTCTCACCTCTAGGCATCACCGAGAGGGGTGGGGTAGTCACTATAAATATCTCACAGTTTCTGCATGATCAATTACTTCTACTGCAGAGTCTGCCATCCTCAGACAGGCAAACCAAGTGTGGCAATTACCTGGCTCACACCTGGGGGGACCATTTAGCATGGCCATCAACCTGGGTCCCTGGGAGAAAACATTTGCTCAGCATTATGCTAGGTTTGTACTTCTGGTCAGGGGCAACCAAGTAAATCTGGATACTGGAAGCAATAACTGTAATGTCCAAACCAGGCTGGGATTCTAGAGTGTGGCTTTTATTCACATAACACAGAGAATAACAAAGCAAAGATGAACCCCCACAGGGCTACTCTCACTGGTAATGCAGATTAATAAGGTACAGAGCACACTTCCTCACAACAAACCCTCAGGTTCTGAATGGATCTGGGCACTCACGGCCCAAAATGTTACACTTCTCTTCTTTTTCCTTGACTTGGCACCCTGGACAGTACTAGGACACTTTTCCATATTGCATGGAGATTGATGGTGGCTCCCTAAACCATCTGCGAGCACATTCCGGCTCTCAGGGAAATCCAAAATCCCACATCTGGGTGCTTTCCTCAGGCATTGGGCCAAATGCGCTGAGAGAAAACATAGGTGCCCAAACTGAACCTGGAGAGGTAAACCTGGTTACTCCAGATGGGAGGGTCTCCCACCTTTCACTCCCAAATCTGTACTTGGCCATTCATCTGGTTACAACACCTTTCTTCAAAACACTATTTGTAGATGCTTTCTAGAAATGTTTTGTACATTTAACTTTCTACAATTCACTCTAAGAAGGTGTCCTGACTTTAAAAGTTCCATATGTGGCTATGTCTTTACCCTAGACCCCCCACTGTTGCAGATGCTTTTAAGTCATACACAATCTAAATGTTCTGTACTTGGCAAGTCTTCCTTTGACCCCACAGTAGGCAGACACTTTTACTTAAACACAGTCTTGGTGAACATAGTCTCTTTGTCAGAGCAAAACTCACCACAGTATTGCAGGTGCCCCAGGGCTTTTTCCACAGAAAGTCTCTGGTACTCACAGAACAAAATGACTCTCAGGCAGCTTCACCTTCTCCAGACTGGACCAGGGGATTTCCCCGGAATCCTGGAATTCCCCCCATCCCTCCGGGGATGGGGCACTGGAACATCTCCCAGGAACGATCTCTACCACTTCACAAATGGTCTTCTGTGTTCATCTCTAGGGTGAGAACACACAACCTCTTTTTATAAAGTAGCTCTCTCTCAGAGCTAGGTCTGAGGAGCTGCAACCTGCAGCACTCCTCACCCTCCTGAGTCTCCATGCAGACTACTCTTACAAGACTGAATTGAATTCCCCAACATTCTACTGCTAACCCCTGCAGCTAGCATTCCATTGTGGCTTATGCTGTTGTGAGAATTCTAAGGTGACATCATCACTCCAGCTCAGCTGAAACTGAAAACAGAGTGTGACAGTGTGAAACCCATTTAACTGGAATCTCACAAGCTGCCTCTCCCTGCCTGCCACTGATTCTAAGTGGGATTCTAGTAACCCCTGGGAACAAGGGGGTTACACCCACCCTCAGCCAGGAAAATGACTGTCTGCAGTCACTATCTACCTGGCAAAAGACCATCCTACCCTATGTGCTACCTACAGAGAGGGTGATCAGGCACTCTCCTACCATATGCCAGGCACAGGTAGGCAACACTAAGGGCCCAGAGGCCATTGGCTGATGTATCAACCCCTACACTATGATCTTACTTTGGTAACCAGTGGCCCTGGAAGAACTGTCCAGAGCATAGCCCTAATAGACCAGCACTGTGGCCCCAATGGCTGGTCAGTACCACAGCCTGTCTATCCCCCTAGCCCTCTAGGGAAAACCTATCTGACCAAAACTACCCAAAACAAGGGAACCCCCCCATCCCTGGACGCCTGCAAACCAATCCAAGGAACTAGCACTATACCTTAGCATTACACTCCCACACTCCCCCACAACTACACCTGTGGAAGGAAAAGTTAACACATGTTAACAACAACACAGTACTTTAAACACAACACTTTAAAACACATGAGGAACTACGGTAAGTCCCACCAATCCTCTACTTGTCTTCTCTTCTGTCTTCATCAGGAACCACCTGAAAGAGAAAAGACAAAAACACACCCCTAATCTGCAAACACAGTACACAATCATAACCCTTACCATCAAAACACTGGAGAATCCTCAAAAATATTTTTTTAGAAAAGTAGAAAACAGTAGAAAAACATAATTATATACTGTACAATACACATTTTGGGGATGGAATGCCCTAAATGTCCCAACTAGTGACAACAGTGCCCGAAGGCGAGTCCAAGAAAGAATCTCTCCTGGGCCGCAGCCCAGTGAAGCACAGTTCTTATAGCACTACAAATCCCGAATGGGAGAGTCTTTTCAGACAGTTCAAACAGTCTGTAGTCTGCCAGGTGTAGGATGTGTATTGCAATGTCAATAAAGTAAGAAAAGTTTGGACTTACCAGTGCCTTGAAGAACGAAAATGGAACAGCACCTGGATCTCCAGCTGAAGACTCTCCCTGGCAGTATTTTTCAGATACAGCTGGGAAGAAATCTTCCGGAAATGACAGGGTGGTACATCTGGAAACTGCTGGCCTGATGTCATCTCTGCCTGACGTCATCTGGAGATGGAACCTTGGAACAGGAAAGGAACAGGTGCTCTGAAGTCATCCAAAATCACAGGCGATGAATCCATTTTGTAATATGCTCCACCGGCCTTCCTTGTTTCGACTAGCAAGGCTGCTCCTCTCACCTCTAGGCACCACCGAGAAGGGAGAGGGTAGTCACTACAAATATCTCACAGTTTCTGTATGACCCATTATTTCTACTACGGAGCCTGCCATCCTCAGACAGGCAAACCAAGTGTGGCAACTGCCTGGCTCACACCTGGGGGTACCATTTAGCATGGCCATCAACCTGGGTCCCTGGGAGAAAACGTTTGCTCAGCATTATGCTAGGTTTGTACTTCTGGTCAGGGGCACCCAAGTAAATCTGGATACTGGAAGCAATAACTGTAATGTCCAAACCAGGTTGGGATTCTAGAGTGTGGCTTTTATTCACATGACTCAGAGAATAAGAAAGCAAAGATGGACCCCCACAGGTCTACACTCACTGGTAATGCAGATTACTGAGGTACAGAGCACACTAACTCATAGTGAACTCTCAGGTTCTGAATGGATATGGGAACTCACAGCCCAAACTGGTACACTTCTCTTCTTTTTCCTTGACTTGGTACAGTGGCCAGCACTAGGACACTTTTCCATATTGCATGGAGATTGATGGTGGCTCCTTAAACCACCCATGAGCACATTCCAGCTCTCAGGGAAATCCAAAATCCCACATCTGGGTGCTTTCCTCAGGCATTGGCCAAATGCACCAAGAGAAAACATAGGTGCCCAAACTGAACCCGGAGAGGTAAACCTGGTTACTCCAGATGGGGGGTCTCCCACCTTTTGCTCCCAAATCTATACTTCTCCATTCATCAGGTTACAACACCTTTTTTTGAAACACTTTTTGTAGATGCTCTCTAGAAATGTTTTGCACATTTGACATTCTACAATTCACTCTACAGAGGTGTCCTGACTTTAAAAGTTCTGTTTGTGGCTATGTCTTTACCCTAGACCCCCACTGTTACAGATGCTTTTAAGTCATACACAATCTAAAAGTTCTATACTTGGCAAGTCTTCCTTTAACTCCACAGTAGGCAGACACTTTTACTTAAACACAGTCTTGGTGAACATAGTCTCTGTCAGAGCAAAGCTCACTATGGTATTGCAGGTGCACCAGAGGTTTTTCCACAGAAAGTGTCAGGCATTCACAGAACAAAATGACTCTCAGGCAGCTTCACCTTCTCCCAGCTGGACCAGGGGATTTCCCCATAATCCTGGAATTCCACCCATCCCGCCGGGGATGGGGCACTGGAACACTTCCCAGGAAGGATCTATACCACTTCACAAATGGTCTTCTGTGTCCCTCTCTAGGGTGAGAACACACAACCCCTTTTTGTAAGGTAGCTCTCTCTCTCAAAACTAGGTCTGAGGAGCAGCAATCTGCAGCACTTCTCACCATCCTGAGTCTCCATGCAGACTACTCTCACAAGACTGACTTGAATTCTCCAATGTTCTACAGCTAACCCCTGCAGCTAGCATTCCATTGTGGCTTATGCTGCTGCGAGAATTCTAAGGTGACATCATCACTCCAGCTCAGCTGAAACTGAAAGCAGAGTGTGACAGTGTGAAACCCATTTAACTGGCATCTCACAAGCTGCCTCTTCCTGCCTGCCACTGATTCTAAGTGGTATTCTAGTAACCCCTGGGAACAAAGGGGTTAAAAGAGGAAAAATGTTCATATAGTAATAATGCGAACATACAAAGAAGCCTGCAGAAGAAGGCCAATTTGTCTATCAAGTCTGCTCATATTGCAGGGTCCACAGCTTGAGTTAATGTTCCTGACCTCCATCCCCACTCCTCCCATCCTCCCTACCCATGATCCTTACCTTCCCCCATGCCTATCCCAGCCTCTCTTAAAGCTGCCCACTGTCTTCAATTAGATGACCTCTTCTGGCAGCACATTCCAAGTGTCCACCACCCTCTCTGTGAAGAAGTGCTTTCTGATCTCCCTCCTAAAACTCCCACCCTCCAGCCTAAGACTGTGCCCCCTCGTGTTATGGTTGCCACTCAGCTTAAAGAGACTCTCCTTATCAACCTTATTTATCCCTTTCAAGTACATGAAGGTCCCAATCATGTCCCCTCTCTCTCTCTCTTTCCTGCTCCAGGGAGCACATGTTCAGTGCCCTCAACCGCCTCCTTTTGTATGCTTTACCCTGCCGACTGCTATCTTTGTAGCCCTCCTCTGGACCTTCTCCCACAGGTTAATGTCCTGTTTGAGGTGTGGGCACCAGTATTATACTTCATACTCTTGATGCGGCCTTACGAGTGACCTGTACGAGGGCAGTGTAACCTCCTCCCTCCTACTACTGATCCCCCAGATAGGCATCCCAACATCTTGTTTGCCTTTGATGCTGCTTTCTTGCACTGCATGGAGTGCTTCAGGTCACTAGTAATCATCACTCCCAGGTCATTGTCCTTTTCTGATGCAGATACTCCACCCAGGTAGTACTCTGTCCTGGGATTATTGGCTCCAATATGCATAATTCTGCATTTCTTGGCATTGAAGCCAAGCTGCCAGATCCTGGACCACCTCCCCAGCTTTTCTAGATCTTTCTGTAGGTCCTGTATCCCTTCAGCATTGTCTACTCTCTCACAGAGCTTGGTGCCATCTGCAAACAGGCACATTTTGCCTGGAATGCCATCCCCAATGTAACTGATGAAGACCTTAAACAACACCAGCCCCAGCGCTGTGCCCTGTGGGACCCCATTGGTTACCTCTCTGGTGCCAGATAACTCCCCACAACTACCTTCTGGGTTCTGTCCCTCAGCCAGTTTTCCACCCATCTGGCCATCTTTTCCCCAACCCCAAAATCCACCAACTTCCTGATAAACTTTTTGTGGGACACAGAGGCAAAGGCCTTGCTGAAATTAAGATAGAGGATGTCTACTACTTGGTCCCTGTCTACTGTCTTAGTGACACAGTTAAAGAAGTCAATCAGATTTGTTTGACATGATCTCCCCCCCATGAGCCCATGCTGTCTCTCATGCTGGAGACCATGCTCCTCTAGATATTCTACCAACCTTTCCTTTAGTATGGTCATCATGAGCTTTCCCACAGTGAAAGTTGAACTGACCGGTCTGTAATTATCTGGGTCATCCTTGGGACGGCTTTTGTGGAGGGGCACTACATGTGCTATTCTCCAGTCCTCTGGTACCATGCCTGATTCTAGTGAACTATTAAATGGGTCTGCCAGTGGCCCTGCCAGGTCCTCAGCCAGTTCCCTTAGTACCCTTGGATGTACTCTGTCCAGGCCTGGTGATTTGTCCGCTGTCAGTGTCAGCAGCCCCTCACTCACTCTATCCTCCTCTATCACTACATCTGTGTTCCCCTCTCCCGTTTCTCTTTTCCCTCCTGAAAGCACTGGTCCTTCCTTCTCCCAGGTGAAGATGGAACAGAAGTATTCATTTGGTATCTCTGCTTTTCCCTCATTATCCTCCACCAACTCCACCCCTTTCTTAAGCCTAACAATCCCTTCCTTCTTGTCCCTTTTCTCACTTATACAGTGAAAGAAAGCCTTCTTCCCTTCCTAATTCCTTCAGCTATCTGCAGCTCCTTCTGTGCTTTTGCTCACCGGACTTCCTTACTTGCCTCACTAGCCAACCTTAGGTAATTTTCCCTATCCACCTCTCTCTTGGTCTTCCTGAATTTTGTATAGGCCAGCATCTTTTCTCTTACTGCCTTGGCAACCCCAGAACTGAACCAGCTGGGCGCTTTGGCCCTTGTGTTCTTTCCCCTGAGTCTAACACACTCATCTGTGGGAAACAGTATTCTTTCTTTAATGATGGACCACCTTTGGTCCACCCCCATATCTGCTCTGATGCTCACCAGATGGTTCCTTAGCACTTTGCCCATTTTTATGAAGCCTGCCCTCCTGAAATCCAAAATGCTGGTCTTAGTTGGGATGCTTTCCCTGCCCATATCCAACTGGAACCAGACTGTGCAATGGTCACTTCCACCCAGTGGCTTCCTGACCATTATTTCATGTACATGCTCCCCATTTGTGAGCACCAGATCAACGATTGCCTCAGCTGTTGTTGGTTCAGTGATGCCCTGAGTCAGGAATACACTCTGCAGTTCTTCCAGGATCACCTGACTTCTAGCACATGTTGTGGACGGTATGCTGCAGTCCACCTTGGGCAGGTTGAAGTCCCCCACAATTACCACCTCTCCTTTCCCCGCAGCTTCCAATATTTGTGAGATTAATTCCCTGTCCCTCTCCTCATCTTGACTGGGTGGTCTAAACCATCCCCAACCTCACCTTTCTCCCTCTATTGGACCTTAACTGAACCCATAATGCCTCCAACTCCTCTTCCTCTGACTCCTCCCTCATGCAAGTTATTTTCTCCCTGATATAAACTTCCACCCCTCCCCCCTTCCAGACTACCCTGTCCCTCCTTTATAGTTTATATCCAGGGATTGCAAGGTCCCAGTCATGGTGTGATGTTGCCCAAGTCTCAGTTACTGCAGCTATGTCCACTGTCCTGTTTGCTAATAGTGCCTGCAGGTCATTCATCTTGTTTCCAAGACTCTGCACATTCAGAGACACCACCCTCCACCTAGAATCTGATCTTCCTTCGCTTCCCTCTTTTCTTCTATTCACATTTATCCCCCTCTGTGTGCACCCTTCCACATACCCTTGTTATGTGTTCTTCACCCCTTCCACCCTTTACTGTGTTTTGGCCCCTTCCACCTCCTCCCTCCAGACCTCTTTCATCACTGTGGGGGGAGGTTCATGGACCCTCTCTTCTCAGAGTCTGTGGGCCTGCACACACACTGCCCCCTCAGTAGTTTAAATTAAGTGTAGTGGTTATGTATTCCCCCAGTTTGTCCCTGAGTACCCTCAAACCCTCCCTACTGAGGTGTAGCCTGTCTGGTGAAAAGAGTGTTTTGTTTGACTAGGTCTCCTCCCATAATAATGTCCTCTGAATAATATTAGAAAAATCAGCATCCAGTCTCCAACACTTTATCCTTCTTTTCTTTGCTTTTCCTAACTTTGTGTTTGTATTCCTTCATTCCTTTTATATTTCTGCCCTTTCTTCAGTGGCCTTAGAATTACTGCTTGTTCCTTGTTGAGAAGGGAAATGTCAAAGCCTTGTTTGGTCTTCTTAATACTCAGGGACCATGAGAGTTCCAAATAGCTGCCTTTTGATATTGTCCCTTAGTGCGATAGTTATATGCTCAAATTTCTGATTCTGGTTCTTGTTCAAATCATCGTCTTTCACTGTGGCCACTTTATCTGGCGACATTATGTGGGGTTGGGGGGGCAAACAAAACCAAGAAATAATATACAAAAATGTCCTTAAAACAGTTCAATTCAATTTGAAATGAGGAAACTGTGTCATATATGTTTTTTGATTTTAATATTAATATTGTGATTAGCATTAAATATAGCACACCTAGCACAGATATGCAGACACTGAATATAAAATATTTGTTTTCTCTGTAAATTCTAGAAACAAGAACTAGGCTGTAAAATATAAGGAGCAAGCTGAGTCAGATTTTATTTTCCTTAATCTGTAAAAGTTGGGAGTTTGACTACCGAGGAAACCGGAAAACAACAAAAAAGAAGGGATAAAGGGATATGTTTATTAAATGTTATAGTTGCTACTTACAAAAGGAAGGGATAAAGTGATATATTTATTAAATGCTATAGTTGATACTGACTTTTCTGGAAATTGTGTAACATGCCTGCAATTCCGATGTGAAGCTAGCGTCCCTCGATCCAGGCTGGTCCAAAGCCCTGCCAGTAATCCTTAAGGGAAATTTGCCTTTGGATGGCAAACGGGAGCAAGCTAGCTGAGATAATGTTAAGGTAGTGCTTAAATGATGAAATTTGAATAATGAATCAACACTATTTATTAGAGTTGTGTGTAATATGTGATTTGTATAGTGTGTGGTACAAAAGATTGTGATATTGTAAATATTTTTAGTGATTCTATGTTAATTGTTATTTTGTTATTATGTCTGTATCTTTGTTACCCTCTTTCCCATGCATGGTTGAAAAAGGATCCTTGGATCAAATCCACCTTCCTGATGAAACAAATAAAATAAATAAATAATAAATTTACCAAGTTAGCACTAAGAACATCTGAGCAAGGAAGTCAAGCAGAGCTTTCCAATTTTCTTATAAAGAAAGTTACTAGATGCTTGCTTCAGAGCCAGAAAAAGTCTCTCAGCAATAGCTATATTAGCATTTTTCCCTTTAGCCACCCATTACACTGTGTTGTGGAAACTGCATTCACCACTCTAAATCAGAGGATGGCTTGCTGTATTGAAAACACCATGCATGAGTATCCAGTCTTAATGACTGGGTGTTATTTGATTAGGTAACCAACAGCTAAATGAATCAAATAATCCACCCAGGACATGAGGAGCATGTAATTATAGTTCACCTAACATGCTCGGGTATAACCGATTAAAGAGCTAACAAGGCTCAATGGACAGAGCAGTGTTGAAGGTCATACAAAAATCATCTAGGAGCTTAAATCAGTTGGAACTCAGGTTTTGCTTATAATGAAAACTTATCTAATTTAACATTTCAAAGGGGAAGCACTTATAGGCCAGATCCTTAAGGGAAAAGGTGTACTAACAGATAAAATATATCATTATAAGCAGTCAAAAAAATGCCGAACAAAAACTTAGAACACAAACACACCAAGTACTTGTAAACCTGTGCTACATATGCTGTATGCTTTGTACTGTGATGTATGCTATGTATGTGTACGTACAATTTCAGAAAGTAAAGCTGCAAACGATATGTTTGATATGAAGGAGACTCCTATGTAGAGCTTAAAATAGTTAGTAAATCAAATCACTATGAAGTACCCTTCAAAAGTGCTCTTAAAAAGGATAAAAACATAGTAAAATTGAAATATAAGATAAAAATGCAGGTACTTATATAACTAAATGACACTCCGACTGAGACTAGAGAGTTTCTTTCTTAGGGATGTCTGAAATGTAAATTAAAATTTTCATAGGGTTTTTTCTTCAGTTGGAGCCTTGAAGTGTCTGACCCCCGCAGGGCCACCCCTGAAGATTTTGCCACCGGGGTAGGCTCCTCCACTGACCGGGATTACAAGCTCCGGTAGAAGGAAATTGGGAACTAGAATGCCACTGAAGATACAAGTAGCACAAGAAGGTCCGGAAAGAGTGCTGAATTATATGCCACTACTGTGGGCTCTCCTCTGCTTGCTGATTTAATGTATTTTAATCAGGCAACAGTGGCATATCTGCAGTAAGCAGAGGGCTAGCATTTCAGTACTCCTGCTCCTTCTCCTACTCCATGGGAGAATAATGTGCAGCTAGTCAGATGTCCCAGAATCCACTCTGCATTCGAGTGTCAGTGTCATTGATCATCAAGGAGAGGAAATGACAGCAGGATAAGGGTGGTGCTGCTGCTACTGTATAGATCACTGATTTGGTGTCACCTGGAGTACTCTCTGCAGTTTTGAAGTCCACATCTGAAGAAGGACATGGACAGGGTGGAGGCAGTGCAGAGGAGAGTAACCAAGATGATCCAGGGATAACAGGAAAGGACATAAGAGGAGCGATTAGCAGAGCTGAACCTGTAAACACTTGAGATGCATAACAGAAGATATGATGTAAACACTCAAATACCTCCACGGGTTAACTGAGTGGATGACAGGGAATTATTCAGACTGACTTGGAACTCAAGCACCAGGGCCAATTCCACAAAGCTGTTGTGGGGCAAGTTTAAGTGATCTGTGAGAAATCAGTGGGGGATTCAAAAGATGGTGGGACAGATACCAGGGCTTGGTTAAGACCACACCAGAAAGGGAGGGGGAAGGAGAGTGAAGAGCCTCTAGGTTTCCCACATTAAGCATTAGTTAGGTAGGAATGGGCAGACATAATAGGCCAGTGGATGTTTTTCTGCTGACATATTCTACTGTGTGTCTGTATGTCTCCACAAAATCAACAAAAAACAATAGTCTGGCAAAAATGACATTACATGTGAACATACGAACACATGAATCTGCCAGCAGAAACAGGCCTCATGGTCTATCAAGTCTGCTCAAATGTGCAGCTAGCCCCCTACATTGCAGCTGCTCCACCCTCCCCTCCTCCTCTCGCATTTAGCTCCTCCCTTTCACCCTGTCCCATCCCCTTTTAAAACTGCCCAACGTCCTAGAGGATACCACCTCCTTGGCAGAGCATTCCACATAGCCACCACCCTCTCTGTGAAAAAATGTCTCCTCATCTCTCTCCAATATCTTCCCCCCTACAATCTGAGACTATGCTTTCTTATGTCTCTCCCTCTCTTCAGCTTAAATACCCCTTTTGTACCTGTCTTGTTTATCCCCGTCATGTATTTAAAGGTCTCAATCATATCCCCCCCGATTCCTTCTCTCCTCCAGTGAGTACATATTCAACTCCCTCAGCCTGTCCTCATAGGATCTGTCCTTAAATCCTGGATCATCTTTGTTGTACTGTGCTGTACCCCCTACAGTAATATGACATCCTTCTTCAGAAATGGGAGCCAGAACTGCATGCAGTACTCCAGGTGTGGTCTGACCAGTGACCTGTACCTCATTCTGGAGGAGATTCCTCGCGCAATTCACCCCAGCATCCTGTTGACTTTAGCTGCCACCTTCCTGCACTGACCTGAGTTATTCATATTCCCCATTATAACCACCCCAAGATTCTTTAATTCCTCGGTGGTACCTAACTGAATCCCTCTGAACTGATAGCTCCTCACAGAGTTCCTTGCTCTGAAGTACAGTACCTTGCATCTCTTGACACTGAACCCCAACTGCAACATTTCTGACCACTCTGCCAGTTTAGTTAGGTCATCCTGTAGCCCTTGTAACTCACAGGACTGTCTTGTAAACAGGACTAGTTTTGTCCCAATGACTTGCTTCCTGTATAAAAATACAGTTTTTACATTTTTACTATGTCGTCCACTACTGCCTCCATCTTGGTATTATTAGCGAACAGGCTGACCTTACTCAGGATGCCATGTGACAGATCCGATATGAAAATCCCAAACAGCACTGGGTCCAGAACTGAGCCATGTGGAACACTGCTCATCACAGCCCTTGAGGATGAGAGTTCCCCACCACCACCCTTTGCTGCCTTCACTTCAGCTAGTTCACAATCCAGTTCACCATCTTTGTCCCCACCTCCCACATACTCCAACTTTCTCCTCAACCACCAATGAAGCACCTAATCAAAGGCCTTGCTGAAGTCCAAATACAGGAAATTCACTGTATGGCCCTTGTCCAGTTCCCTTGTCACTCAGTCGTAACACTCAACTAGGTTGGTCTAGCAGGATCTCCCTGAGATGAACCCTTGTTGCTGACTGTCCTGGAGTCCATTGTCTTCCAAAAAGATCACCAGCCTCTCTTTCAGGATTGTCTCCATTAGTTTCCCTGCTATAGATATGAGGCTTACTGGACAGTAATTGCCTGGTTCATCCTTTGGGCCACAGTTGTGGCGGTGTGCCACGTGAGCCATCCTCCAGTCCTGTGGTATGCATTCTGTGTCCAGGGAAGTATTGAGCAGGTCTGCTAGCAGCCTCACCAGGACCTCCGCAAGTTTTTTCAGCACCCTGGTGTGAATGCCACCTGTTCCTGGTGCCTTATCCACCCTCAGAGCCTTCAGACACTCCAGCACCCTGCTCTTTGTAATTACCTCATCTGTCATCCCTTCCTCCCCCCTTGTCCTCCTTCTCCATCCCCTGAGGTAGCTGTCTGCCCTTCTCTTTCATGAATACAGAACAGAAGTACTCATTCAGTGCTTCTGCCTGCTCAACCCCTTTCTCCACCAACCCCCCCCATCCTTCCTAATCCTCACTATCTGGTCGTTGCAGCTCCTTCTCTCCCTTATGTACCTGAAGAAGTCCTTTTCCCTGTCCTTGATGCCCTTTGCCAGCCTCAGCTCTCTGGAAGCCTTGGCTGCCCTGACTAGTCTGGTTACCTATTTGGACTTTTTCACATACACTTCCCTGTCCTCCCCCCTCCTGGATTTCCTGAACCTCCTAAATGCTGCTTTTTTTGCCCTCACCCCTTCCAAGACCTACTGGTTCAACCAGCTTGGGTTCTTGGCCCTACCCTTCTTACTCTGTGTCTTGGTACATGACCCAGTAGCCTCCACCAGCCTCAGTTTGATGATTTCCCATTTTTGGCATGCATACAAGTGTGGATGAATTCCTGCCAGGTGCCTCTCAAAAATTTCCCCCATCTTAACAAAATCAGCATTTCTAAAGTCAACCGCCCTGGTTCCTGTACCTACAGCATCCTTGCCTATGGTGAGTGTGAACCACACCGGCTTATGGTCACTCCCAATCAGCTGGTCTTCCACCCCCAGCTCCCTTGCAGCCTCCCTGTTAGACAGTACTAGGTCTAGAGTTTTTCCCAAATAAGTCAGCTCATTAAACATCTGTGCCAGGAAGCTGTCCTGGAATGCATCCAGTAGGACCTGTTCCCTTGCACTCAAGGTGGCTGGGGTGCTCCAGTCCACTCCTGGTAGATTGAAGTCCCCCATGATCACTGTGTTCCCCTTTCCACAGACCCTGATCTGCTCCGCTAATTTCCTGTCCATGTACTCAGCCTGAGCTGGTGGCCTGTACACCACTCCCATCCTAAGTGTCCTAATTTTTTAAGTCTGAAACTGCATCCATAATGACTCAGTCCTACCCTCCTCCCCCTATTCCCTTACACATCTTATCCCATCCCTTACACAAATTGCCACCCTACCCCCCCTTTCCCCTATCTTTTCTGCACATCCTATAACCTGGGATCATCAGATCCCAATCCTGGTATGGGGTAGCCCAAGTCTCTGTGATGGCCACAATGTCCACCACCCCCACTGCCAAGACAGCCTGTAACTTAGCTACTTTGTTCACCAGACTTCTTGCATTCAGAGAGATGACCCTCCAACTTGTTCCCTTCCCTTTCTTAACCCATTTCTCTCCATTCTTAACCCCCCCCATGATCCCTCCCTGGTTCCATCCTTGTTAGCTTGAGGGGTAAGCTTGTTGGTCTCCCCTTCTCTGGTGGCTCTTCATTCTTGCTGCACACTTGCCTCCCCCCACATGTAGTTTAAATCCACCTTAGTCACTATGTATTCCTCCAGCCTCTGCTTTAATACCCCCTGCCCCACCTTACTCAAATGTAACCTGCCCTCTGCGAACAGGTCATTGTTGTCCCAGATGTTACCTCAGCCTCCCACTAGCCCATACCCTTTGGTTCAACACCACTCTCCCAGCCAAGTGTTGAACTCTTCTATCCTTACTTTCCTGTCTGTGCTTGCCCTGGGTACTGGGAGCACTTCCAAGAAGGTCACTGATCTTTCTGCCCACTCACACAACTTCCCCAGTTCTTTGAACCTCTCCCTTACCAACCCAACCTTGCTACCCACCAAGTCATTTGTACCCAAGGTCACTACTACATGTGATTTCTCCCCTTCCTCATCTTGCACACTTGAGAATAGACTGTCCTGCCCTATCCACTGCCAGTCCAGGTACTGATTCCACCCATATTCTACTATGCCGCTCCCCTTTGCTTCCCCATCTGACTCCTTTCAGGATTGAGTCACCCAGCACTAAGACCTCACCCCCTCTCATCTTTGTGCCCCCATACCATTCTACCTTCCATGCACTTGCTTTCAGAATCCACCCTGTCCTGCATATTCATGACTTGATCTACCTCCTCAGCTATACCCCCCACCCCTACTGGCCAATTTGTCCCCTCTGCTTTGCCCCCAGCCTCTATCCTAGTCCTATCCCCTTCCCTCATTGTACCCCTCATCTGACTTGTCCTTTAAACCCCCAACGCCCTCCCCACATCATCCTCCTTCCCTACCTCGACGGGCCACATTTCCCCTTCTCCCTCCTCTGCCTTATCCTCCTTGCCTTCCCATTTACCCTTATCCCTTTTCCCCCTGCTCCCTCTACCCCTGTCCCCATTGTCTGTCTGAGTGTTGCCCCCTGGGTTTACACTACCCCCTCTTCCTCCTGCTCCCACTTGGAGAGTCCCTCCCTCATTATCCACCATTGAGACAAGCAAAGCAAATCTATTGCTGGACCCAGAGCTTCTACTGCTCACTTCTCCTCTTGTGCTATCCCTAGATTCCCCTCTCCTGCTTCTGTAACTGTTTACCATGTTCCCTATCCTCTTTGTTTCCACTGGTTCTGTGCTCCTGATTCCTCGAGGGGTGGACATCCTGTACCAGTCGCCTCTTTCCTTCCCCCAATCCTTGCTAACTCCCTTCTTAACCACTGTACTTCTGCTTCCAGATTCCTCAGCCTATGACAAATTGGACACCCCCCAGCTTCCATGTGTCCATCCAGATAGCTGTCCCACATCCATAGCAACCCACTATTCTTCCCATCCTGGATTGTCTGTGGTCCTCCTGCCCCCAGAACCAGTCCCTCTTCCCCTGTCGCCAACCCCTCTCCTCTATCTGTAATCGCCCTCTATTGTAACCTTTGCTAGTGTGCCATATTGTAATTCTGCTAGTCCCCATACTAGTACTCCTAATTTCTGTGCTGGATCCCCCTACACTGCCATTCCTTATATAGTACAGATGAATCCCTTGGCTCTAACCTAACACAATTACATCACCTGTTTCTATTTCCAGTTTTTTTATGTTTTTTGTTTTGTTTGTTATTTCTTTTGTTATCTACCCGTGAATCACAGGGATTACCAGGGTCAGCTAGTACCTGCACCTGGCTGTACTATCTATCTATTGCAACATGGCCCCTCCCTAGTAAATATGGGGTAGCTGGGTTATGTAGTGTTATGTAGAGGAGTGGGCTGTTTCCCCTCAAGAAAATGCAGGAAGTTGTATGACTCAGGTACCACCTTAAGAAAATGCAGGAAGTTATATGACTCAGGTACCTATAAAGGTAGGGTGAGCACAGGGGTAAATGGGTTGAGGAGAGGGTGGATGGGAGTTACATTGCTGCCCCCTGCTCCCACAAAAAAACAATCAGGCAACCAAAGTAAAAGTCCCTGTCTATACACACAGCTCCCCAGAACCTAGAACAAACACCAATGTACAGTATACAGGTAAAAATGAAAGCACTTTGTGTTGCAGTTACTTCCCTTCCCCGAAGATAGCAGCCGCCCCTTCACTCGCTGCTGTTCCTTCCCTGGACATCCACTTCATTATAAATCTCTAGGTGTCCTAGAATGATTACTAATGAATTACTGATATCTGATCGATCTATTTACTGTAATACCACTTTTTTGTTTTTCAAATATTTAATTATTTCATTTTTTACTATAATCAGAGATTGGCTGGATGAATGAGTGGGTGGGTGGTTGGATTGTTGGTTGGTTAGTTAATACAGTGATAGCCATCCTAATGTTGTGCTTTACCACAGAAAGTGCCTCATTAGCTGAAGTGTTACTTTAGTGCCCTGACAAAGCACAATAAAGTAACATTTCAGCTTATGTGGTATTTTGAAAGATTATGAAGTAAGAGGGAAGGGCCGTATTGCAGTACCTGAATGTAGTAACCTGTTCTATGGTAAAGTGGAAGAATAGGCAGGCTAGCACGGTATGTCCATTTATATTTAAACAACAGGATATTCATGTTACCATACAAGCATGGGTCTTCCATTCATTTGTAAACTCATTGGTTCATGGCAACTACGTTAGGGTGCCTGGTAAAATCAGCAGTCAACTTTGTGATGATTCCATTACTTTAATAGTTGTTTTAATAATTTCTTGCTATCAAGAACATTTGGGAGGGATATTCTCCTTTGTCCCTCTCCCAGTTACCAGTTTTTAAATAAATAAATACATTTTAACGTTTCTGTGAATCACTAATAAGATTTGCAAGCGTTAAAATGTGGTTACAACCATTTAGCAGTTCTTGCACCACATTGGGCCTGTGGTAATAACAAACACAGAAATGGTAGCTATCACTAATAGTACCTTTGATTTGAAACCAACATGCAAATGAGGGCCCCGAACATGCATGTCAGGTGCAGTTCCATATCCAAGGTATATTATCTCTGCAAAGTAGTTGTGTGCAATCACAAATGGAGCACCCTTAAAAAGCAGGTGATATCTAGTCACAAATCAACAGAGAGATGCAGAACACCTGTTCAGGGCACTATAAAGGGAAGGCAGGCCTGTGTGAAACACACTCGGGCACACACCATGCCCCAATACCAGTTGCTACTGGAACTCACCTGGACTCTGGAGCAGGCCCAGGTGTATCCAACTCACAGACACAGGCATATCCCATGGCCATATGGACCCAACAGGGCCCGTAGAACCTAACACACCTATCTAGAGTTGTCTGACCAACAGATAGTGGACTGGCTAAACCGCAACACCATCCATGAACTGTGTGGCATACGCTGGGAGGACCTCCAGAGCAGCACAGTCCAGAGTCAGACTTTATCAGTGGAACTGAAGGTAACAACAGCACTATGCTTTCATTCCAGTGGCATATTCCAGATGCCCTATGGGGACACCTTAGGGATTACACAGTCACCAATGTACCATCTACTAAACTGATTCCTAGATGCTCTAAGAGGTGAGGACTACATCAGATTCCTTCTGTCACAGGAGCAGAGATCAGCAGCTATGCAGGCATTCTACTGGGTTGCATGCATGCCCAATGTGCTGGGAGGGGTGGACTTCACCCATGTTACCATCGAGGCACCACCTGGAAGAGGGGGGGCATATGTCAACAGGAAGGACTTCCATGCCCTAATTTGTTCATGTGGTGTGCAGCGACAACTATCACATCACAAATGTGGTAGAGAAGTACCCCGGTGGTACACCTGATGCTTTCATTTGGCACAACTCCTTTTTTTTTTCTGGATGTTTGAGACTGTGCAGATAGAGGACAGATGGCTGCTTGGTAAGTATAGCACACACACACATATGCACAAAAAGGCACATAATCAACATATGTCGTTTACCTTTCTCCGCAAATGATGGTGGATATCCCCTGCCTCCCAAGCTGATGACACCAGTGCTGCAGCTGTCATCTAGCAGCGAGTAGAATTACAATGAAGCACACCAGGCCACATGTAACATCATCAAAAAGCCTTCAAAATTCTCAGGATGAGGTTCCAGTGCCTGGACTGGTCCAAATCATCTCTGCAGTACAGCTCTGGATGCAAGATATTTCTGGCCTGCTGCATCCTCCATAATATAATGGCCAAACATGGGATACCAATGCACAACCCTGAGGGCAACACCATGGATGCTGATGGTGGGGCAAACATGGTAGAGCAGCCATCAGTCCACTATGGGAGGCATGATACTAAACTGTTTCGGTGCTCCAAGGAGGTAAAGGAGTGTCTGATTGAATGGAACTTTACAGAAACAAGGTAAGACACTGTACAACAGTGTACATCTTAAAATGCTTTTACCACAAAAGTAACAGAAACTTATGGAGACAGATAAAGGACAGCCAGGAGAGGGACAAAAGTAAATAAAGTCCACCTGATAGCGAGGTGGGGGCATGGCATGGTGGTAGGCAGCACAGGGGAAAGGGCAAAAGAAAAGAAAATGCATCTGGCAAGGGTGGGCATTGCATGGGGACAGGCAGCATAGGAGATGGGACAAATGGAAATAAAGTGCACCTTGCATGGGGGCATTACATGGGGCTAGGTAGCACAAGAGAAGGAACAAATAAACATAAAATGCACATGGCATGGGGGCATTCCATTGGGATAGGAAGCACAGGTGGAAATAAAGTGCACCTGGCATGGGGGGCATGGAATAGGGAGGAGGTACAATAAAAGGAAATGTATTCTGTGCTGTCTATGGGTTCAAGTTCAAGGGAGTGCTGTACAGGGGTTCCAGGCAAAGATCTTCATTTGTCACTGCACCCAGGGGCCCCTCTGCCACATGTCTTCCATGGCCCCCTTGCCAACTGGGTCCATGGGTAGGTTTGCACCACACCCATGAACATCCACAGCTGAGCAGACCAGCACCTGTGCCAGAGGAGTTGGCTCCAATGCAGACTGCATAGCCAGGCTAAGACACAGTGGGGACCCAATTTTACACCTTCAAGGTAGCCCCCTTGTGTCCTAACCCTCTGATGCTTGCTTCTGAGGATTCCCCTGAGACATTGCCATGGCTACCTCCACCAAGCTAGAAAAGGGATGCTGCTTGTGACTCCGCAGCCACAATACTATGGGCCAGAAGATATGGCTGATCCTCCTGTGCCACAGCAGTGTGGGCCAGCAAGCCAGCATTGTAATGCATTGTGGAAAGGATGTCCTGCAATGAATCATTGCAGTTCACCTTAGCTTGTATCTGCCTGTCACCCTTATTCTACACCTTGGGCATCAGTGCTCACAGTTCCTGCACTACAAACTCGTGAGCCACCAAAGTGCCATTGTACGTTTCTTGCTATGTGGTGTCCTTATTGAGGGACCCAGATAATGGACATGAGGAACTTTGTTGTGATACCCTGTGGTGGCTTCATGGTGGTAACTGTTGGTCGCACCAGGGCTGTGTGTCCCCATCCCTTGCTGCATGGGTTGATTGGACAGGTGCATTGAGCTGAGGCCAGCGCTCCTCCTCCCAATCCTCTTTGAGCTCCACCTCCCTCATCTCTGTGTCTGAAAAGAGGAGCAGTGCTCTCTTTTCTTCCTCCTTGTGTTCCATCTCATGCTATCCCTCTTGGTCCTCCCCAGTCATGCCCTTCTCTCCTGACTACTGGTTATCACTCCCTTCTGTGAAGTCATCTAGGCTGCTGTCATCACCATCATCACCATTGGGTAGGTCCTAAAGTAAGGGAACACAGGGCCATGTGTCACATATGTGCCAACAGCACAGTTATGTTACACACCACCCCACCATATTTTGAGCAATGGTCATGCATGAATCCCACCACAGGCACCCATGCCATGCAGACCTCCATGCACACCCTAAACAGCATGCATGCTGTGATATAAGGTGGATGAACCAACATCTGCATCTCCTATGTGCACTGCGAGTGCCCCTGCTGCCCCAGTGCAAGCCTGACCCCTGCCACATGTTGGTAGTAGCATTAGGTAACAATATAGTGTGCCCTATTCCAAGGGCTCACAGCACTGTACTTAAATATAAAAGCTGTAATGCCAAACACAACAACTGCATAGGTAATACATAGTCATGTGTACAGTATGTAATCATCTAGTTGGGTGCATATCACCATGCTGTCAGTGCCACACTCCACCTGATGACAGCCCAGAATGCCAGTCACAAACTACTTATCCGGTGTGAAGGAGGTCTGTGTTGGTGGGCCACTGACAGTGGCCAGTAGTTCCTGCAGTGCCTTCATGAGTTTCTCCTTGGTGCACCTCCGCATATCATAAAACCTCTTTTTCACCTCCTCAAACAATCTGCCCCACTACACTTGTTATTGATTGCCTCTGTCACCTCCTTCCATGCTGCTATCCTGCATCATGAGGGGATGCCCCCACAGAATGTGGGCTTCCTGGTCAATGCATTCCCATGCCAACACCTGTGTAGAAAAGACAGCAGCTGTATGTGTACATCTCTGACCACAAACTGCCTCATCACCCACAGCACTGTATGAATGGTCCCCCCCCCCATTGTGTAGATGCCAGCTGCAGTTGTGGGGCCAACCAGTGGACAGGATAGGTTCTGTTAAGACCCAGTCACAGGTACGGGAGTGTAGTCCCCCAACAAACATGCATGGTGTTATTATGGGCCACCATGGGTCTGTAAATACATACTAGGTAGCCGCAGGCATGTCCAGAGAGGTTGATGGATGCTGCATAGTGGCCTGCATACCCACTGCTGTGCAGCATGTACACATGCAGTGTGGATGGATGCAATGCACACAGAGGTGTGGGGAGGGTGCTGTCACATGTACACATGCCATGGGCCACATGTGCACCACCCTGCTGGTGGACATGGAACACGGAGGTTGTGCCAAGTGGCTTTGGTGGAGGCAGCTTCTCCACTATGCACTGCCCATGCACTATGACATGAGCCCCCTCACTACCCACCATACGTGCACCCCTTTCTGGGGCCACATGCAATATGTGGTCATCAGACAAGTACTATTGGTGGACAGTTGTCTATGTGCACATGACATATGGGAGCTATCAGCATATTAATAAGCAAGAGAATGTGGGCTGGCATTATAGACAATGCTCTACATTACAGAGCTGTGTATAAAAAGTTAGTTACATCCCACATGCCTTTGTGTGACAAATATTCACTTGCAAACTGTGTGACCCTGAGTAGGTCACATAACTTCCCCGGTGCCCCCATGCTTCCACTGTCTACAGATTGCCTAGTAGACCTTAACCAGTTACCACAGACAGTTACACATGTCAGGAAAGACAGATGCTGACTGCACAATGCACTGCTAGCTAAGCGAGTGCCCCCTTGTAAATGAGCATCAGACAACTGTGCACTAGCATTGTTTAACAAGGCATGCAGCTACAACAAGGTGGGATGCTGTACACTACTGTATGGGCTGCAATAGCCACCTACCTGTAGTTTCCTGTGGCTAAATGTATGTGTGCATAGCCTATCTCCATTCTTTGGCTTACTGGATGATTGCCATTATGCAACACATAAGCATAACACAAAATAGTAACAGAACTGTGCACAGCACTGGTAGAAGACATTTATGCTAGTCGTGGTGCAGCAACTATCTCTTTCCAATGGACAGTTGTCTGTCAAAGTTATTCTGCTGCTGCTTCTTCAGACTGCAATGGTATTAGTGTGGATTGTGATCCTTGAGGGAGGTCCACTTTTGTAAGCAGGCATTAATTAGCACATAATGAAATGCAAATAATGTTTTGCACCTTGCATGTTAGAGTTGCCCAATTTGCATGTTACCTTCCAGTGTATGGCTGTTTGTGACTGTTGCTAATGTATTAGTGAGAGCAAATGACGACTGTGCCACAGTCCCCGCAGACACATGCATTGGCCAGTCACACACCCTGATGACATCAGTGCCATTGCTAATGACAGCATTATGCATTTTCCACAAACATACATGTTTGCAATCACACACAGTATCTAGTATGTGCAAACAACACAAAAGTGCCTTACCTGACTGCACATGCATGTGTCGGTGTGCACATGGCTGCATCCTCCTATCATAGTACAGCATTTTCAGATGCTCTGCATGCATGTCACATCATTTGAGGAAGTAACATCCACAAACAAAAGTCAAACCAGCACATTGTGTGGAGCAGTACACAGCTTTGAGCATGGCTTTCAGAACAGTAGGGTGCCTCAGGAGGAGTGGATGAGGGACAGACATTTCACCTCTCGTGAGGTGGCTGTCCTGGTGAGGGATGCCCTCAATAAAGAGACCTCATTGTTTAGGACCACAGCCAGGGATGTGCCCAGGGCTGAGAAGGCCCAGATTTGGGAGATGATCACAAGGAGGGTCTCCCAGGTGCAGGGCCTTGACCTCACCCCTGCCCAGTGCCATCACCTCTGAGACAACATGACTTGGTCTGTGGAGAGTTCCTGCAACAGCTGCAGGCACAGTGCACTCACAGAGGGATGCGGGCACGAAAAGCAATTTCATCTGTTATCACAGTTTTTGAGCCAAATGGCTACAGCTGTTTGGGTATGGATACACCTATTTCAGACCTTAGCTTCTGATAGCAATTATAGGGCAGCAATACTGTATTGATTGCTATGATTGTATTTGACAGCATGATGTGTGCATGATTTGCAGTGTTTATATACTGTATGTATCCATATCTTGTACATTATCATAGTTCTGTACATGCATTGCATGTGGATGGCACTGTTATTGGAGTACCTGCACTGACATGTGCTGGCCACATGCCCTGCATTATGTATGCTTATTGCAACTGCCAGACATGTGCCCAAGGAACCTTGGAAATCTCTGCTCCACTGGGTGGCACTGATGCCATTTATAACTGCAACAACTGATCTCTTGTAACAATAATCAATATTTTAATTGTACGCTTTCTCTGCCTACTCTATACTTGACAATGATGCCAACTGCAACGGCTACATTTTATCTCTTGTAACAATTGCCCAATTGTTTTGTCTACCACTCTGCATATGAGTTTCTCTTGACAATGCTGCTTTGTGTGCTGCTTTAGTGCAGCCTTGATAGACATGCTATTCTTGTTTGTTGGAATCTCTGTAACTACTCAATAACATGGAACCTTTGTAAAAGAGCACTTGTTCTCAAAGGTGTAATTTCCAAATACATACATACATACAGTACATACCAATAAGCAACATGTTACATATTTACACAGATTTCTGATCCCAACAAACGTGAACATTCTGAGTGTCACAAGCGCTCCTTTAGGCTGTGCTAAACCCTTCCAATTGATTAGACCATCCCTCAGTGGCTGTCAGGTATTTTGTGGCCCCATAGCTGTGGTTTGTTACCAACCCTGCTTTTAGGACAGCAGGTCATAACCTATGTGGAGGCAGCATAGAGTGTCTACCTCAGATTCTGTGTGATGTTCTGCATATTATGGTACAGTGCTGTGTAGTGTCCCCTCCCTGAATGAAGCTTAACCCACCAGGCAGGCTGCCATTCTCGATGTGGTGCTCACCAACCCGGACGTGTTGGGAGGACTGAGGGTAGGGGAGCAACTAGGGTCCAGCAACCAAAAATCTATATGGTTAGACCTGGCCCTCAGGACAAGTAAGGCCTCACCAAAGGCTGAAATCCTAGATTTCAGAAGGGCACTCTTCATCCGAATGAAGGAGCTGGTGCAGGACAAGTTAGCCAGAGTAGACAGCATCAGGAATGTGTAGGTAAGATGGGGGAAATCAAGGGGACCTTTCCTGACGTAAGTCTTGCATGAGAATGATAATCAAAAGAAACAGACACAAGAGACCAACATGGTTCTGTGGAAAGACAGCCAAAAAGAAGGCTTTCACCAAGTACAAGGAAGAACAAGTGAAGCAAGAATGGGGAGAGTACCAAATGAGAACAAGGGAAACCAAGAGGGCAGTCAGAGAAGCAAAGGCAGACACAAACTGCATATTGCAGAGGGGATCACAGGAGGGAAAAAACTGTTCTTTAGATATATTAAGGAAAAAAGACAGAAGGAAGGAGGAATTGTTAGGCTACTAGATGGAGGTAGAGTAATTGAGACAGATGGGCAGAAAACAGCAATTCTTAACAACTACTTCTGTTCTATGTGCACAAGAGAAGACAGAGGGTCACTTCTAGAACATGGCATTAAGGCATGTAAGACTATAAGGGAGATCCCTGAGATGAGGTAGCAAGTAGTTCCCAGTGAAAGAGTTTGGAAAGGGCTAGTAGCCCTAAAGAAACATAAGGCCCCAGGGCCAGATGGAATGCACTCGAGGGTGCCCAAGAAATGGGCAAGAGAACTAAGTGAACTTCTGGTTGGGCTATTTAATAGCTCAGTTGAGCTGGGGTAGTTCCAAAAGACTGGAGGGTAGCAGACATAGTCCTTCTCCATAAGGGAAGGGACAAGAAACAACCAGGTAACTACAGACCTGTCAGTCTTACCTCTATTGTGAGTGAGCTAATGAAGACATTATGTCAAAGCAGACCCTGTGGGCTACCAGGAGCAATGGACTCCAGAACAATAAACAGCATGGGTTCATGTTAGGCAGATCTTGTCAGAGTAAACTGATAGTATTCTTTGACTTGGTAATGAGAGTAATGGGAAAGGGCCATGCTGTGGATTTACTCTACTTCGATGTTAGCAAGGCTTTTGACTCGGTGCCTCACAAAAATTCTCTGAAAAAGCTAGAGGATCTGGGTGTAGCAAAAGACACAAATGGGTGAGAAACTGGTTGGAAGGGGACAGCAGAGGATTGTGGTTAATGGAGTCAAATTGGAAGAGAGAGTAGTCACCAGTGAAGTGCCACAAGGATCAGTCCCCTGGCTCCAGTCCTTTCCTATGTGTTCTTCATTAACAAGGTAGAAGGAATTCAAGGCAATATGTGTCTCTTCACAGAGAACACTAAGCTTTGTGGCAGGGTAGACAGCGAAAAGAAGGTTAGGGAGATGCAGAGACTTGCAAAGTTTAGACAGTTGAAATTTAATGCCAGAAAGTGCAAGGTGATGCATCTATGGAACAAGAACCCCAGGACAGAGTACTGGATGGGGGTAAAACTGGGCACAACTTCTGAAGACAGACACCTAGGGGTCATCATCATTGATTCCCTAAAACAATCAAGCCAGTGTAACAAGGCCTACAGTAAGGCAAATAGCATGCTGGGGTACATAGGAAGAGGGACTGACAGCAGAAGAAAGGAGATATTGCTACCTTTCTATAAATTACTGGTGAGGCCCCACCTGGATTACTGTGCCCAGTTCTGGAGTCCTCAAATAAGGAAAGGTAAGGACAGGCTAATGACAGTGCAATGTAAGGTGACCAAATGATTCAAGGCCAGCAGGGCAGATGTTAAGAGGATCGGCTCAAGGCACTGAACATGTACTCATTGGAGGCCCGATGAGAGGGGAGCGATAGGATAGAGACTTTCAGTATCCTGAAATGAATGAACAAGGTAAACTGTCAAGAAATATTCAACATAAGTAGTGAAACAAGAACACAGTGGTATGAGTGGAAACTGACGAAGATGAGGTTCATGAGGGAAGTAAAAACGTTTTGTTTTACAGAAAAGGTGGTGGAGCCATGGAACAATCTACCAGCTGATGTGGTGGGCTCCAAAACTATTAATGGTTTCAAACATGACTGGACAGAGTGAAGGGCTTAGTTGTTGCTCAGGGTGGTAGTGGTAGGGCAGGGAGCACGGGGATGGGTAGTGTGGGTTAGAACCCTGTATGGACAATGGGTCCTGGGTTTGATGGGGTTTTATGGGCAGACTGAATGGACCAATGGTAGTTTTCTGCTATCATTTTCTATGTTTCTGTGAAGCTCAGGTACCATCATACATACATGTATCACAAGGAAAGGTGGCTGCCCAAGACTAAACTGGTGCTTCCACAAAATGAAAACTAATCCATGCCTAAAAGTGGAACAGCACAGTAACCAACCACAAATGACCTCCAACGTTAGGCCATGTTAAAAAACACTTTTATTGAATAAATAAATGAAAAAGCTGATGAGGACAAGCAACACCCCACCATCAACATTTCATGTAGTGCTTACGCTTTTCCTCAGGCAGCTTTTTTGCATGGATTACTATCATACATACCCCTAGACAAAGTGAGGGTGTAGTTACAGCTGTATCCATGGTCCACTACTGTATGCATCCACAGCTACAGGTTGTAAGGGTCACATGTGTCACTGTGTGTGCCCCACATATACTGCAGTTTGTAGTTCACTGGCAGTGGGCACTGTGCCTGATGTCCACCAGTGGGGCCTCCAGAAGAGGGGAGGCCATTTGGGTCACCAGGCACGCATGCAGCATGTCCATATCCACACCACTGTATGCACTCTAGTGTCAGTGTTGTCATACCACATACCAGTCATGGCCTTGTACATGGCTGCGCAGTGCTGTGTGTTACATGCCATCCATGCCACATGGGTGTGCATGGTACATAATTGTTGTGCCCCTCAGTGCCCCTTCATTCACTAACATATTTTCCATGTGCCATATCTCCACAGCTCCAGTTGCTGGGGTGCAATGTCCCAGGGGATGGACTGCAGAATGAAGATGGATGGGAATACCCATGTCCCAGGCCCCAGTGGCTAGACTTGCCCAAGAGGGAGGGCCAGCAACAGACACAGGCCCAGTGCTCAGCACCATGGCTTATGGCAGAAGTACAACAACCAGTAGTTCGGAGGAAGACCCAGGACATCTGGAAACCAGTCCCAGGTAGGGTCCCTCCAGTACAGCCAAGTAGATGGCCCAATCAGATATGTCTCCATCTGTCTGCATGTTGCACCATCCAGCCCCATGTGCACCATATGGTTGCTTGGTACTGCACATTCCTTATTCATGTGGCAAGCAGATTGCTGGGCTATGTATGTCTTCTGCCACTGTGCAGTGATGTGTATGTTGGGTCACGTGGATTGTCAGGTTGTATCATGCATACATGCTGAGTGTGGCATCTGATGCAGTCCTGTATACTGCATGGCACATACACTGCACCATCTGCACTGTGTCTCTGGGTGGGGCACATGTACAGAGGAATTGGTATGTGGCCATTGAGTATGTACTAAGGCTGTGCATGGGCCAAATAGTATTTCTTGAATACCACAAATAGTAGGCTTCCCGAACATTCAGATGCCCTTCCCAAATAGTTCACTATTTGGCCACTATTTGGGAAAGACTATTCGGTGAGATTTCCAGGTCTCACAGAGCATTGTTGGCCAATCAGAGGCCATTTCTGGAGCTCATAGGCAAGCACACCATGTGACTCCCTCACTTTGAGTTTATTTATTTAGATCTCAGATATAACACCTTTGTGCTATCAGCTCTTTTGCATAAGTTCCACGGCAGTATGACAGACAGGTTACAGTGAAGAACAGATTACAATATCACAAGAGAAACAACATAAGGTGGCATTGTACAATGTATGCCAGAAATGTAGATTAATACAAGAATTGCAGACTGTTGGGGCACAAAACAATAACCCTAAGATCAGCCCATGAGGCTTTGTCCAGGAAGGATTCAAGTGGAAGGATGGAGTGAAAGGTAGGGTAGGAGGTGAGGAAGTGAGGAAAAATGGCGGGGAGGGGCAAGGTGTAGAGGTGGGATGTGGGGAGTAGATTTGAAAGAGGAAGTATACAGGACAGTGGTAGTAAGGGTAAGCTCAGAAAGCAGGTACTAAGTGCTAATTGGGGCCTATAGCAGGGGTAAGTAAATTATAATGGAAGCAGTCACACAAGGCATTAGCTGCTAGGTGCTGACAGAGCTTTAGTTTGAATGAGCCCAATGTGGTTTGAGTGGAGACTTCATAATGCAAAGAGTGAAACTAGAAAGGGGCTCAATAGACAAATGATCTTTGTCCTAAGGAAGTGCGGCAGTGGGGGATCAGAAAGATCTGGTTGTCTGAGCCTTTGGTTCAACAAGGGTTGCTGTAATGGCTAAGGAGCTTCTGAACCGCCGGGGGCATGAGACCTAGGCTAACCTTTTTTGCAAGCAGGCAAGTTTGGTAGGTGAGCCTACCTTTTTTTTTTTTTTTTTTTACAGTTAATCTTGTTATTGTAATTATTGTGATTATACATACAAATACACTACATTCTCCAATATACACTTACATAAATTCTTAATAGGAGAAGGAAAAAACATGTTGTCTGAAGTGTTATACAATGATATTAAAGGGGAAAATTAATGTCAAGAACCAATATGTAGCAGCACAATCTGTATGATAGAGAGAAAATATGGCAATTTACGCTTCAAGGGGTAAAAGGAGTAGATACAAAATAGAATTATGAGCAGTCGTGATTGTAATTTAATACAAGTATGTGTAAGATTGTATAAAGGAAGAACATAGAAAAGAGAAGCATATGTAAGAAAGTGAACAAGAATGAAGAGGGAAAGGGAAGAAGAAAAGGAGAAAAAAAGATAGAAAGAGAGGAGATGAAAAAGGAGGAAAGAGCTAGAAGCGAATGTGACAACCCACCTCTCCCTCTGGGCTGAAACAGCTTTTAGAGAGGTTTCTGTCCTCAGGTATTCGCTGCCACCAGCTGGACTGTCTTCCAGCACGACCTTCAAGTGTACAAACTTGAATATTCAAACGCTCAACTGTACAAGTTAAAATCTGGTAGTGTGTCTCTCTCTTAGGTGGCGGATGCTACACAGAGTTTATCTTGGCCAGTGGAAACCAAATATTACCTTAGAAAAATTACATCACAGTCACAACTGTTGAGCAAGTAAATAGCTTTTTACTTAACAGAAAGTGCACTGAGCATTTACAGGATATATATTCACAACACAAGAGAATAACACTGATACAGGGAAAGTAAACAAATGTTTTTAAACAACAGATGGCAAAAGAAAGAGGCTATTACTGCAACATACTAGCAGTAAACTTACCCTTCCCTGTCCTTACAAGAGACACTGGACCCTGTGCTAACTGCCAGCTCCCATGGACATAGCTTAAAGGGTAGGCACCCAAGCTTAGATTCTTCCTCCATCTTCAAAAGTAAGAAGAACACACTTCATTGTCTTTCAGCCTCTTATGCACCAACCATCTAACATGTATGCATTTAATTGTCCCAATCAGACTGAACACCTATCAATGACCAATTATATTCCCTTTTAACCTTAAGTTTATATCTGAGTGAACCAATAATTTCAAACTGGCCTGTGTGTGGACATGTCCACTCAAGATTTATAACCCAGCTCTTATCTAGCAGCTAGGGAGGACTGAGAATTCCAGCTTCTCAGCTTGCATGAGTGTTTTTTTTCCAGACTGCTAAAAAAAGTGTTTGGAAAATCCAAACATTAACTCCTTCTTTACCATTTCTGTCACATCTCCTACCCCCCCCCCAGATGATGAAGGCGTGTCCCTTGGGCCACCCCAAGTGACACAGCCATTCATGCAACTACTGGGTACTGCCCAAAGTATCCTAGTCATGCCATTAGCCCTGTCTAGATAGACCATCTGCATTTGCTTTTTGTTTGCCACTGCAATGCTGAATGGTCATGTTGTATGCCTGCAGTACCAAACTCCAACGTAGTAGTTGTTCATTTTGCCCACTTGACCTATGAAGTCAAATTAGGGGATTATGATCTGTGACCAGAGTGAATTCTCTCCCTTATAGGTAAGACTGCAGCTTCTGAAGGGTCCACACTATTCCCAAGCATTCCTTCTCGATTGTGGCGTATGCCTTATCTCTGGACAAAAGCCTCCAGCTGAGTACACAACCGGGTGCTCCTCCTGCTGGGTAACTTGGCTCAGCACGGCCCCCAGCCCATGATCCGAGGCATCCACATGGACCATAAACTTTAAGCTATAATTGAGGCTAGCCAATACAGCTGGGCCACTTAAGGCCTTCTTTAGCTCCTGAAAAGTGACCTCACAGCCTTCTGACTATTTCACTGTATCTGGCTTTCCCTTCTTGGTTAAGTCTGGCAGGGGCTTGGCCAGATCGCTATAGTGAGGAACAAATCTTTGGTAGTACCCTGCTGTCCCTATAAATGCCCTGACCTGTTTCTTTGTGGTAAGAGTAGGCCAGACCAGGATGGCATCAACCTTGGCAGGCTCCGGGCGGATGTGTCCACTACCCACCCGGTGCCCAAAGTAGGATACTTCTGCCTTACCTATCTGGCACTTTTCTGCCTTGACTGTCAGACCTGCATTCTTTAACCTATGGAACACATCCTGTACATTTTTGATGTGCTCATCCCAGGTCTGGCTGTATATGGCTATATTATCCATATAAGCCAATGCAAACTCACCTACCCCAGACAGAATGCGATCCACAAGCTGTTGAAAGGTTGCTGGTGCATTCTTCATTCCAAATGGCATTACCTTGAATTCGTATAAACCAAATGGAGTAACAAAAGCTGATCTCTTCCTGGCTGCAGGGGTCAGAGGTACCTGCCAATAGCCGTTTGTTAGGTCTATTGTGGTCAAATACTTGGCTCCCCCCAGTCGCTCCAGGGTCTCATCTGTTCTGGGCATGGGATAGGCATCAGACTCTGTGCAGCTATCAAACCTCTGGTAGTCAACACAGAATTGTGTGGTGCCATCCCTTTTGGGGATCAATGCCATGGGTGATGCCCAGGGGCTACAAGATTCCTGGACTACTCCAAGTTTCAGCATCTCCTTGAGCTCCTCTTTCACAGTTTGCTTAATGTACTCAGGTACCCTGTTGGGGGACTGTTTCAGGGGAACCTGGGTCCCTGTATCCACATTGTGCTCTGTCATCGTGGTGTACCCCGGTTTCCCTGTGAACATGTCCTCAAATTCTCTCAGCACACCCCTAATTTCTTGCACCTGGGCTGGCACCAGCTGTTCAGAGAGTATAAGGTTGTCCACAGAGGATGCAACCTGGGCCTCCCCAAGCAGGTCCATCAGTGGATCCATCTCAGTTTCCTCCTCTGGGGCACTGCATACAGCGAGGACCATTTCCTCCCTGTCATGGTAGGGCTTCAGCATGTTAACATGATACACCTTTCGTCTGCATCTCCTGTCTGGTAGCTCTATCATGTGATTGACATCACTAACTTTTTGGACAATGGGGAATGACCTCTCCCATGCTGCCTGTAATTTATTCTGTCGAACAGGGATGAGTGCCATCACTTGCTGTCCCACCTCATATTCTCTGGCTCGGGCCCCACGGTCATACCAGACTTTCTGCCACTGTTGTGCAGTGGCCAAGTGCTCCTGAGCAAACCCCATGAGCTCCTTAAGGTGGGTCCTGAAGTTCAGGACATACTCCACAACAGACTCCCCTTGGGAGGCATGGTCACCCTCCCATTTATCCTGAATCAAATCCAGGGGCCCCTGCACCCTATGACTAAATAAGAGCTCGAAAGGTGAGAACCCCCGTGGAATCCTGTGGGACTTTCCTGTATGCAAGTAGGAGATGAGGCAAATATTTGTCCCAGTCCCTCTTATGCTGGTCAGCAAAAGTCCTTAGCATGGTCTTAAGGGTGGAATTAAATCGCTCTACCAGACCATCAGATTGGGGATGGAATGAGGAGGTTTAGAGCTGCTTTATCCCACACTTCTCCCACAAACTACTCATTAACCCTGACATGAAATTGGCACCCCGATCTGACAGTATCTCCTGGGGAAAGCCCACCTGGCTAAATATTCCTAAGAGTGCATCTGCCACTGGTTCTGCCTCAGAGGATGTTAGGGCCACTGCCTATGGGTATCTTGTGGCATAGTCGACAACTACCAGGATATACCTCTTGCCAGTGCAACTTGAGGTGCTCAGTGGCCCCACTATGTCCACAGCTACCCTCTTGAAGGGTTCATCAATAATGGTCAGAGGCACCAAAGCTGCTTTGGCCTTGTCCCCCATTTTCCCCACCCACTGGCACTGTGGACAAGTCCTGCAATAATTTGCCGCATCCTTGCCAATACCAGGCCAGAAGAAATTGTTGGTTAGACACTTTTTCGTGTGCCTCACCCCCAAGTGTCCTGAAAAAGGGATATCATGGGCAAGGGCCAAAAGCTGCAGACGGTGAACCTTAGGGGCTACCAGTTGCTGGAGCACCTCACCATCTAGCCCCTCCTCCATTGTACATTCTCTGTACAACAGCCCATTGTCCCAGTAAATGGACTCTTTACCTCCTTGAGGACCCTCAGCCCTATGAGTTATTTCCCTCAGTTTTTGCAAGGTAGGGTCAGTTAGCTGTGTAGCACTCAGCTGCCCTCATCCGACCCTTCCCAGTGCCCCTTCAGCAAGAAGTCCTGTGAGCTCCTCTATTTGTGACTGGAGTTCTGGACTGCTGCTTCTAGCCAGCCCCTCCTCAGTGCTAGACACTTCCTCAGCTGCTGAGAGTGAGGCTGGACCACCCGGAGTCACCCCCTCTTCACCCTCAAAAGCTTGCCCTTGTGCCTGACTATGAGTTACAACACACACTAGTTTTTTCCTGGGGTCCAAATCATTCCCCACAATCACATTTACAGGGAGGTCCTTTGCAACCCCACCTCCTTTTCTCCATGGCCCCCTTCCCAGCTCAGGAAGACTCTAGCCATTGGTATTTGGACTGCTGGCCCTGTGAATACCAAGACCTTGGAGTATTTCCCAGGCACCATCTGCTCCGCCCGGATGAGATCCTGCCTCACCAGGGAGATGTAAGTGCCTGAGTCCCTCAGTCCCTGTGTTACTGTCCCATTAACTACAATGGGATGCATATTTTCATCAGAGGAGAGTGGTTCTTCAGGCTGGGCATACCCCACAAACACACCAGTGCTCTTTTGATCACCCCCTCCCCCATACCTCTTCCCCTTAACCATTTTCTGAGGGCAGTTATATCTCAAGTGCCCCACTTGATTGCAAACATGACATTTCTTGGGTCCTGTCTCTTGAGTCCATTTAGAACCAGAGGGTTATGCTTTGGGCTCAGGTGCAGGCTAGTTTCCTTTGGACTACCCCCCTTGGGATCCCTTATAACTATGTGCTGCCCTCCCACCATAAGACTTACACTATGCATATGGCCGGCTAGATAGACACATGTCAGCGCTCGCTGCCACCTTTTTTGAGGAGGTGCACACCCTGTCTAGGAGCCATACACGCATATGCTCACATACAATTTTAAGGAATTGTTCTCTCACCAATGCATCTTTGATTAGTTCTACAGTGTTTGCTTTAGCCCCCTCCACCCACCTATCAAGGTAAGTACACAGCTGAACCTGCAGTTCTGCATAACTGTCTTCTGGGCTTTTCTTTAACTCCCTAAATTTCCTTCTACAAGCCTCAGGAGTTAATTCAAAATGTTTCAGTAACACTGTTTTGATTTTATCATAATCAGCATAGTCTTCATTACTCATTTTAGAAAATGCAGGCAAAGCCCTCCTCGTAAGTAAGAGTGTGAGATAAGTTGACCAGGAAGCCTTAGTCAATTGGAACTGGTCACATACCGTCTCAAATGACCTTAAAAATAAATCAAGGTCATCTCCCTCTTTAAACTGAGGAAACAATTTAGAATTCATTTTGGCTTCATGAGGTAAACTCACTCTACCATTACTCACTGTTTGCTGGCTGCGCAGGATCACCATCTCCTTCTCATGCTGTTGTCTCTGGAGTTCATGCTGTCTTTTCTCTTTCTTCATGTTCCTTCTCTTTGTCTTGGCATTCTCTTTCTCTTTCTTCATGTTCTTTCTCTGCTTCCAGTCTTTTTGTCTCTGCCTCCCATCTTTTTGTTTCTGCATCCAAACTTCTTGCTTCTGCTTCAGCATCCAGTCTTTTCCCCTCAAATGCCTTGTCTTGCAGTAACAGCTGCAGTCACAGAGCATCAAGCTGGTTTGGGGGGTCTGCTGCCTCAGGTCCTGACTCACCCCCAGTGACTGTCTGCTTCTGGTCATGTGCCACGAGGATAGCTATGAGGTCTGCCCTTTTCTTGTGTTTTAGACCTTCAAGCTGAATCCCCTTTTCCTGGTACCTTTCACAAAGCTGTTGCACAGTAAGTGAGTCATATTCCATGGAGTTCATTCCCTACTGCTGTGCTATACTGTGCAAACTAAAAAAGAAAAAAAATGTTGTACAAGTATATTCCCTTATATATCCTGTTTTGCAACATTAAGGTAACTGTTCCACTGGCAAACTCTGTATCTCAGTGTGCTACACAGTCCGTTATCGTCACCCCACCACTGCCAACCAATTGTGACAACCCACCTCTCCCTCTGGGCTGAAACAGCTTTTAGAGAGGTGTCTGTCCTCGGGTATTTTCTGCCACCAGCTGGACTGTCTTCCAGCACGACCTTCAAGTGTACGAACTTGAATAATCAAACGTGCAATTGCACAAGTTAAAGTCTGGTAGTGTGCCTCTCTCGGGTGGCGGATGCTACACTGAGTTTACCTCAGCCAGTGGAAACCAAATATTACCTTGGAAAAATGACATCACAGTCACAACTGTTGAGCAAGTAAATAGCTTTTTACTTAACAGAAATTGCACTGAGCATTTACAGGATATATATATATATATCCTGTAAATATATATATATTTTATATATATATATATATATATATATATATATATATATACAACACTAGAGAATAACACTGATACAGGAAAAGTAAACAAATGTTTTTAAACAACAGATGGCAAAAGAAAAAGGCTATTGCTGCAATATCAACTAAACACAAAAGAAAACAGCACTTGCAAGTCAGAAATAAATACAAAAAGCCAAATTAGCAATGAAACAAACAGCCAGAGCCCATGGCTACAGCCCAGCGCTTAGAGTCCAAGGCTATTACTGCAATATACTAGCACTAAACTTACCCTTCCTTCTCCTTACAAGAGACACTGGACCCTGTGCTAACTGCCAGCTCTCACGGACATAGCTAAAAGGGTAGGCACCCAAGCTTAGATTCTTCCACCAGCTTCAAAAGTAAGACGAACACACTTCATTGTCTTTCAGCCTCTTATATATTCTCCTGGTAATAGGTAATGCCTATTCCCCTGTTGAATGCACCAACCATCTAACATGTATGCATTTAATTGTCCCAATCAGACTGAACACCTATCAATGACCAATTATATTCCCTTTTAACCTTAAGTTTATAATTGAGTGAACCAATCATTTCAAACTGGTCTGTGTGTGTGGACATGTCCACTTGAGATTTATGACCCAGCTCTTATCTAGCAGCTAGGGAGGACTGAGATTTCTAGATTATCAGCTTGCATGAGTGTTTTTTTTCCAGACTGCTAAAGAAATGTGTTTGGAAAATCCAAACATTAACTCCTTCTTTACAATTTCTGTCACAGTGAGATTCCAATGTGAACATATAACAACCATGGATTAAGTGACGATATGTGTAGATGAGTTTAAATATTTACAATAGTCCTGCTAGCATTTATTATATAAATTAAGTCGGTCAGAGGCTAAGTGTGACATACAATCAATGATGGCGATTAAGATAGTTGTTTGAGAATATCTGGGAGAGTGGAATGATGTTGGATCGCCAATGCATTAGTATAAGGTGTTTAACTTGAAGGAATAGTATGGATAACCACCTATTCTGAGAATGGGATATTTTGTATGCATGAGCATGGAAATACCAAGTATGCAATGTTTTGGATCTAATGCAAAGGATAGACCAATCATTTTCATTGCAAAGAAATGAATATGATGCCAAAGATTGCATATGGAGGACAATGCCATAAAATATGTAGCAAATTGCCATTGGGGGAGTTACAGAGCCAACAATTATTGTTGTTCATTAAGCCCATTTTGCAAAATCTCAGGTGTTTATGTACCATAGATGCAGAATTTTGGTTTGTATGAGTGAACTGCAATTATCCTTGAAAGATTTATGGCAGGATAGCCAGCAGTTATGCCACTGTGAATTGGTTATGCTATAATTTAAAAGGGTACTCCATTTATTTTTTGCAATGATAGATTGATCTGTAATTGTATTTCTGATATGTTTGTAAATGATACTATTTAATTTAGAGTTTGTTTTGATCCATTTAGAAATAAAAGTATCATATGCAGATTGATGAGGAATAGTAGGAAGATGAAGGTTCATGTTGTGCGTAACTGTAAATATTGTGATTCTACCATTTAATTAGAGCCAGTTAGCCTGAGCATAAAAGTCACAGGTATGATAGAGGACAGCAGACAGTTGTTTCTGAAAGCAAGGTTTGGAGTACTTCTGATACCTTAAACATGCCAAAAAATATATACATATTTTTTTTCTCTACAGGCTTTTTTTGGGTCAGTATTATTTGTTTGAGCATTGCCAGAAAAGCTGGTTTGGCTTTCTGACTCGGTATTTTGACCTTGTTGCTGTGCTCAGTTACAGGGACCAGGAAGACTGTCTGCTAACACCCCTCCTCCACTGCCCTCTGACACACAGATTCAGTGTGATTTTTTTTGGTGAAGCACATTTTGTTTTTGTGCTTTGTTTTTGCTGTTGTCTGGTTCCACGCTCAGTTCCCTGCACTACTGAAGTGGGTGTTTGAGAACTTCTCCTCCTGTAGCTCACTGCACATGATTTGCCTATGTGTGCATAATATCTGATTATGTTAGGCTGAGCCCTGTATATACAGCTTACTGCGCACAAGTTGCATGTGACTGCATAATATATTTTTCATGAGGCTGGGCCTAGTGGCCTTTAGCTGTGGCAAACAGTTTCTGAGTAAACTTCGCACTTCTTAGCCAGACAGGCATGACTCACTGAGTTATTGCTGTTAGTCATCTGGTTCAGAGCTTGGATTCCTGTATAACTGAGGAGTGTGCCTGCTTACTCCCCTCTTCCACAGCTCACCACACACGATTAACCTGTGCATCTGAAATATACTGTTTCATGGGGCTGTGCCTTGCATGTGCATGGCTGTGTGCATGTTTTTTTTTTTAATTAAACTACTGCAGTTCTTAATGGGACAGGATTGCCTCGCTGAGTTGAGTGTGTGTCATCTGTCAGTTCCTTGCTCTGTTCCATGTATGACTGATGAGGTTGCCCCCGTCTTAATAGTAGTGTTTTTTTATTTGCTGCTTATTTTTGTGATACAGTACACTTACTAGGGTTGGCATGTGTATTATTGTTGTTCCATAATCATTAAGTAAAGCATCACATGCACAGGCACTACCTAGTAGTAGTATGTTTTTTACACAGTAACCGCTAGTGACCTGATCCATCATGTCCTAGCAACCTCACAAACATGTTTGGTCCAGCACTAGCAAAGCATCTGAACTGCTGGCTCCAATCAGTATGGGAGACAATGATAGACCCAAAAAAGTAGAGCACTTCTAAGAGATTACTGCAGGTACTCTCCTTGGGCTGTCTAACCCCAAAACAATCTCTGCAGAACAAAGGAAGCATTCAGTGGGGCAGTAACAAAATATAGTTAAGAGCAGAGTATAAAGTTGTCAATACAGTTATTTGTGCTAAGGCTGAAGGCTGCCAATAGAGCACCAGTGCTTTGATGGGAACCTGGTCTTTGTCAGGGGGCATGTCGGCAACATACAAACGCACTTGAACATACAACCCTTCAAGAAACACACACCATAAATAACTCACAATAAATCAGACTGATATGTCCTTCTAACAAAACAATCATAAGGTAACATGCCCAAGGATGAAACACTACGTCAGGATTACAAAACATAGTAAGACCAGTTCATAAAGTGGCACTAGACAGTGTGCTATGCAATATCTTGCAAAATTACTGCAAAATTCCACAGTATGCTGCAGGGAGCAGTGTAATTCAATGGAAATTAAGCCCTCCTGTCATGCAGTAGTTTGTGGCATGTCATTTACTGCAAAGTATTCAATTGCATTCTGTCTTTCTTGCTCAACTGTATTATTACTGATACATGATCCAATTCAGACTAGGGGTGAGATAGCATACATAGACAGACGGGTGTCTCTCTGTATTCAGCGGGCTCAAATATTTTTCTCCCCAAAAGCATTAGCCTTTTAGTTCTGGTAGCACTTGGAACAGTACTACTACTACTACTACTACTGCTACTCCAGTAATACTACTAGTTCCAGAGTAACCACTTGTTTCATCTGCACGGTCACTGTCATATCCTTATATGCCAGTAGGAGGAGGGCATTAAGAGCATACATGCCTTTGCAGGAAGCAGCAGACACTCCCACTACTGCCACTATGGCTAGCATCCACAGCCAGTGTACTTCCCACCACCACCTGTGCCATTCTTGCAGCAGCCATCCATTCAGCTGTCACCACCATCACATAGAAGATAAAAATTGTCGTGGGTTAAGAACCTTAGGCCCATCAAGTTTGGCTTCCGTTGCGTTGTATTTGATTACAGCTTCTGACCCTCCCACTGCTTTACCTCAATAATTCCTCCGATGCCTGTTCCATGCATGTTTAAATCCATGCACAGTGTCTTCCCACCACCTCCTGTGGCAGACCATTCCATGTGTCCACCACACTATCTGTAAAGAAAATCTTCCTCACATTCTCTTAACCTGTCACCTTCCAATTTCATGTCATTTCCACTGTTCTTGTACTACTCCTATATTGGAAGATGTCTTCCCCTGCACCTTGTTTATGCCCTTGAAGTACTTCAATGTTTCTATCATGTCCCCTCTCTCCCTCCTCTCCTCCAGCAAGTACATATTGAGATCTTTTAATCTCTCCTTGTATGTTTTGTGGTGCAAGCCCTGTACCATCTTTTAGCCTTCTCTGGACCATCTCCAGCCTGTTGATGTCCTTTCAAGTTCGGCCTCCAGAACTGCACAGTACTCCATGTGAGGCCTGACCTGGGTTTTATATAACAGCATCACTGCCTCCATCCTTCTGCTAGTGATACCCTGCCTATGCACCCCAGCATGCCACTAGCCTTGCCTGCTGCTTTTGTACACTGCTTTGACATCTTCAGGTCATCTGAAATGACAACCCCTAGGTATTTTCTTCTCTCTGGTGACTGTCAGCAACTCCCACCCCCACCCCATTCTGTAGCTCTCCCAGAGTTTCTATGTCCCAGGTGCATAATTTTGCACTTCTTTGAATTAAACCTCAGTTGCCACTCCTCAGACCATTTCTCAAGCTTCTCCAGGTCATTCCTTATTTTCTCCACCCCTCTGGAGTATCCACCCTGTTACAGATCTTGGTGTCATCTGCAACCAGGCAGACCTTTCTATCAGCCCCTCTGCAATGTCACTAATGAAGACATTGAACAGATCTGGCCCAAGGACTGATCCCTGAGTTACCCCATTGGTCACCCCCTCTCCCCAGACTGTACCCCATTTAACTCCACCTTCTACCTCCTGTCCATTACCCAGTTTCTAACCCAGTTTACCACCTTGTCTCCTATGCCCAGACTACCCATCTTGTTAACCAGCCTCCTATGTGGGATGGTGTTGAAGGCTTTGCTGAAATCGAGGTAGGTGATGTCCACCCTCCCGATTTACTTCCTTCATCACGCAGCTGAAAAAACTATCAGATGCATCAGACACGACTGCCCTGCTGTGAATTCATGTTGCCTAGGGTCGTGGGCACTGATGGCTTCTACATGTCCCACTGTCCTTTCTTTATGCAGTGCCTCCATGATCTTCCCCACTACTGAGGTGAGGCTGACTGGCCTATAGTTCACTACCTCCTCACTACTGCCAGATTTGTGCAGAGGGACCACGTGCGCCCTCGTCCAATCCTCTGGCACCACTCCTATGTTGAGTGACTCAGTGAATAAGGCTGCCAGAGGTTCTGCTAGCTCTCTTTATAGCTCCCTTAATATCTCAGGTGCATGCCATCTGATCCCATCGCTTTGTCTACCTTCAATTTAGTGAGTTCCTGCAGGACACTGTCCCTGTGAATGGACTATTGTCCATCTCTTTCCCCATTGGCCTCTTTTGCTCAGCTGTGGTCCCTGTCCTCCTCCTCTTCAATGAATACAGAACAGAAGTATTTATTCAGTATTTCTGCCCTTTTCCATGTCTCCTCCTTGCACTTTCTTCCTGCTCTTTGAGCCTTACAATCCCCCTCCAGGTTTCTCATGATGGCCTGTCCCTTTCTTTACTGTCTGTGCTAAACTTCCCACTGTTTGCACCTTAGCTGTCCTTACCACCTCCCTGCTTTCCTCAGACACTCTAGGTACACCTCCTTGTCCTCCTCCCTTTGGGTCTCCTTATATTTCCTGAACCCTGCCCTTTAGGCTTTATTTTGTATGCCACCTCATTTGAGAACCATAGGTTTCCTCCTTCTCTTGCCTCTGAATACCAATCTGATGCATTGGTTTGTTACTTTCTCATCGGCTTCTTTTGGGTACATCCACTGCACTTCCACCACTCCTTCCTGTCTCCCCTTTCTCCAGGGCTCTTTTGATACCTCTCCCCATTTCAGCGAAGTCTGCATTTTTGAAATCCAAAACCTTCATCCTAGTGTGACTTGACTGAGTTCCTATATTAATGCTGAATCACACTGTGTGGTCATTGCTGGATCCCAGTTGCTCTTCTACCTGGACATCTGTGATTCTGTCCTCGTTGATCATTACTTGATCAAGAATTGCCCTGTCCCTGGTGTGAGCAAGCACAAGCTGTCTGAGTCCTGCCTCCTGTAGGGAATCTATGATGCCTCTGCTTCTAGCTGAAGCAGCTGCCTGGGTTGTTTAGTCTATGTCTGGCATACTGAAATTCTCCATCAGCAGAATTTCTCTTTTCATTGCCATCTCGTGTATTTCATCCACTAGCTGCCCGTTCACTTCCTCCCCTGTCCTGGAGGCCTTTATATTACCCCTGTGTGTATTGCTGAGCCATTTACTGGTTCAAGGGTCTGAGCCCTGCACCTGTGTTGCCTTTATACCCTCTCTGACATACAGGGCTACTCCCCCCTTATTGCCCACCCCACCTTCAACATAGCATAACCCAGTACATTTAATTTCCCACCCTTGATTAACAGTGTACCAGGTTTCAGCAACTCTTGTTGCTTGCCAACTGCAAAAATGATCAGGTAAACAAGCTGCTTTACATGCCTCCCAATATGTCTCCAGTGACACCAAACAGGTACAACCAATGCAAAAGCAAAACTGTACACCACACTGCTGCTGTGAGTAACTGTCTACTTCTCTAATGCTATAGTTTACCTCACTACTGTTGCTGTACGCTTTTGGTCAGGTACCTCCCTACTGGGCATCTCATGTCCCGTCTCCATTACCCTTGCCTTCTGTAGTCCTCCAACTGATTAAATAATGAACTCTGACTCAGCAACAGAGAAATCGGGTCGTCTCTCTGCTTGTCCTATTTACCTCTCCGACCAGCTCCTCCTCAGCTGTGATCGCAGACACTGCTACCACTATTCCTAAGTCCATGGCCACAGCACCTTCTTCCCCTGTGACTGTGACCATGTGACTTGTGACTATGAACAGCGTTGATCCAATGCAGTACTTGTTATTATTTTCCCAGTGCTATGTATGTGGTGTGGTAGATCAAGTATGCCACATGTGCCTTGTGCTGCATTAGTGATAGCTCTATGTTAGTCATTGAAGTATTGCTGATGGGTATATGGTACACCAGGTTAGAAAGAGGGCTTAATGGTGTTATTTAAGTCCTTTTTAACCTACCCTTAACAAAGGAAAAACACCTCTCCTGGCCGAATACCGAATAATGAATATTCGAATACCTGGGACTCGAATACTGAATATTTGGCCAAATATTCGAATAAAGGTATTCACATAGTCCTAGTACATAATGTTGGCCTAGTGATCCCACAGCTGCTGCAGAACAGCCTATGTTGGGCACAGCATGGACATCTGTCCACATACCACAGTGGTGTTTTTTCACACAGGGTATCCATGTAACTGTGTCAGCAATGGCATAAGTGTACGGCGGTGTGTCTGGCTGCCATCAGTGCTGACTCAAGGCAGCAATGTTATCACTGGTGATGTCACAGCTTGCTACTATTGTTCCAGAATGCACATGGGGTTGGTACACATCACGGTAGACACTGTGGCAACCATACAGACACCATAGCACCATTCATAGTAATGTCACACATTAAGTACACACATCTCACCCAGCCTTGACTGCAGCATTCCTGTGGTGTGTAGTCCACTGTACAATACTACAGCACTATTGCATGGCCATGACATGTGTGACAGCTGTGTCTGTCCTACTGAGGTCAAATAGGAAAACTGAAGGCAATATGCCCATGATGTTTTCCATCCAAGATCCCTTGTCTGTAAGTGGAAATACCATTCAGCAGCCTCTTATCAAGTTTGTTTTAAAGGCCATCTTGTTTTTACTAACGATTATTTCCAAAGATAAGGTATTCCAAGTTCCCATCGCCTTGTGAATAGTAATATTTCCAGTTATTAGTGTTGTACTTGAATCTGTGTAACTGAATGAGGATGCCCTGGTTTCTATCTGTTCGGCTTATAGCAAAGCTCACTTGTAAACAAGTAGGGTCATTTATTACATCCCATAATAGCAACAGATCCCCTATGTGTCTCCTTTGTTCTAATTTCATTAGCTGTAATGCCTCAAGATGGGCTTGGTATTCCATGTGCTTAAGTCGATGGATTTATTTAGTGAACATTCTTTGTATTTTTCAATGTGTAATATATCAGTTTTTTGTAGGGTGTCTAGAACTGTGAACAATAATCCATATGTGGCCTGACATAAGATCTATAAAGTGGAGAAGTACCTTAGCATGCCTGAGGCTATGTTTCTTTTCTATATTCCAAATGATTCTATTTGTCTTGCCTATAACTTCATTTGGTTGCTTGGAAAAGCTTAGATCCTCTGTGATTATGATTCTCAAGTCTTTTTCCATTACTGTATTAGTTAATGGAATGTTTCCTAAACTATATTGATTTTTTTTAGCCTAAATGCATAATTTTGCATTATTTTGTATTCAGTTTCATGCCCAATGTTAGTGTCCAGGTGTTGATATTCTGCAAATCCTTTTGCAATGTACTAATATTTTCAGTGGTTTCACATCCCCCATTTGAGATCATCTACAAATTTTGTGTTATCACTAGTTATGTTATCTGTCAAGTCTGCCACAAAACCCCAAAATATATAAGGGCCCAGCACTGACCTCTGAGGGACCCCACTTGTAACTGCAGATGTTTCTGAGTGTAGGCCATTTATGACCACTCTCTGTGTTCTTCACTCAAGCCAGATTTGGTTCCAATTAATGTAGTGTGGAGCAACCTGTCTTTTTGTTAATTTTACAGCTATGTGTTCGTGAGGTACTTTATCAAAAGCTTTGCTGAAATCAGTAAAAATAATATCATAAGGTGTTTTCTCATCTAGATGTTTACTAATTTGTTCATAAAAGCAAAGCAGGTTCATTACACACGACCTGCCTCTCACAAACCATGCTGGGAGCTGTCAATGTTTCCCAACTGCAGTTCGATCCTGTTTTTATAATACCCTCTAGTACTTTCCTTTCCAATCAAAGATGTCAGGCTAATTGGCTTATAGTTCTTTGCTTTTAGATTTATCTCCCTTTTAAAGATAGGCGTGATATTTGTGGTTCACCAGTCCTTTGGTACGACACCAGAGTTTACACTCTCTTCAAAAGTTTTTCAAGGGTGAAGTATCTGTTTTGACATCAGTTTAATCATTTTGCCCATGATGTTGTCTGGGCCGGTGAACAGTCCTTTTATTTTATTGATCTTTTCACTTACTTCTTCTTCACTTATCCTGACAAAATCACCTCAAAATTTCGAGTTACTATGACTTGAGTGTTTGGTGGAGTAGACACTGCAAAAGTAAGCATTTAGAATGTTTGCCATATTTTCGGTTCATGTATAACCTTATCTTTACATTGTAATGGTCCTACTTTGCAGGCTGAGGTTTTAAATGAGTTTATGTACCCACAGAAACATTTAGAGTTGTTTTGGTAGCACTTATGGCTAGATTTATTTCAGTCATCCTTTTAGTTTCGTATTTTTGTTTACATTTTTTCAGTTTCTTTATATTTGTCCCAAAACAGAGGACTGAATGTTTTTGAACTTTTATAAGCTGTCTGTTTTTGCCTTGTTTCTTGATTTTGTAATTTAACCACGTAGGTCTATGTTTGTTATTATTGGTTTTGTTTTGTATTTAGGTATATATTTATTAGATATTGTAAGTATATATTTTTTAGGTTACGCCACATATGTTTGGCATCACAGCAATCCAATAAATTATCCCAATTTGTACTTTGAAGTGTGTTAGTAATTTTGATTGAGTTAGTCTTTTTATAGTCATAGAAGACACTATTTTTGGGTTGTGAATTATGAGAGAAATTTATATCCAGAGTTACCACATTATGATCATTAGTACCAAGAGGAAACCCCACCCTACAATTTTTAATTGCTAAACCCTCTATTCCTAACACTATATCCAAGATGTTTTCACCTGTCATTGGTTTTGTTACATACTGGTTTAGCATAAGCTGATCAGTGGCTTCCTGAAAAAATTTGCTTTGTACTGTGCTTGCCACAGTTTTGTTCCAGTTTATATCCCTCATATTCATATCCCCTAAAAATATTGCCGTGCACTGTATAACTTGTGTCCCTCTCAACCAGACTCCACGGCTTAGTAAATGGCACAGATTGTGGGCATTCCTCTGATATGCCTCAGACTGCCCATGACATGTAGCTGTGGGGTAGCTGGGATAGTGTGCAAGGGGCAGCACCCCACTGTGAATGCCATCTGGGGTCTGCTGGACCCCTGCAATGCACACTCCAACTTAGTGTGTACTCACACCTCAGATATACTGCATGTAGTAGCAATCTGCACCATGAATACAGTCCAATATCCATACAGTGGGGTAGGGGTGACTAACATATGTAGTAGTAGAAGTTTTAAATTTTGACAGGATATAAACTTTAGGTCTGAGGGACCTATTTTACAAAGTTCTCCTGCATTTGACATAGAAAACAGACAGATTTCAAATTTTAAGTGAAAATTATTATTACCAAATCCAAGGACCCAGTTGAAGACCTCTAGAGATTGTTAGTTTGAAGTGGCAGCCCTGGCCCTGTTTAACTTGCCACCAAGATCATTGAGGGAAGCCCTGTCAGCTGAGGCATTTAAGAGGGACTGAAGGTGCATCTGTTTAAAGAAGCATTTAAGAACTATTTATGAGTTTTAAGAACAAACTGACTGCTAAATTATTTATTTTAATAAGAATTTTAGTTTGTGTTATTGTTTGAAGGTTGGAACAACCTTCAAAATTCCCTGAGGCTGTCAACCTTAGTCAAAATGGCAACCTTCAAAACATTAATCAGACAACATGTCAGGGATACCTGCAACTGCTTCTCTTAACTCTGCTATTACTTGTCATGTCCTCTCCCCAGCTGTGCTCATCCACTTGATACTATCCTAAAGGTCTTCCTCTAATACCCTGGTCCTCCTGCTCCTTTTCTTTTCTCCCTTTTCTTTTCCTTTCCTGGAGCATCTGCCTGTACTCTGAATCCACTGTCCTTCTGTTGCATCCCCATCTTCCTTATGCCAATAGCACTTTACACTGAAGTAAAACATACATGTATGCTTTTGCATTTGGAGCATATTAAGCCAGTTATATATGAATTTAGTGTAAACACATCTCTTGTTTGTTGTTCATACCATTGTCATATTGTTGCTATTGTACTTCCTTAGCCTTGTATTTCATGTTATTATGTTTCAGCACTGTTTTCACTGACCAGGCACACTTTGTAAATGAGTGTTTGCTCAATCTGATTAAATAAAGATTGACTGATTGATTCATTGTTGCTTGTGATTGCTATCATTAATACATGTATTGTTAATTGTATTGTTAACAATACATATATTGTTGCATTGTTAACAATACATGTTTTGTTGTAAGGTATTTCCGAAAACTGAATAAATAATAAAACAAATTGTCATATATTTATTGTACTTTGCCTGCCAGTACTGTGTCCACAGTCACTGGGATGGAGTGCTAACAAATAAACCTCTACTTACTTACTTAACTATAATCAAAGAGTACAATATTGGATTTACAATTTGAAATTTTTATACAATTTGGAATAAACAAACATTAAAATAGATTATGCAGTTGTTGACAGTTCACAATTCTTTCATCCTTTCGTTATCTTTACACAGGACTAACAAATCAGTTACATTTCTAGATACTGTACATAGTATTTGAATAAATAGATTCAGTCAATTTACACATACAGTTCTCAGTTAAATCAACATTTAAAGCTTGCACAAAGTATTTAGTTTAAGCCATTTTTAATTTAGGTGTTATTTTCATTCCACAACTTGGCAATGTTATAATGTAGTTTCATCCTCCATGTAGCTCTGCAGTGTGACATTTTTTCACCCATTGCTAGGTGACCTGACTGTGAGATCTCTGCATGATTATGCAGGCGTAGTGAGGTACCCATTTGGGAACAGGTGGCAGAGAACACATCTGACTGTGCATCACCATGCAAAGAGGAGGCCAAGATTACTGAACTAGCAGCAACTGCTCCTGCAGTGGAGGGTGCAATGCAAGAGGTGGCAGCATGGCATCAGCCTGCATGGTGTCCAAGCACACAGAAGGGAGATTGTTGAACAAGTGGCGGCTCCCACAGCTGCGTAAAGTGACTCTTCAGAAATTCCATCCACACAGTGTGATCTTGCCATTCAGTGGAGTGAAGTCAACCACCTAGGTAAAGTTGTTGACAAAATGCGCTAGCAGCAGAACCGAATAGAGGGTCAGCAATTACAAATCATTGCTATGCTCCAAATTCTAATTGGTCAGAACCAGGCCCAATAGTCTTTTTGTTTTATTTCTTAACATCTATTGTTGTTCTGTCTTTATTTTTTCTCACTTTCTCCCCCCCCAAAAAAAATATTAAAAACACACCCAAGAAAATTATTAGGGGGGAAAAAAATCCTGTCCTGCACTTTCCTTCTTTTCCTATTTAATTATCTTTTTACATGCAGAAAAAGTATTTTTTTTTTTTTGCATTAATGTTTTCTCCATATTGTATTGTATTAAAGCAGCAGTGCATAATTTGGTAATAATTTGGACCTATACTGTTTTATTCAGTTTTCAGTTGTCCCTTATCTACTGACCCGTATGATACCCTTTCTTTCACAATTAATTTTATTCTGCAATATAAAATGGGCATTAATGAAAGGTCCAATGATGACTTGCCATTGGGCAGAAAGTATCACCTGACCATTCGTTAATGCCCCAGTAGACCAACAGTTGGCATGCTGATTGTAAAAAGCTTTTGATTTTTTGCTTTTTGCAGTTAGCTAGCCCATTTTATAAGTGCGATGACCCACTGCAGCCCATGGGTGTATCAGGTCATTAATGCACTTCAGCTGGTTGAAGTCCCAGACAAGCCCTGTGCCTCAGTCACAATGCACTTCGAGGCATGCATTAATGCGTGAATACACCCATGGTCTGCTATGGGTTATAACCTACATACTCCTTATTTTTAAGTTGACTTGTATGCGCAGTGCACAAGAAACATATTGAGGTAGTACAGCATTGCAGAGGTGTGGTAGTGTTGTGGCCAATGCAGTGGATGCTTTAATGAGTGCATCCCTTGGCCACCAATTAATGCTGCAGCTGCCGATGAGATCAGTTTCAGAGCGAGCGCCACACTTGAAAGAAATCTGCAGCTGCAATCAGGGGCAGTTTCATCATTGCAGTGGAAGTCCCCCTCCTCCCAACCAGGCACAAAGCAGGACAACAGATTTAAATGTTAGCTCCTGTGGTCGCAAATTCTCTCACTGTAAGTATTACCTGAGCAACCACTCCCGTCGTCACGGGCAAAACCACACCACTGGGTTTTGTCTTAACGCCGCTTTTATTTGATCAAATATCTCACACATGGCTGTGGGACTTCTACAATGGAGAAGTTCCTGATTACAATTTACAGTAGCTTTTTATAAGCTAGATTTTGCACTCTTATCTTGAAAATACCAACATTTCAGTATAAGCCAATCATAAGACAGCATAACAAGTTTTCAGCAATGTAAAATAAAACATGCAATTCATTTCTTTCCCATTACTGCTTGATACATATGCCTGGTCAAGCTGACCTGAGAAGAGACAATGAGTTTCACTCACACCATAGCAACGTACAGCTTATCTTCAATGCCACTACGTGCTCTTATCTTTATATTTTATCCAAGCCTGCCATGCAGGCTGGTACAACCAGTTCTGCTCAGTTTTATCTAGCTTTGTTTTTACAAATGTACTTCAAGTAACCTCAGTACAAATTCTATAACCCTTAAAAGAACAAAACATGAACTCAGAAATGTCTACTACATTCATTATTACTTTGTTACAGCATGGCTTTTAAAGCAAGCATAGCTTCAAGGCATTTAATAGCAAATATAGCTTTAGGATATATAAAAATTCCCTCACACTCCCTCCCACTGCTACCCACCCCACACCCTCCATTCTCTGTCCTCTGCTGACATTGGGGTGCTCAATCCTTCTGTCAGCATGTATCCCCTCCCCCCATTAATGTGGCACACTGGGAGCTCACCCCAGTGTGCTCAGAAAAATACTTCTTTGATGTTTCTGACACTGAGATGCCCACTCCTGGTGTCAGATGCACCACCCCATGCCCTTTTGTTCTCAGCCAACCTCGGGGTGCCCAATCCCTGGGTCATCATTGATCCCCCCAGTACTCTGCCATACTGAGATTCCACCCCAGTGTGCCAAAATCCATTTTGTTAATATTTCACCTGTAAAATAGAAAATAGTCCTACAATGTATTTTTTTTAAACCTGAAAAAAAAACAGAAAAAAGTCCCTTGTCGTTCCCACTGGCAACCCTCCCTCAACCCACACCCTCCCTCTGCACACCCCACCTCCTTGCCCCCCCTCACCCATACTTACCTCTGGATGTCGGGACCAGTGATTTCTGTGGACCAGGAACACTTTGCACTCTTCAAAGACCAACCGGAACTGAAGAAATGACGGTAAGCCCTATAATGGCACTTAATTGGGGGTTTTCAACTTAGGTTGATTCTCAATCAATATTTAGAGTTTGGTCCCAAATTTTCCAGCGTGAGGTTCTTGGCACCCCACCCTAATAATTACCGGCACTGTCATTTTGCTTCGTCCTGAAAGTTGATTTCACAGTTGCTGCACAGAACCACCTTTTGGGACCAATTAACAAAACAACAGTGCCACTTTTCATGAGGTGGGGTCCCAAAAAGCCCTTGTTGAAAATTTGGAGCAAAAATACCAACAAATGCCTGGGGCATTAGGGTTTCCAACCATAATGCCCACCCTGTACAGACTGACAGGCATCGGGGGTGTGACTTGGGGTCATCGGCTGTAATGCTCACCCCATTTTACCCCAACCCTACCCCCACTCTGCAGCCACTGAAAGACATCAAGGTGTGCCTTGGAGTCTTCATCCCTAACGTTCACCCCATTCTCCTATATTGCACCCATCTCAGCTTATTTCCTTATGGAATGGGGTGAGCATAAGGTACACTGCAACACCTGTCAGAGTCTGAAGGTGGGGTGGGGTGAAATTACATGAATATTATAGCTGACAACTCAATGGCACACCCCCAACACCTGTCAATCTCTGCAGGGTGGAGGTGGGGGTGCCATCACTTCAAGACTTCACTGCCATTCCTATTATGTATTTCTCTAACTCCTGCACTACCAGTGCCAATACCAGCAAGCAAACATTCAGCATTGACAAATGCTTGTTAGATATGAAATAATAACAGTAGTGCTGCTTTTATTATTGTTCAGAGCTGGTTTTCATTGGTTCTATGTGATAATGGAGAGCGCCGAACAGTGACTCACATTATCGCGACATCAGGGTGGTGAAAACAATTTCACCATCCTGACCTCCTCAGCGCATGGAAGAACAGTGGCAGGGACTGAAAGCCCTTGTTTTCTGTGGGGGAAGCTAGGGGTCGCCCACTCCATCACATCCAGTCGCCCTCCCTGCCCCCTTGTCTTTCAGGCTTTCGCCCATATCGTGTCCCTGTTTCGGATGGCACTGTGATTCAGGTGCCCACCTCATGTGCTACCATTCTCATCAGCATACCAAGCTGTTTTTGAACACCTACTGCTCCATAATGTCATGGTGGTGAACCACTGCCTGCTGGATTGCATGCTAGTTCATTTTAGCCACAACAGAAATTATTTTAAATAATAGATGTACAAAAACAGGTGGGAATACTGATGAATAATGGTGCAAGCCAGGTTAAAACAGGTGCTCTGTTTATTATTTCAGATGAAAAAATTAGTGCAGCAGTCTTAAATTGTTGAAAGAAGGGTATCATAGACAAGTCAGTAGATAAGTACCAATCAAAAATAGAATACAAAAGTATATTTAAAAATTGTCACCTGATTATTGCACTGCTGCTGTACTTGGTATGCTGTTTTACTTTTTTGTTACTGTTGACTGTGTTAACTTTTTGTAGCACACCCACAAATACAATCAAAATACCCTAACATCACATACAATTACAATCCCCCCCAAATGTCCTGTCTTATGTGAATGTAGCATGCTTATACTGCTATCTTGCTAAATCATTCAGCATGCAGTATTAGTGTCTCGATGAAGAATAATCATATGAGAAACTGTTTAGAAAAATCACCAAATATTTCTTGGCCTTGCTGCTTAAAGAAAAGCATGTACCAGAGCCAGAACTCTGCATAAGTCTCCCAAATGAGAAAATGGCTTGCTGGTGCCTGTCTGCTGATCTTGTCCTGATGTATTCTTCTGCTGCTGATGTACAGTGTGTTGTTAAATGATGGTAGCCACAGATGACTATGGGCTGAACTATAATTTGATGCTCTGGAAAATTCTGCTGCTGACGAAACATGCTGACCATGTGTGTGTATGTATTCATACCAACAATGATAAGTTATTGTACATGTCACTGTCATGTTATTTCAGACACACTGCCATTTAGTTTGTATTGAATCTTGTTTTTGTTGTAAGCAGCCTGTTGTGTTGTTCCTTTGCAGGAAATTATCATCATGCATATTGAATGTTTCCTTCACTGGTGTGGTGCTATGATCATATTCTGCATGCCATACATATGTGCCGCCACCTAATGTGGTACTGTAAATGTATCGCTTTTTCCGGGGGTGGGGTGTACTATTGTGAGTGAGTGAATTATAAGCATTTCTCATTACTGTTCTTTACTTTTACATTCAATCAATCAAATCTTTATTTAACCAGGCGATCATCATTGAGCAAAACTCATTTTCAAGATGGACCTGGATAGCTTCACACCAGTACAATACAATTAAGACATCAAAGTTCACAATAGTTATAGTATTCAGAGAAAGAGTGCCAACTAGAAAGCGGTAGTATTAGTGAGTACAATGCTTTGGTAAATGAAGACAGTATATACACAAGAACCAGCACAAGAACCATAAGCATATTTACAGGCATATTACAGCAGATGTCCACAACATATCTCCATCAATCAAAAATAATTAGAAGGACTAGGGAGCACAGCAGGTGAAGAGGGGATAGTACCTTAAGGGCAAAAGGAAGGTGGGAGGGCGAAAAAAGGTATAAGGGCAGTAAGGGTGGTGAGCATTTAGGAGGGGAGGGGCCAAGGTGCTGAGACCAGGGATATACGTTTCAGCAACCATAGAGTGCTGTTGCTGCCTAATTAGTGGTGGGTAGGGCAATCAAGCATGATTCAGGTCACAGCACACAGATTCATGACCGTAGTGATGAAACCATGTTGCTGCAACACATGTGTTCCACATGTGACTGATTGTTGACGTCTGCTGTACGAACAATGTCAAGCCATGAAAGGTAAGTATTTTGTTTTTTTTGGGGGGGTTGCATGCATAGAAACATAGACTTTGACGACAGATAAGGACCGCTTGGCCCATCTAGTCTGCCCATTTTCCTACCTACAGGATAGGCCGCAGATCCTAGTTAACCAACAGCCTATTTCTTCCTACCTCCCACAAGAATTGCCTTATGTCTGTCCCATGCATTCTTGAATTCTCCTGCAGTTTTAGACCCCATTAACCTCCCTCAGGAAGGCTGTTCCATGCATCCACTACCTCTCTGTGAAATAATACTTCCTCGCACTTGCAAGTCAGAAATAAATACAAAAGCCAAATTAGCAATGAAACAAACAGCCAGAGCCCATGGCTACAGCCCAGCGCTTAGAGTCCAAGGCTATTACTGCAATATACTAGCACTAAACTTACCCTTCCTTCTCCTTACAAGAGACACTGGACCCTGTGCTAACTGCCAGCTCTCACGGACATAGCTAAAAGGGTAGGCACCCAAGCTTAGATTCTTCCACCAGCTTCAAAAGTAAGACGAACACACTTCATTGTCTTTCAGCCTCTTATATATTCTCCTGGTAATAGGTAATGCCTATTCCCCTGTTGAATGCACCAACCATCTAACATGTATGCATTTAATTGTCCCAATCAGACTGAACACCTATCAATGACCAATTATATTCCCTTTTAACCTTAAGTTTATAATTGAGTGAACCAATCATTTCAAACTGGTCTGTGTGTGTGGACATGTCCACTTGAGATTTATGACCCAGCTCTTATCTAGCAGCTAGGGAGGACTGAGATTTCTAGATTATCAGCTTGCATGAGTGTTTTTTTTCCAGACTGCTAAAGAAATGTGTTTGGAAAATCCAAACATTAACTCCTTCTTTACAATTTCTGTCACAGTGAGATTCCAATGTGAACATATAACAACCCATGGATTAAGTGACGATATGTGTAGATGAGTTTAAATATTTACAATAGTCCTGCTAGCATTTATTATATAAATTAAGTCGGTCAGAGGCTAAGTGTGACATACAATCAATGATGGCGTATTAAGATAGTTGTTTGAGAATATCTGGGAGAGTGGGAATGATGTTGGATCGCCAATGCATTAGTATAAGGTGTTTAACTTGAAGGAATAGTATGGATAACCACCTATTCTGAGAATGGGATATTTTGTATGCATGAGCATGGAAAATACCAAGTATGCAATGTTTTGGATCTAATGCAAAGGATAGACCAATCATTTTCATTGCAAAGAAATGAATATGATGCCAAAGATTGCATATGGGAGGACAATGCCATAAAATATGTAGCAAATTGCCATTGGGGGAGTTACAGAGCCAACAATTATTGTTGTTCATTAAGCCCATTTTTTGCAAAATCTCAGGTGTTATGTACCATAGATGCAGAATTTTGGTTTGTATGAGTGAACTGCAATTATCCTTGAAAGATTTATGGCAGGATAGCCAGCAGTTATGCCACTGTGAATTGGTTATGCTATAATTTAAAAGGGTACTCCATTTATTTTTTGCAATGATAGATTGATCTGTAATTGTATTTCTGATATGTTTGTAAATGATACTATTTAATTTAGAGTTTGTTTTGATCCATTTAGAAATAAAAGTATCATATGCAGATTGATGAGGAATAGTAGGAAGATGAAGGTTCATGTTGTGCGTAACTGTAAATATTGTGATTCTACCATTTAATTAGAGCCAGTTAGCCTGAGCATAAAAGTCACAGGTATGATAGAGGACAGCAGACAGTTGTTTCTGAAAGCAAGGTTTGGAGTACTGGATTTTAACATGTGCCAAAAATATATATATTTTTTCTCACAGGCTTTTTTTGGGTCAGTATTATTTGTTTGAGCATTGCCAGAAAAGCTGGTTTGGCTTTCTGACTCGGTATTTTGACCTTGTTGCTGTGCTCAGTTACAGGGACCAGGAAGACTGTCTGCTAACACCCCTCCTCCACTGCCCTCTGACACAGATTCAGTGTGATTTTTTTTGGTGAAGCACATTTTGTTTTTGTGCTTTGTTTTTTGCTGTTGTCTGGTTCCACGCTCAGTTCCCTGCACTACTGAAGTGGGTGTTTGAGAACTTCTCCTCCTGTAGCTCACTGCACATGATTTGCCTATGTGTGCATAATATCTGATTATGTTAGGCTGAGCCCTGTATATACAGCTTACTGCGCACAAGTTGCATGTGACTGCATAATATATTTTTTCATGAGGCTGGGCCCTACGTGTGCACAGCTGTATGCAAACAGTTTCTGAAGTAAACTTCTGCACTTCTTAGCCAGACAGGCATGACTCACTGAGTTATTGCTGTTAGTCATCTGGTTCAGAGCTTGGATTCCTGTATAACTGAGGAGTGTGCCTGCTTACTCCCCTCTTCCACAGCTCACCACACACGATTAACCTGTGCATCTGAAATATACTGTTTCATGGGGCTGTGCCTTGCATGTGCATGGCTGTGTGCATGTTTTTTTTTTTAATTAAACTACTGCAGTTCTTAATGGGACAGGATTGCCTCGCTGAGTTGAGTGTGTGTCATCTGTCAGTTCCTTGCTCTGTTCCATGTATGACTGATGAGGTTGCCCCCGTCTTAATAGTAGTGTTTTTTTATTTGCTGCTTATTTTTGTGATACAGTACACTTACTAGGGTTGGCATGTGTATTATTGTTGTTCCATAATCATTAAGTAAAGCATCACATGCACAGGCACTACCTAGTAGTAGTATGTTTTTTACACAGTAACCGCTAGTGACCTGATCCATCATGTCCTAGCAACCTCACAAACATGTTTGGTCCAGCACTAGCAAAGCATCTGAACTGCTGGCTCCAATCAGTATGGGAGACAATGATAGACCCAAAAAAGTAGAGCACTTCTAAGAGATTACTGCAGGTACTCTCCTTGGGCTATCTAACCCCAAAACAATCTCTGCAGAACAAAGGAAGCATTCAGTGGGGCAGTAACAAAATATAGTTAAGAGCAGAGTATAAAGTTGTCAATACAGTTATTTGTGCTAAGGCTGAAGGCTGCCAATAGAGCACCAGTGCTTTGATGGGAACCTGGTCTTTGTCAGGGGGCATGTCGGCAACATACAAACGCACTTGAACATACAACCCTTCAAGAAACACACACCATAAATAACTCACAATAAATCAGACTGATATGTCCTTCTAACAAAACAATCATAAGGTAACATGCCCAAGGATGAAACACTACGTCAGGATTACAAAACATAGTAAGACCAGTTCATAAAGTGGCACTAGACAGTGTGCTATGCAATATCTTGCAAAATTACTGCAAAATTCCACAGTATGCTGCAGGGAGCAGTGTAATTCAATGGAAATTAAGCCCTCCTGTCATGCAGTAGTTTGTGGCATGTCATTTACTGCAAAGTATTCAATTGCATTCTGTCTTTCTTGCTCAACTGTATATTACTGATACATGATCCAATTCCAGACTAGGGGGTGAGATAGCATACATAGACAGACGGGTGTCTCTCTGTATTCAGCGGGCTCAAATATTTTTCTCCCCAAAAGCATTAGCCTTTTAGTTCTGGTAGCACTTGGAACAGTACTACTACTACTACTACTACTGCTACTCCAGTAATACTACTAGTTCCAGAGTAACCACTTGTTTCATCTGCACGGTCACTGTCATATCCTTATATGCCAGTAGGAGGAGGGCATTAAGAGCATACATGCCTTTTGCAGGAAGCAGCAGACACTCCCACTACTGCCACTATGGCTGCTACATCCACAGCCAGTGTACTTCCCACCACCACCTGTGCCATTCTTGCAGCAGCCATCCATTCAGCTGTCACCACCATCACATAGAAGCATAAAAATTGTCGGCGGTTAAGAACCGCTAGGCCCATCAAGTTTGCCCTTAAGCGTTGTATTTGATTACAGCTTCTGACCCTCCCACTGCTTTACCTCAATAATTCCCGTATGCCTGTTCCATGCATGTTTAAATCCATGCACAGTGTTCTCTCCCACCACCTCCTGTGGCAGACCATTCCATGTGTCCACCACACTATCTGTAAAGAAAATCTTCCTCACATTCCCTCTTAACCTGTCACCTTCCAATTTCATGTCATTTCCACTCGTTCTTGTACTACTCCTATATTGGAAGATGTCTTCCCCCTGCACCTTGTTTATGCCCTTGAAGTACTTCAATGTTTCTATCATGTCCCCTCTCTCCCTCCTCTCCTCCAGCAAGTACATATTGAGATCTTTTAATCTCTCCTTGTATGTTTTGTGGTGCAAGCCCTGTACCATCTTTGTAGCCCTTCTCTGGACCATCTCCAGCCTGTTGATGTCCTTTCAAAGGTGCGGCCTCCAGAACTGCACACAGTACTCCATGTGAGGCCTGACCTGGGTTTTATATAACAGCATCACTGCCTCCATCCTTCTGCTAGTGATACCCCTGCCTATGCACCCCAGCATGCCACTAGCCTTGCCTGCTGCTTTTGTACACTGCTTTGACATCTTCAGGTCATCTGAAATGACAACCCCTAGGTATTTTTCTTCTCTGGTGACTGTCAGCAACTCCCACCCCCCAACCCCATTCTGTAGCTCTCCCCAGAGTTTCTATGTCCCAGGTGCATAATTTTGCACTTCTTTGAATTAAACCTCAGTTGCCACTCCTCAGACCATTTCTCAAGCTTCTCCAGGTCATTCCTTATTTTCTCCACCCCTTCTGGAGTATCCACCCTGTTACAGATCTTGGTGTCATCTGCAACCAGGCAGACCTTTCTATCAGCCCCTCTGCAATGTCACTAATGAAGACATTGAACAGATCTGGCCCAAGGACTGATCCCTGAGTTACCCCATTGGTCACCCCCTCTCCCCAGACTGTACCCCATTTAACTCCACCTTCTACCTCCTGTCCATTACCCAGTTTCTAACCCAGTTTACCACCTTGTCTCCTATGCCCAGACTACCCATCTTGTTAACCAGCCTCCTATGTGGGATGGTGTTGAAAGGTTTTGCTGAAATCGAGGTAGGTGATGTCCACCCTCCGATTTACTTCCTTCATCACGCAGCTGAAAAACTATCAGATGCATCAGACACCACTGCCCTGCTGTGAATTCATGTTGCCTAGGTCGTAGGCACTGATGGTTTTACATGTCCCACTGTCCTTTCTTTATGCAGTGCCTCCATGATCTTCCCACTACTGAGGTGAGGCTGACTGGCCTATAGTTCACTACCTCCTCACTACTGCCAGATTTGTGCAGAGGGACCACGTATGCTCTCGTCCAACCTCTGGCACCACTCCCATGTTGGAGTGACTCCAGTGAATAAGGCTGCCAGAGGTTCTGCTAGCTCTCTTTATAGCTCCCTTAATATCTCAGGTGCATGCCATCTGATCCCATCGCTTTGTCTACCTTCAATTTAGTGAGTTCCTGCAGGACACTGTCCCTGTGAATGGACTATTGTCCATCTCTTTCCCCATTGGCCTCTTTTGCTCAGCTGTGGTCCCTGTCCCTCCTCCTCTTCAATGAATACAGAACAGAAGTATTTATTCAGTATTTCTGCCTTTTCCATGTCTCCCTCCTTGCACTTTCTTCCTGCTCTTTGAGCCTTACAATCCCCCCCCTCCAGGTTTCGCTGATGTACCTGTCCCCTTTCTTTACTGTCTGTGCTAAACTTCCCACTGTTTGCACCTTAGCTGTCCTTACCACCCTCCCTGCTTTCCTCAGACACTCTAGGTACACCTCCTTGTCCTCCTCCCTTTGGGTCTCCTTATATTTCCTGAACCCTGCCCTTTTAGGCTTTATTTTGTATGCCACCTCATTTGAGAACCATAGTGGCTTCCTCCTTCTCTTGCCTCTGAATACCAATCTGATGCATTGGTTTGTTACTTTCTCATCGGCTTCTTTTGGGTACATCCACTGCACTTCCACCACTCCTTCCTGTCTCCCCTTTCTCCAGGGCTCTTTTGATACCTCTCCCCATTTCAGCGAAGTCTGCATTTTTGAAATCCAAAACCTTCATCCTAGTGTGACTTGACTGAGTTCCTATATTAATGCTGAATCACACTGTGTGGTCATTGCTGGATCCCAGTTGCTCTTCTACCTGGACATCTGTGATTCTGTCCTCGTTGATCATTACTTGATCAAGAATTGCCCTGTCCCTGGTGTGAGCAAGCACAAGCTGTCTGAGTCCTGCCTCCTGTAGGGAATCTATGATGCCTCTGCTTCTAGCTGAAGCAGCTGCCTGGGTTGTTTAGTCTATGTCGGCATACTGAAATTCTCCATCAGCAGAATTCTCTTTTCATTGCCATCTCGTATTTCATCCACTAGCTGCCGTTCACTTCCTCCCTGTCCTGGAGGCCTTTATATTACCCTGTGTGTATTGCTGAGCCATTTACTGGTTCAAGGGTCTGACCCTGCACCTGTGTTGCCTTTATACCCTCTCTGACATGGGGCTACTCCCCCCTTTTTGCCCACCCCTACTCCCAACATAGCATAACCCAGTACATTTAATTTCCCACCCTTGATTAACAGTGTACCAGGTTTCAGCAACTCCTTTGTTGCTTGCCAACTGCAAAAAATGATCAGGTAAACAAGCTGCTTTACATGCCTCCCAATATGTCTCCAGTGACACCAAACAGGTACAACCAATGCAAAAGCAAAACTGTACACCACACTGCTGCTGTGAGTAACTGTCTACTTCTCTAATGCTATAGTTTACCTCACTACTGTTGCTGTACGCTTTTGGTCAGGTACCTCCCTACTGGGCATCTCATGTCCCGTCTCCATTACCCTTGCCTTCTGTAGTCCTCCAACTGATTAAATAATGAACTCTGACTCAGCAACAGAGAAATCGGGTCGTCTCTCTGCTTGTCCTATTTACCTCTCCGACCAGCTCCTCCTCAGCTGTGATCGCAGACACTGCTACCACTATTCCTAAGTCCATGGCCACAGCACCTTCTTCCCTGTGACTGTGACCATGTGACTTGTGACTATGAACAGCGTTGATCCAATGCAGTACTTGTTATTATTTTCCCAGCTATGTATGTGGTGTGGTAGATCAAGTATGCCACATGTGCCTTGTGCTGCATTAGTGATAGCTCTATGTTAGTCATTGAAGTATTGCTGATGGGTATATGGTACACCAGGTTAGAAAGAGAGGCTTAATGGTGTTATTTAAGTCCTTTTAACCACCCTTAACAAAGAAAACACCTCCTGGCGAATACGAATAATGAATATTCGAATACCTGGGACAAGAATCTGAATATTTGGCCAAATATTCGAATAAAGGTATTCACATAGTCCTAGTACATAATGTTGGCCTAGTGATCCCACAGCTGCTGCAGAACAGCCTATGTTGGGCACAGCATGGACATCTGTCCACATACCACAGTGGTGTTTTTTCTCACAGGGTATCCATGTAACTGTGTCAGCAATGGCATAAGTGTACGGCGGTGTGTCTGGCTGCCATCAGTGCTGACTCAAGGCAGCAATGTTATCACTGGTGATGTCACAGCTTGCTACTACATGTTCCAGAATGCACATGTGGGGTTGGTACACATCACGGTAGACACTGTGGCAACCATACAGACACCATAGCACCATTCATAGTAATGTCACACATTAAGTACACACATCTCACCCAGCCTTGACTGCAGCATTCCTGTGGTGTGTAGTCCACTGTACAATACTACAGCACTATTGCATGGCCATGACATGTGTGACAGCTGTGTCTGTCCTACTGAGGTCAAATAGGAAAACTGAAGGCAATATGCCCATGATGTTTTCCATCCAAGATCCCTTGTCTGTAAGTGGAAATACCATTCAGCAGCCTCTTATCAAGTTTGTTTTTAAAGGCCATCTTGTTTTTTACTAACGATTATTTCCAAAGATAAGGTATTCCAAGTTCCCATCGCTCTTTGTGAATAGTAATATTTCCAGTTATTAGTGTTGTACTTGAATCTGTGTAACTGAATGAGGATGCCCCTGGTTTCTATCTGGTTCGGCTTATAGCAAAGCTCACTTCTGTAAACAAGTAGGGGTCATTTATTACATCCCATAATAGCAACAGATCCCCTATGTGTCTCCTTTGTTCTAATTTCATTAGCTGTAATGCCTCAAGATGGGCTTGGTATTCCATGTGCTTAAGTCGATGGATTTATTTAGTGAACATTCTTTGTATTTTTTCAATGTGTAATATATCAGTTTTTTTGTAGGGTGTCTAGAACTGTGAACAATAATCCATATGTGGCCTGACATAAGATCTATAAAGTGGGAGAAGTACCTTAGCATGCCTGGAGGCTATGTTTCTTTCTATATTCCAAATGATTCTATTTGTCTTGCCTATAACTTCATTTGGTTGCTTGGAAAAGCTTAGATCCTCTGTGATTATGATTCTCAAGTCTTTTTCCATTACTGTATTAGTTAATGGAATGTTTCCTAAACTATATTGATTTTTTTTAGCCTAAATGCATAATTTTGCATTATTTTGTATTCAGTTTCATGCCCAATGTTAGTGTCCAGGTGTTGATATTCTGCAAATCCTTTTGCAATGTACTAATATTTTCAGTGGTTTCACATCCCCCCCCCCCATTTGAGATCATCTACAAATTTTGTGTTATCACTAGTTATGTTATCTGTCAAGTCTGCCACAAAACCCCAAAATATATAAGGGCCCAGCACTGACCTCTGAGGGACCCCACTTGTAACTGCAGATGTTTCTGAGTGTAGGCCATTTATGACCACTCTCTGTGTTCTTCACTCAAGCCAGATTTGGTTCCAATTAATGTAGTGTGGAGCAACCTGTCTTTTTGTTAATTTTACAGCTATGTGTTCGTGAGGTACTTTATCAAAAGCTTTGCTGAAATCAGTAAAAATAATATCATAAGGTGTTTTCTCATCTAGATGTTTACTAATTTGTTCATAAAAGCAAAGCAGGTTCATTACACACGACCTGCCTCTCACAAAACCATGCTGGGAGCTGTCAATGTTTCCCAACTGCAGTTCGATCCTGTTTTTTATAATACCCTCTAGTACCTTTCCAATCAAAGATGTCAGGCTAATTGGCTTATAGTTCTTTGCTTTAGATTTATCTCCCTTTTTAAAGATAGGCGTGATATTTGTGGTTCACCAGTCCTTTGGTACGACACCAGAGTTTACACTCTCTTCAAAAGTTTTTTCAAGGGGTGAAGTATCTGTTTTGACATCAGTTTAATCATTTTGCCCATGATGTTGTCTGGGCCGGGTGAACAGTCCTCTTTTATTTTATTGATCTTTTCACTTACTTCTTCTTCACTTATCCTGACAAAATCACCCTCAAAAATTTCCGAGTTACTATGACTTGTATGTTTGGTGGAGTAGACACTGCAAAAGTAAGCATTTAGAATGTTTGCCATATTTTCGGGTTCATGTATAACCTTATCTTTACATTGTAATGGTCCTACTTTGCAGGCTGAGGTTTTAAATGAGTTTATGTACCCACAGAAACATTTAGAGTTGTTTTTGGTAGCACTTATGGCTAGATTTATTTCAGTCATCCTTTTAGTTTTACGTATTTTTGTTTTACATTTTTTTCAGTTTCTTTATATTTGTCCCAAAACAGAGGACTGAATGTTTTTTTGAACTTTTTATAAGCTGTCTGTTTTTGCCTTGAAAGTTTCTTGATTTTGTAATTTAACCACGTAGGTCTATGTTTGTTATTATTGGTTTTTGTTTTGTATTTAGGTATATATTTATTAGATATTGTAAGTATATGATTTTTTAGGTTACGCCACATATGTTTGGCATCACAGCAATCCAATAAATTATCCCAATTTGTACTTTGAAGTGTGTTAGTAATTTTGATTGAGTTAGTCTTTTTATAGTCATAGAAGACACTATTTTTGGGTTGTGAATTATGAGAGAAATTTATATCCAGAGTTACCACATTATGATCATTAGTACCAAGAGGAAACTCACCTCATAATTTTAATTGCTAAAACCCCTATTCCTAACACTATATCCAAGATGTTTTCACCTGTCATTGGTTTTGTTACATACTGGTTTAGCATAAGCTGATCAGTGGCTTCCTGAAAAAATTTGCTTTGTACTGTGCTTGCCACAGTTTTGTTCCAGTTTATATCCCTCATATTCATATCCCCTAAAAATATTGCCGTGCACTGTATAACTTGTGTCCCTCTCAACCAGACTCCACGGCTTAGTAAATGGCACAGATTGTGGGCATTCCCTCTGATATGCCTCCAGACTGCCCATGACATGTAGCTGTGGGGTAGGCTGGGGGATAGTGTGTGCAAGGGGCTTGCACCCCCACTGTGAATGCCATCTGGGGTCTGCTGGACCCCTGCAATGCAGCACTCCAACTTAGTGTAGTCTACACACCTCAGATATACTGCATGTAGTAGGCAATCTGCACCTTACAGAATACAGTCCAATATCCATACAGTGGGGGTAGGGGTGACTAACATATGTAGTAGTAGTAAAGTTTTAAATTTTGACAGGATATAAACTTTAGGTCTGAGGGACCTATTTTACAAAGTTCTCCTGCATTTGACATAGAAAACAGACAGATTTCAAATTTTAAGTGAAAATTATTATTACCAAATCCAAGGACCCAGTTGAAGACCTCTAGAGATTGTTAGTTTGAAGTGGCAGCCCTGGCCCTGTTTAACTTGCCACCAAGATCATTGAGGGAAGCCCTGTCAGTTGAGGCATTTAAGAGGGACTGAAGGTGCATCTGTTTAAAGAAGCATTTAAGAACTATTTATGAGTTTTAAGAACAAACTGACTGCTAAATTATTTATTTTAATAAGAATTTTAGTTTGTGTTATTGTTTGAAGGTTGGAACAACCTTCAAAATCCTGAGGCTGTCAACCTTAGTCAAAATGGCAACCTTCAAAACATTAATCAGACAACATGTCAGGATACCTGCAACTGCTTCTTAACTCTGCTATTACTTGTCATGTCCTCTCCCCAGCTGTGCTCATCCACTTGATACTATCCTAAAGGTCTTCCTCTAATACCCTGGTCCTCCTGCTCCTTTTCCTTTCTCCCTTTTCTTTTCCTTTCCTGGAGCATCTGCCTGTACTCTGAATCCACTGTCCTTCTGTTGCATCCCCATCTTCCTTATGCCAATAGCACTTTACACTGAAGTAAAACATACATGTATGCTTTTGCATTTGGGCATATTAAGCCAGTTTATATATGAATTTAGTGTAAACACATCTCTTGTTTGTTGTTCATACCATTGTCATATTGTTGCTATTGTACTTCCTTAGCCTTGTATTTCATGTTATTATGTTTCAGCACTGTTTTCACTGACCAGGCACACTTTGTAAATGAGTGTTTGCTCAATCTGATTAAATAAAGATTGACTGATTGATTCATTGTTGCTTGTGATTGCTATCATTAATATATGTATTGTTAATTGTATTGTTAACAATACATATATTGTTGCATTGTTAACAATACATGTTTTGTTGTAAGGTATTTCCGAAAACTGAATAAATAATAAAACAAATTGTCATATATTTATTGTACCTTTGCCTGCCAGTACTGTGTCCACAGTCACTGGGATGGAGTGCTTAACAAATAAACCTCTACTTACTTACTTAACTATAATCAAAGAGTACAATATTGGATTTACAATTTGAAATTTTTATACAATTTGGAATAAACAAACATTAAAATAGATTATGCAGTTGTTGACAGTTCACAATTCTTTCATCCTTTCGTTATCTTTACACAGGACTAACAAATCAGTTACATTTCTAGATACTGTACATAGTATTTGAATAAATAGATTCAGTCAATTTACACACATACAGTTCTCAGTTAAATCAACATTTAAAGCTTGCACAAAAGTATTTAGTTTAAGCACATTTTTTAATTTAGGTGTTATTTTCATTCCACAACTTGGCAATGTTATAATGTAGTTTCATCCTCCATGTAGCTCTGCAGTGTGACATTTTTTCACCACATTGCCAGGTGACCTGACTGTGAGATCTGCGGCATGATTATGCAGCGTAGTCGCAAGGGTACCCATTTGGGAACAGGTGGCCAGAGAACACATCTGACTGTGCATCACCATGCAAAGAGGGAGGCCAAGATTACTGAACTAGCAGCAACTGCTCCTGCAGTGGAGGGTGCAATGCAAGAGGTGGCAGCATGGCATCAGCCTGCATGGTGTCCAAAGCACAGCAGAAGGGAGATTGTTGAACAAGTGGCGGCTCCCACAGCTGCACGTAAAAGTGACTCTTCAGAAATTCCATCCACACAGTGTGATCTTGCCATTCAGTGGAGTGAAGTCAACCACCTAGGTAAAGTTGTTGACAAAATGCGCTAGCAGCAGAACCGAATAGAGGGTCAGCAATTACAAATCATTGCTATGCTCCAAATTCTAATTGGTCAGAACCAGGCCCAATAGTCTTTTGTTTTATTTCTTAACATCTATTGTTGTTCTGTCTTTATTTTTCTCACTTTCCCCCCAAAAAATATTAAAACACACCCAAGAAAATTATTAGGGAAAAAAATCCTGTCCTGCACTTTCCTTCTTTTCCTATTTAATTATCTTTTTACATGCAGAAAAAGTATTTTTTTTTTTTTGCATTAATGTTTTCTCCATATTGTATTGTATTAAAGCAGCAGTGCATAATTTGGTAATAATTTGGACCTATACTGTTTTATTCAGTTTTCAGTTGTCCCTTATCTACTGACCCGTATGATACCCTTTCTTTCACAATTAATTTTATTCTGCAATATAAAATGGGCATTAATGAAAGGTCCAATGATGACTTGCCATTGGGCAGAAAGTATCACCTGACCATTCGTTAATGCCCCAGTAGACCAACAGTTGGCATGCTGATTGTAAAAAGCTTTTGATTTTTTGCTTTTTGCAGTTAGCTAGCCCATTTTATAAGTGCGATGACCCACTGCAGCCCATGGGTGTATCAGGTCATTAATGCACTTCCCAGCTGGTTGAAGTCACTCAGACAAGCCCTCATGCCTCAGTCACAATGCACTCGAGGCATGCATTAATGCCGTGATACACCCATGGTCTGCTATGGGTTATAACCTACATACTCCTTATTTTTAAGTTGACTTGTATGCGCAGTGCACAAGAAACATATTGAGGTAGTACAGCATTGCAGAGGTGTGGTAGTGTTGTGGCCAATGCAGTGGATGCTTTAATGAGTGCATCCCTTGGCCACCAATTAATGCTGCAGCTGCCGATGAGATCAGTTTCAGAGCGAGCGCCACACTTGAAAGAAATCTGCAGCTGCAATCAGGGGCAGTTTCATCATTGCAGTGGAAGTCCCCCTCCTCCCAACCAGGCACAAAGCAGGACAACAGATTTAAATGTTAGCTCCTGTGGTCGCAAATTCTCTCACTGTAAGTATTACCTGAGCAACCACTCCCGTCGTCACGGGGCCAAAACCACACCACTGGGTTTTGTCTTAACGTCGCTTTATTTGATCAAATATCTCACACATGCATGTGGGACTTCTACAATGGAGAAGTTCCTGATTACAATTTACAGTAGCTTTTTATAAGCTAGATTTTGCACTCTTATCTTGAAAATACCAACATTTCAGTATAAGCCAATCATAAGACAGCATAACAAGTTTTCAGCAATGTAAAATAAAACATGCAATTCATTTCTTTCCATTACTGCTTGATACATATGCCTGGGTCAAGCTGACCTGAGAGAGACAATGAGTTTCACTCACACCATAGCAACGTACAGCTTATCTTCAATGCCACTACGTGCTCTTATCTTTATATTTTATCCAAGCCTGCCATGCAGGCTGGTACAACCAGTTCTGCTCAGTTTTATCTAGCTTTCTGTTTTACAAATGTACTTCAAGTAACCTCAGTACAAATTCTATAACCCTTAAAAGAACAAAACATGAACTCAGAAATGTCTACTACATTCATTATTACTTTGTTACAGCATGGCTTTTAAAGCAAGCATAGCTTCAAGGCATTTAATAGCAAATATAGCTTTAGGATATATAAAATTCCTCCACTCCCCTCCTGCTACCCACCCACCCCTCCATTCTCTGTCCTCTGCTGACATTTGGGGTGCTCAATCCTTCTGTCAGCATGTATCCCTCCCATTAATGTGGCACACTGGGAGCTCACCCCAGTGTGCTCAGAAAAATACTTTGATGTTTCTGACACTGAGATGCCCACTCCTGGTGTCAGATGGCCCACCCCATGCCCTTTTGTTCTCAGCCAACCTCGGGTGCCCAATCCCTGGGTCATCATTGATCCCCAGTACTCTGCCATACTGAGATTCCACCCCAGTGTGCCAAAATCCATTTTGTTAATATTTCACCTGTAAAATAGAAAATAGTCCTACAATGTATTTTTTTAAACCTGAAAAAACAGAAAAAGTCCCTTTGTCGTTCCCACTGGCAACCCTCCCTCAACCCACACCCTCCCTCTGCACACCCCACCTCCTTGCCCCCCCTCACCCATACTTACCTCTGGATGTCGGGACCAGTGATTTCTGTGGACCAGGAACACTTCTGCACTCTTCAAAGACCAACCGGGAACTGAAGAAATGACGGTAAGCCCTATAATGGCACTTAATTGGGGGTTTTCAACTTAGGTTGATATCTCAATCAATATTTAGAGTTTTGGTCCCAAATTTTCAACGTGGGGTTCTTGGCACCCCACCTAATGAACACCGGCACTGTCATTTTGCTTCTCGTCCTGAAAGTTGATTTCACAGTTGCTGCACAGAACCACCTTTTGGGACCAATTAACAAAACAACAGTGCCACTTTTCATGAGGTGGGGTCCCAAAAAGCCCTTGTTGAAAATTTGGAGCAAAAATACCAACAAATGCCTGGGGCATTAGGGTTTCCAACCATAATGCCCACCCTGTACAGACTGACAGGCATCGGGGGTGTGACTTGGGGTCATCGGCTGTAATGCTCACCCCATTTTACCCCAACCCTACCCCCACTCTGCAGCCACTGAAAGACATCAAGGTGTGCCTTGGAGTCTTCATCCCTAACGTTCACCCCATTCTCCTATATTGCACCCATCTCAGCTTATTTCCTTATGGAATGGGGTGAGCATAAGGTACACTGCAACACCTGTCAGAGTCTGAAGGGTGGGGTGGGGTGAAATTACATGAATATTATGGCTGACAACTCAATGGCACACCCCCAACACCTGTCAATCTCTGCAGGGTGGAGGTGGGGGTGCCATCACTTCAAGACTTCACTGCCATTCCTATTATGTATTTCTCTAACTCCGCACTACCAGTGCCAATACCATAAGCAAACATTCAGCATTGACAAATGCTTGTTAGATATGAAATAATAACAGTAGTGCTGCTTTTATTATTGTTCAGAGCTGGTTTTCATTGGTTCTATGTGATAATGGAGAGCGCGAACAGTGACTCACATTATCCTGACATCAGAGTGGTGAAAACAATTTCACCATCCTGACCTCCCTTAAGCATGGAAGAACAGTGGCAGGGACTGAAAGCCCTTGTTTTCTGTGGGAAGCTAGGGTCGCCCACCCCATCACATCCAGTCGCCCTCCCTGCCCCTTGTCTTCAGGCTTCCCATATCGCGTCCCTGTTTCGGATGGCACTGTGATTCAGGTGCCCACCTCATGTGCTACCATTCTCATCAGCATACCAAGCTGTTTTTGAACACCTACTGCTCCATAATGTCATGGTGGTGAACCACTGCCTGCTGGATTGCATGCTAGTTCATTTTAGCCACAACAGAAATTATTTTAAATAATAGATGTACAAAAACAGGTGGGAATACTGATGAATAATGGCTGCAAGCCAGGTTAAAACGAGTGCTCTGTTTATTATTTCAGATGTGAAAAAAATTAGTGCAGCAGTCTTAAATTGTTGAAAGAAGGGTATCATAGACAAGTCAGTAGATAAGTACCAATCAAAAATAGAATACAAAAGTATATTTAAAAATTGTCACCTGATTATTGCACTGCTGCTGTACTTGGTATGCTGTTTTACTTTTTTGTTACTGTTGACTGTGTTAACTTTTTGTAGCACACCCACAAATACAATCAAAATACCCTAACATCACATACAATTACAATCCCCCCCAAATGTCCTGTCTTATGTGAATGTAGCATGCTTATACTGCTATCTTGCTAAATCATTCAGCATGCAGTATTAGTGTCTCGATGAAGAATAATCATATGAGAAACTGTTTAGAAAAGTCACAAATATTTCTTGACGCACTGCTTAAAGCATGTACCTAGAGCCAGAACTCTGCATAAGTCTCCCAAATGAGAAAATGGCTTGCTGGTGCCTGCTGCTGATCTTGTCCTGATGTATTCTTCTGCTGCTGATGTACAGTGTGTTGTTAAATGATGGTAGCCACAGATGACTATGGGCTGAACTATAATTTGATGCTCTGGAAAATTCTGCTGCGTTGACCGAAACATGCTGACCATGTGTGTATGTATTCATACCAACAATGATAAGTTATTGTACATGTCACTGTCATGTTATTTCAGACACACTGCCATTTAGTTTGTATTGAATCTTGTTTTTTGTTGTAAGCAGCCTGTTGTGTTGTTCCTTTGCAGGAAATTATCATCATGCATATTGAATGTTTCCCCTTCACTGGTGTGTTGGCCATGATCACATTCGCATGCCATACATATGTGCCGCCACCTAATGTGGTACTGTAAAATGTACGTTTTTTCCGGGGGGTGGGGGTGTACTATTGTGAGTGAGTGAATTATAAGCATTTCTCATTACTGTTCTTTACTTTTACATTCAATCAATCAAATCTTTATTTAACCAGGCGATCATCATTGAGCAAAACTCATTTTCAAGATGGACCTGGATAGCTTCGACACCAGTGTACAATACAATTAAGACATCAAAGTTCACAATAGTTATAGTATTCAGAAAGAGCGTCAACTAGAAAGCGGTAGTATTAGTGAGTACAATGCGTTTTGGTAAATGAAGACAGTATATACACAAGAACCAGCACAAGAACCATAAGCATATTTACAGGCATATTACAGCATATGTCCACAACATATCTCCAGCAATCAAAAAATAATTAGAAGGACTAGGGGAGCACAGCAGGTGAAGAGGGGGGGATAGTACCTTAAGGGCAAAAAGGAAGGTGGGAGGGCGAAAAAAGGTATAAGGGCAGTAAGGGTGGTGAGCATTTAGGAGGGGAGGGGCCAAGGTGCTGAGACCAGGGATATACGTTTCAGCAACCATAGAGTGCTGTTGCTGCCTAATTAGTGGTGGGTAGGGCAATCAAGCATGATTCAGGTCACAGCACACAGATTCATGACCGTAGTGATGAAACCATGTTGCTGCAACACATGTGTTCCACATGTGACTGATTGTTAACGTCTGCTGTCTGAACGTATCAAGCCATGAAAGGTAAGTATTTTGTTTTTTTGGGGGTTGCATGCATAGAAACATAGACTTTGACGACAGATAAGGACCGCTTGGCCCATCTAGTCTGCCCATTTTCCTACCTACAGGATAGGCCGCAGATCCTAGTTAACCAACAGCCTATTTCTTCCTACCTCCCACAAGAATTGCCTTATGTCTGTCCCATGCATTCTTGAATTCTCCCACAGTTTTAGACCCCACAACCTCCTCAGGAAGGCTGTTCCATGCATCCACTACCCTCTCTGTGAAATAATACTTCCTCACATTGCCCCTGAACTGCCCCTTCTATCTTTTAATTGTGTCCCCTTGTTCTTGCACGTCTCATTTTCTGAAAGATGCTACCCTCTTGGACTTTGTTGATTCCACTGAGGTACTTAAAAGTTTCTATCATGTCCCCCCTCTCCCTTCTTTCCTCAAGGGTATACATATTAAGCTTCTTCAGTCTCTCCTCATACGGCTTCTCTTGCAGACCGTGCACCATTTTAGTTGCCCTCCTCTGGACTGCCACTATCTTGTCTATGTCCTTGCGGAGATGGGGTCTCCAGAACTGGACGCAGTACTCCAGATGGGGTCTCACCAACTGTCTGTCCAGATGGATAACAACTTCCTGTTTTCTGCTGCTGATGCCTCTCCCTATGCATCCCAGTATACCTCCAGCCCTCCCTACTGCCTTCTCACATTGCTTGCTAACCTTAAGGTCATCTGATATGATTACCCCCAGGTCCCTTTCCTTTTTTGTTGTTGTTACTACCTCCCCCCATTGTGTATTCTTCCCCTGGGTTCTTGTTCCCCAGGTGCATTATTTTGCACTTCTTTGCATTGAATCCTAGCTGCCATACTTCTGACCATTCCTCCAACCTTGTCAAGTCCCTTCTCATCCTTTCCACGCCTCCTTGTGTATCAACCCTGTTGCAGATCTTTGTGTCATCTGCAAAAGGCATACTTTTCCTTCCAGTCCCTCTGCAATGTCACTGATGAACACATTAAAGGACTGGACCCAATACTGAACCCTGCGGTACCCCACTAGTAACCCGTCTTTCTTCAGAGTGGACTCCATTTACAATTACCTTCTGTGTCCTGTTGTGCAGCCAATGTTTTACCCAGGCTACCACCCTGGGACCCACTCCCAGGCTGGTTAATTTGACTATTAATCTTGTGTGGGACTGTGTCAAATGCCTTGCTAAAGTCTAGGTAGGCCATGTCCACAGCCCCTCCCTGGTCTACTACTTTGGTCACCCAGTCAAAGAAATCTATTAGATTCATCTGACATGACCTTCCCGCTGTGAACCCATGCTGCCTTGGATCCTGTGCCCCACTGGCCTCTAGGTACTCAACTATTCTTTCCTTCAGAAGTGACTCCATCACTTTCCCTACCACAGAGGTCAGACTGATAGGTCTGTAGTTTCCTGCCTCTGTCTTGGTCCCACTTTTGTGAAGGGGAATCACATCCGCCTTCCTCCAGTCCTCAGGTACCACACCATCCTCCCATGATTTATTAAAAAGAGTAGCCAGTGGTTTCACTAGTTTCTCCTTAATTCTTTTAGAATTCTGGGGTGAATTTCATCAGGACCCATTGCTTTGTCCACCTTCAGTTTTAGGAGTTCTTGTAGAACCCTTTCTTCTGTGAAAGGACTGGGATCAACCCCCTATCAAGAGTGCTTCTGTTAATTGGATTAGGCACTTCCCCCTCCTCTTTTGTGAATACTGAGCAGAAATATTCATTCAGTTTCTCTGATTTTTCACTGTCCCCCTCTGCCCACCCACTGTTCATTCTATTCAGCCTCACTATCCCTCCCTTTGTCTTTCTATGCTGGCTGATGTACCTATAAAAGGTTTTATCCACCTTCTTAACTGAGTTGGCTATCTTTTCCTCAGTTTGGGTCTTTGCTATTCTGACTTCCCTCCCTGCTTCCTTCTGCCTTAACTGGTACAGCTCTCTGTCCTGTTCCTTCTGTGTTTCCTTATACTTCCGAAATGCTATCTTTTTCTTCCTGACTTTCACAGCCACCTCTTTTGAGAACCATAGTGGCTTTTTCTTTCATTTTGATTTGTTTATTTGCTTCACATAAAGGCTTGTTGCCTCTGTGATGGCAGTTTTGATGATTCCCCATTGTTGCTCCACACCGCCTTCTAGCCTGTTTGCTAGTGCTTTTCTGAGGCACTCTCCCATCTTGCCAAAGTCAGCACTCCTAAAGTCCAGTACCCTCACTTTTGTATGGCTTGACTCTGTAGCTGAGTTTAATGTGAACCACACTGTTTGATGGTCACTTGTTCTCAGATGGCAACCCACTCTAGATCTGAGATCCTCTCACTGCCCCCATTTGAGAGTATGAGGTCTAGGATTGCTCCCTCACCAGTGGGTTCTGAAACTAGCTGTCTGAGGCCTGCCACCTGTAGGGCATCAAGAATGGCCCTGCTCTTGGATGTGGCTGCAGCAAATGTGCTCCAGTTAACATATGACATATTCAGGTCTCCCATCAACAGTATCTCCCCTTTCTCTGCCATTCTAAGAATGCCTTCTATCATATCCTTGTCCATTCCCTCCCCCTGACATGGGGGTCTGTACACAACCCCAGTGCGGATTGTGGTGCCCTTTCCAGTCTCCAAGGTGACCCACAGTGCCTCCTCTCCTCCCTGTTTACTCTTTTCTTCAGTTGCTTTTATCCCTTCCTTTACATAGAGAGCTACTCCTCCCCCTCTTCTCCCCTTCCCTGCCTGTCTCTCCTGTAGGTTATGTACCCTGGTATGTTAACATCCCAGTCATGGTTCTCTGTGTACCATGTTTCTGTGACTGCTACGAAATTTCATTGGAAAACAATTTTTGTTAATATTTTTGTCTTCTTTTCAGGTCTTCAGTGTATCAAAACTGTTGTCCATCTTCAAATTGGAACATACCACCCTTCCACAGTACTTCGATGCTACCTGCAAACAGATGAAGAAGAAATTATTCTGAGTTTATTCCAGTACCCCATTCAGTATCAGTACCCAGTGGAGCTGTTCCTGTCTTTTGTTATATCCATCATCTGGCCTGTATGTCACAGCTATTAAATACTTTACACTTGCGGAAAACAAGGGAAACAAAAAAAAAAAGGAAAGCAGCCCTCACATTCCTCAATGTCGGAGTTGTACCCACTTGAGAATTATTTTTCCATGACTGCATCAGCAACCTCAGTGGTACACCATTTGACACTGCCACCAGGATGGTCTGTTTCACCCGCTTTATTCAGCATCACCATCACCATCATTGTGACTGGGTATAAACATGGATGTGATTATCCTACTTGGTATGTTGCACCCAAAAAAGCTGAAGTAGTGTGATTCATGATCGTGACGATGATCATGAAGAATGTGATTCGTCTCATGAGTCATGATGTGAGTCACAACTTGGCACTGGCAGCACTTCTCAGAGCACCAGAAACTGGATGGAATTGAGCTTCCACAAACAGTTGCCATAGAAAATTTGAAATACCTACAGCTGCGTCTCCTTGAATGTACAATGTTCATGCTGAGATAATATCTACTGGATTAAATAGAGATGGCCTGTTGTGAAGACAAAGATTCGAGTCCATCTGCTAGTAGGGCATCCTACAGAATGTGATCACTAACAGAAGCATAGTACTGGACCAAGGATCTTGAGTGACGTGACATAATAACTGAATATCTTCTGATTCATGATGAAAATGAAGATCTAAAAAAAAACAGGGTTGGACCAAAAAAAAGTTGAAGTGGTGTAATTCATGATCATGATGACCATGAAGAGCATGATTTGCCATGACGTGAGAGTGACATGAGCCATGAACTAGTTGGCACTGGCAGCGCTTCTCAGAGCACCACCACTGGTACTCTGACCACTACTGGAACATTCAAAGTCATCCTCCTCATGCCTGTAGTAAACCTCCGGTGTTCATTCACAACTTTTACCTACATGGCTACTTTTTGTTACTTGACAACTGGCTGGCAGATTTGATTTCAAACACACACACACGCACACACACACACACACACACACATATATACAGAATTTATTTCACACACCACATACACTAAGGGTGATGCTGCAGGCACTGCTGCTACCCACACAGATTCAGGGACCTTGCCTGGCCTAACCATCTCTAACACAGTACTTTTTCCCTTCAAGGATTTTTTCCTTTTTTATTTATTCCATGTGATGTGACAGAATGCCCTGCCCATAGAGCCAAAGCTTATACACCACTGACTTATGTGGCTTATACACCACAGGCATAAACACCTTTGCCTGACCGTGTCTTTGTGGGCATTACTTTAGATTAAGCAGGGTCAACAAGAAAAGAAACACATTTATTGCAAAAAGTGATTTTTCTAATTTTGTGGGTTGCTAAAAAATTCTAGACAATTCACAAGACAGTACAATGCCAAAAATACTGCAATAGGTATGTTTCTTTATTATGTCTTTTTCTTTTGGTTAAATGCTATAATATGCAGTGAGAGGCAATGGATCCATGACGGATGTTCAACAAACTTTTTGTCAAATGCCCCAAAAGTGAAACCGGCAGGAATGACCGCATTTTGCAATCAGCTGCCGGTTTCCAGTGCCACTAAGTGTTTTCTTCGGGGGACTTCACCCCCAAACCTCCTGCACCCCCCACTTAGGATTATCAGCTCCAAATTGGAGCTGATTTGTGGGGTGCAGGACCCCCAAAAGACAGTGCCAGGTTCCAGCGGGTTTCCTACAGTGGCATGGTGCTGTAGTAGCTGTAGGGGATCTCACTGTCGAAATGTCGCTGTCAGTTGGGTATACCAGAGAGAGTATTCATAGTACTATGGGGAAACACAAGATAGTAGTACAGTGACAACAACTTCAACAGATTGAAAACAGAAATTAACAGCAACTTTATATTTATTTAGTTTTTGGTGGATGGGAAGCCAAGAAACAACAACAGTTACTTCCAGATGGAAATTGAGCACTAAAGAGATGTAGCCACATAGGCACAACAAGACCTTAACCAGCCTTCAGAAATCCAAAAGTGGAACAACAATACCTTATTTTGTGGGGGAAGGGGGGGGGATTTACAGCAGCTATATAGAAGCAGGAAAAATACAGCAGACAAGCTAAGAAATTAAGAGTACTGCTATTATGGTGATGCAATAAATGCGTATCAGTTTACAATACATACACAGATTATAGTTCAGGCACAGGAACTTTAACTGTTCGATAAACAAATACAGACAGTCTTTTAAAACGACTGAAAAAATGTCCAGCAAACAGAAAAAACTTTCAAAAAAATTAAGTGAAGTTGTACTATGTGTACCTGAACACACAAATCATACAAAACTAGCCCACACAAGTTGGAAAAACTGCCTTTCTCACTAATCTCCCTTCTGCACCACAGATCTGCCCCTTCACTTCTACAGTGTCTGTCAGTACAGAGACTGAGTGCACTAAATTAACATTAAATATTCACACAACATCAATAAATGCTCGATGATATAAACACACAAGGGTTTACTGCAATTGGTGTACTAACTTTCGACACAAAACTTTGTGGCAAAAATGCATTTTGATGGTTTGAATCTCACAGTTCTGAGAGCAAACTGTCTCCAGCTTTCCATTACACACACTATGCTGAACCGAGGCTGTGCAAACCAATATAGAGCTCATGTGACCTTAAATCCCATGAATCACTGCAAAAGTCACCTTAAAGAGCAAAAATAGAAGGCGAAATAACATGAAGTCCATAGAGGAGAATAATGGGAACTTCACATTACTTCAAGATGCAAAGTTATTTACTTTGCTATTCAGAAAATCACGCAAAATTCAGGTTCTAAGCAAAATACTATGCATAGCGAATATTAGGCACTTCGCCCTCCTCTAACCCCTACCTTGGATGCGTGCATGCAAGTGGAGGTATGTGCACACCGTGTCTCAAGGTGCCCTCCCTTCGTGTCACCCCTGCCACCTACACTACCCACCAGACCTCCACCCAGTGGTAGTGGGAATACGGGGGCACCACCCTCAGGAGAGAAGAGCTGCCTTCAGGCTTGCTCTATCCTGTTCTGACCCTCCCCCCAGTGCTGGCACCCCAACGACCCGAGTCCATTCCCAAACCTGGGTTGCCGGCGTAGCACGAGGTAAGGCAACCAGTAGCTCAGTGCCACCGGGCGGGCATAGCCATTCTTTTTTTACAGCACAGTATACATATGACAGTGATGAGTTCTATAGGAACATTGTAAAACAAATCTTGTCAATCTGTTGTATGTTAGATCCATCACTATTGCCCACCCTCTCACACTGGTGGTAGGCGTGACCTGGTTCTGTTCAGCACACTGGTGGGGGAGGGGCTGAATGTTGGCCTTTGTGCAGTGCTGTATTCCTGGCCTGATGTCCAGCATCCAGCATGGTTGCTTTCACAGAAACATGGACCATGAGGGCAAAAAAAGACAAGAGGTCCATCCAGTCTGCCCATATTCCCTAAAATCCCTGGAACCTATTGTTCCTCCAGGGTACTAACCCTCCCCATCCTATCCCCATTCTCCTCCCTGGTCTTATCACCTCAGGTGACCACTATTCCCTTCATTCTATCTCATGCCTGCTTGAATCCTCTGACTGTGTTTGCACCCACCACCTCAGTTAGCAGACTGTTCCAAAGTTCCACCACCCTTTCCATAAAGAAGTACTTCCTCACATCCCTCTTGAACCTCCCTCCAGTTAATTTCCTCTTGTGACCACATGATCTCGAGTTGGTATTCTGGGGATCAGTTTACCTTGCAAATTCCTTTAAGGAACTTGAAGGTCTCTATCATATATCCCCTCTCCCTTCTGGCTTCCAGTGAATACATATTTAGTGCCTTGAGGTGCTCCTCATAGGATCTGCTCTTCTGTTCCTGAATCATTTTTGGTGATCTTCATTGCACTGTTTCCAACCTGTCCCTGTCCTTTCTGAGGTGAGGGCTCCAGAACTGGGCACAGTACTCCAGGTGAGGCCTCACCAGGGATATGCAAAGGGGAAGTATTACATCTGTTCTTCTGCTAGCAGTACTCCTCCTAATACACCCCAGCATTCTGTTAACCTTGCTATAGGCCTTGTTGCATTGACTTATTTGTTTAAGGGATTTACTGATAATAACTCTTAGCTTCCGTTCTTCTTCTGTAGTGCTAAGTCTCACCCCACCGATCCAATACTCCGTCATGGGGTTACCTTTCCTTAAGTGGATTACCTTGCACTTTTTGGCATTGAATTTTAACTGCCAGACCTTTGACCACCCCTCTAGTTTTTGTAGGTCCCTCTGCATATCCCTTATTTCCTCATCACTATCCATTCTCCCGCATAGCTTTGTGTCATCTGTGAAGATACACAGCCTGCCCAGGATTTCCTCACCAATGTCACTAATAAACATGTTGAAGAGTTCCAGACCCAGGACTGATATCTGTGGGACCCCACTCATAACCTCCCTTTCTTCTGATTTAACCCCATTGACCACCACCCTCTGCTACCTCTCTTCTAGCCAACTACCTACCCAGTTCACTACAGTTTTAGCCACACCCACCCAGGCAAATTGGTAAATCATCAATCATGATTTTTGGAGGTCAGTCATGACCGATTATTGTTAATCGTCAGATGTTACCATAAGATCATCAAAGGAGATCACGATCTAAGATCAACATCTAGAGCATGATTTAATCATCAAACATGAACTTTCAAATCACCAACTGATGATTATTGATTATTTTTGTAAGCTTAAATCAGCATGATCGTTGTTGATGATCTGTGGATGATCAAGTGATGATCACTGATGATTATATTAGTTCAGTATTACTAGATTGCAAATCACAGAAGTAAATACTTACAGTTGTATTCGTTAATTATGAAAATATGAATGTCAAATATCAGCAAAGACAAATTAATTATGAATTATAATGTAAATCATGTGAAGTCAAGTTTTAATCTCATTAGGAAGAGTATATGCAATGTCTGGTATAGGATACATATTTGCATAACTAATTTGCATATTTCAGCAGCACAGTTTATGGAACAAAACAACAGTAATTTCTATTTTTAAATTAATTTTGCATTGACAGTAAGTCTTAGTTTGCAGACTATCAGAAAAGGTTTTGAGCACAAACCAAGTACTTTTAGGACCTCACCACAACCATAAAAGGAGCCACTTTATGGGGATAAATAAACCAATATGAGCCTTTTTAACTCCAGTAAGATGTGAGGTATCAGAGTAAGTATAACAGAATGCAATGGGCTCTTAGAGAAAAGGTATCATAACTGATCATTCCAGTAAAGCTGTCTAAATAAAAGATAAATTCCAAAAGTATAGTAAAAAGACAAATAGATTTTTTTAATTTATTTCTGTAATCTTGACCATGGGCAATCATTAAAAATCATGATGATATGAGAGCATCATTAATCATAATCACCATCTCCATAACTTCATGGGTTTTGATTGGTGGCTATTTAATGATGATGGTTAATTATTGCTAATGATGATCGCAATGCTACTTTTTGAAGCTTAAACATGATCACTGAACATAACTGGATAATGATCATTCATGATACATCATTAAAAAGATTAACAAAATGACAGTGCCAGTGTTCATGAGGTGGGCTCTCAAAAAGCCTATGTTGAAAATTTGGTGAAAAAAGTTCAAAAAATTACTGTCTTACGAGCGTGCGTTGTACAGTTGCTACGCACACTGGTAACTTCCCAAATTTGCAATATTTTCACCTCAGATTTTCAACATTGACATTTTTTCACACCTCCTTGTGAACAGTACAGCTGTCATTTTTCACACCCTGGCCGAAATTTGTTTTCACCCTTCTGGCGCAGAATAGTGCAGTCACTGTGAGAAATCAGTGTTCGGGACAGATTACAAAAATGACAGTGACACTGTTCATGAGCATGTAACCCCCCTGCAAATGGGGGTTCCCAAAAGACTTCCAGGAGCTTGCGTGAATGCTCCAAGCCTGAATGGTGTTTGGCGTTTAAGCCATTTATCAGTGAGTGTTTTTAGAGCCTCTGGTACTGTCTCTTTAAGAGCTGTCTGCTTGCAGACATAATTAGTTTGTATGGGGGGGACTGTGTGCTTCTCTGTTTGAGTACCACTCGAGCTGCTGCCAATTCACTCCATTTTGCAGTCACTAGGAGTGCAAAGGAACCTATCTGAAAGATGTAACTGTTTGCCAGAAATCATTTACAGTAATAATGAAATTACAGTTTGTCTAACCTGCTTTCTTTGCAGTCAGAACTGTGTCTGCCTAGTTCCCCATTCTGGTTTTGAACTGCTGAACTGGACCAATCAGTGTGGGGTAAGCTAGCTCTAAAATGGTGCCTTGGACGAATCAGAACTTGGACTCATAATCTGAGCCAGCCACAAGAGGATTGTATGGGCAGTGACTCTGGGAGATGTAGTTTAGACTTGGCCTTTTGGACCAACAGCAGCAGTCTATTGTGAGTGACAGCCAATCCAGTCAAGAACTGGGAGGAACTCAAAGGAAGTGCCGGTTTGTCTGTTGGAGTTTCAGTTTAGCTCTGGCAGTGAAGGGAAGAAACCCTGTGCTCCTTCAGTGCACAGTTTCAGCCAAAAACGTGTGTAAGGCCCAGAGTTCCGGTCTGCAGCTTGTGTAACTGCTTGTTAGGACTGAATCTGTCCTGAGAAAAGAATCAAAGGATCTCTGAAGAGTAGAAACCAGGCTCACCCTGTAGAAGACTGGAGAAATTGTTGAATTGCACTCGGTCTGTCAGGAACTGAATCTGCTGTGTGTTCTCCCAGGTATTGTGCAGTAATTGCGATCGGGATAGAGAAGCAGCCTGCCTGGTATAGTACTTTCTTTTTACCATATAAATGTGTGAAGAGTCTCTTGGAGCTCAAGAGTAGCCCTGCTGACGTTGAAGGACCCTATCTTGTTTGGAGGTCGTGAGTACTAATTCAGGTCGCTCCTGTTGAATTGCCACATTAAATCCAAATGGAATCACTGTACTGCTGACTGTTTAAAACTAATTTTTCTTTTCACTGTGTGAAAGGGCCCCTACCAGCTGCCACGGTTTGACTAGCCACTAGGGCTTGGGTACCCAGGGACAGTAACTGGTAGGGATAGGCCTGTGCACAGAGCCATAGGTAGATAGTAAAGTGATAAGCTAATTAACCTGATTTCCCCCTGTCCTTGTTATATCCCCCTAAATAAATCAGAGCTGCTTGTTTCAGCAAAGTTATACTGCCTGAGGTATTTGTCTATGTTAAAGTACTGTACTGTGATTGTTGCACTGTATCTTATTTCACAGGAGGTCCCAGTGCCAGAACTAGTCCTGGGGGTAAGTGTATACTGTGAAGGTGGTTCTGTTGTATTGTGTGGGCCACTGGTGGGAAGGAGGGGGGGTTGCGGTGTCCCAGAGGGCTGTGACCAAGTGGGTTTAACTATTGCAGACCCTGACCTCTGGGTGGAGGCACCCGCCATTGGATCCAGGCCCCTCAACCTGTTAGTGGCAAATCAGGCAGGAGTAGTAGCCCCTGGGATAGCGCCATCTAGGGGTTACAAGCAGATGTCCTAAAATGCCTATGTTGAAAATTTGGTGATGATACTCCATAAAATGACTGCGTTATGAGTGTGTGTTGTGCAGTTTGCACGCATGCTCATAAGTTCATGAATTTATTATATTTTCACTCCAGATTTTCAACATTGTCATTGTTCTACACCTCCTTATGAACAGTACAGATGTCATTTTTCACATCCTGGCTGAAATGTGTTTCACAGTTCCGGCGCAGAATAGCGCAGTCGACATGGGAAATCCATGTTTGAGCCACATTATGAAAATGACAGTTACACTGTTCATTAGCAGAGGTCCTAAAATGCCTATGTTGAAAATCTGGTGACGAAAATCCTTAAAATTAGTGTGCTACGAGTGTGCAGTGCGCAGTTTCCATGCACACTCATTCCTTCGCAACTTTGCAATATTTTGACTCCAGATTTCCAACATTGCCATTTTTCCACACCTCCTTATGAACAGTGCAGCTGTCATTTTTCACATCCTGGCCGAAATGTGTTTTTGCTCTTCCAGTGCACAATAACGTGGTTGCTGTGGGAAATCAGTGTTCGAGACACATTAAGAAAATCACACTGATGCTGTTCATGAGCAGAGGTCCTAAAATGCCTATGTTGAAAATTTTGTGATGAAACTCCATAACATGACTGTGTTACGAGTGTGTGTTGTGCAGTTTCCACGCACCCTTGTATCTTCACAAATTAGTAATATTTTCACTCCGCATTTTCAACACTGGCATTTTTCCACACCTCCTTATGAACAGTATAGCTGTCATTTTTCACATCCTGGCCGAAATGTGTTTTCGCACTTCCAACGCACAATACCGTAGTCGCTGTCAGAAATCAGTGTTTGGGACAGATTAGGATGAAGCGAGTGGGTGGGGGGGAGTGACCGAGCTCAACTGAGCTCTGTCAGGACTGCTGCGGATTTCTTTGTGGGCAGGAAAAGGTTACAATGCAGGCAGGAGCCCAGTACAAAAGGGCATCCTGCAGTGCCAGGAGACACAGAACGAGCAAGTGAGGGAGGGGGAGTGAGTGAGCTCAACGGAGCTCAGTTGGGACTGCTGCGGATTTGTTTGTGGGCGGGAAAAGGCAGCAATGCATGCAGGTCCTGAGTACAAAAGGGCAGCCTGCAGCGGTGGGACAAACAGAACGAGCAAGCGAGAGAGGGGGACTGAGCGAGCTCAACAGAGCTCTATCGTCACTGCTGCGGATTTCTTTGTGGGCAGATAAGGGTGGCAATGCTGGCAGGAACCCAGTACAGAAGGGCAGCCTGCAGTGCCGGCAGAAACAGGATGAGCAAGTGAGACGGGGGAGTGAGTGAGGTCAATGGAGCTGTGTCGGGTCTGCTGCAGATTTCTTTGTGGACAGACAAAAATGCCGACAGAGGCAGTAGTCCAGTACAAAAGGGCAGCCTGCAGCACCAGGAGAAACAGAATGAGCGAGTGAGACAGGGGGAGTGAGCGAGTGACCTCAATGGAGCTCTTTCGGGACAGCTGCGGATTTCTTTGTGGGCAGGAAAAGGTGGCAATGCAGGCAGGAGCCCAGTACAAATGGGCAGCCTGCAGCACCAGCAGAAATGGAGCAGTGACTGAGAGGCGGGGTGGCGAGCTCAGACTCTCGGGACTGCTGCAGATGTGTTTGTGGGCAGAAAAAGCCACCAATGCAGGCAGAAACCCAGTACAAAAGGGCTGCCTGCAGCAGTGGGAGATACAGAATGAGCTAGGGAGGGAGGGGGAGTGAGTGAACTCAACGGAGCTCAGTTGGGACTGCTGCAGATTTCTTTGTGGGCAGAAAAATACAGCAATGCACGCAGGGGCCAGTACAAAAGGGCAACCTGCAGCGGCGGGAGAAACAGAATGAACAAGTGAGAGAGGGGGAGTGAGTGAGCGAGCTCAATGGAGCTTTATCATGACTGCTACAGATTTCTTTGTGGGCAGAAAAGGATGGCAATGCAAGCAGAAGCCCAGTACAAAAGGGCAGCTTGCACCGCGGGAAGAAACAGAACGAGCAAGTGAGACAGGGGGAGTGAGTGAGGCCAATGGAGCTCTGTCGAAACTGATGCAAATTTCTTTGTGGGCCGAAAAAAATGCCAACAGAGGCAGAAGCCCAGTACAAAAGGGCAGCCTGCAGCGCCACGAGAAACAGAATGAGCGTGTGAGACAAGGAGAGTGAGCGACCTCAATGTAGCTCTGTCGGGGCAGCTGCGGATTTCTTTGTGGGCAGGAAAAGGTGCCAATGCAGCCAGGAGGCCAGTACAAAAGGGCAGCCTGCAGCGCCGAGAGAAACAGAATGAGCAAGTGACAGAGGGGGGAGTGAGCGAACTCAACAAAGGTCTATCGTCACTGCTGCAGATTTATTTGTGGGCAGGAAAAGGTGGCAATGCAGGCAGGAGCCCAGTACAAAAGGCAAGCCTGCAGCCTCCACAGAAGTGGAACGAGCGAGTGACAGAGCGCGAGTGAGCGACCTCAACGGAGCTGTGCTGGGACTGCTGAAGATTTGTTTGTGGGCAGAGAAAGGTGCCAACAGAGGCAGGAGACCACTCCAAAATGGCAGCCTGCAGCGCCAGGTGAAACAGAATGAGTGAGTGAGACAAGCAGAGTGAGCGACCTCAACAGAGCTCTGTCAGGACAGCTGCAAATTTCTTTGTGGGTAAAAAAAGGTGCCAACACAGGCAGAAGCCCAGTACAAAAGGGTAGCCTGCAGCGCTGGGAGAAACACAATGAGTGAGTGAGAGAGGGGCAATGAGCAAGCTCAACGGAGCTCTATCGTGACTGCTGTGGATTTCTTTGTGGGCAGAAAAAGGAGGCAATGCAGGCAGGAGCCCAGTATAAAAAGCCAGCCTGCAGCGCTGGCAGAAACGGAAAGAGTGAGTGAGAGAGAGGGAGTGAGCTACCGCAACAGACCTGTGTCAGGACTGCTGCAGATTTCTTTGTGGGCAGCAAAACCTGCCAATGCAGGCAGAAGCCCAGTGCAAAAGAGCAGCCTGCAACACCAGGAGAAACAGAATGAGAGAGTGAGACAGGCGGAGAGAGCGACCTCAACTCAGCTATGTCAGGACGGCTGCAGATTTCTTTGTGGGCAGAAAAAGGTGCCAACACAGGCAGAATTCCAGTACAAAAGGGCAGCCAGCACCGCCGGGACAAACACAATGAGTGAGTGAGAGAGGGGGAATGAGCGAGATCAACAGACCTCTAACGTGACTGCTGCGGGTTGCTTTGAGTGCAGAAAAAGGTGGCAACACAGGCAGGAGCCCTGTACAAAAGGCCAGCCTGCAGCGCCGGCAGAAACGGAATAAGCGAGAAAGGGGGAGTGAGGTAGCTCAATGGACCTGTGTCAGGACTGCTGCATATTTCTTTGTGGGCAGGAAAAACCGCCAACAGAGGTGGGAACCCAGTACAAAAGGGAAGTCTGCAGCGCCAGCTGAAACAGAATGAGCGACTGAGAGAGGGCGAGTGACCCACCTCAACACAGCTCTGTCAGGACGGCTGCAGATTTCTTTGTGGGCAGAAAAAACGTGCTGATGCAGCCAGGAGCTGCGTACAAAGGTGCAGCCTGCAGCACTGGGAGGAACAGAATGAGCGAGTGACACAGGGCCACTGAGCGTCCTCAACAGACCAACGCAATTAACATTCGCCATTGACAAATGCTTAAGACTTGCAAAACACTGCAGCTGCTACTACAGATTCCTACATATTCTATCACAGAACCAGAACACAATGCTAGAACATCTGCCACTTAGCAGCAACAAACAGGTGACAAAAATGCTAAGCTGATGTAGCTTTTTAAAAATAGAATCAAGATTGTATTTTTTTAAACCACTAGAAACATAGAAGACGCTGGCAGAAAAAGACCTCATTGCCCATCCTGTCTGCCCTCTAATTTCCTACCTACAGCTACACAACTGACCCTACATTGTCTTTGGACCCCCCCCCCTCGCCTTACTCTCAGGATCCCCGTGTACCTATCCCATGCATTCTTGAATCCTGTAACTGTTTTAGTCTCCACTACCTCCACTGGGAGGCTGTTCCATGCATCCACCAACCTCTCTGTGAAAAAGTACTTTCTGACATGTCCTCCTAGTCTCCCCCCATCACCTTCATAGTGTGACCTCTTGTCCTGGATCATATCATAGAATCATACCATAGAAGCTTGATGGCAAAAAAAGACCATATCGGTCCATCTAGTCTGCCCTTTTTCCCCTACACCTCCCCCTCCTGCCAGCCCCGCCCCCCGATACTCAGTCACATATGCTTGTTCCATGCCCTCTTGAATTCTTCCACCGATTTAACACCCACCACTCTGTCTGGTAGTCTGTTCCAGGGCTTCACCACCCTCTCTGTGAAGAAACACCCTCTCACATTGCCCCTGTATCTTTTTCCTTGCAGTCAGAGGCTGTTATCTCTAGTTTTGACCCCCTCCTTCCTCTGAAGTAAACCCTCTTCTCCCACTTTATTGAACCCTTTACATATTTAAACGTTTCAATCATGTCTCCCCTTTCCCTCCTTGTCTCCAGCGTGTACAGATCCAGCTCCTTACACCTCTGCTCATATGACTTTCCCTGTGTACCCTGCACCATCTTGGTTGCCCTTCACTGAACACTCTCCAGTGCATCTATATCCTTGCAGAGATGTGGCCTCCAGAACTGAACCCCATACTCCAGGTGCAGACTCACCATGGCTTTGTAAAGGGGCATTATCACCTCCCTCTCTCTGCTAGTAATGCCCGTACCTATGCATGCCAAGATTCCATTGGCCTTTCCTGCTGCCCTGCTACATTGGATTCCTATCTTAAGGTTCGAGGAGACTAAGATCCCCAGATCCCTCTCCTGTTCGGTTACTTTAATTTCCTCCCCACCTAGGGTATACCCTGCTGTTCCGTTCCTACTCCCCAAGTGCATCACACTGCACTTCTTGGCATTAAATTTCAGCTGCAATGTCCCAGACCATTTTTCAAGTGGCTTTAAGTCCTCTCTCGTGTCCTCCACCCCCGGTGTCTACCCTATTGCATATTTTTGTATCATCGGCAACAGGCACATCCTCCTCAAACCTCAGCATATCATTGCTGAGATTGGAAGAGAAGTGGACCCAAACTGACCCCCTATGGCACTCCACTCTTCACCCGCTGTCCCGGAGTGCACCCTGTTTAGCACCACCCTCTGAGTTCTTCCTGACAGCTAGGCCTCCTCCCAGCTTGATAGTTTCCCACCCAACCCCAGGCTTTCCATCTTGCTCACCAGCCTCCTATGGAGGATGGTGTCAAAGGCCTTACTGCAGTCCAGATAGGCCATGTCCACCACCCCCTGGTCAATCACCAGAGTCACCCAATCAAAGAACTGAATTAGGTTCATCCGGCAAGGCTTCCCTTTCATGAAGCCATGCTGTCTGCTATCCTGCAAGCCACTCTCCTCCAGATAATCCACCACCCTCTCCTTGATTTATGCCTCCATTACCTTCCCCACCACTGATATGAGGCTGACAGGTTGGTAGTTCTCCTTCACTTCCCTACTACCTCCCCTGTGTAAAGGCACTATGTCTGACCTCTTCCAGTCCTCCTGCACTCTCCCCGTAGTCAGGGACAAGCTGAAGAGCCTTGTCAAGGGTGCGGCCAGCTCCTCCTTCAATTCTCTGATCATCCTGGGGTGTAACCCTTCAGGCCCCATTGCCTTGTCCACCCTCAATCTAGCTAGCTCTGCCCTAACCCTATACACAGTGAATGGGTCCAGATCCACCCATTTGCCCTCCTTCCCATTCGACTTTAGTGCAGATCCCCTACCGTCCTCCTCCTCCTCCTCCGTGAATACTGAGCTAAAGTACTTACCTAATAACTCTGCTTTTTCACAGTCTCTTTCCAATTTTATTTTTCCCTCCCCCCTCAGTCTAGTAATCCCCTGCCTTGCCCTTCTCTTCTCCCTCACATATCTGAAAAAGGTTTTATCCCCCTTTTGGCCTTTTTTGCTATTTTCTCCTTAGTATCTGCTTTTGCCTTCTGATCTTCTTTCCTGCAATACTTCAGGGCTGGCGGTATAGCCTAGAGATTAGAGGAACGAGGTGTGAACAAGCTTGATACATCCAGCAGACCAGACCTGAGTTTGATTCTCACAACCTCCACTTGCATACTGTGTGACTCTGATCAAGTCACTTAACTGCCCAGTGCTCCCAGGTCACCCCTGAAAACAGGCACTTGTGCCTAGTGGGTCTTACCTGGTTACCAAAGGCTAAAATAAAATAAAAATACCCCTCTTTTCCCTATACTCTTCCTTACCTTCCTCGCTGAGTGTCCTCTTAAATTTTCTGAACGCCCTCCTCCTTTCCCTGACTGCCTCCTCAACCACCTTTGTAAATCGTTCTTTCTTTGAGAGTTTCTGTCTTTCTGTACCCTGTTTTTACCTGTAAGGTATTTGTGCATTTCTGTCATATCCCCCTAACCCTCCTTTCCTCTAGGAAGTACAAATTCAGCTGCTTAAGCCTTTCCTGGTGTAACCCCCCTACAAATGAGGATTCTCAAAGAGTCTTCCTTGAGCTTGCCTAAATGCTCACTGCCAGGCTGGTGTTCTGCGTTTTAGCAGTTTAAATGTATTGCCAGAGAGCTGCCTGGATTGCAGTCATAATTAATCTGAGATGGAGCTCTGCTAGAAGATGCACTTGTTTGCTGATCATTTGTTAGAGTAGTAATAATATTGCAGTTTGTTCTAACCTGCCTTCTTTGCAGCATGGACAGTTCTGTTTGTTTCCATCATCTTGGTCCTGGACTGCAGAATGGGCCAATCAGTACATTTGGGACTCTAAAATGGAGCCTGCCTACAGGGGCTTGATGGGGCCAAAACTTGTAGGAATTGTAGTTTTGGGATTTTGGTGCCTAAAATAACCTGGAGGAAGAGCCCTTGTTGTGACTCACAGACAGATCAGCCAACTGAACCTTTTGGATCTTGAGGAAAGTCCCACACTGCTTGCAGTTTCAGTTAGATCTGAGTTGGGAAGTGAAGAAGTAACAGCTCGAGATAGTTTGAGCAGCAATCCATAGTGAATTTGCACGGGAGAACTGTGGAAAGGCCTGAGTTTGGCCTGCATGCCTGCCGGCTGTTCCTGAGAGGGAACGTGTGTATTTTTTCGGACTGAATATGAATTTGGAGAGCGAATTAAGCCACTGAAATGTGACCAGGCTTTAACCTGAAGAAGACCGAAGATTTGCTGAATGCGATCAGCCTGTCAGGACTTCCAGCTACCTCTGAACTCCCGGATTATGCAGAGACTCTGTAATTGCCTAAATCTGATCTACGTGCCCACATTATATCCAGCTGTAACTGTGATTGCAGATAAACTCCTCTACAAGGGCAAAGTTCCATTGCTAAATTGTACTCTGATTTTAATATACTGTATGATTCACAATTACACACCTTTGGTGTTGCTCTGTATATGTATTATCCATTTTTGTCTCTGTACTTAGTCACTGTACTTATTATACTCTGTATTTGTCCTCATTCAATGTATGACGTGGAGCCTTTGTAAATGAGTCCCTGACTCAAAGGGTTGTAATTCCTAGACTTTATATAAATAAATAAATTGCGACCGGAGAGCCATTTGCCTGGTACAGTGTAATTTCCTTATAAGAATAATAATAATAATAATCTTTATTTTTAATGAGACTTTCAAATATCAAGGCGCAGTACAGATTAAAACTATTTAAAACCAATGCTGCATTACATGTGAATGTGCTGTGTGCTTATAGTGGGTCGTGATTTGGTTCCCCACTGTGTGTCTGAACTGTGTTTTGCTTACTGGAGGCTGTATCCAGCTCCACGGACTGAATCCGTATCCATTTCCATTTGCCTGGGCCCTGCTACACTGGCCCAGCCAGAATACCTGCTATGCAGAGAAAGTCATCAATGAGAGACCAGCCTGGGGATCAGCCCCCTGATCAACACCTTGAACAGGAATGGCACCTCGGTGATTCGTGTGGGCCCTGCTTCTACAGGCACTCCAGCTCAACAGCCTGCAGTCTTAGTTTCGTCCAGCCTGTGTCCAATATTGGGTATCATGAGTAAACATCAGGGTAGCTCCCGGCAACAACAGCTAAATCTAAAAGTGTTGTCATCTGATTGTCTTGTTGCCTTTTCTTTCACAAACTTAGCCCTCAGGCTCCGGATTACAAGTAGTGTGTGTTGTGCATGTTGCTTTCTTCCATCACAGGGCCCCAACCAGCTGCAACGTTCCTGGGTACCCAGAATGTGTGACTGTGTTGGGACTCTGAACTGCATACATAACTGTCTGATTAATATAGCTTTTAAGCAAATTAACCTGATTATGCCCCTCCCGTGTTCAAGTCCCCTGAATAGAGCAGATTTAACTTTGCTGGCATTTAACCTGACTGTGGTTCCAGTTTGTGCCAAAAGAATTGTACTGTTGCTATTTGCTGTGCTTAACCTTGTTTTACAGGGGGTCCCCAGGGTCAAGCTAGAGAACCAGCCCTGGTGGTAAGTGCAAACAGTGTGGATAATTGCTTGGTGAATAAGGGTCATTGAGAAAGTAATTATTGTATAATGTTCAGGCAACTAGAAGGGAAAGAGGAGGGTTGCAGTGTCCCGGAGGGCTGTGCCCAGGTTAGCTTGCCCACTAACAACCGTGACCTCTGGGTGGAGGCACCCATTTCATTACCTAGGTTCTTCAACCTGCTACTAGCCAAGCAGGCAGGGGTAGTAGCCCTTGGGATAGTGCCACCTAGGGGTTACACTCATATGACATATGATGCAGGCCCTGTACCATTTTGGTTGCCCTGCTTTGTACTGTCTCCATCCTATCTATGTCCTTTTGGAGATGGGGCCCCAAGAACAGGACACAGTACTCTAGGTGTGTTCTCACCAGTGACCTATGCAGGGGTTTTACTATATCCTTCCTTCCGCTGGTGATTCCCCAGCTTTTGCAGCCCAGCATCCTATTTGCCTTCCTCACTGCCTTGTCACACAGCTTAGCCACCTTCAGGTGATCTGAAATTATTATCCCGGGTCCTTTCCTGCTTTGTGACTGCTAGTTCCACTCCTCATACCTGATATGTTTCCCCCAGGTTTCTGTGCCCTACGTGCATGATTTTGCACTTTTCTGCATTGAAACCCAGCTGCCAGACCCATGACCATTCTTTCATAGAAACATACAAACATAGAAGTTGATGGCAGATAAGGGCCACGAGACCCATCCAGTCTGCTTATTTTTTCTGCCTTATGAATGTGCCATAGGCTTTTACTCTGTCAATGGCCTATCAATTCATACTCATCTATATTGCTCCCTTATGCCTGCCCCATGCCTGTTTGAAGCCCTGCACTATATTCATATCACCACTTCATGAGGTAGGCCTTTCCATGCATTCACCACCCTTCCTGTGAAAAATAACTTCCTCACATTACCCCGGAATCGGCCTCCCTCTAATCTCATGCTGTGTCCTGTTGTCCTGCTATTTTTCTTGTATTGAAACATGTTAGACTCTTTCACTTTGTTAATGTCTGAAGGTGTTTGAATGTTTCAATCTCATATCACCTCTCTCCTTCCTTTACTCTAGGGTATGCATATTGAGCTCCATTAATCTGTCCTCATATGTTTTCAGATGCAGTCCCTGCACCATTTTGGTTTCACTTCTCTGGACTGCCTTCATTTTGTTAATGTCCATGTGCAGGTGTGGCTTCTAGTACTGCACACAGTACTCCAGATGGGGCCTAACCAGTGTCTTGTAAAGACGGATTATTACCTCCCTCTTACAACTTGTGATACCCCTACTAATACACCCCAATATCCACTAGCTTTGCCTACTGCTTTAGTGGTCTGCTTGGATGATTTCAGGTCATCTGTGATGATGATGCCCAAGTCTCTTTCTTCCCTTGTGATTGCCAGCAACTTCCCTTCCAACCTATAGGTGGCTTCAGGGTTTCTCTTCCCTATGTGCATGATATTGCACTTCTTTGCGTTAAATCCCAGTTGCCACTCTTCTGATCATTTTGCCAGTTTATCCAGACTCTTCTCATTCTGCCCACCTATCTGGATCATCTACTCTGTTGCAGATCTTGGTGTCATCTGCAAACAGACAAACCTTACCATCCAGTCCATCTGCAATGTCACTGATGAAGATATAGAAGAGGACTGGCCCCAGGACTGATCCCTGAAGTACCCTACTTGTGACTTGCATCTCTTCTGACTGTATACCGTTTACCACCACTCTCTGTGTTCTGCCTGCCAACCAGTTTGCCACCCAGTTGACCAACATCTGACCCACCCCGAGCATACCCAGCTTATTAATCAATCTTCTATGTGGAACAGTATTGAAAGGTTTGCTGAAGTCAAGGTAGGCGACATCAGCTGCACCCCCTTGGTCCACCACTCTGGTTACCCAGTCAAAGAAATCTATGAGATTAGTTTGACAGGATGTTCCTCTTGTAAACCCATGCTGTCTTGGATCCTATGCTCTTATGGATTCCAGGTGTTGCACTATCCATTCCTTAAGGAGTGCCTCCATAATCTTGCCCACTACTGAGGTAAGACTGACTGGTCTGTAGTTCCCTGCCTCCTCCCTGCTACCACTCTTGTGGAACAGGATCACATGAGCCTTCTTCCAGTCTTCTAGGACCTCTCCTGTGCTCAGAGACTCACTAAACAATTCTGATAATGGCTCTGCTAGTCCCACTCTTAGCTCCTTTAGTACCCTGGGATGTATGCCATCCAATCCCATTGCCTTGTCCACCCTGAGTTAGTGAGCTCTTGTAGGACCCTTTCTTTTGCGAAGGGACTTGTGCACACCTTCCCCCATGTCCATGGTGCTGAGCTGCGGGAACTGCCCTACCTTCTCCTCAGTAAATACTGAGCAAAAGTATCTATTTAGGATATATGCTTTTCCTTGATCCTCCTCCACACACTCCCCCTTATCCCATTTGATCTTAGCAATGCCCCCTCTGGACTTTCTCCTTTCAGTAATGTATCTATAGAAAGTCTTGTACCCTTCTTTTACTGTTTGTGCTAGTGTTTCCTCGGTTTGGGCCTTTACCTTCTTTATTGCCTTCCCTGCTTCCCTTAGGGAAGTTTGGTATGCCTCCCTATCTTTGTCCCGCTGTGTTCCCTTATATTTCCTGAAGGCCAGCCTTTTGGCTCTGACCTTTTCTGCTACTGTTTCTGAGAACCAAAGTGGTTTCCTCCTTCTTTTGCTCTTGCTTTTCTCCCTAATATAATATGATGTTGCTTCAAGTATTCCATCCTTAATGCTTGCCCACTTTGTCTGTAACCCATTACCTGAATTTCTTCTTGCCAGGGCTAACTTAACTCTGTAGGCCATCTTATCAAAGTCAGCTCCTCTGAAGTCCCATATGTTTGCCTTGGAATGGGATGATTTAGTTCTAGTGGCCAAATTGAACCACACCATGTGATAGTCACTGGCCCCCAGGTGACCTTCTACCTGGAGATCTGTGTTCCTTTCCCCATTAGTCAGTACTAGATCTAGGGTAGCCCTGTTTGTACCAGTTGTTTGAGGCCCTCCCCCTGCAGGGAATCCACTATGTGTCTAGTTCTGGCAGATGTTTCTGCTGGTATTAACCAATCTGTATCTGGCATGTTGAAGTTTCCCATTATCAGAACCTCCCCTTTAGCTGTCATGTTTTGTATATATTCTAACAGTAATGTGTCTATGTCCTTCCCCTGGTCTGGAGGCCTGTAGACAATCCCAGTTCATATGGCTGTCCCATTTCCTGTTTCCAAGGTGACCCACAGTTCTTCTGGCTCCTTATGTGTTTCTGAATTTCTGTAGCTTTGATATTTTCATTGACATAAAGGGCTACTCCCTCCCCCTTTTTGCACTTCGGTCTCTTCTGAACAGTACATAGCCTGGGTACTGAAGTCTCCCAAGTGTGGTTACTGGTGAACCATGCCTCGCTAATGGCTACTAGGTTCAGTTTAGCCTCTGTCATTATTGCCTGCAGGTCTGGGATCTTGTTTCCCAGACTTAGGGCATTTGTGTACATGATTTTCCATTGGCCAGATTTCGGTGCATTAGTTGTTGGGCGAGGTCCAGCGTTTCCCCTGTGCATCATACCTGGTGATGTAGATGAACTACAAACATGCTGAACTCCTGTTTGATCACTAGCCAAGGGGGAGGGGTGTTCTTACCGTTCGATGTATCGGGTGCTGCACCCCTCTTCCCATTGTCTAGTTTAAATACTCTGCAAAGACATCAAACTTCTGCCCCAATGCACTGACTCCCTCCTTAGTCTGATGCAGTCCATCAAATTTAAAAACTTTTGCTCCTAAAACTGTTGCCAGTTACCTACAAATATGTGTCCTTTTTCCTGGTACCATCCATAAAGCTACATGTTTAGCTCCCCTATCTCCCTTTTTATGACCTTCCATCTGTCTGCCCCCCTCTCCCAGACTGGCAGGATCTCAGAGAAGGAGATGCCGGATGAAATGGATGGCAGTTTGTCCCCCAGCCTGGTCAGGTGTTCCTTGGTCTCCACAACTGACCAGTTGGCAAGATCGTTAGTCCCTATGTGTACCAGGACATCGATGTTTTCACCTTCTTCCTGCATGATTTTAGCAATGCGGTCAGTGTCTCTCCACTCTGATGTACCTGGGAGACATCTGACCATTACCCCCGGCTGGAGGTAGGCATCAACTCCCCGAATCTTTTCAGTTGATGTAGATCACTCCTCACTCTTTCTATATCCCCGCCCATGTGTCTTCTGTGTTGCAGAGCTTTATGTTGTCTGCAAATAGGCATACTTTCCCTTCCAGTCCCTCTGTGATATTGCTAATTGAAAGGTTAAGCCTGTAGTTCAATGGTCAAGCAGCCAGCCACTCCCCCTTCCTGAACTATATAAGCAGTTCCTCCCAGCCTCTTTCCAAAGCACTTTTTTCTTTGCAGCTAGATGCTCTGTCATCTGTTCTCTCCTGGGGCCTGCTGGGGCTTTTCCCCATGCCCTCCCCTTCCCTCTGTGTGCTTGCTTGGACTCTGCATGATTTGCGCTGGACTTCTTTTTTTCTGTTCTCCTGTTTCTGGTTTGTATTGCTGGCCTCTGGCTGCTCCATGCTACTGTGTGTACTGCTTTTCTTCCTGCTCCTGTCATTGTGTTTGTCTTGTTTGTTCTTTTGGGCATTTTAGTTTTTTAGCACCCTATGTTTACATTGCTAATTATGCTTCAGGTTACACACCTTGTTTTCTTGCCTCGAGCTGCCCTGCACCTGTACCCCCAGGCTTCATTTCTCACCTGATATTCGGGGCCTCTGTCCACTGCATGGTTCTCTGTATGCTTTAGCTCAACATACTTTTCTGCCTTAACAATCCTCAGCATTTATTATTGTACGTTTCAGCTCACACTGCAGTTTGCTGCCTTGCTTCACTTAATTGATTACACCTGGTTACTGGCTCTACTGCTTGGCTAATAACTACTGTTTACTGCCCATTTATTCACTGTGTTTCAGCAAACCCTCAGTGCAACTGCACTTGTTATCCATATGTTTCAGCTCAGTTGCAGCTTCTCTGCTTCTGCTGTCTCAGTGCTTATCCACCTTAATTCATTCCACCTGTTCAGACTCACTCTGTAAAGCTAGCTCATGGCATTCAAACCTGCTTTCGTGCAATTGTACCAAGCTAAGTAAGGTGCCTGCCAGGTGCCATGGCTTGGAGGGACAGGGAGCGAATCCTCAGGATCGCTGGAGCAGCTGCATGGAGGAGGGAGCTGGATGTCATTTTCCACCTAGGGACAAATGATCTGGCTGAGAAAGGGATCAGAGCAGTGCAGGAAGAGTTTGTGGAGTTGGGGAAGGGCCTTAGACAAGTAGCACGCACGGTAACCTTCTCGGAGGTGCTACCTGTCTATGGCATGGATGAGGCTAGCGTGTTCCACACCATGAGATTCAATCAGTGGTTGAAAAACTGGTGCAGAGCTCAAGTATTTGGCTTCATTGGGGACTGGGGGTCCACCTGGAGTCATGCAGACCAATACCGGCGTGATGGTCTGCATCTGTCCAGGAGGGGAACCAGGATCCTAGGTGATAGGTTTAAATGCTTCATTGGCAAGCATTTAAACTAGCCAAGGGGGGGAGGCACTGGAAAGGAACAGGGAAATCCTAGCCCCCCCAAAAAAATCTGGGTAGTAAGTGAGGTAAACACCAAAATAGAGATGTTGATAGGGAGAAGGGCAGGGGTAACTGGAGAAAATGATAGTGGCAATAAGGACAGGGCAAAAAGGATAAGGCCATCAAGAAATGGAGGGTAATGAGCACTACTGCCCATAGTCTGGACAACACGCTCCCTGAACTGGTGGCCTCAATGGAAGATGGATGCCTGGTCAACAACCTACAGGACAGACAGGGAGGGCAGAAGGGGGGGAGTAGCTCTCTATGTAAGGGAAGGGATAAAAGCAATGGAACAAAACAGTAAACAGGGAGGGGAGGAGGCACTGTGGGTCACCTTAGAGACTGGAAATGGCACAATAATCTGCACAGGGGTTGTATACAGACCCCAATTTCAGGGGAAGGAAATGGACAAGGATATGATAGAAGGCAACCTTAGGATGGCAGAGAAAGAGGAGATACTGTTGATGGGGGACCTGAATATGCCAGATGTTAACTGGAGCACCTTTGCTGCAGCCACATCCAAGAGCAGGGCCATTCTCGATACCCTATAGGTGGCATGCCTCAGACAGCTAGTTTTGAATCCACTCATGAGGAAGTATTCTTAGACCTCGTACTCTCAAATGGGGACAGTGAGAGGATCTCAGATCTAGAAGTGGGTAGCCATCTGGGAACAAGTGACCAACAAACAGTGTGATTCATGATAAATTCAGCTACAGATTCAAGCCATACAAAAGTGAGGGTACTGAACTTCAGGAGGGTTGACTTTGGCAATATGAGAGAGTGCCTTAGAAAAATACTAGCAAACAGGTTAGAGGGAGGGGTGGAGCAAGAATGGGAAAACATCAAAACTGCCATCACAGAGGCAACAAGCCTTTGTGTGAAGCAAATAAACAAATCAAAATGAAAGAGAAAATGACAGTGGCAATAAGGACAGGGCAAAAAGGATAAGGCCATCAAGAAATGGAGGGTAATGAGCACTACTGCCCATAGTCTGGACAACACGCTCCCTGAACTGGTGGCCTCAATGGAAGATGGATGCCTGGTCAACAACCTACAGGACAGACAGGGAGGGCAGAAGGGGGGGAGTAGTTCTCTATGTAAGGGAAGAGATAAAAGCAATGGAACAAAACAGTAAACAGGGAGGGGAGGAGGCACTGTGGGTCACCTCAGAGACTGGAAATGGCACAATAATCTGCACAGGGGTTGTATACAGACCCCAATCTCAGAAGAAGGAAATGGACAAGGATATGATAGAAGGCAACCTTAGGATGGCAGAGAAAGAGGAGATACTGTTGATGGGGGACCTGAATATGCCAGATGTTAACTGGAGCACCTTTGCTGCAGCCACATCCAAGAGCAGGGCCATTCTCGATACCCTATAGGTGGCATGCCTCAGACAGCTAGTTTTGAATCCACTCATGAGGAAGTATTCTTAGACCTCGTAGTCTCAAATGGGGACAGTGAGAGGATCTCAGATCTAGAAGTGGGTAGCCATCTGGGAACAAGTGACCAACAAACAGTGTGATTCATGATAAATTCAGCTACAGATTCAAGCCATACAAAAGTGAGGGTACTGGACTTCAGGAGGGTTGATTTTGGCAATATGAGAGAGTGCCTTAGAAAAATACTAGCAAACAGGTTAGAGGGAGGGGTGGAGCAAGAATGGGAAAACATCAAAACTGCCATCACAGAGGCAACAAGCCTTTGTGTGAAGCAAATAAACAAATCAAAATGAAAGAAAAAGCTACTATGGTTCTCAAAAGAGGTGGAAGGGAAGGATAGGGAGAAAAAGATAGCATTTAGGAAGTATAAGGAAACACAGAAGGAGCAGGGCAGAGAACTGTACCAGTTAAGGCAGAAGGAAGCAGGGAGGGAAGACAGAATAGTGAAGGCCCAAACTGAGGAAAAGATAGCCAACTCTGTAAAGAATGGGGATAAAACCTTTTATAGATACATCAGGGAGCATAGAAAGACAAGGGGAGGGATAGTGAGGCTGTATAGAATGGATGGTGGGTGGGCAGAGAGGGATAGTGAAAAAGCAGGGATACTGAACAAATACTTCTGCTCAGAATTCACAAAACAGGAGGAGGGGGAGATGCCTAATCCAATTAACAGAAGCACTTTGGATAGGGGGGTCGATCCCAGTCCTTTCACAGAAGAAAGGGTTCTGAAAGAACTCCTAAAACTGAAGGTGGACAAAGCAATGGGGCCAGATGGAATTCACCACAGAATTATAAAAGAATTAAAGGGAGAACTAGTGACACCACTGACTACCCTTTTTAACAAATCATGGGAGGATGGTATGGTACCTGAGGACTGGAGAAAGGCAGATGTGATCCCCCTTCACAAAGATGGGAGCAAGACAGAGGCAGGAAACTATAGACCTGTCAGTTTGACCTCTGTGGTAGGGAAAGTGATGGATTCACTTCTGAAGGAAAGAACTGTTGAGTACCTAGAGGCCATTGGGGCATAGGACCCAAGGCAGCATGGGTTTACAGTGGGAAGGTCATGTTAGATGAATCTAATTGATTTCTTTGACTGGGTGACCAAAGTAGTAGACCAGGGAGGGGCTGTGGACATGGCCTACTTAGATTTTAGCAAGGCATTTGACACAGTCCCACTCAAAAGATTAATAAATAAATTAACCAGCCTGGAAATGGATCCCAGGGTGGTAGCATGGGTAAAACATTGGCTGGACAACAGGACACAGAAGGTAATTGTAAACAGAGTCCACGCTGCAGAAAAGGGGGGATTACTAGTGGGGTACCGCAGGATTCAGTACTGGGTGTAGTCCTTTTTAATGTCTTTATAAGTGACATTGCAGAGGGACTGGAAGAAAAAGTATGTCTCTTTGCAGATGACACAAAGATCTGCAATAGAGCTGATATACAAGGAGGCGTGGAAAGGATGAAGAGGGACTTGGCAAGGTTGGAGGAATGGTCAGAAGTATGGCAACTTGGATTCAATGCAAAGAAGTGCAAAATAATGCACCTGGGAAACAAAAACCTAGGGGAAGATTACACAATGGGGAGAGAGGTAGCAACAACAGCAAAAATGGAAAGGGACCTGGGGTAATTATATCAGATGACCTTAAGGTTGGCAAGCAATGTGAGAAGGCAGTAGGGAGGGCTTTGGGGGGATACTGGGATATATAGGGAGAGGCATCACCAGCAAAAAACAGGAAGTTGTTATCCCTCTGTACAGACAGTTGGTGAGACCCCATCTGGAGTACTACATCCAGTTCTGGAGACCTCATCTCCACAAGGACATAGACAGGATGGAGGCAGTCCAGAGGAGGGCAAATAAAATGGTGCAGGTTCTGCAAGAGAAGCCATTCGAGGAGAGACTAAAGGAGCTTAATATTTATACCCTTGAGGAAAGGAGGGAGGGGACATGTTTGAAACTTTTAAGTACCTCAGTGGAATCAACAAAGTCCAAGAGGGTAGCATCTTTCAGAAAAAGTTGTGTAAGAACAAGGGGACATAATTTGAAGATAATGGGGGGATGGCTCAGGGGCAATGTGAGGAAGTATTTTTTCACAGAGAGGATGGTGGACCCATGGAACAGCCTTCCTGAGGAGGTTGTGGGGTCTAAAACTGTGGGAGAATTCAAGAATGCATGGGACAGACATAAGGCAGTTCTTCTGGGAGTTAGGAAGAAGTAGGCTGTTGGTTGACTAGGATCTGCAGCTTATCCTGTAGGTAGGAAAATGAGCAGACTAGGTGGGCCAAGCAGTCCTTATCTGCCATCAAAGTCTAAGTTTCTGTGTGTCTATGTTTCTATCATTATTGTTGTTTTTAGTGCATTGCCTCTCCCTACAATCCTATCAGTTCCTCTAGCTGCTCTTGGAAGCTATAGCTAATTGCTACTTGCTGCTGCTCACCTACTTTTGTACACTGCTTCTTTATATTCTGGAGATCAGCCCAACTACAGCTGTTGCTGTAAATTAGTTTTAAATCTGCATGTATGTCATAGCGCTTTACTGCTGCTTCCTTGTTTTTCCTTCGGTGGGGGACTGGGGAGTCGTAGTCCCGTGTGACCAAAATACCTCATGTTCGGCTACTGCCTCAGCCACTAAAATCCTCCAAGTATTTGTCACCTTTATTTGGCACTCATTGATAGACTGGTTGGCTAGCCTCACTCCAGGAAAGGCCCAGGTTACCTTGCACTGAAGCTTGCTTTAAAACATATATGACCTACGTGATGGTCTCCAACACTCAGCACTTCCATTGTTACAGATGCTTACCATGCTACTCATTGCTGTCTGTACAATACCTACTGTGTTTCCTTTGCTGCTTAGTACCTGTTATTCTTTCCAGTGCCTTGTATGGCCTGCTCCATTGCTACATGAGATTAGCTGACCATGCCCATCAATTTGGCTGGAGCTCACTCGCAGCTGACGTTCTTGGTCTGCACCCTAACCCACATCCTGAGCATGTGATACCTGGTGTGGGGTCTTTCCTTTCTGGCCCATAGCGGGAATGTCCTCACTCCAGGTGGAGCTTTAGCCATTAGATCTGAAGGTGGATGCACAGCAGAACCTTTTGATGTCGAATTTTGACTAAGCTGTGAAGGGAGAATATATTGCTATCCTTTAGCTGCAACACCAGCTGCCTAATGCACCTTCTATGCTATTCTCCCCATGACTGCCTCTGGTTCACTTGGTTTGTCTTCAGATTGCTAAGACTCCTGAGTGCCTCAGCAGTTGTCGCTCTCCTCTTCCCACCTTGGAGGCTCTGTGTTGCAGAATTCACTTGCAACCCTTCACGGCTTTCCTGTTAGGGGGATAGTGTGAGTACCCTCCTCCGAATTGGAATATTTTCCACCCCTCCTTTGATTGAGTTATCAAATTGCAGCAGCAGAGCCATCACTAAACAAACTATCCAACGCCTGGAGGGAAGGAGACCTTGGCCTTGGATCCCCAGAGATTTCCTCATCAAAGGGTTTTTTTCTCTCCTCCATGCCTGCCAGGATAATAATTAGTTGGCTTTAGTTAGTATTCCCTGGTTTACTTAGGTAGAGTCCGCTGTTGGATGGAGGCAGATGGTGTCCCTACTTGCCATTCCCTCTCTCTGTAGGAAGCCTCCTGCTGTCATCAAGGCAATCCATTGTACCTGTGCTATTCTGCTAACCTGCATATATCAGTTCACTGACCTACGCAACCAGTATAGTGCTATGCTTGTGCAACTGTGTTAGTTTGGTTTTGCCATTAGCACTTTCTATTCCAGAGAAATTACCACCCTGTAGGGGTACGAAGGCAAGGAACTCTTGAAGAGGGTTCCACCCCTAGAGGTGCCACGGGATGCTTCCCGTGGCTAAAGGTACCTTGGGAATCCCCCTAAGGAGAGAGTGCTGCCACTGGAGGAGATGGGGAGGATGGTGGGGCAAAGAAAAAATGCTTCACAGTAAGGCTAAGAGGAACTGCTTATATAGCTCAGGAAGTGGGAGTGGCTGGCTGCTTGGCCACTGAACTCCAGGCAAAGCCTTTCCAATTCACTGACCTATGCAGCCAGTATAGTGTTATGCTAGTGCAACTGTGTTAGTTTGATTTTGGCCGTTCACACTCTCTATTTCAGAGGAATTACCACCTTGTAGGGGTACAAAGGCAAGGAACTCTCGGTGAGGGTTCCACCCCTAGATGTGCCATGGGATGATTCCCATGGCTAAAGGTACCTTAGGAATCCCCAAAAGAAATGTAGTATCATCCCCAAAAAGGAGGCAACACGAAGCATAAGAGCAAGCAGTAACTGTGACATGGAGCAGTAACTGTAACGTAGTAGTGGAGAAGCATAGGCAGGTTGATAATGCAATGAGATGCTCAGGTGGATAACGTAATGAATACCCAGGCTTGCATAGCATGATACTGATGGTTTGCGTGGAGATTAGAGGATCCCCTAAGGAGAGAGGGAATGGCAGGACATCCTTTACCTCCATCCAACAACGGAACCTACCTAAAGAAACTAGGAGAAACAACTATGCTAAGTGTTATAACCTGAGGCAATGGAGGAGAGAAAAAAATTCCTATCAGGAGGAAATCTCGGGGATCCAAGGCCTAGGACGTCTTCTCTCCAGACTTGGGATAGTTTAATTAGTGACAGCTCTGCAGCTGCAATTGGAAAACACAATTAAAGGGAGGTGGAAATATTCCAATTCGGAGGAAGGATCTCACTCAAACCTTCTAGCTGGAATGCCGTTGAAGGTTGCGAGAAAACTCGGCAACAATACATGCATCCAAGGTGCAGGAGGAGAGCAACAACTGCTGAGGCACTCACCTGGCCTTCCCACCCTAAATCAAACCAGGTGAACCAGAGGCAGTCATAGGGTGAATGCGGTGAAGGTGCCTTGCTAGGAAAACCACTAAAGTTAATGGCTAACTGTTATAGTGGAATACTAGAGCCAAAGGAAATTGTCGTAACCACACTTCACCGCTAGTCTTAAATTCTACACCAAGAGCTGCTGTCACCTAGCAGGCAGCTAAAGCCAAGCCTGGGGTGAGGACATTCCCAGATATGGGCCAGGTGAGGAGGATCCCGCCCCAACATGGACATGCTCAAGATGCAGACTAAATGCAGAGCGAGATTGTTGGCTGCAGGAACCCTGTACCAGAATAGAATGGCTGGCATGCCCCATAAATTGATTGACAGCTGAAAAGCTGGTGAGCTGAATGAGCAAGGTGTGCTGAGATCTTAATAAGCATTGAGTACTGAGACCTTGCAAGGTTGAATGCAGATAGAGTGCAGCAGAATCCCAGGCTGAAGCCGAAGGAATGGCAGTAGACATGAAGCAATGGTTTGCGTAAGCAAGGAGCAACGGTTGTGTAAGCAGGTGTGGACCTGCACGTAGGTCAGTAAACAGAGCAGTAATAATTGGACCTGCATGTAGGTCTGCATAACATAGGGTAAACAGCACGGAATAGTGGGGCAAGCCAGCCAGGCAGTTCAAAGCCAAATCAAGGTGACAAACTCTGAGGATTTTTGTCATCAAAGACAGGATTTAGAACAGAATTAATTAGCCACATAGGCCACGACCCCCCCAAACACCTCCCAGTCCCAGTCATAGGACAAACAAGGAAGCAATGGAAGGTCCGAGAACCACATGCAGAAATAAAATCTCATTTAATAGCCTCAGCAGGAGCTTTAGCTAACCTCAGAGTAAAACAATGTACAATAGTAATGGGAATAAACAAAGCAGTAGCAGGAAGCAAGTAGGCCTGTGCAGCAGTAGTAAAAACAAAGGTGTACACTGAGTTGTAACTGCAATAAATAAAATGAGGCATAATGCTCTTAAAGCACTGACAAAAGGCAGTGCAATGAGACTACTGCAATGAGGTAATTAGAATAAGCATGAGCAAGCTGTATAGCTAGGTTGAGCTGAAACACACAGATCAGGTTTGCAGTTGCAGTGCAAGTAATTTGAGAGTTGTGCATAACTGAAAGCAAGCAGTATGAGCTCTGAAGTAACAGTATGCCAGGAACTTAGAAAAGGTCCCCCCCCCAAAAAAAAGGAAGGAAACACACACAGCCGAAGGCAAAATACAAACTAGAAGCTAGAAAATAAACACAGAAGCCCAGCAGAGACAAGCAGGAGCAGCAGGGGGGGCAGGACCCGGCCAGCCAGGGAGGCCCAACCAGCTCAGAGGACAAACCGAAAGAGCCTTTGTCTGCAAAGAAAAAATGTTTCACAGTGAGGCTGAGAGGAACTGCTTATATAGCTCAGGAAGTGGGAGTGGCTGGCTGCTTGGCCACTGAACTCCAGGCAAAGCCTTTTCCAGTTATGTCTATCAAGTTGCCTGTTTCTGTCACTCCACTCTCTGCCTTGTGTCCACCGATCGCTAATATTCCTTTGGCACTCCTACAGTTTCTTTTGGGGATTCTTCCTAAAGTAGCTTTAGCCAAGGGAAATGTTCCATGGCATCTCTAGGGGTGGAACCCTCTTCAAGGGTTCCTTGCCTTTTGCATCCCTGCAGGGTGGTAATTCCTCATGGAATAGAGTGTGAATGGCCAAAGTTACACAGTTGCACAAGCATAACACTAAACTGGATGCATAGGCCTTTGAATTGAAAAGCTAAGCCTTTAGTTCAATGGCCAAGCAGTCAGTAACTCCACCTTCCTGAGTTATATAAGCAGTTCCTCCCAGCCTCTTTCTGAAGCACTTTTTTTTTTGCCCCACCATTCTTCCCTCCTCCAATGGCTTGCCTCTCTCCTATGGGGATTCTTCCTAAGGTACCTTAGCCAAGGGAAACTTTCCGAAGCACCTCTAGGGGTGGAACCTTCTTCAAGGGTTCCTTGCCTTCGACATGCCTACAGGGTGGTAATTCCTTATGGGATAGAAAGTGCAACCGGCCAAAGTAACACAGTTGCACAATCATAACACTAAGCTTGATAAGTAGGCCATTAAATAAATATATTAGAAATTAGCAACCCAGCAATCTCCTCAAACTACAGACAAGACCACAGCACCACAACATTGACAAGCTGCCACATCAACAAAACAACTCCAAAAGACAGGAGAAAAAAAAATCAGAGACAGCTCAAAACGATATGATATTCTATAATGTTTTAGACATAATAGAGCGGCTCAACTGTTTAACAGAGAAAAAGCACCTACCAATACAACTAGTATGCCTACAAATGACACTGATTTCCTCAAGATTAGACACCTCAAAAGGCACATACGGAAATAGTTAAAAATATAGTAATAAAATTAACTATATCAGAGTTGAAAAATCACCAAAAAAATGTGGTGATCCTCTTGGCTCCCAAACAATATCTACCACACAAATTTTATATTGTTCAAGAGACCACAGTGTTCCTTTTCACAATTACCCAACTTGACAAGAATGAAAGTAATTTTAAATTTAATAAATGTTGTAAAAAACACTTAGCTTTGGGAGCTCTTCACAAACACAGCCACTCTGCTGCTGTCAGAATATACATGTTGTGCCCATGGTGTTCCAACCAATTTCCACTACTAATAGTTATGTCCCACTGTCTTTCCTGCTTCTCACATGTGATGCACTATGCATCACTATGATGAATGCATGGCGTTTGCATTGCTCAACTGGCTACAGCCACAGGGAAGGAGCCCACAAGGGGTGGGTCACAGAGGTGTGCCACATATGTCAGGTCTTCTTAGCTGCACACCCATGAAGATGTGCAGTATGGTGCTGTCTTTCTTTTTTTTTTTCGTCTTGCTTCGGAAAACAGCAAAAAATACCAGCACTCCACTGTATCAAGATAATAAATATTTAATGTGCAAATTAATGGAAACTGGATAGTAAATGCATTTGGTACAAACAGATATTTGAAATATAACCTGAAGAGCCCCAGCTCTTTAAGGCACTAAAACCGCATCATCTGATGAATAGATTTTAATGCTTCAAAGTACTGGGACTGTTCAGGCTGTAATTCGAATATTTGTTTGTACCTACTAACCAGTTTGCATTAATTTGCACATTAAATATTTATTATCTCCGATACAGTGGAGTGCATGTATTTTTTGCTGTTTCTAGATTTGTTTTTTACCAGCACCAAGACTTTTCTTTGAGCACAACATTGTTTTGCAGTACCATCATCTGGCTTCTCCCTGGACTTACCTCTCCCACATCCCCCATGGCTTGCCCTTCATAGCACAGTGGCGGGGAGTACCTCGGCCCACCAATCAATGAATCCAGATGTCCAGTAGACAGGTGCCTGGGTCACCAGAACAGGGCCTGCAGGGGGGCAGTGATCTGCCAGCCAGGATGTGTTCTGCTTTTCTCCACAAATTTTGTCACCATGTAGCCCTCCCCATGGTGATGCCAGCACTGGGACATTGTCCCCAACGTAAGCGTGAATCAGCATGCTCATGCAATACACAGTGCAGTGTCCTGCTCACCCTACCACCCACATGTCTGAAGGTAGCCGTGCTACAGCAGGACATGGCCCCCTCCCCCCGGGAGGAGGAGACCATCCCCTGGGATGCTCAATCCTCCTCTCCCTGGCTGGCCCCCCCAATGACCTCAGCTTGTTCCCAAACTTGGCTCACCAGCATCACAAGCGGTAGCACTATGAGTGCATCAACATGCCAGCAGTATAGTGCTGGATTTACCATGGTCCCCCTGCTGCAGTTGTTAGATCTGTGCAGTGGTGCCTTGTGCCACAGCACACATTATACTGAGGCCAAATGCATCCTGACCATTGGTGCACATCTCACTTTGGTGTTTCACGGTCATGCTCCTACTGTGCTCATGTGTCCTGCACATGTATGTCATATGTACCACATTCTGCTGTCCATGCCTGACGAAGACCACACCCTGATCGAAATGCAGGACAATTAGTTTGGAGGTCACAGGTGCTTTACTTTACACTGCCAATGGATGTTTGGATGTGTCTGCAATAAATAGCTATTTTGGCATTTTGAATCTTGTTTATTCTCTTCATCCGACTTGGAGTCCATGAGTGCAGAGAGCCTTGGACAGTGTTCTGTGTAGTTGGGGCTAGCAACCCCTTCTCTGGTTGATGATTAGAGGTGGTTGAAGTGGCCAAAATTCGCTCCGCGAAGCAAATCGGGGAGTAATGCAGAATCCGAGAAGTAATCCGCAACGCAAAGCAGAGTACTTCACATCATAATGAAGAATGCAAAGTCCATTGATAGCAATGACTGCGTTACTCCACATTCCCCCAACCACTTCTGCACCAATTTTAATGCAAAGTACATAGAAATCAATGTACTTCGCATCACTTCGCCTTGTGATTGAGCTCCAAGGTGAATTTTGCAGTGATTCATGAGATTGCAGGTCACATGGGCTCTAGATTGTTCTGCACAGTCTGCACAGCCTCAGTTCTATGTAGTGTGTGTGTAGTGGTAGCTGGAGACAGTTTCCTCTCAGAGCTCTGTGATTCAAATCCTCTAAAAGCTGTTACAAAAGCCTTTTTGAGCCATTTTTGTTGCTCAAAATTTAGTACATCGATTGTAGGAAACTCTCCTGTGCTCATATCATTGAGTGTTTATTGTTTGTGTGTGGATTTTGAATGTTACTTTAGAACATTCAGTCTGTGTACTGACAGACAGTTGAAGTGTGTTTTGGGGGAAGGGTGTATCTGTGGTGGAGGTAGGTTAAAACTGGGAGATACAGGCAGTCTTTCTGTTTTGGTTATATTTTTCTTGTATAACTGTGTTAATGTACACACAGTAATATTTTCACTAATTTTTGACCTTTTTTTGCTGATTGTTGTGGTGCAACAGTGCATACTTTCAGTTTGTTTAAAAGATTTGGTTATATTACTGAAGTTTTTAATTTGCTACAGATTACTTGTAGTGTGTGTGCATATGATAGTGTGTGCGACATGTGCCATCAAATCAGACACATTTTATTGTGCCACAGAGTAATTGCAGTAGTGTGAACCTGCTATCCAACACGCCTGTGTGATTTTGTACTGGTTTTGGACTGTTACTGCAGTGCACTGCCAACTCCCGGCAAAAGGTATTCCTTTCCAAATTGGATTGTGACTTGTGAGCACTGGTTAAGGTGTTACTGTGACTTTGCATCTGCATCTGCATCTTTTCTTCATTGCTACTGCAGTCTTAATCTGTCTGTGCTTTTGCATCTGTTTAGTGCCCAATCTCCATTTGCAAACCACAGTTGTTTTTTTTGGCTTCATATCCACCGCCCAGACTGAAAGTTCAGAAATCTAAATTTGTTTAGAATTTTCTTAGTGATCCCCCAAAATGCCTGCAAAGAGACTTGCAAGGAAAGCTGTTTCTAGCCATGGCACTGCTGCCAGTGGCAAGATTGTCCATGGGTGTGGTAGTATGCAGATGTGCATCGCTGATGTCAGTAAAGGGATTTCTCCATCAATGTTTTTTACAGCATAATCTGTTGCTTCTCTCATAGTTGGAGGAGATGATGTTGTCCCAGCTGGTGGTGTTAGTGCAGTTTCTGCTGGCATGAGTATTGCTGCCTCAAGTTCCACTTCTGACCAGTTAACCATTTCAAAAAATATAGTTGAGTCTAAAGCTGTGACTGACAGTGTAGATGATGTCATACTCCTCATTAACATCTTCCAGCACTGTTGAGGTCATGCCTTTACCATCCAATGAATCAAAGTGTGGCACAAAAATATCGGGTGATGTGATGATGATGATGATGCTGTGGTTGGAATATGTTCTCCACATGACAGCATCCAAACTGAAAATGTGGATGCGGATGGTGTTGATGAATTTGATAATGATGTCAGTGACCCCTGTTGGGAACCAGAGAAAAAGAAAGTCAAGGTGGCTGTGTCTGGGTCTGTTGGTGTTAAATCACCCCCCTCCTCAAAAAAGTTATGATTTTTCGTTGTAAGATTTTTATTATTTCAGAAAGAAAATATTACCACACATACATCAATATAGTGGAGGCCTTCACATGGTCTAACAGTATACAAATTCTAAGACCAATAAAGGATAACAGCAAAAATCCACAAGTTACAGACAATAGTGTGTGTACAGGTAAGATTGGCTGTGAGATTACATACATCCTAGGTTTAAAGTAATATGGATACTGAGCTCGCCAGTCCCATCAGTTACCTCCAGTGTTAGGCAGTGGAGCAGTGGAGAAATAAGTGTAATAACAATGGTGAGAGGAAAGAAAACATTCTGTGAGTGACTAATTAATTATCCGGGTAAGTATCACAAATGTACTCACCAGCAGGAGGTCTCTCCCAAGATTCTTGCTGAACATAGGCACGCTTGACCAAAGCTCTGTGAAGAGTCCGCATGTGAGGTCTCATTTCAAGGCATCAGGAGAAGAGTTGGGCCAGCAGTGCATATATGTTCTGCAAAAGTCTTTTTTAACCTAGAACATAGATAATATATCCCAAGAATTCTAGTTCTTAACTTGAGTTGTAATATTAATAATTAGCAGAGAATACAGAGCAGTATTTGGATACAAACAATGATATCAAGAACAAGCATGAGGATAAATATAAGAAGCCAGAGTTCTCAAACTATAGTTCTGGTGGTTTGAATATAGCAGGGGGGGTTGCGCATAGGTAGTGTTTGGATATACTAACCCAACATAAGGTGGCATAGTCAGATAAAGTCCGATATGAGCTAGGCCTATTCATCCGACACCCATCTGGGGGTCAAGGAATCTGATGTATGGGGCCCGGCAGCACCTAAATGAGGGAATCTGGTATGTTTGGAGGTGGGAAATTCTGTCTAATTTAGCCAGAGTGGAGAGAGAGGTCAGTATCTCCCTGGTTGTGGGGACTTGTGTAGATCTCCATTTGCAAAGCAGGGCTCTCTTAGTTTGTAGAAACAGGAGAGCAAGCCACCTGTATTTAGAAGAGGGTAATCTAGGAAGGGCAATGGTAATTCCAAGGAGGCAAAATTGGGGGCAAAGAGGAATTTGGTGATGTAGTACCGTGGAGGCTAACTTCTGTATTTCTTGCCATAGGGATTGGATCCATGGGCAGGACCACAGTATATGAAGCAAGTCCCCCCCCCCCCCACTCCTTGGCATTGCCAACAAAGGTCTGACTCTAGAAGTTTGGCTTTGTGGAGAACCAAAGGGTTTTGTACCATAAATGAGCAATTTTATTTTGGAGGAGTAGAGACCTAGCATCCCTGAACCAGCTGTGTGAACTCTTCCAGGCCTGCTCCCAGGCCTGAGAAGAGATAGGAAATCATAGCATTGCCTCCCATTTTTGCTTGGATGCTTCAGATTGAGAGGGGGAAGTGTCCCTAATTAAAGCATATATTCAACCTGCAAGACCCTTTGGGTTTTGCAGCCAGGAATGAAGAGCCAAGGGCATACTGAATGTCTTGGGAGGACTTAAGCAGTGGTACACTGCTTCTCTGAGTTGGCGGTATCTCCAAAAGTTCGACCAGGGGATGTCCCATAACCTCTGTAGGGACTGAAAGGTATGGCGAACATTATGGTATGGGTCTATTAGGTCTCCGAGTTTATTAATACCTAAATTAGCCCAGCTCTTCCAGAACATCCACACTTCTCCTATCTTGTTGGTGGGGTTTTGCCACAGAGGGATATAAGAGAACGGGAGGGGTCCATTTTCAGTTTCCGATGGGTGTTAAACCAGTTGATTCTGGAGGCCTGTACTGTGGATAAAGATTCATCTAGGTTTGATTTATTGTTGGGTTTATATTTGTTAGTGGTGTCAGACATCAGTAATGAAGAAGGATATACAGTTTATGTTACATCTAATTCAATTTGGAGCCATTGTGGAGGCGGGGGGGGGTGCAACCATTTAATAGTGTGAGCTAAAAGAAAGGATCTACGGTATCCTTTAACCCATGGGAGATTCCAGCCTCCCTGTTCCCAGGGAGTCCTGAGCTTGGAACGACTAAATCTGGGTTTGGAACCATCCCAGAGGAAATCCCCAATCAGGTTATCAATGGGCATGTACCAGCATTTGGGAAGGGGAATAGGGATATAAGCAAATAGAAAAGCTTAGGTGCTGAGACCATTTTTATTGCTGCAATTTTCCCAGCCAGAGTGAGACTGAAGAGTTTCCACTGGTCAAATTCCACCTTAATAGAAGAAAGAAAGGGTTGTATATTAGCTTGCCAGATTGTATCCAAAGACAGGGTCAAGCAAGCGAATACCAAGGTAGGTAATCTCTTTGGGTGCCCAGAGCTGGCCAGCTGAGGATGCCATTTGTTGAGTGCAGAGGGCATTAAGGGGAAGCAATTTGATCTTGTTCTGATTAAGCTATAGGCCTGAATGGATAGTAAAAACCTCTAAGAGTTGGAGCAAGGGGGTTATGGAACCCGGAGCATCTGTCAGGGGAAGGAGGAGGTCATCGGCATACATCAAGGTTGTGTATTTAGTACGTCCAACTGTAAGACCTGTGATGTTTGGATGTGAATGTATAGCAGAGGCCAGTGATTCCACCGCCAGGATGACTAGAAGGGGAGAAAGGGGACAGCCCTGTCTTGTTCCTCATTCCAATTGGAATGGAGGTGACAAGACAGAGTTTGTATTGACTCTGTCTGTTGGAGAATCATATAGGGCTTGTATCCTTGAGAGAAATTTATCCCCATCCCAAAATGTTTTAGGACTAGGTATAGATAGTCCCATTTGACTGAGTCAAAAGCTTTCTTGAAATCCACTGCTACAGCAGCCGCTGGAATGGGAAGAGTCTTAGAAAGCTGCATGAGACTCATAAGCGTCCGCAAATGGTCTGAACTGTGCTTGCCCAGGATAAAACCCACTTGTGAAGGGTGTATGAGGTCAGGGAGCATAGGGCCAAGTCTAGTTGCCAGAATTTTGGCATAAAGTTTGCTATCAATGTTAATAAGTGAAATTGAGTGATAACTTCCCGGGTTTGTAGTGTCTTTGCCCTTTTTTGGGATGATTACAATGGTAGCCTCTCACATGGAAGGGGGGAGAGTACCTTTGACCTCTATCTCTTGAAAGACCTCAGTTAATAGTGGGGAAATAGTGGGGGCGAGTGCCTGGTAAAAGTGTACTATATAGCCATCACTGCCAGGAGACTTCCCCAGTTGTAGACCTTGAATGGCTGAGTTTACCTCAGTACGGGAAATAGGAAGTTCGAGAAGAAGTTTTTGTTGAGAGTTCAATGTGGGTACTTGCAAATGGTCCAGGAAAGATTGGGTATCCTTATTTGGTTCTAGGTGTGAGGAGGAGTAAAGGGATCTATAGAAGGAGGCCATGATGGTGTTAATGGATTCCGGGGACATACCCAGTGTTCCTCATTCATCTTTCAGGCCAGAGATGTACCTACTTGCTTGTTGCTTATGAAGTTGGTAAGCCAGCACTTTGCCCGCTTTATTCCCTCCCTCCCAGAAGGTATGGTACAGACGAAGAAATGCCACTTCCGCTTTCCTGTTAAGAAGTTGATTAATGGTGAATCTTAGGGCTAGAATAGTTCTACCCAGTGGAGAATGTATAGAGGGGAAAGACACAGCCTTAAAAGTAACTTCAGCTGCTGCTAATTTCTGCTCAAGGGCAGCTAACTGATGTTCCCTTTCCCTACACTTGGCAGCTGCATATCCCATAATACTGCCCCTATAGTGGCCTTAAAGGCCTCCCAGGCATTACTAGCTGAGGTGTCTGACGTAGGGTTTTCAGCCATAAAAAGAAAGGCCTCATTTTGAGCCCAAGGGACAAAATCAGGGTCCCTTATTAACAAGGGATCTAGTCTCCAGTGTTTTGGTGGGGGGGCTACGGGGTCCCATTGAATTATGAGCTGGACTGGGGCGTGGTCTGATATGATTTGTGGGAGAATGGAGACATTTAGGATTTTTGCAGTGAGAGTAGGTGAGCTGAGCCAGAAATCCAACCTACTATGCGAGGTATGTGGGGTTGAGTTAAAAGTATAATCTCTGACTCGGGGGTGAAAAAGTCTCCAAATGTCTGCAAGTCCGTGATCTGAGATTAGCTGTTGTATAGCTTTCCCACTTCTGAGATGGGATTCCTTGCCTCCATCGAACCTGTCAAGGGAGGGGCTCAGTGCAAGATTAAAACCACCACCCAAGAGAAGGGGGCAGCCGGGGGGTTAAATTCCAATAGCTCCTCCGCCAGGTTATGAAAAAATTGTTGGGCATCCTCACTGGGGACATAGAGGTTGCAGAGGGTAATCGGGTTCATGGGAGTACCAAATGTTGCCATTACTCACCTACCATCCAGGCCAGAAAGTGCCTTAGTGAGAGTCCACAAAAGAGATTTATGTAAAAGAATAAGGACTCCATGTTTCCGGGAGGGAGCATTAGAGTGGACCTGCTGACCCACCCAGTCCTTCTTCATATAGGTGTAGTCAGCCCCAGTAAGTTTGGTCTCTTGTAGGAAAGCAATTTTTGAATGTAGACATTTTAAGTGGGTCAGAACTTTCTTCCGTTTAATCGGGGGAGTTCAACCCTCTAATATTCCAGGTATGGAATGCTATGTCAGCCATTCTGCTATTGGGAGGTACTAGGCTTGTTAGATAAGGCTGTTGTCAGCAGGGTAGCTGAACATAGGAGGCCCGGGGTGTTCTCTGGGTGAGAGGGAAAGTTGCTCTCTCTCTAGACCTGTAGAGGGCAGTAGAGGGCCAAGAGTGCACACTCGATGTGACTTCTATCAAACTATATAAGGGGGCCATTAAGCAGTTATCAGTGTACACTTATACAGAGACAAGAAAAATACAAATACCTGTACACACTTAACCTAAAACTGTATTTAAAAAAAACAAAAGCAAAAACACCACTGAGAATGGAGAAGGGACTTAACTGGCTGGATCCCCAGCCAATGGTATGCCCTATCTCTTCTTTGAGGCGTACAGAAACTTGAACTGGGAGCAATAGAGAATTCTCCCTATTTGTCCAATAAGTATACTGAAAATAGCTGGAGCAAAGGGTAAATAGATGGTATTTTAGAACTGAATTTTTGTAGAGCCACGGTCCAGAGCCGAACAGGGGACTTCTGACCGAGGTTACCCTTAATTCAGGGTAAGGAAAGTCCAACTGTGGCCACTGTGAGGACTGGAGAGTGGGGCCTTAGGCTCTAAGGGGTTTACGTTACCTTAATAGGTAAAATTACCTTTTTCTAGAGGGGGCAATTTTTGATTAGCTCCTAGTCACCAGCGCAACTTACATCAGTGAAATACCCTATTAAAACATGTACCTAGAGATGTAAGAGGCAGTTGCAGATGAACAATAAAACAAACATTAGCATTAAGATCATAATAGGTATCCAGTAGTGACACTAAGCAGGACAGTTGAGGAGACACAAATGGGGTAGTGATAATCAAACCAACAGGTGGTTAAGCTGCAGGAGGGTAGGCCAAGAAAAAAAAAACTCACTTAAAAACTGTTATTAAGGGTATCTAAATGTCCCAAGCTCTACTACCCGATACCTTCCAACATAGATTTGATTGTACTTATCTGACTAAAATGTCCATCAGCCTGGCTGTGATTCTAAAGAGAGCTGATGCTGATCAACAGGACGAGTGTCTGGGCTGCGGCCTGGTTCGGAGCTAGGAGCCTTGGTGTGCCAGTCTGGGTCTTGCAGTGGGAACACAGCATCCGTAAGAGAGGCCCATAAGTAGGGAGTTACCTCGCATGCTGCTAAGTTGGGGGAGACAGAATTTGTATCCATCTCTTCATGGGGGTCTGTATCCTGGAGGTCTCACAATAAAGAATAATGATTTTGAGCAAAATATGGGTTGGTATAGATGGTGTCTTCAGTGTGAAGGAGTTGGGTGGTCTGATCCCGCTTCTCTGGTGATTGTCTTCAGTCCTGAGGGTGATCTCTTTTGGAGTGTGGAGATTTCGGTGTTTTTTTCTGGATTTTCATATTTTGAGGTTCCAGATCCTTAGAGGTGGTGTTAGGAGATTTCGAGGTGGTGTCCGTAGTGATGTCTCTCTTTTCCTGTGAGACGCAGCTCTGGGTTGCGCTCGAGAGTCGATTAGGTGGAGGAACCTGTGCTTTAGGCCATCTTTCTTATATGAACCCCAAGGTGGCTTCAGGAGTATTAAATTGGTGTGGTGTGCCATTAATCATAATCTGAAGGATGGCAGGATAGCATAGAGAGAAAGGGACCTACAAAGTGTGAAGTGCTCTGCGGACTTCTGCAAAAGCCTTGCACTTGGAAGCTAGCTCAGCAGAGTAATCTTGAAATGTCATGATTTTGTGGTCTCTCCAGCGAAGCTGACCCAGATCCCTAGCTCTAGCCTGAATAGCTGCTTTTTCGGCAAAGTTGAGGATTCAGGCAATTATAGGCCGAGGCCTATCTCCCTGTACAGGTCGGGGTTGTAGTGAATGATCCACCCGTTCTATTGTTATTCTGGTATTTGGGGGAAGTTTAAGCATTTCTGAAAGCACCTGCTGAAGAAATGGTAGCATATGCCTTCCCTCACTGCCTTCTGGAAAGCCAAGGAGTCACAAGTTGTTGCAGTGGCTCCTATTTTCCAAATCTTTTAATTTGACCTGCATGTGCCGGATTTGTGCAGCGTGATCTCCTAGAGTAGCACCTTGGTTTTGAAGGAGGTCTTCTTGAGCCTTGTGCTGTAGTTCTGTGCGATCGGTTCTGGCATTGAGTTGCTGGATAGACACTGCAGTCATGTTGGATGCTAGCATTAAAGCATCGATGCTATTGATGATTGAGGAAAAGATCTCCCTAATGGGGGGTTCATCCTCCTGCTAAGCTGCGTGCACCATGCGGCCTTGCAGAATTTAGTTGGCCGAAGTACTGAAGCGGTTAGCTGCCCGGTCGTCCTCCAAATTTCAGTTGGGAGCTAGTTAAGAACTTCCCATAGAAATTGGAACATGATTTGATGAACGGGGTTCGGCCGAACGAGGACGTTGGTCGGGTTCTTGGCTCTGGAGTTGTGGAGCTTTTAGATTAAGATGCCATCACGGATGCAGGTTAGCCACGCCCCCCAAAAAGTTGTGATTCAGCGGTTTCTGTTGATGATAATGATGATGACCCAGTAATAATCATAGGTAGTCGTGGTAGTCAGTTGGAGTCCAAGTGTGTCCAGCCTGAAAAATCATGTAGCACACCCACCCCATTTCAGGGGTTAAAAATACGGAGTCCAATAAGCAACATCAGGTAAATGTTAGCTCCATTCACACCTGCATTAAATAGAACTCAATGCAAAGTGAGCCACAAAAGTGGAGCATAGGGGATCGCAATCCCTTGTTTGGGAATTTTTTGTCCAAGATGCAAATGATGACTCAGTCGCAATCTGCTAGTTTGCCATGCGTGTGTAAATCGAGGTAAAAAGGGGAGTCATCTGGGCATGGGGGGCCATTATACACATCTTAAGAATGGGCACATGGCACTTTGGACCCAGCACCAGATGGCAGCTAATGCCATAGTGGGGTATTCACCCTCGTCATCAACCTTACTGAGCATGTTATCCCCTTCCATGAGTGTAAGATCAAAAGTAGGAATGTCTGCCGTAGCAATGAAATAAAACCAGAGGATTACTACAGGCATGATGAGGGGGAGGATTATGACAAATCTTGTCAAGTGGTGGTCAGAGTAGCAGTGGTGGTCGTGGTCAATGCAGTATGTCTAGTGCAAGTGATACATCAACCCTTGTATGTAAAATGGGGAAAACAACTTCATTTGTGGACTTGTCACCTGTGCACCCTTCTTCATCACATGTCCACAACCCACCACCCGGGCATTCGAAGAGCAAAGCCATTTGTCACACCCCATGCAAAACGTGTAAGTCAGTCCACATTGGAGAGTGTTTTTGCCTGTAACCTCCTGCCTGTCTGCCTGAAGCATGTGACCTACACCGTGTAAGCCATGTGATGTGTGTGGGCTTCCTGTGAATTCTCACTCCGCCTTAAAGCGGAATAAGGTGGAGTGCAAAACGTGAAGTTACAATGCAAAGTGGCAAAGTGAGGGTTTAAAATTGACACTCCACGTAGCAGAATACTAACGCAAAAGAGGCCAGTTTTTGACCACTTCGCAGGCAGAATTTTACTTCACTGCTTCTCAACTCATGATAACTGCCAAACACACAGTCGTGGAGTGAATCATCGTACCTGTAGTTGTCTCTGGTGTTTCCCTAGTGGTAGAGGTGAGCAAAAGTTGCGGATTCCGCTCTCCTGGAATTTTTCCAGAAATTCGGTAATTTTGCAGAATTTTCCAAACTTCCACCATTGGCAAAACTGGAATCTTCAGATTGTGTTTGGCGGATTTTCGCCCGGTTCTGCTGAATATTTTGGCTGAACTGCGGAATAACAGTTCAGAGGAACTCTTTTTCTGTAGTTTAATGAATTATTCCTCAGTACATGCAATTATTCCACAGTTCAGGGGTCCGTTCTGCAGACTTTTTTCTCCATAGTTTAATTCAATAATCCGCAATTCATAAATTTTTCTGCCATTCTAATTCAGAATTTCTGCAGATCTTGCTAATTTGATTTCCGCACTTTTTCGTGGAATCGAAAATCTGCCTTTTTGCAGAAATTCCACCAGCAGAAGTTTCTTTTCGCACACCTTTACCTAGTGGTTTGTATGTCCCTGTGGTAGTCATGCAATTGTTGATTGGTACTGGGGTGATGCTGGTGTATGATGGGGGAATTATTACATTACAGCCATTGCACAGTGTTTGTAGAATGTTTTAACATACTGTACCTCAGAATTACATTGGTGTAGTCAACATTTTGCTCACTACCACTGTGCATTCTGCAATGCATATGTGCCCCTGCTGTATCTGGTGGCTTGTTGGCTAGTATGCAGTATGTGCCCTGTTCATGTTGCTGTACAGTAGTGCATCCCAGTGTGGCACCACTCTACCATACACTCCAACTGTTGAACCTGTACATGTCTGCCAGCCTGCACATTGTGGTTCACAGTACACTACAGTTGCCACATTCTAGTATGTATATGTCACAGAACAGGTCAGTTACTCGCTAGCCTTCCCATGCCTCACGACTGTCACCTGTGTCACACAGCATAGTATTGTCTCATGCACTCTTGACACTGTGTTATGTGACCTCTGGATATGTGAGTGTCACCTTGAAGGACAATATATGGGGAAGAAGCTCATGGTGTCACACATAGCATTGCCCATAGTACCACAGACATACTACCTGCCTTGTGGGGGGGGGCATGTTGTTAGTCCACACAGAATCATTACCAGGACCTCCATTGTGCATGCATGACCCTGCTCAATCCATATGTGCTTCTCTACACTGCATAGATGGGTTGTCAGGTTATGTAATGTGTGTGCTGCTCCACAGATGATCACGTCCACAGCATACAGGTTTGTCCTGTGTCAGGTGTGGCACACATATTTTTTGTGTACCCTTTGTTGTTCCGGGTGTCTGTCCACAACAGGCTTGAAGGGCAGATGGGGAGGCACAAAGCCCCATGCTAGGGAGGACACTGCACCATGTACAGGTGATCCATGCCCTCCTGGAGCAGATGATGGGTTTCCTCCATGACCTGATCACCATGCAGCAGGTGCCAGCAATAACCTCTGGACAACAGCAGCAACAACAGCCGTGTGGGCCAACTGAGGGACATTCGTTTTATATTGGCTGACATAGCCTTCAGACATTTGTTCGGGTATTTCCCGCCAGGCTATTTGCCAGGTTGTTGTTGGTTTTTTTGGTTGGGGAAGGGTGGGGGCTCCATGCCACCATTTTTTTCTGGCAGTTTGCTTGTTATTTAACTTATGACAGTTTGCCTGTTTTTGGTTTTATGGTGGTTTGTAAGCTGTTTCATTTAGGGCAGTTAGCCATTTCACATTTTACTGGCTGTATGCCACCTTATTTTGTTAGTGGCTGTATGCCACCATATCTTTGTTATGGCCGTTTGCCACATTTGTTTAATTTTTTTCAATTTGGCAAATTTATTTTATTTACTGGCTGTGTGCTACTTATGTTTTGTTTTGACTTTGTTCCTTATTTATTTTGTTTATGACCATTTGCATGTTTATGTTCTGTTTGATGTTTATTTCATGTGATATGCCATTCATGCTATCACTTGGTTCTGCGGCTTTCCTTTGTGATTGCAAAAGAGGATGCTCGCAGTGCGGTGCAGCTGCCCTTGTGGTTGCCTTTGTGACAGTCACTACAGCCTGCTATATTGGTATGCATTTTGTGATCGCTGTGTCAGTTTTCAGTTCTCCCAGTAAACCATTGTTTGGTGGCTGGTGTAGATTAGCAATTGCAAATGTCAGTTTGTGTCACAATTCATGACAATTTTGAATATTCCTGCTGTGATCTGTAAAGAGAAAACTTCAGTAAATGGTGCAACTGAGCACATATACTGTTACTGAGACATTTAACTAAAATTACAAATGCATAACAAACCAAGCTATTATTTGGGAACTGGAGGAGGGATTGCACTTCATGTGTAGCCTGTACAGCAAATAAAATTAAATAGCATTATCCTTACTAATAAAAAAAGAGTTGTCTCACAAATTGCATCCAGGACCAGCTGTCTGCTACAGTAGGTTATGTTTCTGAATTCTGCCCCTCCTAAGCATCCAGGAGTCCAACTCCTTGCTATGCAGCTGCCCTTATTTGTGTGCTTAAGCGGAAAGCCATTGGATTGTCTACAATTGAGTCTTCAGAAAACAGAAGTCAAAAAAAAGTCCCCTGACATGATGGCACAAGGAGAGCTTAGCTTAGGTCAGGCTGCATGACATTAGAATGAAAAGAGTCTCATTCCTGAGAGCTATGTAACCTAATCAGGGACACTGGTTTACCAGGACTGAGAAAGGGCGTATTCCGTTTTGCACATTGTAAAAAACGGTATCGTCACCGGTGTCTGCTAAGCCAAAATCCGGTTTTACTGGTGTTTGGTTTTGTGTACTTTATTTAACAATTTTTAACTCTGCTAACATGCATTTTAGCAGTTTTGAACTCCACTATTACACATCCTTCCATCCTTGTACCAATTTAAAGTTATTTTAGGTACAAGATGTGATGGCAGCAGGAACATTACAGCCTCCATCCCTAAGGTGTGATGGAAGCAGCACTACGGCCCCATCCCTCAGGTGAGATGGCAGCACCAACAGCAGTGGAGGAGCTAGAGTGGGGGCTGGGGGGCATGGTTGCCCCTCCTGGCTGCCCCAGTGTGAGTAGTGGTGCCCCACCATCATCTCTATTCAATGTTTAGGGCCCATTGTGGAGTCCATGACTGACTGAATGGTCCCCCCTGGCTCCCAAACCTGGCTCAGCCACTGACCAACAGCACTACGGCCCCCATTCCTCTAGTGTTACAGAAGCAGCAGCAGTGTGACCCCATCCCTTAGGTGTGATGGCAGCAGTACTACATTCACCATTCCTCAGGTGTGATGGCAGTATCAGCACTATGGCCCCCATTCCCCAGGTGAGATGGCAGCAGTACTACATTCCCCATCTACCAGTGGTGATGGCAGAAACACTACAGCCCCCACCGCTTCGGTGTGATGGCAGTAGCAACAATGCAGTCCACATCCCTCTGGGGTGATGGCAGTAATGACAGCACTATGATCCCCTTTCTTCAACACCCACATCCCAAATGCACAAGTTACAAATGACTTGGTCTCTTTGCTTGTTAGAACTCAGATCTGAATTAATCTGAACCATCACCACTAAGGTGGACTACCTTTGTTTTTTCCTATCTATAATTTAACTGCCTGAATTGGATTTCTGTCTGTGATACTGCTGACCACAGTTAGAAAACAGACTTGGGTGTTGGAGGGCTAGCTGGTGGGTGAAGGCTTGAGTGTCCAATGACCACTCACCTTCTCCTGGGAGGGAGGGTGGGTTCACGGCTCAGCATTTGTCGGCCCCTGCTGGAGGCCAGAGGCACGACAACATGTCAGCCCTCACTGCAGGAGGGAGCGTGATGGACGTCGGCTTGTGTCTTGACATTATGTGGCCTGTCACACTCCCAAGAAAATTGGAAAATACCCACTGACCAACTGAAGGACAGCTGTTGGTCCCTCCATAAGCCAGAAGCCCCAGACATGTGTCCGTTCTGACCCCTGCCATGCCCAGGATACACAGGAAGCTCTTTGGGGCAATTATCCTCCCCTGGTAGCCTCACACAGGGGTAGGGGCCCACTCAATGAAGGGTTACTTTGGGTTACCTGGTAGCACAGCAGTAAGGGGCAGTGGATGGTGGTTGGGACTCAGCAGCAGTGGTAGGGGTCCTTGGCAGGCCTGAAGGAGTGAATCGCCAGGGGGTAGGAGGAGCAAAAAAAAAACTGCTTGAATTTGCTTCTTTGAAATAAAGCATCTTCACCTAAAAAATTCACAAGTGATTAGTGGAGGATGTTCAAATGGATTTATGCATCTTCCAGACATGTGGATGCTTTTTTTTTTACTTGGTGTCCATGAAAAGGGTGTCTCCCAGTTTTCATGTCTTTGTTCAGATGTGAATTGAGCACTACTCTGCCCACCAGCATTAAACAACCCCTGGGGTCTTACCTTCTGTACGTCATTGACTGTGCTTTCAAAATCCACTGGCCATACATAAGTACACTTAAATACTTAACATTTGCTTTTTGTTGAAGCAGTCTATCAGAAAACTTTTTGTTGTCACAGAGACTGAAACAGCAGGTGGGAGAAAAGGTGCAAATTATCCAATTCACCTAAATGGGGTGCTAACTGTGAAGTCTTTTCATAAGTAGTAAGGCAGTTTCTACTTTGTGAACATACTTTCATTCAGACTAGTTTTCATTCAAACAACTGAGGATTTTGGATGGCCCTACTGATTATAAACTTGAATAAGCTAGTTGGCAACAGTGATCCTGCATTTAGCAATCTACAACCTAGATGCTTATATGCAAAGAATACAATAAAAACCTGACTAAAATCTAAAAGCAAGCTTATTAAACACATAAAATGTATCTGAACATTGATCTTTACCTATACAAAATCATTGCAGCCCTAGTAAAACTCAAGTAAATTACATGGTACCCTGACTACTATTCTATGATGTAGTAAACATATATTGGTATTTTTTTTTATATTCTTTGTAAAGCAAGTAAGGCCCACTAGGCAGAACTGTCTGTTTTCAGGAGTGACTTAGAAGCACTGGGGAGGTTAAGTGACTTGCTTGGAGTCACACAGTATCAATCAATCAATCAAAGTCTTTATTTAACCAGGCGATCACCATTGAGCAAGCTCATTTTCGAGGTGGGCCTGGGTTTGTTAACAAGGAACAAGGGACAATATACATGGGATGCAACACACAAGAAAATAGTAATAATACAAATAAAGTGAGATACAATAATACAGTATATACAAAGTATCAGCAGGTAGCATTGACAGTAGTATATGTTTGGAACAGAAGATACAGCTAGTTTTGGGTAGGACACAATTTTTCATAAAAGTAAAGAAATTTACATATCAGGTGCACCGAACACAAATGAAACCTAATATAAAAAGATATATAATGATACGGTATGGAGAATTTAGAGCTGGAACCAGGGTCAAAGAAATGTGGAAGGGACAGATATGGGGTAGAAAAAGGGGAGAGGGAAGAGTCGATTATAGATGTGATCAGTCTTTTAACAGTAGTAATTAGAGTGTGCTTGGACTTATAGGAGTCACTATTTAGGGTAGACAGGCACAGGACTCCTTATTATGATGTAGATACAGAGATTTAAAAGCTGCTAGGCTGATGGGGTGAGTTAATTTTAATGTTTTTTGCAGCTTGTTCCACAGTTGAGGGAGCACAAAGGTGATGGCTGCTCTGCCAATGCGAGATTGTGCTTTGTAAACATAAAGGTAGATACATGAGGTGCTTCTCAGGGCATACTTCCCCAGAGTGCACAAAGGTAAATAGACAGAGCTATACTGGGGCAGTTTATCTGAGATATCTTTGTATGTCCAAACCGCAGCATTTTTTTGCCGTCTGTAAGCAAGGGATGACCATCCCACTGCCGTGTACAATGCACAGTGGTGGGTTGAGTATGGAAGACCCGTGATAAATCTTATGGCTCTGTGATAAAGTGTATCAAGTTTGGCTAAGGTACCTGCAGTTCCCTGACTATATAGAAAGTCTGCGTAATCCAATAGGGAAAGAAAGGTAGTTTGAACCAGTTTCAGTTTAGCGTCTCTTGTGAGGAGATTATTAATCCTAAAGAACAGACCAAGTCTTTGTCTAAGTTTCTTTGCCAGTTCTTCTAACTGATCTGTGAAAGTAAGTCTATGGTCTAACCAGACCCCCAGGTACTTGAACTTTGGTATGTAGTCCAACTGCTCACCTAGAATGGTAGTGATCTGCGGGAGTGTCCCAGCAATTGCAGGATTTATTGCATTTTGAAGGGGCGAGAGGAACATTGCTTTGTTTTTTTTTGCATTTAAGAGCAGTTTCTGGTTTATAAACTGATGTTGCAGCAGATTAAATTCATTTTGAAGGGCTTTACAGGCCACCTGGCTCTTTTCTAATGTAAATCCCAAAAGGTTCTAAAAGGTATTCCTTGCAAGCATTTCTTAGACTTGTAATTTAGATGCATTGCATTTGTTCTATTCGTTTATTTAACAGGGTTAAAACACTGGCTAACTAACCCATTTAGAGGCTTGACCCAGTCCAGAGGCGTCTCTGATCAGACATACAGCAAGAATACAAAGTGCGAGTACAGATTACATGGTCTGGGAAATCGATTTTACAGATCAAAAACAGACATTCTTACTTACATGCAATGTACGCCTTTGTATTTTAAGCTTTTGCTTTTGATTCTAAAAGTTAGCATTAGCCAGATTCTAAGAGTTCATTATTTAGAAACTGGTCGTGCTTAACTTTACTACTGAATTTGAGCCTCATATTGAGCCACCAGCGACTGCGCTGAGCTTGTGCTACACAACTGCTTGCACTAATGCCAGCACACCATCAGCAGGTTATTCAGATAAAGTGCTCCAGCGCTAATACCTTGGAATATTAGGCTTGAGTACAGTGGACCTGCACAGCATGGTGCGAATGCAGCACAGTGCACTTGTGCAGCACTGAGTATAGCACTGAACACAGGGGGTGGCTGTGCGTTTGACAGGAGGGCACCAATGAAAACACAACACAGCAGCAAAGTTATCACACATATTTATTGAACAAATGCACCATGGGCAACAGCATGTAGAAAGCAACAACAACAAAAAAAAGAAAAAAAGTGGCAGTTGCCCACCACAGACAAATAAAACCAATGGGCACCCACCTGGAATATGAACATACGAAATTTGCCAGCAGATAAAGGCCTAGAGGTCCATCAAGTCTGCTTGAATGTGCAGCTAGCACCCCTTATTTTGCAGTTGTATAAATTAATACAAATCCAAAGTGCATCCACGATTACAAAAAAAAAAAAGAGCACTCACCTGTGAAATATTAAAGGCATCCACCCATGAAATGCAAAACTAAACAAAGACATCCACCCAGTAAATATAAAACAAAACAAGGATACCCAGCCAGTCAATATAAAATTAACCAGGGCACCCACCTGGTACTGAAAAAAGAAAACAAAAATGTGCATCCGCATAGTATACAAATAAAAAAATGAAAAAAGAGCACCCACACGTTAAAACACAAAAGAAAAAGGGCACTCGCCTGTCAGAAATAAACAGTCCAATGGCCAAAAATATCACAGTGCTGCAGGCTGTGGTGGTGGTAGTTGTGACTGCTGCAGCTGGCACTGTATCACAGCTGGAAGATCCTGCATGGCCCTGGTGTTTTCCTCCACCCTCTTAACCAACATCCTCAATAGTCATACCTGGCACTGGAGCAAATCTTCCCTGCCATGCAAAGTGATCGCATCCTGCCACCTTCCTGCAGTGATCTAGGCACCTATGGAAGGAGACACACTGAATTTAGTCAGCTGTGCACACAGGGCAAGGACACCAGGAGTGGCATAACATGTGTAACAGAAGTAAAACCAGTCGCCACATGGGCCACCATGCCACATGTAGGTGGAGGAAGTCAAACTGCCACAGTGGACTGTGCATGGCATACTAGAGATTGCACTGTGGACTCGCACAGTAGAGGACTGTACATACAAAGAGTATGCTGTGCTCCAATGGAGCATGGCTGAGCTGTGCAAGGAACACATGACATCTGTAGGCATGCCAGATATGCAACAGCAGCACCAAGCCAGAGCATTGTGTAATGGCCCAAGCAGGTAGGAGTCACAACCACACACTCAGCGCCCTGCACCCTGCAGACCAGATATCCAGCACACAGGTGAACAGAGGTATGCAAGATAACTGACATCCATAAACCACCCTGGTCAGCAGCAGGAGCAGGCACAAGCACATGCGCGTGTGCGCACACACACACACACACACACACACACACACACACACGTATACGGATGGCACAGTCGTGCAGCAGTGTGTACAGCAGGCATGGTAACATGCGAGTACAGTGGTACTTTATATGGGTGAGCTCTTTACACACTGTACCATGGTTAGCACAACACTAGTGAAAGATGCAGAGCTGCCTGGAAGCATCCTCCATCCAGGCAGATGCTGGTTCCATCCTAGGTAAAGAATTTCCTCTCATACAGAGCCAGTGCAGGACATTGGCCCTGCAAAGACCCAGTTGTGGCATAATGTATGCATGACTCTCAGTTGTGGCATAATGTATGCATGGCTCTGCCCATGTATTATGGATTCATCATACTCTGGAAATCACTGTATTGGTTAGACAATATGGACTATGCATTGTAATCTTAATCAAATATGGTAAGGTACATCCAATGCCCATCAATGCCTCTCCCCTGCCATTGAACCCATGTCATATAATGCCGATTCTGTTGAGATGCAATGGCATTATACCCAGTGCATGTGACACTGGAGATGGCACTGATGCAAGCAGAATGCCACCGGTGCTGTATGGCACACACGGCATGTCACAGGGGTGTATGAGTACAACAGTGGACTGTGCTTACCTCCGCCAGACAGATAGGTATACCTAGTTCCAACCATGTGACATGATTCACCCAACTGATAACAACAAGTGTACTACCTGGTTCTGTGAGCATTACTGACAGTGACCTGGTGTACCAGGTCTTTGGCTCAAGGAACATGTCACCACGTGGTTTAATGCATACCAAGGCATGGTACACAAACAAGGCAGCATGCCTGTCACAGTGATGAGCAAAACCATACGCTGCACAGATTCTGACATACTACAGGGTCAGTGGTGGGACGATGCCCCAAGGGCTGGGTGAGTGACTCCAACCACAACAGTATAGGTGCTGTCCCCACAGCCATGCATGCAGCCTGGCAAGAGACACATGAACATCCATTTTCAACAGCAAAAGCATGCAGCATAGTGTAGACATGCAACCCAGATGGTGTAGCACACAATGTAGGATACTTATGTGGATTCATGTCTGCAGAGCATCCTTCCATGGGCTGGCTGTACCGGGCCCTGTCACGGTTGGGCGTCTCCTCCCATTGCTGTTGATCCTGGAGGCTACACTCCTGCTCCCTGGCCCTGGCTTGGCCATGCTGGACTCTGGTGTCTGTGGAGGAGGACAAAGGTGACATGATCAATGGCATGCTGCAGAACAAATGGCACAGTACCATAAACCCTAAACAGTACACATGCATACATACCAGTGCTGTGTAGCAGCAGCCACGAGTGCATGGTGGGGATAGACTGAACCATGTCGTATCACGTCTTACCATTGAGCACAACCATGGTACCCCACACAGCCAGGTGTGCCATGGCCTAAGCAAAGCTGGAACGCTACATGCCACTATTGTAGCTATAGCTAGCACTGTGTAGAATTAGAACATTCTGAATTAGTGCAATTCTGATGGAATTCCGAGAAATTTCATGGAATTTGGCAGAATTTTTGAAATGTATTAATTTAGCCATAACGCAGTTGTCTATTAAAGGAGAAGTCCACCCAGAATGTGCAAAAACATATGTTATGTAGAGTGTTTTGATATGTATGTTAAGTCCTAGTGTGTCCTTCCCTCTGCCTGCTATTAGGAGTTTTTCCTAAATTAGCCTGCTAGCTGTATGGTAGTTTTACGACCTCTGGGGATCACCATCACAAATATGTTTATTGGCTTTCTTTCTCCTACGATGCACCCTGGTTCATGTGACAATGATGTAGCTATGCCCCTAGATTTAGCAGGGTCTGTCACAGCTCAGCCACAAAGATAATATTTCTTTCAGAGAAGAAGTCACATTGCTACATTTTGGATGAGTGTAATCATTATTATTTTTTGATATTAGTACCTTGTCCTGCTATGTTACAACCTATAAGGTGATGTTCAATTTTTGCTACTTAGTACTGGTGCAAAAACTGAAAGTGATTGAGAGGAATAGAGTAAACAGTGACATGATTCACACACACACAGACAGCAGAGCATAGCAGGACAAGGTACATTGTCAAAATGTTTGGCTACCTATAGAACAGACCCCTTTAAAACGCGAGCCTTAAAACTTAGTGCATATACACATGTTGCATATTTCTCTAAATTCTGAAAATACAAAGAAATTTAGATTACAAATTTTAAAATTAGATGGAAATAACTGAAAATTAAGTTTTGATTACACATTTGACCACCTATACCTCAGATCCCTTTCAGTTTAGGACTCTGAGATTTGGTATACTTATGAAAGCCATTACTTCCTATATACCTGCCAAATGTGGTATCATTTGGATACATACCTTGCAACCTACGCCAAAATACATGAACATTGAAATTTGGTGAAGTTCTGTTGAAATTTTTAGAATGTATTAATTTGGTCATAACCATCTTTTGAGCTAGAGACCTGATATTTGGCATCATTACTTGTTGATAGGAGTTCTAAGTGTGTGCCAAATATCATAACATCACGATGCATTGTCTCAAAATTATATAGGTGCTCAATGTCTGTCATTTTATTTTTTGTGGGACATTTCATGAACATTTTTATCAGCATATACAGCTCAGGCACCTTTGGAGCTAGAAATCTGAAACTGGGTACACGTACAAATGTAGCAATGACCCATATACTATGCTTTCAAAATTATACTAAAATAATGACAATCTAAAGTTTGGCAAAATGTTTGGCTACCTATACTACAAGTAAGCAATAAGGTACGACAGGGTAAGTGTTAGACAGTTCTAATACATGGCTGGGGGGTGTGGTGATGCACGAGGCCGCAGGCCAAATGCATCCAGCCCCCTAGCTGTGCATTAGAACTGTCTAATCTACACCTGGAGTGTCTTATTACGCTTATAAAATGAGCCTTTGTATATTACATGCATGTTAAAATTAAAAGTTCTATGCTTAAATAGAAAAACATTAACACTTCTATTGTATTTTGTTGTAAAATAATTTCTCTGCCTGTAAGAGATAATTGTGTTTTTTTTTGGCCCTTTGACTTTTGTCCAATTGTTGTTGAAGATTATTGCCATGGTTACCAGGTGCCCCCACAGACACACTGTTGGCTCCCCCCATCCATGTGCACATCCTGAACCTGAGAAATACAACAGCATGTTATGGGTTGATTTGTTTTATTTTATTTATGTGATTTGTGCAGTAAGCTCTGATGAAGAGCCTATAAAGAGTGAGCGAGCACCCATGCATGTACCGGTAAAGCAAAAAGTATGGGAAACTTTACAGCATGATGTGGATTGATTTGTTATATTTTATTTTATTTATGTCATTTTCTCATGTTCTCAGTTGTGCAGTAAACTCCAATGAGGAGCCCGCAAAGAGTGAGTGAGTGAGTGAGCGAGTGTGCATGTACTACTACTGCCCTCCAGGACTCGCTGCAGAAGTCCTTCACTGAAGCCGAGGGCTGGTTCAAGGAACATAGATTGGTGATAAATCTTAAAAAAACCAAAACCATGTTCTTCACTCATCCCCAAAACAAGTCCTGCAACTTCAAACTCCTCATTCACTCTGGGTCCTCATTCCCACTCGAACAAGTTTGCTCCTATAAATACCTAGGGATCCATTTTGACCCCTCCTCTCCTTCCATGGACACATCACTGCCTAGCCACTGCCACTAATATCCGATTGGGCGTCACATCGGTATAAACACTGCCTCCCCGGAGGCTCTTCGACTGCAGTCACCTCCTCTATCCTGTCCCTAGTGGACTATGGACTGCCGGTGTATGGTGCTGCTGATCAGACCGCACTCCATAAAATTGCGCAACTATCTGAATAAGGCCTGCAGGTTAATTACTGGAGCACCTAGGATGACACACACCTGTCTACTGTATGCTAAAGCGCTGGTACTTGATCTTGACGGCGCCTCAAATATCTTACCTGTACCCTTACAAAAAGACCCTCCTTGGGCTTTCCCCACCAGGATTGACCACCACCATACGCTCTGTCCCACTAGTTCATACTGACCTCTGGGAAACTCTCTTGTTATCCCTAGAGCTAGGACCTCTCACGGCCAAAGAGCCTTCAGCTTTAGGGCCCCTCCTGGTTCAACACACTGCCCTCCATCTCAAGCTCCAACTATATCGTGCTTCAAAACTTCCTTACGTAACCACCTTATTAACACCCGATGCTGTAACTGCCACTAGTCAAAGCCATACTCAATACTTATGACAAAGCTTATTACTAAGCTGCTAAGGACGACATAACTCTGGTATTGTTTGCATCCATCCTACCTGTACCAGCTTGTTTGTATCTATGTCTTAATTTTACTGTTATACTTATGTGTTGTACTGCTATACTGTGTATTTTGGTTTGTCTTACTGTGACAAGGTACCTTTGTAAATGAGCCTGTGGCTCAAAGGTTTTCCAAACTGCTGTTTAAATAAAATAAAATAAAATAAAATAAAATAAAATAAAATGTACCAGTAAAGCAAAAAAGTGCGATCATAGTGCAGCAGTGAGAGATGGTAAGTGATCTGAAAATAAAATGAAAATAATTAGAAAGAAAAGTTTAAAGCTGTTTACAGCTGCTGTTCAGCCCCTGTGATTCCAATGTATATGATGGCGTGGTGAGGGGAAGTGAACAGAAAAATGGCGAAAACAGGGAGGGACAGTGAGTGGGTGAGGGACGAGTTTGTTACAAAGAACAAAAATCGGAATGAGGGAGAAAAGAGTTTTGCTGAAAGTGTATGGAGGGTTGTTACTTTCAAGACCTAATCATATTTTTTACAGGTGAAATGGTCCATTTTGTGTTGGAGTACGATGTTGTGTTTCTTGGTAACGACAAGAAAAAAAAATGGTGACTGATTTTTTTGTTTTAAATTCCACAGCTCAAGGATTTCAAACGGGGGACTGTATCTTAGTTGTCAGGATTAGTCTCTCTCCATGCATCAGACACTTCTAATGCCGACTAGCAACTATTCAAAATGCTGAAAAGGCTTTTCCCATTTTATAACCCCCTTTAAAGTTTTGAGACTTTAAAAAACTTGGTGCATTGCATGTTTCTCTAAATCCTGAAACTGTGGAGAAATTTGGATAAGAAATTGTTAAATTAGATGGAAACAATTGAAAATTGAATTTTGATGGCCACCTATAACTCAGCTCCCTTTCAGTCTAGGACTCTAAACTTTGGTACACTTAAGCAATCCATTAGTACCTATAAAATCTCAATACTTTAAAAACTAGACCAGAATAACTGAAATTTAAAATTTAACTAAATTCTAAAGTGTTTTCACACAAATTCTTCAAATTTTCACATAATCAGAATGGTAATTCTGCAGTCATTCCACCTGCAGAATTTGATCTTCTTATAAGTTCATAGGATGGATTCCAGTTCAGAGGCCAAGGCCTTTTGAAACTCGCCACCTCAATTAGGTGGGGTTAAGATACTCCAATTTTTTTGTTACCCATGAGTAGATCAAGCCCTGTTTTAAAAATGGTCATGTTTTTGCTCTTAACTATTGATGAGGGTAATTAGTTCCATGGTGTTATAATTCTTTGATTATACCAGTCATTTCTTTTTTTTTTTGTTTGATTGACATCACCTCTTAATTTCTGGTTAGGGGTTCTAGTAATAAATAGACTTCTATTTCTCCTTAACCCAACTACATTAAATAGAAATTTTTTTGGAATACATTAAATGTAAAGCATAAATCCCCTCTTAACTGCCTGTAACACATAGAATATAGTCCAAGTTGATCTAACCTATTCCCATATGGAAGGGTATGCATAGACCTTGTACTTCTAGTAATCTTTCTCTGTACACCTTCTACTAGCTTTTTACAGCGATGGCTGTGGGAGCACAGAACGGTACACAGCAGTAAAGATGCAGTCGTACAAGGGTTGTATATAGGGGTATAAGAACTTCAGCTTCTCTGCTTTTAATGTTTTTAAGAATACACCCTATTAGTCTATGGCATTTTTTAACTGTAGTTCTGGTGTGTAGGACAGAAGATAATTTATTATTGACAATCACTCCCAGATCCCTTTCATCTGTTATCTCATGGATTGTAACGTTATACAATTTGTATGAATACATTGGATTAGTATGTCCAAAGTGCATTATCTTACACTTGGTTACATTGAAACTCAGATTATTTGAAGAAACCCAAGATTCCAATATACCAAGATTCTCCTGAAGGTGCTTTGCAGCCTCAACATTGGTCACAATGCCACCAAGTTTACAATCGTCAGCATATTTTGCCATACAGACACTACTTGAAGTTTGCATTGATGTTACACAGATATTATAGAGAGTTGGGTCCAGAACAGAGCCCTGAGGTACGCCGCTAGTGACTGGGCCCCAAGCTAACATATGTTCCCTTATAGCCACTCTCTGTCTTCTATTGGTTAACCAGGATAAAATCCACTTTATAATATATGTCGGAAATTTAAGACTAAAATTTGTTAAAGTAATATTTTGTGCAAGACTGCAACAAAGGCCTTCAGGAAATCCAAACAAATTACATCAACAGGAAGGCCTTTATCAAGTACAGTACTTATGGACTCAAAAGAGCAGAGCAGATTGCTTAAGCATGATTTACCTAGTGAGAAACCAGGTTGGGTTATATCAATTAGATTGTTTTGGTTAATGTGAGATAGTATTCGTGCCTGTATCAATTTCTCTAATAATTTTCCCACAGCTGATGTTAGGGTGATTGGTCTGTAATTAGCTGTTTGATGTCTATTTCCACCCTTATAAATCGGGGTTACAATTGCCTCATTCCACTCCTGGATTGTGAGGCCTTCATTAAAGGAGGTATTAAATAATATCTTAAGTGGGTCTGCTAGTTTTTTTGAGAGTTCCTTCAAAAAAGTAGGTTGAATTCCATCGGGGCCTGAGGAACTAGTGGGTTTCAGATTTAGAAGCACCTCCGTTACTTCATTGATAGTAACCTCATCAGGTTTATCAGAGGTGGATTGGTTAATGTTGGATAGGGGTTCATTTAGCTTAAAGATGCTTAGGAAATATGTATTGAATTCTGTAGCCATCTTAGCCTCATCACTAGCTATTTCTGCGTCTATATGCAAAGGACCAACTTCCTGATTACCACCTTTGAGGGATCCAGCATACTTAAAAAAATATTTTTTATTGTTTTTAGAATCAGTTACTATTTCAAGCTCGAGCTTTTGTTTGGCCCTGCGTATTGCTGTTCTGACAGCATTAGACATTTTTTGTATTCCATCAAGTTTGTGCTTGTTGGTTGTTTATGATGTTTTTATACAATCGCTTTTTCTTTTTAATTAGTTTTTTAATATACCTTTTGAACCATAATGGAACCCTATGAGCATTTTTATATTTGATCTTAATGGTACCTATGTGTTTATCAAGTATTCTATTTCCTGCTTAATTATGTCCCATATTTGAGACACGGATTTATTGCATAATTCTTCTTCCCAGTTCCATGCTGTCAGATATCGTTTGATCACAGCAAAGTCAGCTCTGTGGTAGTCCCTTATATGTGTATTACCCCTATTGTAAACAGCTGGTAGGTTTAGTTCTAATCCTACCATATTGTGGTCATTATTCCCTAATGGATGCATTGCTGTTGTAGTAGTAAGACTTTTTTCAATATTAGTGAGGATGAGGTCCAAGATGTTACTTTCCCTTGTGTGTTCTGTAACTAATTGCTCTAAATCATGTTGTAGTGTGAATTCAATAAACTCATTTTCAGCACCTCCAGAACCCTGAAATGTGGGCCAGTCAATGTTAGGAAAGGAAAGTTGAAATCACCCATTAAAATGTAATCCTATACTGTTTAAATACTGTCCAATGTCGTAAGAATCTCATCATTGCCTGCTTTGTCAAGATTCGGTGCTTGATAGCATAGCCCCAGAAGTACATTTACAAATAAACATAGAATCTCATGGCAGATAAGGACCGCTTGACCCACCTAGTCTGCCCATTTCCCTACCTAATGGATAATCTGCAGATCCTAGTTAACCAACAGCCTATTTCCTCCTACCCCCCACTAGAATTACCTTATGTCTGTCCCATGCATTCTTGAATTTCCCCACTGTTTTTGACTCTACGACCTCCTCAGGAAGGCTGCTCCATGCATCTACAACCCTCTCTGTGAAGAAATACTTCCTCACATTACCTCTGAGCCATCCCCCCTCTATCTTCAAATTGTGCCCCCCTTGTTCTTGCACATCTCTTTTTCTGAAAGATGCTACCCTCTTGGACTTTGTTGATTCCCTTGAGATATTTGAAAGTTTCCGGCTGACATTTTAATATCCACCCATATAATTTCTGTATCAGGATTAGCTGGGACAGGTGGTAATACCTAATGAGAATTGTACTTGTCAGATATATATAAGGCTATCCCCCTCCAATTCTGTGTTGTCAATTTTTAGAAATTCTGTTATATCCAGGAATTTCCATATTCCAATCATTATCCCGAAACCAGGTTTCAGTAACCCCACATACAGCTACATTTTGTTCAACCAAGATCAACCTAAGTTCATCTATTTTATTAGACAGACTGCGCGCATTTACCAAAAGTATTTTAAATTTACTGTTATGGTCGTTTTATTTTTTATGTTATTATTAATCAATTTCATGTTGTTATATTTATTTATATGTGATTGTAAATAATCCCCTGGTATTGTGGTTTTACCAACTGTGTCAAGAGAGACTTGATGGGTTAGAACCTACTACATCTGCAAGGCCCGTGTAGTGCCCCTATCCATCCATCCTCACCACTTCTGTCAAACACACTGATACACGTCTCCTACAGGTCTTATACTCCTCATAGTACATAGAAGTATGCATAAAGCCCCAGATTTAGAAACATAGAATCTGGTGGCAGATAAGGACCGCTTGGCCCATCTAGTCTGCTCATTTTCCTACCTAATGGATAAGCTGCAGATCCTAGTTAACCAACAGCCTACTTCCTCCTACCCCCCACTAGGACTGCCTAATGTCTGTCCCATGCATTCTTGAATTCTCCCACTGTTCTTGACTCCACAACCTCCTCAGGAAGGCTGTTCCATGCATCCACAACCCTCTCCATGAAAAAAATACTTCCTCATATTACCTCTGAGCCGTCCCCCCTCTATCTTCAAATTGTGTCCCTTGTTCTTACACATCTCTTTTTCTGAAAGATACTACCCTCTTGGACTTTGTTGATTCCCTTGAGGTACTTGAAAGTTTCTATCATGTACCCACTCTCCCTTCTTTCCTCAAGGGTATACATATTGAGCTCCTATAGTCTCTCTTCATATGTCTTCTGGTGCAGACCCTACACCATTTTGGTTGCCCTCCTCTGGGCAGCCTCCACTCTTTCTATGTCTTTGCGGAGATGGGGTCTCCAGAACTGCACACGGTACTCCAGATGGGGTCTCACCAACTGTCTGCACAGAGGGATAACAACTTCCTGTTTTCTACTGTTGATGCCTCTCCCTCTGCATCCCAGTATCCCCCAGGCCTTCCTTACTGCCTTCTCACATTGCTTGCCCACCTTTAGGTCACCTGATATAATTACACCCTGGTTTCTTTAAATTTTTATTGTTGTCAGTATCTCACCCACCATTGTATACTCTTCCCCTGGGTTTTTGTTTCCCAGGTGCATTACCTTGCACCTCTTTGCGTTTCATACAACAGGAGCACAGGAAGCATACCTGTACAACAGTAGGGGAGGACATTGTACCACAGGTGTAGCCCAACACAATGGCAGGACCTAGAGTGACACAGCCAATGCAGTGTAATAATATACCATGTATTACATGACATATGCATACTGGCACCCATGCTACATAACACAGACAGTGTACACAGAACAAAATGTGGCCTATCTGAAGTGCCATTCAGTACACCGGCCATAATAGCTATAGGTATTTATTTTCACTTTGGTAACCGGGTAAGTGCACTGGTACCAAATGACTGTTTCAGTCACTACCCGGGTGCAGCTGCACAGACATTTGAGGACATACATACAAATGTTTGGGTGCTTGTTGCAGAAAATGAAACATACACACATCGACTACAAATTACATACTTGATTACAAATTGCGGCACATAGAATGCTCAGCTGATTAGTACAGATACTACACTGATGCAGATGCATAGGGGTGTGAACAAGGGGTATTTACACAAAGCAGTCACAGACACTGAGTGATAGATACAATTATTTCAGATTGCTTGAGAAGTTCGAGTTTATTGCAAGAATAATGCAACTGAGCAGGCTCATTCACAAGGAGATCCTGAGAGCATAAATCAGGAGCATATACAAGGCATCATTAATACATATTAAGGATATAAATACATGCAAGGACATAAAGGAATAATAAAATACAAACAGTCATGAAGCATAATTAACAGTACAAGAGTGAACATAATTTATAACTTGCTGGCACATATATACAAAGCAACCTTTGTAGAAAGCAGAGATAGATCCCATGGCATGACAGTCATCTATCCTGACAGCACACCCTTGTCACTGTGTTACCTCCCTTGGTGCCATGGCAGATGCACAACTCAGAGATCCAAGCAGGTGCTGTAATGTACAGGGCATTAGGGACATCTATTCGGACAGTGGTCCCCTCAATACACCTGCATAGGTAAGATCAGGCTATAAAGTGGAGCAGGTCCATAGAACAGAGGGGGCACAACAGGGAGTGTAGCGGGTGAATAGATAGACAGCACTCAGAAAATTCAGGTTAAGACGCAAACTACATGGTTTTATTGTACATCCGGAACAAAAATAATTAAAATAAAATAAAAGATACTTAGAAACAGCAATTTCATCAGGATAAAATGATTTCTTTGTATAGGACTTTAAATTCTATTGCTGATACTTCACTTCTATGCAATTTTGCATTGCTTGGACATGAAGGCTTGTATGTCCAGCTCCAGTGTGCAGTCTTGTAGACTTCAGATCTGCTCTGGTCTGAATCTAGATCAAATCTGATTCCCTATGCCTAGCAGTAGGGTTCTTATATCCACCCAGCCCATCATGCAATCCACCTCCTTTTGCATAAGACAGAATATATGGTTTACCACCACAGTTTTGCATACAACAAAGGTACAAGATGCAAGCAATATGTATAACAATATAGAAGTTCATGAAAAACATTTAAAAACTGGGTTCTGTGATTTTTAAATAGCAATGCATGAACAATCAGCCTTAATGGACCTGTAACTCCTCCTATAACTCTGACATCATGGACTTCCCATGTCTGCTTTTTTGTATAAGAATCCTGTCAGTAGGGGCTGCTGGTTCCTATAGGAGTCCATGGAAACACTGAACGCTGGAAGGCCAAAAAGCTCTCCTGAATCCAAGTAAGGCCAAATTTCCAATAAATGAAACAAAACAGTTATTCATGCTTAAAAATAAACTCTGTTAGAATCTAGTACTTATTTTTATTTGTGACTGTACAAGGGGGTTAACAAGGAATATCTTTAAAACAAATGCTTTTAGAACTTTTATTACTTTCTCAGGTAGGCCTCATACATATTTTGAAGTATTTTTAAAAGAAGTAAATTCAAAGTAATTTTCTTTTTAAATGTGCAGATAAAGACTATGGCTGTATTTCTTTTCGGTAGAAAAAATATAAATGAAGCAAGAAAACAAAACAATTGTTTTGGGTTCTCACCTGCATAAAGTAACCAGGAATACAGGGTTTAAACAGGGAGTTTTGCATTCTCCAACCCTGTAAGATAGCTTTTATAAGCTATTTTCTGCAGTTTAGGAGAATGTAAGCCACACTTTGAATTTACTTTGGAGCATGGAGGGAGCAGCTTATAATGCTCCCTGCCAGCACTTCTGACTTAAAACACTAAAACTTTACAATTTAAACAGTACATAGCTGCTTTCTGTATAGCATAAACATTTTAGAAACATACAATTAGTCAGCAGCTAAGGACCATACAGCCCACCTAGTCTGCCCATTTCCCTACTTGGTTTGACAATCCCAACTCTTATCTGGACTGTCTTTCCCCTGCTCTGCTGTATAGCAGGGTGCCTTTATGCTTATTCCATGCACTTTTGAACCCCTGTACTGTTTTTGCTTCCATCACCTCTGCTGGTAGGCTGTTCCACATATTCACCACCCTCTCTGTGAAAAAATACTTCCTAGCATTCCCCCAAGCCTCCCTCCCTCCAGCCTCATGTTATGTCCCCTTGTCCTTGTGCACTTCCTTCTCTGAAATATGTTCCACTCCTGTACTCTGTTTATTCCTCTAAGATATTTGAAAGTCTCTATCACATCTCCTCTCTCACTTCTCTCTTCCAGTGAATAGACGTTAAGTTCCTTGAGTCTTTCCTCATAAGGCTTGTGGTACAGGTCATGTATCATTTTTGCTGCTCTTCTCTGGACTGCTTACATTGTCTATGTCCTTCCTGAGATGCGGTCTCCAGAACTGGACACAGTATTCCAGATGAGGCCTCATCATCAGTGATCTATACAGTGGCATTACCACTTAACTCCTCCTACTGGTAATGCCCCTTCCTATGCACCCCAGCACATTCAGTTTGCTTTCCCCACTGCTTTTTCGCATTGTTTGACTGACTTCAGGTCATCGGATATGATAATCCCCAGGTCTCTCTCCTAACCTGTGGTGGCTAGAATCTGCCCCCCCCATCCTGTATTCCTTTCTTGGGTTTCTGTGTTTCTGTGTCACAGGTGCATTATCTTGCACTTCTTAGTGTTGAAACCCAACTGCCAAATCTCTGATCATTCCTCAAGTAGTCTTAGTTCATTTCTCATTTTATCTAGCCCCTCCTGTGTGTCATTTCTGTTACAGATCTTGGTGTCATTTGCGAACAGGCATACTTTCCCCTTCAGTCCCTCTGCAATGCTGTTTATGAAGACATTAAATAGGACTGGACCCAGCACCGATCCCTGTGGAACCCCGCTGGCCACCTAACCCTCTCCTGATTTTATGCCATTTACTACCATCCTCTGGGTCCTGCCTTTTAGCCAGTTTCCAACCCATTTTACCACTTTAGAGCCCACACCCATACTCCCCAATTTATTAAGCAACCTTCTATGTGGAACGGTGTTGAAGGCCTTATTGAAATCCAGGTAGGCCACATCCACCGCCCCTCCCTGATCCACCACCCTGGTCACCCAGTCAAAGAAATCGATAAGATTAGTCTGACAGGACCTGCCCTCAGTGAATCCATGCTGCCTTGGGTCTTTTGCGCCGTTTGACTCCAGGAACTTCATTAGCCTCTCCTTAAGCAGGGACTCCATCAGCTTCTCCACCACTGAGGTCAGGCTTACAGGTCGGTAATTGCGTACCTCCTCCTTACTTCCAGTCTTGTGTAGCACCTTCCAGGTTTTTTATCCATTTTTGAACAAACCATCACATTTTAACATTACAGACTGTAACACAGCATGCTATAACAACAAGCATTTGTCAATGCTGAACGTTCACTTGCAGGTATTTGCATTGGTATTTGGCATTTATGCAGGCCCTCCCCCCAGTTGTATCCATGTCCCTTCAGCATCCATATCCCAACAGAGTTCCTTTCTGCAACTCCTCTTGCATTTGATCAACATTTCACCCTCATACTTCCTAAGTGTCTATCTTAGGAACCCTAACGCCCTGGTTGTGCTCAAGAATACAAGCCTATGTGGAAACTGCGCTTGTAACACAGTCATTCAGTGGAATTATTTCACCAAATTTTCAACATAGGCATTTTGTCACCTGTTGTCATGAACACTGCCACTATGATTTTCTTACTGTGTACCAAACACTGATTTCCCACAGCGACCGCAGTATTCTGTGCCGGAAGTGTGAAAACACATTTTGGCCAGGATGTGAACAATGACAGGTGTACTGCTCATAAGGAGGTGTGGAAAAAATGCAAATGTTGAAAATGTGGAGTGAAACTATTACAAAATTCAAGAAGTAGAAAAGTGTGTGAAACTGCGCAATGCACGCTCATAAAACAGTCATTTGTTGGAATTTTTTCACTGAATTTTCAACATAGGCATTTTAGGATGTCTGCTCATGAACAGCATCACTGTGATTTTCTTACTCTGTACCGAACACTGATTTCCCACAGCGACTGCGCTATTCTACGCCGGAAGTGTGAAAACACATTTTGGCCAGGATGTGCAAAATGGCAGCTGTACTGCTCATAAAGAAATGTGGAAAATGCCTATGTTGAAAATCTGGAGTGAAAACATTACAACTTCACGAACTTACGTGTGTACGTACAAACTGTGCAACGCATGTTCATAACACAGCAATTTTATGGCCTTTTGTCACCAAATTTTCAGCATAGGCATTTTAGGACCTGTGCTCATGAACAGTGTCACTGTGATTTCTTACTCTGTAGCAAACACTGATTTCTGACAGCGACCGCACTATTTTGCGCCAGAAGTGCGAAAACACATTTTGGCCAGGATGTGAAACATGATAGCTGCACTGTTCATAAGGAGGTGTGGAAATATGCCTATGTTGAAAATCTGGAGTGAAAATATTACAAATTCACGAACTTATGAGTGTGCGTGGAAACAGCGCAACGCACGCTCATAACACAGTCATTTTTTGGAATTTGTTCACCAAATTTGCAACCTAGGCATTTTGAGACCCCACCTCATGAACACAGACACTGTTGTTTTGTTAATTGGTCCCAAAAGGTGATTCCGCACAGTGACCGTGAAATCACCTTTTGGGACCAAATAATGCCATGACAGTAACTGAATTCATGAGCAGGAGTGTCAAGAACCTCATATTGAAAATTCAGTGTCAGAAGTCAAAAAAATGGCCAAGATATCCATCTAAGTTAGAAAAACCCTATTTATGCCATTATACAGCTTACCGGCATTTCCTCAGTTCCTGGTCCCACGAAGATCATCGGCGGACTCCAGAGGTAAGTATGGGGTGAGGGGTGTGTGGGGAGGGTGGGCGCAGTTGGTAGGGGAGCAAGGACTCACTGAGGGACTGTTTTCTTCTTTCACAGGATTTAAAAAAAAAATGGCTGCTTCTGGTACGCTGGGGTGGGCTCCCAGTGTGCCACCTACGTGTTTGTTGGGGGGAAGGCTGGAGCTGGCTGGGATTTGGCACCCCCACTGGCCATACAGTGTACGTGGGTGGGAGGCATGAGCACACTGGGGTGGGCTCCCAGCAAGCCAACTGGGCGTTTGTTGGGGGTAGGCTGAAGCCAATGGGGGGATTGCACACCCCCGTCAGCCAAACAGTGTGCTGGGGGGTGCACAAGCTGAGGGGGATTGGGCACCCCCCTCGGCATACAACGTTGGGGTTGGGAGAACACTAATGAGGGAAGGGGACGGCTTTTTAATGCTGAGCTGTGCATGACAGCAGTTCGGCTGATCAGTATGCAAACTTCATACACGCTACCACTGCTGATTGCAGCGGACCTTTTCTTAGAAGTGAAGACTAACACACAGCCAAACTGCTGTCATACACAGCTCAGCATGTATTGGTCCGGTAGGGTCTTGCCTGCTACACTGAGCCCTGAATTTGGGAGGAGGGTCACACACCTCCAAAAGTCGTACTGTTGTAAGACGTTCCTTGCGGATGCACGAAAGTGAACGTAAAAAGTATGGCTTATACATTCATTTCACTGTGCTTCATGTAAGCAATAAGACATGACAGGGTGTGTGATAGACACTTTAACACATGGCTAGGAGGCGTAGTGAGGCACGAGGCCTTCGGCCAAGTGCGTCCAGCCTCCTAACTGTGTGTTAAAGTGTCAAACACACAAACCGTGGAGTGGCTTATTGAGATTATGAAATGGCTACTTAACATATAGATTGATGTGATCACCAAAATATATAGCATTTAACAGTGGAAAACTTAAAAGTCTGTGTTAATTTTTAATAAAATAGTTCCTCTGCCTACTGTTTTTTTTTGAGTTGAGGACTTTTGAGCTGTTTAGGCTTCCGTATTTGTATTTCTTTCCCCAATCATGGAGTTGTCACGGCACCACTATTACATCCCCCACACACACACACACACAAGTACCAGCACTGCTAGGTTTGTTTTTCTGTTGTTTTTTTTCTCACATATCTGGCTGATTCTACCTTTATTTAACAACTGCAACAAAATCTGCTTGATCCTGCTGTTTGCCAACGTCCAGCGATGCCACAGTCCGAGCAGGAACGGTAAGTCCCTGGTAGAACACTTAGTTAAAATTCAGCACTCTGTCTTCGGCTCCAGTAGTGTGAGTAGGTGGGATCAACAGTTCCGATGAGCCGGGAACAGGGGGGAAGGCTCAAGTGCCGTCGGTGTCGCGCTCGGGGATAGCGGCAGTTACATTCTGTGCCTGGGAACTCAGTGGGAGAATAAAGATGGCTGCTTTTTTTTCCTCAACGTTCTATGTGGGCATATTTCTAGGATCAGTGCCCAGCTGGCATAGCCTGATCTTTTTACTATGGTGTTAGACATTTTAGCACACTCCTAGCAGCCAATCAGAATGCTGTTTTTTTGCCAGCCATTTCATAAGTTACAGTTGTGGCTCAATCTTTGGGCATTGTGCTAGCTAGCATCTGTATTTTATTTTAATATTTTCTAAGCCATTTTCATGTGCTTGGGCACTTAGAATGACTGAAAAGGAAAAAAAAAATTAAATTCAGATGGAGATAGCGAGGTGGGGAGATTTCTGCAGGTGGCCAGCCTGAAAGAATAGAAAAAGACAGTAAAGGATAGCAATATGCTATTGTGCAACAGACTTTAGGAAAAAAAGTTGATAGTGCAGTTTCTCTTAACCCTGGCAGGGTGCCACCCTACCATACACAGGTACAGTGCACAGTCCCTCAGGGACAGTAACCCAGAAGTACATTAGCATGGAAACTGCACTGCACATAAGACACCACAGCAAACTTATATTCGGTCATCTGTACTCATTAGGCCATGGCACAGTGTCACTATCCACCATTGCTCAGAGTTGCTGCAGGCACTGTGGTTCTCTGTGCCTGCACTGGTCAACCAAATTAGTGACCCTGTTGTGCAGTGCCAGGTGCTTCCCACATAAGCCCAGATCTCATACCCAGGACTGTCTGCCACCTCTGTCCTCTTGACCAGGAGCTGTTTTTTCCCTAGCCACCAGCAGGTCAACAAGCATTGCCATCTCTGTGGCTGACCACTGGGTGTCCTGTTGGCACACTACTCTCCTTCTCCTGTCTGCCATGGTGTCCTGCTGATATGTGTCATCAGCTCTCACACCAATTTAATGTGACTTCCCTGGCTGGATGAGTGTATCCTGCCATTTGTGCAACAAGTTTCAGTGTTAGCGCAGTGCTAACTTTGATTAGCGCAGTGCTGTGAGTGTTTCCAGTAAGGGGAGGCCATCTGCACATGGCAGGAATATAGTGGCACATGCATATGGTGCACATGCACTGGACAGTGCTGCACATGTGCAGTGCCATAGTTCGACATCATAGCACACATGTTGGCACAGCATCATGATGTCACTCCCAGTATGTGACATCATGCCTTCACTATGTGGGAATGTAGCACTATGGCACTTGCAGTGCTAGGGCAAATAAGGTAGTACATGGGGCAAACTGCAATATCCAAACATTGTTTGCAAATGAGCTTATTTTGCAGTTGGAGGGCAAACTTAAGATTTGCATGTCATTACTGAATTAAATCATTCATTTGTAAGTGTCATTGCACCTAGAGCACATAAAGGGAGCAAAGGGCACCACCCAAATTCCACAGAGAAACTGCAGGTGTCTACAGGTAAGTGTATTATAGAATGGCCTACAACAGGGATATGGGTGATCACAGCACTCTGTTTATGCTGTATCAGGACTAGACTATCGCTGTATCTACACATGGCCAAGGGCTATGTTAAGCATACAACTAGCTGTGTGTTGGGCCTGGCATGCAGGCAACATGTACGTGTCTCGGCCAAGGGGCACTGAGGCCTGAATGCCACTGTATCTTTGCTCTGTATTCTGCTGTGTGTATGCACTGCTCAGTGCTGTTTATCCACACTATTTCCAGCAGGAACCATGGATAATTCAGAGGAACAGAGACAACACAAGTCTGCAGAAGAAGAAGTGCTGGCCCTGGTCCAGGCCTACATGGCACAGGAGAACCTAGTAAGCAAGAGGAGGGGGAAAAGGGCTAAAATAAAGATCACCTGGATAGACATCACAAAGGTTACTGACATTGTTTGGGCGGGGGGCTACTCTGTCTGGCTGACAGACCTGGGGAGGTGGACAAAGGAAGTTTTTGTAGAGGCTCGCCAAGACCATCAGCCAAGTTTCCAAAAAACCGATTCACTTCTGGCAGGATAATAAAGTCAATGTCCAAATTGCTTGTTTTTCTACAGCTCCATAGCTTTTATTGAATATCAGAATAATTGCTGCCACACACACTCACACACACACATGGCAGGACCGCTTACCATTTTTAGCGCTTTGCTATAAAAGCTTTGTCAGGGGAGGAGACTACCAGTTTACCTAGCATTTTTAACAGTGACTAACATCAATTAAATCATTAAGTATAATTACATACATGTGCGTCTAAAAAGGGTGAATCTACCTCATACCAGTGCCAGTTAATAATACACATTATAAAACATTATTTCTAAGACATAGCAAGTGAAAAAGACGATCATTTAAACAATGTAAGGTTCTATTCCTGTTTGTTTAAATTGCGATTCCAAGTGTGAAGGTAGTACCATACACGGATTACTAAGCTATAATATGCAATCAGCCATTGAGTCAGCCCTGTCCTTTTTATGGTGATCAGCAGTAAGCAGTTGTTCCACATCGTGGTTACTTTTATAACAACTACTTTGGAATTTAACAGCTGGTAACTTAAACCAAAAGATAAAGAACAAAGAAAAGTACATGAGAAATGCAGAAATACTGAGATCACCATTGTATTATATAGTATATCGGTGCCTTTTATAATTAAGTCATGTCTTTTGTTTTCCAATAAAGATTTTTATTGAATATCCTAAATTATACAATGGTGTGTGAAAATCCTGTAACATCATTGGTCAAAACATGTCACGTGACCATTGGTAAACCCTGCATTACCCACGTCTGAGGAATAGCATTTATAAAAACATAATTAAACACATTTTAAACGTATTTTACATATGGGCCCATAGTATAATCGCAATAAGGCACTCCAGGGTGTGAGTTATTGGGTGATTTACCCACTTCTTGTGTGGTTAAGTCACTAAGCTGTGCCTCGTGACACATCACACAAGGCGTGGGTAAATCCCCAATAACCCACAACCTGTTGTGCCTTATTGCTTAAATAATACATGCACACATCAATATGATGTAACAAGAACTAAACAGTAAACAGAAATGTGCATCTTAGTCTATTAGAGAAAGGACGAATACTACTATTAATGCAAGTACTTGTACCAACCAATAGACTTTAGGATGGGAAAATCAAGCAACTATAGCTGCTTAGTACATATGTATTCTATCTTGATATATCAAAAAGGGTACAGATATATTAATACACTTCTAATGAAGATATTCTAAAAAAGGGCCCCAAGTGAGAGTAAACAATTTTGTCTTCTCTAACAACAAATAACTAATTCTTTCATTATTTGCTAACATACTAAGGGAATCCATCCATTGCTTCATTGCTGGGCAATTAGTATCCTTCCAATTTTGTAAGATAAGCCGTTTGAAGGCCATGGCCACTGATAGTATCCAGAGATTTTGATAAGTTTGGAGGACAATAATTACAGAAGTAGCTCCTAAAATAAAAAGTATTGCTGAAAATGGAATTGTGGCATTAATTACTATCTGACAAAAGGATTAATTGCTTTCCAGGAATTTAAAATCCCTTTACAATGCCAAAATAAATGTCTTATGTCTGCATCTGGCTTGCCACAACTCCAGCACTTATCTTCTTGTGTCAAACTCATTTGTTTCAGCTGAGAGGGAGAGTAGTAATAGTAATGAAGGATTTTAAATTGCATTAACCTCCCCTACAATTCTCTACAACATCTAATAGCATTCTTCCATAACTTGGACCATGCTTCCCATGAGATTGTAATACTGAGGCCAAGTTCCCATTTAGATCTATCTGAATCGGTTAGGTTTTCATCAGCTTCATTTAAAAATATATAAATAAAACTGATCCCCTTCAAAAGGTAAGACATTTTGAAAAATGCATCCCATTCTGGACTAGCTGGGAGAGAAAGGTCTACCACTAAGAATTTATTAGAAAGCAAGTCCCTAATTTGTAAATAAGACCAGAATTGAAACTTATGTACAGGAAATTTTTGCTTCAGGTCCTCAAATGATAGCAACTGATACTGCACATCAAGTAAATCACCCAGCCTTATTAATCTTTTGCTAGCCCATCTAATATCTTTAAGCTTTTTACCATTATTAGAGCATGCCATGTTATTTCATAAAGGCATACATTGTAGTGGCATGGTTGCAATCTTCTTGAAAAAAAAAATTTTTTACAAACCAGAACAGTAATTATAGTAGCACGGTAGTGCTACCATAGTTAGGGTTGAGGAGCCATTTACATGTTAAACCTAAACTTTTGCACCTTAATAACTTTGCAACCATTTGACGGATTTGCCTGAAATTTAGAATACACGATCAAGACCCATACACCTTGGGATCTTCCAAGTTTTGTACTGGTTGGATACACGGCTGTGGAGTTATTAAGCATGATCTGCGCATGCATTTACACTTTTTCTGGAATTCTACGGTTGCGCCTACAGGTCGCACGGTTTGCACGACCTGCCCGGAATCTTCAGGGAACGTTCGGCCAGGGTCCTCAATGTGCCTTTCAAAGATTTCATGAAAAAATATTAAACTGTTCAAAAGTTATGGCAGTCCGAACTTCTGTTTTTTTCCCATAGGATAACATTACGGTGTTTGCTGCGCCTTTGAGGGCCCGTATCTCGAAAACGGTGCGAGATATGGAGTTTTTGTCAAAAAATTATAGCCCCCCCCATATAAAACTAGCCATGAAAGTGATAATACATATGACTTTTAAATTTTTTTCTATGTTGTACGGTTACTGAGATATAAGCAATTTACTATTACAACTACTGATTTTTGTGTTCCGAGAGTCATTATTTTGCATACATTCTTTCTACTCACTGTCTTTCTCTATACAGCTTTGTGGGAAAACCAGCCTGTGCGCTTACATTACTCTTACCATTACCATTTCTGCTTGCGGTTCCATACCCGTTTCACTTACCGTTCACGTTTACGCCACCATGTGCGTTACCTTTTGCGTTTTCATTTGCGGTTGCATTTCCATTGTTTTTAACATTTCTGTCTACAGTACTGTTCCTCTTTCTGTTTCACTTTGTGTCACCATGAGCATTACGATTTGTGTTTGCGGGCACAATGTTACAATGCGACAAGACATCACCCCCGCGCTCCCGCCGCTGCATTACATTTACTATTTCTCATTATCATTCTCAAAAAGAAGGGAAATTAGAGGCAAAAAACTCTGTTTAATGCATCAGTTAGGGTTGTTCCACAGCGACAAAAGTGAGGAAATTCGATGTTAAGGTTGAAACCCCCTTTGCACCCCTCCAGCCCACCCCCCAACTGGAATCGGGGTGTGCATTGGGGTCATCGGTCCTAACTGTCACCCCATTCTCCTATTCCTCAGCTTCTTTCCACATGTGATGGGGTGACACTTAGGGCCGATGACCCCAATGCACACCTCGATTCCAGTTGGGGGTTGAGCTGGAAGGGTGCAAAGGGGGTTTCAACCCTAACATCGAATTTCCTCGCTTTTGTCGCTGTGGAACAACCCTAACTGATGCATTAAACAGAGTTTTTTGCCTCTAATAAAAAGTATAAGATGTTTATTTAACCTGCTGGGTATATGAAGAAACAGTAAGTCAGGTATATTAAGAGGAGCAACTAACTCTCCACTTTTGTCCATAACAGGAAATTAAGGCTGTCAGTAGGCAAGAACCATACAGCAGCCTGTCTAAGCTTAAAGGCCCAGCAGTACCCCTGCCACCAAGGCAGAGCAAACCCACCATACTTTATGGGAGCCCTCAATTTCATTTTAGATAAATGGGGGAGGGGGTGTTATTGTCCCATAAAAGGAAGAAACTACTTTTCAAGCTAGTTATTTAGGATATAGAAGATTTTCGGAGTGAGGATCATTTTGATCGAATTTATTTTACCCCATAAAGATACATGAAGCTTGAACCATTTATTTAATTCACTTTTCACCTCATTTGTAACTAGGAATAAGCTAGAATTAACTATTTTATCAACAGAATCAAATATTTTTATGCCTAGATAGGTAAGCCCCTCTGATGCTCAAGATAGCTTAAAGTCCTTATGCAGCCAATTTTCCTTGAATGATGATTTAGAAAGCATTACACATGCAGATTTACTCCAGTTAATAAAGAGGCCTGAAATCCTACCAACCTCTTGAAGCAGGATTTTCACATTTTGTAAGGAGTGATGCGGCTGCGTTAATGTTAATAGGACATCATCAGCAAATGCAAATACCTTATTATTTTCTGACATGAAGCCTATGAATTCTACCGGATTGCATTATTCTCCTGCTCAAAGGTTCTATGGGCAGAACAAATAGTAAAGGGGATAGAGGACATCCTTGCCTAGTTCCCCTGTAAAGCAAAAAGGGGTCTGACATTAATCCATTTGTAATAGCACATGCCCTGGGTTTATTATAAATAGTTGAAATCCATTTTTTGTAGAATGGGACCAAAATTATAGGATTCTAGAACTGCATTAAGATAATTCCATTCTAAGGAATCAAAAGCCTTCCCAATGTCAAGAGATATTGTTATAATATTTTTTTATTATTTTTATTTAGGTTTTGTTGACCAGGTAAGTGCACTAGACAAATCTTGCCTATTTTCAGGCACGACCTGGGGAAGAGGGATACAGATGAATACCAACTGACCTTGAACCAGATTAAGCTTTTGGTGGTATTTTTAGTGAATGAGGGAAATTTGGCCAGAACACCAGGGAAACTCCCCTACTCTGCATGCAGGGGTGCTGTCACTTCCTGCTGGTGGGATGGAGGGACCCATTTCAGAGTCAGACACAGGAGGAGGAGGAGGAGGAAGTGATGATGTGGCAGGAGAGCAGGCTGTGCTGCAAGGAGACGGTCCGATTTCAAGGCCTACATTCTCTTTACAAGTACAGAAGGCAGACAGGGAACTGGTTGGTGTGGAGGAAGAACTTATGGACGTAGAAGCTACTGCAGAGAATCAAAACATGATGTTGGAAACTGGAAAGAGCCCTACAGAAATACTGAAAACAGACCTGAAAGAGATTTGTGATTCGGAGATATGTATTTCAACTGAGGACCTGCGGCTACAAAAGCCTGAAGTTGATATACCTCCTGAGAAATCTGCAGAATCTGCATTAAAAGATTCCCTACAAGAATTACTGTCTAAAGAAAATGAGAGACACTCTTTGGAAAAAGAGCATTTGATTGAGCAGTTCGCACGCTTACAGAATGGCTCATCGACTATCAGAACTCCCGGCCTGCTTGTCATCGGGCCTGCACTACAGGATGACGTGGCAGCTACGGGAGAAGCAGCGGAGCTGGGTGAGTCAGTTCCAATTACTTCTTTTGATACCGCTTCTGTAGTAACTGAAGTACAAACATCTACGGCTGGCAGTAAGGGAGTGCAAAGTCACTTGTGCCGAAAGCCGGTAGATTCAAATCCTAAAACTGTTCCCTGTTCAGATATACCCGGTACAGTTTCTGATAATGTCAAACTGTTCCAAGTAAATGCAAAATTTACAGGGCCTGTGACTCAGGTGAGTTCTGACATATCCACTGAACTGTCTGGCTCGAACCTCTCTAAAACAGCTGGGTTCGTTTTTCGTAATGCCATGCCGGCTTCGATTTCTGCTGAACATACTAACGCAGTGATTTACCAGACTTCACCTTCAAAACAAGAAGGGACAATTGTATTTAATTTTTCAAGAGATGTTGAATCTCGATCTAGGATGAGAGATGACAACAAAATAAAGCGTACAGCCCAGGCAATTACAAATAGAAATATTTTTGTTACAGCACCTTATTACAACCTGACCAAAAGCATCAGAACTCTGAGCCCCTGATTGTTTTTCAGGTGGGGCATAATGAACGTCCATCATCTACAGTGACTCCAGGTGAGCCCTGGTCCCCCCAGAAGGCATTGAGTGAGGCTGGTTGGATGCAGACCACTCAAGGAACTTGGATTCCCACCCTTGATTGGGACCCTACACTTAATTTTTCTCAAACTTCACCTGAATGGTGTCCTAAAGTTTTGCATCCTGCTGCACATTCAGGTTTAGTACCTACAAACCTTGTAAGCGGCAATCTGGCATTTAATGAATCTACATCCATTTTAAACCCTCAAAAACCTGCCATACAGCCCCATACCATTAGTTTGGCTCCACAGACACCTCTTCCTGAGGAGGAAAATCCTCAAATTCCCATAGAGACACAAAAACCGCTTCTCTCAGAACTCTTTTCTAAAATCAGAAAAGAAGCAGCCCCAAGGAGAAATGCTGTACACATTAGGTATAAAGGAGGCCTTGAAGTTCGCCCTGACAGGCATCATGTGGGCAAATTATTACTGAAGGATTCTCTGCACTTCTCCCTGAGAGAAGTCTTCGCATTTATTAACATTTTGGGGAGGACAATTTTGATGTTAGCTTCCGATCTGCTTATGCCCTTGACATATTTTGGGAGCGGTATAACCAAGTTAAATTCTCTCCTACATGGACCCCCTTTTTGGTTATCCCTTTAACCAAACCACCGATAAAATATGTTACTGTAATATTTCGCAATGAGGGGGTCTATGTAGAAGATATAACCTACTGGCTCAGCCAGAAATGTGATGTGATGAGTCCTCCGGAAGCTATATTAGATACTGAAATGTTTTGGACTGGGGGCTGGTGCTATAAAGTTAAACTAAGACAAACTGAGTATGGAATTGAACATATCCCTAATTCTTTTCTGTTGGGGTGTGATACAGGTGTTTTTTTCTACATTGGTCAGCCTTGGGCCTGTTACAAGTGTGGATCTAGAACTCACCTTTCCAATTCATGTGACAGGCCTAGGTGCGATAACTGTGGGGAAATTGGGCATATTGCTTTTCAGTGTGCAAATCACACTAACTGTGATCTCTGTGAAGATACTGGTCATGTTTTTTCTGAATGTTCTTAGGCAGCTAAGAATAAAGCTACTTGTTTAAGCCCTGATCTCCTTGTACAGCAAGCACAGGACTCAATTTCCCCCCAACCTACTACAACCTTAGTCCCTTATCCTCCGACTGGTATTCCTCTGGAGGACCCTCCCCCCCCCACCTCCTCCCTCTCTTGATCTCACTTCCGGAGTAAAGGCAGAACCAGCCCACCCCATTACTACCACTTCTTTAGCTTTGCCTCCTGGCTTCTCATTACCAGTGTGTTACACTGATCCTGCAGAAGCTGTTTCTGCTCCCTTCAGTCAACCATCTTATACCACTTTACCAGTACATAGATCAACTAGGAATCTGAAGGTGGGAACGGTTCAACCCCTTATAGAAACAAATTCCAAAAACCCCTTTTCTGTCTTGGCCACCCAATGGGGGGATTCTGAGATGGATTTGGGTGATTCTGATTCTCAATCTACTAAAACAGAAAATAGTATCACTCTGCAGCACAAAGCAGATTATAAAGGAAAGAAAAAGAAAAGGAGGAAAAAAGAGCCATGAGCTAGATATTACTTACATAAATGGTACCTTTTAGTATAAATTCATTGAATGTTCATAGCCTGTTGAATTTTAGAAGGAGACATGTAGTGTATACCTACATTCACGATAATGCTTTTGATATTTGTTTTTTGCAAGAAACATGGATGTTTTCCAGTGAGCAGGCTAGGCTGTTCCAAAGGGAATGGGTTTGGGGACCTTCGTATTGGTCATTTGGAACAGCAACAGCTGATGGTATAGGTTTTTTATTTAATTCATTTGATTTTACTCTTATTAAACTGGTTGATTTAGTTCCAGGGAGAGCTTTAATATTAGATGGTGAATAGAAAATGATGCACTGTAGATTAATTAATATTTTTGTTTCACCGGTCAAATCTGAACGGGTGGCTCTTTTTGACAGTCTGAGGCCTTATTTACTTACCTCATATAAGGTTTTTTTTTATGTGGAGATTTCAATTGCAGTTTAAAATCCACTCCTGGTAGCACATCGAATCACGGGAAGAAAGTATATTGTGATTCAAATGCATTACAGAAACTAATAGAGACAGCTGATCTATTAAACTGTAGTATCTATCAGAGTTCTGGGCCCAAGTTTACTTTTCAAAGAAACAAATTCACTTCTACCATTGATTACATGTTTATATCTAAATCTTTACCAAACTTTCAGTTTCAGACTCAGTTCACTGATTTTTAAGATTTTCTATTGTTGCTTTGTTCTTTTTCTAATGTTCCAGACCAGCCTCATGTCAGGCCAAGATGGAAATTGAATTGTTCCATATTATTTGACCAATGGATAAGGAATCAAATCACTGATATATTAAAAGCTTGATTATCTGTTAGTTTTTTGTATGAGGATTTAGGGGACTGGCGGGCCGATTCTAAAGCAGATTTTAAAACCTGTTTTTTAAAACATGGGAAATATAGTGAAAACATTAAATTTCTTAACTATCTAAAACTTAGACAGCAGCTTCAGAATCTATACTCCATGGCTAATACCTCTAGATTGGACTATACAGACCAAATTTCTTTACTTAAAGAAGAAATGACAAAATGCCAGTATGATAGAGCATAGACTATGAAGGCCCTGCTTCAGAATGTGACAAAAAAGTCTCCCTATGGAGATCCGTTTGAAGCCTTTAAAAAATTTAAGGATTCCACCTTTTTAGACTCTCTGCTCGATAATAAGGGGAATAATGTGACTTCCATAGAGGAGTTAAATAAGGTTATTAAAGATTTTATTTCTTCCCATATTCCTTCAGACCCTCCTTCAGAGGATGCTATAAAGCAATTCTTACACACATTATCTATTCCTGTAGTCTCAGATCGCAAAGCTATCACAGCCTCTGAAATTGAACAGGCTATTAAGACTTTGAAAAATAGTACATCACCTGGTTCAGATGGACTGACGAACAAATTTTATAAGACATTTTCGGAACCACTGTCTATTTGTTTAGAGATTTTTTTTTTTTTACAACTTCCTACTGTATTCCTCTATGATTTATGGAAGGTTTGTTAATTTTTTTTTGTTTAAATCTGGGGATAAGTCTTCTATTGATAATTGGAGACCAATTACACTTTTGAACTTTGATTACAAAATATTGGCTATTGTCCTTAACACTAGACTTAAGCGTTATGTAAACATGGTATTATCACCTCTACAGTTCTGTGGTTTACCTAATCAAAAGATTCAACAAGCCTTGATGATTATTAAAGACCTTATTGATTACATCTCCTTACAAGGGGGAACTGGGTGCATCATTTCTGTAGATCAATATAAAGCGTTTGATAGGGTTTCTCATCCATTTCTTTTTTTAACCTTAGAAGCATATGGTATCCCACTACAAGTAATACAGTGGCTTAAATCTTTATATCATGGGGCAGTAGTTCACCCGGTAATTAGATATCAAATTACAGAAGGGTTTTTTATAAAGACAGGAGTCCGGCAGAGTTGCCCCCTTAGTTCTCTCCTGTATATTTTCACATTGGACCCTTTGATTCGTCTTTTGACGGATAATCCAAAATGGCTGGGAGTGATGGGGCCGAATAACAATAAAGTGTCATACATGCATGCTTAGTGGATGACATTTGTTTATTTTTTTCTAACTATACCCAAGTTCCCCTTTTTTCAGAATCCATGAATATTTTATTCTGTTTTCTCTAATTCCCGATTGAATAAAACAAAGAGCAAAGGTATGTTCATTGGATCTAACTTTCCAGATCCAGTTACTATAGAAGGGATATCACTTTCTTCAGAACATCTAACAATCTTATTTATCTATTTTGGTGCACAAAACATTCCCTCTTTTAATTGGGATTCCACATTGGCTCGCATAGATCTTAAAGTTCAAAGATGGAGGCATTGGAGGATGACTAAGTTTAAACGTATATAGATTATTAAATGATTTATCATCCCTATGATACTGCATACTGTCATGATTTTCCCACCTCCCATACAGTTAGAAATCAAATTATATAGTCTTTTTTTTTCAGATGCTATGGGGAAATAGACTGAACCCCATTAAATGGCAGTATACATACTTACAGAAGGAGAAAGGAGGTCTTGGCATGCTAGACCCTGTGGGGTTTTATTTCACACTTTGTTTTTTTCTCAGTCCCTCAAATGTGGTCTGATGTCTAGAGATGTGATACATTCTTACTGGATTAAAATAAATCTGTCCCGATATTTCACCAAATGGCAGACCACTCCCCCTAAATTGACTGGTTGCCTACACATTCCACAATGGTTCATACCTGCTGCCCAAAAACTATATAAATGATGTCTAATGCCACAGCAAATTACTGGAAATTCAGGGCCACAGCTGTATAGATTAGTCATGTCTTCGATTCTTCCAACTGAACCCTGTTTGAAAAATTGTCCATCTTCCCATAATTCAGGAGTTCTGTCCCAATTAACCAATCTGAGAATTCCTGTTCAGACGTGGGAATTTCTTTGGTTAGCAGATTATGGAAGGATTAATATAAGAGGGAATGCAAAATATAAAGCTAAAACTGAAAGGAATTGTCCTCATGACTCTTGTATTAATCAAGAGGAAACTATGGAACATTTTTTATTTCACTGTTCTTATGTGACATCTCTATGGGATTACCTTGCCACCAAATGGAGTATGGGTTGGTTAAGGAATATGCATTATGATAACCTGGTATTGGGGCAGTTTTATAATCTAGGGACTCATTATTCTAAAGAAATGCTGGTTGTCTTTTGTTGTTGTCTAAAATTCTATATTTGGCAAGCCAGATGTCAGTGGGTATTATACCAAAGATTGATGCCATATGAAACAGTGGGAAATCTTATGCAGTCAGCCATGGAGAAAGTGTATATTTCGGATGTAGCGGTACATACATCCAAAAAGGTTTCCACTTTGTGGAAAGGGTTTACTATGTTCATTAAGTATAAATAATTGATCTTCCATGACTAGAGGAATAAGAGAATTTAGAGTAGATCTGTTGGTTTAACTGTTTATATTAATTGAGAGAATATATTGTAGTTTAGTTTAATAGTTTATTTGGAACATTGTTAAAGTATTTTTTTAGTTTTTTTGTATGATTTAACACAGGTTTTTCTTTTCTTTTTCCTTTATATAAATTTGTTTTTCTTTATATTACTGTAAATTAACATGGTTTTGACAGATATGATCTTTGATGTTATTACAATAAAAATACCCCTACTCTTTTCAATAAGTGCCATGGGATCCTTAACATCCACCTGAACTACCACCAATCCAGGGAGATGGGACCTCGGTTTAATGTCTCATCTGAAAAATGGCACCTCAGAAGTGCAGCGCCCCTCTCATGCTGCACTACAGTGTCAGTACTGGGATATTATCCCAAGTGCCAGATGTGGGAACTGAACCCACAGCCCTCTGATTTCCCGGCCTCAGAGGTGAGTGTGCTACCTACTGAGCCACTAGGAGCCTTATAGAATTGTTTAGACTGAGTAGCCCATATCACTGAAAATAATCTGTGCAAATTGTCTGATGCCTGACTTCCCTGCAAAAAGCCCACCTGTTGTTTCCCTATACTTTTCTCTAACACTTGTGATATTCTATTAGCCAATATAGATGCAGCAAAGTTTTACTTCACCGGTGATTTTTCAGCAAAGTCACCAAATTCACCTACACTGATCACTTCATGAAGCTGACTCGCTTAATGAAAAATTTGCCATTTGTAACTTTGCCTGCTTTTTTCTTTTTTAAAGTGTAAATTTCACTTAAAAACTCCAAAGCAAGGAGAAGTTACAAATGGCAAATCTCAATCCTATTCCCAGGAGTCTAGTCCTCCCCAATGATCGCTGGCCCCAGTATAAAAATAAATCCTTATTCATGCTTAAATCCCTGGTATCTAGTGCCCCCGATTGCCAGCCCCAATAAATTCTTATTCATTATATAATCCCCCTGGTGTCTAGTGGACCCCTCACTCCCCCACCCATCAGGTAGTGCCCCACCACACCATTCCACCCGATCCCAATTGGGTGACCAGCATGGCCCTCCACTCTCCAACATGTACAAGTACACACTCATTCATTACAGCTCAGTCAGGTGGCCAGCCATGTTGGAGAGTGGAAGGCTGTGCTGGTCACCCAATTGGGATTGGGGTGGGGGAGCAGGATGGGGTGGCACTACCTGATGCAGTGGGGGGTCCACTAGACACCAAGGAGGGATTAAATCATGAATAAGAATTTATCAGGGTTGGCGATCAGTGGGGGGGCATTTAATCATGTATAAGGATTTATTTTTACACTGGGGCCAGTGATCAGTGGGGGGGACCACTAGACATCAGTGACTTACTTAAAAAAAATAATTTATTTGTACATTGGGGCCGGTGATCAGCGGGAGACAGTGGGGACCACTAGACACTAGGGATTTAAGCATGAATAAGGATTTATTTTTACACTAGGGCCAGCAATCAGCAGAGGGGGGACCACTAGACACCCGGGATTTAGTTAAACAATTATGTATTTGGGGGGGACCACTGGACAACAGGGATCAAACTAATATTTTACATTGATCTGCCATTGGCGTGGAGGGGGGCACCCACTAGATATCAGGGATGTTTTTGGCGGTAAGTGTAGAACTTCACCAGTGAAGTTCGGCACTATGCGTTTGATCCCCACTCCATGAATTGCACAAATTTTATAAACTGCACTTCACAAATTTTGTGACATTCGCAAATTAATTCATGTAGTGAATTTTGCCAACTTCGCCCATCTCTATTAGCCAATATTTTAGCTAAGATCTTATAATCAAAATTTAATAAAGAGATCAGTCAATAATTAGCGTAATCCGTGCTATCTTTACCTTTTTTAGCCAATAAACAGATCAAGGCCTCATTCATGGAGTCAGGAAGACCTCCTGTGCTAAGGGATTCCTGGAAAGCAGCCAGTAAATGTTTACCAATGGTGGGGTTTAAATGCTTGTAAACCACACAGGAAAGACCATCTGGACCAGGAGTTTTCCCATTAGATGCCCTGATAATTACTTCTGCAACTTCTTGTAAGGAAATGGGGGCATCAATCTTTTGTTTTTCTGAGTCATACAACATGGGTAATTCAGTACACTTAAAAAAAGTCTCTGATTAGGTCAGGCCCCTGTGACTTGTATAAGTCCATATAAAAGTCTTTAAGGCATGTATTGATATTTTTAATATTATGAGAAATGGTACCTTTGCCTTCTCTGATCCCTTTATTAGTGTTTTAATTTAGTTGTTTTTTCAGACGGTATGCCAAAAGTTTACCCTCCTTTTCACCTGACTCACAATACTTCCACTTTACTTGAAATAATGCATATTCAATTTTGACTGAATGAATTTTATTTAGTTCATATTTTAAACAAGTAATTTGGTATAACAAATCATGTTTTTGAGCAGGATTCTTTTTGAAATCTAATAACAGCTTGCTTAGCAACTCTTCTTTACCTGTTAGATCTTCTTGCTTTTCTTTCTTTTTTCTGGACGCATAACTGATAATACTCCCCCTTATAGACGCTTTAGAGGCTTCCCATAATGATTTAGCAGAAACTTCACCATTATTATTGATCCTAAAATAAGAGTCTGACTCTTCAGTTATCCATGTTTAAAAAGCAGGGTCTTGAAAGAGAGATGTGTTAAATTTCCATCAGGGACTCCTCTTTTCTCCAATTTTCAAAAAGAATAGGTGTTTTAAGGAGGCTGTGTTCAGAAATCAGAATATTCTCGTATATGATATTATAGACCCTGTTACATAAACCCATAGGAAGGAAAAAGTAATCCAATCTCCTGAAAACACCATGCCTGGCCGAGAAAAAGGAAAAGTCCTTACTCTGAGGGTTAACCAATCTCCAAGCATCAAACAGGCCCAAATCCCCTAAAATATCATGCAGATTTTGTCTAGATTTAGAAGGTGTAAGTGCAACCTCTGTGTTTGATCTGTCAAGTAGCGGATCCATGACCTCATAAAATCTCCCCCTAATACTATCTCATGTTCCCTTAGGGTACCAAAAAAACAAAGTCTTACAAAAACTTCTTGTTTTGAATTTCGGGCATACATGTTACATAGGGCAACATTTTTCCCATATAGAGCACCTGTCCAAATCTGGTATCTACCTTCTTTAGCGACCAGATGGCTATGTTTAATGAAATTAACCCCTTTCTTTATTAGAATTGCTACTCCTCTTTTCTTGGAAGACAAACAGCTACAGTATATTCTACTTTAGGTACCCAGCCTCTGGCTAATTTATCTGCCTCAGGAGGTAATAAATACATTTCCTGAATCATAGCAATATCAGCTTTATGTTTCTTTAAATGATTAAGGATTCTGTTAACTGAGGAGCCTAGGCCCTACATGTTGCAAGAAGCTATATTAACAGTAAACATCCTAAGTTTGAACTATAATTGGTAATACTATAGTAAAAATAACTAATCAGAACATCTAATGTTGTATAACAACAAATAAGAGTACACTTAAACAGAATTAAATGGTAAAAGTTGTAGAGCGTATCTAGATGGTATTTAAAAACAAGAATAACACCACTAAAACTGGAAATGCACAGCTAAGTTAAACAGTACTAAAAAACTACTTTCACACACAGAATATGCAGGAAAGCCATGAAGAATCCATTGAGACAGCTATCTCAACATGAAGCAACACAACTCTGAGACAGCTAGTACTAGTTAACTCACCATTAACATAATATAATGTTTGCAAGCACAAATTACACTTGTTGGCTAAAAACCAAGGCTGATCCAAAGCTATTTCATGTATCTCAAACCCATATCACTTAAGATAACTCTATTCCAAATATGGAAATAAATGCACTCCCAGTAGGTGTGCAAAATGACCAAATATGACTATCCCCCCTTCCCCAGTATAGCTTAGGGGGTGAAAAAACAGGCAGTAAGTGGAACAAAAACCAAGCCCACTTATGGGATTTGTTAAAAAATAGCAAAGTCCTTATGAGACATAGAAAAGCTTAGAGAACCAGTAACACACTTCCAATGCAGCTTACCATTTCCTTGTCTTCTGTCCACCTCTTAGCATCTCCTCTGTTCCTTCCATGTCACAGAATCTGAAACCAATCTGAAGCCTTAGCTATAAGAATGATACTTAAAGGAGCCAGCTCTTCCAGGTCACTTTAACCCTGACCTGCCTAAGACACATTGAAATTATTGCCTCTTTACTGTAAGAGATCCAAACATCCTGCACGGCCCACAATTATTGAACTCAGTGGCCCAGGTTGAAAGAAGTTGTTCACTTATGAGTGGTATAATTCATACCTGGCTAGGGAAATGGGATAGGAGTTCTCCAAGAGTAATTAGAAATAAGATTATCCACTACTGCCCATGATTCCCCAACTACACCATCCCCAGGACACATATGGACCTACTCCAATAGTTTTAACTTGGTCGAGGGGGGGACGGGGAGGAGAGGATAAGGGAAAGGTAAGGGAGGGAAGGGAAGGGAATGGAACCCACCAAAGGGATACACAGTAAAAATTAAGTGACATTGTTGAGAATGAGCTAACATGAGCAGACTAAGTAACTGTAAATAGTCACAACCCTATGTAAACTGATAGTGAATATATCAACATAAAATTAAAATTTGAACTGTAATCATTGGTAAGACATGTAAGTACCTGGAAGCAGAACCATATAACCAAATGATACCTTAAAGTTCCCTGAAGACAAGAGTCACAGGGGACAACATCCAATGATTTCCTTTCTTAGATCTGCTGAGCTTTCATCCACATTACTCCTCTATGGCTCTTTCTTCTGCTCCTTTTCCCTGTACTGAAGGTAACAATCAATATATGCAGGGGCAAAACCAATTTAAAGCAAATACAGCATAATAATAAATAAAAAAAAGGATCTAGTCCTATGAGCACCATAAGACAGTGTTTTATTTTCTGACCCTAGAAATAGTCAGTCGGCAGTGAGAACAGCTCTTCTGAGATGCAGGTCAAAGGCCAAAGGGCAACACTCCAGAACTTCAAGTGACAGGCTGGGAGGACTCTTCTCTTCGAACTTCAGGAGATAATGGCACCACAAACTTAGCTACTAGACTGCATGGTCCCCTCAGGCAATCAGGTATGTTAGGGAGAAGGTCATTATTAGAAACAACAAACTAAGGATAGATTGCACAGGTGGATAAATCCAGTCTGACAGCATTCTTAGTGGATGAACTGAGGACTTTAGCACCTTTGCCTTTAAAAAAAGGGTTGAGCCTTACAATTAAGTTTTGTGGACCAGCTCAGTGATTTTGGAAGCGTTTGTCATTTATCATAAATATCATTAGGTAACTTGACAGTAGATATTAGGACTGGAATATGTGTTTTTCTTGAGCTGACAGCACCATTCATGTTCAGAGTGGCAAGAAGGAGTGAGCTCTGTTGCACGCAAGAGCATGAACTTGAGACTCCCCCTGGTGGACTTCCATCCGCGCACTCCCTTTAGTGACAGTTGGAGATGAAGATGTTTTTGGAAAGTTTTTAAACCTGGCAAGTGCAAATGAAATTACATCAGGCCACGAATGAAGAACAAAATTCCAAGCCTCCTCAGGGGTTTTAAAGCCATGCATACCTTCATCCCACAATATCATTAAAACAGCCGGATATCTTATAAAGTAAGGCATATTAAGTTTCTGTAAAACAAACCTGATGTCACCAAAAGCCTTTCTTTTCTCTACAACCTCAGAGGAGAAATCTTGGGAAAAAATGTCTGTCCTCTCCCCAACTAAACACTTTCCTCTGTCTTTCCAAAGCCAGGATTTCTTCTTTGATACTGAATCTTAAAAAAACAAGCATTTGTCAATGTCGAATGTTGTCTTGCTAGCATTGGCACTGGTACTGCAGGAGTTAAGAGAGATGCGTAATAGGAATGGCAGTGAAGTATTGAACTGACATCAACCCCACCCCCACCATGCAGAGACTGACAGGTGTTGGGGTGTGCCTTTGGGTCATCAGCCATAACACTTATGCCATTTTACCTCACCCTACCCTGTAGACACCGACAAGTGTCACGGTGTGCCTTGGCATCTTCAGGCCTTACGCTCACCCCCATTCCATAAGGAAATACGCTGAGATGGGTGCAGTATAGGAGAACGGGGTGACCTTTGGGGCCAAAGACTCCAAGGCACACTTTGATGCCTGTCACTGGCTACAGGGTGGGGGTGGAATGGCATAAGCATTACAGCCAATGATCCCAAGTCACACCCCTGATGCCTGTCATTCTCTACAGGGTAGAGCGTTACGGTTGGAAACCTTAACATCAGGGGCATTAGTTGGTATTTTCACTCCAAATTTTCAACATGGGCTTTTTGTGACCCCACCTCATGAACAGTGGCACTATCAGTTCATTAGCTGAAAGGTGATTTTGCACAGCGACTGCACCATTTGGCACCACTGGTGCGAAAACACATTTTGAGCAAGATGTGAAAAATGACAACTGTACTGTTCATAAGGAGGTGTAAAAAGATGGCAATGTTGAAAATCTGGAGTGAAAATATAAAAAATTGGTGAAGTCACAAGCATGCATAGAAACTGCGCAATGCACACCCATAACCCAAGTATTTTGGGAATTTTTTTAACTGCATTTTCAACATAGACATTTTGGGACCTCCCCTCATGAACAGTGACACTGTGATTTTATTAATCTGTCCTGAAAGTTGATTTCCCACTGCGACCATGCCATTGTGCACCACAGGTGTCAAAACACATTTCAGGCAGGATGTGAAAAATGACAGCTGTACTGTTCGTAAGGAGGTGTGAAAAAATGGCAATTTTGAAAATCTGGAGTGAAAATATAAAAAAAAGTGTTGAAGTTATGAGCATGTGTGGAAACTGTGCAATGCACTCTCATAACATAGTCATTTTTTGGAATTTTTTCACCTAATTTGCAACATGTTTTTTGGGACCCCACCTCATGAACAGTGGCACTGTCATTTTGTTAATCAGTCCCAAAAAGGTGATTCTACACAGTGACTGCAAAATCACTTTTTGGGACCTAGTAACAAGATAACAGTGCATGTGTTCATGAGGTGAGGTGCCAAGGACACCATGTTGAAAATCTGGTACCAAAAATCCCAAAAATGACTGAGATATTCACCTAAGTTGAACCTCCTCATTGCCTACCATTATAAAGCTTACTGCATTTTGTTCAGTTCCCAGTTGGCTTTTGAACAGTTCGGATGTGTTCCCGCTCCACAGAAGATTGCAGTGCTGGCCCTCTGTAGGTAAGTATGGGGTGAGGGTGTGGGGGGGTGGGGTGCGCAGAGGGTGGGTGTAGGTTGGGGAAGGGGGTGCAGTAGGATGACGAGGAACCATTATTTTTTACAGGTAAAAAAATAGAAACTGGACTTTGGAGGACTGTTTTCTTTATTTACAGGGAAAAAAAATGATTTCAGGCACAATGAGACCTGAACCCCCCCACACACACACACACACTCTTCCCTCCTCTTTCCTGCTACTCTCATTCTAACCTGCACCCTTGCCTTCTCCTCTCTTCTTGCTAAGTAACACTCCCTTAGTAGGCTCCAGGTCCCTGCCTCAGCACTCCCCCCCAATGAATCTAGCCCTCCTCTATGACTGCACTCTTCGGCACTTAAGACAAAAGAACTGTTGCCCATCAAGTTCTCACCTCCTTCCATATAGTATTAGTTAATTATTTTACAGACTATATTGTTCTCTGTTCCCTACCTGATTTGCTCTATATCCTGTGAATTCTCAAGTTGTCCACTTAAACTTCTTGTCAACCTAGCCTACTATAAATTATGTATCTGTATATTTTTACTTACTGTATGTAATCCCTGTTATTGTAATTATGTAACCTCTGTAACCTGATGTACTCATGTTTTTCTAAGGCATGGAACCTCCTTTTATCTGCTTATGTACTTGTAACCGTTGTAAATGATGTTATGCTCATGTATTACTACGACGTGGAACCTCTGTAAAAGAGCTGTTGGCTCAAAGGTACTTCCTAGAAATAAATAAAATAAAACACTGGGGTGGGCAGGGCACCCAGTGTGCCACAAGTTTTTGGGGGGACATGATGCCAACGTGGTATGGGCAGCCCTGTCTGCAAACAAATTGAATGGGGGGCATGCCAACATGAGGATTGGGCATCCCTGATGTTAACTTTGTGGGGATTGTGTGGCAGGCTGCCATATTTATTGGAATGTTTCACCAGGAAAGGTGTGTAACGGAGCCTTGTCATCTGATGCTCCAGTGAGGAAACTGCACCTCATTGGAGTGGCAGATTTCTTTCAACTCCGTGGTTCTGTCTGAAACTGCTGTCATCGCCAGCATGCTCGCTGTTTGGTGGCTGAGGGACGCACCCACTAAAGCATCCCCTGCATTCACCACAACAGTGACACACCTCTGAATGTGCTACTACTGCAAGATGTTGCTTGCACGTATGCACACGACAACATAATGACTATACTCGATCTGGGTTTCTGTCCTTGTTTTGGTATAACTCTAAGGGCTCTGTGAGCTCTTTCCAGCTCTAGGGGTCATGAGCAATTGAAATTTAATACCAAGGGAATAAATTCTTGTAAAAATCTCATCATGTCATTTCTTTCAGTGTGCTCAGGAATTCCTTCAGTGCGTAAACTGTTTCTTATACTACAGTTTTCTAAATTGTGTACTTTATCACATAAATATTGTGTCTGAGTCAGATTATTTTCAGATCTGTCCTCCACTTTGCTCAGGGATTCCACCAGAAAAGCTAGCCTCTCTTCAGGGGTATTCAGCCTTTCTTTTAAAATCTCAGTTTTCCTTTTCTCAGACCCTGCATCTTTTTTTATGTTGTAGCATGCATGAGCCAACATCTTCTTGTGCAGTGCAGATTTGGAGGCACAATCGCTGTTGGGCAAATGCAAGGAACGCATCAGCAGGTCGTCCCTCATTCCCCAATCAGCCTGCATGCCAGTGCCACACCACCGGGCAAGCACATCTAAGGAAGGTCCGCTGCAATGTGAGCAAAGCTCATCACAGGCAGCGATCTCTGATACCCGGCCCTGACAAACATGGTGGCACACTACCCACAAAACTGCCGACTTCGGGGGTGCCCAATCCCCATGTCGGTTTACCCTGCCCCCCAATGTATGTGCCGACGGGGGAGCCCACTCGCCATCAGCATAAAGAACACCCCCATTTGTTATATGCAGAGGGGTGCCCAATCCCATCCAGCTCTTTCCCCCTCCCGGTTTCCTTGTGTGCCGCGGAGTGCCCAATCCCGTCGGCATAAACTAACCACCCCTTTTGTTGTGTGCCGATGAGGTGCCTAATCCTGTCGGCTACAGCTTCCCCAAAACCACAAGGCTCCTGGCATGCATGTGGGAGCCCACCGCATGTCACATGCCCCTGTAAACATAAAAACGGTTCCGCGATGTCATTTTATTTTTTTACCTGTAAAGAAGGAAACGGTCCCTTGCAGTCTCCCTGCCCCACCCACAAACCGCACCCACCCACTGTGCACCCTGCCTCCCCACACACCCCCACCCCATACTTACCTCCGGAGTCAAGCACAACGATCTTCGGGCGGACCGAACACGCCTGCGCTCTTCAAAGCCGACTGCGAACTGAGGAAATGCCGGTAAGCTGTATAATGAAAAAAATAGGATTTTTGCAACTTTGATGCATATCTCAGGCATTTTTGGAATTTTGACACCAAATTTTCAACATGGGGTTTTTGGGACCCCTCCTCATGAATTCTGGCACTGTCATGGTGTTATTCAGTCCCAAAAGGTGATTTCTCAGTCACTGCATGGAATCACCTTTCGGGACTGAGTAATGAAACGACAGTGCCACTGTTCATGGGGGGAGCTCTCAAAAAGCCTATGTTGCAAATTTGGTGACAAAATTCCCCAAAATGGCTATTTTATGAGCGTGCATTGTGCAGTTTCTACGCACGCTCGTAATGTCATGAATTTGTAATATTTTCGCTCCAGATTTTCAAACTTGGAATTTTTCCACACCTCCTGATGAACATTACAGCTGTCATTTTATATATCCTGCCCGAAATGTGTTTTCGCATGTCCAGCACAGAATAGCATGGTCACTGTGCAAAATCACTTTTTGGGACAGTTTGAGGAAATGATGGTGACACTGTTCATGAGCAGAGGTCCTAAAATGCCTATGTTGAAAATTTGGTGCCGAAAGTCCATAAAATGACTGCATTGCAAGTGTGCGTTGCGCATTTTCCATGCACCCTTGTAACTTCGCAAATTTGCAATATTTCCATGCCAGATTTTCAACACTGACATTTTTTCACATGATCTTATGAACAGTACAGCTGTCATTTTTCACATCCTGTGCAAAATGTGTTTCCGCACCTGTGGTGCACAATGGCATGATCGCTGTGGAAAAATCAACTTTTCGGACAGAGTAACAAAATCGCAGCACCACTGTTCATAAGGGGAGGTCCCAAAATGCCTATGTTACAAATGTGGCTACCAAAGTCTGAAAAATAATTGGGTTACGGACGTGTGTTGCGCAGTTTGTATGCATGCTCATTGCTTCACCATTATTTCATATTGTCACACCAGATTTTCAACGTTGGCATTTTTTTACACCTCCTCATGAACAATACAGTTGTCATTCTCCACATCCTGCCCAAAAATGTGTTTTCATCCCTCTGTCGCCAAATGTCACAGCCACTGTGCAAAACCACTTTTCAGCTAACAAAGTGATTGTGCCGCTTTTCATGAGGTGGCCTGACAAGCAGCCTATGTTAAAAATGTGGTGTGAAACTACCAACACACGCCTATGGTGCTAGGGTTTCCAACTGTAGTACCCCACCCGGTACAGACTGACAGGCATCCGGGGTGTGACTTGGGATCATCGGATGTAATGCTCACGCCATTCCACCCCCCAACCCCAACTGCAGCCACTGACAGGCACCGTGGTGTGTCTTGCACTGTTCAGCCACAAAGTTCACCCCATGCTCCTACACTGCACCCATGTCAGTGTATTTCTTTATGGAATGGGGTAAGTATAATGCCCAGAGACCCCAAAGCACACCCTGACACTTGTCAGTGTCTACAGGGTAGGGTGAGGTACAATGGCATGAACGTTATAACTGACAACCCAAAGGCACACCCCAATGCCTGTCGCTCTCTACAGGGTGGGGGTGGGGATGGTGTCACTTCAATACTTCACTGCCATTCCTATTATGGATCTCTAGCTCTGGCACTGCCAATGCCAATGCCAGCACAACAACATTCGGCATTGGCAAATGCTTGTTTATGGTTGTAATATCAATGTGCATAGAATGTAACTTCTCTTTTCTATAGTTCATTTCTAGGTGATCTTTCTTAACATTTCTGCCAGGTTTACTTGCTGTGCCATTCAGACAAGGGGAAGAAACTCCAGATTGCCAAGGCACTGCGCCCATTCCGTTTCTGTTGAAAGATGACATCACAGAGAGTCAGAGACAAGGGGAAACATAAAAAGAGTCAGAGACCAGGGGAAACAAAAAAAAACAGTATAGTGCAGAGGTTTAAGGCTCTGAACTGCAAACCTGGAGACTTGGGTTTGAATCCCACAGCCCCCACGTGCATTCTGTGTGACCCTGAGCAAGTCACTTAATTTCCTTGTGCTCCCAGGTAGCACCTGGAAACAAGCATCGGCTTAGTGTTACTCTTCTAGTTAAACAAGGTCCTCTTTCCCCATTCCCTTTCCCTTTGTCTTTGGAAACAATGTTCAGAATGCAACCAAACTTGGTCATTCATTACAATATAATAAATGGGAATGAAATATAAAACTGTTGCCAACACTAAGATACTACGTAAAGTAATTTTTTTTAAATCATAATCGGCGAGGGAGTTCCACTACTAGACTGTCATCGTCCACAGACGCACGTACCCTCCCCCAATAAAGTCACATCTGAAACTCTAATTCAGTGTATATGAATGGCAGACCATATTACTATTCACAATGTATGGGACAGTGGTAACGGAGTGATTGGAGGTCAGGGGATAACACTGAGGAGGTTTGGAGGGGGTGCGGCAGAATCATTTCTGTCTGTACTCTGAAAACAATCAGATATAGCAAATACTCTGTATCATCATTTTCAAGGTTCACCTTTATCAATCAGCTAGGAATGGTTTCAGATCCCAATACTTATTTAGTCCTTTTGGACTCACAGTTTGCAATTTATAGGTCCAAAAACTCTCCCTTCTTAGGAGTAAATCGAGTCTTTTGCCTTCCCTTCTTGAAGTTTTAGCAGACTCCAAATTCATAAACTTTAGTAACCCTGAATTCCCCTCATGTTTTTCAACAAAATGTCTCCCTGCAGGAGTATAAATCCTTTTATTAATTATTGTCCTTAAATGTTCCTGGTTCCTTTCTTTTAACATTCTGATGATGGTCCTCCCCACATAACAGAGATCACGTGGGAACCAGAGCACATAAACTACTGTACAAACTTAGTTGTGCATTTAACAAACTCTCTAATATTCAATTCATATAGAGTGTTAGTACTTTTAAAACTCTTGACCTGGGTGCCATGTTTGCAAATACTACATTGTTTGCAAAGAAAAAACCCTTTTGGATGTCCAGAAAGTCAGCAGGTTTTAGGTACCCCACTAGTGGCAAACCTGTTGTGCACCAATTTGTCCTTTTAGATTTGGTGCCTTTTAAAATGTAACTCTTGGAGCGACCCCCAACAGTTTTCCTACTGTAGCATCACTCTGAAAAACATGTCACTTGAGCCATACTGTATTCCCAATCTGGTCTGAAGTTTCATTGTACTCAGCAGAGAAAGTAATAGGGATTGGTGTAATGGTCCTGCCGTGTGTGTGTGTGTGGATGTGTGTGTGTGTTTGTGTGGTGGCAATTGTTCTGATATTCAATAAAAGCTATGGAGCTATGTTGAAAAACAAAAAATGTTGACATTGCCTTTATTATGCTGCCAGGAGTGCATCAGCTTTTTGGAAACATGTATGTCAGTGGGGTAGCCACCTCTTTCCTGACGTGCTGCTGGATCCTGAGTGGGACTTTCCAAGACCTTAATCAATCAATCAGTCAATCAATCAATCAATCGATCATCTTTATTTTACCAGGCAAGACACCATAGAGATAAGCTCATTTACAAGGTGGACCTGAGAAGTCAACAGGACAATACAATACACAAAATAATCGCATAGAGATAAACAGTATAAGCACAAATAAAATAACAGAATGAACAAATATGGTAATCACTGGTACTTACAATATGAGCACAAATCGAATAACAGTATGTATAAGATCAGAAGTCATTGGCAAGAACAAACAGAGTAACAATATAATAGCATAGTGGACATTAACTTGGGCATCTACTTAATCATGACAGTGTACAATAGGAAAAGTTGCAAAGCAGTATACAAGGCAGAAGAAGGTGCAAGGCATATATTATACACTTGATGCGAAGTAAGAAATAGGGAAGAGAGGGGTGAGGAGTAATAAGGAGCATGGGGAGTGCTGGGGTAGGGACCTAGGGTGCTGGGATAAGAAGGGTAAGAGAGGGTAGAGTCCTAGGACTAGGGAGGGTATGTGAAGGGGGAGCTTAGAAGTACTCTAGGAAGGAATGGATAGATGGAAGAGCTATGGAGTGAAGGAACACCTCCATGCAATACTACTGGGTTGCTGGGGTTCAGGACAGATTGCATTTAAATTTGGCATTCACATGAATTGGAGAGATTACATTGGAGCAATGCCTTGAATAGTGTCATGCTGACCGGTGATGCAAGTTTTTTCATCTTTTGAATGTTATTCCAGATTACAGGGAGAGCAAGGCTTACTGTAGCGGCCCCAGGTATGTCCTGACCTTTGGGATTACCAAGAAAATGTAGGAGAGACTCCTCAGTGCATAGCTGCTCACTGGGGATACGGGCAAGCAATTTGATTTATACTGGGGAGCTTGTTGGTGACAGCTCTATATATCCAGAGCACTGCATTCATGCATCACTTGAGGCCAAGAGAAGACCACCCCGTCATAGTATAGAGTGTGCAGTGGTGAGTGCGGTAAGGTGTTCCCATGATGAATTTATGCTCCCTGTTATACAATGCGTCCAATTTTGATAAGGTGAAGGGAGAACACTGCCCATAAATGATGTCAGCGTAGTCCAATAAAGGTAAGAACGCTGAAGAGACTAGCCTAACCTTTGTTTCATGGGTGAGTAAATTCTTTATTCTGTAGAATAGCCCAAGTCTCATATTCAGTTTCTTAGCTACATCAGCCATATGCTCCCTGAAGGAGAGTTTTTGGTCGAGCTACAAGCCCAGGTACTTACATTTTGTCACAAACTCCAAGGATTCTCCTTGTAAAGTCAAGATCTGTGAAACCATTGGATAGGTGTATGCTTTTGGTGTGCTTGCTGGAGGTGCAAATAGGATTACTTTGGTTTTCTTTGCATTCAGCAGCAACTTTAAGGACAGGAGGTTGAATTGCAAGGTGTTGAAGTCAGCTTGCAAGTCCATGCATGCTAATTCAGGGGTGGGCCTTTCTAGGTATAGGACAGTGTCATCGGCAAAGAAATATATGTTTGAAGATTTGATCCCAACATCAATGTTATTTATGTAAATGGCAAATAGCAAGGGGCCTAGGATCGACCCTTGCAGTACACCCCTTGATAGGGGCTTTGGAGGGGAGATGTCTCCTCCTGCTTAACGGACTGCTGTCGATTCATGAGATAGCTTGTGAATCAAGACAATGCCTATCTGTTGAGACCAAGGTCCTCAAGGGTAGTAAGGAGCAGACCATGGTCAACGGTGTTGAACGCGTTGCTCAGGTCAAGAAACAGAGTGCAGACATGCATTTTTGCGTCCAGGGATGTTAACCAGTCATTTGAGACTTTGGCCAGTGCTGAGATGATGCTGTGCTTAGGCCTGAACCCAGATTGGATTGGATTAAGAAGATTGTTGGATTCCAAGGAATTCCTAATCTGAGCGTTGACCACTTTTTTCAATAGTTTGGGTAGTATGGGAAGGCGTGAAATAGGGCTATAATTATTTAGGTCACTTCTGCTACCAGATTTAAACAAAGGTATGACTTGCACCATCTTCCAGTTGGAAGGTAGATCACCCTGGGATAGGGATAGGTTGAATAGATGGGTGATGGGGCAGATAATACATAATAGCCAAGTTTTAGATAGTAAGGTTCTATAAGATCCACTCCTGCACTTTTGCTCACATCCAATTCCAGGATGAGGTCTTCCACATTCTTAAGTGACACCTGGCTGAAAGAAAATGGAGCTGAAGGGGCATCAAGGTGTAAGGCTGATGATGGGGTACAGCAAGCCAGCTTCAAGTTCTGAGATTGATCCCAGAGGACAATGGCTGGTGATGTGTCAAAGGCCAACCTTGCCACTGCGAAGTGATTGTTGAGCAGCTCAAGTATCTTGTGTTTTTCAGTAAATTCAACCCCCTATGAGAAAATTTTAGATGGGAGTGAATTTGTTGGGCTGTGACCTTCCAGATCCTTAAGTGTTCTGCAAAATGTTGAGGAGGATTTGGAAGAGGCATTTAACTGACATTGGAAGTAGCTAGCCTTTTTGGTTCTGGTTAGTTTGGTGCAGATATTTCTAGCAGCTCTGAAAGCAGTGCAGCCCCCAGGGTCTTGGTTTTTCTTGCTGTTTTCCACAAGGCATCTCTATTTAGTAAGGCTTCCTTCAACTCGGAGGTGAAGCATGGGCAGGACCTCTTTTTTGTATGGGTTTTAATCACTGGAGCGTGCTTGTTGATGGTGTCAAACAGGATGCTGTGGAAAAGCTCATAGGCTTCATCAACTGTAGCAGACAAGTAGAAGTTTTGACAGTTAGCATTCTGTAGGTCAGAAAGGAAGGTAATGGTATTAAACTTCCTGCGGCTTCTTTTATAGACAAACCCGGGAGGCGAGGAGATTTTAGGGAGTGACCTGATGCAGGCGATGAGGCAATGATCACTGAGATCATTAAAGAAAATGCCAGAATGAGCATATAGATGAGGTTTATTCACAAATACTAAATCCAGCAGGGCACTACGTTATGGATTTTTAGCGTTCGGACTAGTAGCTTCCATAATAAGTTGACTGTGTCCGAAAGTATTACAAAGGTCTTTTAGAGGCTGGGAGGCAGTGGACAGTGAGTCTAGGTTAAGATCACTAATAAGATTAATTCTGAAGGAGTTCGGGATAGCAGGTCGTGCAGGTGATCCATTACCAAAAGCCCTGCTGAAAGAGGCCTATAGCAACTAAGAATAGACAAGGACGTAGATTTGGAAAGCTGAATCTTTAGGGTTAGGCACTCAAATTCCTTAGGAACAGAAATAGCATCCACCACTGAGACAGTATATTTATCCCGTACATAGAGTGCTACTTTTCACCCCCCCAGAGTGCCCATCTGCATGGAAAATATTGTAATAGGGAATACTGATTGTATGGTCCTGTGCGGAAGCCCTCGGCCAAGTTTCTGTAACTACAAGGATGTCCGGTTTAAGATGGCAGATCCAGGCCTGTATGGCGTCAGATTTTTTCAAAAGGCTACATGCGTTGATATGCAGGAAGGACATGCCTTTTAGCAGCAACAGATCAGAGGGTGAAGGAATAGGATGGATAGGTCGGGGTTGCATTCAATATTGCCAGCACAAAGAAGGATCAACAGCAGCATTTTTTTAAGGCATCCAGCAATAGCCTAAAGGGGCGTGTCCACCCCCTGTTGTAGTCAGGGTATGATGTAGGTGTTGAGTGCATAGTATGTGCTTTGCTTGGGCCTAGGAGAGCATAGACTAGCATCCTGACCAGACAGCAGTTACTGTCCATACACATGGGCAGGAGAGATAGCACATACTGAGGAAGTAGGAGAGTCAGTGGTGATGTGCTGCACAGGTGGAAATAGCTCATAACGACAGTTAGTTCTACACATGGCTGAATGACAAGGAGGCAAGGCAAGGGGCACGGGGATTCCCAAGAGTCATGGTTAAAGAGGCCTGTATACTCCAGTGTGGTGTCTGGTTCCAGCAGATTTGGAAGAATAGCTGTGGGGCACATGAGTTCTGTGAGAAGTGACTACATGACACATGTAAATGACATTATAATGTGCGCCATGCATTGACCTTGTGTACACAGTGAGCCAGGGAGTACAATCTATGCCTGAAGTTGTACCTCAAAGTAGGGAGCGGTTTGTTTAGGGGAGCTATTGGTGCAGGCTATTCGGTGTGTTTAAGGTTGGAGAAGGGGTTTTGGAGTAATGATATCGGATGTGAAGTGTGCTATAGACGTGCTATAATGTAGCCTAAACAGAACTTGGCAAGAAAGGGAGGTGTGCAATCAGGGGTTAAAACCTGAGAATTAGGTAGAGGTGTCGCCTGGTAAAGTTAATATCTGAATAGAACCAATAGTCTTTGGGAGCTGGGGGACCCAATGACCAATCAGCTAGGACACAGAAAATTGTGTGCAGGTCCAATAGTAGAAGAGAGATATGGGGGAAAGTGCCCAATGAGCAGTGGATCTCAAAAGTGAGAGGGGAGAAGGCACATTTAATGAGTGCCGGGGGGGGGTAAGGTTGGCAGGAGAAAGTTCTAGTCACTGAGAGACCCCAGCTATGGCAAAAGCTGTATTTTCCCTAGCTGAGAAGCCAACGAGAGGGCACTCCAATCAGAGAGGAGTGCCATGCGCTTTACACCAGTCGAGAGCCTGGTCCTGAGAAAAGCAGCCAATGGGACTTCCAAGGATTGTCCTGGCTGTCCTCGGTCACCTCACCTGGAAGGATGACTCCGGGGCCAGCGTGGGATGAATGGCGCGGCCGGGTGGTCTTCCCTGCCACGGACCACGAGTGTAGGGCTTTAGCCCAGCAGGGCTTGATCTGGAGGGAGACAGACAGACAGGGATATATTAGGGGCCAGCTAGGCAGAGGGTAATCAAAAGTGTGCAGGCACAGGATGTACTGCAGAGATCTGTGGCATCCATACACATCATACCATAAGCATACACATGCATCCTGCATGGTCCATGGGACATCACCCATGTGGGATATCACTGTTGCATGACGTCTTTAATGGTGTACCTGTTTGCAGGGTTGGACAGGCCCACCAGGAGGCCTCATTCATTCCATGTGTTCCCCTACCTATGTTGGGTTTCATGTCACTTACTACCCTCTACAGCTCATAGCATTTGTCAGCTATTTGAATACAGTATTGGTGGCACTGCAGGTATATTTAAGGGGAATACGCTGAGCTAGTGTGTCACATTTACATGGAATGTTCAGATGCGTGTGGCACGCTGGTCCCTCCCCAATTAATTTCCTCGGTTAACTGCTGTATCAACTTTGCAGTCGTGTCCCCAGTACCCTGGCCAGCCCCAGACTTTTGGTTGTGTTACAAAATGGGTGTAGGCTATATGCTGGTATTCAGGAATCCTGATGTGGTGGCTGTCTGTGGGGTGATCACCTACTGTGCCACATGTGTATCATCGCTTGTGGAATCACTGGTAATGGGGTGGGTGGTGTGTCTACCACTGGGGAAGTATGGGCACTGCACTGCAAGGGCAGTATGGGAGATTGTGCTTGAGCAGCATAGCCACATAGACGTGTCTACATGGTCTCCCACCTTAACTCCAAACAACGTACAAAACTGTGTCTCATAGAGCAGCGTCAGAAATAGAAGAGTGTCTTGGACAACAAATGTATGGAAGAATATTTGGATCTGGGCTTGGCAAAGAGTCAAAGGGGACCAAACAATAATGCAAACAAGTTACCGCTGGAATTGGGCAGGCAGGTCTCTAAAGCACCTGAGAAGCTAGGGGACTCGGATGCGGATCTGCCTGACACCATCTCAGATTGTGTGCTGGGAGTCCTGGCGCTGAAGCTGGATGCAGTAACCCCTGCCTAGATCTTCTAGAACGAGGGATGGAGAAACAGGAAGCCCGGATACAGGAACTGGAAAACTGTGTGTCCCAAGTGGAGGATACGACGGTAGCCATTCCACAAAAAATGTCCACACTGGAAAAGTAACTTTTGGAGCTCCAGAAGGTGATTGATAGCCACGAGAATTTTCAGTGCCGCAATAACCTCAGGATCTGGGGCATATCGGAGGGGGCAGGGGCATGCTCCAATTTGTGGAACAATGGATTCTTGCATCACTGAATTTGGATCTAAAAGGGAATCGCCTAAAAATACACAGAGCCCACAAGGCACTCACCCCACAACCACCACCAGACGCACCTCCAAGGCAGATCATTCTAAAGCTCTGTAGTAGGGTGGGATCAAACAGACACAAAGACAGGAGTATAATGCATAAAATAAATGCAGCTTGCATTTATAATTTTTATTCAGAAATCAATATTTACAGAAATAAAAAAAATGAAAATAAGCTGGTGTTAGTCATCACACCTAAAACAGAAGAAAATTCCACTAATGCAGCTTCACTCTTTCCTTAGTGATAAATTAACTGCTGGTGTATATTCTAGCACACCTCCTCCTTCCTCTAAGACCAGCAACCTACTGGCCTAACCCTCTACTGTGTCACAAAGGCTGGGTACTTATCCCTTCCAGAGCATGACATCACGGTCAGCTGACTAGGGCAAAGTCCCTCCCCTTTATGACATCACACATCTCTGTATCTTTAAAAACAGCCATTTTGAATCCAGGCAGCCCTTTAGTAAGCAGTGAACTCTTTTTGAAGGTAACTACATTTTTATTATTTCTTGAATAATCCCTTCTCATGACTGTCTGCAAATGTCTGGGCTAACAAAAAGAATGGGGGATAGAGGGCGCGCTCCTCATCTCCCTTCTTTTGTTAACTCAGGACATTTGGATTATAAACTTTTGTTTTGTTTCTCTAAACATTTCTCAGCACTAGATTTATGTAGCCAGTTCATGTTTTTCTTTAGGGACTCTTTGCGAGCTCCTATTGAGCCCCAGCTACACAGTCTGAATTAACAAGGTTCCTGATAACTGGAATTGCAGCCATCAGCTTACATTTGGTTTGGGCCTTTTTATGTTGATTGCATGCATGCGCAAGAAACTTATTGCGGCAGCTTCTCCACAAGCAGGTTGTGGAGGCGCAGCACTGTTGTGGACAATGCCCCCCCAGCCTTTAAAGGCTTGTGCAGCATCCCCCAATGCTGTGGCACGCTGCTGCTGACACTAGTTCAGCCAGCGTGCCACCAACTTGTAAAAAATCAGCCGCTGCAATCAGGGGCCACCTCGTCATTGCAGCGTCAGCCATAGCGTATGCATTCGCTGCAATGAGGGGTGACCCGTCATTGCAGGGTGGGATCTAAAAGCCCTGATATTGTTTTGTGAACACGGTGGCGGTTGCGCTCGTATTCCTAAACAAATAATCCCCACCATGTTTATTTGCCGGTCAGCTCTGTAGTCCCTTGGCTTCAGTGCTCCAATGTTTATTTTGCAGACGGGGAGCCCACCCCGTCGGCAGTATGTAACCCCCGGCTTTATTGTCTGCTGATGGGGTGTCCAATCCCTGTCGACATAATGTAATACCCCCACCCCTTTTGTTGTGTGCTGATGGGGTGCCTAATCCTGCCAGCTACAGCTGCCTTCCACAAAAGTAAGACTCCAGCGGCATGCTGGGAGCCCATCCCAGCATGCTACACGCCTGTAAAATAAAAACGCTCCTGTGACGATTTTGTTTTTTTTTTTAACCTGTAAAAGGAACTGTCCTCGCGTCTCTCTCTGCCCCCACAACCCACTCCCACCCGCTGTACACCCTACCTCCCCACACACACCCTCACCCCATACTTACCTCTGAAGCTCAGTGCGATGATCTTCGGTGGACCGGGAACACGTCTGCACTCTTCAAAGCCGACCGCGAACTGAGGAAATGCCGGTAAACTGTATAATGGAATAACTGGGTTATTTCCAACTTTAATGCATATCTCAGTCATTTTTTGGAATTTTGGCACCAAATTTTCAACATGGGGTTTTTGGGACCCTTTCGGGGCCAGTTAATGAAACGACAGTGCCAGTGTTCATGAGGTGGGCTCTCAAAAAGTCTATATTGCAAATTTGGTGGAAAAATCCAAAAAATGACAGTTTTACGAGCGTGCGCTGCGCAGTTTGCTACGCACGGTCGTAACTTTGCGAATCTGTAATATTTTCACGCCAGATTTTCAACATTGCCATTTTTTCACACCTCCTAGTGAACAGTACAGCTGTCATTGTTCACATCCTGGTAAAAATGTGTTTTCGCAGTTCTGGCACGAATTAGCGGTCGCTGTGGGAAATTAGTGTTTGGGACAGATTAAGAAAATGAGTGGCACTGTTCTTGAGTAGAGGCCTAAAATGCCTATATTGAAAATTTGGTGATGATACTTCATAAAATGATTGTGTTATGAGCGTGCATTGAGCAGTTTGCAAGCACGCTCGTAACTTCGCGAATTTGTAATATTTTCACCCCAGATTTTCAACATTGCCATTTTCCCACACCTACTTATGAACAGTACAGCTGTCATTTTTCCCATCCTGGCGAAATGTGTTTTCGCACTTCCGGCACAGAATAGGGCGGTTGCTGTGGGAAATCATTGGTCAGGACAGATTATGAAAATGACAGTGCTACTGTTCATGAGCAGAGGTCCTAAAATGCCTATGTTGAAAATTTGGTGATGATAGCCCATCAAATGACTGTGTTACAAGTGTGCGTTGCGCACTTTCCACGCACCCTTGCAACTTAGCAGATTTGTAATATTGTCATGACAGATTTTCAACAGTGGCATTTTTTCACACCTCCTTATGAGCAGTACAGCTGTCATTTTTCACATCCTGACTGAAATGTGTTTTCACAGTTCCGGCGCAGAATAACGTGGTCGTTGTGGGAAATCAGTGTTCAGGACAGATTAAGAAAATGACAGTGGCACTGTTCATGAGCAGAGGTCCTAAAATCCCTATACTGAAAATCTGGTGACAAAACTCCATAACATGACTGTGTTACAAGCGTACATTGAACTGTTTCCACGCACCCTTGTAACTTCGCAAATTTGTAATATATTTATGCCACATTTTCAACAGTGGCATTTTTTCACACCTCCTTATGAACAGTACAGCTGTCATTTTTCACATCCTGGCTAAAATATGTTTTTGCACCCCTGCCGGAGAATAGCACGATCGCTGTGGGAAATCAGTGTTTGGGACAGATTAAGATCGAGCAAGTGAGAGGAGGGAGCAACCGAGCTCAACTGAGCTCTGTTAGGACTGCTGCGAATTTGTTTGTGGGCAGGAAAAGGCCCCAACACAAAAGCCCAGAACAAAAGGGCAGCCTGCAGCACTGGGAGAAACAGAACGAGAGAGTGAATGAGGGAGGGGGAGTGAGTGAACTCACCGGAGTGCTGTCAGAACTGCTGCGGATTTCTTTGTGGGCAGAAAAAGGCGCCAATGCAGGCAAGCGCCATACAAAAGGGCAGCTTGCAGCGCCAGGACAAACAGAATGAGCACGTGAGAGAGAGAGAGAGAGAGACTGAGCGACCTCAACGGAGCTCTGTCAGGACAGCTGCAGATTTCTTTGTAGACAGACAAAGGTGCTAATGCAGCCAGGAGCCTCGTAGAAAAGTGCAGCCTGCAGCACCAAGAGAAACAGAACGAGCAAGTGACAGAGCAGTAGTGAGCGAGTTCAACGGAGCTCTATTGTGACTGCTGTGGATTTCTTTGTGGGCAGAAAAAGGAGGCAATGCAGGCAGGAGGCCAGTACAAAAGGCCAGCTTGCAGCGCCGGCAGAAATGGAATGCGTGACTGAGAGAGGGGGAGTGAGCGAGCGAGCTCAATGGAGCTGTGTCAGGATTGCTTCAGATTTCTCTGTGGCCAGAAAAAGCCGCCAACGCAGGCAGGAGCCCAGTAAAAAAGGTCAGCCTTCAGCAGCAGGAGACACAGAATGAGCGAGTCAGGGAGGGAGAGTGAGTGAGCTCAATGGAGCTCTGTTGGGACTGCTGCAGATTTGTTTGTGGACAGAAAAGGGCAGCAATGCACGCAGAGCCCAGTACAAAAGGGCAGCCTGCAGTGGCAGGAAAACCAGAATAAGTGAGTGAGAGAGAGGGAGAGAGAGCGAGCTCAATGGAGCTCTATTGTAACTGCTGCAAATTTCTTTGTGGGCAGAAGAAGGCTGCAACGCAGGCAGGAGCCCAGTAGAAAAGGGAAGCCTGCAGTGCCGGCAGAAATGGAATGAGCAAGTGAGAGAAGGGGAGTGAGCGAGCTCAACGGAACTTTGTCAGGACTGCTGCAGATTTCTTTGTGTCCAGAAAAAGGGGCCAACAGAGGCAGGAGTCCAGTACAAAAGGGTAGCCTGCAGTGGCGGGAGAAACAGAATGAGTGAGTGAGACGGGGGGGGTGAGTGACATCAACAGAGCTCTGGATTTCTTTGTGGGCAGAAAAAGGTGTCAATGCAGGTAGGAGCCCAGTACAAAAGGTCAGCCTGCAGTGCTGGGACAAGCACAATGAGCAAGTGAGAGAGGAGGAGTGACCGAGCTCATCAGAGCTCTATCGTGACTGCTGTGGATTTCTTTGTTGGCAGAAAAAGGCAGCAATGCAGGCAGGAACCCACTACAAAAGGCCAGCCTACAGCACCGGCAGAAACGGAACAAGTGAGTGAGAGAAGGGGAGTGAACAGGCTTAACAGACTTGTGTCAGGACTGCTGCAGATTTCTTTGTGGGCAGAAAAAGCCACCAACAGAGGCAGGAGCCCAGTACAAAAGGGCAGCCTGCAGCGCCAGGAGAAACAGAATGAGAGAGGGGGAGTGAGCCACCTCAACGGAGCTCTTTCGGGACAGCTGTGGATTTCTTAGTGGGCAGAAAAAGCTGCCAATGCAGGCAGGAGCCCAGTACAAAGAGCAGCCTGCAGCACCGGGAGAAACAGACTGAGCAAGTGACAGAGGGGCAGTGAGCGAGCTCAACAGACCAACGCAATCAACATTCGGCATTGACAAATGCTTGTTAAGGAACAGCCCAGTTACAACACCTCTGGGCTGTTCTATTCATTTTATTATTTTGTCTTCTATCTCTGGGACACACTAGGGGACTGCAGCACTCTGTCCCTAGTGTCCTTTGCTACAGTCACTTTAGTTCTATTATTTACCTAGTTCACTGAAGTGGAACAGACTCAGCTACCAAAAGCAAACCCACAAAAGCAAACCAAAAATGCTTTTATTTACAGGTGCTCCTGGTGCCTCCATATACAAAGCGCAAGGGTGCTTTTTCTGGTAATCTATTCAGGATTTTTACAGGAATGCTTTGCACACAATAGCAGGGGATTCTAGATAAAGGGGACAGAAAAGAAAGAGATAAGAATTGTCAGGTTGGCCACCCTGACAAGAAACAAGGACAGAAGAAGAAAGAATAGAATAGCAGACAGTACAGAGTGAATGAAATGGGGAAGGGGGGTTCACAATCCTTAACCTTTTTATTATTATAACAGGAGCATCCTGTTACACTCCTCCACACCAAAGAAGGCAACACATACATTTGTTGTCAGTACCCTTCACCCTAGGAAGGGTTGGGACTTCCGGCCACCCACTCTAGAAGTTCCCCTAAGGGACCCTTTGTTTCTCAAAAAGAATGATATAACAACAATCATCAAGGCCACTGATTTATAGTGATTAAAACAATGAAATTCCATTTTCAAGACTTCAGATTCCAGAATTGCGCCAGTGATTATTACTATAATTTCTGGATTTTACCGGGATTCTGCTATCATTCTTTCAGTACATGCATAAATAATCAGAATTAAAGAAGGCGTACTATACAGAGCATTAAGTAAAGCAAACTGAAAATAGTACAGGAAGGAATGAAAAGAAGAACACAAGTTTTGTAGATTTACTGATCTGATATAAAATGCCAGATTCCATGAAATCTTTGTTTTTACCAGTCTTCAGGCAGCCCTAATTCCGGAATTTTACCAGATTTTCCAGTAAAAAACGAAAAACAGTGGCTTGACAATCATCATTATTATATACTTTTTCTCTCATTCATTTCCCTGAGGTTTACAATCAATATTTCATCTTACACCTGGAACCTGAGGTGCCTTGCTCATTTCCATTCTACTGGCCCCAAATCTAGACAGAAAATCAGCATTTTGATGCTAGGAACCAGATCTGTGTTTTACCGTAAAATGGTAGGGCTACAAAGCCAAATACCACTGCATTATTCGGGTATTTCTCTCCTTCATTTAGTTTAGCCATGCTAAAGGGTTATGATTGGTTAGAACTGTGAATTCAGTCCCCCACAAGTAATACTTTAGGGCCTCTATTGCCCACTTCATGGCCAAGCATTCTTTTTCGATAGTAGAGTATTTCCTCTCCCTTTCGTGCAACTTCCGACTAATATATAACCTGGTGTTCACCATTCCTGCCATACTGTGTCAATACTGCCTCAATTACAGTGTCTGATGCATCTGTATGTACCTCAAAAGGAATGGAGAAATTGGGACTTATGAGCACAGGGGCGGAACAAAAAACTGACTTAATGCTGGTAAATGCTTCTTCACAAGCGGGGCTCCATGTAACTTTATTGGGGTATCTATTCTTGGTTAGTTCTGTTAAGGGTGTGGCCAGGGTAGCAAAGTCAGGGATGAACTGCCGGTAGTAACCAGCCAACCCTAAAAAGGAGCATATGTGTTTTTTCGTTAATGGTCTGGGACTGTTAGCCACGGTCTCCACTTTGTTCTGTTCAGGCTGAACAACACCATTACCAATCATTAAACCTAAATATTTTGTTTCAGTGTTAGCTAATGCACACTTTGTTGGATTGATGGTTAAGCCGGCCTCAGTTATAGCCTGGATGACTGCCTTTAGATGTTCTTCACAGGTTTGCCAGTTCTGACTAAAAATGACTACGTTATCCAGGTATGCTGCACTGTATGAAGTGTGAGATCTGAGGATGTGATCCATATAACGTTGAAATGTAGCAGGTGCCCCATGTAACCCAAAAGGCATTGTGTTGAATTGAAAAAGGCCTATAGGGGTGCAGAAAGCTGTCAACTCCTGCGCTTGGGTGGCCAAGGGTATTTGCCAATACCCTTTCGTCAAGTCTAAGGTACTGATGTACTTTGCGGTTCCTATTTTATCAAGTAAGTCATCAATATGAGGCATAAGATACCCATCAAAGGAGGAGATAGCATTCAGTTGTCAAAAATCGAGACATAAACGCCACCCCCCTTCCTTCTTTGGGACCACTACCACTGGTGATGACCAGGCACTATGGGAAGGAACAATTGCCCCCATTTGTTCCATCTTCCTGACTTCCGCTATGACCTTAGTTCTCATCTTCTCTGATAGCCTATAGGGTTTTTGATGAATAGGCTTGTCTTTTGTAACAGAAATATGGTGCACAACCCCTTTTGCTCGTCCTGGTGTGGTAGTGAAGGTATGCTGGAAGTGATGTACCAAATGTTCTATTTCTTCCTTCTGCTCTGAAGTTAACTCAGGGTTAATCTGAATTGTCTCTTTCTTTATCTGGGGACATAACCTATCATACACTATGCCAAGCTCGGTCTGATGTTGTTCAGGGTGTATGAATAAGGTGGGGGGATCTGCTTTTCCACCCATTTCCTCAAAAGATTGGCGTGATATATCCTTTTTTGATTCCTCCTACCTGGTAGTTCTATTTCGTAATTAACTACCCCTGTTCTTCGGAGAATTGTGAAGGGGCCCTGTCACTTCATCAGGAGTTTATTTTCAACAGTCAGCAACAACAATAGCACTTTTGCCCCAGGGATAAAACATCTTTCTTTCAAACCTTCATCATACACCTTTTTCTGTTCCTTTTGAATGTCAACCACATTTTCATGTGCCATGGTTACAAATTTAACAAGTTTTAGCCTTAGCAAAGTCATGTAATCTAAAATGTTAGCAAACCCCACTGTGTGACCCTCTTCCCAGTGTTCTTTCACCACATCTAAGGGGCCCTGGGGATTCCTTCCATATAGTAACATGAAGGGTGAAAAACCTGTGGTGGCCTGTGGTACTTCTCGATAGGCAAACATCAGGTAAGGGAGAAATCTATCCCAGGCTCGCCCTTCTTCCTCCACATATTTTTTTTAACATCCCTTTTAATGTTTTAGTAAACCTTTCAACAAGGCCGTCTGTTTGGGGATGGTAGGTGGAGGTACAAATTGCAGATACGCCAAGTAACCTATACTGTATAACTCCTTCAACATTTGGGAAGTAAAATTACTTCCCGTCTGTCAGGATTTCATGAGGTATACCTACACAACTAAACATTTTGGCAAGTTCCTCAGCAATCCGAGGAGCCTTTGCAGTCCGTAAAGGTATAGCCTTGGGGTACCTAGTGGCGTAATCGCAGATGACTAGGATAAAGCTATTCCCCGTGATGCTTGTAGTTAAAGGTCCCACAATGTCCATGGCAATGCATTCGAAAGGGATCATAACATAGGGTATAGGTTGGAGGGGTACCTTGTCTCTCTTCCCTCCTGGGGCTACTAACTGGCACTTCGGGCAAGCACGACAATATTGGGCCACATCATCATGGATGCCTGGCCAAAAGAATCTTAGTGTCAACCTACCCAAGGTCCGATCTCTCCCTTCATGGCCTGCCATTGGCAGGTCATGGGCTAATGCTATTAGCTTGTGCCTATACACTGTTGGAACCATCAATTGTTCTACACTTATTTGTGTCACTGGGTTTATACAATATCGATACAACACCCCCTTCTTTAACACATAATGAGGTTGTCCATTTATGCTGGCATCTTGCACCTGCAAAAAAAATGGTTTTAAGGACTCATCAGCCAACTGTTCCTTTTTAAACTCAATGCTGGATATTCCAGCCACATCTGACTGGTGCCTCTCCATCCATCCCCTCTTCTCCTTTTTTTTCTGTTTTCAGGACTTCTGATCTTTCCCTGGTGTATAAAAAAGTTCATATTCAAAATGAAAAACATCAGGTATCTGAGCAACCTGAGCCTGAGAATGGGTAGTCACTGGTACCAGGTTACCTATGGCTGCATGATGTTGTAAAAGGGCAGAAAACTCAGGGTAATGCTGTCCGATAATGATTGGGACAGGCAATCTAGGAACTAAACCCACAGTTAAGCAATGTTTTTGGTTTTCAGCAATTACCTCCGCCTCTGCTGTTTGGTACTTATGCACATCCCCATGTACACATATAATTGTAGTTTCTTTAGGGACACAATTTGCAGTAGGGAAAATATCTGCCTTCATCAAAGTCTGGCATCTCCCAGAGTCCAGTAATCCCAAAGTCTGATGTTGTCCTACTCCCACTGAGGTCACATATTCAATACTGACCAGTGCTAGATGTGAATGTTCTGAACATTTATTGGGACAGTTCCTAACCATGTGCCCCTTCCCTGAACACCCATGGCATACTGTATGATATCGGCCATGGCAACCCTTCCACCTCTGTCTCATCTTACATACGTGGATTGTCTCTGGGGGTTAGAATAAAAAGGTCTTACCACCTCAGCTGGTTGGGGCACCCCCTGTTGTCTTCTCAGTCGAGATTGTCGTACTGCTAAGTAATCCTCTGCAAGTTTGATTGTTTGTTCCGCTGTGTCTGGTTTATGTTCTTTAACCCAAACCTGCACCTCTTGGGGAAGGACTTGTATGAACTGTTCAATTACCACCAGCTCAGTGAACTGTGTAACTATCTTGGAGGATGGGGGTAGCCATTTACAACAGTAGTCCTTAAGTTTAACATAAACCTCTCTGGGAGCATCTGTATATGACATCTTTAATAACCGGAAGCGCTATTGATAAGTTTCAGTGTTAATGTCATATCGGCGCAAGATTTCCTCCTTAACCCTCTCATAATTAGTTGCATCCAATCCACTCATCTGGCTATAGACCAGCTGGGCCCGCCCTGATAAATATGGCACTAGTCTTATAACCCACTGATCCCTCGGCCACGTACATATCTCTGCTATCCATTCAAATGTCATCAAATATGCTTCAATATCATCCCCTTCCATTAGCTTTGTTAATTTAATATCTCTGGGTACTGGCCGGTCAGGTTGTCCTGGTATCAATGCCTGAAGCAGATGGATAGTATCAGCCCATTTAGCCTCCTGGCGCTGGTGATCTTCCTCCTGTCATCATCGATCCTCTTCTCGCTGTCTTCTATCTTCCTGCTGCTGCTGGTCCATTTCCTGCTGGCGAATGCACAGCCAGCGCAATAGCTCACTCATGTCTTCTGGAACATCCTTTTTCCTTGGCTTCTGGATATCCTTCTCACTGTCCTCTTCGATATCCTTCTTTATTTTCTTCTTCGGCTTCACACTGAAGTCCAGTCCTGATCCAGGAATTATCCCCGTGTTTTCTGCCATTGATCTTGTCAGGTGTATGCCCTCCTGTCCCTTCTGCATCTGTTGGGTACTAGATCCAGTACCCCTGATAGTGCCTTCTAAGCAGCCTAGACACCATCAGCGATCCCACTTCTCACACCACTGTGATAGGGTGGGATCAAACAGACACAAAGACAGGGGTATAATGCACAAAATAAACGCAGCCTGCATTTATCATTTTTATTCAGAAATCAATATTTACAGAAATAAAAAAAAATGAAAATAAGCTGGTGTTAGTTATCACACCTAAAATAAAATAAAATTCCACTAATGCAGCTTCACTCTTTCCTTAGTGATAAATTAACTGCTGGTGTATTCTAGCACACCTCTTCCTTCCTCTAAGGCCAGCAACCTACTGGCCTATCCCTCTACTGTGTCACAAAGGCTGGGTATTTATCCCTTCCAGAGCATGACATCACTGTCAGCTGACTAGGGCAAAGTCCCTCCCCTTTATGACATCACACATCTCTGTATCTTTAAAAACAGCCATTTTGAATCCAGGCAGGCCTTTAGTAAGCAGTGAGCTCTTTTTGAAGGTAACTACATTTTTATTATTTCTGGAATAATCCCTTCTCATGACTGCAAATGTCTGGGCTAACAAAAATAATGGGGGATAGAGGGCACGCTCCTCATCTCCCTTCTTTTGTTAACTCAGGACATTTGGATTTTAAACTTTTGCTTTGTTTCTCTAAACATTTCTCAGCACTAGATTTATGTAGCCAGTTCATGTTTTTCTTCAGGGACTCTTTGCAAGCTCCTATTGAGCCCCAGCTACACAGTCTGAATTAACAAGGTTCCTGATAACTGGAATTGCAGCCATCAGCTTACATTTCATTTGGGCCTTTTTATGTTTGCTTGCACGCATGTGCAAGAAACATAGTGCCATCATACAAGTTTTCCAGAGGTGTGTCAGCCTCTTCCAATTCAGTCAGTGTATTTGCAGGCGCGGTCACAGGCGCCATCCTGCTCCAGCTGTCTATGACAGCTGAAAATGCAGTGGCATACAGTTGAAAGGGAGGCTCTGAGTGAGCAGAGCTCTCCCCCCACACACGCACTGCATACGCACACTGCGTGCTCATGTGCCTTCCCCCTCCTCTCCACACTGTACAGCCGATGGGGTGCCCAATCCCCGTCGGCTCCACGCCCAAAGATCCGGGTGCCATGCTGGGGCCCACCCCAGCATGGCAAAATGATGTAATGGCCAAGGGGTGCCCAATCCCCGTCTGCTCCACTGTCTCCCCCATGCTGTTGCCGATGGGGTGCCCAATCCCGTCAGCTTCATTGTCTCTCCCACCTCGAGTACAGGGTGCCACGCTGGGAGCCCACCCCAGCGTGGCAACAGATGCCATGGCTGATGGGGGTGCCCAATCCCCCGTCGGCTCCACACCCTCCCCAGCCGTCCTTCTGCCATGCTGGGAGCCCACCCCAGCGTGGCAAACGTCCTGCATCGTCTTTTTCAAAAAAAAAACCTGTAAAGAAAAAAATGGTCCCTCGCAGTCTCTCTGCCCCCCCCACAACCCACACCCACCCACTGCACACCCTGCCTCCCCACACCCCCTCACCCCATACTTACCTCCGGAGTCCTCCAACGATCTTTGGTGGACCGGGAACACGTCTGCACTCTTCAAAGCCGACCGCGAACTGAGGAAATGCCGGTAAGCTGTATAATGGGATAGATAGGGTTTTTCAACTTTGTTGCATATCTCAGGCATTTTTTGGAATTTTTGCACCAAATTTTCAACATGGGGTTTTTGGGACCCCTCCTCATGAATTCTTGCATGGTCATGGCATTACTTGGACCCGAAGGGTGATTTCGCAGCCACTGTGTGAAATCACCTTTCTGGAATGATTAATGAAACGACACTGCCAGTGTTCATAAGGTGGGCTCTCAAAAAGCCTATTTTGAAAATTTGGTGGAAAAATTCCTTAAAATGACTGTTTTACGAGCGTGCGTTGCGCAGTTCCTACACACACTTGTAAGTTCGCAAATTTTTAATATTTTCACTCCAGATTTTCAACATTGCCATTTTACCACACCTCCTTATGAGCAGTACAGCTGTCATTTTTCACATCTCCCCCAAAATGTGTTTCTGCCCATGTAGTTCACAATGGCGAAGTCAGTGTGCGAAATCAATGTACGGGACACATTAAGAAAATCACAGTGATACTGTTCATGAGTAGAGGTGTTAAAAATGGCTATGTTGAAAATTTGGTGAAAAAATTCCCAAAAATGACTGTTTTAGGAGCGCCCGTTTGCGCCCAGTCTCATACGCTGTCAAGTTTGCGAATTTGTAATATTTGCACAACAGATTTTCAACAGTGCCATTTTACGCACTTCCTTATGAGCAGTGCAGCTACCATTTCATATCTCGTCTAAAATGTGTTTCCGCATATGAAGCGCACAATGGCACAGTCGGTTTGCGAAAACAATGTTTGGGACAGATTAAGAAAATCACAGTGACACTGGTCATGAGCAGAGGTCTTAAAATGGCTATGTTGAAAATTTGGTGACAAAACTCCATAAAATGACTGCGTTATGAGTGAGCATTGCACAGTTTCCACACACCCTCGTAGGTTCATGAATTTGTAATATTTTCAGTCCAGATTTTCACCAGTGGCATTTTTTCACACCTCCTTATGAACAGTACAGCTGTCATTTTCCACAACATGGCCGAAATGTGTTTTCACACTTTCAGTGCAGAGATCGTGGTTGCTGTGGGAAATCATTGTTGGGACAGATAAAGAAAATCACACTGACACTGTTCATGATTGGAGGTCCCAAAATGCCTGTGTTAACAATCTACTGTAAAAATCCCCAAACTAGTTACATTACGGGTGTCGTTGCACAGTTTCTACTTTCGTGACTTCACCAGTTTTTTAAGATTTTCACAGAGATTTTCAACATTGCCATTTTTACACCTCCCCATGAACAGTACCACTGTCATTTTTCACATCCTGTTCGGAATGTGTTTTTGCACCTGTGGTGCCAAATGCCATAGTCGCTGTGCAAAAGCAGTTTTTGGCTAACAAACTGATATTGCCACTGTTCATGATGTGGGGGTCACAAAAAAACATGTTGAAAATTTGGAGTGAAAATACCAACGAATGCCTGAGGCATTAGGGTTTCCGACCATAATGCCCCAGCCTGTAGAGTATGACAGGCATCAGGGGTGTGACTTGGGATTCTTGCCTGTCATGCTCATACCATTCCACCCCCACCCACACCCTGCAGCCAGTGAGAGGCATCAAGGTGTGCCTCGGACTCTTCGGGCCCAAACTTCACCCCATTCTCCTATACCGCACCCATCTCACCATATTTCCTGATGGAATGGGGTGCGCATAAGGCCAAAGACCCCAAGGCACACCGTGACACTTGTCAGTGTCTGCAGGGTAGGGTGTGGTGAAATGGCATGGTCGTTATGCCTGATGACCCAAAGGCACACCCCAATGCCTGCCACTCTCTGCAGGGTGTTGGTGGGGTTGGCTTCAGTTCAATACCTCGCTGCCATTCCTATTATGCAGCTCTGTAACCTCTACACTACCAATGCCAGTGCCAGCAAGCAAACATTCGGCATTGACAAATGCTTGTTTGTTAAAGAACAGCCCAGTTACAACACCTCTGGGCTGTTCTATTCATTTAACTATTTTGCCTTCTATCTCTGGGACACACTAAGGGACTGCAGCACTCTGTCCCTAGTGTCCTTTGCTACAGGCACTTTAGTTCTATTATTTACCTAGTTCACTGAAGTGGAACAGACTCAGCTACCAAAAGCAAACCAAAAATGCTTTTATTTACAGGTGCTCCTGGTGCCTCCATATACAAAGTGCAAGGGTGCTTTTTCTAGTAATCTATTCAGGATTTTTACAGGAATGTTTTGTGCAAAACAGCAGGGGATTCTAGATAAAGGGGACAGAAAAGAAAGAGATAAGAATTGTCAGGTTGGCCACCCTGACAAGAAACAAGGACAGAAGAAGAAGAAAGAATAGAATAGAAGACAGTACAGAGTGAATGAAATGGGGAGGGGGCTTCACAATCCTTAACCTTTTTATTATTATAACAGGAGCATCCTGTTACAAGCTCCACAACTGTCTTGACAAATGAAAGATACCTGATGCTTACAGAAAGAAGGAGAGCTGCAAAATGAAGGTCAGAAGGTGTTCATTTTTCAAGATTTCTCTCACAGAGTACAAGACAAGCGGAGGGTATTTGGACCCCTCATGGATGCGTTACACCAACAGAAGATGGATTTCAGATTCCAGTATCCTGTGGTACCGATGGGTGCAACATGAGGGAGCATCCTACTCCTTCACAGCGGAACAAAAAGCCAAGGTGGGTGTGTAGCCAAATGGGACTGCTGTCTAAGTGATATAATGCCTGGGCACAATAGATTGCTACTAGAGGTATTTTAATAGCACTTCTTATCCATTTCACTGCAGATGCTGCTTGGGTGAGCCCCTTTCTTTTGTACTGTGAAGCTGGCAGCCACCTGGATTGTAATTTTTTTTAAAGTTTAAAGTTGTTATGGACTCCTGCCAGCCTTGTCCTGCATTTGGGTCCCAGGATGTAAGATGGTGACTCACAAATTTAGGAGAAGATGGACCACGTGGAGACACCACCTTGCAGCCTCGTGGAACCTTATGCCCCTGATGCATGCATGTTTAACAGTTCAGCTCTGGGACAAGTGGACCAGCTCGGGTACATTTGCACAGGTGGGTTTGCTGTTTCTTTTCTTGGATTTACTGTATCACCAGCCTCAGAACCGTGCACATTGGATTACTGCAGAAACCAGCTTTAGGCATGGTCAAGACATGCCAACGGATTTACTTTTTTACAAATTAGCTGCCAGATATCATGGTTCATATTAATTTTCTCAGTGGTTTTATTTTACAAATGGCTAACATGGGCAGTTAATATAATGTGGCATGTCATGATGTTATTCAATGCTGCAGCCATGCTTAAAGTGGTCATAGTCGGCCTGGCATAGCATATCTAAGGGCTGATAGGCTTGGAACAGCTCGGTGGGGGGAGGCTGTCCTTTGTGATGCTTGGGAGCTGTGGGATAAGAACTGCTCGGGAATATGGCCTGCTTGCAGAGAGGTACACTTGAGGGGGAAAGACAAACTGGTAAAGGGGTCAGATTGTAGTTAATCTTGGTGGCTCCCAAAAGAGGGAACCATTTATAAGGAGAAATTTACTTCACAAACTCTATGTATGAGGGACGTGGGGAGGGGAGAAATGAGGTCTGGGGGGCCGTGACAGTATTGCAAGGGAGGGGTGGGGCAAGCCTGGGGTGGCGAACTGCAGTGGATGTACTGTAGCTAATGGATGAGAAGGGCAAGTGGATGATACATATGCTGAGACGTTATTGATTTGGAGTTGGGGGGCCGGAGGGACTTACATGGGCTATTAAAACCTTGAAGCAGAGGATAACAAGAAAAAAACAGAGAAGAGGTTACACTTCCTGGAGTTCTTCCTGGAGCTGTCAGGGCCATTTCCCCAATATCCAACAGAAGTACCTCGACCTCAGAGGGTAGTTGGTCCAGGAGGTTGGCAGGTGGTTAGGATGGGCAAATCGGGTGCCCCATCACTCAGTGCTCACCAAAATATCACCTCCACAAACCATATCAAAACTATAAACAGGTATCTGCCTCTAGCTCCGAAATCAAATAAAGGGGCAGAGGACACTGCAGAGCAGGACACTGCAGCACAGCAGCTAGCACAACAAAACTCACCCAAAACAGGAACCAAAACAAAAAAAGCAAAAAGGAAATCCAAAACACTTCTGATCATAGGAGACTCCATGATTCAGGGAGTTGATACCTATCTCCCACCAGGGGTAATGGTCAGATGTTTCCCAGGTACATCAGCGTGGAGAGACACTGACCGCATTGCTAAAACTGTACAGGAAGCAGGAGAAAACATTGATGTCCTGGTACACCTAGGGACTAACGATCTCGCCAGCCGGTCAGTTGTGGAGACCAAGGAACACTTGACCAGGCTGGGTGACAAACTATCATCCATTTCATCCGGTATCTCCTTCTCTCTGATCCTGCCAGCCTGGGAGAGGGGGGCAGATGTACGGAAAGTCAGAGAAGGGGAGATAGGGGAGTTAAGCATGTGTCTCAAGGACTGGTACCAGGAAAAAGGACACAAGTAGGTAACTGGCAGCAGTTTTGGGAGTGAAAGTTCTTTAAATTTGATGGACTGCATCTGACTTAGGAGGGAGTCAGTGCATTGGGGCAGAAGTTTGACATCTTTGCAGAATATTTAAACTAGCAAATGGGGAGAGGGGTGCAGCACCCGATACGTAGGATGGGAAGAACACCTCTCCCCCCTCAGCTAGTGATCAAACAGGAGTTTGGCATGTTTATAGTTCATTTGCATTACCAGGTAAGGAAAAAGGTCCAGCTCCCTATACGATGCACAGGGTAAATGTCAGATCTTGCCCAACAACTAAAACACCAAAATGTGGTCAATGGAAAATCATGTACACAAATGCTCACAGTCTGGGAAACAAGATCCCAGGGCTGCAGGCAATAATGACAGAGGCTAAACTGGACCTAGTAGCCATTAGCGAGACATGGTTCACCAGTAACCACTCTTGAGAGACTTCAGTACCCGGCTATGTACTGTTCAGAAGAGACCAAGGTGCAAAAAGTGGGGGGTGGAGTGGCCCTTTATGTCAATGAAAATATCAAAGCTACAGAAATTCAGAATACACGTAAGGAGTCAGAAGAACTGTGGGTCACTCTGGAAACAGGAAATGGGAAAGCCATATGAACTGGGGTTGTCTACAGACCTCCAGACCAGGGGGAGTACATAGACACATTACTGTTAGAAGATATACAAAACATGACAGCTAAAGGGGAGGTTCTGATAATGGAAGCCTTCAACATGCCAAATACAGATTTATTTATTTATTTAGTTTTTGTTGACCGGGTAAGTGCACTAGACAAATTCTGCCTATTTTCAGGCATGACCCGGAGGAGGGGGATACAGATGAATGCCAACTGACCTTGAACCAGGTTAAGCTGTTGGTGGTATTTTTCGTGAATGGAGGAAATTTGGCCATTGCACCGTGGAAATTCCCCTACTCTTTCGAGAAGTGCCATGGGATCTTTAACATCCACCTGAACTACCACCAGAACAGGTAGATGGGACCTCAGTTTAACATCTCATCCAAAAGACGGCACCTCAGAGTGCAGCACCCCCCATGCTGCACTACAGTGTCAGTACTTGGATATTAACCCAGTGCCAGATGTGGGAACTGAACCCACAGCCCTCTGATCTCCCAGCCTCAGAAGCGAGTGTGCTACCTACTGAGCCACTGACACTGACAGATTGGTCAATACCATTAGGAACATCTGCCAGAACTAGACACATGGTGGATTCCCTGCAGGGGGAGGGCCTCAAACAACTGGTACAGCAACCCACAATAGACAGGACTATCCTAGATCTAGTACTGACTAACAGGGAAAGGATAACAGATCTCCAGGTAGAAGGTCACCTGGGGGCCAGTGACCATCACATGGTATGGTTCAATTTGGCCACTAGAACTAAATCATACCATTCCAAGGCAAAAATATGGGGATTCAGAGGAGCTGACTTTGATAAGATGGCCAACAGAGTTAAGCTAGCCCTGGCAAGAAGAAATACAGGTGAGGGGGTACAGGCAAAGTGGGCAAGCATTAAGGATGCAATACTTGAAGCAACATCCCATTGTGTTAGAGAGAAAAGGAAGAGCAAAAGAAGGAGGAAACCACTTTGGTTCTCAAAAACAGTAGCAGAAAAGGTTAGAGCCAAAAGGCTGGCCTTCGGGAAATATAAGGGAACGCAGCGGGATGAAGATAGGGAGGCATACCAAACTTCCCTAAGGGAAGCAGGAAAGACAGTAAGGCAGGCAAAGGCCCAAACCGAGGAAACACTAACACAAACAGTAAAAGAAGGTGACAAGACTTTCTATAGATACATTAGTGAAAGAAGAAAGTCTAGAGGGGTATTAAGGCTCAAAGAGAAAAGAGGGCATGTGAGGAGGAGGACCCTATAAAAGCATCTATCCTAAATAGATACTTTTGCTCAGTATTTACTGAGGAGAAGGTAGGGCAGGGCCCACAGCTCAGCACCATGGACAAGGGGGGGGGGTATGCACTAGGCCCTTCATAAAAGAAAGGGTCCTACAAGAGCTCAATAAGCTCAGGGTGGACAAGGCAATGGGACCTGATGGCATACATCCCAGGGTACTAAAGGAGCTAAGGGTGGAACTAGCAGAGCCGTTATCAGAACTGTTTAGTGAGTCTCAGAGCACAGGAGAGGTCCCAGAAGACTGGAGAAGGGCACATGTGATCCCGCTCCATAAGAGTGGTAGCAGAGAGGTAGGGAACTACAGACCAGTCAGTCTTACCTCAGAAGTGGGCAAGATTATGGAGGCACTCCTTAAGGAAAGGATAGTGCAACACCTGGAATCCATAGGAGCACAGGATCCAAGACAGCATGGGGTTACAACAGGAAGGTCCTGTCAAACTAATCTCATAGATTTCTTTGACTGGGTAAACACAGTGGTGGGCCAAGGGGGAGCAGCTGATGTCACCTACCTTGACTTCAGCAAAGCTTTTCACACTGTTCCACATAGAAGATTGATAAATAAGCTGGGTAGGCTTATGGTGGGTCAGAAGTTGGTCAACTGGGTGGCAAACTGGTTGACGGGCAGAAAACAGAGAGTGGTGGTAAACAGCATACAGTCAGAAGAGATGCAAGTCACAAGTGGGGTACCTCAGGGATCAGTCCTTGGGCCAGTCCTCTTCAATATCTTCATCAGTGACATTGCAGATGGACTGGAGGGTAAGGTTTGTCTGTTTGAGGATGACACCAAGATCTGCAACAGAGTAGATGATCCAGATGCGGTGGGCAGAATGAGAAGAGATTTGGATAAACTGGCAAAGTGGTCGGAAGAGTGGCAACTGGGGTTTAACGCAAAGAAGTGCAAGATCATGCACATAGGGAAGAGAAACCTTGAAGCCACCTATAGGTTGGGAGGGGAGTTGCTGGCAGTCACAAGGGAAGAAAGAGACTTGGGCATCATCATCACAGATGACCTGAAATCATCCAAGCAGACCACTAAAGCAGTAGGTAAGGCTAGGGGGATGTTGGAGTGTATTAGTAGGGGTATCACAAGTCATAAGAGGGAGGTAATAATCCCTCTTTACAAGACACTTGTTAGGCCCCATATGGAGTACTGCATGCAGTACTGAAGACCACACCTTCACAAGGACATTAACCAAATTGAGGCAGTCCAGAGAAGTGCAAAAAATGGTGCAGGGACTGCATCAGAAAACATATGAGGACAGATTAACGGAGCTCAATATGTATACCCTAGATAGAGCAAAGGAGGGAGAGAGGTGATATGATTGAAACATTCAAACACCTTAAGGGCATTAACAAGGTGACAGAGTCTAACATGTTTCAATATAAGAAAAATAGCACAACAAGAGGACACAGCATGAGATTAGATGGAGGCCGATTAAGGGGTAATGTGAGGAAGTTCTTTTTCACAGAAAGGGTGGTGGATGCATGGAATGGCCTACTTCAGGAAGTGGTGGTTATGAATACAGTGCAGGGCTTCAAACAGGCATGGGATAGGCATAAGGGAGCAATACAGATGTGTATGAATAGATAGGCCACTGACAGCAAAGGACGATGGCACATTTATAAGGTAGAAAAAGAAATGGGCAGACTGGATGAGCCTTGCGGTCCTTATCTGCCATCAACTTCTATGTTTCTGTGTTTTTATATTTCTATGAGACCAGTCTCATCAGGTGGTGCACTTGCAGTGGGGGAGTGGGGGGGATAACAAGGAGGGACTCAGACATCTCCGGTTCTCTGGACATGTCCATGGACTCAAGAGACAGGTGGAGGAGAAGATACTTGTTATCAAGTTTTTTTGTTTTTTTTAATGATATCATGCAGAACACCTGGGAGCGGGTACTCATTTGTAGGTTCCACATCAGTTACAAGAAAAAACTGAACAGGTACATAGCATTACATTACAAGGCATTACATTACAAGCAAGTACAAAATTGCACTGGTACAAAACAATACATTGCAAGCTAGGTAGACAATAAATTGGTGTGAATTACAAGATTGGGATAGCATTTAGCTTAAGGTATAATATTTAGACACTGCTACGGAATTGGTGAGAAGGTGCCTGCGTTGGAGAGTAAATCATACTTGTGGGGGGAGAAACAAAGTGGAGAACAGGCATAGCTGAGGCATAGTGAAGTGTATGTCTGTGTAAGGGGTTAAGAACAGACTTAAGGAAGGTTAGAGACAATGAGACTGGGAGAGCAGCAGATGGGGGGAATGAGGGCGGGGACAGAGAGGGGAATGGGTGCCCAGTGAGGAGGGGAGGGGAGGGGGGTAGATGCAGTGGGTGGGACAATGAAATGCTGTGAAGGTAGGTGCCCCTAGGATTAGGTGGAACACTAACGGCTACTGCTTTATCATGGCACAGTCTTGGGTATGTAAATGTTATGAATACTGTTATTGTTGTGTGGCTTGTTGTTATGCTTTTTAAACTGTCTGAGAATGTTGATACTATACATTCGAATATACACAGAATGTTCAACTATGTGTAGATGATATGGTCTGGGTTAACACCAATGTGCCCCTGGGGAAGGGAAGGGGGGAGGTGGGGATATACCTGTGTTGGGTGGAGCTTGCTCACCTCCAGACTCACCATAATAAGCTCTAATGGATGGGAAAGTTAAAATTTGCTCCTGGAATGTCCAGGGGGTAACCTCCCCAGTGAAACGGAATAAGATACTCACAGCTCTGAAGAGGGGAAGGGTACAGATTACGATGCTGCAGGAGACTCACCTGTCTCCTCGGGAACACAACAAGCAGGTAAGGTTCTGGGTGAGTTACTGCTATTCCAAGTCATACAGGGACACAAGAGGGGTGTGCTATTTTTGTCCATAAGGCACTCAAGTTCACAGAGGACGGAGTGATCCGAGACATGAAGGAAGGAAGATATGTGTTTGTTAAAGGGAAGTTGGAGGGAGAAGTAGTAAATCTGGGTAATAATTATGCCAGTGCGGTCCAGGACCCCACTTTATTTGATCAGGTGCTGGCTTTTCTTCAAATCTAGAGCTTCCCAAACCTAATTCCCACAGGGGATATCAACTGTATAATGGATGGAACTATGGACAGGTCAGGGAGGGGGACTAGAAGGGAACCTGCGGTGACTTGGTGGGGGGTGGGTTTGAGTGAGATGGACCTCGTCGATGCATGGCAAGAATCTAACCTGTGGAGAAGGGAGTATACATTTTATTAAAACCCACACAGGACATGGTCACGTTTTGATTATGTGTACATGCCTAGGGGTGGTGGTACACTCGGTTTGTCAACATGCAGATTAGACCTATCCTCATCTCCGACCATGCCAGGGTCATGGTTGCACTGCAGATGCCCACTGGGTCAAAAAGTGCTATGGGCTGGAGGTTCCCAAGCTATATGCTTAAGAATGAAGAGTTTGGGGAGTTCCTGCAGGAACAATGGAACATCTACAGAGGAGTGAACAGGGATACTGCCCTGAGCAAGGCCTGTTTTTGGGATGCCGAGAAAGCTTTTATGAGGGGAGTTGTAATATCATATATGGTGGCTAAGAACAGACAGAGGAAAGAGGAATTCAAGGAGTTAGAACAAAAAATTAAGGCACTAGAGATTCAGGCTTTCCATAACCCATTGGCGGATGGTTGCTTATATTACTGGAGTTTGTTAGTGGTGTATAGTGAGCTTACTGGTAGAATAGTATGTGTCTGGGGAGGTCTGTGGGTAAGGGGCAGGCCAGAATTGTGTATGGGGCATCCCAACTCCTCGATCTGAGGCCCTTCACTGACCTTCCAGTTTCCATCACTACAGCTTGCCACTATCGGGAGGTCGGGATTAAGAGGTCTCATTTTGGTCTGGTATGGCGGGGCACCCAGTGCCTGGTTGGGGGGGGGTGGATTGAGGTGATCGGGTGTAGAAGGCGCCCTGGGTATCAACAGAACCCAGGGAGAGGCTAGACATGTTTGGTTCTGGTCCCCAGGATTCCCACCAGACTGAGTGGGCTGGTAACCAAAAGGGCAACACTATCACCCAAGCCCCTGAGGGCAGTGCTTTGCAATGCCAGATCGATCAGGAACAAGACCGCAATTATAGCAGACTTGATTTCCTCGGTCAATCTGGCTTGCATCACCGAAACCTGGGTGGGTGATGATGCTGGTCCAGTCTTAGAGGTCATTGCCCCCAGCCATGGGGTATACTTGTAGTAGTGCACTGCCCTGTAGTGGAATGTAGGGCGGGAGTGGCTATCTGCTTTAGATCCAAACTTGGTTTCACCATGCACCCAGTGGGAAAGCTGGGATTCTTTGAATGTGTGGCTGTGTGTGGGGGTCTGGAAGCAGGTTGCAGGATTTTTTCGATTCACTGCCTTCTCAAAGTGGCATGGACGAACCTAGCAGGAGGTAGCTGACTTCATTGTCTGTGAAACACTGAAGTCCCCCAGATGTTTCATTCTGGGTGACTTCTATGTGTGGGCCAACGTTGAAATTTCTAGGCTAGGTTATAACCTCCTCCAGGTAATGTCATCCCTGGGCCTGTTGCAGGAAGTTTCTTCCATGACCCACCAAGGTGGTCACATGCTGGACTTAGTTTTCTCACTGGGGCTTGAGGTTACTAACCTGAAGACTGATCATGTCATTTGGTCCGATCATTGCACGGTGGAGTTATTGTTCGGGGCCCTGAGAGCCCTCCCCCTGCAGAGATGGTTAGCTACTGCCCTTTGAGGGGTTTGACCCCAGATGGATTTCTGTCAGTTGCTGATCTATCTAGTGTGGGTAGTGCTTGCATAGGGGGTATGGGTGAAGCCATTGCCACCTATAAAAAGGTGATGTCGGTAGCACTTGACTCTTTCACACTGATCTGTGTATGACCCAAATCTTCTCACTTGAGGTCCCCTTGGTTTGATGAGGAGCTCAAGGCGATGAAGACTTTGGTTCAGAGGCTAGATCACCTCTGGCGGAGGTCCGGGTCGGAGGAGGACAGACCGGCCCTGCGATCCCATTATGGTGAGTATCAGGGGGAAATCAACTGTAAGAAGGCAGTGTTCCTTTCCATGGAGATTGCTGCTGAGAGGAATCTACCATCCGTGCTTTTTTGGACTGTGGACAGGTTTTTAAATCCTGCCTGTCTACAGCCCAAGAAAGCTTTTTCCGATGCATTGTGCGAAAGGTTTGGTCGCTTCTTCTCAGACAGGGTGTCTGCCATGAGTCATAACATGGCCAACAGTGGTCCCCTTGAGCATCCGGAGAGCACTCCACCTGGTTTGGGGGGAGTTTAAACCAGTGGAGGCAACAGAGGTCACTCGGATTGTTCTCGGGTTGAGGCACACATGTTGTGAACTGGACCCGGTGCCGACATGTTTCTTAATGAGATGTGTTGACACCGTTGGCCCAGTGTTTTCCTTGATTATCTGGTGCTCGCTCTCAGAGGGGGCCTTCCCAGATGCCTTGAAGGAGGCACTGGTCAGACCCCTTCTGAAGAACTTATCTTTGGACCCTGATGTCAAGGCGAATTACCGTCCAATCTCCCACCTCCCATGTTTAGGGAAGGGTGTCGAGAAGGCTATGGTGCTTCAGCTTGACGCACACCTTGTGGCCTTTGATTTGTATGAGCCCTTGCAGTTGGGGTTTCGGGTGAGGCATAGCATGGAAACTGCATTTGTTTGGGTGCATAATGACCTCCTCAGAGCAAGAGATCGAGGTGAGGGGTCAATTCTCAGTCTCCTCAATCTCTCTTCAGCTTTTGACACAGTAGACCATTGTGTGTTGCTTGATCGCCTGAGAGAATTCTGTGGACTCACTGGCACGGTCATCTGCTGGTTTGAGACCTTTCTCACAAATAGGAGGCAAAGGGTAGTGATGGGGAATTTCTCGTCCTCCCCCAGCCTCCTGTTGTGTGGAGTTTCTCAAGGTTCATTCTTGTCACCAATGTTGTTTGCTGTCTATATGCTGCCCTGGGTGAGCTTATTAGGAAGTACAGTTTGGGTTTTCATTTCTATGTGGATGATACCCAGCTATATCTTTCCTTTGCCCCTGGAACATCGAATGTTGTGGAAGTGCTAAATGTATGTCTTGCTGAGATCAACGACTGGATGGCTGCCAGCTGGTTGTGACTGAACCCCAATAAGACGGAGGTACTGGTGGTAGAGTCGAACAGACGGTGCGATAGGAGGGCCTCAGGTGCAGAGACAGGCTTGTTCCTGGGATATGTGCCTTTGAAGGCCTCCTCTAGGGTGTAAGATCTTGGTGTGACCTTTGACAGAGGATTGATATTTGAAGCTCAGGTGCTGTCCATTGTACAGACCAGTTTTTACCATCTTAGGAATATTGCCAGGATCAAGACCCTAGGTCTGCCCCTAGACCTCCCCATCTTAGCACATGCCTTTGTGATGTCAAGGCTTGACTACTGTAATGTGCTGTACCTCAAGATCTCTGGAGGTATCCTTCGCAGGCTGCAGCTAGTGCAGAATGCAGCTGCCAGGTTGTTGACTGGGCAGTCGAAGTACTGCCACATCACACTGGTGCTGCGTGAACTGCACTGGCTGCCAGTCAGGTAGAGGATCCTCTTTAAGGTGGGCTTGCTCACCTTTAAGGCCCTACATGGACTGGGCCCTGGCTACCTGTCTGACCTTCTATCATCCGTTGCCTCGGTCTGCTCCCTCCGCTTCTCCTCTAGGGGCCTCCTCACAATTCCCAGGATGAGGTTGAAAACTGCTGGTGACAGGGTGTTTAGTGTCACCAGCTCTGTCCTGTGGAATTCGCTGTCACCATCTATGTGGGAGGCCCCTTCAGTGGAGGTGTTTAAGGCCTGCATCAAGACCCACCTATTTAATCTGGCCTTCCCGGACACTGTATATTAAATTTTAGTTCGGGATGGCCCATGCTAGTACTGTTTTAATCAGATCTTATTTATTTAACTGTTGTGGTGTGCTTTACTGTTGACAGTTTTAATATTTGATGGTTGTATTTTTCATATAAGGTGCCCAGAGCCCAGATTGGGTGCCTGGAAAAATAAAATTTGCTTTGCCTTGCCTTGCAGTTGCAGGTTGTCAAGGAGGCAACGGAGGGAGTTTACAGGGAATTTAGGAGAGGGGTGGAAACCACGAACCTCTGTGCTCAACTGAGATTCTACAAGTGGGGCAACAAGCCCAGCCCGCTGCTGGCTTGCCTGGTGCAGGGAGGCAAGAAATCTAATGTGGTTGCCCCTATTAAGACATGGGCAGGGCTTGTGATCAGCAAAGTGGAAGGAATCAGAGAGGAGTTCTTGCAGTTCTATCAGACCTTATATGCCAGCGAGTGCAGGGACAAGGAAGATGGTATGGAGGCCTTTTTGAGGGACTTGCACCTTCCCATCCCCTCTGGGGAGCAGATTGCCCAGTTATGCACCTCACTTAACATTGGGGAATTGAGGAGGGTCACTGCGGGACTCACTGCTGGTAAGGTGGCAGGACCTGATGGTCTGCCTGTTGAGTATTATAGGGCACTGTGAGACGGGATCTGGCAGGATATGCTGGGCACATTTCAGGATGCAGTGGAGGAGGGGGGTACTACCTTAGTCATGTGGGTTGACCACGATCACAGTGATCCCAAAGGTTGGAAAGGACCCCACTAATTGCGCAGCATATAGACCCATCTCCCTCCTGAATTGTCATGTCAAAATCTATGCCAAAAGAAGGCCCAGTGGCATGGAGGGCTGAGGCATCTGTGCCTTACCTTCTGCCACGCCGGTGACCTGTGTTCATGGTGTGAGTGGGCCACTGGGATTCGGCCAGGAAGGGAGAGGATTGAGCATCCGTAGGACAGTTCTTCTTTCCCAGGGAGGGGAGAGTACAGGGTCGGCACTTCCCTGACACCTAGTAGAGGCTGGATGCCAGCACACCATAGATCCTGTATGCAAGCAAGGGGGGTGGAACAGTTAGCCAGTGTGCTGTAAGCGGAAGCATGCACAGCTCGGCCATTGCTGACATTGTATGCTCCACCCAGGGGGAACAACTGGAAAACCAGGAAAAGAAGTCCCAGATCGAGCAGTATGAACAGCCACCCTCTGCAGGCCCCGACTCTAAATGATGCTTCCCCAGAGTCTGAATCCTATTTGAGGTGAGTCGAGTTAGGGGCTCCTCCTCACCTTGCCATGGAGGAAACCATGGGGAAGATGGGACAGCTGCCTGATGTAGGGTGCGGGGCTGGGTGGGTGGGTGGGTGGCTGAGAGGTATGCCAACTAGTGGGGACCTGGGAAGAAATAGATTAACTGAAAAAAAAAATCCACACAAAAATTTTGGCTCGGAGGCTGGAGGATGTCCTCCCTACCGTGGTGGGGACTAACCAGACAGGCTTCGTCAAGAGCCGCCATTCTGTGCATAATGTGCACAGGCTCCTGGGTACCCTGCAGTGAGGGGAAGGGCTCAGCATCCAGGGGGTGCATGCATGCTATCCCTGGATGCCAAAAAGGCCTTTGACAGAATCAAATGGGCTTACTTGTTCAAAGTGCTGGAGACCATTGGCCTGGAAGAGCAATTTGTGGACATGGTTATGGTATTGTACCAAATGCCAAGGGCCTGTGTGCTGCTTAATGGGAAACTGTCACAGGTTTTCAGGTTGGAAAGAGAGACCTGGCAGGGATGCTGTTTGTCCCCTTGCTGTACACCTTGGACATTAAGCCCCTGGTGGAAGCCATAAGAGGCTGCACAGTCGTGAAGGGGATAGGGGGTTCTTGGAACTTGGTTCATAAGGTGTCTCTCTATGCTGATGATATGTTGCTCTTTATTACAGAGCCTAATACTACAATACTGGCAATAACACAGATCATAGACCGGTTCCTGGAATTTTCTGGTTATAAAGTGAACCAGAGTAAATCAGAGTTGTTGGGTATAGGACCGGCACCGGTAACAGATATGAAGATTCATGGGTATAATATAGTTAATACTCGCATGAAATACCTGGCCATGTAGGTGGGATACTTCTTCTCATCATTGTATGAGCTGAAATACAAACCACTACTGAGAAGTATAAAAACAGATCTGGGTAGATGGCAGGGACTGCCCATATCACGGTTGGGGAGGATAAACCTCATAAAGATGAATATCCTGCCCAGACTCTTTTATCCCATGCAGATGCTACCCTTTGGTTTGAGTCACCAGGACTTGAGGAGCATGGATAGACGGTGTCCACAATTTATCTGGGGAGAGAAGAAACCCAGAGCAAAGCTAGCCAAACTGTGATGCCCATGGCAAAAGGAGGACTGGACTTCCCAGACTTTACACTTTATTTATGGGCGGCATAGCTTAGTCTCATGTCAGAATGGGTAAAGGGGAGGAAAAGGGCTACATGGGTGACTATGGAGTGGGCGGCCTATGACCACCCTACCACAACACTCCTAAAAAAGGACTGTGTGAAGACCTCCAAATGACTTGGGGGGAGACACACTACTTGCTGGATGCATGGTAGCCATTTGGGGTAAAGTCAAGAAGTTTGATGGGGTGAGGGAGACTCACACCATACTGGCACCATTAATACAGAACCCAGAATTTTTACTGGGCCTAGAGGATCTAGGGTTGATGCAATGGGCACAGGCTGGGATGAACTGCCTAGGGGACCTCTACCAAAATGGAGTGCTGAATGACTCTGCAACACTCCAAACTCAGTTAGGTCTCCTACACAGTCATCACTACCAGTTTCTGTAAGTCAGGGATTGGGCTTGTCAAATTGAGAGATTTGGCCCGGATCGGTCCCTGCTCTTCCCTGTAGACTTGGTGGTATTGCAAAACTGAGTAAACCCTAAGGGCCTAAAGGGGCAATGGCTAGGCTATATAAAACATTGTGAGACCGAGCACCAGACCTATCTGGCAAGGTAAGAAGACAATGGGAGGCAGACCTGGGTCTTTCAATACCTGAGAAGGCCTGTACTACCACATGCCAGACCCACATGAGGCTGCTGATCTGCAACAAGTACAAAGAATCTCAGTATAAGTTCCTGCAGAGACTGTATATGCCCCTCCTGGTGGTTAGTAAATTTCACAGCACAATCTCGCCAATCTTTGCTAGATGTAAGGGATCAGTAGGAACATATTTTCACTACTTCTGGGGATGCCCACAGCTACAGAGATTCTGGGGTGAGATAGCGCAAGAGATTAGCACAATATAGGGAACTCAGATGAACTTGGACCCCATGGCAATGTTGTTGGGGTTGGAGGACACTAGAGCAGAGGACTGGGATATTTATCCTAGGGTGATAAGGATTATGCTGCTGATGATGAGACAGTGCATTCAGCATACTTGGGTTTCCTGTGTATAACCACCAGGGAAATGTGGAAGGACCTTATCAAGAAAGTCCTCCACTAGAGTACCTCAGCTATGATCTCAATCAATCAATCAATCAAAATCTTTATTTATCCAGGCGGGCACCATTGAGCAAGGCTCATTTGCAAGGTGGACCTGGTCATGAATACATCAAAGTACAGTACAGAAGCAGGTATACAAAAAGCAATAATATACAAGGAAGAAAAAGTATATACAGTGTATACAGTACAGTACAAGGTTGAAATAAATAAAAAAATGCATTATTTTACAATTGAAGAAGTCAGCAGATGTACAATCAACCATAGGCATACAGGGGTTATAAGCAGAGATCTTTTGAGTGAGGCAGACGGCAACTACACATATAGGGGAAAGAGGCTGTGTATGGGGTGGCAGGTTAGAGAGGTAAAGTAGAGGAGGGATATATTACTGATGACTGGGGGAAAAATTGAGTTAAAACCATAGAAAGTGATGATGGCTGTCGTGTACTTGTTTATTATGATAATGACGGAGGAGGATTATATAATTGGGACACTACTGTGGATGCGGTGGGACTTTAGCAAGGCTGGAGTGGACAGGGAAGGGTGGGTGCAGCAGGAAAAGTTAATAGGGAAAGAGTGAGAGCCAGGGGTAGAAACATAACGAGCGTCAGGATGGAAAGGGGGAGTTGCGGAATTAGTGGGCTAGCGGTGAGGAAAACATTTGCAAGGTGCTTTCATGTAGCGATCGTAGAGCGCCTTGAAGATATTCAGGCTAACAGGGGAGCTCAACTTCAAGTTCCTTTGTAAACCATTCCACAATGTGGGTAAAGAAAAGCTTAGAGCAGCTTTGCTGAAATGAGTTTTGACCCTTGGAACTTGGAGGGCAATTAGGGAACAGCTCCTTAGAGCATAGGTGCCAAACACACTCCGGGGAATAGAATCTGAGACATATGAGGGGAGCTTGTTGGTCACCACTCTGAAGGCCCGTAGGGTGGCATTTCCATTCCTTCTATAGTGAAGGGAAGTCCAGCCTAACGATGAGTACAGGGAGCAGTGGTGTGTGGAAAGTGGAAGGCCAGTAATGAGCCTGATAGCTCTGTGGTAGAGGGTGTCCAGCTTAGCCAGTGCAGAGGCAGTGCAGTGGCTGTACAGTAGGTCCACGTAATCTATTAAAGACAAGAAAGTAGCTTGAGTCAGTTGAATCTTGGCCTCCTTTGTGACCAGGTGGTTAATTCTGTAGAATAGTCCTAATCTTTGCCTTAGTTTCTTCTGTAGTTCTTCGAGATGGTCGGCGAAGGAAAGTTTATGATCGAGCCAAACTCCTAGATATTTGAATTTAGCTACATACTCTAGCGTTTCTCCAATAACAGTGGTAATTTGTGGGATAGCTCCCCAGCAGGAATTGACGCATGCAAGGAGGGGGAGAAAAGCATGGCTTTTGTCTTTTTCGCACTGAGCAAAAGCTTTTTGTTTATGAGCTGGTATTGTAGAAGGTTAAATTCAGCTTGGAGGTCTTCCCAGGCTGCTTCCAGCATGGGACAACTCAAGTACAGTACAGTGTCATCCATGAATAAGTGGATGTTGGCTTTTTTGATGGGGTTATTGATGATGTTAATGTAGACTGCAAAGAGGAGGGGATCGAGGATAGAGCCCTGGGGCACACCCCTCAACATAGGTTTTAATGGAGAAAGATGACCTTCAGCTTTAACCTGCTGTTTTCATTCTCCGAGGTAGTCTGCAAACCAGCACATAGATTTATGGTCCAGGCCTAAGGTGCTTAGGGAGGAAAGAAGCAGGCTGTGATCAACTGTGTTGAATGCTTTACTAAGATCCAAGAAAACAGCACAGACATGCTTCTTGTTGTCAAGGTCTAGGAGCGAATCATTGGTCACCTTAGCCAGGGCTGTTATGGTGCTGTGCTTTGCTCTGAATCTAGACTGAACTGGGTTTAATAGGGTTCTGGATTCTAAGTATACCCCTAGCTGGCCACGCACTATTTTTTCTAGTAATTTAGACAGGATGGGGAGGAGGGAGATCGGTCTGTAATTATTTAGATCGCAGGGGTCACCTGCTTTTAATAGAGGGATGACATGGGCTATTTTCCATTGGGGGGGGAGGCCACCCTGGGAGAGTGACATGTTGAATGGGTGATTGGCACCACAAGCACATGGTAGGCACATTTCAGATAGTATGGCTCTATGAAGTCGGAGCCTGCTCCCTTCCTGGTGTCCAGTTGCAGCAGTAGGTCTTCCACCTCTTTTAGAGAGACAGGCAGGAGGGAGAAGGCCTCCTTGGTAGAGGGGGACTCATGGGTTGGTGGGCTCTGAGCTGTGCGGAGGTCATTGGCAGGAGAAGCATCAAATGCTAGCCCTGCCATTGCAAAATGGTTATAGAGGGCTTCCAACGTCTCTGATTGGTTAGCGATAACGCTGCCACCAGACTTCATTTTTGCTGGAATGGAATTACCAGGTGCCTGTCCAGACATGTCTTTTAATGTTTTCCAGAGCTTTGAAGGATTTCTTGAGGCAAAGGCTAGCTCCGAACGATAGTAGGCGGCCTTGGCTGCTCTGACCAACTTGGTGCACTTGTTACGTGCTCTCTTAAAAAGACACCAATCCGAGTCGTTCTTGCTTCTTCTGGCTTTTTTTCATAAAGTATCCCTTTCTAGCAGAAGCTTTGAGCTCAGGTGAAAACCAATGGTAGGTGCTGCTGCTGACCCGCACCTTAACCAAGGGTGCATGCTTATTTAAAGCCTCACTTAAAATATTGTAAAAAATAGTATATGCCCTGTTAACCGTTTTGGCTAGGAAGAATTCCTGCCATCACGGTGAATGTTTCAAGTTGTGGACGTAAGCAAAAAAAATCAAAGTTGAGTTTGCACCTCTTGATAGAGAACTTTGCCACAAACAGTGGGTTGTGCACGGATCTAATGGTGGTGATTATACAATGATCGCTAATGTCTGAGAAAAATGTTCCGACATGAGAGAACAGGTGTGACTTGCTAACCAAAATTACACCTAAGAGGGAGCTGTTGTTAAGGTTATTTTTATTTGGGCAAGTAGGCTCGCCAATGAGTTGCACCAGCCCTAGAGTGTCACAAAAGGATTTCAAGGGAGCTGATGCACTTGATAGCCAATTGTAGTTCAGGTCGCCAAGAATAATGGTTTCCAAGGAACTGAGCCCCAGTACGGAACTGAGGTGAGACAGGAGATGAGGCCTGGCAGAAGGGGGCCTGTAGCAGCCTATTACACAGAGTGCAGTGGAAGGAGAAAGTTCAATCTTTAGGGTCAAACACTCGAATTCTTTGGGGGAGGATGATGCGTCTATGCATGCGACTGAGTATTTGTCCCTTACATACATTGCTACCCCACCTCCTCTTGATTGCCTATCCGCTCAGAAGAGTAAATAATTTGGGATATTGATTTCATTGTCTGGGGTGGCTGGCCTAAGCCAGGTCTCAGTGATCACTAGGACGTAAGGTAGGGCGTGGCTCACCCAAGCCTGGATAAGGGTGAACTTTTTCAGCAAACTACAGGCATTAAGATGCATAAAAGACATTCCTTTGATATCTGCCAGATCTGATGGAGAAGCAAGATCTGAGGGTGTAGGGGGGGAAATTTTGAGACCCAGTGGGCCCTATTTTTGGGTACACTGTCTGTGCTAGAGGCAGCTTTGATCCACTTACCAGGGTGAAAAACAAGGAGGGGGAGGCGACTGGGGGATCTGAAGATGAAGCCCTGCTGTATGGACAGGGAGACCAGAGAGGTATTGTTCCATCTGTGGGACCCCCGGATGGAAAAGGTAGAGCCAGAAAACTCAATGTTTGGGTGTATAAAGATGAGTGTGTGACAGTAAAATGTTTCTTGAAAAGTTTTCTTATTTCTGTATCTACATGTTTGTTTTCTGGTTGAGTGGTTTTCAGTAAAATAACAGTTACATGCCAAGGATAAAATGGACCGAGCCTACTGAATGGGTATAATCAGGATTAGGACAATGCTCCACGAACTGGAAGGGGTAGGGGAATGCTCAGGACCCACTAGGGAATTCTCGGGCATATTGCACTTGTGTTCACAGTCACTGTGGTACAACAGAAGGTATGGGGAGGGGGGATACTAGGATGTATAAGGATTGGATGCTTGCATGTGGATGTTCTAGCAAGTCACATAAAAGGAAAACAAACTGATTGTACTACAACTGTGGACCTTGGTTCAGTGTCTGTATGTAAAGTATGTTTTTTGTTCTTCACTACAAAACCAATAAACAGAATTAAAAAAAAAAAGAAATTATGTCTTAATGATAAGAATTTAATTTTGAAGGTTTGCTTCAGCTGGCTTTAATTCTTTCCTTGTGAAGGGGAGCAGCCAAGGTAGAGCAGGTGATCAGAAAAAAATGTTACATATTCCATGCAGCAGAATTAATTTTAATTGCAACAGTGGGAAATTAATTAGCTTCTGTCATTCATGCATCTCTCCTCTTTGGAAGCCAGGTCATCATAGGCATGTACTGTTAATTTTGTTTCTTCAAAAAAAAAGGTTTTGTAAGTGAGGGCCGATGATATCATGGGGACCAGGGTGCTAGTTCAGTCAGGCTAGTTTTTTCTAGTTCCATTAGCTTTACTTATTGGGAAAATCCCTTCCCATAGGGTTACCTATTGACACTGAAGAAAGGATACATTCTGGGGATGTATTAGTGAAGTAGTCAGCATATAGTCTAAGGGTAACTGACACTAAGCTGTACCAAGAGGGTTGGTTATTCTATTAATAAAACATCACTAACACTTGCCTTTTGTACAGCATACCCTGTGGGAAAATCACAGCAAGGCTAAGACTGCACACAGGGTTTCTTGTTATTTATGCTTCTATTTTACAGCTTCATGCAATGAGATGGCAGGGCAATGCAATGAACCTTCAACCAGTGGCTGAGATTATGACAGCTGCTCCAGAAGCAGGGAGGTATCCCTGGGGAGTCCCAGCTTAACCTGGCTGTAGATAGTAGTCAGGAATAATGGAAATCTGTAGATTCACATAGTTTACCTTGTAGGCACTTGCATATGTTAAGGAGGTAGTATTCCATTTATATACCCCCCTGAACATGTGTAAGTGCCTACAATGTAAATTATGGAAATCTACAGAGCACCGCTGCTCACAATTGCTATCTATAGCCATTAGAAGCCATGTAGCCTCCTTCTATACTTAGCATCATCAAAACACTGATTTTTAGGGATGGGACTGTGATGGTGGATAAGCAGCTTTTTTGAACATGGAAGTCAGATTGCAGGTAATGTAACTTTATTTTCTTATAAATGCCTGCAATATAAAACTCAACTTATCTGCAGTTTAGGTCCTCGGGCAGGCAACTCCTTACTAAGAGATGCCTGACCTGAGGGCATGTTGGTGTCAGCTGCTCTTTAAGTGTACAGTAGGCACAGAGATGGGGGAAGTAGTGACCCATCCTGGTGGACCAGCTGCACTTGTACATCCTCCTTCTCCACATGAGGCAAGAAGGATCCATGCCGAGAGTTGTGGGGTAGCTTGTAGCATTTTTGGGCAAGGTTTCTAGGTTACAGGCCAGGCATTTCAGTTTCGCCATGTGTTGGACAAGGCTCTGAGGGGCCCCGGGGGATGATTCACAGGAGTATAGCACCTACTCTTTTCATAAGTGCTGCCTCACACACTGGATAGATGGCTGAACAGATGTGAAAATCCAGTCAGTGGGATGTCTGAAGCCCCAAACTGTTGAGATTTGTGGGCAACCGCATCTGCTTTAGCCTTCTGTTTTGTTTTGATGGAGCATGACTTCTGGGGCAATGCATTGTGTGTGGTTGAATCGCTGGACTGTCATGATTGATGAAATAGGACTTTTTTTTGGCACTGAATATGGCCGAACATGCAGATTGTGTAGTTACACGTGATTCAAAGGCAGCATTGGCACCAAGCTCTCAATCCCAGCACAATTGAAGAGAGTAGACTGTCTAGCATGGCCATGGAGGGGTTATGGACTGCATATGTGGAATGATGGTGCAACATGTTGAAACACTGGAAAAAGTTCCCCAGCCTTATGTAAAGATGGAGTGCATTATCAGACTTATGGAATGACAGGTTCCTAGTGAACCAATGGTGTATTTGGGAGGAAACCCTGGCATGATGTGCTTGGTTGAGGATGAGCATCAGAGGGTGTTCATCCAGTGGGCAAGCAGCACAGGATGCTCATTGTGTGGCAGCATGGTAGTCTTGCAGACTAGTACAGTGGGGAGAACAGTGAGTCTTGCATCTTTGCAGGCAGATTACCCTGAGACTGTGGAGAGGTGAGGTCCTGTTGGCTGGTTCCAGTAAGGGGACCAGTTTGTAGCCCAAGGATAACCTTCAGGATCCAGTCCACAGTTTACGGTACCCTCTGATGGGGGACAGTGCCTTGGTGACTGGTCCATGTAGAGACATCCTTCATACCTTGAAGGCAGGAGTCCCTCACGAGGTTGTACCCAGTGTCAGCCCACCTCCAAAAAGGGAGGGATGGGACAGTCATAATATGTATTGATCTGTAATACAAAAACAATCTGCTATGCATACCTTGCTGTGAACATCACACCTAATTGAATTATATGTTACATCCCCCCCCCAATTCTAATTGGCTGTCAGAGGATACTGTTTGTCTTGTTTGTTCAAGTGTAGGAGGGGGTTGCAACTTATAAGATAATGGAAGTGGCTACAAGGGATTGCAGCTGGCAAAGTTTGTCTGTCGACTTACCCCCAGACAACACCTAAGCAGGCAGGGGGCTAGTGTCTGCCCAATAGAGGCTGGGTCAGGTAGATGGACAGGGTTCCTAGGAGGCAGAAGCTACCTGCTTGAAGGGAGGAGCCTGAATTATTTAAGTCAAAGTGTCTGGGTTCTTTGCCCTCTTTCAGCTTCTCCCTTCCGGTGGATATCTAACCAAACCCTCCCCTCGAAAATGCAGGAGTGTGGAGCCATGAGGTTAGGGAACTCACTGTTGCATTGAGTGGTAAGGAATTTTATGTTTTCTTTCCCCGTGTGGTTTTTTGTTGTTGTTGTTGTTTTTTTTTTGGTTTTTTTTGTCTTCTCTGGTGAGTTTTGTTTAGCAGTTGTTAGGTTGGGTGGGTCCTCTCAGTCATGTAAGTCATAGCAGCATGCTAGTCTTGCAGGCTAACACAAATGGGGGAACAGGGAATTTTGCACCTTTGCAGGCAGATTACCCTGAGACTGGGGAGAAGTAAGACTTTGATGGCTGGTTCCAGTAAGAGGGCAAATTTGTAGTCAGAGAATAACCCTAGGGATCCAACCCACAGCCGATGGCACCCACTAACGGGGGTGGGTGCCTTGGTGACTGGCCCATGTAAAGCCACTCCTCATACCTTGTAGGCCGGAGACCCTGTGAAGTCATACCAGTGTGTCATCCCCCTCCAAAAAGGGATGGGAAGACTATTCATAATATGTATTGACATGTGATACAAAGACAATCTGCTATGACTACCTATCTGCGCATATCACACCTGATTGAATGATATTTTGCAGTTTTCCACCAGTTCTAATTGGCTGTCAGTAAATACATGGCTGTTGCCATTTCCTGCAAGTGCTCTGTTAGTCTCGTTTGTTCAGGGGCTGGAGGGGGTTGTGACCTACAAGACAACATTCTTATGAGTTTGGAGGAAGGGAATACAATTAAAGTAGGGAACAATGAATGGTAATCTAACAACATCAGAAATATCAATGGGGCCTCTATGTTATTAGTCTTGGGGAATAATTTGGATACCAAAACATTTAGAAAAGGCATGATTCAGCGCAAACACAGTTAAAGCTCAAGACATACTGCAGTATATATATGCATGAGTCTCTTAAGCTGTACATAGATAGCGTATTGTAGTAATCAAACTGTCAGTTTGATCATGCTTGCTGTTTAAGAAAATTTACCATGTAAATATTACTTGAAACCAATTAAAATGAACCAGCAAAATTAAAAAGGTTTATGAAAATCCAAGTCTGGCTCAATACCCTCTGGGTTATCGTCTGACTGTCCAAGGCAAACATCCATATAGACTTTGTTGCAAATCGTCTCAACAAATGGTTCTTATTACTGTATAGCTAATACATATTCAAAGTGACCACACATTATTCTAATTGAAACTTCATTCCAGAAGAAAAATAAATAAATTCTCTTGATGTGCTTTAAAATACGCAGTACAATGGTTGACCTCATAAACAATTGGTGTCTAACAGTGAAGGTTAATTTTCTTCAGTAGACTAAAGACAACTGTTTAAAATACAATGAAAGTTGTGTATGATGGACACTAAGAAAACCAGGATGTAACAAGATCTACACCTGCTCATTCACTAAGTTTTAATTACATTTCTTAAAAATTCCTTTATATTTTCTTTGGCTGCTTCTGTTAGTGCATGTGGCATATATTAGAAAATCAACTAAATCAAGTGAACTCCCCCTTCCCACATTACTTGCTTAATCTTCTCTATCCTTCCCAGCTGAACAAAGTGCCAACAGTGCTTCATTCACTCTTCAAATTGCTGCCATCTGCACTTAAATATTATGGGCAGGATTCACAAAGAAAGCCAAAAATCCTGCAGCTGCAGAAAAAAGGCCTTTCAGCACTGTGGAAATGCAGTTGCATGATATTCATAAAGATATTTTGAGCAGGTGCGGAATTCCGTAAAATCCCCACAGCTGCGGAAATTGAGCAAGTGCTGAAAATCCGCAACTGCGGATCCACAGCTGCAGAAATAGCTTAGGAGGCACAGCAACAGTGAACCTATTTAGCTGGAGCAGCAGACTTTAACATTGCTGCCTTAGCATGAAGCTGAAAGCTCCCACAAAGAGACCAGCAACCAGTCCCTCAACTGGGACCACTGCAGCACCACAGGTACCAATAATACCATGGCACCACAGTGGCTGACTGCCACTGCTGGTCCTCCCTCCCTAGGTTGTTCCTGTTGCTTGCAAGGGTAGCATTCGCTGCAGGCTGGTCTGGCTCTACTGTCTGTGGGGCTCCGTCATGGGCTGCACTGGGTCTGGTGGTTGTTGCTTGTTGCCATATCATGGCAGTGTGTGCTGTTGTTGCTGTAACATCAGCCACTGCTATACTCACTGGGATGCTATTACCTGTCCCTCACCTCCACCTTAATTGATTCCAATTATTGGGGCACTACTGCAATTTGATGAGGGAGAGTTACACCTCATTCCACTGTGTGTAACATTTCTTCTGCAACTGCAGAAAGAAAATGGTTGTGAATAGCCTTTCAGGGGATGTGCCTTACTTATCTCACACCTTTTTTTCCTCAGGGACTTCTGCAGCTGCACTTTTTTCCACATTCTGTAGTGTTTTTTTTACATAGCAGCAGAGGGTTTTGTGAATAGCACTCAGTGCAAATTCCCCTTTGTTTCTATAGCTACGGCAGTTTTAGGGACTAGGGAAGGTTTTGCACCTTCAGAAAGCTTTGTGAATCCAGTCCTATACCTTGCAGTGCCTTGTGCATACTCCAGTTGTGTTTTGATTTGCATTTAAAATACTTGTTGCTCTACAGATGCTTTGCCTAGCTCATCTTGTTCATTTTGTTGCTACTTAAAGAGTAACTGGCATGATTTTCCTGTCTTTTGCAGGCTCTCCCATATCTCCAAGACGTTCCTATTTGGCAAACCACAAGGATTCCAGATTGAAAGGTCCATTTGGGAAAAAGTTATTTAACATTAAAGATGACCTGCAAGCACTTTTTGAAGTTGCCCAGCCACCAAAGTTAATGTCCTGACATCAAGTTGGGATCTCAGTAATGCGACTCCTTGTGAAAGTGCAGTCTGCTAGAAAGCTTTCATGTGATTACTTCTATGGTATTCAATATTTCTTCAGGTGTGTGTCTCCTAATTTTACAGATAAACGACAGTTGTCCTGTTTCTCTCCTCTCCCCCCCACCACGCGATCGCTGATCACTGGCCCGATTAAAAATGAAATACATTTCTCTGGTTCCAGTGGTCCCCCCTCCTCCGTAGTCACCAATAGCTGGCCTGATGACAAAAAAAAAAGTTTCACTGTTGTCCAGTGGTCTCTTCTCCCACCCGTACCCATGTCTGATGTGTATAGAGGTAGTCCCTGGTGTCCAGTGGTCCCTCCCCTTACCAGCACCTATATCCAATTTGTAATATTTCCTGGTGTCCAGTGGAGCCCCTATTCCAATCCCCTGCAGGTGACAATGACACCATTCCCTGGTATCAACTATTTCCCCCCTCCCTATTCCTGATCTCTAGTATGTAACATATTGAAAAAAATATATCACAATCCCTGGCATCTAGCGGACCCCCCTCCTGATCCCAGATCCCCTGTGTATGATATCTGTTCAGTTTCGTAGTGTCTAGTGGACCCCCACCTAGCACTTAGTGTCCCACTAACCTGCCCCCTCCCCAAGCCCTGAGCTGCGACTGGCACAGCCCTCCATTCTCCATAACGGCCGGCCACCAACTGAGCTGTCAATGAGCGCGTACTCTATACTGTATATGCACATTGATTGACAGCTCACTGGAGACCAGAAGGGAGATATGATAGAGATTTTCATGCTCCTGAAGGGAATTATCAAAGTGAACTGAGGGGAACCTGAATACTAGTTTGTAGTCACAAGGACATGAGTGAAAACTGAGAAGAGGGAGGTTCAGGAGGGGCATGAGGAAGTATTATTTTACAGAAAGGATGGTGGAGCCATGGAACAGTCTTCTAGCTGAAGTGGTGAGTGCTAAAACCATTGATGGTTTTACGCACAATTGGAACAGAATGAAATGTATAGTGGGGGGCTCAGGGTGGCAGACACTTAGAGGAGAATGGGGGAATGGATGGGGAGAACTAGGACCCTGAAGGGACAGTAAGTGCCAGGGCTAAATTGGGAACTTAGCCAGACTGGATGAACCACTGCTCTTTTTCTGTTGTCATTGTCTTATGTTTCTATGTTTCCATGACTGTACATACAGTATGACTTTAACTTATTAAAAGGCAGTAATATGGCTGGCCCAGTAGTGTGGAGGGCTACCTCACCTCATCTCGTCTCCTGCCATGATGACTACCCAGGTTTGGAAATGGATGTGGGTCACTCGGTGGCAGGCTATGGAGGGAGGATTGAGCATCCCTAGGACAACTCTTCTCCCTCAGGGAGGGGGGTTACAGAGCCTCACTCCTTGCCAGCCTCGTGGAGGAATCTGAGTGGCAGTGCAGTGCGGTCATGCAGGGGGAAAGAATGCACATAGGGGGTTTCTCCATGGAGTCAAAGATTGCATATCATGTCCATAGCATGCACGGCACACCCTCGGTGTAAAATTGAGGAAAAAAGCCCAGACACAGGATGACAACTGACTCCATGCAGGCTCCACATCGGTGACTGAGCACCTCCAAGGAGATCCTCTGGGTGAGGGTGAGCAGGAGTGAGGTAAGCCCAGAGGCTAGGCAGCTAAGGCAGATGAAACATAGAATTAAAAAAAGAAAGTCAGTAATACAACAGCTTTTCAGTATATTTTTTGAAGAGTAGTTTGCCACAAATACACCTCTGTAGTGAAAAATGAAGCACATTTAGATTCAGTTTTCTTTCAACCCCTATAGCAGGTTGGGTCTACACCTATCCACAACATTCCTCAGTTCTAATAACAGAATGAAGACGCGTCCATTCGTGGTCCAATACAAATACCATAAAAGAAGGATCCGTGACATTCATGCCCTGTAGCACCATCAATGTGATGTCACCACCTGATAGTACACATGCTCTGGCATCGCATCAATGGTATAACAAGATCAAATGTTGCTAAAAACATTCCTTGTGCACAGCGCAAATCAGCTTATACTGAAACCAACTTTTACTGGAAAAGCCAGCTTGTACTCAACATGCAGGAAAATGTAAGTACTTGTCATACACTAATAAGTTTTAAACACCCTCAGATCCATATACTGTGTTACAAAAATAACAACTAGGTAACAGTGTGTTTTCTTGGCTATAGTTCCATCTCAAGGTTTTGTTGATATGTTAGATCCACTTGGACTTTACTGTTGTTGTTTTCATGTCACTAGAAGCTCTCAATGAAATTATAGCCTTATAATACATAGTTTCCTATCTAATGATATCTGGAATGATGATACCCTTTTACTAGAAATCATTATTCATTCTCATTTTACTTATTAATTTATTTTACAGTTTTTGGCCAGGAATAACACACTAATCCAAAGTTGTTTGCTGGTACATCCTGGGAGCACAGGGAAGTTAAGTGATTTGCTCATGGTCATACAGTATGCAAGTGATGGCCGTGGGAGTCAAACCCAGGTCTCCAGGTTTGCAGCTCAGTGCTCTTAACCACTACTCTATAGTACCTCTCTTTAAAGGAGAGCACTAAATCTTTTAAACACTGCACGAGACATGCCATGGTCCGGGCTGGTTTTTACCATAGCCTAACATCTCCAGCACTAAATCACATCTAGACCCTGCTGACCTGGCTATGATAGTTCATGACTTTGTTACCTCTAGGCTAGACTGTTGCAATGCTTCATACTTACAGCTATCTGGAGGTTTACTGTGACACCTGCAGCTGGTCTGGAATGCTGCAGCCTAGCTGATTGTTAACTCCTCTCATATGTACCATAGCCTGTTGGTGCCACGTGCACTGCACTGGCTGCCTGTGTAGTGACCTATACTTTTTTATTCCATTTTAGATTGCCCCTTATTTCCTGACTTCTATGATGCCCTTCTTTTTGCAATTTCAGTCTGCTTTAGTACCTATTTTCACATTAGAAATAATAAAAAGAGTTCTCCTTTTAATATGGCTTGGACCAGGTTTTCATCAGTATTCGCAGCTGTTTTTGTACATAAGAGGCTCTATATTCAGAAATGGGCAAAACCACGTGCAAATATTTGTGCTTGGTTTTGCGATAGCACAGGTATCCAAAACTGCTATATTCAGTGGAATAGTGTATAGGCGCTATTCCACTGAATATAGAGCCAGTGAGACCCTGCGCTAAGACACCTAGCGCCGGGCAGACACGGCCCCCACAATAGGGTGGCACAATGGCTTGTGCCTGTGCAAAAAGTCCCATATTAAAATAGAAACATAGAAGTTGATGGCAGATGAGGACTGCAAGGCACATCCAGTCTGCCCATTTATTTTTCTGCCTTATGAATGTGCCATTGGCCTTTGCTCTGTCAATGGCCTATCTATTCATACTCATCTGTATTGCTACCTTATGCCTATCCCATGCCTGTTTGAAGCCCTGCACTGCATTCATATCCACCACTTCCTGAGGTAGGCCGTTCCATGCATCCACCACCCTTTCTGTGAAAAAGAACTTCCTCACATTACCCCTTAATCGGCCTCCCTCTAATGTCATGCTATGTCCTCTTGCCCTGCTATTTTTCTTATATTGAAACATGTTAGTCTTTCCCCTTGTTAATGCCCTTAAGGTGTCTGAATGTTTCAAACATATCACCTCTCTCCCTCCTTTGCTCTAGGGTATACATATTGAGCTCCATTAATCTGTCCTCATATGTTTTCTGATGCAGTCCCTGCACCATTTTGGTTGCCCTTCTCTGAACTGCCTCAATTTGGTTAATGTCCTTGTGAAGGTGTGGACTGCAGTACTGCATGCAGTACTCTAGATGGGGCCTAACCAGTGACTTGTAAAGAGGGATTATTACCTCCCTCTTATGACTTGTGGTACCCCTACTAATACACCCTAACATCCCCTAGCCTTACCTACTGCTTTAGTGGTCTACTTGGATGATTTCAGGTCATCAGAGATGATGATGCCCAAGTCTCTTTCTTTCTTGTAGCTGCCAGCAACTCCCATCCCAGTCTATAGGTGGCTTCAGGGTTTCTCTTCCCTATGTGCATGATCTTGCACTTCTTTGCATTAAACCCCAGTTGCCACTCTTCCGACCATTTTGCTAGTTTATCCAGATGTCTTCTCATTCTGCCCTCCCCATCTGGATCATCTACTCTGTTGCAGATCTTGGTGTCATCTGCAAATAGACAAACTTGATCCTCCAGTCCATCTGCAATGTCACTGATGAAGATATTTAAGAGGACTGGCCCCAGGACTGATCTCTGAGGTACCCCACTATGACTTGCATCTCTTCTGACTGTATACCGTTTACCACCACTCTCTGTTTTCTGCCTGTCAACCAGTTCGCCACTCAGTTGACCAACTTCTGACCCACCCCGAGCCTACCCAGCTTATTAATCAATCTTCTATGTGGAACAGTATCGAAAGCTTTGCTGAAGTCAAGGCAGGTGACATCAACCACTCCCCCTTGGTCCACCTCTCTGGTTACCCAGTCAAAGAAATCTATGAGATTAGTTTGACCTTTGACCTTCCTTTTGTAAACCCATGCTGTCTTGGATTCTGTGCTCCTATGAATTCCAGCTGTTGCACTATCCTTTCCTTAAGGAGTGCCTCCATAATCTTGCCCACTACTGAGGTAAGACTGTATGGTCTGTAGTTCCCTACCTCCTCCCTGCTACCACTCTTGTGGAGCTGGATCACATGAGCCTCTCTCCAGTCTTCTGGGACCTCTCCTGTGCTCAGAGACTCACTAAACAGTTCTGATAATGGCTCTGCTAGTTCCACCCTTAGCTCCTTTAGTACCCTGGGATGTATTCCATCAGGTCCCACTGCCTTGTCCTTCCTGAGCTTATCGAGCTCTTGTAGGACCCTTTCTTTTGTGAAGGGACTAGTGCTCACCTCCCTCCCCCCTGTGTCCATGGTGCTGAGCTCTGGGCCCTGATCTACCTTCTCTTCAGTAAATACTGAGAAGAAGTATCTATTTAGGATAGATGCTTTTACATGGTCCTCCTCCTCACATGCCCCCTTATCTCCTTTGATCTTAGCAATGCCCCTCTGGACTTTATCCTTTCAGTAATGTATCTATAGAAAGTCTTGTCACCTTCTTTTACTGTTTGTGCTAGTGTTTCCTCAGTCTGGGCCTTTGCCTGCCTTACTGCCTTCCTTGCTTCCCTTAGGGAAGTTTGATATGCCTTCCTATCTCCATCCCGCTGTGTTCCCTTATATTTCCTGAAGGCCAGCCTTTTGACTCTGACATTTTCTGCTACTGTTTTTGAGAACCAAAGTGGTTTCCTTCTTCTTTTGCACTTCCTTTTCTCTCTAACACAATGGGATGCTACTTCAAGTGTTGCATCCTTAATGCTTTCCCACTTTGTCTGTTCCACCTCACCTGTATTTCTTTTTGCCAGAGCTAGCTTAACTCTGTTGGCCATCTTAACAAAGTCAGCTCCTCTGAAGTCCCATATTTTTGCCTTGGAATGGTATGATTTAGTTGTAGTGGCCAAATTGAACCATACTGTGTGATGGTCACTGGCCCCCAGCTGACCTTCTACCTGGAGATCTGTGATCCTTTGTCTGTTAGTACTAGATCTAGGATAGCCCTGTCTCTTGTGGGTTGTTGTACCAGTTGTTTGAGGCCATCCCCCTGCAGGGAATCCACTATGTGTCTAGTTCTGGCAGATGTTCCTGCTGGTATTGACCAATCTGTATCTGGCATGCTGAAGTCTCCCATTATCAGAACCTCCCCTTTAGCTGTCATGTTTTGTATATCTTCTAACAGTAATGTGTCTATGTCCTCCCCCTGGTCTGGAGGGCCTGTAGACAAACCCAGTTCTTATGGCTGTCCTATTTCCTTTTTCCAGCGTGACCCACAGTTCTTCTGGCTCCTTATGTGTATTCTGAATTTCTGTAGCTTTGATATTTTCATTGACATACAGGGCCACTCCACCCCCCACCTTTTTGCACCTCGGTCTCTTCTGAACAGTACATAGCCAGGTACTGAAGTCTCCCAAGTGTTGTTACTGGTAAACCATGTCTCTCTCATTGCTACTATGTCCTGTTTAGCCTCTGTCATTAATGCCTGCTGGTCTGAGATCTTCTTTCCCAGACTGTGAGCATTTGTGTACATGATTTTCCATTGGCCAGATTTCGGTGTGCTAGTTGTTGGGTGAGGTCTGGCGTTTCCCCTCTGCATCGTATGGGGAGCGGGACCTTTTTCTTTACCTGGTGATGCAAATGACCTGCAAACATGCTGAACTCCTGTTTGACCACTAGCTACGGAGGGGGGGTGTTCTTCTCATTCGACGTATGGGGTGCTGCACCCCTCTCCCCATTTGCTAGTATAAATATTCTGCAAAGACATCAAACTTCTGACCCAATGCACTGACTCCCTCCTTAGTCAGATGCAGCCCATCAAATTTAAAGAACTTTCTCTCCCAAAACTGTTGCCAGTTCCCTACAAATTTGTGTCCTTTTTCCTGGCACCAGCCCTTGAGCCACAAGTTTAGCTCCCCTTTCTCCACTTCTCTGACCTTCTGTCCATCTGCCCTCCTCTTCCAGACTGGCAGGTTCTCAGAGAAGGAGATGCCAGACGAAATAGATGATAGTTTGTTACCCAGCCTGGTCAGGTGTTCCTTGGTCTCCACAATTGACCAGCTGGTGAGATCAAGGAGTATGCAAATGAGCCCATTGGGCTTGCAAGGTGCTAAGCGACCATTTGTAAGCCCATTATGAGTCCATTTGCACAGAGAGTGAGGCAATCCTGCCCGACGCTGCTCCCCCCTGATTGCCCATTTCCAGTGAGCTATCTCTGATAGTCTAGTGGTGCCCCCCCACCCCCGATCGCCATATTGTTATTCATTTTAAATATCCCTGGTAGTCTAGTGGTCCCTCCCCATTCTCCGATCGCTGTCCTGTTAAATATTTGAAATATCCCTAGTAGTCTAGTGACCCCCCATTCTCTTATCACTGTCCCATAAAATATTTGAAATATCCCTGGTAGTCTATTGGTCCCTCCCCGTTCACCAACCACCATCCTGTCAAATATTTGAAATATCCCTAGTAGTCTAGTGGTCCCTCCCCCTTCTCATTCTCCAATCGCTGTGCAGTTAAATATTTGAAATATCCCTGGTAGTCTAATGGTCCCTCCCCCTCACTATTCTCCAATCATCATCCTGTTAACCACTTTAAATATCTCTGGTAGTCTCATGGTCCTTCGACCCCTTCCCATTCTCTGATCATTGTCCCAGTCATCACTTTAAATATCCCTGGTAGTCTAGTGGTCACTCCCCCCTCCTTCATTTACGGATCGCCATCCCCGTATAAATATGTGAATATCCTGGTGGTCCAGTGGTCCCTCCCCCTGCTGATCACAGTCTTGTTTACAATAAAACCTGTCTCCCTGGTGGTCTAGTGGTACCCCCACAAAACAGAAGGTAGTGCTCCACCACCCTGCTCCCCCATCCCAAAACCAAGCCGGCGACTGGCACAGTCCTCCTCTCACCACCATGGCCAGCTGCCAACAGAGCTTTAATGGAGTGTGTGCTGTATACAGTATGCACTCCATTACAGCTCAATCAGTGGCTGACCATGGTGGTGAGAGGAGGACTGTGCCAGTCGCTGGCTCATGTTCGGGATGGGGGAGTGGGGTGTGGAGGCACTACCTGCTGGGGTGGGGATGTGCCACTAGATCACTAGGGAAACGTTTTACTGTAAACAGGGCAGCAATTGGCAGGGGGAGGGACCACTAGACCACCAAGGTATTCACATATTTATACAGAGACAGCAGTCAATGAACAGGGAGAGGGGAGGGACCACTAGACTACCAGGGATATTTCAAATGTTTAATGGGATGGTGATCAGAGAACAGGGAGGGGGCAGGGACCACCAGACTACCAGGGATACTTCACAAGAATAACAGGCAGCAACTGGCATCAGGGAAGGAGAGGGATCATAGGATCACCAGGAAATTTCTTATATATAACCAATCCAGAACAAATGGTTTGACACCTTTTATTGGACCAACAAGGATGTTACAAAAAGAACAAAGAGCTTTAGCTTTTGAACCAACAAGTCCTTCTTCGAAAGCCTAATGAGAGTTATTTAGAAAATCCCATATTATTAACACTTAGAACTTGCATAAAAAAACAGAAATAATTCTCATTGGTTAAAACAGGCCTTCAGAGCATAATTAAAGTGACACTGGAGAGCATGAATATCTTAACTGTGATTTCAACTGAACTAAACTTAAAGGTCAAAGGTTGTCCAGAGATAACAGCAGTCAGAGAGTTCAACCCACATATATTATACCATGTATCAGTCTAATGGATAACAAAACACTAAGATTTTCTGCTCACTAAATTATATATCGAGTGAAGAAACCTCCCGAAGACACATACTTCAGGAGTGAGATAACAGTACACCAGTAAAAACCAGCTTCAACTCTGCTCAGAACTCTGTTAGTAAATACAGCCTATGACAATAAAATGACCCTGGAGAAACCAACTGCAAGCCAAAATGTTACATATTAGCAAGTAAAAAAATAATAAAAAATAAGACCCAAAAATACAGCATCAGAAATTATCTTTACATGGCATATACTGTAGAATGATGAAAGTGATGTTTACCCAAAGTGAGTAAGTGTATCACACTGATGAAAGTACAACTGGCTGGAGATATACTCCCAACATACTCTCAACAAGCTATTATGTTCCAGAAACCTCAAACCTTTGTTGTAACAAGATTTTATACAGTACATGATAATATCAATTGTCTGTGTGAGTGCCAGATACAAAGAAGTGCTAGTCAAGGACTTTGTATAACCAGGGACAGCAATTGGTGAGAGGGGGACCACGAGACCACCAGGAACCACTGTGTTGGGGGTCAGGGGGGCCACCACACTTCCTCTGCCTACCACTAGGGTTGCACAGGAGTAAGTTGGGGATTCAATTGGCGGTATATTCATCATGCAAGGTGACTGGCCAAAGTAGCCTTGTGTGGTATATATACTCTGAATATTGGACTGTGCCAATATTCAGGTCCCCACTCCTTTATTAACATTGTGCCCATCTTTGTCTTTTGCCTGGACACGATCTGAGTTTGCCCACACTAACTGGGCTTTCAATACTGTATTACACTTCTGTGCAAAGCCCAGTTTGTGTGAGAAAACTCTAATTTGTGTTAGGGCAACATTTTGAATATCGAGCCCCAATTGTTTGAAATCACTTCTGTTATGACTAAAATGAACTATAATGCAGCAGTCAGTGCTCCCCGACCTTACTGGAAAATAGGTGTTCAAAAACAGCTGCAAATATTGATGAAAACCTGGGCCAAGGTATGTTAAAAGAAATACTCCTTTTATCATTCAAATGCAAAACAAAGTAGTAAAGCAGACTCAAAATGGGGAAAAAAGGGTATCATACAAGTCAGGAGAGGAGGGACAATTAAAAATAAAATAAAAATGTATGGGTCAAAATGTTGACTAATATCATGCACTGCTGCTTTAACTTTCAAGATATGCTTGAAAACATTCTAGGCCCTACATGGTCTGGTACCAGACTACTTAAAAGACCTCCTAGTTTCCTACCACCCAACTCGTCCCCTCTGCTCTTCTGATGTGGGCTTTTTGTCTCTCCATTTGTCTCAGTTGCGACAATCAGAGGACAGGGCATTCTATCTTGCAGCTGTTATACTTTGGAATGCCTTACCAGCATATATCAGATCTTCCTGCATGGCTGATGCATTTAAAACCTTCTTGGAATGTATTTATTTCAAGAAGCATTCCCAGACTGCTCTTAATTATTGTTTAATGTTGTTTTGTATAACTGTAAATTGTTAATTATTCTTTTGTTTTAGCTGTCTTTACTCATGTTGCTGCATTTGATTTATTAATACTATTGTGAAGCACCCTAATCCCTTGAGAACAGGTGCTTTATAAATAAAAATGTCTTGCCTTACCTTAAACACATGCTGTGCAAATACGTTTTTTTCCCCAAGGAAAACAAAAGAAGAAAAATAAGAATCATAAAATACAGTATGATGCCTGAAACTGTCAATGACGACAAGACACACAGCATTTCCTGGAGATTAATGCTGAAGAGAGTTCAAACCTGAGACTGAGTCAAGGGTCATTGGCCCTAGCAATGCATCAATTTCTTAAGCAGCAGTATTTGTTAGTTGTCAAAAACTCTCATCATACATTTTTTTTAGCAAAAATGTATTTGTGTCATGCTAAGATTCCTAGTCCGTGTATTTTTAGTTTTCCCGGGTATTGTTAAAACAGCTTTTACAGGTAATTTTGCAATTGAGTCATGTCATCACAGTTGGCTGCCACTCACAATTTTTTAAAATCTCTTCTGCTGAAGCTACCTGTTAAATGTTCATACTGAGGATATGTTAGGATGGTGCTTAGTTATGTTTCTGATGGTAAATAGCACAGCACTGTACCAAAATATTTACTTTTTTCATGGCTGACATTGCATAGGAGTGGAAACTTTTAAAAACTTTAAAATAATATATCTTGGTTCAGGAATGAAAAAAATGTGCATCTTAATAAATCTGAAAGACAAACATTATTGTTAAAAAATAAAAAAAACTGTATGCGGTGCGGCTCCACCTGGACATGGGCAGGGGGATGGTCATAACCAGGACAAGGGTCCTGGACTTTAAGAGGGCTGACTTTGGTAAGATGGGAGAAATTCTAGTAGGTCACCTTGCTGGGATCAGAATGGAAATGGATGTAGAAATGGGACTGATGGAGACGATGCGTGAGTGTGCCAAAAATCAAAAGTAAGAAAACTATAGCCAAAAAGCTCAGCTGGGTTGGAAAGGAGACGGCAAAAGCTATAGGTGACAAGAGGGTAGCCTTCTGTAAGTACAAACATACTCAGAAGGAAGAGGATAGAGTGGATTATTCTGCTACGTCAAGAGAGGTGAGCAGAATGGTTAGGGTGGCAAAGGCTAAAAAAGAAGTGCAGCTTGCACAGGGAGTAACAGCAGTGGACAAGGTGTTTTATCCAACATATAAGGGAGAAAAAACCCACCAAGGATGAAATAGAAATACAGACAAATAGACATTGTCGACAGATAAGGATCGCCAGGCCCATCTAGTCTGCCAGTAATAGATAAGATTTAAAAAAAAAATAGTGTGGTTTGGTAGGGGGTAGTGAAGGGAAAGCAGAGGTACTTAACAAGTACTTCTGTTCAGTCTTCACTACAGAGAAAAACGGACCAGTGCCACAAGGGAACAGGGGAGTGGGGACAGGGATTTGGGAAGTCACATATGGCGTCATTCGGGCTGATGGGGTACTTAAGGGCCTGAGGGCCTGAAGGTGAATAAATCCCCAGGACCAGATGGTGTGCACCCAAGGGTCCTACTCCTAATGAAACTGGTAGAAGCTCCAGCGGATCCCCTGGCAGACCTGTTTAACACCTCCTTGGAGTCAGGAATTGTGCCCTGTGATTGAAAAATGGCACATGTGATGCCTCTCCACAAAAGTGGGCTGAAGGATGAACCAGGAACGACGGGCCAATCAGCCTGACCTCAATAGTGGGCAAGCTGATGGAGACCATCCTGAAGGGGAGAGACTAGTGAGCTTTCTGGAGGATAATGGGATCCAGGAAGGACATGAGGCAGTATGAGTTTATGTCAGGGAGGTCCTGCCAGATGAACCTCATTGACTTCTTTGATTGGGTCACCAGGACAGTGGACAAGGGCCAAGCCTTTGATATCCTGTATCTGGACTTCAGCAAGGCCTTCGGCACTGTACCTCATAGGTGACTGGTCAGGAAACTTGAAGACAATGGGGTGGGCTGGGGGATAAGTTTATTGGGTGGGTCAGAAGTTGACAACAGGACAGAAGCCAAAAGGTGGTAGTTGGGGGGGAATTCTCAGAAGCTACGCCTGTGACTAATGGGGCCCACAGGGCTCTGTGCTCAGTCCAGTATTGCTTAACAAACTCCATTCTTGCTGGTATGGATAAAGGCCTCATCACCTTAACTATTTTCATAGACCTGGAAAAGGCCTTTGACACTGTCTCCCATGCACTCCTCCTAGACAAGCTCTCTCTTGCTGGGCTCTCCACCGAAGCCATCAGCTGTTTCCTTTCCTACTTGGTAGGTAGGTCCCAATCTGTCAAAATAGGTAACTCCACATCTCCCACCCTCCCAGTCACCACTGAAGTCCCCAAAGGCTCAGTCCTTGGCCTGCTCCTTTTTTCCATCTTCCTAAACAACCTGCCCTCAACCTGCCCACACACATCCATCCACATGTGTGCGGATGACACAGTACTGTATACATCAGGCCCCTCGACTGTTGATGTGTCGACCAGACTACAGCAGAACTTCAAAGATGTTCAGCAATGGTTTCACGCAAATCAACTCTTTCTCAACACCAAGAAAACAGTCTCTATGACCTTTGGCATGAGGCAGAGACTCTCTCGGCCCTCCACCATCCCTTCCTTCCACACCCTGGACGGGACTACTCTGGAGGCTTGCTCCTCCTTAAGATACCTCAGGGTCTGGCTTGGCCAGCACCTCGACTTTTCTGTACATGTTGATGACATGCACAAAAAGCTCCACTCCAAGTTGGGTGCCCTGTTTCACAACCGTGGTTGCATCCTGCTGCCAGCCCGCCACACCTTTGTACAGAAAATGATTCTCCCTATCTTTGACTATGGGGATGTAGTCTACAGTGCCGCTCCCAAGCCCACTCTAGCCAGACGGGACACCCTCTTTCACTCTTTCTGCCATTTTGCTCTTGACTGTCCTTCCAGTACTCACCACTGCACTCTCTACCGGACTCTCAACCTCCCCTCGATCTATGACCGTAGACTGACCCACTGTGCAAGTCTCACGGCCAAGTTCTGGTCCCAGTCCCTGCCACCTTACCTCACCTCTGCCCTATCAGCCCAATCCCTTCCAGCGTACCACCCTTGAAACTTTGACACCCGCCTCATGGACATGCCATGCGTGTCCTCCACTGCTGATCAGGCAGCCTTCAGGCATCGCATGCCACAACTGTGGAACTCCCTCCCTGATTCCGTCTGACTCTTGTGCCCAACACAACACCCCAATCCTCTCTTCACAGCACATTTCTCCTCCTCCTGTGCTTGCAGCTAACTGTCTAGGATACATGCAGGTTATCATTGTTAAGCTCCTGTTATGGCTAAGTGCCTTGTCCAAAATATAGTTGCATGATTTATTTATTTAGGTTTTGAAACGTAGCCTGTTGTCTCAATATTCTTGCATTCTAAAGTATCGAACTGTAACTACATTGTTCTATTCATGTGCTATTGTACAGTTGTATATGTATATTGTATAATGTATATCCTATTCTCCAATGTCCCCATCCCCAGGACGCACCTGGAATTGAGCAGTACTCTGCTCAGTGTGCCTTCCTGGTAAAACTTTTTAATAAATAAATAAAACATATTATTATAAGTGACATCATGTATGGGATCGGAGTAAGATATGCACATTCATGGATGACACAAAGCTCTGTTGGAAGAGTAGACACAGAGGAGGGAAGACAGGAACTCAGGGAAGACCTGGCTAGGCTAGAGAAGTGGTATGGCATTTGGCAACTGGGGTTCAATTCTTAAAAGTGTAAAGTTATTTATTTTTTTATTTTTATTTTATTAAATTCTCAGATTACAAATACCTTTGAGCAGAAACTGCTCGTTTACAAAGGTTCCACGTCAAAGGATGAGGGGCAACATACATACAGAGGTAGTAAAAGAATGCACAGTAAACAACCAAAACAACTAAAAGAAAAAGAATAAAGATATACAGTTATAACATGCTTTGAGATAATATTCATACAATGAGCAGCCTGAGTAGGCAGCTGGCTGCGGTAACAATAAGAGATAGAAGGCACAAGAGGCAGTTAGTATTGCAGGCGTGCAACTGGGAGAGGAAGTAGGCAGGCTAATGGGCCACTGTCAGAAGGTGGTGGAAAATGTCATGTATCAGTGGAGATGCGAAGCAGGAAAGGAGTCACAAGGAAGGCCCGGTGCCAGAGGGAATGAAACTGGGAAAGGGCGGGCTGTGAGACATGAGTGAACTGGGAGGTGTTTAGAGAGATCTCTATTCAGAGAAACAGTCACATTGAGTGGTAGAGGTGAGGTAAAGTTTGAGATTCCTTTTGAAGGGTCCAAGTGTAGTAGAGGAAAGTGCTTCTTTATTGAGGGAATTGAACTGTTGAGTGGTTCTACAGATAAAGGACTGCTGACCCATGGAGTTATGCACTTGGGGAGGGCAAAAAACCCATGGACCAAATACTGGTTGAATACTGTGCAGGTAACCAGGTCAGAGGAGGAAAAGACCTGGGTATATTATCAAGAATGACCTGAAACACGTGGCACAATGCAGGAAGGCTGTGGCAAAAGCAAATCAGGTGCTGGGCTGCATAGCCAGGGGAATCACCTTTGACTCGGTCTCCCATACCCTGCTTCTTTACTCATGGGAGCTAGACTCACCATACCCCTTGCAGTACAGTGGTTCAAATCCAACCTCAAAAACAGGCAACAGTCAGGATCGCGAACTCCACATCCCTCTTTCTCCCCATCCTCGCTGGTGTTCCCCAAGGGTCAATCCTAGGCCCAATTTCAGTCTCCCTTTTCATCAGTGATTTCCTGCAGTCTGCACAAGGTCCCATATACATATGTATGCAGACGACACTATACTTTTCGCATCTGTCCCTGTTCTAAGTGACGTCCACTCTCTACTACAACAACATGTGATCTTGTTTTTTGCAAACAGTCTCAAAATAAATATCTCTAAACTGTTTCCATGACCTTCAAGTCAGCCTCAAAACTGGAAAGAATGCCCAGTCCCCCTGTAATCACCACCCTGGCTGGAAACACACTATACACCATCTCTTCCTAGAAATATGACTAGACCCCCTGCTAAACTACTCAACCCATATAGATGCCATAGAAACATAGAATTTGACGGCAGATAAGGGCCGCTTGGCCCACCTAGTCTGCCCATTTTTCTACCTAACAGATAAGCTGCAGATCCTAGTTAACCAACAGCTTACTTCCTCCTACCCCCACTAGGACTGCCTTATGTCTGTCCCATGCGTTCTTGAATTCCCCCACTGTTCTTGACTCCATGACCTCCTCAGGGAGGCTGTTCCATGCATCCACAACCCTCTCTGTGAAAAAATACTTCCTCACATTACCTCTGAGCCGTCCCTCCTCTATTTTCAAATTGTGCCCCCTTGTTCTTGCACATCTCTTTTTCTGAAAGATGCTACCCTCTTGGACTTTGTTGATTCCCTTGAGGTACTTGAAAGTTTCTATCATGTCCCTTCTCTCCCTTATTTCCTCAAGGGTGTACATATTAAGCTCCTTTAGTCTTTCTTTGTATGTCTTCTGGTGCAGACCCTGCACCATTTTGGTTGCCCTCCTCTGGACAGCCTCCATTCTGTCTATGTCTTTGCGGAGATGGGGTCTCCAGAACTGCACACAGTACTCCAGATGGGGTCTCACTAACTGTCTGCACAGAGGGATAACAACTTCCTGTTTTCTACTGCTGATACCTCTTCCTATACATCCCAGTATTCCCCCAGCCTTTCTTACTGCCTTTTCACATTGCTTGCCCACCTTTAGGTCATCTTATATAATTACCTCCAGGTCTCTTTCCATTTTTACTGTTGTCAATATCTCACCCCCCATTGTGTACGCTTCCCCTTGGTTTTTGTTTCCCATGTGCATTACCTTGCACTTCTTTGCATTGACTCTGAGCTGCCATACATTTGACCATTCCTCCAACCTTGCCAAGTCCCTTCTCATCCTTTCCACTCCATCTTGTGTATCAACCCTGTTGCAGATCTTTGTGTCGTCTACAAAGAGACATACTTTTCCTTCCAGTTCCTCTACAATGTCTCTTATAAAGACATTAAAAAGGACCGGTCCCAGTAGTGAACCCTGTGGTACCCGCTAGTTAACCCTCCTTTCTTCACTGTGTACTCCATTTACTACTACCCTTTGCTTCCTGTTGTCTAGCCAATTTTTTATCCAGGCTACCACCTTGGGACCCACTCCAAGGCTGGCTAACTTGTGTATTAATCTTTTGTGTGGGCCTGTATCAAATGCCTTGCTAAAATCTAGGTAGGCCATGTCCACAGCCCCTTCCTGGTCTACTACTTTGGTCACCCAGTCAAAGAAATCTGTTAGATTCGTCTGACATGACCTTCCCATCGTGAATCCATACTGCCTTGGGTCCTGTGCCCCACTGACCTCTAGGTACTCAACAATTCTTTCCTTCAGAAGTGATTCCATCATTTTCCTACCACTGAGGTCAAACTAACTGGTCTGCAGTTTCCTGCCTCTGTCCTGCTCCCACTTTTGTGAAGGGAATCACATCTGTCCTCCTCCAGTCCTCGGTACCACCCCATCCTCCCATGATTTGTTAAAGAGTAGTCAGCGTGTCACTAGTTCTACCCTTAGTTCTTTTAGAATTCTTGGGTGAATCTCATCAGGCCCCATTGCTTTGTCCACATTCAATTTTATTAGTTCTTTCAGAACCCTTTCTTCTGTAAATGGACTGGTATCACCCCGTCTTCAGAGTGTTTCTCTTGTTTGGTTTAGGTACCTGCCTTCTTCTTCCTTTGTGAATACTGAGCAGAAATATTCATTCAGTATCCCTGCTTTTCACTGTCACTCTCACCCACTCCCTCCCTTTATTAAGCCTCAGCATCCCTCCTTTGGTCTTTCTTCACTCCCTAATGTACCTATAAAAGGTCTTATCCCCCTTCTTAACAGAACTGGCTATCCTTTCCTCGGTTTGGGCCTTTGCTATTCTGACTGCTTTCCCAGCCTCTTTCTGCTTTAACTGATAAAGTTCTCTGTCCTTCTCCTTCTGCGTTTCCTTATATTTCCTGAATGCTATCCTTTACTCCTTAACCTTCCCTGCAACCTCTTTTGAGAACCATAGCGTTTTTTTTCCTTCGTTGTGTTTTATTGATTTGCTTTACACAAAGGCTTGTTGCCTCTGTGATGGCTGTTTTGATTACTCCCCATTGTTCCTCCACCCCTCCTTCTTGCCTGTTTGCTAGTGCTTTTCTGAGGGGCACTCTCTCATTTTCCCAAAGTCAGTCCTCCTAAAGTCCAGTACTCTTGCTTTTGTATGGCTTGATTGTATGGCTGTGTTAATCGTGAACCACGCTGTTTGGTGGTCGCTTGTTCCCAGATGGCTACCCACTTCTAAATCTGAGATTCTTTCTCCATCTCCATTTGAGAGTACCAGGTCTAAGATTGAGCCCTCCCGAGTTGGTTCCAATACTAGCTGTCTGAGGCATGCCCCCTGTAGGGCATCAAGAATGACCCTGCTCTTGGATGTGCCTGCAGCAAAGGTGCTCCAGTTAACAACTGGCATATTCAGGTCCCCCATCAACAATATCTCCCCTTTTTCTGCCATTCTAAGGAAGCCTTCTATCATTTCCTTGTCCATTCCCTCCCCCTGAGATGGGAGTCTGTATACAACCCCCATGCGGATTGTGGTACCATTTCCTGTCTCCAGGGTGACCCAGAGTGCCTCATCTGCTCCCTGTTTACTCTTTAGTTCTGTTGCTTTGATCCCTTCCTTTACATAGAGAGCTACTCCTCCTCCTCCTCCTCTTTTAACCTCTCTGTCCCTCCTGTAGATTGTGCATCCTGGTATGTTGACATCCCAGTCATGGTTCTCTGTGTACCATGTTTCTGTGACTGCCACAATATCCAGGCAACCCTCTTCCATCAAGGCCACTAGTTCAGGGAGCTTGTTACACAGACTACGGGCATTGGTACTCACTTTGAAGCTCCGTCCAAAGCTTGGTCTTCTTTATAAAAACCATGACTCCCTCCCATTACCTGTTAGATGCACAATGCTAACAAAAATGATCACTCCCATCTTTGATTATGTGGACATTGTGTACAACACCCACCCCCTCCACCTCACCATCCAGGCTGGACTCCTTATTCCACGCTTTTTGCTGTATTACAACAAATTCCACTTTCAGAACACACCACTGCATGGTCCTTTCCTCTATCAGGCTAGTGCCCCTCTCCCATCGCCATTTTGCCACTCCATTTCTTTTATTTCCAAATTTTGGTTCGACCTACTGCCCCCATACCTGGCCAAGAAACTAACCCCTGCAGCCTTTTCTCCTTACTCGCTGTGCTGTAGGGATGCCCACTCCTTCTCCCTCCCCAAACCATCCTCATTAGCTAGCAAATCTACCTTCTACTATCATCTTCCCTATCTATGGAACCAGCTTCCCCAGCCCCTCAGAAACTCACCCTCACACGACTCCATTAAATCTCAACTTTGTCAACTCCCCTTCCCCACCTGTAACTGCAGCTAGTCTGCATTTAGCCAAATGAACATGATTTAAACTTCAAAATCTCTGTACTGTATATAATTGTATTCAAGTAACTGATTGTAAAAAACTGTATATATGCAACTGAATGTAAATAACTCCTTTGTACAAAATTATGTGATTGTATGTAATATTCTTGTGTATCTGTTCTATGTAGGTATACTTTTTGTAACTCCCTCCCCCTCACCCCCGGGTCACACCTGGAAATGAGCTTCGACTCAGTGTGCTTTTCCCAGTTATCAGATGTTTAAATAAATAAAAATCAAGCACAGGAAGGAGGCGGTCATTTTGCTGCTGCACAGGTCTCTAGTAAGAAAGCACCTCGGGCACAGTGTGCAGTATTGGTGCCCTTAACTTAAGATGGATATCAACTTGCTGGAAACAGTCCAGAGAAAGGCAACCAAGATTATCCATGGGCCAGTAAGGCAACACCTATGAAGAAAGGCTCAGGAGGGTCAACATGTACTCTCCTGAGGACAGAAGGGAGAGGGAGGACATGACCGAGACCTTCAAGTATCTTAAAGGTATACAGAAGGTGAGCACCAAAGGCCTCTTCAGCTTTAGTGGAAACAAGGTCACTAGTGGTAACAGCCTAAAGTTGTTGGGGGAAGGTTCGGAAGGGGGAAGAAGAAGTACGTTTTCACCGAGAGGGTGGCGACTAGGTGGAAGGAGTTGCTGGAGGAGGTGGTATCCCTAATACAGTAACGAGACAGTTTCAAGAGAGGTTGGGACAGGGTGAAGGGAAAGTTGCAGGTTGGTGGAAAGAGAGGGAGTATTTTATAGGGGTCAAGGGGGATATGGGGAAGGAACAGTTTTCTCTGTAAACAGCGTGAACTGCACATTTCAGCAGACTAGCTAGACTGTAAAGCCTTTTTCTGCTGGCACATTTGTATGTTTGTATATATGTTTGTACAGTATATGCAGGGCCCCTGGTGTTCTGTGGCAGAATTTTCTGATTTCTACGGCAGGGCTCCTTGACTTCTGCGGCAACATTTTCTGATTTCTGCAGCATGATTTATTCATTCTCTGGCAGAATGCAGTTCTGTCATTGGCTAAATACGATGTAATGTCATCGATGACATCATATGCTGAGCATAGAGGAGGAGCTTCAGGATAAACAAGGTGGGAAAGAAAGCCTGACATTATGGAAAAACAGTATATTTATATGAAAATTCACCAAAAACAATGAATTCTGCAGCACTATATATATTCTGCGGCATGATGCAAATGCTGCGGCAAATTCCGCAACTGCAGAACCACAGAATTCCAGGGGCCTTGAGTATATGGTTACCAGTAATACTGCTGCTTAAAAATATTCCATAGTCCAGGATTGTTTTAGTAATTTCTGACCAATATGAAGCAGTTAAAATAGATAATTGAATGTGTTTTGTTTGGTTTCACTTTCCATTCTGCAATTTCTTTGTGTTCTGCTTCTACTGTGTTAAACAAGCTGCTCATTTTTAAGGGCATAATCCTCAAGCCCTATGCACCCTATGCAGGTGTGTAGGATTGGTCAGGGCATCTGGAGACCCCTTTCCACCAGTGCAGAGGGCCCCATGCATTCCTAGCATAAAATCAGTAGCAAGCAGACAATGGCCCAGACCCAAGCTGTGCAAAAGCACTGACGTTCTTTGTCATTTAGATTTCTTTCCTATTTGGGGCTCAGCATATATGACCTTGCGATTAGAATAATGAACTCTGAAGGAGCTTTGTACATCCAGCAGGCTTGGATTTGATTTCCAAAAACCTCCACTTGTACACAGTGTGACTCTGGACAAGTCACTTCATCTCCTCAGTACTTTTGGGTCACCCCTGAAAACAAGCACTTGCACCTAATGGGCCTTACCCGATTAGCAAAGAATAAAAAGAAATATCCCAAACCATTAAGACCATCATAGAACTGGTTTCCCATTCCTCAGTACTGACATACAGGTAAGGCCCACTGATGAGTCCCACCACAGTTGGAACACATGTCTGTCTTCTGTTTTCAGCATGTCCAGACTGAGTGAGAGGCCATTTGGCACCATACACTCCTGCTTAAGATAGAACCAGCCTAATTCTTTTATGGGAATTTGCAAATATGTCCCATGATGCTTTGCATTATTGGGGTGTGTGTAATGTAGAATTTCTTTGAGAATGGCCTTCCATGTTAACCTTTGATTCATTGCTTTTGCACTGAAATTTATTGTCTTTAGATTAATCTACACTTAATGGTGCATTACATTAGACAAAGCATCTGCAGGGAGGCCTTGTTAATGTCTTCTGCTTCCCCCACGAGGCACACAGTGCTCAACTAGGATACAGAGTGTTTTAAGGGAGGAGAATGTAGCTCTGATCCCCATTTGGGGCTTCAAGAGGGTGATGCCCAGAACTATCTTGCAAGGGAAGTGATGGGAATGAAATGGTTTGCTTCATGCTAGGGCATTTATAGAGGCCACCCCAGTTTAGTAGTTAGTTCTTAGCTTTAAAAAGTGAAGGTTCATGAGAGGATCAGGCCACAGCAAAGCTGTCCAGGTGCCTTTTCACTGTGACTGATCGTGGCTGAGGGGGGGTAGGAGTTCATATCTTCCAAGCACCAGTCTCCATGGGGAGTAGCTCCCAGGGGACCTGGAGGATGGAGGCCCCATTGTTCCACTGGTAACACACTGCACAAAAAGGTGTCAGATGCATGGCTGATCAGGGCATCAATACTGTTTGCTGATTCCTGAGGTGACCTACTTGAACTGCAGTTGAACAGAGCTACCCACTGAAACAAGAAGTAGAGATGGGACTCCCATTGAAGCCTCAGATTGAACTCTTAATGAGTCTGAGGACAGTGCTGTTGCTTGTTCCAACAGGGACTCTATGACTGTAAGAAAGGGCTTTCCCAGGATCACTACCACTCAGAGCACAAGAACATCAGTCTCAGCAAGGTGGGGTGATTCCCATATGGACATGTTCTTGCTAACTGACATCACAGCTGCTAAAGTGAGGACTTAACCAGGGTGGAATGAACTGTTGGGCTCATGGATTGAGGCACATCCACCCATTCAGAAGCTACCCTGTTTGATAACTATTATTCATTTTGCTTCACTTTTGTTGGGTGTTGTCTTCCAGGACACTACCAGGGTTCAAGTACTGAGTATTTCTATTCCAGGTTCGACCTTTGGATACAATTCAAAGAATAAATATGCAACTCCCCTGTTCCTACATCTAATGCTGAGTGTGGTATTTTTCTTCCTGTCTTCAATGCTGGCCTGCACTATGAAGAGCAGGTAAATGAGAACTGATATGCAACTTACACCAATAAGGAACATGGAGTGGTAGGGACATTAAATGGAATGGCTTGCATCACAAAGTTCCACAATGCCTAGGTCCTCCCTATATATTTTCACCACATAACAAACCAGGTGTGGACACACACATATGTTTGGGGAGCCCCCCCCCCCCCGAGGACTGTTGGTCACAGTCTTCTCTCTCTCTCAAACTAGACTTGAAAGATAGAATTTGATGGCAGATGGGGACCGCTTGGCCAACCCAGTCTGACCATTTTTCTCTACCTACATTATCACCATAGACACAACTTGATTTATAGCTCTTTCTTCCTCCCCCCTCCTTTCCACTATGATTCTCTTGGGCCCATTCCATGCATTCTTGAACCCCACCACTGTTTTTGCTCCTACCACTTCCACTGGAAGGCTATTCCAGGAGACCAACACTCTGTTTGTGAAGAAGTACTTCCCTATATCTCTGTCCTGGATCTACCACTAGTTTGCCTCACAGAATGTCACGTTATTCTTGAGCATTTCATTTCTGAAAATGTTTTATTTTAGTCTTTGGTAACCAAGTAAGGCCCACTAGGCACAGGTGCCTGTTTCCAGGGGTGACCTGGGAGCACTGGACGTTTAAGTGACTTGCTCAGAGTCACACAGTATGCAAGTGGAGGGTGTGAGAATCAAACCCAGGTCTGGCCTGCTGGATGTACCAAGCTCGTTCACAGCTCATACTTTCCTCCTGTACCTTATTTACCCCTGTGATGTATTTAAAAGTCTCTATCATATCCCCCCTCTGCCTCTTCTCTTCCAGGGTGTACATATTGAGGTCCTTTAGCCTCTCTTCATAGGACTAATGATGCAGACCCTGCACTATTTTAGTAGCCCTCCTCTGGACCACCTTCAGTCTCTCTATATCTTTCCTGAGATGTGGTCTCCAGAACTGGAAACAATACTCTGGATGTGGTCATCCCAACAATCACTACAGAGGCAACATCACCTCCCTCTTTCTGTTGCTGATACCCCTCCTTATGCATGCACACATATCACAAGCCCTCCCAAATACCTTGGCGCACTGCCTGGCCACCTTTAGGTCATCAGATATGATTACCCCCACATCTCTTTCCTGCTTAGTAGTTGACAGTACCACTCCCTCCACATTTACCCTGCCCTGGGTTTCTGTACCCTAAGTACATTATTTTGCACTTTTTCACATTGAAACCAGCTGCCATATCCCTGACCACTCCTCTAGTTTTCTTAGGTCTCTGCTCATCCTTTCCACTTCACCGGAGTGTCCACACTATTGCAGATTTTTGTGTCATCCTCAGAGAGGCAGACATTCCCTTCCAGTTCCTCTACAATGTCTCTTATAAAGACATTAAAGAAGAATGGTCCCAGCACTGATCCCTGAGGCACCATGCTGGTCACCCTCCCTTCCCAGGAGTCAGCTCCGTTAACCACTGCCCTATGTCACCTATTCCCAAGCCAATGCCTTGGTCTTGAATACAAATAAGACACAGGCTATGTTGTTTGTGCCTGTTCCACTACAATACGTCACCTGCCTTGATAGCTTTCCTCTTGCTTGTCTTGATGCTGTCAAATACTTGGGCATTATACTGGACCCATCTCTTGACTTCTCCCTGTCTGTGTCTAGAATCTGCAGGACATTCAGTTCAGGATTGTGACATTTTATTTGTTTGTTTATTTATATATTTCAAAAGTTTCACCAGGAAAGACATACTGAGCTGCTGAGAGCTAGTTTCCAGAAGCGTCCTGGGGGGTAAGGGATGTGGAAAATTATATACAGCAAATACAATATATCAAGGTGTATAATCAAAAAATGGAGGATAACTCAGTATAGCAGATATAGGTAGTAGAGAAAATTGAGATAATTTAGGTGATGGCACTACTCTTCAGAAAAGTGAACAGGTAATGAAGGAAACAAACTGCTGGGGCAACACTCATGTTTGAGGGGGTGGAGGAAGAGAGTCATGGACAGTTTCAGGAGGGAGAAGAACAGTCATGAAGGAGACACTTAAAGGAGAAAGAAGAAGAGACACAGTGACCTGACAAGGAAAAGGAGGACCAGAGTTTAGGAAAGTGGTATGAGAAAGCAGATAAAGAAAACATAAAATAGTAGTAATACTATAATAAGATAATAATAATAATAATATTAATATAAAGAAAGAGATAGTGATGTGCATACAGTATTAGGTACAACTTGATCCCTAAAGCTCACATGGCAATTACCCAAGGTATTCTGTTATTGAAACTACATTATATTGCATTAATCTATTACAACACTTCCTAAGCTAATCAGAGAAAGTGGCATGCCACTTACAACATATGCCACTTTGAATTGGCAATAACTCACCTTATGCATCTCTGCACCTTTACTCTGGCCTGTGCTGGCTCTCCCCTATGTTTATAAGCACCTTCAATCAAGGATGCCTTATAGACAAAGTACTATGCCACCAGTCCCTTTCCTCATTAGCTGCATCTTCAACAGTATCAACATGCTCCTATGCCCTCAGGTCCCATGGTCAGGTATTGCTACATATCACTAAATGCTGCACAAAACAAGGAAAACATACCTATTCTGGCTTCACACCATAACTTTGGAAATCACTCACTCTGGAAATCCTTTGTAGCTCCACACATTGGGTGTTCAAAAGTACATGAAGAGAACATTTACTGCCGGATTATTTGTGTGCCTATACCTAATTGTACCCATAAGTTGTATTCCTTCAAATGCTAGCTATAGGGTGCATACTAGTCCTAATCAGTGCCAATTTATATTTTGTTCTATCGGCATATAACAAATTGTATAATTTAACATAGTATTTTTGCTGTTATATTTTTCATGTCTTTATTTCATTCAATGGGCCTATGCAACCAGAGCAGTGTTATGCTTGTGCAACTGTGATAACTGTTTGGCCATTCACACTCTCTGTTCCACGGGGAATTACCATCCTGTAGGGGTACCACAGGCAAGGAACCCTCAAAGAGGGTTCCACTCCTAGAGGTGCCATGGGAAAGATTATCTTGGCTAAAGGTACCTTAGGAAGGAGCCCCCAAAAGAGTATTGAACAGTAAATGTTGCCTGCCAGGTTGAGACCAGATTGACAGCAAACAGACAGCTTGAAAAATATGAATGAAATACACAGGTTGTCAGGATTACACTGATAAAATAAATTGCACTAATGACATAATGGGGCTTCCTAAGGCGAGAGGGAATGGCAAGTAGTGCCACCATCCATCTCCATCCAACAGCTGAAACCTACCTAAGGAAACGATGGAATATACTATTAACAACTAACTACATATTATGACCTTTGGCAAGGAGGAGAAGAAAAAAAACTTTTTAAAGGTGGAAAGTCTGGGGATCCAAGGCCTAGGTTGCCTTCCTGCCAGGCTAGGGATAGTTTATTTAGTGATGGCTCTGCTGCTGCAATTTAGAAACCCAATCCAAGGGGAGTAAATATTCCAGTTTGGTGGAAAGCTCTCATGATCCCTCTAATGGTAACGCCATGAAGGGTTGAGACAGACCTCTGCAACAACAGGTATTCTTGAAGCGAGAGTGAACCCCAAGGAGGTAGGAGAAGAATGACAACCACCAAGGCACTCAGCCAGCCTACCGACTAAAACAGACCAGGTGAACCAGAGGTGAACCAGAGGCAGTCATAGGGAGAATAGCTTTTGAAGGTGCCACAGCATTGCAATAGCCAAAAGGGTACTCTTGAGCTGAAGTCTTAAGTTCTACATCAAGAGGTGCTGCCAATGAGTTAGATGACTGAAGCTCCCCCTGAAGTGAGGACATGCCCACTACTGGCCAGATAAGAAGGACCCTGCCGCAAGCTTCACCTGCTCAAGATGTGGACTTTGTGGGTGCAAAGTGAGACTATCAGCTACAGGACAAGCCCTGAGCCAGAAAAGCAAATGGACATGGCTGTCATTCCTCCAATTTATGAGTGAGTGCATGAACCAGATTCAATGTGCTAGACAGAAGGATGCTGGGCAAAGCCAGTAGCCATGGATTAGGTAGCAGGTTATTGATGAGAAGCCAGTGAAATTAGTAATAAGGAGACCGGGCAAAGCCAGTGGCCTGGATAAGGTAAGGGGCTGTAGTGTGAGGCAGCATTCAGAGGTTTCTAGTGGTAGTAGTCAGCTGAAAGCAAGTTAACCAATTCCATTAAGGAAGCCGAATTAATGGTGACATGAAAGGTAGATGTTTAGGTAGTAAGAGGCTGAAATGCCAGTAATTGAATCAGTGAGGTATAGCACAATGGATCAATGAGGTTTAACAGTTTATCATTATGGTTTCAGCATGAATAGTGAATTGATATGAGTGACATAAGTACCTTAGATGCCATTAATGTGGAGTTAAGTTATTCCAGCCAAGAGCATGTGCAGCGTAGTAATGAAATGCAAGGAAAATCTTGAAAGCCATGAAGACCATCCGACAACATATTTATGCATGGATAAATGAAAGGTCATGCAGGCAAGGAGCAGGGTGAGTTACATAATTTACATAAAACATGCTCCTGCTACCTGGACCCATGATGCCCTATGACACCACAGCTCCCCCCAACCCCCGTAGGAATAGCAGGCCACAAGCAGAGCACCATGAGACCAGGCAGCTAATGTAATAGCTGAAAGTTTTAGTATGGCAATACAACAGGTAGCTGAGTGGAACTAACACTGAGTGAATTAAGAACAGAGCTGTTGAACACACATAGCACAACAGGGAGTGGCAGCTAGCTGAGAAGGATGAAGCCTGGACCAGCTGCAAATAATTAAGGTGGAAAGCACAAGAGACAGCAGGCAGAGAAACAGCAGTGTGAACTGAAGCATACAATAATGCAGTTGACTGAGGGCTTGCAAAATCTGGCAAGTAAATGGGAGCCTGAGAGCAGAGGCATAAGTCAGTTCAAGGTAAGGAAACAACAATATGTAACCTGAAGCACACATAAGCAAGGTCTACACAGGGTGCTAGAAAACTAGGAAAGCCCAAAAGAAACAAACAAAAGCAAACACAAGCACAGGAGCAGGAAGGAAACAAGCACACAGAGAAGCAGGCAGCAACCAGCAGCCAGAGGCAAAGCAATACTAACCATAGGCAGGAGAAACACAATGAACAGAAGTTTAGCACAATCCAAGCACAGCCCAAGCATGAAGGAAGGAGGGAAACAAATGCTGGGGTGGGGGGGGGCACAGGAGAGATGAGAGAGATGGACAGAGACTCCAGTGGCAAAAAAAGTGCTTCAAATGGAGGCTAGGAGAAACTGCTTGTATAGCTCAGGAAGGGGTTGCTCACCCCATTCAACTATAGGCATAGCCTTCCAATTGTTACCTTCCAGGTGTACCTGAAAATAAACACTTTCTTTGCCTAGTGTGCATACCTGCTTAACAAAAAACAAATAAATAAAAGCTCTGTGATGTGACAAATATGCACAGAGCAAGGTTAGAAAATCCTCATCAAAGCTTTGTATACAGACAAGTTGGCAAAAATGGATTGTAGACCATGAAAATGCCAGCAAAACATAAAAAAGTGTACTCTTCAGTCGATTATAAAATATATTTATGAAATTATGTTCTGGACTGGATTCCACTCTTTAAATACAAAAATACATGCCCGCCTTGTGGTGGGGAGCTTAGGCACAGACTGGGAAAACTAGGGTTCTCATAGTTATGGGAAGGAGGGTGTATGCTGTGTTGCATTTTTGCTCCCCCAGCTGTCTGATTACAGAGTCAAACTGATGGCTGTTGCAAAGATGGCTGCTCACCCACGCTCCCAGCTACTGAAAAAGTGCAGCCATGACAACTTGCCTCTGAGAGGAGGTGCAGGAGGAAAAAGGGGGAAAATGAAAATAATAAAAACAAAAATACCAAACATTTGGACACAAAAACATCATGATGAGCATCTAGATTAAGGGAGAATACCATGTCTTACAATTCTCTCCATCAAATGTAGTATTTATGCTATTTCTGCAGATAGATCCATGATTCAGCAACCTCTCTGAGGGAATCCCTTTATAGTTTACATCACATGTTAAGTACTTACATAGTAACATAGTAATATAAGGTCAAAAGGGGCACTGGGTCTAACATGTCCATGCTCCCACTTCATAACCAGTAATGAAAAACAGTATTCTTTGTGAACATGTACTAACTCATAGGGATACCTGACCCACTTTACTATACAGGATACCTGCTGATGCACTTTGCTCAGTGGTAGCCAGAGATGAATCCTATTTCATGTCATTTTGCACAATTCCGTCAATGACTGTAGAACACTGTGTGTAAAATGGGCAATTTTGGTTGAAGATTCATCTTTTTTGATAAATCACATTATAAAAATGTGCAGTTAATAGTGTTATTTGCTGAAACTGTGCATTTTTATGAACTTCCATTTTTAAAAATATACAGTTTGAAGAAAAATGGCACTGTCTGAATTAAAAAAAACATTGGTGAACTTATGGCAGATGTTAGTACAATTTTGCAAAAATTGTACTAATGCAAACTCAGCAATTTTCCTTAATTTCACAAGTGTAATAAAAATTGTGCCCTGAATTAGTCCTAATATGTCTAGCTATCTCTAGATAATTCACAGGAAGTCAACATTCATTTGACATGAAATTCCTACAATATACTGTGTATGGATCTAGTAATGTATTGGATTGTATCTCAAGCTACAGTACCACAGTAAGCTGAAATTTGAGCAGCTTCTACCTTGAAGATCTGCACAATCTTCATATCCACTGTCTCCATTGGTAGGCAGTTCCACTGGTTCATAGCCATCTATGGATAAAAAAGTTCATCCTAATGTTACCCGTTAATGTATCACCTCTGAGTTTCAAGGCATGCTCCTGTGTCCTGCCTGAGGACACAGAATGAACCTTCTCTGAAAGTTCAGTCTTGTTGATACCCTTGAGTACAGAGAAGTTTGAGATCATGTCCCCCCTCAGCCTTCATTTCTCCAGAGTAAAAGGTAACCACTCCTTGCAGCCCCCCCCCCGCCCCTCACCGGACTCTAGTTTTTATTTGTTTCTAGCTTTTAGAAAATGTCCACCCTATTCTCCAGTTCTCTGTGTTTCACGGACAAACATGCATGTCTGTGGACAGCCATGCTCATTCCTCCTATGTCATTGATTTTTTCCATGATAACGCCATCCAGGATTTGTCCATGATTCAGGGACGTTAGTGTCCATGGTTGATGAGCATGCACAGATGCCTGGAGAACTATACAATCCAGAGAAACTGAACAAGGGAATTAAATCAGTTTTCAGTTTGGTAAATAAAAGAAAATATGTTGATAAAAATGGCATTATTTTAGGTAAAACACATGATTGTCCATGAGCTGACTGTGGTTCTCAGTGTCTGTGCTTGATAATGGTTTCATGCTTTGGTGTTTTGTTATGATATGAATCAAACATATTATATTTTGTGTTATGTATAATATTATATCACAGCTGGTATCCAGGTTGAAATATAAACACTGTATTTATCAAATTGGTAGTTTCGTCATTCAAACTGCTTGTGGTATAAATTGCAAAACAGTCTAAAATATTCCAGTTGTCAATTTAGCCTTTATGTTAAAATGGATCCTCTTAAGGCCTCTACAGGGGGTCTGGATAATCAGAATGGGTGTTAAAGGTATCTGACGTACAGTAAGTGTGAAGATCAATTGAAAGATAAGACTTTTTTGATCTGTTTTATTTCTATTAACCTCTTGTTGTAGTTTATGCCATCTTTTATTAAATAAGCTTTCTGCAAATGATAGCTGTCTAGCACATCTTTTTATTTGTTTTTAAATGTAAAAAACCAGATCCACAAAGTATATGCAAACTGGAGCTGTATTCCTACAGTCTATGATTAATCAGTAGACCATGTTTACTAATAAATTGTTTTGGTTCCATTTAGTTGCTGTTCTTGGTCAAAGTTGCTGTAGAATTCTTCAAGCATCTGCTCTCCATGAGTTATGGATTATGGCTATTCCCAATATGTTTTCTGAATCTTCCCGGCACAATATGGTTAATCATGGTTAATTCATGTCTAACTGTGGTTTATCCCTAGTCATAAAAGGGTATGGGATAGTAACCATATTTGCATAATTTATTTGCATATCAGAATGTAGAATTTGACACTTTATTATTTAATAACTACAATAATGACAATGGTTAAACTCTATAAAGAGAAAATAAGGTTTACCCAAGGAAATAAATTCTTGTAACATACAACAAATAATTATGTGTACTCACCACATCTTAAAAAAATGTACATATGGTGGTGTAAATAGCCGTTAGGCCATTCTGTTAGTGATTCAATCAGAAAGAGTAACTGTAGCAACAATGGGAAACTACTACATAAAATAAATTTCAAATGTATGTGTAGATAAACTAGAGTCATTACAGAATGTTAAATTTGTTGGACAAAATGTAATTACTTAAGTGGTGTAGAATTTTGTTTCATAATGCAAGGAAAATCTGAAATAAGCATCCGCGGTAACCACATATGACCACTGTCAAACAAGAATAATGATCAAACTGAATTGATCATAGTCATCCATGCTCTCTCCCTTGTCCATTTACCATGAGTTGCTGTCCATGAAAAACCATGGTTTACATCATGGACAAACAATGAATGACCATGATCGCTGTCCATGTATCATGGTCTAACCATTGTACCACTATGGTTTATCCATGATCATAATAGTGAGGCCATACATGGTGATTTTTGGTTTACATAGGAACATAGGATCATACGAATATAGACTCCTTGGACAAGAGGGAGTGCAAGCCCATCTAGGCTGTCCACCATATACTTCAATGGTTGCAACCACTAATTCCTCCCTCCTAGAGATACTCATCCAATTTACATTTGAAAATATGTAAAAAGCCACTTGTAGCTACCATCTCTGGTTGTCTGTTCTAAAATTGTACAGCCCTCTGTGTGAACAATTTTCCTCTCATATCTGTGTTATAATTACACCCTGTTAATTGGAATATATGTCATCTGGTTCTTTTTCTGGTTGTTTGAATTCCAGATGTAAACATTTCTTTATGTCGTCATTTGATACTGATTTGTACACAGCTATCAAATCACCTCTAAGTCTACTCATTTCCAAACTAAAAAATCCTTGTCTATTCAGTCCCATGTCCTATGATAGACCTTCATAACCCTTGATTTTTTGTTAATACTCTTCTCTGTACCCTTTCAACAATTTTAATGTCACCTGTATATTGTGGTGACCAGAACTGACCACAATACTCCAAATATGGTGCCCCAAGGCTGTAGACACGGGAAGTATCACATCCTCATCCCTATTTGTTATATTCTTAAAAATACAACCCAGAATCTTATTATACCTGGCTACTGCAGTATTACATTGCTTACTTTGTTTTAACCTTAGAAATGTATATATAAGTGCACTACAATGCATGTTTCATGACCATTTTCACCAGAGCAAGGCTTTCAACATTTTATTATTTTATTTTGTAATTTATTTTTATTATTTATGCCTCTCCACAGGCTGCCCAGGGCTATGACCCTCCCCATCAGGGGAGGAACATCCTCCGGCCCGACCCCCAGCTTGCCTGTCCCCCAAGGTTACCCGACAGATTCTCCCTCCATGGCAGGGCCAGGTGCAGGGTGCCACCGTGCCAGTGGTCCCCCACCACCCGGTACGTCAAATCTGTTGGTGGGGGGGCAGACTTCATCGGAGCAGTTGGGCCATCATGGGTCCATGGAGACCCAGCCATTTTCTGTTTTTCTCCCTTCCCTCCCTGTGATGTAAGCATGTCAGCTTCCAAGCCTCTCAACCTGTACTGCCCTCTAGCCACCAGTAGAGGGCAGTCAGTGGGCAGGATGACCAGTCCCCTTCCACAGAGAGAGGCGAGCAGCCCTCTGTATGCTCAATCCTCCCTCCCCCCTGCCAACTCCCAGAGGTCCTGGCTCATTTTCAAACCCGGGTCACTGACGTTGTGTCCAGCATCTCAACCCTCAGCACCACCAGGCAAGCTAGGTTTGCAACATTTTTGAAAGGGAAAATAACATAGATAATGTTACAAATCTTGTAGTAGACTACAAGATGTGGATGCAATTTATAACTTAGTATTTAGTGGATGAGTTTCATTCTTGCACCTACTGGGATCTAAGTCAGGTGGGTATCCCATAGGGGTGCACTTTACTGCCTAGGAGGGATCACAGTATCAATACTTCTTGACTACCCTTGGTAGCCCAGGGGTAGGGTGTCTCACAGACAAAGCCTCTGTCTAATACCCTTTCATGTATCTGCAGGGTGCAGGATGTGCAAAGAGCCTACTATTGGTAAATGTTCAGTGTGTACAGGACCCATCCTCTCCAACTGCTATGTTGGATCCTGTTATCACTGCATGTTCCCAGTCAGCAGGTGGGGCATAACTACAGGGGGAGGACCTATTGGCAGTAAGAGTAGGTGACCATAGGACCTGCAGAAGGAACTGGGGCAGGTAGGAGGGAGAAGCCACAAGGGTTGTGGAATATTTAGGGAGGGAGGAATAGATACTAAGAGGAAAAATAAATAATTAAAATAATACTCATATGAATAGCTTTTCCATGTTAAATGAACCTGTAGCAAAATTATGGTACTAAGGTTTATTCAGTGTTGAGTAAGGTACTTTTTCTATTACTTTCTATTTCTTTTAGAAACTTGATCCAGGAAGCTCTGTGCAGTCACCAGCAAAGATGGAGAAGTACTAGAAAAAGTAATACACCTGACAGTTACAGTTACTTATTTCTTTTTATACAAAAACATTACAAAATAATAAAAAACTATAATGGATGACATTTATTTGAAAGTAATAGGTTAGTTACTTTCAAATAAATGTAATCAGTTACAGTTACATATTACTTTTGTATAAAAAGACATAAGTAATTGTAATTGTAAGGTGTATTACTTTTTCCAGTACTTCTCCATCCTTGCTAGTGACTGCACAAAGCTTTTTGGAACATGTTTGCAAAAGTAACAGAAAGCAATAGAAAAAGTAACTTACCCAACACTGGGTTTACTGTAGTTTCACTATATAATATTTTACCAGTTGTGGCAATTTTGGTCCTCAAAGAGGCAAATCTGTCACAACATGGGGAAATGTAACATGGCTGCTGTAGTGCTTGCTTTTTAAAAAATATACAGTATAAACAGCTTAAACAATATTTATATTTTGACATAAAAGTAAAATGTTGCCTCCTAATTAAAGAGGCAGCATTTTCAAACACTTGAAGCTGGTTCAGTTTTCAAATTGGCAGCCCTAACTCCAATGTGCCTCGGTGTAATGTGCAGTGGGGGGAGCACAAAGTGTCTCAGGACATGTCAATGCATCCATCCATGAATACCAAGGGCAGGTACTATATTTGGCCAAACCATTTTTATGTTGATTGCGTGCATGCGCAAGAAACATGTTGCGGCAACTTTCTCCACAAGCAGATTGTAGAGGAGTGGCACTGTTGTGGCCAGTGCCCACCCGCTTCCCCAGTATTGCCTTGGCTGCTGACACTAGTTCAGCCAGCATGCCAAAACCTTCTAAAAAAGTAGCCGCTGCAATCAGGGGTCTCCTCGTCATTGCAGTGTCAGCCATCCGCTGCAATGAGGGAGCGACTCGTCACTGCAGGGTGGGATGTAAAACCCTGATATTGTTTTTGAACATGGTGGTGGCTTGCCGCCGTGTTCATAAACAATATAACCCCCCCCACCATGATTAGTTGCCGACGGGGGCCCCAATCCCCGTTGGCTTCAATGGCCCAATGTTGATTGAGCCGATGGGGGAGCCCACTCTCCATCGACATTATGTCAAACACCCCCCTCCGCTGATATTGTGTGCCGCCGGGTGCCCAATCCCCATCGGCTACTGGCCCCCCAAAAAGAAGCAGTCGGGTGGCACGCTGGGAGCCCACCCCAGCGTGCCTAATGCCCCGTGAAGAAAAAAACTGTCCCACAATGTTTTTTTTTTTTTTTAAACCTGTGAAATCAGAAAACTGTCCCTCGTGTTCTCCCTGGCCCCCCTCACACCACCCGCACCCATCCACTGCGCACCCTGCCTCCCCACACCCCCACCACATACTCATCTCCACAGTCCAGCGCAATGATCTTTGGTGGACCGGGAACACGTCTGCACTCTTCAAAGCCGACCGCGAACTGAGGAAATGCCAGTAAGCTGTATAATGGTAGAAATAGTTTTTTTTCAACTTTAATACATATCTCAGTCATTTTTTGGAATTTTGGCACCAAATTTTCAACATGGGGTTTTTGTGACCCCTCTTCATGAATTCTCAAACTGTCATGGCATTGGTCAGCCCCAAAAGGTGATTTTGCGGTCACTGCGCAGAATCACCTTTCGGTGCCTATTAACGAAACAACAGTGCCATTGTTCATGAGGTGGGCTCTCAAAAAGTCTATGTTGCAAATTTGGTGGAAGAAATCAAAAAAATGACTGTTTAAGCGTGCGTTGCGCGGTTGCCTACGCTACACTTTAAATTCATGAATTTGCAATATTTTCACGCCAGATTTTCAACATTGACATTTCCACACCTCCTTGTGAAGAGTATAGCTGTCATTTTTCACATCCTGCAGAAATGTATTTCACACTTCCGAGCAGAGAATACGCGGTTGCTGTAGGAAATCAGTGTTCGGACAGATTAAGAAAATGACAGTGACACTGTTAATGAGTAGAGTCCTAAAATGCCTATGTTGAAAATTTGGTAACGATACTCCATAAAATGACTGTATTCACGAGCGTCGTTCACATGACTGATTTACCGCCGCCGCTCATAAGTTCACCGAATTTATAATATTTTCACTCCAGAGTTTCAACATTGCCATTTTCCCATGCCTACTTATGAACAGTACAGCTGTCATTTTTCCCATCCTTGCTGAAATGTGTGTTCGCACTTCGGGCACAGAATAGAGCGGTCACTGTGGGAAATCACTGTCCAGGACAGATTAAGAAAATTATAGTGATACTGTTCATGAGCAGAGGTCCTAAAATGTCTATGTTGACAATTTGGTGACGATAGTCCATCAAATGACTGTGTTACAAGTGTGCATTGCACACTTTCCATGCACCCTTGTAACTTCGCAAATTTGTAATATTGTCACACCAGATTTTCAACAGTGGCATTTTTTCACACCTCCTTATGAGCAGTACAGCTGTCATTTTTCACTTCCTGACCAAAATGTGTTTTCACAGTTCCGGCGCAGAATAACGCAGTCGCTATGGGAAATCTCTGTTTGGGACAGATTAAGAAAATGACAGTGGCACTGTTCATGAGCAGAGGTACTAAAATGCCAATGTTGAAAATTTGGTGACAAAACTCCATAACATGACTGTGTTACAAGCGTGCATTGAACTGTTTCCACGCACCCTTGTAACCTCGCAATTTTAATATTTTCACACCACATTTTCAACAGTGGCATTTTTCCACACCTCCTTATGAACAGTACAGCTGCCATTTTTTACATCCTGGCTAAAATATGTTTTTGCACTCCTGCCGGAGAATAGCATGGTTGCTGTAGGAAATCACTGTTTGGGACAGATTAAGATCAAACAACTGAGAGGGGGGAGTGACCGAGCTCAACTGAGCTCTATCGGGACTGCTGCAGATTTGTTTGTGGGCAGGAAAAGGCCCCAATACAACAGCCCAGTACAAAAGGGCAGCCTGCAGCACTGGGAGAAACAGAACAGGAGAGCAAGTGATGGAGGGGAGTGAGCGAACTCACCGGAGCGCTGTCAGGACTGCTGCGGATTTCTTTGTGGACAGAAAAAGGCGTCAATGCAGGCAGGGAACCAGTACAAAAGGTCAGCCTGCAGCGGTGGGAGAAACAGTATGAGCAAGTGAGACAGGGGGACTGAGTGAGCTCATAGGAGCTCTATCAGGACTGCTGTGGATTTCTTTGTGGGCAGAAAAAAGCACCAATGCAGGCAGGAGCCCCATACAAAAGGCCCGCTTGCAGTGCCAGGACAAACAGAATGAGCACGTGAGAGAGGGAGACTGAGCGACCTCAACGGAGCTCTGTCAGGACAACTGCAGATTTCTTTGTGGACAGACAACAATGCCAACATAGCCAGGAGCCCCGTACACATGCACAGCCTTCAGTGCCAAGAGAAACAGAATGATTGAGTGACAGAGCGGTAGTGAGCGAGCTCAATGGAGCTCTATTGTGACTACTGCGGATTTCTTTGTGGGCAGAAAATGCAGCAACGCAGGCAGGAGCCCAGTACAAAAGGCCAGCTTGCAGCACTGGCTGAAACGGAATCAGTGAGTGAGAGAGCTCAATGGAGCTGTGTCCGGACTGCTTCAGATTTCTTTCTGGCCAGAACAAGCCGCCAATGCAGGCAGGAGCCCAGTACAAAAGGGCAGCCCGCAGCAGCAGGAGACACAGAACGAGCGAGTGAGGGAGGGGGAGTGATTGAGCTCAAAGGAGCTCCGTTGGGACTGCTGCAGATTTGTTTGTGGGCAGAAAAAGTCAGCAATGCACGCAGGGGCCCAGTACAAATGGGCAGCCTGTAGTGGCGGGGAAACCAGAATGAGCGAGTGAGAGGGGGGAGTGAGCAAGCTCAACGGAGCTCTATAGTAACTGCTGCAAAGTTGTTTGTGGGCAGTAGAAGGCAGCAACGCAGGCAGGAGCCCAGTAGAAAAGGTCAGCCTGCAGCGCCGGCACAAACGGAATGACCGAGTGAGAAAAGGGGAGTGAGCGAGCTCAATGGAGCTTTGTCGGGACTGCTGCAGATTTCTTTGTGGCCAGACAAAGGCGCCAACAGAAGCAGGAGCCCAGTACAAAAGGGCAGCCTGCAGCACCAGGAGAAACAGAATGACTGAGTGACACAGGGGGAGTGAGCGACCTCAACGGAGCTCTGTCGGAACAATTGTGGATTTCTTTGTGGGCAGAAAAAGGTGCCAATGCAGGCAGGAGCCCAGTACAAAAGGGCAGCCTGCAGCACCAGGAGAAACACAACGAGCGAGTGAGAGAGGAGGAGAAAGCGAGCTCAATGGAGCTCTGTCGTGACTGCTGAGGATTTCTTTGTTGGCAGAAAACGGCTGCAATACAGGCAGAAGCCCAGTACAAAAAGTCAGCCTGCAGCGCCGGCAGAAATGGAACGAGTGAATGAGAGAGGGGGAGTCAGCAGGCTCAACAGACCCATGTCAGTACTGCTGCAGATTTCTTTGTGGGCAGAAAAAGCCACCAACAGAGGCCGGAACCCAGTACAAAAGGGCAGCTTGCAGTGCCAGGAGAAACAGAATGAGTGAGTGAGAGAGGGGGAGTGAGCCACCTCAACGGAGCTCTGTTGGGACAGCTGCAGATTTCTTAGTGGGCAGAAAAAGGTACCAATGCAGGCAGGAGCCCAGTACAAAAGAGCAGCCTGCAGCACCGGAAGAAACAGACTGAGCGACTGACAGAGGGCCAGTGAGCATGCTCAACAGACCAACGCAATCAACATTCGGCATTGACAAATGCTTGTTAAATAATATGGCCTGATTTAGTCTCCAGTGGTAGATGCAACCGGAGTTAGATGCACACTGACGGGACCTGCTCCCAGGTGTCACAATCAAACAACAAAGGGATAAGGGAAGGGCTGACCAGAAGCCCTCTCCTCCAGATGAGGGGAGTAGCCTTCAAACCCATGGGGGGGAGGGGGAAACAGACTGGGGGTAGAGGTTTCAGGAGGAGCAGAGGGAGGATGGAAGTATAAGGAACCTGGGTGGGGTTTGACAAAGGGGATCAGGGATAAGGGGTGGGGGTTGGTGTTAGTAAATGCCAGGAGCTCGGGAAACAAGTTGCCAGAGTTCCAGGCCATGCTGTTGGGGGGTGGATGTGGCGGCAGTCACGGAGACGTGGGCCAACAAAAACCATGACTGGGACCTAAATGCTGCGGGGTACACTATGCTTAGGAAGGATAGAAAGGAGGCAGAGGGGTGGAGTGGCTATGTTCATTAGAGATGACATAGAAATTGCTAGGGTAGAAGAGCAGAGGAAACGTGGAGGCCTTATGGGTCACCTTACGATCCCCAGCAGGAGATAAGGTCAAGCTGGGTGTAGTATATAGGCCCCCCAGGATGGGGTGATGTTCTGGAGGATGGTTTGCTGGACAACATCATTGCCCACTGTGGACCAAAAGGGGAAGGAGTGGTGTTGATGGGGGACCTTAATATGCCAAGTACAAACTGGGGAACTAAGTCCTCTAAGGTGGCCAAGGAGCAGAGACTGCTGGACGGCTTCCAGGATGTGTTCTTAACACAGCATGTGATGGAGCCCACAAGGAAGGGACATGTTCTGGATGTGATTCTGGCAAATGGGGATCTTGTAAGGGACCTGGTTGTAGAGGATCCCCTGACTGGAAGCGACCACAATACTGTCTGGTTTCAAATAAGCATGGGGGGGGTGAGATCTAGGACACTGGCAGTGGACTTATGGGGGGCAGACTTTGTGGGCATGGGTAATATTCTCAAGGATCACTTGAAGGGGATTACATCAATGACGAGTGTGGAAAGGAGATGGGAGGTCATAAAAAGGGGACTTCATGAGGCAGTCAGGACCTGTGCTAAGGTGAAATGTAAGGGAGCAAGGTCACATAAACCATGCTGGTGGTCCAGTGAGGTTCAGGTAGCGGTCAGAGAAAAGAAGGTGGCCTACAAAAAATATGAAACAACAAGAGGGCATAGGGATAAGGAAATGTACCATCTTGCATCTAGAAAAGTTACCCGGATGGTGAGGGGAGCAAAGTCCAGTAAAGAGCAGCGGCTGACACAGGGGATACATGGAGGGGAAAAGGGGTTCTTCCGGTACATTGGGGAGTGAAGAAAAACTAAGGGCCATTTCAGCAGATTGAGATCAGAAGGAGGGTGGGTGGAAGAGGCGAGGGACCAGGCAGAGGTATTTAACCAGTACTTTGCCTCTGTGTTAACTAGGGAGGGGGATGGGATATCTACAAAGCAAGGCACGATGGGGATAGAAGTGGCAGTGAGTGGGATCAGGGGAGCAACAGAAATGGAGCAAGAGGGAGGAAGAGGTTCCCCAGGGGTGTCACATCAGGATAAGGATAAAAAGGCCAGTAAGGTGGAGAAGACGGATGATGCTATCTCTGCCAAAAGGATGTGGTTAGCCCTCAAGGCCCTAAAGAAAGACAAATCTCCTGAGCCAGATGGCATTCATCTGAGAGTACTATGGGAATTGGTGGACATACTGGCTGCACCCCTGGTGGAGCTCTTCAACAGATCAATTGAGACAGAGAGGGTACATAGGGATTGGCGAGAGGCACATGTGGTGCCAATCCATAAAGGGGGTCGAGGGAAGTACCAGGTAACTATAGACCCATCAGTTTGACCTCGATGGTGGGAAAATTAATGGAGAGTATACTAAAAGAATGATTGGGGGTGTACTTGGAGGAGGTGGGAGGTCTGGATAGTCGGCAACATGGGTTTGTGCCAGGTAGATCATGTCAAAGCAATCTTGTGGATTTCTACAAATGGGTAACATCAGAACTGGAAAGGGGAAAGCCTGTGGATGTATTATTCTTGGACTTCAGCAAGGCGTTTGAGTCTGTCCCCCACATTGGTCTGGTGAGAAACTGATGGGGTTAGGAGTAGGCCCTTTGATGGTCAGATGGATTGAAAACTGGCTAGCAGGACGCACCCAGAGAGTAGTGGTCTGTGGGGAGCTCTCGAACCCTAGAGAGGTTCATAGTGGGGTACTGCAGGGCTCAGTCCTGGGTCCGATCCTGTTTAATGCATACCTATTGGACATCAGGGAAGGTATAGGGTGTGAAATTAGTCTCTTTGCTGATGACTCCAAGATGGGAGCAGTAGTTGAGGAAGAAGAGGGGAGGTTGGCCCTGCAAGGGGATCTGGACACCCTGGAAAGCTGGGCTCACACATGGAAATTAAATTTCAATATCACCAAGTGCAGGTGTTACACCCTGGGCGGGAAACCTAAACACAGGTACACCCTGGGAGGGAGGCGCTGGAGGCCTCAACAGGGAAAAAGACCTAGGGGTCATGGTGGATGCATGTATGAATAACTCTGAGCAGTGCAGGAGGCTAGCAAGGCAAACAGGATGTTGGGATGCATCGTAAGGGGATCACCTCTAGGAGCAAGGAAGTGATTCTGCTGCTGTAAAATGGACTGGTTAGACCACACCTTGAGTACTGTGTACAGTACTGGAGACCACACTTGAAGAGGGACATACAGCTCCTGGAGAGGGTACAGAGGAGGGCAACTAAGACGATACGAGGGCTAGGGGATTTGACGTATGAGGACAGACTTGAGGAGCTCTGCCTGTTTTTATTGGAGGAGAGGAGAGGAGAGACAGGGGGGACATGACTGAGGTCTTCAAGTACCTCAAGGGAATAAATAGGGTAAACATGGAGGGGATCTTTAGACTAAAGCAGGGAGGTATCACCAGAGGGCATAGTTTGAAGTTGGAAGGTGGAAGGGTGAGGGGGAAAAGAGGAGGAGGTTTTTCACTGAGAGGGTGGTGGACCCTTGGAATGCACTGCCTGGCAAGTTGGTTCAGAGATCCACAGTGGAGGGCTTCAAGAGAGGGTGGGACAGACACAGAAAGTGGATGTATCAGATGGTGGCCTGTCCCAGGGGGGTGGGGATGGATGATAGGGGTTTCTGGAACACAGGGGGGGGCCTCAACACCCAACTAGGGATCTGAGGTTCGAGCAGACTCGATAGACCATAAGGCCTAATCTGCTGGCAAATAGTATGTTAGTATGTTAACTCACAGCATCTAGAAAGACATCAGATACAGCTGATATTACCAGATACAAGCAAATGGGTAAATGCTCTTGCTTCTACGTGTTTGATTGTGAGATTATTGTTTTTCTTCCATAGAGCTGTTATTACCTTTGTAGTCCCACATCCAAATGGTCCTCCAGCCAGTCACTCAAGATCTTTGAGATGTACCTCAGAAACTCCCATGACTTACCTCTGATGGTGGGGTTGGAGAAGTTTACCCATGCTCCTCTGCAGCAGGATCAAGTCAGGTGCCCAGACAGTGGTGCCACTCTTGCGAGGGGCCATCAGGCATCCCACCCAGTGAGAGGATTCTCACAGATTTTTCCTCTCTTGGGATGAGCTGTGCAAAATGATGCAGTCTGTCTGTTAGCATCCCATGCCTTCTGGGCCTCCAGACTGCCAGGGCTTGCAACTTCCATGAGGTATCAGATGCATTATGTAAGGCACAACCCACCCCGTGAATGGAGAGCAGCCCTTCACCACCCCAAGAAAGGAGAGCAGTCCTTCAGACAGTCAGTCGATTCCCCCATTGCCAATCTCCAGCAACTTGAGTCTCCTCCCAAACTTGGGTCACTGGCATAGCGAGTGGTAGCACTGCGTTGGGCTACTGGGCTGTCACGGCTGTTGAATTATTTTGAAAAGTCAAATGCTATGTCAAGAACGTTAGACATACTTGAACGATTTTACGTCTACCATGTACAGGTATAAGTCTCCAATTTTGTGCAACTTTTTTTGCTGAAAATAACTGATGTACTGCAAGATATGCAAGTATGAAAAAGAGCCTCATAGGTTCATGCCTGTTCAGAATCCATCAGTCTGAACAAAGTTTATCAGCAGTGCTATTTTGTAGTTTAGAAAACCTGACCACATGGCTTATTTCTAGCTCTGACACATTAGCCGGTTTAAATTTAGGGATAAAAACATAAGATTTGTGAGGATGGTTGTGAAGACAGAGGAATAACTCATGGATGTTAAATGGTAAAAGGCAGCCAGCCCAAGGACTGTTTCATAACAGTAAAGCAGCAATTCATGTTAAAAAGTTTCTTTTATACTGTTAACTATGCGTAACTTTTCAGTCCCTACTGTTGATTCCTGCTGTTCATATTCATTGCCAAATCAATGTGTATAGTGTCACATCTCAACATGTTGTAACTTAGATATTTGCGGCCTGGAGTAATTTATGATGTCCTCAGTACCCTATAAGGTCAGAGAGCAACTTCTCCAGGTCACCTAAGCCACAGGAAGAATGATGTAAAGCAATGGGGATTGGATTTTCAAAGAACTGGGGGAAGGGTTAGCTGCAGTTGTGCAACTTGCTGCATGATTGCTAGACCACAGAAAACTTAGTCTAGCTTCCTGTCGCAAGTCATGCATCAAAAATGATGCATACATCAAACAAATTGCACATGGATCATTTTTCTGCAGTGACTTAGTAAATTATTACAACTGCATCACGTTTGAAAATTACACTAAAACATTTTGGTGCACTTTCAGTGACACATCTACTGCAAGAGCAAATGCTGCAAGTCTTGTCACCAAGGCTTTGAAAATGTAGGCCTGGTGTATGAAAACAGCTTAAGAATGCTGATCAGAACCAGAGGACAGCTATTTTGAACAGGGCTCTTGTTTCATTATTTTACACCTGTAAAAAGGCTATAGAAGACTCCAGACTGGGGGTGGGAGGGAGGGAGCACATCTTGTGGGAGAGGAGAAAAGAGAACATTAAACCTGAATAAAAATTAAAAAGGTAGTGCTGTCTCAGAAGCATGGTGCAGTGCATTGGGCTGATAGCTGGGAGACGGGGTTTGTGCGCAATCCCCAGAATGTCATGCTGGAGCAGGCTGTGGTCAGGATTCATCACCAAGCTGAGGCATGTGGCACCCAGAGAGAAAGAGGGCAGAAGTCACCCTGGATTCATGCACCCCTGGTGGCAGACCGAGGAGTTGCATTGGAACCAGTATTTAAAGTGCCTACTTGCCATCCAGGCCAGAGAAACGGAGCAGCCATGTAACCTCAGACATCAGGATAGGTGACAGGTGGAATCAAAGAAGAAAAAATGAAACGGCACAAAAATGTTGGTGTAACATAATTTGCTGTTTTAACATACTTGTTAAATTCATGGAAGGCTAAAAAAATGCCCCACACTAGCACAGGAATATCCTAATAAAGTGCATTGTCTCAAAAGCAAGGGTATAAATTAAGCACAGAAATGGTTAAAAAGGACTACACCATTCTGACCTAGTTTTCTTCTCTGTTTTGTTTAATATATGTGATCCTCTCCAAACTGGGAGCCAATTTCTGTATAAAGTGTCCTTTGATGAAGCCTGTTATAGAATAATCTTGTTTGGAATGAAGAAAGGAGGCAGCTAACTGCCGCTAGCAGTTGTTGATGTGAAAGAGATTAACTTCAGTGACCCATTTTGAAGTCTTGAATAAAGCAATACCAATGAAGAATTTAAGAGGAACCATAGTCTGACATGCAAGTACATTCCTAATTTGGAAACAAAGGGGTTGAAATCAGTTCATTTTCACAATGGAAGAGTTTTGTGGCCTTGGCTGAACTGCTAGCAGTCCACATCACAAAAACTACCATAAACAAACATTCAGTGCTTACTGACATTAATTGGTAAGAAGAGACAATGGACAGTGCAAGCACTCTGACCCTGTATGAGGTTAAAACTAGTCACTGAAGGACTGGTCAGCAGGAACTTTGTCCACATACTGTATTTATTTATACCAGATTTGGATTAATACCTTTGAGCTGAGGGTTCGTTTACAAAGGCTCCAAGTCAGAGGACACTACATGACAATACAGGTCATTGACAGGGTACAAACAAGTGGAATCACAGATTAACAACAAGGATTCAAGTGTAGTTACATCAAAAACTGGTAACATCAATACAAGCACAGCAAGGTAGTAGAAACACAACTACACTTGTGGAATTTCCATCAAAGCAACCCTACAGGAGTGTGGTCCAGGACTTAGTGTGTACAAAGAGCATTAAGATAAAAGAGGACCCCAGGGTGCTGGGGGGGGCGCATTTAGGTGCAGCCAGGCATGGCTTTGTCCGCTGGGAGGTATGGTGCGGGGTGGAGTGGGGGAAGGGATGGGGAGGGGAGAGGAGGGTAAGAGAGTAGGGAATAGGGGGTATGAGTGCAGGGGTGGGAGTATTAGAAGGTAGGGCAAGCGACTAAGGGAAAGTTGTGGGAGTAGTGTAGGGGTGGGGAGGCAGGCAGATAGGTGTTGTACTGTGAAGATGTAGAAAAGAAGTTGGGGTAGGGAATAGGGTGAAGGAAGGAGAAGGCCATAGGCTGGCAGGTGCTTACAGTTAGCAATGGCAATGACAGGCATTTTTGCCATCAAGGTGAGACCATAGCCCGGTTTTGAACTGGCTGAACCTGGTACAATCAACTAGGGCAGCAGGCAGGTCATTGTACCACTTGGGGCTGTTGTATGAGAGGGATCTCTGGGCCAAGGTTGTTCGCTTGAAGGGTACTATCAGCCCTCTCTTGATTGCACTTTTAATGCTGATGGTGGGTAGTGCAGTTTAAAAGAGGGCAGAGGTAGACTCAGGCGTGAGCCCCAGCAAAGCTTTTTTAGCTAGTAGGCATGCCTGATATTGTATCCTTAGATGGATAGGGAGCCAGTCAGTTTCCATGTAAAGAGCACACGAATGTGTCAGGAGGTGAGTACCCAGGACCAGTCAGCAAGCCTTGTTTAGGAGGGTTTTGACCCTCTTCACTGATGTGTTGGAGACGACCCCATAGATGACAAGCCCATAGTCAACTGTAGAGAGTACTGAGCAACGAGTGACAAGTTTTAGATCATCTGGTGTCATAGAGGCTAGGTGTCGGTAGAGAAAACCAAGTTTCATGTTAACATTTTTCATAAGTTGCTCAATGTGAGCAGAGAAGGTGAGTGTGTCAGCCAGTAGGATCCCCAGATATTTAAAAGTGATGGCTTGCTCAAGTATAACACCTTTGTGGCTAAGTATTCTCAGGGGAGCCCCTCTCAACTTGTTCTGTGGTGTACTGAAGAGCATACACTTGTTTTTTTTTCTTTTTAAATTACTCTTTATTACTCCCTACTGCCTGCCGGCCCGACCTTTCGGGGAATCCAAGGAGTCATCCTCCTGCCTCTCACCCACCCAGACCTACCTCTCGATCCTCCATGGAGCTTTGGTTTTCCCCCCGAGTGGGGACAAGGTGGGGTGCCCTCCCCCCAAAATCTTTCATTGCGTCAGGTCGAGGAGATGGTCCAGTGAGCGGGGCACATCAGAGGCATGGAAGCCCGTCTTCCCAGAGCCGGCAGGTGTGTTTCCTCTTTTCCTCCCTCCCCTTCAACGTGCGACCCCGACATCAAGGTGTGAGGCGTCGATGTCCATGCTGTACAGTGGCCACCCATCCCTTAAAGTTGGGGCTTGCAGTACTCCATGCTTCCACTCAGAGTCAGGTAAGTGCATGGGCTTCAGCCTCAACCCTCCCCAGAGAAGGTGAGCTGTCATGGGACGCTCAAGCCTATCTCCCCCTGGCCAACCCGCCAGCGACCCAAGTCCACTCCTGAACCTGGGTCGCCGGCATGGAGCAGGTGTGGCATCCAGCGCCTCAACCCTCAGCACCACCAGGCTGGCTTACACTTGGTCTTTTTATGGTTGAGCAGCAGCTTGTTACTATAGAACCAAGATTCCAGCATTTGGAAGTTGTCTGTAGTTCAGAATTAATTGATATCAGTTCTTTGCCTGGGACCAAAATAACGGCATCATTTGCATATAGCACAATGTGTGCCAGGCAGGCAGAAGATAGAGTGTTTATAAAGAAGCTGAATAGGAGTGGTCCTAAGATAGACCCTTGTGGGACACCTAGGTTCACTTCTGAGGCCTCAGAGCTTGCATTGCCGATTGACACACTGGGTCCTGTGAGACAGGTAACTGTCAAACCAGGCAACAGTGTCAGTGGACAGACCAGTGTTGTGGAGGCTTTGCTGGAGGAGCTGGTGATTGACAGTGTCAAAGGCCTTAGTGAGGTCTATAAAGATAGACCCCACTGCCAACACTTTGTCCAGGGCACCATAGAGCTGGGTGGTGTAATCAACCAAAACAGTGAGAGTGGAGTGGTTTTGTTGGAAGCCATGTTGTTGCTTGCAGAGTCGACTGTATTTTTCAAGGTACTCAGTAACTTGCTCAGAGACCACCCTTTCAAAGGCTTTAGATGGGGGTGGGGGTAGTGTTGATATGGGCTGATAGTTGGCCAGGTTGGTTCTGTCCCCAGATTTAAAAATGGGGGTGATGAGTGCTGCCTTCCATTTGTCAGGGAAGACTCCTGATCTAAGGGAAGCATTGAAGACCTTGGTGAGTGGCGCTGCTGGTTCATTTAAGGTAAGCGCGACCGTCTGCAAATCTATAAGGTCACTTCCCATCCTGGTCTTACTAAGGACACGTTTGGTATATTTTATAGTCTCAGTCACAGATAAGAGCCTGAAGTAGAATGGAGGAGGGTCTTTAGTGGTTGAGGAGGCAGCGTTCTTGTTGGGAGGTTGGCAAGGCAGTGGATGACTGAGATAATCATTAGGCAGTACATTGCTATGGTCCATAAAGACTGCATTAAATGCATTTGCAATATCCTTAGGATCTTGCAGAGTGCCAGTGGGGGTTTCAATAAGGTCCAGTGGTGCCCTAGAGGCTTTTCCCATGAGGGCTTTCACCGAGTCACAGAACTCCCTTCCTCGGCCCCAGCTTCTACCTAACAGATCATTGTAGTAGGCAGATTGGGCTAGTTGTATGAGCTTTGCGCAGGTATTCCTGGCAGCTTTGCAGGCAAAGATGTCACTCTGCTGCCCAATAGCTTTGGCCCTGTGCCACAGGTGGTCTCTGCGATGCATGTGCTCTGTTAGGATGCCTGATAGCCAGGGATTAGTGGCTCCTCTGACTTTCTTAGTTTTGTATGGGACGAAGATGTTGCAGGCATTTGTAAAGACCCTAATGAAGCAGTCAAGGGCTTGGTTCCTGTCCTTGGCTCTATCTAGTAGGGATCAGTCAGCCTCCTTAAGGTAGAGTCTAAAGGTTTCCAGTAGTTCAGTTCTCAGGGATCGGCTTCTAGAGGTCTTAGGCTTGCACTTGGTGAACTTGTTAGTCCATGTGCAACATACCAGAGAATGATTGCTGAGGGAATCAGGTAAGACTGTAACCTCAGTGATGTGTTCTGGGCAGGATGAGAGTAGCCAGTTGATGAGGGAGCAGGTGCCTGTTTGGCAGTTTTACCTAGTGGCTTGTGTAACTAACTGGATTAGGTAGAGGCCTGCTATTTGGTCTCTGGCAGAGGCAGCATCCTGGGACTGCCAGTTAATGTTGAAATTCCCTACTCTGACCTGTTCACAATTTTATTTGTGTTGCTCAAGGTTGCTGACAAACTGTTGAAAGCCAGTGGGGAGCATACCTGGGGGTAGGTATACAGTGGAGAGCATTAGCGTTTTGTTTTGTTGACCAATGGTGAGTTTTAGTATTAGGACTTGTGCCTCCTTGGTGTGGAGGGTACATGGCAATATTTGCCCTTTAATGTCACTCCTAAGGTAGACTAGGCAGCCACCTCCCCCCCTTTTGTTGTCTGGTCCTGCCACAAAATGTTATAGCCCTCCAGGGCCACAGTTGAATTGGCGATCTTAGGAGATAGCCATTTTTCAGTTAGTGAGATGACATCTGGTTTAAGTTGTACTACCCACACCTGGAATTGTGGGAGCTTGGGGAGAAGGCTACCTATGTTCAGCGAGCCATAGAAATATAGAATTTGACTGCAAATAAGGACCGCTTGGCCCACCTAGTCTGCCCATTTTCCTACCTATCAGACAAGCTGCAGATCCTAGTTAACCAACAGCTTACTTCCTCCTACCCCCTACTAGGATTGCCTTTTGTCTGTCCCATGCATTCTTGAATTCCCCCACTTCTTGACTCCACAGCCTCCTCAGGGAGGCTGTTCCATGCATCCACAACCCTCTCCATGAAAAAATACATCCTCACATTACCTCTGAGCTGTCCCCCCTCTATTTTCAAATTGTGCCCCCTTGTTCTTGCACATCTCTTTTTCTGAAAGATGCTACCCTCTTGGACTTTGTTGATTCCCTTGAGGTACTTGAAAGTTTCTATCATGTCTCCTCTCTCCCTTCTTTCCTCAAGAGTATACATATTAAGCTCTTTTAGTCTTTCTTCGTATCTCTTCTGGTGCAGACCCTGCACCATTTTGGTTGCCCTCCTCTGGACAGCCTTAACTCTGTCTATGTCTTTGCGGAGATGGGGTCTCCAGAACTGCACACAGTACTCCAGTTGGGGTCTCACCAACTGTCTGCACAGAGGGATAACAACTTCCTGTTTTCTACTATTGATGCCTCTCCCTGTGCATCCCAGTATCCCCCCAGCCTTCCTTACTGCCTTATCACATTGCTTGCCCACCTTTATGTCATCTGATATAATTACCCCCAGGTTCCTTTCCATTTTTACTGTTGTTAGTATCTCACCTCCCATTGTGTACTCTTCCCCTGGGTTTTTGTTTCCCAGGTACATTACCTTGCACTTCTTTACATCTTACAATCTTACAAAAGACAATCTTAAGATGGCCCGGGACCGATAAGGGGTTGACTGTGGTGGGGCCAGGGTTAGAGTGAACATTCCCTGATAACAGGAGCATAAGCAAAATGAGCTTCCTTAGGTAGCCGTACCATGTCACCTTGGTGGAGTCATTGATCTTTGACTCCTCACATTTTTGATTATGTGAGGAAGTAACAGTTAGGTGACTGATCAGCAAGACTGCTACAGGAAATGTGCAAGGTGGCACAGGCTTGAGGTGTTGGGGGGGGGAGTTTAAGAGCAGTGGATAAGTACTTGTCTGGGGACGTCCCCCTTTTATGGTGCCACAAGAGCAGGGTAGTAACAGCGAGAGTAGAAGAGTCTCTTTCCGGAGGTGGACTTTCATTATCTGTGGATATCCTGAGGTAGAGGGCCAGGATTAGCAAGAGAGCATGTAAATTGAGGGCCTGAATTCCGACCATGTTGGGTGGGAGGCATCAGTTGAATGATACACAGAGCAGGCTGGTGTTGGGGGTTTCTACCAGTGAGAGTGAGCAGAAACAGGACAGGTGATCAGGCTGGAGAGGAGTGTCCAATGTGAGATGGGATAAATGGGAGGGGAGGAGCTTATGTTAATTTAATAGAGGCTGGGGTTGGACTGGGTGGGGGAAAAAAACAGATTCCCTGACTATCCAGGCAGTGGGCCACTAGCTAGGCCAAAATCTGTAAACCTCAAGTTGAAAAACTGCAATCCCCAGGTGGTTAGAGGAAGTCCCCTAGCTCTGGGAAGCAGTCAGCCAATGGGAGGCAGCTATCTTTGCAGACTAGCCAATGGCAGTGAGTCCTGTGCGCCACTAGCCAATTGGGTTAGTGGTCGTGTGTTCCGAGGTCCGTGCCTCTTAGCATGTCATGGAGAGCGGGCTGGGGCAGCGTGGCCGGTGAGTAAGATGCCATGCCATGGACGCAGGATGGCCCGGTCAAGGGCTTCTTCTGTAACGGGACAAGAGATGGGAGTTAGAGCTTTAATAGGAGCAGCAACCACTGAAGCGGTAGTTAAACTTAAGTGATAGGAGAGGTACAGGTTGGGGGTAGAAAGGATAGATGATAGACTTAACAATCAGGGAGGTGGTAGAGATGGGGGAGGGGGGTTGGAAGGCAGAAGACAAAGGGAGTTTAAGTGGCATCCCAGTCAGTGGTGCCAAAAGAGGGTCTGAGCAGTAAATTAAAAGAGCAGGAAAAATTAGTAAGTCAATGGGGCAAGTAGAGATAGGGGCCGTGAAGGTAAGCAGAGAGAATTGTGGAAGAAGAGAGTGAGAAACCCTGGGACCTGCACTAACATGCTGTCACAGCCTAAACTTAAAATACCTTAACAGCACACATGTAAATACAGTTATAAAATCTATTCTGGTAAGGCTCTAACACAACTACTGCAGCACAATAATTGGAAAAAAACAAATGATTAGTCAGGCTTAGAAACAGGGTCGGGGATGATGCACTAAAGTGTAAAAAAGAAGAGTGATATACTACAGTCCTCGGGCAGTAGCCAGCAAAGTACAGTACCTGATATTTGTAGCCAGCCTCACCATCACCAACCAGTGTGCTCAGTAAGCAACAGTTATAAAATGTCAAGAAAATTTACAGCATCACATCTATCCAAAAAGCAGTTATTTCTGTTCATTTCTTTCTTTTCTTTTTTTTTTTTAAACAAGCATACTGTTTTGCAAGTGCAGTAATGCACTGTAGGGCATGTGTCTTGGAGATAACGTCACCTCTTGGATGTTGGACACACTTGGCTTGCAGCATCGTGCCCAACCACTCGAGGCATAACATTATCCCACCTTGTAACATGCCACAGGAGAAGCACAGAACAACAGACCAGAATAAGTGAAATCGATTGGAGGAACAGCAACATGTGACCACAGAGCACCCATGGATTAATTCCCCTTATTAATCCATGGTTGCCATCGGGAGCACACTGAGGAGCACATTCGAGAAGCTGAAGTTGCAGTTGTTGTTCTTTGCTCATTTTTTAGTCGTCTGTGTTTTGTGGGGTCCACAGCTTTCCTTCCCACCCACCTGCCCCGCGAACCTTGGGGACTGGAGCGGTCACTGTAACGGACTGGGAGAGGGCTCAGTAAACTGTAGCTGTCATTGATAGCATGCTGGAGACTGAGCACACAGAGGAGCATGCCTCTAAAAGCAAAAGCCGACACTGACAGAGTGGGATAGGAAGTGAGAGACACAGAGTACAGTCACTGCCTATCTGGCAGACGCTGTGAAGAGAAAGTCAGGGGAAGTGCTTGTGTGCCATGCCATGTTCCAGCCCCAATCATTGTCTTTTTGTTGCCCATGGTATCCCTGGCCAGAAGTGTACTCCCTGCCTAGCACTGTGCAGCACATGCAAATTTATCTTTACCCATGCTGCACCTCATATGAAGTATCCATCATGGTAGGCAGATGCCATGTTTTATAGCACACAGTTATCACAGTACTACAGTTACCGGTACATATTTGAGTTCTGTCATCCATTAAAGCAATATTAGACATTTTCAAATGTTCTGAAATATTTTTACTTGTAAATGTTGTTATAGTTGTGTAGATATGCAAATGTCCGAATGTTCACCCATAATACAGTATTGCCAATGCCTGATAGGCAAACATGAACGGAGCTCATCATGGTAAAAATATGAATTCCTATCACCACAGGTATAGCTGTTTTCCCTGTATTTTTCTAATTCTCTGAGATGTAACGCTGCAAGCTATTTAAGCAGTTGAATCATGACATTAATGTATGTACAGTGTGCAATTTGACAGCACATAGTTCCTCTTGTATGTAGACTCTGTAAGGGCAAACAGTATAAAATGTTTTCTTAAGCAATATTCTGAGTTTGTCTTCATTTATCTACTGCAATTATTTCAGTTCAAGCATTTTTTTTCCTTGTGCTTACCATGTTACAAGCGTATTAAACCACTCCAGAGCATGGTTCTACTATGGAATTAATCCATAGTTGGGTGGTTGGAGGCACTCGGTCTGTGGCCTAGTCCCCCCCCAAAAAAAAACATGGATTAATTCCACGGTAGAACTATGCTCAGTCATGGTTTAATGCTTTCATGACATATGCCCTGTCTTGCATTACTACTTTTTTAGATACCGGCACACCAAAGGGAACAGGTGAAACACTTATGACGTTATTGGCACAGGATGACAGCTGATTCTGCAGGAAACTTTGCAGTGCACCGAATATGTTACTGATTCACATAAAAGAGCCCCGGAAATTAATCATGCAATAGCTGTTTTTCTCTATAAAATTGTTCCCCAATTTTCATTGTGTCTAGCATAGAATTCATTACATCATGGCCACAGATCTCTGTAAACAGTACCCTACAGACACTTTCCCCTGTGTCGCCACAGTTGTATGAAAATGTGCTTGTGCTGAAGTGCATAGCGTTTTGGTTGCATATTGTTGCAAGTCCATACATGTGACAACAGACGTTTGAACTAGAGAGCAATCATGGTAGTGACACACTCTGGGTGTCATTCACCAATCCAGATACTGTACTTCCAGCAAACATGATCCAAAAAGGAGACAACTAGTTGCAGACTGCAGACAACCATGTGACTAAAATAAGACCACAAATATGAAAATGTATTTAGTGCACTACAGGAGTTGTTTAACATCTGGCTTACTCAACACAATTTTAAATTGGGGATTTTGGTATCACAAATGGAAAATTTAGTAAAATCAGTTTCTGAGGGCAATTGCACACACGCCATGCCTTGCACACTGTCTTAATACAGTATGTTGATGCACAGTGTCCTGTCCGGTACCTGCAAGGCTGACAACATTAATTTGTTGGCACAGTGAAATAAAACTCACTTCTCCCACTTGGTGAAGGCATGGAGGTACTGATAGTCATCCAGCACACAAAACAACGTCCACTGCACAACTTCAAACAGGATATAGTAAATTAGCAGACTTAAGGCCTAACAGTTCCTGGAACAGCAGCTGGCTGTCCATGGGTACAGTATTTGCTTACACATGATAGGCAAAATGGACTCATGTATTTCTGCAGAGATGTTTTTCATGAGATGCTGAAATCTCTCAAAAACAATAGTATGACAATCATAATTTTCTGGTGAAAATACCCATTTTCTCTTACAAAATGCTGCACTCATTTGAAAATCAGAGATTCTGTTCTAATGAAAACAGTACTTTTCACATATAATTTGTGATTTTGCACTACTTTACCAGTGTGTAAAGTTAACTACTCTTCTGCTGTATCACACAAACATGGTGAGTTGTGAGATTTTCACTTGCAGAAACAATTTGTTCCAATTAAAAGCTAACACATCAAATTGCTAGTGCAAATATGTTTTCAGTCATCAATTTGCAGCTAATTAAAAACTTGGTTACAATACTTGAACCATTTGAGGTGGTCATAAAGGATATCGGCTCTGCGATAACATATTCACAGTAAGCCAGATTCTCCCCTCAATTATTCTCTATAAGTTGACGTAATTAGAAAGCAAGTTATTTTCAACACGAGAAGGACAACAGTGAGGGTACACTACTGATGGAGGTCATACAGAAAACCTAAACAAGTCAGAGACTAATTGGTGTGTTTTGAATAGAAAACTACAGTATGTAATGGCATAATTTCTTCATCCACATTTCCAAGACCAGACGGAACAAAGTCAACCACAAGGACCATACATGGAACAAGCTTTTTGTCAATGCCGAATGTTTGCTTGCTGGTATTGGCATTGGTAGTGCAAGAGCTAGAGAGATACATAATAGGAATGGCGGCGAAGGGTATATCAACCATGCACCGACGCAAATACAGCGAAGACCATCACAGTAACATTTTCGGCAGCTGGCTGTGATGGTCTCCAGGTATTTGGACACTGCTGCCGCCGGGTGTGTGCCCCCCTCCCTGAACCAAGTCCGACTGGAGTTAGGAATCTTAAGTATACAGGGAGCGCGGGGGACAGAGCCCCCTGCCACCACAGAAAACACTTGTTTACCCTGCAACAGTACAACAGCAACTGGCGGTGTTGTGCTGTCGCTGTGCCAATGGTCGACAAATTTCTTCTCGTCGCGGCATAGTGGAACTGCAGTGAAGTACTGAAGTATTGCCAAGCCCCATCCCCACCCTACAGAAACTGACAGGCGTTGGGAGTGTGCCTTTGGGTTGTCAGCCATAATACTCACACCATTCCACCTCACCCCACCCTGCAGGCACAGACAGGTGTTGCAGTGTGCGTTGAGGTCTTCGGCTCTTACACTCACCATATTTCAAAAGGAAATAAGCTGATATGGGTGCAGTATAAGAGAATGGGGTGAATGTCAGGGCAGAAGACTGCAACGCATGTGTTGATGCCTGCCCATGGCATGGGGAGGGGGTGGAATAGGCTGAGCATTACGGCCGATGTCCCCAGGTCATACCCCCGATGCTTGTCAGTCTGTACAGGGTGGGCATTACAGTTGGAAACCCTAATGCCCTGGGTGTTTGTTGGTATTTTTGGTCCAAATTTTCATCATGGGCTTTTTGGGAGCCCACCTCATGAACAGTGGCAGTATCATTTCGTTACTCAGTGTCAAAAGGTGATTTCGCACAGCCAGTGTGCCATTCAGCACTACAGGTACAAAAACACATTTCAGGAAAGATGCAAAAAATGACAGCTGTACTGTTCATAAGGGGGTGTTAACAAATGGCAATGTTGGAAATATGGAGTGAAAATATGAACAAGCATTTGTCAATGCCGAATGTTGTCTTGCTGGCATTGTCATTGGTAGTGCAGGTGTTAGAGATGCATAATAGGAATGGCAGTGAAGTATTGAACTGATGCCAACCTCATCCCCACTCTAAAGAGACCCATTTTTAACATAGGCATTTTGGGACCTCCCCTCATGAACAGTGGCACTGTGATTTTGTTAAATCTGTCCCAAAAGTTGATTTCACACAGCGACCATGCCATTTTGCGCAGGATGTGAAAAATGACAGCTGCACTGTTCATAAGGAGGTGTGAAAAAATGGCAGTGTTGACAATCTGGCATGAAAAAATTGCAAATTTGCGAAGTTACAAGGGTGCATGGATACTGTGCAATGCAAGCTTGTAACACAAGCATCTTAGGACCTCTGCTCATGAATAGTGTCACTGTCATTCCGTTAATTGGTGTTGAAAGGTGATTCCATGCAGTGACCGTGGAATCACCTTTCGGGACCAAATAACACCATAACAGTGACTGAATTCATGAGGAGGGGCCCTCAATAAGCCCATGTTGAAAATTTGGTGCCAAAATTCCCCAAAATGGCCGAGATATGCACCAAAGTTGGAAAAACCCTATTTATGCCATTATATAGCTTAGCGGCATTTCTTCAGTTCGTGGTCAGCTTTGAAGAGTGCAGACGTGTTTCTGATCCAGCGAAGATCGCCGCACCAGACTCCAGAGGTAAGCATGGGGTGAGGGGGTGTGTGGGAGGAGGGTGGGTGCAGAGGGTGGGCACGGGTTGGGGGAGGGAGCAGGACAGACCACAAGGGACTGTTTTCTTCATTTACAGGGTAAAAAATAAATAAACATTGTGGGACTTTTTTTTTTTTTAAAACACACAGGGGCATTTGGCATGCTGGGGGGGCTCCCAACGTGCCACCTGAGTGTTGGGAGGGCTAGCCGACAGAGGATTGGGCACCCCCATTGGCACATAGTTAATTGAAAGGTGCATTTGTTGTAAAGGTATCTGATTTTATCTGTATTAATCTATCATTTGTTATTGTATATCTTGTTTTTACATTATTAGGCACCTTGGCATTGGAAAGGCACCATGCAGATAAATTTATTATTATTATTATTATTATAATACCGAAGGGGGGGCAAAAGCCGAGGGGAATTGGGCACCTCTCTTGGCATACAACAGATGGGGGGGCATTATGCCGACGGGGTGTGGGCTCCCCCATCGGCACATTAACTGGGTCAGGGCATGCCGACAGGGGGATTGGGCACCCCCGAAGTCGGCACTGTGGCAGGCGGTGGAGGCAGTCACTGCCGCCATTTTGCTGAATTCTTCACCAGGGAAGGCACGTCTGGAGGTGCCGCTGCATGACGAGCTTGGTTCTCATTGCAGCAGATCTTTTCTTAGATCTGTTAGCCAGGTTACGTGTTGCTGGTGTCAGCGCCTGCAGCTGCCCTACTGGGGAATGAGGGATGCACCTACTGTTACGTGTCCTGCATTCACCCACAGTGACCGCATCTCCAGATCTGCTACTAATGCAATATGCTGGCTGACATGCATGCGCGAGCCAACATAACAAGTGGCACAGTTATGAGCGTGCATAGAAACACCGCAACAGACACTCGTAATGCAATCATTTTTTGGAGCTTTTTCACCAAATTTGCAACAAGGGCTTTTTGGGACCCCATCTCATGAACAGTGGCAAGATTATTTCATTAGTCAATGCCAAAAGGTGATTTCACACGGTGAGTGTGCCATTCGGCACCACAGGTGTGAAAACACACTTCGGGCAGGATGTAAAAAATGACAGCTGTATTGTTCATGAGGAGGTGTGAAGAAATGGAAATGCTGAAAGTCTGGAGTGAAAATGTGGAAAAGTGGTGAAGTTACAAGTGTGCATAGAAACTGTGTAATGCACGCTCGTAAAGCAATCATTTTTTTTGAGTCTTTTCACCAAATTTGCAACAAGGGCTTTTTGGGACCCCACCTCATGAACAATGGAACTGTCATTTCATTAACCGGTCCACGCAGCGACGGCTAAATCGCCTTTTGAGACTGAGAAACAAAATTACAGTGACAGTGTTCAGAAGATGGGGTCCCAAGAACCCCAAGTTGAAAATCTGGGACCAAAAATGTAGAAATTGGCTGAGATATCAACCTAAATTGAAACCCCACCATTGAGTACTATTACAGGGCTTACCATCATTTCTTCAGTTCCCAGTTGGTCTTTGAAGAGTTCAGACGCATTACAGGTCCAAAGAAGGTTGCTGCTTATGTCCTCCAGTGGTACATATGGGTAAGGGGGGGTGCAGGGAGGTGGAGTGTGGAGAGGGAGGGTGCAGGTTGGGGGAGGGGGGCCGGTGGGAAGGACGAGGGACACTTTTCTTTTTTTCAGGGTTAAAAAAAAATACGGGGTGGGACTGTTTACTTTTTTACATGTGAAATATTACAAAATGGATTTTGGCACACTAGGGTGGGCTTCCAGTGTGCTAGAATACTGGAGGTGGATCAATGCCACCCCGGGGACTGAGCACCCAGAGGTCGGTTGAGAACATAGGGGCATGGGGGGGCTATGCATCAGACACCAGGAGTGGGCATCCCAGTGTCAGAAACATCAAGTAAGTATTTTGTGGCACACTGGGGTGGGCTACCAGTGTGCCACATTAATGGGGGGAGGGAGGATACATGCTGACACAGAGATTGAGCACCCCAATGTCGGCTGTGGATGGAGAACAGGGGATGCAGGGCAGACAGCAGCAGTGGGAGACTGCTAATTTTTTGTTCTGCTGTGTGCCTGATTGGGAGGAAGGGGGGACTGCCACTGCAATGAAGAAACTGGCCCTGATTGCAGCAGAAGATTTCACGTAGGGTGTGGGTCAGGCAGCAGCAGTGGGAGGAAGCTAATTTGTTGTTCTGCTGTGTGAGTAGTTGGGAGGAGGGAGGGAATGCAGCTGCCATGATGAAACTGCCTGATTGCAGTGGCAGGTTTCACGGAGGAGCTAATTTGTTGTCATGCTGTATGAGTGGTTGGGTGGGAGGGGGGTCTGCTGCTGCAGTGATAAAACTGACACCAATTACAGCAGCAGATTTCTTGCAAGTGCAGTGCATGCTCTGAAACCGCCATCATCGGCAGATTCAGCATTAATTGGTGGCCGATGGATGCACCCATTAAAGCGTTTGCTGGACTGGCCACAACACTGCCACACCTCTGTAATGCTCTACTACCTCAATATGTTTCTTGTGCGCTGTGTGCACAAGCCAACATAAAAATAATTCCCACAGTATTTCCATAGTGTAGTGTACCCCTTCTCCCAGCTTCAATCCCCAATGTAGAACATAACATAATTATTCCCTAAGTATTCCAATAGTGTAGTGTACCCCCTCCTAGCCCCAGTCCCCAATGTATAACTTAAAATAATAATGCCTGCAGTATTTCCATAGTGTAGTGTACCCCTTCTCCCAGCTTCAATCCCCAATGTAGAACATGACATAATCATTGCCTAAGTATTCCCATAATGTGGTGTACCCCCTCCTAGCCCAGATACCCAATGTATAACTTAAAATAATAATGCTTGCAGTATTTCCATAGTGTAGTGTACCCCCCTGTCATCCCAGATCCCCGTTGTATAAAATAAAATAATTATTCCCCCAGTATTTCCATTGTGTAGTGTGCAGCCTCTCAGCCCCATTCCGATGTGTAAAATAAAATAATTATTTCCCAGTATTTACATTGTGTATGGTCCCCCCATGCAGCTCCATCTATTTTACAAAGTGAAAAGAAGCTTTCCCACTACCTGCTCAAGAGGATCCAGCTGTGGCCAGTGTTTTCATCGAACAGTTCGTCTGTAAGTTTGGGGCCTACAGATCCATTCATTCATATCGGGGTTGGAACTTTAAGTTCAGGTTCATCAGAGGTGTTTGCAATCTTTTAGGGGTGTACAAAACCAGGACTACTCTGTACCACCTGCAGTCAGATGAACTGGTCAAGCATTTGTGTTGCAAGCTCCTAGCCATGCTGATCTCTTTTGTGTGAGATAATCAGACTGAATGAGATAGTGTACTGCCATATGTTGTGCTGGCTTACAGCAGTAGTGTACAGTTCATGATGGGGTAAACACCATTCATGTTGATGTTTGACCATGAAATCACACTCTCAGTAAAGCTGTTCAATGAGGTGGTTGATCGAGAGAGGTACACTGACCTCAAGGAAGAAGAGAGGAGGTTGTATGTCTCCAGGCCAATCTGGACAGGAGTACAGGGACCCCCCCATGCAGGGAACACCAGGACCACCACCTCTGCTTCAGAGGTTGCCAAGAAGGAGCAGCGGTTGGACCACAGTGGGCTCAGGGAGGGTGAGGGTGGTGGAACAGAGGCACATCCTCCTTCAGACGTACCACTCCACAATCCATACGCCATTCTGGTGGAGCATAGTTCCCCTATGGAGGCACACATGGTGGAGACTGAGGAGGTCACTGGCAACTGTAACAAGGGAGGCCCACAGGAAGGTGGCACAGGACACCACAGGGAAAGGAAGCAGCTCCTGGTGGGGACTCAATTATCAGGGGGCTAGGACTGGGGGAGGCAAGGGAAAGTGAAGTAAGGTGCCTGCCTGGCGATATGGCTTGGAGTGACAGGAAGCGTATTCTGAGGATCACGACAGCAGCTGCACGGGAGACGGTGCTGGATGTCATTGTCCACCTAGGGACAGATGACTTGGCCACGCATAGGATTAGAGCAGTGCAGAAGGAGTTTGTGGAGTTGGGGAAGGGCCTTAGACAAGTAGGTCATACAGTATCCTTCTCGGAGGTGCTGCCTGTCTACGGCATGAGTGAGGTAAGGGTACTCCGCACCATGCAGTTCAATGAATGGTTGAAAAACTGGTGTAAAGCACAGGGTTTTGGCTTCACTGGGGACTGGGGTTCCACCTGGAAGGATACCCACCTATACTGGCATGATGGTCTGCATCTGTCCAGGAAGGGAACCAGTCTCTTGAGTGATAGGTTTAAATGCTTCATTGGCAAGCTTTTAAACTAGCCAAAGGGGAGGCACTGATAAGCAGCAGGGAATTCCCAGCCTCCCACTACAAAACAGGGTACTAAATGAGGGAAAGACCAAGGTAGAAAGGTCAGTAGGGTAAATGGAGAAAGAAAAGTCAGTGAGGGCAGGGATGGGGCTACAAGAGGTAAAGCCATCAAAAAATGGAGAGTAATGAGTACCAATACCCATAGTCTGGGTAAAAAGCTTCCTGAACTAGTGGCTTTGATGGAAGAGGAACATGTGGATATCGTGGCAGTTACAGAAACATGGTACACACAGAACCATGACTGGGATGTAAACATACCAGGGTACACTATCTACAGGAGGGACAGGGAGGGTAAAAGAGGAGGAGGAGGAGTAGCTCTCTACACAAGGGAAGGAATCAAAGGAACAGAACAAAAGGGTAAATGGGGAGGAGAGGAAGAACTGTGGGTCAATTTGGAGACAGGCAATGGCACCACAATCCTCACAGGAGTTGTATACAGACCCCCATCTCAGGGGGAGGAAATGGACAAGGAAATGATAGGTGTCCTTAGAATGGCAGAAAAAGGGGAGGTATTGTTGATGTGGGATCTGAATATGCCAGATGTTAACTGGAAATCATTTGCTGCAGCCACATCCAAGAGTGGGGTCATCTAGATGCCCTGCAGGGGGTATGCATTAGACAACTAGTACTGGAATCCGCTCGGGAAGGAGCAATCTTAGACCTGGTACTCTCAAATGGAGATGGAGAGAGGATCACAGATGTAGAAGTGGATAGCCATATGGGAACTAGCGAGCATCGAACAGTATGGTTCACGATAAACACAGTAGTAGAATCAAGCCATATAAAGGCAAAGGTCCTGGACTTTAGGAGGGCTGACTTTGCCAAAATTGACAAGTGCTTAGGGAATGCAGTAGCAAATGGGCAGGAAGGAGGGTTGGAAGAACAATGGGGAATACTCAAAACTGCCATCACTGAGGCAATAAGCCTTTGTGTGAAGCAAATAAACAAAACAAAACGATGTACAAAACCACTATGGTTCTCAAAGGAAGTGGCAGAGAAGATTAGGGAGAAAAAGATAGCATTCAGGAATCACAGAAGCTGCAGGACAGAGTGCTCTATCAGTTAAAGCAGAAGGAAACAGGGAAGGCAGTCAGAACAGCAAAGGCCCAAACTGAGGAAAAGATAGCCAACTCAGTTAAGAAGGGATAAAACCTTTATAGGTACATCAGGGAGCGAAGGAAGACCAAGGAAGGGATAGTGAGGCTTAATAAAGGGGAGGGGGGTGGGCAGAGGGTGACTGTGAAAAGGCAGCGATACTAAACAAATATTTTTGCTCAGTATTCACAAATGAAGAAGGGGGGTACCTAAACCAAACAATAGAAACACTCTGGATAGAAGGGTTGATACCAGCCCATTCACAGAAGAAAGAGTTCTGGAAGAACTCTTAAAACTGAAGGTAGGCAAAGCAGTGGGGCCTGATGGGATTCATCCCATAATTCTGAAAGAAGGAAGGGTAGAACTAGTGATACCACTGGGTACCCTCTTTAACAAATCATGGAGGATGGGGTGGTACCCAAGGACTGGAGGAGGGAAGATGTTATTCCACTTCACAAAAGTGGGAGCAGGGCTGAGGCTGGAAATTACAGACCTGTTAGTTTGACCTCAGTGATATGGAAAATAATGGAATCACTTCTGAAGGAAAGAACTGTTGAGTACCTAGAGGCCAGAGGGGCACAGGACCCAAGGCAGCATGGATTCACAGCGGGAAGGTCATGTCAGACGAATCTAATGGATTTCTTTGACTCGGTGACCAAAGTAGTAGACCAGGGAGGGGCTGTGGACATGGTCTACCTAGACTTTAGCAAGCCATTTAACACAGTCCCACACAAAAGATTAATAAACAAATTAGCCAGCCTGGGAGTGGGGTCCCAGGGTGGTAGCCTGAGTAAAACATTGGCTGGACAACAGGATGCAGAGGGTAATAGTAAACAGAGTCCACAGTGAAGAAAGGGGAGTTACTAGTGGGGTACTGCAGGGTTCAGTACTGGGTTTGGTCCTTTTAATGTCTTTATAAGTGACATTGTGGAGGGACTGGAAGGAAAAGTATGTCTCTTTGCAGATGACACAAAGATCTGCAACAGGGTTGATACACAAGGTGGGATGGAAAGGATGAGAAGGGATCTGGCAAGGTTGGAGGAATGGTCACATGTATGGCAGCTTAGATTCAATGCAAAGAAGTGCAAAGTAATGCACCTGGGAAACAAAAACCCAAGGGAAGAGTACAAAATGGGGGGTGAGATACTGACAACAACAAAAATGGAAAGGGACCTGGAGGTAGTTATATCAGATGACCTAAAGGTGGGCAAGCAATGTGAGAAGGCAGTAAGGAGGGCTGGGGGGGATACTGGGATGCACAGGGAGAGGCATCACCAGTAGAAAACAAGAAGCTGTCATCCCTCTGCATAGACAGCTGGTAAGACCCATGTGCACTACTGTGTGCAGTTCTGGAGACCCAATCTCTGCAAGGACATAGACAGGATGGATGCAGTCCAGAGAAGGGCAACTAAAATGGTGCAGGGTCTGCACCAGAAGACATACCAACAGAGACTTAAGGAGCTTAATATGTATACCCTCGAGGAATGGAGGGACGGGGGGACATGATAGAAACTTTCAAGTACCTCAAGGGAATCAACAAAGTCCAAGAGGGTAGCATCTTTCAGAAAAAGGGGTGTGCAAGAACAAGGGGGAACAATTTGAAGATGGAAGGGGATGGATCAGAGGTAATGTGAGGAAGTATTTTTCACAGAGAGGGTTGTGGATGCATGGAACGGTCTTCCTGAGGAGGTTGTGGACCCAAAAACAGTGGGGGAATTCAAGAATGCATGGGACAGACATAAGGCAATTCTAGGGGGTGGGGGTAGGAGGAAGTAGGCTGTTGATTAACTAGGATCTGCAGCTTATCTATTAGGTAGGGAAATGGGCAGACTGGGTGGGCCAAGTGGTCCTTATCTGCCTTCAAATTCTATGTTTCTATGTTTCAAAGATTATGTGACTAAGGTGGCGGGGTACTGTCACAGTATGGTGGCTCCAATAGTAAAGAGGCAGCAAGAAAAGGCCACAGGAAGCAAAAGAACAATACTACCGTAAGGTAACCATTAAAGTTTAGGCAGAGGTTGACTGGGGTGGGTTAAGAACCAGCAAAGATTAAATTGGGCAGGAGGTCACAGGAACTTAGTTCTGCCACCTCTTACAAAGTTGTATGAGAGTTCATATTACACCAGCCCTCTGTCATCCTTCTCCATTAAATACTACAGGAGAGTTCCACCACCTAGAATTGACATTTTCCTCACCTAAAAATCTAGATGTGAGCATTCCACCAATCTAAAGATTTCCAGTTTAACCACTGAGAACCAGAGCTGCAAAAAGTACATTTGCCCCAGGCTACAGCCATGGTTCAAGGTACTGTATCAAGTGACTAAAAAGATGTCTGATGGGCTGTATGATCTGTTGTCTGTGAATCGACAGACTGTAATTATGCATTAAAACCAACTAAAACCTTATCTGGAAGTGAGACCCACTGAGGCTGTTGAACCATGGCCCACACCTACAGTTAGCTGCCAACTGAAGTGGCCAGGTGTCTGCCAAAATCCTGGAGGGTGCAAAGGTCCCACCAGCAAAGACAAGAACCAGTGGAGGAGTGGTGGCCTGACCTTTTTCTGGACAACAACAGAGACTGCCAGTAAGAGGACAGATGGACAAGACAGCCAGGAAGATTGGCTTCTCCAGCAGGCAACTAGGCATTTCCAGGCCAAGGTGCAGACACTGGTCTGCCCCCCCCCCCCAAGTCAGAACAGGAAAAGGCAACCCCACCATTTCTGAAGTGGATGCAGACCCTATAGATCCTGGCAGAGGTCCCTGTGGTGGGATGGTGACAGACTGCATTACACCACAAATGGACAATAGCAATGCAGAAGTAAGGCTATGTCACGGACATCGACTTTGACCCTGAGTAGTGTAAGCTGGATGCAGGAACCCATTATCATGGGGAGGGCAGTGTTATGGACCTGCGTGGATGGGCCCACTCTCGGACATACAGTACATAAAGGACTTCTGGAAGCTTCTGAGAATAGGATACTAGAGACAACACTAGGTTGTCGAGACAGCAGGGGACTAAGTTATACAGACATATGAAAAAGCTAGCAGAAGGCAATCTGGTTTGTGGAGTCTGCTCAGTAAATGATGCAGGGTCCATGGCTTATGCCAATGTTCCTGTCCCCCCCCCCAATGTCATCCCTTCCTTCCCTACTACCTCTCCACAGTCCCATGTGTGCCTTTTGTGCTAGTGCCAGGCCTTCTTAAAGGCTCCCACCATCTTTATTGAGACTACCTCTTCTGGCAGCACATTCCATGTGGTCACCACCCTTTTTGTAAAAAATGCTTCCAAACATCCCTCGAAAACACCCCCATCAACTTCAAGCTGTGCCCTCAGTGGTTCTATTGTCACTCAATTTCAAGATACCTCTTTCCATTCTGTTAACTCTCTTCAAGTATTTGAAGGTCTCTATCATATCCCTCTCTCCTCTCCTCCAGGGAGTACATGCATTGGGCTCCCAGCTTCTATTCATAGGACCTATTCTGTGGACCCATGACAATTTTGGTTCATAGGTAGTTACAAGCCAAGGTACACAAAGGCCCATCTGGAGGCTTGCCCCTTACACAAAGGGGAAGGCAGTGCTCCCAATGTTTTTAAAATGGTTATACAGTCTAGATTTGAACAAGATAATTCAACCATTTCCTACAACATCAAGTGGAATCCTGTTCCACACATCAACTGCTCTTTGGCAACACCATCTTGCTCTTTTTATATCATATTAGTCTCCCCTTTGATTTGCAAAACATGAGCCCTTGTACTATAGCTATGTTCCCTCATCTCCAAACCCAGACAATTCCATAAGTCATCATTAAAAATTATTTAAACAGCAAACAGAGGTGTCCTCTTAATATGCTGCACTCTAATGAGTGCAGATCCAGATTTGTTAACCTCTCCTCATAGTTCAAATTTTTAAGGCCAGAGACCATTCTGGTTGCCCTTCTCTGCACCACCTCCAGGTCTTAATCCAAGATTTATTTTGTGGGGGCCAGAACTGGGAGCAGGACTCAAACCGGGGCCTCACCAAAGAGCAAAAATGTGGCATGAGCACCAGACTGTCTCTACTGTGTATGTGTCTACATATGCAATTTAAAGTTGCATGCACTCTTTAACCATCTGTCTGCAATGACTTGTAAATACATTTAGATAATTTGAAATGATTTCCTTTGGACCTGCTCCAGCAAGCAGATGTCTCTCTTGTGGTATGGATGCCAATACCTTACCTCATATTTCAAACATGGTCCCACCATTGACCTGTACAAGGGCAAAATGCCCACACTCTGCCTACTACTGAATTGCCTGGCTATATACCCCAACATCTGTTTGCCTTTGCAGTTGGTTTCTTGCATTGCGTGGAGTGTTTCAGGTCTGTAGTAATCACCAAACCCAGCTCCTTTACTTCCTCTGAAGCAGCTACCAGGATCCCCCTAGGTAATACTCTGTCCTAGGATTCCTGGCCCTAATGTGTATCACTTTGCACTTTTTGGCTCTGAAGCCAAGTTGCCAGATCTCCGACAATCTCTAGATCATATCTCTCTTATTATATTTAACTGTCTTATTATGACATGTAGTATTCTAGATCGTGTGATCTGAGTTGACTGTCCAGTCTGTTTCTCTTTGCTGTTTTTTTAATGTTCCTTCTCATGTCCTCTTGGGGGCCCTACACACTCTCCCCTTGCCCACCCAACTTGACTCACTAATGACCCTTACTTCCAGGCTCTCCAATTTCTCTGACATCCCCTTGGTTCTGGTTTATCCCCTCTGGGGGAAGGGGACATCCTTGCTGTCACCTTGGAGGAAGTGCCTCAGATGCTGGGGATGTAGTTGGGGGGTGGGCAACAACGATGTACTGTGTATTACATGGGGGGAAGGACACATTGAGGGCTGTCATCCAGTACACAAGAGGTGGGCCTTTTTCTTCTTTTCTCCCCCATGCGTTGGGAGAAATAGTTTTGTTTGTCTGTTATGTTTTATTAGGACTGAAGTTGTTTGTTTTCAGCTGCTTATAAAACATAGAAAACATAGACTTTGACGGCAGATAAGGACCGCTTGGCCCATCTAGTCTGCCCATATTATTATTGTGTTTATGATTAAGGACTGATATGTCCCTATACTTAAGACCCATTTCAAACAGTAATCCACCATCTCTATGGATATTAATCTTTATTTTACTAGGCTGTGGAGGCTCAGTTCTTTCAACCTATCTTTTTAGCACTCAGATGATAACTCATATTTAATTTTTGTTGCTTTGTGATGTACTCTTTCAGTTTGTGTTCTTTCTTGTGTTGCAGTGCCCTCCCCCAAATTAGGCTCCACAGTTCATTATTAAAGGGGGGGGGCCTTATTCTGGTGCCTTTTCCATAGCATGTGGGCCATCAAGGTGCCTGAGTGACAGCCTCAGGCACCAACTGAGGCAGACTGCGATTGGGCCAAAAGAAAAGTAGGACTGTACTATAGGTAGGCAAATCTGGTGGAGATCTCATCGAGAACAGATCAGCTGTGCTGACAGCAGGTGTGAGCTGTGGCATCCCAGGATTAAATGAAATAACACTGCTTAAACAGATTCCGAGTTCCAGAGAGGAAGAGAGCAGTAGCTTCCTGCAAGCCTGCACCTATACAATGCTGAAGATCCAGTGTGGAGCAAGACACTGAAGGCTGCTGCTCCAGGTTCCATAGCAGGCACTACAGCAAGGTGTCAGACTGCCATTGACCCATGGATTTGGAAGCTGGGACGTGTCAGTTGGTCCTGAACTTTAGCAGCCCCAAGAATGTGACTGGTGGACAGAGAAGCCAGTAACCACTGCTGAAAGCGGCCATTTCAAAGTGGAAAGAGGGAGCCTGCATGTATCAATGATACCCTGGAACAGCAGCAATCCAGCAGGCTGCAGCGTCCTGAATACTTCTAGGTCAAGAACTGCTTAGAATGCCTCATTTGGCCCTTGTTTCAAGAGACAGCTGTCGTGTTCATCACATTGCAAGCTGACAATGGGGCTGGATTATAAAAATCCTGATTTTCAGGGTAATCGGACATTTAAACAACATCATGGCCTGTTGAGGGGACATTAAGTGTGGATGTTGCTCCACTGCTTGAAAGTGCAGAAATGCTGGCCAGTCTGCTGCAACATTTATGGGCCTACAATGGTTCAACACCTACGGTACCCAGGAACCGTGTTTGACTTAGCAAATCCCATTACCAGGATGGGAAAGGGGTAAAGCTGGCTAGTTTGGAAGGGCATCTAAAAAAACATGGTCAAGGTGGCTCTTGCACTACCTGTCTTTGCCTGCCAGGTTGCCCTGATCCTGGCCTGTTAATAAATTGGTATTTTCTGTTAATCTTGGGCTAGTTATTGACCCCAGTGTGGTAACACTAACAGTGGTTTCCTTACCAAGTCCACCAAGAGCTAAGGCTGTTGTGGCTCGGTCTGTTGGAATGTCACCAGCCCTTGTCCCCAAATTTCATTTTACCAGACTGCACTGACTTACCAAAGGTGGTGGCACTGCCATATGCATGGCACGTGCACCAAAGGCTGGTACTGAAGCACCCCTAATATTTGATTTTTTTTTTTTTCATTAAATTAGCCTACTGTTTTAACCAATAATGACTTTTATAATAAGTAAGCCTGTCTGATGTTCTGGTCTCGAGACTCTTCTGCCAGGCATGTCTTGCCATGTGGTCCATCATACTGCTCTGCACAACCAAACTGCAGTATGTAATCCATACAGTATTCAGTTTCCTCCTTAGTTTCCTGCTGAACCAGTCTAGTGGACTGTGCAGTGGATGTGCAGGCACTAAGAGGTGTTCAGGACCTCTTAGTGATGTGCTGGCATGGCAGATGGGGCCGTTATGCCCATAGACTCTGCTCTTCCACCCCCTCCCCAATTCCCATCAAAGTAGAGCTTTTAGGTCCAATTAAGACAATAACAATATAATTGTTTCACCTGGGCCTAGTTTTAATTGTGTGCCTCCCACGGAAATTCTCCTGGCATGACCGTCACTGGGCAGTAACATTTTAAAATCAGATTAGCATAAAGGGATACAAGTATGCTGGTAATGAATATAAGGCCAATATAAGGCAAAAGCAACAATAATAAAGTAAAATGTTCAGCTTATTGTTAGCATTGAAAACATTTGAGGCACGCCAGCTTTTCTATCCTACAACAAGAAATACACTCTCGCTTCAGAGTATCTTTTAGTTCAGATTACTATTAACCTCAAGAACATTCACAGAGCACTCCAGTGAAAACATGAAACACAACATGCAAATCTGAAGGACAGGTTACTGATTCCAGGCAGCAGTTGGGGTGGAGTGGCGCACTGCTTCCTTGGTACTTTGCTGGCCAACTAACCTAATGGGACGAGGAAACAACACTGTCTGCTATCACCGCAGCCAGGTAGTATAAAGAGTGAGGCAGCAGCGAAGCATAGCAGGGTGGGCAGTGGCAACACTGTATCTGGGACTATTTCATGTAGAGTGACGAAAGTAGTGCAGGCACAGGAGATAACAGCTAAGGTTTGCGCTGGGGGTTCGAGAAGTTTACAGGACACCACGCTTTGCCAAATGTCGATCATTTCTGTCAGTTCCTCATGGAAGAGCCACTTTACTTGCTAAAGTGCCCATGAGTTACTGTAAAAGAGGAAAGTAGCCGGGTGGGACAACGGTGTACCATTTAGCTCAGCCTGAAATTTGTCCGGTTTGGTGGAACGGTGAACCGACCCACGGTGCCTCGGGCTGGCCTGCTGGAAACCGGGCATTTAGGACACTTTATAATATGTGGTCAAGGTTAAGGAGTTTTTTGGGCATGGCTTATGAACATATGAAATTGACAGCAGACACAGGTCATTTGGTCTATCTAGTCTGCTTGAGTGTGCAGCACTTCAGTCCATTAGACTGCATCTGCCCCGCCTCCCTCATATGCCCCCATCTTCCACTCCCTCCTGATTTGTACCCGCCCCTTGAATCTGTCCTACCCCCTCTTGAAGCCCCCAACACCTTGCAATGATACAACTTCCTCTGGCAGGGCATTTCACCACCACCCTTTCTGTGAAATAGTGCTTCCTCAGTGCCCTCTTGAACCTGCCCCCTACCAGCTTCATAGAGTGTCCCCTGGTTTCCCTTCTGCCTTTCAGATTGAACATACACCTGGTGTCTACTTTGTTCATACCCTTCAGGTACTTGAAGGTCTCAATCATATCCCCTATCTCCCTTCTTTCCTCCAGGGTATACATATTGAGCTCTGTCAGTCTCTCCTCATATAGTCTGTCCCCTAACACCAGGATCATTTTGTTGCCCTGCGCTGTACCCCCTTCAGTAGTTTGAGGTCCCTTTTCAAGTAGAGGTGCCAGAATTGCATGCAGTACTCTAGATGATGTCTCACCAGGGACCTACACAGGGGCAAGATGACCTCTCCACTCCTAGAAGTAATCCCCCCTGGGGTAATTAGTAGTTATAATATATCTGGCCTCATATCAAGCAACCATTTCAGTTGTGCTTTATATGATGACTTTTATTATTGGAAAAAGGATTTCATTATTTTAACACCTTTCTGTGGTGTGGGTGGGTGTGTGTGCACGCGTACGTCTGATTGAAATGCAATGCCAGCAGACTTTACAAGCGTTCACCCACAGTTTCATCTGTAACTGCCTGGCTGACTTCCCAAAGGTTCTGCCACAGTTGCAGATGTGCCTGCATGCAGACTGGTAAAAGAAAGCTGTCCAAATCCTTTTTTTTTTTTTTTTTGGCAGTTTTGGTTTATGACCTGCCATTTTGACCTTTGATGATACTAAAACTTTTGTTCCTCTAACCTTAATCTGTGTTTTTCTTCCCATTTCCAATCACTAACTGGTGTCTCCTGCATTTGTGCTATGTGTCATCTGGGACCACTGCTGCACCAGGACTGAGCTGAACGCATTCTCCATGCCTGCTTGTTCCTCACGCTCAGTCACAGTGTCTGTAAACAAGCATTTGTCAATGCCGAATGTTGCTTGCTTCTATGTGCTGTTTAGGTATTTGGAAGTCATTGGAGTGCAAATATTGAAAATTTGCGAACTTACGAGTGTGCGTAGGAACTGCGCAACGCACGCTTGTAAAACAGTCATTGTTAGGAAATTTTTCACGAAATGTTCAACATAGCCATTTTAAGACCTCTGGTCATGAACAGTGTCAGTGTGATTTTGTTAATGTGTCCCATACATTGAGTTTGCACACCGAGTGCGCCATTGTGCGCTACATGGGCAGAAACACGTTTTGGGCAGGATGTGAAAAATGACAGCTGTACTGCTCATAAGGAGGTGTGGTAAAATGGCAATGTTGAAAATCTGGAGTGGCAATATTGAAAATTCGCAAACCTACGAGCGTGCGTGGGATGTGCAACGCACACTCGTAAAACAGTCATTTTTAGGAATTCTTTCACCAAATTTTCAACACTGCCATTTTAAGATCTCTGCTCATGAACAGTGACACTGTGATTTTCTTAATGTGTCCCATACACTGAGTTCGCACAACGACTGCGTCATTGTGCGCTACATGGCGAAAACATGTTTTGAGCAGGATGTGAAAATGACAGCTGTACTGCTCATGAGGAGGTGTGGTAAATGGCAATGTTGAAAATCTGGAGTGAAAATATTGAAAATTTGTGAACTTACAAGCTCATGAGGAACCGGGCAATGACGCCAGAAAACAGTCATTTTTAGGAATTTTTTCACCAAATTTTCAACATAGCCATTTTAAGACCTCTGCTCATGAACAGTGTCACTGTGATTTTCTTAATTTGTCCCGTACATTGATTTCAGACATCAACTGCGCCATTCTGCTACAGGAGGAAACACATTTTGGGTGAAATGTGAAAAATGACAGCTGTACTACTCATAAGAAGGTGTGGTAAAATGGCAATGTTGAAAATCTGGAGTGAAAATATTGAAATTTCGCGAACTTACGAGCTCGATGAGGAACTGCGCAACGACGTCAGAAACAGTCATTTTTGGAATTTTTGGACCAAATTTTCAACATGGGGTTTTGGGACCCCTCTCATGAATGATGTCACTGTCATGGCAGTATTCGGCCAAAGGGTGATTTAGAGTCACTGCACCGCATACTGCGCTAAATCACCCTTCGGCCCAAATAACGCCATGACAGTGACATCATTAATGAGAAGGGGTCCTAAAAACCCCATGTTGAAAATTTGTGCAAAATTCCCAAAATGCCTGCAGATGTGCATAAAGTTGAACCCTCCTATCTAGCCCATTATACAGCTTACCGGCATTTTACCAGTTCAAGGGTCGGCTTTGAAGAGTGCAGACGGTTCCCGGTCCACCAAGATCGCTCGCCGAGTCTGGAGGTAAGTGGGGTGAGGGGTGGGGAGGCTGGCGCAGTGGGTGGGTGCGGGTTGTGGAGGGGGGGTCGGAGACGCGTCATGGGACCGCTTTTGTTTTACAGGTATAAAACAAAAAAGACTTCGGGGGACCATTTGCCATGCTGGGGTGGGCCTCAGCGGCACAAGGACGGGGTTGCTCAGCTGATGGGATTGGGCACCTTGCTTGCCTAATAACTGATTGCTACACTGGGGTGGGCTCCAGCGTGGCACCAGCCACGGGGAGGGACGACAGCAGCTCAGCCGGCGGGGATTGGGCACCCCATCGGCTACACAGGACGTGCAGGGGTGCGCATGCCTGCATGTGGGGGGGAGCTACGCTTATCAGTGCTCACTGAAGCGTAGCTCCCCCTTTCAACTGTATGCCACTGCATTTTGGAGCGTGTCATAGACAGCTCCAAAATGCATTGGCTTACAGGGGCCGCGCCTGCCAGCTTACTGACTGAATTGGAGGAGGAGGTGACACACCTCCGAAATCTCCAATGATGGCACTATGTTTCTTGCACATGCGTGCAAGCAACATAAAAATTGCTCATTTATATCTGTGCGGACTCACAGGCACTATCTGACAGCTCTCCTGCTTTATTTGTGGTGGTCTTTGTGCCACACTAAAGACACAGAGCTGACTGCAAGTATGCCTGCAGCGCATACTCCAGAAAGACCTTATGCAAGGTACTGGTAGCTATGCACTGCATTACAGCATTATCAACAGTTTCCTTTTGCAGTGTTTCAGAAAGACATACCAAGTCCTTAGCAGGTGCTGACTAGCTGATCACCACAATAAATTACAGGGTGTCTGATATCAAGTGTGTGACGTGCGATTTGGCAAAGGTGTCTTGCTTATTTTGACCAGTGCAAGATTTGGTACTACCAGGCATTTACAGCCCATCTCTATCTTAGACTACAAGGCATGACTTTCTGAGACATGTCCTTTGTAATTGTGCACATATGCAGTTCTAAGAAAGATCGTGCCTGATCTACAGTCATTGATCCTTACCCATCAAGCTTCTTCAGACAATACCACACATAAACCACAACACTTTTGTCACCTTAACCACCTCCACTTTAGGCTGTTCCTGGATCAAACCACAGTTTATAACAAGCACTTCCTGACATGTGTCATGACTGTGGACACACTCCTGTACCCAATGTTATATTAATGTACATCAAGGGTTGATGCATGTGCCGATCAAAAAGGTATGTAACCTCTATTCACAATGCATGTAATTCAGCACACTCCCTGCTTACTAAGCGGAAATGCCAGCACTGTGATGTTGGCATGTATTGATGAAATTCTGCAGTTCAAAGCCAGGAGACATTCACACACAAAAACACAGCTGTCACCTCACCACATATCATTCAATACACGATGGTGCTACATTGGGACAACTGTGACATTTACACACACTCACAATATATTTACGCAAAGGTTATCTATTGCAGTGCATCTCTTTGACAAACAATGACAAAAGAAGGAAAAGGAGATGAAAAGGGAAAGTGGTCTGACAGTACCGACACTGAAATAAGTAACAATGTGGGTATTGTATGACTATAGCATATATAGCAGCAGCATCAACTAGGAGCAGATTTATCCTGGACTCCCTTCAGGGTGCCTTCCTCAAGCAACTGGTCATGGAACCAACTCGGCAGAAGGCAATACTGGACCTTGTGCTCACAAACAGGGACAGTGTGATGGGGGTAAGAGTGGGGGAGCACCTGGGGAACAGTGACCACCAGTCACTGTGGTTTGAAATCACAGAAAGAGCAGAACCAAACCACACAAAACACGATCCTGGATTTTAGGGGCAAACTTTGAGAAAATGGGGAGATACTTGAAAGAGGCATTAAGGAAATGGGGCAGGAATTAGGGTTGAGGAACAGGGGAAGTATTTAAAATGGGGATTACAAGAGCAACAGAATTATGTATTAAGCAGGTTAGCAAGAGGAAAAGGAAGAGGAGACCATTATGGTTTTCCAAAGAGATAGCAAAGAAAGTGAAAGCCAAAAGATTGCATTCAGGCAATACAAAAAGACACAGGCAGAAGGGATAGGAGAAGTACCAGGAGAAGCAAAGGAGGCAGGGAGGTCAGTAAGAGAAGCCAAAGCTCAGACAGAAGAACACATTGCAAAATCAGTGGGTAGAGGGACAAAACCTTTACAGGTACATAAGTGAAAAAAGAAAGGCAAAGGGAAGGATAGTGAGACTGAAGGGGGAGGATGGGGGCTATGTGGAGGATGACAACAGTAAAGCTGACATATTGAACAGGTATTTCTGCTCAGTCTTTACTGAGGAAGAGGAGGGTACTGGGTCTGAATGGAGTACAAGGGGTGAGAATGGTGCAGAAATGGACACAAGTCCCTTTACACGAGAAAGGGTCCTGAAGGAACTGGAAGTAATAAGAGTTGATAAAGCAATGGGGCCAGATGGGGTGCACCCCAGGGTCCTTAAAGAACTAAGAGAGGTGGTGGCTGAACCTCTGCTATCCTGTTTAGCCAATCACTAGAAAACAAGGAGGTACCCAAAGGCTGGAGGATAGCAGATGTAGTCCCTTTATACAAAAAGTGGGAACAAAGAGGAAGCGGGAACTACAGACCAGTCAGCCTCACCTCGGTAGTGGGGAAGATCATGGAAGCACTACTGAAGGAGAGAATGGTGGAACATCTGGTTGTCAATGGACTACAGGAGCCAAGGCAGCATGGTTTCACCAGGGGAAGGTCATGTCAGACCAACCTCATTGAATTTTTTGACTGGGTGACTAGGGAGGTGGATCAGGGCAGGGCAGTGGACATGGCCTATCTGGACTTCAGCAAGGCCTTTGACACTGTGCCACATAGAAGACTATTGCACAAACTGGGGAATATGGGTGGGCAGGACAGTAGTGCGGTGGGTAGGTAACTGGCTGGGCAGCAGGACACAGAGGGTGGTGGTAAATGGCTGTCACTCCACAGAGGGAAGAGTGACCAGTGGGGTACCACAGGGATCAGTGCTGGGACCGGTACTATTCAATATCTTCATCAGTGACATTGCAGGACCTAGAAGGCAGAATTTCACTGTTCGCTGATGACACAAAGCTCTGTAACAGAGTAGACACACCAGAGGGTGTAGACAGAATGAGAAGGGACCTGCAGAAACTTGAAGAATGGTCAGGGGTTTGGCAGTTGAAATTCAATGCAAGGAAGTGCAAGATAATGCATATGGGGCACAAAAACCCTGGCACAATATATCAGTTGGGGGGTGAGGATGAAGTGGTGGGGGCTGAAACAATCACGGGATTTAAGAATGCATGGGATAGACATAAAGGAATTCTGGAGGTCAGGGGTAAGGGGCAACAGACTTCCTGGAAAACATAAACTGAACTTACAAACTTCAATGGGCAGACTGGGTGGGCCATAGGCCCTTATCTGCCGACACTGTCTATGTATCTATGTATCTATGTATGCTAAGCACGAACACTCTGGGAGCCTCGGTCAGTGTAAATCAGCAAAAACAAAACACAGTGAACACCAAACTCATTTATAACGGTGATCGAAACAAGCCAAGGAATAGGAGATTAGGTTAACTAGACCTAAAAACTGCAAAAGGTCAGAAAATGTCCCCCAAAACAATTTGTACACGCTCCGTGTACTGAAGGGAAGAACCAGGAAGTACAGCCAAGGAAGCAGTACTTGGGAGCGCGCAGTCACCAGCACAGCACGTGACACGTCCAAAAGGGGCAGTCACATTGCGGCATCATAGGGCACGAAGTGCTCATTTGCATGATAGTTGCGACTCGCGACATGAAGTGGAGTCTCACGCACGCAGGGAATGTTAAAAAGATTTTGCTGTTAAAGGAGAAGTCCACCCAGAATGTGCAAAAACATATGTTATGTAAAGTGTTTTGATATGTATGTTAAGTCCTAGTGTGTCCTTCCCTCTGCCTGCTGTTAGGAGTTTTTCCTAAATTAGCCTGCTAGCTGTATGGTAGTTTTACGACCTCTGGGGATCACCATCACAAATAGGTTTATTGACTTTCTTTCTCCTTACGATGCACCCTGGTTCATGTGACAGTGATGTAGCTATGCCCCAAGATTTAGCAGGGTCTGTCACAGCTCAGCCACAAAGATAATATTTCTTTCAGAGAAGAAGTCACATTGCTACATTTTGGATGAGTGTAATCATTATTATTTTTTGATATTAGTACCTTGTCCTGCTATGTTACAACCTATAAGGTGATGTTCAATTTTTGCTACTTAGTACTGGTGCAAAAACTGAAAGTGATTGAGAGGAATAGAGTAAACAGTGACATGATTCACACACACACACACACACAGACAGCAGAGCATGGCAGGACAAGGTACTGATATCAAAAAATAATAATGATTACACTCACCCAAAATCTAGCAGTTTTTCTTTTCTGGAAGAAGTATTTTCTCTGTGGCTGAGCTGTGACAGACCCTGTAACAAGAAACTGGCTTACTGCAGGGGCAATTAGACATCACACTAAAGGGCACTCTGGGAAGACTACAGGCCATAAAACAAACCAGAATGGCAGCCTCCAAGGGCAATAAAACAGTTAGGGAAAGTTAGAAAAAACATCTCTCACAGGCAGAGGAAATGAAAATGCTGGGAACTGGTTAGAACACAGAAAAAAAGACTAATACATATCTTTTTCTGATTTTAACACGGAGTTTTCCTTTAATCATTTTTATTAGAAGTGGAAAAAGGTACACTGCTATACATACAGCTCTGTGGATGTTCGAGGACACTTCCACTGTTTTTTTGAGTTTCAAACAATCTACAAGGACTTTAATACAGTTGTGTTGCAAAACATGTCAACTGACAGTAGTTGAACAGAAGCAGTAGACATATAGAAACATAGAAACATAGAATTTGATGGCAGATAAGGACCGCTTGGCCCACCCAGTCTGCCCATTTCCCTACCTAAGGATAAGCTGCAGATCCTAGTTAACCATCAGCCTACTTCTTCCTGCCCCCACCCCCCAGAATTGCCTTATGACTGTCCCATGCATGCTTGAATTCCACCACTGTTTTTGACTCCACAACCTCCTCCGGAAGGCCGTCCCATGCATCCACAACCCTCTCTGTGAAAAAATACTTCCTTAAATTACCTCTGAGCCACCCCCCCATCTTCAAATTGTTCTTGCACACCTCTTTTTTTTGAAAGATGCTACCCTCTTGGACTTTGTTGATTCCCTTGAGGTACTTGAAAGTTTCTGTCATGTCCCCCCTCTCCCTTCTTTCCTTGAGGCTATACGTATTAAGCTCCTTAAGTCTCTCTTCATATGTCTTCACTGCAGACCCTGCACCATTTTAGTTGCCCTCCTCTGGACAGCTTCCATCCTGTCTATGTCTTTGTGGAAATTGGGTCTCCAGAACTGCACGCAGTACTCCAGATAGGGTCTCACCAGCTGTCTGTACAGAGGGATAATAACTTCCTGTTTTCTTCTGGTGATGCCTCTCCCTATGCATCCCAGTATCCCCCCAGCCCTCCTTGCTGCCCTCTCACATTGCTTGCCCACCTTTAGGTCATCTGATATGACTACCCCCAGGTCTCTTTCCATTTTTGTTGTTGTTAGTATCTCACCCTCCATTGTGTACTCTTCCCCTGGGTTTTTGTTTCCCAGGTGCATTACCTTGCACTTCTTAGCATTGAATCTAAGTTGCCATACATTTGATCATTCCTCTAACCTTGCCAAGTCCCTTCTCATCCTTTCCACTTCACCTTGTGCATCAAATCTGTTGAAGATCTTTGTGTCATCTGCAAAGAGACATACTTTTCCTTCCAGTCCCTCTGCAATGTCGCTTATAAAGACATTGAAGAGGACCGGTCCTAATACTGAACCCTGCGGTACCCCACTAGTAACCCCCCTTTCTTCAGAGTCGACTCCATTTACTATTACTCTCTGTGTCCTATTCTCTAGCCAATTCTTTACCCAGGCTGTCATCTTGGGACCCACTCCCAGGCTGGCTAACTTGTATATTAATCTTTTGTGTGGGACTGTGTCAAATGCCTTGTTAAAGTCTAGGTAGGCCATGTCCACAGCCTCCCCGATCTACTACTTTGGTCACCCAGTCAAAGAAATCTATCAGATTCATCTGGCATGACCTTCCCGCTGTGAATCCATGCTGCCTTGTGTCCTGTTCCCTCTGGTCTCTAGATACTCAACAATTCTTTCCTTCAGAGAGTGATTCCATCATTTTCCCTATCACTGAGGTTAAACTAACAGGTCTGTAGTTTCCTGCTTCTGCCCTGCTCCCACTTTTGTGAAGGGAATCACATCTGCCTCCTCCAGTCCTCGGTACCACCCCATCCTCCCATGATTTGTTAAAGAGGGTAGTCAGTGGTGTAACTAGTTCTACCCTTAGTTCTTTTAGAATTCTGGGATGAATCCCATCAGGCCCCTTTGCTTTGTCCACCTTCAGTTTTAAGAGTTCTTTCAGAACCCTTTCTTCTGTAAATGGGCTGATATCAACTTCTGTATCCAGAGTGTTTCTATTGTTTGTTTTAGGTACCTCCCCCTCTTCATTTGTAAATACTGAGCAGAAATATTTGTTTAGTATCTCTGCCTTTTCACAGTCACCTCTGCCCACCCCTCCTCTTTATTAAGCGTCACTATCCCTCCTTGGTCTTCCTTCACCCTGATGTAACTATAAAAGGTTTTATCCCCTTCTTAACTGAGTTGGCTATCTTTTCCTTGGTTTGGGCCTTTGCTGTTCTGACTGCCTTCCTAGCTTCCTTTTGCTTTAACTGATACAATTCTCTGTCCTGCTCCTTCTGTGATTCCTTGTACTTCCTGAATTCTTTCTTTTTCTCTTGAACCTTCGCTGCCACTTCCTTTGAGAACCATAGTGGTTTCTTACATTGTTTTGTTTTGTTTATTTGCTTCACACAAAGGCTTGTTACCTCTGTGATGGCAGTTTTTATTATTCCCTCTTGTTCTTCCACCCCTTCTTCCTGCCCATTTGCTAGTGCATTCCTTAGGCACTCACCCATTTTGGCAAAGTCAGCCCTCCTAAAGTCCAGTACTTTTGCCTTTGTATGGCTTGACTCTATTGCTGTGTTTATTGTGAACCATGCTGTTCGATGGTCGCTAGTTCCCAGATGGCTACCCATTTCTACATCTGTGATCCTCTCTCCATCTCCATTTGAGAGAACCAGGTCTAAGATTGCTCCCTCTCGAGTGGGTTCCAATACTAGTTTTCTAGGGCATGCCCCCTGTAAGGCATCTAAAATAACCCCACTCTTCGAAGTGTTTGCTGCAACTGCACTCCAGTTAACATCTGGCATATTTAGATCACCCATCAGCAATGTCTCCCCTTTTTCTGCCATTCTAAGTATACTTTCCATCATTTCCTTGTCCATTTCCTCCCCCTGAGAGGGGGGTCTGTATACAACCCCTGTGCGGATTGTGGTGCCATTGCCTGTCTCCAAATTGACTCACAGTGCTTCTTCTCCTCCCTGTTTACCCTTTGTTCTGTTGCTTTGATTCGCCTCCTTATGTAAAGAGCTACCTCCTCCTCTTTACCCTCCTGTCCCTCCTGTAGATAGTGTATCCTGGTATGTTTATGTCCCAGTCATGGTTTTGTGTGTACCATGTTTCTGCGACTGCCACAATATCCAGATGTTCCTCCTCTATCAAGGCCACTAATTCAGGAAGCTTGTTACTCAGACTACAGGCATTGGTACTCATTGCTCTTCATTTTTTGATGGCTTTACCTTCTGTTGCAGCATCCCCTGCTGACCTTTCTACCTCAGTCTTTTTCTCAGTGGCCAAACCGTCACTCTAATCTGTAGGTGCCACCAGTAATCTTGTGGTAGCAGCTGCCATTTTATTAGCAGTGTGTGAAATGTATCGATCCGGTAAATTTGACCCTCCGGTATGTCCCCCACATGCAGTATACCTTTGGAGACCCATGTTCCCCAATGTAGCATGCGCTTATCAATCATGACTTTGGGGCTGTGCCAGAGAGGTTCAAGATAAGTGGGCACCAGGGGGGTAACGAATCTGTGATGCACATTGATCCGTGTTCTGCTGGCCATATTGACAGTGGGTTGTAGACTGTGCACTTCTTTCTGGACACATAAAGGAGGGCTGTAGCAGACCCTAATCCTCCAGTCTGCTTCTCCATCCACACCTTTGTGGAACCAGTGTCTGGTTTGTGCTGCTAGGTATGTCCATTTATAGTCTTCAAACTATGGCAGGTTCCACCCTCCAATTTTCCAGTGGACTCGGAACTTGTTGCTGCTATCTCTTGGTTGCTTCCCCCTCATACAAAAGCACCTATCAATCTATCCAGCTTTTGATACCATTTTGAAGGGAGATGTTGGAGAATATGGGCCAGCAAATATGCTATTTTTGGCACCGTAACCATCTTGACTGCAGCCATCTTCCCAGCCAGTGTGAGGGATTGTTTTGGCCATCTGACGAATTCTGTCTTACATGTCACCAAGAGGGGTTGTTGGTTCTCTTCCCATATCCAGTCCAGCTGTGTGGTCAACTTGATGCTCAGATAAGTTATACCTTCCTTTGCCCAGACCAAACCATGAGCCGTGGCCATTCCCTGCCTGCACAGGGTATTCAGTGGCATTAATTCAGTTTTGGCTTGGTTGAATTTGAAGCCTGAGATACCAGTGAAGGCTCTGAAGAGGTCTAGCAATCGGGGCAGCGATTGATTCACAGTGGTCATCGGGATGAACAAGTCATCTGCATACATCAGTGTTTTGAAGCTCCTCCCACCTATGTCAACTCCCATTATCTGTGGATGGGAACAGATCGTGCAAGCCAGTGGTTCTACCACTAGCATGAAAAGCAGAGGTGAGAGAAGACTACCCTGTCGGGTGCCCCTCTCCAAGGGAAAGGGTTGGGAGGTGGTTTGGTTAGTAGCTACCCTGGCTGACAGGGATTGGTATATAGCCTGTATCAATGCCCTGAATCTCTTCCCAAATCCCAAGTGGCTAGGACTGCATGTAGGAAGTCCCATTCCAGGGAGTCAAAGGCTTTCTCAAAGTTGACTGCCAGTGCTGCCACTGGAGTGGAAATGCCATTTGCGCTGTGTATGAGGTTGATCAGTGACCTGATGTGGTCCGCACTGTGCCTCCCTGGAACAAAGCCCACCTGGGAGGGGTCTATGAGAGGCGACAGCAATGGCTGCATCGATTGGCCAGTGCCTTTGCTATATTTTGCTAGTGGCATTAATAAGGGAGATGAGCCTGTAGCTGACTCGGTTGGTGGGGTCCTTGCCCTTTTTGGGAAGGACTATGATAACCGCTTCATGTAGTGTGGGGGGAAGGGAGGGCCCCTCTGGTTTCAGCCTCCTCATACATTTGGGTAAGGAGGGGGGTAATCTGGGTGCTGATACCTTGGAAAAATTTCACTGGGTATTCGTCCCCTCCTGGGGCTTTACCAGCCTTTACTGACTGTAGCGCAGCTTCTACCTCCTTCTGGGTAAATGGTGCATCTAGTTTGCAGGCCTGCTGCGGGGAGATCCTAGGAAAGTTCAGGCTATTCAGGAAGGGAAGGACTGAGCCTCGGGTTTCAGGGTGGGTGGACTTGTATAATGTAGTACAGAAGTCTGCCATGACATGATTTACCTCATTAAGGTTGGATTGGACCTCTCCCCTTGTGTCCTGCTGTCCAGCAATCTGCCTTTCAGCCCTCTGCTTGCTTAACTGGTAGGCCAGTATTTTGCCACCCTTATCACCATCCTCCCAGTATTTGTGTCTCACTTAAAGATTGTCACCTCGGCCTCCCTGCTAACCAGTTGGTTAATTTCAAGCCACAGTCCGAGGACTCTGTGGCCAGTTGAGGTGTTCATGGACGGTGTCTGGAGTAGTTTGTATACTCCCTCTGCTTCTTTTAACTGCCTTTTGAGAGAAGCCAACTTGTGCTCCAGTTCCCTTCGGCATCGGAAAGCAAAGCCCACAATTTTGCCCCACATGGTGGCTTTATACGCCTCCCAGGGCACCCCTGCATTAGTGTCCCCTACCTTGTTTTCTCTGAGGAGCCATGTTGTCTCCTCATGCACCCAAGGTAGGAAGCCGGGGTCCCAGAATAGTAGTGGGTCCAGCTTCCAGCTGGAGGAGAACACGGGGGGGTGGCCAGGTGAAGCATAGTTGCACTGGGTCATGGTCCGAGATAATAATTGGCAGGATAGTGATAGAGAGGGCGGTCAGGGCCAGCAAGGTGAGCCAATAGTCGAGTCTGCTGAGGGACCCTTGCACCCCAGACTGGAACATGTAATCCCTCTCTCTGGGGTGGAACATTCACCAAATGTCAGTCAGCCCCATGTCAGTCATCCACTGGGCAACTGCTCGACCGCTTTGTAAGTGTGGTACCTTACTCTCTCCACTCCTGTCTATCAGTGGTGTCAGTGAGAGGTCACCCCCTACCAAAACAGGGCACCCCTGGGGAGTAAAGTTTTCGAGTGCGGATGTGACGTCATGAAAGAAGGAGGGGCTGTCATGATTGGGCCCATATATGCTACACAGAACAATCTGGCCTTGCTGGGTGTCCCAGCAACCCATTACCCACCGCCCTTCAGAATCTGTCTGCTGGGAGCTTAGTCTCCACTTCAGAGTCTTATGTAGCAGAATTGCAACCCCACATTTCCTTGTCTGTGCACATGAGTGTATTTCCTGGCCTACTCAGTCTGTAAGCATCAGTTGATGCTTTTTTTTTTTTTCCTCCACTTGCCTGGCTCCCAGGTCTTTCGGAGGAGGCCTCATACCCCCTACTACTCTGACCGCCTGGGCTATTCAAGGCAACCCCTACCCCAGCTTCATTGTACTCAGGGATCTGGGGTTGTATGTGATTTTCTCCAATTTTTCCCCCCCTTAACCCTCCCAAGGATGCCGGCACAAAGGACGTATGTCCAAGCAGATGACGTGGTGATGCATGCCGTTGCTAAGCGCCCAGAGCGTCCTACCCTCTCCGGCTCTAGAGAGCCACTGTTGCCCCTGTAAGCCCGTCTTTCCACCAACTCCCAGGAACATCAGGTGTGCGAGACACCCCTAGTAACCCACCCCTGGCGGAGGAGAACATCCGTTGGGATGCTCGATCCTCCCCCCCACCGGCCCCCAACAACTCTGCGTCCATTCCCAACCCACGCCACCGGGTGTAGAGTGAGGGTGGCATCCAGCACTCAACCCTCAGTGCCACTGGGCCGCTTGATGATCCTTTTTGACAAGCTTGGTGTCTTGGAGGTAGGCAATATGGGACTTCTGATGCTTTAGATGGGATAATAACAGTTTCCTCTTTACTGGAGTATTCAGTCCCCTTACATTCCAGGTGTGGGTGTTAAGCTCAGCCATTATCAAATGGTGAGAGCAACTTTATTATAATTAGGACATCCTGGAATGTGAGGGGGTGGGGCCTGAGGTACTCTGTTACCGGAGAACAAGCTTGACCAACAACTGTTACTCTATAACTCCAACCAACCCCAAGTACCCATGCTAGTATACAATATCCCAGAACTCTATGTGGTATTACAGATACAGAGCAACTGTGAATAATTGAGCAGTGGGATACAATGCAGTTAACACAATAAAAAAACAAATACAGAACACAAACATATTTTTACGGAGATTGCTAACCTCTCAGCTGGGAGCCAACAGGCTGTCATGCAGTCTAGCACTTCCTAGGGTCTGTTAGCAACCATCTTTTCTTTGCTGGCCAAATACAAACCTCATAATACAGGGTCTGGGCTGTTGTAAAGAGGGATTTCTACTCCATGGGCCTATTTGGCCCCACATTGGGGGGGGAAGAGATTCCCTTCCACCCTCCTGAAGCTGCTGTTAGTTAATGAGGTAGAGAAGGGTGGTGGCAGGTGCAGGCACCTCTCATGGTACTCCAGGATATAGTCTGTAGTATAGTCTGTTAGCCATCAATAGCCTGCAAGTGTACCTCATGGGGGGCACCAGGAGGGGCCTCTCCCGGGCCCTGCAACTACTTCCTTCGCCCACCCCACATCAGCAGTTAGCTTATCAATGATGTGCCTTATTATGGAGATCAATGTTGCATCCCCCTGTGGGGAGGTGTCCCTCCCTCACCCTGATATGGGCATCAGGCATCTTTTCCCTGAGAGGCGAGGGGTGGACCACCGGGCATTCCTCTTGCCTCATAAATCAGGGGTGGAGGGGGGCCCAACCGGAGACAAAGAACCTAAATCAGGGACACATCTTAAAAATTGATATTCACCCATAAAGTGGACAGAACAAGGGGAACAGTGTGCAAAAAAAAAAATATATATCTGTAACTGTACTGCTTCACACTGCTTTTCGCTTACAGCTTCTTTACCACTGTTTGGTTACAAAAACACAAATTCCATGAGGGACAGAGGAAAACTTTAAGACAAAATTAGGGACAGTTGAGAGGTTATGTATGCCGCTAGGTTCCGAGGAGCAGGCCACTCGCTGTCCCCTCTACTTGTGCCAGCACCTGCCCTCCTCCACCCTCCCCCTCAAACGCTACCTCGGAGTTGCAAACAGAAGTCATGAAATAGTACTTATCTGAATTTCTGGCAATAAGGGTGACTGGAGACCTCCTAGAGCTGCTGGTGTCCTCCATGGTTGGGACTTTCAGCGCTTGCAGACCTCCAGTTTTTCCCTGGGCCAGAGTGGTGGAAGGGTGTAGCGTGTCCTGCAATTTTTCGCCCACGGTGGCCAAGCAGCTCAGTAAGGGGAGCGTATCCCTCCAGCACCTCTTCATTCAGATCCATTTCCACTGCAGATTCAGCCAATGCTGCAAATCTGTTGTGAGAGAGCAATTACTGACTCTCTCCGGATCCTCCCTGCTTGGTGCTGTTTTCCTTCGGCTCTCCTTCTCCTCGTCGGATCCCGCCCATCCCATGGGGTGCTTACGGTGGTGATGGCACTGTTGCTAGGGCCTCTTTCCGGCCTTAGTTTGGATGGACTACTGGTTCTTGGGCTGGCTGCAGTTATCTGCAGTGGAAGGATGCATCGAGTCTGGCATTGATGTGTGCCTTGCTGGCTGCAGCCTGCAATCCATTTCCCAAGCAGTCTGGAGTCAAACAGGAGTTGCTGCCAAATTCTGAAATCTGCTCCCAATTGCCTATGGCCAAGTCCTCCAGATATAATCCATCATGACCACCTCAAGGGCTGCAAATTACATCGGGTGCCTTGGTGAACTACTCACAGGATACTCGAGGGAAAATCAACATTCAGTTGGTGAAGGGTTTCTGCACTTTCGGTGTAGCTCTTTCTTTTGGCTGCCAGTTCCCTCGAGTAGTCCTGGAACATCAAGATTGGATGACCGTTCCAGGACAGGTAGTTCATCACATGGACGGTCTGAGAAACATACTGCCACAAAATGTACAATTTGCCTGAAAAATCAGGGGCTGCCCCGGTATTGCAGGGTCAGCTAGACTGTTCAGGACAGAACAAGAAGATTACGCTGCAATGACGAGGTGCTCCCTGATTTGCAGCGGCCAAATCCTTTCAAGTTGGTGGAACGCTTGCAAACTAGTGTCACCACTAGTGTGCTCCTGCATTGATGACACACAGCCAAAGCCCACAAAAGCAGTGGCAGCATTGGCTGCAACACTGCCGCACCTCCACAACCCGCTTCTCTTCTAAGCTGCCACAACATGTTTCTTGCGCATGCATGCAAGCAAACATAACTAGCATTTGTCAATGCCGAACGTTCGCTTGCAGGTATGTGCAGTGGTGTTTGGCATGTATGGTGCTTTACCCTAATGCCCTGTGCGATTGCTGGTATTTGCACAATAAATTTTCAGTATGACCTTTGTTACCCCCATTGTGTGCCATATAGGCTAGAAAACGCTTTGGGCAGGATGTGAAAATGACAGCTGTACTGCTCATAAGGAAGTGTGGTAAAATGGCAATGTTGAAAATCTAGAGTGGAAATATTGAAAATTCACAAACCTACGAGCGTGCGTGGGAACTGTGCAATGCACGCTCATAAAACAGTCATTGTCAGGAATTTTTTCACCAAATTGTCAACATTGGCATTTTAAAACCTCTGCTAATGAACAGTGTCACTGTGATTGTCTTACTGTGTGCCCTACATTGATTTTGCACACCAACTGCGCCATTGTGCACTACATGAGCAGAAACATGTTTTGGGCAGGATGTGAAAAATGACAGCTGCACTGCTCATAAGGAGGTGTGGTAAAATGGCAATGTTGAAAATCTGGAGTGAAAATATTGAAAATTCGCAAACTTACGAGCGCGCATAGGAACTGCACAACGCACGCTCGTAAAACAGTTATTTTTAGGAATTTATTCACCAAATTTTCAACATAGCCATTTTAAGATCTCTGCTCATGAACAGTGACACTGTGATTTTCTTAATGTGTCCCATACATTGAGTTCGCACACCGACTGCGCCATTGTGCGCTACATGGGTGGAAACATGTTTTGGGCAGGATGTGAAAAATGACAGCTGTACTGCTCATGAGGAGGTGTGGTAAAATGATAATGTTGAAAATCTGGAGTGAAAATATTGAAAATTCACAAACTTACGAGAAGGCGTATAGAACTCAAGCAACGAGACTCGTAAAACAGTCATTTTAGGAATTTTTCACCAAATTTTCAACATAGCCATTTTAAGACCTCTGCTCATGAACAGTGTCACTGTGATTTTCTTAATGCGTCCCATACATTGATTTCACACACCAACTGCGCCATTGTATGCTACCCATGGAAACACGCTTTGGGCAGGATGTGAAAATGACAGCTGTACTGCTCATAAGGAGGTATGATAAAATGGCAATGTTGAAAATCTCGAGTGAAAATATTGAAAATTCGCGAACTTAGGAGCCTGCGCGAACCGCTAACGCGAGGTTTCGTAAAACAGTCACTATTTGGAATTTTGATTACCATGGAAGTTTACTTCTTCTCATGAATGAAGTCACTGCTCATGAAGAGTTCAGTCCGACGGGTGATTTTCACAGTGACTGCAAAATCACCTTCGGGCCCCACAATGCCATGACAGTGACATCATTCATGAGAAGGGGTCCCAAAACCCCATGTTGAAAATTTGGTGCAAAAATTCAAAAAATGCCTGCGATATGCAATAAGTTGAAACCCCTATCTAGCCCATTATACAGCTTAACGGCATTTCCTCAGTTCGCGGTCGCTTGAAGAGTGCAGACATGTTCCCGTCCACCAAAGATCGTCACATGCGAGCTCTGGAGGCATGGGGTGAGGGGTGGAGGCTGGGTGCAGGGTGGGTGCGGGTGTGGAGGGGGACTGGGAGACTACTGGGGACCGCTTTTTTTCTTTGCAGGTTTAAAAAAGGACTACGTGGGACATTTGCCACACTGGGAGGGGCCCCAGCATGGCATAAGATGGCTGGGGGGCTGAGGAGCCGACGGGGATTGGGCACCCCAGTCGGCAAACTCTCTGGGGCCGAGGCAGCGGTGGGGATTGGGCACCCCCGTCGGCAAAAAAATTGAACGTTTGCTACGCTGGGGTGGGCTCAGCGTGGCAGAAGGATGGCTTGGGGGGCTGTGGAGCCGACAGGGATTGGGCACCCCTGCCAGCAAACAACGCCTGCCACGCTTGGGTGAGCTCCATAATGGCACAAAGCTTTGGGGGGCAGCGGACTCGGGGAGCGCGACACGAGGGGGGTGGCGTGACGTGAGCCAGTATGACAGCAGTGGCTTTCTTGAGGCAGAAGACCACCGGCTGTCAAACACAGCTCCCGCACCCATTGGCGCAGGATCTGCACGCCTGCACAACGGAGCAGTGGATTGAAAGGGAGAGGCACAGCTCCAAAGTGTGCTACCTCCCAACGCTTCCTTAAGATGCGCTTCCCCGCGCATGCTGCACAAACGTAAAAATGAAAGGAAATTCTATTTAAATCAATTAGTGACTGACAGGGCACTAAGGAATGAGATCAGGAGGAAGGATCTTTCAGTGAGAAGGAAAAGGAAAGCTAGAATCTGGATTACAATTCTATATGGATGCTAGGAGTGTCTTTTATGGATATAAATGTGTCACCTCCACATTGCTAGGATAAGAGATTTTCAAACCAAAGGTGAGTTATTCTGGCACTCTAAGAATGCAAGCAGAAACACTTTTATATGAATAAGAGAAACTGCTAGCACCCCGCAATCTTATTACTGATTGCACTCAACTTTTTTTTCAAAATTGCCTATTTTACTCTGAAAACAATTACTCTATGCATATTGCAAGTGAAAGTCTGTTAGTGTGGTGCAACATATGAAACAGTCTTATGGAAATAAGGGTGTCTCATGTGAAACTAGGAGTGCTGTGATTGGCTGGAAGCACCATATGATTCTTCCATAATCTCTAATACTCAAAGAAAGAATCAGGCCAGCCTCACAAACAAAACTACTGTAGAAGTTCATGTAAAGGAGAACTCTCTGCTTGACCACATGCAATCAATTCATCTTGCGCCAGAACTGGATGGAATTAGCATATTATTCTTCCATAAAATGTTCACAAGTTCTTTGATTTTTTTGAATGTTATGTAAAATGTTGTGGAGGTTTGCTAAAATGTTCCTTTGGTTATTACTTGAGCTCACTTTTGGCACAGAGATCTAAATACTGGCATGCATACTGACATACAAAGGTTATATGCACCTGTTACATCCCATGACATTTGGTTGTGTAGTTTGGGACTAACAGGAACTCAAATTCTGGCAGTTGTATTTATTTTGTGAACTTTTGTAAAAATGCCTGAAGTCTTGCTTCACAAACATGGTTGTAGAACAGTGGAATTGTCTGCCAGAGAAGTTGGTCACTGTAAAAACCGTTGCAAGTTTCAAGAAAGAGTGGGAAAGACACTTGGAGCCAAGAAGGCCAGGGGATTAGATCAAGCATAAATGAGGGATGACTGAACCACTTAAGATTCAGAGTTGAACTGATGAGGGCATTTGGAGGAACCTGGCGGACTTGATAGGCCACAAGTCTTTTCAGCACAAGGCACAAGAATACAGGGGATAGGGACAAGGCAGAGGACAAGGAAGGTATAAATCAGAAAAGTAAGAAGAAAGGAGAAAAGGAGACAAGTGACAGAGAAGGTAATAAGTGAAGTGGGGTCAGGGGAAGCTTCAGAGAACAGCACAGGTGGGGGGGGAGCAGGCAGGGAGGCAATAAGGTATGGAAAGCCATGTGCACCAATGCAAGGAGTCTGGGAATTAAATTCAAGGACCTGAAGGACATCATAATGGGGGCTAGACTGGATTCGGTAGCCATAACAGAGTTATTGTGCACTGACAGCTATGACTGGGATGAGGCCATAGCAGGCCACTCTGTGTTCAGGAGAGACAGGGAAGGGAGGAGAGGACATGGGGTTGTAGTATATGTGAGGGAGGGACTCAAGGCTATGGTATAACAGGGGTAATCAGAGGAAAAAGAAGGGTTGAAGGGGAAGTTGGTCATCCTGGAGACAGATACTTGGGCCTTCATCCATACAGGGGTGGTTTACTGCCCTCTCGTATAGGAAGAGGAGTTGATAAGGCACTTGGGGAAGCCATCATCAGGATGGCAAGTAAGTGGGATGTGTGACTAGCTGGGGACATCAGTCCATCAGATGTGGATTGGAACCTTCCAACTGCAGTATTGGCAAGCAGCAGGGCCATCCTGGCCTCCCTGCAAGGAACTTTTCTCAGGCAGCTAGTCAAGGAACCCACTAGGGATGGGGCTGTGCTGGACCTAGTGCTTACAAACAGGGACAGCATTGCAGACATTACAGTGGGCAGCCTCCTAGGTGCCAGTGATCATTCTGCAGTGTGGTTCAACATTAAAATGGGAACAGAGGTAAACCACACAAGGACGAGGGTCCTGAACATTAGAAGGGCAGATTTTAAAGACATTTGAGACTGCCTCAGAAATTGCTCATGGGGGTTGCCAGGAAGGGGTAGAGACACAATGGGGAAAAATAAGGGAGAGGATAATTAAGGCAACTAACCTCTGCATGAAGGAAGTATACAAAAATAGAAGGAAAAAAGACCATTACGTTTCTCTAGAGAAGAAGTCAAGGTGGTGAAGGTAAAAACAGTGGCATTCAGGAGGTACTGTATAAGGAAATTCAGATGTAGGAAGACAGGGAGGTATAAGAAGTGAAACGGAAAGAAGCAGAAAATGCAGTGAGGGAATGCAAAGGTGCAGATATGTGAATGAATAGCCAAAGGGGTAACCAAAGGGGATAAGACCTTCTTCAGGTACATAAGTGAGAAGAGGAAAGCAAGGGGAGGTATAGTGAGGATAAGGAGGGAGGTAGGGGAGACTGCGCAGAAGAGGATCAAGAAAAAGCAGACATCCTGCACAGTGCTTCTGCTTAATATTCAAAGTGGATGGAGGGGGATGGAACACCAGGAAACTGTAGGGAGAACGGGGGAGGGATTGGACACAAGTCCATTTTCAAATGAAAGATTGAAGAAGGGACTTGCTGCTCTGAAGGTGGACAAGGCTACGGGATTAGACGGGATACACCCAAGGGTACTAAAGGAATTCAAGGAGGTGCTAGCTGCAATATTGATGGCCTTATTCAATAGTTTACTGGAAGCAAGCATGATTCTGAAGAACTGGAGGAGAGCAGATGTGGGCCTGATCCATAAGAGCAGTAGCAGAAAGGAAGCTGGCAACTATAGGCCAGTCAGCCTCACCTCAGTGGTGGGGAAACTAATGGGAACCCTGTTAAAGGAAAGGATGGTAGGGTATCTTCAATCCAGTGGGCTACAAGAATAAAGGGAGCATGGATTCGTTGGGGGAGTTTATATCAGATAAATCTTGCCAACTTCTTCAACTGGGTGACCAAGAAAATAGATCGGGGAGGGCAGTGGACATGGCCTATCTGCACTTCAGCAAGGCCTTCGACATTGTGCCATACAGAAGACTGATAAAGAAATTGAGCAGCCTTGGGGTGGGATCTAAGTGGTGAATGGGGTAAGGAAGCGGTTAATGGATAGGTGAGAGAAAATAGTGGTTAACAATGCTTACTCTAATGAGGGGAAAGAGACCAGTGGGGTGTTGTAGGACTCAGTACTTGGACTAATCCTCTTCAATATCTTCATAAGTGACATTGTAGAAGAACTGGAAGGGAAGGTATACCTTTTTACAGATGACACCAAAATCAGTAACATGGTGGACACTCAGGATGGGGTGGAGAGAATGTGTAAAGACCTTGGTATTCTCAAGGAGTGGTCAAGAGCATGACAGTTGGGGTTCAGGGCCAAAAAGTGCATATTCCTGCACCTAGGGCATAGGAACTCAGGCGATGTGTATAGGATGGGGGTACTGACAATCACTAAGCAGAAAAGGGACCTTGCATATCTGATAGCTTCAAAGGGCAGGGCAGTGTGACAAAGCAGTGGGTAGAGAGGCAGTAGGAAACTTTGGGAGAGGTATCTCCAGCAGGAGGAGGGAGGTGGTGTTGCTACTATATCCTACATCCTCAAGAGGTCTGTTGTGGTATAGGATATTAGCATTGTTCCAAATAAGGATCAGGTGATAGAGTAAGGTTGGATGCGTGAGAGTGATTTGCATTTTTCTAATGCTTTTCAAAGAGCTTATTAGATAGGGATTACCCTTACGGTTACTAGGTAGTGGGGTAGAAAGATAGTCTGAAAGTTTGTTGGGAGCCACCTGATGTTGTTCTACTGTAAGCCATAGCAGTGGGCCTCCTACTGTCAGGTTGGTAAGGAAAAAAATATTTAAAAAGAAAAGCTGAGAGGTATTTTTTCCACCATGGGGCCCAAAACCTACCTCTTTCCAGTGTGCCCTGAGTTTACTGAGCCCCAGTTCGGGTGGCTTCTCTCATCATAGAAATATTTTGACTATTTTCTTCATCGGGAAGAATTTATTTTAATGTATTTATACTGGTAAGTTATGGAATAGATAGAAAAGTTGAGGAGCCACCATCATTTTCAGATAATTAATTATTCCCCAGATAGACATATTACATTGTTGCCATTTGGTTAGGCCTGCCATTGTATATTTTAAAATGGGTGGCAGATTCAGATCTGTCAATTTTTGAGAAATCTAGGAATGTTGAGTTCTAAATAAATAACATTCTTTACCAGAAGTATGGCCCCAAGTGTGACTACATGGGGATTTGTTAGCATCTGGGTGTTTAAGAACATTACTTGACTCTTGCTCCAATTCAATTTTAGGCCTGAAAATGGGCAAATTCCTTTTAAATTACAGAGAGATTGTATATGTACTCCACTGGGGTTGCTAACAGTGACAAACTGATCATTTGCATAGGATAAATTTTGTTTGGGCATTTCTCGGTTTTGAAGCATCATTCATTTTCCTAATCAGATGCTCGATAGCTAAAATGAATAAATATGGGGATGGGGAGCAACCTTGCCTCATACACCCAAATAGCTTAAAAGAGGGTGGAACTTCTACCGTTAGTTAACACTTCTACTGTAGGGGATTTGTATACTGTATTAGTTTAACTCATTCTATGAAATTTCTACTAGTGTTTAATTTCTCTAAGATTTTATAAGGATAGTCCCATTCAAGGGAGTCAAATGCTTTAAAGAAGTCCAATGGAACTGCTGGCCCAGTGGCACAGTGGTACCACTACTGTCTGCCATGCTGTTAACCCAGGATCAGAAGCAATCTCAAGTTGCGGAGGTCGGCAAGGGGGAAGAGGACTGAGTGTCTGATGAACCACTCTCATCTCCAGGGGAGGAGGGATTGCCACTTCCTCTGAATGACTGCAACTAGGTGGGGGCCTGGTGGCAGTGTGTGACTGGAGTGGCAAAGATGGGAGGGATCTTCAGGACTCTGCAGTGCTCATGTGCCCCAGCAAGGGAAGGGGCCAAAACTGGAGGAAAATGTTTGACGAGGCAGGCATGCATTATGCTCTGTATGCTGATCCCCCACCCGCTCCATCACCAAGATCCTGCCTACCGGAACACTGGATACGTTTCTCAGGGAGGGGAGAATGGACCTCCCTTTCCTGAACCCACCATGGGGAGGGGGGTGTGATCCATGGGGTGTACCTGAGCTGTGCAGATAGGTCTGAGAAGGTGGTAGTTACTGTAATGGGGGTAGTGGGGAAGGGGCTGCGGGGAGCCCAGCTTGCCTCAGCCAAGAAGATCACAAACACCTATATATGTTAACAAAAAAGTCCAATGGAAGAGAGACCGTGGGAATTTTAAGCTTATTAGCAAGACAAATAGCTGTAGAGCTTCCTTCTTGCATTCTCTGAGCCAGATCTTTCTTGCACAAAGCCCATTTGCTAAACCCGACTTATTTTGTTACAAGACTTTGAAGTCTTTTGGCTAAGGTTTTAGTTAGGATTTTGTCCCCAGTTAGCATGTAACTCCCATGTTGCAGAGGATCTTTATTGTATTGTATTGTAAGATAAGTGTGATGTAGACTCTGTTAAAGGACTATGGCATCAAATTATTTCTGAAAGTTTTTTAAACACTTTCTGGAGGTTTTTTTTTCTATTGCAGTATGATGTTTTAGTTTTTGACTGTTGACATGACGACTCCGTCTAAATCCCATGCCTTTCTTTTTTTTTCTTGTAGGTGCTGTTCAGCATGTGCTTTTTTTCAGTTCGGAGACAGTAATACAATTCAATGCACACTTCACATTTTCATACAGAGAAATTGTGGATTAATGTCATAAAACCAAGGACATTTCATTTTAGTATGATCAGTTTGAAATACTTCAATTCAGCCTCAAACAGTATCTCAGGCTTGGAATAACACAAAGGATCATCTCTAATGAGAAAATCTATAGAAGTACTGTAGGGGTTAAGGCACAACTAGAACTTTACATATAGTTTTGTTAAAATATTCCCTATAGGCTACCGTATCTGGTAAAAATATGACCTTTATCCATGTAGAAGTAATGAATTATTTCAATGTTATATAAATCTATCATTAACATCAGGTGAGCTCTACCTGTTAGGGGATCTAAACCTGAACTGGTTGTCACCCGCCCTAGATAAGACTCGTACTGAAATAACTGCTCTTAACCTGTCCCAATTAATCACAGAATCTACTCATCAAAACCAGAAATCCCATAATCACACTCTCATAGACTGGGCCCTTACCTCCCATCCTCACAGGGCAATCCAGTCGGGCCTACTGCCAGACGCTCTTAGCGATCATCATATAATCTACATAGTTAGGAAAGTACACAGACCTAAGGCACCCCACAAACTACTAATGATCTGCTCTTGCAAACTATTAGATCTTGACCCTCTACATCATGACTTAACTTATGTTGATTGGGTCCCTATATCCTCTGCCAAAACTATCAGTCATGCCCTGACTTATTTCAAAGATAACTTTATCAACGTCTGGAACAAACATGCTCCCATGAAGCAAGTTAGAGTGCATGGTAGACACCTCCCCTGGGTAACCTCTGAACTCCTGGCCTGTCAGCAAGTACGTGATAAAGCATGGAAAACCCACTAATCCTCCAAACTCTCTTGTGACTATGCTATCTACTGGACACTCCGAAATGCCTGTACCAAAGCCATCTACCTGGCCAAAGCGGAATATTTCCGGTCCACCTTTAATACTAACATAAACAATCCATCAAAGTTTTGGAAAGTAGTTCACTCACTTTTCTCTCCCCAAACTAACCCCCCATCTCCACTGCTCAAAATAAACAACCAAATCATTGCTGACCATCCTACAGTAGCAGCAGAATTCAATTCCTACTTTACTTCCTGTGCCTCCACCCTGTTAGCCTCCCTCCCACCCCACCTACTACCTCTTCCCTCCCTCCCAACACCACCAATTAGTGGAGAGATTTGCCTTTTCACCCATCTCTCCCAGCGACATCTTAAAGGCACTACTCTCTATCAACCCAGCTAAGGGCAGCTCCCCTGATGGCATTGACCCTAAGCTGCTGTACCTCTCTGCTTCTGCTATTTCCCTTCCTCCCTCTCACTGATCCCCTCAACCTGTTGTTCCACACTACGACTATCCCTAAAGCCTGGAAACATGCTACAGTTCTCTCCCTACCAAAGGGAGGTGATCTCTCATCTCCTGGGAATTACCACTCGATCTCATTTCTACCCACCCTGGCTAAACTTCAGGAACACCTTGTTCTCTCCCAACTCTCCTCCTTTCTTGACAACTCCTACTTTTTCACTCCCTTTCAATCTGCTTTTCGGAAGAATCACTCCACAACTACTTCCCTACTTAGTCTCACTGACTCTATCCATTCAGCCATGGATAGAGGTCACATCACTTCTACTACCTTTGTCAACCTTGCTAAGGCTTTTGACACAGTCTCCCACTCCCTCCTCCTTGATACTCTCTCGTTAGCTGGCTTGTCTCTGTCTACCTGCAACTGGTTCAGAGCCTACCTTTTAGGTAGAACTCAGTCTGTTAAAATAGCTGACTCTACATCCCCTCCACTACCCATCTCTACTGGTGTGCCTCAAGGCTCTGTACTTGGCCTTCTTATTCTCAATTTTTCTAAATGACCTACCGTCGGTATGCTCCTCATCCTCAATCCATATGTATGCTGACAACATGGTCTTGTTCACCTCTGGCCAGTCTCCCTCCGATGTGACTTCTAGACTACAGCTTGACTTCAGTAATGTTCAACATTTGCTAAGCTCAGATCAGCTCTTCCTAAATACCAAGAAAACAGTCTCCATGACCTTTGGCACTAGGCAGAGACTCTCTAGGCTGTCCCTTCCTTCCCTCCTTCCACACCCTTGATGGGACCACACTAGAGGACACCATCTCTTTTAAATACCTGGGTGTCTGGCTTGACCAACACTTTAACTTTTCTGTACATATTGATACTATCCTGAAAAAACTGCGCCCCAAGCTCGGTGCCCTTTACAGGAACCGTAGTTCCTTGCCACTACCGGTTAGGCGTGATCTTGTTCAGAAAATTATACTCCCTATTTTTGATTATTGCGACATAGTCTACAGAGCTGCTCCTAAGTTTTCCCTTACCAGGTTGGATACTCTCTTCAATGCTTTCTGCTGCTTTGCTCTTGACTCCCCCTCCTGCACACATCACTGTCTTGAATCATTCTCTAGCTTTCCCCTCCTTTGAGTGTAGCTGTCTCTCTCACTGTGCCAAGTTCACTTCTAAATTCTGGATTGGGACTCTCCCCTTTTATCTCTCTTCCTTATTCTCTGTGGCACCTCCCTCCTTCTACCTTCTCAGATCTACTGACAAATGCACTCTAGCTATTCCTCATTGCTCTACCTCCATAGGACAGGAAGCTTTCTCCTACTGCTTCTCAGAGCTTTGGAAGTCACTGTCACCTCCTATCAGACTTTCTTCTTCCCCATCTTCAATTTCCTTAGCCCTTCACATTTTCTATCCCCGTAACTGTACTTGTTCTTAACTCCCCTTCAGCACTCCCCACCCCAGTGCATTATCCTTTAGCCCTACTTTACTTCTATTCTCCTAACTGTACTTGTTCTTAGCCCCCCCTTCACAACCCTCCCAATCCCTTGTGCACTATCCCGTACTCTTCTATCCCTGACTTACCTCCTGTCTCCAAACTGAACCCTTCCTCTGATTACTTCCTCACATGCTACCTCCTAATTATACCCCTCCTCCCACTCTCTATCACAACCTATTATGCCATTTTGACACTGTACTACCATCCACAAGCTACTGTGCTATTTTGACACTCTACAGCTGTCCTTCTCCCCCACAACCACCTCTTCCCCCTACTGATGCTCTCCCCTTTTTCCATTTCTAGTTTACCCCTATTTTCCCCAGCATCCCTATTTCTTATCCCTCTTCTCCTGTTCGGACACCCGGCAAACTCCACTTCTCCTCCCTGCCCCACTTCTCTCACTTCTTTTTCTGCCTGGTCCTGTCCCCCCTTGCAGAGTTCTTTGTCATCCTGAAGGAGTATAGATCTTGACTCCCTCTTCTGCTTCCTTTCTTTCCCCGCACTCTCTAATCTTGATGCTCTGACAGTGTTCTCTGCATCCTGAAGGGGTATATACTGTCTCTCTCTCTCTCTCTCTTTTTCCCCGTCTCCCTTTCCCCCATTTTCAAATCCATCGCCTGCCCACCTCCCTTCTTCCTTATCCCCTTCCTCCCTTCCTGTTCCCCTACTCCTCTCTTCTCTACCACCCTGCTCCGTTTCTCTCCCCTTCCTTTCTGCCTGGTCCTAACCCCCTTGCAGGGTTCTCAGCAATCTGGATGGGTATAGATCTTGGCTGTCCCTCTCTATCCCTCTTCTATCCCCCTCACCCATCCACTTCCCCACTTGTCTTATAACTGCCCTCCCTTGGGTATAAAATAGCACTTCCAATCTTATGCTCAGCCTCCTACTTCTAGCACTTCAAATGTGTTATCCATCCTCTAACCTTTACCCTACTGGATCACCTGCTCTTGGGTTGTTGCAATGTATGCTATATCCAAATATGGTTTTATTTACCCTGGCCAGTTGGTCTGCATTATTTCTGCTCTGTAATTGTACTACACTGTTTTGTTTTATAAATTGTACTTGTATTCCTTTGTGTTTGCTTGTTCTCCCAACTCTTGTTCCCCCCCTCCAGGACGTTTCTGGAAATGAGTTGTTTACAGCTCATGTTGTCTTTCCTGGTGAAAAGTTTTCCAAATAAATAACTAAATAAAATAACATAAACCACATCCTACACTTGTTGGAGGTATTTAGGGTTGGCTGGTCTCATGCTTTGTACAGCTCACCCAATATTCCATCTATGCCGAGCGTCGGTGTGGTGGAAGTTCTCTGATTGCTTCTGAAATTTCTTCTAGAGCACTTTCTCCATTAAGAAAGTCTCAGTCCACAGGTATGATAGGACCCCATGTAGGATAGGGTAAAACAGGTAAATACCAGAACACTGTTGTAGTCAACATCAGTGGTGGATAGTCTCTTTAGTACTGTGCATCTGTGAGTCATAGGGTGAGTAAATCACTGCTGGAAATACAGAAGTAGGATGATACCCTATTTAGGGTGCAGTGACATTTAAATTCTGAGCTTTGTAGGCAAAGTGATCTTAGGGAATCTAGATAACAGGAAAACTACAGCACAACCAGTATCTACCAGGGGTGAGCAGGAACATAAAATGCAGTGGGAACACTACTGGGAGAAATGGGCCACATGTAGAGGATGTGGACCTGTCATGGTTAGAAGGATGCACTGAGAACATGGTTGCCACCTAAATTGTAAGAAACTCCCAGACCCACATGGTGGAGATTTAGGCTGCAATATAGTACATAAAGGACCGGGCCTTATGGTTTCTACAACAGCTACTTCTGCAGAGGACGCCTTAGTCCAGCAAAGGAAGAAGGACAGTAATGGGGGGCAGGAAGAGTGTTGGGGAGGAAGGATAACACTAGAGCCAGGGGTACTTACCATGAACTTCTTCCTACCTCTGAAAGTACAGGATTAACCAAATCTCTGCATCAAGGAGACTGGGGCTGATACACTAGGGATGCACTGTCAAGAAAGGATGGGCAGGTGAGGGTGGAAGCCACTGAGAGCATCAGGACTAGGAAAGTTTTAGTTTTTCTGGACTCTATAGGGAGGGGAATAGGGGGATGGTGTGTTACACAGACTCAGAAATGAGGAAGGTCTACTCTAGCCCTGGTGCCACAGTGGCGAGACACAGTTCTCAGGTGGGGGAACTCATTGGAACAAATGGATGGAAGCCAGACATGGGGGTGTATGTAACATCACCTGGTTATAAGCAGTATGGAAGAGGTTCAGAAGGGTTTCCAAACTCTAGGCTGGGCACTGAAAGAAAAGGCAGGTATGGAAATCTTTGGATTCAGACTTTTAAAACATAAAAACCAACTGAATTTTGTAACTAATAAAATATATTTAATTTTGGGGGGACCAAATTCAAACACCACACTTAAGTGGTCAGGGTGGAGGTGGGTGGTAAGCATCCTGATCCTACAATTTTGTAAAATAAACTAGAAACTAGAAGGGTTATCAGTGATTGAAAACAACAACCACAATAAATGCAGTAAAAAAAAAAAGAACTGAGCATATTTGGGGATTCATATGTTTCACTGTTTTTCTCTATTTCACGTATTTGGGGATAGGCTACAAATCACCCTTCACCCCATGACAACCCAAGCAACAACTTTCACACCAACCTGGCATGTCTTTCATGGGCCCTGTGCAATATATCCTACAAGTCTAGCACTCTACCCGATGGGTTTCTTACTTTGCAAAGGGCAGTCAATGCCCTGTGCAAACATAGCTAGAGGTCTGGTGCTGTACCTGACCGATATGCTGCTTTGCATTCCTTCCTAGTCTGTGGCTCTGTGTAGGGGCCATAGGGCCCTGCCTTGAAGCAAGTTAAAGGTCTGGTGCTGTACCCAATTGGCCTGTTGCTTTCTGTAGGACCAACAGGGTCCTGCACAAGGCAAACTACTGGAATTGCCCTGCAAGAAGCAAAGCTACTCCTCATCTGCTGCTTCAGGCCCTGCACAAAGCATGGTATAACTCATCTGCGTCTTTATGCAGTGCCTTGCGAAAAGCAAAGTTATGAATCTGACACAATACTTTCTCAAAAAACAAAGGAAATTAATTACAAAAAACTGTGTTAGTGCAGACATTTGATTTACAATGCCACAAAAGGAGGGAAATGTTGCATTAGGGCTTTCAACCGTAACACCTATTCCTTCTTTATCTAGGGGTGTGCTTATATAATGAGCAGTATTTCCCAAATACCATGAACAATGCACAATTAGTTATTCAGATACAAATAACAAATGATGGTATTACTGGTGCATATTTCTATTCCTGTTCGGGAAATACTATTTAAAAAAAAAAAGAAATAGCCCTCCACCCTCTTCCCCAGTCCAGTCCTTTAAAACACACAACCTCCTGCCCCCTACCCTCTGCTAGAATCCCAGTCCCACACTCCACCCCACCCAGTACTGACAGTCTAAAATTTTTAGTAATATTAAAAAAAAAAAAAAACTCCACAATGGGTGACCAACACAACCCCCCCAGCCTCCACTACTGGCTGCCATCTTAGTGATCCCTTGTTTTACAATAAAGATTCCCTCCCCCTCCCTGGTAGTACCATCCATCTAACCCTTCTCCAAGGGAGGAATTAGATATGATACTGGTAGAAGCCATTGGTAAGATGGCAGAAAATGGGGAGGTGCTGCTGGTGGGGGACTTCAACCTGCCAGACGTAGATTAGAGTCTCCCAGCAGTGGCTTCAGCTAGAAGCAGGGACATTCTGGACTGTCTGCAGGGGACATTCCTTAAGCAAGTAGTCAGTGAACCTACTTGTGATGGGGCAATACTGAACCTGGCACTCCCTAACAGGGACAGTGGCAGACATCAAGGTGGGAGGCCACTTGGAGACCAGTGATCACTGTACGTTGTGGTTCAATATAATGACATCTGTGGAATCAAACCACACAAAAGTGAGGGTCCTGGACTTCAGGGCAGCTGTTATAAAGATGGGTGATTGCCTCAGGGGTGACCTGACAGGGAGGGGGGAAGATGGCCAGGATGGGATTGAGGAACGGAGGGCAAAAATAAAATGGAGCATAGTAATAAAAGCAACAAATGTCTGCATCAACAAAGTGAGCAAAATCAAGAGGAAAAAGAGACCACTATGGTTCTCAACAGAGGTGACTTGAAAAGGTAAAGGATGAAAGGGTAGCATTCAGAAGGTATAAGGAGACGCAGAGGGAGGAGGATAGGGAGATGTACTGGGGAAACAGAGAGAAGCAGGGAAAGTGGTAAGGAGCACAAAGGCAGAAACTGAAGGAGGAATAGACCAGGAGGTAACATATGGCGATAAGACATTTTTAGGTATGTAAGTGAAAAGAGGAAGACCAGAGGTGGGATTGTAAGGTAAAAAAGGGAAGGGGGGCTGTACAGAGGGGGACCAGAAAGACAGACATCTTGAATAAATACTTTTGTTCAGTATTCACAGATGAAGAAGAAGGGGAGGAGCCACAAAAAAGTAACAAAAGCTTTGGAGGGAGGGAGGAAGGTGAACACTAGTCTTTTTTTGGAGGCAAAAGTACTAAAGGGACTTGCTAATCTGAAAGTGAACAAATCAACGGGGCCACATGGGGAGCATCCAAGGGTATTGAGGGAGTTCAGGGGAGTACTGACAGCAGCTCGGACAGTCCTATTTAACAGCTCACTGGAAACAGGAGTGGTTCCAGAGGGCTGGAGGAGGGCAGATGTAGTCCCACTACACAAAAGTGGTTGCAGGGAGGAGGCTGACAATTATAGGCCAGTCAGTTTGACATTGGTGGTGGTAAAGTTAATGGAATCATTGCTGAAGGAAAGCATTGTGGAAAATCTTGAATATAGTGGGTTGCAAGACCCAAGGCAGCATGGTTTAATGGCCATGTCAAACAAATCTGATAGATTTCTTTAACTGGGTGACAAGCTATTTAGGTCAGGGTGGGGCGGTGGACATGGCCTACCTATATTTCAGTAAGGCTTTTGACACCATTCCACATAGGAGACTAGTAAGAAAGCCAGGCAGCTAAGAAGTGGGTCCAAATTGGTAAACTAGGAAATGAATTGATTAGGGGATAGGCGACAGAGGGTGGAAGTAAATGGAGTTCACTCCAAGGAGTGGAGGGTGACCAACAACGTGCCTCAGGGATCAATGCTGGGACTGGTCCTCATTAATGTCTTTTGACATTACAGAGAACCTGGAAGGGAAGGTCTGCTTCTTTGCAGGTGACAGCCAAAACTGTAATATGGTGGACATTCTGGGGGTGAGCAGAGATTTGAAAAAACTAGAGGAGTGGTGAAGAGTATTGCAGATGGGCTTCAATTCAGAAAAGTGAAAAATAATGAACTTGGGGCACAGAAACCCAGGGGCACGGTACAAAACGGGTTGGGTGGTATTGACAACCACCAAGCAGGAAAAAGACCTGGTGAAAATCATATCAGATGACCTAAAGGTAGCCAAGCAGTGCAACAAGGCAGTCAGGAGGGCTAGTGGAATACTGGGGTGCATAGGGAGGGGTATCAACAGCAGAAAGAGGGAATTGGCGTTGCCTCTGTATAGATCGCTGGTAAGATCCCACCTAAAGTATTGTGTCCAGTTCTGGAGACCACATCTCTGGAAGGACATAGACAGAGTGGAGGCAGTCCAGAGGATGGCACCTAAAATGATGTAGGGTCTGCATTAAAAGCCCTACAAGGAGAGACTAAGGTAACTCAATATATACACCCTGGAGCAAAGGAGGGAGAGGAAGGATATGATAGATCTTAAAATATCTCATAGGGGAAAATAAGGTAGAGGAGGGAAATAGTTTTCAGAAGAAAAGGTGCTCAAGAACAAGGGGGCATGCTATGAAGATGGAGGGGATAGATTCAGGAGAGATGTGAGGAAGTACTTCTTCACACAAAGAGTGGTGGATTCCTGGAGCAGCCTTCCAGTGGAGGTGATGGGGGCTAAAACAATGATGGGATTCAAGAATTCATGGGATAGGCACAAGGGAATCATAGGGGAAATGAAGGGAGAGGGAGAAAGAGCTGTAGATCAGGCACAGTCTGAGGTAATAGTGTAGATAGGTAGAAATGGGCAGACTGGATGAGCCAAGCAGATTATCTGCGATCAAATTCTATGTTTTTGTGTTTCTCCTCCCAGCCTCCAACTGTTCTGTAAAGATTAGAATGTGACAAAGAAGGTGGCCAGCCATACGGAGGCAGGCAGGTTGTGTCGGGTGTATTCTTTGTTTCGTTCTAACCTTTACATGAGAATTGGGTGCTGGGGGCAGGTAGGTTGGATGGGAGTTCACTGCCATGGCTGGGAGGGAACCTTTATTTTATAACAAAGGAGCACTAAAGACAGTGGCCGACCATGGAGTTGGGCATGTTATGCCTGTTTTCCACCATGGGATTTTTTTTTTTAATATCACAAAAAAATATGCAATTGTGGGTGCTGGGGGATTAGGATGGGATTCTAACAGAGGGTGCAGGGATGGGTGGTATGTATTTTAAAGGACTGGACTGGGGAGGAGGGTGGAGGGGTGTTTTTTTTTTTAACAAGCACATAACAGGTATGAATAACGAATACCTGAACATTTGGGTGCTCGCATATAATGCCTTGCAGCTGTCTTATTTGATGCTGGGCTGTATGTAAGAAAACTGACTTGTGGGGCACTGTCATAGATCTGTACCTTAATTTGTAGGGTTCAAAGGAGCACACCTGTGGGGATAGGTCTCAACCCTGTATGCCTAAGAGAAGCAGCAGTCCTGTGGGGCTTAACCCCAGACCAAATGTAAGTTGGTTTGCACAGACATGCGCATGATATGAAACGTTAAGATTTTTTTGAAATGCCACTGTTCATTGTCTAGGATGACATGCCATGCACCTTTTATTTTCACAATATACTGTACTGTTTTGCACTTAAATATAGGAACTTGAATCCCTACAAACTGCTTGAGAGTGCTTCTTCAATCAGGAGAGGTGAGTTCTTCTCATTTGCCTGCTGTTGTGTGTCTTATTTACACCTTGTTGCTCTACTGTAACTCTAAGCTTTACTGCCAGCTTATATTTGCATTTCTTTGGAGATGAAACCTGATTTTTGAGCCACTGCTATGTTTCAGTTTCATTACTGATTTTTTTTCCCCACAGTCTTCCCCATCTGCATTGTCAAATGTGTGCTTGCTTTTACTCTTTGGATTCATAGTGACACTGCTCTCTGTTTCCTATGGCAACTGGTTGCTAGGATACTGCTATAATAGTGGTGAAACCTCTCATTCATATGAGGATCTTGGATATAGGCTGCTTCATCTGTCTACTCTATAAGTGCATTCATTTTCAGTCTTATCTTTGTATGTTGGGTCCTATAGCTCTTAACAGCTCATTAAGTACATTGCACAAGTTTCAGGTTTGGGGTTCAACTAAGTGGATATCCCTTAAATCTTTATTGATATCTCTCTTCAATAGGAAAGCATTTCATTTTCTGCTGCCCTTTTCTCACACATTCATGCAGACACACACACATACACACACACACACACACACACACACACACTCTCACACAGCTGACACCTTAGTTTTCTTTAACAGTGCCGTTTGATACAGCCTCTGTAAGATGTTTGTTGGTTGGAAATACACTTACTGGCTTAATGCAGTTGAGATAAGGTTGTAATGCACAACAAACAGGTCCTTTCCAGGCTGGTTGTGTTGGAAATGGAAAAATTCACTGGAGGAACCAACTGTATCATCTTTGATATAGGCTCGAATATCTTATCCTAATTATATGTTGCATTTTTACACTTTGTGCAGACAGTTTTATGCCTTGTGGAGCAGGATGGGACATTTTGCATGGGAGCAAGCCTTCCCCATTTTGTTCCTGGAAATGAGTCAGACTTTTAATTTCACTCCTGGAACTGCCTTCCCCCAGGTTCTCATCCCCCAAATTCCACCACTGTGGGCTGGCCAGGTTGTTTGGTTCAACCGTTCAAACTGGCTCATCCAATCAGGCAAGCAGACTTGTCCCTGGATGTATTGGGTGTGGGTCTGCCCCCCATAGCTGTCTCCTGTGCTTTAATACTTATATTTTTATGTTTGCTTGCACGCATCTGCAAGAAACATAGTGCCATCATCTGAGTTTTTCAGAGGTGTGTCAGCATCTTCCAATTCAGTCAGTGTGTTTGCAGGCGTGGTCACAGTTCTCCAATAACTGCTGGAGCTGTCTATGACAGCAGTTGAAAATGCAGTGGCATACAGTTGAAAGAGGGAGCTACGCTTCAGTGAGCAGCTTCTCTCCCCCCCCCACACACACACAGATCAACTGTGTTGGTTACCTGATAGATTGCTGTAGTCTTGTCTAGCTTAGAGAGACAAGCCACACATCATTACTTTAATAAACTGTTCCCTGCCACAGCAGGACCACCAAAATATTGTGGGTGCCTAACGGTCTTACACCGTAGCTCTCCAAAGCGCACCTTCATGGACTCCATGGGTTCTAATCCTCCAGAAAAAAAATACCTCAGCATTTGATGTGAAAACTCAGACTTCGTTGTATGTGTAATTCCAAGCGTTTTCTCTTACTAGACTCTGTCAATGTGAACTCCCCGCTGCTAAAACCTATGCAAACGAACTTGAGCGTACTGTACTACCTGCAGCTGAAGCAAAGAACAGCCAGAATGCACAAAGGAGAACATACTGCTATGCATTTCAGCAGCAGCCAGTGGGGGAGGTTTTCATGACTGAAGCACTTTAATGTGCCTTTTAGTGCTATCATATACACACTCCTGTGTGGTAATTCACTAAACTGCACACTTAGTCTGGTAATGCAGCTTCAAAATATTTTTTTTTTCTCTGAATTGCCATGAGCTGGCATTTTTATGTGACTGCAGAAACAAGATGCTGTATGTCAGCCATCTGTCTGCATTCCCACACTCATCCCCCTCACACCTCTCAAACAAAGCCACTGGTGCTTACTGAATTGAGAAGAGTTACATGGATTTCAGAAGTTGTGGCAGATGCACTGCACATTGTCTCATCCACTCTATTTGTTTCAACCCTCCACCCCCACTTCTCTTGGGCAAAGCATGAAGGCTAGTTCACACTAGCACATTCAGATACTTAATGATTCACACTTCCTTTCAAATCAGGGAAAGGCATGTTGTTGGTCTATTACAATATGAAAACAAGCATTTGTCAATGCCGAACGTTCGCTTGCAGGTATTTGCAGTGGTATTTGGCACTTGGACATGGCTTAAAACAATCAGTGACAAAGAAGTACGAGCATTTGTCAATGCTGAATGTTGCTTGCTTCTATGTGCTGTTTAGGTATTTGGAAGTCATTGGAGTGCAAATATTGAAAATTTGCGAACTTACGAGCATGCGTAGGAACTGCGCAATGCACACTAGTAAAACAGTCATTTTTAGGAATTTTTTCACCAAATTTTCAACATAGCCATTTTAAGACCTCTGCTCATGAACAGTGTCACTGTGATTTTCTTAATGTGTCCCATACATTGATTTTGCACACCGACTGCGCCATTGTGCGCTACATGGGCGGAAACACATTTTGGGTGAGATGTGAAAAATGACAGCTCTACTACTCATAAGGAGGTGTAATAAAATGGCAATGTTGAAAATCTGGAGTGAAAATATTGAAAATTCATGAACTTACGAGCCTGCGTAGGAACTGCGTAATGCACGCTCATAAAACGGTCATTTTTAGGAATTTTTCCACCAAATTTTCAAAATAGGCTTTTTGAGAGCCCACCTTATGAACGCTGGCACTGTTGTTTCATTAATCGGGCCCAAAAGGTGATTTCACAGTGACTGCGAAATCACCCTTCAGGCCCGAATAACGCCATGACAGTGACAGAATTCATGAGGAGGCGTCCCAAAAACCCCATGTTGAAAATTTGGTGCAAAAATTCCAAAAAATGCCTAAGATATGCAACAAAGTTGAAAAAAACCCATCTAGCCCATTATACAGCTTACCGGTGGTCGGCTTTGAAGAGTGCAGACGTGTTCCCGGTCCAGCGATGATCGTCGCGCCGAGCTCTGGAGGTAAATATGGGGTGAGGAGGGGTGTGGGGAGGCAGGGTGCACAGTGGCTGGGTGCGGGTTGTGGGAGGAAGGTGGGGAGACTGCATGGGACCGTTTTTAATTTACAGGTTTTCCTTTTTCTATAATTGACGACGCTGGACATTTGCCACGCTGGGGTGGGCTCCCAGCATGGCAGAAGGATGGCTGGGGGGGCCGTGGAGCTGACAGGGATTGGGCACCCCGTCGGCAGACGACGCGGACGTTTGCCACGCTGGGGTGGGCTCTAAGCGTGGCAGCAGAGAAAGCTGTTTGGGGGGAGGTGGAGCCGATGGGGGATTGGGCACCCCCGTCGGCAGACGACACAGGATGTTTGCCACGCTGGGGTGGGCTCCCAGTGTGGCAGCAAAGATTTGGGGGGGGCGTGACGCACTGTAGCACACACAGCGGTGTTTTCTTTGAAGAGAAGACCACCATTGTCATACACAGCAATCACAGCGATTGGTGCAGGATCGCCACACCTGCTCTACAGAGCAGGGATTGTACAGGGCAGGCACGCCTCCAGTGTCCTATTCTTCCCAAGACGCTCTCATGCATACGCAAAGCTTAACGTAAAACAAAAACAAATGATGGACTGTAGAGGACACAGTAGCAGTGCTATCACATTGATTTTGCATTTTCCTGTAACTCTAGTGCAAATTTTCCTCCCCCATACATTTCATTATTTCACATGAAGCAGAATTGCTCTGATGCCCTGAAGCAAATGATTATTTACCTTTAATGGACCAACATAGATGTAACAGCAAGAACAAAGTGCTCTAGCTTTCGGACCAACCAGTCCTTCTTCAGAAGCTCATGGCATTGTTTAGAAAATACAATACTTACAACAGCTAGATAATGCAGAGAAAAACAGAAAAAATCCCCATTGGTTTAAAATATTCATTTAAAAAAAAAACAGAAGATGATGTCAGAGAAGTTTAATAGTACTATACTGCCTTCAGCCAGAAGCAACCTTGGGTTAAACGTGCTTGGTGGAACACACATACAAAGAATCCTACTGCATATAAATTTAATTGACATAAGATAACACTGCTGAAGCAGATAACTCCTAAATCAAGCTGTGAGTGTCACAGTTAGTATAAGGATGTGATTACTGAAAGGCAACCCCCACCCAGATCAAAGACAAACTAAGATTGTTATAGGGCTCATGAAGTTTCAATGTCTGCATTATAGACAAGAATTTACCAGTAAAGTTGTCTTAAAGACATAAGTGCACACTGTGTGATGTGTAAAACCTAGCTGGACCTGTCACCCAGCTGTACTCTCCAGCTAGATATAAGGCCCAAGAAATTTCAAAAACCTCAGGACGATATAAATGATAATTTAAATATAAATTGATAATATTAGTGTCAAACAAAAAACTCTAGTCGAGGAACCTCAAGGAATTAAGACCACATAGCCTGATATGTACTGATGTCAACATACACCTAGAATGTAACAACTTGATGTACCATAAGTGTCTAAGGAATCTGAAAAAGAGATAAAAATGTAATTTCTCTCCTCCTCTTCATACAAACAATATGCCCTAACCCACCCCACATCACCATAATGTGGGTTGGGGAGATACATAGCTTTAAGGAGATGTTGTCTCTCTCTCTCTCACCCCCCTTTTTTCCCTCTTTCTCTCTCTCTTTCTCTCTCCTCCTCTCTCTCCCACAGACACACACACACACACACACACACACACACACACACACACACACACACTCACTGTCTCCTAGTGAACCTATATTCACTTCAGTCACTGCAATTGTTCCCAAAGGAATTCAACTTGTCATGAAATCCTGAGTAAAAGGGCTTATGTCTGATGCCCCTGTAACCAATGCAAGTCAATGGGAACAATTTCCCTGTAAATGACTCCCTATAGATCTGGGAGCCCTGCTGCATGTAGTCTGCCAGGGTCTTACAATATAATTCTTATTTTAATGCAGTGCATTCAAAAAAATTATACTGAAGCAAATGGTTTGTTGCCTTTTACTGAACCAACATACTTGGATGTTACAAAAAGAACAAAGTGTCTCAAGTGTTTGGCCCAACAAGGTCTTCTTCTGAAGTTTACATGAGTAAACTTACAAGGGATGTTCTAGCCTGTGTGACAATGGTTTCAACTATGCCACTGAACTTGAAAAAAAACAGCAATTAAATAACTTAGGATAATGCAGAATATATAAATGAAATCAGCGCGCACATGTGAAGGCATTGTTGTCATGTCAAAAGACAGCAACAGTACAGCAGCTACCTGAATTCACCTGCTTTTAATTGCTGTTTTAAAAGGGGGATTTTTTTTAAATATCCTGTAAATAGTTTCACAATAATTCCCTCATACCTTTTTACCAAGTGTCTGCTCTACATAATTCAATGGTTGGCAGCTCCTCCACAGCACACAAATGAACAGTGACTATTTTAATTGTCATTTTTCATATCTCACCCAAAATGTGTTTCCACGCATGTAGCGCACAATGGCACAGTTGGTGTGTGCAAAATCAATGTTCATGAATTTGTAATATTTTCAGTCCAGATTTCCACCACTGGCATTTTTCCACATTCCCTTATGAACAGTACAGCTGTCATTTTTCACACCATGGCCAAAATGTGTTTTCGCACTTCCAGCGAAGAATTGCATGGTCACTGTGGGAAATCACTGTTTGGGACAGATTAAGAAAATCACCATGACACTGTTCATGAGTGGAGGCCCAAAATGCCTGTGTTAACAATCTGCTGTAAAAAATCCCCAAACTAATTACATTATGGGTATGCGTTGTGCAGTTTCTCTGCTCACTCATGACTTCACCAGTTTTTCTGATATTTTCACTCCAGGTTTTCAATATTGCCATTTTTTTACACCTCCCCATGAACAGTACAGCTGTCATTTTTCACATCCTGTTCGAAATGTGTTTTCACAACTGTGGCGCTAAATGGCGAGTCACTGTGCAAAATCAGCTTTCAGCTAACAAACTGATATTGCCACTGTTCATAAGGTGGGGTCACAAAAACAATGCTGAAAATTTGGAGTGAAAATACCAATGAACATCTGAGGCGTTCCCTGTAGAGACTGGATAGGCCTCAGGGGTGTGTGACTTGGGATTGTCGCTTGTACTGCCTGGCACTATCTCCAGCCTTCACCCACACCTCCTGCAGCCAGTGAGAGGCATCGAAGTTGTGCCTTGGACTCTTCGGCCTCAAAGTTCACCCCATTCTCCTATACTGCACCCATCTCACCATATTTCCTAATAGAATGGGTCAACATAAGGGCCAAAGACCCTACACACCGTGACACCTGTCGGTGTCTGCAGGGTAGGGTGTGGTGAAATGCCATAGCCGCTATGCCTGACGACCCAAAGGCACACCCCAATGCCTGTCAGTATCTGCAGGGTGGTGGTGGGGTTGGCTTCAGTTCAATACTTCACTGCCATTCCTATTATGCAGCTCTATAACTCCTACACTACCACTGCCAATGCCAGCAAGCAAACATTCGGCATTGACAAATGCTTGTTAATTGCTTGCACTGATAATTTTGTACAACCAATACTGATGTGGAACCTTTGTAAATGAGCTCTGCACTCAAAGGTGTATTGTCTGAATGAATGAATGAATGAATGAATGAATGAATGAATGAATGAATGAATCAATGAATCAATCAATCAATCAATCTTACAGGAGGCATTGCCTCTAAAAATTGAATTCCATGATTCCATGGTGGGCTTGAGGCAGGACTTGCAAGTGCTCAAAACTGAGCAATCTGAGCTCAAAGCAATAACATCCTCCCTCACAGATAGAGTGGACCTCTTGATGGAGCTTTTACTGTATTTGCACCATCAGCAAGTGCAACCTGTAAAATTTTGAGGGCAGAATGAGATGAAAAAAACTTTGCATTTATGGTGTTCCCTAGGGAGCTGAGGGCACCCAAATAACTCAGTTTGTGGAGACTTTGATGAAGGACTGTCTCCAGCTGCTGGTTGACTTTGTTTTCAATTTAGAAAGAGTATATCAGGCAGTGGGACCAAGACTGTGGGATTGCCCACATTCAATTGTTATTAAATTTTTAAAGTACAAAGTTAAAGAGCAGGTACTGTTAACAGCTTGAAGGCTTAAAGTTCCTACATTTAAAGAAACGCAGATCTACTTTGATCATGATTATGCTCTACTAATACAAGCAGCACACAGCTCATGTCCCCTGCCTCTGCGTGCGTCAGCAAGCAGATATCAAATTCCAGGACCCTTTTCTAGTGAAGCTGAAGGTGTTATTTCAAAACAGTGAGACATTACTGTACATCACATGCCTGAAGATGCAATTAAAGATTTGAAGTACAGTGGAATATGAGTCTTGCTACCTCCCTGGTCTCAAACCAGGCTTAGACAGCACTGACACATCCTACAAAAATTGTTCCCCAGTCATGCAGACCAGTCCAATACAGAAGAAGACCAGGACCATTGAACAGCCGTTGCACAGGAGGCAATGTAAAGCATAAAAGAACTCAAACAGTTTGAATACCGAGTGCACTAACACCTTGCTCAACTGCAGGCTGTTACTTCAATCACAATTTCAGTTATTGATATCTGCTCTATTTACATCTAATGAGTTTATAAACTGAAGTATTCACAGATAGGGGGCATGTAGGTTGGAGCAGGTACATGCTTCTGTGGGGGTGCTGGGGAGGCCTTCCTCAGTGGCCAGTTGTTCAGCAGTGCCTAAACCCCAAGCCTGCACCCATTTTTAGTTTTTACCTTGAGCTTTCTGGAGCAGGATCTCAGAGAGATATGGGCCTTGGACTGTGAGCCCTGATAGATGGGCCTGTTCGGTGCCATAGTAAACCAATCTCTCCACTATATTTATTTGAAGAAAACATTAGTAATACTTCCCTCCTATATGACAGTTCAATTTCTAAGTAGCACTAGATTGTGAGACCAGTGTCAGAGTTCTCACTGACGGGAGCAGCCACCTCCCAATGCCTTAGATCCACATTGGACCTGGTAGGTACTAAGATACCTAAATCTTCTAGGGAAAGATATACAGTTCATCTAGCACTGGTATTTTTCAGCTGTGACACAGCCTGCAAGTCTGGGGGTGGGTATTTGAAAGGCTTGCCTGTAGTTTGGTGGGCAAGTAGCTAGCCACTCCCACTTCCTGAGCTATATAAGCAGTTCCTCTAAGCCTCACTGTGAAGCATTTTTTCTTTGCAGCCAAAGGCTCTGTCGGTTTGTCCTCTGAGCAGGTTGGGCCTCCCTGGCTGGCTGGGGCCTGCCTCCCCCTTGCTGCTCCTGCTTGTCTCTGTTGGACTTCTGTGTTTATTTTATTGCTTCTGGTTTGTATTTGCCTTTGGCTGTGTGTGCTTCCTTCCTTTTTCTGGGGGGGGGCTTTTCTAAACTCCTAGCATACTGCTATTTCAGAGCTCGTACTGCTTGCTTTCAATTATTCACAACTCTCCAATTACTTGCACTGCAACTGCTATCCTGACCTGTGTGTTTCAGCTCAACTATAGCTGGTCCATGTGGTGTATTCTATTACTTTCACCTGACTCAGATTTACTTGAACCTAGCTATACAGCTTACTCATGCTTGTTCTAATTACCTCATCGCTGCAGTCTCATTGCACTGCCTGTTGACAATGCTTAACAGCATTATGCTTCCTTTTATTTGCAGTTATAACTCAGTGTACTCATTTGTTTTTACTGCTGCTGTACAGGCCTACTTGCTTCCTCCTGCTGCTTTGTTTACTCCCATTACTATTGTACCTTGCTTTACTCTGAGGTTAGCTGAAGCTTCTGCTGAGGCTATTAAATTAGCTTTTGTATCTGCATGTGGTTCTCGCCCTTTCCATCGCTTCCTTGTTTGTCCTACGGTGGGGACTGGGAGGTGTTTGGGGGGTTGTGGCCTATGTGGCTAATTAATTCTGTTCTAAATCCTGTCTTCGCTGCCGAAAATCCTCAGAGTTTGTCACCTTGATTTGGCTATTCATGTCTGACTGGCTTGCCCCCAATTCAGTGTTGTTTAATTGCTACACAGTATTTATGCAGGTCCACCTATCACTACTACTGCTTACTGACCTCTGTGCAGGTCCACACTTGCTTACGCAACCACTGCAAGTTGCTTATGCAACCCATTGCTTCATGCCTACTGCCATCCCCCTTGGCTTCAGCCTCTGGGATTCTGCTGCACTCAATCTGCATTCGACCTTGCAGGTCTCAGCGCTCAATGCTCATTACGATTTCAGCATGCCGTGCTCATTCAGCTCACCAGCTTCAGCTCTCAATCAATTCTGGGGCATGCCAGCCATTCTATTCTGGCGCAGGGTTCCTGCAGCTGACGGTCCCGCTCCGCTTTTAGTCCGCATCTAGAGCATGTTCAACTTGGGGTGGGATCCTTCTCACCTGGCCCATAGCTGGGAATGTCCTCACCCCGGGCTTGGCTTTAGCTGCCTGCTACACACTACAGCAGCTCCTGGTGTAGAATTTAAGATTAGCAGTGAAGAGTGGTTACAACAATCTCCTTTGGCTCTTGATCTCCTTTGGCTCTAGTGTTCCACTATAATGGTTAGCCACTGACTTTAGTGGTTTTCCTAGCAAGGCACCTTCACCACATTCTCCCTATGACTGCCTCTGGTTCACCTGGTTTGATTTAGGGTGGGTAGACCAGGTGAGTGCCTTAGCAGTTGTTGCTCTCCTCCTGTGCCTTGGATGCATGTATTGTTGCATAGTTTTCTCGCAACCTTCCACAGTGTTCCCGCTAGAGGGTTTGAGTGAGAGCCTTCCTCCAAATTGGAATATTTTCCACCTCCCTTTAATTGGGTTTTCCAAATTGCAGCTGCAGAGCTTTTACTAATTAAACTATCCAAGCCTGGAGGAAAGGTGACCTAGGCCTTGGATCCCAAGAGATTTCCTCCTCATAGGGTTTTTTTTCTCTCCTCCATTGCCTCAGGTCATAACACTTAGGTAGCATAGTTGTTTACCCTAGTTTCTTAGGTAGAATCTGCCGTTGGATGGAGGTGGAGGCTGTCCTGCTGTTCCCTCTCTCCTTAGAGGATCCCCTAATCTCAAAGCAAAATGTCAGTATCATGCTATGCAAACCTGGGCAGTCATCATGTTATCCAACTGACCATCTCATTACATTACCAAACTGCCTATGCTTCTCTACTACATTACAGTTACTGCTCCTATGTCATAGTTACTGCTTGCTCATATGGTTCATGTTGCCTCCTTTTTGGGAATGATACCTCATTTCTTTTGGGGATTCCTAAGGCACCTTTAGCCATGGGAACCATCCCATTGCAACTCTAGGGATGGAACCCTCTCCGAGGGTTCCTTGCCTTCGTACTCCTACGGGGTGGTAATTCCTGTGAAATAGAGAGTGCGAATGGCCAAAACCAAACTAACACAGTTGCATAAGCATAACACTATACTGGCTGTGTAGGTCAATGAATCAGATGTTATGTACTGCTGATAATTCTGCTTGGGCTTTGGTTGGGGGGGCTCTCAGCTTTTGTTCCTCCTCCATCTCTTCCCCACAGGGGTGGCTCCTTCTCTTTTCCTTTGCTGTCTTGGTCACATACTCTGTTGAAAGTCACCCTCTGCCCTCATTGCAAATTATGTATGATAACATTAGAGGAATGCTGCACTGTCTGTTGGGGACCATTGGGATTGAGGTTTACATTGTCTTGTTAATATACAGCTTTCTAACCCCCCCACATTCAGATGGTTTTCCTTCTCCTTTATTAACTTTAGGAGCAGACCTCGAGGGGGCCAACAATTTTATTCACTTGACTAGTCAATTGGATTTTTCAGTATGGAATGTTGGTCCTGACATGGGTAGCTTTATTGTTTAGCATTACGGCAAGCAAATTAGTTCCTCTGGAATTCTGACATCCCCTTATTTATTTCCTGAATACAAGCAAATGAGTTGCTCTGGGATATGGACCTCCTCTAATTTATTTCCTGAATATTGTGTTTTTCTTTTTTTTTTTGTATTACAGGGCAGGGTGGGGGACACCTCATAGATTATTTTTTGCCTTACAGCTTTACAGAGATGTCTTGAACTCACTTCTACAGATGCACTATAATGGCAGCCCAGGTGCTACCCATGGCTTACTCCTATTCTGGGCCTATCATTGGCTCTATACAGAGGTGTGAGAATTATCACCTGGGTCAAGAAAGGACTTAGCTGTTAGCCCTGTTGGCTTTTCTGCAGTGACATCTAACAAGGTTTCCCTATACATACCCTAGTTCCTTTAATCACAAAAAGGTTTCTGTGGTTTACTGCTTTTCTTCATGTCACTTATTTCCTATTTAGGGTCTGTGATCTGGGAATAGAAGGGAGGTGATGAACCCTGTAATATTTGTACTGCACGAGGAATAGTATTGGCCACAAACCACTTGCAAGCGTGGCTCATAGCACAGAAACTGAAGTTTATTTCACATAATATAAATGGGGTATATATGACCCAGTCAAGTGATGACATATTGTTTGGATATTGAAATGGCTGAAAGGCAATACTGTATTTCTCCAGAAGACTTATCTCACCCCCATGCAGAACATTTAAATTTGCAAAATTCGGATTCAGAGTGCTGGGTTCCTCATCCCTCCCCATGGGTAAGCATTGGGGGGATCATTATCCTCATATCTAGGGGTCTTCCTTTTCAAATATCACACCACTCTAAGGGTACTGAGGGTTGCCATGTTACCACTCCCCAATATGATACCCTATGACCTTACCCAATGTATACTTTCTTCCAGGCACCAAAATTGGACAGCTCACATGCTTTTTAATACCTTTTTACAACTTCAGAAAGGGCAGCTGCTTTTAGCTAAAGACTAGAGTGTTACACACAACCCGCATTTAGCTGAGGACTAGAATGTTACACACAACCCACTGGCAGCACTTCAGGGATATGTAAAGGTGAACTTGACACATCTTGGTTATGTGGATGTATGGAGTCATTATCATTTATCAGAAATGGGATATACCCATTGTACTTCAAAGCATCACAGCTATGTCAGGCTGGCCTATTGTTTTACTACTATTGAACATCTGGACTCTATACAAACAATAAACCATGGTATAATACATCTTTTGGACCATCCTCTGGTTTTGCAACCTTGGCAGTTGGTGATTCTTCCCGCTTCACTAATTGGAGGTTCAACATGGCATACCCTGAGATTTTGAAATCCTAAATGCCTTAGATTTTAAGTGACAATGAGGGTCAGCACAGATGCCAGGGATCCTCTGGGATACTCTGAAGGTGGTCTTATGGAGGGATCTTGTTGCCCACATCTCACAACAGTGAATGGTATGGGAGGAGCATCTGTGGTATCTCCAGGAGATGTTTGGGATACTGAAGATGTTTCATATGCAGAGAGACACATCCGTTTACTCACAAATGTTGCTTGTGAAAAGGGCTAGTGGGCATGTGAGGAGAAGGACCAAGTAAAAGCATCTATCCCAACTAGATACTTCTGCTCAGTATTTACTGAATAGAAGGTAGGGCAGGGCCCACAGCTCAGCACCATGGACACGGGGGAGTGTGCACTAGTCCCTTCACAAAAGAAAGGGTTCTACAAGAGCTTGATAAGCTCAGGGTGGACAAGGCAATGGGACCTGATGGCATACATCCCAGGGTACTAAAGGAGCTAAGGGTGGAACTAGCAGAGCCATTATCAGAACTGTTTAGTGAGTCTCTGAGCACTGGAGAGGTCCCATAAGACTGGAGAAGGGCTCATGTGATCCCGCTCCACAAGAGTGGTAGCAGGGAGGAGGCAGGGAATCACAGACCAGTCAGTCTTACCTCAGTAATGGGCAAGATTATAGAGACACTCCTTAAGAAAAGGATAGTGCAACACATGGACTCCATAGGAAGACAGACTCCAAGACAGTATGGGTTTACAACAGGAAGGTCCTGTCAAACTAATCTCATAGATTTCTTTGACTGGGTAACCAGAGTGGTGGACCAAGGGGGAGCAGTTGATGCTGCCTACCTTGACTTCAGCAAAGCTTTCAATACTGTTCCACATAGAAGATTGATTAAAAAGCTGGGTAGGCTCTTGGGGTGGGTCAGACATTGGTCAACTGGGTGGCAAACTGGTTGACAGGCAGAAAACAGAGAGTGGCGATAAATGGTATACAGTCAGAAGAGATGCAAGTCACAAGTGGGGTACCTCAGGGATCAGTCCTGGGGCCAGTCCTCTTCAATATCTTCATCAGTGACATTGCAGATGGACTGGAGGGTAAGGTTTGTCTGTTTGCAGATGACACCAAGCTCTGCAACAGAGTAGATGATCCAGATGGGGTGGGCAGAATGAGAAGAAATCTGGATAAACTAGCAAAATGGTCAGAAGAGTGGCAACTGGGGTTTAACGCAAAGAAGTGCAAGATCATGCACATAGGGAAGAGAAACCCTGAAGCCAACTATAGGCTGGGAGGGGAGTTGCTGGAAGTTGCAAGGGAAGAAAGAGACTTGGGTGTCACCATCACCGATGACCTGAAATCATCCAAGCAGACCACTAAAGCAGTAGGTAAGGCTAGAGGGATGTTGGGGTGTATTAATAGGGGTATCACAAGTCAGAAGAGGGAGGTAATAATCCCTCTTTACAAGATACCGGTTAGACCCCATCTGGAGTACTGCATGCAGTACTGGAGGCCACACTTTCACAAGGACATTAACCAGACTGAGGCAGTTCAGAGAAGGGCAACCAAAATGGTGCAGGGACTGCATAAGAAAACATATGAGGACAGATTAATTGAGCTTCATATGTATACCATAGAGCAAAGGAGGAAGAGAGGTGATATGATTGAAACATTCAAGTATCTTAAGGCCATTAGCAAGGTGAAAGAGTCTAACATGCTTCAGTATAAGAAAAATACCAGAACAAGCGGATACAGCATGAGATTAGAGGGAGACCAATTAAGGGGTAATGTGAAGAAGTTCTTTTTCACCGAAAGGATGGTGGATGCATGGAATGGCCTACCTCAGAAAGTGGTGGCTATGAAAATAGTGCAGGGCTTCAAACATTCAAGTACCTCATGGGAATCAACAAAGTCCAGGAGGGTAGCATTTTCAGAAAAAGAGATGTGTAAGAACAAGGGGGCACAATTTAAAGATAGAGGGGGGATGGCTCAGGGGTAATGTGAGGAAATTTTTTTTCACGGAGAGAGTGGTGGATGCATGGAACTGCCTTCCTGGGGATGTTGTTGGGTCTAAAACAGTGGGGGAATTCAAACATGCATGGGACAGACATAAGGCAATTGTAGTGGGGGGTGGCAGAAAGTAGGCTGTTGGTTAACTAGAATCTGCAGCTTATCCAGTAGGTAGGGAAATGGGCAGACTGGGTTGACCAAGGGGTCCTTATCTGCTGTCAAAGTCTATGTTTCTATGTATAGGTATAAGGGAGCAATACAGATGAGTATGAATAGATAGTCCATTGACAGGGCAAAGGTCAGTGGCACATTCATAAGGTAGAAAAAGAAATGGGCAGACTGGATGGGCCTTGCGGTCCTTATCTGCCATCAACTTTTATGTTTCTATAGTCACAAAAATCTTAGCTCAAAAGGTGGAGCAAGAACTTTTCTACCTTCGGCATAAGTAATACCAGGGGGGAGCTTGAGGGAGCTGGACAATGGCTCACCGCCTTCAAGCTCGTAAAGTGCAGGACCAAATTACTCAGCTCAGAGATCCAGTTACCAGGGAGCTTGTTCGCCATGCTAAGACTATCGCTCAGATTATGTATACTTACTGTCAGCAGTTACATAAGGTGATGATTACCCCAGATCCCTCATTAATCCAAGCTTACATCTCAGCCCTCTAGCCCTTTCTCTCACAGACTCTCAAAAATAGTTGTTTTTGACACCTATGGCATTCACTTAAATACTGGAGGTCCTTAAAAGTTCTAAGACAAGGAAGGTCCTGGGACCTGGTGGGTATCCAATAGATTTTTATAAAACATAACGAATATTTTGATACCCACAATTCTACAGGCCTATCAGTCTGTACAAGCAGACCCTTCCTTCCACCTCGTGGAGCAATGCTATCATTTCAGCACTACCAAAACCAAATATGAATGCCAGTCCAGTTGACCAATCTCAGTTTGAAATTATGACTATAAGGTCTTTACAGCAATCTGAGTGGCTCAGTTTAACATCCTTCACATGTCATTTCTGGATGTAGACAAGCAGGATTTAGTACATAGAAGACTGGTGCACTATAATGTCCTAAGGACAATGCACCTGTCAGATTATGTAAATTCTCAATATTTCTCCCTGGTCCTTGCAGCCTTGATGCAGAGAAGGCATTTGATTGGGTGTAATGGCCCTTCTGTGGCACACCCTGTCTGGTTTTGGATTTCCAATGACCTGGTGGAAATTTTTCAACAATTGTACAACTTGGCCCATGCTGATATCATATCATTAGGAGTTTGAGTACAGACAATCTCTTTTCACAGATGATATTCTCTTAACGCTTACATGCCTGGAAACATCCAGACCTAAAATTTGAAACATAGTCACTCAGTTTGAGCAGTTGGCTGATTTCAAATTCTATGTCGCTAAAACAGAAGTTATTCCATATAATTATAGCCCTTCCAACATTTTAAAGCTGCAGTCTCTTTCACTGGATAACAGGGGTTTATGATATTTAGGATTTCAAATCACTAAAAACTTAACCCAGTTAGAATTATTAAATTATGAACCCCTGATCCTTCAAAATCCAGAAAAGTCTTAACCACCTGGTCTTCACTGACACTTCGTTTTTTATTAGTACAGAAATGATTAGACATAATATGCTTATCCATCGTCTATTATTTTCAGACCATCCCTATTCACCCAGATAAGTCCTATCTTTCATCACTGGGTAAATACTGTATATATCTGGATTTGTTTGGGGTGGTGCCCGGCTGAGGATTCGATATTAAGTCCTTCAACTACCCAGAGATTGGGGGAGAGTTAATTTGCCTAACTTTAAACTGTATGCCCAGGCAGACCACATAGGCATAATTTGCAGTGTATTCAGAATGAGCAATAGACCCACTGGAAAAATATTGAATTAAGGCTAAATGACTGATATTCATTAGAGAAGTATTTGTTCACAAATACTCCAGGATATCTTTCCTTGACTAACTTTACAACCTACACAGGTATTACACTGAAGATCTAGCACTATTAGGATACAAGGAAGTATCAGTTCTATGTGATAACAGCACCTACAAAACAGCGCCAACAAAAGCAGCGAGTGCACATCAATGAAAAGCAAAATGGCAAGGAGTACTACAGCAAGCTTGAGCAACAGTGACAGTTCCTTACTTTCTCTGTGGGGGGCAATATGTAGTTATTTTCTATGCAGGGGCTATGCCTCCTGAGTTTCCGTACCTTCCCATAACTAATATAATCACCATCTGGGAGGGATGACAATGGGCAGCAGGGGAAAACTCAGGGGGGAGCTACTCCACAGGGGACACAAGTAGGCAGGGGGAGAATGTTGGGGAGGCAACCTGAGGGCAGGGGGAAAGAAAGTCGGGAGGGCTAGGGAAGGGGAGTTCATCAACAAAAAATAATATTAAACAAAAAAAATCTCCCACAGCCAGTTCCAAACCTGGGTCTCCCAGCCACAGAGGCAGTGACGGTAACCACTACACCAGACAGCTAACTCAGAATTGGCTAGATGAACAAAGCCCTATATACTTTGTAAAACAACTACTGTCTACGAAAATGAAAGCGCTAATGTTACAATGTGCTATTAAGAGTGCATATCCCATTTTACAGTCACTATTTTCATGTTGCCCAAAATGACTCGCTGAAATTTAGAGGCTGAATTCAGAGGATTATGGAAGTTTCCACCTACCATTAAGTTATGGACCAAGGCTTATGACCAGGACTGCCTGCTAAGCATCTCGACACATCCCTGGGAATAATAAGGGAATGACACCTCTGACATGTTACAGACTGTATATTCTATTCCTATTGTAGGTCACTTTAGATATTTGCAACTATGTTCTTACCTGTCCAAACTGACCTCCTTGGTGACACAACTACTGCACCAGACAGCCCTGATCTTCTTCACAGAATTCTCATGGGGATCCAAAAAGGAGAAAACTGGAAACATTGGATTGTTAACATATACCAAGGTCTACTGCCCTATGCCCAAGTCCACATATCATATGGTAACTCTCTAAGAATAGGGAACTGGAGCTAGGGCATACCAGGTAGCTATGACTTAAATATACTCTACCAGTATGCAAAATAACATCAGCACTTACAGTTTGTATCTTGGGTTTAAGATAATTTTCTCCCAAGATTTACTTACTATTTACATGCTCTGTAGTATAGTGAGAGAGTCTTGGCCATTTCAACGACTTATATCTTGCTATATTACCTAAAGACTTCATAGTGTATTAGAATAACATGCATAGGTTTTGTTTAGTAACTATATATATATATGTCTTCTATATTCTTTTTAGTATTTCTCTTCCTTGTGAGACCAAATGGAAACATTCACCCAGGATTTAAGTATTTCCACAAACTAAATATCCTGCACGCATTTGACTGTGCTAGCCTTCTCCCTTCTGAGTCTGTAACATCCTCTAGCCCTTTCAATATGAGTCCCTTACTTCCAATTTGTGTTTTCATACTCATCTTCCCATTAACATGAGTGATCTAATTCTACATTCATGGAATGTTAAGGGACTCAACTCGCCTTGTAAATGAAAGAAAATACTGTCTTATCTCAAAAAGCTTAAAACTCATATTGCTTTTTTACAAGAAACAAAACTTTTAATAGAGGATGTTGACAGACTCAGAAGGGATTGGGTTGGTCAAGTATATGCGTCCTCCTCTACTTCTAAACAATGGGGGGTTGCTATTCTATTACATAAATCCCTTAACTGGACCCTTATCAAATCCATCTCTGATTCAGAAGGCAGATGGATTATAGCCCACTTAAATACCCCTGTAGGCCCCCTTATGTTAGTCAATGTTTATGCCCCTAACTCTGATTCACCTGAATTCTTTCATAATATGGCCCAACAAATTATGAACAGTAACTTTAGCAATTCTCTTGTACTTGTAGATGGGGATTTCAATTTAGCTTTGGAAGCACATTTAGAAAGAAGTAACTCTTCATGTGATTCCCACCCCAGGAGTATTTCTGCACTCTCAATGATAATGAAAGACTTCGGTCTCACTAACATTTGGAGACTACACCATCCTAGACAGCGCTTTATAAATCTTATAGCAGAACTGACTACTGGTTTTCTTCCCCATTCATCACTGAAAACATTATCGACACAACTATACTCCTGATTACTATATCAGACCATTCTCCTATAAAATTACATCTTATTTGGGGCTTGGCCCCATCTAAATTCCCCTCCTGGCATCTAGACCCATTCTTATTGAAAGACCCCGATTTCTTACCTTGGATTAGATCCCAAATCCAAGAATTTCTTTCCTTTAACAACACTCCTGATGTACCTCAAGGTACCATCTGGGAAGCACTTAAAGCAACAGTTAGAGGGAAAATTATAAGCTATGCAGCACACAAAAAAAACTAAGGTAATAGCCATTGGCTGATTTAGAGAAAACTCTTAAAGAAAAAGAGACCCAATATTATAAAACAAAAAATCCAGATAATAACTCACAACTTCACCTTAGAATTAAAATCAACAAATTAATATCCAGGAAAGCTGAACTCGCCCTCCTTAGACTTAAACACCATTATTGGGAACAAGGGGATAAATGCGGGAAGCTGCTTGCTTATCAACTCAAGAATCAACAGATGGAGAGACATATTGCCAGTTTGAAAGATCCTTCAGGCAAAATCCAAACAGATAATCCCTCAATTAACCATATTATACAATCCTTCTACCCACAATTATACTCTCACCCCAGTTCCATCACAACCTGAACATATACAACAATTTCTGGACAAATTACAGTTACCACACCTCTCCCAATAAGATATGGCTTTGCTGGATGAACCCTTTTTGCTAAAAGAGATACAAGCAGCGCTAAATTCCCTTAAACCTGGTAAAGCTCCTGAGAGTGACATTTTTTACATAGACTTTTATAAACCCCTAGCTGACATCTTATGCCCCTTACTGTTTAAGGTCTTCAAAGAGGCATCTTCACAAGGTAAACTTCCCTATTCTATGACAGAAGCCATTATAACCATCCTATCAAAAAAAGATAAAGACCCTTCTCTCCCATCCAGTTACAGACCAATATCATTACTTAATACAGACAGGAACATTTTTGCCAAAATATTAAATACTCGTTTGGAATCAATAATTTCGAAACTTGTCCACACCTCCCAAGCTGGATTTATCAAAAACAGAACTGGTTCTGATCATCTCCGCTCATTATTTAATTTAATCTACAAAGCTAAATCTCTTAAATCACCTGCTGCAGCTATAGCCATCGACTTTGCAAAAGCATTTGATTCTCTCAACTGGACTTATTTTTATCGTATTCTATCCCACTTTGGTGTCACTAATAAATTGTGTACATGGATTCAATTACTATACACTCTCCCCTCTGTGCAGGTTCTTACTAACTCTACTCTGTCCTCATCCTTTCATCTGGCAAGAGGTACCAGGCAAGGGTGCCCCTCATCCCCCACTCTTTTTATTCTAGCTATGGAACCCCTATCAGCCACTCTTCGTCAATCCTCCATGATCCAAAGTATTCCTATTGGTAATTCTCCCTATACTTCACTATCCTACGCTGTTGACCTCTTCATTCTACTCAAAAATCTTGACATTTCGGGACCACCCTTAATTAAGTTACTTAGCAACTTTACTTCACTTTCTGGGCAAGCTCTGAATCTAAACAAATCAGAAACAATGCCATTGAACAATTTTTGTAACCCTTGTATGAATATAATATTAGGTTTTCATTGGGCCCCTCAAGGTATCTCTTACCTTGGAATACACATCACCTCTAAATTAGACAAGATATGGGATGCAAATCTTTCCCCATTATTAGCAAATATTAAAAATACTCTTAACAGATGGAAACTGCTTAACCTCTCTTTTAATGGGAATTCTCCGCTATCTATTTTCTAATATCTCTTTAACCCTCCCTACATTTTTTTGTCAGAATTGATGATATAATTGGCAATTTTTTATGGGAAGGCAAAATTCCTAGATTTATTCATAATAAACTGCATTCTCACCGGTCCAAAGAGGGCTTCGGGCTCCCCTGGTTCCAAGCATATTTTTGGGCCTTCCGCACTGCCCAAACTGTCAAATGGTTTAATAAGCCCAGCAATAAATCACCGTTGAGGGTCAATATGGAAACATATCTATGTCCAGGCAATATCACCACTTCCTTCATTTATAACCCTCTCCCCCCAATTAAAAATCTCACCTTACTGTAGCATCGTCCATATACTACTGGAAAATAATTCATAAACACCTTAAATCCAACCCAACCCCTTTCATATATGCCCCCTTTGGGGGAACTGTAACATCACTCTTGATAATCACCCAATGTTTTGTTGTAATTGGAAAAACAGGGGCATATTTTTCTTGGAGGATATACTTATACCTCAGACTCTCAAATTAAAATCCTTTTCTGACCTGCACAAACAATGGAATCTTCCCCAGGATGGTTTCTGGAAATATTTACAGTTACACATGGCATGGAACCTTTAAAACAAACTCTAAATTAAATAGCATTATTTACAAACATATCAGAAATACAATTCCAGATCAATCTATCATTGCAAAAAAATAAATGGGGTACCCTTTTAAATTATAACATAACCAATTCACAGTGGCATAACTGCTGGCTATCATGCCATAAATCTTTCAAGGATAATCACAGTTCACTCATACAAACCAAAATTCTACATCTATGGTACAGAACTCCTGAGATTTTGCAAATAATGGGCTTAATGAACAACGATAAATGTTGGCGCTGTAACTCCCCCAATGGCAATTTGCTACATATTTTATGGCATTGTCCTCCCATATACAATCTTTGGTGTCATATTCATTTCTTTGCAATGAAAGTGATTGGTCTCTCTTTTGCATTACATCCAAAACATTGCATACTTGGTATTTTCAATGCTCATTCATACAAAATATCCCATTTTCAGAATAGGTGGTTATCCCTACTATTCCTTCAAGTTAAATGCCTTATACTAATGCATTGGAGATTCAACATCATTCCCACCCTCCCGGATATTCTCATCCTTGATAGTATGTCACACTTAGCCTCTGACCGATTTAATTTATATAATAAATGCTGGCAGGACTATTTGAAATATTTAAACGTGTCTACACACATTGTCACTTAATCCATGGGTTGTTATATGTTCACATTGGAATCTCGCTTCTAGCTCTTTCTTTCCTTTTGCATCTCCTCTCTTTCTATCTTTTTATCTCCTTTTCTTCTTCCCTTTCCCTCTTCATTCTTGTTTACCTTCTTAGATATTTTTCCTCTTTTTTATGTTTTTCCTTTATACAATCTTACACATACTTGTATTAAATTACAGCAAAATAGAAGTACAAGCATGACTGCTCATATTTCTTGTTTGTATCTACTCCTTTTACCCCTTGAACCATAAATTGCCATATTTGCTCTCTATCATACAGATTGTACTGCTACATATTGTTTTCTCAACATTTGTTTCCCCCTTTAATATCATTGTATAATACTTCAGACATGTTTTTTCCTTCTTTCATTAAGAATTTATGTAAGTGTATATTGCAGAATGTAGTGTATTTGTATGTATAGTCACAATAATTACAATAAAAGATTAACTGCAAAAAAAAAGTGTCGTACATGCTTCTTTTGTACCCCAGCTGTGCAGGCTGCATATTTAGATCAGCATTCAGGTAGCTGCTGGAGGGAACGTGGAGCCGAAATTGCTAATCAAATGTGTTTTGGGCCTGCCTTTTGCTTCATCCATACTGGACAGCAATACAAGCTGACATTGAATGAATGTTGGACTCAGCTGGCTTGTTGGCACCGTCCCTGGTTTTTATGGGCATTCCTCCAGTGGAAAGCAGTATCAGGGGTCACTCACTTACATTGTTATTAATTCTAACTAATGCACCTAAAAAGATAATTACATGATTATGGCTGACCCACATTTTACTGACAGTGGGGGGTTGGGGCAGCACTAAATATTTATAACTTGGAAAGATTCACCCATACCCCTAACAATAGCACCCACATTTTTTATAAGACTTGGCATCATTGGGTCCTTCATCAACTGAAAGTTGACATAGATTTTTTTCATTAAGATATTATGGTGTGATTCTTCTTCCAGGAGACCTTTCCCTGTCATAACTAGTCCTTCTTGGTATTGCCTTATGTTTCACTGCATCACAGCCAACTAGAACTTATGGTTCCAATGTGTGTCACTTTAATGAAGCTGACATGATTTTTAGTTCTTTTTTTTTCCTTTTCTGTTATTATTTTCTGTCTATGATGGTCTAAAAAATTAACAAATCTATATAATAAAAAAGTATACACTTAAAAATGTAGCAAAAAACATATTAGCTGTGAGGTTTGACTGTGCCTTTTGCTTTTGTATAGAATGTTTTCTCCCTGGCTGTGATTGTCTGTGGAAACTAGCCTGATCCCAGGGATATGCCCTGTTCAGGCCTATTGTACCTTCATCTTTCCCTGGGTCAAGCACCACCCTGATGTCCCACATGGCTTGGCCTCCATAGGCAGGAGATCTAGGAAGGAGGGTTATCTTTTCCCCCAAGCCACTCCACTATGTGGGCTAGGATTCTGATACTAATTGTTGTTCTGTCTAAGAATAAACATATGTTTCTAGTTTACTTACAAATGTTGGTTGCCAGGAAAGCACACTTAGCTGAGGCTCATTTCAAGTATTATAATACCATCATTATTATACAGAGTAAGCTAAGAGAATTTAACCATAGTTAGACAATATTTTACAAGATCACAAAAAATATATATTATTCAAAACTGGGGGTAGTCTGAGTGTAGTCACTTTCTTTAAGTGTGATGTGTAATCAGTAGATGTTGGGGCCTACTAAGATGTTTTGGGGATTGGCTTGATATGGTGCCTGTACTTAGTGGGGTTCTCCGAACGTGCTTAATGCCAGGGTGCTTCTCACCAGAATGAACTAGGACAATCCACCCCATAATATGTGGCAAACAGTGAATATCTCCATTCAATATATACAGTAAACAGTAATAAAGCAAAGGACACCAAATAATATATGCCATAACAAAAGGGAAAAAGCTTTACATGGAGAAAGACAGAAACAAGATCTGGAGAATGAAAAGGGTTAAAGGCAAGCAAATAAACAACATGCAAATATGCAAACTTAAATGATATAACCACTTTCCACCAACCAACCACATGCACACGCCCCTTCCATCTGGTGCATCACAAGTAATAATCATCCACATTCCTGGAAGCTCCTTTAAATAGTTTTTACATTGGGGCACTACTATTATCCCTAGAAAACAGAAGTGAGGGCTATGGTTTCATGCTATCCAAATCACTTCAGAAGATCCAAGTTGACTTTAACAACCTCTATAGGTTGGTCCTTGGATGTAACAAAAACACTCATTGCTGCACTCTCTACACCAACCTAGGGCTCCTTTCAATTGATCAAAGGCAGGGACTTAGGTTGCCCACAATAGTTTACAAATGTATATTCAGACCGAACTTACCTGATGATCTACTGATCAGACTGTCCCAGTCCTATGCACTGAGATATGCAGCTAATATGAGTCTAAAGGTAAACATGCAAAAATCAAATAGCATGATACTTGGGAGTAAAAAAAGTAAGGGCAAATGGCCAATTAACTCAAAACAGTTACAGATAGTTGATGACTATACATATTTTGGTTTAATTTTCTCAAAAAAATCTTCCATGGAAATCACATTGTAATGCACTTTAAAAAAAGAGATTTATACATCTTTAGCCTTAAGAAGATTCGATCTGCAATCTGGGGAACATACGATAAGGCCCCTTTTAAGGGAAATTGAGGCAAAATACAATGCTCAAATACTGTATGGAGTAGAGCTCTGGAATCATAAACACATCAAAATAATTGAAAACAAGTAATATGCCTTTTGAAAAAATCTTTGGAATTTCAAAAAACGAGTCCTGCTTCTTATGTTTGAGCAGAAGTGGGCTTACCAAAGTTGTTGGCTTTAGCAGAATCACGATTCATAAACTTTTGGATAAGAGTCACAGGTCTATCAGAAGATAGAATATCCAGAAAATGTCTGGAGGAAAAAAATGTGTCAAACTAGTGGGTGTTGGAAATCACCTTGGTTATTAAGGGTAGAAAAAGTATTATTATCTATAGGATTAAACAAAACTTGTGGATATGCCATATAAAAATATCACAATATCATATCAATATAAGAGAAATTTCAAGAAGTTACTTATAAAATAATTTAAAAAGGATGATATAGAAAGAATAACCAGATCAAGATTCTCACTTTGGTATAGCCAAAATGTATGCGTTCATAAGTATAGATACTATCTAGCTATATTAGAAGACCCAAACTTAAGAAAAACCTACTCTAGGTTTAGAATAGAGTTTTATGACTCTAATGTACTGTATACTAGATTTAACAAATTTAGAGATCCTGTACATTGTCATTGTTTATGTGGGGGAGGTGAGGTAGAAAACCTACAGCATGTGACATTGAAGTGTTCTTGTTATAAAAGGGTAAGGAAAAAACGGTTGGGCATTATTATAACATCTCTTGAAGAATGTGATGAGCTGACACAAATCAATATATTATTGACTATTGAGGATGATTTTATAATTATTACACCAGCAAATGTCCTTGTTGCAATACAGAAACTAAGGAAAATTATGGTAAAAACAATAATTAAAATGTAGGGTAAATGCCCAGAAACAAGAGTACATGAAATTTACAAGAATCTGTTATTAACAATGGATATGCTAATTTTAACTGTGTATGTGATATTGGTTTTGATATATGTATTTATTTTTTTAGCATAAATATATTGTAATGATCTTTTATGATTGAACAATAAACATATCACTACTACTACTAAAAAATAGTAAGCTTTACCAGGTTACCAGAGCCTACAAGACCATCAAATATAAGGTTTATCCATAACCATGCATTCATGTGGAACTTAGTTCCCACCAGTGTTAAGAACTATTCTCCTGTGCTGACCTTCAAGTGCTCTATGTACAGCCATCTTGTTCTAAATAAATATATGTTAAATATATAAGCAATGATGAGGAATCCTGATGCTGGCCAGTTAATACTGAAGTAGTGCAGTACCACAATGATTAATAATCTGTTGTAGTACAAGGTTTAGCAAACAGTGGTAAAAAGTTTTACCTAGGTGGCAAAATAAAGTTTAGTTCTGCCAGGGCATAACAGGCCTATCACTAAACTATTTACATTAACAGGTACAGGTTCTCTACTCATAATTTTGGAAGCAACAGCCTCAAGAGGATACAACAGGTCTAATAGAGGTAGAGATGGGTGAAGTTGGCCCAGCTTTTCTCTGTAGAGAACTTTGTGGAGCGTGGACAACTCTGTGAAGTTCTCTGAGGTGAAGTTCCAACTTCATTTCCCAATACTGGCTAGGTGAAGTTGTAAAGCTGAGGTGAAGCTGGCAGCTTCACAACAGGCAAAGTTACCCTGCTGTCCTCCACAGAGGATTATGTCACAGCAAGGGTCAAACTTCAGATTGCAGTCTTCTTGTACCATGTGCCTCCTTTCTTCATGGCAGTCCCTTGTCAGAGTGTGTTGGAGGCAGGATTAGCTCCTGAGAGGAAGTCTGCTACTGTTGCTCATAAGAAGACAAGTCACTATTAATGTTTTGCATTCTCTAAGTAGTCTGATCTGTGTCTTGTGTGCCTTTTACTCCTGGCCTCTTGGCAGTCCTTGCTGCTGAATGAAGCCTTGCCTCCCACTTGACCTGGTGATGTAAGCTTAAGTGGGTCCTCTGCCCCCCCCCCAGTACCCACATGGCTCCCATTCTTCCTCTGGCAGACCTGCTTCCCACACAGGTTGCAAGTGACCACATTGTTGCCACTTGTGTCAGAGGTAAAAAATGTCCAAACAGGCAAGTTTTTTTGGTTAGGGCAGTGATGGTGATGTGCTACTGCTTGACTGGGCTCCTCTGCAGGGTGGGGAGATGGTGGCAATGGTGCTGCAACAATGGGGGGACTCAGGCTGGTGCTACAGCTGCTCCTTCTCCTCCTCCTCACACTCCAGGACTGGGGCAACACTTCTGTCCTCCTGCTACCAAGTATCAACTGGTTGGCCTGCCACTGCTGCTCCTTCAATGGAATGGTTTAGGGGAACATTTGCCAAATAACTGTGCCCGATTGAGGTGGATGACCCCAGACCTGCAATGGGGCCAGACATCACAATGGCCAGGTCCACGGACTTCCCACTCCATTTAAAATGAAACCTGGGACACTTAACTCTCAAAAAAAGAAAAAGAGAGAGAGAGAGACAGCTAAACTGAGAAAAAGGATAAACAATGATTCGAAATAAAGATTATAGCAGCAGTGCAATGAAATTAGGCAAAACATTTGACCCTACCTTTTTTTCTCTATAAAAGACTTCAGGCAGCTTCCAGTTTTATCTGGTGGTACAATTTTCTAATTCCACCAAAATGTGAATATTTTATAATCATTTAAATTTATTTTTTTCTCAAGAAAAAAAGATGGCCACCACATTTTGCATGGAAATAGCATTGTAGACCTGGCAAGTGTTAGTATCAGAAAAATAAGACTCCTGGTGTATAGCACAGCTGCTACCTAGACAAGTAAATCTGACAAGCAAGCTAATATTTTTCTTAACAGTAGCTGAATCACTTTTTTGGAAAAATATTTTTCATTGCACTGCTGCTTTAAGTGGTTAAGGAATGTTCAGAACATCACACAAAACAGAAAACGACTGAAAATTAACTGTTTTAACACTTCAAACTGTGTTGCTGTTCTCCCTGTAAACAGGATGCAGCTCACACCATGGAGTTCTATAGATAGAGGTTAGAGTGCAGACTGATGCTGGCTCAGTTGGAGCTGTGCATCTGCCATATTACCGGAGGATTGAGGTGCTGGCAGATAGCAGGAACCCTACTTGAAACATAAAAGCAGCACCAGCACACTGTTCTGACCGCAATTTAATAATGCACTGCTTATACAAGCAAAGGAAAAATTAGCATACCTTGTTTTTGTCACCACTATGTGCATCTGATTCATCATTTCCCTGCTGTCAGTGGTGCTTCTTACTGAAATGGATCAGCAAATTGCTGTCAGAACAGTGTGCTGGTGCCACTATCTAAGTTTCAAGAAGGGTTCTTGCTATCGACCAGCACCTCAATCCTCCAGCAATACTGTGAAAGTACAGCTTCAACTGAGCCGGCATCAGTCCACACTCTAGCCTCTCTCTATCTATAGAACTCTATTGCTCACACTCTGTCTCGGTACAACTGAGAAACTAAAATCAAGTTATGCACTTCCTGCCCTGGGAATGTAACATGTTACCTGTAGAAGCTCTCCAATGTGACACAGACTTTTTCCCTAAACTTCACCTTTTCAGTGCAAAGGTGAAGTTATTATGGAAATTCTCCAGTGAAATTTACATTTTAGGGTCGAATGTCACACTAAAGTGAAGTGCAAAGTTTGGTGAGGTTTTCAGGAGAAATTTGTGGAAAGTCAGCGGAGGTGAAGTTGGTAACTTCATCCTACATTTGTGGGCAAAGTTAAACTTGACTGCATCTCTAGACAGAGGTTATCTCCTCTAGAGTTGGATCAGTGCTGGTTCTGAACCAGGTGCACTAGACCCACAGTAATCACCTGGTGGCTTTGGGCGCAGGATTTGCATCAGCTGTCTCACCTTCTAGTACCCTCCCTACCCTTAACAAGCATTTGTCAATGCCGAATGTTAGCTTGCTGGCATTGGCATCGGTAGTGCAGGAGTTAGAGAGATGCATAATAGGAATGGCAGTGAAGTATTGAACTGATGCAACCCACCCCCACCCTGCAGAAACTGACAGGCACTGGGTGTCCCTTTGGGTGTTTGGTAGTGCAGTGCGGGGAAAACATTTTTGGGCAGGGATGTGAAAAATGACAGCTGTACAGTTCATAAGGAGGTGTAAAAAATGCCAGTGTTGAAAATGTGGCATGTAAATATAGCAAATGTGCGAAGTTACAAGGGTGCGTGGGAAATATGCAACGCACGCTTGCAACACTGCCATTTTATGGGCGCTGGGCACCACATTTTCAACATAGGCATTTTAGTGCCTCTGCTGTGTCACTGTTATTTCCTCAAAGTGTCCCAAGAAGTGATTTTGCACAGCGACCACGCTATTCTGCTCTGGAAGTGTGAAAACACATTTTGGGCAGGATATGTTGAATGACAGCTGTACTGTTCATCAAGAGGTGTGGAAAAATGGCAATAGTGAAAATCCAGAGTGAAAATATCACAAATGCACGATGGTACAATCGTGTGTGCAATCTGCCAACGCACGCTCATGACACAGTCATTTCATGGAGTATCATCACCAAATTTTCAACATAGGTGTTTTCGGACCTCTGCTCATGAACTGCGTCACTGTCATTTTCATAATCTGGCCCAAACACTGATTTCCCACAGCAACTGTGCTATTGTGCGCCGGAAGTGCGGAAACACATTTCGGGCAGGATGTGGAAAATGACAGCTGTACTGTTCACAAGGAGGTGTACAAAAATGACAATGCTGAAAATCTGACTTTAAAATATTGCAAATGTGCGAGGTTATGAGCCTGCATAGCAACTGTGCAACGCACACTCATAAAACAGGCATTTGTTGGATTTTTTCCACCAAATTTGGAACATAGGCTTTTTGAGAGGCCACCTCATGAACACTGGCACTGTCATTTCATTAATGGGTCCTGAAAGGGGATTTCATGCAGTGACTGCGAAATCACCTTTTGAGGCTGATTAATGCCATGACAGTGATAGAATTCATGAGGAGGGGCCCCAAAAACCCCATGTTGAAAATATGGTGCAAAATTCCAAGAAATGCCCGAGATATGCAACAAAGTTGAAAAAACCTTATTCATTCCATTATACAACTTACTGGCATTTCCTCAGTTCGCAGTCGGCTTTGAAGAGTGCAGACGTGTTCCCGGTCCACCGAAGATCGTCGCGCCGGACCGGAGGTAAGCATGGGGTGAAGAGGGTGAGGGGGTGTGGGGAGACAGGGTACAGTGGTGGGTGCGGTGGGGGTAGGAGACTATATGACCTTTTTCTTGTTACAGGGAAGTTAAAAAATTACATCGCTGGACAGTTTTGTTTTAGAACGTGTCATGCTGGGATGGGCCCCAGCATGCCACCTAACTGCTTTGGGGGCTGCAGCCAATGAGGGATTGGGCACCCCTGCCGACAGACAATGGAGGAGCAATGTATGCCAACGGGATTGGGCACCCCATTGGCACACAATGACAGCGGGGAGGCAAGAGCTCATGATTGGGACCACCGGCATATAGGAAATGGGGAGGCCGCTTATGTTGAGTGGGGAGTGGCTCGCTGGTAACTTTGTGCACCCACAGAAAGTCGGGGTTAGGGATTGGGCACTCGGTTGGCAGTTGCGTGTCACTGCTATGCTGCTAATGTGGCAGCACACAGGAAGGGTCCACTGCGTCTGACGAGCTTTGCTCAGATTGCAGCGGACCTTTCCTTAGATGTGCTCACCACATTAGCATGCATGGTGTGGTGCCGGCATGCAGGCTGATTGGGGAATGAGGGACGCACCTACTGATGTGTGCCCTGCATTCGCCCAACAGCGGCCATGCCCCCAAATCTGCACTCTCCCAAGATGTTGACTTGCGCGTAAGCATGGCAAGCCAACATAAAAAGGGAAATAGATCCTCCTCACCCTTTAAAGGGGGCTTTCTTTGGATGATGGCCAGACTGCCCTGGCAGACTGCTACCCAAAGCAAGACATACTAACCCTGTTAGAGGAAAGCTGCTCTGCTTTCTGCAGCCTCTGACTCTCTTCCTCCCTTCCTCTCTCTCTGTCTCTGTCTCTCTCTCTCTCCCCCTCTCTCTCACCTTTGCTCTGAATATGCAAGGTAAGCAGGCTCTGTTGCTAGAGAAAAACCTCACTAGGAAGTGGAGCAGCTGCTGCCTTATCATGGTTCCTGGGCAGGGTGCCATGGTAATAGTCTACTGTTGTTGGGAGTGTGAGGTTACTCTTTCTTCTATGGAAATCTAATCTTGATGGCCTTGCCAAGACAATGAATCCATTAAAGACCTGAGAAAATGCACAATTATAGCACCCTCACAGGTCTATCTCACAACACCTGATTCCTGTCTAAACAAATACCTTTTCAGAATTAAGTAGTAATACATGACAGGGTGAGGTGTATAATGGGATACTGTCACACCTCAGGTGCACTGAGAGGCATGAGGCTGCAGGCTGAGTGTCTCATGCACACGAGAATTTACTATATCCCATATGCCACATGCTGGAGTGTATTATTGTTATTATGAACTATGTCCATATTTGTATAACTTAATAAAAAAAAAAAACTTTTAAAATGCTTTAACAATAATTTTTACTCTGTAGTAATACATTGAAACAAGATTGAAACATACATAGAAACATAGAAATATAGTCATTTTACTTTTTGCTGTGGGCAGCAGGCGGTGCTGTTGTAAGGGATGCATAGTTTGATCAGGAACCAGGCTAACCGGAGTGACTCTTTAAAGAAAAAAAAAACTTGTATTGGCCTGTTCAGGGATGAGAAAGTTCCCAGAGGCCTGAGGAGGTTAAAAAACAGCAAAATTTCCTTAAAAGAACAGGTATTTCATGACAGGAGTTTATTGTGAGGCATCACCAGCACTTGATGGGTTCATGAAAAGTGGGTGTTTAAATGTTCATGACTGCTCGCTCGTGTTGTTGTGGCTTATAAAGTGGTTATCGGTGGCCAAACTCAAGGTCTTTCTAGGAGGTCTGTAACAATTGCCACCCAGGTGTCCTGCTATTTCTTTTGTTGTTGTTTCTTTATGTTTTGAATCAAGGACTGAGGTACTTGAGCTTGGTCAACATGCAGTTTCTGTGTTCTAGTCAGCAGTTTGTGTGCTGTGATTGGAGGCAGGGTAAAGTCACACACTGTGCCATATGGAGTGATTTTACAAGATGGACATTTTGGCAGCATAAGTCAATGGCAGTGAGTCATCTGCTCCTGCTGCTGACCGCAACTTCAGCCCTCACGCTGTCAGGCTGCTGAAAAAAAATTGTTTTTAAAAACAGATTGGTTTTATACAAGCATAGACAGAGGGGCCTTTTGATTGTGTATGAGGCAAGCAGATGTATTATGGGGAGATTGTGAAGGCTGGTGACTGGAGGTTTTTTTAAACCATGATTATATGGTGGGATTTAATCACGGCTCTAGATATCTCTCAGCCAATCAGCTTCCTTTATTCTTTCCATCTAGATCATAATAAACAATAGACCATCAATGTGTATTGGCAAAACTACTGTACAGTACATAAACACATTGGACAGCAATCTCCTTTTGTGAACTAGGTAATGGGGGTATTTTGTGGAGGCACAAATGGAGTTATATGTCGACTTGCTGACTGGCTTGACTTCTCAACCAAAGCAAGGCGGCTCAGCAAATGTTTTCTCTGGAACAGTATGTGCATTACTGACTTTTAAAACCCTTCATGATCAGGGTCCTGGACTATCTGAAAGAACTTCTGGTGCCCTACTGCCCTGGCCAATCGCTCCGTTCGGCAGATGAGGGGTTGATAGAGATTTCAAGAGTGAGTCTTAAATCTTCCGGCTGTAGAGCATTCTCTTATGCTGCATCCACTCTTTGGAATTCTCTACCCTGCCGGTTATGGGAGTGCACCTTCGTGGAGGAGTTTAAGAGTAATTTGAAAACTTATTTTTGGCAAATGGTCTTTTAGGATGTCTGATTATATTGTAATTGCTGATTGTGTTGTGGTTTTATTTTTATTTATCTTGAATTTTAATGCTTGATGTTATTGTGTTATGATTTTATTTATGTGTATTATTGGATTTTAATATTTGATGTTATTGTTTTAATATGTTCAGCGCCTTGAAAAAATGAAAGGCGCTCTATAAATAGATTTATTATTATTATTATTACTATCCTCAGACTCTGTGTCCAGTAAAGAGGCATCTTCAAGGAATCCACAGGAGCACAGGATCCAAGACAGCATGGTTTTACTAAAGGAAGGTCCTGTCAAACTAATCGCATAGATTTCTTTGACTGGGTAACCAGAGTGGTGGACCAAGGGGGGAGCAGTTGATGTCATCTACCTTGAATTCAGCAAAGCTTTCGATACTGTTCCACATAGAAGATTGACTAATAAGCTGGGTAGGCTCTGGGTGGGTCAGAAGTTGGTCAACTGGGTGGCAAACTGGTTGACGGGCAGAAAACAGGGGGTGGTGGTGAATGGTATACAGTCGGAAGAGATGCAAGTCACAAGTGGGGTACCTCAGGGATCAGTCCTGGGGCCAGTCCTCTTCAATATCTTCATCAGTGACATTGCAGATGGACTGGAGGGTAAGGTTTGTCTGTTTGCAGATGACACCAAGATCTGCAACAGAGTAGATGATCCAGATGGGGTGGGCAGAATGAGAAGAAATCTGGATAAACTGGCAAAATGGTCGGAAGGAGTGGCAACTGGGGTTTAACGCAAAGAAGTACAAGATCATACACATAGGAAAGAGAAACCCTGAAGCCACCTATAGGCTGGGAGGGGAGTTGCTGGCAGTCACAAGGGAAGAATTAGACTTGGGCATCATCATCACCGATGACCTGAAATCATCCAAACAGACCACTAAAGCAGTAGGTAAGGCTAGGGGGATGCTAGGATGTATTAATAGGAGTATCACAAGTCAGAGAGGGAGGTAATAATCCCTCTTTACAAGACACTGGTTATGCCCCATCTGAGTACTGTGTGCAGTACTGGAGGCCACACCTTCACAAGGACATTAACCAAATTGAGGCAGTCCAGAGAAGGGCAACCAAAATGGTGCAGGGACTGCATCAGGAAACATGAGGACAGATTAACAGAGCTCAATATGTATACTCTAGAGCAAAGGAGAGGGAGAGGTGATATGATCGACATATTCAAACACCTTAAGGGTATTAACAAGGTGAAAGAGTCTAACATGTTTCAATATAAGAAAAATAGCAGGACAAGAAGACACAGCATGACAGCAGAGGGAGGCTGGTTAAGGGGTAATGTGAGAAAGTTCTTTTTCACAGAAAGGGTGGTGGATGCATGGAACAGTCTACCTCAGGAAGTGGTGGATATGAATACAGTGCAGGGCTTCAAACAGGCATGGGATAGGCATAAGGGAGCAATACAGATAAGTATGACTAGATAGGCCATTGACAGAGCAAAGGCCAATTTATAACTTAGAAAACAAAATGGGCAGACTGGATAGGCCTTGTGGTCCTTATCTGCCATTAACTTCTATGTTTCTATGAAGTTATGGATTCTCTACCAGTTCAGAAGTTCTGTCTTCTGCAATGTCTCTGCCATCTTCCTCAATATCAGAGTTCTCAATCATGGGTCCTTGGTCAAAAGGGACCAAGGGTCCTTGCAAGGATTCAGCTCAGTAGTTGGTTTGCCTGCAGTATGATCCACGCACTCAGTTCATATAAACCTCCTAAGTCAAGTTCAGTTCTGTTGAACATGAAAGGAACAGATATTTGAAAGTTCAGCTTCATCTCTGGGTAATCAGGGTCACCTTCCTCGCTAGAGCTTGCATTGTCTATATTCATCTAGCTGCTGTATTGACAACAGTGGTATCAGGGTGAGAGACAGGAGATTTTCATTTTCTACTCCCACTCTTAGTGATGGATCTGTGGACTTGGGCTGGGGGCATGAATGATTCATCTGCTGGAATTCATTGCCCAGTTGGTAACAAAGGGTTACAGTGCAAAGTCTTGAAAATGCATCCCTACTTTCAGGTTTGAGCTTGCCCATTAGTAAATAAGAGAACTACTCCAATACCACATACAGTAGGGCTCTGTTTCTATGGATCAATGATTTTGTGCTTTCTGGGAGCTGCAAGGTTTCTAAATGGTACGTGATCTTCTAGCTGGAGTGCTTGTTCTCTGACTCTTTTTTCAAACCTCGCTTTGCTTCACTGATTGCTCCTTTCTGCTAAATTCTTTTTTTTTGTTTGCTGAAGCCCCAGGAGAAGCTAAGCCTCCACACCACCAGTCCCACAATTTACCCTCCTGGACCTAGCTCTGTGGCAATCCTTCCCAGCCTTACCCCCCAGGGTGGGGCCATTGACCAGGCACCCCCAATGGAGTTCAAAGAGGGTAAACCCTGGCTTACCCCCCAGAGTGGGGCCACGGGGGAGAGTCCCCTATGACAGAATCCACATGGCTCAATCACCAACCAGGAGCCACGGCCAAACAGAGTAGGACCAATAGTGGAGCAGGGCATCTTAGAAGGGGGCCAGCATTTTTGTACATGCTAAAACCCTGATGGGATGCACTGCATGAAATAATGCAGCAGCATCGAAGTGTCAGCATCTGACATGCCTCCCCACTAGATCAATGATGGCAGTTACCTCCCCCTGACCTCTGCTAGGGGTCAATCACACTCTGGACACTCACAAACCCTCCCCCAGGACAGCAGTCACCTGGATGCTCCATTCTCCTCCCCCCAGCTGGCTCTCTAACACCCTGAGTCCATTGCCAAACTCAGTGAGTTGACATCACAGATGGACACCTTACCACAGGTGGGCCGGCATTCATGTTACTTTCAAGGCCAGGTGGTATGACTCTCTCAACAGTTCCTGCAGCAATTTTTATAAGATAGCTACATCTCTGGGAGAGCACCATCAGGAGCAACACCAGCATGAAGCACCACTGGGAGCCTGGACTTCTGTTTAAAAAGATAGTATATACATGGTGGATTCCCCAAAACTAACCTGTTGGCTCTAATTAAACTTTCCATCAGGATCCAAGATGCCCAACATATTCTACAAAGTCCTCACAAATCTGTCTGGCAGAGTATCTCCTTGGGGTGGTATGGCAGAGTTCTAGGCTTTTGTACACACATAAGTTTCAACAGCTCTTTGCCAAGTCTTTTCTAAGTCTCTAATCTGATTGAGGAGTGGTCATTTTGGCAAACCGTGATGCACAAGGCATTTTTCCCATAGTACTTTGGCAACTGTTGTAACAAGCTGATCTGTCATGGAACATGCTTGTGTATATCTGGTGAATTGATCTGTTAGAACCAGAATGATACTGATGTGTTTACTGCCTGGCTCCAATGGCAAAATGTCCATATAGACAAGGTTCAAAAGCCCACAGCTGGTGATGTTCACGAGAAGAGAAACTCTTTTTGGCAGTATCTTTCATCTGATGCATCTCATGCACCTGTGACAATGTCTCTCCAGCTCGGTAACTTTGCAAGGCCAGTAAAAATGGTCCTGAACCAGATCCAGAATCTTGCCAGATCTCAAGTGTCCCACGCCCTTATGCAAGGACTTCAAAACAGTCCTTCAAATCATAAAAGGGGAAAACAGCTGTTTTCTTGGAAAGGCACAGGTCCTTGCTTACATGGTATAACAGTTCTTTTTAAGTATGAATTTGCTACATTGTCTGAATAAATGAGGTATGCCCTTCTGTGAGGCTCTAACACAGGTCTCATCTGATCCTTTCCATTTTTTGGAAATAACCTTTAAACTGGGGTTAGCTTTCTGTGCTCTTTGTACATCTCTCAAAATGAGATTTGGTAGCAACGTGAGGTCCAGGTTCATAACATGGGTTGGTTCATCTGGCACAACATCTGGGAAACTCCTAACAAATCCACAGCTCAGTTTGGGTTGGCAGGCATAGACCTCTTATAAAGCTCACTCTTCTGGTACACGGCTTTCATGTTTGACTCAGAGATGCGCATCCAAGGCTCCTCTGTCACTGTTGGGCAGTGTGGGCATTGAGACACTGCATCAGTATCAATGTTATTTTGGCATTGTAGTACTCTAGTCTGAAAATGCATTTTGATGAGGAAGATAACCACTGATGTCTGGTGGCAGAGGTCCTAACATGCATGAAGGGACTGATGTAAGTCATCACAAGGAATCATGCTCCATACAGAAAATCATGGAATCTTTCCACCACTGCCCACTTCAGTGTGAGGAATTCCAATTTATGAACGCCATAGTTATTTTCAGATCTAGTCATATTGTGGCTGCCAGATTCAATAGACTGCATGCTAGTGTCACATTCTTGGTATGGTATGGTGTGGTGTGGTGTGGTATGGTTTGGTTTTGCATGGCATGGCATGGTATGGTATGGTGCCTTGGCCCTCCAAGCTGGCAATAATGTTAAAGGTGCAGGACTTCGATAAGTCTGCAAAACACAAAAACAGTGGCTAATCAAGTGTCAGATGATCTCGCCAAACACTATTTCATGTGTATGATGCTACTAGGAATGACTTTGCAACAGTTTCTCTCAGACTTGTTCTCTTTAGAAAAACTCCCTCTGTTTTTGGCGGGAGGATACCCTGTTGAACAACGGGCACAAAATATGACAAATCTCCTATTGTATCCACAGAAATCCAGAAAGACTGTAACAATTTCAAGTTGTGAGGCCTGTGCCAAGTGGCAAGGGCCTCTGCCACAGCCAACTCAGTACTTACTCCCTTCTCAGAGATTATGTGACTGGTAGTTTTCACTGACATCTGGCAGAACTGGCACCTGTCCATTTCAAATATCAGAAAATATTAGGGCTGTGCGAAATGAAATTTCCTCCAGTAGAATTTTGGCAAAAGTCAGAATTTCAGTTTCGCAAAACTTCTGAATTCACTTTGGCAACTTTCATGGAAATTCCAATTAGAACACAGGAATAAATGTATGAATTGCGGATTATTGAATTAAACTGCAGAAAGAAATTCTGCAGAACTGATCACTGAACTACGGAATGAATATATGAATTGTAGATTAATGAATTATACCATAAAAGGAAATTCCTGACATCTATGCTCATCTATTAGAATGTAGCCCAGATGCATCCCTGAAGGTAAGACAGAGTTGGTCAGATGAACTTCAAGTAGAAATCACCCCAGAATTATGGGGGAAAGGGTGGAGGGACCTCCAAACCATGGGAAAGTACACAAAAAAACAGATTCAAACAATTAAAGATAATGCAAAGGTGGCATAGAACACCAACTAAATTGAAGACCTGGGGCCTCGTCTCCAATAAGTGTTGGAGATGCCAGGAGGGAAGGGGAAACATCTAACACATTCTGTGGAGCTGTGGCAGCCTAAGAACCTACTGGCAAGATATAAAAGATATATGCCCCGAGCTCCTGGGCCTCCAGCTGGAGTTCAACCCACTACTAGTGCTTCTAGGAATATATCAGGCCCCCCCTTGCCAGTGAGGTACTACAGTCTAGTGTGCACCCAACCTTGGTACACAGATAACTGTGCTCATAGACGGCTGTGCCACTGGACATGGGGTGGATCAGGGACCTATTGAACAGGCATGGGGAGGGAAGGTGCTTTTGTGGAGTGAACAGTGGACTGGGGAAATACAGGAACCCCCCCTCCCTATATGGGGAAGGGTAGAGGAAGTCATACACTCATGTTAAGTGTCCCATGGGCTCCTAGGTGTTTTCATCCAGTTAGGGGCATCAAGATAACAAACCTTTCATCCCCCCCCTTTTCTGCCCCTCCCCCTTTTTTCTTTTTTGCTGAGCGGGACCCAACCCTGGATGCCTACTGAGTTAAAAGGTGTTTAATACCCAGGCAGACACCTCTTGAGACTGACATAAAGGTCCTGGTGGGGCCCGGTTTCTGTTATTTACTCTATGGTTATGTGATTATATCTTTCTTTTCTGTACTGTAGGGACTGTTGGAGTTTCGGCAAAATGGTTGATGTCTTAACTGTCTTGGACACTATAAGATAGAACAAACTGTAGTAGCCTTGTTTTTTTATTCCTTTTTTCCTTAATCTGTAATCCATGAGGAGACCTGGCCAGGAAACAGAACTGAGTTACCTGTTGAATTTGTGGCACTAAACTACCTGTCTTAATGATAATATAGTGTATGGTAGAAAGCTATTAGGGATGGAAATCCATCCCTAGAATAGCGTTGTTATGCTGCAGTAGCTACGTCATCATAGCTGTTATGCTACCCTAGCTACATAGCTACTGCAGCATAGCAACGAACACCTTCAAGCATGCACACTACTCGAACCTCCACCAGTCAGGAAGTGGTGGCAGTGGTGACAGCAACAGATGAGGAGAGCGGCATGAAGACAAAAAAACACAAAGTAAGGACACAGTTGTGCACGTTCTTGCTCCATTTATTATAGATAGTGGACCATACACCATAAAAGACAATGTATGGTCTTCTATCTATAACAACGGTGAGTTGCCATCTCGAGGTTGCCATGGCAGCCAAAACCTCTCAAGCTTCGCACTCGAGGTTTAAACGGTCGCCATTGTCAACCTATCGATGGCATCACACAGTTGTTATAGCAGAGGATCATACATTATCCTCTATGTTATGCATCTCTATCTGATAACACTAAGTTGATGTATACATGTAACTTTATGTGTTTTGTCATGTAATGCGGAAAATCAATAAAACTGTTGACTACAAAAAATAGGAAAATTCCACAGAACCTATCAATGAACTGTGGAATAATTTAGTAATAAGGCATGTCAGGGTGTGTGTTATTGTGTAATAATGTCAATTCTGGGGTGGGTTGAAGCACAAGGCACAGCCAAGTGCTTCCACCACCCCAGGAGTGATGTTATTACACAATAACACACACCTGGAATTCCTATTACATTATTAAAGGCTTCGTTTGAACAACAAAAAGTAAAAAAAATCTTTTTTTGTATGAGTTTTTTCTCTTTTTTTGTGTGGGAGGCATATAGTTGGTTAAAGTTTATTGGCAGGAAAAAAAACTCCATTGAGCAGGCTCATTTACACAAATCATACACACAAAACATATGCAGTATGAACGATACACAATGTATAAAAAATACTTATGATATATAAAGGAAAAAATATTTACAAAATATTTACAAGTAATGCTCTAAATATGTTAGATTAGAACTATGCAGGTGATACATGTTAAAACAGTGGACAGCCAGACAGCACAATGTGTATTATACAGGATTATGTCATGAAGCATCAATAATCAGAGAGGAAAACAGAAGGTGTTTGACATTGCCTTGTACACAGATGTATCTGAGTAGGGGGACATTTGACAAGGAAGGGAAGAGGAAAATGAGTGGAGTGGGGGTAGATAGGACATTGAGGGCAAGATAGTTGAGTGTGAATCAGGAAAATGAGGAAAGAAGAGAAAGGGTAGTAAGGTAAGGGTGAGGGTAATGGGAAGGAAACTGGAGAAAAGAGTGTTCATTACTTATTCAAGGAAAAAGTAGTTAGGCATTGACACTTTGTGATAAACACAGGAGTCACGTAAATTGCTGTTGACTAGTTTTTTTGAAACTATTTAAGGGGATTAGGCTTTGAAGTTTGAGTTTAGATTGGGCTTTGTTCCAAGCAGCCGGGAGAGCACGCCTTATAGCCATACCTCTGAAACAGGAGTGGGTGCTTGGGACATCTAGCATGATGTAAGGGCTAGTACATAAGGGGTACAAGCAGGCAGTCTGCCAAAAGAGATTTAATACATGGGGGGAGAGGAGTTTTGACAACAGACCTTTGCAGAGCCAGGTGAGAGAGTGGATGAGATGTCTAGCCGATAAGGAAGTCCAACCCAAGAAGACATGTAGGTTGCAGTGATGTGTGTGATTGTGGGCATTAGAAATGAATCATATTGCCCTATGGTAGAGTGTGTCCAATTGGTATAACAGGGAGTCTGAGCATCAACCATATGATATAGCAGCATAGTCAAGTAGTGGGATGAAAGTTGTCTGGACCAGTCGTAACCTGGCTTATGTTGGTGTAACCCCCCCCTACAAATGGGGGTCACTAAAAAGCCTTCTTTGGGTGAGCCTAAATGCTCTCCACCAGGCTGGTGTCCTGTATTTCAGCTGATTTAAAAAATAATTGAGTGAGAGTGCCTAATGCCTCCATGTACTGTCGCTTTAAGAGCTGCCAAACTGCAGTATAATTAATTTGAAATGGGGGGATCTGTGTGTTTCCCTGCTCGAGTCCTGCCTGGGCCACTGAGCAAATCGCTCCATTTTTTGCAGTCGCTATATGCGCAGAGGGAGCTCTTTCAGAATATATAATTGTTTGCTTGTAACCTGTTAGAATAATAATGAAAATGCAGTTGGTTCTAACCTGCTTTCCTTTCAGCAAGGACTGTGTAGTGTAGCTCTTTCAATTTGGTCCCGGACTGCCAAATTGGACCAATCAGTGTGGGTGTCCTTTAAAATGGAGCCTGCTCTGGGCGAATCAGAACTTGGACTCTCATCTGGAGCCTGCTGTTATGGGACTATATGGCAAGTGACTCTGGGAAATGTAGTTTTAACCTTGGCGCCTTTTTTCCCACCAACAGAGGGAGTCTTATTGTGAGTGACAGCTGAACCAGCCAGCAGAATGGTGTGGAGCTAAAGGAAATGCCCTGCTCTGTGACTGGAAAGATTAGATCAATTGTGACAGTGAAGAGAAAAAGAGCTCTGTGCTTCTGCGGTGTATAGTTTCACACAGGAAGTGCGTGTGAGGCCCTGAGGTTCGGCCTACAGCCATTGTAAGTGCCAGTTCGGACTGAATCCGACTTGTGAGGAGAAAGAAGGAAGTCTGAAGAGTGGAAACCAGGCTCACCCTGTAGAAGACGGGAGAAATTGTTGAATCGAGCTCGGTCTGTCAGGAACTGAAGCTGCTGTGTGTGCTCCCGGGTATTTTGCAGAGTTTTGCGATCGGGATTGAGGAGCAGCCTGCCTGGTATAGTAATTTCCTTTACATATAAATGCATATAGTGCTAGTGGGGAGCCGCAGTCTTATTTTCCCTGTACTGTGAATTATGTGCTGAAGCTGGAAGCAGAACCCAACTTGATTTGGACTGAATCCGCCTGTTTTCAAATGCAAGTGAGTCCTGCCACGAGGGCTGGGCCAGCTATTCTGTTTCTCCTGGTAATCCAGGACAAACTGTATCTATCCAGTTTTCAGCATCGAGTCCATGAGTACAAATCAGGGTAGCTCCTGCAATCGGTTTATCAAATTGCAAGTGTGTCATCTGATTATTGCTGTTTCATTTCTTCATGAACTGAGCCCCAGGGCTCCGGATTACAATTTGTGTGTGCATGTGTTTTTCCATCAAAGGGCCCCAACTAGCTGCACTGACCCTGGCTAGCCCCCCATCATCCTGGGTACCCAGAGAGTGACATTTTGGACCCTATATGCATGCACAGTACTGTGATTTGAATATTTCCAAACCAAATCAACCTGATTGCCCCACTCCTTGTTACTGCCCCCTCTAATAAATCAGATATGTTGTTATTGAACTATATGCTGACTGTGGTATCAGTACATGTAGAAAAAGCACTGCATTGTGTTTGTGTATATTGCCTAACTTTGTTTTACAGGGGGTCCTCAGAGACATGCTGCAGAATCGTCTCAAGGGTAAGCGGTACCTTATGAGTGAACAGTGTGTATATGTGGGGTATTAGGATTGTAACTCCTGTGTACTATGTGAGCCACTAAAGGGATCCAAAGGGGGTCACGGTGTCCCAGAGGGCTGTGACCAAGCTAGTCTAACCACTACAAACCCTGACGTCTGGGTGGAGGCACCCGTCATAGAACCTAGGCCCCTCCTTGGGATAGCGCCACCTAGGGGTTACATTGGAAATATAAAAAAAACTAGTCCAGTAGGTGGTGCTGGTGGTTCATGCTCCAGTGTCCCCCATCTCAGTTTGTGGTTCTGTGTATGTTTCAGTTTGTGTGCACCCACCCCCCGAGACACACAACACACACACATACAGAGAGGATATTTGTGGGCATGTACTTTGAGGAGGTTTTCTTGCTTTGGCCTGGATTTTCAATGGTGATATGTGGAGGAATGAGCAAGCGCTGAGGAGTGAGCGCACGTGCTGATGGATCAATGAACTCTGAATGGCAGTGTCGTTGCTCCTCTCTCTTGGCAGCACAGTAAGTGAATGTCATGTTTTTGTGACCATTTTCTGTCATTTCCACACTGTTGGTGAAGCGGCCAAACGCTACGGCCATTTGAACTGAGTGGCTTCAGTGAACCCCGCAAATGGAAATTATGGTCTCCGTGGTTCAGTAAAGCCACTCACTTTGGAAAAAATTAAAATAAAGAAGAGAAACAGCCATGAACAATACATTAGTTTTAAGCCCTGTAGTAGTACATTTTGTTTGAGTTCATATCTTCTCTGTGGAATTGATGTTTTGTGGTCGTGACATTGTGGGGAGGGGCTGAAGAGCTTTGCAGAGGCTGACCACATCGGCAGTTGCTTGTGTACCAGAGGCATGATTTCCTGCTCTGTAATGCGGTCATGTGTGTGCCTGTACGTCATACAGTGATGTTGACTTTCAATAACATCACTGTTGCAGGCACACACTGACCAATCATCATGCAAGAAATTTTCATGCCATTGTATAATTACACATATTGTGGAATGATCCATTAAACTGCAAAATAAAATTCCTCAGAATGGTCATTCAACAGTTTGTGTGTATTATTTTGCAGTTCAGTCAAAAAATTCTGTGGAACATAACGAAAATTTTCCAAGCACATTTAGAAGATTCCAATCTCACTAATGGCAGAAGTTCAGAAACTTTTGCCAAATTTACAAAATTTTACAAAAGTTCCACAAAAGTGGAATTCACAACTTCCACCCAAGTCTAGACAATATTCTGCCAGGCAATCCAAAACTTTCAACAGGTGGGCCTCATAGTCTTCTAATGTCCATCCAAATATGATTAAATTATCCAGGTACACTAATACCTCAAAGAGGCCCATGTCTGATATGCCCTCCTCCATCAGGCATTGGAATGTAACTGGAGCATCAGAAATTTCTAGGGGCAATCTTTTGAACTTGTAGCATCCTAAAGAGCAAATCAATTCTGTCTGCTCCTTGTTACCCTCGGCCAGGGAAAGTTGATAATATCTGCTGCGCCAGTCCAGGACAGAGAATCACATGCTTCTGGTTAGGCAGCCTAAAGCAGTCACCACATTAAACACTGTGTACAAACAAATAATTGTTCTCTTATTACAGTTCCAGCACTTAGTGCACATCCAGATATTGCCATTGTTCTCCCAGGGCACCATGATGGGGAAAGCGTAATGACTTTGTGACTCCTTTATGATCTCAGTAGAAGTCAGCTTCTGTAGATCTTTCCAAACATCCTCATGTCCATTGGGGGTATGTTTCTGACTCACCCCTGAAAAGGACAGCCATTATTCACTCTGAGGCAATATCCTCCCTTGCACATTCTGTGTCCCATTCATGGAATGAGAACACCACTGGCCTTTCTATTATTTTCTTCTTGAGAATCATATTCCTCTTCTCTGGGACAGGTAGCTTTCTGATGTTAAAAAGAGTCTTGTTCAGATGAGATGTCACATCATCTTTGTAAAGAGTGGCCACAGAGTATGTCAAGTACATGTGTGCCACTACTGTGCTCGTGAATGAGGTGATCTCTTTGAAAGTCTCATTCTTCATTCATTTCAATGAAACAGAAAATACAGGTAGGACTCTATGCTGGGCAATCAGTCCTCCTGACAGTCAACCTTTTGCAAGAAAGTCTATCATTACTTTCTGGTCACTTACACCAGAGTAGTACTCAGCAATTCCTGTTATCACTTACCAGTCACTTGACTCTAGGGAGTAACTTCAAAGGCTCTTTCCCCTCTCTCCTTGGTTCCAATGAGCCAATTGTGTTATTTATTGTCCCAATTCTCAAGTAGATAGCTTTACAAATCAAATGAATTGTTAAGTTTGTCAATGTTTCTCACTGACAATCTCTCAGTACATCTGGGCCATCCTTCGAAACATATTGGAGTTCATCCTAATGAGAATGGGGACTTGTCAGATTTCTAGCCATCCAGGTAAAACTAATGATAGAGTTTTGATTATCTGAGGAATTCTCACAACATCCTAAGGAGACATAATTTGTAGCACTATATTGCCATTGTGAGGATAGTTTGAACTGCTTCCCCAAACAAATAGTCCCATAAAAAGGAAAATGGACCAAATGGGAAGAGTTTGAATACATTGTGTGGTATCAGGACAAATCTGATGGACTTATGGTCTTTTTCTCTCCAAATTCTTCTGTTTCTACGTTTTTTTGGGCAGATGTTCTATATAGACTTGATAAAAAGATGTTTAGACATTGGGTACCTGGGAGCCAGTGTCCAAGATGGCATGGCACAGAGGGAGGAGAATAGGGAGGTGTATCAGGCAAAACAGGGAGAGCAGTAAGAAGTCTGAAGGTGCAAACTGAAGAGAGAATAGCCCAGATAGTGATGAAGGGGACAACAAATTTTTAGATATATAAGCAAAAGGAGGAAGACTCAGCATGGGATGGTAAGGTTAAAAAAGGAAGGGGGGCTGTGCAGAGGGGGAACAGGAAAAGGCAGACATCCTCAATAAATACTTCTGTTCAGTGTTCACAGAGGAATGAGAAGGGAAGGGGCCACAAAAAAACTAGCAAGAGCATTGGAGGGAGGGAGGAGGATACTATTTTGTTTTCAGAGGATAGTCCTGAAGGGACTCATAAATACGAAAGTGGACAAAGGAATTGAATCAGATGTGGTATATTCAAGTATAACCCCCCATTCCCTGGGGTTACTAGAATCCCATCAGTGTCTGTGTTAGGTGGGGAAGGCAGCTGGTGAATATCTAGTTAAATAGATTTTCACCTGCTCACTCTCTGTTTACTTGGTCTCAGCTGAGAGCAGAGAGGTGATGTCATTTAGAACTCTCACAGCAGCATAAGCCACAAAAGCTACAGTAGCTGTGAGTGGGGGAGTTTTAAAATTTTCAGAAGTCTTAGTTCTGAGAAGGAGTCTGCAGTAGTCTGTCAGTGTGAGCAGCTGGAGGAGTGAAGAGCTGCAGTGAGGGCTCTTTTCTCAAAATGCTTTCCTAAAGTTGGCTGACAAATAGTGGAGTCCCCGGTGTGACTTAACATGTTGTACAGAACTTTGCCCTTACACTCCTATGTAGTGTTTTCTAATGCTGAGTGTGCCAAACATTCCAAGATACATAGTTCTACTGTTTGCTAACTGTTGAGGTGTAACTCTGAAAGAATGGCTGGGTATGGACATGGAAACAAGAGGCAGGCAGTCCCCCATCTGGAGTGACCAGTTTAGCACTTTGGGTTCAGTAAGGGCACCTGTTTATTCAGGTCATTTGGCCAATGCCTGAAAATAAAGTTTACCCCCGGTGCGGATTTTCCTAGTCTTGAGCACCAGTATGTTCCATTGTGGCCAGATGCCACATTGCCTAGTACCTTAAAGCCTATGCCATATAGGAATATGTTCTAAGTCATGGCCAGTGCCACTAGAAGAAGAAATTGTGTGCTCCATTGAGGCCATTGCTAGGGATGTAAGTTTGTCATGGATGAGGTTTTAATGACTCATTGTGTGTTCATGAAATCATTACCAAACAGTAGTAAATGTTGTGGCACTGTCATCATTGCTACATTCTGATGATACTAGTGAAAGTCATGGAAGTCCTGAATAAAGATCAAACATCATGGAATCAAGGACGTGTATGACTGCCATGACAAACTTACATCCGTAGCCATTGCCACTAGAAGATGTGTGTTTTCAGCTCAGGCAGTGCCACTGAAAAGGGTTTAGATCCTGTGCTATATGGAACGTTTGAGTTTCTGTTTGCTACAGATGTTGTTCTGCATTTGCCTTGTGCCACAAAGTGTAAACCCTTGGGAATCCATCTTTGCTTTTCCACACTCTAGAATCCCAGCCTGGTATGGACAATCTAGTTAATGCTTCCTGTGTGGAATTACTAGGTACCCCTCTAGAAGTGCAGACCTAGCATAGCCCATAGCAAAGTTTCTCTCCTCAGGCCCTGGGTTTAGTAATGGTCATTTTGCTGTCTTGTAAATATTGATTATGTTTTGTACCCCTACCCCTCTTTTTCCCCTAGACAGAAATAGTATGGGAGGTGTGTTTGCTAGTTAAATAAGTGGCAGGTGGGGGGTTACACAAGGGTAATAAGGGAGCTCAGGAAGATACTGGCTGCACCTCTGGCACCACTATTTAACAGCTTATGGGAAACAGGAGTGGTTCCAGAGGTCTGGAGAAGGGCGGATGTAGTCCCACTTCACAAAAGTGGTAGCAGGGTGGGGGTGACAATTATGAGCCAGTCAGCCTGACATCAGTAGTAAGAAAGTTCATGGAATCACAGTGGTAGGAAAGGATAGTGGAATATCTTGAATAAAATGGGTAATAAGGCCCAATACAACATGGATGCATCTCAGGGAGGTCATATCAAATTAATATGATAGATTTCTTTGACTGGATGCCAAGGAATTAGATCAACATGGAGCAGTGGACATGGCCTACCTAGATTTCAGTAATGCTTTTGGCACCATTCTTCATAGGAGGCTAGTAAGCAAGCTGGGTAGCTTAGGAGTGGGTCCAAAAGTGGTAAACTGGGGATGAAATTGGTTAGGGGATAGGCAGCAGAGGGTGATAGTAAACAGAGTTCACTCTGAGGAAGGGATGATGACTAGCGGGATGCCACAGGAATCAGTGCTGGGACCTGCCCCTTAATGTCTTTATTGTAAGTGACATTGCAGAAGAGCTGGAAGGGAAGGTCTGCCTCTCTGTGGATGGCATCACAGTCTGCAGCAGAGTGAACACTCCAGGGGTGGGGAAAAGGATGAGCAGAGATGTGAAAAAACTCGAGGAGTGGTCAAGGATATGGCAGCTGGGTTTCAGTGGGAAAAGGTGTAAATGTTTGTATTTGGCATACTGAAACAAAGGGGCAGAGTACAAAATGGGGGTGGTAGTACTGATAACCACGAAGCAGAAAAGAGACCTGTGGGTGATCATATTGGATGACCTAAAGGTGGCCAGGCAGTACCACAAGGCAGCAGGGAGGGCTAATGGGATGCTGGGTTTATAGAGAGGGTTATCACTAGTAGAAAGAGAGAGGTGGTATTGCCTCTGTATAGATTGCTGGTAAGAGTGCACCTAGAGTACTGTGTCCAGTTCTGGAGACCACATCTCCAGAAGGCCATAGACAGGAGGCGGTTCAGAGGAGGGAAACTAAAATGGTGCAGGGTCTACATCAGAAGCCCTGTGAGGAGAAACTTAAGGACCTAAATATGTACAACAATACATAAGCTGTGGGAAATGGTTGTTAAGGTTCTCTTCCAGCTCCCCCGAGGTGCTAATTCCGTCCAAGTAGAAAACGCAATTTTGGGGGGTCACACTCACTTTGTTCAGAAAAATATAGTCCTTTACAAAGGTGTTCTGTTCCAGTTACTTAATTTATTTTTCCCCAATGTTTTACTCTCAAACAAGAGTGTTTTCATGGGGTATTCATCTCATACCATTAACAGGAATATGATAGGATTCAGTCTTTTATATACAACATTTATATCATAAATCTTTTGTTAAACATATATTACAAAGTGAAACCCATATTACCATATTTCTGTTGCTGTACTTGGATTTACAAAAATGCTTTAACATGCACTTGGCCCTTTAAACAGCTTAGAAACATAACACAGACATTGAAATCAGTCCTTATTGTAAATAGTTTTTTCAGTATGCATGCATTGTAAGGTGCCACCATCACCTCACCACTCAGTGCTTAATATTATCTGCTGCTTATATTAGTTGTAACCCCATAGCTGAGAGGGTGTGTACCTGCTTTAACCCCACAAACCTGTATCCTGTAAGTTTCTACTTTGCTTTTAATAGTGTAAATTGGGACTTATAGTCCTGCAATGATAAAAATGTGAGAAACATCTTTCAGTATTCCAAAAGTTTACAGTCTTCCAAAAGTACACAAAAATGCACAAAACCCACCAGGAAGGCCAATAGTGCAATAGCATAGGCTCCATATTTGAATTCATCTCTCAGTTTATCAACTTGCATTTACAACCAGTTGTGGAAAGTGTGTAAGTACAGCAACAGAAATATGGTAATATGAGTTCCGCTTTATTATATATGTTTAACAAAAAAATTATGATATACATTTTGCATATAAAAGATTGACTCTTACAATGTTCCTAAATATGTACACCCTGGAGGAGAGATGGGAAAGGTGGGATATGATAGAGACCTTTAAATAATTCATTGTGGTAAATGAGGTACAGGAGGGAAGTATTTTTCAGAATAAAAGGTGCTCAAGAACATGAGGACATGATAAGAAGCTGGAGTGGGGTAGTTTCAGGAGAGATATGAGGAAGTACATCTTCACAGAAAACGTGGTGGATTCCTGGAACAGTCTTCCAGTGGACGTGGTAGGAGCAAAAACTGTTGGGGTTCAAGAATGCATGGGATATACATAAGGGAATCTTAGGGGAAGGGAAGGTGGGCAATATATGGGCCAGTGATCAAGCAGGATCTGTGGTGAAACTGCAGGCAGGTAACAATAGGCAGACTGGGTAGGCCAAGTGGTCCTTTCTGCTTGCAAATTCTATGTTTCTATGTTTCTATGACATGGGGGTCTTTCAGTGTTCTCAGACATGTCAGCTTGTAGTCCCAGAGGTCCCATGGTTTCTCGCATTCCACGAGGCCCTATGCAGTTTCTGGATCACCTGCTACATATTCCTGAGGCATTCATGGTTCACCACAATTTGTCCTTCCTGTCCATGTATATAGCAGATACAGCTGTTGCCCGGGGAGGGTCAAAGGAGATCTGTGCTGAACCTGTAGGTCATTTTTCCAATAGAGGATGATTTTCAAATAGTGGTTCCAGTTCTAATATTATCCTATCTCTCCGGGGGTTTATAGTTATCCTGGTCAATATTTCTGATGTGCACACAGGCACGAAGTACCATTTAAGAACAGTATGATGTATTTTATGTGGTAGTATACTTATTTCTTAGGCGCCCAATCCCACAGGCTCTTGGTGCCTTACATATCACAATACATGACAGCAACAGCAGCATTATAAATTAATATCAATAAGTAATGCCATTATATACTGTATATTTTTGACATATAGTGCTAATGCTGCCTCCAGATAACAGAGCTATCTGGCAGAGTGTGAACAGTGCAGTCATTGCACTCTGCTTGTGACATCATCTGTTACTGTGTGAATGACTATTGACGTCAGAAATAGGGTACTATGACTTCCACTCCTGAATAAGCCTCAGCTGTAGATGAACTGCAAGGGACAAATGTTCTCATGTAAATAATATCCTTAGGAATAAACAATGGAATGGCTTTTTTGTTAGGAAAACTGTGTTGAGGGTCTTTTGGCACAGCAGTAGCATTATCCCTCACAATGCCGGTGACCTGGGTTTAGGAATGAGTCAGGGTCATTGACGGCTGATGGGGAGAAGAGGATTGAACATCCCAGAGGATGCCTTCCTCCTCTGGGGAGTAAGAGATATCACCTGTGCTGCAATACTGCCACCTGCATGCCACAGGTAGCTCTGCAGCAGGGATACCAAGTGTGAGGGAGAGGACCCTGGCCAAAATATGCACTGTGCATGCACTGCATGTGCATTGCTCTTCTTCATGTGCCAGAGTCTTCCAGGGACTAAGGAGGGAAAAGGTAAAGGGCCCCTGTGCTGATTTCCCAGGGGACCCCTGTATGTCTGGACTGTCCCCTTCACCCAGCACTTGATGTCATTCAAATTTGGGGAATACCCACTCCACCCCATACTAGGGCTGGCAGAACTTGGTGAAGTTCCTGCCCTTATTAAATATGACCTGGAACACTTGGGGGGGGGTTCTGATTAGTCATGATTAGTTCTGATTATTTATAAATATTTCATTAAATGTGTTACAATGTATAAAGGGGCAGCCCTCTAGTATTTAACACAGCGAGCCAAAATGAATACTTTTATTCATTGTTTGTATGAAAATAAAGTAAAACTGCTAATGTTGGAGACAAACAAGCCAGGCATTGGCACCCTCTGGCAGCAGGGAAGGGGATAATTATGGCACATGGTGTAGCAAAACAATCAGTAGCTCCTTTATGGCCTCTCTCAGTGGCATACATGCTTGGGTGCTGGTGAGTGGTGGGATAGAGAGGCAGAGAGAGAGAGAGAGTGAGAAACGGGGAGGGAGAAGGAGATAGGCAGATGACTCTGTTTACATTAAAGTACTGTATACTGTACAGTATTCACAGATTACTTTCAAGTCTTCTTTTTTGGAATCCATGGGACAAAATACTCTGATGATATGATACTGACAGAGAGAGAAATACCTACCAATACCAAGCAGTTGAGATACTTTGTAGTAACAAAGGCTCGATATTGTTTGCTGGGTGCACCAGGGGAGACCAGGCTAAAATATACAGCTATAGAAGAATGATCAAATGAGCAGCCATAAGAACTCACCCAACCCTACCATTGTGATGCAGCTGCATTGCATGTCCCAGTGTACTATGGTACAGTACACTACCTGGTCTAACAGGTGGCACCTTCTACGTCTACTGAGCAACATCTTTGAAACAGGAAATGAAAGGTTTTTTACTGGCCACCATCCAGGCAGTCAAATCAGTCAAGTTCTGTTGATAATAAAGAGTGTGTTGCATGCACATGACAACACACATAATACATCCTTCATAGTTCCAATAAACAATTGCTACCAAGTACTATCATTTTTTCAAATTTACAAGTATTTATGCTTTGTGATTCTGAGTTGGCCAAATAAAAAAAATGTGAAATTATGTTTTGTTTCTTCCCTTCCCCTCCAGCACAATTACTGTTAGAGAGAATTGAGTAAGCTAGGAGAGTGGCAGCAGAAAGAGCTAGGCAGGTGGTGGCAATTGTTAGGGAACACCAAGCCTTCCTCAGATTCTAGACGGTAATAAACCAGCAGAAGAAATAACAGACAAGTCACAACAGCAGTGCAGTAATAACTTGTTTATTACTTACAAGAATCAGAATTACACCCTAAACAGTATCTTCACCTAAGTAGGTACTGGGAGCCGCAATTTATCATTCCCCACAAAGTTGGTCTCAGTGAGAATACATAATGCAACAGTTCTTATAGTAAGATAGTAGCTATAGCAATGACTAGCCCATGTGTATATTATAATTACTGTTAGGGTTACAGACGAGCCCTATTGGCCAAACTAGCTAAGTGGCTCCACAGTGTAGATAGCATCATACAGAAAATGTTATGTCAGCTAAAACAGAAAACACAGGATGCATAGAAGACACAGGATGTAATGTAGTAATACATAAATCCAAAAGATGGCAGTGTAGACTGCATAATAATATCTCAGAAGATAACCAAGACACAGGTGTCTTGGCTTACTACATGCTATTGCTCAGCAGAGTAAAATGGAATAAAATCATAATGTTTTCCTAATACTTACACTTGTACAGTAAGTGTCAACACCCTCCAAGTTAGTAATGATTTATCATAATAAGTATAACATAAAGTTTGTCTAAAGTGCACAGTGGGAGGCCAATTAGAGTGTGGGACTGAGTGTAATATTCCCCTCCTTGTTGCCTTACTGAAAAGACAACACACTATTGGGTAGCAGTATTGTTTACAGACCCAAAGCACAAGCTTTGTAAAGGAAGTTGAGTCTTCAACAGTGTTGTTTTAGAGTTCACCACAGACAGTAAAGTATTGGTATCAAAAAGATAATCAAAAACCCGTGTATAATAACAAAACCTTTAAAAGTTAATTGTAACCAAGTATTGGAGAGTGTTTTGATAAAATTGCCATAATGAGGTGTTGGAATAAAAACAGTATGGTAAATAATAGTGCTTTTATATGTGACAAAGCAAAAGTTAGGTTTTAACAAAGAAAAATAGTTTATAATTGATTACAACACAGTATAAAAATCTTTTTAAAACAGGTTTATAGCATACAGATAGTCAAGGTAACCAGGAAAGGAGTCCTATTCTGGAGTTGGTACAGGGGTACTTACAGCTTGACCAAGAATGGAATGGTTTGTTTGTAAATTACAAATCAGAAACTATGTATGTCAACACCACAATTGATATGTGTATAAGAAAGGGTATTGATGTGTTTAATCACATAACATAATTGGTAAAAACAGTATTGAATGCATGGTTTAACAAAGAAGGATACACCATTGTCCACTGATGATGAAGACTGTACTTTGAGAGTGAATAAGGCATGTAACGGCCGTGTACATTTTGCTTGATTGAAGAATGTGTTGATGTCTCTTGACAGATAGGTCATTATGAAACATATATGACCAATTTATAAAATTTATATAAGTAACCGTCCATAAAGTTTATGTGAGTAATCACAAAGTGGCATAGTTACAGGTGAAATGTCATTTGCAGAACTTTTGTAACCCCACATGTTCACAAGACACATGGGGCTATGCAGACATTGAGCTATAGATGACACAACAGCATAATAAGAAAGTCAATGTTTAGGTTGCTGGCTGCTGAATGACTGGATTTGCAGAGGCCTTGGCAAGGGGTACATTAGATTGTGCACTGTGTCCTTGAATGAGTTGCTTAAAGATCTTACACATGCCATTTTGTTGAAACCTGTAAACTTGTAAAAAATGCTATTATAAACATAGTTAATAAAATACACATAGCTATTTTGCATGGAAAAAGGACAAGGTTATTAGCAATGTCTTTGATAAGGTTTGGTGTGACATAACCCAAGTTTCTGGCAACTGTAAAAGAAAAAGTGATGGCATTGCCCATGCCCTTGGAGGTGCAGGCTGAGATCCAATAAGGAGGGACTACCATTTGGTCATCTGTAAATATAGCCTGTTTCAAGGTCTCAGAAGAGGTTGTGACAGTAATCAGAACATAGTTTTTCTGCTTATGTGTTGCAGTTTGGCCTAGTACAGGCCTGTCTTATGAAATAGGAGTGCAGTAGCATGCACTTTAAACCTGTAACTTATGGCTGTGTGCTATTTATGCCATGTAATACTGGGGTAAATACATTTTGGCCTATACATGTGACAGTGCCTGTTGCACTTGTGAAGTTTGAAAAAGGGGGATCTCTGGGGTTTTTTTTTTTGTGTGTGTGTTTTGGACAAAATACGTCTAGGTATTCAGTAGTGTGGGGCCCTGCTACTGGGTCTTGAGTACGTGTCTGGTATGCTTTAAAAAGGTCTAGTAACATGGCACTATGAAACCTAGAAATGTTGGCCCAGAAGCAGAATACGAATTCTGCCATATTGTAATTGGGTAGATGTAAAGGGTACCTGAGAGTTTGTTTGTAAATTACAAATCAGAAACTATGTATGTCAACACCACAATTGATATGTGTATAAGAAAGGGTATTGGTGTGTTTAATCACATAACATAATTGGTAAAAACAGTATTGAATGCATGGTTTAACAAAGAAGGATACACCATTGTCCACTGATGATGAAGACTGTACTTTGAGAGTGAATAAGGCATGTAACGACGGTGTACATTTTGCTTTATTGAAGAATGTGTTGATGTCTCTTGACAGATAGGTCATTATGAAACATATATGACCAATTTATAAAATTTTTATAAGTAACTGTCTAGAAAGTTTATGTGAGTAATCACAAAGTGGCATAGTTACAGGTGAAATGTCATTTGCAGAACTTTTGTAACCCCACATGTTCACAAGACACATGGGGCTATGCAAACATTGAGCTATAGATGACACAACAGCATAATAAGAAAGTCAATGTTTAGGTTGCTGGCTGCTGAATGACTGGATTTGCAGAGGCCTTGGCAAGGGGTACATTAGATTGTGCACTGTGTCCTTGAATGAGTTGCTTAAAGATCTTACACATGCCATTTTGTTGAAACCTGTAAACTTGTAAAAATGCTATTATAAACATAGTTAATAAAATACACATAGCTATTTTGCATGGAAAAAGGACAAGGTTATTAGCAATGTCTTTGATAAGGTTTGGTGTGACATAACCCAAGTTTCTGGCAACTGTAAAAGAAAAAGTGATGGCATTGCCCATGCCCTTGGAGGTGCAGGCTGAGATCCAATAAGGAGGGACTACCATTTGGTCATCTGTAAATATAGCCTGTTTCAAGGTCTCAGAAGAGGTTGTGACAATAATCAGAACATAGTTTTTCTGCTTATGTGTTGCAGTTTGGCCTAGTACAGGCCTGTCTTATGAAATAGGAGTGCAGTAGCATGCACTTTAAACCTGTAACTTATGGCTGTGTGCTATTTATGCCATGTGATACTTGGGTAAATACATTTTGGCCTATACATGTGACAGTGCCTGTTGCACTTGTGAAGTTTGAAAAAGAGGGATCTCTGTTTTTTTTGTGTGTGTGTTTTGGACAAAATACGTATAGGTATTCAGTAGTGTGGCCCTGCTACTGGGTCTTGAGTACGTGTCTGGTATGCTTTAAAAAGGTCTAGTAACATGGCACTATGAAACCTAGAAATGTTGGCCCAGAAGCAGAATACAAATTCTGCCATATTGTAATTGGGTAGATGTAAAGGGTACCTGAGAGTGATGACGCAAACAGACCACTAGTTGGTCCGTGTTGCTGCATTCCACCATTGGGGGAACAACAGATGGAAACATAGCAGTGCTAGCAATGACATGAAGTGCACAATACTGTGTAGTAGTATCATTTGGAAAGTGAGCATAAAATTTTGGGTTATTGTTGTTGGAGAAGCTTTAGAACATTATTAGCTTGTAAAAAGAAACAACTCATTTGTGTTTGAAGTTGCTGTGTATCCCCACCATGTCAGGTTGACAGACTTAACCTATAATACACTCCCCACCAGGCCTGTTACACCCAAATTATGCAGGAGGCATCTTGAGTGGAAAATTCTAAATGTGGATCAGATTCTTGGTCTTATACTGGATAAGCTGCAACTACATGTAAAAACACAGTAGCATGAAACCTAAACCTATTCGTAATGATGCAATGACCATGTTGGGCATAGTGCACCACAATATATAGAGACACAAAGGTAGTGAACATTGTTAAAATAAAATTCTAGAGATTATAATCAGGCCCCTGAATGTGCCTGGCTTTGATGAAGTCCTTGTAAGGGCTATGATTGAAGGGTGTGCGCATACAGTTTGTCAGCCACTTGGTGAGATGAGTTGCAGAGGGTGGGTATACCATTAAGTGTTTGTGTAACCACATGGTGTTGCATGTTTATTTGTGTTGAAGGAGAATTATTTTTGGTATCCCACCTTTCTGTGCTTGTGTGTTTGAAAAAGACAAAAAGGGAGCCTGGCTTGGCTGGGTTGGACTGCCAGGCAGTGCGGTTGGGATTGACATGGCCTTTCTGGATATGCCATCTGGAATCATGAATAAATTAGGTAAAGTTTTTCTATGTCTGGAAAGGTGGATATTTCTAGTTGTTCAGTGGAAGTCTGTTGCATTGTCCTGTAAAGATAAGAAGGAACAGGTAAAGGTACACCCCCAGCTCAGCTGATTACTCATTAAGGGCTTAGGACCCTTGCACCAGGCCAGTGCTAGTTGGCATAAAGCCACCTGTTAACAAGTTTTGTGTGGTTTGGTCACCACGCTTGACAAACAGAAGGGCTGAGCTGGTTTGCAATGTTTGAGTGCACTGGGCCTTTCCAAACTTTGAGCAACAAATGGGTTAGTTGCAGACACACATTTTTCTTTTGTGACTTGGGGAGATATTGGTATACCTCTTTCATTTCTGGATCTGCCGGCTATAGCTCAGTCAGGTCCAAAGGGACTTCTGTTTCTGTTGAATGCAGCCACTTGGTGTTGCACTGGAATGGGCAAGGGGCATGGTCTGTGTACCCCTCCTCCCCCCAAGCTCCTTCTTTGCTGAAAGAAGCAGCTCGGTTATTGTAGTAATGGAAGGATTGTGCTTTGGGTTGAACAATGCTGGTACAGATGCCAGGTAACAAATTAGTAAATTTTTACTGAAGTTAGCTGTAATTTTTTTTTTTTTAGATGTCAGATAACACTTTATTGACTGTAGGACTGTGGACATTTAACCACAAATGTTCTGGCAATTTTATTTGCCAGTCAGTCATCACCTTAAAAGGTGCATGCTGAATTGGATACTGATGGGGTGACCCGGTTGCCACTAGAAATAAGGGCATTTCAAAGTGTTTCAAACAGTATCAACATTATATTGCAATCAGCCTACTAGTTTTGGGTTTATACTTTACCAGAAGATGGAGGCCAGTAAGTAGGCTCTTCAAGATTAGTGCCACAGGGTCTTATTACAAGGGGCCCTCTTTTTCCTAAGAGAAAGAAAGAAAGAAAGAAAGAAAGAAAGAAAGAAAGAAAGAAAGAAAGAAAGAAAGAAAGAAAGAAAGAAAGAAACATCTTTTCAGATGGTTCTCTCTATGAGAGGTTAGCATTGATTTTAAAAATGCTATTGCATTAAGGTTATACAGATATATGCCATTGGCTACCCCAGGTAGGGCTGGTGTTTCAGTAGCTGCTAGCCATACTCTGATGGACTCCTGAAAATCAAATAGAATTAGTATAAAACAAGAGGAACGGCATCCCCATTTCTCTTGGTTTAAGATTACAAATAAAGGGAGGGAGAAAAGTGTCCCAATTTCCCTCTCTTTAAAATTACAAACAGATGAGCTCATACAAAATTTGGATTAATGTCAATAGTTGTATATCATGGCATAATGTACAAACATGTTATTTCACATTGTAATGTTGACAGCATTCAGGCCTGAAACAAAGGGTTAAAACAATGAAAGTGATTGGGAAATTCTCCCTACCCCAAGGTGGAGCAAAATAGGTGTTACAGAAATGAATTTCTGACTAAGACATAGTTTAAAACGTTCTTTCTTCAGCAGTTTAAACTGTGTAGCAAGTGACCTTGTTTTTTTTTCATGTGAGCTGACAAAACAAATGTTTTGTTATGGATGCTAGGGTGTTGGAAGACCAGAGTGCCCCCCCTTGATTGCCCTGTCTGGCAGGGGAATCGAGTGATATTTTACTGAACAGAGAGAAGACATGTTGAAAATGAACCTTCATGAAGGAAGGTATACATAAGGATGGGCGGAGTTAGATAAGCCAGCAGGTTTTGTCTGCAAGCCCAGAAGAAAATGGCTGTCCTTTTTGCTTGGACAGAGTGCAAATACTGTAAAAATTAAAAGAAGAAGAAAAAAAATTGTAGGGTTCACACCTGGTGTGTTTTTGTGAAAATGTACATTTTAGGTGTAACATTTTGTGCTTAAGTAGGAAAACACATCATTGAACTGGTAGTGAGATAGAACTTTGAAACACAAGAGGGTCACATAACTTGCCAAAGGTCACACAGTGTGCAAGCAAGGGTTGCTGGGATTTAAACCTAGCTGTTTCTGCAGTGTCCTTGAAGACTATGCATATTTAAGTGTCTATTAATGATGAAAGAGCACAAAGTGAAGCTGCCGGATGAGGCAGTACAAAAAAATTGCTTAACACAAAATGTATGATTAGATTAGCACGTAACTTGATGCCAAGTGCTGACGTAATGCTCATGTTTTTGTTAGAAAACTGTAAAAGCATTTCATATATGTGCTATTTTGCAACAAACTACAATTAACTTGAACCAACAAATTTATATATCTCGATGCCACATCTTTTTAAATAAAACTTTCCAAACACCTTCCAACCACTTTGTAAAATAAAACATCATTATTTCTGTTCATTTGAAACCAACAAGGTCTTATCTGAAGGTTGTAAGAATACAATGCGATACACCATTTGTAAGTGAAAACACATCTAGAAGACCAGGACCACGCCCTTGAGCACGGCACCAAAATATGGCACTCAGACATTTTGAAACCTCTGTGGCGAACATTTTATTTCTCTTTAGCAAAGAGTTTTTGGTTTTAACTAGAAGCATGAAAAAGGCATTTATAGCTGTTAACACACAACATTTTCACCTAGCAGTTGCTTGGCACATTGTCTGCAAACTATACATTTTTTCACACATTACAATCTATGACATCACATCTCTTCACCTTTAAAGCCACATACTCCAACCAGCAGTCTACATACATATTCACTAACCCTATCCAGACAGCACAAATCTTTTATTAAAAGACTAATTAAAACAGTCAGATAAGAAGAGTTAAAAAAAACCTTTTGCTTTTATACCATAACTTATATTGCAAAACATGCTTTTGTTGTTGAAGGCAGCCAAGGTTATTATCTTTAGAGCAACCTTGAGAACAGTATGTGAATTCACAAAACACACTTATACACTGAGAAAGTGAAACAGAGAGAGAGAGAGAGAGAGAGAGACACACACACAGAAAGAGCATTACTTTGATTAGTGTGTGTGTTATTATAGAAATAAAGTAGACAGGCAACAACTGAAAAAAAAAACTGTAGGACAAGCTACACAATATCTCATCCTATGACAACAACTTTTAGGATAAGACACACACACTTACCTCATCCCATGTCAAGGTATTCTTTCTCTATCCTGACAAATCCCATCTGGAAAATGATCGTAAAACATGGATGATTACCTCTGAATGCTGCAGATATTAACCCTTTCAAATCAGGTTTCTTCTTGGCCATTTCAGTAGCCTACAAAGCCAGCTCTTTTTTTACAGCTGCAGCTTGCAGTCCAATAGTATACAATCAGAATTGGGATGCTTTTAAAGCAGGGAAGGATGCTATTAAAGCAGGATACAGTGCTGTGACAAACAGACCCTGTAGAGAGTGGGTCTGTGCAGTCTGTAAAATCTGTAGCAACATCAGCTACTGAGTTGAAATCTACTGGTGGAGATCCTCAGTACCGGAGTTTGGGATAAAATGTTGCAGCCACCATAGGAGGCAAGGGAACTTGAAACTGAGACATAAAGCCTCGAATCTGTGCAGATAGTAAACATTGGTGAGGATGCTCTCAAATTAACCCATCAGTGGTCACCATCGACAGTGGTAGAACAGACTCACGGTTGTGCAGTCTGCACTCAGTGCAGTCCTGCAACTGGAAACTGGTGTTGAACAAGGGAAAATAGCATCAACCTTGCCCATTAAGCAACCAAACCTCACAAGATGCTATGGAATGAACAACAGAACGTGGGAGGTGGCACAGGGGTGTACACCTACTTACTACCAGCAAGGGAAGGGTAAGCCTGCAAGCAAGTGAATCTTAACTAGTTTAGATGATCTGAGTCACTGCACCAATTCTTAGGGAACACCAAGCCCTCCTTAGGTTCTAGATGGTAATAAACCAGCAAAAGAAATGACGGACAAGTTGCAAAAGCAGCACAGTAATAACTTGTTTATTACTTACAGGAATCAGACTTACACCCTAAACAATATCTTCACCTAAGTAGATACTGGGAGCTGCAGTTTGTCATTCCCCACAAAGATGGTCTCAGTGAGAATATGCAATGCAACAGTTCTTATAGTAAGATAGTAGCTATAGCAATGGCTAGCCTGTGCGTATATTATAATTACTGTTAGAGTTACAGATGAGCCCTATTGGCCAAAATAGCTAGGTGACTCCACAGTGTAGATAACATTATACAGAAATTGTATGTCAGCTAAAACATCAAACAATGGATGCATAGAAGACACAGGATGTAATGTAGTAATACATAAATCCAAAAGATGGTGCAAACTGTATAATAATATCTCAGAAGATAACCAAGACACAGGTGTCATGACTTACTACATGCTGTTGCTCAGCAGTGTAAAATGGAATAAAATCATAATGTTTTCCTGACACTTACACTTGTACGGTAAGTGCAAATGCCCTACAAGTTAGTAGTGATTTGTTATAATATGTATAACATAAGGTTTGTCTAAGGTGCATAGTGGGAGGCCAATTAGAGTGTGGGGACCGAGTGTAACACAGTATTAAAAAAAAACTTAAGAGAGCCTGTCCTGTTTCTTAACTCCCATCTAGTTGCTCAGGTAACTGTGGTAACCATTCCGTGTGTGTGTGTGTGTGTGTGTGTGTGTGTGTGTGTGTGTGCTGAGTCTGTGATCGAAAGGAACCTGACATTGCTCTTTGTGGAGCAGATTGAAAATTTTTTCTCTGTCACATAGACAGCAGCAGCTCCTGAGTTCAAGTGGCAGGAGTACCAGTTTAAAGTGAGTAGACTGATGGAGGGCAGGAAGAAAAACAGTACATTTTTGGCTATTGCAGTGAGTCGACTTTTACTGTACCACAGTTTTGGTAAAAAACAGCTCATGCTGAGTACCAGGAATTCATCAGTACACGATCCTGGATCTGTCTCGTAATGCTATCATTGAGAGCTCAGAACAATAGTATTATGAGCTCTGAATGATAGTATTATGGGACTTCAATGATGGTATTATGGGATTTTTACTACAGTATTATGGGACATTTTTGGGATGATTTTCGATGGTAATATTTTTAGTATCCATATATTACGATAAAATATGGGAACGCTAGAGAGCCATCTTCCAGATTGGAAGCATTCCTTTGCAGCTCTCTCTTATGAGGCAGAAACATTGCTCAAACCTTTAATTTTAAGAGAATTTACCTGAAATCTAATAACAGATAGCAGTTCAGCAAGTGGTCCAGCATCAATAGATACCACATTGACGATGGGAAGACCAAAAGCGCAGCAGCAGGAACAGCACAAAGTCCCATCATTGAATCCTGATAAGGCCGCAGAAATACCAGGTGGTAGTGGCACTAGTAATGCAGATTACTTGACGGAACCACCATGGCAGACCATGCTTGAGTCCATGCGGACCATGGACTCTAACACTGAAAAGACCCTGCAAAAGACTGAAAAACATGATGCAGCCATAATGCAACTTACAGAATCTGTAGCCAAACCAGATAAAAGGGTGGTCTTGACCCTAGCAACAGTGGCTACTATTACCAAAGAAAGTGGCCAGCTTCGAGGGAGTATGGAGGCCCTGTAAAATGAAATTCGGTCTGGAAATATTCGAATCATAGGAATGCCTGAAGGTGTGGAGGGGATGACTCTGCTACCCTATTTACTAAAATGGCTTAAAGAACATTTGTAATTGCAAGCTAAATTTCCATGGGCAACACTCACTAAAGCCTATTGAATGAATCCGAGGGTATGCCCATCATCCCCCGCTCCACCACGCACTATCTTGCTGAGATCCATGGGCACTGAGATCCGTGATCAAGTTATACTGGCAGTTCATGCAGCATATCCATTAACAATCAATGGAGCAGATGTGAAAATGTACCCTGACCTTTCTTTTCAGGTCTGCACTCGGAGGAAGCCTTATGATGTGGTAAGACATCGACTCAGAACACTGGGCATTATCTATTCATTTTTGCTGTCAGCTTGGCTCTGTGTAATATATGGAGGGAAATCCTGGCAATTCTTGAACCCCCAAGATGTAGGTCATGGGACCAAGAAGGTGGGAAAAAAATTTACAGTATGGTAGGGGCCCTCGGATCATCAAAGCTTCGTTGCCGAAGAAAATTGAACAGTGAGTATTGAGTTCTTTTGGAAGCAGGCCTGGACTTAATAGTAGGGTTCCTCGAATGTTACTAAGCAACCCTTGTGTGGGCCAGGGTTCCGAGTAGAAAAATTAGACAAGCGCATCTACTTCCTCATAAAGTTTACTATTGTTTCTAGTGGGGTTACAGCAGGGACTGGGTTAAATGAATATGTTATAATGGTACTTCATGTCATGCGGCTTTAGTGGGAAACTTCATGTTTCTTTTTTGAAGTCCTAGCTTGTTCTTCCCCACTAAGTGGGACAACACTAAGGTCGGATCTGTAGGGATGCCACAATGATGCACACTCAAGTTAAATGTTTAAATAAATACGTGTGTAACCCCGAGTCAGCACTAAACTGAGAGGGCAACTACCCCTGCCTGCTTGGCTGTTGACAGGTTGAGGTGCCTAGGTTCAATGACAGGTGCCACCACCCAGAGGTCAGGGTCGGTAGTTGTTAAACTAGCTTGGGTACAGCACTCTGGGACATTGTGAGCCCCCTTTGTTCCCACTAGTGGCCCACACAATACACAGGAGATACCTTCCCAATACCTCACAATTGCACTCTTCTTACACATACAGTAACACTTACCCTCAGGACTGATGTCTTGCAGCATGTCTCTGAGTACCCCCTGTAAAACAAGGTTAGGCAATATATACAAACACAATGCAATGCTTTTTCTACATGTACTGACACGACAGACAGCATATAATTCAATAACAACAAATCTGATTTATTAGAGGGGCAGTAACAAGGAGGGGGACAATCAGATTGATTTGTTTTGGAAATATTCAAATCACAGTATTGTGCATGCATATAGGGTCCAAAATGTCACACTCTCTGGGTACCCAGGATGGGGGGGGAGCTAGCCAGGTTCAGATCAACTGGATGGAGCCATGTGATGGAAAAAAGCACATGCACACCAATTTGTAATCCGGAGCCCTGGGGCTCTGTTCGTGAAGAAATGAAACAACAATAATTAGATGACACACTTGCAATTGATCAACAGGTTGTAGGGAGCTACACTGATTTGTATGCACGGACTCAATGCTGAAAACTGGATGGAATGCAGGTTGTCCTGGATTGCCAGGAGAAACAGAATAGATGGCCCAGCCCTCATGGTAGGGCTCACTTTCATTCAATGCAGGAAGATGCAGTCCGAGTGATGCTGGCTATGGCTTCCAGCTCACTACACATTTTATATGTACACAGAAAACTACCAGGCAAGCAGCTTGTCACTTCAATTGCACTCTACAGGCATCTTGGTCATTCAGCAGATTGAGCCTGGCTACACTTTTAGGGGCTTTCTTCTCTGTCTCACCTTGGATTCAGTCCGAACATTACTTTTGCTGTATCTCTCTCTCTCTGCTCAGATTCAGTCCAAACTTTGCTAGGGAATCACACTTCCAACACAGCACACAGTTCACAACATGGGGAAATAAGATTACAATCCCCACAAGCAGTAAGCACATTTATATGTAAAGGTCACTTATTGTACCAGACCACAGAGTCCTGATAGACCGATCGCAATTCTGCACACTTTCGGTCTTCTTCAGGTTAAGCCTGGTCCCAAAATGACTTCTGCTTCTTCTTTCACTCTGGAAACTCAGATTCAGTCCAAACTGCACTTACTAACAGCTGTGGGATGACTTTGGGGCCTCACACATGCTTCCCGAGTGAACTACTGCACAACAAATGGCTGCACGAACACATAGGGCAGTTTCCCTCTCCGCTTTCAACTTCAAAACTGTTCTGTCTGCCCCAAACCTCAGGGCACATTAACATTTTTGTTCCATTTGGCATTGCAGTCTGAAATAACACATTTCTTTTCTCTCCTTCCCTTTCTTTCTTCTCCACGCATGGTGCCCATGACTCAGGTCACAACAGCTGCTTTCCTTTTTCACACAAAATTCAGAGACTTGGTCTGAGAAATACAGTCCCTTCTTTCTCTCCCTCCAGGAGAGTTGAAGGCAAACAGGCCATCTGCAGGCCTTCCATGCGGTTCCTGCGCTGCCCCATGGGCAGCAGCCCCATGAGCTGCTCACTCTTCCAGATCCATTCTCAGACTGACTCTTTCAGAGGGCAGTCCGGGCATTTCCCCCAAATCCAAAAGGTTCCAGTTGGCTGATTCTCCTTGTCAGTCACAACAAGCTCCCTCTATTGGTGAAAAAAAGCACCAAGGTCCAAACTACAATTCCCAGAACACCTGCCATACATCCCCCTTTGTAGCAGGCTACAGGTGAGAGTCCAAGTTCTGGTTGGCTCAAGCAGTCTCCATCTTAGAGCTCCCTTAACCCAATTGGCCCAGCTCAGCAGTTCAGGTCCAAAATGGAGGGACGAAACACACAGAGTTCCAGCTGTAATAAAGGCAGGTTAGACAAACTGCATTTTCACTATTACTCTACATGTTGTCTGGCAAACAATTACAGCGTTCTGATAGGCTCCTCTGTGCATATAGCGATGGCAGAAACAGAGCATTTATTCAGTGGCCCAGGCAGGATTCGAGCACAGAAACACACAGTCCCCCCAGTTTAGATTAATTATACTGCAGTTTAGGCAGCTCTTAAAGTGACAGTACATGGAGGCATTAGGCACTCTCACGTAATTATTTTTAAAGACAACTGAAATGCAGTACACCAGCCAGGAAGAGGGCAGCAAGGCTCACCAAAGGAGGCTTTTTAGTGACCCCATTTTGGGGGTTACATATGGTTAGCTGTTACGGAATAAAGCCTTTCTGTTAATGGGTTATTGTTGACATCTAAGTGGTGGGTGGGGGCATAAAAGGGAATCATTATTTGCTATATATTCTACCTAGCTATATACCAGGTTTAAAAAGCCACCCAGGATTGTGTGAATACTATCTATGTATTCTCCCTAATGGAAATACCTTCACCACTGAAGTGGCTGGCAAATTTCAAAAGATTCATTGGACTTGCAATTTTGCTTTGTGCCCAGGATCCCCCCACTTCCTTCTGTTAAAGACTATAAGGGTGTATTTATATACTAGTATTAATAATACTGGATAGGAACACATGAATTTGCCAGCAGAAATAGGCCACCTGGTCAATGAAGTCTGCTCGACTGTGCAGCTAGCACCCTCATCTTGCAGCTGCTCCACCCCTCTCCCCTTCCCAATTACCACCTTCCAGTTTGTCCCATCCCCTTTTGAAAGTACCACTGTCCTACAGGCTACCACCTCCTCCTGTAGAGCATTCCATTCTGCCATGACCCTCTCCATGAAAAAGTGTCTCCTCATTTCAATCCTAAACCTTTCCCCCTCCAATCTAAGGCCATGCCCTCTTGTGTCCCTCCCCCTCCTCAGCCTGAGTATCCCCTCAGTGCCTGCCTTGTTTCTCCCCTTTATGTACTTTAAGGTCTCAATCATATCCCCCCGGTTCCTTCTGTCCTCCAAGGAGTACAAGTTCAACTCTTTCAGCCTCTCCTCGTATATGTCATACTATGTCTGTACCCTGTACAAGTTAATGTGAATCTTAATTATCTGCTTACTCAGAAAACTAATAAACATAAAGTTTAAAAAAAACAAGAAAATATAATATCAGCCTTGCCAGTCCCTGTAGCCCAGATGCAGTATTACATCATACCACAAGCAATGAATGAATACTAACATTTTTCTGTGTAATGTAATTGCAGCCAAATATGGAGGGATGTGAATATATTATCCAAAGAATAGCCTTCACCCAAGCCACCTTTTGAAACAAAAGCAGTAATTATAATATGAACCTCATACTACAGGTGGTAAAAAAAATAGTTTACACAGTTGCTGACAAGTAGTAGTAGCTAGTACCCTACCATCCAGATCAGATTAGTACCAACAAAGTTTGGGACATGAAATGTAGTTGCTGTTAGACCCACTGATGTTATTTTTTTTCTGTGCTCACTGTGCTCATTCAAATAAACCTGGCCTGGCCTGACCTGACTTGTTGCTACTATCATATCATGCCTCATGTATTAAGAAGACACTATTCACAAAAGATTTGTACCACAGGCACAATGGGAGAAACTGTTTCACAGAGAGGCCTGAGAGCCAGTATGATCATATTTATTCAGGTATCATATCTGAAATTAAAACTAAGCATTTAAACTAAGTGGCAACCAAAACACGAAGGGACACAGTCTTCAGCTGGGGATGGCGAGAGGTTTAGGAGGGAGATTAGGAAGCACTTCTTCAGGGAGAGGGTGGTGACCAGTTGGAATGCATTGCCAGAAGAGGTGGTCTTGTTGAAGGTGGTGGGCAGCTTCAAGAGAGGCTGGGATAGACATAATGGAAAAGCAATGATCGTGGGAGGGGCAGATGGAAAGAATGGGAAGATTGGGGAGGTGGGGCAAGGTCAGTAGCATAGCTATAGACCCTGAAATATAAGCAGACTAGATATACCAAAATGGCCTTTTTCTGCTGGCTTCTTTGTATGTTCATAAAGTGAGGAATGTTGACTTTCAGAAATGTCAAGTGCTCAGCATTTTCTGGTGACAAACAGGATATTGTGCCAGTAATAACATTACCAGCTGAACTAAACAATTGTTTTGAATAAACACTAGTGGGAGGGCAATTCAGGTACTTCATATCAATTTGTACTAAATCGGGCATTATATTTTGTTTGGATGTCAAGTATTTCATAGGATCTGCATTCCAAACAATAATGAGCTCTTCCAGGTACATCTTAGTAATAGCCTGTGCTGAGTCTATGTTAGAAGAAGTGGATGAAGAAGTTACAATGACATCTCACAAGTCACTCCAGAGACCTGAAACTGAACTGTGTAATCATGGAACATTGCTATTTTTTGATAGTGGTGAAGAAGATGACCCTGGCACTATGGTAAAAGAAGAGGAGTCTACTGGATTACAGGAGGAGGGGCCATCTGATGCTGTGTTGTGTTGTGAAGAAGATTGCTCTGAATCTGCTTCTGTACTCCATTCCTTAGTAGCATGCACTTTATCAATTATTTCTTGTCTGTTTATCCCAAAAGAAGTGTCATTATCATTCAGCAGTTGCTTTGATTTGTATTGTGGGTTCAGGATTGTTGCTTTCGTATAGTGGCCAGACTGAAGCCTTTTATATAGTTTTTCATCATCAGCTTTGTTGATTTTACGTTTGGTCAGAGCTTTTTGTATTCTAGTGGGCAATCTGTTTGTGTCAGCAGCGGCAGCATGTGGAATGGAATTGTCTGCATTCGCTAAACTGTCCTCAATCAGATTCAGTTGGTATTTTAGCATTTTAATTAAGGGTATCACTGGACTCAGAGTTGCTGTGCTTGCACTCACCTCTGGTAATTTCCTCAAATGGCTACAGAACTAAAATTAGAAACCACTGCATGGCCCATTGTGGTGGAGTAATATAAACATTTGCATCAACAATTTCATTTTCCATGGTGTACTATTTGACAGGTTTCTTTTGTTCCAGCAGCCTTTGGAGCATAAGATAGGTTAAATTCAACCTGGTAAGAATGCCTTGGCTCAGTCTGTACAAAAGTCATTTTTGCTACTCCTGCACTTGTTCAAATAAGTGACAGGCTTTGCTTAAATGATTGAAATGAGTGCAGACTCATTTAGCAGTACCAGCAAGAGTCTTAATGTCCCTGTCCTTAAGAAAACTGTGAACTATTAAATTCAAGCAATGTGCAAAGCAGTGGCTGTGAACAAAGCCCCCCTTCTCTAAGGCCTTCTATACGTTTGATCCATTATCTGCAACTGTAAAGCCAACTGGTGGTCCCTGTGATGTGAACCATTGCTGTATTGGTAGTCTGAGCTCCTCACTGATGTTGTATGAGTTGTGTTCAGATGGAAAATAAAACTTTCTCAAAAAAGCAAACTGCATTTCACTGCCCCATAAGAATTATCAGCAAAACATGCCCAGTGTGCAGTGACAGACATGAAGGTTTCAGGCTGACAGCTTGCTCAGATATCTTGTACAACACTCTGTCTGAAATTACCAGTGAAACAAATGGTCAACACTCCAAACATATCATGAAGTTTCATTTAATAGTGCAAATGCAGAATTTACTGATAGCTGCAGGTACAGATTTTCGGTCTAGCGTCAGGCAGAAAAACTGTTTACTTGGATGTCCATAGGAGCCTAAAAGCAGTTTCTAATATACAGACTTTGTGCAGAATAAATCTTTTAAAACTTGTGGACTTGACAAACCAAGGCCCCAAGCTTCTCCAGATATCTGTTGTGAGATGTACCACCCTCCTAACAGCATTGGTCAAAACCCATCATAGTTTTTTACATACAACATCTTAGAGATCTGGAATCCCAGTTGAGGAGAAATATTTTCTCGATGGTATATTATATCAAGGTTCAAAGTATTCTAGAAGACACCTGAATCCTACCTGTTGTATCACATTATATAACAACAAGTCAACAGATATCATCTCTGAAATTTTCTTTGTTATTGTAACAGCAACAGGGTGGGTGGAGGGATATTTGTCTTTATATTTGTATGTTTCTGAGATGCTAAGCTGTCTCCTTGGGGTGGGGGGGTTAACACATGGACGCTATCAGTAGCACTAGGAGTCATTCCAATGGAAGGAAGTATTGGAGGTGTTTCTGCATTGCTGCAGTGGCTGTCACTGCTATCATCTATCAGAGATGCCACTGACTGTAGTGAGCTAGTATCATTACTGTCACTTTCTCTTCTATGCTAAAAAAAACTGATTTTTCATTAATGTTATGACATCTGTCTAGGTGCCTTTTCAGTGCTGAGATTCCCAATGTTCCTTTCTTTTTAACTCTGCTGATGGCCTGTTTACAAATTGAACATTTGCCAATGACTCATTAAAAGCACTAACAGAAAAGTATGACCAAACAAAATATTTTTTTTTTTACTTTTGTTTTTAATTTTTTGTTGCTGGGTAGACACTGCAGCTCAGTCTCCTTTCCAAGAGTTTTACTTACTGGATTTTTCTTGGGCATATTCCTGTTCTGCTTTATTCTCTTCCTCTAAACCCCTGTCCTCTTCCTCCACCACACATCTGCTTCCACTTTTTCTTCATTTGCAATTTCCATCTCCTTATTCTCCGGTACACCTTTTGCCCAATCACTTTTTTTTATCCTTGTCAGGCTTAGATTCAGAGGAATAGTATATAGTCTGTGGGACTAACATTAGCATAGTATGCAACTGCCCCATACCTGGGAATACCTCTGCAGGTGGTACCCACCAACCCTTTCTTTTTTTTTCAGTTTATCTTTTTATTTGAAGAAAAACTTTAGATAATAGAACAGAACAAAACAGTACACAATTACAATCAGAACACACTTTACAACTGAATAAAATAAAGAACAGGACTATAATGTAAAGGACTAGAACCCATGTAGGTAGGATGAAAATAAGGGGATTAGGGGGAAAGGTTAAATTGAACTACTCATAAATTGGCATAGGGTCTACTCATGAGACATATCATCGTAGCAATATAGGAGAACATTATATATTATTGTATGGCAACTTCTCACCGTGTCCTGTGACAGCTTTCTCCCCCCATGCTGCCTAAATTTCCTGTAAAGGGTACCCTCAGAGGAGGTGTGGTAAGGGATCAAATGGGTGCACACAAGTCTGAGTTGAGGTATGCCCCCCACATTTGGTAGTATTTGTCTAAGATACCCATATTTCTATGTGAAACACATTCCAGGAAAGCAAGTTGTTCCATTTCTATGAGCTATTCTGCAAATGAGGGGACTTTAGACAATCTCCACTTGCATAGGAGTAAGTGTTTGACAAACACACTTACCGCTACTACTCAACACATCAGCTGTGAGTTTTTGGGCTGGGAGGACTGTTCAATGCCTAGAAGAAAGAGCGGTCCATCCCAGCCAATAGTCTGTCCCCATAGCTTGGAGCAGGCTTTCATGATCTCTGCCCAGATGTCTTGAACATGGGGACAGGACCATAGTATATGTGATAGGTGAGCCCTGGGTTGTGATACAGTGCCAGCATCTGTAGTGAGTGAGAAGTCCTGCCTGACGCAAGGCTGCTGTGATATGGTACCAAAGCAGAAACACCTTGTTTTGTATGAGGCGACTGCAGCTGTCATGGCAGGCTTTATGGACCTGAAATAGGGAGGTACCCCACTGATCATATGAGATTTGAATCTGTAATTCTCTTTCTCATGTGGACTTCAACAGGGAAGATACATCAGAATGTGTATCATGCAAGTTAGCATAGATATGGCTAACTCGACCCTTGAATTCTGAAAGGTTGGCTTCCACAAACAGTCTGTTGAGCATCTGTTCCCTTTGTTTTTTGGAGCCTATTGACTACCATGCTGTGGATCTGGAGATAGTTCCAGAAGTCCTGTTTGGGTAAATCTTATGTAACCTGCAGCATGGTAAACATCTCAACATGCTGGGAATCTGGAGTAAGGAGATCTTTGACTAAATGTATACTCCTGAGGGCCAAAACAGGGGTTTATGGACTATGTGAAGGGAATACTGTAATTCCCCTACAATGGCTCCAGTTGAGGGGTAGTGGAATCTGATTTTAAATATTTATGGAACGTCATCCATGCCTTTTTGGAGAACATTACTATGGGGTAAGATTGTAGTAATTTAGGCCTCAAGGAATATAAGCAAACAGCCGCCAGTGAAGAGCTGGATAGGTCTTGCTCCTGCTGCAACTGTAATGGAGAGGAGGCTGAAGCAGGTTTGAACCAACACATAGTTTGGGCATTAGTGAAGGCCAAATGGTATTTTTAAAACCATGGGAGGCCCCACCCAGCTCTGTTCCAGTGTCTTCAAAGCTTTTGTCTGCTGAAACGGTGGTTTCCCCTCCTAGATGAAATGTCCTATCACTCTATCCACATACCAGAAATGCTTCTGTGGTAGGGCGATAGGTAGATGAGACAGGAGGTGCATGATGCATGGGGCTAGCATTATTTTGAAGGCCTCTGTCTTTCCCACAAGGGAAAAATTAAGCAGTTTCCAACAAGCTAACTGGGCTCGAGTGGGCTCTAGCATAGGAGTTAGATTGTCAAATCATCATGCTAGGGTTAGGGTGGATCTTGATGCCCAGGTAGGTGATGCTCTTTGGCTCTCATCGAAGTCCCTTCTCTATGTAGAGTTGACAGGGGGGTGACGAGTGAAAGGGAAGGATTTCTGTCTTGTTCATGTTGACTTTTAAACCAGAGACCTGTGAGAATTCTAGTAGAAGTTTGAGCAATGGATCAAGAGAGGACTGTCCGTCCTGTTGCAAGATGAGTAAATTGATGCAAGCAATTCCTTTAAGGGAGGGATGTTGGTGAATTGCTGTATCCAAGGGCTTAATGGCCATCGTGAATAAAAGGGGGGAAGAGGGCATCCCTGACAAGTGCCCCTGAATAAATGAAAGGGTGGTGAGCATAAACCATTGGTGAGAACACAGGCCATAGATGATTGATGTACCACTCAGATCAGTTTGAGGACTTCGGGACCAAGGCCCATATGTTCCAGGGTGCAGAAAAGATAGTGCCATTCAATCAAATTAAATGCGTTTTGGAAATCAACTGCTATGGCTACTGCAAGAGCTGGGACTTGCCAGACACAAGCAATGAGGTTAAGCAGATTGCAGAGATGGTCTGAGCTTTGTTGCCCTTTGATAAACACTGCTTGGTAGGGATGTATCAGACCCCGAAGGATTGTTTCCAGTCTAGTAGCCAATATTTTTGCCAGCATTTTGGCATCAGCATTTATGAGGAAAATGTGTCTGTAGTTTCCTGGGTCAGTGAAATCTTTGCCGGTTTTGGTAGTAAGGTAATGACGGCTTCCTCCACAGAAGACTGAAGTGCACCAGCCTGCTCAGATGATTGAAACACTTCCATGAGCAGGGGAGTGACTTCATCTTGAAGAAGGTGATAAAATTTAATGGGGAACCTGTCAGACCCTGGGGCCTTACCCTTAGCATGTGTTTGGATGGCCTGCTTGATTTCAAGTTGTGTGATGTGTGTGTCCAGGGCTGCAGGAGGTATTGGGAGTTTGCCAAGAAACGTGTTGACACTGTCGTTGGATAAGGTACAGGAGGAGGTGTACAGATCTTAGTAGAATTGTAGCATAATTTGATTGATGGCTGGGGTGTTAGCGTGAAACTGACCACTGGTGTTGTGCAGAGCCACTACGTGTGTGTCTGCTTGTCGCTTTTTAATTCTGTATGTGAACAGTCTGCCTACTTCCTTTCCACTCTCCCAGAATGCATGCTGGAGATGAAACATAGCTAGTTCTACTTTCCTGGTCAACAGGTCATTAATTTGCATTCTGGTGTTAGCTAGTTTAGGTAACGCCTCTTGTGAGGGGGCTGTTAAGCCTTGTAGGCAGCCTCCAGAGCAATAAGAAATTCCTCCAAGTCTTTAAGGTTCTTTTCCCAGGTTCTGTGCCTGTGCACAGTGAAACTGATGATTCGACCCCACATATATGCTTTGAAGGCTTCACAGACCATAGCAAAAGTTGTATCACCTGTGCAATTGTGGGAAAGGAATTTGTATGTCTCTTGCTTTGCCCATTTGATGAATTGTGGTTACATAGGTGGATGGGGTTGAGTTTCCATAATTTAGATTTTGGGGCTGGGGTTCCCCACATCATGGTAAGTGACACAGGAGCATGATCCGAGATTACTAAAGGGAAGATGTGGAATGAATGGGTACAGTTCAACACCCCTGGTGACATAGACCAGATGTTTATGCCACTCGCTGTAAGGTGCATGGCCAAGAAGTATGAATAATCTCTCTGCCTAGGGTTCTGTACCCTCAATGCATTAACTAAATGATGTTCATGCAGAAGTTCCTTAAGGGCTTTTCTCACTTGGCTATGTGGTTTAGGATGCCTGGCACTGTGGTCGATGAGTTTGTCCATTGTTAGGTTGAAGGCACTGCCTAGCATCAGCAGGACCCCAGAAGTGTGGAATCGGGTGATCCTCCAATTCAGATTGTGAAAAAACTGTGAATCATCATGGTTGGGACCATACATGTTTACCAGGGTTAGGGGACCTTGTTGGGTGGAAACTTCAGCCATGACCCACCGTCCCTGTCTATCAGCTAGTGAATGCATAACAGATCATTTAAGAGTCTTGTGTAACAGGATCATGATCTCCTTTTTTACTGTAGGCTGGGCTATGTACTCCACCCCACCCAATCCCGGTCGTTAACTTCATCTCAAGGAGCGTCTCTTGTAAAGAACTGCATGCACCTTCAATTTCTTGAGATGTAACAAGACCTTTTTCCTCTTTACTCGAGAATTAAGACCACACACATTCCAGGACACAGCCAGTTCCTCACCCATGGTTTCATGTAGAGATGGGCGAAGTCAGCAAACTCCGCTCTGTGAAATATTTCATAAATGTTGCACATTTCATGAAATATTTAGCAGATGTGAAGTGCAAAATTATGACCGTGAAATGCAGAATTTTGTCTGCAAATGGCAGAATTTGGCCACTCGTGAGTGAAATTCTGCCATTTGTGAGTAAAATTCCATTATTCGTGGGTGAAATTCCACACTTCAAGAGCAAAATTCCTCATTTCATGGGTGGAATTTCGCAAATTCACACCCGCTAAATATTTCGCGGATTGCTCGAAAGTCACAAAATATTTCGCGTGGCAAAATTGCCGACTTCACTGGAACTTTGCTGGTGAAATTAAACTTGGCACATCTCTAGTCTCAAGTTACAACAGAGGTGGACGCAATGGATCGCTGTGTTCCAGTGAGAGTCTTGCAAACAAACAGAGCAGAAAGAAGTCCACAGACAAAGCTAAGGAATATTCCTTACCCCGAGATTATACCACTGAGTTCACTAATAGTGTAGCCTAGCATACATACAGTTACTGGAAGAAAAGAATACAATAACAAGTCAGACAATAAAACAGCAAAAATTGAATGAGTTACAACAGGGGTTATAGAACAACAGTAAGCAATGGATGCAGGTATGATACTGTAACAATAGCTGCTGAGTCTCCCCCAACTCTCTCAATATCCTGAAATATCCTCCCAAACCCTTGCTACATCCCTAGCAATTAAAACACAAGGTACCACCAGAAAATGTATACCCTAAGTGTCCATTCCTGGAGATTGGAGCGTGGCAGGAAAGAGTCTAGCAATCACCCCTATCATTGTTTACTAGCAGGGGCTACCTGAGCAGTCCATGTGAAGGAGGGACACCTCCCATATTGGCTGCAATTCCATTTGCAGGTACCCACATTTCTAAGGCCCATTGGAGAGGCCTAAGAAACCTAGATCCAAAGAAGGGCAAGGCTGTCTAAATGGTGAACATTACTGGAGAAGGATGTAGGGCACCGAGGACCACCAGCAAAGTTGCAAGTGGTATATGCCGGGAATAACCTGGTAGCATGCCTAGCAACATATCCTCTGGGGGCAGTAAAGGGCAGCAGTCGGAATGAGGGAGATGGGAGAGCATCATGAAAAAGAAAGAGAAAATGGGGGTGGGGTCATGGAGGAATGTGGGAGGGGGTGAGCTGGGCCATTGAGAGCCGTGTCTGGCTTCAAGGCTAGCACAAGCAAATACCAGGGTATATCTGATGATGTCTGCCATACTGGGTACCGGTGGCCATTAGAACTGATGTTGGCATGCCTGTTTGGGCCCATGGCTGAAGCAACTGTTGTAATCCCCTGGAAGCCAGAACAATGAAGGTGAGGCTTCAGCAGCTGATCATGAGTGTACATATTCAGCACCCAGCGACACAGATGGCCATAAGCTAGGCAGACACACCACTGTAGGTAAAAGAAAGTAAGTGCTAGGTGGCCCTTGTGCTCATCCAATAGGATTATCCCCATGTAGTACAATGGCCTCTTATTTATTTATTTAAAAGTTGGTAACTGGGAAAGGCATACTGCTAGTCCAGCTCCTTATACAATGGGACCCTGTGGCTCCTCCAGCTAAACAGTGGAGATTAAACCCACTTCTAGTGAAGGACCCTGATTTAATTCCCTGGGTTAATAAGGAGGCTTCTCTTTTCTTAGCGGAGAACCCTATAAGGGACACCTCTGCTGGTACAACATGGGAAGCCTTCAAGGCCACAATGCGAGGTAACATTATGAGGTTTGCTGCAGCCAAACGTAGGGAGAGGGAATTGCAGTTGGTTATTCTTGAACAGAAATTAGCCGCAGCTGAAGACATTTTTAAGTCTATGCCCTCCCCATCCATCCATTCCCCTATAGGTAGGTCCATTCTGGGTATCCGGTTTGAAATTAATCAACTACTGAACAGGAAAGTTGAAGCCACTATTCTCCACCTCAGGCATACCTTTTGGGAGGGTGGTGACAAAGGGAGTAAAGTACTTGCGTATCAGCTTCACAGGCAACAGGCCAGTAGATATATCCCTGGATTGAAGAACAAACAAGGGGTACTGAGCACCTCTCCAAGGGACATTAATGATATTATGTCTTCTTTTTACAAAACACTTTACTGCTCCACCCATACTGGCTCCAATAGAGATACACAAGCATTCTTGGACACTTTAGGGCTGCCCAAACTACAGAGGCAGCAAGCACAACTCCAAGATCTCCCCATTTCAAGAGAAGAAGTGACCACGGCCATCCAAGATTTGAAAAAAGGGAAATCTCTGGGCAGTGATGGTTACACCGCAGACTTCTACCAGATTCTGGCCCCTACTATTTCACCTCTTCTATCTCAAGTATTTCAGGAGATAGAACTTAAGGATACTGTGCCACCCTCCATGCAGGAGGCAATCATAGTTGTCATTCCAAAAAAGGGCAAAGGCCCTACTAACCCTGGAAGTTACCACCCGATTTCACTTATAAATTTGGACAGTAACCTTTATGTCAAAATTTTAGCCTCCAGACTTAGTTCTTTACTGAATGATCTTGTACACCCTTCACAAGTGGGATTTATACCCAGCTGCCATAGTTCAGACCATTTAAGAACCCTTCTGAACTTGATCCCTCTTGTTAAGTCCCTTCCTACACCTACAGCTGCTATCACGGTCGACTTCGAAAAGGCATTTGATTCCATGGAGTGGGACTATCTATATATGATTCTTTCCCACTTTGGGCTAGGGGAAACATTTCTTGCCAGGATAAAAGCCATCTACGAGGACCCTTCAGCTAGAGTTAATACAAACTCAATGCTTTCTGTCCCATTTCCTTTGGGTAGAGGCACGAGGCAAGGCTGCCCACTCTCCCCCCTCCTTTTTGCGCTGGCTGTTGAACCTCTGGCTGTGGCTATTTGAAATCATCCGGAGATAAAAGGCTTGACAGTGGGGAATACAACCTATACAACCTTTATGTATGCTGATGATCTCCTCCTCCTCCTTCTGGAAGATGCCCACAGTGCCATCCCTCCCATCCTTACTCTGTTAGAAGTCTTCTCAAACTATTCAGGTTTACGATTGAACCGGAACAAGACTGAAGTACTCCCTCTCAATGCCTACTGTGCACAACAAGTGGTAGCTGCAGATGCTCTACTCTGGGCACTGAAAGGGATTACATATTTGGGTATTTTTTTGACCCCAGCTTTGGAGGCAATATGTCAAGCTAATGTACAGCCCCTCCTCTACTCCATCAAGACAGATTTTGATAGATGGAGATTTCTTAAACTCACCCTAGCAGGGAAAGTTGCAGAGGTGAAAATGATTTCAGCCCCTAAACTTTTCTATCTCCTGATGCACTTGCCTTTTCCCTTACCCAAACAATGGTTTCAGGTCTTTGATAAACTAATTGGGGATTTTCTATGGGAGGGTTCCAAACCCAGATTCAGTTGATCTAAGCTGAGATCTCATTGAAAGAAGGGAGGTTGGAATCTTCCCTGGCCAGAAGGATATCATCGGGCTTTCCTCCTGGCTCAAATGGTTAAATGGACGCTGTCCCCCTCCTCCCTCTCGCTGCAATGGATACAACTAGAAATGGATATTATGGGTCTGTTCCATCCCTCTTCCCTTTTTTGTACAAAGAGTAGCCCTAAAAGGCACTTTCCCAGTAAGACAAGTGCAGATTTTACTTCACCAACTGTGATTGCATCCAGATCCAACTGGTTTAGTTCTCACTGAAGGATGAACCTGGACCCCCTCCCGCTCTTCTGTGTGCCTATCTGGCAAAACCCTGCTACTACTATAGGAGGAAGTGAAATCTTATGGAAGCACTGGATGGAGTTGGGCATTACTAAACTAGGAGATCTTTTGGCCCCTAATCTTAAAGCCCTGCAGACATTCCACTCCTTATGACAACTATGGGGTATCCCACACTCAGACTTCTGGAGATATCTCCAACTTAGAGATGCAACCCGGCATCTTCTGTCCCCCAGCTTAAGTCATGATAAACCTTCTCCCCTGACCAATTGGATACATTGTTCAAAGGGTCTTGCAGGTCGCATATATGCTACTCTCAGAGATGCCGTCCCATCTCAATCGGATGACGCAAGATGAAAATGGGAGATGATGCTGCAAACCCATATATCCTCTGAGGCCTGGGATAAAGCTTGGATAGATACACATACTTGGTTCATGGATGCCAAATCCAGACTAATTCAAAGCAAAATTGCACACTCCTCATACAGAGCCCCAGTCATTCTCCATAAAGCCAAATTACTAGAAAATGATAGTTGCTGGAGATGTCAGAAACCAGGTGGAGACCTAGTGCATGTATTATGGTCTTGTCCAAAAGTCCAGCTCTTATGGCAAGAAGTACAAAAAGTTGCCTCCAAGGTCTTACAACAATTGATTCCCCTTAGCCCTTTCTTCCTTTTTTTGGGTATATGCGGTGACATACCTAAGCTACCCCATTGAGGTATAGGTGGCTAGCAGTCCTGGCTTTGCAAACAAAAAGAGCCATTCTATGCAAGTGGAGAACCCCCCTGATTCCTACAATATCAGAAATAATGGTGTCCCTATCTACCTTGGCCAAACTAGATAAAATATCTTATCTACAGAAGTCTCAACTTTCTACATTTGGAATCTGCTGGGCTCCCTATCTTAAATATCTTGGTACTGTCCAACCACCGATAGGGATAGGTTGAATATCCTCATATTTTCTTGTTGGTTTAAAGGTGTTATGAATGGGATCTCTACCAGAGGACCCACTACCATGAGGGGTGACCCTGGCTTTCCTCTATTGGACTGTGGTTTATAACTATGGTACCCTTCTAATTAATGGTCAAGTGGCTGTATATGCAATGAAGTGTAGATTGTTTAATCCATCTAAGTATAGATTTAAGCTTGGGATATGCTTGTTTCTGTTCCAGGGCCAGATCATTTTTTTGCAGAACATATACGCACTCTTACCCAACTTTCTCTAGATGCCGCGAATAGGGATATGCTTGGCCGCTGATACACAGAGGTATTGTTTGATGTGTTTATGTCCGGCAAAGATGATCTACTGAGATGGCACCCTGTCATGGTGAGTACACTTACATGATATTTACTCAGACGTGCTGAGGACACAGTAGTGTACCCCTTCTTTACCTAATACTTCTTCTCCTGAGCAACAGTCCTCCCGTAGGGGAACTCCCTCAGTAATATTAGATTTAGACCCCTTCTACAGTATACCTGGACATTGGATACCAGATTCAGAATGTTTGTATCACCATTAAATATACTGATACATATCTGACAGAATGTCAGTGTCAGTGGCTCAGTAGGTAGCACACTCGCCTCTGAGGCCGGGAGATCAGAGGGCTGTGGGTTCAGTTCCCACATCTGGCACTTGGGTTAATATCCCAGTACTGACACTGTAGTGCAGCATGAGAGGAGTGCTGCACTTCTGAGGTGCCGTCTTTTCGGATGAGACGTTAAACTGAGGTCCCATCTGCCTGGATTGGTGGTAGTTCAGGTGGATGTTAAAGATCCCATGGCACTTATCGAAAAGAGTATGGGAATTTCCCTGGTGTCCTGGCCAAATTTCCCTCATTCACTAAAAATACACCAACAGCTTAGTCTGGCTCAAGGTCAGTTGGCATTCATCTGTATCCCCCTCCCCGGGTCGTGCCTGAAAATAGGCAGGATTTGTCTAGTGCACTTACCCGGTCAACAAAAGCTAAATAAATAAAAAAATAAAAATAAACTGATATATGTCTTTACCCCCTCATCTTTTCTCTTCTACCCCTTAACCATTTATTTCGCTCTCTTTACTGGCACTTAGTACTTGTATAATGATTATAGATGGCTAACTGTATGTACAGAATATGTGGATGTATACTATATCATGTCTACCTTCTTTTTTTTTTGAAAATAATAAAAAATTTTACAACAAGGGAAAGGCACACTGAGCCAAGGCTCATTTCCAGGTGCGACCTGAGGCATGGGGCAAGGAAAATAGTTTACATGTGACACAGGAATGAAATCACAGTAGTTTACAAATGATACATATGATACAGGAATGAAATCACAGCAGTTTACAGTTGTTTACAATTGAGACAAGAGAGTAAGACACAACAGATCATACTGATACAAGGTATGGCTACACCTGAACTAACTACTGCAAGGGCATACTACAATGGAGCAGACTAAGGTGGAGCACTAAATAATGCATACAACAGTTTATGTAAACTACAAAGTAAGGTATGATACAAAATAATTTATGATACAACATAAATAAGAGCAAGTGTTGGTGCGTAGCAAGAGCAAATTGTTAGGGGTGAGTACAGGATGGAATAGAAGCCAGGGAGGATCAAGCAGAGTAGGCATGCAGCTAGGGAGGGAGGGAACACAGGCAGGGGGAGTGGGGAGAGGCATCTAAAATACTTTTTGTTGGATACTGTGGTGGGCAGACTGCGTACATTGAGGGGTAGTACGTTCCATGGAGCAGGGAGCCAGTAGGTGAAGGCTTGTTTCCCAGCTAGTGAGTGCGGTGTGGCTAAGGCAAAAGAACATTGGCCACGGGGCCATAAGGCATAGCTACTACAGGGGGCTTGGGCTATTAAGGAGGAGAAGTAGTAGGGAAGGGTGTTGAACCAGCGACAAAGGATGCACAATGTGCTAGGCAGCAGTTTGTTAGTGGTGGAAGGGAGACGGTGTGGTAGAGGAGGCAGTGATGAGTATGGTATGGGAGATTTGTAGCAAATTAACAGAAGACATGGAACAGTGGATCAAGCTACTGTAGGTGAGGGAGGATAGTGGCGCAGAGCTATATACCACGTCTGCATAATCAGTGGAGGGGAGGATGAGCTTGGTGACTAATTCCTTCCTGATGGGGAGGGAGAAACTGTCCTTGTGTCTGTACAGAATGCCTAGTTTAAGGCATAGCTTGTTGTGTATGGTGTCGATGAGTAGGGAGAAGCCCAGTTTGGGGTCAGGCCATACTCCCAAGTATTTGCAGGAGTCAACCACCAGGATTTTGAGCCATCTAGAGTGTAGAAGAAGGGAGGGAGGGGATGTCAGTTTGGCCAGTTTCTGGACAGAGCCGAAAGCCATAGCGACCATTTTCTTGGTATTGCATTTGAATGATTTGGAATCAAACCAGTGCAACGTGTTGTTAAAATCAGTTTGGAGGATGGGTTCAATATAGGTTAGGGAGGGACCAGAGGCGAAGATCACCATGTCATCAGCATACATTTGAACATGGGATACAGAGCTGGCGGAAAGGAGGGTATAATGAATATTGAGAAAGGGTGGGACCAAGGATCGACCCTTGGTACACTGGCGGATGGGAGGGGAGATTTGGTATCCCCAATTGTATGAACTGGAACCTGTCAGAGAGGTAGACTTTGAACCATTCAGTGGTGGAGGGAGAGATGCCTATAGAAGAGAAGTCTTCTATGAGAAATTTGTGGGCTACTGAATCAAAGGCCTTGGCTAGATCAATGAAAATAGCCAGTGTCAGGTGACCTTTATCCATGGCCAAGTAGATGTGGTTGGTAAGGCGGAGAAGAGATGAGGAGCTGGAGTGGAAAAGTCAAAAGCCGGATTGATATGGAGTCAGAATGTCTTTTGAGGAGAGGAAGGAGTTCAGCTTTTTAGAGATGAGAGATTCTAGAATTCTTGAGAGGGAGGGAAGGAGAGAGATTGGCTTGTGTTGCCAGGGATGGATGGATCACCCGTTTTGTGTAGAGGGATGACCTTGTCCACTTTCCAAGCCTTAGGTAAGAAGCTAGAAGAGAGAAGAGAAGGGTAATTGGTGGGACTATAGCAGGGGCAGAGGATTTTCAATAGAATGGGATTTATTCCATCTGGACTCTGCTTGGAGGAATTTAGTGATTTGAGGGCATGTATTACCTCTGGTGGGGTGATGGGGGGGAGAAGGTGTGACTAGGTGAGGGAGGGGAAGTGAACACATTATCATGGGGAGGGGGATGAGAGGGGATGCTCTGATGTAGGGTTAGGCCCTGGGAGAGAGGAGACATATTGGTGCCTACAAGGAGGGGATAGTGGAGTGGGGGGGTTGCCCCTGAGGTAAGGCACAAGTGGAGAAAAAGTGATTCATGAAGGAGGTGACAGTTCTAGAGCCTTCGTCGGTGGGGTGGGTGTGGGGGACAGTGGGAGTGAGAGCCAAGCAGGGAGTGGAGTGTTTTTCAGAAAGCAGCTGGAGTGGGATGGCAAGCATCTAGGTGAGCTTTAAAGAAGCCAGCTTTAGCTGATCTCACAGCCTTGGTGCTAGCGTTCCTTAGCATTCTATATTTTTTGAGGTTGGAGGCATTGAAGGAGGCTTTGTATAATTTCCAAGCTTGGTCTCTAGATTTGCAGAGCTTCATTAGGTGAGGAGAGATCCAGGGAAGATGCCTGCACTGGAACCTCAACTTTTTGAGGGGGGGGTGTGGGAGTGCCAGATATTTAAGAAGGTAGAGCTGAAGGCAGCCAGTGCAAAGTCAATATTGGGGTCAGTGAAAACTGCAGACCAATCAGTTAGGTAAAGATCAGCTAGTAGTGCCTGCTGGTTCAGGGACCTTATGGGTGTGAACCACATATACTCGGGTGGGGGGAAGGATGAAACTTCCTGCGGCAGTGGGTGATACAGTGATCACTGAAGGCATCAGGGAGGATGCCCACTGAGGAGAAGTTTTGTGGTGTGTAGTTAGAATCCAGTCTAACAGTGAGTGGTTAGTGGAACAGGAGTTTAGCCTAGTGGGTCAGAGATAAGTTGCCTGATGTTGAGAGCCTCAGTCTCTTGTATAATGACCCTGGTTTGGGGGGGCAAGCCAGTTTAGACTGAAATCTCTCAGGACAAGGAGTTCACCAGATGCGGTTGAGGACATAAGAGTTGTGAGTTTAGAGACAATGGTGGCGGGGAAGCATTGGGGGAAAAGTAACATGTAGCAACAAAGAGGGGTGAGGATGAGGGGAACATCAGCTTGGAAGGGAGAATTTCATGCGATTTAGGGGCCACCTCCTGGAGGACAGTGGAGTCACATAGGGATTCATGGATGTAGGTGGCAATGCCTCTGCCATGTTTACCGCTGTCTTGGTGGAATACAGAGTACCTGGGGATGGCAAATAGTGAATCAGAGATTTTTGCAGATAGCTGTGTCTCTGAGATGCAGAGGATGTCAGGAGAGCATTGAGTTATCCATACCTTGATGAGATCTAATTTAGGCAGAAGGCTCCTTGCATTTAAGTGATAGATGCCCAGGTTGTTTGATGGGGGAGGGCCGGAGGCCAGGGAGTCAGGCCCGGGGTTACTTTCAATGTTGCCCGAGAGGAGAAGAAGAATAAAGCAGGGGACAAGAAATTTAGGGAGTGGTCTTTTTCTATTAAAGTTTGATGGGTGGGACCTTGGTTTGAGGGCCCGGAGAAGAGGAGAGAGTTTGAGAGGTTTGCCGTAGGGAGAAGGGAAGGGTGGATGAGGTGTAACGAGCAGAGTTAGTTGCCGGGGGGATGGGAGGTTGGGGGAGGGGGGAAGGAATTATGGGTGAGTAATGGAGTTGTGTGTAAAGAGAGTCAGGCTAGAAAACTGATTGGAAAACTGATTATACAACAGGATTGGAGTGCTCTTCACACTGCCCCTAATCCGAGCTCTGCCACAAGGCAATATAAATTACTCTGGGGCAGAAATTGGCTCCCAGAAAGGCAAAGGACCCTGGAGTTTCCTCCCTGTGAGACCATTGCTCAGGGGAGAAAAGCCTTCTGGTCTGTGTTTATATGACCTGGTTATGGGCCACACAGCCCCTGAGAGTGCGGATGCTAACAGCTTGATGGCAGACTGTGAATCCCCCTGCAAATGAATGAAAGTGAAAGATCTTCTAAACTGGGAAGGGTTAGTTATCAGATTGGCAGATGGTACAGCACACAAAAGTGTAGTTTAGCGGATAAGGGTAGCCCCTGATTCTGCGCTGTGATGCTCCACAAACATGAGCAAGTTCATGAAGCAAGGGACACAGACCACAGCATTGCAGTGGAGGCATTCCAGACAGAAGGCCCCAACCAAACAGTCAAACAATAAGTGTGCCTTAGTAGATGCCACATCTGCAGATCCCCCCACCAACAGCCATCTGCAGACATGCAGAAGGAAGCACTGTGGCTAGCATGATCTCACACCGACAGCAGGGGGAGACAGAAAGGTGGTCACCAAAACCGAGGGCCAGTGATGTGACAAAGGAACAACATACCTTCTAGGCTGCCTTCTTCTGCCACTGGCATTTCACAGTTTCTCACCGTCTGTTACTGGCAAGGTCTGATGCATTTTGCAGGGTCTTGAGCACCCTGGGGTGTGACCTAGAAGGTAAATCCAATACTCTCCACCTGCATGCCAGCAGAACCACTTGATATAGTTGTATCTGCCTATGTCAGTGGTAAAAGAGCAAGAATCGAGTTGGGCAGTCTCACCTTAAGGGAAACTCCGATTGTCCCAACTGAAACAGAACCCCACTGCTTGTTCGGTCCCTTAGATACCATGCCTGTGTAGGCCCCCTTGTACCATTATATAACCAGACAACATTAAGCTGAAGTCCATCACCCTTTTAACCAGGGTGCCAACTTTATTGATAGTGAGTCCTCATACGTCCGACGTGCGGTGAATGAAAAGAGTGAGAAGATTGTGAAGAAAGAGTCAGGCACCATTTCAGGAGTTGGGCTTCATTGCAGTCAGAGATCCTTTTGGAGGTGAGGCCCGTGCAGGATCCACTGAAAGACCGGGGCCATGGAGATGGATGGCATCAGGCCCAGAACACTCACTTAACAGTAAATTGGCTATTTCCACCACCAGACTAACCACATCAGCTCAGGATTTTGGCCTGGTGGCAGGCTCATTTTGTTGGAGGATGTCTACAGTCTTAAGTGGATGCAGTTCTGGTGGCACCAGGTCCCACGAAGACACATATCTGTTGTTTCCCTGGAGTGGCAACTGGGTGAAAAAGGAAGCTAGTAATTTGTCACTGCAGCTCCAGCTTCTACACTATGGCTTTGTGCCCTGATCCCTTCGACCCTTGTATCGTCTGTTCTTCCTCTGGAAGAAGGCGACTGGCAACCAGGGGTCTGTTTGTAAAGGGGGCTGTTGAATTGGTGGTCCAGGGTTGGATGCAGACTGTGCTTCCCCATCTAAGTAGGGGGAGTAGTCCATGTACTGCACAGAGGCCTGAGAGCGGGCCTGGTGAGATTGGTGAGCCGTTTGATGCTTTTTAAGTTCAATTGGGGCCAGTGCTTCTCAATGAAGGTCTCATCTGTGTTCAGGGATTGAAACTGATATACTGCTCCATTTTTGAAAATGTGGAGAGAAGATCAGGCTGTACTGGATCCCCAAGTCCATGATCATGCTTCAGCCAGCGTGTAGGCTTGTCGGTGACTGGAAAGCTCCACTGAGAAATCTTGAAAGATCCTAATTGTATGGCCCTTCTACAGAACAGTCCCTTTAGCCTGAACCCAGGGAAGTATCTTCTCTCGGTCTTGGAATCGAAGAAACCAAGCAAATAGGAGCCTAGGGCGGTCACTAGGTTTGGGTGGATGGACAAGGGATTGGTGGGCTCGGTTGATCTTAATGTTCAGTGGGCATTCTGGGGCAAACATAGTGGCCAGTGTGGCTAAGAGAAAATGGATAGTGTCCTTTCCTCTCACTCCCTTCTGGGAATTCCATGAACCACAAGTTGTTTCACCTGCTGTGATTTTCAGGGTCCTCCACATGTTCCCACAGCATTCAGAGAATATGATCCTGTTCACGGAGATGGCCGTCCAACCTATCTGACAGGTCTTCGGTAGTTGTGATCTGCTGCTTTGCTACATTAAGACGGTCACCCATTTGAATAATCTCAGAGTTGATTCTTTGTGTGACTATTTTGAGTTTGTATATCAGCTGCATTAATTGCTTGAACATTGTTTTAATATCTGACAGGGCCTATCCATGTTCCAGTACTGCCATTTTCCACTGTGAGGAGCCCCCTGAGGTGACCATTGTAAAGTGAATATCTGTTATCCCAGACTGTTGCCTGACACACCTGATGGATGGGATAACTCAGCACGGTAAGTACTCTCCCTTAATGTGTTTTTTGAAAGAGTAGCTATGAGTGCTAACAAGGATTGAGATGGATTTAGACAGGGATATTGATAGTGATTGATTTAAGCTGCCATCTTGTGGGTCAACCCTTTAGTTTTAACTAGAGGACCTTTTTTTTTAAATGGGACTGATCCAACAGATGCAACTTCACTGGATTCAAGCAATTGCATGTAAGATGAAACTTTAGAGTTACCAATATTACTTTTTTTGGTTTGATTTTGTTCACTCTGTGCAGGACAATTTCTTAGCCTGGCTCTTGACATACCCTTTTGGTCACCTGAAGCTGCAGGGTTTACCTAAGACTCACAATTAGTCTGACTCTGAACACATTGATCTATTTTTTCTATTTTTCTGTTTTTAATTTTCAATTGTATAAAAATATCCCTCCCAAATCCCTAGCATCTTGACTCCCGCTCCCTACAGGGCCCAGTTCGTATTGTACACAGTACACAACAACGATGACCACCACCACCTCCTTCCAATCTCAATGCAGACGACAACGAAGAGTGACTCCTAGAGTTACTGTTCAGTGACTATATTCAGCAGCTCAAAAATGTTATGCTACTATGACCTTGAAATTTAAATTGGTGATATAGATTTTTTTTTGTGCAGAGCTCACTATTTCGGTAGTGATGATGGAAATAAGGAGGTTAGCGAATCGGGATGATAACTGATGATGACACTTCTTTTGTACTTAAGAAGGCAGGCACTAGTGTTGTATACAATTTCAGCTGTCTGAATAAATTAATGAATGCCAAATACACCGTGCAAGGCTTGTTGTTTCCTCCTTCTTTGCTTTAACAAAGAATAAAAATAGCCTGCTACGAGTCAGGATGAGTAGGTAGTACAATATTCACTGATCTGTCTCTCTTCTTTCCTTCTCTCTCTCTCTCTCTCTCTCAACCTCTCTCTCTCTCTCAGCTCTCTCTTGTTTCTTTTTTTTTTTTTAATCACTTTTGCTGTCAAGTCTATATTTTTTGCAGTCTACTGGCAGACACAGACAGGCATCACTGTGCTTCTCTATTTTTTTGGAAGCCCAGGCACAGGCAGCGCTATCTGTTTCTTTACCCTCTCTTATACAGTCAGTCTCTCTCGCTACTTTTCATTCTTTAATCCCTTTTGCTGTGCTTTAATCTATAGAGTACAGCAGGCAGTCCTCTCTCTGTCTCTCGCTCTCTTGCTCTCTCCCTCCCTCCCTCTTTCTCTCTCTTTCTCCCTTCATCCCCAGCAGCCAGAAGGCACTGTTATGGGGACAAGGGTATTTTTATGTTTCCTTGCACTTCTGCAAGAAACATTTTGTTACAGAGAACAATTCAGAGGTGTGTCACTGGCCAGCCTAATGCAGGGTATGCTACACTGGGCTCGTCTTTGACAGACCAATGACCAGGCAAGCTGAGTATGACAGTGGTCACAGTTTCATAGGCAGAAACTTTCTGTGCTTGAAATAAATGAAGTGCTCCAATGAGACAGTGCTCCAATACTTTCATTTGTATAAAGCCAGCTGGCAAGCAGCTGAGAAACTTTATTACTTTGTGGATAGTTCGTACCCTCCTAGCACTGATTCCCATATGTGTCCATTTCCAATGTAAGTCCCATGACTATTTTGGTCCCTTGATGAAGCCTTTTCAAAATTCATCCAGATTTCTTGGAGCTTGGCATGCCTGTGCGCCAGGCACAGCTTTCCAATACCCTTTCTGTACGGCCTAAAAAAAATGTTCTTCAAGCAGGAGGCACTGGAAAATTCTGCACCTTATGGAATGGGGTCACCATGCTGTAAGTATTAACATGGTGAACCCACCCCTTCATGCACCCGCACACTTTGATGTGTGCTGGCATGGAGGAAGAGTGCCGACCCCATGAGCTTAGTTTGAGGGGAGATTGCAGGCAAGGCTTCTGGCACACATCATTGGTGCAACAATTTTGCACCAGTGTCCTGTGACTGAGACTCAAACTTTTGCTCTTTAAGTGACTACTGTAATGTACCAGCTAAAACCTAAGCAATTCACGTACCCCTGTACCTCCATTCTGTCACCTGATGGCAGCAGTGAGATCATCCTTGTAGCACACAGCACTTCTGCCCCATCCTCCCTCCCACCCCTAATGTGCCAGGGCACGGTTGCTACTGACCATTGTAGTATCTGCAGTCCTCCACCATCATCCACATGATAGGTGCACTTTGCACCAACTGTAAGCTGCTGCTCTTGCCACTTGCAAGCCGGCCATTGACTGATATTCCATAGATGCTAGTAGGGTTACTGTCTCCTCGTGGTTGATCCCCCTGTGCATTAATTTGTATCTCTTTCTTTCTAACTCCTGTCGGTGACTGCTCCTCTTCAGTTCAGCGGTGCACATATATACAGAGCACACACACACCTTGAACAGTGCAGCGGACACTCGGACTAAGCAGTCTACTAATTAATTCTGTCATTCTGTGTTGTTTGGGAGTATAGGTGGAATGCGGGTATGGTTTACAAATGTCTGAGATCATAATATCAGAGAAATCAAAACACAGAAACATTTAGAGATGGAGTTAGAACAAAGGTACATCTACTACTGTTAATCAATTGATTATACTAAAATTAATAAGCAATGATAACATTCTGTACCAAACACTTTTGTAGCCTTCTTTTGAAACTGTGCATACTAGATGTCTTGGCAGCAGCTTCTGTCAAGCCATTATATACATGAACCACTTTCTGTGTGATGCACTGTTTCTCAGTGTTAGCTCTTTTAGTATCTTCCCAGAGCCTAGTGCATGCCCCTCAGTGTACTGTCTTGCATTAGTGTACATAAATTTCTATGGTCAATATTCTGATGTCGCTTCAACATTTTTAGATCGGTATCATGTACTCTTTGGAGTTTTCTTTTTTTTTTTAAGGAAAAGATCCCCAGACTCCTCAGCCTTCTATCATAACTCACTCATTTTAACATCCCTAAAAGAACTAAGGGTAGAATTAGTGACACCACTGACTACCCTTTTTAACAAATCATGGGAGGATGGTGTACTACCGGAGGACTGGAGGAGGGTAGAGGTGATTCCCCTTCACAAAAGTGGGAGCAAGACAGAGGCAGGAAACTACCGACCTGTCAGTTTGATGTCAGTGGTAGGGAAAATGATGGAATCACTTCTAAAGGAAAGAATTGTTAAGTTCCCAGAAGCCAGCGGGACACAGGACCCAAGGCAGCATGGAATCACAGCAGGAAGGTCATGTCAGATGAATCTAATAGATTTCTTTGACTGGGTGACCAATGTGGTAGACCAAGGAGGGGCAGTGGACATGGCCTACCTAGACTTTAGCAAGGCATTTGACACAGTCTCACACAAGATTAATATACAAGTTAGCCAGCCTTGGAGTGGGTCCCAAGGTGGTAGCCTGGGTTAAAAATTGGCTGGACAACAGGATACAGATTGTAATAGTAAACAGAGTTTACTTTGAAGAAAGGGGGGGGTTACTAGTGGGGTACCGCAGGGTTCAGTACTGGGACCGGTTCTCTTTAATGTCTTTATAAGTGACATTGCAGAGGGACTGGAAGGAAACGTATGTCTCTTTGCAGATGACGCAAAGATCTGCAACAGGGTTGATAACAGAAGGTGGGGTGGAGAGGAAGACAAGGGACTTGGCAAGGTTAGAGGAATGGTCAACTGTATGGCAGCTTATATTCAATGCAAAGAAGTGCAAAGTAATGTAACTGGGAAACAAAAATCCAGGGGAAGAGTACACAATGAGGGGGAGGTGAGATAATAACAGAAATGGAAAGGGACCTGGGATTAATCATGTCAGATGACCTTAAGGTGGGCAAGCAATGTGAGAAGGCAGTAAGGAAGGCTGGTGGGATACTGGGATGCATAGGGAGAAGCATCACCAATAGAAAACAGGAAGTTGTTATCCCTCTGTACAGACAGTTGGTGAGACCCCATCTGGAGTTCTGCTTCCAGTTCTGGAGACCCCATCTCCGCAAGGACATAGACAGGATGGAGGCTCTCCAGAGGAGGGCAACTAAAATGGTGCTTGGTCTGCACTAGAAGACATACGAAGAGAGATTAAAGAAGCTTAATAAGTATACACTAGAGGAGAGGAGGTAGAGGGGGGACATGATAGAAACTTTCAAGTACATCAAGGGAATCAATAGAGTCCAAGAGGGTAGCATCTTTCAGAAAAAGAGATGTGCAAGAACAAGGGGGCACAATTTGAACATAGAGAGTGGACAGCTCAGAGCTAATGTGAGGAAGTATTTTTTCATGGAGAGGGTTGTGGATACATGGAACAGCCTTCCTGAGGAGGTAGTGGACTCAAAAACAGTGGGGGGATTCAAGAATACATAGGACAGACATAAGGCAATTCTAGTGGGGGCTTGGAGGAAGTAGGCTGTTGGTTAACTAGGATCTGTAGCCTATGCATTAGGTAGGGAAATGGGCAGACTAGGTGGACCAAGTGGTCCTTATCTGCCGTCAAATTCTATGCTTCTATGTTTCTATCCCTTTTATTTAAGTAGCCCTGCAATGCGCCTTTAATAAGTTAGAGTATGAGGAAAGTAGAAAAAGTAGATCATGTCAGAATTATTTGACTGTTTCTGACATTGTGATAATGTCAGATCCTCCGGCAAATCCACAAATGAGGATAAGGGACCAACCAATGAGAAGCATCCAACAACTACTTTAGGAACCACCAGTCAAGCACCAATATTCTCCTAGGCAAATATCATTCTCACAGTACTTCACACCTAATCTACAACAGCATCCTTACTGCAGACAATTGAGATATCGCAACTGCCCTAAGTATGCACTTCACTGTCCTCAACCTCCCCTTACCAGTGGTGACCTTGAGTGCCAGGTTCAACTTTTCCTACCTCATTAATGCCAACTCCTACTTTATGAATGACTCATAGTATAACTTTTGTTTTATGGACATCATCTGAGAAGTTGTACAAAAACTGCTGTTGGAACTTAACATCATCAGAAGTGCAGCGTCAGATAAATTATCTACTAAAGGGTGTTGCAATGCATCTAGCATACCTGATCTCATTCCTCTTTAACCTATCTCTCACCATTGGGCTGATACCAGCAACATGGAAAAAGGAAACCATGACCCCATTACACAGATCTGGTCCACCTCCGAGTCTCCAACCCAGCAACTACTGCCTAATTTCAGTCCTTAGGAAACTCCAGATATGTTGATCCACTGACAACAAATGAACTACATATTCAGTTTGACAGAATACATACTTCTCCCCGGCCCCATCATTCTCCTTCTCTCTCTCTCTCTCTCTCTCTCTCTTTCTGTCATGTTCCTCAAAACACCTCCACCAGGGCTTTCCCTATTGTTGGACATTTACTTAATACAGACAGTGTGTTGCTGGCCTTCTGTACTTACAAATATGTCATAGTTCATGCCCCTCTTGATACTTTCCATGTAGTAACTTTCACCTCCTTGCAAAGGCTTTACAGACAATGTGCATGTGTGTGTGTGGGGGGGGGGTTAGCATCCCACATGGGTAAAGAACTCCCCCTCCATTAGACTTGCTCTATGTTACCTTGCCCAAAAGCCCCTGCTGAAGTCCCATTTCTCTTCTACTTGCACCTGTCCTCACCTTTTGGGTGCCTGACCCGGCTTTACCTCAATTTGTATTATCACAATGCCGTACTAAGTTTGCTCAGTGTACTTTGTATGTTCCATATTTTTGCACTGACCTGTTTTGGATTTTGTTTATTTTTTCTGTCCAGTTTTTAAGGGGTCATGTTCTGTTGTACTCTCTTGTGCTGTTAAGAGTTGCTGCCCGTTTAAAATTGTCAGTAGTAACTGTCAACTGTTACATTTAGCTGTTTGTAGCATCATGTAGCCCTCATAACAACTGCTGTATTACTGTTCTCCCCTGTTCCCCTTCCCCCAGGTCACACCTGGAAATGAGCCTTGGATCAATGCACCTTTCCCAGTCACCACATTTCATATAATAAAATAATAATAATAAACTATGTAAAACTCTGTTGCATGTACAGTATCTCAATGTTTCTCTCAAGGATATCTCTTAGCTAGAAGAAATCTTTACTCAGACACAGATATAACTGAAATCAATAAATTGCATCACTTTAAACACTATAGCAGTCATGCTTCCAGGAATCAACTTGGGTAGTTTTTCAGGATGACCTTTAAAGGAATTTGTTATTCTGTGCCTGCAGAGTTAGTCTTTATACTTTCTCCACTTCTTCAACAAGACGTAATTACACTGGCTTTATATGTATATCATACAGGAATGCTTTCTGAACAAAACAGAATGTTGCCATCACAGAGACAACAAGCCTTTGTGTAAAGCAAATCAACAAAACACAGCGAAGGAAAAAAACTGCTATGGTTCTCAAAAGAGGTGGCAGGAAAGGTTAAGGAGAAAAGGATAGCATTCAGGAAATATAAGGAAACACAGAAGAAGCAGGACAGAGAAATTTATCAGTTAAAGGAGAAAGAGGCTGGGAAGGCAGTCAGAATAGCAAAGGCCCAAACCGAGGAAAGGCTAGCCAACTCTGTTAAGAAGGGGGATAAGACCTTTTATAGGTACATTAGGGAGCGAAGAAAGACCAAAGGAGGGATACTGAGGCTTAATAAAGGGGGAGGGGAATGTGGGTAGAGGGTGACAGTGAAAAAGCAGGGATACTGAACAAATATTTCTGCTCAGTATTCACAAAGGAAGAGGAGGGGGAGGTACCTAAACCAAACAAGAGAAACACTCTGAAGATGGGGGTCAATACCAGTCCATTTACAGAAGAAAGGGTTCTGAAAGAACTAATAAAATTGAAGGTGGACAAAGCAATGGGGCCTGATGGGATTCACCCAAGAATTCTAAAAGAACTAAGGGTAGAACTAGTGACACCGCTGACTACTCTCTTTAACAAATCATGGGAGGATGGGGTGGTACTTGAAGACTGGAGGAGGGCAGATGTGATTCCTCTTCACAAAAGTGGAAGCAGGACAGAGGCAGGAAACTACAGACCAGTTAGTTTGACCTCTGTGGTAGGGAAAATGATGGAATCACTTCTGAAGGAAAGAATTGTTGAGTACCTAGAGGCCAGTGGGGCACAGGACCCAAGGCAGCATGGATTCACAGTGGGAAGGTCATGCCAGATGAATCTGATAGATTTCTTTGACTGGGTGACCAAAGTAGTAGACCAGGGAGGGGCTGTGGACATGGCCTACCTAGATTTTAACAAGGCATTTGATACAGTCCCACACAAAAGATTAATACACAAGTTAACTAGCCTTGGAGTGGGTCCCAGGGTGGTAGCCTAGATAAAAAATTGGCTAGATAACAGGATGCAAAGGGTAGTAGTAAATGGAGTCCACAGTGAAGAAAGGAGGGTTACTAGTGGGGTACCACAGGGTTCAGTACTGGTGCTTTTGATGTCTTTATAAGTGACATTGCAGAGGAACTGGAAGGAAAAGTATGTCTCTTTGCAGACGACACAAAGATCTGCAACAGGATTGATACACCAGATGGAGTGGAAAGGATGAGAAGGGACTTGGCAAGGTTGAAGGAATGGTCAAATGTATGGTAGCTCAGATTCAATGCAAAGAAGTGCAAGGTAATGCACCTGGGAAACAAAAACCCAGGGGAAGAGTACACAATGGGGGTGAGATACTGACAACAGTAAAAATGGAAAGGGACCTGGGGGTAATTATATCAGATGACCTAAAGGTGGGCAAGCAATGTGAGAAGGCAGTAAGGAAGGCTGGGGGATACTGGGATGCATAGGGAGAGGCATCAATAGTAGAAAACAGGAAGTTGTTATCCCTCTGTACAGACAGTTGGTGAGACCCCATCTGGAGTACTGTGTGCAGTTCTGGAGACCCCATCTCCGCAAAGACATAGACAGAGTGGAGGCTGTCCAGAGGAGGGCAACCAAAATGGTGCAGGGTCTGCACCAGAAGACATATGAAGAAAGACTAAAGGAGCTTAATATGTATACCCTTGAGGAAAGGGAGAGAAGGGACATGATAGAAACTTTCAAGTACCTCAAGGGAATCAACAAAGTCCAAGAGGGTAGCATCTTTCAGAAAAAGAGATGTGCAAGAACAAGGGGGCACAATTTGAAGATAGTGGGGGGGACAGCTCAGAGGTAATGTGAGGAAGTATTTTTTCACTGAGAGGGTTGTGGATGCATGGAACAGCCTCCCTGAGGAGGTCATGGAGTCAAGAACAGTGGGGGAATTCAAGAATGCATGGGACAGACATAAGGCAGTCCTAGTGGGGGTAGGAGGAAGTAAGCTGTTGGTTAACTACGATCTTCAGCTTATCTGTTAGGTAGGAAAATGGGCAGACTAGGTGGGCCAAGCAGTCCTTATCTGCCGTCAAATTCTATGTTTCTATGTTTCTATGTTTCTAAAACCACTACAAAATCATTTCCATTAAATATTTTTTTTTTCTAAATCTAAATTTCGAAAGCTTGAAAACAGCTTGCAGTTTATCTGTGATCCAAACTGAAGCAACCAGAAGCATTTCTGTGGTATGAGATTGTGAAGTCATGTGTTTTGGATTGGATTAGGATGTCATTGAGGGCAGCAGTGGGGAAGATGGTCAATAAGGGAGAAATTGTATATGTCTGAGCATGAATATTTCAGTAATGAGCTAGAATGAGAAGGAAAGAAGAGGAAAATGAATGGGTTTTGGATTAAATACTGTTTTTGGAATCAGTTTTATAATGTGAAAGTCTCTCTTGTCATCAAATGAAATTCAAATATTTTCATGAGCAGCCGAATTAAACAGACATGCACATGTAAAGATACCATAAACCTGTCCGCACACACTGTTTCATAGTGTGAGACTATAGGTTTTTAGGGCCCCAAGGTGACTAGTTCTACCACTGTATGCTACACAAATAAAATCAAAAATATCCGCTGCCTGTGAAAAGAACCTCAGTACCTGCTGATGTCATTGGTAAATGCACCACAGTTCAGCTGGAATTCAGATTTGTACTCTTACCAAAAAACAATATGCACAAACATTAATTCTTTGCTTCTCTACCTTATCAAGAGACAATCCCAGTGACTTTCAATCTCTTTCACTGTTGGGACTGAATTAACTCATCAGATCAGATAACATAGTCTGTTACAAATAATAAGCCTGTCTGTGATTGCAGAAGGTTCTAAGTGTGTTCCTAAAGTTAACCTTTGCTTCGCATCATTTCACCTTACTACAGTACACCCAGCTACAGTCTAATCAGATATCAAGCAGATTCACTGAATCAACTGTTTAAGACTGCAACTATGCTTTTGTTGAACAAATTCAGCTAATGAGGGGAAGGGCAGTGGGAATCAGGGGCCTTTAACATGCTCTCCTTCAAACTGTCACAGATGTTGAACCCAGCTTCCTCCAAATGACTCCAGTATCCTGTCTTACCTACTTGCACATCATGGTTTATTAAGACCAGATGAAGCCTTTTCATAATTCATCCAGATTTCTTGGAGCTGGTAAAGTGTTTGTAAAAAACATTTTTATGTTTCCTTGCACTTGCACAAGAAACATTGTGTTACAAAGAACGGCATTTCAGAGGTGTGTCACTGTCTAGCCCAATGGAGGGCAAGCTACATTGGGTTCATCCCTGACAGACCAATGACCACACAAGCTGAGTACACCGGTGGTCACAGTTTCATGGGCTGAAACTTCATGCACTTGAAAGGACTGAAGTGCTCCAATGAGAGAGCATTTCAGTACTTTCATTTGCTTAAAGCCAGCTGGCAAGCAGCTGAGCAGCTTTATGACTTTGTGGATAGTGTCAATTGGCCTGTATGTCACTGTGTTAGTGAAAGTTAACAGGTGGAGGGTGGAGGAGGGAAAAGGTGTTGAACTGCCATAAACAGGGGTGAATACTGGAACAGTCAAAGTGTTGACACTGCCTGTCTCCTCAAAATGACCGATGAGCCATCGAAGGAAACTTCGAGTCCACTGTCACGATGAGGGACTGGTTGATGGGCAACATAGGCAGCAACAGCAGTGGTGAGGAGGAACAATAAGATGTAAGAAGACTCTACCTCCAATTCCAACACGGGGTGCCATTCCTTACTCGCTGGACAAAAATATTACTTTGTTGAAATTGATCTGAGTGTACCTGGTGGAATCACTACCATAAATCAGTAGGAGTGTGAAGCAAGAAGTTGCTGCTATGAACCCAGTCTGCCTCATCATCCATGCTATTATGGAACCACAGTAGCAGTGCACACACGCACGCATGCACATGCGCACGCACACACACACACACACACACACACACACACATCCACCAGTGGAAAAATGGAGAGGCAAGCCTCTTTGTCCACTACCCCTAAGGCTTGCTACAGAATCTTCCAATGGTACTGGAGGAAGACAAAGCTGATTCCACTTTTATTGCATTATACTTATTTAAAACTTTAAGTAAATCCTGACTTTTACCAAAAGTGCCACTACTTCTCTCCCTTTACTACAACTAACATAATACACCTTTGCCACATGCAAAATGCAAGGAAACATTTGGCATTGACAAATGCTTGTTTAGATAATAATCCTCCCCCAACCCTCCAGCACAATCTCCTCTCCTCTCTCTCTCTCTCTCTCTCTCTCATTCCATCCTCAGCAGCAAGAAGCCACTGTTAAAGTGTACTTGTTTGGGGGGGGAAATGGTAACTTTTTTTTGGTATGTCTTTTTTTTGTTTTGGAAAATAGTTATTTGTATTTAGTAGTTTGCTTATGTGTTTTGCCCCCCAGCACAATCTCCTTTCTCTCTCTCTCTCTCTCTCTCTATTCAATTACATCCTCTGCAGTCAAAAGCCACTCTTAAGGGGTATTTCTTATTCTGTAAAACGGTAACTTGTGTTATGTTAAGGGGTATTTTTTGTTTTTGTTTTAAAACTGCTGCTTTTGTTATGTCAAGGATTTTTTTTATAAAATAATAACCTTTGTTATATAAAGGGATAATTTTTTTTGTAAAATAAATGGTAACTTCTGTTTAGTACTTTGTTTGCTTTATATTTGCCCTTTGGCCCTCTCCCTGCAGCACAATCTTCTTCCTCTCTCTCTCTCTCTCTCTCTCTTTCTCTCCAATACCTTCCTCAGCAGCCAGAGGAAGCCCTGTTTCAAACTGTAACTTTATCTTCATTTATTTAGTAATCATTCTTTTTTTTTTTTGCAACCTTGGTTCTCTTTGCTGTAGCACTCAATATCCTCTCTCTCTTCCTTTCTCCTTTCCTCCCTCCCACTCACTCTCAATCCTCTCTATGACTTTCTCCATCTCTGGTCTCACTCTGCACGTGTCGCTGCTCACACCCTCCTTCTCCATCAGTGACTGTTGTGCAGTGCAGCAGTATGTATACTGCTGAGTGATGTCACATGACACCTATACTGCCAGCTACTGCTATTGGCTGGCTACTGCCAGGGTGATGATGGTCCATTTCTGGCCAATTCCCTACTCCCCATGTTGCCCAGTCCCTTCCTGTCTACCCAGCAAGGCACCAGACACTCATCGCATCAGTTCCTCCCATGTCACCCAGTCCTTTCCTCCCCACACACCAAGGCATCAGCTGCTCACTGCATCCCTTCTCCCCATGTCACTCAGCCCCTTTCTCCCCATATAAAGGCACCAGAGGTTCACTGGGTCCCTTCTCCCAGCATTGCCCAGTCCTTTCCTCCCCAACCACTATGACACCAGACACTTAATGTGTCCCTTCTCTACATGTCACACAGTCCCCTCCTCCCCACCTACCAAGGCACACTGACCAGACCACCATAATTGCAGCACAGCAGCTATGCCAATGGACTTTGAACCAGACTCAGCCAACCTTGTCCAAATTTATCTGAGTCCATGGGTAAGTGCTGGGTCAAGGGGGTTCTGATTTTTAAAGAACAGTCTGTCCAGCCCTACCCATATCCACTCAGAGGTAAACCCAGGCTCCTTGAAGGATAGCAGGCCAGGTAGTGGTATATTGAGGCCAGGGAGAGGTGCCTAGGGACATTAGGGGAATTGGAACTGGAGACAGAGAGGGCATATTATATAAATTTTAAAGAAAATTAATTTAATTCTGTTGCTCTACTTGTGTTTTTGTTTTTTTAATTTTGCTGATGACCCTATCCCCTAGTTAATAATGACAGGAGGTTACAAAATAAATCAAGGAAAAACACATTAAAACAGTATTTTATGTCACTTGAAGCAGCTGCTTATTAGAATGTTGAGTGTCATGTATATTGTGTATTAGTTGAAAAAAAGCAAATTTGTGTGAACTTCCATATAAAATATGTAATTATCCTTATCCCTTTAAACACACACACACACACACACATGCACACACACATGCACGCGCACACACACATGCACACACACACACACACACACACATATGCACGCACACACCACACACATACACACACACACACACACACACATGAATATCATGTTATTCAAGCTCTGAATACATCTTTGGAGGTTCTGGTTTTAGAAACTTCCCCTGCCCCCACAACACAACAGACTCATGGAATGCAAAAAGATTCCCAGTGGGGGTGACAATTAAACTAGCACAGATTATTACCAAGGAATATGTTGACAATGCAGCAGTCTCACAAAACAGGAATGATGTTAGCTGGTAAATTACCAGCTTTATTATCTCTAGGATACATTTTTCAATTTTCTCACACACAAGTTTGAGTGGCAGTCGCTGTAGGTTATTTTCTCCATCCTTGGAAAAAGAGCTGTTCCTGGAAGTCATCTATTCTTTATATTAGAAACAAGGAGAGCAGGGGGCCTAGCAGGTGGGCTTGTCACCATGACAGTGATACTGCCAAGACCTCTGTCATTTCACATAAGGTTTCATATAAGAATCATGGTGCAGAAGTTACAGTAATTATGCTTTTGCTGTCATGGTAGTGCAGGGACACCCTATAGTATTCTTTGACTGGGTTACTAAGGCAGTGGATTAGGGACAAACAGTGGATATACTCTGCCTCAATTTCAGCAAGGAATTCAACTCATTGCCACACAGAATGTTGCGGAAGATGTTAGAGGATTGACAGTGGAGTCCATCAGGATGCTATGCAGTGGCACAGATACCTACATGGGAAAAAGGATTAACGGCTGCTAAAATTGCTTCCCAGAGCCTCTTTAAAACTAGGCATTTTTGCATTAATTTGGATCCTTTGATTTGCAAAACTCTAAATAAATACATATTTTATAATGTTATGTAATAAAGCAACAAGACACGACAAGATGTGCGATATTATGGGATACCGGCCTGACTCACGTGCATTGTAAGACAGGAGGCCATAGGCCAAATGACTTCAGCCATCTGAGAAGGGAAGCTATCCTATGATAGCGCACAACTTGGAGTGTATTACTTCGGTTATTGAATGGCTCAATTTTGATTTTTTTGATCGATGGTCCTACTTTCAGAAGGGTCTTATATACTCCGAGATATCATTCTAAATGTGGTCTTGGCCAATCAGATATGAAGATTCGAGGATTTTGACAGAGAGTAAATGATGGCAAAGTGTGGTATACAAAGAAATAATACCATTGAGGTTCAAACAAGTCATAGAGCCACAAACAGAAGGGCAAGTGGCCTTTATGTGCTTCTCCGACCCCAAGATGGTTTTATTTCATGAGTATGCTAGACTTTGTCAACTTTAATTTTTTACACTTCATTAAGTTGGACACTTTTTGCTGTCTCCTGTATTTTACCATAGTGTATTCAGGGTGTGTAGGGCAGCTGTTACATGTGTTATTTAGAGGCTTGTTACTTGTGTTATTATGGGGCTTATTACATGTGTTTTTGGGGTGGTTTGTAATGTGTTGGGTAATAATGTATTATTAAGGTGCTAATAACACATTAATATACCTGTATGTGTGTGTGTGTATATATATATATATATATATATATATATATATATATATATACATGCATATATAGGCATACATTTGCTACTGGAGAGACCTAGTGCAACTCTCAGGGCCAAAAATAAAGTCTGTTTGTTTCTCATGACTATGCCTCTGTTAAGATGCATATATGTGCTACTGTTGATATGCAAAATATAAAGATAGTTAATGAAGTCTATGTTGTGGAAAAATGTATTCAAAGTTAGAATATGAAAAATCTAACGTGGGTAACGTGGTGTCTTACTTATTTAATTTCTAGTTATGTAAATAAAAGCATTGTTTTACAATACCATGGCTTCTGCTTCTGTTTATGGGCTGTTGTATGAATTTTTCATTGTTTATTATTAATTCTGGGGGGAGGAGGCCTTAAACAACAGTTCATCTTAGGACACCATTGTATGTTAAACTTTGGAATATAGCAATTTTGTTGGACTTCAGAATGGCATTTAACATCGTTCCACATAGGAGACTCATGGGCAAGCTGGGCAGGCTGGGACTGGGACATAAGGTGGTGAACTGGGTTTGAAACTGGCTGAAAGGTAGAAAACAGGGTGGTGATAAATGAGATAAAATCCAAAGTAGGGAGGGTGATCATCAGGGTGCCACAGAGTTCAGTTCTTGGACCGGTGCTGTTTAATATCAACATCAGTGACATTGCAAAGGGGCTAGGGGGGAAGATGTGCCTCTTTGCAGATGACACAAAGATCTGCAGTAGGGTGGACAGTCAAGGAGGGGTGGACGGAATGAGGAGGGACCTAGCTAAAAGGGAAGAGTGGTCCAGACTGTGGCAACTAGGATTCAATGCGAAGTAGTGCAAAATTATGCACTTGTGGAACAAAAATCCAAGGGAGGACTGCATAATGTAGGGGGAGGTATTAGCAGTCACAAAACAGAAAAGGGATTTGGGGGTAATCATATCTGACAATTTAATTTACTGGTTGGAGACTTCAATATACCAGACGTGGACTGGAGCATCCCAGCAGCAGCATCAACTAGGAGCAGATTTATCCTGGACTCCCTTCAGGGTGCCTTGCTCAAGCAACTGGTCATGGAACCAACTCAGCAGAAGGCAATACTGGACCTTGTGCTCACAAACAGGGACAGTGTGATGGGGGTAACAGTGGGGGAGCACCTGGGGAACAGTGACCACCAGTCATTGTGGTTTGAAATCACAGAAAGAGCAGAACCAAACCACACAAAAACACGTATCCTGGATTTTAGGGGGGCAGACTTTGGGAAAATGGGGAGATACTTGAAAGAGGCATTAAGGGAATGGGACAGGAATCAGGGGTTGAGGAACAGGGCAGTATTTAAAATGGGATTATAAGAACAACAGAATTATGCATTAAGCAGGTTAGCAAGAGGAAAAGGAAGAGGAGACCATTATGGTTTTCCAAAGAGGTAGCAAAGAAAGTGAAAGCCAAAAGATTGCATTCAGGCAATACAAAAGACACAGGCAGAAGGGATAGGGAGAAGTACCAGGAGAAACAAAGGGAGGCAGGAAGTCAGTAAGGAAGCCAAAGCTCAGACAGAAGAACACATTGCAAAATCAGTGGGTAAAGGGGACAAAACCTTTTACAGGTACATAAGTGAAAAAAGAAAGACAAAGGGAGGGATAGTGAGACTGAAGGGGGAGGATGGGAGCCGCGTGGAGGATGACAACAATAAAGCTGACATATTGAACAGGTATTTCTGCTCAGTCTTTACTAAGGAAGAGGGGGTAATGGGTCTGAAGGGAGTACAAGGGGTGAGAATGGTGCAGAAATGGACACAAGTCCCTTTACACGAGAAAGGGTCCTGAAGGAACTGGAAGTAATAAGAGCTGATAAAGCAATGGGCCAGATGAACACCTAGGGTCCTTAAAGAACTAAGAGGTGGTGGATGAACCTCTGGCTATCCTGTTCAGCCAATCACTGAAACAGGGAGGTACCCAAAGACTGGAGGACAGCAGATGTAGTCCCTTATACAAAAGTGGGAACAAAGAGGAAGCAGGGAACTACAGACCAGTCAGCCTCACCTCGGTAGTGGGAAGATCACTGGAAGCACTACTGGAAGGAGAGATTGGTGGAACATCTGGTTGTCAATGGACTACAGGACCCAAGGCAGCATGGTTTCACCGGGGGAGGTCATGTCAGACCAACCTCATTGAATTTTTGACTGGGTGACTAGGGAGGTGGATCAGGGAGGGCAGTGGACATGGCCTATCTGGACTTCAGCAAGGCCTTTGACACTGTGCCACATAGAAGACTATTACACAAACTGGAGAATATGGTGTGGGCAGGACAGTAGTGTGGTGGGTAGGTAACTGGCTGGGTGGCAGGACACAGAGGGTGGTGGTAAATGGCTGTCACTCCACAGAGGAAGAGTAACCAGTGGGGTACCACAGGGATCAGTGCTGGGACCGGTCCTATTCAACATCTTCATCAGCGACATTGCACAGGATCTAGAAGGCAGAATTTCACTGTTCGCTGATGACACAAAGCTCTGTAACAGAGTAGACACACCAGAGGTGTAGACAGAATGAGAAGGACCTGCAGAAACTTGAAGAATGGTCAAGGGTTTGGCAGTTGAAATTCAATGCAAAGAAGTGCAAGATAATGCATATGGGGCACAAAAACCCTGGCACAATATATCAGTTGGGGGGTGAGGATATAGCATGCACCAAGCAGGAAAGGGATCTTGGGGTTGTCATCTCTGATGACCTCAAGGTAGGGAAACAGTGTGACAAGGCATCAGGTAAAGCAAATGGGATGCTGGGATGTATAGGCAGGGGCATCACCAGCAGGAAAAGGGAGGTCATAATTCCGCTATACAAGACACTAGTGAGGCCCCACCTGGAGTACAGTGTACAGTCTGGAGACCATACCTACGTAAGGACATAGACAGGGTAGAGAAGGTTCAGAGGAGGGCAACAAAGATGGTGCATGGGTTGCATCACAAGTCCTATGAAGACAGGTTGAAGGAATTGAACATGTACTCCCTGGAGGAGAGAGGAGAGAGGGATATGATAGAGACATACAAGTATCTTACAGGGAGGAACAGGGTGCAGGAAAACACTATTTTTAAGCGAAAAAGATGTTTCAGGACTAGAGGGCATGGGATGAAGTTGGAGGGAGGACGATTCAGAGGAAACATGAGAAAGAATTTCTTCACAGAACGGGTGGTGGACAAGTGGAACACCCTGCCAGAGGAAGTGGTGGGGGTGAAACAATCACGGATTTAAGAATGCATGGGATAGACATAAAGGAATTCTAGAGGGCAGGGGTAAGGGGAAACAGACTTCTAGGAAAACAAACTGAACTTACAAGCTCAAATGGGCAGACTAGGTGGGCCATAGGCCCTTATCTGCCGACACTGTCTATGTATCTATGTATCTATGTAATGGTGGCCAAACAATGTGCCAAGGCAGTGGGGAGAGCCAGTGGGATGCTCGGGTGCAATGGGAGAGGTATCACTAACAGAAAAAAAGGAAATCATAATGACACTATACAGGTCATTGGTGAGACCTCATTTGGAGTACTGCATCCTTCATCTCAGGAAGGACATAGACAGGGTTGAGACAGTTCAGACAAGGGCAAGAAAATTAGTACAGGGCCTGTACCACATGTCATATGAGGAGAAACTATAGGAACTCAATATGTACACCATAGAGGAGAGGAAGGAGAGGGGAGACATGATAGACACCTTCAAGTACCTCAAGGGGATTAATAAGGTATATGAGGGAAGACTTTTTCAGAACAGAAGCTGCCCTAAAACAACAAAAGGGCATAACATGAAACTACACAGGAGTAGACCGAGGGACAATGTAAAGAAGTACTTTTTCATGGAAAGGGGTGTGTATGCTTGGAATGACCTGCCCCAGGAGGTGGTTGGGGCAAACACAGCTGGGGGTTTAAACAGGCATGGGATAGACATGAGGAAATCCAAGAGGGGAATGGAGAGGCAGCAGCAGTGGACTAGTAGAGTCAGTAGCAGCTAATTAAAGGTAGGGTATATGGGCAGATTGGATGGGCCTAGCGGTCCTTATCTGCTGTCAATTTCTATGTTTCTAAATCTGTAGACATGTGTTTGAATTCCCTCAGCCCCTGCTTGCATAATGTGTGACCCTGATGGCTAGCAGCTAAACACCACCTTTATTTGCTTGCAGCCTTGATTGTTGACATGGCAAAAGACTATCAACTTTTAATACTTGAAACCCCCTTTTTCTTGCCTTGGGAATGAAACAAAGCAAAAAGAAAGTCATATATATTGAGGTTTTGGTTTGCCTAACTGCCCACCAAATTATTTAAATTATTGTTAACTGTTACTGGAGCTTTAAGAATTTTAATCTGTGCTGGGTGGACTATCAGAAAAAGGTTTGTTACTCTGAGCCTGAAACAATAGGTATGAGAAAAGATGTGAGTTGTCCCATTTACCTAAATGGAACATTAACTGCAAAGCTTGCTTTTGAATAGCACAGTAAGTTTCATACAAGGCATGCTTTCAGTCTGAATGGGGCTGGCAGTATAGCATAGGGGTTAGAGTAACAAGTTGTGAATGAGCTTGGTGCATCCAGCAGACCTGTGTTTTATTCCCACAACCTCCACTTGCATACTGTGTGACTCTGAACAGGTCACTTAACCTCCCCAGTTGCTACCTAGGTCACCCCTGCAAACAGACATGTGTCCCTAGTGGGCCTTGTCTGATTAACAAAGAATAAGATAAAATAAATGGAATTTGAGTCAATTGTTTGATGAGTTTGGATGACTCAAGTTATACATGTGAATGTGCTTTTGGGGGTGCTGGTAACAGTGATCCATTGCTTGGTGGTCTGGCACACTTTCAAGCACACATACAAAGACAATGTTTGCCCAGGTTCCAAACAATTATTTTAACATCTCTTTTCCCAAGAGAAAGCTATGGAGGGCCTTACGTGCAGCACATGGTACACCAAAACATCTCTGAAAAGCAACATCCTTTTTTTGAAATTAAGAAAAAACTCTAACTTTCAAAAAGAAAAGTGTCCTCATGTATAAGTATGTTAGCACTCTGCAGTTACCTTAGGAAAAAAGACGTAAATTACACATTTAAAGCTGTGTTCAGTACAAAGGAAACAGCCACTTTAGCTTCCCCTGTACTGAACATCGACTGGAGCAACTAAACAGCTCAAATGTTACAAAAAGCCAAAAAAAGTAGAAGAGCACTAGCACTGATGGCAACCAGTTACAGGCCAGAGCTGGCTCCTGTTACAAAACTTTATTTTACATCTCTTTTCACCAGAAAAGGCCATGAAGGGCCTTACACACATCACATGGTACACCAAAAACTTACTTAAAAGCACTTGAACATGCCTGGAAATGCATTAAAAAGTTAAACTTTCAAATACAAAGGTGCTTACAGATAAACTTGTAAGAAATCTACAGGCATCTGGGGAAAAAGAGATGTAAATTCAGCATTTAAAGCTGTGAAATGGCACAAGCTTATGTTCAGTACAAAGAAAACAGCCCTCTTAGTTTCCCCTTTACTGAACATCGACTGAAACAACTAAACAGCCTAAATGTTCCAAAAAAAAATCTCAAAATGCAAAAAAGAACTAGCACTGATGGCAACTAAGGGCGAGTCATTGTTCTGTCTTGGCCCAGGTTACAAAAAATATTTTACATCTCTTTTCCCAAAAAACCCATGCAGGGCCTTAAGTGAAGCATACCGTACACCAAGGAGTTACCTCTAGAATTACTGCAGGTGAAACAAGCAATGCAGAAAAGTACAGTTGTTGAAATGGCTGGAAGAGATCACTGAAAGCTGATGTGCATTCGAAGATAAAGCTGGCCGACTGAGTAGCATATGTTCAGTACAAAGGAACACTGTGAGGACGACAAAAGTGCGACTGAAAGAAACCGAGAACTGTGAGTCAAGCCTTTTTAAAGACCTGGGGCTGGATATTCAAACTGCGCCCAAAAAGTGCGCAATAGCAGGAGCAAGCACAAGTCCATTGCGCCCATGCGTAATGGACGCGATACTCAAAAAAGGAGCAAGCCAAATTGCGCCAACAGCTAACGTCTGAATATCGCACAATCTGCGCCACAGCTCAACTAGGAAGGGGAAGCTGAGCAGATATGATGCGCTATGGCACAACAAGGGCTGCCCAGCTGAGCAGCCCAGAGGTGCCATAGCACAAGCAGCAAGCCCCCCAGCAGCAGAGTAATGTAACTGCACAACCAGGGAGGTAGGTAGGGGCCCACCACCCATGCCACAGATGGACACAGGAACACACAGCAGAACTGACAATGTGCCCCACACCCTAAGCACAGCACAACTGGGGGAAGGCTGGAATATCCACCGGCCCATGGGGACAAGCAGACAAAGCACAGCTGGGCCATGGTGCCCCAGCACACCCACCGGCAAGCTGAGACTGCCACACAAGGAGGGCAGACCACCCCGTGCCACACCAGCCGCCCCCAGTGCACAGCACACCCTGCACTGTGACCCCCAGACACCCCCCATGAGCAGTGACCACCACTGCAGGAAACCCCTTGCATACCACCACCCCCACTGTCACACCACAACATGTGTACCACAGAACCATACAAGCCAGCCCCACCATGAGCACCCAGCAGTGGGTGGCAGCACACGGCAATGCAACAATGGCAGACACAGTGCCAACACACACAATCCCCCTGAGGCACAGCTGAGAGACCGACCATGTGTCAGCACAAGAGGTACCCCACACGGGAAAGGGCGTGCCCCTGACACCACCACCAATGAGACAGCACCCTGCACAGTAGACAAGTGTCACATCCTGACCCACCACGAGCCACAGCAGCCAGCACAGACACCCACAGTGGTGTGTGGAAGCATGCATCACACCGGATGCAACACAGTGCAGGGGCAAACACACACCCATACCCACGGGGACAATAACACAGAGATGCAGTAGTGTGGCAACCAAGCCCCCAGTGTGGGCCCATGAAAACTGAGCACACACAGCCTGTAGTCCTCCATGGCACAGGGGTGACACCCACCCTGTGCATGCACTGTGGTCCTGTACGCCACCATCATATGCCTGAGCACAAGTCATAGACAGTGCACAGCCCTGCAACACACCACAAGCCACAGCATGGAGGTGGGACAGCAACTGTGGAGGCCACAGTGTCACCGAGGCAAACATGCACCACACCAGTGACAGGAGGCAACCCAGCATTGTAATGGTCACAGTGGATGACCTGCAGGACAGCCACCACTGACAGCAGCAGCAGACCTTGCAGGCCACAGACATGCAAGGGTGTCAGCTGCACAGGCCAAGGATGGGTTGACAGGGGCACAATGGACACAGAGCATGCACCATGGACCACTACACACAGTAATGCAATGCACAGGGAACAACACACACACACCACAGACACCGACTGATAGCCACTCCCACACCAGAGACACTTCCCCACGCACACACACACATACCCATGACTGAACCACCCCAGATGCCATGCCCACCACTGCAGCTGAGCACCTATAGCCAGCTGCAAATCAGAGACCACCACAGTATTCATATCAAAATATGTGTATTGTAAAATATAAAAAAACAACTATATACAGTGAACTATGTACAAATGAGGGGAAGGGACCGAAACAACGTGGGGGTTGGTAAGGGACAGGGGTGAACATATGGGAGAGGGTAGGTGGGGTTTGAGGGTTGGTCAAAGGGGGGTTGTTGCAGGCAGGTCTTGCAGACATCATCATCCAGCCTGGTCCTTCTCTGCCTGGGGCTGTCGCCTGGGCCGCCTCCTCCCCCGACCTCATGCCACTGTATGCCCCTCAATATGGTCAGGGACTCTTGTGCCACCTGCAGCAGCTCCTGAACAGCCTGCTGGATCTGCAGGAGTATCCGTACACCTAGGACGAGGGATCAGAGTCAATAGGTGTGACTTTCCATCCCCCTGCAGCCCACCCATTATGCATGGCATACAGCCATGTGCCACGCTCCTGTGATGGTGTGCGCCCACCCACAGTGACTGTGTCCATAAGGCATGCCCAACCAGGCAGCAACAGCCATGTGTACCACTGCACACACCCACCGCTCCTTGTCCAGCACAGCACAACAAAGACCATACAGTAACGTGGCTATGCGGTGTGCAGGCAGTGCCACAGCCATGTGCCCAGTGCATGCATGGACCACCATTGACGCACTCCCAGACATGCAGTGCCACTGGACAGTGCTGATTGTCACATGTCGCGTGCATGGCAGTGGTGTCCATGGATGGTGGCCATGCCCTGCTTCCCACCCTGTTACACAGCATGCAATAGTAATCATGGTGTCATGGCACTCACCCTCATTGGGACGTTGTTGTCGTTGGTGTTGCTCCCCGACATGCCCGTGTGCAGCGTCCTCCTCCCTCTGCTGCCACTCCACCATCCTCCTCCGCTCGGCCACGCCTGTGGGAGAAAAAAGGAGAGAAATACATCAGTACAAACCCAAAGCAAAGTCCCCCTTCCCCAATGTGTGTGCCTACCCACCCAGCCAGACTCACCCACCCCATACCCTGTAAACACCACCACAGCCAACCCTAGACTATCCCTCCCCTATGTGCTGGACACATAAGACAGTGTTACCCATATGGACGATACAAGTGTGTAGACGTATCACCCACCTGGACGAGGCACCATGCCCTTCCTGGCACATGACCGCAGAAGGGCAAGTAGCTCCTCACCTAATTTGCATGGATTGCGCTATAAAACTGCGACACTGTTCTGCAGTGGCCATATTCGGTTACTGCAGTTTATTGGTGAGTTGCATGCTGTATGGGGTTCTGGACTGTGGTATCAGGGACTTGCTTTGTACTGCACAGTCACAGGTAACCACTGTCATCCATACAGGCTGAATAATGACCGAGCGAGGTCTGGGTGAGGAGGACTACGATGGTGGGCTGAAGAGGAGGCCCAATTTCACCAAGGCCGAGACGGAGGCACTCTTCGAGGCCTACCTCAATCAGGAGCCACTGCTCAGTGGATGGCAGGGCACCCCTCAGGCCCGTGCTGCTGCATGGGAGGGGGTGGCAAGTGTCGTCAACCTGCACGGCAGCCACCAGCGCTCCATGCAGGAGCGTAAGAAGAAGATGGGTACCAACAGGAGGAGGGTGAAGGAGAAGGTGGCTACTATCAGGGCGGCACGTGCTGCAACAGGCGGGGGCCAGCCGGAGGTGGTGCAGCTGACACCGGCAGAGGACAGGCTCGCTGCAAGCATGCAGCACAGTGCCATTGAGGGCATTCCAGGAGGTGGCTTCCAGACAGGTGGTAGCCCATCACTGCGTGGTAAGTCATGGTCTTTTGGGGGGGAGGGTAGATCACATGCACTAATGTGACCTTAATTTCTGTTACAGATCCTGCGCATCTGCAGGGGTCAGTGGTGGAGGGCCTGTCCACTTCAGACAGTCATCTGGAGTTGGAGGAGGGACCATCCACCTCCACAGGTACCCGGCGAGCATTGCAACAGTGGGTCCGCCTGGCTGTCCACACTGATGTCATTGAGACAGGTGTGGGGGAGGCCCTTCCTGTGTCTCAGCGTTCTGGCATCCAAGAATGCCAGCATGCTGTGGCTGTGGCTGTGGCAGAGACCTGCACCAATGATGAAGACACGACCGTTATGGGCAGTGACATGTGTGTGCCATGGAATGGACACACAGCAGGCCAGCTCACGCCCATGGACCTGGCTGGTTCCAACGTGTGTGCCAGCGTGTCAGCACAGCCCCAGGCTGTGCCTGTCAGCACCAGTGGGGCAGCACTGGTGGCTGGTCAGGACACTGGGACTGTTGTGGCCACAGCAGCGGAACAACTGATCCCTTGGGCACAGCAGGTGGAGGGGCAGGAGCAGCAGTCACCCACCGGGACTGGGGGTTCAGGGTTCAGCAGTGGCGTCTGTGCACCGCCTGTGGATTTGCCCATACCTGGTCCTGGTGAGCAGCGCCCACCCTCAAAGGGTGCTGATCATCAGACCCTTCCATACCCTGATAGACAGGATGCCGAGGTGGCAGACGACCTCTTTGAGAAGCACACCCGCCTACTGCAGGCATCAGTACAGCAGCAGATGCAGTTTGCAATGTCCGTGGAGGCACTGTGTGTGGCTCTGGAGTGGGTAGAGGAGCAACACAGCAGGGACACCGATAGGATCCTGTCATGGATTGACCATTTGCGGGAGGATGTGACCAGTGCCATTGACAGGCAAACACAGGCGTTGATCGCTGTCATGGCCACAATGGGCACACAGTCAGGTGCCCATGTGTCGATCACACCACGCAGTTCGCTATCCACTCCCCATTCCCGGCATCATGCTACACCCACCCTGTCGATGCCAGGTTCAGCTGTGGGCATCCCAGGCACTCCTGGTGCAGGTATGTTCGGTGTGCTGCAGACCCCTGTGCGGGCACTGTCGCTTTCACGCAGTGGAACCCCTGGTGGACCATTGGTGCCACTCCATGAGGCCTGTGGTCAGCCTGCCAGTGCTGCTGGGTCTCAGCGGGGCCGCCCATGCATCCAAAGTGGACGTGGCACTGTGCCGCAAGACTGACCTGTCTCCCAGCGCAGGCACTGTCTGGTGCTGCCCTGTGTGCATTGTGTGTTTCAGTGGCAGTGCATGGGTGGGTGCCCGGCCCTGCACACAGACACACGGTCCACCTGCACACCCTTCCGACTGCTGTCCACAGGTACGTGTGCATGATGATGCCTGCATTGCGCTGTACACCAAAGTGCGATGGTGCCCAGCATCTGACACATGCACATAGACAGTCAGTGGATGTGGTGGCCTGTGGACATGTGTGTTGCTAGTGTTTGTGTTCCAGCTCTGTTTTGCACCTGACCCCAGTGCACTTTGTGCCTATTGTGTGTGCATGTGTGTGTGTCCGTCCATGTGGCGTGTTACTGTTCACCCCTCCCTGGTTGTATGTGTGCTTCTGTGCCCTGCCACATCCCTTGCCAGCATGCACTCCTGGTGTGTTTCCATGCATGTATGTGGGTTGTGCCCTAGCCACTGGTGGTTGCACATGGCACCATGACTTACCTGTGTTGGCTGAAGTGCTCCTCTGTGATGGTGTCCCGGTGCAGCTGTGTCAGCCGGATCAGTCGGGGGTTCCGTCGGCCAAGGGGGGACTGCCTATCCCCATCGTCATCGGCGTCACCATCGTCCCCATCGCTGTCCCTCTCTTTGACCTGTACAGCTATCCCACAGTCTTTGACCATGTTGTGCAGGATGCAACAGGCCAGGAATATCCTACAGGCCTTTGAGAGGCTACACTGTAGGGCACCGCCAGAGGTGTCCAGGCAACGGAAACGCTCCTTCAGCATCCCAAACACCCGCTCAATGATGTTGCATGTGGTGGCGTGTGCCTCATTGAAGCGTTGCTGTGATGGGGTCATGGGCTGCTGGTAGGGTGTGAGCAGCCAGGGACAAAGTGGGTATCCACTGTCACCTGTGTGGAGATAGTGAAGGTTAGTGTCTTGCTCAGGCTCAGACTGCCCAAGCCCTGTGGGCCACACCCATGGCACCTCTGGCTTACCCCTCATTGCCCACAATATGTCAGTTCTACACACATACTCACCCACTAGATGACCTGTGGGGATGTCCCCACTCTCGAATCGGTGGCACAGTGCTGACTGGTGCCAGATGAAGGAATCATGTGCTCCCCCAGGGTGCGTGGCACAGACATTGATGATGCACCCACTGGCATCACACACCACCTGGCAGTTGACACTGGCATATCCCTTCCGATTCATGTAGGTGGCCCCATCGGGGCCAGGTGGTGTGAATATGGCCACATGGGTGCAGTCTATCACCCCTAGCATGCCAGGCATACGTGCTACCCTGTGGAACTCCTGTATGTTTGCTGTGCACTCCGCCGCAGTGCTGGGGAAATGGATGTACTCCACAGCATGTGGCAGCAGTGTGCTGAGGAATTGGGTGAAGATGCGTGACATGGCCGACTGTGTTATGCCTGTGGCATCCCCTGTTGGTCTCTGGAAGGTACCCGTGGTGAGCAAGCACATGCAGGCTGTTACCTTTGTCTCCACTGACAGAGCATGACTCCGTCGTGTGGGTGCCTGCATCACATCACTGCACAGCTTACAGAGCCGCCTCAGTATTGCCCTCTTCAGGTGGTACCGGCCCACAATCTCAATATCTGTGTACAGCTCAAAGCTGGTGTGGGCTCGGTACTGCCTGTTGGGGGCATACCGCCGACGGGCTCTTCCACGGCCACGCCCCCTGCAGCATGCCTTCTCACCCCCCTCATTACGGCATCCATGTGAAAGGTGGCACTGTCCATGTCCCAGGCTTGTGTCCCCCCCCAGCTGATGTTGCTTTGTTCCCCACTGTCCTGACTGCTACCTCCCCTGCACCGGTACACCTACTGGCCTCTGCACTCTGTGGCCCCACACACCTTCCCTTGCCCCTCTTCTGTGGTGTGGTTTCCCCTGGCCTGCCCTCTTTCTCCCTGTTTCCCTGTGCCTGTCTCTGCCTCTGTCTCATGTGGCTTCCCTCTAGCATTCTTGCGCCTCTTCCTTGCTCCTTTTTATTTTGGCTCATTTCCGCTATGGCGCAACTTCTTCCTGCTTCACTGTTGCGCATTGCGCAAGTCTTTGAACATCACACTGCGCCCTTTATTCATGGTTCCACCCCCTTCAGTTGCGCATGCCTTCATTATCATTGCACTGTTGCTCAGCATGTTTTCAGTGGCGCAACTGCCTCCTGCTGAATATCGCAGAATGGCGCATTTTCTGACTTGCGCTGGCGCAACCCTATTGCGCATTGCGCAGCCCTTTTGAATATCCAGCCTCTGGTGGATGACAAAATCAGGTGCAGATGTATACTTTCCATTCTCATTTGTCTGGACTGCAGCTAGGACAGAACCCTACATGGGTAAATGTGGGACACTAAGAAGGGATCACCGCAAACTGTAACAAGCATTTGTCAATGCCAAATGTTGTCGCCTGTCATTGGCATTGGCAGTGCCGGAGATAGAGATGCATAATAGGAATGGCAGTGAAGTATTGAAGTGATTCCAACCCCACCCCCACCCTGTAGAGAGCGACAGGCATTGGGGTGTGCCTTTGGGTCATCAGCTATAACGCTCATGCCATTGTACCTCACCCTACCCTGTAGACACTGACAAGTGTCGGGGGGGTGCTTTGGTGTCTTTGGGTGTTATACTTATCCTATTCCATAAGGAAATATTCTGATGTGGGTGCAGTATAGGAGCGGGATCAACTTTGTGGCCGAACAGTGCAAGGCACACCATGATGACTATCAGTGGCTGCAGGGTGGGGGTGGGGGGGCGGAATGGCATGAGCATTACATCCAATGATCCCAAGTCACACCCCCGATACCTGTCAGTCTGTACCAGGTGGGGTGCTACAGTTGGAAATCCTAACACCGTAGGTATGTGGTGGTAGTTTCACTCCACATTTTCAACATGGGCTGCTTGTCAGGCCACCTCATGAAAAGTGGTACAATCACTTTGTTAGCTGAAAGGTGGTTTCGCACAGCAGCTGTGCCATTTGGCGACAGAGGGACAAAAACACATTTTTGGGCAGGATATGGAGAATGACAACTGTATCGTTCATGAGGAGGCGTAAAAAAATGGCAATATTGAAAATCTGGAGTGACAATATGAAATATTGGTGAAGCAATGAGCATGCATACAAACTGCGCAACACACTTCTGTAACCCAATTATTTTTGGGAGTTTGGTAGCTGCATTTGTAACATAGGCATTTTGGGACCTCGCCTTATGAACAGTGGCACTGCGATTTTGTTAATCTGTCCCAAAAGTTGATTTCCCACAGGTACCATGCCATTGTGCACCACAGGTGCGGAAACACATTTTGGGCAGGATGTGAAAAATGACAGCTATACTTTTCATAAGGAGGTGTGAGAAAATGCCACTGTTGAAAATCTGGCATGGAAATATTGCAAATTTGTGAAGTTACAAGGGTGTGTGGAAACTGCGCAATGCACACTTGCAACGCAGTCATTTTATGGACTTTCAGCACCAAATTTTCAACATAGGCATTTTAGGACCTCTGCTCATAGACAGTGTCACCGTCATTTTCTCAAACTGTCCCAAAAAGTGATTTTGCACAGCGATTGCACTATTCTGCGCCGGACATGCGAAAACACATTTCGGGCAGGATATGTAAAATGACAGCTGTACTGTTCATCAGGAGGTGCAGAAAAATGGCAAGTTTGAAGATCTAGAGTGAAAATATTACAAATTCATGACATTATGAGCGTCCGTAGAAACGTAATGCACGCTCGTAAAACAGCCGTTTTTGGTAGTTTTGTCACCAAATTTGCAACATAGGCTTTTTGAGAGCTCTCCTCATGAACAGTTGCACTGTCATTTCATTACTCAGTCCTGAAAGGTGATTCCATGCAGTGACCGCGAAATCACCTTTCCAGACCGGGCGAGCTCCCAGCATGCCAACGGAGCCTTGTTCTTTTTGGGGACAGCTGTAGCCGATGGGGATTGGGCAGCCCTTCAGCACACAACAAAAGAGAGGGGGTTACTTTATGCTGACGGAGACTCGGCACCCCCATCGGCACACAAGGAAAGTGGGGGGGCAAGAGCCGAGGGGGATTGGGCACCCCCCTCGGCATGTAACAAAGGGGGGATTCTTTATGCCAATGGGGAGGGGGCCCCCCCATCAGCACATACATTGGGGGCAGGGTAAGCCAACAGAGGAATTGGGCACCCCCGAAGTTGGCAGTTTGGCGGGCAATGTGCCGCCATGTTTGTGTTTCCAGGTAAGCACGTCGGGAGGTCTGCTGTGTGTGACAAGCTTTTCTCGCATTACAGTGGACCTTTCCTTAGATGTGCTTGCCCGGATGGTGTGGTGCCGGCATGCAGGCTGATTAGAGAATGAGGGACGTACTTACTGATGCATGCCCTGCATTTACCCAACAGTGACCACGCCTCCAAAACTGCACTACCACAAGATGTTGGCTGCACAAGTGTGCCAACATAAAAATGAGCAAAAAATAAAACTTATACAAAGAAATTAATTTTAAAATATGAAAGGGGACCTGAAAGTGCATCATTGCAGAGAGCTGCACTGAAATCGCACAGCTCTAAAATAAATGGATAACACCACTCCAGCAAGGCATATAAAGGACACTTTATGTTGTGAACGTAAGAGGGCAATCCAAAGTGGAAAAAATTGCAAAAATACATTTATTTAATCAAAGTCTCTAAGTAGGAGGATACAACATGTTATCTAGCAATGAATGGAATCAAAGTTTGTTAAGCAGAGCACTGTGTGCATGCAAATAATTACAATACAATTTGTGATAGGCAGAAATGTCACAAAATGGATGCCAATTTAAGATAGTGAGAAGGCAGTTGAAGGCTATAGCAAACAAAATCAAATTCAACAACAGGTCATGTTATGCCCAATATGTCTCATGACAGATAACTACAAAACAGAGATTGAATAAAAGCAATATAATACTGTTTTAAAAAATTACAGGGTAAAATTGTGCATAAGGTATGAATCTCTCCAGTACTGTACACAGAGCTCTATATATATATATATATATATATATATATATATATATATATATATAATATATATATATATATATATATATATATATATATATATTATGGTAACATGACAGTGCTACCATAGTTAGCTTGAGAGCCATTTCTATGTTAAACCCCAAAACTTTGCACCTTAATAACTTTGCAACCGTTTGATGGATTTGCCTGAAATTTGGAATTTATGATCAAGAACCATAGGCCTTGGGATCTGCTAAGTTTTGTACCAGTTGGATATACAGCTGCGGAGTTATTAAGTGTGATCTGTGCGCGCTTTTACGCTTTTCTGGAATTCTGTGGTCGCGACTACAGGTCGTACGGTTTGTGTGACCGGCCCGAAATCTTCAGGGAACGTGCAGCCATGGTCCCCGATGTGCCTTTCAAAGATTTTGTGAAAAAATATTAAACGGTTCAAAAGTTATTCAAAAAACAGTTTCCCATTATAAGTCAATGGGAAAAGTTAACAAAAAGTTCAACACTTTCGCAAATGCATTTTTACTTTCGCAAATGGGCCTGTTACTTTCGCAAATCGGCCATTTTGTTTTCAGTTGGTGATCAGAAAAATGGTTGGCATTTAAATTTGGGACCCTCTAGCAACCTAATTTTTTTTGTATTCACCTAGTCGGGCCCTGAGGATGCTTGCCATGTCTTTATTTTGTGGTAAAACACCCCAGAAATATGTTTTTCAAAGTTCTGGAAAAAGTACTTTCGCAAATTACTTTCGTGCTCATGAAAATGTAGCAAATTTTTGCGAAAGCTTTCGCAAATTGCGACAGTAATTTTCTAGTCTGTGGGAAAATGACAGCAATTCTTTGGCACTGCACTGCAAAATAACCGTTGGGAGTTTTGGGCTGAAATTTGGAGGGAACGCAGCCGACATCTCACAGATGTGCCTTTCAGTGTTGTATTGAAAAAAATATTACACGGCGGCAAAGTTATGGCACTCCAAAGTTGACAGTTTTTCCCATAGGATAACATTGCGGCGCCCGAAGCATTACATGAATCCTTTGACACCCTGCTGCAAAATAACGGTTTGGTCTTTTTTCCTGAAATTTGGAGGAAGACAGCCAACAGTACACAGATGTGCCTTTCAGTAGTTTGGTGAAAAAATATTCACATGGCGGCAAAGTTACGGCACTCCAAAATTGACGGTTTTCCCATAGGATAACATTACTGCCCGACACTTAACAGAAATCATTTGGAGCCCTGCTGCAAAATAACGTTTGGTCTTTTTCCTGAAATTTGGAGAAGACAGCCAACAGCCCACATATGTGCCTTTCAGTAGTTTGGTGAAACAACATTACAGGGAGGCAAAGTTATGGCGCTCCGAACTTTTCTTTTTTCCATAGGATAACTTTACTGCATTCGCCGCGCCTTTCAGGGCCCGTATCTCGAGGAAGCGGTGCGAGATAATGGACTTTTCGATGGAAAATTTCTCAAGATTCAAATTAGCCAGGACAGTTGTAAATAATATGACTTTTAAATTTTTTCTCATATGACGGTTCCTGAGATATAATGTATTTAGTATTCCAAGATCTCATTTTCTGCGCGAAACTCATTATTTTGCATACATTATTTGTACTCACTGTCTTTCTCAAAGTACGGGTTTGGGGAAAACCAGCCTGTGCGCTTCACATTACTGTTACTGTTGCCCTTTCCACTTGTGGATCTGTACCGCTTTCACTTACCATTGACGCCTTCGCGCCACCATGTGCGCTATCCTTATGCTTTCATTTGCGCTATGCTTTCTGTTATTTTTGCCATTTCTGTCTACAGTACTGTTTATCTTACTGTTTCACTTTACATCACCATGCCCATTGACATTTCTGTTTGCAGGCACCATGTTACTATGTGACAACACATCATGGCAGGACCATTCCCGCTCACGCCACCATGTGCGTTACCCTTTCTGTTCTCATTAGTGCTTGTGTTACCATGTGCGCCACTGTTAGCATTTCTGTTTGCGTTGCTGTCCCTGTTAGCATGCCACAACACATCATGTGGCGGGAGCACAGGGCCCTTTCCCACCAACATTACATTCACTATTTCGTTATCATTCTCAAGAAGGGAAAATAGAACAAAAACTCCGTTTAATGCATTAGTTAGGGTTGTTCCTGGCGACAAAATTGAGGAAATTAAGCTGTTAGGGTTGAAAACCCCTTGGACCCCACACCCCCAACCGGCATTGGGGTGCGCATTGGGATCGTGGTCCAACTCTCACCCACTTCTCCTGTACTTCTGCTGCTTTACACATGTCATGGGGTGAGAGTTGGGGCTGATGATCTCAAGCGCACTAATGCCGTGAAAGGCGGAAAGTCAAGGGTTTTCAACCTAAATTTCACTTTGTCGCTAATGAAATAACCTAACTATGCATTAAACTGAGTTTGCCTCTAATATATATATATATATATATATATATATATATATTAGAGCAAAAACTCAGTTTGATGCATCAGTTAGGGTTGTTCCACAGCGACAAAGTGAGGACATTCAATGTTAGGTTGAAACCCCTTGCACCCCTCCAGCCCACCCCCGCAACTGGCATCGGTGTGCGTGTTGGGGTTGTCGCCTAACTCTCACCCCATCACATGTGGAAAGAAGCTGAGGAATAGGAGAATGGGGAGAGTTAGGATCGACGACCCCAACGTGCACCCCGATGCCAGTTGGGGGTGGGCTGGAGGGGTGCAAGGGGGGTTTCAACCCTAACATCAAATTTCCTTGCTTTTGTCGCTGTGGAACAACCCTAACTGATGCATTAAACTGAGTTTTTGCCTCTAATTTCCCTTCTTTTTGAGAATGATAATGAGAAATAGTGAGTGTAATGAGGCGGTGGGAGCGTGGGGCCCTCCCGCCATGTGATGTCTTGTCACATAGTAACACGGTGCCCGCAAAAGCAAATGGTAATGCACATGGTAATGCAAAGCAAAACAGAAAGAGAAACAGTACTGTAGACACAAATGGTAACAATAACGCAAGTGCAAATGAAAACGCAAAGTGTAACGTAACGCACATGGTGGCATAGACGGGAATGGTAAGTGAAACAGCTATGGAACCGCAAGCAGAAGCGGTAAGGGTAACAGTAATGCAAGCGCACAGGCTGGTTTTCCCCAAAAGCGGCATAGAGAAAGACAGTGAGTACAAAGAACGTATGCATAATAATGGGTCTCGGAGTAGAAAATGAGGAGTTGGCATACTAAATTGCTTATATCTCAGGAACCGTACGATGTAGAAAAAAAAATTAAAAGTCATATGATTTATGACTTTCCTGGCTAGTTTTATACTTAGCCCCCATTAGGGGGCAAAGCATTTTTCTGATGAAAAGTCCGTATCTCGCACCGTTTCCGAGATACGGGCCCTGAAAGGCGCGGCGAACACTGAAATGTTATCCTATGGGAAAAAAAGAGAAGTTCAGAGTGCCATAACTTTGCCGCCCTGATATATTTTTTCACCAAACCACCAAAAGGCACATCTGTGGGATGTTGGCTTTCTTCCCTCCAAATTTCAGTCTAAAAGACCAAACAATTATTTTGCAGCAGGTGGCAAAAAATTCCTGTCATGCAGTGGACGCCTCAATGTTAGTCTATGGGAAAAAGTGTCAACTTCGGAGTACTGTAACTTTGCGTCCATGCAATATTTTGTCACCAAACCATCTAAAGACACATCTGTGAGTTGTTGGCTGCCTTCCCTCCAAATTTCAGCCCAAAAGACCAAACTGTTCATTTGCAGCAGGGTGGCAAAGAATTCCTGTTATTTTGGGCATAGTGTCGCAAAGAAGTGTCGTGATTTGAGACAGTTTTCGCAAAAATTTGCGACACTTTCATGAGTGCGAAGTTACTTTATTACACCACTTTTTCCATAAATTGGAAAAACATATTTCTAGGGTGTTTAACCTCAAAATAAAGACATGCCTAGCATCCTCAGGGTCCAATTAGGTAAACACAAAAAGAATTGTGTTGTTACAGGGTCCCAAATTTAAATGCCAAGCATTTTTTTGATCACCAACTGAAAACAAAATGGCCGATTTGCGACACTACTAGGGCCATTTGAGACACTAAAAAGTGCATTTGCAACAGTCAAACTTTTTGTTAACTTTTCCCATTGACTTATAATGGGAAATTGTTTTTTGAATAACTTTTGAACCATTTAATATTTTTTCATGGAATCTTCAAAAGGCACATTGGAGACCCCAGCCACACGTTCCCTGAAGTTTTCAGACCGGTCGCGCAAATCGTTCGACCTGTAGGGACGAGCAAAGAATTCAAAAAGAAACGCGGACGCAGATCACGCTTAATAACTCTACATCCATATATCCGAACTGTACGAAAGTTGGCAGATCCCAAGATGTATGGTTCTTGATCACGTAGTCCAAATTTCAGGCAATTCCATTGAACAGTTGCAAAGTTATTAAGGTGCAAAATTTTAGGTTTAACATGTAAATGGCTCCTCAACCCTAACTATGGTAGCACTACCGTGCTACCATAATATATATATATAATACATATATATATTGCTTTTGACTTATTGTGTGCTGCCTGTTGCTATCCTGTTTTTAATTTTTATTGCATTTATTGTATAACACCCTGAGCCTTTGTTAAAGGGCACAATAGAAATAAAATTGCCTTGCCCTTGCCTTATTAGGTATTAATGTTTTTTTAAGGTGTCAATAATGCATTAATACAGTGTAATTAGCAACTGGCATCATAATTCGCTAATTTCCTACCATCATATATGGGGAAATATGGCTATGATGGCTTTTTCTATGGCGAGTGCCCAACCATGCATAATAGATAGATAGATAGATAGATAGATAGATAGATAGATAGATAGATAGATAGATAGATAAATAAATAGAGATGAATAAAATATATAGTAAATTTTACCTATCGGTTGGTAATGTACTACTGCAAAAAAGGGAGTAAATACAATATTGGAATGTATCAGGAGGCAGTAGATATTCCCAGCTATTTAAGCTGGTGAGTAGAAGCAGAAGTAGATGACGTGCATGCATACTGAGGGAGGGAGGCAAGAAAGATAAGGGGAAACTTTGCATTACCTCACACAGAGCATGGTTAATATGTGAAATATCATACCTAATGAAGTTATGGAAGCTAGCATTATAAAAGCCATAAAATCTAGCAAGACTAAACAGATTTGTGACAAAGAGAATGGCATTTAAGGTTATGTAACATGAGTGTCGGTAGTATTGTAGCTGCTGAGCTTGAATGTGAGGCTGTACTCAAATTGGATTTAGTCACTGTTGGACAGCAGGAGAGAAAAACAAAATAGACTCTAAGTCCCTTCTGCCACCACAGTATTATAATACTATGTCACAATGTATTGCACAGGATATGCCCATACTTGGATGAAAGTTGCTTGTTACTACTATGGCTGCATGACTAGAGACACTAGGGAAGGGATGTTATTGTGCATGGATGCTAACTTATCTATAGTATAAGGATAAAGCATAGAGTGCTAAGTAGAAATTATGGATAGTGTAATATATGATAGCAGCCAATTATTTTTTTATACTGGTGAATCTGGAAACATTTCAGTTAAGCTTCAATACAAAACAAGCATTTGCCAATGCCGAATGTTTGCTTGCTGGTATTGGCATTGATAGTGCAGGAGTTAGAGAGATGCATAATAAGAATGGCAGTGAAGTATTAAACTAATGCCAACCCCCACCCCTACCCTGCAGAAGCTGACAGTCATTTGGGGGGATGCCTTTGGGTCATCAGCCATAATGCTCACACCATTCCACCTCACTCCACCCTGCAGACACTGACAGGTGTTGTGGTGTGTCTTGGGTTCTTTGGCCATTACGCTCACCCCATTCCATAAGGAAATAAGCTCTGATAGTGCAGTAGAGGAGAATGGGGTGAACATTATGGCTGAATACCCCAAGGCACACCTCAATACCTGTCACTGCCTGCAGGGTGGGGTGGGGTTGAATGGCATGAACATTACAGCTGATGACCCCAAGTCATACCCCCGACACCTGTCAGTTTCTACAGGGTGGGGCGTTCTGATTGAAAACCCTATGCCCCAGGCATTTGTTGATATTTTCATTCCAAATTTTCAACATGGGCTTTTTGGGACCCCACCTCATGAACAGTGGCACTATCATTTAGTTATTCAATCCCAAAAGGTGATTTCACACAGCAACAGTGCCATTTGGTGCCACAGGTGCAAAAATACATTTTGGGCATGATGTGAAAAATGACAGCTGTACTGTTCATAAGGAAGTGTGAAAAAATGGCAATGTTGAAAATCTAGACTAAAAATATTAAAAATTTGTGAAGTTACAAACGTGCATAGAAACTGTGCAATGTGTGCCTGTAACGCAATCATTTTTATGCTGGCACGCTTCCGCAGCCAACATTGTAGGACAGTTCAGCTTTGCAGGTGGGGTTGCTGTTGGGCAAATGCAGGGCATGCACCAGTAGGTGCATCCCTCATTCCCCAATTAGCTAGCATGCAGGCGCCACACCATGCATATATAATGTGGCAAGCACATCTAAGAAAAGGTCCGCTGCAATCCGCGCAAAGCTCGCCATACGCAGCGGACCCTTCCTACGTGCTCGCCGACATTATGAGCATGGTCAGCGATCAGGTGGCTGCTCAACTCCTGCCGACTTCAAGGGTGCCCAATCTCTCTGTCAGTTAACCCCCCCTGCTTTCTTTGCATGCCGACGGGGGAGCCCACCCCATTGGCATAAATCCCCGATTGTTGAAATGCGGTGCCCAATCCCGGCTTGCCTCCTACTTCCTTTGTGTGCCGATGGGGGTTCCCAATCCCCATCGGCATTACTTCATCATCCCCTCCCCTGTTGTGTGCCGATGAGGGTGCCCAATCCCTATCGGCTCCATACACCCCAAGCAGTTAGGTGGCACGCTGGGAGTCCACTCCAGCGTGCCAAATCCTTCGGGAAAAAAAACTGTCCCACAATGTTTTTTTCTTCCTGTAAAATGAAAACAGTCCTCATAGTCTCAATGCCCCCTCTCCCCGCACCCACCTCTGCGCACCCTGCCTCCCCTCATCCCCCTCACCACATACTTACCTGCGGAGTCAAGCACGACGACCTTTGGTGGACCAGGAACACGTCTGGACTCTTCAAAGCCGACCGTGAACTGAAGAAATGCCAGTAAGCTGTATAATGGAATGAATAGGTGTTTTTTCAACTTTAATGCATATCTCGGACATTTTTTGAAAATTTTAGCCTCAAACTTTCAACATGGGGTTTTTGGGACCCCTTCTTATGAATTCTTGCACTGTCATGGTGTTATTTGGTCCCGAAATGTGATTTCACAGTCACTGCGTGGAATCACCTTTTGGGAACGAGTAGTGAAATGACAGTGCCACTGCTCATGACAGAGGTTCTCAAAAAGCCTATGTTGCAAGTTTGGTCGGAAAAAATCCAAAAAATGACTGTTTTATGAGTGTGCATAACAACTGCACAATGCACACTTGTAAGTTAACACATTCACACTATTTTCACACCAGATTCTCAACATTGGCATTTTACCACACCTTCTTGTGAACCGTACAGCTGTCATTTTTCACATCCTGGCCGAAATGTGTTTTCGCTCTTCTGGCACAGAATAGCACAGTCACTGTGCAAAATCAGTGTTCAGGACACATTATGAAAATGACAGTGACACTGTTCATGAGCAGAGGTCCTAAAATGCCTGTGTTGAAAATTTGGTGACAATACTCCATAAAATGACTGTTTTACGAGTGTGCGTAGCAACTGTGCAATGCACGCTCGTAAGTTAGCGCATTTGCAATATTTTCATGGCACATTCTCAACATTGGCATTTTACCACACCTTCTTGTGAACCGTACAGCTGTCATTTTTCACATCCTTGCTGAAATGTGTTTTCGCACTTCCTCCACAGAATAGCGTGGTCGCTGTGCAAAATCACTGTTTGGGACACATTACAAAAATGACAGTGACACTCTTCATGAGCAGGAGTCCTAAAATGCCTGTGTTGAAAATTTGGTTACAATACTCCATAAATTGATTGTGTTATGAGCGTGTGTTGCATAGTTTGCACGCACGCTTGGAAGTTCGTAAACTTATAATATTTTCACTCCACATTTTCAACAGTGCCATTGTTCTACACCTCCTAATGAACAGTATAGCTGTCATTTTTCACATCCTGACCAAAATCTGTTTTTGCAGTTCTGGCACACGATAGTGTGGTTGCTGTGGAAAGCTCGTGCTTGAGACACATTATGAAAATGGCAGTGACACTGTTCATTAGCAGATGTCCTAAAAGGCCTATGTTGAAAATTTAGGGACGAAAGTCAATAAAATGAATGTTTTATCAGTGCGCATTGCGCAGTTTACATGCAAGCTCGTAGCTTTGTGAATTTGTAATACTTTCACTACAGCTGTTCATCAGTGGCATTTTTCCATACCTCCTTATGAACAGTACAGCTGTCTGAAATGTGTTTTTGCACATCCGGTGCAGAATTGCACGGTCACTGTGCAAAATCAACTTTTGGGACACTTTGAGGAAATGACGGTGACACTATTCATCAGCAGAGGTCCTAAAATGCCTATGTTGAAAATTTGGTGGTGAAAGTCCAAATAATGACTGTGTTGCAAGCGTGCATTGTGCAGTTTCCATGCACCCTTGTAACTTCATCAATCTGCAATATTTTCATGCCACATTTTCACCACTGGCATTTGTGCACACCTCATTATCAACAGTCCAGCTGTCATTTTCCACAGCCTGCCCAAAATGCGTTTCCACAGCTCTGCCTCACAGTGGCTTACTCACTGTGCAAAATCACATTTTGGGACACATTAACAAACTCACAGCACTATGCATCTCCACCTCCACCAATGCCAATGCCAGCGCGACAACATTCGGCATTGACAAATGCTTGTTTGGAATTTTTTTCACTAAATTTTCAACATGGGCATTTGGGGACCTTCCCTCATGAACAGTGCCACTGGGATTCTGTTAATCTGTCCAGAAAGTTGATTTCCCACAGCAACCATGCCATTCTGCACCACAGGTATGAAAACACATTTTGGGCAGGATGTGAAAAATGACAGCTGTACTGTTCATAAGGAGGTGTGAAAAAAATGGCAATGTTGAAAATATTAAAAATTGGCGAAGTTACAAGCTTGAGTAGAAACTATGCAACACACGCTCGTAACGCAGTCTTTTGGGAATTTGTTCACCAATGTTGCAACATGGGTTTTTTGAGACCCCACCTCATGAACAGTGGCACTGTCATTTCATTAATCTGTCCTGAAAGGTGATTCCATGCAGCAACCGCAAAATCACCATTCAGGACCAAGTAACCACAGGACAGTGATGGTGTTCATAAGGTGGGGTCCCAAAAATCCCATGTTGAAGATTTGGGGCCAAAATTCCTAAAAAATGGCTGAGATATCAACCTAAGTTGAAACCCCCTCCCATTGACTCCCATTATGCAGCTTACCATCATTTCTTCAGTTTGACGGTCAACTTTGAAAAGTGCAGATGTGTCCCTGTCCATAGAAGATCACTGCTCCCGACCTCCAGAGGTAAGTATGGGGTAAGGGGGTAAGGGGAGGTGGGTCTGCAGAGTGAGAGTGGTGGTGGGGGAAGGGAGATGATGAGGGACCATTTTCTTTTTTACAGGGGGGAAAAAAGACTTTGGGGAGAGTTTTCTTTATTTTACAGGTTACCAAAAATATTTAGGCACTCTGGGGTAGGCTCCCAGTGTGCCACAATAGTGTGTGTGTTTGGGGGGGGCCGCATGCCAACATGGGAATTGGGCACCCAGATGTCGGCACTTGAAACATTTGGGTGGGTGGGGGGTCATCTGACACTGGGATGGGCATCCTGTTGTTGGAAACATAAATAAAAAACTATTTTGGCACACTGGGGTGAGATCCCAGTGTGTCACATTAACAGGGAGGAGGGGGAACACATGCCAACATGGGGATTGGGCACCATGATGTCAGCTTTCTGGGGACTGTGTGGCGGGTGGCAGGAGCTGCTAATGTGGAAAGCCACACCGTGGCTCATTTATTTATAAAAATGGTTCACCAGGAAAGGCACACTGAACAAACAAGGTGCTCAGCGGCAGGAGCCAACAAGAACTGTAACTCCATCCAAGAGCATTACTGTGTACTTTAATGTGCATGGCCAAAGTCTTGTCAACTGCTGCCAACAGAGAGAAGGTATGTCTGTGCGCCTTATTGTGAGGGAAGGGGAAGGTCCCACTGCAATGAGGAAACTGTCCCTCATCGCAGTGACAGATTTCTTTCAAGTGCAGTCCTGTCTCTCAAACTGCTGTCATAGACAGCGCACCGATTCATTGGTGCCTGAGGGATGAGCCCCATAAAGCATCAATTGCATTGAACAGAAACTCGCACACCTCTACAATGTCATACTGTCCCAAGATGTTTCTTATGCATGCGCGGTGTGCATGCACACAAGCAAACATAAAAATAAGTCAGAATAATGAATTGGCTCATTAGAAGTATCTCTAACTTTGGTATTCAAGTTCAACCTTTGTTTCAGTCTTAGAAATGAACCGTAGTGAGAAAGAAATAATGTGTAACACAGCCCAGTGACCCAGAGGGTTGAGGTGCTGAGTGCCTTACCTCTTGCCACACTAGTGACCTGAATTTGGAAACAAGCTCAGGATGCCAGGGGTTAGCGCTGGGGAAGGGGGGCTGGGAGAAGACTGAGCAGCCACCTGGCTGCTCTCCTCTCCCGGATCAGGGTGGTATTCCATCTCTTCTCTTGGCTGGCACCAGATAGAGGCCTAGTGGCAGCTCATAAGTTATATGAGCTGCAGAAATAGGTCAGGGGAGGAAGCCATGGTCCTGGGACACATGTGCACCTCCACACACATGGACCAGCTGGAGTTTTGCTGTGGCTAGGAGAAGAGGGAGAAAAGTGGAAAAGGTACAGTGAGACAGGCATCAATGACACCCCGCACACAGCTCCTCCACCCACCGCATCACCAGGGACCTATCGGCAAACTGGATTAAGGCTTTGGAGTTGTGGGGGCAGTCCTTCCCTCCGTACCCCATCATGGGGGGCAATCTGTGGGGGTACTCACCAGACAGGTAAGCCTCAGGAGATGGTGGATGGTGGGGGGCAGTGGGGCAGCACAGGTGGGAGCCAAGCCTGCTTTGACCAGGGCATATAAACAGAGTATGGAAAAAAAAAAGAAATAAATAATATGACTTAATTGAGTACTGAACCCAAGTGCCCAAAATATCACGTCAAGCCAAGCAAAAGAAAGCATTCAAGGAAAGACAGAGTCAGTATTTACCGCTCAGAATTCTTTATTCATTCTTGCATTTTTCTCTGGTTTAGCTTGTATCAAGCTTCAATCAGTGACAGGCATAAATCCACCAGCAAAAATGTTTTAAGGTGAAAGGTGCAAAGAAGAGTTAGTTGATCGCATTTTAGCATTAAGCTACTGGTCCCAAAATGCCACCTTTGTGCTAGGTGTCTTGCCAATTTAGATTCTTGGGGAAAATTGCAGTGAATTCACCTGCTACATGCTGTGTGGCATATTTACATATGACACATTTCATAATTCACCACAACTGAGAGACTGTTGCTACACAATTTGATGTAATTTGGCACTCTGTAGTCAATTTTTACTGCAAATTGCATCACTTCACGTAGTCAAATTCCCTGCAAGGCAGGTAGTGCACGTGAATTGCATCAGTTAGTATAGTCAAATTTGTACAATTGGGCAAATTTTGCTACTTTTTTTTTTTTTTGCAAATAACTGTACTTTATTGTATTAACAATAAATCGTACATAGTAACCCCGGCCCCTGCATCTTTTACATTGGGGATAATGAGTAGGTTAAACAGACAAAATGAGCAGGGGAAAAAGTAATTAAAAAGAAAAAGGAGAAAAAGGGAAAAGAAAACCCACCCACCCCACCCCAGACCCTCCCTCCTCCAGGTCTGGCAGCTCTAGTAAAGGACATAGAGAGAAAAACCCAATATACCTTAAGGATTACTATGTCCATATATAAAAAGTACTAAAAGAAAAACATACACCTTAGTATCACCTCCTACTAACTTCACTCTGCATACAAGGTTGAAGGAGAGTGACAAATTACAAAGGACAGGTACAAAAAAGTAAAAGCCTATGATAAGAGAAGGGAAGAGAGAAGTAGAAAGGAGTGGTAGAGAAAGAAAAAAGGAAGGATGTAATGGGGGATACCCAAGCTCCTTGGCCACTACGATTGTAACCCCCTAGGGCCTAATTAGCTAAAAAGTTGCAATACGTCCTATCGGAATATAAGGCCCTATTAGGTGTTAATTGCAGAATTTAGCATGCTGGTCCTCAGCCTTTGGTATATATTACCCCAACATTTGTCAAATTTTCTCCTTGAATTAAAAAAAGAGGCCACCATTCTCTCTGCATTTAGGGCTTCTAAAAAGGTGTCCCACCATTCCTTACAAGAGGGAATTCCCTCTCTACGCCAATAACGGAGGAGCAGCAATTTAGCCACTAATGTGATTAGTGCTAGTTGACCTTTATGGACTACAGATGGGATGTGGGAAAATTACCTAGAATACAAATCTCAGATTAAAACACTGTACTACTCAAAGAGGGGCCATCCATAAACGGATTGATTCCCAAAATTTAATTACCTTAGGGCACTCCCAAAGTTTATGCAGGATACTAGCCCAGGGGTTGCCACAATCTTGACATTTAGGAGATCTTTGCTTGTATATACGTGAAAGTTTAGCTGGGGAAAGATATAAATTGTGCAGAATATTGAATTGTAAACCCCGTAGTCTATCATGTTTAACATAATTGTATAAGTCCTTCCAGACCTTTCCCCAAGTTGATTCTGGCCAATTCAGGGATAGATTTGTTTCCCAATAGTGGGGAACCGGGGAGGCCTTAGTATCCCTTAGTATAAGGATGAACTTATAGATTTTAGATATCGCTCTGCCAGATAATATCAACTTTGTAATTTCTTTTAACAGGTTACTTGCTCTCACATGTCCCTGACCATTCTTTAAGAAAGCACGAATACAATTTCGTATTTGGTATATCCGGAACTTGTCCTTAGGATCTATTCTCAGTTTATCTACCAGTTCTGACAACGGATTAAGGTAACCTCCGGAGACAAAGTCTGCGATTCTAAGTTTCTGGCTGGGGTTTCCCACACTACATCTTAACGGTTGGTTACCAATCAATATGTTCGGGTTGTTGACCAAGGGCTGCATCAAGTCTTTCCTAAAGGGGGTATCTAGTTGCAAATACAATTAGTGGAGGGCTTTGATACTCCAACCAAGTGGGGTGGCTTTAAGTTTAGGTGGTATTTTGGACCAGGAAGAAAAAAGTAAAGATTCTAGATCTAGGTTAACACTCTGTGCCACTAGCCGATCGATAGTGTCGTTTGCTGCGGGTGTCTGGGCTTCTAATACCCATTGAGCCGGCCTAACCGCATGGCTTGCCAGATAATAAATATAAAAATCTGGTAGTTGTAGGCCACCTTCTTCCCTACGCCGGGTGAGTTTACCATAAGCTCTACGGGGTGGGTTGCCATTCCAAATAAAATTAGTGCAGTACCTATGGCAAAGATTAAAGAAGGACCTTGGAAGATATATATTAAGATTGAAGAGGAAGTAGGAAAATTTCGGCATGACCATCATTTTATCGTATTGACCTCCCCAAAAGGATAAAGGAAGTTTAGACCATCTTCCAAGGTCTTCCTAATTGATTTAATTAGAGGTTTGAGGTTCAAGTCATATAACTCCGTTAAGTCCTTAGAGATTTTGATACCCAGTTAAGGGAGATATTCCGTCTGCCAACTCAAGCCTAAAGAAAGACACCAAGATCATTGTAAGAGGGGGGAAGCGGATAAACTAAAGTCTTACTTTTGTTTAACTTATATCCAGAAAATTCACTAAAACATGAAATAATAGACAACAACTGCGGGAGTGAGAATTGACTATGCCATACGTGGATTAATAAATCATCTGCGAAAGCAGAGACCTTAAATTCCGCATCTCCAATGCGCACTCCGTGGATGCCCGTGTCTGACTTGATAGCTCTAATAAGTGGCTCCAGGTACAAATTGAATAAATATGGTGATAGGGGGCATCCTTGCCGGGTTCCCCTCTCTAACCGGAAGGGAGATGAGATCAGGTTATTACAGGAAATTCTCGCAGAGGGGCATGTATACAAGACCCGAATGTAACCCAAAAAAGTATCTGGGATACCAAATTTAGAGAGCACCTCGAACATAAACTCCCACTCCACCCTATCGAATGCCTTCTCGGCATCTAATGCGACCAGAGAGGCTTCTTTGTCTGGGCTCGCAGACTCTTGTATTAAATAGAACAATTTTCTAAAATGGTCTGCCGAGGAGCGCCCCGCCACAAAGCCAGCCTGTTCAGAGCTTAATAGCTCAGTCCAAGCTGTCTTTAGTCTATTGGCTAAAATCTTAGCAAATATCTTTACATCGATATTTAATAAGGATATGGGCCTATAGTTCGTCACCATATCTGGGGGTTTGTCTGGTTTTGGCAGGAGAATTATCCTAGCCTCAAAAAGGGAATGGTCCTTGATCCCCTCCTTACACCAAAAAGTAAATAGTTGGTGCAATAAAGGGACCAGGGTCTCTTTAAAAGTTTTGTAGAACAAGGCAAAAACCCATCTGGGCCTGGTGCGTGTCAAGTTTCAAGGCATCGATAGATTGTGAAATTTCTTCAAACTTGAGGGGAGCTTCTAGAGAACGACAAAGATCTTGGGAAAGCTTGGGGAAGGAGATGCCGGCAAGGAAATCTTTCATTCTAGAGTGCATTCCTGGCTGCGACGGTTCGCTTGAATATAGGTTCTTATAGAAATTAACGAAAATATTTAAAATATCTTTGGGGTCAGAAGTCATCTCACCAGTCTGGGGGTGGTTTATCGTAGCAACCCATCTTGCTGCTGCTCGTTGTTTTAGCTGCCAAGCTAACATCTTCCCTGCTTTACTACCTTGCCCAATGTAAGACGCCTTCAAACTATAGGCTGATCTCTCTACCTTCTCTTTCATGGTTGCTTCATACCACGTGCGCAGAGAAGCAAGTTCCTGCTCCTGGGAGATAGTTCTAGATTTTTCACCTATGGCGTCCAAGGCTCTAATTTTATCAAGACAGTCCATTGCAGAACGAGCAATGCTTTTTTTATGAATTGTTGCTAATCTAATAAACTCACCTCTCCAGGTGGCCTTCAATGCCGCCCACACCATATCCACTGCTTGCAACGATCCCCAGTTCTCATTAATAGAATGAGACATATAGGAAGTGAATCGCTCTAATAAAGAAGAGTCTTTTATCAAGTGGTTATTTAATGACCATGAGTATGATCTTGGCAGTGGAGAGGGAGTTCGGCACTGGAGGCCAACTGTTGAGTGGTCGGAGATAACACGGCCTGAAATAGTAACCTCATAGATCAAGGTGAGAATCTGGTAACTTACTAAGAAATAGTCTATTCGAATAGCTCTTATGGACCGTGGAGTAAAAGGTATACTCTCTAACTTTAGGGTAAGATACTCACCATGGATCAGACAACCCTAATGATGACATGAACTCGAATAATGCTCTCTGGGCCGGGGATGGCAGAGAGCCTTTAGACCATGAATGGTCCAAATAGTTTGATTGGACCATGTTCCAGTCTCCACCTAAGACTATCGGTTTATCAGCCAAGGGAGCAATAAGAACTGCCAACTGGGTAAAAAAGGTCAGGGAATCCTGATTAGGACCATAAATTGAACCTAGCACTAGACTTGCCCTGCAATTTGCCCACCACAATAACATACCTGCCTCTGGGTCAGCAATTACCTCTGATGAGACAAAGGAACATTATTAGCCAGCAAGATGGCAACACCTCTTTGCTCGTGGAAAGCCCGGCCCCAAAAACTTGGCCCACCCATCTTTTCTTAAGAAAGGGAAGCTGATCAGGGTCATATGCGCTTTTGTAGAAATACTATTGACGGCTTGAACTGTACAGATGGTTGAGGATAATATACTTTTCTTGTTATCCTTCCCCTTTTATATTCTCAAGAGATTATATTTAAATCAGAAAACATATAACGAAAAGTTAAAAGCGTTCCTAATTGGTTGAGCTGCCAGACCTCCCCCAGTAACCCCAGCTTAACAAGGAATAAAAAGAGAAACCCTTCTGTTACCTAAAACCCCCATCCCAATCTCGAAACTAACCTACCCCGGCCCCGAGCCACCTCCAAATTGTTGGACCATGGCACGCTCTGAAGGTGGGGCCTTCGCCTCGGAAATGGGAGAAAGGAAATAAAGGGGACCAATTACTCTCGCCTTAAGATCTAACATTAATATAGGAGCCTTAAAATAAAGGAGGGTGTTACATACCCTAAATAAATTATCCGCCTTAAGCCACTTTATAAAATTATCAGGTGGATATTAACAAGAAAAAATTAAAAAATAGGGCAATAACCATGCCATTTTAAAAACAACTGACGACTATACATACACATGCTAGAATGTTTTAGCCAGTATAAACTTCTAGGCATCGCTGAACATTATACATATGAACTTCATATTTAACAACCCTATACTTCTTAATTATGAATTCAACAGAAATGGCTTAGCCTCTAGTCCTTATTAGCCACCAAAACTATGGCAAAATAATAATGGGAAGGAACCCGCTTGAATCTAGCGGGAAAGGCGGATTGATAGATCCCAATCTGTTAGCAGTCTGGCCTTCATATAGCTATGGGCTATGTACTGCCTAGGAATGATTACGAGCGCCACTGTACAAAAGGGTAGCCTAGCCCCAAACAGAGTAGACACCTCCATATAGAAAGCTGTGCTAAGCCACCCTTCCCAAAAGCCTGGGCCAGAGTAGGACTGAAGCCCTCAACTAAACATAGTAGATCGTGCTTTGCAGGAATAATTTTAAACTTATTAATTTTAACTTCCTTCTATCAAGTACAAAAAAAAAAATAAACCAAGGAATATGATTAGGAAAGGGGGAAGGGTGGGGAGAAAAAAAAAGGAGAAGGGGAGAGGGGAAGAAAGAAGGAAAGAAGGGGCATGGGGAAAGAAGAAGGTAGGAGGACGAAAGGGGAAGGAATAGGAAAGAAGGAGAAGGAAGGGAAAATGGCAGGGGAAGGGGGATGGGGGAGGAAATGAATAAAGGAGGGGAGGGATAAAAGATATAAAGTCCATTAATTATTTAATGTCCATCCTTATGTCCATGGAGAAAGCCATGTTGTATGGTATCAGTTCAGTCCAGCCGGTAAATATATATGCTGAGAATTAAAAGCATAACAGTGCATTTCAGGTCTTGTGGAAGAGGTCCGAAACATATCTTTTAATGCCTTCAGAGCTTCGCTCGAGCCTCAAACAGCTTCTTCCCATCCTTGGACGTGACTTCCAACTTGGCAGGGTACAATATGCAGTGTTTTATACCTGCGGCCCAAAGCTTGGAAACAATGGGGCGAAAACTAGCCCTTGCCATCCTGTTCTTTAATGTTAGGTCAGGCACTATTCGGAGTTTTCTGCCCTCCCAAAGGATCGCAGAGAGTTTCCTCGCCTCTTTCAGTATGTGCTCTCTATCGAGATAATTCAGAAGTTTAAAAATTATAGGCCTCGGAGGATCTGTAGGAATAGGTTTAGCTCTTAAGGCTTTATGCCTCCTTTCTATAATATATTCCGGGCCGTTAGGAGATGGGCCTATTATTTTCTTCAAAAACTTTTGCAAAAAGGTGATTGTATTAGGGCTTTCCTCCCCTTCTGGCAGCCCCAGCAAAACAAGATTATTTCTGCGGTTCCTGCCTTCAAGGTCTTCGATGCAATCTTCCATCTTTGCTACAGCCCTCTTAAGTTCGATCATGACTGGGCCTTGTTTTTCAGAATTCCATTCTAAGGATGAAATGCGGGCTTCTGCATCCGTGACTCGACGAGCCAACTGGGTTAATGCAGGCTTAAATTCCGTGACGTCTTCTATAAGTTTAAAGAGGGCATCCTTAATGGTTGAGAGCTCCCCGTATATGCGAGACGGTGCCAGGTCGTCTGGAGGGTCCATCGGGGAAGTACTGCGTCTAGGCCTCTTCACTTCTAATTCTGTTTTTGGTTCCTCCATTGGGTCTCAGGCCGGGATCCCTTCTCCGATCGTTTCTGCGGTTGTTGATACTGCGGTACGTTCAGGCGAAAGCTTCAGAAAAAGACGAGAAGTTAGTTATTTTCTCCGAGCAGCGAGAGCGAGCCCCTTAGACCTGCTACTCCTCCAGGCGCATCAAGTGATCTCCCCCAAATTTTGCTACTTTAACTGATATACTTCATGGTGACCTTCACAAATTGCAAAGTTTAAAAACTTTGCACGCAGCTACTTTGTACTCTTATCAACTCAGCTATTACGCTTACTTGCCTAGCCAGAGATTCCCCACAGTCATTTTGTCAGAACTACTAATTCTACAGCTAGAAACAACTGAGATGGCATTATGTATTGGTAGCAGAACAGCAAAAATGTGCACTAGATATCAATGCCAGTGATTGCAAAAAATAAGTTTATTGCATTAAAAACATATCAGACAAAGCATGCACAAAACCGAGAAGATGCTGTAACCCTAGAGATCATATATACAACAAGCATTTGTCGATGCCGAACGTTCGCTTGCAGGTATTTGCAGTGGTGTTTGACACGTATGGTGCTTTACCCTAATGCCCTGTGTGATTGCTGGTATTTGCACAATAAATTTTCAGCATGACCTTTTTGTTACCCCCACCTCATATAAGCATTTGAGACCTCTGCTGATGAACAGTCCCACTGTTATTTTGTTAATCTGTCCTGAGCGTTGATTTCCCACAGCGACCACACGTGTGCTCACATGTGCAAAAACACAGTTCGGGCAGGATGTAAAAAATGACAGCTGTAGCATTCATGGGGAGGTGTGAAGGGATGGCAATGTTGAACATCTGGGTGAAAATACAACAATTTCTCGAACTTACGAGTGTACATGGAAACTGCGCAATGAACGCTCATGACACAGTCATTTTGTAGACTTTTGTCACCAAATTTTCAACATAGGCATTGTGGGACCTCTGCTCATGAACAGTGACACTGTGATTTTCTTAATGTGTCCCATACACTGAGTTCGCACACCGACTGTGCCATTGTGCCCTACATGGGCGGAAACACGTTTTGGGCAAGATGTGAAAAATGACAGCTGCTCTGCTCATAAGGAGGTGTGGTAAAATGGCAATGTTGAAAATCTGGAGTGAAAATATTGAAAATTCGCAAACTTACGAGCATGCATATCAACTGCGCAATGAACACTCATAAAACAGTCATTTTTAGGAATTTTTTCACCAAATTTTCAACACAGCCATTTTAAGACCTCTGTTCATGATCAGTGTCACTGTGATTTTCTTAATGTGTCCCATATATTGAGCTTGCACACCGACTGTGCCATTGTGCGCTACATGGGCGGAAACACATTTTAGGCAGGATGTGAAAAATGACAGCTATACTGCTCATAAGGAGGTGTGGTAAAATGGCAATGTTGAAAATCTGGAGTGAAAATATTGAAAATTCGCGAACTTACAAAGCCTCGTAGGAACTAGCATAACGCCGCTTCGTGAAAACAGTCATTTTAGGAATTTTGCACCAAATTTTCTAACATGAGGTTTTGGGACCCCTTCTCTTGAAAGATGTCACTGTCATGGCATTATTTCGGCCCAAAGGGTGATTTCGCACAGTGACTGCGCAGTGACTGCGAAATCACCCTTCAGGCCCGAATAACGCCATGACAGTGACATCATTCATGAGAAGGGGACCCAAAAACTCCATGTTGAAAATTTGGTGCAAAAATTCCAAAAAATGCCTGAGATATGCAATAAAGTTGAAAAACCTCTATCTAGCCCATTATGCAGCTTACCGGCATTTCCTCAGTTCACGGTCGGCTTTGAAGAGTGCAGACATGTTCCTGGTCCACAGATCGTTATGCGAGCTCGGAGGTAAGTATGAGGTAGGGTGTGTGGGGAGGCAGGTGCGCAGTGGGTGGAGTGCGGGTTGTGGGAAGGGGTTCAGGGAGAAGCGCCCGTGGGACCGTTTTGCTTTCTAGGTAACAAAAAAAGACATGACGGCATTTGCCATGCTGGGGTGGGCTCCCAGTGTGGCACCAAAGGTTTGGGAGGGCATTTGGGGACATGGAGCAGACGGGATTGGGCACCCCGCTGGCAGACGACGTTGGACGCTTGCCACGCTGGGTGGGCTCCCAACGTGGCACCAAAGGTTTGGGGGGGGCCTTTGGTGGGACATGGAGCCGATGGGCGATTGGGCACCCCCATCGGCAGAGGATGCAGGATGTTTGCCACGCTGGGGTGGGCTCCCAGTGTGGCACCAAAGCTTTGGGGGGGGGCGTGAGGCCTACCAGCGCTGTGTATGACAGTGGTGTTTTTCTTTGACACGAAGACCACCGCTGTCATACACAGCTCCCACACCCATTAGTGCAGGACCGCCACGCCTGCTTAACGGACCAGTGGATTGAACAGGAGAAGCACACCTCCAAAGTGTGCTACTCTCCAAAACGTTCCTTGCGCATGCGCGCAAGCGAACGTAAAAAACGGAGGGCTTGTTACATTAACCCTGCACTCATTTGCACATTATCCCATAGACATAGCACATGCCACTTGCATATAGCGGCATGAAAGCTCCTAGTATGCCATGTGGTATTTCCTCTAGTTTTATACATGGGATCTCTGTGTCTCAAACCCAACAGTTTTGCTTCATCTGGGGGGGAATGCAAGTGAGAACAGACATTTTATACACAGTAATTAAAGGTGCAGGTGCATAAGTAAATGTGAAAAAGTGCAAACAGTCAAGAACTAACAACACATTAAATGCTACAGAAGGACAATTTCTGAATGTGATTTGTTTACTGTTATTTATTATTGCAATATTAGCATTCTCTACTAAGCATTTGAAACACAAATTGCAATTATAAGAAATAATGAGCCAAGTGGCATGGAAGGTGAAAGTGCTCAGCATCTCTCCTCCTGCCACACTGGTGATCCAGGTCAGAAACAGATGTGGGTTGCTTGGGGGCTGGGGGAGGGAGGCTTGAGCATCTGTAGGGCTGCTCTCCTCCCTTGGGTGGGGGGGTACCATGGCTCGCTGCTTGTCCGCCTCCTGAAGGTGTCCATGTGGCAACACATGTGACTCACACATAGAGGGAAGGGACCACATGCAGGGTGCTGGGGGGCATTCCTGCTGAGGTGGAGCTTGCACATTATGCCCACTGCACATCTGTGGGGGTCCCAGGGGCAAAATTCAGAGGAAAAACAACCCCTGATGGCAGGATGACAACTGACACCTCGCAGGTTCTACAGCAGCGACTAGGCGCCCCTCACAGATCCTATGGCTCAGCATGCCAAGGGAAGAGAAGTCCCAGAGAAGCCGGGCGACAGAGCTGGGGGGGGGGAGTCATTCAGGCTGGGGCTGTGGGGGGAGAATCACTTAAAAAAAAAGAAAAAGAAATAATGTGACCTAATCTGGAACTGAACCCAGGCCTTCAGAATACTACTCTAATTGCATGCATACATGGACATTAAAGATTCTTACTTTCATTTAGGAAAGGAGAAAACATTAACAAAGTTTTAAAAAATAGTATGTGCTAGAGTTATGCTGAATTTTCAAATTATGCTTTTGTCGACATTCCACTGAACTTTGGAAATTCCTCCTAATTCTGAAGCATTCTAAAACTGTAAAAGATTTTTTAAACTGCAGATAAGTATTATCTAGCTATACTATATATATATATATATATATATATATATATATATATATATATATATATATACAGTATATATATATATGTATGTATATATTATATATATATTCAATTTTGATAATTAGGTGAGCCCACTGGGCCCTGAAGGTCCCTTTTTCAGGCATGACCCAAAATTAGTTACATAAAGTAAGCACATATTGTATATGGAGTACAACATGAGTGAGCAGACAACATTTGATTACATTCAAGACATTTCCCAGAAGTGAATCAGTCAGTTCCCTGTAGGTAAATCCATTGTATTATCACGTTAGGAGTGGATTATATATATATATATATATATATATATATATATATTCATTCCATGGCATACTAAGACCACAGATTAATTTTGCACAAACTGTGTAATAATAATTCTTCAGATTAAGTAAACTGCAACATATTACTCTATGGTTTACATAGGAATGCTTTTTGGAATGCCACAGAATGAAAAAAGACATTCTGAAAAGCATATCAGAAGCAGAATTATCATTTGGCATGAAGTCTGCTGGAATCTTGACTGATTCTGTTACCCTGCTTTGGGACTTGCTTTCTCATCTGGCTGTTCCCAAGCCCTAAGCCTGCATGGAAATGCAACCAAAAGTGCAGTGACGTATCCATGACTGGTTATTAATAGAGGGCTGAAAATGTCATACATGTCTTGGCCATGGGACTTGTTTACAAACAAACCAGCAGCATGGCCGTAATCCCAGGCCTGTGACAGTGATTCCCTGAATTCAAGATGCACCGCCAAGTACTGCATGATCTTCCAAGTACACTGAGGAAAGGCAGGCTGTTTCCTCATATGATTTATTTTTGTTTTTCAATGCAGGTCTGCAGCTTGTTGTCTGAATGGTGTCAGTGGGCAGGTCGACTTTCCTCTCTCTGCTAGCCTAGAGGGAAGCTACACTAATATATTAACTAAATCAGTCAATCAGAGATATTGTTGGCTATCATTTTTTAGAACATGGCTGGCCCATCTTTATTAGGTTTACTTAAGTTTTCCATTCTTACTACTGTCTGCCATTTGATGTATGTTAATACTGCCGCTCAGACCAGTCAAGGTTCTAAAGGTGGCCTCACGCTCATTCTTAGAGTATGAGAACCATGAACCAAAGGTGAACAGTTCTGATTCCCTAAGGATGTAAGTAAGAGTACTGTAAGAGTGGTCTCAGTGGCAGTATTAATATAGGATTGCTTGAAGTTGATCAATAATATAGTAAAATGTAAAAAAACCTTCACCAAACGTGCCAGTTTCCAGGTCAGCTGCACATGAGTTACACTTTACAGAATAAGAGTACCTCACACGTAGAGGAATGGGGTGCTCCAACTAGTCGAGTGCACTCCCTTGTTCTACAGTATAATATGATGCTCACAGCAGCAATCAACTGCTAGTATCATTTTATGACTATAGCTGGCCACCATTTCCACTTAAAGTCTTAGAAACATGAAATAGCCCACATAGGACCCTATGTTCTATCCGCATGCACAGTGGTATGCAAAGTGCTTTGTTATAGCACTACTTTGCACATGGCAAAACAGGAGGTTCATTGGAAACTGAGTGCTAAAGCCCTAGACAACATGAAAAGATTTCCGATATATCCCCTGTCAACACTGCAAAAGTAAACAATGAACACTTATGTAAGTACAAACCACGGGATTGACCACATGAGCAGGACATTTTGCGAGGCACAACCCCCCCTTAGCACTGAAGCAATGAACTGTAATATTTACACATAAAAAATTAAGTCTACTCAACATGCAAGGGACCAACACCTCCTTACTTGCTAATCTGCATGTCATTATCAAGGCACATTGCAGCGTACATTGGAGGGAGGCTGCAGGCTGAGGAGTACAATAGAGCTGTCCAGTATGTGAAAAGGATCAGATGTGAAGACACAGCACAATGTTTGCCACACTGAAATCAAGGCGTGGATGTTTTAAGGAAGGCCAGCATGTAAGGTGTTGGTGTTCATTCAAGGTCTGCAACTGTGTGTCCCATCACTCTTGCCATTCCCATTTAATATTTCCCTGGTATGCAATAGCACTCCTTCCCTCTCTTCATACCTTCTTAGGTATTTCTTACTGTTTCTCTCCCCTATGTAAAGCTCCTCGGCAACAGTAACTCTCCCACCTCCAACCCCCCTGCCTCACCCCCCCAACCCCCTCCCACGTCTTCCAACGGCAGCTGGCACAAACCATCTGCTCACATCCTCAGCTGGCCACAGTCTGACTCAGGCATCCACTTTGTAAATATACCAGTCGTATACTGATACAGGAGTTGCGAGACCACAGAAAAATCAGAAACTTGTCGCGACTACTGTATTGAAATGCTTACCAGTGTAGTATATCAACAGAGTGGTTGTTTGAGGTAGATGGTTGCTGGCTGAGGACCTGAGTGGAGGATTTGTGCCATCCACCATCATGGGACTGAGGTGAGGGATGGGGGCTCTGGGGGTGGAAAGTACAGCTTGATGTCAGGGAACTTTTCATGGTGATAGGGAAAGAGAAGGGTTGGCCTGCACCATTTGCCTATTGTTAACAAATGTTTTTTTTTAAATGTTTACTAACACTATGCAAGCAGGTTGTTAGTGCCTCTGAAAAGCATTCAAAATGCCTGTGTGCCTTGTTTGCAGGACTCCACCTGAAGTATGTGCTTAGACATGTGCAACAGCACAGCTTTAGGAAAGGACATAGTACAACAACAGCCTTACTTGATTTCTCTGGAGAAGTCCACTCAGCCCTGGACAAAGGGTGCCAAACAGGTGCAGTCTTTATCGATCTTACAAAAGCTTTCGATACAGTTCATCATGGCCTACTTACCTCCCTACTTTCTAGCCTAGGCCTGGCCGAAGGTCCTTGTGCTTGGGTAAAAAGTTACCTGTCCAATCGGTCACAGGCTGTAAAAATCTCTAATGAACTCTCCGACTTCAAACCAGTTCTCGGGTGTACCACAGGATCAATTCTTGGACCACTCCTCTTTAGCCTGTTCCTTAACTCCTCCCAGATATCTGCCAGGAGAAAATAATCTTATACCCTGATGATGCTGTAATTCTCTCTTCCCACAAGGATCCAAACTCCCTGAAAAAGCCTGCAACTTGCTTTCTCTAGTGTTGAAAGGTGGTTCCTGGATAGTAAACTTGTGCTAAACCACAATAAAACAAAAGCCATGCTCTTCTCCAATCACCAAAACAAAAATAGGCATACTTCACTCACCATACAAACCTCTCGGGGAATTACATTGGACCAAGTAATTACTTTCAAATACCTTGGCATCACTTTTGACCAAGGGCTCACCTTTGCAACCCACATTGACAACACTGCGAAAACAGTGAACCAACGCCTTGGAATACTATTCCGTAACTGTCAATTTCTAAATCAAGCGGCATTGAGAATAGCTATACAGAGTTTCATAATCTCAATCATTGACTATGGTCTTATTATTTATGGCTCAGCTACCTCCACTGCTCTAAGGTGTATCTCAATCACTCTAAATAAGGCCTGCCGGCTCCTCACGGGGGCTCAAAGACTGACTCACACGTGTGATCTGTACTATGAATCAGGCTGGTTGAACCTATCAAATCGTCTTATTTATCTCACCTGCACAATGGCAAAAAAATCTATCTTGGGACTGACTCCATTATGTATTCAAAACCTACTCCGACTGAATCCTGGCTCACGACCCTCCACCAGATCTGAACGCCAACCTTTCCTGGTTCTGAGATGCCGGACTGCACAGGGACAAAGATCTTCGTGACAGGGCCCCGACATGGTTCAATGCGCTTAGTACACCCACTCTATCCTCAACCTCGCTTGAAGCTTTCAACCATGCTCTATGCCCACCTCACCACCACTAGCAACTGTGATTGCGCTAGATAAAGACTATTACTCCTCATGTCCATCCTCACATCTGAGGCCTCTTCCTCCTGACTAATGAACCCTCTGGTACCTCTACTACTTCCTGTCTCCCACCCAAACTCACTCCCCTTTTTCCTGTCCCCTCACTTACTCTCCGCTCACCACCTTTCCCTCCTCTCTAGCCTCCTTTGGCGCCTAATGATCACCCTGTCCCTGGAAGTTTCCTTAACCTCGAAATTGTCTACTCGCTTGAACCTGTTATAGCTTGTTTTTCTATGAAACTTAAAAACGTTACTGCCTTAAACTGTTACTAGCAAATTTATGATGTAACTTTCCTGTCTGGTTTTACCTGTAATGTGTATCGTGCTTTGTTAAATGTTCTTTGTGACGTGGAACCTTTGAAAAAAGAGCCCTGGCTCAAAGGTATTAATTCCTAGACTAATAAACTAAATTAGACAGTCCAGGAGTGTTGACCCACTAGTAACCTCATGTCTCATTAAGTGTTGCTTTGAAGAAGCTGCTCCCAGCCGTACAAGTGCATCATTGCATGGAGTGGACAGTGACTACACTGGTACTGAAAATTCCTGCGGTGTTTCAATTCACCACCTCTTCATTGTCTAACAGAAGCTGATAGACTGTCTCACAATGCTCACAGATTTGTCAGTACTTATCCTGTACTGGTGCTTGAAGTTGTCAAAATCCATTCCAATAGGAGTTTTAGGATTTCAGAAGATCCATTTCCGAATCAGAATCTGAAATCCTAAAATGTTCCAGCACAGAAGAAGCCCTTCTTGCATTTGAATTTTGAATTCTGGAATTGGAGTCAGAAATCCCATTCTAATTCTAAGTCCAATTTGACCATTTTTAGGATTTTGCATTTTCTGTTTTCAATTCTGTAAATTTTAAATCCTACAAGCAGATTGGAACCTAATGGCTTTGATTCCATTAATTGTATTCTGAGCAACCCTACTCCTCAGGCAGTGGATCAGCAACTTCTCACCACTCTCAGCAGCTCGGAGTGCTAAGAATAAATGGACCTACGGTTCCACTGGTGCCCTGGGTCTTTGTGTGCTGACAGCAAAAATTGTAGTTTGTCTTATACCGTGACATGAGACTTAACCATAAATTAAAGTGCTCTATAAATAGTTTATTTTGGCTTTTGAAATGGTGACCTCAAGTGGGACAGTTAGCTGTGGCAGCTCATTTCCACGTGCATCCTGGTGGTGGATTGCACAGACCTGTTTTATTGACAAGGGAGATGTTGGCCAGGATACTGAGAAAAATCCCTACTCCTACAATAAGTGACATGAGTTCTTTAATTTCTACATAGACTGCCAGCAGAGGTGGGCAGAAGGAACCTCAGTTTAACATCTCATCTAGGGCTGGGTGAAATTTATCTTGCGCTGGCAAAATTCTGACAAAGTCATGATTTTGCTTCAGTAAAATTTTGCAAACTTTTGGCCAAGTTTTACCAACAGTTAAATTAAATTTTTTTTCCATCTAATGTTAAAGGTACTGGTCCAGATTGTACATATGTGTTATGGTTAAAGTCCCATACCTCATGATGAAGAATTGCACCAAGTTTCAGACCTCTAACTTTAAATAAAGCTGAGATATAAACCCCCAATTTTTCTGAAATTTAAGTTCGTATACTGCCAAAATTTGAACCCTATATAACTTTAAAATTAGAGAAAACAATTTCACCAATTTTATTAGGTTCATATACCCTAAATATGAGTCTATGTGTGTGAGCAGATTTGGTGGGCCAAGCGTCTTTTTCTGCTGACAAATTCTATGTTTCTATGACTTTCTTTATAAAATGGGTTGAGAGTTTTCTGGCTCCTGATTGCCTGAAAGGTATCTTTGGCCATGTCCTTATCAGCCAATAACCTGCCAATTGGTACCTCTTCAGCCACTCAGGACTCATCACACAGCAGAAATCATGCTGCCAACAACTAGGTCTGTTGCCCGTCTGCCTGCCTCCCCCCCACAAAATAGCATCTTTTACTGGAGTCACCATTTACACTGCACATCAGCACCACAGGAAAACTTTTTTATTTCTTTCCCCTCACATAAAAATCTGACCTCTGCAGCTAGCCAAGAGAACCCGATCTGGTAAGCGTCGAGCATGCTGCGTCTTTAAACTGAAGATCATACCTGCTCCTCCATGAGTCACCAGACCAGATCCTGTCCCGCTCCTCCACTGGGTCATTCAGAAAATTTCTCTTATTTATTTATTTACTTATTTATTTTAACATTTCCAGTTATGGTTTCAGTATGTACATCAGAGCAAGCTGCTAAAAGCATGAAGGGGGAAGCGGTATCACAGAAGCACTAAATATGGCAGCTGGCGAGGGACACGCTTGCTCCCACTCCGCAGAGGAAAACTCACTCTATGTTGCATTGCTTGTTAAGAAAAACACACACAGGCAAAAAAAAAAAGAAAAAGAAAATGCATATTGTAGAGGATTTTGTGTGTGTGTTTGTGGGGGTCAGACAGAGACTATCATAAAACCGTTAAATACAGAAGCTGGTGAGGTCCTGCTGTCCCGTTCTTCTAAGTAAAACTAATTGGACATCTGCTCCCTAATAATAATAATAAAAAAGAAACACAAAAATAGAAAAAGCATACTGTGAAGGATTTTGTGTCTGAGTGGGAGTGGGGAGGAGGGAACAGACAGATAGCACAGCCCCTAGTTAATTTTAATCAGACATATCCACAACAATAAAACAAGAAGGATTACGTTTTGTGTTTTTGAATTGATAACATCAAATTTTTTTAATCTTCTTATTTAATCATCTTATGTGTATTCCTATTGAACTTTTTTTATTGAGGGACCCACTTTATAAGCACAATAAAACACTCTGAGGTGTGGGTTATGGCCTGATAAGAGCACTTCCCAGGTGCTAAAGGCACTTGGTGCAAGTGTCTCATGCCTCATAATGCACCTGGGGAGTGCTCTAGGCCATAACCCACACCTTGTTGTGTCTTATTGCTTGCATGTTCTGATAGGCCCCTTATCCCTTTCCCTGAACAGAAGAGATATATGCAGAGTTTTGCAGTACATGGCCATAGCCATTGGTTTATTTATAAAACTACAACACTTGAATAGCATGATGTGCACAGCTTGTTAGTGGCAGCAAGCCTCTTTTTAAGCAGGCCAGGCTTCTCTGTCCATCCACTAACCCACAGTGAAAATCACTGAATGGACCCACCACCTTTTTAAAAGGGGGGCACCACTACCTGAGGGACTCTTGCCTCCATGCCTTAAGAGGTGGCGTCAGTCGTGTGTCATGCACTCCTCCCCCATTAGGGAGTGATACACACGCAGGCTGAAACCCTAGGATACTGTCCTCTTATGGACCATTGGGCTGTCCCCTGTTGGGGGCCTCACTTCCTGCCAGCCTCAAGAGGAGCCCCTCTGGTCAGTAGCAAATTCCTCCATTACCCCCTTTGTACTCTGCCTGTGAGATTAACATGCCACCAAAGGATCACCATAGTCAATCCACCTAAAGCAAGACATGCTAACAGCTCTTCAAAACCCCCCTCTATATCTGCTAAAAACATATCTCAGCCTACCTTAGACAAGTGTATGCTATTCCTTACATATAGGTGCTGCAATGACGTAACAATTCCATTGTGTCATAGCATTGTTCCACCTATGGAGCCCATAAATGTGCACATTGCCATGTTCACCACCCTGCGAGCCTTCTCATTCCCCAGAGGGTACCTAGCATGCCACCACACTACCCTTTGTCATATATGGGGCCATATGAGTACTACCCTGGACCAGCATTGTTGCAACCTTTTACAGTAAAGTCATCCTTCATCTGACACATTAATGTCAGTAATTTAACCATGCCTACAGTAAATCCTTACTCCCTAAATGGGCCTTACCGCTATGCATCTGATTGAACCCATGGCTAAAATTGCTTCCGCTGGCTTCCCCGGTGCCTCATCTATTGCACTTGCAGCCTCCTTGGGACCAGGAAGAGGTTTGTGCCTCTGGGTGTCTGCTTGGTCCTTTTTCTAACCCAGTGAATAAAGGATTGACCACAGATCCACAACTCATCTGGTTCCATGACTGCCCCCATTGAAAACATAACACATTTACAGCAAATGTGTATGCACGTATCTCTCAAAAGCTTGCAACCTCTAATGCCCTATGATTTTCTCTGGTTGTTTGGCACCCATTCTGACCTGGCATTCATGACTGACTCAGTTTGAAATGAATGTATATTAAACTCTGCTGAGTTCAAACCTAATGGCTTCAAGTCCCTGCCCAGGACATATCAGAACTGAAATACCATCAAAGGGGTGGCATTTTCAGGATGAAGGAACAACCCCCCCCCACCACAAGTCCTCTAGTCTATGTATTTCTGTACTTCCTCCCTGGTGTCCCATGTCGTCACCAAGGGGACCTTGAGAGTGTACCAACAACTGCATGTCAAACTGTCTATTTTGCGCACGTGGATCCATAAGAACACCCCTTCTTGTGTTAATGCAACATCTTGCAGTGCCAATACCACATCCAACTGGGCTGCCTTATTCAGCTGCAACAGTTTTGACACCCTGAATGTGTCACAAAAGACCACCAAGAAGACCACTCTGAATAATGCAATGTCTGTCACAGATGAACACAGCTTCTCTAATCCTCCCAAGGCTGATCGAGTCACATTGATCAGCATGCTTATGTGCCCCATTCGCCTAAGCATCTAACAACTTGCACAGCTGAAATGCTTGTGTGTTGTTCTCAAATTCAGTTACCTTGCAAAACCAGGTAATCCCAACCAGGTGCCCCCCAGCAAGCATAAGGCCATTGTGTTTCTTCTGTACCACATACTTGCATAACTTGTCCACTAATATTGGCCACTCATTCTCCCATCCTTGCATCTCCTACACCTTTAAAAAACCCTCAACCCACAGTTTGCATGCTGCCATCCTGCCTGGAGCTAATGCATTCCTGATTAACTCTCAGGCTGCTGGCTCACCAATTCCCAGAGGAAGGAAGGATGGGACCGCACTGGGGTGCTCTTCTGCTTCAGGTACCAGGTTCTGAAACCTCTTCCACTGTAAATGAGAAAGAGTGCCAGCGATGTCATCATCTACCAAAGGCACATGTGTTGTCTTACAATGAATATTCAGCATTAAGCATTTTAAAACAAAGACCCTCATCTGGTCTCCTATTGGCTCTCCCCCCATATTGTCTGATCTGACTATCCTGAAAACATGCACCCCAAACCCACAATGATACTACTACTGGAAAAAGTTCTGAAAGGGTGACATTTTACGTCAGACCCGTGGCGGTCCAGCTGGCTGGCCACTTTTTAGCACACCAGGCACCACTGAAATACATCACAAAGCCTAAGCTCCAGGTGCATCTGTGCACAGCTCTAATTCCTGGCTTGTGACTGCCACCAGCAAGACTGACATACCATTAAAGTAGTGCAAAAAGGCCATCCAGAGAACCAAATCCTCTTTCATACTCTCTGTCACCCGCAACCTATGATGTGATTTTCAGCATCCGTACCCTATTTCACATCTGGCACAAGAACCACCCCCCCAATGGAAGTATCTTGCATGCAAAGTTGATGTACCCTAACAGCTGTTGCAGCTCATGCAGCATGATTTTCTTGGCCCCAGTCTCTCTGCACAGCATGGCATGAAAATGTAACAAATGCCACATCCCAATTCTCCCATGTGTGGTGAATCTGCATCCACCACCTCACCTCTACTCCATCATCCTTGTCATTCTTTTCTTTATCTTCATCTGGTTCCATGGGCTGATTCAGAAGACAGATGACATCCACATACCCCCCCAAATTCTGGGATAACACCTTCTGTGTGAAATGCAAACCAACGGGTTCCCCCAAGCTTATGAACCTGGCCGTTGGAGGGGATGGCAAAAGTTATGGTCCACTGGACTGACCCAGAGCCCCTGGTGCAAGCTCCACCATGACCCCTGGAGCATGAGGCACTGACGTGGCTCCTGGTTGAGTCCCCCTGGCTGGACAACCAGACTGGATGTCTGCCCCACATCTGTGCTGGAGGAGGAGGAGGAGGAAACAATGGGTGCAATTAACTGACCCACCACTCCCTGGGTCTGCACCTTCACCTACCCAGGGACAACTGGTCCCACTGGTTGTACCACTGTGTCTTGACCCTCCTGTGAATGCTCCTCTAGATACTCCTGGAGTCTGCTGAGCCTTTGCTCCAAACACATTTCCAGCTGCTCAGTCTAGAGAGTGGGACCACACAGTTGGTGGTGGGGGGGAGGCTTCCCTTGGAGGAGAGGCTGGCACTGAGTTTTCCCTTGTAAGAGGTGTCAGCACTGAAAGGGCCAGCACTAGGTCATCCCTTGGAATAGGGACTGGCACTGGTGCCACCTCCAGAACCACCCTGGCTGGTAGGGTGCCCCTTATTCACAACTTCGACCAATACTAGACCACTCCACTGGGTCACTGGTCCAGCTGGCAGGGTGGATCTACCTCCCCTGTCACTTCTGGACCTGTTTTGCATCAGTACTTCTCTTGGGTTAACTTCGTCAAATGTCCTTACCAGGAACACCCTCATTCAGTATGTACGCCACTTCCCAAAGTTGGGCCTACCTTGCACTGTGCTGGGTGTGGCTGCTGGTAACCTCCACTGGCTTGTGGTCTTCTTGGCTGCCAGCTTACTGGGAGTCAGCTTCTTGACCTGTAGCTTTTTGATCACCAACTGCTGCTTCACTGCCATCCTGTTTTTTTCCTTTCATTGTGGGTACTAGTGGCCGCACTTCCAACCCTGCCCATTTAGCTCCCCGGCCAGGACTGGAACATGGAAGGGTTATGCCAAGCCAGAAACCCCAGTGGCCCTTCTATTGCAGGATTGCTAAACTCCCCACTCGAGTTCTGAAAGCAAGCCTCCCACCAGGCCTTGTCCCTAGCCTGCATCAGTGCCACTAACTGTTTCTCAAACTCAGCAATACCCCTCTGTTCCACCAGCTTGCCTCCTTCCAACATCTTGCTCAATCCAAAGCTGAGAAGAGTTATGAACACAGACAACCAGGTCCTGTACAAAATATCATCTGTTATCAGGTTCATTTCAGATATTTGCACATGTTGAACACTGACCCACTGGACATAAAAAGTAGAGATTAAATTCATGGGTCTTAATGATATACCAGGATCATATTCTTAAAGCAGAAGTGTAGAAGTGTTAGAACTGTGAGCCAGAGTATCACCAAGCAAGAAGAAACATTAGATCAAAATTGAGAACTGTGTGGCATTTGTCAAAATCCTCCCCTCAAAAATGAACTCAGGCTACCCAAGAGTTACACTGTGCAAAAACATACTATTAGACAATACCTTTCATGTACGGGTGATCTTTCTTTTTTTAATTTTTTGTTTATTTTATACCAAGACTCGCCGGGGGGAGTGTGTTACTGTGGCAGCCTAGCTCTTTAACAATGCTCCCCACTCTATGGTAGTGCCAGCCTGGCCTGGGAGCTTCCTGCCTGGCATTATGCCTACCCATGGTTTTATTAGACCTATCCATGTTTTTATTCCCCCACTGTGTGCATTCCAAAGCCTAGAGTTCTATGATGAACCTGTGTTGCCCCCATCACCCTCACTGTACCCTCGCCTGCACATTCCCTGTGACCTGCTGTGCCATGGGCTTCTGGGTAATCTGGCTAACAAACATGGCCATTGTGCACAAGGTTGCAGCTCCCGGGGACGCAGGCACAATGGCCGGTGCTGCTACTCATGCACTTGCACCCATCCACTGCTGCCCTCCAGCACACTAAGAGTTTCTTTTTGTTTTTTTAATATTTAAATGCTTGCCATGGTGTTACCACCCACACAGCACACCACCTACAGACCCGTGCTGCTTGCTGTCCACATTACCAGCTAGGGTTCAGCACCTGTCCCACTCCCAGATTTGCACACAGCAAGGTCATGCACAAGCCAGCCACCCACCGCTGAGTGCACGTGTGTCTCCTTCAGTTTGGGCCAGCGTACATTCTGTTATCAGGCTTCTATACTCCGGAGCACAATTCCTCCACCTATAAGAGAATCTAAAACCATTTCTGCTTTTACAAAAAATTTGAAAAAGGTTTTTTATACACTTACTGACTATGACTGTAATATGTAATCCATTTTGTGTAATCAACTTGTAACTGTATACGTATCTTTTTTCTTTTTTTCGTATTCTTTATGCTTCCCCTTACACCACAGCTGCCCCTTTCTTCGGGGTCACAATGCATCCTTGCAATGAGAAGGTCAGAAGCCGCAGGCTCAGATGAGTGCCCCACTCCCATTTTTACTCAAGCCCCCAGTTTACCCCCCCAGTTAGGGTGGCGGAGTCTTCCCTTCCCCTCCTTACCTTGGAGACAGTGTGTGCTTGAGCTGCATCCCCAGCTCCTCCTCAGCTGCCGACACCGAGGCCCGTCTACAGGCACAACCATGAGGTGTGTTTTTCCTTGTTCTCAGTCCCTACTCCCATCTGGCATTGGCACTCTAGGGAGGACCAATGAGACGGGGGCACACTAAGATATGCTGCCATTCAGGTCCCCAGCCAACACCAGCCCCTCCCCTGCTATCTGCTTTCCCAAACCACGCTATCACCACCTGTGGTCACCCAGGTGGTGGTAGTATAGTGGCGAGGCATGCAGCCCACCCCTCCCTGGAGAGGGAGAGTGGCACCTCGAGCACTCAGTCCCTGTCCCCCAGGCTCGCCATCCAGCAGCCTGGACTCGCTACCGAACCCGGGTTGCTGGCATCGCAAATGGTATCACAAATGGTAGCACTACTGCTACGTCGGTGGGCTGGCTTGTATTTGTATCTTTTTAACTGTTTTTAATGATTGTCATGAACTTTTTTTCACTAATTGTACTAATGCACTCGTGTTCTACTTGAAAAAAGGCATTTTCTTGCCAGTATACTTACCCGGTTACCAAATTTAAATAAAATACATAAATAAAACAAATGTGGCTGCTCCATCCTGCAAGATCCAGACCCCCATTATGGTCTCACTTATTTAATTGTTTTTCCTTTGTATTCCACTTGCCCTGGAACCTATAAACTTTTTCTGAAATCACCATGGTACCAGTTGATTTAATAATGAGGGATGGGAAAGTGGCCACATCTGTATTATTATATATCTTATTAATTACAGTACATAACCTGCTTTTCATAACATGGATCTCAGATGTGATAAATGGCAGCATGACAGTTATCAGACACAAACCACAAACTGTTGTTTTTAATTGGTTCTCAACAGAGAGAACATAGTTAATTGACTGAACCTTATAATTATTGTAAACTTTGATGATTAGAAAAGTAGTTCATTAGGTTATCATCGAAACTCACCATACAGGACAGGCATTCTACTCTATAAAAGCAGTATAGAACAACAAGTTTGCAGCAGCTCCCCCTCCCAGTCCTTCCAGCCATGCAGCCCCCAGCAGCTGGATGCACCATGCATCAGAAAGGGGACAGGGAAGTGGTCATGCAGTTTCTACCTGCTCGATGCACCATGTGTCAGAGAGGGAACAAGAAAGCATCTGCCACACATTCTTCCCCACATCTTCCTCTCTCAGAACTCCAGGCTATGCATGGCACCAGCTGATTTAATAATGAGGGACCACAGGCATTCTACTTTATAAAAGCAGCATAGAACTACAGATTTGCAGTGGCTCCCCCTCCCAGTCCTTTCATCCATACGGCTCCAACCACATTGACACATCATGCATCAGAAAGGGGACTTGGAATAGGCCATGTTATTTAAGTGTACTTTATAAACATTCTGCAAGAAAAATGCAAACACTGACGAGGCACCCAGTACACCCCTAGGTGTGCAGAAAAAAAAGAGAACAAATCCCCCCACAGCACAGCTGGACAAAACAGTACAACCCAAACAAGGAGTACACAGCAAATAATAAGGCAGAAAAGTCAAATGCAGCAGTCAGGCAAGGGCATGATTAAGAGCAATGAACCCAGACTCGAAGATCACGGCACCCCAATACATCCAATTCTGTATGACACTATCAAGGGACAAAGTTCAAGATAATGTAGAAGCCAGCTGTATGAGAGTAGAAAAACAATCCCATTGCCTATGATAGCCAGCTAATCTGTTATTAATACTAGCAGTCAATTTCTCTGCATAGAGTGTGAACATGAGCTCTGTAACCATTCTCTATAGGTGGGTTAAAATTGATCCAGCCAATGTCTCATAATAACTTTTTTTGCGCAGGCTGAAATTAAGGCCATAATATTATTTTTGTAGACCAATTAAATAGTGAGAGTAATCACCTATGATACAAATTTCTGGATGGAATGCCTCATCTAGGCTAAGAAGCTGGTCCAATTTAGCCATCATAGTTGCACAAAATGGTTGCACAAGAGAGCATTCCATAAAATGTGCAATAAAGTGCCTGCAGCCAATCCACATTTCGTGCAGTGATCTGACTGAAGTCATTGTATCCAATGCAGCCTGACAGGAGTATAATACATACTGTGTAGGATTTTAACCTGTATCAGTCTATACATACTGGGCAGGATATTCAAAGCAGTTGCGCAATGCACATATTAGTTGCACTGGCACAACAGCCGAAATGCACCGCAGAGCGATATTCAAACATTGCGGCTGCGGAGCGTAAATCCCACTGTGCCAAGGCACAAATGTAATGTTTGCAGTGCAAATGCTGGGGGCGTACCCATGAATAAGCGGCACAACAACATATTCAACCACAAACCATGGTGCAACTGAGGAGCAAGACCCCAGATGCACCACCCCGACTAGAGCCTATAAAATCCAGGCTCAAGCACACAGATAGGGATGTGCAACACTGTGCAGAGAGAGAAAAAGACAGACAGACAGACAGACAGTGACAGAGGGACACACATACATACACACACACATACACACACACTGACAGCCAGGCAGGGAGCCAGTGGAGAGCCAGGGTGAGATGGACGGTGGCCCATTCCACATGGAGGTGGTAATGAGGGGTGTGATGAGGCAGGAGGAACAGCAACGTGGCCAAGGAAGGGCCCAGTGGTGGTATGCCTGACACAGGTGGTACTGTGCCTGCATCACATTCGAGAACTACAGTGATACAGAGATAATGGGCCGGTACCGCCTAAATGGGGTAATTCTGAGGCAGCTCTGCGAGCTGTGCAGTGACGAGATGCAGGCACCCACCAGACAGAGTCATGCCATGTCTGTGGAAACATAGACACATAGAAACATAGAACATGATGGCAGATAAGGACCGCTTGGCCCACCTAGTCTGCCCATTTCTCTACCTGATGGATAAGCTGCAGATTCTAGTTAATCAACAGCTTACTTCCTCCCACCCCTCACTAGAATTGCCTTATGTCTGCCCCATGCATTCTTGAATTCTCCCACTGTTCCTGACTCCACAACCTCTTCAGGAAGGCTGTTCCATGCATCCACAGCCCTTTCTGTGAAAAAATACTTTTTCACATTACCTCTGAGCCGTCCCCCCCTCTATCTTCAAATTGTGCCCCCTTGTTCTTGCATATCTCTTTTTCTGAAAGATGCTACCCTCTTGTACTTTGTTAACTCCCTTGAGATACTTGAAAGTTTCTATCATGCTCCCCCTTTCCTCAACGGTATACATATTAAGCTGTTTTAGTCTCTCCTCCTATGTCTTCTGGTGCAGATCCTGCACCATTTTGGTTGCCCTCCTCTGAACAGCTTCCACTCTGTCTATGTCTTTGTGGAGATGGGATTTCCAGAATAGCACGCAGTACTCCAGATGGGGTCTCACCAACTGTCTATACAGAGGGATAACAACTTCCTGTTTTCTACTGTTGATGCCTCTCCCTATGCATAAAAGGACACCCCCCCCCCAGCTCTCCTTACTGCCTTCTCACATTGCTTGCCCACCTTTAGGTCATCTGATATAATTACTCGTAGGTCTCTTTCAATTTTTGTTGTTGTTATTATCTCACCCCCATTGTGTACTCTTCCCCTGGGTTTTTGTTTCCCAGGTGTGTTACCTTGCACTTATTTGCACTGAATCTGAGCTGCCATATATTTGACCATTCCTCCAACCTTGTCCAGTCCCTTTTCATCCTTTCCACCTCACCTTGTGTATCAACCCTGTTGCAGATCTTTGTGTCGTCTGCAAAGAGACATACTTTTCCTTCCAGGTGCTCTCCAATGTCACTTATAAAGACATTAAAGAAGACTGGTCCCAGTACCGAACCCTGTGGTACCCCACTAGTTACCCTCCTTTCTTCACTCTCCATTTACTATTGCCTTTTGCGTCCTGTTGTCCAGCTAGTTTTTTATCCAGGCTACCACCTTGGAACCCACTCCAAGGCTGGCTAACTTGTATATTAACCTTTTGTGTGAGACTGAGTCAAATGTCTTGCTAATCTCTAGGTAGACCATATCCTCAGCCCCTCCCTGGTCTACTACTTTGGTCACGCTGTTAAAGAAATCTATTAGGTTCATCTGAAATGACCTTCCTGCTGTGAAGCCATGCTGCCTTGGGTCCTGTTTCCCCACTGGCCTCTAGGTACTCAAAAATTCTTTCCTTCAGAAGTGATTCCATCATTTTCCCTACCACTGAGGTTAAACTAACTGGTCTGTAGTTCCCTGCCTCTGCCCTGCTCCCACTTTTGTGAAGTGAGAATCACATCTGCCCTCCTCCAGTCGTCAGTTACCACCACATCTTCCCATGATTTGTTAGAGAGTAGTCAGTGGTGTTACCAGTTCTACCCTTAGTTCTTTTAGAATCCTGGGGCGAATCCCATCAGGCCCCATTGCTTTGTCCATCCTCAGTTTCAAGAGTTCTTTCAAAACCCTTTCTTCTGTGAATGGACTAGTATCGACCCCCCTATCCAGAGTGTTTCTCTTGTTTGGTTTAGGTACCTTCCCCTCTTTTTCCGTTGTGAATACTGAGCAGAAATATTCATTCGGTATCCCTGCTTTTTCACTGTCACCCTCTGCCCACACTCTCTCCCCTTTATTAAGTCTCTGTATCCCTCCCTTGATCTTTCTTCGCTCCCTAATGTACCTATAAAAGGTTTTATCCCCTTGCTTAACAGAGTTGGCTATCTTTTCCTCAGTTTGTGCCTTTGCTGTTCTGACTGCCTTCCCAGCCTCCTTCTGCTTTAACTGATAAAGTTCTCTGTCCTGCTTCTTCCGTGTTTCCTTATATTTTCTGAATGCTATCCTTTTCTCCTTAACCTTCCCTTCCACCTCTTTTGAGAACCATAGTGGATTTTTCCTTCATTTTGTTTTCTTGATTTGCTTCACACAAAGGCTTGTTGCCGCTGTGATGGCTGTTTTGATTATTCCCCTTTGTTCCTCCACCCCTCCTTCTTGTCCATTTGCTAGTGCTTTTCTGAGGCACTCTCTCATTTTCCCAAAGTCAGCCCTCCTAAAGTCCAACACTCTTGTTTTTGAATGGCTTGACTCTATGACTGTGTTTATTGTGGACCACACTTTCTGGCTGTCGCTTGTTCCCAGATGGCTACCCACTTCTAAATCCAAGATCCTCGCTCCATCCCCGTTTGAGAGTACCAGGTCTAAGACTGCTCCCTCCCTCCCGAGTGGGTTCCAATACTAGCTGCCTGAGGCATGCCCCCTGTAGGGCATCGAGAATGACTCTGCTCTTGGATGTGGCTGCAGCAAATGTGCTCCAGTTAACATCTGGCATATTCAGGTCCCCCATCAACAATATCTCCCCTTTTTCTGCCATTTTAAGGATGCCTTCTATCATTTCCTTGTCCATTCCCTCCCCCTGAGATGGGGGTCTGTACACAGCCCTCATGCGGCTTGTGGTGCCATTTCCTGTCTCCAGGGTGACCCATAGTGACTCATCAACTTCCCATTTACTCTTTTGACCTGTAGCTTTAATCCCTTCCCTTATATAGAAAGCTACTCCTCCTCCTACTCTTTTACCCACCCTGTCCCTCCTGTAGCTTGCGTATCCTGGTATGTTGACATCCTAGTCATTGTTCTCTGTGTGCCATGTTTCAGTGACTGCCACAATATCCAGGCATCCCTTTTCCATCAAGACCACTAGTTCAGGGAGCTTGTTAAACTACGGGCATTAGTACTCATCACCCTCCATTTTTTGATGGCCTTACCCCTTTTAGCCTCACCCCTGTCCTTACTGCCTTTTTCTGCATTTACCCCTGTCCTGCTCTCTACTGACTTTTCTACCTTGGTGTTTACCTGTCTAACTACTGTGTTTTGTGGGAGAAGGCTGGGATTTACCTACTCCTTTTCAGTGCCTCCCCCCTTGGCTAGTGTAAATGCTTGCCAATGAAGCATTTAAACCTATCACCTAGGATCCTGGTCCCCCCCCCGGACAGATGCAGACCATCGCGCCAGTATAGGCCTGCATCCCTCCAGGTGGTTCCCCAGTCCCCAGTGAAGCCAAAACCCTGCACTCCACACCAGTTTTTCAACCATTCATTGAATCCCATGGTGTGGAGTACCCTATCAGCATCCTTGTCATAGACAGGCAGCACCTCCGAGAAGCCTACCATATATGCTACTTGTCTAAGGCCCCTCCCCATTCTACAAACTCCTCTTGTACTGCTCTGATCCCATTCTCAGCCAATTCATTTGTCCCTAGGTGGACAATGACATTCAGCTCCCTCCCTCATGCAGCTGCTCCCGCAATCCTGAGGATTCACTTCCTGTCCCTCCAAGCCATGGCTCCAGGCAGACACTTTACCTCCCTTTCCCCTTCCTCCCCCACTTCTACCCCCTAATGATTGAGTTCCCCCACCAGGAGTTGTTTCCTTCCCCTGTGGGAGACTAAGGTGACTGCAGTGATGTACTTGCTCACCACGGGCACTTTTCAAAGATCAACCAGGGACACAATTGGGGTCATCCACTCAGCCAAATCCCGCCTCCTCACCCAGTTCCTCAACGCTCTGCTGCCATGTGCTGTGGAGTACATACATTTCCCCGGCACACAGGCAGAGCATACAGCAAACATGCAGGCCTTTCACAGGGTTGCACACATGTCAGGCATGATTGAGGCCATTGACTGTACCCACCTGGGCATCGGCATACCACCTGGTCCCAAAGGGTCAGTCTACATCAACCGTAAGGGTTACCCATCAGTGAGCTGCCAGGTGGTGTGCAATGCCACGGGGCACATCATCAATGTCTGCGCCTCACACCCCGGGAGTGCACGTGATGCATTCATCTGGCACAGCTCTGTACTGTGCCAGAGGTTTGAGCATGGGGACATCCCCACAGGCTGCCTAGTGGATGAGTATGGCATGTGCTGGGGTCTGCACAGCACTGCTGAGGGGAGTGTGCCAGAGCGAGCGGTGGGCATCCAAGACTCAGAAGTGTCACAGCACAACAAAGGGCAAACCATGTCCATTCCTTCACAGGTGATGGAGCATACTCACTGCAGCCATGGCTGCTCACCCCCTATCGGCATCCGTTGACCCCCCTCAGAAAAGTGATACAATGAGGCACATGCCATCACATGCTGTATAATTGAGCGTGTCTTTGGCATGCTGAAAATTCATTTCTATTGCCTAGACTGGTCTGGTGGTGCCCTACAATACAGCCCATCGAAAGCCTGTGGCCTATTCCTGGCCTGCTGCATTCTGCACAACATGGCCATTGACCGTGGGATAGCTATCAAGGCAGATGATGGAGACAGTAGCGGGACGATGGCAGTGATGTGCCGGAGGGTGGTGGGCAGCCACCCCATGGGAGATGCGACCCGAGACTGGCTGTGTAGGCAAAGAGCCACTTGGACACCATTGCACATGAGCACTATGGTGAATGCAGGTGAGTGCACAGGCACACAGAGCAGCACACGACACACAGACCTGGACATGCACAGTCAGAGGCATGCATGGTATGGGGTGCACAGCAGGCATTGGGGTGGCACTGGCACACATCAGCACACACAGCACAGGCATGCGCACACACACAGACACACAGCAGAACATGGCATGGATCAGAGGTACAACAACAGTGCACAGGCACAGCCAGCGGCAACTGTAATGACCATCATCACACCCATGCCATGCACCCCAGCGGCAGTCACATGGGGTATGCAGCACATCATGCCTGCGACACACCACAGGCATGCTACACCAACAACACCCACACATACACAGGACAACAGCAGCAGACAGGGGGTACAGGGCAGCAGACACGTTAGGCCAACTGTGTGGTACCCCAGCCAGGGCAGCCGTGTCTAGACTGATCACCAGCCGCAGGCTGGCCATTGGCCATGGGGGGTGTCTGAGGCCCCCTCAGGGGTTGATGTATGGGACTGCAACCGTGTCCATGCAGGGGTGGAGAGGCACCAAAACAGGCCTGCCCCTGGTGTACCTGGGATGCCAATATCTAATCCTGACATCTGCTGTGATGGGGTCACCAGACGCCATGACCGTGGGGTGGATATTGCACAGCAGGGTGTCCTCTGTGCATGACCAAGCCCAGTGTCAGCCAACGACACCAGACCCGTCGCGATGGTACCGGTCATGCGGTCCATTGCTGCCACAATGACACCAGACATGCGCTTCATGGACACAGTCGTGGCCTCCTGCAACTGGCAGAGCCCATCCATAATCTGCACAATGCCCATGTCCTGCCACTCTGCCAGCTGTCGCACCCCTGCTCGCAGTGCATGCATCTCAGTGGCAAGTAGGGCCTGGTGTTCCACGGATGTGTGCAGCAACCATGTATGCTCACCAGGTGATTGGTGTCCTGCGTACCCTGTCTGGGACGCTGGGCTGCAGGGGGTGTCACAGCACCCTGGCCAGCCTCCCTCTCCGGTGGACACTGCATAGGGTGCCGTACATTGGGTCCAGACTGTTCAGACGCACCAGCAGCAGACCCTATGCCACACTGCCCTACATCCCCCATGACCTGCTGCTGCTGCATGACCGGCCGCTGGCCAGTGCCATGCCTATCCACCATGCAGTCACCACCGCCCCCACCATGCACATCAGTGGTGCCACCCAGCAATGTGCAGCCAGGGACAGGTGACAGCCGTGCAGCTGCAGTCACTGCGCTGTGCCCAGATGCCTCCTGTGATGAGTCCAGGGATGTGTCAGGCACCACATCCCCAGCGCTTTCCAGTATCAGTGTAATGTCATCGTCAGAGCCAGACATGTTCCCTAGCTGGGTCTCTGCACACAGCACACTCAAGCTATCATCGTGCATGAACCCAGCCAGGGTGATGTCCGGCTCCAGGTCAAAGCCTTCAGGTAGCTCGGCAGTGCTCACCCTCAGCCTGTCCAGTCAGCGCATGCCAGTCGAGGTGGATGGACTGTCCACCACGGCCATGGCTGGGGCTGACCTTGCCCTCCCCATCCACATGGAGGTGTGATGGTGTTGCAATGAAGAAACAGTGGGTCAGCGCTCAAACTACTGGCCCATGTCCCACTCCACCATGTGGGCATGCGTCGGATGCCACACGCTGCCCTGTGGCCATGCATGCCCACATTGATACACACAGGTGGCATGCCACACAGTGGTGGGCACCACCGCATGGCCACACACACATGCCGGATATGTTGGTAGAGTGTCTACTCACTGTGCAGGGATGGGCTGCCGCCCATCTGGAAACCTCCTCCAGGGATGCCCTCCACCACCATGCATCTGAGGGTGGATGCCACCAGTTCTTCTGTTGCCGTAAGGGTGGGCGCGGTGGATGGGCCACCACCAGTGGCACTGCGGGATGCACGTATGTCCACCACCTTCTCCTTTATGCATCTCCTGTCCATTCCGGCCTTCTTCTTGCACTCCTATTCACTTCACTGATGGCATCCACGCTGGTTCACGTAGTCTGCAACCGCATCCCACCCATCTGACCTCTCCTGGGGTGTGCCAGTGGCACCGCTGAGGAGCCCCTCCCTGTCAAGGTAGGCCTTGTACAAGTTATTGGTCTCAGCCTTTGTGAAATTGGGCCTTCTCTTCCATGGAGGCCCACGACCCTCATGTTCCTCGTGTCCCGACATGTAGCTGCCTGTGGACAATGGCAGCATGTTGTGTAGTTGGCAGCATTTCCCATGTATGTCCCCATGACATTGTTTTTGCAGGTCCCTGTTGCCCTGCACTAGCATACACCTACCTCTTGAGGTTGCAGTACCGGTCCATGGCCTGTGCTGTCCAACAGCACTTTTCAGGTGCATTGCATGCAAATTAGCAGATGCACAATGGTAAAGAGATGCTAACGCACCGCACTGCACTGAGCATTGGCTGATGAGGTGATTTGCATACAGCAGCTGAATATCGCAAACTTGCTCTATGCTGCACTGGAGCAATCCTGTTGTGCATAACTGGCGCATGCACGGTGTGCATTCCTGCTGTGTGCATGTGTGCATGGCATTGCACATCCTACATTACATGCGTGTAGCAGTGCTATGGTGCAGTGCTATTGCGCATCGACTATTGTGTTGCATGGTGCATCACGTGGCATCCCCTGTCAGTCACGTACTGTCCACATGCACGACTGCATCTGTGTGGTCCACTTCACATGTCATGCACATGTGCGTCTCCACATGAGGTCATGACCCCTGACCCCACATACTCGGTGGCCCCGTGCGTACTGCACATGTCCGTGTATGCGTAATGCTAACACATCACACATCACCATGTTGTGTGATCACTGCATTGAGTTCCTTATTGTGCATTCCACACATGCTGCACCCGTGTGTCCTCCTTCAACCCTTAAGATGTTATCTGAGCTCTGTCAATACCTTATACTGTGATCTTTGAACACTTGTAATGTTCTGTTTTGAAAACTTTTGTACAATCTGTCTTTATGTAATGTTCTATTGCGACTGACGTGGAGCCTTTGCTTATACTGTGATTTTTTTGAACAATTTGTCAAAATGTAATGTTCTGTCTTGAAAACTTTTGTACAATCTGTGTTGATGTAATGTTCTGTTGTGACTGACGTGGAACCTTTGCAAAGGAGTCCTTGACTCAAAGGTTTGTAATTCCGAAATTTTCAATAAATAAATAAATGTATGTGATCGCACTGCCATCCAGGCCACCATTTAGACCTGAAGGATGACATGGTGCAAGCACGGTCTAGGAGGGCCCTCAACTGGTCAGAGGTTGAGATAGTCAACCTTGTGGCAGTGGTGATGCCTTTTGAGGGCCAACTGTTTAGCACTGTACTACTGCAGCAGGCCAGGGGGGATGTCTGGGCGCAGGTGGCCTTGGCCATGGAGAACCACACTAGAGTGGTGCACAGTGCAGAGCAATGCCACCACAGGTATGGGGACCTACAGCACAAGGATCTGGATCAGCTGTGCAGGATGCAGGCACACATCCAGTGTGGTGTGGTGTGGTGCCACAGCCAGGTAGGTGTCAGCAATAGTCATGCATGCCCCTATGCTCCCCCTGTGGTGGTTATTGGTATGTGGTACATGGTCCACGGAAGCACTGTCCTGCTGGCTGCTGGATGCCATGCATGGCTGCTGCATGTGTCATAGTTGTCCGGTGGGCCGCAGGATGGTCAGGGTCACGTCTTGCTCTATGCTGACTATGTGGTGGGGGGGTGCCATGCTTGCCTGTGTACTCATGTCCACTCTTGCCTTTACATCCACAGGGCCCAAGAACTGCAGGCATGCCTGGGAAGCCACAGCAGGGGTGCAGGGCCAAGGCAGCCCACAGTGAGCAGCACCAGCAGGGCGTCACCTGGGAGGTAGGTGTGTCTACATTGCTGATACCTGTCACAGTGTGAGTGCCGTGTATCGTGGTCTGGCCAAGGTGTCTGTAGCCCCATGTCCACAGGGCTGTGGTAGCACACCTACCATTGTTTGTGCCACTGTTGCATGTACTGTGGCAGCATTGTGCCACCTGGTGGGGGTGCACACAGCCCCCACATTGTGTGCTGCCATGGTGCTGGTGCTCTGTGCCATGTGCCCATGGGTGTGTGCACACGGGCACATTGCATGGCACTGTCTGGTTGGCTGCACCATTGTGGTGTGCTGTGTGGCTGAATGATGTGGCCCCCATGCACGGGCTGTCTATGGTCCCCTAGTGGTGCATGCCCCCACAATCCATGGCACACTGTGGGTGGGATTGTGTTTGTGTGGCTTTGCACTGATTGGCAGTCCTGCCCCTTCCCCTAGGTGGTCGCAGGACAGTAGCTGGTGGGGGCAGCACTCCCACGTGTACAGAACATTGGATGAGTCCTTGCACTCCAGAGGAGGCTCCTTGCCCTGCAGTGGTGCCACATGCAGGAGATGGCAGCATTGAGGAGGGAGATCTAGTGGCTGAGGCAGTCCGTCAGGGGCTGCAGATAATGGTCATTTCCACTCCGTGCTGTACATAGCCCCAATCCCTTCTGAAGACCTCTTTCCCTGCTGTCCCACATCCACCTGTATAGCCCCTGCTCCCTGTCCCCGTCCCCCTCTCCCCCATCCCTGACCCTGTTTATTGCTGTTTGTATTATTCTTGTTATACAAACCCTTTTGTTCACTATGGGCCTGTGTCAGTGTCTGATTTGCAGGCAGCGTGTGGAGCCATGCTGCAATTGTGTGGCTGTGGTGCACCCAGGGACGTGCCGCTTTGCAGGCAGTGGGCACGTGTGGTCTGGCTGTGGTCAACGTTGTTGCTCATGGCCCTGCCATGTCTGCCTGTGGGTCAGCCGTGCTTGGTGTGTCGCTGTGTTGGTGGTGTATTGCTCTGTTCTGGGGTTGGGCAGCCAGGGTGTCAGTGTCTTCTATGCACGGTGTAATTGTATTTCCATGGACTGTTCCATCTGACATCATGTGGTCCTCACTGTGCACCAGTGCATGCACATGCTAATGGGTGTGTTGCCTGCCTGTGCCTTGAACCTGGGGAGTTCTGCCCTGCTGGTGCTTATGGCATGGGGACATGTGTGGTGTTGTTCGGGGCCCATGCTGGGTGCTGTATGGTGCAGACATGGGGGGACTGGGGTGGCATATTGTTGTGCTACCCATGAGTGTGCTCCAATACAGTTTTGGGGTTCTGTTTCCCCATGTCCCTGTGGCTGGTCAGGCCACCATTGCTGTGCATGCCAATGCCCTGGTGAGTGTGCCTGGTGACACGCCATGTTGCAGCTGGTGGCGCACAGACACACAGGCCTGTGCTACTGGCAGAGGTTCCTTCCCTGCAGTGCAGGCTGTGTGTGCATGGGCTGTGTCCATCCTACGTGGACCCATGATGGGGTGGATGGCCTGTGCCTCACCCATCCCTGGTCGGTGGGCCTTTGCATCCACCTCATCCCTGGAACCGTGCCCTCCATGCACCATGGCCATATTTGGTGGGTGTCTGTTGTGTGTCACTGTCATTGGTATGGATGGTGCTGCAGGCCTTGGGTGGGTTTGTGTTTTGGAGCGGTGGCCTTTGGTTGTCTGTGGACCTTCCTCTGGTGCCCTGTTTGCCCTCTAGGTCCCTGCTGCTGTGTTTATGGGTGTGCACTCCTGGGGGGAATGCTTCCTTCACCCTCTGGGTCCTTGCCTCTATATCCCTGTGGTGGCTATTTCCATGCTCCATGGGTGTTTGCTCTGGTTTGCTCCACGCATCCATGGTTGCACTGGTGCATCTCTGGTTGTGCCATGGCGCATCTTTGTTATATTCAGCCAACTTGCACTTCGTCATTTCAGCCAGCACAACCTCTGAATATGGCTCCTGGCATGCCATGGCACATCTCACTGGTGCTGTGCCAGCATTGCACTGGCGTTTGGAGCATTTCTGAATATCCAGCCCACAGTATCAAATTTAACATGCTTGTATAGTCCCCATGTAACATAGGTGGGACTTGTGTCCAGTAAGATACAGACCCGTTCACTTCATCCCTAGTAAGATCATAAATGTCTTGATAAAGCTGAGAAATGGGATGCGGCTTATAGCCCAATCCACCAAGGGCAAAACTGCAGTGCTAAAATCAGAGGACCAGACATGGCCAAGAATATAATATGCCAACACGTGCATGGCTTGAAAGAAGGAGAAGGCCATTCTGGTTGGGAGCCGATGCTGTTGACGAAAATGCTTGAAACCTATAAAACTGTTACTTGACAGAAAGTGAGCTACCTTGTTAAGATCTAAATCCTGCCAGGTGTACCTAGTAATGGTTTTAACATCAATACAACAATTAAGATTTCTGAGCAGAGGTTAGTATGTATCATACACAGGCTGCAGCTGAAGGAGATGACATAATTGGTGATGAGCTTGTAGAAAACTGCCATCGGGGTATGATGAAGGGCTTGGGGGAGCTTTTTAAGTGCAGTGTATGTGAAAAACTTTGGGTCTATAAAATATTCAGAACATAAAGTTGTCTCTATCTGTAACCACAGGGAAATATAAGAATGGTCTAGTGCCAAGGGAGGGGTGGCAAACCACTGTAAATATTTGCTACAATGGGAAGCAAGGTAGTAAATTAAAAAGGGCTACCAGCTTATGGTAGGCCCCTTGACTGCTTTCTCTGCCCAAAGAAAATGGGACATTTGCCAGTGTAAATGAGTAAACCAAGCTTGAGGAATCATCTGGTTAAGCATACCCAACGGGTATAGTATCCAGTGGAGAAGATTAATTTTGATCAAATTAACCCCACCCCACAGTGTTAGTGGGAGATCTTGTGCAGGGCCAGCGTTAGGCACCCGCTAACCCCGCGGCCGCAGGAGGCCCCCAAATTGTAGCAGGTCTGGTGGTGGGCCCCAGCAGAGCAGTCAGCAATAAACCCAATAAATGTTATGTAGCCGGTGGCAGCACAGCCAGCCTGCACAGTCAGCACTCAGCACATGTAGCGGGCGGGTCCAGCTGTGGGCCCCAGCACAATCAGCATCAAACTAAACCATCATAGCTCCCTGTCCCTGAGCATTGCAGCATACCTTTAATTCTTTCTTGTCCTGCCCCACTCCCGAATTTTCTGTCGCTGATGTGATGCTGGCTCCAGATGATTTCAGGTCTTCTTGACTTGTCATTTCATTGCAGTTTGCGGGTGACTGCAGGCTGACCAATTTCCCTGATCTCCAAACCACGCTGTCCACCATGCCATTTTCAATGTCTTTGTTTGCTGTTTCACACGGTTTCCCTAGTGCACTGCACAGTAAATACATGCTGACGTCGGAGGTGCTGTGTGGAGCCAATCACAGGACTCCACTCAATCCGTTACTGATATCGCACCTCCTCCCACTCAGCCCTGAAAAGTTCTGCCCCCACTCAGGTCGATAGCTGCAACATAAAAACGGCCCCTCCGGCTTCTCTTGGAACATACAGCCGAGGACCAGTTCCAGAGCACCGGAGAGAAATCTGACAATGCAGGCACTAGCCTCCTGACTTGAGACAGCCAGCTAGTCGAAGAGAGAGCACCACTGCTGGCCATAGCCAAAAGTGAGCCAGATCCGCTGTTAAAGACCTGCTGCCTGCCCTGCTAGTGCTGTGCTGCCAGAACTGTGTAATTAATTTTTATTAAAAAAAAAGAGCTAAGTGGCTAGCAGCAGCAATTCACTGAAGTCCAGTGCAGATTGTGAGACTGCTGGTGTGCCCGCCCAGTCTTCACTTCTTTTAGGTAGGTAACTAGATAGGATGGGAGATTATAATATGGTCGGTCTGGACCATATCTTATTTGGACTATTCTGTCCATTTTTAGTCTGTTCTCTGTCTATTCCTTATTCTCTATTTTGGACTGGTCTCTGACAACAGTTGCAGACAGCTACATTACATATAGTAATAGTAGGAGAGAGGAGACAACACTATAGGTAGAGAGCAGTAACTAGATGTGAGGGGAGATTATAATATGGTCAGTCTGGGCCATGATTTCTTGATTTGGACTGTCGCTAAAATAAATATTTATTTTGTTTAGTCTCTGACAACAGATGCAGAAAGTTAATATAGTAGTAGGAGAGAGGAGACAGCGTCATAGGTAGAAAGTAGCAGAGCAGAGCTAGAACAATTAGTAGCTAGCAGCTGGGGCCCTGGAGGGCCAGCATTTTTTTACAATTATAGTATAGAATAATTGTATTATGAATGTAGTTTACTTCTTGCTTTTTTCATGTAATTGTGTCTGTGTTGTGATGACAAATTGTGCTGGAAGAACAGTTATTGTGTTGTAAATGTAGCATTTAGTGTTGCTCTTCAGGTCACTGTGTGTCAGACTGAGAAATTGTGCAGTAGCTGGAGAAACAGTTAAAAAAGGATTTTGCAATTTCTTATATTCTAAATTATTTAAATATAATTGCAACATTTATAGTGTTGCTCTGTAGGTCACTGTCTTCTGTGGCAAATTGTACAGTAGCAGTAGCTGGAGCAGCTGGACTCGGAGTAGCAGTTTTTATGTCAACAGTCAGGAGTGCAGTATCCCCCTCATGCTGCACTACAGTGTCAGTATTAGGATTTAACCCATGTGCCTGGTGTGAGGATAGAACCCACAGCCTTCTGATCTTCCAGACTCAGAGGTGAGTGTGCAACCTGCTGGGCCACTGACACCGACGTGCATACTTACGAACTCTTCCTCTTTGGGTCAAGCATCTTCTGGACACACTTTCTACTTTTGCCACTTTAATAACGATTCATCAAAAAGGTGGCTTGCAAGACCATTTAATAAGTACCATTTATTCCATCCTTCATGCTCAGTCAATGGAGTCCACTTTACTTTAACTCAATGGTTAACAGATTTGCAACTACAGTGTGATCCAGTTGATTGGGAGAAATATTCCTTAGTTACTTATAAACTGACAATAACACCATATCTCAGGGATTGTGTCTGGAAATGTAGAATGCATTTCTTTAAATCTCTGTCACAAACAGTTTCATACATGGGTCCTCAAGCATGCATCTGTTGGTGGATTTGTGGCAAACCTTTGGCCAGATATGCACACATTTTTTGGGGAGTGTCCTATTTTACAGCTGTTCTGGACATCTGTCTCGCAAGTGATTGCCCAATTATTCGATATCCCACTCCCATTATCACCACTATTGGTTTTATTGCATATTCCCCCAGCCAATTCATTAATCCATGGTCAGCAATTTAAGTTGTTACTAATTCTTTTTGTTTGTGCTAAAAAGACTGTTACTAAATTATGGCTTAAACAGCATCCTCCTCAACTCTCACATTGGATAGCTGTCCATTTGATTTATTGTCTTGAAAAGTGTAGTTATATATATATTTAAATCACCTGACAACCGTTGAGAAGATCTGGAGATAACGGGTTTTATATAAACTTTCCTCTGATCCCAGCTTCATTCCTTAATATGGTTAGCACATGACTGTTTCAAATATTACTGTAAATGATACTTCGTGCCACATTAAAAATGAATATATACATTTTGGTCATTATGATTTTTGGCCATGCCCTGCCTTCTCCTCTTTTATTTTTTTACCTTGTAAAGTTTCTCATTATTCAAACTATCTTATGATTATGCAATTATTCTTTATGCACTACACTGATATTTTAAATTTGTAGTATCCTTGCAGTTGCCTACTTTTTGTCAATTTTCTGCAGGATTAATTTCTTCATTTCTTTTTATACACTTTATAAGTCATGGAAAAACTGGGAAAATCTGGCATTGTAAAATATTTATTTTCTATTATATTGAGCATTAGTTTATGGATTCATAGTTATTGTTAGTTATATTTTTTTAATAAAAATATTATTATAAAAGAAAAGAAAGGTTCATATTAAACACCATTACAATAAATTTCAACAGAGGGACAAGTGTACAAATGCTGAATCCAATGAATAAGCTCTGCAGGGATACCATAAGCCACCTAAGTTAAAAACAAGTATTCCCAATGGACCCAATTAAAAGCTTTCTCTATGTCTAGGAAGACCAGAACCGCTTGAGGGTCGGGTTCCCTAGATGCAGAGATTAGGTGTGCCAGCTTGCATAAATTGTTTAAAGAAACCCTACCAGACATAAAGCTCATCTGTTTGCTGGCAATAAGTATCCCCACACACACACACTTTAGCAAGTGTATTAGTCAATAGTGTGGCTAGCATTTTGATGGCAACACTTAAGAGAGATATACAGTAGGCCTATAATTGGCCATACAAGTACTATCTCTGTCTGGTTTAGGTATAAGGTTGATTAAAGCCCTCATTAGGTCTGTATCCCATATCCCCTCCCTGTACAATGAATTATAAAGCTCCAGAAGCAGGGGGCTGACCTCATCTTGGAAGCATTTTTAAAAATTGATAGAAACCCCATCAGGCCTGGGTGCTTTATCGGGTGACAACTCCCATATGGCTTGCATAACCTCAGACAAAGTGAGGTCATGAACCAAGTACTCCTGCTGTGTCTGGGTCAGCTGTGGAAGATGCAAGTCTTGCAGATATCCCTGTATCTGAGATTTCAAAGGGGGTGAAGCCATCAGACTGTAGAAGTCACCATGAGAACTGCAAGAAGGCAAGGGCAATAGCCTGGGAGTCAGTGATCAAGCCAGACTTCCTAGGTATTTGGAGACCCTGAATTACATGGAAGGCTTCCTGTTGGCACATGTGAAGGGCCATAAGCTTACCAGCTTTCTCCCCCGATCAAAGTATGTAACTCAAGCACACCTCCCTCTTACGTTTAGCATATACTGCTCGATAAATGGTGAGTTATAGCCAAATTGTCTCAGGGGTATGATGGGACAGATTATGTTCAATCCTTCTAATGGCATTAGACAGTTCAGTTACCTACTGAGTGTGTTTTCATTTACATGCAGTTGTCTAATGGAAAAGCTCCCGCCCTCCCAAGGCTAAACTTCAAAGCATCCCGAAAGGTGTCTACGTGCTGAACTGAGTTTTTATTATGTTAGATAAGACCTGCTATAAAGGATTTAAAATGCTGATGGAAGTAAGTGTCCTTCAAAATCTGATAAGTCTTCAAAGTCTAGCTTGGAGGGGGGGGTGAAGATGTAATACTAAGCCAACAGGAGAATGATCAGAAATGACTCAGGCATAGATTTCAGAGGAATGAAGGCTATGTAGGTTCTCTTCACTAATGGGAAAATAATGTAGCTTGGATTGATATCCATGAACCAACGAATCAAAAGTATAATTCCTTATATCGGGATAAAGGACACACCAAGGGTTCATGAGACCAGGGTGTCCAACATATCCCAAAGGGAGGGCTGAGCTGGGGAAAGACCTCCACACCATGAAGCATCCCTAACCATATCTGGGTTGAGTACCAAATTCCGGTACCCTGCTAATATTAAAGGGAGGTGCACCCAGGAGGCTAGATTGGCCAGTTTCATAAAAAAACTGGGTGTATCAACATTTGGGCCATAAACGAACTCCAAGATGAGCTCAGTCAGCTCAAAGTTGCAGTATCTCGAGTGAAGAACCATCAATAATAGTCAAGGTCATCACTGTTAACTAGCCTGTCTTCTTTCAATTTGCCAGCTAACCACTAGACTAGAGCTTACTAACTAAATAGCTTGCAGAGGTTCATGCATGCAGAACATGGTTTCTGTACAATGTCAACTGCTGACTCGTTAACAATCCTGCAAATAACAACGTATGCTTTAAGCCTTTCAAAACAGTGACATCAGGTGACACCAACCATTACAACTACCAGTAGTTGTGACTAAGGACACCGTGACAGAAGTATCTGAATATCTTTAGTCATGACAGCATATGATGCTTGGCATCACTGTAGCAGGAGTGTTGGACTGGCATTGCAGGGCCATGATGCTAGTGCTAGTAATGTGACTTGCCTGCTTGCAGTACAAGTCAAATGAATGTGATCCATGACCATGCCAAGAATTGACTGCAGTTCTGAAAAGAGTGGGGGGGGTATAATCATGTCAACAGAAAGATAAGTCAGGAAGATTTAAACTATATGATAAGAAAGACAGGTAGTGCAGGGGTCACCACTGGCAGAAGTTGTATGCATGGATTCACCAATCAAAGGGTAGCTGGGTGGAATACAAAAGAATAATAAACCACCAGCTGGAAAAAAGAAGTGTAAGCCACCCCTCTCAGGGCTGGCTTACTATACCGTATTCTCCCCTTTTGGTTAGCTAGACAGACAGACAGACAGAGAGAGATAGATAGATAGATAGATAGATAGATAGATAGATAGATAGATAGATAGATATTTTATTTATAAATCGACTATTTCCATAGACTCTGGACACTGTACAAAACAGTTCAATAATAAAATACATATAAACAGTAGCTCAACACAAACTTAAAATTCTATCCATCCCATTAAAACCAAATCAATCATTAAAAGCCTGCTTAAACAGATACGTTTTTAGTGCCTTCTTAAAGGCTTCTACCAAGGAGGCCTCCCTTAAATAACCAGGAAAGGAGTTCCACAGAGTGGGTGCAGCCACCGAAAAGGCTCTATCCCCAGAATGCTGCAACCTCACTCTGGGAACCTCAAGGAGGCTCCCTCAGCAGAACAGAGCACCCGGGGTGGACGGTAGGGGGCAAGAAGATCTTGCAGATAGACAGGTCCCCATTCATGTAGGGATTTATAGGTCAGGAGCCCTATCTTGAAGACAATCCTCCACCTGACTGGCAGCCAGTGCAGTCCAAGGAGGACCGGGGTGATATGATCACTCCGTCTCACCCCAGTCAATAATCTTGCTGCCACATTCTGCACCAACTGCAGCCTGCAGAGGTTGCCCCCAGATAACCCTAGGTACAGGGCATTACAGTAGTCCAGCCTGGAAGTGACAAAAGCATGTACAAGTGTGGTCAGATCCTCCAGAGGGATCAGGGCTCGTATTCGTGCAATGTTCCTTAGGTGATAAAATCCACTCCTGACGACGGCTGCACCTGAGCATCAAGCATCAAACCATCATTCAGGATCATTCCCAAATCCTTCACCTGTCTAGATGGAGTAAGGGGAACACCTCCCCAACACAAGGTCAGGTGGTAACCCCTCACAACACCCTCTGCCCCGATGAACTGGATCCACAACAAGTACCTCCGTCTTGTCTGGGTTGAGCTTAAGCCAGTTTTGAGTCATCCAAGCCTGGATCTCATCTAGACAGCTGTTAAATACAGAGTCTGACAACTGGGTATTGGGGCACAGGACAGGTACAGCTGGGTAGCATCTGCACAGCAGTGAAAACCCAGCCCGCACCACCTGATAATGTCCCCCAGTGGCAGCATGTACTCTGTGAACAACCAGGGTGACAAGACCGAACCCTGCGGTACCCCACAGCACAGAGGCTTTGGGTTAGATAAGGCTAACCCCATTGTCACCCTCTGCACTCTGCCTGTCAGGTATGACCTGAACCAGTTGATGACATTACCAGACAAGCCACACCAGAACCACAGGCGGTCAAGTAGCACCTCATGGTCCAAGGTGTCAAACACTGCAGAGCGGTCCAGGAGGACCAAGATAGACCTAGTCTCTCCTGTCCCTCACCACCAGGAGATCATTAAGCACCCTCACCAGGGTGATCTCTGTACTATGCCCTGCATGAAACCCAGACTGGTAGGGCTCATAGGCAGAGGAAGAGGCAAGATGTCTCTCAAGCTGTATGGCCGCCACTTTTTCAATAATCTTCCCTAACAATGGGAGGTTTGAAACTGGCATGTAATTGCTGAGGCAATCCGGGTCCAAGGAAGGTTTCTTTCAAAAGGGGTCTAACCAAGGCCCCTTTCAAGGCCATTAGGAAGATCCCACTCCTCAAGGAACTCCAGACAACCCTAGCAATCATAGGCCCAACCAGGTCCATGCATCCAACCAACAGTCGGGTCGGACCTGGGTCCAGTTCACATTGGGTTGGCCGGAGTTTCAAGATTATTTTCACCACCTCCTCCACCCCACCCAGTTCAAACTCATCCCAAACAGGAGGAGTGTTTTGGCACTCTCCAGGCCAGTCTATGTATCCCCTTCAAGACATACTCGAGGAGACCTTATCCCTGATAGAGGACACCTGGTCGTCAAAGAATACAGACAGCTCCTCGCACCTAGTGCTCGAACCTGCTCCCCCAACACAGAGACAGGCAGGATGTAATAGCCCATCCACTGTGCAAAAAAGCTGAGCCGGTCTGTTCCTTGCCATAGCAATCTCTCTAGACAGATATTCTGCCTTCCTACAAGAGGTTAGGTTCCCTTTAATGGGCATTTCCTTGCTCTGCCCACTAGGGGAACTGCTGTTTGCCTGGTTTTAAAAAGGGTTTTTTTTGAGAGGAAAAGGGGAGCCGGCAGGCTGGGTATGGAGCAAGTTGGGCTGGGGTTTCAAACCCCTGGCCTGGGAGGTACCGGCTGGTTTTAGCATTGATGGCTATGTATTTTTAAGTCCAATAGGGAGGGTGGTAGGAGTATGGCAACCGTTGGGAACTGGGATCCTTGTAAGAAGAGTGGCTGGGTGAACAGCAGCCTGGAGTTAAGCCCATTGTTATCTGGATTTGGGAGTCCTGGAGCCCATGTGAAAGGTATGGCAGTGGGGCAGTCATGGCAGTGGTAGGGCTGCGACAGGACCCCTTGGAGGTGGCACCTCTGAGGTGGTCTTTTGAGGTGACGCAGACTGCCAGGGAGAGTTTGGGTGGATTGAATTTGGGATCTCGCATTTTTGTGCCTCCTGTGCCCGTGTCTGGGGCAGGTCCCTTGTAAGGCCCACAAAAGAAATGCAAAGTAAGAGTAACTGTAAGAAGGGAGCTGGATTGATCATGCTATAGTTAAGCCTGCATCCTGTCTCTGTTGGAAGATGATTACAATTTGGTTGGTTCACTGGCAAGGTTTTCAGGGTGGCTACGGAGTATTAATAAGCCGCAAAGCCTCAGGATGGGTCACTTTGGGGTGGGGAGTAAGGCACTCCCCATACACTGGTTTAGATCATGTCTTGTACCCTCTAAGGTTTTGAGCTTTAATCTGGCTCAGGTTATCTGCATGGAATCAGCACCTGGTCTATTAGTTAGGCCTGTTTTAAACATCTTCCTCGGGCTGGTACTGTTTGTACCTCCAGCATATGCTTGGCTCCATGGAGCTGCGTACTTTATTTATTAATTTAAATAGAAACAAAATTTAATTTATTTATTTGCTCATTGACTTTGTATGTGCTGGGATCATTCAAATAAACTAACTAACTATATTCCTCCTCTTAAGAAAAATTTAGCCTCCATTCCCCCGGGCCTGGCCTGAAGGTGCAGTCACTTGTAAGCTACAGGCTATCAGGTGAGAAAACAAACTGATCTGCGCTGAATGAGATCTGCAGGCAAGGTAAGGCCTTGTTACGGTTGCAGTAGTTGGAGCCTGCAGATGTTTTGCACGTACAAAAGGAGTGATGTCATGTTTTCTGTCCGTGGAACTGACTGAAGATATAAATAGTCTCCTCTGCCTTACCCTCCTCCAAAAAATGTTTTCCGCCCTCAAATAAATACGCTTTCATGTTAGTCAATGGTTGCATGGTGTCACACTTGGACAGCTGGTTCTGATCCCTGTATCATATTTTTTTGTAAATATAAAAAAATGTGTGATGGACTGTGGCAGAGGAAATGCTGGCTTGCTAAAATTGATACTTCAAACCCCCCAGGGATAAGTTCAAAGGACAGGACATAGCTAAACTGCAGATATCTGGGGTGCAATTATCTTGTCAATTTGCTTTGATCCCAGGAAATAAAATTAGCCTTTCATGACATCCTCAGGGAAATCCTTTGATCTGCACTAGATGTCCTGAGAAAAGGGACACTGGCCAGTGTCATGAATAACCTCCCAGGAAACCAGCATTTCATCAAAGAGACCTTTGATGTGTAGATACCAAGGCCCAGATGGAATTAAGGAATTAAATACACTTTTGCTTTGAATATACAGTAACTTATATCAAAGAGACTTTTGATGTCTATGGGAAAGCAGATCACAGCCTCATTTTGACTAGTTACATAGAGAGGAGATTCATTATGTCATCTCTGATTTTTTTAAATACCTTAGTAGGCCATCTTGGTGTTATAAAATATAGATTTTGTTACACCAAGGCGGAGTTTGGTGACCTCAGCGAGAAGGCCGGCTCAGGACTGTTTTTATCACATTGAGAAAACCTTGACAGACACACTTTCATATTTCTGACTGAGAGAAGAGGAACATCAGAGCACTGATAGATTAAGAAGTAGGGATGTTAGACAAGATTAGTCTGAAAGTTATTATTTGTAGGAATCTGCACTTTTACCTGTTTGTTTTAAGGCTGTATGTGTTGGGATATTTTGTTCTGTAATATTTTCTGTTTTTCTATTTTAAAGTAAAGATATATATTTTAAAAGGGAAACTGCCTGGAGTGCCTTGACATTTCTTTTTATTTAAGTGAAGCTTTTGAAGGTTATAGTTAACACTGTGTAGGAGCTTATTGTTGTATCAAACTGGGAAATGGATAGAGTTCTTTAAGGTCTTGCATAGAGTTCTAAGGGTTCATTTTGTAGACCTGGTTAGGTGCCTGTAGGCAAAAATATCTGGCCCCTGAAGACAGAATTATCTGAGCCTGATAATTGGGTACACTAACAAGAGGTTATCAGTTTGAATCCCTCCAGAACTTGAGACTAAGGTGACTCGAACCCACAAAACAAACAAGAGGGTTACCTTGTACTGTTCACTGTCCACAAATCATACGCTCAGAGGTTGGCACTTTGGGAGTAGAGGGCCGACTGGTTGAGTGAATTTGTGACAGACTGGTTGGCAGCGGTGGCATAAAAAGTTTGGTGGTATAAGCTTCACTGTTCAGTGTATCAGCTTGAGACCGTTCAGCTCACTTGGAAAAAAGAAAGGCAGTGTTTTATTTCAAAATGAAATAGAACTATGACCCTTGGCTTACAGTCAAGTTCCTACCCATTTTATTTTTTTTCTAAAGTGCCAATCAGATTAGCAATAGTCAGGAAAAATGGCATCCAACTACAGCAGGCACTCTGTAGAACACTTAAAACAGTTGTAAGCGAGGACAGAGGAGTCCTGTTCAAGGTGACAGCCAAAAAGCAGAACCTCATAGAGGCCATGATGGCAGCAGATACCCAGAGCAGGAGTCACAGACTGTGACTGAAAGGGACCAGACCATGAGTATGGCAGGACTAGCAGCCAGTGAGGGGTCCCAAGCTAATGAGGAGGACAGCAGGGCCACAGTCAGTGAAAGGCCACAGCAGCAGGGGAAGGTCACCAGTATCCTGAATCCAGAGGTACTCAGGCTGCAAATTGAGTTGCACAGGATGGAACTGGAGGCAGATCGACAACAGAGGGAGGCAGACCGTGAGAAGCATGAGCGCCAGTGAGCTGCAGAGGAGAAGAGACAGCAAGAATGCAGGGAGGCAGAGGAGGAGAAGAGAGAGGAGTGCCAGTGGCAACACAAACTGGAGAAGCTACAACTCCAACTGGCAGCACCAGGGCAGGTAAGTGGCTTGGGTTTAACTGGGACTGCAGGACTGGGTTACAAATTGAACTCCAAATTAATAGCCGAGTTTAAGGAAAGGGAGGACATGGATGCCTTTTTAAATTCTTTTGAAAAAGTTTGTATTCAGGCTAAAATTCCTAGAGAGTCCTGGAGCTTCCAACTATCCCCACTACTTACCGGGAAAGCTTGGGATGCATTGGGTCAAATGAACAATGAGGACAGTGACAATTACAGCAAGTTAAAAGCTACACTACTGAAAAAGTTTGAATTAACTGCTGAATCATACAGAGCTAAATTCCATAAGCTCAGGAGAAGCCCTGATATGAGCTATGAGGTGCTAGCCATGAAACAACTTAAGTTTTTAAAACGTTGGTAGGAAGGAATTGAGGCAAACTGTTAAAAAAATTGAAAATGTGATTTTATTAGAACAGTTTTATTGGGCATGCCCAGCAGAGCTAAAAGCCTGGCTAGAGAACCGAGATCCAAAAACAGTGCAAGAGGCTGCTGAACTCCTAGACCACAATGCCAAGAACAGACCTGCTCTGAGAATGAATGGGGAAGGCATGGCAGTGCAGAAAGGGAAAATCGCACCTTCAGGGCAGCTAAAACCCTCACTGACTCCACTGAAACCAGCTTAGCCCAAGGTTTCAATGAAAAGATTTATCTGAAGTAAGAAATGCATGTTGGCTGTGTAAGGAAACTGGGCATATTGCCAGACAGTGCCCCCAAAATGCAAGCCATAATACACAACAGGGTGCTAGAAAAGAAGTAGGTTGTTTATGTGTCCCTGAGAGCATGCCAGTAAACATGAGGGAACACATGCACCCAGTCATAGTAAATGGTGTACAGACACAGGGGTTAAGGGACACAGGGGCATTCCTGACATTGGTAAAGGGGAATCTGGTACAGACTGGTCAGCTTATACCCAATAAATACGTAACTGTACAAGGGATTACTGGTGAGGACAAAACATTGCCACTCGCTAGTGTTCTCCTGGACTGGGGTGAAACAGGGGGAACTGTGCAACAGGTGGCTGTAGCCAACACATTAGCAGTGGATGTGATCCTAGGTAACAATCTCCAGCAGGGGGTTGTATGTGCAGTTACCCATAGCCAAGCTGCAAGGGAAAATAGTGAGTCCCTGAACCCCACAGAAACCAGTGTGGAAACCACTGAGAGGCTGGTTCCCCAGCCTGTGTCTCCAGATGAGGAGACTGATAAAAAGGGGGTAGAAATTTCCCCAGTAGCAAGTAACCACACAGCTACAGAGGGTTACTCTGAAGAGGGAGGGGCCCTAGTTTAGTGACTGAAGAGGACCTGTCCCATGCCTTGGGACTGTGTGAGGGGTTTGCAGCTCCTCAGAGGAGTGACCCTAGTTTAGAGAAGCTGAGGGCTTGGGTAGACTCTGATGAAAAACAGGGAGGTGACGGCAGACATAAGGTTTATTGGGAAAATGGACTTATGTATACACAGGTAGTACAGACAGAGGGAGGGATGCTAGGCAGGCAGCTTGTCATTCCCCAGGGTTATCATGAGCAGTTGCTCAAGGTTGCCCATGATATTCCCTTGTCTAGTCATCTGGAAATTGCGTGCACAATACAGTGGTTGGCCCAGAATTTCTACTGGCCTAACATCACCCAGCAGGTGAAGGAGTATTGCAGGTCTTGTCACCGGTGCCAAGAAATAGGGAAGGCAGGCAAGAAAACTCAGGCTGCCCTGATTACATTGCCCATAGTGCAGGAGCCATTCCAGAGGGTGGGAATGGATATTGTGGGGCCTTTAAATACCCCCAGCTCCTCAGGGAAGAGATTCATCCTGACTGTGGTGGATTATGCCACCCGGTACTCAGAGGCAGTTGCCCTATCCTCTCTGAGGATAGACAAAGTGGCAGATGCCTTACTTGGGATTTTCTCCCATTTTGGGTTTCCACAGGAGGTAATCACCGATCGATGGGGTTCCTTCATGTCAGACCTGATGAAATGTTTATGGGAGAAGTGTGGGGTGGTGCAGAGATGCACGACACTGTATCACCCACAAGCCAATGGACTTGTGTAATGATTCAATGGTACCCTAAAGTCAATGCTCCGGGTGTTTGCTGAACAGCATGGGAGGGACTGGGAGAAATACCTTCCCCACCTGTTGTTTGCATACAGGGAGGTGCCCCAAGAGTCGACAGGATTTTCCCCCTTCAAACTCTTGTATGGACACCGGGTATGTGGGCCCCTAGACTTGATCAGGGAGGACTGGGTAGGCAAGCACGCCACCCAGGGAACTCACCTTGTGGATTACACCCTTAGGTTTAGGGAAAGGCTGAAGGAGCTTATGAGGACAGCCCAGAGAAACCTGGCAGCTGCCCAACAGAAACAAATGGTATAGTAAGACCGCAGAGCCAGAGCTCGCTCGTACATGGTGGGTCAGGAAGTCATGGTCCATATTCCAGTCCGGAAAGACAAGCTGCAAGCTGAGTGGGCAGTACCGTACAAAGTGGTTAGGAAGGTAAATGACATGAACTACATTGTGGAGTTACCTGACTGTAGACAGACAGAAAGGATCTACCATGTCAACATGATGAAGCCATATGCAAATAGGGCTGACATGGTGTTCGCAGTGTGTAGTCATGGGGAAGGGAAGGACGAAGGAGACCCCCTTCTGGATTTGCTAGAAGACAATAAGTGGGAGTCCTCTGTGGAGGCAGTAAAATTGTCTCCCCAGCTGACCCCTGGCCAGATCCAGAAAGTAAGGGAGGTTTTAGCAGACTTTGCCCCCTTATTTAGTGCCAAACCTGGACTAACCCCCTTAGCAACACACAATGTGGAGACAGGGACACAGACACCCATACGGTGGACAGCATATCAGGTGTCACAGGCGGTCCAAAAGGACATTAGGAGGGAAGTGGAGGAGATGCTGGATTTAGGGGTAATCCAGAGATCCCACTGTCCCTGGGCCTCATCCATAGTCCTTGTACCCAAGCCAGATGGCTCAACTCATTTCTGTGTAGACTATCGTGGACTGAATGCAGTCACGAAGTCAGACGCCCACCCGATGCCCCGGACGGATGAACTCCTGGACAAGTTGGGAGGGGCAGCCTACCTCACGACCATTGACCTGACAAAGGGGTATTGGCAGGTAGAGTTGACTGACAGATCTAGGAAGAGGTCAGACTTCATCACTCCGATAGGCTTATTTGAGTTCAAAGTAATGCCTTTTGGAATGAAGAATGCCCCGGCCACTTTCCAAAGGTTGGTGAACTAGGTGTTAAATGGTGCTGAGGAGTATGCCGCAGCATACCTGGATGACATTGCTATCTTTAGTACCAGCTGGGAGGAACACCTTTCACACCTTAGGGAAGTGCTAGACAGGATACAGAGGGCCGGGTTCACTGTCAAAGCCGAGAAGTGCTAGGTGGCCATGGGAGAGGTGGCATACCTCGGGCATGTGGTAGGCCAGGGACAGCTCCATCCTAACCAAATAAAGATAGAGGTAATCCAGGCATGGCCCAGATCAGAAACTCAAAAGCAGGTCAGGAGTTTTCTCAGAACAGCAGGGTACTATAGAAAATTTGTACCCAATTACAGTGCCCTGGTTGCTCCCTTATCTGACCTGACAAAGAAAAGGATGCCCAAGAAAATTACCTGGGGCCCAGCCTGTGAGGAAGCCTTTTCCAAACTAAAGGAGGCACTGTGCAGTGCTCCTGTTTGACAAGTCCTGACTATAGTAAAACCTTTATAGTTCAGACTGACGCCTCAGACGTGGGTATTGGGGCAGTACTGAGCCAGACATCCAGCGAAGGGAGGGACCACCCCATAGCCTACCTGAGTAAAAAGTTACTTCCCAGGAAGCAGTCATACTCCATGGTGGGAAAGGTGGGCCCTAAAGAAATTGAAGCCATACTTGTATGGGCAGCATTTTGTGGTGCAGACTGACCACAAACCCCTAGTTTGGCTGATGCAGATGGGGAAAACAATGGTCAATTACTAAGAAGGAGTCTTGCTTTGCAAGGATATGATATGACCATTCTACATAGGGCTGAAGTGACCAATCAGAACTCAGATGGGTTGTCCAGGGTGTTAGAGGAGTGAACTCATTTGGGAAGCTCATCCCATACATGAGATAGATCTCCCAAATTCAGTCTAGGTGGGGAGGAATTGTCACACTTGGACAGCTGGTTCTGATCCCTGTATCATATTTTTTTGTAAATATAAAAAAATGTGTGATGGACTGTAGCAGAGGAAATGCTGGCTTGCTAAAACTGACACTTCAAACCCCCCAGGGATAAATTCAAAGGACAGGACATAGCTAAACTGCAAATATCTGGGGTGCAATTATCTTGTCAATTTGCTTTGATCCCAGGAAACAAAATTAGCCTTTCATGACGTCCTCAGGGAAATCCTTTGATCTGCACTAGATGTCCTGAGAAAAGGGACACTGGCCAGTGTTATGAATAACCTCCCATTAAACCAGCTCATTTCATCAAAGAGACCTTTGATGTGTAGATACCAAGGCCCAGACGGAATTAAGGAATCAAATACACTTTTGCTTTGAATATACAGTGACTTATATCAAAGAGACTTTTGATGTCTAGAGGAAAGCATATCACAGACTGATTTCGACTAGTTACTTAGAGAGGAGATTTATTATGTCATCTCTTATTTTTTAAATACCTTAGTAGGCCATCTTGGTTATATTATAAAATATAGATTTTGTTGCACCAAGGCGGAGTTTAGTGACCTCAGTGAGAAGGTCGGCTCAGGACTGTTTTTACCATACTGAGAAAATCTTGACAGACACACTTTCATATTTCTGACTGAGAGAAGAGGAACATCAGAGCACTGATAGATTAAGAAGTAAGGATCTTAGACAAGATTAGTCCGGATGTTATTATTTGTAGGAATCTGCACTTTTACCTGTTTGTTTTAAGGCTGTATATGTTGGGATATTTTGTTCTGTAATATTTTCTGTTTTCCTATTTTAAAGTAAAGATATATATTTTAAAACGGCAACTGCCTAGAATGCCTTGACATTTCTTTTTATTTAAGTGAAGCTTTTGAAGGTTATAGTTAACACTGTGTAGGAGCTTACTGTTATACCAAACTGGGAAATGGATAGCATTCTCTAAGGACTTACATAGAGTTCTAAGGGTTCATTTTGTAGATCTGGTTAGGTGCCCATAGGCAAAGATATCGGGCCCCCCGAAGACAGAATTATCTGAGCCTAATAATTGGGTATGCTAACAAGAGGTTATCAGTTTGAATCCCTCCAGAACTTGAGACTAAGGTGACTCGAACCCACAAAACAGACAAGAGGGTTACCTTGTACTGTTCACTGTCCACAAATCATACGCTCAGAGTCTGGCACTTTGGGAGCAGAGGGCTGACCGGTTGAGCAAATTTGTGACACAGGGTACTATTTTCTTTCTTAAATGGGTGGTAAAAGAACTGGAACCTGAGTAGTGGGAGGCAGCATTAGTTTTTTGGGGAAGTAAGATCCACGCCCACCTCCACCTAAGAAGCTCCTAAAGATCCACCCCTACTTTTTTTTTTATTTATTCATGTGGGAGTGTCATGAGGTGGATCTATCATGTTGGAACAACTGACTATCAGAGCTGCCTGGGGAAGTAATTAAGGAGTGCCTGAAACTGCATCTAGGCATATCCCCCCAAATACACACACACATAAGCTCCTAAAGATCCACCCTCACCTTTTGTTGATTCATGTGGGAGGGGCATGTGGTGGATCTACCATGTTGCAATAAGACACACTAGTTTGGGACCTGAACCAAGCAACAGAACAAGTTTGTGGAGTGATCGAGTTGTGGAGCTGCATTTTATTAAGGACTAGGAGAACAGACGATACTTAATGTCTTCAAATTGACTTAAAACCCCCTTGGAACAAATGATTATCAGAGCCACTTGGGGCCTCAGAAGGAAAGAGTAATTGAGGAGTGCCTGAAACTACAGCTCCCAAGGAAAACAATGGACACAGCATTCTGATTCAAGTTGAAAGAGCCACAGGTTTTTCATAAACATCGATATACTAAAAACATAAAGTTCAGCTTTTGGGATTAACAATATGTGTTTACTATATTCAATATATATATATATATATATATATATATAGTTTGTCTTTTTAGTAGTTTCAACACTTTGAAAGCATTGGTGTTAGTAATGCATTTAGAAATACATTTTTAATTGTCTTTAATTGTCTTTACAGTTAAACATGCAGTTTCATGTGAAAGCAGATTTTTGGGGCAGGGGGTTCAAATTATTTTAATCATGGGCACAGTACTTGGTAAACACATCCTTGATGATAAAGTGTATTTTTTTCTTTTAAGTCTGAGAAGTATGTATTATATATGAGTGTAGCAATGTTGTAAATGGGACTGGAGAATGAATAATGGTTAAGTGCCTAAAATTTATTTAAATATAATTGAGTTTATATGTGGCAGGTAGGTAGGGGATAGTGTTTTGAATGTGGCAGTAGAACAGATTTGTTAGGATGAATATATGCTGTCTTGCAAATAAGAAACAATTGTAAGGGATACGTTTTGCAAAACAGTGAGATATATATATATATATATATATATATATATATATATATATATATATATATGGTTTTCTTTCCTGTATTGTTGGAAGAAATAACTATCAGTAAAAGGAGAGAAGAAAACATTGAACAAGAAAACAATTGATGATTTAAAAGTTATTCTGATCAGAGCTGACATAAAAAAAATCTCAACTGTATTTTTTATTTTATTTTATCAGGGACACTAGAAACAGGATGCTAACACATCAGTGAGCACTGATACTATTTGTCTGTGTTAGGGAAGTTGTGGGTGGAGTTGCCTTGCACATGTTAAAATATATCAGCTGCCATTAACAACTACTTGTAGAAGCAAAAGGCTGGGTGGTTTTTTTTTTCCGATTTTCTTTTCACTGATATTATAAACTGAGCCAGGAAAAAAGTAAGACTGAACAGATCAGAGCTGACATTAAAAAATGTGATGTTCCTAAGGTCTGTTGCATGCACTATGCTTTCATTTTCATGAGAGGGGCATGAGGTGGATCTATTCTGTTGGACCAACTGTCTATCAGACCTGCCTGGGGAAGTAATTAAGGAGTGCCTGAAACTGCATCTAGGCATATCCCCCCCAAACACACACACACATACACACACACACACACAAGCTCCTAAAGATCCACCTCCACCTTTTTTTGATTCATGTGGGAGGGGCATGAGGTGGATCTATCATGTTGGAACAACTGACTATCAGAGCTGCCTAGGGAAGTAATTGAGGAGTGCCTGAAAGTGTATCTAGGCATACCCCCCCCCAAAAAAAAACACTTACACACATAGACATCATGATTTTTATTTATTTATGTGTGAGATTTTAAGTGCTGTTTTGCCTAGGTCATAGACACATAAGCTATAAATAAGGATAGATGTATAAGTCAAAGCTTGTAGTAGCAAAATAAAGCAAGACAAATAATATATTGTTTTTTTTCTTTCAATTGTTTAATCAGGAGTGGCACATGAAGCTGAAAGCTTGTTTACAGGGGCAACCTGGGAGCACATTGAAGTTACATGACTTGCTCAGGGTCACCCAATATGCAAGTGGGTGCTGTGGGATTCAAACCCAGATTCCAGATTTGCAGCTAACAGCCTTAAACCACTGTGCTATACTGCCTCCCTAGTTATGGCAGTCATCTGTTTTATGGTTCATGATGTTGGTGTAGTAAGCATACCAACATACTGTATTAACATACAAAATGCCAGCAGAATAGGTCTAGGGGATTTCGTGTCTGCTCGTTTGGTCAGTCCCACCCTGGGAGCTGAACTTGCTGCCCCCTGCCCTCTCGGTTTCTCCTTCCCAGTCCAGGGTATTCCCGCTCATTGACTTTGCTTCCACAACCTTCCCTGTACCTGTCCCACCCCTCTTGAACCCTCTCACAGTTTCTGCCTCCACCAGCCCTCGGCAGTGTATTCCATGGTTCTACCACCCTGTCAGTGAAGTAGCACCTCCTCCTTTCTCCCCTGAGTCTCCCCCTCCAGCTTCGACCCATGCCCTCTAGTTGCCCCCCTTACTTCAGAGCACCATGACTGTGCCTCCCCTATTTACCCCTTCATGTACTTGAAGACCTCTATCATGTCCCAACTGTCCCTTCTCACTTCCAATGTGTACATATTTAGCTCTTTGAGCCTCTCCCCATAGGTCCTTTCCCCCAAGCCCCAGATCATTTTGGTTGCCTTCCTCTGTACCCTCTCTAGGAGTTCAATGTCCCTCTTTAAGTGTGGCCTCTAAAACTGCATACAGTACTCAAGGTGCAGCCTCACCAAGCAGTTATACAGAGGGAGTATCACTTCCCTCCTTCTGGAGTGATCCCCCAGTGATGCATCCCAGCATCGTCTTGGCCTTGGCCACTGCCATCCTACAAGTCTCCGAGTTGTTCATCTTGACATCCTCTACCACCCCCAGGTCCCTCTCAGCCATACAGCCATAGCAGCAGTACATTGTGTAGCAGATATAAAATGTCAATAAGCAGGTCATGCAACAGATGTGCTGAGCAGTTACTGAAGCAAGAAATGTACAGCTGTCATTTTTTACATCCTGTTCAAAATGTGTTTTTGCACCTGTGGTGCCAAATGGCACAGTCACTGTGCAAAATCTCCTTTCGGCTAATGAACTGATAGTGTCACTGTTCATGTGGTGTGGTCACAAAAAGCCCATGCTGAAAACTTGGATTGAAAATACCAAGAAATGCCCAGGGCATTAGGGTTTCTGACCATAACACCCTGCACTATAGGGACTGACAGGCATCAGGGGTGTGGCCGGGGATTGTCAACAGTAATGCTCATGCCATTCTACCCCCATCCCCACCCTGCAGCCAGTGACAGGTATCGAGCTGTGCCTTTGACTCTTCAGCCCCAAAGTTCACTCCATTCTCTTATTCTGTACCCATTTCAGCATATTTCCTTACGGAATGGGGTGAGTGTAAAGTTTGAAAACTCCAAGGCATACCTCAACTCTTGTCTGTGTCTGCAGGGTAGGGTGAGGTGAAATGGCATGAGCGTTATGGGCTATGACCCAAAGACACACCCCAATGCCTGTCCATGTCTGCAGGGTAGGGTGGGGGTGGTGTCACTTCAGTACTTCACTGCCATTCCTATTCTGCCTGTCTGTGTGTGTGTGTGTGTCTCTCTCTCTCTCTCTATCTATATGTCTATGTAATTATCTATCTTTCTATTAATTGCATGTATCACTATTTTTACCTATTTAAAACAAACCTGCATATCACATTTGCCTGCACTGAACACATACTTATAAAACTGTGTATATTTGTACTCCACTTCTTCGTAGACCACATACTTTCCTAATATTCCCATTATCACAAGCATAACTACCTTGCCCTTATCAAAAGTGACCCCCTCTGAAAGTTAATATCACATTTTCTCTAACGGTCCATCATCATTACACTTGAATCAACACATTGCTTAAATATAACTTACATCACCTCATGGACAAAAACCCTGTTTCTCTTAAAAAAAGAACTGTGTAAATAATCCCAAGGCTGAACATATGCCAGCCATTTCTTTTTCATGTACTACCACCTTCTGTACAATCATGAGGATTTGCATATGTTTCCCTTGATGCTTTGCATTATTGTGATATGTGCTATTGTGTTTTCTTTATAATTTGGCTACCTGGCCAATATCATCTGGCATAACACATACATCAGTGGCATTTGCTCTGGGGTTCTTTTGTAAGCTTCCTATTCCTTTCATTAAAATGTACACCTCCATATATTTTCCTAATAATGTGTATGCCTTCCTTAGAACAGAAACTAAAGCAAATCTTACTACTTACAAATCATTGTGTTGTTTCTCGATACCTCCTTAACAATACCATACAACTTCACTAACTTCATTATGCAGCTGTGATGGATCTGACCAGAATTTGTTTTTTTCTTGAGCTGTAGGTCTGAAATCTGGCAGGTTTCTGGTTTGTACCCCCCCCCCCAGTTACCATCAAGACCCCTAAACATAAAAAGTGGTTGAAGGGGTGTTACAGAAGCACCTTGAGAAAGTGTTGTGAGGACGCAAAAATGTTTGGTGTGAGGGAATTTTACTGCTGCTTTTAAAACTTGTTTCAAATAAACATTATGAAGAACGGAAAACTTAACATGAGTTTAGGTGAGTCAGTTCTTTTGGTGTAGCCCAGCTTCTTTTCTGGTATTTATTCTTTTTATGCTGTGGCTCCAAATTTTGTCCCTTGTTAGCCACTTTTTCTGTAAAATAAAAAAAAACAAACTAATGGGTCTTTGCCCACGCAAACTGAGGTTTACATTGGATCCCCATATTCAAAAGGGGCTACTGCCTGAGCAAAGATGGTTAGTGCCTGTGCCAAACATAATGTATGTGGATGGGCAAGGGGAGGGGCGTGGCCATGAATAGCTGTGCTACCCCATATTCAACGACTTGTGACTGCACAATCAGGGTTAGCTCTGTCCTTTTGAGCAGTACAAATACCACTGAACAAAACCTGACTTACTCTGGGCAACCCTAGCAACTGCTGAAGTTAATGCACCCACCTAGCAGGTTTCCTTAATGGTCCATGACAACCCACATCACCACCAATCAGCAGCCCACAGTATCAGTACAACCCTCCTTGGTGCCAGTGCCCCCCCGTTGCCAGCCTGTATCATAATAAAAAACTCCCTGGTACTAGTGGTCCCTCTCCCAATCACCAGCCCGTACTGTAAAAGTAAAACTCCCTGGTGCTAGTTTTCCCCCGTCCCTCCTATCTCCAGCCCGTACCATAAATATAAAACTCCATGTTGCTAGTGCCCCCCCCAATCTGCAGCTCATACTGTAAAAATAAAGCTCCTTGATGCTAGTGGTCCCCTCTCCCTCCAATCACAGTCTGTACTGTAATTAACTCCCTGGTGCTAGTGGATCCCCCCTTCCGATCGCCAGCCCATACTGCAAAAATAAAACTTCCTGTTGCTTGAGGTCCCCTCCCCCTGAATTACCAGCCTCTACTGTAATAAAAAACTCCCTGGTGCTAATGGTCCCCCATTATCTCCAATCACCATCCCTTACTACAATTTATAACCCTCCCAGGCATCCAGTGGTTCCTCCCTGGCATGGATCTACAGTACATCTGTCCAAATCCCTGGCATCTAGTGGTCCCTGCGCTCTGCTTTGTGCTTTACTGAATATCGGGTCCCTGGAGTTTTGCTGGACAAATAAAATTATGAAAGATTTTTTTTACAGAAAGTTTTAGAACACTTTGATTACATTTCTTAAACACTAATTAGTAGTAGGAAAATCCAGAAATCACATACTTAATGTGAAAGTGAAGAAAGGTTTTCCACATTTTACTTTTCCCAATATTTCTACTAAGTTCTCAAATTGTGTATATTTTTCAAAGAGTTTTTCCATAATTCAGAAACACTATATGAAACTGAAGTGCAGACATTTTACACCTTTCCAATCTAAAAATAAGAAAGTTTACAGCATATTCAATGAATACATTTTCTTGATTCAAGTAAGTTCTCAGATGCTAGCTAGCACTGTTTTATTTATCACTGTGTTTAGTTCGGTTCACCCATATCATTGCAACAGTCATTTTGTTGATGCTGATATGGCAAAGACAATATGCCACCAGACATTACGGCATCAAGCATTAAGGCTCCCAGGACGTATAGTGCCAAAGTGCCATCCCAGAAAACAGTCCTGAAGCCCTCTGCACCCCCTCCCCAATGTGACGGGCTTCACACCCTGCACCCCCAGAAAATAAATATAATAACCTCTGGGGCCGGCATGCCCTGGAGGGGGTAGAAATAGTGTGGGCACAAAGGGCAGCATCAGTCAGGGATGATCTAAAATCAAGATCGCCCCTATCATTGTCACCCTAATTGCGGTGCCAATTTTGAGTCACCATTCTAGCGGCATACTATTTAGTTCAATTAGTATTTTAATAACTCTTCAGCTTTGAACTGTCAACCCCAATAATGTGAATTAGAGATGCAAGAATCAAATTGACTAGATGTAGAACCTTCCAGAACATTTATCACATTCTATAAAATAATTATATATCTTTTTCCATATTCTGATCATTTTTAAAACTAATGTTTTTAGAGCTTAATTACTTCCCCAGCAAGTGTTTGTCCAGAAAGAAGGCCACTTGGGGGAAAGAGTGCAGAGGCCCGATATTCAAAACTTTGCACGGGTGCTAAAGGGCCTTTGCCCGTGCAAACTGGAGTTTAACCCTGATCCTCATATTCAAAAGGGGGCTTTGCATGGGCAAAGAGGGTTAGTGCCCATACAAAACATAATGTATGTGGGTGGGCAAGGGGAGGGGCATGGCCATGAATAGCCACACTACCCCATATTCAGTGGTTTTGCACTGCACAAAAGGGGTCAGTGCTGTCCTTTTGTGTAGAGTAAATATCGACAAACACAATCCTGACTTACTCCAGGCAACCTTAGTGGCTGCCGGAGATAATGCCACCACCTAGCCAGTTGTCTGTTGGGGAAGCACACCAACCACCTGTGGTACATGGCACCCTCTCCATAGCCAGTCTGTAATATAATTAAAACTGCTCTGGTGCCTAGTGGTTCCCCCTACCTCTAACTGGCATCACATAATAATATTAAAACATCCTTGGTGCTGGTGGTCCCCCCAGTCGCCACCCCATAAGAAATGTAAAACATTCCTGGTGTTAGTGGGCCCCCCAGCACATAGGAAAGTGACAACCCTCCCTGGCGTCACTCACAGTAGCATATGGGAGGGAAATGATGCTAAAAACAGTTGTACTTTATACAGTACAAAAAGGTTCTGAAAGTTCTAACAAGGTTCAGGCACCCACTGGAACTCTTCATGACTCATCAGAACCTTTCAGAATATTTTGTGATTTTCCCATCCATAACGTGAATAAGAAGAAGTTCACAAATCAGTCCCTACTATTTCGTTCAAAAACAGTTATCTGATTATTTTCCAAATGCTCAAGGAAAATCTGCAATATCTGCATACTTTTTGCAAGTGAATCTCTTTTTCTTTCAAGTCACCCATCCAGGTCACCCATACTTGTATGTGTGTCAAAATGTGCATCTATAGTAATTCCACGAGTGTGAATTCTATATTTGGCACTAGATGTGGACATTTGCAATTACAAATACAAATGCAAACCTTGGTATAAAGCTTTGAACAAAACTTGTTTTTTTTTTTTTTGCAAATGTGAAAATTGGAATTCTGCAAATGTTCACTTGCACTCTTTTAATTTTGCCCACCTACTTATTATAGGCATATAGCAGTTACGCATAAGGATTTTTGCAGGCAGCATAGCTTCACAGTGTCATGTCACCCATACCTGTATGTGTGCCATCCTGATCTTCCACTTATCATAGAAAGATTTACCACATTTAGGTACTGCAGTACATTTCTGTGTCACTCCACATTGTCAATGGGATTCTTTACAAGTGGATCCCCGGCTAGGGATCACTGGCACAGCTACAGCTTTTTTTTTTTAGTTAAATTTTTGTAATACAATATATTATAAAACTACCACAGAAAGATAAGAAGAGATGGTATGTAGCATTCAGTGTATTCTCTTGAAAAGGATGTCTTTGTAAACCCCTTTCCCTCAAAGCTCTGACTGTAGCTTAGAACTTTGATGACCTCTGTGTTCCAAGGCTGGCAGATCCTCGGTCTTTGCTGTGCCAGTGATAGGGATTGAAGCTTCCTGTCAGCTCTTCACCCTACTCAATGTCATTTTTATTTATTTTATGGATTTTGTGTGGCAATATTATTCTAAGTGCCAACTAAGCCAAAGTGTTACCTTATTGTGATGACTAATCACAGTTAACACTTCAGCTTATTTTATACCTTCAATGGTACTACTGCAAAGGGGGAAATGCTGAATTGCATTATCTGAATGTGGTAAACTTTTCTGTGATAAAGCAAAATATTGGGATGGCTACCACTGTACTTGCAGCAGCAAAGGAACAGGCCTTTGTGCCAACTGATTTGAGAGCACAGGGTATGGGAAAGAGATCCTTAGCCTGAGAAAGGAGTTTGCATGTCTGGATGGGCTTGGTTAGCAGCCTGCATAAGTACGGTTTAAAATATCAGTGGGCAATACAAAACCTCCTCAAACACAGAGCTGCTATGCTTTAAAAAGGCAGATTTTAGTTGACTAAAGCAGATAGTGAGGGATAGATTAGCAAACATCAGGAACAAATACAAATCAGAGGTGAAGGAAATATGGGAGGGTATTAGTAGGGATGAGCAAACCGGTTCATCTAAAATACGAACTGACCCGAAAATGCCGCAGTGTTCATAAATGAACGGCTTCCGAACACGTTCGACTGTTCAGATCAGTTCAGGTAGTCATTGTATCATGGGAAATGCAGAACGAGAAGCTCCAGAGCAGAAGGAACCCACAGGAAGGACCAGAGACAAGACCCTGGTTCCTTATTGAATGGCTGAGCTGTCTGTCTCTCTAAGGTGGCACCTGACTGGGTTGCTGCTCTAGCAACCCATGTAGACCACCTTAGAGCCATGCAGAGGAATTGGGACAGAGAAGGAGCAGCAACTTCTGTAGGCTGCTTCATGCTGCATCGAATTCTGTGTGATTGACTTGTGCTGCTTGCATATATATGTATGTATGTAGACTAAACTAAAAGAAAGCAAGTGAGGGGAAGTTGGGGGTGGGGAGTAGGGGACTGGGAGTCGGGGATTCAGCCAAGGACTGGGTGTGGGAGTCGGGGATAGGGGTGGGGAGGAGAGTAGTTATTGTTGGGAGAGGAGACTCTGGGTGGGGAGGAGGAACTTGTAGGAGACTGGGGGCAACTTGTTGTGAGAAAGAACTTGAAGACAGAGTGCTGCAGACAAGATAAAAGAGAATAAGAGTTTGAAGAGAGACTTCACTGTTAAGTGCCAGAGCCAGACTGCCCATTTTTTTTTTGGTGGGGTAGCAATCTAGCAGAGGGGGTGAAGTCTGTTGAACTGTGCCAGTGTGCCACCCAGTAGCACACCACTCCCAGTTAGCCTTCTTGCTGTTTGCCCAACTGCCCCCCAACAACAAGTCAGCTCTCTCAGTTCTCCTGCCTGTTCTCAGTCACTTCAGTGGGCATTTATTTTATTTTTATAGTATACAGTGCGTGTGTGTGTGTGTGTGTGTGTGTGTGTGTGTAATAAAAAAAATCTGTCAGGCCAGTCAGTCATCATCGTCAGTGCACCAGTGCCACTTCTTGCATACTGTGTGACCCCCCCCAAGAAGTCAGTCATCTGTCATCTTCCTGCCTGTGCTCGCTCAGTGGGGTATAAGCTTTGGTTCAGTGGGCGGGGGATTCTGTCATGTCACATGGAATAAATGGAAAAAAAATAAAATCCTTGGAGGTAAAAAGTACTGTTTCAGAGAGGGTTAGGCCAGGCAGGGTCCTAAAATCTGTGTGGGTAGAAGCAGTGCCTGCAGCATCACCCTTAGCATAGGTGGTGTGTGAAATAAATTCTGTGTGTGTGTGTGTGTGTGTGTGTATGTGTGTGTGTGCCAGCCAGTCATCAGTGCACCAGTGCCACTTCTTGCATACTGTGTGACCCCACCCCCCCAAGACGTCAGTCACCTGTCAACTTCCTCCCTGTGCTCGCACAATGAGGTGTAAGCTTTGGTTCAGTGGGCAGGGCATTCCGTCACATCACATAGAATAAATAAAATAAAATCCTTGAAGGGAAAACGTACTGTGTCAGAAAGGGTTAGGCCAGGCAGGGTCCCCCATAATCTCTGTGGGCAGCAGCAGTAAGCTTGCAGCATTGTCCTTAGCATAGGTGGTGTGTGAAATAAATTCTGTGTGTGAAATAAAATCTGCCAGCTAGTCATCAGTGCACCAGTGCCAGTTCTTGCATTCTGTCTGTGTGACCCCCCTCCCCAAGAAGCCAGTGATCTGTCATCTTCCTCCCTGTGCTCGCTTGGTGGGTTATAAGCTTTGCCCCAGTGGGTAGGGCATTCCGTCACATCAAGTGGAATAAATTGAAATATAAAAATAAAATCCTTGCAGGGAAAGTACTGTGTCAGAGAGGGTTAGGCCAGGCAGGGTCCCTGAATCTCTGTTGGTAGCAGCAATGCCTGTAGCATCTCCCTTGTTGTAGGTGGTAGAGATGCATCAAAGTTTTACTACGTAAGTGAAATTGCCACGAAGTTCACAATTTCACTCCACGTAGCACTTCGTGTAGTTTTTTTAAATTATCCAGAATTCGCCATTTGTGATTGCTTCTTTTGGGGGTTTAAGCACAAATTGCACTTAAAACCCCAAAGCAACTTGAGATTACAAATCGTGAATTTCCAACAGCACCCCAGATCTATCCCTGGTGTCTAATGGTCCCCCCACCCCACTGATCACATGTCCCCCCAAATTTTAATTTAAACCCTTCCTGGTGTCTAGTGGACCCTCCAACCCCCACCCTGTCAGGCAGTACCCCACCCTGCTCTCCCCAACCTCGAGTCTGAAAAATAATTTATCACTTCCCTGGTGTCTAGTGGACCACAACCTCCACCCTGTCAGATAGTACCCCCACCACTCTCCCCAACCCCAAGTCTGAAACTCATTTTATCACTTCCATGGTGTCTAGTGGACCCCCACCCCAACTTTGTCAGGTAGCACCCCCAACCCCACACCCTCCCCCAACCCTGAGTTCAAAATCATTATTCCTTCGGTGTCTAGCGGACCCCTCCCACCAACACTGTCAGGTAGTACCTCCCACCTCTCCCTCCCAATCCTGAGTCCGATCCATTTAAAAATTAAAAAATACAAAATCATTTATCACTTTCCTGGTATCTAGTGGCTCTCACTTCCCACCCTATCCGGTAGTGCCCCCACCCCACTCCCTCCCCAGCCCCAATCGGAGTGGGCCACCTGCCTGACTGAGCTCAATGAATGAGTGTATGCTTGAACAAGCACATGCTCATTCACTGACAACTCACGGTGATTTACTCAGCTGTTTAAGGATGTAGAGGAGGGGAAGGGGCTGCTCCAGTCGCTGGTGCGGGCAGCAGGATTAGGGGAACAGTGTTGTGGACCCCCCTTGGGTCCACAATGCCATTCTCCCCCATCTTGCCCCCCCACGAGACACCGGAGCAGCCCCCTCTTCCTCCTCTACACCCCTAAACAGATGAGTAAATCACCACAAGTTGTCAATGAATAAGCGCATGATTGTACAAGCACTCACTCATTCATTGAGCTCAGGCAGGCAGGCTGCCAGCCATGGAGGTGAGTGGATGGCTGTGCGGTGGCCCAATCTGATCGGAGTTGGGGGGCAGGGTGGCGGCACTACTGGACAGGGTGGGGGATGGGGGCCACTAGACACCAGGGAAGTGAAACATGATTTTGATTTTTTATTTTTAAATGGATCAGACTCAGGGTTGAGGGACCGGAGTGGGGGTACTACCTGACAGTGTTGGGGGTTGGGGATCCACTAGATATCAGGAAACTGATTAATGATTTTTTTGGACTCAGGGTTGGGGGGAGTGGATGCGGAGTGGAGGTACTACCTGATAGAGTTTGGGGTGGGTGGTCCACTAGACACCATGGAAGTGATAGATAATTTTTTGGACTCGGGGTTGGGGGGAGCAGGGTGGGTGTACTACCTGACAGAGTGGGGGGTCCACTAGACACCAGGGAATGTTTGTTTACAGATATTGGCTGTGGGCTGCCTGAGGCTGTAGCCGACTGGCCAGCGATCCTGTGAGTGTTTGGGGGCAAGAGGGTGATTGTTGTTATAACTGTGTCTGGCAGGAGGGAGGGTCTGCTACACCTTGTGGCCAGAGTTTGTGTGGGAAGTGTGGAATTTTTCAGGCAAAATTCTACACTTCACATTTGATCTGGCTACAGTAAATTAGATAAGTTTTGCATATTGCACTTTGAGTATTGAGCACAATATGCAAAATATTTCATGGAGTGAAGCTTGTCCACTTCCCCCACCTCTAGTAGGTGGTGTGTGAAATAACTATTTTTGTGTGTGTGTGTGTAATAAAATCTGCCAGATAGTCGTCAGTGCACAAGTGCCACTTTATGCATAGTGTCTGTGTGACCCCCCACAAGAAGTTAGTCATCTGTCATCTTCCTCCCTGTGCTCACTCTATGGGGTATAAGCTTTGGCTCAGTGGGCAGGGCATTCCATCACATCACGTGGAATAAATCAAAAAATAAAATCATTGAAGGGAATTTGTGTCAGAGAGGGTTAGGACAGGCACTGTTCCCCAGAATCTCTGTGAGTATAATAGCAGCAGTACCTGCATCATCGCCCTTAGCATAGGTGGTGTGTGAAATAAATTATTGTGTGTGTGTATGTGTGTGTGTGTGTGTGTGTGTGTGTGTGTGTGTGTGTGTGTGAAATAAAATCTGCCAGTCAGTCGTCGGTGCACCAGTGCCACTTCTTGCATACCGTCACATCACATGGAATAAATAAAAATAAAAAAAATAACCACTTTTTGACCCTGAACAAGCGACAGACTGGCATTATGAGTACTCCAGAAAATAGCAAAGCAAAAGCCGGGGAAAAGGAAGTAATAAACATAAGAAAAGTTTATTCAAGAACCCCGAAAGAAGTGGCCCAAAAGGTAAAGTAAAACAACAACAAGCATCACAGTCTGTTGAAGGGGCTGAACTGAATGTTACTACTACTACTGTCCTTGTGCAGGCTAACTCTCAAAATACTGAAACCCCAGAAAGTGTTGGCGGACTGTCTATGTCAGAAGGGCTCAGCTGTACAGCTAACAAAGTGTCAAAAGGCAATGACAATAGCAAGTCGTATGAGAAGAAAAGCCCAAAAACAAAGAGTATTCCAATTCCAATTGTACATAAAGTTAAAGCACTTACAGGTACACCTCACAGTGGAGCTGCTTGATTTGCAACACATGCATATCGAATAACTCAATCTATGACTGCAAATGTTAGCTTTATTGAGTCTGATAATGATGATGGTGATGACAATGGTCATGGCGAGACTGATGATGATGATGAGCTTGTGACTACCTTTAGCTATGTCTCATTCTGGTTCCGACAGTAGCAATGTGGATAAAAATAATGACAGTAGTGGAGCGTCAAGAGGAACAAAGAAAAAGTCAAAGGCACAAGCCACACAAAGTGAAACAAAGTCTGACAGTAGTGATGATGATGATGATGGCAATGGTGCTGCAGGAGATTCTATGATTATCCCACCTGATGAACCTGAGTCCTCTGCTGATATGTCTTCCTCAAGTAAACTCAGCCAGTCAACTCTTAGTCCTACTGAGGTCATTACTACTACTAGACATAGACAGTCCACCTCTACTGTTTGGAATAATTTTTACGTAAACTCCAAGGATGCTTGCCAAGCTATATGTGTGCATTGCAACACATGTTAGTAGGGGGAAAATAAAGGTCATCTTGGAACCACAAAAATGATGTGAAATCTTCATGAATTCACCCTATCATTGTATATGGTTTAAAAAAAACAGTCTAACATTGGTGGCTGGAAATCTAGAAGAGCTCTTTGTGAACAGGAACATTCCGCTGAAACAGTGGGAGATGAGCACCGGGAAAAATCCAAAAGTTCACTTTCACCTCATGGTCACGATAATTCTGTAAGGTGCTCTGTTTTACCATGCATGGCATATAGTCGTAGAACACCTCCAGCCAAATGTAACTTTACCCACCCTCCCACCGGATAAGAGGCAGTTGAAGTTAAAAGAAGTTTTGAAAGAAAGTCTAAATATTCATGAAACCATCCCATAGCACTAACAATAAATCGTAAAATAGCAGAAATGATTGCACTTGATTTACAGCCATACTCTCTTCTGGAAGATGTGGGTTTCAGAAGGCTTATAGAATACTTAGAGCCACAATATTTAATGCCAAGTAGAAAATACTTCTCAGTAACTGCTAGTCCAGGATGTATGACAGCCTAGTAGTTCAAGTAAGGCATGCTCTCCGAGAAGCTGAGGACAAGGTAGTTCACTTCACTACTGATATGTGGACCAGCAGCCAAACCATTGCCTATCTTTCTCTTAGTGCACACTGGGTCAGTTTTGTGAGCAACTCATCATCATCCTCACGTATTACTAGTCTGTCTGCTACCACTTCAACCAGTACTACTACTTCCACTACTATATCTCAGAGCTCAAAAAACCCCATCACATTTCAGAAAATGGCAGTTCTCCATGTATGTCACTTTCAAGACACACACGCACAGCACATTCAGCAAGAACTAGAAAGACTACTTACTGGTTATGTCACTTCATAGGGTTTGCAAGTTGTTTTTTTGTTGCAAACAGTGGTTCAAATATTAAAAAAGCACTTCCTGATGGCAAGTATGTACAGTACATATATGCTGTTTTGCCCATTGTCTTAAACTAATTGTTTGAAGCTTCCTGTATAATGACCGGCAAGTATCAACCACTGTGGGTAAAGTGTGCAAAGTGTGTGGCCACTTCAACCATTCAGTAAAAGCCTGTGACATCCTTGCTGATATCCAGAAAGACAAAGGTCTTCCTCATCTCCAGCTTGTTCAGGATGTAGCAACAAGGTGGAATTCAACATACTTTATGATTGAACGCATCCTTGAGCAAAAGGCAGCTATCACTGAGTATATCATGTACAATGATATCAGAGAGGGCTTTGTACTCCATTCTGCTCAATGGTCTGCTGAACAGTTGTGTCACATTCTGAAACCATTCATGAGTGCTACAAAAGAGGTCAGTGCAGAAAAGGCACCTGTTAGCCAAGTAATATTCCACTCATTCTACTTCTCAAAAAAAGGTTGGAGAAAATGAGGAGCAACTTACCGTAGATATGAACCAATCACTAGTCAATAACATGCTTACCAAACTTAGCAAAGATGAGAAATTATCAGCCATGACATGGAGCAAGGAATATCTCATAGCAACATTGCTAGATCCACATTTCCAAAACAAACACCATCCTGATGTGGTTTCCGATGATATGGAGGAGTTGAACTACAGGTAACTTTTGATTGATGCAGTAGACGACGTTTCATTAGGAGGACTGGCAAGCAGTGCTACAATGACACCACCTCAAATTCAAAAGACTGCTGCAAAAACCAGTACAGAAGCAGACAATGAGGAGGATGACATTTGGGGCCAGCTGCAGGAATTGAAATCCCACAAGAAGAAAATGCATGCTCAGTAGTAAGCATGGTAGATGCAGATCTGCATGAGCCCAATGTTAGTATTAAGGATGACCCTCTAGCTTACTGGCAAGAGAAAAAATCATGCTGGCCAAAGCTGGCTGCTCTGGCTTTTAAGTATATTGGATATCCACCCTCCAGTGTCTGTTCCAAGCATTTATTTGGCTCTGCTGGGGATGTTGTGACCAATAAACGAACAAGATTAACATCAGGCAATGTGGAGAAACTAACATTCTTGAAGGTTAACTTGCCAAACTTTGGCTAAATATTTGATTCTGATCTTGAAGAAGATGACACTGACAGCAGAACCTGTGCTGCAGCTGTGGAGTGACACATCAGCCTTCAATTTTGAGACTCACTGGACTGCTTAAAAGTAGAAATCTGGGACTTGCCTGCCTTTTGACTTATCATCATCATCCTGGGGTGGGTGGGAGGTGCAGCCAGTACACTACATTCGCATTATTATGTACTGGTAACAACTGTGGCAGACAAGTCCCTGATTTCACACACAGTCACTTTCTCATTCTGACAAGATCATTTATTTCATTACCTAATGCACTTAAGAATGGTAGTAGCAGCAGTGGTGAAGTGGTCACTTTGGACTGCCTGGTGCTCTCGTTCTTTCACATTGCTTTGCGTTGCATTCCATACTGAGACCCGTTGCTATGCTAAAATAATTGGTGACATCCAAAAAAACACTGACCCCTTCTACAAAAAGTCAGACTCAGGAGACTGGTTTAAAACAATAGAGATCTGGCACTTGCCTGCCTTTTGACTGCATCATCGTCATTCTGGGGGTGGGTGGGCGGTGAAGCCAGTGGTAACCAGCTAGAATAGTGCTACCAGAATAGCACAAGGAAAGAGAGCGCTAGTCTGAACAGTGCTGCCATGGACAGTGAGAAGGGGATTGACAGCGCTTGCAGTAAGCGTTCCCTAGGTTGCTGTGCATGGTGCTGCCACAGGACAAGAGCAGGAAAATTCAGGAGGCTGGCTGAGCTGCTCCCATGGCATGAAGGGCTGAGACATGGAGCAACTCAGCCAGGTGGCAGTGAAGACTAGGGCTCTAATCCTGGTCTCCGTCACTTTTGTCAATCAGGACTTCTGTTTTTTTACAAGGGGCCATGGAAACAAGTATTGCATGGCCCAACAAATTCTTTCTTTCCCATTGATCCACTTTCCCAGAGTTGGTATCATTTAGTGCGGGGTGGGGGCACTTCCTTATTGAGGAGTGCGGGGGCAGATCCCCTTGCAAAAGAAAACGTGGCATTTTTGCAGGCACGATTGTTGCCTGCACTGTTCTTGCTGGCACTATGCTGGCCTAGTGCCCAGCCAGTACATCACATTCACGTCATCATGTACTGGTAGCAACTGTGGCAGACAAGTTCCTGTTCTCACACACAGTTACTTTGTCATTCTAAGGAGATCATTTACCTAAATGCGCACAATTAAATAACCACATTGATAAATACTGCTAGCTCTGTTTTTTCCCCCCTGGTAGTAGTGGCAGTACTACTACAAAGTATAATTATTTAAACACACTATTATCCCCTTCTAAAAAATCAGACTGAGGAGGAGACCATTTATTTACAAACTAGAGAGCTGGTCTGGGGCTTTCTTGTCATCACATTCACCTTCTCATTCTTTTTTAAGCAGTCATTTTGGTTAATGTGCCTTAACCATATTGATTTCAGTGCTGGTAGACTACTTCTGGTTTCCCCAGATTGTAGTAGGTAGGGATAGTAGCAGACTGCAGTCTTGAAGTGGTAGCTGGCTGACTGTCTCTCTCTGACTGGCTGCCCTCTGCTCTGGCCTGGTGCTGTTTTTGTGTTCCTGGCTTCTTCATCACTTAACTGTCTAAAACACATCTGATGCCAGCCTGTACCTGTTGAGAAATAGAAATCACTTGTCCCAAATGCACCCAGCAGGCCAGGCCCTCTGCTCCCACAGTACCAACCTCAGAGCGCAAGAGTGTGAACAGGTAACAGATACGGTAACCCTCCTGTCTGCTTGTGGGTCCGAATCACCTTTAGTCTCAAGTTCTGGGGGGATTCAAACTGTGAACCTTATGCTAGCATCCCCAATGTACAGGTGCAGATTCGTGCCCTCTTCAGGGATTGCAGTACAATCTTACACCAGGGGCACCTAGCCAGGCTTCCAAAATGAACTCTTAAAACTCTATAAAAGACCTTAGGTATATTCTTACCTTTTCCCAGTTTAGTAAGACCATCAAGCTTTTGAACAGTTTTTGTCAGTCTTAACCCTTTATACGTCACATGCAAAAAAAAAAAAAAGAACTTGGAAGACCAGGTAGTATCTTTCAAATATAGATTTTACTAAAAATGGATAAAAATATGAAAAATGTAAACACAGAACACTATATCGCAAAGCATACAATCTCTTACAAGAAAACAAAGAAAACTACAGACAAACTCCTACCAACATACAGTTAGATACTTATCTATCTAATGTATTACCTCTAAGTGCTTATCAGAGAGTTGTGTGTTTCTCTCTCTCCCAAGATGGAATATAGCAAACAGCTCAGACACAGTATAGTTAAGGCCCTGTCCACACTGCCTTTTTGGTAACGTTACAGAGCTGCTAAATCGTTACAGGGTTTTGTTAAAACAGTTCGCGTCCGCATCTGTGACGTTACCACTACCGTTTTTGGATCCGATCTCAGGACCTGTTCAGAGGTAGTCTTGAGATCAGAATGAGAACCATTACACAGTTGGTAATGGTTTGCTTACCAATGCAGACGCTTGTCTGGTTGGTGAAACGGTTTTTCTTGCTACCAGAATACCACAGAACATGAAATACCATTCTTAAAACCATGAGCAAGCATGGATAATTTTCATAAATGTGGACACAACAGCACCAGTTTGTAACGTTTTCAAAAATGTTACCGTCAAAGTATGGATGCATCGTAACAGTAAGGGCAGTAACATTTTTGAGAATGTTACAGCACAACATGTTGTAGTGCGGACAGGGCCTTAAACTATGTCTCCCCATGCCCCTTTCAATGAGTCATCTAGCTCCTCCTTTTAGAATATAAACAAAATACAAACATGATGTCCAATCAGGAGGTATTTTAAATAATGTGACTTCAAAAAAAAAAATAATTTCCCAAATTAGGACAGTCTTTAATCAAGCCTTTCCTCTTTGATCTTGAGCAGTTCCTATTTTCCCAAGGAACATCAAAGGTTTTTTTACAACTTTAGCACTATGGTGGTATAAAAATGTTCTTCCTATAGGAATCATAAAACTTTATGAGCCTATATCCTGGCAGCTGGGTCAGTTCTAATTAAGACAGAAAAACAGGAGACCCTTAATTAAGTCTCTCTTGCCTTTTAATTACCTCCTGGTTTTAGGTCACTTGACTGTAACTGAAACTTGGGGGGGGAGATGGCACAGCTGCCGTATGAGAGACAATCACACACTACATTTTTATATTACAAATAACATAGAACAATCATAACCAGCTGGCCAAGCGTCACAATCCTCCCCACCTAGACTGAATTTGGGGCTCTATACCCTGCATGGGATGAGCTCCACAAGTCAGTTTACTCCTCATAAACATGAGACAGGCCATCTGCATTCTGATTGGTCACTCTAGCCCTATGCAACATCATCATGTCATACCCTTGCAAGGCAAGACTCCATCTTAATAGTCTACCATTAGTTTTTCCCATTTGGGTCAGCCAAACTTGGGGTTGTCATCTGTTTGTACCTCAAAATGCTGTCCATATAAGTATGGCTCTAACTATGACAAGACACTCTTTTTCCACAGTAGAATAAGTCTGCTCCCTAGGAAGTAACGTTTTACTCAGGTACACTATGGGGTGATCTTTCCTTGGTTGGATGTCTGATTCAGTACTGCCCCAATACCCACATCTGAGGTATCAGTCTGGACTATAAAAGGTCTGCTATAGTCAGGACTAGTCAATGTAGGAGCACTGCACAGTGTCTCCTTCAGTCTGGTAAAGGCTTTTTCACAGGCTGGTTCCCAGGTAATTTTCTTGGTCACCTTTTTCTTTACCAGGTCAGATAGGGAAGCAGCCAGGGCACTGTAATTGGGTGCAAATTTCCTATAGCACCCTGCTGTCCCAAGAAAACTCCTGACCTGCTTCTACATTTCTGGTCTGGGCTATGCCTTGATCACCTCTATTTTTACTTGGTTAGGACAGAGCTGTCCCCAGCCTACAACATGCCCGAGGTATGCCACTTCAGCCATGGCCACTTGGCACTTCTTAGCTTTGACATTGAGACTGGCCCTCTGTATCCTGCCCAGCACTCCCCTAAGGTGGAACAGGTGTTCCTCCCAGCTGGCACTAAAGATGGCAATGTCATCCAGGTATGCCATGGCGTACTCCTCAGTACCATTTAACACCTGGTTCACCAACCTTTGGAAAGTGTCCGTGGCATTCTTCATTCCAAAAGGCATTACTTTAAATTCAAATAAGCCTATCGGAGTGATGAAGGTCGATCTCTCCCTAGCTCTGTCAGTTAACTCTACCTGCCAATACTCCTTTGTCAGATCAATAGTCATAAGGTAGGTCACCCCTCCCAACTTGTCCAGGAGTTCATCCATCTGGGGCATCGGGTGGGCATCTGACTTCGTGACTGCATTCAGTCCATGATAGTCCACACAGAAATGAGTAGAGCCATCTGGCTTGGGTACAAGGACTATGGGTGAAGCCCAGGGGCTGTGGGATCTCTGGATTATCCCTAAATTCAGCATTTCATCCACCTCCCTCCTAATGTCCTTTTGAACAGCTTCTCACACCCGATATGCTGTCCACCATATGGGTGTCTGTGTCTCTGTCTCTACATTGTGTGTCACTAAGTGGGTTAGTCCAGGTTTGGTGCTGAACGATGGGGCAAAGTCTGTTAAAACCTTCCTTATTTCCTGGATCTTGTCTGGGGCCAGCTGGGGAGACAATTTAACTGCCTCCACAGAGGACTCCCACTTGCTTTCTTCCAGCAAGTCCAGACGGGGGTCTTCTTCATCTGTCCCCTCCCCAGGACTACATACTACAAACATCATGTCAGCCCTATTAGCATATGGCTTCATCATGTTAACATGGTACATTCTTTCTGTCTGTCTTCTGTCAGGTAACTCAATGATATAGTTCATGTTATTTACCTTTCTAACTACATTGTATGGTCCTGCCCACTCAGTCTGCAGCTGGTCTTTCTGGACTGGGATAGGGACCATGACTTCCTGACCCAATTGTGTACGAATGAACTCTGGCTCTGTGGTTGTACCACACTTTTTGTTTCTGTTGGGCAGCTGCCATGTTGCTCTGGGCTCTCCCCATAAGCTCCTTCAGCCTTTCCCTAAACCTAACAATGTAATCCACTATGGGAGTGCCCTGGGTGGCATGCTTGCCTTCCCAGTCCTCCTGGATCAAGTCTAGGGGCCCACATATCCAGCATCCATATAAGAGTTCAAAGGGGGAAAATCCTGTCGACTCTTGGGGCACCTCCTTGTATGCAAACAACAGGTGGGGAAGGTATTTCTCCCAGTCCCTCCCATGCTGTTCAGCAAACACTTTGAGCATTGACTTCAGGGTACCATTAAATATTCCCACAAGCCCATTGGCTTGAGGGTGATAAGGTGTCGTGCACCTCTGCACCACCCCACACTTCTCCCACAAACATTTCATCAGGTCCGACATGAAGGAACCCCCTTGATCGGTGATAACCTCCTGCTGAAACCCAACATGGGAGAAAATCCCAAGTAAGGCATCTGCCACTTTGTCTGTCCTCAGTGAGGATAGGGTCAATGCCTCTGGATACCGGGTGGCATACTCTACCACAGTCAGGATGAATCTCTTCCCAGAAGAGCAAGGGATATTTAAAGGCCCCACAATATCCATTCCCACTCTCTAGAATGGCTCCTCCACTATGGGCAATGGAATTAGGGTGGCTTGGATTTTCTTACCTGCCTTCCCTATTTCTTGGCACTGGTGACAAGACCTGAAATACTCCTTCACCTGCTGGGTAAAGTTGGGCCAATAGAAATTCTGGTCCAATCACTGCGTAGTGCACGTGATTCCCAGATGACCAGACAAGGGAATATCATGTGCAATATTGAGCAATTGCTCATGATACCCCTTGGGAATGACAAGCTGCCTGCCTATCACCCCTCCCTCTGTTTTCACAGCCTGAGTATACATCAGTCCATTTTACCAATAAACCTTATGTTTACCATCACCTCCCTGTGCTCCGTCAGAGTCTGCTCAAGCCCTCAGCTTCTCTAGACTAGGGTCACTTTTCTGAGCAGCTGCAAACTCCTTACATATTCCCAAGGCATGGGACAGGTCCCCTTCAGTCTCTAAACTAGGATCCCTAGCACTAGCATCAAGGCACTCCTGATCACTGTCATCCCTAACCCTCTGACAATGGGTCACCCCTCCTTCTTCGGAGTAACCCTCCGTAGCTATGTGGTTAACTGCTACTGGGGAAATTTCTACCCCCTTTTCTTTAGTCTCCATATCAGGAGACACAGGCTGGGGAACCGGCCTCATAGTGGATTCCACAATGCTTCTGTGGGGTCCAGGGAACTATATTTTTCCCTTGCTGCTTGGCTATGGATAACTGCACACATCATCCCCTGGTTGAGACTGTTGCCAAGGATGACGTCAACTGCTAATGTTTTGGCTGCAGCCACCCATTGCACAGTTCCCCCTGTTTCACCCAAGTCTAGGAGAACACTAGCAAGTGGCAATGTGGTCTCCTCACCAGTGAACCCTTGCACAGTTACAAATTCATTGGGTATAAGCTGACCAGGCTCTTCCAGATCCCCTTTTACCAATGTCAGGGATGCCCCTGTGTCCCTTAATCCTTATGTATGTACACCATTCACCATGACTGGGTGCATGTGCTCCCTCATGTTCACAGGCATGCTTGAGGGGACACATAAATAATCCACTTCTTTCCTAGCCCCATGTTAAGTATTGTTTGTCCTTTTGGGACACTGTCTGGCAATATGCCCAGTTCCTTTACAAACCCAACATTCATTTCTTTTCTCAGAGAACTCTTTTCTTTGAAATCTGGGGCTAACTGGTTTCAGTGGAGTCAGTGAGGGTTTTAGCTGCCCTGAAGGCACGCTTTTCCCTTTCTGCACTCCCACACCTGCCCCATTCGCTCTCAGGTCAGGTCTGCTCTTGGCATAGTGGTCCGAGAGTTCAGCAGCCTATTGCACTGTTTTGGGATCTCAGTCCTCCAGCCAGGTTTTCAGCTCTGCTGGGCATGCCCAGAAAAACTGTTAGCATTTTAAATTTTATCTACACAGTTTGCTTCAATTCCCTCCGACCAATGTTTTAAACATTGACGTTGTTTCATGGCTAGCTCCTCATAGCTCATGTCAGGGCTTCTCCTGAGCTTACGGAATTTAGCTCTGTATGCTTCTGCAGTTAAATCAAACTTTTTTAAAAGTGCAGCTTTAAGTTTGCTATAATCATTACTGTCCTCATTGTCCATTTGACCCAATGCATCTCAAGCTTTCCCGGTAAGTAGCGAGGATAGCTGGAAGCTCCAGGACCCTCTAGGAATTTTAGCCTGAATACAAACTTTTTCTAAGGAATTTAAAAAGGCATCCATATCCTCCCCCTCTTTATATTCAGCTATCAATTTGGAATTCAGTTTGTAACCCAGTCCTGTAGTTCCAGTTAAATCCAAGCCACTTGCCTGCTCCGCTGCAGGTGGTTGGAGTTGTAGCTTCTCCAGTGTATGTCACTTCTGGTAATCATGCTCCTCACGGTCCACCTCTTGCTGTTCATGCTCCCTCTTCTCCTCTACAGTTTGCTGCTCTTGCTTCTCTTCTCTCTGGAACTCCAGCTCCATTCTGCGCAACTCAATCTGCAGCTTGATTGCTTCTGGCTCCAGAATGCTGGTGACCTTCCCCTGCTGCTGTGGCCCTTTGCTGGCACTGACCCTGCTGTCATCCTCACTGGATCTGGACACTGCAGTGGCTGCTAGCCCCTCCACACCCAAGGTTTGGTCCTTTATAATCACAGTCTGTGACTCAATGCTCTTGGCATCTGCTGCCATCAGGGCATCCACGAGGTTCTGCTTGGTGGCTCTCGCCTCATGCAGGACTCCTCTGTCCTGGAACAACTGCCTCAAGTCTTCTGCAGTGTACCCGCTGTAGTTGGAAGCCATCTTCTTCCCCAACTACTGCTACTTTAACTTGCACTTTAGAAAAAAAATCAAACAGGTAGGAACTTGACTATAAGCAAAATTATATAGTTCTGTTTCCTTTTTAAAAAATAAATCACTGACTTATTTTGCAAGTGAGCTGTACAATATTAAGCTGACACACTGAACAGTTAAAGCTTGTGTTACCAAATCTGTCTACACCTCTGCGAACCAAATTTGTCACAAACACACTCAGCAGGTCAGGCCCTCTGCTCCCACAGTACCAACCTCAGAGCACAAGAGTGTGAACAGGTAACAGACAGGGTAACACTCCTGTCTGCTTGTGGGTCTGAATCACCTTTAGTCTCAAGTTCTGGGGGGATTCAAACTGTGAACCTTATGCTAGCGTACCCAATGTACAGGCACAGATTAGTACCCTCTTCGGGCATTGTGGTACAATCTTATTCCAGGGACACCCAGTCAGGCTTCCAAAATGAACCCTTAAAACTCTATAAAAGACCTTAAGTATATTCTTACCTGTTCCCCGTTTAGTAAGACCATCAAAATTTTGAACAGTTTTTGTCAGTCTTAACCCTCTATACGTCACATGCAAAAAAAAAAAAAAGAACTTGGAAGACCCAGGCAGTATCTTTCAAATATAGATTTTACTAAAAATGGATAAAAATATGAAAAATGTAAATGCAGAACACTATATCACAAAGCATACAATCACTTACAAGAAAACAAAGAAAACTACAAACTCCTACTAACATACAGTTAGATAATTATCTATCTAATGTATTACCTCTAAGTGTTTATCAGAGAGTTGTCTGTTTCTCTATCCCAAGATGGAATATATCAAACAGCTTGGACACAGTATAGTTTAAACTGTGTCTCCCCACACCCCTTTCAATGAGTCATCTAGCTCCTCCTTTTAGAATATAAAAAAAATACAAACATAATGTCCAATCAGGAGGTATTTTAAATAATGTGACTTCAGCAAAAACTAATTCCCCAAATTAGGACAGTCTTTAATCAAGCCTTTCCTCTTAGAGCTTCAGCAGTTCCTGTTTTCCCAAGGAACATCAAAGGTTTTTTTACAACTTTAGCACCTTGGTGGTTTAAAAATGTTCTTCCTAAAGGAATCATAAAACTTTGCGAGCCCAATATCCTGGCAGCTGGATCAGTTCTACTTAAGACAGAAAAACAGGAGACCCTTAATTAAGTTTCTCTGGTCTTTTAATTACCTCCTGGTGTCAGGTCACTTGACTGTAACTGAAACCTGGGAGGGGGGCACCCATGGCACAGCTGCCTTATGTGACACAATCACACACTACATTTTTATATTACAAATATCATAGAACAATCATAACCAGCTGACCAAGAGTCACAATCACTACTGTTGATAATATAACTTATATACAGTTTTAGTATTACTTTCTTAAATGTCAGAAATAGAAGAGTGATTAGAGAACATTATCTACTACTAAACAGTGGTTTAATTGTTTTTTACTACAGAATATGTTGATTAAAAGCAATTTAAAATTATTTTTTAACATACGGTTAAAATAAAACAATAAAGATCATAAAAGGTTTGGATGAGGTTTGGTTAAGGATTCAAACCTTTTTTTGCTTATCAGAGCCTTTAGAACTTCAGAACCTTTTGAGGTTCTCCCATCCCTAAGTATTAAGGGAGCAGTTCTCGAGGCAACCAGGCTCTTCATCAAGACTGTAACAAAGAGGAGTAAATTTAAAAGACCCATGTGGTCCCTCCCCCCACAAGGCAGGCCATCAAGGCCAAATGGAAAGCATATAAAGTGTTGAAACAACAAAAGGGGGACAGGGAATTGAAGGATTACATTCGGAAAAGCAGGGAGGCCAGGAAAAAGGTGAGGGATGCCAAAGCTGCAAAAGAGCTGCAGATTGTACGGGGAGTCAAGACAGGGGAGAAGACTTTAAATCCTCTCCATGTTTACTCAGGCCATCCTCGGCCCCTCTGCTTAACACTCCTTATCCCTGCCTAGCAATAGGCAAGTGATCATTTGCCTACTCTGCACCCACTATTTGGAATGCACTCCCCTTATCTTCACTCTACCTCTCCTCTGTTGCCATGTTTAAGAGCTCCCTCTCTGCACATCTAATGTGGCCCACGACCTACACCTGCTTTGGCTCAACCCCAAAGTACCCAGCTGAATTTAAGGGCATATGCCTTTGTTATCTTTTTCCTTTCTTTCTCTGCTAATTGCTCACTACCTCTGAATTTTTTTGAATACCTAGTTAAGAACCACGCTCCATCTGTGGTTTATTGATTTGGGGTATGGATGTACTAAAGTCTTTGTTCTCCAGCAACTGAGCAACAGTGATTGTGTCATACTGTACTCTGAGATACTCTGTATGGTTATACTTTTTGCACTGCTCACTGTGCTATGATGGACTAAGTGTATGCTGTATATATTTTGCCTTCTTGCTTTGTTTTAATTGTATTTTTATTTGCTCTTTATTTTATTTATCTCAATCACCTTTGACTACTTTTGACACATTTTATTGCATTGTATCCTTGTCCTGGGTTGCCCCTGAAAAAGGGACTGTACTGTTTCAGTGGGACTACCTGTTTACCAAAATTCAAACAAATAAATAAAGTCCTTTTTCCGATACATTAGCGAAAAAAGGAGGGGGGGGAATTTTCAATTAAAGGTTAAGGATGAGGTACTAGAGGACAACAGGCAGAAGGCAGAGGCCCTAAATAAATACTTTTGCTCAGTATTCTCTAGGGAGCAACAGGGCACACTTCCAGACAGTGGTCCCAGAGCAGCAGCCAGAGGGGTTCAGAGAATGTGTTTTCTCAGGAGTTCACCATGGACAGGGTAAGGAAAGGCCTTTCAGAAATCAAACCCAACAAAGTCCCTGACCCAGATGAAGCCAGAAGGGGAAGGAAGGAAACATATTCAATTCAGTGCTTTAGAGTAACTGGTAATTGCTATTTTTCTTTTAAACTTACAGTAGATTGTGGGCTTTTAGTGACACTGTACTTTCTTTGTTGTCTTTACTTAGAATTGTTTTTGGGCTGTTGAAAATTTAAAATATAGTGGTGGTGTAATTCTGTGCTGTCTTTAATTGCTGCAAATTTTCGCCTCCCACTCCCTCCCCTTCCCCCAACTCTTAATTATATGCCCTGTTAAATCTGATTGACAGTAGCTGAACACAGGGTATAGTAAGGGGTGTGAAGTAGGAGGGGCATAAGGGGGAAGAAGCCCACCCTCAGCATGACAAGTGTTTTGACTCATTTATTTATTTATTGGTTTCTTTTCCTTTTTTTTCTAAAGAAAATTATCTGAGGATCAGTGGCAGGATTTTAGGACAGTAAATTAATAAAAGGGAACTAGGAAGAGCTTCAGTAGCAGACAAGTAGTGGAATAGCAGTATAATTGCAGTATAATGGGAGTGGTGCAATGCAGTGGCTGTGGGGCAGCCATATTCAGGCAGACCTTCTGGACACTGAGGTGCTGCCGCTATCTCAATGCATCTCTGGACTGTGGGATGAGGTAGCCAGACTCAGAGCAGAAGTAAACTGGGTCAGGAGTACCATCACCCATATCCAGAGACTACCCAGTCCAATGCCGCTGCCTCAAAGGATGCTGAGAACGAGGAGCACTTGGATGACAGTGGGCTCAGGGAGGGTTAGAGCAGTCAAGCAGAGGCACATCCCAGATCCTATTCCACTCAAGAACTCATATGCCACACTGGCAAACGGGGACAACCAAATAGAGGTACCCAGAGAAATGGAAGGAAAGGATGTGGAAGTTAGCCAAGGAGGTGACCTCAGCGGGGAAAGCAGTGGACCCCAGAGGAGGAGGAAGTGAATCCTGGTGGGGACTCCATCACAAGAGGGATCCAGCTAGAACACAGAAGGAGAGGACAGGGAGGTGAGGTGCCTACCAGGTGCCACAGCATGGAGGGATGGAAGGAAGATCCTGGGGATCACTGGGAAGGCAAGATGGGAGGGTGAGCTGAATGTCATTATCCACCTAGGTACCTAATGACCTGGCAAATGGGGAGCCAAAGGAAGTTCAGGAAGAGTTTAGGAAATTGGGAGGGGTCTCAAACAAGTAGCTACTTCTGTCACTTTCTCAGAAGTACTTCCTGCAAGAGGCAAGGAGAGCAGGAGTGCATGCACCAGGAACTTTAACCATGGTTGAAGAACTGGTGCTGTGAGGAAGGGTTTGGATCACTATGGTGACTGGAGACCCACCTGAGGGATGGAGGTTTCGCTCTGACGGCCTGCATCATACTTAACATACGAAATTTACTACAGAAAAAGGCCTAGAGGTTCATCAAGTCTGCTCAAATGTGCAGCTAGCACCCTTATTCTGCAGCTACCCCTCCCTTCCACCCTTCCCCTTCATTAACCCTCCCCCTTGTCCTGTCCCATCCTCATTTGAAGCAGTCCACTGTTCTACTGCATACCACTTCAGCAGGTAACGCATTCCACCCAGCCACCACCCTCTCTGTAAAAAAGTGTCTCCTCATTTCCCTCCTGAACCTTCCTTGCTCCAGTATCATATCATGGCCCCGGTGTCCCTCCCCTCCCTTACTTTGAACAGCCCCTCTGTACCCGTCTTGTTTATTCCTTTCATGTATTTAAAGGTTTCAATCATGTCACCCCTGTCTCTCCTCTCCTCCAGTGAGTACATGTTCAACTCCTTCAACCTCCTCTCGTATGATGAGTCCCCCAGCCCCTTGATCATCTTTGTCTCCATCCTGGAGGGGAATCCAAGCACTCAATGATAAGTTTAAATGCTACATTGACAAGCATTTAAACTAGCAAAGGGGGGTGGCAGGCCAGCAAGGAGGGTACCTACTTGCTCACCCCCACAGCTAGCAGTGGAACCAGTGAACCAGAGGAGTGGCTATCTCTGCAAAGCAGTGTGCAAAAGATGGAGATTAGTGCCCAAGAGGTGGATAGTCAGAAAAGGGGCAAAATTCATCAGAAGGGCAGACAGCAAGGAGACCCAGGATAAAGGACAACCAAGGAAGGGGCTGGAGTAGAACAGTGAAACAGTCTAGGGAGGTCAAATCATGAAAGCCATGTGTGCAAATGCTAGGAGCCTTAGCAACAAGATGGAAGATCTGGAGGCTGTCATGATGCAGTCAGACTAGGGACATTGTGGCCATCATTGAAACCTGGTGTAATGATAACCACGACTGGGAGATGGCCGCACTGGCTAAACATATTCAGAAGAGATGGAGCAGGCAAGGAAGGGAGGAGGAGGGCACTGTATGTGAAAATGACGTAAGGGCCACAGAGATCCAGGAGGAACAAAATGGGGAGAGATACTGTGGGTTAAGCTGGAAAGGAAAATGGGGACAGTCATCCGCACAGGTGTGGTCTATAGACCACCAGCCCAGGAGGAAGAAACAGATAGGGAGCTGATGCTAGCCATCCAAAGGATGGCAGACAAGGGTGAGGTAGTACTGGTTGGAGACTTCAATATTCCAGACGTGGACTGGAGCATCCCAACAGCAGCATCATCTAGGAGCAGATTTATCCTGAACTCCCTTCAGGGTGCCTTTCTCAAGCAACAGGTCATGGAACCAACTCAGCAGAAGGCAATACTGGACCTTGTGCTCACAAACAGAAACAGTGTGATGGGGGTAACAGTGGGGGAGCACCTGGGGGACAGTGACCACCAGTCATTGTGGTTTGAAATCACAGAAAGAGCAGAATCAAACCACACAAAAACACGTATCCTGGATTTTAGGGGGGCAGACTTTGGGAAAATGGGGAGATACTTGAAAGAGGCATTAAGGGAATGGGACAGGAATCAGGGGTTGAGGAACAGTGGGCAGTATTTAAAATGGGGATTACAAGAACAACAGAATTATGCATTAAGCAGGTTAGCAAGAGGAAAAGGAAGAGGAGACCATTATGGTTTTCCAAAGAGGTAGCAAAGAAAGTGAAAGCCAAAAGATCAGCATCTAGGCAATACAAAAGACACAGGCAGAAGGGGATAGGAGAAGTACCAGGAGAAGCAAAGGGAGGCAGGGAGGTCAGTAAGGGAAGCCAAAGCTCAGACAGAAGAACACATTGCAAAATCAGTGGGTAGAGGGACAAACCTTTACAGGCACATAAGTGAAAAAGAAAGACAAAGGAGGGATAGTGAGACTGAAGGGGGAGGACGGAGGCCACGTAGAGGATGACAACATTAAAGCTGACATATTGAACAGGTATTTCTGCTCAGTCTTTACTGAGGAAGAGGAGGGTAATGGGTCTGAAGGGAGTACAAGTGGTGAGAATGGTGCAGAAATGAACACAAGTCCCTTTACACGAGAAAGGGTCCTGAAGGAACTGGAAGTAATAAGAGTTGATAAAGCAATGGGGCCAGATGGGGTGCACCCCAGGGTCCTTAAAGAACTAAGAGAGATGGTGGCTGAACCTCTGGCTATCCTGTTTAGCCAATCACTGGAAACAGGGGAGGTACCCAAAGACTGGAGGATAGCAGATGTAGTCCCCTTATACAAAAGTGGGAACAAAAAGGAAGTAGGGAACTATAGACCAGTCAGCCTCACCTCGGTAGTGGGGAAGATCATGGAAGCACTACTAAAGGAGAGATTGGTGGAACATCTGGTTGTCAATGGACTACAGGACCCAAGGCAGCATGGTTTCACCAGGGGGAGGTCATATCAGACCAACCTCGTTGAATTTTTTGACTGGGTGACTAGGGAGGTGGATCAGAGGAGGGCAGTGGACATGGCCTATCTGGACTTCAGCAAGGCCTTGACACTGTTCCACATAGAAGACTATTACACAAACTGGGGAATATGGGTGGGCAGGACAGTAGTGTGGTGGGTAGGTAACTGGCTGGGTGGCAGGACACAGAGGGTGGTGGTAAATGGCTGTCACTCCACAGAGGGAAGAGTGACCAGTGGGTACCACAGGGATCAGTGCTGGGACCGGTCCTATTCAACATCTTCATCAGTGACATTGCGCAGGACCTAGAAGGCAGAATTTCACTGTTCGCTGATGACACAAAGCTCTGTAACAGAGTAGACACACCAGAGGGTGTAGACAGAATGAGAAGGGACCTGCACAAACTTGAAGAATGGCCAGGGGTTTGGCAGTTGAAATTCAATGCAAGGAAGTGCAAGATAATGCATATGGGGCACAAAAACCCTGGCACAATATATCAGTTGGGGGGTGAGGATATAGCATGCACCAAGCAGGAAAGGGAGCTTGGGGTTATCATCTCTGGTGACCTCAAGGTAGGGAAACAGTGTGACAAGGCAGCAGGTAAAGCAAATAGGATGCTGGGATGTATAGGCAGGGGCATCACCAGCAGGAAAAGGGAGGTCATAATTCCGCTATACAAGACACTAGTGAGGCCCCACCTGGAGTGCAGTGTACAGTTCTGGAGACCATACCTACATAAGGACATAGACAGGGTAGAGAAGGTTCAGAGGAGGGCAACAAAGATGGTGCATGGATTGCATCATAAGTCCTATGAAGACAGGTTGAAGGAACTGAACATGTACTCCCTGGAGGAGAGGAGGGAGAGAGGGGATATGATAGAGACATACAAGTATCTTACATGGAGGAACAGGGTGCAGGAATACACTATTTTTAAGCGAAAAAGATGTTCCAAGACTAGAGGGCATGGGATGAAGTTGGAGGGAGGACGATTCAGACGAAACATGAGGAAGAATTTCTTCACAGAACGGGTGGTGGACAAGTGGAACACCCTGCCAGAGGAAGTGGTGGGGGCTGAAACAATCATCGGATTTAAGAATGCATGGGATAGACATAAAGGAATGCTGGAGGTCAGGGGTAAGGGGCAGCAGACTTCTAGGAAAACATAAACTGAACTTACAAGCTCAAATGGGCAGACTGGGTGGGCCATAGGCCTTATCTGCCGACACTGTCTATGTATCTATGTATCTATGTCTGCACCCCAGCATGCTGAAAGAGCTTGCAGAAAAGCTAGCGGCCCCACTCGCACACCTGCTCAATAGGTTGCTTGAATCTGGGGTAGTACCAAGTGACTGGAGGATGGCAGATGTGGTGCCAGTCCACAAGAGTGGTGTTAGGGAGGAGACGGGTAACCATAGGCTAGTCAGTCTCACATCAGTAGTTGATAAACTGATGGAGTCCCTTATTAAGCAGGATCTGGTGGAATACTTCAAAGTAAATCACCTCCAGAACAATAAACAACATGGGTTTGTGACAGGCAGGTCATGTCAGACAAACCTTATTACCTTCTTCGATCACAAGTCCAAGAATTTGGATAAGGGCCATGTGGTGAACTTGCTTTACTTTGACTTCAGTAAAGCTTTTGACATTGTCCCGCACAGGTGCCTCTTAAATAAGTTAGAAGACCTCGGAATAGCAGAGCAAATAGTCAAGTGGGTGCAAAATTGGCTGAAGGACAGGAAACAAAGGGTGTCAGTAAATGGGGTAAGATCTACCGAAAGATATGTCGCTAGTGGAGTGCCTCAGGGGTCAGTCCTGGGGCCAGTCCTTTTCAACATATTCATTGGTTACATTAGTGAGACTATAAATGGCAACATTGCCCTGTTTGTCAATGACTCGAAACTCCATGGAAGAGTAAACACAATGGAGGGAATGAGAGAGCTACAGCAGGACCTTAAGATGTTGGAAAGGTGAACACACACTTGGCAGTTGAAATTCAAGGCTAAGAAGTGCAAAGTGATGCACCTGGGTAGGGCCAACCCTGAGAAAGAATACCGGCTAAACAGGGTCAAACTTAGCTCTTCTGCTGAAGAACAGGGTCTGGGGGTCATCATTAGAGACAACCTCAAGCAACAGAGTCAGTACAATAAGGCTTACAGCAAAGCCAGCAGGGTACTGGGATGTATTAGTAGGGAGCCAGAACAGGGAAGTGATACTGCCACTCTACCGGTTATTGGTGAGGCCACACCTGGAGTACTGTGTCTAGTTCTGGAGGCCTCACCTTAGAAGGGACATTGACAGGTTAAAGGTGGTCCAGAGGAGGGCAACAAAAATGATTCAGGACTTTCTTTAAATCACCTATGAGGATAGGCTTAGGGCTTTGAACATGCAGAGCAAGAAACAGAAGTCCAGAACTACAGATTTTTTACTAATTAATCACTTCTGTCTCAGCAGGAGTAGTACCTGTTTGGATTAAGCAAACCAAGGGTGTAGACAGGCATACTCACTGTACACATTTGTGTACAGTTTTGTTGAGTGCCTGTCACAAACCATAAGCCACTCTGTTAATATTATCATTCTAATCAGTAGTATTTGGGTCACTGTAGGCTACTGAGGAGTGTCTAACCTCTTTAGAGAGTAGAGGAATCATCTGACAACTATCTGACTTGTTTGAAAGGGGGTGCCATTTGGAAAGGATGTGTACATTTTGAATGGGTATGTGTGTGTAACTGTTGGAGATTGTGTACAAAACAGAAATTTCTGGCTACACCCCTGAAGCAAACAGATACTTTATTAGAAGAAAGGGGTCGCATTTAGGTAACAAAAATAAAGTGTTTTTTTTTCTGAGGAAGGGGGCAGTATCAGCTTAATTTACTGACAGGGGAGAGTGAATCTAATTGGGGGGTATGGTTTAGCATCTTAGGTGTACAAAAGCAGCTGTCTCCAATTACAGCTTCCGGCTGTTTCTGTCAGAAGAGAACTGGTTGCAGAGCAAGAAACAGAAGTCCAGAACTACATATTTTTTACTAATTAACCACTTCTGTCTCAGCAGGAGTAGTACCTGTTTGGATTAAGCAAACAGATACTTTATTAGAAGAAGGGGGTCTCATTTAGAAAAAAAAAAAAAAGAAAACTTTTTTTTTCTGATGAAGGGGGCAGTATCAGCTTAATTTACTGAGAGCAGAGAGTGAACCTAATGGGGGGGGGTGGCTAAGCATCTTAGGTGTACAGAAGCAGCTGTCTCCAATTACAGCTTCTGGCTGTTTCTGTCAGAAGAGAACTGGTTGCAGAGCAAGAAACAGAAGTTCAGAACTACATATTTTTTACTAATTAACCACTTCTGTCTCAGCAGGAGTAGTACCTGTTTGGATTAAGCAAACAGATACTTTATTAGAAGCAGGGGGTCTCATTTAAGTAAAAAAAAAAATAAATTTTTTTTTTCTGAAGAAGGGGGCAGTATCAGCTTAATTTACTGAGAGCAGAGAGTGAACCTAATTGGGGGGGGTGGCTAAGCATCCTAGATGTACAAAAGCAGCTGTCTCCAATTACAGCTTCCGGCTGTTTCTGTCAGAAGAGAACTGGTTGCAGAGCAAGAAACAGAAGTCCAGAACTACAGATTTTTTACTAATTGCCCTCCTTCCCACCCAAAGCCAGTTCTAGTTTTATAGCCACTGAATTTGACTGACAACAGGAACTTCCTGTTTGGCAGTTGGAAGGGAAGGATCACTGAGACACATTAGTTTCAGCAGCCTTGAATGAACCTAAAAAAAAAAAAAAACCCTTTGTCCCCCCCTGGCTGCTAGAGGTCTGAATCCAAGCACGGAGGAAGGAGACTACTGAAGACTACAGGAAGTTCCTGTCCCAGAATAGGAAGGGTGAGAGTTGTAAGGGCACATAGGCAGTAGGAAAGTAAGTGTAAAAATACATAGATGGAGGAGACAATAAGCATACAAAGCAACAGGAGAGGGGGGAAACAAAATAAGTCAAGATGGGAGTGGTGCAGTGCAATGGCTGTGGAGCAGCAGCATTCCGGGAGACATTCTGGAGGCTGCGATGCTGCCCTGTTTGCAGGCACCTCTCTGGTCTGAGGGAGGAGGTTGCCCGTCCCCAGGCTGACCTGGCTAGGATTCATGAAACCTCTTCCCCCACCCAGGGACCACCAGGGCCACCATCATTACCTCAGAAGTTGCCAAGAAAGAGGAGCGGTTGGACCAAGGTGGGCTCAGGGAGGGAGAGGGTGGTGTAACAGAAGTGCATCCCTCCAGTTGTAGCTCTCCACAATTCATATGCTGTTCTGGCAAAATGTGGTTCCTCTATGGAGGCACCTGCAGTGGAGACCAAGGAGGATGCTAGGAACCTTCACAAAGGAGACCCACAGGAGGGTGGCACAAGACCCACAGAGGAAGGAAACAACTCCTGTGGGGGACTCAATGGTTGGGGGTAGACATGGGAGGAAGGGAATAGGGAGGTAAGGTGCCTGCCTGGCACCACGGCTTGGAGGGACAGGAAGCGAATCCTCAGGATCGCGGGAGCAGCTGCAAGAGGGAGGGAGCTGGATGTCATTGTCCACCTAGGGACAAATGATCTGGCTGTAAATGGGAACAGAGCAGTGCAAGAGAAGTTTGTGGAGTTGGGGAGGGGCCTTAGACAAGTAGCATGTGTGTTAAGCTTCACGGAGGTGCTGCCTGTCTATGGCAAGGATGATGCTAGGGTATTCTGCACCATGGGATTCAATGAATGGTTGAAAAACTGGTGTGGAGCTCAGGGTTTTGGGTTCATTGGGGACTGGGGAGCCACCTGGAGGGATGCAGGCTTATACTCGTGCGATGGTCTGCATCTGTCCGGAGGGGATCCAGGATCCTAGGTGACAGGTTTAAATGCTTATTTGGAAAGCATTTAAACTAGCCAAGGGGGGAGGCACTGAAAAGGAGCAGGGAAATCCCAGCCTCCCCCCACAAATCACAGTAGTAAGAGAGGTAAACACCAAGGCAGAGAAGTCAGTAGGGAGAAGGACAGGGTTACATGCAGAAAAAGGTGTTAAGGACAGGGATGGGGCTAAAAGGGGTAAGGCCATAAAAAATAAATGGAAGGTGATAAGTACCAATGCCTGCAGTCTGTGCAACAAGCTCCCTGAACTAGTGGCCTTGATGGAAGAGGGATGCCTGGATATTGTGGCAGTCACTGAAACATGGTACACAGAGAACCATGAGTGGGAAGTCAACATACCAGGATACACAGTCTACAGGAGGGACAGGGTGGGTAAAAGAGGAGGAGGAGTAGCGCTCTATATAAGGGAAGGGATTAAAGCAACAGAGCTAAAGAATAAACAGGAAGTTGATGAGTCACTATGGGTCACCTGGAGACAGGAAATGGCACCACAATCCGCATTGGGTTGTGTACAGACCCCCATCTCAGGGGGAGGAAATGGGCAAGGAAATGATAGAAGACATCCTTAAATGGCAGAAAAGGGAGATATTGTTGATGGGGACCTGTACGGCTATATGTTAACTGGAGTACCTTGCTGCAAGCACATCCAAGAGCAGGGTCATTCTGATGCCCTATAAGGGCATGCCTCAGACAGCTAGTGTTGAACCCACTCGGGAGGGGCAATCTTAGACCTGGTACTTTCAAATGGGGAAGGAGAAAGGATCTCAGATTTAGAAGTGGGTAGCTATTGGGAACAAGTGACCACCAAACAGTGTGGTTCACAATAAACACAGCCATAGAGTCAAGCCATACAAAAACAAGAGTATTGGACTTTAGGAAGGCTGACTTTGGGAAAATGAGAGAGTGCCTTAGAAAAGCACCAGCAAATGGGCAAGAAGGAGGGGTGGAGGAACAATGGGGAATAATCAAAACAGCCATCACAGAGGCAACAAGCCTTTGTGTGAAGCAAATCAATAAAACAAAATGAAGGAAAAAAACACTATGGTTCTCAAAAGAAGTGGCAGGGACGGTTAAGAAGAAAAGGATAGCATTGAGGAAATATAAGAAAACACAGAAGGGGCAGGACAGAGAACTTTATCAGTTAAAGCAGAAGGAGGCAGGGAAGGCAGTCAAAATAGCAAAGGCACAAACTGAGGAAAAGATAGCCAACTCTGTTAAGAAGGGGGATAAAACCTTTTATAGATACATTAGGGAGCGAAGAAAGACCAAGGGAGGGATACGGAGACTTAATAAAAGAGAGGAATGTGGGCAGAGGGTGACAGTGAAAAAGCAGGGATACTGAACAAATATTTCTGCTCAGTATTCACAGCAGATGAGGAGGGGGAGGTGCCTAAACCAAACAAGGGAGAAACTCTGAATAGAGGGGTCGATACCAGTCCATTCACAGAAGAAAGGGTTTTGAAAGAACTCTTGAAACTGAGGGTGGACAAAGCAATGGGGCCTGATGGGATTCGCCCAAAAATACTAAAAGAACTAAGGGTAGAACTAGTAACACCACTGACTACTATCTTTAACAAATCATGGGATGATGGAGTGGTACCTGAGGACTGGAGGAGGGCAAATGTGATCCCACTTCACAAAAGTGGGAGCAGGGCAGAGGCAGAAAACTACAGACCGGTTAGTTTGACTTCAGTGGTAGGGAAAATGATGGAATCACTTCAGAAGGAAAGAATTGTTGAGTACCTAGAGGCCAGTGGGGCACAGGACCCAAGGCAGCATGATTTCAAAGCAGGAAGGTTATGTCAGATGAACCTAATAGATATCTTTGACTGGGTGACCAAAGTAGTAGACCAGGGAGGGGCTGAGGATATGGTCTACCTAGAGATTAGCAAGGCATTTGACACAGTCTCACACAAAAGGTTAATATACAAGTTAGCCAGCCTTGGAGTGGGTTCCAAGGTGGTAGCCTGGATAAAAAACTGGCTAGACAACAGGACGCAAAAGGTAATAGTAAACGGAGAGTGAAGAAAGGAAGGTAACTAGTGGGGTACTGCAGGGTTCGTACTGGGACCGGTCCTCTTTAATATCTTTATAAGTGACATTGGAGAGCACCTGGAAGGAAAGGTACACCTCTTTGCAGATGACACAAAGATCTGCAACAGGGTTGACACACAAGGTGGGGTGGAAAGAATGAAAAGGGACTTGGCAAGGTTGCAGGAATGGTCAAATATGTGGCAGCTCAGATTCAATGCAAAGAAGTGCAAGGTAATGCATCTGGGAAACAAAAACCCAGGGGAAGAGTACACAATGGGGAGTGAGGTAATAACAACAACAACAATCGAAAGAGACCTAGGAGTAATTATATCAGATGACCTAAAGGTGGGCAAGCAATGTGAGAAGGCAGTAAGGAGGGCTGGGGGGATACTGGGATGCATAGGGAGAGGCATCAACTGCAGAAAACAGGAAGTTGTTATCCCTCTCTACAAACAGTTAGTGAGACCCCATCTGGAATACTGTGTCAATTCTGGAGACCCCATCTCCGCAAAGACATAGACAGAGGGGAGGCTGTTCAGAGGAGGGCAACCAAAATGGTGCAAGGTCTGTACCAGAAGACATACGAGGAGAGACTAAAGCAGCTTAATATGTATACCCTTGAAGAAAGGAGGGAGAGGGGGGACATGATAGAAACTTTCAAGTACCTCAAGGGAATTAACAAGGTACAAGAGGGTAGTATCTTTCAGAAGAAGAGATGTGCAAGAACAAGGGGGCCCAATTTGAAGATAGAGGGGGAACAGCTCAGAGGTAGTGTTAGAAAGTATTTTTTCACAGAGAGAGTTGTGAATGCATGAAACAGCCTTCCTGAGGAGGTTGTGCAGTCAGGAACAGTGGGAGAATTCAAGAATGCATGGGACAGGCATAAGGCAATTCTAGTGGGCGGCAGGAGGAAGTAAGCTGTTGATTAACTAGAATCTGCAGCTTATCCATCAGGTAGGAAAATGGGCAGACTGGGTGGGCCAAGCGGTCCTTATCTGCCATCAAATTCTATGTTTCTATGTTTCCATGTACTCACTGGAGACTTGGTGGGAAAGGAGGGATATGATTGAAACTTTCAAGTCCCTGAGAGGTATTAACAAAGTATCGCACTCTGGGATTTTTAACAGGAATGCCAATTCTACAACAAGGGGCCACAAGTGGAAATTGAAAGGGGGGAAGTTCAAGAGAGACATTAGACAGTATTACTTCTCTGAAAGAGTGGTGGAACCTTGAAACAGACTCCCACCCGAGGTGGTGGCAACTAAGACAGTATCTAGTTTTAAACAGATGTGGGACAAGGCTAGGGCTTAGTGCTTGATTTTGCATCTCAGGGGACAGGGCACAGGTGTACAATAGGTCCTGGGATACCATGCTTGGGCAGACTCAATGGACCACGGGTCCCCTTCTGCCGACATTTTCTATGTTTCCTCATTTCTATGTTTAGGCAGGGTAATGTTCTAGCATACACTTGTGTATGAAGGTAGGCACTTTAAGTACTCTTTTGTTTTCTGGAGGTAAGTGTCCAAGATCACTCTACATTAGACACTGGTGAGTCCTTTTATCACACTCCAGCATAATCTGTGCATATTGCTGAAAGCCACTGTTACTTTGTTCAGTGGTATAGTGGGTGCAGATACATAAACCTCACAGCCATATTCTAGAGTAGGCAGGAGGAACTGTTATAGAATTAAGTGCCTGATGTATGGTATCAGGCAATTTCATACTGGATATAGAGCCCCTAGCTTCTGGTCTGAGTCCGTTGCAGTTCTAATAATGTGCTCGGTGAAATTTAGCTGAGGGACCAACCAATGTCCAAGGCACTTGAAGCTTGGACTGTTTTTTTGGGGGGGAGGGGCAGAAAGTGGCAGGAGCTTTGGGGAGTTGGGGCAGCAGCCTTGCTACTGATCAGCTTTCTCATTATCCAGAAAAAAGGTGTCCTTAAGAATTAATAGAGTATGTTTTGTTTTCCTTATAAGGTATATCTTTGGTGACACATCCCAGTTGGTGAAACAAGATCCAAACCATGATCTGTGCCATAATATTTGGGGACTAGCCATTCAGGACACAGAATTTTGTAAGCCATTTTATTGTGTAATTTCATTTCAATTTGTGGAAGCAGTAGTGAACTTTTAGCAGTGGTTTCAAACAAAATGTCTTATACAGTACCTCAGTGTCTTCCATGCCAGAATGTGTTTCAAGACTAAGAGTCCCCTTTCATGTACTCACAATGGCTTGGCACAGTACCCTTGTTACATCCAGAGTGTTTTTCACCTCAAAATGTGTTTCCCAATTTAAACACATTCCTAGCACTGCTTATTTGGCATAGGACAGACTCCAGATAGGTTCCATGCATTTTACATAGCACTATTAGCTACCTACCAGAAAGTGTTTAATATGCACTCTTGGCTTGGAACTGTATGCTAGCTTTTGAATCTAGAATGTTTTATGTCTGGGAATGGGTTTCCCAATTTAATTTCACATTTGTATGTATTGGCAATGCTCATTTGGCACAGGTTTCAATCCAGACACCCCACTGCCACAGCCCAGAATGTTTTACAGTTCACAATACTTAATGACTCCCATGTTTCCTCATGCACATACTGATGACAGCCTACACTGACTGAGTCCAGAATGGTTTTCATCATGAAATGTTCTACATGTCAGAAAGTGTTTCATGAGTCATGAGGTACAAGTCAGAGGGTTAGCATAAAATGATACTTATCTAACAAAAATGCTGTGACAAGTGGGGTCTCATAGGAGTCCGTCCTTGGTCTCTTGCTGTATGTATTGTATGTTTATGTCAAACATGAGGATACAAGCAACAAGTTGGCAAAATACATTTGCAGATGATACAAAAATAGAGTGGCCAAAACCACAGAAAATATAGATATTCTAAAGAGAGATCTAGATAAGATATCTGAGTGGATCAATACCTTGGGATGCGTTTCAATAGTGATAAATGCTGTGTGATGCATCTTGGGTGGTACAATATGGAAAACACATATTATTTAAAGGGACACTGTCAACCCTCTTAGGCCTCAAAGTGTCCCTAGTTTAAAAAACACATTTTATGATTGCTCATAGTCTGTGAAGATTGATGATGTATCTGGTTGTTTGATTGTGATTATATTTTTCTTTTTAAAAGTGAAAAACAGACTATGCACCATACTGATGTCACCACACCAAAACATGCTTGTTTACATTCCTTGATCAACTTCCACTGCATCTTTCCTGGACTTGGGAACACCCACATACATTCTAGTCACTCATGATGCAGTGAGAGGAGAGGAGACTATTGCATCATGAGTGGTTATACTGTTTAGGGGGTGTTCATAATGGTCATTAAGTATGCAGTAAGAACTGATGAAGGATTTGAAATGAAACATAGTTGTTTATATTGCACCATTACCATGCAATTCAGTTCTATGAAGAAAGGAAGTAGAGAAAACAAAAAGCAACAACAATGAATTTTAGAGAAGGCAAGCAATCATAAAAAGTGGTTTCTCATCTAGAAATGCTATGATGTTATCATTGTCATACCAGGACCGCCTTGTAAATGAATGTGCTCAATGGTGTCTTCCTGCAAATAAACTTGAACTTGATGCAAAAATCCTTGATAGTGTCCCTTCAAACAGAGTTCCACTAAGAAAAACTAAAGAAGAAACAGATTTAGGTATTACAATAATGGATAAATTGGCTCATGACAAACACCGCAACACACAAATTGGCAAGGCAAAAAGAATACTATGGACCATCAAATGAAACTTTAGAAGTAGAGATGAAAGTGTGATAATGCCATTGTACAGATCTTATGTTAGACCGCATCTGTACAATGGAAGCCAAGCGTGGGGATATACAACAAAGGAAACAGCTGAAAATATAGAAAAAGTACAAAGATATGCTACAAAAATGATACATAACTTAAGTACCTTACCATACAATGAGCGATTAAACAAACTGAACCTTATGTCACTTCATACTAGAAGAATACGAGGAGACATGCTTCTCAGTTATGACATCATGCAGGATACCTGTCTGATAAATTAGTTAAATTTTTAATTTAAAAATGAAAATCCAGGTACAAGGGGACATCCTCTACAACTCAGACCAAAAAGATTCTATAAAAAAAAAAATAGAAAGGCCTTTTTCACACAGGGGGTGATAAACCCATGGAATAGGCTACCAACAGCTAATACTCAGCAAAGACAAAAAACAGTTCAAAAAAAGACTAGACACTTATATTTCAGAAGGTAACAGTCTGTGCTATTATGGGTAATGTGCAGGAGCACACATGGGCTTCAGCCTTCTTTGCTACTTCCTCCTTAGTATAAACCTTAGTATGAGTCCTCAAGGCAAACGGTGATGGCTGTACAGTAGCTACTAAGTCAACCTTCATGGATTGACTATAAAATCACCTTTTGGGCCAGATCTGAAAACTTTTTTACCTCCCTTATTCATGAGGTGGGATCAAAAAAGGCCATGTTGAAAATCTGTGGTCAGTATTAAATTATTTCAGACTGCTTTTTCCAGCTTAATAATGTACATTTTTCATTTTTAAACTCATGTCTTTGTGTCTCAGTAGTTTTCAATGTTGCAGAATGCTATATGATAAGTACAATAAGACACTTTAGGATCTGGGTGGCAGTGTGATCACCCCACTTGCAGAGACAATAAGGCACTCAGCCTGTGCTTCTTGCTTCATTATGCTCCTGAACATGCGGTAATCACTGTACTACCCACACTCTGTCATATCTTATTGCTTACAAAAAGTGATCATCTCTACATTTTGGGTTGAAAGGCATGTTCTGTTGGTGAAATATTGCCTGTAGCACTGACAGTTCACTCTAAGTATGTACTTGCAGGTGGGCAACAAAGGTGTTCAATAGCTACCTGTGTCAAAAGGGCCAAATGGTATTTTTTGATATCAGTACAATAGAGGATTTTCTCCTCCTGCTAGTGTCTTGTTCTCCAGATAATTCTGCACCATTTTGTTTGCTGGCATCTCAGTCACCACTGTCCGAAAGTGACATGCCATGCTTTTTCATCAAGTCATAGTCAGGCAGTTGTTCCCAGAGTGGTTTGTCCTCAACGGTCGTCTTTCTTTGGAGGGGATGGGGGTGCATCAGTATCAGCAGTAGGAGCTCTAGGTCTTAGTTGACTTGGAGACAAAAACGGGTGACTACTGTGGTGTTCATTAGTAGCAGTATTAACACATTGGGATCCTCCTTCTTCTTTCTCCTCCACTTGGCCTAGCAGTGTGATTGCAAGGAATAATGACGATGAGTGTTCTTTATGTGCACTACTTTTATCTGACATATTTATTTATTTACTTGAATTTTTGATGACCTGGTAAGCCCACTGAGACAAACATATGGATTACAAACTGATAAGAATACAAATAAAAAAACAGGGTAGTTGTAAACTAAGTTAATAAGTAGATAAAGTATGCACAATATACTGCTGTATTTACAAATGTACAATGTACTGATCTGGAGTAAAAGGAGAGAGAGAGTCAGTAAAGGGGTTCAGCGGAGGAGAGGATTGAGGATTGGCAGACTCAATAGGGGAAGGGAGGACAAGAGGTAAGATGTAGGGCTTAATACAGGTACAGACTGGAGGAGGAAAGGAAATGTCTTTGATTTTTTTTTTAAATTGTGGAAGAGATGTACAGAAAAGTAATCCCTGTGGGAGGTTGTGGTGCCCCAGGTCTTGTTTTGTGCCATATGTAGAGACCAGATGGATGATCTAGGCCTTATAGGACTGTTGATTCTTACCACACCCTTGTACATCAAAGAATGTCTGGAACATGTCTTTGAACTGACGGTCCAAGATAGTGGCCAGGATGTAATACTCAGCTCTATGTATTTCTGAAATGTGTGTGTCATTCCAGAAATGTGATCTAACACTTTTTACTAGATTAATAGTATTGGTATCCTCTGTGTCCTCATATTGAGTTTTCATATAAACAAGTCACACAAGTTAATGAGGGCAATGAGGGGAAGCACCTGGCTTAGATCACATATATGAGCACCTACAACCCATGTTGCCTCCTCAAAGGGCTTCAGCACAGTGCATAGGGTCTCCATCAGGTGCCACTGATTTGGGCTGATGTTTACCTCTCCCTAGCCAATACCATGTTTAGCAGCATACTTGTGGATAGCATACTGGTGAATAGCCTTCTGTTGTTCTAGCAGTTGTTGCATCATGTAATACATGGAATTCCACCTTGTTGCCACATCTTGTTTCTGGTGGTGGAGGGAAGGTGGTTCCACAGTTGAATGTTCTGTAACAGCTTCCAAGCCTTTGCAGAATGGCTAAAATGACCACTAATGTGTTGCTAGACCTACACATGTCTGGATAGACGCCATTCTCATCTAGGAATCCCTGAACTACCAACTAATGCAGTGAGTAAAATATGGCACATGTGTATAATCCCCATCATCAACTTCCTTTACAATGTTCTTTGCATAATTTGATGCTATAATTAATAGATAACCCACTCAGGTGTGTGATCACGCTCTGATATACACACGCCTTGGTGTGCATTGTGTGGCCTCATGCATCAACCACCCAAGCATGCATATATCAGAGCATGACAGCACACCGGAGAGTGGGTTATCTATCTTATAAAATAGCAAAATTGTTTTGGAGGGGGGTAATTGTGCAGGTGTCCGGTCGTGCTCTGATATATGCGTGGTCACCCGATGGAGTTTGTCCAATGCCGTTGATGCCACTGATTTCCTTTTTCTTACCCATTTTATAAAACCTGATATTAATGAGTGGGGTGTCAGTCATTCGTCAGACTTCTGCTGATGAAAGTTGACCAAGTTTTCTGCAAGACGGTCATTATCAAAGTGAGCAATACATAAAGCTGCCTGCTTACGGAGGTTGGAGGACCCAGATGACTAGCCTCTACTGCTGCTGCTTGCACTTAACACAGAGGAGGAGGAGGAAGATTAGGAGAATGAAGAGGAGAAATTAACCTAATGGGCAGTCACTACCATGTAATCAGTAATCAGACCTCTCTCTGGTTCACATGTTGGTGGAGATATGAATTTCTGGGCATATGACACGGTCTCATAAACACTCAGATACAAATCAGGAAGGTCCACTGTGAAAAATGAATATGCCTGGATACTTGATACCTGGACACCGCAACATTAGTGATAGAAAACCTATAAGTCAGTGGCTAACATTTCCAGAATTATTCTTAACTTTTTTTGCCTCTTGTCAGTTGGCTTTATAATTCTGGCCCATTTCAAGAGACTCGACCAGTATGAAACAAGTGCTTTTATTTTTCTGAATGTGACTCTGGATCTTATTTTTGCTGCCCCTGTGAGTGGAAGTGGCTCAGGGGATTCACAGCCCCTCGGAGAGGTGTGTCAGTGGGCAACATAACTGATGAACGGAAGATGCCAGAGTTGTGCATCAGTTACTACTTCTTTGGCGTTTCCCCTCATCCTCTCCATCTGGTCCCCTAATGTTTTCCTCCCCTTGCCCATCATCATCATCATCATCATCATCAGCTTCACTGCTTGATGGTGCTGTTGCTGATGTCGTGAGTTGGAATGCCTTCTCATACTGAAATTTGTTAGACTTCAGCAAACATCTTTTTATGGTAGATGTTCCTAGCCTTGTTCCCTCCTTACCCCATCTGTAATTGTTCTTCCACTCAAAAGAAATCCCACACAACCGACATCGCTGGTTTGGTCTTTCCTCTTGGCATTTTCTGCTGTTGCCTAATGGGTGGACTACTGTGGCTGCTTCAATATTATCACCTCCTCCTCCTCTTCTTCTTCCACTAGTTCTTCAGGGTCAGAGAATAGTGCTTTCTCTACTGTGTGTCCTGGACAACCAGTTTCATGTATGTGTTTATCTGCTGTCATGTCAGATGCTTGTGTTTGAATTTTTTTTTGCGGTCTCTTTTATTTACCACCACTTTTAGTATTTTATGACCTCTTGCATTCACCTGCCCTAAGTCCAACTCCCACCTATTCTGCCTCCTCTTCCCAGAACTGCTGCTGCTGCTACCATTTTTATTGGGTGTACAATCACAGTCTGTAAAATCTCTGTCACCAAGCTCCACCAAATCACTTTGCTCCTCCTATGCCTGTGCCATTACCAAACACACCTTTCTTTTTATGTTGACGCACTTGTGCAGCCAACATCTTGAGGGCAGTGGATATTTGGAGGCATGGTTGCTGTTGGGTGAATGCAGGGCATGCACCAGTAGGTGCCTCCCACATTCCCCAATCAGCCAGCTGCAGGGGCCAACACCCTGCCTAGCTAATGAGGTGACAACATCTGAGAAAAGGTCCACTGCAATGAGAGTGAAGCTCTCATGCAGCGTGACCACAACACACCTCCCCTACATGCAGGCAACATGGTGGCAGTGACTGCCGCTGTTGCCTGTCAACATCCCATTTATTGTGTGCCAACAGGGGTGTCCAATCCCTGTCAGCATCATGTAACCCCTCCATTTTTATTGCCAAGGAATGCCCAATCCCTCAGCATCATGCTACCCCCAACAATTTCTCTTTGCTGACTGGGGTTCCCAATCCCCATTGGCATGTATCCCTACTCCCCTTGAATTTTGACAATGGGGAGCCCACTCCTGTCAGCATAATATGGTCCTCCTTCCATTTTTACATGCCGAGGGTACCCAATCCCTCAGCTCCTGCGTCCCCCTTTCCTTGTTGCCGGTGGGGATGCCCAATCCCCATCGCTAAAAGCACCCACACACACAGGTGGCATGCTGGGAGCCCATCCCAGCATGCCAAGCACCTATTAACAATGAAAACAGTCCACCGATGTCTTTCATTTTTTTTTTTCTCTGTAAAGAAGGAAACGGTCCCTCGGCAGTCTCCCTGGCCCCCCTTCCACAACCTGCACCCATCCACTGCGCACCCTGCCTTCCCATGCCCTCTTCACCCCATACTTACCTCCGGAGTCTGGCGCGACAATCTTCAGTGGACCGGGAACACGTCTGCACTCTTCAAAGCTGACTGCGAACCGAGGAAATGCCGGTAAGCTGTATAATGGAATGAATAGGGTTTCCAACTTTACTGCATATCTCGGCATTTTTTGAATTTTGACACCAGAGTTTCAACATGGGGTTTTGGGATACCTCCTTATGAATTCTATCACTGTCATGGCGTTAATCAGCCTCGAAGGTGCTTTCTCGGTCACTCGCGCAGAATCACCTTTGGGACTGATTAATGAAACGACAGTGCCAGTGTTCATAAGGTGGCATCTCAAAAGCCTAAGTTGCAAATTGGTGAAAAATCAAAAATGACTATTTATGGCGTGCATTGCGTGGATTTTCACATGAACTTGTAACTCATATTTGCAATATTTTCATGCCATATTTTCAACATTGTCATTTTGTACACCTCCTTGTGAACAGTATAGCTGCTATTTTCCACATCCTGTCCAAATGTGTTTCCGCACTTCTGGCGCACAATAGCATGGTCGCTGTGGGAAATCAGTGTTTGGGCCAGATTATGAAAATGACAGTGACACAGTTCATGAGCAGAGGACCTAAAATGCCTATGTTGAAAATTTGGTGACGATACTCCATAAAATGACTGTGTTAAGAGTGTGCATTGGCAGATTGCACGCACGCTCGTAACGTCATGCATTTGTAATATTTTCACTCTGGATTTTCACCATTGGCATTTTTCCACACCTCTTGAAGAATAGTACAGCTGTCATTTCACTTATCCTGCCCAAAATGTGTTTTCGCACTTCCGGCGCAGAATAGCGTGGTTGCTGTGCGAAATCACTTTTTGGGACAGTTTGAGGAAATAATTGTGACACTCTATGTGAGCAGAGATGCTAAAATGCCTATGTTGAAAATTTGGTGCCTAACGCCCATAAAATGACTGTGTTACAAGCTTGCATTGCACATTTTCCACGCACCCTTGTAACTTTGCAAATTTGATATATTTACGTGCCACATTTTCAACACAGCATTTTTTTACTCCTCCTTATGAACTATACAGCTGTCATTTTTCACATCCTGCCCAAAATGTTTTTCCGCGCTGCACTGCCAAAACCAATGCCAACGCAACAACATTTGGAATTGACAAATGCTTGTTTTATAACAATTGCTTGTGTTGCAACTGTTGTAGTGCCACTGCGAGTGGTTCCAACCAATGTGTGATACTTCATGGGCTGTTTGACTACTGTCATCTTCCTCTAAACTTGTAGTTCCCACCGAGGCAGAGGATCTATGATCAAGTCTACTCTACTTTGATTTTTCTTTGATGTGACTGGATGATCCCATGCCACCATCTCCTAGGCCTCTCTGTTGCTCCACCTCCTAATTCTTGTCACAAAATTCATACATTTGGGTGATGAAGACTTTTTTTCATTTTTATTTTTTTTCATTTTATTTGTACTTTATCTTCATTTTATGACACCAAGGACTGCTAGTGGCCACACATTCTATCTGTCATGTCATGCAATTGCTACCCAGTGCCCAGATCACACCGCACAGCAAAGCTCAGGATAACACCCACACCCACAGGTGGCTTCAGGACTCAGGAGGAGGAAGGAATTGCAGCAACTTGGGACTTTGTTTTAATTTTATTTTATGGGATGCTACCAAGGTGTCAACTACCAGTGGCCGAGCACTGGTATGCACCCAGCTGGCACACACTTTTGATGCCCACTACCCAGATTACACTACACTACACAGCTCAGGACAACACACACACACACACACACACACACAGGCTACTTCAGAATTCAAGAGGAGGAAGGACATAGAGAAACTTGGGGGAACATGAAGGTTGCCACAAAAAAAATTCTGTATTTTAATTTCGATGAATGGGATGCCACCAAGGTGCCAACTACTAGTGGCTGAGCACTGGTATGCACACAGTTGACACACAGTTTCTGCCCAGTGCCTGGATCACACTGCAACAGCACAGCTCAGGACAACACACACACACGGGCTGCTTCAGGACTCCAGAGGAAGGACATGCAGCAACCTGGAGGAATGTGAAGGCTGCCACAAAAGAATAAATTACTTTAAACTTTTTTTTATGGGATGCTACCAAGGTACCAACTGCCAAAGGCTGGGCAATTGCATGCTACCAGCTAGCACACACTTGCTGCCTACTGCTCAGAGTACATTGCAACAACACAGCTCAGGATGACACACCCCCAAGAGGGCTCCAAATTGGATACCTACCAGAGCATGTTGTAGGAGGCCCAGAGGGAGGGCAAGGCCATTGGAGCAACTGAGCACAATGAACAGAAAGAGACTGGAACCAAAAAAGAGCAGGGGATGCAAACACAGGCTGCAGGGCAGACAAAAAACATTGCAGCAACTTAGGGTGAGAAAGTTGTAGCCCCACAAAGCTGAATCACCCAAGGAAAGGAGACAGTGTGCCAGCAGAGGAAAACAGGAAGCTGGTAATTAGAATAGGAGAGAGAAAAAACAAAAGCAATCAGACCCCAAAAGCATGCAAGACAAGAGACAGACAGACTGCAACAACCCACAAATAACGAGCAGTGGCCAGTGAACCAAAGGGAAAAAAATGCACAGTGAATGGAGGGAGCAGAGGAGCTATAGCACAAACAAAGCACTAGAACAAAAGGGCAGGACACCAGCACAAGAATGAAATGAAAAGCAAAGCACAGCAAATGAAGCCAGCGATGAAAGCAAAGCGGGGGACAAAGGGAAACACCATGCAACAGAAAGGATAACAACAGCAGCAAGAGGCGCACAAATAGCAGAGCAAGAGGCAAACACTATGGAGGCAAAATGGACAGGAGCAAGGAGGCAAATGGCATAAAATTGCAGAGGAAGCACAGAAACAAGAGTCAGCACTGAGGTAAGACCATACATGAGAAACACTAGTAGGGTTGTTCAGAGTCAGCCAGTTCTGATCGTATTTTAGGATTTGGGATTTTAGGAAATTCCAGATCCTAATCCAATTTCATTTCAAATCCTCAGAGACCTAAAAATCAGATTTAGGATTCGGATTTGAAATCCTAACTCCTAAATACATACTGTATGTAAAATAGGTTTTAGGATTCAGTTTAGGATTTTTGAACTGGAAACCCAGAAATCCTAAATCTGAAAATCGGATTGGAATCCAATAATTTTGATTCTATTTGGGGAATTCCAAGCAACCCTACTAGGCAGTGATTGTGTGACTGTCAAAGGTTTATGTAGTGTTGGGAGAGGAGTCTGTCAGCCTCCTACTGAAACACAGGCTTACCCTTTCCATTATTCTTCTCTGTTATCCACTACAGCCTTGTCAGAATGACAAGATGGAACCCATAGTATAAACAGGATGATCCATAGAGCAGCCAGGCTTCACTCTGCCACTTGTTGCTAAGCGGTATTGTTGGCAGCATTCCAAATTGAAAAAAGCTTATTCCTGGATACCCCATAGAATATTTGCTGCTTATACTACAACAGTGCTGAATACACAAATCATGTTATTTTGGGTTAAATATTTATTTTCACTTAGATCATAAGTAAAGGTCGAGCATCCTCCTGTATATGTGTATCTGATGGCACTTCTCATTCAGAAGGGCACTGACCTTATGTCATGAAACACTGTCTCTCTTCCTTTACCTTTACTTTTGCCACCACTGGTCAGGGCAAATGGGAACTAGGGCAATTGTTTCACATTTCTGGAGTATCAAAAACCATGAGACCACACACAGAACAAATGTCCATAGTGGGAACTGGAATCAAGCAAGATGCATTTGATTAAGCTGTAACACTTTCACAGAGCTTTGAAGGGCACTGCTCTCACCTTCCTCAGTTCCTCATCATCATCAGTCATCACATTCCATTGCTGTCGACTTCTACTGCACCCCATCAATGACATTGCACTCTACTACCATTCCAGATCTTCCCCCTATGATTTAAATGGGAATCAGCTGCTGCTATTTCATTCATTACAGGTCCCTTTACCCACTTGCATATCACCCACTATACTATACTGTTCAGCTTAATTGCCAGGATCACCTCCCTTTGCTGAACAAGCATTTGCCAGTGCCAAACATATTTCCTTGCATGCTGTTACAAGTTAGTTCAGCAGTGTGTTGAGGTTGTGGGCAGACCTTTCTTCCCCCAGTAGTCAATGTCTTGTGGACTTTGGTTCTGAAACCATGGTAAGCAGAATAAAAACATCTTTAAATCGTTATCCTATTTTATTTTTTTCTGTTATGGATTTAGAACTGCACACAGCACAACTGCCTTGCTTACACTAACCAACCACATATCCACTGCTATTGACAAATGAGAGTATACAGGAGCATTTGGCCTAGTGGATCATGCCATCATCTACAACAAACTGAAAGACATCGGACTGTCACCAGCCACCCTAATTTGGTTTAGCAACTATCTGCAACACAGACAGCAACTGGTAAAACTAGGTACATCATACTCAGAATCACTATTATCTAAAACTGGAGTACCCCAGGTTCTATGCAAGACCCACCCTTTTCTCTCTGCACATCAATGACTTGCAGAACTGTCAGCCACCCATATTGTGCGATGTAATCCCCAGGCCACTTTCTTAACTAGTGTGCACACACCACATTTTCTGTAGTGCTCACTTAAATTAAATATCTGGAAACACTGGTGCTCATATACTGACATACCATTTACTTTACTAAAGGTAGGTACCACCCTTGGTGTTAGGATGTATACCTGGATCATTTTCTAGAGGAAGCCAGGGTGGGGTACAGAAACAAGCAACTTGAACGTGTGTAAATAACACAACCCAGGTCCTGTGGAGGCTGCTAGGCATATGCTTGATCTGGACCTGCTGAGGGGACCCCAGTCACTCCACACAACCAGAAGCAATAACCAGAATGTCCATAACAGTGACTGGGATTGTGCAGTATGGCTTTATTCAACAGATGGCAAGAAAAGCTGACGTGGACTCCCAAGGGTTGGTCCAGGCTGGACAGGTACAAATTCAACAACTCTCCTTGCATACAGCACAGATCATGAATGACAACAGAAACCTCTTCTTCCCAAATTCCCCAAAGTGCATTTGTGGACACCAGGCCATGCATATGCAAATCTTTCTCTCTTTTCCCATGAGTGTTATTTAGTGAAATCAAAGCCACAAACTCAGAACTCTTCTCGGACATAGGTGCAATATGTGAAAACTCAGCCACACACCTTTACCTGTAGCTTGGCCACTTGCTCAGGTAAAATACTGGTGCCCTTTATGAACCAGGAAGCCCTGCCTTTGTAAGCACTTAAATGGCACTTCTCCCACCTTTGGCACCAACCAACAGTCTCTGCCATTCTTCGGGGTTACACCATTGAAACACCCATTCCCAACTGAAATGCTAGAGGTCCTGTACTTGTCACAACACTGGGGTGACACAGAGTAAATAAACTGCACTCATTGGGATCCACAGTTTAAATTTTTTCACTCACACTGGTGAGACTAGGGGCACTGACAGGTGTGATCCAGCCTTATCTATGGGCACACGCACCTCAGGCTATCCACTCCACTAAGAACATTTTGAGATCTAGTCTCCTTGACAGTACTCACAGGAACCTGTTCCATCCACTGGGCATGGAACAATCAAAAAGGAAAGGAAAAGCACTCTTCTGCATAGCCAATCCAAACAGTCTATTTCAGGTCCTATCCAAGGCAGCTGAAAACACCACAAAACATTCAGAGGATTGTCCCTTGAGTTCTCAGAGAATAATCAAATCCTTCCACTTCACATGAAGTAGGATTCAGGAAATTCTGCTCTAGTCTTGTTTCCACCACTTCAACTGGAAGCTGGAAATGACACTTGACTAGGGTGAGAAATCCTGGGCCCTCTCTCAGAGCCCACTGGCAGTCCTACTGCCACTCTCACCTCCTCACTCAAGCTCTACTTACTCAAGATTCCAACTCAGAACTGAGCATTCTAAGCTCCCCAGAGCAACATATCCACACAGTGTAGCTTATGCTGCTGCAAGAGTTCTGAATGACCTAATCATTCTTCCTCAGGCTAGCTGAGAAAACAATGATGTCATCAGTAGTTGCCAATGAAATGGATATGGCCAATGAGTTAAACTCCTATTTTGGGAGTGTATTTACTCCAAAGGAACACACTGAACTTAACCAATTAAATAATAAAGAAAAAACCAAAAACATAACTGTTAAGGAAGTAGAGGATATTATAATAAGCTTAAAGGAAGAATCTTCACCAGGTCCAGATGGAATAACCCCTAAATTTCTTAAGAATCTGTCAAAATAACTTGCAGTCCCCTTAACTGAGCTATATAATACTTTAGTAAATAGTGGAACCACAGTAGGGGAGTGGAGGTGTGCTAGCATTGTTCCAATACATAAAAAAGGCAGCAAACAACTTTTAGAAAATTATAGGCCTATTAGCTTGACATCTGTGATTGGTAAGATGTTAGAGAGAATAATACAAAATAGAATGATTGATCATATGCAAAAAGTTGGAATATATGACATTTCACAGCATGGGTTTACACCTGGTAGATCATGCTCGACCAATTTGATCAGCTTTTCGAACCAGTTAGTGAAGCTCCTGATGGTGGCTTCTCTAGTGGACGTAATCTTTTGGATTACGCTTAAGGCATTTGACACAGTATCACACAGAATCTTATTACAAAATCTATGTAAATTAAAATTTAAAGATAATCTTGTTAGGTGGATAAACTCATGGTTAAACGAGAGAGTACAACGAGTAGTGGTCTGGGGACAAGTATCCAGATGGGGTTCCGTGACCAGTGAAGTCCCACAGTGGTCAGTCCTCAGCCCACTGCTATTTAATGTTCTTATGTAACCCCTTTATTACCCGGGGTTACTAGAATCCCAGTAAGACCTAGTGGTAGGCAGGGAAGGCAGCTTGTGAAACTCCAGTTAAATGGGTTTCACACTGTCTCACTCTGTCCTCAGTCACAGCTGAGACTTGAGAGATGACATCATTATAGAACTGTCGCAGCTGCATGAGCCACTTTGGAATCTCCAGCTCAGGGAGTGAAGTTTAGAACTTTGGGAAATTCAAAGTCAGTCTTCCGTTTGTCCTTAAGCAAGAAGGAAGCATTAGTCTGCAGTTTGATCTCTCACTAGGGAAAAAGGAAGTGTTCCTGTATTTTACCTTTTTTAAAGTGGTGGAGACCTCTCCCCCGGTCTCAGTGCCCCCCTCCCTCTGGGAAGGAGGAGGAAAGTTCTCTGTGGGTTCCAGGGGCAATCCCCTTCTCCCACCCTGGGAAGGAAGCTGCCTGATTTAATTTCAGTCTGTTCTTGTATAACAGCAAAGGTTACAGTACTTCGCCTGTGGGGCACCTGCAACGAATGGGTGAGTGTCTGGCTCCATTTGAAGAGGCAAACATCTTGTTTTCTTCAGTTGGGAAATAAATGTGGACTGCTATTTGGGAGGACTATGTCAACTAGGACAACCAAATAGAGCAGTCTAACAGTTTAAAGTTTTAAATGGATTTAAAGTTCGCTGTAGAGTGGGTGCTTCAGGTCATCCACCATTCAATCTACATTTTAAAGTCTAAAGTTTTCTGTGTGTCCAGAGAAATGGCCGGGTATGGGCTGTGGGAGCTGGAGGTGGAAAAAAAACCCATCTTTAGTAACCAGGTCCACCTCTACGGATTTCTTCTGTGTTTTTGCTACTTGCCTCATGCACTTGGCCAGTGGTGGGGTGGGTACCCAGACGTGGGTCGCAACTTGAAAATCTCTCTAGGAATCGCAGACTCTAAGTGGCGTGGGGAGCCACAGGATGGGAAAATTACTCCTTGTTGGATGGGAGTCTCCTTGTTTGATGGGAGTTTTGATTGGAAGTACGAAAACAAAATCTCTAGGAGTCGCAGACTTCAAGTGGTGTGGGGAGCCACAGTTTGGGAGTCTCCTTGTTTGATGGGATGTCTTTCCAAGTAAAGTTTGGGTTCATTCTTCAAGTGGACCGTCAGTCGAGTGGCCGGCAGGGGAGCCGGGCCAGTCGGGCTATGTATCCAATGCGCATGCAAAGTCCGGGCTGAGTGCCTGGTGGGTCCAAAGCCAGACAATTGTAGTAATGTGTTCATTCCTCAAATGGACCGCTGTGTTTAACCTCTAATCTGCACATACAGTAATGTAGGCCTTTGGGGGACCATGCAGTGCTTTGTTTATGTTCAGTTAGTTAATAAATAAAGCCACACTGAAAAATCCCAATTCTGGTTCTGGACATTACAGTTATTGCTTCCTGTAGTTGGATTTACTTGGGTGCCCCTGTGCAGAGTAACCAAACCTAGGTCCCTTGTCCAAAGTAACCTCATCCTTCCCCGAACCCATAGATATATATAGATATATGTTACAAAAATGGAGGCACCACTTTGGATTTGTTCGGGAAGGAAGGTGCTTGGGCAAGTAGGCTAGCGTTTTGGCTATCTGGCAGTCGGTAGCCCAAAAAAGTTGAAGCAATTTCCCTAGTGTGTGCTGTGTACTGTGAATCTTGTGCTGCTGTTTAAAAAATGCCAACTGTTTACCAAGGAGCTGTAAAGCCAAAGTGTGTGTCCTTGTCCTGCATCAATATAGTTTACAGCGTTTGTCAGTTTTAAAATAAAGTTCTGTAAAGGAAAGTGTGGAAAACTAGGGGTAGCAACAAAGAAATTATGCCCTGGATGTTGGAAATGCTTTCTGTGCAATGCTAGAGACTGCAGAGTTAATGGCAATGTTACATGGTTGAAATGGGCTCCCGCCGTGGAGTCAGTTGGAAAAAAAAGTGCATCTTTTCAGTTTAAATTTGCCTGCTCGACGATCGCCGTGAGGAGAGGAGCCCTCATGAGGAAGAAGAGGCTCATTTGCATGGCGTCGTGTGGTTGGTCAGTTTGCCATTAGTTCCGCCCCTCAGCCAGCTCTTCAGAGTCTGCTTCAGCATTCGAGAGGGAGACAGAGAGTAGAGCGTGTACTGGCAGTGGAGGAGCATTCGCGAAGTGTTCAAAGCGCTGTAAACAGTAAAAAAGTGACTTTCCAGTTAAAAATCGGGCTCAACCCGCTTATCGATCGTGGGATCAGTGAATTGTGTGGTTAATACTAGGACCGCAGAGACTGCCTGCCCATTTGCAATCTGAGGCCTTCAAAATCTGGCTGCAGGCCGTTTTACCCCATCGCAGCAATCTGCTACAATAACAGTGAGTAAACAATTTAAAACTGCTCAAATCAGAGATTTTCAGAGAATGCCATATAAAATGTGTGTGCAGCTGTATAGTCGCTTTGCAAGTAGCAATTGTGTGATATCCTGCTGGCAAGTGCAAGTCTGTAAAGCCATTAAATGTGTGCATAGCAATGAAAGTAGCCTCAGTTTAAAGTTTGCAGCCAGAGAGAGAGACTGTGGGTTGTAAAATAAGTGCAACACTAGTAGAAGCAGGCAATCCTGTGCTGAAACCTGAAGTTAAAGGGACTGTAATTAAATGAATGTTGCCAGCATGTGAAAAGTCCAAGGAAAATCCTGTAAATGTGTGAACAGCCAGAACAGAGCAAGTTGTGCAGTTTGAATAAAAGTTATAAGTAGCTGATGTAAATCGGGTTCGCAGTGGCTTGACCCAGAGTCTGAATGTTGATGCACAAAGAGTGCCGCTGCCATTACAGGGTGGGGTAGTAAAATAAACACAGCAGCAGAGGAGCCATTTTAAAGCTACAGAGTGTGTTCATTAAAGTGGGACTTTCAGTTACAGTGAACTTTTGTTTGTTTTTCTGCAGTTATGGCTTCAGGACCAGCTCGTTACCCAGATCATGCCCGAGTTGCAGTAACAGCAGCAGTAAATAGATTGAGAGATATTGAAAATTGGTGCTATAGAGGGCAACTCCTTCCTGATGTGGCAATTCCTAATTATCCAGTGCGTGTATGCCAGATGTGCTTGAGTGCTGGAAGGATGTCTTCATGATTTCTCACTGTGCTGGATGTCTACAAAAATATGGCTTGTATAAAGTCCCTCAAATTCGTTTGGCTCCCATGGACACAACTTCAAGAATCTGCAGTTGGCAGCACACAGAACAGGCGGAGCCTGGAGGAAGGTCCCTGGGAGTGTGGCACAAAGTTAGAGAGTGCAGAATTAGAGACTGAATCTGAAATTGAAGCATTGGATGCTGGATCTCAGAAGGCAAGTTCAGATAAAGCATCAATAGTCCCCTGGGTGGGGGGCCTAGCCCAAGTCTCGAAGGTGAAGATGAGATGCGGGAGGCCTTTGAATGGGAGGTGTCGACCTCCGCTCCCAGTGATGAATGGATAGTCTCGAGGTGAGAACTACTGCTCACTCCTGGGCTCAGATCCCCAGTGAAGAGGAAGATGAGGGGGGACCAAAGTGGCCTTGTGAGAAAGGAATGGGTACACAGCCTCAAGATCTTGCCTCGGAGGAATGTGTTCAAGATGGTGGTGATGCCACTGCCCTGGCTTCACCAGAAGAAGAAGAAGTCAGGGATCCGTTTTTAATTTCATTGAGGATGCAAAGCTGGCAGAACCAGGACTGGCCACCCCCAAGCCAGGCCAGCGGTCTCAGATTGACCAAAAGCAAGTAAAAAGGAGAGACTGGTTTGTAGAAAGGCCAATGAAATCTTTGGTATGACCTTTCCTACCTTTCCTCGGAGAGTCTGGGAGGAGATTGAGAACTGCAGGAAATCCTGGATCTGGGATGAAGCAATGAAACATGTGCATCCTGGGGCTAACCAGCACGTAAAGAATAGACTGTTCCACGAAAAGTATACACAGTGGAAGAGAGGCAGGACACTGTTTATGGACAGAGTGAAAATAGTGGATGGAGAGGGATGCGAAGTCTCCCACTGTGTGAATTATGTGCGTCCAGACGGAGTAATAATTCAAGCCCCTGACCCCCTCTACTATTGGCCTCAGTGCAAGGACCTCACAGTAATTAAGCCTGTGCCTACAAAATGGAGAGCCGAGCAGTGGTAGTCAATACTGCCACACTAAGACTGTGAAGTGCCCTTATCGAACTGCCAATATGAATAAACAAGGAATCCGGTGCCCCATATTCTTCAGTCCACAGTGTACTGTCCTGTTCAGCAACCATCTACTGGCACCACCAGATGACTTCAGATCCAGAGAGGACACCAGCCCAGCTGTTTCCTGTTCATCGCCTGGTAATTGGATGACGCCGGACCAGCTGTTTCTCTTTTTGTTCCTGTTCTAAGGTTCCTTCTCCAGTTATGACAGCCCAGCTGTTTCCAGATGTGCACTCCTGTGGGTTCCCGGAAGATGTCCGCCCAGCTGTATCAGAAGAAATGCTGCCAGGGAGTCTTCAGAAGGGACCAGGTTTGTGAAATCCGAATACTTCAAGAGGCTGGTAAGTCCGAAAAAAACTTTTTATTCTATCTTTATGACATTGCAATACACACCCTACACTACAGACTTCAAACAGTGTATGAACTGTCTGCAAAGACTCTCCCCTTCGGGATTATTGCCTTAAAGAACTATGCTTCACAGGGCTCCGGCCCAGTAGAGACTCTTTAATGGACTGGCCTTCGGGCCTTGTAGTCACTAGTTGGGACATTTGGGGCATTCCATCCCCCCCAAAGGTGTATTGTTACCAATGTCATTACTGTACTTTAATGTAAATACTGTTTTTCTACCTTTTTCTAAAAAAAAAAAAATATTTTTCTTTTTGGGATTGTTCAGTGCTTTTTCTGTGTGGTAAGGGTTGTTGCTGTCATTGTTGTTTAGATAGACTGTACATGCAGATTAGGATGTGTTGTTTTTTTTGTTTTTGTCTTTTCTTACAGGTGTTCCTGGAAGACAGAAGAGAAGACAAGAAGAGGAGGAGGGGCTCATCGGAGTCCCTCGTCAGTGCTTATGGTGTAGAATTTAAAAGTACTGTGTTATTATTGCTAATGGTTGTAGTTGCAGGCTGTCCAAGGTCGGGGAGGTCCCCGGGTTTTGTTTTGTTTGGAATATTATGTTAGAGGCAGATAGGTTTTCCTTAGAGGGTTAGGGGGGATAGACAGGCTATGATCCTGAGCTGCCATAGGGATTGCAGTGCTGATCTATCAGGGCTATGCTCTGGACGGTTCGACCAGAGCCACTAGGTGTCCATAGTAAGTGGATAGAGTAGAGGCTGACATGTCAGCTATAGGCCTCTAGGCCCTTAGTGTTGCCTACCTGTGCTTGCACATGGTAGGAGGGGGCCTGATCACCCCCCTCCGCAGGTAGCACATAGGGTGGGATGGCCTAAGGCCGGGTGCATAATGACTGGGGACAGTCATTTTCCTGGTCAAGGGCGAGTGTAACCCCTTTGTTACCAGGGGTTACTAGAATCCCAGTAAGACCTAATGGTAGGCAGGGAAGGCAGCTTGTGAAAGTCCAGTTAAATGGGTTTCATACTGTCTCACTCTGTCCTCAGTCACAGCTGAGACTTGAGAGATGACATCATTATAGAACTGTCGCAGCTGCATGAGCCACTTTGGAATCTCCAGCTCAGGGAGTGAAGTTTAGAACTTTGGGAAATTCAAAGTCAGTCTTCTGTTTGTCCTTAAGCAAGAAGGAAGCATTAGTCTGCAGTCTGATCTCTCACTAGGGAAAAAGGAAGTGTTCCTGTATTTTACCTTTTTAAAGTGGTGGAGACCGCTCCCGAGTCTCAGTGCCCCCCTCCCTCTCTGGGAGGAGGAAAAGATTCTCTGTGGGTTCAGGGCAATCCTTCTCCACCCTGGGAAGAAAGCTGCCTGATTTAATTTCAGTCTGTTCTTGTATAACAGCAAAGGTTACAGTACTTGCCTGTGGGGCACCTGCAACGAATGGGTGAGTGTTTGGCTCCATTTGAAGGGGCAAACATCTTGTTTCTTCAGTTGGGAAATAAATGTGGACTGCTATTTGGGAGGACTATGTCAACTAGGAAAAACAAATAGAGCAGTCAAACAGTTTAAAGTTTTAAATGGATTTAAAGTTCGCTGTAGAGGGGGTGCTTCAGGTCATCCACCGTTCAATCTACATTTTAAAGTCTAAAGTTTTCTGTGTGTCCAGAGAAATGGCCGGGTATGGGCTGTGGGAGCTGGAGGTGGTAAAAACCCCCATCTTTAGTAACCAGGTCCACCTCTACGGATTTCTTCTGTGTTTTTGCTACTTGCCTCATGCACTTGGCCAGTGATGGGGTGGGTACCCAGACGTGGGTCGCAACTTGAAAATCTCTCTAGGAGTCGCAGACTCTAAGTGGTGTGGGGAGCCACAGGATGGGAAAATTACTCCTTATTGGATGGGAGTCTCCTTGTTTGATGGGAGTTTTGATTGGAAGTACGAAAACAAAATCTCTCTAGGAGTCGCAGACTTCAAGTGGTGTGGGGAGCCACAGTTTGGGAGACTTCTTGTTTGATGGGATGTCTTTCCAAGTAAAGTTTGGGTTCATTCTTCAAGTGGACCGTCAGTCGAGTGGCCGGCAGGGGAGCCGGGCCAGTCGGGCTATGTATCCAATGCGCATGCAAAGTCCGGGCTGAGTGCCTGGTGGGTCCAAAGCCAGACAATTGTAGTAATGTGTTCATTCCTCAAATGGACCACTGTGTTTAACCTCTAATCTGCACATACAGTAACGTAGCCCTTTGGGGGACCATGCAGTGCTTTGTTTATGTTCAGTTAGTTAATAAATAAAGCCACACTGAAAAATCCCAATTCTGGTTCTGGACATTACAGTTATTGCTTCCTGTAGTTGGATTTACTTGGGTGCCGCTGTGCAGAGTAGCCAAAGCTAGGTCCCTTGTGCCAGGTAACCTCATCCTTCCCTGAACCCGTAGATGTATATATATATATGTTACACTTATATCTACAATGAGTATGATTGATAGTGTCTGGATAGGAAAATATGCTGATGATTGCAAAATCACAAGTAAAGTTAACAACGCAGAATCAGTATCTAACTTCCAGAAATACATAGATAATATCTGTAATTGGGCAGATGAGAACAAAATGACATTTAATGAGCTAAAATGTAAGGTGATGCACTTCGAAAGTAACAATCAGATGGCAACCTACATTATGAAGGGAAAAATAATTCAATCAACGATAGAGGAAAGGGATCTAGGAATAACCATTTCCAATTATTTAACACTTGATATCTATACTAAAAGAACAGTCAAAAAATGCTACTCTCTATTAGGATGTATACATCAGCATATTAAGAGCAGAAGGTCAGAGGTTTTTATGCCATTGTATAAATGTTTGGTGAGGCCACATATGGAGTATTGTACCCCCTTCTGTGCGCCCACAACTGTAGGATCATTAAGGATGATGGAAAAGGTCAAAAGAAGAGCAACTAGAAAGGTTAAATTACTTAAACATCTCCCTTATGAGCAGCGATTAAACACACTAAATTTATATTCACAACAATATAGGCTGTTAAGAGGTGATTGCATATATCTATACAACACCTTACAAAAATAGTGACACACTTGATGTTATATGTTTAGAAAAACAGGTTGGTGAAAATAAAACAAGATCACATACCAATAAAATTAGATGCCTAGTAAACAAAACACAACATAGACAGAGATTTTTCATACAGAGAGTACCATCTATATGGAATTCATTACCTAAGAATGTAGTTAACAGTAATACGGTATGCAGCTTTAAAATAGCATTAGATGCCCACATGAAGGATAAGAAGTGTAAATACCACCATTAAGTTGGTGATGAGTTCATAATGGGCCTCGGCCTTCCGAACTTGTAGAACTACTATGAAACTATTATGTAAGGAGCCCCTAATGGGCTCCCTACCAGCTGCTTGCTACCTTCCTAACAATAATACTGATAGGATTCTAGTAACCCCATGGACTGGGTGGTTACACTCACTCCTTGCCAGGTAAATGACTATCCGCAGTCATTCCCTCACCTGGCATCAGACCATCCTACCCCTGCTGCCCCCTATGGGCAGAGTTGCACAAGTCCTTTCCTACCGTGTGCCAGACACAGGCAGGTGACACTAAAAGCTAGAGGCCCACTGAAGAAACTTCAGTTACTATCCTGCTACTGTACTATCTATGGATCCTCAGTGGCTCTGAGAAACTGCCTGAAGCATGTCCTACCAGACAGAATTGATGACCCCTATCTAGAATCAGGACCACCAACCTACCTTCCCACCTAACCCTCTGGGGAAAAACTGTCTGACCTATGCTACCTACCATGTTCTCAACCCCCCAAAAAAAAAAACGTTTACACTTGACACCTGTAAAATGAAAGAGGGTTAGACATTGCACTATATAGTTACACAAGCCTAACAAATCTACAAAAAGGAGGGACTCCGATGAGTCCCACCAATCCTGCTCAGGTCTTCTTGTCTTCTTCCATGAACACCTGCAAAAGAAAACATTGCAAAAACATTTCTGCACACAACTACAACCTGTAAAGCCAAAAACAGTGACCAAAACTCTCCTACTAAATATTGCACAAGCCCAAAAAGCATTTTTTTTAAAGGATTTTCTACAAAAGTACAAAAATAGGAAACATAAAGACATTTGCAAAACATTTGGTGGAGGGATCCCTGCAATGTCTCAATCTAGTGAAGAGTCCAGAGTGCCGAAGCACTACAACAAGAGTCTCTCCTAGGCTGGAACCTACTGAAGCACAGTCCCGGAACAGGCACAAGACCTGCAAGTACTGCAGTCTAGGTGTAAAGTCATTTGGAGGTTATATTCCAAAGAATCTTCCATTTTGCAGGACACAGTTAAATAAAAATGAAAAAGGTCTCCTACCAGTTCCTAATGACAAAATGATGTCAACATCAGCTCTCTGGTGCTGCAGCCTGATGATTTTTGGCTACTGGGTAGATGAAATCTTTGGATCAGATGCTTCCACGACCTCCTACTGGACCCGGACTGGAAATCTTCTCTGAACCTGCTGGGCTGATGAACCTGGATGTTACCAAAGACAAACCTGGATGCTGCTGGAGCCAAACCTAGATGCTGTTGCAGACGAACCTGGTTCACCAGAACAAAGGTGCCTCCATCCTGGGTTGCTGCCTCTTCGATGGCAGATGGCTGAGCTGGCAATAGCTCAATTCAATATTGGCAGGCAGGCACAATTTTCAAGAACAGCACCAATCTCTGGGATAGTGCCATTCCAGATCTGGGGCACAGACTGCCACCCCACCTGGACGAACCATGCAAACATAATAAAATGTCTCTTGGCCAGCTTTGTCCACTGTTCTCACAGAGTTACTCAACAAAGTCCTGTCACGCCTCCAGAATTGCAGTCTCTCATTGCACACCTTAATTTGGACCAACTTGTTTACTCTAGGGTGCAGGTTGGCACAAGCTTCCTCCCACAACCATGCATGTCTGTCTTTCTCTACTGTATGTCTTCCCATATTTTTCTAGAGTTGAAAGGGTATGATTGTCCATACTTGGCCTCAGCTTGTCTATGCACAATTCTCTCTTCTTTGCTGCTTTTCACTAACTCACATCCAGAAGCACGGCTTGGGGGTGGCCAGTCCTGTTTGAGTCAGTCACAAACACTTGGTACAGAGCAAGAGCAGTCCACCTCTGCACTCAAGGGCACAATTCTCTAGCCTTCCTCCTCACGGACATCTGGAGGCTCCATGGAAGCCTAGGCCAATGCCAACTCGCTAGGGTCCACTGAAGCCATTGCTGCTTCCTCCTCTTCCACACAGTCTGCCCAGGAGTTAGCGATTGTGCCAAGCCCCATAATTGTCCATTCTCTACTGTCATCAGAGCCACTGTCTTCCCAACAAAATGCTTCCTCTACCTTGGACTCTCCCACGAGGCTTGGACTTGGGCCTTCCACTCACGGATCTACTGAACCTGCACTGGCAGCATCGAATCCCACCCTCTGCAGCGTGGAACTTAAATGGATTTGTTTCACTTTAGCTTCCCTTGTGCCTCCTGTCATGCTCATCTCAAATCTCGTTCTACAGTCTGTGCAATGGGGAATGGGCAGAACATCTCTTCCTGGTTTTAGGCATACTATGCACAAATTACACGGATAGTTTGGCAAGGCCACCTCAGCAGGTGCTGTTGAACAGTTGTACAATTGCTCTGATTGGGCTAGTTTTTGTTCTTGTTTGGTTACCCACACCTAGTATGAAGCAGGTAGCGAGGGTTTACCGTGCCATGTTCTGAAAGTCCAAAACACAAATCCCAAAATTACTATTCTTTGCAAGCACTCTGAGATTTGGTTTTAACACACTGGAAAAGTTCACAAACAGGCTGCCTGGCTGCTGCAACTGTATTCCACACTTAGCAAGAGAACATTTGAAACTTTGTTTTGGTTTTGAACACTCTGTCCTAAAATGACACTGCTTTGTTTACATAGCTGGCTACACCCCAACATGGCAACTGTAACTTTGTATCATACTCAGTTAAAAATTGCTAGGTCTCTGTCTGGATCTTTGCATTTCAACTGAATTAGCTAGCCAAGTTCATTTTACTTATTTCTCAATTCATTACTTTACAAGCACTTAGAAAATGGGCAAGATTCTTTAAGCACTCTGATTGGCTGATGGGCTCTACAGGGGTACATTAACTTTCAATAGATGCCGCTTAAACAAACACCACTCGGGTGCCGCATTACTATGCGGGTATCCATGGCACCCCAAATTTTCAGTTGCCAGCAGCCATTTTCTTGCCTCTGCTTAGCGAGAGAGTTGGCAAGCGAGTTCATGGCTGACAAATCCCTCTGAGCAAACCCCTTCTCCCACCCCAACCCCATATTTGAATTATTTGAATAGTAGCTGCATGTGTAAAAAAACAAAAGAAAGAAAGAAAAGGAAGCCGACAACCTTACCGGCTTCACGTCACCAGCAATGCAGCTTTCAGAATGGCAGCGTGTGCCTCTCTGCAGCAGAGAAACTCGCTTGTGCTGCTTACCCGCGCTGCCTGCCTTACACTGTCCATGACACTGTCTCTCTTGTAGTACTGAACTGCAATAAATCGACCCCACAACAGAAGTCTTTACATATTTTAAAATATTCGGAGTACTTCCTTTTTTTTCTGCAGTTTGTCACCCGACTTCTGTGTCCCTGATCGCTGTGAGAGAACACTCCACCATTCATTCCAACTCCACAGTTCAGCCACTTGCTCCTGCTCACAATCTAGCAACCAAAACAATTTATTTTCAACGCAAATGGAACACCCATGGATTAGGGAGGATGTTTAAGCTACCGATTTCCTGGGTACCAATTTGAAAAAGTGACACTGCAGCAACCAAAAAGGATCTCACAAACTGCAGTACCCTCTAGTGGCACTAAACCAGTAAACCAGTAAAGGGACCATTTTACAGAACCTGAAGTTTCTGTTCATTTTTACTAATATTTTGCACTCTTTTTGTATGAAATTATTATTTAAAAAAATTACAATGTAAGCCCATTTTCTAAGTGCAATAATACCCTCCAAGGTGGGCGGTATGGGCAATACCAGACCTTCCAGGGGCTATAAGGCCCTCCGCCTGCAGCATCGGGCTTCATTACGCCCTGGGTGGTCTGGTATTCCCCAATACCACCCACCATGTCAGGCATTATTGCTTGCTTAGACCATGGGGATTGTTTGTTTTAAAGTTCTTTTTCCTTGAAATCAGCACTTTCACACTAAAGTCCAAGATTTAACAGTTCACAAACTCTCTCTCTCTCAGTACTTTTGCTCAAGTTCTTACTCAGTTTTCTGACCTTAGCACCACAGTCAATTTATTTTGCAAAAGGTACTTACAGGCAGTTGATGGTTTTCACCGTCGATGGAAATATGGTCTGCTGCCGACTTGAAGAAGGCCTCTGTGGTGAAACGAGCTGGTGGTCCCATGGATCGTCACTACAATCCCTTTGATCACTCCCCAGTTGGTCAGAATACAGGCTGAGCCTGTGTATTTGAGAGAAAAGACAGAAAAACTGCTGTTGCAGAAGAGCGAAGAGCTTTTGCAGCAAGCGATTCCTCCTTCCTGAGGAACGAACTACAAGCTGCTTGTACACTGCAGGCTGCTTCTCCACAAATGTTCCACAAGCAGAGACTCAGGCAAGGGTGGGGCTTAGGTGCACTGGGACCATCACACAACTCAATGCAAATGAGCTCTGTCTCTCTTTCTCTCTCTCTGCCGCACTCCAGCATGGCGATTGTCAAGAAGGCAAAATTTTAACTGCAAACTGTTACTTTTCTTTCCCTGCTTGAAATGTCAGTGGGGGAAGCATTTAAGGCATTTTCATTCAGTTCTGGTGCATTTTCCATAGCGACTCCCCCAAATTTCACTGTACACACTTGAAACTTTCTGAGCACTTTGAAAGCACTGTCTTTTAAGTCCACAAATACTTTTCTCAGGAAATCTCCAACTTTTAAAGTTTCTTTAAGCACTTTTTCACATGGCAATTGCAATTGTTTCTCAGTCCACAGTTTCAAAGCAACACATAAGCAGCAAATTCCACCTCTTTCTTTTCCACATAATTTGGACAGCAAAAGATTTTCAGGTGGCATTTTACTTGGCACAGTTTGCTTTCTGGTAAATGATCTTCTGTTTGGGGCACCAACATCAGACAAGAAGATCCTGGACATACCCTCAGCATGCCTCTCACCCCAAATTAAATATCCCGGACAAGCTCCCATTTTTTGTAACCCCTCCCCAGGCCACTTATTTAACTAGTGTGCACACACACCATTTTCTGTAGTGGCACTTAAATTAAATATCTGGAGACACTGCTGCCCATATACTGGCATACCAGTTACTGTACTAAAAGGTAGGTACCACCCTTGGCAATAGGATGTATACCTGGCTCATTTTCTAGAGGAAGAGAATGGTGGTGATACAGAAAGAAACAACTTGAACCCTGTGTAAATAACAAAACCCAGGTCTTGGGTGGAGGCTGCTAGGCATATGCTTGATCTAACCTGCTGAGGGGACCCCAGTAATCCATAATAACCAGAAGCAGTAACTGGAATGTCCATAACAGTGACTGGGATTGTGCAGTATGGCTTTATTCAACAGATGGCAAAGAAAGCTGAAGTGGACCCCCAAGGTTGGTCCAGGCTGGACAGGTACAAATTCAAGAACTCTCCTTGCATGCAGTACAGTTCATGAATGACAACATAAACCTCTTCTTCCCAATACCCAAAAGTGCATTTGTGGACACCGGCCACGCACATGCACATCTTTCTTTTCTCATAAGTGTTAGTTAGTGAAATCTAAGCCTCACACTCAGAACTCTTCTCGGACATAGGTACAGTATGTGAAAACTCAGCCACACACATTAACCTGTAGCTTGGCCACTTGCTTAGGTAAAAATACTGGTGTCCTTTATGAACCAAGAAGTCCTGCCGTGTAAGTGCTTAAATGGTGTTCCTCTCACTCTTGGCACCAACCGACAGTCTCTGCCATTCTTCAGTGTTACACCATTGAAACTCCCATTCCCCACTGAAATGCTAGCGGTCCTGTACTTTATTTGTCACAACAATGGGGTGACACAGAGAAAATAAACTGCACTCACTGGGGCCCACAGTTTAACTTTCTTCACTCACTGTGGTGAGACTAGGGGCACTGATAGGTGCAATCCAGCCTTACCTATGTGCACACGTACCCCAGACTATCCACTCCACTAAGAACATTTGGAGATCTAGTCTCCTTGACAGTACTCACAGAAACGTATTCTGTCCACTGGGCATGGAACAACCAAAAAGGAAAGAAAAGCACTCTTCTTGGTAGCTGGTCTAAACAGTCTATTTCAGGTCCTATCCAAGGCAGACAAAAACACCACAGAACATTCAAGGGATTGCCCATTGAGTCCACAGAGAACAAGCAGATCCTTCCACTTCACAGGGAGTAGAATTCAGGAAATCCTGCTGTAGTCTTGTCTCTTCTCACTTCAACTGGAAGCTGGAAATGACACTTGACTAGGGTGAGAAATCCTGGGCCCTCTCTCAGAGCCCACTGGCAGTCCTGCTGCCACTCTCACCTCCTCACTCAAGCTCTACTCACTCAAGACTCCAACTCAGAACTGAGCATTCTAAGCTCCCCAGAGCAGCTATCCACACAGTGTGGCTTATGCTGCTGCGAGAGTTCTAAGTAACCTAATCATTCCTCCCTCAGGCTCGCTGAGTAAACAATGATGTCATTATGTAACAAGACCCCTAATGAGCTCCCTACCAGCTGCCTGCTACCTTCCTAACAATAATACTGATAGGATTCTAATAACCCCAGGGAATGGGTGGTTACACATGCAAATGATTTAGTACTTATTGCTAGCTCCAAAAATGTGTGCAATATAAATCACATGCTCACCCATGACCTACAGGCAATACAACAATGGCTACAGGAAAACAAATTGCTCCTAAATGTGTCAAAGACACAGTCCATGCTCTTTTGCTTCCCACCAAGGTTTAGAAACTGTCAAACACCACTTCTAGTCACATGTCTAGATGGAGTCTCACTTGAACTAGAACAATCCTTCAATTACTTTGGAGTCACATTAGATCCCTCTCTTGGTTTTCAATCACATAAATCTAAAACCTGCAATGCTGTTAACACTAGACTAGGCTTAGCCTATAGAATTGGGCACAACCTTACTCAACATGCATGCCTGTCTCTCGCAACAGGCATATTACTCCTAAGCTTACATACAATATTGCAGTGCATGCATCCTCAGCATCTAAACTAGCACTGAAAGTGGGAAATTACCTACAGCAACATCTGTCATTTTGCACTTTGCTAAAACAGACTTGTCCACCACTGTGAATTATATGCCAACTTACTGTAATACAGTGGCTCCCTAAATGCTCAGCATGTCTTTGTACTTAGATATATTATTTACAGAGTTATCAATAACCAGGAACCTCAACAACTCAGGGAATGAATTAAACCATACTCTAGTCCATATCCCCTCAGATCCACAGCCCTGGAACTGATTAACTGTGCTTAAAATAAAGACCAATATGGGGACAGTAGCTTTCCAAAATTTTGCTCCTAGGTTGTGGGCTAGTATATCACCTGACATCCTCATTACTACTACTTATGTGGGCTTCAAACAACCCTTTTATAACCACCTCCTAGATAGCACCGCATGTAAATGCTTCCCCAACAGGTAGATTGCTAACTTCTGAGTCTGGATACTGTACTACCGTACTACTGAGATTTGATTTATGTTATAATGTTGTGTTACTGTACCTGTATCTGTCAATTCACACCTTAGTGATACAGTGCATGAGAACCTTTTCTCCTATACTATCAGCTCATGTACATATTGTATCCAGTCACACATTGTAAGAAGACATGTATTGTATTGTATTTATATTGTCATGTATTCCTATTGCTGTACTCTCCTGGGTCATACCTGAAAATAGTCAGTTTCTGTCTAGTGTACCTACAGTACCTGTTAACAAAACTAAATAAATAAATATCTAAAAATAAATACATCTTGCTCATTCTCCCTGCTGGTTATGTGCTGGACCCCATGGTGGCATTGCTGCAGGAAGTGGAGAGAGAGTATCACACATTTATGCAGCAAGATGCTCCTATACTTTTGCAACACACATTGTTTCAAGTAGAGCCCAGATTCCCAATATTATTAGTTACAGCATTTGGAAGATGACAGAGAGAAGGGAAGTGCTCAAAACTGACAGTTGCCGGAAGTACCCAAAAAGAGATGGGAAACAAATTCAAACAAAGAACAGTACCAGACAGTAGTAATATGCATTGCTGCCTGATAAATGTCCATAATGCAACAGTAATTAATAACCATATAGTTCTTTTCAGTAATAATGTTCGTCTTGCAAAAATACCAAAACATTTTTTCCCTTTTGTTTCTTTCATTCCTGAACCAAGATACAGGATTCTGAAGTTTTTAAAAGTTCCCACTCCTGTGCCATGCCCACCATGAAAAAATATAACATCTTTGTACATTTGTCTGCCAGTTATCATCAGGACCATGTGGCAACACCATCCTAATACATCTATGGTATGAATCTAGCATGTACATTCAACAGGTAACCTCAGTGGAAGAGTTTTTTTTTAAATTGTGAGTGGCTTCCGCGTTTAATGACATGAGTCATTATCTACAAAATTAGTTACAAAAGCTGCTTTAACAATATCTGGAAAAAACTAAATATGCACACAGCATGAACCTTAGGATATCAGACGTGTTTTTGCTAAAACACTACATGAATAAATATTTTGCAAACTAACAAATACTACTGCTTTAACTTTCACTTTTTCTGAGGGGCACTGATCACAAGCCCATCTAGGGCCACACTTTATGAATTGACTGACTATATGCACAAACAGGTGCGCCACAGGAAAAAAAAAGGCTGGCTGGCTCTGGCACCATATTCAAACAGATCTTTTTTTTTAGTCTTTGGTAAACAGGTAAGGCCCACTAGGCACAAGTGCCAGTTTTCAGAGGTGACCTGGGAGCAATGGGGAGGTTAAGTGACTTGTTCAGAGTCACACAGTATGCAAGTGGAGGTTGTGGGAATCAAACACAGGTCTGCTAGATGTACCAGGCTCATTTACAGCTCATTGCACTAACCTCTAGGCTATGCTGCTAGATAGCGTGATCTGAACTGACCGCACTATCTGTTTGAATATTGGACCCTGGTAGCAGGGTACACAGCAAGCAGTCATTGTATTTGGTGCAGGGCTACCAGAATCTGGGCTGAAGCCCAACCATAGGGGTAAAGCACGGCACACACTCATTAGTGCCGGGGTCCCCATGGGTGATATTCATCCCAAACATGCAAATGAGCCCATTGGGCATGCACGGCACTAAAGGGCCATATGTATGCCCATTATGGGCTCATTTGCATGCTAGCACCATGGCCGAGTGAGCTGGGTCAGGTATCCTCAAAGCCCCGATTCCTGTTTATGTAGTAAAATAGGAGGCATTGCTGGTTCAGCAGTAGTAGTAGTAGTAGTAGTAGCAGCAGTAGTAGTAGCAGTACATTTTATTTTTTGGGCGCCTTCCCAAAGCCTCAGGGTGCCCTTACAAAATATTATAGACCGAGGAGCACTTCTGACCAATCGAGCGCCTCCTTTCCCTGTGTGTGAGACACTCTATTCTGTGAACAGTGTCTCATGCACAGATGTCCTAGAAATGGGCACATTCCGGAACAGTTTTAAAAATGTATTATTGATCACTCTCGATCAATAGTATATTAATAAGTCCCCGTCACCACTCATTTCTTGTATCGAGTGTACATTGTTTCAGCTTGAGCCAGAACAGCTCAGCTTCGCTTTGCTGTTCTTGCTCCAGCTGAAGGCACATGAAACCACTCTGACACAGCAACGAGTGGCTTTGGGGACATATTAACATATATAAGACTGACAAACAGCATAGATACAAACAATCATATAAAATAAGAAAATATGTTGGGTGGTGGGGTGGGGAGAGCGAATCATCTTGTACTCTGCATCTGATGTTTGGGGTTCGTGATTTACTTTACTGTGATTCGTTCTCTGTATTGGAAACTTTAATAAAATTTGAATAAAAAAAATAAGAAAATATAACAATAAATAACACTCATACAAATACTTCCTGTCAATCAGATACAAAACTGCTTGTCACATGCAGTTGTTTCATATACCCCAAAGGCCTGTTGAAAGAGGTTACATTTTAAATTCCTTTTAAATATCTCCATGGAGGGTGCCTCCCACTGGTACCACAGCAAAGAATTCCATAGGATTGGGGCAGCCACTACTAATGCCCGATCCCCGGAGGCTTTTATCCTTGCTCTGGGGACCTCCAGGAGGGTTTCTCCCACTGACTGGAGAGAGCGACCCGGGCTGTAGGGATGCAGAAGTTCCTTTAGGTAACCTGGACCAAGCCCGAGAATGGCCTTATAGGTCAACAGACCTATTTTGAAGGAGATGCGTCAGAGCACCAGCAGCCAGTGCAGTTCATGCAACACCAGTGTAATGTGACAGGACCTCAGAAGGCCCGTCAGTAGCCAGGCTGCAGCATTCTACAGCAGCTGCAGGCACCTCATCGCACCCCTCTAACACCGTGGTAGAGTGTTACAGTAGTCAGCCTCGCGATAACAAACGCATGTACTAGTGTGGCTAGATTAGTCGGGGTGATAAGGATTAAGTCAGGCAAAATTACACAGATGGTAAAACCATTCTGGACAGCAGCAGACACCTGAACATCAAGCCAGCTCACTGTCCAGAACAACACCCAAATTCCTCACCTTAGTAGAGGCCCCGTTCACTCAGACCAATTAAAAGCCCTAAACCCTCCAGGAGCCCCCAACTCCCTCTTGACCTGGCTCAACCACCAATACTTCAGTCCTCCCTGGTGGAATCCCAACAAGTTCGACTATGTCTATGCCTGTATCTTGGACAAACACTTGTTCAGCATGTCGACCGCATCAGATCTTCCTGGTCTGAAAGACAGATAGAGCTGAGTGTCATCAGCATAAGAATGAAATCCCAGTCCACACTGTCTTACGACCTCACCCAGGGGGAGCATATACACTGTGAAAAACATGGGGGAGAGGACAGAACCTTGGGGCACTCCACAGGACAGGGCCATCGGGCTTGAGGAATAATTCCCACAAACCACCCTTGGGACCTGTCCTAGAGGAAGGACTCAAACTAGTTGATGACCTTGTTAGTGAGTTCAACATACCTCCTCAACCTCTCCAACAACACCTCATGATCCACATCGTCACATGCTAGTGAGAGATCGAGGAGGACAAGTATTGATCGGTCTCCTCTATCCATCTCCCTGAGCAGGTCATTCAGCACCCATACTAATGTGGTCTCCCTGCTGTGCATAGCCCTAAATCTGGACTGGAATGGCTCGAAAATCTGAAAGTCCATGAGGCGACTCTCTAGCTGCTCCACAACCACCTTCTCAAGAGCCTTCACTAAAAAGGGAAAGTTCAAGATAGGTCATTAATTCGCAAGAATGTTGGAGTCCAAAGATGTTTTTTTCAACAGAGGCTTCACAAGAGCCTGTTTAAGGGAATAAGGGAAAAACCCAGTTTCTAAGGAACACCCGACAGTCTTAGCAAAAACCGGGCCTAGAGCTCCAACGCAATCAACAAGTAAGTGTGTCGGGCCTGGGTCCAGGTTGCAGAAGGTTGGTTTCAGCCTCCAGATCACCCCACAGACCTCCGCCGTCATCACCAATTGGAACTCTCCCCAGTGAGGCCAAACACGCTCGTCGCCCCCGAGGCCCAACCCTTTTGGATTATGACATTCCAACTGGAAATACCAGCCCTAACAGATGACACTCTGTCTGAAAAGAACTGAGCAAACTCCTCACATTTTTGAGCTGAAAATGCTCTAACGGGTTCCAGACAGGCTGGATGTAAAAGCTTGTTCACAACCCAAAAGAGCTGAGCTAGTCAGTTCTTCCCAGCTGCAATCATCCTAGACATAAAAGCTGCCTCCCCTACCCCAATCCCTGTCCCTGTTGATAAAAGCATAAACAATGGTGGTTCGGTGACCCGCCCCTGCCTGATTGTCAGCCGTGTACAGTAATAGTAAGCCCTGGTAGTCTAGTGGATCCCACCCCATGCCCCAATTCCCACATAGTATGTGAAACAGAACCAGTCAGCCCTGGTAGTCTAGCAGTCCCTCCCCAGTCCCTAGTGCCATATATAATCATTCCTAGTGGTCTAGTGGTCCCTTCCCCATTCACCGATCACCAACCGGTGTCATAAATATAAATCCTTGGTGGTTCCTACCAAGTTCACAGATCACTGCCCCTGTGTCATAAATATAAATCCCTGGTGGTCCAGTGGTCCCTTGCCCCCGCTCATAGATCACCGTCCCAACATAAACCACAACATCGTGGTAGTTCTAGTGGCTTCCCACCCTGGCAGGTAGTAACCATCAACCAATGAGAGCATGCTGTCTACTGTACATGCTTGGTGAAAGTTTTGTTGGTGGCAGGCATGGTGGTGTGAAGAGGGCTGTGCCAGTGCTGTCACAGGTCAGGTTGGGGGGCTGGGGTGGTGGGTCACTGCCTGCCGGGGTGGAGGGATTGGGGGCCACTAGACTACCAGGGTATTGTGGTTTACATCAGGATGATGATTGGGGAATGGGGGAGGGTGGAAGGACCACTGGTCCACTGGGGATTTATATTTATGACACAGGGCAGTGATAGGTGAACAGGGGAGGGACCACTAGACCACCAGGACTGATTATACATGGCACTAGGGGCTGGGAAGGGACCACTAGACTACTGGGGCTGACGGGTTCTGTTTCATATACTATACGGGGATTGGGGCATTGGGGGGGACCGCTACACTACCAGGGCTTACTATTACTGCACACGGCTGATGATCAGGGCATGGGAGGAACTGCTGGACCACCAATGTTTTTGTTTTTATCAATGGGGACATGGATCAGGACAGAGGAGGGATGCTGAACCACCAGGATACCCAGCCCTTGGCAGTGAGCAGAGGAGACAGTGCACTGTTAAGGGCTGGGTTTCAGAAGCATTAAACTGTGCCACTGCTGGTGGTGCAGTGCACTTCTGAACACTTTCAGTATTGTGCTGTGTCACATATGCATGAGGGAACCCTCATTTGCATAGGCGTGGCAAAATATTGTGTGCAACGGCACTGTCGGGGGGATGTTGTGCATCTGTGTCCTTTGAATATGGGCACGCCCCCAACAGCTTGTGCTGTTCCAGGTTAGTGTGGCACAAACTCAGTTTGTGCCATGCTAACCTTTTGAAAATGGGGCCCCTAGTCTTTTATGGAGGCTGGGACCATTTCATTTCAGTCACTTTCTTTTTCATGCTGCCAGTCTTCTGCATCAAGTACAGCAAGTATGGCACCACACCTATATTTGTCTGGACGGTCTATGGGACAGGAGCAGTTTGTCAACATCAGGATCCTGCAAACCCAAACAGGCAGAGAGCTACTCTGCTCTGTGTGTGTGTTTTGCTATTGCATCAGTGCTGTGTTTAGTCAGTATTATCATCGCACAAGTGTACATATTGTTCAAATAGTGTCAACACAAAGATCCTGGTTTCTGAACTGAGCAGTGGTGGTGGGAAAAAAAATAAAAGAACAGGAGAGGATGGTGATTCAGTTAAGGTACTGGAAATGCTGTGTACGTGACAGCCCTTGCAATGATTTTAGGATATTTAATTTGACATGCCCCCATCATTTATTCTGCCAGATTAATTTACTTTAATAGCCTTTGTTATTCCAGCATTTGCTGTAAATGTCACTCCATATATTGTGTATTGCACGATTATGAACAACCAGTACCTACCCCCAGTACTCCCCAGTGATGCTGAAGGAAGGACTTGAACAAAATTGTCATAAAGGAGTAAACCATGGGAATAAATAAATTAGTTTTAATGCCAACCTCCTCTCTCCTGTCTGCTCGCCGAGTCCCTTCATCTTCTGCCTTCCCTCTTGGCTGAGCTTTCTCATTGGCGCCACCTTCCCGGGGTGGCTGTTGTGCTGGTGGCTGGGCTTCTGGCTACCATGTCTTCTGAATAGGGACTTCATTTTGCCATGATTCTCTGAACCCCTGTGAGCAGGGCTGGAGAGGAGACCATGTCTCTCACTCTACCGCAATGCACAACACCATACCGCTCAACTGTCCCTGATTTTCAGGGACAGTCCTGATTTTGCCTCAAAAGTTTCCTCTGTCCCTCGTGAAATTTGTGTTTTCATGACAGAACAGTGGGGACTGTAAGCACAAAATAATGTCTAACATTAAAATTACAGGCTTGTTCTTCTTTAGAAAATGCATCTTACACTAATCCCTAAATCCCTTTATTCTGTCAGCTTTCTGCTGTTAAGATGTGTCTTTGATTTGGGGTCTTTGTCCCTGATTTTGTATGCTTGCTCCCTGATTTATGAGGAAAGAGGTTGAGAGGTATGCACAACACTGCTACCAAAGAATCGGGTTTGATGGGACTACACTGGGCGTCAGGGTCATTTAGGTGAGATTTCTGGGGGGCTCCTTCACTCCTTCTATTCCCACTGGCAAGTGCTCAATCTCATATCTGATATCTTCCCAAAATATGCATTTTTATCACATTGTCATTCACTCTCCAAGCCAGCCTGCTGCGCAGCAGAACAGTCCAATTCCCAACCTGACCCATCAGAGAATAAAAAAATCTTTGTGCCCTCCACAGACTGCCTGATGGGTCATTCAGGGGAATAAAAATAATCTGCTCCCCCTTCCTAACAGGTCCAGTGCCCAGCTCCATCTATTAGAGAATAAAAATCTGTCCCTCTTCCTCCACCCAACTACTTGATAAGTCCAGGGCCCAACCCAGACCTTCAGTGAATAAAAACATTTGTCCCCTTCCTTCAACAACCTGATGAATCCTAAGCCACCCAGCCTTTCAGGGAATTAAAACAATTGTCTCCTCCTCCCACAAACTTACTGACAGGTCTGATGCCCAACCTGGCCCATCAGGATTAAAACATCTGTCCCTTCCCCAACTACCTGACAGGTCCGATGCCCAACCCGGTCCATCAGGAAATTAAAAAAATCCATCCCTCTTCCAACTTTCTGAATGGTTTGGTGTCCAACCTAGACTATCGGAGAATAAAAAATAAATTGGTGACATGGAGGGAGGCTATATGTAAGTGTGGCAGTGGGGGATGAAACTAATAGCCTGGTTGCACCCCTGTTGGGTGCAATTCAACCACTGTGTACATAGTGTTTTGCAAAATTGCAGAATTTCACTCCGCTAAATATTTTGCGAAATTTGCCCAAGTTGTGAAATATTTTGAAGGGGCAAAATGTAAAATTTCGCTGGCGAAATGTGGAATTTCACTGGCAAAATGCAAAATTTTGCCCACGAAATGTGGAATTTCAGCATTCATGGGTGAAATTCTACCACTCCCGGGCGAAATTCCACATTTCGCAGGTGAAATTTCACACCCACAAAATATTTTGTGGAAAGTGCAGAGTTTTGTGAAATATTTCACACGGAAAAATTTGTGATTTCACCAAAATTTTACCGACGAAATAAAATTTTGCTGCATCTCTATGTGTACAGTGTAGGGAGCATTACTAAAAGGCAGTGCCACTGTGTCAAAGCCCTCTGTGTGGGCACTGTACTCAAAACATCTGTAAAACTCACATTAGATGTGGTCTTCATATAACTACAATACAACAGAAAGACTGGTGACACAGTAAGGCCACGATAACAACATAAATGAAAAACAAGATCGGTCTTTTTCAGCACCAGCCAAATCTTTTATTTTTTTCCAGTCCTAAATTTATTCTTGTTATTTCACCCCAGCTTGCCCCTATCTGGACCTGTCTACTCAGTCCCATTACCAGACTTCCTTGGGAGTTACCCATACTGGTGCATGCTCTGCCAGAAAACGTGTGTCGTAAAGGCCCAGTCATCAGTGCAGGGCCTGGGAGGGACCACGTCCTCACCCAGTTATGGCCTGAGGATTTATTTCTTCCCTTTTCCCCCCAGAGGACCACTCGAGTAATATGACATAATGTACATGCTCTGTCTTTATGGAGAATCCCCTGGCATCAAAGCATGGTGACCCCTTCTCCTGCTGTCCTATTGTACTGGCACCCAGATTGCTCCAGGTGGCAGCTAACCTGTGGGACCTGTGAAGTCCCCTGTGAAGAGAGTTATCAAAAGAATGCTCAATCCTCACTCCCTCCTCCAGTCCTAAGCAATCTGCATCCATTTGTGAACTAGATCACCAGTGTGTTAAGCAGTGAGACAGCCAATTACTTCTTCCATCATGCCACTGGGCCAGCTTGCAAATCACTTTTTGATACCACCTGCCCGGGATAATGGTGGCATGTGCTGATAGGGAAGATGAAGGGTATCAAAGGCATGGGTTGGGTGGCCTTTTGAAAAGTGAACAGTGGAACTATTGGGGCCAGCTTTGAGTTCCAGATGTGTTACAGCACCAGCAGGAGGCTATTCCTGATCTAGCCTACCAACTGATCAGCAACTGGAGCAGACAGGGGTGTGGTGGAAACAGGATTACATGCAGGCAGTGGTGTACCGTGGTGGGGTTTGAGGCAGGTTGGCATGAGGTGAACAATAGATTTTCTACTGCGATGGCAACCATCAGGCTGGGGACATGTCCCACATTTAAAAGTTCAGGGGCACATCCCCCTTAAAGGGAATGTGTATGGCTCCCTATATGATTATTTAAACCATTACTATAGTTATCCAGCAATTGAACTGTTAGGTTATGTATAGTAAGGGACATTAGTTAAACATTAAAAAAATAGTTTTAAACATGGCTATGGAGGCATCCATTTTGTGGGCAGGAAGAGTGATGTGATGATGTCACTGCCTCACCAATCTTAAAAGTGTGTAGTGCAAAAGGAGGAAAGATTTGGGCTGTGCTGACAGGGATCTATTAAACTGTGAAGAAAACCCTGGATTTTATGTTTGGCAAAGTGTAAAGAGCAGGACTGGTTTTAGACCTAATACCATCTCAAGCAGAAACACTTGTGGTGCCCTCTTCTCCATTCCCCAACCCTCTATGTCCTTCTATCCATTCCATATCCAAAGTCTCTAAACACAAGGGTGACAACAAAAATGTTGTTTTTTTTATATTGACTTATTTTTTGCATTTCAAGCTGATCTCGGCTTATTCCTTCTGCTTAAGTGTGCCTATTATATACTGGTGCTTGGTTAGCTTTTGCCTAATATGGGCTATAAACAAGATAAACCAGTGCATTTCCTCATGGTTTGATAGGATCCCTGTTTGCAGAAGTATGTGTTACTCTGCTTCACTGCACACAGCTAGGTTTGCTGAGGCAGTGACATCATCACAACACCCTTCCTGTTCATAAAATGGATACCCCTACAACACAAAAGACTCTTATTCTGTTTTACTGAAGGCATTTGCTAAATGTAACCCATCAGTTCAATTATGGGATGTTTTTTGGAATATTTACAATAATCATATACTACACATTCACTTTAGAATTACACCTATGGTTTGACGGATTTATGGTGTCAGTGCTGGTGTTATGTGATAACACAAATCACCTACTGTACCTACAGTCTTTATGACAGACATGGAGCCCTGAGCATTCAGGCAAATGTCCTCAGCAACAAAAGATTGTAGGAAAGCATAAAACAAGCCATACCATCTAAAACATCAGCAGAAGGGTGTTTAAATACAAATGATTACCTAAGGCTTCAGTAGCACTTAAACAGGGGTCGATCTTAATATTGTTTTACTAGCCCAAACCCTAGTGCAAATTGACCAAGGCTAGTGCAACTAACTTTCTACTTGTCCATCTTGACCAGTGCAGATTTTCATGGCTGTTAATGAAGTTAAAAAAGTCTCTACTTTAGCAGGCTCAGGTCCTCATGCTAATCTCTCTTAATGTTCCAGATGACCTGGTGTGATGAACAGCTCATTAAGAGCTGCAATTATCTGGCAGATCAAGAGGGGATCCCACAAAAGACTCAATGTGAGTCATTATCACTCCACTGTTAGGACTTTCAGCTAGTGTCCAGGATATGATAAAGGGTACAGGTACAGGTTGGGGAAGCTGACTGTCACCAAAGAGGAAAAGAACCTAGGGGTTATCATTCTGATGACCTTAAGGCAGGTTTCAAATGGCGAGGCCAGCCTCCCAAGGTATGCCCCAAACTGTTCTGGGGAGGTCCTTTTAATGTCTTTATAGGTGACATTGCAGAGGGACTGGAAGGAAAAGTATGTCTCTTTGCAGACAACACAAAGATCTGCAACAGGGTTGATACACAAGGTGGGGTGGAAAGGATGAGAAGGGACTTGGCAAGGTTGGAGAAATGGACAAATATATGGCAGATCAGATTCAATGCAAAGAAGTGCAAGGTAATGCACCTGGGATACAAAAATCCAGAGGAAGAGTATTCAATGGGGGCATACCTCTCAACTGTCCCTGATTTTCAGGGACGTCCCTGATTTTGCCTCAAAATTTTACTCTGTCGCTCCTAAAAATTGTGTTTCCATGACTAAACAGTGGGGGTTGTAAGCACAAAATAATGTCAAACATTAAAGTTGCAGACTTGTTCTTCCTTAGAAAATGCATTTTACACTAAGCCCTTTAGTCTACTAGCTTCCTGAGTAGATAACACCAATTTTGAAAATGTGTCCCTGATTTTGGTCCTTTGTCCTTGATTCTTTTAAGCCTTGTCCCTGATTTACGAGGCAGGAGGTTGAGAGGTATGATGGGGGTGAGATAATAACAACAACAAAAATTGAAAAGAGACCTAAGTAATTTTATCAGATGACCCAAAGGTGGGCAAGCAATGTGAGAAGGCAGTAAGGAGGGCTGGGGGGATACTGAGATGCAAAAGGAGAGGCATCACCAGTAGAAAACAAGAAGTTGTTATCCCTCTGTACAGACAGTTGGTGAGACCCCATCTGGAGTATTGCATGCAGTTCTGAAGGCCCCATCTCCACAAAGACATAGACAGGGTGGAGGCTGTCCAGAGGAGGGCAACCAAAATGGTGCAGGATCTGCACCAGAAGACATACAAAGAGAGATTAGGTGCTTAATATGTGCTACTCTTGAGGAACGGAGGGAGAGGGGGACATGAGAGAAACTTTGGCACCTCAAGGAATCAACAAGTACAAGAGGGTAGCAACTTTCAGAAAAATAGATGTGCAAGAACAAGGGGGCACAATTTGAAGATAGAGGGGGGACATCTCAGAGGTAATGTGAGGAGGTATTTTTTCACGGAGAGGGTTGTGGGTGCATGGAACAGCCTTCCTGAGGAGGTGATGGAGTCAAAAACAGTGGGGGAATTCAAGAATGCATGGGACCGACAGAAAGCAATTCTAGTGGGGGGTAGGAGGAAGTAGGCTGTTGGTTAACTAGGATCTGCAGCTGATCCATTGGGTAGGGAAATGGGCAGACTAGGTGGGCCAAGCAGTCCTTATCTGCCATTAAATTTTATGTTTCTATGAGGCCCAGTCAAGGCTGAGAATGTACAGTATTTAAATTTTAAGTTTTAGATGTTTATGTGAAGGGATGAAGCAAACCGAATATGGATAATTGCAGGTGAATTTCTTTACTTATGCACAAATGTTTTTGACCAGAACCTGTGCAAAGTATAATAATTTTTTCCTATGGGGAGGCGCAAGATTTTTCCAGATTTGAGGGAGGCTTGAAATCTTTTCCAGACCTTGGGGAGGCTCACTGTCACAAAGTGTGAGAACTAATGCCTTAAGGTATCAAAGCAGTGCACAAAAGCATCAGGGAGGGCCTTTGGCATGCTGGAGTGTATAGGCAGGGGTACCGCTAGCAGGAGGCTGGAGGTGGTGATGCCATTGTATAAAACATTGGTAAGGCTCACCTGGAGTACTGCATACAGTTCTGGAGACCACACCTGCTCAAGGACATAGATAAGGTGGAGGCTATCCAGAAGGGCAACAAAGATGGTGCAGGGTTTTGAAGCACAAAACATATGAGAGACTAAGAGACCTCAATATGTACTCACTGGAGGAAAGAAGACAGCAGGGGACATGATTGAAACTTTTAAGTACCTCAAGGGCATAAACAAAGTGCAGGTGGGGGACCTTTTCCAACGTAGAAAAAGTACTAGAACAATGGGGCACAATATGAAATTGGAAGGGGGTAGATTAAGAGGTAACGCACAGAAAGGGTAGTTGACGCTTGGAATAGTCTGCCACAGGAGGTAGTGGTGTCAAGCACAGTGGAGGGGTTTAAGCATACCTGGGGCAGGCACAAGGGAAGCTTGAGAGGGGAGGGAGTAATTAAAAGCTATTGATCATATCGGGTCTGTGGCCACATACAATGTACAGGGTCTGTGGGCAGACTGGATGGGCTTAGCAGTCCTTATCTGCTGACAATTTCTGTTTCTATGTGCTGTTAAGTCAGTAGCTTCCAATTTTCTGAATGTGTCTCTGCCTAACAATTTGTCCCATATTATTAAGACCAGTGCCCCTCATTTCCCTACATTTTGAGTGTCTGTATCCAACTTTTCAGTGACAAAATGCAAGGAGGTATATAGGGTAGGCTCTGCAGGTGGTGGATTTTATCCTAGTCTCACCATAACTTCCCTCTCCCCACCAAATCTCTTAACTCTTTTCATTCCCTGAACAGCACTGCAGACCAGACTCCAAAATGACTATCCACAGATCCATAGCTGCCATTACTGGGGAGTGTAGGGGGTTCCCAACTCTTCTAAATGGACCATGCCAGTCATCACCATCCATACAGTCCCACCCTTATCCCACCAACATGTCCTTTCATCCTAAAAACAAAGTTTTGGATCATGTATGGTACAAAAATAAACCTTAATAAAATACATAATTTGAAAGCTTAAAATAGGCATTCCTGGGGTACATAGAGCATCCTATATAGAAAAAGAGATAGAATAGCATTATGCCTGTGTACTGTTTCCTCTGAGCTGATGAAAGGACAATGTTAAAGAAAAATCTGTTATTGTTGGGGCACAGCATATTAAAATCAATGCTTTTAAAAATAAAAATGTTATCGTTTTCTATTTCCCAAGCCCCCTAGGTTTGTGTAGCCCCCACCCCAAATAAATCTTAGATGTGCTCCTGGCTCACTTGAGACTGTACAAAAACTTCCAGAAGTGCAGGTCTCCAGTTGACTATAGGGTGAGGGCTGAGAGTGTCTTTCTCTGCCTGACTGTTCATTGCCCTGTGGGTGGTGGTGACAGTGTGGTGAGGTGCATGATGATGTCAGCTATTGTGTGTGTGCAGAGCTAGGACTGCTTGACTTAAACATTTGCTGCTGTGATGGGGGGGGCAGGAAGAGGAAGAGAGGAGGCCATGGTACAAAACAATAGGGGAGGTGGGGCTTACTGCCTTCCCCTATTGTGATGGCATTACAGTCTTTTTATGTTGGCTCGCTCACACAGCCAAAATATTGCACTAGTAGCAGAGTTGGAGGAGCGGTCTGGGCAAATGCAGGGCATGCATCAGTAGGTGCGTCCCTCATTCCCCAATGAAGCAGCTGCTGGCCCTGACACCAGGCATACGTTAAGTGGCCACCAGATCTAAGAAAGGTCTGGTATGTAGTGAGCATGGGGAGATGCCTCAGTAATTCCCTCACTTCCATAGTCAATTCATCAATCTTTGAGCTGCTGTCAACAGGGGATGCCTGGTAGTGCACCCACACCCCCATAGCAGACATGCTCTGAGAGGGGTTTGGGCCCATTGTACCTCTGGAATGGGCTTGTAGGGAAATGGTAGCCCTCATTTCTCAGACCTCCTGCAGTATCTCCCCAGGGTGTAGCATACTATAGTCTCTGGATGTTCAACTGTCACTGTATTTCGCCCATGAGCATCACTCACATGTACATCCTCAGTCACCTGAGCAACAGCAACAGCAGATACAGGAGCCTCCCAACATGGCTGCATCCTCTCAATCCTCCGAATTTCCTTCATCAGTCTGTCATAGGTAGGAGGCGCATTCAACCGGCAGCAAGGCGTAGTTGAGCAGAAATAATTCAGAGAATGGGGCTGACTGGAGAAGTTGGTCCACCCTATTCCGGACCTAACTTAGCTGGGGCCATGCCATCTTTCTTTGGGCATTCCTGTAGCACTGTTTGAAGTCAAGACACATACACAGATCAGGGCCCCTGGGTACTGCTGAGTGTTTTGACCTACCCCACAGGTCCTCATCTGAATTGGACTCCCATACACATTTTCCAATGCATTCAAAAATCTTGAGCAGTTACTTCTGGGTTACTAGCCTGTGTAGCGTGGATAGTAAGTTAGGTGGGGCCTCTGAGGCTTTCAACCACCCTTTCTTCTCCTCTCTGGTTCAGGGCATTGCCATTCTCAGATTTGAGGGGCAACATAGTCTATCCAAGTCTCCCAATTGTCCTCCCCTGGGGTGTGGGGAGGGTGCCTGAAAACATCCTCAGCCAGCGATACGAGTCGTGACTAACTGCAGGCATGGAGGTGAGCACAGGAGCTGGTGAAGGAACAGGCACGGGAACTGGCTGGGGTGTTGGAGAAGGAACACCCCCAGGTGGCAGGAATAACTTCTTGAAGTCCTCTACAGTCTTCCCCTCCTCCAGTAACAACTTGCCTAACTTCCCCTGAAAGTCTCAGATAAAGGTGGGGCTCATCCCCCAGGGTCTTTTACTCTAGTTATTACCTCCAGGTGGCTGGGATCCCTTCTGGAGTGATAATCAGGGCACCTTTGAACTGTCCAGGGGGTCGCTACACTCCTCCAAGGCCATGAGAGTTTGAGCAGTTAAATCAGCCTGCCGACCCACCACTACAGCTTTTTTCAAACATTCAGCTTTAGAAAGTGCCCCTTCAACAGTGTCCTTACTAGTGCCCATTGCTATATCCAGTATTAGCAAAGCATTATGGGGGTCAATTTTCTGCCCTGTAAAGCACCCTACCAACTGGTGCACAGCCACTTCTGTTGGGGTAGCCATTTATGTTTGACAATAATTTGTAATTTTGATCACTAGAAGGTACAAAATCCCAGCAGTGAGCCTCCAAGATGTAACCCCTAGGTGGCACTATCCCAAGGGCTACTACCCCTGCCTGCTTGGCTAGTAGCAGGTTAAGGGGCCTAGGTAATGAAATGGGTGCCTCCACCTGGAGGTCAGGGTTGTTAATGGTCAAGCTGTCCTGGGCACAGCCCTCCAGGACACTGTAACCCCCTCTTTCCCTTCTAGTGGCCTGAACAATATACAATAATTACTTACAATGACCCTTATTCACCAGGCAATACCCACACTGTTTGCACTTACCACCAGGGCTGGTTCATCTAGCTTGACCCTGAGGACCCTCCTGTAAAACAAGGTTAAGCACAACAAATAGCACCAGTACAATACTTTTGGCACAAACTGGAACCACAGCCAGGCTAAATGCAAACAAAGTTAAATCTGATTTATTCAGGGGACTTGAACAAGGGAGGGGCGTAATCAGATTGATTTGCTTAAAAGCTATATTAATCAGGCAGTTATGCATGCAGTTCAGAGTCCCTACACATTCACACACTCTGGGTACCGAGGTAGGAAAATGGTGGGCTAGCCAGGAATGTTGCAGCTTGTTGGGGCCCTGTGATGGAAGAAAACAACATGCACAACACACACTATTAGTAATCCAGAGCTGGAGGGCTCAGTTCTTGAAAGAAAAGGCAACAAGACAATCAGATGACAAAACTTTTAGATTTAGCTGTTGTTGCAGGGAACTACCCTGATGTTTACTCACGATATCCAATACTGGATACAGGCAGGATAAAATCGAGACTGCAGGCTGTTGAGCTGGAGTGCCCGGAGAAGCAGGGCCCACAATAATCACCGAGGTATTGTTCCTGTTCAAGGCATTGAGCAGGGGCTGATCCCCAGGCTGGTCTCTCTGTCGATGACTTTCTTCAGCGTAGCAGGTATTCTGGTGGGCCAGTGTAGCAGGGCCCAGATAAATGGAAATGGATACGGATTCAGTCCGTGGGGCTGGATACAGCTTCTGCAAGCAAAACACAATTCAGACACATAGTGGGGAACCAAATCATGACCCACTATAAGCACACAGCACATTCACATGTAAGAAAAATTCCACTGTACTAGGCAACTGGCTCTCCGCTTGCAATTACAGAGTCTCTGCACAATCCGGAGTTCAGAGGAAGCTGTAAGTCCTGACAGATAGATCACATTCAGCAGATCTTCGTCTTCATCAGATTAAAGCCTGGTCACAATTCAGTGGCCTTATTCGCTCTCCAAATTTGGATTCAGTCTGAAAAAAGCACAAGTTCTCTCTCAGGAACAGCAGGCAGGCATGCAGGCCAAACTCAGGCCTTTCCACAGTTCTCCCCCGCACAAATCCACTATGGATTGCTGCTCGAACTACCTCGAGCTTTTACTTCTTCACTTCCCAACTCAGATCTAACTGAAACTGGAAGCAGTGTGAGACTTTCCCCAAGATCCAAAAGGTTCGGTTGGCTGATCTGTCTGTCAGTCACAACAAGGGCTCCCCCTCCAGGCTATTTTAGGCACCAAAAGCCCCAAACTACAATTCCCAGTTTTGGCCCCACCAAGCCCCTGTAGGTAGGCTCCATTTTAGAGTCCCAATGTACTGATTGGCCCATTCTGCATTCCAGGACCAAGATGATGGAAACAAACAGTACTGTCCATGCTGCAAAGAAGGCAAGTTAGAACAAACTGCAATATTAGTACTACTCTAACAAATGATCAGCAAACAAGAACATCTTCTAACAGAGCTCCCTCTCAGATTAATTATGACCGCAATCCAGGCAGCTCTTAAAGAGACAGTACACAGAGGCTATACAGGCACTCTGGCAATACATTTAAACTGCTAAAACACAGAACATTAGCCTGGCAATGAGCATTTAGGCAAGCTCAAGGAAGACATTTCGGGAACCCCTTTTGTAGGGGGGTTACACTTATCTGACGTCAACTTCTATGTTTCTATGTAGCTCCGTTAATGCATCAGTTATGGTTGATATTACAGCGACAGAAGTATGGAAATTTGGTGTTTGGGTTCCCAATCCTACCACCCAACCCCACCCTTCACACACCAACAGACGATGGGGAGTGCCTTGGGGTCGTCGGGAATAACTCTCACCCCATTCTCCTATACTGTGTCATCTCAGCTTCCTTACACATGGAATGGGGTAAGAGTTAGGCCTGACGACTCCAAGGTACACCCTGCCGCCTGTTGGTGTGTTGGGGGGGTTGGTAGGGTTGGGAACTCTAACACTGAATTTCCAGTCTTTTGTCGCAGTAATATATACAATGGGTCTACTGGAAATATCACTGATATCCCCCGCCAAGTGCAGTTTGACCTTATGACCTCACGAGTGGCAGAGCCATGAGTGAGGTCACAAGGTTAAACTGCACAAGAGGAAATATCAGTGCTATTTCCAGAAGATTTACTACATATTTCATTTATGTAATGGTGTTTTGTCTGTCATTTTTTTATTTTATTTTTTTTTAATTTATTTTTATTTCCTTTCCCCTGCTGTTGCATTGTACTGCACTGCTAGGTAGGTAGGAATGCTAGCATGGTAGCTAGGGTCCCTACATGTTGATTTTTTCCTTGCATGTCATTTTATTGGCCGGCAGACTTCTATGGGCGAGCTGAGTAGTTTTGCTAAGATGGTGGTGGCAGCTCCCACTTAGCAGGGATCGAGGTTTCAGTAGTTTTATTTTTTTGTTTATTTTTATTTATAATGTGTAATACCTGGCTGATCCTGCTTTGTGCCATTGTGGGACCTGGAGACAGTAGTGGAGGTTGCAGACCAGTTGAAAAAATGTTTAGCAGATGAGGACATTGCCGACTGATCAGCAGAAACAGTGTGCAGTGTGAGAGGTACGGAGTGGCAGTCGTGGGTGGGAAGGGACAGAGGAATTGTTTCAGTAATTTGAGGGGTTTTGGGTAGGGTGTTACAGTATCTGAGGCAAATTTTTTTAAACAAAAAAAGAACCTCTCAGTGTGAATGCCGGTTTCACACTGAAGAGGTTTACAGCTGCAGCTAACCAGTGGGAGAAGTCGGAGTTGCCATGGGCTGTGTGTTAACTGCAGTTTGTGCCCCAATGTGGTTAAGTGCAGATAGTGCCTCTTGATGACCTTCTGTGTGGATAAATGACCTGCAGTGAGGATAAATGTGATATCCTCACTGTAGGTCACACCACCCTGGGAATATCATTAATATTTGCCAACATTTATTCTCACTGCCATTACATAAATATATTTATTCAACAGGTTTGGAGCCAACATCCATTGTATAAATCCATTTATCTTTACATACATGGGATAAATCTAAGCACCCTAAATTTATATCACATATGTGGAATAAGTTGGCATACATCAACTGCAATCAACAATGGCACAACCGCTAAATCAGCAATCTGCACAACCCCTCATGTAGTCAAAAAAATGCCATACAGTCCATACTCGACGGCCCCACAGTGACATTGAAAGCAGCACCACAGCTATTTTCTTTACAGAAAACATACAGTTTTCCTTCATAAAACTTGAAAAACTGTTTCAGCTTTACCATTGCCAACTTCAAAGACCTTCCCGACTGCAACCATTGCAGGAAACAACCGACCATCACTTCACAAACAATAGCAACTCAGGAAAGTACCACAGAATTTCAAATGGAGCTAAAACAGATATTAACACAGTTTGAAGAGGACACTGAACCTCTACTAGAACCCCAAAAAGTAAGTGACATCCAACAAACAGAAATACAGGAAGAACCAAGACTCTGCACTAGCACTACAGTCCACATAGACGAAGATGCCATACAAAAGCATATCCAGGCAGGCAAGAACCCTAACACACTCAAAAGACTAACATCAATATTAACACCATTCAAAAATACTTAAAAGAGAAACACAATATAAACATGGCCCTTTGAAAACGTTACACTGGCAGACCTGGATAAATTACTGGCTACCTTCTTCATGCAATGCACCATAAAAGTTGGAAGTCCCTATGAGCCCTTAACACTATGTGCCACATTCCAGAATCTTGAAAGATTTAAAAGGGAAATGCTATCCAGAATCCCTATCAACATCGCCTGCATTCCTCACAGCTACAGAAGTTCTGCAATGTAAACAAAAATGCCTCAAAAGCTATGGCAAGGGCAACAAACCAAAGGCTGCAGATGAGTTGACAGATTCCCTAATCAATAAACTATATGAGACTCAGCAACTGTGCTCACACAGCCCCAACAGCCTACTGAATACCACATGGTTAACAGTTAGCCTATACTTTGGCATCAGGGACATAACTGAAATGAGGGCAATGAAATGGAGGGACATTATCCTGCAAAAAGATGAAAACAGACTCTTCTGCTTGCAGTACACCATCGAACATCAAACAAAAACTAGACAAAGCTCCAACTCAAAAGAATCTAGGAAACTAAAGCCACAGGCATACGAAGTACAGCAAGACACTACCAGATGCAAAGTCATGAACTACAAACTGTACGGTACCCATCGGCCCAGCTAAGGTAACCACTCAGAAGAGCCCTTTTTCCTGGCTGTCAACAACAACATACAAACATAAAAGGTCCAAAAGTGATTTAAAAATCAGCTTGTGGGAATTAATAAGCTCCCCACAATTGTGAAAAACATAGTTACCAATGAAGGCATACAGACTGATAAACGCCTCACAAACCATTCTGTACGAAAGCACCTTGTACAAAAATTAGTAGACAGTGAATTCCACCAGCCAAAACCATACAGATTTCAGACCATAAATGCTAAAAAGCCTAAATTAATACTGAAAGCTCAATGATTCCAAACAGCAGCAAATAAGCACCTTGCTAAGTGGCGATCAGGTTCCACAGCCCAAGCCTCCCTGCCAACAATAGGAACTGACCACTGGGCCCTTACAACCACAAAGAGCTACCAGGAACATGCATCAGCAACCCCACCATACATGCAAAGCAAGTGACCTTCAATATTATACAAGGTAAGCATGATTGTGTTGGTCGGTGTGTTCATGGCACTCCAGACATTACATCATGGGTTTTAGCCCACCTGATAAGCTATAGATGCACATATCACCTAGTATCAAATTTCTAGTATACCTTGGTCCCAGAAGTCGCTGCTTCCAGTTCTCTAGTGCATCTGAAAGGCTAGCACACATGGGTCCCTGCCTAGAATCCTAAACAAGGTAAGAGACAAGAAGTTTATCTTTGATTTTGCTAAAAAGAAAGCTGTATTACAAACTGCATTCTCAGGAATCAACCATTCCAGGGGAGTTCCTGAATAATTAGTTAATGCTGGCTCTAAGATCTAATTATCTGAATGCATGAAAGTGTTAATTAAGGAGATGTCCTCCTCACAGCTATATACAGCTTTAATTAAGGCAAGCAGCATAATCAGTTGTAAAGTTTGTTCAGATTCTCTTTTAAAAGAAAAGAAAAAAGCTGATGTTGGCATTTAGTCAGTTTGTGAAGTCTGATCAGATTAAGTTTGTTCAGATTCCTCTTTAAAAGAAAAGAAAAAAGCTGATGTTGGCGTTTAGTCAGTTTGTGAAGTTTGATCAGATTATTTTAAGCAAAGAAAACACTGAAGTTGGTGTTTTTGGTCACTAGAGATGTGATTAAATGCTGTACAAAGTTTATAGAAAGAATTTTGGTGAGCGCTTGGCCAGATTGTGACCGGGTAGAGAGATTCCTGTTGTGGGAGAAATGTTTTTTTTAGTAGTAACGCGGCAGGCAGACAGGCACCTGCCTTTGTTTCAAATATCGCACCTGAGGAGGTAGAGAAAACCCGCAGCATACATTGGCGCTTGTCGGTTGGCTCTAAAGTAGCTCCACATGCTCTGGCTCCCTCAGAGCCAGTATCAGATAATTAGGCATCCCCATAGCGCTCCTCGTGCAAGCAGGCAGTGTTTCATTCTGGGCAGAGTTATGCCCATAATTAGCTGTTGCCTGCGAGCTCCACTTTAATGGCGATAACCCAGGAATTTACCTTCTCCACAGCGGCAAAGTGCTTTGGCCTGGCCTGCTCCCTCACAAACAGAGCAGGTCACAGGCCTGCCTCTACTGCTTCTCCTCATGATAGGGAATCACAGCAAGCACTTAAAAAGAAGCGCTTGCACATGGCAGCAAATCTCCATGGCTCTCTCCCCCCCCACGCCAGACCACTTGGCATGGAGACAGAAGCCCTCTACATGGCAGTCATTGTGTATAAGGGGACTAGAGCCTCCATTTTGTAAACCCTCTCATGCACCTGGCCTAAGCATGTGGTCATGTCCACACAGGAGACGCGGTAGCCATTTTGAGCATGGTGCTCAGCCACCTTTTTGTAACTCCCAGGATTCTAGCTGACTACTTTTTCAGTCACCTCACATATCTGATCAATAGTAGGTACAACAGCATATATGTTTAATTATTAGCAATATTCATAACTACCTGAGGTTTTTTTAAAGTTAGCCTCGTTCCCCTATCTCAGCAGATCTAGGCAACTTCATCATTTAGTCCCATCTGGAGCACCCCTTAACAGCAGCAGCTTACTAATGCAAACTACTATAATGGGAGTTCTACTTTCCCCCTACCTTGGGTATAGGTCAGCCTTGATCACCTATCCCAGCGATAGAAGCTCACAACCTCATCTAGTCCCATCGGGGGCACCTCTTAACAGTGGCAGCTCTCAGTTGTAAGGGGAGACAAGTTATTGGGAGTTTCCCTTTCAGACCACCTAGCAAGTGGGTCAGGGAAGAGATCATACTGCCCCCCTCAGGGAACAGAATGTCTATACATCTCAGGATTTGTCTTTTTGCCTCTAAGATAATAAGGTATGAGTTTCCAGGAGGTACTGCCACTGGTTCACCCACCTGGTCACTCATTTGGTTCACCCCCTAATCGGACCTGTTTTGTCCACTTATGTTTTCCAGATTGCAAAAACAAGAAAGTGCACCTTATGCAGTGCCTCCCCTCCTGTCTCACAACGCGGGCCCACAGTGCCCGACCTGCCTCCATGATGATGATGATGAATTATCCTAGAAGCAATCCCCCTAACTGGATCCAAGTATCCCAGGTACCAGTGGAAACATGTGGGTCAACCCGGGGGTGCTCCTCATCCAAAATCAACAGGTCACAGTGGCCATGATGGAAAGCCAGCAGAACTTTATGTTGCAGGTCATGGAGAAGTTGGAGGCTCTTGCCTAGAACATATCTCCATCACCAAACCCAAGACCAGAACCCAGCCCCCCAGGTGACCATGGTGATTAGAATACGATGCCATTGGAACCTGCTCCACCTCAGCCAGGCAATGGACAAGGAGATGAGGAACCACAGGATGAAGAGGAGGAGGACTCTGAAGAGGAAGAGATGGACATCTCCCAGTCCATTCCTTCTCTCACCTCTAAACTTTGCTCCTTTGACCTCATTCCAGGGATCATGAAAGCCATAAAAATTATGATGGGGTTCAAGGAAGAGGATTCAAAGACAGAATCCAAACTTGACCCAATGATTCAACACAGACCCAAGTGTAAAGAGACCTTCCAAGATGCCCAACAATCGAGCTACATATTCTCCAAAGAATGGGAATCAAACGAACCCAGGCGCATGTCAGAAAAGAGGAACCTGGATAGGATGTACCCTATTCAGGAGGACAGATCACAGGCCTTGCCATGCAGAACAATATTCTTGAAGGACCCTATGGACAAGAAGGTAGAGGATATGTTAAAGACAATGTTTGAAATCACTGGCATGGCAGCAAGGGCGGCCACCACAACAGTCTATGTGGTGAGGGCACAAATCGGGTGGCTGGAAGAACTCTTAGACAGAGAAGACCCCAAGTCAAGGGATGCAGAACTGTTGGAATGCTCTCTGGATATTGCTAAGTACTTGGGGGGATATGGCAGTGGATATGCTCAAACTAGAGGCTAGAGCATTGGCTCGAACTAATACAGCAAGGAGGGCACTGTGGTTGAAATTGTGGGAGGTGGATAGTGAATCCAAGAATCTTCTACAAAACCTGCCTCTAAAAGGGAAGCATGTTTTAGGGAAGGTTTTCAGGAATACCTGAAACAAAAAGAGGAAGGCAGGGATTTGGGTAGGAGCAACAACAGGTCCACGTACCTGCAATCAGGTAAATGGCAGTTTTGGGGAAACATCAGTTTTCACCAAGGGAAACGGCAGAACCAATATGGTCAGTCTCCATCCTTTCAAGTCAGAGGGTACCACAATAGCATGGCCAGCCATAGTAACTTCAGCTCCAGCTATACCTCCTCCTCATTCTCCTCATTCAGAGGAAGAAACAACAAATTCAGAGGCAGATGAGGTAGAGGAAAGGCACAATGACTATCATCACAGAGAGCCACTAACACCCACTCAGAGGGAAAGACAACTCCCACCCAGTGGGAAGGAGACTCTCGCTGTTCCTGGAACAGTGGGTGCACACCACCATGGACAAATGGGTCCTGGAGGTAGTATCCAGAGGATATACAATAGAATTCACACAGCGACCACATCGAGACAGATTTGTACAATCACCAGTCTCCAGGAGAAGGGCATCTGCTCACCAAGTGCAGCAGATCCTTCTGGAGCTGGTCCAGAACAAGGCCATCCAAACTGTTCCCATTCAAGAACAGGGAGGAGGAGTTTACTCCATTTTCTTCATGGTTCCCAAAAAGACAGGAGCACTCCACCCTATCCTGGATCTGAAGTACCTGAACAAGTTTGTTCATACTCAGAAATTCAAGATGGAGAACCTCCACTCCACACTCAGAAGAGTCAGTCTGGGATTTTGTAACCTTGATCAACCTGAAGGATGCCTACCTTCATATTCCCGTTCAACCAAGTCACCAGTGGTACCAATGTTTCCACATACTAGGCCAACACTTCCAGTACCAGGTGCTACCTTTCGGCCTAGCTTCCGCTCCACGAATCTTCACAAAGGTGTCAATCGTCCTGGCAGCTCGCCTAAGGGAAAGGGTGGTGGATATCATCCCCTATCTGGACGACTGGCTGATACGAGCCAGGTCTAAGAGTCAGATGCAAAAGAGCACTCAACTAGTGTTACAAACCCTCGAAGAGCATGGCTGGGTAGTCAATTACAGCAAGACCTGTCTGGTACCAGCTCAGCAGCTGGAGCACCTAGGAGCAGAGATAGACACAGCCACAGGCTTAGCATGACCATCATGGAAACGCATAGACAACATGACGGGTCTAATAAAAGGCCTAAAGGCATGCCAGTGACCCACCATTGGCCAGATAGCACAAGTGCTAGGATGAATGGCCTCCTGCATAGACCTTGTCCCATGGACCAGGTGCAACATGAGACCACTGCAAACATACCTGCTGACCCAGGGCTCTCCGTCTGAGGAGAATCTGGGAGTCAGGGTCACTCTACCACAACAGATAAGACACTCCCTCATTTGGTGGTTGGACAGGCACAACCTCTAGCAGGGCACCCTCTAGAGCTGACATACAAAATAACCATAGAGATGGATGCCAGCCTCACCGGTGGGGGCGTGTCTAGGCTCCCAATTTGCACAAGGCCTATGGACTCAGTAGAAGCCAGATGCTCCATCAATGTTCTGGAGATGAGAGTGGTGTTCCTTGCACTAAAGGCACTCAGGGCTACCTTGCAGGGACACAACATTCTCATATGCTCAGACAACCATTTCACGTAGCCTCTGTTAAAACAGAGGGCACAAGAAGTCGAGCCATGATGGTCGAGGTAACAAGGGTATTGACTTGGGTACAAGTCCACCTCAAACACATCAGGGCCATCCACCTTGCAGGCAAACTAAACAGCAGGGCAGACTGGCTAAGTTGACAATGGGTTCATCCCGGGAGTAGCAATCCACCCAGAGGTATTCCAACCTATTCAGAGCAGGTGGGGCCCATCACAATGGACCTTATGGCCACAGAAGCAAATCACCAGGTGAAAGACTTCTTTTGAGGTACAGGAGAGAAAGGCCAAGGGAGTCGATGCCTTGTCACAAGACTGGACCCAGGACAAGGCATACATATTTCCTCCAATTCCGCTAATCCCCCAAGTACTAGCCAAGATCAGGGAATCTTGGAGGGTCATCATTCTGGTGGCACCTTACTGGCCATGGAGGGCATGATTCTCTACAGCCATGGCCATGACAGTGGACAGACGGAAGTTCCCGTGCAGGCCGGACCTACTGATCCAGAGCCAGATGGACCACCTGACACCAGAATCCTTCCGTTTGTCAGACTGGCTCCTAAGAGACAGAGACTGCTAAAAGCAGGGTATCACAGTGCAGTCATCTCCACCACACTGCAATCCAGAAGGTCCTCCACCATGTCCACATAGGCCGGTCAGTGGAACATTTTCTTCACTTGGTGCTGCAGTAGGAACAAAGACCCAAACTCAGCAGATATGTCAACTATCTTGCTGTTTCTACAGCAGGGGTATGGAAAAAGGACTGTCCCATTCTTCCCTCAGAGTCCAACTCTCAGCCATAGGGGTAGCATTAGGACAGGTGGGCCTACATAGTCCAGGGTCTGACCCGGATGCTGTCAAATACATGAGAGCTGTAGAGATGATGAGGCCGCGAACCAGACCATCCGTAACACCTTGGGACCTCACTCTGGTCCTGGATGCTCTGGCATTGCCACCATTCAAGCCAATACGGGACAATCAACTATGCTGGATGGGGTTGAAGACCTGCTTCCTCATAGCCATATGCTCAGCCCGCAGGGTGGGGGAAATTGGGGCACTATCATGTAAAGAACCTTATACCATCTTTACTCCTGAGGGGGTATCCTTGAAAACAGTACCTGCCTTCACTCCGAAGGTCACTCCTCAGTTTGATATGGAACTGACACTAGAGTTCCCAAACTTGTATAACCAAGGAGAGCCTGGGGACAACCCTATCTCACATCACCTCAACATATGAGCCAACCTAGCAACGTACATCACCAGAACTCAGAACCTGAGAAAAACTGAAAGGCTCTTTGTCATTGCAAAGGGACACAGACAGGGCATGGCAGCCTCAAGGACAATTGCTAGTTGGCTAAAGAGGACGATTCAAGAGACATTTAGACTCATGGATGTCACCCTACTGGAAAGCATCAAGACTCATTCAACCAGGGCAGTAGCCACATCCTGGGCTGAAATGGCCAATGCATCATCCGAGGATATTTGTCGGGCAGCAACCTGGACATCCATCCACACATTTGCAAGACATTACAAACTAGAAACCCTGTATAAACAGAGGGCTTCTTTTGCCACCAAGGTCCTTTCGGCAGCTTCCCTACATGTCCACTCTTAGTCGCTCTGTCCCACCCTGATGGATAGAGTACTGCTGCTTAAGTACCCTTGTTGTAAGTTCTGGAGTGCCATGGACACAAGACCAACACAATGGTATGTTTACTCACCTGGTAAAGGTGATTGTGTTGGTCGGTGTCCATGGCACTCCAGAGCCCTCCCTGGCTACAGCACACGAGAGATTCGAGGGCATGAATTCTGGGCCAAAAATATGTGGGTTTGGAGACAAAGTGGCTAAGATATTTATTCATGACCTCATCAGGCCTACTAAGCCTGAACATTAGCATTGTAGCAATAGGAAATAAACCCTTATGGTACATCATATGGCTCTCCATTGTTTTCATTTCAATATGGTACATAGAGAGTAGTGTATGTTGTTATTGACTAACCTTGTTTCAGCTTGGGAAGACATTCAACTGGAGGGCAGGGACTCCTGGGACCAAGGTATACTGTGAAATTGATACTAGGTCACATGTGCATCTATAGCCTATCAGGTGGGCTAAACCCATGATATAAAGTCTGGAGTGCCATGGACACCCACCAACACAATCACCTTTACCAGGTGAGTAAACAACCATTACACTACCTACAATGGTTCCAAGTGAAAATAGCACCAAAAATCATGGCTGTGATGTTATCGGGTATTAAATGGTGACATTCAATAGCGACTGCTATATGTAGCAACTACATTTACAGCACCCGTAAAAATCGTGATGCTAGTTGTTGACACACGATCATGGAGCAAATAGAAAGATTGACTTCAAGCATTCTTATGCTACTTGTTTAAAACAGGAGCAGTCATTATACATTTGCTACTTGCCCCAGCTCATCTCCAAATTGCATATGTAGGGCTACCAATCTGGATTGCTGGATTTGGTACCAGTGTACTGATTGTTTCTCCTTTAGTCAGGGCTTCAGTACCATGTACATCTATACTTCTCCTGTTACGTGTTACAATAGAAACCATCATTCCTCAATAACTGTATGTTATAGAGACAAACAAGCATCAAAATGTGACAGAGCAGAGCAATGAAATTAGCAAGGCTAGTAGTCCTAGAATGCATTAGTGTTACCAGGTGATGGCTGATTGCAATTGGATTTAGTTCACTGCTGCTTGGTAAGGTGCGGCTCACTACAGCTCACTACAGTGCTGAGATGGACATCAAAATTATTCTAAGCCAGAAAGGCAAACCCCTTGTTGTGTACGAGAGCTTCGTATACTGCAAGGACAAAGAAAAAACAGAAAAGGTTTACTGGCATTGCGCTGACTCACACAAGTTCAGTCACCTTTCTCATTTGCACACCGTGGAAAACTAGGTAATAGCCCAGATAAAGGAGTATAATCATGTAGCTGATGCTGGGGACATTGGTGTGAGAAGAGTTACGGCCAGTGTTGGGGAGAGAGCTCATGGCACTGTTGAGAGTACATCTCAAGTTGTGGTGCAGTGTACCACTAGTGCACCAGAGGCTGTAGCAGGGCATTTACCTGGGCTGCCATTGATTAAAAGAACAGTTCAAAGACTCAGACCGGTGGAGCGAGGATGTCCTGCTACTCCTAGCTCTGTTATTGAGCTTGAAATTCCATCTGAGTTCACTAGAACAATCTCTGATGACCCTTTCCTTTTGTATGACAGTGGGAAGGACCAAGACAGGTTCCTTATATTTGCAACAAATGAAAATATGGTTTTCTGACTGAGTGTACTGACTAGATGTTGAATGGGACCTTCAGATCTTCTCTATCTATTTTGACCAACTTTATACAATTCATGGGTTAAAGCTGGTTCAGTTGTCACTGCATTATATGTTTTGATGTGCTCTAGGAAAACCACCACCTATTTGAGGGTTTTCAATTAAATTAAATTAAATCCCTATCTCCTGGTCTAAAACCTTATACTGATATAGTGGATTTTGAAAAATCGGCATGGAAAGCTTTTGTGGTATGTTTCCCAGAGACTGAAGTTAGAGAATGTTTTTTCATTTTGCTCAATCAGTTTGGAGAACCATACAAAAGTACAACTATAGTGCACAAAAGGTATTGCGAATACCCAGACTTCACGCTGCATATGAGGATGTTATTGGCACTTGCTTTTGTACCTGCAAACAATGTTCCCATGGTGCTTGATGAACTGACTACCTGGGAATTCTTTCAGCTTAATGAAGAATTGTTGTTGCCAGTGATTGATTACTTTGAGGCAACATGTATAGGCAGACCAAACGGGAGATCAGGCAGATGAAGAGCTACTTTCCATGCCAATCAATTGAACTGTAATGATGCAGCCTCCAGAGGTTTAGCTCAAACAAACAATGACGTTGAAGGGTGGCATCATGGCTTTAATAGCCAATTGGGGACATGCCATCCTAGTGTCAGAAGACTGATACAGTGCCTACAAGAAGAGCACAGCATGATGGAATTGAAGTTAGAGCAACTGGTATCTGGTGCGCTGTCCTGTGGCAGTAAATGCAAATACAAGGATGCCAATGAAAGGGTGTGAAGCATTGTGTCACAGTATGAATCCAGAAGCCATTATGACTTCTTGCATGGACTCACATCTAATTTCTAGTTCCAGGTGTGAGGTGCAGACAGAGTGCTGTGAATTGTTCACAATCAAAATGTCTGACTAAACTTTTTGCCTTCCATTACACCTGACATGATTCAGCTAATTGATTTTGTTAATTATTGAAATAAAAGTTCTTCATTTAATTTAGTAAATTAGGCTCATTCAGTATTAATTGGCTTTTTTTTTTGGACATTGTAGCCACTATTCTGACATGCCATTGAACTGCAAAGCATAGACATGACGGCAGGATTCAACTTCAGTCTTTTGTGTCCCACTGAACTGCAGAGGTTACCAGCACAGAGATACCATTTTGTGCATAGTGCATTCAATATATTTTTTTTTTTGATGGTCCCATTCAGCATCCAACTTCCAGTTGTGCTTTTGGTAGCTAACCTGTGTGTGAAAATACAGTTCCATAGTTCCGTAGAGATATCTGCTTTTGTGCATTGTGCATTCGCTATTTTTTTTTTTTGGATGGTTACTGTTACGTATGGTCGCCTTATTAACTATAAAAATACAGTGAAGCCGCTATTTTGTAACTCGCACTGTATTCATACACTCGCTAATTTGACAGTCGCGATTCTTTGATCACTTTTTTTAACTCGCAATTTTGTAGTCGTTATTTTAACAGGTAACCACCATGGTGCATCACCTTTGAATATAGCATAGAATGTGCATGGCACATGGCACAGAATGTGCATGGCACATATACAATGCGCTGATGCATTCCCCAGACAGGGAGGACTGGGAATGATCCAGTGCAACTGTAGTTGTGCTTGGGTGCAGTACCGAGATATTCAGACTTGAGCATGCAAAAGGGGCCATGATGTATGCAAGGTGCAAATGAGGCCATTTGCATGTCATTATGGAACCATTTGCATGAGTTGAGCAGGGCAGCCTGGTGAAATGCACCTGGCACCCTGCACAGCATGTGGTATGGACAGGGGGGTCCTCTGGCAACCCCCCACCATGTAGCCACAATTGCAGTAGAAAGAGATGTAAAAACAATCCCTGGTACTCCAGTGGTTTCACCCTCCTACCTGTAGCTGTGATCACGGTGACAATGCAGTAAACATAATACCTGGTGATCTAGTGGTAACTCTCCCTCCTCCTGAGCCTGATCATGGGCAATGATTTAAAATAGACAAGCCCTGGTGATCCGTTGGTACCCTACCCCTGATGCACCTATCAGCCATAAAAATACATTCTCCTTCCGTGTAGTCTCCACTCCACCCGATGCATGATCATCGGTGCTGCATCTTGACATGTATCCCTGGTGGCCAGTGGTACCCCACAGATAGACCCCCGCCCACCCATCCTACCGGCTGGTGGGTAGCTTGAACCCACTTGTATGTCATTTCCAGTCGCTGCTGAATGACAGCTTACAGCATAAAGGTAAGCTCATTGGTTCGCCACTGTGGACCAATGGGCTTGCAGGCATTATAGAAGATAGTCACAAATATGTGAATGAAGTCCATCCACATATTTGTGATTGTCTTGTGTAGTATGTTCTGCAAGCCCATTGGTCCACAATGTGGGATCAATGGGCTTACAGTGTATACTGTAGCTGCCATTCGCAGGCAGCCGGCGGTATGCATGGTGGGAGGTTGAAGCTGCCGCACGATGACGGGGCAGCCGGGTGGGCAGGGGGTCCTTTGTGGGTGGGGGGTGCCACTGGACCACCAGTGATACATGTCAAGATGGAGCACCGGTGATTGGTGCATCAGGTGGGGTGGGGGGGTCTACTAGACTACCAGGGAAGGAGAATTATTTTATTCTACAGCTGATTAGTGCATCAGGAGGGGTGGGGGATACCAATAGATCACCAGGGCTTGTCTATTTTTAATCATTGCCCATGATCGGGCTACGGGGAGGGAAGGGAGGTACCACTAGATCACCAGAGATTATGTTTACTGCATTGTATCAGTGAATCCGGCTATGGCAGGGAAGGGGATACCACTGAACTACCAGGGAGTATTTCTATTGCATTTTACCCATGACTGGGGTTACAGGAGGGAGGAGGGTACCACTAGACTACCAGGGACCATATGGGTGCTTGTGGATGGTGTTCTGGGTTGGTGGCTGGCCACCCATGGTTAGCTGCTGCTGTGTTGTACCCTGCAATACAGCAGCCCACCTATGGGTGGCTGGCATTTGAGCCTTTTTTTTCTGCCTCAACTTTGTGCCCCGGTATGAGGCACATCTAGGGGTTGTACCAGCAGATGCACTGCACATCCCAGGCTGAATATCGGGATGTGCCACATATGCATGGGCACGCCCCCTTCAGATATGCAGCATACATTACCAATGCACTTGATGATCGACTCGCCTGCAAGTCCCCTTTGATTGTCGTGACTGGCTCATTAGGCTGCCCTGGTGCAACTCGGTTACACCCAGGCACAACCCCTTTGAATATCTAGTCCACAATGTACAATTAATGCCTTTGAACTGTCAAACAGGGAGGGAGCTGGATGTCATTGTCCACCTAGAGACAAATGACCTGGCTGGGAAAGGGATCAGAGCATTGCGGAGGAGTTTGTGGAGTTGGGAAGGGGCCTTAGACAAGTAGCATGCACAGTAACCTTCTCAGAGGTGCTGCCTGTCTATGGCATGGGTGAGGCTAGGGTGCTATGCACCATGGGATTCAATCAATGGTTACAAAACTGGTACAGAGCTCAGGGTTTTGGCTTCATTGGGGACTGGGGGTCCACCTGGAGGGATGTAGGCCTATACTGGCACAATGGTCTGCATCTGTCCAGGAGGGGAACCAGGATCCTAGGTGACAGGTTTAAATGCTTAATTAAGCATTTAAACCAGCTAGGGATGAAGCACTGAAAAAGAGAAGGAAATCCTAGCCCCCAAAAAACATCAGGGTAGTTAGTGAGATAAATACTAAGATAAAGAAGCTGTGGCCAGCTAGGTGGCGTGAGGGTTGAGGCACTGGATGCCACACCTCAGCCATGCCGGCAACCCGAGTTCAGGAGTGAGCTCGGGTGCTGGGGGTTGGCAGGGGGAAGGAGAGGATCGACTGTCCCATCAGACTGCTCTACTCTCCTGGGGGACGGCTTCCAGATGTACGGCATCCCAGCAGCTCCCAATGGAGATTGGGGGGCACTGCAGTACGTAGGACCAACAAGGACTTGGGGCAAGTGAGGTGACACTGGCAGGGTTACTGTGCACCACAGCATCATTGCACACCAAGCTCGGGGAGGGAGGATGTTCTCCAGAACAAGGAAAACAACAGCTCTGCAGGGTAGGCGATGGCACCTGATCCCCATGCCCACAACTGGATCCTACCCACCCGACCTTCCAGTTCCTCCACCCAGGCCCTCACCTGCAGCTTGGCCAGCTTCTAAGAGCGCCCAAAGAGAAGGGGTGCCCCACCATGGAGAGTTAAGCCAGGTGTACTGGCTGAGGGGGGAGAGAGGAAGCACAGGATGGGAGGACCTCAGGCGGGCAGAAACAGATCAGGATGCATAAGAGAGGCTCTGCAGGCTGCGACCAGAAGGAAATAGATAACAAAAAAAAACTGAAGTTAATAGGGAGAAGGGCAGGGATAAATGGAGAAAAAGGCAAAGACAGTAAGGACAGGGATAGGGAAAAAAGGAGTAAGGCCATCAAAAAAATGGAGGGTAATGAGTACCAATGCCAGTAGTCTAGGTAACAAGCTCCCTGAACTGGTGGCCTTGATGGAAGAGGGATGCCTCTATATCGTGGCAGTCACTGAAACATGGTACTCAGAGAACCATGAATGGGATGTCAACATACCAGGGTACACAATCTACAGGAGGGACAGGGAGGGTAGAAGAGGAGGAGGAGTAGCTCTCTATGTAAGGGAAGGGATCAAAGCAACGGAACTAAAGGATAAACAGGGTGGAGAGGAGGCACTGTGGGTCACCCTGGAGACCGGGTAATGGCACCACAACTGCACAGGGCTGTATACAGACCCCATCTCAGGGGAGGAAATGGACAAGGAAATGATAGAAGGCATCCTTAGGATGGCAGAAAAGGGAGATATTGTTGATGGGGACCTGAATATCCCAGATGTTAGCTGGAGCACCTTTGCTGCAGCCACATCCAAGAGCAGGGTCTTTCTCGATGCTCTACAGGGGCATGCCTCAATCAACTAATGTTGGAAACCACTTGGAAGGGAGCAGTCTTAGAACTGGTACTCTCAAACGGGACAGAAAAGGATCTCAGATCTAGAAGTGGGTAGCCATCTGGGAACAAGTGACCACCAAAAGTGATAAACACAGCCACAGTGTCAAGCCATACAAAGTGAGGATACTGGACTTTGGGAGGGCTGACTTTGTCAAAATGGAAGAGTGCCTCAGAAAAGCACTAGCAAACAGGCAAGAAGGAGGGTGGAGGAACAATGGGGAAACATCAAAACTACTATCACAGAGGCAGCAAGCCTTTGTGTGAAGGAAACAAATCAAAATGAAAGAAAAAAACAATACGGTTCTCAAAAGAGGTGGCGGGGAAGATTAGGAAGAAAAGGATAGCATTCAGGAAGTATAAGGAAACGCGGAAGGGGCAGGACAGAGAATTGTACCAGTTAAAGCAGAAGGAAGCATGGAAGGCAGTTAGAATAACAAAGGCCCAAACAGAGGAAAAGATAGCCAGCTTGGTTAAGTAGGAGGATAAACCTTTATAGGTACATTAGGGAGTGAAGAAAGACCAAGGGAGGGATAGTTAGCTTAATAAAGGAGAGGGAGGTGGGTGGGTGGGCAGAGAGGGACAGTGAAAAAGCAGGGATTCTGAACAAATACTTCTGCTCAATATTCACAAATAAGGAGGGAAGGGAGGTACCTAATCCAATCAATAGAAGCACTCAGAATAGGGGTTGATACCAGTCCTTTCTCAGAAGAAAGGGTTCTGAAAGAACACCTAAAACTGAAGGTGGACAAAGCAAAGAGGCCTGACGGATTCACCCAGAATTCTAAAAGAACTAAGGGAGAACTAGTGACACCACTGACTACCTTTTAAAAATAATGTGAGGATTGTGGTACCTAAGGACTGGAGGAGGGTGGATATGATTCCTCTTCACAAAAGTGGGAGCAAAGCAGAGGCAGGAAACTACAGACCTCTTAGCTTGACCTCAGTGGTAGGGAAAATGATAGAATCACTTCTAAAAGAAAGAATTTTTGAGTACCTAGAGGTCAGCGGGGTACAGGACCCAAGGCAGCATGGATTCAGAGTGGGACAGTCATGTCAGATGAATCTAACAGATTTCTTTGACTGGGTGACCAAAGTAGTAGACCAGGGAAGGCCTATGGACATGGCCTACCTAGACTTCAGCAAGGCATTTCACGCATTCTCACACAAAAGATTAATAAACAAATTAGCCAGCCTGAAAGCGAGTCACAGGGTGGTGGCCTGGGTAAAACATTGGCTGGACAACAGGACACAGAGGGTAATAGTAGCGGAGTCCACTCTGGAAAAAGGGGTTACTAATGGGGTACTGCAGGGTTCAGTACTGTGTCCGGTCCTTTTAATGTCTTAATAAGTGACATTGCAGAGGACTGGAAGGAAAATTATGCCTCTTTGCAGACGACCAAAGATCTGCAACAGGGTTGGATACACAAGTGGGGGTGGGGTGGAAAGGATGAAAAGGGACTTGGCAAGGTTGGAGGAATGGTCAAAATGCGGCAGCTTAGAGTCAATGCAAAGAAGTGAAAAGTAATGCACCTGGGAAACAAAAACCCAGGGGAAGAGTACACAATGGGGGGGGGTATTAATAACAACAAAAATTAAAAGGGACCTGGGGGTAGTTTATATCAGATGACCTAAAGGTAAGCAAACAATGTGAGAAGGCAATAAGTATGGCTGGGGGATATTGGGATGTATAGGGAGAGGCATCACCAGTAGAAAACAGGAAGTTGTTATCCCTTTGTATAGACAGTTGGTGACACTCCATCTGGAGTACAGCATGCAGTTCTGGAGACCCCATCTCTGCAAGGACACAGACAGAATGGAGGCAGTCCAGAGAAGGGCAACTAAAATGGTGCAGGGTCTGCAACAAAAGCCATAAGAAGAAAGACTAAAAGAGCTTAATATGTATACCCTTGAGGAAAGGAGGGAGAGGGGGGACATGATAGAAACTTTCAAGTACCTCAAGGGAATCAACAAAGTCCAAGAGGGTAGCACCTTTTAGAAAAAGAGATGTGCAAGAACAAGATAGAGTGAAGATAGAGTGGGGATGAAGATAGAGTGGGGATGGCTCAGGGGCAATGTGAGAAAGTATTTTTTCACACAGAGGGTGGTGGATGCATGGAACGGCCTTCCTGAGGAGGTTGTGGGGTCAAAAACAGTGGGGGAATTCAAGAATGCATGGGACAGACATAAGGCAATTCTGGTGGTGGGTAGGAAGAAGTAGGCTGTTGGTTAACTAGGATCTGCAGCTTATTTAATAGATAGGAAATGAGCAGACTAGGTGGGCCAAGCGGTCCTTATCTGCCATCAAAGTCTATGTTTCTATGTGTCTATTTCATAAGTGATGTCATAATATGCTGAGTATAAGAAGGTGTTGTCTCTGTATCTGCATTCCATGACAAAGTCGGTGGCAAAGCGTTGAGATACTCACTAGGTTACTGGATCCCACTCAGGTGTTTGCATTGCAGCAGCTTTAAAATAAAACAAGCACTTTAAATCATAAGTATTTTGGGTGGCTTTGAGTAAAGTTATGCATGTATGAGTAATGTGGTGCCTTTTGGAGCAGTGTTAAATCTGGTAGAGTCAGCCTCTCGGTCCACCACGCACCCCATTCATTTCTCTGGAGCGTGACCAGCAACTTGTTTTGGCTTTTGTAGTTTGCTATGTGCCTATCTCTAAATGGGTAAAACAGTTGCTAAATTGCAAGGAATTCTCTGCCAGCCTGAAGAAGGCTCGGAAAGCAGGGGATGGGGGATGGGATTTGTTTATTTGCTCTGTTGTTCTTTTGCTACCAGTACTTAACATTTCAAAGTTCAGAGGGGGCCTTGGGGGTGAGGTGTTGGGGTTGTGGGAGGGGAAGGAAAGGGGAGGGAGAGGGGTTATAAGAGAGGAAAGGTTCACTGTAGTTGGTAACATTGGGTACATGTTTCTGTAAGTTCATTGCAAGCCATTCCTGGCATTCTCAAGCTGATCATCTACCCAACACGGTCTGCCAGGGTGTCCAATTAGTGCAATGTAATGGATAAGTATATTGTAATTTCAACACGGAATGTGAATGGATTGAAAAATGCAAACAAATGTAGGAAGGCTCTGGGGTGATTAAAAGTCTAGGTCCCAGGCATTGCTTATTCAGAAAACACCATGAGTAGGCTGAGTGTAGCAGGAACCAGTGCATGCGGGGGGTCAGTGGTAGTGGCATGCTTCTCAGCCAAAGGCAGAGTGCAGTCTGGCTGCCCCTGGGAAACAGGTGTACCGCTTCAAAAGTCTAACAGATCCTTAAACAGAGAACACTTCAAAGTGTTGGTGGAAACTTCTGAACACTAAACATTTTCAAAGGATTAGACTTTTGCTATTTTCCCTCCCGTATCACCACTCCCTCTCCCTGGCCACACTAGAGTATGGCTTTGCACCATGGGAGCATTTAGGTATTCTCGAGCTCTCTCATTTGTTAATGTGCGGTCTTCATAGATACTTTGAGGATCTACAAAATACATATAATCTGCAACCACAGGATAGATTCAAACATTTACAAGTTCTCAATTTCCTTAAAACTTTTCCCTAAAATATATTTGTGGAAGCCCATAAGACCCTAATAGCAGATCTTCTACAGAAGACGTCGGAAGGCACTGTCCCACTGAAACACATGATTTCTTGTATTTATAGGGCTCTAATAGACCTGGGTAGAGACTCACTGCAGGGGTGAAATGAGCATGGGAGGTTAACCTAGGCATTCATATTAATGATTTTGATTGGGACTGCAACCTGAAAGTTTTACATTCACCCATGAACACGTACATCTGGAAAGAGTTTTCTTGGAAATTAACTTTGTTTTTTTAGAACTCCAGCTCTACAAGTGAAATATCTCCCAGGAAAAGGAGCAATGTGCTGGAGGGGTTGTGGGTTTTCCCCCTGCTACCTATGGTCATATATGCTGGGACTGTGTTACCCTTCAGCCCTTTTTTAAACTTTGCAAGAAGATTTGGCAGAGATCATTGCCACTCTAATATGACTCACCTTGCCATTTTTTTGTTCTCCAACTACCCAGAGAGTCTATGAGATTTTGACTCGACACTATTAATGATTTGTTTACTGATTACAAAATACAATTACAAGGCGGTGGTAACAGTTATACCTCCCACCATTAGGGACTGGCAGGATATTATGGTAAACCTTTATCATATGGAAAAGCTTACAGCCCTTATTAGACACAATAAGGAGCAATCTGAGTTGACGTGGAGAAGATGGGTGTTATATATTGGGAGACATATACCAGAATTTGTTCCTTAAGGAGAAGAGAGGGGTAAATTGAGACTGGGGTGGGGTAGAGGTATATTGGTACACTTGACGCTATGAGCCCTCTTTTGTCATCATTCACCTCCCTTTCCATTGAGTGCTTTTTCTTTAATATGCCCTTGGATGTTTTATTTTCTTTGCCTATCATTAAGATTTCGGTAATACTGCGTTTAGCCTTTTTTTCTTAATTGTATTTTATTTCTTGGATGGAAATTTCTTATAATCCTTGATTAATATCTCACTCACTTTGTTTAGGAATAATGGATTTCAGTGATGTTGTTCACTAATTGTGTATTTCTGACATCTATGTTCTTTACCTCTAAATATGTTGAAAACCTTTATTAAATAAAACATTAAAAAAAAAAAGTCTAGCAGACTCTTGGTGACGGTATGCCCTGAATCATATCACTATGTTGGGTGGGAGTGCCTTCTCGGTTGGCTCTATGTATGGTCCCAACATTGAGAACCCCCAATTTTTTTCAAAAGTTGACTGCATATATGAGAGACTTCCCAGGATCTTGGTTGTTAGGGGGATTTCAACTATTCAGTCCTGGATAAGTCCAACCCGAATCCAGTCACCCCTCATGGAATGCCACGGTTCTGAGCACATTAGGGCAAATTTCAAACTACATGATTCCTACAGATACTTTAGCCCAGGCCAAAGGAATACAGTGTCTATTCCGGATCCGTATTACTTCCGATATACCTTCCCAAAAATAGTTTGCTAACACTGAATCCTGACTCACACATTGCCCATAACCCCATACTCCCAACATACCATTTCCCAAAATGTAGGTATAGCAAGTATTAGCAAGTGAGCAGCATTTATACCACATTAGCATTTAAATTGTTTAATTGCATTTGTTTATTACCTGGACATGAGAGAAAAATGCAACATTGGGTGCGTCGGATCAGATAGAAATGCAGCATCAGTAATCCACACAATTAAAATCCATCAGTTGCCTTTATTGAAACAATTGTTAAAATATTAAAAACAGTCTTTCTCCTAAAAGACGAGACTGTGAGCAATTCCACGAAGGAAGTCCATGCTCGACATCTGTTCCCTCTTGCTCACCACAGTGTTAAGCTTTTCCTCTCGCAAGGCGTATTTACATTTCAGCGGAGATTTTGGCAGTCCTCTCGTTACTTTTTCAATTGTGGACTCTGTTGTCATCTGCTCTTTTCATAGCTCAGACACAAAATGATTGAATCCTACATGCGATGCACCGACAAGAGCCCCGAGCTGCCTATGCCATGCTTCTACCTTGTTTTTGTATGTGGTATTTGACTACATAACTGATCCTGCACAGACCAGAATTGTGGAGGAAAAATAGGTGGGCTACAGATGGAAGTCTTATTTCTCATTTGTCTCCGCACATGACATAGGATGTAATTTTACTCAAACCATTCAGTGAGTGGTGAACTGTTTTCCGTCATTATGTGTTTCAGCTCTGTAAAAACTATTTGGATCTCAGCAGGTTCTAAGAAAGCAAGAGCCACAAGATGCCTTAATTTCATGGCAAATTCAGGGTCTGCACCATACTGTGTGGCTAGTCCTAAATTTTGAATTTTGCGCCACACTATTTGGCCAAGGAGAAACAAGCATCCTTTATTAGTGCTGTCCGGAAATTCCGACTTGCAAGCATTGACTGCCACTTGTTCAAAGTCGGTCATTATAAACTCTGGAGACAGCACTACACTTCCTTCATCAGCCAGGTCTTGTAAGTCCAGAAAAAGCCTTTGGTAACACTGCTGGGATTTGGATGACATTATGGCATAGACTAGTGGCACAATACAGCTGTTTTCTGTAGTGCCGACAGGAGCATGGATTAAATAGAGCTGCAGAAACATACTGGGCACAGTTCTGAAGGTACTGTCCATCAGCCAGTATTGTGCTTTGTGGAGATGACATATGTTTGTCTTGGTTGCAAATATTATTATTTTGTCTTCACCATATGTGGACTCACGAGCTAGCCACGGCTGCCCATTTACTAGCCTGAGCTCAGCAGGGACACTAATTTCCTCCAATGTATGTGACTCTGCTGGAAGGTCGAGCTGTCTTGTCCTTTTGACTACCTGCTGCAGTGACTGCTTACAGGGCATGCTTTGTCTGACTTCCTCAGGCAAACTTGTTGTTATAACCTGAATCAGTTGGGCTGGAGTGACATGGGTGTCTACCGCTCTACGCTTCATTGATGCAATTGCACAAGCAATTGGTGCATCTGTTGCAATGGGAGTGTGATTGTGCTCAGGGTGATTTCTAAGGTGCTGCTGGCCACCCACAAGAACGGTGGTGGCCCAACCAAGACACTTCAGAGACTCCCGACTTTGGCAGCACCAGTAAAAAATATCACTGTGATTCCGTTCTTTAACAAGCAGGTAACCACTAACACAGAGCTTATAATTACCTCGATGGGATGGGACAATACTGCACACTTCTGCCATGATTGTACAAGGAAGGGCGAGGCTAATAGGTGCGGAATATAAATGAGTTACCGAGTAAGCAATTAAATAATTAAACCCACTGCGATTCCCTTGTTTGAAATTAAACACAGCTGTTGTGTTAAATGTGAGCACTCTTGATTCCTTGATTACTGATTGACTGTGGTAACAGTGAGTGCTCTTGATTCCTACACATTGAAACTATTTTTTACAACTCACTTTAACAGCCATGGTAACAAGTCCTGAACATTGTCTGCTCCAATAAAAGGTGCAATTAAATATCAGTGATTTGATAATCGGGGAAAAAGTACTGTTGGGAAAAAGCACAGTCAGGAGAATGAATATGGGATGTTTTTAATCGGGAAGTTAGTAGTCAGGAAATGGTACCTATTCCATCTATTCACATGCCCACCAATCATATGCAAGATTAGATAGATTTCTGCTGGTCTTGTGCCCTTCCATGGGTCTCCTCTATCCAATACTCTGCTATATTAGTGACCGACCATGTGCTTTTGACTGCTGTCCAATCCACAGAGCATGTAACCACAGAAGGGCATCTGTGGAGATTAGACCCCACCCTCCTCAAAGACACAAACTTCCAGGCTATATGTCCCAGGCACTGGATGTGTTTATAACTCATAATGAAAAAGACAACACATGACACAGTCCACAGTGGGAAGCCTTAAACAAAGACCACAGTCAAAATTTCTGGCATCAGTAAATTCAGAATTTGGATCAGCATAGCCCCAATCAGCCTCATGCCAAAAATAAGACCTCTAAGTTACTTTGTTTAAAAGTTACAAGTCATTTACAACCCTAAATTTACTGCCTGTTCAAAAAGCCAGTTTCAGGGAAGAGTTGATGATGTCATCTCCAGAACTCACAGTCTAGTCTTCCCTGTCAGCAAGCTTATAGAACCTGTTTCTTCAAAGGCTGGCATTCATGCGTAATAGTTTTCACAAGTAAAACAGGCAGCAACATTCAAAAAACATTACTATAAAAACTGTGTGTTTCAGGTTTTGTAAAAAAGTTGACGTGTATTTTTTTTTACGTATTTATTTTGGTGCTTTATGTTGTGGTCCTTTTCTCCAGGGTTGCTGAATGCTGAATCATAGCACACTGCAGTGAGGTTTAGTTTCAGTTTCAGTTTATTTTTTTATACTGGAAAGGCATATAAGCAAACTTTCCTGTTTTCACTGGTGAGGTTTGCAGACTGAATACTTTTCTGATGTGATGGGAAGGCTGTGATCATTTACCGTGTCATTCAATTGAGGTGATTTCTCAGGATGGCACTTTAAAACAATTATTCTACCTCCTGTAAATAGAGGTGGGAGAGGTAATGCTGTTTTGAAACCTTACTCTAAGTTTTTGTGCAGTAGCCAACTCAGGGCCAGATCTTCAAAACTTTGCCCCAAGGCAAAATTTGCACTGCATGAATGGTGGGCAAAATTAGGCTGGAACCATTTGCACGCCATATTCAAAGGAATAACCCCAGGGCTAAATGAGTTGAATATAACATGCAAATGAAGGCATGCAAACAAGGTTGAGATTGCAGTGCAACAATAGGCCAGCAAACAAGAGAGCATTGAATATTGCAACCGAGAGCAGTGCAAACTGCAACAGCAGCCCAGTGCACACAGAGGTGGAATGAGGCAAGACTGATCAGTGTGGGCAACATGCGTGTTAGCAAAGCAGTGGAGCACAACAACAGCAAACAACAGTGCAATCCAAATACTGCAGAACCATGTAATGGAACATTACAGTATTGCATGGCACTGACATGTTTGCACAGTGCTGATACGTTTGCCTGGTGCTAAAGTTTGCTATATTCAAAAGTGAAATTCAAATGAGCCTACAAAGGCAATCCTACTGTGACCCTCATGTGCTGCACCAGAGGCATGGGATCCCTACACTACCATGCACATCGCTGTCTGTGTGTGCGGGGATCCCGGACAGGTGTAAAGTATGTACCCGGGGGGGCACACATACTACCATACTGGCACACTGCTGTCAGGAGCAGTCCTGTCAGTGGAACATAGGCACTGAGTGGATGGCCCCAGCCGTTTGGCAGTACCTACCATGTGGTGCAGCCTGGCCACCTCTGCTCCCTCCCCTCAACACCCTCCATTCCCCCAGTACAGCGTGTGTCTGTTGGACTGTGTTGGTGTACCCCAGTGGGAGAACTGGAGGTGTGTGCTGCATGGACACACTGTCATGGTGTCCACTGGGCACTGGGGCACCCACTAATGCCTGGCAGGGTTAGGACTAGTGCTAGATGATAGCGACATGGGCAGTGCCATCTGTGTGCAGCATGCCTCTGCCATGTATGTGTTCTGGTCATTGTTTTTTATCACCTTGTTCACCAGGTAAGCACACTGAGCCAAGGCCCAGTGTCAGGAATGACCTTGATACACTAACTGTGTGGCTGAGATGCAACGGTGTACAGTAAAGACATACAATGCACAACAACACACAATACGAAAATATCACATTAAGTACACATTACAATACCGTACAAATAGTTTGTTGCTGCAAGTGGTGTTCTAGCTCAGTTTTAACATTTACATGAGTGTTTACTTCACAGCACTGTTGGGGCATTGCATTCCACAGTTTTGTGCCTGTGCATATGGAGTGGCCCAAGGTGGCCGTCTGCCCACACTGCCTCCTCAATGGATGCATGCAGCCTTGTTTCTTGTTGCTGCTGTGTCCACGCCCCCCATCCTGGGTTTGCCTGGCATTGACCACCTTTTCATGGGTGGTAATTTGCACTGCACTATGTGTTAAGCGGCACTATACTTTTGAATATACTGTTGCACCTGTATGCATGTCCCCACCCCTCATTTTGCACTGGGCATACATTGTCTCATAGTGTTGGCTGTATCACATTGTGCCGGTTCCATTTGGCCTTTTGAATACAGCATTCCGGCACAATCATGGAGCAGTCGATTTATACCAGGCACAAAGTTTTGAATATCTAGCCCCTAGTGTTTTCTCCCTGACAAGCTGTTACTTAACCTACATTCAGACTCATCAATATTGTATTCCACATTAAAATGATAATTTTACCAGTGCTAACACTTCTACCACTAGCAGGAATTAATACATATTAGGCCTGTTAAAGGTCACCTTTTATGATGGTTCAAAAAGTTAACATTGTATAGTAATTATGTGCAGAACTAGACCTGTAAGGGTGTGTGCATTTGGTATTTGTGGCCAAGGTTTACCTGCCTTCCATAATTTGGATTTGTTTTTGAGCCCTGCTTTTGCTCTGCTGCACTTGCCTTTGTTGTTCAGCTGCTGGCTCCCGATGGCATCACTGTACAGCAGAGGAGTGACTGTGTAGTACAGTGCAGTCACAGCCATTTTGCAAGGGGAAACTACCAGTACTCAATGTACTGTGTTCCCCCTTCCCCAATACACCCTATTAGCAATGTATTATGCCATAATCCAAATGTCTTGTCAGTATGTTTTTTTTTTTGTAAAATTGACTTTCTTCTGCCTCATGGGGATTGAGAGAAGATAATGTTGCTGTCAGCATCTTTCCCAGTCCTTTTGACTTTCATGCAAAAATTACCCCATTTTGTCAATTACAGGACATGAAACTTACAAGAACAAGAGGCTGAGTTTCACCTGCTAGGAAAAGACATCTTATAAAACAGAGCAATATTTTGTTGAGAGATGGAGATTGTGATTTAGGGCACCTTTCGGAGTCCTTTTGACTTTCATGCATATATTACCCCTTCTTGCACTGATTCTGGAATTGCATTTCATTCATTTTGCAGAATGCAAAAAATAACTGCAGAGGACGGTAATGAAATACAATTCCAGAATCAATGCAAGAAGGGGTAATTTATGCATGCAAGTCAAAAGGACTAGGAAATGTGCTCTTTAAAACTAATTTTAAAGCAGACACTAACAAAAAGAAGTGGTTACCAACATTATGCAATACTAGTAGCAATACAACTTCCTAACTAACAGACAAAGTAGAGTAGCACCCCAAATGGTATCAGCAGCCTGGAGGCATGCTGACTCAGCATTCAGCAACTCTGGAAAAATGGACCACGCCAAAATGTGTTAAAAATATGAATTTGTCAACTTTGTTCCAAAACCTGAAACACACATAGTTTTTATAGAAATGTTTTTTGAATGTTGCTGTCTCTTTTACTTACAAAAAAAAACATTGCACATGATTTCTAAACTTTGGAAAAACAGGTCCTGTAAGCTTGCTGACAGGGAAGACTAGACTGTGAGTTCTGGAGATGACATCATCATCAGCTCTTCTCTGAAACTGGCTTTTTTGAACAGGTACTAAAATCAGGGTTACAAAATAGCTCATAACTTTAAAATAAAGTAACACAGAAATCTAATTTTTGGTATGTGATTTATTAGGGGTATGCTTATTCTAATTCTGCAAAGTATCAATTTGGTCCGGAGTCCCTCTTTAAAGATATTCCCCAGGGGTCATGTAATTGTTGATTCGGCTCTTAAGAAAAAATAAGGGGCAGCCGAACTCAAAACATGGAGGCCAAAACTGAGGCCTACAAAAAAGTCTGCATTTTGAGGCCCACCACTTCACTCTATAATGTCCTTCAGTAACTTAAATGGCATTACAACACCCTTAGCAGTACAACCATGAAGACATCAATCCTCTTCACCCAAGCAGACAACTACTCAATGGGGATTAAGGTGAAAAGCACCTGCCCTCACAGCTGAAAAGGCAAGAGGAGGAGAGGGCCACAGCACTGATCCTGACTGACCAAGAGGCAAACACTTCAGATACTGGTGAAATCAGAAAGACTCTTCTCTTTATGAAAATCACTCTACACACCTGAAGTGTCTCCCACATCCCAACAATTCAAATTCTTCCACATCCCAACAATTTGAATCCTTTTTCTGAAGGTTGGGATCAAACACATAGACTCTGATACTGCAATAGCATGGGATGGTACCATGATCAGGAGGATATTCAATCTGCAATTAAAACTCTGGAGGGCTAAGGTCCCTGGATTGGATGGTCTGCCTATAGACTTTCTTAAAATGTTTTCAAGCATCCTTTTGATCCTTTGGCCAGCATGCTACAGGAGAATATGCAATCAGGTTTCCTCCCTCCCTCCCTCCACTCATGTGTTCTGCTATGATCATTGTACTGCCAAAGCCAGGTAAGGACCTCCCTTGTCTGCCTTGTATCACCCCTTTCACTGCTAACAGCTAACTACAAAATAATAGAATGGGTCAGAGTCCTGTCTTGAGAACTTCTACACTACTGTGTGCACCCTGACTAAGCTGGGTTCTGTGGGTGACAGAGGAAAATTAACATATGCAGAACCCTAGACATCATTTACAATTTGTCTAAAAATTCAGAAATCCATGGGGCAGCAGTCCTTGCCCTGGGCAACAAAAAGCATTTGACTGCATGGGGTGGGGTTATATAGAAGCATAGAAACACAGAATTTGATGGCAGATAAGGACCGCTTGACCCACCTAGTCTGCCCATTTTGCTACCTAACAGATAAGCTGCAGATCTAGTTAACCAACAGCTTACTTCCTCCTACCCCCACTAGGACTGCCTTATATGTTCCAGGTCCTTAAACAATTTGGTTTTAGTTCACCTCTGGTCGACTGGATAAAGGCACTATATACAGTACTTCCTGCTGGCCCAAATTATTGCTAATAGATCTCTGTCCCTGGCCTTTGAGTTGAGAGGGTTACCAGATAGTGGTATCCCATCCTTTTGCTTTATGGTTTGGCACTTGAAGCCTTGGCTACAGCCTTTAGAAATACACAGGAAGTTGAGGGGTTTCAGGGTGCGGGGCATGAACACAAGGCAGTGTTGTTGCAGATGACTTGCTGCTTTATTTGCAAAGCCCAGTTAAGGAACTCCCAGCAATCCATACCCTTCTTGAAGAATGTGGCCTGTTATCTGAGCACAGAAGGAACTGGTCAAAAATTGAGGGGCTGCCAGTGGGGAAGCTACAGAGGGATGCCATAGTTTTTCTTTTTATTTTTTTTAGTTGTTTAACCAGGATTAGCACACTAAGCTGAAAGCTTTTTTACAGGCGCAACCTGGGAGCACCGGAAAGTTAAGTGACTTGCTCAGAGTCATACAGTATGTAAGTGGAAGCTGTGGGATTCAGACCCAGGTCTGGTCTGCTGGATGTCACCAGATTTGCAGCTTAGAGCCTTAAACCACTGTGCTATACTGCCTCACTGCCATAGTAAACAACACCATGGGCCTACAGGTGGCTGATAAAATTAAAATACTTTGGGTCAACTGAGCTAAATTGACTTATTATACAAAAAATTAAAAATCTGCCTCCCCTGAGTAAAATCTCTGAAGACTGGGACTAGTGGAAGGTCCTTCCCCTATCTCTCTTTGGCAGAATTAACACAATCAAAATGTCAGTTCTCCCAAGGTGCCTCTACTTGTACCAATCCTTTCCAGTCCATGTACCTCTTAACCACTTCAGGCAGCTGGACTCAATTATCTATAAATTTATATGAAATGGGAAAAGTGCCTGGATAAGAAGAAATGTACTACAGCTCTCTGCTGACTGGATGGGTGGTGTTTGCCTTGTCTAATTTCCAGCTTTACTGCTGGGCTTCCCAGCTGGCATACTTACCATGGTGGATGGCCACCCTTCTCCTTCCTGAACAGGGATAGAAGAGGAGGGACTGGGTTGCACTCTCAGAAGGGTAGGCCTGCACCCTGTGCTGGAGACCCTTAAAATACCCTCATTTAATAATTCATTTACTGCTAACACAGTGACCATATGGGGACCCACTCACAAACATTTCTCCCACCTTCCTGGTTGGTCCCCTAATACCACCATTATTGTGGTGTTGAGAGGCAGGCCTGATAATACTGCACAACTATACTAAAGTTGCTAAGGTGGAGCAACACACAAAAGGGTTAGCAAATGCAAACCAGCTATACACGGGGGTTCATTAGCGTTACTGATCTCAAGATTGAGTTGGGACTAGATGTACAGGACCTGTTCATGCACCTGGTGGTGGGTGGACAATTTTGGAACCACTCTCAATAAGAATTGTGGGTTGGCCGTACTCTCCCCTCCCCCCTCAACCCACCCAGAGGAAGAACTGCTTTGGCCACAGCCCTGTTCAAAACAACTGTCTGTTTTTTACTAAGCTATTGGTTGGAGGTGGAGGGGACTGCTCCTCCACTCATGGACATTATGCAGAATTGGGAACAGGATGTTGACACACCTATTATCCCCAAAGTCTGGTCACTGACTGCCCAGCATTTAGCAACCTGCTCTCAAAGCTATGAATGCATGAGGTCCAGCTCAACTTTCTGTACAGAGCTTGTTTTTCCCATTAAACTTCAGAAAATTCAACCAGACAAGACGTCACTAAGCCCAAAGTGAGCTGTGCAAGAAGGGGACTTCCTATATGTGGTGCTTACTTGCCCCAAGATCATCCCAGTCTCAACCTTCATCCATACTATCCATACTATTATGCCTCATGTCCTGGTCAAGGTGCTGCCTAATTTCCACAGGCGCTCCCACTGGGGATGGACTGACAACGTAGCATGTTGAGGGGGTGGTCTGCACTTACAGTCGGCCCTGTTCATATATGCCAGAAAGTCGACTGCCCAAAATTGGCTATCCCACAACCCACCCTCCATACAGCAAGGAAGGCACAATCTTCAGCATTGCCTTAAGCTGAAGCACATTCAGGTGTCTGCAAAGAAGACCATGGAGCAATTCAACAAATGTGGGACCCCCTTATCAGGACTATTGAGATGGGTCTGTTTCCTTTTTGAGGGTCTCTACCATTCAGGTTTAGGTGTTAGCCTTGAGGTTTTCCATTGGGTGTTGACCAAATGATAGATTTTTTTTTTTATGATAGAATAATTTTTATGATGATTTATTAAATCCACAGGTCATACATATTTGGATACATAGTATGATCATCTAAGAAAAATTTACACAATACTATTATCTCAGCTTTAAGGGCTAATAAGAGTCTCAAGGTTAGAACTCCATATCATATAATACAAACAATGTAGTAAGCTATAGGTCAACTGTTCACTGCTTCAAAAAACATGCATATAGGGAACAGAGTACAGGACATAGGCTCTAATTACCAGCATAAGCAAGCCTCTCATTTAACACTGTGAGTCAAGTTCAGTGTTGTGCCAGAGAGTGACAAAGGGGGAACAAATGATAGATTTAAATCATATGCCCTAATGCTCCCCTTTGCCCAGCTCTTAAGGTATTCACATTCATAGGTGTCAATAATGTTGTAGTCCCCCCAGTTTACCTGATGAGGATACCCTCAGGAAAATGTTGAAATTAATTACCCTGTTGTTTCACTCCTTGTGTAAATCTGCCACTACTAAAGAAGGAACTGCTTTTGAATATATGTATTGTATCATAAATATCTTGCTGTCTATTATACCCCATGAAGTTTTATTGTTTGTTGTTAATATCAATAAACATGTTTTAAAAAATGTAAGGCCCTAGATTATGGAAACATAGAAACATAGACTTTGACGGCAGATAAGGACCGCTTGGCCCACCCTCCTGCCCATTAAAACCAGCAGAAATTCTGTTGCTAGATTATAAAAAAGCATTTAACATCATCCCCCATAAAGACATAACAAATAAATTAAAACATTGGGTCTAGATTGGAAACTAGCGAAATGGATGGAGTCCTGGCTAAAAGACTGGACATAAGCAGTAGTCATTAAGGGGAAATTATCAAATAAAGTTAGTGCAGCAAGTGGAGTCCCCCTTTGACCAGTACTGGGCTCAGTCTTGTTCCAATTACATGTCCATGATATAGGAAATGACTTAGCTGGTTTATAAAGTATAATAATGATACAAAACTGGGAAATCATGCAACGCTGAACAGTAGTAAGAGCATACAAAATGGTGTAAGCAAGTTACAACAGTTGGCTGACAAAATAGGTATGCGATTTAACGTCTCAAGGTAGTAAACATGGGTATAAATAACCCTAAGGTAGATTACTATTTAGGAGACAGTAAAATAAACAGAAAAATAGTGAAAGAGATCTAAGTATAATTACAGATGGAGAATTTACAATGAGACCACATTACAATCGGGGTTTAGTTTACTATATTTTGGACATATTTTCTGTCTGTAAATTAGGCAAAAGTGGTCAAAAATAGACTCATTGGAGTCTTTCACATCCAAACTTTAAACAAGGAAAAAAGGTTGACATCTTTTTTCTCACGTTGGACATCGTCATCTTTTTTGTTTAAGATATCCACTAGGCACAGCACTGAAATGATGTGCTACTGTCAGTGTCTGTCTCTTTTTATGTTGGATCGCGCTTGTGCACCAGCCAACATATTACATTAGTAGCAGATTTGGAGGCACAGTCACTGTTGGGTGAATGCAGGGCATGCATCAGTAGGTGCATCCCTCATTCCCCAATAAGCCTGCATGCCGGTGCCACACCAGGAATACATAATGTGGCGAGCACATCTAAGGAAAGGTCCGCTGCAATGCGAGCAAAGCTCATCATATGCAGCGGCACTTCCCGACGTGCTTTCCCTGGTGAAAAATTACATTAAACATGGCGGCACACTGCCTGCCGTAATGCCAACTTCGGGGGTGCCCAATCCCCCTGTCAGCATGCCCTGACCCAATGTATGTGCCGACGGGGGAGCCCACTCCCCATCAGCATAATGCACCCCCCCCATTTATTATGTGCCGAGGGAATGCCCAATCACCCTCGGCTCTTTCATTGTGTGCTGACACTTTCATTGTGTGCTGACAGGGGTGCCCAATCCCCCGTCGGCTGCAGCATCCCCCCAAAACACGTAGGTAGCATGCTGGAGCTTACCCCAGCATGCCAAATCCTGAAAAGAAAAACCCTGCATTTTTCTTTTTGTTTGTTTGTTTTAACCTCAGAAAGAAGAAAATGGTCCCTCGTGGTCTCCTGCCCCACCATAACCCAGCCCACCCTCTGCACACCCTGCCTCCCACCCCCTCACCCCATGCTTACCTCCGAGGTCGCGCGATGATCTTTGGGATCGGGAACACGCCTGCACTCTTCAAAGCCTACCGTGAACTGAAGAAATGCCGGTTATCTGTACAGTATAATGGTATAAATAGGGTTTTTTCAACTTTGGTGCTTATGTGCTTTGGTGCTTATGCATCAGTGTCAGTGGCTCAGTAGGTAGCACACTCGCCTCTGAGGCCGGGAGATCAGAGAGCTGTGGGTTCAGTTCCCACATCTGGCACTGGGGTTAATATCCCAGTACTGACACTGCAGTGCAGCATGAGAGGGGTGCTGTACTTCTGAGGTGCTGTCTTTCGGATGAGACGTTAAACCGAGGTCCCATCTGCCTGGGTTGGTGGTAGTTCAGGTGGATGTTAAAGATCCCATGGCACTTATCGAAAAGAGTAGGGGAATTTCCCTGAGGTCCAGGCCAAAATTTCCCTCATTCACTATAAATACCACCAACAGCTTAATCTGGTTCAAGGTCAGTTGGCATTCATCTGTATCCCCCTTCCCAGGGTCGTGCCTGAAAATAGGCAGGATTTGTCTAGTGCGCTTACCCGTCAACAAAAACTAAATAAATAAATAATAAATAAATATGTTGAGCACTTTTTGGAATTTTTGCACCAAATTTTCAACATGGGGTTATTGGGATCCTTCCTCATAAATTCAGTCACTGTCATGGCGTTATTCTGTCCAGAAAGGTAATTTCGCGGTCACTGCATGGAATCACCTTTTGGGACCAAGTAATGAAATGACAGTGCCACTTTTCATGAGAGGGGCTCTCAAAAAGCCTATGTCATAAATTTGGTGAAAAAAATTCAGACAATGGTTGTTTTACTTAGCGCTGCTCTGTGTTTCCACACACGTCAGAATTTCGTGAATTTGTATTATTTTCACTCCAGATTTTCAAAATTGGCATTTTCCACACCTCCTTCTGAACAGTACAGCTCTCATTTTATGTATCCTGGCCAAAATGTGTTTTTGAACGTCCGGTGCAGAATAGCGCAGTCACTGTGCAAAATCAGTTTTTAGGACAGTTTGAGAAAATGACAGTGACACTGTTCATGAGCAGAGGTCCTAAAATGCCTATGTTGAAAATTTGGTGTCAAAAGTCCATAAAATGACTGTATTACAGTCTATATTACAAGCATGCATTGCGCAGTTTCCATGCACCCTTGTAACTTCACAAATGTGCAATATTTTCATGCCAGATTTTCAACACTGCCATTTTTTCACACCTCCTTTTCAACAGTACAGCTGTCATTTTTCACAGCCTGCCCAAAATGTGTTTCTGCACCTGTGGCACCTGTGGTGCACGATGGCATTGTCGCTGTGGGAAATCAACTTTTGGGACAGATTAACAAAATCACAGCACCACTGTTCATGAGGGGAGGTCCCAAAATGCCTATGTTGAAAATGTGGCTAAAAACCTCTCAAAAATAATTGGGTTACGGACGTGTGTTGCGCAGTTTCTATGCATGCTCAGGACTTCACCAATTTTCATATTTTCGCTCCAGATTTTCAATGTTGCCATTTTTTTACACCTCCTCATGAACAATACAGTTGTCATTTTCCACATCCTGCCCAAAATGTGTTTTCGTCCCTGTGTCGCCAAATGGCATAGCTGCTGTGCACAACCACCTTTCAGCTAACAAACTGATTGTGCCGCTCTTCATGAGGTGTGGCCACAAAAAGCCTATGTTGAAAATTTGGAGTGTAAATACCAACAAACACCTACAATATTAGGGTTTCCAACTTCAGCACCCCACCCTGTAGAGACTGCCAGGTGTCAGGGGTGTGACTTGGGATCATTGGTTGTAATGTTCACGCCATTCCACCCCCACCCCTACCCCCACACTGCAGCCAGTGACAGGCATCGAGGTGTGTCTTGGAGTGTTCGGCACTAACTTTCACCCCATTCTCCTATACTGCCCTGTCTCAGCATATTCTCTTATGGAATGGGGTAAGTATAAGGCCCAAAGACCCCAAAGCACACCATACACTTGTCAGTATCTACAGAGGTAGGGTGAGGTAAACAGACAAGGCAGAAGCTGGACACCCCCAAGCACACCCTGGCACCTGTCAGTCTCTCTTGCAGGGTGGTGGTGAGTTTGCATCAGTTCCATACTTCACTGCCATTCCTTATAATACATCTCTATCTCCTGCACTACCAATGCCAATGCCATCAAGACAACATTCGGCATTGACAAATGCTTGTTTTTTTTTACCAAGTTGTTTAACTTGTTTAACTTGCCTTTGTCTCCTGATTGGACCCCCTCCCATCCCATCCCGCAACCAACAGGAATGAGTGGCACATGGCAAGCATGGACTTAGGCAGTGAAACTGATGGTTTGGGTCCCATTACTTTTAATTTACAAGTGCCAGTGCCTATTTAGTGTTCTGAGCCTCTGGCTCTTCCCACCATGCAGGAGCCCCCAGTCAATGGGCTGTCTCCTGTTTGTAACTTATAGTGTGTTGGCATTAAATTGATTGGCATCCCACTTGAGTCTCCCCAGGACTGAGCTGAGTTGGAAACCCCTTTGGTTTTAATTCAGTGATACTGAGGAAACTGGTGACTGAAATGAGGAAGTGGCTCTTGGGCTAGCAGGGATGCTCTGAATTATGGGTAAAGAAAAAAACAAAATGGAAGGCTGGTAGCTTTTTGTATTCATAAGTAATGGAGAAGCAGCATTGCATGGGTACATGAGTGGAAAGAGGGATACCCGTGTGACAAGCCTCAAGACTGAAGGCAGGGGTTGCTCATAATCTGGAAGCAAGGTGTGCTTACAAAGTCTATGGTGCAAAGACAGTGTACTACTTTTCAGAATGAGCCCCCATCGGATCTCTCCTGCTCCCACCACCATTACTCACCTTCTTCAGGACACACCTCTTCCTGGTGTTCCCCCTGGTTTACCCCCCTGAGGGTGGGGTCTCTGGGTCCCCCCTTCCCCGATGATCTTTTTGCTTGGTGTCTGGGGCAGGGCCTTGGTTCAGCTGCATGGTGGTAATGGCACAATATGACAAGTATTGTGAATGTTTCAGTGTATTTCTGTGTTCACCCCTGCCAACAGAACTTTGCACATGCGCACGTGGACTCGCACATGTGCCAGCTGAAGCCGATGTCCCCCCTCCCTGATCTGACAGAGCTTACTGCACCTGCCCCTGTTGTCACTCAGGGGGCAGTAGAATAGCAGCAGCCATACACCCTCCCTTCCCGAGGTGGAAAGCATATGTGCTCAGCTCACCTCCCCACAGCTGGTACTCTGATAACCAAGGCATGTTCCTGAATTCAAGTTGCCAGCGTCGCGGACAGAAGCACTGCCACAATTAGGGGAACTAATGACATGTAACTGCTAAATAAGCTGCTGCAATACTGCAGGAAAATGTTTTAGGGAACCTTGTATTTCTATTCATCAGCATTACATAACTTTGTCACTCATATGTCTTCACTGATGCACCAATAAAAGACAGATGTGTCCCAGAACAGCGTCTGCTACTCTGGACTGTTATGTCTTTTCAGAGTTTGCTGTGATAGTTCAGTTGTAAATAAGATTACCATGTGATCCTTCAGACCATTTCTCTGTAAAACTGAATAGAAGATCAAGCCAGTTACTTCTGGTTTAGTGTAATACAGTTTTTGCAGGTTTGTGATAGGTCTTCACAGTGCAGGGATACAGGCATTTGTCACTTCCAGGTCTTACAGACACCCAAGAGTGAGACAGGCTCTTTATATAATACCTAAACCCATGCTTACTCCTTTACTTTTCCATGGTATTAAAAATATACAAAAGAACACCAGCTGTTTGGAAATTGTGCAGAATCAGCTGTTTTGGATGTTTTTTCAAATTCTGGTCATAATGAGTGGAGCGTCACATGATTAGAGTCTTTTGCAAAAGTGCACAATAATGGAATACTAATGCACATACGGGTTCAATATATTTCCTTGCAGATTCAACAGTACACTGATACATTCTCTTCAGAGTTGACATGCTCTGCATATTAAAAGTTATTCCATCAAAACAATGGACTGTCTTGTTCTTGCAGAAAGAAAGCTGCCTTTTTCACAAAGCATGTAATCATTTAAGAAGGATATTATAGTTTATAAAAAAATGCAGTGCATACATTTCTTTGCCAACTCTGGCTTGTGTAAACCATACCTGCAAATCGGCAGTGCAGAAACAGTCCAGCAACTGGTGAGTTAAGTCAGGTTATTTGACATGACTCGGACTGAAGTGCTGGGGTGTTCATTTTCACTGCTTCAGGTTGACTGTCCAGTTGCTGGACTTGTACTTGCACTTTGTGAGTATGATTTGAACAAGCCTGGGTTGGCAAGTACGTTTATGCACTGGATTTGTTGAAAAAGAATGGTTCCTAATTTTTGTATGCCCCACCCATGTTTCAGGACGTTTGCTGATATTGAGAACTGACCACTCGTGGGGCTCTTCCACCGTATCAGGCACATTTCCATACCCATATCGCATCTTATATCTAGAAAGTTTTTACTGGCACTTATAAACAATATTTATGCACTGAAAACACACTTATTGCTGTTGTGGGGGAATACAGTAGTAGCAGAGGCAACTTTAGTATATACATGTGACTGCATTTCTTGTACCGCAGTCTCTTTAAAGATAAGTACGATGGTAGTTTGCGTTAAAAATTGTTTTTACAGGCATCATTTGGTCTACATTTCCTTTGTTAGGCTCTTTAAGAAATATAATTCTCTGTGGCATGACATTATTTTAAAATGAGGCATACAGAAGGACAGATTGATGACTTCCAAAATAAAAGCACTGAGAGTATTTCAACTTCAAAAAAAAAAAAGGAAAAAAATTGTGACCTGGAATTATTCTGACTTCTACAATTTGTCACCCGGAAGTGGTTTAACTCCAAAAACAACTGGAATGACTTCCAAATTCAAACTAATGGAAGTATTTGACTTCCACTAAAAAATACACACAAGCACACAAAAAATTTAACTGAGCCCCTGATTAGAATAGCATGATACAGAAAACAGATTATAAAATATACAATACAAAGAAAGCAACCACCACCAGAAATATTAAATATTTGGTGCAGAATATATAGAGTATACATAAGAACATATCTGGGTTATAGATCACAGCTCTGGTCACCACACAAAACAACAGATATAAACAAACTGAAAAAAATCAGCATAGATTCCCCACCCCAAAAATCTCAGGGATAAGAAATATGTCATACAAAGATAGGTTGTGAACTCTGAACATGCATAGTCTGGAGGAAGGAAAAGGGCTGTAGAAGAGTAGAAGACTTGATTTGCTGGCCAAGGCACCTAGCTTCACCTGAGCTCTTTCCTTCTAAGACTGCTTGAAAGGCAGAGTAGAGAAACTTACCAGAGCAAGGGAAAAGGATTAAGACTTAGTTTGGCTAAGCAGATTTACTGTGTGGTGGTGTTTTTATTTTCACTCACAGGGATTGCTACTGTTTGTTGCTAACATTTCATTGCTTTATTTTTCTCTGATTCAAATTGTTGTTGCTGGTATACCTTCTTCTGCATTATTAAAGGTGTGCCTACAAGTGTGTGCTAACAATTACTCCTGTAATCTTCTGATTCAAATTGTCTTTGCAAGGTATATCTTCTGTTGCTGCTTTATTTTTCTCTGGAGCAAAGTGTTTCTTACAGGGTATATCTTCTCTGAAATTACTGTATTACAGGTGGAGCTTACATTTTTGTGACTTTTTATCATTGGGCTAAGCAAAATTACTGTTTGACACTGTGTTTTATTTTATTCTTGTTTGTTGAAAAGGTTTGTTGTCTCAGAGGTGTTTCAGTCTCCTTCTCACATTGAAGGAGCTAATTGTTTTCCTCCCACAGCTCTTCCAAAGGATTAGGTGTGTATGTGGGGTGGAGCTGGCAAACTGTCAGTAATTTCCAACAGAAAGAAGGTTAAAAGTCAGGTTAGTTGATATCTTGAGGTAGAAGACTTGGTTTGCTGGCCAAGGCACCTAGCTTCACCTGAGCTCTTTCCTTCTAAGACTGCTTGAAAGGCAGAGAGAAACTTACCAGAGCAAGGGAAAGGATTAAGACTTAGTTTGGCTAAGCAGATTTACTGTGTGGTGGTTTTTATTTTTACTCACAGGGATTGCTACTGTTTGTTGCTAACATTTCATTGCTTTATTTTTCTCTGATTCAAATTGTTGTTGCTGGTATACCTTCTTCTGCAATATTACAAGGTGTGCCTACAGGTGTGTGCTAACAGATTACTCCTGTAATCTTCTGATTCAAATTGTCTTTTGCAAGGTATATCTTCTGTTACTGCTTTATTTTTCTCTGGAGCAAAGTGTTTCTTACAGCGTATATCTTCTCTGAAATTATTACAGGTGGTGCTTTACAGGTTTTACAGTTTTATCTAACATTAGGATAAGCTTTCAGGGTTACTGCATTTGTTGTTGACTGATTGTTTCTGCTCTTACCTCCTTGTTCTTTCGTCCGTAGTTCTTCTTTTTAGGCAGGAGTAGGGCCCAGCCACCACCCCATCCCCAACCACCCCACGCTACACTCCTTTTATAGGGTACCACAGTTGTGACATTTCCTGTGGCAGAGCAGGAAGGGGCGGATCAGTGGGGCCTCTACAAGGTGATCTCATGTACAGGAGCACTAGTAATTTAACTTGTTATAACAAGTTAAACAAAGCACAATTAAACCATTACTTGCATTTTTTTTCCTTTTTTTTTTCTTCTAATTACTCTGACTAGGTTACAAACCCAGCAACTTATTTGGAATGGATTTCATTAACTGCAGGTACTGTGGAACAATTTTCAGAAGGACAGTCATACAGGATTTAGGACACTGTCCTACATGCTGGGCCTTTGGAGATCTTAGGCTCAGCTCTGGGCAGCATGGGCAGAGATTGCACACCTCAAATTTCATATTGAAGAGGAAATACATTATAAGAACCACCGTCATTTCCCCAGCATCCAACAGAAAAACCTCGACCGCAGAGGGTAGTTGGTCCAGGAGGTTGGCAGGTGGTTAGGAGGAGCAAATCAGGTGCCCCATCACTCTCTGCTCTCCAACACATTCCTCAAAAACCATATAAACACTACAAACAGGTATCTGCCTCTATCTCTGAAATCAAATAAAGAGGCAAAAGACACTGCAGAGCAGGACACTGCAGCACAGGAGCTAGCACAACAAAACTCACCCAAATCAGGAACCAAAACAAAACAAGCACAAAGGAAATCCAAAAACTTCTGATCATAGGAGACTCCATGATTCGGGAGTTGATACCCATCTCCAGCCAGGGTGATGGTCAGATGTCTCCCAGGTACATCAGCATGGAGAGACACTGACCTCATTGCTAAAATTGTTCACAAAGCAGAAGAAAACATTGATGTCCTAGTACACATAGGGACAATGATCCGCCAGCCAGTCAGTTGTGAGACCAAGGAACACCTGATAGGCTGGGTGACAAACTATCATCTATTTCATCCGGCATCTCCTTCTCTGAGATCTGCCAGTCTGGGAGCAGATGGACGGAAGGTCAGAGAAGGGAGATAGGGAGCTAAACACGTGGCTCAAGGGCTGGTGCAGGAAAAGGACACAGATTTGTAGGGAACTGGCAACTGTTCTGGGAGCGAAGTTATTTAAATTTGATGGACTGCATCTGACTAAAGAGGAGTCAGTGCATTGGAGCAGAAGTTTGACATCTTTGCAGAATATTTAAACTAGCAAATGGGGAGGAGTGCAGCACCCCATCGTCGAATGGGAAGAACACCCTCCCCTCAGCTAGTGGTCAAACAGGAATTCGCATGTTTGCCATTCATTTGCATCACCAGGTAAGAAAAAAAGTTTGTCTCCCCATACGACGCACAGGGGTAATGCCAAACTTCACCCAACAACTAAAACACCAAAATCTGGCCAATGGAAAATCATGTACACAAATGCTCACAGCCTGGGAAATAAGATCCCAGACTTGCAGGCAATAATGTCAGAGGCTAAACTGGACATAGTAGCAATTAGTGAGATGTGGTTTACCAGTAACCACACTTGGGAGACTTCAGTACCTGGCTATGTATTGTTCAGAAGAGACCGAGGTGCAAAAGGGGGGAGGGGCCTGTATGTTAATGAAAATATCAAAGCTACAGAAATTCAGAATACACATAAGGAGCCAGAAGAACTATGGGTCACCCTGGAAACAGGAAATGGGACAGCCATAAGAACTGGGGTTGTCAACAGGCCCCAGACCAGAGGAAGACATAGACACATTACTGTTAGAAGATATACAAAACATGACAGCTAAAGGGAGGTTCTGATAATGGGAGACTTCAACATGCCGGATACAGATTGGTCAATACCAGCAGGAACATCTGCCAGAACTAGACTCATAGTGGATTCCCTGCAGGGGGAGGGCCTCAAACAACTGGTACAGCAACCCACAAGAGACAGGGCTATCCTAGATCTATTACTGACTAACAAAGAAGGGATCACAGATCTCCAGGTAGAAGGTCACCTGGGAGCCAGTGACCATCACATGGTATGGTTCAATTTGGCTACTACATCTAAATCATCCCATTCCAAGGCAAAAATATGGGACTTCGAGGAGCTGACTTTGATAAGATGGCCAACAGAGTTAAGCTAGCCCTGGCAAAAAGAAACACAGATGAGGGGGTACAGGCAAAGTGGGCAAGCATTAAAGATGCAATACTTGAAGCAACATCCCATTGTGTTAGACAGAAAAGGAAGGGTAAAAGAAGAAGGAAACCACTTTGGTTCTCAAATACAGTAGCAGAAAGGTCAGAGCCAAAAGGCTGGCCTTCAGGAAATATAAGGAACACAGCGGATGAAGATAGGGAGGCATACCAAACTGCCCTAAGGGAAGCAGGTAAGCAGTAAGGCAGGCAAAGTCCCAAACTGAGGAAACACTAGCACGAACAGTAAAGAAGGTGACAAGACTTTCTATAGATACATTAGTGAAGGAGAAAGTCCAGAGGGGTATCGCTAAGCTTAATGGAGAAAGGAGCATGTGAGGAGGAGGACCCTGTAAAGGCATCTATCCTAAATAGATACTTTGCTCAGTATTTACTGAAGAGAAGGTAGGGCAGGGCCCACAGCTCAGCATCATGGACACAGGGGGAGGAGGTGAGCACTACTCCCTTCACAAAGAAAGGGTCCTACAAGAGCTTGCTAAGCTCAGGGTGGACAAGGCAATGGGACCTGATGGCATACATCCCAGGGTACTTAAGGAGCTAAAGGAGGAACTAGCAGAGCCATTAGCAGAATTGTTTAGTGAGTCTCTGAGCACAGGAGGAGGTCCCAGAAGACTGGAGAAGGGTTCATGTGATCCCGCCCACAAGAGTGGTAGCAGGGAGGAGGCGGGAACTACAGACCGTCAGTATTACCTCAGTAGTGGGGCAAGATTATGGAGGCACCTTAAGGAAAGGATAGTGCAACACCTGGAATCCATAGGGCACAGAATCCAAGACAGCATGGGTTTACAAAAGGAAGGTCCTGTCAAACTAATCTCATAGATTTCTTTGACTGGGTAACCAGAGTGGTGGACCAAGGGGGAGCAGTTGATGTCGCCTACCTTGACTTCAGCAAAGCTTTTGACACTGTTCCACATAGAAGATTGATAAATAAGCTGGGTAGGCTCGGGGTGGGTCAGAAGTTGGTCAACTGGGTGGCAAACTGGTTGACGGGCAGAAAACAGAGAGTGGTGGTAAATGGTATACAGTCAGAAGAGATGCAAGTCACAAGTGGGGTACCTCAGGGATCAGTCCTGGGGCCAGTCCTCTTCAACATCTTCATTAATGACCTTGCAGATGGACTAGAGGGTAAGGATTGTCTGTTTGCAGATGACACCAAGATCTGCAACAGAGTAGATGATCCAGATGGGGTGGGAAGAATGAGAAGAGATCTGGATAAACTAGCAGAATGGTCAGAAGAGTGGCAACTCGGATTTAATGCAAAGAAGTGCAAAATCATGCACATAGGGAAGAGAAACCCTGAAGCCACCTATAGGCTGGGAGGAGTTGCTAGCAGTCACAAAGGAAGAAAGAGACTTGGGCATCATCATCACTGATGACCTAAAATCATCCAAGCAGACCTCTAAAGCAGTAGGTAAGGCTAGGGGGGTGTTAGGGTGTATTAGTAGTGGTATCACAAGTTGTAAGAGGGAGGTAATAATCCCTCTGTACAAGACATTGGTTAGGCCCCATCTGGAGTACTGTGTGCAGTATTGGAGGCCACACCTTCACAAGGACATTAACTAAATTGAGGCAGTCCAGAGAAGGGCAACAAAATGGTGCAGGGACTGCATCCAGAAGACATATGAGGACAGATTAACAGAGCTCAATATGTATACCCTTGAGCAAAGGAAGGAGAGGTGATATGATAGAGGCATTCAAACACCTTAAGGGCATAAACAAGGTGAAAGAGTCAACATGTTTAAATATAAGAAAAATAGCAGGACAAGAGGACACAGCATGAGATTAGAGGAGGCCGATTAAGTGGAATGTGAGAAATTCTTTTCACAGAAAGGGTGGTGGATGCATGGAATGGCTTACCACAAGAAGTGGTGGCTATGAATACAGTGCAGGGCTTCAAACAGGCATGGGATAGGCATAAGGGAGCAATACAAATGACTATGAATAGATAGGCCACTGACAGAGCAAAGGCCGATGGCACATTTTTAAGGTAGAAAAAGAAATGGGCAGACTGGATGGGCCTTGCGGTCCTTATCTGCCGTCAACTTCTATGTTTCTATTTTTCTATGTATTGGAATTACAGGGGAGGCTTGGCAGGGCTCATCCCCTCTAGCTCTGAAGTGAGTCCCAGTAGCTCACGCATCAATGCAATTGACTTATAATGAGAAGTAGGGCTCAACTTAAAAATTAGGCCCTTATGGGTCACCCTAGCTCTGAAACATAGAAATATAGAAACATAGAATTTGACAGCAGATAAGGACCTTTTGGCCCACCCAGTCTGCCCATTTCCCTACCTACTGGATAAGCTGCAGATCCTAGTTAACTAGCAGCCTACTTCTTCCTACCCCACCTCCTAGAATGGCCTTATGACTGTCCCATGCATGCTTGAATTCCACCACTGTTTTGACTCCACAACCTCCTCCAGAAGGCGTTCCATGCATCCACAACCCTCTCTGTGAAAAATACTTCCTTAAATTACCTCTGAGCCCTTGTTCTTACACACTCTTTTTTGAAAGATGCTACCCTCTTGGACTTTGTTGATTTCCTGGAGGTACTTGAATGTTTCTATCATGTCCCCTCTCCTCCTTTCCTCGAGGCTATACATATTAAGCTCCTTTAGTCTCTCTTCATATGTCTTCTGGTGCAGACCCTGCACCATTTTAGTTGCCCTCCTCTGGACAGCTTCCATCATGTCTGTCTTTCGGAGATTGGGTCTCCAGAACTGCACGCAGTACTCCAGATGGGGTCTGACCAGCTGTCTGCACAGAGGGATATTAACTTCCTGTTTTCTACTGGTGATGCCTCCCTATGCATCCCAGTATCCTCCCAGCCCTCCTTGCTGCCCTCTCACATTGCTTGCCCACCTTTAGGTCATCTGATATGACTACCCCAGGTCCCTTTCCATTTTGTTGTTGTTAGTATCTCACCCCTATTGTGTACTCTTCCCTGGGTTTTGTTTCCCAGGTGCATTACCTTGCACTTCTTAGCATTGAATCTAAGCTGCCATACATTTGACCATTCCTCTAACCTTGCCAAGTCCCTTCTCATCCTTTTCACCCACCTTGTGCATCAACTCTGTTGCAGATCTTTGTGTCATCTGCAAAGACATACTTTTCTTCCAGTCCCTCTGCAATGTCGCTTATAAAGACATTGAAGAGGACCGGTCCTAATACTGAACTCTGCGGTACCCCACTAGTAACTCCCCTTTCTTCTGAGTGGACTCCATTTACTATTACTCTCTGTGTCCTATTCTCCAGCCAATTCTTTACCCAGGCTGTCATCTTGGGACCCACTCTAGGCTGGCTAATTTGTATATTAATCTTTTGTGTGGGACTGTGTCAAATGCCTTGCTAAAGTCTAGGTAGGCCATGTCCACAGCCCCTCCCTGATCTACTACTTTGGTCACCCAGTCAAAGAAATCTATCAGATTCATCTGGCATGACCTTCCTGCTGTGAATCCATGCTGCCTAGGGTCCTGCACCCTCTGGCCTCTAGATACTTGACAATTCTTTCCTTCAGAAGTGATTCCATCATTTTCCCTATCACTGAGCTTAAACTAACAGGTCTGTAGTTTTCTGCTTCTGCCTTGCTCCCACTTTTGTGAAGGGGAATCACATCTGCCCTCCTCCAGTCCTCGGGTACCACCCCATCCTCCGTGATTTGTTAAAGAGGGTAGTCAGTGGTGTCACTAGTTCTACCTTTAGTTCTTTTAGAATTCTGGGATGAATCCCATCAGGCCCCATTGCTTTGTCCACCTTCAGTTTTAAGAGTTCTTTCAGAACCCTTTCTTCTGTAAATGGGCTGGTATCAACTTCTGTATCCAGAGTGTTTCTACTGTTTGTTTTAGGTACCTCCCCCTCTTCATTTGTAAATACTGAGCAAAAATATTTGTTTAGTATCTCTGCCTTTTCACAGTCTCCTCTGCCCACCCTCCTCCCCTTTATTAAACCTCACTATCCCTCCCTTGGTCTTCCTTCGCTCCTGATGTACCTATAAAGGTTTTATCCCCCTTCTTAACTGAGTTGGCTATCTTTTCCTCGGTTTGGGCCTTTGCTGTTCTGACTGCCTTCCCAGCTTCCTTTGCTTTAATTGATAAAGTTCTCTGTCCTGCTTCTTCTGTGATTCCTTGTACTCCCTGAATGCTTTCTTTTTCTCTTGAACCTTCATTGCCACTTCCTTTGAGAACCATAGTGGTTTCTTACATCGTTTTGTTTTGTTTATTTGCTTTACACAAAGGCTTGTTACCTCTGTGATGGCAGTTTTTATTATTCCCCATTGTTCTTCCATCCCTCCTTCCTGCCCATTTGCTAGTGCATTCCTTAGGCACTCACCCATTTTGCAAAATCAGCCCTCCTAAAGTCCAGTACTTTTGCCTTTGTGTGGCTTGACTCTATTGCTGTGTTTATTGTGAACCATACTGTTCGATGGTCGCTAGTTCCAGATGGCTACCCACTCTACACATCTGATCCTCTCTCCAGCTCTCTATTTGAGAGAACCAGGTCTAAGATTGCTCCTCTCGAGTGGACTCCAATACTAGTTGTCTAAGGCATGCCCCTGTAGGGCATCTAGAATAACCCACTCTTGAAGTGGCTGCTGCAACTGCACTCCAGTTAACATGTGGCATATTCAGATCACCCATCAGCAATATTTCCCTTTTCTGCCATTCTAAGTATACTTTCTATCATTTCTTGTCCATTTCCTCCCCTGAGAAGGGGTCTGTATACAACCCCTGTGCAGATTGTGGTGCCATTGCCTGTCTCCAAATTTACCCACAGTGCTTCTTCTCTCCCTGTTTACCCTTTTGTTCTGTTGCTTTATTCCTCCCTTATGTAAAGAGCTACTCCTCCTTCTCTTTACCCTCCCTGTCCCTCCTGTAGATAGTGTATCCTGGTATGTTTATGTCCCAGTCATGGTTTGTGTGTACCATGTTTCTGTGACTCCCACGATATCCAGATGTTCCTCCTCCATCAAGGCCACTAATTCAGGAAGCTTGCTACCCAGACTACGGGCATTGGTACTCATTGCTCTCCATTTTTTGATGGCTTTACCTTCTGTTGCAGCATCCCCCACTGACCTTTCTACCTCGGTCTTTTTCTCATTTAGTACCCTGTTTTGTAGTTGAAAGCTCATAAAGGGTAATTCCAATACTGGAAAAGGGGGAACTTGCGGTTAATGTTTGAGATCATAAAAGATGGTAGTCTGTTACAGTCCACGGGAATAGAAGGAAATAATTCATGTCACAATCACAGACAATATCTTAAGCAATTAAAAGGAACCAACTTTAAAAGTGACAAGGAAGTTTTAATATACCCAAAGAATAAGAGTTGCTAGGAATTCATTACCAGATACTGTAATAAACAGTACTTCAAAAAGTGTATTTAAAAAGAACCTGTACAATCACTTGGCTGGGCACAAAAACAAACAAGTTCTCTACCACTGTGGGCTTCCATGGGCTAATATCACCCATAGAGACAATAGTATTGACAACAGTATTAATATCTTATGTCCTTTCTATACTTGGCGAGCTACTAGTTGGGAGAATGGGGGGACAGGATTTACCTCACATCACCACTAAGGGGAAAAGGAACATCACAAATGAATGACTAAATCTGCAGGATGAGGCAAGAGTTTTCCTGCTTGGAGTTTATGCTGTGGCTACAACAAGATTCCAAGGTTGCAGATCCAAAGCAGGGCTTCAGGAGTAAGCCAGTAATGTTGAGAGAATCCTGGATGTATACTGGAGCAAAGGGAGTGTTGGCCATTTCCAATGAGCAAGGGATGTGCGGTGCAGGAATGTGGCAGAAGGGTGGCTAGCAATAGGAAAACTTACGAAATGGGGTATGCAGAGCAGTAAATACAACAATGACTATTATCACAAGTAAAGCTCAAAATAGAAAGTAGTTAGTATAATGAACAGATCTAAGAGGCTGACAGACTAATACAAGCACCCTAAAATTGGCCTAACAAATAGGAGAGTTGGTTATTTGGGCACAGTAATGGGGTTTTAGGAGTGGCTAAACCGAAAATGACATTTCCTAATGTAATATGGCTGAGCAAAATAACAATATTAAATCATATACATTACAACTTCAGGTAAAGAAGCTCACAACATTACCACCCCAACATAAAGAATAAACTGGATCCACTCTAAATTCAGAAAAAGCTGATAGAGTTCTTTGACTGGGTAACCAGAGAAGTGGATCAGGGAGGAGTGGTCGACGTGGCCTACCTGGATTTCAGCAAGGCCTTCTACAGCATTCCATACAGAAGACTGTAAAACAAGCTGGGGAGACTAGGAGTGGGTCTTAAAATAACTGAATGGGTGGAAAGTTGGCTAGGCAATAGGAGTCAGAGGGTGGTGGTAAATGGCATCCACTCTGGAGTAGGCAAAGTGACCAGCAGAGTACCACAAGGAACAGTACTGGGGTCAGTCCTCTTCAATATCTTTATTAGTGACATTACCGAATGGCTGGAAGGAAAGTACTGTATGCCTGTTCACAGACAACACAAAACTCAGCAACAGAGTGGACACACTTGGGGGGGGGGTGTCAATGAGGTTGTGGAATGATCTAAAGAAACTGGATGGTTTAGGGTTTGGCAGCTGGGTTTTAATGCAAGACGTACAAAATCATGCATGTGTGACAGGAATCCAGAAGCAACTTACCAACTAGGAAGAGAGGTATTGGCAGTTTCAAAGCTGGAAAGGGACCGGGGAACGATTATTTCTGATGACCTGAAGGTAACAAAGCAACAGGACAAGGCAGTGCGGAAGGCTGGTGGGATGCTGGGATGCATAGGCAAGGGAATCACCAGCAGAATAAGGGAGGTAATAAATACCCCTGTATAGATCACTGGTGAGTCCACACCTCAAGTACTGTGTACAGTTCTGGAGGCCCCATCTCCACAAGGACATAGATAGGGTGGAGGCAATACGAAGGAGGGCAACCAAAATGGTACATGGTCTGCATCAAAAGCCCTATGAGGAAAGAAGGAATTACATATATACTCCCTGGAGGAATGGAGGGAAGGGGGGAGAGGAATACAATAGAAATATTTAAATACCTCACAGGTATAAAGGTACAAGAAGGAAGCATATTCCAAAGAAAAAGAAGCTTAAGGGCAAGGGGTCACACTATGAAGATAGAAGGGGAGGCCTAGAGGAAATGGGAGGACGTGCTTTTCATGGAGGAGGGTGGTAGACACGTGGAACAGCCTCTCAGTGGAGGTGGTGGGGCTGAAATGGTTACAGGATTCAAGAATGCATGGAACAGACACAGAGGGATCTTAGCGGGAAGGAGAGGGGGGTAAATCAGAGACTGAGTAGAGTCTGCAGTGTCACTATAGGTAGGGAAATTAGGGCAGATTAGGAGGGCCAGGAGGTTCTTATCTGCCGACAACTTCTATGTTTCTATGTAAAGCAGGATAGTTAATCAAACTAGGTCAGCACCAAATTGACCCAGCAAAAGTCATGTCCACGGCCTGAAACTCAGATCGCCAAACACAGTTTTTCCACAGTGGGTAGCAAAATGAGCATAGTGCCTGGCTGCTGGCTGTCTCACCTGGGTGACTCCTGACAGACTCCATGTCCTTTCCGCTTGGTAATTAGCACAGAGGGCTGCTCAGAGGGTCTAAGATATATGGAGCAATGCAGTCCTGGTGAAAACAACAGCCAGCTCCAGGACTGGTGGAAAAACTGCAGGGAGGTGCGGTTTACAGGAATTCTTGCAGCTAAGTAGCCATGCCTTACAGTTCACAGAAGAGCAGGAAATCAGCTCCAATTCATGTCCCCAAGGTACTGCAGGTCTGGAGGTCATGGAGCAGGTGGGATGGCGAATCCCTCACTCAAGCACCCTTGACCCTGATGCTGAATATGAGCACAGTAGTAGTAGTGATTAGAGCTCTTTGGAGGGTTGCAGTTGGAAAAGCTGGAAGGAGGTATGGCATACAGAAATTCCTTTTTTGGAATTCTATTTATCACCTACCTTCCAGGGCATCTATCGGGCTACCCTCACTCAACCTGCAGCTTCTAATTGCCCACCTGAACTGCTCTACCTGACAGTAGCATCGGTGTCAGGACCCTCATCACTCCCAGACCCCTTGGAGAGGCTAAGGATCCCCAGGGAGCAGAGTCACGGACTGTGGCCAGCAATGGGTGAGTGGAGCCTTGGTTCCCAGAGGTCACTGTCACCTCACCCGGCTGGTAGGGTTTTTTTTTCTTATTTTCTCCCCTTGGCTCGGACATGCAATGTATCCAGCTCGGGCATGCATGCTCCCATGCATGCCTGCAGGATCACCGCTGCAGCCAATCCTGTGGTTGCTAGACCTCCAGCTTGCTGTGCCCCCTACTGCTGCCAGGAGCCACCAGAGCCTGAGATCTGGATCTCCTTCCTTCCAGGACAGGATAGCAGTCTTCTGGAAGCTCAGTCCTGTCCTTCCCTGCTGACCCCGTGGCCCGAGCTCGCTCCCAAACCCGGGTCACTGGTGTGGCACAAGCTGTGGCATCCAGTGCCTCAACCCTCAGTGCCACTGGGCCGGTGGCATACAGGAATTCTGGCAGCTAATTGGCTGTGCCTCACAGTCTTTAGAAGAGCAGGAAATCAACTCCAATTCATGTCCCCAAGGTTATGCAGGTCTGGCTGTCATGGAGCGGGGGGGGTGGTGAATCCCACAATAAGGCACCTTCAACCGTGATGCTGAACATGAACACAGCAGTAGTAGTGAGCTCTTTGGAAAGCCGCAGTTGGAAAAGCTGGAAGGAGATGTGGCATACAGGAATTCCGGCAGCTGACTGGCTGTGCCCCACAGTCCTTAGAAGAGCAGGAAATCAGCTCCCATTGGTGTCCCTGAAATGCCGGACCAGTGGCGCAGAGGGATGAGGCTTTGTACACCTTACATCCTGTCACGCCAGCAACCCCAGTTCATGAATGAGCTCGAGTCATTGGGGATTGGCTGTGGGAGAGGGTCGAGCATCCAGAGGTCTGCTCTCCTCTCTTGGGGTGGGAAGGCATGCTGAATCAGGCCCTACCTGCCCCAGGTGGAAGCCTGAGGGTAGCACCAACATGTAAGTGGCACATAGGGAGAGGCCACAATTTCATGGCATGTGCACACCTATACTCACACATGTTCACACTGCCAAAGGAGGAGACCTGGAAACACAAAAAGCAGAAAAAACAGACTGGGCCATGAAGTTCCACCCACCCGCCCCAACCGTGTTGCCACCTCAACCACCAGGATCGATATAGGATTAGTTATTACCAGGTGGGATGAGGATAGCTCTACCTTCTAAGCTCTGCCATGGGGGGGTCTGTGGTGGTCTCTGGATCAAGGTGAGGACCAGGGGAGGTGGTGACCAGTCCTGGGGGTGGCTGGATGGAAAGGAGGTAGCTCACCCGAGTCAGCCGGGAAGAAAAAGCAGTATGAAATTTGTGTCCCTGAGATACTGCAGGTCTTGTGGTTGTGGAGTGGGGGGGGGCAAATCCCACACTGAAGCACCCTCTCACCCCCAACACTGAATCTGAGCATGGTAGCAGTAGTGATTACAGCTCCATAGAGAGTTGCAGGGTGCCAATATTTAAAGCCCTTTTTTCAGATGCAGTCCCTGTGAAAATGACAGCCAGGTCTAGAACTGGAGGAAAAGATGGAAAGAGGTGCATCTTACAGGAATTCAGGCAGCTAATTGGCTGTGCCTCACAGTCCTTAGAAGAGCAGGAAATTGGCTGCAATTTGTGTTCCTGAGGTACTGCAGGTCCGGCAGTTGTGGAGCGAGGGCAGGGTGAATACCACACTGAAATGCACTCTCACCCAGACGCTGAACTTGAGCATGGTGGCTGTAATGATTATAGCTCAGAAATGAGCTTAAGTCACTGTGTTTTGCTTCACTGTAGTTTTCAGTTCAACTGATGTCACTGACTTCTGGAACCGCTCAGCAATTAAACAAAAATAAAAAATATTGGTTGAGGAAAAGCTGCATTAATATGGGGCCCTAAATAAGGACAAATAGGACTATTTCAAAACAGAAACACAAAACAACACACTGTGATGACACAACACACTTCACACGTGCCCAAATTTACATTCATATTAAAAAATGTAAACAACATTCTTTATGTTCCCTTAACTTATTTTTTTCTCGAGAACAAAAGATGGCCACCACATTTGGCTTAGGAATTGCACTGAAAACCTAGTGTAACCCCTCACCCCTGCCTTTTTAGCAAAAATGACAGGTGGCATGCTGTTGAAGCTGACAGCAGTACCTGGTGGGGACTTGGTTCTGGGAGGATGAGGTTACTCGGCACAGGAGACCTGGGTTTGGCTATCTGCACTAGGGGCACCAAGTAAATCTGAACACAGGAAGCAATAACTGTAATGTCCAGAACCAGGAATGAGATTCTACTGTGTGGCTTTTATTCACATCCAAGCTGAACAAACAAAGCATAGACGGACTCTCCACGGGCTACATTCTGGTAATGCAGATTAGAGACAACAGAACACTTTATCACTATTTCCAGCCCTCAGGCTCTGAACCCACCAGGCACACAGCCCGGACTTGCCGCAGATTGGGGTACAGCCTGACTTGTACACCACTTGGGTTTCTCACTGGTCCGGCTTCCCCGCCAGCCACTTGATCCGCTGGTCCATTTTGGGAATGAACCAATTATACTGTTGTGGCTCCCCAAACCACACTAGAGCCTTCGACTCCTAGAGGGAATTTTCCTTCCAATCCCATGTCTGGGTACTTCCCTCATCACTGGCCAAGTGCCTGAGGCAAAGTAGAAATCCACAGAGCAAATCCGTAGAGGTGGACCTGGTCACTAAAGATGGGGGGCCTCCCACCTCCAGCTCCCACAGCCCATACCCGGCCATTTCTCTGGAAACGAAACAATTCCTTTACTGAAAACTTGAAAATGTAGATTCCTGGGTAGACGTATGTCACATCTCCTCTACATATCATTTTCATCCCAATAAGCTCTGGACTTGAACCTACTTTTACTTGTTGGCTAAGCCTATTACTCTAGGCCTCCCACTATCTTAGTAGTTCAATCCCCACATTGTCACACAAGTCCCAGGGTGAAAAAACATAGGCCCTTTCAGGAAGAGCAGACATCACCCTCCGGTTGCAGGTGCCCACAGGCGACTCACAAGTCTTCTTGTTCCTCAAAAGAAACTCTGGAACAAATAGGAAGCTTCTCCATTACTAGCAGAACTAGGGGGTTGCCCCAGGAATTTGCAGGGAACCCTTTCCTGCCCCCATCCCCATAGGGTGGGGGCACTGAGACCCAAAAACAGCGGTCTCCACCACTTCAATTATCTTCTGTGTCTCTCTTTTGGTGGAGACACACACCCTTTTTACCTAAAAGTAGCCCTCTGTCAGGGCTGAGGCTCCAAGAGCCTACACTGAGCTGCTGTGCTGCTTTCACAGCAAGCTCCCAACACCAACTGACTACTGAATCTGTTCAAACCTCCCAATATTCTATTCCAACTCCCTTACTGCAGATTCCATTGTGGCTCATGCAGCTGCGATAGTTCTATTGGTGATGTCATCCCTCAGTCTCAGCTGAGACTGAGAACAGAGTGAGACAGTGTGAAACCCATTTAACTGGAGTTTCCAAGCTGCCTTCCCTGCCTACAACTAGGTCTTATTGGGATTCTAGTAACCCTGTAACAAGGGGTTACACTAGCAAGGGTTAAGATTGCAAAAGTAAAAGAAGCTCATGGTGTGCAGCATAGGAGATACCTAGACAGGTACATTTGACAGGTATGCTAATATTTTTATTAATTGTAGGTGATCTTGTTGACTGGGGACAAGATGGCTGCATGCTGCCCCACTATGCTATGCTTTGCTCTGTTGAGTTTTTCATTTTGCTTGCCGAGAGTTTTTCATGTTTGTATCCTGAGGGCAGGGGAGTTTTTCTCCTGAGTGGGTTGCATACCTTCTGGTGTCTGCCTCGGAGTTTGTAGCTTTTGCCGGACGAGTATGTTCTTGGTGTCCTTCAAGTGTGGGAGAGATGACCAGATCTAAGAAAACATGCGGACAACATATGGCAGTGCTGAGTGGTCCACACGAGGAGTCTACCACTGAAATGTGGATTAAGAGTGCCTTCAAACAGAGAAGAGAACACTCGAAATTGCAGTGGCACATTCAGTGCTGACAGGCTTGTATAGCCTTTTTAAAGGTATGCTATTGTTGCCTGGGGGACAGGGTTGCTAGTGCTTGTTTCCCTGATAATCCTGATTTACCGCACTTAGTGGAGTGCTCTTTTTGTTTTGATTTAAAAGGTAGCTACATCACTGGAGCTGGAGGAGGGAGAGGGTGATTGTTGAACAAATACTCTGGATGGAGAAGAGGAGTTATGGAATGTATGAAGGACTCCTAAGGTAGAGAGACTGGGATAGCCTCATAGAAAAGTCTACAGAGATTTTTACTATAAGTGAATGGAAATCGGACACAAACACCTAGGAGTAACATGCGGTGAGAAACCAGAAAACAATACTTGCTTGTAGGGATTGATCTGAAAACTTTCTATATGGCGGTATCGCTTTGATTTTATTTCACATTTCAACTTATTCTTTGCCTTGGATCTTGGTGTTACAATATACTGATTTAAATTTATTGAATGGAGATTATGAACTCCCCTGTTTAAAATGATACCTTGTGTGCTGACCTGTAATTAGGTTTTGACTGATTTTGAATGGTCTTGGAAAGCTTTATGAAATATATGTCCTGGAGCTCTGCCACACTTTTTGCCCCATAGTCAGCTTGAATATTTAAGCGTACTGCTATCTTTGATTTACCTACAAGTGACTTCTTTAAGAAGATTGTTTTCTGAAGGGACCTTTGTGAACCCTTTTAAAAATATAGCTTATTCAACAAAAGAATGACTGAAGCATGAACATTTTTTTTCTGGCAATTGAAATTGGCACTCACCTAAAGTACTGCTGAAATAAAATTACTTAATTTATTAAGAAGATAGAGGAGGCAAGAGACCTGCTACTGAATTTTTAAATGACATGGACACCTGGAGTGCAACATAGGATACCCCAGCTAACTTTTATGTGGATGAAATTGCATGTTTTTGAAGTTACAGTTTAACAAAAAACTTAAATACTTTATTTGGCACCTGTACTTTTGAACTTGGTCCTCTGATTTGCAAATGGGCAAATTATTCTACTAGTTGCATTTAATTTGATCATTACACCCAGCTGACTATGATGATTACTGGTACAGACTAAAAGATTACAATTTTAAAGGGACTGTACACATTAAAATCAATTAAAATATGGACTATCCTAGCTCAGCGCAATATAATAATATAACATGGACTTTTGCATTTAAAATTGTATTTGTGTACTTTATGTATTATTAAGACAGCCATTGAATAAACTCGTATTTATATCTAAATTTTCTGATTCATGATCAGATTAGCAGGAACACAAATGTATCTGTCTAATTAGTCATAGGAACATCTGCTATGATTTCACATAATGGCAAATTAGTTACTTTTGAGGATGATGGCTGTCGTCAGAATGGGATGCCTTATTAAGGAACTTTAAAGGCGCTGTCAATCCCTTAGGCCTCAAATTGTCCCTAATTTAAAAAACAGATTTTTTGATTGTTTGCATTTTATAAAGACCATTGATGCAGCTGGTAGTTTGATTCAGATCCCTTTTTTTCTTTTAAAGAGTGAAAAACTGCCAACTAAACTGGTGTTACCACATCAAAACATGTTTGTTTACATTTCTTGATCAGCTCCCACTGCATCTTTCCTGGACTCAGGAACACCCCCAACACAATCCAGCCACTCTTTATGCATTGGAAGTAGCAGAGACTATTGTATCATGAGTGGCTGCACTGTTTGAGGGTGTTTTTACTGTTCTGAAAGTGTGCAATAAGAGCAGTTCAATGATTTGAAGCAAAACAAAGCAGGGCATAGCTATACATTGCCTCGTATTTTGGTTCTAATAAGCAAGGAGACAGATAAAACAACCAGCAACATCTATCAATTTTAGAGAAGGTAAGCAATCATAAAATGTGGGGTTTTACCTAAAAATGATACAGTATGTTGCAATAAAGGTTGACAGTGTTCCTTTAAAGGACATAATGCAATCAGTTCTGGGGGACGTGAAGGGTATCCTGAGGAGTCTCACTTTTCTTACTATTATCATATCTCTGTTGATGGACATTAGGAGACACCAGGGAAGTTTGGGATAAGTTGTAACCTGTCAGTTTATGTCGGATAACAGGTCTGTATGGAGTATAAAATAACCAGCCATTCACTGTAGGCATCATTCATAGGATCCTATATTTAATGCCACAAGGATCTGCCAGAAAGAAATACCTGCTGGGCAGTCGAAAACAAGGGTATGGAGCAGCATGCACTGAATGGTACCCTGAGGGTATTCCCTATGTTCTCAGGTTCCACTGGCCAAAAGACCATACAGGTTGGCATATTTTGGATCTAATGGACACAGTCTGCTATTTTTGTCAAAGCTGTGCTGGGGCCCTAGGGTCATGAGTGAATGCAAGTCATTGTATCAGGAGGCAGGCCAGGCTGGAGTAGCTTCCATGTGAGACTGGCTAGAGAATAAGACATATGAGGATAGACATGGAGTTTGGATGTGTTCAAGTTTGGAAAAGGAGAAGAAGCTAGATAATGTATAGGTTGTCAAAGGATCATGACAGAAAGCTGAGATTAGACTTGGAATTTTAAAGGTGGGGAACTTCAACAACAGGACATGGCCAAAGCTTCAGGGAGGTCAGGGTTAGAGGGACCACAGAAAATATGTTTACACTCAGAAGATAGTAGGGGTGGAGTGGAATGGACTACCAGAAGCCTTGGTATATGCAGGAAGCTTGCAAGAGTTTACGCCTTGGTTCAGACAGGCACACAAATGAGAAGGATCTAAATATATATCACTGTTGAGAAGAAGGAGATAGTCTTGATGGGGCCACATGCCAACTAATGTCTGATATTGATATTCTGATAGAGGGTACTGAGCTGCATGGCTTTCATGTTCTTCTGCTGGCCAACCAAGAAATTACATTGGTATTGTCAATTAAGGCAACCACCCGACAACTTTCCAGGAGGAGGAAGGGTGCAGTCATGGCTACTCCAGTAATCAGAAAGGAGCAGCTGTAGCTACTATGATAAACAGAAGGGTGCTGCCATGACTATTCTGATAATCGGAAGAGTGCAGTCATGGATACTCTGATAATTATGGTAAGGACAGGGAAAACAAATCAGCACAAAAAAATGAGTACATGGAGTACTACAATATTCCTGTATTTTTCTACCTGGCCACATTTCTTCCAAGGATATACCCTGTTCAGGCATGCATTTTTTGTTCCCTCCAGCCCCCAGTGACTCACCAGCAGCACAACATTTTCTCTTGGCAGGGGCTTTTGGGAATGAGTGGTCCTTCCACCCTCTGAGGCAGTCCATCGGTGGACCAGGATCCAGGGTCTGCACGCACTAGGACCCAGGGAATCCCAGAGGCCCAGACTTTCATTTAGATGGATCTTTGTTTTTCTGCCTTATAGGTCTCTCATACCTCCCCTGGCATGAGTACAGCCTTTCTACTGGCCTCACACACCCATAGCACATCTCCTGTGGCAGGAGTAAGCTCCCTGCTGTAGTTACTGTAATGCTGGAGCTCACCGCATGGCAGCTACTCCAGCCTGGCCTGCCTCCCGATGCAACGATTCACATTCACTCATGATCCTAGGGCCCCCAGCACGTTGGTACAATCTACTGATGCTGGACCATCGGGGTGGTCCTGAGTACTCCAATACTACAGCCAGACCTGGCTATGCTCATATAATGACAGAGTAGTTTGGAGAGGGTTAAATAACACTTTGGAGTTTCAAACTAAATGTACATGTTCTTTTCTAACAATTCAGTACCACTGCAAATGTTTAGTCAACTGATGGCTGCAGATCCCTAGTGTCATCTGATAGTTTGGGAGTGGTTCCAATGAAGCAGGCTGTTGTAAGGGCATGTTAACACCCTGGAGGGACAGCACTGCTATTATCTATAAAATTTCAATGCAGATATAATTACCTGCTGTTTGTTGCCTTGACTGAGCAAAATATGTTTTGTTCCTGATAACTGTGACACAATAAGATGATGTGTTATCCAAGAAGTATATCTATAGTATATGAGACAAAGAATCTCTGTGCACAAGCACTGAGGCAATGGTTACCCTAAAGGGCATTGGCCGGGAAGCCAAGTTTCTAAGAAATACAAAATCACACATGCCCCCATAATGCAAAGCATCATGGACTGCATATGCAAATCACCACAGAATATTTTGTTGGTTCAACTTTAAGCAAAAATGCATGGTGCCAAAAGGCCTCTCACACAGTTTGCAAAGGGTGCCAACAGAAGACATAGACACATATTTCATCCTACCAGGACTCATCAGTGTTCCTCATCTGTTTGACACCCCAGTGGAATGAACCAGCTACCCTAAGATGGTCTATCTGGGTTATGTTGTGGTGAACCCAATTAAAACAAAAAACAAGTTAAAAGACAAAGAACCTCTGTGCACAAGCACTGAGGCAATGGTTACCCCAAAGGGCATTGGCCGGGAAGCCAAGTTTCAAAGAAATACAAAATTACTCATGCCCCCATAATGCAAAGCATTGTGGACTGCATAGGCAAATCACCACAGAATATTCTGCTGGTTCAACTTTAAGCAAAAATGCATGGTGCCGAAAGGCCTCTCACACAGTTTGCAAAGGGTGCCAACAGAAGACATAGACACGTGTTTCATCCTACCAGGACTGATCAGTATGCTTCATCTGTTTGACACCCCCGTGTCTATAGTATATGGTTCAGTGTAGCTCTGTATGAAAATCTATACACCATACCTCTCAACAGTCCCCAATTTTCAGGGACGTCCCTGATTTTGCCTCAAAATTTTACTCTGTCCCTCCTAAAATATGTGTTTCCATGGCTAAACAGTGGGGATTGTAAGTACAAAATAATGTCAAGCATTAAAGTTACAGACTCCTTGTTCTTTAGAAAGTGCATTTTACACTAAGGCCCATATTCTACCAGCTTTTTGGGTGGATATCTCTAATTTTAAAGATGTGTCCCTGATTTTGGTACTTTGTCCCTGCTTTTGAAGCCTTGTCCTGATTTTTGAGGCAGGAGGCTGAGAGGTATGCCATATACTTCCAGATGCTGTTGTGCCACAGTAGTGATGTCAGAATTTGATGTACCCCAGTAGTGATGTCAAAAATGTTGTTGTACCAGAATGACTACTGTATGTCACTACTGTGGTACAACAGCAAAGAATCTTGTGTCTATTAGGATTCCTTATGCTTATCTATACTGCAGATTCCTCATAATGAAATTATACTGTAGCAAGACTGAAAACACCCCAAGCAAATTATTTGTTAAAACATGAAATACTGGAAATATTGCCAGCTCATAAAGCCGTTACTTACATCTCATTAAATGTTCTTACTCTTATCTTATTGTTTGCACTGTTTTGTTTCTATTTGACAACATTTCAAGACAGAGGTGGAAAGAAGGTAAATGAGTTAAGGCAAACATATTCAGTAACCATAGATAGCAATTCTCATGTTTCCATCTTGGGCTAAGATGTCAGTGTCAGTGGCTGAACAGGTAGCACACTCACCTCTGAGGCTGGGAGATCAGAATGCAGTGGGTTCTATCCCCCACACCAGGCACTTGGGTTAATATCCCAATACTGACACTGCAGCATGAGGGAGGTGCTGCACTCCTGAGGTGTCGTCTTTTGGATGAGACGTTTAACTGAGGTCCCATCTGCCTGTTCTGGTGACAGTTCAGGTGGAAGTTAAAGATCCCATGGCACTTCTCGAAAAGAGTAGGGGAAATTTGTATTAGTATTCAAAACCAAACCAGAGATAAAATACAATACAAACAACGGGGGGGGAACAAAAACAGTACATGAAAGACTTACTGAAAATATAAAAAGAAATATTGAAACTATGTATACACAACGGTGAACACATACTGACTGGGAGAAAACATATCCCACCCAATCAATTCCTTTCCAAAGGTGGGTACAAAACTGAGCTCCCAACGAAAGTGCTTTCAGTCTGATACACTGAATCCAATTCTGCTTGAACATTAAAAAGAATATCATTCATGGTAACTTTGCAGTTTTGTAAAACCTCTGACACCTTGTGTGCCAGATTGCCCATTTCAAGCATGCCAAAATAACAAAACAGTACTTTTGTGCCAACAGTTCCAAGGTGCAGGTAGTTGACCATACACTAAATGTCATAGGTCATCGCTAGAACCTGGTGGTATTCCAAAGGCATCCAAAGCTAACCAAAACCTTGTATAAAAGCACATTCAAAGAAAAGATGTCATAGATTCTACCTTGTCAGGACAATCCATGAAATTGCACAGTTGATCTTGTAGTTGTTTGTGCTTATGGTTCCCCCGAATATTCAATTTATCATGCCCACACATCCACATTGTATCTTGTATTTTCTGTGGTATCCTAACATCTAGCACACATCCTAGTAAAAGTGAAATATCAACCGTGGGAGGAACATTAAAAACGTAATCCTCCAGGTAGCATCTCTCAACTATCTTTCTATAAAACTGTTTTTGGGACGCCGTAACAACCCACATTGACTCCAACTTCCACATTCTAATATCTTTTAGACTGATCTGTACTGGCAATGGAAGCTGAAGTTCATCTCTATGCCATTTTCCTCTCCCCAAGCCATAAGAAAACCCTGTGCCCAAAAGGACATAACTATGGGACCCACCCTCGACTGTCTCAGCAAAAGGGGTACGATGTTCATGAAAAAAAATTCCCAAAAAGAAAACACAAAGGCTGAACCATATTTAAACCACCATCCTTCCAAACATAAACATAGAAACATAGTTGATGTGCAGAAAAGGTCTGCAAGGCCCATCCAGTCTGCCCATTCTTTTTCTACTTTATGAATGTGCCATTGGCCTTTGCTCTGTCAATGCCCTATCTATTCATACTCATCTGTATTGCTCCCTTATGCCTATCCCATGCCTGTTTGAAGCCCTGCACTGTATTCATATCCACCACTTCCTGAGGTTGGCCATTCCATGCATTCACCATCCTTTCTGTAAAAAAGAACTTCCTCACATTACACCCTAACCGGCCTCCCTCTACTCTCATACTGTGTCCTCTTGTCCTTCTATTTTTCTTATATTGAAACATTTTAGACTCTTTCACCTTATTAATGCCCTTAAGGTGTTTGAATGTTTCAATCATATCACTTCTCTCCCTCTTTTGTTCTAGGGTATACATATTGAGCTCAGTTAATTTGTCCTCATGTGTTTTCTGATGCAGTCCCTGCACCATTTTGGTTGCCCTTCTCTGGACTACCTCAATTTGGTTAATGTCCTTGTGAAGGTGTGGCCTCCAGTATTGCATGCATTACTCCAGATGGGGCCTAACCAGTGTCTTGTATAGAGGGATTATTACCTCCCTCTTACAACTTGTGATACCCCGACTAATACACCCTAACGTCCCTCTAGCCTTACCTACTGCTTTAGTGGTCTGCTTGGATGATTTCAGGTCATTGGTGATTCTGACGCCCAAGTCTCTTTTTTTCCCTTGTGACTGCCAGTAACTCCCCTTCCAGCCTATAGGTGGCTTCAGGGTTTCTTTTCCCTATGTGCATAATCTTGCACTTCTTTGTGTTAAACCCCATTTGCCACTCTTCCGACCATTTTGCTAGTTTATCCAGATCTCTTCTTATTCTGCCCACTCCATCTGGATCATCTACTCTGTTGCAGATCTTGGTGTCATCTGCAAAGAGACAAGCCTTACCCTCCAGTCCATCTACAATGTCACTGATGAAGATATTGAAGAGGACTGGCCCCAGGACTGATCCCTGAGATACCCCACTTGTGACTTGCATCTCTTCTGACTGTATACCATTTACACCACTCTCTGTTTTCTGCCCGACAACCAGTTTGCCACCCAGTTGACCAACGTCTGACCCACCCCGAGACTAGCTCGATAGGTATGGCTTCTTTTCACAGGATTCAAACGACTTCCCCAAGAGAAAGAAAAAAATAAACCCATCACCTTGGTATGCCTCTTAAAGGGGAGGGCAGAAACATGTGAAATATACAAAAACAGTGGAAGTATATAGGACTTCAACAAAAAAACTATTTTCTTCCTCGTCATTTTCCACTTTTGAATTTTCATTTGAGCTGCATCATATACAGTATCCCAATTACTTTGTACTACTTCCTGTGACCACCCAAAAATTCCCAACACTTTTATATTATCCGAGTGTATTGGTATATCGAACTCTACAGCAATCTGTGCCCTCCCCAGTGCCATTCCTTGACTTTTGACTGTATTGATTTTAATACCAGTGACCGACCAGTGCTGTGCAAACACCTGGAAGACCTTCCTGCCAGAAAAAAGATCCTGTACCAGTAGGGTACAGTCATCTGCATATGCAGTAAGTTTTACCATAGTACTCTCCGATTGATGTTGAATTGGGGAAATTTGATCATGTTCAGTAATACATTGCAGCAAGGGATCCAGACCGAAAACCTACAACAAAGGGCTGAGGGGACACCCTTGCCTTACCCAATTATTCAGATTCATAGAAATACCAAAATGACCATTAATCAAGGGTCGTACTGTAGCTTTAGCATATAGTAGATGAATTAAAGCTATAAAACCAGTTGGAATACCAAAGGAAGCAAGGCAATCCCAAAGATAGTTATGTTTTAAAGCATCAAAGGCTGTTTTTTGGTCTACCGAAAAAAGATATCCATCCAAATTCATCTGCATCCTTTGTTCTACAATTTCTCTAATTACAAGAAGGTTCTGAGTGATATTCCTCCCAGGTATGGCACATGTCTGTGCTTCACATATGACCTCTTTGCTGCTGTTGCCAGGTGGATAGTCAGAATTTTTAGAGCAGCTTATAATCTGATGTTAAAAGACTTGAAGGCCTCCAATTATGGATGTCTGCGCTGTCACCCTTTTATACAAAAAACATAATCCCATCCGACATACTATGTCCCAGCTGATTCTCTGTCACAACTGCCTGAAAACTGCTGTTAAAAGCGAAGCTAGCTGGTCACAAAAATTTTATAAAATTAATTTGTGATTCCATCTCCACCGGGTGAAGTATTCAGTGAAAGACTTCCTATTGCCGTCCTCACCTCCAGTTCAGTAATGGGTGAAACCAGCTGGGCTGCAACAGTCGATGAGATCTTGGGTAACTCAGTCGTTCCCAGAAGACTATCAGGATCCATGTCTCCACCGACTCAAAATTTTTCTGTAATATATTGCTGTACAACCTGCAGCATGGAGGGAAGATCCTTTACTAGATTCTCATCAGAATCCTTTATAGCTGTCATTACTCTCTTTTCCACCTTGTCTGTCTGTATATCAAAGGGGTTTACCTCCTTTCTTGTCCCCTGGGTAGTACATTTCTGATGGAAAGCAATGTGTTTTTCTCAGTCCTGATGATATGCATACATTTGCTGCTTAACCTCAAAAATTTTATGTGAACAGTCCACCCCTGCTTCATTCATTAAAGTTACTAGTTTAAGAAACTTGGCCCTTAGGCCCAAATATGTTTCTTTTACTACCCTTTAGAGAGTTTAATGAACAGCTCCTTCAGGTCAAGTTTTGTGTCCTCCCACCATTCCACAAGACGAATATAAAGAAACCGAATTTCATGCCTTACTTCTAACAGTACCATGATGTCATGTTGAAACAAATCAGACTGTAATAAGGAGTTCAGTTTCCAGTATCCCTTTTCAATAGCTGTTTCCTGTGTCACACCTAATAAAATTCCTACAGCAAAGTGGTCAGAGGTCTCAAACTGGACCACTCTCATAGAAACCTCCTGCGTTCTCCTGGATAAAAAACAGAAATCACTTCTGGTGGAAAGTTTTCCCTTGTAGTATGTATGAGTCAGCGTAAAAGCTACTATGTCATAAACGTCTCCAAGGTTGGTTCTTTTTAAAATGTAATGTAACAAATTTGTGTCACAGTATGTTTTTCCTGGTTTTCTACCCCAGTCTCTTTCAGAGAGCCCACAGTTAAAATCTCCACCCCAAAGAATCACCTTAGAGGAGCTTAAGTGGGGCTCAATACATCACAAAACAGTCGTCCTCTCTGCCTTATTTTGAGGAGCATAAAGGTTTATCAACTGATAAGCCAACCCTTTTATTACCACATCCATCACCAGTGCCCTACCAGAAAGAACATCAAGAACCCTCAACATTTGAAAATCAATCCCTCGAAACATGATCCTGCGGCCTGAACACTCATCCTCATCCACCGACCAAACTGAAGGTTCCCATCGCCAATCCACCCAGGCTTGATCTATGTGTGTGAGTGTGTGTAGTCTGGTATCCTGTAAAAAGATAATGTTGCCTTGTTCCATGGCCAGTTTTGTGAAAGAGACCAGACGTTTTTCCCTTGCATGAATGCTATTCACATTCAAAGTTAAGAGGTGTATAGGCAGCATTAAATAGAAAAGGAACACCAACATTTCAAATATCAGTCAAAGTCAATCAAATCATTTCCTTTTTTTCCATTTATTTGTCTTAATTTTCTCAGCTGGTACCATGTCTCCCACTCCTTCCTGTTGAAAGGAGGCCATAGAGGAGACTTCTGAACCACCCTCTGAATCTATGGATTCAGTATCCATAAGTATGTCATAGGAATTCTGGGTGGGTATGGATTCTTATTCCAGGCCTTTAGTAGTAGAAGCCGAAATCTGTACTAGAGAACATGAACGAGTCACTGTCTGAAACGAGATTTCTTCCATAGGTGCCGGGGGAGGCATCACAGGAACCTCTGCTGGAACTGGCAGTGGGCCAGCCTCTGCCACCGTGGAAAAGTGTACAGATTCTGCAGAAGGCACAAGGTTCCTGCGCTATGAAGGGGGTTCTCGATGGGACATTGGAGGGAGAACCACCCGGGTTGAACTAGCACCGGAGGCTGAGGTGAAACCATGGAGGAAGAGTCCTTCTGTACCTCCTTAGCAGGAACGCCAGTGGACTGGGACTGGGATGGAGCTTTCAGAGCCGAGATTTGTGACATTAATTCTGTCATTTTCATGTGCTCTTTTGGCAGATGCCACATATACATTGTGCTCAGCTCTTACAGCAGTATCCAAGCTATTGTGGGAAGCCCATGGACAGGCATGGAAGGTGTGACCTGTGTCATCACATAGATTGCATTTAACTGGGCTAGGTTAGTGGATGCTAACATGTCCCAACTCCCCACAAGACCCACATTTTAGCTTGGTGCAGACATTGCTTAAATGACCAATGTCACCACACCAGTAACATGCCCATCACTGTCCCAGGTAAAACAACACTCTCCTATCACACCCCCCAAAAAAACAGCTCAGCAAATGCCTAGTTACTCCATTCTCCTGTTTCAAAGTAACCTTGTACCACCAGCCACATGTCCATAGGTGTTCATAATCAAGTATAGGTTCTGGAGTGCCTGAGATAGTACAATGTTGTTTCAGCCAGCAGGTAATGTCTGCCACATTCACCCTTTGTTCCGAAATAGAACAGTTATTCTTTTAAAGGCAGGTTTCGGCAAGGGAATGGCAACAAAAGGTCTCCATAAGGCAGTGTTTTTAAGTAACAGATATTGTTTCCAAAACCGCTCTAGACCAGCTGGATGCTTAAAGTTAATGTCATAGCTACTATCTCCTGGCATGTGAATGAGTGCATAGATCTCATACACAAAGTACTTCATACTGGTTTTTAAAAGAGCTCTCCCAACAAATAAATGATCTGGAATATCTTCCATGTTCCCTCTGTATCTAAGGCGCACAGCATTTCTGCGTGCTGCAGGCTCTGAAGCCAATTTCACAGTTTCAGAAAACAAACGTTCTTTAACATTTCTTTGCCGTACATTAGTCTGTTGACCACCTTCCCACGCAGAGGCAACCTGGTGGGCTGATTTATTGGCTTCCTCCAGTTGTTCAAGACTGAAAGTAATGATAGGCCCAGCAGAGTGCCGAGACTGAGAGCCAGAAGCCAAAACCACTAATGGTGATGCCTGTATAAGGGCTTTGGCATGTTCTCCTTCTAAATCCATGATCTCATGCAATAATTCAGATGGGGTTATATGTTGTGGAGATACACTCCCCTCAGTTCCCATGGGTGAAGTGGCTGAAGTGATGCAGATTTTGCTTCACCAGACCTATGCTCTGAAGAGGGAGCAGGGTCAGAAAAAGTAAACATTCCTTCCTGCTGTGGAGGAGGGATGGCAACCCATCCTTCCTTATGCTCTGACCAACCTGCCCCAATAAGAGTCTCCTGCACCCACACAGGAGATTCAGACACAGGGTTAGGGGCATCAAGAGGGGGAACAGTAGGAACTGTAGCTATAGATTGTGCAAGTTCTTTAGGGGCAATCTTGTCTTTTTTTCTTTGTTTGCCTGCAAGTATTTTGGCCGCTGCAGCTGTTGTTTTGGATCCACTCGCAGACACCCCAATGGAAAACACTACAGCCTGTGGAAGTGTTACAGGGTCTTCCAGCACCCCCTTTCCTGCAGCTGAGTTCATACTGATATTAGTTTCCACCCTTGCTGTGTCCCTTATTACTGTTTGTCCCTTGCAAACCCCATCAATGTCAGGAGTCTCCTGCTCCCTTTTGCTCCCATCTGGAGCCAAATCTGAATTCAAAATCGGTACCTGTGGCTCTGGAGAGCTTCCTGTTGCCATAGAAGCCAGTCCTTTGTCTCTGCTGTCCCCATCCGTGTCATGGGGAACCTCTTCATTGCTACCCGAGCCCAATCCAGGTGGGCCTCCTGGCCCATTCCAAAATCCGTCCCTCGGTGTCTGAGAGCCCTCTCAATATGTTTCCTTCTCTCCAGTGGTTGGTTTTCTACTAAAAAAAACATCAGAACAAGAGCCTCTGTGGTGACACCTTCCAAATCCTCCTCCATACTGCCTGCAGCATTTTGTACCACATCCGGTCGTACTGCTGCCGTTGCAATGACCATAGCTGCAGTGCCATCATGATTGCGCTCCATTCCTACGTCCAGATCCATAGGTAAGGCCTCTGAGAATCCTAAGACAGAGGAGGAGGCCCTCTCCTCAGCTTTACAGACATCCTGCACTTCCATCAGCACAGGGAAGACTGGCCTGTCAGCACCAGTCACAGCGCCCTCTAGCAATGAGTAGGGGAAGGTTTTTATTAATAAACAGTACAATAAATTAGGAAACAGTAATACAATTTTTGTAAAACAAAATGCAAAATAAAAAAAAGAACAAAAGGACATATCAATAATAATCAATAACTTAACAAAAAAAAAGAATAATGATTCAACCAATTTCGTCTTTAAAAAAGGAACCTCTTTCCACCTCAAAAGCCAGACATTATTGGGCAAATAATTGCATTCAGAACCACAGTGCAACAACAAATCATGTTCAATATGGTGAAGAACTTCAAGTGGCGAGTGATACAACTGACTGAGAGTAAGGTGACATCTGGCTTGCCATAAATGAAACTTAAACATGGCAAACAGGAGCCTTAATACACCTATATCAAATAAAGTAGAATGCAGCAAAAAAAAAACACAACTTCTAGATATGTAACAGCCCGCCAGAAAGGCTGGCTCCAACGAGTCAAAAGAGTTGACCAGAAATCTTGCACAAAGGGACAGGAAATGAAAAAATGGGACATTGTTTCCTCCTGATTAGTGCAAGTATCCCTCGGACAAACTCTTTCAGTAACCATCTTGTGCTTTAAATTCCCCCTAACACTGACCCGTCCATGACAACTAAGCCATAAGACATCCTATAATCTAGGTGGGATCTGTTTATCTACCAAACTTTTGAGGAGAATATCAACAGAACCATCCGAAACATCCTTAAAAGCGGGGACTATGGAATGCACAGTAGTTTGCAAGATACCATAAATATATTTGCGAGGTTTGCAATACACTTGAGCCAGAGGCAACTTCCATTTATTAAGCTTCGATATCACAGGCCTAATATAATTCAGGTAGTTAGAAGTGTGTAATTTTTCTGGCTCAAATTAGGCCAGTCTGAGGACAATCTAGGTAACCAATTATAAACAAAAAGTACCCATAATACAGTTTGTGGGCGACAAAGGTCTATTAAATTCCAATGAAAAAAATACTGTAGAAAAATTAAATTGGATTCACACAATTCAAACTGCCCTGTGCAACTGGACGATACAACACATCTCTTTTAATGGGATTTAGGCGACTCCCCCAAATAGTATGAAAAAAAAAGACCCAATAAAGTGGCTTCCAATACTAAAGGAACGGGGTATACTGCACTAAGGTATAAAAAATGAGGGAGAAGCAAAGTTTTGGTAATTGAAACCTTTTTCTTCTTAGTTTGTTGCCATGATTTCCATAACTTAATTCTGGACTTCATTGCTTTAATTTTGGCAGACCAATTTAGTAACACATTATCACCTTTACCAAAATCAGTGCCTAAAACTCGGACTGAGCCCAGTATAACAGGAATTCCTTTCAACTCCCTAACCTCAGGAATGTCAGAATGCAGTGGATATAAAAAAAAACTCTTTACTTTATTAAGGGAGGAACCTGCAACATCTGAAAAAGTAGAAAAATGACACAACACGTTCTCACCAGAGGGCAAATCAGAAACAAAAACACAAACATCATCCACATAAGCCAAAATTTTGGCCTCGAGGGTACTATGAGGGAAACAATGCAAAGATTCATATATCTTGGGCAATAGTACTGTAGGAGCGGGTCCAAACTAAAACATAGAGTAAAGGACTTAGAGGGCAGTCTTGTCTCACCCCCCCTACGAATAGGGACATATGAACCCAAGTAACCATTCACCAAGGGCAAAGCATAAGCATGTCTATAAAGTAAATCAATCCAGGTTATAAAGTGGTCAGAACACCATAAGTACGTAAAACCTGAAACAAATAACAATGCGGAACCTGGTCAAAGGCCCTTTCTTGATCCATGGACATAAGAAAACCCTTTATAGCATCGGCATTACCTAGTTCAATTAGTTCCCTAAGCAAAAGGAGATTAGTATAGATGGATCTACCCGGCACTGAACAGGATTGATGTAGAGAAATCAAGTGTGGAGCTATGGTGAGTAATCTGGCATTCATATCTTCATTAAAATTTTACAATCCGTATTGAGGAGACTTAAAGGTCTCCAATTGGAGAGTAAAGTCCTATCACCTTTTTTATATAACAACATCTGAATCGAAGTACAGAAATGGAAATCAATAGTTTGTTGTTGTAAAACCCAATTAAACACTACTGCGAATATGTCATAAATCAAAGTACTACAGGATTTATAAATTCTGCGGTTAAACCATCTATACCAGACGCTGTGTTGTTCCGTAAATTGGAAACTTCCCTTTTAACTTCATCCACCCTGATAGGTGCAATTAAAGCCTGAAATAGCAAATCGGCAAGGAGCAATATGGAGAGGAAAGGAATTTCTCTGCACCAGAGTTATCCCTGGAGATGCAGCATATAAATCTGAAAAATGTGAGGAGACTGCCTGCAAGATATCTGGAAATACCGTAACCAGTACCAGCAGTATTAATTACTCCGTATAAGGTGATCTGCTGAACGCTTATGACTACAATCCAAAACATCTCCCAAAGCAGATTTATTAGCAGAACAGACCCTATGTTCATGCAACAGAGAGGTAGCTCTAGTATATTGTAAAGCAGCCATTTCCTTTTTAACATTCTGTACCTGTGCCATCAAAGATAAACCTCGTGAATGTATAGCAGAATATAAGGTTTCCAACTACATATGTAAAGACACATATTTCTTATATTTAGTCACTGAAGCATATTTAGACTTTTTTTTAGCCAGAGAAGAGATTTCAGATTTAGTGAGAAGCCACCAACCCAATAAATCCTCAAAAAGTCCAGACAGTGACATATGAGCTTTCAACAACTCATGAATTTGGGCCAAAAACCTGTCATTGAGTAGCAATCACGAATTCAGTTTCCGATATCCCAGCCCCAATTTTGCATGAGGGCCCACCCCTACTGTGGCAGTTACCACCATATGGTCTGAAATCTCCACTGGGATGGTTTGAGCCTTAATCACCTTCAGTGCTGCAGAGACAAAAAGAAAATCAATCCTAGTGGATAAGGAGCCTTTAAAAAAAGTACGCCCACCAGTAGGATGACAAACCCTATAAACATCTTGAAGATGTCCCTGAGTAACAAAGTGATTGAGGCAATGTGTATCACAAAAATCTTTGTCAGTCTGGGCCCCCCTGTCAGATTTATGCACAACATAATTAAAGTCACCACCCCATATGAGAAAGCGTGACCTGAACAAAAAAGGCCGCACCTCCCGAAATAGGTCCACTCGACCTTTCTTTGTAACTGGTGCATAAATCACAAGTAATCTCCAAGTGGTATGTAAATATGTAAAATCCAATATTAAAGCCCAACCCATAACCAGCTCAACCAATTTAGTAACATGAAATCCATCACCCCGAAATAACAACCCAACACCACTACAAGTGTCCAATCCTAAAGAAAAAAAAGAGGGACCCCATCGCCAAAGCCTCTTGGCCACAGTAACCAAAGAAAGGGTATTGAGACAGGTATCCTGAATAAGGCAACTGTCACATGCCAAATCATTAAAAAACTGAAAAGTAAGCAGACGCCTATGAGCATTTTTAACACTGTTCACATTGAGGGTGGCAACAGTGAGGTGAAATGCCGAGGCCATGAAAATGGGGGAAAAAAGAAAAAAATGAACTACTATCAAGTAACCCTTTCCTTTCTAATACTTCTTCAGGGTCTCACCACTGACTGCAAGGGCCGAGTATCAGTGTGCAACTCCTTAGATTTATCAATCTCAGAATCAGAGGATACCATAGGTTGTGAGGAGGTATCAGAATCAGCATCCATATCTGAAGACTGTGCGTGGCAGGACAGGACATCAAATTTATTACATAAGGGAAGAGGGCCACCAGGATAAGACGCTTTAGCCAATTTGGCTCTACCTGTAGTCCCGCTTCTTTGCCTGAACACTAGGCTCAGGAGGAGGCATTATAATGGTATCCAGATTTGTTTCGGGGACTAACACAGGAACACCAGGGACTAGGGTAACAACAGAAGGGGGGTGTGGAGGAAAGATCCTGGACAAGTGGTCGAGGCATGTCCTGTAAAGGAGGCTCAGGGAAGGTTCAGCTGACAAAGCCACCATCAGGGGAGCAGGTACTGTAACTACAGGGCCTAAAGGGGAATCAGAAACCACCAGAACAGACAAGGAAAGGATTTTGCAGTAGCAATATCATTTTCTGAGCATTGAGAAGGATTGCATCCTGGTCTGGGCTATCCTCTTTGTTATGGGAAGCCCAAGGACATGTTCTAAAACCATGATCCAAGTCCTCACAGAGGTTATACTTCAGCTCAGAGTACAATCTGCACTAGCATGGCCAAAAGATAGACGAAGGGACACCACAGCCTATCACAGGCTGCACTGAGATGGGAAGGGAGCCACAGTTAAAGCAGGTATGAGGTTGCCCCACATAGAAGCAATGCCCCCGTTCCCTACCCAGAAACAAACTATTTGGTAAGTGAATTGGACCCATATTAGTATGTTTAAGTCTCATTCTATAACGCCAACCTCCAGTCCACAAATGTTCAGAGTCAAATATAGGTTGAGGCAACCCCAAGACATCACAGCGTTTAGTCAACCAATGTGTAATATCACTAGCTGCCACATTCTCATTCTGAAACAATATGGTTACATTTTTGATAGATGGTTTGGTAAGCGGGACAGCCCTAAAAGTTATTCACAACTCAGTGTATTTGAGAATATCATATTTTGTCCAAAAGCGGTCTAATCCGAGGGTCTGAAAGCTAATGTCATATAAGGAAGAACCTGATACATGAACTACTGCAAAATTTCATTAGTAAAACCCAGATTCTTTCAAAAGTGACTTTCCCACATAGAAACGGTCAGGGCTATATCCAGACCCCCAATATATTGAAGGCGCACCACATTCCTTCGCTGAAGAGGAGGGGAGTTCCTAAATGCGTCCCATTTTCTAAAACCTTCCCAATTAGCTTTTAGCCCTTTCCCCAGGGTCAGGAGGAGGGTTTGAGAAGGGTCAGGAGCAGGAGTTCCATGTCCATTTGATCACCCCATGCTGGTCCCTGAGAGCTAGGGCCTTCATCTCCTGATGAGGAGGGAGGCAAGGAAGGAACTTTAATGAGCTGTGCAGTATCCATTTCAGGATGTTGTACATCCTCAGCCATAAATCCAAGTCCAGGTTACCAGGCTGAGAAGTAGGCACAACTACTGAGGAAGACTTCTGTTCGCCACTACCAGGTATCGGACTATGGGCAGGGTCAGGTATCCAATGCCCCGAATCTCCCAGTTTCCATCCTGCATTTCTCAGGGAGGCCTCCAATGAGCTAGGTAGTGGGCTGGTACAAGGTAGTAGCGCGGGAGATGGTGAAACAGGCGATATAGACTGCACAGTGGTAGGTGAGGTACAAGAAGTCAGATCACTCACAATATTGTTAGGTGAAACTGTCGCTGAGTCAAATAGTGGAGAAGGCACATCTAGATCCAGCTCAGCAGGAATTGCAAACTCTGACATTGCACTGTGCAACGCAAGTGTAACTGGTGCAACAGGAGAGAGTTGCCGACTCAGCACCACTAAGGAGCCCGAAGGTACCGCGGCCAAAGAGTAGGCAGGAAGAGTCTCAACACCTCCCAAGTCAGGTGCTTGTATCCGGGACCCAGGAGAAGTAGACTCGAAAGGGCTAGCAGAATCAATAACCACCAATACCTGATTTCTATGTGCAGCATGGAGGGACTTTAACCAGAGTTTATCAGCAGGCAAAAAATTTGACGAGGCAGAAGCAGACTGAATGAGTAGAGACTCCTCAGGTACGTTGGGTTCCTCAGGCAGAGTAGCAAAACCGTCAAATGTTCCCAACACAACAGGCTCCAAAGCTGGACCTGCAGGGCCGGAGCTCTGCACTTCTGCAGGTACACCAGCAGAGTGACAGAGTCTCACAGACAAATCCATGGTCCAACAGCACCCCCACAAAAAGTAGGGGAATTTCCCCGGTGCCCTCGACAAATTTCCCCATTCACTAAAAATACCACCAACAGCTTAATCTAGTTCAAGGTCAGTTGGCATTCATCTGTATCCCCCTTCCCCAGGTCATGCCTGAAAATAAGCAAGAAATTGTCTAGTGCACTTACCCGGTCAACAAAAACTAAATGATAAAGATGAAATCATAGACACCTCTCAAGCTTCGCTTATGAGATCTATGATGTCATCTCACCCCTCAATGGAAAGACAGTCTTGTGTAAGGTTTCCCATACATTATAATACAGCTATATCTATATCTACATCATCTATATCTATATCTATGGAATATATCATGGGCTGCATGAAAATAAAAGATTTATTTTAAATGGCTGGTTATAACCTCTGTTGACCTCAGGAGTGTCGGAGCCCTGAGAGAGGTCTACAGAGGTCATATAGAGGGCTTGGAGCCCCTTTACTTGCACTCTCCATTTCCCATATTCTTAATCTGTCCCTCACCACTGGAATCATTCCCCCAATCTGGAAAGTAGCACAGGTGGTCCCTGTCTTCAAGCAGGGTGACCAGAAATGCATAGAAAATGACCGTCCTATAGCCACCTTCTTGTCTGCTGTCAGCAAGATACTGGAAAAAGTGGTGGAAGTGCAGCTGACAGATTACCTGACTAAATACACCTTACTGTCCCCTGAACAGCATGGATTTCAAAAAGGCCATAACACCGGTATAGCCCTTGCTAAAGTCACATCTCAGATAAGGACTGCCATGGACCATGGCATGTTGTCAGAAGCAATCTTTGTAGACTTCTCTAAGGCCTTTGATCTGGTGGACCACACCCTACTTTGCGCTAAACTTCACTTCCTTGGTGTGTCAGGCCCTGCCCTAAACTGGTTTTCCAATTATCTCATCGGCTCTGAGATGCCATTTTGAATTTAGGTTAAGCAATGGAATCCCTGGACTTCAAAAAGTGCTATTGGAGCCAGTGAGATAATTATCTCACTGGCAGGCTACAGCTTGTTAAGTGCAATAGAGATCTCGGATCCTGCTCCTGTTGTGACTGGTATCCCTCAGGGATCTATCCTGGGCCCCAGCCTATTTTCTCTTTTCGTCAATGACCTTCTTACGGTCCCCATCTATAGTGCCACAACATTTTATGCAGATGACCTGATCCTCCTATCTAGCTTGGGTGATGTCAGTGCCATAAACCACAGTTTATGAGCTGACTTCAAGCTGCAAAATTGGCTCCTGACAAACAAGCTTGTGCTAAACATAAAGAAAACACAACTCATGCTTTACGGATCCTCTGCCAATCTCAAGCAGTGTCCCACTAAATGTCTTCAGTCATGATGGAGTCCCTGTTGGCACTACATGCTCTTTTAAATACCTAGGAGTTACTCTTGACCCTCAGTTGGACCTATCTCTACATATTCAAAATGTATACAGGGCAACAAACATCAAACTTGGACTTGCATACAGGGCTCATGGGTCCCTTATAGCAGCTGCTCGCCTTGCCCTTGGTAAAGGATTGTTTCTTCCCTCTGTCAGCTATGGACTGACTACCTTTACCCTCCCTACTAAAACTAGTCTCATAAAATGGGATGTGGCCTATAATAATATCTGCCGGTTTGCCCTTGCTGCCCTTCGGCTTACTCATCACTGTGAGTTATACAAAAACCTACACTGGATGTCCCCAAGTAATTATCATTCCTTTGTCTTGGGCTGCCTCACAGACAAAATTGTCAGTAATGACACCCCACCTGCCTTGTTTCAACTCCTGCAACTGGCTCTACCGTCATACCAGCTTAGGTCAGCTGTCCTGTCCTCCCCCTTCTTCAAAAACTCATACTCTGGCAGGTGATCGTGCCTTTGCAGTCTGCACCTCTAGATTCTGGAATACCCTACCTGTGCCCATCAGACATAGTCCCACCCATCCCATGTTTAAGAGCCCTCTGGTCCACCTGAAGTCTGACTCAGCCTGTAACTGTCCCTAAGCTGCTTGTATTCCAACCCTGGCTTGGACCCAAGTGTGCTCCATCCACTTCCTGGTTCCTAACCCTCCCCCCACCCGACTTCAAATAGAGGAACCATTCTCTTATGGTTTCCTGCACCTTAACACTTATCATCTTTATACCGGACAACCACCCAATGCCCCACTTTAAAACCCATGTGTTATACCAATAATTGTTATTATTGCTTGTATGTTCTTACCTTGATGCATATGATTATCTGATCATCGTACTTATTTGTTTCACCCTGTTCAATGCCTGTATTTCACTAAGTTGTAATTGTTCTCATTCTGCTTGTAAACCTACTCTTGTAATCTCCCAGGTCGCACCTGAAAATTGGCATTGCTTGTCTAGTGTGCTTACCCGGTAAACAAAAGCTAATAAATATATAAATAAATATGCAACTGTTGAAAATAAATCCTTTCTTTTCATGCAACCCATGGCATACACCATTTATACAATGCCAGGGGCTGACAAGTTTGGTTGATTAGTGCCATTTTTTACCAGCAGGTCTGGACAGAATGTTAGTTATAAAGGAAGATTTTGCTCAGAAAATTAAGGAGCCAGAGTGGAAATAAATGATTTATTATCACTCTGGTTCCCGTGCCCATGAAAATAAATGGATTTATTTGTGATTTTTTTATACCCACTAACTATATATATATATATATATTGAGGCAAGGTTACCCCAAAGGGCATTTGGCTGGGAAGCCAAGTTTCAAGAAAATACAAAATCACACATGCCCCACAATGCAAAGCATTATGGGCTGCATATGCAGATCACCACAGAATGTTATGCTGGTCCAATTTTAAGCAGAATTGCATGGTGCGAAGACCTCTCACACAGTTTGCAAAGGGTGCTAACAGAGATATGAAAACGTGTTCCGTCCTACCAGGACTCATTAATATGTCTCGTCTGTTTGACACCCCAGTGGAATGGACCAGCTACTCCTAAGGCAGTGTGCCTGGGATATATTGTGGTGAACCCATTAAAATAAAAAAACATTTAAAAGACAAAGAACCTCTGAGCGCAAACACTGAGGCAAGGGTTACCCCAAAGGGCATTTGGCTGGGAAGCCAAGTTTCAAGAAAATACAAAATCACACATGCCCCCACACACTGCCTTAGGGGTAGCTGGTCCATTCCACTGGGGTGTCAAACAGACGAGGCATACTGATGAGTCCTGGTAGGACGAAACACGTGTCTATGTCTCCTGTTAGCACCCTTTGCAAACTGTGTGAGAGGTCTTTCGGCACCATGCAATTCTGCTTAAAGTTGGACCAGCATAACATTCTGTGGTGATTTGCATATGCAGCCCATAATGCTTTTCATTGTGGGGGCATGTGTGATTTTGTATTTTCTTGAAACTTGGCTTCCCAGCCAAATGCCCTTTGGGGTAACCCTTGCCTCAGTGTTTACACACAGAGGTTCTTTGTCTTTTAAATAGTTTTTTATTTTAATGGGTTCACCACAATATATCCCAGGCACACTGCTTTAGGGGTAGCTGGTCCATTCCACTGGGGTGTCAAACAGATGAGGCATACTGATGAGTCCTGGTAGGACGAAACACGTGTCTATGTCTTCTGTTAGCACCCTTTGCAAACTGTGTGAGAGGTCTTTCGGCACCATGCAATTCTGCTTAAAGTTGGACCAGCATAACATTCTGTGGTGATTTGCATATGCAGCCCATAATGCTTTGCATTGTGGGGGCATGTGTGATTTTGTATTTTCTTGAAACTTGGATTCCCAGCCAAATGCCCTTTGGGGTAACCCTTGACTCAGTGTTTACGCACAGAGGTTCTTTGTCTTTTAAATAGTTTTTTATTTTAATGGGTTCACCACAATATATCCCAGGCACACTGCCTTAGGGGTAGCTGGTCCATTCCACTGGGGTATCAAACAGATGAGGCATACTGATGAGTCCTGGTAGGACGAAACACGTGTCTATGTCTTCTGTTAGCACCCATTGCAAACTGTGTGAGAGGTTTTTCGGCACCATGCAATTCTGCTTAAAGTTGGACCAGCATAACATTCTGTGGTGATTTGCATATGCAGCCCATAATGCTTTGCATTGTGGGGGCATGTGTGATTTTGTATTTTCTTGAAACTTGGCTTCCCAGCCAAATGCCCTTTGGGGTAACCCTTGCCTCAGTGTTTACACACAGAGGTTCTTTGTCTTTTAAATAGTTTTTTATTTTAATGGGTTCACCACAATATATCCCAGGCACACTGCTTTAGGGGTAGCTGGTCCATTCCACTGGGGTGTCAAACAGATGAGGCATACTGATGAGTCCTGGTAGGACGAAACACGTGTCTATGTCTTCTGTTAGCACCCTTTGCAAACTGTGTGAGAGGCCTTTCGGCACCATGCAATTCTGCTTAAAGTTGGACCAGCATAACATTCTGTGGTGATTTGCATATGCAGCCCATAATGCTTTGCATTGTGGGGGCATGTGTGATTTTGTATTTTCTTGAAACTTGGATTCCCAGCCAAATGCCCTTGGGGGTAACCCTTGACTCAGTGTTTACGCACAGAGGTTCTTTGTCTTTTAAATAGTTTTTTATTTTAATGGGTTCACCACAATATATCCCAGGCACACTGCCTTAGGGGTAGCTGGTCCATTCCACTGGGGTATCAAACAGATGAGGCATACTGATGAGTCCTGGTAGGACGAAACACGTGTCTATGTCTTCTGTTAGCACCCATTGCAAACTGTGTGAGAGGTTTTTCGGCACCATGCAATTCTGCTTAAAGTTGGACCAGCATAACATTCTGTGGTGATTTGCATATCAGCCCATAATGCTTTGCATTGTGGGGGCATGTGTGATTTTTGTATTTTCTTGAAACTTGGCTTCCCAGCCAAATGCCCTTTGGGGTAACCCTTGCCTCAGTGTTTACGCACAGAGGTTCTTTGTCTTTTAAATAGTTTTTTATTTTAATGGGTTCACCACAATATATCCCAGGCACACTGCCTTAGGGGTAGCTGGTCCATTTCACTGGGGTGTCAAACAGACGAGGCATACTGATGAATCCTGGTAGGACGAGACACGTGTCTATGTCTTCTGTTAGCACCCTTTGCAAACTGTGTGAGAGGTCTTTCGGCACCATGCAATTCTGCTTAAAGTTGGACCAGCATAACATTCTGTGGTGATTTGCATATGCAGCCCATAATGCTTTGCATTGTGGGGTCATATGTGATTTTGTGTTTTCTTGAAACTTGGCTTCCCAGCCAAATGCCCTTTGGGGTAACCCTTGCCTCAGTGTTTACGCACAGAGGTTCTTTGTCTTTTAAATAGTTTTTTATTTTAATGGGTTCACCACAATATATCCCAGGCACACTGCCTTAGGGGTAGCTGGTCCATTCCACTGGGGTGTCAAACAGACAAGGCATACTGATGAGTCCTGGTAGGACGAAACACGTGTCTACGTCTTCTGTTAGTACCCTTTGCAAACTGTGTGAGAGGTCTTTCGGCACCATGCAATTCTGCTTAAAGTTGGACCAGCATAACATTCTGTGGTGATTTGCATATGCAGCCCATAATGCTTTGCATTGTGGGGGCATGTGTGATTTTGTATTTTCTTGAAACTTGGCTTCACAGCCAAATGCCCTTTGGGGTAACCCTTGCCTCAGTGTTTACGCACAGAGGGTCTTTGTCTTTTAAATAGTTTTTTATTTTAATGGGTTCACCACAATATATCCCAGGCACACTGCCTTAGGGGTAGCTGGTCCATTCCACTGGGGTGTCAAACAGACGAGGCATACTGATGAGTCCTGGTAGGACGAAACACGTGTCAATGTCTTCTGTTAGCACCCTTTGCAAACTGTGTGAGAGGTCTTTCGGCACCATGCAATTCTGCTTAAAGTTGGACCAGCATAACATTCTGTGGTGATTTGCATATGTAGCCCATAATGCTTTGCATTGTGGGCATGGTGATTTTGTATTTTCTTGAAACTTGGCTTCCCAGCCAAATGCCCTTGGGGTAACCTTGCCTCAGTGTTTACGCACAGAGGTTCTTTGTCTTTAAATAGTTTTTTATTTTAATGGGTTCACCACAATATATCCCAGGCACACTGCCTTAGGGGTAGCTGGTCCATTCCACTGGGGTGTCAAACAGATGAAGCATACTGATGAGTCCTGGTAGGACGAAACACGTGTTCATGTCTTCTGTTAGCACCCTTTGCAAACTGTGTGAGAGGTCTTCGCACCATGCAATTCTGCTTAAAGTTGGACCAGCATAACATTCTGTGGTGATTTGTATATGCAGCCCATAATGCTTTGCATTGTGGGGGCATGTGTATTTTGTATTTTCTTGAAACTTGGTTTCCCAGCCAAATGCCCTTTGGGGTAACCCTTGCCTCAGTGTTTTCGCACAGAGGTTCTTTGTCTTTTAAATAGTTTTTTTATTTTAATGGGTTCACCACAATATATCCCAGGCACACTGCCTTAGTGGTAGCTGGTCCATTCCACTGGGGTGTCAAACAGACAAGGCATACTGATGAGGATGAAACACGTGTCTACATCTTCTGTTAACACCCTTTGCAAACTGTGTGAGAGGTCTTTCGGCACCATGCAATTCTGCTTAAAGTTGGACCAGCATAACATTCTGTGGTGATTTGCATATGCAGCCCATAATGCTTTGCATTGTGGGGGCATGTGTGATTTTGTATTTTCTTGAAACTTGGCTTCCCAGCCAAATGCCCTTTGGGGTAACCCTTGCCTCAGTGTTTACGCACAGAGGTTCTTTGTATTTTAAATAGTTTTTTATTTTAATGGGTTCACCACAATATATCCCAGGCACACTGCCTTAGAGGTAGCTGGTCCATTCCACTAGGGTGTCAAACAGACGAGGCATACTAATGAGTCCTGGTAGGATGAAAGACGTGTCTATGTCTTCTGTTAGCACCCTTTGCAAACTGTGTGAGAGGTCTTTCGGCACCATGCAATTCTGCTTAAAGTTGGACCAGCATAACATTCTGTGGTGATTTGCATATGCAGCCCATAATGCTTTGCATTGTGGGGGCATGTGTGATTTTGTATTTTCTTGAAACTTGGCTTCCCAGCCAAATGCCCTTTGGGGTAACCCTTGCCTCAGTGTTTACGCACAGAGGTTCTTTGTCTTTTAAATAGTTTTTTATTTTAATGGGTTCACCACAATATATCCCAGGCACACTGCCTTAGGGGTAGCTAGTCCATTCCACTGGGGTGTCAAACAGATGAGGCATACTGATGAGTCCTGGTAGGACGAAACACGTGTCTATGTCTTCTGTTAGCACCCTTTGCAAACTGTGTGAGAGGTCTTTCGGCACCATGCAATTCTGCTTAAAGTTGGACCAGCATAACATTCTGTGGTGATTTGCATATGCAGCCCATAATGCTTTGCATTGTGGGGCATGTGTGATTTTGTATTTTCTTGAAACTTGGTTTCCAGCCAAATGCCCTTTGGGGTAACCCTTGCCTCAGTGTTTACGCACAGAGGTTCTTTGTCTTTTAAATAGTTTTTATTTTAATGGGTTCACCACAATATATCCCAGGCACACTGCCTTAGTGGTAGCTGGTCCATTCCACTGGGGTGTCAAACAGACAAGGCATACTGATGAGGACGAACACGTGTCACGTCTTCTGTTAACACCCTTTGCAAACTGTGTGAGAGGTCTTTCGCACCATGCAATTCTGCTTAAAGTTGGACCAGCATAACATTCTGTGGTGATTTGTATATGCAGCCCATAATGCTTTGCATTGTGGGGGCATGTGTGATTTTGTATTTTCTTGAAACTTGGCTTCCCAGCCAAATGCCCTTTGGGGTAACCCTTGCCTCAGTGTTTACGCACAGAGGTTCTTTGTCTTTTAAATAGTTTTTTATTTTAATGGGTTCACCACAATATATCCCAGGCACACTGCCTTAGAGGTAGCTGGTCCATTCCACTGGGGTGTCAAACAGACGAGGCATACTAATGAGTCCTGGTAGGACGAAAGACGTGTCTATGTCTTCTGTTAGCACCCTTTGCAAACTGTGTGAGAGGTCTTTCGGCACCATGCAATTCTGCTTAAAGTTGGACCAGCATAACATTCTGTGGTGATTTGCATATGCAGCCCATAATGCTTTGCATTGTGGGGGCATGTGATTTTGTATTTTCTATACATATATACTATAGTGCCACTGTAGTTAGGGATGAGTACCCCATTTAAGGTTAAATCTGAAATTTGGCAGCTTAATAACTTTGCCACTCTATGACGGATTTCCCTGCAATTTGGCATGTACAGTGTGCTACCATAGATCTCTGGATCTGCCACATTTCATAATGGTCAGATATACAGTTGCGGAGCTACAGAGCACCAACAATTGCACAAATTATGCTATTTTGTGCATTTTTTGCTTGTGCCTACAGGTTGCACGGTCTGTGTGACCAGTCCAAAACCTTCAGGGAACATGCAGCCAGGGTCCCCGATGTGTCTTTTGAAGATTTCGTGAACAAATATTAAATGGTTCAAAAGATATTCAAACAAGTTTCCCATTATAGTAAATGGGAAAAGGTAACAAAAGTTCAAAGGTGCTGCAAATGCAGTTTTAGTATCGCAATGACCCCGTAGTGTCGAAATCTGCTATCTTGTTTTCAGTTGGTGTTTACAGAAATGCTTGGCATTTAAATTTGGGACCATCTGGGACACAATTCTTGCTGTGTTCACCTAATCGAGTACTGTGGATGCTAGCCATGTCTTTTTTGGGGGGTTAATACTCCAGAAATATGTTTTAAATTTTGTAGAACAGTAGTGTCGCACATTTGACTCTTTCGCATTTTTGGCGAAAGTGTGGCAAATCACGACACTACTTTGCAAGACTATGACAAAACAATAGGAAATCTTTGCCCCTGCTGCAAAAGAATGGTTTGGTCTTTTGAGCTGAAATTTGAGAGAAGAAAGCCAAGATCCCACACATGTGCTTCTTGGTAGTTTGGTGACAAAATATTAGAGGGCTGCAAAGTAATGGCACTCGAGTTGATGATTTTTCCTATACGCTAACATTACGGTGTCCGCTATGCCTCGGGGCCTGTATCTCAAAACACCGAGATACGGACTTTTCTTCAGAAAATCACTTAGCCCCCCACTAGGGCTAAGTGCAAAACTAGCCAGGAAAATCATAAATAATATGAGATTTTAATTTTTTCTATGTTGTACAGTTCTTGAGATATAAGCATTTAGTATTCCAAGTGTTCATTTTCTGCTCCGAGGGCCATTATTATGCATACATTCTTTGTATTCATTGTGCTTCTAAGTGCACCTTTTGGGAAAAGGTGTGTGCTTTTACATTACTGTTACAGTTAGCGCCTTGCTTATGCATCTACTGTCCTGCATTAGTGTTTCCGCTATACCACCTGTGTGTTACCCTTGTATTTGCATTTGCACTTGCGTTTGCATTACTGTTAACATTTGCATTTCCATTACTGATTTTGTTTGCATTTCCTTTACGTCACTGTGTTATTACCATTTGCATTTGTCACGTGCTTCCATTGGCATTTCTTTCCTTTGGCGTCTTCGTTGGTGTTACCATAAATGTTTGCATTTCCAATTGCATTACCATGACCGTCGGTGTTACCATTTGCATTTGCATACGCTCTTCTGTTTGCATTTCCATTTGTGTTACTGTTCCTTTGGCATCATCATTGGTGTTACCGTAACCATTTGCATTTCCAATTGTGTTACAATTACTGTTTTATGTGTTCTTCACTATTTTGTTTCTGTTTGCCTTAACGCTTATGCTGTAGCATTTCTGTTGTCATTGTGTTACTGTTTCCTTCACGCCACTGTTGCCTTTACCATTTGCATTTCTGTTTGTGTTTCTGTTACTGTTTGCATTTATTACCATTTGTGTTTCTGTTGGTGTTAGCATTTGCGTTACTGTTTTTATTAACATTTGCGTTTCTGTTGCCGTTAGCATTTGCGTTACCATTTGCATTATCATTTCTGTTGTCATTGTTTGCGCTTGCATTTCTGTTACTGTTTTCGTTATTGTTTACATTTGCATCACCATGTGCATTACCATTTGTGCTTGTGTTTGTGTTACCGCTACTATGTGATAAAAAAATTACATGGTGGGAACCCAAGAGCCAAAGGGCCCTGTGCTCCCACCACCACATTCCATTCACTATTTATAGTGCACATTCTCAAAAGAAGGGAAATTCATGGCAAAAAAATCCATTTAATGCATTAGTTAGGGTTGCTCCACAGAGACAAAAGTGAGGAAATTTGCTGTTAGGGTTGAAAACCTTAACTGCGCATTCCCACCCCCACACCCTTACCACCACACACACACATACATGCAAGTAGGGGAAGGACCAAGGCAACACAACCAATCACACACAACCAGCAGCAAGTGACAGAACTAACATACAACTATCTACACCACAAAACCACACACCCGTGCTCCCGTCCGGCTGTGGCATGGGGTTGTCACTGCTAACTCTGATCCCGGACATTCCACACACTGCAAAACACATATCACTATGCACAACTGGGCATCTTGGGCCACATGCTGCCACCAACACGTAACACAGACTACACATATGGTATTTTGGGATTCACAAGATCCAATACAGGATTTTGCACATTCCCTGAAATACTTTCGAAAATCACTTTCACAAATGTTACAGTGTTGTGATATGCATTTGCGACACTTTCATGATTGCAACAGTATTTTGAGACACTATTTTGCACGCTTTTGCAAATGCGCCACTGTTGTGTCTTCCATTTGTGACACTATTTTGCAACACTATTTTATATGTTTTTGCAAATGTGACACTTTCGCCTCTTCTGTTTGCTACACTTTCATGTTTGTGAAAGTGTTTTGTGAAAGTATGCTCCTGATAACAGCACATCTTTGCCATCATCCTGCAAGCAAATGGTTGGGTCCTTTGGGCTGAAATTTGCATGGTGGCAAGTCCTAGTCCCACAGATCTGCCTTTTCCTACTTTGGTGCTAAAATATTTAAGCATGACAAACTTACACTGTTCCGAAACTGAGCAACTTGCCATAGACTAACATTGTGACGCCCATGACGCCTTTTTGCCACCCATATGTCGAAAACGAAGTGAGGTACACCGGCTTCGCTTACTGCCAGCTAAAGTTGGATTTCTTACCTACTTGCTACAGTAACACAGATATACACCTCCTGCTGGTTGTGTGTGATTGGTTGTGTTGCCTTGGTCCTTCCCTACTTGCATGTGTGTGTGTGTGTGTGTGTGTGTGTGTGTGTGAAGCAGTAGTGGGGTGGGAGCAAGAGCTAACTCCAACATCGAATTCCTCAGTTTTTTTAGAACAACCTAACTCATCGATAATGGATTTTTTGCCATGAATATATATATATATATTAGAGGCAAAAAATCCATTTAATCATCAGCTAGGTTGTTCCATAGTGAAAACAGGAAATTCGATGTTAGGGTTGAAACTGCCATCCTCCAGCCCACCCCACACTAGCATCTGGGTGCGTGTTGGGGTCATCGGCCCTAACTCACCCCATCACATGTGGAAAGAAGCTGAGGAACAGGAGAATGGGGTGAGAGTTAGGACTGACGACCCCAACGCACACCCTGATGCCGGTTGGGGGGGTTGGCTGGAGGGGGGATTCAGCAGCCCGTAGTTGGTCTAACACTACCAGCTTCAGCTCAACCATGTATCCTGAATGCTTCATTCTCAGGCTATGGTTTAAACACCAATGTGGACTGGCCATTTCGAGACAGGTTATAACACCACAGCACAACAGGTGTTACTGTAATTGAATGTAACTCTAATTGGTGACCTGATTCACAATTAGGCAGCAGTAGTGAGTACTGAGAAGAGTTCCGCTGACAGCCAACAGCCGTAGCATGGCAAGTTTGTTTACAGTGGACTGTGGTTGCTCAGTTATGGTCATGAGCCATACACCACATTCGTTATATGCAGGAATTCATTATCGCAAGGTTCAATATAGTGAGGGAGTACTGTATGTTGCAAAAACTTTGTTAATGCTCCAGTTAGGGTCAAAGTGACAAAAGTTGGAAAATGAGACATTAGGGTTTCCAGCTCTAATATCCTCTTCTCAAACAGGCAGGAGAGCAGAGCGTTTGGCTTCTCACACTAACACTCTCCCCATTCCATCTGTAAATAAGTTCAGATGCGTAGACTTCATGAGAATGGGGTAAGCGTTAAGTTTGAGAAGCCCAAGGCACACGCCCTACCTGCTCTCTGCCTGGTTTGGGAGGGTGGGATCTTACGATTGGAGCATTAACAACGTTTTTTGCAACTTATTTCCTTACTTTTTGAGGTAGTATAATAGTATCTTTATTTTACTGTACGAGCGACAGTCCTTTGGACCCGTGCTCTCAGGCATACATAATTTTGTCAGCTTTATTTTTCCGACTGCTCACCCTTTCGTTCTTCTGATGAGAGCCTTCTGATAATCTTCAGTTAAAATGTCTGGGGACATAGCCTTTGGTGTAGCAGGTCCAGCTTTCTGGAACTCTTTACCAAGGGCTCTGAGTTGGCTCCATTGGTTGAAATATTTAGAAAGAACCTTAAAACCTTCCTCTTTGCCCAAGCTTTTTGCTCTTGATGTTTAGTTAATTATTTAACTTGCAAATATCAGTGAGTTTTACACTTGATGTCTATATCCGGTTTGTTGTATATTTTCATTGATGTTTGTTGACTGACTGATTGTGGTGTGAATTTTATTTTATTTATTTAGTCAGGGAATGTGTATGTATATTATTTTTGTAATGGTGTCCTTGCCCTCCAGGAAAGGGTGCCACAAATAAAGCTACTACTACTGCTACATGTTCCCTTCCCTGTATTGAGTTGCTTCACATGCTGGGCCAGTTCCTGAGGTGTGTGAAAAGAGATTCATTCTCTCTCATGCTGCAGCTGGGGTGTCACTGGATACCTCAATGAATATTGTATATTACATTTAGCCAGCTCTTTCTTTGTCAGGTCAAAGGCTTGTCGATGGTCTGCCAGGTCCTTGGAAAAATCCAAGAAGATATGTTCCCTTTGGCTATTCCAGGACAGGGATCCCTTTTCCCTGGCCAGCCTCAGCATCTGCTCATTAACACTGAACGTTAAGAAGTAGGCATGAATGTGTCTGGGAGCCCCCCCCCCAACTTAGTCTGAGGCCCAGGTATCTGTTAGCCCTCTATCTCTAGAGGGTAGACCCATTAAAAATCCAGCATCTTTGGAATCTCTAGCCTGGAGGAAGCCTCACACATCTCTGCCTTCAGTACTTTCTGGGTTACCAACTACATGGACACTGGTCCAGTGACTGCGATCATCTAAGTTATCTACTTTAGCATGGAGGCACTGCACTTATTGCTCCAAATATTGCGTAGAACTTTAGTGTCCATCCTGTTAGTGAAGAGGTTAGTCACATGGATTTCCAGTTTGTTCCATCCTGTCTCTAAAGTCCTTGATATTTTTTCTAATGGTTGGTATATCCTATATTAGTATTTTTAGCATGGTTTTATTTTCTGCCAAGTCCATGCAATTCTGTGTTGGCTGACTAGTGGCTGTCATTGCCACCATCCCATGCTTTGCTTGTGGTTCTGAGGGGAGTGTTACAATGATGATGACTCACTACCTATTCTACCAATTATGCAAAAACTGCATTCCAAAGGTGGAGCCTGCTTTTGGAGAATCCTGTAAGGCAGAGGTCCTGATCGTTCACAAAAATGGGCAGATTTGAATAAGTTCTTCAGTCGGGTAGAGGAGCTTTGGTCCTAAGTGGCCATCTTGCCCGTTCTTCCAAAACTTCATAAGAACAAGGTGCCAGTACTAGGCTGACCAATTGTCTCTTCAATAGGAGTAGTTACTGACACTCTAAGTTCTTAGGTAAGTATATTAAAAAAGTTGCAGTAATAAAATCATATGTTAAGGGCATGCATCATATGATGCAGATACTGGATGAGATAAATGTACAGAATCACATACTTGTGTGTAGTGACATAAAGAGCCTTTACACAAATATTGACCATGGGGGGCTTCAATCTATTCAAAGGCCACTGAGAAATAATGCTGCAAATACTGTTCCCAAGTGATTTAATTTTGGACATGAAAAGTTTGTTTTAGAATCAAATTAGTTCATATCTGATCTAAAATATGATGCACAGATCAAAGGTACCTCCATGGGTACAACATTTGCACCCAACCTGGCAAACCTCTTTGTATCTGACTGGGAAAAGGATTTTATTACAATGCAGAACATACCATATTTATGGAAGATATTATGGTATGGAAGCACCATTTGGATGACATCTTTGTTTTCTGGAATGGTGCAGAAATGGAACTGGCAAACATACTAACATACTAAAATGCCAGCAGAATAGGCCTAACGATCTTTTGTGTCTGCTCGTTTGGTCAGCCCCCACCCTGGGAGCTGACCTTGCTGCCCCCTTTGCCCTCTCTGGCTTCTCCTTTCCCAGTCCTGGATATTTTTGCTGCACTGGACTTAGCTTCCAGAACCCTTCCCCTGTGCCTGTCCCACCCCCCTCTTGAACCCCTCCACCATCTCTGCCTCCACCAGCCCCCTGAGCAGTGCATTCCATGTCTCCACCACCATCTCAATGAAGTAGCACCTCCTCCTTTCTCCCCTGAATCTTCCCGCCTCCAGCTTCCACCCATGCCCTCTAGTTGCCCCCCTCCTTCCTTCGGAGCACCCTGACTGCTCCTCCCTTATTTACCCCCTTCATGTATCTGAAGACCTCTATCATGTCCCACCAATCCCTTCTTCTTCCAATGTGTACATATTTAGCTCTTTGAGCCTCTCCCATAGGTCCTGTCCCCAAGCCCCAAATCATTTTGGCTGCCTCCTCTGGACCTCTCCAGGAGTTCAATGTCCTCTTAGTGTAACCTCAAAACTGCACACAGTACTCTAGGTGCAGCCTTAGCAAGCAGTTATACAGAGGGAGTATCACTTCCCTCCTTCTGGAGGTGATCCCCCTAGCGATGCATCCCAGCCTCCTGTTGGCCTTGGCTGCTGCCCTCCTACAAGTCTCTGAGTTGTTCATCTTGACATCCACCACCACCTCCAGGTCCCACTCAGCCATCAAGACTTGTAGCATTTGTGCACTTGGCCCGGGTTTCTGGCTCCCAGGTGCAGTACCTTGCATTTCCCTGCATTGAACCTCAGCTTCCACTTTCTAGACCACCTTTCTAGAGCCTCCAGGTCCCCCTGTATGGCCACCCTCTCCTCCTCCACCACCACCCCCAGTTTTGAGTCATCCACAAAGAGACTCATCTCACTCCTGATACCCTTCCTTATGTCAGAGATGTAGGCGTTGAACAGGAGGGGCCCAAGGACCGATCCCAAGGGGACTCCACTAATGACCCTCCTTGGGGATGAGACTAACCTGCCAACCATGACCCTCTGGGTCTGGTCCTGGAGCCAATTGCATATCCATCTGATCATCTGGTTCCCCACCCCCATTACTCCCAGGATATCTAAAAGGCCCCCATGAGGAACAGAGTCAAATGCCTTGCTGAAGTTAAGAAAGAGGACGGCCACTGGTCTACCCAGGTCCAAGGTACTCATCACCCAGTCATAGAACTCCACAAGGTTTGTCTGACATGATTTCCCCAGGATGAATCCATGCTGTCTATTGCCCAGGCACCCCGACCTTTCCAGGTCCCCCTCTAGCCTCTCCTTGACAATGCCCTCCATCACCTTGCCCACCACCAATGTCAGGCTGACGGGCCTGTAGTTCCCTGCCACATCCCTTGATCCTCCCTTGTGGATAAGCACTATATGCACCACTTTCCAGTCCTGGGGCACCCACCCTGTCCTCAGAGAGATGCTGAAAAGCTCCACCAGGGGTTTCACCAGGACATCCACCAGTTCCTTCAGTACTCTGGGATGTAATTTATCCGGCTCCGGTGCTTTCTCCTTCTTAAGGGACCTGCGGCTTCCCTCACTCTCTCTGCCGTGATTTCCACCTCCACTACCTCATCCCCCTGCTTTGCCTTTCCCCTCTCCTGCCAGTAATGGCCCCCCTTCTCCCCAGACCCACTGATCAGTGAGGGTCTCCCACCCCAGTTTCACCGTCTCCTCCCATGTATGATGCAGCCCCCCCATTTTCCTTGGTGAAAACTGAGGCAAAGTACTCATTTAATACCAACTTCATTGAGTATATTATTTCAACCAGTCCTAACCTGAAATTTACATCTGATACAAATAAACACAAAGTTAGCGTCCTGGATTTGACTATATTTAAGGATGGTGTAAGACTAACAACAAAATGTGCATAGTTGCATAGTTTACATAGTTGTCATCAAACTTTGTGAATAAAAACATCCCAAGGAGCAGTTTCTGTGGCTCAAACATACTTGCATAGACCAATCAGACTTTGAAAGAGCAGAGAAATGGCCTGCAGATCTGAAAACAGACAGTACTAAAGGAAATATATTGTGCAGCATACCACAACACAAATAATATAACTAGAACTACAGTTCTACAAGGAAACATAAAGAGGCAGGAGTAGAGCAGCAACTAGGAACTCACATTTGTAAACCCAGTTTAATCCTGAGACTACCAGAATTGGAGATGATCTGCAAACACTGGCCAGTATTGAGTGCTGACCCCAAATTAAAAACTTTAGCTGCAAATATATGTCTTGTGTAACATGCTGACATGAGGGAAACATCAAAGATGTTCTTGTACATTCAGTTTTACCAAAACAAATAAATGAATCTTGGCTACCACTACCCCAGTGGGTAACCAAGGATGAGGACATCGTAGCCAGTGCTCCAGTACTTATAACACCACTTTGTTTGTGCATTCCAATAAGAGTAAATGGTATCTGATTAACCAGTTTATTAACTGCAGCACTGAGAGAGTGGTATATACGATGACTTGTCTGTGTGGAATCCTTAACATTGGCCAGATAAAATGTTAAACAAAACATGGATTTACTTCCAAAAAGTATTCTTTGTTTGTTCCCTAGGATTTGTAAACTAGGCTGTACATGACTGCAGAGTAAGAATTGGTTTCAGATTCCATATTTCCATACTGTGTTTGCTCAAAACACTTTGAATTTTACTGTTGTTTAGTTATATAATGAACTACCAAGCAGTATTACTAGTCGTAAAAGTTAGTTCCTTTAAAGACAGCCCTTAGAAACAATATGCTCATTAATTCTATTTGTAAATGTTTCTCTAAATGTTCAATTCCTTTGTTAGTCTATCGTGTCTATTCATATTGTCACTTTGTCTTGTATTCTTTGCAGGAAGTGTACAGCTATTTACATCGGAGAAACTGGTAGGCGCTTGCTGACTGTTTCAGGGAACATTACAGAGCAGACAGGAATGGTGAAACTGCTAAACCCATTGTATCCCACTTTATCTCCAGGGACCACAATGTCAATGACCTTTCTGTTTGTGTCCTTCAGCAAGGCGTCTGGGATCCTGACCATAGAAAAAACATGGAAGCCAAGCTGATCATCCGCCTTGGCTCCCAGCAGCCCTCTGGTTTAAATGATAGACTTATTTTCCACTAACATCTTTTAGCCATCCCTTTTTTTCCCCTAACATCTATTTCTATTTGTTTTTGTACTCGTTGAATTTATTTTTCATTTTCACCATAAGTCTCCATCTCTGTCTCCTTCCCACACATTTGTCACCTTTCAGCCTTCTTACTAGGCCCTGTTAATTAGTCCCCACCTGGGAACTTCCCTAGCTCTTTCACTCCCATTATGCCTTATCTTTCCCATCATCACCTTTTTGTTTCACAGATTCTCTCTTAATCTTACCATTTATCACGTCTTCTCCCTGAGGCTCCCCTTTCTTCTTTCCCCACATATATACTGCATATCTCATTTTACCTCCCCTCTACACTAACTTTGTTTTTTTTTTCTCTTTTAGATATTTCCTGAAGAAGACCTAAGTTCGAAATGTAGATTTTTAACTATATTTTCTATTTTCAGCATGCATTTAATATAACCATTTTATATTGTCACTTTGTTATGTATCTAGATACATAGATACATAGACAGTGTCGGCAGATACGGGCCTATGGCCCACCCAGTCTGCCCATTTGAGCTTGTAAGTTCAGTTTATGTTTTCCTAGAAGTCTGTTGCCCCTTACCCCTGACCTCCAGAATTCCTTTATGTCTATCCCATGCATTCTTAAATCCTGTGATTGTTTCAGCCCCCACCACTTCCTCTGGCAGGGTGTTCCACTTGTCCACCACCCATTCTGTGAAGAAATTCTTCCTCATATTTCCTCTGAATCGTCCTCCCTCCAACTTCATCCCATGCCCTCTAGTCCTGGAACATCTTTTTCACTTAAAAATAGTGTATTTCTGCACCCTGTTCCTCCCTGTGAGTTACTTGTATGTCTCTATCATATCCCCTTTCTCCCTTCTCTCCTCCAGGGAGTACATGTTCAGTTCCTTCAACCTGTCTTCATAGGACTTGTGATGCAATCCATGCACCATCTTTGTTGCCCTCGTCTGAGCCTTCTCTACCCTGTCTATGTCCTTACGTAGGTATGGTCTCCAGAACTGTACACTGTACTCCAGGTGGGGCCTCACTAGTGTCTTGTATAGCGGAATTATGACCTCCCTTTTCCTGCTGGTGATGCTCCTGCCTATACATCCCAGCATCCTATTTGCTTTACCTGCTGCCTTGTCACACTGTTTCCTACCTTGAGGTCATCAGAGATGATAACCCTAAGATCCCTTTCCTGCTTGGTGCATGCTATATCCTCACCCCCCAACTGATATATTGTGCCAGGGTTTTTGTGCCCCATATGCATTATCTTGCACTTCTTTGCATTGAATTATAACTGCCAAACCTCTGACCATTCTTCAAGTTTCTGCAGGTACCTTCTCATTCTGTCTACACCCTCTGGTGTGTCTACTCTGTTACAGAGCTTTGTGTCATCAGCGAACAGTGAAATTCTGCCTTCTAGGTCCTGTGCAATGTCGCTGATGAAGATGTTGAATAGGACCGGTCCCAGCACTGATCCCTGTGGTACCCCACTGGTCACTTTTCCCTCTGTGGAGTGACAGCCATTTACCACCACCCTCTGTGTCCTGCCACCCAGCCAGTTACCTACCCACCACACTACTGTCCTGCCCACACCCATATTCCCCAGTTTGTGTAATAGTCTTCTATGTGGCACAGTGTCAAAGGCCTTGCTGTCCAGATAGGCCATGTCCACTGCCCTCCCGATCCACCTCCCTAGTCACCCAGTCAAAAAATTCAATGAGGTTGGTCTGACATGACCTCCCCCTGGTGAAACCATGCTGCCTTGGGTCCTGTAGTCCATTGACAACCAGATGTTCCACCAATCTCTCCTTCAGTAGTGCTTCCATGATCTTCCCCACTACCGAGGTGAGGCTGACTGGTCTGTAGTTCCCTGCTTCCTCTTTGTTCCCGCTTTTGCATAAGGGGACTACATCTGCTGTCCTCCAGTCTTTGGGTACCTCTCCTGTTTCCAGTGATCGGCTAAACAGGATAGCCAGAGGTTCAGCCACCACCTCTCTTTAAGGACCCTGGGGTGCACCCCATCTGGCCCCTTTGCTTTATTGCTGTATCTATGTTATGTGTAAACTGGAAGTCTGTGAAAATGGGGGTTTAGCCCACAGACCTTTCAGTATAAAATAAAAATGAAATGAAATTAAATTGTGAATTAAAAGTACGTACAGGAGAACATAAGACTGCATTCCATACAAAAACAAACAGTATGCAATGGCCAGCTATTTCACAGAAGCAGGCCATGGCTCTACTACATGTCTCAAGTTCATAGGGACTGAAAAAATTGATCATGCTGAGCCATTGGAGATCTTAAGGCTCAGCCCCAGGCAGCATGGGCAGAGATTGCGCGCCTCAAATTTCATATTCAAGAGGAAATGCATTATAAGAACCACCTACCATTTCCCCAACATTCAACAGAAGAACCTCGACCGCAGAGGGTATTTGGTCCAGGAGGTTGGCAGGTGGTTAGGAGGGGTAAATCAGGTACCCCATCACTCTGTGCTCTCCAACATAATACCTCCAAAAACCATATAAACACTACAAACAGGTATCTGCCTCTATCTCCGAAATCAAAGGGGCAGAGAACACTGCAGGGGCAGGACACTGCAGCACAGGAGCTAGCACAACAAAACTCACCCAAATCAGGAACCAAAACAAAAAAAGCAAAAAGGAAATCCAAAAAACTTCTGATCATAGGAGATTTCATGATTCGCGGAGTTGATACCCATCTCCAGCCAGGGGTAATGGTCAGATGTCTCCCAGATACATCAGCGTAGAGAGACACTGACCACATTGTTAAAATTATTCAGAAAGCAGGAGAAAACATTGATGTCCTGGTACACACAGGGACTAATGATCTCGCCAGCCATCAGTTGTGGAGACCAAGGAACACCTGACCAGGCTGGGTGACAAACTATCATACATTTCGTCTGACATCTCCTTCTCTGAGATCCTGCCAGTCTGGGAGAGGGGGGCAGATGGATGGAAGGTCAGAGAAGGGGAGATGGGGAGCTAAACATGTGGCTCAAGGGCTGGTGCCAGGAAAAAGGACACAGATTTGTAGGGAACTGGCAACAGTTCTGGGAGCGAAAGTTCTTTAAATTTGATGAACTTCATCTCACTAAGGAGGGAGTCAGTGCATTGGGGCAGAAGTTTGACGTCTTTGTAGAATATTTAAACTAGCAAATGGGGAGAGGGGTGCAGCACCCCATACGTCGAATGGGAAGAACACCCCTTCCCCCTCAGCTAGTGGTTAAACAGGGATTCAGCATGTTTGCAGTTCATTTGCATCACCAAGTAAGAAAAAAGGTCCATCTCCCCATTCGACAGACAGGGGAAATGCCAAACCTCACCCAACAACTAACACACCGAAATCTGGCCAATGGAAAATCATGTACACAAATGCTCACAGCCTGGGAAATAATATCCCAGACCTGCAGGCAATAATGTCAGAGGCTAAACTGGACATAGTAGCAATTAGTGAGATGTGGTTTACCAGTAACCACACTGGGGAGACTTCAGTACCTGGCTATGTACTGTTCAGAAGAGACAGAGGTGCAAAAAGGGGGGTTGGGAGTGGAGTGGCCCTGTATGTCAATGAAAATATCAAAGCTACAGAAATTCAGAATACATAAGGAGTCAGAAGAACTGTGGGTCACCCTGGAAACAGGAAATTGGACAGCCATAAGAACTGGGGTTGTCTACAGGCCCCAGACCAGGGGAGGACATAGACACATTACTGTTAGAAGATATACAAAACATGACAGCTAAAGGGGAGGTTCTGATAATGGGAGACTTCGACATGCCAGATACAGATTGGTCAATACCAGCAGGAACATCTGCCAGAACTAGACACATGGTGGATTCCCTGCAGGGAGGGCCTTAAACAACTGGTACAACAACCCACAAGAGACAGGGCTATCCTAGATCTAGTACTGACTAAAAGGGAAGGGATCACAGATCTCCAGGTAGAAGGTCACCCAGGGGCCAGTGACCATCACATGGTATGGTTCAATTTGGCCACTACATCTAAATCATCCCATTCCAAGGCAAAAATATCGGACTTCAGAGGAGCTGACTTTGATAAGATGGCCAACCGAGTTAAGCTAGCCCTTGCAAAAAGAAACACAAGTGAGGGGGTACAGGCAAAGTGAGCAAGCATTAAGGATGGAATACTTGAAGCAACATCCCATTATGTTAGACAGAAAAGGAAGTGCAAAAGAAGAAGGAAACCACTTTGGTTCTCAAATACAGTAGCAGAAAAGGTCAGAGCCAAAAGGCTGGGCTTCAGGAAATATAAGGGAACACAGCGGGATGAAAATAGGGAGGCATACCAAGCTGCCCTAAGGGAAGCAGGGAAGGCAGTAAGGCAGGCCAAGTCCCAAACTGAGGAAACACTAGCACGAACAGTAAAAGAAGGTGACAAGACTTTCTATAGTTACATTAGTGAAAGGAGAAAGTCCAGAGGGGGTATTGCTAAGCTCAAAGGAGAAAAGGGGGCGTGTGAGGAGGAGGACCCTGTAAAAGCATCTATCCTAAACAGATACTTTTGCTCAGTATTTACTGAAGAGAAGGTAGGGCAGGGCCCACAGCTCAGCACCATGGACACAGGGGGGAGGGAGGTGAGCACTACACCCTTCACAAAAGAAAGGGTCCTACAAGAGCTCGCTAAGCTCAGGGTGGACAAGGCAATGGGACCTGATGGCATACATCCCAGGGTACTTAAGGAGCTAAGGGTGGAACTAGCAGAGCCATTATCAGAACTGTTTAGTGAGTATCTAAGCACAGGAGAGGTCCCAGAAGACTGGAGAAGGGCTCATGTGATCCCACTCCACAAGAGTGGTAGCAGAGAGGAGGCAAAGAACTACAGACCAGTCAGTCTTACCTCAGTAGTGGGCAAGATTATGGAGGCACTCCTTAAGGAAAGGATAGTGCAACACCTGGAATCCATAAGGGCACAGGATCCAAGACAGCATGGGTTTACAAAAGGAAGGTCCTGTCAAACTAATCTCATAGATTTCTTTGACTGGGTAACCAGAGTGGTGGTCCAAGTCACCTACCTTGACTTCAGCAAAGCTTTCAACATTGTTCTACATAGAAGACTGATAAATAAGCTGGGTAGAAGAAGAATCAACATTTATGTAGTGCTTTTCATACATCCAAAGCACTTTACAAGCAATGCTAGACTGGTAGTGAAGTGACTGAATGTGGCTCGGGGTGGGTCAGAAGTTGGTCAACTGGGTGGCAAACTGGTTGACAGGCAGAAAACAGAGAGTGGTGGTAAATGGTACACAGTCAGAAGAGATGCAAGTCACAAGTGGGGTACCTCATGGATCAGTCCTGGGGCCAGTCCTCTTCAATATCTTCATCAGTGACATTGCAGATGGACTAGAGGGTAAAGCTTGTCTGTTTGCAGATGACACCAAGATCTGCAGCAGAGTAGATGATCCAGATGGGGTGGGCAGAATGAGAAGAGATCTGGGTAAACTAGCAAAATGGTCAGAAGAGTGGCAACTGGGATTTAATACAAAGAAGTGCAAGATCATGCATATAGGGAAGAGAAACCCTGAAGCCACCTATAGGCTGGGAGGGGAGTTGCTGGCAGTCACAAAGGAAGAAAGATACTTGGGCATCATCATCACCGGTGACCTGAAATCATCCAAGCAGACCTCTAAAGCAGTAGATAAGGCTAGGGGGATGTTAGGGTGTATTAATAGGGGTATCACAAGTCATAAGAGGGAGGTAATAATCCCTCTTTACAAGACATTGGTTATGCCCCATCTGGAGTACTGTGTGCAGTACTGGAGGCCACACCTTCACAAGGACATTAACCAAATTGAGGCAGTCCAGAGAAGGGCAACCAAAATGGTGCAGGGACTGCATCAGAAGACATATGAGGACAGATCAACGGAGCTCAATATGTATACCCTTGAGCAAAGGAGGAGAGAGGTGATATGATCGAGACATTCAAACACCTTAAGGGCATTAACAAGGTGAAAGAGTCTAACATGTTTAAATATAAGAAAAATAGCAGGACAAAAGGACACAGCATGAGATTAGAGGGAGGCCGATTAAGGGGGAATGTGAGGAAATTCTTTTTCACAGAAAGGGTGGTGGATGCATGGAACAGTCTACCTCAGGAAGTGGTGGCTATGAATACAGTGTAGGGCTTCAAACAGGCATGGGATATGCATAAGGGAGCAATACAGATCAGTATGAATAGATAGGCCACTGACAGAGCAAAGGCCGATGGCACATTTATAAGGTAGAAAAAGAAATGGGCAGACTGGCTGGGCCTTGCGGTCCTTTTCTGCCATCAACTTCTGTGTTTCTATCCATGGTGGGGATTTGGTGCACAGGTCTACCAGTGTGAGCTATATTAGATTACAACACTGTGTACCCTTGTGCCAAATTGCTTGAATGATAACTGTGGTTACATGCATCTTTGTGACTCTTGGATATGCTTTGTCTGCTTTCCTTTATAATGTTTCAGATTTTGGACCGATATATGCTAACAAATATTTTTTATAGCGCTTGCACATATGATTATATTTATTTGACTTCAATGAAACTTTAACTATTATATATTTTTCCAACAGAATGCTTTTGCTATAGGATGTCTGCATACAGAAATGTATATTATATTTTGTGTATGTGTGCACTTTGTGTTGATTTGTTGATGTCACACTTTTTGCACTTATGCACCTTGCAGTTTAACACTGTATGTTTGTCTTTGTTATGCATATGCCTCAATCGTATGTCTGCACTGTAACTTTAAATCCTGGTCTGTTTATTGCTCACCTTTGTATTACCAGCCACTCTGAAGAAGACATCATCAGTGACATCAAAACATTAGAGACTGGCTTCTGCATGCAAGAGTCGGCATTGTTAGACCTTTCTAAGCATTATGTGTATCCCTTGCAGTTCAGGCTGTGAAGCAAAAATTTATAGTTGGTGGAATTCTGTGTGAGTATTATGGCTGTATATCTGCCTTTGGAAACCCTTTGGGAAAAAAAGTCCTCTGTAACTGAATACAGCAAATTCTACAGTGAATCACTGGATGTGGTTTGCTAAAATAGTTTCATTGCATAAATAAACTTCCATGCTTGCTTGCACATTGAAAAACTTTCAGAGAATGCTGTGATATTATTCAAAATGTGTCGACCCACATTTTGATTGCTGACATGCAATCAGTGCAAACATTTAATAGAGCTGGGGTGTTCAACATTCATTTGCCTACAGGCCCCTAGCTGGCTGAATAGCCTCAACATCGAGATCATCTCCGCTCCCATGCTAGGTCTTTTCAAATCAAGGCTCTGGCTATATCTCACTGCTTCCAGCACCTGTGACTACCACACCTAGCCAACCTTCCCATATATCCCTTAGTTCTGCTCTACCCCACACAGCACTTTACCACCTTCTCCCTACCTTTCCTCTTACCTTCTCTGCCCCTCTTCCACCCCCCCAGCCCCACAAACAGCACTTCTCTATGTGTCGACAATCGTCTCTGGCAGCTCATACCTCCCACTGTCCCTCCTGTAACCTCCTGTACTCCCTCCCCGCTCTACCTGTATTACCCATAAGTATGCATTGTACTATCATGATATGGTGTGTTTATTTTGTCAAATACTGCATTTGTACTGTCATGTTCTGTCGTAATGTCTCTAACTGACGTGGAACCTTTGTTAAAGAGTCTTGGCTCAAAGGTACTTGTAATCCTAGATTTAAATAAATAAAAATAAATACAATTCTGCACTGCAATTTGGCATTTAGAGCTACTGACATGTACATGACAATATTGTACTCCAGGGGTCAAGGAGAGTGTGGGGAGGTGGGTGCACAGTGAGAGGCTGGGTGGGTGGTATGGGTGTGACTTTTTTATTTACAGGTTGTATAATTTTAAAAAAGACATCGAGGGATGGTTTTCTTATTTTCAGGTTGAGAGGGACATGGGAGGTCGGGGCATGGCAATAACTACCAATGGGGAAAGACATTTAAGATATGGGGATCGGAGGGTGGGGGTGCCAATAGACAGCAGTATAGACATGGGAAGGTGGGGAGTACCACTAAGCACCAACATGGAAATTAAATAAAATATGGGGATCAGAGAGTGGGGGAGTGCCACTGGGCACCAGACATGAACATCGAGGTGGGGTGCCACTAACCACCAATGGGAAAATCATTTAAGGAAATATGGGGATGGGAGGGAGGAGGTGACAATAGACACCAGGGCTAAATCCTTTTATTGTGAGCTGGAATACTTTTCCACAAATCCTTTGCAGTGTTTGCAGACAAGGATTTTAGCTTGCGGAAAAAGGATTTTGGACTTAGATTTTTTTTTTATTCTTTTTTGCAAGGCGATTTCCTTTTTCACAAAAATGAAAAAGTAATCGTGAAAAAGGACTTTAGCAAACCATGAAAAAGGATTTAAATAACTGAAAAAATGTTTAAAGGGGATGGGCACTATAAAAAATTACACAGAGAAGTTCATCGGCTTCGATGAGCAAGATACATGTTTGGATGTCTGTAGAAGACATCCCCGAGCAAAGTTATGACAGTTTGTTGCATGCAAAAAGCAAAACACAAGATGGTAGCTCACTAAAAAGGAATTTTTTTCTCAGGAAAAAGGGTTGGCCCCTCACTAAAAACAATCCTTTTTCATGAGCCCAAAATCCTTATTCATTCCAGGAAGCTATACAGGAAAGTAAAATTCCCTTTGAAAATAATGGGACATTAAAAATGCAATAACTTTGCAATGGATTAATACTTCTGCACCAAACCAGTGAAAGGCACTTCTATGACCCAAGCTCTTTCTACCAAAAACATTTCACACTACAATTCCACACAGTCTATGATAACCTCATAGTCTTCAGGTGAAGCTACCTCTGGCTGCAAGCTGCAACACTGGACTTAAGATTTGCAAGAAAGTGAGTAGTGCTCACAACAGAGGGAGGTGAACTTTACAATTTACAATTGTCTTTGGTTTGAAGCAGATTCCTTAGGAAAGTTAATATTCTTCAGGTGGAGGATACTTCTAACTGAAGGGTGAAAGTTCAGGAGGCAGTATAGCGCAGTGGTCTAAGGCTCTGAGCTGCAAATCTGGTGATATCCAGCAGACCAGACCTGGGTTTGAATCCCACAGCTTCCACTTGCATACTGTGTGACCCTGAGCAAGTCACTTAACCTCCTTGTGCTCCCAGGTCGCTCCTGTAAAAAAGCTTTCAGCTTAGTGTGCTATACCTGGTTAAACAACTAAATAAAAAAATAAGCAACTTAGAATTATCAGAAAAGGCAGTCTTTCAATCAACAGAGGGAGGTGGAGTTTGCTTACTTGTGTTACAAGTGTTAAGGTTTTCAGTGCAGGAAGAGTTTAAACCCACATAGGCTAAATACTGTTTTCTGTGTCTGCCCTTCTGCACAGCTGTCATGTTTTGGGGCTGACTGTTTTCAAACACAAGTCACCAGGCTTTTTGGGGCTGGGGAGGTTTACCTGTGTCTGACTTAGATGTTTGGATTTTTCTCTGTTTGATTAGCAGGGTATTTTCTCTGTCAAATTGGTTTGAAGCAGTATTACAAATTGTCGTGTATGGCATCTTGCTGACAGAAAGGCACTCATCGCATCGGTAGGTCAGAGCGTTTAGCTGATTGTTTGATGAGGGCACAGTTTAGGCCCAAACCCTTCCCACACCTCACCCACCCACCCTGGAAATAGTTCATTTATACCTGGGGTTCTGACATCATTTCCTCAAGAGGGCAAGGTACACATCACTGTCATATCCTGTCTAGCACACTGCACTGACAATATAAGCATACACATTATATAAATACATATATTTCTATATAACGCACCAATCAGACACACACACACAAAAAAAAAAAACTAAACAAGGTAGACAGTTATGTGGGGAGTAGTACAATGTAATGGCTTTGGGGCAGCAGTCTTCCGGGAGTCTTTCTGGACGCTGAAATGCTGCCCTGTTTGCAGACAACTATCTGCCCTGAGGGAGGAAATTTCCCATCTTCAGGCCGCACTGGACAGTGGCAAGGGAACCTCCCCCATCCAGGGAGCACCACAGCCACCACCACTACCTCAGAGGTTGCAAAGAAAGCACAGCAGTTGGACCACAGTGGGCTCAGGGAGGGTAAGGGTGGTGGAACAGAGGCACACCCAGTCAGTTGTTACACTCCACAATCCATACACCATTCTGGGGGAGCATAGTTCCTCTATGGATGCACCCGCAGAGGAGACTAAGGAGGGTGCAGACAACTGTCACAAGGGAGGCCCTCAGGAAGGAGGCAGAGGGCACCACAGGGAAAGAAAGCAGCTCCTGGTGGGGGACTCAATTATTAGGGGGATAGAACTGGGGGGAGCAGGGAAAACTGAAGTAAGGTGCCTGCCTGGTGCCATGGCTTGGAGGGACAGGAAGCGCATCCTTAGGATCACGAGAACAGTTGCACGGGAGTCTGAGCTGGACATCATTGTCCACCTAGGGACAAATGACTTGGCTCATCATGAGATTAGAGCAGTGCAAAAGGACTTTGTAGAGTTGGGAGGGGCTTAAGACAAGTAGCACACACAGTATCCTTCTCAGAGGTGCTGCCTGTCAGTGGCATGAGTGAGGCGGGTACTTTGCACCATGCAGTTTAACAAGCGGTTAAAAAATGGTGTGGAGCACAGGGTTTGGCTTCACTGGGGACGGGGTTCCACCTGGAGGACACCAGCCTATACTGGCAGGATGGTCTGCATCTGTCCAGGAAGGGAACAAGTCTTTTGGGCAATCGGTTAAATGCTTCATTGGAAGCCTTTAAACTAGTCAAGGGGGGAGGCACTGATAAGCAGAAGGAAAATCCCAGCCTCCCCCTACAAAACAGGGTACTAAATGAGAAAAAGACCAAGGTAGAAAGGTCAGTGGGGGTTGCCGTTACAGAAGGTAAAGCCATCAAAAAATGGAGAGCAATGAGTACCAATGCCCGTACTCTGGGTAACAAGCTTCCTGAATTAGTGGCCTTGATGGAGGAGGAAGATCTGGATATTGTGGCAGTCACAGAAACATGGTACACACAGAACCATGACTGGGACGTAAACATACCAGGATACACTATCTACAGGAGGGACAGGGAGGTAAAGAGGAAGAGGAGTAGCTCTTACATAGAGAGAAATCAAAGCAACAGAACAAAAGGGTAAACAGGGAGGAGAAGAAGCACTGTGGGTCAATTTGGAGGCAGGCAATGGCACCACAATCCGCACAGGGGTTGTATATAGACCCCCTCTCAGGGGGAGGAAATGGACAAGGAAATGATAGAAAGTACACTTAGAATGGCAGATAAAGGGGAGATATTGCTGATGGGTGATCTGAATATGCCAGATGTTAACTGGAGTGCAGTTGCAGCAGCCACTTCTAAGAGTGGGGTTATTCTAGATGCCCTACAGGGGGCATGCCTTAGACAACTAGTATGGAGCCCACTCAAGAGGAGCAATCTTAGACCTGGTTCTCTCAAGCGGAGATGAAGAGGATCACAGATGTAGAAGTGGGTAGCCATCTGGGAACTAGTGACCATCGAACAGTATGGTTCCAATAAACACAGCAATAGAGTCAAGCCATACAAAGACAAAGGTACTGGATTTTAAGAGGGCTGACTTTGCCAAAATGGGTGAGTGCCTAAGGAATGCACTAGCAAATGGGCAGGAAGGAGGGGTGGAAGAACAATGGGGAATAATAAAACTGCCATCACAGAGGTAACAAGCCTTTGTGTAAAGCAAATAAACAAAATGAAACGAGGTAAGAAACCACTATGGTTCTCAAAGGAGTGGCAGTGAAGGTTCAAGAGGAAAAAAAGCATTCAGGAAGTACAAGGAATCACAGAAGGAACAGGACAGAGAACTGTATCAGTTAAAGCAAAGGAAGCTGGAAAGGCAGTCAGAACAGCAAAGGCCCAAACTGAGGAAAAGATAGCCAACTCAGTTAAGAAGGGATAAAACCTTTTATAGGTACATCAGGGAGCAAAGGAAGACCAAGGGAGGGATAGTGAGGCTTAATAAAGGGAGGGAGGGTGGGCAGAGGGTGACTGTGAAAAGGCAGAGATACTAAACAAATATTTTGCTCAGTATTTACAAAGGAAGAGGAGGTACCTAAAACAAACAGTAGAATCACTCTGGATACAGAAGTTGATACCAGCCATTTACAGAAGAAAGAGTTCTGAAAGAGCTCTTAAAACTGAAGGTGGACAAAGCAATGGGGCCTGATAAGTTCATCCCAGAATTCTAAAGAACTAAGGATAGAACTAGTGACCCACTGACTACCCTCTTTAACAAATCATGGGAGGATGGGGTGGTACCTGAGGACTGGAGGAGGGCAGATGTGATTCCCCTTCACAAAAGTGGGAGCAAGGCAGAAGCAGGAAACTACAGACCTGTTAGTTTAACCTCAGTGGTAGGGAAAATGATGGAATCACTTCTGAAGGAAAGAATTGTTGAGTATCTAGAGGCCAGAGGGGCACAGGACCCAAGGCAGCATGGATTCACAGTGGGAAGGTCATGCCAGACAAATCTGATAGATTTCTTTGACTGGGTGACCAAAGTAGTAGATCAGGGAGGGGCTGTGGACATGGCCTACCTAGACTTTAGCAAGGCATTTGACACAGTCCCACACAAAAGATTAATATACAAGTTAGCCAGCCTGGGAGTGGGTCCCAAGATGACAGCCTGGGTAAAGGGTGGCTGGAGAATAGGACACAGAGAGTAATAGTAAATGGAGTCCACTCTGAAAAAGGGGTTAGCAGTGGGGTACCACAGGGTTCAGTATTAGGACGGTCCTCTTCAATGTCTTTATATAGCGACATTGCAGAGGGACTGGAAGGAAAAGTATGTCTCTTTGCAGATGACACAAAGATCTGCAACAGAGTTGATGCACAAGGTGGGGTGGAAAGGATGAAGAAGGACTTGGCAAGGTTAGAGGAATGGTCAAATGTATGGCAGCTTAGATTCAATGCTAAGAAGTGCAAGGTAATGCACCTGGAAACAAAACCCAGGGAAGAGTACACAATGGGGGTGAATACTAACAACAACAAAAATGAAGGGACCTGGGGTAGTCATATCAGATGACCTAAAGGTGGGCAAGCAATGTGAGAGGGCAGCAAGGAGGGCTGGGGGGATACTGGGATGCAGGAGAGGCATCACCAGCAGAAAAACAAGAAGTTATTATCCCTCTGTACAGACAGCTGGTGAGACCTCATCTGGAGTACTGCATGCAGTTCTGGAGACCCAATCTCCATAAAGACATAGACAGGATGGAAGCTGTCAGAGGAGGCAACTAAAATGGTGCAGGGTCTGCACCGGAAGACATATGAAGTGAGACTTAAGGAGCTTAATATGTATAGCCTCGAGGAAAGGAGGGAGAGGGGGGACATGATAGAAACTTTCAAGTACCTCAAGGGAATCAACAAAGTCCAAGAGGGTAGCATCTTTCAAAAAAAGAGGTGTGCAAGAACAAGGGGGCACAATTTGAAGATAGAGGGGCGGCTCAGAGGTAATTTAAGGAAGTATTTTTTCACAGAGAGGGTTGTGGATGCATGGAACAGCCTTCCAGTGGAGGTTGTGGAGTCAAAAACAGTGGTGGAATTCAAGCATGCATGGGACAGTCATAAGGCAATTCTAGGAGGTGGGGGTAGGAAGAAGTAGGCTGCTGGTTAACTAGGATCTGCAGCTTATCCATCAGGTAGGGAAATGGGCAGACTGGGTGGGCCAAGCGGTCCTTATCTGCCGTCAAATTCTATGTTTCTATGTTTAAGTCTGCGTGCATGGTGATGAGGGAAAAGATGCAAAAAAGGTGAATTTTAAGTTTTTTGCACTGTACAGATCTCAGAATCCGCACATCCCAACAGAATAAAACTTTGCATACCAAGAGATTTTCCCTACAAAACAGTGCATGCCAAGTTTATGCAAATCTATTGAACAGTTGCAAAGTTATTAAAGTGCAAAATTTGATGCTTACATTAAAGTGTCTATGCAACCCTAACTATAGGGGCACAACCATGCCGCTATAATATATTAATTGCAAAAAAACGTTGTTTATGAACTAGTTAGGGTTAAACTGGCAAAAGTAGGGAAATATGATGCTAGGGTTTCCAACCCTAACACCCCACCCTACAGACAGCAACAGGAGAAACCATTATGGTTTGATCCCTCCTGCATCTTCACAAATCAGGTGTGGGGTGTGCCTTGGGGTTGTCAACCTGAACGCTCACCCATTCCATCTGTAAAGAAGCTGAGATGTGTAGAGTAGATGAGAATGGGGTGAGCATTATGATTATCAACCCGAGGCACACCCACACTAACTTGTGAAGATGCAGAGAGGTCAAACTGTGATTTCTCCTGTTGCTGCTTGCAGGGGTGGTGAGTGTTAGGTTGGAAACCCTAACACCACATTTCCCTTTTGTTGGTTTAACTCAACTATGCATTAATGAAGTTTTTTGCAATTAATTTCTTTTACTTTGAGATAGTATAATTGTATCCTTCTCAAGGCCTTTGATAAAGTGCCACATGGAGAACTTGTGGACTCCTGATAGAACATGGCATCCAGGAAATATAACTCATTGAATTAGCTCCTGGCTATCCGATGAAAACAGAGTGACAATCAGGGATGGAGCTCAGGATGGTCAGGGGTGATGAGTGGGTCCCATGGGGTCTGTTCTGGGCCCTGCCTCTTTAGTGTATATATACATTCTATGACAGCTGGAGGGATGTAAGGAAGCAAATTTGCTGTGATACTAGAATTGGCTTCCACGGTAAAGCAACCTGAAACTGCCAGATTACGGAAACTCTGATCAAACTACAGGGTTGGGCACAAAATTCGAGGTTAACCTTCAATATGGCTAAGTGCACGATCATGCACTTTGGCAGAAACAATGCAGGAACCACCTACAGGCTAAATGGTCAGATTTTAAGGAGGTTAATGATGAAAGGATTTGGGAGTAAGGGTCTCAAATGACTTGAAATTTATTCAACATTGTAGCCAGGTGGTTAAAAATCAGGTAATATATTAAGCTGTATAAGTAGGAATATTAAAAGTAGGAAGAGGAGGTCTTGTTGCCTTTGTATGGGTCACTGGTGTGGCCTCATATGGAATACTGGGCACAGTTTTTGGTTTCCAGGTTATAAAAAGGAGATTGTGTCATTGGAGAGAGTTTGGAGAAGAGCTATATGGATGATCGATGGGGTGCAAGGGTGGGAGTATCAGATAGGTTGAGTAAATTGGGGATGTATACATTAGAATATCGTAGGCTACAGGGAGACATGTGCATGGTCTTTAAGGCCCTTTCTGATACCGATTTAAGGGAACAGTTGGGGTTAAAGCTACGGGAACAGCCATATCAGACCAGAGCATATCCATTGCAGTTAACAAGGGAAAGGTATATGACTACTAAAAGAAAGCACTGGTTTAGTGTAAGAAGTGTGCCAATTTGGGACAGACTGCCATTGGAGGTGGTATTCAGTACTACCATACAGGCTTTTAAAATGAATCTGGATAGATACCTGATTGAAAATAATATTCTGAAGTATCAGTCATTTCTAGTGGCAAGCTGTATAGACAGTAAAGTCTTCTGAGCTTTGAACAAACCTATAAAACCTATGAATTTGCCTGTGGGACTGTGCTTGCATTTATGGCAAAACAGCAGCGTCTTTCTTTTGTTTATGTCTTGTTAAACTTCCAATGTTATCCTATAGGAAATTGCATTTTTTATTTGTATGCATGTTTTATGTTATCTCTAAATCATTGGGGGATGTATGTGTTATCCTTGTAGTATTTATTATGTCCTTTGTTTTCATAGATAGATTGTCCCTAAGTCCAAATACTGAAGTAGTTATGGCTTCTTAAAGTTCCAATGTTCTCCTATAGGAATGTGCACGTTTAATTTTTGTACCGTTTAATATGGCCCCAGATGTTTGGTTAGGATTATGTGTTATTGTTGCAGTACTCATTAAGATCTTTGTTATGAAATATAGATTTCCTAAGTCCAAATATTAAGGGAGTTATACAACAAAGAAAGATGCTGCTGTTTTGCCACAAATGCAAGCACAGTCCCACAGGCAAATTCATAGGTTTTATAGGTTTGTTCAAAGCTCAGAAGACTTTTACTTATGCCTACTTAACTTCCAATGTTATCATATGGGAATTTGCATTTTAAATAGCCCCTAGATATTTTTGGGAGGATTATGTCTTATTCTTGTAGTACTCATTAAGACCTTTGGTTTGATTTATAGATTGTCCCTGAAATCTTGATATTGAGGGGATTTATGGCTTGATGAAGTTCAAATGTGTAAAAAAAATAACTAAGTCCAAACTCCATTCTCACATGAAGGAATCCTTTTTATATGAAACTAAAAAGCCACACAAAAAGAATCCCTACAAACAAAAAAAGAATCAAAAACTAAAACTGAATCCAAAATATTTTACCATATGAAGAGGTCCATTTTGTATGAATAAAAAAAAATCATACAAAAAAGGATCCTGTCGAACAAAAAAAAAAACATTCAAAAAAAACTTGGTCCAAAATCTTTTTCCTTATGAAGGGATCCTTTTTTGTATGAACAAAAAAAGCATGCGAAAAAGGATTCCTTCATTTAGAAAAAGAATTTGGATTTTTTTTTCCAGATTCTTTTTAGGAATCCTTTTTTGTATGCTTTTTCGTTCATACGAAAAAGGATCCCTTCATAAGAAAAAAAAATCCAGAAGCAAATGGTTTGATAGTAGACATGTGTAATGCCTAATCTTTTGATTTACAATGCAGAGGTTGGTATCTCTGCAGATTCCTGTGTAGATAGACTTCATCTTTCTGAATTTGCTTGTTACCCCTGAAAAAATTGGTGGAAGGCCCCTCAGGGGGCCTATTTCTGATTTTGGACGTTCTGGGCACTCCGAGCCCTATAGCATGGCCTAGGAATGCCCAGTTTACAATTCCAGGATGTCATTTTCTACATTTATTGCCATGCCAAGTTGAATGGAACAACTTAGAAAATCCAATATGGCCACCAAAATCCAATATGGCCACCATATCGCTAGTAAATACTTGATTCACTAATAATTGCCAAATCCCTAGCTTCCAAGATACTGATTATCAATGATTCATGAATGAAGAGTTTATTATTATTACATTTAATATAAACACATATTAATATAATAGAACATAAATATAAATAAATGATGCATAATGCATCAGTCTGCTTGTTTGTGCCATTGACCCAAAATTGTGTCCACTCTGTGAGAATTTGTCACTTTGTTCACAGGATTGTGTGGCATGTTCATGTATGTTGTATACCTGTTTAGTTTGTATTTCTATTTTCTAGTTTTTAATTTTAGTTTCTGTTTCTGTTTCAGAAACATGGATATCATCTAGCTGTACCTGTTGGATTGGTCAGTCCATCCGATTTGCCTACCTGTGTTCTTTGTGAGAGCCAAATTAGAGAAACAGAACTGCAACAAATATTAGGAGAGAATGGGCTGAATACCATCAAGGCTTTTGCAGAAAAAAGGTTAGTCACAAAACCAACTTCCGAGTATGCCAGAAACGTCAACCTCGTATGGAATAAAATCCTTGACCAACTTCCCCCCGGCATTGGAGAAACAGGCCTACCTGCATACCTCTCAACCTCTTACATCATAAATCAGGGACAAGGCTTAAAAAAATCAGGGACAGAGACCCAAAATCAGGGACACACCTTAAAAATTGGTAATACTCACTCAGAAAGCTGTTAGGAATAAGGGAATTAGTGCAAGAATCATTTTCTGATGAAGAACTAGTCTGTAACTTTAATGTTTAACATTATTTTATGCTTACAATCCCCACTGTTTAGTCACAAAAACAAAAATTTTACGAGGGACAGAGGAAAATTTTGAGGCAAAATCAGGGACGTCCCTGAAAATCAGGGACAGTTGAGAGGTATGCCTACCTGTTCATACAAGGTGTCACCAAAATTTCACTAGTGAAAGGAAATTAAACACTAGCTCAATGAAACAACTTTCTTCGGATCAATCTTCTGAAGCTGAATTCTCCGACATACCCAACCCACAGATGTCCAGTAGCAGTGAAGCGGTCCATGTAACTCGATGTAAAAGGAAATAGTTGGAATTTAAGAAGGATGAGACCTGCTTCATCTCTGAAAAGAAAAGGAAAAAGAGAAGAAATCCGGAAGGAAAAACTCCAAAGAGCTGAACTTGAAGATGGAAACATAGAAACATAGAATTTGATGGCAGATAAGGACCGCTTGGCCCACCTAGTCTGCCCATTTCCTTACCTAACAGATAAGCTGCAGATCCTAGTTAACCAACAACCTACTTCCTCCTACCCCCCCACTAGATTTGCCTTATGTCTGTCCCATGCATTCTTGAATTCCCCCACTGTTTTTGACTATACAATCTCCTCAGGAAGGCTGTTCCATGTATCCACAACCCTCTCTGTGAAGAAATTCTTCCTCACATTATCTCTGAGCCATCCACCTCTATCTTCAAATTGTTCCCCCTTGTTTTTGCCCATCTCTTTTTCTGAAAGATGCTACCCTCTTGGACTTTGTTGATTCCCTTGAGATATTTGAAAATTTCTATCATGTCCCCCCCCCTTCCTCCTTTTCTTGAGGGTATACCTCTTTAGTTCCTTTAGTCTTTCTTCATATGTCTTCTGATGCAGACCCTGCATCATTTTGGTTACCCTCCTCTGGACAGCCTCACCCTGTCTATGTCTTTCTGAGAGATGGGGTTTCCAGAACTATACAGTACTCCAGATGTGGTCTTACCAACTGTCTGTACAGAGGGCCAACAACTTCCTGTTTTCCACTGGTGATGCCTCTCCCAATGCATCCCAGTACCCCATCCCTCTCGCTGCCTTATCACATTGCTGGCCCACCTTCAGGTCATCTGATATGACTACCCCAGGTCCCTTTCCATATTTGTTGTTGTCAGTATCTCACCCCCCATTGTGTGCTTTCCCCTGGGTTTTTGTTTCCCAGGTACATTACTTTACACTTCTTTGCATTGAATCTAAGCTGCCATACATTTGACCATTCCTCCAACCTTGAAAAGTCCCTTTTCATCCTTTCCATCCCACCTTGTGTATCAACCCTGTTGCAGATCTTTGTGTCTTCTGCAAAGAGACATACTTTCCCTTCTAGTCCATCTGCTATGTCACTTATAAAGACATTAAAAAGGACCGGCCCCAGTACCGAACCCTGCGGTACCCTACTAGTAACCCTCCTTTCTTCACTGTGGACTCCATTTACTATTACTCACTGTGTCCTGTTGTCCAACCAGTGTTTTACCCAGGCTACCACCCTAGGACCCACTCCCAGGCTGGCTAATTTGTTTATTAATCTTTTGTGTGGGACTGTGTCAAATGACTTGCTAAAGTCTAGGTAGACCATGTCCACAGCCCCTCCCTGGTCTACTGCTTTGGTCACTCAGTCAAAGAAATCAATTAGATTTGTCTGACATGACCTTCCCACTGTGAATCCATGCTGCCTTGGGTCCTGTACCCCACTGGCCTCTAGGTACTCAACAATTCTTTCCTTCAGAAGTGATTCCATCATTTTCCCTACCACTGAGGTCAAACTGACAGGTCTTTGGTTTCCTGCCTCTGTCTTGCTCCCACTTTTGTGAAGGGGAATCACATCCACCCTCTTCCAGTCCTCAGGTACCACCCCATCCTCCCATGATTTATTAAAAAGGATAGTCAGTGGTGTTACTAGTTCTTCCCTTAGTTCTTTTAAAATTCCGGGGTGAATCCCATCAGACCCCATTGCTTTATCCACCTTCAGTTTAAAGAGTTCTTTCAGAACCCTTTCTTCTGTGAAAGGACTTATATCAACCCCCCTATCCAGAGTACTTCTATTGACCGGATTAGGTATTTCCTCCTGCTTTTCCATTGTGAATACTGAGCAGAAGTATCCATTCAGTATCCCTACTTTTTCACTGTCACTCTCTGCCCAACCACCTTCCTCTTTGTTCAGCCTCAGTATCCCTGTCTTAGTCTTACTTTGCTCCCTAATGTACCTATAAAAGGTTTTATCCCCCTTCTTAACTGGGTTGGTTATCTTTTCCTCGGTTTGGGCCTTTGTTATTCTGACTGCCTTACTCACTTTCTTCTGCTTTAACTGGTACAGTTCTCTGTCCTGCTCCTTCTGTGTTTCCTTATACTTCCTGAATGCTATCTTTTTTCCCTTACCTTCCCCGCCACTTCTTTTGAGAACCATAGTGGTTTTTCTTTCATTTTGATTTGTTTATTTGCTTCACACAAAGACTTGTTGCCTCTGTGATGGGGGTTTGATGTTTCCCATTGTTGTGCCACCCTACCTTCTTGCCTGTTTGCTAGTGCTTTTCTGAGGCACTCTCTCCATTTGACAAATCAGCCCTCCTGAAGTCCAGTACCATCACTTTTGTGTGGCTTGACTCTACAGCTAAGTTTATCATGAACCACACTGTTTGGTGATGGCTTGTTCCCAGATGGCTACCCACTTCAAGATCAGAGGTCCTCTCTCCATCCCCATTTAAGAGTACCAGGTCTAAGATTGCTCTCTCCCGAGTGGGTTCCAAAACTAGCTGTCTGAGGCAAGCCCATGTAGGGCATCGAGAATGGCCCTGCTCTTGGATGTGGCTGCAGCAAAGGTGCTCGAGGTCAACATCTGGCATATTCAGGTCCCCATCAGCAATATCTCCCTTTCTCTGCCATCCCCAGCATTTCCTCCCCTGAGACAGGGGTCTGTATACAACCCTTTGCAGATTGTGGAGTCATTTCCAGTCCCAGGGTGAACCACAGTGCCTTCTCTCCTCCTGTTTACTCTTTAGTTCTGTTGCTTTTATCCTTCCTTACATGAGAGCAACCCCTCCTCCTCTCTTCTTCCTCCTGTCCCTCCTGTAGATTGTGTACCCTGGTATGCTGACATCCCAGTCATGGTTCTCTGTGCCATGTGCGAAGCATGTTATGCAATTAAAATTCTGATGATGCTCTTTTGTCTGGTGCAACCAAATATTTGAAAATCGCTACCACCAATGTTGATGTCTTTGCTGCGGATGTCAAATACCATCAAAGTTGTTACAACACTTTCGTCTACGTCGGCAAACAAGACAGACAAACACCAGCCGGATTGGAAAACATTCGCACAAAGAGTGCTGAAACGGAGTTTCTTCAAATCATGAGAAGAAAAGTTGTTGAGCAGAAATGTTGCTATTTACTCCCAGATTTACTGGAGGATCTTCATAACCTCTACGAGTTCCATGGATGTGAACAAGATGCTGGAATAAATCACACATTTCAGTTTAAGAATCTTATCAGCAATGAATTTGGAGATGAGATAGGTTTTACTACAGGGAAGGGGATACACAGGAATCCTCTCATTCTACACTCAACAAAAGTAAACCCACTTGATTATTCTTTGGCAACCTTAATAGGAGCTGGACTCAGAGATAGTGACATCACCAAGGCATTTGCAAATATGATCAATCAGAAATTAAAGATAGACAAATTGAGTCACCACAGTTTCCTATGACATCACGAAGGCTTGCTTTCTGAAGCTTGATAATTATGAACCCAATCTAGAAATCTTCAGTGTGATAGCTCTCTCTATAAGCCCTTCTAAGAAAATTAATGCTGTAGGTTATGAAACCATCCCAACAAAAATTCAAGTTACGGTCCATTGCTAGTGACTGGCAACACTTCATTACCGGAGAACATTCTCCAAAGTCGATATTTCTATCCATGGTTATTCATCATCTCACCAGAAGTAAAGAAGCAGTCAATCTTCTACATTTTTCAGAGGCTGGTATTTCTTACACAGACGTCAGAAGACAAAACAAGAAATTGGCCCATGATAGTAAATCTGAGGGAAAAAAAGCACTGCACACAATTCTGCCTAGACAGCCAGCTCATGTCACAATTGATAACTCAGACGGTAAGCAACAGACATTAACAGGAGTCACAACAACACATTGTGATGCTTGCACAGCTGGTTCTGATTAATACATGCTTTTTGTAATATAAAAATGTGCTACTGAGTGTCTCTCATGAGACATGCTGTTTCAGCTAAAAGATAAAAGCTGGGAGATAATTACAGGCTAGAAGAGAATTAAAGTACGGATCTCCTGTTTATCTAGCTTAATTGTAGCTGCCAGCTGTTAGGCAGGAAAATCATAAACTTTTATGACATTTGGAAAAGAATACAGGTTATGTCACTGTGGTGCGAAGTCATAAAAGGTCCGTTGATGTCCTTGAGAGAGGATGCTGCTCATGGATGAAAGAAAGGACATGAAAATTACAGACTTAATGGGAAGTCATATGGGAAACAAGTTTTTTCTACTGATGTCACCAATTAGTTTACCTCCTGACACAAGACATCCTGATTGTATAATTTTTAATAAACAGAGGAGGAGCTGGGTGACATTATGGAGAAGGCAGGGTCAAGTCAGTGTTTTAATTACAGTATGCTGTAACAGACCTTTAGTAGTAGTAGTAGTAAATCATTTTTTATTCAAATATGAATAATTGGATACATTCACTTGAGCATAGCTCATTTTCAAGGAAGTTCCAAGTATCAAATTTCAGTTAAGAGGACTTTTAGAGACACACATGTTTGGACTCTGAAAGAGAAACATCTACAGCACTATAAGAATATAAGAATACATTAGGTAGACAGGTTTAAATGTATTATTGGTAGGAATTTTCACTTTTTAAACCTTATTGTTTTAAAAGATTGTATGTTTTGTGATATATGGTTCTGTGTTTTACATTTTACATTTTTATCTATTTTAAGTAAACCTCTATTTTTAGATACTACCTGGTGTGCCTTTGAAATTATTTCTTTGACAAGGGAAGCATATATGGTTAAAGCTGACACTGTACAAAACTTACTGGTTTTACCAAACTGGGAAAAGGTATGAGTTTATTCTGAGGTCTTTCATAGAGTTTTTAAGGGTTCATTTTATACACCTGGTTAGGTGCCCATAGGTGAAAGATATCTGGCCCCCCGATGAGCAGAATTATCTGAGTCTGTACATTGGGTACGCTAGCAAGAGGTTCATAATTTGAATCCCTCCAGAACTTGAAACCAAAGTTTGATTCGAACCCACAAAACTGACAGGAGGGTTACCCTTTTCTGTTAACTGTTCACAATACTGCACTCAGAGGTTGGCACTGTGGGAGCAGAGGGCCTGACCTGCTGAGTGGGTTTGTGACAGATTGGTTGGCAGTGGTGTGCATAAGTTTGGTATTACAAGCTTTTATTGTTCAGTGTGTCAGCTTGAGACTGTCAGCTCAATTGCAAAGAAAGAAAAATGCAGTGATTTATTTTAAAAGGAGACAGAACTATAAACTTGGCGTACAATCAAGTTCCTCGTGTTTATTTTTCCTCTAAAGTGCATGTCAGAGTAGCCATAGTTAGGGAAGAAGATGGCTTCCAACTACAGCAGGCACACTGTATACTATTTAAAGCAGTTGTGCGGGGACAGAGGAGTCCCGTTCAAGGTGAAAGACACCAAACAGAACCTCGTGGATGCCCTGATGGTAGCAGATACCCAGAGCATTGAGTCACAGACAGTGACTGGAAAGGACCAAACCTTGAGTGTTGCAGGACTAGTGGCCAGTGCAGTGGCCAGATCTGATGAGGAGGGCAACAGGGCCACTGTCAGCGAAGGGCCACAGCAGCAGGGGAAAGTCACCAGTATCCTGGATCCAGAAGTACTCAGGCTGCAAATTGAGTTGCGCAGAATGGAGCTGAAGTTCCAGAGGGAGAGAAACCATGAACAGCGAGAGGCAGACCATGAGGAGCGTGAGCACCAGTGAGCTGCAGAGGAGAAGAGAGAGAGTGAGGACGATGAGAGGCAGAGCAAGAACAGAGAGACGCTGACCGTGAGGAGCTTGAGCACCAGAAGCAACACAAACTGGAGAAGCTATGACTCCAAACAGCGGCACCAGCGCAGGTAAGTGGCTTGGGTTTGACTGGGATTACAGGACTGTGTTACAAATTGAATTCCAAATTGATAGCCAAATTTAAAGAGGGGGAGGATATGGATGCCTTTTTAAATTCTTTTGAAAAAGTTTGTATTCAGGCTAAAATTCCTAGGGAGTCCTGGGGCTTCCAGCTATCCTCACTACTTACTGGGAAAGCTCGGGATGCATTGGGTCAAATGGACAATGAGGACAGTGATGATTACAGCAAACTTAAAGCTGCACTGTTAAAGAAATTTTAATTAACTGCTGAATCATACAGAGCTAAATTCTGTAAGTTCAGGAGAAGCCCTGACATAAGCTACGAGGAGCTAGCCACGAAATGACAGCATTTTTTAAAATGTTGGTGGGAAGGAATTGAAGCAAACTCTGTTGACAAAATTAAAAATGTGATTCTGTTAGAACAGTTTTATTGGGCATGCCCAGCTGAGCTAAAAACCTGGCTGGAGGACCGAGATCCCAAAACAGTACAAGAGGCTGCTGAACTCTCTGACCGCTATGCCAAGAGCAGACTGCTCTGAAAGCAAATGGGGTGGGCATGGCAGTGCAGAAAGGGAAAAGCGCACCTTCAGGGCAGCTAAAACCCTCACTGCCTCCACTAAAACCAGTTAGCCCCAGGTTTCAGAGAAAACATTTCTCTGTGAAAAGAAATGAATGTTGGTTGTGTAAAGAAACTGGGCATATTGCCAGACAGTGTCCCAAACGGACAAACAATAATACACAAGGTGGTGCTAGGAAGGTAGTGGGTTGTTTGTGTGTCCCTGGAAGCATGACTGTGAACATGAGGAAGCACATGCACCCAGTCATGGTGAATGATGTACAGACGCAAGGGTTAAGGGACATGGGGGCATCCCTGAAATTGGTAAAAGGGCATGTAGAGCCTAGTCAGCTTATACCCAATAAATACGTCACTGTACAGGACTTTACTGGTGAAGAGAAAACACTGACCTTCGCTAGTGTTCTCCTAGACAGGGGTAAAACAGGGGGAACTGTGCAACAGGTGGCTGTAGCCCAAACCTTAGCAGTGGATGTGATCCTGGGCAACAATCTCAAACAGGAGATGGTGTGTGCAGTTACCTGTAGCCAAGTGGCAAGGGAAAATTGTAGTTCCCTGAACCCCACAGAAGCCATTGTGGAAACCACTGAGAGGCTGGTTCCCCAGCCTGTGTCTCCAGATGGGGAGATGAATGAAAAGGGTAGAAATTTCCCCAGTAGCAGTTAACCACACAACTACTGAGGATTACTTAGAAGAGGGAGGGGTGACTCATTGTCAGAGGGTTGGGATTGACAGTGATCCTGAGTGCCCTAATGCTAGTGCTAGGGACCCTAGTTTAGCAACTAAAGGGGACCTGTCCCGTGCCTTGGGAATGTGAAGTGACCCTAGTCTAGAGAAGCTGAGGGCTTGGGCAAACTCTGACGGAGCACAGGAAGGTGATGGCAGATAGAAGGTTTATTGGGAAAAGGGACTGATGTATACTCAGGCTGTTCAGACAGAGGGAGGGGGGTGCTAGGCAGGCAGCTTGTCATTCCCCAGGGGTATCGTGAGCAGTTGCTCAAGATTGCACATGATATTCCCTTGTCTGGTCATCTGGGAATCATGCGCACTATGCAGCGGTTGGCCCAGAATTTCTATTGGCCTAACTTCACCCAGCAAGTGAAGGAGTATTGCAGGTCTTGTCACCGGTGCCAAGAAATAGGGAAGGTGGGCAAGAAAACCCAAGTTGCCCTGATTCCATTGCCCATAGTGGAGGAGCCATTCCAGAGGGTGGGAATGGATATTGTGGGGCCTTTAAATACCCCCAGCTCTTCAGGGAAGAGATTCATCCTGACTGTGGTGGATTATGCCACCCAGTACCCGGAAGCAGTCGCCCTATCCTCCCTGAGGACAGACAAAGTGGCAGATGCCTTACTTGGGATTTTCTCCCATGTTGGGTTTCTGCATGAGGTTATCACCGATCGAGGGGGTTCCTTCATGTTGGACCTGATGAAATGTTTATGGAAGAAGTGTGGGGTGGTGCAGAGATGCATGACACTGTATCACCCACAAGCCAATGGGCTTGTGGAAAGATTCAACGGTACCCTGAAGTCAATGCTCCAGACTTTTGCTGAACAGCATGGGAGGGACTGGGAGAAATACCTTCCCCACCTGTTGTTTGCATACAGGGAGGTGCCCCAAGAGTTGACAGGATTTTCCCCCTGTGAACTCTTATATGGACGCTGTGTATGTGGGCCCCTAGACTTGATCCAGGAGGACTGGGAAGACAAGCATGCCACCCAGGGAACTCCCATTGTGGATTATGTCCTTAGGTTTAGGGAAAGGCTGAAGGAGCTTATGGGGACAGGCCAGAGCAACCTGGCAGCTGCCCAACAGAAACTAAAAGTGTAGTACGACCACAGAGCCAGAGCTCACTCGTACATGGTGGGTCAGGAAGTCATGATCCTTATTCCGGTCTGGAAAGACAAGCTGCAGACTGAGTGGGCAGGACCATACAAAGTGGTTAGGAAGGTAAATGACATGAACTATATTGTAGAGTTACCTGACCGAAGACAGACAGAAAGGATGTACCATGTCAACATGATGAAGCTGTAGGCAAATAGGGCTGACATGGTGTTTGCAGTGTGTAGTCCTGGGGAGGGGATGGACAAAGGAGACCCCCTTCTGGACTTGCTGGAAGAAAGTAAGCAGGAGTCCTGTGTGGAGGCAGTTAAATTGTCTCCCCAGCTGACCCCAGATCAAATCCAGAAAGTAAGGAAGGTTTTAGCAGACTTTGCCCCATTATTTAGCACCATGCCTGGACTAACCCCTTTAGCAACTCATGATGTGGAGACAGGGACCCAGACACCCATACGGCGGACAGCATATCGGGTGTCAGAGGCTGCCCAAAAGGACTTTAGGAGGGAAGTGGAGGAGATGCTGGATTTAGGGGTAATCTAGAGATCCCAGAGCCCCTGGGCCTCATCCATAGTCCTTGTGCCTAAGCCAGATGGCTCTACTCATTTCTGTGTGGACTATCATGGACTGAATGCAGTCATGAAGTCAGACACCCACCTGATGCCCTGGATGGATGAACTCCTGGACAAGTTGGGAGGGGTGATCTACCTTATGATGATTGACCTGACCAAGTGGTATTGGTAGGTAGAGTTAACGGACAGAACTAGGGAGAGGTCAGCCTTCATCACTCTGATAGGCTTATTTAATTTAAAGTAATGCCTTTGGAATGAAGAATACTGATCACTTTCAAAGGTTGGTGAACCAGGTGTTAAATGGTGCTGAGGAGTACACTGTGGTGTACCTGGATGACATTACGATCTTTAGTGCCAGCTGGGAGGAACACCTGTCCCACCTTAGGGAAGTGCTGGCAGGATACAGAGGGCCAGGCTCACTGTCAAAGCCAGGAAGTGCCAGGTGGCCATGGGAGAGTGGCAACATCGAGCATGTGGTAGGCTGGGGATAGCTCCATCCTAACCAAATAAAAATAGAGGTAATCCAGGCATGGCCCAGACCAGAAACACAGAAGCAGGTCAGGAGTTTTCTTGGGACAGCGAGGTACTATTGAAAATTGGTACCCAATTACAGTGCAGTGGCTGCTCTCCTATCTGACCTGGTAAAGAAAAGGATGCCAAAGAAAATTACCTGGGGACCAGCCTGTGAAGAAGCCTTTACCAGACTGAAGGAGGCACTGTGCAGTGCTCTGTTTTGACAAGTCCTGACTATAGAAGACCTTTTATAGTTCAGACTGATGCCTCAGACATGGGTATTGGGGCAGTACTGAGTCAGACATCCAGCCAAGGAAATATCACCTGTAGCATATCTGAGTAAAAAGTTACTTCCCAGGGAGCAGGCATACTCCACTGTGGAAAGGTGTCTTGAGGAAAGGAGGAGAGGACATGATAGAAACTTTCAAGTACCTCAAGGGAATCAACAAAGTCCAAGAGGGTAGCATCTTTCAAAAAAAGAGGTGTGCAAGAACAAGGGGGTACAATTTTAAGATAGGGGGGCAGCTCAGAGGTAATGTAAGGAAGTATTTTTTCACAGAGAAGGTTGTGGATGCATGGAATGGCCTTCTGGAGGAGGTTGTGGAGTCAAAAACAGTGGTTAAATTCAAGCATGCATGGAACAGTCAAAAGGCAATTCTAGGGGGTTGGGGTAGAAAGAAGTAGGCTGCTGGTTAACTAGGATCTGCAGCTTATCCATTAGAGTAGGAAATGGGCAGACTGGGTGGGCCAAGCGGTCATTATCTGCTGTCAAATTCTATGTTTCTATGTTTCTATGTTGCCATAGTGTGGGCCTAAAGAAGCTGGAGCCATACTGGTATGGAAGCATTTTGTGGTACAGACTGCCACAACCCCTGGTTTGGCTGATGCAGATGGGAAAAAACAACAGTAAATTACTAAGATGAGTCTTGCTTTATAAAGGTATGACATAACAATTCTACAAAAGACTGGAGTGAAAAATCAGAACTCGGGTGGGTTGTCTCATATCTATGAGGTGAACTGATTTGGGAAGCTTATCCCATGCATGGGATAGAGCCCCAAATTCAGTCTAGGTAAGGAGGACTGTGAGGCTTGTACAGTTGGTTCTAATTAATCTATGCTTTTGTAATATAAAATGTGTTACTGAGTGTCTCTCATGAGACATGCTGTTTCAGCTAAAAGATAAAAGCCAGGAGATAATTATAGGCTAGAAGAGACTTAAAGTAAGGATCTCCTATTTATCTAGCTTAATTGTAGCTGCTAGGCTAGAAAATCATAAACTTTATGACATTTGAAAAGAATACAGGTTATGTCACTGTGGTGCAAAGTCATAAAGGTCATTTGATGTCCTTGAGAGAGATGCTGCTCATGGATGAAAGAAAGGACATGAAAATTACAGACTTAATTGGGAAGTCATATGGAATCAAGTTTTTCTGCTGCTATCACCTATTAATTTACCTCCTTACACAAGACATCCTGATTGTATAATTTTAATGAACAGAAGAGGGCTGGGTGACATCATGGAGAAGGCAGGGTCAAGACAGTGTTTTAATTATGCTGTAACAGACCTTTAGAGACACACATGTTTGGACTCTGAAAAAAACATCTCCAGCACTATAAGAAGATAAGAATACATTAGGTAGACAGGTGTAAGTGTATTATTGATAGGAATTTGCACTTTTTAAACCTTATTGTTTTAAAAGATTGTATATTTTGTGATATATGGTTCTGTGTTTTACATTTTACATTTTTATCTATTTTAAGTAAACCTCTATTTTTCAGAGACTACCTGGTGTGCCTTTGAAATTGTTTCTTTGACAAGGGAAGCATATATGGTTAAAGCTGACATTGTACAAAGCTTACTGGTTTTACCAAACTGGAAAATGGTAAGAGTTTATTCTGAGGTCTTTCATAGAGTTTTTAAGTGTTCATTTTGTACACCTGGTTAGTTGCCCATAGGCAAAAGATGTCTGCTCCCCCGAAGAGCAGAATTATCTGAGCCTGTACATTGGGTATGCTAGCAAGAGGTTCACAGTTTGAATCCCTCCAGACCTTGAGACCAAAGTTTGATTCAAACCCACAAAACAGACAGGAGGGTTACCCTGTTCTGTTAACTGTTCACAATACTGTGCTTGGAGGTTGGCATAGTGGGAGCAGAGGGTCTGACCAGCTGAGTGGGTTTGTGACACACATGACACTATCTCAATGATTTACGTACCCTGAATATCATGTCCTGCTGTCATCTGCAATTTGCCAGTACCAGAACAAAACATTCTAAGCAGCTCAACAAGAGAAGTCCAGGAAACCTTTGAGAGCTCAGAACCTATTGACTATAGGGATTATAAAATAGGAAAGAGAAAACCCCCACCAATCATCCTATCCTATGATGAGGATGAAAGAAGGACCTAACCGGTCTTCATTCGACGAAAGATTGTATTTGGGCTCTGGCAGTAAGCATAGAATCTTCCAGGAAGATGAATCTCTTCCAGTCCTAGGATCATGGACAGCTTTCAATAAAAAAGCAACATTGACCACTACCTTCAAATCCAAAACTGATTTCCTGCCCATTATACTACGTGAACCAGATGATGCAGTTTGCTAATATTACCTTGACTTTCTCATGGATCTAACAGATGACCTACAAATTGACCACATCTTTATCCATAGCGATCATGCAGTTTTCTACAAGATTGCAAAAATAATATGGAAAGAAGAAAAATATACAAAAGTGGTTAATTTGATTGGAGGATTTCATGAACTGATGGTGAGGCAGAAAATCCTCTACAAGCGATACAGTGGTATGGTACTTCATAACTGGTGGGTTCAGGTGTGGATAATAGCAGATAAATCTGTTGACCAGGCCTTGGAAGGACGACACTATTCTAGATTGATGAGGTTACATAAACAGTCTTTCGAGGCTCTCCTATGATTCATGGGATCCAACATTCACGGCTCACTAATCGATGGACTATGAGAAAAGTTCATCAACATGAGAAGATCTGTATCAGCAGAATCCCTGAATCTTGTCCTCTTGGATGTATCTTTCCCTGAAGAGCAGTCACAAATGTTGGAAACCTCTGGCAACATGGGACAGTGGGTGACAGGCTACATCGGTGACACCAGCTCTCTTCTCACCCAGGTCACCACATGCAGAGACAAGAATCTGAACTTGCATCTGCAGACTCAACGAGAAAGTCTACCTTTACTTTTGCATTCAACCATCAAAATTACTCTTGGTATTTAACATGGTATCATGTAGACCTCATCAATCTGAAAACCATCAATGAGAACGCATACAATGAACTGCAGGAATATGGCATTGGTGCTAGTCTGTCCTGTGAGGCATTCACCACAATAACTGCTGACCAAGTGACTGAGGTCTTAATCAACAGAGGTCAAGGTGAGGGTGGACCCATGAGAGGCGATTACAGTACGTCTGAGGAAGCTGCTGGCAACTTCATTTGAATTCCACAAACTCACTAAAATTCATGTGTCACTGAAGGAGAAGATGCTTCTGAAAACATCGACCATATACAATGAGTTGACATATGGTGTCATGGAGAAACAACCATGAGGAGGCAGGTATGAGGATAGTGCTGCATTGTGCTCTTGTGAAAGGCCCAGTTGTCATCCGAGCCAAAGATACAGACATCATCATCCTAATGGTTTATGCTTTCATAAAGACCCTTCCAGATTAACCATGGATGCTCCAAATCAACCCCAATGTATTTGTAAACACAGGATCTATATACGACCACAATGGACATGCTGCAAATCTCAATTTGCCAGTATACCATTTTGTCTCTGGATGTGATGCAGCAAGTTACTTCTACACGGTATCAAAGAAATTAGTCTTTCAACATTCGCACAGGGTCGAAGAAAGAATAAATCTCCTTTCAGGGCTTGGGGAAGCACATATGCTTCACAAGATGCTAAGCAAAATGTCAAAACCTTCATTAAACACTGTATGTACAATGGTACAGAAGGAGAGGATCTGGTAGACACATGAGTAAGATAATACAATAACCTGAAAGTGAAGACTATGCAAACAATTCTACCAGACCCAGTGAGCCTATGTCAGAAAATAAAGAGCAAATCCTCTTAGCCTACTATTGGCACCACTGCCCAAACCCAAAGCCGAGATTGACCCTTGTTTGTCAGGATGAAATGAGAGGATGAAACACTGAAACCTGTGTGTTCACTGGGTTTCAGTGACCTGACATCCTACATCATAGAAGAAAGGGTGGAAGGTTAGCCGGCTGATGATGTGCAGTTGATGGAGATGAGGCAGACAACGAAGGTGAGTCAACACCTCAAAGACACACAGAGATGACCAAACAAAAACCTTCATCCACAGCACCAATGACTGATTGTACAGGAGATGATGACACTGAAAATGACACAATGGCAGCCAGTGAACAAACTTCTGAGGACGAATCTTCAAGCTTCGGGAGTGAATGTGACAGTTCAGATCCAGAGTGGACTCCAATAAAATGACTTCAAAACTGGACATTACAACCAAGATGTACTGTTGACCCAAAATATTCATAGTGTTGGGTCAAATCATTGATAAAATGACTTAATTCTAAACAACAAATCAGCACTTATAACATTTAGATTTTAAACATTACTGTATGTACTTCAAACTATTTTGTCAGTAAATTGTCTCATGAATTCAATTGTTTTATGTAGTATTAACATGTGCATTTAGTCCTGTGTCTAACAGGGAGCCTCAAAGTAATATATAGATGTCATAAATCTTCTTGAATAAATATTCAGTATATAGTTGTTCATGAATTATTGATAATCGGTATCTTGGAAGCTAGAGATTTGAAAATTATTAGCGACTCAGGTATTTACTAGTGATATGGCAGCCATATTGGATTTTGGTGACCATTTTGGATTTTCTAAGTTGTTCCATCCAACTTGGCATGGCAATAAATGTAGAAAATGACACCTTGGAATTGCAAATCGGGCATTCCTAGGCTGAGCTATTGGGCCCGGAGGGCCCACGACATTCAAAATCAATTAAAGGCCCTCTGAGGGGCCATCCACCAATTTTCTCTGGGGTAACAATTAAATTCTGAAAGGTGAGGCCTACTTACACAGGAATCTGCAGAGATACCAACCTCTGCATCGGTACACCTGCCTATAGCTTTTATTGGACCAACATAGATGTTACAAAAAGAACAAAGTGCATAAGCACTTCTCTTAAGTTCTTTTTCTTGTTCTTTTTGTAACTTCTATGTCAGTCCAATAAAAGGTATCAAATCATTTGCTTCTGGATCAGTTCTTACAAGGACCAATATGGCAAACACTGAATCTGTATGTCTTCATAAGAAAAAGGAATTGAAAAAAAAAATAAATACAGATTCTTTTTTCTTAGGAAGGGATCCTTCTTCATATGGCCAAATTCCTTTTTCATATGGCCATACAAAAAAAACGCAGACGCAAGTCATGAAAAATGATGAAAAAATGTAAAAACAAAAAACACTTTTGGGGGTAATTTTTCCAGCAGTTAAGTGCAGAATCCACCTAACAGCATCCCGATGAGCAAGATACATGTGTTGGTCTCTCTACAGGATGTAATTTTTGTGGGTTTTGAAAAATGTTATTTTTTTGGGAAAAAACAGAAACAAGATGGAGGCCATACAGAAAATAATTTTCCCTCACAAAAAAGGATTGGCTGTATATGAAAAGGGATGCTTTTTTGTATGACCAAATTCTTTTTTTGCTTCAAACATCTATCCTTAAATGCCTATTAAGCATGCTCAGAACCAAAATTTCAAATCCTTATAACTCTGGAATGGATTATTTTTTCACCAAACCAGCAAAAGGCACTGCTCTGACATGAGTCCATTCTATACAGAAAATTTCAGACCAAAATTCTGAACCATCTGGGCACTAGGGGCTGACAAAAACAAAAACAAATAAACAAAAAAAGTTTACACATTTTGCACTGTCCAGATCTCAGAATTCGCATATCTGATCGGAATGTAACTTGATATACCAAGAGTCCTGGGGTTTCCAATGGAGCATGCAAAATTTCATGCAAATCCTGTAAACAGCTGTGAAGTTATTAAAGTGCAAAAATTGAGGTTTAACATTAAACAGCCTACTCAACTCTAACTATGGTGACGTGACTGTGCCAATATAATATAGGTGTGTATATATATATATATATCTATATATATATATACAGTATATATATATATATATATATATATATATATTCACTACAAAAGCTGCATTAATGTACCACGTAAGGTTCATCTTAAAGCAACCAAAGTGCAGAAATGTGGTGTTAGGGTTTCCAACGCTAACTCCTCACCACCCGAGCAGCAAAAGGACAAGCCCACACAAGTTCCTCGGGTAAGAGAAACAACATACAACTATTTCCAGATGACACAAATGCTGTAGCACTGAAAAGCTACCTTTGAGGAGTGTTATCTGTGTCTTTTTAGCTGTTTTAGAAGAACTACATACTAGATATTTTACACAAGCACACAGTTCTGTGCTTGAATACTCATTGCCAGAACCCAACAGCTCTGTTTTGGACCCGGCTTCATGTTGCTTAGCACCATGGCAAGTGCCACAGCAAATTGGCTGCAGGCACGAGCATGATGTCTGACTTCATCAAATATGATGTCAGTGTTATTGGTGGCTGGCAGTGAGCAAAAGAGGCAGTCATTTTGACTCCTCAGTGCTGCATGCTGGAGAAAATGCTGAATACACAAACTGAGTGAGTACCATTGATTATGGAATCAGTGACTTGCCGCAACAAGGCGTTTAAAGTTATCATTGAAAGCTTTGTGCTGTTAACAGATTTAATGTGGTAAAAACATGTTTTGTACCCTGTAGACACCAGTGATAGGTTAAGAATCACACAAACTAGATTGACTTGGGAACAGCCAGTATGCAGAAAGGTAGTCTTTTTTTTATTTAATAAAACTTTATTCAAAGAAATGACAGTGCAGTGTCACAAGTGATACAGTTATGAATGCCTATTTGGATCAAAGATTCTGAGGTTCATGTAAAGGCAAACAAAAATACAAGAGTTTGGAATATTAAGCGAGACCTCTGCCGTTGAAGTAAGACAATGACAATAAGTTTAGCATTATACAGTGTACACCCCATCCCACCCACCCCAACTCCCCATCCCCAACCACCAGAGAGTGTCCTTGGGTTCCAAAAGATCATAGCTATCTTGTCCATACTCGCATCAATTCAACCCAAGAAGAACGCAATAAGAGAAAGAAATTGCAAATATGTATGAAGCAAGGCAGGAAAAAGAGGCGCCAAAAGAAAAAAGGAAAGAAAAGAGGAAAGCCAATAGAGTAATATCTGGCCTTTATATAGTCAGCAATGTTTGTAATAGTTCCCAGATTCATTTGTATCTGGATGAGTTGCCTGACAGACTTGCCACAAGGTGCTCTGCTTGTAGTGTGAACAATATTTCCTTGTACCAGTCTAGTATGTGTGGAGTATCTTGAGCTAGTCAATGATGAAGGACAACCTTCTTTGCACATGCCAAGATCAAGACCATGTGAGCCTTTTGATTGCCAATAAGGGAGCCTGAGAAATCACCCACAATACATATTTCAGGGAGGAAAGCATCCGATAGCCCCAATAGTGGATACAGATGAGAATGAATTGAATTCCAAAAAGGGATGATCTTCTGACAAGACCAAAGGATATGATATAAGGAACTAGGTTCCTGTCCACATCTGGAGCAGAGGTCACTAGGTAAGCAACCCATCTGATGCAACCTCACTGGAGTATAGTAGAGGTTATAGATAATCTGGAATTGCATGAGATGGTATCGATTCTATTTTATGACCTGATATAAGTGCTTCCATATGAGAGGCCAGTTCCTGACAGGTGTAGTGGGTGGAAGAATCTGATCCCAGCCATATACTAGAGGGCCCTCATTGGCAGCCAGAGGTGTTTGTAGTGAATGATAATAATATGATACAAGGTGGGGGGGGCTGAAGAAAGTAGTGGTAAAACTAAGGAACCTAAAGGGCTAAGCCATGGTCCTGTGCCACAAAACTGTGTGAGCATATGAGTTATCTGGAAGTATTTAAAACAAGAAAGAGTGGGCCAATAATATGATGTCCGGGCTTCTTGAAAGGAAGGCAGTTTGCATTCAATATTAAATTAATGACTTTATCTATTCCCATATCTGGCCAGAAATGCCTGGATGGCATCTAACCAGTTATGTGCAGGTTATGATTTCTGATTAGGGGCTGAAGGATATCTTTACCAGGGCATAGTTTCAAGAAGGAATAGAACTGTGAATGAGTCTGAAGAGATGTCCCAAAGGGGGTATCCCACAAGTAGAGGGGTAGCCTTCTCCTGGGTAAAAAGGGAAGTGCCTAAGATCTATTCCATGGAGTGAACAAAGGGTATGTTCTATATCTACCCATTGTGGAGTATAGGTTAAATTGGCACAGGCTCCTGGTGGTTGTAGCCAATAAGATAACCTGTTAAAGTGTAAGGCTAAGTAATACAAAAAGAAATTGGGAACCTGTAGACCACCATCCTGTTTAGTTCTCATTAATTTTGAAAGTGCCCAGCGGGCTGCCTTGCCCTGCCATAAGAAGAAGGGAAGAAGCCTATGCAGCTGGGTGAACTAGAATTGCAGGAGAGCACAACTGTACATCTGTGGGGTATAATAAGTGGGCAAAACATTCATCTTAATGATATTTAGTCTGGCCCCATAAAGAAAAAGGCAACAATGACCAGCGGTCCAAATCAACCTTAATACGGAAATAATGATGCCCAAATTGTACTGTTTGAACTTAGTGAGGAGGTGCTAAGAAAGATCCCTAAATATTTCAGTTTATCCTTCCTTCAGGTAAGACCCAGATGTTCTACATCTGCTTTAAATATTTTATTATTGAGAGGCATGATCTCTGTCTTAGTAAGATTAAGTTTATAATTAGAATTGGTACCAAACTGGGAGATAATCTGTAATGCAGAGGGGAGAGAGTTGGCAGGCGAGGAAAGATGGAGCAGAATGTCATCTGCATAAACAGAAATTTTATAGTCTGTATTATGACTTGAAATACCTGTAACCTGAGGTGAGGAGTTAAGCCTGCAGATCAGGGGTTCTAAGAATAAATTAAATGAAAAGAGTGAGAGAGGGCATCCCTGCCTAGTACCTTGCTGTAGGGAAAAGGGTTGGGATAGCATACCGTTACATAATACACGGGCAGTTAGAGAGAAATATAACACTTTAATCCATTGTATAAATTCCCCAGGGATGCCATATTTTGGTAAAAGGGTAAAAAAATAATCCCAGGAAACTCAATCAAAAGCTTTCTTGGCATCCAGGAATACCAAGACTGCAGATGTATGGAATTTCCTGGATACTGAGAGAAGATAAGAAATTTTCCAGAGATGATCAATTGAGGGTCTGACCTTAACAAACCACACCTGCTCCCTGCTAATCAATGAGTCCCAAATTAGGCCTAGCCTACCAGCCAGTATTTTTGAGGTATTTTAAGCCTCACGTTAATAAGTAATACTGGTCTGTACTTAATAAGCAATAATGGGTCCTGATCCAGCTTAGGGATGACCACGATGAAAGCAGTAGTTAAGAAGAGGTCAGATATGCCTTTCTCAAAAATGTAATTATAAGTGTTTAAAAGAATAGGGGCTATCTGATCTTTTAGTGTTCTATAAACATTCATGGTAAAGCCATCTGGGCCAGAAGCCTTATCCATGACAAGGACATCAATTGTTTGAGAGACCGATAATAAGGTCAGGAGACTCTCAAGATTGCTTGCTGGGGGTCTGTCAGTTTAGGGAGTGTTATGTCCTGGAGGAAGGATTCAAACTGAGATTGGCTAAAGGGGAGGGAGCATATAACTGTTGGTAAAATTCTCTAAAGGCATCTACAATGTCCGAAGGAAGTGAAGCTGACCAGATTCACTGCGAATCGAAAGGACAATCTTGTCCATGACTTGTGATCGGAGACAAACAGCCAGTAATTTTCCTGCCCTTTCCCCCTGGTAAAAATACTTTACCTTCAATTGCAATATCATATGTTACGCCCTTAACCCTAATAGAGTATTGTACTGGAATCTAAGGTGCTCTAATAATTCCATTCAGATTGAGGGGAGGAAGGTGATATGTGCTCTTCAAGGGATCCAATTTGGAATATCAGGGAGGTAAGGGAGGCTGAGGTCTGATACCTGCACCTTGCTGATATCCAAGTGAGCTCACCTCAAAGGGCACACTTTAAGGCTCCCCACAAGATGTCTAATCTGGGCATCAAGGAGGAGTTGAGTGTCATAAAGTTTGCAATGAACGATTGAAGATGTGTCAGAATCCGTACCTTGTCTCTATACAGGAAGGGAGTCAAGTTCAGTTGAAGGAAGACAGGATGGTGGTCAGAAAAAACTTTAGCTGAATAGTGACTTAGTGTTATCCCTAACATATAATTTGTTCATAACAGAAAGTAATCAATCCTTGAGAAGGAATTATGTGGGAGGAAGTGGAAAGAGTATTTTCGGCTGGACAGATTGAGGGTTCTCCAGGGGTCCACCAGACCAGTTGACCTCATGAACTCCACCTGTCCGGGTGAAAGAGCTTGTCAAGAGTGACCAGATCTGTCCAATGCATTGCACTGGACCAAGTTTCAGTCCCCTCCAAGAATTATTGGCAGAGAACTCCAGGGAGACAGGCTAGACATAAGCGTGGTAAAAAACCCAGGGTCATCCATGTTAGGACCATATATCACCTAATACTACCTCTATGACCCAAAAGCACTCTTATAAGAACATAAAGCCCATTGGTGTCTTATTTCTTGGAGAAGGTGAAAGGGAATTCTCCTAGCTATTAGGATGGCCATCCCTCTCTTGTGGGAATCAAGGCCCACCCCAAACATTTGTCCTACCCAGGACCTCCTAAGGAGGAGGATCTGGGAGGAGGAGGGTAAATGGGTCTCTTGTAAGAAGGCAATGTCAGTTTGTAATTTATTTAGCTGTAGAAGGCTCTTGGCATGTTTACAGGGGGATTGAACACCCTTAACATTCCATGTACAAAAATTATAGGCTGTCATGTTATATATTATTATGTAGTAAAAAAAGGCCAGTTAGGTGCATACTACAGATTATACGGTGGAAAGGCAAGTTATGTAAGCAGAAAATTTCACCTCCAGTGGTATCCTCCCCCTTCCCCAACCTTTGAACCCAAAATTTACCCACCCCTCCATTACAATAAACAATACTCAACGCTTCTGACCAACATAGCATCCCACCCACCACCCCCAGCTGCATCCCCTTCCCCCATACAGTCATGGTATTAATAAAACAGAAAGAACTTTAATAACAACCATGTAAACAGTCTAACATTAATCCAAATTTCCCTTCTTCACCTATTCACAAGGACAACTTAATAACTCCAAATTAAGTGGCATGCCCACCATCCACGGACTAATTGAAAAAATAATCTAGATAGTTAAACATCCTCTTTATTGGGGATTTTGCAAGATTATGTCCTGCTAATATGGGGTTACTTAAGGCATACTTTGCCAATAAAAAACACACTGCAACACCAAAACTATGCAGAGTCTTACTGCTGAGTCTGAAGTATGATAAGGAAACATGAAAAAACAAGAGAAAAACAATGTCTCCAACTATGCACTGATTAGGCCAACAGATAACTGCTATTAACCCCCAAACTAACAAGCAGGAGGGAACCTCTACCCCAGCCCCAACTCTTCAAAAACAGGTTTGCAGGTAAATCAGTAACCATATCAGGTACCACTACCCCAAGTTAGGGCTCAGTTTCCAGTCCGGATAGAAGGAAGACCATCAAGCATCCTTGATGGTCTCAGCTTAACTCCAATGAAAACCAGCAAGCATGGCCTAATTCACTCCATTCTCAGAAGTCATTCTCGATCCAGGCCACAGAAACAGACCAACGAGGTTAGACGTCGGTGACCATCCCTTCACAGGATCACTTCCCACACATGAACGCGGAATAGTCAGCTAAAATGACCCCTGGCAAAGGGAGGTCAAGCTAGATGAACAAAATAAATTCCATAGTCAGGGGAAGGAACCAGAGATTGGAATTGTCAACAGTAAATCAACTAGATGCCTCCAAAACAAAAAACTGAGCAGTCGAGCATCTGAGCAGTCCAACATCAAACTTCAACCAGTAGAAGCAGACAGGAATTCAGGTGTCCCTAAATAAGTCAGGCAGAAGTTTTTTGAGGTCCTTGTTGGTGGTTTCCATGGTGTCATAAGAGTGCTATCTGCCATTAAGATGGACTTGGAGATGAGCAACGTATTGCATCCTGAACCGATTCCCAAGGTTATAAGTTTAGTGACCACTGGGTAGAAGGTAGCCCATTTTTGTTGGGTTCCTGCAGGTAAATCTTGTTTCAGATACATTTTGGTGCCCTCCCAAAGGATTTCTTTCAGGTCTCAGTTCTTCTGTAAAATAAACTGCTTATTGAGGAAGTTTAAAAGCTTTAGCATAAATGAGCAGGAGGAGCCATTCTGGGGCTTAGGGTGTAGAGATCAGTGAGCCCATTCTACAATATAGAAGTACAACCATTGGGAGAGGGTTCAACTACCCGCTCTAGAAACTTCTGTGTGAACTGGATTGGGTAGCCTCTTCCCTTCTAGTAGCCCAAAATAATTAAATTATTCCTGTGGCTGCTCCTCTAAGTCCTTGAATTTAGCTTCCAGTTTAGTAATGTTTTGCTGCATAGCTGAAGAGTCGGAGTCCACCTAGTCTCTCCAGGTTTCAAGAGAAAAGCTTGGGCTTCTACATCTCCCATATGCTTGCCTAAGTCCCTAGATCCATCTGGACAGTCTTAATTTGAGTAAGCTCCTGGGTTGCATTAGTTAGCTGATCCAATGCCAGTAGAAAATGATCCTCAGTTAAAGGGAAGGCACTGCTGTAGCAGTAGAATGGCGACCAGAGCTCATTGCTTGGGCCTTAGTACATTTGGCTTGCTTGTTGGGCATCTGCAGTGGGGTGGGGTGTGCTTGGGAGCAGCTTGTCACATCTCCGCTTTGGACATGATGCTGTTTTGTCAAGCTGGAGGTCCCAGGTAAGCCTCTTAGTTCTTCTCAGTTAATTTGTCTAGATTGTGGTGAGAAATATGCGTTTAGGTTGTATTTTAAACCAAAATTCTGCAGCTAGGGTCAAGAGCACCGGAGGAGAGCTGTTATCAGGTTCAGAGCATCACGTGACAACCCACAGAAAGGTAATCTTAAAGAATTATTACAGGTCTAAGAGGCATTGGGCTCATTTTACACATTTAAGAGCATAGTGCTTTGCTTGGTGAAAAGGACTGTACACTTGGGGTGGGATATTCAGAAGCGTGCATGGTGCAACACAGTGCATGCACAACAAATGATGTCTTGATGTTATATTCAAAGGGAATGTGCCTGGAACAAATTCCGATGCACCGGAGCACATCAGCAGGGACCCTGGTTTTCCATTTTTACTGGTAACACTGGTAGAAATCACGGAATCCTGCTTGGTTTGTGGCTTTTGAATTCTTGCACTGGTGCCTCACGGAAATTGCATGTCACTGCACAGAATCTCTAAGATTTCAGCATCTTTTAACATTTTTTTTATTTTCTCTTTCTATGCCCTCTTCTCACAGCATCAGTCTCCACTTTTCAGAGATCCCTAGGCTGGGTATCCCCTAGCTTCACCCCAGGTAATGCTCAGGAGCTCCTGTGGGCTTGCCCCTATCCTGCCTGGGTTGTACTCCCCAGGTGGGAAGGGAGGGAGGGACCCCAGGTCACCCCTCCACACTCCCTGATGTGTGTCAGGCAGCCAGTGGGTCCCTCATGGAGCCTGGTTATGAAGTGTGGGGCACCTGGGTCCCTTCTGCCAGTGGCCGATGTGGGGTGATTGTTCCTGGTTTTCTGGTCTCTGTCCCTGAGGGCACCAGCACTAGAGGAGATCAAGGAGGTAGGTCACATAAAGACATGCTACTGCTCCAGATCCTGGCTAGCGTCCTCCCCTCCTGATCACTCTGCAGCACCAGTGCACCACCACCCATGGTCACACAGGTGGTGGTGGTAAAGCAGCAGGACTTGCAGCCCATCCTCCCCGGAGGAGGAGAGTAGTCCCCTGGGTGCTCGATCCTACTCCCCTAGCCAGACCTCCAGTAACCCGAGTTCGCTTCTGACCCTGGGTCGCTGGCATTGCAAGCAGTAGTGCTACCTCAGCGTCAGCTGGCCGACCCAGATTTCAGCATCTTAAAATGAATGCTGCTGTGCTATTCATTCTTTCTGCTTTGCTGCGTATAGAGTCAGTAAGGAAATCACCCGTACTGCTTTGTTGTAACCAGCCATTCAGTTTAACCACCCATGCTTCCCACCAACATCTCCATCACCTGAGGACTGCTTTCCTTCCTGAAAACCACAGTTTTCATGTAGAATGTGCCTAAGTGTCTTTTACTATTTATATTACACCATATGATGCAATAAAAATACAAGTATCAGCACACATGAGCAGGGCCACTGGAAAATTGCAGGAAAAGTTACCTGAAATTGCAGAGATTTTTTGCAAAACTTGCTGGGAAATTGCGGGAGTTCTACTATAGATCCGGAGTGCTTCACAATAAATCCTTTCCTGTTTTCTACAGCATATATTAGTCAGCATAAACTACTAAATCAATACACTGACACTTGAATATGTTTTAAATATGAAGAAAAACTTGTTTCTAACATGAATCCTAATCGGAAAAGATGTGTTGCCTCTTTCAAAATGTAAAAACATCTGCCTTATACAGTGCTAGATTCTATTTGGTGAGCCACAGAAAATCAATATTAAATAAATCCAGAAGAAACACATTTTATCTGGATGTAGAATAATGAAGCCTGATCAAAAGTTATTCACAGTGCTCTGTCAACTATTCACTGACTTTGGTGTAAGAAAAAATAAGCAGATGGAGTGGCAAATAGTTCAGTTTTAGTAAAATGTAAAGTGTTTCATGTTCATAATTTGCACTGTAGGTACTGTGCACTATGATTAAAATCATATATTAAAACATTATACTGTATATGGGTGTTATTATGGCTGGCAGTATAGCCTAGTGGTTAGAGTAACAAACAGTGATTGAACTGGGTACATCCGGCAGACTTGGGTTTGAGTCCACAACCTCCACTTGCATACTGTGTGACTCCAAGCAATGTCACTTACGCTCCCAGTGCTTCTAGGTCACTCCTGAAAACAGGCAGTTCTGCCTCATGGGCCTTACCTGATTTACAAAGAATATAAAAAAACACCAATATATGTTTACTACATCATAAAAATACCAATATATCACAGAATAGTAGTCAGGGTACCATGTAATTTACCCGAGTTTTACTTGGGCTGCAATGATTTTGTAGTCAGGTTTTTATTGTATTCTTTGCATATGAGCATCTAGGTTGTAGATTGCTAAATGCAGGATCTCTGTTACCAACTAGCTTATTCAAGTTTATAATCAGCAGGGCCATCCAAAATCCTCAGTTGTTTGAATGAAAACTAGTCTGAATGGAATTATGTTCACAAGGAAAAAACTGCCTTACTTCTTATGAAAAGACTTCACAGTTAGCACCCCATTAAGGTGAATTGGATCATTTGCACTTTTTCTCCCACCTGCTGTTTCAGTCTCTGTGACAACAAAAAGTGTTCTGATAGACTGCTTCAACAAAATGCAAATGTTAAGTATTTAAGTGTACTTGTGTTTGCCAGTGGATTTTGAAAGCACATTCAATGACATACAGAAGGTAAGACCCCAGGGGCTGTATGATGCTGGTGGGCCGAGTGGTGCTCAATTCACATCTGAGCTCAGCCATGAAAACTGGGAAACACCCTTCTCATAGACACCAAGTAAAAGAAAAGCATCCACATGTCTGGAAGATGCATGAATCCATTTGAAAGTCCACTTGTGGATTTTTTAGGTGAAGACACTTCATTTCAAAGAAGCAAATTCAAGCACTTTCTTTTGCTCCTCCTACCCCTGGCATCCACTCCTTCAGGTCTGCCAAGGCCCCCTCGCACCGCTGCTGAGTCCCAACCACCATCCACTGCCCCTTACTGCTGTGCTACCAGGTCACCCAAAGTAACCCTTCATTGAGTGGGCCCCTACCCCTGTGGGATGCTACCAGGGGAGGAGAATTGCCCCAAAGTGCTTCCTGTGTATCCTGGCCATGGCAGGGGTCAGAATGGACACATGTCTGGGGCTTTTGGCTTATGGAGGGACCAGCAACCATCCTTCAGTTGGCCAGTGGGTGTTTTCCCATTTCTTGGGAGCGTGACAGGCCACTTTATGTCAAGGCACAAGTCGATCTCTGTCACGCTCCCTTCCGCAGTGAGGGCCAATGTGTTGTTGTGCCTCTGGCCTCCACCAGGAGCCAGCAAATGCTGAGCCATGAACCCACCCTCCCTCCCAGGAGAAGGTGGGTGGTCGTTGGACTCTCAAGCCTTCACCCACTAGCTGGCCCTCCAACCACCCAAGTCAAGTTTGTTCCCTAACCCTGGTCAGCGGTGTCACAGGCAGAAATCCAATTCAGGCAGTTAAATTATAGATGGGAAAAAACAAAGGTAGTCCACCTTAGCGGTGATGGTTCAGACAAATTCACATCTGAGTTCCAACAAGCAAAGAGAGCAAGTTATTTGTAACTTTGTAACTCATAGAGTACATTTTTAAATTTAACTACTCAAGCGGACTCCTGAAGAAGCCATAAGTATCTGGTGAAACACTGGGGGAGATGCTGTTTAAAGTAAATAATCATTTGTGGCCATCAAGGTGTATGAGAGTGTTGTGATGGAAGCAGGACAACGGCCCCATCCCTCAGGTGCGATGGCAGCACCAACAGCGACACTACGGCCCCATCCCTCTGTTGTGATGGCAGCAGAAACAGCACTATGACCTCCCTCCCTCAGGTTTGTGGCCAGCAAGGTGTATGACAGTGTTCTTTTGTGCCACTCCCCAAACATCCTTCAATCAGTATAGCACCAGGAAGTTGGCAGCACAGAGAAATTGCAGTGAACAGTGGACATATCCCTACCAAAGTAGTTATATGAAATGTTTTCATGCTGCTCACATAAAACTACCCATGTGATATGTGTGCCAGAAGCATGATTTAAATGTTAAATGGAACTGATTGCATGCATGTGGCATGCGTGTGGCAACAAGTGTGGAAAGCATGCTTTTTATGTTAAATTAGAATAGACTGTGTGCATGTGGCATGCATGCAAAAACAAGTGGTCACTGATAACTGCACACATAAAAATAAAGTGTCTTGCTCAAGATTACACCATATACAAGTGGGGGTTGATGAGAATAAAACCCAGGTCTTCAGATCACCAAGTCTCCAGGTTTGCAGTTCAGTCCGCTAACCACTATGCTATACTGCAGGCATATATATGGCTCACTTGTACTTCAATACAAATCTGCATACATCTGCACACATGTTGCATGCTTATAGCCACTAATATACTTTTTAGTTTTCTTGCCCCCCTCCTATCTCAGCAGCACATCTGAACTGTAACACATATAGTAATGAAAATGCATGTGGTTCTTCCCACCACCAATACACACATACACACACACACACACACACATACATACACTTAGAAAACTACTTAATTGTGTCTGGCCTGTACTTCTACTATTTTCTCTCAATAGTTTTGAATGCTTCCACACAAACAGACTTAAAGGGACAAAAACAAAAGTAGCAATAACTCGACACCCACCCACATGGCCAGTTCCCTCCACCCATACACATACACAGTAGTGGGTGCAGCCATGCTGCTACAGACAGCCCATCAAGTATAGCTATAAGTCAAGAGTCTCTTACCTGAGTACTAGAGAGCCAGAGGCAGGAGTCTTTAAGAGATGATGTCCAAGGGTCAGGGTGCTGGGGCGTACCCCCTTGAAATGAATGGAGTTATTTTTTTATTACTATTTTATACATTATAATGGTGAGTTGAAAAATAATGAAGGCCACTGTTCTACTATTAGGGTCCTTGTTAGTCAAGCGGTGGCCTTCATTAATCTCCAAGTCTCCATCTATAATGTATAAAATAGTAATAAATAATCCCCCCATTCATTTCAATGGTGCATGCCCCTGCAGTCTCCCTTCTCCTATTTCATAATGTGCCTGAGCATGGGGATGTGGAGGTCAGCTTCACTGGGGGGGAGGGCTGACTATAGTGGGGCTTCAATAGTCCATACATACCATTCCGCTCAACTGTCCTTCAATGCAATGGACTGCCCTCATTATACCCATGAAAACTGCTATGCTCCTCATCCATCCCTCATGGAAAAAATGCTGCTCACACAGAGGATGTCCTGTAAATTTGGAGTTTATGGCAGGGGCACCATTTCAGATTTCAGCAGGGGGAGCCAACAACCAGTGGAGGCCAGGTGCTAGTTAGCCCCTAGGAAGCAAGCGCTAGAATGTCTGGAACAGCTCTAAAAGACAAAACATATTTGTTCTGACTGAAAAATGATATGAAAATCAGGAAAAATGTAAATGTATAAGATTCATCTGTCTGTACCCCAGAGCAGTACATCAGATTTGGGCTTAAACCCATCCAGTTACTAACCAATTTTTTTCCGGGCTGATGTTCAGACCCCCCAAAAAGCTTTGTGTTGATTTTCTCCATGACTCCATTCCATTCAATACCCATCCTGTAGTGGTGATGAAGCTGCCCAAAGGTACAGAAATGTGAAAAACAGAGCAATATTTCAGTCCTTCCTCCTTCCCCAATCCCCTGTAAAACAATTATTTAATTTTATTTACCTGGCCATCTGGGCAGAACCTGTGGCCTGGCCCAGTGTGCCACCAGCTCAGTTTTCAGTTCACTCTCCTCCATCCTTCTGCCAGAAGAGCTGGATGCTAGAACCAACTATCCCAGGTCCCCAGCGTGGTCCATGACCAAGTCACCTCACCAACTGAACCCACCCAACCTGTGTTGCTTGCTTCTTGCTTGGTTGCTACCACACTGCACTGATCAAGGCCTATGGCTGCTCACACCGCTGTCACTGCTGCTGCTAGGCCTAGCTTGCAGGCTGCAGAAGGCCTGTGCTGTTTTTTATTTTTTGTGAGGTGAGTCTAGTACAGTACGTAGGTAGCCTAGTTTCGAGTTGACTTCTAGCTCACCCTCTGCCCCTTCAGCCACCAGGGAAGATGGAGACTCACTAAGAGTAGTACAACAAAAATATGCCACCACAACACTGCTATTGAGAGTTCATTGCTCACCAAATCCTCCAAGCTATGGTATGCAGCCTGTTTACTCTGTGGTGGAAACACAGTGTCACATTCTCATTATTCATGTGCTCTTGCACGGCTCAAGCTCCTCCACGTCAAATGTGATGGCACCACTATTAATAGGTGGAGAGAGTGGACAACACAGTACAGATACAGTCAAGTCAGGAGTACACCTGCAGCGTAATAGGCCAGGGGAGCACTTGTGCAAAGATTACATCAAATTTAATGCCATTATTGCACACCATAAGAACAACCTTGGCACAAATGGGGGAGGCAACTGCCTCCTCTGCCCTACCTAAATGGCACCCTTGCTTTATGGTAGAAATTAATTCTCAGGTGCTAATATTGGTACAAGTAAACACAATGGTTTCCATTGTGTTCTGAGGTACTTTATTCCCATGTTTTAGGATGTGTCCTAATCATCATGAGGGTTAATGTCCTTCACTGGCCCTCATTTTGAGTGTAAATGTCCTTCATTTCAGTGAGAAAATGTGAGGTATGGTGCTTGCTTCCAAGTCCCTACTCAGCACAAAGTGTATATGCTCCACGCAGAATGACAAAGGGAAAGTAACTGAGCCAAAACAGTCATGGAGAAACACATTTGGAGCACTAAATATGCATGAGGGGGTTTGCATGGCCCAAGACAAAAAGGTCAGGCTTCACAACACACAGGGCCCGCTTTGCACATCTGGAATGAAGGATGTTGGCTGACAATATCCTAGGCATTTCATGCAGTACACAAACAGTACTTTACAAAGTAATGACAAAAATCAAAACCCATTAAACAACTTGCAAAAGGATCAGAATTAGCCAGCCCGCCAGCACAGCGATAGCACTACCATTTGTGATGCCAGCGACCCATGTTCAGTAGCGAGCCAGGGTTGTTGGAAGGCCGGCCAAGGGAGAGGGTTGAGCACTTGATGGGATGCTCTCCTTCTCCAGGAGGGTGGTCTCTGTCCCCCTTCCGTACTGCTACCTGGGTGACCAAGGTGCTGGTGCAGCTGAGATACAGTAATTCGGGAGGAGCAGATGCTGGCGAGGACTGGAGTGAAAGCACTTCTCTGGGTGCTTCCATCTTGTTGGTCATCCCCAAGTGCTGGCTTCTGCAGGAGAGACAGAACAAGGAAAAAGCCCCACATCCATGCTAAGAGGCGGCCCCGCACCAATGATCAGGGGCCGAGGGATGCAGCTCTAGGTGTCTGCTCCCTCTGAGGTCTCAGAGGGGTGAGGAAGACCTCCTCCACCCTGCCCAAGGAGTTATCCTGGGATGGATGTTTCATTTGAGAGCAGGACACTAAGAGCAAAAGTGTCCTCGGTTCCTCCAGGCGTAGCTATGTGACACATTAGGGGACCCTGAGGAAGGGATGAACATGGCAGAGCAGGAGAATAAATAATAAATAAAAAAAAAAAAGGATCCGAATTAATGAGTTTACCTAATTTTAATGGGATATCAATGAAAAAAAGTGTATTTTAATGTCTCTAATTGCTTGCAGTAGTATGAGAATTATTAACTGATGTGCTTTTTTAGATGAGATTTGCACCAACTTAGTTGCTGCACACATGGCAAGCGTGCAACAAGTGAACCTGATGTGAATTTTAAATGATGTTTACACCGGCTTAACTGCTGCACTGATGTCACACATGCAACACGTGAACCTGATGCAATTTTTAGAAGATGTTTGTACCAGCTTACCTGCAGCACACATATCAAGCTTGCAGCATGCGAATCCTGATTTGCCTTTTTAGACCTGGTTTGCTTCAGTTCACTTTGTGTGTGTGAACCACATGCAAACACTGCATAATTAAACATGTGGCATGCATTCTGCATGTACACAGCACACTTATATTTCTGTAAGGGGTGAGTACGTGCTTGCCAGCCAAAGAAACTGCCACTTTACAGTTTCCCATCTGAATTATTCGTTGCCACTACCTTTAAGTTCCCTGTGGATCACAGTTTTGATTAATAAAAGTATTAGCCAAAACATCTGCTGGGTGGGCTTAAAAGCCAGCTTGCATATCTTCTAATTGCACCAGTGCAACATCTCACCATCAGGCCTGCAACTGAGTGTATAATTTACCTGGGTATCCCGTAATTTAGAACAGAACTGCAGTTTAAGTAAGTGATTGTGCTGTACATATATTGCATGTGTAGGTATTTGCTGCTGTGGATAATGACTCATCTACAGTACAGTAGACCGTGCTGAAACCTTGAGTGTGGGTGCTCAATGGCATAACACTCTGGGTTCGATTTTCAGACCCCAAGAATGCTGCAAGGCCCTGGTGCACCGACTGTTTGGCACATGAGGCTTGCGGCTTTCTACCAGCAGGTGTTTGGGATTTTAAATCCTGAGGACCAAATGACACAAGTTAGACTGACTTTTCCCTGGTCTAACTTGCTCCATTTGGGGGACCCTTTATATGGGGCTTCTGCCAAATATGTGGTGCAACATAGAAACATAGAAACATAGAAACATTGAATTTGATGGCAGATAAGGACCGCTTGGCCCACCCAGTCTGCCCATTTCCTTACCTAATGGATAAGCTGCAGATCCTAGTTAACCAACAGCCTACTTCTTCCCCCCACCCCGACACCCTAGAATTGCCTTATGACTGTCCCTACATGTTTGAATTCCACCACTGTTTTGACTCCACAACCTCCTCCAGGAGGCTGTTTCATATATCCACAACCCTCTCTGTGAAAAAATACTCTTACATTACCTCTTAGCTGCCCCCCATCTTCACATTGTGCCCCCTTGTTCTTGCACACTTCTTTTTCTGAAAGATGCTACCCTCTTGGACTTTGTTGATTCCCTGGAGGTACTTGAAAGTTTCTATCGTGTCCCCCTTCTCCCTCCTCTCCTCGAAGCTATACATATTAAGCTTCTTAAGTCTCTCTTCATATGTCTTCTGGTGCAGACTCTGCATCATTTTAGTTGCCCTCTTCTGGACTGCCTCCATCCTGGTTATGTCTTTCCGAAGACTGGGTCTCCAGAACTGCATGCAGTACTCCAGATGGGGTCTCACCAGCTGTCTGTACAGAGGGATAACAACTTCCTGTTTTCTACTGGTGTTGCCTCTCCCTATGCTTCACAGTATTCCCCCCAGACCTCCTTACTGCCCTCTCACATTGCTTTCCCACCTTTAGGTCATCTGATATGACTACCCCAAGGTCCCTTTCCATTTTTGTTGTTGTTAGTGTCTCACCCCCCATTGTGTACTCTTCCCCTGGGATTTTGTTTCCCAGGTGCATTACCTTGCACCTCTTAGCATTGAATCTAAGCTGCCATACATTTAAATATTCCTCCAACTTTGCCAAGTCCCTTCTCATCCTTTCCACTCCACCTTGTGTATCAACTCTGTTGCAGATCTTTGTGTCATCTACAAAGAGACATACTTTTCCTTCAAGTCCCTCTGCAATGTCGCTTATAAAGACATTGAAGAGGACCAGTCCTAGTACTGAACCCTGCGGTACCCCACTAGTAACCCCCCTTTCTTCAGCGTAGACTCCATTTACTATTACCCTCTGCATCCTGTCCTCCAGCCAATTCTATACCCAGGCTACCATCTTGGGACCCACTCCCAGGCTGGCTAACTTGTATATTAATCTTTTGTGTGGGACTGTGTCAAATGCCTTGCTAAAGTCTAGGTAGGCCATGTCCACAGCCCCTCCCTGATCTACTACTTTGGTCACCCAGCCAAAGAAATTGATTAGATTCATCTGGCATGACCTTCCACTGTGAATCCATGCTGCTTTGGGTCCTGTGCCCTCTGGCCTCTAGGTACTCAACAATTCTTTCCTTCAGAAGTGATTTCATCATTTTCCTATCACTGAGGTTAAACTAACATGTCTGTGGTTGCCTGCTTCTGCCCTGTTCCCACTTTTGTGAGGTAGATCACATCTGCCCTCCTCCAGTCCTCAGGTACCACCCCATCCTCCCAATTTTTAAAAGGGTAGTCAGTGGTGTCACTAGTTCTACCCTTAGTTCTTTTAAATTCTGGGATGAATCCCATCAGGCCCCATTGCTGTGTCTACCTTCAGTTTTAAGAGTTCTTTCAGAACCCTTTCTTCTGTAAATGGCTGGCATCAACTTCTGTATTCTGAGTGTTTCTATTGTTTGGTTTAGGTACCTCCCCTCTTCGTTTGTGAATACTGAGCAAAAATATTTGTTTAGTATCTCTGCCTTTTCAGATCACCCTCTGCCCACCCCTCTCCCCTTTATTAAGCTTCACTATCCCTCCCTTGGTCTTCCTTCACTCCCTGATGTACCTATAAAAGGTTTTATCTCCCTTCTTAACTGTGTTGGCTATCTTTTCCTCGGTTTGGGCCTTTGCTGTTCTGACTGCCTTCCTAGCTTCCTTTTGCTTTAACTGATACAATTATCTGTCCTGCTCCTTCTCTGATTCCGTGTACTTCCTGAATGCTTTATTTTTCTCCCTAACCTTTCCTGCCACCTCCTTTGAGAACCATAGCTACTGTAAACTGAGGAAAGTGTTGCAACTGTGCCCAATGTATTAAAGTTGGGTGCAGTTGCATCAAAGGAGTTTGGTGCAGGTGCACCACACAGTGGGGCTGATGCAGGGCTTGACGTAGTCCCTGCATTGCCCTCTGAAAATGAAGCCCACCATCTCTGCAGAGTTGCCTAGACACCAGAGATTGCATAGCTTGGGGTGATCCACTAAAAATATTGGAAGTGTTCATATTCGTGACTACTGCTAAAATGATTGGTGAAATACTTATTTGCCTAATTCTGATTTCTTTACATGGTCTGTGTTCCCAAAAATAAGGTCCTGTTGTTAGTTACCGTAAATTTGGTATCTGAGCTTACTATTAGTGATCTACAAATTGGTACAAAACTGTTTTGCTTGAATTTAAAGTGTGGGTACTGCTACTGGTTGGTCTCAGGGTGGTGTTCACAAGTTATTTGGGAGGTGGGTTAGTATTGCATCACAGGGGCATTATCTCACTCATTTCCTGGTCCACAATTTCCTTCTCTGGGTGGAGGCACCACACTATTCCATTTGTTCCCTTACTAATCAACCCCACATGAAGCGTTATGAGCCCAAGCCCCTAAACCTTGCTTGGCCCTGACGGTGCAAGGCAGTGGTAGCAACTGAGAAATAACATCTGTAATACCTGCATGGTTACCTGATTACATGTAAAATACATACAATAATTCTATAAAGATGGAGTAGTAAGTACAAAAGAGAAAAACACACTCTAAACTATATATTTAGTACATAAATCTCAGTTACAATAAAGAGCTAATGACAAGGACAGAGGACAGGAAGTAGTAATACTGTGTTAGTTACTTGCCCTTTATGTCACATTGGCACCGTGACCTTGTTGACTATGATGTCATTACTGTTTAAGAAGAGCCAGTTTTCTGTTGCAAGATTGGTCAAGTGTGATGTCACAATGACTGCAATCACAGTTTCTTCAGGTAAAGTACTGTTCTTCACATCATACACAATGCTATCAAGTAACAGTTGTTCCATTGGGCAAATAAATAAACACATAAAGAATTTCAGGAATAACTACTAGCTACTTTCATAAGCTAATTAAATTTTGGGTCTGCTGTTTCTGCTGCCACTATCTGTTTAAGATCTTGAGTAGCAACTGATTAGTGGGCACTGTTCTTTATTCAGTTCAGAATAACAAGTAGCCCATTATTTGTGGTACTCAAGAATTAATATCTGTTATCTGCATAAATCTACCCCAAACCTAGAGGTCATATGGCCACTTAAAGAACCCTGGCATTGCAGCAAAAAAAAAACAAAAAAACCCCAGAATTTATAGACATATTTCAGCTTTTCTTGAGGGATAAAAGAGTATTTCCCCCAAGATGAATTCCTTAGACCTACATCATGTTCCTGTACCCTCAAGTTATCCTCTGTGCTATTCCTGAAGAAATCTGCCTCCACCCCTTGTAGCCATTTGAATAGGACTAAAGGCCTTCTCTATTGCTGCCCATGCCACTGGAATAGCTTTCCTAGCTCTTTACACTTTCTTGTATATATTTCCCTGTTCAGATCTCTCTGTAAAGTTGCTTTAACTCAATCTGTAAATATTTCTCCTGATCAAATTATTTATAACAAGGAAATGGTGCATGTTCATCTCTTGTAACTGTTGAATATATTTATAATTATACAAGAACTATCTCTTCTCAATCAATCACAACTTAGAACAACCATTGGTTATTGTCCCACAAACTACATCTGAGAGCCCTGACACTCTGATATTTACCTAAACCCCTCCCACAGTTGGGTAATCAGCCTATAGCCATGCCCACCGTATGTTATTCACACCTCAAAATCAAAGGAAAAAAATGACAAAAATAGTGTTGGATACAGCGTCCACCTCGGAGGCTGCACAAAAAATAAACAGCAGATTTCAGACCCTCACATAGAAAGAAAAATCCTGTACAGAATCTACAGAGTATAGACAAACTACAAAAAATGGCAGCAAAGATTTTTAAAGCTATTTACTTCAGTTTTCCTCACAAGCATGTGCACGGAACATCCCCCTCCACCCACCACAATTACCTTGGAACAATAGTATTTTAAAACACAACATTTTTAGATATTCTACTAATTTTCACATTTTCTCCATCACCAAAAAAATTCCTCACCCATGAATCCCTCCATCTGCAGCACTCCCACTCTGCCAAACCGACTTTGCTGAATGCAAACACCATATCAGATCTAACTTCCTGGTTTTCCAGCAGCAATGTCAGCATGGCTCTGATGCTCTGGTGCTTTTTCCCTTCATCTTAATCAGGAACTGATATAGGTATTTTATAAATACACAAAAAAATCACACAAACTAGGATCTAGTCCTTTGCAACCTGCTGAGCTGACTTTCCCAATTTCACAGATCAGATGTGATCTGACTGAGGGTTTTCCAGCTACACTATTGCTGTGGCTTCAGGTGCTCAACACACACACACACACACACACACACACACACACACACACACACACACACTGAAACAACTGAGGTAACTGACTGGAGCCACGCTGAGTTCTGTCAAAACAAACTCCAACTCGTGTAATAATCAGTCAGTTGGAGTATACTCCCAATAACCAGCTGGTGTGGAATACATTAAACACCTAAGCCTTTGGCCTTGGCACTTAATGACCCACACAAGTCAGTTATTGGTTTGTACACACCAACTCACTGGATGTTATCGCTTAAGTATTTATTGTCTTTCTATTATATCCTTCTGCTGTCACAAACTGTAGATTATGTAGCTTGACTATATACATTATGTCTTGTACTTTGCTTAATGGGTCAGATTTTCAAAACATGACACAGTGCCTGTGTGAATCCTTGGAGCAATTCCTTGCATTTCCGTAGCTGCGCAAAATCAAATGTCACGACTGCACCAGATTTTCTAATCTCAGTCACAGTTACAGCACTCGGACATCCTTTATGGCAGCTTGTGGTGAAGACTGGCCACAAGTAGCTGCAAGAGGTCCCAGCATTGACACATCCTGGACCACAGAAAAGTGGTATAGTGGATGTGTAACCGAAGCACAGGATAGAATCCCAATTTTTTCCCCTGCAAACTGATGTGCTGTATCTTTGAGTCACCTGAGATTTGCGGAGGGAAAAAAAGCACCTTTGAAAATCCCGCCCACTATGTTTTCATGGCTCCTCTGTATTGCAGTTCTACTGCCACTGATTTTGTTGCCATCTTGATATCTTAGGTCATGTTTGAAAATGGTCCCTGGGGCCAGTGCCCCTACCTTGTGCATAAATAAAGAAAAAGAAAAATTCTCTGTATTTTATATCTAACTTTTTTTAAACCTATGCACATTAACGATGAAAACTGATCAATGTGCTCTAGACAACTTCTGGAAAGCACAAAAAATCTGTCGCAGACAAAAGGCTCAGTTTCACTGTACTAAATATTTAAAGTGCATTCACATGCAGAATGCACAACATAGAACATTGCATGTGGCTGGTAGCAAGGTACAAGCACTAAAGCCCCCAGCACTTTGAGACATGCTGACTCTTCCTCGGCAGAGTGGCTGAAGTGCATATCCCCCATTATTATACTGCTGGTTCAGATCCAGTTGAACCAAACAGTTTGTGACATTAACTGAAACAACAAAATATTGTAGTCATTCGTAACATGGTAATACATTATGGGATCTGTTCAAAACAGTGATCTCTCTTCCTTGCACAGTGTCTTAGACTACTAGTAATTGAAGACAGGGGAATGGGCAAAGGGGGGAGGTTAGGGAGTAGCACAGGAAGGGGAGAAGGAAGGCATTGCATAGTAAAACAGTTGCTGAAATATTAAAATACATCCTGTGTACTCAGTGATATTAGTGAAATGAACAAAAATTTTAAAAATTATTAAAAACATGAAGATTTGCACATGTATCCATCTATGAAATTTAGCAGCCTGAATGGATCAGCAACTAGCAATCACAAAACATTATGCATGCCTGTGCCAAGTATGAGCAATGTACCAAAATTAGAGATACGCGTGGGGGGGGGGGTTAAAAGCCCTTCTAATACTGATTGTACAAATAAATTGCTTAAATTGTATCCCAATATAAAGAGATAGTATTAATGTCCCATACTAATTAAAAGTCACGGTAACCAGATTCTTCCAATAGATGATCTACAGGTAGAGATGGGCAAAGTGGCCTCAATTTGCTATGCAGAGTGAAGGTGAATTTGCGGAGTGTTCTGCAACGCGAAGCGGAGTACTTTGCATTATGATGGGTAGCGACTTTGCATTACTCCACCTTCTCAAACCACAACTCCACTCATTTTAAGGTGAAGTACATTGAAAACAATGTACTTCGCCTCACTTCATCTTGTTTTTAAGCTCCAAAGGCGAATTTTGCAGTGATTTATGTGATTTCAAGTCACATGTGCTCTAGATTGTTCTGCACAGCCTCAGTTCGGGGTAGTGTGTGTAGGAAGCTGTAGGAGACAGTCTGCTCTGAGAACTTTCTGTGATTCAAACCTTTTAAAAGCTGTTAAAAAAGCCTTTTTGAGTCTTTTTTTTTTGCTGAAACTTAGTTCATCGATTGTAGGAAACCCTTCTGTGCTCATATCATCGAGCGATTATTGTTTGTGTATGGATTTTGAATGTTAATGTACAACATTCAGTCTGTGTACTTAGAGACAGTGGAAGTGTGCTTTGGGGGAGGGGCGTATCTGTGGTGTAGGTAGATTAACTTGGAGAAAAAGACAGTTCTTTCTGTTTTGGTGATATTTTTCTTGCATAACTGGGTTAATTTGCACACAGTAATATTTTCAATAATTCTTGAAATTTTTTTGCTGATTGTTGTGGTGCAGCAGTGCATAATTTTAGTTTTGTTTAAAATATGCGGTTATATTACTGACGTTTTAATTTGCTACACATTATTTAGTGTGTGTGTGTGAGTAGGTGTGATGCATGTCATCAAATCAGACATCTTCTATTGTGCCACACAGTAATTTCAGCAATGTGAACCTGCTATATACTGCAGCTGTGTGATTTTGTACTTCTTTGTGGTATCTTTACTGGTACTAGTACTAGTGATTGTTACTGCAGTACACTGCCCAGCGGCCTGCCCGACTGGAAAAGGTATTCTTTTCCAGATTTGAATTCTGATGGTGAGCACTGGTTGGGTGTTGCGCCTTTGCATCTGCATCTTTTCAGTGCTGAGCGCAATCTTAATCTGTCTGTGCATTTGCATCTCTTTAGGGCCCAATCTCCATCTGTAACTTAAGTCACAGTTGTTTCTTTGGCTTCTCTTCAGAGTACTGGACTGGTGTGGTGCATAATTCTGCATGAACATTGTACTCATTAATATGCATTTTAAGTCAGTACCATCATCAAAGTCACTCTTGATACAAATCACGTTCTTCATCATCACGGTCACAAATGCAGTCACAAATCACGATTCACGATCACGTCACGAATCACAAAATTAATTTTTTTTACTAGTTATATGGATGCATTGTAAGCCTATTTTGTAGTATCTCTCCAGGCTTCACTACCCCACCACTGTACTCATTAATAAGAGTTTTTAAGTTGGGGAGTTTTGTGCTACAGCTCATCAGGAAAGTACAGCCATAGGCATTCATGTTCCCATACAGTTCCATATTGGTTATCTCACACCGAATCACATTCTTCGTCATCACGGTCACAAATGCAGTCACAAATCATGATTCACGATCACGTCACGAATCACAAAATTAATTTTATTTACTAGTTACTTGGATGTATTGTAAGCCTGTTTTGTAGTATCTCTCCAGGCTTCACCACCCCACCACTGTACTCATTAATAAGAGTTTTTAAAATGGGGACTTTTATGATACAGGCTCAGCTCGTTGGGGAAGTACAGCCGTAGGCATTCACATTCCTTCCTGTACAGCATGTGAGTTACAGTACTGTAAGTAGTGGTGGTAGTAAGTGTTCACTACGGGAAGTGATTCACGGAGTAACGTGGAATCAGCGAGTACTCCGCAATGTGAAGCTGGAGTACTTCACTTCATAATGAAGAACACGAAGTCCATTGAAACCAATGACTTTGTGTTATTCCACCTTCACCAAACCACTTCTCCACCAATTTTAAGTTGAAGTACTTTGAAATCAATGTAATTCGCCTCACTTTGCCTTGTAATTGAGCTCCAAATGAAATTCTACAGTGATTCATGGGATTGCAGGTCACATGGGCTCTAGATTGTTCTGCACAGCCTCAGTTCTGGCCTGGGTAGTGTGTGTGTAGTGGTAGCTGGAGACAGTTTGCTCTCAGAGCTCTGATCCAAAACCTCTAACAGCTGTTTAAAATGCCTTTTGAGTCATTTTTTGCTCAAAATTTAGTACATCGATTGTAGAAAACACTTCTGTGCTCACATCATTGAGTGTTATTGTTGTGTGTGGATTTTTAATGTTAATTTAGAACAGTCAGTCTGTGTACTGTGAAGTGTGCTATGGGGGAAGGGCACATTTGTGGTGTAGTACATTAACTGGGAGAAAAAGGCAGTCTTTCTGTTTTGGTTATATTTTTATTGTATAAATGTGTTAATGTACACACAGGAATATTTTTAGTAATTCTTGAAATTTTTTTTTGCTGATTGTTGTGGTGCAGCAGTGTATAAATTGTCTGTTTAAAACATTTGGTTATATTACTAAAGGTTTTTAATTTGCTACACATTACTTATAGTGTGTGTGTGTGTGATGTGTGCCATTAAATCAGATACCTTTTATTGTGCCACAGAGTAATTGCAGCAGTGTGAACCTGCTATCCACCGCACCTGCATGAATTTTTTATACTGCTTTGTGATATCTTTACTGTTAGTGAATTGTTACTGCCATGTGCTAATCCCACAACATGCAAAAGGTATTCCTTTCCAGATTTGGATTTGTGACTTGTGAGCACTGGTTAGGTGTTGTTGTGCCTTTCATATGCATCCCTTGAGTCATAGCGCAATCTTAATTTGTCTGTGTGTTTGCAGTGCACCATTAATTCTGGGAGACTGCATTTCTTGTTACGCTCTCATTTCACTTCGTTAGCACTGGGGAATTTTCTGGACACAAGACAGTAGCATTTTGGGGATGCACATTAATTCTGGTGACTCTGCATGTGGCCACTGCATGCAGGACTGAGTGCGCCATTAATTCTGGGAGACTTTGCATTTCTCGTTACGCTCTCATTTCACTTCATCAGCTCAGCAATGGGGAGTTTTCTGGACACAAGACAGTAGCATTTTGGGGATGCACATTAATTCTGGTGACTGTGTGGGTGGGGTGCTGCCAATATTGTTGTCACTCTGCCTTACTTCGCATTTAAGGCAGAATGACAACGCAAAGTAATAACAACAAGGCGAAGTGAGCCTTTCCTATGGGGCACTCTGAGTAGCGAAGTGCCAACATGAAGTGCCCACTTTGCGGTCATGTCACCAGTGGAATTTAAATTTGCTGCATCTCTATCTACAGGTTAATAATAAGCATATACTGTAGCTCAGGAAAGTAAAATCACTAGCCTAATCAATAACCCACAATACCTACATACATACAATAAATACATTATAACAGAGACACTATGCAAGAGGAAAATATCCACACAAGTTGAATTATATAAATCCAAAAAACATCTATGGAGAATTCCCAGTTTGATATGGAAAATCCCATTCTTCAAAAACAAGTCCACAATTCACAAATATCTCAGAGAAGTTCTCAGGACAGCATAAGTAGCTAAGGCTTTCTCCAATGGGGTTGAGATCTATAAGAAAAGAGAAAACCCAATCAGCAAACATGCCACTGCTAACAGTCAACTGGGACATCATAACTATACTACTGAGAACACATATTGGCATATAGGGCCAGAACTAAAGAAACACAGTCAGATCCAGTTCCCTATTTAATCCTCTTGGGAATAATGATTCAAGTACAAAAATCCAGCGTGACGCTTTCTTTCAACAGTGTTGTACCCTGCACCTGCAACCCCCCATGGGGCTCTAACATGCTCAGTTAGACAAAACCTTAGCTCATTAATGTTACAGTCATGCTTTTCTTTAAAATGGAGTCCCAAGGCATCCTAGACAACATCTGCCCTGTCTGCTTTGATTTACAGCTCACATCACAATCTGTTTTGTAGAAATTATTAAACTGTCACAATGTGAGTATTACGAGATCTTGAGGATTATGAGTTCATGTAAACAAGCAGCCAGAACAGACTAGGGGACAGTGATTCTGTTGTAGGTGTTCTTCATTGAACTACCAACACCTCTGGGAAAACTTTGGAAAACAAAATATTTAGAAAAAATTCAGTTTGTATTTCATATCTTTTTTGCAGATTTCTGCTCCCCATCATTTAATGCTGAGGATATTTACATTAAAACAAGATCTTCATGCCGTAAAGTTTTGCCCTACCAGCTTAATCCTGTTTGCAAAGTCATAACCTCTGTTGTGATGTTACAGTCTTTTGCCATGGGAATAAATGTGATGTCACAAGAAGAGTATTTTTAAGGCATCAAGTGAGAAGAAAGTAACAGGAGCAGATGAACTCTCAAGCTACAAAGACCCTTTTGTTTTTTTATGCATATGGACTGCAATATTAAATAATGAGGTGTATGAGATGCAAGACGGAGACGGAGTGTTGGGATGCTGTGAGGCACTCCAGACACTATGCTGCTATGCATTCTATTTTGTAGAAAAGGTATGCCACCTGTTGCCTTGTAATGTGGTTCCATATTTTTTATTTTTTGATGAAAGCAGTAGTAGCGCTTTTATTGCTCGACACAGAGGTCATTACAATTAAACTCTTAGAAAAATTGCAATACATTTAAAACATTTCAAAGTTAGAAAATTCACAATAAGTAATTGGACTTATATACTAAACATATAGCATCTCAAGGTACATGACTGCAAAATTTATAATTACACCTATATACAACTTCTTAGCTATACTGCCCGAGTACACATTTTTGTTTCCATATCCTTGCTGCATTTACAAACAAATTAGCCATATTTTTAATTGTATGTGAATCTTCTGCATAAATAAGAATTTTTGTCAAAGTCAGTCTATCGGTATTAAGATTCTCACATTTTTCCACTTGGAATATAGTTTTCACTAGGTGAGCTCAAAGTTTATTATACCAACTACAGGTCAATAAAATATGTAACAAATCTTCAACACCCTCTGCTGTACAATCACAGTTAACAGATGAATCTGAGGATGTATTGTATCTTACATGTAGAACTTTCAGTGGCGTAACCATGCATACTTACTGTACGCCTGTGCGTACAGAAAAAAATCCATGAAAAATCCACCTTTTTTTTTTAATTAATTTTTTTTCCGTGTTGGCCAATGGTCCCGAACCCTGGTCCTGACCGCCAGTCCTTGGTGCTGGGGGGGATACTGGCGGCACTCAGAGGCAGCAGCTGCAGTTTCGGCATCCGGCGGAGCAATTGGACAGTTTTGTTCACGTGTGTCTTTGCTCCGCCAACCACTATGCGGTAGTTTTTCCCGCCTGCACTCAGAGAGGGATCGGCTAGTAAACCAAAAGTGAACTCGTTAGAGCCACCGCGAGAGAGGGAGTCTTCTTGTGTTCCCTCAGTGTTAGGCGGCGGGTGGCCACGGACTGGACATGGGAGAGATTACTCCCTCTGTAGGGTTTCGGGGTCGGTCGGACTCCAAGAAGTTGTTGGCCCTGCGGCTGTACTAGTTTGGTGAGTGGCATCGTGGCGACAGTGTGTATGGTGGACACCAAGCAAGCAGAACTTGCAGAAGCCAAGGTCCAGGAAGAAGAAGGTTAGGTAGGAAGGACAGACAGTCAGTGAAGGCACAGAAGCAGCTGCACCAGTGATGTTGTTTCTCTGCCCTCTGCTTGATTGTAGAGCAGTTTGGGATTGGGAGTATAGCTAAGAAGGAGGGGTGTGCGGCAGCAGCACTGCATTAGAGACATAAGGCACAGTTCTTGAAATTCTGTCATCTCTCCTGGTCACTTAGATCTTTGTAATGCTAGCATTTGACATGCAGCTGTGTCTCAGAATTCGAGTTTCTCTGTATTGTTTTCCATTGTGTCCACTGAAGTATTTGCATTGAGTTTTCTTAGGACAGAGTACAATTTTAGAGCACCTTGTATTTTTTTTAAGCAGTAAAATGTTGCTGGCACTTTTGAGTAGTAAGAGAAAATGCAAGTGGGTTGTCATGGTGGATCAGGATGGGAACTGGGAAATGACTTTGGCTTGAACTGAAGTTGTGGCATTGGCACAATGGCAGGAAGAACCTGGTCTTTAATTTACCAAAGCTGCATGGAACACTTGTAGCAAATTAGCAGGGATTTGGGAAAAATGTTTAGTGCCAGTAAATATTAGATGGGCCACTAATATCATCATTGATTTGCTGCAAAGCTTTTCTGTGCCATGGTAGGAGGACAGGAGGGTACTAATTGTGAAGTTTTATTAAAAAACCAATAAGCAAAAAAAGTGAATAAGCGTTCAAGTGACTAATGAACTATATGAAGCAATATAGCGTAGTGGTTAAGAGCACTGAGTGGAAGTAGGGGCTGATGGGATTGAAACCCTGGTCTCAGGTTTGCAGCTCAATGAGCTGCAAATCAAGAGACCTGGGTTTGAATCTCATCGCCCCAGCCACTTGCATACTGTGTGATCCTGAGCAAGCCAGTTAACTTGCTTGTGCTCCCAGTTGCACCTGGAAATGAACTTGATTTAGTGTGCTTTTCCTGGTTAAACAATTTCCCACCATCCCTCCAGTGATCCACCCTGACCCATAATATTTTACTGCAGTGTCTGTATTTAACATCCTTATTAATATTTGCTATCCAGACTAGGGTTCATCTTTGTCTTCCTCAGCAATCCAGGACCACCTTGAAAATGAGCTTGCTCAATGGTATTTATGCCTGGTTAAATAAAGTGATTGCTTGATTGATTGAAATATTATTGAGGATAATTCAGACTGCCTTGTGGAGAGACGGGGCAGGCCACACATTAGCTGTTTGAATCTGATGTTATTTTTAGTGAATTAATATAAATAGACATACAGTATATGGCTGTAGCTTTAGCAGTGTAATGAGTAATGTTCAATATTCTGACACAAGTGTGTGTTCTGGACCTGGAGGCATTGCTGATGTTGGTATTAAAATCTCCACAGACTTGAATTTAACTAGGGGGTCTCAGATGGTGCAATGAGCTTGGAATCTAACCTGCTCTTATGATGCATTTAACCAGTATATCGTAGTGTGGCTCAGACCATTAGACAATTTGACACTACTCTAGGTGTTTTTGGGTCAGTTGGTACAGTGCCTCCTACTTGCACTTGTATTGGTTGGAGCATGTCACATACTGCCCCTTTACTTTGCTGAAATGTAATGCTCTTTCTCAGTTTTCTGTTGCTTTGGTGAATGGTGATAGTAGTATTGGTTTACTGATAAATCACCTTGTGCTGCGCTCCAACAAGCATGTGACTATGCATAAAAGATGTGGTAAATACTGAATTCAATTGGCACATTTAACATAAACTGACTGGGGAAAAAATATAATATGACTCTGAATTCCACTAAATGCTGACCCTGGTTTTAAAATGTTTTCAGTTGTATACATTGATACTTTTACCTTGATAGGTTGTGTGGATTTTAAGATGGTCTGGATGGAGGGCCTCTCGTGGATATGAGTGTCACCTCATGCCACCAGTAAGTCCACCATAGGCTGCAATTCAACATTGTCTTCTGGGTTAGTATTTCTCAGAGGAATGGGAAATGAGACACCAGGCAAGGCTTTTTGTTTGTCTGGTTCCATGTGTGTGTGTGTGTGTGTGTGTGTGTGTGTGTGTGTGTGTGTGTGGTCTCTTTCCTCATTGCTGACTGCCTCCCCCCAAAATGCCATTCTGTTGCTCTCCCCAGGTGCATTACTTTGCACTGACTTCTTTGCATTCATTGCTCCTCAGTTTCCGCCTCTAAAACATTTCAAGCATCACCACCTAGATAAGATTAATTCTCATTTTCTCCAGCCCCCAGTTGCCATATCTCAGACCATCTTTCAAGCTTTTCCAGGTCCCTCCTCATCCTCTCCACTTTGTCTGGAGTATCCACCCCATTGCAGATCCTGATGTCATCTGCCAATAGGCAGACCTTTCCTTGCAGCCCTTCTGCAATGTCACTAATGAATACATTGAACAGGACTGGTCACAGTTCTGCTACTCAGCTAGGGTCCTTGACCCTCCCCCTCCTTAGTGAATAGTGAACAGAAGTATTTATTTAGTATCTCTGTCTTGTCAAGTGTCCCTCCTATTTTTCCTAGGTAAGTATTGGCATTGGAGTTGTTCTCAGACCAATGACAGCATCTTCAGTTGCCTGGTAGAACCAGGGGAGTGCAAGTCAGCCAACCAGCCAGTGTTCCTACCATTCTAGTCTACATGTGCAACCACCAGTGGCTAACAAAGTGGAACTGCAGTGGTATGTCAGGCTCTGGTACTGGGGCACTGCCCATAATTGGCCCCAAAATGTACCAGAATGCAACAAAAATAGTAAAACTTTCTGGGGCCGACCTCAGGCTTTTTCACTGCTATTATATACTATAATTCTTAAACAGTTTAAACAGCCTTCAGCGCTCAGTTATTAAGCACTCATCATTTTCATAAGTGCTTATTACCTAACTGTATGCCTGCACTGCAAGGATGGCATCAACAGTGGGTGCAAAATGAAACTATGCAGCACCAGGGCCAGAACAATGGGACTGGTATGTAAAAGGCTATGGTAGAAGGGTACTGTATACTCCCACAATTGGCCCCAAAATGCACCATAAAGCATCAAAAAATGGCAAAATTTTCTGGGGGTCTAGGCGGCCCCCAAACCCCCGGCCAATTGGGTAGAGTTGTTGACTTGTGCGTACACTTTTTAAAAGGCTGGTTACTCCACTGAGAACTTTGCTATCAAAATTTTCAAATTTGTACTTAATAAAGCTAGTTCTTAATTTTTGGTCTGTCAGAATTTCCATATAATGTTGCAGTTTAAAATCATATTCATTATTTTTTGAAAACCAGGGGGAAAATCTAGAAACTCTGATTTCTTCCTTATCTATATCACTCCAAACATTTCTAACTCTTTTGACATTGTATTTCTTATACTGTATACTTAAAGTGATATTAGCATCAGCATACTTTTTGAGAAACATCAGATTGTATCTCTCTAACATCTTATATATATCGAAAAGCCATTCGGACTTCTAGCAACCCAAATCATGCCACCTGACTTTTTTCAAGAGGCGTAGCTTTGGTACTCTATCTGGAGTAAGCCTAGTCAGTCTGAGCCAATAGTTCAGTTTCTTTGTATCCATTACAGTATTTATACTTTCAATCCTACTTCTGCACATACATATGTAGCTGGAAAAGAACCAGGAACTGAGATAGATTTCCTTATTAATTTGTATATAGGGGTCATAAGCTTTTCTCTATTTCTAGTGTCCCAGACTTCTCCCCATAGCCTAACTGGGCTAAATATCTTACCTGGATTGCCTCAAGGAGTGGCTTTATAGATATACCACCATAAGAGTAGTTAAATGTTCCTAGAGCCACTGCTGTCTTCTTTGCTGTAGTTAAGACTTTCTCAGAATTATTTTTCCATGAATTGTTTTGTTAAAAAACAAAGTCCCATGTAAACATAGGTACTTGTTATTGTTAATTTATCAGGGCCCAAATTCCATATCCCTCTATCTCTACCTTTGCCAAATATAGATATTTGAGTTTTAGCAATATTCACTTGTAGTTTTAGCGCCCTTATTTTACATTCCAGCAGGTTTATCTTTTTTGTAGGCCTCTTCTCAATAATAAAAACAGTATTATGTCATCAGCATATGCCACGACAGGGCAGATTTTATCTAATATTTTAGGTAAGTCAGATTCTAAAGCCTCTATTGATCTAAGCACAGCATCAACATAAACTGAGAAAAGGGTAGGTGCAAAGACACATCCCTGCCTTACACCTCTGGTTAATTTTATGGGCTGGGAAAGTTGGCCGTTGGTTTCTATATGGATTTTTGCCCAAGTTCCTTTATAAAGTTTATTGATAATGGGCCGGATGTTCAAACTGCACCAGGCTGTGGCGCAAGCATGGGTGCAGCTCAACTTGGCTGCGCAGGGGTGTGGCCTGGGCGATATTCAATGGAGCTGCACTATGGCTGAGCAGCTTTGAATATCACACCCTGGCCACCCCCACTGTGCATGGCACAGTGGCACTGCACCAGTGCAAGTGGCCAGAGTGGAGCATGGAGATGTGCTAGCGCAAGTGCCATTGCGCCATTCACAGCACCTGCGGTATTCAAAAGGGGACATGCAAATGGGGCTATAATTTATCCAAGGTGCACATGAGGCCAGTTGCATGTCAACTCCACCCTAAGTAGCATAATCACATCACTTAATAAAGCCTGCCGCCTCGTTACTGGCTGTGACAGAGTCACCCACACCTGCGATCTGCACACACTAACTGGTTGGCTTAATTTCCATCAAAGACTCAAATATCAAATCTGCATCTTAGCAAAAAAGATCCACCTCCAGCTTACTCCAGCCGTTCTACTCCCCATTGTCAGCTCGGCCCCTCACAGGCGGATTACCAGACTGTCGGCTACCTCATCCTTCACGGTCCCCCCATGTCAAATGTCACTAGGGCAGAGATCCTTCCGCTACCATGCCCCCAAATGGCTCAACACCCTTCCCCCTACTCTCTCCCAGACCCACAGCATCTCATTTTTCAAAACCGGCCTTCGAACACACCTCTTTGAAAACTCTAAATGTGAATGCCAATAAGGCCTGCTCTCTCCTCCATCATCCCCATAACTGACTCTGTGACTTTCTAGACCCTACAAACCACCCTCCGCATTAGCTCTGTCTATAGGGCTCACATGTATGCCTCCTAAAAGCTTTCAAAATGCCTCACAACTGCCATGTCAATTCTGTAACCTGTAAAAATCTAAGTGTATATAAAACAATTTGCTTTTTTTATTGTTTTATACTGTCTTGTGTCTCTCCACCCCCTGTAACCACCGTGGGGCCATTGTATAAATACTTTCTGTACTGAAACCTTTATATAATTGCTTGTTCCGTTTGTCTTCCTTGTACTTTGTTCTCCCTCCACCCCCTGTAAACGATGTGGAGCCTTTGCAAAAGAGTCTATGACCCAAAGGATTGTAATTCTGATTATATAGTAAATAAATAAATAAAATAAATAAATTATGGCCCCATTTGCATCCCATTAGCATGCAGGTGTGCCGATCCCCAACGACTTGCGCCTGGTGCCCTGCCAGGCAGCAGCCGTTGGGGACCGATGCCCCGTGCAGCCCGATTGCAGGCATACAGTATGTATAAAAATATATTCCCCATCCAATATCCCTGGTAGTCCAGTGGACTGCTATGTGCCCGATTGCGGGCATGTGTAATGAAAGACTTCCCCGTCCTATATCCCTGGTGGTCCAGTGGACCAATCGCTGCCCGATCGCGAGCATCTGTTTAAATCACCACCCCGGCCAATATCCCTGGTGGTCCAGTGGACCGCACTCTGCCTGATTACGGGCATCTGTAAAACAGAAAAAATGTCTTATTACCCTGGTGGTCTAGGGTACCCACCTCCCCACCCGCCCACTGAGTCCCACCGCCCCACTCCCCCCCTGGTCAGCCGGCGGACGGCAGCACCCCACCCGCCTGCCGCCTCGCTGCCCAACTGACAGCTCAGTAGGGCTGCTGCCCATTAGTTCTGGCGTGAGCCAATGGGCGATGCAGCCCATACAGATTACACATTCCAGATATGTGAATGAATCACATATCTGGAATGTGTAGTACGGGCTGTGCACACCCATTGGCTCACACTGTGAACCAATGGGCGCAGCCCTACCTAGCTGTCAGTCGGCGGGCGGCTGGGCGGCAGGTGGGTTGGGTGTTGCCGCCCACCGGCTGACCAGGGGGGAGCGGGGCGGTGGGGCTCAGTGGGCGGGGGGAGGGTGGTACCCTAGACCACCAGGGTAATAGGACATTTTTTCTGTTTTACAGATGCCCGCGATCGGGCAGAGTGCGATCCACTGGACTACCAGGGATATTGGCCGGGGGGGTGATTTAAACAGATACCCATGATCGGGCAGCGATCAGTCCACTGGACCACCAGGGATATAGGATGGGGAAGTCTTTCATTAAACATGCCCGCGATCGGGCACATAGCGGTCCACTGGACCACCATGGATATTCGATGGGAAATATATTTTTATACATAGGCCCGCAGTCGGGCAGAGAGCGGTTCACTGGACCACCAGGGATATAGGACGGGGGGGTGTTTTATTTAAACAGATGCCTGCGATCGGGCAGCACTCAGTCCACTGGACCACCAGGGATATTGGAGTTATTTAAACAGATGCCGCAATGGGGCATGGGGGGGGCCCCGCCAGGTGTGGTAAGAACTCGGGTGGCCACCCACAGGTGGCAGCTGCCGTGTTGCACCTGAAATGCAGCAGCTCACCTGTGGGTGGCCATCATTTGTTCCTTTTTTTTTTTTGGCTTAACTTTGTGCAGGTGTAAGTAGCGGTTGCCCATGCATGGCTCTGCACATCCTGGGCTGAATATCGGGCTGTGCAGGTTATGCATGGGCATGCTCCCCTACCTGTGCCTGCATACATTACTGATGCACTCCGGTGCATCGGGATTTGAGCAGCGCACTTTTCCCTTTTGAATATTGCGCCAGGGTGCATCAGTGGGTTGCGCATGGCACAACCCTTTTGAATATCTGGGCCAATGTGTAAAAGGTGTTTGTCGATTCCTTTTTCATCCATCAGTCTCCACAGAATAAATCTATTTACTGTGTCAAATGCTGATTTGAAGTCAACATATAATACATAGAGTTTCTGTTTCCATAGCAATACATATTTCTCAATCAGATGGGTGAAAATAAAGTAGTTAACTATAGTATTATAACCTACTCTGAATCTTGCCTGGAATTTGCTTAATCCTCCTAATCTGTCTAAATCAACTAATAATTTATCCAGTATTATTTTAGAGAAAATGTTCAGGCTAACATCAAGTAAACTTGTAGGTCTATACATTGCAGGGTCTTTTAAACTGCCCTTTTTACGTTAACTGCCATCTTTTAAGGAGACATTTGGAATAGCACACTTGGAGGTGTGCCTTTCCCATCAATGCACTGCTCCCTTGACCAGGCGTGGCGGTCCTGCACCAATGGGTGCAGGAGCTCAATATGACAGCGGTGTTCCTCTGCTTCAAAGGAAAACACCCACTGCCATGAGCACCGCCGCCAATCCACTCCGTCACGTGCTCCCCGCGCGTCACGCCACCCCAAAAACTTTCCTGCCACGCTGGAGCCCACCCCAGCATGGCAAAAGTTGTTTGTTTTCCGACGGGGTGCCTAATCCCCGCCGGCTCTTTGGCCCCTCAAGATAGCGTTTGCCGACCGGGTGCCCAATCTCGCCAGCTCCCTCGCCCCCCACATCTTCTGCCATGCTGGAGCCCACCCCAGCGTGGCAAACGCCCCTCGTTGTTTTTTTTTTCCTGTAAAACAAAGCGTCCCTGCGGCTGCCTCCCAACCCTCCCACAACCCGCACCCACCCACTGGCACCCAGCCGCTCCACACCCCCATACTTACCTCCGGACTCCGGCAGACGATCTTCAGTGGACCGGAACACGTCTGCAATCTTCAAAGCCAACCGAACTGAGAAATGCGGTAAACTGTGTAATGGGCTACATAGGGGTTTCAACTTTGTGCATATCTCAGTCATTTTTGGAATTTCTGCCAAATTTTCAACATGGGTTTTGGGACCCTTCTTATGAATGATGTCACTGCCATGGCATTATTCAGGCCCGAAGGGTGATTTTGCAGGCACTGCGCAGTCACTGCATGAAATCACCCTTCGGCCTTGAATAACACCATGACAGTGACATCATTCATGAGAAGGGGTCCCAAAAACCCCATGTTGAGAATTTGGTGCAAAAATTCCAAAAAATGGCTGTTTTACGAGCATGCGTTGCGCAGTTCCTACGCAGGCTTGTAAGTTCGCGAGTTTTCAATATTTTCACTCCAGATTTTCAACATTGCCATTTTATCACACCTTCTTATGATCTGTATAGCTGTCATTTTTCACATCTCACCCAAAATGTGTTTCCGCCCATGTAGCGCACAATGGCGCATTCGGTGTGTGAAATCAATGTATGGAACAAATTAAGAAAATCACAGTGACACTGTTCATGAGCAGAGGTCTTAAAATGGCTATGTTGAAAATTTGGTGAAAAAATTCCTAAAAATGACTGTTTTACAAGCGTCGTTGCGCGGTTCTCATGCCTTTCTGCGTGTGTTTCAATTTTGAATATTTGCTCCAGATTTTCAACATTACCATTTACCACACCTCCTCATGAGCAGTACAGCTGTAATTTTTCACATCCTGCCCAAACTGTGTTTGCCCATGTAGCGCACAGTGGCGCGAGTCGGTATGCGAACTCAGTGTATGGGACACATTAAGAAAATCACAGTGACACTGATCATGAGCAGAGGTCTTAAAATGGCTGTGCTGAAAATGTGGTGAAAATTCCTAAAAATGACTGTTTTATGAGTCTGCGTTGAGCAGTTCCTACACACGCTCGTAAGTTTGCGAATTTTCAATATTTTCACTCCAGATTTTCAACATTGGCATTTTACCACACTTCCTTATGAGCAGTACAGCAGTCATTTTTCACGTCCTGCCCAAAACGTGTTTCTGCCTATGTAGCGCACAATGGGGGTAACAAAAGATCATGCTGACAATTTATTGTGCAAATACCAGCAATCGCACAGGGCATTAGGGTAAAGCACCATACATGCCAAACACCACTGCAAATACCTGCAAGCGAACGATTGGCATTGACAAATGCTTGTTATGAACAGGAACTATACTGGCACCTTTCAAGAAGGGGAATGTAAAGCCATTAGTTAGTTTGTTAAAAAGACTGTAAACAGATCTGTCCAAGAGTTGAACTTGCCAGGAACATATCTGCTGGGATATGGTCAGGCCTGGGTCTTTTTTGTTTTCAAAAATGTTTTTGCAAAATAAACGTCATGCTTAGAGATCCAGATAGTGTTATCATTATTGTTTGTATATATTACAGAGCTTAATTCCAAGTCATCAGTAAAAATTCCTGTAAAATACTTTATTCACTCACTCTCTGGAATGTGTGTATCAATTTTTGTTTTCAATTTGCTAGTACATTTTGTCACCAGCATACAGATTTTTTTGCTGTCACCTTTATAAAGGATCTGTAACATCTCAGACCATTTGTCACAATGAAATTGTTGCTTTTTCTTAGTAAGTGCTTGTATATTTTCTTTTTTGAGTCAATATATTAAAATGTAGTTTCTCCTTAGTGTGTCTTGCTGCTCTTATTTTGGTTGATAAGAGAGTTTTGTTTTGACAATCCTTGTCGAACCAGGAGCCAGTGTTACTATTATTACCTTTTACTGGTACTTGCTTATACAGACTTTTAAATTATATCAAATATATTGATTACAGAATTCCATAACACCTTGGTGGAGTTATTTTGTTTAAGAACCCTCAGGACACTAGTTAAATTTCCCTCAACATGGGTTAATATTCAGGTTTCCACATCATTATTCCATTTGCACTGTTTTCTATTATATCTAAGTTCCTGGAGACCGTCTTCTTCTTTATAATATTCTTCAGAAGGTTTTAACACAGGAAACAGACTACCCCATAATAGGACTGGGAGATGATCGCTTTCAGAATGAGCAAGAATCCTAAGGAGATTCCATTTCCTTGGATTGCCAGACCAAAATATAAAATCCAATAATGATGTTCCAGTCGCTTTCATACCGGTACAATTTCCTAAAAGGTCTCCCTGAATTCTACCATTAAAAGGGTAAAGATTGTATATTTCAAGCATCTCAATCAGTTTTAACCCTGCCTTATTTGTTTTAGGATCCATGGTGGTTCTACGGAAACTAGGCACTAATTCTAAGTAATCATTAAAGGAATTATTTAAGAGACCATCATAGCTTCCTCAGTGAAAGTATCTGAACTACTACCCTGAGTCAGTTTTCTCTCTCTTTGCAATCTTCTGTGTTCTCCATTGATTCTCAGTCTCTGTCAGTGGTGGTAGTGTACTGAGCTTGGTTGCAAGGCTCTAGGGCTCTTTCAGTATGTGAATGTGCCAGAGAGGTGGAAGGAGTGCCTGGTGGTGGAGGACCTGACAAGAGGTCTGTGGAGACTTTCAAATGGTGGAGCAGAATGGCAGAATGTTGGAGTCAATAGTGGCATCTGAGTTGGTCCAGGCTGGGTGTGTGGATTCTGGAGACATATCTGTGTGGAGAGACCTGTTGAGGTCTAAAGAAACTGCTATGGTGACTTTACAAATATTTTGTGAACAGCCCATTTATTTTACATCATCTGCCTGAGCAGGGGGACTACTAATACGATGATACTAATATTACTACAGTCTGTGGGCTGTGCTCAGATATAGTGAAGAAATAGGTAACTCTGGCAAGTTGACAGGTTAGCTTCATTTTCCTCTTGGAGGTATATGTAGTTTTAACTGCTTCTTTTACATAAACATATGTATTTTTATGCCCTCTTTAAATTTGAGTAAGTTTAAATTTGGCATAATTTTGTTCTTTGTGCTCACTTTATTCCTCTCTATTGGCCGATACTGACCTTAGATGTCAGATGCTGGGGAGGTTGAAAAGCTCTGTGCAGCTTCCAGTGTTTGAGAAGCAGTAGTCAAAACAGGACACTCTTAGCATATGAGTAGTAGTGGTAGTAGTAGCAGTAACTTAGCATGAGACATGGCAAAGGCAGTTATACTTTAACTACCAATTTAGTTACTTCTGACAGATTGTTCCTTTTTTACCCTTGAAGCTACCCGAAGTGGCATAATATATGCAAAAGCAGTCTTGGGACTTGCAGAAGAAAAACTCAGCATATCAGTTCTTTGTTTGGAGGACTTGCAGTATTCCTGAACTAAGGCCTCACAGCATCTTATTTTTTAGGCATGAGCATGAAAATGTGGAAGTAAGGGGTTAACTTACTACTATTTTCTAAAATAAACTGATTTATTATCAGTTTTATTTTTATCTTTTTATTAAAAAAAAAAGGCTTTTACCTGTCAATTTGTTGATGCCAAAATGTATAATTTTAGGATAGGATTATAAAAAATCTGGACTTTTCTATTTGTTTGCCTCTTCCTTTTCAAAATGTTCTAAGGTCCCAAGGAGAGTCTATGATTTATGGTGAGATGAATCCAGCTGCGGTTCATCCTCCTAGGCAAAGGGGAAGCAGAAGCAAATGGCAATAGTTTTGCACAGCACCAATACCTTGCCAAAGCAGATCAGTTTACAGCAGTATATCTCTGCTTTGCACTGAAACTATTACAGCTGCATTTTATACACTGGGTAAGTGGCTTCTGCCATTGAAAGGCTGCTATAAGGTGCTTTTACACACAGGTTTATGTAACGGAATAACTGTTACGGAAACAGTATTCCGTTACATCCCTTGTTTGTAAAGTGCATCTGTTTCGTTCCATAGGCGAACGTTCGTCCAAACCGCAATCTCTGCTTTTTGCAGTTTGCACCGTTGTGTTCTGTTTCATTGGGCTGTTTAAAATGGCCATTCCAAAGTGGTGCACAAACAGCAATAGAGTAGCAAGCTCTGTGGGGGTGCGGAAACACAAATGGAGGTGGGAGCTGCCGGAAAACTCGTGGAGTGTAAAGGGATCCTAAAAACGCAGCAGAGCACAACGGCGCCACAGGTAACACTCATTTCGTTTTAAAAACCTGTGTGTAAAAGTGCCTATAAACTCTGCTTAGTGGTTTGCACTCAGCTCAGACTGATCTTGATCTGAACCTAGAATGCATAGCTATTCTTTTCTCAATTGTTAGCTGCACAATTGCTATACAGTGTGTTATTGTAATGGAAAAAGTGAGTGGGATGAGATTAAGAAAAAAATTAAAAAATCAGACAACTAAAGCTGAAATTAAGAACAGAAAAATGATTGCATTCATTCTTGAAAGTGTGTGTGTGGGGGGGGGGCCTAAATAGAAAGATTAGCTCTGTTAATCTTATCACTTCATTAACCTCCTCACCTTCTAAATGTGAGGTGGCATTTAATAAGGAAAAGAAGATTATTACCTGCTTGACTTAATATTCTTAATAACCCAGCACAGTGCATAAAGGGTAAGAACACACCACAAAAGGAAGAAAAATATATATTTATATATATATATTACATATTGTATATTATAAGGGAGAGGGACATGTGGGGAGTGGTGCAATGCACTGGCTGTGGGGCAGCAGTTTTCTGGGAGACATTCTAGAAACTGCATTGCTGTCCTATCTGCAGGCAATTGTCGCTCTGAGAGAGGAGGTTGTCCACCTCCAGGCTGAACTGGCAAGGACTAAGGAGGCCTCCCCCACCCAAAGAGCACCACTGCCACAGAGGCTGCCAAGTATGAAGAGCAGTTGGACCACAGTGGGTTCTGGGAGGGTACGGGTGGTGGAACGGAGGCAAAGCCCCCAGTTGTACCTCTACACAAACCATATGCCAGTCTGGCAGAGCAAGGTTCCTCTATGATGGCACCTCAGTGGAGACCAAGAAGAATGCTGAGGACACCCACAAGGGAGACCCACAGAAGGGTGGCAAGGGACACCACAGGAGAAGAAACAGCTTCTGATAGGGGACTCAATAGTTAGAGGGTAGACCTGGGAAGGGAAAGGAGAGGAAGTAAGGTGCCTGCCTGGTGCCATGGCTTGGAGGGACAAGAAGCGAATCCTCAGGATTGCAGAAGCAGCATCACAGGAGAGAGAACTAGATATCATTGTCCACCTTGGGACAAATGACCTAGCTAGACATGGAATCAGTGCAGTGCAGGATGAAATTGTGGAGTTGGGGAGGGGCCTCAGACAGGTAGCAAGCACGGTTACCTTCTCAGAGGTGCTGCCAGTCCATGGCAGGGGTGAGGCTAGTGTACTGCACACCATGCAGTTTAATGAATGGTTGCAAAACTGGTGCAGAACACAGGGCTTTGGCTTCATTGCGGACTGGGGGTGCAACTGGAGAGATGAAGGTTTATACTGGCACGATGGTCTGCATCTGTCCATGAAGGGAACCAAGATCCTAAGTGACAGGTTTAAATGCTTCCTTGGCAAGCTTTTAAACTAGCCATGGGGGGAGGTGCTAATAAGAGGCAGGAAATTTCAAGTCTCCCCCCACAAAACATGACGGGTAGTAAGGTAAACACTGAGGTACAGTGCTCAACAGAGGGTAGGACAGGGGTAAATGGAAAAATAGACAAGGGCAAAAAGAACAGGCATGGGGGAAAAAAGGATAAAGCCAACATTAAATGGAGGGCAATGAGTACCAATGCTCGTAGTCTGGGAAACAAGCTTCCTGAGCTAGTAGCCTTGATGGAAGATGAACACTTGGCTATTGTGGCAGTCACAGAAACATGGTACACAGGAACCATGACTGGGATGTCAACATACCAGGGTACACAGTCTACAGAAGGGACAGGGAGGGGAAAAGAGGAGGTGGAGTAGCTCTATACATAAGGGAAGGGATCAAAGCTACAGAACTAAAAAGTAAAGGGGGAGGACAAGAGGCACTCTGGGTCACCTTGGAGACAGGGAATGGCATCACAATCCGCACAGGGGTTGTATACAGACCCCCATCTCAAGGGGAGGAAATGGACAAGAAAATGATAGAGGACATTCTCAAAATGGCTGAAAAAGGGAGATACTGTTGATGGGGGACCTGAATATGCCAGATGTTAACTGGATGACATATGCTGCAGCCACATCCAAGAACAGGGTCATTCTGATGCCCTGCAGAGGCAGGCCTTAGACAGCTAGTGTTGGAACCCACTCGGGAGGAAGCAATACTAGACCTGGTACTCTCAAATGGAGAGAGGATCACAAATTTAGAAGTCAGTAGACATCTGGGAACAAGCGACCACTGCACAGTGTGCTTCACAATAAACACAACCATGGAGACAAGCCATACAAAAACAAGCATACTGGACTTTAGAAGGGCTGACTTTGGCAAAATGGGTGTATACCTCAGGAATACACTAGCAAATGGCCAAAAAGGAGGGGGTGGAAGAACAATGGAGAAAAATCAAAACTGCCATCATAGAGTCAACAAGCCTTTGTGTGAAACAGATAAAGAAAACAAAGTGGAGTAAAAAACCACTATGGTTCTCAAAAGAGGTGGCAGGGAAGGTTAAGGAGAAAAAGGCTGCATTCAAAAAGTATAAGGCATCACAGAAGGAGCACGATAGGAAACTGAATCAATTAAAGCATAAAGAAGTGGGGAAGGCAGTCAGAATAGCAAAACCCCAAACTGAGGAAAAAATAGCCAACTCAGTTAAGAAGGGGGATAAAACCTTTTATAGGTACATTAGGGAGCATAGAAAGGTTAAGGGAGGAATAGTGAAGATTAATAAGGGAGATGGGAGGTGGGCAGAGGGGAGACAGTGAAAAGGCAGAGATACTGAATGAATACTTTTGCTCAGTATTTACAAAAGAAGATGAGGAGGAGTTAACTAAACCAGACAATAGAAGCACTCTGGGTAGGGGGGTTGACACCAGTCCATTTACAGAAGAAAGAGTCCTGAAAGAACTCCTAAAACTCAAGGTGGACAAAGCAATGGGTCCTGATGGGATTCACCCCAGAATCCTAAAAGAACTAAGGGAGGACCTAGTGACACCACTGACCACACTTTTAACAAATCAAGGAGGATGGGGTGGTACCTGAGGACTGGAGGAGGGCAGATGTGATTCCCCTTCACAAAGTGGGAGCAAGGCAGAAGCAGGAAACTACAGACCTGTAAGTTTGACCTCAGTGGTAGGGAAAATGATGGAATCACTTCTGAAAGAAAGAATTGTTGAATACCTAGAGGCCAAAGGGCACAGGACCCAAAGCAGCATGGATATATAGCAGGAAGGTCATGTCAGACGAATCTAATAGATTTCTTTGACTGGGTGACCAAAGTAATAGACCAGGGAGGGGCTGTGGATATGGCCTACCTAGACTTTAGCAAGGCATTTGACACAGTCCCACACAAAAGATTAATAATCAAGTTAGCCAGCCTGGGAGTGGGTCCCAGGGTGGTAGCCTGGGTTGCAAACTGGCTGCACAACAGGACACAGAAGGTAATAGTGAGTGGAACACATTCCGAAGAAAGGGGGATCACTAGTGGAGTACCTCAGGGTTCAGTACTGGGTCCAGTCCTCTTTAACATCTTTATAGGTGACATTGCAGAGGGTCTGGAGGGAAAGGTATGCCTCTTTGCAGATGATACAAAGATCTGTAACAGAGTTGATACACAAGGGGGTGTAGAAAGGATGAGAAGGGACTTGGCAAGGTTGGAGGAATGGTCAGACATATGGCAACTTAGATTCAATGCAAATAAGTGCAAAGTAAAGAACCTGGGAAACAAAAACCCAGGAGAAGAGTACACAATAGCAGGAGAGGTACTAACAACAACAAAATGGAGCAGGACTTGGGGGTAGTCATATCAGATGATCTAAAGGTGGGTAAGCAATGTGAGAAGTCAGTAAGGAGAGCCAGGGGATACTGGGATGCATAGGAAGGGGCATCACAAGTAGAAAAAGGAAGTGGTTATCCCTCTGTACAGACAGTTGGTGAGACCCTTCTGGAGTACTGTGTGCAGTTTTGGAGACCTCATCTACGCAAGGACATAGACAGGATGGAAGCAGTCCAGAGGAGGACAACTAAAATGGTGCAGGGTCTGCATCAGAAATCATATAGAGAGAGACTGAGAGGTGTAATATGTATACCCTTGATGAAAGGAGGACGGGGGACATGATAGAAACGTTCAAGTACCTCAAGGAATCATCAAAGTCCAGGAGGGTAGCATCTTTCAGAAAAGAGATGTGTAAGAACAAGAGGACACAATTTAAAGATAGAGGGACGGCTCAGGGGTAATGTGAGGAAATATTTTCACAGAGAGTGGTGGATGTGTGGAACTGCCTTCCTGGGGAGGTTGTTGGGGCTAAAACAGTGGGGGAATTCAAACATGCATGGGACAGACACAAGGCAATTGTAGTGGGGGGTGGCAGGAAGTAGGCTGTTGGTTAACTAGAATCTGCAGCTTATCCAGTAGGTAGGGAAATGGGCAGACTGGGTGGGCCAAGTAGTCCTTATCTGCCGTCAAAGTCTATGTTTCTATGTTTCTATATTGAAATTGAGAAATTAAGACCATCAAACAAAAGGATGCAGAGCCTGCATCAAGCCCTATGAAGAAAGGCTTAAGGAATTAAATATGTACTCCCTAGAAGAAAGAAGGAAAGGGGATATGAACATTCAAATACCTCACAGGTATAAACAAGGTAAAGGAAGGGAGCATTTTCCAGAGGAAAAGATGCTCGAGGACAAGAGGTCACACTATGAAGCTGGGGGGGGGGCTGAGAGGAAATGTGAAGAAGTACTTCTTCACAGAAAGGGTAGTAGATACTTGGAACAGCCTCCAAGAAAAGTGATGGGGTCTTAAATGGTTACAGGATTCAAGAAAGCATTGGATAGACACAAGGGGATCTTAGTAATAAGGCAAGGGGGTGCAAACTGGAGATCAAATAGGGTCTGTGGTGGCACTGTAGGGAAAATAGGCAGACTAGGAGGGCTAAAAGGTCCTTATCTGCTAACAACTTCTATGTTTTTATGTTTCTATGTAAAGATGGAACTGGGCAAGGATTTCAGAATGGTAATAGGCTCCTATGATATGGCAAATATGCCCCAATATGTGAAGTAATGAGTGTAGAAATTAAGGAGGGTAAATGTATGATGTTGCAGAATAATTTTCTTTTAAAAGAAGTTTCAGGGGCTATCAAGGAGCAAACAGCAGCATTTAAAATTATTAGGTTAATTCCAGAGAGTTCTGTCACCAGGGCAGAAAAGGAGATGGGAAGGGTAGAACTGAGAGAGGAGATTATTCAAGAGACTAACCAAAAGTGTATCAAAGAAATGACAGAAGACGTAATTAGAAAAGAACAAGAAAAGCTGGCATGTTGGTGCTGAGGGTTGAGGCACTGGACACCACATCTCGCACCATGCCAGTGATGCTGGTTCAGATATGGACTTGGTCACCAGTGGTTGGCCAGGAAGGGAGAGGACTGAGTGGCTAGAGGACTGCTCTCCTCTCCTGAGGAGGAGGGGTTTCAGTGCCCAACACTCTCCTGGCCCCCTAGCACTGGCTGGGGGTGAGGCGGACTGGGGTTGTCAACATAAGGGAAGAAAGTGGCAGCTGCAAAACTCCACACACTGATGCATGCACGGGGACATCTGGAGGGCATTGCATGCCACCTCTCAGGGGAGAAAAGGAGAAAATAAATGTCTGAGCTGCCACTGATCCTGGCCACCTGGTACCCCTGCACACCATTGAGCACCAAGACCATACTGCACCTAACATGAAGCTAAGCCCTGGAGTAAAGTGAGGGAGCTGAACTGGGTGGCTTGCATCTGGAGGGTGATTTGGGCACCAGAGAAACATCACTAACTGAAAAAAGAAAAGAAGAAGAAGAGATTATGAGAGTAATACAAGAAAATAGAAAACTCAAAGCAAGTAAAGAGCAGAAGCAAGATGTTGGAGATAAGGGGATCCAAAGAAATGCAAATGCAAAACAAGTCACCAAGGAAGTTAATAACAAGACAATACAGACAGGTCAGATTAAGTATAATGGAGGCACTTCAAGACAGGGGAATGACATGACAAAGAATGGGGACAATAGAGAGACTGAGCTGAACAAGTTACCTATTGTTTACATCAATGGAGTATCTAAATCCAAAGTGGAAATGCAATACCTTTTCAAAACCACTGTTTATAATATCTTCAAAACAGTACTGAAAGAAAAAGTTCAATGGGAAGATATAAAAACGACATATTGGTATAGGTATAAACTGAAGCCATTATGAGACATTATCTGTGTCGTATTGGGTTCTTAGATTTTCAGAAGGAAAGTTCTTGACAACACGGAACTTTTATGGCTGAGTGGTATCTATGATAATAGACAGGACACTTCCAAGATAATGTGAGTGATAACAATGCAACTCAGAGAGAAAAGACAGGCATTCTAGAGAGGCAAAAAGGTGAAAAAAGAGCTAAAAGTGGAAAATAATGAATAACAGGATTTCTGGAACCCAGTAAAGATATCGAGCATTCCTGGGTGGGCAGTGATGTCACTGAAGGCTTCATTAAGGGAAGAAAGAAACATGGTATTAGGATTAATGGGGTCTGCAATAGCTACTCAACCTCAGATGATCCTAATACAAAATACTGTGAAGCTAGAAGTACTCGTAACACAATTGATATACTGGATTCCTCAACTGAAGGCATGAATTGTGGAGCAGGACAGCAAGCAACCAAAGCCTTTGGTATTGAAACTCTAAGCTGGAATGTAGCCGGGATCAAAAGAAAGTATCAGATGTTCAGTGGTTAAATCTACTAAATCAGTGTGATCTAATACTGCTACAGGAAACTTGGGCTAGTGACAATTTGGAATTTACTTTGGAAGGTTATACTAAATTTGAAATTGGCCATAAAACTGCCATAGCGCAAGGTTTAAAGGGGACATGCTGCCTCTCATATCGACAAAAATTGTCCATTAAGCCTATGAAGCACTGTACTGACAGTAGTAACTTTATACTTATAGAGTTGAATGGTGGTCTACAAAAATATATTTTTATATTTAATGTGTACTTGTTACCTTGTATTGAGATGCTTGTTTTTGAATGCACTTTAAACAACATTTCAGATATTCTGAATAATATTATAGTTTCCTATCCCCATGCTATGTTAATACGAATTAGAGATTATATTGCTAGGATTGGTAAGGCTTAAGAGGTATTTTGGGATTTATGGAATCCGGATGAGACACTTACTGTAAGTTAGATACCACAAAGAGCCTCCAAGGATAAGAAGATTAATGCTAAAGGATAACTATTCTTGAAGTGTCTTGTAAAATCAAATGTGAGAGCCCTAAATGGGGTTCCACCAAGTCTCATCGACAACAAAGTTGTCAACGGACATTACAGCAACACACATTTGCTGACGTCAGTCACATTGCCCGGCAAATGTGTTGACCAACCGCCATGGCACTCCATGCACAGGGACACATTTAGACTGTTTGCAGGAGGTTTGCCCCCCGCACACCCTGGACTTATATATTATCAGCTCTGAGGTGGAGTGGTTTACTAGGGAGACCAGCCAACACCGGGAGTCACTGTATCCATACAGCACTCTGACAACCTGTTTGACACTGTGGATGTCGAATGGCTTGCTGTCACTGTGTTGGTTTAGCTGTTTTGGTTTGTTGAAACAGTGGTATACCCCTAAATGGTATGGCAAGTTAGAATAAAAAGGAAGAAATGACATATCCCACAATTTTGGGACGATTCATTCTTGATTACATACATGTACAGTATGTAGGCTTTTATTCTTATCCAAAAGTAACTTATCTTGCAATATTAGAAGATTTTACAAATGAACATTTACCCCTAAGCATGCATTACTTTCATGACTTTACACAATGTAATAAAAAGAAAACTATATTCAACAAAGAGAAGCTGATAGTAATATAATAAGCAGAAATAATATAAGAATTAAGTGGAGGGAAGGGACCACAGATAGATGTAATACATTAATACAGTCACAGACATTACAGGAGCCAAAGAGACAGATTATTGATGAAAATAGTTCAGTTGAGCAACAACTGAGTCCATGAACAAAATAAAGTAAGTTTAAAAAATACCTTCGATAATAGAAAAGGCCCATTAAAAAAGGAAAAAGTACGGCCTTTAAGTCTTTAGGGTATAATATTGAATGTAAGATTATATGAAGTCACAAGTAAATAAACTGGTGAGATATTCAAAGTCTACAGAATTCATACAAGAAAGGGCAGATTATATATCATAAAAAAGAATATGCAAAACTATTGTAAACTAAGAAAATTAGTTATCAAGAGGGTTTATGGGCTTTATTGCAAGTTGCAGCTCAAGAGAAGGATACAAAAGCCTTCTAGAGTTTTATTGCAAGGCTTGAACTGTCAAAGAAAAAATACAGAAGCTGTAATCCCGGCTAGAATTTGGTTTGAGCATTTTTATTTGCTTTATGGTAGTCATGATGTTATTTTTTTAAATAATGATATGAGTTTTGAGACCATAACACTATTATATGGGACTATACCTCCCCCATGGAACTTAGAACATATATTAGACAACAGAAGAACAATAAGGCACCGGGTTGGGGGGGAGAGGTTGCCAACTGAGATATATCATTAATGAGGACTGGTAGGCCAGATTATTAGCTTTTTGACAAAATTAATAGATCAGCTAAAGTACCTGAACATTGGTTAAGTGGTATTATCGTTACAATACATAAAAACAGAGAATTTTCAAACCTGGAATGCTATGGGACGATTACTTTAATGTGCATCAGCTAAGATATATAGTCAATATATTTTGAGCAAGGTACAGGAATGATTAGGGTAAATAATATAATTTCTGACAAATAGAGTGGGGTTTGAGAGAAAGGAGCAGCATTTTATAACGTCTTTGTAATAGATCACCTATGGAAAAATGTGTAAATGGAAAGAGGGACCACTTCATTTTATATTTTAGATATCAAAAATGCCTTTGCTCATGTTGATAAAGGAATAGATTGTACACTAATCAGTATTACTGTGGTTTTACATAATAACATTGCCGTGAGGTATGGTTTTCCCAGGATGGGTAGCTTATTGACAACATTGTGGTAAACAGCGGCTTAAGCAAGGATGTGTGCTGGCAGTGCAGCACCAGTATTGTTTAACATATATACAATATACATAGGCCGGTGGAAGACTTACAGTAAGTTAAGACTGATGCACCAAAACCAGACAGTATTAAAGTTAACATACTTCTATATGCAGATGATGAGGCGATCATATCTAGGACACCGACTGGCTGAAAAAGAAGCAGGCAATGCTATGGACAATAATGCTTGAGTCTCTAAGTTTGAAATTGAATTTTAACAAAATAAAACAATCGATATGTGGAATCCTGAACAGGTGCTTTTGTGTATGGAAAATACAAGAACACAAATCTGAAAAAGTAAACAGTTTTGTTTACCTCAAAGTTACAATAACTAGTGAACCAAAATAGAAATTGCATATAGAGAAAACCAAACAAAAGTTAAACAAACTGTATTAGTCATAAACAAATTTAGAAATGTATTTTTTATCAATAATATTTTATTGAATTAAAATACAGTAATACAGAAATAACACCATAAATAGTCAACTATTACAATAATGCAGTAATCCTTATAGCTCTTAAAGATAAATAAACAATAAGCATTTCTTAAATAAAAGTACTAGCATTTTATTCATTTGTATGCAAAGCCAGCCGACCCAGTGGGGCTGAGGACTGAGTATCTGCCTCACTTTACTCCATGCCGGCAGCCTCAGTTTGGAAGTGAGCTCGGATCGCTGGGGTCAGCTGAAGGAGGAGAGAATTGAGTGATTAGAGGGCTGCTCTTCTCTGCTGGGGTAGGGGGTAGATGGTGGACCCTCAGCATCTAGTGGCTCCCAATAGTGGGTGAGAGCACTGCTGCTGAAGGACACTCTGGAAGATGTCTCATGACTGGGAGCATGCACACCATGTGCTGGACATCATTGCACATCCACACCTCTGGGAGGGGAGATGAACAAGGAAAATCTCCAGCACCCGGGATGACGATGATAAGCCCCATTGTTGGCCCCCCATGCCCATCACCGAACCCTGACCAGTTAGGCCTCTGCATAATCCTTTACCATGCACTGCTTGCTGTCTAGATTTCATGGAGCACCAAGGTAAGGAGGTGGTGGTCCTGCCTCAGGGGGTAGAAACCACAGGGTTCAGCAGGTCAGGGTTTAGGTGGAGCTCTGGAGGGAGGCCTGTTCTGGGAGGGTCTCAGGCTGGGTGGGTGGGCGAAAGACCAACTGCCAGGGGTCTTGTCTGAGGGAGATCCTAAGGAGCTGGTGACTGGAGGTAAAAAGAATTAAAAAAATAATGTATGCAAAGCCTATATGAAGTTAGAGTTAGAGCTACCATTCTATATAAGCTGAAATATGGGTTGTTGAGAGTTCAGAAACCATCCTTGAACCTATACAAAACATTTTTATGACTGATGCTGGGATTACCCCTAATTTATTTCTGGTGAGCTGCTGAGATTTGAAAAAGGGATGCAATCAATTCTAGTACAGTAACTGCTTGGGTAAGATCCATTGGTTCTGCCCTCACTGGGGATTTTAAAGTGTTACAGATGTTCTGTAACATTTTAAAATCAGGAAACATGGTTTGCATCTACACTACTAACATTACAGATCTGTGTTTCAAAACTGTGTTTTAACCCTCTTACAATCAGGGTTTTAGCAGTTTTGAAAAAGTTTTAAGTGGAAAATGTTTTAAGTTACCTGTGTGTACGGGCATCCAAGCTGTTTTTCCTGCTGTTGATCCTCCTGGTGCCCACAATACATGCACAGCCAACTCACAGTGCTGTGCCTGTGCTCATACATGCTCAAAAGGACTAGTTACAGCAAGCCAGTAAGTAAAGAAGTGAAGCATAGTAGGGTTGCCACCTATCCGGTTTTTGACTGGATAATCCGGTTTTTAGGGTCCTTATCCGGTCATCCGGTTTTGGTTACAAGCAGTCCAGTTTTTGGGCCATTTTGGGTGCTCATATACTCTTAAAACTGATGTATCAAATCATTTACTGTTTTGGCTGCATTACATGTCCAGGTTACAACGAAATTCTGCTGTCACAGTCATTCAGATCTGCCTTTGTGTGTAAAACCAGACTGTATGAGAGGTATAAAGTATGGCCATTAAGATCATTAGCAGTAAATTAACCTAATATTTTCCACTTTGAATTTTAAGTATGGTCTTTTACTGCTATGACAGGAAACAGCTTTTACACCGTTATGTGCTCTCATGTGTTTCTTTTTGTTTGTTCTATATTATGGTAAATTTTAGACCCATTTTTGTTAAATTAATAATCTAGCTTTTATTGCTTTTATCACTACATTTGCTCTAATTTTTTGTATTACCTGAACATTCCATGATAGTAGCTACACTTTGACAGGTCATTCAGATAAACAGCATGGAAAGGTGTATCTGAAATTGTGGAATGTCTTAGAAATATGAAACGAAACAGCAGTAGCTGCTGAGGTAAAGGGGAACACAGTGCAGTATTAAGGCTACCACAAGCACTGATAATTAAGTTATCAAAAATTGCTCAAAGAATCAGACTACATGACTGACATGGAAAGGAAAATGGGAGAGTGTTTAACAGAGGGCTGAGCAATAAGCTGTGGCTGAGCTTGGCACATCCAACAGACCTGAGTTTGATTCCCACAGTCTTCACTTAAATACTGTGTGACCCTGAGCAAGTCACTTAACCTTCCTGTGCTCCTGGGTCACTCCTGTAAAATGGGCCGTGTGGCCTATGGGAGGTAACCTGGTTGTCAAAGAATAAAAATAAACAACTGAATAAATAAATCAAATAAATAACAGTATAAAAATAATTTCCTATCACTAGTAATGTCTATTCCAACATTACAAATGGCTTTGGAGGAGGAGTGATACACTTGCCAGTCATAAAAAAGGGGTGAAGCTAGAGGTGGAGTTTGGGGTGTGGTTTCGGATCCGGGTTTTACCTTATCCAAAGGTGGTGACCCTAAGTAGGATTGTGATTAAAAGTGTATCTGTGTTACAGGTTCAACTGTGAATGAGACATTTTGCAGTCACTTGTGGCCATACAGCTGTATTATCCCTGAAAATTAAAAAAATATATAGGAGGCACCCATTTCTGAAAGTGAGACAACTGTGACTGCATTCCCTACATTCGGTGTACAGGGACGTTGCCTTGGTTACCATACACATCTGCTGCATGTATTGCTGCATCTAGTCATCCCGTAAGCCCCTACCTACAGTATATGTTATCCCTCAATATGAGTGATAGGTGAGTTAGCTGGACTGATGAGGCCACAAAACTATTGATTGACTACTGGTCACAGGAATTGTTCAGGAGGAGCTAGCTAGCAGTAGGAGAAACTCAAAGATTTATCAGAAGGTATCAGATTACTTGTTGCAAAATGGAGTGGAAAGAACTGCCAAACAGTGCAGAGAAAAGAATAAAACAGCTAAAAATCAGTTATCATAAAATCAAGAATAACAGCAAGTGATGTGGTGGGGAAGAATTGTGTGTCCTTCTTTTGATGAGCTGGATAAGATCCTGGACACTAAGGTGACATCTGACTCACAGTTTGTGCTTCAAAGTACAGCAGTTGAGCTTGAGCCATACCCCGAGGAGACTGCCAGAGTTGAGGTAGATGACATCTTTGAGCAGAAGCCATTAGAATCAGGTAAGTGTTATAATGATCTTGTTCTGTGTCCCCCTTACATGCTGTTCTTTATGTTTTTTTTTTTTTTTTTCATTTCTGTTGCGGGAGGTGCTAATGAGTGTATAGTGCAGTGGTTGGTGAGAGGATGAGTGAGTCAGGGTGCTAAGTAAGCAACAACACATAACAGGGTGTGTGGCATAACTCTCAACCTCCTGCCTCACAAATCAGGGACAAGGCTTAAAAAATCAGGGACAAAGCATCAAAATCAGGGACACATGTTTAAAATAGGTGATATCCACTCAGGAAGCTGGTAGAATAAGGGGCTTAATGTAAAATACATTTTCTAAGGAAGAACGAGTCTGTAACTTTAATGTTCAAAATTATTTTGTGCTTACAATACCCACTGTTTGGTCATGGAAACACATTTTTTAGGAGGGACAGAGTAAAATTTTGAGATAAAATCAGGGACCTCCCTGAAAATCAGGGACAGTTGAGAGGTATGGTGTGTGGTAATGCTAAATTACTGCATACCCTAGGTGGGCTGCGAGGCATAGCCGAGTGCCTTCAACCACTTGGGAAGTGTGGTAATTTATGGCATTACCACACAACCAGAAGTGTGTCATTGTGCTAATAAAATGTTTTTTCAAGTTACAAAGGCAGGAAAAAGAAAGTAAAATTTGAGCTGTGTCGTAATTGAAATGAATGCACAGTCATATGACCAGTTTTGACCAATCAGATTGTTCATTTGATGTAAGCCATTTTATAACTACAAATTATACCAACTGCACTTGCATGGGTAGTGTTTTTGTTTTTTTTGAGAGACACGGAATGTGTCAACTGAAATGGCGAGTGGGTATGTGGACCGTATGCGTGGCTGCTTTGTCTGCGTTTGCAGTGGTGTGGGTGTGGGTCTCTGCATATGCAAAGTATAAATTTGGTGAGTGTCTTGTGTGCTGTCAGTGGATTGCTCAGTACAAAAATGTGTTGAATAAACTCATTTTTTTTTCTGCAGACAACCCGTTGATGAAGCATCAGCTTTGCTTGAGTCAGACCTGAATGAGGGTGCATCAGTGACTTTTGAAGGTAGCAATGCCTCTGTTGGCAGCAAGGCCCCATCAACTTCTACAGCAAGACCAACCAAGCATCCTACATTAGTCGAGCCATTGGGCAATCTCCATAAGAAGAAGAGAAGAACACAAATGCAGGAACTGATGGAGGCAGTTTTCAAGCTGACATGAAGAATGCTGTTAGACCAACAAAGGTAAATTATGGAGACAGAGAGGGAAAGAGTATGGGAGGAATGAGAGATGGAGGAACATTTAATGAAAAAGGAAGTGGAGCAGAATGCCCTGTTCTTCCAAAACATCCTTAAGGTACTGTCCCATCACTGTACTCCTCATCAGAGCATGCCACAGCAGCAGGTGAGTTACACACATGTGAGCCAAATGGCACAGTGATATAATGCTGCCATGTCTCCTGCTGTCCCTAGTGTGTCTCACAATGACAATGGGGTCCACCTGCAAAATACTCAAGTGGGTAGCCAGGACTCAAACCTGCAGTACATGGGTGCAGCTAACCAACCAACATCATTTACCCAAGAACTCCTGATGATTTCACTTGGGTCAACATGTAGCAGTCATTTTTGGACAAGTCATGCACTGATATGCACGTCAGCAATAAGGCATGACAGGATGTGCATTACAGTGGCATAATGACCCATTTCTCTGTAATTTCAGCAGGAGGTAATGCTAAGCAAGTGCATCACCAGATAAGGGTCCTTCCAGAATGCATTCCCTGTGGTCATGCCATAGGTTGTACATCTTTTTGTTTTGCTGCTCTCAGGTTGGTGCTGTGCAGGTAGAATGACTCACTTAACATTACCTCACCAGTCCGTCAGGTAACAGCAGTCATCACACACTCAGGGAGTGTCAGCTGTTATGACCACTAGGTGTGTTACCAGTGCTACAGAAATAAATGTGGACTCTTTATTTTTCAAATGCTGAACATAGGGACAGAGACATACCTAATGCATATTGACTTAGATTAATTTCTGAACATGAACATGAGCAATCGCAGTTTTTGAAATGAATTTCAGAAACACATTTCGAAGAACTTTACGAGATGTCAGTACTTGCAGGTGTATGCATTCACTGCAGTTGTGAACAAGATAGCAACTGGTCCAGGAAGTTGACCTGCACATTGCTACTCTGTAATCTTCAGCAGGGGTGTACTTGCTGTAGGATTCAGGACAGACAAAAAAAAGAATGTTTCACATGTATGGCTGAGAAAAGTGAGTTAGTGTCAAGTTGTGCGTAGAAGTGAGGGCCGAGTTCAGAAAGCTGTGCGCGAGGATTTGTTAGGGATATTGAGTGGTGCCAAGGTGAATCTCACTAAGCGAGACAAAAAAACATGGTGACTGGCAAGTTTGCGAATTTGGGGTGCCCAAGAATAGCATAAGTAATGGGACACCCTGAACTGGCACTTGTTTTTCACCGGATGTTGTTGAGAAATAACAGCCCAGGTGCCAGGCTGTTTTAGCCAATCTGGATGCTAATTTTCCTTTACCTTTACCCATTTTCTAAGTAAGTAATAATACCTGACAGGGTGGGCATTATTAGGATATAATTACTGGCCACAATTTTTTTCCATACAAAAATCGAGTTATAATTTGCCGTTATAACTACCTCAGCCAGTTATAACGGCAAACACGCGCCACTGTGCTCTAGAGCACAGCGCGAGACACAAACAACCGCAGAGTGAAAAAAACAACTGAGTGACTCACGCTCTTGCAGCTCCGTGTGTCCCCACAGACTTCACCCCTCGATCTTGGCGGTAAGTTGCTTTTCGTGAAAAAAAAAAAAACTCTCCCTTTGACCCTGCAATAAAACAAAACAAAACAAAAAATGGAAACTTGGCACGTGCTGGAGAGCCATCTCAGCAATCATCATCCAGCTCACCACAACTGCTGCTGGGCAGTGAGTTTCGAATTTAACATAAAAATGCATCTAATCAAAATTTTAAATGAAAAGTCCATTTCTTTATCCTCGAATAAATGTACTGTAACTTGGGGACTGCACAGAAACGGACTACTCCATGGCTGCTGAATTTGCTTTCCGCATTTTCTTTGTTTTATTTTCTATAATTGCTGAGGCAAAAAGCGCATGCAACAATTATAAAAAATAAAATATGGAATTGGCTTGTGTAAAGCTCGATTTTACACACACCCTCATTGTGGGATGCTTCGCCCTCGGGGTTTATGTAGCATCCCACAACTCGGGTGTGTGTAAAATCTCGTTACACAGGCCACCCCATATATTATTCTCTATATAATGGACCGCTTGGATAGCCCCTGGAAGGTCCATTATATCCCATAACACCCACCTCAGAGGGTATTATTATACTTCCAGATGTGATCATTTAACAAAATATAGAAGAAAGTAAATGCACATATAAAAAATCAGTAAAAAGCAAGTAAAAATATTGTTTGCTGTAAAGTATTGGCTAATGTGAAGTGCTGGAATTACCACTAGAGGTCGCTGTGGTGTATTTATTTATGCTGTTTGGGATTAGCTTGTCCTCCTGGTTTATGAGCATCTGACACACACACACACACACACACACACACACACACACACACCGCTTGAATAACACTGCAACAACATCAAAAATGTAGCCTGTTAGTGTTTAGAGGGAAGTACTTGGCTTTTAATGTGGCATGGCGCGCGTGTGCAGCTCGGTTTAAAAGTGAGGAGATGGATTACTGGTAGCATGAGTAGGTTCAGAGAGTGAAAATGGAGCATGGAAGGAGGTGGAGTGAGTTGGCAGGTATTTCAAAAAAATGTTGTTTATTATGGCAGTGCTGAGAAGGAGCAACAAGCAGTTTGGGAGGTCATATCAGGCTGTTGGTGGAATTTCCATTCAGCAGAGTGGCAGGGCCCGGGTGGGGGCTGTTGTGTCAGTAAGTGTGGAAAAAAATGGCGGCTGGCAAGTTTCGGTGTGCCGAATGATCGAACTGGCACTTGTTTTCAAGTGGGCCATTGTTAAGAAATAACGGACCGGGTGGCAGGCTGTTTCAACCAACCCAGATGCTAGTTTCAGACTAGCCATTATCTAAATGCATATAATATATACTGACAACTTCTGTAAGAAAAATAACAACTAATTTGATTTTCATCTTGTTTAATCAGAACAAGACATGACATATAGGTTTCTCCAACACATACCAAAACCAAAGGAGCGGGTATCTGAACAATGCAACATATACAGCAAGTTGTTAAGAAGGTTACACTCTTAAAAAGTTAACTTCTTTTAAAAAGAAAATCTACAGGGTCTGACTTGTAATGACAGTATCAAAATGCGATGTGGAAGAACAAGGGGGCACAATTTGAAGATGGGGGACGGCTCAAGGGCAACGTGAGGAAGTATTTTTTTCACAGAGAGGGTGGTGAACGCATGGAATGGTCTTCCTGAGTAGGTTGTGAGGTCAAAAACAGTGGAGGAATTCAAGAATGCATGGGACAGACATAAGGCAATTCTGGTGGGGGGTTGGAGGAAGTAGGCTGTTGGTTAAATAGGATCTGCAGCTTATCCAACAGGTAGGGAAATGGGCAGACTAGATGGGCCAAGCGGTCCTTATCTGCTATCAAAGTCTATGTTTCTATGTTTTCGTATTTACTGATTTATGTTTTCTTACATTAGTCATTGGTACTGTTCAGGTTTTTATATTAGGGAAAAATGTTGTTTAGAGCAAAATGCATTTTATACGGTTTTGCGTAACATGGAGTTACACGTTAAATGTGTTGTTACATTTGTTAATTAAAAGTTACACAGACTACCTGTAAGCAGTGCAACTTACTCAGGAAGAGTATTTCCAAATATAATGCTTTCAAAACAGGAAAAGTACTTCACTAGGCAGCAGTGTAGTTTTCCTGCTGCACATTGGTACCACGCTAAAAGCTCCATTTAAAAAAATTTTGTTAAGAAAGTCTTACACATTTTTAACGTCAGATGTGTTTGCACATTCTGTTGTTGCACATTATATGTGCTGTTCTTAACATTTTGTCAGCACAGAACTCTGTACAGAACTACTGTGTGTGATTAAAACTACAGTTTAACTGTGTTAGAAATGCTTCATACGTTTTCATTACAGAAAACATGTAATTTAAAAACAACATAACAATGCATCTGTCTTTTATTTCAGTTCAATTTTTTTTCTGATTCTTATCAGGGCAGACCCTTAATTACTTTCAGAGTGTTCAGCTAGTGCATCTCATATTGATGATTCTTGCCTTTAATAGCAGCCGGAGTCATTTCCTCTGCAGGTGTACAATCATTGTCAGCAGGCTGCTGGAATACTTCATCGTCCTGTTCAGGGATCCAGCTACTCATGAAATGCTCACACTTACTCTCACAGACATGTAGTGCACAACAAGCAGCAATAATATAAAGTACATTTTCTATATTGTCAAAAAGCAGATGGGAGACTAGGCTTCACCGTCACTGTCTGGGTGAATAATTTAACTTGATGCAGGCAGATAAAACATCATAAACTTTATTTTCATAGCAGACCAGCAGCAAGATGCAAGTGCCCCTCCCCACGAGAACCAGACAAATGTTTTCATGTGTGAACAGTGCTTTCTCAAGGCTGGGGTGGCATTTGGCACTGCAGCTTATAAAGACAATAGTTAATGTGGCAGTACACAATGTGTGAAGTATAATACTATAAAGTGCAAGGTGCAAACCAATGTATAAGTGTCTCATATAAATATTCACTCTATAGAACCATACCATAACTATAGGGACACACATGTAATATAAATACTTGTTATATAAATACCACAACCACAAAAATCATCATAAAAAGACTGCATTCAGGCAATACCAAAGACACAGGCAGAAGGGGATGGAGAGAGGTACCAGGAGAAGCAAAGGGAGGCAAGGAGGTCAGTAAGGGAAGCCAAAGTTCAGACAGAAGAGCACATTGCAAAATCAGTGGGTAGAGGGGGACAAAATCTTTTACAGGTACATAAGTGAAAAAAGAAAGGCAAAGGGAGGGATAGTGAGACTGAAGGGGAAGGATGGGGGCCGCGTGGAGAATGACAACAGTAAAGCTGACATATTGAACAGGTATTTCTGCTCAGTCTTTACCGAGGAAGAGGAGGGTAATGGGTCTGAAGAGAGTACAAGGGGTGGGAATGGTGCAGAAATGGACACAAGTCCCTTTACACGAGAAAGGGTCCTGAAGGAACTGGAAGTAATAAGAGTTGATAAAGCAATAAGGCCAGATGGGGTGCACCCCAGGGTCCTTAAAGAACTAAGACAGGTGGTGGCTGAACCTCTGGCAATCCTGTTTAGCCGATCACTGGAAACAGGGGAGGTACCCAAAGACTGGAGGACAGCAGATGTAGTCCTCTTATATAAAAGTGGGAACAAAGAGGAAGCGGGGAACTACAGACCAGTCAGCCTCACCTCGTTTGTGGGGAAGATCATGCAAGCACTACTAAAGGAGAGATTGGTGGAACATCTGGTTGTCAATGGACTACAGGACCCAAGGCAGCATGATTTCACCAGGGGGAGGTCATGTCAGACCAACCTCATTGAATTTTTTGACTGGGTGAATAGGGAGGTGGATCAGGGGAGGGCAGTGGACATGGCCTATCTGGACTTCAGCAAGGCCTTTGATACTGTGCCACATAGAAGACTATTACACAAACTGGGGAATATGGGTGTGGGCAGGACAGTAGTGCAGTGGGTAGGCAACTGGCTGGGCAGCAGGACACAGAAGGTGGTGGTAAACGGCTGTCATTCCACAAAGAGAAGAGTGACCAGTGAGGTACCACAGGGATCAGTGCTGGGACCGGTCCTATTCAATATCTTCATCAGTGACACTGCGCAGGACCTAGAAGGCAGAATTTCCCTATTTGCTGATGACACAAAGCTCTGTAACAGAGTAGACACACCAGAGGTGTAGACAGAATGAGAAGGACCTGCAGAAACTTGAAGAATGGTCAGGTGTTTGGCAGTTGAAATTCAATGCAAAGAAGTGCAAGATAATGCATATGGGGCACAAAACCCTGGCACAATATATCGGTTGGGGGTGAGGATATAGCATGCACCAAGCAGGAAGGGATCTTGGGGTTATCATCTCTGATGACCTCAAGGTAGGGAAACAGTGTGACAAGGCAGCAGGTAAAGCAAATAGGATGCAAGGATGCATAGGCAGGGGCATCACCAGCAGGAAAAGGGAGGTCATAATTCCACTATACAAGACACTAGTGAGGCCCCACCTGGAGTACGGTGTACAGTTCTCGAGACCTTACTTATGTAAGGACATAGACAGGGTAGAGAAGGTTCAGAGGAGGGCAACAAAGATGATACATGGATTGCATCACAAGTCCTATGAGAACAGGTTGAAGGAATTGAATATGTACTCCTGGAGGAGATGAAGGAGAGAGGGGATATGATAGAGACATACAAGTATCTTACAGGGAGGAACAGGGTGTAGGAAGACACTATTTTTAAGTGAAAAAGATGCTCCAGGACTAGAGGGCATGGGATGAAGTTGCAGGGAGGAATTTTCAGAGGAAATGTGAGGAAGAATTTCTTCACAGAACGGGTAGTGGACAAGTGGAACACCCTGCCAGAGGAAGTGGTGGGGGCTGAAACAATCACGGGATTTAAGAATGCATGGTATAGACATAAAGGAACTCTTGAGGTCAGGGTTAAAGGGCAACAGACTTCTAGGAAAACATAAAGTAAACTTACAAGCTCAAATGGGCAGACTGGGTGGGCCGTAGGCCCTTATCTGCCGACACTGTCTATGTATCTATGTAAAAAGCAGGTTAAAAAGGACAAAGAATGTTATGTATCTTATTCTAAATTAAAATGATTATTTCATATTTTTAGATTTCCTTAGTTCATAAGTTCAGTGAGTTCAAAAAATTATAATTTTTCAATGCAAGTGTTGTTTCTTGTGATTGAGAATTATTATACATTGTTTGTAAGCACACCAAGCCAATAGAGATTGTAATAAATTCTAATAAATTCAGTCTGGAATATTATAGAATATTATAAGTAAGGTGACAGCTGGAAAAAGTCATTTAGTACTGGTGGAATGGATGATATTAAAAGATATTGCCTGAAGATTTCTCTCTGTTTGAGTTTCTTATCTAGATCTCCCCCTCTAGCATGTGGATATACCCTTTCTATCATCCGGAATTCAAACTGATGTGTATTCCCTTTCTGTTTAATATGTTGTGATAACGCACTGCTTATTTCTGTTATGTTGTCCGATTATTTCCTTAAAATTTGGCAAAGTTTTACCTACATAGAAACACTGACATTTTTTACATGTTGCAAGGTACACTATATTTTGGGTATTGTGAGTCCTAAAATTTCTGATATGATACTGTTTTTCCATCACTGGATGAATAAAAATGTCACCTGGTTTAATCAGTTTATGAAAACTGCAGTTATTACAGTGATAGGTTCCGTTAGGCAAATAAGTGTTACAGTCCCTTGGTTTTTCCTAGTATGTACTATTTACTAGGGAGTCCTTTAAGTTCATATCCCTTCTGCAGATGGTCTGAGGGGGTTGCCTGGTTACTTGCTGTAGTTTTCTCTTAGTGTTTAAAATATGCCAGTTCTTTCTAATGATATTATTAACAAGATAGGCTTGAAAGCTGAACGTAGGGATGAATTTTGGAGTCGGGGACGTCACCATGCTCTCAGAGGTCACTCTATTGGGATCTTTTATTTTCATTCCTGTTTCATGCTGCTCTTGGTTGTAGGAGGGTATCCCATTCTATTTCATCTGTTCTTTTATTTGCTTTAAGAATTGAGGTCTCACGGTATCCTCTATTTTTAAAGTGTTGTGTCAATTCAATAATTGTTGCCTCATAGTCACTTGCAGTGGAACAGTTCCTCTTAGCTCTATAGAACTGGCCAATTGGGATATTATCTGTTATGTGTGCAGGATGACAACTTTGAAAATGAAGAATGGAATTCTTATCTGTGCTTTTTCTGAAAAGTTTTGTTTCTATGTTGCCATCAGTTCTTTTCATAGTACGTAAATCCAGTTAGTTAATTTCTCTCGGATCCACTGTTATTTCAAATTTAACATTTGGGTTTGTTGATTCTAAATATTTTATGAAATTTCAAAGGTCTGTCGTTGTTCCTTTCCAAATAAATATCAGGTCATCTATCAACCGTTTGTAAAAATGAATCACATTGCACATTACTTGGCACCATTCTTATGTGCTTTGTAGTCACCTCTTGCTGTGATTTTTAATGCTGTACTCGTTGCACTTTAGCAGACATCTCCATCTCCTGGGCTGGCCCACCGGCACAGTGGTTGGATTTCCACTTGCGATGCCGGCAACCCGGGTTCGGGAACGGACTAAGGTCATCAGAGGGCAGGCCGGGAGGAAAAGGATCGAGAGTCCCACGACTGCTTTCCTTCTCCGGGAGTAGGGTGCAGGATGCCACCGGTGCAAGGGGGACTCCTAGTGTAGGCTAGGAGTGCTGCAAGCAGATGGCAACAACAAGGTAACCAGGGGCAGGACAGACGCTGGCATCATTGCACTTTCCCACCCACCAGTGGGAAGAAAAACCAAGTCTGCCTCCTCTCTGCCTATATGGTGCCCTCTCCTTGGCTGCAATCAGCTCCCCAGGCTGACTCCCACCCTATCCCATTGTTCATAGCACCTTAAGGGGAGGGTGCCACATCTCCACCCTGGGGGGTAATCCAGGAGGTCCCGGGAGAATGGCTCATGTGGGGATGCTGCAGCTGAGGAGTCCGTTACCGGACAGATGGCCGGCAGAGAGAGAGGTGAGGTGCAGAAAGAATAAATAGAAAAAAAAAGACATCTCCACCTCCTCTTCAGGCAGCCAAAGGCACATTAAACTACCATGCGGGCTTTACTGAGCCTGTAATTGAAATTCATCTTCCTAGGATTACTGTAATCTGGATAAGACTTCGTAAATCATGGCAATAGAGGATAGGTAGGATCTCCTATTAATATGTCAGGTACTGTGGTTCCATTGTGGTTCAGTGTCAGTGGCTCAGTAGGTAGCACACTCACCTCTGAGGCCGGGAGATCAGAGGGCTGTGGGTTCAGTTCCCACATCTGGCACTTGGGTTAATATCCCAGTACTGACACTATAGTGCAGCATGAGAGGGGTGCTGCACTTCTGAGGTGCTGTCTTTTGGATGAGACATTAAACCGAGGTCCCATCTGCCTGGATTGGTGGTAGTTCAGGTGGATGTTAAAGATCATATGGCACTTATCGAAAAGAGTAGGGGAATTTTCCCGGAGTCCAGGCCAAATTTCCCTCATTCACTAAAAATACCACCAACAGTTTCATCTGGTTCAAGGTCAGTTGGCATTCATCTGTATCCCCCTCCCCCGGGTCATGCCTGAAAATAGGCAGGATTTGTCTGGTGCACTTACCCGGTCAACAAAAACTAAATAAATAAAAAATAAAAATAAAATAAAATTGATGTCATCTGTCAATGGCAGGAATAGTTTGCCACTCCGCCCTCCCCAGTTTGAATATGTTTCTATTTTTCAGAACCCCTGCATCATGTGCCTTTCTAGGCCATCCCACGTTGATGTTGAGGAAACAGTACTGATGGTCTACAACTACCTGTATTACCTCAGAATAATATGACTTTTGGTTGTACTATTCAACAGCACTGTCAGATCATGAGAGGAATGGGTTATGGGTCCCATCAACCACCCCACCACAGTTAGAGAAACCCCACTCCAACTCGAACCCTTGCACTTTGTCAGGTATGTTCTAGATGACAATCACTTTTGGCACAATCACTTGAACAATTGCCTTGCAGACCTCAATGACAATCTTGCCAGTTGTGGATCTGCCCACTCCAAAAAGATTGTTTAGTGTATGATATTCAACTTTTGTTGCCAAATACCACAATGTTATTGCCACTCTTTCGTCCACAGGTACCTCAAAAAGCAGCCTGGCATCCTTTTTCTCAATGTATGGCGGTAGTTCTGCAGATAGAAATGTGACTGTAGCTCTGGACATGTGAAAATTGAATAGCTGCTGCTGATCAGTCCAAGTCTGCAGAACTATGCGGTCCCACCATGTGGAACTGAGCTCTCTTCACCACACACAACATTCTACAAAGCCCACTGCATATGCACATGCTATGACATGTAGCACTGTGAGGCTCTCAGTTAGCTTTTGCCTCATTAACTGTAATCCCACAGATCTGAGCAGCCTCAGCATTTGCCTCTTCTGCTGCCTAATGTGTAATTTCAACTTGTTACTAAGGAAACAAGCTGTCAGCAGCATAATAATGCACTGAAGTACAAAAGTTGCCATGTTGTTGACTGTTGTTTACATGGTAATGTCCTGTGCTTCATGTGACACTAGCTGCTGATGTCCTCATGCCCCCTGATGCATTGTGGGATGGAGGAGCTCCTCAAGCACAGCATGGCCAAAACGTGAGTGGAAAGCATGTTGAAACATGCTTTCATTTCAGGAAATGTGGATGGTAGCATACTGTGTTAAAACACGGTTCAGATTCAGTGTGGACACAGCAGCATGATAAACGCAGTAACAGTTTTAAAACCGTTGTCAAATTTTTATTTCAAGTGTGGACAGGACCATAATTATTGGCATAGAATTATGAGCTATGCACCTCACAATATTATTAATGAAGCTTGCATAAATGATTATTGCAAACATAAAAATGAAAATACAGTGACTCAAACATGGTTAAATCTACTGAATAAAAAATGTGCTAAAATGGGTCTTTCAATGATTTTTGGCAATAAAAGCTCCAGGGAGCTTAATCTATATAGATCACAGGCTATATAAAAACTTAAGAATAAAGAGCTGTAATTAAGTTTTAAAAAAATATGGGCAACCAACACTTTTTTATATAAAAACATATTAAAATTTGCCCCAGTACTGAGACCTATCTGTTAGCCCCTGAAATTAATTCACATATGAAAGTCTTGTCACAGACTTTTTTTTCTGCTAATCCAGTTCATTACTGGGAAAGAAACAGATACTTGAGCTTGTGTCTTCTATACGTTGCTGTGAGTCTAAACAAAGGCAAAATGTTGCACATGTAATTTTGGATTGCCCTTTAAACAATACCTTGTGAAAGAAACGACTGCATCAAATATTTAAAAACAACAACATTAAACACAATAATCTCCTCATGGCTGCTAATCTTGCATATCATTATGCCCTGGCTAAATTTGTGATTGCTGCTAAATATGTAAATTTAAGAGAAAGTTAATACGTAATAGTTATTATCTCTGGAGATTTTATACATGTTTCTATGTTTTTCTAATGTGTATTGTTACATGTGTAATTGTTTTACAGGTACAGTACTGGTCCTTTGGACTAAAAATATGTTTTTAACTAAGAAACTGAACTGAGGAGTATTAATAAAGAGCTAATTGGAAGTATAAACTGAATTGTGTCCAAATATTATGTTTTTCAAAGTTCTCCTGAGGGTGTCTGCTGACCTTTTAATGAGAATTAAATGTGCTGATAAAGTAATCTTTGTTCAAAGAAGAGTGAGTAAAAGAAAAGGTTGCTATATGTACAAGAACCAGCTTGCAGTTTTGAAAAAAGAGCTGATGCTGGAAATGAGAAATACTATGACAAACATTTTCAAGGGGACCGGAAACCAAGCAAGGCTATGGTGAGATGTCAGGGTTCTGCTGCCATGTTTCTGACCACCAGCGGTGCAGCACTGACCTGACTGGCATGCAATCGATCTCCTGCACCATCACCTGACTAGTAAAGGCACGAGACTTAAAAACTTCAGTAACTTATTCATTTCACCCAACCTAAATGGAAAGAAAAGTGTTGGTTGCAACAATGGCTACTACATTCATTTGCTATCAACCTCTACTCCAGTACAAATTTCTTTTTCAGAAGAAAAATGTTTTTTATTTTTGTTTAAAAACATTTGAACTGGTTATTTTTATTGTTTATCATATTTGTATTTTTTTTTACTATTTTGTTAAGGAAAAGTACCTATTTGCTGCTATTTGCACTAACTTCTGACCAGCTGGAGGCTAAACTCTTTTGGGCTGTTTGAAATAATCTGATAGCCAATTTTCCTGTGTGGAGTGTGCCAGGTGGCCACCAGGAGTTTGTATATCCATGGTGTTCCTGCAGGGTTAGAAACATAGAAACATAGAATTTGATGGCAAATAAGGACCGCTTCTCCCACCTAGTCTGCCCATTTCCCTACCTAATGGATAAGCTGCAGATTGTAGTTAACCAACAGTCTACTTCCTCCTACCCCCCACTAGAATTGCTTTATGTCTGTCCCATGCATTCTTGAATTCCCCCACTGTTTTCGACTCTTGCAGGGACTTTGTTATTGGACTGCTCCATCAGCAGTTTTTACTGAGTTTTTTGGGGGGTCTTTTTGGACATTGCTTTACTAATCATCATCTGGCACTTGCTGAAGCTTTTTGAACTTAATTTTTGTTTGATTTCTGCTTTGTAAATGTTCAATTTTAAAAAATACTTCTTCTATGTTGCAAAAGAACCTTAGTAACATATTTGGAACTTTATGACAACTGAGGATCCAGACAGAATTCAGAATCTTTTTGGAAGCTAATTCTAAATTATTCTGTATTTTTTGAGATGGTATTTATGCAATTATATGTGGCAAGACTGGTGAGTACATACTAATAACTGTTAATTCTGTTAATCTTAGCTTCCACCTATATATGATAAGGTTATAAAACAGGCAATCTAAGACCACACATTTCTCAGTAATGTAGGCAGTTTAAAAGCATTCAGCAGGCTAGAAAAGAACATAGGATGAGTGGGGATGTAGTCAGCTGTAGGGATTGTGGGGTGGTCATCTCCAGGGTTATACTTTGGAAATGGGAACATTGCTCAATATACAGGACCTTCTTGGAGCTCCATGCTCAGCTGGAAGCAGCAAGTTAGGAAATATTCCAACTGTGACTCCAACTAAGTTGGTGCCCACACCCTGCCCCCCTTCCTCTTGAGGCCCACTGGCTTGGGGAATAAATGGGTGGTGGGGAAATGCAGGGGGATGGGGAGGAAATCAGGTGTCAGCATCAGTCCACCATACCCAGGACATACAGTACATGTGGAAAATTGCTTTTCACCAAGGACAAGGCACAGCTGACTGACTCTAATGGGGCACCTCTGGTCAACTGACGTTGAGGTAAAAGTAAACATGGTGATAGCTGGGAGAAAATGCATGCAGAGGTCAATAAGGAGTTTTCTAGTATAGGGGAACTCTATTATGGTTAGAGGCATGGAGAGAGTGGTAGGCAGTGCAAGAAAGGAGAGGGGGTGTTCAGATGCCTGCATGGAGTATCAACCATCTAGGAGTAGAAGTGGATAGGATGGATATTGGAGGAAGTGAGGGAACAGGGAGTGCTGGTACATCTTGGTACCAGCAATCTGGTAAACAGACCAGTGCAGTCAGTGACACGGTACTTCTGGAGGCTTGGGGACAGATGTAAGAAGCACCCTGGTTCCTTTGCCTCTTCTGAGGTTGTCCCTGTCTGGAGCAGGGGGAAGGGGGAGGTCAGAGTGAGGAAGAAAGAGACTGAGGAGTTCAATGTGCGGTTAAGAGAGTGGTGTCAGGAACATGGGTAGTTTGTAGGGGACTTGGGGTTGCTTCTGGGGTAGGAGACACTTCAAAAGTGATGGCCTTCATCTGATGAGGAAGGAAACTAGTGCATTAGGCCAGAGGTTTGATGTCTACATTGGCAGACAGTTAAACTAGCTGTGGGGGGGAGGCTGGGGCTAGAGATTCCACAGATGAGGAAGGTCAAGTGAGGAACCAAGTCAGAACTCTCCCAGGTATGTGGGCTAGGGGTACAAGATGTAGCAGCAGAATGGAATGAGTTCAGGGGAGTGTAGCGTAAATAGACCAGCGAAAAAGGAAAAAACACAAGACACCATGGATGCCTGGGAACTGAGATAGGGGAAGTTAGTCAACCAATAAGGATGGGACACCAAATTGGAGGATGTGTGCCCCGATGCTAGAACTGGGTAATAAAGTGAATGCGCTCCATGCACTGGTGACAGACTCAGGACTGGATCTAGTGGCTGTTATGGGAACTTAGGCCAATGAGAACAATGACTGGGACCTGGTAGTCCCTGGGTATACCTTATACACGTGAGATAGAGGAAACTGTAGGGGGGCAAGGTGACCATTTATATTAGAAAATGAGTAGAGGCAGTGGAGGATGCATCCATTGGAGAGAAACAGGAGGTAGAATCACAATGGGTACAACTCACAGAGTCATTGGTTAGGAAACTTTGCCTGGGGAAGATCTACAGGGAAGGGAGAGGAGAGAGATAAGGAACTGGAGGAGGAAGTAGGAAAGGGGGCAGTAAATGGGAAGGGTGTGGTAGTAGTAGAGGATCACAACCTGCCTGTCATTGACTGGGGCATCCTGGCAACCAGCAGCACTAGAAGGCAGGCTTTGTTTGGTATGTCACAGAACTGCATGCTGGTGCTGCAGGCCTGGGATCCCACTAATCAATCCGCCATTGTCAATGTGGTACTCATTAACTTGAAAAGAGTAGGTGGTGTCCAGTGACCACAGTAATATGCAGCTTGAGTTGTCCCTGGGCACCTGTAAACCTTCATGTAAGGCTGAAGTGTAAGACTTCAGAAGTGTGGATTTCAGCCAGATGAGGGACTTAGTCCTGGGCAGGTTAGCTGAGGTAGACAGCATCAGGGGAGAGGAAAAAAGATAAGGGGTCTATAAAAGGGGCCATTCTCAAGGAAATGAAAACATGCATGAGAACAGCTATCAAGGGAAACAAACATAAGACAAAAATGTGGTTCTCTGAAAAGGTCAGGGAGGCAGTGAGAGCCAAAAAGAAAGCTGTTATAAGGTTCAAAAAAAGGGGGATGAAGAATGGGATAAGTATCAGGAAAAAACTAGACAGAAAAAGAGGGCAGTCAAGACTGCAAAGGCAGACACATGACTGCATATTATGGAGGGGTTCATGGGAGGGGGAAACTGTTTTTGTTTAGATATATATAAGGGAAGAAAGATGGGGGAATTATCAGGCTAATGGGGGGGGCAGGGTTATAGAGGAAGATGGACAGAAAAAAGCAGCCATGCTGAATGACTACGGCTTCATATTCACCAGGGAGAACGGCAGGCCCTTGACAGAAAGCAGGGTAAAGGCAGCTGATAGAGGAGTCCTGAAAATGATGCTGAAGAAACATAATAGCAAGAGTCAAAAAAGGGTTTGTAGTCCTCAAGGCAAACAATAGCTCATGGCCAGATGGGATGCATCTGGGAGTACTAATGGAACTGGAACTGGTGTTAGCTGAGCCCCCTAGTGAGGCTATTCAATAGCTTTTGGCAACAAGGGGTGGTTCCCAAGGACTGGAGAATGGTGGACACAGTTCTGCTGCACAAGACAGGGGACAAGGAGCAGCTGAAAAACTATGGACCCATCAGCCTTATCTCCATACTAGGGGAACTGAAGGAGACACTAGTCAAAGAGAACCTAGTGGAATGTCTGGGAAAAAAGGGACTTCAGGACAGTAAGCAGCAGGGGTTAATGGCAGGCAGGTCTTGTACCAACCAACCTGATAGTATTCTTTGATTTTGTAACCAGAGAAGTTGACAAGGAGCACACAATAGACTTACTCTACTTCAGGTTTCAGCAAGGCATTTAACTCAGTGCCACACAGAAGACTGGACTGTGATGTGGAACGAGCTCAATATGGGTGCTGCAGGCTGGCTTGTTACTTGGCATTTTTATTTTTAAAAAAATGTTTTTTTATCTGAAGGACTTCCGAGAATGAAAGTAGTGTGTGACGCAAGTACTGCAGGTGGCTGGAGATTGGAGAAAGAACTTGATGGTTCTAACCTGGAGGCAGAAATAAAAGTACTTAAAGTACAGATAAAGTGTTTCTTGTTTTTTCGGTTGATTGGAGAATGCATGGCAGTGTTTTTTTTTCCTTTTTAGTCTTTGGTAACCGGGTAAGGCCCACTAGGCACAAGTGCTTGTTTTCAGGGGCGACCTGGGAGCACTGGGCAATTAAGTTACTTACTCAGAGTCACACAGTATGCAAGAGGTGAAGTGGGTGAGCAGGGCAGAGGACACGAGCAGGGGTTCTTACAAAAAGAAATCAATTTTGTGAAGCAGTTTCATAGGGATTAGTGTGGGAAAGTGAAAGTGAGTAGAAGTGGAAGTAAAGCTGGTTGGGGGGGGGGGGTGGCCAGCAGGCAGACTGATGACAACAGTACTTTATGACTAAATCAGTGATGACGACAGTACTACATAGATAAACTTGTGGTCACGAGTTGCCTTGATAAATGTGTTGATCAGGATCCTTCAGAGTCCATGCCTATTGCATAAATGGGAAGACTAGATGGACTGTCAGTTTTCACCATCTATATGTCTACATAAATGATGAATTTGTTTTTTCTAATTGGTAACTGGAATAATTCAATTTTTATTTTTTTGTTCAATACATTGATGTTAGACACAAAACATAAAAAAAGATTTCATAAGTAAATAAATAACACTCATAGCTACTTTGGGAGTGGTCACCATGATTATTTTTAATCAGGCCCTTTTTTAAATATGTACTGCACAGCGGAGTCAGCCAGGATATTGCTCAAAAATGCTCTGATCGGCTGTTTCAACTCTTGCCAGATACCTCGAACATGAGCACCAGAACTACACCGAAGCTGATATTGGTGTGGTTTTTAATCACAAACTCCCGACTTAAGAACAAGTAAACATAGTGCTGTACCTTGTAGTTTTACAGCAGAGTGCTGCTGTACGCTGCACGGAACAATGCAGTTTAGTGTCAAGTAAGCCCTTTTGTCATGCAGTATTTTTTGCCATGTCATTTACTGTAGGGTTACTGTGTTTCATCCTGGCTGGCTCCACTGTACATATGTACCATTTTGCAGCAAGAATTTTAAGTTTTGGATACCATTTTTGTATCTCTTTTATTTATCCCTTTAAATCAGGAATCTGCACGGACCCTCAGATCATATAGTCTAGTTTAAAGGAAGGAAGGCTGTAATCCAAAGTTTTCATGAACTGTCTGAACCCAAGTATTTCATTCTTTCCAAAGAGACACGGACATCCTCATTGATCCCATATAATATAAGTTATCCGCATACGAGGACGATGTACTACTACACATCACTCACCCTGAAACCTCCTTGCCTGCTGCCTTAGATATTATTTAGTGTTTCAGTAGTTTTTTCTAATTGCAAATTAAATCTGACTAAAATGGAGGTTATGCCATTGAACGCAGCAACTACAAGGGAGAGTGTGGAACACCTAGGGTTGTTATGGGTTAAAGATGTGGTGGGGGGTGGGGCAGCTGCAAACAAGGGGTTCTCGCTGCACACTCGAGCTAACTTAGATAGACCAGGTGGTCTGTTTCTGCTGGCACATTCGTATGTTCATACATATGTTCGCAAAGATAAACTTAAGTATCTGGGAATTTATCTCTCTTTCCCCTTCTAAACTGAAGGTATATAATTTAGACTCTGTTATCGACCAAGTTAAACATGACTTAAATCAGAGGAAACTCCTGCCACTTTCACTTTGGGGATGCCTCAATATAATCAAAATGAACGTGCTCCCCCGAATTCTCTACCCATTGCTCTTGCTTACCTGGGCATTAACCAAAGCTGGTTTGTCAAAGTACATAGACTAATTGCTAATTTTGTATGGAAGGATAAACCACATAGGAAAGCCCTGCCTAAGCTGATGGTCCTAAAAGATTGTGAAAGTCTGAATGTCCCAAATTTCTTCTTGTCCTATGTAGCTATACATAGCTCCAGATACCTCCAACTGTGAAGGCCCATACAAGAGGACTCTTCTTTAGAGTATACCCCTCAATGTTTAGAAGTTGAAAGACATCAATACTGACACCTAGGATTGGATCCCTGAGCTTTACTTTATGTTCCCTGGAAAAAGCTTCCCAGAAACATGTTGGACACCCCAATTGACATCTCGCTGCAGGTGCACAATCATGTTCTCTACTTAAAATGGATAATATCAGAGATGTTTCCCAACCACTGATTGGAAATCTTAATTTTAAAATCACTGGCCACCTCGATAAAAGGAAGTTTTGGCCATATATTACTGCTAGTAAAATAGAACATTTTTTGCAGGACGGTATACTCCTCACTTTCTCTGTGGCCCAACACAGGTATGGGATACCTGTTTCAGGTTGCTTTAAATACTTTCAAATTACCCATCTGCTAAGTCACCATGTTGGTACTAAGGCATGGTCTGACATATTTTGGTTGCAGATCCTCCCCCAGCCTCAAATGTGGCTGCTCCTCTTTTCTGTATGACAAATGTAATAATGCTCTCATTTTGCAAGACCCTCCTCCAGTATATTATTGGGATCAGATGCTCTCCTCTTCTTCAAGAATATACAACTGGCCCAAATTGTGAAGGAATACCTATAAATACTTAAAATGGGATAGGTATTGGTTTCTGCAGTTTCACCTTTATAACAATCTACATTACACACCGATTAAACTGCACAGAATGGGTAAACATTCTACTCCTACCTGTACCAGATCCTGTATGGAGATGGATACACTGCTACATATGTTCTGGACATGTGAGAAGGTGGTTCTTCTGTGGGAAACCATATGTCAGAGACTGAATCCCTTATCGGGTCTAGAATCACCCTTTTTTTTGAGAAATGTGTTTATTAGGGGCTTATGAAGATATATTAATTGAGAACCAGCAGCTCCACATGGCGTTAATCTTGGCTTGCACCAAAAAAGGTTTGCTAAGACACTGGTGTGACTTTACTGTTCCCCAACATATAGAGTGGTACAGAAAAATGTTGTTTGCTCTGCAAGCGTAACGGATTATTGCCAGTCTATTAGATTGGCTGGATAAATATGAGACAGTCTGGGAACCCTTCTATGTTTTACTAACATTATAATGTATGATCACCTTTTAGTTGTCTTTTCTCATCAGATAGCCCACTCATGGGGTATGGTTCCCATGGATTAGTCCCACAGTTCTCACATATGAGTATTTCTCAGTTCATGGATTGAGCAGTTATGGATTAGATATCTGTATTGATTTCCTCTAGGATTTTGAGTATTCTCCTGCTTTGTGGTATAATGTAATCCTCTGAACCTGGGTGGGTGGGGTTTTGGAGTCAGGGGTGGGAAGGGGGTGGTTAGGTTAATTTGTATAGGTATGGTTTATGTTACATGTGTCTTCATTTGCAGTATTTATTACAGCATTGTTTTTCTTCATTTGATGTATTCTCATTTGAAAACTCAATAAAGCATAATTAATATAAAAAAAAGAGATGTCTCTTATTGAATAATGGTGACATCTCATACTCCTTGGTGAGAGAAATGTAGAAACATAGACAATATCAGCAGAAAAATATAATCAATCTATCCATTGCCGGGGGGTGGCAGGTGCACTCACCTGCCCTCTTGCTCCCTGCCTTAATATTTACTTTTACTTTATTTATTTTAATTTCACTACTGTTCTAACTATCGTCCTTTATTTATACGTGTGTATTTTAAATTGCATTTTTTGTACTTTGTTCTTTACTTGGATGTCAAGTGCTGCCTAGCTATTCCACTAAATGCCTGGATAACTTTAATTGTTTAGGTAACATGTTCAAGCTTCATTCTGTGTATATGTACTTTGTTTAATTATTCAAATGTATCCATCTCTCCCCTTCCTCCAGGCTGCATCTGGAAATCAGCTATGTAGCTCAGTATGTCTTTCTTGGTGAAACCATTGAAATAAATACATAAATAAATAATTGTACCCTCCCCGAGTACCTACTGAGCAAGCCACTTAACTTCGCAGTGCTCTAGTCTTCTCAACAGTGAAAATGGGTAGCAGCAAGACCCACTAGAAACTAGATGTTGCATCTTGGCTGAGCTATCCTGGGTAAAACTGCAAATTCTGAAATTAAAAAAAGTAACACTGTGCCAGACATGCTGGAATTCATTAAGGTTTTCTGTGCCCTCCACTTCAGATAGTACAGAGAATCACGATGGGAAGATAAGCTGTTCTGTCAGGCCAAATTGCAGGATGTAAAGCTCTTATTCAGTTAAGAACATTTCTTGAAGGTCCTATAAACATTATAATTCACAAGTCACCTTCAGTGAAGTATGTTTTTGTTTAAAAAGAATTAACTGTTCAGCTGTTTCCCCATGCTGCATAAGTGGAAGGTTCCACTTCAAGGGTTCACATATGATGACAGCTCTCTGCAGGATAACAGTCCCTGTGGTTCTCAATGCTGATTGGCTGAAATCATGTAAATATTTTTATGTGTCCAATTGCTTAAATACAATGCTGTTTGGATCTGCTGTTTGGGGGACTTTTCTATATGTGATTAAGAGATGGAATAGGTTCTTGTCCCACTCTCTCGTATACTGGTCAGCAAATGCCTGTAACATAGTCTTAAGGAACCCCCTGAATTGCTCATCCAAACCATTAGTCTGGGGATAATATGGTGAGGCCCTGAGCTGCCTTACTCCCTCGTTTTCTAGAGACTAATCATCAAATCAGACATGAAGTTGGTGCCCTGGTCCGATAAAATCTCCTGGGGAAAACCCTCCCAGCTAAATATCACCAACAGTTCATTGGCCACCCTCTCAGCCTCAATGGAGGATAATTGCACTGCTTTTGGGTATCTTTCACTGTACTCTACAACCACCAAAATTTACCATTTGCCAACTCAACTTGGCTGCTAAGGGGCCCCACAATATCCATGGCAACCTACCAAAATGGCTCTTCAATAGTAACAGGTAGGGGAATCAAAGCTGTTTTAGACTTGTCCCCTACCTTTCCTACACTCTGGCACTGCAGACAAATCCAGCAGTACTTTGCCACACCTTTAAAAATAGTGGAGTAAAAAAATGGTCAGCTGCCTTTTTGTACAGCTGACCTACAGGTGTCCTGAAAATGGTCTGTCATGGGCCAAGGCTAGAAACTGGATCCTATACTCCCTAGGAACTATTATCTGCTGGAGTACACCTTCCTTCAGTCCTCTCTTAGGAACCCACTCACAGTACAGGAGCACATTGTCCCAATACACCTCCCTTGTTCCAGAACCCAGAGTCACCTTCTCCATTGGTGACTAACTCCCTCCACCTTTGCAAAGATGGGTCAGCTTGCTGTGCTCTTCTTGGCTCCACATGCTTAACCATCTGCAGAACACACTCTGCTGTGGGAGAACTGCCTATGACTGGGCTCTCCTCAGTTTCTAACTGTGGCTCAGAACTGCTGCTCCCAGTGCATTCTTCAGCTACAACTTTTACTGCTACGGAGGTAGAGGTTGCTTTCTCATACACTGTCCCCTCTGTGTCCTCATAAGCCAGTTCCTTCACTTTGCTACAGGTGGTGGCACAGACAATATTGACCCTACTATCAAAGTCATTACCTAATTACATTCATGGACAAGTCTGGCAAAACATCACTACCCCCATGTGCCCTGGCCACCTTCCCAACTTAGAAAGATCCAGGCCAGTGGTCAGCCTGCTTTCCCTAATCCTAGAAAACTGGCCTAGCAGAATCAGTTCTTCTTGAATCAGATTCTGTTTCACCAAAGAAATGGAGGTCACAATGTCCCTCAGTCCCTGAGTCACTATCCCATTTACACACACAGGGTGCATGTGTGCAGTGGAGTTAGAAGGCACTACATAGGCTACCATAATAAATGTGGGAAGCTTTCTGAGCTACCCCCTCCAGCTGTGGTCACACCTTTTGTTAAATTTTTTGGACAACCACAAGACAAATACCCCAGGTTCTGGCAGATATAGTACCTGTGGTCACCCGCCTCTGTGCTTTTGAGACTAGGTGGCTTCCCTTTTTTTGTTCAGGCATAGGCTGGCTTCTTTTAGGCTGCCACCCCCAGTTCTCCTAAAACCACCTGATGTTCCTCCCCTATTACCTTTGTGGTGAGAGGATGGTCAGTTGGATATGAACTGATCAGCCCTCTCAGCTACCTCCCTCATGGAGCTCAGAGTTCTATAGAACATAATACCATAAGAAAAATGTTGGCAGATGGGGATCACATGATCCATCTAGTCTGCCCAAAAGACCCCCCCAATGTTGCCTGTAACATAACCTGTCTGCAATACTATCCCATGCAAGTTTGAAATCTCTAATCATCTTTGATGCTACCAGATCCTGGGGCAGGCTGTTGCAAGGTTCAACCACTCTCTCCATAAAGAAGTACTTCCTGAGGTTGCTTTTGAACCTATCTCTCACCAACCTCAAATTATGGCCCTTTGTACATGCTGTTGTTTTGTGCTGGAACAGATTACCTGCCGGAGTTGTGTTTATCCCCTTCACATACTTAAGTGTTTTGATCATGTCACCTCTGTTTCTTCTTTGCTTGAGGGATTATAAATTTAACTCCCTGAGTCACACTTCATATGTCTCGTCGTGTAGACCCTGCACCATTTTAGTAGCTCCTCTTTGCACGGTCTCCAAATGGCCAATGTCCTTTTTGAGGTGAGGTCTCCAGAACTGACCACAGTATTCCAAATGTGGCCTTACCAAGGACCTGTAGAGTGGCATGATTACCTTCTGCTTCCTACTAGTAATTCCCCAACTAATACAGCCAAGGATGCCATTTGATTTCTGTGCCACCTTCTCACACTGTTTTCCGACCTTTTAAGTCATCAGTGATCACGATGCCAAGATCTCACTCTATCTGTGTTTCTTCAAGTTGGTGTCCTCCTAGTGTATACTTATTTCTTGGGTTCCTTCTACCCAGGTGCCTTACCTTACATTTTTTGGCATTAAATTTCAGCTGCCAATCCCTGGACCATTCCTCTAACTTCCTAAAGTCAATTTTCATGTTGTCTGCCCCTTCCTGTGAGTCCACTCTGTTGCAGAGCTTTGTATTGTCTGCAAACTGGCAAACTTTCCCTTTCAAATCATTTGCAAGGTCCCCTCTAAAGATGTTGAATAGTATAGGTCCCAGCACTGATCCCTGCAGGACACCACTGGTTACCCTACCTTCCCTCAACAGAGATTCATTTACTAGCCCTCTCTGGATCCTATCATTCAGCCAGTTGCTGATCCAATTAACTAACTTTTGTCCAATTCCTGTATGTTGCAGCTTGTTAGCCTTCTGTAAGAGATGGTGTCAGAGGCCTTGCTGAAATCCAAGTATGCAATGTCCACTGCCCCTCCCTGATCCACTATTCTGGTGACTCAGTCGAAGAAGTCGATCATGTTTGACAAGATTGTACTGCTGTGAAGCCTTGATATCTTGGGTCCATTTTTCTGGTATCTTTCAGGTATGCAATTATCCTCTCTTTTAGTAGTGACTCCATAATTTTCCCTATGACTGAGGTCAAACTGACAGGATGGTAATTTTCTGCCTATTCTTTGCTCCTGCTCTTGTGCAAGGGCACCTCTGCTGCCCTTTTCCAATCTTGAGGCATTTCCCCACTGTCTAGAGACTTGTTGAAGAGCTCAGCCAGTGGTGTGGCTAGTTCCTCACAAAGTTCTTTTAAAACCTGAGGGTGTATGCCATCAGGCTCCATGGCCTTGTCCATCTTGAGTCTACTCAGCTCTATGTAGGACTTGTATAAGGGTAAAATACATGCTTCATGCCTTGATGTAAAAGCTCTTCTAATGAATGCCAAAATCCTATTTGCTGTTTGTGCAGCATGTTGACAATGGTTGCTTGCTGTGAGGGAAATGTTAATAATTATTCCCAAATCAACTTCTGTTTTTACTTGATTTAATGGGTTCCCATTAAAGTAATATTAAGTCTGGGGATTTTTGGCTCCTAGGTGCATAATAGCACATTTTGCTATGCTAAATTACATTTTGTTCTGAATAGCCCAGTTTTCTAGACATACAATGTCTCTTCTAAAACTATCAATTTTGTCAGCTGCATCTACATCCTGACAGAACTTGGTGTCATCAGCAAATTTGCTGATGAATCCATTTATCCCTTGATATAAATCAGAAATATAGATTCCAAATAGGACAGGGCCCAATACGGAGCCCTGTGGCACTCCACTAGTTATCTCAATAGGGTCAGAAATGGCATCACAGATCTTAACAACCTGGGTTCTGTTATACAACCATGCCACTAACCATTTTATAATTTTTTGTTCTAATTTTAGTTCTATCAGTTTGTCAATCAGAATTCCACGTGATACTTTATAAAATGTTTTTTTTTTAAATCTACGAATTTTACATCAACTGATATTCCTTGGTCTAGACGAAAACAAATGTGTTAATAAGAAACTGATCAAACTGGTAGTACAAGATCTACCTGCCACAAATCCAGGCTGTTTCTGGTCCCTTAAGTTGTTGTGATTTAAAGATTTTTCAATTCTGTTTTTAAGGATTCTTTCCATCACCTTGCAGCTAACGGATGTCAGACTTATGGGACGGTAGTTATTCGCATTACTTTTACATCCTGCTTTATCAATGGGAATAACTAATGTTTCCCTCCACTGATCAGGGATTGAACCACTGTTTAAGGAAATATTAAACAGGGTTTTTAGTGGGGTGGCAACTGATAATAATGTTTTTTAAGAAACATGGGACTAATTCCATCAGGCCATGGAGCAGTGTTTTCTCTGAACAGCCTTAAGGATATAATCATCTCCTCAAGGCTGATTTCCTGTGTGTTCAAATCACTGGTTGTATTATATTTGGAAAAATCTTTCCCAGAAAATACTGATGAAAAATAACTATTGAATGCATTAGAAATGTCTCTGCTATCACACAGTTCTCTACCATGTCAACTAATTTGTGGATAGTGTTGTCCTTGTTCTTATTACTGTTTACATATACATAAAATGCTTTTTGGATCTTTAATTACAGAGAGTTTGAATTTGATTTTTTTCTTTCTGTTCTTATCATTTTTTTGGTTTTTCAGTTCCTCTCTATAGAAATTTGTATTAACAGAACTTTGGCTTTTCTCATCATTTTAAATACCTTTTTTTATTAATTTGTTGTCTAATGGAGCTTGTCAACCATGTTGGAATTTTCCCCTTTTTATTATTAGTCTTTTTTATAGGACTGTACAGTTTTCCTAGTTCTTCTTCCAGCCTCATCTTCTGCAGAGTCAGCTCTGCCCTTCACCTCTCAGTTTCTGCTTTCCCCTTAAGCAGGGCAAGATTCAACTCTAAGATCTGTACCCAGACTGCTTGTGCGGCTGCCCCAGTCAAAGGCTCTGACTCACCTGTATTCTCCCTAGCTTCCACCTCATAACTTTGGCTAGCAGTGACCCCTTTTGCATGGCTTTTATGGTCACTTTTTTGGAGGATGGCCATTAATTCCTCTCATGTCTGGCCCTCCTCACAGGCCAGTTCTGTCTCTTGACACAGCTCCTGCAGTCATAGCAGTTTGCACTTCTTATATAGCCCAGACATAATGTCTTCTGTTTTTCTACTCTCGCATAAAAAAAAAAGAACTGGTAGACTATACAGTCCATTTGTATATCCTGCTCTGTGTCTGGACAGATAATGTTTATATCTCTCGTATATACAATCTAACTTCCCCTCATCTCTTACCCTCCCTCCTTCCTTTCTCTATACCACCCCTTCCTGTTCCTCATCCCCTCCTCTCACAACCATATCCCATTCCTCTACTATCTCACCCTTCTTCCCTCCTCTCTGCCCACCTTTCCTCACTCCACCCCTTCTGTCCTTTCCACCTCCTCTCATAACCCTTTCATTACTCCTAATCCTTCTACTCATCTCTCTCTCCCTTCCCACACCAAATCCTCCTTAGTCCTTGACTGTAACTCTGTTTCTAAGTTCCCCCTCAAGCCTGTTTTCTCTCCCCCTCCCCCATCATAACATGTATTGTTCTGCTACTAACCGGTGCTGGCACACATTTGGCTTCCAGCTATAATGTTCAATGCAGTAGTGCATGGTTTATGAGTTCTCACACTGTTTGATTATCTATTTATTCATTTGCATGTGTTAAATCCATGTACACAAAGTACTGTACATAAATGCTTCCATATATCTCTGCTGTAACACGTTGTTTTCGACTCCATGTATTTTCAAGTGTACTCCCCTTTCCCTTCCCCCCAGGATGCATCTGGAAACAAGCTCTTGTTAGTTCAATATGTCTTTTCTGGTGAAGCTTTTAATATATAAATATACTGACAAAATTGTTTTAGATCTTACTCGCTGCCTCAAGTTTGTGGCAAGCCCATCTCCCCAAGACTAGCCTGCAACTGTTACCAGCAGTCTCAAACCCTTCGGACACCTGCAAAGGTAATCAGTAGGTGCCATCACTCAGTTCAGACATGCTGTTGTGGTATCTCCAGGTCCACATCTCTCCAGAGCCACTGCTCACCCAGTGCAGTGCTCCTTGCTCAATGACACATGACCCACCCATATCTGTCACAGCTGAGAACTCCTTAGTTTAGAATTAGATTATGGTAACAGTAGCCTTCTCTTTAGTGGTAGAAATACAGTTTTGTCAGTTATAAATTGATTAGCTGTACCTCAAAGGATTCAGTCACAGAGACATGAAGTATATCAAAATATAATATTTATATATAAATTCTGGATATTTACACAGGTAATACAGGATATTACAGCAAGACTACATGGAACAGTAATTCTACTGAAAGGAAAGAAATTGTTTTGAATAGTCGGTTACAACAGTAGGTTACACATAAAAAACAATCTCTCTTTCTCTCTCTCTCACCCCCTCTAGCAAGGTAGAATGGCTTACCACAAGACATTTTGGTAAATCAGGGCAAACTCAAACACTTAGATGGTAGTTTGTTCATGGTCTCAAGCCTGACTGACTCATTCAGATAGTTTGTTCATAGTCTCAAGCCTGACTGACCCATTCAGGCTCTGCCAGACCTAAAGACCCTCCAGTTGCTCCCCCAACCCCAGACACATCATCCAGTATGTCATTCCTAAATCAAAGATTCTAAATCCTCTGTCTGGAGCTGGGTTGGAAAAACAGTTTGGTTCAGGCTTTTGGACAAATACATCTGAATTCTGTTGAAAAATGTGAGCCCAAAAGGAATGTTCAGCTTAGCCACTTTCTGACATCAAAGAAACTTCCTAAACCCAACCATAAATTGTCTAGGGAACCTGCCATGAGACTGAACAGTCAAATAGTAAATTCTTATCAGAGACAGAGGGTCTGTTCTGTTAAGAATTTTGGCTCCTCCTCCTTTCTCCCTCCCCTGCCCTCCCCACCACACAGACACTAAAATGCCAGCTTGTTTCTTTAGGCGTTACATTCTGATTCTCATACAGAGAGAACTGAATAAAACAAAAACATATACAGTGACAGGTATACATCACAACTTGTTACAACCTTCAAATTGCCAGAGGCAGCACAGCCATATTGCAAAGTTTGAACTTTAATATTCCAAAGTTCTATCTCCAGGGCAACACTTCAGGGCTGAGATGCTACAATACAAGTCACATTAAACTGTCCACCAATGAGTTGGTTTAGCATTTTTTTTTTTTTACAGTTGGCAATGCATTGGCAGCTAATATTGTATTGTTTTTCAATGCTTAACCAGCTCAAGCGCAATGTTTGTAAAATGTTTTTGCAACTCAGTCGAAATGCATCTGCAGTCCAGTCGCAATGCAACACAAACCTCTATTTTAACTCTTATGGAAGTTTGTGTTGGGCTTTGTGCTGGATCTAGCAACACAACACAACTCGGTCAGAAATGCTAAAGCAACTCATTAGAGGAACAGTTTAATGCGACTTGTACTGTATTTATATGGCACCACAAGTATGCTCCTGATGCTAATCTACAGTATGCAATATGAAATGCATTTCAGTTAAAGTTTCTAAATTGTGAGCATCATCACGCCTGCAGGCAAACCAGATAAACTGTGTAACATAAATGGATCCAAATTTTAGACTGCATTTCCAACACTGTAGACCTATTTTAGTGTTTGGAGTGTGATTTGTTACTAACTCTTTTCTAACCCTGCTCTTGTTTTCTGCTGTGAGCACCTGGGAGGTCCTCCCCAGACCTGGAGCTTAAGTGGTATACTGATGTGTGTGCATCCTCCTACAAACAAGATTGCCAATCTGCAACCTGGGAGGTGCTACATCTGCTTTTACCAGTATTGCAGATCCATTCACTGCAAAATGCTCCACATGCTGCACACTAGAGTCTGGATGCAGTCCAAGGTCTGTCTGCCCACTAGATTCTCAAAAGATCAGCCCCCGACTCAGGCATTACATGGCTGACAGCCCGGCCCTGAACACAGCCGGCCATGCCATGCTTCACCGCCCGCCTCTCAAGGACAGGTACGCCACTTCTAGCTCCAGGAAGCTTGGCCACAAGTGGACTATCCCGATTGGCTGCTCAGTACTGATACCGGCTCCTCATTGGCTGGTACCAAATCCTCTGCTAACTCCTGATTGGACTCTTGCAGATCAGCCCCTGACTCAGGCGCTACATGGCTGATGGCCCAGCCCTGAACCAAGCCGGCTATGCCATGCTCCACCACCTGCCTCTAGCACAGGATCAGCCCCTGACTCAGGTGCTACACAGCTGATGGACTGGCCCTGAACCAAGCTGGCCATGCCACGCTCCACCATTCTCCTCTCAAGCACAGGATCAGCTCCTGACTTGGGCACTACAAGGCTGATGGTCCAGCCCAGAACTGAGCTGGCCATGCTATGCTCCACTGCCTGCCTCTCAAGCACAGGTACCCCACTCCTAGCTCCAAGAATTGCAGCCACAAGCAGACTATCCCGATTGGCTGCTCAGTACCAATACTGGCTTCTCATTGACAGATTCCTCTCCTCTGCTAACTTCTGACTGGACTCTTGTAGTTAAGCCTGTAACCCAGGGTTGCCACTCATTTTTCAAATTTTTTTTTTTTTTTTCTTCTTTCCCTATCTGGCTTTCATTGTTCTGGCTTGTAGGGGAATATTTTGTTTAGCCTTGCCTATATTATGTATGTTTTAAGCTAAGATCTTAAATTTAAAGTGTACAGTTCTCTCAAGAATTCACAGTGCTAGCCAATTTTGGGTCCATTGGTAGCTAATGTATTGCTGGTTCTGGTTTAAATGTATGTAATCTAACTATGATTTAAGCTCTTGCCAGGCCTCTGCCTTTATCCTATTTCTTACCTCCTTTTTCTGCTGCCTCCTACTCCAGAAATCTCAGCTGACCAGTGAACCCGCCTTGGAAATGGCATCCTGTTGGTGATGACTTACCTCCCACACCTGCACACACCGTTTTACCCTCCCCCTCCCCACTGCTCCAATTTCTCTTTTGTTCCTTTGGTGCCATACCTCAGGCGGTGACCCCCTACTGCTTCTCCTTTCCTGTGTCTACCTCCCCTCTTCTCACATACTCCCCCTTGCTATTATTCTCGCTTCTTACCCACCCCTGAAATTGCTAGCAGCCTCAGCTGCCTAAATTATAGACCGACTCCTCTCCTCTTCCTTCCTTTTATACTCAGCACCTGACTCGGGAGCTACACTGCTGATGGCCCAGCCCTGAACTGAGCTGGCCGTGTCACACTCCACTGCCCACCTCTCAAGCACAGGTACACCACTCCTAACTCCAGGAAGCTTGGTCACAAGTGGACTATCCCAATTAGCTACTCGGTACTGATACCAGCTCTTCATTGGCTTGTTCCTGTCCTCTGCCAACTCTTGATTGGACTCTTGCAGTTAAACCTGTAACCCAGTGTTGCGCTTGGTTTTCAAATTGTTTTTACTTCTTTCCTTGTATGGCTTTCATTGCTCTGGCTTGTAGGGAATATTGTGCTGCCCACCCACCTCGACCCCAACCTCTATTAAACACCCATCCTCCCCTACTATGTATCTGCCCCTTGACCAATCTTTCTCCTTAGTGTACCTCCTCTAACTTTCCTTAAAGGGCAGGTCAAAATACACAGGTAAGTACCACCTCTTTCTCAGTCGCAGCACCCAGACTTCACTGATATGCTAGCAATCTCCCACTCCATGTTCTGATCTAGTGCTAAAGCTTCACAGATGTGCCAGCAATCACCCACTCCCCACTCAGTTCTAATTCTAAGCTGTAGGCACAGAAACTTTGGAGAACTTGGTGCTCTATTAGCTCTCAGTATTCTCACCAGCTTCCTATACCATTAGTTTAGGCAGGTTGCACCTTGGTATGCAGACTGTGACTCCAGGACTGCCTCTTTCTTCCCCTCTGGATAAAATTCTTATTTTGCATAGGCTACCTCATCATGAGGGCTTAACCTGGTGCCAGTGACCCCCCATCAGATAAGACACTTATTTGCCCAGGCCACTGCACCCAGGAAGGCATGGCCTGTCACTGACTACCTGTTAATATTAGAAAGGAGATGCCTACAATTAATTGCACCACCTTAATGCTGCTACTGTCCCTATCTTTGTGCAAGACTAGCTAGACAATTTGATGCCTAATTGCCTCCCGACTCTTTCGTCCCAGGCCTCACAAATAGTGGACAATTAAAGTCTCCTGCCATCACTTTCTCTCATGGCAGGTGTCTCACACAGGCATTCCGGATTCCTTTGGATTACCTAAACTTAAACCAGGTAACATCATACATGTTGCCTTTCCTTCCACCCCCAGTGTCTAATAGGTTTCTACCTTACTTTGGAAAGCTCAGACTGAGGAAGTGTAAATCATTTATATTCCACAGTTTCACAATCAGGAAAGCCTTGTTAATGCTACTCCTCCTATCAGGCAATGTTCATCCTAATCCCAGCCCACTGGGAGGGTCAGGGAATACTGGGCCTAAGGGAAGTACCTTGATATTAGCTGCCATGAATATCTGCAGCCTAATTCTCAATTTGCCTCAGCTGCAGGCATGGGCAGCCATACATAATCCTGATATAATATGCCTGACTGAGATATTGAAATAGTGCTTTCTGGGCACAAATCATTTAGGTGTGACAGGAAAGGAAAGAGGTAAGGGTTGTCTTATTTATATATGGGACACCCTGCAAGGTGTTGTGCTCCCCATCACAACCTGTGGTGATGACTATGAGCTCCTAGCAGTTAGACTCCTATTTGGAGCACACAATAAATCACTAGTTATCGCATGTGTCTACTTCTCACCGAAGAAGGCTTAAACAAAATCCTAGGGGCAGTGGCAGACTGACAACAATTGTGAGTTTCTTGTGACAGGAGACTAACATCAATTGGCTCTGTAGTGAATCGTCCCACCAGAGGGATATAGTAGCTAGTTCTTACCTCACACAATTAGTGATCCTACTAGAATGAATCATAAATCTGACAAGCACTCGCTTTTGGACTGGCTCTTCGCAAGTTTACCTGATCAGATATCAGAGGTCTCGGTACTCAGACTCCAAGTGATCACTCCTCAATCACCTGCATGTGGTCCAATAAATACAAAAAAGCTCCACCAACCTTTGTGAACAGCAGAATACTTAGGAAAAGGCAGTTCACTGCTTTCAAGGAGGTGCTCTCCCAGATCTACTGGTCTCCCATTAAGTTACTGCAAGACCTTGACAAAGTACTTCAATAAGGTTTGCGACAGATTTGCTCCGTTCAAAAAGAGAAAATCCCATGGCCATAATAATGAGTGGATTACCAGTGTCCTTCTGGATCGCATGAGGGAAACGGATAACCTTTGGTGGAGCTAGGGCCACCAGGGAATACAATGGCCTACAGAGATGCAGGGCTGCCATAAACAAACACACACACACCTCATCAGGAGTGCAAATTAATGTGTACACCCACAATGCTACTAACTCCCAACACCAACTCCCATTCTTCTGTCCCAGCACCCTCCCCTATTTCCTGCCTTGGTGCCTCCATCTCCCTCAACCACAACCCCTGAACACCCTGTATTCTCCCCATCTCCCCCTTCCCCTCCTTCAACAATTCTCTGAACCCCCATCCCAACGCTACCCTGACAAGGCCCTTCTAGGGCTGCAATTTGGTACTTCTCATTGTGGTTTTTAACTCTTGTTGGTTTTGGGTTCACCTATGCTTACAAGCCTGTGTATTGTGTAAGTCTATTTGCTTATATTACTTGTAACTATTTATACCTGTATCCTATAACTTAAAAAAAAAAAAAAAAGGGTTAGGGACAACACTAGTTAGTTTCATTGACATTGTTTGGTATTGTATCGTTTTCTCACTTAATCATGGGATATAATGTAGTGGAATATAGTCTATATTATATAGAATCTAAGATGCATCATAAGCTTGCAATATAAAAGTTCTCTTTTGCAGAGTGCTGGGATTCTAAAAGATCCAACAGCAATGTTCTGTTTTGTGCCCAGCCCACTAAATATTTGCCCTTGGGAACTTGCTACTGTGTCCTGTGGTGAAAATGTAAAAACTCATTGTCTGAAACCAAGCAGCTTTGCTGTTACACCAGGACACAGTGACTGGGATCAAGTAACATTTAAATTTCAAAGATAGTGCATATGTGCTGGATCTCCAAACAAGTTGAAGCTCTACACAAACAAGGCCCCTCCTGAAAGACTGCTGAGTTTAGGGGAACACAAGTCCAGCTAAGAATCTTTGTCCCAGTGATAGATAGAAATACAAACTTATCTAGTTTGCATGATATTTGTGCACAATAATAGAACAATTCTTTATAGCTAAACAGTTAAATCAGCTCATCATGAGCTTGGGGAACTCACTGGAGCCTCCAGATGCCGACACAAAATGACAGGAGGGTGTGTTTCAATGTAGGACCAGAGTCAAAGAATAAACCACAGGGATGCTGAGAACGGATTCTGCAAAACCAAGAACCCCACAGAAGCAGGCCCATTCTAAAAGTAAAACCTTTTAGCAGTTGGAGTGGCCCGACATTCAAACGAGCAAATGGCAATTAAAACATATGGTCAAGATGAAATACACGTCAGCTATTTGGTAAAGTAAATGGCAGACATGGCCTGCTGTTTTTAAATGGTGTGAATCCCCCCACCACACACACACACACACACACACACACACACACACCACACCACACCCACTTTATTTCTCCTCGGCTGGGGGCATTGTACCTATGCCCCCCCATCCAGCTATCTCTTTGGCCTCGCACCAAGAGCTCTGACTCCTATGTCCTACCCCCATCTAGCCACATTACAGTGGATACTTATTCCACACACTGCGGTAGGCCAGGGGACAGACACCAGGGGAACTAATTTGAGTGTCTCTGATGCGAAGCTGTCGGACCAGCTTCACTGTGTGCTCAGAGGCGTTTCTGTGCTTGGTCCCTCCCATGGTGTGGCCATGCAGTGATACTATGGATGCTTCCGTTTACAGGTCCATGCATGGCATGTCCAGCATTGGCCCATGTCTACCCACAGCCGACTGCAACATGCACCGACCCCTAACCAACGCCAGGAGTCAGTGTGTCCATGGTAAACCCTTCCCACCCTCCCTGGAGAACAGTTCTGGGATGCTCAATCCTCTTCCCTCACAGCAGAATCTCCTGCACCCGAGGTTGATTCAGACCCAGGGGTTGCTGGTGTGGTGCGAGGTGTGGCATCCAGCGCCTCAACCCTCAGTGCCACCAGGCTGGCAAATGGTGTGAAATTTGAAATGAAACCTGCACAAAATGCATATGGGGAAATCTACACATTTCAGAATGCTTAAGTTGGTGAATATTCAGATGAAAACAATCAGTTCACAAAATTAAGTGATTTTTGGGGGTTTCAAGTGCTGAGTAGAATTTTCAGATTCTGACAGAAGTTCAGAAAACTCCGCCGATTTCTGCAGAATTCTGTTACAGTATCCTGAAATTTCAAAAGCAGAATACCCATCTGTAGTGTACCAGCATAAACTGCAGCTTCCTTTTTTGCAGTCCACAGAGAATGCATGGTTTATGTGATCTGTGGAAAGTTATTCCAGGGTTTACCAATTGATACTTTACAGAATTCCATGGAATTTAAAAAAGAAATCCTGAAAAGCATTTCAGAAGTGGAACTGCCGTCCTGCACAAATTCACTAAATTGCACAGCTCAAATCTGAAATATTAGAACATGTGTTTCTAGCTGCAAGTACTCAAGCAGAAACCAGAACACCATGCATTTTAATTCCCCCCCCAAAAAGAAAAACTCCAAGTAGATCTTTGACTTTAAAAACAGTTTTTATTAAAAAAATACCTAAATGGAATAAACTGGGACCCTGTAAATCTCAGTACCATTTTACATGAACCAGCATAAAACACATTAGGGGTTACTGAGCCCAGAAAAGGCCACAGTTCAAACAAAACTTTACCCTTATGGTTATTCTAGTGTTATTTGGCCAGGGTCAACGTACAGTATAACAGTCACATTGTAAAAGATAGCTCACATTGAAAAAGATAGCACCCTGCTTTAATAATTGTATAGTTTACAAAGTTTCTCAATCATAACAATAAGTTTCTATTTATGTAAAACTCTGTTAAAAAGTCCTGCTTTACCGCTTAAAGATAGCTGCTAGTGGTGATGAAGTTGACCAGTCAACTTTAAAAAATGGTCTAATTTCTTCTCTAAGAGAGGATTTGATTAACAAATTATGCAGTTAGGTTGTTTCCTAGCCCAAACCTCCTCCCACCCCCAACCCCACACACACTTCCTCCCTCCCCCTTACACATGAAATATGTCACGTTAGAACTGAAGTAAAATACCCATTTAGCTGTACAGTACTGGCATGAGACCAACTGGCCACAAATATTTTAAAATGAGCACAGCTTTAAGTTACATCATCTTTCTTCTTTAGTTTTTATAATCCGTTGGTTCATCCCCAGTTTCATTGAGCAAACATGTGCGGACTAGTGCTTCTGTGACCCCGTAGGGGTCACAGTTGGCCGAGGGGCGTCGATCCTCAAAGTAACCCTTCTTCTCCTGGCCCACAGACCGAGGAATGCGGATGCTGGCACCACGGTTGGCTACCCCAGCAGAGAATTCATTAATGTTGGATGTTTCATGATGGCCTGTCAGACGCCTGGCATTGTCCAGCCCCTTCTTGGGGTCATAGGCACGGATGTGATACTGGTGCCTCTTCCCAAGCTTCTCAATTGCCTCCTCGATGAACCTTAAGTACAAGGGCAGAAAACAGTCAGTGAGCAAAGTTCTGTAGTGCAATTACTGGTATTAAGGGTTCAAAATCTACAGGGATTCCTGTAGATAACAGGAAAAATTCAACCATCTGCTAGGAAATTGTTACTATAGATCAGTGTATGTTGTGCAGAATAAAAGCAATTCCAGTTCTATATGTTGTAGCACAGGGATTTTTAATTACATAGTGATTTTCTTTAAACCCAGAGTGCTGTACACAACCATGCATACTTAGACTACACTTAAATACAGAAGTAAATTACAGATTATAAAATTGTTAGGAAAAATCCAAGTCGACTGACTGAAGCAGGTTGTGACCTGTGAGGATATTTCAATAGATCATCCTGGTTCTAAAACTGATGACCATGATCAGCCAGTTCCTAGCACTTTGAGGCCATCTTATAATCACAGTAATACACTCAGAGTGTGATATCTCATGGGATATTGCCACTTTGGTTGCTGGAGGCACTCAGCATTGCTTCATGCCACACACTGCGCCCAAGGCATGACAATCTCATGTTACATCACACCCTGTTGTATATGTGTTAAATAAGACAACCTAAAAAAAAAAAAAAACAGGCAGCCAATTAAATTCATGTACAAGAATAGCTGAAACACATGATCAGGACAGGGTGGGAAAGTTGCAGAGCCATCCCCAGACCTACACCATGATGAGGCTGTCACTGGAAATTTTGCAGAGTAAGGGTGGGAGAGGTTTTGCTGGAGCTACAACTGAAAAAGCCCCTTCCACACTGCTGAGCTGAAACAATGAGCAAACCCATGTCCATTAAGTTTGTAAAAAATACTTTATACTCTCCCTCCCATCCCATTTCATTGCAAACAATGTTTAAGTGTCATGTGCCCCTAGCCCATTGTTACTGGATACAGAATTTTTTTTAATAAATAATAAAACAAATAAACTAAATAAAACAAATAGAGAACCCACACTTACTACTCAGCTAAACAAACACCTCAACTGTTTGGGCTGGATTTTCAGTGACTCACGAAATTAACGCAGATGCAAGAAAAACTTGTACAAGTGGGTTTTCACTTGCAGAGCTGCAGTTTCCCCTCCCCCCGCATGCACTGGATTTTCTTCAAAGGAGCCATTTTATGGTCTGCTCCACTGTTTATAGCAGTGTTTGGCACTGTTGCGCCAAATATTATGCCTGGTTCAACCAGATGCAACATCCTCTACAGCTGCACCTGTCACCTGTGTGGAACGTGAGCTGAAAATAGGACTGTCCACCGATAAGAGATTTTATTCCACACTGGCAGACTATGGCCCTAGTGCAATGGCCATTTTCAGTTGTTTGAAAGTCTAGCCCCTGAAGTGTGTCTCAACTGCCAACCCATTAGCAGAGATGCATATCAGCAAGCTAGCTCTTGGTGTTTTTTGGGAGGTGGAGCTGTAGAAACTGGCTCTGGTGTGGCTTGTTATTCTGATTCTAGGAGCAGCCAGTCTTTAAGTGAACTGCATCAGAACCATAGCAATCAGGTGCACTTGCTTTTAGAATTTCACTGCTTGTGTTGACAGGCTTCTGTATATAAAAACAGTGTTTGTTTTTGCACTGTTTGAAAATGTTATAATCTTTCTCATAGGCAGGGCCCCTGGTGTTCTGCGGCAGAATTTTCTGATTTCTGCGGCATGATTTATTCATTTCTCTGGCAGAATGCTGTCCTGTCATTGGCTAAATATGATGCGATGTCATCGATGCCATCATATGCTGAGCATAGAGAAGGGGCTTCAGGATAAACGAGGTGGGAAAGAAAGCCTGACACTATGGAAAAACAGTATATTTATATGAAAATTCACCAAAAACAATGAATTCTGTGGCACTATATATATTCTGCAGCATGATGCAAATTCTGCGGCAAATTCCGCAACTGCAGAACCGCAGAATTCCAGGGGCCTTGGGTCTTGTGTTTTTTTTTGTACTTTGTAAGCTCCTTAAGTGAACTCGTAAATGCATTCCAAAACAGACTTATCTATAAAAACAAATGTAAAACCACTCAAGTCATTTGGGCAGGCAACTACTTGTTGGGAGTTGCCTTCCAAGATACCAACTGTGTTTTAAACCACAAGTGCTAGGATTTCTTTCAGCAGACTTTTAAAAAGCTGTTTCCCAGTCTTGATCATACATTTACTGATCTGTATGAAGTTATGTCTTTTAATTGAATTAAATATTGGAAACATTTGTTTTCATCTGTGAAAACTAGTTGCTAATAATCACCCTATTCTGTAGAAGCGTTATAACTCATAGAAAAATATTTAAAAAAATACCTGCCCCAGTATGCTAGAGAAAAAGGTACAGCTGCCATCAAAAGCAAATGGCATGTCCAAGTGGACTTCTGTCTATTATGACCTCACAAAATGCAAAGCGGCAGATCAATGGCTGCAGGTTAAGAGCATGGCCGCAGGTTAAGTTTACAGGGACATGAAATTTGTGCTTATTGGCAGCAGCCCCATTTCCTATTCCAATTTACAGAAATTTAATTTCATACTGGAAAGGCATGTGAGCAAAAATGTTCTGTTTTTGCAAGTGTCCAGTGTAACAGAATAAAGAAAAAAAAGAGGACAATTACAAGAGTGTACAAAAGCATAAATACAAACAGTACACTGGAGTAATTATATACAAATGGATGGAGGGACAGCACTTTAATTTACAAGGAATTGTGCACAAGATAGAATTATGTGCAAATCATTGTGGTATTAAAATAATTTACAAAGCTCTGGTGGGGGAGGCTTAGTGGGAGGAGCAGGGGGAAATTATTGGGAGATACATGAATTGGAGAGAGGGTAAGTTAAAGATAAAGGACAGTTACATGAAAAGTTTGAGAAGGTTTGTTAGGGCACATCTGAAAACAGCAACAGACAGGCATTGGGTGAGAGACTTGAGGCAGAGCATTGAAGAGTTTTGTGCCTCTGTAGGCAAGTGAGCATTGTCCATGGGAGGTGCGGTATAGTGGGGTTACGAAAGTACTGCAGGAGGAATGTCTGGGGGTGCAAGAGTGTGCAGGCCTGGGAAAGAGGGAGGTGATATGGAAGGAGACCTTTAAGGGATTTGAATAGGAAGGTGCAATATTTGCTGTTGAACCAGTCTTCTAGAGGAGCCAGTTAGCTGATTTATAGAGGGTACAATGGCGAGTCATTCTGGGGAGACCAGTGACAAACTGGAGGATGCTGTGATAGGCAGACCTCAGTCTGCCTAAGTTTTTTTTTTTTTTGGGGGGGGGCAGACTAGGGAGCCATAGTTCAGGAGAAGGAGCAGGAGACTGCTAGCAAGTTGGGCCCTAGAGTCTGGAGTGAGAAACTGTCTGATGGGGTACAGCATCAGAGTGTCTGATGTACTTTGATAGGGAGATTTGTGTGTTTATCTGAAGTTACGTGACTGTCAAGGAGAATCCCAGGACATTTAAATTCAGAGACTCTTCAATCAGGTTGCCGTCAATGTCTGCGAGGGTGAAGCCAAAGTCAATGATTTTCCTGATACCAGAGAAAACAATGGATTTGTTTCTTGGGTGTGGAGGAAAAAGTCATGTGAAGAAAACCATGGGTGGAGTCTACTGAAATGAGACTGGAGTTTTTGTCAAAGAGCAGATGGGTTTTTATTGCTGCAGTAAAGGGCTGAGTCATCCACATAAAGTATGAGCTTGGTGGAAGTGCATATGCCTCAGAGAGAATTCACAAAAAGGGAGAACAGTAGGGGGCCCAATATGGAGCCTTGAGGGACACCGTATTATATGGCAGATACTGGAGAGGCGACCCTCAATCAAGGTTCTGTGTATCCTATGGTTGAGATAGTTGCAGACCCAGTTGACTAAATTCTGAAGAAGTTCAGTTTGGTGAGAGTTTTAATACCATGATCGACCAGATTGAACCCTTTGGTGAGGCTCCACGGAAAAAAAAAAAAAAAAAAAAAAAAAAAGTGTACAGGACATCATCCATGGCTTAATAAAGATCAAGGGTAAAGTTGACCAAAGCAGTTTCAGAGTTGTGGTAGGCCCTAAGCCATGCTGAGAGCTGGATAGGATGTTAAAATGTACACCTCCTAATGAGCCACATTTAACTGTACCGAAATAAACTTTGATGCAAGCTGCAATTTCAATTTTCTTACCTTTTATATGCACAGTTCTCTTCACGAGACCGGTAATCTGGAGTTTTTACAATGTAATGGTTTGTGTACAGAATGACACGCAGGGCTGTTAACCTTTTAGAACCATGTTCACAGTTCTGTGCACAAACGGACATACTTAAAAACTCCAGTTCATGGATTCCATGAAAGAATTGTGACAGAATCATGCCCTTAAAATGAAAACAATGCAAAATTATGTTTCAGATTGCATTCTATTCAGTGACACTTACATATGGGTCATTTAGGAGTATGAATACCATTTCTGGAAATAGAAATGTTATTAACAGATGTGAATTAAAAAGGAGTTCCTATCCTCTTAAAGGACAATACCAATCTAGTTTAAAAATAGGATTTTTTAATTTTTACCTTTTTCCTGCATGTCTATTACTTTGATGACTTCAGGACTATGTATTATATCAAATTATACAGTAAGAAAAAAATAAATAAATGCTAGCATCTGCCATGATGCCACGAGCAGTAGGCCAGAGCGCAACCCCACACAGCCGTACCCTGTCAGCACAAACCAGGAATCAACAGCACCATTCAGCTTGGCTTCACCTGCTCCCTATTCCCTTCTTTTATGTTTACTCAATGTGGGCAGGGGAGCCACTCCACAAATTGCCACATCCATGACTCATATGGATAACCCAAGAACAGGTGTGGAGAGATCTAGCTCTAGGCTGACTGGGATTTGGAACATGGGGAGCACATGTAGCAGCAAAGTTGTACATTAAATTATTATCACCATCATCCAGCTTTAAGTACTCACTTCAAGCCTCCATCTTCTCGCATCAACTTTGTGCTGAAGTTTGTGTGGCAGCCTGCTCCATTCCAGTTCCCAGAGATGGGCTTGGGATCAAAGGATACGATGACCCCATAGTCTTCACAAACCCGATTCAGGATGAACCTAGCCATCCATAAATGATCTCCCATATCAATACCCTCACAGGGGCCGATCTGGAACTCCCACTGCAGAGAAGGAGGAGGCCAAAGAGGAAAGAAGGTGCCATTAGAATTAATACAGAACTTTTCTTGAACTAGATCCTATCCACTTGTATTCTCTTTTGAAATATTCATTTCATTCTACTTTGTCTGTTGCTTGGAACCAACCTCATTAGAGGCAATACCTCTTGAGTACCTTGGATGCAACTTCCTCAATGGGACACATTTCCAAATATGTCATTCAGGTGCTATCTGAAACTTTGCCACAAGCTTGGTGATACATAGTTTATTCCTCACCTCATTCATCAGTACATAAAACTGTTTCAGTTCTACATCATTCAACTTTGCATTGTTCCCCTCCCCTTTTATTTCAAGCCAATTAGTTTGCAATTCAGAATATAATCTTTTTTCTTTGTAATTGGACTAGGAGAGGCACACTGAGCTGTGGTCTTATTTCCAGGTGTATTGTTTGGGGGGACCTGAATCTGTTTTCTTGAGTGGGGGGAGACATTTACCACGACACCAGAGAAAAGTCACCTACCTCTTCTTGCACACAAAGAACATTGTTATGTACTTCTGTCTTGTGACAAATATTGTTTTGACTTATGTTCAGTGCTTTTAAAAGCAATAAAGTCCCTACTTTTCAATAAGTGCCATGGGATTGGTAACTGTCACCTGTACAGTTGCTAAAGATAGGCAGAAGGAACCTTGGTTTAAAGTCTCATTTGATGGACAGCCCCTCAGCAGTACAGACTACTGCCCACTCTACTGCACTACAGGGTCAGTTATCGGTATTACCCAAGTACCTAGTGGGGTGCTAAAACCCACGACCTTCCTGCCCCAGTGGAGAGCATGCTAATACTGATCATGGAGAATTATGTTCGGATATTCCCCACAAACATGGCAACTAAAATGGTGCAGAGTCTGCAAAAGAAGCCATATGAGGAGAGACTAAAGGAGCTTAATATGTATACCCTTGAGGAAAGGAGGGAGAGGGGTGACATGAGAAACTTTTAAGTACCTCAGTGGAATCAAAGTCCAAGAAGATAACATCTTTCAGGAAAGGATGTGCAGGAACAGTTTGAAGATGGGGGAGGACAGCTCAGGGGCAATGTGAGGAAGTATTTTTTCCACAGAGAGGGTGTGGACACATGGAACAGCCTTCCTGAGGATGTTGTGGGGTCTAAAACTGCGGGAGAATTCAAGAATGCATGGGACAGAAATAAGGCAATTCTTTTGGGGGGGCAGGAAGAAATAGGCTGTTAGTTAACTAGGATCTTCAGCTTATTCTGTAGGTAGGGAAATGGGCAGACTAGGTGGTCCAGTGGGCCTTATCTGCCGGCAAAGACCGTTTCTATGACTGTTTCAAAATTGGTCCGAGTAAGGCATTTGTGCATCTTATATTTTGTTTGCCAGGGTGTTTTTTTTTTTTTAGTTGACATACATTTTGCTGTAAACAATACTTCTTAGCCCCTTTCATTATCCAAAATGTTTAGAGAAACAGAAACTGGGCTGCTACTTTGATATAAACTAAGCATACTGGGAGATGTTCCATTTTCATTAATGGATCAGCCTATGCCAGTAGTGGTATCCATATCAGAAGCCACACGGGCAGATTCTAACACATGATAGAAACACAGAAACAAAGAAAGGTGATGTCAGAAGGAGACCAAAGGTCCATCAAGTCTGCCTACGAGTTCCTGAAACCCTAGGAGATCCTGGGTCCTAGCCCATACTTTTACCAGAGTATTTAATTCAAACACACTCGTTATCCCAACCCCATTTGAAGGTTGACAGTCTTAAATCCCACTACAATAAAACGGAAATAAAATAAAATGTACAATTTAAGAACACTTAAAGAATAACCAAACATTTAGCATAAAGTAAACTGTGGAATGATACACACAAAAAAGTAAACAATAAGCAGAAACAAAAGAAACAGGGAGAAACGAGGGGGGGGGCACAGTGCTAGTGAATTTTAACAAAGATTAAAACATAGAACCCTAGATTAATTTTTTTTTTTTTTTTATATCTTCTAGTACAGTAGGTCATTTCATTTATCTTCACATTCGGGCAGGAGTGTAGCCAGAAATTTCCGTTTTGTACACAATCTCCAACAGTTACCCCCCATTAAAAATGTACACATGCTCTCAAAATGGCACCCCCTCCCAAACAAGTCAGATTGTCGTTAGATAATTCCTCTACTCTCTAGAGAGGTTATACATGTATCTGTCTCCTAAACAGAAGTTTAACAGAGACACTCCTCAGTGGCCTACACTAACCCAAATACTACAGATTAGAATGATAATATTAACAGAGTGGCTTATGGTTTGTGACAGGCACTCAAAACTGTACATAAATGTATACAGCGAGTGTGCCTGTCTATACTCTTGCATTCGGGTACATCAGAAAGAAGCTGCATCTCGCAGTTACAAACTGCGAGTAACAGCTGCAGTTCATTCAAAACCTTCACTCTAACAAAAAAGTACCTCAGGAAACAAAATAAGTCCTCCCAAACCCATCACATCAAACAACCCATCTGAGAAAACAAACTGCAGAGAATGGAGCAATAAAGACCGTGTTTTTTAAAAAACTTGCTTTGTGATCTTTATTCATAGCTCTAATTATAAGTGCCAATGTCTACTATATAAACCACACATGTCATCTGCATCTATGAGATATGGATTTTATTTTCATTCGAGACCAGGGATTGTTTGTCCCCTCACTTCACCCTCGTGACAGTCAAAAGGTTATGGACCACTCATGAAGAGAATTTTATATCTCATAGATGCACATCACATACCCCCTCTGTATCACTTGAATTTGGTCACATTCCAGTTGCAATGTTTGCACGGCTGTTGGAAGTAGCATACATATTGAGGTTGCTGGGGTTCCTAGGTGGACACATTAGGGATGGAAGACCTTTAAAGACATGGAACCAGATCTAAAAGTGAAAAATATAAAGGCCTAGCTGGGTGATGCAGCTTACCTGAGCTGGCATGACTTCGGCATTGGTTCCAGAAAGATTAACACCAGCGTACAAGCAGGCCCGGTAATGTGCCTCTACAATGTCTCTCCCATAGGCCTTGTCTGCCCCCACACCACAATAATATGGACCTGTAGAGGAAAACAAAAAGCAATGGGCTTTTACAAAGTGAATCACTCACTAAAATAAACATGCACTATAAACAGCCTCTGAACTCTGCCCCTTGCCCGAAGACAACACTGTAGCACTTTGTCTAATCCACCCAAAAGCCAAGAGCCAACATGTCAGCTGTGGAAAATACCCAAGGTATGCTATAACACACGCAATGTACAACAAGCATGCATGTGCCCAACCCCCAAAAACATAAATGCAACTTGAAACTTGTTGAATTAAACACACTGATCCTCTCCCTTAGGTAAATCCTCATCACCTCTACAACTGGCATTCGCTATGGCACATGCTCTGCATGTTACTCTGCCAGCCTAGGAGCTGGTTCCATCTCAATCAACCATCTCCCACCATGCAAATCATACTGGGAACACAAAATGCCATTTAAATATAGAAATTCCATCTAAACTGCTTGCGGACAACACAGCTTTTTCAGTCACTTCATATTTTATTAAAACTGAAATTGAGTAAATGTAAACCTTAAATGCCCAAGGCATGTTTAAGTCACACAAGGCCATGAGATAAGAGTCATGCACATGAGTAGCTCAGGATACCAGTACAGAACCACAGCAGCCCCAAACCCCTTAACATGCTAGTAATGTTACTCATGTGAGATGGGAGCTCGTGACTCATGCCAAGAGCTCTGAGAGAAATAAAACATGCTAGCAATAGTAAAGATAAAGGAACACAATTGGCTGTGGCCGGATTCCAGTTAAGAGGCATTTGTAAGATCTAGGGGTAAGACCTTTGGCTCAAGAAGATTAATGTCCTGCTCCAGCCATTAAATCTACAACTAGAAAAGGGTGGGTTTGCTCCTCAAAGGTACAGCCTCTAGTATTTTTCAACCATGAAGTTTATACACAGTCAGAACAAGCATAAAAATGTTTTTAAACCAACATTTCACTGTAGTTATAGTTGAAAGTATTTCGACACATGAATAAACTGGACTCCACACTTTTAGAAAAAAAAAAGCAAGTTATCTATAGAAAGTTTTAACTTTAGAACCATAAGGGCTAGAGACTTTAAAATGAAAGTCTGGAGTCAGATCAACAGAAATAATCCTATTGATACAGTTTGTGTTGACAACTGTATGTATACACACACACACACACACACACACACACACACACACACACACACACACACACACACACCTTGTTTCAAGACACCTAAATGTAGATTTACCATTTTTATTTTGTTGCGAGTCATTGTATTGGCAGGTGGATTGATGCAGCTTATACAGTATGTGGATGCAGAAAAATGCAAGACTTTCTTACAATTATTAAAGTTTCCAAATCTGGTACAATGAGATTTCATAGAAACTGTCATTTGCAACTTCCTATGCATTTATCTTGTGCCCTTAAAGGGACAATGCAAGCATTTCCCAGTCCCTTCCAGTACCCCTCATCTATCTTTGCCTGAGAAAGCACATGGAAAAGTAACATTTGAAAAAACAAGGATAGTAGCTCAAATATTTTAGCCCTGCAACCTTTACCTGTGGTTGGTTCACCTAGTCTGCCCATAAATTGGCAGTCTATTGTATAAATGTAGATACTGTAACTCCCAGCCAATGAGCATTGACCTTACTCTTAAAGCAACAGAGTAAGAGTTGTCCAGTGACAATCCTACAAGTCTACCAAAAAAAAAAGTAAAAACTGAAGCATTTTCTTTACAAGTGGCCCAATTAGAACCAGATAATATGTGGTGTGAACTAGGTTGTGTCTTGTAGTTTCAAATGTGTTCTGAAATTTTCTGCTGAGCACTGCTGCTCCTCCAGTGTTGAATACTTTAAAGGCCTGATAAATAGATTGGTTCTTATTTTGCAGAGACCCTCTGCCCAGGAACTGTTCTGAGTTGCAGTTATGGCTTAAAGAGCCCCTGACACCATTAGAAAAACTTGGAAAAATGTGAGCTTTATACAGTTCAGTTTATATTTCATGCATTTTCTATAATTATTTATCCATTTTCTTTACTACCAAGGACAGCTATACGAAAGAGGCTTACTGTCCCTTAGACTATCTGCTCTTTCTGCTATCCTACATATGACATCATAATCCTGTTGCACCTGGAAACGAGTTTCTGGACATGGTGCTTTTCCCAGTTGCCAACTTTTAAATAAGTAAATAAATAAAATAAATAATCAATTTATGGCATTGTAATTATCCCTACAGCAACAGATTGTGATATCGTAAACAGAACTGTGATGTCATATGTAGGCAAGCAGCCAGAACAGACAGGGCAATGATCCTGTTTACATGCAAATTAGCAATAAAGAAGAATAAGAAACACAAACAATATTAAAATATAAGCTCACTTGTGCTAAACATTACATTCTCTCAAAGTTGTCACAATGGTGTCAGGGGCTCTTTAAATGCTATAGCCCACAAAAGCTTGCACTAGCCCAGTCACAGCTGACAGGGGATTTGCTGTAACCATCAACAAGGGCAAATGCAGGCATAAAAAGCTGCCCAAGAAAGTTAGATAAGCCATTTAATTTTCAAAACGTGTCACTCTAAGAAGTGACTTTGCCATTCCCAGAATGGAAGGGCAGCCCTTTTGGCACAATTTGGCCTACCAGTCCACATGGACAAGTTGGGGGGGGGCTGTTCTAGCCCATGTTAATTTTCAATAAGCCTCAAGACAAGTAAATTATTCTTAAACTGCCAATGTAATGCTGCCATTACTGCTGTACCACAGACCCCCATGTAAATAAAGTGCTACAGCTAAATGTGTACCATCTAGGGTTGTACGAAAAGGCCTTCTGCATTTTTACGGAATTTCCAATAAATTTTTGATTCTGTTAAACAAAACAAAAATGAAATAAATCAATAACAAAGAGACCACGCTCTGGCTTGGCAGTGCCTTGCTTTACAAATGTATTTTAAAGAGCAAGAGAGAAAAAAGCAGCAGTCCCTTCTCCCACCAAAAGGAAACACTGTGTCAGAGTGCGAGCCTCTAAAGCATTCCTAAACCCAACATTTCGCATCAAGCACTTGAAGAGAAGGGTTCAGGTTTAGGAATGCTAAATGTGTTGGTATGTTTAGCATTTTGCACCTTGTTACCTGAATGTTTTATTGCTTGCACCAATAAAACATAGAGGTTTGCAATCTATGACAGAGAGGGTTTACTTTCAGTGGGGGAAGGGACAGCTGTGTCTTTCTGGTTCTGTGAAAAGATCCCCCAGTTTTATATAATTTTAACATGAAGACCTATCCATTTCATGGGACAATTGTGCTTTTTTTGTGTGATTTTGTTTAGCAATTTGTTTTTTAGTATTGTTTTTTTTTAACCACTCAGGTAGCTGGCCATCCTATCACCACCCTCACCCCCACCCCAGACTGGCAGCCACCTCCCCCAGATCTTCCTCAGAATGAATCCCCCAGATTGCTCCCTGCAGTGGGGCCAGAGTTGGAGAGGGATGTTCTCCCCTCAGTCCATATCCAGATGGCACTGAGGAGTCTGGATGGGGGTGTGGGTTCGGGGAGGTACAGGATGTGCCAGCTAACCCTCAAGTCCCCGTTTCTGCTTTTCTCCCTTGGGTCATGGCGGTGCAGGTTGCACTTGTGCATGGAGGTGCACATGAACCCTGGAACCTCAGCTCCCCCTCCCCACCGTGACAAACCTGTCTGCTGCTCATGCATTGGCAATGCCACTAGGCCTCCAAGGTCTCCAGCTGGTGTCAGCCAAGCAATGAGTCAGCACGCCACCCCTAAGTGGGAGAGGAGATCTGACTGACCGCTGCTTTATCCACTCCTGGCCTTTCCCCTCCGCTGACCCCCGGCAACCCCAGCTCATTCCCAAACTCTGGTCACCAATATGGCTCAGGGTAAGGCACTTGGCCGTGCCTCAGCCCTGTGCCACCAGGCCAGCCCTAATAAAAACATTTTTGCACAAAGTCATTTTTCCTTGATTTCACCATTTGTGTTAAAATGCCCAGATCCTTTTGCAGAAACAAAAGTTGTGCAACAAATGATTTTCATGTGCAAAACTAAAATTGTTCCCAGCCCTGGTACTAACTTGTGGAGAAAAACTCAAAATAAATGAATGAAAAAAACAATCAGTCAAAAAGGTTTGCCTCAATAGTACACTGCCAGATTCAGTTAAGGAGGCAAACCAGAACTGTTGCCACATACTGCTTTCTGAGAAATGCTTCCGCTATAAGATGGTAGCTTGAGTCTATCCCCAATTTTATGTACGCCGAGTGATAAAACTTAATAGGTCCTTACCCTGTGGTCCAGGGAACCCATTGGACGGCCAACCAAAAGGATGTCCATCTGTCCCCAGCAGAGTGTACTCCTGCTCCATACCAAACCAGGGGATCTGGTCTGCTACCATGGTCATAATCCGTTTACAGCTGTGGCGAAGGTTAGTCTCTGTAGTGGGGGAAGGGAATAAAGCAAACATTAAATGAGGGTTGCACTTTGGTACCCAAAATGGATGGAAAACATAGGTAATGCAAACAATGTCAATAATATAGTTAAAGACTTATTGTGCTTCAATGTCAAAAATAAATAAATAAAAATCAGAAGAACTTGTTTCTCTTCAGACGGTCCATTTGCAGTTTAGTAAGCTTTCTTGTGAGTATTGATAGACTCCCTACAACATGCACTGGAAAGTTTTGCAAACCGTTCCCCAGTCCCCTGACACTTTAGGCCCTTTAATGCTACAGGCTGTGTGTGGTTATGAAGGTTGCAGAGCAAATGGAACGCTACCTTGTTTGGCATGTAGAAGCGAGCTGCACCACATCACAGTGGAGGATTTGCTCTGCCGGCATTCCCTACTTTTCAGGTTTAGCTGTTTCTACCAAGCGTTTTGCACTGCATTGGCTGTGCATGTAAACGGTAACATTCCCATCAATCCAGGAGAGAGTCTTGTGAGACCCTTAGGGATCCCCTGTTGCTCACCCATGCTGCACTTCTCCATACTCTGTCCCCGAGGCCTGTGCCTGGAACATTGTACCCAAGTTCAGCTAAACATATCCACAGATACCAGATAAAAGCGTTGCCAGGAGGTGGGGATTTGGAGGTGGCCATGGTGATCTTGGATGGTGGGGAGCCCCATGCACAGCAGAGGGTGGTAAGATAGGGATTATCAGGTCTAGAAGGTGCCCTGGATTATGACAGGCACCAAGAGAGAGGCCAGACGTGTTTGGTGCCTGCCCCCAGGGAGTCCACTAGACCGAGTGGGCAGGTAACCTGAGGGGCTGTCTTACCCACCAATCCCCCGAGGGCAGTGCTATGGAATGCCAGGTCAATCAGGAACAACACCATAATTATTGCAGACTTGGGATTTCAATGTTTGGGCTGATGATGAATCTTCTTGGCTTGGTCATAACCTCCTGCAGACTATGTCATCACTGGGCCTGTTGCAACACACCAGGGTGGCCACATGTTGGACTTGGTGTTCTCACTGTGGCTTGAGATTGAGTGCCGATCTATCTAGAGTGGGTGATGCATGCGTCGGAGGTGTTGGTGTGGGCACTTATAATAAGGTGCTATCTGACACCATTGACTCCCTCGCACCTGTCCATGTACGACCCAAATCTTCCTTCCCAAGGTCCCCATTGTATGATGGGGTTCTCAGGGAGATGAAGAGAAAGGGTCAGAGGTTTGAACACTGCTGGAGAAAGTCCAGCCTGGAGGGGGACAAACTGGCCTTGCATATGCATTATAATGCATACTAGGGGGCAATCAACCATAAGAAGGCAGTTTTCCTGTCCAGGGAGATTGCTGCCGGGAAGAATCGACCAGCTATACTTTTTTGGACTGTGGACAGGCTACTTCATCCTGCCTGTCTTCAGCCAAAGAAGGTTTTTACTGATGCTGAATGTGAAGAGTTTGCTGGACCCTTCTCGGACAGAGTGTCCAGTATCTGGCAGTGCGTTTCTCCAGGCAGCACTGTCATAGCTGGCAGTGATTGCCTGAAGTGTTCCAAGAGCACTCCGCCTGGTTGGGAGGAGTTTAGACCAGTGGAGGTAAGTGAGGTCATTGGGGTGGCGACCAATCTGAAGCACACCTTTTGTGAACTGGATCCGGTGTGGATGCATTTCTTGATGAGATGCATTGACACCATTGGCCCGGTGTTTGCTCCAAGTGTCCAGTGCTCCTTATCTGAGGGGGGTTTCCCCATGATGCCTTGAATGAGGCATTGGTAAGATCACCCTTAAAGAAACCATCTTTGGACCCGGAGGTCAGGACAAATTACCAACCTCTCTCTAATCTTCCCTTTTTGGTGAAGGTAGTGGAGAAGGTAGTGGCGCTTCAGTTGCAGGTGCACCTCGTGACCCACGAGTTATACAAACCTTTCCAGTCGGGATTTTGGGCAATGCATAGCACAGAAAGCATGCTTGTTCAGGTGGTGAATGATGTCCTCAGAGCAAGAGATCGAGAAGATAAGTCAATTCTTGTTCTCCTCAATCTCTCCTCAGCATTTGACACTTTGGACCATTGTGTGTTGCTTGACCACCTTAGGGATCTCTGTGGACTCACCGGCAGGCAATGAGGCAACAGGTTGTGATGGGGAAATTTTCCTCCACTCCTAGCATCCTATCCTGTGGAGTCTCTCAGGGATCGGTATTAGCCCCAATGTTGTTCACAGTGTACATGCTACCTGGGAGGGCTCATTAGGAAGTATGGCTTGGGTTTTCATTGCTATGCTGATGATACCCAGCTATCTCTTTCCTTTGTCCCAGGAACATCCAATGCGGTAGATGTGCTAAACAACTACCTTGCTGAGATTAACGACTTGATGGCCTGCAACTGGTTGCGACTAAACCTAGACAAGATGGAGGTATTGGTGGTGGAGTTCGACAGATTGCATGATAGGATGGCCTCTGAATCAGAGACTGGACTTGTTCTAGGATCCGCTTCATTGAAGACCTCCTCTAGGGTACGAAATCTTGCTGTCATTCTGGATAGGAGTTATGGAGGTGCAGATACTCTCCACTGTCCTCTCCTGTTTTTCCCATCTTAGAAATGTCACCAGGATAAAGCCCCTTGTTCTGCCTATGAACCTCCCTACTTTGATGCATGCCTTAGTTACATCAAAGCTTGACTACTGTAATGCGCTCTACCTCGGGGTCATGGAAGGATCTCTCTGCAGACTGCAGCTACTGCAGAATGCAGCTACTCGGTTATTAACTGGGCAACCAAAATTCTGCCATATTACACCGGTGTTGCGTGAGCTGCACTGGCTGCCGGTCAGGTGGAGGATCCTCTTTAAGGTGCATCTTCTCACCTACAAGGCCCTACATGGTCAGTGACCTGGTTATCTGTCTGACCTTGTACCTGCTCTCTGTCCGCCCCCTCAGTTCCTCTTGTGGAGACCCCTTGAGATTCCAAGGATGAGGTTGAAATCTGCTGGTGACAGGGCTTTTAGTGTCACCACTCCAGTCCTTTGGAATTCGCTGCACTTCGGGGTTAAGGGGGGCCTCTACTTTAGAGGTATTCTAGTCCAGCCTTAAGGCCCTCCTACTTGCTCAGGCATTTCTGGAGTGAATGGTTAAATTATTGATCTGATTAGATTATTAATTGTATATGTTGCATCATTATGCTGGGTTGTTAATTATTTTGTATCCAATGATTCCATTTCTGGAGATGTGTTTACTGTTTGTACAGCACCCAGAGCCTCCAGGACTGGGCATTTTTAAATAAATTTTGCCTTGCCTAGCCTAAAAAAAAGCTGAACTGGGGAAACTAGTTAATTTGCAAAAACGAGGGCCACAAAGTACTTTAAAGGTGCTCCAAAAGTGGAGCCATGATACTGAGCATGCGCATATGCATATTCATATCCCAAGGGATATGAATATGCACAAGTACATGCCCATTATCACAGCTCCACTTTTGGAGTGCCTTCAAAATTATACTGCTTTCTTTCTAGTATCTGCAGATATATTTAGCTGAACTTGGGTTCAATACGTAAAGTAATGAAATCTTGGGCTCTTTTGACCAGCCAGAAACACAGCTAAAACATGGAAGGGCCAAGAGAGCGATACAAAGATTGGCATGCAAAACTGACAGTGGAGCACAGCGCAGGGAGCAGAGTGAAACGCTTAATGACCATAGCGTTTCAGGCAGGTGCTACTGTATGTAAAAGCGGCTTTAGTGGCCAAAGATATGCTGAAGTAATGGCAGCACCAGCTCTTAAGCAAAGAATCTCTGGATGTATCAAACAGCTGTAGTGCTGGGCAAAACCGTTTTTAACTGGATAGCATTACGCATACCGCTATATCAGAATTTGATGTCAATTTTCCATTCTGCTTCCAGCAACAAAGTTTATTAAAAAAACACACACACACACACACCTTTCACACCTCTGAAATTCTGATTGTGAATTCCTTAGATTCCATAACATAAAAATTGATTCCATTTCCCATTCTGAAAAACTGAATCTCACTTCATAGCTCCACTGGTAGCAGATATAACAGTTCAAGAATATGCTTAACACATCTGCGCAGCAAAAAATGCTTTTCCAAAAATGCTGGTGTCCAGCTTCAATTAATAAAAATATGTGGATGCATATTAAATATGCTTTGTGATTCCTAGTCTGTTCACTAGGAATTGTTTCATCCTAGCAAATGAGTTTTCTATGCCAAATGTAAAACAGACATCATTTTTCTTAAAAGGATGAAAAAATAAATACATTTTAAAAACACTTATAAAATACCTAAATGATGGCTGAACTAGGCATTTTTACAAGCAACTGACACTGGCAGATTTCTGGAATCTGCTACTGTTGAAAAAGGCAGGGTCAGATTGTTGTCCACCTAAAGCTGCATGGCTGCTTTAAGAAAACGTCCAGTGATGCAAGTCCTAAAGAGCCCTAGACACAGAAGGTTCCAAAAACAGCTGCTGGAGAGCAGAAATTCTCCAAAGAGGTACAGTCTGATAGAACGGACCATAAAAATACATGAATCAGCAAAGTAAATACTTTCAGCATTCAGGTGGCAAAAAAAGTCAAAAAAGAAAAATATCTGGAGTCAGTCATCCAACAGAGGTAGAGCCAATTATTCAATTGATCCCTGCAAAGCAAATGCCTTCCATGGAAGACTTAAATGTGACAGTCCATCCAGACAATGGAGGTATAGGATACAAAAAAAAACCAAGTGGAACCATCTTTCCAAGACAAAGGTGTGATTAGGGTTGCAGAAGCATTCACTGCTGTGTAGTCTTATCTTGGCAATATCTGAGAGTCAGTATCCATATCAAAAATCCCATAAGATACTAAAACAAAAACAACAACAAAAAAAGAAATAGTAAAGGACATTTAACTGGTCATACCTCTCAACTGTCCCCAATTATGAGGGACATACGTCCCTCATTTTACTCAAAATGGCTCTCCCTTAAAATTGCTCTGTCCCTCGTGGAAACAATGCTGCCCACACAGAATGTGCTGTAAATTCAGACCAGAAATTCATAACATTCAAAGATACTAAATCAAAAATAAAATTCTACTGGTAAAGACAATGGTTTCCACAGTATTCTAAGCTATTTCCATATTTGAAGATGTGTCCCTCATTAAGAGGTCCACTGTCCCTCATTTCACTGACAAAAGCTTGAGAGGTATGAACTGGATGCCCTGAAGTAAGCCAGACAAAGATAATTTTCAAGTAAACCCTTTTGAGTACTGCACAGCTCCGGTTTGAACATACACTATATGAATATATGAATTCATGTCACACATCCTTAAAACATTGATACTACTGTATATTACAGAATTCTTTATTGTTCAGTTTATATTAAAACTGATCTCCTGACCTACCCCCATCTACACTGGCTCCCTCAGCCCTGTCAAGTGGCTTCCCTGGGAATTACCCTGGCTCCGTCATCCTCTGCCACAGGAATGTGGTGGTGCCCAGTCACCAGTGCCAGGCCGTGCCATCATCCAGCTGCAGTTAGAAAGTTTTCCAACATTTTTTTCTCCCTAAGCCCACGGCATATGCAATGACACTTATTGTGTGAGCTCTGCCTCCACAAAGAAGCCCCCCCTTCCCCAGCATGTGGGGTTCCTTCCCTTGTGTCCTACTGCACTGTACCCAAATTCCTCCAGGTGGTATATGCCAAGCAAGACACATATACCCCTATCTGAACTGTCCTAGCTATGCCAAATTATCCCCCCCCCCAAGTAACCTGCATCTATTCCTGAACCCAGGTCACTAGTGCACCAGGTGGTGAGGCACCAGTGCAGCGTCCCTAGTGCACCAGGTGGTGAGGAACCAGTGCAGCATCCCACCATGCCACTGTGCTGGTTTACTATCAGATTCATCCTCCCCTTTTTCAATTTATTATTTATGTCCCCTGAATCACCGGTCTGGTCCTCCAGCTAGGAACCACCGGGCCATCCTGTGGTCCCAGCAGTCTGCCCCCACGGTACCTTGGTTTACCCTCCAGGCAGGGGAAGAGGGTGGCTGGCTGCACCCTTGGTTGTGCACCTCTTCAAGCGGTTTGCAGTGGCAGTGAAGACCCCGCCCCCAGACATACCAGGGTCCTGCCAGAGGCCAGCACCGAGGTCAAACTCCCCCAAGATTGTGGTGAGTCCCTGGCAACATCAGCACGCCCATGGGGAGACCAATGCACCTGCACTGGCAAAGCACACATCCCCTGGCTGATGTCACCCTCTTCTGATCTGTAGGTGTTCTCTACTGCCCTGTCACCTATGGTCACCCAGGTGGCAGTATCGCAGCAAGAATGGCATCCCTCACTCCCTGGAGAAGAGTGATCCATGGGATGCTTGATCCTTTCTCCAGCTGGCCCTCTGACATCCCAGGCTCGCTCCCAAACCTGGGTCGTCGACATTGCAGGCGTCTGTTCTAGTGCTGGGCCGGCCCCATTATCGGATTCTTAAGCATTTTTTACATGGCAATGGAAGCAGCACTGAGTTTGTCTGCTTCAGACCAATGGTGGGACATTACTTGAGGTCTCAGAAACCACAGGCAAAGGCCTCTGGTAGGTCAGATAGCAAACAACAGCCTTGTGGTTACCACGGGTCCCCAGAATACTGGTATCAAGAAACACTAAGTATTAGGGGAAGGAAACATTTCAGGGCTTAAAGGCAAAAGGAAACTTTATGAAATATCTGTGATATCTGCCATTTTTCTGAAATTCTTGCATCCAGATATTATTTAGTGAAAAAGGTGCATATCTAAAATATGGAAAGTGGTTTGCTTCCTACCTGCAGGTTTCCGGTTGTATTTCAAGACTTCACACAGCACCAGCTTGTTTGGGTCCTTGCGGAAAGGGTCCCTGAACATGGCAGATGGAATGAGGTACATGTCACTGTTGGAGCCTTCAGCCTGGTAGGTACTGGAGCCATCGAAGTTCCACTCTGGCAGATCTAGGTTTAAAAAGTAGGGGGTGGGGAACACAATGTAAGAGGCAGATGCATTCATCTGATAGCCAACCAGACAACCAACTCTAAAATATTTGGTGACTCAACTAATTCTAAAAAAACAACATCGGGGTTAAATTGAGCAACAGCTCACAGGAATTCCATTCCACCACCTATTAAAAACAAAAAAAGTAGGACAGTTCCTCTGCTACTCTCATCTTTCTCTAGTTACCATGACAGAAGAGTTCCACCACCTAGAAATTTAGATGTGAAAGTTCCCCCACACTTGGACAACACAGATAAAAGCAAACTATTTCAAAGCAGTACTGTATATACCCATGTAGATATCTAGTTTTCATGCTAAAAATGCCCCCCAAGAAAGGGGACTACACTTATCTGGGAGAGCAGTCTGTAGGATACAATGGTAAACCAGGTTTCCAGCCATATAACCTGATTCTGTATACAGGTCTAGTGACAAAGACACGATTCTGTGCCTAATGTTGATCACAAAATGCATTTTTCTATCCAATTTGGGCAGCAAAATTATGTCTGCAATTCTGCTGAAATGGACAAGGTAAAGTGAGTCAACTTATATAAGAGGTTGACATATAGGCAAATATCGGTAAGTCATCTTCAGTGGATCATTCACTGAAATTTGAGTGTGTATATATTATACACACACACACACACACACACACACACACACACACACACGCGCACAGCACACACACGAGAGAGAGGGAGAGAGGAGTAACTTGGTGTAATAGTTGGGGACACACAACTATAAAGGGATTTTACTGTAAGTTATTCAAGATTGCAATGATGAAATGGTGGGAGGAGGGACCTGTCCCCTCCCTAAAATTACACGCATGTGTGTGTGTGTGTTTTTAAATCTTTCTCTCTCTCTCAGCTGGGTTTGGAAGGCAGGAGCAGATGGGACATTTTAAATAAATTAGAGGGATGCTGCTCAGGTCTTTTATTTGTCTAGCATACCTCTGTTGAAATTCAGCCGATAATTTCTAGTGCAGGCCCTGTTTCCCTGACGCAACAGATTATGGACATCTACAGACTATGCAGTGTTGACTAAGTTACTTTGTCTATTACTTTTGGAAACTTGTTCCAAAAAGCTCTGTGCAGTCACTAGCAAGGATGGATAAGTACTGGAAAAAGTAATACACCTTACAGTTACAATTACTTATTTTTTTTTTTTTTTTTTTAATACAAAAGTAATACATAACTAACTGATTACACTTATTTGAAAGTAACTAGTAACTAACCTATTACTTTCAAGTAAATGTCATTTGTTGCAGTTTATTATTTTTATATTGTTTTGTATAAAAATAAAGTAACTGTAACTGTCAGGTGTATTACTTTTTCTAGTACTTCTCCATCCTTGCTAGTGACTGCATAGAGCTGCCTGGATCAAGTGTCTAAAAGAAATAGAAAGTAATAGAAAAAGTAACTTACCCAACACTGAGACTAGGAGAAATTAAATCCAGAAGTACTTTCACATTACAGGATGCATACATCTTCAATGTTGTGAAATACATATTTATGTTCCTTGCCCTTTAGAGGCAAATTGGATTCTGTTTCAAATTAAATAATGACGCACCCCCCGCCCCAGCACTGGCCCATTGGAAAATACTAATACACTGTAGCTTTCAAGTGTTTATTGGCTTCACCTTGCCAGGGCAAATGCAATTTAGCCTTTTTTTTTTTTTTTTAATTAATATATGAGAGTCTGGCTATGGGTTTGCTTACTCTGTCAGCAGCCAACTACAAGGTCTGTATCATTAGCCAGGCCCAGTACAGTGGTTAACTAGCTAACTGGGTTGACATAGAGATTATATATCATTGAACTGGATGAAATGCTGGACTAGCATGGACTGAGATAAGAACTGGACTAAGTCAATCTTCTAGGGGCATCCCCACATGCACTTCCAAGGGGATGTGGGGGAGGGGAGGGCCACGAAATCTAAGGTGTGCTTTGTCTTTTCGGCTTGCCTGTTCATGCACAAAGTGCATACAAAAGACAGTGCTTTCCCAACAGGCAAAGCATTTTTTTAATTTTTTTTATTTTTGTGAATGTATGTTAAGCAAGCAAGCAGCTACAGCATCACAGTTAATGTTTCCCGGTTTATCACAATGCTAACCCACTCAGTTGATGCTGGGTTCTCAAGGGGAGTAGTGTAACAAGCAAAATAGAATGGCACCATACCAGCCACACTCTTCGGCTCGAAGTCCAGAGTTCTGGTCTTGCAGCGAAGCCCTTCTCCAGTCCCATCAATCCAAACATACATAGCCTGCACTTTACTTCCTTGGGACAACTCCATGTAAATCTGCTTCACGACTTTGCTTAGCTTGGAACTGCTGGAGGTAGCCATCTTTGCCTTCCAAGCTAGTAGAACAAAACAGGAGACAGAAGTCATTTAGGTACAAGCAATCTTCAGCAATATTAATGCATGTTACTGTGCCACTGAGGCACCAAATCACCGTGGGGCAAATAAGGATCGCTGAACCTCTAAAGGCTCTGAAAGGTTCTAATTAGCCATGGGGTTGTTCGTTGCCAGCTGTCTGAGGTGGGAGGTAATACTGCTATTCTTTTGCACATCACAAATTGTCTGTCTATGACACTAGTAAAGCTAAGACTATCCAGGGCGAACAAAAAACTTTTTTGGAAAACAGACTTTCAGATTTGTAAGGGCCTTCCTCCCCTTTGGGTTGCACTGTTCCTGTACCAGCTGCACTCACTCATACCTTTTTGTATGCAATTATCTAGTTAAAAACAAGTTCTAATGCTTATCTGAACTTTGTTAAACTTTTTTTAGTTTTTTCTAAAATACTTACATAAATGACAGAGTAGGAAAATGGTGCCAAACTGAGTGGCACTCAATATGCTTCGATCCTTTTCAAAATACTACCCCTACTCTATCTGTCCAGACTCTGTCAGTCTTCTTTTCAGTAGTAGGCCTCCATCAATGTCCATCAGAACTGTTAGAACATCGATTAGGCAGGCTAACAGTTCTGTCTTGAGGCCAACAGTCCTGTCTTGCCAATCTACATTTTGGCAAAATTTGTATATAAAAAACACGCATTTTTTTGTATATGTAAATTACCACAAATTGTGTTTATTTGTAGATGATCTTTTGATAATAGGGGCAAGGGAACCTCAGACCCAACAGGAAAGGTGGAGTATGCATCTGACAGTGCCCACTTAAACATCTGGCCCTTAAGACACCCTGTGAACAGGAACTTTCAAGATAACCTTATCTCACTGAGTTCTCCTTCCTTTTTCTGTCTCTCGAATCATCCCTCCCCCCACACACACACACACACACACACACACACTTGTCAACTTGCTGTGAGCATATTCAGCACCACATTTATTTGCATCACAATCTGAGTGTAAGGAAAAACTCAGACTGGTTTCTTCTGATAACAAAACCGCACTGGAAGTTTCTGAATTTATTCAAACTCATGTAGTCTGTGTGTGCTATTGGAATAAATTGATTAGAAGCAGATACATGCAAGATATTTTTGTTGCCTAAGTGAGTAGAGGTGAAATAATGTAAATTGCAGATCAGAAAGAAGAGGAATATGCAGGATGCATAAATGATACAGGAGTGCAGACACGTTTCAGTTTGTGTGGTTTCTGTACACATTCAGTCAATAGCCTCACACTCAGTACAAAGCACTGTGGATATGCAATTGTGTGTGTGTGTGTGTGTGTATATATATATATATGTATATGGAGAAGGGAGTAAGCCGACTAAAAAATGTTTCAACTGGTACAACATCTACATTCTTCTTGCCACCTCACTTCTTATCTCACACACTATCTGCACAAGAGTGAAGAAAGCAGATGTTAGGTTTCTGTAAACCCACATGCAATCAAATATCACAAAAGCACCACGGGTATGCAAGTCCATGTGTGTAGGGGATGAGCTGTGTAGAAAATGTCTAAATTGTCCTATTAACATTCCCAGGAATAAGATGGAGAGTGCATGAATGAGGAAACAAAGTGTAGAAGTCTACACCATGTTGCTGTAGTTTTATCTGGCTAAGTGCACTACACATCTAGACACACAGGGCTGCACCACTGTTTTCTCATCTTCAGCAAAATGGTGAAATCATAGAAAAAGTAACTATTAACTGCACCCATACTTTTGATTCTATAGACATCTTAACCTCAGTTCCTCAAGGATGGGCAGATACTGTTGATTCAGCTTCCCCACAGCAGCTAACTGAAGTATTTGTATTGTTGTAATGAGTGGAAGGAGATGAAGTAATTTGAAGGATAATCAGAAAGAATAATAATATTTAGGATGCAGATATGACAAGGTGATAGATGCTTTCCAATGTGTTTAATTTCTATAACTACACATGCAATCAAAAGCCTTATTATACCCTGCACAAAGTATTTGTGTGTGTGTGTGTTGGTAAGCTGACTAGAAAAATGTTTCAACTGGTACAACATTCTGCTTGCCATCTCACTACTCAGACCGCATCACAGCTGACTCACACACACAATAAATGTAACATTAATCCTTATAATCTGCACGAGTATGCAGGATTACATGAGGCAATGCAAGTATAGTTTGCAGGGCTGACCCCAGACATCTCTCAACTGCTATAAATTTCACATAGTGCTACAATTTTTCACACTCAAATTTACCCTTGCTCCGCATAGGTTTACTGATGTTCTTAATATTAGAGCCATTTCTGGACACACAAACTATTAAAATCATTGAACTAAGTTGACAGAAACATACCTCATCACTAACTATATGGGGCCCACTATTTGTAGACATATTATTGTAAGATATGAAAGTGCTACACATTTTGGTCATTTGCCATGATTTTTGAAGGCCAGTGCTATGATTTTCAATGCTGGGAGGTATGATCCCAGACCTTTAGAAATGATTCAAACTTTTGAAACTATATTTTTTGCAGGAGCACTGCCACCAAGTATTGCCAATAGGATGGTCGCAACACAGTCAGCGCTCTTACTAAGGGTACGCAAGGTGTATACTTGTGTATGCCTGCAGGCAGCCATGATAGCTTGCCACCTAACACACACACACTAAAAACAATCCCCTGGTTGGTCATTCTGACCAGCAAAATATGTACTTATGTAGTGTGGTGATTAAAAACCCATCCTGATGGATAAATGTTCAAAACACTAATAAAATTAACTGGAGATGATGCGCACATGATATTTCTGGGCCTACTCCTAATCTTTTAATCCCACTCAAAACTCAATCAGTCCAGAAGGAAGGAAGAAAAACATGGCTTATGTCTTCTTGGGTCCAGGGCCCAGTGCCCAGAAAACACAAAGTACCCTTGTCCATCTTTCAGTTATGTGTGGTGTGCTGTGCAGTGTCTTGAACACACAAAAATGTGGCTTGAACTGCGAAACCAACAGCAGCTTCCATCTTCTGGATATACACAGCTTCACAATGGAGTTCACAATAAACTTCACTTAATCTTTGTGTTGGATCAAGTCCCTTTGAGTGCATTTAAAAACAAAAAATTACCAGATGGTAGATGTCCATGTGAGGCCAACTTATAAAAAAAAGGTTATCAGTTCACTAGGTTAAGATGCGAGTTGAACTTCCAAACTGTTCCATAGTGTTACAGCAGCTCAGAGTTTTCTACAGCAGTATCTCCAGGCTCTTGATCAAATTTTCTTTCAGTTCTGCTACAAAGTCAGCTAGGTCTGTCTCTCCCTCGTCGAATGGGTTGAGTTAATCATTATGACCAGGCTTACTGAACTTACAGCCCGATATGATTGTGGGCATTCTGACCAAAAAGTAGGAAGCATGGGAGAGGTCCTAGTCTAACACACTACAAAAAAATATTTTTTTGGGGGAATGGGGGATGTTAAAAACAAAAATGTCAACATGCAGTCAAAGTAATTGCAAAGCATAACCACTAAGCCTGCTGACCTGGTGAGAAATATTGCATTGATCTGCACTTCCTGAAAAGTCTAATCAAGAAGATGATGTCACAGTGGACTGTGCTGGGCAGAAGCAGCTGCTGAGAGTGTATGCTACAGCTGGGTTTAACATATGCATGATAAACCAGCTTAGAGAAACATTCCCAATCTAGAATTCACTTTATCAAAAATAATAATAATAAAATCAAATGCAATGTCTTAATAATGAAAGCTTAAAGTGCTGGACAACTGAACATATATGCCAGTCAGTGATTTGAGAATTAATGACTTTTCCCCAGGCTGACATCTTCTTCTGGATCAAGTAGGAGGGTAGGAATGTCAGCTTATAAGTCTGTTGTATTCTAAATCAATGCAGTATATTGGGTATTGTGTACAGACCATGTGCCATACCAATCAAAGCCTTTATTTAACCAGGCGATCACCATTGAGCAAGCTCATTTTCGAGGTGGACCTGGGTTTGTTAACAAGGAACAAGGGACAATATACATGGGATGTAACACACAAGAATAGTAATAATACAAATAAAGTGAGATACAATAATACAGTATATACAAAGTATCAGCAGGTAGCATTGACAGTAGTATATGTTTGTAACAGAAGATACAGCTAGTTTTGGGTAGGACACAATTTTTCATAAAAGTAAAGAAATATACATATCAGGTACACAGAACAGAAATAAACCTAATATAAAAAGATATATAGTGATCCAGTACGGAACCAGGGTCAAAGGAATGTGGAAGGGACAGATTTGGGGGTAGAAAAAGGGGAGAGGGAAGAGTCGATTATAGATGTGATCAGTCTTATCAGTAGTAATTAGAGTGTGCTTGGACTTATAGGAGTCGCTATTTAGGGTAGACAGGCACAGGACTCCTTATTATGATGTAGATAAGAGATTTAAAAGCTGCTAGGCTGATGGGGTGAGTTAATTTCAAAGTTTTTTGCAGCTTGTTCCACAGTTGAGGGAGCACAAAGCTGATGGCTGCTCTGCCAATGCGAGATTTTGCTTTGTAAACATAAAGGTAGATGTATGAGGTGCTTCTCAGGTCATACTTCCCCAGAGTGCACAAAGGTAAACAGAGAGATATACTGCGGCAGTTTATTTGAGGTAGCTTTGTATGTCCAAACTGCAGCATTTTTTGTTTGCCATCTGTAAGCAAGGGATGACCAACCCACTGCCATGTACAATGCACAGTGGTGGGTTGAGTATGGAAGACCCGTGACAAATCTTATGGCTCTGTGATAAAGCGTATCGAGTTTGGCTAGGGTACCTGCAGGTCCCTGACTATATACAAAGTCTGCGTAATCCAATAGGAAAAGAAAGGTAGTTTGAACCAGTTTCAGTTTAGCGTCTCTTGTGAGGAGATTATTAATCCTAAAGAACAGACCAAGTCTTTGTCTAAATTTCTTTGCGAGTTCTTCTAAGTGATCTGTGAAAGTAAGTCTATGGTCTAACCAGACCCCCAGGTACTTGAACTTTGGTACGTAGTTCAACTGCTCACCTAGAATGATAGTGATCTGCAGGAGTGTCCCAGCAATTGCAGGATTTTTGAAGGGGCAAGATGAACATTGCTTTGTTTTTTTTTTTGCATTTAAGAGCAGTTTCTGGTTTATAAGCTGATGTTGCAGCAGATTAAATTCATTTTGAAGGGCTTTACAGGCCGCTTCAGGTGTGGAGCTACTAGCACAGAGTACCATATCATCCCCGAATAGGTGTATTTGTGCTTCTTTGATGGGGGCATCTACGTTGTTAATATAAATGGTGAAGAGCAAAGGACCAAGAATGGAACCTTGCTGTACACCCCTCAATAGGTGTTTTGGTGGAGAAACTTCCCCCTTCTGCCTTTACTTGTTGAAGTCATCCTGAGAGGTAGTTGGAGAACCATTTAAGGGATAGGGAATCCAAACCAATGTTCTGGAGGGACGACAGAAGCAGCCTGATCAACGGTATCGAACGCCTTGCTTGGGTCCAAGAAAATTGCACAAAGTTTTGTCTAATTCAAGCTGCCAGTCGTTTGTCACCTTGCCTAGAGCAGAGATTGTACTGTGCTGTGCTCTAAAACTGGATTGTAATGGGTTGAGCAACTCTTCTGATTCCAGGTACTTCTGAAGCTGGGAGTTCACTATTTTCTCCAGCATCTAACAGGATTGGAAGTAGAGAGATTGGCCTGTAGTTATTGAGGTCACTATGATCTCCTGGCTTAAACAAAGGGACCACAAGTGCATTTTTCCAAATGGGTGGTAAGTCACCCTGGGACAAGGATAAGTTGAAGAGATGAGTAATTGGGACTGTGAGGACACGGTAGCCAACCTTTAAGAAGTACGGGTCAATGAGGTCAGCCCCAGCACTTTTCCTAGTGTCCAGCTGAAGGAGAAGATCTTCGACTTCTTTCAGGGAGGTAGACTGCAGAGAGAAGGATGGACTGGGGATGGGTTTTTCTTGTGTATCCAATCTAAGTTGTTGGCAGAGGATATTCGTGGAAGAGGAGTCAAAGGCTAGCCCTGCAGTGGCAAAATGATTGAGAGCATCGAGGATAGACAGTCAGTCGGAGATGACAGTATTGTCGATCAATAATTTAGTAGGTAGGGAATTTACAGTGGTGTGACCTTCAATGTCTTTGATAGTCTTCCAGAATTTGGAGGCATTTCTTGAGGAGCTCTCCAGCTGAGAGTGGTAGAAATTAGCTTTGGCTTCTCTGACCATTTTGGTGCAGAGGTTCCTTGTCCTCCGGAAAGGATTCCAGTCATTTATTAAATTAGTTTTCCTAGCAGTTCTCCAGAGTACATCCCTACTCTGCAAAGCATCTTTCAGGTCTTCTGTAAACCTATTAGAACATGCAATTAATATCCCTGCCTAGGTAAAATTAACATTGCAATCCAGGGTTTACTTTGACCACCCATGGAATAGGTTGGTCCTCATGCCTTAATTAGCCTGCACCAATGGGTGTGCATCATCCACTGGCTCTTTGCTCCTTCCTTACACAAGTACAGTAATAGAGTTCTGTAGTGCTGGAAAGGATTTCATAAAGGTACTATATGGGCTGGATAAATACATTTTCCTGGCAAAAGTTCCAGTTTTAATAAAATTGCTGTTAATGGGTGGGCTGGGGGGGACTAAACTCACAGGTTCTCAGATCAACTGCAAACTTCTTTTCATATAAATGGCAATTTTCACCAAGTGCTGGCATTTTGCAATAAAATCATCAAATTAGAGGCCGCATGGTCCGGTGGCTAGAACTTAAAGACTGGGAACTGGATGGCACATGTCTGAATCCCATCACTGGCACCACTTAGGCCCTGTCCACACTATCAGTGCTTTTGGAAACCATTCTGAAAAACATTGTATAATGGTTTTCAGAACAGTTGTCCATCCATCCACACTAGCATCCTACTTTAGAGGATGCACGTTGGGAGTTCCCTGGCATACTTGTAGCAGTCCCGCAAAGCACTGCGGGCACCTGATGCATGCCAGGATACTCGGAAATGGGCATGTTAACCAACTGGGCTAAAAATAGCACAGATAGATTCAGGATCCCATGGCGAGGACAGGGATGTAAGTATTACTATCCCCCTTTCTTTTGGGAAGCCAACATTTATCAAGACAGCCCACAGAAGCTGCCCTAAACCGCTTTACAGTACGGTTTGTATCCACACCACTGTTAAACTGTTTAAGGCAGCTGTGTTGGGCTGAAACCGTGCTAGAAACCTGCTCTGATCAGGTTTCAAGCACTGTTTCTTAAACCGCTTCAGAGCACGGTAAAAGCATACTGTAGTGTGGATGTGAACCATGTTTCCAGGATTTGAAATGTTACAGACTACCTGCAACATTACAGAACCCCTAGTGTGGACAGGGCCTTACACACTGGGTGATCCTTAGCAAGTAATTTAACCTCTCAGTTCTTCTGTCCACTCAGCAGTACAAATGGGTATTACTGTAGCAGAAGCCCAGTAAAAATGAGGTAGTGCACCTCAGCAGGGCTATTCTAGGTAAACATACTGTGTAAAAAAAAAAAAAAAAAATTATATCTATCTATCTATATCTATCGCACCAGTCAATTTCATCCATCCCTTCCCCACTTAGCGTATGGGGGTAGACAGAAGTACCATTATGGCTGGCCTCTCTCCCTCCCCCACCCCCAATTAGGTCATCTGGACAATACATAGAACAGCCTCCACTTCACCATCTGAAATGCCTATTCTGAAAACAGGAATTTTGATCTTCTGATATGCCATAGCTATTCTATTTTGTAAAACACAAACAATTAGAAACACTCTTGGATTTCTACAGCCCCCACCAGACACACACACACACACACACACACAATTTCTAGAGTGAACTGCAGGAACAAACCCAGTGACCCTGGTTATCAAACCTAACTGGATGAAATACTGTGAGAGTGTGCGTGTGACAGAGGACAAAGACCATTTAAATGGTCTGTACTGTTTCTCATTGCAGTGGCATTAGGTGGCTGCTGCACTAGGTGTCCAACAGGCTCAGCCTGAGTGGCCATCAGAATATAACAAACAACTCCCACAAGTTGATCACTAAAACGATGTTTTAATTTCTTGAGAAAAAAAATACTACATACAAAAATATTCCCAGACCCAACAGCATATTTTCACCAAAGATCAGCCAAGCTGAAATGCCTGGCTGCAGATCCCATGCTAAGCAGCAGCTTTGATGTTCTTTCAAAAGGCAAGGGAGCAGGAGGTCACTTCCACACAAATGGAAGGGCACAGGGTCCTACTGAGACTGCCGTTACGGGGGAGAGGGGTTGGGGTCTGCAAAGAAGTCATTAGTCATTTCAAGGCAAAGTTTACGTGTGCTCCGTTTTTTTATTCCACTGCTCCAGTTTCGGGGGCGAGGATCAACCCCAACACCCCCATACCTCCATGCATGGAAATCTGCAACTGTTCGGGCTCTCAGAACGGATTCGGATAATCTTAATCGTTTTTCCACATGTGACCAGCAGCAAGCTCAGAGGGAGAGCCAGTCCCCCTACTGCCCGGCTCTCGGGATATGGAACTTGTTTACCAGCAAGCTGCGACAACAATGGACAGCGCTCCCGCAAGGACCCCCTTCATAATAAATGCATAGCAAGCACATCAGGACTATAACAAAGTACTGACAACACAAGAGATATACCGAAAGCAAAGTTGTGTACCACATAATAAGTAGCGTGACGCTAATAGAGTATTATAAACTGGAAGATGCAACTCACGATCGACCTACAAAAGCACCCCCGTCTATTCTTTGGGGGACAAAAGGGTAATTTGTTACCACAGAAGGCATTTCATCACAAACTCCACCACTGCAGATGGAGACATATCAGCAAGACAAAGTTGGAATATTTCATTTCATAAAAAAAAAAAAACACAACACCCTTACACAAAAACAGGTAGCGCAGCAGTGTGGAGTCTTGGTTAGAGCACCGTCCCGCAACACAATACCAAGGTTCAAATCCCACCATAACCACTAGCTCGCGGAATACCCCATCCCACAGCAAGTGATTTAATCCCTGCCTGCTTAAAAAAAAAATCAGCGAAAGACTGTTTCACCTAATAGCTGGTCTAGCCCGTATAATTAAATTGTTAAAGAAACATAAGTTCTGACTAGTGGTGCAGACGACTGCATTACCTGGCTGTGAGCAGTAGAGAGGCTGATGAGAAGGAGACAGAAGAGGTGGTGATGGTGAGGTGAGGGCAGGTTGCCGTAGGGCTTCTCAATTTCAGGTCGGTTTTTTGCTCGGCTCTATCATGCTCTCGCTGACTGCCAGCCGCTGCCAGCCTTGCTCCTTTATACCCCTGGTCCAGCACATCCTTTGCTCCCCACCTCCTTGCGATTGGCCAGCCTGGAACGTGATTCCGTCGTGCTCAGGTGATGGAAATCTTGCCATTGGACAAACAGCACAAACGTGAGGAGAGAGGAACACCCGAGGAGGGGAAAGGGACTTCGTCTCCTCCTCTTTCTGGCACAAAAGGAGGCTGAAGGAAGGGAGCGAGTCAATGATCCATCGAGATAAATGTGACAGGTAGAGGAGAGATGGGGGTACTTCAGTGTGCGGGAAGGGACCCAAGGGAAAACCCAAGGGCTCAGCAGCACTGCATGGCTTAATATTTACCGAAGAATCTATTCAGCTATGTTTGAGATTTACAATGAATGGAACGAAAACCAGATAAGTGGGGGTGTCGAAAACAGGAAACTTCTCTTTGTGTTCAGCTCCCCCACACACACACACACACACATCAACGCGACAGTAGGAGTAACATCATCATGCGTACTTGGTGGTTATCCGGGCAACTGGGCAGTGTGTATATGTGTTTTATCCCAACAAAGAAGTCATCGGTACCTTATTTGACCTTTTCTTCACGAACTGAAAAAAAAAATCTGCGATTCTCGGCGATTTCCCTTCTCTCTCTCCTGCAGTTGCACTTGCTACTTATCCCCGGTCCACTAATCTCTATCCGCACTAGCCCCTTTTCCTTCTCTCCCATACTTCCCGTTCTGTAGTTGACTAGCCCCCATTCACCCTGCTTCAGTTGCCTACTGTAGGTTGCTTAGTTATGATACTTGTTCTTAGTTACTTTATCTACAATGTATTTTTTATTTGTATGTATTTTTACTCTTCATTTTGTAATTAATTTTTTGTTGTTGATTTCTTTATTGCCCTCTTCGCCCCCATGACACATCTGAAAACCAGCTGTTATCAGCTCAGTATGTCTTTCCTGGTGACACTTTGAAATAAATTAGTAAAGACGCTTATGGCTAGGAGGAAAAAAAACTACTAAGAAGGAAGCAGCGGACCTTGTTTGGGTGTCTGACTTTTGTTGAAGAGTGATGCAGAAAAGCTAAAAAAAAAACGTGACGGGGGGGGGGGGGCACTGGAGTCATCCGCTCACAGAACAGATAATATAACCCACAGACCTTTGCTTAATCAGCAGCAGCACGTTGGGCAGAATCAGCTCTAAAAGCATGTTTATGCAGCTCTCTGGGTGAAATGTCAATGGGTTTAAATGGGTGCTCTTTGGTCTATTTCTTAAAAGGCAAGAGTGCCCTCTGTTGTCCTCTTTCTTCATTTCTTTTTGTTTAAACTCACAAGCAAATTCTAGTTTGACTACTGGAGGTTCCATTCTTCACTATTCCATGGCAGTGTGGAGTTACACTAGATTAGTAAATATCAATGAAACCACATCCATGGCGACAGCAAGAATAGCTCCTTGGATGACTGATGGGTAGGGAACAGATGGGTGGCAGTCTGGCATGGAATGGTAGGTGTCTGACATAACAGGAACAAAAAATGGTCAGATTTATTCTGCCATGTTGCCCCACCAACCATGTGTGCATTGGGGGATGGAGTCCTCCTCCACGCAATGCAAATCAATCATTTATTTATTAATCATTGCAATTCCTGACCAGAAAGTTCAAGTTTATTTCATCAGGAAAGCTCTATTGAGCAAGCTCATTTACAAGGAGGTCCTGCAACAAGCAAGACAGAAACAGCAAAACAGTATGTACATATGATAATAACAATACATGTGAAGCAATAATACAACAGTCAAGGTGCAGGGGTGAGAGAAATAACTTGTGAGAAGCATAAGACACAGATTTCATAACAGACACTTACTTCTTGAAGTGAGCAAAAACAGGAGGAAGAAGGGACCTCCATAGTTCTCGAGAAGTGGCTGCAAAGGTAAAGGCTAAAAGGGCAGCATTCAGGAGGCACAAAGAGATGCAGAAGGCAGAGGATAGGGAGGTGTACAAGGGAAAACAGAGGGAAGTATGGAAAGCAGTGAGGGGCACAGAGGCATAAACTGAGAAAAGGCTAGCCAAAGGGTTAACTAGGGGGACAAGGCCATTTTTAAATACGTAAGTGAAAAGATGAAGACATGGGAGGGCTTGTGAGGTTAAGAAGGGCAGGGGGAGACAGCACAGAGGAGGAGCAGGAAAAAGCAGGTATCCTAAACAATTAGTTCCGTTCAGTCTTCACAGTGGAAGGAGAGGATGATGGACCACATAAAAGCATCAGGAATATTGGGGGGGGGGGGGAACAAGTCTATTCACATAGGAAAGAGTCCTAGGACGACTTGTGAATCTGGAAGTGGATAGGCAGTGGGGCTGGATGAGGTACACCCAATGGTCCAGAGGGAGCTTGGGAGGTACTGGTTGACCTTTGTGACACATCTATTCAACAACTCATTGGAAACAGGAGGGATTTCAGAGGACTGGAGGAGGGCATATGTAGTCCCACTTCATAAAAGTAGAAGCAGGGTGGAGGCTGGCAATGATAGGCTGGTCAATGTGACTTCATACATGGGGAAGTTAACAGACACACTTAAAGGCTAGTGGAGTCTTTTGAATCCAGTAGGTTACAAAACTGGAGTAAGCATGCCTTCATGGGAGAGTGGAGATCATCTCAGATTAACCAGATTGATTTCTTCAACTGGCTGACCAGGGAAATAGATCATGGTGGGTGGTGGATGTGGCCTAATTAGACTGCAGTAAGGCATTCAACACTGTACCACATAGGAGGCTCATAAAGAAACTGGGCAATTTGGGGGTGGAATCCAAGGTGTTAAAATGGGTATGCAACTGGTTGGACAAGTGACAGAGGGTGGTGGTAAATGGCATTCACTTTAGGGAGAGGAGAGTGGCCTGCAGGGTACTTCAGAGTTCAGAAATTAGACCAATTATTTTTCATGTCTTTATATGTGACATTGCGGAACAGCTGGGAGTGAAAGTATGCCTCTTTGCAGATGACACCAAAAACTACAATGGGTAGACACTACAGAGGGGGTGGAAAGGATAAGTAAGGACCTGAGAAAACTCAAGCAGTGGTCAAAGGTTTGGCAATTGGGTTTCAGTGTGAAAAAGTGTAAAATCATGCACCAAGGGCACAGAAACCCAGCCACAGGGCATAAAATGAGGGAAGTGGTATTGACAGTGACTAAACAGCAAAGGAACCTTGGGGTTATTATAGCTGATGACCTCAAGGCAGTGAGGCAATGCGAAAAGGCAGTAAACAGGTCCAACTGGATGCTGGGGTGCATAGGGAGGGTGAGCACCAGCAGGAGAGAGGTGACATTACAACTATATGGATCATTGGTGGGATCCCATCTGGACTACTGTGTCCAGTTCTGGAGTGCACATCTCTGAAAAGATGTAGACAGGGTAGTGGTGGTCCAGAGGAGGGCAACCAAAGTGGTCCATCGACTGCATCATATGCCCTATGAGGAGAGGCTGAGGGATCTCAAAATGTACACCCTGGAAGGGGGCATGATACAGATCTATAACTACCTTACTGGCGTGAATAAGGTACAGGAGGAATACTTTTTCAGACGTGAAGGTACGCAGGATTAGGGATGTGAGGTAGTACTTCTTCACTGAAGGAGTGGTGGATAACGAACAGTCTTCTACTGGAGGTGGTGGAGGCAAAAATAGTGGTATGCTTCAAGCATGCATGAGATAAGCGCGAAGGAATCATGATAGAAAAGTAGGGGAGGAGTAACGGAGATCAGGCAGGGTCCACGGTGACAGAATAGGCAGGGAGAAAATGAGCAGATTGGGCGGGCAAAGTGGTCTTTATTCATGGGCAGGTGGGAGGAGGAAGGCCTAAATCTGGAAAACAGCCCACAAACACAAACTAAATTACTGTAAATGTTAGTGGAGATATGAAAACAATGTAGTCTGTGTGTAGGATGGGACATCTGAGGGAGCTACAGATTTTGTGGAATGGCTCAACCAAAGTGACAGAAATCTTAAATTTACTAGCACACATAGTCATGAAAGTCTGAACTTTCTCAATGTTACCTTTAGTATCAAGGACATTGCTTTTATCAGCAAAGACTATCGTAATTCTACGGCCACAAGCAGCCTATTATGGGCTGACAGTGGCCACCAGAAAAGCCTTATTCAAGGAGAAACTGCTCTGATGTAGCTGGTTTAAAAGTTGAAGCAGAATCATATGACTAAGCTACTAATGGTAGATGCTATATACCTAGGACTAAGCTACAACTGGTAGCTGCTATATACCTAATGGAACAAATGTAATTTGCAATGTAATTTTGGATAATTATGTTCATTGTACAGCCTGTTGTATGGTCATGCTTCCTGCTGAAAGTTGTAATTTTACTGTATATAAGACTGTGTAACCAGTATGTAATGTAAATAATGGATAATTGTCCACAATGTACAACCTGGATGCTATCATGACAATGCTACCTGTGTGCAGCTGCACTTTACTGTTTGTAACTAACTGTAATATATGAAGTTAAGGTCGAATATCTGTATGTTTTCTGATGTAGAGCCTTTGTAAATGAGTCTCTGACTCAAAGGTATGCAATTCTGATACAATAAATAAATAAAAAATATAGAGAGGATATTCAAGACAATATCGAAAAAGGGCATATCAGGAAGCACCCAACACAGAAAGAGCAGATTTCCTCAAACCTAAGAATTAGAATAGTAGGCATGACAAAAAAATTTTTGTCACTGAATATAGCCCAATGGCAAGCAAAGCTGGAGGTATAATATACACATTCTGGCCAGTACTGAACAGTGATGTCCAACTGAGTGTGGCAGTGGGTGAAAGACCTATGGTCTCTTTTAAGAGAGTGAAACATTTATGTGATTTAGTGCACAGCCAATTTGTGAGGTCTGGCCAGCACCCTAAACATCTTACATGGCTTCCACCCCAGTCAACCAGCATGCACAAATGTGGCAGTTGTTCAGCATGCCAATTTTGTCATCAAACTATGACATTCAGTTTGCCCGAGCTGTCTAGGATGGTAGAGAGTTGGGAGTTTATTAGCTGTACCATGAGTTTCGTGGCACATGTTCTTTGGTGTGAGTGTAATGCCCTTTATGTTGGTCAAACTATTTGCCCTTTGAAAGAAAGGTTCTTGAACATGAGCGCTGAATTAAGAATGCAACTTTGAAAAATGAAACAGCAACCCAAAACTAAGCACTTAAACTTATTGGTCTTGATCATATCAGTGTGAACAAAAGTGGTAGGGACAGCCTTAAAGGGGAACTGTCATCAACAATATTTCTTGACGTCTGAAAGCCCATGACAAGCTAATTTGATTGAGCTATTGTGTTAATCTGTGAATCTTTGCAGTCCAGAGTTATTCATATGTAAATCACCCTGTAATTAAGGGCTGGTGGCAGCCATATGTTTTGGGCTCCTGACAGGAAATTATGTCACCAAGGGTCTAGGTTCTCCTTTGACAGTATTTAATCCAACAGGTTAAATAGGAAATAGACTGTTTTATTAAGTGTGTTTTAAGGTGTTATTACAATGCTTCCTACATCTATAATAACCGTTTTGCATGTGCATTGAAACTAATGAGTTGCCACCTTTACATTTCAAACTGTTAGTAAAACATTCCATCTTCAGAATTGCTTTAATCTCTAGGCTATACTACCAGTGCCAGCTGATCATCAAAAACTACACATCTCAAGGCTGGCTCTGTGGTGCCAACAGGTATTGGGGCCCCATATCAGGATTTCTAAACCCTGGCTGTGTTCACGTCAGTACAGGTTTGTAGCTCAGTACGCTTAACCACTGTGCTATACTGCCTCCTAATAATCCAATAGAATTCTGGTAATGGTAAAAACTCCCATTCCATCCAAAGTATTTCAGTAAGAAACTGTTATAATTTTAACTTCATCAAAAGAAGTAAAATACTCTTTAATAGCGGCCAGCCTGGTGGTGCAGAGAGCTGAGGTGCTGGCTCCTTATCTTGAGCTATGCCAACAACCCGGGTTTGGGACTGACCTCGGGTCACCAGAGAGCAGGTTTGTGGGGGGGTTGGAATGGGATTGAGCTGTGACTCTCCCCTCCAAAGGGGTGGATGCCCACTCTGCTGTAGTCCTGCTTCCACTGGGAGGAGGTCTGGTGGGCAGCACAGGCAGCTGGAGCGGCAATGCAAGTCTGGGGAGGGATAGATAGGGCCACTGGATCCTGGTTTGTGTGTACATGCACATGTATGCCATCACCCCGAGGGGAAGGGGGAGAAAGAAAATTGAAAAATACCATAAATTACAAATAAAAAAAATACTTTTTAATTAAAGGTGATCATGTTTTACATACAGATAAAGACACATTTATCTCCAGTTATAACCTCCAGGTTGATATTTGTGGTTACAACCAGGAGGTTGTAATCAACACCTGTCAATCAAGCGTCACCACAGAAATCTAACTGGTGTGTAGTTTCACTGTAGGAGGGCTGAACATCTTGCCCAATATGGCGGCTCCATTACCGAGCACCGGTACCAGCACTCAAGCTTTGCCACACACTGTTAAAACAAGTAAGATCTGAAATATTTTTAAATATCTATCTAGTTGATCCTGCCTTGAAAATGAAAAAAATCAATCTGGTTGATCCTGCTGCTCATATCCTTCGAGCGTGTCTTACACTATGCAGCAATGCTGACGGACCGCAACTTTCCAGAATGTCATTACCACTGTAATATAAGGAAAAAAGAAAAGAAAAAAACAAAAGGGAGAGACAGGCTGTGTGAGCCTCTATCTCTGACAGAAGTGCTGCACTAACTGAACTGTGCTGAAAGGGAAAAAAATATCACCATTAATTAAATAAAATAATGTGTGTGTGTGTGTGTGTGTGTGTGAAAAACCCAGAATTTTACACTTACACTCGATGTGTGATGCTTTTATAAACCAGTCAGGGTTTATGTTGCATCCCACACCTTGGGTTTCTGTAAAATTCTGGTTACATGCACACACCCATATATTATTCTATATTTCAATAATACATTTCAGGTTATGCATGTTTTAACAATGTTGTCCATCTATGTGTTTTTGCCATTAATAAACAAATAATTGTGTCCTATTTTTTTCTTTTCAAGTCAAATCTGGATAGAAAGAGTATATTTTCAGAATCTTAACAAGTGCTCATCATCATTGTACGGGGATTACTTCAGGTATAAGGCGTATAGTTTACCCCACTTCTGATTGAAAGAGGCCGTGCGATTTCCGGAACTGGCTATTAATCTCTCTGTATTAAAACAGAGGGACATTTCTTTGAACCATTCTGAATATGTGATGGAATTTTGATCCATCCAATGCCTAAGGACCAGTTTTTTGACTACTATAGAGATTAAAGCCATATGGTACCTATGTTCCTTAACCTCGATGTTAGAGTACATCCATAGTATATATATTTCTTTGGTAAAAAGATCTTTTAACCCAAGAAGTGGGTCTAGGTTAACTTGTATTGCATTCCATAGAGATGCCACCCTATCACAATACCAAAATATATGCATCAGGTTCCCTTCAGTTACTCCACACCGAGTACAGTTGGATGATTTAAGTTTACCAAATTTAACCAGTTTGATTGGTGTGTAGTACAGGTTGTTCAGAATATGGTACTGAGTTAATCTGTGACTGTCCTGGGAAAGGTACCTGTGTGTGTCCTTCCAGATCAGACTCCAGGGTAGAGGAGAGTCAGGTATGAGAGGCGCCCAGATTTTAGAACCCTCCAGGGCATTGGGAAACATGACGTCCAGTAGGAAGGCATAGATTCTGGCAATACCATGGGATTTGGCTATAGATTCTTGGATCCTTTACAGAAAGGGCCTTGTTTTAGATGGTATAGATACAGTCCCAAATAACTTAACTATTAGATGTCTCAATTGGAAAACCCTGAAAACATGTTTCTGGGAAATATTTAAAGTGGTTAAGATATCTGCGGAGGATAGGAGCGAGCCCTGAGAATATAGGGTTTCCACTGATGAGTCCCGAATTTGTGGGAGCCAATCAGAGGTCAGTGGGGTGCCCCCTATTTTAATGTTGGGATTTTGGTTTAAGTGAGACAGTCTCTTACTCAGCCCCTGGTATTCCACTGGATCCCCCCCCCCCAATCTTCCACTGACAGTCCACATCCTTGGCAATCCAGTGTTGCCCCATTCTCCACTGCTTATTTTGAGTGGTTTTCACAGATTTTCTGAAACTGTCTTCCACACTGGGGAGGGGGCACAGGAGGCTGCAATAAAGCAGCCAAGGGCTACCACATGTCTATGAATGGCCCTGTGGATCACTGGCATTTGAGCCCCCACCACTATTGCCCCATGACTGCAATGATTTATGCAGCTGTGCAGGAAGGAGTTGTGACCCCATTTAGCATAGCTCCACGAGGTTGCAAAGTGACTTATGGCAATGAAGAATAGAGGTAGGCAAACCAAGGCTGGCTCAAGCACTGTGCTGGGCTCTGGCTGGGCTCAACCCCTATGAGCAATAAAGAATCAAGGACAAGCCAAGCCAGTTATGACCAAGTCCAGCATTTCTGCCAGACAGAGAAGGGAGTTCAGTGGTGGGAGTTTTCGACTCTTTTCATGCAAATCAAGAGGGACACTGATGGTATTGTAGAGAACAGCATGCAGGAGTCCTGGCTTGCCTCATGATTTGGCTCATACACTCAAGCCAGACCTTTGTCTCGGCTATGGCTTAGCTTTAGGTGAAGAATTTCAAGCTTGCCCAACTCCACTGGGGACCAGCAACCACTACGTAGCACCACTGTTTGTAACTGTGAATGGGGCTTTACGTTTTTTCACACTGTTTGATGACTTCATTTTGACATGTTAAGCACCCTACTTTTCTACTTTTTGTCACTGAAATGTGGGACACAGGCTCTCAAATTGTGGGACACATCATTATACATAAGGAATATTCCACAGCTGGGTGTGCAGCGGTAATGCAATAACTGCTTGCCCTAGGTTGGTTGTTAGGCACAAGGTGCAGCTGAGGACCTTCAGCCACCCAGAAAGTGCAGTTATTGCAGCCTTGCCACACACTCAGAGTAGATTATTCCACTCCTATATACAGTACATGGTGATGAATGATATACAAACTCAGAACACTATGGAAACTCATGCTTGTTCTTTTTTTTTTTTTTCAGCAGAGTTTAATTTTGGATTCGCTTCTTACTGTAGATTGTTATGAATTTCAGCTTTACAATCTGAATTTGGGCTGGCAATATGGCCCAGAGTTTAGAGCAATGAGCTGTGAATGAGCTTGGTACATCCAACAGATCTGGGTTTGATTCCCACAACCTCCACTTGCATACTGTGTGACTTTGAGTAAGTCATTTAATCTCCTGAAAGCTCCTGGGCCACCCCTGAATAGGCACATGTGCCTAATGGGCCTTACCCAAGTAGTACCCCAAAGTTAGAGGCACTGTAAAGGACCGGGGGTGTCTTTCCCCAACCTGAACATTTTATTTTTAATTTTTTTGTTTTCTCTTTCTCCTCTCCTGGTTCCTCTCCATTCCACCCCCTTGCCTGCAGTCCCATTGACCCCTCCCTATCCCTTTATTTAATTTCATGCTGTTCGGTGCTGGAAGGGGGTCATGTGCAGAAGACCCTCCCCATCTTCAGTCCAGGGATGCCTGATGGTTTTGGCAGCAGCAGGGTCCATCGGGCAGGAGCCTAGCTCCCAAACACAATCCGTTTCCTTCTCCCAGACCCCTAAGTTGTGTGGGGGAAAGCCTTGGGTGGCTAGACCAAGGGGTGCCACACAAAAATAGGTCCAGGTGGAAAATGCGCATGGGACCTGTAGTTCCACCCCCGCAGTCATGACATGCAGTAGAAGAGGCCAGGTGGAAGCATGGCTCCCGGGTGGCTTGCCCAGACCCCCAACCAGCAGAGTAAAGAACCGGGCCATGGTTGTGAGTGGGCTGTGAGCCCAATTTTGTATTTTACTCACCCTGGGTGCTGGGCAGAAAGCCAGGAGGGAACAGAATGCTAAGGGGCCAAATTGAAAGGGCCAGAGCCCCAAAGAGTTGTAAGGGAAGCATAGTGAGCTTACAGGGCGGGTGGACAGCCCTAAAGAGAACAGGGGGACCTGAGCAGTGGGTTGAAGGCCCAGAGGAAAAAGAAAGAGGCCCCAGGATGGGCCATGGCCTACCGAGTTAACTTTTTATTATTTTTCTCTCTTTCTTGTTTTGTTTGAGGTGGCCCCAGAAAAAGACAATCTGAGTTGAATAGCAGCTCACCCGAAGAAAAGAGGACATGGACACAATGGCTTAAAAGCCCTGAGAGGTTAGGGAATGGAGCAGAGCAGGGGCACAGTGGGGTTAAGGCCCTTGGGGATCTGTGTGGGTGCCATTTTGCACCAGGGGACAGCGACAGAAACCAAAGGTCCTCAGATGGCTGCCAGGAGGGAAGGGCTGGCTGTGAGGGTTCAGCATCCAGGCCTCAAGCATAGGGATTAGTAGACGAGGCCCAACCTAAGGCTAGGGGTGGATATTAATACTAATAACATGGGTTGGATCTGAAAAATATAGCCAGAAAAGGAGAAGACTTTTAAAGATGTGGAACCATTTGGGGGGGGCGGGGATGATCCTATGGCCTAAGTGGCCCAGCACCAAAACCCGAACTGTGCTGTTGCCTGCCTAGTGCCCCCTAGAGACTGTATTTTCTACAAGAACTGAATTGTCTGCCAGAAACTGAATTGGTTGCTTGCTACTGAACTGTGTTATTGAATTGTGCCTTGGTGTGCCAGACATCCAGCTTCACCTTTGTTGCCCAGAGCAGCTTCACCAGAGCCTGATGCTGACTCAGAGAGGTCCCTGGCCCACCCATCATCTGCAGCAGGACCACCTCCAGTGATGTCAGCCTACTCTGAAGTTCCATCACAGGTGTTCCAGCAACAGTCCTGCGATGGTAAGTGGTAGAGAGCTGCTAGTGAGGTATCCAGTAGTGAGTCAGATTAGGAGCCATCCCAGCTCAAGCATGAGGGACCCTAGTTAACGTGCATGCCCCTTTCTTGTTTTGCTGGCAGTCCGGAAGTGTGAGCGTGCCTGTGTCACTTCGTTAAGGCCACCAGAGAGTTGCAACACCAGCAGTCTTCTTCTTGGGAGGTGTCCTGGGTGCTGGGGACCTACCAGTGGTCATTGCAACAGATTGTCTAGAGAATCACCTGCCAACCGGAAGTCTTCAGCTTCTTGCCCGGAGCCGCAGAGGATCGCTAAGTTCTTCACTGACCAGCTAGCAGTGTTCCTCGTTGTGTTCTGTTCCATCGGGGGATGCACCGTTATGGCCTGTTTGTAACAAGCACTTTGTGGGGTCAATGCCCACCTGCTGATCAACAGATGCAGAGGAAAGTCCAAACTTGGTTCATCAGGTTCCATCATCTTGGCCAAGTGCACGTTCCACTTGGGCTCAAAGGGGTTAATCCCTGTTCTTGGTTCGACCAATTGTTGGTCCTAACCGTATTGTTTTGTTGTTTATTTTTATTATCCTGTAGCATAGTAGAAAACTGTTATCTTGTTTTTATTGTCCCTGGTAAATAAACTTCTTGCATCTTGGTCACTGAGTAAGCTTCCTGCCTCTCCTTCCAGATTAATTTGTTCTGTCTTGAAATTGTTACGGAACCTTCTGGCTGCCTACACCTGGTTAACAAAAGAACAACAAAAAAATAAAAAGATTTTACAATGTGATGCAGCACCTTCCTTATGTGAGATGGCACCTTTCCATGTGGGTCAGAGCAATTGGGGGTGGCGAGGCCCAGGCAGTTAATGGTCACCTGGCTATCCTGCTAGTGATATCAGCACTAAGCATCAACTAGAGCAATAGTTCTCAGACTTTGTCACAGTGAGCCTCCCCAAATCCATGGAAAAGATTTTGAGCCTCCCCCAAAAATTGAAATAATCTTGGGCCTCCCCAAAGAAAAATAACGTACTGTACTTTGCGCAGTACACCATGAATAAACTGAAACCCCTTTGACTACTTGTCTCACATTCAGTTCTTTGTTGTATACTGACTTGAAACTTTTGAAAAAGAGCTCCTGTGCTCAAAGGTGTTATCTGAATAAGAAATAAATAAAATAAACAAATATTATTATTCAGCTTATTGTACCCCACACAGGCCAACCTACTTGCTCTACTATTTTCATTCTTGAACCATTGTTACCCCTTGTTGCAGTACCTTCATGAGTCAGACTGCTTCCTCTGTTTCCTCTATATGAAATAACCTTTCTACATACTTTGCCTCTCCCCCTCCTTCTCTGCTTCTAAGCAACATCTCGGGGATTACTTTGCTCCTTCCTGCTATTGCTCTTAGCACTTACTGTATATGCTCAATCCTTGTATTTGGGCTGTTCTGTCATCAGTTTACAAATGAATCAATTACCACCACTCATTATTATTGTTCATAATTATTTGCACTATTGCTCATTGTATATTTCTTGATTGTTTTGCAGTTACCTTTTGAAATGTATTCACTCCCTACCCTTCCCCAGGTACACCTGAAATGAGCCTTGGCTCAGTCACCTTCCCTTGTCACCTATTAGTAAATAAATACATAAAATGCACCTACTATTATTATCCTCTTTCAGTTTGCTTCATCTCTTCATACAAAATATATAAAACCCAAAATTTAAATACAGTACTTTTTCAGACTTGCTTGAGCCTCCCCTTGAACAGGTTGGGGCCTCCCCAAGGAGGCTGGCCTCACCATTTGAGAACTCCTGAACTAGAGACTACTGAATGAGTGGAGTTTTGGAACCACCCACCCAGCATTCTAGTAGATCTCCCCCACCCTATGCTCCGCCAGCTTCTACTCCTACCATCGGAGCAGGAACCCATCTCCCCAGGATGCCAAGCAACCTTATACTGCCCTCTCCCAAACAACTGGCTTTTGTCATTTTTGTATTAAGGGGCTGTGAATGTTTTAGTGGGTCACAAGCCTGTTTTACAGCCTAAGAATTTAAATTGTGACCATCCATGTACTTATAAAGATAGCAAAGATTTTTTTAACTTCTTTATTCAATTTAAGATACAAATTACATAATCCATCAACTTGAGCGATTTCCACATAGTATACCATATATTTAGTGTAATTAATTTGTGATATTAACATTAACTTTACAAAATGTGGGAATGGGAGATCAAAGTCCCAGATTCTTTACCTTGCACAAAAATAAGTGACAGATCCATACATCCCTTTCGTCCTTCAAAATAATAAAAAAGAATGCAACTGAAAGACTAACTTCAACTTTATGACATGTCACTGCAGTGCAGTTATTGACATCAAATAAATCTACTGGTAGGGAGGGTCTTAGACTTCATACAAATAGTTAATTTAGTTTTTTTTTTGGTTTTTTTTTACAATTTACAAGTTATTTACATAGGATACCCTAGCTGAGCTACTACAGTATTTTTTTTTCATTGGGGTCCTGCTTCTACCCAATTTTATAGCTGAATGAATTGACACACTCAGAGGTTAACTGACATGCTCAGGGTCACACAGTGAGAAAGTTGCTCTGGTGGGATTTGAACTGCTAAGAACAGGAATTGCAGTCTGTCTATACATTGTTTATTATCTATTATTCTATATGTTGATTTCTAAGTCAAGTCCTCAACTAGGGTCAACTTTTGTGGGCCATCAGCAGGATTAATGAAGTCATGGGGCCCCACTTGGCAGACCTTTACTACATGTTTTTGATCATAGCCTATACACGCATCATTTTATTTTATTTTCAGTATAACCAGTGGCATATTTAAATTTTTTAGGGTGAGGCAGCAGTGTTAGTCCTTGGGCTTGTTCTTCTCGTCCCATTCATTGCTGTCTCTGAGCTTGTAAAGCATTTCATAACATCATGATGCCACATCAGAAGGTGCTGCACAGCCCTTTGTTGCTGTTTTAAGAAGATAATAAGATAAAGAAATGGAAAAAATAATTAAGGTAAACTGTTCTGGTTGGGGGCCCCCCTCATAAGCAGGGGACCCCCAGCAACAGTAGGGTTTGCTGGTGCTTACAACGGGCTATGTCCCCATGACAAACTTGTTTGTGAAGAGTGTTTCCTTTTCTGTTGCAAAGTAAGCCTAAAAATGAAGAAAAACTCAAATCTGTTCTTGAGTTTGTTATAATCCTGTAGAACAAGCACCCCCTTGTGGATTATTCAGTGATTCTCTGTTCTCGGAAAAAAAAAAAACACTGCAGCTGCTGACTAATGCTGTTTACTATCTTGGCCCCAGGACTCAAGGGCACAGCTTGCTAGTGTTTTTTAAGAGAGGAACAGAACATTTCCATGAGGTGTGATGAATATTTACTGGGAAGCAGTAAGTTCCAGTGACTACTGTAGACGGATTTCACAGCTTTCCCAAAGGGGCTTCTTAAAGAGCTAGTGGAACAAAAACAGGCAGACAGCAAAATAGTACCAATTCTAACAAGTAGTCAGTTGTAACATTTTATTTCTGAAATATGTTTCTTCTTTTTTCTTTAGATCATTAGAGAGTCTTATACATAATAATATTGTGCCGGATGTGTGGAACAGCATTCGGTCTGGCAGCTGACATATCTATCTTTATTCCCCTCACTACATCATCAGCAGTGAGATCTTAGTGACTATGACATCTCAGGTGACTGATCTGGCAGCTACTGAGTGGCTGTTCCTAAGTATCAGTGATGTCACAGCCAGTGAGGTCACAATGCAGATGATGTAGTTGGGGGGGGGATAAAGATAGATATGTCAGCTGCCAGGCAGAGTACTGTCCCACACACCACACCTACTAAACCAGGTAAACAATCTTCTAATTAACCAAAGGGAAAAGGAAAAAGTACCTCAGATTTAAAAGGTAATGGTAGATTGCTTTTTAAAAACAAATATTAGTTTTAGGCAGTACACTGGCTCTTTAAATTTGCAAGAAGTGCTGAGATGGAAAGCCAGTTAATAAATCCTCAGAGATCAGACATTGACAACTTGATAGCACATCACTGGCGAATTCCCTGTTTGAGGCCTTTCTAGTGTCTTCACGTGATTCCACATTACATACCAAGAAGCTAAATTCAGGACCCTTCATTTCAAGACAATGTGTGTGCCAGGACAAAATGTGTTATACCAGTTAATCCAGCAAGATTTGTCTGCATAGCTAAGCAAATAAGAGGGCCCTTAAAATGTGAGTAGCCAAAATAGAGACTTATGATTGGCTAATGACCCCCATTTCACCTGAGACTGGCTAAACGCACTGAAGTACTAAACCTCCTAAGGAACCTGAAACTGAAAGGGTCAGGGGGACCCGACGGTATCAACCCTCGGCTACTCAAGGCAGGAGCTACCTCCTTAGCCTGGCCTATAACCATGTTCCTCAATCGATCATTGAGGGAAGGAGCAGTCCCTGACCCGTGGAAACATGCCAATGTTGTCCCTATTCACAAAGGGGGGCTCTGGGAAAAACTCAACAACTACAGGCCCATCTCCCTCCTCTGCTCACTTGCTAAGGTACAAGAGAGAGTCATCTGCAATCAACTCAGGGACTACCTGGAAGCTCATCAGCTCCTTGCCCCCTCCCAACATGGATTTAGAACAAACCATGGTACTGACACTGCCCTCATTAACTTCACGGATGACGTTCTCAGGGCAATGGACAAAGGGATACCCACTGGTGCAGTCTTTATAGACTTATCCAAGGCGTTTGACCTCATCAACCACAACTTGCTGCTACAGAAGCTGCAAAATATAGGCCTAGACAATCATGCCCTGAAGTGGTTTGGGAGCTACTTATCAGGCAGGGCACAGAGGGTCTCATGGAAAGGGATCATGTCTGACCCACTACCCTTAAACCAGGGTGTACCTCAGGGCTCAATTCTAGGCCCCCTCCTGTTTTCCTTGTTTACCTCCGACTGTGTACCCACTGCGGGGAGAGCTTGGTTGTGCAGTACGCTGATGATACTGTCATCTTCCGACCCCTGCATGACGTGATTGCCCGAAGCCCTCTATTCCAAAAGGATCTCACTTCACTAGAGACTTGGCTATGTAGGAACAGAATGGTACTAAATGCCGACAAGACCAAGGCAATGCTATTCAGGCCAAGATCCCTGGGATTTGATAGGTCCTCAACCCTCTCCTTAACCTCACTCTCTGGTAAAGCCATTAACGTAGTCCCCTCCCTTAAATACTTAGGCCTCATGTTGGATCAGAATATCACATACAAGGAACACGTGGACCAGGTCACCAGGACCCTACATCGGAAACTTGGCACCTTGTACCTACTCAGGGACCAACTCATCCCTGAAGCCAGGCTCTCCATACCTACCAGCATCCTTCTACCCAACCTGACCTTTGTGGCCCCTATTATACAGGGCATGGCTAAACAAGAGATTACCAGGATGCAAACCCTATATAATAAAATAGCTCGTTTTGAAACCTTAGACCACCCGAGACGTCACCACTGTGACACTTTGGCCAATCTTCCTTGGCCCACATTGGTCACCCACCTCCAACACCCCTTGCTTGTCCAGGCCTACAAGCTTCTCAAACCCCACGCTCCGCCAAGCACTGCTGGGACCATAACCCTCAAACACAACCCAAGGAACCTAAGGACCTCAGATAGAACGCTATTAGAAGTCCCTAGGATAAGGACAAACTCTGGCAGAAGATCCTTTTCCTCCCAGGCAGCCTGCCAATGGAACAAGCTCCCTCCCCAGGTCCAGGTCTCCTCCTCACTCATGAACTTCCACACCAGGCTTAAGTCCCATCTGCTGACCTCAAGCGCATGCCACTGTCATGGCACTTAAAACTCCTAAGGTACTCCCCTCCTCTCCAACTCCCGTCTCCTTGCTTAACCTTCCTATTACCTGCCTTATACAGACTGCTCGCCAAAGGCCACGTGTAACCCCTGAATAAACTATATGCAAAGTACTACCAATTGCTTACATGTCATGATGATAACCATGTCTGTACCCATGCCTGCATCCACTGCTTTTCTTTTACTGTGCCTGTAAGCCATGCCTGCATCCACTGCTTTTCTTTTACCATGCCCGTAACCGTGCCTGTCTCCACTATTTTTCTTTACTGTAACCACCTCATGATGTAACTCACAATGCCTCAAATGTTCCTTATGTCCTTGTTCATTCTTATAACTTGTATTGTTATCCCAGGTCGCCCCTGAAAAAGGGACCTTCCGGGCTCAGTGGACCTACCCGGTCACCAAAATTTAGTAAATAAATAAATAATCTCCACCACGTGACCTTACAGTGATATTGCTTAATGCATTATTACACATTTTGATTTTTACATGTTTAATTTGTTACCAATCCACTATATAGGTATAATCACAAACTCCAGGTCTGGGCCTCATGTTTCACTACTCACCTTAGGCACATGAGGACAGAGCTTAATGAATACCCTGTTTGTAATTTCTTACTTATTTAAACAGTTCCTAATGCTGCAGTGCAACTTTTAATTATCACCGTTTTTTTTTTATTGCTAATGTAAGGACATTTGCATATAGTAAAACATTCAGATCTACATGATTATCTATCCCTTGCTGTTTTTGTTCTCAGCCCATTAAAACCCCCAAATTTAGTTGCCTGAACACAGCTTTATTAACAAGAAACTGAACCCAGGGAGAGAAATGGTTAGTGCAAACATCAGCTTAATGCAGGGCCCTTTAAGTGCCTTACTAGGCAAGCCAGTCTTTTCCCTCCCAGCTTGGTACTAGAGTTTAAGACAATACAGTCCCTGGGTACCACAGATGTTGAGCCAGTATAGGCCTATAGATGTTTCCACAAGCTGGCCAGTGCTAGTGCACTTTACAACAGAGCAAAATGCTCACTCAACCTCCCCCCCCCCAAGCTATGCTATTGCTTAAATGGCACAACCCCCAACAACCCAAAGTATATGTAGTCCATCCCATAGCCAATTTAGAAAACACAAGTAAACTGGAGATGTCCCTAGGGCAGCACCATATTGCTGTGTTCTCATGGTTCCAAGAACTGGATGGCTCCTCCTCCTTACGTAGTAGACCACTGGATTTCTGCTCTTCCAGGGCATCTACAATGCAGGCAGGCTCCCTTTCTCTGCTCTGTTGTTGACTCAGCCACTTTCAGCAATGGCCACTGGCCCCTCCATCTACCTCTTGCTTTCTATGGTCTGCTGAGGCCCCAGATTGATCCACACTCATTCTGGCTTCCAAACCTTTAGGTCAATAATGGTTCAGCACCTTGTTGTAGTGCCTGCTATGGGACTCGGATCAGCAACCCTCAGTCTGTTGCTGTGCACTGGATCGTCAGCATCGTACACATGCTAGCTTGCATGCAGCTAACACGGTCTTCTTTTGCAGAACTCAACAGCTCCTTCTTGCAGCTCATTTTCTCTTGTGTAGACTTAGGATGGAGCAGCTTCCACCCACTCCCAGTACAGCAGGTCTTTCCACAATAAAATCTCTCCCAGATCTGCCTGTCTCCAGCACAATGCCCCCTTTATAGGCCCTGCTCAAAGTCTGCCCATGTTCTCTAGATCCCTTGAAACAACTGTTCCTCCAGGGTACTAGCCCTCCTGGTTCTCTCCCCATTCTCCTCCCTGGTCCTGTCACCCCAGGCAACTACTGTTCACGTCATTCTATCCCAGGCCTGCTTGAATCCACTGATTGTGTTCATATCCACCACTTCAATCAACAGGCTATTCCAGGGTTCCACCACCCTTTCCATAAAGAAGTACTTCCTCACATCCCTCTTGATCCTCTCTCCTGTTAATTTCCATTGGTGTCCACATGACTGCAAGTTGATATTCATGCTGAGTAATTCCCCACAGTTCACTTTGTTAATTCCTTTGAGGAATTTGAAGGTCTTCATCGTATCTCCCCTTTCTCTTCTGGTCTCCAGTGAGTACATATTTAGTGTCTTGAGATGCTCCTCATAGGATCAGCCCTGCTGGCCTTGAATCATTTTTATTACTCTGTGCTGCACTGTTTCCAACTTATTCCTGTCCTTTCTGAGCTAAGGACTGCAGAACTGGGCACAGTACTCCAGGTGAGACCTCTTTTCTTCTGCTATTAGTACCTATCCTAATATATCCCATTATCCTTTTAGCCTTGCTATAGGCTTTGTTGTACTGGCTCATTTGTTTAAGTGAGTTACTGAAGATAATTCTTAGTTCCCGTTCCTTATCTGTAGTGCTAAGCTTCTCCCCACCCACCCAGTACTCTGTCCTGGGTGCCCTCAGGGAACTCGACAGCCCACAGGACAGAGTAAAGGTGCCAGAGGAAAAAAATATTCACTGCAGTAATGTTGTTTCTTCTCAGGAATCCATTATTGGGATTTATAACAAGTGTCATCCTTCTACAAGTGTGATGCCCTCGACATAGAAATGTATGCTGATTGTGGAACTTGAATACAAGTTCAAACTCTGCAGTATGGTCACACACACCCTAGTACTTTAACATCAAATTTGTTGTTAAACGTAGTGGAGCTGTGATCACTAACACCAGCTAAATGACTACCAACAATTTCTAGTAACATAAATTAAAACATTTTGAAAAACACCAGTTAATTCTAAGAAGACAACATGGAGAGGAAAATTTAAGTGACCACATTTTGTTTTACAATTGCTAATGAACTGAAATAGAAATCCTCAAGCAGCCTGAAACAAAAAGGATTCTTGTATGAACCTATTTTCAGGGTCTGGAAAGGGAGGCAGGGTCAGGGGTTGTAAATCACATTGATGGATTCTTGAGAAGAAACCATATTATTACAGTGAGTAACTGTTTTCTTCTAACACCAGGAATTAATCATGATGCTTTACAACAAGCAGACTCTCTAGCAGTACCGTGGAAGGCTGGGCCTAGAACCAACTTGGGAAAAAGGTTCTGAAAGACAGCAGTTCCAAAACTGTTATCCCTCCTGGACTGTATGTCATGACAGTAGTGCTTTGTGAAGGTGTGCACTGGTTTCCAGGTAGCTGATCTACAAATGTCCAATAGGGGATGCCACTTGTACCTGCCACAGAGGCAGAAGTACCCCTTGCTGAGTTTGGCCTTAGGCCTTTGGGAGGAACTTGTCCAGCTTTTTGATAAAAGAACTGTATGCAGGAGACTATTCACCAAGAGATGCTGGTTTACCTTTGACCATCTCACTATAGGTAAGAAAAAGCTGTGTACACTGGAACCTTGCATCATTTGTCCATTCCAGGTAGTGACCTAGTGCTCTTTTTATGTACAGACAGTGCAGTTTCTGTTCACCTGCACTGAAATGCAGAGGGTAGAATACAGATAGGGCAGCTGACTGGTTCAGGTGAAATTCTGACACCACCTAAGGTAGGAAGTTCCTGTTAGTTCAAAGGACTACCTTATTCAGTTGGGATCTGTGCAGAGAGCTTGCAGTTCACTTACCGACCTGGCAAATGTCATGGCAATCAGGAAGACTGTTTTCTATGTGACACATTTTAAATCAGCAGTAGCCATAGGCTCAAAGGGAGCCTCCATCAGCTGGGCAAGACAGTTATTCAGATCCCATGGGTGGACTGGGTCTCATAGGTGGGTATAGGTGATTGAGGCCTTTAATGAACCATTTAAAGGCAGGCTGTAGGGCCAGAAGTTTGCCCTTGCCTGCAAACATGTAGGCTGACACTGCTGCCAGATGTACCTTCAATATTGAGGGCATCCAGTCTAAGGATTCTAGGTGTACTGGGTAGGCCAGAACTGTAGGCAACCCTGCCTGCCTTGGGATTATCTTCCTGCCCATGACATAGAGAAATCACACACTGCAGTAAGATGACAGGTGCCACCATTTGATGCAGGAGGTAGGCAAAGAAAACAATAAAATGGAATACCCTAAGTGCAAAACAAATCATCTTCTTGGGCACACCAGTATTAGAATCTCTTCCACTTAGAGAGGTATGATTCCTGGTTGCTGGTTTCCTGGATGCCTTTAGCACCCTCAGCACCTCCTCTGACAGATTCAGGCTAGACAATTCTAGCTCTTCAATAATCATGCCCTCAGGCTTAATGTTCTGAGGTCTGGGAATGTTATTCTGCCCAGAGACAGAGTCACTAGGTTGCATATCAGTGACATATTGAGTGGGGTCCTGTTGGACAGAGCCAGGAGCACTACCAGGCTTGCTTGGCTCAGTCTGGGATAATCAGGATAATTGCTGCTGGTTTTATCCCGAGTTTTATAAGCATACTCAATATGAATGGGAATGGTGGGAAGGAAGATGTGCATTAACCTCCCTGTCCAGTCCAGGGCTAGGACATCCTTTGGGATTGTGCCCTTTGCTGGTAGCCTGGAATAAAACTGTGGGAGCTGATTATTCTCCAAAGAGGCAAATGGGTCTATTTCTGGAGTACCCCACCTTCTAAAAACAGAGGCCAGCACTTTCTGGTTCAGTGTCCATTCATGATATCCCTGGCTGATTCTGCTCAGGGAGTCTGCCAGGACATTGTCTTTGCCAGCAGATGAACTTCAGAGTTTTGCATCCTGGGAGTAAGCTAGATCCCTGATCCTCATGGCCTTTGTTCACAGTCTTGATGATTTTGTTCCTCCCTACTAGTTTTTGTAGCACATTGTTGTGTTATTGTCTGTTTGGATTTGAACAGACTGACCTTGTAGCTGGGAGGAGAAGGATTGCATTGCCAGCAGTACTGCTCTGAGCTCCAGGAGACTGATGTGAGCCTGAGTCTCCTGTGGGCTCCAGATGCCACTCACTGTAAGGTCCTCCAGGTGGGCGAACAACCCTATGAGTGAAGCATCTCTTGCGATGAAAGTTGTTGGGGTTTACTGGAGGAAGGGAAAGCACTCTCAAAGGTTGTCTTTGCCCTTCCACCACTCCAGTGCTCTCACCAATGTCTTTGTAACTAGCACAGTTTGGACAGTGAGTCCCATCTTTGATAACAGTGATTACTGCATCAGGAGCTCTTTAAGTGGTGCTGAATGTCCATCATTTGAAACCTGTCCAATGGAACGAATACTGTGGATGCAGTCATGTGGCCCAATAACTGCAGAAAATCCCTTGCAGACCTTGATTGGTCTGGTGTGAAGGATTTTGCAGTGGCAATCAAATCTGAAACCTTCCCTGTGAGAGAAAAGCTTTCCCCTGCAGGGTATCCAGCTCTGCACCTATGAAGTCCAACATTTGTGCAAGTTGTGTTTGGGACTTTTGCAGGTTTAGCAGCAACCTCAGACTTTCCAGGGTGCTTTTTACCATCAGGATTGATCACCTTGTCTCTTGTTCTGTTTTCCTTGAGACTAGCTAGTTGTCCAGGTAGGGAAAAACTACCACACTTTGCCTGCTGAGGTGTGCAGCTACCACAGCTAAGCACTTTGTGAAGACCCTTAGTACTGAGTTGAGGATGAAAGAAAGGGCTGCAAACTGGTATTGGCAATTTCCTAGTCTAAACCTGAGGTATTTTTTGTGAGTCGGTCTGACTGATATGTGAAAATAGGCATCTTTCGTATCCAGTGATCCTAGCCCATCGCCTTGTAAGGATGTTATCACTGTGCCCAGTGTAACCATCTTGAAACCTTCCTTTTTGATATGTTTGTCCATAGTTAGGTTTAACATGGGTCACCATTCCCCCTTTTCATGTGGATAAGGAAGTATCTGAAGAATAGTCCCTTGCCCCACTGTGGGGCAGATACCTTTTCCTCTGTTTTTCCCTGCAGCAGTTTCTTTACTTCCAGTTCCAGTAGGATTATTTTTGTAGGTAAATGGACAGGAATGTTTTTTGGTTTCTGCAGTTTTGGAAACCTTTTGAGCTGCAGGGATAAACCCCAGCCCACTACATAAAGGACCCACTTGTCTGTAGTAATTGTTACCCATTCCTGGAGATAGTGGGTCAACTTTCCCCATGCGTGCAATGGTTGGGCAACCTCAGCAGAATTGTCAGGAGTTTTGATTTGGTTGTGGCTTGAGGGCAGGTGCTACAGCAGGACATCTAGGGCCCCTTTTGCCTCTACCTCTGTAGTAGCCTCTTTGGAGTCAGTACTGGTAGGGTGTGCAGGCTCTAATATAGTAGCCTCTACCCCTACCATAAGGCCTATAAGAAGTGGAGGCCTTTTCTTTGTCAGTGTTATTACAGTATGTTTGTTGCCCGCATGTGCAAGAAACATAGTGCCACCATTATACGAGTTTTCATAGGTGTGGCACCCCCACTTCCAATACCCTCAGCGTTTTTGCAGGTGCACCACACTGCACCAGTGAATGCCCCAACTGTCTATGACAGCAGTTCAGATTGCAGTGGCGTACAGTTGAAAGCAAACGACCGCTACAATCAGTGGTGGTAACATGTAGGTAATTTACACACTGCCCTGCCATCAGCAGTATGCAAATTGTCTCCATGTCACCACCGCTGATTGTAGCGGTTGTTGTATGCACGCGCCCCCTCCCTTTGTTGTGTGCTAAGGGGGTGCCCAGTCCCCCATGGCTCATGCACACTCCCCCCCAGCACACTGTATATCTGATGGGGTACCCAATCCCCATCGGCTCCACTTCATCATGAACAGTACAGCTGTCATTTTTCACATCATGTTGGAAATGTGTTTTTGCACCTGTGGCGTTGATGGTGCAGTAACTGTGCAACATCACCTTTCAGCTAACAAACTGATAGTGTCACTGTTCATGCATTGGGGTCACACAAAGCTCATGTTGAAAACTTAGAGTAAAAATACCAAGACATGCCCAGGGCCTTAGGGTTAGGGTTTCTGACCATAACACTCTACCCTGTAGGGTCTGACAGGCATCTGCTGTGCCCTGTAGGGACTAACAAGTGTCAGGGGTGTTACTTGGGACCGTCGACAGTAATGTTGACGCCATTCCACCCCCAACCCCGCAGCCAATGACAGTCATTGAGGTGCGCCTTAGACTCTTTGGCCCCAGAGTTAACACCATTCTTTTATACTGCACCCATTTCAGCATATTTCCTTATGGAATGAGCTGAGTGTAAAGCCTGAACACCCCAAGGCACACCTCGACACTTGTCAGTGTCTGCAGGGTAGGGTGAGATGAAATGTCATGACCGTTATGAGCGATGACCCAAAGGCACACCACAGTGCCCGTCCATCTCTGCAGGGTGGGGGTGGAGCTGGTGTCAGTTCAATACATCAGTGCCATTCCTATACTACATCTGTCTAACTCCTGCACTTCCACTGCTAATGCCAGCAAGCAAATATTCGGCATTGACAAAAGCTTGTTTTTGTAAGTGGTCTTGTACTCATCTGCCTTTCTCATGCAGTTCTGAGTTTTCAACCCAAGTCCTACAGTACCCTGCTTATTTCCAAAATCATTCTAATTTAGTACTGGAGCTAGCTTTAGTATTAAAATTTTTTCTCATAGCACTATTTAGGACAGAAAGGAGAGGGGGCACTGGCAACCTCTAGTGGCCTTAGCTCTGCATATTTCTGTGCAAGCCCTGCTGATGTCTGTTGATGCTCCTTATCCCTCCAGTCAATTTTTCACTTTTCAATGTGGGGATTTTGTCTTATACAAAGCTGCCTGACCGTTGAGAGTTTTAAGTTAGAATTAAAAACTTATTTATTTAAACAGGCATATGGAGAGTGATTTTATTGTGATTATATTGTTATTGTTATTTTATGTTATATGTATGTATTTAATTGTTTTATTTGTACAGTGCTTTGGCTTTGAAAAGCTTTAAAAATCAATTTTACTTACTTACTTATAGAACTCTGAGGCATGTGAGTTACTAAATTTAATTGACTACCTATAAGAGGTCAGTCATTATACAGAACCTTTTCAAATAGGTTGGTCAAATCTAAAACAGTACTCAACAATGGAATAATGGATTATTGAAGAAATTATGTTGCCGTCAGCTTAGTCTGATTCAGGGCACTGATGCTGTGTGGTCACCGAGCCACGTGAGACAGCAAACTGTTACAACAAATATTACACAGACCTGGTTATTAATTCACCTAGTGAATGTGATCTGCCCTCAGCCAGACAGTTTACCACGTCATTTAATAGGGATTCTCCTAGGTCAGGCCAAGTCAAAACATTCTATTACATAATCATTTTATCTTTGAGAAGTGTGACAGAATTGGAGATGCTTATTGAGCTGAGAAATACAAATATTGGCAAAGGCCCAGGCACTGATAATTTATAACCCAACTTAAACTTGCTGCTAGTATTATTAGTTTGTCCTCTTAGTAATATTATTAACTTGTCACTGGAGACTGAGCGTTCGGATATTCAGAGGTTTTTGGGCCAGTTTCAGTGTCATTTTCAGGAACACTGATTTACTGTTTTCACCAGGAAAATTGCTAAATATCAGAATTTCACTATCTGCACACTGGTAAAAATTCCAAAATGTCACATAATTTGGCATTTTATAACACAACCTTGAATCTGCATTACTATGTGTGGTAAAATCCTCTCCTGAATTGTACATGTGAAATAAATTTCTGTTATACAATCACACATGTTTTCTTGTTCACTATTAGTGCTTGCTGTAAACCTGTTTCCCTACAGAAGAAGCGACTCCCTCTGTTTAGAATGAAGACAACAAGCTTGCATGTGACCCAGCTTGGAATGTGAGGGCCAAGTACTCCTTTCTACTCCTTCTCCTGTTGATCTCTGGTGATTTTGAACTTAATCCCGGCCCCCCTCCACACTCTTCTGCCCCTCCCCCCAAAGGGCCTTCAAATTTTCGACATCAATGCCCGAAGACTCCTACCAAAAAATGGGTGCCCTAAAAGTCTGGCATACCCAACACCCGGTAAATGTCCTGTGCGTCTCTGAGTCATGGCTCTCCTCTCGCACCTCAGTTGTGGAACTGACCCCCTGAAACATCACCCTTTACTGCCGGGACCTTGGCAAATGGGGTGGTGGTGTCGCCATGTATGTTTGTAGCTCACTCCACTGCTCCATCACCTTCCAAAAAACAGTCCCCAAATCCTATAAGATGCTCCTTGCCCATCTGACCCTCCCTTCCTCAGTCCCTGTCTACACAGGCACCCTCTACGCAGCTCCTAAACTAGCTGCTTATTCTCTCATCCTGTGTCTCAGCTCAGTCGTCTCCCTCTCCTCTGATGGTGAACTACTCATGTTGGGGGACTTCAACATTGATTGGTCTCCCCACCCACTCTCACACCAGAACCTCTGTTGAATCACTCAGTCTCACTCAGCTGCTAAACTAACCAACCTGATACAACCCTCTCTCCATCAATCATATCCTCCTCAACTGGATCATGTCCTCTCATCCCCATTGAATATCTGCTGCAGGTGTACTGAATGAAGCTATCAGCAATCACTGTTTCACTTACTGCATCAGGAATGTTCACCTTCCCAAATCTTCACCTAAATATCTCAGTTTCTGCTCAAACCACAATCTAACTCCTCACCTCCTCCTGGCATACCTCTACTCAGCAAACTGATTCCCACTCTTTTCAGCCTCTGATGTTAACCAAGCTCTCATGCATTTCTTCATCCATCCTTACTAGTATCTGGAATCTCCATGTCCCCTCTGCACCACTAGGGTCAGATGTCACCATCCTCCCTGGATTTTCCCATATATTCTATCACTACGTAAAACTCGTGATAAAGTTTGGTCCAAATTTAGATCCTCCATGGCCACCAATGACCTAAACCTCTATTGCAAACTCAGAAATGCCTGCACTAAAGCAATATGTCAAGCTAAATTTCTTCACATCCTGTGTGCTACTGGACCGTTCAGCACCTCCCTAATTCCCTCCACCCTCAAATGGGTTCACCCTCAACCCCACCACCCCCATGAAGTTTTCCTCACCTTAAGCACCCTTGACCCACACAGGTCCAGTCCAGATGGCCTTCACCCCAAGCTCCTGCACCTGTTCACACCAGCCAGAGCCTCACCCTTTTCTCACATACTCAGCTTCTCTTTTCTCTCAAGCTCTGTTCCAAAACTATGGAAGTTGGCCAATGTCATCCCTCTGCACAAAGGTGGTGACCCTTCAACCCCTGGCAGCTACCGCCCTATTTCCCTGCTCCCCTTCCTGGCAAAGCTACAGGAATCCATAGTCCTCTCAAGGCTATCTGAATTTCTCTCCTCATCCAACTTCTTCTCAAATTATCAACCTGATTTCTGGAAGAACCACTCCACTATCTCCTCCCTTCTCCACATCACAGACTCAGTCTTCACTGCAATGGACAAAGGCCACATCACATCAGCAATATTCATCGACCTTGCAAAGGCCTTTGATTCCATCTCCCACCCACACCTTCTCCAAAAACTGCACTCCATGGGCCTCGTATCCTCCACTGTCCTCTGGTTTAAATCCTACCTCAGTCACCATCTATCGTAATAGGTAACTCCATGACCCCCCCCCATCCTGTCCATCATCCCTCAGGGCTCCATTCTCGGCCCAGTCCTCTTTTCTATCTTCATTAACAACCTATTCTCAGTCTGCTCTCACCCAAATATTCACCTCTATGCTGATGACACCATCCTCTATGTTTCTGGCCCCTCCACTGACTCTATCAAACAATCGCTTCATTCTGACTTTGACCGCATGCTAGCTTAGTTCCACGACAAGAACCTAAAAGTGAACCCCAATAAAATGGTATCCATGATCTTTGGCTCCCCTCAAAAACTGGCCAAACTCCCTTCCCCCCTAGATTCACCACATTGGATACACCCATTCTGGATACCATCACTTCGTACAAATACCTTGTCTTCTGGTTGGGCCAACATCTCAATTACTCAGTCCATACCGACTCCCTTTGTTCAAAACTGCGCTCCAAACTTGCCATACTCTTTAGAAACAAACACACCATTCCCCTACATATCCGCCATGACTTATTACATAAGACAATCCTTCCCCTCTTTGATTATGGGGACATTATCTATGCCTCACCCCCTGCCTCCTCAGAGGACAAGGTATTTGTACGAAGTGATGCCTCTTCTCTTTCTAAGCTCCACAACATGCTCAACTCCTTTTGTAGATTCACCACAAACACCCCGCAGCGAACCCATCACTGCACACTTCTCACCTCTCTGAGTCTCTCCCCCCCCCACAGACAGTATGCCCACTCACTTATAATCACGTCAAAATACTGGTTTAACCTTCTCCCTCCTTATCTCTCCTCCCTCCTCTCCCATGCTGCTAATCCCTCCTACTCCCTTAGATCCTGGCATACCCACTGCTTCGCCATCCATTAGGCACCGTGCGCAACCCACTGATGCACCCCGGCGCAATATTCAAACCGGAATTGTGCCTGGCACAAATCCCAATGTGCTGGAGCACATCAGTAATGTATGCAGAGCAGGTGGCAGGGTGTGCCCATGCATACTCTGCACATCCTGATATTCAGCCCAGGATGTGCTGAGTCCATGCATGTGAAACCCCTACTTGTCCCGCACAAAGTTAATCCAAAAAAAAAAAGGAACAACTGCTGGCCACCCACAGGTAAGCTGTCATATTGCAGGGTGCAGCACAGCAGCTGCCACCTGTGGGTGGCCACCCGAGCTCCAGATGCACCTGGCGGCCCCCCCCATGTCCGATCGCGGGCATATGTAAAATGATAAGATTCCAATATCCCTGGTGGTCCAGTGAATCGCTGTCAGCCCGATCACGGGTATTTGTATAATAAATGTACGTCCACTATCCCTGGTGGTCCAGTGGACCCCCCCTCCTCACCCGCCCACTGATCTGCACCGCCCCACTCCCCCCCGGTCAGTGGTGGGCAGCACCACCACCACCGCCCGCCACCCATTGACACCGTGGACACAGGGCTATCACCCATTGGTCACACCGTGCACAATGGGCATGCAGCTCAGTACCATGCCACATTTCAGGTATGTGAATGGATCCATTCTGATCTGGAATGTGTGTAGCACGGGCTGCATGCCCATTGGCTCACGCTGTGGGACCAATAGGCGACAGCCCTGTCTACAGTGTCAGGCGGCGGGCGCAGGTGGTGGTGCTGCCCCTGCCGCTGACCGGGGGACAAGGCGGTGGGGGATCAGTGGGCGGGAGGAGGGTCCGCTGACACCACCAGGGATAGTGGACGACATTTATTATGAAAATGCCCGTGATCGGGCTGACAGTGGTCCACTGACCACCAGGGATATCGGAATCTTATCATTTTACACATGCCCGCGATCAGGCTGACAGCGGTCCACTGGACCACTAGGGATATTGGAATCTTATCATTTTACACATGCCCGCGATCAGGCTGACAGCGGTCCACTGGACCACCAGGGATATAGGATGCTATTCTATATTTATTGAAGCCTGCGATAGGGCTGTGGGGCACATTGCCATGCTGCAGGGGGCGTCGGTCCCCGACGGCTGCTGCCTGGCAGAGCACCAGGCGCAAGTCGCTGGGGATCGGCGCACCTGCATGCAAATGGAGCCATGACGACATGCAAATGGCCCCATTTGCATGTGCACTTTTGAATATTGCAGTTGCTGCGCATAGTGCAACGGAACTTGTGCTAGCGCATCCTCCTGCTCCACTCTGGCCACTTGCGCTGGCGCAGTGCCACTGCACCATGCGCACTGTGGGTTGCCAGGATGTGATATTCAACGATGCTGCACCATGGCGCAGCTCCGTTGAATATCGCCCAGTCAACGCCCCTGCGCAGCCATGTTGCGCTGCACCCAGGCTTGCACCACAGCCTAGCACAGTTTGAATATCTGGGCCAGAGTGTATTTGTCATGTTTCATTTATCATGTGGTAGTGGTGGTACACAGTTTTATCTAATGACATATCACTTTACCCCGTTGTATAAATTTATATACACATCAAAAAGCTAGAAAGTAAAATCCTGGTAAAATAAAAAAAATAGACTTGCAATTAATGGTGTAATCACAGAATTTCAAATCTGAAGAATGTGATCTTATTACTTCATTTGACATAATTATGTGGCCCTAGCCATTTTTCTTGTGCAGATTAAGTATGTGCAAGCAACCCATGTCTTTGCTATGGGTTACCCAAGTGCTGCCACTATATGTGCCCAATGGGTTGGTTGAGCCAATTCCACAAGAATTGGGGGGGAGGGGCGGGAATTTATTTACTTGCTTGAATAGATAATGTTCAAGATCAGAGGCAGTGTGTTCTGAAATGAAACCGGCTACACATTAAGAAGCACAGAAATGACTCCACTGTTAGGAGACATTAAAACCTAGTTTATTGCATAGTCAAACCTGTAGCACCCTGCCCCAGAACGTCAGTGTTTCACGTAACACTGATGCTTTATCAAGACATCTTACAACATGTAGCCAGTGTCATTTCAACATGTTCCAGAGATTTGACTTGGCTCCGTTATAGTGGATCCTGAGCCACCTTAAGAATTAATTAATGGTGTAATCGCAGAATTTAAAATCTTAAGAATGTGATCTTATTACTTCATTTTACATAATTATGTGGCCCTAGCCATTTTTCTTATGCAGATTAAGTATGTGCAAGCAACCCATGTCTTTGCTATGGGTTATCCAAGGGCTGCAAGTATATGTGCCCAATGGGTTGGTTGAGCCAGTGTCACAAGAACTGTGTGTGTGTGGGGGGGCTTTATTTACTTGCTTGAATAGATAAAGTTCAAGATTAGAGGCAGTGTGTTCTAAAGAATTAAATGAAGCTGGCTACACATTAAGCGGCACAGAAATGACTCCACTGTTAGGAGACAATAAAAACTAGTTTATTGCATAGTCAAACCTGTAGAACCCTCCCCCAGAACAACGTCAGTGTTTCACGTAACACTGGTGCTTTATCAAGACGTCTTACAATGTGTAGCCAGTTTAGTTTCAACCTGTTTCAGAGATTTGACATGGGTCCGTTATAGTGGATCCTGACCCACCTGTTTACCTTATTGTTCTAAAGGTTATAGCACTGGTCTGGAAATGGTACATTGCAGACTCAAACTACAACACAGTCAAATGCACACTGTGTTACCTTGGGCAAGTCACACAGCCTCTCAGTGCTTTAGTTCATCTGATTGTGGAAATGGGTGGAAGCAGTCCCCCACTGGAACCAAGATACTTGGAACTATACTTGGGGTTAAGACAGAAAAAGGCTTGTGGCTCATCAACTCTGTCTCCTGCCTCAGCAGGGCCACCATGTCAGACCCATGTGTAGTAGGTACTGATTCAACCTCTTTTTGAACACTTCCAACGAGTCTGATTCTACACTTTGCTTAGGTGAGTTGTATCAAAACTTAAAAGCTCTATAAGTAAAATAATGCAAAGAAGTGCAAGGTAATGCATCTGGGAGACAAAAACCCAGGGGAAGAGTACACAATTGGGGGTGAGTTAATAACAACAACAAAAATCGAAAGAGACCTAGGAGTAATTATATCAGATGACCTAAAGGTGGGCAAGAAATGTGAGGAGGCAGTAAGGAGGGCTGGGGGGATACTGGGATGCATAGGGACATGTATCAACAGTAGAAAACAAGAAGTTGTTATCCCTCTCTACAGACAGTTAGCAAGACCCCATCTGGAGTACTGCTTGCAATACTGGAGACCCCATCTCCGCAAAGACATAGACAGAGTGGAGGCTGTTCAGAGGAGGGCAAGCAAAATGGTGCAAGGTCTGCACCAGAAGACATACGAGGAGAGACTAAAGCAGCTTAATATGTATACCCTTGAGGAAAGGGGGGCATGATAGAAACATTCAGGTATCTCAAGGGAATTAACAAGGTACAAGAGGGTAGTATCTTTCAGAAGAAGAGATGTGCAAGAACAAGTGGGCACAATTTGAAGATAGAGGGGGACGGCTCAGAGGTAATGCTAGAAAGTATTTTTTCACGGAGATAGTTGTGGATGCATGGAACAGCCTTCCTGAGGAGGTTGTGGAGTCAGGAACAGTGGGAGAATTCAAGAATGCATGAGACAGGCATAAGGCAATTCCAGTGGGGGGCAGGAGGAAGTAAGCTGTTGATTAACTAGAATCTGCAGCTTATCCATTAAGTAGGGAAATGGCCAGACTGGGTGGGCCAAGTGGTCCTTATCTGCCGTCAAGTTCTATGTTTCTATAAAACTCATGATTTTAAACATTTGTAGCATGCCCCCCGTCCTCCTAGTTTCCAATCGGTAAAGACCTAAACTTCGCAGCCTTGTATTATATTTATTTCATTTTATTTTATTTTTGTTAACCAGGTAGGTGCACTAGACAAGAGATTTTGCCTATTTTCAGGCACGACCCAGGAGGGTTACACATCAGAAACAGCAGATGCATAGTGTCCACAACTATGTGTTGTTTCTTAGCCCTGAAACCATTTTCATTGCTCTACGCTGAATCCTTTCAGTGTTCTTCATTTCATCATTTCATATTTTTATTGGTCATATTGGAAAGTCATGTGAGCATTGCTGCCCATTTACACGAGTGTCCAGTCACATCCAACAATCATGAGACATGACATAGTCTTAAACATTTAACTAACAGTGAGGGTTAATAAAATGGTACATAGATTTAAGATAATATAGACTAAAGAGCAAACCATTAACTAGCCTTGGTGAATTAACAAATATAAGGTGACATTAGGCATTCAGTGAGGGTTTAATGCTGGTGATACCCATGCCTGTGCATCCCAGCATCCTATTTGGTTTTCCTGCTGCCTTGTCATACTGATTCCCTACCTTGAAGTTATCAAAGATGATAACCCCTAGGTTTCTTTCCTGCTTGGAGCATTCTATATCCTCCCCTCCTCCCCCCAGCTGATATGTTGTTCCTGGGTTTTTGTGCCATGTGCATTATTTTGCATTTCTTTGCATTAAATCTCAACTGCCATTCCCTTGACCAAACCTCAAGCTTCTGCACATCTGTCCTCATTCAATTCACACGCTCTGGCATGTCCACTCTGTTGCAGAGCTTTGTGTCATCAGCAAACAGGCAAATTCTCCCTTCTATGTCTTCTGTAATGTCACTGATAAAGATGTTGAAAAGGACTGGACCCAGCACTGATCCCTGTGGCACCCCAATGGTCACCCTTCCCACTGCTGAGTGACAGCCATTTACCACCACCCTCTGTGTCCTGCTATCCAGCCAGTTCCCCATCCACAGCACCACTGTCCTACCCACTCTCATGTTCCTCAGCTTGTTTAACAGCCTTCTATGCAGCACGCTGTCAAAGGTCTTGCTGGAGTTCAGGTAGGCCATGTCCACTGTCCCCCTCCTCCCAATCCACCTCCCTTGTCACCCAGTCAAATAATTCAATGAGATTAGTCTGGCATGACCACCCACAATAAAACCATGTTGCCTTGGGTCCTGTAGACCTTTGGCAACCAAGTGTTCCATTTTTCTTTCTTCAGTAGTGTTTCCATGATCTTCCCCACTACCGAGGTCATGCTGACTGGTATGTAGTTTCTCGCTTCCCTCTCTGGTCCCACTTTTGTATAGGGGCACTACATCAGCTCTCCTCCAATATTTGTGTACCTCTCCTGTTTCCAGTGACTGGCTAAACAGGGTTGCCAGAGGTTCAGCCACCACCTCTCTTAGCTCTCTCAGTACCCTGCGGTGTACCCCATCTGGCCCCCTAGCTTTATCCATTTGTATTCCTTTCAGTTCCATTAGGACCCTTTCCTGTGGAAAAGGACTTGTACCCATTTCCTTGCCCTTTCCATTCCCTTCTGACCCATTACCCACCCCCTCCTCTGGAAAGACTGAGCAGATGTACCTGTTCAGTATGTCTGCTTTGCAGTTGTCATCCTCCACGCTACTCCCATCCTCGCCTTTCAGCCTCACTATCCCTCCCTCCCTTTGCCTTCCTTTTTTCATTGAAGTACCTATAGAAGGTTTTGTCCCCTCTAACCACTGATTTCACAATGCACTCCTCTGTTTGTGCTTTGGCTTCCCTTACCGCCCTACCTGCTTCCCTTTGTTTCTCCAGGTACCTCTCCCTGTCCCCTTTTGCCTGTGTCTTTTTGTGTAAGGTTCCTACTAGACTGAGTGGGCAGGTAGCCAGAAGGGCTGCATTGTCCACCAATCCCCTGAGGGCGGTGCTTTGCAATGCCAGGTTGGTCAGAAACAAGACTGCAATGATGGCGGATTTGGTTTCTTTGGCCAATCTGGCTTGCATTATGGAGACCTGGATTGATGATGATGTTGGCCCAGTTTTAGAGGCTGCCATCCCATCCGGGTATACCGTAGTGCACTGCCCCAGAGTGGAACGCAGGGGTGGGGGGGGTAGCCATCTGTTTTAGATCTGAGCTGGGCTTCACCATGCACCCAGTGAGAGCACTACATTCATTTGAATGTGTGGCCCTTTCTGGGGGTCCAGGCGCAGGCTGCTTGATTCTCCTGATTTAACGCCCTCCTGGGGTCGCGGGAGATTTTTTGCAGGAAGTGTCCGATTTCGTCATCGGGGAAACATTGGAGGCCCCCAGATGTTTTGTGCTGGGGGACTTCAATGTTTGGACCAAGAATGAATCCTCTCGGCTTGGTCATAACTTCCTCCAGATGATGTCATCTCTGGGCTTTGCGCAGGGAGTTTCTTCCGCGACTCATCAGGGTGGCCACATGTTGGATTTGGTGTTCTCACTGGAGCTCGAGATAAATAGTCTCAGCATTGATAGGGTCATTTGGTCCAATCATTGCAAGGTGAAGTTCTGGTTTGGGGCCCCCCTCAGTAGCCCTCCCCCTGCAGAGATGGCCAACTATCGCCCTTTGAGGGGGTTGACCCCTGAGGGTTTCTTGGCGGTGGCTAACCTATCTAGTGTGGACAATGCATGCAGTAGGGATGTGTGCGCAGTAGTGGAAGCCTATAATAAGGTGCTTTCTGGTGCGCTTGACTCCCTCGCACCAGTCCATATATAACCCAGGTCTTCTCACTTGAGGTCCCCTTGGTATGACGGGTAGCCCAAGGAGATGAAGACCTTGGGTCAGAGATTAGAGCACTGCTGGCAGAAGTCTGGCCTGGAGGTAGACAAACTGTCCCTACATACGCACTATGGTGCATACCAGGGGGCAATCAACCGTAAGAAGGCAGAATTTCTGTCCAGGGAGCTTGCTGCCAGGAGAAACTGACCATCTGTGCTCTTTCAGACTGTGGACAGGCTCCTTCATCCTTCCTGTCTACAGCCTAAGGTAGCTTTTTCGAACACATTGTGTGATGAGTTTGCTCGGTTCTTCTCGGACAGGGTGTCTGCCATCAGGCAGGGGGTTCCACCAGTGGACCAGAATCTGGCCGACAGTGGTCGCCATGGGCGACTGGAGACCACTCCAACTGTTTGGGGTGAGTTTAGACTGGTGGAGGTGGCTGAGGTCAATAAGATTGCCTCCAAGCTTTGGCACACCTTTTGTGAACTGGACCCGGTTCCAACCCGCTTCTTAATGAGATGTGTTGACTCCGTTGGCCCGGTGTTTGCCCTGATTGTCCAGTGTTCCTTGTCAGAGGGGGTATTTCCTGATGTCTTGAAGGAGGCACTGGTGAGACCCCTTCTGAAGAAACCATCGTTGGACCCTGACGTCAAGGCAAATTACCATCCTATCTCCAATCTTCCATTTTTAGGTAAGATTGTCGAGAAGGTGGTGGCGTTTCTGCTTGAGGAGCATCTCATGACCCATAATCTTTATGAGCCACTCCAGTCTGGGTTCAGTGCGAGGCATAGCACAGAAACCACACCAGTTCAGGTGCACAATGACCTCCTTAGGGCCAGAGATCGAGGGGAGAGAACAATTCTTGTTCTCCTCGATCTCTCTTCAGCATTTGATATGGTGGACCATCGAGTGTTACTTGACTGCCTAAGGGAATTCTGTGGACTCACTGGTTCTGTCATCAGCTGGTTTGAGTCTTTTTTTATCTAACTGGAGGCAGAGGGTAGTGATGGTGAATTTCTCCTCCTGCCCTGACCACCTGTTGTGTGGAGTTCCCCAGGATTCGGTCTTGTCACCGATGCTGTTTGCCGTATACATGCTACCCCTGGGATTGCTCATTAGGAAGTACAGCTTGGGTTTTCACTGCTATGCTGATGATACCCAGCTGTACTTTTCCTTTGACCCTGGAACATCTTGTGCAGTAGAAGTACTTAACAGCTGCCTTGCTGAAATCAATGACTGGATGGCCTCCAGTTGGTTGTGACTGAACCCCAGTAAGACGGAGGTACTGGTGGTGGAGTAGAACAGAGGGCATGATAGGTTGGCCTCTGGTGCAGAGACAGGACTTTGCCTTGGCTCTGTACCATTGAAGACCTTCTCTTGGGTGCATGAGCTGGATGTTTTTCTTGGCAGCAGTTTGACAGTTGAGTTTCAGGTGGCTTCCATTGTCCGTACTAGCGTTTATCAACTGAGGAATATCGCCAGGATCAAGCCCTTAATTCCGCCACTGGAGCTCCCCACTTTGGTGCATGCCTTCATGATGTCCAGGCTTGACTACTGTAATGCACTCTATCTCGGGATCTCTGGGGGTACCCTCTGCCGAATGCAGCTGGTGCAGAATGCGGCGGCGAGGATGTTGACAGGACAGTCTAAATACTGTCATATTATTCCGGTGATGCAGCAACTGCACTGGCTGCTGGTTAGGTGGAGGGTCCTCTTTAAGGTGGGCTTGCTCACCTTTAAGGCCCTACATGGCCTGGGCCCTGGTTACCTGAGTGACCTACTTACACCTGCTGTCTTGGTCCGTTCCCTCCGCTCCTCCTCTAGGGGCCTTCTTCGATTCCAAGGACGAGGTTAAGAACTGCTGGCGACAGATCATTTAGTGTCGCTGCCCCCATCCTGTGGAATTCGCTCCCTTTAGTTGTTAGGGAGGCCCCATCTATTGAGGTGTTTAAGGCCCACCTCAATACAGTCTTGTACGATCAGGCATTCCCAGACTATGTTTTATAGTTCATATCTGTTTTTTTTTTTAAATAAAACAAATTTTGATGTTTACTTTAGTTTTAGAGACTACTAGTGTAGCTGTTGCTGAGGGTAGCAAATTGTGTATCAAATTTTGTTTTAACTTGTTTGGAGCAGTGTGGTTAATTGATTATTATTGTGCTGTGTTGTATTTATTTGATTGTTGTACAGCACCCAGAGCCTCCGAGATGGGCATCTTTTTAAATAAAATTTGCCTTGCCTTGCCTATTGTTTGAATGCAATTTTTTTGACTTTCACTTTCTCTGCTACCTCCTTAGATACTATAATGGTTTCCTCTTCCTTTACCCCTTGCTAACCTGTTTTACACAAAATTGTGTTGCCCTTGTTATCCCTGTTTTGAATACTGTCCACTGTTCCTCTACCCCTAATTTCCTTCCTATTCCAGCTAATGCCTCTTCCAAGCATATCTCCATTTTCCCAAAATCTGCCCTCCTAAATTCAAGGATTTGTGTTTTTGTGTGGCTGGGTTCTGTCCCTTCAGTTATGTGAAACCACACTGACCGGTGGTCACTGTTCCCCAGGTGCTCCCCTACTGTGATCCCTGTCACACTGTCCCCGTTTGTGAGCACTAGGTTCAGTAGTGCCTCCTGCCATGTGGGTTCCATGACCAGTTGTTTAAGGAAGGCTCCCTAAAGGTATTCCAGGATAAACTTGCTCTTGGTTGATGCTGCTGCTGCTGGGAAGCTCCATTCTACATCTGGAATACTGAAGTCGCCAACCAACACTACCTTCCCTTGCGCACCATCCTTTAGATAGCCAGCATCATCTCCCTATCCATCTCCTCCCCCCGGGCTGGTAGTCTGTAAATTACCTTGGAGAGAGAAGAGCCCCTCCAGGAAACCAGGGTGCTTGATGACAACTAAGGAAACAGTTAAAAAAAAAAATCACAGCACACAAACACCTCAAATATTGGAATCCAGACCTGTTGCATGTAAAAATCTACTCTTTTATTCAGCAGACAGCCAAAACAATGAGGAGCAGATACTCTGAAGTTTCACCTTGACAAGCTTTTTTTCAAAGATTTAGCCCTCTCTGCCACAGGAGCAGCTTGGCCAGCTTCTGTATTTTTTTGTTCCTGAGCTACTCCCGCCAATGCCTGAATAGCTACAGGGGTACCGGTAGTTGACATGTGCTATTTAACCCACTCCGCTATTCAGGCATTATGCAGTTCCTATAGCGTGGTTTAGATGGTGTTATTTAGGAAGCACTATTCTAACCTGGATAGGGTTTCAAGTCCCTTATCTGACAAACAGAACAGATATTAAGTTGAAAGGATTTTTGTTCTTTGATACTTAGGCACTGCAGTTTATAAATCATGCTTCATGATTTGAGGGAGGAGGAAGGTACAAATGGTTTACTGCCTTGAAAGTTCTTTTGAAAATAAGGCCAGAGTCAAGCAACATTGACCCAGGCTTGAATTATAAGCAGAGATAGCTGCAAGATGTCACTATGTGGAAGGTGTTCCAAGTTCTTTACATTTTAAATTTAATAAATATTCGAGTACATGCAGAACAACAGATGTACTTACATGTTCTGGGACAAGGGACTTGGTATTTCACCAAGTGGAAATATTTTTTATTTGGAAAGATACAATATTTTTGTTGCCAGTGTTCCAAGACTAGAGGGCATGGGATGAAGTTGGAGGGAGGACGATTCAGAGGAAATGTGAGGAAGAATTTCTTCACAGAATGGGTGGTGGACAAGTGGAACACCCTGCCAGAGGAAGTGGTGGGGGCTGAAACAATCACAGGATTTAAGAATGCATGGGATAGACACAAAGGAATTCTGGAGGTCGGGGTAAGAGGCATGGTCATGGGTTTGGCAATTGAAATTCAATGCAAAGAAGTGCAAGATAATGAATATGGGGACAAAAACCCTGGCACAATATATCAGTTGGGGGGTGAGGATATAGCATGCACCAAGCAGGAAAGGGATCTTGGGGTTATCATCTCAGATGACCTCAAGGTAGGGAAACAGTGTGACAAGGCAGCAGGGAAGCAAATAGGATGTCTGGGATGCATAGGCAGGGCATCACCAGCAGGAAAAGGAGGTCATAATTCCACTATACAAGACACTAGTGAGGCCCCATCTGGAGTACAGTGTACAGTTCTGGAGACTTTACTTACGTAAGCACATAGACAGGGTAGAGAAGGTTCAGAGGAGGGCAACAAAGATGGTACATGGATTACATCACAAGTCCTATGAGGACAGGTTGAAGGAACTGAATATGTACTCCCTGGAGGAGAGGAGGGAGAGAGGGGACGTGATAGAGGCATACAAGTATCTTACAGGGAGGAACAGGGTGCTGGAATACACTATTTTTAAGCGATAAAGATGTTCCAGGACTAGAGGGCATGGGATGAAGTTGGAGGGAGGACGATTCAGAGGAAACATGAGAAAGAATTTCTTCACAGAACGGGTGGTGGACAAGTGGAACACCCTGCCAGAGGAAGTGGTGGGGGCAGAAACAATCACAGGATTTAAGAATGCATGGGATAGACATAAAGGAATTCTGGAGGTCAGGGGTAAGGGGCAACAGACTTCTAGGAGAACATAAACTGAACTTACAAGCTCAAATGGTCAGACTGGGTGGGCCACAGGCCCTTATCTGCTGACACTGTCTACTTATATATGTATCTACCAACCCTTAACACATCCATAACCTGTTCTGACAGGCGTAGCTCTGAAAACAGAAATTCTTCAGGAACCAAAATTTAGGTGTAGAGATGTGGAGTCAGAATTTCAATAGAGGGACATGGATATTATCAAGTGATGCATCTGTGGAATTGTGTCTGCATCCATCTGCTCTAGTTTCAAAAGGGTCAGTTTGACAGCAGCATAAAGTCATGATTTGTCGCAGTTTGTTTAAAAAAGATGCAAATTGCAATTTTTGACACAAATATGTTTTTTGTTTTTTTTTGTGCCACAAATGCATCCAAAATTTGGCCCAGTTTAGATGGGTTTTCAGCTTTTAAAAATTGAGACTGGTTGATCCTCGTCAGGGCACTTTTAAAATCCTATGCTACATGTTTGATGAAACATGCTGCCTGGGGATACTGTAAGGAAATCCTGCCCGAGAGATAGGGTCACATTGTAAAAGCTTTTAGAGACCTTCTGTGACTGAATGCCATGTTTGCCTTGCACAAACTTTGGCAACAAGAATGACTGTGGATTTCTCCCTCCTCAACTTCAAGAACACCATCTGTATACATTAGAAGACATCAAGAAATCTGTCTCTACATTGTAGAGACACTGTATCTACGGAGACTGTCTAGGGCTGCCATCTTTGGATGAGGCAAAAACCGGATCCTAAGCTCCACCCCTTTTCATGACTCATCATGCATTGCTCCTCCTAGTAAGCCATTTGTTATGTCAATAAAAGACAACACATAAAGCAGCAGTTCAACACAAATGTTAAGATACTGTACTGAACCTCTTAAAGTTACTTTCCTAGATTCTTCCTACTCATCCATTTACTTATGTATTTGACCTTGGTTTACCAGATACACATACAGAGATAAAATAAATCTCATTTACAGATATGATCTGGGGGAAAACAAGGGAAATACTGTAAATAGCATACAGCAGTATACATGGTATATAATAATACATAATTGTTTTTTATAATGTGTACTTTATATCTTTTCTGGCTCCATTTCCTTTATATCCACAGTACTATTTCAAAGTCAAAGAAGTGACCATACTTTTTTCTTGAGAAAAAAGATTATTAAAAAAAAGTGATAGGGAAAATGATGGAATCACTTCTGAAGGAAAGAATTGTCGAGTACCTAGAGGCCAGAGGGGCACAGGATCCAAGGCAGCATGGATTCACAGTGGGAAGGTCATGCCAGACGAATCTGATAGATTTCTTTGACTGGGTGACCAAAGTAGTAGATCAGGGAGGGGCTGTGGATATGGCCTACCTAGACTTTAGCAAGGCATTTGACCCAGTCCCACACAAAAGATTAATATACAAGTTAGCCAGCCCAGGAGTGGGTCCCAAGATGATAGCCTGGGTAAAGAATTGGCTGGAGAATAGGACACAGAGGGTAATAGTAAATGGAGTCCACTCTGAAGAAAGCGGGGGTTACTATTGGAGTACCGCAGGGTTCAGTATTAGGACTGGTCCTCTTCAGTGTCTTTATAAGTGACATTGCAGAGGGACTGAAGGAAAGTATGTCTCTTTGTAGATGACACAAAGATCTGCAACAGAGTTGATGCACGAGGTGGGGTGGAAAGGATGAGAAGGGACTTGGCAAGGTTAGAGGAATGGTCAAATGTATGGCAGCTTAGATTCAATGCTAAGAAGTGCAAGGTAATGCACCTGGGAAACAAAACCCAGGGAAGAGTACCAATAGGGGGGAGATACTAACAACAACAAAATGGAAAGGGACCTGGGGTAGTCATATCAGATGACTTAAAGGTGGGCAAGCAATGTGAGAGGGCATTAAGGAGGGCTGGGGGGATACTGGGATGCATAGGGGGAGGCATCACCAGCAGAAAACAGGAAGTTGTTATCCCTCTGTACAGACAGCCGGTGAGACCCCATCTGGAGTACTGTGTGCAGTTCTGGAGACCCAATCTCCGCAAGGATATAGACAGGATGGAGGCAGTCCAGAGGAGGGCAACTAAAATGGTGCAGGGTCTGCACTGGAAGACATATGAAGAGAGACTAAAGGAGCTTAATATGTATGGCCTCGAGGAAAGGGGGGGGGGACATGATAGAAACTTTTTCAAGTATCTCAAGGGAATCAACAAAGTCCAAGAGGGTAGCATCTTTCAAAAAAAGAGGTGTGCAAGTACAAGGAGGCACAATTTGAAGATAGAGAGGGAGCAGCTCAGAGGTAATGTAAGGAAGTATTTTTTCATAGAGAGGGTTGTGGATGCATGGAACGGCCTTCCGGAGGAGGTTGTGGAGTCAAAAACAGTGGTTGAATTCAAGCATGCATGGGACAGTCATAAGGCAATTCTAGGGGGTTGGGGTAGAAAGAAGTAGGCTGTTGGTTAACTAGGATCTGCAGCTTATCCATTAGGTAGGGAAATGGGCAGACTGGGTGGGCCAAGCGATCCTTATCTGCCGACAAATTCTATGTTTCTATGTAAACATTTAAAAATGCCTAAATTCTGTTACAGATGAAAATGTTTACCAGCAAATGAAAGTAGAAGACAACTGGCTCTGTTACTGTTACAAAATGTGGGGGCAGCTTTGCTGCTATGCCAATTTAAGATGCAGTGGAAAAGAGTAGGTTAAATAAGTGCTAATGGTCTTAATGGCCATACTTTACGTCTCCCAGGTGTACTGCTTTCACAAACAAAAGGCTATACTGAAAACAGAACTTGTTTGTAACCTGGACATGTAGCTAAAACACTAAATGATATGACAAAAGCTGTTTCAAAAGTATGTAAGCCCTAAACATGGCTCAAAAACCTGACCAGCACAGAGCAAGATCGGATTACCTGATAGGGACCCTAAAAACCTGATCACCAGGTAAAAAACCTGACAGGTGGCAACCCTAAGACTGTCCCTAATGAAGATCTACAACAGAAAGGATAAAGTTTTTTTGATATCCCAAGAGAACAAAAAAAATCCATCTCTGGGGTTCACAATGGATTTTTAGTGCACGTGTGTCTTGGATCAGGTGGCTCAAAGAGTCTGCCAAGCAAGTGCAGTTTGTTTTTCCTGCAACGTGCACTGCAGTTATCTGATTCTTAAATTGAATGCCACATTCCATATCTTCAAAATCTTTTTGCAGCTCTTGGTCTCCTTGTTTCTTTATACAAAACATTGTTGTGGCACTGTCTGTTCTTATGTTCTTAAGGCTTGTTTGTTATCATTTTGGAAAGACATTTTAGAAATAGATATACTGTTCATGGTTGTAGGAGATTCATGTGTTTGAGCCCTTCTGGTCTCCTATTTTTGAGTCTTTTTAAGAGAATTGGATTCACTGGACATTTTTTGCAAAGGGTTCTTTGCCTGTTTTTTAGGATAGCTCTTTTCAGAATTTGTTAGCAATACTGGAAAACTGTCGCTATTCAAATCATCCCGCCCCTGAAAGCTTTAGCCCCTGTTTAAGCTTTTTGCACATGAAAACATTTTTTCAGTAAGGGTACTCACAGAATTTTAATTTTGTAAAGTCCGTGCTTCTCAAACATGGTGGACGGTGGGCGGCTCCATTTCAACTGAAGTTGCGGCACCACACCGCTAACCCCAGTATATTCCATACTGGAGCTAGTGATGCCACAACTTCAGCTGAAATGGAGCCATGCACCATCCACCATGTTTAAGAAGCGCAGACTTTACAAAATTTAAATTCTGTGAGTACCCTAACTAAAAAATGCTTTCATGTGCAGAAAGCTTAATCAGGGGCTAAAGCTTTCGGAGGTGGGAAGATTTAGATAACAACAGTTTTCCTTTAAAGTTAACCTTTTATTCTTGCTTGTGTCACACTTTGTAAAAGAATAATTTGGTCCTAGACAGTTGTAACACTTTATACGCCTATCTGCTTTCTGGCATACACCAGCCACAGAACTCACACTTCTTGAAGATTGTGAGACCTGTTTTCTTTTTTTGGTTTTAGATTTTGTTAACCATGAACATGAGACCCTATAGTGTCCTCTCCTCAAACATGCAGGAGGATGTCATCTTTAAACTGAGTTACAGGATTACATGTGTACTCTAAGTGCCAGACCCTGTGATTGATCCTTGCATCCCTGGTCTCAGAGGCCACAGCCGTAGCTATTCACTTAAAATGAAGCTTCTTTTTCACCATGGTGTTAGACTGTGGTATTCCTTACATGTTATAGTCACAACTTTTCCCACAAGATGGCACTCAGTACCTGGTTACTAAATCTGTATACACAACACCATTTTCAATTTTTTTTCTTTGTTTTGTTTCTCTGCAGACAGCAATCCCATACTCATCGCCAATGTAATGCCCTCTTCCCAACTCATGGGAAGGGGGACACCAGCTGTAAACTGAAATACAGGTACCAGACCCAGGGATCAGTCCTTGCATCCCTTGTCTCAGAGATCACAGCTCTGATTCATCTAAAAGGAAACTTTCTTTTAGCCTAGGTGGAGAACAAAAATCAGAATTTGGTTAAGTTCTGTTGTTGACTGCTTTCTCTGGCAATAGCAAACTAGTTTTGTTTTTCCTTAAATTAGCCCCAGACGTTAAGACACATTGGATGTTGGTCTGTTTTTCTGCTTAAAACCTGACAAAGTGCAAAACGTAAAGAAGATAGGAAAAGATTTTTACATAATTAACTGCACTTCCATCTCCCTTTCCTTGCCAATTATATATTCTGATATGCTTTGATGATTTTTTTGATAAATAAATAATCTAGCTTTGGGGTGCCCTCAGATCTATATAGAGTTCCACTCTCCTCACCAGTCACTGCTCTCAGTTTTCATATTTCTAAGACATTCTATGACATCAATAGCTCCCATTCCATTCTATTCATCTGAATGGCCTGGAATGGGAGTTTCTGATGTCATAGAATGTTCAGGCAGTACGAAAAGAGAGAGCAGCAACTTCGGAGAAGAGAGGGATTAATGGTAGTTACAAAGGCAACACAATAAGATTATTAATTTAACAGAAAAGGTCAAAAACATATCAGAATACTGAGTAGTCGATAAAAGAACAACTAGAGGACATCTGGGGTCTAAAAACTGTTTCCTACCACCTTTAGGGCTGCAGGGTCAGTTCTACAAAATTATCAAACAACCTGAACTTCTGGTATTTGATTCTTTTGGACTGTGGCAAACTCATGTGGCAAATAAGGTAACATTTGGTTTGGGTGATCAGTGTTGGTCTGAATGATGTGGACCAGGAAAATCAGTTGAACTGTGAACCTCAGTTTGCACCTGAAACAGTTATCTGGGCAAGGTGTGAGTTGCAGGCTTGGTTTGGTGCTAGACTCACCTCGTTAACATGAGACAGCACGACAGCTCACACACATGGTTATTGTCAGGCTGTTAGGTAGGTCTGGGAGGGCTGTGATTCACTTCTAATTAGACAGCTAGGAAATTCTTCAAAAAAGGCAGTCTTCAAAAGTTTGACCTATAGTCCAACAGCAGTTCTGTTAAATAGGAGATATTTTAAGGAGGAAAAAGTAAAGATAAAGTCAGACTGAGCAGTGTTTGCAAAAAGCAGACCTCTGGGACCAGGACCTTGCCTGAGAGGGGAGAGACTAGACTCTGGAGGAGTGTAGTTGGCCTGAGTAGTGAGCAGATGGAATATGAGGTGGCAGTCCACTAGTGTCCACTTGCCTAATCTCACCAGCTGTGCAGAACATAGAAACATATAGAAACATAGAAGTTGACAGCAGATAAGGACCGCAAGGCCCATCCAGTCTGCCCATTTCTTTTTCTACCTTATAAATGTGGCATTGGCCTTTGCTCTGTCAGTGGCCTACTTCTGCTCAGTATTTACTGAAGAGAAGGTAGGGCAGAGCCCACAGCTCAGCACCATGGACATGGGGGAGTGAGGTGTGCACTAGTTCCTTCACAAAAGAAAGGGTCCTACAAGAGCTCGATAAGCTCGGAGTGGACAAGGCAATGAGACCTGATGGCATACTTCCCAGGGTACTAAAGGAGCTAAGGGTGGAACTAGCAGAGCCATTAGCAGAACTATTTATTGAGTCTCTGAGCACAGGAGAGGTCCCAGAAGACCGGAGAAGGGCTCATGTGATCCTGCTCCACAGGAGTGGTGGCAGGGAACTACAGACCAGTCAGTCTTACCTCACTAGTGGGCAGGATTATGGAGGCACTCCTTAAGGAAAGGATAGTGCAACATCTGGAATCCATAGGAGCACAGGATCCAAGACAGCATGGGTTTACAAAAGGAAGCTCCTGTCAAACTAATCTAATAGATTTATTTGACTGGGCAACCAGAGTGGTGGACCAAGGGGGAGTAGTTGATGTCACCTACCTTGACTTCAGCAAAGCTTTCAATACTGTTCCACATAGAAGATTGATTAATAAGCTGGATAGGCTCGGGTTGGGTCAGAAGTTGGTCAACTGGGTGGCAAACTGGTTGACGGGCAGAAAACAGAGAGTGGTGGTAAATAGTATACAGTCAGAAGAGAAGCAAGTCACAAGTGGGGTACCTCAGGGAACAGTCCTGGGGCCAGTCCTCTTCAATATCTTCATCAGTGACATTGCAGATGGACTGGAGGGTAAGGTTTGTCTGTTTGCAGATGACACAAAGATATGCAACAGAGTGGATGATCCAGATGGGGTGGGCAGAACGAGAAGACATCTGGATAAACTGGCAAAATGGTTGGAAGAGTGGCAACTGGGGTTTAATGCAAAGAAGTGCAAGATCATGCACATAGGGAAGAGAAACCCTGAAGCCACTTATTGGCTGGGAGGGAAGTTGCTGGCAGGCACAAGGGAAGAAAGAGACTTGGGCAACATCATCACAGATGACCTGAAATCATCCAAGCAGACCACTAAAGCAGCAGATAAGGCTAGGGGGATGTTGTGGTGTATTAGTAAGGGTATCACAAGTTGTAAGAGGGAGGTAATAATCCCTCTTTACAAGACACTGGTTAGGCACCATCTGGAGTACTGTGTGCAGTACTGGAGGCTGCACCTTCACAAGGATATTAACCAAACTGAGGCAGTCCAGAGAAGAGCAGCCAAAATGGTTCAGGGACTGCATCCGAAAACATATGAGGACAGATTAATAGAGCTCAATATGTATACCCTAGCGCAAAGGAGGGAGAGAGGTGATAAGATTGAAACATTCAAACACCTTAAGGGCATTAACAAGGTGAAAGAGTCTAACATGTTTCAATATAAAAAAAATAGCAGGACAAGAGGACACAGCATGAGATTAGAGGGAGGCTGATTAAGGGGTAATGTGAGGAAGTTCTTTTTCACAGAAAGGGTGGTGGATGCGTGAAACGCCCTGCCTCAGGAAGTGGTGGATACAAATACAGTGCAGGGCTTCAGACAGGCATAGGATAGGCATAAGGGAGCAACATAGATGAGTATGAATAGATAGGCAATTGACAGAGCAAAGGCCAATGGCACATTCATAAGGTAGAAAAAGAGATGGACAGACTGGATGGGTCTTGCAGGCCTTATCTACCGTCAACTTCTATGTTTCTATGGCAGTAGTCAAACAATCTGTAAAGTATCACACACTGTAGGAGCCACTTGCAGTGGCACAAGGGCTGCAACAAAAGTAGCCATTGTAGAAAAAGAAAGGAGTGCGACAGGTAGTGACAACAGGCAGAGGAGGAGCAAAGTGATTTGGCAGAGCTTGGAGACAGAGATATAGATCATGATTATATATACCCAATAAAACTGATGGCAGCTGTCATTTTAGCCATTCTTTAAAGGCAAAGAAGCTGCTATGAAATATTCAGCTGCAGAACCACCTTCCTTTACACCACCTGAAACAAGATGTGGCAGCAAGCTTGAATTCCACCCATTAAATGATGCATCAGCTGCTAGAACAACAGAAAGCTATCCACCAGTATGCCGCTGAGCATGGTACTGGCAAAGGAGAGGTAAACATCAACCCAAATCAGTGGCGCCTGTTGGAGACCTCCTGCACTGTGGTAAACCCATTGAGCAGGCTATATGGGTGGTATGTGCTGATCAGCTGGTCTAAGCCAGACTGTATGCTACTTTGCATTTTACACAGGTAGCATGTTTTAATTGATACTCCACTAGATAACAGTATGTACAGTGAAACCCTTTTATAATGGACACATTTGTGCAAGCAGGTTTTTTCCATTATAAGGGGTATCTGCTATATCCCAAAGTCTTAAAATTGAGCTCTCCCCTACCACAGCTTACACACAAGAGGTGAAATCAAAACATTTTTAACCCTCTGCCAACCAAGGTAATGTGGAACTGCTATTTGTAACTAATTGGGAACTGAGCAGTAAACAAGACGGGAAGGATTTTGCTATACAGTACCTGTGCTGATTGGGGGATCAGGGGGCTGAGCAGTAAATGTGATCAAATGACAGATAGCATGTAGTTTTCAGCATGTAACAGGGGCACAGAGTAGCTCACAGTGTCTGCTATGCAAGGGCTGCAGAGTGTGGCATAAATGTGAAGTTGACATTACAAACATAGCTTTTGACTTCTGGCAAGGCAAATCCATCTCCTATAAGGGTGTCCATTAGACGTGGGTTCCACTGTAATTAAAACTGACCAATAAGCACACTTTTACTTTAGGGTATATGGTATAAATGTGGAATAGCTCTTACAGCTAACAATTGATGAAGCTCTAACAAGTTAAGTGCCAGAACTAGCGGTCCACTGTATGGACTGAGGGTTTGTTTCTCTCATTGACTCTCACAATGAAACAGCATTTTCAGCTTCAGTGCTAGGGAAAATGATGGTAGGGAAAATGATGGAATCACTTCTGAAAGAAACAATTGTTGAGTACCTAGAGGCCAGCAGGGCACAGGACCCAAAGCAGCATGGATTTACAGCAGGAAGATCATGTCAGATGAATTTAATAGATTCCTTTGACTGGGTTACCAAAGTAATAGACCAGGGAAGGGCTGTGGATATGGCCTACCTAGACTTTAGCAAGGCATTTGACACAGTCCCACACAAAAGATTAATAATCAAGTTAGCCAGCCTGGGAGTGGGTCCCAGAGTGGTAGCCTGGTAGCAAACTGGCTGCACAACAGGACACAGAAGGTAATAGTGAATGGAACACATTCCGAAGAAGGAGAGTTACTAGTGGAGTACCACAGGGTTCAGTACTGGGTCCAGTCCTCTTTAACATCTTTATAGGTGACATTGCAGAGGGTCTGGAGGGAAAGGTATGCCTCTTTGCAGATGACACAAAGATCTGTAACAGAGTTGATACACAAGAGGGGGTAGAAAAGTTGAAAAGGGACTTGGCAAGGTTGGAGGAATGGTCAGACATATGGCAACTTAGATTCAATGCAAAGAAGTGCAAAGTAATGCACCTGGGAAACAAAAACCCAGGAGAAGAGTACACAATAGCAGGGGAGGTACTAACAACAACAAAAATGGAAAGAGACCTGGGGATAGTCATATCAGATGACCTAAAGGTGGGTAAAAAATTTGAAAAGTCTGTAAGGAGAGCCAGGGGGATTCTGGGATGCATAGGGAGGGGCATCACAAGTAGAAAAAGGGAAGTGGTTATCCCTCTATACAGACAGTTGGTGAGACCTCATCTGGAGCACTGTGTGCAGTTTTGGAGACCTCATCTACGCAAGGACATAGACAGGATGGAAGCAGTCCAGAGGAGGGCAACTAAAATGGTGCAGGGTCTGCAGCAGAAACCATATGAAGAGAGACTGAGAGAGCTTAATATGTATACTCTTGATGAAAGGAGGGACAAGGGGGACATGACAGAAACGTTCAAGTACCTCAAGGGAATCAACAAAGTCCAGGAGGGTAGCATCTTTTCAGAAAAGAGATGTAAGAACAAGGGGGCACAATTTAAAGATAGAGGGGGATGGCTCAGGGTAATGTGTGGAATTTTTTTTTTCATGGAGAGAGTGGTGGATACATGGAACAGCCTTCCTGAGGAGGTCATTGGGTTTAAAACAGTGGGGGAATTCAAACATGCATGGGACAGACATAAGGCAATTGTAGTGGGGGGTGGCAGGAAGTAGGCTGTTGGTTAACTAGAATCTGCAGCTTATCCAGTAGGTAGGGAAATGGGCAGACTGGGTGGGCCAAATGGTCCTTATCTGCCGTCAAAGTCTATGTTTCTATGTAACAGCAGAATAACAGTTTTGCGGAATAAATGCATCAGTCAGCAATACATGAAATCATTCTGCAGTTCTATAGGTGACAGAGTGATCTGTTCTGCAGAATTCCTTTCCACAATTTAATATATCAGTCTGCAATACATACATTAATTCTATCGTTGTAAGTCAGAATTTTGCCAAAGTTGCCAGAGTGCATTCCAAAATTTCACAGAAGCAAAACTTTGATTTTCACAGTAATTCTGCTGGTGAAATTTTATTTTCACACAGCACTAAGTGTGCTTACAAAATATTTTCTTCACTTTCAGGCTCACAGGAGGTTGAGAGGGCTAGTGGCTACGGTGCCCTCCCCACCCCACCCCTACCCCCAAATGCGCTGAAACAGGCTCACAGGAGGTGAGAGGGCTAGTGGCTACGGTGCCCCTCCCCCACCCCCACCCCTACCCCGAATGCGCTGAAACAGGCTCACAGGAGGTTGAGAGGGCTAGTGGCTACGGTGCCTCCCACCCCACCCCTACCCCCAATGCGCTGAAAAGGCTCACAGGAGGTTGAGAGGGCTAGTGGCTACGGTGCTCTCCCCACCCCCACCCCAATTGCGCTTGAAACAGGTAATGAGAGTAGTTTCCACTGAACCACCACGCTACTGTGAAGGACTTTGCTGAATGCATTTTTGCCCCACCGATGCAGGGCGTCGGCTCCCCACCACACTCCCTTTTATAGGCAGCATTAACCAATCAGCCTAGATCTCCATTACCAGCTTATATTGTTCACCACTAGATGCTGCTCTACTGCTAGACTTCCTGTTTCACTGTTTGCCCTTGAGCTTTCCACTTAGTGTCAGGATGATTACTGTATTTCTGCTGCTTTGCCATTTGTTCTCCCCTGCCCAGTCCCCCTCCCTGTCACACTCTGATGCACCCCCTTCCCCCTCCTCTGCAACTGGCCTCAGTCTGAACGCCTGGCAGCTAGTGATTTTATGGGTAGCCGCTCCCCCACCCCATGACCCCGGAAAAGGGGCTGGGCATACAGCTCACACTCTTGACACACACTACGAATGCCTGCCTAGTCGGTCAACCCTGGCCTTTCCCTCTGGTGCTGTTCAGACTCAGAAACCTCAACATGCAACACTGTCTGCCACCCTAGACTTTCATTACCACCTTCAGGCCTACCTCAAGGCACAGCTTCTACCCATTCCTACCGTCTCCTCCACTACACCACTTACCCAGCTATCCCTCTATAATAAGAGGAAGTGCTCCTGGAACCCCTCCTCAAGATTCCTGCTTCTCCTCTTCCTCTTGTCAGGGAATATCCATCCTAACCCTGGACCACCAATTGGCATGATGCCTCCGCAACGTACCCTGGGTCTGCTGCACATTACCACATTGCCTCTCAATATTTGTAGCATCCAAAAAAAGTGGGACTCCTTCCAGGGCTGGGTACTACAGCACCAGCCAGATGTCATAGCAGTGTGTGAAGCCTGGCTCACCCCTCGGACCACTGATTCCTCTGTATCCCTGCCTGGGTTTACCCTTTACCAGGCGGATCGACACAGTAAGCAAGGGGGTGGCTGTGCCCTCTACACAAAGGATACCTTGTAAGGTCACCAACTCCACTCCCCTCGATTGGGGGCTGGCACACAGACTCTCACTGTCAAGCTGGCACTGGGATGAGCCCAAAACCCTCTATATATAACAACAGTATACATTCCCCCAAGGGACCAAAAATCAGCATTCCAAGCATTACTGTCATATCTGGACACACTGCCATCACAGTGGGAACTACTTGTACTTGGAGATTTTAATATCAATTGGCTAAGTAAGGATGCCATCCCACACATAGATCTTGCCACAGCCCAAGACCTAACTCAACTGGTCACTTACCCCACCCAGTTGGATCCATGTGCAGGATCCTCCTCCCTACTGGACCTCATCTTCTCTAATTGCCCGCACAAGATCACCAATGTCTCCATCCTATCAAATGCCCTCAGTGACCACTCACCAGTTCTCTGCTCTTGGTCCTGTAAAATCCCAAGATCCCCTCCCAAAATAATTGTGCAACGTAAACTTGGTCCTGGTAAACTGGCACAATTAAAAGCTCACCTTAGGGCCTTGGATTGGACCTTCATTTCGAACACTGTAAACCTTGACAGTGCCTTGGACCTATTTTCCCGGTCCTTCAATAATATATGTGACCTCTATGCCCCTTTCACTAAAAGAAAGGTAAAAGGCAATCACACACCTTGGTTCACTGAACAACTCAAGTCCTTGATGCGAACCAGGGACTCGTGGCAGCTCTCCAATGAGTCCAGCCTACCCCATGATAGATTGAATTATAGAATGGCTCGGAACAAGTGTACTTGGGCCATTCACAGAGCAAAAGCAGAATACTACAAATCCGCCTTAACCTCGTCCTGGGGCTCAAGCCGCAAGTTCTGGAGCAACATTAAGGAAATACGCGGTAAGGTCCCCAATCCGGTCCCCTCCCAAGTTATGTCTAACGGGTCCTTGACCACTGACCCCACTCACATTGCTGCTGTTTTCAGTGATGCCTTCTCCAACCTTAGCCATGCTCTCCCCCCGAACTTCTACGATCCACCAGCTCCCAGTGCACCTTCCCCCCACCCCGGTGCCCCCCCTTTTACCTTTGCCGCATCTCTCCTAAGTCAGTTGAACCGTACCCTATTACTGCCCTTAGTCACGCCTCCTCCAACGCCAACTCCCTTGATCTCAGAATTCTTCGGCTCTCCCTTAAGGATGTCCTTGCTCCTTTCACCCATATTTTAAACCTCTCCCTCTCACTAGGCAAATTCCCTGCCATTTGGAAATCCGCCTCTATTATGCCTATATTTAAAGGTGGTGACCACTCCTCTACTAACAATTACCACCCTATCTCCATACTTCCCCCCCCAAGGCCTTAGAGAGGATAGTTTCAGATCAGCTCACTGACCACCTCAATAAATATGACCTGCTCTGCAAACAACAACATGGTTTCCAAAGGACACAGCACACACACTGCCTTGCTTGAACTTACATCGCACATCCATACTGCGCTGGATAAAGGCCACATCACAGGTGCAATTTTCATTGACCTCACTAAGGCCTTTGATACCATCCACCATTCACTTCTTCAAACCTCCTTGCTCAACCTGGGTCTTTCTCAGGAAGCTGTGGGATGGTTCACTGACTATCTTGCCAACCGGACCCTTCAAGTTACGATTGGCAATACCCTATCCTCCAAATCTCCTGTCCTCTCTAGGGTCCCACAAGGGTCCATTTTGTGTCCCCTTCTATTCAGCTTCTTCCTAAACTCCCTCCCGCATCCTGCACCTCCAACCTATTACTATATGCAGACGATACTGTCATCTTCTCCTCCAACTCAGACCCTCTTCAACTCCACCAGTCCCTCCAGTCCTCCTTCAATGCTGTCGAAAGCTGGTTCTCCTCACAACGCCTTATTAACTATAAAAAAAAAAACCAAAGGTATGCTATTCACACATCCACAGAATTCCAGGGTAGGGCTCTTCCCACAAATACTATCAGCGACACAGACCCCCCTGGAATTTGTGCATTCCTTTAAATACCTGGGCATCACTTTGGACACTGGCCTTACCTATCATGAGCATATACACCAATTATCTAAGACCCTAAATATTAGACTAAGGCTTCTGCACCACTATAAACATTGCCTTACCCCTGAGGCCCTTAAGCTCGCTATCTCCGCCTCGGTGCTCTTCCTGCTCGACTATGGCCTTCTGACTTTTGGAAGGGCAAGCTCCTCAGCCCTTGGTAGTCTTAGACTTGTCCTTAACAATGCCTGTCATCTTCTATTAGGGTGTGATAGACTCACCCTTACCTGTTCGCTATATAAGGACACCAATTGGCTTAACCTTGATAACAGAATCAGATTCCACACTTGTGTCCTGGCAAAAAAAAATCACCCTTGGCCTCTTCCCCCTTGGCACTCACCCCTTTAATCATCACGGACTCAAAAGTTAAGCACACCCGTAGCTCTGACACCCATCTTTTTTCCATCCCTTCTTGTCGCACAGCTCAATTCCAAAGATCCTTCTGCTGTAGAGCACCCTTGTGGATGAATAACCTACCCTCCTCCTTGCTCTTTGAACAAAGAATTGGTCATTTTAAAATGCATCTTAGGGCCCACCTTTGGGCCACAAGTGACTGCGACTGTACCTGAACCGGGCCCCCTATCCCTCCACCACTGACAATGACCGCTGGCCTGCCTCTGCCCACAACTCTTAACTCCATTTTCCCAGGGATTGTTAAGCATTCAGTTTTATCACAGTCTTAAACAGCACTAGTTACTGAATGTTAGCCTAACTGTACCTGTGACAAACCTAACTTTACTCTAACATTTTCTGTAATGTGTGTCTGTATTATATGTGATGTGGAACCTTTGTAAAGGAGTCTTTGACTCAAAGGTATTTTCTGAATTCTGAAATAAATAAATAAATAAAATTTCTTTGGGTGAAAATACAAGGGCATAACACATGTACATTTTTTTCTATACATGGCAATAAAATTATGACATTTTCTACACTTTACACAAATAAGTTCTTCATTATTTTGCTCAGGACTACACCCTACTATATTGCATTCCCCTGCAGATGTCATCATGGCAGCTTTGCAATGACATGTCTTCCCCAGCCATTCACTCTTCATTACTGTGTGACCTGCACCTGCAGAGACAGCAGACACAACATACTGTGCAACATTTCAATTACAACTATCTTTGGGAACACAAACCTTTTGCTATGGCAGTGTTTATACTTTTAAGTCTCAAATGTCTATCAAAGTCTTTTTTATGCAAAACAGATCCAACTATGCAGTCTGTGTCCAGCTTTTTTGTTTAAGGACAAGCCCATTAGTTTCCCAGATCTCTCGGGGAGAAAGTCTGTGGTTCTGTCATTGGTAGTGGTCCTGTTTAGGTTTTCACACAAATTATCTGCCAGCTCATGTCTCAACTTGCTTCTTAAGTACTTCCCCTGAAGGAGTGCTGGATACAGTGCCATGTACGCAGATGCTGTGCCCCACATTCCATCATCCCAGAATTTGTTCGATATCATCCTCATACTTTTGATGCAAAGATATCATGAGGTACCTCCATTTAGTATCCAATGAAAACAGTGAGTCAGTTTGACTGAGTCAATTTGAATGAGTCAAATATAACATGTGGTATGTGACCTAGGATAGTTTTATAGCGATTGTCTTTTTAGCGAGGAGTGAGCGATGTAACTCATTACATTTGTCTACATGTAGGCAGTGATTTTTGAACCAGGGTCTGTGCTGGCAGCATAGCTTAGAGGTTACAGTCACTGCCTGTGTCCTCCCTTGCTATGGCCGGCAGACCTGGGTTCAAGACTTGAGGCTGTTTTTTTTTTTCTGAATTTTGCAGCTGGTTTTGTCCTCCTGACTATTTCTCTGTCCCCAAGTTGTGCCCCCCCCAGTAAGAATATTTTATTTGATTCCCCTGACTTTCTCCTTGTCACCAGGTTATGCCCCCCCCATGGTGAAGGAATATGTTATTTTCTCCTCCTCAACTTTCTCCCCATCACCGAGTTGCATCTCCCCCAGTGATGGTTATATAATTTGAGAGGAGTGCAAGTGGGTAGAGCCTCCCATGGAAAGTCACTGCAGCTGCTGGTTTCGGCTTCTTTGATCCACGCTGTAGTGCTGGTCATGGTTTTTACTTTTGCTGTTTTTGTGTTTACAGTCACCTCTCTAGCACAAACGTCAGTCACTTTTGGGAAATTCTGAACATCAGAAAATCATTTTAATTGCAAACAAAATCCCATTTGAGCCCCCATGCTGTGGTCACTGCCCTTGTGACAGGCAGACCTGAGATCCTCCCTGTTTAGGGCTTGTACCTGCTGGAAGACATCCCTTACAGTGAAGTATTTATATGTACTCCTGGATATTGACTTTAATATTGGGCTAGAATGTCTGTATTTTGGGACTCAACAAATTATGCTTGAGACAGTAATGTAACACACATCAGGCTTAACCTGAACTGTGAAATTCATCTTTATTTACAGTGAGGTTCAGGTAGCCAATTCATTGAGAATGGCAGTTCATCAATAATGTCATACTAGCTCTGCTTTAGTGAGGGCAGCTCCAACAGCACTGCTCATTATAACATCATGTTAAGGCTCCACCAGCCATAATTGAGGCTTCCCCCGGTCTTGAACATGTTCATCTTCTGCACACTTCACTGGGAAAAGTGAGTCCAAAGGAATGAGAATGCAGGATAACTCTATCTCATCTTCAAGCCCTCACACATCACTACTTCTGCTGCATTCTAGCAAGCAAGCAATATTTCTGTCACTTAACCAGGGACCTTTCAGGTGGTTCTCTGTTCACTGAGTTTGTGCATCTTTGAGCTACCCCCATTAGGAGGGCTTAAGGCTTTAAAAGCCAGTTTCTGTATAATGTTCTAACATAAAGGTGCAAAGCATTTGGGGACTACATTATGTCTCACCAGCAATAGCCTTCCTCACCCCAGCCATCCTCAGGCACTCTTTAAGATCAAAGCATAGGGGTCCCATAAAAATAAGGCATTAAAATACTTTTTTAAGCTCTGTGGTTTACATTATAGTAATTGCATTAAGGTGAATAATACAGCTGTGCAGGCTTCCCAGAACACATATTTTCCTTCTGCCCTCAAATAGATCAGGCCATTTGCCTGTGTATGTTGTCATACCCCAAACCTCACAGCAGCTTCATGACCTAGGGTCCTTTCACCTTGGGACTCCTCTTGTCTAGAGACTTGGAATCTCCTATCTTAATGCAGCCATTCTTCCTCTGTGTCCTCCACACAAACGTTTTGTACCATCTTCCATGGGCACCAACTGAAACCATGCCCCCCCCCCCCCGGGTTTCCCTTTGATCTCTGGGGAAACTATAATCAGTCCAGCCAGGTACAAGGGTGCACCCCCTTACCCTACATACCCTTCCAGTGGTCTCATTACATATTTGTCATAGACAACTCCCCGCTGAAGTCCTGAGGGCCCTAGCCCCTATGTGTGCATTCCTGGAGGTCTGTTCTGTCTGTCTCAATCCCAAATCCAAACTGAACTGAAATAACTGTCTGACTATTCTACCAGACTAAACTATACCTAAGCTCCAATCACTTACATTAACCCAGTCATAGCATGGCACCTACTAGTAACTGCAAGTGTCAGTGGTTCAGCAGGTTGCACACTCACCTCTGAGGCTAGAAGATCGAAAGGTTGTGGGTTCCAGCCCCACACTATGCACATGGGGTAAATCCCAATACTGACACTGTAGTGCATCATGAGGGGGATGCTGCACTCCTGAGGTGCTGTTTTTCAGATGAGACATTAAACCGAGGTCCCATCTGCCTGTTCTGGTGGTTGTTCAGTGGGACGTTAAAGATTCCATGGCACTTCTTGAGAAGAGTAGGAGAGTTTTTTTTTTTTTGCACGATTCAAAAAAACTAAATATATAGAATAAATAAATCAAAACAGGGAAAACAAAAATACATCAAAGCCCATAAATCATAATGTCTACAGTGTCAATACTTTCCTATAAGACTCAGAGTCACCTAAAAAGAAGCCCTTATAACATTCATTGATATTTCAGAAAAAAAGATAGACTTGTCCACCACATCCTAACTTTATTTAGTGGGCATAGAGCTATGTCTGCTTCATAAATATCAAGCAAGGCCTTCTCACATAATTGTCTAAAGATTCCATATGGCATTCATTGTTGTTGTAATTCCCACTGAACTCTGGCTTGCCAGAGGTAACATTTTAGTACCGCAAAAATACTGACAGGGTTCCTTTGTGGAATTTAGCCAAATGGTAGGGATAAACCCTCCAACATCAGATTTTCATAAGTTAAGTTTGATAACCAACACAGCTTCCATGAATGCCCAAGAAATCTCCATAAGTTTAGGGAATATGTACATTCTAGAGCAACATGTTCCATAGTCTCCTCAGGGGCTACACAATCAGTATACGGACAAGATCTTTCTTCTAGCAACTTATGTTTACTATTACCTCTAGCACTGAGCTTTCCATAAGTACTAAACTATAATACTTCCCACGTTTGTGTGTGTGTGTGTGTGTGGGGGGGGGCATTTTTCCTTTAGGAGACACAGAACCATTTTTGTTTTACGTGGATTACAATGTTTAAATTTTGGTGCAGTAGGACCGATGTTCTCTAAAACATAGTGATATATATGTTTCCAAGAAGAAGATGATAAAAATGACCTAGAAATATTCAATTTATATAATTTCTGAATTGACGGTCTCAAATAATCTGGTATTTGTAAATACTCTGAAAATTTAAGAGGGGTGTCTATCCATCTGTCTAGAAAAGGCTGTATATTATTTAATATCCATACCAACAGCTTAATCTGGTTCAGTTTCAGTTGCTTACCATCTGTATCCCCCCTCCCCCCGTTCGCCCCTTAAAAAGGGACTTCTAGGCTCAGTGGGCTTATCGGGTCAATAAAAAATTCAATAATAGTAAAAAAGTAGGAGAGTTCTGTACATGGAGGGAGAGTTTTAATGAGTGAGCCCAAAACAATGAGTGAAGAAAAACAGCCGGATCAATCATGCCTAAGCCATTTTTCCTATCCAAATAAGTAAATCCACATTTAATGAGGTTCAGGAGGCTTCCCCACAGCAATCAAAAGAAAATGCTGTACACTTTTGTTTCTTGTGCCACTTGTAGTGGGAAGATTGACCCTACATATAGCAAACAAGGAAGTAAAAATTGTTTGATAATGAAGACTCTTTTTAGTTTGGAAAGCTTCCACTCTTTCCATGAATTTATCTTTATTGCACGTTTTTAGGGTGTTGTCCCAGTTAGTTTAGGCTTTATTCAGAGTTCCAAATGTTAGTCTCAAAATTTTCACAGGTCCGAGAACTATAGGAAAACCTGTGATGCGGGTTTGAGGGCTCCCCATGGCCCTACAGGGGTGACCTTACATTTTCCTAAGTGAAGTTTTGTATGTGATACCACAGAATATAGGTTTAGTTCCTTCTGGGCTTCATAAATGCTGGCTATATTTTTCACTAAAATGCACATGTCATCTGCATATGCCAATATTTTGACTTCATCATTGGTTAATCTGCCTGGTAGTCCTAAAATTGATGTATTTAGAGCAACCTTTTCTAAAAGTGGGTTGAGTGAGAAGATGTTCAGCAGAGGACTGAATGGGTACCCCCTGTCATACCCCTTCCCATACCTTACATTCAGGGCCAGTGTAAGCTAAAATAACCGGACTGAAATGTGCATTGTTAAACAGGAATTTTAACCAGTATATAAAGAAATCTGGAATACCGTATACTTGCAAAACTCTGAACAGGAACACGTGGTTGACCCTGTCAAATGCCTTTCTTTGGTCTACAGATATAATGACACCATTATCTTGTGTTTTTGTAAAATATTCCCATCTCTCTCTAAGAATGATCTATGGGTGGTGAACTGATTTATCTGTTAGATCGCAGAACTGTGCCGGATGTACAGTATGATAGATAATACTATCTTTCTCAGCCTTAAATGAAGAATCTGAGACAGGATTTCAAATGCTGCATTCAACAGGCCTATGGGTCTCCAGTTATGTATGAGGAGTCTATCACTAGATTTAAATAGGAAAATAACTAAGCTTTTTCAAAAAATACCTTAGTACCTCTTTCTGTATATTTAAAAAAGGATCAAATACCCTTCCTAGACATAACATTAATTGAAAAATAAATGTTTCATAAAATTCATAGGGTAAGTCATCCACCCCGAGGCTGCCTCCCCTTTCTGAGATCTAATCACATCAGTGATTTCCAGCCTAGAGATTGGTGCCATTAACTGGTCCAGTTTCTCTTTTAATAGGTGGTGGCATGGTAGATTTGATAGCTAATCTGACAAAACAGTGTATGAAGTAATATTGGGTGTATTTGATGAATGTAAATGTTTCATAACATTTTCAGTTATTTCTTTTGGGAGGGCACTATTTCCTCTTTATCATTCTGTAAAGACAAAAAAGTGGCTGTGTTCCTCTTTGCTTTGTATGCAGCTCATGGGTCCAGAATTGGGGTTCTCTGGGTGCCATAAGTAAGCTCTACTTGGATTCAATCTGCCCTGTCAAATTGAAAGGCCTTCATCTCAGCTTTAATGACTTTATTCTGAGATGATAATTCACTGTTGGGATAGGGAGGGAGTGATAGTAAGTGTTGCAACTGAGAACGTAATTTTAAATATTGGAAGAACTGTAGCCGAGACCAGTTTTCACCAAAGGACTGGAAGCATTTTTGCATGTCCAGTTGTAACCCCCCTACAAATGGGAGTTCCTGAAAAGTCTTCTTTGAGCTTGCCTAAATGCTCACTGCCAGGCTGGTGTCCTGTGTTTTAACAGTTTAAATGTGATTGCCAGAGAGTGCCTGTATAGCCTCTGTGTACTGTCTCTTTAAAAGCTGCCTGGATTGCAGTCAGAAGTAATCTGAGAGGGAGCTCTGCTGAAAGATGTAATTATTTGCTGAAAATCATTTAGAGTGATAATGATAATGTAGTTTGTCTAACCTGCCTTATTTGCAGCAAGGACTGTTTTGTTTATCTCCACTATCTTTATTTATTTATTTTATTGAAATATTCAGAAAGACCTTTGAGTCAGCGACTCATTTACAAAGGTTCCACATCATACATAAAAGGATACATGGACAGAACTTGGAATACGGATTACAGTACAATTACAAATAACAGTCAGTGAGGTTACATAGTTGTGCAGTTGTTGAATAACAGCAAGTTTCTTTTCTTAGTACAGCATAATAGTTACAGAGGTTCTGTAGAGGCTGATGGTCATAGGGTTTCATAGTTACAATTTGGTATGGGGAGTCAGACAACAGTTAGTTTGATAGCTGCATATGCCAATCTGGTGTCAAGGGCAGTCACATTGGCTAGAGGCATGAAGGTATTTCTGTAGCATGGATTTATAAGTGATAAGCCTTAATTCGTTTGTTATATGACTTGGGAGGGCGTTAGTCCAGGAGGGGGCCCTGTAAGTGAAGGTTCACTGGAATTGAGAAGTCCGGCCATGGGGTACCCTTAGCAGCTGCTTGTTGAGCTGCTGGTTGTTTTGACTGGGGATGTTGGGTGGATGATTTGGTTTATGGTAGGTGGGGTGAGGCCTAGTAGTACCTTTTTGGTCATAAGGCAGGTGTGGTACTTGATTCTGCTATCTAGGTTTAGCCAGTTTGTGCTACTGTAAAGGGAGCAGGAGTGTGTAAAACGATCACATCCAAGGATGAGATGGCAGGCTTTGTTTAAAATGAGTCTAAGTCTGCTTAGGGTGGTGGATGGAGCAGCACTGTAGATTAGGATGCCGTAGTCTAGCAGGGAGAGGATGGAGGAGTTTGTGGTAAGTTGTAATGCTTCAGGGGTGAGGCAGTGTTTGTACCGGTATAGTACCCCTAGTGTGGCACTAAGGGCTGTTGATAGGTGTAGGATATGTTTAAAGCTGAGGGCAGGGTCTAGAGTGATCCCGAAGTATTTAAAGCTGCCTACTTGTTCTAATGGGGTCTGATTGGCAGTGAGAAATTAGGGGCAGAGGTTCTTGAGTGGGTTCTGGGGGTGGGCAAAGAGCATGACTTTTGTCTTATTGTAGTTGATAATAAGACATTAGGTGGTGAGCCAGTCTTCGACTTCACGGAACGAGTGTTGGAGAGTTTGCTGGAGCTTGTGGGGTGATGGGTTCCAAGGTGAACAAGATCGCATCATCTGCATAAAGGAGTAGATTTCCGGGGCATGACGCTGGGAGGGAGTTGAGGTATAGGCTTGGTCCTGGACTGTCAAATTGGACCAATCAGTACTGGTGGGACCTAAAATGCAGCCAGACTACAGTAGCCATTTGGGGTCAAAATCTGTAGAAAGTGTAGTTTGGGGCTTTTGATGCCTTTTTGCACCTGAAGGGGAAGGCTTTGTTGTTACTGACAGACATATCAGCCAACCACACCTTTTGGATTCTGGGGAAAGTCCCAGGCTTGCTGGCAGTTGAGTCAAATCTAAGTTGGGAGCTGAAGAAGCAACAGCTTGAGACAGTACAGCAGCCATCTGAGTAATTTCGCGCAGGAGAACTGTGGAAAGACCTGAATTGTGGCCTGCATGTCTGCCTGCTGCCCCTGAGAGGGAAAGAAGAGAATTATTTTGGACTAATTCCAAGTTTGTGAGAACGAAGTGAGCCACTGATTTTTTACCAGGCTCATACCTGAAGAAGACCAAAGATTTTGTTGAATGCGATGGGTCTGTCAGGATTTCCAGCTGCTTTTGGATCCCTAGTTTATGCAGAGACTTTGTGATCATGACCAGAGAGCGATTTGCCTGGTACCATGGAATCCTTTACATGTAAAAGTGCTGTGTATTGAAAGTGGGTCATGATTTAGTTTCTCACTGTGTGAACTGTGTTCTGCTTCCTGGAAACTTTATCCAGCCTAAATCGGACTGAATCCACATTTATCTCCATTCAGCCTGGGCCATGAGAGATCTTCCTGGGGATCAGCCCCCCTGCTCCACACTTGAACAGGAATGACGCCTCAGTGAATTGTGTGGGCCCTGCTTCTCCTGGCACTCCAGATCAACCACCTGCTGTCTCAATTTTCATCCCACCTGTGTCCAGTCTTGGGTATCTGAGTAAATATTAGGGTAGCTCCCTGCAACAACAGCTTAATCTAAGTGTGTCATCTGATTGCCTTGTTGTTTCTTTTTCTTCACGAACTGAGCCCTATGGCTCCAGATTACAAATAGTGTGTACTGTGCATGTTGTCTTTTCCATCACAAGGCCCCAACTAGCTGCAACACCGGCCTACTCCGGGCAACGGTCCTAGCTAGCCCCATCTCCTCTCCACCTGGGTACCCACAGGGTGTGACTGTTTAGGGACTCTGAAGTGCATGCATAACTGTTTGATTGATAGAGCCTTTAAGGAAATCAACCTGATTATGCCCCTCCCTTGTCCAAGTTCCTGAATAAATCAGATCTAACCTTTTCTGCATTTAATTTGACTGTGGTTCCAGTTTGTGCTAAGAGTACTGTACTGTTGCTGGTTGTTTTGCCTAACCTTGTTTTACAGGGGGTCCCCAGGGTCAAGCTAGAGGAAACTGCCCTGTTGGTATGTGTAAACAGTGTGGGTACTTCTGTGGTGTACAAGGGGTATTGTGAATGTAATTATTGTGCAGCGTTTAGGTTACTAGCAGTGAAAGAGGGGGGGTTGCAGTGTCCCAGAGGGCTGTGCCCTGGTTAGCTTATCCACTACCAACCCTGACCTCCGGGTGGATGTACCCGCTACAGAACTTAGGCCCCTTAACCTGCTACCAGCCAAGCAGGCAGGAGTAGTAGCCTTTGGGATAGCACCACCTAGGGGTTACACAATCGAACATTGATGCTCGAGCTGCCAATAACAGTTTGATATGAAACTTTATAAAATGGGCTTCGTACATCCAGCAGTTCAATTGGCTACTACATCTTCTGATCAGAAGATGAAGTAGCCAACTGGCACTAGCATCTATTCCTGAGCCCCATAACAACAAGAAATCAGTGAGCTGTGCCAATGGTAAACAGAAACATAGACTGGCACAGCTCACAGCACAACAGCAAGAAATGGCACTTTTCCATCACAGCTGAAATGCTCACACAGCAGCAATCTTGCTCCGGGAAATGTCAGACAAATAACCAAAAAACTTCATAAAAACTATTATTTTGTCGTACTCGCAAACAGTTCCCTCATAGCACTTTCCGCTGTCAGTCCCGCTGCTCAATGGTTTCTCACATCTCTGGAGCATATCCCCCCTCCCTGCCACCATCCCACCTGCCACCCCCTCTTCATTCTGTACCAGAAGACCAAGCCTCAGCAATAGATTTGAAAAAAAAAAACTGCACCGCATTACTGTCAACTTCAAAACACATTCCTTGTTCTCTCAGCAACTGCTCCAAACAGCGAAGCATGAAAGGGCTGTGTATGGTGGCTGAAACATAGACTTTGAAGGCAGATAAGGAACGCTTGGCCCACCCAGTCTGCCCATTTTCCTACCTATTGGATAAGCTGCAGATTTTAGTTACCCAACAGCCTACTTCTTCCTACCTCCCACCAGAATTGCCTTATGTCTGTCCCATGCATTCTTGAATTTCCACACTGTTTTTGACCCCACGACCTCCTCAGGAAGGCCATTCCATGTGTCCACCAACCTCTCCATGAAAAAATACTTCCTCACATTGCCACTGAGCCATCCTCCCTCTAGCATCAAATTGTGCCCCTTGTTCTTGCACATCTCTTTTTCTGAAAGATTTTGTTGATTCCCTTGAGGTACTTGACATTTTCCATCATGTCCTCCCTCTCCCTCCTTTCCTCAAGGATATACATATTAAGCACATTTAGTCTCACCTCGTATGGCTTCTGTTGCAGACCAGGCACCATTTTAGTTGCCCTCCTTTGGACTGCCTCCATCCTGTCTATGTCCTTGGGAGATGGGGTCTCCAGAACTGGACGCAGTACTTCAGATGGGATCTCACCAACTGTCTGTATAGAGGGATAACAACTTCTTGTTTTCTGCTGGTGATGCCTCCCTATACATCCCAGTATACCCCAGCCCTCCCTACTGCCTTCTCCATTGCTTGCCAACCTTAAGATCATCTAATATGATTACCTCATGTTCCTTTCCATTTTGTTGTTGTTACCTACCCCCGTGTACTCTTCCCTGGGTTTTGTCTCCCAAGTGCATTATTTTGCACTTATTTGCATTGAATCCAAGCTGCCATACTTCTGACCATTCCTCCAACTTTGCCAAGTCCCTTCTCATCCTTTTCACACCACTTCTGTATCAACTCTGTTGCAGATCTTTGTGTCATCTGCAAAGGGGCATACTTTCCTACCAGTCCCTCTGCAATGTCACTTATAAAGACATTAAAAAGGACTGGACCCAGTACTGAACCCTGCGGTACCCCACTAGAAACCCCCCTTTCTTCAGAGTGGACTCTGTTTACTATTACCTTCTGTGTCCTGTCATCCAGCCAATTTTTTACCCAGGCTACCACCCTGGGAGCCACTACCAGGCTGGCTAATTTGCTTATCAATCTTTTGTGTGGGATTGTGTCAAATGCCTTGCTATAGTCCAGGTAGGCCATGTCCACAGCCCCTCCCTGGTCTACTATTTTGGTCACCCAGTTAAAGAAATTGATTAGATTTGTCTGACAAGACCTTCCCGCTGCTTTGTCCACCTTCAGTTTTAAGAGTTCTTTCAGAACCCTTTCTTCTGTGAAAGGACTGGGACTGACCCCCCTATCCAAAGTGCTTCTGTTAATTGGATTAGGTACCTTCCCCTCCTCCTCTTTTGTGAATACTGAGCAGAAGTATTGGTTCAGTATCCCTGCTTTTACACTGTCCCTGTCTGCCCACCCACGTCCATTCTATTCAGCCTCACTATCCCTCCCTTTGTCTTTCTACGCCCCCTAATGTACCTATAAAAGGTTTTATCCCCCTTCTTAACCAAGTTGGCTATCTTTTCCTCAGTTTGGGACTTTGCTATTCTGTAAAAAACAGAAACAAGGTGCTGCATCAGCATGTGGTCTAAAATCAAAACAAAATGGTTATATTAAATACACGCTGAAAATAGAGTTAAAAATCTACGCTTCGACCTTAGGTCTTCTTCAGGAAATATCTAAAAGAGAAAAAACAAAGTTAGTGTAGAGAGGAGGTAAAATGAGTGATATATATATATATATATATATATGTAGAAAGAAGAAAGGGGAGGCTCAGGGAGAAGAAGTGATAAATGATAAGATTAAGAGAGAATCTGTGAAACAAAAAGGTGATGATGGGAAAGATAAAGCATAATAGCAGTTAAAGAGCTAGGGAAGTTCCCAGGTGGAGACTAATTAACAGGGCCTAGTAAGAAGGCTGAAAGGTGACAAATGTGTGGGAAGGAGACAGAGATGAGGACTTATGGTGAAAATGAAAAAGAAATTAAATGAGTACAAAAACAAATAGATTTTAAGGAAAAAAAGAGGTGGCTGAAAGATGATAGTGGAAAATAAGTCTATCATTTAAACCAGAGGGCTGCTGGGAGCCAAGGCGGATGATTAGCTTGGCTTCCATGTTTTTTTCTATGGTCAGGATCCCAGAAGACCCGCTAAAGAACACAAACAGAAAGGTCATTGACACTGTGGTCCCTGGAGATAAAGTGGGATACAATGGGTTTAGCAGTGTCACCATTCCTGACTGCTCTGTAATGTTCCCTGAAACGGTCAGCGAGGCGCCTACCAGTCTGTCTATTGTAAATAGCTGTACACTTCCTGCAAAGAATACAACACACCACATTAGTGGAGGTGCATGAGAACTCCTTGGTGATGTGAAAAACACCTGTAGGCCCCCGAATTCCAGTCAAGTCCTGAGGTCAATATGTAGATTTTTAACTCTGTTTTCAGAGTGCATTTAATATAACCATTTTGTTTTGCTATTCTGACTGCCCTCCCTGCTTCCTTCTGCCTTAACTTGTACAGTTCTCTGTCCTGCTTCTTTTGTGTTTCCTTATACTTCCTAAATGCAATCTTTTTCTCCTTAACCTCCCCGCCATAGAATGATAGTGGCCTCTGCTTACGATTTGATTTGTTTATTTGCTTCACGCAAAAGCTTGTTGCCTCTGTGATGACAGTTTTGATGTTTCCCTATTGTTGCTCTACCCCTCCTTCTTGCCTGTTTGCTAGTGCTTTATGGGCAGACTGGATGGGCCTTGCGGTCCTTATCTGCCGTCAACTTCTATGTTTCTATGTTTCTAAGGCACTCTCCCATTTTGACAAAGTCAGCCCTCCTGAAGTCCAGTACCCTCACTTTTGTATGGCTTGACTCTGCAGCTGAGTTTATCATGAACCACACTGTTTGGTGGTCACTTGTTCCCAGATGGCTACCCACTTCTAGATCTGAGATCCTGTCACTGTCCCCATTTGCGAGTATGAGGTGTAAGACTGCGCCCTCCCAAGTGGGTTCCAACACTGAGGCATGCCCCCTGTAGGTCACAGAGAATGGCCCTGCTCTTGGATGTGGCTGCAGCAAAGGTGCTCCAGTTAACATCTGGCATATTCAGGTCCCCCATCAACAATATCTCCCCTTTCTCTGCCATCCTAAGGATGCCTTCTATCATATCCTTGTCCATTCCCTCCCCCGAGATGGGGGTCTGTATACAACCCCTGTGCAAATTGTGGTGCCATTTCCAGTTTCTAAGGTGACCTACAGTGACTCCTCTCTCCCCGTTTACTCTTTTGTTCCACTGCTTTTATCCCTTCCCTTACATAGAGAGCTACTCCTCCCCCTCTTCTACCCTCTCTGTCTCTCCTGTAGGTTGTGTACCCTGGTATGTTAACATCCCAGTCATGGTTCTCTGTTTACCATGTTTCTGTGACTGCCACAATATCCAGGCATCCATCTTCCATCAAGGCCACCAGTTCAGGGAGCTTGTTGCCCAGACTATCGGTACTCATTACTCTCCATTTCTGGATGGTCTTATCCCTTTTTGCCCCATCCCTGTCCTTACTGTCTTTGTTGTTTTCTCCATTTACCTCTGTTCTTCTCTCTATCGACATTTCTATCTTGGTGTTTACCTCACTAACTGCCCTGATTTTGGGGGAGGATTGGGATTTTCCCGCACCTTCCCAGTGTCTCCCCCCTTTGGCTAATTTAAATGCTTGCCAATGAAGCATTTAAACCTATCACCTAGGATCCTGGTTCCCCTCCTGGACAGATGCAGACCATCGTACCAGTATAGGCCTGCATCACTCCAGGTGGACCCCAGTCCCCAATGAAGCCAAACCCTTGAGCTCTGCACCAGTTTTTCAACCACTGATTGAATCCCATGGCGTGGAGTACCCTAGCCTCACCCATGCCATAGACAGACAGCACCTCCTAGAAGGTTACAATGTGCCACTTGTGTAAGGCCCCTCCCCAACTCCAGAAACTCTTCCTGCACTGTTCTGTTCCCTCTCCCAGCCAGGTCATTTGTCCCTAGGTGGACAATGACATCCAGCTCCCTCCCCATGCAGCTGCTCCTGTGATCCTGAGGATTCACTCCCTGTCCCTCCAAGCCATGGCACCAGGCAGGCACCTTACCTCCCTCCCCCAATTCTACCCTTCTAACAATGGAGTCCCCCACTAGGAGTTGTTTCCTTCCCCTGTGGGGTCCCATGCCACCCTCCTGTGGGTCCCCTTTGTGGAGGTTCCCAGCATCCTCCTTGGTTTCCACTGCAGATGCCTCCATAGAGGAACCACACTCTGACAGAATGGCATATGAATTGTGGAGAGGTACAACTGGAGGGATGTGCCTCTGTTCCACCACCCTCATCCTCCCTGAGCCCACTGTGGTCCAACTGCTACTCTTTCTTGGCAGCCTCTGAGGCAATGGCAGTGGCCCTGGTGGTCCCTGGATGGGAGAGGATGTCCCCCAAATCCTGGCCAACTCAGCCTGGAGATGAGCAACCTCCTCCCTCAGCCCAGAGAGGTGCCTGCAGATGGGACTATACCGCATCCTCCAGAATGTCTCCTGGATGACTGCTGCTCCACAGCCAATGCACTGCACCACTCCCGTCATGTCTTATTTCTGGCCCCTTAACTGTTGTTTTGAATACTTACTCTTTCCTCTGTCTATATATTTTTTCCCTACTTATCTACTGCCTCCATGCCTTTAAAGCTCCTAATCTTCCTGTTCTGAGACAGAAGTTCCTGTATTTCTCAGTAGTCTTCTTACTTGCTCAGAGTCTGACCTCCAGCAGCTGGGGGGGGGGTGGAGACCATTCCCAGTACTGAACCATGTGGCATCCCGCTAGTAACCCCCCTTTCTTTGAAGTGGACTCCATTTACTATTACCCTCTGTGTCCTGTTGTCCAGCCAATTTTTTACCCAGGCTACCACCCTGGGAGCCACTCCCAGGCTGGCTAATTTGTTTATTAATCGTTAGTATGGGACTGTGTCAAATGCCTTGCTAAAGTCTAGGTAGGCCATGTCCACAGCCACTCCCTGGTCTACAACTTTGGTTATCCAGTCAAAGAAATATATTAGATTTTTGTCTGACATGATCTTCCCGCTGTGAATCCATGCTGCCTTGGGTCCTGTGATCCGCTGGTCTCTAGGCACTCAACAATTCTGTCTTTCAGAAGTGATTCCATCATTTTCCCTACCATTGAGGTCAAACTAACAGATCTCTGCCTTGCTCCCACTTTTTGTGAAGGGGAATCACACCTACCCTCCTCCAGTCCTTAGGTACCACACCATCCTCCCATTATTTTTTAAAAATGGTAGTCAGTGGTGTCACTAGTTCTCCCCTTAGTTCTTTTAGAATTCTGGGGTGAATCCCATCAGGGTCCATTGCTTTGTCCACCTTCAGTTTTAGGAGTTCTTTCAGAACCCTTTCTTCTGCAAATGGACTGGTATTGACCCCCCTACCCAGAGTGCTTCTATTGATTGGATTAGGTACCTCCCCCTCCTCTTCTGAGATGAGAGACATGCTTATTCCCACTGCAGCCAGCTGTTTAATTTAATGAAAGAAACAGAGTGAAGGGCAGAAGTGAACAAGATAAATAAACCACACATAAAAAAGTGCATGCTGTGATAGGAGGGGGTGGCAGTAAACATCATACAATGCGGCACACTGTCTAAGTAAATCTAGATGGCGAAAGTAAATAGTCATTTTAAAAAACACAGAAAGCTCTGCACAGAACAAAAACATACAGTGTGTGTGTGTGTGTGTGTGTCTTTTTTGGGGGGAGAGGTGGAGGGAGGTAGGGACCTAACCCTGAGTAGTGTGTGTGTTGGGGGAGCTGTACTACTAAGGAAACTAAATGCACTGCATTGTACAGACCAGTACATAGAGGAATTACTTTATCCTTCTAACCACCAAAAAACTCTCTTTTCCTCATTTTTTTCAATTTAATACTTTTCTTTCTTTTTATATTTTTCATTTCTACTTGGGGCCCATTTTATAAGGGCAATAACACACTCCAAGGTGTGAGTTACCTCCTGATAAGAGCACGCCCAGGTGCGTAAGGCACCTCATAATGCACCTGGGCTTGCTCTTATTAGGAGATAATCCACACCTCCTCGTGTGTTATTTCTTGCATTTGTTAGGATCTGCCAGCCTTGCAGTATTCAGCTTCCATTGTGAACTGCTGATGGGTTTCTCACAATCCCTTCCCAGGCGAGTTTTGGCCATTAAATGGTCAGAAAAGTCAACTGGGATGAATTCAGTGGATTGAACTATTAAATTCTGAGAAATAAAAATGTTGTCAATTAAAGTAGTAAATTGAGCCCTTTTATAGGTACATGTTGGTCCCCTAGTTAGAAAGCCTGTGCAGTTAATGAGTTCAGCCTTAGAAATATAACATTTTGTCCTCTAGTTACCATAATACTACAATTAAAATCACCACCCATTATAATTAACTTTGCTGTAGCTAAAAAGGGTTGAATACGTTCAAATCATTTAACTCTGTCCACTTTAAATTCAGGGGCATAAATATTAATTATTCTTCAAGTTTCAAATGCAGGACTCTGATTGGTCAGTCTTGGGCTGGACCCATGATGTTATTCCAGTACAACATCACGGGTCTAGTCTCAGCACTGTGAATCTCTTGATTGTTTGGAGCTTATTCTCTTTTTTTTGCATCTCCTCTTAAGAAACAAAAATATTTTTCCACATTAACAAAAACATTCTTTAAAATGAATTGTTTTTATTCTGTATAAGAATGAGCCATTGTATAATAGCAATAATGCTCTCCAGGGTGTGTGACATGGTGGGATAATGTCATGCCTCAGGTATTGGACACACTCAGCTTGCGGCCTCTTGCCCAACCACCTGAGGCGTGACGTTATCCCAGCATGACATACACCCTATTGGGCATTATTGCTTAATTATCCCAATAACCATCTATCACCAGAGCTCTCCCTGGAATAAGATCCACCATAAGTCTAAAGAAAGGAAATCTGTCTCCTGAAAAAAGAATCCCTGTGCCATCCACTTTATCTTCACCAAAGGACCAATATAATGGGACCCGGGGCCACTCGGATTTGAAACAAGACATATGGGAGACTGAGCTCATTTAAGTTTCCTGTAATAGCAGAATATCAATAACCATATCACAAACTATCTGATACACTGTCTTTTCTTTTTATTCCTTAAGCTATGGCAATTTATTGAGGCTATGACAGTGCAGTGCATCAGTTAGTTTGTGAATCCTAATGCTTTTTTCTCCTTTTCTTTTTTTCTCATGTACAGTTTGATGACAGGTTAGACAACATCTGACTCTATCATTGCCATATAAGCCATCTCCTTTTCTATTTCAGATTCCCTCCAAGCCGAGTTTACTAAAACTCCAAAGGGGTTTTTAGCATTAATGTCCTGTGATGCCTCTTTTTTCATCAGCCTTGTGGCTCTCTTACTCGGCTGGGGTGCTACTCACCGTATGGGTGGTGGCATTTCTGTATGTTCATCCATTAGGTCTTGGTCCTGAGGGTCGATATAGCATACTGGCTGCAAAAGATCTATAGAGTTTGTTGTGTCAGTTGTTTCTGAAGGGGGACTTCCAGTATGGACTGATATAAATACTTTTACTTCTGGTTCTTGGAGTTTCAATACAGATGGAGGTGGAGGTAGGGTAATATCAAGAGGTGTGACAGTGTCTGCTTGAGCCTTGTTTATTAAGTTATCAGGATTTGGGACATCACTTTTATTTGAGGAGGCCCATGAGCATTCATGATATAGATGTCCATTTTCTTCACATAAGTTGACCTTAGCATGATTAGCGCATTGGAAGCTACGCCGCAATTTACCACATACACTGGAGAGACATGTGTGAGCCCTACACCAATAACAAGCCTTCGGCTGCCCTGCATAGAAACATACCCCTTGATCTCATCCAAGGAAAAAGCAGTTTGAAAGGTGACCGAAACCCTCCTCCGTTTGCCTGAGCTTCACCTTGAATTTCCATCCCCAGTCCTGAAGTGTTCCCCATCCAGAATAGCTTTGGAGGCACTTAAAACCTTGCACTTTTGCTGAAGCCAGTGGTAAATGTCTCCCAGTGGTACACTTTCATTCTGGAACATGATGGTTATCATTTTAATCAGGGGTTTGGTAAACGGGATTGCAATAAAGGGGGTCAATAAAGGAGAACATTTTAGCTCGTTATATTTGTACCAAAATAACTCAAGTAATTGTGGAGGGCGGACACCAATGTCGAAGTTATCTTCCCCTGAGATATGAATGAATGTGAAAACATCTGCAGGGAAAAAATGCAGAGAATCCGTAATCAGGTTTTTTCAAATATATTCCCTGTCAGGTTGAGGTTCCAGGCATTTTTCGTACCTCAGCCGGACTGCGTATCTTCTGGACAAGGGTTCTGATTTATTATTTTTGAAAAGATCAGACAGCAAGGGTCTGGTGGGGGTCAGAATGGTGGGACTTGCAGGTCCAGGGTTTCTAGAACTGTCCCACTGTGAAGAAGACTGTTGTTGATCGAGATGAGTGCGGTGTTTGAGGGAGGGACTTTTGAAGATCCAGTCTTTATAGACTCCTTAAATTTTGATGCCAGATTAGTGGAAGCTTCTGGTGTGTCACCGTTTACTACATCACTAACAATATTACCTATATGGACCTTAGAGTTTTCCCATACTACAGAATTTAACACATTCTCGGTTGGAGGCTTATCAGAGTATGCCTCAGTAAAAACGTAGAAGAGAGAGGGGGCACTTAGGATAGTGCATCCAACTTAGGATGCCATTCTGGAGAGTTACTTGACTGAGAAGATGTGCTTGGATCCCATGTTGGGTCCGGGATCCAATTTCCATCTGCATTTTGCAGCCAGCCAGCTGCTTGTAATACGGATGCAGAAGACCCAAAGTCATCGTGTTATGAGGGGGGCTGAATGCCGAAAGCAACTTGAACTGCTGGATCCACTGATAGTGCCTTACTTTGATCCAGGCATTTGGTTAGTGCTGTGGAATGGTCTGATTCTGTGACCTCATCACCAAAAATTTCTGAGTCAGGAGGAATAATATTGGTGTGATAGTATCAACATGTCCCATTTCCTCTGTAAGTCATCTTTTTTTCCGTTTATTCCGAGCCTCACCTTCTGACATTTTCAAAAGTGACAATTTTCTGTTACAGATTTCTTTCTCCAGAGATTCTTTAGTCAACACTGGACCTTGTGTTTGTACTACTGAACCAAGCTTGGCAGTTTTATCAATGTCCTGGGGGAGTCTTAGGACAGGAGTGCAAGCCCCTGTATATGTCATTCCCGACTTTATCCCCAACGTTTGCAGTGGGACTGATTGCTAAGGTAAGTCTTTTTTTTTCCTAATTCAGAGGCTTGTATCATCAGGACCATGGCACCTTGGTCACCATTAGCTTTTTGACTGGTCCTTACATTGTGGACCATCGGTATCTTGTGCATTAAATCATGGTTAAAAACAACAGGTAACTCATTAGTATTTAGGTGACTATTGGCCTCCTATGATTTTTTCTTTCCTGACTGCATTGATACTGCAGCTGGTGTCCAGGTCTGTTGATGAAACTCTACCCTGGGTTGTACTGTTGGCTGCTGCTTGCTGTCTAATTTTTTTAAACTCTTTACTTGCTTTAACTGTACCTGAGAATGTAAAGACTGCAGCTTTGCTTTGATCATGAGCAGAAGTTTGAAAGATTATTTTGCTTGCATTAGCAGCTACATGAGTAGGATTTTGAATATTAGCCCGAACAGTGGTTGCTAGGGGAATATTCATAGAGCTGGTTTCATTGTCAAGGAGCTCCTTATGCACTCCATTCTCAGGGGTTTGAATCTTATTACCCAAGAAATGGAGGGTAATGAGTACCAATGCCCGTAGTCTGGGCAACAAGCTCCCTGAACTGGTGGCCTTGATGGAAGAGGGATGCCTGGATATTGTAGCAATCACAGAAACTTGGTACACATAGAACCATGACTGGGATGTTAACATACCAGGGTACACAACCTACAGGAGAGACAGGGAGGGCAGAAGAGGGGGGAGTAGCTCTTTATGTAAGGGAAGGGATAAAACATCTGAACAAAAGAGTAAACGGGGAGGAGTGGAGGCACTGTGGGTCACCTTAGAGACTGGAAATGGCACCACAATCCGCACAGGGGTTGTATATAGACCCCCATGTCAGGGGGAGGTAATGAACAAGGATATGATAGAAGGCATTCTTAGGATGGCAGAGAAAGGGGAGATACTGTTGATGGGGGACCTTAACATGCCAGATGTTTACTGGAGCACCTTTGCAGCAGCCACATCCAAAAGCAGGGCCATTCTTGGTGCCCTTCAGGTGGCATGCCTCAAACAGCAAGTTTTGGAACCTACTCATGAGGGGGCAATCTTAGACCTTATACTCTCAAATGGGGAGAGTGAGAGGATCTCAGATCTAGAAGTGCTCAAAAGAGGTGGCGGCAAAGGTCAGGGAGAAAAAGATAGCATTTAGGAAGTATAAGGAAACACAGAAGGAGCAGGACAGAGAACTGTACCAGTTAAGGCAGAAGGAAGTAGGGAGGGTAGTCAGAGTAGCAAAGGCACAAACTGAGCAAAAGATAGCCAACTCGGTTAAGAAGGGGGATACAACCTTTTATAGGTATATCAGGGAGCGTAAAAAGACAAAGGGAGTGATAGTGAGGCTGAATAGACTGGATGGTGGGTGGGCAGAGAGTGACAGTGAAAAAGCAGAGATACTGAATGAATACTTCTGTTCAGTATTCACAAAGGAGGAAGTGGGGGAGGTGCCTAATCCAATTAAGAGAAGCACTCTATAGAGGGGGGTCGATCCCAGTCCTTTCGCAGAAGAAAGGTTCTGAAAGAACTCCTAAAACTGAAGGTGAACAAAGCAATGGGGCCAGGTGGAATTCACCCCAGAATTCTAAAATAATTAAGCAGAGAACTAGTGACACCACTGACTACCCTTTTTAACAAATCATTGGAGGATGGTGTGGTACCTGAAGACTGGAAGAAGGCAGATGTGATTCCCCTTCACAAAAGTGGGACCAAGACAGAGGCAGGAAACTACAGACCTGTCAGTTTGACCTCTGTGGTAGGGAAAGTGATGGAATCACTTCTGAAGGAAAGAACTGTTGAGTACCTAAAGGCCAGAGGGGCACAGGACCCAAGGCAGCATGGGTTCACAGTGGGAAGGTTATGTCAGACGAATCTAATTGATTTCTTTGACTGGGTGACCAAAGTAGTAGACCAGGGAAGGGCTGTGGACATGGCCTACCTAGACTTTAGCAAGGCATTTGACACAGTCCCACACAAAAGATTAGTAGTCAAATTAACCATCCTGGGAGTGGGTCCCAGGGTGATAGCCTGGGTAAAACACTGACTGAACAACAGGACACAGAAGGTAATTGTAAATGGAGTCCACTCTGAAGAAAGAGGGGTTACTAGTGGGGTACCGCAGGGTTCAGTACTGGGTCCAGTCCTTTTTAACGTCTTTATAAGTGTCATTGCAGAGGGACTGGAAGGAAAAGTATGCCTCTTTGCAGATGACACAAAGATCTGCAACAGGGTTGATACACAAGGAGGCTTGGAAAGGATGAGAAGGGACTTGGCAAGGTTGGAGGAATGGTCAGAAGTATGGCAGCTTGGATTCAATGCAAAGAAGTGCAAAGTAATGCACCTGGGAAACAAAAACCCAGGGGAAGATTGCACAATGAGGGGGAGGTAGTAACAACAACAACAAAAATGGAAAGACACCTGGGGGTAATCATATCAGATGACCTTAAAGTTGGCAAGCAATGTGAGAAGGCGGTAGGGAGGGCTGGGGGGATACTGGGATGTATAGGGAGAGATATCACCAGCAGAAAACAGGAAGTTGTTATCCCCCTGTACAGACAGTTGGTGAGACTCCGTCTGGAGTACTGCGCCCAGTTCTGGAGACCCCATCTCAGCAAGGACACAGACAGGATGGAGGCAGTACAGAGGAGGGCAACTAAAATGGTGCAGGGTCTGCAAGAGAAGCCATACGAGGAGAGACTAAAGGAGCTTAATATGTACACCCTGGAGGAAAGGAGGGAGAGGGGGGACATGATAGAAACATTTAAGTACCTCAGCAGAATCAATAAAGTCCAAGAGGGAAGCATCTTTCAGAAAAAGAGATGTGCAAGAACAAGGGGACACAATTTGAAGATAGAGGGGGGGACGGCACAGGGGCAATGTGAGGAAGTATTTTTTCACAGAGAGGGTGGTGGATGCGTGGAACAGCCTTCCTGAGAAGGTTGTGGGGTCTAAAACTGTGGGAGAATTCAAGAATGCATGGGACAGACAAGGCAATTCTTGTGGGGTGTAGGAAGAAATAGGCTGTTGGTTAAATAGGATCTGCATCTTATCCTCCAGGAAGGAAAATGGGCAGACTAGGTGGGCCAAGCGGTCCTTATCAGCCCGTCAAAGTCTATGTTTCTATGTTATTCAGAGCACCATGCAATTCACTCTGCCTAGCTTTAAATAGTTTTTCCTCTGTCAATATAAGCTCTTGTAATGTCAAAGCTGTGAATACTGCAGTTTGTTTTTTTTTAAGTTTGTACCTCAGGTGCAGCCATGTCCATTTTCTGGTGTCCATGGAGTTCCATATGAAATTCTGCCAAGACTGTCAGATCCAAAGATCCATTTGCATAAAAAAAAAAAAGTCGGCCTCCACGGTAGTTGAGGTTGGGTTGAGACCTGCTCCCCAGCCTCCTCCACGTCCATCCCCTCCGGCTCCTTGCCAGGACTGGCTATCATGGCAGATGACCAGACATTCCCCCTACTGGTGAGTAGGGGAATTTTTGTTGATAGAAAAACAAAACATCACATTGTAAACAAAAGAATAATTGCATCCAGTACACAAGAAACAAGCATTTGTCAATGCTGAATGTTTGCTTGCTGGCATTGGCATTGGTAGTGTAGAAGTTACACAGCTGCATAATAGAAATGGCAGTGAAGTATTGAACTGAAGCCAACCCCACCACCATCCTGTAGGGAGTGACAGGCACTGGGGTGTGCCTTTGGGTCGTCAGGCATAATGGCCATGCCATTTCACCACACCCCACCCTGCAGACACTGACAAGTGTCAAGGTGTGCCTTGGGGTCTTTGGCCCTTATGCGCACCCCATTCCATCAGGAAATACGGTGAGATGGGTGCAGTATAGGAGAATGGGGTGAACTTTGGGGCTGAAGAGTCCAAGGCATACCTCGATTCCTCTCACTGGCTGCAGGGTGTGGAATGGTATGAGCATTACAGGCAAGAATCCCAAGTCACACCCCTGATGCCTGTCATTCTCTACAGGGTGGGGCATTATGGTTGGAAACCCTAACACCTCAGGCATTCATTGGTATTTTCACTCCAAATTTTCAACATAGTTTTTTTGTGACCCCCTCCTCATGAACAGTGGCAATATCAGTTTGTTAGCCGAAAGCTGCTTATGCACAGCGACTACGGCATTTAGCACCACAGGTGCAAATACACATTCCTAACAGGATGTGAAAAATGACAGCTGTACTGTTCGTGGGGAGGTGTTAAAAATAGCAAAGTTGCAAATCTGCAGTAAAAATATTAAAAAAACTGGTGAAGTCACGAGCGTGCATAGAAACTGTGCAACGCACACACGTAATGTAATTAGTTTGGGGAATTTTTACAGCAGATTGTCAACACAGGCATTTTGGGACCTCCGATCATGAACAGTGTCACTGTGATTTTCTTAATGTGTTCCATACATTGATTTCGCACACCGACTGCGCCATTGTGCGCTACATGGGCAGAAACATGTTTTGGGCAAGATGTGAAAAAAGACAGTTGTACTGCTCATAAGAAAGTGTAATAAAATGGCAATGTTATTAATCTGGAGTGAAAATATTGAAAATTAGCAAACTTACGAGCGGGTCGTAGGAACTGCGCAACACGCGCTCGTAAAACCGTCATTTTTAGGAATTTTTTTCACCAAATTTTCAACATAGCCATTTGAAGACCTTTGATCATTAACAGTGTCACTGTGATTTTCTTAATGTGTCCCATACATTGATTTCGCACACCGACTGTGCCATTGTGAGCTACATGGGCGGAAACACGTTTTGGGCAAGATGTGAAAAATGACAGCTAAACTGCTCATAAGGAGGTGTGGTAAAATGACAATGTTGAAAATCTGGAGTGAAAATATTGAAAATTCATGAACTTACGAGTGTGCGTAGGAACTGCACAATGCACGCTCGTAAAACAGTCATTTTTAGGAATTTTTCCACCAAATTTTCAACATAGGCTTTTTGAGAGCCCACCTTATGAACAGTGGCAGTGTTGTTTTTTACTCTGTCCCAAAAGGTGATTTCACTCAGTGACTGCGAAGTCACCCTTCGGGCCCGAATAACACCATGACAGTGGGAGCATTCATGAGAAGGGGTCCCAAAAACCCCATGTTGAAAATTTGGTGCAAAAATTCCAAAAAAATGCCTGAGATATGCAGCAAAGTTGAAAACCCTATTTATCCCATTATACAGCTTACGGCATTTCCTCAGTTAGCGGTCGGCTTTGAAGAGTGCAGAGCGTGTTCCTGGTCCCGAAGATCGTCGCGCCGGAGTCGGAGGTAAGTATGGGGTGGGTGGGGTGGGGAGGCGGGGTGCACAGTGGGTGGCGCGGGTGGGGAAAGGCACAGCAAGGGACCGTTTTCAGTTTCAGGTTTTTTTTTTTTTTAAGTAGCGATGGGGCGTTTGCCATGCTGGGGTGGGCTCCCAGCGTGGCACAAGGATGGCTGGTGGGGGGGGTCATGGAGCCAATGGGGGATTGGGCACCCCCATCAGCAATAGCATCTGTTGCCATGCTGGGGTGGGCTCCCAGCATGGCACCCTGTACTCTGGAGGGGGGGACAAGTGGAGCCGACGGGGGATTGGGCACCCCCGTCGGCTATATGATCAGTAGCCATGCTGGGGTGGGCACCCAGCGTGGCATATGAAACTCTGTGTTGGGGGTGCAGCACAGCCGACGGGATTGGGCACCCCTGTCAGCTACACAGTGTGCGCGGGGTGGGGGGGAGATGAGCCTGCAGTATTTGTGCCTGTGTGTGTGGTGTGTGTGTGTGTGTGTGTGTATAGGGGGAGCACGCATGAGCAGGCGATATCTTATCACTGCTCACTGAAGCATAGCTCCCCCTTTCAACTGTACTCCACTGCATTTTGGACTGCTGTCATAGACAGCTCCAGCAGGCATTGGAGAACTGCCGGCCGTGCCTGCAAACACACTGACTGAATTGCAAGAGGGCTGCCACACCTCCGAAAACTCGGATGATGGCACTATGTTTCTTGCACATGCGTGAAAGCAAACATAAAAATCAGACAAAACAAAAATAAAAACCCATACATCATTTCTAAATGCTAATCCCACCTCTGAAATAAAATTTGTTGTTGTTATAGTTTAAATTAAAACACTGTAATATAAATTCTCAAACAAACGAAAAAGATTATTCGCAATTATCAGTTTTATAGAAATATAAAGAATGAGACCTGACCTGCTATATAGTTCCTTAGGGGATTATTTTACCCATTCAATATATTTCCAAAAAGATTCTGCTTTCCTGGTTTCAAACTTATTTTAATCTTGAGTTTTAACTTATTTAACTGTGGATTCAATTTGCAAGGTCATAGACAAATCTGATGTTTTAATGTATTGTAAAAGCACTTATCATCTAACTTGCCACATGTAGCATTTAATGCAGGCAAAAATTACATTTAGAGTACTCGGGTGAAATCTTTTTAGACTCCATGTATATTCCTTTAGAACTAAAGTTTCATAAGATATATTTATCAGAAACCACCACCACCACCACCATCTAGTGGCCAAAAATGTCTAAAATTGTATGGCAGAGGTACGATATATGTAGAAATGTTCTTGAGTTTCTTCTTCAGCAAAACACGCTTCTCTTAGACAATTTCTGTCCTCCAAGCTTTGTGTTTTAGATTGCCCCTTACCACTAGTTTTCCGTAACTACAAAGCCACAGGATGTCCCAAATTTTCTACGGAACTCTAGTGTCATTTAATAATTTCAAAGTTCTGTCTACTTTTGTGGGAGGGCACTTTGGAAAGTCTGGTCTCATTGCAGAGTTTCTTTTTAGGATGTGAATGTAAAGCACTTTCCCATGCATAGTAGCTACAGTGGTTTTATCTAACTGCCACTGTCTTGCTTTCTGAATAGGAGAAATAGCAAATTCTGGGATATGTAGTCGTTGTAGGATCTTGGGAGGTTCATTAATCTATTTCAACATTGGAGAACTAAACAAACACTGTGAACGCACTCTCCGCATTCACACCTAGCCAGAGTCCATCCTGATCTAATTATAGATTGATAAAAAACAAGTATGATCTATATTTAATCAAAATGTGGAATGTGTAGGATGCCATATTGTGTGTTATATACATGTCTGCATGGTATTATTGTGTGATAATATAGAAAATGTTTTTATTTCCAATAAAAAGATTAACTGAAAAAAAAAAAAGAAAAACAAGTATGAAAGAAGACTAATGGGTGAATCATGTTAAGACCTCCCTTTTTTTTTTTGGAAGATATGTAAATTCTCCTTTAACAGGATTCAGCCTGCTTCCCCATAACATTTGGAAAAAACTATTGTATATTCTGGTGTCTAGATTTGCCGGGATGAGATATATATGACTGTTCGGCTAGCAGTTGTTTCCTGCTGGTAAGGCAGGTGGAGGTTTGGTGTACAGACCATCATTAATGCCTGCCTCACCATATTTTCCTCTGCAGTTTCTCCCCTAGCTACAGTGGCACAGGCTGTGTATACACTTGGAGGCGCGCATGCATTCTGGAACCACAACTCCCCCTCCCCGACTACTATCTGCTGCCCATGTATCAACACTAGCACCAGGATTTCACCTAGTGGCAAAGAGCAGAGTCAAGCTGCCACCCCTATCTAAGAGAGGAAAGCTGCCTGGTTGCTTCTCAATCTACTCCCAGCCCTCCCCCCGCTGACCCTAGCTCATTCCTGAACTTTTGTTGGCATGGTGAGAGGTAAGATGCTCAACGCTTCAGCCCTCTGTGCTACTGGGCTGGCTATGGTGGCAGTATTCCTAATACTCATATTTTGAATAACATAGCTGGTATTGTCCATGATTAATCTGAATACTAGTGAAACAGTGGGCCATTAAACACTGTTAGTTTAGCATTCAGAATGAGCACTTTATTAAGGTTTCTAATAACAGAACAGTGTACTAAGTGTAAACCCCGCACCACTTTTCTCAGCTGGCACCCCTCAATAGAACCAATGCCCTAAACATGGCATGCAATTTGCTCTTGGCAGAATTACTCAATTGGTACCACTGCTCGCTTTAGCGTGTATACCAGGCTTATTATCTAAAGGACAGGGGTGGGGGTACAATACTAAAAATGAACCTTTGTATTTAGAACTTGGTCCAGGGGAGAGGATGCTAAGCATATGCTCGACCTCACTGCTGAGGGGCCCCAATAATTCCACACAGAAAGCAATGATCAGAATGTCTACTGCAGCATCTGGGATTTTACACTATTGTTTTATTCTCCAGATGTTACCAAAACATGGGTGGACCCCCACAGGTTTGTCATTTGCAATTTCTGGTACATTTCTACTTGCAGGCACTTGCTAGGCAGACTTTAGTTTTCCACAAAAACATTTCATTTCTCTTTCCCACGGTGTATGCTTGTGGACTGTTGCCATACACCCAAAACATTTCCTTTTCCCCAAGAGTGTATGCTAGTGGACTGTTGCCACACACCTTAAAAACATCCTCCTGCAGCAATGGCCTTTGCCAGGTGAAATCTGGCACCCATCAACAAACTAGTTAGCTCTGCCTTGTAGACTCCAGATGGCATTCCTCCCACCCTTTGCCCCAACTTACAGTCTCTGCCATTCCTTCAGGGTTACACCAAAGAGCCTCCAATCCCCACTGAATTGCTAAAGACTCAAACTTTAAATTTTAAATTTGACACCAGAGTGTATGAGGGGTCCTGACAGGTGTGATTTAGCCTTATCTTGGGCACACACACACCTCAGACAACTCCCTAATGAGAACAGTTTCTGCATCTGTACTCACATATTTGTCGCTCCTTTCTTCAGGCATGGAAAACAACCCAGAAAGTATCCTTTTTCTCCATGGTAGTTTGTCAAAATTTCTCACAGAATGTCCTTCTCAAAGACAGCTGTAAACACTCTAGGACCTTCAGGGAATTGCCCCTTGGATCCACTGAACTGGCAGTCCCGCTCACTCTCCCTTGAGTAAAATCAAGGATTCCTGCTGTAGAAGGTCTCCATCACTTCACTGGCAACTGCAGATTTAATCCAAACTAGGGTGAGAAACACAGGGCTCCCTGTGACAGAGCCCCAACTGGCAGACCTTCTGCCACTCTGGCTCCAATTCAGACTTACTAAACATTCTAATTCTCCCCATAGCAGCTGACTCAGACATGGTTATGCCACTGCGAGAGTTCTAAATGACATAATCATCCCTCTCTCAGGCTAGCTGAGTAGACAATGATGTCATTATGTAGAAATCCCCTAATGATCTCTCTACCAGCTGCCTTTTGCACCTGCCTGATACTAGCACTAATGGGATGCTAGTAATCCCAAGGGACTGGGTGATTACATAAGCATGCCTAAAGTCAAGCTTATTATATTGAGTTAACAGAGAATTAAATCACAGTTTGCAGAAATACATGTTTTGTAGTGTTTTGCTTTGTGGGTGTAGTCCTAGTGTGTGCTTTCCTTTGTTTATTGTTAGGTTTTTTTTGTTTGTTTGTTTCTTTTGCCTACTAGTTTGATGGCCCCTGATGATCTCCATTTTGGAATTTTGTTATGGCTTTTGTTTTTTCTTAACTGCCTCCTGTCCCATGTGACTATTATGTGCCCAAGATCATTGATTCAGTGAGTGAAAGCTGCTGCAGCAGCAGCAATCTGGTGTTTGGAGCCTGATGTTGTGGACTCAACTAAATAAGTGTTTCTAAACCAATTTTTTTTGTTTTCAAGGTATGACTCTATGTCTAGACAGAAGTAATAAAAGCTTTGTTTTTAAACATTTAGTTTTATTAAACTACACACAGCTGTAAACAAGCACACAAATAACCACAGGCTATCAGTGCTATAATTGGTGAAGACTCTAGCTGTTTCCATATAGAATAGCCCACTGAGTTATCCCTCAGGTGTTTGTCAAACTGTGACTATAACCTTTAGTAGTGCTCATTGGACATGGAGAAAGCTACTTCTGTAAACTTGACACTAAACTAGCACTTGCTGAATCAATGGTCAGAGATGCATCACTGTCACATGGGACAGGAAGTATTGTAGGAATAAAAAAGGAATAAAAAATTCAAACACAGAGCTCCCCAGGGGACAAAAAAACTAGTAGGCAAATTTAGAAAAAACTCCTAACAGTGAACAAAGGAAAGGGCACACTAGGACTAATCCCACAAATCAAAACTTTCTGCATAATATATTTTTTGTACGTTTTGACTGTAGTTCCCTTTAAGTGCAAAAGCAAAATGCTAACTGGAATACATATACCAGTTTTTATAGATCTAAGGCACAGTTCTGACCAAGTGAATTGCTCCTTTCTCCCACACATGAGACACTATTACTCTACAAAGTGTCTCACAGACAGATGCCCTAGACGTGGGCTAATTCAGCAGCGTTTTTAAAATGTTTACTATATTACTGATTGATCTTGAGCAATAATATCTTAATACTGCCTTGGAGACCATTCTTGCAGTTGTAACAGTGGTCTCACTTAAAGTAGATTCTCAGGATATCAAAACTGCCTAACTTTGATTCGCAGTTCTCGCACCCAAAGAATGCCTGTATGAGACCAATGTTATAGCAGAAAAATCGGTGTCCACAGAAGTATTAAGTAAGTAATAAGACACGACGTGGTGTGTATTACATTGTGGTAACTGTACTCCCAGGACAAGATTAGGCACAAGGCTTTAGGCAGAGTACCTTCAGACCCTTGGAGTGTGATTATCACAGCATAATGCACACCTTCGGAGTATCTTATTGAGCTTATAGAATGGATAGCTGGGGAAAAGTATAATCATGACAAAAATTGTATAACAAAGTAAGTGACGTAGTTAAAATTTTGAGATACAAAAAGATAACCCAAGATTTGGCTGGTGCCAGCAAGACAGATCTTGTTTTTTTTTTGTTTAGTTATCTTTATTTTTGTTGCAGGCCTTACTGCCTCATAAGTCACACTTTTATAACTGTAGGTATATGGGCACCACCAGGGATGGCTTTGATGCAGCATCACTGCTTTTCAGTAGTGCTCCCTACACTATACACAGTGGTCTGGGTCCACCCAACACCCGGCCATTAGCTTCATCTCCCACCACCAAACTCACTTATTGTCCCCACTCTATATCGCCATTTGTTTTATTCTCTGATGGTCCAGGTTGGACACTGGACCCATTAGGTACTTGAGGGGAAGAGGGAAATAATTTTTCTATTCCCTGATGGGCTAGGTCAGGCACCCGACTTGTTAGGTAGTTGGGGGGAGAGGAACAGCTGTGTTTTACTTCCTGATGGTCCAGGTTGGGCATCAGACCCAACAGGTAGTTTGGGGGAGGGAGACAGATTTTTTTATATTCTCTGACAGGCCAGGTTTGGCTTTGGACTCATCGGGTTGTTGAGGGGGGGTGGACAGATTTTTTTCTGCTCCCTGTTGTTCCTGATTTGGCCCTGAACTCATCCCTCAGTTGGGTGTAGGAGGAGGAAAGACAGTTTTTGTTTATTCTCTAAAAGATTGTGTTGGGCACTGGACCTATTAGACAGCTGGGTTAGAGGGGCAGATTTTTACCGGCTGGGTTGGGCATTAGATCCATCAGGCAGTTTGTGGGAGGGGAACAGATGTTTTATTCCCTGATGGGCCAGGTTGGGCACCAGACCATTATGTTATGCAGTAGGCTGGTTTGGAGAATGCATGGTTTTTTGATCCCTATGTACATATTGGGAACAGTGCAGAGCTGAGATTGAGGTTCGAGAGCAGGAGAGTCAAGCAGTGTAGCCCAGATCACTGGCACTTGGGGTTACAACCTCAGAAGAGTGTGCCATTGGTTCCCTTGGTCCAGTTTCCAACACCAGTGTGCTGCAAGCTGAAGGAGGCAGAGATGCCTGAACAGGCTGGAAGCAGCAGTACTGTGGCAGCAGTCCCAATCCTACCTTGCAGTGTTTGAGCCCTTTAACTGTGACCTGAGTGGATGGGCACTGGGGAAGCAATGTTTTACTACACTGCCTATTTCACCTTCTACTCACTGCTTTGCTGCTGCTCCTCCTTATCACTGTTTGGCCGAATATATGGGCCAGGTTGGGCAAGGGAACCCATCAAGTAGTTGTAAGGGAGGGAAACAGCTTTTGGTATTTTCTCAGGAGCCAGGTTGGGCATGGGACTGTTAAGATGTCTGGGCAATAAATAGACAGATTTTTTTATTCTTTATCTGAGGGGGGGGTGCACTGGACCTCTTGCATTGTTTAGAGGAGGGTCATTTTGTTTTAATTCCCTGATGGGCTTGTTTGAACACTAGATTTATCAGGTTGCTGGGGGAGGGTTATTTTTATTTTTTTGTATTCCCTGACAAGCCAAGTTTGGCATTGACCTCTCAAGTGTTTGAGGGAGGTAGAATTTTTTTTTGTTCCTTGATAGGTTAGAGTGGACACTGGATCTGTCAGGCAGTTTTGTGGAAGGAGCAGTTGTTTTATTCCATGATGGTCCACAATGGACACTGGATCCATCAAGTTGTTGGAGGTAGGGGAACACTTTTTTTTTTATTCCTTGACAGACTGGATTGCGTACCAGGCCCATCAGGTAGTTTAGGAGAGGACACTTTTTTTGTATCCATTGATAGGCTGGATTACGTATTAGGGATGGATTTATTTTTAATCCCTAATGGGTCAAGTTGGGCACTGGATCTGTTGGGTTGTTGGGAGAGGGCGATAGATTTGGGTATTTTTTTCATAGTTGTTTAACCAGGATTAGCACACTAAGCTGAAAGCTTTTTTACAGGTGAGACCTGGGAGCACAGGCAAGTTAAGTGACTTGCTCAGGGTCACACAGTATGCAAGTGGAAGCTGTGGGACTCAAACCCAGGTCTGGTCTGCTGGATGTCACCAGATTTGCAGCTCAGAGCCTTAAACCACTGCACTATACTGCCTCCCATTTTATTTCCTGATGGTCCAGGCTGCTTACCAGACCCATCAGGAAGTTGGGATAGGAGGCCAGCTTTTTTTTTTTTATCCCTGTCAGGCAATGTTGGGTACAAGACATTCTGTCCTATTCTACATTCCCTGCACTACCAGTATGCAACTCCTGCACCTTGTAGGATACAGCCAAATGATTAATAAATTATATATTTAAAAAAGAAAAGGAAAGAAAGCCATATTGGTTAAGTGATGTTTTGCAGATTGCCTGACCCTGGTCTCCCATTTGCTCCAGCAACTGATCCCCCTACCCCCATTACGTTTTCTCAGTCCATGGCCAGGCTACTCAGACTGACTGCAAACTCATCATACAGAGAGGTTGGTAAACATACTTTCTAGTTCCAGCAGGAATAAAATGGTGCCAGAGCTATGCTTTTATTTGTCTTTTTGCATTGCAAAAACTTAGTAGTATGAAAACTGCTAGTTTTAGATAGGTGATTTCATTTTTATGTTGCTTGCACGCATGTGCAAGAAACATAGTGCCATCATCCGAGTTTTCGGATGGGTGTCAGCCCATCTTCCAATGCAGTCAGTGTGTTTGCAGGTGTGACCCCAGTTCCCCAATCACTGCTGCAGCTGTCTATGACAAGCTGAAAATGCAGTGGCATACAGTTGAAAGTGAGAGCTCCGCTTGAGTGAGCAGAGCTCTCCCCCCCCACACACACACGCACGCACACTGCGTGCTCATGCGCCTTCCCCCTCACTGTACGGCCAACGGGGGTGCCCAATCCCCCGTCAGCTCCACGACCCCCCAAAGCATCCAGGTGCCATGCTGGGAGCCCATCCCAGTGTGGCAAAATCATGTTATGGCCGACGGGTGCCTAATCCCTGTCGGCTCCACTGTCTCCCTCATGCTATCGCCGACGGGCTGTCCAATCCTGTTGGCTCCACTGTCTCCTCCCTAGTACAGGGTGCCACGCTGGGAGCCCACCCCAGCTGGCAACAGATGCCATGGCCGGCGGGGGGTGCCCAATCCCCGCCAGCTCCACGCCCCAGCCATCCTTCTGCCATGCTGGGAGCCCACCCCAGTGTGGCAAACGGCCCCAGATCATCATCATTTAAAAACCCAAAGAAAGAACGTCCCACAGCCTCCTGCCCACACCCACCCACTGGGCGCACCCCGCCCCCACACCCCTTACCCCACACTTACCTCCAGAGTCCGGCGGATGATTTCGGTGGACCGGGAACACGCCTGCACTCTTCAAAGCCGACCGCGAACTGAGGAAATGCCGGTAAGCTGTATAATGGGATAGATAGGGTTTTTTCAACTTTGTTGCATATCTCAAGCATTTTTTGAATTTTGCACCAAATTTCAACATGGGGTTTTGGGGCCCCCTCATGAATTCTGTCACTGTCATGGCATTTATCAGCCTCAAAGGTGATTTTGCAGTCACTGCGCGAAATCACCTTTCTGGAATGATTAACAAAACGACACTGCCAGTGTTCATAAGGTGGGTCTCAAAAAGCCTATTTTGAAAATTTGGTGGAAAAATTCCTAAAAATGACTGTTTTACGAGCGTGCGTTGCACAGTTCCTACACACGCTCATAAGTTTGTGAATTTTCAATATTTTCACTTCAGATTTTCAACATTGCCATTTTACCACACCTTCTTATGAGTAGTATAGCTGTCATTTTTCACATCTCTCCCAAAATGTGTTTCACCCATGTAGCGAACAATGGCGCAGTCGGTGTGCAAAATCAATGTATGGGACACATTAAGAAAATCACAGTGACACTGATCATGAGCAGAGGTCTTAAAATGGCTATGTTGAAAATTTGGTGAAAAAATTCCTAAAAATGACTGTTTTACGAGCGTGCATTGCCCAGTTCCTATGCACGCTCGTAAGTTCGTGAATTTTCAATATTTGCACTCTAATGACTTCCAAATTCCTAAACAGCACATAGAAGCAAGCAACATTCGGCATTGACAAATGCTTGTTTTTTTTAGAAAAAAGTAATGGTTAGCTTTTCATTCATGAAGTTCTGTAGATAGTGTCTTAATACTTCCTCTCAGAGCTCATTCATTGTTATGCCTGTCATACCAGTGGGGGTAGGAGACTAGGTTAAACATCCTGAGGACTTCTCCTAGGTCAGCTGCAGGTTCATGAGAGTAGTGCCATTTGCTTAACCAGTTCTCATGCAGTCTCGTGCACTCCCCTCCTTGCAGCCAACAGAAAGTAAAGCTTTACTGATAGCTACAAGGAGCAGTGGCATTATTGCACTCACTCATTCATTCACTGACAAACATAAAAGGGCATATCCCAGACACCCAATACATTTCAGTGGGAATGCTGAGAAACACTTCCTGAATTTGATCCCAGTAGGAACTGGTCTGCTATGTAGACCAGCCCTAACAGTTCCTATGCCAGTAGGTGCTAGTAGGGGGCAGTGATAATAGGGGGAAATGTGATTTTCATTAGACTGCTCATTTTGTATATTATTTTGTTCTTTTTTATTTACAGAAGCCTGTTCAGTATGCTGTCCTCACAAACACCCCTCACCACCACCGCTGCCACATCAGCATTTGAATCAGTGTTGGTGTAACTGACACAAACGGACTGAGGATGCTGCTGAAAGTGAAAATGTGGCTAAAAGCAACAACTGTTGATGTTTAGTATGCAGCTTAGTATGATGTTCTACTTCACCCCCACAACATGTATATTTTAGTTTAAATAATCTAGCATGATAATGGAATTAAGAAGGAGGCAAGATGGGAGTGCACCAGCAATGCTACCAAATGGAGTGACAAGGCTGCGGTTGTGTGGCACTCTTGGTACTAGCTTGCTGCCATCTGCAGTAAATATTTTCAGACAGTAATGCTTATCTCAATAAGCAGATTGATCCAAAGGTCTAGAGTGTGTGGTGCAGGGCCAGGTCTGTTAAGCTGAAATTAAATATTTCTATTACATTGAGGTGCCAAGTTTCCTAGATGGAACTAAGCACTGCAGCTAACGTAAATACATACATTTATGCTGTTCAGGTTGGGAAAGATATTAGTAAATAGATCAGCGCTGGCTGTGGCGCCAGCTTGAGTATAGCAAGGAGACAAAGTTATAATGTAATGGTTCAAATCTTCTATGATTACAGATGATTATGATAGACAGTTCTTATATTACTTCAGTATTAATTTAAGTATGCTGGGTTTCTGTTAGTATGGCAGTCAACAGAGTCATTGCTGTTATTGGTATTGAAAAAATGGCAGCTATTTTATTTTTTAAAATTCTGATGGCAGACACATGTATCTTTAGAATGTTCTGCATCCTCTTTTTTTGCAGAATCTGTTTCTTTACAGTGTGTTAGGCTCCAGTAATGCACTAGTCCTAGCCACGCAGGGCACAGGATTTTCCTGACCCTTTTTATAACACACAGTGTAAACATGGCATGTAGAATACTTATTCAGAATTCAGAATTTGCAATACTGCAGTATTTGGAATAGTTGTTAAGAATACTGCAGTTTTCAGAATACTAAGGCCATGTAACCACACTAACTTATTACACCTGAGCATAATTTATTACTGATACTTCACTCTCAAGGTCTATAATGTCATCTGACCCCTCCAGAGAAACATAGCCTTGCTGTGCATGGTTGCTTGTACATTGTTTTGTATTGTATGTTTGTTTTAATTCATTTACCTTCTTTCTATGTCTTGAACTGTGGTCAGATCAACAGAAAATGGAGCAAACAGGACAAAAGTAAAATGTAACAGCATGATTTAAAGCAGCAGTGCAAGAAAACTGGGTGAAACATTTGACCCTACCATCTTTTCATTTGAAAAGTTTCCAGACATCTTCCAGTTTATTTGGTGGTATGCTTTTCTAATTCTGCCAAAATGTAAGGATTTCATGAATGTTTTAGTATAATATTTCTCACACAAAAAAAGATGGGCACCACATTTTGCACAGACATAGCTTTGTAGACCTTGCAGGGGTTAGCATTAAAAAAATAGAAAAGGTTCATGGTAGGCAGCACAGGAGTAACTTAGGTACATTTGACAGGTTTGCTAATGTTTTTCCTAATTGTTGCTGAAGCTAGATTTGTTGGGAAAAACTGTTTTGGTAGCTCTGCTGCTTTAAGTAATAGGCAGTGCTGTGTGGAACGTTCAGAATTCTAAGGAATGTATTTCTGTGGATTTTCAGAAAATTCCATGGAATTCTATTGGTAGTGAATCTGGACATTTCACAAGCAAAATGGTATTCGAGGATTAATAATCTGCAGTTTACATAAACTGCAGATTCTTTTTTCACAATCCAAGAAAAAATATTCTGCTTTGTACACGATCCCTGGAAAATGTTTTTCTGAATTCCACTGTGTAACCCTCCTGTTCCCTGGGGTTACTAGAATCCCATCAGTTGTCAGCGTTAGGTAGGGAAGGCAGCTGGTGAATATCTAGTTAAATAAATTTTCATCTGCTCCCGCTGTTTACTTGGTCTCAGCTGAGAGCAGGTAGGTGATGTCATTTAGAACTCTCCCAGCAGCACAGGGTTGCCACCTATCTGGTTTTTGACCAGATAATCCAGTTTTTAGGGTCCTTATCCAGTCATCCGGTTTTGATTAAATGCAATCTGGTTTTGGGGCCATTTTGAGTGCTCATGTACTCTTAAAACTGATGTATCAAATCATTCACTGTTTTGGCTGCATTGTATGTCCAGGTTACAAAGAAGTTTTGATGTCACAGTCATTCAGACATGCCTTTGTTTGTAAACCCAGTCTGTCTGGGAGGTATAAAGTATGGACATTAAGATCATTAGCAGTAAATGAACCTATTATTTTCCACTCTGAATTTTAAGTATGGTCTTTTACTGCTATGACAGTAAACAGCTTTTATACCTTTATGTGCTCTCATGTGTTTCTTTTGTTTGTCCTATATTCTGGTATGTTTTAGACCTATTTTTGTTAAATTAATAATCTAACTTGTACTGCCTTTATCACTACATTTGCTCTCATTTTTTGTATTACCTGAACATTCCGTGATATTAGCTACACTTTTACAGGTCATTCAGATAAACAGCATGGAATGGTGTATCTGAAATTGTGGACTGTCTTAGAAATATGAAAAGAAACAGCAGTAGCTGCTAAGGTAAAGGGGAACATAGTGCAGTATTAAGGGTACCACAAGCATCGATAATTAAGTTATCAAAAATTGGTGAAAGCATCAGAATACATAACTGACATGGAAAGGAAAATGGGAGAGTGTTTAACAGAGGGCTAAGCAATAAGCTGTGGATGAGCTTGGCACATCCAGCAGACCTGAGTTTGATTCCCACAGCCTCCAGTTGCATACTATGCGACCCTGAGCAAGTCACTTAACCTTCCTGTGCTCCTGGGTCACTCCTGTAAAATGGGCTATGAGGCCTATGGGAGTTAACCTGGTTGCCAACGAATAAAAATAAATAACTGAATAAATAAATACATCAAATAAATAACAGTAAAAAAATGATTTCCTATCACTAGTAATGTCTATTCTAACATTACAAATGGCTTTGTAGGAGGAGTGATATACTCGACAGTCATAACAAGCATTTGTCAGTGCCGAATGTTGTCTTGCTGGCATTGGCATTGGTAGTGACAGAGGTAGAGATGCATAATAGGAATGGCAGTGAAGTATTGAAGTGACACCAACCTCACCCCACCCTGTAGAGAGCAACAGGCATTGAGGTATGCCTTTGGGTCATCAGCTATAATGCTCATGCCATTGTACCTCTCCCTACCCTGTAGACACTGACAAGTGTCTTGGTGTGCTTTGGGGTCTTTAGGCATTATACATACCCCATTTCATCAGGAAATACGCTGACGTGGGTGCAGTATAGGAGAATGGGGTAAATTTTGTGGCTGAACAGTGCAAGGCACACCATGATGCCTGTCAGTGTCTGCAGGGTGGGGACAGGGGTGGAATGGCATGAGCATTACATCCGATGATGCCAGGTCACACCCCTGGCACCTGTCTGTCTGTACCAGGTGGGGTGCTACAGTTGGAAACCCTAATGCCGTAGGCGTGAGGTGGTATTTTCACTCCAAATTTTCAACATGGGCTGTTTGTGAGCCCACCTCATGAAAAGTGGCACAATCAGTTTGTTAGTTGAAAGTTGGTTTTGCGCAGCGGCTATGCCATTTGGCGACACAGGGATGAAAACACATTTTGGGCAGGATGTGGAGAATGACAACTGTATTGTTCATGAGGAGGTGTAAAAAATGGTAATGTTGAAACTCTGGAGTGAAAATGAAAAACTAGTGAAGTCATGAGCATGCATAGAAACTGCTCAACACACGTCCGTAACCCAATTATTTTTGGGAGTTTGTTAGCCACATTTTTAACATAGGCGTTTTGGAACTTCCCCTCATGAGCAGTGGTGCAGTGATTTTGTTAATCTGTCCCAAAAGTTAATTCCCCACAGTGACCATGCCATTGTGTGCTACAGGCACAGAAATACATTTTGGGCAGGATGTGAAAAATGACAGTTGTACTGTTCATAAGGAGTTGTGAAAAAATGGCAGTGTTGAAAATCTGGCATGGAAATATTGCAAATTTGCGAAGTTACAACGGTCCTTGGAAACTGCGCAATGCGAACTTATAACACAGACATTTTATGGGTGTTCGGTGCCAAATTTTCAACATAGGCATTTTAGGACCTCTGCTCGTGTAAAGTGTCACTGTCATTTCCTCAAACTGTCCCAAAAACTGATTTCGCACAGCAACCACGCTGTTCTGTGCCAGACATGCAAAAACACATTTTGGGCAGGTTATGTAAAATGACAGCTGTACTGTTCATCAGGAGGTGTGGAAAAATGCCAATTTTGAAAATCTGGAGTGAAAATATTACAAATTCATGACGTTACAAGCTTGCATGGAAACAGCGCAACGCAGACTCGTAAAACAGCCATTTTGGGGAGTTTGTCATCAAACTTGCAACATAGGCTTTTGAGAGACCCCCTCATGAACAGTGGCAGTGTCATTTTGTTACTCGGTCCCGAAAGGTGATTCCATGCAGTGACTGCGAAATCACCTTTCCGGACCTAATAACGCCATGACAGTGACTTGAATTCATGAGGAGGGGTCCCAATAACCCCATGTTAAAATCTGGTGCAGAAATTCTGAAAAAATGCCCAAGATATGCACCAAAGTTGAAAAAACCCTATTTATGCCATTAAACAGCTTACTAGCATTTCTTAAGTTCATGGTCGGCTTTGAAGAGTGCAGATGTGTGTTCCCGGTCCACGGAAGATCATCGCGCCAGACTCCGGAGGTAAGTATGGGGTGAGGTGGGGTGTGGGGATGCAGGGTGCACAGTGGGTGGGCACAGGTTGCAGGAGGGGGGTAGGGAGATGGCGAGGACCATTTTCTTTTTCACAGATTTAAAAAAAATTGCAGGTCTTTTTTTTTTTTTTTTTTGCAGGGCATGTGGCACACTGGGGTGGGATCCCAACATCCCACCTAAGTGTTTTTATTTTGGGGGGGGATTCTGTAGCTGACGGGGGATCGGTCACCCTTATTGGCACATACTTGGGGGGCACGAGCCTAGGTGGATTCGGCAACCCCTCGGCAAGCAACAAAAGGGGGGGACACATTATACCGATAGGGATTGGGCCCCCCATCAGCAAAGAAAAACTGTTGGGGGCACATGATGCCAAGGGGGATTGGGCACCCCCTCAGCATACATTGTACATGGGAGGGGGTAATTATGCTGACTGGGAGTGGGGTCCCCTGTCGGCATTGTGACAGGCGGTTGTTGCCTGCACATAGGGAGGCGTGTTGTGATCCCACTGCATGAGAGCTTCGCTCTCACTGCAGCGGACCATTTCTTAGATCTGGTGGCCTCATTAAGGATGCGTGAGGTCACTGCCTGCTGCTGACTGATTGGGGAATGAGGGACTCACCTTCTGATGCATGCCCTGCATTTGCCAAACAGTGACCGCGCCTCCAAATCTGCTACTACAGCAAGATGTTGGCTGCACAAGCAAAAGCCAGCATTAAAGGGGGTGGAGCCAGAGGCAGAGTTCGGGGTGTGGTTTAGCATCTGTTTTTTACCTCATCCAAAGGTGGTGACCTTATAGCAGCATATGCCACAATAGCTAGCTGTGAGTGGGGAGTTCAGAATTTTCAGTTAGTCTGTAGTAGTCGGTAAGTGGAGTTCAGTGTGAGCAGTTGGAAGAGTGAAGATCTGCAGTGTGGGCTCTGAGGAGACCTTAGTTTTTCTCACCCTAGTCTCAGAACCATTTGCCTGCCTTGTAGAAGTGGTGGAAACTGTCTAGCAGGAGTTCCTGATGTTCTCATCCCCATTGGGATGAGGAGGACTGCAGTATGAATCTCAGGGGCAATCCCCTGACTTGATCCAGGACATTGATGCTGCCTTTGTGTGCACAACTGTGAGTAAATCTGACTTTGGGTATTCCCAGGAGAAGTGTATCTGCCTTGCTTTCTTTGGGGTGTTTACTCTGACAAAGGCACAAATGCACCCAGTTCTGTTTGAGATGATTCTCAAAATGTTTTCCTAAAGTTGGCTGACAAACAGTGGAGTCCCCGGTGTGACTTAACACGTTGTACAGAACTTTGTCCTTACACTCCTATGTAGTGTTTTCTAATGCTGAATATGCCAAACATTCCAAGATGCATAGTTCTACTGTTAGCTAACTGTTGAGGTGTAACTCTGAAAGAATGGCTGGGTATGGACTTGGAAACAAGAGGTGGGCAGTCCCCCATCTGGAGTGACCAGTTCAGCACTTCAGGTTCTGTAAGGGTGCCTGTTTATTCAGGACATTTAGCCAATGCCTGAAGACAAAGTTTACTCCCTGGTGTGAGTTGTCCTAGTCTTGAGTATCAGTGTGCTCCATTGTGGCCAGTTGCCACATTGCCTTCTTTAACGCTTATGCTATATAGGAATATGTTCTAAGTCATGGCCAGTGCCACTAGAAGAAGAAATTGTATGCTCCATTGTGGCCATTGCCACTAGAAGATGTGTGTTTTCAGCTCAGGCAGTGCAGCCAAAAAGAGTTCAAAATCCTATGCTATTTGTGTAATACCCCAAAGTTGGTCATTCCAGAAAAAAATAAAATAACTAAATACAGTGAGAGTACACAGGTGCTCAGGGTACCTGCTGCAGGTATAGGCAGCAGGGTACAATGCTAAGGGGCCCCTAGACATAAAGATTCAATCTTCTGATACAGAGAAAACATTGTAAATAATAGAAAAGTGCCCTGTGCACTTACAGCTGGTCAAAAGACAGATTGTAAAAAGCAATAGGTGTCATAATGGCCTGGATAGAATGTTATGCTGAGTGGCTCATGCACAGCATTCCAATCTAGCCAATCTAGAACCCAGGCAGGTTTAAGTTTAAACAACAATTCTGTAATAGTGCAGTTGAAGTCAGTTGCTGTTGGACTGTGGAGTAGAGAGGATCACAGGAGTGCAACAGGGACTTGTGGCTTACCTGGGGTTGTGACGCCAGTCCTGTTGACTCCCTGGTGAGTCCCCTCCTCCAGTCCACCAAAGAATCCTGCTCTGCAGTGTTGCAGTCGTCGGTGGTGCCATCGAGGCACCACGAAGAAGACAACACCTGTTTCCCCACATTTTAGGGCTTAAAAGCCCTCCGTTTATTTATTTTTTGCCCCCGAGTGTTTTCAGTTCCTCTGGTCCCATGTCGGCGGCAGAGAAATGCCGCATCTCCCTTTCAGCCATCGGAGGCCTCCCGAGCCGTCCCTCTTGCTGCCTGCAGTTTCCCTTCCTCTGCCGACTCACCTCCTGCCTCCCTGTGACTGCAGCAACTCCTCCAGACCGCAGAGCGGTGAGTCGGCGGCAGCACACACAGTGCTGACCGCCAGTTTATGAAAGGGGACTGTATTTGTTGTGAAAAAGTGCATTAGGCACTTGCAAGAGGCGGCCGAGCGCCGCAGGGGCATCGTGTCATTAGGACCCTTGATTTTAATATTTATTAAGGAGGTGGGGCTAGCGACACCTATGGGACGGGCTAGACAGCAAGGCCTTTATTATGGCTTATGAATATTCATTAAGGGGCAGAATTTAAGGCGGGGTTTCACAACATAAGTGACAGCAGGCTCAGGGAGTCTGAGAGATTTAAAGGGGCAATACAGTTAAAAGGGCAAGTCAGGCCCAGATGCAAAGTAGGGCATTAGGCCCATTATAAAGTGGAGCACTAGACCCAAAGCAACGTAAAGCACCAGGCCCAGTATTTAGTGGGCCACAGGCCCAATGTAACATGGGGCATCAGGCCCAGTATTTAGTCGGGCATGAGGCCCAATGCAACGTGGGGTACCAGGCCTATTGTGAAGAGGGGCACCAGGCCCAATCTAAAGTGGGGCACCAAGCTCAAGCTAACGTAGGGCATCAGGCCCTAGGTAAAGGTAGGGCCTTAGGCCCGAGGTAAAGCCTGGTACTAAAGGGAGGCCCCATCCTAGCAGAATAGGGCAAGCTAGCCTAGTGGTACTATAGGGAGGCCCCGGCCTAGCGGAATAGGGCAAGCCAGCCTAGTGGTACTATAGGGAGGCCCCTGCATAGTGGAATAGGGCAAGCCAGCCTAGTGGTACTAAAGGATTCCCTAGCCACAACGTACTGAAAGGGATCCTATTCCAGAAGACCCTACATTTAGGAACAGGGGTTCATCTAAGAGTGTTCGATTTGCCTATACTGTGAAACTACTGTGATTACTGTACTGCTTATGCTGAGCTATTGTCCTAAGTACCTGAACTATTGCCCCAAGTACCTAAACTATTGTTCTAAATACCTGAACTATCACTCTAAGCACCTGGACATTGGCCCTCATCAGTAATAATTACCCATGAAAGTATAATTTGCCCTCCTCCTGCAAATTATTGTATTGTTACACAGTTCTTTGGGCATTGTTCTGTTATTTGTTTACTAATGTACGAAGACAGTCTCAATCTTCTACCACACTGCAGTCTCATAGTGTGGTCTGTAACACCACGTACGCAGAATCAGTCTCTACTCAGAAGAAGACGTCTTTTCAGCATTCTTCACTCCTGGGAGATCATCTCTCAGCTCATCCTGTCTGTGTTGTCCACCGAAGTCTAGTCCGTCGTCAGTCATACAAATCGTACCAGCCGTTTTCTTGCTTTTACAGCTTGAACGTCTGTTCGCCGAAACGCATCACGACAGCCGTGCCAGTGTCATTCCGTATGGTTCCTGTTCCAGATGTCTCGAAGTTGGTCGCCCTCTACAGAAGAGTGAGCTCATCCTGGAGAACCTGTTCTGTGCCCCCACCTAGTCGTTCGCTGAAAGTCAAGTCCGTCGAAGCCCAGTACGAGACGCGTCCGCCGTTTCTTTGTTTTGTGTTAGTTCCTGATCCTAGGATTGCAGAGTCAACCATCATCCCTTCAGATTCTTATGGTTCCTGGTCCTGTCAGAGTTCTTTCTGAGTTTAGCTGGCCCTTGAAGTGCCACAGCATCAGACAGGTCATGGTAGTCCTCCATTGGATTCATCGCCACGCAGATCTTGAGCTATCTTCGTCCTTGGCAACCCTAGAAGTAGGTTTTGGCCGAGGAACTCTTTGTTTCAGTGTATTATTTCAGGAACCAGTTGCTCTGGTTCTACATTTGGGCAGCCTTGGAGAGAGTGGGCTTTTGCCGAAGATATATGGTCTGTTTACCAATCCTCTCACCACCCCAGTGGCCTTATCTAGGTCCTTGCTGGGAACTGAGATTAGGGTTCTACAGTTCTGTTTTACTTCCCTTGTAGCTACCAATGAAGAACGATGGTGTACACGAAGACGCCGGATCTCTGGACTCTTGTAATATCTGGACTCTTATGGAAATGTGTGATGCTAATTACCCTTATGCAGTGCTGAGTAGCTTAAGTCACCTGATTCTTATTTAGAGTATAGAAGTACAGTATAGACTAGTGTCAGAATAAGAGTGGCAGTAGGCCTAAAGTTTATTCTTGTAGTAATAACCGTAAAAGTGGTAGATAAAAGTATTTCCCTGTTTCATTGCCCTAATGTTCTCGGGCAACCCCTCCTCCTTCTTGTGACTGTGTCTGTCTACCCTTGGTACAAAATAAACACCCTGCAGGCCTCAAAGCACTAAGTTGACTCCTGCCTCTCCTTGTCTGGATGACAGTTATCCTATCCACATAATTCGGACCTTCGTGCCTCGCTCATCTCTTTTCACCACCTTTAGAGTAGAGCACTCTCTTCAACAGAGCACCTCCTGCTCATCACATCACGAGCATCACATTTGGAAAGTTCGAGTTTCTGTTTTCTACAGATGTTGTTCTGCATTTGCCTTGTGCCATGAAGTGTAAACCCTTGGGGGTCCACCTTTGCTTTTGTGTACCAACTATTTGGAATAAAGCCACACTCTAAAATCCCAACCTGATATGGACAATCTAGTTAAGGCTTCCTGTGTGGAATTACTGGGTACCCCTCCAGCAGTGCAAACCTAGCATAGCCCTTAGCAAAGTTTCTCTCTTCAGGACCTGGGTTTAGTAATGGTCATTTTGCTGTCCTGTAAATACTGTGTTATGCTTTGTACCCCCACCCCTCTCTTTTCCCCTAGACAGAAAAAGTATGGGGGTGTGCTTACTAGTTAAACAAGTGGCCAGTGGGGTGTTACAACTGAATTTGAAAATAAATTCCAAAAAGCATTTCAGGAGTGGAATTGCCATTCTGTATAAGTTCTGCTGGTGGAATTCCATATTCCACACAGCCTGAGTAATAGGTACATGATCTGACACTATTTCTAGTAGTTCATTTTCAGCACCCACTTTACTTGGGGTGTTTCCAGCCTTGCTCCTATTGTTGTTGTGAGGAGCCTACTGTGTAGGTAAGCATGAGGATCTTAACCCTTGCAGGGCAGTGGACTGATATATCAGTCCAAAATTCCTATATGTTCTAATTCTGTTGGCAGCCTAAGGGTTAATACACATGAAGATTCAATGTTGTACCATAGAGATGTAGCTGCTATGGTACAACAGCATTTCTGACATCACTACTGTGGTACACCACCATGCTGACATCAGTACTGTCATTCCGACATTAACTGCTGTGGTACAACAGCATTCTGACACTACAGTACCACAACATTCTGACATCACTAGTATGGTACAACAGCATTCTGACGTTACTACTGTGATAGAAAAGCATTCTGACATCACTACTGTGGTTCAACAGGATTTTGACATTACACCACTGTGGTAGAACTGCATTCTGTTATCACTTCTGCATTGCAGCAGAGTTCTAACATCACTTCTGTGACACAATAACATTCTGACAGCATTAGTGTGGTATAACAGTACTCTGACATCACAACACTGTGGTGCAACATCATTCTGACATTACTGCTGTAGTAGAACAGCACTCTGATATCACTTCTGTGGTGCAGCAGAATTCTACCATTACTACTGTGGCACAACAGCATCCTGACTTAATTAGTGTGGTGGTAGAACAGCATTCTGACCATACACCAGCATGGTACAACACTATTCCAACATTACTACTGTTGTACAAGAGCAATCTGATATCACTTCTGTGCTGCAACAGTAATGTTGCATCACTATTGTGGTGCAACAGCATTCTGACATTACTACTGGAGTATAACAGAATTCTGACATCAGTACTGTGGTACAACAGCATTCAGACATCATCACTTTAGTACAACAGCATAGTGACATCACTACAGTGGTACAACAGCATCCGGACATGTATAGATTCTCATACACAACACTCAACTGTATACTATGAATGATTTACATAGAAATATAGAATCTGTTGTCAGATAAGGACCATACGGCTCACCTAGTCTGCACAATTTCCTTCTCACTGTTGCAGCCCCAGATCTTATTTGATCCATGGCTCTCCTGTTCTGCACATCTCCAGGGTACCCTTATGTCTATCCCATGCACTCTTGAATCCCATATTGTTTTCACACCCACCACTTCTGCTGGAAGGTTATTCTATGGCTCCACCACCTCTCAGTGAAAAAGGACTTCATAACCTTACCCCTGAGCCTTCCACCCTTCAGTCTCATATCAAGCCCCCTTGTTCTTGTGCAGAGATTTTTCTGAAATATGCTTTCCACATGTACCCTGTTTATTCCCCCAAGGTACTTAAATGTCTCTATTATTCCCCCCCCCCTTTTCTTTTCTCCAGTGAATAAATATTAAGGTCCTTTCCTCTTAGGGCTTCTGGTGCAGTCCATGTACCATCTTCGTTTCCCTCCTCTTGACTGCCTCTATTTTGTCAGTGTTCTTCCAGAGATGTGGTCTCAAGAACTGGACACAGTACTCCAGCTGAAGCCTCACCAGTGATCTGTACAGTGGCATCACCACCTCTTTACTCCTGCTTATTATGCCCCTTCCTATATACTCCAACATTTTGTTTTCTCTCTGCACCACTTTTTCACACTGTCTGGTCACCTTCGGATCATCAGATATGGTAACCCCAGGTCTCTCTCCTGACTTGTGGTGGCCAGAATTTCTTCACCAATCCTATACTCCTCCCTTGGATTCCTGTTTATATTGTTGATATTGTTTAATACTCATGTAATAGAACTCTTGTACTTGGTGCCTTCCAGCAGAAGTGGTGGGTGTGAAAACAATATGGGGATTCAAGAGTACATGGGATAGTATATACTTGATTGGCAGAAGACACCAGGAGGAAGGAGTGCTGTATGACTGGACTTCTCTGCTGGGACTAAAGAAGTAGAACTCTTGTACTTAGACTTTTAATTTAGGGTAAAAAAACAAACTAACAAACAAACAAAAAATTAGAGTGTTTGTCTGAGTTAACTGAACTAAATGGTTATCTGAACAGTTATCTAGGTGTAAATCTCTGGTGATTGAAATGGCTTGATAGCTGTGCATTTTAAATTACTTGTAGAAAGATCTAGTAAGTAGGGGGAGTGGCTTAGCTAGAAGGAAGCTAAATTTAAAGACTGCCTTAGAAAGATTATGTTAGTAGCTTGGCAGAAGGCACCAGGAGAAAGGAGTGCTGTGTGACTGGACTTCTCTACTGGGACTATATTGTCCTCCTCCCCTCCCCTCCACCCTCGCACCCAAAGCTATTTCTACTTTTATAGCCACAGGATTTGACTGACAACAGGAATTTCCTGTTTGGGAGCAGGAAATGAGTGATCACAGAGCCACCAAAGACCCACCATCCTAGAAGGGCAAGAGTAGCTCTCTGGCCCCCTCTAGCTGTTGGAGGTCTGCCTCTGAGCAAGTAAAGGTTCTACTGAGAAATATAGGATATTCTTGTCTCAGAACAGGACAATCAGGAGCTTAAAGAGCAGAGAGGCAGCAAGTAAGTAGAGAGAGAAGAGAAAGAGAAAAAAAAAACAGAAGAAAGAGTAAGGATTCCAAACAACAGTTAAGGGGCCAGAAATAAGACATGATGGGAGTGGTGCAGTGCAGTGGCTGTGAAGCAGCAGTCTTCCGGGAGATGTTCTGGAGGATGCAGTGTTGTCCCATCTGCAGGCACTTCTCTGAGCTGAGGGAGGAGGTTGCTCATCTCCAGGCTGAGTTGGCCAGGATTTGTGGGATCTCCTCTTCCATCCAGGGACCACCAGTGCCACTGCCATTGCCTCAGAGGTTGCCAAGAAAGAGGAGCTGTTGGACCACAGTGGGCTCAGGGAGGGTGAGGGTGGTGGAACAGAGGCACATCCCTCCAGTAGTACCTCTCCACAATTCCTATGCCATTCTGGCAAACTGTGGTTCCTCTATGGAGGCACCTACAGTGAGACCAAGGAGGATGCTGGGAACCTCCACAAAGGAGACCCACAGGAGGATGGCATGGGACCCCATGGGGAAGGAAACAGCTCCTGGTGGGGGACTCCATTATTAGGAAGGTAGAACTGGGGATGGATGGGGAGAGGGAGGTAAGGTGCCTGCCTGGTGCCATGGCTTGGAGGGACAGGGAGCAAATTCTTCGAATTGCCGGAGCAGCTGCACAGGGGAGGGAGCTGGATGTCATTGTCCACCTAGGGACAAATGACCTGGCTAAGAAAGGGATTAGAGCAGTGCAGGAAGAGTTTATGGAATTGGGGCGGGGCCTTAGACAAATAGCATACACAGTAACCTTCTCGGAGGTGTTGCCCATCTATGGCGTAGAAGAGGCTAGGGTGTTCTGCACCTTGGGATTCAATCAATGGTTGAAAAACTGGTGCAGAGCTCAGGGATTTGGCTTCACTGGGGACTGGGGGTCCACCTGGAGTGATGCAAGCCTGTACTGGCATGATGGGCTGCATCTGTCCAGGAGCAGAACCAGGATCCTAGGTGATAGGTTTAAATGTTTCATTGGCAGGCATTTAAACTAGCCAAGGGGGAGAGGCACTGGAAAGGAGCAGGGAAATCCTAGCCCCCCCAAACAAATCACAGTAATAAAAGTGTAAACACCAACATAGAGGTGGTGATAGGGAGAAGGGGGGGTAAATGGGGAAAGTGACAAAGGCAAGAAGGACAGGATGGGGAAAAGGAGTAAGGCCATCAGTAAAATGGAGGGTAATGAGAACCAATGCCTCATAGTCTGGGCAACAAGCCCCTGAGCTGGTGGCCTTGATGGAAGAGGGATGACTGGATATCGTAGCAGTCACAGAAACATGGTCACAGAGAACCATGACTGGGATGTTAACATACCAGGTACATAACCTACAGGAGAGACAGGCAAGGGAGAAGGGGGAGTAGCTCTCATGTAAAGGAAGGATAAAAGCAACTGAACAAAAGAGTAAACAGGAGGAGAAGAGGCACTGTGGGTCACCTTGGAGACTGGATAGGGCACCGCAATCCGCACAGGAGTTGTGTACAGACCCCCATGTCAGGGGGAGGGAATGGACAAGGATATGATAGAAGGCATTCTTAGAATGGCAAAGAAAGGGGAGATATTGTTGATGGGAGACCTGAATATGCCATATATTAACTGCAGCACATTTGCAGCAGCCACATCCAAGAGCAGGGCCATTCTCGATGCCCTACAGGTGGCAGGCCTCAGACAGCTAGTTTCGGAACCCACTCGTGAGGGAGCAATCTTAGACCTCATACTCTCAAATGGGGGCAGTAAGAGGATCTCAGATCTAGAAGTGGGCTGACATCTGGGAACAAGTGACCATCAAACAGTGTGGTTCACGTTAAACTCAGCTACAGAGTCAAGCCATACAAAAGTGAGGGTACTGGACTTCAGGAGGGCTGACTGGCAAGATGGGAGCGTGCTCAGCAAAGCACTAGCAAACAGGCTAGAAGGAGGTGGAGCAACAATGGGAATCATCAAAACTGCCATCACAGAGGCAACAAGCCTTTGTGGAAGCAAATAAACAAATCAAAACAAAAGAAAAGCCACTATGGTTCTCAAAAGAGGTGGTTGGGAAAGTCAGGGAGAAAAAGATAGCATTCAGGAAGTATAAGGAAACACAGAAGGAGCAAGACAGAGAGCTGTACCAGTTAAGGCAGAAGGAAGCAGGGAGGGAAGTCAGAATAGCAAAGGCCCAAACTGAGGAAAAGATAGCCAACTCTGTTAAGAAGGGGGATAAAACCTTTTATAGGTACATCAGAGAGCCTAGAAAGACAAAGGGAGGGATAGTGAGGCTGAGTAGAATGAATGGTGGGTGGACACAGGGGAACAGTAAAAAAATAGGGATACTGAATGAATATTTCTGCTCAGTATTCACAAAAGAGTATGGGGAAGAGCCTAATCCAATTAACAGAAGCACTCTTGATAGGGGGGTCGATCCCAGCCCTTTCACAGAAGAAAGGATTCTGCAAGAACTCCTAAAACTGAAGGTTGAAAAAGCAATGGGACCTAATGGAATTCACCCCAGAATTCTAAAAGAATTAAGGGGGGAACTAGTGAAACCACTGACTAGTCCTTTTAATAAATCATGGGAGGATGGTGTGGTACCTGAGGACTGGAGGAAGGCAGATGTGATTCCCCTTCACAAAAGTGGGACCAAGACAGAGGCAGGAAATGACAGACCTGCCAGTTTGACCTCTGTGGTAGGGAAAGTGATGGAGTTACTTCTAAAGGAAAGAATAGTTGAGTACCTAGAGGCCAGTGGGGCACAGGACCCAAGGCAGCATGGGTTCACAGTGGGAAGGTCATGTCAGACGAACCTGATAGATTTCTTTAACTGGGTGACCAAAGTAGTAGACCGGGAAGGGGCTGTGGACATGGCCTACCTAGACTTTAGCAAGGCATTTGACACAGTCCCACAAAAAAGATTAATAGTCAACATAACCAGCCTGGGAGTGGGTCCCATGGTGGTAGCCTGGGTAAACATTGGCTGGACAACAGGACACAGAAGGTAATTGTAAATGGAGTCCACTCTGAAGAAAGAAGGGTTACTAGTGGGGCAACGAGGGTTCAGTACTGGGTCCAGTCCTTTTTAATGTCTTTATAAGTGACATTGCAGAGGGACTAGAAGGAAAAGTGTGCCCTTTGCCGATGACACAAAGATCTGTAACAGGGTTGATACACAAGGAGGCATGGAAAAGATGAGAAGGGACTCTGGCAAGGTTGGAGGAATGGTCAGGAAGTATTGCAGCTAGGATTCAATGCAAAGAAGTGCAAAATAATGCACCTGGGAAACAAGAACCTAGGGGAAGATTACACAATGGTGGGGGGGGTAGCAACAACAACAAAAAAGGAAAGGGACCTTGGAGTAATCATATCAGATGACTTTAAGGTTAGCAAGCAATGTGAGAAGGCAGTAGGGATGGCTGAGGGTAAATTGGAATGCACAGGGAGAGGCATCACCAGCAGAAAACAGGAAATTGTTATCCCTCTGTACAGACAGTTGGTGAGACCCCATCTGGAGTACTGCATCCAGTTCTGGAGACCCCATCTCCGCAATGACATAGACAGGATAGAGGCAGTCCAGAGGAGGGCAGCTAAAATGGTACAGGGTCTTCAAGAGAAGCCATACGAGGAGAGACTAAAGGAGCTTAATATGTATACCCCTTGAGGAAAGAAGGGAGAGCAGGGACATGATAGAAACTTTTAAGTACCTCAGTGGAATCAACAAAGTCCAAGAGGGTAGCATCTTTCAGAAAAAGAGACTTGCAAGAACAAGGGGACACAATTTAAAGATAGAGGGGGAGCAGTTCAGGGGCAATGTGAGGAAGTATTTTTTCACAGAGGGTAGTGGATGCATGGAACAGCCTTCCTGAGGAGGTTGTGAGGTCTAAAACTGTGGGAGGATTCAATAATGCATGGGAAAGACATAAGGCAGTTCTTGTGGGGGGTAGGAAGAAATAGGCTGTTGGTTAACTAGGATCTGAGGCCTATCCTGTAGGTAGGGAAATGGGCAGACTAGGTGGGCCAAGCAGTCCTTAACTGCTGTCAAATTCTTTGTTTCTATGTTTCTACTGATACTGTTTCGGATTGTAAGCACCTGTGAAATAGTTTTGGTGCATGACATGTATGGAAGGCTTTTCCATAAACAAGGCTAGCCCAGCCAGGCACAACTGGAGCTAAATTATATTTTATTTTTAAATGGTGAGTCTACTCAAGCTTTGGTACTATTAAATATTATAATGGGCTATTCCATCTTGGATAGCTTAGCCCCTAAAAAATGTATGCGCATTAGGTCTAACAAAAATAAGTGGATTAATCGGGAACTTCTAAATTTGATGAGACTCCGTGACAGAGCCTGGAAAGATTATAAAAACAGTAGGGATCACTCTAATCTAATAAAATATAAGCATTTAAGGAACCATTGTAAATCTGAAATTCGTAAATTAAAAAAAAAGCAATTTTCTCTCTAAGCAAGCAAGAAATCACAACAACCCAAAAAAGACTTGCCAACTTCTCAATGACCTTATGGGTAGGGGACATAAAGAATTTTAGTTTATTATTAAGGATGGGGATGATTTAGTTAAGAAACCAGTTCTCTTAGCTGAATTATTTAATTACTTCTTTGGTGATATTGAAAGAATTTTTATTGCTCCTTCAATAGATGCCCTTACACCTAATGATGAACATAAATTTTATTTTAAAGCATTAACTCCTGCATTTGTTAGAGATTATGTGTTAAATAATGACTCCAAACCCAAATTTGGTTATGATGACCTCGATTTCAGATTTCTGAAATTGGTATCGATATCTTGCCCTCCCCATTTCGGATCTGTTCAATTTATCACTTTGCACAGGCACATTTCCCAAGGCCTAGAAAATGGCTATTATTAAGCCAGTTCATTAGAGCGGTGTGAGGGTTGGTTTATCGAACTATAGACCCACTTCTTTGTTATCCCCATTATCAAAAATATTAGAAAGAATAGTTCTAGACTAAGCAATGGATTTTCTGGGTAAATATGATCTACTCTCCAAATTCCAGCATGGGTTTATGCCCCTTCATAGCACTGAGATGGCCTTGGTGGGGTTCACTGGCTGCCTCGACAGAAGGGTCTCTGTGGCAGCTGTTTTTGTGGACCTCACCAAGGCCTTCGACCTTGTTAGTCATGAACAGATTTATTCTCCTCTTCATAAAGTTAATTTCTTCCCCAAGGTCATAGACTGTTTTTTTAATTATCTCACCTTCAGGGCCCACAGAGCGGTTATTAATGGGGCTTTATCCCATCCTAGAGAAACCAAGTGTGGAGTCTCTCAGGGCTCCATACTTGGTCCCCTTATTTTTTCTGTTTACATGGATACCGTCCCCATGACATGTCAAAAGTCCCAAATTATTTTATTTGCCAATGATGCTGTTATATTTCAACCTAATAGCGATCCAGCAGTAGCAGTTAATGTCATTCAAAATGATTTCTTGCTATTTCAGGAATGGTTAGTCTCTAAACAAATGATACTTAATGTTAAAAAAAAAAACAAGTACATGTTTTTTTCTGGCACTAAGAGACAACTATGCATTTTCCCCATATGTCAGATATTAATGGATATTCTGTAGAGAAAGTTGATCATTTGAAATACCTTGGGGTTATTCTTGATGCTGGATTAACCTTTGAAACACACCATTCTTTCAACTATAAAAAAACATCCACCAAAGACTGGGGGTCTGTATCAAATTAGACAGTTCCTTACTCCATCCTCTAGGCTACAACTTACTCACGAATTTCTCTTTGAGGTTCTTGACTATGGTATTCTTATTTATTCTTCTACTAATGAAAAATACCTTTCTAAATTAAAAGTTACTTATAACAATATTCTTAGATTTGTTAGCGGGTCTCCCTTTTAGGGCCCACAATTGTGATTTATTACATAGGGCCCAACTCCCTTCTCTTGAAAACAGAATAAAGATTAAACTAGGCACTTTATTATTTAAAGCCACTAGAGGTCTTCTTCCTATCTCTTTATCCTCCATGTTTCCCAGAGCCACTAATCCCCTGGGAACCAGGTCCCAAGATAAATATACATTTCAGTTTGTGATTCCTATGGGAAAAAAAAAGCCCATGATAAGAAATAATTTTCATTTAGAGCAGTCTTATTTTTTAATTCCATCCCCACATCTATCAGTGCATTCCCTGCACTTATCCTATTCAAATCTAGATTAAAAACATGGTTAGAAAGTATGATCCCCAGTTGTTATTCCAGCAGTATTTCAAGGAACTAATTTTTAGAGTGCTTTTATATAAATCATTGTTTCATACTGTGTTTACTGTCTATTTAATGTTTACATATGTTTTTGTACTACTTGCCACTTGTGAAAATGTGCAGTCATGCTCATCAAGTTATGAAGTATAAAAAAATAAAATGAAAATGAAAAAAATGAAATGAACCCATTCAGGTGGGCCTGCACCCATGCTTGGCACCCCTACAACATAAAGGACTTAGGGAGGTTTCTGGTGAAAGGAGCAGCCCCAGATTCTGGCACCTTTTCCCTGACCTGTAGGTTGTTGAATTGCTTAAGTGACAACCCCAGGAACCAACTGAAGCAGACCAAGAGCAGGGGCTATAAAGGTAGAACTGTGCTAGCGGCAGGCAGATCTGGTGGTGCTCTCATGTAGAAGAGACCTTGTTTGCTTGGAGAGGGTCATGCTGCGTCATTCCAGGCCTTCAGAAAAGAAAAGGAGCTGTGAAAAGAGCGTCTGCATTCTGGAGAGAAACAAGAGTGACAGCTGCATGCTGTAGATCCAGCATGCAACAAGGGACTGAAGGCTGCTGATCCAGGTTCCATAGCAGGCACTACAGCAAGGTGTTGGGTTGCCATGGACCCAAGGCTTTGGAAGCCGGGACATGTGTGGATCATTCCTGGGCCTCAGCAGCTTGAGAAGAGTGGTAGTAGGTTGGAAGAGCCAGCAACCATTGCCAACAGTTCAGCACAGAGTGAACAGAGGGAGCCTGCCACATCATCAACTCCTTGGGAGAGCAGAGATCCAGACGCCTGCTGTAACAGGGATAGCCATCTGTGTCATACTGTGAGTACACTGCAGTGCAGCATTGTTTCAAGGGACATCTACTGTTGTTCACCATTTCTTGCAAGTTGGCCATCATGCCAGATTATATGCCCATGGTTTGAGGGGTTTTCTGCCATTGAAGCTATTGCACGGCCTGTTGTGGGACAGTTAGTTGGGCACATTTCTCTAGTGTTTGAAAATGCACTATCGCTGGCCAACCCATGGTAATATCTGTAGGATTACAACAGTTCAACATGTGTGGTACCCAAGGACTGTGTGGTACTTAGTAAATCCAAATACCAGGTTGGAATTGGGCAGACTGGCCTGCCTGGAAGGACATTTAATAGGGCCATGTGTCAAGTCATTGTCTGCACTAACAGTTTTCCAACCCAGATTCAGTTTTCTGTTAATAAACTGTGTTTTGTTGTTAACCTGGGTTGGTTATTGATAGCAGTTTGTTAGAGGAACTAGTTTCCTAACCGAGTCCACCAAGCACTGAGACTCTTGAAGCTCGGTTGATTGGAGTGTCTCCAGCACTCACCTCCAAACCTCATTTTACTGACTGCACCAATTTAACAAAGGTGGTGGTAGTGCCACATGCATGGACTGGGCATGTCTTGCTGTTGGTCCATCACAATATACATTATAATAGATCCTGCCTAGCGTGTGTTGCAAAAGAATATATACATTTTCATAAACATATTGGTGTGAAGCAAAAAAAAGCCAAAGCTAACCCTAAATGTATGAAAAAGTTTGTTTACTGTATATGTGTTTTCTTCCAAGTGGCACACACACACACACACACACACACACACACACACACACACACACATACTCTCTACTGCTTTTGAGTCAGTGAGCAGTGCAGATTACATTTATGTGCTCAGCTGAGGTGCGAGTGACAGAAAACTGGATTTTTTTTAATTACCAATGGTAGCTCAAGTGAAGTACAATGTCTCATTCTCATGGAATACTGCTTTTTTACCCACTTTTTAAACTGGATAGACTGAAGTACTGAACTGAACTGTTGAGACTTGCTCTATGTCACTCAGTGAGCAAGTGGCTATGGTGGGGTTTGAACTGGGTTCTTGTGGTTCCCAAGCCCATGCTCTAACTTCTCGGCCATACTCACCTTGTTAGACCCACTATCACTGTAACCAGTCTGTAAGGTCTTATTAAGTGATAAGGCTGTTTTTTAACTGGTAAAATTGTGTTCTTTTTTGTAGTTGTTGATCCTGTTAAATAATTAACAAAACAGGAAAAACAGTCAGAGAGTTCAAACTGGGAATCTTGGTGTACCATGCCTATAACCTCCCTCCAATTTTAAGACAATTCCTCTCTCTTTCTTGGCTTAAAGACAATACTTTGTCCAACATGCCACTCGACATCTCCAGAAACAAATTATTTGATACCTTTTATTGGACCAACATAGATGTAACAAAAGAAATCAAATAATTTGTTTCTGGAGATGTTGTGTGGCATGTTGGACAGAGGATTGTCTTTAAGCCAAGAAAGAGAGAGGAAATGTGCTTAATTAACTTTCCCACAGCAGGGTGCAGTTTTCCTTTAAGCACTGTTTTCTTTTGTCACATCTATGTTGGTCCAATAAAAGGTATCAAACCATTTGTTTCTGAATCTGTTCTTACAAGGACCAAATACAGAAACTAATTATGTATGACACATGACATATGCAGTAATATTTGCTGTTAAGCTTCAGTGTGGAACTTTATCAATTGTTTTTTGAAGAGGAGCACTGCATGTATCTTTGTAATTTTCCACTTGTTCAACGGGGACACTGGGAAAGACAGACTTCTTGAATGTAAGCTAATGTTTTTTTTTTTTTTTCCTTTTCAGATTGTAAATGTAGAAATCTGTGTACAGTAGCTCTTCAGAAGTGGTTGACTTGCTTGTGCAAACCCAGGAGCACAGCACCAGCCAGGTAAACAGTTTACGTGGAAATGATGGCCTTGTCCCTGTGTCCACTGGCCTGGCCTCTGTTCTACTTTGATGCACTGATTTCCAGTCTCATGCCACAGCAGCTCAGTTTGTTATAGAAAACATATCAAGAGCTGGCATAATTGCTCATTATTGTTTATGTTGGGGGGGGAGGGGAGGAAGAGACCAGAACACTTGTGATAAATACAGTATTTAACACTGCTGTTTATGAAATTGGTACATTTAGTGTAATGGAAGTCTTTTAATCTGTAAGGCAGTGAATTTCTGAGGTGTATAAAGAAAGTGCCAGCTAGTCCAGTGGTTTTAGCACACCTGTTTTATTGTCACAGTTCAGGGTGCTTGGAGTTGGGTGATTCCAAACTGATCAGACTGTTTACAAATTTAGGGGTTTCTTATTCCTAATCGAATTCCTATCCAGTTCTTAAAAGGATCCCAGTCAGAATGGGATTCAGATTTGAAATCCTAACTCCTAAATTCCTTTGTAAAGACCCATTTTATCCTTCAGTTTATGAATAAGAATTTTCAGACTGCAATTCCAAGAACCCAAGTTCCAAAAATCATGTCAGAATCTGATTCTATGGCTTGGAAACTGAGCAACCCCAGTCACATCTTATACTTCTTGTCCTGTGGTATTGAAGCCTGACTTGCAATGATACGGATCAGACACCTATATATATATACGTATCAGTTCTGAGTCATTACAATGTCTGAGCCAGAATAGGAAGTGGTTGATTTGGGCCCCTGAGGTCAAAGAAAACCAGGAGCTTTTTAGGAACTAGATATGAATGAGCCTTATGTACCTGCTTGCACAAGTGATGGGGTGACTTATATTCCATCACATCCACAAATACAACTAAATATGTCAAAGTTGGCTCACCCCAGTTCTTAAATGGGCAATCAGTACAACCGAGTTTCAGAATAGCTGGACCACTGTTGTTATATATTTGGTAAAGCAAAGAATTATTTCATTCAGGTTTGTTTTATTTTTGAGTAATGCAACAGTCACCAAAGAGCTTATTATTATATATATTTGTCTAACCCTTGGGGTAACTGACATAAATCCCAGCTCCAAGCTATTACTTGTTAAAAAAATTCAGTAATTACAAATCCTGAGCTCAGGGATATGACAGGCCTCAAGACTTCCTATAGTAACACTAAAATATGAAAAAGGTATTGCACCAAAAGCTAAAATAGGCTCAGACACTGCTGTGTACTGTTTAAGTCAGATAATTTATTAAGCAGAGAATTCCAGAAAAAGTGCTATAGTGCATTTTACTTACAGGCCACAGACATGGATGTAATTAATGCAACCCCAGTAGCAGCTGGGTGAAATATCAGGTATGATAACTTGGCACACAAGCTGGCGCCATGATATCCATGTGTGCAGCTTGTAAGTAAAATGCACTAGAGTAATTTGATTGGCACTCTCTGGCTGCAATATTCTTTCTTTCTTTTTGTGCTTATTCCATAGCATTTCCTTGGTGCACCCTCTCCTGTCCCGCTTATGTGGGATCTTTTGATTGCTTGGTACATCAGCACTATATACTTGATATCAGAGCTGGATTTGAAACTAGAAAGCCCATGTGTAAGTAACCCCCCTACAAGTGGGGGGAGGTTCTTAAAAGCTTTCCCGGAGCTTGCCTAAATGCTCCCGGCCTGACTGGTGTTCGGCGTAAGGCTGGTAATTTGGTGAGTGCTGTTAAAGCCTCCAGTACTGCCTCTTTAAGAGTTGCCTGCTTGCAGGCTTCAATGGTACAAATAGGGGGGCTAGGGTTTCCCTGCTCGAATGCCGCCTGGGACTGCGGTCTGATTGCTCCGTTTCTGCGGTCGCTAGGAGCTCTGAGGGAGCCCATCTAAGAAATGTAGTTCTCTGAAGAACATGTATAGTGTTGGTAACATTGCAGTTTGTCTAACTCTTTTATTTACAGCTGGGACTTAGTGCTGTGACCCTCCATTTTAGACCTGGACTGTGCTGAAGTGGTCCAATAGTAGCTAAGGGACATTTAAAATTGTGTGGAGGCAACCAACCAGGAATCAGGGCTCTGGATAGAGCCAGTTGACAAATGGGGATGCAGCTTGTAATTCTAGGAAGTGGCATTCTGGGCCATGCCGCTTTTTCGCACCAGTGAGGGCAATAATGAGTGACTGGCATCTGCAGCCCACCTATAGAGTCAGGTCGCACCTGAATAGAGAGACAGGCCTTAGCTGTCTAGGGTCAGAAACGGTGTGGCTGTGAGTGAAGAAGAAGCTCTGTGCTCCTGCTCCGTTGAGTGTTTGCACGGGAAGCACTTGAAAGGCCCGAGTCGGCTGGTTTGAGTAGCCAGCAAGCTTCGGACTTGATCCGTGAAACGGCGATCAGAGGAGGCTGTGTAAAAGCACAGCTACCTACCAGGCGCACCCTGTAGAGGACTGGAGAATCTGCTAAATCGCACCCCGCCTGTCAGGACAGTGAAGCTGCAGTGAGACGCCCGTATAGTTGTGAGTTCGGTTGGGTCCTAGAAGCAGCTGCCTGGTATGGTGCCCCTCTGTTTTCCATATAAATGTGTGAGGAGGCCTTTGAAGCTCAGGCTCAGCCCTGCGAGTGGTGAAGGAGTGGTTCTCTGCTGGAGTTGTGAGTACTGAATCAGGGTAGCTCCCTGTGAAAGGTTACAATTAAAGGCAAAATTGTCTGGTTGTAATGCTGACTGCATTAATTGAGCTTTCTGGCTCCATCTGCTCTGTTCAGGAATTAAATGTTTGTTTGTGTCAGGGCCCCAACCAGCTGCATTGAGGAACTAGCCATTAGGGCTTGGGTACCCACAGACAGTAATCAATAGGTTACGCCTGTGCACAGAGCCCTAGGTAGTCAAACATATATTATAGTGGTAAGCCAATCACCCTGATTTCCCCTGATCCTTGTTGTCTGGTCTGCCCTTAAATAAATCAGATTGCTTATTCTGCAAAAGTACACTGGCTAGTCTGTGTATTAATGGGGAAATATTGCACAGTAAATGTGATGTAACTGTATCTTTCTTTTCAGGGGATCCCCGGAGTGAGCTGATTGGTTCGAGCCGGGGGGGGGGTAAGTGTATATGGTAAGGACACAAAGTGAACTGTGTGGGCCACTAGTGGGAAGAAATGAGGGTTGCAGCAACCCACAGGGCTGTGACCGAGTTAGTCTCGACTGTTCTGACCCCGACTTCTGGGTGAAGGCACCCGCCAATGGATCTGGGCCCCTCAACCTGTCACAGCTAGGGCAGGCAGGGGTAGTAGCCCTTAGGATAGCGCCCCCTAGGGGTTACATGTAAAACTGGCAAAAACAAATCTCATCATTTAGACACATACCTGGCTCAAAGAAGCAGTGTTCCTGGTTGCACAATCGTTTTATGTGGTTATACAAGAATTAAACAGTGCAGATCTTCAACCAGTGAACCAACTGATGCGAACTGTAAGGAGACAATTGGGAACAGATTTTCAAAAGCCTAAAACCTTCACAAGGTGTCAGTCCTGATCAACATTTTTAAAGGTGATTAATTGATTGAAATAAAACTGTTATTGAATTATAATTACTGGTGACCATAAATATCAGATAGATTACTGTTTTGTTAAAAATGTGTATCAACTGGATTTCTGGTTATTATGCTCCAAAGGCAATAATAGCGTGAAATCCAGTTGATATGATACTTCATAATAACCTGAAATCTGGTTGATATGACATTCCCCAAATAAACTGCTGCATTCCATTGTTTCACAAAAAGTATTTCAACTGCAGTATGTTCAACTGTGTTTTTATCATGTGCAGTTCAATTTCTTCAAAACTAGAACTGCTCTCTAGCTAAAAAACGTCTTTTTCTTTCAAGCTGCTAGAAATATGGTTTAAACCTCCACACCAGCAATCATGAAAAATAAAGGATAGGTTAAGTTTGATGTTATGGTTTGATGTTATGGATTTTTTTCATGGTGCGTGATGACCACGTAAACCTCTCAAGCTTCGCTCAAGAGGTTTATGGGTCATCACACAGCTTGGGTGTGTAAAAAAAAAAAAATCCATAACACACACTTACCTATCCATTATTCTCTATTTAAATTTTGACAGATACAGCATTCATAACCACACATCAATAATACTATATCAATATCACCCCAGAACAACTATCTGAATAACTCATATAGAAATAACAATATAAATAACATTTCAAAAACATTTTCATGTTTTCAGTTTTTAAATCACATTAGCTTCCTTGTATGGTTTGCAGATGAGTCCGAAGTGAAGCAAAGACAAAGAATAATAGAACAATAATGTATAGAAGCAACAGAGAAAAGAAAAAAGAAAGTCTCTGATCACTAATGTCTGGCAGATTTGTTTTTTTCATGTAAGTGTAGTTTGTGTATTCTAGGCTTATTTTCAAAGATCAATTTTGCCACAAAAATGGGACCTTTCACCCTTGAACTGTACTGTAAATGTGCTTTACAGGCAGACAATAAACAGCATGGTTTTTTTTCTACTTTTTGTTCATTTCCCATCCTATCCCTGGCATCTGTTTCCCTCAGGAGTTCCCAAGGCACATCAAATTCCCTGCACCTCCTGCCTAAGGTTGCCATCCTCCATGGGGCCTTGGTTCTCCCCAGGCAGGGATAGGGTGGGGGAATTTACCGAGTCTCTATGTCTCATTAGGTGGTGCCTCAGTGGTGGATCAGGGCACTGCTCTACTAAGGTCCATCACTGCAGGTGCAGGGGTCATTTTCCATGTTCACCTTGCCACATGGGACATTGAGGATGAAGATGTCATAGGCATCCACATGCGATGCCATACACTTCCGCTGGCCCTTTGGTCACACTATCACCTCTGTTCACCCAGGTAGCAGTATCACAGCAGAGGACAGCACCCACCCTCCCCGAAGGAGATTGTCCTCTTGAATGCTTGATCCTCCTACACCCAGTGTAAATTGAACAAACAGAAATCATTTAAATAAAGTAGTTTGTCTTTTCCTAGAACATGATTATACACCAGCCTTAGTTACCTCATGCAGTAAAGTGGGTTTATAATTGAGGGAGCACTGCAAAGATGTGATGATCAGGCTTCATTATTTTATATATTTTTTTGAAACTCAGCTTTATTCAAGCAAAAAGTGAAGAAACCATGTGTACACGTAGTGTTTGATAAGTCAAGTCATTAGCCACAGGTATGCAATTTAGAGCAATGTCCGCTTCCTGTGATTTCAACTTCCAGTCCATTGTATCATTGGCTTTCAGTTGCCCATGGCTCATTGGTGAGTGATGATCTGTCTCCACTTTTTGTGATTAAAAGTCAACTATGAACCTGTAATAATCAACAGAAAAACAAACCAACAAATTCAGACGAGGTTAGGTGCTGTTGAGATAAGTGCATCCCAATTCCTAAGTCTGAATGGATATGGGTCTATTATGAGTGCCATATAGCTCTCTTGTTTCCCACTTGCTCTAGACATTATTATATTTCTCAAGTGAGAGCCTTAATGTCTCTGTTATCCTTTCCATTTTGCTAATTCCTGATACCCTGTCCAGTCACATATGGAGGGTCCTATTTCAGCCATGTAGTGTCATAAACAGACTCTGGAAAGTCTTATCCTCAGCCCCTGGAACCTGTAGGTCCAAAACCAATGATTTAAATGTATTGGGGGCTATCCTTATCCCAGAGGGCTGTTAGTTCCATGAGTGTGTGAACACAGGGCAGTCCCAAAAGATATGGAAATGCAAGTCCTCTTGTCCTCACTTGCTCCAGCAGAGGGGTAGTTGCCTTCTTGAAAGGTAGCAGTGATCGTTGGAGTGTTGAAGAAACACACCATGTACTTCCATCAAAACTCCTGTAATCAAGGTGAGGCAGTCATCTTCCAGCCTCAGTCCCAAGCTCAGGTCCAAGATTCATCAATATGTTGAATCTGCTCCTCCTGTTGCCATTATGCCTGAGCAAACTCCAGGTGAACTATGCCTAACAATGTCTTTGTAGATTCTGGATATCATGCCTCTTCTACCCAAGGGCATTGCTGCCTAATACAGAAATTCCTATCATGGGGACATGTCACAGCATACTTGGATATTAGGCTTCAGGATGTCAGATAGTGATGGACCTGCTGGTATCTGCAGTGATCTTATGCTGGCAGGCCAAACTTTTGTTGTAGCTCCCTGAAGGGGATACACATATTCTTCTTAAAAACCTAGTCAGCCTCTGCTGATTCCCTCTCCTGAACCCAGGGTCTAGGCATGGGGGAGTAAAGTCTGGGTCCCCTATGATACTCATGAGTGGACTCATCATGTTTGGAGATTGCATGATTGTCTTCACTTTCAGTTGCATTCAGATAGGATTCATAGAAGAGTATGAGTAAGACCAGGCGTGTGCACATGTACAGCTCACTCTTTTCCTCAAAGGGAATATCCACTGATTTTATTATGTTTACAATATACATCTAATTTGTTTTCAAATTCATTCATGGTTTAACTTGCCACTACCTCCAAAGGAAGTCTATTTCACACCCTTAGTACCCTCTGATTAAACCAGCTTGTCCTCTTCTTTGTATGACAGGTTTCTCCTTTTAGTTGAAGTATATGGTATCTAGTATTGTGGAAGTTTGTCATCATCTCCAGTCCCATACATTCCCATAAATCATTATTTCTGAAGGCTTTATATACTAGGCACATATCTCCGCTGTATAGATAGAATGTGTACTTTATCCAGGAGTTGGAGATTTTAGGCTAGGTATGGGTAGTGAAGTGCACATGTGGGAGGACAGAAAGCAGGGCCTGGGAGGTGCTGCTGCATCTCCAGTTTTAGCCACCCTGTATCACTCCTCTAACCTCTGGTCCTAGCTGGGCCACTAGGTAGTAATGTTTCATATCCAGACCACCCCTATTGAAGGGAAGGGTCAGAAAATTTTTATTGATTTGGTGACACTCAGAAGCCCAAATGAATTTCAGTGTGTTCTTCTGGAGGTGACTCCAGAAGTGCTCTGGAATCTTCACTGAGAGGGCCTTGGGAGGAGGTTCGTCTTCACCAAGGCAGTCCGGTCTCCAGTACTCGGGGTAGACGATCCCAGTGTTTCATGTCTGGTTGGGCCTCCTACAGAAGTTTCTGGTAATCAAGATAATAAAGGTTAGGCATGACTCTCACCCTCAAGTAACATACCATGTTCTGTGGTGCCTAGCAGAAGGGGCAGGATGCCCTGAAGCTGGCTGGGCATGTGCCCTCTATCCTCATCATTTCTTTTTTTTTTTTCGCAATTAAGTACACTTAAGATAATAAGTGTAACAACAAGGCAAACTTAGGAGAAAACAAAATACCAAGTACAACAACATGTAACAAAGATTTAACACAAAGAAATGTAAAATAATGCACATGGGGCAACAAAAACCAGGAACAACATATCAGCTGGGGGGGGGGGTTATAGAGTGCTCCAAGCAGGAAAGGAACCTAGGGGTTATCATCTCTGATGACCTCAATGAAGGGAGTCAACACAACAAGGCAGCAAGAAAACCAAACAGGATGCTTGGTTGCATATGCAGGGGTATCACCAGTAGGAAAAGGGAGGTCATATTCCACTATACAAGACACTAGTGAGGCCACACCTTCAGTATTGTGTCCAGTTCTGGAAGTCTTACCAAGGTAAGGACATAGACAGGGCGGAGGCAGTTCAGAGGAGGGCAGTCAAGATGGTGCAAGGATTACATCACAAAGCCTATGAGGACAGGCTGAAGGACTTAAAGAGGGGGCATTTGACTGAAACACGTAACTACCTCACGGGTGGGGGGGACAAGGTGCAGGAAAACAATCTTTTATAGGAAATTATGTTCCAGGACTAGCAGACATGGGATGAAACTGGAGGGAGAGAGGTTCAGAATGAACATGAGGAAGCCTTCTTTTTTTTTTTTTTTCACATGGTATTTCTTCTTTGGTCCTGGCCGGCACTCCATGCCCCCATCCACTGTCCCCCAAGGATCAGACCCCCCCCCTTGAGCCCCCATGACTTACCCCTTATGGTAGGGTGGTGGGGAGTAACTCGACCAACCCAACTCAGATCCAGCCAGGGAGGTGCCTTCTCAGAGGTGGCCCCTGCAAGGGACAGCTTCATTCCACATGGCCAGGACCCGTTTTCCACTTTTCTGCCCTAGGAAGTGGGGCATGCAAAGATGCCAATGAAGATAGAGCACATGCGACTGCATGCGCTCCCTCCAGGCGTCTGCCCTGTCTCCTCCCCTTGTTGCAGCATCAGCGCACTGCCCCCCCCAGCTGCCTCCAGTGGAGCGCTGACAGCTGGTGGCCCCCTCCCTGGAGAAGAAGAGCAGTCCATTGGATGCTCAATCCTTCTCCTCCCCTGCTGACCCCCAGCAGCCCGCACTCGCTCCTGAATACGGGTCGTCGGCTTAGCGCAAGGTAAGGCATCCAGTGCCTCAGCTCTTAGCACCACCTGGCCAGCGGAGGAAGAATTTCTTCAGAGTGAGGGTGGTGGACAAATTTAACACCCTGCTGGAGGAGGTGGTGAGGGCTGAAATGATTACAAGATTTAAGAATGCATGGGACAGGCATCAGGGGATCCTGGTAGCTGGATGAAGGGGACAACCTAGTTCTAGAAAAGCTTGAAGAAGCTAAGTTCGTGTGCACATGGGCAGACTAGGTGGGCCATAGGCCCTTGTCTGCCATCAACATCTATGTATCTATGACTATAATCAGATTTCCTCCTGTAACAATGTGTTCTCTCAATAAGGAAGGTAAGGAGAAACTAAACAAAACAAATGCAAAACCAAGACAACTATAGCTATGTAACAAACATTAACAGACTCTGTATGTACACCCACCCATGCATAAAGACAAGAAGCACCTGAAGGAAAGTACAAACAATTGTCTTGTCTGGAATGATAGAAAGTATGATCTAATTCCTATCCTAATAAACTTTTTGGATCCTATGGTAAACTGATATGGGAATATCTACACACTACTCATCTCTCATAAGATAAAGGGAGAGAGGAGACCAACAAGCCTGGAAAACATGCCCTGCATGATTTGCAGAAAGAATGTCTCTCTGTCTGCATTTAAAGCACTGAGAAATTCTTGGAGCCACTCCAGTGGAAAGGGCACCCAATTGCCCTTCCACTGCTGTAAGATCAATAATTCTACAACTGCAGATATCAGTGCCATATATTTTTTATCTGTATTAGATACAATAAGTTCATAATCCCCCAACATATTAATCTCCAAAGTGAAAGAGTTTGAATGGCCAAAATAGGGGTTAAAAATGCTGTACAGAGGTCCAAATGATTTGATTTTTGGACAGGCCTACAAGATGTGCAAAAGGGTGCCCTCTTCCTCGTCACAATGTACACAGTTAGGATTCAAAGTTCTGCCATCCTGAACAGCTTAGTTGGTGTATAATATAACTACTAAGATATTAAACTGCAAAAAGCCTTTAAATGATCCTGTTTAATAAATCTGGACGGTTCTGTTGATCGAACTGTCACGAGCCTACTGTAATGTGTGTATGTGCACTTACACATTACAGTAAAGCTCATTGACAGTTCCGTCCGTGGCCAGCCTTGGAGGTGTGAGGTGGGCTGTGCTGGTTGCCGGCTCTGATTATTAATATTAGTGCTGGCACCTTTTGGGGTCAGGGAAGGGGGCAATGGGAAGTACTTCTTATGAATAATGGCAACATTGTGAAACGGGGATGAGGCATGGGACTTCTGTACATTTAATACTGGCAACATCAGGGATCGAGGGGGCGTGAGTATTACTTTGTTGAAATATGTCAGCATTAGGGATCAGGGCATGGATATTACAATGCAGCCCTCTTAAGTGCACACCCTTGGGATAAAATTGTTTTGTGCACTTAAGCAGGCTGTGCATTTAACCAGAAAATCACTTCCAGACACATTTCACTATTTCTGTAGTGTGCTTTATTAAATAACAGGTGCTCAAGTTAAAATTACATAACTGCACTGTCCTATAGCACAGTACTACTTAGAAAAATCAGTCATTTTCTATTGCTTTGTATGTTTCTGTGTAGGATTCAAAATTAAACAAAAGGTTAAAGTCAGTTTTTTCTTTTGACAAAATAAATGTTCTTACTGTGGCCTTGCTAGACAGCACCACAGCTGCAGTTAAGATATTAAGGTGGACTGTTTAAGGTGGTACTGTACAAAATGTGCACTTAAAAGCTGGGCTCCACTGAAAAGCGATAGAAAAAGTAACAAAAAATGTGCATTTAACCAAAATGTGCACTAACACGTCGTGCACTTAAGAGGTACATTTAACATTGGATGAACAGGAAAAAAATCAGGATATGGAAAAAAATGTACATTTAAGTGGGATGTGCATATATCTGGTGTACACTTAAGTGGGCTCCACTGTACTTTCTAGAATAATATCAGCATTGGGGATTGGAGCATGGATATTACATATCAGCATCGGAGATTGAGGCATGGATATTACATTATTGAATAACTTCAGCATTGGGGATTGGAGCATGGATATTAAATTATTGAATAACATCAGCATCGGGGATCAGGGGCATGGATATTACATTATTGAATAATATCAGCATCGGAGATTGAGGCATGGATATTACATTATTGAATAACTTCAGCATCGGGGATTGGGGCATGGATATTACTTTATTAATGTTAACATCAGAAATTGGGGTGGAGGGCAGTAGACCACCAGGAGGGCATGATTATTTATCATGCATTCATTCATAGGCAGCAGCAGGGATCAGGGTGCGGGACTACAGAGGCTTGCGGAACACCCCTTCCATGCGCCAGGTGTTTGTCACATGGGAGATGTTGCCACAAGTGTGGGGACATAGGCACTGGGATCCCTCCTGTACCTGAATCTGGTGTAGGGTCCCTGGCACAAGGAAGCCTCCTTTGAGAATTGAGCCCCTAGTGTTCTAGAGTTGTTGGGTTATTTCATGATATATATCTGAAACAGATCTTGGTTGTACAGAGAGGACAGTTTAGTAAATAAAGCCCCTGCTGAATTATGCCATGGAGGGAAGCCCAAAAATGTTTGTAAGGAATGTTTTAATTGAGTGTATTGCAGGTTAGAAAATGGGCTTTTTATTTCCTGGTCCCTGATTGGCTGGTACCCCTGTCAGGGGGTGCATTAACTTTCAATAGACAACCAGTAAATAAAAAAACTCCAGCCCCAGTGCTTCTTCACCTATTGAGGTATCTTTGTGCCCACAGCCTGCTTTGTCATTGGCCAAAAACACTTGATTGAATTTAAAATCCCCGGCATATTTTCTCTCGCTTAGCGAGAGATACTGGCCACCCAATGCTCTCTACTTCATTGACACCTGTCTGCCCTAAGTAAACGCTCATAAACTACAAATGTACAGTTATTTTTCTTCTCTTTTTTTAGTATCCTTTTGTCCCATGCCTGGCACTGCCCTGTTACCTGACAACGTGACTCTCAGCAAGCAACAGATTCTCCCCAGCCCCCGACTCTTGACACAAACACAGTAATGGGTCAGCAGACAAAGTTAGTAACCTCTCCCCCACCCCCATTTTGACAATTTCTTTTGTGTCTCTAAATGGTAAAAAATTCTAAGCACTGCAGTGTCACAAACTAAAAGAAATCCTTCCATCAGCTTACAGCGCCTCGCTCCCTTCTCCAGCTGCCTTCTCTGGCAGCGTGTCACCATCAGCGAGAGATACCACGCCCCACTCAACACCAACCAGTATCCCCTCCTGACAAGCCTGACTGCACGAAATGCATAAAAAACCTACTTGTATGCGGTCGAGGAGAGGAAACATGAGCATTTCTCCCAGTCGCAGTCATGTTACTTGTTGACAGCGATCTCCTGCCACCTTCCACCACCTGCTTAGCTCGGTCCATCAGCTGCACTCCCCTACATAAACCACACAAAAAAATATACAAATATACCTGTTTAAGCACAGGTACATACACATTTTAAGTGTAGCTCATAAACAAATCAAAATAAAAATGGCAAACCTTGCCTGTAATTGGGGAAATAAAAAAAAACAATTTTGTGGTATCACTTTGTGCTGTACTTCCGGTTTTACGCACACCCAATGTAACGGCTGATCTCCCTGAGGTAACGGCTCCACCGCTACAGTAAAGAAGACAAAAAGGAAAAGAAACAGGCTGCAAACACTTTAAAAAAAAACAGACAAAAAAAAAATACTTTGAGACGCAAGCCCTGTGTGCGCGGGGTGTGGGGGGGGCATACTGACGCCAACATAACGGCTCATCTCCCCAAGTCTACCACTTTACTAAACAACAAGATAAAAAAGAACCAGGCTGCAAACAGAAATAAAAACTGGGACAAAAAAAGTGTTTTTTTCCTGTGTGGGGGTAGCTATGACAACCAACAACTTAGTTCAAAAATCTTAAAAAAAGCAGTCGGAGGAACTATTTTTTTAACAATACAAATAAAATACTTAAGATAGTAAAAGTTTTACCATGCAAACTTATTTATTTCATGCATCTAAAATACAGTGCCTATTTTCTAAGTGCAATAATACCCTCCAGGGTGGGCGGTATGGGCAATACTGGACCTTCCAAGGGCTACAAGACCCTCAGCCTGCGGCATTGGGCCTCATTACACCCCTGGGCGGTCCGGTATTGCCCAATACCACCCACCCTGTCAGGTATTATTGCTTGCAAAGAATATGGAGGAAGATTAAACTCTGTTCTAAATTTAGGAAAGGAGAGGATAGCCTCATCTTTAATCAAGTCACCAAGTGAATTACGTTCCTGACCTTTCCAGCTTGATTTCAAAAAAAGGCTGTTTATCTGTTAATACATTTTGATTGTGAAAAAGGGTCTGACCAAAGTCTTTTAAACTGGGGAATTGTAGAAATTTGCAGAGTTGGGAATGCGCCTTAAATGACCAGCCTATGGGCATCAGTTTAATGATTTTCAGCAAACTGGCCAATGGGGTATATAACAATGAGGGTAAAGACAGACACTGCATCTCTGCTAACTTATGTTCTATACTTAACGAACTGGGCAAATAAGTTTGTTCTGATAGAGAATCACCCCACTGGAAATATTTCACTCCATGCAGAGAAAGGTAATAGCCAACTAACAAAGGAAGTTGAAGGCCTCCTAGGTTACGGGAATGACAGATTTTGGTTTATGCCCTACGTGGCGTCTTCCCTAACCAAAGAAAATCCAAGCACATTGGCTGTATTTTGGCAAACTATACTTTTGGAAGAAAGATCCTTCACATACCCAGTGGATAAAGTAGGCACAGCAGAACATTCATTTTAATAATATTCATCCTACCTCATGCTGATAAAGGTAAATATTTCCATCAAGATAAGTCTTGGTCAATATGTTTAAGCAACGGTTCAAAACTGAGGGAGGCCAAGGCACTTAAATCCCAGGAAACTTTGATGCCTAAATAGGTTAGGGCTTTGGATTCCCACTGGAGATCGTGGTCTAAAATGTCCTGCTTGTTACAGTGCAAGGACAGGGATACAAGTGACTTATGTAAATTGAGCCTATATCCAGAAAGGCCACTAAACTGAGAGAAGATTTGTAATGCTGATGGCAATGTAGTCTACAAATCAGCTATGTGTAACAAGATGTAATCTTCAAAATTAGATCATTTGTATTCTACATCGCCAGCCACAATGCCTTTAATAAGTGGAGAAGCTTTTATTTTCCTGGTTAAAGGCTCAATATATAAAATTAAATAAAAAGGGGGACAAAGGGCAGCCTGCCTAGTTCCTCAAGCCAGAGGGAATAAATCTTGAGTGCTCATTATTGCAAAAGACATGGGCAGTATATGTGGAATGTAATATCTGTATTCGGCAAATGAATTCCAGAGGGATACCATATTTGGGTAGAACTGCAAACAAGTATGGCCAACCATCTCAATCAAATGCTTTTTCTGCATCCATGGAGACCAACACAATGGTATTATACTGCTCCCTAGATGCAGAAGAAAGGTGAAACAGCTTTCAAAAATGGTCGATCAAATGCTGACCAGTGACAAAACCAGACTGTTCTGATCCTATAAGGTCTGACCAGAGCCTGCATAACTGATAGGCCAAGATTTTGGTAAATATTTTAACGTCCATGTTCAACAAAGAAATAGGGCGGTATTCTCTGGGCAGGCGAGGTCTTTCCCTGGTTCAGGAATTAAAACTATCCACGCTTCAAAAAGGGACTTTTCTTGTATGTCAGAATCGTATAAATAATTATATAGCTCGGTGAGTTGTGGAGTCAGTTCTTCCTTGAACATTTTGGAGAACGTGAGAGAAAAGCCATTGGGACCGGGGCTTTGTCAGGTGGAAGAGACGCTATTGCCTGAGCTACTTCTAGCTCAGTGATAGGTCCAATAATAAGGTCTTGCAGATCTTTGAAAAGTACAGGAAAATTGATGGCTATTAAAAAATCGTCTAAGGCTGACGGTAGTCCAGGTCCCGGCCCATCAGTCGAATACAGTTGTTGGTAATGTAGGAACAAAAAGTATCCGTCATTCATTTTGCCACACATGTTCCCATTTGAGTTTGCAGATCAATTAGGGAAGAAACCCATTCAGAGGCTTGCTGCTGCTTCATACATAGGGCCAATAATTTGCAGGCCTTGTCACCCTGGAGGATATAAGTGGCTTTTACCTTAGCAGAGACTCTTTCTACCTTTTCTAAGAGATACGTTGAATACTGAGTCTATAAATGCATCAGCTGCAAGCGTACCTCATCTGGATAGTGACGTGATACATTTCTTTCCAGGGCTCTAAAGTCTTGTAGCTACTCAGTGACTTGGGCAGTATTCTTTTTTTTCCCCAATTGTAGCCAGGCAGATGAATTCCTCCCTCCACTGCGCCTTAAGGGCACCCCAAAAGAACATTTAGCTTGGAAATGGAACCTATCTTTTCTTTTATAGATTGGACTATAAAACCCTGCAGATGGGTCATTAAGGAAGCATCCTTAAGCAGTTGGTTCTTCAGGTAGATAGAGGATAATGTATGGGAAGCAGTTAACAACAAAGGTGTATTTGCATCGAGAGGTTACCATAGTTTACAGTTACCATGGTAACCTAGAGATGCAAATTTACTTTGGTTGTTAACTGCTTCCCATACATTGTCTTATATAGTGTATGGGAACCAGATTATCATGTGCTTTTTACCCTAAAAGAAAGAAATTGCCACAGTTCTCTAAAGATCTACACCACTTAGTTGGCTGTAAATATGAGCAGATTAGGCTTACCTCTGAGTGAAGATGTGGACATGATAGTAGCGGGGATGATTAATAAATATTATTTTACCTACTTTAAGTTAACAGCATACATACTGGTACATGAGCAACATGAGGAAAAAAAAGTCCTGACTGTTTCAGAAGTAAAACTGAATGCCTGAATGTAGAGGTCAAGAATGGATCAACGTGAACTTTGTGTTTTCCGGACGTGCCACAGGGAAAGTTCACATCCTTGACTTCTGCATTCAGGCATTCAATTTTACTTCCGAATCAGATGGGATTTTTTTTTTCTAATGTTGCCATCATTAATGTGTGTTTATTTTTATTTTAAAAATTACTGTGATCGAGGAACTGCCATTTCCATTTGAATGCTGCTGAGTGCTAAGCGCTGGTGTGGTGGAATGTTGAATCACGGCAGCATTCCTTCTTGTTATGGTATTGTTCTAAGGTGGTTAATAGTAATGGTATGTTAGAATGATACCATAACAAGTCTGTATTTACAGTGAATTCTGGTGGCAATAACGTTCCACCATACACTATATAGAGGATGATGTATGGGCATACATCGGTAACTGATTTGTTAACTGGCAAGAGGTTGCCATGGAGACTGTGTAAACCTCAAGAGCGAAGCTCGAGAGGTTTACGTCGCCATGGCAACCACGAGCCAGTTATTCAAACTGGTTGCCGATGTATGAGCATACATTATATTTTATAGTGTATGGTCATACACATCTAGTTAAAAATTAAGCAGGGTGGTCCTTACTTTCCAAATTTTGTCACTGCTGTTCCACACGAGGTCATGCTATCACTGCCGTGGATGTTTTAGTCAGGTTGTTGCATCATGATGGGCACATGCGCAGAGCAATCACGGTTGTTATGCCATCGATGTGACGTACTATCGATGAGTTAACAATAAAGTGATGTCACACTGATGGTATAACAACTTAGTAAAAAGATGAAAATCGCTGTATAACAACATTCGATCATACATTATAACAAAATCAACATCATCAAGATGGCAAGAGTTAACTCTAGGTATAGTAAATAACCAAGATCATAAGTCAAAATATAAAGAGGCATTCACTGTACTATGTAAAGTCTCAGTGTTGTACCCAATAGATCAAACTATGAATTGAAAAAATAAAAGGAATTGCAAAAACTCCTGTACCCCTCCAACCCCAAGCTCGCTCAGGGACAGAGAAGAAACTGGAGATTTTTTTAACAAATGTGTTTGTTCATCATGTACCAAAACTAACATTAGATTAGTCTCATCAAGTCAACAGGAACTGGGTACTAAATCATTCAGTACAACCAAAGTATCGATGCCAAGTATGAATAGGTGGCCCCCATCCAATCTGGAGTCAAAACATCAGTCACTATGGTACAAAGCAGTCTAAGTGACTGATGCACTAACAGTACTCCTGAGCAAGAAACCGATCGGATAATGGACTTTGTCTTGTTTTTCTCTCCCATCTGTGGTAATTACAAACAAATCAGCAAGAAGGCTACATTCACAGAAGAAAGGTGGCAAGCATTCGTACTGGAACAAATCCATCGAACAGTACTATGCCAACTGTAAGAAAGGTACTTTATATTGTAGAAGATCGAAATATAAGAAATTAAATGTTCTGATACAAAACAATCGATGGTCAAGCAACTTGTAAAGCAACCGATCACTTAAAGACTGGTTTCATTAAAAAAAATTCATTCTGGTCCACTAATATAAATAGGGTAAACCATGGTAATATGTCTATCCAAGAAAAAGGCATAGTAATCATCAGCACAGAGATAGACAGTTCACCTTAAGGGGCACAGAGATCATGCTTTTTTCCCTCCAGCTCCAAATAACTCTAGAAACATTTTTTTATAGTTCTGCAGTAGCATGAGTAGCTTTTTCGAAATGTTGTACCCACCCCCCCTTGTAGTCTGAACTTCCAGGCAGGCCAGGTAGCGCATATGGTGCATGATGTGTGCCACCTATAATTAACTTTGTAGCAGTTGGTATTCAAACAACATGAAGTCTTGCTATATTATGACAATTGCAGTATGACCGCAGGTTAGAACTGCTCCGGAGGTGAAATAGTTAACTTTCCATGCAGGCATGGAACTTACACGAGCGCAGTTGAAAACTCTGTCTGTTGTGCTTCAAACGCAAACTGTCAGATTCTTTACTCCGCCTCGCTGAACAGTCGCTCCAGAGATTTCTCCTTCTGCTCAGTTCATTTTGTCAGTTTAAAAGTATTATTTTTCGGTTTTTAGCCGAATTAAAACAGTAATGTAAGTAATAGATAGGTTTTACATTTAGTTTTTCTGTGTGGAACTTGTAATTCTTTATCGGTTCAGTTTGAACCGATCAGGTTGTATTTAAATCTACTAGTTCTTTTTTAGAGTGCGGTTCCCGGTTCTTATCTGTTCTAAAAAAAACGTATTTCATTACGGTTTTTTCCACGACCCGTGACACGGTTGGGAACCGATAAGGGTGTCTTGCTTGGTGGATTGCCATAAATGGGCAAGTTGGTTAGGCTGGCATTATGTCTGAGAAGCCCAAAAGAAAAACTGGGCCCACTGGGTTTCAACACTGTAGTGTTTTGGGGAAGCCTTTGCTAAGGCTGACCCACACACCATATGTGTCTATTGTCTGGGGTTTGACCACCTCAATTCAGACTGCCAGATTTGTCACAATTTCCCTGCTGCCACCATAGATAAGAGAGTTGGTAGGCTCAGGGAAAGAGAGGCCAAAAAGTCCGCTGACCCGAATGGCCAGCCCCGTTCAGTACCAACCGAACCGGAGGAAGTGCCCTCTGACCAGGGCGATACTTTCTCCGGCAAACGAAGAGCCGGTTCTGAGGAGCCGGTTCCAGCAAAAAGGACTAGAAAGTCAGCTAATGTAGAGCCAAAAGTTCTCTCCCCAACTGCTGAGGAAATAGCTAAAGCAATTCAAATTGTCCAGTCTCTCTCTTTCAGTTCCGACCGAACCGACACCTTCAGGTAAGCTGCCTCGTCTGGCTGGTTCCACCGGGTTCAAGATTATGATTTTGAGGATTTTTATGAACCGGGAGGGGGAAGAGGAATATGAGGAGAGTGAATGTGGTTTTGAAGATCTGGATGTGCCCATTGATCCGAACATCTCTCCAGATGGACCCCTAGGGGTTTCTCCTCCAAGGCTTTCTGAGTCCCCTTCTCATTTCATGTTTTATAAAAAAGTTGATGAAAATCTCCAGCTCCCTGCTGAGGAAGCTGTTGATGACCAAGAGGAGCCAGACTATGTAGAAATGATGGATATTCCAGAGTCTAGGAGACTGTCTATTCCTTTGCATAAATCTTTTCGGAAACAGACAGTAAAAGTTTTAAAAACTCTTCACACTATACCTCCTGTGGATAAAAGGATGGACAAGAGGTATACCTTATCAGGCTCTGACACTGATTCCTCACTCAACAATGCAGCCATGTGGGGGTAGTACAGGCTGCAGCCTGTGACAAGGGTAATATTCCCCAGCTACACCCAGAAGGACTCCAGGAAGGTTGATGCTATGGCAAAGAAACAGTACATGGCAGCATCTTTGGGACTCAGACAAGCAAATTATATGGCTTATGCTGCTAGGTACCAGAAATCCAGATGGGATACTGTGCTGGCCCTTGCAAAACAAGTCCCTGACCAGCTTGCCAGGGAGCTGGAACAGGTGGCTATGGATGGTATTGAGGCATCCAAGGTGCAATTTCATGCTGCAGTGGACTCTAATGATGTTTCATCAAGAGTCATGGCTACATCTGTGGCACTTCACAGGATGGCGTGGCTCAGATGTACTACCCTGTCTCAGGATACCCAGTCTAAGGCCATGGATTTTCCTGTTGTGGGAAATTCTCTGTTTGGGGAGCAAACAGAGAATTACATGAAGAAAATGGATGAATATAGGACCACCTATAGGAGTGCACAGGCCAAGGAAAGGCAGGCCACTCCTCAAAAGCAGCTTCCTAGAGGCAGGGGCAGGCCTTTCATAGGCCTTACCAAGCCCAAGCTTCCTCCTCCACCTATGCTCAGAGGGTTCTTTAGAGGAGAGGCAGACAGGGTACAAGCAGGTCTGCTTCCACCCCTCAGCCCAAAGTCCCTGCCAAGCAGGCACCCTGATGGGATTGCCAGGGCCGATTCTCCTCTACCTGTAGGGGTCAGGCTGGCTTACTTTGTCCAAGACTGGAAGTCTTTAACATCAGACAAGTGGGTCCTGGAAGTAGTAAGCCAGGGACTGGTTCTCAGCTTCAAAAAATTTCCAAAGCTGAGAACCAGACCTTTTCTACCTGCAACTCCGTCAGAGGCACTCGCCCTAGAAGCAGAGGTCTCTACCCTCCTGGCTCTCAGAGCTGTGGAAAGGGTTCCCTCCCTACACCAGGGCAAAGGTTTGTACTCCAGGTACTTCCTTACCCCAAAAAAGACAGGAGAATGGTGGCCCATCCTGGATCTCAGATATTTAAACAAGCACCTTTTAAAGCCAAAGTTCAAAATGGTGACTCTGGGAATTATCCTACCCCCTCTAAGGCCAGGGGACTGGCTAGCTTCCCTGGACCTCAAGGATGCCTACTTCCATATTCCTATCAGAAGTTCCCATCGAAAGTACCTCAGGTTCGATCTGTCCTCAGGCCACTACCAGTTCAGAGCAATGCCCTTCGGCCTCACTTCTGCCCCAAGGGTATTCACCAAATGCCTGGCAGTAGCAGTTGCCTACCTAAGAAGGCAAAAGATTGCCATCTTTCCTTACCTGGACGATTGGCTCATAGTAGGCCAGTCCCCAGACCAGGTCATTTTACACCTTAAGATAACGCAGCAACTGCTTACCTCTCTAGGTTTCCTTCTGAATCTCTCAAAGTCAGTTCTAGAGCCTGTCCAGCTTCTTACCTTCATAGGCGCAGAACTGAACACACAGGAAGCCAGGGCCTTCCTTCCCCTGGGCAGGGCAAAGACCCTAGCCTCCCTGGCCTCCTCATTTACCCTGAAGGTCTCCCGGCCAGCAAGGCATTTTCTGCAGCTCCTAGGACACATGGCTGCTTCCACAGCAGTTGTGCAGGGAGCAAGATTTCAGATGAGGGACATCCAGTTCCATTTGAGAGCTTTTTGGTCTCAACGAAAGGATCCTCTTACCAAGTTGATCCCAGTAACTCGAACCCTGATCCAAGCCCTACAGTGGTGGCAGGATCAGAGCAACCTGAGACAAGGGCTTCCTTTTGTCACTCAGTCTCATTCTCTAATCCTTACTACAGATGCATCCCTCTTGGCTGGGGAGCTCACATGGGCGACTTCACCACCCAAGGTCTGTGGTCTCCCCAGGAATCTCTGCTCTACATTAATCTGTTGGAGCTCAGAGCAGTTTTTATAGCACTTCAAGCTTTTTCCAAATCTGTTCAGAACAAGAGTATTCAGGTCAGAACAGACAATACCACTACAATGTGGTACATCAACAAGCAAGGGGGCACTCAGTCTATGGCCTTGTGCACCGCAGCGATGAAGTTGTGGTCTCTGGCTTACTCCCCGAACACCTCCCTTATGGCAGTTCACCTCCCAGGCAAGGACAATGTCCTGGCAGATGCTCTCAGCAGGATTTCCCAGGGCCACCACGAATGGTCACTGGATCCCCTGGTCTTGGGAGTAGTATTTGCCAGATGGGGCGCCCTGCAGATAGATCTTTTTGAAGCCCCAGACAATCACCAACTTCCTTTTTTTTGCTGCAGGCCCCCAGTGTTGGGCTCACTCCCCCTGGATGCCTTAGCCCTCAGTTGGGAGGGGAAGTTTCTCTATGCCTTCCCTCCTTTTCCTCTCCTGTTCAGAGTGCTAGTCGAAATCAGATCCCAATCCTGCAAAGTCATTCTGATAGCTCTGGATTGGGTCAGACAGCCCTGGTATCCACTCCTGCTGTCCTTAGCAGTCCATCCTCCCCTGTGCCTTCCCAGGAATCACAATCTGTTAATCTGTGCCCAGGGAAGGGTCTGGTACCCGAATCTCAAATCTCTCAATCTCAAGGCTTGGTTCTTGAAGAGTTAGAGTTTGTTGATTTATACCTTTCCCAAGGTGTAATGGATATATTGAAGGCCTCAAGGAAGCCTTCCACCAGGGCTACTTACAATTCCAAATGGAAAAGGTTTTCCATGGTGCTCTGGAAAAGCATATTTCCCCAGTCTCTGCTGATCTACCCACAGTCCTGGATTATATGGTCCACCTCAATTCTTGGGGCTGAGACCAGCTACCCTGAAGGTGCACTTGGCAGCTGTGTCTGCTTTTATTTCAGCAGGTAAATCCTCTTCTCTTTCAGCTCATCCTGTATTTTCCAAGTTTTTTAAGGGGTTGTTTCACACCAACCCTCCATGCAGGGATCCTGCCCCTGCTGGGATCTTAATGTTTGCATTGCTCAGCTTATGCAACCCCCCTTCAAGCCCTTGTCTTCAGCTAAGCTCAAGTACTTGACTTGGAAAACTGTGTTTCTGGTAGCCATCACCTCCGCCAGATGCATAAGTGAATTACAAGCGTTGTCAGTAGAGCAGGAGTTTATCTCTTTTCACAGAGATAAGGTGGTCCTTCGGACTAACAGAAAGTTCCTACCTAAGGTGGTTTCAGATTTCCACCTTAATCAATCTATTTCTCTTCCAGTGTACTTCACTGACCACTCCTCCTCTGGGGAGAGGAGGCCGCACAGTCTGGATGTGAAGAGAGCTCTTAGTTACTACATAGAGTGTACCAAGGGTCATAGGTTTGACTCCCTCCAACTGTTCCTCACCTATGGTGAAGTTGGTAAAGGGAAGCCAGCCACTAAAAGATCCATTGCCAGGTGGATTGTCTCTTGTATCCAATTCTGCTATGAGAAGTTGGGTAAAGTTCCCCCCTCAGGCCTAAGGGCTCACTCTACCAGAGGTACAGCTGCTTCTCTGGCTGCTGCCAGAGACATTCCTATTCTAGAAATAAGTCAAGCAGCTACCTGGAAAACAGTTCACACTTTTACCAAGCATTACTCCCTGGACATCCAAGCTAGGAGTGATGCTCGGTTTGGCACAGCCGTGCTTCAGAGCTTATTTCCTAAGTAGGTTCTGTCCCTCCTCCATGGGTGTACTGCTGTGTAGTCTACAATTGTCATAATATAGCAAGACTTCATGTTGTTTGAAGTAAAAATTACTCACCTTAGTAATGTTTCTTCTAATGGAGTCTTGCTATATTATGACCTCCCTTCCTGCCTGCCCCTCTCAGAACCTCCATTTTGGGATGTGGGTGGGCAGTACAGGGTTGGCACTTTTTTGATGCCCACCTTGTTGTTTTTCACCTACCTTTTTGGGTGAATTGGTGTTGTGTTTTGCATTTTTGGGTCTCCTGACTTGAGTCTTTGTTTTAGGCCAAAAATGAGTGTTTATGTTAGTAGCCAGTTGGCTAGTGTAGGTTTACAGCTTCCACACAGAACCTTAGTGAGTTTTAGCTTGTAAAGATCTGACAGTTTGCATTTGAAGCACAACAGACAGAGTTTTCAACCAAGCTCGCGCTCTAAGTTCCATGCCTGCATGGAAAGTTAACTATTTCACCTCCGGAGCAGTTCTAACCTGCAGTCATACTGCAATTGTCATAATATAGCAAGACTCCATTAGAAGAAACAACATTACTAAGGTGAGTAATTTTTTCTTCAGCTCTAGCCTGACGGGCTTTAAAAGTTAAATCCTGCATTAGATGCAACCTTTTTTCATCCCAGTGCAATGTTTCCAGTTTTCTGACCTATTTCAGAATGAGGTCTCTATCTAAATAGTTTAACAATTAAAATATAAGAGTTTGGGGCTATTCTCCTGCAGCCAGTTTGAGGCGTAGGGCCCGATGCGCCCTTTCAATTATGTAAGTAAGGCTGTTGGGCAAAGGGAATGACTATCTTAGAGCAGAATATCTGTATGGACTCTATCACATTAGGGCCCTCTTCACCCTCTGGTAAGCCCAGAAGGACCAAATTATTCCTTCGGCTGTGCCCTTCGAGATTATCCACTTTAGTTTCTAATTTTGCAAGGCTTCTTTGCAGCATAGTTACCTCTGTTTCTAAACAGTCCTGGCAGTCCTATGTTGAAGAAATTCTAGCCTCAGCATCCTTCATCCTGTGGGTAAGCTCCTTAACGACTGGTTTCAATTCTTGAAAATCTGTGATGAGAGAAAAAAAATGCTTCTTTGATAGTAGTTAGTTCTGTATAAAACTGTTCAGTGGTTAACACTGCCTGGGAACTCTCAACTGGGGAGAGTGGAGAAACACTATGGTGAGGCCATTTCGGTTTGAAGGCCAGAGCTTGAATTTCACCTGCATCAGCATCGGGGGTCTGAGAAAAGTCAGCTGGCATCTGCTGATCCATCTCTTCAGTCTCCATAATTGTCTGGCCGGTATGACAAAGTCTGAGTATCAAAAAAAAAAGTCAGAAAAACTGCAAGGAGACTGTTAAATAAAACTTTATAACTGGGTCATAACGGAGCTCTGGATTTAGGCTGCTGCTCCTAATCCTGCATCAGGTGTCCCCCATCCACATAATTTCTGATTTGTCATAATATGTAACCCGCCCCCTTCTCGCATAGTGCTCTAGTCCCCCCCCCCAATTCGGCGGGCGCCGAGGTGTCCAGAGAGGTGAGAAAAAACAACAAATCATCCACATACAGCAAAATCTTATGTTCCCTTCCATCTGCTCACATGCCCCAGATGGCTGGACTTTGGTGAACCACAATCGACACTGGTTCTATACAAAGCCCAAATAGAAGTGGAGAGAAGGGGCATCCCTGCCTTGTGCCTGTAGTTTGGAGAAAACGTTCTGACTGGAGGCCCTTCACTTTATCTTGTACCTAGGGTGAGGTGCATAGTTCCATAATGCTAGTGGGATCATCTTGCCCAGACCCATATCCTCCAACATACAGTGGAGGAATCCATTCACCCAGTCAGAGAGCAAACTTGAGGTGTTGTCTTTGCCACAACAGTATATTGAGCAATCTGTGAATGTTATCATGAATGAGGCAGCCATTGATAAAACCCATGTGGTCTGAGTGAACCAGCGTTCTCACCCATTTCTGCAACCTGGCCACTAGGATTGATGTAAAGTTTGAGGTCTACATTCAGGAACGTGATAGGGTGATAGGATCCACATACTATAGAGTCCTTTTTGGGCTTCGGGATTACACACATGTGTGCATATTGACATGATGGTGGGGACCCCTTCCCCACTGTACTCCTCTGAAGGCCCTTTTCAGCAGTGGTGTGAGGGTGTTTGAGAAGGTCTTGAACAATTCAGGTGACATCCTATCTGGACCTGGAGACTTACCCATGGGTAGGTGGCCAATTGAAGTCTGTATTTCCATCTGGGTACTTGCAGTACCCAGCTCTTCCTGAGCTTCCACTGTGAGGCAATTGATTTTCACCTATCCGTAAAACTCATCAAGTTTCTCCTGAAAACACCCTACCCTATCCAGTATTTACATGTGCTTTTAACACCCTGCAAACATCTTAGTATTTTAATAAGGTCACTTTCATAGGAGGCATGGGCTCCCTGCTTGCGTAGTCGGAGTACCATGTGACATGCCACCTCTTGGCATAACTGCCAGGCAAGCAGTTTGCCAGCCCTGTTTCTAGATTCATAAAACCTCTAATAGAAGTACCACCACAAGGTCCTGTCCACTTTTGCCTTCAGCAGACAGTTCAGGTCTGCCCCACATTTCTCTAGCTGCTGCTTTCAAAACAATTTTATGTTCTGCTTCCAAGTCAAACAGCTTATTTTCCAGGTCTTGTTGCTATATAAGACTCTCCTGATTTTTGGCAGTTGCAAAGCTAACTGCCTGGCCTGTGATTACCATTTTTAGGCCATCCCACCACACCGCATCAGTGGTGACCCCTCTCCGGTTACTGGCCTTATAGTCCTCCGTGTATGCTTTCACAATTTGAATGCACTCTGTATCATTCAGTAGCAAGATATTCTCTTTCCAACATGATGTTTTCTTGCTAAGTGCAATCAACACGTCCAGCAGGGCAGGAGTATGGTCTGACAGCTTGAGATTCTTGATGTCGCACCGCTCCACTGCATGCACCCAGTTAGAGGATAGGAGGAAGTAGTTCAAAAATTGAGTAAGTACTAAGGGGAGGGGTCCAACAAGTGTAGTCCCTTATGCTGGGGTGGACATAACACCAAATTTCTGTTATCCCATGATCACAGATACATTTCTGGATACAGGCACCCACGCAAGATTCCTTCTTCCCTGCATCCCCAGATCTGTCAAGTCAGAGCTGCATGACACCATTAAAATATCTTCTCACTAAGTAAAAGTCAGTAGAGGGTGGCAACCATGTGACCAGCTTGTCCTTTAGAAAGGACACAGTGTCACTCCTGATTTGGGGCATAAATGTTAACCAAGGTATGAGACACTGTGCGTAGAAAGCCTTTAATGTATATAAACTGTCCCCCTGCATCCTTGCTTACCTTTTCTAACCAATGACCAAGTAGGGTCAGCGGCCACTGATACAGGCAGGGGAAAAAGTGTAGATAGGCCTTATCTGCCATCAGTTTCTATGTTTTTTATCTTCAAGAAGCAAGATCTGTGTGTAACCCCTAGATGGCGCTATCCCAGGGGCTACTACCCCTGCCTGATTTGCCACTAACAGGTTGAGGGGCCTGGAGCCAATGGCGGGTGCCTCCACCCAGAGGTCAGGGTTTGCAATAGTTAAACTAACTTGGTCACAGCCCTCTGGGACACTGCAACCCCCCTTTCTTCCCACTAGTGGCCCACACAATATATCAAATTACCTTCACAGTATACACTTACCCCAGGTCTGGTTCCGCACTGGGACCTCCTGTGAAATGAGATACAGTGCAACAATCACAGTACAGTACTTTAACATAGACAAATACCTCAGGCAGTATAACTTGCTGAAACAAGCAGCTCTGATTTATTTAGGGGGATATAACAAGGACAGGGAAATCAGGTTAATTAGCTTATCACTCTAATAATCTACTTATGGCTCTGTGCACAGGCCTATCCCTATCAGTTACTGTCCCTGGGTACCAAGCCCTAGTGGCTAGTCCGAACTGTGGCAGCTGGTAGGGGCCCTTTCACACAGAGAAAAGGAGAATTAAACAGTCAGCAGTACAGTAATTCCATTTGGATTTAATGTGGCAATTCAACAGGGAGCGACCCTGAATTAGTACTCACGACCTCCAAATAAGATAGGGTCCTTCAATGTCAGCAGGGCTCACTTGAGGTACACAAACCTCTTCACACATCCATATAAAAGAACGCACTATACCAGGCAGCAGGCTGCATCTGTATCCCGATCGCAATTACTGCACAATACCCGGAGAACACACAGCAGATTCAGTTCCTGACAGACCGAGTGTAATTTTCAGCAATTCCTCCAGTCTTCTACAGGGTGAGCCTGGTTTCTACTTCAGAGATCATTTGATTCTTTTCACAGGACGGATTCAGTCCTAACAAGCTGTTACACAAGCTGCAGACCGAACTCTGGGCCTTACACACGCTTTTTGACTAAAACTGCACACTGAAAAAGCACAGGGCTCCTTCCTTCTTCACTGCCAAAGCTCAACTGAAACTCCAACCGACAAAACTGGCACTTCCTTTGAGTTCCTCACAGTTCTTGACTGGATTGGCTGTCACACAATAGACTGCTGCTGTTGGTCCAAAAAGGCACTGAAGTCTAAACTACATCTCCCAGAGTCACTGCCCATACAATCCTCTTGTGGCTGGCTCAGATTATGAGTCCAAGTTCTGATTCGTCCAAGGCACCATTTTAGAGCTAGCTTACCCCACACTGATTGGTCCAGTTCAGCAGTTCAAAACCAGAATGGGGAACTAGCAGACACAGTTCTGACTGCAAAGAAAGCAGGTTAGACAAACTGTAATTCATTATTACTCTAAATAATTTCTGGCAAACAGTTACATCTTTCAGATAGGTTCCCTTTGCACTCCTAGTGACTGCAAAATGAAGTGAATTGGCAGCAGTTTGAGTGGTACTCAATCAAAGAAACACAGTCCCCCATACAAATTAATTATGTCTGCAAGCAGACAGCTCTTAAAGAGACAGTACCAGAGGTTCTAAAACACTCACTGATAAATGGCTTAAATGCCAAACACCATTCAGGCTTGGAGCATTCAAGCAAGCTCCTGGAAGTCTTTTGGGAACCCCCATTCGCAGGGGGGTTACACCCTTCCTGGCCTGGGAAAGCTTGACGTCCGCGTTAGCCAAGTACTTCATAAGTTTCAACTGCAACCATATACAATTGCATTAGGCTCGACATGTAATCATCAGTCAATATATCATTTTACCAAGAACACATTTCTGAAACATTGCAGCACGTCACTCTTTACACAGTATTACATACACATTGTACCATAACTCAAGTTATCACCTCTTGTACATGAAACCTGAAGAGAGGGGGCCCTTCCCTATCAGTTACCTTGGGGCTGGATGGGCAAGGCACCATACTTAGAGGGCAACACTAGTAACTTGAGTTAGCACTGATGCTCAGTTTGGGCAATGAGCTCGGGACACATACACTCCTTTATGGACAACATTGAGAGGCAAGTCCACAGGCCTCCCAAGTGAATCATAACTGAGGTGCACCACAGGCTTTACAGCTCGACCAGTCTTTCTAGGGGAACTGTTATAGTCTCTGCACTCTGAGCCTCATTTTCAGCATTGTCCTCACTTGTCAGGGAGTCTCCATGGGGGTAGAGAGGCTAGAACTTGGGGCACTTTCAGCTCCAGGAGTTACAGTTTCTGAGTCCACAACATTTGGCTCACATGGAGAGCTTTCGGACACTGGCAGTGGACTGTCAGGGCACTCAAAATACTCTTCTTGTTCGGGTGTATCACCAGTCTGCCCCAATCTATCATTTTCCTCCCCTGAAAGCTCAAACAGTTCAACCATGCACAACGATTCCATTTCATCTGATCTGATGCTTTGCACTTCACTTTCTGGGAGCATTGGCTCCAGGGATGAAGCTGGGGGCTTAGACAGTCCAGAAGGCCCAGCTTCATCTCCAGTATTGACTAGGGGATTGCCCTGAAACAATTGACTCAGTTCTAAGAAGGATAGTATTCAAAGTCACTCTCACTTTCTTCCGATATGGACTGACAGTCATGCTCAACTGGGACTTGTGGAGGGAACACTTTAACTTTGCTTCTGTAGGTGCAGACTTTCTTGATCTTTTCTTAGCAGCAGCTCTAGTCACTGGTCCAGAGGGGCATCTTCTAGGGCTCAGACTCAATTAAGATTTGTCCAATGGGCAGTAAATGATTTCTATGCATTGTTTTACATCTTTTGAATTATTCTCAGGCCTTACTTTGTACACTGGCAGATCATCTAGTTTGCCCACTACAATGTGAGGAGATGGTGCCATCTGTCAGCAATCTTGTGCTTGCCATGCAGTCCCAGATTTCTTGCAATACCCGATCTCCTCCTGGAGTTCTGTGCTTTCACCTTTTATCATACCTTTCTTTGTTGGCCAGATTTCTTTTGGCAGCCATGGTTTGAGCCAGTTGGTACGCATGAGTTAGTTGGCCTTTAACTTTTGCACATACTGTAAATAGTTGTCAGCTTGAACCCCATCAGGAGAGACCCCAAAACACACATCTACTGGTAGTCGAGCTTCTCTTCCAAACATCAGGCGGTAGGTGGAGAATCCAGTGGCATCACTTTTGGTGCAGTTATAAGCATGTACCAGGGTGCTAATTTGTTGGCTCCATCTAGGCTTGTCCTTTGGGTGCAGGGTGCCTAGCATATCTAGAAAGTGCGTGAACGCTCAGGCTGTGGGTCCCTGGGGTGGTAAGGAGTGGTTCTGGACTTTCGGACTCCCACAGAGAAAGCATCTCTTTGATCAGACGACTCTCAAAGTCTCTCCCTTGATCAGAATGGATTCTTTGTGGAGCCCCATAGTGAACAAAAAGTTTTCTACAAGTACTTTGGCCACAGTGGATGCTTTCTGGTCTTTGGTGGGGAAAGCTTGGGCATATCTCGTGAAATGGTCAGTGACCACCAGCACATTACTGATATTTCTTTGATCTGACTCCAAACTCAGAAAATCAATACAGACCAGCTCCATGGGTGCACTGGTGGTGATGTTAACAAGAGGGCAGCCCTGCAGAGGCAAAGCTTTCCTCTGTAATAAGCGACCTGAGTTCGAATGTGGTCCGCACATCAGCCCCCATCTTGGGCCAATAGAATCTGGATCTCACCAAGTCAAGTGTTCTGTCTATACCAAGGTGCCCCATGTGGTTGTGCAAGGACCTCAGTACTGAGTCTCGAAAGGCAGTGGGCAGCACCAGTTGTTGTTTGTCTACTTGTCCCCTCTGTCTACTGTTTCTCTGTATAACAGTTTATTGATCAGTTTCAACTTAGGACCTTCTTTGTATAACAGTGCAGTTCTCAAATCAGTGGAGCGTAATTTGGACACATCTTTTCCTGCATAGAGGGCTTCTAAAGCTGCTTTGATCATGGGATCGCGGATTGAGCCACTGTCACTGTCATTGTCCAGCTGAGGCAGTGCACCAATGTCTATTGCAGAAAAGTGGCAATAAGCAGCAGGTATGCAATTCTCAGAGGCTCCCAAGCAATCCACCATGCAGTCCACTGCAGTCCGTGGACATTTGTTCCTCCCTGTCAAACTTCGCAGAGTGCCCGAATGTCAGGTTCTGCCAATCGACCCAATCATTCTGGGAACAGGCCCCGGGAGAGAGCATCAGCATCTATGTGGTTCAGACCTGCTCGGTATTCGAGACATAGTCATATGTAGATAATGCAGAAAGCCACCTATGGCCAGTGGCATCCAACTTAGCTGAGGTCTGCACATAGGTCAAAGGATTATTGTCAGTTTTACTAGTATTTTAGCCCCATACAAGTACTCATGGAATTGGTCAACAATAGCCCACTTCAAAGCTAGGAACTCTAACTTATGTACAGGATAGTTCTTTTCGGATGGGGTCAGGCTTCTACTGGCAAAGGCCACTGGTCTCAGGCCATTCTCGTGCTCTTGGTACAACACAGCCCCCAACCCTTGCAAGCTAGCATCAGTGTGCAGGACGTAAGGTTTTCTTGGATCGGCATAGGCCAGCACTGGAGCATGGGTAAGTTGATATATGATCTCATGAAAAGCAGTCTCACAATCAGGAGTCCAGCTGGCCCCAAATACTTCACTCGGATGAAAATACACTCTTTCAGTCTTGAGGGACGCTGACTTTTGGTATTTTTTGTGGGTTGGGGGATACCCTTGAGTAAGGTTAAGTAAAGGGCTGATCACTCTTGAATAGTCCTTGATGAAGCGCCGATAATAACCACAGAATCCCAGGAATCTTTGCAGTTCTTTTAGATTTTTGGGCTGTGGCCAGGTGGTCAAGGCCTCAACTTTACTTGTGGTGGTCTCTATTCCTCGTGGATACTATGTGTCCACATACTTTACTGATGTTTGAAAGAATTGACACTTATCAATGGACAGTTTAAGGCCAAAGTCCTCCAGTCGGTCCAATACCTTAAATAATCTGCTCTCATGTTCCTCCAGTGAGCTGCCAAACACAAAACATCATCTAGGTATACCAGGCACTCTAGTAAGTTCATGTCCCCACTGCACGCTCCATCAATCGCTGAAAAGTGGCTGGGGCACCTGAAATCCCTTGAGGCATCCTCATGAATTCATAGAAGCCAAGTGACAGATAAAGGCCGCCTTCTCACGGTCCTCTGGGCCATCGGATCTGGTAGTACCCATCATGAGATCAGCACAGAGAACCACTTGCTCTTGGCTAGGCAGTCCAAAGCATCCTGAATGCGGGCATTGTGTACTGATCAGGGATAGTCGCCGGTTTAAGGTGCGATAATCCACACACATCCTTACTGTTCCATTCTTTTTCCTCACTACCACAATGGGGAAGCATAAGGGCTTCTGGATTCTTGTATTACACCAGCAGCTAACATCTCTTGCAGATGCCGCCTCACATCATCTATGTCAGCAGGTGCCAGGCCGAGACCTCTCACGAAATGGTCTTCGCCATGCAGCCGGATATTGTGCTCAGCTCCTTGCACGCATCCTACATCCCATTCCTTTAAAGAAAACACCTGGTCTCTCTGGGCAAGCTTCTCACTGATCCTCACTTTCCATTCAGCTGGCAGCGGGAGTCAGAATCAAACAAGTCAGGCGCTACTCTATCATTCTTCCTTGAACTCTTGCTGCTGGTAGCACTGCAGTGTCTGCACAATGCACATTAGCCAGGATGCAACCTCTGTTTACTCGAATGTCTCTTTCAGACACATTGTGAACTTGGACCATTACCTTCTGGTATAAGCATGGGCTCTAGCGGCAAAATACTAGGCTTGACCAGCAATCCTCTGGCAATTTTCCATCGCCTGGTGCATCCAACAATTAATATTTTATTCTTAACATCCTTTCTGATACGGACCTCTCCTGTAAGGTACACTGGGCATTTGGCGCCAGGATCAGAGACTCAGGATCCTTCTTCCATACAATTCCGACCGGTTCCTCTGGTTCTGTTTTTCAGCATCTCTCTGTGCCTCAAGGCCTTCTTAATTAAAGCCGGAACCTTAAAGCTCTACTAGTCTTTGACCCTGTTTTTCATAACACAACTGTGCCAGCCTTCCTAACATATGAGCATTTGTTCCAATCAACAAAGGGACACCATCATACAGTCCAGTGGGGACACACTAAGGTTAGGGTCTCTACTTGTTCGGCCACCCAGCCACGGAGGTGGGGAAAGACAGCCAAATTCAGATATACCCGAATAGGGTAGGCCTTCTCACTTAACCCCCATACATGCAGTCCTTCTAATGGTTGTAAGGGCACGTCTGACAAATGCTTCTGATACCAATCCTGGAACATAATTGTCACTTGGGAGCCACTGTCTAATACAGCTCTTGTAGACACTCCATTCACCTTTACAGTGGTCTCCATGGAGGGACCCACTATTCTGGACCAGTCTGGAGAGGCGGTAGTGGGGGCCTGGGCAACTGTCTCTGCCACAAAAGGACGTGAATTAGCATTTTGGTGCCCCTCACTGGGATCATGTCGGCACCTCTTAACCACTGATTTCTTCTCCTCAAGCTCTCTTGTAGCCTATATGCAACTTTGTCAGTGTCTTTTGGGGACTGGCATTCTCTTTATGTGCCCATCTTTCCCACAATTATAGCAAAACATACTTTCTGGAGTTTGAGCTGGCCGAGGCGCCACACTGGGAGCCAGGACGGGTATTACTAACTGGAAACCTTGGTGCCATCTCTGTCTGCGGCGTGATAAGCATTTGGAGACATCTGTCAGTTTCTCCACTTCCATGGTCAAGGAATCGAGTTCGAGCTGTTATCAGCAGGAGATACATGGTGGTACCCCCCCCATAGCAGATGCAGTCGGATATAGGTCAGGGGTCTGCATTTGCAGGCGTGGCCTTCATAAAGGGACTGTTTTGAATTCCCGGATCTCTCTCAACAGTTCGCCCATTGTGACATATTTTTCCTTGTCAGAGCACTCATTGACTGCCAACCTCTGCCCCTGAACTCACTTGCTGGGTCACCTCAGTCACTCGGGTCGAGTCAGAAATATTGGTGCAGGTCCTCCCCGAGGTCGCCTTTTTCAACTCCTCGAATTTCTCTCATTAACTCATCATAGGAGGGTGGGATCCAGCCCATCTGCCAGGCGAACTGAAGCAACAGCAGTTCTGAGAAGGGGGCAGACTTAGTGATCCTGTCCAGCCTGGTTCGGTCCAGTTCAACTGGCAAACTACCTTTTCTGAGGCATTCTTGCAACAATTTTTCCAGCCGAGATACATACACAGACAACAACCCCTTGGTACTGTTGTGCATCTCTTATCTCCACCATAGGTCCTCATCAGAATCTGGGCTCCATACACATTCTCCAAGGCCTCAAGATAGGCCTGTGCAGTCGCTTCTGGTTACTGGTCTGCTTAGCACGGATGGTAGCCAGGCAGGACTCGGAGGCTCTCACTAACCCTCTTCGCCGCTTCCGAGCATTGCCATTCTAGCACTTGGGGCAACATAGTATCATCCAGGTCTCCCAGTCATCCTCCCTTGGGGGTGGGAGGTGCCAGAGAAGATCCTCAACCTTCGTAAGAGTCGTGACTAATGGCAGTGCAGAAATAGGAGTCTGCATTGGTTCAGCCACCACACGGGCACTGGAGCAGGAGAGGGTGTTGGGGAGGAACACCCCCAGGTGGCAAGAATAGTTTCTTCAAGTCCTCCACAGTTTTCCCCTCCCAGCAACCATTCAGCAAATTTCTCCTGAAAAGTTTCAGATAGTGGTGGGGGCTGATTCCCCGGTCTTTACTGTCCTTAGTTATCACTCTCAAGCAGTGAGGGCTCCTCTGGGGTAATGGTCTGTGGCATTTTGAGCTATCTATGGGATCCTTAAACTCTACTAGGGCCAGGAAAGTGTGGGTGAGCAGATTAGCATGCCGACCCACCACCACAGGGTTTGTAAACCTTCCACCTTGGAAAGTACTCCCTGCACAGTGTCCGTATTGATACCCAGGGGATGTCCAGGATAAGCATAGCATTTTGGGGTCGATCTTCCCCAATACACCACTCCACCAGCCGGTGCACAGCCACTTCTGTCGGGTACCCATTTTTTTCTTAACAGTGGTTCGTGAATATGGCCACTAGAGGACACACAATCCCAGTGTGAGCCTCCAAGATGTAACCCCTAGATGGCTTATCCCAGGGGCTACTACCCCTGCCTGATTTGCCACTAACAGGTTGAGGGGCCTGGATCCAATGGCGGGTGCCTCCACCCAGAGGTCAGGTTTTGCAATAGTTAAACTAACTTGGTCACAGCCCTCTGGGACACTGCAACCCCCTTTCTTCCCACTAGTGGCCCACACAATATATCAGAATTACCTTCACAGTATACACTTACCCCAGGTCTGGTTCCGCACTGGGACCTCCTGTGAAATGAGATACAGTGCAACAATCACAGTACAGTACTTTAACATAGACAAATACCTCAGGCAGTATAACTTTGCTGAAACAAGCAGCTCTGATTTATTTAGGGGATATAACAAGGACAGGGGAAATCAGGTTAATTAGCTTATCACTCTAATAATCTACCTATGGCTCTGTGCACAGGCCTATCCCTATCAGTTACTGTCCCTGGGTACCCAAGCCCTAGTGGCTAGTCCGAACGTGGCAGCTGGTAGGGGCCCTTTCACACAGAGAAAAAGGAGAATTAAACAGTCAGCAGTACAGTAATTCCATTTGGATTTAATGTGGTAATTCAACAGGAGCCAACCTGAATTAGTACTCACGACTTCAAATAAGATAGGGTCCTTCAATGTCAGTAGGGCTCACTTGAGGTACACAAACCTCTTCCACATCCATATAAAAGAACGACTATACCAGGCAGGCTGCATCTGTATCCCGATCGCAATTACTGCACAATACCCGGAGAATACACAGCAGATTCAGTTCTGACAGACCGAGTGTAATTTTCAGCAATTCCTCCAGTCTTCTACAGGGTGAGCCTGGTTTCTACTCTTCAGAGATCATTTGATTCTTTTCACAGGACGGATTCAGTCCTAACAAGCTGTTACACAAGCTGCAGACCGAACTCTGGGCCTTACACGTTTTTGACTAAAACTGCACACTGAAAAAGCACAGGGCTCCTTCCTTCTTCACTGCCAAAGCTCAACTGAAACTCAACCGACAAAACGGCACTTCCTTTGAGTTCCTCACAGTTCTTGACTGGATTGGCTGTCACCACAATAGACTGCTGCTGTTGGTCCAAAAAGGCACTGAAGTCTAAACTACATCTCCCAGAGTCACTGCCCATACAATCCTCTTGTGGCTGGCTCAGATTATGAGTCCAAGTTCTGATCTGTCCAAGGCACCATTTAGAGCTAGCTTACCCCACACTGATTGGTCCAGTTCAGCAGTTCAAAACTAGAATGGGGAACTAGCAGACACAGTTCTGACTGCAAAGAAAGCAGGTTAGACAAACTGTAATTTCATTATTACTCTAAATAATTTCTGGCAAACAGTTACATCTTTCAGATAGGTTCCTTTGCACTCCTAGTGACTGCAAAAATGAAGTGAATTGGCAGCAGTTTGAGTGGTACTCAATCAAAGAAACACACAGTCCCCCATACAAACTAATTATGTCTGCAAGCAGACAGCTCTTAAAGAGACAGTACCAGAGGTTCTAAAAACACTCACTGATAAATGGCTTAAATGCCAAACACCATTCAGGCTTGGAGCATTCAAGCAAGCTCCTGGAAGTCTTTTGGGAACCCCCATTCGCAGGGGGGTTACATGTGCATCAGCATTTCTGCCCCATACCTATGGGGTGGTTCTGGAAAGAAGTAGAGTACACTGTGCCAATCCAGGACCTCTTTAGCTTAGCATTTTAACTTTGAGTAAGGTTTCCTGCAGGAACACAATCTCAGCTTCCAGTTTCTTTAGCTCCTGTAACAATGTAGCCTGCTTTATGGGACTTTCAAGCCCTTGGACATTATATGTCATTATGCAACCATCAACCATTTTATACTCATGTTTGGAGATCTAGGCCCCCCCGGTGACCCCCTTCTCCACAGCACCCAGCACCCAAAAACTGTAACATAGAACAGCTTGAACTATATACAACGTGTAACACCACCATCACCACCATCAAGGTACAATGCTTCAATTGGTTCACAACCCATCTGGTGAACTGTGGTGGTAGTAGCTGAGCCACCAGGTGGTGCTGGTGTATAGCCATCTGTTCACCTGACGCCAATGAAGCCACCTGCCTCCTGTCATCCTCCTGGCAGCTTTGCATATTGCACCTGCTCTTCCTCCTCTGTACTGAAATGGATACAAGTACGGGTAGTAACTTTCTCCCAACCTTACTCCCAGCATTGTGCATGTCAAGGGCTCCATGTGGTGAAACCCAAGTGCCATCCATGTCCCCCTCCCACTAGTACATACCTTCCCTTCCATGCCTCATGCTCCATTACAACACAGATTGTGCCCTTGATGCAGCTGCCGTGGACAGAGTTATCTCAGTTATGTATTGCTTAGTACCGGGGGTTGGGGTGGAGAAGCACCAGCTGAATCTCTCATGAACTGCATCAACCTTCTGTGCAGATCTCCTGCATCCTCCCCCAGAGGAGCTGTGCATTTGGTCCTGAGCCTCCCTTTAAAGTCAAGGATCTTCACAGGAGGCCACAGACTTAGCCTGCTCCCTGCCATGGTGCCCCTCCTGCAGCATTGCCATGTCAATCCTCTATTTCCTGATTACACAGGACCTGTTGCTTTGTGGGATGTACAAGTTATCCCTGTAATGGATTGGCCTCTGCTCAGAGAGGGCATAGCTAGGCTACCATTTAGTGTAGTCCATGCTGCCTGCCTGACACCCCCCCCCCAATGCTGTGGCATGGGTTTAGCTTGGGAGAACCGACATTTAAGACCCCCTTCTTATGTCCAGAGGATGCAGGGTATCTGAGTTCCCTCCCTGCCAACAGGGTTCTGTCACAGCATCCAGTCAAGCAGTACATGAAGCATAGCAGCCCTCTTGGGGAACCCAAAGAGAAGCTTTATCCACTTGCCATTGAGTTAGGCAGCAGCAGGGTGCCCCCCCCCCACCACCACACAGAGCTCATTCCCTCTCTGTCAGCACCCCTGGGCTGACAGTATTAGAAGGGTTCCCTCCTGTGCCAATCTTCCCAAACTGAGTGGGAATCCAAGTACCATACATTCCCTTGCCAGCCCTGGACTCTACCTTCTGGGATCACTCCCCCTCCCAAGACCAAACAGGTCACGCTTTCTTTAGTTCCTTATGCAGCTCAGCATAAGAATCTGTATCACTAACAACATTAGAAACTATAGCATAGGTACAACAGCTGATTAAGAAAACTGTGATTAACTCATAATAGATTCCAAAGTGACAGAAACAAATAGTGTTTCACTTTTCCCTCTCACTGCTTTAACCTCTGTAATGCACATGCATTTTATGTTACCACCCCATCTTCAGGTAGGGCAAGGCTCCCCTATGTTTACAGTTGTCCACACCAGCTTACCATCTGTGGGTCTAGGTATGTCAAAAATGAATTCTAAGTCCTGCTGAGAAAGTCAGCCTGATAAATGGATTGCTTTAAATTCATATACAGTCATGGTGGGTCTGGAGTCAAGATGGAAGCACGAGGCAGTGAATGCAATTGTGCTGCATCAGAACAGGGGCCTTCCAGTGCTGCTGCTCCTTTGCGTTGCTGCCTGCTCCTCTTCCTAGTCTTGGAAACTTGCTGCAATGCCTATCATCATGCAGGTTCTTACGAGTGGAATTGGGGAGCAAGGATCAGGTCCAGTGGAACCTCCAGTTATTTAAGCAGGGGCTTGGCTTTTGCCAGATTGTGGAAAAAGCACACCCCTCCTGCGAGTGGATTTTAAACTGTACGGGTGTTGTACCTTGTAGCTTTATGTTCTTCTGTGCTAGATCTTCCTAATTCCCAACAGGGTATACCTTTTGAGGAGAGCTGGGGATAAAATTATGCTCCAAGAAAAGTCTATTGTCCCAGAATGAAAGCTCTTTTGTTCCACACCAGCTGAAGCACCTTGGTTTTGACTTGACAATCCAGAAACTTCAAGGTGATTGACCTTGGAGTGCGAGGGGTGATGGGTAAGAGTACGTTGTGCGTGAACTATGCTGAGGGGCTCATCCAGCAGCCTGGATAGTAGCCCCCATAGAAATGATTCCAAAAAGGGACCCATCTTCCCACTCTCTGTCTCCTCTGGGAGGCAGTGTATTAGAATACTATATTGTTGTGAGTGGAGCTCCATTATTTTATATCAGAGACTGACAAAATATTTTGCTTCCAGAGTTATTTAATATTAATTAGCTGTGGATCACTTAAAAAAATCTAGTTAGCACTGCATGAGACAAATTTTTCTTATTTTAGAGTACATGAAGCACATCAATGAATTTAGTGTTCATTTCAAGAACACAAATCTTTCATGTTAAAAGCATAGTGCAATAAACTGGTGAAAAAGACACATGGAATTCTGGGATGTATTAAGGAAGCATTTGTAAATAAAACTGAACAGTGTATCATCCATCTGTATACATCCTACAGCAGACTGCATCTGGATTACTGTTCCCAGGTACAGATCCCTTACCTTAGGAGGGATATACGAACATATGAACATACGAAATTTGCCAGCAGATAAAGGCCTAGAGGTCTATCAAGTCTGCTTGAATGTGCAGCTAGCACCCCTTATTCTGCAGCTGCCCCTCCCTTCCAACCTTCCCCTTCATTGACAATATAAAAAAAATTCTACGTAGGGTGACTAAACTGGTGACAGGATTAAAAGACAGATCTTATGATGACAGGCTCATTAACCTGGGACTATATAGTCTGGGAACAAGACGCCTGGGGGGGGGGCATGCTACAAATGTATAAGATAATAAATTATGAAAGTTTAGGATCAGAATTGGGAATTAAATTCCAGCATAAGAAATTCACTTTAAGATTACATGACAAACAAACAAAGTGGGATAACATTATCAGAAATGTCAGGAGATGGTATTAGATGCAGTGAAAAGGGAGACTGTGGAATACCGTACCAAGAGATTATTGTTCAGGCAGAAATAACCATAGCTTTTAAAGCAAAAGTTGATAAATACCTCCTAAAGGATGATAAGGCTAGATGGGCCTGCTGCCTTGTTCTGTCTCATTGTCAACTACAGTACCACTGGCAGCATATTTGTTCAGTTGTAACCTCCACCCAGGTATGCCGTTTCTATTTTGACAGCTCTACCTGGCGGGCTGGGTTCGGGGAGAAATATGTCACTCGGCACATTGGCTAGGTTTGGCTACTCTGCAACAGGGGCACCCAAGTTACTCCGGACACAGGAAGCAATAACTGCAATGTCCAATACCAGAAGTGGGATTCTAAAGTGTGGCTTTGTCTATAAACCTGCCTCTTTTCCACTGGCTGTATTTTTCTTGAAATATTCTGTTCTTGACATGCTTGTTTGCACCAGGATGCACATATTTCATTGCTTCTTCCCAAATCCAGGATTTCCTGCTTTTTCAATCTCCTCCCAGACTCTCCGAGAAAAGGTAGGAAAGGACATCTCATAGATGTCATTCACTTTCCTAAGAACCAGTCTTTCCTCTTTACTAGTTTTGGTCAACTTGAGACCTCTGGCCTGGCTTGAGGGCAGCCAGTCCTGGTTCTGCCAGCTACGCATTCTTAACAACACAAAAAATGGATCCCTGGCTCCTTCTTGCACAGCCAGGGCAGTGGAATCACCACTCTCTTCCATGCGTTCCTCTGAGGCAAGAGCTTGAGGCTGTGTATCAGTTCCTTTCTCACAAGGCCACATGGTTCCCCCTCTTCTTCTTCCTCACTGAGAATCTGTTCCCAGGAGTGAGCAGTTGTCCTCACTCCTGAGACTGTCCACTCTTTGCTGGGCGTGGAGGTCGAAACTTCCTATTCAAAGGCCTCCCTCATCTCATCTTCACCTATGAGACTTGGGCTAGGCCCCTCTCTCCAAGGGTCTACTGATGCTCTTCCTGAAATGTCTCTCTGTGACTCAGACTCTGAAACATCAGAACATTGTTCTGTCTGAAAATCTGCACCCTCTTGCTTTGTGCCACAGTCTGAGGGGCCTTATCCTACAGGCCTCGCCTGGTGCTGTGTGCTGCCAACTGCAGATTCTTGAACTTTTGTCCATGTGGGAGCCAAACAAATCTTGGGTGCTTTAAACAAACCATATTTCTCTAGGCACCCAGAACAGTGAAGTACCATGAAGACGTCACTTCCAGCATTTAAGCACATCACACATACTCACAATGGATATCCAGGGATCGCCACATGAGGAGGCAGTCATTCTCTGTAGTAACATCTCTCAATGTCCCTGAGCTTGTTAACTTCTACTGCTATCGCAGCCCGAGCATGATCTGGGTAGCGGGCTGGTCCTGAAGCCATGACTCCAGAAAAAAAACAAAAACAACGCTCACTGTTATTTTAGGTCCCACATCACTGAAAACTTTCTTTCTTTCAAAATGGCTCCTCTGCTGCTGTGTTTACATTACTACCCCACTCTGTAATGGCAGCAGCAGCACGCCTATGCATCAACATTCTGTAATTGGGTCAAGCCACTGCTCATCCGATTTACATACACTACTGATAACTTTGCTCAAATGCACAGACTTGCACTGTTCTTTTTCCTAGCACATTTATATGATTTACCACAGACTTTTTACTTGCTGAAGACATTGCTGTAGCTTACAGTTTCTTAAAGCCTCAGTATTTCATAGCACAGGATTGCCTGTATTTCTTGCTGCATATCTGATACAACTCACAGTCTCTCACATGGCCTTGAAAATTATACTGACATTGAACCTATAATTATGCTCACAGTCGATTGCTTAGAATTCTTGCTTTTGCTGGTAAAACTTAACACAGTCCTTGTTTGCAAAGCGATTACACTGCTATGCACAGATTCAGCTGGCTTTTGGTGAAATCACACAGTTTGAGCAATTATTTCTGTTGGTACTCACTGTGATCAGTAGCTGTTTGCCAGTCTTGCAGGCCTCTGGAAGGAAATGGGTTGGCAGTCCTGCCGTTCGTCCCTCTGAACACCACACTCACAGTCCAGTTGATCAAGATGTGGGCTGAGCCTGAATTTAAACAGAAAAGTCAGTTTTTTAAACTTTTACAGCGCTTTCAATCACCGCGATGCTCCTCCTGGTAAGCCAGTTCACACACTTCACTCATTCTCCCTCTCGAATGCTGTGCAGTCACTCTAGAGCTGGCTTGGGGGCGGGACTGATTGCAGTCTCACCAATCAGTCGACGCCATGCAAATGAGTCTCTTTCCTCTTGTGCTCTTCTCCTCATGGTCATTGTCGAGCAGGCAAATTTAAACTGCAAACCACTTTTTTTTTTTTTAACTGACTCCACAGTGGGAACCCATTTCAACCATTTTTCATGGCCATTAAGCACAACAAGTCTCTCAGTTCACACAGAAAGCATTTGCAACGTCTAGGGCACAGTTTTTCTTTTGCTACCCACAGTTTTCCACAGTTTTCTTTGTCACAAGCACTTTTAAAAGCTGGCAAACGCTGCAATTTGATGCAGGACAAGGGTATACACTCTCAGGCTTTACTGCTCCTTGGTAAACAGTTGGCATTTTAATAGAAGCACATGGATAACAGCACACAGTGGCACATCAGTTAAACATTGCTTGAGTTGTTTTGGGCTACCCACTGCCAGATAACAAAAACACTAGCCATTGTCCGAGCGACCTTTCTTACATTCCTCCCTAAATTCCAAACCCAAAAGCTTCAGCGGTGCCTCCATTTTTGTAACCCCCACCCAGGTATGCCATTTCTATTTTGACAGCTCTACCTGGCGGGCTGGGTTCGGGGAGAAATATGTCACTCGGCACATTGGCTAGATTTGGTTACTCTGCAACAGCGGCACCCAGGTTACTCCAGACACAGGAAGCAATAACTGCAATGTCCAATACCAGAAGTGGGATTCTAAAGTGTGGCTTTTATTCATATCCAACTGAATAAATAAAGCATAGATGGACCCCCCCCCCCCGGGGCTACACTCCTGGTAATGCAGATTTATGGAGATCAGAACACACCCTTATTCACTTTAGCCCTCAGGCTCTGAAACACCCTGGGCACACAGCCCGCACTTGTATGCTGCTCTGGGTTTTCCCTGGCTTGGCTCCCTTGCCAGCCCTTTGGACACTTTCCATATAGCATGGAAACATTTACTGGTGGCTCCCTAAACCACCTATGAGCACTTCTGCTTCATCAGGGAATCTTCCTCATAAATCCCACGTCTGGGTACTCTCCTCAGGCACTGGCCAAGTACCTGAGAGAAAGCAACAGGTGTCCCAAAGTAAACCCATAGAGGTGAATTTGGTCACTACTGATGGGGGGGGTCTCTCACCTCTCGCTCCCATAATTCATACCCGGCCATTTCTCTGGACTGTAACACCTCTTCCTTTAAAATACTTTGCTGTGTAGATTCTTTTTAAATGTATTCACATTCAAGTCTACTGTCTTTCCATCCCATTTGTGCTGAACTTGAACATACTTAATAAGTGGCTGTGTCCATTACTCTTGACCCCCCACAGAGTTAAGCAGTCCAATCCCCACATCTTCCAAACTGTACTTGGCTGTCTTTTCCTGACCCCACAGTAATAGTCACTTTAGTTTCATCTTGATTCAGGTGAAAACACATGGCCCTTTAGCAGAGCGAACTCACCCCTTGGTTGCAGGTGTCCCACAGGCATTTTCTCCTCAAAGAAATCTTGTCCAGAACTTTTGGTGCCTTAGCATGAACTTAACTCAGGCAGCTTCTTTTTTCCCCTAGTTGGATCAGGGTGGTTGCCCCTGGAAGCAGGCTGATTCCTTCCCCCATCCCCACAGGGATGGGGCTCTGAACCACAGAACGCGGTCTCTACCACTTCAATGTGCTCTTCTTGTGTTCCTCTTCAAGTGAGAACACACACCTATAAAAAAAAAAAAAGCTCTTTGACAGAGCTTAGAGCTCTGAGGGCCTGCCTGCAGCAGAGCACCTCGTTCAGACTGCAACAGACTCTACTCAACTCACTTCAAATTCCTCAACGTTCTACTCTAACCTCCAACTGCAACATTCCAGTGTGGCTTATGCAGCTGCAACAGTTCTATGGTGATGTCATCCCTCAGTCTCAGCTGAGTCTGAGAACAGAGTGAGACAGTGTGAAATCCATTTAACTGGGAGTTTCACAAGCTGCCTTCCCTGCCTACCACTAGGTCTTACTGGGATTCTTGTAACCCCGAGTAACAGGGGGGTTACACAATAATTTATGCTGACCAACACATGCTGCAGAAAACAATCAAAATATTTGTTATAGTGTACTGGTGATGCATAACAGAACCCCTGAAATTTCTCAGCAGTTTTTCTAAAAATAAACCTCTACATTTTTTGGGGACCTTTTCCTGCAGTTTTCAGTGTCCCTGCTTATGGCTTGTCAAATAGGTTTAATGCTTAATGTAAAGAAGTGCAAAGCTTGAGCATGTGGTTAATTTCTTTAATTACAATAGTACCTTTAGGAGCGGCGTTTTCCCCAACCCCCCCTTGCCGTTCTGCTTTGTTTCCTGCCCCGCTGGGCATAATTCCACTGCTGCAAGCTGCAGGCAGGTCTGTTTGGGCTGGCACTTGCATGGGCCCTTTGATATCCTGCCCCATGATCTTTCGAGAGGTGGAAGGTGGTCCTGGGGTCCCGGCACCTCTCCTGGGCTAAAGGAGGGCTGGTGACTTGAAGAGGGCCGAAGGGTTAAATTCCACACAGACTGGGGGGCAGTAACTCAAGAATATTAATGAGGATGTTGTCTGCCTCCTGGGGGGACATAGTTTCAGTGGCAGCAGCAGCAAAAACAGTTGGGGCTATAGCCCTGCAAGTGGGCTCGTTTAACAGAGAATTGTTGTGGCTACATTCTGGTGGGGCATTGGAGGTAATAGTGCAATGCATTGGGCTGCCACAGATGTTGGAAGGGGAGAGACTGCATAAAACTGAATGGGACTCCATGGACTGTATGGGAGCTGACATGTTTGGTGACACTTAACCCCTTTCTTACAGCTAATCACTGATCTAGGCACCCAAACTGGACACAGAGGGACTCATGGGAAAAGGAGGGGACTAATTCTGGTGCTTAGATTATGCACCAATAAATGAGCAGGAACTATTAATCACTATGGATATCAATTATTGAAAGGCTTCAACAGCCAATTAGAGGACTGAGATTTTGGCTGATACAGTGAGGACTGATTGGGACTTCTTCAGCCTGTTGCTGGGCTTTGTACAAGTCAGGGCTGTGATGTGACAGCAGACTGTGGACTTCAGGGGCTTATCCAGGCCCTAATCCGAACTGTGTGTTTGCTGAAGGATTCTCCAAGTGCTAGAAGCAAGACTGGGTTGCGAAGGGGAAAAGAGAGAAAGAGAGACTGAACCGAGATCTTGTTTCCCCAGTTACTGAAAAGTTGCTGAATGAGTGTTGGGAGAAACTAAAAGTGGCAGATACCCTGCACTGGGAAATTGAGCTAACTGAAAAGACTGAGCACTTTATCTGAGTCTTTACAGTTGTTGCTAAGAGGTCACTTACTTGTGTGGACTGCAACTGCATTTTCTTGAAGGAAGTAGAATGTCTCAGATCGTGGGTTGCTAGCCATAAAGTGTGTGTGTCCTGAGTGAACCGGTTGAAGTGGCTGAGATTGGCAGACTTCCTGTGGCTGAATAAAAGAGTTGGACACTGCTAAGTTGAAAGTGTGGACTAGTGTGCAGAGGGGCTGTGGTTGCTGAATCCCCTCTGAATTGCACTGACAATGATTGAATCGAAGGCTGGCACCTGCTCAAATTGGCATTGGACTTTAGTAGAGTGACTGTCTATAAATGTTACTTGTTGAGAGCTCAGTGCAGGAACTGCAGGAGGACCCCCATTGTTCAGGAGTCCTCACCCAAAGCTAGGGAGGGAACTCACTAACCCCTCTCAAGTGGGACTCACTGTCTCAGGAGGTCACGGGTCTTGCACCCGCATGCTAGGGCACTCCGATCAGGGATCCGGGCTGTGGAGCCACTCTCAGATCTGGGACTGTTGTTCTTAGTTGCAAAAATTGTATATTTAAAAAGGATCTGGACCAGATCAAATGGATTCCTTCTTTTTCAAACAGGAAGGAGATGATTGAACAGCAAACATTCATTACGTTAGTTATCACTGTCCATTAACTGACCTCTGGGAGTAACTGTGCACATGAGAGATATACTGTAACACCTCTCCCTGGTGTATAGGGGCATCCCCCACCAACTGATCACCCATCCCATGTAATGTAATGTGTCTCCCTGGTGTCTAGTGGCACCCTTCACCCGCTGATCACCCAGTCCATATATTATAACCTGTCCCTGGTGTTTAACTGTTCACTAATGTCTTTGTTGTTCTTAATAGGCAAATATTCAAGAGTGGAACTGGATCAGACAAATGCTTTTATTTTCTCCATTTGCCTTTGCTAACAGGTAGTTGGCTTTGGGTTTCTGATCTTGTTGTGGGAGACCACAAGCAATGGTTACGGTGATCTATGGCACAGTGAGTGCCTTTTACAAAAATGCAGCTGGCAGCAACCCTAGTAGTTATTAAATTCACCAAGGTTTTTCATACAGCTAACCACTCATTCTTGTGTGAGAGACTGCCAGTCTTGAGGCTATCTGTAAAAGCTGTGGACTAATTCAATGTTTCTTGAACAAACCTGTCCATCTGCTCTGTAAGTAATTTATTGAGAATGTGGATGTTCTCCATAAGTACAGTAAGTTAACTGTTGTCAAATTTCACCTGTGTGTAATTTGGTAGTCCACTGTATAACTATAGTATGTGGGGCAGCTTTATCCTATCAATTTACTGGGCAAGTTTAGACGTCAACTCTGTGGGAATTTGTCATCATTAATTTAGTGAATCACTGCAGCATCTGAAAACTGTGTCAGATGTTTATCACCTGAATGCTTACACATACAGTATGATCTAATATATATTGTTTATCATGCTCTATGCTCTCACCTGTAACATAGGAAATCTCACATTCATTTTCAAAAACTCAGAGGTAAAACATTTAGCTCTATCATCAAGTCAAATAAAGCACTATTATATCTGACTATTGTTTGATCTACTGTTTGTCTGAGCAGGTGACACAGAATGCAACCCTGGACCAGTCCAGGGTAACGTTACAGCCATGCTAGATAAAAACATCTGGGGCCCGATATTCAAAAGTTAACATTGGTGCTAACGAGTTTGCGCCGCCTGCGCTTTCTGGGTTTGCACCCATTTTTGAGATCGGGTCTCTATTCAGTGGCCCCTGTAGCACACTAAACCTGTTAGCATCTAGGCATTAACATACCACTGTGCACATGCAAATGAGGAGGTGCTGTCCTGCATACAGGCACAGTGGCTGTTCAAAGGTTTGCATCAGTGGTAAATGCCACCCAAAGTGACACTATTTACTACCTCTGAAAACCTTGACTTAACCAGGTACTAAGCCTGCACCACTACCCCACAGATGGCGGTACGGCTGTCCTGCAGCTGCTAGCCCCTGATCTCTGGCATGTCAGGGAGGATACAGGCCAGGGCCCTAGTGACACCCCCCAACCTCTGATCACTCATCCTGTATACTGTAACATCTCTCCCTGGTGTTTAGGGGCAGCATCACCCATCTCATGTACTGTAATGTTTCTCCCTGGTGTCTAGTGGCACCCTTCACCCCCTGATCACTCAGTCCATATATTATAACCTCTCCCCAGTGTCTAGTTGCACACACACCACACTGATCACCCATTTGATATACATAACACCTCTCCCTGGTGTCTAGGGGCATCCCCCACCAACTGATCACACATCCCATGTTCTGTAATGTCTCTCCCTGGTGTCTAGTGGCACCCTTCGCCCCCTGATCACCCAATCCATATATTATAACCTCTCCCCAGTGTTTAGTTGCACCCACCACCCTCATCACCCATTCTGTGTACTGTAACACCTGTCCCTGGTGTCTAGGGGCATCCCCCACCAACTGACCACCCATCCCATGTACTGCAATGTCTCTCCCTGGTGTCTAGTGGCACCCTTCACCCGCTGATCACCCAGTCCATATATTATGGCCTCTCCATAGTGTCTAGTTGCACACACCACCCTGATCACCCATTCTGTATACTATAACACCTCTTCCTGGTGTCTAGGGGCATCCCCCACCAACTGATCACCCATCCCATGTACTGCAATGTGTCTCCCTGGTGTCTAGTGATGATCCCCACAACTCAAATGCCCAACCCATGTTCCCTAGACTATTTCTGGTGTACAGTGGTACCTCTACCCCACCTCAACTGCCAGTCGACTAACAGACTGGTAAACATTGCCAATCCAGTGGTCCCCACATACCCCAGACACTTGCAGGACACTCAGCCTCTCTCTTACCAGGGTAATTAGAGATGTTCCAGAAATCCCAATATGGTGACTGTCACAGCCCTCCTCTCACCTCCTTGGCTGGCCACCGTATGAGCTGACAGTGTGCATGTGTACGTTATGTATATAAGCACATTTTCAGCTCATATAAAGCCGGCTGAGGAGGAGGAGAGAGGATGGCTGTGTTGGTCACTGTATCAGGACTTCTAGAATATCCTCAGTGACCCTGGTAAGGGGGGGATGAATAGGAGCTGTCCTGGGAGTGGGCAGGTGGATGGGGGCCACAGGACCGCCAATGTTTGTGGTCTGTTAGTCGAAAGTCAGTCAGAGTGGAGGCTGGGGCACAACTGGACACCATGGATGGTCTGAGGAACATGGGCCGGGCGTATGGGTGATGGGGGGTGCCACTAGACATCAGGGCGAGATGTTCTGTATATGGACTGGATGACCGTGGACTGGGGGTGCCATTAGACACTAGGAAGAAGTATTCTATAATACTACATGTGTCATCGGGGGTGGGGATGTGCCACCACACACCAGGGAGTGGTGTTATCTATGGGAGTGGTTATTGGGGGGGTGGTGCTAGACACTAGGGATGATGTGGCAGGTGCCTACAGGATGGGTGCAAAAGGGTCACTGTTTACCATGCAAATGAGCCCATAATGGGCATGCAAATGGATCATTAGTACCTTGCATGCCCAATAGGCAAATTTTTATGGTGGGGCTTAAAACAGTGACATCACGTTCACTGCCATCTGGTCCCTGGGTGTAACTCTCTGAAGGCTGGATACAACCCCAGTCCATGTTGGGGCAGTGCAGTTTGACTTAGCACTGGGATGATATGGGCTGATATTCAGTCAGATATCACCAGTTGGTTTCATGTCAAAATGGCGCATTAACAAGAGTGAGCATCAAAATGATGAAACCAAAACAGCGACTTCAATAAGGGTTACAGCAAATTACGGCGACTAACAGAAACAGTGAATTTTGAGTGCTTTTTGCAACAAAACCGGTGCCTACACTTGGAATTGAAAATTGTAGGTGAGCCCTCTCAGGTACTCCAACCGATCACGAATGGAATACTCAGCTACCACCAAACTTAGACACTCATTCAGATCCTGGTATTGCCTCCTCCCTGCAGTGGTCCCAACATCTGACACCAGTTGTTCAAGCCGCACCTCCATCATTCATTGTTCCTGTTTTAGACAGTACAAGTGCCATTGTCCTGCCTTTATTGACGTGGGGTCACTACATCCCCCACACCCCCCACGGGGGTCTGCTCCCCGGACACCCTGCTATTTCTAAATATCTAACTCTGAGTTGCACTTGGACAATGGGGTTGCACCACCATGGAATCATCATTATTGCAGTAGCCATTTATTCTTGTCGCTTTTAAATATCGGTCACCATTTATTATAAGTAGCCTTTCATGTTGTTTTCAGCTTTATGACTTTGCTGTTTTGCTGAAGCCCTTATTGATTTGCCTTTATCACATGTTGCACACCAGTCCACTAGCCAGCTCAATATAGCAGCCTCTGGGTTGGGCACAGGCATGATGTAAACTTCTGCACTGTGCTTGCACCGATTTTTGAATAGCTGGGCCCTGGTTTTAAATGTACCCATCTGAATATATGTAGTCTGCAGGCCATCCTCACTAAATTAAGAACGTGGCTTCAAATGGATCACTATGGTATGGTTACACTGAGTGACCCTCAGTTAAAGTTTTCTGCTTCTGATGCCATGGTCCCAGTTAATAAGTATAATATTTTTAGATCAGGTAGCCAAGCGAATAAAAAGGGTGCTGGTGTTGATTTTTGTTTTACTAAACACTCATTGAATGCTATACTAGTGGAGTCAGGCAACATCATCCAGTACATTGTTTTTGTGATCTTATAATTCACACAAGGCAAAAATCTTGCAAAGCAGGTATGCAGTACTTTTCTTGTGTTTTATATGTCTCCAAAGCACAGTCCACCAGATCTGTTAATACTGAACAAAGTAATGCCACTAGGCAGCACAAGTAAGGATCATATTTTTATGGGGAGAAACATAAACATGGAAACAGACTTTGACGGCAGATAAGGACCACTAGGCCCATCTAGTCTGCCCATTTCCTTACCTACAGGATAGGCCGCAGATCCTAGTTAACCAACAGCCTATTTCTTCCTACCCCCCACAAGAATTGCCTTATGTCTGTCCCATGCATTCTTGAATTTTCCCACAGTTTTAGACCCCACAACCTCCTCAGGAAAGCTATTCCATGCATCCACTACCCTCTCTGTGAAATAATACTCCTCACATTGCCCCTGAACTGCCCTCCTTCTATCTTTAAATTGTCCTTGTTCTTGCAAGTCTCTTTTCTGAAAGATGCTACCCTCTTGACTTTGTTGATTTCACTGAGGTACTTAAAAGTTTCTATCATGTCCTCCCTCTCCTTCTTTCCTCAAGGGTATACATATTAAGCTCCTTTAGTCTCTCCTCATACGGCTTCCTCATCAGACCCTGCACCATTTTAGTTGCCCTCCTCTGGACTGCCTCTATCCTGTCTATGTCCTTCATGGAGATGGAGTCTCCAGAACCGACACAGTACTCCAGATGGGGTCTCACCAACTGTCTGTACAGAGGGATAACAACTTCCTGTTTTCTGCTGATGATGCTCTCCTGTTCATCCCAGTATACCCCCAGACCTCCTACTGCCTTCTCACATTGCTTGCTAACCTTAAGGTCATCTGATATGATTACCCCAGGTCCCTTCTCTTTTTGTTGTTGTTACTACCTCCCCACCCATTGTGTATTCTTCCCTGGGTTCTTGTTTCCCAGGTGCATTATTTTGCACTTCTTTGCATTGAATCCTAGCTCATACTTCTGACCATTCCTCCAACCTTCCAAGTCCCTTTTCATCCTTTCCACGCCTTCTTGTGTATCAACCCTGTTGCAGATCTTTGTGTCATCTGCAAAAGGCATACTTTCTTCCAGTCCCTCTGCAAGGTCACTGATGAAGACATTAAAAAGGACTGGACCCAATACTGAACCCTGTGGTACCCACTAGTAACCCCCTTTCTTCAGAGTGGCTCCATTTACAATTACCTTCTGTGTCCTGTTGTCCAGCCAATGTTTTACCCAGGCTACCACCATGGGACCCACTCCCAGGCTGGTTAATTTGACTATTAATCTTTTGTGTGGGACTGTGTCAAATGCCTTGCTAAAGTCTAGGTAGGCCATGTCCACAGCCCTCCCTGGTCTACTACTTTGGTCACCCAGTCAAAGAAATCTATTAGATTCATCTGATATGACCTTCCCGCCAGAACCCATGCTGCCTTGGGTCCTGTGCTCCACTGGCCTCTAGGTACTCGACTATTCTTTCCTTCAGAAGTGACTCCATCACTTTCCCTACCACAGAGGTCAGACTGACAGGTCTGTAGTTTCTGCCTCTGTCTTGGACCCACTTTGTGAAGGGGAATCACATCCGCCTTCCTCCAGTCCTCGGGTACCACACCATCCTCCCATGATTTATTAAAAGAGTAGCCAGTGGTTTCACTAGTTTCTCCCTTAATTCTTTTAGAATTCTGGGGTGAATTCCATCAGGCCCCATTGCTTTATCCACCTTCAGTTTTAGGAGTTCTTGCAGAACCCTTTCTTCTGTGAAAGGACTGGGATCAACCACCCTATCAAAAGTGCTTCTGTTAACTGGATTAGGCACTTCCCCCTCCTCTTTTGTGAATACTGAGCAGAAATATTCGTTCAGTATTCCTGCTTTTTCACTGTCCCCCTCTGCCCACCCACCGTTCATTCTATTCAGCCTCACTATCCCTCCCTTTGTCTTTCTACGCTCACTGATGTACCTATAAAAGGTTTTAACCCCCTTCTTAACTGAGTTGGCTATCTTTTCCTCAGTTTGGACCTTTGCTATTCTGACTTCCCTTCCTGCTTCCTTCTGCTCTGACTTCCCTCCCTGCTTCCTTCTGCTGTAAAACCCGGACTGGGTAATAAAAGACAGAAAAAATCATAAATGCAATTTTCAAATGCAATTGAACTCGATTATTTCAAATCCCTACTGGGATATGCTCCCGAAAGCACTGTGGGGATTATAATAGACATGGCCCTTAGTAATAGACCTGAGCTAATGAATGACACTGTTTACTCAATAATGTATCTGACCACTGTACGGTGACCTGAGGGCACAAATCACTATGCATTAAAGTCTTCTTCCTTGTAAAACAATCTAAGAACATCTTAAAATTAAATGAATGATTATTTCTTAGTTGGAACTTGCTGACTGGGCACCAGACTATAGCACAAGTAATGTAGAGCCGACTGCACAACTGTTTAATCAGCACTTCACCAGTTTGAGTGATGTACATGCTCCACTCACAAAAAAAAGAATCAATCATTTATTTTTTAATATTTTTATTACAGTATTTTGTTTTTTTGTTGACTGGGAAAGGAGGGCTATGTAATTCTGTTTATTTTCAGCTTTGTCCTGGGGTAGAGTACAAGTGCACACTGACATTAAAACAGATAGATCTCTAGTGCTATTCTACAGATTGGAGGTATGCATGTAGCTAAGGACTCTTTCCTACCCCAAGCACATCGAAGAGGGGAAGCCTTTGGGAAAGTGTGATATGACTTCAGGAATGTGGGTCTAATGTGGAACCATGTGACCTATGAATGCACACCAGCTAAATGTCATTTTCTAAGCACATTTTCTGGAGCTGGAAGGACACTACTTTCTTCAACTGCGAGCTGTGTGAGAAATTCTATATTGCACTTGATATCTGCAACAAACGTGCACTTTTGCTTTAATTCTGTGGGAGGTGAAACTAACCACCCTTGGTAATTGCTTTTTATTCACATTTATTTAGTGTTTAACCAAGAAGGGCTTGTAAACTCTGTTTATCTTGTTAGTAACTTCAGAAGGATTTAAATACTGCATTTGGGTAGGTCCTTGAGGTAGCTAGATTGTCTACTAGGATTTGCTGACAGTTAAACTATTTTAAATGAATTACAGTTGGCTGAGGAGTTGAAAAGAAACTTGCAAACTCTGCTTATCTTGGAAGTAACCTCATAAGTGTTTGGATACTGCATTCTGGTTGTCCCTTGGGGGTAGCTGGATTGACTACTAGGATTTTGGGACAGAAACTATTTTTAAATAATTGACTGGTGCGTAGGAGTTTGTGATAGTTAAACTCTTTTTAACAGAGTTACTGGGGTTAAGGAGTGGTCACATAAAAGCCTGCAGTGTGAATTGAAACACAGACAGCCTTAGGGGGCAGGCCATTGTTTTCAGACCAAACAGGTTGTATTGGAACAGGAAGGGTTACATATAACCATTGGCAACAAATTGCCCTGGGTGGAGATATCCAGACTAGATCAGATTACTATAAGTTACTACTGGCTGCAATTTTCAAAGACACAAAGCACATTTTCTGGAGCTGGAAGGACACTACTTTCTTCAACTGCGAGCTGTGTGAGACATTCTATATTGCACTTGACATCTGCAACAAACATGCACTTTTGCTTTAATTCTGTGGGAGGTAAAACTAACCACCCTTGGTAATCACTTTTTATTCACATTTATTTAGTGTTTAACCAAGAAGGGGCTTGTAAACTCTGTTTATCTTGTTAGTAACTTCAGAAGGATTTAAATACTGCATTTGGGTAGGTCCTTGGAGGTAGCTAGATTGTCTACTAGGATTTGCTGACAGTTAAACTATTTTTAAATGAATTACAGTTGGCTGAGGAGTTGAAAAGAAACTTGCAAACCTCTGCTTATCTTGGAAGTAACCTCATAAGTGTTTGAATACTGCATTCTGGTTGTCCCTTGGGGGTAGCTGGATTGACTACTAGGATTTTGGGACAGAACTATTTTTAAATAATTTACTGGTCCATAGGAGTTTGTGATAGTTAAACTCTTTTTAACAGAGTTACTGGGGTTAAGGAGTGGTCACAGAAAAACCTGCAGTGTGAAACAGGAAAAGACCGTCTTTCAAGCAACAGAGGGTGGTGGATCTAGGTTTACGTTTGTTTGTTACAATTCTTAAGATTTTCAGTGCAGAAAGAGTTTAAGCACAGCTGACTTATTTTGGGGCTGACAGCTCTCGGAGCACAAACCACCAGGCCTGTTTTGGGGCTGGGAAGGTTTACCTGTGTCTGACTTGGATGTGTGGATTTTTCCCTGTTTGATTAGCAGGGTATTTCTCTATCAAATTGTTGTGTAGGGCATCTTGCTGACAGGAAGGCACTCATTGCAGCAGTGGGTCAGAGCTTTTAGCTGATTGTTTTGTGAGGGCACTGTTTGGCTTCATTGGGGACTGGGGTTCCACCTGGAGGAACACCAGCCTATACTGGCAGGATGGTCTGCATCTGTCCAGGAAGGGAACAAGTCTTTCGAGCAATCGGTTTAAATGCTTCATTGGCAAGATTTTAAACTAGTCAAAGGGGGAGGCACTGACAAGCAGCAGAAAAATCCCAGCCCTCCCTACAAAACAGGGTACTAAATGAGAAAAAGACCAAGGTAGAACGGTCAGTGGGGATGCTGCAACAGAAGGTAAAGCCATCAAAAATGGAGAGCAATGAGTACCAATGCCTGTAGTCTAGGTAACAAGCTTCCTGAATTAGTGGCCTTGATGGAGGAGGAACATCTGGATATCATGGCAGTCACAGAAACATGGTACACGCAAAACCATGACTGGGACGTAAACATACCAGGATACACTATCTACAGGAGGGACAGGGAGGGTAAAAGAGGAGGAGGAGTAGTTCTTTACATAAGGAAGGAATAAAAGCAACAGAACAAAAGGGTAAACAGGGAGGAGAAGAAGCACTGTGGTAAATTTGGAGACAGGCAATGGCACCACAGTCCACACAGGGTTAGATACAGACCTCTTCTCAGGGGAGGAAATGGACAAGGAAATAATAGAAAGTATACTTAGAATGGCAGAAAAAGGGGAGATATTGCTGATGGGTGATCTGAATATGCCAGATGTTAACTGGAGTGCAGTTGCAGCTGCCACTTCCAAGAGTGCAGTTATTCTAGATGCCCTACAGGGGGCATGCCTTAGACAACTAGTACTGGAGCCCACTCGAGAGGGAGCAATATTAGACTTGATACTCTCAAATGGAGATGGAGAGAGGATCAAAGATGTAGAAGTGGGTAGCCATCTGGGAACTAGCAGCCATCGAACAGTATGGTTCACAATAAACACAGCAATAGAGTCAAGTCATACAAAGACAAAAGTACTGGACTTTAGGAGGGCTGACTTCTAACAAAATGGGTGAGTGCCCAAGGAACGCACTAGCAAATGGGCAGGAAGGAGGTGGAAGAACAATGGGGAATAATAAAACTGCCATCACAGAGGTAATGAGCCTTTGTGTGAAGCAAATAAACAAAACAAGACGATGTAAGAAACCACTATGGTTCTCAAAGGAAGTGGCAGTGAAGGTTCAAGAGAAAAAGAATGCATTCAGGAAGTACAAGGAATCGCAGAAGAAGCAGGACAGAGAACTGTATCAGTTAAAGCAATAGGAGGCTGGGAAGGCAGTCAGAACAGCAAAGGCCCAAACCGAGGAAAAGATAGCCAACTCAGTTGAGAAGGGGATAAAACCTTTATAGGTACATCAGGGAGCGTAAGGAAGACCAAGGAGGGATAGTGAGGCTTAATAAAGGGAGGGAGGGTGGGCAGAGGGAGACTGTGAAAAGGCAGAGACACTAAACAAACATTTTGCTCAGTTTACAAAGGAAGAGGGGAGGTACATAAAACAAACAGTAGTAACACTCTGGATACTGAAGTTGATACTGGCCCATTTACAGAAGAAAGGGTTCTGAAAGAACTCTTAAAACTGAAGGTGGACAAAGCAATGGGGCCTGATGGGCTTCATCCCAGAATTCTAAAAGAACTAAGGGTAGAACTAGTGACACCACTGACTACCCCTTTTAACAAATCATGGGAGGATGGGGTGGTACCCGAGGACTGGAGGAGGGCAGATGTGATTCCCCTTCACAAAAGTGGGAGCAAGGCAGAAGCAGGAAACTATAGACCTGTTAGTTTAACCTCAGTGATAAGGAAAATGATGGAATCACTTCTAAAGCAAAGAATTGTCGAGTATCTAGAGGCCAGAGGGGCACAGGACCCTAGGCAGCATGGATTCACAGTGGGAAGGTCATGCCAGACGAATCTGATAGATTTCTTTGACTGGGTGACCAAAGTAGTAGATCAGGGAGGGGCTGTGGACATGGCCTACCTAGACTTTAGCAAGGCATTTGACACAGTCCCACATAAAAGATTAATATACAAGTTAGCCAGCCTGGGAGTGGGTCCCAAGATGACAGCCTGGGTAAAGAATTGGCTGGAGAATAGGACACAGAGAGTAATAGTAAATGGAGTCCACTCAGAAGAAAGGAGGGTTACTAGTGGGGTACCGCAGGGTTCAGTATTAGATCGTCCTCAATGTCTTTATGGGGTTACATTGCAGAAGGACTGAAGGAAAGAGGTGTCTCTTGCAGATGACACTAAGATCTGCAACAGAGTTGATGCACAGGGTGGGGTGGAAAGGATGAGAAGGGACTTGGCAAGGTTAGAGGAATGGTCAAATGTATGGCAGCTTAGATTCAATGCTAAGAAGTGCAAGGTAATGCACCTGGGAAACAAAATCCCAGGGGAAGAGTACACAATGGGGGGTGAGATACTAACAACAACAAAAATGGAAAGGGACCTGGGGGTAGTCATATCAGATGACCTAAAGATGGGCAAGCAATGTGAGAGGGCAGCAAGGAGGGCTGGGGGGATACTGGGATGCATAGGGAGAGGCATCACCATTAGAAAACAGGAAGTTATTATCCCTCTGTACAGACAGCTGGTGAGTCCACATCTGGAGTACTGTGTGCAGTTCTGGAGACCCAATCTCCGCAAAGACAGACAGGATGGAAGCTGTCCAGAGGAGGGCAACTAAAATGGTGCAGAGTCTGCACCGGAAGACAAATGAAGAGAGACTCTAAGGAGCTTAATATGTATAGCCTCGAGGAAAGGAGAGAGGGGGGACATGATAGAAACTTCAAGTACCTCAAGGAATCAACAAAGTCCAAGAGGGTAGCATCTTTCAAAAAGAGGTGTCAAGAACAAGAGGGCACAATTTGAAGATAGAGGGGGTGCTCAGAGGTAATTTAAGGAAGTATTTTTTCACAGAGAGGTTGTGGATGCATGGAACGGCTTCTGAGGAGGTTGTGGAGTCAACATCAGTGGTGGAATTCAAGCATGCATGGGATAGTCATAAGGCAATTCTGGGGGGTTGGGATAGGAAGAAGTAGGCTGCTGGTTAACTAGGATCTGCAGCTTATCCAGTAGGTAGGGAAATGGGCAGACTGGGTGGACCAGGCGGTCCTTATCTGCTGTCAAATTCTATGTTTCTATGTTCTAGCGGCTGTTGTTGTGTGTCCATAGGTTTTAAAGGAATACACTTGGAACCACTTTTGGTATAATTATAATGTAGTAAATCAAATCATAGTAAAGTAGTATAGCCTAGAGGTTAGAGCATTAAGCTTTGATCCTGGAGACCCAGCAGACCTGGGTTTGAATCACACAAACACCACTTGCATACTGTGTGAACCTGAGCAATTCATTTAATCTCTGTCTGCTTCTGGGTCACACCTGGAAATGATCTTTGGTTCAAGATGCCATTCCCTGCCAAAAATCCTAAAATAAAAAAAAAATACAAATAGAAACAGATTGAATGCAATTAAGAACAATAGTTTGAAATATGTTCTTTTAGTTAAAAGAAGAATAAGAAAAAATGCATTTATGTGGTGATTTTCATACACATTGTATCCCAAAGTGCTTTACAAGCAATTAGAGACTAGTAGCAAAGTAACTGTAAACATGTTGACAAAGCCATTTTGCACAGCAACACACACAAGCAGTCTTGGACAGTTGCCTGACCATTGTTCTTCTAAGAATTAATATTCACCATTGATTCCCACTTTTGGGTCTGGAGCCAGAGGCAGGAGGGAGCCGACATCAGCTACTGATGGTGCTTGTACACCTCATGTGGTGCTGCACATGCCAGCCAACAACTGTCACTGGCTCCTTCATGCATGTCAGTTCTGTTCTTCCTGCTGTCAAGTACACACTGTGGGAGCAACAGCACCTCAGTTCATTGACCATCATCAAATTACTTCTGTGTCACTACAAGTTTGTTTATTCGTGGTGCCTGCTCTCTTCGTTATGTTTGCTTACTGCAACGTTGAAACCCAAGAAAGGGAAGAAGGGAGCCAAGAAGTTCAAAAATGTCTTGCAGCCTCCCATCATGCATTGTTGCCCCTGTGGGAAGCCTATCACTGCGACGGACCTGCATCAACATCTGTTGGACCATCCATCTTTTGAAAAGAGCCAAGGCAGGTCCGAGTATGATGCCTGCTCCTCCATAGACTTCTGAATCATCGTCTGATCCCCCCTTTTGGAGGCAGTCATGAGGCCAAGGTATGGTCTCTGGGCCTTTTCCATGGGCCCCTTCCCTGCACCTCTGGTGTTGAGGAAGCACAGAGTCCTCCCTGACCTCACCTTGCTGAGGTTTCAGAGGCCCTGTGGGGTCGGTCTGCTGGACAGCTGACTCCTTCCAGGTGGCTGACTGTGCATCCCTTCCAGTGTGTCTATCCTGGACAGCAGGCATCCCCAGTGGAGAAGCTGAAGCTATATGCTCAGTCTTCCCCAGTGGAAACTGCAGTGCCATGGCCTGGTGCCGCCCTAGCTTCTGGAACCTCTTGTGGTGCTGTTGAACAGGGTGATGCTGGTTATGACATTGGGTGTCCTCCTGGCACCATTTACAGTGTCAGAAGAGGGACCAACACCAGGGCCATGCAGCATTAACTTGCTGAGATGGTGGTGGTCTCGTCCCCTTACAGTCTTAGTGGCTCTGGGGGGAGGGATGATGACGCCTCTTGTGACAGATGCAGTACCGGCCATAGTATTGGACCAGGCCCGATACCAGGTGCAGTGCTAGCACTGGTGTCACTCCTCTGATCTTCCCTAGTTCTGGTGCTGTTTGCAGCACTGGACTGAGTCCTGAAGCAGCTCACACCACTTGGGGTGGAGATGGCCCTGGGGCCAGCACTGAACCCAGTGTCAGGCCTGGTATTGAGGACAGTGCTGGTCATGGCATTGGGGAGGAACCCATGTGCCAAACCCGTCACTGTTGAGAACTGGAGCTGCTCTGATGGGATTGTATGGTTACACGCTCTTCACCTGGGGGAATCCCCTCCCATAGACACCTGGGTCATTCCTCTTTCATTAGTCAGCCCTGTTCGGGCAGTCTTGCCAGACCCTCCCCTCAGATGAGGCCCCCTGCATATCTCTGCAGCCCAGACAGAGACCCAGGAGTCCCTGACTCCCATTTCCCTAATGGCACTCTGACACCTTTAACTGAGCTTCCAGGGATCATGGTCCCTCTGGGGTCACTTGCCTGGACTCAGTACAGAGGATGTCTGGTGCATTACGCCAGTACCATAGACATGCCAACAGGGTTCGGTTTAAACCTATTCCCCACTCTATGGCCAGTGCCTCCTCTCCATCAACATCTTCCTCCAGGGACGTGGAATCTTCCTTGCACATGTCATCAGACTCTGAGTATTCCTTGTACCAGAGATTCCTGGTGAACATGTTGCAGGTGCTGGATGTGGGCTGCTCTACCAGTCACAGTCCCGTGTCCTTGCAGCCGGAACTCCGAGGAGATCTCAGTGGTGACTCCTCAGTCATTCCTCCCTGGCCTAGAGCCTTGGAAGACTCCTCAAAGACAGTCTGAAGAGGTCCTTTCTTTTGCTCTCTAGCCCTCAGGGATGTCCAGCTTTTGTACTGTGCACCCACAGTTGCTGCAGGGGGCTGTACCTCAACCCACCTCAGAGACTGAGGTCTTTCAGACTCTGACGGGGCCTAAACGCCCTGTATGTGATTGACCTCCTGAGGATGACACCATAGGAAGAAAGGTTTTCATCTCAGCCCACAACATGATGAGCATTGTGGCACATCAGGCATACCAGGCAGCCTTTAACAGGCACCTCTGGGTGCAACTAAGTCAGCTTCTTGCTGCCTTTCCACCTGGTGAGTTAGGTAAGTCATTTGCCTTTCTGCCAAGGACCTGGAGTTGATGAGGCAACAGTCAATGGCATTGTAAGATGCCAATGAGGTGGCATCCTGGCTGGTAGGAACTTAAGTCTGCATCGGGCGAATGGCATAGCTTCGCCTCTCAAGACTGGTATCTCTGGTCTGGCATAAGATGCTTTACTTAGAAACATAGAAACATAGACTTTGACGGCAGATAAGGACCGCTTGGCCCATCTAGTCTGCCCATTTCCCTACCTACAGGATAGGCCGCTGTTTCAAGGGGCTCATTTCTTCTCCTGCAAGGTCAAGCAAGAGATGTCAGGGCATCTTCCTGTTCCTGTGCCACAGAAGCCTCTGCCTGGCCTATAGCAGTATCGTGTTTCATCAGTCCTGCAAGGTGCCCAGCCCTCAGGTGTTCTTCCTCACAAAGAGATGTCTGGAGAGTTCTTAACTTCAGGGTGAGTCAACTGCTCCCTAACATTAGGAAAGCTTGGCACTCAGGCCCATATTATGAGAATCAATGGTGAAGATTGATTCCTGGAAGATATGACAATTATGTACCGTAATCGTTGATCATCCAGAATATCTTTACTCGATCCACCCACCATCCCCTCTCAGGCAGAGCCAGGGCCTCTGGGCAGCTCACCCTGTGGGTGATGGCACCTTTTTTATGTTGGCTTTCACTTGAGCAGCCAACATATTGCGGTAGTAGCAGATTTGGAGGTGCGGTCACTGTTGGGCGAATGCAGGGCACACATCAGAAGGTGCATCCCTCATTCCCCGATCAGGCAGCAGGAGGCACTGACTTCATGCATGCCTAATGTGGCCATCACAACAAAGAAAAGGTCTGCTGCAATGAGAGCAAAGCTCTCATGCAGCATGACCATTACATGCCTCCCTTGGTGCAGGCAACATGGTGGCAGTGACTGCCGCCGCTGCTGCCTGTCACAATGCCGATGGGGGAGCCCAATCCCCATCAGCATAATGTGTCCCCCCCTATTTGTTGATTGCCAGGGAGTGCCTAATACCCTCATCATCATGCACCCTCCCCCATTTGTTATAGGTCCAACAGGGGTGCCTAATCCCCCATTGCTAAAGCACCCCCCATCCACAACATTGAGGTGGCATGCTGGGAGCCCAGCCCAGCATGCCAAATCCCACCTGAAAATGAAAATGAAAACTGTCCTGTGACGTCGTTTTTTTTTTTTTTTTTTAAACCCTGTAAAACAAAACGGTCCTCGCAGTCTCCCTGCCCCCACAACCTGCACCCACCCACTGGGCACCCTGCCTCCCTACACCCCTCACCCCATACTTTCGTCCAGAGTCTGGCACGATGATCTTCAGTGGACCGGGAACACGTCTGCACTCTTCAGAGCCGACCGTGAACTGAAGAAATGCCGGTAAGCTGTACAATGGAATAAATAGTTTTTTTTCAACTTGAATGACTTTTGATGCTTATCTCCGGCATTTTTTCAAATTTTGGCACCAAAGTTTCAACATGGGGTTTTTGGGACACCTCTACATGAATTCTGGCACTGTCATGGCATTAATCGGTCCTGAAGGGTGATTTTATGTCACTGCGTGGAATCACCTTGCACTGGATTAACGCCACAAATGTGTGCCAGAATTCATGAGGTGGGCCTCAAAAAGCCTATGTTGCAAATTCGTGTGAAAAATAAAAATTACTGTTTTACGAGCGCTGCTATGAGTTTCCAAGCACGCTTATAACTTCTTGAATTTGCAATATTTTGACGCTAGATTTTCAACACTGGCATTTTTCCACACCTCCTTGTGAACAGTACAGCTGTCATTTTTCACATCCTAGCCGAAATGTGTTTTCACACTCTCGGCGCAGAATAGCGTGGTCATGGGGGACCACGTGATGCAAGCTACCGGATAGTCGCCCCTCAGTACAGCTCCAGCCTCCCATCTCTTTAAAAACGCTATCTGATATATTTTCTCGGTCTCAAACCCCGCTGGTTTGAGTCATTCTGGTTTCCTACTACTTGTGCTCTTGCTGGGTGATTTTGAGTGAGAATGGATGTCTACATGAAAAAGCAACAGCAGAAACACACCCCGCCAGTTACTCCATAGAAGGCCCCAAAAAAATCCCAGGCCTCGAGTGGAGCGGAGAAAGTGGACGCCTTGAATCAAGATGCGGATCAGGAGCCGCTCACATTGTGTAAATTCCTGGAAGAGTTTAAACCATTCCGGGATGAGATTAAAGAAATGGCATCAAAAATCAAGTCGCTTATGAGAAAGCTGGAAGAGGTTACCCTCGTTACCACAGACAACTCGACCAGGATCTCCGCTTTAGAGAAGCAAGTGGAAAGGTTTGATCCTGGGATGGCAGCCATGCACCAGAAATTGTCCTGATTTGAAGCTAAACTTGAAGACCTCGAAGGTCGCAGCCGGAGATACAATGTGGTGATCCTCAGGCTACCGGAGGGAGAAGAGGGTCAGAATACAATTGCTTTTGCCCAGAAGCTGGTGGAGAAGATCGCTGACCCTTCTCCCTTCGGGGCCAAATATATTATTGAGAAAGCCCACAGATCTCTAAGACGAAGCCCCCTCCTGGAGCAATGCCCTGTCCTATAATATGCTGATTTTTAAACTTTTTAGAGCTGCAACACTTTCTGTATAAAGTAAGAGAACTCCAGGAAGTCCGTTGGGAGCAAGCCAAGCTCAGGATAGCACAAGATATACTGGGCTCGGTCTGTTTGAAACACGCTGCATTTCACCCAGTAGTCTCAAAAATCATTGCTGCTGGACTTAAATTTCATATGGGATACCTGGCTAGGCTACAGGTACAGGTGGCCAGTTCCTGGGCTACTTATGAGGATGCTGAGGTGGCATTCACTGGTTGGAAAGTGTCCCTGCCAGATCTCTTTAGAGATACATGAGAGGCCTCTGGATTTCCTGACAAGAAGAGCACTGGTGTGAGAAGTGTGGGCAACTATTTGAGGGAATCTTTGGGGAGGAACGCTGTTAAATAAAGTTGGACTCTCATTTAAGCCCGATTAGAGGGCAGAAGGGACCTTTATATTATAGCAATCCAATTGTGGATAGATATTGATGTTTGTTTTGCCTGGGACTGGGGTTCCATTTAATTAAGGTGTTTATTATTAGATTTCTGCATTTGGGGAGAGTAATTCCAACATCAGCTCTATTTAATCCCCCCTCCTCTTGAGGAAGTTTGGGCCTGGTAAAGGTCTATGGCTATACCGCGCAGGGTATAAACACCTATAACTTGGGGAAATTGAATTATAGGGGCAGCGATGTTCTTCCCTTGTAAAGTATTAGTGTGCATTTCTGTGCTGGTAACACAGGAGGGAGCTTGTGTTCTTTGCAATAAGGGTTAGCGGTCTTAAGGACCTGAGATAGGGTGAGTTTCCTGGTGCAAGGGCATTATAATCAGAAGGGGAGTAGCGGGACCTGTCTCTCTGGGGCCAGAGAGTTTATGGAGAGTATGGCCCATATGGTAGATTGAATGCATCGCTGCGGTTTGGTCTCTCGATTTCCCACTGTGCGGTGCCTCCTTTCAACAAGCAAAGCACATGTGTTAGCAAGCTTTTGATGTTTTTAGCGGAGATGCCTTGCTAACACAGGGTCACTCCCAATGCCTTTCAGAGGGGGATAGACAGGCGACAGAATGGGTCGTTACTGCAATACTATATATTCTTCTCCCCTCTTTGCTATTAAAAAGGGATGGATATAAACCTAATCAGGGTTTGGGGATGGATAGTCGGGGGCTGGGGAGGAGAAAACAGAGTGTTGCTGAACGTTGCTAGCGTATAATAGGGGTTAGGAGGGGGTTTACGGATAATTTTCTGGGTTTGTTGATGCTTTGGTCTGTTTGTTGGTTACTTGAGTGGGAGGGGAGGGATAGTTGGGTTAGAGAGGGGAGGGTGGAGTGGTGGGAGATTGGCACAGCAGTTTCAGGGGAATAGAGTTACCTGGTTTACGGTTGCAGTATCTGCATTATGTTTTTATCTGGATCCATACTTGACATTATAGATGGCTCAGAATATTAATATTGCTACATGGAATGTGAAGAGGATTAGGAAAAAACTTAAACAATATCAGGTACTCAAGCACCTGAGTTTGTTGCGTGCCCAGATATTTTTACAAGAATCTCACTTAGTAGATTCCGAAGTATTACAACTTCGGAGGCAACAGGTTGGTCAGGTTTTCTATGCCTCAGGGGCGACCAACAGTTGTGGGGTCATGATACTGATTAATAGAGACATTCCATTTGTTCCTTCTCAGGTTTTCAAGGATGCTGATGGCAGGTACATCTTAGTTCAGGGTACTACTTGGACCATGCCGTTAGTGCTTGCCAGCATTTATGGACCAAATACAGACGATCCCACTTTTTTTATGAAACTGATCTCCATGATTCTTCCCATACTTCCTATTCCTATTATTTTAGGGGGTGACTTTAATTTAGTTTCTGACCCTAACATTGACAGATCGAGCACTGGGTCGAGGGGACTGTCCCCTGGGCATAGGGCCTTTAAGGAAATGATGGACCAATGCGGGTTGTGTGACGTCTGGCGAGTTATACATCCCAACACCAGGGAATATACTTTCAGTTCGCCAGTTCACGGCACGCAGTCTCGCATTGGCTATCTGTTAGTTTCTCATGTGCTCTTGCCAGGAGTATTGTCTGCCTTGATCCAGCCGGGACCCATATCGGACCACTCTCTGGTGTTGTGTAATCTGGCTTTTCTTAACATTCCCAAGAAAGAGACCAGATGGAAATTAAACGAACAATTATTAAAAGATGAAAAGTATCATGGATTGGTGAAGGATCAGATAGACTTAACCCAATAGATAGTACAAAGCCAGACATTTTGTGGGGAGCCTTTAAGGCCTATATAAGGGTCATTCTCATTAGTCTAGCTACAAAGAGGAAGAGGGCACAGGAAACGGAGTTATTGTCTTTATTGACTCAAACACGGGAATTAGAAACTATACAGTCAAATAAAATTTCTCAAGAGGAGTCACAGAAATTATTAGTATATAAGGATAGATATTTAGGATTGCTAAGAGAGAAAGCAGAGTTGGCTATTATTCATACTAAGGCCAGTTTTACAGATCAAGGAGAAAAAGCGGGGGCGCTTACTGGCTTTACGCTTAAAGCAACAAGAATCAGCAAGATTTATACCCCCAATAAGGTCACAGTCAGATAGGATCCTGAGAGTATCCCCCTCAGAGATAGTCCAGGAATTTGCTACATTTTATGAGCAATTATACAGGGCTATGGACAGCCCTCTGCCCATAGAAGAGCTAGAGAAGTATCTCAAGGAAGCTCATCTTCCCTTACTATCTAACCCCCAAAAGAAATTTGTATCTTCCCCCTCCATCACAGGAAGAAATAGCAACCATTATAAAGGATTTGCCTTTGGATAAAGTCCTGGGACTGGATGGGTTTTCAACTTTATTTTATAAAGTTTTCAGAGATCAATTACTACCTGTGTTGTATCGTCTCTATCTCCATATTCTTTCCGGAAAGGCGGCAGACACACATTTGTTTGAAGCTCTGATAGTTTTGTTACCTAAACCGGACAAGGACCCAAAGTTGGTTCAGAGCTATAGATCAATATCTTTGTTGAATCAAGATGTCAAAATTCTTTCGAAGATATTGGCAGCTAGAATAACCCTGGTTCTTCCAGATCTGATCAGTATGTCTCAGGTGGGGTTTATGAGGGGACGCGCATCCTCGGATCACCTGCGTACCCTCTCGCATGTCTTCTCGGAGTCCAGGGATGCTATCTTCCCTGTGGGACTGGTCTCCCTGGACGCCGAGAAGGCATTTGATCGGGTTAATTGGAATTTTTTATTTCAAGTTCTCAAGGCATTTGGATTCCCTTCCATGTTCATAGATTGGATCAGGGCAATTTACCAGTCTCCCTCGGCGAGGATTTCAGGGAATGGGGCCTTCTCAAAGTCCTTCACGTTGCGGTCAGGTACAAGACAGGGATGCCCCCTCTCTCCATTACTTTTCAGTCTTTACCTGGAACCCTTATTCAATATATTCTCAACAATAAAGGAATATAAGGTATTCCCATTAGGAATAAGGTAGTGAAAATAACAGCATACGCTGACGATCTCCTTTTACATTTGGCTAATCTGGTAACATCTATTCTGAACATGCTAAGAGAGGTTAACAAATTTAGTAGTTTTTCAAATTATAAGTTAAATCCCAGTAAGACATCTTTTTCCCCTCTTAACCATAAGGTTTTCAAGACTGATATTATCTCTCTGGGATTATGCTGGTCACCCCAGGTTATTAAGTATTTAGGCATAAAGTTAATGCGTAATACTTCCTTGTGGTTTAAAGAGAATCTGGAGCCTCTTTCTCAGGCAATTACACAAGACCTAGAGAGATGGGACAAGCTTCTGATATCTCTATGGGGTCGCGTTAATATCATTAAGATGAATGTATTCCCCCGTTTATTTTATCCCCTGTCACATCTTAACTCATTTGTCCCTTTATCTTGGTTTCAGAAAATGCATAAACTCTTTATCAAGTTTATATGGTCTAATAAGACTTCTAGGTTGGCATACCACAAGTTAGCTGCACCCAAAAACGAGGGGGGACTGCAGATTCCTTATTTGCCAATTTATTACTGGGCTAGCCATCTGGCTAAGTACCTGAGATGGGTAAGGCCGGGCCCGGAAAACTTGAGACCGGCTTGGCTTAATATTGAACTAGACTTTATCCAATCTATGAACATGGACCCCTCGACCATGCTTTATCTTAAAATTTCTCATTTACAGAATGTTAATAAATATCCCACCATCATGACCTCAATAAGAGTTCACTCGTAACTGTGCTCTTTTCTGAGATATAATCAAAGTAAAGATCTCACCCAATCTATCTAGAATTCCCTGGTCTTTACCATAAATAAGCATAAAATTTCCCATCTATGGTTGCCTCAGTTAGGAGATGGGATAGTCTCCTCATTTTTGGATGAGACTGGGGCTTGGCTCTCATTCCCTGAGTTTATCAATAAATTCAATATTCCGGGTTCTCAGGTCTTTAGGGTAATCCAACTGAGGCACTTGTTAATCACGGTTCTTGGTACTGTTCCGCCCCGCCCAGCAGCCTTTGCATTGGTATCTGAACTCTCCTCTCTTCTTGACTCCTCAGGTGTGATCTCTAAGATATATCAAGTGCTGTACCAATGGCAGTTTGGGTGCGGTAATGGCCCCACCACCTTTTGGATTTCATTTTTTCCCCAATATACTTTTAATTGGCCAGCTCTCTGGATGTATTGTCATAAATATGTATCCCAAGATAGATTACATCTTATGCAATTTCACATCCTACATAATTTGTATTATACTCCAATCAAACTGGCAAAATGGGGCCTTCTCAATACTGATAGGTGCAATAGGTGTTCCCAGGATGCGGGATCACTCCTTCACTTATTTTGGTCATGTCCCCGGATAGCTTCATTATGGGAGCTTATAAAAGCTAACCTGGATCCTTTATTGGGATTACAGGACTATTTTACACCTGACATCTGCCTGCTGGGAGATTTGTGTTCCATCAATGTCAGAATCCGGAGATTTCATACATTTCACGGTTGCACTTTCGGTTAAAAAAATTATTCTTGGGCATTGGAAAGAAGGGACCTGTCCAACATACCAGGAGTGGATCCATGAGATCCTAGTAAATCTTCACACAGAGAAGGCTATTGCTAGCCTCCAAAATAGGTTACACAGGTATAAGGTTATTTGGGACCCCCTTCACACTCTAATTATGATGACTATGGAATAATGTGTGGTTGATGTTATTAACTTATTCATCTTTGGTTAATGCAGTTAGCTTGTTATAACAGTATAAGAATGGACTGCTGTGCCGGGGTAGGGAGGGTTTGGGGGCAGTACGGGTTTGTTCTATAAATCTCTTGTTTAAATGATTATTACTGCCTCCTGTATTGTGGAAAATGTGGTGAATAAAGTTTGAATTGAAAAAAAAGAATAGCATGGTCACTGTGGGAATTCAATGTTCGGGACAGATTACGAAAATGACAGTGGCACTGTTCATGAGCAGAGGTTCTAAAATGCCTATGTTGAAAATTTGGTGATGATACTCCATAAAATGACTGTGTTACGAGTGTGTGTTGCACAGTTTGCACGCATGCTCGTAACTTCACGAATTTATAATATTTTCACTCCAGATTTCCAACATTGCCATTGTTCTGCACCTCCTTATGAACTGTATAGCTGTCATTTTTCACCTCCTGGCCAAAATGTGTTTTCGCACTTCCAGCGCAAAATAGAGCAGTCACTGTGAGAAATTAGTGTTCGAGACATATTATGAAAATGACAGTGATGCTGTTCATTAGCAGAGGTCCTAAAATGCCTATGTTGAAAATTTGGTGATGAAAGTCCATAAAATGAGTGTTTTCCAAGTGTGCATTGCACAGTTTGCATGCACGCTCGTAACTTCGTGAATTTGTAATATGTTCACCCCAGATTTTCAAAATTGGCATTTTTCCACACCTCCTTATGAACAGTACAGCTGTCATTTTACATATCCTGGCTGAAATGTATTTTCGCATGTCTGGTGCAGAAGTGCATGATCGCTGTGTGAAATCAGTTTTTGGGACAGTGTGAGGAAATGACGTTGACACTGTTCATGAGCAGAGGTCCTAAAATGCCTATGTTGAAAATTTGCTGCCGAAAGTTAATAAAATGACTGTGTTGCAAGCATGCATTATGCAGTTTCCACGCACTCTTGTAACTTCACAAATTTGCAATATTTTCATGCCAGATTTTCAACACTGTCATTTTTTCACACCTCCTTATCAACAGTACAGCTGTCATTTTTCACATCCTGCCCAAAATGTGTTTCCACACCTGTGGCCCACAATGGTGTGGTTGCTGTGGGAAATCAACTTTTCGGACTGATTAACAAAATCACAGCATCACTGTTCATGAGGAGAGGTCCCAAAATGCCTATGTTAAAAATGTAGCTAACAAGCTCCCACAAATAATTGGATTACGGCCGTGTGTTGTGCAGTTTCTATGCATGCTAATGACTTCAACAATTTTTCATATTTTTGCTCCAGATTTTCAATGTTGCCATTTTTTACGCTTCCTCATGAACAATACAGTTGCCATTCTCCACATCCTGCCCAAAATGTGTTTTCGTCCCTGTGTCACCAAATGGCATAGCCGCTGTGCAAAACCACCTTTCAGCTCACAAACTGATTATGTCACTTCTCGTGAGGTGGCCTCACAAACAGCCCATGTTGAAAATCTGGAGTGAAAATACCACTGCACCCCTACAGTGTTAGGGTTACCAACTGTAGCACCCCGCCCAGTACAGACCGATAGGTGCTAGGGCTGTGACTTGGGATCACCGGATGTAATGCTCATGCCATTGCACCCCCAACCCCACCCTGCAGCCAATGACAGGCATCGTGGTGTGCCTTTCACTGTTCAGCCACAAAATTCACCCCATTCTCCTATACTGCACCCACGTCAGCATATTTCCTTGTGGAATGGAGTAAGTATAATGCCCAAAGACCCCAAAGCACACCACAACACTTGTCAGTGTCTACATGGTAGGGTGAAGTACAATGGCATGAGTGTTATAGCTGATGACCCAAAGACACACCCCAATGCCTGTCACTCTCTACAGGGTGAGGGTGGGGTTGGCATCACTTCAATACTTCACTGACATTCCTATTATGCATCTCTACCTCTGGCACTACCAAAGCCAATGCCAGTGAGACAACATTCAGCATTGACAAATGCTTGTTTTAAAATCTGGTGAGCATCTCCTCTGCAATAGCCCTTATAGGGGTTATTTTTATTTATCAAAATAATAGAAAAAAGAACTGAGCACCTCAGTGCCAACTCTCACAAAAATAAACCATAGGGGAGGGAGTTCAGGGCCCTCTTGGCACCCCCCCAAAAAATATTTTTTGTATGTGAGTGAGAAAGGTAGCCTCTTCCCTCCACTTTTCTTTCTTGTCCTCTTTCTCCTTGCCTGGGGTGTATCCCTTCTGTGGGTATATCCCTGTTAGTTGCTAAGTGCTACCTGTTACCTGAGTACTATCCAATCTAACTCCATCGAGCAGCTGCTCTGTGTGTGGAGGGTTCAGTGCACTTTGCTTGGGTCAATACACTAGCTGCATATAGTCTACATCCCTGTGGTTGCAGGGAGAAGCAGGTCATGTTTCTAATCCCTTATCCATGTTAGAATTTTTTGCTTGGTGTATCCTTTGTTACTTCTCTCTGTGTTTCTGGGCCTTTGCTAACTCCCCTTGGAGGATGCCAGAAGAGATGAGCATATCCTGACTCCCTGGGACTGCTCAGTCCTGCAACTCCAGTACTCCTAATCCCTACTTTTCTTCTACCAGTCACATGGAGAAGAGGGACATGGGTTTTCTTTCAAGTTCACACAATTTGTATCTGGTAGCACAGAGTTATTCTCTTTTGGGAGTCCAGATGTCATTTTCCAATTTCTGGAACATTTACCATCTCATTTGCAAAGGGGGGAGGTCCCAGTTTTAGACTTCCCCCTTTGTTGCATCTGTGACGGCCATTAGCTCAGGGCTGCAGCTCTATCTTTTTCTTTGTCACTATCCACCTTTGGTTAGGCTAGTAGCATGAGACTGTATGTCTTTTAGACCCAACTTCCCTTGTGCCACCTGGTGGGCCCAACCCTTGGGTACTAAGTTGGTAGTCAGGTTTTATGTTGTTTATTTTACTTCCCATATCCTTTTCTTATCCCTTTGGGCTAGAAAGTATCTAGTCCTCTCTGTTACTGTCTGCAGTTTGTTTCTTCCCTGGCAAACAGAACTCAGGTGTGTTAGGGAGTTGGCAATGGTTATTGGCTGGCGTATGTGGCACCACATGAGGTGTGCAGGTGCTGTCAGTAGCCGATGTCAGCTCCCTACTGCAAAGCAGTTTGTTCCTATAGGGTCCTAGTGCCTCTGGTCCTAGAGCCATAAGTGTGAATCAATGGTGAAGATATTCTGGAAGATCAACAATTGTGGTAAGTACGTAATTTTCACTTTTTTTTTTTTTGGTTTTTGCAGTTAATCTTTTTATTGTAATCATTGTTATTATACATACAAATGCACTATGTCCTCCAATATACACTTACATAAATTCTTAATGGAAAACAAGAAATATCATGTTGTCTGACATATTATACAATGGTAGTAAAGGGGAAAACAAATGTTGAAAAAATAAGACAATTTATGGTTCAAGGGGTAAAAGGAGTAGATACAAACAAGAAATGAGTAGTTGTGATTTTTTTTTTTCCTAGGGGAATGTTTGCCAGATCACCAAGGAAATACCCCTACTCAGCCAGTAGGGGGAATCCTTGGCCATCTGATTCAGGATGGCCAGTATGGACGAACCTCAGGAGGAGATGGACCTGGAGAGTGCAGGAGAGCAGGCCTCCTCTCCTAGCACGAAACTGCAAGAGGCCATAGATGCTGCTTTAGCTGCAGCACATTTGTTGGATTTTGATTCCTCTCAGTCTTCAGACAGAAAATTGGCTGAGAAAGTGACTGGTATGGCTTTGGGCTTGGACTCAGGTACGAAGTCTCCAGAGCAACATAAAGAAATGCTACAGAAAAAAGAAGCCTTGTTAAATGAACTACAGAAACTGGATGCAACTTTAAGTGCTCATTCTATGGAAATGGAAGCTGTCAAAAGCTTTACAATGGCTGTCAGCAAGGCGATGAGTCAGCACAATGCTGACGTGGCAAAGATATCCTTGGACAGTGTTGCAGCAAAACAACAGGAGAAAGTATTGTTAACGACAGAAAGCACACATAACATTATGGTGCCGGAGGTCCCCAAACTAATAAAGAATCTGAAATCAGGTACAGAAACAGGAGTTAAATAATGGAAAAATAAATTAGATATTCAGGCTGGCAGTTCAAACAGTGTCACGGCTGTGTGCCTAAAGCCTGCTACGAATGCAGCTGCCGAGAAAAAAGCACAACACAAAACGCTTGGTTTGGGGCGCGGTCCTCGACAGACAACACTGCAAATACCCCAAAAGAAAACACGGAAAGTACAGAAGGAACAAGAATTTACATTCCCTACAGACAGATATAGATATGGTTGGAGTAAAACTACTGTGGAAATACCAACAAATTCAGACATCAGAACGGATGTTCACCTCAATATGGACAATCCCTCTGAGAAAGAGAACATAGGAGGCTGGAGTTGGTCCCCATTCCAGGCCTTAGAGGATGCTGGCTGGGAACAGACGGTGGACGGACAGTGGATTCCTGATATAACTGACCCAACAACAGATGTAGCAATGTTGGCAAAAACTCCTGAAGCTGTGGCCACCAACATTATGGAAGATATGAGCTCCAACAGACCCTGGGGTAAGATACTACCTGAGACTATTACTGTTCACAATATTAATGAAAATGTTGTTATACACATTACTACTGAAGCAAGTGTTGTTAATGTTGATGAAAGAGTTCCTCAAGAAGAAATTGAGGGACCAGTTAGATTAGGCATATCAGGATAGTCATTGGATAATTGGGGTGGGGTAGAAATCCTATTTTGAAATTATCTGATCTTTTTCAAAACAGAGGGGAACAAGAACCACGCCGGAATGCAATCCAGTTATTGTATAAAGGCAGCTTAGCAGAGCCCCAGAACAGAGTATTTATAGTTAAGCAATGTCTAAAAGGGTCCCTAAAATTCTTCTCATCAGAGATATATGCCCTCATACACCTGGGAAATAACTTTGATATCAGCTTCAAAAATGTATCTGGTCTGGACAGATTTTGGGCACAGTATAATAAGCTTAAGAATACTCCCTTATGGGTGTCTCTTCACGAAGTTCCATTATCTAAGCCAGCTGTTAAAAACATAACAATTATGTTTAAAAACAAGGGAGTGAATATTGAGGATATTCTTTACTGGTTGCGTCAGAGGTGTAAAATTTTAAACAGACCTAGTCCTACACTTGACCATGAGCAGATTTGGGATGGGGGATGGAGGGTTAAGGTAAAGCTGATTACTACTGATGCAAGCCCAGTCCACCTTCCCAGCACCTTTTACTAAGGGAAAGATAGAGGCTCAATTTTCTATGCAGGCCAGCTGAGGTCATGTTTTAAATACGGGGCAAGGACACATTTATGTTCTGCATGTAATACAGTTAAGTGCAGTCAGTGTTTGGAATTCAGTCACTCTGGTAAATGTTTAAACTTGTTTAGGTGTAGTTTATGTGAACAAACAGGTCACTCTCTTACGGTCGCTATCCATGGGCCTCTCATATTCGGGAGGATTGCCCCTCTCACGAAGGACTGATCAACATCGCTCAACAGCTACAAGCAAAAAAAGTGGCAGAGCAAAACGTAGGTAAAGGGGTAGCATTGCAAAGACAAAATGAGCCCCTCAAGGCTCAGGATATTAGGATACCAGAAACTGTTACCCCCAACCCAGTTGATATTTCAGGGCCAGTCTCTACCTAGCCCTCAAATGAGGAATCCCTGCATACCCCTAACCCTTGTACTGTCCCTGAAGAGCCAAATAACATGACAATAGATATGCCTTTCCCCACCTCCAGTAAAAGATGTTTTTAAGACAGTTACTCAAACAAAAATATCTAGGTTGGGGAAAGTGGTGTCTAGAAAAATTGGTGGGCCAGGGAAAGAAGCTAAACCTAGATCTTGGAAAAATGGAAACAAATTTGCAGTTTTACTCTCAGAAGACAGAGATTCTGAGGGAGAAGGAACTGATTATTCCTCAGTCATCTCTTACACAGATACAGAAGAATGAGGGGACTCAGATTCTATAACGAAATGAACTAGGCAGAGGCAAAAGACGCAACTCCCATGACATTTTTGAGTTATGAGACATTCTTTTAATTTACCAGAACAACTCTCTATTACATATATAAATGTCAGTAGTATAAAGGGAGATACAAAATTAGCAAGTACAATGCTAACCCTCCAAGCAAATGCTAGTGACATAACCTGTATACTGGATACTAGATTGAAAACAAATGGTGAACCATTGAGAGCCTCTTGGGCTTGGGCCTGGGCTTTGGGGCCCTCTTTCTGGTCTACAGGTATGGGGTTGAGTGATGGGGTAGGGTTTCTTTTGGCCAACCCAAATCTTATTGTTACCAGATTAGTACCTTTTATTGGACCAACATGGATGTTACAGAAAAGAACAAAGTGCTTTAGCTTTCGAACCAACCAGGTCCTTCTTCAGAAGCTTTGTGGCAGTTTTTTCAAATATCCCATACTATTAACACCAGATTATATAGAAAAAGCAGAAATAATTCTCATTGGTTTAACATATACATTTAAAACATAATAGAAGATTACGTCAGAGAAGCTAATTAACACCAGTATGCCTTAAACTGAGGAGCCTCAGAAGGGCAAAGGTTATCAAGAATTCCTATACAGCAGAGAGTTCTTGTCACATAAATTTTAAAATGTCTCAGTATGCCAAGAAAGCATTCTAGTGATAAAAAGTCTTGGAGTGGCATTCTCCCTAATACATGTAAGATGAGCTTACAACTTACATTCCAATTGTCCTGGTATATTAAAGGACAGATAATGAGAGACAAAATCCTGAAATTAGGTATAACTGCAAGTTGAAATCAAGCCTCAAATTAACCTACACATATAAACATGATGCATGAAAGTATCACTTGTAAGTGTAAGTGCAAAAAAAAAAAAAAAAAAAAATCCTTGTCAAGGACCCCCAAGAAAACGAGACCATGAGCCTGATAAATGCAGATTTCAACACAGAGTCTGTGTATAACAAAAATGCACAGAATCAGTCTAAGCAATCTAAATGAAAACCCAAAGGAATTACACCTTTAATGACCCCCCCAAGTAAATGAGATATGCATCTTAATATGAGCAGTTGAAAATGTGACAGTGTGAAATCCACCCACTGACAACTAATAGAAGGAAATAAATGCACACTATATGTGAAAACTAAGTGTTCTAGCCACATAACAACTGCCCCATGCCACGCTCCACCCACACATGTGTGTACATACACCATACCACACCCCATACACACACACACACACACCCTGACACCCACACAACCACAACACACAACAAATATAGCAAACACATTCTGCACACACCACACACCACACCACGACAACAAACAAAACCCACATACACACCATACCACAACACATAAAACACAACACACACCAAACACACACATACATACATCAGTATACACACACACACACATTCAAACGCACTCACCACAGTGTTAGGTGAAAAGTAAACAATGTAGATAACCATAAACTTACAAAATCAAAGGCCCGCTGAAGAACTAAACTGTTTATGTCCATCTTTTAAAGTAAAGGTCTGTGTAAGTTTAAGTGGAATAATGTGTCATGTACCCAACATCAATGTTCAATCCATCCGCCACCATATTGAGAAGTAAAATAAGTCTAATTTCAGAAGCCCGCCTCTGTTAGTGCATTGTTGAAATGTCCTTTAAGACCATCACAGAGACATATCTGAGATTGAGTGGTCATCCTGGGAGAAGTGCCGGGCTACTGGTTTCTCAATCATCTTGTGATTAATAGAATGTCTGTGTGAATTCATTCTAGTGCGGAGTTGTTGGTTTGTTCCCCCACATAACCTGTGCAGTGGACATTTCTTGCATTGGATAAAATAGACCACATTACTTGATGTACATGTATAATTCCCTGTATCCTGAATAGTCTGTTTTGTGATGTAACCACACAGTCTGAAGTGGAAATGAGGTTACATGTCTTACATGTGCTTGATGACAGGTCGTGTACCATATGATGTCATGGTATTCTGTTCGGTTCAAGTTGACTCTTAATAATCAGGTTGGCTAAATTAGGTGGTTGTTTAAAAGATAGTAGTGGTAGTTCTTGAAAAATACAGTTAAGGGTTTCATCCTCACTAATTATTGGATGGAGATCCTTAGTAATCTTAATGAGGAGTTCAAGGTCAGGATGGTATGTGACTACTAAGGGTATTCTGTTGGTAGTCATCCGTCTCTTATATTGCAGTAGCTGTTCTCTTGGACCTGTGTTGCACGCTCCACTGCTCTGTCAATTTCCCTGATGAGTGTCCCTGCTCAATAAAGGTGTTTTTCAACATCGCCAGATGTGTGTCTCTGTCTTCCTATTTGAACAGAGGCGGTGATACCGAAGTGCTTGACTATATATAACAGATTTCTTTGTGTGGCTCGGGTGATTACTTTTCTTGTGTAAGTATCTTTGTCTGTCTGTTGGTTTCCTGTAAAGACAGGTATGTAGGGCACCATCCTTAATAGTGACAGTGGTATCCAGAAAATGTACACTTGTGGCAGAATATTCTAGGGAAAGCTTTATAGTTGGGTGGAGGTTATTAAGTTCTTGGTGAAAATCTTTAAGTGTGTCAGTGCCCTCTGTCCAAATTATAAACAAATCATCAATGTAACGGAAATAAGCGAGTGGTTTATGTGTACAGTGCCTTAGAAAATCCTCCTCCAAATTCACATAAAAGATTAGCATACTGAGGAGCCATCCTGGTTCCCATTAGCGTTCCCATAGTTTGAACATAATGTTTACCATTAAAGCTGAAGTTGTTATGTGTCAAAATGAATTCAGTGAGTTTACCCACAACTCCAGGGTCAATGTTGGGGTCCACTCTTTGTCATGCAGGTATTTGAGGCAGGCTGAAATGCCATCTGTGTGTGGAATATTAGTGTAGAGGGAGGTTACATCCATCGTGGCTAAAAGGGTATCAGGTGGCAAGTCCTTAAAACCAGAAAGTTTATGTGGAAGTGAGTAGTGTCCTTGATGTAACTATCCCTTGTATAACCAGTGGTTTGAAAATAGTTCTACAAACCCTGATATCCCTCTGTCAGGGTGCCAGTACCAGACTATGGGTCTACCAGGATTACCAGGCTTACGATTTTAGGAAGCATATAGAATGTCCCTGGCTTAGGTTCACTGGGGACGTAGGTCCTTTAGTTTGTCTTGGACATGCTCTGGAAATGTTTTAATTAACTTCTGTAGTTCTGTTTTATATTCTGTAGTTGGGTCACTTCCCAGTACTTTGTAGTAAGTAAGGTCACTTGCTGCGGTTGGCTTCCGTAATGTAATCTTCCGATTCAATATCACCACTGCCGAGCCTTTATCAGCTTTTTTATGACAATGTTATGGTTTGATTTTAGTGTTTGTATAGCCTCCGCTCCAATGGAGAGGTTGTAGCGGCCTGTTTCTGCCTATTAAGAATCTCACCAGTAACTCTCTGGTAAAGCAATTAATGTATTTGTCCAGTTTCTTGTTACGGCCACTTGATGGGGTAAACTCATATGGTTTCTTTTCTTATCCATAGTAGTTTTACTGTTTGTGATTTCTTCCTGTCTGTGATGTCTTCTGCCATGAAAATATTCCTGAGTCTCAATCATGGAAGTATTCTCCATTTCACCACAAAACTGTATTCTGTCCAGTGGTTTAGTTGGGCAGAAATTGAGGCCCTTAGAAAGTACATTTAATTCCCAGTAGTCAGTGTGTGGGTGGACAAATTAACAACTGAAAGGTGCCCATCTGTGTGGCTTAGTTGTTCAGTCACTCTGTTCTGTTCTTCATGGTTGTTAGGAAGTATGGTGTTGAAGGGCATTTAACTTCCTGTTTTTAATGAGCATGGCTTTTCTTAAGGTTCTTGGTAGTTCATGTCTATCATGCAAGATGTCCGTATAGTATCACCAGACATCCTCTCCAGTGTGGTAGCTATTTCATTAAACTGTTTCTTCAAAAATGCTTTTGGCATATGAGCTGTGGATTCTGTGATTTCTCAATTTCTCAGAGGTCCTACGACAAAGTTGTTCAGCATATGTAGAATTATCTGTGTTTCTAGTGGATTCCAAATAGTTAGACCATTAGGGATAATGTTATTCCTTTTGCACTGGGATAAAAGTAGATGTCACTGTCTAGCTGTGCTAGTTTCTTCCTGATGTTATGCAACTGCCATGTCCCATGTGCGAATTTCGCATCTTCCATGATGCAAAAATGTTGTAGGTGCCGATTGGTCCTTTTAAAAACAGATCCAGAAACAAATGATTTGATACCTTTATTGGACCAACATGGATGTTACAGAAAAGAACAAAGTGCTTTAGCTTTCGAACCAACCAGGTCCTTCTTCAGAAGCTTTGTGGCAGTTTTTTCAAATATCCCATACTATTAACACCAGATTATATAGAAAAAGCAGAAATAATTCTCATTGGTTTAACATATACATTTAAAACATAATAGAAGATTACGTCAGAGAAGCTAATTAACACCAGTATGCCTTAAACTTAAACTTAAAGTTACTGGCACCCTGACAGAGGGGATATCAGGGTTTGTAGAAGCTATTTTCAAACCACTGGTTATACAAAGGGATAGTTACATCAAGGACACTACTCACTTCCTACATAAACTTTCTGGTTTTAAGGACTTGCCACCTGATACCCTTTTAGCCACGATGGATGTAACCTCCCTCTACACTAATATTCCACACACAGATGGCATTTCAGCCTGCCTCAAATACCTGCATGACAAAGAATTGGACCCCAACATTGACCCTGGAGTTGTGGGTAAACTCACTGAATTCATTTTGACACATAACAACTTCAGCTTTAATGGTAAACATTATGTTCAAACTATGGGAACTGCAATGGGAACCAGGATGGCTCCTCAGTATGCTAATCTTTTTATGGCAAATTTGGAGGAGGATTTTCTAAGGCACTGTACACATAAACCACTCGCTTATTTCCGTTACATTGATGATTTGTTTATAATTTGGACAGAGGGCACTGACACACTTAAAGATTTTCACCAAGAACTTAATAACCTCCACCCAACTATAAAGCTTTCCCTAGAATATTCTGCCACAAGTGTACATTTTCTGGATACCACTGTCACTATTAAGGATGGTACCCTACATACCTGTCTTTACAGGAAACCAACAGATAGACAGAGATACTTACACAAGAAAAGTAATCACCGAGCCACACAAAGAAATCTGTTATATATAGTCAAGCACTGTATCACCTCTCTGTTCAAATGAGGAAGACAGAGACGCACATCTGGCGATGTTGAAAACACCTTTATTGAGCAGGGACACTCATCCAGGAAATTGACAGAGCAGTGGAACGTGCAACACAGGTCCCAAGAGAACAGCTACTGCAATATAAGGAACGGATGACTACCAACAGAATACCCTTAGTAGTCACATACCATCCTGACCTTGAACTCCTACGTAAGATTACTAAGGATCTCCATCCAATAATTAGTGAGGATGAAACCCTTAACTGTATTTTTCAAGAACTACCACTACTATCTTTTAAACAACCACCTAATTTAGCCAACCTGATTATTAAGAGTCAACTTGAACCGAACAGAATACCATGACATCATATGGTACACGACTCTGTCATCAACGACATGTAAGACATGTAACCTCATTTCCACTTCAGACTGTGTGGTTACATCACAAAACAGACTATTCAGGATACAGGGAATTATACATGTACATCAAGTAATGTGGTCTATTTTATCCAATGCAAGAAATGTCCTCAGACAGGTTATGTGGGGAGACAAGCCAACAACTCCGTGCATTAGAATGAATTCACAGACATTCTATTAATCACAAGATGATTGAGAAACCAGTAGCCCGGCACTTCTCCCAGGATGACCACTCAATCTCAGATATGTCTGTGATGGTCTTAAAAGGACATTTCAACAGTACGCAACAGAGACGGGCTTCTGAAATTAGACTTATTTACTTCTCAATATGGTATGGATGGATTGAACATTGATGTTGGTACATGACATATTATTCCACTTAAACTGACACAGACCTTTACTTTAAAAGATGGACATAAACAGTTTAGTTCTTCAGCGGGCCTTTGATTTTGTAAGTTTATGGTTATCTACATTGTTTACTTTTCACCTTAACACTGTGGTGAGTGCATTTGAGTGTGTGTGTGTGTGTGTATACTGATGTATGTATGTGTGTGTTTGGTGTGTGTTGTGTTTTTATGTGTTGTGGGTATGGTGTGTATGTGGGTCTTGTTTGTTGTGCGTGGTGTGGTGTGGTGTGTGCAGAATGTGTTTGCATATTTGTTGTGTGTTGTGGTTGTGTGGGTGTGGTGTGTGTGTGTGTGTGGGGTGTGGTGTGTGTACACACATATGTGTGGGTGGAGCGTGGCATGGGGCAGTTGTTATGTGGCTAGAACACTTAGTTTTCATATAGTGTGCATTTATTTCCTTCTATTAGTTGTCAGTGGGTGGATTTCACACTGTCACATTTTCAACTGCTCATATTAAGATGCATATCTCATTTACTTGGGGGTCATTAAAGGTGTAATTCCTTGGGTTTCATTTAGATTGCTTAGACTGATTCTGTGCATTTTTGTTATACACAGACTCTGTGTTGAAATCTGCATTTATCAGGCTCATGGTCTCGTTTTCTTGGGGGTCCTTGACAAGGATTTTTTTTTTTTTTTTTGCACTTACACTTACAAGTGATACTTTCATGCATCATGTTTATATGTGTAGGTTAATTTGAGGCTTGATTTCAACTTGCAGTTATACCTAATTTCAGGATTTTGTCTCTCATTATCTGTCCTTTAATATACCAGGACAATTGAAATGTAGTTAAGCTCATCTTACATGTATTAGGAGAATGCCACTCAAGACTTTTTTATCACTAGAATGCTTTCTTGGCATACTGAGACATTTTAAAATTTATGTGACAAGAACTCTGGCTGTAGAGAATTCTTGATAACCTTTGCCCTTCTGAGGCTCCTCAGTTTAAGGCATACTGGTGTTAATTAGCTTCTCTGACGTAATCTTCTATTATGTTTTAAATGTATATGTTAAACCAATGAGAATTATTTCTGCTTTTTCTATATAATCTGGTGTTAATAGTATGGGATATTTGAAAAAACTGCCACAAAGCTTCTGAAGAAGGACCTGGTTGGTTTGAAAGCTAAAGCACTTTGTTCTTTTCTGTAACATCCATGTTGGTCCAATAAAAGGTATCAAATCATTTGTTTCTGGATCTGTTTTTTAAAAGGACCAATACGGCACCTACAACATTTTTTTGTACCAGATTAGTAGACATTTGTCGAAGGAGAACCTTACTACTTGATATTTCGTATCGTAAAGAATACTTTTGTTTAATAGCTATATATGCCCCGCAGACTAAGGCCCTTAGGGAAGCTTTGTTTAGGGATATTCATCCTTTTCTGCATACCTCCCATTTGGTTTTGTGGGTGGGGGATTTTAACTGCAGTTTAAGCCAACAGGATAAGGGATTCCAAACTGCTAAACTTTTTTTGTGATTCCTTGGCACCACAGCAAAATCTGTCAAATGCAGCTTTGAAAGATTCATATAGGAACCTTCATTCTTCAGGGGGTTTCACATTTTTTAAAGGCACACTTAGGACAAGAATAGATTTTATTTTTGTCTCTAATATTTTAAGGGTACATTCCAGTAGGACTTGTGCCTACCAATTCTCAGATCACATGGCTGTACGCTCAAAGGTTACCTGGCAGGATACCCCAAGGTGTAGAAAGGCTAAATGGAGGCTCAATGAATCAATGTTATCAGATGCCAAAACTCAGAGGCTCTGGTTACAAAACAGGACAGCACAACTATCTGTTGCAGAATGTTATGAAGCCCTAACTATATGGTGGGAAGACACAAAAAGATCATGGCAAGAATTATTCAAAAATAAGGCTAATCAGGAGAATAATAAAAATTACATGGATTATCTGTATTTGAGACAACAATTGCAACATTTAATTTCATTAACTGAATCTTCAGTACAGGATTATGAGCCGCAAATTCAGACAGTGAAGTTGTAACTACAGAAACTACAGTACACTAGAGCTCAGTCTCTGGGACAGGAAGCTAAATTTGGGATGAGAGGTGATAAGCACTGTATCGATCCTTACAAAGATTGCAAGGAAAGGGTGGAATCCAGAGTCATTAAGAAATTAATGAATACAACAGGGGACATGGTCTCTACACCACTAGGTCTCTTGGAAATAGTAAAGGCCCAGGTTCAGAGTTTATTTGGAGTACATCCAATAATTAATCCAGCAAGTGAAATCTTGAATGGCTTAGATTTACCTCAAGTTTCATTAGAAGACATTAATCCTCTCACTACAGACATTTCTGAAACAGAAATTTTACTCGCTATTGATTAATTAAAATCAGATTCAGCTCCAGGTTCAGACGGGATAGGGGCAGGGTTATATAAACAGTTTAAGGAAATCTTAGCTCCTGCTTTGGTAGTCTTATTTAATTATGTGTTAAATGAAAGCAGACTAGCCCCCTCAATGAGAGAGGCAATATTAGTATTGATACATAAAAAAGGCACACCTGCAGATGTAAATAACTGGAGGCCTTTAAGTCTCCTAAACACTGACATCAAGATTTTGGCAAAAATTATATTAGGGAGACTCTCAAAAATAGCATCATACCTAATCAGTGAAGCTCAAACTTGTGCAGTACAAGGTAGGCAACAGTGGGACAATTTAATTATCTTACAAGAAATGTATCATAAAGGAGAGGTGGGAGAACTGTTTGGCTGGATAGTTAGTATAGATCAAGAAAAGGCCTTTGATTGGTTATCACATCAGTTTTTATTTTCAGTATTGGAAGCTTTTGGGCTTCCGGGAAATTTTTAGCATGGATTAAACTATTATACAAGGATGTGTCAATAATTCCAAATGTGAATAGATGGTATGGCAATAAAATTGGGGTTTGTAGGGGTGTACGTCAGGGATGCCTGCTAAGTCCCCTTTTGTATATATTTTGTATGGATATATTCATTACGTTATGTAAACAGGAACAGAAGATAGCTGGACTGGGGATTCCAAATACTGGTCATTCGATTAAAATATTAACATTGCAGATGATGTAGTGTTAACCTTAGACACAAAAACAGATGAGTCAGCTCTGAAGGATGTTACTAGAATGTATTCAGCACTATCTGGATCCCAAATAAATGTTAATAAAAGCAGAGGCTTCCTGTTAGGCCAGACACCAATACCATCTTCTGGGACCACAGGAGGAATAAGACTAACAGCTGAGCCAATTAAAATATTAGGTTTAGTTTCTGGACCACAAAACTCGAACATACAAAACTGGGAATTTGGTATACCTCGGGCAGAAAGAGTTATTTCAGGATGGAGATGTAAAGTTATTGGGAAACTTAAAAGGGGTTGGCTCATTAAGACTTTACAAGTACCTATTTTTTTATATTTAAGTTATGTGTTCCCACCTCCAAAAGAGGTTTCTACTAGACTTTTAGTGTTTTTTTCCCCAAGGACTATGGGGCTCAAGATTGAACCCGTGAAAAGGAATATCACCTATAGACCTAAAGCTGAAGGAGGGGTAGGGACGATCAATCCCTTAGTATTTTTTGTAGTATCGTTTATGACTATAATATTGGGAAATACTTTAGACCTGGTGATGTGGGTTGGAAGCCATAGTTAGAAGATTGGATTGGGCCTAACCTGTTGCTGTGGCAACAACAAAAACCTAGATTGCTTGGGAAAAACAGGTATATACCTGTCTATGGAATGGATAGTTTAAAATAGGCTTTGAAATGGAAGTTAGCACCAACATGTATAGCTACTTGGGATAGAAAGAGGATATATCAGCATATTTTAGCCATAGAAGGAAAGGGAATAGAATTCCTTCTCTGCTCTGAACTACAAAAGGTAGATATTTTAAAACAGTTAGCAAATCCCAGAATCCCTCCATATATTTGGGACTGCTTATGGTTGGAGAATTACAGAAGACTCGGCATAAAAGGTAACAACAAGCATAAACAGCTATCCAAAAGGTGCTGCCCAAGAGAAACCTGTTTTCAAACTATATAAACACAGGCACATCTATTCCTAGAGTGCCCTTATGCACAAACTATATGGGAGATGTTGGGAACAGAATGGGGAGAAACACAATTTTTATGTCTAAGTTATTCAGACATTGTATATGGAACTAGTCCAATTTTATTAGGAAAATATCATGCAGACACTATATATGTGATCTTGTCAATAATTAGATATTATTTATGACAAGCAAAATGCTTATGGGTACTACAGCAAAAATGGTTGCATCAGAATGTTTTTTTCTAATATAAAAGGAGCTCTAAAACAACTGATGAAAGATTATCTATCTAATATTCATTGTCAAAATTATCACATCTATGGATTAATTGTAGGACATGGTGTTAAGGTATATAATTTTTCTGTTTGAGTAATTTCTGCAGTGAAAAAGACAGTTTGCTTTCAGTAATGTTTCAAATTGTTCTAAGAGAAATATATGAATTTGTTTGTAAATATTTGTACAGTATTTTTTAGTGATGTTTGTTTTGCATTGTAATGAAGTTCAATTTTTCAATAAAAATTCCCCATCTCTGTGGTAGGGTGCACTGTGTCCCAGTTAGTGGTGCTTGCATTTGCTTCAGTATGGCGACGGCAGGAGAGCTGCATACATCAAGTGACACTGTAGAAATATAGAGACATAGACTTTGACGGCAGAAAAGGACTGCTTGCCCATCTAGTCTGCCCATTTCCCTACCTACAGGATAGGCCGCAGATCCCAGTTAACCAACAGCCTATTGCTTCCTACACCCCACAAGAATTGCCTTATGTCTGTCCCATGAATTCTTGAATTCTCCCACAGTTTTAGACCCCACAACCTCCTCAGGAAGGCTGTTCCATGCATCCACTACCTTCTCTGTGAAATAATACTTCCTCACATTGCCCCTGAACCACCTCCCCATCTTTAAATTGTGTCCCCTTGTTCTTGCACGTCCCTTTTTCTGAAAGATGCTACCCTCTTGGACTTTGTTGATTCCACTGAGGTACTTAAAAGTTTCTATCATGTCCCCCCTCTCCCTTCTTTCCTCAAGGGTATACATATTAAGCTCCTTTAGTCTCTCCTCATATGGCTTCTCTTGCAGACCCTGCACCATTTTAGTTGCCCTCCTCTGGACTGCCTCTATCCTGTCTATGTCCTTGCGGAGATGGGGTCTCCAGAACTGGAAGCAGTACTCCAGATGGGGTCTCAACAAATGTCTGTACAGAGGGATAACAACTTCCTGTTTTCTGCTGCTGATGCCTCTCCCTATGCATCCCAGTATACAACCAGCCCTCCCTACTGCCTTCTCACATTGCTTGCTAACCTTAAGGTCACCTGATATGATTACCCCTAGGTCCCTTTCCTTTTTTGTTGTTGTTACTACCTCCCCCCATTGTGTATTCTTCCCCTGGGTTCTTGTTTACCAGGTGCATTATTTTGCACTTCTTTGCATTGAATCCTAGGTGCCATACTTCTGACCATTCCTCCAACCTTGGCAAGTCACTTCTCATCCTTTCCATGCCTCCTTGTGTATCAACCCTGTTGCAGATCTTTGTGTCATCTGCAAAGAGGCATACTTTTCCTTCCAGTCCCTCTGCAATGTCACTTATGAAGACATTAAAAAGGACTGGACCCAATACTGAACCCTGTGGTACCCCACTAGTAATCCCTCTTTCTTCAGAGTGGACTCCATTTACAATTACCTTCTGTATCCTGTTTTTCAGCCAATGTTTTACCCAGGCTACCACCCTGGGACCCACTCCCAGGCTGGTTAATTTGACTATTAATCTTTTGTGTGGGACTGTGTCAAATGCCTTGCTAAAGTCTAGGTAGGCCATGTCCACAGTCCCTCCCTGGTCTACTACTTTGGTCACCCAGTCAAAGAAATCTATTAGATTGATCTGACATGACCTTCCCACTGCGAACCCATGCTGCCTTGGGTTCTGTGCCCCACTGGCCTCTAGGTACTCAACTATTCTTTCCTTCAGAAGTGACTCCATCACTTTCCCTACCACAGAGGTCAAACTGACAGGTCTGTAGTTTCCTGCCACTGTCTTGGTCCCACTTTTGTGAAGGGGAAACACATCCGCCTTCCTCTAGTCCTCAGGTACCACACCATCCTCCCATGATTTATTAAAAAGAGTAGCCAGTGGTTTCACTAGTTCCCCCCTTAATTCTTTTACAATTATGGGGTGAATTCCATCAGGCCCCATTGCTTTGTCCACCTTCAGTTTTAGGAGTTCTTGCAGAACTTTTCTTCTGTGAAAGCACTGGGATTGACCCCCCTTTCAAGAGTGCTTCTGTTAACTGGATTAGGCACTTCCCCCCTCCTCTTTTGTGAATACTGAGCAGAAATATTCATTCAGTATCCCTGCTTCTTCACTGTCCCCCTCTGCCCACCCACCATTCATTCTATTCAGCCTCACTATCCCTCCCTTTGTCTTTCTACGCTTGCTGATGTACCTATAAAAGGTTTTATCCCCATTCTTAACCGAGTTGGCTATCTTTTCCTCAGTTTGGGCCTTTGCTATTCTGACTTCCCTCCCTGCTTCCTTCTGCCTTAACTGGTACAGCTCTTTGTCCTGCTCCTTCTGTGTTTCCTTATACTTCCGGAATGCTATCTTTTTCTTCCTGACTTTCATAGCCACCTCTTTTGAAAACCACAGTGGCTTTTTCTTTCATTTTGATTTGTTTATTTGCTTCACACAAAGGCTTGTTGCCTCTGTGATGGCAGTTTTGATGATTTCCCATTGTTGCTCCACACCTCCTTCTAGCCTGTTTGCTAGTGTTTTTCAGAGGCACTCTCCCATCTTGCCAAAGTCAGCCCTCCTGAAGTCTAGTACCCTCACTTTTGTATGGCTTGACTCTGTAGCTGAGTTTAACGTGAACCACACTGTTTGATGGTCACTTGTTCCCAGATGGCAACCCACTTCTAGATCTGAGATCTTCTCCCTGCCCACATTTGAGAGTATGAGGTCTAAGATTGCTCTCTCACGAGTGGGTTCCGAAACTAGCTGTCTGAGGTCTGCCACCTGTAGGGCATCAAGAATGGCCCTGCTCTTGGATGTGGCTACAGCAAATGTGCTCCAGTTAACATCTAGCATATTCAGGTCTCCCATCAACAGTATCTCCTTTCTCTGCCATTCTAAGAATGCCTTCTATCATATCCTTGTCCATTCCCTCCCTGACATGGGGTCTGTGCACAACCCCTCAGCGGATTGTGGTGCCCTTTCCAGTCTCCAAGTTGACCCACAGTGCCTCCTCTCCTCCCTGTTTACTCTTTTGTTCAGTTGCTTTTATCCCTTCCTTTACATAGAGAGCTACTCCTCCTCCTCTTCTCCCCTGCCTGTCTCTCCTGTAGGTTATGTACCCTGGTATGTTAACATCCCAGTCATGGTTCTCTGTATACCATGTTTCTGTGATTGCTACGATATCCAGGCATCCCTCTTCCATCAAGGCCACCAACTTAGGGAGCTTGTTGCCCAGACTACAGGCATTGGTACTCATTACCCTCCATTTCCTGATGGCCTTACTCCTTTTTGCCCCATCCCTGTCCTTCTTGCCTTTGTCACTTTCTCCATTTACCCCTGCTCTTCTCCCTATTGACACCTCTATGCTGGTGGTTACCACACTTACTACCGTGATTTTGTTTGGGGGGGCTAGGATTTCCCTGCTCCTTTCCAGTGCCTTCCCCCTTGGCTAGTTTAAATGCTTGCCAATGAAGCATTTAAACCTATCACCTAGGATCCTGGTTCCCCTCCTAGACAGATGCAGCCCATCATGCCAGTATAGGGTTGCATCACTCCAGGTGGACCCCCAGTCCCCAATGAAGCCAAAGCCCTGAGCTCCACACCAGTTTTTCAACCACTGATTGAATCCCATGGTGCGGAACACCCTAGCCTCTCCTACGCCATAGATGGGCAGCACCTCCAAGAAGGTTACCGTGCATGCTACTTGTCTAAGGCCCCTCCCTAATTCCACAAACTCTTCCTGCACTTCTCTAATCCCTTTCTTAGCCAGGTCATTTGTCCCTAGGTGGACAATGACATCCAGTTCCCTTCCCTGTGCAGCTGCTCCGGCAATCCTGAGGATTCGCCCTGTCCCTCCAGCCATGGCGCCAGGCAGGCACCTTACCTCCTCTCCCTTCCTCCCCAGTTCTACCTTCCAATGGAGTCCCCACCAGGAGTTGTTCCTTCCCTATGGGGTCCCCTTCCACCCTCCTGTGGGTCTCCTTTGTGGAGGTTCCCAGCATCCTCCTTGGTCTCCACTGTGGGTGCCTCCATAGAGGAACCACACTTTGCCAGAATGGCATAGGAATTGTGGAGAGGTACAACTGGAGGGATGCGCCTCTGTTCCGCCACCCTCACCCTCCCTGAGCCCACTGTGGTCATAGGTTCATAGGTTTCATAGGTAAATCAGAGCCAAGAGGACCGTGGTCCATATTGCTTGCCAATTTTGTTTAATTATAACCCTTTATTAATTTGTTACTCAGAAAAGTGTCTAATCGATTTTTGAATAAGTACATGCTTTCACTGGTCACCACAGAAAGTGGTAGGCCATTCCATATTTTAGATACTCTGACAGAGAACCAAGAACTTCTCTGTTTTGTTCTACAATGTTCTACTATTAATTGTAATGAGTGAGCCCTAGTTTCATAAATCACATCTCTGAAAACTAATCCCAAGGTTTCCCACAAACTAATATCATGTAGAGCTCGATATACCAAGCATAAGTCTCCCCTCAGTCTACGATATTCCAGACTGTAAAGTCCTAGTTTTGCAAGTCTGTCACCATATTCTAGACCCTGTACCTCATCCATTCTTTTAGTTGCCCTTTTCTGGATTCGTTCTATAGCATTTATAGAACCCCTGTCTCCTGGTGCCCAAAACTGGGCACAATACTCCACATGAGGCCCAACAAGCGAGGAATACAGCGGGAGCAAGACCTTACTACTTTTACTTTTTATGTGCTTAGTTATACAATGGAGAATACCCTCAGCTTTTTTGATAATTTGCTGACAATGTAGGCCAAAGTTTAAATCATTTTTACTCTGATTCCCAAATCTCGCTCATCTTCAACAACCTGAAGCAGTCTGTTACCCATTTTATAATTTGCTAATGCATTTTTCTTCCTGAAATGCATTACAACACATTTCTCATTGCTAAACATGAGTTTCTTTGTTAATGCCCAATTTTCTAGTTCATTTAATGCATATTGTAAAGTAATTACATCTTCAGGTTTATTAATTTTATAGCCAATACGGGTATCGTCAGCAAATTTGGTCAACCAGACGTCAGTTGATAAAGATAGTGAGGAGATATAAATATTAAAAAGACAGGGTCCCAGAACAGATCCCTGAGGGACCCCACTAGTAACCAGTTCATACTCTGAGTAGTAACCCTTTATACAGACTCGTTGGGTTCTCTCAGACAGCCATGACTCTATCCATCTGGTAATATTCCCATCTAATCCCATTTTTATTGTTGCCTCTATTAGTTCACCATGTGGTACCTTATCAAAGGCCTTTGAAAAGTCCAATACAGTCACATCCACAGCTTCACCTTTGTCCAATGCCATACTGACACCACCGTAAAATTCTAGCAGGTTTGTCATACAGGATCTAGATTTTACAAAACCGTGCTGTGCATTGTCTGGTTGCATAATGGTCCCAATATAATTTTTTACTATACCCTCCATGATTTTACTCAGAACAGATGTTAAACTAATGGGTCTATAATTAGCAACATTATGTTTGGATCCTTTTTTAAAAAATATGGGAATAACTGTGGCCTGTCTCCATACTTCTAAGACTTCTCCTTCTGTAAGTGATTTTGTGAATAGGGCAGCTATTGGACCAGATAGAGGAATTGCCAATTCTTTCAAAATACAGGGGTGGAGTCCATCGGGACCAGCAGATTTGTTGGGATCTAATCTCAAAAGTAATTTCTCCACTTCCATTTTCTCAATCTTATATTGTTTAGTTGTGGAATATATATTATGACTAACAGTAGGACTTGTTTTACTATTAAAAACTGAAGAAAAATAATTATTACAAACTGTAGCCATTTCTAATTTATTGGTTTGTAGTTCTCCATTTTGATTTTTTATTGGGCCTATAACAGGTGCACCTCCCCTCTTATTGTTTATGTAGGTATAGAAGGTTTTATAGTTATCTTTAACATTTACTGCTAACCGATATTCATAATCGCATTTTGCTTTTCTAATACTCTTTTTTGATAATTTTAAATGTTGTTTATAATCTAGCCAATTTTTTTGAGAATTACTTAATTTAGCTTTTGTAAATGCCCTCTTTTTATTTTTAATATGCTTCTTAACTGTTGCATTCATCCAAGGTGTTTTAGGTTTGTTGTTTTCTATTTTCTTAATTAGGGGAATATATTTTTTGTAGTGATAGTCAATTTAGTATTTAGGGACTGCCATATTTCTAAAAGTGTTTTATGCTTAAAGTCAGTTTCCCAATCCCAATTGGCCGTTTCAATTCGAAAGTCACCAAAATTAGCCTTATTGAAGTTATATATTGAAATAGTACTGGGGTCAAATTCCTGGTTTATTTTATAAGTAAAACATACAATTGAATGATCACTGGACCCAAGTGGTGGAATAACCTTACAATTTGTTATACTAGTATCCAGGTTGTTTAAGACTAAGTCCAAAATATTTTCGCTCCTAGTATTTTCCTTTACTAATTGTTCCATATTGTGCTCCAGAAATAATTCCAAATAATTGTTTTCAGTAATGGTATTAGTATATAATGTGTTCCAATTTATGCCAGGTAAATTTAAATCCCCCATAAGAATAGCATTAGATGTTGATGAGAACTCATTTATGAATTCAAGTAATTGGACATCGTCCCTCTGGGAAATAGATGGGGACCTGTAGACTACACCTAAATTTATATGTTCACCGATTTTAGGGAGAACTTTAATCCATAAGGCTTCAATACTGGGCCATTGGGTTATTTCAATATTCACAGTCGTGATGTTGTTTGAAACATAAAAGGCCACCCCCCCAGCACAGATTCTATCCTTATGGAACAAGGTGTAGCCAGTAATATTCTTTTCCCATGTATCAATATCTTGCCACCTTGTCTCAGTTATTGCACATACATGCATATTTAGTTGAATCAGAGTATATATTAGCTCATCAAACTTATTATTTAGACTCCACTCCTCTTTCTTGGCAACCTGTGAGGCAACGGCAGTGGCACTGGTGGTCCCTGGATGGAAGAGGAGGTCCCACAAATCCTGGCCAACTCAGCCTGGAGATGAGCAACCTCCTCCCTCAGCCCAGAGAGGTGCCTGCAGATGGAACAACACCGCATCCTCCAGAACGTCTCCCAGAAGACTGCAGCTCCACAGCCACTTCACTGCACCACTCCCATCATGTCTTATTTCTGGCCCCTTAACTGTTTGCAATCCTTACTCTTTCCTCTGTTTTTTTTTCTCTCTCTCCTTACTTTCTGCCTCTGTGCCCTTTAAGCTCCTGATTGTCCAGTTCTGAGACAAGAATATCCTATATTTCTCAGTAGACCCCTTACTTGCTCAGAGGCAGACCTCCAGCAGCTAGAGGGGGCCGGAGAGCTACTCTTGCCCTTCTAGGATGGTGGGTCTTTGGTGGCTCTGTGATCACTTACCTCCTGCTCCCAAACAGGAAGTTCCTGTTGTCAGTCAAATCCTGTGCCTATAAAAGTAGAACTAGCTTTGGGTGGTAGGGAAGGAGGGCAATATAGACCCAGTACAGAAGTCCAGTCACACAGCAGTCCTTTCTCGTGGTATCTTCTGTCAAGCTACTAGCAGAATCTTTCTAAGGCAGTCTTTAAATGTAGCTTCCTTCTAGCTAAGCCACTCCCCCTACTTACTAGATCTTTCTGCAAGTAATTTAAACCTCACAGCTATCAAGTCCTTTCAATCACCTGAGATTTACACCTAGATAACTGTTCAGATAACCATTCAGTTCAGTTAACTCAGACAAACACACACTTTTTTTTGTTTTGTTTGTTAGCTTTTTAACCCTAAATTAAAGGTCCAAGTACAAGAGTTCTAATTCTTTAGTCCCAGCAGAGAAGTCCAGTCACACAGCAGTCCTTTCTGCTGGTGTCTTCTGCAAAGCTACTAGCAGAATCTTTCTAAGGCAGTCTTTAAATGTAGCTTCCTACTAGCTAAGCCACTCCCCCTACTTACTAGATCTTTCTACAAGTAATTTAAACCTCACAGCTATCAAGTCCTTTCAATCACCTGAGATTTACACCTAGATAACTGTTCAGATAACCATTCAGTTCAGTTAACTCAGACAAACACACACTTTTTTTGGTTTTGTTTGTTAGATTTTTTTTTACCCTAAATTAAAGGTCCAAGTACAAGAGTTCTACTTCTTTAGTCCCAGCAGAGAAGTCCAGTCACACAGCAGTCCTTTCTCCTGGTGTCTTCTGCCAAGCTACTACTATGGAGAAAGAACCTGTGATTTTGCAGGAGGTAAATGAAAGTTTTGGAGGTATCGACGGAGCCTGTCTCCGAACTCCCCAGGAATAACAATGGAGTGCCTCCTGGCATTAAAGACCGATGGAAAATATTATTGGAAAATTTTCACCAGGTGGAAAAGGAGCTGGCCCAAGCAAAACAGCAGCTAGAGGAGTCCATGGAGATTCGCATTTGCATGCAGGACAAGCCAGCAGTGAACTCTAACACTCAAGTTTTGCCTTTATTTGTTTTCAGAGCAATTGGTCAGACAGGAAGCAGCGAACAAGCTAAAGGAATCAAGAATGGAATTAAGCAGCAACAACAGGGGAAACACTGGATACTGGAGGAAGTACTCCAAAAAGTGGGATGAAAATGCCTCCTGACAGGGCAATGGATTGCAGACCCAGAATATGTGGTACCAACAACACCAGCAAAGGAACCAGAGACAAGGTCACTTCAAACTGTCAGAACTTCTGATGCACCTGATTTAAACCCTATGCAGGAATCCACATGTAGTATTACCTTTTCACCAATGGGTTCACACCAGGATCTGTTTTGACACAACACAAGGGAATATGGTACAGAAGCAAACTGTACTCCCTGTAACTACACAAGAGCAACCTGTCATTATTTCAGTAGATGCTCCCCAGGTAAAGATGATGAGGGCTGTCCTACTGGTAGGACTTCATATAGTAATCGTTTTAGCAAAGTGATAGAACTTGCTAAACACAGAAATGCCATTAGACTACGCTCCTTGGGAGGGTCAGAGGAACTACCAGACAGGCAATATGTGGGGCAAATGTTGCTGAAACAATCATTAGACTTTACACCAGGGTATGTCTATGCTTTGATCTACATAACGGGAGAACATTCTTTTGATATAAGCTGTAGGACCCCAGAGCTTTTGGAATGTTTTTGGGCTAAATATTCTGTACTAAAAATGAATCTGTTATGGACACCTTTTTAGGTGTTCCCCTCACAAAACAAGCAGCTTGTTACATTACAGTGCTGTTTAGAAGGGAGTAAATGTAGTGGATATTACTTTTTGGCTGGAGAGACACTGTGAGGTGGAAGAACTATCCGAACCTATTTTTGGCTGTGAAGGATTTTGGAATGGGGGGTGGCGTATTAAGGTAAAACTGACAACTACAAAATGACTTTCAATATTTGCCCAATTGTTTTTTTCTTGGTAGAGATAAAGGTTATATTTTTTATCCAGGACAACTGAGAAAATGTTACAAATGTGGATCTAATTGGCATATGAGCAATTCTTGCAATGAAATTCAATGTACTAACTGGGGAACTGGGCCATTCTGGGTATTATTGTACCAATACCTCGACCTGCAACCTATGTGGAGATGGTGGACACAGTTTTGCTTATTTCCCAAAGGCAGCACATAATACGGATAATGCAGACTATGGTATACAGGACTACTATCTTTCTAAAGCCACTAGAGAGATGGGGCATGTATTTAAAAATCAGGCTACTTCTGGTCCACCCTCTATGACTCATATCCGGTCCCCATCTGCTAGTCACACTTATGCAGAAGCAGCAAAAATAAATCCCCCACCCCCATTGCCTTGTACACCTCTAAATCATGAAATTGTCCAGGCAGACCAACAACAAGAACATGGGGTCCATCCTATGGTCCCTCCACCAACACCTGTATCGGAGCCCCAATCTCTCCCAACAACAGAAATGTCTCACCCTGTGCTGCTTGAACCTTACATAGACTTTGACTTTAACGGCAGATAAGGACCACTTGGCCCACCTAGTCTGCCCATTTCCCTACCTACAGGATAGGCCGCAGATCCTAGTTAACCAACAGCCTATTTCTTCCTACCCCCTACAAGAACTGCCTTATCTCTGTCCCATGCATTCTTGAATTCTACCACAGTTTTAGATGCCACAACCTCCTCAGGAAGGCTGTTCCATGCATCCACTACCCTCTCTGTGAAAAAATACTTCCTCACATTGCCCCAGAACCTCCGCCCCAACTTTAAATTGTGTCTCCTTGTTCTTGCACGTCTCTTTTTCTGAAAGATGCTACCCTCTTGGACTTTGTTGATTCCACTGAGGTACTTAAAAATTTCTATCATGTCCCCCTCTCCTTCATTCCTCAAGGGTATACATATAAAGCTCCTTTAGTCTCTCCTCAACGGCTTCTTTTGCAGACTCTGCACCATTTTAGTTGCCCTCCTCTGGACTGCCTCTATCCTGTCTATATCCTTGCAGAGATGGGGTCTCAGAACTGGGACTGATACTCAGATGGGGTCTCACCAACTGTCTGTACAGAGGGATAACAACTTCCTGTTTTCTGCTGCTGATGCCTCTCCCTATGCATCCCAGTATCCCCCCAGCCCTCCCTACCGCCTTCTCACATTGCTTGCTAACCTTAAGGTCATCTGATATGATTACACCCAGGTCCCTTTCCTTTTTTGCTGTTGTTACTACCTCCCCCATATTGTGTAATCTTCTCCTGGGTTCTTGTTTCCCAGGTGCATTATTTTGCACTTCTTTGCATTGAATCCTAGGTGCCATACTTCTGACCATTCCTCCAACCTTGCCAAGTCCCTTCTCATCCTTTCCACTCCTCCTTGTGTATCAACCCTGTTGCAGATCTTAGTGTCATCTGCAAAGAGGCACACTTTTCCTTCAGTCCACTGCAATGTCACTTACAAAGACATTAAAAAGGACTGGACCCAGTACTGAACCCTGCGGTACCCCACTAGTAACCCCTCTTTCTTCAGAGTGGACTCCATTTACAATTACCTTCTGTGTCCTGTTGTCCAGCCAATGTTTTACCCAGGCTACCACCCTGGGACCCACTCCCAGGCTGGTTAATTTGACTATTAATCTTTTGTGTGGGACTGTGTCAAATGCCTGGCTACAGTCTAGGTAGGCAAGGTCCACAGCCCCTCCCTGGTCTACTACTTTGGTCACCCAGTCAAAGAAATCTATTAGATTTGTCTGACATGACCTTCCCGCTGTGAACCCATGCTGCCTTGGGTCCTGTGCCCCACTGGCCTCAAGGTACTCAACAATTCTTTCCTTCAGAAGCGACTCCATCACTTTCCCTACCACAGAGGTCAAACTGACAGGTCTGTAGTTTCCTGCCTCTGTCTTGGTCCCACTTTTGTGAAGGGGAATCACATCCGCCTTCTTCCAGTCCTCGGGTACCACACCATCCTCCCATGATTTATTAAAAAGAGTAGTCAGTGGTTTCACTAGTTCCCCCCTTAATTCTTTCAGAATTCTGGGGGTGAATTCCATCAGGCCCCATTGCTTTGTCCACCTTCAGTTTTAGGAGTTCTTGTAGAACTTTCTTTTGTGAAAGGGCTGGGATCGACCCCCCTTCCCCATCAAGAGTGCTTCTTTTAATTAGATTAGGCACTTCCCCCTCCTCTTTTGTGAATACTGAGCAGAAATATTCATTCAGTATCCCTGCTTTTTCACTGTCCCCCTCTGCCCACCCACCATTCATTCTATTCAGCCTCACTATCCCTCCCTTTGTCTTTCTACACTCTCTGATGTACCTATAAAAGGTTTTATCCCCCTTCTTAACCAAGTTGGCTATCTTTTCCTCAGTTTGGGTCTTTGCTATTTTGATTTCCCTCCCTGCTTCCTTCTGCCTTAACTGGTACAGCTCTCTGTCCTGCTCCTTCTGTGTTTCCTTATACTTCCTGAATGTTATCTTTTTCTCCCTGACTTTCCCAGCCACCTCTTTTGAGAACCATAGTGGCTTTTTCTTTCATTTTGATTTGTTTATTTGCTTCACACAAAGGCTTGTTGCCTCTGTGATGGCAGTTTTGATGATTCCCCATTGTTGCTCCACCCTCCTTCTAGCCTGTTTGCTAGTGCTTTTCTGAGGCACTCTCCCATCTTGCCAAAGTCAGCCCTCCTGAAGTCCAGTACCCTCACTTTTGTATGGGTTGACTCTGTAGCTGAGTTTAATGTGAACCACACTGTTTGATAGTCACTTGTTCCCAGATGGCAACCCACTTCTAGATCTGAGATCCTCTCACTGCCCCCATTTGACAGTACAAGGTCTAAGATTGCTCCCTCATGAGTGGGTTCTGAAACTAGCTGTCTGAGGTCTGCCACCTGTAGGGCATCGAGAATGGCCCTGCTCTTGGATGTGGCTGCAGCAAATGTGCTCCAGTTAACATCTGGCATATTCAGGTCTCCCATCAACAGTATCTCCCCTTTCTCTGCCATCCTAAGAATGCCTTCTATCATTTCCTTGCCCATTCCCTCCCCCTGACATGGGGGTCTGTACACAACCCCTGTGTGGATTGTGGTGCCCTTTCCAGTCTCCAAGGTGACCCACAGTGCCTCCTCTCCTCCCTGTTTACTCTTTTGTTCAGTTGCTTTTATCCCTTCCTTTACATAGAGAGCTACTCCTCCCCCTCTTCTCCCCTGCCTGTCTCTGCTGTAGGTTATGTACCCTGGTATGTTAACATCCCAGTCATGGTTCTCTGTGTACCATGTTTCTGTGACTGCTACGATATCCAGGACTCCCTCTTCCATCAAGGCCACCAGCTCAGGGAGCTTGTTGCCCAGACTACAGGCATTGGTACTCATTACCCTCCATTTCCTGATGGCCTTACTCCTTTTTGCCCCATCCCTGTTCTTCTTGTCTTTGTCACTTTCCCCATTTATGCCTGCCCTTCTCCCTATCACCACCTCTATGTTGGTGTTTACCGTACTTACTACCGTGACATTTTTGGGGGGGCAAGGATTTCCCTGCTCCTTTCTAGTGCCTCCCCCCTTGGCTAGTTTAAATGCTTGCCAATGAAGCATTTAAACCTATCACCTAGGATCCTGGTTCTCCTCCTGGACAAATGTAGCCCATCATGCCAGTATAGGCTTGTATCACTCCAGGTGGACCCCCAGTCCCCAATGAAGCCAAATCCCTGAACTCTGCACCAGTTTTTCAATCACTGATTGAATCCCATGGTGCAGAACACCCTAGCCTCTCCTATGCCATAGATGGGCAGCACCTCCGAGAAGGTCACCATGCGTGCTACTTGTCTAAGGCCCCTTCCCAATTCCACAACCTCTTCCTGCACTGCTCTAATCCCTTTCTTTGCCAGGTCATTTGTCCCTAGGTGGACAATGACATCCAGCTCCCTTCCCTGTGCAGCTGCTCTGGCAATCCTGAGGATTCGCTCCCTGTCCCTCCAAGCCATAGTGGCAGGCAGGCACCTTACCTCCCTCTCCCCTTCTTCCCCCAGTTCTACCTGCCTAACAATGGAGTCCCCCACCAGGAGTTGTTTCCTTTTCCTGTGGGGTCCCATGCCACCCTCCTGTGGGTCTCCTTTGTGGAGGTTCCCTGCATCCTCATTGGTCTCCACTGCAGGTGCCTCCATAGAGGAACCACACTTTGTCAGAATGGCATAGAAATTGTGGAGGGTACAACTGGAGGTGTCTGTTCCACCACCCTCACCCTCCCTGAGCCCACTGTGGTCCAACCGCTCCTCTTTCTTGGCAACCTCTGAGGCAACGGCAGTGACACTGGTGGTCCCTGGATGGAGGAGGAGGTCCCATAAATCCTTGCCAACTCAGCCTGGAAATGAGCAACCTCCTCCCTCCCCCAGAGAGGTGCCTGGAGATGGGACAACACCGCATCCTCCAGAACATCTCCCGGAAGACTGCTGCTCCACAGCCACTGCACTGCACCACTCCCATCATGTCTTATTTCTGGCCTCTTAACTGTTGTTTGGAATCCTTACTCTTTCCTCTGTTTTTTTTTTCTTTCTCTTCTCTCTCTACTTACTTTCTGCCTCTGTGCCCTTTAAGCTCCTGATTGTCCTGTTCTGTGACAAGAATATCCTATATTTCTCAGTAGACCCCTTACTTGCTCAGAGGCAGTCCTCCAACAGCTAGAGGGGGCCAGAGTGCTACTCTTTCCCTTCTAGGATGGTGGGTCTTTGGTGGCTCTGTGATCACTTTCTTTCTGCTCCCAAACAGGAAGTTCCTGTTGCCAGTCAAATCCTGTGCCTATAAAAGTAGAACTAGCTTTGCGTGGGAGGGTGGGCAATATAGTCCAGTCACAGAGCACTCCTTCCTCCTGGTGTCTTCTGCCAAGCTACACTGATAAGGCAGGCATCCCTGTGTCCAATAAGTTTGAAGTATTGCTACAAGAGCAAATGGAGGAAGGAAGTATTTTTGGAAGCAGAATCCTGTTCCTCCTCACAAATGGAAGAAGTTACTGGTCGGGGCAATCATTCTGACTCAGTTAAGGCCCAAAAAGGGAAAGAAAAGAATGTGCCCTAGCCCAGGGGTTTTAAAGTGTGCACAAAAAAAACCTTATTCAACCTAAACCACTTGGCAGCACTCCCACCAGAAGTATGACTTAACTGTTGCTAGCCTGAATGTAAACAGCATCAGGTCAGAAAAGAAAAGACTGGCCACCTATGCATTCTTTTCTGATTACAAGCATGACATCATTTTTTTTCAGAACACTCGTTTGTATGACTCTGAAGATTTTACAACAGCTCCAAATTCTTGGTTTCGGGGTCCAAGTTATTGGTCAGTGGGTACTGATGTAGCTTGTGGATTAGAGATATGTTTTACATTTTCGTATTTTAAAGTTATATATATGGTAGATATTGCTCCAGGAAGGGCAATGTTATTGGATGTTCAGATCAGTGGGGTAGATTTCTGATTAATGAATATTTATGCTCCTCAAGGTAAGGCTCTGAGGATAAAACTTTTAAAACTAATTGAGCCACATTTATATTCTAGCAAGAATATGATTTTTGGAGTGAGTTTAATATTAGTATATTACCTTCTGATCGAGGTCTAAACAATGATAAAAAATATTGCAATGCTAGCTTTCTTAATGATTTACTTTATAAAACAGGACTTACAGACATTTTTTTTAAACAAAATGAATGACCCATGGTTACTTTTTTTCAGGGAAAAAACACACTAGAATAGACTACATCTTCTTGACCCCTACACTAATTTTTAGTGATATGCAGGTACAGTTAAATGCTACCTCTGATCATGGCCTACTTAAAATAAAAAATTATAATTTCCAGGAAACCACTAGAGGTCCTGGTTTTTTTGAAATGAAATCTTTTTTGTTAGAAATTCTGGAAGTTCAGACAGGTTTCCAACATGTCCTAGAAGCAAGAAAATCAGTATACTTTATGGGCTGGATATTCAAACTGCACCATTCTGTGGCGCAAGCCCTTGCGCTGCACAAAATAGTTGCGCAGGGGTGTGGCAGGGGCGATATTCAACGGAGTTGCGCTATTGAGCAACTCCTTTGAATATCACCCCCTCGGCCAGATGCACAGTGGAACTTGTGCCACTGCAAGTGGTCAGAGTGGAGCATTCAAGATGCGGTGGCGCAAGTTCCATTGTGCCATGTGCAAATTTCCGATATTCAAAAGGTGACATGCAAATGGGGCCATAATTCATGCAAGGCACGGGGGGTGGCATTTGCATCTATTTATGGCCCCATTTGCATGCCGATAACATGCAGGTGCGCCCGATCCCCGGGGACTTGCGCTGGCACCTGCCAGAGCAGCAGCCGTCGAGGACGATGCCCCTGCAGCCGATCAGCGGGCATAACTGTTGAAATCCCCCACCTCCCGGCTGGCCCAATGGCGGGCGTAGTAACCCCCACCCTGACTGGCCCGATCGCGGGCATGTAGTAACCACCCCCGACTGGCCGATCGCGGGCATGTAGTAAACCCCCCCCCGAATGGCCCGATCGCGGGTAAACCCATAGTAATCCCCACCCCATTAGCCCGATCGCGGGCAGAACGAGATTCAACCCCCCAGAACATATCCCTGGTGTTCCAGTGGACAGCGAACCCGATCGCGGGCATTAGAGTCCACCACCCCCAAGGTCCACGTGCCTGGTGATCTAGTGGTCCCCACCCCACCCACCATGGGCCCCACCACCCGCCCCATCAGCGGCGGGTGGCAGCATCCACCACCTGCCAGCCCGCGCCCGCCCGACTAGTGACTGCTCCAGTAGGGCTGCCGCCCGTGGTTCAAGAGCAGAGACAATGGGCATGCAGCCCGCCGACTCTAGAGGCAGTCAGATATGTCGGTGATCACATATCCGGACTGCCTTATATTATGGAAACTGCGCAATGGCTGCAGACAATCGCGCAAGCCCGAGCAGTCGGTCGGCGGCGGGCGAGTGGATGCTGCCGCCTGCCGACTGATGAAAGGCTGAGTGGTGGGGCTCCGTGGTGAGTGAGGTGAGGCCGCTGAATCACCAGTGCAACGCTGAGGTGGTGAACTCTGTGACCAGCTCCACCTCACTGAACACAGAGAACATATTCTTGAGGTGGCTCTGTTCTGCATCGAGGCTGGTGAGTGAAGATGGGTTTGCCGCAAGCCGACCGGTGGGGGTGAGGTTACTATGCCCGTGTTCAGGCCAATCGAGGGTTACCCTGTGCCACGATCGGGCTGGTCGAGGAAGAATTACTATTATGCCCACGATTGGGCTACTGAGAGGACACAAAGAGTAAGCGAGGCCCACCACAGGTGGCAGCTGCTGTGTTCGCCCTGCAATGTGGCAGCTCACCTGTGGGTGGCCTCGACTCACTCATTTTTGCTCAAAGTTGTGCAGGTGCAGGTTGGGGTTGCACCTGCACAACTCTGCAACTCCAGCTGAATATCGGGCTGTGCAGTTTATCACTAGTTCCTCCCCTCCCGGTTGACATGCCTTTGTAGCATCATGCGCTGTTGCTCCAGCTTGACTTGGGGGAACAGCTGCCTCCTGCTGAATATGGCAGAATAGCACAATTTTGGACTAGTGCAGGCGTAACTCTAGTGCGCATGGTGCAACCCTTTTGAATATCCAGCCCTATGAGTCTACGCAAGCATGGTGGGAGGACACTGAGTAGAACAGTAGGGAATATTTTCAAAAAATAGGTAAACTACAGGGCAAACATAACACAGATACTTGTAGTGTTCTTAGAAATGAGTTAAATCATTTTACATTACAAAACACAGGGGGCCAGATATTCAGACTGCGCCAGGCTGTATAGGCGCCAAGCCACAAGCATAGCGCGCAACCCGGCTGTGCAGGGGCGATTGACAGGGTGATATTCAGCGGGCTGCACCATGGCACTAACAACATTGAATATTCGCACCTGGCCCCAACAATCTGCGCATAGGCGCAGTGGCACTGCGCCAGTGCAAGTGGCCAAGTGGAGCAGGGGATGAGCAAGTACAAGTTCCGTTGCTGGTGCAACAACACGATATTCAAAGTGCACACATAAATGGGGCCATAATGTATGCAAGGTGCAAATGGCCATTTGCATATCGTATAACTCCATTTGCATGCAGGTGCACTGATCCCTAGCGACAAGCGCCTAGCGCCCTGAGACAGCAACCCGTCGAGACTGATACCCCTACAGCGCAGGCAAAATGCCCCAATGCCCAATCACGGGTATGTGTATTGTGCAGAACATGTCCAATATCCCTGGTGGTCCAGTGGACCGTTTGCAGCCCGATCGCGGGCATAAGCATAGTAAAAAATAGTGAACCCTCTCCCTGGTGGTCCTGTGGACCAATCGCGAGCATAAGTATATTTAAAAATAGTTAACTCACTCCCTGGTGGTCCAGTGGACTGCTCGCAGCCCGATTGCGGGCATTTGTTAAAAAAACGACACCCCAATCCAACCCTGGTGGTCAGTGGTACCCCACCCCACACTAAGCCCCACCGCTCCCCGGTCAGTGACGGATGGCAGCTCCCCACCCGCTTGCTGCCCTGCCGCCTGACACCGTGCGGTAGAGCTGTATGCCCATTGGTCCACAGCATGAGCAAAGAGGTGCAGCCCGTGCCGTACTACACAGTCAGATATGTGAATGGATCCATTCACATATCTGAACTGTAGTACAATATGAGCTGCATGCCCATTGGCTCACGCTGACATAGACGTCACCCTCGGTGTCAGTCGATGGCAACAAGCAGGTGGAAGCTGCCGCCACTGACGAGCGAGCGCATGAGTCGAGCTGAGTGGGAGAAGGTACTGCTGGACTACCAGGGTTGCATTAGTGTCATTTTATAACAAATGCCCGCGATCGGGCTGTGAGCGGTCCACTGGACCACCAAGGAGTGAGTTAGCTATTTTTAAATATACTTATGCCCGTGATCGGGCTGCGAGCAGTCCACTGGACCACCAGGGAGAGATTTAACATATTTTAACATACTTATGCCCGCGATCAGGCTGCAAGCGGTCCACCGGACCACCAGGGATATAGGACTCTTATTATTCTACGTATGCCTGTGATCAGGCATGGGGGGGGGCACCACCAGGAAGGTGCAGCCGGAGCTCGGGTGGCCACCCACAGGTGGCAGGTGCCGTGTTGCGCCCTGCAATATGGCAGCTCATCTGTGGGTGGCCAGCTGTTGCTCCTTTTTTTTTTTGGCTCTCCTGTGTGCAGCACAGGTAAGGGTTACGCATGCATGGGCTCAGCACATCCCCTGGCTGAATATCGGGATGTGCGGAGTATGCTTGGGCATGCCCCACCCCACCCGCGCCATACATTACTGATGCACTGTGCATCGATTTGTGCAAGGCTCAATCCTTTGAATATCGCACTGAAGATCAGTGGCTGCACATGGTAGCAACTGTGTTGCACCATGCAACCCTTCTGAATATCCGGCCCAGGAAATAACAATTCTCAGGAGAAAATAGCTCAAATTAAACAAGATATGATAAATATATAGTATAACAGAATGAAGTAATTAGAATTGGAACAAAGATTTGGAACTCAGGGAACAAAAGCTTTTAGCAATCCTCATGATTTTTGTCAACAACAACAGAGACAGAAAAAGATTAAACAATTACGGACACCAGAGGGGAATGTTAAATATAAACAAACAGACATATTGGAGGAAGTTCAAAATTATATTTCAAAAACCTTTTCTGCAGATCCATGTATACAGGATCTTGAGATACAGGATTGGTTGCAAGGGTGTCCTCTTCTAGAAATTCAGGAACATTTTTTTGGGGTCCCTAACTGTGCCCATTACAACAATAGAAATACAGAATGTAATTGTACAACTACATTCTGTTAAATCTCCTGGGCCGGATGGGATTCCAAATAAGCTGTATGCTCAGATTGGGCAGGTATTGTTGTTGGAATTGACACAAGTGTTTAGAGATTGTCTGATACAAAAACACTTATCACAAAACTTAAATGCAGGTTTGGTAATTTTAATCTATAAATCTGGAGATAGGGAGTTATTGCAGAATTGGAGACCCATTACTTTGTTAAACTCTGACATTAAAATACTTATCAAAACACTTTGCAACAGGATTACCACAGTTCTTCCAGATATTATTTCTCCCACTCAGTTGTGTTCTGTACCAGGTAGACAGATTACAGATGAGTTAATATTACTGAGAGAGGTCATGGAAAGAGGAAATACTGGGAAATTATCGAGTTTCTTGCTTAGCTTGGACCAGACTAAGTCTTTTGATAGAGTGACACATTCTTATCTTTGGGCCTGTTTACAAAAATGTAAGTTCCCTAGCATGTTTATAGAATGGTTAAAAACCTATTATGATGCTGCATTCACAGCCCCATTTATAAACATATATACATAGGGAAATCATGCAGAATTACAAGGGGAGTGAGACAAGGCTGTCCTCTTAGCCCTATTCTGTATATCCTATCTACAGAACCTTTACTACAGAAAGTGTTTTTACTGCTAAATATTATGGGTTTGTCTCTTTCTAGTGATATGGAAGAAGTTAAATACACTGCCTGTGCTGATGATCTGTGTTTTGTTTTAGCAGACCTGCCCTCTGGTGGAGTATTAGAAGCAGTGTTAAATGACTTCACCCGAGGAACAGGATCACAGATAAATCTCCAAAAAAGTGTTTACCAATAGGTAACTTGCATTCAGGAGCTGAAACACCTTTAGGAATACCTTTATCTATTTCCCCATGCAAAAGTTTAGGGATTTATTTTGGTGTGGGTGATATGGGGTTCTTCAACTGGGATATTATTTTACTTGAAGTACAACAGAAGGTGACCAGATGGAACAAATGGTTCTTATCAAACAAAACAAAAAAAGAGGGTCTGCATAATCAAAACTTTTTTAGTAAGCATATTTTTCCATCTCAGTGTGGCTTATATGATTCCTCCACAATTGGAAACTCGACTGTACAGTGTGTTTTTTCAGGGGATGTGGGGCAGCTACCCCAATCATTTAAAACAGGATATGACATATTTACCAGCCAGGAAAGGAGGTCTAGGGATGGTGCAGCCAGTGCTTTTTTTGTGTGTGTCAAATCAAATCAAATCTTCTTTATTTATAAAAGGCGCCTTTCCGAAACCAAGGTGCCTGTACAATAAAATATATAAAATAAAAATAAATTGTCCTAAAGACAAAACATATAAATGACAGTAAAATACAATATAGTAGCAGCAGCACTAATCCCCGGATGCTAAACCAAAATGATAAGTTTTCAAGGCATTCTTAAAACTCTGGATGGTTAGGCAATCTCGTACCCGATGAGGTAGAGAATTCCATAGGTACAGGGCAGCAAACCAAAATGATAAGTTTTCAAGGCATTCTTAAAACTCTGGACGGTTAGGCAATCTTGTACCCGATGAGGTTGAGAATTCCACAGGGACGGGGAAGCAAAACTAAATGCCCTTGCTCCAGATGTTTGTAAATGAACCCTGGGAATCTCTAGCAGTCCCTCATTGGTGGATTAGAGGGGACAGTAGGGACAAAGGAGATCTTTCAGGTAACCTGGTCCCTGGTCGGGTAGGGCTTTATAGGTTAATAAAGCAACTTTGAAGGTGATCCGTATCCGTATCGTGTTGTGTGCAGATCATGGAGCACAGTATGCTGCCATATGACTGGTTCTAGAAGTACCAGTCAATAGCCTGTCTGCCGCATTCTGCTCCAGCTGCAAGTGGCAGATATCAACCCTCAGTAGCCCTAGGTAAAGGGCATTGCAGTAGTCAAGGCAGGAGGTAACGAAGGCGTGAACCAACATTGGAAGATCATCGGGAGAAACCAGGTGTTTCACCCAGGTGATATTTCTCAGATGGTAAAAAGAGGTTTTAACAACTGGTGACACCTGTAACTTCAGGGTCACAGTCATCAAACATAATGCCCAGGTTCCGCACCCAGTCTGAGGTAGCTAGCTGGATGCCTCCAAGCCATAGACCCGAAGGGGAACCTGCCAACATACCCGCCTCATGATGACCCGGGTCAACCACCAACACCTCAGATCCTTTAGGGTTCAACCTTAGCCAGCTCACATTCATCCAGGCCTGAATTTCGGCTAGACAGCTGTTTAGCACCGAGATAGCATCATCTTGATCAGGCACAAAAGTCGTGTATAGCTGAGTATCATCTGCATAGCAGTGAACACTCAAGCCATACCATCTAATAATCGCTCCCAACGGCAGCATATATACTGCAAACAACATGGGCACTAAAATGGATCCCTGTGGCACCCCACAGGATAAGGGGAATGGAGCTGAGGTACAAAACCCAGACACCACTCTCTGAGTCCTACCCATGAGGAAAGATCAAAACCATCTGAGGACAACTCCCGAGAGTTCACAGATAAACCGCAGGCAATCCAACAGCACACCATGGTCCACAGTATCAAATGCCGCAGAGAGATCAAGAAGGACCAAGATGGAAGGAGTCCTTCAATCTCTCACTATCAGGAGGTCATTTAGTACCCAAACAAGAGCTGTCTTGGTACTATGTCTCTTCCTGAAACCATACTGGAGAGAATCATAGATATTGTGGCTGGTCAAATGGTCCTCCAGCTGTAATGCCACCACCTTCTCAATAACCTTACCCAAAAAGGGTAGGTTACAGACCGGCCTGTAGTTTGCTAGACAGTTGGGATCCAAGGAGGACTTCTTAAGAAGGGGCTGAACCACGGCCTCCTTAAGGGAGTCTGGAAAGATTCCCCTCTCCAAGGACAACCAGACTATCTCAGCAAGGACTGGGCCAATGACATCAATGTAGCCAATCAGCAGGCGCGTGGGGCCCAAATCTAAACTACAGTTGGTAGGATGTAATGACTGGATAATCATCACAATATCACTGATAGTGGGCAGGCCAAAGTCGCACCACACAAACTGGGAATCCGACATTTCCTTCCAACCACTGCTACTCCCTTGAGAAAGGGTCAGGCGGATATCGGATCTGATCGTGGCAACCTTATCTGCGAATAATCAGCAATAATCAGCAATCACCTCACACCGCTCTTGAGAAAAAGCATTTCTGGGCTGAAGACAGAGTGGATTGCATAGTCTGTCCACTGTCCAGAAAAGCCGAGCTGGTCAATTCCGCATAGCAGCAATTTCCCTGGACAGGGATTCTGCCTTCTTATGGGAAATTGTTGATTGATAGACCGAATAATGGTCCATCAACCTAAGCCTGTCACATACCAGGCCAGACCTCTGCCATCACCTCTCTAACCTTCATCCAACTCTCCTCAACTCCCTCAGAGTCTCATCAAACCATGGAGACCTGGGGTGAAGGGTGAGTGGATGAACATGAGCAGCAGCAATGGAATCCAGGGCCTCTGTCACTGCTTTATTATAAGTTAGTACAATATCCCCTGGATCCAAGCATTCACTCGGCATACCCGATAGGACCAACACCGCCATCAGGGGATACACCCCTCAAAGTGCGGTATTGGACCATCTCCATAGCAGCAGGCCTCCTGGGGGGGGGGGCCTCAAAACTGAAACTGATGGTGTGATGGTCAGACCACCGACTGGTTCCACCACCAAGTCAGATATCTCCATCCCCAGGAGAATCACCAAGTCCAATGAATGACCACCAATGTGGGTCGAGGAGGAAACAACCTGTGTGAGGCCCAGTGAACTCATTAACTGTAGGAAGTCCTGTCCAAACTGCGAGAGTTCATCATAGACCCAGGCATTGAAATCCCCCAGGATCAGCCATCTGTGGGGTCCCAATGTCAGATCAACAATGAGGTCCGCGACTTCCCGCAGGAAAGCATTCCCGTCTCCTGGGGGACGGTAAATGAGAAGAATCCTGCACCCCACACCCACGATACATTCAAAGGAGTTGGTAGCTCCCACTGGAACTTCCATCAGGTTCAGTTCTGATTTAAAACGGAAGGCCACACCCCTGACCCTACGATCGGTCCTTGGGCGGTGTATCACCGAGTACCCGGGCGGAATTGCTGCAGCCAAAATAGGACCAGCATTTTCATCCATCCAGGTCTCTGTGATGCAAGCCAGGTCAATTGAATTAACAAGATCTCCAACTATAGCAGTCTTGTTTTTAATAGACCTGGCATTGCATAACACCGCCCGAGTCCGATGAGCAGCCAAGGAAGACCGAGTTTCCTGTCTGCCATAGGCAGAGCCCTTGGGTATGGGATATCTTTCTAAAAATATTAGGCCTTTATTACAAAATAGAGAGACTATTTGGAGTGACTGGGATCAGGTAGGCCCTTGGTTACACACATGGGACAAGGAAAAAGAAATCCCTAAACAAAAATCATTAAAAGGCTTATCCACATATACTAACATACTAAATTGCCAGCAGAATAGGCCTAATGGTCTTTCGTGTCTGCTCATTTGGTCAGCCCCCACTCTGGGAGCTGACATTGCTGCCCCCCTCGTCCTCTCTGGCTTCTCCCTTCCCAGTCCCGGATATTCTCGCTGCACTGGATTTTGCTTCCAGAACCCTTCCTCTGTACCTGTCCCACCCTCTCTTGAACCCTTCCACCATCTCTGTCTCCATCAGCCCTGTGGGCAGTGCATTCCATGGCTCCACCACCCTCTCAGTGAAGTAGCACCTCCTCCTTTCTCCCCTGAATCTCCCCCCCAGCTTCCACCTATGCCCTCTAGTCACCCCCTCCTTCCTTCGAAGCACCCTGACTGCTCCTCCTCTATTTACCCCCTTCATGTACCTGAAGACTTCTATCATGTCCCCCCAGTCCCTTCTGTCTTCCAATGTGTACATAGTTAGCTTTTCGAGCCTCTCCCCATAGGTTCTGTCCCCCAAGCCCCATACATTTTGGTTGCCCTCCTCTGGACCTTCTCCAGGAGTTCAATGTCCCTCTTTAAGTGTGGCCTCCAAAACTGCATGCAATACTCAAGGCGCGGCCTCACCAAGCAGTTATACAGAGGGAGTATCACTTCCATCCTTCTGGAGGTGATCCCCCTAGCCATGCATCCCAGCATCCTGTTGGCCTTAGCCGCTGCCCTCCTACAAGTCTCCGAGTTGTTCATCATGACATCCACCACCACCCCCAGGTCCCTCTCAGCCATCGAGATTTGTAGCATTCCCCCCCCCCCAGGATGTACACTTGGCCTGGGTTTCTGGTGCCCAGGTGCAGTACCTTGCATTTCCCTGCATTGAACCTCAGCTTCCACTTTCTAGACCACCTTTCCAGAGCCTCCAGGTCCCTCTGTAGGGCCACCCTTCCCTCCTCCCCATCCACCACTGTCCCCAGTTTTGAGTCATCTGCAAAGAGACTCATCTCACTCCTGATACCCGTCCTTATGTCAGAGACATAGGCATTGAACAGGAAGGGTCCAAGGACCGATCCCTGTGGGACCCCACTGATGACCCTCCTTGGGGATGAGACTATCCCGCCAACCACAACCCTCTGGGTCTGGTCCTGGAGCCAATTGCCTATCCATCTGATCATCTGGTTCCCCACCCCCATTTCTCCCAGCTTATCCAACAGGCCTCCGTGAGGAACAGAGTCAAATGCCTTGCTGAAGTCAAGAAAGAGGATGTCCACCGGCCTACCCAGGTACCAGCTTTCTCCATCTTAAGGCACCTGAGGGCTTCCCTCACTCTCTGTGCCATGATTTCCACCTCAGCTACCTCATCCCCCTGCTTAGCTTCCCCCCTCCTGCCAGTGATGCCCCCCCTCCCCAGACCCGCCAATCGGTAGGGGTCCCCCTTCCTCAGTTTCTCTGACTCCTCCCATGCATGATGCAGCCCCCCCCATTTTCCTTGGTGAAAACTGAGGTGAAGTACTCATTTTGTACCTCAGCCTGCTCCCCCAGGTCTTGGGCCCATCCCTCCCATTTTAATCCTGCTAATCTACACCTTCACCCTTCATTTTCCCCAATGTATCTAAAGAAACCCTTGTTCCCTCTCCTAATTTCCCTGGCCATGTTCTGCTCCTTCCTTTCCTTCTGGCCATCAGCTCATATTCCCCTCGATCCCTTTCACTCCTTGAGCACTTGAATTGCCTATAGGCTGCCTTCTTTCCCCTCACCACCTCCTGAACCTCCCTGGTCCACCAGTAGGGTTTTTGAGTGCTACCACATTTTTGTCTTACTCTTGCACAAGTGCTGGTAGCCTCCTGCACCCCCTCCTGATGATTTCCCACTACTGTCAGCATCCATGTCTGGCCCAATCCCATCCAAATGCTCCTTATGGATCCTTCCCATTTCCTTGAAATCTGCCCCCCTGAAGTCAGTTACCTCTGTCTTTGTGCAGCCTTCTACCCCTCCTAGGTCCAGGCAGAACCAGACAGTGGCATGGTCACTCCCCGCCAATGGGTCCCATACCTCCAGGCCCCCTATTTGGTCACTGTCTGCCAGGACCACATCCAATACCCGCGCCTCCCTGGTTGGTTTCCCCACCTGCTGAGTTAGGAACGCATCCTGAAAGACATCCAACAACCTCTGTTCTCTGACCACCAAGGATGTCATAGTCTCCCAGTCTGTTCCTGGCATGTTTAAGTCCCCCAACACCACCACCCTTCCCCTGCCCAATCTGCAGTGTCTCCCAACATCTGCCACCAGACTCTCCTCCAGCTCCTCTGCCAGTGCAGGGGGTCTATACACCACTCCTATGTTTACTGTCTTGCCCCCCCTTGTTATCAAGGTGAACCAAATCACCTCCACAGTTCCCTCTGCCTCCTCTACTCCTCCTATGCCAATGCAGTTTTTGACTATTATTGCTACCCCTCCTCCCCTTCCCTCCCACCCTGTCCTTCCTGAACATAGTGTAACCCTCCAGTTTCAGTTCCAGTTATACCCTGCAGTGGCCCAGGTCTCAGTGACCGCTGCTACATCCACCTCTCCCTCAGTTGGCATCACCTGGAGCTCAGGCATTTTATTGCCCAAGCTCCTGACATTTAGCAGGACTACCTTCCACCCTTTCTCTATACTTCCATTTCCCCTGCTCAAGTTCCCATGGGGATTCCATCTTCCCCTGATCTGCACCTTACCAGTTAGCCTTTTCCCACATTCCTCCAGCTCCCCAGGGGGGGTTGAGACAGAGTCTCTCCTTTATCTGACCCCCCTCAACAGCCTTTTCTCCCATCCATCCCCCCTTCACAAGTTTAAACCCCACCTTTCATCAATGAACCCTCTATTTTCAACTTAGGATTTCCTCCCCAAATTGAGATGGAGCCTATCTCTAGCATACAGCCCTCATCCTCCCAGGTCTCCCCCAATCCCCATCAACCCATACCTTCTGGCCCCACACCACTCCCTGAGCCACTGGTTTATCTCCCTAATCTTCCTTTTGTGTTTCCCACTAGCCCTTGGCACCGGCAGGATTTCTGAGAAGGAAACTGTGCATCCTATGTCATGACAGACCCTTGCGAGCTCCCTGAATCTTGCCTGTATCTCTAGCTCACTATTTCCCTCAATGTCATTGGTACCCAGGTGGACCAGTATGTCCAGGGAACCCCACAATCCTTTACCTATGCAGCCATACCTCTCAACCTTTTGTCCCCCAAATGTGGAACATTACCTGTCAAAGTGTGGAACAAATGGGCAAAATATGGAACACTTAATCAAATCTTTACCTAAGAAGCTCAAAACACTGTTAAAATGTTGCATTTATGTTCAGAAAGTCTGTTATTAATTGAATAATATATTTTCTGCATCATTTACTATGGATTTTTGCTTTAAAATGTTGACTCTGAATGTGGAACAAGTCCTCACAATGTGGAACAGGGAGCTTTTGTGAAGTAAAATGAGGAACGTTCCACATAATGTGGTACAGTAGAGAGGTATGTATGCAGCAATGTTTTGGAAAAGTGAAGTGTTGGTAGTTACAGAAATCTGCTGGTCTTTCTCTCTCACATAAAGCACTATATCAAAATATTTCGGCTCAATTTTTGGGGGAACAACCTCATTTTCAGGGTAGACCACAAGAACATATTTCTTATATAGAAAAAATGTTGACACAATACAGAACACCTGTATATATGTGGGATACTTATTTGTTATGTGTCCGCCAGAAACTAAATGTAAAGGGTAATTTGAAACACAAGGATAAAGAGGAAAGAATGTGTCCCAGAACACATTTGTGCACACAACAAATAGAAACAATGGAGTATTTATATTTTGAATGTCCATACGTTCTGCAATTTTGGAATTATGTATATAAACAATGGAATACGTTTCCTTTAACAATGTTAACCCCAGACATTTTGTTTTTAGGTATATTACCCAGGATATGGCAAAGTTACAGTATAGGCACTTTAGATTTAATTTTGTGTTGCATAAAATATCAAATTTGGTATAGTAGATGCCAATGGTCACTACAGAAGACATATGTGACACCAGAACAACTTTTTGGGGCTTTACAGGATAGAATCATAAAAATTTGAAAGGAGGAAAGACAGCGATTACCTACAGATCTGTATAAAAGTTGGTGGGATGAGATATTATGGTTAGACATGGGTTAAATTGTATTATTAGGATATACATAGGATACTGTGTGCTTTAATACTTCCTTCATTTACTGTTTTATCTCATTCTTTTTTGTAGCTGTATTATATATTGAATATACAGATGGAAGTATATGCTTTAACTACCTATCTTGCTTTAAGAGTTTGCTTTTCTTATTTTAGTAACTGTATTATGATTCCCTGAATCTGGAATATAATATTCCCCTACTCTTAAAGGCAGGAGGTGGGGGGAAGATTTTTTGTATAGGTAATATGTATGAGCATGGATTTTGACATCAGTATAAGGGTTCTCTGTTTTTCTACCATTATTTCAAATATACTTTATTATTTATAGAAATGTATGAATTAATCCTTATTTTGCTTTTAGATGTTTTTTCTGTACAGTATTATGTTTTTTTCAGAGAAAAAAAGTTCCTCCTCTTTGGGGGTTGGGGGTGGGGGAAGGGAGATTTTTTACGAAAAGTATGAAGAAATATGTATTTTGTTTTAGCATCAGGGTATCTGATTTATATTATGATTTCTTAGATGTATTAATAATTATGGAAGAGACTGTATGCTTTAAAATATTTTCTTTTTTCTTCATTTTCTGTTATTTTGTATTGTCTTATAATTTCTTGAAGTGTGAATAAAAAATCCCACTACTCACCTGTAGGGGAACCTTTGTCATCCTGGCATTTGTCCAAGATGGCATCCAGGTCTGCTGGTGAGAGCATGGAGATTGAGGAGGTAGGGGAGAAGGTCTCCTTCCCTATCTCAGCACGGCTAGAGACCCCTGTATGCAGTAAAAAATGTCAGAAGGAACAATGTTGTGGACCAGTACAGATTACTTCAGATTCAGCAGATCACCCGGACAATACAGACTTGATGGTGATGGAAAATACGAATGGAACTGTTTCTGAGATGATGAGTTCCACTTTGCAAACCCTATTGCGTGAAGAGGAGACCAGATTTGAGACAAGGGAAGTGGCACTGCTTGTTCAAATGACAGACCTTGACCAGCATGTGGAGAAACCCCTTCAGAAGTGTGTACAGCCAGTTGGCATGGACACAGTGACGGATACTGCTGAGATAGAACATGTTGCTCTTCCTGACCAAGCTACCACTCCAACTCCTGATAGGGAGGTAAGAGCAAGTTCTTCTACTACCATGCCTAAAGTGAAATATACAAAAAGTAAAGTGGGTGTTGTGTCGGGAATGGCAAAAATGGCTGACTCGTCTGGCCTAAGATGCCTCACTGTGCAACCTGGTGTGCAGGCTCAACGAGACACTTGGTCAGTTGATTCTGCATTACAAGCTGTTGGATGGGAAAAAGAGGTCAACATGGGACGGTGGGTACCTGGATCCTCAACCATTCTTATTCCTGGTGCAGTACAAACAGTCTACAGTCAAAAGGCCCCAGAAATCATATGGGATAATGTTGACTTGAAAGCTCTTGAACTTCCAGCAGAGCTTACCTTGACTCAAAACCCTGTGCTACCACTGCCTGTGCAGCTCCCAGTCCCACTAGTTACTGATCCTGGTATACCTGTTGCAGATTCAGATATGACTTTACCTTACCATGACAATAGTAGGGAAACTCCTGATAATAATGCTGGCCCAACAGGAACCGGAGCTCAGCCTTATGCTTCTTTGGTTAGAACCCCGTTGCAGCCAGCAAAGAGACACAATGCGATTTGATTAAAGTATATGGGAGGCATGCAGAAAGCCCCTGATAGAATTTATGTAGCAAGGGTTCTAATTAAAGATTCAATTAAATTCTTTGCCAATGAAATCCATGCTCTGATACATATTTCAGGAGAAACCACGTTTGATGTCAGCTTTAAGACTCTCCATGGCTTAGAACGTTTTTGGATAAAATATCAAAGGTTGAAGAATACTCCATTGTGGACACGTTTTACGGCCCTTCCCCTGACTAGACCAACACAAAAAGTCATCACTGTGTTGTTCAGGAGTGAGGGGGTCAATATGAAGGATTTGGTATGTTGGCTAAAAGCAAGGTGTATAGCCCTTGCTGACCCAGAGGCTATTTTTGACTCAGAACAGATTTGGATGGGGGGATGGAAAGTACAGATGATGCTGAAAATTACTGATTCTGGTGCCAGTCACTTGCCAAACATTTTTTTCCTGGGTAGAGATAGAGGTGTCCTCTTTTACCCAGGACAACCAAAAGCATGCTACAGACGTGGCTCTGTAGCTCACTTGAGTAGTGTGTGCGATCAGTTGAAATGCCATGTGTGTGGGAATGTGGGGCATGTGGGGGCTCATTGCAGAGAGGGTGAGAAATGCCATCTATGTGATATTCATGGCCATGATTTTCAAGGCTGTCCCTGGGCAGCACATAACAAACCAGATCAGGCTGATGATGCTGAACAACACTTATATTTAGCATTGGCTCAATGACAAAAAATCTTTGCTAGGCAGCATATGAAACCCAGAGAACCTGAGGTGCCACTCCCAGACCCCATTGATGACCTACTCACACCTACTGCTTCAGTACAGGAGAATATGGAGGGCTCGGAACCCCACATGATCAAGGCCAACAGGAGACCCCCTGTCCACCTTGACAGGAGTACTGAGGGCTGAAGAGCCTAAGGGAGTACCCAGCAGTGTAGCAGACCACACCACTTTTGTACCTACAGTGGAGGAGCAGTCTGTTGTGGTGCCTCAGATACAGATAGCAATGGCACCATCAGATATGACACCCGCCCCCAGCTGAAGTACAATTCACACTGCCAGGATGATGAGAAGTACAATAGCAACAGTCTTGGCCCATTCAAAACTTGTGAAAAGAGAGTGTATTGTGATGCAAAACAAATTTGTCTTGCTCCAAACTGATTTGGATTGTGATTCAGACACTTCATCCATATGATCCTCTTTACCGGAACAAACCTCAGATACAGAAGTACCAATGGAAGCTACGGGTCCTCAGTAAAGGAAAGCATGGGCAAAAATTAAACACAAATTGAAGGAGTCTGCCATGTGGAAGGGGAGAATAAGATGATTAAGGAAATATCTGATTACTCTACCTACTCTTGACAGTACCTGAACATTTTGCATGCCATTTGATCAATGTGAATAGTATAAAGAATCTAGAGAAAAGAGATTTAGTATATTCATATTTGTCAATGTGTGCTGCAGGTGTTTGTCTCTTACAGGATGTATGGTATCATACTTTCTCTGAAATTACACACACACACACAGAGTGCCTGGTATGCGGGACCCTCTTTCTGGTCATTTGGACAAGAATCATGTTCTGGAGTGGGCATTTTGTTTAACCTCCCAAATGTGGAGCTCCTAAAATTGACAGATTTAGTCCCCAGGCAGGGTTTTAGTGCTGGATGTTGGCATCAATCAAATTAGGTATAGAATAATCAATGTGTATGCATCTCAAACTAAGGCACTACGAATTGACCTTTTTAAAATCTTACAACCTTTCCTACTTAGTTCCCAATATATTATCTTAGGAGGTGATTAACTGTGGTTTGTCATTAAAAGATAAAACAAGTTCATCTAGAACACCTAAACTTTTCTGTGATTCAAATTTCTTATTGAATATGTTAAAAAAAAAACAATTTGAAAGATGCATTTTAAATACAAACAAACTTGCACACCCCAACACTTCATTAAGGGAATTTGGCCATGCGTATAGATTTTTTCTCCATCTCTAAACACCTGCCGATGGTTAACTCCACTGTAGAAGTGACAGAGTTTTCTGACCACAATAAATTCACTATCTTCATTGGTAATCAGAATAATATACAGAAAGGCCCAGGCCTTTGGAAACTGAATACTTCCTTATTACTCAAGGAGGCATTTGTACCATTACTGAAAGAATTTATTTTGGCAAAAAAAATTGGTCTATGTGCTGCATGACAGTCCCACACAATGGTGGCTGGACACCAAACATGACCTCACAAAATTTTCAAAAAAACCACAGTAAAATGTTAAGTCAAGTCAAGTATAAAGAGTATTTTAAAAAAGGATCACAACTGCAGAAATTAATGACTTTGTCTACAATGATGACAAAAGATTACAGTGACCAGATTGCGGTTATTAAAAATGAATTATGCCTATTCCATATGGAAAAATCTAAAACTTTGAAGCACCAACAGCAGTTTGGTACTGCAGGGTCAATGGAAATGATTTGTCCATATGAAGCCTGCCAATTGAGGGTGGGGAAAAGGAATTTACAGCCCTTTTTAATGTCCAGGGGGAACTAAAAGACATGAATGCAGGACTTTTGGAAATAGCTAGCAATTATACACAGCACAAATATGGGCCAATACACATAGATGCACACACAGCTGAAAGCTTGTTGGTGGATTTGCAGCTGCCGCAGCCTTCACTGCAGGAGTTACAGAACTTATGGAGGGAGTTCCAGGTTTTTGAGACTATGAAGGCTATACATACCCTTATTAATAACATGACCCCAGGTCCAGATGGCCTCCCTTCAGAAATGTATAAATTTCTGGGTACAGATTTAGGAGAAGAGCTTACTCAAGTGTTTAATCACATGTTGAAACCACTGACGTTCCTCTGAGCCTGAATATGGGTACGTTGGTATATATCCACAAAAAAGAGGACACGAAATACATACAAAATTGAAGATTTTAAAAATTATAACTAAAATCTTAGCTAAGTGGTTAATGGCAACTGCAAAACATATCATATCAGATGCTCAGACCTCATCAATTCCAGGCAGATGCATACAGGATCATTTATTGTTACTGAGGGAACTGTTTAAAATGAGAAATTCAGGGAATATGTCTGGTTATGTCATGTCCTTGGACCAGTGTCAGGCTTTTGATGCAGTCAGTCATGATGTCCTGTGGTTGGTTTTGAAGGCATTTCAGTTGCTGGATAATTTAATTAATTGGGTTTGAACCTTTTATAGGACAGTGACTGTGGTCCCCATGGTAAATGGCTGGAAGGGGCCTTTAATTAGCATCCAGAGAATAGTGAGGCAGGGTTACCCACTAAGTCCGGTGCTATATACTTTTTTCATGGATCCCCTACTTAGAATGCTAAACCAGTCACAGATTATTCAATCACTAACTCATGTTGCTGGCCAAGGTGTACAAAATGTTATAGCATATGTGGATGACATGTGTCTTTTTTTACAGGATGATGCTTCAGTAATAGAGGCTGTCAGACTGTTCTGTATTTGGAGAAGTAGCTGGGGCTAACCTGAACGTGCAGAAATGTATTGGCAGATGATTAGATGATGGCACTGCATCTGTTGCCTCGGTGGGAGGGATATCAATTACTAAAGAACCTATTACCATCTTGGGATTGAAACCTGGGACTGAATGACTGGATATTTGAAACTGGAAATAAGGAACAGAAAGGTTGCATCATGGAATAGATGGCAAATGGGAAAAAAAAGAGAATATATCTCATTAAAACTTACCTTGTTCCGGTGTTTATCTATATTAGTTATATTTTTCCCCCTCCAAAGAGTATAGAGACTCAGTTGTTGAGTTTGTTTTTTCAGGCAGTTTGGGGCAGCTGCCTGAATCCCATAAAGAGGAACATTCCTTACTTATCAATTCATCAGGGTGGGCTTAATATGATACACCCATTGTTGCTTTTTAACTGTATTTTTTTTATGGCAAACTTAAAGCCTTTATTGGTGCATCAGGCCAAAGGGTGGGTATATTGGCTTTTTGTAGCCATTGAACCATGGTTTCATTTATGGGATACTAATGTGCTCAGAATAGTGAAATACATACCAAATGTTCCCACATACCGGAGGGAAGTGTTTACAAGGCTCAGACAATGGAATGTTATTTCTCGAATGGTTATTACCCTTCATAGGAAAAGTTTGTACATGGAATTACTAGAGCTGATGCATAAGATGCCCACTGTTTTTGAACACTGCCCTGAAGCCCATAGGACTTCTCTTTTGGGTTTGTTGAGAAATCCCAGAATCCCCCCACAGATGTGGAATTTACATTTGCTTAGTTGTCATAGTAAAATTAATATTAAAGGCAACCAGAAACATAAGGAGGCAAGTGAGAGGCTTTGTAGTAGGCTTACATGCATACAGCAGGAAGAAACAATTGAACATCTTCTTTTTCAGTGTTCATACATTTAAACATTTCTGGAAATTTGTGGCACAAGCATGGGATACACTTGTTTTTGTTAATATTACATATGAGAATCTAATGTATGGGGCAACTGTAGGACCCTGGAGGTTATGGAATACAGAGACATTGCAAGTGATGTTTACAATTTTAAGTGGCAAATCTGGAATGTACTCTGTTTTTATACTTTACAACAAAAGGAAACTTCCTTTCCAGAATTATTGGGGAAAATTGAGAAGGATCTGAAGTTAATTTGCAACAGGGAAAGAGGCATTTTACAGGACCAACTGTGGAGGGCAAAATGGCATGACATGCCATGGGTAACAGACTCGGATGCCCGTATTACATAGATAGACAGCCTACTAAGGTGTGGAAATAGGGACATTGGTAGACACATTTGGGTTAAAGAAGAATTTAAGGATTCTTTGGGGGATTTTTTTGTTTGTCTTTATTTGCATTAACAATAGCTCTAAATAAGAAGTTATTTTGTGTTCGTTTTTTTCGGTATTTGTTCTCATTGGCATCATATTTCAGTTTGTTTTCTTTATTCTTTTTCTTTTGATGTATTTCAGAGTCTGTATTATTACTTGTCCTGATTTTATTAAGTGACATGGATTGGGAACGGAGTATTGTAATTACAAAATGGACTGTACGAGTTATGTCTTTATAACTTTTTTTGGTTTTCTACATTGTAGTTTTGTTACAATAAAACTTTCCCCCACTTCTTAGGGATGGAGAAGCCCAGTTGGGCCTCAGCTACCGGAGAAGGAGCTACTCTTGTGGAGCAGTGTGATTTGAGAGGGTTGGAGGCTTAAACCTCAGACATGCATGTCTCTTCTCAACAGGACATGACAGACTTTGCGGTAGATTTTTCTCAGTCTCAGCCTGCAGATAATTGTATTCAATCAATCAATCAATCAAAATTTTTATTTTGCCAGGTGGAACATCATTGAGACAAGCTCATTTGCAGGATGGACATTGGGCAAAACAATTGCCAACAGTGTTAAGACATAACAGGTTGAGTGAATGTACACAACAATTACATAGTAATAATAACATATAACTATCACATATACTAAGATACTTCCACCAGAACATAGCAATAGGTTCAACAGAAGGTAGTGCCATTTAAATACAATTGCATAGATACAGATATATGGACATAAGGTAATGAGCTAAAGTTTATACAGTAAATATCATTGGAGGAGTCATAGTGAGCAGGATTGGCAATTCCTCTAGTTTCAAAGTGTGAAGCAGATTGAAATGTAAGAGTCATTTGATAAGTACTGTAGGCATGGCATGGCAAGTGGGGTGGGAAGGGGGGGTATAGGGAGCGGGGAGGGAAGGTCAGATGATATAGGAGAGGGTTGGACATGATGGCCTAGGGAGGAAGGACTGTTCTAAGGGAGAAACACAATAGATGCCACAGGCAATGGTTGAGATTTAAGTCCAATATTTGAAGCAAAGGGAGATTGTGATGTTGGGACCTTGATTTGGACAATGACAGAAGGGAGGACTCAAAAGACACCTCAGGAAATGGTTGAGGTTTAAGTCCAGAATTTAAAGCAGTAACAAATTGCGATGTTAAGACCTTGACTTGAAGCAATGACAGACCTCGAAGAAGGTCCTCAGGAACAAGGATTTGAAGAGGTAGAACATGACAGGTGATGCGAGCCTTAAGGTTTTTTGGATCTTATTCCAGAGTGTAGGAGGAGTGAAGCTTATTAAGGCTCTACCAAAGCGCGTTTAATTTTAGGGATAGCCAGAGCTACGATAAGACTTCTGAGAGAATAGGCACTAAGGATGCAGGGAGTTAGGCAGCTTGTGAGGTACTTTATGAGTGATTGCCTTATATGTGCATAGAATAGTATTCTTTTGCCTCCTGATGCTAAAGCTGTATTCCAAGTGATGAACTTGTAAACCTACCAGAGTTGAAATTACAAAGTCTAGAACACAATTTGGAACAATACTTGGAATTAGCTAAACATGAACGGAGATGAGCGGTGCTGTTGGCACAGCTGCAAGAGGAAGAATGCCATATTGCGGTTGCAAAAACTGCAGCTGAAACTGGAGAACCTCAGTGAGTGAGCCGAGTCTTCTATGAGCCCACATCAGACAGGGTGGTGCCCTCTACCAGTGCTGTGGTAATGTACTGACCCCTATTAATGACATTAACAAGGTTTTGCCTGTATCTGGTCCTGTGCCCAAAACTTCTGAAGAGCACTTACCAGCTGAAAAATTGACTACCTGGTCACCTGATAGAGCTTTGAAAGTGGAAAGTTGGCTTCAGACTGCATCTGGACAGTGGATCCCAGATGCAATGGATGAATCAGTGCAGCATTACAACAAAACAGTGTGGGATGCAGATACAAGAACTGCAGCAGTGTGCAGCAGCGAGTGAAGCCAACACCTCGAACCACATGCAGCAGGGAGCTGACACATTGGGACTGCACCTTGCAAGGGGTAAGCCACCTTCTCCTGATAATGCTTAAAATATGTTAAATACAGACAAAGCTAATTTCCCTGCACACTAACCTTTTGAGCACACACACACCAGGACAGATTGCTTCGCATGATACTGTTACACAGCTACATCCTGGTAGCCAAAACATGGATGTGGAGCATGCACCAGCTCAGCTGGATTTGAGCAATGAGCAGTTCTTCCCAGGAGGCAAAGCTCACACACAAGGGGAAGGGCTCTAAATCACTGAAGGACCCCAGGACCGAATAACACAGACTCTGGAAGACAGCGGTACTCTGATTTTTGTTTAGAACAACTGGGGAACCAACACTAAGGTGAACGCCATATGTTTGATTTACAAGGGTGGTCTTTAACATCCACCAGACAGAGTGTACGTAGCTAGAACTTTAATAAAAGACTCTATGAAGTTTTATGCATCAGAAATGTATGCCTTGATACACACAGGAGACTCAAACTATGATTTAAGCTTCAAACACATACAGAACTTGGATAGATTCTGGAAACAGTATGATAAACTAAAAGACACATGCTTGTGGTGACCGTTTTTAGCCATTTCGTTAGCAAGGCCTGCTTTATGAACAATCACTATCAGTTTTCACACAGAGAGTGTCAGTACAGCAGATGTACTATACTGGTGCCAACAGCGATGTGAAGTATTAGATAAACCTGAACCAGTTATTGATACAGAGCAAATTTGGATGGGGAGGGTGTGTGTGGAAAATAAAGGTTAAGCTCCTTAATACAGATTAGGGGATTTCACATCTGCCTAACAGTTTGTAATTGGTAGGGACAATGGAATGCTTTTTTATGCTGGTCAACTGAAACCTTGCTTTAAGTGTGGCTCACCATATCACTTTAGCAATGTACAGTATGTGATAGCATGAGGCGTGGGCATTACGTGAAATATGGACACATGACTGCTGATTGTAGTAATGCTTTTAATTGTAACTTGTGTGAGAAACAGGGGCACTTGTTTGCAAAATGCTCATGGGCATCTCACAACAGGGGAATCAGGATGTCCCAGGAAGACAAGTAACTAGAGCACAGCAAAAGGGCTCAGCCAGGGCATCTGAAAAACACATTGGAGATATCAGATGGCAAGCCCAGTCTCAAGCTACTGCAGGCTCTAGCAGTGCCCCACAGGAGGAGGAAGGACATATGACTCCTACAGGAGACAATATAGTAACAGAGAAAGAACAAGAGGAAGTGATAGGTGTAGATAGAGAGGAGAGAGGAGACAGTATCCCCCAGAGTGAGACTCATGAACAATCAGTACATACTGTCCCTGAAACTCTGGAGATGCCTCCCACCCCACACCTCCCCAGCCATTTACTGTAGTAAAACCTAAATCTACACAAAAGAGACTCAGGACTGGTTCCACACTTAAGTCCATAGAGAAAAAGAGAGACATTGTATTCCAAAATAGATTTAGGGCACTGTGCAAATCAAAGGAATGGGGGAGTTAGATGAGGATAATGACTTAGAATCCTTCTCTTAGGCCTCTTCTTTGTAGGTTCCAGCCTCCGACATTGAGGAAATGGAGGTAGCTAATGTCTGCACAATCTCGGGAGGGTAACTAGATCAGGACTGAAAATGGGAAAAGCACCAGGATGAGTTTTCTTCCCTCAGGGTGATAGTTAACACACATGTAAACATGGGGACCTTGATAGTGCACACTCTCAATGTTAACAGCATAAAGAATCACAGAAAGCAACTCAGCACTTTCATAACTTTAAGATATAGTACTGCAGATGTAATTTTTTTGTAAGATACCAGACTTAAGACACACTTTGATTTGAAACAAGCTGCACAGCAGTGGATTAAAGGACCGGCATATGGTCAATAGGCACAGAGAGGGGTGATGGTCTAGGCTTACTTTTGGCTAGGGTGGGATTTTGTGTCACAAAAGTCATTATTCCGGGAAAAGTTTTAACTCTGGATGTTAATTATTTAGACATGAGATTTAGATATATAAACAATTATGCTCCACAGACTAAAGCCACACATATGGATCTGTTTCATTCTGTTCAACCATATAGGGGCCCTTCCTTAGCCATTACATGCCCTTCCCACTGGCTGAACAGGGTGGCAGCCATGGCACCATCCTTCACACCAAGCTACCCAAGCCCTCTGACTATACTATGAGGGTTGGGGGCATGGTGGTGAACACGGGCAGACCAGTAGGTCCCCTTAATGGAAAACAGCAGTACTGGAAGGACCAGCCTTATCCCACAATTCCCTACTCCACATAGAGTGCAGGATCTAGTCTGCTGGTGGGCAGTCCCTCTGATCGGATGGCTGCTGTTTATCGCTAGACCTGGGTATGGACATTTGACACATTTCCTGCCGCCTATGTGAACAGGGTCTATTATTAGATTGTATGTTTAAGTAAGCAGAAAGTTCATGAGAGGCTGATTTCTGAATGAGAACTTATATCACAGCTACTGTGCTGACATTTGGTAAATATAAGTATTCACACTTGCAAATATGAGTTACTTAGGCATTACAGTAACTGTGAAAACAATACCATTATTTCTTAGCCACAATATTGTTACAACGGCAATTAGTAATTATGCAAATGAAATAGTTTTGTGTACAGTCATATATCAATTCACAATATTAGACTGCATGTTTAAGTTCATGAAAAACTAGAACACAGACATGAAACTAGTTGAGTTCTCCAACTTCCTACACTCCTCCCTGGATGCCAGCTCCCTAGCTGGTGCAGTGTTCGTTGACCTCTCAAAGGCCTTCAACACTGTCTCCCACCCTCTTCTGCTGGATGCACTCTGCCACACTGGTTTCTCTGCTGGCCCTCTCGCCTGGTGCACCAGCTATCTATCTACTCGCTCCCAATGTGTAAAAATCAGTGGGACGCTCTCCAAAACTCATCCCATCCACTCAGGGGTACCCCAGGGCTCCATCCTGGGCCCCCTACTCTTCTCACGCTATCTAAACACCCTGTCCAGTGCATGCTCCAGCAAAATTCTCTTATATGCAGATGATGCTGTTATTTTTGCCACCCACCGCAATCCCACCTCCCTCAAGGACACCGTACAACAATCCTACAATGATGCTGAAGCCTGGTTTAAAGAGCACAGACTCGTCATTAACCTAAAAAAACCCAAAACAATGCTTTTTGCCCACCCCCAAAACAAAGCCTGCAACTTCCCACTCCATATCCTCCCTAGTACCAAACAACCTCTCGAACAAGTCTGCTCATACAAATACCTTGGGGTATCTTTCGACTCAGCAATCACCTACCGCACCCACATTGATGCCCTTGCATCTGCCACCAACACAAGGCTTGGCATCCTCTACCGCTATAAAAACTGCCTCTCTCCTGATGCTCTCTGACTTGCAGTTACATCTTCAGTACTGTCCCTAGTTGACTATGGCCTGCCAGTCTAAGGTACTGCTGACACTACCGCCCTCAACAAAATTAGGCTCACCCTAAATAAGGCCTGCAGACTGATTAATGGTGCCCCCAGGCTCACACACACTTGTCAACTCTAAGGACGAGGCAAACTGCTTAACCTAAATGAGCAGCTATGCTATCAAACCTGCCTCATCACAAAAAACTCTACGGACTATCCCTCCGGGTGACAGCCTTCATCCGCCACCCAACCCATTATTACAACCGAACCTCTGACAAGACCACTCTACTGGTTGCCAGATCCAGGACCACCCATGGTCAGAGGTCCTTCTGCTACAGAGCCCCATCCTGGTTTAACTCCTCCCTGCTCCCATCTCAAATGCCCCAAAATCTCCAACTTCAAAACTGCCCTTCCAGACCAACTGTTTAAGACCATAGCTTCTCCCTGTCTCTAATATGGCCTTGATCTCTACACCTTGACAAGCGCCCACTGGGCGACCTCCCCAACTTCTCCCAACGTTAATACCAGCATGTGCTCAGTTGTATCAATGTAATTGTAACTAAATTGTATCAATGTAATTGCAACTGAATTTGTATAAATGTACAGTATGAAACCACTCTATGTATCTCTAAGGATGTGACTTTTATGCTGTAACCTAAATCTTGTGCTGCACACTAAATTTGTTCTGTCTGTCCTCTATGTGATGAGGTACCTTTGGAAATGAGCCTCTGGCTCAAAGGTTGTAAACTGATGTACAAATAAATAAATAAACATCATCTAAAGAATGCCAGTCAGTGCATTTAAGTGTAGCAGACTGAAGTTACATTGTAATCATATTTTAGTTTCCATTCTGATTACATTTAAAGTTTTTCTGTGTGATTACCATTTAAATAAATGCCAAATAGACATAGACTGTTGAAACAATGCACAAGACCTGCATTCATATGTAGTTATGCTTGTAAGAACAAATGTAATAATGCCAAAAGTAGTAACATAGTAGTTACACAATAGATTTGTTGTTACAATTTGCAATAGCTATTACATGTGTTATGTAGTTGCCCTTGTAAGAACAAATTACATAATGCCAGAAGAGATACAGTGTTAGCTGCACAATAGATTTTCTGTTACACTTTGCAACAGCTATTAAATGTTACATGTACATAGTTACATAGTACTGTAGTTGTTGGCAGAAAAAGACCCCTTGGTCCATCTAGTCTGCCCTAGAGAACAAGTTTCCTTCTTGATTTTGTACTGCAGATCCTACCCAATCTGTCACCTTTTCCCCCCATTCCTGTTACTAGGAGTCCCCTGTGCCTATCCCATGTGTGCTTAAATTCCTCCACAGTGTTTGCACTTACCACCTCTACTGGTAGTCTGTTCCAGATATCTACTACCCTTTCCGTGAAGAAGTACTTCCTCACATTTTATCTGGATCTCCTCCTTTCCAACCACATATTGCGTCCCCTTGTCCTAGTGCATCTCCTTTTTTTATAGAATGCTGCCCTCCTGTACCTTGTTGATTCCCTTGAGGTATTTGAATACCTCTATCATGTCTCCCCTTGTACTTACACTTGCCAGAATGAATTGATCTGTGCTGAAAGGGAGACAGTAGTAGTTTCAAATGTTACCATTACTTCAGGCAAACTGTGTAAGTACATAATATGCAAATGAGAAACTAGTTAACAACTACATAGTAGTTACAGTACAGTTACGGTGTAGTTACTTTATGCAAACTGTGTGTAACTACAAACCACACAAATGTAAAACTAGTTAACAACTACATAGTAGTTACATGTAACTGAACTGTAGTTACTGTGTGGTTACAGTGTAGTTAATGACACTTAAAGTGTTACCAAAGAATGTCAGTGGCGACTTCTCGGGGCCACAAGGGGGGGGGAGCAGCAGGTGGCATCTCTCAGCTGCAAAAGCGGAAGCAGAGCCCCAGCAGGAGACAGCCGTGGTGGACAGTGAAGAGAAGTGGCAGGTGGCACTTTGTTTGGCTGCAGGTGTGAGAAGGGGACCAGAGATCAACAATGACAGTCCAGGAGGAGGATTTTTGCTCAGAATCGCAGTGCTTGGGGTCTTAAGTGGTAGCCAATCAAGCCATAGAGAAAAGCCCCAATCAACAGATAGAGCCAGAGCACCAATCAGGGCTAGGGACATGCAGGACAAAAGCCATCCAGGCTTTAAAAGGATGCCTCAGCCCAGAGGGAGAGAAACAGTAGCAGCTTCTCAGGGCCGAAAGGAGGGGAGCAGCAGGTGGCATCTCTTGGCCTCAAAAGCAGAAGTGAAGCCCTGGCAGGAGAGAGCAGCAGCAGACAGTGAAGAGAAGTGGCAGGCAGCATTTTTTTCAGCTGCAGGAGTGAGAAGGGGACAGGAGATCAACGGCAACAGTGCAGGAGGAGGGGGATCTTTGCCCAGGACAGCAGCTCTTGGGGTCTTGAGCGGCAGCCAATCAAGCTGCAGAGAAAGGTCCCAATCAACTGACAGAGCCAGACCACCAATTGGAACTAATGGCATGCAGGACAAAAGCTGTCCAGGCTTTAAAAGGATGCCCCAGCTCAGAGGGAGAGAAACAGTGGTGGCTTCTCAGGGCCGCAATGAGTGCAGCAGCAGATGGCATCTCTCAGCTGCAAAAGCAGAAGCAGAGCCCCGGCAGGAGAGAGAAGCAGCAGACAGTGAAGAGAAGCAGCAGGCAACATTTTTGTTTCGGCCGCAGGAGTGAAAAGGGGACCGGAGATTGATGGTGACAGTCCAGGAGGAGGTTTTCTCCCACCCACCCTCCCTAGCCTTACCTCTATTAAATGTGAATGGAGGGTGGGGTCAACATCAGGAAAAGCTCATTGGTGAACTCAAACAAAAGGAAAATGGTGGATCACTTGAAATAGGGCTACAGCAGGGAGGAACACATGGGTAATCTCAAAGCCACAAAAAAGAGCTGATCACTTGAAACTGGACTGGACAAGGGGCTGTGGAAAGGAGGTGTTGCTATTTCCCCAATCAGCAGGTAAGGAGCTAATCAAAAAGGGGGCATTTTTCTGCTTGTTGGGGTATTTGTTTGCCTGTCATTTAACTAACTGGGAGGGGCAGTATCTGCTGGAAGCAATCTAGGTTGATACCTGGGGAGCTGGGGAAAGGAGGTGTTGCTATTTCCCAGATTAACAGAAAAGGGGCTGGTCATAAGGGGGACATTTCTGCTTGTTGGGTTATTTATGTTTGCCTGTCATTTAACTAGCTGAAGATGCAGATTCTGCTGGAGGGGCTCTAGGATGATGCCTGGGGGGCTGTGTCTGCTTGTTTTTCAGCTGACCAGAGGATACACTAGAATGAGGTGACAGGGAGAGGTCAGTGCTAATAGAGCAATGAACCAGACTGACTGAAACCTACAGGGAAGAGAGGGACTAAATATTGTCAGCAAGGGCTTTTAACTGAACTGATGCATCGAGAGTCAATCAGGAAGGTGGGTAAGACAAGGAAGGAGAAATGAGGCCAGCAAGGGAGGAATCAGCTTGGACCGGGGAAGCATGCCAGATGGGAATGAGGGGGATCATAGAAGATGGGGCTGGAGATGGCTGGGGCAAAAACAGCAGATGCCACCTTGGGAAGTAGGGGATGAAAACAAGTGCCAAGCAATGAAGGGTTGCAAGCGATAAGGGGGCCGGGGGGGATAATAGTTGGTTCTAATGGTTGTGGGGTTGCTGTCTTCATGAGCACCCTATAGAGGATAATGGAGTGCCCTGTCTGTCTGAAGCTAAGGAGGATGGATGCTGAACTAGAAAGGTTGAAGGGGGACCTTGAGAGAAGGGACAGGGAGGGGAGAGAACGTGGGGAAGGAGGGGGGAGCAGGACAGAAAGGGAGGAGAGGGAAGCAAGATGAGGGAAAAGGATGGAGGGGCACAGAGGAGCCGAAGCAGTGACAGAGGGGTCTGGAGCAGGACAAGGCAATGGAGGCTATGGAAAGGAGGGAGTAGAGGCAATGGAACTTAGCGGGAGATATGCAGTAGAGTCAAACCGGTACTGGCCTCTGGCTCAGTTGAGGGACAAGAAAGGGGGGAAGGGAGCACTGTAAGGCCAAGTGAGAGCAGGGATATTGAGTGTGGTACACGAGAAGGGAAAGTAAGGGCAGCAAAGGGGCAGGCAAGCATAGGAGACATACAAACAAGGGTTAGGGATGCAGGGAGCAGGGGAGAATGCACAGCATGAGAGAAAAGCAGAGAGGGGAATATGGAAAAGTACAAGGAAATGTGGAGAGGGAGAGATGGAACTGGGAGCCGGGACTCGGTGGGGGGAGGACTTTCCAAGAAAGGCAGCGAGGAAAGCCACTAGCAAGGAAAGAGGGGAGAAGGAAGAAGGGGCAAGGGGAGGCCAAAGTAGGGAGGACAGAAGGGGCAGACTGGAAGCTAGGTGCAAGGGTGGGAAGGACGCCACACTGGAAGCAAGAGGCAAGACTGGAAGGGTCAATGGAGTAAACACAAGCCTAAGGGCCAAAGGGTATGGAGCAGTGATTGTATACATGGATTTAATCATTAAGGGGATTCAGTGGCAAAGGAGGAGAGTAGCGTTTAAAGGGAGGTCAATGTTCTGTGATCCAGGAATGGAGGTTAGAAGGGCACTCCCCAGAATAAGAGACTGCGTCAACCTTGTGGGAGGGAAACCGCACCTAATAGTACATCTGGGCACAAATGACTTGGTGGGGGAAGAGGTAGAGCTGATTAACAGGAAGTTCAGGGAGTTGACAGAGGGCTGTAAAGGTTTGGTTAGCTGCCTGGCCTTCTCAGAAGTCCTACCAGTTTACTGCGCTAGCACAGCCAGGCAACTCAGGGTAAAGGATTTTAACCTATGGCTGAGGCAGTGGTGGGGAGGAGGGATTCACTTGTCTGGGTGACTGGGGGGGATACATGGGTGGATGAAAAACTGTACGCAAGAGACAGGCTACACATAAGTAATGAGGGGGCTAGAGTACCAAGAGCAAAGCTGCAGGGGTACATTGACGAGAGGATGGGGTAGAATGGGATTTAAACTAATCAGGGGAGAGTGCAGCACTTGGAGGGATGGGAATCCTTGGCCTAAGGAGGACAACCCAGCCTGCACTCTCCCAACACGAGAGGCAAGGGACAGAGTAAGGAGGGGGTGTTATAAGAGCAAGGGGGTTCGAAGGGAATTCTTGCCAATGCCAGGAGCCTAGGGAACAAAATGGCAGACCTGGAGGAGGTGGTAGGGCTGGACAACCCGGACCTAATAGCGGTAACAGAAACATGGTGGATGGAGGGACATAGCTGGGAGGTGGAATTACAAGGGTGCAACCTATTTAGAAGAGATAGACAGGGTAAAAAAAGGGGGGGCATAGCCCTGTATGCAGGATGGGATAGAGGCAGTGAAGAGTGGGGGGGTCAAGGATCCACAGAGTTCCTGTGGGTTATGTTGGGTAGTAAACAGAGGGGCAATAAGCGTGGGGGTGGTATACAGGTCACCGCATCACGGCAAGGGGGGGATCAGGAACTGGCTAGGGAGATACAGGAAATGGCCAGAAAAGGGGAAATTCTCATAGTGGGGGACCTGAACCTATCAGATGTGGACTGTGAAATTCCATCAGCCGCAACAGAAAAGAGCAGGGGCTTATTGGAATCCCTTCAAGATGTGCTCCTAAGCCAGCTAGTTAAGGAACCTACTAGGGGGAGGCTAAACTAGATGTCATCTTAACAAATGGAAACAGAATAGGGGAGGTTGAGGTTGGGGACCACTTGGAGGACAGTGACCATCGGATGGTCAGGTTCTCCATCCAGGCAGGGGCAAAACTGGGCAGGTCATCCACCAGGATGCTTGACTTCAACAGGGCAAATGTTGAGAAAATAGGGGGTCTCTTAAGAAGAGAGCCTGCAGGGATCCAAGAGCTGGAGGGGGTAGAGCAGCTGTGGGAAGTAATTAAGGGGGAATACTCAAGGTCACGGAGCAATGCATCCGGAAAATCAGCAAACATAAAAGGGGAAGAAAACCTCTGTGGTTCACAGCAGGGGTTAGGGAGGTGGTCAAGGAGAAGAGAAAGGCCTTTAAGGCCTACAAAAGGACACGGGATGGAGGAGATAAGGATCTACAAGGATAAACTCAGGGAAATGGGAAGAACAATTAGAAAGGCAAAGGCAAGCACAGACGAGAAAATAGCTGGGGAGGTGAAAAGGAGTAACAAAATATTTTATAGGTATGTGAATGATAAGGGGAAGAACAGGCACAGGATTCCAAAACGTAGGGAGGAGGGGGGTAAAATAGTTATAAGAGAGAAGGAGAAGGCAACCCTCCTAAATGGATATTTCACATCAGCTTTCACCACAGAAAAGGAAAGGAAAGGACCCGAATTGAGTAGAAAGTAGAGGTAGGGCATCAAAGCAGGCACAAGTCCCTTCACAGTGGAGAGGGTGATGGAGGAGAAGGGAAAGCTAAAAATGGACAAGGCTATGGGGCCTGACCGGATACACCCAATGGTGATTCAGGAGCTAAGGGAGGATCTGGCAGGTCCTCTTGCAAGGCTGTTTAATCTATCCTTGGAATCTGGGAGGGTCCTGGGAGACTGGAAAAAGGCCAAGGTGGTACCAATATACGAGGGAGGGAGAAAGGAAGAGCCAGGTAACTACTGCCCAGTCAGTCTCACCTCAGTTGCGGGCACGTTAATGGAGACTCTCATAAAGGAGAGACTGGTGAAGTACCTAGAGGAGGAGGGTCTAGGCAATGATAACCAACATGGGTTCACAGCTAGCAGATCTTGCCAGACAAATCTAATAGATTTCTTTGAGGGGGTAACAGAGGTGTTTGATTGGGGGAAGGGACGCACTGCATGTTGCCTATCTGGATTTCTGGAAGGCGTTCAATTCCATCCCACATAGAAGGTTGGTAAGCAAGTTGAACAGTCTGGGGGTGGGGACTAGGCTTACAAAATGGGTGGAAAATTGGCTGGATGGGAGGACGCAGAGATTGGTGGTTAATGGTAGTCAGTCCAGGGAACTAGGGATGAGGAGCAGGGTGCCACAGGGGTTGCTGTTGGGGCCCATACTATTTAATGTGTACATGGAGGACTTAGCAGAGGGTCTGAATGGAAAGGTTTGTTTGTTCGCAGATGACACAAAGTTATATAATAGGGTGGATGCTCCAGGGGGATGGAGAGGATAAGGCATGATCTAGCCAGGCTGGAAGGGTGGGCAGAACAGTGGCAGCTGCAGTTTAATGCAGAAAAGTAAAAAATAATGCATATAGGTCAAAATAACCCAAGAGACACTTACTACCTGGGGAGGGGGGTATCACTGCAGGCCATAGAGCAGGAAAGGGACCTAGGGATCTGGATCATGGACACATTAAAGGATAGGAGGCAGTGTGAGTGGGCAGCTGGGAAAGCAACGGGAACACTGGCATGCATTGGGAGGGGCTTCACTAGTAGGAGGAAGGAGATGATCATGCTATTATATAAAACATTGGTTAGACCACAGCTGGAATATGGAGTTCAGTTCTGGAGGCCCCACTTGCAAGGGTACAGGGACAGGCTGGAGAGGGTACAGAGAAGAGAGACCAAGCTGATCCAGAGGATGCAGGGAAGAACATATGGGGAAAGGTTGGAAGAACTCGATCTTTATATGCTGGAAATAAGATGGGAGAGGAGGACATGGTGGAAACCTTCAAATATATGAAGGAATAAATAAGGTTAAGAGGAGAGCATCTTCAGGCTGAGCTTATAAGTTGGAGGGACAGATTTAAGGGGTGTGAGGGGCATTATTTCTAGGAGAGGTTGTACAACCATGAAATAGGTTGCGGAGAGGGTGGTGGAGGTGGACGTGGTGGAAAAATTCAAAACAGTGTGGGACAACTATATGGGACTAGGGAGGGGAAGGGAGAGAGGGTGGGGGGAGGTAAAAGGGAGGAGGAGAGCTATATCGGGCAGACTAGATGGGCCATATGGTCTTTTTCTGCAGGCAAAATTCTATGATTCTATGAATGTCTCTTGTTCTTCTTTTGGATTTTTTTATGCCCAAGTGACTATTGTGTATTTCTGCAAGCATGTCCTTTCTCAGTGATGCAGGTCTTTCTCCTTTTTACGTTCACTTGCACGCATGCGCAAGGAACGTTTTAGGAGAGTAGCACACTTTGGAGGTGTGCCTCTCCCATCCAATGCACTGCTCCCTTGAGCAGGCGTGGTGGTCCTGCACCAATGGGTGCAGGAGCTCTGTATGACAGCGGTGTTCCTCTGCTTCAAAGGAAAGCACTGCTGCCATACTGAGCACCGCTGTCATGACGTCCCCCCCTCGTGTCACACGCTCCCCCCCCGTGCAGTGACGCCACCCCAAAGCTTTGGTGCCACACTGGAGCCCACTCCAGCGTGGCAAACGTCGTTTGCCGACGGGGTGCCCAATCTCCCATTGGCTCCTCGCCCCCCAGCCATCTTCTGCCATGCTGGGGCCCACCCCAGCGTGGCAAACATCCCACGTCATCCTGTTTTGATTTTAATACCTGTAAAATAAAACAGTCCCATGCGATCTCCCAGCCCCCTCCACCTCTCGCACCCACCCTGCGCACTCAGCCTCCCACCCCCCTCACCCCATACTTACCTCTGGACTCCGCGCGATGATCTTGGTGGACCGGGAACATGTCTGCATTCTTCAAAGCCGACCGCGAACTGAGGAAATGCCGGTAAGCTGTATAATGGGCTAGATAGGGGTTTCAACTTTATTGCATATCTCAGTCATTTTTTGGAATTTCTGCACCAAATTTTCAACATGGGGTTTTTGGGACCCCTTCTCATGAATGATGTCACTGTCATGGCATTATTCGGGCCCGAAGGGTGATTTTGCAGGCACTGCGCAGTCACTGTGCAAAATCACCCTTTGGGCTTCAATAATCCATGACAGTGACATCATTCATGAAAGGTCTAAACATATGTAAAATCGGTGGAAAAATTCCAAAAAATGACTGTTTTACGAGCGTGCATTGCGCAGTTCCTACGCAGTCTCGTAAGTTCGCAAATTTTCAATATTTTCACTCCAGATTTTCAACATTGCCATTTTATCATACCTTCTTATGAGCTGTACAGCTGTCATTTTTCACATCTCACCCAAAACGTGTTTCTGCCCATGTAGCACACAATGGCTCAGTCGGTGTGCAAAATCAATATATGGAACACATTAAGAAAATCACAGTGACACTGTTCATGAGCAGAGGTCTTAAAATGGCTATGTTGAAAATTTGGTGAACAAATTCCTAAAAATGACTGTTTTACAAGTCTGTGTTGAGCAGTTCCTACGCACTCTCGTACGTTTGCAAATTTTCAATATTTGCACTCCAGATTTTCAACATTGCCATTTTACCACACCTCCTCATGAGCAATACAGCTGTCATTTTTCACATCCTGCCCAAAATGTGTTTCTGCCCATGTAGCGCACAATGGCGCAGTTGGTGTGCGAACTCAATGTATGGGACATATTAAGAAAATCACAGTGACACTGATCATGAGCAGAGGCCTTAAAATGGCTGTTCTGAAAATTTGGTGAAAAAATTCCTAAAAATGACTGTTTTACGAGTCTGCATTGCGCAGTTCCTACGCACGTTCGTAAGTTTGCGAATTTTCAATATTTTCACCCAGATTTTCAACATTGCCATTTTACCACACCTCCTTATGAGCACTGCAGCTGTCATTTTCACATCTTGCCCAAAACGCAGCCTCCGCCCATGTATGCATATCAAAGGCACAGTCGTGTGCGAACTCAATGTATGGGACACATTAAGAAAATCACAGTGTCACTGTGCATGAGCAGAGATCTTAAAATGGCTATGTTGAAAATTTGGCAAAAAAATTCCGACAAATAACTGTTTTACAACCTTGTGTTGTGCAGTTTCTACGCACGCTCGTAAGTTTGCAAATTTCCAATAATTTCACTCCAGATTTTCAACATTGCCATTTTACCACACCTCCTTATGAGCAGTACAGCTGTCATTTTTCACATCCTGCCCAAAACGTCTTGTGCAGTCGGTGTGCGAAATCAATGTATGGGACACAATAAGAAAATCACAGTGACACTGTTCATTAGCAGAGGTTTTAAAATGGCAATGTTGAAAATTTGGTGAAAATTCTAAAAATGACTGTTTCACGGCGTCGTTGCACAGTTCCCATGTACGCTCGTAGGTTTGCGAATTTTCAATATTTCCACTCCAGATTTTAACATTGCCATTTTACCACACCTCCTCATGAGCAGTACAGCTGTCATTTTTCACATCCTGCCCAAAACGTGTTTCTGCCCATGTAGTGCACAATGGCGCAGTTGGTGTGCTAAATCAATGTATGGGACACATTAAGAAAATCACAGTGACACTGATCATGAGCAGAGGTCTTAAAATGGCTGTGTTGAAAATTTGGTGAAAAAACTCCTAAAAATGACTTTCACGAGTGTGTGTTGTGCAGTTCCTACGCACGCTCGTAAGTTTGCGAATTTTTAATATTTTCATTCCAGATTTTCACCTTTGCTATTTTACCACACCTCCTCATGAGCAATACAGCTGTCATTTTTCACATCCTGCCCAAAATGTGTTTTTGCCCATGTAGCGTACAATGGCGCAGTCCGTGTGCGAACTTAATGTATGGGACACATTAAGAAAATCACAGTGACACTGTTCATGAACAGAGCTCTTAAAAGGCTGTGTTGAAAATTTGGTGACAAAATTCCTAGAAATGACTGTTTTATGAGTGTTCATTGTGCAGTTCCTATGCACGCTCGTAAGTTTGCGAATTTTCAATATTTTCACTCCACATTTTCAACATTGCCATTTTACCACACCTCCTTATGAGCACTGCAGCTGTCATTTTTCACATCCTGCCCAAAACGTGTTTCCGGCCAATTAACGCACAATGGCACAGTTGCTGAGTGAACTCAGTGTATGGGACACAGTAAGACAATCACAGTGACACTGTTCATTAGCAGAGGTTTTAAAATGCCAATGTTGACAATTTGGTGAAAAAATTCCTAACAATGACTGTTTTACGAGTGTGCATTGCACAGTTCCCACACACTCTCCTAGGTTTGCGAATGTTCAATATTTCCACTCCAGATTTTCAACATTGCCATTTTACCACACTTCCTTTTGAGCAGTACAGCTATCATTTTTCACATCCTGCCCAAAACGTGTTTCCGCCTATGTAGCGCACAATGGGGGTAACAAAAAGGTCATGCTGACAACTTATTGTGCAAATACCAGCAATCGCACAGAGCATTGGGGTAAAGCACCATACATGGCAAACACCACTGCAAATACCTGCAAGCGAACGTTCGGCATTGACAAATGCTTGTTAATAATAAGCCTTTCTCTGTGGTGATTTCTTCTCAAAACAACCAGCACTGTCGGAGGTCGGGGTCAACTTGAACCCTTTCAGACAGCCATCAATGCAGCAGTCTCTCTCAATTTCTGCAGAACAGGGTCTCTGTTTGTCTGAGCTTGGAACAACCTTAGTTTCTCATTACTAATTGGAATCTTGTCAGTTGTGTGGACGTCATATTTATCTATGTCACTTTCTTGAATTGACGATTTCTGGACAGTTCTGCTAAGTGAGTCTGCAACATGGAGTTCTCTTCCCACTTTGTATTCCATACGCAAGTCATATTTTTGCAGATTTAACAGCATACATTGAATTTGTGGTGGGGCTGTGTACAGTGGCTTATTAGAGAGGCTCTCCAGTGGCTTGTGGTCAGTTTCCACTAGCACCTTTTGTCTCCCATAGATATATATTAATGAAATTTGGTGCACCCAATACAATGGCCAGCATTTCTTTCTCTATTTGGGCATACTTTCTTTCTGCTTTGTTAGGTGATCATGATGGAAACGCAACAGGTGGACCTTCTCACAGTAGGCAAACACCCAGCCTCTCAGAGGATGCATAAACTGATAGGACCACCGGTTTGCTCAGATCATAGTACGCTAGAACTGGGGGAGGGGTGCATGATGACCCTTTTCAGTTCACGGAACACTTTGTCATGCCGATATTCCTAATGTTATGCTGTCTTTTTCTCAAGCAGTTCTCTTAAGATTTTATTGATGGTGGGAAGGTTGGGAATGAATTTCTAGGCAGTAATGAACCCTTAGGCTGTTGACAGAATTAGAATGCGTAGTAATTCTGGACTGATGTATCAGTCCACGGCACAGCAAGGGTTAACCATTTGCAAAAACCTCTGCAAGTCTATTTTACATTGTGGAATGGGCATGTCCACAATTGGCTGTAATCTTTTCGGGATCTGCTTTAAGTCCTTCTTTACTTACAGTAGCTGATGCCCAATATAGGGAACTTCACTCAATTCAGTCTTGGATTTTTTTCAAGTTCATTGTTAAATGACATCCTTAAGATGTCTGCAATACTTTCCTGAGTCTCTCTGTATGCTATTGCATGTCAGAACCCCAAACTGAGATATTATCCATAATAAATTCCTTGCCTTAAGTCCTTCAAAGATCTGGGAAATCTTTCTTTGGAAAACCTCTGGTGCTGAACAAATTCCAGTGTGTATGTACTTGAATTTATAGGGCCCAAACAGTGTATTAAAAGTCACTAACTCAAAACTGGGATCATCTAGCCTAATTGGCAAAATGGAGGACCAGCATCCAACACAGAACAGATTTTAGCTCAAGCATGCCTGGCTGCTACCTCCTTCATTGTCTTCATGGGCTAGTGTTCCCTTTTAACTGCTTTGTTCAAATCCCAAGGTGCAATACAGATTCTCACTTTATTGAGTTTCTGTATAACAACCATCGAGTTAACCCAACTGGTGAACTTTTCTACTTGCTCTATCACTGCCAAGCACTCTATTTTCTCAAGTTCTGTCTTAACTTTGTATTTTACTGCAAAGGGAATTTTTCTTGGTGGGTGAATTACCGGGCTCACCGAAGTATCAACCTTTATTTATTTATTTAGTTTTTGTTGACCGGGTAAGTGCACTAGACAAATCCTGCCTATTTTCAGGCACGACCCGGGGGAAGGGGATACAGATGAATGCCAACTGACCGTGAACCAGATTAAGCTGTTGGTGGTATTTTTAGTGAATGAGGGAAATTTGGCCAGGACACTGGGGACTTTCCCCTACTCTGCGGCTGCTTTGTGGCCAGTAGGGGACTTGCTGATGTCAGTCTGCATTATGGCAGACAAGGAGGAACTTGATCGAGTAATGGATGCAGGACAGCGAGCTGTGTTTTTGGATATGGCCGTGACGAGTGACGAGAAAGATTCTGTTATGCAGCTTACTGAAGTTGTACTAGAAACTGCACCCAAGGTTTGCATGGACTTACCGGAGTTGGCTGATGATATTCCAGCGTCGGAGACGGTGCATTTAAACGATACAGTGGCTGGTGTGGATTCAGGAAGCGGACATTTGCCTTCTGTTTCATCTGTTTTTGATTGCATCAATTCCCTGTCGATGGGAGCTCAGGGTGTTGGGTCGGACATTTCTGTACTGGAACAGGTTTCTGTGGGGACGGCTGCTGCTTGCACTCCTACTACGTCACAAGCACTGCGACATCAGTTCGGACTACCACAGGTGGACAAGGAGGGTTTTCTTTGGGACTGGTCAGAGACTAAAGCCCTATCCGAATCTGGCTGGAGGAGAACTGATTCTGGCAAATGGATTCAAGACTTTTCGTGGAACTCTAAACCTGACAATACTACGACGTCAACCATGCATGCCACCGAGAAGCAAAACCTGAGCTCAGGTAATGACTCTGTTTGTGCAGACAAGGGTATTTCTGGTAAACTGACCTTAGTGGGAGGGGAGAGTGATTTGGCTTTTTCAAAGCCAAGCACTTCCAAGGCTGGTCTTTTAGGTGATGAGAAGGGGCAGGAAGGTATTAATTTTTCTAAAAAAACTGAGTCTGTTACACAACAACATTCTAGGAAACTGCCTATGTCTGAGTTGTTTAAAAATAAATTAGAACAAGCACCACGATGAAATGCGGTGCGGTTACGTTATAAAGGAGGTCTATCAGAGCATCCTGATAGATATTATGTTTCTAAACAACTATTAAAAAGTTCTATGGGTTTCTTTCCTTGTGATGTGTATGCATTGATACATATATCAGGGGGAGACTCCTTTGAAGTTAGCTTCAAGGCTAATTCTCACCTGGAAAAGTTCTGGGAGAAGTATGCCCTACTTAAAAATACCCCCTTATGGACCCCCTTTTTTGCCATCCCACTCACTAGACCCCAGATTTGTTTTGTTACTATAATGTTTCGCAATGAAGGTGTAAATGTGAGTGACATATATCACTGGCTTCAAAACAGGTGTGATATTTTAGGCTCCCCAGATGCGTTACTTGATACTGAGGGTATTTGGACAAGTGGTTGGAAATTTAAGGTGAAACTCTTCCAGGTTAATGCTGAAATTATTCATCTTCCTAATAGTTTTTTCTTGGGGAAAGATAGGGGGGTTTGCTGTTATGGTGGTCAACCTGGGGCCTGCTATAAATGTGGGGCTCGTACTCACATAAGTAGTGTTTGTGACATGATGAAATGCTCCTTATGTGGGGGGTTTGGACATTCCATGGACTTGTGTGAAAACATTTTTCTAAGCAATTTATGTGATGAAAAGGGCCATGCTTTTCATCAGTGTCCTTGGGCTAGACAAAATTGTTCTGAAGTCGGGATCAAGATGATCTATTGCATAAAGCCCAAACTAATAAAAGGGATTCCATGGGAAGTATCCCCCTAAGTACGCCTATTAATCTTGTTCAGCAAGCTCCCAGTGGGATGGCTGACACTATGAAAGTGGGGGAGGTAGCTGTAGGATTGACTGAGTCTCAAGTTCCTGTTGAGAAAACTGCCACCGTAACTAGGCCTTTGGTATCCGGGAGACAGAGTCCTGCAATGTCTATGCCTCCCCCTTTCGAGACCGTAAAAGGCAGATGTTTCACTAGGGCCTCGCTAAAACATTCTGCCATTGGACCAATCCCTACAGATAATTTCTTTTTACCTTTACAAGATGAGGCAGGGGACTCAGACTTGGAATCAGATACATCTCATAGGTCAGAATTGGTTACTGAAGATGAAGATAGCAGAACTATGGAATCGGCAAAAGAAAAAAAAGGAAAAAAACGGAAAGTTAGTCAGAAGAATGGTCCTTGATTTCAATTGGTTTTTACATGGCTATGCTGAAACTGGCTTCTTACAATGTATGTAGCTTAAAAGCATTTAAGAAACAGATTTCCATCTTAGCATATTTAGATCTTTTGAAGTTGGATGTAATCTTTTTACAGGAAACCAGGGTTTCTACTCTTTTTGAAGTAGAACAATTAAAAAGGCGTTGGATTTGGGGACCATCTTTTTGGACTTTTGGGCCAGATGTGGCAGATGGGATTGGGATTTTATTTAAAAATTCTAATTTCAAACTTTCCAAGTTGATAGATGTTAGGCCAGGACGGGCCTTGATTTTGGATTGTTTGTTAGGGGATTTCTTTTTTCGTTTTATTAATATTTATGCTCCTCAAACGAAATTGGCCTGGATTGAATTGTTTGTGAAATTAAACCTTTCCTTTACACCAAAAGCATATTGTATGGGAGGTGATTTTAATTGTGTGACAGATGTCAAATATTCTGGGTGTTTAGGGAAGAAATATATTGTGATCTGAATGCTCTGAAAAACATTGTAAGAGATGCAGGTCTCTTGGATGTTTATAGAAGCATGCATTTGCATTCCAGAGCCACTTATTACAGACACGCATATGCCACACGAATTGACATGGTATTTATTTCTCACTATATTGCACCTCGGTTTTGTACAGTTAAACCAACAGAATTTTCCGATCACCACATTTTAATTTGTGATCTTAGTTTAGCTAATATTCCACCTAGAATGTTGTCTACGTTGCAACGATGGAGGTTAAATACATCTTTTTTAGAGAGTCCAGGTTTTTTTCTCAAGTTAGAATTTTTTTTTGTAGCTAAATTTTCCATTCTATTGCTATGTTCGATACCTTCTATGATAGGTGGTTGAATACAAAACAGGAAATCAAGGCTTTGTTTATTAGTTGGGGAAAATTTAAGGCTAACTAAGATTATTTACAATATTTAATGCATAGAAATCAACTATATAAATTGATGTCTTTTCCTCTGAAAGATCATGCTCTTTATAATTCCCAAATATTAGAGATTAAGAAACAGATGAAGTCATTTCAATATGACAGGGCCAAGTCTTTGGAAATGGAATTCAGATTTGGAACAAAACAAAAACCTATGTCTGATCCTTATCAGGCTTGTAAATCACGTTTAGAACAGACACTGATGTCAGGTTTATATAACTCAGCTGAGGAAGTGGTTAATACAGATATGGACATGTTGTTGGTAATGCAACAACATGTCCAAGACTCTTTTGCAGCATGTAATGACTTTTCAGTAGATACTTTTCCTATCCAGACTTTAGGTACGTTACCTCAGGTAGAGGACTGTATGCAACTTCTTTTGACTCAACCTATTTCTACACAGGAAGTTGAGGAAGTAATTAATCATTTAAATAAAGGGGCTTCCCCGGGGGGTTTAGACGGGATACCTAATGAATTCTATAAAGTCTGTGTAACATATATGGGGTATTTTTTTACCTCTAGTATTTAATTATATGTTAACGACAGATATTCCCTGTAAGGATTTTACTATTTCTCTCTTGTCCTTTATCTATAAAAAGGATGATAAGAAACTTTTGACCAACTGGAGGCCTATTAGTCTTCTGAATAGTGACTATAAAATGTTAACCAAAATTTTATATAATTGTTTAATAAAGGTAGCAGACTCCCTCATACATCCAGCTCAGACATGCACCATCCCTGCTAGGAAGATTCAGCATAACCTTGTTTTATTAAGGGATCTTTTTGAAAGTTGCAAAATTACTGCTAGATCAGGATTGGTGGCAGCTTTGGATCAAACTAAAGCTTTTGATGCAGTCTGTCATTCTTTTCTTTACTATATATTGTTACAATATGGCATTCCAAAGAAGTTTGTTCAATGGATAGTTTTGCTATATAGCCAAGCAGTTACCATTCCTATAGTGAATGGATTTCTTGGAACAGAGATTAGTATAGGTAGAGGGGTTAGGCAAGGAAACCCATTGAGCTCCCTTTTATATACTTTTGTATTGGACCCTGTTATTCGGAGAATTATTTGGGATTGTAGTATAATTGGTCTTTCTCCTTCACCACAGTTAGACACGGTGAAAATCACTGCTTATGCGGATGATGTGACTCTTTTGGTGGCAGATGCTCCATCTTTGAGGACAGCATTGGAGGTTTTTACTTTTTTTGGACATTTTTCAGGGGCTATGCTTAACATGGATAAGAGTTTTGTTTTATCTTTAGAGCCATACCTCCTGATTTGACTGATTGTTTAGGTATATCTTTTCAGTATTACCGCAAAAAGATTTTAGGTATCTGGTTTGGGAATGGTGATATGGCAGTTTATAATTGGGAACAGCAGCTGTTGCTTGGGGAATCTAAAATTAACTTATGGAAGCACTGGAAGTTTGGAAAAAAGGAAAAAATTTTGATTATAAAAAATTTTTTGTTACCAGTATTTGTTTATTTAAGTCATCTTTTTCCACCACCATTTTCTATAGAAACAAAGTTATATAGCGTAATTTTCCAAATGCTCTGGGGTAATAGGTTGAACCCACTTAAAAGGGATATTACTTATCTTCCACTTAAAAAAGGAGGTTTACAGATGGTGAACCCTGTTGTTTTTTTTACTCTGTATTTTTTTTCTCTTCCTTCCATTTTATATGGCATGAAGCATGTTTACCATGGCAACACTGGGTAGAGTCTATCTGGCATAAGTCTTTTTTTAAATGGTCCATGTTTCCTCCTAAAATATTAGGTTCTGATGATCTTCCGGGATATGGAATTTCATGTTTGAAAAAATTGTATCAATGGAAAGTACCTTTACAGAAATTATGTTCCCTAAATAGGAAAACTTTTTATACATATATTGTATATGAAGTTCAGCAAGTGACTCTTCTTTTCCCTAATTGTATACCCACTAAAATAACTTTTGCTTTACATAAATTAACTGATTTTAGAATCCCTATAAAGCAGGGGTTCTCAAATGGTGAGGCCAGCCTCCCTGGGGAGGCCCCAATCTGTTCCAGAGGAGGCTCAAGCAAGTCTGAAAAAGTAATGTATTTAAATTCTGAGTTTTATGTATTTTGTTTGAGAGGATGAAGCAAACTGAAAGAGGATAATAGTAGGTGAAATTTATGTATTTATTTACAAATCATTGACAAGAGAAGGTGAAGGAGTCAAGGCTTATTTCAGGTGTACCCGGAGAAGGGTAGGGAGTCAATACAATTCAAAAGGTAACTGCAAAGCAGTCAAGCAATACAAAATGAACAATAGTGCAAACAAGTATGAAGAATAAATTAATCATGGGTGGTGGTAATTGATCAATTTGTAGACTGATGGCAGAACAGCCCAAATACAAGGGTTGAGCATAGAAGTGCTAAGAGCAATAGTAGGAAGGAGCAAAGTAATCCCTAAGAAGCTGCATAAGAGCAGGAAAAGAGGGGGGCAAGGTATGTAGGAAGGTTATTCCAGATAGAGAGGAAACAGAGAAAGTAGTCTGACCCCATGAAGGTACTGCAACAAGGGGTAACAATGGTGCAAGAATCAAAATAGTGGAGCTGGCCTGTGTGCGTGTGTGTGTGTGGGGGGCTTACAGTAAGCAGAATAATATTTATTTTGTTTTATTTGTTAGTCAGATAACACCTTTGAGCACAGGTGCTCTTTTTCAAAGGTTCCACATCAGTGAAAAACAAAGAACTGAATGAGAGCCAAGTACTCAAAGGGGTTTCAGTTTATTCATGGTGTACTGTGCAAAGCACAGTATGTTAATTTTCTTTGGGGAGGCCCAAGATTATTTCAGTTTTTGGGGAGGCTTAAAATCTTTTCCATGGATTTGGGGAGGCTCACTGTGACAAAGTCTAAGAACTGTTGCTATAAAGACATGGGATGTGGTTTGGATTTCAGCACAAGAGAGATTAGGTGTTAGGGGTAATTTAAAATATAAACCACAAAGTGATAGATACTGTCTTAGGCCTCTATGTGTTAATGAGGAAGAAAGTCAATCTCACTTTTTTTGGGAATGTATGGAGAGTAAGGCATTTTGGGGGATGGCTGCTTTACACTGGAATATGCCACACTTAACTTTACTTTCATATGGTACTTTGATTTTGGGTGACTATACAGAGGTATGGGGAAAATACCATAAAAGTACCTTGAATTTTTTTTTGCACTATTACAGTATTTTCTATGGCAGGCCAGATGTCAATATGTATTGCAACAACAGCAAGTTTTGCATTCCATTATTATTTCACAAGTTGAGGCACCTGGCTGCACTTAGAGTAATGGATACTAGCAAATATTCTGTAGAAAAAGTTGTTAATTTATGGAAATGTTTTCCTGTTTTTTGATGTTACATGTTCAGTGAATTATTGGTATTTCATTTATGTACATTTCTTCATGCTTTATGATTGTATTTGGTTTCTCCGATATCTTGATTTTTTTTATTGTGATGTTTTTTTTTTTTTTGTGTTCAATAAACTTCCCCTACTCTTTTCGACAAGTGCCATGGGATCTTTAACATCCACCTGAACTACCACCAATCCAGGCAGATGGGACCTCGGTTTAACGTCTCATCAGAAAAACCTTAATGTGGTGTTCACCTTCTAAACAGTCCAACTCTTGGAAAACATCAGCAAAACTAGTCAATTCTCAGTGGCTAATGAAAACATTCTCTTTACAAGTCTCATTTCTAGGCAAGTTAGCAGTCTAAGAACTGCTGTGATGTTGGTGTCCACCACTCGAAACATAATAAGGTGATACTGATTTTTGAGACACATGGCTAAAGTGACTTTACCCTGCTCATTTAACTGGTGCCCAGAATAGGACATCAATCTTGCTCTTGATTTCTGGATTACTTCTCTTGACAAAGTTTTGTACATGTTTAGAGGCATTATACTACATTGTGCTCCCATGTCCAACTTAAAGGTCACACTTCTGCGGTTTATATTCAAAACCACTTTCCAGTCAGTTTGTACTGCATTGGCAGTTAGAGTCCCTATATTGAAGGTATTTTCACTCTCACTACTGGACTCTTCTCTAACAACGTGGACATTCACACCCTCTTCAGCACATCACATTTTGATAAAATGTTTTTTTCTATTACAGAGTCTGCACTTTTTTTTTTATAATTTATATTTTATTAACAGATTTTTACAATACAGGAGACAGAGAGTTACAACATGCTCTGCATATGTTCAAAGTGTTACATGAGCTGTCCCCATCCCCCCTTCCCCCCACCCCATACAGCAGAATCCATACTGTGATAAGATAAGCAGTACTATATAGTGTCATGAATTAAAGATCATTGTTACAGTAACTCATATATCTGATCTGGTTGTGATTAGCATGTGAAGGGGATCCCAAGTATTCTTATACCACTGCAACTTATTGTGGAGGCTCGCTATCACTTTCTCTGTATGAAGGTTAGCTAGAATTTCATTAACCCATTCCTGATATGATGGGCTTACCGCATCCTTCCAATGCTGAAGTACAATTTTTTTTAACAGATAATGCAATCATGGAAATATAAAATCTCCTGATTCTCACTTTGATAGAGGATAGGTCTCCCAACAAACATACATCTGGGGTGAAGCAATCTTGCAAACCTAATATAGGATCTAGGTTAGTCTGTATGGCTACCCACAAAGACCTTATCTTGGGGCATGACCAAAAGATGTGAAGAAGTGTGCCATCCTCCTGACATCCTCTGGTACAAGCCCCCGATCTTATAAGGCCCCATTTCCTCAGTTTAACAGGGGTGTAATACATGTTATGCATAATGTGGTATTGCATAAGTCAGAGCCTGTCCTGAGAAATGTATTTATGACAGAACTTCCATAAAACTGACCAGTTGGGAGTGTATTGGAGAAAGAAGGAAACCCAGAGCCTAGTGGGGCCTTCAGGTCTCCCATATTTCCAATAAAATAAAACTCAGTATATTTTAGAAATGATGCCTGCTGACCCCAACAGGGAGGAGAGATCAGATACAAATAGAAAAGCAGGTGGGCGAGGAGGAATATTACTAAGTACTGTAGACAGCAGATGTTTTAATTGGACAACCCTGAAGTAAAAAAGCTAACAGGGCATCAAATTTACGAATTATATTAGAAACCGAGAGCCATTCCCCTTCGTCATCCAGAAAAGTAGAGATTATCCCATCCCCAATTTGGGGCAACCAGTTACGAGAAATCATTGTTTTATTTATTGTGAAAGACGGGGAGTTCCAAATGGACTGAGACAAGTCCAAGTGTGGGGAGTACCGCAAAAATGTACAAAGCTGTACATGAACTCTTAGAGACGTTCGGAGGATGGGACAACTACAGGTGTCAGAAAGGAACGCAATTTTAACATAGAGCATGGTCAGGGGGTCAATGTTCTCGGACTGGATAAAGTCTAACTCAATTTTGAGCCAGATCTGTCTTAGGTGTTCCGGACTCGGATTCGCCCAGCACATATATTTTGCAATATGACTAGCCCAGTAATAAATTGCCAGATGGGGGATCCGTAGTCCTCCATCCATTTTCTGAGCAGCCAGCTTATGATGTGCCAACCTGGATTGCTTATTGGACCAGATAAAATTTGTGAAGATTCTGTGCATTTTCTGAAACCATGATAAAGGAATAAAGGAATTAAGGAGCAAGAGGGGATAAAACAAGCGAGGAAAAACATTCATTTTGATTATATTGATGCGACCCCAGAGAGAAACAGGAAGTTTAGACCATCTATTGAGGTCCTGAACTATCACTTGGGAAAGGGGCTCCAAGTTTTCTTCGAACCAGGAAGAGGGATTCCGCGTCAAATTAATACCCAGATATCTGAGAACATGAGGAGACCAGCCGAGACCAAAAGAGGACACATCACTTTTGAAAACCTTATGGTTAAGAGGGAAAATGGAAGATTTATTGACATTCAGTTTATAGTTTGAGAAAATACTGAACTTGGTGATTTCTCCTAACATGACGGGGATAGAGGTTTTTGGATGAGAAAGATGGAGGAGAAGATCATCAGTGTAAGCCGTGATCTTCACCACATTATTACCTATCGGGATACCTCGTATCTCTGGATTATTGAAAATATTTCAGATAAGGGGCTCGAAGTATAAATTAAATAAAAGAGGGGAGAGGGGACATCCCTGCCTAGTACCGGAAAATAAGAGAAAGAATTTGGAAAATGCTCCATTACTGGAGACTCTGGCCAGAGGGAGTTCAATATAAGGCCCGAATCCAGTCTATAAACTTGACCGGAAAACCAAATGCTTTTAGGACCTGAAACAGGAAATTCCAGTTGACACGATCAAATGCCTTCTTGGCGTCCAGGGGAGACTAATCCCACGGGAAAGGCGACATCCCTGGACACCGAGACTACGTGTGACAGGGTGCGTAAATGGTCAGCCGATGAACGCCCCTTCACAAATCCCACCTGAGACATACTAATCAGGTCCAGAAGGACCAGAGTTATTCTATAGGCCAATATCTTTGAGAGAACTTTAACATCTTGGTTCAGTAAAGAAATTGGCCTATAGCTTTGCACTAGCTCTGGGTCTTTATCGGGCTTAGGAAGGAGAACAATCAGGGCTTCAAACAGATGTGTATCTGTTCTTGCACCAGAAAGAATGTGACAATACAACCAGTGAAGAACCGGTAATAGTTGTGTTCGAAAATACAGAGTCTACACTTTTGTCCAAGTGCGAGACACCTGGTCTGCTCATGCTGTCAACCACACATCCTACATCTGTGTAACTTTGGCATTCATGCTGGCAAACGTTCTTGACTCTTGCCCAAGCTTCCTCATTCTCCACCTTTTTTGAGAACCATTGCATGCACAGTATGTTCCTCTGAGATTGCCTCACTCAGACACTTTATTTGTTTCTCACTGAGTTCAGCTGCTTTACAAATATTGATGGCTCTGGCCAGGGTTAAATCAACTTCTCAGGGCAGTCTACATTTCACTTGATCATTCTGTATGCCACAAACTATTCTGTCTCACATTTGAGAATTGCACAGAATTCCAAATTCACATGATTTAGCTCTCAGTCGTAAATCAGTAGCATAGGCATCAATAGATTTACCTGGATTCTGGTTTCTGATATTAAACAAGTGCCACTCATATGATACATTCTTGCATGGGTTGCAGTACCTCTCAAAATTGTCCATAACCTTTAGCAAATTCTCTTTATCCTCTTCCTTCTTCCATTCAAAAGTGTTGTATACCTCCAGAGCTGCAGGACCAACCACATGAAGAAAAGTCATAGTCTGTATCTTCTGCGATTTCTCAGTAACACCACTGACTATAAAGAAGATTTGAACCTGTTGCTTGAATCTGCGCAAAGTTTTCAGCCACATTTCTTTGCAGGTGAAGAGTGGTGGGTGGTGGTAACTGCTCCATTCTGACACTATGTAATGATAGACGGAGGCCAGGGCACTGGGTTCAAAGAGTGCCGACAATAATAGCTTCGGCAAGGTGCACACAGAAAAAAAAGCACCGTTTTGTTTTTTGCAGGGGGGCGTTGCCCCCCATGCCTCCTAACATGGGGGGCTCTGCCCTCCACACTTCCCTTCTGTAGGATTCTCACTCCGAGGGTGAGTGGATCCTGGGGAAAGTTAAAATTCATGGGGCCTCAGAATACTGTTTTCATGGCCTCATGTAAAAAAAACACTAAGTCCCAAAGTAGTAAAATCTTTTGGAGACTAGACTTAGAACTCTGGTTTCCATTGGTACTAGCTGAGCTGCTCCATGCCTTAGCCCTCCATGCCACAGGAGCAGCTTGGCCAGCTTCCTGTTCCTTTTGCCCTTGTCCTTGTACAGAACCACGGACAGCGACCAGGAGAGTGCTTACAGCAAGTGCTGTAAATCCCCACTCGCTGTCCGTGTGATCGCTTACCAGACAAGCACCGTATAGTCCGGTGCTATTCTGGTAGCGCTCAATTGATGGGGTACTGAAGTCAGTAAGTTTGCTTTTGACCTCTGTTTACTTGGGTTGCCAGTTTAGTACAGTACAGTTCAGCACGGCTTATCTCAGAAGAGTACTGGTGGGTTATTGCCTGCCAAACTCATATTCATAGAGAGTGTACATACGGAATGACATAATACCATATGTCACTCATATCCTTACAGTGTCCTTGCAAAAGAAGCAAGCTGAAAACACAAATAAGCTCCCCCCCGAGCTGAACTTGGCTTTTGGCATTGGCGAAGTGGAACCTGCACCTTTAGAACTAAAGACACAGGTTGCAGATGTTGTTTTTTCAGGCCATTTCTGAAACTATGGCAGCTTCTGATGCCACAGAAAATGTTGCTCCCATTGGTATCATGCACAACAGAGCAGAGGTCACCTCTTCTACCCAAGATGCCCCCCCCCACCTAAGGAGATATCCTACCAGATGATAATTAAAAAAAAGGCCTAGAAATAGGCGAACTTAAGGGAAAGATTCTAAGGGTAATGAAACCAAATTTACAAGGGGTAAGTCTGCTAAGTTTACTACCACCATCCACAGCCATGACAAATAAATATTCTGCTGTTGCTCCTGGCAAGCAGTGGGGTGACATGGAGGGGGAAGACAGTAACTTGGAGGTGTCCTCCTTTGTGTCTTCTTTAAAAGATTTCTCCTCTGATCAGGAGGAAGCACTGATGGAGACATCTGCAGCCAAGCGGAAAAATGAATCCGTGGGTCTCAGAGTACATAGTAGCTGGATAAGTGCTGTTTGGTGTCTTTCACACTATAATAATGTCAATCCTAGAGATCACTACAATAAATGTAAATAGCATAAAATGTCATAAAAAGAGACCAACCGTACTATCTGCTTTAACTTCCTGTAAAAGTGACATTATTTGCTTGCAAGACATCAGACTAAAAACCTCACATGAGCTGACTCAGACTGCCCATTTGTGGTCGAATGATGCCCCCTTCTGGTCTGCAGGAATAATTGCATGTGATGAGGTAGGAATACTCTTTAATAATTCTGCGTTTAAGGTAGACTGGTGGACATCCATCTAGGCAGGGTCTTTATGTTGGACATATAATATCATTCCAGCAGATTATGTCTAGTTAATGTTTATGGTGCCCAAAGGCCCAACATACAGAACTATTCAGAGAGGTAGGAGGGAGAGGTCAGCAGATGATATTGTGGGAAGGGGGAGGCATGCTGATGGGGAAAGTGCAGAGGGAGGGGGAGAGCAGGAACAAGAGATAGGAATTGGAGAAAGGGATGGCAAGAAGGACATGGAGGGAAGCAGGAAGGGCTGGAGGGACAAGGAGGAACAAGTGGTACGAAAGGAGAGACTGGTGGGGGGGAACAGAGCAGGCACAGAGGGGTAGCATGGGAATAGGTGAGGTGCAGCTTGGAAAGGGGAAAGAGAAGGTGGACACAGCTGGAGCAGGAGTCCAGGAAAGTAATACAAAAGTTATGGGGCAGGACAATCAAGACAGGAGTACAAGAGAGCTCCCAAGGATCGAGGTGCAAGTTGAGAAGGGAACAGAGAAAGTGGACATGATAGGGGCAGGAATTCAGGAAAGGATAACAAAAGTTATACGACAAGACAATCAGGACAGGGGTACTAAGGAGAACCCAGGGATCGAGGGCTCTAACTCAGTCATGGTCTAAGGGGACTCAGTCATTAAGGGAATAAACTGGTTGCAAAGGGGGTAAACTATAAAGGAGATCAGTCTTCAGTGACCCTGGGATGAAGGCAAGCAGGACACTGCCAAGAATAAAAGAGAGTATAAGGATGCTGGGGGGTAAACAGCACTTGGGCTTTCACCTCGGAACAAATAATCTGGCTGGGGAGGATGTGAAGGAGGTACAGAAAAAGTTTAAGAAATTAGCCAGGGGATGTAGGGAGATGGTTAGCTTTCTGGCATTCTCAGAGGTCTTACCAGTTCATTGTACTAGTACTGCAAGACAATTGAGAATAAAAGATTTCAACCACTGGCTACGGGAATTGCAGAGGAGGGAGGGCTCCTCATGCATAGGAGAGTGGGGGGACACAGGGACAGAGGTAAACCCATATGCAAGAGACAGACTCCATATAGATGAGGGGGGAGCTAGATTGTTAAGGGGAAAGTTACAGGGGTATATTGACAGGATATTGGTCAGGGATTTAAACTAAGGGAGGGGGAGTACGGAGCTAGGGAAGAGAAGGATGAAGGAGTAAGAGGGACTTGCCTAGTTAGCACTGCCACACATAAGGGGGTAGGAGTTATTGGGACAATGGAAAAGTGGTAAGGGGAAAATAGACGGAAGTGCATACTGGCGAATGCTAGAAGTCTGGGAAATAAAATGGAGGATTTGGTGGCCACAGTAATGGAAGAGGAACTAGACCTGATTAGCATTACAGAGACATGGTGGACTGAAAACCATGAATGGTAGGTGGTTATTCCAGAATATAGTCTTTTTAGGAGGGACAGCAAGGGGAAAAGAGGGGTGGGTGGCATTATATGTAAAGGAGGGGATATAGGTGATAAGGGGGCAGGAGGGTCAGGGATCAGCAGAGGTCCTCTGGGTCACATTAACCAAGAGGACGGGGGAGGCAGTATATATGGGGTGGTATACAGACCACCAAATCAAGGGAAGGAGGTAAATGGGGATTTGATTAGGGAAATACATAAGATGGCAAGAAATGGGGAACTTCTTTTGGTAGGGGACTTTAATTGCCCGGACATGAACTAGGGGTTTCCGTCAGCAACATCAGAAAGCATCAGGGAACTATTGGAATCCATACAGGAGGCACAATTACAGCAGCTAGTGGGGTAACCAACAAGGGGGAAGGCAACATTGTATCTAATTATGACAATTGGGGACAGCGTAGAAGAGGTCATAGTGGGGGAAAATCTGGGAGCTAGTGACCACAGAACAGTCAGGTTCAGTATTAGAACGGGGACAGAAGCAAAGCAAACCACCACAAAGGTACTGGACTTCCAAAAGGCAGATTTGGGGAAAATGGGGGGAACATTCAAAAAGGAAATGGAAGGAAAGGATAATCTGGAAGATATAGGGGAAATGCTGAGGCAATAAAGAGAGGAATTTTGAGGGCCACAGAGCAATGCATTTGGAAGGTGGGCAAAACAAAATGTGTAAGGAAGCCACTTTGGGTCACCAAAGAGGTGGCAGGAACAATAAAGGAGAAAAGGAAGGCATTCAGGGCATACCAAAAAGACATATGGTATGGAGGAAAGGGAAGTATACTGGGAAAAGCTCTGGGTGACTGGGCAAACAGTCAGGAGGGCAAAGTCAGACATGGAGAAAAAAATAGTGAGGGAGGCCAACAGGGGGGACAAAAAGTTCTTCAGATTTATTAGTGAGTGAAGAAAATGCAAGTAGGGGATAATGAAGCTAAAGGGAGAGGGAGGAGCTATGCTTGAGAAGGATGAAGAAAAAGCAGACGTATTAAACAAATACTTCAGCTAAGTCTTCACAACTGAGGAAGAGGGCAAGGGGCCAGAGCTGAGGGACAGGGGAACAGAGGGCAGGGAGGTGGACAGAAGTCCTTTTACAGAAAGCAGGGTATTGGAAGAACTGATCAAGGCAGGGATGGACAAGGCAAAAGGGCCTGATGGGATACATCGAAAGGTGATCAAGGAAATGAGGGAGGAGCTAGGGACACCACTTACAAAGCTATTTAACCTATGGACAAGAGGATAGTCCCTGGAGACTGGAAAAAGGCTGACATGGTGCCATTACACAAGAGTGATAGGAAGGAAAAGCTGGGAAACTATCACCCGGTCAGTCTCACCTCAGTGGTGGGTAAGCTGATGGAGGCACTCCTAAAGGAAAGATTAGTGCAGTATATGGCAGCAGGAGGGCTCCAGGACAACAGCCAAAAACAGGTTCACAGACGGAAGGTCATGCCAGACAAACCTGATTGAATTCTTTGACTAGGTGACGGAGGTATGCGACCAGGGAGGGGTGGTGGATGTGGTCTATTTGGACTTCTGTAAGGCCTTTGACACCATCCCTCACAGGAGGCTGGTGAACAAGTTGGGCAGATTAGGGGTTGGGAGGAGATTAACAAACTGGGTGAAGAACTGGCTAGAAGGCAGAATGCAAAGGGAGGTGGTAAATGGAGCTCACTCCAGGGAGGAAAAAGTGACAAGTGGGGTACCCCAGTGGTCAGTATTGGGACCAGTACTGTTTTAACATCTATACTGGGGACATTGCAGAGGGACTGCAGGGGAAGGTGTGTCTATTTACAGATGGCACAAAGATCTGCAATAGGGTGGATACTCTGGGGAGGAGCAAATAAAGGAGGATCTGATTAAACTGAAGGAGTGGTCAGGGAAGTGGCAATTGGGCTATAACGCAAAAAAATGCAAAATAATGCACATAGGGTGCAGAAATCCAAGGGCCAGATACGCACTGGGAGGGGAGGAATTAGAGGCAAGAGAAGGATCTTGGGATTATCATTTCAGATAACCTAAAGGTGGAAAACCAGTGCAACAAGGCAGTAGGCAAGGCTAATAAGATGCTGGCATGCATAGGGAGGGGTATCACAAGTTGGAGAAGAGAGGTGATTATGCCACTGTACAGGACCATGATTAGACCACACCTTGAATATAGGGTACAGTTCTGGAGACTTCACCTAAGGGGTGACATAGATAGGGTGGAGAGGGTCAAGGGCAACCAAAATGGTGCAGGGCATGCACAAAAGATCATACAAAGAAAGGCTTGAAAAGCTTAACCTGTACACACTGGAATCAAGGAGAGAAAGGGGGGGATATGATAGAAACTTTTAAATATTTGAAGGAAATGAACAAGGTGAGGGAAGGGAGTGTCTTCAAGTTGAGTGAAAACAGTACAACTTGGGGACACAGTTTAAAACTGGAAGGGGGTAAATTCAGAGGGAATGTGAGAGGTCAATACTTCATGGAGAGGGCGGTGGCACCCTGGAATAGGTTGCCTAAATGGGTGGTGGATGCAAACTCAGTGGGAGAATTCAAAAGGGTGTGGGATAGCTACTTGGAATTGGCAAGGTAGGAAAAGGAGGGTATCCAGTTAGGCTCAAGGGGACTGGAGACTGTACTGGGGCAGAGGGTAAGGGGGTGAGTAAGGGGATGGGACATTGGAGCCTAGGTGGTGGTAAGGGGCAGACTAGATGGGCCAACAGGTCCTTTTCTGATGACAGATTTATATGTTTCTATGTCAGGTACAGCTGTATTTGCACAACTCCCAGATCATAATATACATAGAGTACATATATTCATACATACATATATGCATACAGTACATACATTCATACATACATATATATGTAACCCCCCTGCAAATGGGGGTTCCCAAAAGACTTCCAGGAGCTTGCTTGAATGCTCCAAGCCTGAATGGTGTTTGGCATTTAAGCCATTTATCAGTGAGTGTTTTTAGAGCCTCTGGTACTGTCTCTTTAAGAGCTGTCTGCTTGCAGACATAATTAGTTTGTATGGGGGGACTGTGTGCTTCTCTGAGTACCACTGAGCTGCTGCCAATTCACTTCATTTTGCAGTCACTAGGGTGCAAAGGAACCTATCTGAAAGATGTAACTGTTTGCCAGAAATTATTTAGAGTAATAATGAAATTACAGTTTGTCTAACCTGCTTTCTTTGCAGTCAGAACTGTGTCTGCTAGTTCCCCATTCTGGTTTTGAACTGCTGAACTGGACCAATCAGTGGGGTAAGCTAGCTCTAAAATGGTGCCTTGGACGAATCAGAACTTGGACTCATAATCTGAGCCAGCCACAAGAGGATTGTATGGGCAGTGACTCTGGGAGATGTAGTTTGACTTCAGTGCCTTTTGGACCAACAGCAGCAGTCTATTGTGAGTGACAGCCAATCCAGTCAAGAACTGGGAGGAATCCAAAGGAAGTGCCCGTTTTGTCGGGTTGGAGTTTCAGTTGAGCTTTGGCAGTGAAGAAGGAAGGAGCCCTGTGCTTTTTCAGTGTGCAGTTTTAGTCAAAAAACGTGTGTAAGGCCCAGAGTTCGGTCTGCAGCTTGTGTAACAGCTTGTTAGGACTGAATCTGTCCTGTGAAAAGAATCAAAGGATCTCTGAAGAGTAGAAACCAGGCTCACCCTGTAGAAGACTGAAGAATTGCTTGAAAATTGCACTCTGGTCTGTCAGGAACTGAATCTGCTGTGTGTTCTCCCGGTATTGTGCAGTAATTGCGATCGATACAGATGCAGCCTGCCTGGTATAGTGCTTTCTTTTATATGGATGTGAAGAGGTTTGTGTACCTCAAGTGAGCCCTGCTGACATTGAAGGACCCTATCTTATTTGGAGGTCGTGAGTACTAATTCAGGGTCGCCCTGTTGAATTGCCACATTAAATCCAAATGAAATTACTGTACTGCTGACTGTTTAATTCTCCTTTCTCTGTGTGAAAGGGCCCACCAGCTGCCACGGTTTGGACTGGCTACTGGGCGTCGTGACCAGGGACAGTAACTGATAGGGATAGGCCTCGTGCACAGAGCCATAGAGTAGATTATTAGAGTGATAAGTTAATTAACCTGATTTCCCCTGTCCTTGTTATATCCCCTAAATAAATCAGAGCTGCTTGTTTCAACCAAAAAGTTATACACCTAATTTGTCTATGTTAAGTGCTGTGCTGTGATTGCACTGTATCTCATTTCATGGAGATCTTATGCCGGAACCAGACCTGGGGGTAAGTGTGTACTGTGAAGGTAATTCTGATATATCGTAGTGGGCCACTAGTGGGAAGAAGGGGGTTGCAGTGTCCCGAGGGCTGTGACCAAGTTAGTTTAACTATTGCAAACCCTGACCTCTGGGTGGAGGCACCCGCCATTGGATCAGGCCCTCAACCTGTTAGTGGCAAATCAGGAGGGTAGTAGCCCTGGGATAGCGCCATCTAGGGGTTACATCTGGAGGCTCACCGCTGGGATTGTGTGTCTCTAGTGGCCATATTTACGAACCACTGTTAAGAAAAAATGGGTACCCGACAGAAGTGGCTGTGCACTGCTGGTGGAGTGGTGTACTGGGGAGCGTCGACCCCAAAATGCTATCTTATCCTGGACATCCCCTGGGTATCAATACGGACACTGTGCAGGAGTACTTTCCAAGGTGGAAGGTTTACAAACCCTGTGGTGGTGGGTGGGCATGCTAATCTGCTCACCCACACTTTCCTGGCCCTAGTAGAGTTTAAGGATCCCGTAGATAGCTCCAAAGTGCCACAGACCATTACCCCAGAGGAGCCCTCACTGCTTGAAGAGTGATAACTAAGGACAGTAAAGACCGGGGAATCAGCCCCACCACTATCTGAAACTTTGAGGAGAAATTTGCTGAATGGTTGCTGGGAGTGGGAAAACTGTGGAGGACTTGAAGAAACTATTCTTGTCACCTGGGGTGTTCCTCCCCAACACCTCTCCTGCTCCAGTGCCCGTAATGGTGGCTGAACCAATGCAGACTCCTATTTCTGCACCTGCCATTAGTCACGACTCTTACCGAGGTTGAGGATCTTCTCTGCACCTCCCGTCTCCCCAAGGGAGGATGACTGGGAGACCTGATAGACTATGTTGCCCCAAGTGCTAGAATGGCAATGCTCGGAAGGCGGCGAAAGAGGGTTAGTGAGCCTCCGAGGTCCTGCCCTGGCTACCATCCGTGCTAAGCAGGCCCAAGTAACCTAAGCGACTGCACAGGCCTATCTTGAGGCCTTGGAGAATGTGTATGGGAGCCCAGATTCTGATGGTAGGTAGAAATGCCAACAGTACCAAGGGAGTTGTTGTCTGTGTGTCTCGGCTGGAAAAATTGTTGCAAGAATGCCTCAGAAAGGGTAGTTTGCCAGCGATTGAACTGGACCGAACCAGACTGGACAGAATCCTTAAGTCTGCCCCTTCTCAGAACTGCTGTTGCTTCAGTTACACCTGGCAAATCGACTGGAATCCCACCTCTCTATGATGAGTTAATGAGAGAAATTCGAGGAGTTGAGAAAGGCGACCTGGAGGTACCTGCACCAACAGCTGTGGCTACGACCCGAGTGACTGAGGGTGACCCATCAAGTGAAGTTCAGGGCAGAGTTGACAGTCAATGAGTGCTCTGACAAGGAAAAGATATGCCACAATGGGGCGAACTGTGAGAGAGAGATCCGGAATTCAAAAACAGTCCCTTTATGAAGGCCACGCCTGCAAGTCGGGCCTGACCTATATCCATCTGCATCTGCTATGGGGTGGGGTACCCACCATGTATCTCCTGCTGATAACAGCTCCAAACTCAATTCCTTGACCATGGAAGTGGAGAAACTGACGAGATGTCTCCAAATGCTTATCACGCCGCAGACAGAGATGGCACTCAGGTTTCCAGTTAGTAATACCCCCACCCTGGCTCCCAGTGTGGCGCTGCCAGCTCAAACTCCAGAAAGTATGTTTTGCTATAATTGTGGGAAAGATGGGCACATGAAAAGGAATGCCAGTCCCCAAAAGACACTGGACAAAGTTGTATATAGGCTACAAGGAGAGCTTCTGAGAAGAAATCAGTGGTTAAGAGGTGCACGACATGATCCCAGTGAGGGCACCAAAATGCTAATTCACGTCCTTTTGTGGCAAGGTCAGTTGCCCAGGCCCCCACTTCACGCCTCCAGACTGGTCCAGAATAGTGGGTCCCTCCATGGAGACCACTGTAAAGGTGAGTGGAGTGTCTACAAGAGCTATGTTAGACAGTGGCTCCCAAGTGACAATTATGTTCAGGATTGGTATCAGAAGCATTTGTCAGGCGTGCCCTTACAACCATTAGAAGGACTGCATGTATGGGGTTAGAGTGAAGGCCTACCCTATTCCGGGATATCCGAATTTGCTGTCTTTCCCACCTCCGTGGCTGGAGTGGCTGAACAAGTAGAGACCCTAGCCTTAGTGTGTCCCCACTGGACTGTATGATGGTGTCCCTTTGTTGATTGGAACAAATGCTCATATGTTAGGAAGGCTGGCACAGTTATGTTATGAAAAACGGGGTCAAAGACTAGTAGAGCTTTAAGAGTTCTGGCTTTAATTAAGAGGCCTATGAGGCACAGAGAGATGCTGAAAAACAGAACCAGAGGAACCGGGTGGGAATTGTATGGAAGAAGGATCCTGGGTCTCTGATCCTGGCGCTAATGCCCAGTGTACCTTACAGGAGAGGTCCGTGTACAGAAAGGATGTTAAGAATAAAATATTAATGTTGGATGCACCAGGCGATGGAAAATTGCCAGAGGGACTGCTGGTCAAGCCTAGTATTTTGCCCCTAGAGCCCATGCTTATGCCAGAAGGGTAATGGTCCAAGTTCATAATGTGTCTGAAAGAGACATTCGGCGTAAACAGAGGTTGCATCCTGGCTAATGTGCATTGTGCAGACACTGCAGTGCTGCACCAACTTTAAAGAGTTCAAGGAAGAATGACGGAAATAGCGCCTGACTTGTTTGATTTGACGACTCCGCTGCCAGCTGAATGGAAAGTGAGGATCAGTGAGAAGCTTGCCCAGAGACCAGGTGTTTTCTTTAAGGAATGGGATGTAGGATCGTGCAAGGAGCTGGAGCACAATATCCGGCTGCATGACAGCCATTCGTGAAGGTCTCGACGCCTGGCACCTGCTGACATAGATGATGTGAGCCGGCATCTGCAAGAGATGTTAGCTGCTGGTGTAATACAAGAACCAGAAGCCCTTATGCTTCCCCCATTGTGGTAGTGAGGAAAAAGAATGGAACAGTAAGGATGTGTGTGGATTATCGCACCTTAAACCGGCGGACTATCCCTGATCAGTACACAATGCCCCGTATTCAGGATGCTTTGGACTGCCTAAACGGAGCAAGTGGTTCTCTGTGCTGGATCTCCAGCAGTGGGTACTACCAGATCCCGATGGCCCCAGAGGACCGTGAGAAGACGGCCTTTATCTGTCCGCTTATTTCTATGAATTCATGAGGATGCCTCAAGGTTTCTAGGTGCCCCAGCCACTTTTCAACGATTGATGGAGCGTGCAGTGGGGACATGAACTTACTAGAGTGCCTGGTATACCTAGATGATGTTATTGTGTTTGGCAGCTCACTGGAGGAACATGAGAGCAGATTATTTAAGGTATTGGACGACTGGAGGACTTTGGCCTTAAACTGTCCATTGATAAGTGTCAATTCTTTCAAACATCAGTAAAGTATGTGGACATAGTATCCACCGAGGAATAGAGACCGACCCAAGTAAAGTTGAGGCCTTGACCACCTGGCCACAGCCCAAAAATCTAAAAGAACTGCAAAGATTCCTGGGATTCTGTGGTTATTATCGGTAGCTTCATCAAGGACTATTCAAGAGTGATCCGCCTTACTTAACCTTACTCAAGGGTATCCCCAACCCACAAAAAATACCAAAAGTCAGCGTCCCTCAAGACTGAAGAGTGTATTTTCATCCTAGTGAAGTATTTGGGCCCTGGACCCTGATTGTGAGACTGCTTTTCATGAGATCATATATCAACTTACCCATGCTCCAGTGCTGGCCTCCATGCCGATCCAAGAAAACCTTACGTCCTGCACACTGATGCTAGCTTGCAAGGGTTGGGGGCTGTGTTGTACCAAGAGCACGAGAATGGCCTAAGACCAGTGGCCTTTGCCGAGAAGCCTGACCCCATCCGAAAAGAACTATCCTGTACATAAGTTAGAGTTCCTAGCTTTGAAGTGGGCTATTGTTGACCAATTCCATGAGTACTTGTATGGGGCTAAAATACTAGTAAAACTGACAATAATCCTTTGACCTATGTGCAGACCTCAGCTAAGTTGGATGCCACTGGCCATAGGTGGCTTTCTGCATTATCTACATATGACTATGCTCTTGAATACCGAGCAGGTCTGAACCACATAGATGCTGATGCTCTCTCCCGGGAGGCCTGTTTCCCCAGAATGATTGGGTCCGATTGGCAGAACCTGACATTCGGGTACCCCTGCCGAAGCGTTTGACAGGGAGGAACAATAACCACGGACGCAGTGGACTGCATGGTGGATTGCTTGGGACCTCTGAGAATTGCATACCTGCTGCTTATTGCCACTTTTCTGCAATAGACATTGGTGCACTGCCTCAGCTGGACAATGACAGTATTCCGCGGGCTCAATCCCGCGATCCCATGATCAAATCAGCTTTAGAAGCCCTCTATGCAGGAAAAGATGTGTCCAAATTACGTTCCACTGATTTGAGAACTGCACTGTTATACAAAGAAGGTCCTAAGTTGAAACTGATCAATAAACTGTTATACAGAGAAACAGTAGACAGAGGGGACAAGTAGACAAACAACAACTAGTGCTGCCCACTGCCTTTCGAGACTCAGTACTGAGGTCCTTGCACAACCACATGGGGCACCTTGGTATAGACAGAACACTTGACTTGGTGAGATCCAGATTCTATTGCCTAAGATGGGGGCTGATGTGGAGCAACACATTTCAACTTGTAGTCGCTGCTTAAAGAGGAAAGCTTTGCCCCAGAGGGCTGCCCCTTGTTAACATCACCACCAGTGCACCCATGGAGCTGGTCTGTATTGATTTTCTGAGTTTGGAGTCAGATCAAAGAAATATCAGTAATGTGTTGGTGGTCACTGACCATTTCACGAGATATGCCCAAGCTTTCCCACCAAAGACCAGAAAGCATCCACTGTGGCCAAAGTACTTGTAGAAAACTTTTTGTTCACTATGGGGCTCCAAAAGAATCCATTCTGATCAAGGGAGAGACTTTGAGAGTCGTCTGATCAAAGAGATGCTTTCTCTGTGGGAGTGCGAAGTCCAGAACCACTCCTTACCACCCCAGGGGACCCACAGCCTGAACGCTTTCAACCGCACTTTGCTAGATATGCTAGGCACCTGCACCCAAAGGACAAGCCTAGATGGAGCCAAATAAATTAGCACCCTGGTACATGCTTATAACTGCACCAAAAGTGATGCCACTGGATTCTCCCCTACCGCCTTGATGTTTGAAGAGAAGCTCGACTACCAGTAGATGTGTGTTTTGGGGTCTCTCCTGATGGGGTTCAAGTGACAACTATTTACAGTATGTGCAAAAGTTAAAGGCCCAGCTAACTCATGCGATACTAACTGGCTCAAACCATGGCTGCCAAAAGAAATCTGGCCAACAAAGAAAGGTATGATAAAAGGTGAAAGCACAGGAACTCCAGGAGGGAGATCGGGTATTGCTAAGAAATCTGGGACTGCATGGCAAGCACAAGATTGCTGACAGATGGCACCATCTCCTCACATTGTAGTGGGCAAACTAGATGATCTGCCAGTGTACAAAGTAAGGCCTGAGAATAATTCAAAAGATGTAAAACAATGCATAGAAATCATTTACTGCCCATTGGACAAATCTTAATTGAGTCTGAGCCCCTAGAAGATGCCCCCTCTGGACCAGTGACTAGAGCTGCTGCTAAGAAAAGATCAAGAAAGTCTGCACCTACAGAAGCAAAGTTAAAGTGTTCCCCTCCACAAGTCCCAGTTGAGCATGACTGTCAGTCCATATCGGAAGAAAGTGAGAGTGACTTTGAATACTATCCTCTTACTAACTGAGTCAATTGTTTCGGGCAATCCCCTAGTCAATACTGGAGACAAAGCTGGGCCTTCTGACTGTCTAAGCCCCCAGCTTCATCCCTGGAGCCAATGCTCCCAGAAAGTGAAGTGCAAAGCATCAGATCAGATGAAATGGAATCATTGTGCATGGTTGAACTGTTTGAGCTTTCAGGGGAGGAAAATGATAGATTGGGGCAGACTGGTGATACACCCGAACAAGAAGAGTATTTTGAGTGCCCTGACAGTCCACTGCCAGTGTCCGAAAGCTCTCCATGCGAGCCAAATGTTGTGGACTCAGAAACTGTAACTCCTGGAGCTGAAAGTGCCCCAAGTTCCCAGCCTCTCTACCCCATGGAGACTCCCTGACAAGTGAGGACAATGCTGAAAATGAGGCTCAGAGTGCAGAGACTATAACAGTTCCCCTAGAAAGACTGGTCGAGCTGTAAAGCCTGTGGTGCACCTCAGTTATGATTCACTTGGGAGGCCTGTGGACTTGCCTCTCAATGTTGTCCATAAAGGAGTGTATGTGTCCCAGCTCATTGCCCAAACTGAGCATCAGTGCTAACTCAAGTTATTTGTGTTGCCCTCTAAGTATGGTGCCTTGCCCCATCCAGCCCCAAGGTAACCGATAGGAAGGGCCCCCTCTTCAGGTTTCATGTACAAGAGGTAATAACTTGAGTTATGGTACAATGTGTATGTAATACTGTAAAGAGTGACGATTTCAATGTTTCAGAAATGTGTTCTTGGTAAAATGATATATTGACTGATGATTACATGTGCGAGCTTAATGCAAATGTATATGGTTGCAGTTGAAACTTATGGGGGTACTTGCTTGACGCGGACGTCAAGCTTTCCCAGGCCAGGAAGGGTGTAACCCCCCTGCAAATGGGGGTTCCCAAAAGACTTCCAGGAGCTTGCTTGAATGCTCCAAGCCTGAATGGTGTTTGGCATTTAAGCCATTTATCAGTGAGTGCTTTTAGAGCCTCTGGTACTGTCTCTTTAAGAGCTGTCTGCTTGCAGACATAATTAGTTTGTATGGGGGACTGTGTGCTTCTCTGAGTACCACCGAGCTGCTGCCAATTCACTTCATTTTTGCAGTCACTAGGAGTGCAAAGGGAACCTATCTGAAAGATGTAACTGTTTGCCAGAAATTATTTAGAGTAATAATGAAATTACAGTTTGTCTAACCTGCTTTCTTTGCAGTCAGAACTGTGTCTGCTAGTTCCCCATTCTGGTTTTGAACTGCTGAACTGGACCAATCAGTGTGGGTAAGCTAGCTCTAAAATGGTGCCTTGGACGAATCAGAACTTGACTCATAATCTGAGCCAGCCACAAGAGGATTGTATGGGCAGTGACTTGGGAGATGTGAGTTAGACTTCAGTGCCTTTTGGACCAACAGCAGCAGTCTATTGTGAGTGACAGCCAATCCAGTCAAGAACTGGGAGGAATCCAAAGGAAGTGCCCGGTTTTGTCGGGTTGGAGTTTCAGTTGAGCTTTGGCAGTGAAGAAGGAAGGAGCCCTGTGCTTTTTCAGTGTGCAGTTTTAGTCAAAAACGGTGTAAGGCCCAGAGTTCGTCTGCAGCTTGTGTAATAGCTTGTTAGGACTGAATCGGTCCTGTGAAAAGAATCAAAGGATCTCTGAAGAGTAGAAACCAGGCTCACCTGCTAGAAGACTGGAAGAATTGCTGAAAATTGCACTCGGTCTGTCAGGAACTGAATCTGCTGTGTGTTCTCCGGTATTGTGCAGTAATTGCGATCGGGATACAGATGCAGCCTGCCTGGTATAGTGCTTTCTTTTATATGGATGTGTGAAGAGGTTTGTGTACCTCAAGTGAGCCCTGCTGACATTGAAGGACCCTATCTTATTTGGAGGTCGTGAGTACTAATTCAGGGTCGCTCCCTGTTGAATTGCCACATTAAATCCAAATGAAATTACTGTACTGCTGACTGTTTAATTCTCCTTTTCTCTGGTGAAAGGGCCCTACCAGCTGCCACGGTTTGACTAGCCACTAGGGCTTGGGTACCCAGGGACAGTAACTGATAGGGATAGGCCTGTGCACAGAGCCATAGGTAGATTATTAGAGTGATAAGCTAATTAACCTGATTTCCCTGTCCTTGTTATATCCCTCAAATAAATCAGAGCTGCTTGTTTCAGCAAAGTTATACTGCCTGAGGTATTTGTCTATGTTAAAGTACTGTACTGTGATTGTTGCACTGTATCTCATTTCACAGGAGGTCCCAGTGCCGGAACCAGACCTGGGGGTAAGTGTGTACTGTGAAGGTAATTCTGATATATCGTGTGGGCCACTAGTGGGAAGAAAGGGGGGTTGCAGTGTCCCAGAGGGCTGTGACCAAGTTAGTTTAACTATTGCAAACCCTGACCTCTGGGTGGAGGCACCCGCCATTGGATCCAGGCCCCTCAACCTGTTAGTGGCAAATCAGGCAGGGGTAGTAGCCCCTGGGATAGCGCCATCTAGGGGTTACATATACATATAGTACATACATTTATACATATATACATACAGTACATACAGTCATACATACATATATACATACAGTACATACATTTATACATACATATATACATACAGTTGCTGGCAGATAAGAACCAACATGGACCACCTAGTCTGCCCCATGATACTGTTTATGTATTGAGTATCCCCTTGCCACCCCCTAATTTTTCCTGATTTCCCCTTTACCCCCCCCGATAAGTCCACCACTCCCCTCCACACTCTCAGGATCCCCTTGTGCCTGTCCCATGCATGCTTAAAACCAGAGACTGTTTCAGCCCCCAGTATCTCATCTGTCAGCCCGTCCCAGGCATCTACCATCCTCTCCATGAAAAAATACTTTCTTGTATGGCCCCTAAAATTTCCTCCCTCCAGCTTCATGCCCCCTAGTTGAGCCCTTTTTCCTTTGAAAGAAGTTTTCCTCCTGCACTGTGTTCAACCCCTTTAGATATTTGTAAGTCTCAATCATGTCCACCCCCTCCTTTCCTCCAGGGAGTACATATCTAGGTCCCTCAGTGCTCAGTCTGTCCTCATACTCCCTCCCATGTAGCCCATGTATCATTCTGGTGGCCCTCCTTTGGCAGCCTCCACCTTCTCTATGTCCTTTTTCAGATGCGGTTTCCTGTGCTGGGTGCATTACTCAAGGTGAGGCCTGACCAACGTCTTATACAGGGGTACAATGAGCTCTCTCCTTCTGCTAGCAATACCCTGCCCTATGCATTCCAGCATTGTGTTTGCCTTCCCAACTGACTTTTGACATTGTCTTGTCAGCTTGAGGTCAGCCGTGTTGATGCCATTGAGGTCCCTAACCTGCTCTGTGACTGCTATTTCTTCCCCTCCATGCACATATTTTGCCATAGGGTTCCTATGCCCCAAGTGCATAATTTTACACTTCCCCACATTGAACCCCAGTCTACACACCTTGGGCCACTTCTCCAGCTATTTAAGGTCCTCCTTCGTCCTGCCAACACCCTCCAGCGTATCCACCCTGTTACAAATCTTCATGTCAATTATGAACAAGTCCACCTTCCCCTCCAGCCCAACTACAATGTCTCCAATTAAAACACAGAATAGGACTCGGCCCAAGACTGACCCTTGTGATACCCCACTTGTCACCCTCTCTTCATTAGAGAATATCCCGTTTACCATCTCCTTCTGGGTCCTACGTGAAAGCCATTTTTGACCCACTCAGCTATGGCTGGTCCCACCCAAAGACTGCCCAGTTTGTCCAATAGCCGTTTATGAGGAACAGTGTTCAAAGCCCTCCTGAAGTCCAGATTAGCCATATCCAGTGCTCTGGTCCATGTGGAATATTGGGGGGGGGATTTTAACTGTGGAATGACTCTAATTGAAGTCTGAAAACAGAAAAAAATGTTTTGCAAAACTAATACATGAAAGGACATAATAACCACAACAAATATATTAGGCTCCTATATATGTAAGTATGCCACTGGAGGAAACACATACTTCTGGGGAATAAGTTCTGCCCACATAGATTTTGCTTTTGTTTCCTGACAGGTTGCGCCAATTTGTAAAAAAGGTAGATGGCACCTAAATAGCTCCTTACTGACAAATACAGCAGTCATAAACAAATGGAAAAAAATATGAGCAGCCAGAGTTTCAGTTCTTTATCGATATGACAGCATCACTCTTTGGTGGGATTTGGGAAGATTCCAAACAGAAAGAAAAAAAACTGCACAATTCTTCCAAGATATTTCTGGGAATGTGGCCACTAAAGAATCTTCAAAATACCTATGCCTTAGAACACAGATGCAGAAATTAATTTTGTAAACAGAAGCAGAAGAACTAAACTACAGCTCTCAAATTGGAATAATAAAAAAAGGAAATGTGTAGAATACAGTACGACAGAGCTAAATCCCTGGACCAGGAAATGAGTCTTGGTATACAAAATAAGAAGCAGGCCTTTGACTTGTTTAAAGATCATAGACGGAGAGTCAAAAATAGAATTTTTCAAGATATTAAGACAGAAAATGGGCAAACTGAGTCCACATCTGCTGATTTGCTGAAAGCAATCCAAAACATTGTTGTAAAAACCTTTGGAACAGTAGCAATTGTGATTCCTGAATCAGGCTTCTTCTCCCAGTTAAACTTGCTATGACCTACAGCACAAAAATAGCAGACTTAACTGACTTGATTACTCAGAATGAGGTTGAGACCACTGTTGTATCACTGCAAAATGATACAGCACTGGGAATGGTCTGGGCACGGAATTTTATAAGACATTGCGTACTAAGCTTGTGCCAACTTTTGGTAGCATTGTTTAACTTTTAGAAACTGATTCTCTACCTGCAGCTATGGCAAAAGCAATATTAGTAATGATACACAAAAAGGGGGATAAGTCGGGCCTTGGTAATTAGAGACTTTTAAGCCTACTAAATATGGATTTTAAAATCTTAGAGAAAATTCTGGCCAATAGATTAGCTCAGGGGTGGCCAACCCATAGTTCGCGAGCCACATTTTGATCATGAAGCAGTTTGATGTGGCTCTCAAGGGGTTTGTCAGATACATATGAAATACATCACAGCGTTTACCAGCGCCTTCATTGTTTGTCTTTCATCTTTATCTTGAAACTGCTTGTCACAGTCCCTGCTGGCTTGTTTGATGTTTGGCCAGCTTGGTAGTAATTTGTCTGTTACGCTTTTTGGTTTGTGAATGACGAGTGAATTCCATGTCAGTTACTTGCAGATGCAGGTTGCTGGGCAACTATCACATCAATTGTTCCACTGTTCCGCCTATCAAGAGAAGAAGCTCTTCAGCTGTTGCCTGTTTGTTTTCTAAGCTGTGGGCAGTTGCTGCATGAGACACAACTAGTGGATACACCTTCGAGGGCTGGATCCATGGACGAAGTCATAGTTACTGATACACGCTTTGCTTCTCTGTCAGAGTCTCCCCGGCAATTTTGAAGCCGTTTGTAAATTAGCTGCTGCTGCTGTCAGTTTTATTTCTTCGGTGAGGACACTTGCTACACGAGCCACAACTACTGGGCAAAGCTTCAAGGGCTGGATCCATGGCTGAAATCAGAGCTGCTAACAATCTGTTTTTTTTTTTCATTAAAAGCTTCACAGTAGCCAAGGGAGCACTTTGTAAATTATGTTGATAGCATTATGCAATGCAAGAGTTCGCACTAGAGCTGCTCCAGAGCTGTATGAATAATTATTTTGAAATTACAACTGTTTTTTAAAAATGCTGTCACTTAATAAAATACGATTATTGAGTATGGCTATGTTATTATTTTAACTCCTAAATATGGCTAAATATGTATAAATATGGGTATGATAAGGGCCGCACGTTGGGTATGGCATTGGCCGCACATTGTAGTGGCTCACGTTTTGCTCAGAAATTTAAATGTGACTCGCAACCCCAAAAAGGCTGGACACCTCTGGATTAGCTAAAGCCACAGAACAATTGATTAGCCCATACCAGTCATGTTCTGTACCAGAATACGGGATTCAGGATAATTTAATTATTTTGGGAGAGGGGTTTTTGAAAGGGGATGCAGGAACACTAAACAGATACATTCTCAGTCTAGATCAAGAATAAGCATTTGATTGCCTGTCACATGAGTATTTCTTCTCTTCCCTCAGGGCCTTTGGGTTCCCTGAACAGTTTGTAGGATGGGTACAAGCCTCTTTTGATGAAGCGATGGTAACACCTAGTTTGAATGGATGGATGGGAACTGATGTCCCAGTGTGCAGAGGAGTAAGACAAGACTGCCATATGAGCACTGTACGTTATATTTCCAGCATAGATCCTTTACTATAACATGTAGCGATGGATCATAGGATACAGGGTGTATCACTAATATTAGAGAACCAGACTCTAAAAGTATTAGCTTATGCACGTGATGAGATTCTGACATTAGCTAGGACAACCTCTAAGCAAGGATTATCTGAACAACTCAATCAGTTCTCCAGGGCACCAGGTTCTAAAATTAACTATGAACAAGTATTTGTCAATGCTGAATGTTTACAGGTGGTATTGCTGTTGTACCGGGTCTTGCCTGTACACATTTTTACTAGATATTTACCCAGGACAGAGCAGATGAGATGCAATGTCTCATTTTCAATGGTGTCCTACTTTTACACATTGTTAGATTGTAATACCCAGGATAGGGCAGCTGAGAGACAATATTCTACTTTTAAGTGGGCTCCCACATTTTGATCCCAAATGTCCAACAGTCTTTTTATGACCTGACATTACGATGAAGACAGATGGAATTTTTAAAGTCCCAGCAAAAAGGTGATTTCGCCATGCGGCTGTGGAAACAGGTTTTGTAGGGGATTTGAAAAATGACACTGTCCATGTTCAGGAGGTGGGGTAACACAAGGGATACATTGAACATTAGGGGCCAAAATCTGCAAAAATAAATTTTGAGCAAATGTTGGAACAATTCAACATTTTCTCATAACTCAGTTGGTTTTTTATATTTTTACCCGAAATTTTCAACGTAATCTTTTCATGGCCACTCCTTCTGAACATGACAGGTGTTATTTATAAAACAATGGCCAAAATGTCATTTTGTGCTACAAGTTTGAAAACACATTTTGGGTAGGGTTTGAGTAATGAATGACAGCTGTCACATTCATGAGGCGGTGTGAAAAAAAATAACTTGAAAATCTTGGGTCAAAATACTGAAAATTACCACAGTTACAAACTGTCAATGTACACGCATCATAACTTTTTTTTTCCAATGTTTTTACCCCAAATTTTCAACAAAGCCTTCTTATGACCCCACACAGCCTTGTTAAAATCCACCTTGTGAACAAGTGTGGAGAAAATTTTCAAATTGTGCCCGAAAGATGATTCTGCACCACAAGTGTGAAAACACATTTTGGTCAGTATTTGAAAAATATCAACTGTCAAATTCATGAGATGGTGTGAAGACATGGCTGTGTCGAAATGCTGGGGTCAAAATAATGAAAATTACCACAGTTACAAGTGTGCCTTGAAAAATTACAACATAGAATCATAATTTTTTTTTCATATTTTGATGCCACATTTTCAACATAGCTTTCTTATGACCCCACCTCATGAACAAGGTAGGAGAACATTTTTAAATCCTGCCCAAAAGGTGATTTTTTGCCACATGTGTACAGGCTGTAAGCCTGCAGGTTGTGCTGAGCCCCCAGACAGTACATAAATGAGGCATGTGGATCAGTGCATTACATCTTCTGGTTACGAGTGGTGCATGACTTGAACTTGGGATCATTTTTTGGGTTGTCATGCTCCATGCTGAAGCCCATTTTTTTAGCTTACCATTTCTCAATGGAGATATCCATAAATATTATTTTCATTAAAATACTTGTCTAAGTTTCTCTTAAAGTGCTTCCATTGTCCCATTTCACCACAGCTTCAGATAGGCTGTTCCAGACTGCTACCACTCTGTGCCAATCCCTGAAACCCTTGTCCCCTGAGGATCATTACACAAATGTGTTACTTGGCTGCACGGACAAATGGGACCTGCCAGTCCAGTCAAAGGATACCTGTTGGGCTGTCATGGCAGCAGTGGATTCAGCTTCACAGCTGGCCATGCTAGAAGAGGTGGCAGCCCAGGCAATGGGCTCCTTCTCTACCCCAGATCTTCTTTCAGTTTCAGTGGGGCCAGGGTTGGGGCCTCATTCATGGGTTCCTTCCAGGACTTGTGTCAGTCCCTTCAGACCCTCAGGGAGGGCCCTCCCCACGGGGATAACTCATGAAAGACCAAACAGACCCATCACATGTCATAGGATTGGAATTGGGCTCACTCTTCACGCTTCCATGATTCTGTGTCTGGCTCAGTGGCTGTCAAGCAGTTGGCTTTGGCTGAGTCTACAGTGGTCTCTGTTCAGGAGGCTAGCTCAATCTGGTTGAATGTTGTCAGATAAGGTCAAGGATAACTTGCTTTCTCGGACTTCAATCCTCTTGGCCCTATCTCAGGAAGGGCCAGTCAAACCAGCTGACCCTGCTGTCTCCCTCTGGGAAATTAACCCCTCCAGGGTCCTAAGCCAGGAAACTGATCCATGTAGAGTACACCGGCCCTCCCCCTACCTTTCCTCACTAGCGGCCTGCTCGCCATTGGTCCAGGCCCAGGTCAAGAACCCGATCGAGGTTGAGATATTGGGAGTCTCAATGTTCCCGCTCTCAACAGTCAACCAGAAAGCACTGTTGATGCTCCTCTTCCTCTTAATCTTCAGACGACAAGAGGCTTTATGTCAGTTTTTATGTAAGGTGCCCAGAGCCTCCGGGATTGGACATCTTTTAAATAAAACATGCCTTGCCTTGCCTCTGCCACAATCTGCAGCAGTGCTATGAGGAGTTGATGTGGCAACAGTGGATCATTGGCTATGGTTAACCTATTCCTCAGGCCCCAGTGCTCCCTTGGTCTCTGCTGGCATGACTTGCCCTGGTTCTAGAGTTGTGCAAAACTGAAAAATGTCGCCTAGCAAAATATTTCACGTAATTTCCATATTACGCAACATTTTTCACATAGGCGAAACTTAATTTTCCTGGGATGGCAATTTTGTGTAATGTGAAATGTCACCAAATTTCGCCAATTTCACCAATGCTTTTCAATTTCGTGTTTTCGTACTTCCAGCTCAGAATACCACAGTTGCTGTGGGAAATCAGTATTCAGGACAAATTAAGAAAATCACAGTGACACTGTTCATGAGCAGAGGTTATAAAATGCCTATGTTGAAAATCTGGTGACGAAAGTCCATAAAATGACTGTGTTACAAGCATGCATTTTGCAGTTTCCTTGCATGCTCATAACTTCGCGAATTTGTAATATTTTCACTCCCGATTTTCAACATTGGCATTTTTCCACACCTCCTTATGAACAGTACAGCTGTCATTTTTCACATCCTGGCTGAAATGTGTTTTCGTGCTTCGGGTGCAGAATAGTGCAGTTGCTGTGGGAAGTCAGTGTTCAGGACAGATTAAAAACAATCACAGTGACACTGTTCATGAGCAGAGGTGCTATTTTCACTCCAGATTTTCAACATTGGCATTTTTTCAAACCTCCTTATGAACAATACAACTGTCATTTTTCATATCCTGCCTGAAATATGCATTTACACATCTGGCGCAGAATAGCGCAGTTGCTGTGGGAAATCAATGTTCAGGACAGATTAGGAAAATCATAGTGACACTGTTCATGAGAAGAGGTCACAAAATGCCTATGTTGAAAATTTGGTGAAAAAATTCCACTAAATGACTATGTTACACGCATGTGTTGCACAGTTTCCATGTAAGCCCGGAAGTTCGAGTATTTTTAATATTTTCACTACAGATTTTCAACATTGCCATCTCTTCACACGTCCCTATGAATGGTACAGTTGTCATTCTTCATATCCTGCCCAATCTGTGCTTTCATACATCTGGCACAGAATCGAACAGTCACTGTGGGAACTCAAAGTTCGGGACACATTAAAACAAGCATTTGTCAATGCCGAATATTGATTGCATTGGTGTGTTGAGCTCGCTCAGTGACCCTCTGTGACTTGCTCAGTCTGTTTCTCCCGGTGCTGCAGGCAGCGCTGTTGTACTGGGCTCCTGCCTGCATTGGCACCTTGTTCTGCCCACTAAGAAATCTGCAGCTGTCCTGATAGAGCTACATTGAGGTGGCTCACTCCCCCTCTCTCACTCGCTCATCCTGTTTCTCCTGCCGCTGCAGACTGCCCTGTTGTACTGGGCTCCTGCCTGTGTTGGTGGCTTTTTCGGCCCACAAAGAAATCTGCAGCAGTCCCAACGCAGGTCTGTTGAGCCTGCTGACTCCTCCTCTCTCACTCACTCATTCCGTTTCTGCCGGCGCTGCAGGCTGGCCTTTTGTACTGGGCTCCTGCCTGTGTTGGCACCTTTCTCTGCCCATAAAGAAATCCACAGCTGTCCCGACAGAGCTCCTTTGAGATTGCTCACTCCTCCTGTGTCACTCACTCATTCTGTTTCTCCTGGCACTGCTGCCTGCCCTTTTGTACTGGGCTCCTGCCTCTGTTGGCAACTTTTTCTGCCCACAAAGAAATCTGTAGCAGTCCCGACAAAGCTCCATTGAGCTCACTCACTCCCCTTCTCTCACTCGCTCATCCCATGTCTGCCAGCGCTGCAGGCTGCCCTTTTCTATTGGGCTCCTGCCTGCATTGCCACCTTCTTCTGCCCACAAAGAAATTTGCAGCAATTACAATACAGCGCCGTTGAGCTCGCTCACTCCCCCTCTCTCACTTGCTCATTCTGGTTTTCCCGCCACTGCAGGCTGCCATTTTGTACTGGGCCCCTGCATACATTGCTGCCTTTTTCTGCCCAAAAACAAAGCTGCAGCAGTCCCAACAGAGCTCCGTTGAGCTCACTCACTCCCCCTCCCTCACTCGCTCATTCTGTGTCTCCTGCCGCTGTCCTTTTATACTGGGCTCCTGCCTGCATTGCCACCTTTTTCTGCCCACAAAGAAATCCGCAGCAGTCATGATAGAGCTCCATTGAGCTTGCTCAGTCGTCGTCTCTCACTCGCTAGTTGTGTTTCTCCTGGCACTGCAGGCTGCCCTTTTGTACTGGGCTCCTGCCTGCATTGGCACCTTTTTCTGCCCACAAAGAAATCCACAGCTGTCCTGACAGAGCTCCGTTGAGGTCGCTCACTCCCCCTGTGTCACTCACTCATTCTGTTTCTCCTGGTGCTCCTGCCTGCCCTTTTGTACTGGGCTCCTGCCTCTGTTGGTGCCTTTTTCTGCCCACAAAGAAATCTGCAGCAGTCCCGACAATGCTCCATTGAGCTCACTCACTCCCCTTCTCTCACTCGATCATTCCATTTCTGCCAGTGCTGCAGGCTGCCCTTTTCTATTGGGCTCCTGCCTGCAATGCCACCTTCTTCTGCCCACAAAGAAATTGCAGCAATTACAATACAGCTCCGTTGAGCTCGCTCACTCCCCTTCTCTCACTCTGGTTTTCCTGCCACTGCAGGCTGCCATTTTGTACTGGGCCTCTGCATGCATTGCTGCCTTTTTCTGCCCACAAAGACATCTGCAGCAGTCCCAACAGAGCTCCATTGAGCTCACTCACTCCCCCTTCCTCACCCACTTGTTCTGTGTCTCCTGCCGCTGCAGGCTGCCCTTTTGTACTGGGCTCCTGCCTGCGTTGCCGCCTTTTTCTGCCCCCAAAGAAATCCGCAGCAGTCACAATAGAGCTCCATTGAGGTCGCTCACTACCACTGTGTCACTGGCTCATTCTGTTTCTCTTGGCGCTGTAGGCTGCACTTTTATATGGGGCTCCTGGCTGTGTTGGCACCTTTGTCTGTCCACAAAAAATTCCACAGCTATCCCGACAGAGCTCCATTGAGGTCGCTCAGTCTCTCTCTCTCTCTCTCTCTCTCTCGCTCATTCTGTTTGTCCTGGTGCTGCAAGCTGCCCTTTTGTATGGGGCTCCTGCCTGCATTGGCACCTTTTTCTGCCCACAAAGACATCTGCAGCAGTCCTGATAGAGCTCCGTTGACCCCACTCAGTCCCCTTGTCTCACTCGCTCGGACTGTTTCTCCCACCGCTGCAGGCTGCCCTGTTGTACTAGGCCCCTGCCTGCATTGATGCCTTTTTCTACCCACAAATAAATCTGCAGCAATCCTGACAGCACTCCGGTGAGTTTGCTCACTCCCCCTCCCTCACTCGCTCTCTCGTTCTGTTTCTCCTACTGCTGCAGGCTGCCCTTTTGTACTGGCCTCTCGCATTGGGGCCTTTTTCTGCCCACAAACAAATCTGCAGCAGTCCCGACAGAGCTCAGTTGAGCTCGGTCACTCTCCCCTCTCACTCACTCGACTGTAATCTGTCCCAAACACTGATTTCCCACAGCGACCGTGCAATTCTCCGGCAGGAGGCAAAAACATATTTTAGCCAGGATGTGGAATATGACAGCTGTACTGTTCATAAGGAAGTGTGAAAAAATGCCACAGATGAAAATGTGGTGCGAAAATATTACAAATTTGCAAAGTTACAAGGGTGCGTGGAAACAGTTCCACGCATGCTTGTAACACAGTCATGTTATGGAGTTTCGTCACCAAATTTTCAACATAGGGATTTTAGGACCTCTGCTCATGAACACTGCCACTGTCATTGTCTTAATGTGTCCCGAACAGTGATTTCCCACAGTGACCATGTTATTCTGTGCTGGAACTGTGAAAACACATTTTGGTCAGGATGTGAAAAATGACAGCTGTACTGCTCATAAGGAGGTATGAAAAAATGCCACTGTTGAAAATCTGTTGGGACAATATTACAAATCTGCGAAGTTACAAGGGTGCATGGAAAGTGCACAACGCACACTTGTAACACAGTCATTTGATGGGCTATCATCACCAAATTTTCAACATAGGCATTTTAGGACCTCTGCTCATGAACAGTATCACTGTAATTTTCTTAATCTGTCACAAACAGTGATTTCCCACAGCAACCGCCGTATTCTGTGCCGGAAGTGCAAAAACACATTTTGGCCAGCATGGAAAAAATGACAGCTGCACTGTTCATAAGTAGGTGTGGGAAAATGGTAATGTTGAAAATCTGGAGTGAAAATATTACAAATTTGTGAAGTTATGAGCTTGCATGCAAACTGCACAACACAGTCATTTTATTGAGTATCATTACCAAACTTTCAACATAGGCATTTTAGAACATCTACTCATGAACAGTGTCACTGTCATTTTCTTCATCTGTCCCAAACATGGATTTCCCACAGCGACTGCGCTATGCTGCGCTGGAAGTGCAAACACACATTTCGGCCAGGATGTGAACAATGACAGCTGTACTGTTCACAAGGAGGTGTGAAAAAATGTCAATGTTGAAAATCTGGCATGAAAATATTGCAAATTCATGAATTTACGAGTATGCGTAGCAACTGCACAACGCACGCTCATAAAACAGTCATTTTTTGGATTTTTTCCACCAAATTTGCAACATAGGCTTTTTGAGAGCCCACCTCATGAACACTGGCACTGTTGTTTCGCTAATCGGCACCGAAAGGTGATTCCGCACAGTGACCACGAAATCACCTTTCAGGCTGATTAACGCAATGACAGAGGCAGAATTCATGATGAGGGGTCCCAAAAAAACCCTGTTAAAAATTTGGTGCCAAAATTCCAAAAAATGACTGAGATATGCATTAAAGTTGAAAAAAAACTATTTCTACCATTATACAGCTTACCGGCATTTCCTCAGTTTGCGATCGGCTTTGAAGAGTGCAGACGTGTTCCTGATCCACCGAAGATCGTCGCAGCGGACTCTGGAGGTAAGTATGGGGTGAGGGGGGTATGGGGAGGCAGGGTGTGCAGTGGTGGGTGTACAAGTGTGGGGTAAGGAGAGCGCCGATGGACAGTTCTTTTTACAGGGAAAAAGCAAAAGACGTCAAGGACCATTTTTACCTTACAGGAGCATGTGGCATGCTGGGGTGGGACCCAGTGTGTCACCGAGACTTTCTTTTTGGGATATAGTAGCTGACGGGGATTGGGCACCCCTGGCCAGCACACAACAAAAGAGGGGGTATCATTATGTTGACAGGGATTGGACACCCCTGCCGGCAGACAATAAAAGTGGGAGGGGTTTACTTATCGCCGACGGGAGTGGGCTCCCCAGTCAGCAACAGAAACAGGGGGGCACTGAAGCCAACAGGGATTGGGGCCCCTGTTGGCAAGTAAACATGGTAGGGGGGGTTAATATTGTTTGTGAACATGGCAGCAAACTGCCGCCATGTTCACAAAGAATATCAGTATGTGAAGATCCCGCCCTGGAATGATGGGTCACTCCCTCATTGCAGCGAATGGCTTACGCTGCAATGACGAGGTGGCCCCCTGATTGCAGCTGCTGATTTGTCTCAAGTTGGTGCCAATGTTCCAAACTAGTGTCAGCAGCAAAGTGACATGGCATTGGGGAAAGCGGGACAAGCATTTGCAGGCTGTGGGGGCATTGGCCACAACAGTGCCACGCCTCCACAACCTGCTTCTGAGAAAGCTGTCCCAGTATGTTTCTTGTGCTGCGTGCAATCAACATAAAAATCACAGTGCCGCTGTTCATAAGAAGAGGTCCCAAATGCTTTCATGAGGTGGGGGTCACAAAAAGGCCATGTTGAAAATTTGTAGTGCAAATACCAACAAATGCCCGGGGCGTTAGGGTTTCTAACCATAACATACCACCCTTTACAGACTGACAGACATCGGGGTGTGCCTTTGGGATTGCCGACTGTAATGCTCATGCCATTCCACCCCCACCCCACCACCCTGTAGCCAGTGACAGGCATCGAGGTGTGTCTTGGACTCTTCGGCCCCAGAGTTCACCCCATTCTCCTATACTGCACCCATTTCAGCATATGTCTTTATGGAATGGGGTGACTGTAAAGCCAAACACTCCAAGGCACACCTCAACACGTGTCGGTGTCTGCAGGATAGGGTGAAGTGAAATGGCATGAACGTTATGGGTGATGACCCAAACGCATACCCCAATGCCTGTCCATCTCTGCAGGGTGGAGGTGGGGTTGGCGTGAAGTTCAGTACTTCACTGCCATTCCTATTCTGCATCTCTCTAACTCCTGCATTTCCAGTGCTAATACTAGCAAGCAAACATTCAGCATTGACAAATGCTTGTTTTATTTTGGTATCTTTGGATAATCCTTAGTTAAACTTAGGTAGTGTTTTCAGTTTCAACTGTGTCTGTGTCTGTGAGGGAGTTCAGTGGGGGGAGGGTCGACCGTGTGGTTGGTGTGTGTGTGTGTGAAAGCAGAGCAGTCTAGTTCCTAATATTTGACAGATTTCTCACAAGTTGTGAGTGAGTGAGTTTCTGTTATTTCTTTTAAAGGAAAACTCTACAAATTCAGTGCCCCCACCCCCAAAAAGCTTACCCCCAATCCAGCTTTTTATGCAGAAAAGCGCATTTTTCTCATGTTGCTACTTACTTTATTTTTATTGAAAAAAATGCCATGAACCAGGAATATGGCAGATGCTGGGGGCTCCATTTACTGTAAAAGTGCAGTGCTGCACTGCTCACTTCAATACATTTGAGCAGTGTGGCGCCACACCTTTACAGTAAATGGAGCCCCCCAGCATCTGCCATAATCCCGGTTCGAGGCATTTTTGCAATAAAAATAAAGTAAGTAGCAGTGTGAGAAAAGCATACTTTTCTGCATGAACAGCTGGATCGGAGGGTAAGCTTTTCAGGAGCAGGGCACTGAATTTGCAGAGGTTTCCTTTAAGACTTAATATTTTTGTTGGTGTGCTACTTATTTGTAATATTTTTCTTCCATATTGACCCTTTTTTGGTTAACTTTATCTGAACAGTTACTCATTCTGAGTAGTTCTGTTCCTGTTTCCCTTTGTTTAATCACTTTTCTGCTTTATTTTTGTATTGGATGTATTCATGGACATTGAACACTTGTCCATATCCAGGTACACTGCATTGTTGAATTGCTCAAAGAATTTAATATTGTGATCTAGCCTCTGCATTGCAACGTTCCTGTTTTTCTGTTTAATTTGCTTACCATAGTAACCCTTTCCTCTCTGTTACACTGTGGAGGGGTTATGGGATAAAAGATGGACCAGATACCAAACTTCAAGTTCAACACACAATTTCTGTGATGTTTACTCAAAATGCAGGAGATAACCTTAAGCAATGCCATATCCCTTTTTCAGTACATCTGTTTGCAGCAGCAGACTATAAGTCCTTTCTCTGCACTTAGCCAGCACCTACTGACACTGATCTCTGATCTCTGATCTACTGATCTAAACTTTTCAGTGAAAACCCTTCATACCTATGTGGGCCTTGTTTGCTTGGGTAGTGGGGGCTCAAATAAAAAAACAAACAAAAAAAAACAAGCTAAAGACAAAGAACCTCAGTGCAGAAGCACTGAAAAAAGGGTTATCCCAAATGGCACTGGCAACAAGTCAAGTTTCAAAGAAATACAACATCATACATACTTCCATAATGCAAATCATCATGGGATATATGCAGCTCACCATGAAATGTCAGACTTGTTCAACTTACAGCAATTTACATGCATTTTAAATGGCACAACTAACTTAATTTCTATAATAGTCATCTAGTACTTTTTACCATTATCAAAAACACCTAGTGCCATGGTATTTTCAAGTTACAGGTTTCATAAACATAAGGTATATACAGCAAGGTATTTTATGACATAGTGCTATTACATACTAAATCCAACAACGATAAACACAACCTGTTATACATATGCTTGTAGATCACCACAATAACCTCCCTGTACAAGGATCTGAGAGGGAAAAGGAAAATTAAAGAGGACGCTATAGCATAGGCAAGAAAGGAAAGGGTGTGCCCATAGGTGGCCAACCTTATGGACTAAAAATTGTAAAAGATAGATTAGGCTAAGAAATAGAAGAACTGTTGCTACGGATTTAAGAAAAGGTTGGTCCTCAAGAGTGGCAGGAGCTCCCTGTCACATACACTACTAGGTGTTTACTACCAGACCCGTATTATATAAAAAAACTACATAGTTTTCAAGAGACTGGTGGTCCCTGCAAGATTGTTGGAGGTGACTATGTTCATTTCAAATCTTGTTGCCCCTTCTGTCTGATATATCTATAAGACAAAACTGTATTTAGTAAGTACTAACACATTGCAGTACTTGCCTTCTCCAGACATCACTTATCCAGACCATAGATCGTATTGTGACTGTGAGGTGTTTACAGTTTAGTTTGTGTGAACCTACCCAGTTATTATCAAGTTGTGTAATAACTATTCCATTTAAAAACTGACGTTTTATTAATAACTACTTAAGTATTTGTTCAGAGTTACTGCACATTCTTGTGGTGGTGGTGTTCTCTGTTGGTTTGGTATTTAAAGTCTCTTACTTCTGTTCTCCTGTTACCCCATGTTATTTAATTTGTGTTTTTGTATTTGAAAAAAATAAATAGTGTTTTAACACTCTAATAGGCTACAGTAGCAGTTGTAGGTAGTTGTGTAGGCTACAGTGCTGGTACCTGTTCTGATTTCTGTTTGCCCTTTGCAGATAGTACTGCAGGTGTTAAATCACACTTATTCAATAGAAATACATAATCATATTATTCTGGAGGAAAGCAAATAGAACAATCATATAAATATGCCTGCCAAGAGACTTTCCAGTTCAGGGAAAGGTGACTAGGTTGGAGGTGGCTCAAACAAGTCTGTTGGAAAAAGTAGAAATACAGTTCCACTTCCAGTGAGCAAACCTATTTCAGAATCAGTGCCTTCTGTGGGCTCCAGTGCTTCTGTGGCAGTCAGTGCTAGCAAAATCAAAGTTAAAAGTTGCTTCAAGTCTGTGAATCATTTTTTATTGCCCAATCTGTAGCTAGCATGCTTGTTGGGGATAATACTGGGAATAAGAGAGACACACCAGTGGAAGCACAGAGGTCCAGAAGGAGGTCGAAAAAGTTGTCGGTGTGACTGTTGTTCCTGCTCAAGGTGGAGCTGATGGCGGTGAGGGTGATACTGTCCAGCTTCAGTCTATTTCTCCTGGAGAAAGAGATAAGGAAAGTCAGCCCCCCCCCCCCACAGTGAGGAGATGCCATAGAAGGGAAAAGTTTTTTTTGAAGTAGACAGTGATAGGGAGGAGGATGATATAATATGTTTTGGTGTAGATGATAACGAGGTGTTGGATCCCCTATGGGAGCCAGAAGTGAAAAAGCTGAATGGTGATAATGTAGCCCATTTAGATGCCAAGCCTGAGGGTAAGGCTATCAGCAAACCTACAACAAGCAGTCCAGAACCCCAAATGTAGCATGGTGGAAGTCATGCAAGTGGCCGAAAAAGCAAAAACTTCCACACCTTTGGTTCCGCTGTCCAAGTCCCAGTGCCATGCCAAATCTAGAGGTGCAGAGTCCCTAGTTTGGGATTTTTTGTGCTTGATGCAGCTGATGACACTGCAGGTGATATGTCAGCTGTATCAAGCACGTGTCAGTTGTGGAAAAAAGGGCAGTCACATAGACACCGGTGGCCAGCACGCCCACTTGAAAAACAAGCACCCATTGTGCTGGCACCAGCATCAGAAAGATACCAGAGCTGTTAGTGGGACTTCCCTTGTCAAGCTTAATGTTAGTGATAGCAGTGCAATAGAGCAGGAGGGATGACTGAGTGGGTCTGTGGAGGATGAGTGAGAGGAGTCCTTTTCTCTCTCGAGCAGTGGGCATAGTAGCAGTGGAGCTGCCACTGCCTGGAGTTAAGGTCCATGAGGTGGGAGGGACACCATATAACAGCATGAATGACACCAGATTTCTGTCTCAATTTACCTGAACATTTTTTGGGAAACATTTCTGGACTTCTGGGGCATGTTCGGCAATGGCAGCACCATGATTAGGCCTGTAATCTTTGGAAAACGGTGGCAGAAGCTTCATTTTGAGGTCCATAAGGTGGGCTCTGACTACGAATCTAGATGCTGCCTGCTTCCTCTAGAGACATGTAGCACAGGAAATGAACCACTCACTTCCTGTCTATTTAGATGCAACCATGTGACCACCAGCAGAGAGAAAAGCCCAATTTTGCCTAACTTCACCTTATAGAAGCACAAGGTGAAATTTCACCAAAAAGGCCATAATTACGCGAAATGTTTCACCTTGGAAAAATTGGAAATTTTGCCAGAATTTCACCAGCTAAATAAAATTTCGCTACATCTCTAGTTCCACCCCAACTGGCAGAGCCTACTCCTGTCTCCCCACCTCTCTTGGTGGAACCCCCACGGAGCCTCATCTAAGGCTGCTCGCCCTGCTTCTGGTCTCCCTGGGTGACTCTCCATGCAAATCACTCACTTAGATGAGTTCAGGGTGGTACATGGGGATTGAGGGTTGGAAGTGATATTTGAGGAGTATTGGACTTCAAGGGGTCCTCGATGCATTCTGTTCAGACCCCAGGCTTCGATCGCGAGTCGACCAAAGAGCTCACCACCGACCATGGACCAGTTTCCTTTAGAGTCTTGCTCCACCTTATCTCTGAGTCTATGGACATTCTGCTTGAGCCGGTCCAAAGGCAGGCCAAATTCCCACTTACAGAGATCCTCTATAAGCACGACTCTCTGGGGGTTGCCTTACCAGTAGCAGAAGACATTCTTCGTCCCACCCTGGAGCTTTGGCAGTGTCCAGCTTCTTTCTTGGCGACCTCTGCTTGTATGGTCCACAAACCACAACTACATGGCCTCCACAGGGTCCCTTCCTGGGAACTCAGGCCTCCCCTCAACTGAGGGGCTGGTGGCAGATTCTGTTCTCTGCCAAATGGGCAATGTCGGGGACATTGATAAGTCCCCTGACGAGTCTAAGATGCTGGATCATGCATCTAAAAGGGTTTATACTGCTTAATTCCTGGGTCTCAGAGGCTAGCTCTATTGTCATGATGGTCAGTTTTGGCCATGCCCTCATGGGGGTTTTGGATTATGTCCTCCCCCACCTCCCCGCAGACTTACAGTCGGTGGTGAAGGTGGTCAGAGACCAGGGATATTCGATTGCCAGGCATCAGCTTCAGACAGTCTTGGACACTGGAAACTCCTGCATCTGGTCAGTGGCTGCAGCAGTCACTATGAGGCATAGGGCTCGGTTGAGGATTTCCCCTGCAGATATCCAACACAAGGTGGCAGACATTCCCTTCTTGGGTACCAACCTGTTCAGGCTGGGGGCAGATGGTCACCTCACCAGGATTGAGAAGTCCAATACCACCCTGGATTCCATTTCATCCTCTCAGAAGGACCTAAAGCACCAGAAACCAAAAAGAAAGCCTTTTCAGTTCCAGCTCTTTCTGCCTCAGCAGTCCAAACCATAACAGCCCTAACTGGGCAATCCCAGGTCTGGTGGCCTAAATCTAAGCCAACTGCCTCTTGTTCCAAGAAGCCCAGTGTTCGGGGCAGAGGCACCCCACCATCAATTGGTGCTGGGGCCTCCACCAAGCCTGCCCAGTGACAGGTTGTGGGGTGTCATACTCCCACCTGTCCTGCCCCTACCCCAACTTCCCATTGGGAGTTGATTTTGCCATTTCTGGCATGACTGGTCCATTTTTGTTACAGACAAATGGGTGCTAGATGTGATGGTTCTGGGTTTGCCTCTCAAATTCAAGGCTCTCCTGCTCTACTGAACCCATGCCCCATGGGAATCCCTTGTGTCTTAGGACATGCTGTCCACACTCAGGGAGGACATCACTCAGCTCCTCTTAAAAGGAACTGTAGCCCATGTCCCAGATGCCATAATTGGCAAGGGCTTTGTGTCCAGGTACTTTCTGGTCCCCAAGTCGATGGGGATCTCCCCAATCTCAATCAGTTCTTGAGGGGGCGCAAGTTCCAGATGATTACCCGGAATCAGATAATTCCATCGCTGGAGCAGGGTTTCTGGTTCTGCTCCCTAGACCTCCAGGACACCTTCCATATCCCTGTTTGTCCATCCCACTGATGGTTCTTTTGGTTCCGTGCAGATGGGGTGTTCTATGAGTTCTGGGTCATGCCATTTGGACTCTTCTTGGCCCCCAGGGTCTTCACCAAGTGCTTAGCAGTGGTGGCAGCATTCCTGAGGTGCCAGGGGTCCAGGTGTATCCTTATCTGGATGACTAGCTGATTGTCAGTTCATCTCAGGAAGAAGCAGAGTGGTCCAGGGACCTTGCTCCCCAGATCTGCTCAGCTCTGGGTCTTCTGGTCAACACAGCCAAGTCAGAACTCCACCCCTCACAGGTCATCCACTTCATCAAGACAAAGCTTGACTCCCTTTGGGCCAATGCCCAACTCCCAGTGGACCAGGCAGTGTACCTTACCACTTTTGCCTGATCATTTCAGGTTGAGCACTTAAGCCCTGCCCTGGACTTCCCTCAACTGCTGGGGTACATGGCATCCTGTGCCAGCATGGTCCAGTGTGCCCACTGGTGGATGCAGCCCCTACAATGGAAGCTGGCCCAGCAGTGATCTCAGCACCTAGGTCACCTGGACCAGTTGGTAATGATAATACAGCCAATGTGGGATGCCATCCAGTGGTGGCTCATCCCAGAACACCTGCAGGAAAAAGTCCCATTCATCCACTCAGAGCCAATGGTCACTTTGTTGACCAATGCATCTCTGATGGGAAGGGGAGCCCACTTTGGGGACCACAGGGACCATGAGATCTAGATCCCCAAGGAGTCTTGATGCCATATCAGCCAGCTGGAGCTCTGTGCAGTGTGTCTTGCACTGATGATATTTGCTCCCCCTCTCTGGGGTCAGGTTGTGCAGGTCCAGATGGACAAGACCATGACCATATACTACCTCAACAGGCAGGGCAGAAGCCATTCCCTCTGTTTGTCTCGGGAAACCCTCCGCACATGGACCCTTGTGCACAACTTGGGTGCCGATCTCCTGGAAATTCATGTGGCTGGAGCCTCCAGCCAGCTCGCAGATGCCCTCAGTCAAGCAGGTGAGGCATATCATGAGTGGTCTGGTGGATCACCTGTTCTCCCAGTGCGATGCTCCCCTGGTCAGCCTGTTTGCCTCCTGGGAGAACACAAAGCTGAGGCTGTTTCGGGCCAGCCCCCACAATGTGGAACACTGAGGGGGATGCCTTTGTGAGGCCCTGGACCCCGGACCTCCTATACCTTCTCTTCCTTTCACCTGATCCACAAGATGTTGTTCAAGGTGCGGAGGGACAATGTGTGGATAATCATGGTGGGCCCAGACTGGTCATACCAATTCTGGTATCCAGATAGCCTCAGTCTCAGCAGCAGACCTCTGTGGCACCTGCCTCTATGCCAAGATTTGTTCTTTTGCCACCAGGGGAAGGTCTTGCATCTGGACCTTCAATCCCTGCACCTGACAGCCTAGTTTCTGAGTGTATATAGTTCCAGGCTGTTGGTCTCTCTGATTAGGTCCTTCATGTCATGGAAGCCTCTTGGAAGGAGTCAGCTCACCAGTGCTATGCTTTCAAATGGAAACATTTTTTCATCTGGTACCAGGGCAGGGAGCTGGACCCCTGTCCTGCCACATTGCTAGCATCCTGGACTACCTGTGCTCCCTCTTTATCTTAGCCGGGCCTGTGGTCGACGACCCTCAGGGTGCACCTGACAGCCATATCAGCATACCGGGCATGGGCTGGTATACCGACGGTGTCACAGGAGAAGGTGGTTGAGCACTTCCTTAAGGGCCTTGACCATTTGTCCCTGTCAGTGTGTGAACCACCACCACCTTTGGGACTTGTTGCTGGTACTTCCAATGCTCATAGGCAAGCCATTCAAACCAATGTACAGGTGTGACCTCTCCCACCTGTTGTGGAAGATTGCCTTCTTGGTGGCTATTACCTCTGCCAGAAATATAAGTGAGTGCCAGGTGCTCTCAGTGGAGTCTCCTTACTTGGTGTTTTACAGGGACAAGGCTGTCCTCTACCCCAACCCAAAGTTCCTTCCAAAGCTTGTTTCAGAGTTCCACCTTAACCAGGTGATTAACCTCCTTGATATATTTCACCAATCCAACCTCAGAGGCCGAGCACAGGCTCCACATGTTGGACCTGAGGCAAGTGCTCATTTATTATAAGAAGCACATGGTTGGAGTTCAAAGTGTGGTTCGCCAGCTCTTTGTCACCTATGCTGATGCCGCACTGGCATACTGACTGCTAAGTGGATGATTGGCAGGTGGATTATCTTCTGCATCAACCTCTGCTATAGTTTGGCTGGCAGGGAGCCTCCCATAGGGTTTAGGGCTCATTCTACCCATCATACCGCTGCCTTGGTAGCTGCTTCCACGAATGTCCCTAACCAAGAAATCTGCAGGGTTGCTTCCTGGAAGTTAGCACACACCTTCATCTCCTATTACTACACTGACCTTGAGTCATGCTGGGATGCTGGTTTTGGGGCCTCAGTTCTCCGCTTCCTGTTCCCTAAGTAGGGGTGTACGCCTTGCCCCCTCCTCCCAGGGAACTGCCTGGAGTCTTCCAAAGTGTGGATAAATGCACCGTATCCACGTCTCTAGACATGAGGGTTACTCACCTGTAACCATAGTTCTAGGAGTGGTATATTGTGCACATCCACATGATTCACCTCACCCCCCGTTGCAAATGGCATATGGATCCTTGCTTCCAGTGTGCAAGATCTGATGTCACAGTGTGAAGCCATGGAGGATACCACCTGAGTAGGTGGGAGCAGCTTAGCTTGAAGATGTTCCAACTGATCTTAAAGGGAAGGGAAGGCTGCCAACATGTGGATGTGCAGCATATACCACTCCTAGAACTACTTTTACAGGTGAGTAACCCTTATTTCTCATGTATTTTAAAAAGTTTTCCTTCCTGGAGCCCAATTTTGACAGTCAAATCCCGTGAAATATGGAAATCCCCATAGTTTTAGAAGCACTGTAATAAGTATACATCATAAAATAATAATAATATCTAACAGCATTTCTGATAGGAAAAAAAATTGAAAAACGGCAATCCTTTTCCTGTCTCTCACATTCAACAGATCAGAACCCTAGCTATGGCAACTTACAGAGCTTCCTAGCCCACCGAAATGCTTTTCCCTTGAATTTACACTTGTCTAAAATTATATTCAGAAAAAAAGTCAAGACTAAGTATTGCAGCAAGCAAATGCACTTGCTACCTTTCTATCTTAGAATGATCTAGCAATCGCTGACTCTGACTCACTGCTGGCATGAAGACAGCAGTGCTTTTCCATCAGTGGTGGCAGATGTCAAAAAAGCCTGTCTGTTCTCATAGAGGGCACATGGGTGAATGGCTCATCTTACTTAGCTGGGCACCTTGAATTTTGGAGTTCCCAGTAAAGGCATTTCTGGCTATGTTTTTGTTGTAAACCAAACCCCAGAATCTAGCTAAATGCATCCAGATTAGCTAGGTTCTGCTGTTTGTTTTTTAAAATTCCAGCATTTTTATGTATTTTCCATGCTTTTCTAGTTTGGGGAAGAACAAGATGGTAGCAGTCACGACACAAACATTTGTTTTGTGCTGTGAGAAGCAAGTGTCGAGAAAACAAAAACGGTCTGCAACATGGAATTTTTTCTGTCGTATCAGTATCCAAAAAACTCTACTGGGCATGCTCAGAACAACAGAAAAACACAACTTTAAATCCTTATAATGCTGGAACTGTTTGATATTTTTTCATGAAAACTACCAAAGGCATTAGCTTGGCACAGAATGCTTCTACCCTGAAAGTTCTGAAAAACAATTTCATTCCGTGTAGGCTATATGTGAGAGCAAAACCAAAAACCCATGTTAAGTATAGGAAACAAATTAAGCTGTATACAGGAAAAACGACATGTGGATCTCAGAACCCTCACAAGCTGCCATCACAAAACTTTCAACATATTTAGACCTTGCCCACTATGTACTGCATGCAATATTTCAACTAATTTTTTCAAATGCTGCCAAAGCCATTACGGTTCATAGTTATGGGTTTCACATACAACCTGTCAGTCAACCCTAATTATACTATAGCTAGAGTGCCAGTATAATACTACTGTACCACTATATTAATGTGTTATTAACACCTTAGTAACACATTACTAAACAACACACTGCAAACAACCCCAATAACTCGTTATAAGCCTCTTAATAGCACAAGGAGCAAGCCCCTTGACAACCCATGTAACAAGTCTCTTAACAACACATGCAACAGCCACCCTACCCCCCCCCAACTCTATGGCAAAACATGGGACACAGCAAATAATGATCAACCTAATGTATTATGGGACACAGCAAAAAGTGTCCAGCCTAATGCATTATGTAAAATAAAAGATGGCAAAGTCTGGCATACTCATGAAATAACACCATCTTAAGGTTGAACAAGCTCATAAAGGCCACTCACCCTTTGGGCTCATGACCTTTATGTGTTTGATCAAGCCCTTAATGGTATTACTTCCTTGTATACTACACTTTGCCATCGTTTATTTTCTCTATATATAACTACCTGTACACCATTACCATGCATTTCAGTTCTACTAAGAAAGCAATCAGATGCCAGCTCAGTGGCATGAAGGGCTGAGATGCTGGATGCCTTACCTCCTCTCATGCCGGCAATCCAGGTTTAGAAAGAGCCTGAGTCACCGGAGGTCAGCCAGGGGTGGGTGGGCAAGGAGCTGGATTGAGTGGCCACAAGGCAGCTCTCCTCTTCTGGGAAGGGACGTGGGCTTCTTTGCTGCCACCAGGTGGAGGCTAATTGGCAGCACCAAACCACAACGGAGACCAGGCATTTGGCCAGGTGGGAGGAAGGGGCTGTCAGTGGACCACAGAGTGCATGCGCACCTCCATGCATATGTGTGGCCATGTTCTAGGGTCCCAGGATAACAGAGGGAGAAAATGGAAAATGGGGTATTGGGGAAGGCTCAATGAAGCCCTGAGAAGAGGGCAGACTGAGATTCTTCGAGGGAGGACCACAGCTTGCCTGCCCCAGAGCCCCAACAGGAAAAAAGCTATATGAAAAAAGAACGGAAGCAGACAAATCAACCAGCAACGTTGATGAATTTTATATAAGGTAAGCACTCATGAACTGTGGGTTTTCAACTAGTAGTAATATGATACAAAAAGAGTTGAGAGTGTCCATTTAAATAGCAGAACATCACAACATTTGAACTTTAACATCCAAATTCTGAACTGCTGACTAAGGATGAGCCAATGCCAAATCTGTATTTGTTGAACATGCTGAAATTTAGCACATTTACTTTCAATATGGCCTAACTGAACTTTCTGTGCCACTATGAGTCACCTTAAACTTTGACAAATTAATAGAAAAAAATAACACTGAACTTTTTACACTGCTTTGAATCACCTCAAACTTCATCAAAATACAGAAAAAAATAACACCCTGCCCCTCCCAAGTGGCAAGGGGTAGGTCTAGTTCTACTCCTTTCCCCACTGTAGTCACTTTCCTCTCTTCTTCCCTCTCCCTGAACATTTTGTGTTATTAAAATTAAATGTTACTGTTGTCACAAATGCACTCTGCAGGTCAGGCCCTCTGCTCCCACAGTGCCAACCTCAGAGCGCAATAGTGTGAACAGGTAGCAGACAGGGTAATCCTCCTGTCTGCTTTTGGGTCTGAATCACCTGTAGCCTCAAGTTCTGGGGGGATTCAAACTGTGAACCTTTTGCTAGCGTACCCAAATGTACAGGCTCATAATATTCTCTTCGGGGGGATGCAATATATCTTTTGCCTAAGGGCACCTAACCAGGTATCCAAAATGAACCCTTAAAACTCTGTAAGAGACCTTAGGTATATTCTTACCTTTAGCAAGCTTAGTAACACCATCAGGCCTTTTAAACAGTTGTCAGACTTAAATACAGGCAATTCACATGCAAGAAGAACTGGGAAGACACAGGCAGTATTTCAAGAAAATGTGATTTACTAAAAGATGATAAAATATGTAAAATTAAACACAGAACCATATATCATACAGCTTACAAACTATAAAAGAAAAAGGGAAATTATAGAACCAAAACTGCTATCACAATACATTTAGATCTTTGCTATCTAATGCATTACCTCTGGAAGTGCTTTCAAGTTAGAAAGATGTTACTGTTTTCTTTCAGAGCCCAAGATGATATAACTCATTTCAGATACGCTGATACATTTTTAACTCTATTTCCACACCCACTTCATAAGTCATCTAGCCCCTCCATTTAGAATGTATTCCTCCAAACATTTCCTACCAGGAGGTATTTTAAAATGAATGGTTACATCAGAAGAAAAATGCATTTCCTAAATATGACCTCCTTTAATTAAATATTTCTCTTTGATCTTAGCAATCCCAGCATTTGTCATTTAGGTGTTAAACTTGATAGGAACAGCCAAATTACCCTTTCTTTCCTGACGTCATAAACTTTAGATTTAGTTTCAACTTCAAAAGCCTAGGCAGGTCATCAAAAGGTAATAAAATGCCATTTTGCAAGGAAGTCAATTAAATGGTTCCCCTGGTCAGTTTAATTACATCCTGTAGTTCCAGCTACTGACTTTTAAAGTTACAGGCCAAATTCCTCACACACTGAAATGTCATATACAGACCATGTATTTATAATACCAATATCATACATTAATTATAAGCAAGGGGAAGAGCGTCACAACTGTCACCCAGCATTGTGCTGGGAGCTGACTTCTTTTTTACTGGCTGAAGGAACTCGGAAAGGTGGAAGGGGCTGGGATTGACTAAAGTGCATTGGGGGATAGTGAAAGGTCATCTCCTACCACCATTTTTAGCCTGCTAGACTCCCATAACAAGGACCCAAAGTGTCTTTGGCCAAAATGTCATAGCCGAATCGAAGACAGAGGGTCCAAATTTTTAACTAATGTTTTGTAACTAATTTCTCCTGTGTACTTACTTATGCAGTCTCTTTCCATCATCAGTCTCTTTGCTTATGTATTCCTACAATCTACTATGATTTGAGCTGCCTGTAAGCATTGTATGTAATTAATTCTGGGTCACCTCTGAAAAAAGGACCTCTGGTCTCAGTGGGCTCACACGATTACCAAAATGCCGGAAATAAATAAATAAGTAAATAAATGAAAGCCAAACTGCAGATGCCAGTTTTCACATTTGCACACCCTTACTGCTGAGCTGTTTAGTGCACTCCAAATCAAAAGAGGCAGAGAATCTCCCAGAATGCATAAAGAAGCTTTCTTTAGCAAACAGTTCTCTGTAGGGGCATGCTTCATGTGTTATTATGTTTGAAAACTGTAATCTATCAAAAAACTTTGTTTCATTGTCTGAGGAGACACGTTGGAAGCCTGGAGAAGGGGTTCAAGGCATTAAGAATCAGATGCCAAGCATTTGGTGGGTGCTGCCAACCACTGAGATCAATGAAGAGAATTTTTACTCAGCATCATAAACTATTTTTTTTTTTTAATTTTCATCAGCAAATTAGGAGTGTGTAGGTGCTGGATTCGAGCAGTTCACTTCATGTTACTATCCAACAAAGCACATACTTTCTGACACAACTCTATTTGTTATTCAAATCAAATGAATGCAATATATCCATTTAAATCAGTAGCTGAAAACATCCCCAACTGCCCCCAAGCTGCCAAACCCACCTTTCCAAAAGTACCTGACTAGCTGCCAGCCATCAGCATGGACACAATTATACTCAGTTATTATTCTACCCCCCACCCTAGTTACAGCCCCGTACCTGTCTGGGGCCTCTCTTCATCTTTTGCATCCTCTGTTTCTTAAACTGGAGGGTGGTGGGCCATCTGCAGTCCTTTGCAGGTCACAGGGACCTGGCTTCTTCACAGATGCATTAGCTGCTCCTGACTGCCTGGCTCAACTTCATTTTCAGGTTTTGCTTGATGTCATCACAGAGGTATTTTATGATGACTGCAAGTACCTGGTGAGGAAGTCAGAAAAACATTGTATTAATTAAAGTCTGCCCTAGCAGCCAGCAGTAACCTATGAAACAGCAGAGAGAACAAATCCCCTAGAAATTAAGTTCTCCCCCCCCCCCCCACACACACACACACTCTGCCTCAGAGTTGTAGTTTGTGGAATGGCGGAGCGGGAATGAAGAGGGGTCTAGGACAGTCCCAACAGATATGAGGAGGGTATGTTTTTAAGAAGGGGTGGGGAGTCATTTCAACTTTGGGTCTATTGTGTATGGTAGGTAGCTGCTGAGAGGGGTTGAGGGTGTTCTTTAGGTCTGAAGGTCAATGGCTAAAGGTTTATTATTAGGTGGGGTGGACAGCTGGCAGAGGGTTGGAGAAATGATTTATTATAATAACTTTGCCTTGATGTTTATAAGGGCTGCATGGGGGATGTTGTCCCCTAAGGCTGGAGGTCAGCAACCAGAAGTCAGTCTTTTGTTGGTGGTGGTGGTGGGGTGGCATCTACAAGGGATTACAGAATGACTGCTTATATTGTTGGATCAGTCTCTGTAGTTGACAGTTGAGGGTACAGTTCTGTCTTCAGGTATGGAGGAAGGAAGTAGCTGGGTAAGGACATTACATTGATTTCCCTAAGTGCTTTTAAGCTATCCAAGAAAAAAGACACTTCCCACATATTTCAGCCACTATTTATATCATCTTATGACTGGGATAAAGGGCTACTGTATATCTGCAGATCTCTAATTCCAATGATTATGAAGTACTGGTATTGCAGTTATAAACAGTAACTCACATATGTCAGGGCTTTAATTATTGCAAGTACTTTACCTGTATTTCAACTAGGGCTTAAAGCAGCATTATTCATTAGTCAGCCAAAAATGTCATCATATAGTCTTTTAGCATAGAAATATAGAATTTGATGGCAGATAAGGGCTGCTTGGTCCACCTAGTCTGCCTATTTTCTCCACCAACTGTAATACTGCAGACCCTAATTTATCTCTGGCATTTACCCTCCCATTTCTACCTGCTAAGGTTCCCTTGTGTCTATCCCATGCATTCTTGAATTATGTCACAGTTTTTGTCCCCACCGCCACCTCTGGCAGACAGTTCCATGCATTCACCACCCTTTCTGTGAAAACAGTATTTTCTCACATTTCCCCTTAGCGCACCCACTAGCTTTAGAGCATGACACCTTGTCCTTGAACATCTTTTTCTCTGATAAATGCGTCCCTCTTGTACCTTATTTCTACCTGTGATTTATTCCTCATAGAGCTTTTGGTGCAGACCCTGCACCATTTTAGTTGCCCTCCTCTGAACCACCTACACTCTGTCTATGTCCTTCTGGTGATGCGGTCTGCAGAACAGGACATAGTACTCTAGATGAGGTCTCATCAATAATTTGTACAGCAGTAACTCCACCTCCTTCTTTCTACAAAAATCAATATCGTTAGATTCAACATTTGTGTATTTTTAATTCTTTCAGGTATTTCTTATAACTAATTTTATAATTAATGACTTATGTCATTAAAGATGGTTGCCATTTATAATTTTAAAACATATTGTCCTTTGAGGTTGTCCTTTAAAAGTACATACTAGGCCACCTCAATGACCAGTGCACTGCCATGCAAATGACCGAGGTTTGGGAGCGAACACAAGTCATCACATCGGGAGGCAGGCCTGGCTGAAGTGTTAGCTATGCCGCAGTGGGCCTCAGACCATGAGGGTCAATGGCAAGCTCTGACACTGTAGCAACCCCTGTGGCTGGGCCAGAGAGCTGGTCCTGCCTCGGGGAATGTGCTGTATGTGTGGGAAGCCAGCATAAGCTGAGATCATGTCGGGGAAGATGGGAGAGGCCAGAAAAAAGGGAAAAACTAACAGCCGTCTATATGATGGTCGGGGATCCTGATTCCCCTGTCTTAATGCTTGAGGCACTGGATCCTAGTCTACATGCCTTGGGGGGAATGGCCCTCCCCCGGCCCCCCTATCACAGAGGGAAGAGCTGTGGGGGTAACCTGCAGGTTGCTAGGGTTGGAAGGAGTTTGAGGGAATACAGAACTGAACAGGGTACATCCCTGGGACCATATATGCTTGCACGATGGATTTGGCAGTGAAAGAAAAACCCTCTATGAAACAAATGTACATACTAGATTCATAATGTGAATGCATTAGGATGGTGCTACTTTTTGTTTCTGGGGACATGATAGAGACCTTCAAGTACATGAAGGGAATAATCCAAGCAAACACAGAGGGGCTGTTCAGAGCAAGGGTGGGAAGAGACACTAGAGGCCATGACATGAAATTGGAGGGGGGAGATTCAGGAGGGAAATGAGGAGGCATTTATTTATGGAAAGGGTGGTGGCAGAGTAGAATACACTGCCAGCAGAGGTGGTGGCATGTATATTAGTGGAGGGATTCAAAAGAGGGTGGGAAAGGACAGTGGGGAGGGGTATGTGGAGTGGGGAGGGGCAGCTGCAAAATAAGGGTGCTAGCTGCAAACTCGAGCAGACTCGATAAACCAGTTGTCCTTTTTCTGCTTGCAATTTTCGTATGTTCATATGATCGTATGATGGCAAATAACACAGCACAACACCAAGATACTAAATTTGTTGAGACAGGTGTGGAATGGAAGTGAGAACTTTAAAAAAAAACTTTAAAATCCCATATCTCAACTCAGGAATGAAAGAAAAGGAAAAAATGACTTCAGAATTATTTTGAGCAGCCAGGATAAAGGACTTTCTCTACCCATTTTATAATAACCAGTGAAGTACTGGGTACAATAGTAAGGCAGACTAGTTGTGAATTATGAGAAGCACCTGGTGACTGGCTAGCACTGAGGCTGCATTTATTTATTTATTGAAATTGTTTCACCAGTAAAGTGTTCTGCATTGTCACTTGACATGTAGGTGACCTCAGATTAACATCCTGAGTGGCACAGAGGAAGAGGCGCCATGTGGAACAGAAAGTCTTTTTCTTCATGTGCCAGATCTAGTAACACACGATTTGGAGCTGCACACAATACAAAAGTGGTAAGGAACAGCAGAGGTGTGAAATCTCATCCCCCTTCTGATGCCTCCAATAAGTGTTCTGCCAGCATTTCCAACACAGGCCATGCCCCCTTGTGAGCAGGTTCCAGGGAGGAATTGAAGCCTTGAAAACCCTGCAGGCACTACCATGGCAGGTGAACACAATGTCCATCCCTCCCCCAAACTCTCACAGGGGACTCCTCAAGTGGGATAAGGGACATGATAGATATCCCAGGGGCTATGCAAGGGACCTGGGGAAAATATTAAGTATTAAAAACAGATTAGTGACAGGATAGGCTAAAAGACAAAGGTCATTCCATTAGAAATAGTACATTTGGAGTAGACAGAATAATGACCATAATAAATGAGACAAATAAATAAGGAAAAATGTCAGAAGTGGTAGTCCAAACTAGAAATGAGAACAGAATGTTTCCAGCACTAAACTATATGAGAAATGTCGGTGGCTGAATTAACAGCCTGCCCTGGCAGCATGCTATGCATATCAGTCCTGCAGCTACTGACACTGCTTTGGTGTGAAATTCCAGGGTGTATTATGGCCTGCAAGGGAGAGAGATAAGAAAACATTACCATTTTGGCAAGTTTGACTACCTTATCTAGTCCTGTAACTTCCCTGTGCTTGACCTTAAATCTCCCGCTTATCTACCTCTGTGCACTTAGATTATCCCCATTCATTGAAATTGCCACCAACATCCTTTTCCCTATCTCATCTGGATACAAAATTCTTTGGGATGCATTTTAAATGGTGCTGAAAACTCATACTGTATTTGCTGTCCTGTCCTAGTGATCTTAATGGGCAAACAGCACCATCTACTGGATAAAACTAAAGTTACACCAAAACAAAAGGAAAGTACTGTCTAAAAGGAGGAATTCAATACTGTGGATTGTAAACATAATTTTTTCTAAATGCCCACTTACTCAATGTGTTTGCTTTCAAGTTTCCTTTAAAAGGTTATGATGCCACAGAAAGAAAAGGTGACATTATAACTATGCATTGGTTGCTTAATTATTGGTTTAATGGGTGTACGGAACTAAAGTGTCGAATTATGTTTGTACAATATTGTTTAAAGTCAGGTGGCTACTTCACATAGAAACGTAGAATTTGATGGCAGATAAGGACCACTTGGCCCACTCAGTCTGCCCATTTCCCTACCTAATGGATAAGCTGCAGATTCTAGTTAATCAGCAGCCTACTTCTTCCTACCCCCCACCCATTAGAATTGCCCTATGACTGGCCCATGCATGCTTGAATTCCACCACTGTTTTTGACCCCACAACCTCCTCTGGAAGGCCGGTCCATGCATCCACAACCCTCTCTGTGAAAAAAAATACTTCCATACATTATCTCTGAGCTACCCCCACCCCATCTTCAAATTGTGCCCCTTGTTCTATGCACCTCTTTTCCTGAAAGATGCTGCTACTTCTTGGACTTTGTTGATTCCCTTGAGGTACTTGAAAGTGTCTATCATGTCCCCCCACTTTCCTCGAGGCTATACATATTAAGCTCCTTAAGTCTCTCTTCATATGTCTTCTGGTTCAGACCCCACACCATTTTAGTTGCCCTCTTCTGGACTGCCTCCATCCTATTTATGTCTTTGCGGAGATTGGGTCTCCAGAACTGCACACAGTACTCCAGATGGGGTCTCACCAGCTGTCTGTACAGAGGGTAACAACTGCCTGTTTTCTACTGGTGATGCCTCTCTTTATGCATCCCAGTATCCCCACAGCCCTCCTTACTGCCCTCTCACATTGCTTGCCCACCTTTAGGTCATCTGATATGACTACCCCCAGGTCTCTTTCCATTTTTGTTTGTAACCCCTAGATGGCGCTATCCCAGGGGCTACTACCCCTGCCTGATTTGCCACTAACAGGTTGAGGGCCTGGATCCAATGGCGGTGCCTCCACCCAGAGGTCAGGGTTTGCAATAGTTAAACTAACTTGGTCACAGCACTCTGGGACACTGCAACCCCCTTTCTTCCCACTAGTGGCCACACATATATCAGAATTACCTTCACAGTATACACTTACCCCCAGGACTGGTTCCGCACGGGACCTCCTGTGAAATAAGATACAGTGCAACAATCACAGTACAGTACTTTAACATAGACAAATACCTCAGGCAGTATAACTTTGCTGAAACAAGCAGCTCTGATTTATTTAGGGGATATAACAAGGACAGGGAAATCAGGTTAATTAGCTTATCCTCTACTCATCTACCTATGGCTCTGTACACAGGCCTATCCCTATCAGTTACTGTCCACAGGTACCCAAGCCCCTAGTGGCTAGTCCAAACCGTGGCAGCTGGTAGGGGCCCTTTCACAGAGAAAAGAAAAATTAGTTAAACAGTCAGCAGTACAGTAATTCCATTTGGATTTAATGTGGCAATTCAACAGGGAGCGACCCTGAATTAGTACTCACGACCTCCAAACAAGATAGGGTCCTTCAATGTCAGCAGGGCTACTCTTGAGCTCCACGAGACTCCTCACACATTTATATGGCAAACTGCAACAGGCAAAAGTCCTTTAATGGCAGCAGGATTCACTTGAGGTACACAAGCCTCTTCACACATTTATATGGTAAAACAGAAAGTACTATACCAGGCAGGCTGCTTCTCTATCCCGATCGCACTACTGCACAATACCCGGGAGAACACACAGCAGATTCAGTTCCTGACAGACCCGAGTGCAATTCAGCTATTTCTCCAGTCTTCTACAGGGTGAGCCTGGTTTCTACTCTTCAGATATCCTTTGATTCTCTTCACAGGACGGATTCAGTCCTAACAAGCAGTTACACAAGCTGCAGACCGGAACTCTGGGCCTTACACACGTTTCCCGACTAAAACTGCACACTGAAAAAGCACAGGGCTCCTTCCTCTTCACTGTCAGAGCTAAACTGAAAAACTCCAACAGGCAAAACCGGACACTTCCTTTGAGTTCCTCCCAGTTCTTGACTGGATTGGCTGTCACTCACAATAGACTGCTGCTGTTGGTCCAAAAAGGCGCCAAAGTCTAAACTACATCTCCCAGAGTCACTGCCCATACAATCCTCTTGTGGCTGGTTCAGATTATGAGTCCAAGTTCTGATTCGTCCAAGGCACCATTTTACAGCTAGCTTACCCCACACTGATTGGTCCAGTTCAGCAGTTCAAAACCAGAATGGGGAACTAGACAGACACAGTTCTGACTGCAAAGAAAGCAGGTTAGACAAACTGTAATTTCATTATTACTCTAAATGGTTTCTGGCAAACAATTACATCTTTCAGATAGGTTCCCTTTGCACTCCTAGTGACTGCAAAAATGGAGTGAATTGGCAGCAGCTCGAGTGGTACTCAATCAAAGAAACACACAATCCCCCATACAAACTAATTATGTCTGCAAGCAGACAGCTCTTAAAGAGACAGTACCAGAGGTTCTAAAAACACTCACTGATAAATGGCTTAAACGCCAAACACCATTCAGGCTTGGAGCATTCAAGCAAGCTCCTGGAAGTCTTTTGGGAACCCCCATTTGCAGGGGGGTTACATGTTGATGTTAGTATCTCACCCCCATTGTGTACTCTTCCCCTGGGTTTTTGATTCCCTGGTGCATTACCTTGCACTCCTTAGCACTGAATCTAAGCTGCCATACATTTGACCATTCCTCCGACCTTGCCAAGTCCCTTCTCGTCCCTTCCACCCCACCTTGTGTATCAGTTCTGTTGCAGATCTTTGTGTCGTCTGCAAAGAGACATACTTTTCCTTCCAGTCTCTCTGCAATGTCGATTATAAAGACACTGAAGAGGACCATTCCTAGTACTGAACCCTGTGGTACCCCACTAGTAACACTCCTTTCTTCAGAGTGGAATCCATTTACTATTACCCTCTGTTTCTTTTTCTCCTGCCAATTCTTTACCCAGGCTACCATCTTGGGACCCACTCCCAGGCTGGCTAACCTGTATATTAATCTTTTGTGTGGGACTGTGTCAGATGCCTTGCTAAAGTCTAGGTAGGCCATGTCCACAGCCCCTCCCTGATCTACTGCTTTGGTCACCCCTGTCAAAGAAATTGATTAGATTCGTCTGACATGACCTTCCCGCTGCGAATCCACGCTGCCTTGGTTCCTGTGCCCTTCTGGCCTCTAGGTACTCGACAGTTCTTTCCTTCAGAAGTGATTCCATCATTTTCCCTATCACTGAGTTTAAACTAACAGGTCTGTAGTTGCCTGCTTCTGCCCTGCTCCCACTTTTGTGAAGTGAAATCACATCTGCCCTCCTCCAGTCCTCAGGTACCACCCCATCCTCCCGATTTGTAAAAGAGGGTAGTCAGTGGTGTCAATAGTTCTACCCTTAGTTCTTTTAGAATTCTGGGATGAATCCCATCAGGCCCCATTGCTTTGTCCACCTTCTGTTTTAAGAGTTCTTTTAGAACCCTTTCTTCTGTAAATGGGCTGGTATCAGCTTCTGCATCCAGAGTGTTTCTATTTGTTTGGTTTAGGTACCTCCCCCTCTTCATTTGTGAATACTAAGCAAAAATATTTGTTTAGTATCTCTGCCTTTTCACAGTCACCCTCTGCCCACCCCCTTCCCATTTATTAAGCCTCACTATCCCTCCCTTGGTCTTACTTCACTCCCTGATGTACCTATAAAAAGTTTTATCCCCCTTCTTAACTGTGTTGGCTATCTTTTCCTTGGTTTGGGCCTTTGCTGTTCTGACTGCCTTCCCAGCTTCCTTTTGCTTTAACTGATACAATTCTCTGTCCTGCTCCTTCTGTGATTCCTTGTACTTCCTGAATGCTTTCTTTTTCTCCCTAACCTTTCCTGCCACTTCCTTTGAGAACCATAGAGGTTTATTACATCGTTTTGTTTTATTTGCTTCACACAAAGGCTTGTTGCCTGTGATGGTAGTTTTGATTATTCCCCATTGCTCTTCTACCCCTCCTTCCTGCCCATTTACTAGTTCATTCCTTAGGCACTCACCCATTTTGGCAAAGTCAGCCCTCCTGAAGTCCAGTACATTTGCCTTTGTATGGCTTGACTCTACCGCAGTGCTTATTGTGAACCATACTGTTCAATGGTTAGTAGTTCCCAGATGGCTACCCACTTCTAAATCTGTGATCCTCTTGCCGTCCCCATTTGAGAGTACCAGTTCTAAGATTGCTCCCTCTCGAGTGGGTTCCAATACTAGCTGTCTAAGGCATGCCCCCTGTAGGGCATCTAGAATGACCCCACTCTTAGAAGTGTCTGTTGCAAATGTACACCAATTAATATCTGGCATATTCAGATCCCCCATCAGCAATATCTCCCCTTTTTCTGCCATTCTAAGGATACTTCCTATCATTTCCTTGTCCATGTCCTCTCCCTGAGATGGGGGTCTGTATACAACCCCTGTGCGGATTGTGGTGCCATTGCCTGTCTCCAAATTGACCCACAGTGCTTCCTCTCCTCCCTGTTTACCCTTTTGTTCTGTAGCTTTGATTCCTTCCCTTATGTAGAGAGCTACTCCTCCTCCTCTTTTACCCTCCCTGTCCCTCCTGTAGATAGTGTATCCTGGCATGTTTACATCCCAGTCATAGTTCTGTGTGTACCATGTTTTTGTGACTGCCACAATATCCAGATGTTCCTCCTCCATCAAGGCCACTAATTCAGGAAGCTTGTTACCCAGACTATGAACATTAGTACTCATTGCTCTCCATTTTTTGATGGCTTTACCTCTTGTAGCACTATCCCTGTCCTCATTGACTTTGCTTTCTCCATTCACCCTTGTCCTGCTCCATACTGACCTTTGTACCTTGGTCTTTCCCTCATTTAGTACCCTTTTTTGTAGGGGGAGGCTGGGAATTCCCTGCTGCTTATCAGTGCCTCCCCCCTTTACTAGTTTAAAAGCTTGCCAATGAAGCATTTAAACCGATTGCCCAGAAGACTTGTTCCCTTCCTGGACAAATGCAGACCATCCTGCCAGTATAGGCCGGTATCCCTCCAGGTGGAACCCCAATCCCTAATGAAGCCAAACCCCTGTGCTCTGCACCATTTTTTTAACCATCCATTGAATTGAATGGTGCAAAGTACCCTCGCCTCACCCTTGCCATAGACAGGCAGCACCTCTGAGAAGGATACTGTGTGTGCTACTTGCCTTAGGCCCCTCCTCAACTCCACAAACTCTTCTGCACTGCTCTAATCTCATGTTGAGTCAAGTCATTTGTCCCTAGGTGGACAACGACATCCAGATCAGTCTCCTGTGCAGCTGTTCCCGTGATCCTGAGGATGCATTTCCTGTCCCTCCAAGCCATGGCACCAGGCAGGCACCTTACTTCAGTTTTCCCTGCTCCCTCCAGTTCTATCCCTCTAATGATTGAGTCCCCCACCAGAAGCCGCTTCCTTTCCCTGTGGTGCCCTCTGCCTCCTTCCTGTGGGGCTGTCTTGTGACAGTTGTCCACAACCTCCTTAGTCTCCTCTGTGGATGCATCCATAGGGGAACTATGCTCTATCAGAATGGTGTATGGATTGTGGGGTGGTACAATTGACTGGGTGTGCCTCTGTTCCACCACCCTCACCCTCCCTGAGCCCACTGTTGTCCAACTGTTGTGCTTTCTTCACCACCTCTGAAGTAGTGGTGGTGGCTCTGGTGCTTCCTGGATGGGGGAGGTTCCCTTACTACTGTCCATTGTGGCCTGAAGATGGACAACCTCCTCCCTCAGGGCAGAGAATTGTCTACAAATACGGCAGCATCTCAGCCTCCAGAAGGACTCCTGGAAGACTGCTGCCCCACAGCCATTACATTGCACTACTCCCCACATGTCTGTCTACCTTCTTGTTTATCCTGTTTAATACTTACTTAATTTATTTATTTATGTATTGAACTTTTTGAATTACAGCCTTTGAGTCGGTGACTCATTTGCAAAGGCACCACGTCAGAGTCACAACAACAAACAGAAATACAAAATATTCAAGTTACATGAGGAATAACACAAGGGATACATGATACAGGAAGAGGCACAAGAATGCTGGAAACAAAATATATGTAAATATAAGATACAGTTCCATAAGTACAAAGTGTGACGGCAGGCACTAGAAAACAATTGGTTACAATGAAATCAAAGGAGGCAGTGGGGAGGGGTGTGGAAATATAGAAGGAGGGTTGGTAGGCGTGGGCGCAGTCCAACAGACCTTGTCAGGTTTGGGGGGAAGGGTAGGACCGAGGGAGATGGAGGTACAAGTGAAGAGCAATCAGCAACGATCTAGTCATTGGCTAGGGTGAGCATTAATGTGAGGGAAAAATAGCAGTCAGTAGTAAGGGGATGGAGGGAGCTAGGTACAGTATGGTTAATTTGCTTAACTTATACATGGATGCTTTGGCCATTCCCACTCCTGTCCCAAGTGGGACTATCGCATGTCAGTGCACCATGAAGGCAAAGGAACCCTCTTTATGTGGGTTCCACCCCTAGAGGTGACACAGGAACATTTATTCCTTTAGGCTAAAGGTACTGCAGGAAGGAGCCCAAGGAGAGAAGCAGTCTGCCAGAGGAGGAGGGGAGGATGGTGGGAGCAAAGAAAAAGAGCTTCCCAATGAGGCAGGAGGAAGCTGGTTTAAATAGCCCAGGGTGGGGTGGGTGGGAAGTGAAGTGCTGCTTGCTCCTGCTTATCGAACTGCAGGCATAGCCTTAAAAAATGTGGATATTCACTTTTTCCCACAGGGAATATGTGACAGACAAACTTTACAATACAATTCTGCTGATGGTAAAAACTCATGACACCATGGTTCAGACACCAGACTGATGGTATGAGAATGAACATTTTAGTAAGATGATATATCTTCTTTGACTCTCTACCAAGCCGCCCCACTTCAATGCATTTTCTAAAGTTTTGCATCAGTTTTTTACTTGTTGGAGGTCACCTACCCGAAACACCTAACTGAGATTACCTGTTAACTTTTTAATAAAAATAAATCAGTTTATTTCTGTCTCTGTCCCCTTTGGTTACTTTCCCTTTTGGACTACTGTAACTCTAAACTGCATTTTTAGTATGCACACTCTGAAGCTTGCATGTCTGTGCCAGTGGTACACATGCTTCTGCGGTTGTGTGTCATGCTTTTGTAACACAGAAACATAGAAGTTGATGGCAGATAAGGACTGTGTGGTCCACCCAGTCTGCCCATTTACCTGCCTATTTCAAAACCACAGATACTAGTTGATCTGCAGCTCACCCTTTCCTGCCTTTCTCTAAGGTACCCTTATGTCTAGTCCATGCATTCTTGAATTTACTAACTGTATTTGCACCCACCACCTCCTTTGGGAGGCCATTTCAAGCATCCACCACTCTCTCAGTGAAGAAGTACTTCATAATGTTGCCCCTGAACCCCCCCATACTCATACAAAACTGCTAGCAGATAAAGGCCCTATGGTCTATCAAGTCTGCTCAATTGTGCAGCTAGTAGCCCTGATACTGCAGCTGCCACTTCCCTGCCCCCTCCTGTGACCTTCCCCTTTACTCTGTCCCATCCCCTTTTGAAGCAGCCCACTGTTTTACGTTACCACTTCCTTTGGTAGTGGTTTTCATGCAGATACCAGCCTCTCCATAAAACAGCGTCTCCTCATTTCCCTCTTGAACCTTCCCCCTGGCAATCTCAGATCATGCCCATCAGTGTCCCTCCCCTTAACTTGAAAAGTCCCTCTGTGCCCATTTTATTTATTCCCCTCATGCACTTGAAGGTTTCAGTCATGTGCCCCCTATCCCTCCACTTTTCTAGGGAGTACATGTTCAACTCCCTCTGTCTGCTCTTGTAGGGCATTTCCTCCTGCCCCAGGATCATCTTTGTTGCCCTACGCTGCACCCCCTCCAGTAACCTAATGCCCTTCTGGTACGGTTGCCAATACTGCATGCAGTACTCCAGGTGCGGTCTAACCAGTGACCTATACAGTGGTAGGATAGCCCCCCCCCAGAGGCTATGCCTCTGGCAATGCAACCCAGCATCCTGTTGCTAGGTTGTATTGCCATCTTTGTCTTGCTCATTTCATGCCTCCTTGTTCTTGCACATCTTCTTTTTTGAAAGATGCTACCCTCCTGTATCTTGTTTATACCTCTGAGGTATATCATGTTCCCCCTCTCTCTCTCTCTTCTCCTCCTGAGTATACATATCGAGTTCCCCCAGGCTCTCCTGTTAGGGCTTTTCATGCAGACCCTGCACCATCTTTGTCATCCTCCTCTGGACTGCCTCGACTCTGTCAATGTCCTTACAGAAATATGATCTCCAGAACTGGACACAGTTTTGTGGTTGTGTATCATACTTCTGATTATAGACCATGTTTCTGCAGTTGGTAATGGGTGTCATGCTTCAATGGTTTTTCTGACACATTTTTTGCAGTCGAGTATGATGTTTCTGTGGTTGTCTATTATGCTTCTTTATTTGTGTGCCATGCTTCTGTGGTTGAGTATCATATTTCTGCAATTGGGTATTATGCATCTGTGGTCATATGCCATGTTTCTGTGGTTATGTACCATGCTTTTGAAGTTTTGTATCATGTTTTTGCTGTTACGTGCCATGCTGTTGCAGTTGTGTACCATGCTTCTGTAGCTGTGTGCCATGCTTCTGCAGTTCTATACCGCGCTTCTGTATGTACCCCCCCTAGGAGGCTTACCTGTTGTCTTTCCATTTTCTCCCTGTTGGCTGGTGTTCCTGGTTCTCCCACATTCGCCAGAGTCCCTGGTATGTGGATTTCTGCCCTTTCATGCATTAGTCCTGGACCGCAATCTGCTGGCATGTTCTTCTTGGCCAGCTCTGGCACATGCACTCCTAGCACTTCGATGTTGCTGATCACCATTGTGGTCTGGAAATGGGGAGTTGGTCCATGGTCCTGGTGCTCCTCTTGGTGTTCTTGGGGACCGGAGACCTGAAGGGGATTAGGCAGAAGCCCATAGCTGTGGCACAATGGAAGTTTGAACATGGGGCCGCTCGGAGGTCATGAATATTAATGAGCAGCTCCAAGAATATGAATGAGGATGCTGCCTGCCACCTGGGGGGATACGGTTTTGACAGCAGTGACAGTGAAACCATGGGGAGCCTCCTGGTGAGAGTGGGCTCATTTAACAGGGGACAGTTGGGGCTACAATCCAGTGGGGTGTCTGAGAAGATACCAGGTTGCGTTGGGCTGCACCAGAATTGAAAAGGGGAGAGACTGCATTGAACTATATGGGACCCCATGTAAAAGTATGGCAGCTGACATGTTTTTGATGTTTAACCCCCTTGTTGCAGTTAATCAGTGATCTAGGCACCTAAAACTGTGACAAAGGGACTCCTGGAAAAAGGAGGGAACTAATTCTGGTGCCTAGATCATGCCCCAATAAATGAGCAGGAAATGTTAATCATTATGGGTATTGATTATTGAAAGGCTTCAACCGCCAATCAGAATGCTGATTTTTGGCTGAAACAGTGTGGACTTTCTGGGATTTCTTCAGTCTGTTCCTGGGCGCTGTATGAGTCAGGACTATGATGTGAGAGGGGACATTGAGCTTCAGGGGCTTCTTCAGGCCCCCATTTGGAGATTTCCCTGGCAGCAGAAGTGGATTGGAAAGGGGAAGGAAGGAAGAAAGACTGTGTTGAGGTTCTGATTCCCCAGGTACTTGCTACTAAACTGATTGAGGAGGGAAAAGAGAGAAAGGCTGAACTGTGATTCCCCAGGTATGGAGGAGTTGCTTGTTATTAATGGGGGAGAGAGAGACTGAATGCTGTACTAACTCTGCACTGGGAAGTTGGACTTGTTGAGGAGACTGTACAGATTATCAGAGTACTATAGTCAGGGGTGAGAAGTTGTTTGCTTGTGTGGGACTGTAATAGAAATTCTGAAGAGGCAGAGTGTCTGTGGTCATTGGGGTGCTAGCTGAAAGATGTGTGTGTCCTGTGTGAACTGGTTAAAGTGTCTGAGAGACGATTCCTAGCTGCAACTGAAGAAAAGGGTGTGGACACTGTTTAACTGGGAAAGCTTGGACTGGTGTGCAGGGGGTTGTTATTCCTGAGCCCCTCCCCCTTCTGAATTGCGCTTGCACTTATTGAATCAGAGGCTAGCACCCACTCAGATTGGCACTGGACTCTAGTGGAGCATCTACCTAAGAATTTTTCATTGCTGAGAGCTCAGTGCGGGGACTACAGGAGGACCCTCATCATTTGGGAGTCCTCACTCAGACCCAGGGAGAGAACTTACTAACCCCTTCCAAGTGGGACTCACTGTCTCAGGAGGCCACCGGCGCTTGCTGGGGTACTAGGGCACCTGTGATCCACTGGGGAGCCAGGCTGTGGAGCCACTCCCAGGTCTGGGCATTCTGGGGCTGGTGTTGTTCTGCCACAGTGCTCTGTAATGGGCCAGAAGTGACTGGAGGTGACAGGTGGCCAGAAGTACAATCAAGGTAACCAGCTGCAAGATCCTCGAGCAAGTTCCATCCAGTCAGAGGGATCCTGGCCAACCTGTGCTTGTTGCTGCACTGACCCAAAGAGCTCCATTTTCCCCAGTGCTGAGATCAACAAACCATGAGTACCCAGGACCTGGTTCCTGGAAAGGGAAAGGGGAAATCGCTTTTTCTTCAAAGTTCTTTTTGGATTATCTTTTCTTCTGCCCCCTCAACCCCCACCCAGGCCTCCTTTAAATACACTCTTGTCCGTCCCTCCTCAGTAAGCTCACACCTCATTGGCTCACTTACCCTGCCTACCACCTGATCTCACTGTAAATGCCTAAGGTTTATAGTGGGCTTGGGTTGTGTAAACTGCTTTACACTTTATCTAACCTGTTTGCTCCTCCCTGCCTACGCTCGGCCCCTCTCTTTCTAGACTTGCTCCTGTCTGACTTCCTGTGAACCCTGGGATATTTTCAGAACACTTTATTGCTCACTCCATTGGGCAACCAACTTAATTTTGGTCATAAGTAAGCTACCTTAATTTTTTCCTTGTACAGCCAATCCATGATCCTAATTATATTATTACTTACTCTACTTCTGGGGCTGAAATCCAAATGCTGTTATTAACCACTAGTGTTCCGAGGATTGCTTATGCCTCTATCCAGCCTTATTCCTTAATTTCCCCTAGAAGTCACCAGTCACTCAGGCTTACTCATCTGTCCTAGGACAGCTCACAATGAACCAACATATGCTATTGTTTTTCTTTGCATTTACTCTGCCTCTGCTTCACCTATCACTGTTAACAGCACCCTGCATTGCATCTGCTTTCCCTCACGTCCTACCCTATGATTTTTGTTTTTAAACCTTCTGTTGGTGCCCAAACCTAATTGTGACTCCACTTCGCTACTATTAAAAAAGGGCATGAATCCACAGGATTGCTCATGTCCCAAAAAATTGTTCCCTTCATATACGTACTGTATGCCCATTTTTGTGACATAAGTTGTGGTATCTACTTCTTCTGGCCATACCGCTCTCTGGTGATGTTCAACTAAACCCTGAGCCAGCAAACTTCATACCCAATACTATTAAAAATGCCAAAGATCTCATAGTTGCTCACCATAATATCAGGAGCCTTGAGCAGAATTTTGCGGAACTGGAAGCCTGGACCTCCCTCTACAAGCCTGACATCTGTCTAACCAAAACCTGGATCAAATCCTCCACCCAGTCTCACTGTGCTCCCTTCCATCCTATAATCTTTTGAGACTTGATGGACCACACCTAAAACAGGGGGTGGTACAGCTGTCTACTTTAAAGATCACCTCAAACTCTCTGCCATCAACTCATCTCCTCTCAAACACTGTGAAGCGATTCATGCCCTTCTCATAGTCTGCACCAAACAATTACATGTAGTCTGTGTCTACAACCCCCCCCCAAAAATGGCCAAACAGGACTGGATGAGCTGTTGGATCAAACCTCACTTTTCTCCAGGAGATATTAAGTTCCTATACTTGGGGACCTTAATATAAACTGGCTGGGGAGCTCCCAAGCCACATCCCCGTCCAGGATACAAAGTTTTAACCTGCACCAGCTGATCGTGGAACCCACTAGAACTGCCCCACACTCTAACACAAGCACACTGCTGGATTGGATAATGACTAACCATCAGCAACACAGGCGTACTGGCTGACGCCATCACTGACAACTCCCCCAATTACTGTATCTGGGATAAAGGGAGGCCAGCTCCAAATAAGTCCCATTTCATTACCTTTCGTTACTATGCTAATTTCAACTCTCAGGCTTTCCTGCTAGATGTTGCTAGTATTGATTGGTCTTCTCTCTTTAGATCTAGTGATGCTCAGTCTTCTCTTAATCTCTTCCTGACCCACTTCCAAGCACTACAGGAAAAGCACTGTCATCTTGTAACATGCAGGGTAAAAAATAGGCAAACCTGATGGCTAAAATCTGACCTACTCTGTAAGCTATGTCAAAGAGACAAAAGTTGGCTCCGTTTCAAGAGCTCTGGTCTTATGGCTGATCTTAATACCTATAGGGCTCTGTGAAATTCTTGCAAAAAGGATATCAAACAGGTCAAAAGCTGCTACTGTAAAGACCTCTTACTAAATTCCTATGGTGATTCCAATAAATTCTGGTCCCATATTAAGTTTTTCCTGGGTTCTAATTCGTCCTCCACCCCAAATGACATGTCACTAAATGGTGTCCACTGCAACAATCCCCGTACTAGTGCCAACTTTTTCAATGAGCAATTCTCTGACCTAACTAACCACACATCCTCCTTCCACATCAACCCAACCGTTATCACTCCGACAAATGTTGCTGGACCTAAATTTTTCTTTAAGTCGGTCTCTAGACATGAGGTACTAAGATTGCTTAGTAACATCTCCGAGCATGCGGCCGCAGGCTCTGATAACCTTGAATCCAAGCTCCTAAAACTCATTGCACCATACATAGCTGCTCTCCTAGCCAAGATCTTTACTCTCTCTCTGTGCCAGAGTCATGTCCCTGATATCTGGAAGATGGCAAGGATTACTCCTGTTTTAAAAAAAGGCAACCTCAAAGATCCCTCCAATTACAGACCCATAGCTATCCTGTCTGTTCTCAGTAAAATTCTTGAAAAGCTTTTAGCCACTCAAGCAATTGATTTTCTCCAGAAATATGACCTTCTAACTTCTGCCTAGCATGGCTTCTGAAAGGATCATAGTACCACTACTGCTCTACTCAAATTCACATCTGATGCTCTAGTGGCCATGGACTCTGCCTTTCTCACCGGGCTTATTTTTATTGATATGACAAAGGCATTTGATCTAGTTGACCACTCCATCCTTATAAACACGCTTCAATCACTAGGCTTTTTACGTAACGTTGTAAATTGGTTTGGTAGCTACCTACCTGACAGAACACAAACTGTAAAATACAACTCTACCCTGTCTGACAAGGCCTCTACTAACATTGAAATGCCCCAGGGGTCCATACTAGGCCCACTGCTTTTCATTATTTTCATAAACAGCATCACCACTAACTTCTTGAGAACTGACTCCCTGTTGTATGCGGATGACATTGTTCCATACACTAGTGCTAAATGCATTGACAACATTAAATCAGCAGCTCTTCCATGACTTTCAACTAATCCAACAGTGGCTGGGTAGTCACAAACTAGTCTTATATGAGTCAAAGCCCCAAGCTATGCTATTTGTATCAAACTTTAAACTCAAACACTCTCAACGCAATTTTAAAATCTCCACCTTAAGTGGCACATCCGTTGGGTGGTGAACTCCTTTAAATACCTGGGTGTCACACTGGACCCATTACTAAATTTCAATCTCTACATTCAATGGATATGCAAGTCAGTTAACACAAAACTTGGTATTGCCAATCGAACCAGCTATGCCCTCACTCCCTCTGCTAGGCTTGCCATAGCCCATGGGATACTACTACCCTCGCTCACCTATGGGGTTTCTACCTATACCTGCACGTGTAAATTGAGTCTTCGCAACTGGGATGTCAGTCTACAACAATATTTGTCATTATGCATCCTCCTCTCATTGAATGAAACACCACTGCCTTCTTTACTCAGACTTTGGATGGCTTCCTCCTCACACGTCAAGGTCTTATACTTTTGGCTTTATCATTGACAACATTATTAGATCTCAAATACCAAAGCCCCTAGCGGGCCTCTTTCAAAATCAGGCATCCTGCTATGACCTACGCTCAGCTGACAATGCCCTGGTCTGCATCCCTAGACATTCTACCTCCAAATGCTCTAGTGCTTTTGCCTGTCATGCCCCCCCAATACTGGAACTCCCTCCCACTAACTATTCGCCAGGCCTCAACTCATACCTCCTTTAAGACAGAACTCCGAAACCATCTCATCTCATCCTGTAAATGCTCCTGTTTCAAACCACCTTAGCCCCTTTCCCTAACCCTACACCCCTTGCCATTTTTCAGTTTTGTTCTTCTCAACGATCAGCACTTTCCTGCAACCTGCTTGGCTTACCTCCACTACCTGCTGTCTCATACTTTCTACCTGTATTCTATCCCTACTCAATTCTACCATCCTTCTTCTATCTACCCTACTCCTATCCTTCCTTCAATTTTTTTTCCATATCTATCCTGCTTTAATTACTATAGTATTACTGTTATCGTTGTATTATCATCTTCTAATCAACGTGTGACCTAATTTTTTGCAAAGTATTGTTCTTTCATGCATATCTCTGTTATTGTATTACATTTTGCCTGTGTTATTTTCCAGCTTGTTTATATCAATTTATTTGACAAATTCCAACCCGTAATGTAATTATTTCTGATGTTTTGTTTCTGTACTCTCCCGGGTCGTGCCTGTAAATAGTCATTGCTATGGCTAGTGCACCTATCCGGTAATCAAAAACTAAATAAAATAAATAAATTTGTCTGTTTTCAAAACTAAAGTTTATACAATTTCAGGGCCCCAACAGCCGGCCAGTCTGTGGCAGCAATCAGGCCTGTGCCTAGTGGGTACACCTAGAGACAGTATCAGGGACACCGGTACCAGTCGGGGAGGGCTTGGCCTGCAGGCCCACAATGTTGAAGTTGCATATTTCACTGACTTTTCTTTTTGCCTTCACAGGTATCCCCTTCCCCATTCCTTACACCATGAATAAAGCTGTGAATTCATTGTTTAAACCTGCTGTGTTAGTGAAATTCATTGCCTGTGCTTACTGCTGAGATATATGGTTTTGCGGTGGAACAAGGTATTGGGGGACACAGTGTGCAGAGTGGTTGGTTGGGGATGTGGGTAGCTAAAGTATCCTAGGGGGCTGTACTATGCAGATACCTGGCCCACTGATACTTTACTCTGGGTGGAGGCACTGCGCTATTATCAATATTACTAGTAGCGAACCCCCAGTTGTCACCGTAGCAGGACCCAGACCCCTTGCCTGGTAGCAGAGACAGCTGGCAAGGGGGGGTAGCCCATTGGCACACAGCACTGGGGCTACATCTTGGAGGCACTGCTGGGATCTCCTGTTCACCAGCCATGTCTGCACCAGGAGATCAGAGTGTCAAGACCCCTGAGGGGCCCTTGGGCCCCAAGCTCACTCTGCCCCATCCTAAGTTTAAGCCTACTGAGGAGAATAAGATTAGGCTGGTGGAGTGGAGTGGTGAAATAAAAATGGATCCTCAGAAGTTTTTTCGTTTGCTGGGGGTACCCCCGAGTTGGAAGAGGGGGTTGTTGAAAAATGTGTATCCACCATAAAGAGACTGGGAAAAGCAAAAGTTCAAGGGAAAATGTTTGATTCAGCTAGGGGTACACTGACTATGCTGATAGAAAGTACTCAACCCATAGAAGCCAGTTGGATGCCAGGGGTTTTGGTGGTGGAGGAATTGGCTGAGGCTCTACCGGTAGTAACTTTCTTCAGTGTGATCTCCCCGGGGGAGGTGGTCAAGGAGTGGTATCCATTCCTAAGGCACCAAAGTTTGAGAGACCCCAGACTGGTCCATATCTGTGGCCTTTGAGTTATACCGCAAGTTAAGGATGTTTTCCGGGATAAAACCCACCCCGAATAGTGAGGATGACTTGGAGGCCTGGATGGATGGTGCCACCCCATTAGCCCAAGACTGGCAGTGTTCTGAAGTTGAGAAGCGGAAACAAGTAGTGGAGAGTTTACGGGATCCCGCCTTAGAGGTTATACATTCTTTACGAGCCACAGATCCAAAAGCCCCAGCTCTGGTATATCTCTCAGCTTTGGAAAGCGTATTTGAGAATCTTGAAACCAGTGAGGACCTCATGTGGAGATTTAAAACCACTAGGCACTGGGAAGGGAAACTGTTGTCTGCTTTCCTGGCTGGGTGGAGAGGGCCTTGCAGAAGGTGTTTCAGAAAGGGGGGGGTAGCAGCCCAAGATCTAAATTGGATCAGGCTGAAGCATATAGTTAAGGCCACTTGTCATTCCCCTTTGTTACTATTACAGTTGCATTTAGCAGACTGGAAGAATAACTCCCCTCCATATTGGGTTTTGGTATGGGAGGTTCGGGAGGCTGAAGAGGAGCAGGGTCACTGGGGGATGCATAAGGCCTCCATGGCTGCGATACAGATGGAATGAGAAGGACCCTCTGGAGAGGTACAGAAATTAAGGACTCTGTTGAGGGGGTACAGGGATGTAGTCATCTCAGCTAAGCTAGCTGTGGGCTCTGGTTCAACTGAGACCCCGGAGGGAGTGGTATCATCCATCCCTAATATAGGCCCAATGATGCTTGGTACCTGGTCCCCCTTCCTGGAAACCCCCTCCAACACTGGAGTTAAGGCCCAAGTGGAGGAATTAGTCTAAAGGGTAGCTGAGTGGGAGAGGGTTGGGTTTTCAGCCGCTGCCCAGGGACAAGAGCGGATGGTGGACTGGAATCATGCAGCTCATAGTGCCCTGGTGGGAATGCCTGGGGCCTGACTGATGCCACCAGATTGGCCATGACCCCGGGAACCAGTCATGTGTTATACATGTGGGGGCGAGGGCCATATAAAGAGGGAGTGCAGAGCACCTTTAGACCATTTGTCTAACAGAGATAGGGCACCCACCAACACAGCCCACAATTAGAGAAGCTACAGAGGAGACCAGTAAAGGAGCCCTCCGGGGCCCCTGGCAGGTCCAGCTCCATGGCTCACACAAGAGTTTCATCTGGCAGACCCAACATGATAGTGCCAGTAGATATGCGAAGGTTAGTTGGGACCAACAACTGAGACTAATATCACCATCAATGGAGTACCCACCTCTGCTGTTCTGGATAGCTGTTCCCAGGTTACCATCATTTTTAAATCCTGGTCTGATCAGTATTTATCAGATATGGAAATAGAGCTTCTTGAGGGACACTATGTGTGGGGCCTCAGTGAAAAGGCATACCCTTACCTCGGCTATATCAAGGTATGGATGGCATTCCCTACTAAAGTGGCTGAAGTGAGTGAAGCTGTAGAGACCCTAACTTTGATTGGCCGAGAAGCTAACATCTTCAATGGAGTGCCAGTATTGGTGGGCACAAATGCCCATAAGTTTGGACATCTAGCCCAGCTGTGTGATGCTCGAGTGGCTGAAAGAAGAGGAGGGAAGAACCCTCTGGTCTGGGAGGCCTACCAAAGGAAGGGGCAATCCTCTGTTGAAGAGTATGATGATCCAGTGGAAATAGTGTGCAGAAGGGACGGAAATAAGGATGTCAGAATCAGATACTGATGTTGGATGCTTCGGTTGAACATGGATTGCCAGATGGACTGTTAGTCAAGCCCAGCGTTCTGCCAACCAAAATGCATGCATACATTTGAAGGGTGAATTTGCAAGTGAAGAATGTCATGGATAAGGAGGTGGTGGTGCAGAAAGGACAGGCATTGGCTCAAATATACTGTGCCAACATGGAAGTGCCCAGAACTGTAGTGAGCAGAGGCGCTCCAGTGGGACTTGGTCCAGAATTGTTTGATCTGAGTGACTTCCTCATCCCAGAGGACTGGAAAGAGAGAGTGAGGAAAAAGCTGACTACTCAAATGAATGTTTTCTCCCTGCATGAATGAGATGTAAGGTGTTTGAGTGGAGAGTAGCATCGGATACAACTCGTGGATGACAAGCCTTTTTGAGAGAGGTCCAGGCAGCTGGCCCCAGCTGATATTGATGATGTCCAGTGGCACTTGCATAAGATGTTGGTCATGGGGATTATTCAGGAATCCAGGAGCTCTTATGCAGAACACAGTGTGGTGGTGATAAAGAAGAGTGGGGCCATGTGAATGTGTGTAGACTACTGCACCCTGAATAAGCAGACTGTGCTAGATCAATACACTATGCCCAGAGTGCAGGATGCACTGGACCGTTTAAATGGAAGCCAATGGTTCTCAGTTTTGGATTTGCAGAGTGGCTACTACCAGATCCCGATGGACCCTCAGAATTGGGAGAAGACGGCTTTTATATGTTCCCTTGGATTTTACAAATTCCTGAGAGTGCCCCAAGGGATCTCTGACACACTGGCCACCTTTCAGCACCTGATGAAGAAAGCCATCGTAGATATGAATTTGCTGAAGTGTTTGGTCTATCTGGACAACATCATCATGTTTGAGAAAACCTTGGAGGAGCATGAGGCCCTGTTGATGAAGGTGTTGGACCATCTAGAAGAATTTGGACTGAAGCTCTCCATCGATAAATGCCAGTTCTTCTGGACCTCAGTCAAGTATGTGGGGCACATCATTTCAAAGAAAGGCATACAGATTGACTCCAGTAAGGTTGAGGCCCTTACTACATGGCCTAAGCCACGCACCCTGAAGGAATTACAGCGATCACTAGGTTTCTGCAGCTATTACAGAAGATTTGTAAAGGACTACATCCAGGTGGTGTGACCCGTCTTGAACCTGTTACAGGGGTACCCACCCACCAACAAGAGTAAGAAAGCTGCTATGCTTGAGGGCTCTGTAAAACCCACCAGCTATTTCTGCTCATCTGAACCATTCAGCAAGAGGTGGGATGGGGACTGTGATAGAGCTTTTGAAGACATCATCTACTGTTTGGCCCATGCCCCAGTGCTGGCTTATGCAGACCTGCAGAAACCCTGCATACTCCATACTGACACCAGTTTTAGTAGATTGGGGGCTGTTAAGTATCAAGAACACCCCGAAGATTTAAGTCCAGTTGCATTCACCAGTCGGAGCTTAAACCCTTCAGAACAAAGGTATCCTGTCCATAAGTTAGAGTTCCTGGCATTGAAGTGGGCCATAGTCGATCAGTTCCATGACTATTGTATGGTGCCAAGATCACTGTGAAGACAGATAATAATCCACTTACCTATGTGCAGACCACTGCCAGCCTGGATGCAGCTGGTCATAGGTGGCTGTCAGCCTTGTCCACCTATGATTACTGTATGGAGTACCACCCAGGCCTGACCCACATAGATGCAGATGCTTTGTCAAGGCAACCCCAAACCTGTAATGATGGGAACACCAACTGGGTACACATTTTGGAACAAGATGTAAAAGCCTTGTGCAAGAAGCATGATGGCGAAAAGATTTTTCCCACCGAGGATACCCATTGCTTGGTAGACTGTCTGGGGGTCTCAGGGGACTGTCTTCCAGTTGCTTACTGTTGGCTGGCCACCTTAGATGTCAGATCCCTCCCACAAGTAATTACCCAAGACCTGCAATGGGATCAAAGGGCCAGCCCAGTCACTGGGCAGATCATGAAAGTGCTGAGACAGCAGGGGAGCCAGGAGCAAGTGGATACCATCTACCCCCCCGGCATGGCTCCTGCTATGCAAATGGCCTAAGCTGCAGTTAAAGAAAGGGTTGCTGTACACAGAGACGCAGGACCAGCAGGGAGCCCCTCGAGAGCAACTGTCACTTCCAGAGAAGCATATTAAGACTGTGTTGAAGGCTCTGTATGATGATATGGGGCACTTGGGTGCTCAATGCACTTTGGACCTGGTTAAGAGTCGATTTTATTGGCCAAAGATGGGGGCAGATGTAGAGATGTATTGCAAAAGCTGCATGAGATGTTTAAAGTGGAAGGTGCTCCCCCCCAGAGAGCTGCTCCATTAGTCAACACCAAAACTAGTGGCCCTATGGAATTGCTATGCATAGACCTATCTCACATTGGAGGCTGACTCATGCAATATTTCCAATGTACTAGTTGTTACTGATCATTTCACCAGATATGCTCAAGTCTACCCCACCAAGGATCAGTGAGCTTCCACTGTAGCAAAGATATTGATGGAAAAGTTCTTTGTGCATTATGGTGTCCCCAGAGGATCCACTTGGATCAGGGCCGTGATTTTGAGAAGTCGGCTCCTCAAAGAACTACTGTCATTGTGAGGCATCAGTAAGTCCTAGACTATGCCTTACCATCCCCAATGTGACCCTCATCCTGATAGATTCAACAGGACCCTGTTAGATATACTGGGCACCTTGGATCCTCAGGACAAGCGCACATGGAGTCAGCGGGTGAGCACCCTGGTCCATGCCTACAACTGCACACATAGTGGTGCTACGGTGTTCTCTCCCTACCAGTTCATGTTTAAGAGGGAAGCCCATCTGCTGGTGGACCTGTGTTATGGAGTCTTCTCAGAAGGACTGGGAGCTGGAGACTATCTGCAGTATGTGAAAAAACTGAAACTATTAGATGATGCATACCATCTCATTTCAGAAATGGCTAAGAGGAACGTGGTGAATAAGGAACACTATGATAAAAAAGTGCAAGCCCAAGACCTGGAAGCAGGTGACAGAGTGCTACTATGCCAGCTGGGCATACCAGGAAAGCATAAGATAGGCGACAGATGGGGAGACACCCTGTATGTCATCTTGGAGAAGCTTGCAGTCCTACCAATGTACAAGAATCGGCCTGAGGGAGAGACTTGAGGGCACAAAGTTATTCATCATGGGCACAAGGTTATTCATCATAACCACCTGCTGCCTATTGATGACAAAGTAGTAAATGCTGAAGAAGTTGTGGAAGGTCCTTCATCACCCCCTACCACTTGAGCTGCTGCACACAGAAGTTGGCCAGGTTATTTCAGGGATCGATCCTGACAAGAGATATGCCTAGAAGACAGGGTAGGGTCTGGGAGACTGTTCCAGTCGTGCCCCTTGGGGAACCACTCCAGACTTGAATACTGGTCCGGCTGAGCCACTTAAGCTGCTCTTCTGCAGATGCTCCCAGGGAATGGTCACAGGGTGATTCTTAGGATCAGGAAGGTGAGGGGGAAGATGCATCTTTTGGAGGGCCCGCATCGAAACTGAACACTGATCCAACTGTGCCTTTTGAAGGCACTCAGATTAGTCCCCCTAGAGCTGTGGAAGATATTAGAGAGGTATTAGAATCCTTCACCCCCCTAGCTCATGAACAGGATGAGGAAGAAGAGGGTGAAGAGGAAGAGGAACTCAACACTGACCCAGGGGTAGCTAGGGGTGCAGGTATTCAGGAGACCCCCCATAGGACAGGGAGAACAATAAGGCCTGTCCTTAAGTTGACATATGATGCCCCTTGGGTTCTTACAGACTTACCTTTGTTTGTAGTGCATAATGGAGCATACATTACTTCTAGGTCCCTACAAAAGGTGGTTATGTGCCCTGTTGATGCTAAACCCCCTAGGTCTGAGGTGAAGTAGGGGAAGGTGAACAGGGTACCTAGCAAGGACTGAGGAAAAGGATGTGTACTCTGTGGGACTTAAGTAGCCTATGGCTGATGGGTCAGTCTTATGACTGCCACTTCTCGTGTGGCAAAAAAGGGCTCCAAAGGGAAAAGGAATCCGTTAAGATGTATATAATGTTCTGTGTTAAATGTTATTATGGTTATTACTTGTTAGATAGGATCCAGGTGTATAGTTAGAAATGTACTAATGTTGATGTTTCTGGTATCTTTCCCTTATGCTTGTATGGAAGCCAAAGCGTTTTCGGAAATTTTAAACCCCTCTGGGGGCTTACCTATTGTCTTCTCGTTTTCTCCCAATTGGCTGGTGCTCCTGGTTCCCCCACATTCTCTTGAGCTCCTCATGTGTTGATTTCTGCTCTTTCATGTGTTAGTCCTGGGCCACGAGCTGCCAGCGTGTTCTTCTTGGCCAGGTCTCACACATGCGCTCCTAGCGCTTTGATGTTGCCGACTGCTGTGGCGATCTGGAAACGGGGAGTTGGTCCATGGTCCCGGTGCCCCTCCTCATGTTCTAGGGGACTGGAGACCTGAAGGGGATTGGGCAGAAGCCCATAGCTGTAAAACAACAGGAGTTTGAACAGGGGGCTCCTTGGGGGTCATGAATATTAATGATCAGCCCCATGAATATGAATGAGGATACTGCCTGCTGCCTGGGGGGACAGAGTTTTGGTGACAGTGACAGCTAAACTGTGGGGAGCCTCCTGGTGAGAGTGGCTCATTTGACAGAGGACAGTTGGGGCTACAATCCGGTGGGGTGTCAGAAGATACTGGGTTGCGTTGGGCTGCACCAGAATTGAAAAGGGGGGAGAGACAGCATTGAACTGTATGGACCCCATGTAAATGTATGGGAGCTGACATGTTTTTGACATTCAACCCCCTTGTTACAGCCAATCAGTGATCTAGGTGCCCAAAACTGTGACAAAGGGACTCCTGGGATAAGGAGGGGACTAATTCTGGCACCTAGATCATGCCCCAATAAACGAGCAGGAAATATTAATCACTATGGTTATTGAGTATTGAAAGCCTTCAACAGCCAATCAGAATGCTGGATTTTCGACTGCAACAGAGTGGACTTTCTAAGATGTCTTCAGTCTGTTCCCAGGTTTTGTATGTGTCAGGACTGTGCTGTGAGAGGGGACACTGAGCTTCAGGGACTTCTTCAGGCCCCCATTTGGAGATATGCCTGACAGTAGAAGTGAACTGGAAAGGGGAAGGAAGGAAGAAAGACTGTGCTGAGGTTCTGATTCCTCAGTCATTTGCTGCTGGACTGACTGAGGAGGGGAAAGAGAGAAAGAGACTGAACTGTGATTCCCCAGGTATGGAGGAGTTGCTTGCTATTAATGGGAGAGACTGAATGCTGCAATAACCCTGCACTGGGAAGTTGGACTTGCTGAGGAGACTGTGCAGATTGTCAGAGTGCTACAGTCAGAGCTGAGAAGTCATTTGCTAGTGTGGGACTGTAATAGAAATTCTGAAGAGGCAGAGTGTCTCTGGTTATCATGGTGCTAGCTGAAAGCTGTGTGTCTCCTGTGTGAAATGGTTAAAGTGGCTGAGAGCAGAGTCCTATCTGCAGCTGAAGAAAAGGGTGTGGACACTGTTTAACTGGGAAAGCATGGACTGGTGTGCAGGGGGTTGTTATTCCTGAGCCCCCCATTCTGAATTGCACTTGCGCTTATTGAATCAGAGGCTAGCATCCACTCAAACTGACACTTGACTTCAGTGAAGCAACTGCTGAAGAATTTTTCTTCACTGAGAGCTCAGTGTAGGGACTGCAGCATGACCCCCACCATTTGGGAGTCCTCACTCAGAGACAGGGATGGAACTTGCGAACCCTTTCCAAGTGGGACTCACTGTCTCTGGACACCACCGGCACTTGCTGGGGTGCAAGCGCACCTGCGACCCATCGAGGGAGCTGGGCTGTGGAGCCACTCCCAGGTCTGGGCCTTCTGGGGCTGGTGTTGTCCTGCCATAGTGCTCTGCAATGGGCCAGAAGTGGCAGAAGGTGACAAGCAGCCAGAACTACAACCAAGGTGACCAACTGCAAGATCTCAGAGCAAGTTCCAGCCAGTCAGAGGGATCCTGGCCAGCCTGTGTTTGCTGCTGCATTAACTCAAGGAGCTCCATTTTCCCTGGTGCTGAGATCAACAATCTGTGAGTACCCAAGACAGAGTTCCTGGGAGGGGAAAGGGGAATTTGTCTGCTTTCAAAACTAAAGTTTCTCCAATTTCAGGGCCCCCATGGCTATCCAACCCATGGCACCGATCAGGCTTGCACCTAGTGGGTACCCCTAGAATCAGCATCAGGGACACTGGTACCAGTGAGGGAGGGCTTAGCCTGTGGGCCTACATGTTGAAGTTGCATATTTCACTGACTTTTCTTTTTTGCCTTCACAGCCACCCAATGTCCAGGCATCCCTGTCCCTATTCCTTACCCCATGAATAAAGTTGTGAATTCAATGTTTGAACCTGCTGTGTTAGTGAAATTCATTGCCTGTGCTTACTGCTGAGATATATGGTTTATGGTGGAACAAGGTATTAGCGGACACAGCGTGCAGAGTGGTTGGTTGGGGAGGTGGGGAGGTACAGTATCCTAGGGGGCTGTACTGAGCGGATACCTGGCCCATTAATACTTTACTATGGGTGGAGGCACCATACTATTATCAATATTTCTGGGAATGAACCCCCAATTGTCACCATAGCAGGACCCTGGCCCCTTGCCAGGTATCAGAGACAGCTGGCGGGGGGGGGGGGTAACCCACTGGCATACAGCACCGGGGCTACATGTAGTCATGTGTCATGCTTCTGTGGTTGTGTGCCATGCTTCTGCGGTTGTGTGCTATGTTTCTTATGATTGTGTGATGTGCTTCTGTAGTTGTGTACCATGCTTCTGCAGTTGTATGCCATGCTTCTGCAGTTGTGTGCCATGCTCTGTAGCTGTGTGTCATGCTTCTGCAGTTGTAGACCATGCTTCTGTGGTTCTATGCCATGCTTTTGGGGTTGTGTGCCATGCTTCTGGGGTTCTGTGCCATGCTTTTGCTGTTATGTGCCATGCTGTTGCATTTCGGTACCATGCTTCCATGGTTGTGTACCATGCTTCTGCAGTTATGTGCCATGCTTCTCCAGGGTATTTCCACTCCAGTGTCATTGCCTACGTTAGCTAGGCCCTTCGTCAGAGACTAACAACTAGGGTCTCTCCGGTTTTATCTCTGAGGGTTGCTTGCTATTTAATCCATTGATTCAATGGTATAGTACCCCTTTCTAAAGCATCAGCTTACATTTTTCAACTTTGAAGCCCATCTTCCTATAGCAACTTAGGGGTTTGCTGTCACCAGCTGCAGGCAGTGGAGAGTGTCAGTGCTAAGCTGAGCTGCCATGACAAAGCTCTCCCTGTAGGCTCAGATATTAAAAAAATAATAGACAGAGATAGAGATAGAGATAGACAGACAGACAGAAATAGAGATAGGGATAGATAGATAGATAATCTTGGGAGAAATCAATAATATACAGTAACTGATAGGTACAGTAGCGTGCTGGGGTCCTACAGCTATCATGCCAGGTAAGAACTAGAGAGTGCTCGAATAGGATCTGGCAACAAAGGCTCTCTGCTTGTGTCTCAGGTTCGATTCAGGGCTGAATCAACCACCAGTGAAGATGAGGAGGAAGTTGTTGGGCAATTAAAGCACCCACTAAACCTGAAATGGGAGGGGTGATAAACCTCTACTCCCTCCTTTGGATTCAAGTGGCACCACAGGTAACTCCCAAATTTATATGTCTCATGTACCAGATAGCACGTTACAAGCAATTTTGCAGGAACTCTTGACTGTTGGGGCAAGAGGGTTGCCTGATTTGCCAAGGCCACAGTGTCAGGCAAGATGAGACCCCATTGGTAGGGACCAGTGGTACTGCCACTGACCCCCCCTTGATTTTCCTTCACAACCAGCTGCCATGCTGTCAGCCACATCACCTGCTTTGGTAACCCAAAAACCCTTGCCAGTTCCATTGCCGGTCCCAGCAGACCCATGCCTGGAGGTCCCAAATTTGCTTTCCTTTTGTTTGGAGTGGCAGTGGGCCCAGCTATTGAGGGTAGACAAAGGCCTCACTTCAGCTGTGGTGGCTCAGTAGCAGGACCATGCATGTCAGGGACGGCAATCATAGTGGCTAGGTCGGTAGCTACAAAGCCTAAAAGACTCCACTGGTTTCAAAATACTTGAATGTGGTAGATCTCGCTAGGTCCCTCCTTACTGGGAAGATTCAGCAGTAAATCAGGAAAACGGACTATGTAGACAGATTGTTTGTGCTGCACCAAACTTGGGAGGGTTAGGTTAAGGATGATAAGGTACTGTAGATGACAAGGAGGCAAAAAGACCAAAAGCTGAATGCACATTTGGAAACTGGTCAGCAGTGTTCATCATGCTGACGACAACCATTTGTCAGGTTTCCCCTGACAAAATGCATCAGCTTGTTTAGTTATTGGCACAGTATGTTTATTTATTTATTCATTTATTTATTTGTAAATTGGTAACCATGAGAGGCAAACTGAGCCAAGGCTTGTTTCCAGGTATGACCTGGGGGACAGGGAACAGGAAATACAATAATAAAAGCATGCACAATATTAATAATTCATGCAAAATAAAATATAAACAAAGAACAATTTAACATAGTACAAGTGCAAATAAAAAAGTAACGGGAGCTAAGCAAAGGTACAATGAACGGCTTTGACAATGCAAATAAAGAGACCAAAACAGGTGGAATGCATGGCAGTACAGATACAGTAAAGGACAAAGCCTGATACAGGCTGAGGTATCAGGCTGTGTGCACATAGTCATCTGGGTGGGTTAGCATGACTGAACTATGATGAAGAATTCCATAGGTGGATGCAGTTCAATGCTGAGAAGGATTCGGGCACCTTGGACATGCCATTGTGGGTAGACACGGTGACAGGCACAGGTACCCAGTTGATGGATTATGGGTTACCTCTGAGGCCTGAGCCAGAGCAGTATGAGGCTTGAACAGTCCAAACCCAGGTTTATTTGTTGCAAATTCAAATGAGTCATGCAAATATGCAAACTTCAATGTAGACATGAATGCACTTCATTGGGTAAAGCCCACCCCTCCTAACAGAGTTCATCGGGACATTCAGTCCAGAGCCAGAGTACCTGTGTCGTTCTTCACAACCAGAGAAAGAAAACAAACAACACTGGTAATCCTGGAGCAGCTTAACCCATGGCTGGCCAAATACCTTAACAGGAGGAAGCCGCTGATGTAACTGGGCGGGTACACTTTGGATTTCAGAATTTCATCTGATGGTCCCCATCATGCCTTTTGAGTCTCACAACTGGAAATCTGCAAGGGGGTGGTTGGGGCTGCTATGGGACTGGGGAGAGTTATGGGTCCACTTACTCCCACCCTCCTCCCAGATCATTTGCAGGTGACACCAATAGGACTGGTTCCTAAGAAAAACCCTTGGGAGAGCCATATGAGCAAACACCTATCGTATCTGTAGGGGGAGTCAATTAACAATCCCACTGACCCTGCCTTTATGGCTGTAACATTAGCCTCCTTCAACAAGACAATTAATGTGATCTGTGAGTGCAGTCCCAAAGCTTTGTGGGCTAAGGTGGACACTGAATTGGCCTTCTATTTCCTCTGCAAAAGAATGACCAGGGCCTGTTAGATATGAAAGTTGATGGCATACTCATATGCTACTTTGACATGTTCATGCCTATGAGTTGTTGAGTAGCATGCACTATTTTTGAAGTTTCAGTGCATTCTTGCACTGGGTCATAGTGGAATCAAAGGGGTCTCATGGGGGGGGGGGCTTCACTACTTGAATGATTTCCTGTTTATAGGATCCTGGAACAGTGGGGATACAGCCACCTGCTTGAGCATTTCTAACAGGTGTGCTGGCGGTCTGGTATACCTTTGGCAGTATAACCAGTTTTAGGCACCAGAGAACCATGCAGTTGCTGGGGGGGCCTTCTGCTAATGAGGGGCCCCAAGCCAGATCCAGAGTGTTATTATTCATGTTTAAAGTATAAAGACTGCATTAAAGGGCATCACTGGGCTCTGTGGAGCTTTTGCATGTGGTATTATAACATCATGAAATTATTCACTGAGACATGTCCCTGCCAGTCAGAGACATGGACTGAATAGGCAGTGGAGCCCCAAAGACTAACACTGCTCCTGCCCCCTTAAAAAACACAAATATATAACTAGTTGTCTTGAAAATAAAATGTGCATTTTGTACAAAGGAGAAGACGAGGTTAGTTTGGGTTGGGTAACGGCCCCATGACTTTTCTCGCTGGGGACCCCCAAAACTCTATAGCTAGCTCTGCTTGGCAGAGGCCAAGACCAAAGCCCCTAAGGAGGTCAAATCACTCCTTGGTACTGGGAATGATACAATATGCTTTAAGCCCCTTTCCCCCACAAACAAGATGACCCCCCCCTCCATGCACTGCTGACCAGAACTAAAGTGGTTAAGAAAGTGATGCTGAAGGAGTAGCAGCAGCTCCTAGTCCATTTGAATTTTGCATGCAAGGTGATCCCAGTGAGGAGATCATTTGCTAGCAGGCTAGCTGAGTCAAGGGCGGTAGTCACAAAGTCGCATCACTAGACTAGGATGTCATACGAGCATACAAAATAGCCAGCAGAAGAAGTCCTTACAGTCTGTCGAGTCTGCTCAATTGAAGAGCCCCTGATCCAGAGATTACAGTGGGCCCCATGCCCTCCCCACCAGCCCTGACCCTCAGTTTCAACCTGTCCCACCCTCTCTTGAAACCCCATACCAACTTTTGAGTGACAGCCTCAAATGGGAGTTGGGCCAGCCTGGTGGCACTGAGGGCTGAGGCATCCACCTTACCTCATGCCATGCAAGCGACCTGGATTCAGGACTGAAACCTGGGGACCCGAGGCTCAGCAGGTGAGGTGAGGACTGAGCATCCGATGGACTGCTCTCCTCTCCTGGGAGGGAGAGGGGTCTTCGTCCTATGATGCTAGTGGTGCCCAGTGGAGATTGGGTGCAGTGCAGTCATGGACCAGGAACAAGAGGACATCAGGCGGCCATCATGTGGGCATGTGCAGGAGTGTGCACACCACATGCTGGACAGCACTGCATGTCCTGCATTGAGGGCGGAGTACCAGAAAGCAGGAAAACCATGGCTTCTGAGGAGCAACGGTGGACCCTGGTGGCCGAAGCCCACATACCCAGTGCCAGCACTAACCCCCGACTTGACTCTCCATGGTCCCTGCTCTCCCTCAAGTGTGCTGGAGGAGGGGGAGACCCAGTAACCGATTCCTCGGTTGGGGTGAGGAGTTCAGGTGGGTGGTGGAGGCAGGAGTCCAGTGAGCCACTCGGGAGATGCCTTGGAATGTCAGCAACAGGAGGGGCATAAATAAAGTTAAAAAAAACCTCAAATGGGAGTTCATGTCACCCTGACATCACTCATTCTGTGATGCAGTGTCTCCTGACCATCTTCTTGAACCGTGTCCCTGCCAGCTTACAGCACTACCCCCTTGTGGTCTTGTTCCTACTGAGACAAAAGAGGTCCCTAATATGAACTCTGTTTATACCTTTCAGGTATTTGAAAGGTTCCATCATGTCCCCACTCTCCCCCCTCTCCTCAAGGAAATACATGATGAGTTTTCTTAGCCTGTCCTCATACACCCTGCCCTGGTGTCCCTGAATCATCTTTTTTGCCCTCTGCTGAACTGCCTCACGCTGGCTGATATTCTTTTCAGATACTGTAAGGCCTTAAGTATTGCATGCCATACTCCAGGTATGGTTGGACCAAGCATCTTTACAGCCAGGTATTGACTCAGCACCCCTGGGGACATATGTTCCTCTTTCTTAGTCACCATGCGCCCAGTTACCAGTATTTATCATATGAAACAGGATAACAGAGCATGAATATCATATGATATCATATAGAAAATAACAGAGCTTAATAGAGCATAAGGGAAGACCCGGATCACTGGCATACATTTCTGGAACATTACAAAAGGGTATCAGTGTGGCCCTCCTCCGTGATTGAGCTGTTCATGGTTGTCCCTAGTGGCCAAGGCTTTGGGGCATACTTTAAGGGGTCAAATGGCTGGAAGTGTGGGTCTCATCAGGCATTACTCGAAACGTGACTTCCCAATCATGGTAGTCGTGGTAATCTGGTGTGGTCGGTTATTTGACAACCAAGTGCTGTTTCAGATGAGCAACATGGTGGTGTTCTATATGATAAAAGGGCAACTGGGAGCATAGTGACTGAGAAAGAGAAAAGGATGTCCCTGGGGGTGGTGGGTAGTACTTGGCTGGGCTAGCATGGTTGTCTGTGGTGCTGGGACTGTTGCAGCATACTCAGGTAAGGTCTGAAAGGTTCTAGAGGGTGGGTTTAGAATCACCAGGAAACTCACAGATAGATGGCAACCACTGAGCCCTGGTTTACTCAAGAAGGTGTGAGAGGCCTTGCCAGGGATCCGCAAGCCCTTGTTTGAGACCCTGCTGTTTGGACAGCCTCACTGGTTACTTTCTGTAGAACCTTAGGAATCTTGGAAGTAGTGGCTATGACAAAAGTCTAAAATGCAGGGGTGTCAGCAGGATTCTAAAATTGTGTGTGTGTGGGGGGGGGGCCACAGGCCCCTATCAGTGATTTTTTCCAAAGAAATCCCCAGTGAAGAACGTTTGAAGAATTTGGTGCTAAATGGTGCATTTTAGAAGTTTCAAGCAAGACAAGCAAAGGGATTTACTAGTTGAAATGCTGAAATACATACAGTAGGTAATGAGGGAAACACTGCCTTTATTTGGCGGCTGCCAAGAGAGTCTGTAGGTAAAACAATTACTGACAACAAACAATGCTGCTGATACAGATGTCTTTACAGTTTATTTATTTTCCGGGACAAGGGAAAGAGAATTACACTGTATGTACTTGTAGCAATTTGGCTATCCCTGCCAATGTTATCATAGTCTCTAAGGATATACATCGGGATCTGAGACTGTAGGCAGCAATAAAACAATTAGTAACAAGAGGTCAGCAAACACCACTGATATTTCTTTTCTTGGGTGGCAAAACAAATTAGAGATGGGATAGCAGTAGCGACAGTAAACAAACACTGCTGCCTGTGTTGTTATCATAAGCCGTGTTTACACGATGGTATTTGCACCGCAGCAATCCGAGCGTTCGCGTTGCTGTGGTGCGCTGCCATGTGGACGTCTACTGAATCATTTTAAGCCGCTCGTTTGCTCCACTCCGTGTTCCCAAAAAGTCTGGGGATGCATTCTGGAGTGAGCGGATTAAGTGGCTGTGTGGACAGGCTGCACCTCTCACTCCCACATAAAACACCTTGCGGGAGCTTCCATCAACCGACTGCCCCGACTCTCAGCACCTCTACAGTGCATCTTACATTCGCACTGAAGGGGGCTGTGTAGACATGCGAGACAAGTGTCTTTTGAGTCAGGGCAGCTCTGCAATGCTCCACTGAAGGAGCGAGGTCAGCCATGTAAATACGGCTTAAGTCTGACAGCCAGGTGCTAGAAGTTATTTTCTAGCAGGTTATGTTTTATACTTTTAGTGTTAATCACACTTTCACAGGTCATGATAATTAAAACAAGACATAAATGTAATCATTACAGTTTGATTTACAGTGCATGAGCTATCAAAGGCTTTGTCAAGTTGACAGGACAGGCTAGTTAATAACAGGTTAAACAAAACAGTTTGAATTCAATACATGAGCTGCCAAAGAGAACAAATGAGAAATAAGCGATTGAACACTAAGCAATTGTTGCATTGCCTCCGTCTGTGTCTTCTTCACAAATAAAGTTCACTTAGATTTTGTTTTACATTTTATTAATTGAAATACAAAATTCCTTTTTTATTTCATTAAGGGGCAGCATCAGATTAGTAGCAGTTACTAGCCACTTACTAGCTGTCCCAAGCAAGCAGGCCTGCCTGGCCCTGCTGTTACTCTCTCCTGTAGTCTAGTCTCCCCTTCCTTCCTTTCTTTTGTTTTAAATGTTTTAATTCTCATTAATAGCTTGTAGAAACTGAAGCTCCTCCCCCTCTGTAACATGAAGTATAGTTCTTTATCTTTACGATGTATTTGGGTTATGATTTCTCGTCTCTTGCCATCTGGAAGACTGGCTAGCTGGTGCTCATGCAAGCAGGTCTGCCTGCCTGGCCCTGTAGTTTCTCTCCAGTAGTCTATAGCCTCCCCTTCCCCTTTCCCTTTCTTGCACTTTTAAAATGTTATTTTTGTACTAGTCTTTTATGTTGTCTTGCGCATGCGCAAGCAACATCTTGTGGTAGTAGCAGAAATGCAGTGGTGTGTCAGTGTTGGCGAATGCAGGACATGCTTTAGTAGGTGCGTCCCTCATTCCCCAATTAGCCAGCATGCTAGTGCTGACACAAGAATTATGTAAAATGCCACCAACTTGAAAGAAATGTGCTGCTGCAATCAGAGACAAGCTCGTCATGCAGTGGCACAGATGACACGCCTCCCGTATGTGCCTTTCCTGGTGAAACATTTCAATAAACATGGCGGCGACACACAATCCCGAAAGAAAGCCAACATTGGGGGAGCAATCCTCATGTTGGCAAGTCTGCAATCCCCCCCCCCCACATTGTGTGGCACACTGGGAGCCCACTCCAGTGTACCGCCACTCACAGAAAGCCGACTGTGTTGGTATGTTCCTGCCCCCGCCCCACCTCCATTGTGTGGCACTCTGGGAGTCCACCCCAGTGTGGCCAACCTCACCCCCTCCAAAAGTTATGGGGCACACTGAGAGCCCATCCCAGTGTGCCCAACATTTGCTTCATTTCACCTATTAAAGAAAGAAAACAGTCCCGCAATGTTCTTTTTTTTTTCTGTACCTGTAAAAAAGGAAACGGTTCCTCGTTATCCTCTGTGTCCCCCCCCCAACCCACACCCACCATCTGCACACCCATTTCCCCACACACACACCCCTCACCCCATACTTACCTTTGGAGGTCTGGAGCTGCTATCTTTGGTCGAGAGGGAACACGTCTGGACTCTTCAAAGCCAAACTGCAAAATGAAGAAATGCCGGTAAGCTGTATAGTGGCATACATGGGGGTTCAACTTAGATGGATATCTCAGCCATTTTTTTGAATTTTGGCTCCAAATTTTCAACATGGGGTTCTTGGGACCCCCTCCTTACGAACACATGCACTGTCATCTCATTATTGGGTCCCGAAAGGTAATTTCGCTGTCACTGCATGGAATCACCTTTCAGGACAGATTAACAAAATAACAGTGCCACTGTTTAGGAAGTGGGGTCCCAAAAGACCTATGTTGCAAATTTGGTGAAAAAATTCCAAACATTTACTGTGTTACAAGCGTGCATTGCGCAGTTTCCATGCATGCTCGTAACTTTGACAATTTTTCATATTTTCACTCCAGATTTTCAACATTGCCATTTTTTACACCTAATTATGAACAGTACAGCTGTCATTTTTCACATCCTGCTCCAAAATGTGTTTTGACATATGTGGCATACAATGGCGTGGTCGCTGTGGGAAATTAACGTTTGGGACAGATTAACAAAATCACAGTGACACTGTTCATGACCGGAGGTCCCAAAATGCCTGTGTTGAAAATTTGGTTAAAAAATACCCCAAATAATTGCATTTCAAGTGTGCATTGCACAGTTTCTACACATGCTCGTGACTGCACCAAATTCTCATATATTCATTCCAGATTTTCAACCATGTCATTTTTTTACACCTCCTCATGAACAGTACAGCTGTCACTTTTCACATCCTGCCCAAAATGTGTTTTCGTACCTGTGGCGCCAAATGACGCAGTCGCTGTGAAAAATCACCTTTCGGCTAACAAACTGATAGTGCTACTGTTCATGAGATGGGGTCACAAAAAGCCCATGTTGAAAATTTGGAGTGAAAATACCAACAAACGCCCAGGGTGTTAGGGTTTCCAACCATAATGCCCCATCCTGTAGAGACTGAGAGGTGTCAGGGGTGTGACTTGGGATTGTCGGCTGTGATGCTCATGCCACTCCACCCCCACCCACACCCTGCAGCCAGTGACAGGTATCGAGGTGTGCCATGGACTCTCCAGCCCCAAAGTCTACCCCATTCTACTATACTGCACCCATCTCAGCGTAGTTCCTTATGGAATGGGGTGAGCGTAAGGCCAAAGACCCCAAGGCACAACACGACACTTGTCAGTGTCTGTAGGGTAGAGTGAGGTGAAATAGCGTGAGCATTATGGCTGATGACCCAAAGGCACACCCCAATGCCTGTCAGTCTCTTCAGGGTGTGGGTTGGGTTGGCGGCAGTTCAGTACTTCACTGCCATTCCTATTATGCATCTCTCTAACTTCTGCACTACCAATGCCAATGCCAGCAAAACAACATTTGTCATTGACAAATGCTTGTTTCATTCATTTTCATTAATATTTAGTTGAAGAAACAGAGCTCCCACCCAGCAGCAACCCCAGTGAAGTAAAAGTTTTTTTTGTCTTGTTTGGAATTGTTTAAAATTTTTTTTTCTCCCACTGTCTCCTACTGTCTATCTTTGATGCTCATGCAGCACTGAGCTACAAACCTGGAGACCTGGGTTTGAATCCTACAGCCCCACTTGCATACTGTGTGACCCTGAGCAAGTCACTTAACTTCCTTGTGTTCCCAGGTCGCACCTGGAAACAAGCTTCAGCTTAGTGTACCTTTCCTGGTTAAACAATTTCCCCTTTCCCTTTCATGCTCAGCTCAATGGGGTCACAAACTGTTAGCCCCAACCCATTGCTCCAAAATCTGTTAGCCCCAGCCCACTGCTCCATCCCCTGCTATTGGATGAGCCTGCCCATGTGTGGAGCTCTGCTGTTGCTCCAGATTCCTAACTTTTAGGCTTCTAAAACACTTCTTATACATAAGAATTAATGTAGAATCCGACGCTTCTGTCTGTAGAAAGCACATAACCCAGTGCTTGTTTTCAGCCATCATTGTTTTAGTTTTGCAGATAGTAGTTAGGATGCAGGCGTAGGGACCCAGAGTGAGTGAGGAGTTTTGAGGATAGTAGTTAGCATGCAGGAGTAGGGACCCAGAGTGAGTGAGGAGTTTTGTGGATAGTAGTTAGCATGCAGGAGTAGGGACCCTGAGTGAGTGAGGAGTTTTGCAGGTAGTAATTAGCATGCAGGAGTAGGGATCCAGAGTGAGGGAGGATTTTTGCGAATAGTAGTTAGCATGTAGGAGTAGGGACCAGAGTGAGTGAGGAGTTTTGAGGATAGTAGTTAGCATGCAGGAGTAGGGATCCAGAGTCAGTGAAGAGTTTGCAGATAGTAGTTAGCATGCAGGAGTAGGGACCCAGAGTGAGTGAAGAGTTTTGCATATAGTAGTTAGCATGCAGGAGAAGGGACCCTGAGTGAGTGAGGGCTTTTAAGTGAGATAATTCAAGAAGGAGATCAGGATCTCCCATTTATGCTCAACAGTGGTGCCTTAGTTTGTTCATTTGCACTTACATGGATATCAGTAACCATGGTCATAAGAAGATCAAGCACCAGGAATTTGAAAAGCTGCTTTCTGCTTTGTGCCTAGCAATTACATGCCTGCAGTGCTGGGCCAGCCACCTGGTAGTGCTGCTGGAGGAGTCATTGAGCAGGGCCAAGTCTGAGCAGGGGAACATGGTGAGTGCCCTGACTGACCCACCTTGGTATACTGTGCCTGGCTGTGGGCTCGAGATGGAGGAAGCATCAGCGCAAGTAAATCCAGCTGGCTGCTTTCTGGAAGAAAGGACTGTCAGTCACATTTGGCCTCCAGTGTTATCATTTTCAGCTGCTGAGCTACAAGGCAAGTGGAGATTCAATTGAGTGGTTTGCCTTTTTCCCTGCTTGAGGACTGCCTAGTTCGTGTGGATGAAGACTGAGCAAGAAAGACCTGTATAATCTAGGTGGATTGTGGGCTTGGGCTGCAGGTGGTGAGGGAATCTGAGGGTCCCAAACTTTTCTTATCATCTTACTGTGCTGTGCATTTTCCCTAGCAGTGGTGAGAGAGCTGCTTGGGGGTTATAACTTTGCTGCTCTGTGTTTTTGGACTTGCTCTGGTGAGAGCATAGCCTGTTTCTGATGCTTTATGTGGACCCTGTTTAAAGCAGGACTTATACTGAACTATGCTATTTGCATTTTGCACCTTAACTGAATATTTCTAGTGTATTTTCCTTCCAATCTCCAATCTCACTTTTATTTATTCATTTTAGCAGTGGGTTTATTTGTAGGCTTGGAAAGGGGAAGAGATATTAGTTAAGAATATAGTGTAGATTAGTGTATATCTGATGGTTTGTGTGGGCAGGTATTTTATTGTATTAGATATTGTAGTATGATTGTTGGTGTGAGTGTTTGGGGACCTAAGGTTAGTGTAGTGTGAGGTTTGAGCTACAGTGTCGACTGTCCTTTAAGGGGAGTGTGTTTTAATAGTGGGTGCTGTTTGTTGTTGTTGGGTTGTGGGTTTGTGTAACCAGTGGGATAATGTGTGTGTGGGGCTGGAGCCCCTCAGGCTTAGTTACTCCCCATTCCAGTGGCTAGTCTTCCACCATTTTGATGTCCACCCCTGCTAGCAGTGGCATGTAGACAGTGCAAGGAGGTGGGCATCATGAGGAGGTATGATGGTAGGTGGCAGGGGGTGAGGGGGTTCTAATGAGGGGATTATAAGAGTGGTGAGGACAAGGAGATGCCCTGGGGTGAAATGGGACCTAGAGAGAGGCCTGACATGGTTGGTTCATCAGCTTCATCAGCAGCAGCAGCTTTATTTTTAAGCACTGTACAGTAAAAACAATAAAATCCAAAGTGCGGTAATATGGTTCCCATCAGACCGAGTGAGCAGGTAGCCTGTAGGAAAACAGTCTCCACTAGTCCCCATGGGCAGTGTTGTGCAATGTGAGACTGATGGGAAACAAGTTTGCAGTTATACTAGATTTGATTTCCACTGTCAATCTGGCTTACACTATGGAGACCTGGCTGGGTGATGACATGGAGCCAATTTTGGAGGCATCTATCCTGGCTGGATTCTCTGTGGTTCACTGCCAGCAGAAAGATCACAGGAATGGGGGAGTGGCCATCTGCCTTAAATCCAAGCCGAACTTCATGATGCACCCAGTGGGAGGTACTTCGTTATTTAAACACACAGCCATGACTGGGAATCAAGGTGCAGGTTGTAGGATCCTTATTGTATACTGGGCTGGCCTCAGATGCAAAAGGACTTCCTGCAGGAAATTTTATATTTCATTACGCAGAGGGTATGAGAGTCACCGAGATGGTTGGTTCTGGGTGACTTCAATGCCTGGGTCGATGATGAACTCTTGCAATTTGGTCAAGATTTCCTCCTGTTGATATTATCACTGGGAGTCACACATGTGGTTACTACTGCGACCCACCAACACGGTCATGCCATGGAACTAGTATTCTCATTAGGGCTTGAAACTGACAGCCTCGAGATTGATCTGGTAGTTGGTTGGACCACTGCACAGTTAAATTCTCATTCAGGGCTACCCCATTGTCCTCCCCCTGTGGAGATGGTTCACTGCTGTCCTTTAAAGGGGTTGTCCCCAGCAGGACTTCAGGTGTCATTGGACCTCTCCGGTGTGATGGCTGCATGTAGAACAGGAGCAGAAGAGGTTGTGGTAGCTTATAACAGGGCTGTTTTCTCAGCCCTCGATATTGTCATACCAGTTCGTATACAACCCATGTCTTCTTGCTTGGGATCCCTGTGATTTGACAGGGAGCTTAGGGAGATAAAGGCTTTGGGTCACAGATTGGAGTATTGTTTACTGAAGTCCAGGGCAGACAGGGATAGACTGGCTCTGAGAACTCACTACGGTGAGTATCAGACAGCAGTCTCTCTTAAGAAGGCAGTGTTTCTGTCTAAGGAGATTGCAGTGGGAAGGAACAGACCAGCTCAGCTTTTCTGGACTGTGGACAGGTGGCACTGGGTCCAAACAGTGCAGACAAGAATAGTGTCGGCTAGCAGCATGGGGTAAAAATGGCGCCAATTTTTTTTTTTTTGTGGAGGGCTCTGCCCCATACACACACCCCGCTCCCACCCATCTTAAGGATTCTCACTCCAAGGGGGAGCGGATCCTGGAGAAAGTTAAAATTTGTGGGGCCATTACAGCCCCATGTAAAAATTAATTCTAAGTCCCAAGGTGTGCTAAAACATTGGAGACCAGGATTAGAACCCTGGACTCAATTGGCACTGTCTGAGCTGCTCAATGCCCCAGCCCTCCATGCCACGGGAGCAGCTTTAGGCCAGCTTCCTGGCTCCTGGTGCTCTAGTGCCTTGTCAGCACCTCAGACAGTGACCAGGGGAGCGCTATAGCAAGCGCTGTAAATCCACCCTCACTGTCCGTGTGAGCGCTTTACCAGACTAGCACCATACAGTGTGATGGGGTACCTGGACGGCTTATTACACCCTGCCTTTCTCCAGTTGGTAAAGCCATCTTCTTCCACCTAGTGTGAAAAACTCACTCAGTTCTTCTCTGACAGGGTGTCCTTGATCAGGTCTGAGATAACCCCAATGGGCTGTTGTGGCCCAAAAGTGGGAAGTGGGCTGTCACAATGAGCACTCCACCTGTTTGGGGCAAGTTTAAGCTGGTTTCAGTAGAATAAGTATGTGGGGTGATGTCTAACTTGTGGCCCTCTTATTGTAAACTGGACCCAAGTCGTGTGGGATTTCTTGGCACAGTGTTTGCCGAGATAGTTTGGTGCTCCCTTTTGTAGGGGTCCTTTCCAAGCACATTGAAGGGTGCGCTGTTGAGACACCATCTGAAAAAAACATCTTCGAACCCAGACTGCTTGGCAAATTTTAGACTTCTATCTAACCTTCCCTTTTTAAGGAAAGATTTTTGAGAAGATAGTGACTCTGCAGCTTGAGGCCCACCTCATGGCCTTTTACATCTATATACAGCTCTAGTCTAAATTTACATCTGCATAATACAGAGACTGTGTTGGTCAGTGTGCATAATGACCCGCTCAGGGCTAGAGATAGAGCGCAACAGTCAGTTCTACTTGATCTCTCATCAGCATTTGACACTGCGGACCATGGGGTATTATTGGATGGTCTTAGAGAGTATTGTGAACTCACTGGTAGGGTCATAAGCTGGTTTTAGTCCTTTCTCAGTGGCACAGTGGCAGGATGCAGAGGGTGGTGATGAAAAATGTTTCCTCACTCCTGGAACCCCTGCTCTGTGACGCACCCATGGGTCTGATCTGCTCACCTATGTTGTTCACAGTGTATCTGCTGCTCCTGGGTGATATCAGATGGTACAACCTAGGTTTTCACTGCTATGCAGATGATACCCAGCTGTGTCTGTCATTTGCACCTGGGATGCCTGGTGTGGTCGATGTACTGAATTTATGCCTGGTCGAGATTTAGGACTAGTTGTACTCTAGCTGGCTGTGTCTCAACCCAGGCAAGATGGATGTAATGGTGATTGAACCTGGTCGATGGCAGAAGCAGGGGCCATAACAAAGAGGCCCAGCCTGCTGCTTGGCTCCTCTAGTCTGATGGCCTCTGCTAAGGTGAAGAATTTGGGTGTCATGCTGGATGAAAGACTAACACTTGAGGCTGAGGTGTCGTGTGTAGTCTGGAATGACTGTTACCATTTCCGAAACATCTCTTGGATTAAAGCCTTGGTCCCACTGGAAGTCCTGCCCTTACTGGTACATGCTTTGTGGCTGCCAGACTTTACTATAACGCTGTGTATCTCAGGGTTAGGGGAGGGGTCTACAATGTCTACATCTGGTGCAGTACACAGATGCCAGGTTACTGACTGGTCTCCAAAGGTCATCTCATGTGACCCTAGTCCTGTGTGACCTGCAGTGGCTGCCAGTGAAGTCATGAATCTCCTTCAAGGTTGGTTTGCTGAAATACAAAGCCCTATATGTACCGGGCCTGGGTTATCTGAATGAGCTCCTGCCCCCTTACTGCCCAGCCCACCCTCTCCATTCCTCTGAGGTAAGCCTGCTAGCAGTTCCCAGGGCCAGGCTTTAGACATCAGAGGACAACACTTCTAAGGTGGCTAGTCTGGCCTTATGGAACACACTCCCCAGATCTCTAAGGGAGGATCCCTCTGTGGAGGCCTTTAAGATGGACCAAAAGACCCACCTGTTCAGCCAAGCTTTTGACTTGAATTAATCCCACTGGTTTAGATATTTAGGCTGAACAATCTGCACTCTTTAAGTTATTTGTATTTTATGACTGTGTGTTATGTTGTTCTGTTTTTTTTTTGATTCTATGATGCTCAGAACCCCAGAGATTGGGTACTAAATAAATAAACTACTACGATTATGTGATGTATCACTGATGCACTACATCCAGATTCCCACCTGGAAACTGCTCCTCCACCCCCAGGCCCCAAGATGATAGGTCGCACACTGTGTGTAGCACATCGAGTTATGGAACATGGAGTCCCTTCCCTATTCCTAGCTGCCTACCTGCCCTGATTCCCCATGTCCTCCATTCCCAACCCAAGTCCCAATTCTGTCTCCCTTTCTCCTAATGCAGTGACAGTCAGTCCCTGGCCTGGGGGAGCTCAGTGAGCAGCCCCTTACCAAATGTGTTGCAATGGCAACACAGTATTCTATCAATGGCAACACCTGGGTATGCCTGAAATTGAGCAATGGTACTACCCAGTGGTAGTCTGATAGTACAGTGGTGTCAACCAAGTCAAGTTTTCTGACCTCAGTGGGAGTGTCATGGCACAGTGGCATCCCTATAGCAATTTCAGCAGGTTGACCAGACTGGTAAGTGGGCAATGGTAGCACGGTGGTATTACATAATTTTGAGTCCCCTTTCATGTGGGACTCTAAATTGCCCTAGAAGTGCCCAATGATAATGCAATGGTAGTACGATACTGTTTTCTATATACCACCAAGACTTATTTGGTACCATTGTGGTATCAGTATTGGGTAATGTCACCACAAGGGTATTATGTTAGAGAAACAAATTGGTGTGTATAAAACCCAAGCTTATATGGTATCACTGTGGCATCAGTGCATCTAGAAAATTGATACCACTATGGTACCAACATGGTACACATCAAAATCAAACAAAGTTTGAAAGAAATACAAAATGAAACATACAATGATAATGAAAAACATTATGAGCTGTACAGTATATGCAAATCACAATAACAACCCTTACTTAAGTTCTCAAATTGAATGGGATATCATCACTCATTGAAATCCATTAAAATTCCATTAAAATCCATTATTTTCATGAGAACCCATTAATTTTCACCATTACATTTTGTATCACCTTTTGTAATGACCAATTTTTATTCCCATTAAATTTCCATTAATTATTGATGTTTCACTGGTGCAAACCATTATTTTACTCATCCATGCCATTAATTAACCATGACAGCTATCCATTAAATATTTAATGGGTGTGGTACACCCCTTATATTTTGTATCAGGCTACTTTAATGGAATGTTTAATAACCATTAAAACTGAGCAATGAGCTTTTCAAAAACGTGTGTCATGGTTCTCCCAGAGAGTTACTAGTCTTTGGAATAATCTTCCTTCTGAGATTGTAATGAGTGAAACTATGTCAACATTCAAAAATAAATTAGATAAGCACATAGGTGATCACAAATATTACTTCCACCAGTAGATTGGTGGTGAGTTCCTAATAGGTTCGCCTCTTGAACTCGTATTCCTTTCTATGATTTCTATGATTGCCAGGAAAATTATGTTCATGTTGAGCCAATACATTAATGCCCATTAAAACTGTCCAAATGAGCTTTTCATTGCCATGAAAATTATGGTCATATTGTGGCAATACATTAATGGCCATTGAGCATAGTTTTATTTACTATCTATCTGTGCTACTTTCCCCTAAGAACTATGGGTCCCCTTTGACTCCTGTGTAACATTGATTTACAGGTACTCCCCATCCACTCTCCAGAATCAGTATCTCCAAAGAGGTTCCCTCACCTGGACCATAAAGTACCCATGAATTAGTTACTTGATTTGGTATGGGGAGTTCAAGCCATAATTGAATCTGCATCCATTACAGTGGAAGTTCAGACAGTTGGTGCCATGACGCTATATTGTAATGAGGGACAGTTAAGAGGTATGGGATCAGTCTCCCTAGGTCTGGGTCCCTATAGCTGGCTCCCCATCTTGAAGTTGGCCCCCCTCTCTGCAGCTGGACCCCCACAGCTGAAGACTAACTTTGCTACAGCACCTTCTCTGTGTGGCAACACCATTTACAGGGAGGGACACAGCAATGCTGAGGGATAAAATGAGGGACACGTCACTAAGGGACTGTTGAGAGGTATGGGACAGTCCCCTCTACACATGTGGTCACCCTGCACTGCGGTGCTAGAGATTTTACAAACTGTCACGGGGTTGAAACTAACTTTTTTGGCCACTAGCCATCAGGGATAGTGATTATAAAAATCCACCAACCCAACAGGGGTTTCACTAGCCCAGCACAAAATGACCAGAAAAATTGCCATTGAAATGAATGGTCCCATTGAAATGTATACAGGCCCATTCATTTCAATGGCATTATGTTCTCGATATTTGAGTAGCAACAGCAAATAGTCCTGGCTTAGACCAGGTACCAGGCCAGTAGGAATGGAAATCAGTGTGGGATGTCGCTTCCTGCCAGAAGCTCATGAAGAGGACTGTTACTTTTGCATTAAGATGAGGAAGGAGCAGTCATCAAAATGAAGGGAACTACGACAGCCTCTCGTTTTAGAGGTGGTTTAATTTCTGAGTATGTTTTAGTGGGCGGCAAAAGTAGGAGTGTAATATCCCTTAAGATGGGGTCACCAGCAAGCTCAGTTGATGCCAGCAAGCCCCAGTAAGATGCCCCCTATAGTTTAGGTTGCAAGGGAGGGGTGAACATAGTGACAGGAGCCCCATAAAAATAAAGTGCTTGTCTGTAGTTAAAAAATGTTTTCTCCTTATTGCAGCCTGCCCAGTGAAGGTGGCACAAGCCAGTGTCACATCTAAAGTCCAACTTGCACTGGACAGCTGGTTGTTAGGGACTCAGCATCCCAAATGCCAGGGTGGATACTGAGAGTGGCCAGTAAAGGCCATTGGGGGAGTTTGAATTGATTGCAAAAGACAACAGTCAGGGGACTTCAGGTGCCCAGAAGGAAAAAAACATGAAGAAAGTGCGGCAGAAGGGAGAGGGGACACAGGGAAGTAAATTTAGAGCAAAAGGTAGTACCTGCAGTCCTTCTCTCATCCCTGTGTCAATCTCAGTGGTCCCAGCAGTGTCAGTGGTCAAATAGTAGTGTGCGGTCCCCAGGATCAGCAGTTGGCAGCCGCAGTGTGGGTTCTGTTTAGTCCTATCTTTTGTTTTTTTTTGTAAAGAAAAAGTAAATGCCAGTCCCTTGGTGGTGGCCCCCACAAGTGAGAAAGCATCATTAGATGAACGAGCACCAGGAGAGCCAACTACCCATCAAGGGAAGACATCCCACCTGCCTGCAGCCAGCAGGGCATCCAGTGTACACTTAACCCACCTCCTGTCTCCTCAACTTCTCCCCGGTTTGGGGTGGTAATTCAGTGACAGTGCTATAAAGCAGGCACTGTCCATCTGAACTAAAACTGAAATAAAAAAAAGATGTTTGTTTTCTCACAGCGAATGCAATACAGTAAAGGACGGCCGTGGATGTTAGTGTGGTCTGGGCAAGGGACTGCCAAGGGTGGATCTATTCAAATGTACTTAAAATCGGTTCAGAAAGGGAGCGTATGGTGAGATGGTGGCCTTATTCAAAATTACATAAATTTATTTAACTCACATTCCTAAATGGAGCACAGGGGTGGGCAGCATTCAAATTAAGTAGCTATCAGAGATGGCGCAGAGGGCAGGCAGGCCCTGAATTAGATAGTAAACAGGGTGCTAGAAGGGCAAGGAGAGTAAAGTCCCAGTTATAGCCAAGCTAGTCAGTTGGGCTACTGAATAATCGCTAGCTGTCCCAGAGGTTCTTTAGCCACAAATTATAAAGTCATAGTGCCCCAGGGTGATACAGGTGACTAGTAGCCAAGTTGCCTCCAGTAATCAGGCTAGTGTTATAGGGGATCTCTGGATCAGTTACTCAGGTTACTAGCCCTTTGCTAGAGCTGTGGCAACTATGCTGCTGGGGTGGATAACAGGCTAGTGTTCTGGCAACTATGCTGGTTGTGTGGGTAACTGCCTGGTCCACTCCCTTCTCCTTGCTCCCTGACCGAAACTGATACCCAAGAGCACTTTAAATCAGTAAATTCTACAATTTCACAACACTAGTTTGGCTACTGTTTGCCACTTAGCTATAGCCACCTTTATCACCTTGGACACTCTCACTTTATACTCTGGGTTTTACTTAACCTAACTGGCCCCCAGTGCTTATTTCTGAATACATTTATTTATTTTATTTATTTATTGAAAAGTTTCACCAGGAAAGGCAAACTGAACAAACAAGTTGCTCATCTCCCAGTGCGTCCTGGGGCAGACGGTAGTGGAAAACACAATTATACACAATTAAACAGGTCATACAAGTTGAATAGGAAAATTGTTTAACCAGGAGAGGGACACTAAGCTGAAGCTTGCTTCCAGGTATGATCTGGGAGCACAATGAAGTTAAGTGACTTGCTCAGGGTCACAGAGTATGCAAGTCAGGGCTGTGGGATTCAAACCCTGGTCTCTGGGTTTGCAGCTCAGAGCCTTAAACCACTGCACCATATTGTCTCCTATGAATGCCATACCCATAAACAATATATTAAATACATAGAAACAGAAGAATAAACAATTTAAAAAAAACTTTGGGGCCAGCTAACCCTCATTCACTATTCCAAATGGTAAAATTTCCTATCCTGTTTGCTATTCATATGGGACTGTTATTGTCCCGTATTTTGTGGTTGCCCCCTGCACTATTTAAAAAAACATTGTCCCAAGATCCATAGCAGTTGTGAGCTTTTGTGCGCATGCACTAGACAACCTGACTCACCACAGGACGTTAAAGAGAGCAGGAGAGAAAAAGAAGTGACCTGCTGCTGTGACTTGAGTTGAGCTGCCTTGCCTGCCTGTGGCTCTGTAAGTGAGTTCTCATTGTTGTTTAATTTTTGTAGTCAGTCCATGCACAACTCCAGACCTCCACCCAACCAGATCCAACACCAAAAGTAGGATGAAAATAAATTCAAGGAGCTGCACTTCCAGATGTTGGGCACTGGCTTGCCTTAGAGGAGCCTCTTAAGACTTGGCTTGAGGTTGATTTTTGATCAGACAATCATTGGCAGCCTGGAGGGGAGTCAGTGGGACCATGGAGGTGAGGTCTGTGGATGCCAGTGTCATTGGAGTGGGAGTCGGACTCGGCCGGACAGAGGAGAGAGGAGAGAGGATGGAGCACGAGCCAGAGGACTGATCAGGGCCTGCTTGGGGAAGGAGAGTAACTGCTGTCTTGCTGGCAGCTGCACTGCTGCAGCCTGTGAATGAGTCAGAGGAGTCCTGAATTTTCTTCAGTTCAGACTGAACAACAAGGAACTTTAGGAGTTGACCCAATTGACTGAACAAAAAAAGTAAGTGCTGCTGTTGCACAGCAGCTGATTGGGCTGCTGCCAGGCTGGGGGGTGTTGTGCTGGGTCTGGGTGGGTGCATTCAGATTTTGGAACTTTGGGGCAGTAAGAAGAGACAATCACACAGTACAGCAGCACACAGACGCAGGTGCCTAGTAGTTTCGGGGGGGGGGGATGCCTTGAGCTGAGATAAGAACAAGAAGCTGGTACAGTAACAGTTGTGGCCTGGCATAAAGCCAAGGTGTGGTGATATGGGAGTGAGTGGGGTAGATGGTGGTATCAAAGGACTGTTCCCTCACAAAAGTGGAATACTGACTTTTGTCCTAAAGCAGTAATTAATTTGTCTTTTAAGACTAAGTTTAGTCATTTTTAATCTCCTGTAATCATCAGAAGAATACTGCCTGTAGGAATATTTAATTCTTAGAAGTTCAACTGTAGTTGTTTTTTTAAGAGTAAATTATTACTAAATGGGTATTATACACAGATTTTAGAAGCACACATTATTGAATACTTTTTGAATGATAAATGAAGACTTTTCAATACTTCTGTTTGTTTAATATGCAAGCTTGTTCATTTTTGTTCTGATCATGGGGCATAACCTTTATTATTATGCACTGTAGATACTAGGAGCACACATGGGCTTCATTAGCCTCCTAGCTCCTTCATTACCTTATTATGATCCTTAGTATGATCACTTCTTTTACAATAACTTTTGCTCTATCAAGAATGCTAAGACACTGATACTGCTCTATCAAACTGTAATGCTCTTCAAATGAAGATTACATTCAGCTGAGTAGTTCAAGGATTTAAATTAGCCAATCAAGGCTGGGTACATTACCATGCATTTCAGTTCTACTAAGTAAGAAGACAGATAAAACAACCAGCAACACCAATGAATTTTAGAGAAGGTAAGCAATCATAAAATGTGGGTTTTTACCTAGAAATAATACGATGCGAAAAAAAAGTTGGCAGTGTCCCTTTAAAAGTCTATATTGAACTACATTTCCCAGAAGTCTACTCAGTCAGTGAACTACATTTCCCAGCTCACTTTCTGTCTTTGTCTAGCTTGATGAAACTGCATGAGCATTCTGTGGTCTCCATTTAGGGTTTCCTGTAGCTAAGAATTACATGTTAAGGTAAGTGCTTATGTTTAAAAAGTACATCTTTTTAACTCCCTGAAATGTTAAATACAGTAAGGGAATTATCACTCAGGTTTTTTGTTTTCTAAATGAAATACTGTGCAGGTTTCACTATCAATGTTTTGTTATGAAAACATTTTCTCTGTTGTGAATTCATGTGGCTAAAAACCTTTGAAATACACAGTTTATTTTCAATAAAATCCCTCCTTAAAGTGTCTAGTATGCATTGTGCCTCTAGATTACATGTTATTTGTGGAATTTTTACTGATTTAGTTACTTTAAAGTAGTGTTCGGGGTGGGGGTGGGGGCAGGAATTAACAGCAGGAAGATTTGTATAAATGAGGAAATTCAGAATGCATTTTCTGTTTTCTGTGTGTATCCATTCAGTAATCTATATAACTATTGTGACGCTTGGCCAGCTGGTTATGATTATTCTATAATATTTGTAATAAAAAATATAGTATGTGATTGCCTTACATAAGACAGTCTGGGCTTCTATGGGTAAAAGACTGTCTGGGTGTCTGCCAGGTCTTTTTGCATGTGATGTATAGAGGGTTGAGTCTGACAAAATGGTTCAACAGCTTGATGATGTTACTGAGCTTGAGTAAAAAGGTAAGAATATACCTAAGGTCTCGTATAGACTTAAAAGGGTTCATTTTGGAAGCCTGGCTGGGTGCCCCGGTGAAAGATTGTACCGCAATCCCTGAAGAGGGTACATATCTGAGCCTGTATATTGGGTATGCTAGCATAAGGTTCACAGTTTGAATTCCCCCAGAACTTGAGACTAAAGGTGATTCGGACCCAAAAGCAGACAGGAGGGTTACCCTGTCTGTTACCTGTTCACACTATTGCGCTCTGAGGTTAGCACTGTGGGAGCAGAGGGCCCGACCTGCTGAGTGTGTTTGTGACAGATATGGTTGGCAGTGGTGTCAAAAGATTTGGTAACACAAGCTTTAACTGTTCATTGTGTCAGCTTAATACTGTACAGCTCACTTGCAAAAGAAGGCAGTGATTTATTTTTAAAAAGAAAACAGAACTATATCATTTTGTTTATAGTCAAGTTCCTACCTGTTTTATTTTTTTTTCAAAGTGCAAGTTAGAGTAGCTGTAGTTAGGGAAGAAGATGGCTTCCAGCTACAGTGAGCACACTGCAGACCACCTGAAGCAGTTGTGCAAGGAGAGAGGAGTCCTGCACGAGGGGAGAGCCACCAAGCAGAACCTCATGGATGCTCTGATGGCTGCTGATGCCCAGAGTGTTGAGTCACAATCTGTGACTGTAAAGGACCAAACCATGGGCATGGAGGGGCTAGTGGCCATTGCAGTGTCCAGATCCAGTGGGGAGGACAGCAGGGCCAGTACAAGCAAAGGGCAACAACAGCAGGGGAAGGTCACCAGCATTCTGGAGCCAGAAGCAATCAGGCTGCAGATTGAGTTGTGCAAAAAGGAGCTGGAGTTCCAGAAAGAGGCTGAGTGAGAGAAGCAAGGCACAGAGGAGAAGAGGGAGCAAGAACAGAGAGAGACTGAGCAAGAGAAGCGAGCTGCAAAGGAGAAGAGGGAGTGAGAACAGAGAGAGGCTGAGTGAGAGCAAAGAGCCGCAGAGGAGAAGAGGGAGAGAGAATGGCGAGAAGCGGACCATGAACAGCAAGAGGTTGACTGAGAGCAGTGTGATTGCCAGAGGCAACATGAACTGGAGAAGCTACGAATCTAACTACCAGCACCAAAGCAGGTAAGCGGCTTGGGTTTAACTGGAACTACAGGACTGGGTTACAGATTAAATTCCAAATTGATAGCTGAATTTAAAGAGGGAGAGGATATGGATGCCTTTTTAAATTCCTTTGAAAAAGTCTGTATTTAGGCAAAAATTCCTAGAGGGTCCTGGAGCTTCCAACTATCCCCGCTACTTACCGGGAAAGCTTGGGATGCATTGGGACAAATGGACAATGAGGACAGTAAGGATTACAGCAAACTTAAAGCTGCACTTAAAAAAAAGTTTGATTTTACTGCAGAAGCATACAGAGCTAAATTCTGTAAGCTCAGGAGAAGCCCTGCTATGAGCTACGAGGAGCTAGCGATGAAACAACATCAGCTTTTAAAACATTGGTGGGAAGGAATTGAAGCAAACTCTGTAGATAAAATTGAAAATGCTATTTTGTTAGAACAGTTTTTTGGGCATGCCCAGCACAGCTAAAAACCTGGCTGGAGGACCAAAATCCCAAAACAATGCAAGAGGCTTACTGAAATCTCGGACCGCTGTGCCGAGAACAGACCTGCTGTGAGAGCGAATGGGGTGGGCGTGGCTGCGCAGAAAGAAAAATGCGTGCCTTCAGGGCAGCTAAAACCCTCACTGCCTCCACCAAAACCAGTTAGCCCCAGGTTTCAAAGAAAAGATTTTTCTGAGAAAAGAAATGAATGTTGGTTGTGTAAAGAAACTGGGCATATTGCCAGACAGTGTCCCAAATGGTTGTGTAAAGAAACTGGGAGGGTTAAAAGGCACAGGGGCATCCCTAACGCTGGTCAAAGGGGATCTGGTAGAGCCTGGTCAGCTTATACCCAATAAATTTGTAACTGTACAAGGGTTCATTGGTGAGGAGACAACATTGCCACTGGCTAGTGTTCTCCTAGACTGGGGTGAAACAGGGGGAACTATGCAACAGGTGGCTGTAGCCAAAATGTTAGCAGCTGACGTCATCCTTGACAATAATCTCAAACAGGGGATGGTGTTTGCAGTTACCCATTGCCAAGTGGGACGGGGAAATTGTAGTTGCCAGGACCCTATAGAAGCCATTATAGAAACCACTGGGAGGCTGGTTCCCCAGCCTGTGTCTCCTGATATGGAGACTAATGAAAAGGGGGTAGACATTTTCCCAGTAGCAGCTAACCACACAGCTATGGAGGGTTACTCTGAAGAAGGAGGAGTGACCCATTGTCAGAGGTTTAGGGTTGACAGTGATTCTGAGTGAACTGACGCTAGTGCTAGGAACCCTAGTTTAGAGACTGAAGGGGACCTGCCCATGCCTTGGGAATGTGTAAGGAGTTTGCAGCTGCTCAGAAAAGTGATCCTAGTCTAGAGAAGCTGAGGGCTTGGGTAGACTCTGATGGAGCAGAGGGAGGTGACGGAAAACATAAAGTTCATTGGGAAAATGGACTGATATATACTCAGGTTGTGAAGACAGAGGGAGGGGTGATAGACAGGAAGCTTGTCATTCCCCAGGGGTGCCATGAGCAGTTACTCAAGATTGCATATGATATTCCCTTGTCTGATCATCTGGGAATCACGAGCACTATGCAGCAACTGGTCCAGAATTTCTACTGACCCAACTTCACCCAGCAGGTGAAGGAGTATTGCAGGTCTTGTCACTGGTGACAAAAAAATAGGAAAGGCAGGTAAGAAAACCCAAGCCACCCTAATTCCATTGCCCATAGTGGAGGAGCCACTCCAGAGGGTGTGAATGGATATTGTGGGGCCTTTAAATACCCCCAGCTCCTCTGGGAAGAGGTTCATCCTGACTGTGGTGCAGTCGCCCTAGCCTCACTGAGGACAGACAAAGTGGCAGATTCCTTACTTGGGATTTTCTCACGTGTTGGGTTTCTGCAGGAGGTTATCACCAATTGAGGGGGTTCCTTCATGTCAGACCTGATGAAATGTTTGTGGGAGAAGTGTGATGTGGTGCAGAGATGTACGACACCTTATCACATGCAAGCCAGTTGGCTTCTGGAAAGATTTAATGGTATCCTGAAGTCAGTGCTCCAAGCATTTGCTGAACAGCATGGGAGGGACTGGGAGAAATACCTTCCCCACCTGTAGTTTGCATACAGGGAGGTGCCCCAAGAGTTGACAGGATTTTCCCTCTTCGAGCTCTTATATGGACGCCAGGTATGTGGGCCCCTAGATTTGATCCGGGAGGACTGGGAAGGCAAGCATGCCACCTAGAGCACTCCCATAGTGGATTATACCCTTAGGTTTAGGGAAAGGCTGAAGGAGCTTATGGGGACAGCCCAGAGCAACCTGGCAGCTGCCCAACAGAAACAAAAAGTGTGGTATGACCACAGAGCCAGAGCTCGCTCATACACGGTGGGTCAGAAAGTCATGGTCCTTATTCCGGTCCAGAAAGACAAGCTGCAGGCTGAGTGGGCAGGACCGTACAAAGTAGTTAGAAAGGTAAATGACATGAACTATATCATAGAGTTACCTGACAGAAGATATACAGAAAGAATGTACCATGTCAACATGATGAAGCCATATGCTAATAGGGCTGACATGGTGTTTGCAGTATGTAGTCCTGGGGAGTGGACGGATGAAGGAGACCCCCTTCTGGACTTGCTGAAAGAAAGCAAGTGGGAGTCCTCTGTGGAGGCAGTTAAATTGTCACCCCAGCTGGCCCTGGACAAGATCCAGGAAGTAAGGGAGGTTTTAGCAGACTTTGCTACACTGTTTAGCGCCAAGCCTGGACTAATCCCCTTAGTGACACATGGTGTAGAGACAGGGACACAGACGCCCATATGGCAGATAGCATACTGGGTGTCAGAGACTGTCCAAATGGACATTAGGAGGGAGGTGGAGGAAATGCTAGATTTAGGGGTAATCCAGAGATCCCACAGCCCCTGGGCCTCACCCATAGTCCTTGCACCCAAGCCAGATGGCTCTACTCATTTTTGTGTGGACTATCATGGACTGAATGCAGTCACAAAGTCAGACACCCACCCGATGCCCTGGAGGGATGAACTCCTGGACAAGTTGGGAGGGGCGACATACCTTACGACTATTGACCTGACAAAGGCATATTGGCAGGTAGAGTTAACTGACAGAGCTAGGGAGAGGTCGGCCTTCATCACTCCAATAGGCTTATTTGAATTTAAAGTAATGCCTTTTGGAATGAAGAACACCCTGGCCACTTTCCAAAGGTTGGTGAACAAAGTGTTAAATGGTGCTGAGGAGTTTGCTGTGGCATACCTGGATGACACTGCCATCTTTAGTACCAGCTGGGAGAAACACCTGTACCACCTTAGGGAAGTGCTGGGCAGGATACAGAGGGCCGGGCTCACTGTCAAAACTGAGAAGTGCCAGGTGGCATGGCTGAAGTGGCATACCTAGGGCATGTTGCAGGCCAGGGACAGCTCCATCCTAACCAAGTAAAAATAGAGGTGATCAAGGCATGGCCCAGACCAGAAACACAGAAACAGGTCAGGATTTTTTTTTAGGGACAGCAGGGTACTATAGGAAATCTGTACCCAATTACAGTGCCCTGGCTACTCCCCTATCTGACCTGGTAAAGAAAAAGATGCCTAAGAAAATTCCCTGGGACCCAGCTTGTGAAAAACCCTTTACCAGACTGAAGGAGGCACTGTGCAGTGCTCCTCTATTGACAAGTCCTGACTATAGCATACCCTTTATAGTCCAGACTGATGCCTCAGATGTGGGTATTGGGGCAGTACTGAGTCAGACATCTAACCAAGGGAAAGATCACCCTGTAGTGTGCCTGAGTAAAAAGTTACTTCCCAGGGAGCAGGCTTACTCTACTGTGGAAAAAGACAGTCTTGCCATAGTGTGGGCCCTAAAGAAGTTAGAGCCATACTTACATGTGCAGAATTTTGATGTACAAACTGACCACAACCCCGTGGTTTGGCTGACCCAAATGGGAAAAACTAATGGTAGACTATTAAGATGGAGTCTTGACTTGCAAGGGTAAGACATGACGATCTTACATAGGGCTGGAGCAACCAATCAGAATGCAGATGGCCTGTTGTGTCTATATGAAGAGTGAACTGACTTAGGGAGCTCATCCCATGCAGGGGATAGAGCCCCCAGATTCAGTCTAGGTGGGGAGGATTGTGACGCTTGGCCAGCTGGTTATGATTATTCTATGATATTTGTAATAAAAAAAATATATAGAATGTGATTGTCTCATATAAGACAGCCTGGGCTTTCAGTGAAGCTATAGGATAGGTAAACTGACCAGGAGGTCTCTGTAATATAATTAATTTCCTTGAGAAATTGTATTTTATTGCCTTTTTTATGACCTCATGCTTTGAAGTTGGGAAACTAAAATATACATTTTATTACAGGACAGGACATCATTTAGCTGATTCTTGTTGGCTATATCACACCTAAGTGATGGACTGCAGGGTTGCAAACCTCAAAGGAACTGGGGGATCAAAGACTCATAATTTTGGAAATTAGTTTTTGCTGATGTCACCTTATTTAATATACCTCATAATAGGACTTTGTGTTTGTATTTTTTATATATTCTAAAGGGAGGAGCTAGATGACTCACAGAAGGGGTGTGAAGAGACAGGGTTAAACTAATACTTGTGTCTGAACTGTTTGAGAGATATACCATCTTGGAACTCTAGAGACACAGAGCTCTCTGATTTAACTTTATAGGCACTTACAGAAGTAATACATTAGATAGAAAAGGTCTAAATGTATTGTGATAGGAGTTTATGTTTTGTACTTTTCCCTTATTTTTTTATGTGATTCTGAGCTGTTTGATATATTGTTCTGTGTTTACATTTTTTTTCATATTTTTATCATCTTTTAGTAAAGTACCTTTTATTTTAAAGACTACCTGGATGTCTGCCAGTTCTTTTTGCATGTGACTTATAGAGGGTTAAGTCTGACAAAATGGTTCAACAGCTTGATGGTGTTACTGAGCTTGAGTAAAAAGGTAAGAATATACCTAAGGTCTCTTATAGAGTTAAAAGGGTTCATTATGGAAGCCTGGCTGGGTGCCCCTGCCAAAGGTTGTACTGCAATCCCTGAAGAGGGTACATATCTCAGCCTGTACATTGGGTACGCTAGCATAAGGTCCACAGTTTGAATTCCCCCAGAACTTGAGACTAAAGGTGATTCAGATCCAAAAGCAGACAGGAGGGTTACCCTATCTGTTACCTGTTCATACTATTGCGCTCTAAGGTTGGCACTGTGGGAGCAGAGGGCCTGACTTGCTGAGTGCGCTTGTGACAACTATATTTACAGAGAAGATTACAACTTTTTTTAATTTGAGAAAATCTGGAGTAACCTCCGATAAAGGAAGAATTATTTACTGCAGATATTTGACTGTGCTGTGGGGGAACCGTTTTTTGCATTTAATATTTGTATTCGATTTAAACAGTTGCATGTGTTAATCCATTTTGTAATCTGGGAATCAGTGTACTTTTTTTCCTTTGCTGAAGACTGCATGAATTTATATTTTATATGTTAGTGTCTTACATTTTGTTTTATACTACATTACGAAGTATGGGGTCCATGGTTGCGGAAGGGTGATCTGGGGGTCTAGGTGTAGGGAGGCTGGTCAGGGGGAGGTTCTGCTCTGGACAGAGGGGGGTCCAGCTTTTGGGAAGGGTGTCCCGCTCCAGGGAGGTTGCTTAACCTGGGAAGGAGAGTGGGGCTGGTCTATGGGTGAGAATGAACACAGGAGTCCAGCTGCAGGGAGGGTTGTATGCTGGGGGAGACTAGTCTAGGGCATGAAAGAGTGAGCCAGCAGCAGGGAGGGTGGCTGGTGGTCATGGGGCTAGTTCGAGGTTGGGAGTGAGGTCCAGCTGCAGGGTGGGTGGTTGGATGGTGAGGCTGGTACGAGGCTTCTGGTGGTACTAGCTGTAGGTTGAGTGGTTGGCTGGGGGACTGCTGATCCAGGGGCTTGGAGGGACATGCTTCAGATATGTGGTTTGTTGGAGTGAAGGTTTGGGGTGGTGCTCCAGCTACATGGAGGTTCTATAGTATGTAGTTGGAGGCTGGTCCAGATGTAGGGAGGGTGGCTGGCTGGGGAAGAGGCTGGTCCAGAGCCTGTGTGGTGCACTAGCTCAAGTGAGGTCGCTCATCATGTTAGAGGCTGGGGCTAGAAAGGTTGTCCAGCTGCATGGATGATAGTCTGGTGCCTGGAAGGGTGATCTAGCAGAGAGGAAGGTGGTTGACTCTTTGGTGGGGGGGAGGTTGGGTGAGGCTAAAGATATTAATCAGCCTAGGAGGGATCCAGAGTGGTGAAATTAATTAGAAACTGGTTAACATGTCAGCCCTTCGGCTCAACAGTAACTCTATGGCCTGCGATGCAGGTGACAGGAGTGCAGGAGTGAGCTCACATCAGGAACTCTCTGGGGGGAGGAGGAGGAGGATCAACTGATCTACGAAAGGCTCTCTTCCAGGGAAGGAGGACAGCCAGCTCCACTGTAGTACTGCCAGCTGAGTGACCACAAGTGGCAATGCAGGTGGGAGCAGCTCATGGGTGGGAAGACATTGACTGGTGCTGTGTCACACATCTGTGCATGTGTTTGTGCACCCTTGCCACTTATGTCCTAGGGGATGGAAGAACCTGCGAAAGTATCCTGGCTACATAGGCAGCTCCTCCACATGTTGGATTCATTTTACGGTGGAGCAAGTCCGAGCAGATGCCAGAGTGTTGGTGTTGTGGTAGCTGAACAGAAGGGGGATGACCAGAGATGCAGGTTGGAAAAAAGAGTAGTAGCTGGGGGTTGTGGGGTTAAGGTGTCAGAGGGTGATGGTTAATGGCACTCACTGCAGTGATGGGACAGTAAGCAGCTCAGCTCAGTACTGGGGAAGATCCTCTTCAGTGTCTTCATCAGTGACATTGCAGAAAAACTGGCAGAGAAGGGAATGCCTTTTTGCAGACGATGCCAAAATCTGTAGGGTGGGCACTAAGAAGGGAGTAGACAGCATGCACATGCCTCTTGGAGAAACTCAAAAAGTGGTCAAGACCATGGTAGCTGGGGTTCATTGACAAAGTGCAGAATTGTGCACCTAGGGCATAGGAATCCAGGAGCTGCTTTATAGGGTTTGGGGTGGTGCTGACGATCACTAAGCAGGGGAGACTTTGGGGTTGTTATGATCTTAAAGTTGTTGGGCTATGTGACAATGCAGTGGGCAGGGCTAGGAGGATGTTGGGGCTGCTTTGGGAGGGGTATCTTCAGCAGGAGGTGGGAGGTGGTAGTGTTGCAAGTAATCCCTTATTAGTGAGACCCGATTTAGAGTACTGTGTCCAGTTTTGGAGGCTGCACGTTAGAAAGGCCATAGGGTGGAGGCAGTATAAAGGGCAACTAAAATTGTACATGGGCTCTGTAAAAAGCCCTGTGAGGAGACTGGGATTTCAACATGTAAACCCTGAAAGAGAGGGGACATGATGGAGACCCACAAGTACCTTACAAGGATAAACAGGGTGCGGTGGGGGCTCCTTCAAATAGGAAATAGGACCAGGGGGCATGTGATGAAGCTTGTGGTGGGGGTAAGAGGGATGTGAGGAATTACTACTTTACTGAAAGGGTAGTAGGCACCTGGAACAGACTGACAGCATTATAGTGTTGGAGGACAGGAGTGAAAAACGGTGGAGGGGGGGCTTAAAACATGTGTGGCATATAGACATCGGGGAATATCAGTAAATAAGCAGGTAAGAGGGAGGGCCATAAGATACCATTTAGAGTCTGCAGAGAAGGACTTCACAGGAGTCTCTGGTTGCAGTTGTAGCAGTCTGGAAACCAGAGCAGAAGTGTGACTTAGACTGAGGGCTCATCAGCAGTGGGGTTTGCGGGCATGCAGTTTAAGGAAAAAAATATCTGACAGTTTCTATGTGTTGGGAGGAGAGCTCTGGTGGCAGTTATAGCGAGGTTAGGAAACCAGAGTGGAAGAGTAAGAGCAAGAGCTTATCAGTTTTTGAGGAAACAGTTTAAAAATAAAATGTCTGCCTGTTTTGTATATCGAGAGGTGTGGAGAGGACACAGCAGCAGCATGCAGAGGAGTGTGACAGCTGGAGCGCAGCTTGGAGCAGCCACTTGAACAAAGCTTTGGTAAAAAAGCAAAAAACTAAAACTGTTAAACAGAAACAAATGATCACTGTATGATAGTGGGGAGAATGGGGAGAAATATGATTAAATGGCAGGTGGTGTGGCTGAGGACGCGCAACCTGGAAGAAACAAAACTAAAAGCAAGATACCAGTACATAGTGCCAAATGGCAGAGGTGAGGGATGGGGATGTGTGAGGCAGTCCACTATGTACATTAATCAAGGATGATGTAACAATAACTATATGTATTAATGCAGGATTCTGCATGTATACACATACTGTTATCCATGGACCACCATCCCTGATTGGGGCCCTATGTTGCAGACAGTAATATTTAGGGCACAGGCACTTATCATATAAGCATAAGAGTCAGGATCTGGGTTCTACTGTTCTATTATCATCGTTGCTAATGATTACAATGCTTATGACTGTATCCTTGCTATATAATCATAATACTTTATATATGTAGTACAGTGCCTTATATACAATTATATACTGTTATTACCAGTATTCTACGATTATTGTGTTTTCATAATAATCATTGTGTTTTACTGAAAATCATTATGTACTATTGCACTGAGAAAATACTGCTATTTTGGACACTAGTATAATAACAATCATTAGTTGTGCAAGGCTGCCATCTTTAGGTTTAGTGCAAAGTAATTATTAGATAAAGGTCATCATGACCTGATTGCATACAAAGACAGTTTATTTCCCCTTATCAGTGTTTTTGCTACTTCGGTGCATATTCCCAGGCTAGTACAAATCACATCATATTTGTTCATCCAATTATATATGTTTTTTTGTATCTCTTAATCACATCATGTTTGTTCATCCAATTATATATGTTTTTTGTATCTCTTTTGCTGGTTTCTATAGCAATAATCAAAGTATAAAAATGACTGCATTAGCTTAGAATTCTTAGAGAAGAAAACTGATTCTACCCAGGGTAAGAAATTAGGAAGACTGATTTTCTCTCTCAGTGCTAATTATCTTTTTTCTATCACTGATTGGTAGTAAGTCTGTCTTATATACCAGAAATAAATCATTATCAGACTCTGGAAACCATGTTTGTTGTTTCTCTACTTTGGCAATCCAGACAAGAACCTGCGATAGAGTAAGATTTATTGCTCTACTTACACTGGCGACTGGAGTGCAGGACTGGAGTGTCAGAGTGAGATTCATATTTCAGTTCTTTGATCTCAGATATTCAGCAGTGTGGCATAATTTAGATGCCACTTGGACCTGTCTGTACATACTGTGGTTTTCACTTTGCAAACTTCTTTTGCTTTGGTCTAGAGAGGGGCAACCCCCCAGACCTCTGGTAAACTAAACTCCTTTGTGAGTTACAGCATACCACCTTGGCTCAACTACTTCTAGCAGGAGTCCGGAAACCTGTCTGAAGTCAAAGCCCAGGATTTTTAAAACAGTCTTCCGCTTTTTTTTTCCTCTCTTTACTTTTTTTTGTTGTGTTCTGTCTGTTAACCCTTGTGTGTCCAATGTCTCAACTGTGCACACAATTGACACTAGATGTTTCAAACTACCTCACCTCCCATGGAGGCTGGACTGATTTTGCACTGGATGCAACATCAGCTAATGACTCCTTGCTTGCTATCTCAAACCAATATCTTGAGTCCAAGCAAAAAGAAACCAAATATAACTCTAAGGGTTTGTTACTGGCTGCTCTCCAAACAACTGTTAACTCTCTGCTTACCCGTTGTGCTACTTTTGAGCTGCAAAATGCCCCTCTAAAAAAGGAGGGGGTTTGCAAGCACAAGAGTTCCTGAAAAGGGAACAGAAGTTAATGGAGGAGACACAGTCACTTCATGAACACAATAACAAGCTGTTGCATTGTACTGCTCAAGAAACAGAACTTGAAAATTGCATGTTAAAACAGGATAATGAGAGGCTGAAATGTGACAAAAAACAGTTGTCTTATTTAAATGATATTTTGAGTGACACAAATGCATGTTTGCATGATGATAATGTGCAATTGAAAGAGGAGAATGAAAGGCTGATGAATGAGCTAGACAAAGAGCTTAGGGACAACGTCGAATTGGGCACCGCGTATCGAGTTATACAGCGTGAGGTTAAGAAAGGTATTGAGCAGGGCACTGCAAAAGCTTGTCATAGAAAATGTAAGGCAAAGATGGCGAAACTGCGCCATCAGTGAGACATTCTCGCTGGCCATGTTAAGCCATAAATGGTTTTCAGTACACACCCATTGATATTACATCATCAGGCAATGACTATTCGGATTACGAGGACATTGGCCACCTCATCACATCCAAACCCTCGCCCCACAGGGCGGTGGCATTCACTAACCATCCACAAGATGGCGGCCATGTTGGCACATCGCCCATGTTGCCATGTGACAACCAAAATGGCCACCCCATGAAAACCAAAATGGTTGCTCCCATGACAACCAAAATGGCCTCCCCAATGACAACAAATGTGGCAGCCCCTATGATACGGGAGGCCAGCCACCACCACGAGGCCACGCACTCCCACTGGCTCCCCTCACCAGGGAGGACAGTGCGGAGGTGCGCGGCATTGTGCAGGATGTAATTAATAACCTAGTTACAAACCCCCATGCTGTGTCAAACCCTGACACCCAAACCCTGCACAGTCAAATTGAACGCATGGTTGAGCATGCTGTCAGCCAGGATACTGCATCCCATGCAGTCACTACTGTGGCGGCGGATGCCGCCTTTGCGGTGCTTTAAATTTTGGCCATCCATGAGGCCAGACATCCAACCCACTACAGGTGGCTCATTCTGTTCAACAAATTGCCCAAGGCATTGGAGAAATGGGCACCAATGACAACCTTAGCTGTCATTTAGAGAAGGTACACTCCCTTTGTGAGAAACTTTCTCTCCAACTTGAGTATCAGGTTCAAGTTTTGAGACAAACTATCGAGCCAACCCTCTGAGCCAAGCTCTCAGAGGACATTCACAACTGCAACATGCTTGATTTCAATGATATCTTACAGGCCCTTCTATCGGCCAATTCCCCAGGTATCGTTGGAGCCCGCTTGGCCTACAAGGTTAAGCAAAATGTAAAAGAAAGCCCAATGGCTTATCATCAATGGTTGTGGATCGCCTACCAGGCTGGCAAAGGCCTAGCAGGAGAGATCGCCACTAGAGACCAAACTGAGTACAAGGACTTGTACATCCGAAACATGACTCCGGGTCTCCAGGAAAAAGTTGAACTCAACGTTTACCCACAGACTGACTTTTCAACAGATTCTTACAAAGACGGAGCATGCCTTTCAGGTTTACCTCTGTAATCTCACTTCTGGCAAGAACAAGATGGCCACCACCATCACCTCGATGGCCCAGATGGACCCGGCACAAGTTGCATGGTTGGCTCAGCCCCCATTCACTACACTGTGTAAGGTGGCAACACCAAGCAGGACGCCCCTTCTGACGACCGTCAGGCTCAGGCACAGAAGGGGGGGCAACTGAAATTACAAAAACAATCGCAATAACAACAACCGAAATGGGCAAAACACAAATTCCAATAATAAGTACCGTAATGGACCTACTTATAGGGAATTAAAAGATCAAAATGAGACCCTCCATAAACAGCTGGAGGAGGTCCTTGCCACAACGGATGGCACTGCAGGTCGTTCTGTTGCAGCCCTGTCACCATTCAGCAATACAAATCCTTTCAGGTCTTCAGCCTCGGCAGAGTCAAGTGGCTGAGGAACAAACCCCTTCGCAGCACCGAGTACTGGCCAGACCGGTGCAGTGATTGAGGAACTGCCCATTGAGCAAATGGAAATTGCACCTCTGACATCACAGGTACAGTATTCCTGTTCTGTGATGCCCCAATGGGGAAGGGTCCAACAGGCCCCTACAGGCCGTAAGGCCCAGGGACAGGAAGATGAAGAGGAATCAGACAACTATACAGACTGACAATTACAGGCCCCAGTCTGGATTGTGAGTGACTTGCTTGTTGACACAAATGGACGGCCCTGTGTAAGGGCCATGGTCTGGGGCCGCCAACTCGACATGCTACTAGACACAGGAGCAGCCATGTCAGTTCTCCATGATGAGAATCCAGCCACTTGTGCATGGTCCACCGGCTGGCAGACCAGTGCACAAGGTGTAGATGGTACCAAATTACAAACTTTTTGATCTGTAGCACTACCTGTGCAAGTAGGCCACCTAAAAACTAAATTTGTTTTTGACTTCATGGTATTACGTCACCACCCCAGCATATTGGGAATTGATTTCCTTGTACAGCATGGCTGTGTAGTGGACCTAGCTAACAAGCTATTGCAACAGATCCAGGGCCAATGCCATGCAGTCACCATTCCAGACTCACATGCGGTGGCAGCCATCAAACATAACAACAAGGAGTATGATGTCATGGCTTTGTTCAACAGTCATGACCTGTTTTCTGAACTAGCACCTTTGTTGCAAAACACATTGGTGTGTTTGCCACCAACAAGCATGATTGTGGTAGGATGCACACCACCACTGAGATCACAGGGCCTAACCCTGTGAGGCAGAAGCAGTACCCACTTCCTGCTTAAGCCTTGCCGTCATTGAGAGAGACCATCCAGTCACTGCTGCAACAAGGAGTGATTAGACATTGTGTCTCCACCATCAATTCACCCATTTGGCCTGTTAAAAAGCCAAATGGAGCTTGGAGGCTTACAATTGATTACAGGAAGCTTAATCAAGTCACCCCAGCTGTGCCCCAACTGTGGCATCAGCCCCTGATGTGCTCAAGTTGCTGACCCCCGACAAAAAGTGGTTTTCATCTCTTGACATTTCTAATGGGTTTTGGTCCCTCCCATTAGCCCAGGAAAGCCAATACAAGTTTGCTTTCACCTTTGAAGGCCGCCAGTACACCTGGACATGCTTGCCCCAGGGATTCCATAACAGCCCTTCCCTTTTCCACCTGCACATGATGGATGCCCTGCAGGAGTTCTCTACACCTGACAGTCTTCTGCAGTATGTGGATGATTTGCTTTTGGCAATTTCCACCAAAGAGGAACACCTAATCCTTTTGGATGAACTACTGACTCTCTTCAGGAGAGCAGGCCTCAAGTGCAACTCCTCTAAGGCACAACTGTGTCAGAAGGAGGTCATGTTCCTTGGCCTATGCATTGCAGACCAAGGCAGAAGCCCAGCAACTAAGAAGATCCAGGGCTTTCAAGATCTACCACTTCCTGCAAGCATGGCAACACTCAGGCGCTTTTTAGGTATGGTAAACTACTCCAGGGATTTCATCCCTGACTTTGCCTTGAAGGCTGCTCCCCTATATGAATTGCTAAAAAAGGATGTCCCATGGACATGGGGCCCCACACACACTGAAGCTGTGGCCCAGCTCAAACAGGCCCTAGCCTTAGCCCCAGCATTGGTCAACCCAAATCCAAAATTGCCTTTCCATTTGGAAACTGCCACCTCTAATGTGGCCATGTCTGCAGTGCTGGCACAAAAGTACAATGGGTACTTCAGGCCCATTGCCTATGCATCACATATGCTATCTCCTGTAGAAAGAAAATACAGTCTTTGCAAAAGGACACTGTTGACAACCTTTTGGGCTGTCAGACATTTCCTGTACATCATTGGGTATGCTCCCATCATTTTGCATACCTGCCGCACCCCAACCAATGTTTTGCTTTCAGATAAAGTAAAAGATGGATCAGTTTCTAACACCAGACTCACTCATTGGTTTTTGCTTTTGCAGGATAGAGACACCAAAGTACTGCCTGCCAAAATGCCATCCATCTTGGCCCATGGCCTACTATACACAGGTAAGCCTCATGATTGTGCCCTCCAACCACCTGACCTACCTGACCCAGGGCCCTTCCATCATCATCATCATCATCATCAAATCTTTATTCAGGCGAGCATCATTGAGCAAGGCTCATTTACAAGATGGACCTGATAAGGTCAAGGTTCAACAGTTGATACACAACAGATACATCAATACACTTATATAAAAAAGTTATACATACAGGGGAAAAAAACATTTATAAACACAGTGATGTACAGTAAAATTCACATAATAAAATGGGTTATAGGAAAGTTAAAACTAATATTTACAGTATATACAGTGTATACATATCCCAGTGGAGGGGCCATGGCAAGCACACAGGATAATGTAATACTAGGATGGTGGAAGGTATTACTGGGTGCAATAAGATAGGGTGTCTGCCTGGGAGGGAGAACTGAAGAACAAAGATTATGCCATATATGGTGAATTTTTGGGAAGGAGATTGTGAGATGACAAAGCTAGCTCTATCGGTAGCAATTGCATTTCACTGTGAAGAAAACTGTACAACGCTGTTTAAAGGATGCAATTGGAATAATATTGGACAGTTTTAGGGATTTTTGTAGGGTGTTCCATGCTATAGCTAGAGAATAGCTGATTGCTGCCCTCCCTAGCCGGGTGTTGAATTTGGGCAATTTGAACAGAATGATGTTGTTGCTTCTTAGGGCATAGGAGCTAGGAATGGTCTGGGTGAAGCAGTCCAGAATATAGTTTGGTAGTTTTTTTGATAGTGCTCTGTAAATCCATAAAGCTGCATTTCTGTTCCTTCTGAGGTGTAGGGAAACCCATCCAACTGCAGCATAAAGAGAGCAATGATGGGTATTAGATGGCAGATCTGTTATGAATCTTATTGCTCTATGGTATAAGGTATCCAACTTGTGTAGGTAGGAGATGGGGCAGTGACTATAAATGAAGTCTGCATAGTCAACAACTGAGAGAAAAATGGCCTGGACTAATCTCATCTTTGAATCTCTGTTTAGGAAGGGTTTTAATGTATAGAAAAGGCCAAGCCTTTGGAGAAGCTTTTTTAGCAGTTCTTTTAAATGATGAGTGAAGTCGAGTCTGCTGTCAATCCACACACCTAGGTATTTGAATTTTTCTACATACTCCAGATTTTCTCCAAGTATAGTGCATAGCTGGGGGAAAATGATTGAAGAGAAGGTGCTAGTGGAGCTTTGATTTCTGAACATCATTGCTTTAGTTTTCTTTGCATTTAACAGAAGCTTTTTCTCAAGTAGCTGATATTGTAACAAGGAGAATTCTGTTTGTAGGATTTCACAGGCAGCTGCAGAAGAAGGGTTGCTGACATACAAAACAGTGTCATCAGCAAAGAGGTGTACAGAGGATTTGGTGAGGGTTGAATCAATATTATTTATATAGATGGCAAAAAGGATAGGACCCAGGATAGAACCTTGGGGGACTCCTCTTAACAGTGGTTTTAATGGGGATAGATCACCTTCAGCTTTCACCTGCTGTGACCTACCAGTAAGATAACACCTGAACCACTTAAGGGAGGGTGGATCTAGGCCAATGGAGTGCAAGGATGATAGTAGAAGCTCATGGTCCACAGTGTCGAATGCTTTGCTCAGGTCAAGAAATGCTGCACAGACATTATTCTTTTTATCTAATTCAGTCTGCCAGTCATTTGTGACCTTGGCTAGTGCAGTGATAGTACTATGCTTGGCCCTGAATCCAGATTGAGCTGGATTCAGGAGGTTAGCCTCGACAAGATATTCCCTTAACTGGGTACTCACTAATTTCTCCAGCATCTTGGATAGCAATGGTAGAATGGAAATGGGCCTGTAATTATTAAGGTCCATAGGGTCCCCTGATTGTAGAAGGGGAACCACTTGGGCTGTCTTCCACAGTGTGGGAATAGAACCAGAGTTTAAAGATAGGTTAAAGAGATGTATTAGGGGGACTGCAAGTACATGGGATGCAATCTTTAGAAAGTAGGGGTCCAGAGAGTCTACCCCTGCACTTTTTCTGATATCCAGCTGCCATAGTAGGTCCTCTACTTGCTTCAACAGTACAGATTTGAAGCTGAAGGAATCAGCTCTCTGAGCACCAGTGTACTGGAAGCTTAATTGTTCCCACAGCAAGTTAGCTGGAGAGGTGTCAAAGGCAAGGCCAGCCGTTGTGAAGTGGTTATTGAAGGTGTCCAGAATTTCCATTTTGCCAGTGATAGGGCCATAACTGTTGTGTAATTGAGTTGGTAGGGAGGTGCTAGAATCCTGCCCAATCATACCCTTGATGGTACCCCAAAACCTAGCAGGATTATGATAGGAGGAGTCGAGCTCAGCCAAGTAGAAGGCAGCCTTTGCATCTCTAACCTTCTTGGTGCATCTATTCCTGGCTTTCCTAAAGATCATCCAGTCATTTGCATTCTTTTTTTTTCTTGCCATTTTCCAGAGTTTGTCTCTCTCCAGCAGTGCAGCTTTGAGGTCAGCTGAAAACCAACAACAGGATTTGTTTTTTATTCGGATACTAGAGATTGGGGTATGGATGTTAAGGGCACTTATTATAATGCTATTCAGCACCTGCTGTGCTGTTTCCACAGAATGGGCAAGATAAAACTCTTGCCAGCTTGGAGAGTGAGCTAGATCATGCAAATATCCTTCAATATTGATGTTTTTCTTGGATCTTCTCATGAGGAATTTTGCAGGGGTTGTTGTTTTGCTGGAAGATCTCACCCCTGCGATGGGGCAGTGATCACTTATATTGCAGAGAAGCACTCCAGCATGTGTGAATAGATGGGGTTTATTCACTAGCATGATATCAAGTAGTGTGCTGCTACTATTCCTTGCATTAATTCTTGTTGGCTCATTAATTAGTTGTGTGAACCCATATGTATCACAGAATGATACCAGAGGTGCAGCTGCCTGGGTAAGCCAGTTGAAATTCAGGTCACCTAGAATAATGACTTCTTCAGTGCTGGGCTTGAGCAGATTCCCCAGGTGGGATAAGAGCTTGAGGTCAGCAGAGGGGTCTGTAGCATCCAACTAGCTGAAAAGCTGCTGTATTGGGAGAGAGACTTTAGGGATAGGCATTCAAATTCCTTGGGCATAGAGGTTGCAGCAATACAGGATACAGGTATCGGTTTTGCATATATAGCTACTCCACACACGCCCTTGTTTGGCGATCCGCTCTGAATAGCTGATAGTTGGGGAGTTAACATCCCTGTCTGCTGTGGTGGGTTTGAGCCATGTCTCAGATACCACGAGAAAGTCTGCAAGGTATGGGCAACCCAGGCTTGTATCAGTGTAAGTTTTTCAATAGACTGCATACATTAATATGCAAAAACTGAGGCCTTTAATTGAGGTTAGGTCTGCTGGGAGGTAATACATTCAGGGGTCAAGGGTTGATTTCACATTACCAATACAGAGCAATAGAAAGAGCAGGAGTTTCATGAGGGCTGCCAGAGATAGGGAGAGGGGGCTGTCTTTGGTCCTCCTTCTCTTATTCTGTTGCCACTCTTTTGGGGTGCTCCATGTGGGGTTATGGAATTGTGTCGAGACACCAAGTAGCAGTTTGGTGGTCAGGCGTAGGGGGAATCTGTATATCCAGTAGTGGAGCCTTGATTGAAATACATGTATGGTGGTTTGCATCTCTTTTTGGGGGTCACCCCACTGTAATCGATGCAGCAATGGTAAGGCATATGTGAGGGTTTGAACGTCAAACAATGGGGATGATTCAGAGAGACTGGGCGGATGAATCACCATAGTTTGTGTGATAGGGACATCTTCTTTGGGGAACCCCATGGCTGACAGTGAAAGAATATCAAGTAAACTCCCCATTGTGAGAGAGATATTGTTAGTTGGCTACTGGGAGAGTAGTGAAGTTGCTGATTAGTTGGATCAGCAAGCCGGTGGAACAGTTTATTGGTTTAGGGTAATGCTGAGGCGGGGAAGAGGTTTGACGGGAAGATGCCTATAAAGTAACACACAAGAGGGGAAGGGTGGGTGGGCAAAATTTTGCGGCTTTCCCGAGTCCTCCCTTGCTGTCCCTCCCGGCCTCGTTGTTCCCTGGGTCGGCTAGGTTTCCGCCGACTGCCCGCTGGCGGAGCGAAGCCCCGACGCTTCAGGCTGGGTGTTGTGGGGTAGGGGTGGCAGTCTGGAGAGAGACAGAGGAAGGTGCACTAAGTTAAATAGAGGCAGAACAAGTGTTCCTGCTCATCACAGTGCCTAAATCTGCACAACAAAAGCCTGTGGGGGGGGCTGTGGTGCCTCAGTGTCTGGTCCACCTTACAAATGCAAAAAGGATTTGTAATCACAGCAAAAACAGTAAATCAACAGTTTCCACTTGCAATTACCTTAGCAGAAAACAGCACTTTTAGGTATTTTACACAATTTAAGGAAGGAAAAGTGGCGCCTCAGCGTCTGGCCCACTTCGGTTACCAAGGATTTGGAATTACAGCAAAAAATACAACAAATCAACAGATTCCCTTTACAGTTGCAGCAATAAGAAGACAGCTCTTTTTGGGAGATTTTTACAAGAATACAAGGAAGAAATTCCCAAGTCCCAGACAGATTTCGGTAAAGCAGGCTCAGTCAATATAAGTCAATGGGGCAGGAGAGCCATTCGGCTGCTGTGCCTAGAGGAGCGCTCGCTTACCGATTGGCTGCGGCTTTCCCGAGTCCTCCCTCGCTGTCCCTCCCGGCCTCGTGGTTCCCTGGGTCAGCTACGTTTCCACCGACCGCCTGCTGGCAGAGCGAAGCCCCAGCGCTTCAGGCTGGGTGTTGTGGGCAGGGGTGGCAGTCGATTGGCTGCAGCTTTCCCCGAGTCCTCCCTCACTGTCCCTCCCGGCCTCATGGTTCCCTGGGTCAGCTAGGTTTCCACCGACCGCCCGCTGGCAGAGCGAAGCCCCGGAGCTTCAGGTTGGGTGTTGTGGGGAAGGGGTGGCAGTCGATTGGCTGTGGCTTTCCTGAGTCCTCCCTCACTGTCCCTCCTGGCCTTGTGGTTCCCTGGGTCGGCTAGGTTTCCGACGACTGCCCGCTGGCGGAGCGAAGCCCCGGCGCTTCAGGCTGGGTGTTGTGGGGCAGGGGTGCCAGCAACACCTGAAGTCCTGGAGGACAAAACAATGTTCCACATCTTTACAGATGGCTCTGCATCCTATCTGGATGGAGAACAGGTAGCAGGCTTTGGAGTGCTCATACTGGATCGAGAGGGTGATTACAGACACATTTCTAGGAAATGCACTGTTCTCTCCTCCCAGTATGCAGAACTCGCAGCTGTGGACTGTGCCTTAGAGATTATACCCCATGGTGACACAGATGCAATCATCTTTGCAGACTCCAATTGGGTATGCTCATCCCTAACTGAATTCTTTCCATTCTGGCAAAAGAATAATTTTACCTCATCCGATGGTACCCCTGTTAAATATAGGGAACTGTTTATGTACCTACACACCCTCACCCAAATGTTCACACAGAAGCTATGCATACAAAAGGTTAAGCCTCACTGTAAATCTGACCCTTACCATCAGCACAACGAGTGAGCAGAGCTGCTTGCCAAAGCAGGCGCTTAAGGGGGGGGGGAGACATGGGAAATGACTCACCCACAGGGTATAGCAGCTATTGTAATGTCTATAATTGCTGCCGCCAAAAAATCAGTACCAGAACTCCCACTGGATCTTTCTGCTGCTCAGAAAGCAGATGCAGAGATCAGAGATGTGTTCAAATTCCTGGACAAAGGAACTGAACAGGCACTGCCTGTAGGCAGTCCATACAAGAGACACTCAGACAACTTACACTTGTCTGGTGATCAAAGGCTCATCTGGTATCACAAAGAAGATACAGGTGACAAACTGTGGGTGGCACCACACTCACTGCAAACTGAATTTATTCATATGGTTCATTACACTCCCACTGGTGGACACCAGGAGATGGAAAACACCCTCCAGATACTCAAAACAGTTGTCTGGTGGCCTGGCATGGCCAAAGACGTGGAACACTGTGTTGACAACTGCATAGTGTGTGCCCAGAACAATCTCATTCCTGCAAAGAAAAATGCAAGATTGCTACCCCAAAGGCAATCAGGACCATGGAATGCAATTCAAATTGATTTCATTGGCCCTCTTACTAATTTTAGTAAGAACAACAAGTATGCCCTTGTTGTCATGGACTTGTTCTCTAAGTGGGTAGAAGCATTTCCCACTAAGAACAACACTGCAAAGACTACTGCCAAAATCCTGGTGGATCAGCTATTCTTCAGGTGGGGTTTACCCCTCAAGGTAGACTCAGATCAGGGTTCCAGTTTTACAACTGAACTGATGCAACAAACACTCCAACTTCTTGGAATTGATCAAAAATTCCACATCCCCTACCATCCTCAATCCTCAGACCAGGTAGAAAGAGCAGACAGATGCATCAAACAGATGTTATCTAAATTCATTGATGATAATCCCAAAGATTGGGATTCCCTTTTGCCACTACTGCTCATGGCAATTAGGGCCACACCTGCAGCCACTACTCAGTGTACCCCTTATGAGGTTATGACTGGTAGGTAGAGCAATGAGACTACCTGAACACCTGTTGGTTGATCTACACACCCCCCACTGCAGATAGAGTATCCATAGACAAGTACGTGGAAAAGCTTCATGACGACATCATGAAGACACATTTGTTTGCTGCAAAGCAAATTGGCAAAGCCCAGCAGCAAACATGTTAAATAAGTTGACTGGCAAGTTGGAGATCAAGTCATGCTTCTACAATACAGACAACCCCCTCACTCATTTGCCAGTAAATTGGAAGGTCCTTAACCCATTGTAAACAAGCTCAGCCCTGCTGTGTATCAAGTCAGAGTACAACAGCAAAAGCAGAAAAAGACTGCTGACAAGTGGTTCCATACTAACCAACTCAAACTATATAAAGGTGATTAAACTTACTTTTCCTAACCCCATAGGGCAGAATAGTACTTTCAAACTAATTAACCCTTTCTGTTTCTTTCAGATATCGGCAAGATGGCTATCTTGCACATCCTTCTCCTGCTGGGTGGATTTCTACCTCTAACAGTTTTTGCTCCCCCATTTCTACCAAAACAACTGGATCTTCTGGCACAATTGCCTGGAAATTCTGATTTGAGTGTTAAAATTACAATTCCTAACAAAAATGTTAAAGTTACTCAAGGAAAAGATGCTTTATTAGATGCGGTTGTTGTTGCTCCAGATAAATCCTCCCTTACTATCCAATAGGATACTAATGCAGTGGGCTACAAAATTCCTGTAGCACGCCTAGCCAAGGGTACATTCCATGGCTGACCTAACACTGACATATCACAGAATGGTACACTCTCTATTAGAAAGGCTTCCCCAAGACACACTGGTCAATATAACCTTACTGCACTTATTGACTCTGCCTTCTGTGAGCAACTCCCTTCATCAGTGGCACAAGATTTTTGTTCTCAAAATTATGCTGCTTCTTCATCTCTCTATCTGTCTGTCATTCTACCCAGCCAGGAAGAATTTCTTGCCTGCCCTCGTCTCGATGAGGGACCTCCTAGTGGTCTGGCCGCCATTTCACTCCCAGGTGCCTTTATTAACAATGTGCATGTCCCAGTTATTTTCAATTTATTACATTGGAATATGGCTGAATTTGGTTTATGTCAAGATACTAATACTTTTAAGTTTCACAGTATGATGCTTACTGATATTGTTGCTGCTTACCAAACACGCACTAATGATCCCATTGGTGGGCCCCACACCATGGATCATGTAGGTGTTTTCAGACCTGCCCGTAAATACCACAAACCTAGGAAAACACGTACCCAGCAAGATGCAGCCTCAGCTGGTGCTGCTGGTACTGCCTCTGTTATTAATGGAGTTGCCGGCACTGTTACTGGCCTTTTTGGTTCAGGAATGTCTATTTGAAATAGAGCTGATATTGCTTCCATTAAAGCACAAACACTAAAATTTCAACAAACACTTGACAATGATGTTATGACCCCTATCTAAGGTGTCAATACTGTAAGTGAAGAAGAAAGATATACTATATACAATATGCAAGAGATTGCTCAAGGGTTCAATGAAACAAGAAACAAACTTAATGATCTTATTTTTCTGAACAACCGTGAGACAGACAAGCACTGGGCATGACATTTTATGTTCTACTTATGGCTCTTATGTTATTTCTGCTGTTAACAGTCTCTTCAGGGACTTGGAATCAGACAAAATTCCAGATCGCATTCATGATCTCAAATTGGGTAAATGGTATTGCCCCCACTGTACAGGTACAGGTTGTAGTTCTATGTGTTTGGAAAATACTCTCAATATTTCAATGTCATCTGTCTGTAACATTGGTTATGTTTCCAGGTTTCCCAACCAAGCCCCTTGCTACAAAACCCAGACATGTTCTATCAGGGACAACATGTTCATAACCTTTACAGGGTCACTTCCATGTTTTGATCCAGCTACATCTGTCTTTGATACACTTGTTAAAATATATTCTCTTGGACATCTTGAAAATGACATTTTTCATGAAAGAACTGAACTTCCAGCTATGTTGGTGTTTCATCCTGTGCTCCAAGCTTGGACTTCTCCTTACATGAACTGTTGCACCAAGAAAGGATATTACTTCTTGTGCCGCTGTGATGTCTTTGACATTATAAAACCCATATGTGACTGCTCTCCAGAACATCTTGACTGGGCCTTGACTTTGGGTGACGATCTGCCGAGTAATCTTACTGATGTTGATCCAGATGACAACATCCCTCCTGCTGCATCTTCAGCGTTCAACGCTGAAACAGCGCCATCTCGAAGCTATCTTGAAGAGATACATCGCTTCACTACCCGGCTCACTAATTCTATGTTTTCTTGTCCAGTCCGCCTGCAACATTGGAGAGTTCCCAACCTCGGAGTCACTTATACTGCCGAAGGGCAGTATTGTATTGTTACAAATTACAAAACATTCTCCTATGGTCTATGCACTTGCAATATTCATAAAACTAACTTCTGTTTTACTCCACAGCAGAAAACGGTTATTGGTCACACTGTTATTATGCCTGTTCCTCTCCCTGAACTTGACGTTATAGATACTGATCCCCAATATTGGCTTGCCTTGTCTCAATATTTGCCTATTTTTAACATGCACATTGATCCCTTGACAATCACTTTGAGATCTCTTTAAGCTAGAAAAGATGATCATTTAATCTACATTAGTAACAATGTATCTAAAGTGAATAATATTCTAAATGATCTTATTCATGATGTTGATTTAAGCTTAACTGTAGGTAATTACTGGGTTGAATTATCTTTTAAGGTTTTTGTTATTGTTCAAGCCTTTTTGATTGTTTTTCTGATTTTAAATCTTTGCTGTCTGCGACGCACCCTCAAACAGCATCATGAACAACTCAAGTTCCTTTACAAGGCTCATGCGTCGGGCTTGTAAATGACTTTTTAGCTCCATCCCTACATACCTACTTGGGATTGATGCCCCTTCTGAGGTATCAAGGGGGGGGATGTTATCCATGGACCACCATCCCTGATTGGGGCCTTATGTCGCAGACAGTAATATTTAGGGCACAGGCACTTATCATAAGCATAAGAGTCAGGATCTGGGTTCTACTGTTCTATTATCATTGTTGCTATTGATTACAATGCTTATGACTGTATCCTTGCTAAATAATCACAATACTTTATATATGTAGTACAGTGCCTTATATACAATTATATACTGTTATTACCAATATTCTACGATTATTGTGTTTTCATAAGAATCATTGTGTTTTACTGAAAATCATTATGTACTATTGCACTGAGAAAACTGCTGTTTTGGACACTTGTATAATTACTCAATGGACTACAGGACCCGAGGCAGCATGGTTTCACCAGGGGGAGGTCATGTCAGACCAACCTCGTTGAATTTTTTGACTGGGTGACTAGGGAGGTAGATCAGAGGAGGACAGTGGACATGGCCTATCTGGACTTCAGCAAGGCCTTTGACACTGTGCCACATAGAAGACTATTACACAAACTTGGGAATATGGGTGTGGGCAGGACAGTAGTGTGGTGGGTAGGTAACTGGCTGGGTGTCAGGACACAGAGGGTGGTGGTAAATGGCTGTCACTCCACAGAGGGAAGCGTGACCAGTGGGGTACCACAGGGATCAGTGCTGGGACCAGTCCTATTCAACATCTTCCTCAGTGACATTGCACAGGACCTAGAAGGCAGAATTTCACTGTTCACTGAGGACACAAAGCTCTGTAACAGAGTAGACACACCAGAGGGTGTAGACAGAATGAGAAGGGACCTGCAGAAACTTGAAGAATGGTCAGAGGTTTGGCAGTTGAAATTCAATGCAAAGAAGTGCAAGATAATGCATATGGGGCACAAAAACCCTGGCACAATATATCAGTTGGGGGTGAGGATATAGCATGCACCAAGCAGGAAAGAGATCTTGGGGTTATCATCTCTGATGACCTCAAGGTAGGGAAACAGTGTGACAAGGCAGCAGGTAAAGCAAATAGGATAGGCAGGGGCATCACCAGCAGGAAAAGGGAGGTCATAATTCCACTATACAAGACACTAGTGAGGCCCCACCTGGAGTACAGTGTACAGTTCTGGAGACCTTGCCTACGTAAGGACATAGACAGGGTAGAGAGGTTCAGAGCAGTGGCGAAATCACCCTTCAGGCCCGAATAACGCCATGACAGTGACATCATTCATGAGAAGGGGTCCCAAAAAATTGGTGCAAAAATTCCAAAAAATGCCTGAGATATGCAATAAAGTTGAAAACCCCCTATCTAGCCCATTAAACAGCTTACGCATTTCCTCAGTTCGCGGTTGGCTTTGAAGAGTTCAGACATGTTCCCAGTCCAGCGATGATCATCACGCTGAGCTCGGAAGATAAGTATGGGAGTGAGGGATGTGGGGAGGCGAGGGTGCGCAGTGGGTGGAGTGCGGGTTGGGGAGGGGCTGGGAGACTATGTGGGACCGTTTTTTGCTTTTCAGATTGAAAAAAAAAAGGCAGCAGGACATTTGCCATGCTGGGGTGGGCACAGCGTGGCACAAAGCACTTTGGGGCGTTTGGGGGGCGTGGAGCCGAAGCGAGTTGGGCACCCCGTCGGCAGAGGACCAGGACGTTTTCCACACTGGGTGGGCTCTGGTGGCACCAAAAGCTTTGGGGGGCCTTTGGGGACATGGAGCCGATGGAGGATTGGGCACCCTAATCGCAGAGGACCTAGGACGCTTGCCATGCTGGGGTGGGCTCCCAGCTTGGCACCAAAGCTTTGGAGGGGGGTGTGAGGTCTACCAGCGCTCTGTATGACAGCTGTGGTTTTCTTTGAAGCGGAGACCACTGCTGTCATACACAGCTCCCGCACCCATTGGTGCAGGACCACCACGCCTGCTCAACGGAGCAGTGGATTGAACGGGAGAGGCACGCCTCCAAAGTGTGCTACTCTCCCAAAACGTTCCTTGTGCATGCGCGCAAGCGAACGTAAAAATGACAGCATATTTGTTCATCCAATTATATGTTTTTTGTATCTCTTTTGCTGGTTTCTATAGCAATAATCAAAGTATAAAAATGACTGTATTAGCTTAGAATTCTTAAAGAAGAAAACTGATTCTACCCAGGGTAAGAAATTAGGAGGACTGATTATCTATCTCAGTGCTAATTATCTTTATTTTTATCACAGATTGGTAGTAAGTCTGTTTTACATACCAGAAACAAATCATTATCAGACTCTGGAAACCACATGTTTGTTGTTTCTCTACTTTGGTAATCCAGATAAGAACCTGCGATAGAGTAAGATTTATTGCTCTACTTACAATACTCAGATAAACAGATTTATCACACTCCATTTATGCCCACCCCTATTGCATAAATTTACTTATATATAAATAGCCCAATATGGCTCTTTCTGTTTACTGCTCAATGTTTTTAATTATCAGCTCTCTGTCACCTTATGCTGTTCTTTTTCTCCCCCAAATCCTTTTGTTAGCCCCTGGTACTTTGATGTTAGCTGCTGTGCAACTCTACTGTATGCAGTGCTTGATGCTTTCATGTTCCCCTCAGGGAGCCTACTGACTTCCCCTGCTTGCCTCCCACCCACAGCTACTTTTAAGTCTATTTCAGGCACTGGCCTTCAGCTGCACTGTGGATTTTCCTTTGTGGCCCCTATCCTGTGCCTTTGTTCTCCCAGTCTCTTTCTACCAGGTCTCTCAGGGCACCTACAGTCTGCCACCATGCAGCTTAGCTAAAGGTTCCTGCCACCTACTGCTGGCTGCCCACCCTCCAGACCCTCTTAACCTGGCCTTGGGGGCTCTTCACATAGCCACTTTGTGGCTGATGGGTAAAGGGAGACATATTTGCTATATCCTCCTCCCCCTTCCAAAAATCATCTTCTTTCCCACACACATGGAGCAGGCTACAGCCTGAACTCTGTGGGCTGAATCATAGAAACATAGGCCTTGATGGCAGATAAGGACTGCTTGGCCCACCCAGTCTGCCCATTTCCTTACCTAGTGGATAAGCTGCAGATCCTAATTATCCAAGAGGTGACTTCCTCCTACCCATCAATAGAACTGCCTTATGTCTGTCCCATGCGTTCTTGAAGTCTCCCACTATTTGTGGCCCCATAACCTCCTCAGGAAGGCCATTCCATGCAACCACCACCCTCTCTGTGAAAAAATACTTCCTCATATTGCCTCTGAGCCGTCCCCCTCTATCTTCAAATTGTGCCCCCTTATTCTTGCACATCTCTTTTTCTGAAAGATGCTACTCTCTTAGACTTTGTTGATTCCCTTGAGGTACTTGAAATTTTATATCCTGTCCCCCACTTCCTTAAGGGTGTACATATTCAGCTCATCTCTCTTTGTATGGCTTCTGGTGCAGACGCTTCTCTATTTTAGTTGCCCTCCTCTGGGCTGGCAGTTGAAAGAGCCTGCCATAACTGTCACTGTAGTTCAGTAGCACTAAACTGGCTACATAGCAACAGCTACAGCATTTCTGGTCAGCAGTTTTCTGAACAGCCTCCTGCCTTTTACATACAATGTGGGCCCAAGGACACTCCCCTTCCCCAACTAGATGCCAGGGAAAGATAATAAAAAAAATTGCCACTGTTCACGACGGAGTTGGCCCATTACACCACCAGAGATATATCTTTTAAACCACTGGCCTCCTGGCACAATTCAAGACCCCTGAACCACCAGTGTCCCTTTTTTAAAATAATATAGGGGCCACTAGCCCAAAAGCATCCCCACCTGCCCATCTGGACTACTTCTTTAATTTATTGGCTACCTGCAGGTCACCTAGGGGTGCTAAGGGGAGTTTTGTTGAGCCCCAAATATCACTTTAATCTCTGTTCTTAGCTGTCTGCATTTTTTTCTATCTAGTTTCCTTACTTTGACCTAGTGTGTCTTTTCCTCTAAAACTCCCCTTACTTTACTCCTGTGCTATACTGTACCATTTTTGTATCTCTCTACTCTCGCTACTATAACTTCCCCATGCTGATCTATTTTTCCCCTTTATTTCTACAGGTCTGGCCAAACTGTATACCAATCAGATAAGTATCTTTGTTTAATTCTAACACCCCAATCTCTCCTCTAGCACCTCTGACCCTTTGTGTCCCCTCAACCTTTTCTGTTCTTCCCTTTCAGGTCCTACCCGAATACCCCGAACCAAGGACACCCCAACTCTGGACTCCCAGACTCTGATGGAGTAGGCAAGTCCTAATTATTTAACTGCCTTAGAATCATAGAAATCTGGTGGCAGAAAAGGACCATTTTGGCCAATCGAGTCTGCCCCTTACCCCCCCTCCCCACTCATCTCCTTTGTCAAGAGAACCCCCACACTGTCCACTGGTCAGCTCCTGGTGTCTGTCCCATGCCCCCTTGAATCCTTTCACCATTTTTGCACCCACCACCTCTTTCAGTAGTCTGTAGTCTGTGACGTAATGCCCCCTCACATTGCCTCTAAACATTCCTTCTTCTAATCTTAGATTATGATCCCTAGTTCTAGCACTTGTTTTCCTTGCAAATAAGCTTCCCACTCTCACCTTACTAGTCTCCAGCGGGTACAGATCCGATTCACTCCACCTCTTCCCATAGGGCTTCCTATGCATAGTGTGCACCATCTTGGTTGCCCCCCTCTGAACCCTTTCAATCCTGTCTTATGTCCTTGCATAGGTGAGGCCTGCAGAACTAAACCCCATACTCCAGGTGAGGCCTCACCAGGGGTTTATAAAGGAGCATCAGCACCTCCCTCTTTCTGTTTTATACTCCTCCCTAGGCACACCAGCATTCTATTCACTTTACCCACCACCGTGCTGCATTGGTTCCTTGCCTTAAGGTTATCTGAAATTATAATCCCCAAATCTCTCTCCTGCTCAGTTTCCTTACCCCACCCCCAGTGTGTAAATGGTTTGCGGGTTATTACACCCATGTGCATTACTGTACACTTTTTGGCATTGAATTTCAGCTGCCAAGTTTCCAGCCACCTATCTAGAATCTTTAGGCCCTCCCTCATTGCCTCCACCTCCCCCCCAGGGTGTCCACCTTATTGCAGATCTTCGTATCCTCTACAAATAGGCACACCTTCCCCTGCAGTCCCTCTGCAATATCATTGCTATAGATATTAAAAAAGGATGTGTCCCAGCACCAACCCATGGGGTACACCATTCCCACCCTGGAATGCACCCCATTTACCATCACCACCCTCTGGCTTCGGTCCTTCAACCAGTTCTCCACCCACCTTGTTATTTTCTGTCCCACCCCAAAGCCTTCCAGCTCATTTACCAGCGTTCGGTGCGGCAAGGTGTCAAAGGCCTTGCTGAAATCCAGGTAGGCCACATCTCACACTCCCAATCCACCTTCCTGGTTACCCAGTCAAAAAACTCAATTAGGTTTGTGTGGCGCAACCTCTCTCCCATAAAACCAAGCTGCCTTGAGTCCTGGAGGCAGTATAACACAGTTGGTTAAGGCTCTGAGCTGCAGATCTGGAGACCTGGGTTTGAATCCAACAGCCGCCTAGGTGCATATTGTGTGATTCTGAGCAAGTCACTTAACTTCCTTATGCTCCCAGGTTGCATCTGGAAACAAGTTTCAGCTTAGTGTGCTACTCCTGGTTAAACAATGTTCCCTTCCTCCCTTCCCCAGTAGACCATTGACAACCAGGTATTCCACTAGTCTTTCCTTCAGTAGTATTTCCACGACTTTTCCCATAGCTGAGGTCAAGCTGACCAGTATGTAGTTCCTGCATCCTCCCTGTTAAAACTTTTGTATAGAGGGACCACATCAGCCCTCCTCCAATCCCTGGGCATGGCAGTTGTTTACAATGACAGGTTGAACAGTGTAGTTAGAGGCCCTGCTAACACCTCCCTTAGCTCCCTGTCCAGGGGTGCACCCTATCTAGCCCCATAGCCTTATTGCTGCCAGTTCCATGAGGATCCTTTCTTTTGCAAAGGGACCTGTGTCCATTTCTGTGATCTCCCCATCCTTATTACTTAATGCTGGCCCAGTTCCTGCCCCCTCCTTTCTAAAAACTGAACAGAAGTATTTGTTCAGTATTTCTGCTTTTTGGTGGTCATCCTTTACCCACCCTCCATCCTCCCCTTTTAGACTCAAAATCCCTCCCCTTGCCTTCCTTTTCTCTCTGATGTACCTGTATTGAAAAGGTTTTGTCCCTCCTTACCACTACACCAACTGGCTGGCTTGTTCCAGGGGTGCCACACAAGTGTGGGCCTGGTCCCAATGTGCACTTTGCATGTGGAATCATTTTGGTTTGCCTGCTGTTTGCTGTAGTGTAATGGATTATGGTGAACTGGTTTTGCTTGATTCTGTACCGACAGCTTCATTTGCAGCAGATTCTGGAGTCCTCTGTGGTGGGCAGTAGTGGGAAATTGTCCTACAGTGCATGTTAAGAGTTTATGTAGGCTCTCATCTTTTGTTTACTGGTCCCAGTGTACTCCCTGGGCTATGTTCGGTCACTGAGGACTGACTTAGCCCCTGGAGAAAAGCAGAAGTGGAAAACATCTGATCAGAGATTGTGGAAACTTGAATGTGCACTGCAGGCTATTGGAGCTTCTATTGCTGCCTGTTGCTCTGATACCAGCTGCAGGGAGTTCTGGGACTGGTTGTGGCTGGGGATGTCTGCCTAGAGATGGTCACAGTTGGCCTGCTGCAGTCTGCTATACTGCAATGGATGGTGACTGGAAATTCCAAATCAGGGGGGAATTCAGAGGAAATATTAGGAAGTACTTCTTCACTGAGAGGGTGGTGAACAACTGGAATGGGCTGCTGAGGAAAGTGGTGGGAGAGAGGATGGTGGGAGGGTTCAAGAGGACATAGGATAAGCACAGAGGGTAACTAGCATGGGGGGAGGACTACAGAAAAGGCCTAGTGAATATGTAGGCAAACTGAGCAGACTAGGTGGGCCTGTGGTCCCTTTCTGCCATCACATACCTATGTTCCTATGTATTCAATGGGCAGATTGGGAAAAGGGATGGGGGATCCACTACACCACCAGGGAAGCATTCATTGTGCCTGGACAAAGTTTTTGAATATCTGTCACTCGGTGTCTTTATCCTGCCCTGTGTTGGTTGATGTGTGGAGCAACATGACCTCCTAACCCCCAAAAATATCAGTTCTAGGGGCACAGGGGCAATTAATCTTCCTCTCTCCCCCAACCATGACATCTCCTGAGTGACCGAGTCCATTCTAAAAGGCAGGTTGATGGTGTGGTACAGATCTGGTATCTCCCCCCCCCCCCACAAACACACAACCCACTTTTTTTTCTTTTAACCTCTGCAGATCCTTCCCAACTGACCCAGCTGATCAGTATTTTTATTTTTCATACTGACCCATTTTTCTTTTTATATCTACAGGTCTGACAGGACATTGACCAGATGTAGGAGGACAGTGACCATACGTATCAGATAACTATTGTTTTTTTGTTTGTCATACAGTAGTTCATAACAAGCTGCAGATCCTTTGTGAGCCCATTGCTGTTCTTGTTTTACGGGTACGAATGGCTGCTATGTGAGGCACTGGGTTGGAGCTGTAACTTGTGCTTTAGAAAGGAGGCCATGGGCTTGGGGGGGAGGGGATGGGCATTAAGGTTGGGAACTCCAGAGAACACCACACAACCAATTTGCCAAGACTCGTGAGGCTCAAACCCTGTTTTTCATTTTCTTGCTTTGTGTGCTTTGCATTCTAATGCCTGCATTAATGTAGTGTTTTTGTTTTGCAGCAAGTACTATATATACTATTATGTATATGTGGTGGGGACATTATGTGCTGTTTTTGGGGTACTCGAATACCGTATGCTTGAAGGCAGAGCACTGAGCAGCAAACATAGAGACACAGGTTTGAATACCACAGCCCCCGCCCACTTACACACTGTAGAACCATAAACAAGTAACTTAACTTTTCCTATTACCAGGAAATGGAGCAGCTATTTGCACTAGGGCGATCTACAGACCTCCAGCACAGGTGGAGGAAATAATAATAATAACTTTATTTTTTAAGCGCCTGTCAGAATATCAAGGCGCTGAACATATCAATGGACAGGATTCTACTGGAAGCCATCCATAGGGGAGGTGCTCCAGGCGGGAGACTTCAATATGCCAGATGTGGACTGGAGCCTCCTGACTGCAACTTCAGCTAGGACTAGGGATATCCTGAACTCCCTGCAGGGGGCATTTTTAGGTAATTAGTAAATGAGCCCACTCCTGAGGGAGCAAATTTTACTTAGTACTCACCAATGGGGACAGTGTTGCAGACGTCACAGTGGGTGGCCACCTGGGGATCAGTTTCACTGAATGGTGTGGTTTAATGTAAGAACAGGGGTGGAGTCGAATACACCAAGGCAATGGTCCTGGAATTCAGGAGGGCAGACTTTACAAAGATGGGGGATTGCCTCAGGGATGCCCTGGCAGGGAGGGGGACTAGGAAGTAGTAGAGGAAATGTGGGCGAAATTAAAAAAACTATAATGAAGGTGCTGGACATGTAAACAGAAGCAAGCAGAAAAAAAGACTACTGTGGTTTTCAGAGGAAGTGTTGGGGAAGGTTATGGCAAAAACATTAACTTTCAGGAGGATCCCTGTTTGTTGAGCAGTGGCTTTCATTTTCTATCAAAGGTTGCTTAAATGTCTGTAAAACCATTTTGAAAACTAGCCTCATAGACTTATATGGGGCATTCCCCATGCCCTCTCTGGAGACATCATGTAATATCAGAATATGGAGACAGGGCAGGCAGACCTAGAAGTGGAAAGGGGTTGGTTGGACAGCAGTTCGCCAGAGTTACTATCCCTTCCCTTCCTTACAGGACAGCAGTAAATTTTATAATTTCTGCATGAACAGCCTATCACCACTGTAGGACGGGTTTATTGAAGCCCAGTACAGAATGTCACACCATTATTTTTAAAAGGCAATGACTGATCATGATTAAACAGGACAAATTATGCAAATTAATTACAGCAGAGCAGCTAGTGAGAGCCAGGTATGGTACATCACTCATGATTAATCATGGCCAAATATTACAAGCCTATTTATTTTTGTTTATTTTATTGAATTTTATTGACCCAGTAGGCCCATTGAGGCTAGAAGTCCCTTTTTCAGGGCTGACGGGGGGATACAGATGGTAACCAACTGAAACTGAACCAGAATAAGCTGTTGGTGGAATTTTTTTTTGTCAGTGCCTATGACCAAGTATGATCTGTGAAGCACACTCTGATTGCCTGCCAATAACCTGCATCAGGTATTGATTAACTATGATTAATCATGATAAAAAAAGAAAACACCGTCAGCAGTGAAAGAAAGTTATGGTTTATGGCAGCTTCGGGTATTGATCGAGAATGATAGATAATGATTTAGCATCACCAAAAGAATTGATTAATAATTATTATGACAGAGCAAAACTGTTGCATGTGTGGTCCTTATTGTGCAACTGCAGACCTAAGTTCTGTGGGAGCTGGTGAGGGGGAGACAGGCATGGGGAGCCAAAGTGGAAGGTGTGAGAGGTATGCGGGGGGGGGGACGGGGGAGAGGACCTCATGTCAGTCTGATACCATGGATGGGGGTGGACTAGCTTGAGGACTTCGAGTGGTCGATGTCATACCACATGTGAACCACTGTACTAACATGTGCTACCCCCTGATTACCAATAGCAGTGGTAGTGCAATGTCATCATTAAGCTACCAGTGTCCCCTCAGAGCTCCACAACACTACCATTGCACAGAAATGGTACCACAGTGTCCACAATGGTATGGCAATGGAACCGGAAGCAAATCCATTGTGAGATCAATTTCAGTGGTGTTGCAATGGCAGCTCATTGTGTTACCATTGGACGTGGAAATCACCCTTGTGTTACCACTGTGGTACATGGTACCATGGTGGCAGCAGTAGTAATACACTGGAATTGAAACAAATCCATTGTGTTACCAGTCAAGGGGATATTATGGTACTGCAATGGAATTTACAATGGTATGGAAATGGTGGACAAATGGTATTGCTACGGTTTTCCGAGGATATTTTGGTAAGGGGCTGCCAGCAGCTGGAGATAGAGAGGAAGGCAGGCGCAGGCCATCACCACCAGTGAGAGAAGAGCTAGATGGAGCCCAGAAGGTTGAGATAGACATGAGAGAGACAGAGAGAGAGAGTATGTTGCTGCGGTTGCTCTGTTGGCTAGGAGAAGAGCTGGGCTTCTTGGGATGGCTGTGATGAGTAGCAAGAGCATGAGTGTATCCACTGCTGTGCAGCTCACTCTTGCTCGGGTACATTCTTCTACCTGCTCATGTTGAGCAGCAGTATCTGACTGTGTGCTGGCTGTGAGGGAAATAAGTAAAATAAAAAATCCAGGGCAGCACTGGCCACAACTAGGGGGGCAATGCTCCCTTTGTTAGGACTCCTGACACCATTGCCAAAAGGGGAGTGGCCCTACTGCAGGCAGATGTGGTTATCAGAGACGAGGGGGGCAGTTATTTATACACTGCCATCCAAGACCAACCAGCTGGGGTGTGGCAGCTGGACATTGATCTGGGCCCCTTTGGGACTACCCTGGGATGTCCCAGTCCAGCATAGGTTATTGAAAAAAAGTGAACTCTGGCTCAAATAAGAGGGATGCTTTCTTCTGGCATGGAAATGTCACACCTCTTAAACTAAACCAGGTTCAGTGAATTTTCCTGTGGGTGTTGGAGGTAACAGGTCTCAGTGCAAGTGAAATTGGGACCTATTCTTTTGCATTGGGTTTGCCATGACAATCAGGGCATAGCATTTCTCAGCTGGCCAGACACAGACCCTTGGGAGATGGAGATCCCAGGCTTTTAAGCGATATGTTTGACTAGACTTGCTGTAGCATCTTTCTTGTTCTCTTTCTTCATGTCTTAGCTAATGTAAGCCACACTGGCTGCAAAGTGTGAATCTGTAGCCATTCATGCATACATTGAGTGTCGGAGTGCCCCACATAGTCAGAGAGCAACCTCCACCTCTGGTTAGCACTGACATGGGTGTCCTGACTGAGTCAGTATGGCATGCATTTGGAGTAACTGATCCCATGGTTACGATCAGTGGGTAGAAGCAAAGTCATTCACATGGGAGGAAATAACCCTAGGGTTGCTAAAGTCAACTGAGTTGCTAAAGTTGATGAATGAGGACTTGCATATCCTCAGAGAGTGTTCAGCCATGGACTTTGTGTGTGATTACATATCATTTAGTAGCAGAGCTGGTGGTATGCTTGCAAAGTGCAAACCACTGAAAAAGCTAGAAGACAAATCAATGACAAATGGAGACTTTTATGTTTTCTAGTCAAGGGAATGTTTTAAACATGATAATATCAACACTTCCAACAACAGGAATCCAACAATAATGTCACACAAAACTGCATCCTCTCCATCCAGAGCTTTTGCCCTGGAGATAGAACTGGATACTAATGTATGTTAATATCACCGCAGAGCTCACTCTTATGCTTGTAAGAGTGGTGTCACGCACATTCTCAGGGTATGAGAACCACGAACCGAAGGTCAGTGGTTCTGATACCCTAAGAATGTAAGTGAGACCTCTCTTACAAGTGTAAGATTGGTCTCCGCAGTGGTAATAACAGATTATTGATCGAACTCGATCAATAATATATTATTTAAAAAAAAAAAAAGTCCCAGAATGTGCCCGTTTTAAGCGCATCTGTGCATTAGACACACTTCAAGGAATAAGAGTGTCTCATGCACAGAGGAAAGGAGCACTCTGGTTGGGAGTGCTTCCTTAATCTATAATAGAATTTAAAATTCTGTTCAAATTCTGCACTGTGGTCACTCTCCCCTATGCTGTTCTAACATCGGATGTGTTTCTACACTGAAGAGAGCTGTTACCTGGAGTCCTGTTCCAGTCTTACGAGTCAAATTTATGTATTTTATTAAAATGTTTATTTGTGTTTAAGGATTAAGTAATTTTAGTTTTGGATACTCTGCATTAGTTTAGAGTAGTTTTTTTTCAGACCTGCCAGAATTTCTTCCTATCGATATCCACCCCCTGCCACATTCCCAAGCATCCCCACCTGCTCCCCCTCCATCCAAGCAATCCAAGCACCTCGGCTTCCCCCCTTGGGGCAGGGCTGCCGGTTTCCTGGGAGAACTGCTACTATGGTACCAGATGGAGGGAGGAGGTTCCTGTCACCCAGGCCCCCCCCCCAGGGTGGGGCTGCCGGTTTCTTGGTGGTACTTAGGTGGTATCGGTGGTGGGGACTGAGGTGTGCGTGGTGAGATCCAGGCTGACATTTAGTTGGCAGAACCATTTTTTGGATGCTTTGCTTTCCCGACGGGGCAGGGCATGCAATGACGTCACAGGCAATGCCGATGTCTGTCTCGACCACCCCTGACTGTGCCAGTGTCGGTTACTGATGATCTCCTGGCCTCCACCAGAATTCAGCAAAGCACCAGTCACACTACCCTGCCCTTCCTCCAGAGAAGGAGAGCTGTCCTTTGGACACTCAATCCTTCTCTCCCGGCTGGCCCACCAACAACCCGAGTCCATTCCTGAACCCGGGTTATCGGTGCTGCAGAGAGACACCATGCCTCTGCACTAGTGGGACAGCTAGCTTAGAGTAGTTTTAATATTTTTGTGTATAATTAGCAAGGAACCAAGTGTTTTCTATGTGGTAGAACTCTGTTCTACCAATCTGCATGCCAAGGAGGGATGTCTCGTTTGTTCTCTTGTTCTTCTTTCTGTATAAATCTGATGTGCAACAGTGCTCCTGAATACCTTTCCTATTCATTTCTTCAACTGACATAGGCTGGCCACCTATGACAGTCCTTACTTTGTCTTTCTGAAATCTTTTTCCATCTTTGATATTTCTTTTTCATCTTCCGTCCTTCACCCTGACCTCCCATAACCTTGCTTTAAGTGAAGAAAGCACAGAGATGGTTAACTTGCCAGGCTTACTTGCTGGCTGATTAAAGTACTGTATAGCATTTTGAAAGTGCTAGTAAATAAAGTGCTCATGTGCAGTTATGAAGTGTCAGGTGTTTATGTGCACATATACAATTCATACAAATGTTATGCATAACAAACATAATTAAAGGGGTATTGTCATAATTAATTAGAAATGGGAGATGTTGAGAAAGGGACTACTGGCTGGCAAGTGGAAATTCAAAGAATTAATACAGTTGAGTCCTTCTCCCCCAGTTCCCCTTATATATCTGAAAATGAAGTATTGTATAAAGTGACTGGGTGGACAGGAGCAGCAACCCCTTTTTTTTCTCTGTTCCCTTCCCTGCTGCTCTCTGTCCTATCTGTGAGCTCAAAAGTAAAGAGGAGCCACAAACAATATTAAAATATGAGGTATGTGGCTGTCTTGCCATTTGTTTTCAGAAGCCCCAAATCCAAGAAATCCAAAAGGAAAGTTTAAGCCAATGGCTTGCAAAAGCAGCCGCCGGTAACACACAAATGTCTCATTTTGTTTGTCAGTGTTTAGTATGAAGCTGAAAATAAGGCAGTTTGCGAAGAAATAGTACAATGTTTCTTTAGTATATAAATAAATAAAGGGTACAAGAGCTATATAATTAGCTGTGCTTTGAACAGGGATAAGGAGCAAAGGCTTTTGAACATGTAATACTTCATGCAAGCATTTAAAACCTCCTTTACTGTGTTACAAAATGTCTTGCTGTAAACCACGTCCATTTCTCTGCACCCTACCCATTCACCTGTGCAAGGCTTACCTGTTGTCAGAAGCTGATGGAATGATTTCCTATAGGGAAGGCAGTGCCTTCTAATGCCCTACTTTATACTAGAAAGTGCTGTCACTCTCAAGAGAATGGGCTTAGCTAAGGCTCATTAGAACCTAATTTGTTGTTCATGGCTGTTTCAGTAGTCCTACATGTCTGTTGTTACCACATTACCTGCCTGATGTTAAAGCTAATACAGAATCGTTTATGTTCCTGGGTCATTCTGCCTGATGTCATAAAGTCAGGGATAGAAAGATAGAGAAACAGCTTAAGTGCCGAACCACCTGACTAATAATGTCATGAGTAGCAGAGTATATAAACTGACCCCCAAGGGTGAAATTCAGATAGGTGGGCCAGTCTGTTGCTGTCCTCAGAGAGTGTGGGTGTGGGTGTGGGTGTGGGTGTGGGTGTGGGTGTGGGTGTGGGTGTGGGTGTGGGTGTGGGTGTGGGTGTGGGTGTGGGTGTGGGTGTGGGCACAGGCACAGTACTGAGTTTAAGACTAGAGAGGAGTCTTTAGGTGTGCTGAATTAACACTGTATTTTCTTTTCTGTAAAGATTTATTTTATTATTTCAATTTTCTACAAATATAAAATGCTAAACGCTTTTATGTGTTTTTTATGCACCTAACATTTTGTCTGCTTGTTTGTGTGAAATCCCACACCTTACGACAATCTAGTAAAAAAAAAAAACACAAAAACATTTTGAAATTAAAAATGTTGTTAGCATTTGTGGAACTGCATACACAGTTTGTCTGGTGTTTTCAGATAACTGGCATGTAAAAAGATCTAAAACTAGAACAGAGCCTATAAGATTTAAAAATGGTAAATCCGGTCACCAATTCTTGGCAAAAGCTGGTTGCCACAAGCTATAGTTCAGTTGTTTGAGTCCTGACCATGGTTAAAGAAACTGTAATTTATGCAAACATTTTGCTCTGAAACAAAAGAAAAGGGCTGCCAAAACATTAACTTGTTCAAGTCCTCAGTCTGCTTCGTTGTCACTAAAAAGCTCTGCAGTAAAATGCTCAGCAATGGACATGCTTATCAATGGAGGTGGAAAGCATATATGAGAAGGTTTCCTCCCTTGACAGAGCCCTCAGCATTCATATAATTGCCTGCAAAATATGCCAGCAGCAGTCTCTTCCCAACGGGACTGATAAAGCTGCTAAGCAATCTTCAAAACCCAGTAAAAAGCTCAGGTTGTCTGACTGGGGGCCTGATACAAATGATGGAAAAATGTCAAAAGGGTTTCTGACCAGCTGACGTCTTCAGTGGCTGACAAGAAAAAAACAAAAAGGAAAGCATTTTCAGGCCACTCCACTCACAAGGGAAAAGGAGCAGGCAGTTGAAAGAGAGCTTTGCCCTCTGTGAAGGAAAGAAACAAAATGTGGCAGTTCTTTGAGACATTCCAAGCTATGGGGACCCTTGACTCTCCTGCTGCCCTCCGTCCCTAGCTTAGGTCACACAAGCACAACCTGCCCTGGAGGAGGCCTGGGAGGAAGATAAGAAGGAAACGGAGCCTGTGCTCATCCCTGAACGGGACTTCTGTTCCCCACCTAGATAAATTAGGATTCTAAATCATTATTCCTTATTTGTCAGACAGAGGCTTGACATTCTTGATATCCCATCAGAGGAAACAGAGGAACATACGAACATATATAGAATAATGGATGGGGAAGTGTGTGATATGAGAATTTAATGCACACCCGAGGTGTGGGATGCTACATAAACCCCGAGGGTGAAGCCCGAGGGGTTTATCAAAGCATCCCACACCGAGGGTGTGCATTAAATTCTCATTATCACATACCTTCCTATCTTTTATTTTATATAATTGCTGGTGAGCAATTTTTTCCAGCTTAAGTGCTGTGCCCCCCCCAACAGACATAGTCTTTATACACACACACACACACACACACACACACACACCTTTATCTCTCTCTCTCTACATACACACACACACACACACACACACACACACACAGTCTCTCTCTGTCATCCTGAAGAAATCCCCATGTGGCAGCTTCACTCTAGTTCTGGGGCACCAAATAAAGAAGCAGCAGCTCACTGCTCCCCAGCTCCACTCCAGATTTCCCAGTTAAACTGTGCAGCAATCGCCAGAGTCCTCTCCTCTTACCCTACTCTCTCCCAGTTTCATTATTTTTTTCAAATTTATAGCTGAAAATTGCGATCGCGATTAGGCTCGCACTTCGCAGCTACCTGTGTTAGGCAGTTTATTGCAGATTCGTTCTGCTGACTTCTGTGTTCCCAAAACTAGCGAACTGCAGGATCAACCAGATACTTAAAAAATAATTATATTTAAGGTAGGATTGACCAGATATAAAAAAAAACAATGATTACAGGAAGCTGATGATGAACCACGTGTGATTGCCACGCTTACATCTGGAGCCGGAGAACTGCTTAGCCCGCCCAGATTCAAAACAGAAGCCAATGAGGGAGCGCTCCCTTTTAAAAGACAGAGCGCGTGAATGTCATAATAACTGACTGGTTATTACGACAAATATCAACTCGGTGAGCCCATTGAAAAAATTGCTCACCAGTAATTATAAGAACATACGAACATACGAATGTGCCAGCAGAAACAGACCACCAGGTCTATTTAAGCCTGCTCGAGTGTGCTGCCAACACCCCTAGTCTGCAGCTGCCCAATCCCCTCCTTTTGTCATTCCACTTCCACCCCTACCCTCACCATCCCCTGTCCCCTGTCCCATGCCCTTTTGAAGCTGTTCACAGATTTACTTGATACCACCCATTCTGGTAGGGCTTTCCATTTTGCTACCACCTTCTCTGTGAAATAGTGTCTCCTCATTTCCTTCCTAAATCTTCCCCCCTCCATTCTTAGCCTGTGCCCCCTGGTGACCCTCCCCCTCCTTAATTTAAAGACCCCATCTGCCCCATCCTTATTGATTCCCCTCAGATACTTGAATGTCTCTATTATGTCCCCCCTGTCCCTTCTATCCTCCAGGGTGTACATATTTAGGACTCCCAGCCTGCTGTCATGGTCTCTCCCCTCCATTCCACATATCATCTTTGTTGTCCTCCTCTGTACCCCCTCCAGCAGCCTGATATCACACTTTAGGTATGGCCTCCAAAACTGCACACAATATTCCAAGTGCGGCCTTACCAGCGACCTGTAGAGGATAAGATCATCTCACTTCGCCGGGATGAAAACCCCCTCGCTATGCACCCCAGCATTTTGTTCACTTTTGCAGCCACTCTCCTGCACTGGGCAGTGTTGTTCATAGTCACTGTTATCATAACCCCAAGGTCCTTCTCCTCCTCAGTGATCCCCAGCTTAACCCCCCCCCCAGCCAGTATCTCTCCTTGGGTTTTTCACCCCAAAGTGCATAACCTTACACTTCTTTGCATTGAACCCCAGCTGCCACCTCTCTGACCACTCCTCTAGCTTACGTAGGTCCCCCACAGCTGCTTCCACCCCTCTTCTCCATCCACCACTGCTCCAATTTTGGTGTCGTCAGCAAACAGACTTATCTTGCTCACCACCCCATGTCCATTGTCTGATATGAAGAGCCCAAACAATACTGACCCCAACACAGAGCCCTGTGACACTCCACTGATACTGAAGAGGCTGATTTTATGAGTGTGTTAGGTCTGACATCCATTAAGAGATTATCAGTGCCAATACATATTTTTTTTTATATGTAGTGAAATAGCTCAGAACATGGGTGCTTCAGTCATTGTTTCAGCTTGTGAAGACTTTATTCCTCATCACTGCCAATTTACCTTATAGCCAAATTATGGGGAAGCCTAATTCGACAAATTAGACAAAAAATGGAAGCCAAATTGCATTATATTTATCATAATCCTCTTCTATGAGGTAAATAATTTTATCAGTTCTACCACGGTCCAACATTTTCTCGATCCACTCGTTGTAAGCTGGAGATTCTATATCTTTCCAATACTGAAAAATGATTTTACTCACAACGAATGTACCAATATTCCAAAGAGTTTTTTTAGTATTTCAGCTGATCCCAAGTATCTACTGAGAAACCAAAAATCGTAATTCCTGGATCAAGCGGAAAGTCATATCCTAGAATCTTACATAGAAACATAGAAACATAGAAGTTGACGGCAGATAAGGACCGCAAGGCCCATCCAGTCTGCCCATTTCTTTTTCTACCTTATAAATGTGCCATCGGCCTTTGCTCTGTCAGTGGCCTATCTATTCATAGTCATTTGTATTGCTCCCTTATGCCTATCCCATGCCTGTTTGAAGCCCTGCACTGTATTCATAGCCACTACTTCTTGTGGTAAGCCATTCCATGCATCCACCACCTTTCTGTGAAAAAGATTTCTCACATTCCCCTTAATCGCCTCCTCTAATCTCATGCTGTGTCCTCTTGTCCTGCTATTTTCTTATATTTAAACATGTTAGACTCTTTCACCTTGTTTATGCCCTTAAGGTGTTTGAATGCCTCGATCATATCACCTCTCTCCTCCTTTGCTCAAGGGTATACATATTGAGCTCTGTTAATCTGTCCTCATATGTCTTCTGATGCAGTCCCTGCACCATTTGGTTGCCCTTCTGGACTGGCTCAATTTGTTAATGTCCTTGTGAAGGTGTGGCCTCCAATACTGCACGCAGTACTCAGATGGGGCCTAACTAGTGTCTTGTACAGAGGATTATTACCTCCTCTTATGACTTGTAGATACCCCTACTAATACACCCTAACACCCCCTAGCCTTACCTACTGCTTTAGAGGTCTGCTTGATGATTTTAGGTCATCAGTGATGATGATGCCCAAGTCTTTTTTCTTCCTTTGTGACTGCTAGCAACTCCCTCCCAGCCTATAGGTGGCTTCAGGGTTTCTCTTCCCTATATGCATGATTTGCACTTCTGCATTAAATCCCAGTTGCCACTCTTCAGCCATTCTGCTAGTTTATCTAGATCACTCTCATTCTGCCCACCCCATCTGATCATCTACTCTGTTGCAGATCTTGGTGTCATCTGCAAACAGACAAGCCTTACCCTCTAGTCCATCTGCAAGGTCACTAATGAAGATGTTGAAGAGGACTGGCCCCAGGACTGATCCCTGAGGTACCCCACTTGTGACTTGCATCTCTTCTGACTGTATACCATTAACCACCACTCTCTGTTTTCTGCCCGTCAACCAGTTTGCCACCCAGTTGACCAACTTCTGACCCACCCCGAGCCTACCCAGCTTATTTATCAATCTTCTATGTGGAACAGTGTCAAAAGCTTTGCTGAAGTCAAGGTAGGCGACATCAACTGCTCCCCCTTGGTCCACCACTCTGGTTACCCAGTCAAAGAAATCTATGAGATTAGTTTGACAGGACCTTCCTTTTGTAAACCCATGCTGTCTTGGATCCTGTGCCCCTATGGATTCCAGGTGTTGCACTATCCTTTCCTTAAGGAGTGCCTCCATAATCTTGCCCACTACTGAGGTAAGACTGACGGTCTGTAGTTCCCGCCTCCTCCCTGCTACCACTCTTGTGGAGCGGGATCACATGAGCCCTTCTCCAGTCTTCTGGGACCTCTTCTGTGCTCAGAGACTCACTAAACAATTCTGCTAATGGCTCTGCTAGTTCCTCCTTTAGCTCCTTAAGTACCCTGGGATGTATGCCATCAGGTCCCATTGCCTTATCCACCCTGAGCTTACATACTGTAGAGTGGACCAGATGGATGCCCAATAATTCTTAATTTGTGTACATCCCACTAACATATGGGAAAGCGTCCCTTTTTCTTTACTATATGTGACAGAGCTCAGGAATGGAGGCATCAAATTTATGGAGTCTAGTCAGTCAGATAGGTTTTATGCATAATACTGAAATATATCTGTAACAGTCAATTATTCCTTACCACGGTGTTATCCAGGTTAACAATATTAGACCAGGATGTTTTCTGAATTGGGACTTTAAGGTCCCTCTCCCAAGCAGATCTAACTGCTGTAAGAAAGGACGGAAGTTCATCCAACAACCATGTAACCCCTGCCTGGTTAGCTAGTTGCAGGTTAAGGGGCCTGGGTACTGAAACAGGTGCCTCTACCCAGAGGACAGAGTTGTTAGTAACAAGGCTAACCTGGGTACAGCCCTCCGGGACACTGTAACCCCCCCCTTTTGCCCCTTAGTAGCCTAGACAATATGCAACAACCACTTTCACAGTAGCCCCTATTCAGCATGCAATTCCCCACACTGTTTGCACTTGCCACCAGGGCTGGTTCCACCAGTTCAACCCTGGAGATCCCCTGTACAACAAGGTTAGGCACAGCAAATAGCAACAGTACAGTGCTTTTGGTACAAAGTGGAACCACAGTCAGATTAAATGCAAAAAGAGTTAGATCTGATTTATTCAGGGGAATTGAACAAGGGAGGGGTGTAATCAGGTCGATTGATTCGAAAACTGATCTAGTCAGGCAATTATGTATGTACTTTTAGTCCCTACACAGTCACACGCTCTGGGTACCCAGTTGGAAGTAAGGTGGGCTACCCTTGAACATAGCCTGGGGTAGGCCGGTATTGCAGCTTTTTGGGGCCCTGTGATGAAAAGAAAAAGCATGCAAACCACACACAATTTGTAATCCAGAGCCTCAAGGCTCAGTTTGTGAAAGGAAAAACAACAATGCAGTCAGATGACAACACTTGAGATTTAGCTGTTGTTGTAGGGAGCTACCCTGATTGTTACTTATGCTACCCATTGCAAGACACAGGAGGGATGAGATGGAGACTGTAGGTTGACAACTGGTATGCCAGGAGAAGCAGGGCCCACACGAATCACTGAGGTGTCATTCTTGTTTGAGATGTTGAGCAAGGGGCTGATCCCCAGGTAGGTCTCTCATCGATGGTGTTCTCTGCACCTGAAGTAGCTGGCTGGGCCAGTGTGGCAGGGCCCAGGCTGGGTAAAACAGCTCTGAAATCCGGGATGGCTGGATCCAGCTTCCAGCAAGTGTGGCACAATTTAACAGTGGGGAACCAAATCACAACCCACTAACAGCATACAGCACATTTACAGTAAAGCAATCACCATACCACAAAGCGGATAGCAGTCCAGCAGCAATATCAGTGTCTCTGAGCATAACCGGGAGTTCTATGGTGAATGGATGTCTTGACAGGCCGATCGCACACAGCAAATCTTCGGTCTTCTTCAGGTTTAATCCTCATCACACTTCAGTGGCTTTTCGCTCACTCAGTTCAGATACAGTCTGGAGTATTAAGCCTTTTGAAGGATTCCATGTCAAGGGACTACAGGCAGACAGGCCAGACTCAGCCTTTCCACCAATCTCCTGTACAAACTATGCAGGAGCTGCTGCTTGAATCACTCAAGCTGTTTACTCTGCAAACTCTTAACTCCAGACTGACTGACTGCAGCAGGCAACTTGGGAATTTTCCTTCAGTCCAAAAGGTTCTGGTTGGTTGATTCATCTGTCTGTCAAAGCAAGGGCTCCCCCTCCAGGTCTGTTTTGGCACCAAAATGTAAAAACTACAATTCTTAGAGAAATTTGCTCCCACAAGACCCCTGGGGACAGGCTCCATTGTTGAGTCCCCAAAGGTACTAATTGGTGTTATCTGGCAGTCCAAAAACCAAAATAGTGGTGCAATACAGAAAGTTCATGTTGCAAAGAAGGCAGGATAGACAAACTACAATACTATTGCTATTCTAATAGATAATCAGCAAATAAGTACAGCTTCTAACAGAGCTCCCTCTACACAAATAGTGATGGCAGAACTGAGTGATTATCTGGCAGCCCGGGCAGGACTCGAGCATAGAAACACTCAGCCCCCTCCCAGATTAAATAAGCACCACGTTATAGGCAGCTCTTAAAGAAAAGAGACAGAGCACAACGACTTTAAGGCACTCTCACACAAACACTTTTAAAGCACTAAGACACAGGATACCAGTCTGGCAGTGGGCATTTAAGCACACCCAAGGAAGACTTTTGGGAACCCCCTTTTGTAGGGGGGTTACAACCATTTATACAGCTTCGAGATTAAATGTTTGTTTGATTCTAAGTTGAAAAAGAATTCCTCCAAAGGAGAAGATACCAAATCAAAAGAGTTATGATTCTTTTTATAGATGTAATTTTTGACCTGCATATAATGCCATCTTTGTGTAAATGGGACATCATATTTGTCCTGAAATTATTCAAATTGAACAAGATTAACACCATCATAAAAATCCCCAACAGTTTGTATGTCCTTGCAGAAATAATTTTATAAATGTATTATCCACTAATGAAGGTGGAAAACTTTTGTTATTATAGATGGACTCATTTTAGATAATCCATCTATTAAGTTGAACAGCCTCGAAGCTTGAGTCCATGCATATTTTTTAGTGTTAGTGGTGTCCAAACTGTCAGGGTTGGGTCTTATATTTCTAACTCCTTGTAGTGCAAGTGAGTTAGAAAGAGCAAGGCCTTTAAGTTTATCTTCCTCTAAACAGATACCGGCCATTGTCCTAGTCTCTGGATAATGTAACCAATAATATACTATCTCAAGTTGAGCTGCAAGGTAGTATAACCAGAAATTGGGGCATCCCATCCCCCCCCCCATCCTTGCTCTGGTAAAGTTTATGCAGGGCAATTCGAGGCTGTCCCTCCTGCCCCAGATATTTTCTTAACATTTTATCCAATTCCACAAATAATTATTTTTAAGAATTATGGGAACTGATTTAAACAAAAACAAAAATCTAGGCAGAACATTCATTTTTAGTATATTAATTCTCCTTAGCAACACTAATGGAAGGTGCAGCCATTTTTTCAGGTCTGATTTGGCCTTGTGCATTAGGGGGTCATAATTAAGTTGAATAACTTTATTTAGATCTTGAGCCTGCATAACTCCCAAATACTTAATTTTAAACTTGTTAATGTCTTTTAATATTGGAACCGATAAATTCAGAGAGTTTCCAAAGTATAATAATTCACTCTTCCCCCAGTTGACCTTATACCCTAAGAGAAGACTAAATTATTCCAAAATACCACTCACTATAGGGTAGGATATATTAGGATTGCTCAAAGACAGTAATATGTTATCTGCATACAACATAATTGTAACATAGCCAGCTCTCAATGACAATCCCACCTAGCAAGCCTGCAATCTAATCTTGTTAGCCAAAGGCTGCAAGAAAAGTGCAAACAAGTGGGAAAGGAGACATCCCTGTATTGTTCCCCTTAATAGATGGAAGACGGAGGACAGCCTTGAATTGGTTCTAACCCTGGCTCCGGGGCTGGTATATATCAGCTGCAGCCAATTTGTAAAGTTATGCTCAATGCCATACCCTTTCAGATCCCCCATAAGGAATGGCCACTGCATCCTATCAAAGGCTTCTTCTGCATCCAATGCAGAGTGCACTGTTCATTCCTGAGTAGGCCTGAATTATATTAAGGGCTTTACGAGTATTATGTGGTAATCTGCCCTCAATAAATCCTACCTGGTCCTGATGTATCAGACCAGGAATCATTTTGGTCAGCCTTACTCAGGGTGGATAAGGCAATGGGACCTGATGGCATACATCCCAGGGTACTTAAGGAGCTAAAGGAGGAACTAGCAGAGCCATTAGCAGAATTGTTTAGTGAGTCTCTGAGCACAGGAGAGGTCCCAGAAGACTGGAGAAGGGCTCATGTGATCCCGCTCCACAAGAGTGGTAGCAGGGAGGAGGTGGGGAACTACAGACCGGTCAGTCTTACCTCAGTAGTGGGCAAGATTATGGAGGCACTTCTTAAGGAAAGGATAGTGCAACACCTGGAATCCATAGGGCACAGGATCAAAGACAGCATGGGTTTACAAAGGAAGGTCCTGTCAAACTAATCTCATAGATTTCTTTGACTGGGTAACCAGAGTGGTGGACCAAGGGGAGCAGTTGATGTCGCCTACCTTGACTTCAGCAAAGCTTTGACACTGTTCCACATAGAAGATTGATAAATAAGCTAGGTAGGCTAGGGTGGGTCAGAAGTTGGTCAACTGGGTGGCAAACTGGTTGACTGGCAGAAAAGAGAGTGGTGGTAAATGGTATACAGTCAGAAGAGATGCAAGTCACAAGTGGGTACCTCAGGGATCAGTCCTGGGGCCAGTCCTATTCAACATCTTCATTAGTGACCTCTGAGATGGACTAGAGGGTAAGGCTTGTCTGTTTGCAGATGACACCAAGATCTGCAACAGAGTAGATGATCCAGATGGGGTGGGCAGAATGAGAAGAGATCTGGATAAACTAGCAAAATGGTCAGAAGAGTGGCAACTGGGATTTAATGCAAAGAAGTGCAAAATCATGCACATAGGGAAGAGAAACCCGAAGCCACTTATAGGCTGGGAGGGGAGTTGCTAGCAGTCACAAAGGAAGAAAGAGACTTGGGCATCATCATCACTAATGACCTAAAATCATCCAAGCAGACCTCTAAAGCAGTAGGTAAGGCTAGGGGGGTGTTAGGGTGTATTAGTAGGGGTATCACAAGTCGTAAGAGGGAGGTAATAATTCCTCTGTACAAGACATTGGTTAGGCCCCATCTGGAGTACTGCGTGCAGTATTGGAGGCCACACCTTCACAAGGACATTAACCAAATTGAGGCAGTCCAGAGAAGGGCAACCAAAATGGTGCAGGGACTGCATCAGAAGACATATGAGGACAGATTAACAGAGCTCAATATGTATACCCTTGAGCAAAGGAGGGAGAGGTGATATGATCGAGACATTTAAACACCTTAAGGCATAAACAAGGTGAAAGAGTCTAACATGTTTAAATATAAGAAAAATAGCAGGACAAAAGGACACAGCATGAGAATAGAGGGAGGCCGATTAAGGGGGAATGTGAGGAAATTCCTTTTCACAGAAAGGGTGGTAGATGCATGGAATAGCTTACCACAAGAAGTGGTGGCTATGAATACAGTGCAGGGCTTCAAACAGGCATGGGATAGGCATAAGGGAGCAATACAAATGACTATGAATAGATAGGTCACTGACAGAGCAAAGGCCGATGGAACATTTATAAGGTAGAAAAAGAAATGGGCAGACTGGATGGGCCTTGCGGTCCTTATCTGCCGTCAACTTCTATGTTTCTATGTTTCTATGTTTCTTACGGCCAAAATGTTTTTGAATATTTTATAGTTACTATTCAGAAATGATATTGGTCTATATGATCCACAATATTCTGGAGAGTAATCTTTTTTTTAAGTAAAAGGGTAATGTCTGCCTCATTAAGAGTTTGGGGTATTTTGCCTTCCTCCAAAAAAGTTCAAAAGAGATCCACCAGTAGCGGAGACAAAACATTGGCAAATTTTTATAGATCTCAAAGGACAGACCATCTGGGCCTGGGCTTTTTCCGTTAGGAAGGTCTCGAATGACTGACATTACTTTCTCCATGGTAATTTCCTATTCAAATAACTTAAATCTTGTTCTGAAACTTTGGGTAGGTTCAAACTCGTTATATAGTTTTGTAATTTGACCTACACCCACGTCTGTCTTGGGAGTATATCATTTTTCATAAAATGTTTGAAAAGTTATATTTATGTCCTCCTCTGCAGAGGGCAGTGTTACATCATCCCTACTTATGGTTTGTATTTTGCTTCTTTACTTTTCACACTGAAGTTGGTAAACCATCATCTTACCTGGCAGATCTCCAAAGAAAGAATATTTGGCTCTGGTCTTGTACATTTCTTTATCTGCTTTTTCCTGAATCATCTTCTCTACCCTATTGTTAGCTACCATACGTTTTAATTCAGATTGTTCAATCCTCAAGCTCATGTGTTCAGCTTCAGCTGAAACAAACTCTTTCTCTAAATATTCTAGTTGTGAATTGTATTTCTTTTTCCTAATCCCTACCTGGGACATTATCCAACCATGTAAATATGCTTTCATTGCATCCAAAACCATTTGAATACTCAAATCTTGTTTTGTGTTATGTATCCAAAACCAAGATATTTATTCCTGGAGCTTCTCTTTAAAACCTGGGAAAAACCAAAGAGAATTATCAAACTTCCATGAAGCTTGGCCACCATGGTTATCCCCCAAACCACTAAAACATATTTCCAGTACCACTGGGGCATGATCTGATACCCTTATTGGTTCATAAGATATATGTTTCAATTCTTTACACATCTCCTGAGAAATCAAAAAGTAATCAATCCTTGAAAAGGTTTTATGTGTTTTTGTATAGTGAGAGTATTTCTTCAAGGCTGGAAATTAATATCTAAATGGATCCTGTAAATTTAAATCCTTGACCATCTGTTTAACCACCCTCAATGTGTTTCTCTTTTTTTCTGGCTCTGGAGGTACCCTACCAATTAATTCAAAGGTTAAGTTCAAGTCTCCCCTGATACCATGGTTAAATCAAACTGAGAAAGCTCCAGGAAGAAGTCTGTAAAGAAGGCAGGGTCTTCTTGATTAGGGCCAGATGCTGTTGCCAGGGTAATAGGTGTATCCTGCACTACAATCCCTTATATAACAAATCATCCTGATTGATCTATTATTGGTTTTTCCAGCTTATGACCTATCTGCTTTTTAATATAGATAGCCATTCCCCTTACTACTGTATATCTGAAAAATTAGAGACATACCCCTCTTCCCCAAACAAGTTCCCAAAGTAAGAAGCATCTCTTTTGTTAAAATGGGTTTCCTGTAGCAGGAGACACTTTGTATTCTTTTTTTTTTTTTTGCTATCCTAATCACTTTTCTTATTTTTACCCTTTTCTCACATGCATTAAGATTCCAGGACATTATTTTTAAATGAACAATTTAAATAGATGTTTTTCCTTCTGATACCTCCATTCCTGGGCCCTGCCAGAAATTGTATTCAGGACCCGATAAAATAAGTAGTCCACTACTCCTCCTAACCAACCTTCTCCTAAACAAGGTTTTTTAGTACCCTGAAAAACCTGAAACCTACCTATCCCCTAACTTTAAGAGCTTTTTAATTTTGTATGAGCACCCATTTTTTTTTAGCTTTTTTTATGTTGAACCTTTTTCTCATTTTTTTTCTTTTCCCCTTAACTGTTACCCCACCTTGAAACAAATCAGTCTGTGATAAAGCAGTAGGTAGTATCCATAGTTGCAAAACAGTACAGCTGATATTCCTTTTCCAGTCCTGATCCACAGTAATTCTTCTTAATTCCCCACCTACCTACTTGTTGCCCTTACCAGTACATTCACCTTAAAAAAACTTCCTGAAAGGCATGGGCAGGGTCCCCTCCATCTATCCCCTCTGGAAGGTTCCATATTTTCAGGCTTGCCCTCCTGGCCCTTGATTCCAAATCCTCCACTTTTAGCTTCAAAACTTTTAATTCTTTATTGCTCTTAACCAAAGAGTTTAAAATGTTTGGAATAACATCTTCAATCTTACTCACATGACTTTCACACTCTATGGCCCTTAGGGACAATGATTCAAATTTTTCTACCACTTCCAAAAGTTTCTGTGTTAAAGAAGTAACTGCAAGATTAAGGGTTCCAAACCCCCGTCTTATCTTATTCAGGATGGCTTTTTGGGATTCCTTCAAGTTATCCTCACTATCTTCAGTGGTCTCATCTGTTCCTTTTTCCTCTTTTTCTTTCTTTCAGCACCCCCCTCCCCAACTTCTCCTTCTTAGCTTTTGTACGCTCTGGTTTTCACTGTGGATGCCATTTTCCTGTTATAACAACTGTTCCATTTTTCTTTTGTCTTGTTAGAAAAAATATCATACAAGCAAACAGGTGAGCCCAAAAGTAAAGCAGATGAGGAGGAACTGATATTTGTGGGCTTAGAATTATAACAGCTTAAAAAAAGAGAAGTTATCTCTTTCAGAGGCCTTTCCATTATTTAATTACACAGTAGGAACATACAACAGTTTTCTTTTATTATTATTAAATAAATCCATAGTAAACTTTTGCAGACCATTGACACATTTGGGAGGGAGGAGGTCTCAGAGTGATTGAATTTGTTACCGTTTGAGGGAGGACTTTCCCACCTGACTAATATTGACTTTTAGCTCCAAACACAAAAACTCCCTTCACCTGGTTTTCCCAAATGAAGGGGTTACCTGCTGCTGAGTCCACGGATGTCTCAGAGGGGTGAAGAGAAGTTGCTTCTGTAGAATTGCACCGAGTGCTGCAGTCGGAGAGCTCTGGTGCTGCTTTGGTAGTGCGTGCAGCTGCTACCTCCTCGTCGATAGCTGATGCATGTTGCAGGTCTCCCACCTTAGTTACCAGCTGCAGTGGTGGCTCCTCAAAGGACAACCATGTGATTTCCCATATGTGCCAGTACAGCTTGGACATGCCCCGCCGCTAGGAGATTGCATTCAGAGGTGAACGGTGAGGCTTAACGAAAAGCGAAGAAAAGAAAAAAGGAAATGCCCGACTGTGAAACATGCCACTTAAAACACAAGGGGAGGGTGGTTTTTAACTCAGTTTCAGCTCCTATTTCAATTTTTCCAGCTTCTTGTTTCATTTTCATCATGAAGTGGAGCGGAGAGTTGGTGTTCTCCCTGCGCACAGCCAGCTCATTCAGCTGAACATTCTGACATGCACAGAATGCTCCTCCTCACCAATACATGAATCAGAAAGACTACTGATAAGATCATGTAGGCATCCCACTCTGATGCTATTGCCATAGATAAAAAGAGTGAAGAAGTTGTTTTGCCTCTAACCATCGACAATTTAACCACTGGACCAGTATCATCAGGGTCACTACCATCTGGGAATTGTGTTGCACCTTAGGACTACCTGGACCACACTTTAGTCCCTCTGAGGAACTCATGGACTATCACTCATTGATCTGTGCACAGCTCAACACCTTGGTCAAAAAGATATCTCTCCATCTCAACTACTTGGTAGGGCATCCTTCTCCCCAGCCTGTGGCACAAAGCAGCACCTGTTGAGTCTTCTAGTTGTCCTGATCCCACTTCTAAAACCATAAGTAATAGGAATGTGGGAGATGAAAGAAGAATGAAGTCCATTTGCACTTAAAAACACAGCTGTGTAATTTTATTTTTAGGTCAAAGTTAAAAAAAAAGTTCTCTTCAGATAGCAGGAATTCACAGGTATTTCTTCGCTTTTCTTTCACTGTGCAGATTCAAAGTTAATTTCACTTAGAGTCATTTGGCAACTGGAGTGATATCTCAGACACAAGTTTATTGGCAAGAAACTTTATACACGCACTGGCACAACTCAAACTTCTTTTTATGGCAAACTCAACTCAAACTTTATTTGTAAAAAGTGTAGTTCCCCAAGGCATCAAAGCACCTGTACACAGTATAAAATTCAGAAGTAAAAACAGTTACAAATAATAAAATACAGATCTCCTTCAGCAGTTTATCCAAATTCAGGAAAAACAAGGTTGAAAAGATATGACTTTAGTGCAGATTTAAAACTCTCCACAGTCGGACACTCCCTTATCCAATGAGGTAGAGAGTTCCACAGGGTAGGTGTTACAACTGCAAATGCTCTAGCACCCAAGGTCTTCAAATGAACCCTGGGAACCTCTAGCAATCCCTCGTCAGTGGAACGGAGTGGGCGGGGAAGGCAATAGGGAAGAAGAAGATCTTGCAGGTAACATGGTCCCTGTCTGTATAGGGCTTTACGGATCAGCAAATTGACCTTGAAGATTATCCGCCACTGAATAGGCAGCCAGTGCAGGCAAAGAATCAGATCTGCTCCCTTTAGCTTTATTGAGACAAACTTGGCAGTTGGAGATGCAACTTCTCTCACTGCTGTCTCTGATCTGAACCCCTTCTTAACAAGCTGGCTTATGTACACCTGGGATGGAGTCACATGATTGGCCCAGTTTAATAATGATACAAATATTTCAAAATTACAATATTTTTAAACACTGGGACAAATCCCATTTTCATGGCGATTTGCAATGGTCAGTCACCATTCCTTTATTTACACATTTACAACGTTGTACATAATAATATTCTCCAGGAAAACTTCCAAAGTAAATTTCAAAGATATTTCTGTAAGAAGTTGAATTTTTCATCAAGTATTTTTTGGAAAGGAAGGGATCATAAATAAAATTAAAGCCATGGAGAGCCAATCCCTTCCACTTCTTGGTCCACCTGCTCTGCCCCCGTGCTTCAAAGTTTTGTGACATATAACCAGGGAGAGTGCAGGGGCATGCCCCATTGAAGTTTGTGGGGCTCATTTTTCAAAAAGCTTTTACAGAACTTTAAGCAACCTTTGATAAAAATGAAAGTCACTGCTCAACTAATGGGGTCCCCAGTATGGTCCCAATAATACATGACAGGGTGTGCATCAAAGCCAGGTGCACCTTGGATCCTGCACCGATTCTCCATTGGGCAGGGTCCCAGCAGCAAAATCCCATGGGATGCGGCAACCCTGGCCATGCGCCAAACAGATGGTGCAGCCAGAGGGTATGCCACAAGCTGTGGGGTGGCTGTGCACCGCTCTAACTAGTCCCTGGTGGCTAGTGGCACCCCTGCCCAATCTGCCCAACAAGTACATTATAGTATTAAATATTACCCTTGTGGCTTAGTGGCCCCCCACAGCTCTGATACCCCCTTAACATGTACAAATGATCCCTGGTGATCTAGCGGCCCCCCCTTCCCGATCCCTGATGTCTCCGAATATTAGTTATAATTTGACTCCACTGGTGGTCTAGTGGCCCCCTCATTGATCTCCTATGTCCCTAATAAATGTGTATATTGCTGATTCTGTGGTGATCTAGTGGCCCCTCTCCCCAATCCCTGATGTCTCCAAATATTAGTTATAATACAACTCCACTGGTGGTCTAGTGGACCCCCTCTGCAATCCCTGATGTCTCTAATAAATATGTATATTCCTAATTACCTGCTGATCTTGCTCCTCCCCTCTCCAAGCCCCAATCCCTCATTATGAAAAACACCACATCAATGGTGGTCTAGTGGACCCCAACCCACCCACCCTGGCAGGCAGTGTCCCACAACCCCTTTCCCTCCATCCCAAACTGAGCCAGCTAGTGGCACAGCCCATCGCTCATTACCACGGCCAGTTGCCAACTGAGCACTTAGTGAGTGCTGCACTGTTTTCAGTACACGCCCATTGATTGACAGGGAGGGGAGTCCACTAGACCACCAGTGGAGTGATCTTATAATTAATATTTGTGGACATCGGGGATCTGGAAGGGGGGGACCCTAGATCACCAGGAAATTAAGACTATACATATTTGTTAGGGACATCAGGATCAGGGAGGAGGGTGCACTACACCACCAGTGGAGGGACTTGGAATATACATATTTATTATGGACATCTGGAATTGAGGAGTGGGAAGGGGTACACTAGACCACTAGTGGAGTTGAATTATGACTAATATTTAGGGACATCAGAGATCGAGGAGGAGGGATGCTAGCTATAAATTGTTTATTGAGTTTTCAACACAGAACAAGTACAACGTCAGTAAATATGTCCAAATCTAACAATTCGAAAACATACACTGAAGATAAATTGGAGCATATGTGATAATGAGGTAGGTAGGTCAAGGAGAGTAATAACAATATGAATGGAAAAAGGAATGTAATGACCAGTTTACAGATAAGGAAAAAGACAAACAGTGCAAGAAATATTGATACAGCTAAAAAAGTATATACCAGACAACACATATTCAATGTCAAATGCTACTGTATATGACTCGTGTCTGAAGGCATTAAAAATATAGATAAGTAAACAAGTCATATAAAAAGGAGTGCAAGGGATTGGAAGAAGGGAGGAGGGGGAAGCACTAAAAGGGTGAAGAAGTGAAGTACCGAATTGGGTGGAGTAGGATGTACAAAGTCAAAAATCGGGGGGGGGGGGGAGAGGCTGTTCCAAGGCTGGACCAAAACCAGTGGCGAACTACTAGCTTCATCTATTGGGAAGCTATTGAAGGAGGGTAGCTTGAGGAAATTTATTGATAAAGGGTTGCTAGATCCTCTGGTATACAGGCAGCTTACCCAGGATATGGTGAGAGTTTTTTTCAAAGTGGGCTGTGAGAGTTATGAGGTTGAATCACTCTTAATGGGCTGGGGGGTTAGAGTCTCTCCAGTGCTGCAATAGGACACATTTAGCTGCTATCAAGACACAATTCAGCCAGAAAAGCTGAGGTTTGGCCAGAGATAGATTAGTTTGAAAGAAACCCAGAAGGGCCAAACAAGGGTCCTGTATACCTAGGCTTACAATGACAAGGGAACAGGTTGCCCAGATCCTGGTTCAAAAGAGGTCGATATCTGGACAGGACCAAAGTATATGAGTTAGAGATGCTTGAGGTGATGAGTATCTCCAGCAATCACTATTATCTAACAAACCAGCCCTGTACAACCATAGAGGGGTCCTATACGCTCGGTGTAAAATCTTGAACTGAATGAATTTGGCTTGGAGTTCTCAAGCAGAGTGGTGAGCGATTACCCACACTTGGTCCTATTCTTTGTCAGAAATTTGGATACCCAGCTCCAACCCCCATTTATCCTTCAGGCCCTCCAGCGCGGGAGGACGGTTAGTCTGAAGCCAAAAGGATTTCAGCTTTGCTATCAAATGTTGAGAGCTAGTTAGGGTATTAATCCAATGATCCAAGGGATGTAAAGCAGGGAACGCAAGAGTCTTAGCAAACGTCTGCTTTAGAAGGGCACGAATTTGTAGCTAATGCCAAAACTGAGTATGAGGGAAATTAAATTTGGATTGCAAATCTGCAAAAGAAAAAAAGCAGCCCATCATAGTGTCAAAAAGATCACGAGCAACAGTGATGCCCCTCTTCTCTCAATTCCTTCACACTGAACAGGTTGACTGTCAATAATTAGAGTAGGATTACACCAAAGAGGTCTTACAGGAGATATCTGACCTTTCCAGCCCAGCTTACCAAAGTAGAGAATCCAAATGTGCCTCATGTAGTGAGCACAGTGAGAGATGCCTGTACGAAGGGACCAGTCGTAAAAAATCAGTGCCTGAGGTGAAGGGAGATTGCCTTGCGCTAGCTCCACTGAGACCCAACTAGGCTGAGTAGGAGTCAAATGAGGGGAATAACATAACAATGCCTGTCAAACAATAGACAGGTCATGAAACAATGTCATGTCCGGGAGGCCAAGACCTCCTTCTCCAGGTGCGCTGCAAAGTTTTCAGTCTTATATTAGAGGGTTTCCCATTCCAGATAAAGGCAGACAGCCTAGATGAGAGAATCTTACAAAAGTGTCCTGGAAGGGCCAAGGGTAAATTTGCCAAAGTATGCTGTAGTTTGGGGAGGTTTACCAGTTTCAGAGCATTGACACGGCCCCATAGAGAGAGGGTTATGTGTTTACAACGCGAGATATCAGCCTCCAAACCGTCTAGCATCTTCTGAGCGTTAGCAGATAAAGCTGCAGCTAAAGTAGATTTAAGGACAATACCCAGACAAATAACTCCCTCATGTGCCCATTGGTAAGGAAGGGCAGAGCATCATTAAGAGACAACAGCAGGGACTTGGAATTGTTTAATTTATATCCAGACAGTGAGGAATACTGTGAAAGGATCTCTTGCAATGCAGGGAGGGAGGGAGGTGGAGAGTTCGGACAAATAAAGCATAGCATCATCTACGAAAAGCAAACTTTTACTCAAGGAGTCACACACTTTTATCCCTGGAAAATGGGGGTCAGCTGTAAGCTTAATAGCCAGAGGCTCCACAGCCAAGAAAAGGAGGAAAGGGGAGAGAGGACATCCCTGCCTAGTACCCCTCTGAAGGAGGAAATTCGAGGACAAAACGGAATTGGTAAGAACAGCTGCCTTGGGGATTTTGTACATATGCTGGATTAGGGAAATAAATGATGGAGGTAAAACACACCTAGTCATAGCATCAAATCAATACAGCCACTCCACCCTGTCAAAAGCCTGTTTGGCATCAAGAGAGAAGGTGGCAGTGGTTGAGTAAGGAAGTTGGCTTCCCAGATTAGATCGAGAGTCAGTCGGAGATTGTCATATCCCAACCTCTCAGGAACAATTCCTACCTGATCCAGATGTATCAAAAGGGGAATAACAGGTTCAAGATGTTTGACCAAAATGTTTCCAGAGATTTCTGCATTGACATTAAGTAGGCATAAAGGTTAAAACTGGGAGCACAAGATACTCTCTCTGCCCTTCTTCGGAATAAGAGTAATAATTGCCTCTGAAAAAATGGGAGGAAGAGCTCCAATCTGCCATGCTTCATTAAATACAAGAGTTAGTCTCTGGGCCAATAGATCTGAATAAGTTACATAAAATTCAGAGGGAAAACCATCTGGATCAGGTGATTAGTCAGACGCCATACTCTGGACAGCTTGCACAACCTCAGATACTTGGGAAGGGGCAGTGAGACAGCTGCACCTCCTGCTCTTATTCTAGATTCCACATCTTCACTGCCTCTGTGCACAGCTTTGAAGATCTTGTTCCTCCATTTGCTGATGTAGTACATGGTGGTGGTATTTTCTGTCCTGATCTGGACAGATTGACTCCTGATGTGGGAAGAAAAGGCTTGCATTGCCAGATACACAGCCCTGAGTTCCAGGAGGTTTATGTGCTCCTTGGACCTTAGTGAGGTCCACACCCCACTTATGGTGAGGTCCTCCAAATAAGCCCCCCATCCAAGGAGGGAGCCATCTGTAGTGAGTATAACTGTGGGTGATGGCTGGAGGAAGGGAATTTCCTGCCTGAGCTTCTCCTTCTCCTTCCACCAGTTCATCTCCTTTAAGGTGCACTTTATAACTGGTACCACCTCTGATAGAGGGTCATGCCTTTGAGAACAATGGGCCCTTAGTGGTACTGAATGTCTCTCATTTGAAATCTGGCACCTGGGACCACTGCTGTTGATGCGGCCATGTGTCCCAGCAACTGTAGGAAAACCTTTGCAGGTCAAGGTTTTCCAGCTTTGAAAGACTATGCCAGTTCTGTGAGGCTTACTACCCTCTCTTGAGGGAGGAATGTTTTCCCTTGTAGTGTGTTCAGCTCTGCTCCTATGACGTTCAGGACCTGCACAGGTTTTGTCAGAGACTTTGTGATGTTTATCAGGAACCCTAGATTCTCCAGGGTTTACTGAGTGTGCTGGAGGGAGTCCCTGGCCTCCTGGTATGACCCTCCTGAGACTAGTTGTCCAGGTAAGGGAAGACCACCACACTTTGTTTTCGCAAGTGAGCTGTAACCACTGCCAGGCACTTTGTGAAGACCTTTGATGCTGAAGACAGACCAAAGGGTAGGGCCGCAAACTGATACTGGCAGTTCTCTACCCTGAACCTGAGGTACATTCTATGGTAAGTTCTTATAGAGATATAGAAGTATGTATCCTTCAAATCCAGAGACCCCAACCAATGTCCCTGCTGCAGAGATGGGATCACCGTGGATCGTGTTACCATCTTGAAATTTTCCTTTTTAGGTGCTTGTTCAGAAATCTTGGGTCTAAATTGGGTCGGCACTCTTTATTTTACATGTGGGTGAGGAAGTACCTGGAGTAAAGGCCCTTGCCCCACTGGACAGATGAAACTTGTTCCATTGCTTTGGACTGCAGCAGCTTTTTGACTCCAACTCCAGCAGTAGTCTTTCTGCTAGGGTAGGAGGTGGAAAGGACCTGTGTGACTGCAGCTTTGGAAACTTCCTGAACTACAGGGAGAGGCCTTGGCTCACTATTTCCAGGATCCAGTTGTCTGTGTTAATATTTTTCCATACCTGGAAACAGTGAGCCAACCTCCCTGTCACTGGAAATGGCTGGGTGACCTGTACAGACCTGTCAGGGGTTCTGCTTGGCTTGTACCTTGGAAGCTGGGGTGACTACAGTCTGCTTTGCACCCCGCTTGCCTCTGCCCCAGAAGAAACCCCTCTGAGGAGGGTAATCATAAGTCACAAAAGTGCGGGAACATAACCCCTGCCCCTACCTCCTCTTTCAAAGGTTCTATGGGAAATGGAAGCCTTGTCCTTCTCAGTGTTGCTTTTGGAGGTGGTCTTATATTCATCCACTTTTGTCATGTAGACCTCAGTTTTAGCACCAAACAGGAAATTCCCCTCACAGGAGAAATCCATTGCTTTAGTCTGAGTGTCATGGGAGAGGTTAGTAGTCCTGAGCCAGCCAAACTTCCAGAGGGATACAGAATGAGCCATGACCCTAGAAGCAGTGTCATTGGCATCTACAGCCACATAAAACTGGTATTTAGTGGCATCCAAAGCAGCCTTTGCTGTGTTGGCCAGGTCCTGGACCAGATCACCAGCTGCCTTTTCACTCATGGACATCACTGAGGTCCAGAGGGCCTTCTAGTGCTGAACTGCATAGGCCATATAGACTGCCTGCCTAAGATAAAGAGAAGCTGTGGTGTTAACCTTTTTGCCCATGTTATCCAGTTTTCTGGAATCCCTCTCTCTGGGGGTTGAGAGAAAACTGGGACCTTAGCCTTGTCACAGGTAATGGTTTGAACCACTCCTTTATTGTCAGAGTGAGTGTAAAGGTATTCAGTGCCCTGCCTATCCAATTGGTGTTTCTTTTCTGTTCTTTTGTCAATACCAGCTGCCAAAGTGGGAGCTGCTAAAAGTTTTATCAGCCCCCTCCATCACAGGCCTTGCTGTAGGTTGTGCAGCCTGGTTGGGGGGGGGCTTGTATGGCCATAAAGGCTTCCATAGTTTGGAAAGCCTGGAAGAATTACCATTCCTTAGTCTTGTCCTCAGCTGAGGGCATTCTGTTTCTGTCCACTGGTGTCTCCCTTGATTTGTCAGCTGGGGGGGCAGTGACATGTTTTTTGTTCTGCTTTTTCTTGGCAGGTACTGGCGCTGATGCCTGCTCAGCAGATCTTTTTGTTTTGGAAGACTCGGAGGTCTCCCTGTCTGATATCCTGACCTCTGGGTCCCCTTTAGCGGCTTTGTTATTCTGCTTCTGTTGAGGAACCTGACCCTTCCCAGAGCCAGGTTGTGAAGAGGAGGCAGACTGTGAGGCCATAATCTCCTCAAATTTTTTGGCCTTGTTTTTTGTAGTGTTTTGGGGCAAAACCTGCTACAAAGCTCACAGTTGGAAAAATCATGATCAGGACCCTAACAGGAAAAACACAACTCATGGCAATTTGCCATAGCCAGGAGTTTAAAGCACTTAATACAATTTTTAAAATGTGTGGGACCTGTCCTTTTGTTGGGGTTGTCAGACATGCCAGTCACTGACAGCCCAGAAGAAAAAATAGGTGCAGTTTCTAAAATTAGTGGATCCGTTCCCACAAAACTGCGACAAAACTTTCTTTCCTCCATTTTTTTTTAGCCTCCCAATGTTAGTATAGAGAACAAGCATTTGTCAATGCCAAATGTTGTCTTGCTGGCATTGGCATTGTTAGTGCAGGAGTTAGAGAGATGCATAATAGGAATGACAGTGAAATATTGAACAGATGCCAACCTCACCCTCATCCTGCAGAGACTGACAGGTGTTGGGGGTTTGCCTTTGGGTCATCAGCCATAATGCTCATGCCATTTCACCTCACCCTACCCTGCAGACACCAACAAGTGTCGCAGTGTGCCTTGGGTTCTTCGGGCCTTACGCTCACCCCATTCCATAAGGAAATAAGCTGAGGTGGGTGCAGCATAGGAGAATGGGGTGAACTTTGGGGCCAAAGAGTCCAAGTCACACCTCGATGCCTGTCACTGGCTGCAGGGTTGGGGTGGGTTGGAATGGGGTGAGCATTACAGCTGAAAATCCCAATTCACACCCCTGACCCCTGTCAATCTTTATAGGGTGTGGCATTACAGTTGGAAACCCCAATGCCACAGGCGTTTGTTGGTATTTTCACTCCAAATTTTCAACATGGGCTTTTTGTGTCCCCCACCTCACAAACAGTGGCACTATCAGTTTGTTAGCCGAAAGGTGATTTTGCACAGTGACTGTGCCATTTGGTGCCACAGGTGCAAAAACACACTTCGGGCAGGATGTGAAAAATGACAGCTGTACTATTCATGAGGAGATGTAAAAAAAATGGCAGTGTTGAAAATCTGGAGTGAAAATATGAAAAATTAGTAGAATCATGAGCGTGCGTAGAAACTGTGCAATGCACACCCGTAACACAATTATTTGGGGGATTTTGTTAACTACATTTTCAACATAGGCATTTTGGGACCTCTGCTCATGAATAGTGGCACTGTGATTTTGTTAATCTGTCCTGAACGTTGATTTCTCACAGCGAGTGTGTCATTGTGCATCAGAGGTGCGAAAACACGTTTCGGGCAGGATGTGAAAAATGACAGCTATACTGTTCATAAGGAGGTGTGAAAAAATAGCAATGTTGAAAATCTGGAATGAAAGTATTAAAAATTGTCGAAGTTACAAGCATACGTGGAAACTGCGCAATGCATGCTTGTAACACAATCATTTTTTGGAATTTTTTCACCAGATTTGCAACATACGCTTTTTGGGACACCACCTGATGAACAGTGGCACTGTCATTTTGTTACTCAGTCCCGAAAGGTGATTCCGCCCAGTGACCACGAAATGACCTCTTGGGACTGAATAACGAGATGACAGTGCATGTGCTCATGAGGTGGGGTCCCAAGAATCCTATGTTGAAAATTTGGAGCCAAAATTCAAAGAAATGGCTGCAGTATCCCACTAAGTTGAAACCCGCCCATTGATGCCATTACACATCTTACCAGCATTTCTTCATTTTGCAGTTTGGCTTGAACGAGTCCAGACGTGTTCCTGCTCCACTGAAGATCACAGTGCCGAACCTCCAGAGGTAAGTATGGGGTGAGGGTGTGTGTGTGGGGAGGTAGGGTGTGCAGAGGGTGGGTGCGGGTTGGGGAAGGGGGCGCTGCGGACAAGTTGAGGAACCGTTTTCTTTTTTTCAGGTACAGAAAAAAAAAACGAACATTGCGGGACCATTTCGTTTCTTTACAAATGAAATAAAACAAATGTTGGACACACTGGGGGTTGGCTCCCAGTGTGCCCCATGAATTTCGGGCGGGGGGTGTTAAAGCCAACTTTAGAGTACTTTCATCAGCGGTTAGGCTTTCCAGAGGTCTGGATCAGCACAGTGGAAGGCAGGCAGATTCAGGAGGAAAAAATATTCAGGAGCTGCAGAAATGGGTCACTAAGCTTGAAATCAAAGCTGATGATTTAGAGGCAAGAAGTTGACACAACAATTTGTTAATATTAGGAATTCCAGAGCTGTCTGAAGGTGCCGACATGCTCTCTTTTGCCTGAAGTCTTTTAAAAGAAATTGCCTGTCCCCCGATCATGGGCACAGAATATTACATCGAACTAGCACATTTTTCTTTAAGGCCACAACCCCCACCCCATGGCAAGCCTAGAGCAATTATTTTGAGGCTTTTGTACTTTCAGGACAAGGCACATGTGTTGCAAACAGCCAAGGCGAATCGCCCATTGTCCTGGCAATGTAAACAATTCTTTATTTTTGGGGACATGACACCGATGGTCCGGGAGCACTAGCTTGCCTATTGCAACATTAAACAGACTTTATACATGGCTGGAGTGAAATTCTATTCCTGATATCCAGCTAGGCTGTTTGAGCCACCGCCATGTTTATTGAAATGTTTCACCAGGAAAGACACGTACGGGAGGTGTGTCATCTGTTCTGCTGCATGACAAGTTTGTCTCTGATTGCAGCGGCACATTTCTTGCAAGTTGTGTCCACTTTACATAATGCTCGTGTCAGTGCTAGCATGCTGGCTAATTGGGGAATGAGGGACACACCTACTAAAATGTGCCCTTCATTCTCCAACACTGACACACCTCTGCATTTCTACTACTACCACAAGATGTTGCTTGCTCAAGCGCAAGACAACATAAATAGGCAAAAGCTATCGGTTTGGTTCCCACAGAGAACCAGAACAAAAAAAAAAGAAAATCATCAAGCAGTGACCAAAGGAATCAGTAGCGCTGAAAACAAAAGCAAATACAAAAGAAAAAAGTTTAAAAGGGGGTTTAAAAATTGCAGTTCTGGAAATCAGGAACCACATTTAAACTAATGATTCTCTGTTCCCTGGACTGCGAGGGAACTGAGAAAACACTTACAACTAACAAAAAAATACCCTTAACTAATGCAGAGTATTAAAAACTAATTAAAGGGAAAAACAAGACTGAAATAAGCAAATTAAGTAGACCAGAACCACTGGCACTTTGAAGAGCAACTTCAGGGCGATGCTTCCTCTGAGGCAGAGAAATAAATCGGCCTTTAGAGGGCAGAGGAGAGGGTGTAGCCAGCAGAGTTTTGAATTTCTTTCTAAGGTTCTCTAACTAACATACAATTTTGGGCTCCAGGGCAGCTCAACCCATTGGACTGATTACACTTGAATGAAAAAGAAGTAAGAGCAACTCCAAGCAAGTTTCAGTAAAGCTTAAATAGTATTTATTTTTCCCAAACATACACGGCCAGGAACCCCTGATTACACTTGTCAAGCAATAGAGAGGGATTCTTGGGGTTTGAAACCATGTTTGATTGTCACAGATTAGATGCAGTTCTGAAAATAGTACCTGCTGCATTCAAATGGGTAAAGGATGCATCCATGGACACTTGTGCTTCTGGTGGATGCACCATTGTCCAGCTCTTCAAAAATTCAGACACTGATGTTTAATGAGTTGTTTTTTGGGGGAAGGGTGGCAACTGCAGGAGTAAGAGGAGGAGGTCAAGCAAACGGAGAGAGTTAAAATGGAGAGGATTGGGGCCATTTGGTTTCTAGACAGGATTTCAAGTATTTTAAATTGCTTTTCCAGATGGAGAAGGCCTAAATGCCCTAAAGAACTTTAACAGAGTTGTGCAGCCAGTAAAGATCTGGTTCAGTTCTAACAACTCGAACCCAGCCATTTTAGATGGTTTTTAGTTTTTTTCTAGAACTATTCCCCCTCTCAAGATTGATTACTGTTAAGTTAAACAAATCATATATTTCTTTTCCAGTTCTGAGTCAAACCAATCCAAACAAGAACTGGAAAATGTTTGCTGAGCCTTACGTTTAACTCTGAGGTGCTAATGAAGGGAAGGCTGATGGGGGAGTATACTGTAACAGGAAAATTCCTCCCCCCCAAGCTGCTCAGGGAAGCAGCAACAATGGCTTGGATGGAATGCTGTGCCTATCGCTCGTGCACAGCATTCCAATCCAACCATTCAAGAACCAGATGCTCTGGTTTGAAAATTAAACTGTTTTTTGGGGTGAGTTTGGTCTAGCTGTGGAGAAGAGAGGACGCAGACAGTTAAGGGGAACAGGGTAGGCTTACCTGGTTGGTTAAAGCCGTTCCCCAAGGGCTGTGCTGCTTGTCTGCTCTGTTCTCCAGCTAGTGAAGATCCCAGTGAAGCTCTGTTCAGTCCGCGGTGCCATCGGGGCATCGAAAGTTAAGAAAACGGCAGTTTGCCACGGTTTGGGCTGGTGAGCCTCATCATTTTGTTATTTTAGCCCCTCCCGAGTTGTTTAAAGTTAAATCCAGTCCCTCGTCGGTGGCAGAGAAGTGCCGCATTGCAACCGTTTTGCTGTCGGCCGTTCGAGGCCCCTTGTCGTCCCTCGCATTGCCTGCATCACTCCCTCCCGCTGACAGCTGCACCTTCTCAGACCTCAGCTCAGTCCTCCTTAGCAACTTTTTGATCCAGTTCAGCCTACCCCACCAACTGAGCTCCTCCACTCCCCACTTCGAACTCACAGTCATTACCCCTACAGAAGTGAAAGCCTACCTGTCCAAAGCCCTCCAGAGCTCCAGTTACTGCAAAGGCGCCTTCAATATGCGTGTCCTATACCTTGCACTAGACTCAGTTATCTCCCCACTCACGAACCTTCTAAATCGGTCCCTGTGCCCGCCTCCCTATAGCACAGAGCAGCCTGAAGAGTGGTTAGCCAGCGGCAGCACATGAAGCATGCTGGCCATCCAACTTCAAGGAGAGACTGAGTTTTTTACTGTTAAGCGCTGTAGGCGCTGGGGAAAAATGGCCAAGCGCTGCAGGGCTGTTGGGTCAGAAGGACCCATATTTAAATATTCAGAAGTGGGGGGCAGGTTAGCAATGCCCAATAGGAGTGGCCAACAAAGTAAGGCCTAGCAAGGGCCTGTTGAATATTTATAGAAGGGGTGGGATTAAGGGCGGCGACTTGGGTCTGAGTGACACTAGGCTCTCTGAGACAGCAGATTTAAAGGGGCCCTGCCACTTCTGGCCACATAAAAATTAAAAGGGGCCCTGTCACAAAGTTAAGGGGGCTGCCAGGCCCTTGAGTTAAAGGTAGGGCTACCAGGCCCATGATTTAAAGGGAGGGCACCAGGCCCACGTTTAAGTGAGGGCACAAGGCCCAAAATATTGGGAGGGCTACCAGGGCTGAAGCAAAGTGGGCACCAGGCCCAGTATAGTAAAGGGCAGCCCATTCCTAGTGAGTTAGGGCAAGCCAACCCCCGAGGTAGTTAGGGCAGCCTCGGTCTAGTGAGTTAAGGCAAGCCAGCCCAGTGGTAGTAAGGGCAGCCCTGGCCTAGTCAGTAAAGGCAAACCAGCCTAGTAGTAAGTAGGGCATACAGGCCCCATAGCAAATAAGGCAATTAAGCCTCCAGTTTTGAGAGCAACTGGTATAGTGGCAAGAGGTACACCATAGTATAGTAATTGGGGCATTTGTAACCAAGGTTCGGGGGTAGCCAGATCCTATCCAGAGAGGTCCTAAAGTCAGAAAAGGGCCCCATCGAGGGTGCTTAGTTCACAAATACTGCAGAGTAACTATAACAACTGTACCGTTTATGCAACTGTTTATTGCTAAAGCATATGAAAGACTGTGTAATTGCTAACAGTACCCAGACTGAATTTCGATATTAGGATTGTGGTTATTTGCCCCTGGCATCTGAACAATTGCCGCTGGAATCTGAGCAATTGCCCCTGGCATCTGAACAATTGCCCCTGGCATCTGAACAATTGCTCCGTGCATCTGAACAATTACCCCACAAGTAAATAATTGTCCCAAAGTTAATAATTTGCCCCTTCTCCTGGCAAATTATCTGGTCATCACTTAGTTCTCTTGATATTGTGAGAAGGTGTATCAAATAGCTACCTTGTTGCCAGCTTAAGGGAACAGTCTCAATCTTCCACCACATTGATGTTCCATGATGTGGTCTGCTGTTCTACATGTCCAGAATCAGTCTCTACCCAGAAGAAGACGTCTTCATCAGCATTCTTCACCAGACAGTGTCTGACCATCAGATCATCTGCTCTGTCCATGTCGTCCACTGAAGTCAAGTTCATCGCCGTTCGTATAAGTCACACCCACCGTTTCTTCTGTTCTACAGTCCAAAGTGTCATCCGCCGAAGTCCAAGCACATCACGACCGCCATGCCAGTATCATTTTATTTGGTTCCTGATCCAGAGATCCAGAAGTCGGTCGCCCTCCACAGAAGAGTGTGCACATCCTGGAGAACCTGGTCTGCGCCCCTTGGTTGTTCGGCGCAAGTCAAGTCCGTCGAAGCCCAGTTTGGGATGCGTCCGCCATTTCCTTATTTTGTTCTAGTTCCTTATGACAAGACTACAGAATCAACCATCTTCACATCAGATCCTTTGAAGTCTTGCTGGCCCTTGAAGTGCTGCAGCATTGTCCAGGTCATGGTAGTCCTCCAGTGGATTCGTCGCCACGCATCTCCTGGTTTCTCTTCACCCCTTGGCGGCCCTGGAAGTGGGTTTTGGCTGAGGGATCCTTTGCCTCCAGGTGGAATCTGACAGCCCGTAAGTGGGTTCATTCCAGGAACCAACTTCTCTGGTTTGTTCTTTCCGGCAGCCTTGGAGACTGTAGGCTTTTGCCTAGGAACCTATGGCCTGTTCACAAAACCTCTCACCGCCCCAGTGGCCTTATATAGATCCTTGCTGGGAATTGTGTCTTAGTGTTTTACAGTTCTGTTTACTTCCCTTGTAGTTACCAATGGAGAACAACGGTGTGCACGAAGACTTCAGACATTGGGACTCTGTGATGAATCTGTGGTCACTGTAAAACCTGGTACTGTGGTTAGTGGATAGAATCTGATATCTTGTTTTACCTTTCTCTCCCTGTAGAGTATAAGTCTTCCCCACTACCCCTTATGTTTGTTATTGTTCCTACAAGAATTCAGTAAACTATTGTGAAACTGACTTTCTTGTGTCTGTCTCATTATGTTGATCACCCAGTGGTACCTACTTAGGGGAACAGAGCCTCCCCTTTATTCCAGCCCTCTCTAAACCTTCCAGTTGCCGGTGCTGGTTGGCCTGTGGTTAAATTCAGGTCAGTAACCTGGCCGTTGGGCCGAACAACCCAATGAGGCCCTCGCCCTACTCCCTGGCTAATTGACTTTCAATTCCCAAGCGGGGTTGGTTACAATACACAGGTAATTAAGCAGGTGACTGCAAAGAGTAGTAAAGAGTATACAACACACTGAGAAGGGGGGCAGTAGATGGGGAAACATTAAAAGGCATTAATTCACATGGAGGGTGGTTAACATGTGGAATAGCCTTCATGATATGACTGCGGAAGATAGCACTGCCCAGGCTTTAAAGCAGGACAGATGGATTCCAGAGGGAGAAGGGCAGTGTGGAGTACATAGCAAGAACAGGGGTATCATTTAGCTGATAAGCCTGGATGTGTGTCCCTACTCAAATTCTGTGTAGCTGTTGCAGTACAGTCTCTGCTGTATGGCAAGAGGGGCTAACAAAGAAGAACCATTAGTCTCTTTCATCACTATAATACTATAATATTATGTTGCTATGATGAAATTGACACAGGATAAGCTGATATAACTAATGGCAATGCTTTGTTCCTATCAACAAAGATTATCAATAAAGCACTAAACAAAGAGTTCATTTTCACATGCTCTCCTAAGCCCCCCCCCCCCCATTGGGGTTGCTAGGAGGTACAGTACATAGTAGTCCAATCAGTCACCCTCTTGCTTGATATGCCTATAAACCAAATGAATCTTTATGCTTTACAGATTTATGAGAGGAAGTGTACATCCGATAGTCACTAGTCACACCCTTTTAACCCATTAGGGAGGACCCCACTCATTGCATGCAAAAAAAAAAAAAAGGAAAGTTTTCTTAGGACAATTGTTTCTCAGTTTACATGTAGACACACAAAATGTAATCAACATGAGTGTGGGTGAGCTATTAAAGATCTCCCAGGGTATATGAGCATGGGTCTGTCTTCAGTAATAATTAACAAAGGAAGATCAACTTCATGGAACTTAGAATGTTTCAGGGGAGTGAAGTCACAACCCACTACTGTTACAGTAAGAGCTTAGTTCATTATAGTGATTAAAAAAAGTCCTTCAGACACAGAATAAAGCAGAATGGAGGAAGAAGAGGTGGGGGAGAACTTGACAACTTCAAATGGTAAGTACTGAATTCTTTCTTTTTCACCATTCTGGGTTTCGTAGAATTTAGAGCATTTTTAAAGAAATATTAGAAGTGAGTATGAATTGAATGAGGGAAACGTAGTAACAAACTTGAATACATTTTATCATTTTATATCCAATTTAAGTATTGTGGTCCTAGTTACTGTTACCAAAAGAAACAAAATATATTAAGGGGATTGACTGCTGTATATCAAGGGGCGGAGAACTGGTTGATTTGCTTCTATGATTTTATCAACAGACCATTACAGAGCACAAATGGCTGATACATAGTAACATAGTAATTTAAGGTTGGAAAGGATTTTACATTAGGTCCATAATGTCTGTCTCTCCTCCCCACACACTTCATAAGCGGTAGAAATGATGTGAAGTTCTAACAAAGCTGCAAAATTGCCCTCTTCACCACTTCAAAACTTCACAATGAGTTTTGCTGAAGAATTATCACTTTAGTGCATGATCACCCTGCCCCCTCTGACTCACCCTAGATATGCCCACCCCCACTCTCCAAAATGCAGCAATGGGGACTGACATGGCCCCTTCACTCACCAATTCAGCCATCTGCCATCTCCATGACAGGGATCGCGGGGAAACTATCATGGGATAGTGGAGGGATGGACATATACAGAGTGAGTTGGGGGTGGAAAGGGATGTGAGAGGTGGATACTGAGTGGGTGGTATGGGGAGGGGGAGGGGCTGTATCAGTTACTATAGGTGTGAAGGTGGTAAAGTGGGCTACTGGACTACCAGGGGCAATACTACCTCATGAACTGGATATCAGGGGTAATCATGGGGGCTGCTAGACTACCAGGAGCAATGACACTAATAATACTACGCATCAGATGGGCATCAGGAGGTGGTAGCACCACTAGACTGCAGGAACAATGACATTAATAAACCAGTGTATCAGATGAATTTGGAAGAGCAGAGGATCACTAGACTGACAAGGACTTACAGCTCTTGCTGTCCACCTACCCTCCGATACCCAGCCAGAGGGGGTATGGTTATGCATTACTGTGCATTTTGATAAGGGGAGGGTTTTGTGAATGTTAAAAAGCACTGCTACAACAGCCTTTAACCACTTCAAAAATCCTTTGAATAGAGGACTGCACCCTACATGAACGAAGGTGCACTCATTTGCATGAATGCAGCAGTATATTCTACCTGCACATGCTGTCTACTGTGTGCAATACACTGGGGACCTAGCCCCCATCCCATCCGATTGTTTACATCTAGTTAGGATATCACTAACATGATTAATGATGCATTAATCTTCTGAATTGCCGGTCCCTAATTTTTTTTTTTTGCTCCTCCATTGCTCTCCAGCTGACCACTCCTTCAAGTCACCTAGGACCCCCACCAGCACTCTACCTCCACTGCCATCCACTACCCCACAAGTCAGCCTCCCCCTCAGTAAGCCGACGTAACCCTTCACCAAATGGGTCCCCCCCTCTGAGGGGGAAGGCTTCAGTGAGGCTGGCCAGTGTGACTTGTTTGGCCCGAGTACTCCTGGGGTGGACCGGGCTAGTCTGGGGCTTCATGTCAGTGGGGGATTGGCAACTGTCATCTGTTTAGCCAAGGAACCATTTCCTGGTTTTCTCCTCTGGGTTCGCGATGTCTGGGACATCAAGGCAAGGGCCGACATCCACCATGCATTCCCTATATAGTGGGACCCTACATGCTGCCATGCCCCTGGCCTCCGCCAGAGGTCAGTAGACACTGGGTCATGGACCCTCCCTTCCCGCAGCAGATGGTGAGCCGTCATGGGACGCTTAAGCCATCTCCTCCCGGCCTGCTCTCCGATAGCCGGGTCCATTCCCAAATCCAGGTTGTTGGCGTCGTAAGTGGAAATCCAACCGCTGCCCCAGCGGGCTGGCCTGACGGGCCCTAATTTTAAAGTAAGAACCTTCTTTCCTTTTCTAGTCCATATTTTGAGTGATGCTAGCTTATGATGGAATACAGTTGTGCATTATTGTTAAACAACCCCATACTATATGTTGTAACCAAGACAAATACAGCCTAATCATTATTATGAATCATCTGAAATTTATGTATAGCCTTTCTTAAGAGGCAGTCTTGTATTGTGCTATTCTTAAAGGGACACTGTAAACTAGGAGACAGTATAGTGTAGTGGTTAAGAGCACTGAGCTGCAAACCTGGACACCTGGGTTTGAATCCCACAGTCACTACCATTGGCCAGTTTATTTAACCTTTTTTCCCCCTAATCCAGTATTGCCTCTGACATCTGGTCTGTTTTAATACTCAGTGCTGAATTTCTTCAGTTTAAAGTGTATTTTAACTGTACTTGTATGTGTTTGAACTTGGAAGTTTAGAGGGCTAGACTGTTTTCCAAATTCTGTGCCGAGTCTCTGTTACCACATTGGGTATTTCTGTGAAAAGTCACTTTCAGTTAATTTCTCCAGCCTCCCCCAACCCCATTCAGCATCTTTTATTTTTCTCTCTGCAGACCCAGCTGGCACCTGGCTCGCTGCCTGAATCCTTCCCTACAATTTAAACTCCCATTATTTGTGACAAAGCTTTTTTGTGAATTGCAAAGCAGGATACCTCCCATTGTTTTTGGAGCTATATCTAACCCCAGCTTGTCCATTCTCCTTCAGGCATCCTCTCATAGCCCTTTGGGCTAACAGCACCTCAGACAGGGGTTTACACACCTCCATGGCGAGAAGAGCCTGCTGCCACACTCCCGAGCCCTTGTTACCTGCCTGGACAGTGTTCCGGGAACTCAAGACTGCGTGGCTGTCTCCGTAATCTTCTAAGGATAATTGCATTTATTTTGGGATAGCTCTTATTGGCTGTCCATGGAACATGAGATCCTTGTTTGGTTCCTCATCCTGCCAGGCATTTCCAAATTCCTCCTGACTGGATTATGTCATTGCCATTGGCCAGTTTATTTAACCTTTTTTTTTCCCCCTAATCCAGTATTTCTTCGGATATCTGTTTAATACTCAGTGCTGAATTTCATCAGGTTAAAATGTATTTTAATTGTACTTTTTTTTTGTGTCTACTTTTCCATTTGCAGATTATACTTTAAAGCCACTAGAGGGCAACAAGATGTGTAGGTTGCAATCCTCTTCCCACTGCTCCCTCCTAACACTTCTGTCCTGAGTCATTCATACCTAAATTCTCTGCCTTTCACCCCTCTCTGTAATCTCTCTTGCACAGTCTCCCAGGCTATCACTAGGCATACCATGTGGCATCCAAACCAGGGTTTGAACCAGGTACCTTTCACTCCAAAGGGACCAGCCCTACCACTGCACCACTGTGTCTGCCACAATGTTAGGTGTCAGCAAGACCCACTCATACCTGCCCATGGTCACATCTACCACCACTGTACTCCCTCACAACACCCACCCACTCAAACTAACCATACTACTGTTGCTAACCACGTTTACCCTGCTCAGCAACAAACCCCCAGTTGCCTCTGGTATGTACACACCTTTGTTGCTGGGCGAGCACCTCAACCTCATAGCCACTCTGTCACCCTGTCTCTCCCCATAGCCCCCCCACACCTCTCCCCTCGACCCCTCCCCCATCTCTCTGTACCTTGAACCCTCCATGTCTGTTCCTCCACCTGACCATCCCAGCCCTCACTCAGCTGCCCATTCCTGCTCATCACCTTCTAAGTTTGCCAGCCACCGCTAACCGGCAAAATGCCACCAATTCATGGCCCTTGTCAGGATCTTCCACTTGCTTCTTCTACTATCTGGCAATGTTCACCCCAATCCTGGCCCAGCAGTGCCCCCCCAACTGTGGTCACCCACAGGGCTTCGAATAGCCGCTATGAATATCTGCAGCCTGCCTAAAAAAATGGCACCCCTACAGTGCTGGATGGCAACAGCACCAACCCAGACATTCTGGCTTTAACAGAAACCTGGCTGTCAGCCAAGACCCCAGACTCATTTGTTTCTATTCCTGGCTACTCTCTCATTAGGCTTGATTGTAACAGCAAGAGGGGTGGTGGCTGCACCTTCTATGTAAATGACTCATTGTATTACCAAGCCCTGCCTGCATCCTCCCTAGACCATGGTGCCCAAGCCCTCTCAATAAAACTCTTCCCTGACCCAAACAGTGCTCCTCTTACTCTCACCGTTGCCTACCTCCCACCCCACAACCAACCCTCTGCATGTAAAGCGCTCTCTGGCTACCTAACCAGCCACCCCACAAAACGGAACAAATCCTAGTTAGGGATCTCAACATAAACTGGCTGGCGAGCTCATCAACACATGCCAAAGATACCTTTGCTGCATTAGATATGACCCAGCTGGTATCCCAGCCTACCAGGGCCAACTCCACTAATGGAACCCATACTAGATATCCTGCTCACTAATCGGCCCCACCATATTACCGACCTGGGTGTCCTACCCAACGCCTTAACAGACCACTCCCCAATCATCTTCAGCTGGTCCTGTCAGCTACCTTAACTACCACAAAATATCACCTTTTGCCAGGAGGCATAGCCAGACTTGAACAATATCTAATTAGCTGGGACTGGTCCCCTATTTCCCAAGCCCAGCACATAGATGATGCTTTGCCCTACTTCACCACCACCTTTAATAACGCCTGTGATGTTTTTGCACCGACCATCAAAGTGACCACTAAGAAACGTAGTGCCCCCTGGATCACCCCAGAAATCCTACAACAGTTCAAAATGCGTGACAACCTCTGGCATCATGCCAATACCTCTGGTTTGCTAAGTGATAGGCAGGCCTATAATGCTGCCTGTAATAAGTGTACCTGGGCAATCCACAAGGCTAGGGTGGAGCACTACAGAACCAACCTAGCCACCTCCTGGGGTAACACAAGAAAGTTCTGGGATAACATCAAGGAGCTTAATGGTAAATCCCACTCTCCCCCCCAACAACTTAGTGTTAACGGAACTACCACCACAGACACACTTCACATAGCTAACTGCCTCAACTTCACCTTCTCAGACCTCAGCTCAATCCTCCCTAGCAACATTTTTGATCCAATTCAGCCTACCCCACCAACTGAGCTCCTCCACTCCCCCTTCAAACTCACAGTCATTACCCCTACAGAAGGGAAAGCCTACCTGTCCTAAGCCCTCCAGAGCTCCAGTTACTGCAAAGGCGCCTTGAATATGCGTGTCCTATACCTTGCGCTAGATTCAGTTATCTCCCCACTCATGAACCTTCTAAATCTGTCCCTGCGCCTGTGCCGGTTCCCAACCTCATGAAAAATGGCAGTGATACCACCAGTATTGAAATGTAGTGACAGCTCCCTCCCAAACAACTACCGCCCAATCTCAATTCTCCCCCCACTTTCTAAAGCCCTTGAAAAGGTCATGGCCAGTCAGCTCACTGATTACCTCCTGTTATGTAGGTAGCAGCATGATTTCAGAGTGGGTCATAGTACTATGACTGCCCTCACAGAATTTGCTAACTCCACACTTGACAAAGGGCATCTTGTAGGGGCCGTGTTTATAGACCTCTCAAAGGCCTTCAAAACGGTTTCTCACCCCCTCCTTCTAAACACATTGCAACAAACTGGGGTCTCTCATTGTCCATTCCCATGGTTCTCCAGCTATTTTTCATCTAGAACCCAATATGTTAAAATTAATAATACCATATCTACTATGCTGCCTGTGCACTCAGGAGTTCCAGTGGGATCTATCCTGCGTCCCCTGCTATTCAGCATCTGCCTCAATGCCCTGCCTAAATCCTGCCCCGGCAACCTTCTCCTCTACGTGTATGACACTGTTCTTTATACCACACATCCTAATCCTCTCTTTCTCCAGCGTACCTTACAAAACTCCTTCTCTCAGACTGAACACTGGTTTGCTGAACACAGATTGGTGGTCAACATTAAAAAAACTAAGACTATGCTCTATGCCCACCACCAAAACAGATCAGAGAATTTCCCCCTGGAAATACTCTCGCCTCTCTCATCCCACTGGAACAGGTCCAAAAGTATAAGTATCTAGGTAATACATTTGACTCTTCCTTCTCATTCCACGAACATGTAAAAATCCTCACCTCTGCCACCAACACCCGCATTGGTCTCCTGTACAGACATAAAGACTACCTGCCACCTGAAGCACTTCACCTAGCCATTACCTCCTCAGTTTTATCGCTGATGAACAATGGCCTCACAATCTATACTGCTGCTGACCCTACGGTGCTTTATCAAATAGAAATAGTCATCAATAAGGCCTGCTGGTTCTTCTCTGGTGCCGACAGAAATACACATACCTGCACCCTATATGTGCTCACCAATATTCTCTCCCTTGAGGAAAGACTATTATACCAGACCTGTCTCTTCACCAAAAAAAATCCAACTGTGTTTAACCCCGATAGGTGTCATGGCTTCTCTTCAGGCAGCAACCATCTCAGCGTCCTCATGGGCCACCCAAAAATCTATCTGGGAGGTGTCTAGGGTCAGGACCACCCTGGCTTAGCGATCCTTCACCCTTAGAGCTCCACCCTGGTACAATGCCCTCCCACCAGCCATCACATCAGTCACCAATCCTGGTCCTTTTAAAGCTGCCTTAAGGGACCATATCTTGTCCTCACATCAATGCCAGTGTAACCGGTAACCTGTGGATCCTGCACCATGCTGCTAGGCCATGCACCCGCCCTTGGCCTGGCAGTGGAGAGCCCTCACTATTTCTAGACTACAGGCTCCTCACCTCCCTCAGTTACCATATAGTTGCACTGGACTATGAATGCATTGTATTATGTATAAGACAAGGCCTCCCTGAGGCAGCTTACTACCAACTCATATCATGCATTGCTTTAGCTACCAATTGTATAGGTATTAACCGCTTAGGTAAATATGTCTATAGCTCTGCCCTGTTTTAGTTACCAAATGTATAGGCATTAACCCGTGCTCATTGTACTTATACTCTGTATGATAGCTCACCCACATTTATTCTGTGTATGTACTGTATGAATGTCTATGTTTTATTCTGACGTGGAGCCTTTGGAAATGAGTCTATGACTCAAACGGTTGTAAATCCAATTTCCTAAATAAATAAATAAATGTGTGACCCTGAGCAAGTCACTTAACTTCCTTGTGCCCCCAGGTCACACCTGGAAACAAGCTCTGGCTTAGTGTGCCTTTACTGGTTAAACAATTCCCCCCCTTTTTAGGAGGCAGTATAGTGTAGTGGTTAACGGCACTGAGCTGCAAACCTGGAGATCTGGATTTGAATCCCACAGCCATGTGTGACCCTGAGCAAGTAACTTAACTTCCTTGTGCTCCCAGTTCGCACCTGGAAACATGCTTTGCTTAGTGTGCCTTTCCTGGTTAAACAATTACCCCCCTTTTAGGAGATAGTATAGTGTAGTGGTTAAGAGCACTGAGCTGCAAACCTGGAGTCTTGGATTTGAATCCCATCAGCCTCCACTTGCATGCTGTGTGACCCTGAGCAAGTCACTTAACTTCCTTGTTTTCCCAGGTCACACCTGGAAACAAACTCTGGCTTAGTGTGTGTTTCCTAGCGTAAACAATTTCTCCATTTTTAATGAAATCACTAATCATGTGTGCCCGGTTGCCCTATAGCAATAGAACTGTCAAAAATAAGTTGTGTAAATGCTCCTGTATGGCAAATAATATATTTTGTTACAGTTTTTACCCATATTTTATTATTAAGTTTGAGCTGAGCAGTCATTGTATTATATTATAGTTATATATAACTGGAGGCTAGGAGAAGCTGGGCTGGGAGGATGTGGGGGAATAGGTACATGTATGAGAAGCAGGAGAGTGGTAAACTGCAATAGCTGTGTGGCAGCAGTCTTTCAAGGGGTGATGTGGAGTAAAGGGGGATGTCCTGTGTGTAAGAGCCTGGAGCAGCTAAGGACTGAAATAAGGCTGCTCAGATGGGAGCTGTAGAGGATGGTTTGGGAAGTCAGCGGAGCAGAGCAATGGAGGGAAAGGCAGAGGGGTGATGCCCAGGGGAGTGACGGCATCAGGCAGGGGATGGGAGTGGGGAGGATCACCCAGTATACAGGAGTATCTCTTCCTCAGAGGATTAGGGAGCCCAGGGTGGAGGAATGGCAAGTGGTAAGGGGAAGGGTTGGGAATGTGAGGGTAGCATCAGGGGTTGGAAATTCTAAAGGGGTGCCTTTATTGAACAGATTTGCACCACTGTCTGGAAGGAGGAAGGGGCAGCAGGAGGTGAGATAGGAGGTCAGGTTGAGCCAGGGCTGAGAGTAGGAGTACAGGGGAGGGAGAGAACTAATCACGTTGGGCAGGGAAAGAGGCAGGCAAACAGAGTGGAGGATGGGGGAGGGAGAGAAAGGAAAGGAAGAGGGAGGAAAACTGATAGCAGATCATGATGTTAGAAGGGGAGGGGCAGAGTGGGAAATGAAAAAAGTTAAGGAGATAAATTGTGGATGTGGAGATAAGTTCATCAGGGTGCAGAGGGAGCAGTTTGGTAGGGAAGCAGCTAGAAACGAAGGTAAGAAAGGAAGGATGGGGAGCACAGTTGCAGGGGATGGAAGGGTGGCAATCATAGGGGACTCCATAATTAGGGGTATTCACTGGGGATGGAAAGGGGACCCAAATACAAGCAGGAGGGTAGTTTGTATGTCAGGGATGACAGCAGGGAAGGTGGGCCCAAGAATCAGAGAAATAGTAGGGGAGGTTAGAGGAAAACCTCATTTAAATACATTTGGGAACCAACAACCTAGCTGGGAGGAGGTTGAGGTAGTGCAAAGTAGGTTCAGGGAGATCTGCAGGGAGTAAAGAAGTTCGCTGACCCTCTCAGAGGTGATACCAGTACTAAAGTCCAGCACAGCCAGGCAAAGAAGACTAGATGATTTTAATGACTGGCTGAGGAAATAGTGCAGGGAGGAGATGTTTATCTGTAGTGGGGACTGGGAGGAGACCTGGTCAAACACAGCACTCTTTTCACCAGACAGACTACACTTAAGTAGGGAGGGTTTGAAGGTACTTAGGGACAAACTGGGGGAATACATAACCACTACACTTAATTTAAACTACTGGGGGGGGGCAGCAGGCATGCAGGCCCACAGACGTTGAGAGGAGGAGGTCAGTGACCCCCTCCCCCCACAGTGATGGAAGAGGTCTGGAGGGAGGAGGTGGAAGAGGTGAGAACACAGTTAGCAAAGGGCAGAGGGGGTTGGGAACACATAACAAGGGTACATGGATGGGGTGCACACAGAGGGGATAAATGTAAATGCAAGAATAGAGGAAGGAGAAGGAAGGTCAGATTCTAAGTGGAGGGTGGTGTCTCTGAATGCGTGGAGTCTTGGAAACAAGATGGATGAGCTGGCACTATTAGCAGACAGAAGGGTGGACACAGCTGCAGTAACCAAAACTCGGGCAGCATCACACCATGACTGGGAGCTTGTGTTTCCTGGATATAAACTATACGGGAGTGACAGGGTAGTCAGGAAGGGGGGAAGGGTGGCAGTTTATACCAGGGAGGGAATAACTTGTATGAGGGAAAAGTCAGAATAAGGGGAGGTGGAGGCATTATGGGTTCAGTTAAGGTCCAATAGAGGGAGAAAGGTAAGGTTGGTAGTGATTTACAGACCACCCAATCAGGATGAGAAGAGGGACAGGGAACTGAGCTCACAAATATTGGAAGCTGTGGGGAAAGGAGAGGTGGTAATTGTGGTGGATTTCAACCTGCCCAAGGTGAACTGCAGCCTACCATCCACAACATGTACTAGGAGTCACGTGATCCTGGAAGGACTGCAGAGTTGGTTCCTGAACCAATAAGAGCCGAGGCAATTTTTGATCTGGTGCTCACAAATGGGGAGAATGTACAGGAAATAATGGTCAGGGAGCCACTGGGTGGAAGTGACCATTGCACAGTGTGGTTCCAGTTGGATATGGGCAGGGAAAGCATCCCAACTAAGACCAAAATCTTGGATTTCAGGAGGATGGACTTCAGGAAAATGGGCGAAGTGCTAAGGAGCCATCTGGCAGGCATCAGAGCAGATACAGGGGTGGATCAAAGGTGGTCTGCCATTAAGGAAGAAATACTGGTTGCCACAGATGAGTGCATTAGGCTCAGGGGAAAGAACACAAGGGCCAAAGCACCCAGCTGGTTCACTTCTGGGGTTGCGCAGGCAGTAAGTGAAAAGACGTTGGCTTACAGAAAATCAAGAAGACCAGGAGAGAGGTGGATAGGGAATATTACCTAAGGTTGGCTAGTGAGGCAAGTAAGGAAGTATGGTGAGCAAAGGCACAGAAGGAGCTGCAGATAGCTGAAGGAATTAAGAAAGTGGAGAAGGCTTTCTTTTGCTATATAAGTGAGAAAAGGGACAAGAAGGAAGGGATCGTTAGGCATAAGAAAGGGGTGGAGTGGGTGAAGGATAATGGGGGGAAAAGCAGAGATACTAAATGAATACTTCTGTTCCATCTTCACTAGGGAGAAGGACGGACCAGTGACTTGAGGAGGGAAAAGAGGAGCGGAGGGGGGAGGGGACACAGATGTAGTGATAGAGGAGGAGAGATTGAGGGAGGGACTGCTGGCATTGAAGGTGGGCAAATCACCAGGCCCGGACAGAGTACATCCAAGAGTACTAAAGGAACTGGCTGAGGAGCTGGCAGGGCCACTGGCAGACCTATTTAATAGTTCACTAGAGTCAGGCATGGTACCGTAGGACTGGAGAACAGCACATGTAGTGCCCCTCCACAAAAGCAGTCCCAAGGATGACCCAGGGAACTACAGACCAGACAGTCTGACCGGTTCCATGTGATAACAGCAATCGCGGAAAGACAATCACCATTAGGGTGAGTATACATCATCAAAAATCAGTTTCGGTGATGTACACTTCCGGCGCACAGCAAAAGGGCACCAGGGACTTGTTTTTTTTGTTTTATGCAGGGGGCCTACACTTCCCACCTCCCCCTACTAAAAGATACTCAACTCCAGGGGGGTGCATTTCGGGGAAGGTGCAAAACCAGAAAAAAAAATGTCAGGCCGGGCACAACAAAATGTATGCACTCTCACGCCCGGCACCCTTGCAACCCTAGCCTGCCACCCATCCACCACGTCACAGGGCCAGCAAGGCAGCCCACCACTGCACCATGCCTCACAAATCATTCCTCCCATTCCACCCATCGCTCAGCATGCTCACCCCCACTGCATGCGTGTACATATAGCAACATCCTGTCACTATATTCATGGATCTCCCCCAATTCAATCACCCTCCCTGCTCGGTAGCCCTGTTGACAGGCACTGCAATTGAGTTACCCTTTTGAAAGTGCCCAGTGTGAGTCGCCATGCAAACTACCATCAAACCTCTATTATTGAACAAGCTCCACGAGAACCATACTAAAAGGAGATTGGTGGAATATCTAGAGGAGCATGGTTTCCAGGATGTGAGGCAGCATGGGTGCATGGGGGGGGAGATCACGTCAAACAAATCTGATTGACTTCTTTGACTGTGTCACTAAGACAGTAGACAGGGGCCAAGGTAGACATCCTCTATCTTGATTTCAGCAAGGCCTTTGACTCTGTGCCCCACAAAAGGTTAATTAGGAAGTTGGTGGATCTCAGGGTTCAGGAAAAGATGGCCAGATGGGTGGAAAACTGGCTGAGGGATAGACCCAGAGGGTGGTTGTGGAGGAGAGTTATCTGGCACCAGAGAGGTAACCAGTGGGGTCCCACAGGGCTCGGTGCTGGGGCCTGTGTTATTCAGTGTCTTTATCAATGACATTGGGGATAGCATTAAGGGCAAAATGTGCCTATTCGTGGATGACACCAAGCTCTGCGGGAGAGTGAACACAGCTGAAGGGATACAGGACCTACAGGAAGATCTGGAAAAGCTGGGGAGGTGGTCCATGATCTGTCAGCTTGGTTTCAATGCTAAGAAAAGCAAAGTTATGCATATTGGAGTGAAGAATCCCAGGACAGAGTACTACCTGGATGGTGTCCGAGTATCTGCATCAGAGGAGGAGAAGGACCTGGGATTGATGATCACTAGTGACCTGAAGCACTCCAAGCAGTGTAAGAAAGCAGTAGCAAAGGCAAACAAGATGCTGGGATACATATCTAGGGAGATCAGTAGTAGGAGAGAGGAGGTTATACTGCCCTTGCACAGGTCACTGGTAAGGCCGCATCTAGAGTATGGAGTTCAGTACTGGTGCCCACACCTTAAAAAGGACATTAACCTGCTGGAGAAGGTCCAGAGAAGGGATACAAAGATGATAGCAGGTCAGCAGTGTAAGGCATACAGGGAGAGGTTGAGGGCATTGAACATGTACTCCCTGGAAGATAGGAGAGACAGAGATGGGACATGATTGGGACCTTTAAGTACTTGAAAGGGATAAATAAGGTTAATAAGGAGAATCTCTTTAAGCTGAGTGGCAACCATAACACAAGTGGACACAGTCTTAAGCTGGAGGGTGTGTGGTTTAGGAGGGAGGTCAGGAAGCACTTCTTCACAGAGAGGGTGGTGAACACTTGGAATACACTGCCGGAAGAGGTCATCTCATTGAAGACAGTGGGTAGCTTTAAGAGAGGCTGGGATAGGCATGGGGGAAGGTAAGGATCATGAGTAGGGAGGATGGGAGGGGTGGGAGGAGGCAGGAACATTAGCTCAAGCTGTTGACCCTGCAATACGAGCAGACTTGATAGACCAAATGGCCTTTTTCTGCTGGCTTCTTCGTAAGTTCATATCCAAACTTCAACCACTGGAACCCTGTTGTCCATGGGCGCTATGCAAGAAGTGGGTGGGCATACTCGGAAAAGTCGTATACCCCGCCTGTGGTTCTGCGTCCCATGGACAGGTGCACCCATACCAGCATTCACCAACACTGGCCACCCGTCTGCAGCTCTTCCCCCTGGTGTGCAGGACTCCACAGGGCAGCCGAGGGCGGAGTCGTGGATCTGGGTGGGCATCCAGTTGGATGCCTGTCCTGGGTCCAGGAGTTGATCCCTTGCACCTGTATGCACAGGTCTGGGTTGTGCATAGCCCATGTGGGTGCCTAGACCCGCACAACCACACTCCAGTGACAGTCCGTCCCAAGTGACTGACCCCCCCACCCCTGGCACAGTGCAGCCATGGCCCAGGAGTCCATCGGCAGACCCCCCAACCCCATGGCACTGACACCCCTGTACCCCGTACTTGTTGCTAATGCCACAGCTTAGCTGCCCCATCACTCCCTGTCTATTTCGAGGGCTGGGGTGGCACTGCAGGATGTTTTTTGGTCCCCTCCTGACCAGCGGGAGGCATCTGTGGGGGTGCCCAGTGGGTTATGGCAGGGTCTATCCTAGCATACCCTGTGCCACCCTCCACACCCATGCGGCCAGCACTATGCGGTTTACTGAACATTGTGTAGTGCTGGTATGCCCCCAGAACAGTGTGATCTGTGGACATGGGGGATCAGGTGTGTTGGGTCTGTGCACCCCCCATTTGTGCATCCCATGTGAGGGGCGCAATGGGTGTGGGGTAGCTGCATGCCCAAGATACAGGACGTAGCCACTCCGCTTTTTCGTCGCACTTCCTATGTAGTCACATCTATAACAACCCTGATCATTATCTCTAAACTCGTGAATAAACAAGTTTCAGGTTCAGAGGGATAGCAAACAATGTTAGTGTCCAAAAGACTGGGTGATGCTTGAACTCATCGATGTCTCTCTAAAATCAAAATGAACACTGGAAGTAATAAAAAACAACTTTATAAAAACTTTGCCAAGATCCTGAGTATGCAGGAAAAAGTAGGGAAGGGTGCTAATGCAGTTAATCAGTCTCCATCTTGGTGATGGCACTGGCACATGAATGAATGGTGGCATCCTTGTTCTTAAAATCTGATTAGCTGAATTTTCATACAATTAGCTTTTACTAGGAGCAAACTACGTCACCATTCATTTATGTGGGGCCCATTACCATGGTGGGTATTAAATAGAGCAGATACTCTGCACCGGAGGACTGTTTGGTTTATTACAGGTCACATTTTTTCTGGGTGCTGGTGGGAGACGAGAGTGGTGGGGGCCAAAGGAGAGTTGGGTGGGGGGTCACTCATGACTAACAGAGTTGTTGGTCAGACTTGGGCAGGGGGAGTGTGTTTGATGCACAGGTGAGGGTAGGGTATATTGAACTTATGTACTTGTATTATTTTTAGTTGAAATTCACCAAGGTGGGAGTGGGGAAGGAAAAGGGTATCATCAAGGGATGGGATAGGGGGTATTTATGACTACATAGGATGTATGTCCATAGCTTGCAGTTGGTTGAGGGCCTGAATAGGACACCAAGCTGAGTTTATTGTAAAATAGGATATGTGGACCCCTCTATACATCTATCAGTTTTTGATCACATTAAAGTAAGGATGATATGATCTGCTGATGCTTTCTTAAGGCTTTGGTGAATTGCAGGACTGAAGACAGAAGAAGAAGGGGTAAATTATCCAGGTTTTAAGAATCCAAGAAATGCTAAGGTCATGACTGCTTGTAGATTAAGATCAGTAGAAGACCCCAAAACTCCATCTTTTAAGAGATCCATCAGTTGAGAATACAGGCTGTAATCTATAGGCTTCCTTGTGAGATGATACTGAGGAGTAGATTTTCTGATACTGTGAAAAAAAGGTTTGATTGGAAGACAGGATAAGTAAGAGTATTTGATGTCTGGCAGGTTCTGCGGTGACAGTATAGCAGGGACAAACTGGGCAGACTAAGTGGGCCAAGCCGTTCTTATCTGCTGACAAATTGTATGTTTCTGTATATCAGGATAAATGGACATCAAGGTAAACTGTATGCTTGAGATACATTGTTTGATTGTTGTGGCCATCAAGCTAAATATTTGAGAGCAGTAGGATGCAAATACCAGAATTTGAGGAATGGACTATTACAGAGGGTCTATGTTTTGAAGAGCACAGAAAGCAGTGTATTTCTTCCATGTTACTCTATAAGCAGACTTCATTGATGCAACAGGAAAATTCCAGATGGTAGCAGAAGCAGTTTGTTGGTGTGAGGGTAAGCAGCTCTAAATCAATTAGACAAGTGCATAGTGGTATCGAATGTACTGTAGTTGAGGAGGATGTACACTCCCCAGGTCTTAGGAATCCAAGAAAGGCTACGGTCATATGATATGTTGCTGCCCGCGAAGTTCATGTGAAGTGCTGAGCATTTATGCTTTGCAGATTTCATGGAGTTTTGAGAAAACTTCAGAACTTTGATTCAAGTGATTTGTGCAAGATTTTTGCCATGATTTGAAGTTCTTTACCACGAAGCATGAATTTCCCCAGTGAAGTGCGAAATTCATGGGCAAAATTTCACGTTCCGAAGAGTAATCTGCGAAATTTGTGGCAACAAATTTCACGAAATAATTTCAAGAAATCCAGAAATTACCTCACAGAGTGAATTTCATGGATTTTGAACATCTCTGTCCTTTTGCAAGTGCTAAGAGGTTAGTGAACGAAAGACTATTTTGTAAGAGATTCATTAGTTTACATTACAGAGTATGGTCTACAGACTACCTTAAGAGTGGTCCTTGTGGATTCAATTTCTTAAGCCTTGAAGGAATGCTTTAACTGCTGGACTGGATAAACAGGAACTAGGAAAGAGTGATGTTAAGTTTAACTGAATGTCCATTATATATATTGCTTGACAGCAGTGGCCAACAGGCCTAATGCTTGTGACTGGTAGATGTGGCCAATGGGCTAAGTGCTTAGAGCAGTGGGATGTGGTCGATAGGCTGATTGCTTGAGAGCAGTATGATGTGGCTAACAGGCCAGTTGCTTGTGGGCAGTAAGATGTGGCTAACAGGCCAACCACTTACAGTGGTATGATGTGGCTGACAGGCCAAATGCTTATTAGAAGTATGATAACGCCAACAGGCTGAATGAATATGAGCAGTGTGATAATGCCAACAGGCTGAATGCTTCTGAACATTATGATGTGATCAAAAGCTCAACTTCATGTGAGCAGTATGCAGATCCTAGAATGATGTAGGAGGAATTAACTTTATCTGCTTGAGGATGGAAGTTCCGAAGTGCTGGAAGTGAACACAGGAGAGTCAGTTAGCAAGAAAGGTAGCACGACCAGGTATAAACACTATTGATTCTAAAAATTATACCATAAAGAATTTTATGTTAATCTTCTCAGGAAGTTCATTACGAAGGAGGAACATTGTACTACGTCTAATGCTGCTTGGTTATCAGAATAACATGATAGGTTGATTGTTCCAAATGTGACCCCATGTGAGAGTGCCTGTTACAAAATTATAAAGTTCAGATAAGGAGGACATGGATTGAAAATGATGAATATCTTGGATTTCTGATGGCCTTGGATAAGCAAATCAAAACTGGCTGCAAAATGCCACAAAACCATAGGAAGTGGATCCAATGAGGAAAATACTGATGTTCAATTCTGGAGCTGGATCTTTACAAACATGGATGTGCTATTTGAATCTGAGAGAAAATGTGCCCACATGATGAGGTCTAAACAAGAGGAAGCAGTGATGGTGAGGTAATAATCTAGAGCAGTGACTAAATGTGCCAAGTTAAGGAGGGCTATGAAGCTTCTTCCTCAGTGAATAATCCTCACTGCAAACCTGAAGTGCCCTAGTAAGGGATAAAAGTTTGCTTTTTGTGCAGTATCATTTGTATGAGAAGAAAGAGACCAGACTGAAAATGAGGAGGAGTCGGTCCTGAGACATCTGGATCTATAGAAATGGACCGAAGATTAGAACAAATACTGTAACTGATGCGGATGGCATGGATGCCTTGTCAGGTGGACGGGTAAAGAAAAACTGCTGAAGATGAGGAATTTCAACTGGCATCAAAATCAGGCAAAATGTAAGCTGTGGCTTTTTTTATCAATCAAATTTTATTAAAATTCAGAAAGAACAGCAAATGCCAATCAGTACAAACATATGATTAGAATACAGTAAATAAGAAGTATTGCATAAAATTCATAGAAACATAGACTTTGACGACAGATAAGAACCACTTGGCCCACCCAGTCTGCCCATTTCCCTACCTATTGGATAAGCTGCAGATTCTAGTTTACCAACAGCCTACTTCCTCCTACCCCCTACTATAATTGCCTTATGTCTGTCCCATGCATTGCTGAATTCCCCCACAGTTTTTAACCCCACAACCTCCTTAGGGAGGCCGTTCATGCATCCACCACCCTCTCCATGAAAAATATTTCCTCACATTGCCCTAGACGTCCCCATCTATCTTCAAATTGCCTGTTCTTGCACATCTCTTTTCTGAAGATGCTACCTCTTGGACTTTGTTGAGTCCCTTGAGGTACTTCAAAGTTTCTGTCATGTCCCTCCCTTTCCTCAAGGGTATACATATTAAGCTTCTTTAGTTTCTCTTCGTATGGTTTCTGGTGCAGACCCCACACCAGTTTAGTTGTCCTTCTCTGGACAGCCTCCATTCTCTATATGTCCTTGTGGAGATGGAGTCTCCAGAACGGTACGCAGTACTCCAGATGGGGTCTCACCAACTGTCTGTATAGGGGGATGACAACTTCTTGTTTTCTATTGGTGATGCCTCTACCTATGCATCTCAGTATCCCCCCAGCCCTCCTTACTGCCTTCTCACATTGCCTACCTACCTTTAGGTTGTCTGATATGACTACCCAGATCCCTTTCCACTTTTGTTGTTGCTAGTACCCCCCCATTGTGTACTCTTCCCCTGGGTTTTTGTTTCCCAGGTGCATTACTTTGTACTTCTTTGCAATAAATCTAGGCTGCCATACTTTTGACCATTCCTCCAACCTTGCCAAGTCCCTTCTCATCCTTTCCACCCCCCCTTGTGTATCAAACCTGTTGCTGATCTTTATGTCATCTGTGAAGATGTATATTTTTCCTTCCAGTCCCTCTGCAATGTCACTTATAAAGACATTAAATTGCACCAGCCCCAGTACTGAACCCTGCATTACTCCACTAGTAACCCCCATTTCTTCAGAGTGAACTCCATTTACTATTACACTCTGCGGCCTGTTGTCCAGCCAATTTTTTATCCAGGCTACCACCCTGGGACCCACTCCCAGGCTGGCTAACTTGTTTATTAATCTTTTGTGTAGGACTGTGTCATATGCCCTGCTAAAGTCTATGTAGGCCATGTCCATAGCCCCTCTCTGGTCTACTACATTGGTCACCCAGTCAAAGAAATCTATTAGATTCATCTGACATGACCTTCCTGCTGTGAATCCATGCTGCCTTGGGTCCTGCTCTAGGTACTCAACTATTCTTTCTTTCAGAAGTGATTACATCATTTTCCCTACCACTGCGGTCAATCTAACAGGTCTGTAGTTTCCTGCCTCTGCCTTGCTCACACTTTTTTGAAGGGGAATCACATCCACCTTTCTCCAGTCCTCAGGTACCACACCATCCTCCTATGATTTGTTAAAAAGGATAGTCAGTGGAGTCTCTAGTTCTCCCTTAGTTCTTTTAAAGTTCTGGGGTGCATCCTGTCAGGCCCCTTTGCCTTGTCCACTTTCATTTTTAGGAGTTCTTTCTGGACCCTTTCTTCTGTGAATGGACTGGTATCGACTCCCCTATCCAGAGTGCTTTTGTTGTTTGGTTTAGATACATCTTCCTCCTCTTCTTTTGTGAATACTGAACAAAAGTATTTATTCAGTATCTCTGCCTTTTCATTGTCACTATCTGCCCCCCCATCTTTATTAATCCTCAATATCCCTCCCTTGATCTTTCTTCACTCACTAATGTACCTATAAAAAGTTGTATCCCCCTTCTTAACTGAGTTGGCTATCTTTTCCTTGGTTTGGGCTTTTGCTATTCTGACTACCTTCCCCACTTCCTTCTGGTTTAACTGGTACAGTTCTCTGTCCTGCCCCTTCTGTGATTCCTTATATTTTCTGAATGCTGTATTTTTCTCCCTTACCTTCCCCGCCACCTCTTTTGAGAACCATAGTGTTTTTTTCATTTGTTTTGTTTTGTTTTGTTTATTTGCTTCACACAAAGGTTTGTTGCTCTGAGATGGCAGTTTTGATTTTTCCCCTTTTTTCCTCAACCCCTCCTTCATACCCTTTTGCTAGTGCATTCCTTAGGCACTCTCCCATTCTGCCACAGTCAGCCCTCCTAAAGTCTAGTACCCTTGCTTTTGTATGGCTTGACTCCATGGCTGTGTTTATTGTGAACCACACTGTCTAGTGGTCACTTGTTCCCAGATGGCTACCCACTTCTAAAACTGAGATCCTCTCATCGTTCCTGTTTGAGTGTAGCAGGTCTAAGACTGCTCCCTCCTGAGTGGGTTCCAGCACTAGCTGTCTGAGGCATGCCCACTGTAGGCCATCGAGAATGACTCTGCTCTTGGATGTGACTGCAGAAAATGTGCTCCAGTTAACATCTGGCATATTCAGGTCCCCCATCAGCAATATCTCACCTTTTCTGCCATTCTAAGGATGCGTCCTATAATTTCCTTTTCCATTTCCTCCCCCTGAGACGGTGGTCTGTATGAAACCCCTGTGCGGATTGTGGTGCCATTTCCTGTCTCGAAGGTGACCCACAGTGCCTCCTCTCCTCTCCTCCCTGTTTACCCTTTAGTCCCTTTACTTTGATCCCTTCCATTGTATAGAGAGCTGCTCCTCCTCCTCTTTTACCCTCCCTGTCACTCCTGTATATTGTGTACCCCTGAATGTTGACATCCCAGTCATGGTTCTCTGTGTACTAGGTTCAATACAGTATACTTCACACAATGAATAACATTGAAAATATCTTACTCTAGTATATAACAGCATTTCAAACATTAAAGCCAAGTCTTATTATAATAGCTAAAGTGACAAGCATTTGTCAATGCCGAATGTTTGCTTGCTGGCCTTAGCAGTGGAAGTGCAGGAGTTAGACAGATGCAGTATAGGAATAGCATTGCAGTATTGAACTGACGCCAACTCCACCCTCACTCTGCAGAGGTGGACAGGCATTGGGGTGTGCCTTTGGGCCGTCGCCCATGATGGTCATGACATTTCACCTCAACCTACCCTTCAGATACTAACAAGTGTTGAGGTGTGCCTTGGGGTGTTTGGGCTTTACATTCACCTCATTCCACAAGGAAATATGCTGAAATGTGTGCAGTATAGGAGAATGCGGTGAACTCTGGGGGCAAAGGGTCCCAAGGCGCACCTTGATGCCTGTCACTGGCTGCAGGGTGGGGGTGGGGGTGAAATGGCATGATCATTACTGTCGACAATCCCAAGTCACACCTCTGACACCTGTCAGTCCCTACAGGATAGGGCGTTGAGGTCAAAAACCCTAACACCCAGGGAGTTTCTTGGTATTTTTACTCCAAGTTTTCCACATGCATTTTTTGTGACCCCACTGCGTGAACAGTGACACTATCAATTCATTACGTGAAAGGTGATTTTGCAGAGTGACTGCGCCATTTGGCATCACAGGTGCAAAAACACATTTTGAACAGGACGTGAAAAGTGACAGGTGTACTGTTCATGAAGAGGTATAAAAAATGGCACTGTTGAAGATCTGGAGTGAAAATATACAAAAACTGGTGAAGTCATAAGCATGTGTAGAAACTGCACAACGTACACCCATAATGTAAGTAGTTCATTTTTTTTTTTTTTACAGCAGATTTTCAACATAGACATTTTGGGACCTCCGCTCATGAACAGCATCACTGTGATTTTCGTAATCTGTCGCAAACAGCAATTTTCACAGCGACTGCGCTGTTCTTCACTGGAAGTGTGAAAACACATTTTGGCCAGGGTGTGAAAAATGACAGCTGTACTGTTCATAAGGAGGTGTGGAAAAATGTCAATGTTGAAAATCTGGGCTGAAAATATTACAAATTCGTGAACTTATGAGGGTGCGTGGAAATTGCGCAAAGCAGGCTCATAACAGAGTCATTTTATGGACTTTCGTCACCAAATTTCCAACATAACTATTTTAACACCTCTGCTCATGATCAGTGTCACTGTTATTTTCTTAATGTGTCCCGAATATTGATTTCGCACACCGACTGCGCTAATGTGTGCTACAAGTGCGAAAACATATTTTGGGAGAGTTATGAAAAATGACACTGTAATTTCATAAGAAGGTGTGATAAAATGACAATGTTGAAAATCTGGAGTGAAAATATTAAAATTCTCAAAGTTACTGACGATGGTAGGAACTGCATACGCCTTTGAAAAATAGTCATTTTGGGAATTTTTTCACAATTTACAGCATAGGGTTTTGGGGCCTACCTCATCAACGGTGACACTGTTGTTTCATTACTCAGTCCCAAAAGGTGGTTCCATGCACTGACCACGAAATCACCTTTCAGGGCCGAATAACAAAATGACAGTGACTGAGTTCATGAGGTGGGGCCCCAAGAACCCCATGTTGAACACTGAGGGAAAAATTCCCAAAAATGGCTGAGATATGCACCTAAGTTTAAAAAAAAAACATTTATGCCATTATACATCTTACCGGCATTTCTCCAGTTCGCGGTTGGCTTTGAAGAGTGCAGGCCGGTCCACAGAAGATTATCGCACAGCCTCTGAGGCCGTATGGGGTCAATAGGGGTGTGTGAGGGAGTTGGGTGCACAGAGGTGGGTGCAGGTTGGGAGGGAGGTGGGAGGTCAACGAGGGACCTTTTTTTTTCCAGGTGTTTTTTAGACTACGCAGGACTTTTGCCCCACATGGGGTGGGATACCAGCATGGCAGCTGGAAGTTTTTTGGGGGGCAGTGGAGCTGATGGGGGATTGGGCACCCCTGTCAGCCATATGGACTTCTGCCATGCTGGGGTGAGCTCCCAGTGTGGCACATGGAAGTCTGGTTTTGGGAGGTACACTGGAGCCAACAGGGAAGTGGGCACCTCCGTCTGCCATACAGACGTTTGCCCCGCTGGGGTGAGCTCCCATCATGGCACCTGGAAGTCTGTTTGGGGGGGTAGTGAAGCTGACAAGGGATTGGGCACCCCTGTCAGCCATACGGTGTGTGGGGGAGAGCGCATGAGCATGCTGGGGTGGGCTCCCAGCATGCTACTTGGGTGTTTGCTGAGGGGGAAATTGACAAAAACTGAGCTGTCTATGACAGCTGTACAGATGCAGTGCAGAGTGTAGGCACTTTGCATACTGCCAATGGCAGTATGTAAATTGCCTGCCAACGACAGTATGCAAATTGCCTACATGTTACCACTGCTGATTGCAGCAGTCTTTTGCTTTCTACTGTATGCCAGTGCATCTGAATGGCTGTCATAGACAGCTCTGACATTTATTGATGCGGTGCAGCTGCACCTGCAAAAGGGAGCAGGGCATTGGAAATGGGGGAGGCACACCTACGAAAACTTGTATGGTAGCACTATGTTTCTTGTACAAGCATGCAAGCAAACATAAAAAGGGAAAGCAAAACTAGAAAAGATAGAGCCAAGAGAGAAAGAAAGTAAAACAGGCAGATTTATCCTGCATTACATAGAATTGGCAACTACTAGACCAGTGGTAAGCTGTGGCTTTGGTTAGGAAAGAGTCTGTAATATAATGGCAGACCAGGTTAGAGTGGGTTTCCTCACATTAGAGTGTATGGTAGTGTAAAGCAAGAAGATTCCTTGAAGTCTGTGAAACTGCTCAATCAGAAGAAAATACAGTCACCCTTTTTATCCAAACGATTCACTGGTGCATACAATACTTGCCCAGATACTGAAGTATGAGAAGAATGAGAAGTTGGAGATGGATGAGCACCATGAACTAAGAGGAGACTACAAAATGACAAAATTATCTGCATAAGGAACAGGTAGGGCATGTTACCCAGCACAGTGTCTGCAACATAGTGTAAATCCTTATCTAGGGCCATCATGGACATCAATGAGTTAACTATCAATAGATAAACAGCAGTTTTGCAGAAATTGATCAGCTGTAATAGCTGCTGTATCTGACAGCAAGATCATGTTGAGAAGGTTGGGACAATTCAGTTGACAGGGATGCTGTTTGTTTCTTAATGAGTTTAGGAGGCTGATCCAGAGAAGCAGTGATGGCTGATGGCATGACACCACAGAAATGGAGGGTGAAAGCAGAGTCAGTATTGGAACAGGAGTATTACAAGGAAGACCAGGAAGCCGACTCGGAGGACCCAGATCTGACTGTTGGCTGGAGGGTCTGGATTCCAGGACTGCGATCTGGAATTAAATAAACCAAGGCTGAATCCACTTGGAGAATAAGAATCCCTTACTCCTCAAACTGAAATGGTGCAAGAGTGGTAGTAGGGGTAGACACTGTGGCAAAAGTGAAGCTGATTTTCTGGTAATGCAGCAATGTACAAATCAAACAGTTTCTGGTAGAGGAAGAAATGATGGATCATCAATACTCAGTGTGCAGACATCAGACTAGGAATAGTTCATTCCTCAATGTAGAACTGAGATTTCGATGAGGCTTTCTGTGAAGAATTTAGTGGGAGGCAGACTGCCAGGAATTCATATCCTCTAGGCTCATATTAAGTGAGTGGCCAAGAGGTTGAATATGCCGATAACCAGGAATGATTACACAGTGGATTAGATGAGTTTGAGTAGAGTATGGAGTGTTGAGTCTGTCCTTAGGAAGTAACCACTATGGACAGATAAGCCCAAGCATCCTAAGTGATGCTGTGGGGATGGGAGCCAATTCCAACTGCAGTCTATGCTAGGCATGTAAGCTGCACCACTATCTTCTACAGGCAATTGGACTACCTGGCAGATTGCTTATCCTGAGGTGAAGGAACTAATGAACAAATAGGGGCGCCCGAACCGAACAACTACTAGAGCATGTCATAGGAGGGTCAGAGGGAGAGCGATGCCATTGGAACACCTTGCACCAACAAGGAGCAACGAGGGATACAAATGAAGGCTGCAAGACAGGCATCAAAAAGGCAGCAGCAGAGGGCAAGAAGGCTGTAGACTGACATGGGTGGACTCCCAAGGAAAGGAAACAATTGGCCAGCAGAGGAAAGAAGGATACTGGAAACTAGAATAGAAGAGGAGATATGAAGGAAACACAAGCAAGCAGACTCCAAAAGTACACCAGAGAGGAACAAACAGGTAGCAGCAAGTAGCAGGCTACAAGCAGCTGGCAGAAATGCACTAAGAATGGGGGAACAGATGAGGTGCAGCATAAATAAAGCACCAGAGAGAAACAGCAAGACAGCAGCACTGAAAGAAATGCAAAGCACAGCAAATGAAGCCAGGAAAGAAAACAAAGGAAACAATAAAGGGAAGGGGGCACAAGCAAAAGGAATACACAGGAAACAGAAAGCACATCAACACATCAACAACAGCAAAAGGAACACAAACAGCAGAACAAGGAACAAACAGCAGAGTGAGGCAAAACAGATGGTAGAAGGAGACACAAGGAGAGAGGCACAAAACAGGAGGGGAGGTGTGTGAGTGTGTGGCTTATGAGGGGGTGGAGGTTGGGGTGGGGTCTGGCAGTCCCCCATCGTACCACAAGGGAAACCTTTCAAGTACTGTATGAACACAACTTCCTCTGGAGCAACATCTTGACTACCGTATACAGGTATGAGCCCAAGCCTCTGGTGCAACATGCAGTATGTGAAAAGGAGCACACGAACAAACAGATTCCAAGGAAATATGGATCAATGCAAAAATATAATTCATGCAGAAAATCCACATATATATAAAAACACTAGTGAAAGAACACAGACAAGGTGCCACGGTGCTTTGACAGGTTAGGTTTTCATCATAACGGGTGTGGGCTCCTTGACTGAACTAGCCCATTGTATAACCCACAAGTGAGCTGTGCAATAATCTCATTGATCAAATCCACTTAAATCAATCATGTTCGGTTGGATACTTTGGGGAAACGTGAGTGAAATGGAAATGATATAACTACTTGATTACGGGGGAGTACCGTGCATTAAAAAATAGTACAAAACTTTAAAAAGCGGCAATAAGCTGCAGACTAACTTTAATACTACAACATAGTGATCCGGAGCACACATACAGATATTGCTGAAATTAAGATTTCAAAACCACTAGAATGAAGAGGCACTTCTGTCTGGCTGCGATCACGCACACAGGGTTTAAAAATAGCAATAGTAGAGATCAGTTGCAAGACACTGTATGCCCACTCACCCTCTACCTATAAAAGAAAAAAAAACAGAAAACAGATATGTTCTGCAGCTACAGCACAGATAAGTTAAACACACAAGAAAAGATGCAAATCTCTATTGGCGAAAAGACTGCAATATAGAGAACTGGAACCAATAAAAACAAGCATTTGTCAATGCTGAATGTTTGCTTGCTGGCATTAGCATTGGAAGTGCAGGAGTTAGACAAATGCAGAATAGGAATGGAAGTGAAGCATTGAACTGACGCTAGCCCCACCCCCACCCTGCAGAGATGGACAGGCATTGGGGTGTGCCTTTGGGTTGTCACCCATAATGCTCACGTCATTTCACCTCACCCTACCCTGCAGACACCGACAAGTGTTGAGGTGTGTCTTGGGGTGTTCAGTCTTTACACTCACCTGACTCCATAAGGAAATACGCTGAAATGCGTACAGTATAGGAGAATGGGGTGAACTTTGGGGCCAAAGAGTCCAAGGCACACCTCGATGCCTGTCACTGGCTGCAGGGTGGGGTTGGGGGTGGAATGGCATGAGCATTACTGTCAACAATCCCAAGTCACACCCCTAACACCTGTCAGTCCCTACAGGGTAGGGCGTTATGGTCAGAAACCCTAATGCCCTGGGCATTTCTTGGTATTTTCACTCCAAGTTTTCAACATGGGCTTTTAGACCACTGCATGAACAGTGACACTATCAGTTCATTAATGAAGGTGATTTTGCACAGTGACTGCGTCATTTGGTGCCACAGGTGCGAAAACACATTTCAGGCAGGATGTGAAAAATGACAGCTGTACTGTTCATGATGAGGTGTAAAAAAATGGTAATGTTGAAAATTTGGAGTGAAAATATAAAAAAATTGGTGAAGTCACGAGCATGCGTAGAAACTGCGCAATGCACACCCGTAACGCAATTATTTTGAGGATTATTTACACCACATTTTCAACACAGGGATTTTGGGACCTCTGCTCATGAACAGTGGCACTGTGATTTTCTTAATCTGTCCCGGACGTTGATTTCGCTCAGTGACTGCGCCCATTGTGTGCCACAGATGTGAAAACATGTTTCAGGCAGGATGTGAAAAATGACAGCTATACTGTTCATAAGGCGGTGTGCAAAAATGACAATCTTGAAAATGTGGAGTAAAAATATTAAAAATTGGTGATGTTACGAGTGTGCATAGAAGCTGCACAATGCACGCTGGTATCGCAGTCATATTTTGCAATTTGCTCACCAGATTTGTAACATGGGCTTTTTGGGACCTCTCCATACGAACACTGTCACTGTGATTTTCTTAAAATGTCCCAAACATTGATTTCGCATAGCGACCACGCTAGTGTGCGCCACATGTGTGAAAGCACATTTCGGGCAGGATGTGAAAAATGGCAGCTGTACTGTTCATAAGGAGGTGTGGAAAAATGGTAATGTTGAAAATCTGGAGTGAAAACATTAAAAATTCTCAAATTTACGAGCGTGCATGGGAACTGCACAATGCACACTCATAAGGCAGTCATTTTATGGAATTTTGTTCACCAAATTTGCAACATAGGCTTTTTTGGAGCCCATCTCATGAACAATGACACTGTTATTTCATTAATATGTCCCAGAATGTGATTCCATGCAGTGACAGCATAATTATCTTTCGGGACCGAATAACGTCATGACAGTGACTGAGTTCATGAGGTGGGGTACCAAGAACCCCATGTTGAAAATTTGGGGCCAAAAATTACAAAAATGGCAGAGATATCCACCTAAGTTGAACCCCCATTTATGCCATTATACAGCTTACCGGCATTTCTTCAGTTCACGGTCAGCTTTGAAGAGTGCAGATGTGTTCCCGCTCCACCGAAGATCATCGCACCAGACTGTGGAGGTAATTATGGGGTGAGGTGGGGGTGTGGGGAGGTGGGATGCACAGACGGTGGGTGTGGGTTGGGGTAGGGGACTCAATGGCGAGGGACTGTTTTCTATGTTTCAGGTTATTAAAAAAAAAAAAAAAAAAAACCCACGGACCGTTTTCTTTTTTTACAGGTGTAAGAGTTTAGGGCTTCATGTTAGTCACACTGGGGTGGGCTACCAGTGTGGCATACAATGGGGTTTGGTGGGGGCAGGAAAATGCCGATGCAATGGGGGGGTTAAACAGTCTGACAGGGGGATTGGGCACCCCTTTGGTAAGCGTGTCTGTGTTTGGGGAGGATGATGCTGAGTGGGATTGGGCACCCCCCTCAGCAGATTGGGGATAGGGCACTGAAGTTGATGGGGATTGGGCCCCCCATTGACAAGCGTGTCTGTGTTTGAGGGGGATGATGTCGAGGCAGACTGGGCACCCCCCTCGGCAGACAAAACACAGCAAAGGGGCACACATGTTGATGGGGACTGGGATCCCCCATTGGCAAACGAACTGTGGAGGGGGCATGCCAACAGGGGGATTGGGCACCCCCAAAGTTGGTTTGCTGGGGACAGTGAGAGGCAGACGGCAACAGCCGCCACCATGTTTATTGAAATGTTACACCAGGCAAGGTACACCGTGCAATGAGGGGGTGCTCCCTCATTGCAGCGGCGAAATCATTTCAAGTTGGTGGCACTCTTCCAGACCACTGTCATAGCCAGCATGCCCCTTCATTAGTGACACACTGATGAGCCCCAAAAAGCAGTGGTGGCATTGGCCACAACACTGCTGCACCTCCACAACCTGCTTCTCCAGCAAGCTGCCACAACATGTTTCTTGAGCATGCACGCAAGCAAACATAAAAAGGTTTTAGGTCCCAGTCCTCATTTAACCTAAATGGACTCTGACTATTCAAGTTCAAAATCCAACAGATTTCTCTGTGAAGCAATCTAATGAGCCTGTCTCGTCCACCTTTACCCACATATACAGTTGTGTGACCCATGAACGTTATATGTCTGAGACTGCCACCATGTACTTCCTTGAAGTGGACACTCACTGGAATGTCTGATCAAGAATTTTAATTCTTCACCCTTGCTCCCAGTCCCCTTATCTCTATCATCACTTCCCCCTGCATCTGTTCTCTCTGTTCTCTCTCTTCTCCTTCTTTTCCCCACTTCTCTCTCCCCCTTCCCCTCTACCTCCCCTCCATCTTACTTCTCTGCTCTATCCCTCTCTCTGCCCCAGCAGTTAGCTTATTCACTGTTATCCCTAGGTTTGCATTCCTTCGCCAACTCTCATTATTTTGGTTTCTGTCATGTAACTGTATATCATTGCTGTTTTGTTGTTTTCCACCTGTACCTTATGTATGTTAAATTGTCCTCCAGGACCACTTTGTAAATGAGCTTGCCTCAATGGTGCATTTCCTGGTTAAGTCAAAATCGAATTGAATTGAATATATGCTCTTGAATTTTCTCACATGGTGCACCCCACATAGATTTCATTGCAGGAGCTCCATCGTACATAGACTAAAAATCTGGTACTTCAGTTACTAAGTTCTCAAATACCAACTGATCTGTTCAGTGTCTCCAAATGAAACTCTTTTGTCTGGATACAAGACCTACAGACACAACAGTGTCCTCACTTAAACATCCCATTAGGTGACAAAGGTAGCCAGTTACAAAATTCAGGAGTTGCTTTAGGGCTTGTGAAGCAACTGTGGACAAATGTAGCCCTCAAACTGGGTGCCCTTTTAAATGAGACTCTTGTTTGTCTTCTACCACTGCTGTCAGGGCTGGGTTCCCCTTCAAAATGGGCCAATACTTCATGATGATTATTATCAATTTATCCTGACTTATACTCGGTGACAAAGTTGATAGGATTTTCCATAGGCCTGTTTTTCAACTCAGGTTTAATAAAAGCATTTCTGTCTAGATTTTTGACCCTGGATGCTGCCATTGTGACACCATCTCTATCATTGCCCCTATTCACAAACCTTTGTTTTCATATCTGAGGCCTGTTCCTCATAGTCCTATATAGAAGAGCAGTTCCTCCTTAGCCTTCAAAACTTCCTGTAAGGAATGGATGTAATACGACTGCGTGGGTGCACACTGTCTGCTCATAACAGGCTATTTGTGGCTATAGGTTTCTGATATGTACTACTTGAGATAGTACCATCTTCATGGGCTTTAAGGGTGGTACCCAGAAAATGAAGTGACTCTTTACCCGTGCTACAAGTAAATCTGGCATTTAGATTATTGGTGTTCAACCAAGGTACGAATTTCATATGTCTCTTGCTCAGTGACTTCCCACATACAGTTCAAACCATCAGTGTAATGGTATCTTTAGGCAGTGTGGTCTGTGTATGGGTTGTTGCCTTTGTGAACACCACCTTCTACTCCCCAAAACACCAAAACAGGTTGGTAAATGAAGGTGCCACTGATGCACGCATGACAATGCCACAGAGTTAGAGTCCTTTGGTGCAACATCTGGACTAGAATATTGAGGTATGAACTCATATTGTTTAGTGCAACATCTGGACTAGAATGTACAGGTATAGTATGAGCCCATCTTCCAGCAAAGGTAGCAGTCCAAACAGGAACAAAATGAAGAAAATAGTAATTGTTGTAGAAAATCATTTTATTTCATGAATGCTAAAATATAAATTTCAAATAACAAAAAGTGCAGGTAACAGAAGGTCTAACCAGAACCCCTGTGCTTCGACCAGTAGGTCTTCCTTGGGGGGATAAGGTCTGGGTATTGCTGGATTGCTTAAGAGCCCCAAGACAGCACAGGGTCTATCTTGTTTAATAGTATGAGCCCATGCTTTCTGGTGCAACATCTGGACTAGGGTTATGCAGCTGCCTCCATTTTTGAACTCAAACTTTGTATACTGTTAGCCCATCTAATAGATAGTCTAACAGGCTTGTATGCATTTCTGCTGTGAAAATAGCAGCAGATGCATCTAGCACAAGGTCATAATGTCGCAAGACAGAATGCCGCAGCAATATATCGCGCTGTCAATACAGGGCGATATGTTGCCAGCAGCATTTGTTTGTGTTTTGTGGCACCCGAAACCCGCCCAACTAAAATAATCAACTGGGGGGAGGGGGCGGGGGGGTTGTACACTTAAATTGCACAAAGTGCGAAAAAAAAATTCCAAGCATCCGGGACCAGGATTTGATACCCAGTCCACAGACCCACCACCTCCATTGCTGCCTGTGGTTCATCCTGCCGAGCCACAGCAGCTGCTTGGCAGACCCTCCTCCTGGCAGAGAACTTATCCTCTGCTAGAGAACAGTGACAGGGTGCACAATCATGCATAAACCATTTAGCAGTTTTGCACCCTGTCGCTATCCCCCCCCCCCACCGCGCTGTCTGTGTTGCGCGGTTTTAACCTATGCCATCTTACATATGGTGAACTGACCTGATAGGGATGCATCCTGGGTGGATCTTTCTGAAGGGACTATAATTGTCTCAGTGGACTTACCCGGTTACCAAAATTACAAAAAATAAATAAAAATGCCCTGTAACTGTTTGCTTTGCAGTTGGGTTAGTAGAGTGCAGCTTGTCTGTTTACATTATAGGCAAATTCTAGAATATTTTTCTAACCCCAGGAACCTCTCACATAGTGATTACACTTCAGCATCTATCTCCTGGGTGAGTTCTAACTGGTAAACAGTGAGAGAAAGTTTTCTAGTTATGCTTGTGTTAGATATGGTTTTATTTTTAATTATTTTACATTTAATTGTGGTTTCTCCAGTTCCCAATCGGTGCCCAGGAACCAGAAAAAGCAGCACCAGAGCACAGTTCCCATCTGAAGGGAACTGCATTTCTTTTGACTAATGTTTGTGCAATTTAATGTTTCTACAAGCTTTACTCAACAGTCTCACCGTTTACCTTGGTTCCCGCTCTATGGGAACTGGATTGCAAACTTATAAAAATGTTATAGCCATCTACTAAAAAACCCTCCTGTTTCCCCCATTTGCATTTTTATTTAAGATATTAGCAGTCCCTGTCATTGAGGAACCATGATTATTTTAATATACTGTACCTTAGAACCTAATTTCACTACCATAGGTTCTGTGTCACTCATAGTTTTGCTTGGGAACTAAAACAATTTTTTTCAGGATCTTCAGTGTTTGGCATGACTGATAGACCTAATAAAAGGAAAACAGGACCAACAGGCTAAAACATTTGTAAAAACTGTTTCTAACTCCTGGCAAAGGCAGACTGCCATGAGCTTTGTTTAAGGTGCTTGGGTCCAGATCACAATTTTACTAATCATGAGCTCTGTATAAAGTTGTGCCCTAAAACCCAAAAGTAAAGGGCTTAAAAGCAAAGAGTTTATGGCTTCTCAGTCTGCCTCTATGTCATCAGGCTCTGAGGGCTTTCTAAGGACAGTGAGGAAAGGATGTATCAGAGGGCTAGTTTTCTAAACAGAACAGCAGTCCCTGCAAAGGGTACTCGGGAGATACAGCTACTCAGTCATTGGATAAGCACGATAAGCACGATAAACATGGTAAAGATACCTTATTCGAAAGGGCGAACCCTGAGTCCAGTGATGGCAAAAGTCCAAAATAGCCTCAGAGCAAACACAATTAACAGCGTCTGCCAGAAAAAACCAAAAGAAAAGAATGTCCTTACCACTCCTCATGAAAAAGGAAAGAAGCAGGCTTTTGAACAAAGGCAGATGCCCTCAGTGGAGAACATAACAAAAATGTGCCAATCTTTCTAGGTGTAGCTCCTCTCTGGTGCCATTCTGGAGAGGGCCACTACCCCGCCATGCAGGCCTGACCACAGTTAAGGGGCCTGGGTTCCCATTGCTGACCTACAGGGGTCCTTTCCCAAAAGTTAACAATAAAATGGTGGTGCCTCCACCCAGAGTACAAATTAGTGGGCCTGATTACCTGCAGTACAACCCCCTGGGATTTCATACCAATCCACCTCCCCAACAGTTACCCCAATATGGACTTACCAAGATTCAAACCTCCCCACATTCAGTTAAAACATTTACCTTTCCCATTTCAGCCAGTAACATGCTTACTAAAATTAGGCTCTGGAGTCATTTCTGCTGCAAAGCAATAACATCCGGTTTATTTACAAGGGGAGGGTTTAGGATGATGGAAATGGAATAGAATTCAAGCATTTTTAATATTTGCATTTCCCAATAATCACATTTTCCTTTTTGATTCAATCCCATATTGCAATCAATGTAGCCGCCAGGTCTGTCTATACTAGCTAATGGCTGCAGAAGTGCCCAAACCCAGTCTCTCAGGTCCTAGTCCATTTCAAACCCCGAAGTCCATTTACTGGGTACCCAGATTTAAGTTGCAGGCCTGAGGTGCAGCTGGTAGCTGGCATTGACACACTTAAGTTTTAACTTTTTACATGCTTTACACTTGACTCTACCTCCAGCCCTAGTGTGTGTACTTTAACTATTTACAGTTCCCAGGCACAGGGCAATTCCTGCAATTTACTCGCGGTTCTGCAGAATCAGTCCTTAGATGGCAAAGTTTGCTGAAGGCCTGGGGATTGGTGGAAAATGCATTCAGAACTGGGCACAATGCTTGAAACAGGGGCACAGAGGCTGCAGCTTGCTCTTTCTCTTCTTTCTTGCAGATCTTGCAGCTTGTCTCCTTCAACCCATTACAGGCCTCATTGCAGAGCACATGCACAAGGCCTGCCAACTACAGGGAACCCAGAGCAGGAGTGACCCCACAGCCCGGCTCCCTCTGATCAGAGAGCCCTAGCACTTGGGTACAAGACCTGTGATCCCCTGCAATGGCAGACCCCACCTGGCTCTGGGTGTCGGCAGAAACATTCAGCACATTCTCTTCTACTTCTCTTTCTTTCTCTTTCTTGCCAAGGTGTGTAGCCAAAACAATCTGTTTCTTTTCCTTGCTGTATCTCAGGAGCAGACAACAGGTACCCCAATTCCTGAAAATCACCTGTCCATTCTTCTGCTTTCACAGTCTCTCAACTTTAACACACCCACATTCTCGCTCTGGCTCACGCATATTTCCTGCACTCAAAGTCCCTTTTCTCACCATGCAGGTACATAGCAATTCTCCAAATGAAGAGGCTTACTCTTTCTTTTCTTCTCTCAGCACATTTATTCTCTTGTTCCTCATCATTCCTCTGCATCACCATCTTTTCCCAGGTTTAGACGCAACCTTTTTTCCTTTTACCAGGTGCAGAACACAACCTTTGTCTTTTTCGAGGCTTAGACACAACCTTTGCCCCTTTTCCAGGTTTAGGACACAACCTTTCCTCTCTTCTTCTTTATCTCACCGCTGTGGTGCTATTTCAGAGCAACACAGAACATTCCACATTCTGCAGTCTTCCTTTTCTCTCTGCCAAGCCACTTCTTTAATCTCTTTTCTCTCTCCAGCTTTTCCTTTCACTTATGGGGCAGGCACTCCCTGCCCTGGTGGACAAATTACTAGCAGCCCCCAGGCAGGCCCATCCTGCAGCCCCATTCTCTCCAGGGGCAAGAGCCCCCCCCTCCTTCTGGAGGAGCTCTCACCAAACTGACTCAAACTCCAACAGTCCTTAACTTTTGGGAACCTTTTCCTCGCTCCACATTGGCTGGAGCCACAGTCTGTAGGCCAACATTATTAATGCATGAGGCTGCCTCGATGCCTCATTGGTGCAGAAAAAAGGTGCCCAAACTTCCCCCGGTATTTTCCCCCAAAGGTCTGTTCACACAGTCCCAGAGTCCTTCGCAAGAATCTTGACATGGTGGTTGGCTAGCTGGTGTCACATGGCTGCAAAACATGGCGGCCGATAGAAACAGAGTCCACACATTTTAACAGTGTCCCAGGTTTAAAACATTCCTGAATTCCTGCAGCCAAACCCTTTATCTTTATATAATTACTCTCCCACCATTTGCCAGCCACCCGTGCCCTGTGAAGTGACTGCACTATTTGTCAGGTCATCCCTCATTTAGGCACGGCTGCTGTTACACCTTGCCCCCAGGCAGCACACATATCCCCATTACAGTTTAACTGTGTCCCAAGTTTAAGCACTGGCTGCAGTCTGTCTAATCTCTGAATTTATTTAACCGCACTGACTGGCAGCCTTTATACCATTACTTTATTTATGTTTTACTTCCCTGTCACTAGCGCTGTCTTTACAGTTTGCCCCGGAGCTAGACAGGACTTCTAATACTTCAAAGGGATGCCACCTTATTAATATTCATGAGGTGGCTCCCGTTCTCCCGAGCGCAATTGGCGCTCATTAAAACTTGGAATGCCATTTCCCCACTACCTCTCTGGTCCTGCCAATGTCTCCAGTCCCTGTCTTGTCTTTCCCTGGGACCAGGACCAGAAGAGAGGACAGCCAAAATGGGCGTGAACTGCCGCAATAAAGTTGTGCTTCTGTGCATGTGCGGAGTTCACTGGCACCAAAGTGCCATTTCCAAACCTGGCAGCTCCACGAACTTGCTCCTTCAGCCCCGCTCTCTCACTAAAAACCATGCAGGGCCAGCAGAAGAGGACAGAGGACACAAGGGCAGAAGTCTGGAAATCCAAAAAAGAATGGGGATGGAACCAAAACCCTGGAGAAAATTAGCCTTTTTCTGGGGCTCACAGGTAAGCCCCCAACAGGAGGGTTCCACAGGCCTTCCAGGTCATGAGAAACTTTATGAATATGCCTGCCCCAATACCCCCTCTCCAAGCTCTGGCTCCAGCCTATCTGCATGTGGAGAAGGAGAAAGAAATATACTGTGAAGTGGAGGAGGAAGGGGAACCTATTGAACCAGATGGTTCACCTCGGCAGGAATATGGCTCCCCTCCAAGGGCTACAGAGAATTACTCTAAACAGGAATGTGGTTTTCCTCTAAGGGCTATAGAGGATTACTCATCTTTTTCCTCTTTCATTAGGCAAATGATGATTGCCCTCAACATGCCTCCTTAGGAAACAGAGTAGCATGAAGAGGAAGCAGAACTTATGGATATGATGGGGATAGCCCCTACAAGGAGGCTGCTGGTCCCCATTCACAAATCATTACAAAAAGCCACAACATGTCTGCACCTGCTTCAGCTGCAGCCACAGATAAAAAGACTGAAAAAAGTATCTGGTGGACAGACAGGGGGTTGGAATTCCTGTATGCTCACCCTGATCATCCAGATGTATTCCAAGCGGCTGCTTGTCAGAAGATTTAGGTATCCTTCTGTATACAGCCTGATGAGGACTCCAGAAAACTGGATACTGTCCAAAAACATTATACCTCAACTTCCTGCTCAAGCTTACTCAGCTCATATAGCCCAGTACCAGAAGGCAAGGAATATAGTACTAGCAATGACTGATAAAGCTGATGGTGAATTGGCACAGAACCTGACTGCTGCAGCATAGTCAGCCCTGGATGCCCTAAGTATCATTTCCACATGGCTATGGACACTAAAGACACTGCCTCAAGGGTTTTAGCTCATGCATTGACATTGAGGTGGTTCTTTTGGCAAAGGGCAATCATCTTTTCCCAGGACACTCAGACTAAGGCAATGGATTTCCAATTTGAATAATCATTTTTGGTGACAAAATAGAGGAATACATAAAAAAGTGTATGAGTACAAAACTACTTGTAAAAATAATACTTACCCACCCCCCAATGGATGGGGGCTTACCTTGCTTGGCCCCTCATAGCTCCAGCTGTTCTTGGTCCTGGTTGGGTCCTCTTTGTGTGCTTCTGATGACCCCCAATGTTAAAAATCCTTTAGAGGACTGGAGTTGCAAGATTTAAAGGAAAATCACCAGCTCGGGGACTTTCGATGACGCACACTGAGAAATTGCAACTTGAGGAGAGATCTCCAAGTGGATCCCCAAAATTTTACCTCCCTAACTACAGCAAGTTTAAACACGGGTGATTATTTTGACTAAGTGGAGGTTTTAATCTTATGGGCAGACAATGCCGGTCTCAGATAAATCTGCAAGAGGAAGCAAACCACTCTTTTATGTTACCTTCGCAACAGAGGCCTGGCCAGATTATGGTGTCTGAAAAATTGGTGGATGGGGAACAGCCTTCTAACGCTGTTCTCAAAGAAATTCAGGCGTTTCATGAGGAAAGATGCTCTATTTACCAACAGCTGCAATCATCATTAAGGCAGGTGGAGCAGCAACTCTCGGACATGGATGGCAGAGTCGATCATCTGGAACAGCTTTTTACTTTTCTTCTCCAGGACTCTCAGTACTTAAATGAGAAATGTGATGATCTTGAGAATTGCTCCAGAAGGAACATATAGGATAGTGCATGGGGAACAGTTGACAACAGGGCAATTCTTTCACTGAGTTGACACTATGAGGATGGATTACGTTGAGAGCGCAGCTTGAGAGGTAATCCGTTGTCAAAGTGCCAACAAGGTGAAAGATTAGCCGTGTTGTCAACTGTTCCCCATGCACTTTTCTTTATAGTGTATGGTGGAGGTTGTTTTTTAGGGAAAAAAATCACTACAGCATGTTTCTGCTTCAAAACATTTTTACTGGGTTACTAGAAGGAAAAAAGAACTTTACATTTTGAACATTTTAACACTTGACATTTTAACTGTTTAAGAACTTTACATTTTGAACGTTTTAACGCTAAACATTAGTACTGCTGCCGACATTGCTGCTTTCGCTACATGTCCTGTCTATGGAGTGAGCCTAACTGTCAAATGCTGCTCGAGGACACAGTGTGTGACGTGCACAGTGCAGTAGAACAAAAAATCATTCTGCTGCACTGCGAACGTTACTAGTGTAGGAGAACAACATTTCGACAGCAATGGATTTCGGTGGAGAATGACGTTCCACCATACACTATAATATCCATCTCTACGGAGTTCCATAGGGGTGAGAGGGTAAAGCAGATATAATTTTGTTTCTTCAGAATCTGCTCACCTCAGTTTTGGATGTTGCTGATTTATTACCATTGCCAATTGAAAGAACACATTGTGATCTCCGTGCCTGCCCGAGATCTATTTTAATACTCTTTTAGAATTATGCAGTTAAACAACAGATACTGTCCAGAGCCTGGAGAAAGAGTTAGATACTTTTTGAGGATCACCGTTTATGTTTGGACAATGACTACTCTCCTATGTTGCAACGTTGTCGGAAAACCTATGTCCCGATATTCCAGGTATTACGGGGCAAGCAACCTTAAGTTTACTACTCCTTTTCCGATGAGGTTGAAAATCTACTTTCCTGGTGGACCACGTACATTTGATGACCCTGACTCTGCTATGGTTGCCCTCCAGGACTGGCAGCTAATCCTCCAGGATAAAATGGAGGTACAGGAGTCTAGAGAGAAGTGAGTGCTTCAGAAGGACATTTGGTCAAAGGTGTCTCCTGAAGGTTAAAAGAAAAGGCATTGGAGGAAATTTGTTCGTACTTGCAGTCCTACAGATGGAACACCCAGAATGATTAGTTGCTTAATTTTGGGTTTAATTTTTCAGGGGAACCCCTGTAAATAGCCAGGTTGGATGTTTTTTCCAGTTGCTCTAATAGTTTACTTGAGTTTGCTTCATGGTAAACAATCCTTCTATAGAACAAGAGGAACGGTTACCAGAGAAGATTGCAGCCTAAAGGGGTTCTTAATTTCCACGCGGATGTTTTGATTTTTGTCGGCAACTGGACTCTGTGTTCTGCAAATATTATTTTTGAAAGAGACAGCTAGCCTTATTATATTTTGGACTCTGAGGGACAATTTATGTAGTCTTTATTATTCCCTGATTTGGTTGAAGCAAGAGATTGTATCATATTGGACAGCATATCCCCCATAATTGTTGACCTGGGTTTTATCGTGGATCGCATTTGGATTATACTTTGATTAGTCTTTTTGATCTGAGACTTTTACTAATAAGGTCCATGTTTGAAAGGGGAACTGTTCTATCTTTGGAATATATTTGTTAAGAGGTGGGGTATCATATTTCTTTATCTTGAGTTCCTCGGATATCTATAGCGTAGTGGCAGCATGTCCACTTTACTAGCCCCCCCCCGAATTAATTTTTTGACCCAGCTACTATCTTTATTTGGGATTACTAACTGGTTTCAGTATAGATAGGTACTTAATTAAATTTTAAATTTTTTTTAAGTGAATTTTTTGAGTTTCATATTGGGGTATTGAAAAATCTACATGGTAATTAATATATTTAACTACTTTAAGTTTCTAGCCTAACATGGTATTTCTTTAACAATAAGTTAATATATTTGAGGTCTTTGTGTCAAATTACACCCTTAAGGGTGGAATTTTTATCATTGATATCTGAGGTTCTCAATATAAAAGTTACACAATGCAGGAGCTACTTAGCTTGCAATCAGTATTTACTTTGGGGGTGTTGGATGTTTGACTAACTTCTGGGTTTTAGGCTTTCACCCCTTTTATTTTGAAATTCTATAATCAATTTACCCCAGTGTTTGGTTATTTTTCACCCTAAGAAATTCAGGGTTTGTGGTGTTTTTGGAGGGGGGATTATGGATTAGCATTAGTTGAGAATGTCTAAAAAGACCTACAGTTAAAGTCTGTGACAATGGGGGAGGGTCAGGTAAGGTGGTGGGTGGTTTATCTATTTAAGCTTTTCAGGCTAATTTTCATTTTACTATAGGTTTAGATCAGCTGGGTGGTCTGACCAGCCTGCCCTGTTCCAATTTTAATTGTCCTAGAATAGGGATCCACTATCTCCTCTGGGTTAGTGATGGATTTTATTTGGCTTGGCGTTTCTATGCTATTAGGGATTTTTTTCCCCCCGGGGTTTACTGGCTTGGCCAGTCTTATACTTCTTCAGTGTCTAATGTCATCTTGGCACTATATAGGAGCCTTGAGAATATGGTTCCCTATTGTGAAAGTTGGTTAAACTTTGTAAGGGTTTTCTTTGCCCTTTATGGGTCATTTTCCCTGGGTATGCAACATTTGGTGGTGGGTTTAGGGAATTTTTCTTTAGTAAGTTTGGTGGTTTCACTGGTTCTAGTTTTGATAAATACTGATTATTATGGGAAAACCTATTTAATTATCTCAATCCTGGGTTAGCTGGCACTGCCCTCTTGCTACCCATCGAGTTGTAACCCCACTTGTAACTTTTTTTCCTTGTAACTTTTTTTTTCCTTTTGTCTATGTATGTACTGTGTTGCATGTATGTATGTATGTATAATGCATGTATTGCATTTTCTTAGAATGAAACTGATATTTTTGTACAGTAGGACCCCATTGTAAATTAGCCAATGCTAAATTGGGTTTTATCCTGTTTCTGATATCAGAAATAAACTTTTTACTACTACTACTACTTATCCAGGGGAGCTAGTGATGGCTGATAGTGTCCAGGGTTCTGGGTTAAGTAGTTCATATTTGTTTCTTTCATTATTACAGAAAATAAGATCTGCACCATTTTATTTTTGGTTTGGATCTTTATTCAAAATTGGGTAAGATGTAAGAAGTTATACTGGTTAATCCCCCCACAGACTATATTTTCTTTTCAAAATCAGAAGTTGGGGTTGCACTGTGTCCTACAAAGTAAGGGCAAAATGCAAACTGGGTCTTTTCTAACAGACTTTGTAATTGTCATAGTAATGTTTAATTCAATAAATGATGTGAAATTACCAGATGTAGGATTGTTTGTTCAAAACTATGGGTTAATTGCTGTATTTGGCAATTGGGTTCTTTTGTATGCTAAATACTTTAGCTAAGAGCAGCTTTTGCCAAATAATTATTATTATAGTAATTTGGGGCCTTTTTTAGTAATAAGGGGTCAGTTCAAGTCTTTCTATTGGCTTGTGATTTGGGAGAAATGCTACAGTGATTCGTTTGTTGGGACTCAAATGTGCCTGATTATATATATTCACCAATGTATAGGTTTTCTTGCCGGGGAAAAATTGGGAGCACTCCAGGGCAGTAGACAATCTATTTCACTTTGAGATCATTTTTTCTTGTATACATGGGAATCACTAGAACTCATAACTTAACTGTTTCATCATACAATGTAAATGGAGTGGCAAACCCAATTAAACGATACTGCCTCCTTCATTATGCAGAACAGCTGGCTGATTTGATTTTCTTTCAGGAGACACACCTTACTCCCTCTGAGCATGGTAAGTTTTTAAAATGTGTTTTTTCTAAAGTATTTCATTCCTCCCTCGAAAAGGGTAGACGTCGTGGGGTTATAATCTTAGTAAAGAAAAAACTCCCTTTAGAAGTTAATAATTCAATTTCTGATTCGAAGGGCAGGTATGTAATAGTGAATGGTGTGTTATTTGGTAAGGAGGTGACACTAGTTAATATCTATTTTCCACTGAATATATCTAAACAGGTGTTTCTTAGTTTTTTTCTCATTTGACCTCAGCTATCAGGGGGAAGGTGATTTGGAGTAGGGATCTGAATGTCACCTTGAACCTTTCTACTGACACTTCAAATCCAAAGTATTATAGACACTCCACCCTAATTCAATATATAAATAGGAGTTTGAAACATCTCGGGTTGGTTGACTGCTGGAGGTCTCTCCATCCCACAGTTAGGAAGTTCACCCATTATTTGGCAAAGCACGGTAGCTCGGCTAGGCTGGATTATATGTTTACTACTGTTGAGCATTTGGGGGATGTCCAATGGGTGGATTTTGGACCTATATTATTATCTGATCATGCCCAAGTTTTGATGGTTATAGAGCAAGTAAAAGAGTCAACCAATAATTTTTGACGGCTCCACTTGGCCTATCTAAAGGATCAGGAGCTGTGAGATAACTTGCTAGATCATATACATGATTTTTTTTGGAATTTAATGATATGGCTGAGGTGGTGGATGGTGTTTTATGGGATGCATTGAAAGTCTCAGTCTATGGGCAATTAATAGCCTATGCTTCTGCGAAACAGAGAGAATGGAGGGTGAAAATTTTGGAACTTAGCAGGGAGGTCCAACTGCTGCAAAACGGTTTATCCCAGAGGGATAAGTCAGTTTGTGGTAAATTACTAGACGCTAAGGCTGAGCTGCAAAGATACTGAGACCGTAAAACTGAACGTGTACTTTATTGCCTTAAGCAAAGGATATCCTTGGGGGGGCTCCAGGGGAGCTAAATATCTGGCACGTCATTTAAGATTGCAAAAAGTGGAATCTACTATTGTAAAGATTAGAGATCCAGTTACGGCCAAATTTTACTCACAATACGGGGGAAATACTACAGGTTTTTCAGGGTTTTTATAAGAGCTAATACTCCCTGGAACAAATAGAACCCTTGAAGGAGAATATTTTGCAGTTTTTAACTCAGGCCAAACTCCCCCAGCTTTCCCAGCAGCATTCGGCTTCTCTACTTCCCCCTATTACATATTATGAGCTGTTACAGTCAATTAAGTGTTCCAAAGCTGGGAAATGTCCAGGAACAGATGGTTTTCCGTCAGATTTTTACAAGCTGCAGGACTTACAGCAAGCACTTTTCCCAATTTTGCTGTGGGCAATGGGGTGTTTAGAATGGGGAATATCCTCCCCCATCATGGAATAGTGCTATAATCGTGGCCCTTATAAAACCGGATAAAGATCCGACCAGGCTTAACTCGTACAGGCCAATATTAATGTTAAACATTGATTATAAGCTTTTTATGGCAATTATGGCCAGTAGGTTGGAGGGTCTCCACCCATTATTAGTAGACCAGGATCAAACAGGATTTATATGTGGTTGGCAGGTATTTAGCAATGTCCGGTGAACTTTTTTATTGTTGGATTATGCCTCAGAGCATTCAGTACCTTTGGTCCTGGCCAGCCTTGATGCTGAGAAGGCCTTTGATAGGGTCTGTTGGCCCTATCTCTGGTTGTCTCTACAAGCATGTGGTTTTCCATCGGCTTTTATTGACATGTTATGTCAAGTATACTCTAAACCTATGGCCTACGTCTATGTAAATGGATCCCTGTCAGATTCATTTCCATTAGCTTGGGGCACCCGTCAGGGTTGTCCCTTGTCCCCCCTTCTATTTGCTCTGTATGTGGAGCCCCTGGCAGCACACATTCAATTGTCTTGGGCTATTGAGGGCATTCCTTTAGGCAGGAGGGATTATAAGATTGCACTGTTTGCAGATGACATCTTATTAACTTTGACGAATCCCCCCACTTCAATGAGAGAGGCCTTGCAGGTCTTGGACAGGTTTGAAAAGCTAGCTGGATTTCATGTAAATAAAACCAAAACTGAAGTCTTTGTATACAATTGTGTGTTACTGATGAAGTCCAGAATATATTACCTGTAAGATGAAACAGGAACGCAATTCATTATTTGGGGGTAACTCTAACAAAAGTACCTGATCACATAGATATTCTAAATTTTGAGTCCCTAACCCAAGAGATTCAGCAAGACTTTCAGTTGTGGTCAACCATTTCTTTGTCCTTTTTAAGGCAGATAGAAGTAATCCACATGATGATTTTACCAAAAATGTTTTTTTTAATACAAACTCTTCCCATTATACCATCAAGGGCTTTTATTAGATAATGGCAGAAATCTTTTTTACAATTTATATGGATGGACAGGAGACCCAGGGTTCGTGCCTCGATTCTTTATCTATCGCCAGCTCAGGGGGGCTTGGGCTTCCGAACATTGAGTGGTATATCAGAGCAGTGTGTTTACGTATTGTGTCTCTCTGGATTAATTCTTCTTACTCAGCCTATTGGAAGAATATAGAACTTGTTTTGAATGACATATACAATACGGGCAGAACTCTTTTCGCAGCTTCTCTCCCCAGGATCCCATTATCACATTTTTTTCGATATACTAGAGTTGTCATGACAGGTTGGTACCAGTATCTCTCTTCTTTTCCCCAGCCATTACATTTTCTTACTACTGCTTTGGCCTGGGATGGAGCCATCCCATTTTTTAAGGGAGTGGTTTTTCTTAGAAGATGGGCACACCTCTGGTTACTTTCAGCTTTTCGGTTCTAAGGGGTGTTTATCATTTGGTGATATTCAAGTTAAGTATGGACTCGAGAATAGGGACCATTTTAGGTTTCTTCAGTTGAGATCCTATTTGTATTTGGTCTCTTATATCCATTCCCTCCATAAGTTGTTGGATGTTCCTGAGATTAGGTCAATACTTATGGCCCTGAGGAGTAAGGTGCTAACGCACTTAATAAGCAACTGGTACACAGCTCTTTGTACATCTAAAACAGAAGAGATCAGGTCTATTTTTGGATAGATGGGTACGGGAGTTAGAGGAGCTGTGCTCTTGGGAGGAGTGGTTACATTCAGCTTCAGTGTGCTATCGTGTATCTGCCTCTCCTTACATTAAAGAATTTTCTTGGAAATGTAGAACGAGATTTTTCTTAACGCCTGTGTGAATGGCAAAGTACATGGGCCAGCATTATGCTTGCTGTTGGAGGGATTGTGGAGAGTTGCAGGTGGATCAGGCACACATTTTCTGGAGTTGTTACAGGCTAACTTTCTTTTGACAGGCGGTGGAGAGAGACCTGCAGGTGATTTTTTCTGGAATATGACTCTGACTGGTAAGTTGGTATTGCTTCAGATTCCTCCTGGGTTTTTAAGTCTGCCAATGCACTAAGCCCACCTTCTAATACTTTTGATTTTGTGTGCAAAAAAGACAATATCTAAGTTATGGTTATAGACTAGGGTGCCTACGGTGGAAGGGTGGTATCAAATTGTCAACGCTGTTTATGGAATTGAGAAATTTCATTATAAATGTATAGACAGAGAAACATTTGGTTTTGATTATTGGAAATATTGGATTAACTTCCAGTTGGAGGTTAATTCAGATTTTGTACCATAACTAGTTGGTCTTAGGATCTGCTCTACTGGAGTGCTCACCTTCTCCCACCCCCTTTTTAAGTTATAATATTGAGAATAATTTTGGACCTGAGTGGGTAGTCCTCTTAATCATTAATTTGGTTTTTATTCTAAATTAAGTCAGATTTTCTTGATAAAATACAGAGAGTGACTTTGAAGGTTCCCTTCCAGTAGTATGAAGGTCTTGTACATGAAAATTACTCTCAACTGTACATCTTCCTTCTTCGTTGCTTTTTAAGGATTGGGTGCTGATCTGTGTGCTGTTGTATTTCTTTCTTGTTAACTTGTGTTGATTACTTTATAAAATATGATTACAAAAAAAAAAAAAGATAACCTCCAGCTCAGTGGTACAGCTGATGGTGAGCATAGTGCAGCTCAGGGTGTGTACATTCGAGCTGGTGCCTTCTCAAATATGCAAGCTGTGCATTCAGCTCACACACTTTGTAGTAGCACTACATCTCTCTATGTTAAAGCTGCTCTGGCAGCTCTCTGCAGTTCCCCTTAGTGTGCTCCAGCCCCAGGGACATCAGCAGCATAAGTGGGGGTCTGGAGGCACACTGGAGGGGTAAAGAAATAAACTTTGCAAAAGCACTCTTAAGCGCTATATCTGCTATGAATATAACATCTCTGCCTGCCGCTTGGGGGGGGGACAGCATTACAGCAATTGCAACAGGCAGGGGGGGGGACTCTCTGCCAAGAGCCACTCTGCTACTAGACACCAGGGCAGAGGGGCAGCTACTGAGCTATGGGGGCAGCTAAAGTTAAAACAATACAGGAGTCCTGTAAAATAAACTTAAAGCTGGGACATTAGACTTTCTGCCATGTATAAGCCATCTTTGTCACCTCGGCCTCTTTCTCGCTAATGGGAGGTTGAGGGGTCAGAGGACTATAGCAGTGGCCTCTGGGTAAAGGAGAGGATAATGCTTTTGGTGCCATTCATCCAGCCAATCAGGTGTCGAGTGAACCTTCTACATACTAATTTTGTGGATTGACAGCCTGTTTGACAAGGGCAGATTCAACTTGGGGCAGTCTGCCTGAAGCTCCCAGAGAGTGAGGAGGGCTTGGACTGTGTTCTAATAAAAGTAGGAGGCCTGCCTGGGGCTTCCACAGCAACTAGCCCAGGAGGTGCCCTGCATTGCTTTGAATATCTGAAAGAAGCTACTGACACTGATTAAAGTGTTGCTTGCTGAACTTTGTGTATCTAGCCGGGTCAGAGATGAATCAGCAGAGCCTGTTTGCCTTCAGTTTGACTCTTGTGCCACAGCTGCTAGCCTGCAGTGTGGGGAAAGACTGTATTCCTGAAATCCAAGAAGAACTTCCAAGCCAGCAGATGGTCTGGTGAATCTGCCAGTCAGTGCCACAGCTAGGTGCTGGCTATTGTCTTACCCTGAGGGCTGGATGCCAGGACGGGTGGGTGAGGCATGTGGCCCTGGTCCCTAAGACTGGTCCTTCCAGTTGTCGGCAAGAGAAGAAGATGTTTCAAGTCTACAATAGAATCTGCAACCATTATAGCAACAACTTGAAAGGACTCAAAGTCTGTAACTCCAGAACAGTAAGTAACTTAAGGGCTTGCCCTGTAACCAGGATTATGTAAATAGTTTTCCACCAAAGTTACTGTTTTGGTCATTAGACCAGGATTTACAAATTGTTTCCATTAAAATTGCCAGCTTCACATTTGCATGGCCTGTGGGGTTTGGTTTACTTGCTATTTGTTTGAAGTGTACCAATGCAGGCCAAACAGTTGCATCATCATTGGGCCTGCATCGTTCCAGCTGCTGAGTACCCAACAAAGACAGTGGGCGCTCCCATTTAGATAACTGGGGGAACTGGTACCAGTTGGGAGTGAGTAGTGCCTCCAGTACAGGTATGCAGTAAATCTGGGAACAGTACTATTTACACTGCTGGTGGGGAGGTAGGCATTGTTATTGCTAATGTTCTTTAAAACAGTTGAAACTAGTTGTTTTCTATGCATCCCTTCGCTCTGTAGCTACCCTTTTTAATAAATAGTCTGTTATTCATTTTAAAACTGTCTTGTTAGCATATCATTTGTGAGCATATTATTAATAGAGAGCTAATAATTGCATGTGTACTGAAATCTTGCTGTTGTTTTTGGTATTCCATGCATGGGGCAACTCTGTGGGAGGTGGGTAGGTACGGCATCCCAGGGGGTTGTACCACTTTGTCACCAGGCCCACTTAAATTTAACTCTAGGTGAAGGCACTGCACTATTTGTCCTTCTATTGGAAATGAACCCTCCCATTTAGGAAAAAACAGAGCCCAGGCCCTCAACCTTGTGTGAGCCCTCAAGGCAGGGGTAGTAACAGTAACACCCACAATGACCCAGTTACAATGAGAAAAACTCCATTTCCTGCAGGCCTTATGGTGGGGGAGGCAGGGTTGGTGGGCTACTTTCCAAGAGCCTACACCCCTTATGCGTATCAACCCCAAAAACATTACTACAGGAGCAGAGGCATGAGGGTCTCCAAGGGTGTTACAGCAGCAACAGCACTAGCCCCCAAGCCTCAACCAAAACAAAGTCCCTGATAATTCTACCTAGATCACTCAATCACTACGAGTGTGGGGGGAGGGGGGCTGGCCCACTAATTCCAGGAATGGGCAGAAATAGTACCACAGACAAGTGTGTCCTGGAGGTAGGTGGTCAGGGTTTTTTCCTGCAGTTCCAATAATTTCCCAAACTACAGAAACCCAAAGACTTTCCAGCCCATTTACCTATAAAAAGACTTCTGCTGGAAATGGAAGTAAACAAACTGCCGTAAGCAAAAGCAGTGGAAAAGGACCTTGCCTCACAGTGGGAAAAGGGCCTGTTTTCAAGGTACTTTCTGAGCCACAAGAAAAATGGGGAGTAGCGACCCATTTGAGATCTCAGCTATCTGAACAAGTACATCAAAAAAGAGAGGTTCAAGAGGCTCACACTGGACAGAGTGATCCCATCCTTGCAGTCAGGGCATTGACTATGGTCACTGGATCTGACAGATCCCTACTTTCATATTTCAGTCAGACCTACCCACAGAATAATATCTCAGGTTCAGGCTAGGAAATTGCCAGTACTGGTTTTAAGCCCTTCCTTGAGCCTCACTTCAGTGCAAAGGATTTTCACAAAGTGTTTAACCTTGGTGATAGCACATATGAGAGGCAAGGGGTGGTGGTTTTTCACTTCTTGAACAACTTGCTGGTCTCAGGAAAACAAAAGAAGAAAGACAGAGTGCTTTATCCAGAATGTAAAAAGCATCCTTAAAAATTGGGATGCCTGATAAATCTGCAGAAGTCCCAAATGGAATCTGTTCAGGTGCTGGACTTCATAGATGCAGAGCTGGATATCCTGCTGGAGAAAGCCTTCCTCTCTCGGAGGAGGGTAGCAACTCTGATTGCCACAGCACAATCCTTGACAGTGGGCCAGCCAAGGCCTGCAAGGAATTTTCTACAACTTCTGGGCCACATGGCTGCTTCCACAACTGTGGTCCAATGGGCCAGCTTTCTAATGAGGGACATTCGGTACCACTTAAGAGAGCACTGGTCTCAAAGATGATACTCCCTCTCAAAACCAGTGGCAGTAACAAAAGAATTGGTCAGGGCACTAGCATGGTGGGAGTAAGAAAGCAACCTCAGAGAGGGTATTTCCTATCTCCGGCAACCCCCAGCAGGTATCCTCACAACAGATGCTTCACTTCTAGAGTGGGACGCCCACCTAGAGCACCACACAGTAAGTGTCATCTGGAGCCCACAGGAGACCCATGAACACGTCAGTCTCCTGGTACTTAGGGCAGTATTTCTGACAATACAAGCCTTCTTCTCGCAGCTGCAAGATTGGTCTATCCAGATCAGAACAGACGACACCACAACAATTTATTACATAAACAAGTAGGGAGGTACAAGATCCTGAAGACTGTGCCAGAGGCAATGAGGATCCAGGACCTGGTTTGCTCCCTAGATGTAAATATCTCCGTGGTATACTTGCCAGGCAAAGGCAATGTCCTGGGAGACTCTCTAAGTAGAATCAGCCAGGAAAACCAAGAATGAACCCTCAACCAGCAGGTTCTGGCCACGGTTTTATTTATTTATGATTTTGTAATGTGTTAGTCACTGATCCTTGGACTGCCAGTACTACCCAGGCAATAATACAATAGCACAGAAGTAGGCTATAAGTACAGTACATAAAGCAGTAGGCAGGAGCAATAGAACAAAACAAAAATACAATATTATATAACATACAAGGTTGCAAAATACAATAAATTCAGATTTACGGTAGATGGCAGAGATAACAAGCAAAACAATTCCTAAATGGAACGAGGACCAACAGTTAGATGGAGCAGTCACTCCAGGACATGGATGAGGGATCTCCAGAGAAGGGGAGTAGGGGGAGGGAGGGGAAGGGGTGGGGGATGTGGGGATAGGAGGGCTAACATAGAGGGAGTAGTACCAGTTGGCCAACTGGTGAGGGTGAGAATGGGAATGAAGCACCAGATAGTTAGTGCAGCTATCTAGGTGGGCATATGCAATTGTGGTTTGTTAGTAGCCAGGATTTGAGGTGGTGCTTAAAAGAGAGAGGGGTGTTAGAAGATCTGAGGGGGGCAGGAAGCCCATTCCAAAAGGTGGGCACTGCTACTGAAAAGACATTTCCACCCATTTTGGTCTTGGTTCACGACACTTCAAGGGGAGGGACAGTAGAGGATTGAAGGCACCTTGATGCAGTATGTGGCTTACAGAGGTCGGAGAGAGGTGAGACAGTGCTATTTCTGATGATGGTGTCTACAAAGCAACCTAGGGTAAATTCAAAACAGCCTTGTAGGGGAAGCCAGCCAAGGGAGCTGTAGAGGTCATAGTGATGCATGGAGAAAGGGTCAGACAGCGCAAAGTGAAAAGTGCTGTTGTAAGCAGACAATAATCTAGCTCACAGGGTGGTGGTGACATGGGAGTATATAGGGGAACAGTAGTCCAGTATGGGGAGCATGTTGCCCCTGATTATGGCCAGGCGAGCATCATTGGATAGATAGGGTTTTATACGATATGCAGCTCCTAGGTTCTGGTTAATCCTGTGGATAACAATGTCAGCATGGTCAGAGAGAGGGATCAAGCATAACCCCCAGGTATTTAAAGGTGGAGACATTTTCAAGAGCAGGGTCATCGGGTAAGAGAATTGGCAGAAACGAGTTGTCTGCAAGGTATTTAGCAAGTAGTGGTTTAGAAGTAGTGGTTTTCCGAAGATGGGGCACTCTGGAAATAGACAAAGGTCCAGAAAGATAAAACACACTCCAACAAATGAATATCCAGTCACTGGTGTCTGGAAATTCTTAGATTTTATTCTGAACTTGGCAAACTTTCTTTTGAACGCAGCCCCCGTACCCATAGCTTGCAGCATTTCTTTTTGCACTGTGGAAATAGACCTGTTTACATCATAAGAGAACAATCGGCTCCCAAAGTTTTGTTGCAGACCACCAGCCAGGGGCACAATCTCAGAGGATGACCTGGCCATGAACTGGACAGGAAAGTTTCTGTACGCCTTTCCACCATTCCCACTCAGATGGTACTCCTAAAGCTCATGAGAGAGCCAGCAACAATGATCCTAATAGCCCAAGACTAGGTTAGGCAGTCCTGGTACTCAATGCTCCTGGCCCTGTCCAGCAAGAATCCAATCAGCCTGCCGCTGAGTTACAACCTGTTGACCCTATCACAGTGCAGGATAACATTCCCAGACACCAGAACTTTATTCCTGAGGGCATGGTTGCTGAAGAGTTATGGTATTCTGGATTGAATCTGTCAGCGGAGATCCTGAGGGTGCTTAAAGTTTCCAAGACACCAGCAACCAGGAACGCATAATCCTCTAAGTGGAGGACATTCTTATACTGGTGTGCTTCCAAAAGATAATCCCAGTTCAGGCAGTATTGCACACAGTCCTGGACCACCTAGTACACTTCCAGTCCTTAGGCCCGAGGCAATCAACACGAAAGGTGTATTTAGCAGCAGTGTCAGCCTTCACTTCAGCTGGTGAGGGCAAGTCACTGGCCTCTCAACCTATTTTTAAAAGCTTTTAAAGAAGAAGAATCAGCATTTATATAGCAAATTTCATATACACTGTATCCCAAAGTACTTAACAAGCAGTAAGGGACTGGTAGTGAAGTGACTGAATACATAGTGGAAGCCATTTTGCAAATCAACACTCACACACAGCCTTGGGCAATTGTGTGAACTAGTTTTATGGAAGTTGAATGTTGGCCAGGACACCGGGAAACTTCCCTAAAGTTCTCAGCCACCTATGCCCACCTGTCAGGGACCCTAAGTCTCCCCATGGGACCTGAATGTCTGCCTTGCACAGCTGATGGAGGCCCTCTTTAAGTTTATGGATACTTCTAACTTAAAATATGTCACATGGAAAACCATTTTCCTGATTGCCATGACATCTGCTAGGAGAGTAAGCAAGCCACAAGCCATCTGCACAGAACTGCACTACATAATCTGCCACAATGACAAGGTAGTCCTTGGAATTAGTAGGAAGTCCCTACCTAAGGTGGTATCAGAATGTCACATGAATCAGTCAGCTGCCCTTCTGGTACTCTACCCCGAGTACTCCAGCTCAGTAGAGCGGAAACTGCACAGCCTGGACCTGAAACAAGTATTGGGCATCTATTTGGACCAGACAAAGAATGTCAGGTCTCGCGTCACTCAGCTTTTTGTTACCTACGGTGAGGTGGGCAAAGGTAAACCAGCAGCCAAGATGACTGTCTTTCACTGGGTAGTCTGTTGTATACAGTTTTGGTATTAAAAAGCTGAGAATGCCGGCCTGGTGGTGTAGAGGGCTGAGGTGCTGGTGCCTTACCTCGACTCATGCCGGCAACCCAGGTTCGGGAACAGACTCGGGTTGCTGGGGGTCAGCAGAGGGAAGATAGGATCGAACGTCCATAGGACTGCTCTTCTATCCTGGGGTGGGGTTTAGGGATGGCCTCGCTTGACAGCGGCCCCCAGTGCAGACTGGGGGCACTACACGAGCGGCACGCAGGGGAACCTAGAAGAGCAGAAATACTGCTCGCTGGCTGCTGGATGATTGCTCTCTGTCCTCGATACCTCCAGTGCCTTCCCAGGGCCTCCTTCTCCTCAGCAGCGTCCTTGGACCCTACTACAGTGCGCTGGGCTATCCTCTCCCGGTGCTTAACCCTCGGAGGAGGGGGACCTGCCCGGCAAAGGGATATGTCTTGGATATCCCAGGGGACCGGCTGCAATGTGAGGAGTCTGAAAGGCTTGGGAAAGGACAGTGGGACTTGGAGGGAAACTGCGGAGCCTGTAGGAGTGGAGGTCACCGGGCACAATGGGGTGAATAAATACAATAATGCAAAAAAAGAAAAAAAAAGCTGAGAACATACCCTCCAGATGCCTTAGGGTACATTCTACAAGAGGTACATCTCCCCCCTCCCCGTACACCTTAGGGTACATTCCACAAGAGGTACATCTCCCTCTGTGACATCCACAAGGGGCATCCCACTATTGGACATTTACAAATCAGCTACCTGGAAAACAGTACACACATTCACAAAGCATTAATGTCTGGAAGGGATGCCGGCTTTGGAACTGCTGCCTTCCAGAACCTTTTTCCTAAATAGGTTCTAGATGCAGCCTCCCAAGGTAGTCCTGCAGAGTCTGCTTAAGTGTAAACACTAAGTGAGAGATCCCTGATGTTAGAAGAAAAAATGACTCGCAGAAGTAATGTTGTTTCTTGTCAGGGATCCCTCATTATGTTTACAGTCCCTAACCCTGCTTCCCCTTTAAGAACCTAAAAATAAGTTCACACAAAAATCTGTTCTTTTCTTTAAGGTTGCCTGAGCATTACTATTGCAGTTCTCTGACAGCTTTAAAATGTGGTCTGTTTAATATTTTTTGGTATTCTTAAATATTTTGTCCTCATTGTGTCTAGCTTAAATTTGGTGCTTTCAAAATTCCTTTAACAATTTTTTTTTAGAAATTGTTTGGTAGCCATTAAGCTAGTTTTAGCAGTCACTGCTCTCTCTAGCAATGGAAACAAATCCGCCATTGAAAGCTAGAGTGGCATGTCCACAGTACAGAGTCTGAACCTTCATTCTAGGTTCTATGATTAGCATAACATTCTAGATCCAGGGCATTGTGTTCACCCAGGAAGATGATGCTTAAGTGTAAAAAGTGTGAGGGATCCCCGAGAAGAAAGAACATTACTACAGTAACTTTCTTCCCTAAGCATTGCACCTCAGACTTCATTGTGTCATGGACTGTAAGAACAGTACAGGAAGTATAGTATCTGCACAACTCCAGTGTAAATCCATAATCTCTTCTCTAGCCACAGGAAACAAGTGCTACCCCAGCCACATGCAGACACTTCAATATCATCGTGTTCTTATGCTTCCTGATTTCCTAGTGAGTGACAGATTTGTTTGTTGTTTATTTTCTTATTTTAGGCAGTGGACCCTGCAAAGAACTGATTGAACTATTGAAAGATCCCATGTTTGTGGACTTCTTCAACACATTCTTAAACTTGCCGGTAATCGTGTTTTTAAGATCAGCTTGTCTATAGTATGCAGGAGAGATGTAAGTGGAAGCATGAACTCTGGGTAATTCTGAAGGGATGATACAAGTCACACAGAAAGTTTAATAGTATTTGATTTATTCATAAAAAAATAAATATTTTATCAAATCATCACCTCAGAAAAATTAAAAAAATGTGAACCTTGTAGTAGATTCAAAGTTGTGGCAGAGACCATCACCTCGCACATGCATTCTCATTTCCAGAGGTCCATGGACCCCACCAGAACTTTTTTTTTTTTTACCACGCAAAATATTTGTATTGATGGCCTGCCTCCTCCTACCCTTTGGAGAAGTCCTGAATCGTCCTCTGTTGAAGCAAACCGTACTCTCCCTACTCTAGCATAAACAAGAGATGTGCTGTTGTTAGCACCTGTGGCATGTGGAATGGAAGTCTATGCAAACCGTTCTCAAAACAGTATTGAGAACAGATGACACCTAATGCTCAGTGTTCCTTTTCTCATGTTAATGTGCATACAGCAGCTAGTATGAGAAAGGCGTAATTAAATGAAAACATATATGTGACATATGATGACATGAGCATATAAATTATGTGGATTTTTTCAAATTTTCCTGATCTGTCTTGGGCTCTTTAAGGGAGCAGTGTAATAGAAACTCTAACTTCTCCAAAGTGCCTGTGCTACTGTCCCCACACTCAAACTGTTTTTTTGTCAGAGTAGCATTAAATTCATGTGAGTAGTACAGTTGGTCACACAGTGGTGGCAACCCCATCAAATTTCGGGCCCTATCAATGTGTGTACCCCCCTTGTGAAAAGAAGTCTTGCTTTGTAGTAAACTGCTCCAGGAACTGCAGTGCTCTAGAGAACAGAATCATAATGCAAACAGAAATGTGACAAGTGTGGTACCAATCCAATAGATTTAAGAAGTCCAATTTGGGCTGGCAGTATAGCCTAGAGGTTAGAGGAACGAGGTGTGAATGAGCTTGATACATCCAGCAGACCAGACCTGAGTTTGATTCTCACAACCTCCATTTGCATAGTGTGTGACTCTGAGCAAGTCATTTAACTGCCCAGTGCTCCTAGGTTGCCCCTGAAAACAGGCATTTGTGCCTAGTGGGCCTTATCTGGTTACCAAAGACTAAAATATCATAAAGTAATGCACCTGGGAAACAAAAACCCAGAGGGCAAGTACACAGTAGGGGGGCACGAACAACAACAAAAAATGGAAAGGGACCTGGTGGTAGTCATATCAGATGACCTAAAGGTAGGCAAGTAATGTGAGAAGGCAATAAGGAGGGCTGGGGGATACTGGGATGCATAGGGAGAGGCATCACCAGTAGAAATCTACTGGAAGTTATTTTCCCTCTGTACAGACAGTTGGTGAGACCCCATCTGGAGTACTGCGTGCAGTTCTGGAGACCCATTTCTGCAAGGACATAGGATGGAGGCAGTCCAGAGGAGGGCAACTAAAATGGTGCGGAGTCTGCACCAGAAGCCAAACAAAGAGAGACTAAAGGAGCTTAATATGAATACCCTCATAGAAAGGAGAGAGAGGGGGGATGTGATAGAAACATTCAAGTACCTCAAGGGAATCAACAAAGTCCAAGAGGGTAGCATCTTTCAGAAAAAGAGATGTGTAAGAACAAGGGCGCACAATTTGAAGATGAAGGTGGGATGGCTCAGGGGCAACATGAGGAAGAATTATTTCACAGAGAGGGTGGTGGACCCATGGAACAGCCTTCCTGAGGAGACCATGGGGTCAAAAACAGTGGGGGAATTCAAGAATGCATGGGACAGACGTAAGACAATTCTAGTTGGGGGGTAGGAGGAGTTAGGCTGTTGGTTAACTAGGATCTGCAGCTTATCCAATGGGTAGGGAAATGGTCAGACTAGGTGGGCCTAGCAGTCCTTATCTGCCATCAAAGTCTCTGTTTCTATGCTTCTATGGAAGATTTTTTGCAGAACATACCTGATCATAATGAACAGAGCAGTAATCTTAGAAACATAGGCAATAGACAATGACTGCAGAAAAAGACCACCGGTCCATCCAGTCATACTGTAATAGCCTACCATATGTCTAGACTTTCTGTCTATACAGGGTTTTAGACCACACTATCCACCCTATGCTACCCTTTTACTGCTGCCACCCTAAGTAACTACTAAGCCCTTCACTCTATCCCAGCTGTGCCTTGACCTATTAATGGCTTTGGCGCCTACCAGATCAGGTGGCCAACTGTTCCACAGCTCAACTTCCCCCTTTTCCTCTCTGTAAAATAAAATTTTCTCACATCCCTCCTGAACCTCCCTTTCCCACCAGCTTCCACCCATCTGCTATTCTTCTTGAGTCACTTTTCCTGCTGAACAGTTCCTCATAACTCGAGGGTCTCCATCTTATCACCCCTCTCCCGTCTGGCCTCCAGCATGTACCTGTGTAGTGCCCTAAACCAATCTTCGTAACATCTGCCCTGCTAGCCCTGAATCATTTTATTTTCCCAACATTGCACCATCTCTAACCCGTCCTTACCTTTCTTCAGATGAGGACTTCAGAACTGGGCACAGTACTCCTGTGCAGCCAGACCAGTGATCTATAGAGAGATAGTAATACCCCACCATATGCACCCAGAATCCTGTTTGCCTTCCTGTAGGCCTTGTTACATTGGCTAGATTGTTTAAGAGAATCACTTATGATGACTCCCAGGTCTCCTTCCTCAGATGTAGTGCCCAGCTTAACCCCTGCCATCTGGAATTCTGTCCTGGGGTTCTTGTTCCCTGTGTGATACCCTACACTTTTTTGGCATTGAATTTCAACTGCCAGACCTTGGGTCACCTCAATAGCCTTTGCAGGTCCCTTTGTATATCCCTAATTCCCTCCTCATCATTTACCCTACCACAGGTCTTAGTGTCATCTGTGAAGAGACACAGCTTGTCCTGAATTCCTTCTCTTATGTCACTGATGAACATATTGAAAGGACTGGACCTAGGACAAATCCCTGAAGAACCCAACTAGTGACCTCCCTCTAATTGGATTTAGTGATCTCCCTCTCCTCCTTCCAGTTTATTTGCATGACATCCATAATCAGTGAGAGTGAAGCTTAAGTGGATTATGACATCATGCAAAGTACGAGGAAGAGTACCAAAACGCATTTGTCACAACCGGGTAGTAGTTGTGTACGTGTAATATTTTTTTAATGTTCCAGTGGTCAGCTCTGCCTCCTGAGATAGAAATAACCCTCATTTTAAATCCCCCTTGTGCATTGCTCTAGGACACATTCAGCAGGTCAAGAAAAAAAGGATGACACATCCAATTAAGCAAAACAACCTGGGGATGCCTTGAGGAGGTAAGGACAGAGTTAGAATTTTAGCTCTTCCTTTATTTACATTCCAGCACAACTTACCAGTAATATCACAGTCCTGCATAAGGCTGCTATAATCACCTTTAAGCCTGAAGAGCAGTCACATGGCTGGATAGTTCTCTGTCTACTTCCAAAGAGATGTCAATACACTACTGTATTAACAGAAATCATTTCTCAATTGTATGTTTTGTTTCCTTCCTAGGTATTTGGTCAGACTCCTCTGTATATACTATCGGAGAGAGAGTGGGTCCTGTATCCTGAATTACCCCCCACACTGGTAAGACCAAAAGGTTTTTTTGTTAACATTGATGGTTATCATGACACTGTGTGGGATCTCAGTCAAATGCAGCACCACCTACTGCTGGGAAGCTGAACTGTGTCACCACAGTCATCTCTTACTTTGTTAGCGCAGGCCTGGGTCCAGTGCAATGAGTGCCTCATAAGAATTATGGAACATGCAAACTCTTACTCCGTTGTTTTATTTTTATGGAGTGAGGTAGGTTGAAAATGAGGAACAATCACCTAGTAAGTCGTAAAGTTCTGGAAATTCACAGCAAATCCAGAAAGTTCTACATCTGAAATTTCTTTCAGTGCAAGACAGTCAAACTCCTTAGAGTTTGTACTTAAAGAACTACTTTAGCAAGGTTTGCTGCAGAGGGAGGACATAAGGGAAGCTTCTGCCATGTAGAGTGGTTTAAGAAAACATAGAGAATTGAAAACAGAGCCCCCAAGATGTAAGGTTGAGGCCAAGATGCAGGCAGACATTTCAAGTGCTGGTCGTTGATTGCCCAAGATAGCATTAAAAGTGAGCAGTAAACACATGAGAGAAAGTTATACCTCTCACAAAGCAGCGTTCTATTTATTTATTTGAGTTTTGGTGACTGGGTAAGTCCACTGAAACATTTACAGTCCCTTTCTCAGGAGCAACCCAGGGTTATGATAAATACAAAATCAGTGCAAATGTACAGAAAAGTAATGAAAGCAATAAGTACAAAAATAATAAATACAAAAATAAGTACAATCATTTGTATAAAGTAGTCAGAAAACTAAGACAAGATCACTAGACAATACCAATTTGAGAACTGAGGGTAGAACATGTTCTGTTTCTGCACCTGCTGCAACTCTGTTAAAGACTTAGTGTAGTGACTGAAACTAATATTAAACTTTCAAAGTGTTTATGGTGATTTCAGTCAGAAAATATATCAAGCGTTATGCCATGCTACATCTAATCTTAACTTCCATGTTTATACTTACAATAAGCATGGAAGTTGTATAGACTTATATTTTGTCACTATGTTTTAGTTAGTTATTTATTTATTTTTAATCTCAGCTTACAATACCTTTGAGCCAAAGGCTCATTTACAAAGGTTCCAGGTCAGTAGGTCAACATAAAGGCATGCAAACAGAATTAGACATTCATTAGAATATCAACAATGAATACAAATACTGCAGTTAGAATCAGTTAGTTCAATACATTCTAAAACATTTGATAGCAAAACAATAAATACAATTAAGGCAGTTAGAAACAGTCATGTCAATACATACTAATTATGCCATGGACCTCGGACACCAACCAGTGAGAACGGCAGGCTGGCACCTTACCTCCATTGTAAATCCTCTGATAATCACCGCAAAAGGTGCCAGCCAGCCGCATCTTGTAAAAAAAGCAATCCGACGGCGAAATCGCGGAACTCTGACCGCCATCTTGTTTCCCCGCTAAGCAGAGACTGTAAAACAGCAGCTCTGTACATCAGGGGAAACAAAACAAAAACACTGACTGCTGTACTACTGGGTCAGCTTATTTAAGCATTATACAAGTACTATTTTTTTTTTTTTAAATAATAAAAAGCAGTACTTAAAATATAATCTAATAAACCACTCGGGGATGTAGGTTGTTGAGGATTTACCACGGCTGGTGGATTTACCCACCTGCGCCTCATGGCAAAACCATGCCAGCCGTGGTAACTCCCCCGATAACCCACACCCCTTCATGGCTTATTGCTTAAATAACAGTAGTGAATACAAAATTGTGGCAAAATAGAGTGGGCCATAAAAGTAGCCTGAGGTAGGCTTCATTAAGGGGGTGATGTGGGAAGTGAGTAGGCAGGGGGTGGGGTAAGTGAAGGGGAAGTAGTAACAACAAAGGGGGGGAAGGGAGCAGGTAGAGCTGAGGTTAGGGTGGGAGAGGCAGTGGCAATAACACGAGGGTGGGAGAGGAAGGAGGGGGTGAGAGGAAGACCTTCATTGCTAACATTACTCAATTGCTATAACTGTCCCTCCCCAGCTTCCTCTTGCAAATTAAGCACTTTGTCTAAATGTGTACATCTTGGTGTGCAGCATTCCAAATAAAAAGATAAATAATTTCTGCGGCAGAATGCAGTACTGTCATTGTCTCAAATATAATATGATTTCATCAAATTACATCACATGCTGACCCTAGAGAAGGGGGCATCAGGATAAACATGAAGGGGAAGGGAACAAGAAACTGTGTAAAAACTGTACATCTGAATGAAAATCATTAACGGCAATGAATTCTGCAGCTCAGTATATTCAGTGTTGCAATTCTGTAGGGAATTAAACACCCATGACATTGTAGAATTCCAGGGGCCTTGTCTATGATACGTGTTTGTTAAACAGAGAAAAATCCACCCTAGTACCCCTGCAAACCAATACAATGTGTGGAGTTCATAGGGGTGGAATTAAACACGGTGATGGGAAGGGCCTAGTTCCCAACTAAAATGGCTCAACACCCCATGTCTTAAAGGAAAACACTGGATAAGACATAGCTTTCCTCAGACACTACAGAAACTCTCAATTAGTGCTATCAGACAGTAACACATTTTTTTTAATCATTTAAAATGGCTACCCACAACTTCCACTTTCTATTGCTGGCAGCCACCATCTCCTGAGCAGCAGGAAGCTTCCAGAGCTCACTTTATGCTAATATGCCTGTTTGACCACTGCTGTTGGTTGGCAGGACATATTAGCATAAAGTGAGTTCAGTAAGCTCACTGCTATTCATGAAAATGGTGGCTGTCATCAATAAGTGAAAATGAGCCACCATTTAAATCACTAAACAAGCAATAAAAGGGAATTAAAAAAATAAATAAATTACTGTCTGAAAGCACTAATCAAGCATTTTTGTAGCGCCTGGGTAAAGCTGTCCCTTTTCCAGTGTTTCCCTTTAATACAGCAACCTTTGCATCAGGTACCCACAGAACAGCACTGGGGCTTCTCAGGCTGCTTGGTAATATGTTGTTAACCACGGCATGACAACAATTTAGTGGTACTTAAAAGATAATTTGTCGCAGAGCTCAGCCCTCAACACAGCTAGTACCAGTACATCACAAACTGGGATCCCAGATTAGCAGAGTCCTTAATGTGATGGCAGGACATAATTAAGTGCTGTGCACAGCCATACAGTGTGGCAGAATCATTTCTACTAAGAGATGGAATGTTGGGGAAGACAATAGGGATATCCTCAGTGCAGTTTTTAGATCCTGCATAGAGGACGTCATTTCTAAAAGGCCTACAGTAAAAGACTGCGGCTCTGTCAAGTCAAGCAAAGCCACTTAAAAAGTCAGCGACTTCAATATACTCTATGGCATATATAAACAAATGAGGCAGGGCCTGACATTACCATAAGAACTGTAAGTTACAAGAAGACACATAGAGATTTTACAAGATCGTAAAACTGCCACCATAAGAAAGACTAGCGTGAGCCCCAACAAAGTGGTGCTTTTCCATGAAATGTCAGTATATAAATCAGGTGGGAAAATATATTGAAACTACACTGAAAGATACAGGAGTGACACTCTTTTCATTTATTGATTTCATATTCTGCGAGAGGAAGCATTTGCCATCCCATACTGTAGTCCCCTGCCCAGTCAGTTAACACACAGAGTGAGTGGCTCTGACGTTAGGCGGCCTGGCCCATCTGGGGCTGTGCATGCTAAGTTCAATGACTGCACCTAAATTCTAAGTCTTATGTAAAGAAAATGGCTGCAGATGGACTGAAATGATAAGATCAATGAAATATGTAAGAGCCTAGCAGGGCTCCTGATTGACCACTGGATTGGTCATTAATTGTCTTAGAAATGACCGATCTGGCTGCCACTGACACTGTGTGGCATGCATGGCTTGCCACACTCCTCTTAAAACCTGAAGTAAGTAAAAAATTAAAACAACAGTTGTTGTTGCGATTAGACTTAGAATTGCAATGACAACCTTGAAGTTGTCATTTCCTTGAAATAATGACTGGCTGCAGGGAGGTGACCCAAGACCACACATCCCTCCAACCAGTCATTATTCCCTCAGAAATTACTGGCTTCTCAGTCATTATTGCTTAATTATTGTCAACTGACTACAAAGAAATTACAGCATTGGTTGATGCTTTGTAAACTTTATATACAATCTTTGAAGCTAGTGTGCTGGTTCATGTCCTTATGAAAATACAGCTGTTTTCCTGGCTGATAAATGGTGCAGGATGCATGGATAGAGGGCAGTGGGAGTAAGGTGGCCACTTCAAAATGAAGCACAAGGCCTTGGATTGGAGTACGGAGCTGGGATTCCCAGTAATGTGCTGGCAGCTCTGCCTGGACCTTTGTGCACAGCCTTTATCATCATAGGCATTGCTGGTTCGGTTAACTTTCTCAGGAAGGAGAATATTGAAATGGAAGATAAACAGAAATTAAAATACAATACATGTATATCCTGGTTTGTTTCATTGTCAGGTGGCGCAGAGGGATGGGTTTTTACTATGGCTGGAAAAACATCGCTTCCCCCATTTCTTCAAGACTGATCTATATCTCCATTACTGTTTGTGCCAAAAGCTGCTACATTTCTCCAAATCTCAAGCCACAGGTGAGCATTAAGCAAGAATACTGTTTTCAAAACTCAGCACAAGTCTAAAGGAATATTTGATTATTGTTTTTTTGCTTTGTGGCCAGCAAAACCACTGCATGTACTTTGCATACTTGACTGTACACCAGATTAGGGCTGCAAATTCAGTTCTCTGAAAGAATCGAACACCTCCGGGTGTTCGATTCTTTCAGACCGTGATGAACTTACAGAGGAAACAGGTAGGCTTTTTGGTTTGACTGGTTTGCCATGGTCTGAATAGTGTGGATTGGGTAAACCAGTTGAACCTTGACCCACGATTATGCAACTGAAACACAAGAGAAGTCCAGAATCATTAGATAGTGGGTGTCAGAGATAGTGCAAGACAGCTCCCACCTGATCCGCAGCACTGTGTCCCTGGTAGTCTAGTGGTCCCTTCCTCCGACTCAACACTCTGCAGGTGATTTAGTTCAATGTCCTTGGTGGTCTAGCATTCCCTTCCTCCACCAACACCCTGCCCACTATGTAGTTCAATGTCTCTGGTAGTCTAGTAGTCTCTTCCCCCACCCTACACCCTAAACATTATGTAGTTCAATGTCACTGGTGGCTAGTGTCCTCCTCAGCTGACACCCAGCCTGATATATAGTCAGTATGCCCCTGGTGTCCGGTGGTCCCACTCCCCCACCCCACCCATGGCTGACCCACAACAAATATTCCCTGTGGTCTTGAGGTCTCGTCTTCTCCCATTCTATAATCACATACCGTTGATTAAAAAATATTCCCTGGTAATCCAGTGGTCTCCTCCCCCTTGCTGATTGCCATCCCCTTATAATAAAAATAATGACCTGATAGTCTAGTGGTTGATTCCCCCTCCCTGATCACAGATCACTACCCCAGTAATACATGAAATGACCTCCCTGGTGGTCTAGTGGTCTGCCTTCCCAGACTGCCTGATTGATGTCCTGTGTAGAGGAAAACACTTCTCCCTGGTGGCTAGCAGTCCCTCTCACTACATGATAACCCATGCACAATAGATATCAAACATTGTCTCTGGTGTCCAGGGTACCCCTCCATCCTGACCCCTTGTATAATAATGTCACATAGGTCCCTTGTGGTCTAGTATCATTCACTGAGTGCCTACTGTATATAGTAGGTGCTCAGTGACAGCTCATTCGGTGATCAGCCATGGTGAAGAAAGAAGGGCTGTGCTGGTTGCAGGCTGGTGTGGGGTTGGGGGGAGAAGGATGATGGGTCACTCCCTGCCATGGTGGGGGGGTATGGGGTCCCGTAGACCATCAGGGACCTATGTCACATTATTATACAGTGGGTTGGGATGGGGGAGAGTTTACCCTAGACACCAGGGACAATTTTTGATGGGACCACTGGACCACCAGGAAGGTTATTTCACATATTACTGGGACAGCAATCAAGGAGGGACCACTAGACTACTAGGACATTATTTTTATTATAAGGAGATTGCGATCGACAAATGGGGGGGAGGGACCACAAGACCTCCTGGGAGGCAGCCTTTTTTTTTTTGGCCAGTGATAGATGATGGGGGGCACTAGCCACCCCGGACTGTGGCTGTGGGTTGGCCATGGGATAGGGGGCATACTAAGTCACCCTCAGCCTATGCAAATAGGCCCATAATGGGCATGCAAATAGGCACCTAGTGCCTTGCATGCCCAATGGGCTAATTTGCATAACTGCTTTCATGAACTGGGAATAGCGCATGGGTGCTATCCATTGCAGAGTCATTCAATTGGGTAGGGGTCTAGCTAGCGTTAGTGGGGTGGTACAAGCGGTACAGAGCTAACCGCCAATGCTACCTCGCCCTATTCACAGTTGGATAGCGCAGTGTGCTGTCCGACTCTGAATAGCACATTTTTACAACTGGGCAATCTCAAATCACAATGCAAAATTTTGCATTGCCATTTGCGATTTTTTGTGAATACGGCCCCTGTTTTATAAATCAAATAAGATGTGGGCTGGTTTAATGTATAATTATCTTCATTTGAGGATATTGGTCTTTTGCTGTCTCACTCAAGGCTTCACCAGTCGTGAGATATCAATAGACCAATACTCTCTCATGAAGATAAAAATTATATGTTAAGTCATTCCATGTCATATCCCCTACATATCAAGATGAAACCATTGTAGACAGTCAGGGGCTCGATATTCAAAATGGTACAAAGTGGAACACAAAAGTTTGCCCTGCACCTTGCACTTGCCTGGGAACCCAAGAATGCCATATTAAGTTCAACTTTTAAGTTTATTGGGCGCTATGCACCAAGCGGGTGTGGGTGCATGGAAATGTCACATACCCTGCCCACAGCCCTGCACCCCACCGACAGGTGCACACATACCGGCATTCACCAATGCCAGCCACCTGTCTGTGGCTCCTCCCCTCCAGCAAGCAGGACTCTGCATGATAGCTGGCAGTGGAGTCATCGTCCTGGGTGGGCATCCAGTGGAATGCCCCCCTGAGACCCTTAGTAGATTCCATGCATAAGGAGGCACAGGTCTGGGGCTGTGCATGCTGATTGCAGGCACCCAGACCCACATAGCATCATGCCAGTGCTGCTGCTCCCGGAAATTCTGGGTGCTCACCCTTTCAGCTACCTCTGCCACCTCCTGCAGCTCAGTGGTCTGGTGCAGCATGGCAAGCCCTGTCTCGGTCCCCTGGCAACTGGAGGCCTATGTCCTTGAAGGCATGCAGTGAGTTATGGCAGGGTCCTCTGTGCCTTAACCAACACCCCACTCTGCACCTATGCAGCCAGCACTAACGTAGGTTCATGCATACTGTGTAGTGCTGGCTCACCCCTGGAATGCCCCCAGCATGGTGCTGTCTGCAGGCATGTGAGATCGGGTGCAGTAGGTCTACATGCCCACCGTTTGTGCATCTTGCGTGGGGAGCACAATGGGTGCGTGCTTAGGCACTCCGTCCCATTCATGCATAGGGCCAACTGTTTGGCTTTTGGCCTATACAAGAAAATGTCAAAACATTTAAAATACAAGGTTCATAAATAGCACAAACTTGTACAGTTATATTAAAAGTTTTAAAATACATGTAATATCTCATTACAAGACATCATAGAATCAGCAATAGATTCTGTTAATATAACAAATTATCTCTAAGGACCAGTCTCAAATACACACACTCTCAAGTCCAGTACCAATAAGAATATGGTTCACTCATGTCACGACTACATGAATCTGGTCTCTGTAAATTAGGGTGCCAGAAACATGTCGCCCACAACTACCATGCCCATACATTCTGCTGCAACCCGTGTAGGGCAAGAATGAAAAGCAGTTCATTTTTGTTGTGAGCTTCGGCCCCTACCCCCCGAAGGGGGCTCACCCCAACCCTCCCCCAGGTACATGTATAAGTGGGACCAGAGGTCTGGCTGCTAGTAGATAATAGGGTTGGGGCACACTACACCTATTTTATTGGGACTGGTCTGGGTTGGGGTTTGTGTAGGTAATTGTGAGTTGGGTAACTATTTGGCACTGAGGTAGCCATTGCCACTCCTTCTTAATGGAGAAAGGAGCAGGCAGATGATAAAGAAAAAAATGCCCTCATCAGAGGACATATTGAAAATATGACAAATTCTTCATGCCATCCAGACTATGAGAAATTTTAATAATATGACTATGTGAGGGAAGGGGCAGACTCGATGGGCCAAGAGGGTCCTTTTCTGCCATCACATTTCTATGATTCTATGAATCCCCCCCGATGCACAGGTTCCAGCCTATCTTACTATGTACAAGAGGAGGAAGGTTTTCCTAAGGAATCAGAGGGTACGCCTGAGCAAGATTTTGACTTTCCTCCAGGAAATAAGGAAGGCTATATTTAATTTTCCTTATTTGTCAGATATATGCTTGCTACTCTAAATATCCACACTCAGGAAACTGAGGAGGATGAAGAGACATGATAGGTATGGCTCCCTCAAGGAAGTTACTAGTCCCCATACATAAGTCCCTTAAGAGGACCATATCAGAAGTCATGTCTGCACCTATTTCAGCTGCATCCATCAACAAAAAGACTGCTAAAAATACCAGGTGGACAGACAGGAGGTAGAATATCTCTATGCCCACCCTGATCACCAAAGTGTAGTCCAGGCTGCTGCTTGTGAAAGAACACTGTCTGCACAGCCTACAGAAAAATGGTCAAGAAAGTTTATAGTACAGCAACCTTGCTCATTAGGCAGGCAGCTTATTCAGTGTATACATCACAGTATCAAGAAGCATCGTGGAATACAATGCTGGCACTTGCTGATAGAGCAGACTGTGATCCAGTGCAGGACTTGGTTGCCACTGCAAGATCAGCCCTGAAAGCCACTAAATACCATTTCCACACTGCTGTGGATACTAATAACACAGCAGCTAGAGTTCTATCTCATGCAGTGTCCTTAAGAAGATTCTTCTGATTAAGGACTACCATCCTTCCCAGGATACCCAAAACAAAGCAGTGGATTTCTCCTCTGAGGGAACTTCACTTGTTGGTGACAAAACAAGCATATATGAAAAAAGTGATTGAATACAAGACCACTCATAAGAGTAACAATGAAAAGTAAAAGCCTTCTGCTTCATAAGGGCCCTATGGAAGAGGAGGCAGATGTTACTTCCCTAGAGTTTATACCCCATATGCCCCCTAAGAGTATCAGTCACAAAGGGAATATTGCAGGGGCAGAGGCAGAATGGGCACAAAGCGTACTGCTGCTACAGCACTAGCACCCTCACGTGAGCCAAAGCAAAATCCCTGTCAATTCTGTCCAGGTCTCCCATCCATTGCTGGTGGGGGGAAGACTGTCTCACAACCTTCAGTAATGGATAAATATTACCTCAAACATATGGATTCTGGGGATCATGGACCAGGGACTGTCTCTGCAGTTAAAAAAATTTCCCATGACTACAGAAACACAAAAATTTCCTAACAATCTCTCCCAGAGAAAGAATTCTGTTGGAAATGGAAGTAAAAAAATGCTGACAGCAAAAGCCGTAGAAAAGGTCCCTGTCTGTCAGTGGGGCAAGGGCCTATTCTCATTGTACTGCCTCATCAGAATAAAAATGAGGAGTTGTGACCCATTTTAGAACTCAGGTGTTTAAACAAGGATACATAAGGAGAGAAATTTAAGATGGTCACACTGAGAACAGTTATAACATTTGTGCAGTCAGGGCACTGGCTAGGATCTCTGGATCTGAAAGATGCCTGCTTTCATATCCCAATCTGGCCATCACACAGCAAATATCTTAGGTTCAAGTTAGGGAACTAACTATACTGGTTTACAACTCTTCCTTTTGGCCTCCTCTCAGCACCAAGAGCATTCACAAAATATTTGGTGGTGGTGGCATCACACCTGAGAAAGCAAGGTGTGATTTTTTTTCCCTACCTGGATAACTAGCTAGTCTAAAGGAAAACAGAAATGGAAACAAGGTGTTCTCTACAGACTATAAAATGTGCCCTGGAGTCTCTTGGATTCCTGATAAGCCTGCAGAAGTCTCAGCTAGAACCTGTTCAAGTACTGGCCATCATAGGAGCAGAGGAAAGCACTTTACTTGGGAAAGCTTTCCTTCCGCAGGTCAGAGTTGCAGCTTTGATAGTAGCAGCAGCAGTGTCTTTCACAACAGGTCAGACAAGACCTGAAAGGGACATCTGCAAACACTAGGACACATGGCTGTATCCACAGCTGTTGTTCTTTGCAGATATCCAGTATCACTTAAGAAACAACTGGTCTGAAAAGTAGGATCCACTCTCAAAACTAGTAGTGCCAGTGACAAAAGTACTGGTAAAATCACTAGAGTGGTAGAAGAAAGAAAGCAACCTCAGAGAGGGCATTCCCTTCCTTCAGCAATTACCAGCAAGTATCTTTACTACAGATGCTTCAGTCCTGGGATAGGGGGCCCACCTACAGGACCTCACGGTGGGTGGCACATGGAGCTCACAGGAGTCACTAGAACACATCAACCTCCTGTAGCTCAGGACAGTGCAACTAGCAACTCAACCTTTCTTCTTCCATCTTCAGGGTCAGTTTGTCCTAATAAGAACACACAAGACCACAACAATGTGTTATGTAAATTAGCAGGGAGGGACAATATTCTCAAAACTGTGTACAGAGGCAATGAGGATCTGGAACCTGGCATGTACCTTAGAAGCAAACATTCATGCAGTGTGCTTGCCAAGCAAAGACAATGTCCTGGCAGATTCTTTGAACATACTCAATCAGGGAAGCCACAAATGGGCTTGAACAGCCAAGTTCTGGCCACAGTGTTTAGAAGGTGGGGCACTGCCAAAATAGATCTGTTCACTTCTTGGTAAAATGGTCAGCTTCCACAATTTTGCTACAGACCACCAGCCAAAGGGAGAGTCCCAGAGGACTCCCTGGTCTTGGAGTGGACAAGGAAGTTCTTGTTTGCCTTCCCACCATTTCCACTCATCCAGAAGGTCCTCCTGAAACTCAGGAAGGAATCTGTAACAATGATCTTAAGAACTCCAGACTGAGCCAGACAGACCTGATATTCAGTTCTGCTGACCCTGTGCAGCAATCCTCCAATCAGCTTGCCAGTGAGGCACAATTTGCTGACGCTATCTCAGGGCAGGACAGCATTCCTAATCACAAAACTCAAAACACTAGGCGTTAGAATATGATACTTGAGGAGCTAGAATACTCTGGTCTTATTCTTTCAGAGGTAATCCTAAAGACGCTTAGGGTTTCAGGAAACCCACAACTAGGAAAACATATTCCTCTAAATGGAAGAGATTTTCTTACTGGTGTAAACCCAGAAAATTAATTTAAATAGAGGCAAAGCTGCCTTCAGTCTTGGAATACTTGGTACACCTACAGTCCTTAGGTCTAAGACCATCAGCACTTAAAATGCCAGTGTCAGCCTACAAATCAGCACTCAAGAGAAAGTCACTGGCCCCTCAACTCATTTTCAAAAAGGTTTTCTAGAGGCCTCAGTCATCGCTACCCAGTAGTAAGAGACTCAGTCCCACCATAGGATCTCAATGTCTGCCTTGCCCAGCTCATGTAGGCTCTGTTTGAGTTCACAGACACTGCTGACCTAATGCATGTCACATGGATAACCATATTCCTGATTGCCATGACTTCAGCTAAGAGGGTGAGAGAGCTGCAAGCCATCTGCAGTGAACCAAATTACACAATCTTCCACATTGATAAGGCAGTCCTTAGAACTAATAGGAAATTCCTACCCAAGGTTATGTGTGGGTTCCATCTGAACAGGTCAGTAACACTTCCTGTGCTTTACCCAGAATATACAGTCCAGGTGACCAACAATTGCACGGCCTTAACCTGAAATGAATTCTGAGGATCTGCAGTATATGAATCAGTCAAAGGATGTCAGGTCCAAAAATACTCAGCTTTTTGTTACCTATGGTGAAGCTGGCAAAGGTAAACCTGCAACCAAGCACTGTATCTCTCACTGGATAGTCTCTTGCATTCAGTTCTGCTATGAAAAAGCAGGGAAAATACCACTCAGAGGCTTAAGGGCATACTCCTAAAGGTTTTCATTTTGATATGATCACAATTCTGTAGAGGCCCTGAATTCAGCAATGTCTGTAATTGTGAACCATTTACTGCATTCAACATCACTAGGCCTGCGACCAGCATCACTAAAGGTTCATGCTTCACCAGTAGCTGCCTACAGACCTATGGTAGTAGAAAAACCTTTACTGTCACATCCTGTGTTTAAAAGATTTTTCAAAGGTTTAAACCACTTGCAACCAACAGTGAAGAATCCAGACCCAGCATGGGACCTCAGCTTAGTGACATCTCAGTTGATGTTGATGTCATCTCAGTCACCTCAAATCTGAACTTTGGAATTCCATCGCCCCACCTACACACTGCTACTGCTCTACGTAACCCCCAGGGCATTACCTGTGTATCCTACTAGTCTATATCCATACATATGCAGATGAATCGGCCTCCCCACTCTCTTACCTATTGCCTGCTCCACATTCACCGAGATGTTTCTGCCTTGGCATCCTCTTGCCTATGACAAGGCTTCTTAGCTGCTATTTGTGAGTACTTAACTGAAATGTTAGCATCTTATTTTTACTGCTGGTGTTTTGTTCCTTATGTACTCTGTGTTAAGACTGTACTTTACAATTTACCTGTCTTTAATACTCAATGGGCCAGATATTCAAACTGCGCTCTTCTTAGGCACAAGCCCCTGTGCTGCGCAAAATAGTTGCGCAGGGGTGTGGCCCGGGCGATATTCAAAGGAGTTGCGCTATTGAGCAACTCCTTTGAATATCACCCCCTGGCCACAGCCACTGTGCATGGTGCAGTGGAACTTGCGCCACCGCAAGTTGTCAGAGTGGAGCATTCAACCTGCAGTGGCGCAAGTACCATTGCGCCATGCGCAAAATCCCGATATTCAAAAGGTGACATGCAAATGGGGCCATAATTCATGCAAGGTGCAGGGGGGGCCATTTGCATCTGATTATGGCCCCATTTGCATGCCATTAGCATGCAGGTGCGCCGATGCCCTAGGACTTGCGCCTGGCGCCCTGCCAGGCAGCAGCCATCGGGGACTGATGCCCCCTGCAGCCTGATCGCAGGCAAAAGAGTGAAAATCCCCACCACCAGCCCGACCGCAGGCTGCATGAGTTTAAAAACAACCCTTCCCCTGCAGCCCGATCGTAGGCAGCAATGTGTCTCCCGAACACATCCCTGGTGGTCCAGTGGACCGTAGAGCCCGATCACGGGATGTAATCATTAAACTCCCCCCCCTCCCGAACACATCCCTGGTGGTCCAGTGGACCGTAGATCCCGATCACGGGATGTAATCATTAAACTCCCCGCCTTCCGAACACATCCCTGGTGGTCCAGTGGACCGTAGATCCTGATCAAGGGATGTAATCATTAAACTCCCCCCCCTCCCGAACACATCCCTGGTGGTCCAGTGGACCGTAGATCCCAATCGCGGGATGTAATCATTACCCCACCCCAAACATAGCCTGGTGGTCCAGTGGACCGAAACTCCCGATCACGGGATGTAATTATAAACACCCCCAACACATCCCTGGTGCCTAGTGTCCCCCACCCCACCACCACGAAGCTCCCACCACTCTCCCCCGCGGCCGGCGGGCAGCAGCATCCACCCACCTGCCGCCCGCTGCCGTCGACTGACTGCAGTAGGGCTGCATGCCCATTGGTGCAGAGCAAGAGCCAATGGGCGTGCAGCCCATACCATACAAGACATTCCAGTTTTGTGAATGAGTATCGGGATTCATTCACAAAACTGGACTGTCTTATAGATATAGGGCTGCACGCCCATTGGTTTGTTTGCACCAATGGGCATGCAGTTCATACCAAGACATTCCAGTTTGTGAATGAAGTATCGGGGATTCATTCACAAAACTGGACTGTCTTAGAATGATATGGGCTGCACGCCCATTGGCTCTTGCTCTGCACCAATGGACATGCAGCCCCACCGCAGTCAGTCAGTCAGCGGGCGAGGGCGCAGGCGGTGGATGCTGCCGCCCGCCGCTGCCGGGGTGGAGCGGGTGGTGGGGCTTCATGCGGTGGGGTGGGGGACTAGGCACCAGGGATGTGTTGGGGGTATTTCATAATTACATCCCATGATCGGAGTTTCGGTCCACTGGACCACCAGGGCTATGTTTGGGGTAACGATTACATCCTCACGATCGATCTACGGGTCCACTGGACCACCAGGATGTGTTCGAGGGGTGGAGACATTGCTGCCCGCGACTCGGGCTGGTGGGGATTAAACTATGCCCACGATCGGGCTGCAGGGGGGGGGCATACCTCTCAACCTCTCGTCTCATAAATCAGGGACAAGACATTACAATATCAGGGACACAGACCCCATATCAGGGACACATCTTACGATTTGGTAGTATACACTCAGAAAGCTGATAGAATTAGGGGGGAATTATGTAAGATGCATTTTCTGAATAGGAAGGAATCTGTCACTTAATATATAACATTATTTTATGCTTACAATCCCCAGTGTTCTGTCACAACAATACAATTGTTATGAGGGACAGAGACAAATTCTGAGGCATAATCAGGGATGTCCTGAAAATCAGGGACAGTTGAGAGAGTATGGGGCACAGGGAGTGGGTTGGGGCCAGCCACAGGTGGCAGCTGCTGTGTTGCGCCCTTCAGTGCAGCAGCTCACCTGTGGGTGGCCCTCAACAAGCCTTTTTTTGCTCCAAAGTTGTGCAGGCGCGGGTTGGGGTTGCGCCTGCACAACTCTGCACAGCCCGGCTGAATATCGGGCTGTGCAGTTTATGCATGGTTCCTCCCCCACCAGTTCAGCATGCATTCATTTGCATTGCGCTGTTGCTCAGCCTGTTTTCAGTGGCACAACTGCCTCCTGCTGAATATCGCAGAATGGAGCAAGTTCGGACTTGCGCAGGCGCAACCCTATTGCGCATGGCCAACCCTTTTGAATATCTGGTCCAATTTCTTGTATTATATTAGTTTGTTATTGTGTTACTAATATGTTTATGATGGTATCGCGTCTTTTCAAGGCAACAAATCCAGTGCAAGTAATTCAGCACGGTCACTACCACGTATGACAAATACCATGCACTGTACATTTAAGCACACAACAAATTAATTGCAAATGGGGTAACCCTGCATCGAACAATTGCTATGTACATTGCAGCATTGCATTGCAAGCAAGCATAATCACACACATCCCACTACTCCCAGAAGCACCCTGCCTCGAACTCCTAGAAAACTTCAAACCTTCTGCTTCTAACTTCCCCGAGACATGCAAACAGCCACTGTAAAAAACCTAGCAGCAATCTATAAATAATAGACAGGAGTCAGTAGCATCTAAAAAACAAAACGGAGAGAACATTGTTATATATACACTAACAAGCTTTAGCAGCACATGACTGGGAAAGTAAAAACTTGCAACAGAGGACAGAGAACGCCAATCTCAAGGTAATGAAAACACTTACTGTACATCTGTTTACTGTACATCTATTTAACATTTAGTTTTTAGATTTAATTTGCTAGTGTTGAATTCACCATTCCCTGCTAACCTCATGCACCTGTAAGTATGCTGCACTTTTATCAAGACCCTTTGGTTTGCATATAGATAGCAATGTTCTTACAAGAGAGTGAAGCAGGTTTCAGTTATGCTCAGTTTTGTTTGTTTAGTTTAGTTTAGTTTAATTTATTGTTCTAGGAATTAATACCTTTGAGCCAAGGCTCTTTTACAAAGGTTCCACGTCATTAAGTACAAAAACATAGTAGACAGTGTTACAAACAATCAGTAAGCCATTTAACAAGGCCACAACTTAACCAGTAACATTTATGTACAGAAAAGAAAAACAAACTCAGAGGCAGTGTCAAGGGCAAGGAATAAGGACTGGAGAGCTTGAGAGGGAAGAGAGGGAGAAATAAGAAGTTTAGGAGCAGACAGAACCAGGTTAGTGGTACTCAGGTTGTCTTTGTCAAAGAGGGGACCATGGTGGTTGAGTGAAACAAATGTAAGTGCACTCAGTGGGATGAGACTTTAGTCAAAGCAGTCACAGGAGCTGGAGGCTGTGAGGTGAGCATAAAGTATGGATTTGAAAGCTCCCAATGTTGTGGAGGATAGGGAGGGCAGGTTAAGGGCATTGTACCAGGCAGGGGCACGGTATGTAAAAGATCTTTGTCCCTGAGCAGTCCGGCATCTAGGGACAAGGAAAGATTGGTGGTCAGATCTTCTGGTGGTATGAGTGCCATTGTTCAGGCAGAGCAGGTCCCGGATACATGGAGGAGTGAGTCCCAAGATTGTTTTTTTTGCCATCACGCAGGTGAGATACATGTGGCGATTGGAAAGATGCAACCAACCGGTTTCCGTGAAGAGGTCACAAGTGTGGGTTCATCTCTGTGCTTCAGTGAGAAGTCGACAGGTTTTGTTTAGTGCTGCTGAGATGCGCTTTAGTGCAGTGGTAGTAGCTGAGCCATACACAATTAGACCATAGCCTAAGATTGAGATGATGGAGCTTTGAACAGCAATCCTCAAGGCAGCTTGGCTGAAAAATTGACAGTTCTGGTACAAAATTCCAATGTGTTGGTGCACTGTTTTTGCAGTGTTATCGATATGAGCCACAAAAGTAAGACATTCATCAAAAGTGATACCAAGATATTTGAAGGTGTTCACTTGTTCTAGAGTATTTCCAAGAGAAGTTTTTATGACGAGTGGAGTATGCCTATTTCTGTTTTGATGACTGGCGAAAAGCATGACTTTTTTTTTTTTTTTTTTTTATTTAGGACCAGTTTGTGCTCAAGGAACCACTTTTCAACACATGAGAAAGCAAGCTGCAAGCTCTGTTGTAGTGGATTTGGATCCTTATGGGAGGAGAGAATTACAGCGTCATCAGCACAGAGTATTAATTTTTCAGGGCAGGATTTGGGAAGCAAGTTTAGAAATAGGCTGAAGAGGAGAGGACCTAAAATTGAGCCCTAGGGGACACCAGAGAGGACCGGTTTGGAGTCATCAGAGAGAACCTCAGAGATTTTTACTGTTTGAGAACATTGTGCCAGGTAACTTTTTACCCAGGCTCCAGGTCCCTCGGCTAGCCCAATGTTGATCAGAAGAGAGATTAGAAGGCTATGGTGAACAGTGTCAAAGGCCTTTGTGAGGTCTATGAAAACAGCTCCGGTTAAATAACCCTAATCCAAGGCTTTGTGAGTTTCACTAGAGAAATCAAGTAGGGCCGTCAAGCGTACTGTGTCCTTTCCTAAATCCGTGTTGCTGAATGCAGAGTAGATGCGTACTTTTCAGGTAGTCTAATAGTTGATCTGCCACAATTCATTCAAGAGCTTTGGAGGAGGGTGGAAGTTAGATATGAACGATAGTTCTCTAATTGTGGTTATGGCCTTTATGCACTGGTGTGGACTATAGCGGCCTCCATGTGTTGGGGAATTTACTTTGGCACAGGAGAGGTTGAGAATTTTGGTGAGGGGGTAGATCACTTCTTCCAAGGTGAGGGACAGAAGTTTTAGATTAATGGTGTCGCTGCTATTTCTAGATTTAGAGCAGGCCTTTTTTATGTATCTGTAGGCATCATATGTCTTAACTATTTTAAAGTGAAATAGCGGTTTGTCTGGCAAGGTGGTTTGGGATATGAGTTTTGGATTTGTTTGGTTTGTTAGATGCAGGTTACTCATTCCCCGCTACTGACTCCTGCCTACTTTATTGCACGCACATTGTGGCATTGCATTGTGCCATGTAATCGTGCTGAATAGCCGTGCGCTAAGTATTCATTGCACTAAGTATTCATGCAGCAACTTGCTTGTGCTTTGATTTGCCGTGCGGTAACGTCTCATGATGAATTGTCATGGAACCATTTATGACAATGCCTGTTAGCTGCATTTGCTATTCCCAACTCATATCATTTTTGCCCTCCTTTGATTGATGAGGATCCTCTGTGAATGAACTCTTAGCTCAAAGGTTTGTAATTCCGATTCTTTAATAAATAAATAAAAATGTTTCTTCTTTTCAAGCCCATGAGTACTGCAGAATTAGAATATGTTACTTGGAAAATATTATCCCTTGTAGCAATGACTACAGCAAGGAGAACAAGTGAACTCCAGGCTCTCAGTATAGATCATGAGATTTTAATATTCCATAAGAAGAAAGTCATGCGAAGAACAAATAACACTTTTACTCCAAAGGTGCTTTCAGAGTTTTATTTAAATCACTCAATAATCGTACCTTAAAATAAAGGTGACTAGACCTTCAACTGCCTAAATGTGGAAAGGGCACTCAATTACTATAAAAATATAACTGCATTTGGTAGTGATAGCAACAAACAATTCTTTGTCACATATGGTGAGGTGTCACAGGGACACCTATCCAGAACAATAAGACAAAAGGTAAGAGAACAATAGCTTGGGAATAGCATGCACCATCGAATACTGTTATAAAAAAAGCAGGTACAGTGCCACCTGAGGTATCAGGGCATAGTCTATGAGGGTAACATGCAAGCAGAAATGTCCCTCTGGCAGAAATTTGCAAAGCTGCAACCTGGGGTTCCATGTCATAATAGTGATCACAAAAACAGCAATCACTATTATAGCGAGCGTACATCATTGAAATGCAAAACGGCGATGTACACTCCCCGGTGAACCCAACAACAACAACCAGGGGAAAAAAATATATACATCTATGCTTGGGTGGGCTGTGCCCCCACACACACCCTAAATTACTATTCTCAACTCAAGGGGGTGTGCATGTCGGGGAGGGGGGAAAACCCGAATGCAAAATAACACAAAAAAACACAATGTCCCCCACACAGAAAAAAAGCCTCAAACCCTGGATCTCCCCTCACTGCAGACAGCCACCCTCACCACCACACCAGAACACCAACTCTGCAGCATAGTCCCAAACCACAGCCCACATACCGCTACTTCCTGCCTGGACCCTCCTCTTCCTGTCCTTCACTCTCCTATTCCTTCACCATTTTCTCCCCCACCTATTTGCTCTAGCCGTGAGCGCTACCCTTTTAGGGTAGCTCAACATCACAAGTGCTCAAACTGAGTCACTCAAAATTAAGTCGCTCAATTTGAGTCACTGTAATAATGTGATACCCAACCTGGTCAACAGACCAGACCTTTATTTCTCACAACAGGCAAGATATCCAAGAAAATGAAGATGCCAGATTTGCATCTCTGCACTTAAAGGGAAATATCCACGTACAGTCGGGCCCCACCTCCATGTGAAGTGGGGCCCGATTAGCAGTTGCAATAGAAAGAAGTTAAAATAAACTTACTCGCTTCTCATTTATTTGAAATTATATCTGTATTGCCAAATATTCAAATAGCTCTGGTTTAGAATCTATGCATCTCCGGGCTACACCGAGACCACGTATCAACTGGCAGGGTACTGGTCATCATCTGCTTATAAGAAACATGCCCACTAATGTCCAGGCTCCAAACCGGAGCTATTTTAAAAAGGAGTCTCATATCAAGTATATAGATGCCCCACAAACTCCCTGCCTGAAAGCGTCATCAGGGACAGCGAGGTGCTTATGTAGTAGCTGAGGAAGGGTTCTGCATCCCAAAATGCTGGGGCAACAGGGGCGCAGGATCAACCAGATATACTTTCAAATAAATGTGAAGTGAGTAAGTTTATTTTAACTTCTTTCTATTGCATCTGCTAATCGGGTCCCACTTCACATGGAGGTGGGGCCCGACTGTAGGGGGACGTTTCCCTTTAAGAATCTTTTCCTAAGCAATGCTAAAACCCTCCAGCCAGGTTACTGCTTGGATTCTGTGATAGCTGGACTACCGGTTTTAATTATCGGTGCTAGAAGGAAAGGATACTCACCTTATTACCTGACTTTCTTCTAGATGATTAGAACAGCTAGTTCAACTCTCCCTTCCTTCCTCCAATTTTAGGATCACATAATAATATAGTATGAGGTAATACAGTATAAGGTAAAATGGCTACATTTGGGAACACTAATGTTTGTGCTTTAAACTGCACCTTTTCCTATTCTTCCTATTCTTCCTTATGTGTTACAATGAGTTAAATTAGCGACTTCTACAATTTTTTTTTTTAATTTGTTATATCCAAATCTTATTGTTTTCTAAATTGGGTCTCACCTGCAGTACACTCTTCAGATAAAAGATCTGTTAGGGATGTTTCTGGACATACCTTGTAACCTTTTGTCCCCCAAATGTGGAACAAATGGGCAAAATGTAGAACACTTTATCACATCTTTACCTAAGAAGCTCAGAACACTAAGTGCTGTATTTATGTTCAGAAAGTCTGTTATTAATTAAATAATATATTTTTGCAGCATTTACTATGGATTTTTGCTTTAAAATGTTAACTTTGAATGTGGAACAGGGAGCTTTTGCGAAGTAAAATGAGGAACGTTCCTTGTAATGTGGGATAGTTGAGAGGTATGTTTTCGGAGTATGAGACCAGGAGAGAGGGGGGGGGGGAGAGAGGGAGAGGGGAGGAGAGAGAGAGAGTGGGAGTGAGAGAGAGAGAGAGAGATTTCATTTACAAAACATTCTCAGTTCTGGGGCACCATTCTACCAGGGAAGATGCTGCTTCAGTTGTATGGGCTGTTCAAATAATCTGGAACAAAATCAGATACTGCATTGATTATCCTTCACTTCTTTTATAGTGAAGTTAGTTTTTTGATTATTCTAAGTTATGGTGTTTATTTAAAGATGTTGTAATTTTTGCAGTTCGTCCTGTACCAAGTTGTTTCCCTGGAACCTGAGAAGGTTGCTTTGCAATGTGGTTCCTGCCTGAGGGAACAATCCGTTGTTTTGAGTAAAAACTATAAATCATTATGTTCTATTCAACAGAAAGTGATTTCTATGCATTTTCTGATAATTCTTTATTGTTGCCGTGTTTGTGACTGGGACCTGAATACTTTATTTTATAGGTCTTCTCAGTGTCTGGCTTGACTGATAGATCTAAAAAGAGACAGGACCCACAGGTTTTAAAAATTGTATAAACTGCTTTTTGCTCCTGGCAAAAGCAGGCTGCCATAAGATTTGTCTGAAGTGCTTGCATTCAGATCACAACTTTAGTATTTGTTAACTTTGTAGAAAGCTTTGCCCTAAAACTCAAAAGAAAAGGGGTTTAAAAAGGGAAGAATTTGACTTCTCAGTCTGGTGTCACCAAAGTACAAGAAAACAATCAGAGACAGTGTCTGATGATGATGGAAAGCGTCAGATGGTCCTTCTCCTTATAAGCAGCAACCCCTGTCAAAGGGGACAGATTAAAAAGGTAAAGCTACTCAGCCTTCAGATAAACATTGTAAAGATGGAAAAGATACCAGGGTGTCTGAAATTGGGAACCCTGATTCCAGCAATGGCAAACTCTAATTTATACACTTTGGAGATATCAGAGTCCACCCCTTCACTCTATTCCTTTCTAGACTCCCTTTCCATCCCCATGCTGTCACCAGAGGTGAGTCTTACAGTGCAGCAGTGCCCAAAAGGGGGAACTCTGAGTCCAGTGATGGCAAAAGTAAAAGCAACAAAGCCTCGGAGCAGGAACTGGAAACAGTATCTGCCAAGAAAAAAACCAAAAGAAAAGAACGTCCTTACCACTCCTTCTGAAAAAGGAAAGATGCAGTTTTTGGACTAAAAACAAATGCTCTCATCAGAGAACATCACAAAAATGTGGCAATTTGCCAGGCCTTCCAAGTCATGAGGAATTTTATGAATATGTCTGCTCTCCCACTGTCCCCTTCAGGCTCTTGGCTCAGGCTCGGGCCTAACTACTTGCAGATGAGGAGGAAGAAATGTATTACGATGAAGAGGAGGATGGTGAACCTACTGAGCCAGACAATTCACCTGAGCAGGAAATTGGCTCCCCTCCAAGGCCTACAGAGGACTGCTCATCTATTTCCTTCTTTGTTAGGCAAATGGTCAGCACCCTCTGCATCCCCTTAAGGAGACAGAGGAGAATGAGGAAGAAGCAGAATTTATGGACATGTCGGGGTTAGCTCCTACGAGGAGGTTGCTGATCCCTATTCACAAATCATTACAGAAAGACACTTCAGAAAACATGTCTGCACCTACCTCAGCTGCAACTATAGACAAAAAGATTGGAAAAAAAGGCAAAAAGTATCAGAAGGACAGACCGTGGGGGATACCTCTATGGCCACCCTGATCATCAATATATAGTCCAGGTGGCTGCCATCCATTACCAGGGGACTCAGACAAAATCCATGGATTTCCAGTTTGAAGGAGATTCTCTGTTTGGTGGTAATGCAGAGGCATACATGAAAACAGTGGATCAAATGCAAAACCATTTACAAGACTAACACTAAAAAAGAAAAGGCCTCCACTTCCTTCAGAAATTGTGGTATGTGAGGCAGGTGTAGAGGCCACTTCCTATCAATCAGTACTACATAAGCCCCCTATAAGTATCAACCCCAAAGAGGTTACTATAAGGGCACAGGCAGGAGGGGCTCCAAGCATGCTGCTGCAGCACCAGCCCCCAAGCCTCAGCCAGAATGAAACCCTGACACTTCTGCCCTGGTCGCACAACCAGTGCCAGTGGGGGGCAAGCTGGCCCACTACTTCCAGGAATGGGTAAACAATACCACAGACCAGGGCATCCTGGAAGTAGTGAGCAAGGGATTTCCCTGCAGTTCAAAAAAATTCCCAAACTGCAAAAACACAAACATTTTCCAGCTCACTTTCCCATGGAAATAATTCTACTACAGTAGAACTGTAAATAAATAAACTGCTACAAGCAAAATCAGTGGAAAAGGTCCCTGCCTGTCAGTGGGGTAAGGGCCTGTTTACATGGTACTTTCTGATCCACAAGAAAAACGATGAGTGGCAACCCATTTCATAGTTCAAATACAGAACCTGAACAAGCACATAAAAAGAGAGGTTCAAGCTGGTTACACTGGGCACAGTGATACCACCCATACAGTCAGGGTATTTTTTGGGTAAGCAAACAACAATAGCTCTGAGAACGAGTGCAGTACTGAGCCACAGTGTTAACTGTACACATTTCAAGAAAAGAGCTTGGCTGCCTGTATTTCAAGCAGTTTGTAGATTTGTAGGAAAAAAGACCAAATAGGCACTGAAAATACAAGTAAACTTACTTTACTTAAAAACAAAACAGAGTTACAACACCAGACCTGTGCCACCCCAGCATATGATGTTTTGCACATGTGTGTGCTTTTTCAAGGATGTCTGGGCTCACAAGTAACACATTTATATTGCAATCTTAATGTGATGGTGCAGAATAGTTTTTTTTTGTTTGTTTATTTAGTTGTTTAACCAGGAGTAGCACGCTAAGCTGAAAGCTTTTTTACAGGTGCAACCTGGGAGCACAGGGAAGTTAAGTGACTTGCTCAGGGTCACACAGTATGCAAGTGGAAGCTATGGGATTCAAACCCAGGTCTGGTTTGTTAAATGTCACCAGATTTGCAGCTCAGAGCCTTAAACCACTGCGCTATACTGCTAGTTTATTACATACATGTGAAAAAAGAGAGTGAACACCAATATAAACATAAATAGGCATTAAAGAGCACACTGTGATAATAACAGACAAGTGGTGGGAGGGGGAAGAGAGGACAGGAGAAGGAAGGGGAGAAATAAGGGGAAAGAAATGACAATCTAATACTTGTGATGTAATCCATGCTAATCTAATAAAGAGAATACTAAAACAATACACAACCTGACAATGTCAGGAGCTAATATTTGGACTGTTTTTATATGAAAGATAATTTACTGTTAAAAAAGCCAAGCATCTTTGTTCACCTAAATTCACTGTAGGCTGGATACAAATCCAAGAATTACACTAACGTTACATTGTACGTATATCAAACTCTACGACATGCTGCTCAATAAAACTAATGCAGGAGCAATTAGTAAGTTAGAAACTATAGACACTGGACTGGCAGAATGTGTGTTGGGGGAATGTTTTAAATGAACTGAGCAAGCAATTGGATCTGGATGAGCACATAGCATAAGGAGGTTCCCATATAGTTACAAACCTCTCATTTGCAATAGATGTTAAGTCAACGGATGTATCATAAAAAAATGTTCTAATAAAAAACTGCACATAAATATAGGCTATTAATAAACAATGAGCTAGTTTCATCAGTTTTTAAAACAGGCTAAGAGCCAAGAATTCAAAAAAGATGTCAGCTGAAACACATCGTTCAGCCCAGGAGGGCTATTAGCCTTCATCCTATATTGCCTTTTCATTTTGCTACAGAAGAGCTTATTAGGATTCCCCCCTCAGAGTCCAAGTGTTATCTTTTCAAGTCCCAGGTTTGCCCCTGAAAAGGGGACTGTTTCGGTCTCAGTGGGCCTATCCGGTCACCAAAATTTAAATAAATAATAAAATAAATAAAAGGTATGCTGGCTCCCCAAACTAACAGCATGCTTTGCAAGTGCATTTTCAGTTTCTCTTTTTTCAGTTGCTCATTGATGTTCCACATTGTTTTTTTTTCTTACTTATCTTTTCTACCGCCTCAGCGGATCGGCCCCCACGACCTCCTGCCGCCAGCCCCTGGACCCCCAGGCCCAGTCATGTGCACTGGCCACATGAACCCATACCCCCAATGGGCCAGCCATTATCACTCTCACACCACATTGGGTACACGCCTCTCTCAGGTCACGTCTGGGGGTGCAACAGCGTGACCATCAGCCATGAAGATTACCCTCCACATTATCCACTTTTCTCCTCTTATGGAGAGCCAGCAGTGCAATGGCATCCAAGTACATAGTGCTGACACCTGCCATGCTCTCCACCCCTATTTGCATGCTACTGTAGTGTGGCTGGTCTCCACCAGTCACTGCTACGGAGCAATGCAAGCCCCATTAACCATCCCAGAGAGAGGAGAGCAGTCATCAGACAGTCAATCCTCCCTCTCCTCTGCCAACCCCCGGCAGCCCGGATTCGTTCCTGAACCTGGGTCACCGGCGTAGTGTGAGGTGTGGCGTCCAGCGCCTCAGCCCTCAGCACCACCGGGCTGGCAATGTTCCACATTGTTAAGTGAAAATATCATTGCACATTGTCACTAGGGAGATCATTTTACATTGCCACATACAGGAGAGGAATTTATCTAAAAACAGCTTTTTAATTGCAGCACTACATCACTTGTATATCTTGCCATATGTCAGGTTTACCATGCCTACTATAGGAAAAACTCCAAAATTGTTTAAATTATGAGAAGGTGAACATCAGTGAGCAGCTGACAAGAGTTTATACTAAACCACACCATACAGTGATCACTGGCCCCCAGGTGGCCTCCCACCTTGAGCAACACTGTCCCTGTTAGTACTTGCAGGCCTCATGGGCTGAAAGGGAGGCAGTATAGCACAGTGGTTTAAAGCTCTGAGCTACAAATCTGGAGACCTGGGTTTGAATCCCAAAGGCCCCACTTGCATACTGTGTGACCCTGAGCAAGTCATTTAACTTCCCTGTGCTCCCAGGTTGCACCTGTAAACAAGCTTTCAGCTTAGTGTGTTTCACCTGGTTAAACAATTGTGGGGGAAAAAAAAGAAATCACTGAACTGCTCTCTAAAATGTAAAAATATTCCTATATCCCCTCAGCATAGAGAATCCTATTTGGCTGCCAGCTGGGGGACCTGACAGCAGACACTACCTCCACCCACTGTGGAAACTGGGTGTTACTGTTGCACCTGACAGTGCAAACCTGGAAGCTAGAACCCCCCCCCCCAACACACACACACAATAGCACATTTGGTCTCAACCCTGTTAGCATTAAATGGAGAAAACACAATACTTGGTTCTCGACAAGTAATCAGTGTACGAGTAAATGTGGAGCTCCCTGGAGAAGGCTCTGGAAGCCACCTGGTTCCTGAACTATTGATAACCTGCAGGAGAAGCTATTCTACTACATGAGAGGGTATGAAACCTAATTGCTATGACATAATCCTTCACACTAGGTCACCCAAGGCCACCAAGGGATTTTCTGAAATTACAGGGCACATGACCTCATCCATAGCAGAGGTGCCGTGGGCAAGATTCCAAATGAGGGACAATCAATTCAGTACAACTTAAAACATCAGTGCAACAAAACATATTTTTTTCTAAAAGCTAGTTTCAGCTAGAGTTAACAAAAAATGTAAGCATAACAGTCTAATCTACTTTTCTAGGTATCTCCTATGATGCATGCCATGATTTTCTTTTATTTTCTCGATCCTAACCCTTGTTGTCTCTTCAGTGATATTTCTAAGCCAAATGTGGCAGCCATCTTTTTTTCTTGAGAAAAAGAAAACTAAATAAAAACATTTAGAAAATATGCAAATTTTGGTGGAACTAGAAATTTGTACTAAGTTTGGTAGAACTAGAAAATTGTTCCAAACAGAACTGGAAAATACCTGGGATCTTTTTTAGTGAAAACATGTATGGTCATTTTTTTGCCCAATTTCATTGCACTTCTGCTTTAATGAACCACCAGTCCCAAAGGGTAGATTTACTTTCCAAGCTAGTGCCAGTCACAGAGACCTTTGTGCAAGCATTAGAGAGGTGGAAGGAGGAAAGCAACCTCAGAGTGAGCATTCTCTTTCTCCAAAAATCCCCCAAAAGTATTCTCACAACAAATGTTCACTCCTAGGGTGGGGTGCCCACTTGGAGGATCTCACATTACGTGGTACATGGAGCCAATAGCAGACTCAAGAAGGCATAAATCTCCTCAGGCTCAGGGCAGTATTTTTGACAACTCAATCTTTTTACCCCCAGTTGCAGGGTCAGTCTGTTGAAATTTGCACAGACAGTACCACAAAAATGTACTACATAAATAAGTGGGAAGGAACAAGATCCTCAAAGCTGTGCGCAGAAGCTATGAGAAATGGGGATGTGGCTTATTCTTTCATAATCAATCAATCAGTCTTTATTTTGCCAGGTGAAGCACCATTGAGCAAGTTCATTTGCAAGGTGGACCTGGACAAATGCACTTAAAAGTAAATAATATAGAAAGGAAAAAGAAGGGTGTACAATTAAGGAATACAATTTAGAAGAGGACATAAAACATAGTACAGTATTAGGCAAGGTCTGTACAGGCAAATATACAACAGGCTAAGAAAAAAAATATTGTCAATATACATTATTATACAGTATGTAAATTAACAGTCCAAGAAAGGAGGTAGGAGGGGTGATAGGGAGAAGAAGAGAGAAGGAGTGATAAACAGGGAATCACAAGGCCTGGGGATGGATGTCAGACACTTATTTCACTGGCCTCCTGCGAGGGCAGTTACAGGATTCAATAAAGGAATGAGAGAATAGCTTTTTGAAGAAGGAGAAGGTTGTTGGGGCAGCCAGCTTCAGAGTTTTTTGTAATTTGTTTCATAGGTGAGGGAGTACATAGCTTATAGATGCTACCAAAACGTTAATTAACTTTAGGAATGTATAAGGAGATAAATGAGATGCTGCACAAGGGGTAATAGACAGTACTGGCCATCAGAAGTATAGGTAACTGTTACAGAGGGCACCCGCCATCAATGTAGACGTACTGAACAGGAGAAGGACTGATTGGTGAGCCGTGTGGTGAAGCAGTGTACCTCTTCAAGGTAGCTTTGAGATGGTGCTGTTTCAGCGTCTTGTGCTGAAGATGCTGCAGGAGGGATGACATCATCTAGATCAACATCAGTGAGATTGGACGGTAATTCTTTGCCCAAAGTCAGTGCCCAATCAAGGTGTTCAGGAGCGTAGTCACAAACTGATTTCACAATATTGAAAATGTCACATCAGCAGAGGAATTAGTAGTCATTCTTGGTGCAGCAGTTGGTATGCAGGGCCACCCAAGCCTGGAGGGCTTAATGATAAACAAGCATGGAAGGTAATTTAGTTCTTTCACGAAAAATGTCATTTTCAAGATGTCCTGTGGAATGAATACTGGCTAACTTGTCAAAGACAGATGTAGCAGGATCAAAACCTGGTAAAGACACAGTGAAGGTAATAAACATATTTTCCTTAATAGAACAGGACTTAGTAAAATAGCAAGGTGCTTGGTTAGGAAACCTGGAAACATAACCAATATTTCTGACAGTAGACATGGATATTTTCAGAGTAGTCTTTAAACACATAGGTATGGGGCATTCGATCATTATTAATAGTCTATTGAAATTTAAGGGTTTGAGCCTTAATAGAAGCAATATCTGCTCTATTCCAAATGGACATACCTGAGCCAAAGAGGTCAGTTAATGGTGCCAGCTGCTCTAGTTATGGCAGAGACAGAACCAGCTACACCAGCTATGTCAATTGTGTCCCGCTGGGTGCTTGCACGTGATTTGGGTTTAACATAGTATTTAGGGGCAGGTCTAAAGACTCCAACATGTTCAGTAGTGTGAGGTCCACCTATTGGATCATTTGATCGTGTTTGATAAGCAGCAACAATATCAGTAAGCATCATACTGTAAAATTTAGAGGTGTTGGTTGTGTTACAGAAACCAAATTCAGCCATATTCCAATGTGTACGATTGAAAATAACTGGGACAAACATAAATTGCACATTTTTAATCAGGGCTCCTGGCAGTGATGTGGTGGTCAAACCACTAGGAGGGTCATCCTCCTGAGGAGGGAAGACATTCAGTTCTTCCTGACTTGGTGGGACCACAGAAAGATAAAGAGCTTCAGAAGTTTGATCGTTTTGAAGACAGAAAGCACATGCCTCCTCTGGAGAGAGACGGTCACAATAGGCAGAATCTATGACAGCAGTGAGATTGTACTGATCAGTATGTCTAGGAGTGGTCTGTCTGATAGAAAGAGTACCATTTTTGGAGATGTCAGTGTTAGGCCAGCCATGGAATGTATCTTTGGACAGGTGAGCTACAGGGACTGTGTAGCCCATAGCATCAGTTTGCCATTGTATGGAAAGGAAAGATTTATCTGGGACAACCAGTATAGCATCAAGAAAGGCATCTGAGCCTTGAGTAACTTTAACTATTTTGTTGGGAACATTAATCCAGACACCCTTAATGGCGGAATGTTCAGGTTTACCAAGGAAGTGTTGCAAACGTTTCTTATGAGTCTGTGGGGCTGTATATGGGAGTGCAGTCACAGTCAGTCAGTAGTCCCACCTGTAGGAGAAAGGGGTGCAAGATAGCTATCTTGCCAATACCTGTAAGAAAACAAAAAGGACTGGTTAAGTTCGAGTACTATTCTGCCCAAAGGGGTTAGGAAAAGAAAATGTAGTCACCTTTATACAATTTAAGTTGGTTAGCATGGAACCACTTGGAGTTTGACCTGATACACAGCAGGGCTGAGTTTGTTGACAATGGGATAGGGGCCTTCCCATTTATTGGCAAATAAATGTGTGGGTTGTCTGTATTGAAGAAGCATAACTTGGTCTTCAACTTGCCAGTTGACCTCTTTGACATGTTTGTCAAAATAAGCTTTAGCTTGTTGTTGAGCTTTGCCCTTTTGCTTAGCAGTGAACAGGTGTGTTTTCATTATGTCATCATGAAGTTTTTCAAAGTACTTGTCCAGAGATACTCTGTCTGCAGTAGTGGTGTGGAGGTCAACCAACAGGTGCTCAGGTAATCTCATTGCTCTTCCAGTCATAACCTCATAAGGTGTACACTGAGTAGTGGCTGCAGGTGTGCCCCTAATTGCCATCAGTAGCAGTGGCAAGAGGGAATCCCACTCCTTGGGATTATCATCAATGAATTTACACAGCATCTGTTTGATGTGTCTGTTGGCTCTTTCTACTTGGCCTGTGGATTGAGAGTGGTAAGGGATGTGGAATTCCTGATCAACTCCAAGAAGTTGGAGTGTCTGCTGCATCATCTCAGCTGTAAAGCTAGTTCCCTGGTCTGAGTCTACCTTCAGGGGCAGACCCCACCTGGAGAACAGTTGATCTACCAGGATCTTGGCAGTTGTCTTTGCCATGTTGTTCTTAATGGGAAATTCTTCTACCCACTTGGAGAACAAATCTGTGACAACAAGTGCATACTTGTTGTTCTTACTGGAGTTAGTAAGAGGGCCAATGAAATCGATCTGGATCGTATTCCATGGTCCAGATTGCCTTTGGGGCAGCAATTTGACATTTCTTTTTACTGAAATTGGATTGTTCTGAGTACACACTATGCAGTTATTCAAACAGTGTTCTACATCTTTGGCCATACCAGGCCACCAGACAACTGTCTTGAGTCTCTGGAGGGTGTTTTCTGTCCCCTGGTGTCCACCAGTGGAAGTGTCATGAACCATATAAATAAATTTGATTCACAGAGATTGTGGTGAAACCCACAATTTGTCACCTGTATCCTGTTTGTGATACCAGATGAGCTTCTGATCACTGGACAAGTGTATATTGTCCGAGTGCCTCTTGTAGAGACTGCCAACAGGCAGTAGCTGTTCAGTTCCTTTATCTAGGAACTTAAACATCTCTTATTTCTGGGTCTGCTTTTTGTGCAGCAAAGAGGTCCAGTGGTAGTTCTGGTACTGGTTTCTTGCTGGCAGCAATGATAGATGTCCATTTCTACCCCCCTTGAGTGCCTGCTTTGGCAAGTGAGTCTGCTCAATCATTGTACTCGTGGTAAGGGTCAGATTTGCAGTGAGCCCTTCCCTTGTGAATGTATAACTTATGAGTGAACATTTGTGTCAGGGTGTGTATATACACAAACAGTTCCCTGTATTTGACAGGGGTACTGTTGGAAGATGTAAAATTGTTCTTTTGCCAAAATGGAAAGAACTCCACGAGTGATAAGCAGACCCAATTGGAGTTTGCAAAAATGATGTCATCTTTGTCACCATGCAGCATGATCTCTAATGCACAGGTCACAGCTGCCAGTTTGGCATACTGTGAGGAGATAACTGCATTTTCTAGCAATGCACCTGAAATCACCTCCCTGATCCAGAACGAGACTCCAAGACCTGCTATCTGCTCTCCATCCACATATGACTGATCATCCTTCACAACCCTATGTAACTCCTTCCCCCCAGGTTGCACCATGAGACGAGCAACTTGTTTTTCAGTGTGCCCTCCTGGTGAAACATTTTAATGACTACATAAATAAATAAATACACACATATGTGGCAGAGCCATCTGTAAAGATGTGAAATGTGGTAGTATCTTCCAGGACTTCAGGCGTGGCTGGTAGAAATGGTCCTGGGTCAGGTAAGTCAGGTGGTTGGAGGGAACAGTCATGGAGTGTTCCTGTGTAGAGTAGGCCATGGGCCAGGATTGAGGGCATTTTAGCAGGTAGTACCTTGATATCCCTGTCCTGCAAAACAAGGACCAGTGGGTCAGTCTGGTGTTAGAGACTTATTCATCTTTTAATTTGTCTGAAAGCAAAACATTAGTTGGGGTGTGGCAGGTATGCAAGATAATCGGGGCATACCCAATGATGTACAGAAAGTGCTTGATAGCTCAGAAAGTTGCCAAGAGTGTCCTTTCACAGAGACTGTATTTCCTCTCTACAGGGGTTAGCTTCTGGGATGCATAGGCAATGGGTCTGTGGTACTCATTGTACTTTTGTGCCAGCACTGCAGACATGGCCACATCAGAGGTGGCAGTTTCCAATTGGAAAGTTAATTTTGGGTTAGGGTTTATCAGTGCTGGGGCAGAGGCTAAGGCCTGTTTGAGCTGTGTAACAGCTTCAGTGTTTGTGGGGCCCCATGTCCATGGGCATCCTTTTTCAGCAGTTCATACATGGGAGCAGCCTTCAAGGCAAAATCAGGGATGATGTCCCTAGAGTAATTTACCATACCTATTAAGCATCTGAGTGTTGCCACATGTGTAGGAAGTGGCAGATCTTGCAAGCCCTGGATCTTCTTGACAGCTGGTCTCCTCCCTTGGTCTGTGATACATAGGCCAAGGAAAATAACCTCTTTTTCACACAGTTGTGGTTTAGAGGAGTTGCACTTGAGGCCTGCTCTCCTGAGGAGAGTCAGTAATTCATTTAGAAGGGCCAAATGTTCTTCTTTTGTGGCGGTTGCTAGAAGCAAGTCATTCACGTATTGCAGGAGATGCTGGGGTATGGAGAACCCCTGCAGGGCATCCATCATGTAGAGATGGAAGAGGGAAGGGCTGTTGTGGAAGCCCTGCAGCAGCCAGGTCTAGGTGTACTGGCATCCATCAAAGGTAAAGGCAAATTTGTATTGGCTTTTTTGTGCTGATGGGAGTGACCAAAACCCATTAGAAATGTCAAGAGCTGAGAACCACTTTTTTGTCAGGTGTCAGCAGCTTGAGCACATCAGGAGCTGATGCCACAGTTGGAGCACAGCTGGGGGTAACTTGATTAAGTTTCCTGTAATCAGTTGTGAGTCTCCAAGCTCCATTTGGCTTTTTCACAGGCCAAATGGGTGAATTGACAGTAGAGACACAAGTCCTAATCACTCCTTGTTGCTACAGTGACTGGATGGTCTCTCTCAGTGAGAGTAAGGCTTTAGAAGAAATAGGTACTGCTTTTGACTTGCAGGGATGGGTCCTGGAATCTCAATGGTGGTGTGCATCCTACCACAATCATGCTTGTTGGTAGCAAACACATCAATGTGTTCCTGTAACAAAGGTGCAAGTTCAGAAAACAAGTCATGACTTTTGAACAGAGCCATGGCATCATACTCCTTGTTGTTATGGGAGATGGCTGCCACTGCATGTGAGTCTGGTATAGTGATAGCATGACAGTGCCCCTTGATATGTAGCAATAACCTATTAGCTAGGTCCACAACACAGCCATGCTGTACAAGGAAATCAATTCCCAAGATGCTGGGGTGATGATGTAATACCATGAGGTCAAAGACAAAATCATTCTTGAGAATATCCACCTGCATAGGCAGAGATACAGATCGATAAGTGTGTAGCTGAGTACCATCTACACCCTGTGCGCTGGTCTTCCAGCTGGTAGACCAGGCAGACATGGCTGGGTTCTCAACATGGAGAACAGACATGACTGCTCCTGTATCTAGAAGCATGTCTAGTTGGCAGCCCACGACTGTGGCCCTTTCACAGGGCCATTCATTTGTGTCGACAAGCAGGTCACTCACAATCTGGACTGGGGCATGTAATTGTCAATCAGTGCAGTTCCTGGATTTTCCTTCATCCTCCTGTCCCTGCGACCTAAGGTGTGTGGGAGTTTGTTGTGTCTCCTCTCAACATTTCATAGGATATGAGTACTGTACCTGTGATGTCAGGGATGATATCTTGAACTGTTCAATTGGTGGTTCCCAGATCACCACATTGGCCTGGCCAATGCCCAGTGCTGTGAAAGGGTTTGTTGCTTGACTGCTTGTTTGTTCAGTAGCTGAAGACTAGAAAGGGTTAATGTTACTAGCCGGTGCCAGGGCCGCCACCTGATGTGTGGACGTGGCCTCCTTCTTGGCACGGGCCACCTCCACTGGTTTCCGGAGAGTCTCGTTCTCATCCCAGAGGGTCCAATAACTAGGCCCGTTGTGGTACTTGCCATCAAAATTTGAATTTTTCCAGTTCCTGTTGCTGTTGTTGTTCCAGTTGTTCTTATAGTTACGACTCCCCCTTGTGTGACTGCTGGTTGTCAGAAGGGGCTTGCTGTGTAGCATTGTTACCTTCCACTGTATAGTGGGTGGGGGTAGGGTTTGCCATGACCACCTGGGCCAGGGCTCCCTGGGCCATCAGAGTTTGGATGGCAGTGGCCTTGTTGGTGTTTTTACTGGAAGCCAGGTTATGGAGGTAAACCTGGAAAGCACATTCCGTCTTGGTGAGGATCTCACCAAAGGTGTCAGTCTGCAGGTAAATGTTGAGTTCGACCTTTTCCTGGAGAGCCATAGTCATGTTCCGGATGTACAAATCCTTGTACTCGATTTGATTTTTGTCGGCGTTCTCACCTGCTAGGCCCTTGCAGGCCTTGTAGGTGATCCACAACTGTTGATGGTAAGCCACTGGGCTTTCTTTCAAATTTTGTTTAACCTTGTAGGCCAAGCAGGCTCCAACGATACCTGGGGAGTTAGTGGCAAGGAGTGCCTGCAAGACATTGTTGAAATCGAGTGTCTCGCAGTTGCGGACAGTCTCTGGGAGTTTGGCCCAGAGGGTAGGCTCGATGGTCTGTCTCAGAACTTGAACCTGGTACTCAGGCTGGAGAGAAAGCTTCTCACAAAGGGAGCACACCTTCTCCAGATTACAACTGAGGTTGTCAGTTGGACCCATCTGTCCAATGCCTTGAACAATTTGTTGGACAGAATGAGTGACTTGTAGGGGATTGGACGTAGGCGTACGGGGAATTGTGGTCAATTCCACATGGCCCAAAGCACCACGAAGGGCAGCTTCTGCTGCTGCATCAGTGACTGCTTTGAACGCAAGTTCCTGGGTGACAGCATTGTCAAACATGCGCTCCATTTGCTGTTGCATGGTTGACTGTCCCTCCGGAGTTGCTAGTCTTGTTAAGACATCTTGTACAATGCCACACACTTCCATATTGTCATCTCTGGAAAGGGGAGCCAATGGAAGCAGACTCCTATTCAGAGGTGGTCAGCCTCCCATGTCATGGGGGCCACCAGGTTTGTTTTAACATGGCAGCATAGAAGGTGTGCCAACATGACAAGGGGGTGGGCTAACATGGCCAGTAGGTGGGCCAACGTGGCCACCATCTTTGGAATGGCTGGTAAAGGCCACCACCTTGTGGGGCAGAGTCTTGGACGTGACAAGGTGGCCTACATCCATACCTCTCAACTGTCCCTGATTTTTAGGGACGTCCCTGATTTTGCCTCAGAATTTTCCTCTGTCCCTCATAACATTTGCGTTTTTGTGACAGAATAGTGGGGATTAAAATCACAAAACAATGTCAAACATTAAAGTTATAGACTTGTTCCTCTTCAGAAAATGTATCTTAACACACATCCCTTTATTCTTTCAGCTTTCTGAGTGAATAGTATCAATTTTTAAGATGTGTCCCTGATTTTGGGTCTTAGTCCCTGATTTTTTTAAGCCTTGTCCCTGATTCATGAGGCAAGAGGTTGAGAGGTATGCCTACGTCCTCTTAATCAGAGTCATCTTTGCCTTGTAATGTCAATGGGTGTGTAATGAAAACCATTCATGGCTTTTACATGGCCAGTGAGAATATCTCACTGATGGTGCATTCTCAGCATCTTGTCTTTATATTTCTTATGACAAACTTTTGCAGTGCCCTGTTCAATACCCTTCTCAACCTCACGCTGCAATACTCAGTATGTGGCACCCAATTTGAAGTTTTCCCTAAGCTCTTTGCTTAGCTCATGCATCAACCTCACATTTTCTTCCTTCAATTCAACATTATCTTCTCTAAAACTTTCATTCGTATCACTCAAAATGTCATTCAAATAAGATAGCTGTTTCTTATCACATTTCAGACTTTCATTGTCATCTCTTAACATACACAATTCACTCTGAGTCTTGAGCAGTACTATGCAATAGTCTGTTATTGTGATCATGGAGTGATTGTGTCTCCTCCACTGGTTTCTGTTCCCTTTTCAGTAACTCCATTGCCTGCAAGCCCATCTCTTTTTTTAGAGAAGTGTTTTGCAGCTCAAAGGAGGCACATCATGCTAGCAAACTGTCCATGGCTGCATGTAAAGCCTCAACCAAGGGATCTTTGGTGTGGTACTTCTTGGCCTTTTGCTTCGACTCTAGATACTGATCAGAGATCATGAGCAAGGGATCTTCTTCTGATTTTGCATCCAGCTCAAAATCAGTCCAGCCTCCATGGGAGGTAAGATAGTTTGAGACATCGAGTCTCAGTTCTGTGCAAAATTCAGGCATAACAAACAAAGGGGTAGACACACAAACAAAGAAAGCAGTCAAAAGACTGGACTCAAATACTTAGCACCATTACCCAACGGCTTGCTGGTCCCGTGTGGGCAAACAGTGTAGCCAAGGCAGTACACTGCTACTCACAGAGGGAGTATACCAGTGGTCTGGTATGGGTCTGCCATGCCTGAAAACCAAAATGGAACAAGTCCATAAGAGAAAAAACACTGTAAGTTCGAATAGGTCCAAGTAGGCAAAAATGCACTACACTACTTGACATTCAGTTCAAAGAACTCGAATGGAATCCTCACTTTGTACATTCCAACCCGCACACAATTGCCAAATGTAACAGGATGGTAAAACCATCACTTTCTTAGGTTCTTGTTGGAACTGCACTAAAGTGAAGAGACGACAGACAAGTGGTGTCCAGCACAAAAAGTGATTTATTTCTGGTATATAAAGCAAGCTTACAATCAAACAGTATGATCACTGGGAGAATACTTCCAATCTTTCTTACCTATAGGTAGTAGTATGTCTCTTCTCAGAGAGAAGCTGCTATGCAAAGGGTCTTATACCCCTGATAATAACCATGGAAATGGCTAAAAAGATATATAAAAACATTATAAATGGCCAATGGCAAATGGCCTGATTCCTCACTAGCCTGGGAAAGCATGCTGAATTAGCAACAATAACAGATAGCTAGGACAATAGGTCTTGTATATCGTGAAGGACACGTGAGGTTACATATGCAGTTACAGTTCTGCACTAACACTAAAGATGGCAGTATTGCCTAACTAATCATTATACAGTGATATAAATAGAAGTATCTCCCAAGTGTTACAATCAGAATAATAGCAAAGGCATTATAATTCTTAATAAAAACACAGTAGAACTGAACTCAGATCCTGACACTTATGCTTATATGATAAGTGCCTATGCCCTAAGGTTAGTACATATACCCATAAGTATTACTGTCTGCGAGGTAGGGGGCCAAACAGGGGTGCTGGTCCATGGATAACACTGGGGAAGCTTATGTGTGATAGCTCTAAAAGTCCAAAAGGTGACATTTCTTTGCCTTCTGAGCTTGAGGGTTGTCCAGCCTACTGCGGCATACAGAGAGCAGTGGTGGGTGAGGTATGGTAGACCAGAGATAAATCTCAAAGCCTGGTGATAGACCGAGTCAAGTTTAGAGAGCATGGAGGCAGAGCCTTGGCCATAGAGGAAGTCATCATAATCCAATAAGGATAGAAAGGTGGTTTGGAGAGGATCATGTGATGCAGAGTGCTGAGTAGAAGCTCCTCCGCTAAGCTCCTGCCTCCCGAATATAAATTTGTCTTTTTACATCATTAAAACCTATCTAATTCCTCTGCTTACAATCTTCTCTTGTGTTTAAACATCCTGTGCTCCAGTTTTGGGTAGCAGAGTGGTAAATAGAGGCTTATATGAAGAAAGCCCCGCAGAAACATACCTCTCCTACCACTCCTGAGAAGGCCTCAAAGAAATCCCGAGCCTCGAGTGGCCCAGAGAAGCCTGATCCTTCGTGTCAAGCTGGGGATCAAGAACTTTTAACTCTTAACAGGTTCTTGGAAGAATTTAAGCCATTTCAAGAAGAGTTGAAACATATGGTGACTGATTTGAAATCCCTCTCCAGAAAATTGGAAGAAGTCTCTATCACGGTCTCGGATAATACCGCCCGAATAGTCTCGATCGAGAGAAAACTGGAAAGCCTGGATCCTGAATTTCTATCAACGAGACAAAAGTTATCTCGCTTGGAAGCTAAACTCGAAGATTTGGAAGGCCGTAGCCAAAGAAATAATGTTGTAATACTCGGGCTTCCAGAAGGAGAAGAGGGCAAGAATGCAGTAGTCTTTGTGCAGAAGCTGGTAGACTGGGTTGCTGGTCCCTCTCCCTTTGGCCCAGTGTACACGATAGAGCATGCTCATCGGTCCCTGAGACCAAAACCCCCACCTGATGCTCCCCCTCGTCCCATTATCTGCCGCTTTCTGAATTATCTGGAAAAGCAGCATTTCTTGCAGAAAGTCAAGGCCTTACAAGAAGTCAGATGGGAGAAGCGGGGTGAAGGTACTCCAAGGCATCTCTGGCTTGATTCGTCTGAAGCGGAAAGCCTTCCACCCTATTGTATCTAAGATTATAGCGGCAGGGTTAAAATTCAGAATGGGGTACCCAGCTAAGTTACAAGTCTCAGTAAATGGCTCTTGGCTTAATTTTGAAGACCCTGAAGCTGCGCTACTAAGCCTTAAATCAATGCTGCCAGATTTGTTCTGGATGACCTGAGAATGCCTCTGGAGTATCGGGATTCCCTGAGAGCTGCTGAGTGAACTGTTACTCATTTCTTTTGTGGAGAAAGCTTTTTCCAGTGACCGAGTTCTGCTGTGTTTATTTTCTCAGTTGGAACTGGGCTACTAGTATACGGCCTGACTGTTACTATTTTCATGCCCTGGCTTTTTGGTGTTAATATTGTTTCAGGGCGAACCCTTTTGGGGGTTCTGGTGATGGCTTATTTGGGACTGCATTCCGGAGAATACTACATACTCAGTTTCTGGGGGTAGCATACGGGGGGAAAGCTTTTGGTTAATGGCTCCTAATTAGATCTTATATGTTAGTTTTTCAGGTTTCAGAGCGGTTTCCGGCTTTCATTGTGCTTTTGGCAGACCAGTTGGACTGGGATACGACCACAAGAGGGCGCGGTTTGCCCAATTAACATAGGTCTGGGTGATTTTGACTCAAGAGGGATCTCTTTCAGTCTCTATACCATTCTGGCTTCGCAGGGGGTGTTTTGGAACTAGAGGATGGTAACCCCTGGGTAATCACTCCTAGTTGTTTTCTCATTTCAGGATCTTGTTTTGGTTGTCATCCTGTTTCTCGTTTTTTCATGTTCTCAGTTCAAGATTGGGCTTACCCCTTTGTACTAGCTTCTCCCCTGGCTCTGGTTCTTGGTGCAGTTTTCTATGGGGGACAGGCAATTTTCAATTCTCATTTTGGAGTCTCATGGATACCTGCCATATTCACGTCTCTGATAGCTGGTTTCATTTTTCTTCTCTAGTTCTATTGGATTCACTATCATATGTCCACAGGCTCTGGAAGCCTGAGACTGCTCCTTAGGCATTAAGGGCTTGTCAATGCAATTCATAAACTATTTTATACCTAGGGATATGTGGGTGATCATTAGCAGAGGATATTCTTGGGGGGCGGGAGGGGGAGGATATGACCCAGTACTGTGCTAAGCATTGCTTGTGACAGATTGGGGGTTGAGAGGGGTGAGTGCTACGGGGTTTTATTGGGGGGTTGGGGTGTACTGGGGGCTTAAAGTTGGGCTTTTGATGGGGGGGTTAGGGTGGTGGGAGGGCCTTACAGCAGCAATGGGTAGGGTTAGATTACTCGTGCTATATACCCTGAGCACAGGGCCGAATCTATTATACCTAGTAGTCTTTAGCAGGTGGCCAAGGAGGTGACTTTTACAATGTGGAATGTTAAGGGGATCAGGAAAAAATCGAAGCAATATCAGGTTCTTAAACATTTAAGCCTACTACGTTCTCAGATAACTTTCCTACAGGAATTGCATTTGTTAGAAATGGAGGCCTTACAAGTGAGGAGACAACAGGTGGGGATGGTGTATGAGGCTCAAGGCTCCTCCAATAGTTGTGGGGTCATGCTTATTATTAACAGGGGTATTCCCTTTGTTTCTACACAAGTCATCAAGGATCCTGAGGGTAAGTTCGTTTTAGTTATAGGTACTCTCTGGTCAGTGCCCTTGTTACTGGGCAGCATATATGGCCCTAATGCAGATGACCCTGGGTATTTCATGAGACTTATAAATATAATCCTGCCTTTCCTTCCTATAAGGATTATTCTGGGGGGTGACTTTAATCAAGTCGTAGACTCAAACCTCGACAGGTCAGGTGGTGGATCGGGGGGGTTCTCCAGGTCAGAGGGCTTTTAGAGACCTACTGGATCAATGCGGGCTCTGTGATGTCTGGCGTGTCCTATATCCGGATTCCAAGGAGTTCACCTACAGGTCATTGGTGCACGGCTCGCAGTCCCACGTTGATTACATTTTCATTTCTCAGACTCTCTTGCCTGGGGTCAGGACCTCGTCGATCCAACCTGGTCCTGTCTCCGACCATTCCTTGGTGTTGTGTAAACTGGCATTTCAGGATGTTTCAAAGAGAGAAACTAGATGGAAACTTAATGATCAATTGCTTAAAGATTCTAAATGTTGTAAAATCATAAGAGAACAAATTGAGGCCTTTTTTTGTCCAACCCTTTAAATAGCGCAAAACCGGACATTATATGGGGGGCCTTTAAGGCCTACATGAGAGGCATTCTTATTAGTATGGCGGTGACTAGGAAAAGAGCTAGGGAGAGGGAATTATTATCTTTATTATCCCAAATTCGGGTACTTGAAATGAATGTTTTGGCCAATACTCCAGAAGAGGATAGGACGAAGCTCCTATTGTTGAGAGATAGATATTTAGAATTACTCCGGGAAAAGGCAGAGTTACCTATCATATGTACTAAAGCTAGTTACACTGATCAGGGAGAGAAGGCGGGGCACCTATTGGCACTCCATATCAAGCAACAAGAATCTGTGAGATTCATCTCTTCTATCAGGGCGTCAGCTGATGGGTCTCTGAAAACACCTCCTACCGAGATAGTTCAAGAATTTTCAGTATACTACAAAACGCTGTACGGGGACATGGAGCACCCCCCAGCCCTGTAAGCGTGGAGAAGTATCTGATGGGCTCCCACTTGTCCTCCCTCCCAGCACATCACAAAGACTCTCTTGTCTCTTTCATATCACAGGAAGAAATTGCTGAGGTTATCAATGGTTTACCTTCAGATAAAGCTCCTGGTCCTGATGGATTTTCTTCCCTTTTCTACAAGACATTTCGAGATCTCTTACTACCAATACTTAATAGATTATTTCAACATATTCTATCTGGAATGGAGGTTGATTGTTACCTCTTTGAAGCCTTGATAGTGCTTCTCCCCAAGCCAGACAAAGACCCAGAGCTTGTCCAAAGTTATAGGCCTATATCTCTCCTAAATCAATACATTAAAATTCTCTCAAAGATTTTAGCTAATAGGCTATCCGTGGTACCCCCTGAGTTAATAGGCATGAATCAGGTATGATTTATGAAGGGACGCTCATTGGCGGACCACTTGCATACGTTATCTCACGTTTTCTTAGCTACCAGAGACGCCGAGTTCCCCGCAGGCCTGGTCTCTCTGGACGCCGAGAAGGCGTTCAATCGGGTAAATTGGAATTTTTTGTTCAAGGTATTGAGTGCCTTCAAATTCCCTCCGGTATTCATATCCTGGGTTGCTGCACTATATAAATCCCCTACAGCAAGAATCTCAGCTAATGGGGCTTTCTTTAACTCCTTCCCACTCCATTCAGGTACTAGGCAGGGTTGCCCCCATCACCTCTGTTATTTAATTTATACTTGGAACCCCTCATTCAAAACATTCTCAAAAATATCTCTATACAAGGTATTTGGGTTGGGCACCATGAAATTAAAGTCACCGCGTATGCAGATGATTTGTTGATACACCTCTCCCATCCGGTTTCATCAATACCGCCCCTACTGAATGAAATAGCCAGATTTAGCGAGCTATCTAATTACAAGCTGAATGCAGTAAATCCTTATTTTTCCCATTAAACCACAAGGTATTCAAGAATGATATTAGTCCCCTAGGCTTATGCTGGACTCCTAGAGCATTTAGGTATTTGGGCATTAAGTTATCCCGTAACCCCTCAACATGGTTTAAGGATAACCTGGATTCTCTCTCACAGGTTATTATTCATGACCTTGACAGATGGTCTAAACTTCCCATATCATTATGGGGCAGGATTAACATAATTAAGATGAATGTCTTTCCTAGAATTTTCTACCCCCTAACCTTTCTCAATTCTTTTATCCCTATACGGTGGTTTAAAAAATTGCATGGTATATTTACTAGATTTATTTGGGCTGATAAATACCCCCGTTTGGCTTATTATAAACTAACTGCCCCAAAATTTGAGGGAGGGCTGCGGATTCCCCATATGGCATTATACTACTGGGCTAGTCACCTAGTAAAATGCGTTAGATGGATATCCCCGGGCCTTGAAATGGAACAACCAGTATGGCTTAAGATTGAATTAGATGCAATTAAAGCTAAATGCCTGGACCCCTTAACCCTATTTTACCTCAAACTGTCACATGTAAAGACAGCTGACTGTCCTACAGTAGGTATCTCTTTAAGAGTCTATGCACAGTTATGTTTATTTCTTCATTGCTCCCCTCAGACTGACTTAGCTCAGTCCATTTGGAACTCCCCACCTTTTACTATTAACAGGAAGCAGATTCCCAGTAAGTGGTTGCCCCAATTAGGTGCTGGAAAACAGCTTTCCTTGGTGGATGGGGAGGGACACTGGTTGTCCCCAGGTGGAATTACTGAAAAATTTCTCATTCCGGTTTCATCTCACTTTAAGGTCATGCAGTTAAGACACCTACTCACAATAGTCCTGGGGAATACTCCCCCTTCCCAGAAGGTATCAGCCTTGATACCTGAAATCTCCCTACTGTCTGGATCTTCAGGCACTGTATCTAAATTATACAGAGTGTTGTATTCTAAAAAATATGGGGACTCCTTTGGACCTACTAGATTCTGGAACTCACTCCTTCCTCAATACCAGTTGGATTGGCAATCCCTATGGAGATCCTGTCATAAATATGTTTCCCAGGACAGACTGCATCTCATGCAATACCATATATTACACAATATGTATTGCACCCCTGTTAAACTAAAGAAATGGGGTTTCTCGAATTCAAGTACATGTATTAAGTGCATGCAGGAAGAAGGAATGCTCCTTCATATGTTTTGGTCCTGTCCCAAAGTTTCCCCTCTATGGAATTCAATCAAGATGTCTTTGGATCCCCTTCTGGGCCTTCAGGAGTACTTTATTCCTGAGATATGTCTCCTAGGGGACATGTCCCTTGTCAGGGTCAGAATCAGGAAATTTCTTATTTCCATGATTGCTCTATCTGTTAAGAAACTCATTTTATGCCATTGGAAAGACAAATCCACCCATTTTTCCAAGAATGGTTGCATGAAATCATTGCTAATCTCCGAACAGAAAAGGCGGTTGCAAGCCTTCATAATAGACTTGCAGCTCATAGTAAAATATGGGATCCCTTTTACTCCTTACTCTCATTGTCTCACTTATGATTATGCCACACCTCAGTCTTTCTCATAAGTCCAATGGAAATAATCACTGCACTTTAGGGTTATAGGGTCTTGTTGCTGCTGTAAGGGGGATGGGCGGGAGGGTGGGCTGGGCAGTTCTTTCTGTACATGCGGTATGCCACACCTTGTTCCACTGTAACTGCCCTTTATAAAGGGAAATGTACTAATAAAGTTTAAATTATAAGAAAAAAAGAAAGGTGGTTTGGACCCGTCTCTTTTTGGCATTGTGGGATAGGAGATGCTTGATCCGGAAGAACAGGCCCAGTCTCTGCCTTAGCTTCTTTGATAGTTCCCCAATATGGTCAGAGAATGTAAGCTTGTGATCTATGCAAAGCCCCAGATATTTAAATTTTGTCACATATTCAATAGGTTCTCCCAGAAGCGATAGAATCTGCAGAGTTAAGATATGTAGGAAAGGTTTTTGACCTATGGCAGAAGGTGAGAAATGTATGGCCTTAATTTTTTTTGCATTTAGAAGTAGTTTTTGACTCAATAAGTTTAACTGCAGCTGATTAAAGTCCACCTGTAGGTCCATACAGGCCTGCTCCAGGGTACACCTAGCAAAGTACAGTTACGTAGGAACTTACCGTAACAGTAGATCTTCGAGAGAGGTTCCTTCAGTAGGTCATCACATATAGGACTGGTGCCACCTGGCATCAGGCTGCACGGCAGACTTTTCTAGCAATACCTGATGGGGGACTGCCCACCCGACGTCACATGACTGACATCAGCGTGACTGTATATAGTGGTTGGTCCCCATGCTCGCCCTCCAGTTCTCCCGCTGAAGCCAGGAAAAGGCCATACAGCAGGAGCAAACAGGAATTGAAGTCCCTGTAAAACATAAATGAGGGAAAGGAGGGAGGGAAAAATATGACCTACTGAAGGAACCTCACTCAAAGATTTACTGTTACAGTAAGTTCCTACATAACTGTACTATCTTACTTCGAGAGGGTTCCTTCAGTAGGTCATCACATATAGGACAGAGTCCCAAGCAGTCCCTCCAGAGAGAAACTAGGGAGGAGGAAGCTAGCTCCAACAGAACAACTGAAGTCCAGCACGGACCCAGCCTAGGACAAAAGGCCTTACAGGACTGCTAATCCAAAGCTGGCCCTCTGCCTAGAAGCAATGTCCAGACTGTAATGTTTGGTAAAGGTGTGGACAGAATTCCAGGTAGCGGCGGCACAGATGTCCAGTTGTGGAAAAAATCCGAAGGAAGGCCGCAGAGGCAGCCATGCCCCTAGTAGAATGACCTCTTATAGAGCCCAGAAGAGGCTTACTGTACTTCTGGTAACAGTACCGGATGCAGTTTCCCAACCATTTGGAAAGGCCCTGCTTAGAAACCGGTTTACCCCTCGACCTGGGGGCAAAGGAAATGAATAACTGATCACAAGAGCGGAGCTCTTTAGTCCGGTGAATATAGTACCGGAGGATCTGATGGACATCCATCGTGTGAAGGAGTGCCTCACCCTTGTTGGAAGGGGATGGGTAGTAAACCAGAAGCTCTACTGTTTGGTTCAGTGTGGATTCTGAAACCACCTTGGGAAGGAACTTCGGTTGCGTCCTAAGGACCGCCCGGTCCCTATGGAAAATCAAGTAGGGCTCTTTGCAGACTAGAGCGTGAAGCTCCGAAATCCTTTGGGTGGAGGCAATAGCCACCAGAAAAAGCATCTTCCAGGAAAGGAAGCGCAGATCACAGCTCATGGCCGGTTCGAAAGGAGGAAGGGTGAGCTTTTCCAGGACGAAGTTCAAGTCCCAAGGTGGAGTTGGGCTGCGGATGAGGGGTTTCAGATGGAGGATGCCTTTCAGAAAGGTCTTTGAGACCTCTGACTAAGCCATGGGTTTACCGTCCACCCGCTTGTGGTACGCAGAAATGGCCGAGATATGGACCTTCAAAGAAGAATAGGACAGAGTCTGATAAATGATGGAGGTATTCCATGACTTGCAGGGCTGAACAGGGGAAAATGGTCCCAAACCTGAGCGGAAGCCCAGACTGAAAACCGCTTCCACTTCATATCATAAGTGGAATGGGTGGACTGTTTCTTGGCCTCGATGAGGACCTGAGCCACTCTAGAGAAGATCCCAAAGTGAGAAATCGCTATGTCTGAAGGAGCCATGCATGAAGATGCAGGATCCTGAGCCCTGTATGAACCAGCCTGCCCTGATCCTGAGTCAGGAGGTCATGAGTCAGTGGAAGTGGAACCAGTGGTTCTCTGGAGAGCTGTTGTAACAGTGGGAACAAATTTGTTTCGGCCAGAGAGGAGCAATAAGGATCATTCTTGATCCCTCAGCTTGAAGTTTGAGGAGAACTCTCTGTAGAATGGGAAAAGGAGGGAAAGTGTACAAAAATTTCCCTGTCCATGATAGAGATAATGCATCGCTCCAGAAAGCAACGTGCTCTGGAACAAGCGAGCAAAACTTTTGCCTTGGATTGGGAGGCAAAGAGGTTGATTTCCAGACGTCCTCAATCCTGGAAGATGGAGTCCGCCACTTCCTGATGTAATTTTCACTCATGGGTGAGGGTTCAAGTTCTGCTGAGACTGTCTGCCAGGATGTTTAGAATGCCTGGAATGTGTAAGGCCACCATGACCAGAAGGTGATGGACTGCCCAGTTCCACACCCGTGCTGTTTCTCTGCAAAGAGGGTACAACCAGGTTCCTCCTTGTTTGTTGATGTACCAAACTACTGACTTGTTGTCCATTTGGATCAGCAGTGTTCCTTTGGGTAGCAGGGTCTGAAAAGCCTGTAAGGCAAATAGAACTGCTCTGAGCTCCAGGACATTGATGTGGAGAGAAGTCTCCAGGCCTGTCCAAAGGCCTTGAGCTTGATGATCCCCCAGATGGGCCCCCCACCCCATATTCAAGGCGCTCTGTGGTGACGGTAGCTGCTGGTGCAGGGTTTTGGAATGGAAGTCCCAGGGAAAGACTGTGGGGATCCTCCCACCACTGTAAATCCCTCTGGACCACTGAAGAGACCAAGACCGGATGGTCCAGGTTGTCTAGGAGCTGATCCCACTGCACCCTTAATGACCACTGAGTGATTCGCATGTGCAGCCTTGCTAGGGGAACAGTCATGATGGAAGCTGCCATCAGTCCCAAAAGACGAAGGACCTCCCAGGCAGGAATGGTCCTGAGAGAGGCTACTTTGCGAGCCTGGCTGATTAAGGTCTCCACCCTGTCTGGAGGAAGTAAGGCTCTGCACTGAACTGTATCCAGAACTGCCCTAATGAACTGTAGTCTCTGGGATGGTACTAGAGACGACTTGGGGACGTTGACCATTATCCCCAGTCAGTTGAAGAGGTCCAGTGTGAAAGACAGAGTTTCCAAGAAAAGATCCCTGAATGGAGCTGAGATCAGCCAGTCATCCAGGTAAGGGAACACTGCAATACCCCATGCAGTGTAGAAATGCCACCACCACTGCCAGGCACTTGGAAAAAAACCAAGATGCCAAACACTGACCAAAGGGGAGCACCTGGAACTGGAAATGCTCTCCTTGGAAGCAAAAATGCAGGAAATGGCAGTGGCTAGGGAAGATGGGGATGTGCAGATAGACATCCTGTATCTCCAGTGCACAGAGCCAATGATTCTCCAACAGGAGAGGAAGAAGGCTCTGGAGCATCAGCATGCAGAACTTCTTGTACTCCACATACTGATTGAGTTGACTCAAGTCGTGAATGGGTCTGAAGTCCCCAGTCTTTTTTGGAACCAGGAAGAAATGGGAGTAAAACCCTTTTCCCCTTTGCCCAAAGGGAACTGGCTTGATTGCTTCTTGAGCAAGATCGCATTGACCTCCTCGTGCATGAGGAAGGCCTGGTCCCGGGAATAAGAGGACCTCCATGGAGGCGTATCCGGAGTGATCTCCAGAAACTTGATGGTGTGTCCAACAGACACTAGTTGCAGGACCCACTTGTCTGAAGTGATCGCTCTCCACTCCTGCGCATGGCAGACAAACCTTCCCTCCACCTGCTTCCCATCGTGAGACTGAGGGTGCAGTGGGGCCAGAGAGTCAAGAAGTGGCGGGACGCTCGGGGTGATGTTCCCCCGAATGTCGCTGATTCTTGGGAGCGGGGGGGGGTAGCGGTACCCATGGCCTGCGCTTACCTTGGTGTCTCGCCTGAGAGTTCTTCTGCTGCCTCCCGGTCCTTTTCCGAAAGGGCTGCTGCTGTTGTTGAGTGCCTGATTGGTACATGGACCTAATGGATTTAAGGGCCACACCTTTGTCCTGAGTACTGAGTGCAGATTTGGAGGCCACACTTAAAGAGGGACATTAAACTCCTGGAGAGGGTCCAGAGGAGGGCAACCAAAATGATTTGGGGCTTGGGGGACAGGACCTATGAGGAGAGGCTCGAAAAGCTAAATATGTACACATTGGAAGAGAGAAGGGACATGATAGAGGTCTTCAGGTACATGAAAAGGGTAAATAGGGGAGGAACAGACAGGGTGCTTCGAAGGAAGGAGGAGGGGGCCACTAGAGGGCATGGGTGGAAGCTGGAGGGGGGAAGATTCAGGGGAGAAAGGAGGAGGTGCTACTTCACTGAGAGGGTGGTGGAGCCATGGAATGCGTTGCCTAGGGGGCTGGTGGAGGCAGAGACAGTGGAGGGGTTCAAGAGGGGGTGGGACAGGTACAGGGGAAGGGTTCTGGAAGCAAAATCCAATGCAGCAAGAATATCCAGAACTGGGAAGGGAGAAGCCAGAGAAGGTGAGGGGGGCAGCAAGGTCAGCACCCAGGGTGGGGGCTGACCAAACGAGCAGACACGAAAGACCGTTAGGCTTATTCTGCTGGCATTTTGGTATGTTAGTATGTAAATCCGTTATGATGTCCTTGGTATCTCCTCCAAGAAGGACTAAGCCCCTGAAGGGGGCATCCTGAATTGCCGACTGGACTTTGATAGTGAGCCCAGAGAGAGACGAAGCCAGGAATGCTGCCTAAGGGCAACTGCAGTTGCCGAGGTACGGGCCACCAAATCGATGGAGTCATAGGTGGCTCAAAGAGCATGCCTACAGGAGATCTTGGAGAGGTGGAGATCCTTGGCAAGTTCCTCCTTAAGGGATGATGGATCCATGCATTGGACCCTCACCTCCAACCTGGCCATAGTCTGTTTTTGGTGAGATACCATGTGGGCCATGTAACTAAGGGAGTGAAGGGCGCACATTGCCGACGAGTAGACCTTCTCCCCGAACTGGTCCTTCAGCCTCGACTCTTTGTCCAGAGGTGTCATGATCATGTGCTTGGGAGCTGTGGCGCGGTCATGAGCAGCCGAGATGACCACAGAGTCTGCCTTAGGATGAGCCTTTAAAAAAGGTGCGTCCTTTGGCACCCAGTAGAGCCTGTCTGCCCTTTTGGGGACAGCCGGGATCGAATGAGGCATCTGCCAGACGGTGGTGGTGAGGTCTTGGTGAGGACACATCCATGGGGAGACCAGAATAGATTTGCCGCATAGGATCCTGGTCCTCTGCTTCCCAGTCAAAATGATCTCTTAGGGTCCTCAAGAGGTCTGAAAAGGAAGGATCCTCCAGAGGGGGATTTGAGGGGGGGTTCTTCCTTTCGTATCCTCAGGGTCCTCCACAGGTTCTCCTCAGAGGAGTTCTCCCTCCCATCTGAATTGACTTCCGCCTCCTCAACAGGACAACGATGGAAATCCCACAAGGAAACGTTCTCTTAAGTCTTCCCCGAGATATGGGCGGTTGAAACAGAACTGCTCAGGGAAGGGGATATAGGAAGCTGTGGCTGCGGGAGTCTGGCTTCTAGATCAGTAACCAGTTCTGACCTGGCCCCCTGCCACCAAGGCTGGATTAAGGTCTTGAAATCCAGGGCCACTGGAGGAGGGGGAGTAGGGGCCGGTTGAGGTTGTGGGGGAGGAGGAGGAGGAGGAAGAGGGGCAACTGGAGGGAGATAATACCCCTGGAAACCCATATAAGGGGAATATGGGTTGTATCCATGGTGGCACTCCCAAAATGGCTCCAATCAGGAGTGGAACCCCCTGGGTTGGGATACCCAGGATACCCAAAGGGGTAATGGGGGACAGTTCCGGGTCTAGAATAGGTTCCCGACGATGATCAGGCATCGGGGGAACCCACGTCAGACCCGCCTTTGTGTAGATGGGAGGAGGGTCCGGTGTCAGGACAGCCCACGTCGGAGGGACTGACGTTGGCACTGGCACAGCCTGATCCAGCACTGGAAGAGGATCCAACATTTGAGGGGCCGGCATCTGAACCGGATGATGGAGCTCCGGCATCGGGGTCGGGTCCGGCATTGGAGCCAGAGGCAAGGGCCTGTCAGCTGGTCCTGGCTGAGGGACTGTTGTCGGGATCACTGGCATCGGGGGAGGTGCCAGTGTCCTGCTGGAAGGTAGAGGGGCCTCCACAAGAAGGCCAGATGGCCATGAAGGAGCTTTCTGATCTGGGGACCCCTGTGGGGGAATGCGGAGAGGTACCCACTATGTTGAGAGGCTCAATGGGGTCTCCGAGACTATTGCTGGACGTGTCTGAGGAGGAGGAGTGCGAGGATGCGGGTTCAGTAGTAGAAGGGAGAGAGGCTTTCTCCCATTGGTCCTGCTGGACGTCGGGTGAGGCACCGTTAGGCCCCAATGGGGGAACCATGCCCGTGCGGTCATCAGAAACGGACGTCTTAGTGGGCATAGTCGGGCAGTCAGGGGAGAAGCCCCTGGCCGGCTTATCGACCATGGCTGGGTGACTGCCCCCAGCTGGGGGAGTTGACTTAGTGGCCGCCACGCAGTCTCCAGAGGAACCGGGGCCCAAGTTACCAGCAGGAGCGACGCAGTCACCAGAGGAGCCAGTGGCCGACTTACCCGCTGGAGTCTTGTCCGACTTACCATCTGTCTTCGTTGGCGGTAGTTGGACCTTGCTTGTGGATGGGCTGGCATCCGCGGAGCGAGCCCGCTCCCTAGTCTTCTCCTTGGGCTTTTTTGAAGGGGATGATTTTTCGGACGAATCCCTAAGGCTCTCCATCTTTTTCTCCAAGGAGTCCAGATAAGATTTAAGAAGGTGTGCCTCCAATGCCTGCTGTCTCCATTTTTTAGTGGCCTGGTTGAATGACTGGCACTCAAGGCAGGAGGAGATAGGATGGTTTGGGCCTAGGCAGAGAACACACTTCTGGTGGCCGTCTTTGTGCGAGATCTGCGTGCTACAAGCTAAGCACTTTTTCTTCGGAGAAGACATCAAAGGTTGTTGAAGAATTATTGAAGAGAATTGCTAGGGAAAAACCCGACACGAAATAACTTTCTCGACAGTCGCCACTGAAAGTCTGCGATGTGACTGACATGAGGCAATGGTGGGAAAGAACTGGACAGCAGGCGTGGGGACCACCCACTATATACAGTCATGCTGACATTAGTCACGTGATGTCAGGTGGGTGGTTCCACGTGAGGTGTTGCTAGAAAAGTCTGCTGTGTGGCCCGACGCAGGTGGCACCAGTCCTATGTGTGATAACCTACTGAAGGAACCCTCTCAAAGTAAGATTATATATAATCGTGTCATCAGTGAAGAGATGAATGTCAGCTGCTTTGATTCCAGAGTCAATGTTGTTAATATAAAGAGTAAAGAGCAGTGGTCCTAAAATGGACCCTTGCAGCACACATCTTTGGAGCAATTTTAGGGGAGGGAGAGAGTCTCTTGGGCTTTAACCTGTTGGAATCTCCCAGAGAAGTAACCATTGCACCATTTCAAGGCAGAAGAGTCTAGGCCAATGCTTTGAAGAGTGTCCAACAGCAGGCCATGGTTCACTGTATTGAATGCCTTGCTAAGATCAAGAAACAAGGCACATACATATTTCTTGACATCCAAAGAATTTTGTCAGTCGTTGGTTACCTTTGTGAGTGCAAATATTGTACTGTGGCAAGCTCTGAATCCTGACTGGGCAGGATTAAGCAGATTGGTGGAGTCCAAGTACTTCCTAAGCTGCACGTTAACCACTTTCTCAAGCAGTTTAGAGAGGCTGGAAAGTGGAGATATTGGTCTGTAATTGTTTAGATCACTTGGGTCACCAGATCTGAGTAGGGGAATAACATGTGCAGTTTTCCAGATGGGAGGGAGGTGTCCTTGGGCAAGAGATAGATTAAAGAGGTGGGTGATAGGTGCTGATAATACATGGAAGGCGAGCTTCAGAAAATAGGGGTCGATAAGGTAAGCATCCGCACTTTTCCTGGTATCCAGGGCTAGCAATAGATTTTCCACTTGTTTCAATGACACAGGGCTAAAGGAGAAGGCCATGTCGGGGATAGAGGTAATGCTAGTGGGTCTAACAGTATCCTGACTGCAAAGTTGTGGGCGGAGATTATAGGCAGGTAAGGAGTCAAAGGTGAGCTAGAGGTGGCAAATTTGTTGTTAAGCAGATATAGGATAGTCTGTTTGTCAATGAATGAGGAGCCACCAGAGAGGATTTTGGCCAGGAGAGAATTTGCAGATTCATGCCCTTCTATATCCTTAATGGTCTTCCAAAACTTAGACGCACGCTTAGATGATGAGTCCAGCTTGTGCTGAAAATACATAGCTTTTTCGAATCTGACAAGTTTAGTACAAGTGTTCTTAGCCATTCTGAATGCCAGCCAGTCAGCAGGGAGCTTGGTTTTACGTGCTTTTTTCCAAAGAATGTCCCTATTAAGTAAAGCAGCCTTCAGGTTGGCCATAAACCATGGGCATGATTTTTTCTTTGAGTGAACTTCAACAAATGGAGCGTGTCTATCTATAGCCGAAAGTACGATCCTTTGAAAGGATTCATAAGCTTCACACACTGACTTGGCTAGATAGAAATCTTGCCAACTAGAGTTTTGTAGTTCAGTAAGGAATGTTAGAGGAGCAAGGTTATGTTTGCTTCTTTTGTATATATATATATATATATATATATATATATATATATCATGAAGAGGAAACTGGTTTGGGAACGGACCTCACACAAGCAATGGAACAATGGTCAGTAAGTCTGGTGAAAAAAACACCTGAATGGGTGAAAAGGTGAGGCATATTAACTAGAATAAGATCAATTAAGGTACTGTTGGCAGGGTTTTTCTTATTAGGGCGTGTGACTTCGGGAATTAGTTGTGAAAGGCCGAAGGTGTCACATAGTTCTTTAAGGGGTTCAGAGCTTGCTGAGAACCAGTAGAGGTTGAGGTCTTCCAAAATGATGACTTCTGAGGGCGACCTGTTCAGTTCATTACATACATCGTCTAGCGCCTTTGGGCCTGCCGAGGGTGGGCAGTAACATCCAATAACGCAAAGAGATTGGGAGGAAGAGATCTGAACCTTCAGGGTCAAACTTTCAAACTCCTTAGGCAAAGAGGTTGAATTAGTAGTGGTCACCAAAAATGTGTCTAGTATATATACATCTACTCCACCCCCTCTGGTAGGTCGGTCAGTTCGGAAGACGGTATAGGACAGAATGTTTATGGCAGAATCCAGAGTAGAAGGGCTGAGCCAGGTTTCAGTTATTACCAGTATGTCAGGCATAGTATGGTGGTTCCAGGACTGAATGGAATCAGACTTCTTCAGAAGACTACAAACATTAATATGAAGGAATTTTATACCCTTGAGGTGAGCTAAATCCAAGGGAGCTGTTATTGAAGTAAATGGTCTGGTGTTCAGTTTGACATTGCCTGAACATAGTAATAATATCAGCAACATTTTACTCGGGGCACTTAGTAGCGGTTTAAGGATACGTGCACATTCTCTTTTGTGATGGGGAGAGAGACTAGATAAAGAGTAAGCACCTTGGTAACTAAGTGGTCCTAACACTGCACAGAGCAATACCCTAGCCTCACAAAACCTGAGTGGAAGAGGGACAGATGGGATACGATTGGGTGGCTAAAGTACGGTAAAAGAAAGACAGAGGTTCCAGGATTCCAAGGCGGCTGAAAGGAAGGTTCCAATAAAAAGAGGAAACCAGGTAGTGGATGGCAATTAATGTCCTCCCTCCAAGGAGATATAATGTACTCCAGCTGTAAATGGTCTGTATGTGGCTCTAGGGGAGTGAGGAGGGTGGTAGATACAGTGCAAAGTAATAATAAAGAGGTCTGAATTGTGTGATCCTGGATACAGTGGGGAGTATAAGGCCATCAGACAGACAGCAAAGTTTAAGTATTGTTGTGTGTAATGCTCGAAAATAGTAGTGGTAATATGAGTGCTGTACAATGGTCATGTTGAGAGAAGCTGGAAAATTAGGCTGCTCCATGAGAGCTAATGAGCTAAGCAATATTGCATAGCCGGAATGCAATCTAGTTACACTAGATAGGGAATGTGCTTTGTAAGAAACAGTATTGATGTCACTTTAAGCTTCAGGAGCTAGCTGGCAGTAGCCTGTAGGAGTGAGCTAGTAAGCCAGGGTGGATATTAGTGTATTTAAACAGGACTGGGGGTGGGTGGACTGAAAAATCAAGGTCCTAGGGCTCCCTTCCTGGAGGTAATCAGTCCCTGGGGGAAGAGTCCGTACCTGGGCTTCTGTTCGGGGCTGGTGGCTTCAGACCCGTATTGTGGATGGCAATCTGGCAGGTTGGGTTCATCAGAGAACCACAGCTGTGGCTCTTGAACCACCTGAAAGGAGAAGGACAGGGGGAAATTAAATAAGAGAGGCGGAGGGGGTGGGGGCTGTTTGTGGAGCTAAAAAAATGCAACATGGCTTAAACGGGGTGGGTTGCAGACCAAGATGTTAGGCAAGGTGCCACAAGGTCTGAGAGAGGAAGAGCAGGGCTAATTAAAACACAATACCAGAGTAAAAAGGTGAAAAAGAGGGGCGTAAGTTTAAGACCTGAACTGAGATTGCTGCTGGGTCTTAAGAGGGAACATTCTACAGACACATAGATTAAATCAGCAAAACTTGAACTCTAAAATACTAGCAAGACAGTATTAACAGAAATCAAAATCCATTAAAATATAATGCAAGCATTAACAGTGCAGAGCTATATGGAGCCAATTGGAGTGCTACTGGGGCTAACTGCTGCCAGTGGGTCACGGCAGGAATAGACGCCAGACTTAAACCCAGAAACAACTGTCCACATGTAAAAAAAAATATTGAGATCCTAGGGCTCTCTTCCTGGAAGTAATAAGTCCTAGAGAGAAAGTCCATACCTGGGCTTCTGTGAGGGGCTGGTGGCTTCAGATCTGGACCATGGATGGCAGTCTGGCAGGTTGGGTTCATCAGAAAACCACAGCTGTGGCTCTCGTACCACCTAAAAAAGAAAAGGACGGGGAAATTAAATAAGAGAGGCAGGGGAGCTAAAAAGAAATGCAAAATGGCTTAAATGGAGTGGGTTGCAGACCAAGATGTTAGGCAAGGTGCCACAAGGTCTGAGAGAGCAAGAGCAGGGCTAATTAAAACACAATACCAGAGTAAAAAGGTGAAAAAGAGGGGCATGAGTTTAAGACCTGAGCTGAGATCGCAGATGGCAGTCTGGCAGGTCAGGTTCATCAGAGAACCATGGCTGTGCCTCTCAGACCACCTGAGCTTCTGTGAGGGGCTGTTGGCTTCAGACCCGGTCCACAGTTGGCAGTCTGGCAGGTCGGATTCATCAGAAAACCATGGCTGTGGCTCTCGGACCACCTGGGCTTCTGTGAGGGGCTGGTGGCTTCAAACCCAAACTGTGGATGGCAGTCAGGCAGGTCGGGTTCATCAGAGAACCAGGACTGTGCCTCTCAGACCACCTGGGCCTCTGTGAGGGGCTGGTAGTTTCAGACCCGGACCACGGATGGCAGTCCAGCAGGTTGGGATTGTCAGAGAACCACGGCTGTGGCTCTTGGACCACCACATAAAGCTCTTTGTAGTGCCTCTGCCAGGTAAGGACAAGTGCTAGAAGATTCCCTAAGTAGAATCTGCCAAGGAAGCCACAAGTGGATTTTGAACCAGTAAGTGCTTGTCTCAGTATTCAGAAGGTGGGGTACCCCAGAAGTAGACCTGTTCACCTCCTGGGAAAACAACCAGCTCCCAAAGTTCTGTTGCAGGCCACCAGCAAGGAGCAGAGTCCTACAGGATGCTCTAACTCTGGATTGAACAGGGAGGTTCCTCCCACCATTCCTGCTCATACAAAGAGTGCCCATAAAGCTCAGGAGAGAGCTAGCAGCAATGATTCTGATAGTCCCAGACTGGACCAGACAGGCTTGGAACTCAATGCTCCTGACTCTATCCAACAGGATTCCAATCAACGTGACACTGACGTACAACTTACTGACCCTATCTCAGGGCACAGTAACATTTCCAGACCTCAGAATACTATGTCTGTTGGCATGGTTCTTGAAGAGTTGGATTTTTCAATTTTGAATCGGCCAGAGGAAGTGCTGAGTATGTTTAAGGTTTCCAGAAAACAACCACTAGGAAAGCATATTCCTGTAAGTGGAAGAGATTCTCACAGTGGTGTGCCCTCAGAAGGGTAATCCTAAATGTAGGCAGGGCTGCCTATGGTTCTGGACTATGTGGTACTTTTACAGTCATTAGGTCTGAGACCATCAACCCTAAAGGTACACCGGGCAGCAGTGTTAGCCTACATACATGCAGGCAAAGCCAAGTTCCTGGCCTCCCAACTTGTTTTTAAAAGGCTGTTTAAGGGCATCAATAACCTGTATCCCCATGTAAAGGACCCAGATCCCCCATGAGATTTAAATATACAGTATGTCTTTCACAGCTGATGAAGGCTCCTTTCGAGCCTATGGATACAACTGATTTAAAATGTGTCACATGGAAAACAGTCTTCCTGATAGCTATGACATCTGCCAGGAGAGCAACTGCAAGCCCGTTGTACTGATTTATACTACATAGTCTTCCACTTGGATAAGGTAGTCCTTAGGACTAATAGGAAGTTCCTACTTAAGGTGGTATCAGAATTCCACCTGAACCAGTAAGTTTCCCTTCCTTTGCTCTACCCTGAACATTCCAGTACAGATTTAAAGAAACGGCACTGTCTGGATGTAAAAAGACAGTACCACAACAATGTAATAGGTCACTACATGAACTAGACATGTCAGGGTCCAGGGTACACAGTATTTGTGTTGCCTGTGTTGAGGTGGGTAAAGATAAACAAGCAACTAGGAGAATAATCTCTCATTGGATATTCTCCTGCATTCAGTTTTGTTATGAAAAAGCTGGTAAAATACCTCCCACAGGCCTAAGGGCACATTCCACAAGTGGTTCCTCAGCCTCTGTGGCAGCTACAGGGGACACCAGCTTTCAAGACATTTACAAAGCAACTATCTGGAAAACAGTGAACACCTTCACAAAGCAGTACTGCCTGGGCATAAAGTCCAGGAGGGATGCCAATTTTGGAACTACTGTCTCACAGGACTTTTTTTCCTAAATAGAATCAGGTCCCATCCTCCCAAGGTAGTGCTACTGAGTCTGCTTTTGTTAAGCATCATTCATGGATTTCTGCTATTTGAAGAAACAAATTACTCGCCATTGTAATGTTGTTTCTTCTCATGGATCCATCAATGAGATTTACAAACATTGACCCTGCCTCTCATTCCAGAACCTGAAAATAGGTACACACAAGAACCAGTTGTTGTCTTAAGGTTGGTTGAGCATTTCTTATTGCACTTCCTTAGCAATTGTTAAAATGTGATAGTTTATATTTCATATGATGTCTGCTTTAAATTTATGTGGTATTTTTAAACATTTTAAAGAAAAATTTTGAAACATTTTATTAGCCATTTAGCTTGTTTTGGTGGTCACAGCACCCAAAGCCATAGAAATAAATCTGAAGTTAGAGCACTAGGGGAGCATGACCAAAGTGCAGGCCTTGAACTTGTATTCTAAGTTCCAAAATTAGCATAATGTTCGATCTCCAGAGCATCGCACCCAGGGTGGGAGGGGGGAGACTGTTACTTTTGTAAAACTAATAGATGGATCCGTGAGAATAAACCTTTACTACAGTGAGTGATTTTTGCTTTCCTGCTATCTGGATCCAGCACAAAGCTTGAATTATGTGATACTGTTGTAATGTGCTTCCAATCTCTGCCAATATAATAAAGTTTTAAAAACGCAGTTTTAAAAATATCTGAGAAAATTAAAAATATGCCGAGGATGATTGTAAGGATATCAGAAATACATTTTTGCTAAAAAAAAAAAAAGTGACCAATTTTTGGGCCAACTAACAAATACTGGTACTTTAAGAAGTTCCAGACAAGTACAGTGCAAGCTGTCTTTGACCACTGACTGAAATAATTATTAGAGATCTCTATGCAATTCTTGCATTTACTTTTTTGTTATTCAGAGCAGCTGCGGTTCGATGATGCAGACCAATGGCTGCTCAGGAGATGTCTTGGAAGTGTAAGAGGGATGACGGGATTTCGATCCTTCCTCAAGGAGACTGCAGGTAAGGGCACTGTGTGAGGTGTGCTGTAGATGTTTAAGAATAAGGAATTAAGTCACTCAGAAGATAATATACTAGACTTGTAACTCCACAGCTCAAGGATTTATGTGTCGTTTCAGAAAACAGGTGAAATATGTTTAACAGAGTCAACACAGAATTAAGTAGTCAACCAAATTACAGCACGGACTCACTGACCTGCATTACCTAATATATAGTATTTACATCAGTCACAGACTCAGTCTAGACGCAATGCTTACAGAGGAGAAGGCGAAGTCCCCTATAGTAGTAATCAATGTCAGGTTTCTCTTGTCTAGTCATATTGTGACACCACTATCATGATACCCTGAGTGATGACTAGGCATAATGATTGGAAACAAAGTAATTAAGCAGTTAGCAGTGATGGCTCTGTCCAGACATGACTGGACAAAGATGAACCTGGCACTTCGCATTACTGTATGTTCACCCATATAGGCTAGAACTGAGACACACACAGGTAGAGCAGTGAGGAGGAAGCCTATACTGCATCTACCCTCAGTCCTTCATCTTTTACAGTTTCTAGATCAGAGAGGGCCAGATATAGAAACAAAAGAAATGGAAGGACATTTGGCTTTGCATAGCACCTACCATACTCACTGTATCCCAAAGTGCATTAAAAACTATGAGCAGCTGCAGAAGTCAAAAGGTGTACACATGAAAATTAAGATTGGGAAAAGTTAAGGAAAACTCAAGGAGGTTAAGTGCAAATTATTAAATGGATAGGGAAAGTCCTGAAAGTTGATTTGCTGGAGCAATCTTTGACTATCTCAGTATCATCATTGGTCAGAACTGAATACCATGACTATCAGGATAAGTCACATCCTAACACTTTGGGGGCATTTCCTAAAGGGATGCGGAAACCCACCAAAGGTTCTGAGGTTCTAAAGGATCTAATAAGCCAGAAAAATATTCTAATAGTCATCTAAGCCTTATCAGATTTTTCAGAACCTTTTAGTTTTAAGTGCAGATTGTTTTAACCATCACTGTGAACCCCTAAGCTATTGTCAGTGAAGGAAAAGGAATCTAACAAGCATTTATCAATGCCGAATGTTGATTGTGCTGGTGTGTTGAACTCACTCACTGCCCCTCTGTCACTCGCTCAGTCTGTTTCTTCCAGTGCTGCAGGCTGCTGTTTTGTACTGGGCTCCTGCCTGCATTGGCACCTTGTTCTGCCCACTAAGAAATCTGCAGCTGTCCCGACACAGCTGCGTTGAGGTGCCTCACTCCCCCTCTCTTACTCACTCATTCTGTTTCTCCTGGCGCTGCAAACTGCCCTTTTGTACTGGGCTCCTGCCTCTGTTGGTGGCTTTTTCTGCCCACAAAGAAATCTGCAGCAGTCCCAACACAGATCTGTTGAGCCTGCTGAGTCCCCCTCTCTCACTCACTCGTTCCGTTTCTGCCGGCGCTGCAGACTGCCCTTTTGTACTGGGCTCCTGCCTGTGTTGGCACCTTTTTCTGCCCACAAAGAAATCCACAGCTGTCCCGACAGAGCTCCGTTGAGGGCGCTCACTCCCCCATGTCACTTACTCATTCTGTTTCTCCTGGTGCTGCAGCCTGCCCTTTTGTACTGGGCTTCTGGCTCTGTTGGTGCCTTTTTCTGCCCACAAAGAAATCTGCAGCAGTCCCAACAATGCTCCGTTGAGCTCGCTCATTCCCCTTCTCTGACTCGCTCATTCCATTTCTGGTGGCGTTGCAGGCTGCCCTTTTCTATTGGGCTCCTGTCTGCATTGCAGCCATTTGCAGCAGTTACAATACAGCTCCGTTGAGCTCGCTCACTCCCCATCTCTCACTCGCTCATTCTGGTTTTCCTGCCACTGCAGGCTGCCATTTTGTACTGGGCCCCTGCGCGCATTGCTGCCTTTTTCTGCCCACAAACAAATCTGCTGCAGTTCCAACAGAGCTCCATTGAGCTCACTCACTCCCCCTCCCTCACTCGCTCATTCTGTGTCTCCTGCTGCTGCAGGCTGCGCTTTTGTACTGGGCTTCTGCCTGCATTGGTGGCTTGTTCTGGCCAGAAAGAAATCTGAAGCAGTCCTGACACAGCTCCATTGAGCTCACACACTACCCCTCTCTCACTCACTTATTCTGTTTCTGCCCGTGCTGCAAGCTGGCCTTTTGTACTGGGCTTCTGCCTGCATTGCCGCATTTTCTGCCCATGAAGATATCCACAGCAGTCACAATAGAGCTCTGTTGAGCTCGCTCACTACCGCTCTGTCACTCACTCATTCTGTTTCTCTTGGCGCTGCAGGCTGCACTTGTGTATGGGGCTGCTGGCTGCACTGGCACCTTTGTCTGTCCACAAATAAATCCACAGCTGTACCGACAAAGCTCTATTGAGGTTGGTCAGTCTTCCTCTGTCACACGCTCATTCTGTTTGTCCTGGTGCTGCAAGCGGCCCTTTTGTACAGGGCTCATGCCTGCATTGGCGCCTTTTTCTGCCAACAAAGAAATCTGCAGGAGTCCTGATAGAGGTCCGTTGAGCTCACTCAGTCCCCCTGCCTCACTCACTCATACTGTTTCTCCCACCGCTACAGACTGGCCTTTTCTACTGGGCCCCTACCTGCATTGAAGCCTTTTTCTGCCCACAAAGAAATCTGCAGCAGTCCTGACAGTGCTCCAGTGAGTTCGCTCACTCCCCCTCCCTCACTCACTCTCTTGTTCTGTTTCTCCCAGTACTGCAGGCTGCCCTTTTGTACTGGCCTCTTGCGTTGGAGCCTTTTTCTGCCCACAAACAAATCCGGAGCAGTCCCGACAGAGCTCAGTTGAGCTCGGTCACTCCCCCCTCTCACACGTTCCATCTTAATCTATCCCAAACACTGACGTCCCACAGCGACTATGCTATTCTCCATCAGGAGTGCAAAAAACATATTTTAGCCAGGATGTGAAAAATGACAGCTGTACTGTTCATAAGGAGGTGTGAAAGAATGCCACTGTTGAAAATGTGGCGTGAAAATATTACAAATTTGCGAAGTTACTAGGGTGCATGGAAACAGTTGAACGCATGCTTGTAACGCAGTCATGTTATGGAGTTTTGTCCCCAAATTTCCAACATCAGGATTTTAGGACCTCTGCTCATGAACAGTGCCACTGTCATTTTCTTTATCTGTCCCGAACACTGATTTCCCACAGTGTCCGCGTTATTCTGTGCCGCAACTGTGAAACCACATTTCACTCAGGATGTGAAAAATGACAGCTGTACTGCTCATAAGGAGGTGTGGGAAAATGGCAATATTGAAAATCTGGAGTGAAAATATTATACATTCGCGAAGTTATGAGCATGCGTGCAAACTGCACAACACACGCTCATAACACAGTCATTTTATGGAGTATCCTTACCAAATTTTCAACATAGCCATTTCAGGACCTCTACTCATGAACAGTGTCACTGTCATTTTCTTAGTCTGTCCTGAACACTGATTTCCGACAGCGACCGCTCTATTCTGCACTGGCAGTGCGAAAACACATTTCTGCCAGGATGTGAACAATGACAGCTGTACTGTTCACAAGGAGGTGTGACAAAATGCCAATGTTGAAAATCTGGCATCAAAATATTGCAAATTCACGAAGTTACGTGCCTGTATGGCAACTGCACAGGACGCTCATAAAACAGTCAGTTTGGGATTTTCCACCAAATTTGCAACATAGGCTTTTGAGAGCCCACCTCATGAACACTGGCACTGTTGTTTCATTAATTGGCCCCCAAAGGTGATTCCACACAGTGACCGTGGAATCACCTTTCAGGGCTGATTAACGCCATGACAGTTCAAGCGTTGATGAGGAGGGGTCCCAAAATCCCCATGTTGAAAATTTGGTGAAAAAATTCCCAAAAATGCCGGAAATATGCACTAAAGTTGAAAAAACCCTATTCATTACATTATACAACTTACTGGCATTTCCTCAGTTCGTGGTCAGCTTTGAAGAGTGCAGACGTGTTCCCGGTCCACCGAAGATCGTCGCACCGGACTCTGGAGGTAAGTATGGGGTGAGGAGGGGGTGTGGGGAGGCAGGGTGCGCAGTGGGTGGGTGCGGGTGGTAGGTGGGCAGCACAGAGACTATGAGAGACCGTTTTTTGCTTTTCAGGGGAAAAAAAGCAAAAGACTTTGCGGGACAGTTTTTTCTTTTACAGAGGCATGTGGCATGCTGGGGTGGGCTCCCAACGTGCCACCAAAGGCTTTCTTTTGGGGGGGACAGCAATAGCCAACAGGGGATTGGGCACCCCCTTTGGCACACAAAGGGGTGGGTCATTATGCCAACGGAGATTGGGCACCCCATCGACAGGAATAACAGTGTGGGGGGCGCCAATGGCTTTCTGTTGGCGGGGGCAGCAATAGCCAATGGGGGATTGGGCACCTCTGTTGGCACACAAAGGGGGGCTTCATTATGCCGACGGGGATTGGGCACCCCATCGGCAGAAAATGGCGTGGGGGTGACAGAATGCTGACGGGGAGTGGGCTTCCCCATCGGCAAAATGAACAGGAGGGCACTGAAGCTGACAGTGATTGGGGCCTCCGTCGGCACATAAACATGGTGGGGGGGGTTATATTGTTTGTGAACATGGCGGCAACCCACCCCCATGTTCACAAACAATATCAGGCTTGCTTGATCTGCCCTGCAATGACGGGTCACTCCCTCTTTGCAGCGGATGGCTGACTCTGCAATGATGAGGCGGCCCCTGATTGCAGCGGCTGGTTTGTCATAAGTTGGTGCGAACGTTCCAAACTTGTGTCACCAGCAGCCTGCAACGGCATTGGGGGAAGCGGGACATGCCTTTGCAGGCTGTGGGGGCATTGGCCACAACAGTGCCGTGCCTCCACAGCCTGCTTCACAGCAAGCTGTGCCAATACGTTTCTTGCACTGTGTGCAATCAACATAAAAACAGCTTGGAGGGGTATAACACTGCCTCAACCCTTATTTTGGGTCTTTCTACTACCATGTTTCAAAGAAATACAATATCACACATATCCCCATAATGCAAAGCATCATTGGGATGTATATGCAAATCACCTTTGAAATAGAGCCTGCTTCTGATTTAAACAGGAATGCATGGTGCCAAGGGGCCTCTTACACAATATGCAAATTGTGAGAACAGAAGACATAGACATGCGTTTTGTCCTACATAGGACCCATTAGCATGTCTCATCTGTATCTCACCCTAGGGAAAAATGAACTGTCCCTAATGTGGTGTTATGGGTTTGGGTCTTGGTATGTCTGAAATAAGAAAGCCAGGTAAACAGACAAAGAACCTTGGCACTTACCACCCCACTAGACTTCTTACTAGATAAAGGCATACTGGGGAAATATGCAGCAGAAAGCTCTAAAATATAGGGTTTTTTTGTGTTTTTTTTTAAGTTAAAAGAACCTGATTAGAACCTGAAAAAGATTGGGATAATGTTCTTTTATAAAAAAGAGCATAAGATCTGGGTGATTTTGAACTTATCCAATATGGTTCTCCCATCCATTATTTCATAATTACTGTACTATAATAATTGGGGAGTGTTTTCTCCCATAGGGAAATCGAGTTATAATTCACTGTTATAACCTGCAGTTTATAATGGTAAACACGCACCCATTTTCCCTTGCTCTGCACAGGTGCTTGCTGCTTACAGAGCACTCTCACACCACCTCTTCCCCAATGTCTGCAATACACTATCTCTCCCTTGAGCTCTGCTGTGCCACCAGGACTTACCTCAGGACAGCTTGGTTAGCCTTTTGAGGACTTTAATTTCTGATTCAAAAATGTGACACCCCCGAAATTCCATGCATAGTTCTTGCCCTTTGCACTCCAGGAAGAAAAAGAAAGTAAAAATGGCACTTACACCCCACAGCAGCAGCACCTCATTATTGCATTTGGTTTGAACAGCAGCACTATCTACTTCCTGTACTTATTTGTATAACTGCTGTGTAGTGTTTTCAAGGTGAGAAAATGCTACCCAGCAATTATATAAAACAGTACATGGTGGGTGAGTGCATAAGAAGAATTGAATGCACACCCTCAGGGTGGGATGCATGAATAAACCCCTCAGGCTTCACCCTCAGGGTTTATGTAGCATCCCACCCCTTGGGTGTGCATTAAATTCTCATTATGCACTCACCCCCATTTATTATTCTGTATATAATATACTTCAGGATGAGGGATATCATCACTTCTTTTTTTTTAAAACTTTGTTTATTGTTTTAAGTGAAAAATACACAAAGTTCCTCATACAGGGCAATAATAAGTATAGCAATAGAAACTTCAGAAAGTTGACAATCATACTTGTCCCCTATATTCTGTAACAATAGGAGTGGTGGATTCCCAAGAGTTAAGCTGATATCAGCCCAACAACGCTAGCCATCGCAGCAGTTTTGGAATGTCCAGGATCAATTAGAACTTATAGAGGAATATCATAAACAATCACTTTGGATCGCTTGTTATCCATTTCTAAAACTGTAAATAGAAGAAACATGAAAAAGAGTGCTTTTCTATGACTTTTCTGCAGACAGCAGTATTTCAGAAACTCAGTATTACAAACATAGTTTTTACCAAAACAGAGCTAAAGAATGATGTTATGTTGAAACCCGCTAACCAGGCTCAGCAGGTAGCATACTCGCCACAGAGGCCAGGAGATCAGAAGGCTGTGGGTTCTATCCCCACACCAGGCACTTGGGTTAAATCCCCAATACTGACACTGTAGTGCAGCATGAGGGGGGTGCTGCACTCCTGAGGTGCCATCTTTCGGATTAGACGTTAAACCGAGGTCCCATCTGCCTGTTCTGGTGGTAGTTCAGGTGGATGTTAAAGATTCCAATGCACATCTCGAAAAGAGTAGGGGAATTTTTTATTCATAACTAAGAGGTAACATACAAACAGAACAATATTACATCATACAACTCATAAGTTAACAAAAGGAAACCTAAAATCCATCTTGTTTCATGCATCAAACCCTTATCCAAATTAATTATACTATAGACTGTCCTCTGTAACTTTAAATAATATATACCCACCTAATAGTATTTACTTCATACCAAAATTATACATGAAAGCAATAAAACATAACAGTATTACAACATACTTTAAATAACCAAAACTGACTGTGCATACTATGGCCTTACCCCCAATTATGAAAACCCATTTCCCCAAAAACTAGTCCATACATTTTATTCAACTAAACTGAAAAAGAAAACCAAAATTCAAGCCATAAACAGTCAAGTAATCTCCCTTTTCCCCTATTTTTGGAAGGAAGAACATATTTTCCCCCTTGCAATATTACTGCACGTGCATAGCATCAGCAAACATAAAAAACACTTAATTCAGTCCTGCACAGTAACTCCCATCCATAGCCAACACCTAACTTGTTAGGAAAGGAAGCTCCTGCCCTCCTACCCCAAACCATTGGGGTACAACCCCCCTTTTTTAACTCTTTCATATATTATGTCTTTATACAAGTGCCTCCGTCCTATGCCCTTTTATTCTCCTGATTTGGAGAATCCCAGTTTATAACCTTCACATTTGACAGTATAAAACAAGTTGATCTCTTATTTCATCCCATTCACACTATGCTACCCTCATTCCCTATACTGCCCTTTACCTAAAAAGCCAGTCTTTAGCCTGTAATGATCTTACGCCAGTGTTTCCACCAAACTGTGTGCATTTGTAGGGGAAACGTCAGTCTTTCCTTTTTATAGATTCCTTGAACTTATCTTCCCAATCAAACCTGCCACATCAATGTTTTTCTGCTGTAACATACTGACATCTGACCTGCCATATAACCCATTTGATGGTTGCCATAACAACTCTAAAAGTCCCTTTATGAAATTTTTTCCACTCTTCCCAACATGGCCATATATCAAGGTATTGTATTTCAAATTCTTATATTGTGGCAACCCCCATTCTCTAGCAAAAATCTCTCACAATTTGTTTATATATGTGCACTCAAAATATAATAATAATAATAATATTCTTTATTTATAATGCGCTTTTCCAAAAATCAAAGCGCAGAACAAGTTATAGAATCACAACATAATAAAAGCATTAATATAAAAATTACAGTAAAATAATTAATACATTACATCAAACTTCATAAGACAATAATAAAATCAAACCTGAATCAGTCAGTCGCTTCCCCATAAGCCCTAATCCATAAAGAGGATTTTAAGGCTTGTTTAAAACCCCCCACTGTCGAGCACTCTCTAATCCGATGTGGTAGAGAATTCCAGAGGGTTGGAGCCACAAACGCAAAGGCCCGGGCACCCGATGATTTCAAAATGACCCTCAGAATCTCCAGCAACCCCTCGCCGGCCGAGCGGAGCAGTCGCTCTGGGAGATAGGGAACCAGGAGCTCTTTCAGGTAGTAAAGGCCCAAACCATGCAGAGCTTTGTAGGTCAATAGACCCACTTTAAAGGTGATCCGCCACTGAACCGGCAGCCAGTGCAGTCTCCGCAGCACCGGGGTAACATGAGAGAAACGAGAAGTCCCAGTTAACAACCGGGCTGCAGAATTCTGCACCAGCTGCAAGCGGCAGATATCAACCCCAGGAAGCCCAAAGTAAAGGGAGTTGCAGTAGTCCAGATGCGAGGTCACAAAGGCGTGGATCAGTGTAGGTAGGTCCCTGGACGGAACGAGGTGTTTGATCCTAGCAATGTTCCTAAGATGGTAAAAGGAAACTTTAACAACGGCTGACACCTGATCACGTAGTGTCAGCCGATTGTCAAGAATCACCCCTAGGTTCCGCACCCGTTCAGAGGTGGGAAGCTCCACACCCCCCAGGAATAAACTTGAGGGATAGTTTATCCCCCCCCCCTATCCGGCGACCGGGATCCAGGACCATCACCTCCGTCTTCCCAGGGTTTAACTTCAACCAGCTGGACCTCATCCAACCTTGGATTTCCCTGAGGCAGCTACTGAACACCGAGAGTGCTCTATTCTGGTCAGGTGCAAAAGACAGGTAGAGCTGAGCATCATCTGCATAACAATGAAACTCCAGCCCATACCGTCTTACAATGTCTCCGAGGGGAAGCATGTACACCGCAAACAACATGGGAGACAGCACTGAGCCCTGGGGCACCCCACATGACAGAGAGGCAGGATCAGAAGAAAACACTCCCGATACTACCCTCTGAGTTCTACTGGTGAGGAGAGATGTAAACCATCTGAGGACCAAACCTGAAAGCCCACAGATGATTCTCAGGTGCTCGAGCAGAACCACATGGTCTACAGTGTCAAATGCTGATGACAGGTCCAAAAGGACCAAAATGGACCGTTTTTTATGGTCTCTCGCCATCAGGAGATCATTGAGCACCTGAACCAGCGCAGTCTCTGTGCTGTGCCTCTTTTGAAAACCCGATTGAAGGGGATCGTAGATGCTATGGATGGTCAAATGGTTGTCTAACTGGGTAGCCACTACTTTCTCAATTACCTTCCCAACAAAGGGAAGGTTTGAGATAGGCCGGTAGTTACTGAGGCAGTCAGGGTCCAAAGAAGCCTTCTTCAACACTGGTGTCACCACTGCTTCCTTCAGGGAGCAAGGATATTCACCAGAGTCTAAGGAGCACCAGACTATCCTCGTCAGAACCGGGAAGATAATCTCCCCACAGCCCATAACCAAGGCTGAGGGGCCCGGATCTAAACTACAGGACATAGTGCGCATACCACGGACAACCCTCATAACATCCTCGATTTCCGGCCTCTTGAAGAAACCCCAGGGAGTAGGAGGGCATGTGACCACAGCCAGGTCCACGGCCTTTCCCATAGAGAGTGTTGTGCAGGTCTCCGCCCTGATGTCTTCCACCTTATCTGTGAAGAACCAAGCAAGCTCCTTGCGCTGAAGTTGTGAAAAAGCTCTATGAACCTGCAGACAGGCTGGGTTGCACAGTCTGTCTACGGTTCGAAAGAGCTGAACCGGTCGGTTCTGGGCAGCAGCAATTTCCCCGGACAGGAATACTGCCTTCTTATGGGCAATTGCTGACTGGTAGAGTTGATAATGCTCTAGCAGTCTAAGGTGGTCAGCATCTAAGCTGGATTTCCGCCAACACCTCTCTCACCTGCATCCAAGTCGGCGCATCTCCCTCAAGTCCCCATCAAACCATGGGGACCGAGGGCGAAGGGAGAGGACGCACACGGATGGGAGCAATAGAATCCAGGGCATCGGTGATGGCCCTATTATAGGCCAGAACCAAGGCCTCAGGATCCATGCTCATCATCGGAAATTCTGATAGGTCAAGCACCGCTGATAGACCATCGGGAGTCACATCCCGTGAAAGGCGGTACTTGACCATCTCCACAGGGGTAGGTCTATGCAAGGGGGTGCTAAAATTGAATCTCACAGTGTGATGATCAGACCATCCGACAGGTTCCACCCCCATGCCTGAGGCTTCCGTCCCCAGGAGGAAAACCAGATCAAGAGAATGGCCACATTTATGAGTGGCAGAGGTAACAACCTGTGAGAGGCCCAATGAATTAATCAATTGGAGGAAGTTCTGTCCAAAATGCGAGAGTTCGTCGTCGATTCAGGCATTGAAGTCGCCCAGCACCATCAACCTGGGAGACTCCAATACCAGGTCAATGACGAAGTCCGCCACTTCCTTAAGGAATAGCTTCTCATCCCCGGGTGGAAGGTAGATGAGAGTCACTCTATAGCCCCCACCTGCCACTAAAACACATTCAAAAGATCTGGTCTCCTCTACAGGAACACTAGTGAGACCCAATTCTGTCTTAAAACAGACCGCAACTCCCCCACCCCTGCGATCCAATCTCAGGCGGTGTATCACCGAATACCCGGCCGGAACAGCCGCCTCAAGAACGGGGCCAGCATTACCATCCAGGCAGGTTTCAGTGATGCAAGCCAGATCCGCCATTCCCACCAAGTCCGCCACAACGGCCGTCTTGTTGACAACGGATCTGGCATTGCACAAAACCGCCCGAGTTGGACAGAGTTCCGAGGATCCCCCAACCACCTGCCCGCCGTTATTAGCAGCGGTGCCCTTGGGTATGGGGATCAGACAAGGAGACCCACGTTCTGACCTCCATTTTGCCCCAGGGTGTCTTCTGGACCTAACAATCCTGATTTGAGTGCTCTCCTCATCCATCCTCCACTGTTCAGGCCCCCCGCCCCGACCCCTCCTCCTTCGTACAATTCCCAAAGCCCTACAGCATTGATAAATGGAAAACAGTAAAGGAGGGGGAGAAAAAGGGCGGAGGGCCAGAAGAGCAGAGGATGAATAGCGTACGACGGGGGGTGGGGGGGGACACATACCTACGACCTTCAACGAGAACTAATAAAGTCCTACTCTCACAAATCAATACAAAAAACAAACCGCCCCTAAAATTAAGACATTTACTAAATAACATAAACCTAAATTAAAATTAATCCCAATTACCCCCTATTTCTCGGAATCAAAAACCTGCTTTCCGGAACCCAAAAATAAAAATAACTAACAATAAAACAAACTAAAAAAAATGATAATAAATAATAAATACAAATACAAATACAAATGGGAGACCCTCCTCTCACAAGGATATCCCGTCATAAACTCAAAAAACCAAAAGCAAAAGAGACACACATAAAAAACCATAAAAACCCAAAATAAATAATACATTTATAAATTTGCCAAGAAAACATGTACTCCCACTACACACTTAATTAGCACCAGGCACTCTCACTACCTGAAAATAAAATAACATATGATATATCAAAAAATAAATAAAAAATTGTGAGTGGGCAGGGACTCACACTCCCCACGAATCCACAATAGCCAAGCACTCTCACTGCTTGGACAAAGTATTTAGGTCCAGGAAAAAGGTTTCAGTTCAGAAACAGCATCCAGCAAACGATAGTCATCAAAAATCAATTCACAGTCACCTCAGTAGGTGAATAAGTCTTCAAAACAGGCAGGAACTCGAGACAGATTAAACCCCCTAGAACGAGCTGGTCGGGGGGGAGCCCCACAGACCCTACCCCTAGGGTCAGGGCCCCAGAGACAGGGCGGTATCACAACCACCTCAGCACCGCAGGCCCCTTGGGGCAGACAGAAGCTCAACCCTCCGGCTGGTCGACGACTAACACCCTCACCCTCTGGTAGCAAGGACCGGGGGATCCCACCCACCACAGCCGTCTCAGGGCAAGGCCTGGCTGCAGAACTTTCCTTCCACGATATCAGGTAAAACTTGCACTCATTGAGAATATCAAAATTCCCCACATAACCAAACGCCAACCAAAGGGGAACAACATCCAAGTAGCAGAATCCGGAAATATCAAAACAAGCCAGGCAGGTTTCCTCTCACATTAAGGAAAGTAACTAAATAATCGCCCGAAAGATGCTGAAAAAATTCCCATCGAGTCCACAATCCAATAAAATCCAGTGGAGTCCCATATAAATGGTACATAGTTTCGATTTGATTTATGCATCCTTCTCTTAGACAAACTCTTTCAGCCAAAACTATATGGTGATCATTGCCTCTCACATTTACCCGATCGTGGCAATGCATCCATAATGTGTCCCACATTTTTGGGGGAACACGAACCTCTGTAAGCTGGGCTATAGCATCTGAGGAATTAATATTATTGGATAAGGAAAAACAGGGAACCTGGGCTACCTCTATTGTAAATATGTTTTTGTATATGGCTTTCCTCGTCATATATATAGGGATCTTGCCCACACTGATGCCACTACTGCCGATAGTGGTGCCCAATGGCCACAACCTCGGCTGCTGCGCCAGCCCCTCTGACTGCCTGTGACTGCCCTTCTGGATCTCAGACATGGATCCCCCTCCAAGGGATCCTGCCCACACTGGCACTACCGCCATTAGCGGTGCCCAGTGGCTGCAACCTCGGCCACTGCGATGGCCCCTCTGACTGCCTGTGACCCTCTTCCTGGATCTTGGACATGGATCCCCCTCCAAGGGATCCTGCCCACACTGATAGCACTACTGCTGTTAGTGGTGCCCAACAGCCACAACCTCAGCTGCTGTTCTGACCCCTCCAACTGCCTGTGACCACCCTTCTGGATCTCGGACATGCATCCCCCTCCAAGGGATCCTGCCCACAGAGATGGCACTACTGCCATTAGCAGCACCCAGTGGCCACAACCTTGGCCACAGTGCCAGCCCCTCTGACTGCCTGTGACTGCCCTTCTGGATCTCAGACATGGATCCCCCTCCAAGGGATCCTGCCCACACTGGCACTACCGCCATTAGCGGTGCCCAGTGGCTGCAACCTCGGCCACTGCGATGGCCCCTCTGACTGCCTGTGACCCTCTTCCTGGATCTTGGACATGGATCCCCCTTCAAGGGATCCTGCCCACACTGATAGCACTACCGCTGTTAGTGGTGCCCAACAGCCACAACCTCAGCTGCTGTTCTGGCCCCTCCAACTGCCTGTGACCACCCTTCTGGATCTCGGACATGCATCCCCCTCCAAGGGATCCTGCCCACAGAGATGGCACTACTGCCATTAGCAGCACCCAGTGGCCACAACCTTGGCCACAGTGCCAGCCCCTCTGACTGCCTGTGACTGTCCTCCTGGATCTCAGACATGGATCACCCTCCAAGGGATCCTGCCTACATCGAATGCACTACCACCGTTAGCGGCGCCCAATGGCCGCAACCTCAGCCACTGAGCTGGCCCCTCCGACTGCCTGTGACTGCCCTCCTGGATCTCAGATGCAGATCCTGCTCCAAGGTATGAGCGCTTAACATCCCTGGAACCTGAAGCTGTGCCGCTCAAACCTGATTGGTGCGGTGTTGCTGCTAGTGGCCCGTGATTGGACCAGACGGCTTTAGGCAGTACGGCCATTGGAGCGCTTTTCATTTTTGACTATCTAGCTCTCCTAGCTATTTTGTACTCTGTATTTTCTCCACCCCTTCCCCTCCTAGGCCACCATTAAATACACTCTCACCCCTCCCACACTAGGAATCTTTCTCTCATTGGGTCAGTCCTTTCAGCTTTAACCACTCCCTCTTTTAAGCAGCTCTCACTTTCTGCTGCTAGTATAGCCCAAAACAGTGACTACCCTAAGCTATCTTGTGATTTCTCCCAGAAACTAATCATGTCCTGTCTAAACCTACATATTAAGTTGCTGGTAGTGGTGGTGGTTATTGTGCTGCACTGACCCTTTTCACCTGGGTCCACCTCGTATCAATCTCTCCATCAGCAAGCACCTCCCTATGACATGCACTACACACTACATATGACCATGGATACGCATAACATTGATACCTCGGCCCACTGCACCCCAATGTGGCACATTGGTTACCTTCTTAAACTTAAAGCATTCAGCCCCCTGGTGTACCCTCTACAAATGATAGTAACCTACAACCTAGCTGGACAACCACAGTGCCGTGGCATCAAGAGGCAAAGAAGACTAACAAACAATATAATCTGCAGAATGCTCAAAACATATCTCCTGAGAATTCTCCTTATGCTGCTTCTGCTCTCAGGAAATATTCACCCCAATCCAGGACCAGCTGGCCCATCAGTGCATCCCTCGAAAAGGAGGGAAGGGTCCCTTACCCTTGCATCCATCAATGCCTGTAGCCTCCTCAGCAAGCTTGATAACCTCCACACATGGTTAGAACAATACAAGCCTGACATCCTCTCTGTTGTCAAAACATGGCTAAACCCTATGATTCCAGACACTGCAGTTTCAATCCCTGGCTATTTCATCTTCAGACAGGACAGGATTGCAAAACAAGGTGGGGGCTGCGCTATCTATCTAAGGGATAACTACATGGGACACGTCATTCCCTTCCCTAACCAAGACTCCACATCTCAGATTCTCGCCATTAAAGTTCTACTTGGGGCCCACAATAAGGAACTTGCTGTAGTCTCTGTTTACCTACCCCCTAAGGACCAAGTAGTTGGCTTCAATAGCATCATGGAATACCTAAGACATCTGCACCACAACTCAGAGACAATTATTTTGGGCGATTTTAACATAAACTGGCTTTCACCTGAGGCCTGTGTTTATAAGGATGCTATCACAGCACGGTACCTCACACAGCATGTCCTTACCACCACCAGGTGCAACTATAGGACTGGGACTTTCACCCTTCTTGATTTGATTCTGTCAAACCGCCCTGAACGAATCTCTCAGGTTTCAGTGCTCTCTGACACAATAAGTGACCACTCACCTGTCATCTGTTCCTGGGCTAACAAACTCAACAAGCTCCCTCCTAAGCTAATCCACACCAGGGTACTTAAACAGGGGTGCCTCCAGCTGCTAAATTCCCATCTATGCAGCCTGGACTGGACACCAATTGAAACAATCAATGATACTAACGAAGCATTGGACTTGTTTGCCAACCACGTTACTATGGCCTACGATATCTATGCGCCCCTGAAAAAGATTAAGGTCAAAAGTAGGTCAAACCCATGGATAACCACTGAGCTTGTGGCATGGCTAAAACACAGGGACCACCTCTGGTACTGTGCTTGAGCAACACCTACGCAAGGGAACATACAAAAATATAAAGCTGCCAGAAATGACTGCACTCGAGTGATACGGAATGCTAAAAGCAAATATTACAAGGAGTCACTAATCAACTCATGTGGTAACGGGAAAAACTTCTGGAATAACCTGAAAGAACTCACAGACAAGGATCCAAAGGCACCACCCACTATGCTCAACATCGATGGAACACCAGCGCTTGTCCTTGGCACTATTTCCAATACCTTCAACAATGCATTCTCCAGCATGGGCAGTGTCTTTCCACCAAACTTCTTTGATGCCCTTACATCCACTACACCCTATGTCACCACCCTGCATGTACACACAACTCCGCAGTTCTTCTTCAAAGAGATACCAACACTTGTAGCCAGAACCTATATCTGCAAGGTCATCCACAAAACAGGGTACAGTCGTGACTCCCTTGAACTGAAGCTGATCTCGCTTGTTCTAGAAGAAATCCTTGAACCCCTGATGAAGATCTTCAACCTCTCCCTAAGACTGGGGCAATTCCCTTCACTTTGGAAATTGGCCACTATCACACCTGTACATAAAAGCAGAGATAGGGCCCTACACACCAACTACAGGCCCATCTCACTCCTCTCCCCTTCCCATCTAAAGCCCTGTAACAAATTGCCTCGGACCAATTAGTTGAATTCCTAGATAAGTATGAAGTCCAATGCCCAGAACAACATGGCTTCAGAAAAGGGCATAGTACCACCACAGCACTGTTGGAATTTACAAGTTTCATCCATGCCACATTTGACCAAGGGAACTGTGGGCGGCAGTATTTATTGACCTAATGAAGGCATTTGACACTGTAAATTACCCACTCCTACTCAGACAACTGCCTACTATCAGGCTCTCCAATGAGGCACTGCTATGGTTTGCTAGCTACCTCAGGGGCAGGGTCCAACATGTTACGATTGCCTGTGTCACCTCTGATGAAAAGCCAGTCCTCTCTGGAGTCCCACAGGGGTCTATACTGGGACCCTTACTCTTTTCCCTTTTTCTGAACAGCCTCCCTAGCGTCTGCCACCAAAAAATACTACTCTGTACGGATGATGCAGTCCTGTTCACTAGCCACCATGATGCCAAACTCCTGGAAAATCAGTTGCAGCTTGACTTCAAGTGTGTTGAAAAATGGTTCAGCACACATAAACTCGTCCTGAACAATAGCAAATCTAAAGTCATGACATTCTGTAATGCACGGAGCAAGTACAAATCTCTGTCCCTCACCATCAAGAACCACTTGAGGACTTCACTCGAACATGTCCCTGAGTTCAAGTACCTTGGTATCACACTGGACAGTTCCCTCTCCTATGCTCAGCACATAGACAATGTAGCAAAGACCACCAACATACGAATTGGCGTGCTCCATAAGCACAAGCACTGTATGACTGTAGATGCCCTTAGATTGGCTATCTACAGCTCCTTCACTTCCATCGTTGATTACGGTCATGCCATCTACAGCTCTGCTCTTACAACTGCCATCCACAGGATGTCAGTATTGCTCAACAAATCCTGCAGGCTACTAATGGGCACTGCCCGCCTAGCACACACCTGTAACCTGTACACCCAGGCTGGTTGGCTTCCTCTCCACAGTCGAATACAATACCAGACCTCCCTGTTAACCAAAAAGGTTCTCCTCTGGCTCATGCCCCCAGTTGTTAAAAAGCTCCTTACTACCCATAACAGTACCCAGCATACACGTAGTGCCCAACATCAAACCTGCCAGGTTCCCAGGTGCCAGACAACAATGGGCCAGCGGGCATTCATGCACAGGGCTCTTCAGTGGTACAACACCCTCAACACAAAGAAGCACTTTCTTTTGCTACGCTTGGACCCTTTAAAGGAATCTCTAACTCTACCTCACCTCAACCGTGCAATGTGACTGCTTCTCCTAAAAGGACTCCCTCTCCATCTACCTGGTCATTTCTGACCTGTGACCTGTAACCTCTCACAGCTAACCACAATAGTGGCACCTGCTCATCCTACTTCACCCTTGCCATTCCCCCCACCTTTCACACCCCTCCCTCCACTACTACACTCCTGCCCTTCCCCCCTACCTTTTACACCCCCTTCCTCCACTACTGCACTTCACAGACATCTGCCCTTCATCTCTGACTTTACTTTTATTTATTTGTTTATTTAAGCATTTTACCAGGAAAGGCATACTGAGCAGAATACTGCTCGATTTCAGATGCATCCTGGGGGAAGGGGGAACATAGGTAGACTGTTGAAAACAGTATAGACAAGTGAATACATAGTGGGAGAACACTAACATTTGGTTCTGATTACAAGTCAGTAGTAGATTGAGAGTCAATTGGTAAGCACAGTTAATACAGCATGAGGTAGACAGTCGAAGACAGTATGGACAAGTGAATACATAATGGAAGATCACTAACATTTGGTTCTGATTCCACGTACGTAGTGGAGTGAGAGAGTCAGTTGGTAACCACAGTTAAATACAGCATGAGTACAATAAATTCAAAGTGCAAGGTGCAGGCCACTAGCAAAATTTGAACCATATGAGAGACAGTATAAGGTGAAAGAACAATAGTTAGGCACCAATTAATTGCAATTTTCTAAGTGCAGGCATACCCTGAGAGTTTACTAGTGATTGGGAAACGCCTAGACACAAGCACAGGTAGGGACGAAATGAGCCTGGAGCATGGAGTTTAGGTGCGAAAGGGAGGTGAAGCAACGAACGTTAGCTGGCAGGGAGTTCCACAGCATGGGAATGCGGTAGCTGAAACCTGACTGACCAGTGGTAGCAGACCAGTAAGGGACAGCTAGGGACCTAGAGTCTGAGTTTCTGAGTGTGTATGCGTGTGTGCTGGAGTTTAAGACATCGGAGAGGTAGGAGGGGAGACGCGGTGACCAATACTTGGCCGGATCTTTGCGCAGTGGGTTAGCCTGCGATTGTCAAGAGAGGTGAGGTTCATTGCTTGATATAGGGCACAGTGGTGTGTGGAGTAGGAGCTGTTCAGGGCAAAACGTCAGAAAGAGTGGAAGAGAGGGTCCAGCCTGGCTAATGTGGTCTTGGGGCCGGCGCCGTAGACTATGTCCCCGTAGTCGAGGACAGGGAGGATCATTTTTTTCACAGTGTCCTTCCTGGCTGGAAGGGGGATGCTGTCACGATTCTGGTAAAGTGCACCAAGCCTAGGGTGCAGCTTCTTGAGTAAAGAGTCAATATGTGTGAAAAAGTTGAGGTGCTGGTCAAGCCAGACACCGAGGTATCTGAAGGTGGTATTTACACTACTTCTAACCACCCCTCACTCCGACAGAAGCCCCTCAGCCTGCCTACTTCTTCCATACCCCCTCCTACCCTGCTCACACCAACTGTCCTTTCTGTATAATTTTTACTTTGAGATTTCATTTAAGCTGGCCTTTGAACTCTCCCTACACTTATGACTTTAATCCTAAAATGTGTTAAGACTGTAAACCATCATCAACCTTTGTGTGTATGTTACCCTCCATCCTCTGACGTGGAACCTTTGTAAATGTACAGTTCTTGCTCAAAGGTGTTTGTAATCCTAGAGTTTAATAAAAATAAATCTCATATCTTGTGGGGTAAGTTTCCATCCCTTCAGTTTTTTTTAAAACTTCCTTTAGATAGCGGGACTCCCCAAACAGGGGGATTCTACAAGGACCCCAAATTTGAGTCTCCCATTTCTGTAAAAAACGGGGCACACTGATCTCTAAAAAATTGTACCCACTCTAATTTTTTACCCAGTAACAGGGGGAAAAAGGTTTGAATACACATATACAGAAAGTAAATCACTGGATGGAGCATATCTAACCCACCCTCCTAAATAGATCTATATATTATAACCTTTTGACCGGGTTTAACCTACTTCCCCACAGTAACCGGAATGCAATGTTATAAATCTTTGTCTCTAATTTGACAGGTAATGGAAAGATGCTGCTAACTGTCAAAAACAAGGGAATAATAAAAGTCTTGACCATAGATATTCTTTTCTTTCTTGACATGGGGAAAGATTTTCACCTATTTATCTTTTCTTCGGCCTTAATAATACATGCCTCCCAATTTGTCAATGCTGGATCTGTTGTACCAAAAGTGATACGTAATATTTTTATAGAAGACTCAGATATCGAAATACTTGCTATGGGTCCTTCAACCGTGTCCCCTAACCCATTTATCATAATTCCTCCACTTTTTTGTTTATTAATCTGAGAGCCTGAAACCTGTGAGAATGCCACTACTATTTCTAACGCCTTTTCCCCAGACTCCCTGTTTGCCACCATGACGGTGACATCATCCCCGTATGCAATTGCCACGGGAAAATTCTGCTGATTTTGCCCTGAAATATGGGATATTTCTCCCTCATACTATAGTCTTCCAAGTAAAGGGTCGATGACAAACACATATAATAGGGGGTTCAAGGGACACCCCTGTCTTACTCCTCTTAAAATTCTAATGTGCCGCCCTGTTCTGCCATTCACAACCAGGTTAGTGGATGCGTGTTCATACAATATTTGCACCCACTTCAAAAATATCTCTGGCAGTCCGTACCATTTTAATTCGGCAAACAGATAATCATGAGGGACCGCATCAAAGGCTTGGGACTGATCTAACATGAGAAGGAACCCAGAGGTTCCCTGGTGACAAAACATTTCTCTGAATAACTTCAGATTATCTGTCATTGTAGGTTGGGGAATGACACACGTCTGTGCCCCTGAAATGACATAATGTGCAATTTTAGCTAGTCTAACACATATTATTTTACACAATAATTTCCAATTCACATTTACCAAACTAATAGGTCTCCAATTTGTGATCCGAGCCTTGTCTCCTTTTTTATTTAAAAATATAAGGAGACTGTCAGATAAAGCCTGTGGGAAAGGAACTTCCCCTGCCAAAATGTCATTAAACACTACTAACAGGTAGTCACCTAAGAGTTCCATCGTTTTCTTATAAAACTCCCCTGCTAGGCCATTGGGCACAGGGGCCGCCCCCATTTTTGCTGCCGAAATTGCCATCTGCAATTCCACCTTAGTTATTGGTGTTGTTAACAATTTTTCCTCACTACTGGGTATCCTTGGAATCTCTAAGTGCTGTAATAAACTCCTTAAGGAGTCAGGGCAAGGTTCTGACCTTCCAAACAAATTCCGGATATGATCATCCACTATTTTTTCAATCTCTGTTCCTATTCTGGTGAGATGTCCTGCCTCCGTCTACAGTTCAGACATAAATCTTGTCTCTGTCCTATGGTTGCAACTATCATAGGGATTTACTTGTTTTGCTTTCCCCTGAGTCCCAAACTTTTGTTCAAAGAACAGGGGCTGTGCCCTATCATATTGAAATTTCTTCATTTCAGACTTAACCAACCGTATGTGATTCGAAAGATCTTCCCCTGTTTCTACCGCTTGGGATAACATTATTTGTAAAGTGTTTCAGAGTTTAAGGTAATTCGGGTGTCTAGTGGTGAAAGCTTGTTTTGCTCTTTTACTGCAATACATACGAATATCATGTTTTGTATCTTGCCACCACATCAGGGAATTCTCATATAATTCAAATACTGAGAGACGAGCCCTTATTTCCTCCTGCAGCCCAGTCAGAAAATTGGGTTCCTCTAAGGAAGAGACATTAAACCTCCAGACCATATTCGACTGGGGTTTGTTACTGGGGTCACCAAGGTCGACTATGAGTAATTCATGATCTGTGGTTTCCGTGGGGATTTCCCTAAATGCCCTGACAGGCAACCAATGGGATACAAAAAAGAAATCTATTCTTGTGGATAATCTGCCCTTAAAAAAAGTGTATGCGGGGAAGTTTCCCCGGTGTCCTGGCCAAATTTCCCCCATTCACTAAAAATACCATCAACAGCTTAATCTGGTTCAAGGTCAGTTGGCATTCATCTGTATCCCCCTTCCCCAGGTCGTGCCTGAAAATTGGCAGAATTTGTCTAGTGCACGTACCCAATCAACAAAACTAAATAAAATAAATAAATAAATATAAACAGAAGTAGGTTAGTCATCAATACAGAACTTTGTGCAGCAGCCCCATGTTAAAGGTAGCAAAGAGTAAAGAAATATCTAAGTGGTATAAACCACCTCATGAATCGGAGCAGCCAGCATGCAGATCCCTTTCCAAAATAATTTTCACCAATATTCTCTGCCAATTTCACCTTGAGGATAGTTAGCATAAAAAGGACACATTACAGCTGGAAAATGTAAATTTCCCATCCATACATACATAGAGAGGATCATTGTCCCATATCTGCCTGAGCAATGGCATCAGTCAATGTACAGGAGGTTGGCAAAATAATTTCAAACAGCTGCAAGTTCTTCTTCCTCAGCATCCTCCTCCACATAAGCCTTTTCTGTGGTTGTAAATCCCTTTTCAGTTTTCCCTAACCACTGTCCCACATTCTTGGGATCCTTGAATTGCCATGATTTGCCGTCATAAGTAATCCAGAGTCGAGATGGCAATAAAAACAAATGAACCACTCCTAATGCCTGAAGCCTCTGTCGAACTCCAACAAATCTCTTGTATAGGGCTTGGGTCTGAAACGAGAGATCTGGGAAGAACTTCACATCAAACTCATTAATAGAAAGTGGGTAGGCCACCCACGCTGCTGCTGTTAAGATGTCCCGTACTTCCACTCTGGAAGTCCGCAGTAAGACAGTGCAGGGTAGATTTGTGTTGGTGGGCTGCACTCTCAGATTCACTCTGTAGTGATCCCCACTCAAAATCCTCAGCACAGGAAATTATGCTTATATCCAATCCTTCAGAAAGGTCAGTAAGATTAACCCCTCTGCGCCTTCTTGCACTCCTACCAGCCTGATGTTTCCCACCTGAGTCTCATTCTCTAAGGCCTCAAGTCTTTGGCAGAGCTGTAAATTCTCTTGGGTGAGAGTGGAAACTGCTGTCTGTGTGGTCATTGAACACTTGTCACTCTCTGCAACAACGCTGGACAGTTCAGTAAGTGCTGCATCGTATTTCTCTAGTCTGGCTAAGGTTTTCTCCATTTTGGCATCCATAGACTGCATCTTAGCCAAGATCTGTTGCCAGGGGGGGGATTTGATGAGGTTTCTGATGCATTTTCCACCTCTGAGCTTGTGGTGTCACTGGCCTTCCCTGTTTTAGCTATAGCAGATTTAGAAGCCGCTGGCGTCTGTTTGTTTTGTTTACCCATGGCAAATTTTAGTTCATTTGATAGCTGGTAACCTCATGAAGATGGTTCTAAGAATAGTTGGTAGGTTAGATTTGCTGAACTAGTATAATTTGATTAAATTACCAGAGCTGAAGTGCAGGTCTGTTAAGAAAGGCTTCCTGCCTGAAATTTGCACTCTAGGCCGCCCCAATATCATCACTTCTTTGGTGGTTGAAAGCACCCAGCTTTCTCTTGTGCTTCACAACACACCCAGTGCATCAGTATTTCATGCTATACCTCCCATTTCAGGCATTATTGATTAATTAGAATGTTGAGTACAAAATACTAATACTAAGCACAGAATCTTGTATTCTGTTTGGTTTAGTAGCGGTCTCTAGCTAGCTAATAATGGATTACTAGTGTAAACAGAAAGTGGGGGCATTTCTAAGTGTGCAGCGCTGCAACTGTTTTTAAAATAAAAGATGGCTTTTTAGCTTTATTTATTCATTTTATTTATTGAATTTTGTGTTGACTGAGTTAGCTCACTGAGACAGGTACTCCTTTTTCAGGAGCAACCCAGAATTAGTTACATTCAATAAAAGAGAAGGAGCACTTACACAAGTATAAACAGTACAGCCACAGTAATAAGCAATGCAGCATAAACATGATAGTAATATGTTACATACATATAATTATATATATACACACATATACACACACACAAATATCTGTAATAGATAACCCAGTCTTAGGTGTGTGGTCGTGCTCTGATATACACACTCCTTGGTGTGCGTCAACCACCCAAGGTGTGCGTATATCAGAGCGTGACTACCACCGGAGAGTGGGTTATCTATCTTATAAAATGGCAAAATTGTTTTTTAAGGGGGTAAAAGTATAGGTGTGCGGTCGCGATCTGATATACGCATGGTCATATGATGGGATCCAACAAATCAGCAGACATAATTTTTCCTACTCATTTTATAAATATATACACACATACATATATATATATATATATATGTGTGTGTGTGTGTGTGTATATATACATATACATATATATATATACACACACACACATATATATGTATGTATGTGTATATATATATATATATATATATATATATATATATAGTTCAACAGTAGTAACAGGGAAATGCAACATCATCAAGGTAGTAACTGATTCCACACATATAATACTGCAGTGCAAGAGAGGGATCATTTGAGACCACCTAGAAGAAGCAGTATAGTCAATTTTCGTGTAAGACACTGATTAAGTGTAGAAGGGAAGAGAGCTGTCATGAAATACTCAGCAGGTACTGGTACACACATTCTTAGAGGGAGACCACTCTTTAAAAAAAATTTGAAAAACCATAGCATGTGGCTCTCTTGGATAGTGAAGGGGAGTTTGTTCCAGAGCTGAGAGGCTTTGTGTGAAAATGACCACTGACCAGCAGCTGTCAGGGCTCTGGGAACTTCCAGAAGAGGTTGAGTGAAAGAATGGAAAAGTCTCCTGTGGGATCTCTGTACCACTATACTGCTGAGATTGGGGAAGTAGTCATTCAGAATTTTACATGTGAGAAAAAGTGATAGATTGCTGAGTCTCTCTTCTGAGGGGGGACAATTAAGAGAGACAAGGACAGTGCAGTGGTGCTCCCTATTTTGTGCGCATGCTACAAACCTGCCTATCCTGTAGTGGAGTACTTTGAGCTTGGTAAACTTAGTTTCCATACATGAAGTAAGTATGTAAGCTTCATAAGAGGAGGGACCTGTGAGGACAGTAGTCTCTATGCCAAGGACAGACTTGAGTGAGGAGGGAAAGTGTTGAAACAGAGGATGGAGGAGTACATAGAGGAAATAGGGAATTTAAACCAGGAGCAGGGGGTGACAATTGGGCAAGAGACATGCAGAGACCACAGGTTGGGAAACCATATGAGCTTACCCCCATAACAGTGACAAAGGACACATGGCAAGTACTATTGGTGATGCTAGTAAAGGAGGGCAGGATGGGGGGGGAGGGTGGAAGGTGGCTACCCTTAATGCTAGGAGCCTTGGGAGGAAAACTGCAGAGTTACAGGTGCTCATGGCAGAGGGAGAGGTGGACATTGCAGCCATCACAGAAACATGGGCCACCCAATTCAATGACTGGGACCTGTCTGTACCAGGGTACAGGTTATTTCGTAGGGACAGGGTGATTGGGAAAGGAGGCGGTATGGCATTATATGTGAAGGAAGGACTAAAGTGTGTAAGGGAGGAAGGGGAGGAGGGTAGTACGGAGTCAATTTGGATGCAAATCCAGGATTCCAAGAATAGGATTCTTAGAATGGGAGTGGTGTATAGGCCGACATCTAAGACTGAGGAGTTAGACAGGGAACTAGCGGGACAGATCAGGAGGACCTGCGAGAAGGGTAGTGTGGTGATTGTGGGGGATTTCAACATGCCAGGAGTGGACTGGAGTACCCCAACAACCAGGAACAGAAGGAAGCAGGCACTGCTGGATGCCTTCCAGGACAGCTTCCTGCTGCAAATGGTCAGTGAACCAACCAGGTTAGGGAATACCCTTAACCTTGTGCCGGAAAATGGGGACTTTGTGAGAGAACTTACAGTGGAGGAACCGCTGTCAGGGAGTGACCTTCACCCAGTATGGCTCACATTGGATATGGGCAAGGAAGGAGTGGAATCTGGCACAAGAGTGCTGGACTTCAGGAGGGCCGACTTTGGGAGGATGGGGGAAGTGGTTAAAGGATACCTGGCCAGAATTCAATCTAGTATGGACACTAACCAGAGGTGGGAGCTCATAAAGCTGGGGATAGTGGAGGCAACCAAAACCTGCTGCAAGGCCCAGAGCAAGAAGGCTAGGGCTAAGAAACCGAGCTGGTTGAGCAAGGAGGTCATGGAAAAGGTAAGGAGGAAAAGAGATGCCTTTAGGAAGTACAAGAAAACAGGGAGAGGGAGGACAGGGAGGAGTACTTGACAGAATTGAAGGAGGTGACAAGGGCAGTAAGGGGAGCCAAGGCATCTACGGAACTCAGGCTGGCACAAGGCATTAAGAAGGGGAGAAGGACTTCTTTAGTACATCAGGAGAAAAGGAGCTGTAAGGACCACATAGTAAGGATTGGGAAGGAGGGTTGGGTGGAAGCAGGGTGCGATAAGGCAGAAGCACTAAATGAGTACTTCTGCTCAGTATTTACTAAAGAGAAGAGGGGGGTGACACCCAAGGGGGAGAAATGGCAGAAACAGGGGGAAGGGGTGACAGATGGGGAAATCATGGAAGGCAGAGTTCGGGAGGGTTTGAAGGCACTGAGGGTGGATAAGGCGCCAGGCCCAGATGGCATCCACCCCAGGGTACTGAAGGAGCTGGTAGAGGTCCTTGCAGGACCTTTGGCCGACCTATTTCATGCCTCACTACATTTGGGGTGTGTACCTCAGGACTGGAGGATGACTTATGTGGTGCTCCTCCACAAGAGTGGCCACAAAGATGAACCGGAAAACTACAGACCAGTGAGCCTCACATCCATCGTGCATAAGCTAATGGAGACTATCCTGAAGGAGAGGCTGGTGGCCTTCCTAGAGGCCAAAGGACTACAGGACAGCAGACAGCATGGCTTCATACAGGGTAGATCCTGCCAAACCAACCTGGTGGAGTTCTATGACTGGGTAACTAGGCAACTGGACTGGGGCCATGCAGTGGATGTCCTGTATCTGGACTTCAGTAAGGCATTCGACTCAGTGCCACACGAAAGGCTGGGAAGTAAGTTAGTAGGCACAGAGGCAGGTGAAAAGCTGGTGAGATGGGTAGGGATCTGGCTTCAGGGAAGGTGGTGGGTGGGGAGCTCTCACACCCAAGGGTAGTGACAAGCAGTGTTCCACAGGGCTCGGTGTTGGGACCAGTGATGTTTGGGATATTCATTGCAGACATATCATTGGACATCAAGAGCAAGATCAGTCTGTTTGCTGATGATACCAAAGTAGGAGCAGTGGTGGATGACCTAGGGGGATGGCAGGGGTTGCAGGATGATCTGGCAAAGTTTGAAACCTGGTCAGACACCTGGCAACTGGGGTTTAATGCCAAAAAGTGCAAGGTGCTGCATTTTGGGATGAAGAACCCAAGGAGGAGTTACCAGCTGGGGGGAGTGCAGCTAGCGCAGACAGAGGAGAGAGAAGGATCTGGGGTGCTCATTACAGGGTCAATGAACAACTCGGCACAATGTAGGAAGGCAGCTGAAGGCCAACAAAATGCTGGGTTGTACTGCAAGGGGTATATCCTCGAGGAGGAGGAGGTGATTCTGCCACAGTATAGGTCATTAGTTAGAATGTACCTGGAGTACTGCGTGCAGTACTGGCGCCCATATCTGAAGAGGGACATTAAGTTACTGGAGGGGGTGCAGCGCAGGGCGACAAAGATGATCAAGGGGCTGGGGGACTTATCATACGAGAAGAGGCTGAGTGAATTGAACATGTACTCACTGGAGGAGAGGAGGGACGGGGGGACATGATTGAAAGTTTTAGTACATGAAAGGAATAAACAAGACAGGTACAGAGGGGCTGTTCAAAGTAAGGGAGGGAAGGGACACCAGGGGTCATGACATGGGACTGGAGGGAGGAAGGTTCAGGAGGAAGATGAGGAGACACTTTTTTACAGCGAGGGTGATGGCTGGGTGGAATGCGTTACCTGCAGAAGTGGCATCCAGTAGAATGGTGGACTGCTTCAAAAGGGGATGGGACAGGACAAGGGGGAGGGTCAATGAAGGGGAAGGGTGGAAGGGAGGGGCAGCTGCAGAATAAGGGATGCTAGCTGCACATTCGAGCAGACTTGATAGACCTCTAGGCCTTTATCTGCTGGCAAATTTCGTATGTTCGTATGTTCATATAAAGGAGCTTCAGGAGCAGTATAGTGTTGGCTACGGATAGGCGGACTTCTATTTAAAACCCTTGATAGTATACAGTAAATTCATTATGTATGCATATGTTTATTTATTGATTGATTTCAAACATTTCACCAGGAAAGACTAACTGAGCTGCTAACAGCTCATTTCCAGAGGTATCCTGGGGGTAGGGGATGTGAAAAATCATACTGTATACAGTAAATACAATATATCAAGGAGCATAATCAAAAACTGAAGACAAATCAGAATATGTTATGTACAGGGAAACACATTGCCAGGGTAAAACTAAGAATGGCAATAAGGCCCTCCATATTGGGCATTACTGGTCAGGGGGCTTATCTGGCTGGTAAAGCCCTCTACGTCAAGCCTTATTGCTTAAGTAAGAGATACAAAGAAGGGTAAGAACAGGAAGGTTATCTAATTAGGGTAGTTAAATGGGTAGTTACTGTCTGACATAGGCAGTTTACTAGATAGTTATGTTATGACCTTGGTAGTTGACCTGGGTTGTTGACATGGGTAGTTACTATCTGGCTTGGGTAATTGGCCGGATAATTACTATCTGAGCAGGGTACCTAGTGACTGGTTATCATTTGACCTGGGTAGTTGACTGGATAGTTACTATCTGACCTGGGTTTTTGACTGGATAATTAGTATCTGACCTGGGAAGCTGACCAGATTATTACTATCTGAATTTGGATCTTGACTGGATAATTACCACCTGACCTGTGTAGCTGGCTGGATTGTTACTATATGATCTGGGTTACTGATTGATTATTAGTATCTCACCTTGATAGATGACCAGGTAATTACTAGGGCTGTGCGAATACCTTTTCCAGAATATTCGGCCGAATATTTGGTATTCGGGTCCCAAGTATTCGGTATTCAGCTAGAAAAGTTGTTTTTTAAGGAAACTTTAAAAAAGCACTTCAGCAACACCATTAATCACCCAATGAACCTGGTATACCATATACACCTCAATGACACTTCAGCCACCAACATTGAGATCTCACTAATGCAACACAAGCTTCATGTGGCATACTCGATCCACCACAACACACACATAGCACTCTGAAAACAATATCAAGCATTGCATTGGGTCAGCACTAGAGGGTGTTCATGGTTATAGACATGGGGTAGAAGGTGCTTCAGCCATGGGCATAGGAATAGTGGTAGTGGTGGCTGCAGTAGTGGTGATAGCTGAAAGGGTGGCACTGGTGGTGGTGGGAAGCACACTGGCTGTGGATGTAGCAGCCATGATGGTAGCAGTGGGGACACTGGTGGTGGTGTCTGCTGCTTGCTGCACAAAGCATGTATGCTAATTCCCCCTACTACTGCACAACAGGATGTGACAGTGAACGTACAGATGGACAGGTGGTGACACTAGCAGTAGTAGTACTGCTAATGGTATTAGTGGTAGTAGTACTGTTACCAATGCTACAAGGACTAAAAGGCTTGCTTGGGGAGAACAATATTTGAGCCCATCGAATAAAGAGAGACACCTGTATATCATTGTCTATGTAGTCTGTCTCACCACCTTCTCTGGAATTGTATTATGTATCAATAATTTACAGTGGAGCAAGACAAGATGCAATTCAGTACTTTGCAGTAAATGACATGCCACAAAATATTGGATGACTGGAGGGCTTAATTGCCATTAAATTACACTGCTCCTTGCAGCATACTGCAGCATTTTACAGCAATTTTGCAAGATACTGCATTGCATACTGTCTGGCACCACAGTATGAACTATGTTCTATAATCTTAATGCAGTGTTTCATCCTTGGGTATGTTAGTTGTGGATTATTTTGTTGCAAGGGCTTCTCAGTCTCATTCATTTTAGCTTAACTTATTTATAGTGTGTGTTTCTTTAAGGGTTGTATATTCATAGCATGTTTTAAGTTCCCAACATGCACCCTGACAAAGACCAGGTTCTAGTCAAAGCACTAGGGCTCTATTGGCATCCTCCAGCCTTAGCACAAACAAATGTATTGGCGACTTTATGCTGCACTGCTCTTACCTGTATTTTGTTACTGTAACTCCCCCCCACTGAGTGCTTCCTTTGTTCTACATAGATTGTTTGGGGGGTTTGGCAGCCCAGGGACAACACTAGCAGTAATTGTGTGGATGTGCTGTATGTTTGTGGTCTATCATCCTGTCCCTCACCACTTGGGGCCAGCGGCACAGATGCTTTGCTGGGGCTGGACCAAGCATGTTTGCAAGATTGCTAAAGACATGATGGATCAGGTCACTAGTGGTTACTGTGTAAAACACAAACTATTACTACATAGTACCTGTGTGTGTGATGCTGTACTTAGTGCTTGTGGAACTACAGTAACACACCAACCTTTCCAGTTATACTGCACCACAAAAAAGTAGCAGTAAAGAAAAACACTGCTACTAAGAAGGGGAAGAAAAGGGCAACCTATTTAGTCAAACATGGAACCGAGCAGGGAACAGACAGATGACTTACAGTTAACTCAGTGAGACAAGCCTGCCTCACTAAGTGCAATGGTTTAATTAACAAAACAACAATAACAAAAACAATAACAAAAAAAATGCATGTGCACAACTGTGCACGTACACATGGCACAGACTTGCAGAGGGATATATTTCACAAGCACAGCTTAATTGTGTGCAGTGGGCTGTAGAAATGGGGAGGGGGAGTCAGCTGCCATATCAGCGTGGCTCAGTTGGTAGCACATCTGCCTCTGGACCAGAAGGTCGTGGGTTCTCGTCTCTCACTGGGATTGGACTTGCACCTAAAAATCGCTGGCATCTGAATGCAGTATTGGGGGGTGTTGTACTGCTGGGGTGTGCCATCCTTCGGATGAGACGTTAAACCAAGGTACCTTCTGCCCATCCTGGTGTTGTCCAGGTGGGTGTCCATGTGGAAGTAAAAGAACCCAGAGCACTCTTTGCAAAGAGCAGGGAACATTCCCTTTCCCATAAACTGGTTCATGCAATTATCCAAGCTGTGTGTGGGTGATGATGTGCGATATGGCCGCCACCACACATTCAGTCACATCACTACCAGTCTAGCATTGCTTGTAAAGTGTTTTGGGATACACTGTGTATGAAAAGCACTATATAAATGCTGATTCTTCTTCTTCTTCTCCTCATGTGTATGAGGATCTATTCCCCAGAACCAGAGGAGACTAACAATACTAATTCAGTAAGTCAAGCCTGACTGGCTTAGAACTGAAGAAGTTTATTTCAAAATCTGTGTGCACACAGCTGTGCACACGTGTGGCCCTGCCTCATGAAAAAATATATTAAGCATGCACATGCAGGGTGAAGCCTCACAAAATCAAATATTTTGCACATATTCAGTAAATTATAAGCAGTGACCTGCAGGAGGGGGAGTTAGCAGACACCCTCATCAGTCATGTAGGGAACCAAGCCTGGAACCAGACAACAGCATAAAAAAAAAAAAAAAAAAACCCACAAAATAAAATGTGCTTCACCCAAAAAAAATTACACTAGAGCTTTGTCAGACAGCAGCAGAGAAGGGGTTTTAGCAGACAGCCCTCCTAGTCCCTGGAACTGAGTACAGCAATAAGGATAAAATATCTGTCGGAAAGACAAACATAGCTTTTCTGACACTGATCAAAAAAACTATACTGTCCCAAAAAAGCCTGTGAAGCAAAAATCAGTTTCTTTTTTTAGCAAGTTTAAGGTCTCAAAAATGCTGCAGAGCAGCTCTCAGATCCACTGTCTCCTGTCTTCTACCAGCACAGAGTGAGAAAGTCACATGGTGTGCTTGCCTTTGAGCTCAAGAAACAGTTTTTGATTGGCCAACAGAGCTCTGCGAGACTTGGAAATCTCACTGAATAGTAGTTCCCAATTAGTGGCTGAATAGTGAACTATTCAGAAAATGCATCTGAATATTCGGGAAGCCTACTATTCGTGGTATTTGGAAAATACTATTTGGCCCATGCACAGCCCTTGTAATTACTGCCTGAGCTGGGTACTTGACTGGACAGTTACTATGTAACCTGGATACCATAGCAACAACAACGAAAAAACAGCACACCAGGGTTCACAAAATGTGCACACTTTATTAAGTGTAAATTGGTGCAAAAGGAGCTTTCCTGAAGAAGACGCTGCCTGCATCAAAAATATCCGGGGAGTTATCTGTTTCAGTGGCGAGTGTGTTCATTTGCAATTTGCATTTAATAAATTTTGCACATTTTGTGAGCCCTGGTGTGCTAGGACTCTTTATGTTGCTGTAGCTCCTAGTTGTGCCTGCACCTGCTATAATGTTCTGTGCTGGAGTTGCCTGCAGTATCCATATCTGACCTGGGAAGTTGACTGGAGGATTGCTATCCTGCCTGGGTAGTTTACAGGGTAACTTCTATCTGAATAATTACTATCTGACCTGAGTAGTTTACTAGATTGGTACTTTTTGACCTGGGTAGTTTATTAATAGTTACTATCTGACCTAGGTTGTGGACTGGATCATTACTATCTGACCTGGGTAGTTTAACTGGATAATAGCTTTCTTCCTTGAGTACTGTAATTGACTGTATAATTATTATCTAACATGGGATGTTGATTGTATAGTTTCTGTCTGACACAGGAGGTTGACTAGATAGTTATTATCTGACTTGCACAGTTGACTTTGATAGCTATTATCTGACCTGGGTAACTTGATAATTAGTATCTGTACAGAGTAGTTGACCGGATAGTTAATATCTGACCTGGGTTTTTGACCTGGGTAGTTGACTGGATAGTTCCTCTCTGACCTGGGTTGGTGACTATATAGTTAAAATCTGCCCTTGGTAATTGTCTGGATGTTACTATCTGACCTGGGTAGTTGACTTGATAGTTACTATCTGAACAGGGTAGTTGATTGAATAGTCCTTCTCTGACCTGCATAGGTCACCTGGCAGTTAAAATCTGACCTTGGTAGTTGACCGGATTATTACTATCATACCTGGGTTCTTGACTTGATAATTAGTCCAACAACTGGAATCCATCAATGGTGTTGGAAAGTTGATTGGATAATTACTATCTGACCAGGTTAGATGACAGAATAATTACTATCTGACCTTGATAATTGACTGGATTTCTACTAGCTGACATGGGTAGTTGGCTGGATAATTACTATAGTCCCAAAATGCAGCTTGTCTGATTCTTCCAGGTGCTAGCTCCCAGCAGAGATCACACAGCATGCAGTGGCACTGCGCAATTAACATAACAAAATATGTTTTTGTTTTTATTTCTGTCTCCTAATTCATTGTGGCAGCATCTGTGCCAGCTGGCAGAACTGGACAAGCTGCTTAATGGAACTGTATCTAAGCTGTTTAGTTGTCTGAATAAGCACTGTCTGACCTGGGTTCTTCACTCAGTATTTATTATCTGACCTAGGTAGTTGACTGTATAATCTCTAACATCTCTCTTTAACATGTTTAGTTGATTAGATTAGTTGACTAGATGATTACTATCTGGTCTAAAGTAATGTATCTAAAGAGTGAATAGCTGATTGGATTTTTATGTTGGCTTGCTTGCATGTGCAAGCAACATCTTGTGGTAGTCCACCCATTTCAGAGGTGTGTCAGTGTTGTGGCGAATGCAGGGGAAGCCTTAGTGGGTGCGTCCCTCAGTTGCCAATCATACAGCATGCTGGCTATGACAGCAGCTTCAAAGAGAGCCAAGGAGGTGAAATGAATCTGCCACTGCAATCATGGACAGTTTTGACATTGCAGCGACACCTCCCTTGCAACCTCGTCGGCTCCTGCTGCTCGCTGAGCACTCTGTCTCCAGCCCTTGCTCTACAAGAACAACTTGTTTGTTCACTATACCTTTCCTGGTGAAACATTTCAATACATAAATCAGCACCTGCGCACCTTTCCACATTGGCAGCTCCTGCCACCTGCCACACATTCTCCAGAAAGCCGACATCAGGGTGCCCAATCCCCAAGTCGGCATGTATTCCCCCCCCCACATTGTGGTACACTGGGAGCCCACCCCAGTGTGCCCAGATAATTTTTTTATATACTTATTTTTCTGACATCAGGATGCCCACTCCCAGTATCGGGTGCTCCACACTCCCCCACGCTGACTGTCTTTGCCGATGGGGGTGCCCAGTCCCCGTCAACATCATGTCCCCCCAAAACCCATATGGCACACTGGGAGCCCACCCCAGTGTGCCCAAAAGTTTTTTTGTTTTTTTTTAACCTATAAATTAAGAAAACCATACTCCGGCATTTTTTTTTAATCTGCAAAACAGAAAACGGTCCCTCATAGTCTCCCCACTGCCCTGACCCCATCCCCACTGTCCCACAGAGCACCCACCTCCCCGCTCCCCATTACCCCATACTTACCTTCAGAGGTTTAGAGCAGTAATATTCTATGGAGCGGGACACGTCTGCACTCTTCAAAGCCGTCTGGAAAACTGAAGACTCAAAGGTAAGCGTGCATAATGGCTATCAATGGGAGAAAAAACCTATGTTTATATCTCAGTCATTTTTAAGAATTTTGGCCCCAAATTTTCAACATGGGGCGCATGTGACCCCACCTCATGAACATGTCACTGTCATTTCATTACTCAGTCCCGAAAGGTGATTTTGTGGTCACTGCGTGGAATCACCTTTCAGGACTGATTAATTAAATGACAGTGTCACTGTTCCTGAGGTGGGGTCCCAAAAAGCTCATTTTGCAAATTTAGTGAAAAAATGACTGCGGTATGAAGGTGCATTGTGCAGTTTCTACGCATGCCCATAACTTCACCAATTTTTTATATTTTCGCTCCCGATGTTCAACATTGCCATTTTCCCACATCTTCTTATGAATATTACAGCTGTCATTGTTCACATCCTGCCTGAAACATGTTTTTGCACCTGTTGCACAGAATGGCTCAGTCGCTGTGGGAAATCAACTTTTGGGACAGATTAACAAAATCACAGTGCCACTGTGAATGTAAGGAGGTCCCAAAATGCCCATGTTGAAGATTTGGTGAAAAAATTCCAACAATTGCTTGCAATATGTGCGTGTGTTTCGCAGTTTCTACGCATTCTCATAACTTCACCAATTTTTCATATTTTCACTCCAGATTTTCAACATTGTCAATTTTTCACACCGCCTCATGAACAGTATGGCTGTCATTTTTCACATCCTGCCCAAAATGTGTTTTTGTATCTGTGGTGCCTAATCACGCAGTTGCTGTGTGAAATCACCTTTCAGGATTGAGTAATGAAATGATAGTGCCACTATTCATGAAGTGGGTCCCAGAAAGCCCATGTTGAAAATACCAACAAACATTAGTGGTGATAGGGTTTCCACTATAACACCCCCTTCCCGTAGAGACTGACAGGCAGGTGTTGGGGGGGGTGACTTGGGTTCATCGATCGTAATGCTCACGGCATTACAACCCCACCCTGCAGCCATTGACTGGCATCGAGGTGTGCCTTGGGGTCTTTGGCCCTAATGTTCACCCTATTCTCCTATACTGCACCCATCTCAGCTTATTTCCTTATGGAATGGGGTGAGCATAAGGGCTGAAGATCCCAAAACACCCCCCCCCGATGCCTTTTAGTCTCTGCAGGGTGGGGGTTGATGTTAGTTCAATACTTCACTGCCATTCCTATTATGCATCTCTCTAACTCCTGTACTACCAATGCCAATGCCAATAAACCAACATTCAGCATTGACAAATGCTTGTTATGGTTTGATCCAGATAGTAGCCATCCTGGACACAATGTTCACCATTGAGTAGATACTGGTACTGTATGTAGACATTATCAGGCATGTATTATAGCTCATTGTCAATTGACCTCCACATTTTTGTCTATTAAGCTTTACAAAATATGTGAACTTTGTATCATTATGTATGAAAAGCTATTTTTCTAACCCACGGAATCCTTCACTTACGTTTCACAACAGCATCAGGTCCACTGAGCTGAGTGCCATGTAGAATGATACTTTCTGCTAATCACAGAATGTTTATTGTGGAGTTAAAATTAAGTTCAATCCCTGCAGTGCTGGTCACATATCCCCCTAGCAACCAACATTAGATTTACAGTACTTTTCCACTTGGAGAGAAAAGTCACCCCAAAGTGTAACTCCTTTCTTCTGACGTCCAGAACAGTTTTATTGTGTTAATGTTTGAACATAAATTTTAAATGTTCTTGTTATTTAGTTTGTGATAACCCTGCATTAGTCAGGTAATTTAATTGTTTATTTTGTACCTCTGGTTCCTGCATTGGTTCCAGCAGCTGAGAAAAACTGCTAGCAATGCAGTTCCCTCTTTTATGAAAAGTATTTAAGTTTTTTTTTAAAAAAAGCTTTAGTTTTTCCAGTTAATTTAAGCTTTTTATTTAGCAGTTGTGTCATTTTATTGCTCCGGTCCCCACCTGAAGGAATCAAACTGATTTTGGTTATTTCCTATTTTTTTGAAGTAAACAACAAATCATTACTTCATTTAACTTGTTGTTACTATCACGGTTCATTTTTTTAAAAGGAACTGAACTGCAATTTGATTTTGGAATTGATAACATTATTTTCTATGCGTTTCAGTGTTTGGCATGACTGATACTCATAAAAAAACATACAGAACCTACAGGCTTTAAAAATAGTACAAATTGTTTTAAGCTCCTGGCAGAGGCAGATCGTCACAAGCTCTGTTTAAAGTGCCTGGGTCTAGATCCAGATTTTAATAGCTGTGAACTTTGTGAAAATGTTTTCCCCAAAACTCATAAAAAGAGGGCCAAAAAAATGAACAATCTTATAACCTTTCAGTCTGCCTCAGCATCACCAAAGCACAGTAAAGGCTCAGAGGGTGTTACTAGTAATGGTGGAAAGTATGCATCAGAGGATTCATCTCCTCTTAATAAGCAGCACTCCCTAACAAAGAGGACAGGTTAAAAAGATAAAGCACCTTAGCCCTCAGACAAGCACAGTGCAGATGGATCAGCTAACAGGGAGTATGAAAGGGAACCCTGATTCCAGTGATGGCAAAAATAAGAGCATTGGAGCAGGTGCTGGAAACAGTGCATGCCAAGAAAAAAAACAAAAAGAAAAACATTACTCTGTCACTCATCTTGAAGAAGGAAAGGAGCAGGCAGTTGATCACATAAAAATGCCCTCCACAGAGGGTGTAATAAGGGCATGGTAATTTTTTTCAGACCTTCCAGGCTATGAGAAATTTTAGGAATATTCCTGCCCCCTCCCCCCCCGCTTCTGGTTCCACAACGGGTGCCTATGAGGGAGGAGGAAGATGGTGAACCTCTGGAACCAGAAGTTTCAACAGTTCAGTTCAATTTTATTGTTTCACATTGGTGTGACTAACACCAAAGTTATTACAACATTCTTACATACAACATTAAAAACATAGAAATATCAAACAGACACATACATTTGGTTTAAAAACAGATGTAACATAATTTTAAAATCAGTACAAATATTGTGTTGATAATTACAGTTATTTCTCACTTTATCCATACTATAAACACATTAATATAGGAAAATGTCACCTAATGGTCTAGCCATAGTATTATTATTTATTCAAATTTCTATAAAGTTTCTATTTTATCCTAACTACCGAGGCTATGAATTTTGATATTATTTCAGCATCATCTGTGACTCTGGGGTGTAATAATATGAAAGGTGGGTCATAATTAACATTAGCATACACAGTTAGCATTTTCAATAAATAATTCTGTCTTGGTTTAGAGAACAGTGAGCAAATTGTAATCAAGTGAGGTATTGTTTCCTAATGGCCCTTGTTACAGGAGCTTTAGTGTTTTGACTCACCCTCTGTATCTGATATTTTATTATAATACATAAATCTAGATGTTATAAGTCCAAACCTTCTCTAGATGGTTAGTCTTCTATTTTCCAGAGAAATTGGTAGAGTTAAATAATCTTCCAGGGAATGTCCAATTTTATTATTTTTAAACCATAAGGTACATTTCTCATTTCTGACTTTTTATTATTTTCATATCTTGTATTTGTGTGTATTTGAAAAGTTTTCTTTTTATTCTAGTTTTATATTGGGATGCAGTATTAATATTTCTAATAAAGTTATTCCATAAGTGTTTCATATTTATTTTAACTAATATTTTAATGAAGGAATTCAGCCATTTGGATATTAGACCCTCATGCAGCCATTTTATTTTTTCTGCTAAGCAAAGCATTGGCAACTTATTATTCTCATTGTTTAATTACTTTTAACCAGTATGAGGTCAGAATTAGTTCCTTTCTTGTTTTTATGTCATTTTTCCTAATTCTGCACTACCATTGAGTTGGGGGTTGAGTTTGGAAAATTCAGTAAAGCCCTGTAGTAATAAGATAAAGATTTCTCCAGAGTGTCTAAATGATAGGATCCCCACACTTCTGCTTCATAAGTCAGCATGGGGTTTATTTTAGCCTCAGCAGCTATCAGAGTTGGGAGGACAGTATTGACACCATATTTAAAATTAAATTTTAACAGTGCCTTTGCAGTCAATTTTGCTTTGGTATTTTTTGATCAGATGTTTCACCAGAGCAGGAATGTGGGCCCACTCCAAGGCCTACAGAGGATTACACCCTCAACATCCCCTCACATGACAAAGAGGAGGGTGAAGAGGAGGCAATGTGACTGGCTTCCAAAAGGAAAGTCTTAGTCCCCGTACACAAATACAGAACCTTCAAAAAGCAACCTCATGATCATGTCAGCACCCACATTGGTTGCTGGCATAGAAAAGAAAATTGAAAAAAGCCTCAGTTGTATAACCAGGGAATCGAATACCTGTATGCACACCCCAGCCATGAGGAAGTTATCCAGGTGGTTGCCTGTGAGAGGGCTAAGGTCCCCATCTCAGCCTCCTAAAAAAGATTTTAAAAAACTGGACTGTATGGCAAAAAAAACTATACCGTAAAGTCTCCTTGCTAATTAGGCAGACAGCTTACATGCCTTATACTGCACAGTATCGGAAGGCTATATGTAGTGCAGCATCAGGAATCAGTGCGAAAGTAAGTAGTGAGTTGTTTCAGGACCTTTCAAGTACTGTCAAGTCAGATGGATGCCACAAAATGCCAATTTCATATGGCTGTGGACAGCAGTGACATAGCTTCAAGTGTCCTGGCACAGGCAGTGTAGAAGATTTGCCTGTCTCAGAGAAATAAATCTTTCACATGGCAAACACACTAAAGCCATGGATTTCCAATTTGAAGGAAATTGCTTGTTTGGTGAAAACACAGAGACTTGTATAAACAAGCATTTGTCAATGCCGAATGTTGATTGCGTTGTTCTGTTGAGCATGCTCACTGGCCCTCTGTCAGTCGCTCAGTCTGTTTCTTCCGGTGCTGCAGGCTGCTCTTTTGTACCGGGCTCCTGCCTGCATTGTCACCTTGTTCTGCCCACTAAGAAATCTGCAGCTGTCCCGACAGAGCTCCATTGAGGTGGCTCACTCCCCCTCTCTCACTTGCTCATTCTGTTTCTCCTGGCGCTGCAGGCTGCCCGTTTGTACTGGGTCCCTGCCTCTGTTGGTGGCTTTTTCTGTCCACAAAGAAATCTGCAGCAGTCCCAACACAGGTCTGTTGAGCCTGCTGGCTTCTCCTCTCACTCATTCATTCCATTTCTGCCGGTGCTGCAGGCTGGCCTTTTGTACTGGGCTACTGCCTGTGTTGCCGCCTTTTTCTGCCAACAAAGAAATCTGCAGCAGTCACGATAGAGCTCCATTGAGCTCACTCAGTCCCCCCCCCCCAGTCGCTTGTTGTGTTTCTCCTGGCACTGCAGGCTGCCCCTTTTGTACTGGGCTGCTGCTTGCGTTGACACCTTTTCTGCCCACAAAGAAATCCACAGCTGTCCCGACAGAGCTCCATTGAGGTTGCTCACTCCCCCGTGTCACTCACTCATTCTGTTTCTCGTGGCGCTGCAGGCTGCCCTTTTGTACAGAGCTCCTGCCTCTGTTGGTGTCTTTTTCTGCCCACAAAGAAATCTGCAGCAGTCCCGACAAAGCTCCATTGAGCTCGCTGACTCCCCTTCTGTCACTAGCTCAGTCCGTTTCTCCCAGTGCTGCAGGCTGCCCTTTTCTATTGGGCTCCTGCCTGCATTGCTGCCTTCTTCTGCTCACAAAGAAATTTGCTGCAGTTACAATAGAGCTCCATTGAGCTTGCTCACTTCCCCTCTCTCACTCGCTCATTCTGGTTTCCCCACAACTGCAGGCTGCCCTTTTGTACTGGGTCTCTGCATGTATTGCTGTCTTTTTCTGCCCACAAACAAATCTACTGCAGTCCCAACATAGCTCTATTGAGCTCACTCACTCTCCCTCCCTCACTTGCTCGGTCTGTGTCTCCTGCCGCTGCAGGCTGCCCTTTTTGTACTGGGCTCCTGCCTGCATTGGTGGCTTATTCTGGCCAGAAAGAGATCTGAAGCAGTCCCGACACAGCTCCATTGAGCTCTCTCACTCACTCATTCCATTTCGGCCTGCACTGCAAGCTGGCCTGCTGTACTGTCCTCCTGCCTGTGTTGCCGCATTTTCTGCCCACAAAGAAATCCATAGCAGTCACAATAGAGCTCCGATGAGCTCTCTCACTACCACTCTGTCACTCACTCGTTCTGTTTCTCTTGGCCCTGCAGGCCTGTGCTTGTGTATGGGACTCCTGGCTGCATTGGCACATTTGTCTGTCCACAAACAAATCCACAGTTGTCCTGACAGAGCTCCGTTGAGGTTGCTCAGTCTCCCTCTCTCACGCACTCATTCTGTTTGTCCTGGTGCTGCAAGCGGCGCTTTTGTACGGGACGCCTGCCTGCATTGGCACCTTTTTCTGCCCACAAAGAAATCTGCAGCAGTCCTGATAGAGCTCCGTTTAGCTCACTCAGTCCCCCTGTCTCACTCACTCGTACTGTTTCTCCCACCGCTGCAGGCTGGCCTTTTGTACTGGGCCCCTGCCTGCATTGATGCCTTTTTCTGCCCACAAAGAAATCCACAGCAGTCCTGACAGCGCTCCAGTGTGTTCGATCACTCCTCCTCCAACACTCGCTCTTTCGTTCAGTTTCTCCCAGTGCTGCAGGCTGCCCTTTTGTACTGGACTCTTGCGTTGGGCACTTTGTCTGCCCAGAAACAAATCCGCAGTAGTGCCAACAGAGCTCAGTTAAGCTCGGTCACTCCCCCCCTCACTCATTCGATCTTAATGTGTCCCAAACAGTGATTTCCCACAGCGACCACGCTATTCTGCGGCAGGAGTGCAAAACATATTTTAGCCAGGATGTGAAAAATGGCAGCTGTACTGTTCATAAGGAGGTATGGAAAAATGCCAGTGTTGAAAATGTGGCATGAAAATATTACAAAATTGCAAAGTTACAAGGGTGCATGGAAACAGTTCAACGCATGCTTGTAATACAGTCATGTTATGGAGTTTCGTCACCAAATTTTCAACATAGGCATTTTAGGACCTCTGCTCATAAACAGTGCCACTGTCATTTTCTTAATCTGTTGCAAACAGTGATTTCCCACAGCAACCGCGTTATTCTGCACTGGAACTGTGAAAACACGTTTTGGTCAGGATGTGAAAATTTACAGCTGTACTGCTCATAAGGAGGTATGAAAAACTTCCACTGTTGAAAAATCTGGTGTGACAATATTACAAATTTGTGAAATTACAAGGGTGCATGGAAAGTGTGCAATGCACACTTGTAACACAGGCATTCAATGGGCTATCATCACCAAATTTTCAACATAGGCATTTTAGGACCTCTGCTCATGAACAGTATCACTGTCATTTTCTTAATCTGTCCCGGACAGTGATTTCCCACAGCAACCGCTCTATTCTGCGCCGGAAGTGTGAAAACACATTTCGACCAAGGTGGGAAAAATGACAGCTGTACTGTTCATAAGTAGGTGTGGGAAAATGGTAATATTGGAAATCTGGAGTGAAAATATAAATCCGCAAAGTTACGAGCGTGCGTGCAAACTAGCAAGCGCACGTTAATAACACAGTCATTTTATGGAGTATCATTACCAAATTTTCAACATAGCCATTTCAGGACCTCTACTCATGAACAGTGTCACTGTCATTTTCTTAATCTGTCCCGAGCACTGATTTCCCACAGCGACCACACTATTCTGCACCGGAACTGGGAAAACACATTTCCGCCAGGATGTGAACAATCACAGCTGTACTGTTCACAAGGAGGTGTGACAAAATGCCAATGTTGAACATCTAGCATGAAAATATTGCAAGTTCACGAACTTACCAGCGTGCATAGTAACTGCACAGCACACGCTTGTTAAACAGTCATTTTTGGGATTTTTTCCACCAAAATTGCAACATAGGCTTTTTGAGAGCCCACCTCATGAACACTGGCACTGTCGTTTCGTTAATCATCCCTGAAAGGTGATTCAGTGAAACCACCTTTCAGGGCTGATTAATGCCATGACAGTTCAAGAATTCATGAGGAGGGGTCCCAAAAACCCCATGTTGAAAATTTGGTGAAAAAATTCCCCAAAATCCCCAAGATATGCACTAAAGTTGAAAAAACCCTATTTATTACATTATACAGCTTACCGGCATTTCCTCAGTTTGCGGTCGGCTTTGAAGAGTGCAGACGTGCTCCCGGTCCACCAAAGATCATTGCGCCGAGCTCCGGAGGTAAGTATGGGGTGATAGGGGATGTGGGGATACAGGGTGCGCAGTGGGTGGGTGCAGGTTGTTGGAGGGGGGCAGGGAGGCTAGGAAGGACCGTTTCCTTTTTTTCAGGTAAAAAAAAAAGACTTTGCGGGACCGATTTTCCCTTTACAGGGGCATGTGGCAGCTGGGGTGGGCTCCCAGCGTGCCACCAATGGGTTTCTTTTGGGGCAGCGGTAGCTGACAGGGGAGTTGAGCACCCAGCCGGCACCTGGGGGAATTCATTATGCCGACATAAATTGGGCACCCGTCAGCAGGAATAAAAGTGGGGGTGTTATAGAATTCTGACAGGAGTGGGCTCCCCTGTCGGCCAGAAACACAGGGACACGAGGCTGGCGGAGATTGGGCCCCGATCGGCAAATAAACATGGTGGGGAGTTATATTGTTTAATGAACACAGTGGCAACCCGCGCCATGTTCACAAACAATATCAGAGTGTTTACATCCCACCCTGCAATGACGGGTCGCTCCCTGATTGCAGCGGATGGCTGACGCTGCAATGACCAGGCAGCCCCTGATTGCAGCTGCTGATTTGTATGATGTTGGTGCAAACGTTCCAAACTACTGTCACCAGGAGTCTGCAACGGCATTGGGGGAAGCGGGACAAGCCTTTGCAGGCTGTTGGGGCATTTACCACAACAGTGCCGCGCCTCCACAGCCTCCTTTTGAGCAAGCTGCCGCAATATGTTTCATGCACTGCGCACAATCAACATAAAAAAGGAGATGACTACAAAACCACTTATAAGAGCAATACAGGTCATATGAAATAGGAGGTAGGGTTGAGAATATTACCTAGAGCTCTAAGCACCCTGTGAATACCCACCTCAGAGAAAATACTACAAGAGCAGGGGCAGAAGGGGCTTCAGGCATGCAGCTCTAGCACCAGCCTCTAAGCTACAATGAAAACAAAACCCTGGACAATTTTGCCCAAGTTGCCAAACCATTCCCAGTTGGGGGGTGGGAGGATGGCACGCTACCTCCAGGAATGGTCAAAAATGACCACAGACAAGTGGGTCCAGGAAGTAGTGGGTCAGGGTATGTCCCTGTAGTTCATAACATTCCCAAAACTGCAGAAACCATCCGTGTTTCAGCTTCATGCACTAACAGAAAAAATACTGCTGGAAGTGGAGATAGCAAAATTGTTGTAAGCAAAAGCATCAGAAAAATTGCCAACCCAACCATGAGGAAAAGGCCTGTTTTCCAGATACTTTCTAGCCCACATGACAGATGGGGCGCGGCAACCCATTTTACACCTGAAATACTAAACAAACAAGTGAAAAAGAAAAATTCAAGATGGTTACACTGAAATCAGTAATACCATCTCTGTAGTTAGGGGACTGGCTGGGATCACTGGACCTGAAAGTTGCTTACTTCCATAGTCCAGTCAGACCCTCTCCAAAGAAATACTTAAGGTTCAGGCTAGGGAACTACCAGTACTAGATCACAGCCCTTCCTTTCAGCCACACCTCAGCACCAAGGGTTTTTATAATGTGCCCAGCTGTGGTGGGCAAAGTGTGTTGTTTTTTTCCCTGGTTCCACCCTTGGAATGCACCAGGGGTAGTGCACCTGCCATTAGGGCGCCAGTTGGCAATTTCGCCTATCACCATTTATGCAGGGGCCCCCATAACTAAGGATTCAACCGGGGGGGCAGACATCGTGAGGGAGCAGTTAATTTCGCTTTTTGGTGCCCTAATGATGGGTGCACTAATGACGGCGCCCTAAACAGGTGCAGTGTTTATTCCTAAATGGACAACTGGCTAGTCTGGCTACTGTCAGGAAAAACAGAGAAGGAGGCAAGGTGCTCCATACAATGAATAAAAAGCACCTTGGAAAGCCTGGGTTTCATGTAAAACCTGCAAAAGTCAGAAGCAAAACCTGTCCAGGTGTTGGACTTCATAGGTGCAGAATTAGATACCCTGCAGGTGATAAGATAACATTTTTTTCTCAAGCAAGGGTATCAAACTTAATTGCAACAGCAAAATGCTTCAGAAAAAGCCAGCTTAAGGTCTGCACTGCCAGGTCACATGGTATCCTTCACAGCAGTTGTATCATTAACCAGGTTTAAATAAGGGATGTGCAGTACCACCTAAGAGGCCATTGGTCTCAAAGATGGGATTCCTTATCAAAGCTAGTGCCAGTGAGAAAAATATTTATACAGGCACTGGAGTGGTGGAAAGAAGAAAGGGGCCTCAGAGAGGGTATTTACTTCCTTCAGAATTCCCTCACAAGTGTGATGACAACAGGTATCAACCTAAGAGATCTGACAGTGAGTGGCATCTGAACGTCACAGGAGACAAAAGAACACATAAACCTGCTAGAACAGGGCAGTCTTCCTGACTATGCTGGCTTTTTCTACCACAAATCTAGGTTAGTCTGTTTAAATTAGAACATACAACACAGTAGCAGTCTACTACATAAACAGAGAGACCAGATCATCAAACTGTGTACAGAAGCTAAGAAGATCTGGAGCCTGGCTTATTCCCTGGAAGTGGATGTGTCTTCAGTGCATCTGACAAGCAAGGACAATGTGCTGGCAGAGCCACTGAGCAAAATTAGCCAGGAGAATCATGAATGGACTCTGAGCCATCTAACACTGGCATCAGTGTTCAGAAGGTGGGACACACCATAAATATATCTGTTTGCATCCTGGGAGAACTGTCAGCTCCCTCAATTATGCTCCAGACCTCCAGCAGTGGGTACAGTCCAGAAGAATGCACTAATCCTGGATTATCATATCATAGAATCATATCATAGAAGCTTGACAGCAGAAAAGCATCATACCGGCCCATCTAGTCTGCTCTTTTTTTCCGCCCTTACAGCTCCCCCTCCATGCCAGCCCCTGCCCTCCCCCCAATACTCAGCCCCATATGCTTGTCCCATGCCCTCTTGAATTCTTCCACCAATTTAGCCCCACGACTCTGTCTGGTAGTCTGTTCCAGGACTCCACCACCCTTTCTGTGAAGAAACACCCTCTCACATTGCCCCTGTATCTTTTTCCTTGCAGTCTGAGGCTGTGCCCTCTAGTTTTGACATCCTCCTTCCTCTTAAGTAAACCCTATCCTCCCACTTTATTGAGCCTCTTTACATATTTAAAAGTTTCAATCATGTCTCCCCTTTCTCTCCTTGTCTCCAGCATGTACAGTTCCAGCTCCTTTCACCTCTGCTCGTATGACTTTCTCTGCATACCCTGCACCATCTTGGTTGCCCTTCTCCGAATCATCTTCAATGCATCTATATCTTTGTGAAGATGTGGCCTCCAGAACTGAACCCTATACTCCAGGTGCAGCCTCACCATGGCTTTGTGAAGGGGCATTATTACCTCCCTCTTTCTGCTAGTAATGCCCCTGCCTATGCATGCCAACATTCCATTGGCCTTTCCTACTGCCCTGCTACATTGGATTCCTACCTTAATGTTCGAGGAAACTATGATCCCCAGATCCCGCTCCTATTCTGTTACTTTAATTTCCTCCTCACCAAGTTTGTACCCTGCTCTTCTGTTCCTACTCCTCAAGTGCATCACAGTGCATTTCTTGGCATTAAATTTCAGCTGCCACATTCCAGACCATTTTCCAAGCATCTTGAAGTCCTCTCTCATATCCTCCACCCTAATGCATATATTTGTATCATCAGCAAATAGGCACACCCTTCCCCTCAAACCCTCAGCAATATCACTGATGTAGATATTGAAGAGAAGCGGCACCAAAACTGACCCCTGTGGCACTCCACTCTTCACCCTCGCTGTCCCAGAGTGCACCCCATTTAGCACCACCCTCTGAGTTCTTCCTGACAGCCAGGCTTCCACTCAGCTTGTTATTTTCCCACCCAACCCCAGGCTTTCCATCTTGCTCACCTTCCTCCTATGGGGAACGGTGTCAAAGGCCTTACTGAAGTCCAGATAGGCCATGTCCACTGCCCCCCGGTCAATCACCTGAGTCACTCAATCGAAGAACTGAATTAGGTTTGTCTGGCAAGACTTCCCCTTCATGAATCCATGCTGTCTGCTGTCCTGAAAGCCACTCTCCTCCAGATAATCCACCACCCTTGCCTTCATTAATGCTTCCATTACCTTCCCCACCACTGACATGAGGCTGACGGGTTGGTAGTTCCCCTTCCCCTCCTTACCACCTCCCTTGTGTAAAGGCACTACGTCTGCCCTCGTCCAGTCCTCTGGCACTCTCCCTGTATCCAGGGACAAGTTGAAGAGCCTAGTCAAGGGTGCGACGAACTCCTCCTTCAATTCCCTGGTCACCCTGGGGTGTAACGTATCAGGCCCCATTGCCTTGTCCACCCTCAATCTGTCTAGCTCTTCCCTAACCCTTTACACAGTGAATGGGCTCAGATCCATCCATTTGCCCTCCTTCCCATTCGACTTTAGTGCAGGATTCAACAGGAAGATTTCTGTATGCTTCCCACCTTTTCCACTCTGACAAAGGGTACTCATAAAGATGAAAAGGGAATCTGCAACAGTGATTCTGAAAGTTCCAGACTGGGCTACACAAGCTTAATATTCCATGTTGCTATCCCTGTCCAACAAAGAAACCAATCAGCTTGCCACTGAGATGCAACAGGCTGACAATAGCTCAGGGCAGGGCACTATTCCAAGACTTCAGGTCACTGCATCTGAGGGCATTAACGAGAGCTCAGCTCTTCCAAACTGTAGATAGGTTGTGCAACCCAACCTGTCTTCAGCTCTGAAGACCTTTTTTGCAAGTGGAGTGCAATGAACTTGTTCGGTTCTTTGCGGATAAGGTGGCTGACATCAGGTCTGAAATTCTTACGACTCGCTCTATGGGGGTTGCTCATGATCGGTGTTCAGTCACCTCACCTTGAGCTTCCTGGAGTACCTTTGCCTTGCCCGAACTCATGGATGTCATGCAGATTGTCCAGGGTATGCGTCCTACATGCTGTAGTTTAGATCTGGGTCCAACTTCCTTGATTATGGGTTGTTGGGATACTATCGGCCTGGTGCCGAATTACAAGCCCTCTGAATAGATCCAAACTATGTAATCTTCCAAAGGGACAAGGTAGTCCTCAGGACTAATAGAAAGTTCCTGTTAAAAGTGGTGTCAGAGTTTTACCTGAACCAATCAGTCACTTGCCCAGTCCTTTTTCCTGGACATTCCAGTCTAGGTGAGCAAAAGCTGCACTATCTGGATGCAAAAACAACACTGAACTACTATGTGGACCACACAAAAAAATGTAAGGTCATATCACACTGAGGTGAGGTAGGAAAAGTTAACCTGCAACTAAGAGGACTCTCTCTCTCTCTAGATAGATAGTCTCCTGTATACAGTTTTGCTATGAGAATGCTGGTAAGCTATCACCCAAAGGCCTACGGGCTCACTCCACAAGGAGCACCTCAGCCTCTGTGGATCAACAAGGAATTTTCTCCATCTAGAACTCTAAAAAGCAGCTACCTGGAAAACAGCACACAGCCTCACAAGACATTATTGCCTGGACATCCAGTCTAGAAGGGGTGCCAGCTTTGGCACTGCTGTCTTGCAGAATATTTTCCCTAGGTAGATTCTGTACCCAGGCACTGCTGTGGAGTCTGCAGTTGTTAACCATAAGTGAGGGATTAATTGGGTTAGAGGAAAAATTATGCACTGTATTAATGTTGTTTCTTCCAAGGAGTACCTCATTATGTTTCACATTCCCTAATCACTGCCTCCTTTTCCACAACCCAAAAAAAGGTTCATGCACAAATCAGTTGTTAACATGTCTTCAACATTTGTTTTTGTTACATACTTCTTCATGATCATTAAGAAGTGATCATTGTCACAAATGCACTCAGTAGGTCAGGCCCTCTGCTCCCACAGTGCCAACCTCTGAGTGCAATAGTGTGAGCAGGTAACAGACAGGGTAACCCTCCTGTCTGCTTTTGGGTCTGAATCACCTTTAGTCTCAAGTTCTGGGGGGATTCAAACTGTGAACCTTATGCTAGCGTACCCAATGTACAGTCTCAGATACATACCTTCGGGGATTGCGGTACAATCTTTCACCAGGGGCACCAAGCCAGGCTTCCAATATGAATCCTTAAAACTCTGTCAGAGACCTTGGGTATATTCTTATCTTTTCCCAGTTTGGTAGCACCATCAAGCTTTTGAACAGTTTTTGTCAGTCTTAACCCTCTATATGTCCCATGCAAAAAGAACTGGCAGACACCCCAGTCAGCCTTTTGAAAAAAAAAGATACTTTACTACAAGATAATAAAAATATGAAAAGTGTAAACACAGAATAATATATCAAAGAGCATACAATCACTTAAAAGAACAAGCGCAAAGTACAAAACAAAAACCCCTACCACAATACAGTTAGACTTTTTCTATCTAATGTATTTCCTCTGTAAGTGCCTTGAAAGTTAGAGAACTTGTTTCTTAAGAGCCCAAAAATATATGACATATTCCCTAGTTACAAGGATACATTTCAACTCCATCTCCCCAACCCCTTGGTGAGTCATCTAGCTCCTCCTTTTTAGAATTAAAGAAATACAAACAATGATTTCCTGTAAGGAGGTATATTAAATAAGGTGACATCAGCAAAACTTCCACTTCCTAAATATCACTCTTTAATTAAACATTTTCTCTTTGATCTTGAGTAGTTCCTATTCCCAAGGCATATCAAAGGGTTTTACAATGTTTAGCTCCATGGTGGTATAAAAATGTTCTTCCTATAGGAATCATAAAACTTTACGAGCCCTATATCCTGGCAGTTGGGTCAGTTCTAATTAAGACAGAAAAACAGGAGACCCTTAATTAAGTCCCTCTGGTCATTTAATTACCTCCAGTTTCAGGTCATTTGTCACCGCAGCTTCACTGAAACCGGATTTGGGGGGGGGCACCCATAAGCACAGGCTGTCTTATGTGAGACAATCACCTACAATTTTTTTATATTACAAATATCATACAATAATCATAACCATCTGGCCAAGTTTCACAATCATCTACTAAATTTAGTTTCTGCCTTAAATCTTTGAGTGTTTTCAAAATGTATTTAAACATTTTTGAAATATTTTTGGTTGCTATTTAGCTAGATTCAGTGGTCACATCTCGTCTGGCTCTGGAAATAAATCTCATGTGAGTTGCTAGGGGAGATGTGACCAGTGCTGCAGGTTTGAACTCCATTCTAATTCTATAATAAACATTATATAATTAGCACAGCATTCCATTCTCCAAGACACTCAATTCAGTGGACCTGATGCTGTCATGAAACATAGTGAGGGGTCCCTTGGAAGAAACAACATTACTACAGTGAGTATTTTTTTCTTTTCTCTCCGTACAGTCATTTTTTGACTTTAATTCAAAATGCATTTTCTTCCTCTCTCTCTTTCTTTCTTTCTCTGTACTTTAACTGCCAGTAAAATGAGTTACCATCCTGAATAGCCATGTCTTTGTTCTTTTGCAAAAGGAGAAGAACCTGTGTGTTTTTGGGTGAGTGCAGAGCGAGTGCTTCGTATCGACAGGACAGATCATGCACTGAGGGATCAATACCTGTCTCTGCTACGGGTGCTGAGGGCTACATACCTGCAGGAGGGCTCTGTGCTCAGCTCAACTTGTAAGATTGCCCATGGTAAGTTAAAAATCCTGACAAAACTACAATAGTGCCATATAGTGAACTCACAATACAAAAGTCTGAGTTGACATACCAGTATAAGCCCTTAACTCCTGGCAGCTAGGGGTTCGTCTGCTGGTAAAACAGGGAGGAGAGAACACACTGAACTGATTCACTTACTAGACCTCCAGACATTAGTAACACTAAGGCATTCAAATAACTAAATATGACATGGAGGTATTTATTGCATATCATAACTTTATCAAGTAAAAACTTGCATGATGCCACCGTTAGCCGTTATAAAGAGCCCTTGACTTCAGAATGGAAACGTTGGAGTAATTAACATTTTGATGAATTTCTGTTTATATTTCACATATTTTCTATATTTAGCAGTCCCTTTTTGATTTTATATATATATATATATATATATATATATATATATATATATCACTGAAACATTAAAACAAGGATCATTGACCCCTAGACTGCATCTGTTTTGGCTGTATGTTTGTTTGTTTTGTTTATTTGAACACAATCCACTTGTTATATTATTTTAATTGGTTGCTACGGAAATGGTTATTTAGTCACCGCCCTGCCAGTAGGGGCTATGGGGCAGTTATTCCTCACTAGGTAATCATGGTCACCAAGGGGTTAGTGTACAACAGGGTCTATGGAGCCGGTGTGTCTGGCTTCCTTGGGTACAAAAGGAAAGGTAGGCGTCTGTCTTACAAAATAGAGAGTAGAGTAGAGTAGAGTGTGGAGTAGCAGGAGAAACCAGTGACAGTAGAAGATTTGTGTAGGAGTGGAAAGGGTGGTGAGAGGCAGGGGGACCACCCTTCAGTGGGTGCCTATTAGGGGCTTTCTTGGGTCCCATTGCCAGTTCATGAGGTGAAACACCAACCATGATGGACAAGAAGAATGACTGCTGTATCTCAGTCTGCTAGGTACTTCCTTGAGTTGCACTGAAGAAACATCACTTCAGTGATGCTATTAGAACTTCAACTTCAGCTGTGGTTTGGTCCCTATACTGAATGGTAGGTGGAATGTGTGCATCTCCCTGGGCACACTTGTATGTCTAGGTGTTATCTCACCTGACATTCTTGAGGTGGCCACTGTTCATGGAGGTAACAGGGCTAGGGAGCAGTTGTCTGTCAGGGGGCTGAACCCCAGGCACCCACGCTGTGCCCTTACCATTTCACTCTCTACCTGGTATGGCCAAATCCCATGGTCCCCCAAGCAAATAAGGCCCTGTGGAGGACAGGGTATGATTTAAGGAGGATAAGAAACCCTTATATGTGCTCCAAAGGAGGAAAAGTGTGCTAGGTGCCAGTAAGTTAATGTGAGTCAGGAGCTGTGTGGGTCTGTAGACAGAGACCATGTTATTCCTGGGACCCCCAGTTTATGAGGTCTGGAGAGGGCTGAGGGTAAAAAGACAATCAGTATAAGTAACATCAAAATGTCCAGAGAATGTGTTCACTGTTCATGTCTGAACTAAGTAACAATGCGTGTCTGGAGCACGTTTTGTCATTATGAGATTTCTTCAAAAGTGATGGGATTGTAAACCGCTGTCTGTGCTGAATGAATTAAAGCTATAAAATAAATTGTTGAAGTGCACTGATCATGATTTTACATTGTGGACAATAAATTTATTGCTTAGCTTGAAACCTACTTTAAGTGTAAGTCCCCGTGTGCTGTGTTATTCAATGCTATCCTATGCTATGCTATGGGGGCTGCCAGTATAGCCTAGAGGTTAGAGTAATGAGCTGTGAATGAGCTTGGTACGTCCAGCAGATAGACCTGGGTTTGATTCCCACAACCTCCACTAGCATACTTTATGACTCTGAGCAAGTCACTTAACCTCTGCAGTGCTCTCAGGTTGCCCCTGAAAACAGGCACCTGTGCCTAGTGGGTCTTACCCAGTTACCAAAGAATAAAATAAAAAATAAATAAAATACTATCTTTAAGCAATAAGATATGACAGGGGTATACATTGTGGAGGGCTAAGAGCATACCTTGGGTGTGTTGTGGAGCATGAGGCATTGCCACGTGCCTTTATCCACCCGAGAAGTGCTGTCACCTCACCAGAAAACACACCCTGGAATGTTGTATTGTGATTATAAAATGGGTCCAAGATTGTATTTTTTAAAGGGGGGTGAAAAAATACACCAAAGTAAGCATTTTAATTATTTTTTTAAACATTCATCCACCCCCAACAAAATAGTCCCAGCACATCCCAGCATTTGGCATGCCATCTCCGTTTCAAACATAATGTACAGCTAAACTTATTTTTTCAGATTAGCCCTTAAACCCTCTATATTAGTAAACTCACCCCAATTACTCATTTCCTCACTTTTACTCCTGCTGCTTCTTTATTTCCTCCCATTTGTCCACGTTGTTCCTGTTCCTGTCTTTCCTACACTTAATCAATAGATGTTTTCTATGGATGGAATACAACAATTCAAATATCTGCTCAGTTTGACTGGCAGAATGTTCACCCCCTTACTCACACAACAGAAGGCCTCAGCAGGAACCAAGGCTTTCATTGTATCTGTAGCAGGTTAGATAGCAGAGATTTCCCTGGTAATCATATAAGGATAGGAGGGGGATGTTTCATGGACAGCAAAGGTGCACCAGAAATTAAAACTAAGTACTGTGGTACTTCATTTTTAAATGCATGCACATGAGTGTAAGAAGAGGATTATGAGGACAAATAAAACTTAACTATTATTTTTTCAGTTTAAGGCAGTTTTATTTTTAGGGCCTAGTTTAAGGTTTTAAGTGAGTACTGGTGGCAGCCATGTTTGCGTTGCCAGTCAGGGATGTGTGTTTAGGAATGACTTTATGGTGAATAGGCTGCTAGATCTTTTCCCAGTGCCATTGTGCTGAGCAAATAGCGTGGGTAAAGATGGCCCTCAACCAGTCAAGTGTCAGCTTTGTACAGGTCTTTCACATCTTGGGGAGTTTTCCTCTCTGATTTCAACTACATTCAAAACTTTACAATCTTCTTCATCTGAAGGGTCTGTAAGCATTTTTGTATCACTGTTGCATGTCACTGTGTTCCAGGTGGTCCCATCCCCCCACAGTAAGAAAGTAGTAGGCAGATTGGCAACATCAACTTCAAAAGCAGTCTCTATTAGAGTAAACACACTTTTACTGTTATGGTCGTACCTTATGCCTTGTACCTTTAGGTTGTCAAAACAATCCAATGCCAACCGTTCAGCAACAATTTTGGATCTATCAGACCTTTTTGAAATACCAGTCACTAAGAGGGCCTTTTTACAATCCAGTTTCTCCCCTCAATAGCAATCTTCCGAGTCTTGAAGTGCCATTGTGACTCTTCACAAATGGGGGGGGGGCAAACTTTCTCTTTTCTGAAATGCAAATTTGAGGTAGGCCACTAGAGGGCAGAAAATCCCAGCAGTGACTCCACTTGTAACAGCCCCTCATTGGACTCACTTTGGTTGTTCTGGGCTCTCAGCTCTTCCCTGGACACACTTCAAGGGGGTCGGCCTAGGTTCTCTGGCAGACAAGGGGTACAGGAACAGTAGGTGCACGTGGTTCCTCCACCTGGGGTAGTGATAGGGGATACCTGTGGATAAATTACAGTTTACCACCCCCAGGAAAATACAATAACTACCCCCACAGTACCTTCTTCACACAGTAAATGCATATACTTTCAAATAACCAGCAATACTAACTTGTACCTTAAACCAACTTGTCACTTTATTATAGAAAGGGGGTGAACAGAGGAAAAAATAACTTGACAGTGATAAGTGTTAACAACAACTACATCCCACACTATCTCCTTCACATCCTACCTGCTGGTGCACCCGGCTTTCCCAAGGCTGTTTAGTATACAGTTCAGTTTGTAGCAGTGGGTACCACACTGGGGAGAAAAGAGGCTGGTATGTGGTGGGATTAAACAGTCTTTAAAATAGGTCTTTTGACCTATAAGACCCTACACTGGTTGGGTCCAGGTAACCTGAATAAACTTCTGCACCCCTACACCCTGAGTCACTCTCTCAGATCAGCAGGGGAAGCCCTCCTCGGAGTTCCTAGAGCTAGGTTGAAATCTTCCAGGGATAGGGCATTCGAGGTGGCTGCCCTGGTCCTTTGGAATTTGTTGCCTGGGTACCTCTGGGAGGTGCCTTCCCTAGAGGTATTTAAAAAACATCTAAAAACATTGCTCTTCCAACAGGTCTTCGGGACCTGAGTAACATATTTATTCTGCTAACCAGCTTAGGAATTGACTCGTTTGATTTTTTAAAGGCTATATTTAATGGATTTTATATTTATTGTATTATTAGTTTTATGTATGTACGTTCCTAATGCTATTTGTCTTTTGTATTCTGTAAGGGTGCCCTGAAGCTATGGGTGGGTGCCCAAAATTAATAAACTCTACTGGTGCTACTATTATTACTACTACTACTACTATTACTACTCTTCTTTAACTAGAAGAACAACTTTCATTGGGGCCCAGTAATTTTAAACAGGTGTAAAACCTTAACTTTTCTGCCTGAATGTAGCTTAAAACTTGGCACAGTCCTGCCCAGAACGTAACCCCCTTTTTTTTCTGACTAGCTAGTTCGCTAAATAAAGACTTTCCTGAACCACAGCCAAGGGGTACTCACAGTCTGTAGATTCAAAAGGGGGTTGCCGACACGTGTCTCCATGGTACCATGCTAGCATCAAGAGTAGTTGGTGCACCACAGTATTAGTTGGCTGAAGAAATGAAGAACGATGATCTTCACCTGCCAGGCCTTTCCAGCCTTTGTCCCTGGGGCCTTTGCGTGCGGTGTTCACTTGTCAGGCCTCTCGACATCTCCTCTGCAGTCTAGGAACAATGTCATGGGGTTGTTGCCCAAGAAACCTTTCTTTTTCCCCCTTAGTAAAAGTCTGTTGCAACAACACCTCCTTTATTCTTTACTGCCCTTTTTTCTGATGCACGGGCTGGCCACCTGTGGGTTTCTTTATGTTCTAAAACTCTCTTTGTGCTTTGTTTCCTTGGTTTCCAGGCGCAGCCTTTGCTGGTACCCGCCCCCAGCCATGCTTGCACGCTGGCAAGTGCTAGCTCTGGTCAGGCGTGACCTTTAAAACATCCATAGTTAAATTGGGCTGTATTGTATTTCTAAAATGCTTCTGTACAAATGTGAAGTCATTTACTATTTAAAAATTAAAAGGTGCAAAACATGGTTGCTACTTGCTCTTTGCTACTTATGTCTTGCGATATGCAGAAATGTGGCAGAACTCAAGTGCAGGCTGCGTTTTGCGTATTAGTAATTCAAATGAAAGATTTGTATGTTAGTCTGCTAGATGTACTGGTATTGCTTGAAAGAAAGGATGCCCATAGTCTGGATGAAGGTGGCAAGTGCTGCAAAATGATTATAACAGGCTTACAGAAGCATAATGCTTAACGCTGAGGTTAACCTGCACAGTTTGTTTGTGAGGTGCGTCTCTATTTCAGCCTGAAGCTGTCAGAAACTTCTGCAATGTGGCAAACAGGACAGTTCAGTGCTAGATAGGAAATGCTCCATGCCAAGCAGCCTAGTACCTTAGGCTTATTTTTAGGCTTTAGGGCCCAGATATTCAAACTGCTCCAGGCTGTGGCGCAAGCCTGGCGCCAGCTCAACAGCTGCGCGGGGAAGTGGACTGGGGCGATATTCAGCGGAACTGCGCCATGGCTCCAGCATCGTTGAATATCGCACCCTGGCCATCTGCATTGCGCATGGCATAGTGGCACTGTGCCCGCGCCAGTGGCCACAGTGGAGCATGGGGATACGCTAGCACAAGTTCCATTGCGCAAGGTACAACAACCGCGATATTCAAAAGTTGACATGCAAATGGAGCCATAATGTATGCAAGGTGCAAATGGGGCCATTTACATGTCATTATGGTCCCATTTGCATGCAGGTGCATTGATCCCTGATGACTTGCGCCTGGCGCCCTGCCAGGCAGCAGCCGACGGGGACTGACGCCCCCTGCAGTGCGGCAATGTGCCGCACAGCCCGATCGCAAGCATTAGTAAAATAAATATAAACCCCCAATATCCCTGGTGGTCCAGTGGACCTGTCTGCCCGATCACGGGCTGAATTAAACAAAACAGAAACCTATTATCCCTGGTGGTCCAGTGGACCCGTCTGCCCACCCACCCACTGATCCCTAAGCCGCCCCCCCGGTCAGCGGCGGGTGGCAGCACCCACCCACCTGCCGCCCTGCCGCCCGCTGACTGACACCGTCGGTGGGCTATAAGCCCATTGGTCCTGGCGTGAGCCAATGGGCGTGCACCATACCATACTACACATTCCAGATATGTGAATGGATCCATTCACATATCTGAAAATGTAATGATATGGCTGCATGCCATAGCTCACGCTGTGGACCAATGGACGTACAGCCCAACCGACAGTGTCAGCGGCGGGTGAAAGGAGTGAGGTGCTACCCGCTGCTGACCGGGGGCAGCGGTAGGGATCAGTGGGCGGGTGGGCAGATGGGTCCACTGGACCACCAGGATAGTGGTTTATTTTATTTTACTTCAGCCTGCAATCGGGCAGACAGGTCCACTGGACCACCAGGGATAGCGGTTTATTTTATTTTACTTCAGTCCGCAATCGGGCAGACAGACCCACTGGACCACCAAGGATATAGGATTCAATCCTTTTTCTACTGAAGCCTGCGATCGGGCAGGCAGCGGTCCACTGGACCACCAGGGATATAGGATTCAATTATTTTTTTACTGAAGCCCGCGATCGGGCAGACAGCGGGCCACTGGACCACCAGAGATATAGGATAGATAATTTTATTTACTTAGCCCACGATCGGGCGGGCAGCGGTCCACTGGACCACCAGGGATGTAGGACGTTTTCTTTATTTTACTAATGCCCACAATTGGGCATGGGGGGGCGCCACCACAGAGGTGCAGCCGGAGCTCGGTGGCCACCCACAGGTGGCAGCTGCCGTGTTGCGCCCTGCAATGCGGCAGCTCACCTCTGAGTGGCTGGCCGTTTTTTTTGCTTAACTTTGTGCTGGCGCAGGTAGGGGTTGTGCATGCATGTCTCCGCACATCCCGGGCTGAATATCGGGCTGTGCAGAGTATGCGTGGGCACACCGCCCCACCTGCGCCTCCATACATTACTGATGCGCTCCGGCGCATCAGGATTTGTGCCAGGTGCAATTCCATTTTGAATATTGTGCAAGGACATCAGTGGGGCTGCGCATGGCACAACACTGCACTGCCATGCAGTCCCCTTTGAACATCTGGGCCTAGTTCTACTTTACTTTGACTCTCTATACAGTAAAATAAATGACTTTAGAATTGTGCACAATATTTTCAAGCTCTATAAAGGTGAAAGAAATGAAATAGGGCTTTACCTGCCATTTGCTCAGTGGTGCTCATTCTGTCTGGGACTTAGTACTATAAGAGCTGACCAGCCCTTCATAACCCTAACTTATAGGACAGGTACTAGAGGGGCAGAGCTACCAGTGAGGAAAAAGCAAATAAAGCATAAAATAACCTGAAATATGCATATGAAACACTTGGGAACTATGGCACTAATGTATATATTATATAGAAATTACTTAGTTTGATTTTCTGTATAGATTTACCGGTAAAAGAAAAATAGAGTAAAAAGGGGGTTGAGCTTACATGATCACCTGATTAAAAGCAGGTATAAAACAAAGCTTTCAGAAGGTCTAGTTCAGTTCCTTGTTAGGCTCAGTGGAGAGCTGACCCAGACCTACCTTAGCATGTTTCTAGTGGTATTTTTTTAGAGAAAGTTAACCGTCTTCTGTTTTGCTTGGTTTTTGCTTTATTTTGTTGTTAGTACACTTTCATTTACATCCATTTTTGTTAATAAATATCTACTTTATTATGACCTGCATGCTGGTGTTGGTGTCCATCATTTTCCATGACCTCACAGACAGGACAGGCTGGTTGTTCCCCAGATTGGTTGCTTGCCACTAACTTTTCTCTGAAAGCAATAATGAAGCTGGGCTTTGACTCAATCTCTAGCCCCAGCACGGACAGTTACTTTGCACTGCAGAGAAGCAGTCTCCAACAACTCTACCCCACCAAGGGGGAACATAGCTGACTGGTCACTTTATTTTTAGCTCCAGACGCTGTTGTTTTCAGGCTGCCACCTTACAATCTTGGCTCTCAGGCTGCAAACTCCAATCTCTCTCCTTCAGGCTGGCAAATTCTCTTTTCAGGCTGTAACTCACCAAGTTCCCAATTGCAGCAGCAGATTCAGATCTCTCCCAGTGAAATACTTGCAGCACTCTCTTGATTGTCCAAAGCTGAGGCCAGCAAGGCCTATGGGCAAACTGCTGGCCTTCAAGGCTAGCAATCCCCACAGCTGTCTCTTCTGCTCTGCTCCCTCTGGCTGATCTCTCAGGAATTTCCCCCTTTGGCAGGCAAACAGTCCTTTTTATAGATTTTTGGAAGTCCCCATCTGATAGGCTGAATGCTTCCCAGGCTCTCAGACTGCCCTCTGACATTTTCCCAGCTGCCCCTCAAGCTGCCAGAGTCCCCTGGGGGCCATCATATTTCTTTACAGTTTGTGCCCATTCCTATCAGCCCCACAACTTTTAATAACATCCCATCCAGGGACTAATGGCTTTATGTACTGGCTCCACTTTCTCTTTATATATTCAGTGGGAGCCCCTTATGTCCAACGGGGGTTCCAATTCCTTTTCCCCCCCGTTTGTGCCTTTTTTCTGGTATTCTTAATATTGGAGCATGGCTCCTTTAAATTTCTACAGTCCCGATGGCCGTATATGTGCATTGGCCACGTGGTGGCCATCTTTTTTGTTTACTTTTTGGTCCACTGTTTACTGCTGCCCCTTGGACTGAAAAATGCTCTCCCAAGTGCCCAAAGGCACATAATCAACTCTTCCACCTCTGCCCCTTTCTTTTTCCATTGCTGAGGAACAGAGGATCGATGCTGGTTGTAGCCTCTGAGTTTCTGAGGATATGCAGGCCCGAATCCCACCAGGGACCACTGACTAGACCTCCAGTCCTGATCTCAGCAACCACGAGGACTGGAGGCAGAAGGGAGGACTTAGTAGGGCTGTAGCCCCTTCAAGTAAGCCCAACCTTAGTTGGGGGCCTTACACATACTACTGTAGTTCAGTGAATTTAACTGTCTTAATACATAATATAACTTTACAGGATATGATGCTATTATGCACTCTACTGTGTGTTTGTAGTTCCATAGTTATTCAGTTTTTGCTTCAAACAGGCTTCTTAAAGCTACTGTTTTGGGTTTCAAGTTTGGTCCAAACTTGCCGAGGTAGTTTATTGGATCCACACATGTTGGCAAATCTGCTTTATTGTTTGGGTTGGTTTTTATTGCTCTTACGTGTTCTGGATCAGGCTGGATCCATCTGGTGAGAGTTTATCTCCTAGGTATGTCAGTTCTTGTAACCCCATTTGGCATTATTCATTGTTCAGTTTTAACCCTGTTTTCATGCCTGCTGCAGAACATGGATCAGTCTCTGATCATGCTCTTGTTTTGTAATTCCACACTATTATATCACCCAGAAATACACTGACTCCTTCCATACCTTCAAATAACTGTTACACCATATGGTGGACTACTTCTGGGGCTAGGCATGTGTTAAAGGACATGAGGAGCAAGCAATGTCTGCCAAATGGTGTGCTAAATGTGTACAGCGCTGGGCTTTCCTTGCCCAGGGTAATTTGATGGAAACCTCATGAGGTGTCTAGTTCAGAAACGAATGCAGCAACACCCACCATGGCACTTGTGACATCTGAACTGGTGGGCAGACAGTAATGCTCTCTTTTTATCTACTTATTCAAATCTTTTGGATCAATGCAAAGTCTCAGAGAACCGTTTTTTTCCCCCCACTATGGTTAAGGAGTTAACCCAGTTTGTAGGCTCTTTTATCTTTTTCATTATGCCCAAGGTGAGTAGTCTGTCTAGTTCCTTGTGCAGTGTTTCCTCTCATTTGGTGCTATTGGAACTACTTTGCAGCTTGAAATATTGACAAGTATCATTAAGCTGTATTTTGTACTGTACTGGTAGACACCCTGTTCCATCCATAGCCCCCCTTCCCCCACAATGTCTAAGGGTATGTTGCTGTTGTATACTGTTATGACAATGATGGAAATACATTGAATCCATTACAGTGACAGCTGTACAGCGAAGGTACTCACAGCGATAGGGATTCGATGGGCTGTCATAGTGGTATATCAACTATGCAGCAGGTGGGAGTGTGTTTTTGAGGAGGCAGCATGGAAGGCATCGCATCTGGAGGTGGGTGGGATGTGTAGCAGGGGGAACTGCCCTTTTCTCCACTTTCTGTGAAATGTGGAGTTAGTTATCTATAGTTCAGCGGGTGCAGGGGGGGAGCACTCCTCATGGGGGTTGCTGAATTTGAGTTGCTGTTTGTCAGTGTGGTGGTTGGTCACCGTGATATCACACCATTGTTTCGGTTGTCACTTTGGTGCTGTCTCTGTATTGATGGTCAATGTATTTCCCATTGCTGGGGCTTGGTGGAACCTGCTGGTGTGATTTATACATGTAGAGGGGGGACCACAACAGAAACTTTAAAGATGACTTACATTTGTTCTTCAGGACTGGGGCGCAGGCCTTTTCCATGGGGTGCTGTGCTAGGAAGCAAACTTGGTTAGCAAAACGGCAAAACTTGGTTGGCATTAAAAAGTCCAAAACAGCAATTAGACAACAGCAAAGGATCCTTTAATAATAGACTTGATTTATATAACATGATTCTCCATGGAGTTGGCTAACAAGCTTGCACAGTCCCCCATTGGGGAAAAGTTAAGGCAATGGACTGGGAGGGTCCGCAACTTCAATGTCCAAGCATTGTCCATTAGTTCATGTAGTCAATGTCCATACTCAGGACAGGGGGTCTTTCCTACACCCCCTGAGAACAGGGCAACATACAATTAACATTTTCCAACACTTTGTCTGAGTGATCAGGCAGCATGACTTTCACGCATTTAAAAATACCAGCTTCTCTCGGCTGGCTACACTCTCTAGGGAGGATCCGCTGGCATCTACAAATCCACAGGCATCAAATCCTAATTCTGGATGGAAGTCCCAGACTCAGACTGATTGCAATCCCCTTGTGGTAGACTGACTGCAGTCTCCTACAGCCATCTCAGAGAAAGCTGACTCCTCATAATATGGGCAGCATAACCCATGGAGTTGTTCTGCTTCAACTCTCCCAAATGCCCTGCAGCCAAACCTCTTAAACAGTCTCCATATCCAAACTTGGTAGGCAAGGGCAGGCAACCCATCCCCAGGGGGTCCGTGGTGCCACTGGGAAGCACCTGTCACCTCCTGGCCAAGAACTGACCCCCATGACTGAGATGTCCCAGGTCTGAATTACTTCTTCAGTCCCTGGGCAAGGAGGGTCTGGAATCTCTGGGGGTGGGGGGTCCAAGGTGCCACACAGATCCAACTTCCCCTCCCTCACCCAAGAACTGCCCTCCATGGGTGAGGGTCCCGAGATCCAAATTACTTCAGCTGCTGCATGATACTTCCACTTGTGGACATGCAGTCCAGGCTAGTTTCCCTTCTGGGACAATAAGTCCACACTCTGTTCAGTTTCGAATCCCATCTCCGCTACAGACAAGTAACTTTGTACCCTTCCTCCCATCATCTCAGCACACCCTTCAAAGGGGTCTCATAAACTACTGCCACTGCCACATCCTCAGCTGGTCTGTACTAGGCTTATGCTCTTCCATGCAGTCAAAATGAGACCTGCCCCCAGGGGTACTTCCAAGCAATAGCTGATCAGCTCCCCTGGAGGAAGGAAAATTAACCTCTTACGAGTTCCAGGCCAAAAGACCTTAAAAGGACACAGTGTTTCAAGCCAAATCGCTATAGATTCTCCTATTCTCCTCCTATTGGGGGGTTACACATCAAAAACCTCTGCAGATGGTTTTGCCACATTTCCTAGTTTATCAGCATCAAGCAGTGTCTATGTAGTGGCTGGGCTTATGGCTGGGATAATTACATCAGCATTTGTTGCTTGAATGTGTTTTACCAAATACCATTTTTCACATTTTTAGACCTAAGGCTGTCTCTTGCCTTCCACAATAACAGAGGTACATCAATGGACTGTCCATTACAAGTTATTTTGACTGTGCGCATACCTTAGGTAGAGATGGCTCATTGTTATAAGCATGTAGTAAAATTTTCTTCTCGGACATTCTTGGCTTTTCTTTAAGCTGCCTGCAATAAGACATTGGCAAAATATTCACCTGTGCTCCAGGGACCGACTTAAGAGGAATAATATATCCATTAATGTCCAAAGGCGAGACCTATTCAACCTTGGCGCAATTTTCAGCTCCCACAGCTCCAATAAACAGATCTTCTCCCTCCCTGGAGTTATCTGCCATATCCTGCTGGCTCACTAGCCGAACTTTTTGTTTGGAAAAACATTGTTTCGTAAAATGGTTCTTGCCACCACATTTTCAACAAATTTGTATGAAAGCAGGATAGTTTTTTTGGTTCATATTTATTTCTGCATCTCCCACATGATGACTCATTGATTTTGTTCAGCAAAGCTTTCCCCTTGCCAGGTAATATCTTTTTAGCTTTGTCTGGAGCCCTGAGTACAACACTGACTGCCATCTCACCCTCCTTACTGAAGGTTTTCAGGTGCAGTCTTGCTGTTTCTGGTGATTGACAAATCTGGACAGCTTTTGCTAAAGTTAAATCATTTTCTCTGAGGAGATGAACACAAACTCTATACTAATGATGCCAAACACGATTTGGCCTCTTAGCATCAAGTCACCTAATGGCCCAAAGTTACAGGACTTACACTTCAGGCACAACCCAGTAACATATTGCTCAGTAGATTCTGTTTTGTTTTTGAAACCAAGATCTGAAAACATACCTTTTATATGTTTCATTTTTTTGAGGTGTGCAGAAAGATTCATAGAAACATAGAAACATAGACTTTGATGGCAGATAAGGACCGCTTGGCCCATCTAGTCTGCCCATTTCCCTACCTACAGGATAGGCCGCAGATCCTAGTTAACCAACAGCCTATTTCTTCCTACCCCCCACAAGAATTGCCTTATGTCTGTCCCATGCATTCTTGAATTCTCCCACAGTTTTAGACCCCACAACCTCCTCAGGAAGGCTGTTCCATGCATCCACTACCCTCTCTGTGAAATAATACTTCCTCACATTGCCCCTGGAACGCCCCCCCTCTATCTTTAAATTGTGTCCCCGTGTTCTTGCATGTCTCTTTTTCTGAAAGATGCTACCCTCTTGGACTTTGTTGATTCCACTGAGGTACTTAAAAGTTTCTATCATGTCCCCCCTCTCCCTTCTTTCCTCAAGGGTATACATATTAAGCTCCTTTAGTCTCTCCTCATACGGCTTCTCTTGCAGACCCTGCACCATTTTAGTTGCCCTCCTCTGGACTACCTCTATCCTGTCTATGTCCTTGCGGAGATGGGGTCTCCAGAACTGGACACAGTACTCCAGATGGGGTCTCACCAACTGTCTGTACAGAGGGATAACAACTTCCTGTTTTCTGCTGCTGATGCCTCTCCCTATACATCTCAGTATACCCCCAGCCCTCCCTACTGCCTTCTCACATTGCTTGCTAACCTTAAGGTCATCTGATATGATTACCCCCCAGGTCCCTTTCCTTTTTTGTTGTTGTTACTACCTCCCCACCCATTGTGTATTCTTCCCCTGGGTTCTTGTTTCCCAGGTGCATTATTTTGCACTTCTTTGCATTGAATCCTAGCTGCCATACTTCTGACCATTCCTCCAACCTTGCCAAGTCTCTTTTCATCCTTTCCATGCCTCCTTGTGTATCAACCCTGTTGCAGATCTTTGTGTCATCTGCAAAAGGCATACTTTCCTTCAGTCCCTCTGCAATGTCACTGATGAAGACATTAAAAGGACTGGACCCAATCTGAACCCTGACGGTCCCACTAGTAACCCCTCTTTCTTCAGTGTGGACTCCATTTACAATTACCTTCTGTGTCCTGTTGTGCAGCCAATGTTTTACCCAGGCTACCACCCTGGGACCCACTCCCAGCCTGGTTAATTTGACTATTAATCTTTTGTGTGGGACTCTGTCAAATGCCTTGCCAAAGTCTAGGTAGGTCATGTCCACAGCCCCTCCCTGGTCTACTACTTTGGTCACCCAGTCAAAGAAATCTATTAGATTCATCTGACATGACCTTCCCGCTGTGAACCCATGCTGCCTTGGGTCCTGTGCTCCACTGGCCTCTAGGTACTCAACTATTCTTTCCTTCAAAGTGACTCCATCCTTTCCCTACCACAGAGGTCAGACTGACAGGTCTGTAGTTTCCTGCCTCTGTCTTGGTCCCACTTTGTGAAGGGGAATCACATCCGCCTTCCTCCAGTCCTCGGGTACCACACCATCCTCCCATGATTTATTAAAAGAGCAGCCAGTGGTTTCACTAGTTCCTCCCTTAATTCTTTTTAGAATTCTGGGGTGAATTCCATCAGGACCTATTGCTTTGTCCACCTTCAGTTTTAGGGTTCTTGCAGAACCCTTTCTTCTGTGAAAGGACTGGGATCGACCCCCTATCAAGAGTGCTTCTGTTAATTGGATTAGGCACTTCCCCTCCTCTTTTGTGAATACTGAGCAGAAATATTCGTTCAGTATCCTGCTTTTCACTGTCCCCTCTGCCCACCACTGTTCATTCTATTCAGCCTCACTATCCCTCCCTTTGTCTTTCTCGCTCGCTGATGTACCTATAAAGGTTTATCCCACTTCTTAACTGAGTTGGCTATCTTTTCCTCAGTTTGGGCCTTTGCTATTCTGACTTCCCTCCCTGCTTCCTTCTGCCTTAACTGGTACAACTCTCTGTCCTGCTCTTTCTGTGTTTCCTTATACTTCCGAATGCTATCTTTTTCTTCCTGACTTTCACAGCCACCTCTTTTGAGAACCATAGTGGCTTTTTCTTTCGTTTTGATTTGTTTATTTGCTTCACACAAAGGCTTGTTGCCTCTGTGATGGCAGTTTTGATGATTCCCCATTGTTGCTGCACACCTCCTTCTAGCCTGTTTGCTAGTGCTTTTCTGAGGCACTCTCCATCTTGCCAAAGTCAGCCCTCCTAAAGTTCAGTACCCTCACTTTTGTAAGCTTGACTCTGTAGCTGAGTTTAACGTGAAGCACACTGTTTGATGGTCACTTGTCCCCAGATGGCAACCCACTTCTAGATCTGAGATCCTCTCACTGCCCCCGTTTGAGTCGAGGTCTAAGATTGCTCCCTCATGAGTGGGTTCTGAAACTTGCTGTCTGAGGGCCTGCCACCTGTAGGGCATCAAGAATGGCCCTGCTCTTGGATGTGGCTGCAGCAAATGTGCTCCAGTTAACATCTTGCATATTCAGGTCTCCATCAACAGTATCTCCCTTTCTCTGCCATTCTAAGAATGCCTTCTATCATATCCTTGTCCATTCCCTCCCTGACATGGGGTCTGTACACAACCCTGTGCGGATTGTGGTGCCCTTTCCAGTCTCAAGGTGACCCACAGTGACTCCTCTCCTCTCTGTTTACTCTTTTGTTCAGTTGCTTTTATCCCTTCTTTACATGAGAGCTACTCCTCCCCTCTTCTCCCCTGCCTGTCTCTCCTGTAGGTTATGTACCCTGGTATGTTAACATCCCAGTCATGGTTCTCTGTGTACCATGTTTCTGTGACTGCTACGATATCCAGTCATCCCTCTTCCATCAAGGCCACCAGCTCAGGGAGCTTGTTGCCCAGACTACGGGCATTGGTACTCAGTACCCTCCATTCAAACTTTCTCATAACCTTCATGTTCTATGAACTCAGTGATATTGTAGACTTATAGAACTGCAAGGCCTGCTACTGTTACCAGTAATGCAATCTTCTGCCAGCCTCTTTTGTCTTCTGCACCAATCGCTAAAATATAGAACTCAAAACTTAGTTTGAAGGTTCTTCTCTGTTCATATACATACAAACATATGAGCATATGAACATATCAATTAATCAATCAAAACTTTATTTTTATAGCGCCTTTCAAGAACCAAGGCACTGTGCACTTTAAATACACATATATAAAACTAAATAAAATGATGATATAAATTAAGAACAACTTGGGAAGGCTAATGTAAATAAATATGTTTTTAACATTGACTTAAAACTACTGACAGTCAGACATTTTCTTCACTGACGAGGTAGAGAATTCCACAGGGTAGGTGCTACAAATGAAAAAGCACATGCACCAGAGGTTTTTAAACTAACCCTGGGAATCTCTAGCAATCCCTCATTGGTGGAACGGAGAGGACGAATGAGGGAGTAGGGAGTCAGGAGATCTTCCAGGTAGTCGAGTCCCTGTTCATGTAGGGCTTTAAGAAGACTATGAAGAAGCCAGCAGTTACAGGCCTTACGGTCTAGCACATCTGCTTGAGTGTGCAGCTCTCAGTACTGAGTATTAATGCTGCCTTCCCTAACTCCCAGTCCCCCTACCTTGCTGGTTACACCATTCGGTTTACCACCATTATCCACATACTTCCCTATTCTGATTTTGCCCCGACCCTGTCCCTCCCCCTCTTAACCCCCCCTCAATTGATGTTTGCGATATCAGTTCCTCAGGCAATGCATTCCACTCCTTTACCACCCTTTCTGTGAAAAAGTGCCTCCTTGTCTCTCTTCTGAACAATCCCCCCCTGCAGTTTCAGTCTGCGCCCTCTTGTGATCCCTTCCTTCTTAAACTTAAACAGGCCCTCAGGGCTAACCCTATGTATGCCCCCCAAGTCCTTAAATGTCTCTGTCATTTCATTACCTATTAAGGTTATTTTACTTGGTTGCTGAAGTACTGTACATCCATATTTTCTCCAGATGACAATGGATTCTAACTCCTGGTACCATGTAATGATAGCAGTTCAGCACACCACGTGGCCCTACTTGCCTTCTTTAATCCTTTTCCCCCTACTCTCTTTAGCTCTCTCCCTCCTCCTCCTACCACTCTTTATCTACCCCTCCATCGCATTCCACTACGTTCTTCAGTTATTTTTAACACCTCCCTCTTACTTAACTACTCTCCCCTGTTTCAGTTCAGCCCCCACAATTTCTACTTACCACTATCCTGTGCTAATAATCCCTACCCTGCACTGTCATAATTGGGCACCTGGTATTATATGAACCTTACTGTACCTCATTTTGCTATGATGTACTTATATGAATTGATGCATATTAATCTTACGTGTGTATTGTGTCATTTTGCTTTTTATATGCTGCCTTTTTATGCAAAGTCTCCTGACTGTGTACATGATTTAGGACTTCCTTGTGATTGAGCTTGCTCAATGGAGTTTTCCTGCAATAAACTTGAACTTGAACTCAGCAACAGTCATTTTTGATGCGTTCCACAGTATATATAATACAGCACACCATCTAGTGGCACATTTGAGCAACTGCACCCAGTGTAATTTTACTGTTGGTCTATTATCAGTACAGAGACCACTCCGCATTTCAAACTATGGTGCAGCTAATAAATGTCTAGGTAGTCTTCAAGGATCGTTATACTGTAGTGGGGAAAGAGTTTTAAATAATGGATTGTGCTAGCATAGTTAACAGACTCGTCCCTGGTCCCCTCTCAAACAGTGTACTCACAACTTGATGATAGCAATGGGGAAATTAGGCTCAGTCCTCTGCTCTTGAACTTCCCATAGCTTTGTCTTCCTTCCAGTGCAGGTCTGCCATTCTTTTGGCCCCATACTTTGCCAACTCCTTGTGTTCAGAAATGGCATAGTATGATCTCTATCTGTGACCAACAGTTCTGCAGGGTGAATCAGCTGATGGTTCACTTTTAAGTCTATGTGGTCCCTGTGTATTGGTTCAAATTGCTTTCTCTTCGGTCTTGTGCTGCAGGCAAGATCACTGTACAGGGAAGTTGTCATGTCTTCATATTTGTCCCCTCACTGTTCCTTGCCTGCTCAGCATAGCCCTCTTTAATGCCAACCCCTTCACATACTACCAACATTGTCCTCGGGCCCTCCGTCCAACCACCCACTCCTCTTTAGGTACCTTGGTAGACTTTTCAAAGTACAGAAGAAAGGCTGTTGTATCAATATTTATGGACTGACCCAGCCATGCTTCCACAAAATGTTTAGGCTGAGCTTCCTCCACTGCCTCCAGGAGACCCACCAGCCTTATTTTACTCACTCTGCATACATTTTCTATGGCCTCAAGTCTCTGCCATAGAGCCTGGTTCTCCTGGATCAGTTTGTTGGAGATATCACAGGCTTTTTCCACAAAAGGATTCTCCCTTTTCTGCTTGGTCTTGGTCAGTGTCCATACACTGCTCCAAAATATTAATTTTGCCTGTTGCCGGTTTCTTGTCTGTATTTTGGACTGATTGGTAGTGCTCTAAGATGATGTGTTTTACTGATACAAACATTAGAGTATTTCCCCCTCAGCCTGCTGCTGTGAAGATGGTGGTTCCACAGTCTGCTTGCTGGATGCCTTAGTCTTTGGTTCGCAGAAATCAGACTGTGGAGTGGTACCTTTCGGATGACCCATTTCTTGTGTCTACCTGCTACCATGTTGCTGTATATACAAAAATCAGAGGACCAAAATGATTTTGTAGGCAATTTATAAGGTACCAGGTCAATATGCTGCTGCCAGAATAGTGCGGCAAGAAACGCACTGTGTAAAGAGTGGAAACATTTAGAGCGACAGGGGTATAGTAGTGGTAGTGAATTACCGCTTCCCCTGTCGCTGACTGCAGAGTGGAGGAAGGGCTGAAGAAGCCTCAGATGCTGTGCCTGGTTGAGCTGCTCCCATGGTGGAGTGGCTAAGGCACAAGCACCTGGAGCAATGGAGACTTGGGGAGTAGGGTTTGGTTCCCTTTTCTCCTGATATATACATATACATATATATATATATATATATATATATATTTTTTTTTTTTTTTATGGCACAGAAACAGTTTCCCCCTCTCTAGAGTTACACCATATCCCCATGGTCCACACATCTAATAATTCCAGGTGGTGTGGGGAGCAGACCCCCTCACCCCTCACGTCGGTGGGAGTGGGGGGCAAAGTCCCCCCCCTGCAAAAACCAAAAGTCCCTTTATTTTCTATGGTGTGCGCGTATTTTGTTACGACCGGTGTTTTTACCAATGTTATTTGAGGGCACAGCATTTTGTTTGTGGCATTCTTTGCCATGCTGTTTTTGTTTGTTGAGTGTTGACCCCGTGCCATGTATAATGTGTTTTAAATGGTCTCCCTCAGGAAATGATCTGCCATTTGTCTTCTCCTCTAAGCATCCTAACCGTGCCCCTCTATCACCGCTTTGAAAACAGGTGTGACCAGTGCAGACTTCCATTTATCAGGGAACTGGGAGTACCACTGGGAGATGTTCAGATTTTTTTGTGATTGGGTAGGTTAGATCATTCAGGACCAGTGATAGCAGTTTAATTTCCATAGCATCCCCCCACCCCTTTTTTATTTTTGTGCCAAACACTTTTTTTGCATATTTTAAGGTGTCGATTCAGAGATAGTTCTAAAACAGAACTTTGGATGGAAACGATCTGATACTTTTAGCAATTTCAGGTCAGCCTACAAATCATCATAGTTGAAGGATGGACAGCCTGGGAGGGATAAAAGAACTTTATTCTGTAAAGGCCTTATTAAACCTGTTTACCATTTTAGTTAGGTAATACTTTATAATATTTGTTCTTTTTAAGACAAAGTAGGCCAAGGCCCATTGTATTGACTCCCTCTCCTAGGAAGTCTACTATCCTGATCCAGTCTGGACCATGAAACCATTAAGATATTTTTTAAAGGTTTCAAAAGTTAGGGCATTAGCTAAATTGCATGGTAGAGAGTTCCATGATCTTAGTGCTCTTACAGTAAAAAAGTTGTTACGCTTCACTGTATTTACCTTGGGGATCATTAACTGTTTATTATGAGATCTGAGGTTTTTTGTTCTGTTATAAAATTGTATGCCACAGTCGACCATTAAACTAGGAATATTGAGGACTTTGTAAAGAAGTAACAGGTCCCCTTTTTCGGCTGGTCTCCAGGGTAAATAATTTTAGTTTTGAAATCCTAGCCTGATATTCAAGAGCTTTCAATCCTTTAATTGACCTTTCTTTGTGTTTTTTCTAAGAGATTAATGTCACGCCTTAAATACGGATTCCAGATTGATGATCCATAATCTAGATGGGGTATCACATAAGTGTTGTACAATTTAATTAAACTCTTACTATCCCTTGTTACAAAGGTTTTATGTATAGAATGCAGTAATCTAGTAGTAACTTGAGAGATGATTCTACAGTGACTCATTGATGAGAGATCTATATTAACCCATATTCCAAGGTCCTTCTCTTTACTTGATTTTTTCAGTTTTACCATTTAATTTATAGTTAAACCTCTGATTTTTTTCACCAAAGTGCATAACTGTACATTTGGATTTGTTAAACATAATTTTGTAATTTAACCCCCATTCTTCTATTTTTTTCAAATTATGGCTTAATACATGATGCTTCTCCATTGAGTCAACTTCACCGCCGATCCTTGTATCATCTGCAGAATTGGACACTATATTGCTTAATCTTGATCCCATATCACTGATGTAGAGTCCAAATAGCACAGGCCGAGGACAGAGCCCTGTGGCACATCACTAGTATCAACACCCTCATCAGAACATGATCCATTGATCCTAACCGATTGTCTATAGTCAGTTAGCCAGTTGGCAAACCATTTTGCTCAGTATTTACTGAAGAGAAGGTAGGGCAGGGTCCTCAACTCAGCACCATGGACACGGGGGAGGGAGGTGAGCACTACACCCTTCACAAAAGAAAGGGTCCTACAAGAGCTCGCTAAGCTCAGGGTGGACAAGGCAATGGAACCTGATGGCATGCATCCTAGGGTACTTAAGGAGCTAAGGGTGGAACTAGCAGAGCCATTAGCAGAACTGTTTAGTGAGTCTCTGAGCACAGGAGAGGTCCCAGAACACTGGAAAAGGGCTCATGTGATCTGTCTCCACAAGAGTGGTGGCAGGGAACTACAGACCAGTCAGTCTTACCTCAGTAGTGGGCAAGATTATGGAGGCACTCCTTAAGGAAAGGATAGTGCAACACCTGGAATCCATAGGGGCATAGGATCCAAGACAGCATGGCTTTACAAAAGGAAGGTCCTGTCAAACTAATTTCAGATTTCTTTGACTGGGTAACCAGAGTGGTGGACCAAGGGGGAGCAGCTGATGTCACCTACCTTGACTTCAGTAAATCTTTCGACACTGTTGCACATAGAAGATTGATAAGTAAGCTCGGTAGGCTCGGGGTGGGTCAGAAGTTAGTCAACTGGGTGGCAAACTGGTTAACGGGCAGAACACAGAGAGTGGTAGTAAATGGTATACAGTCAGAAGAGATGCAAGTCACAAGTGGGGTACCTCAGGGATCAGTCCTGGGGCCAGTCCTCTTCAATATCTTCATCAGTGACATTGCAGATGGACTAGAGGGTAAAGCTTGTCTGTTTGCAGATGACACCAGCATCTGCAACAGAGCAGATGACCCAGATGGGGTGGGCAGAATGAAAAGAGATCTGGATAAAGTAGCAAAATGGTCAGAAGAGTGGTAACTGGGATTTAATGCAAGAAGTGTATAAGTAATATGTTACTTTTTACCACATTTGTTCAACATCCAAACCATTCAATAATATGTATCAGTTTATATCCTCCAGGAATTGAGAAAATTTAGGCCAAATCGGGTTTTCTATATTCAGGTTTTTTTGTAGTATCCATTCCTTTAGTCTTAGTACCTATCAAGGTGCATTCAGTCATATAATGATCACTGTTGCCCAAATATGGATTGACACTGGGGCTGATAATTCGTTTGTTGGGATTTGTTATTATTAGACCTAATGTATTTTCTTGTCTAGTATGTTCTAGCATTAGTTGATCACACCCACATGAGGTTAGGGTATCAAGGAGTTTTTTTTTCAAATACAGTATTGCCTTTAAGGGATGTCCAACTAATACCTGGTGCATTAAAGTTCCCAACAATGATAATGTTGCCCATATCCATTCCCACATTGATTTCTTGTAATAAGGCATTATTGTGCAGGTCATCACTGGATGGGGGTCTGTAACATATTTCTAGAATAATTTTAGATGAGTTTGCAGAATAAATATTAAGCAGTAATGTCTCAGTTTGGACATTATGTTGTGTGCTTAACAAGAGTTCACCGCATTGTATGTTTTTCGATACATAACAACACACACACCCTCCTCTTTTGTTAGACCTATTTTTATAAAACAATTGGTACCCAGGGATATTATTCGGCCAACTACTAGTGTCATCTCACCAAGTTTCACTTACACAAGCAACATCAATGTTTTTATTTAATAAGCATAACCTGAGTTCAGCAAGCTCTACTTGATTTAGGCTTCTTGCATTTATGTTTAGTTTTGTATAATTGGCGGATTTCTGTTTAGCAGCGTTAAGCACTAGTATGACCATGTCCCCTGGCTTTGTTTAAAGTCTGACAAATTAAGTTTTCAAATGTTTTCCCTAATTTGTATGCCCCAGGTTTGTTCAGATGCAGTCAATCCCAACAAAACAGTGTGTTATTATTATGGAATGATTCCCAATGGGTTACTGAGGAGAATCCATTTTGCAGTGTCCACTTTCTTAACCATTCATTTACTGATTTAATTTTCTTCTCTTTATGGTGGTTACCCCTAGGAACCGGGAGGATCTCAGAGAAATATATTTCACAGTCTATATTTAGTTGTGTTGCCTAAACTAATTAACTCATTTTTTATTTGTTCCACAATTAGTTTGTTTATATCATTGGTTCCTGCATGGATTATAACGAGAGGGCTGGACCCTGAGTTGCTCAGTATGTTTTTTGTCATGTTATGAATATCCCTGATACCAATACCCCTAAATGAAGAGCAAGCTATGTTCTGTTTATCTCTTCCACAAACTATTTTGTCTATGTATTTCACAATAGAATCTTCCAATACAAAGTACTGCCTTGGTTGATCTAAAGTTGTTCAGTATCCGTGTCAGCTATACATCCTTCAGGTGTGCTTGACTCTTTCCCTATTGAGACTACATTTGCACTCCCAGATACAGATACAGGGCAGAGAGTTACAGTGCTCTTTTTAGTCACGTGCTTTTGCTCAATAACATCCCTACTTAGTACTCCTTGGGCATCAACAGATGTACCAAATGCACTAGGGGTGGGTGCCTCTTGAGTGCCCTTGGTGAGATGGGGAGAAATGGAGATAAGTGTGGCTAAAATTTCCTCACTGCCCTCATATATACTCATGATCCCATTAGTAGCAATTTCATCCCCATCAATTACGTTAACTAGGGGCAGGTATCTATTTGTTAGTTCAGTTTGGTTACCAATCGCTCTTTGTCTAGTTTTGGATTTATGTCCATAATTGACCTCCTCCCAATCATTGGAATTTAAACTTTGGCTGTCCTCATCCCCAGATATATGTTTCCTTTTTTCAGTATGATTGGGAGCTGTAGTTAATTCAGTAGTAGTAGTAGGGGGGGATTGTTCGATGTTTAAAGGGCTATCACTGATTTCATTGTTACCACCTGATACTTGATTCATACTATGTAGTTTATTTGCCATACTGTCATGTTGTTTCTCAACTTGATCGAATCTGTTATAGAATGTGTCTGTATCTGCCCTTAGAACACTGTTATTGACCCATTTATCATATATATAAATTGGGCAAGATAGCAGTGTAACAAACAAGGTATACATAAGGCAATTAGTGCACTTCAAACCAGTTTCCCCATCCAGTGTCATAATAATATCCCGATGGTTAGTGCATGGTGTTGTCACACTTGATTTAGTGGTAGGGTCAAGGGAGAGTAAGTCACTCATTTTATTACTAGTATTTAGTAGTATGTTTAACAGAACACACACTAGCAATATGTTGTTGATCATTTGATCATGTACACATAAAGTATCTTGTAGATGTCTTATGCCCCCAGATATGAAAACGATCCCCAAACAATCTGAATTTACTGACTGAAGTACATAAATTCTGTGGTTTGTACCTACTTTACCCTCTTTACCCGCTTGACATGTAGTCTAGGACCTCTTTCCCATCAATACAAAATGTGGCTGGGAATTTCTTTTCCTCTTTACTTAAAAGGCTGTATACATTATCCCAGAACTTTTTCCCTTAGTTCCTATTCTGGGTTTACTAGGCCTTACAAAATTCTGATTGATCTTTTCTAGTTCTTGTAACCCAGATGCAATGTCACAATGGGCTACTACACCTGTCTGCTGTTTACCATGCAGGTTGAGGGGCCTGGGCTCTGGTTTGGATATAAATAGGTGTTCAATACCAACATTAGTGTAGCCCCCCCAAATGGGGGTCTTACCTTGGTTGCCCATTCTCCATTGCTCCCATCATCAGAGCACCTCCTGAATACCTGCAGGGTCCCCCAGGGTAGTGCCCAGCTTCACTGCCCCAGCTCCACATCCAGAAGAAGTGCCCCAGAGTCCTTGTGCAGCTCCTCCTTTCATTTTTGCCCTCCATGGGCTTGTGAACCAGGATCGTGAGCCGACATCATTTTAGGCAGGCTGGTGGTGTCATGTAAGTGCAAAGCGGTGCGCTTTTGATTCAGACCACAACGGCGGTCCACAGGTGGCTCCTCCGGTAGTCCCGGTCCCTTGAAGTGCAGGCCTGGGGCTTGTGACTCAGGTTGGACCGGAGGGAGCCGCCAGGTAAATAAATAAAGAGCGCTGTGCACACTGTGTGTTTTCAGGGACAGCATCATGAATATTAATGAGTTGGGCATTAATGTTCATTAGCAGGTCTGCTCGGCAGTAGAGTGATAAACGTTTCGGGGTTGCTGCCAATGCAAAATTGTAAATAATAGTGAGTTAACGGCAGCACCCCCATGGACACGTCAGGAGCTAATGCATAAGGGGGAAACTAATAAAAATAAAATAAATATACTGGTTTCATCAGTAGTTAATGTTGGAACTCAGATAGAAGTCTGTCTGCTGCCTAGGGGCACTTGATTATGGCAGCAGCGACAGGTTCAGGACTGAATAAAGATGTTTGAACTGGGCAGCATTTACAAGGTTACTAAAAGAGCTACTGAACTGTGGGCAAGCAAATAAATAAAGTAAATCTTTTGGCTGCACCAGAACCTTAAAGTTGGGACTATGTTTAATCTGCAAGAGGACTGTGTATTCAGCAGCCTTTTTTTGCAGTTAAATTTTTTATTGAAATCTTTGCAGATGTATACAACATATGTAAACATTTAGCAGATGTACATGTAAACGGGAAAGACATTATAGGTCAGATATGTACATGAGTATGCATAGATACAGGAAAGGAACAGTACACCAATATAGTCTGTTATTGAAACAGTATTTGGTTACCTTCACAGTAGTGAACACAGAGGGTCTATTGTTATCAAGGAGAGTGAGTTACCCCACGGTTGTGAGTAGGGCCTGCCTGGTTTTTGTTGGCAGCTAGATGGGCTATGTAATGTACATAAGGAGACCACATGTCAGAGTAGGTAGTCATTTGTTGCCTGGTCAGAAAGGTCAGCCTACCATTCATGGCCAGTGTTTCTAATGAAGCGATCCATTCCTGTACAGTGGGCAGGGATGTGGATCTCCATTTAGCAAGGATTAACTGCTTCGCCTCAACTGAATCCGCAATAAGCCATTTCAGTTTCCGTACAGGCAAATGGGTATTTTGGGGGGGGGGCACCCCAACAGTATGGTGGATGGAGACATTGGTAGATCTGCCTCAAGGATAGCAGAGCAAGTGTGTACCACCTCATACCAAAATGGGGAAAGCTGGGGGCAGGCCCAGAGGATGTGGAGAAGGTCGGCCTCAGGAGAGTCACACCTCCAGCAGCTATCCATTGGGGAAAACCCCATAGCTTTAAGTTGGGCCGGCGTTCTGTACCAGAGGTGGAGCATCTTTTTCTGAATCAACCTACTCTTTTGGTCAATTCATGCCTGTTGGGCCAATCTCCAGCATCTACTCCAATCAGATGGAGGGATCTCAGTGCATAGGGTTGTCTGCCAGTTGGTCCTAGCCTTACTCATGGGATCTGGCTAGGAGTCACGTAACATACTGTAGATAGTTCCTGTTCTAGCCTTATGAGCTCCCAGCCATTCACCAAGTGTCAGGTCAGGGACATGGTTGGTTTCCCGTACTTTACAGGGTTGACATTTACAATGGGTGTCCCTCCAGTGGAGGTAAACAGATCTGATTTGGAGGTACCTCCAAAAGTCCTGAGAATTTAAGTTAAATTTGGTTTGTATCCACTGAAAGGTGTCAATAGTGCATTCACCAGTAGTGAGGAGGTCCCCTATTGTACATATTGAGCAATTTTCCCATGCAGCCCATCTGAAGGTCTCACCCTCAATACGGAGGTCAGGGTTGTCCCATAGGTATGTATACCTTCCTAATCTTGGACATTTCTTGGCTAGTCTAGCTGTTAGAAACCATGCTCTATGGGCCACCTGTATAGTAATCCACTGGGCAGCTGCTCAAGGTAGCGGCGATCCTAGGTATATGAAAGGATGTCGTATGCCTAGGATAGATTGCTCAATCCTACCCCATGCTGGAAGGGGAGAGGAACCACTCTTACGGAACACCAGTGATGTCCTTGATGTGATGAAGGCATACATGTAATGTTTGAAATAGGGAAGATTCCACCCTCCTCTGGACCAGTGGGTGCTGAGCTTGGATCTACTAAATCTGGGAAGGAAAGACCACCAGAGGAAGCAGCCTATGATTGAATCTAGTTTTTGGAACCATTTGTCAGGAATGAGGATAAGGAGATGTGCCAGCAGATAGAATACTCTGGGGGCTAGCATCATTTTAACTGACTCAATTTTCCCTGGGAGGGAGAGATTTAAGTGCTGCCATCTGTTCAATTCTTTTTGGAAAGTGGATATCAGAGGAAGCATATTGAGCTGGTTAAGTTTGTGAAGATCAGGTGTTAGGGTAACCCCAAGGTATTTAATCTGGGAACCTGCAAGCTAGACCAGAAGCTTGTCCCATTTCCGCCATAGTATGCTTGTTAAGAGGGATTATTTCTGATTTGTTTTTATTGATCTTGAGTCCTGAGATGGCTTCAAAGTTAGAAAAAATATTCAGAACAGAATCCAGGCTAGACTGAATGTATCTAGTCAGGATGAGGCAGTCATCTGCATACAGTTTTGTTTTGAATTCTTCCCTCTCTATTTGTATGCCAAGGATGAGATTGTGGGAGCGAATGGCCGAAGCTAAGAGTTCGATAGCCATGATAAAGAGGTGGGGTTATAGAGGGAAGCCCTGCCTCGTGCCCCGTTTTCAGCAGCCATTTTAGTGCAGCAACAGCCAATTGGAAAGGCAGGATTTCGGCCCGGACTTGTGGGACTTTTGCCAGAGATTTATGGGACATTGGAAAGGGCTTATGGGGAAACTGCAGGGACCTAAATTCAGGTACCAAAACAAGGAGCCTATTGTGCATCAAGTGAGGTTAATGAATATTCATTTTTCTGGACTGACAAACAGGTTCAACCAATTATCATGGGAGTAGCAAATAGCTTCAGCCAATCAGGAGCCTCAGAAGGCCTTCAAAAAAGACTGTTTTGCCAGGTTGAGCAGTGTTCCAGCAGGAACCCCACCACAGGGGTGGGGCTCAGGTCCTTTGCTCCAAAATGGGCCTAGTGATCCAGTGCTAGCCCCTCCACAGGGGAGGAGGCTTTCTTCTGCCAGAGAGACAAAGTGGCTGCAGGCAACAGAGGTCACTGCCAGAGATGTTGCAAAGTTTAAATCCACTGGCGAGGTTCCCATGAAGTCACTAAATTTGCCCAGCGAAAAACTTCACGTAAATTACCTCTGGTGCTAAAACTTCGCTGGGAAACTTTGTCAGTTAACTCCGACTTTTTTTTTCATAATTTCGAAGGTAATGGTCTTAATCTGGTGCCAAAACATTGCCAGTTAGCTTCGAAGGCAACTTCAACTTTGTTAGTAACTTCAAAGTTAATGAAAAACACTGTTTGTCACATGATTCACTTACCGTATGTCACATGGGAGACTCCAAGCAGGCAGGAAGTGAATGTTTCACTTTCATTTTGGCTTGTAGCTGAATGAGAGTGGAGAGTAGACTGTGTGACTGAGGAGAGTAGAGAGAGCAATTTATATATCTGATTCTTTAGAGTTTGTAGACTAGAGCTGAATATTTTACTCCTTTTTAGTTTTAATCCCTGTCTTTCTTTACTGTACTTTCTGATTTTATGCATTTTTTTAGTGTATACTTCTTTTTTTCTGAGTTCTGACTGTCTTTTTCATTAATTTTCTTTACATTTCTGTTTATGATGGAGGAGCAGCGTCAGGACTTGGCTGAGTCTAAACCGGGTGGTGCTGGAGGGAAGCAGCAAGGGAGTTAGACAGTGAAAATGCCAACCTCCCCCACAGCGATGGCACAATACCAATGCAGGTATTGTGCTGCCTACTCTAACAGTGTTTTCTGTGGGGGGCTGTGCACCCCACACACCCCATACAGGAGGCTCTACCCCCCCACACACCCTGGGCTTTAGGATTCCAACTTCAATTCAGACTTGGTCCGGGGAAGGGGCGGAACACTGGGGGAAGGCGAAACACGGAAAAAGGACCATTACCGTGACTGTCGCCGTAATGGTCTTTTTCCTGTTTCACCATCGGGGTGTCGATCATAAGGGGTGCACCAGTGCTGAGCACCAGCAAAGGTGCCCACGCCTTAGTAAGCATGTTTTTTCAAAAGGGACTGCCCCCCCCCATCTTAGGAAGAGAGTTCTGCTGCTGCACTGCAGTAGCAACAAGAAAAAGATAAACAGCAGGAGCAGGAACAGCAGCAGCAGCCACAAGTTCCTCCCTCCAGCAGGAGCCTGCTGCCTCCTCTTCTGGTGCTCTTTGTTATGTTGTGGGGCAACTGGAGCAATGTAGAAAAAATGGGAGAAACGGTGGTTGGTGTGACCTTCTTCTTGGCGGTTTTAGCAGTTAAGGCAACAGGGAAAGACACACTCTGTAACACCCTTTTTTGCTTTTTTTCTTTTCTGGCTCCCATGAGGTATCCGTGTTGTCTGACACATCATCATCATCCAGATCATAGTCTGGAAAAAATCTGGCAGTCTCATCAGCCTCAGCAGGTCTTGTCTGCCTCAGTAGCATGTGCCACAGGCTCTGTAGCATGCACCTCCTCTTCATGACTTTTGTCCTTATGTTGCTCCACATGTACTACCACCTCACCCACTGGTCATGGACACACATCATCCAGGTCTGCCTCTGACCTACTATCACCAACAAGGAAGACAAGACAAGGCAATTTTATTTATAGGGCACCCAATCCTGGAGGCTCTGGGCACAGAACATAAATGAGGACACACAGCAAAAAAGTAAAAACATAATAAACCTTCACAAAACATAACAAGATTAAGATTTAGTAAAAGAGGTTTCCAGAAGTCAGGCTTCAAGGGAATGGCCAAAACTAAAAAGATGTCAACAGTCAAAGGCCAGGCTGAAGGGGATGGGCCTTTATCCTCCCCTTGAACACCTCAATCGAGGGAGCCTCCCGGACTGCAGGTGGAAGTGAGTTCCACAGGGTTGGCCTAGAGACACTAAAACCATGATCTCCCCGAGGTCTTGAGCTCAACCCTGGGAATGTCCAGGAGGCCCCTCGAAGAGGATCAGAGGGAGCGAACAGAGTACACCAGTGTCAGGAGATCAGACAGGTAACCAGGACCCACCCCATATAGGGCCTTAAAAGTGAGAAGACCCACCTTGAAAAGGACCCTCCACCTGACTGGCAGCCAGTGCAGAGCATGCAGGACCAGAGTCACATGACTGGACATTGAAAGGCCCATCATCAACTGGGCCACTGCATTCTGCTCTAGTTGCAGCCTGTGGAGGGTACCTCCCATGACCCTGAAGTACAGAGCATTACAGTAATCAAGCCTAGAAGTCACGAAGATAAGTACTAGTGTTGGCAGGTCCTCAGGCGGAATGAGGGGCTTAATCCGGGCAATGTTCTGCAAGTGACAAAAAACACTGCTGACTATAGCTGACACCTGATCTTCAAAGGTCAATCTGCAATCAAGGAGCACGCCCAGATTTCGAACCCTCAGAGAAACCACCAATGGAACAGACCCTAGAACGAGTCCAGAGTCAGCCCCCAGTAGCAACCCATCATGCCTGTGACCAGGCTCGATCACTTGCACCTCAGTCTTAGCCGGGTTGAGTCTCAGCCAACTGGAAGCCATCCAGTTATTGATTTTAGCCAGACAGCTGTTTAGCATGTCAACCGCTCCCGATGTTCCGGGTGCAAAAGACAAATACAGTTGGGTGTCATATGCATAACAGTGAAACTCCACACTGTATTGTTGAATGATCTCACCCAGGGGCAGCATATACACTGCAAACAACATCGGTGACAAGATCAAGCCCTGAGGAACTCCACAAGACAGGCATTGGGGAGGAGGAGAAATTCCCCATCACCACCTGCTGCACTCTGTCTGAGAGACAGTACTCAAACCACTTGATAATAGTACCAGTGAGTCCACAAGACTCACAGGGCCAATCAAGAAGCACAACGTGATCCACAGTGTCAAAAGCAAAGGAGAGACTGAGGAGCACAAGAACTGACCCATCTCCTCTATCTCTAGCCTTGAGCAGTTCATTATGCACTCTCACTAGAGCAGTTTCAGTGCTATGTCTGGCCCAAAAACCTGACTGGAAAGGCTCATAGATATCTGAGGATACCAGGTGATCCTCAAGCTGATGTGCCACCAATTTCTCAACAACCTTGCTCAGAAAAGGCAGGTTGGAGATCGGATGATAATTCTCCAGGACGTCTGGGTCAAGAGAAGATTTCTTTAGGAGGAGCTTCACCAGAGCTTCTTTCAAAGCAACTGGGAAGCCCCCTTCGTCATCAAACACCTGGCAATCCTGGTTAACAATGGGCCAATGGCATCAACACATCCCATTGAGAAACGTGTTGGTGTCGGGTCCAGTTTGCAAAAGGTGTGCTTCAGCTCCAAGATCACCTTAGTCACATCAGACACTACCACTGGCCGAAACTTCTCCCAGACAGACTGAGTGCCTCTGAAACTGCCAACTCGATCCCTGTGAGGCAAAAGCCTCCCTGGTGGAATTCCCAACAGAATATCTTACACTCTGTCAGAGAAAAACAGAACAAACTCTTCACATAAAGAAGTTGAAAAAGCTTTTTTTGGCTGGAGACAGGCAGGATGTAAAAGCCTGTCCATAGTCTGAAACTGCTGAGATGGTCTGTTTCTCCTGCAGCAATTTCCCTGGACAGAATTTATGCCTTCTTGTGCGAAATTGCCCCCTGGTACTCAACATAGTGAGAATGCAGGGCAAGCCAGTTGGCCTCCAGCCAGGACTTCCACCAGCAATGCTCCCCCTGATCTTCACCACCTTGAGAACCCCATCAAACCAAGGGGCTTTCAAGTAAGAAGATCTGGGTCATGAATTAACTGGTGCGCTAGCATCTAGAGCTTCAGTAACCACTCTAATATAGGAGGCCACACCCTCTCCAGTGCCAGTCGCACATGCTGCATCAACCTTAGATAGGTCAACTATTGCCAATAGTCCCTCTGGGTCAACACTCCTTAAGGGGCGATAGCTGACCATCTCCACAGGGGAAGGACTTTCTGGGGGGCCCCAAGGCTGAACTCCATGGTGCAATGTTCAGACCAGATCACCTGACCAATCTTGAGGTTGTTAATCTCAAGAACCAGCTGGAACACCAGATCAAGTGTATGGTCATGCTGGTGGGTAGCAGCAGCACCCACTTGTGACAGGCCCAGAGACTGCATCAACTGGAGGAGGTCATGACCAAAATGCGAGGTTTCATCATCGACCCAGGTATTGAAGTCCCACAGAATTAAACATCTGGGGAACTCCAACACCTGGTCGACAATGAAGTCCGCAACCTCCTGCAGGAATTCCCCTACAACCCCAGGGGACGATAAATGAGAAGAATCCTGCAACCTGCACCTGCACCCCCACACACGGTGACTCACTCAAAGGATTGGGCGTTACCAACTGGGTACATTGAGAAGCCCAAACTAGAATGAAAAGTGATGACCACTCCCCCACCCCTGCAATCCTTCTTTGGACAGTGTACCCAGTGTGAACGGCGGCCTCAAAAATGGATCCCACGTCATCACCCAGCCAACACCTCTTCCAAATTGCACTTCAGCATCAACAACCTTCAAGCCCACAGTTGTTTGTTTACTGGTGGTGCTGCTGTTTCCTCTCACTGTGTCACTTGACATTGAGACATCCGTCAACATGTCTGCCACAGATTCTGCAGAGAAAAACTTGACAGCAGGAAAGCCTTCACCAGGGCCATATAATTTGCTACTACTGCTACATCCGAATGCTGCCCCTGTGCTCTCACAGACACGTTTCTGGTTTCTGCACCACTATTAGGATTAGTATCAGGAACCATAAATTGGGAAATGTTCTTTATGGCCGCTCCATGGCCTCTTCCTTTAGTTGCCCTTTTCTTCCCAGTCATTCTTCAGCACATGCAGGGACACAACAATCACTCAGCTTAAATCGCTGTGTGGAGAACAGTGATTTTTTTTTCCTAAATTCAGGTGCACACAGTCACACAACAATCACGCACCCTAAATTGCTGTCTGGAGAACAGTGATTTTTTTTTCCTAAATACAAGTGTGTACGCAAGGACACAACAATCACTCATTTTTTTTTTGTTTGTTTGTTTTTTTGTTGACTGGGTAAGTTCTGGAGACCTCAGCTACAAAGAGATGTTGAGTTGATGGAAAGAGTATAGAGAAGGGCAACCAAAATGGTATGAGGGATGCAGGATGTACCCTATGAAAGAAGATTGAGAGGGCTGAATTTGACCCTCTGGAGACTAGGAGGGAGAGGGGGGACATCATTGAGACCTTCAAGTATCTGAAGGGAATAAATAAGGTGGAGGATGATAGCTTGTTCAAATTGAAGAAGGGAGCAAACACGAGGGGACATAGCCTCAAACTGGAAGGTGTGCAATACAGAGGTAATGTCGGGGAAGTTTTTCACAGAGAGGGTGGTGGAGGCCTGGAACAAGCTGCCAGAGGAGGTAGTGGCAGCTGAAATGGTGGAGGGGTTCAAGAGGGCTTGGGATAGATTTTAAGGGGTTGGGAAAAGAGGGTGGAAGCATAACAGAAGGGGGAGGCAGGGTGTTGGGCAGACTAAATGGGCCATGGGGCCTTTCTCTGCCATCACATTTCTGTGTATCTGTGTAAGTGCACTAGACAAATTCTACCTATTTTCAGGCACAACCCAGGGGAAGGGGATACAGATGAATGACAACTGACCTTGAGCCAGATTAAACTGCTGGTGGTATTTTTTAGTGAAGTCACTCAGGTTAAATAGCTGTCTGGAAAACAATGATTTTTTTCCCTAAATACAGTTGTGCACGCAGTCACACAAAAATCACTTTGGTTAAATCACAGTCGGTAGGACAGTGTTTTTTTTTTCTTAGGAAAAGACAGTTCACTTTCCCACTGATTTTGTTCAGAAGAAAACTGTGCCTTCTAAACTGCTCCGTCCCTCCACCGGCCCACACAAGCCACCAAACCACAACTTCTAACAGAAAACTAAATACTGCAAATAAATAATACAAGGCAGAGAAAAGCAACTCAAAAAATCAGTGTGTGTGCAAAGAGCACTCACAGTAACAGTTCTTAAGCAATTTGACAAACAAAATGCTCTTTTATATAATGTTTTTAGGTTTGACTCTAAGCTGCAGCACACGCTCTGTTCTTTAAGTCTCTCTCAAACCCACTGCACTCACAGAATGAAAAAACTAGCTTATCATTGGCTGTTCAGCAACATGTCACTTCATATGTGTGAAATTTAATGGCTAAGTGACGGATTGCAGTCATTGTAAAGGGGCAAGCAGCAGCTGTTTGTGGCACAGTACATTAAGCCTCGCTGTTCCAGTGATCACACAAGGAGCCCTACTCCATTACCAGAAGTAGGAATTGAAGTTGCAGTTCATGGGGCAAAACTTGAACTACAGCTTAATCTAGGGCACATTTTATTGTATTTCAAACTATTGCAGGCTTTTAATACGGGTCAGAGACACGCATGAGTGGTTCTTGCCCTGTTATTTTACTATTTTAAACACTTGCTGTGTTTGGGAACAAATTCTGTGAGCTTGTGCCGGTACACAAACTTCTGGCTCACCTACATTATTTAGGTGTGCCCTGCTGCGAGCGGGCATCAGTGTGAAACATAATTGCTAAGTGACAGGTTGCAGTCATTGTAAAGAAGCAAGCAGCAGCTGTTTGTGGCACAGTACACTAAGCTTCGCTGTTCAGGTGAGTACACGAGAAGCCCTACTCCATTACCGGAAGTAGGAAGAGAAGTTGTAGTTCGTGGGGTAAAACTGGAAGTACAGCTTAATCTAGGGCACATTTTATTGTATTTTAAACTATTGCAGGCTATTGGTATGGGCCAGAGCCACGCATGAGTGGTCCTTGCCTGGTTATTTTACTGTTTTAAACACTTGCTGTGTTTGGGGACAAATTCTGTGAGACTGTGCCGGTACATGATTTTCCAGCTCACCTACACTATTTAGGAGCACCCTACTGCAAGCAGGGTGAGCCGTGCAGGGTGTGCGTGGAGACGCGTGCAGAGACACGTGCATCAATTCAGCACCTGTCAACTCTGTCAGCTGGGTCAACTGATTCACTGGGCCACCATTTATTTATTTATTTATTTATTTTTTTTGCCGTTAAAATTTTTTTAATTATTTCAGAGTTTCTTTACAATAATGATAACCCTTATACTAAAACAGGATGTACTAGTGAGTTGCTAGTTACATATACAACTCAGCACAGGAGCAAAAAACAAAAAACCAAAAAACAATGTTACATGACCTGTACTTGCCCCACTATATACGGTTCATTATCTTGAAATAATGGAGAGGCAAGGCATCCATGCTCCTCATTCATACCTCATAACAGGGAACATACTAACAAAAAAAATGTTGCATCTTAGGTGCTATCCAGGCTTCTGGCACCCTAGTTAGAAAACAAACAAACACAAAGAATCACTATTCTATAAATTGTTAGGTACTTTGCATATGAGTAAGGAGGCATTTTATTGCCACCTATATATCCAACCCTGATTAGCCAAGTTTTACAGTTCATTTCCACTGGGCCACCATTTATACAAAGTAGCAAGTATTGTTAATCTAATGTTAACACCATACTCCCTAGAGGCCTCACAACATGGGAGCATATAGCACAATTGAGGTAATGGGCAGTTTCTGCCTTAAGTGTTGTATGTATTCATTAGGAGAGCCTATCAAGGAGTTTATATGTGACAAGTACCTTTTAATAGAGGTTTTGCAGGTGGAAGTCACTGCCCTTCAAAAGGCAGTGCAAACGCAGGCTGATATCAGCGCATTAGAACAATATATTGATTTGGTAGCTGATAATATCATATCCACACCGGAGCAAGTCATACCAGGTCCACCAAACACTGCCATAGCACCTATAGTAACAGGTTATATGCAGGATGATGATTGGTGTAAGGTGTCTCAAAAAAACAAGAAAGGTAGAAGAAATATAGGGGTTGCATCTAATATACAGACTCCTAATAAATTTAGTATCCTTGAGCACGATACCATCTCAAGTGATATGTTACAACCCCTTAATCAGGAAGAAACACTGTCACCACATAGCAGTTCGAGTCTTAAAGCTAGTAGCACTGAACTGGCAATAGATTAAACAGCACTTGTAAATAGAGATGTTCAGCGTGATGTTCTAGTGACTGGGGACTCTATGTTATGCTAAACGGATCATACATTATGCAGAAATCGGAATATGAATACAACTGTCAGCGTACTACCTGGGGCAGGTATAATAGATATTAGACATCTTCTGACAGGCCTCTTTGAGAATATATTTACGCCAGTAATATTATTACATATAGGGGTAAATGATGTCGGCAAAAGACATTTATTCAACATCCAAAGGGATTTTGAATTTGTAGGTTTAGCCCTTAAGGCCAAAGGGTGCGATTTGCTAATTTCTTGTATCCTCCCTAGCCCCAGGGCTCGTCGCACCAAACTCAGGGAAATGGAGTGTCTAAATAGTTGGTTGAAAACATGGTGTCTAAGGGAAAATCATATCTATTTAAACAAATGTGGAAGCTTTCATGACATAAGGATGTTTGCACAGGATGGTTTACATTTGAATAAACAGGGTAAGAGAATGTTTGCACATACATTGAGGCTGGAGATTGCTAATTATTTAAAATACATAACAGGGGGATGGGGGTGGCCCAATACACATAGTACCTCATTCAAGTCCAACACTTCCTGACAAATGGAATTGTCTGCTGATAAATGCAAGAAGCTTAAATAATAAACCTAATGAACTTCTTTATACCTTACAAGAGTCCAACATCCGTTTACGCGCCATAACTGAAATTTGGTGGAGCCAGGATGACACATGGGATAAACAGATTCCTGGTCATGTCCTTTACATCAAAGATAGATCACATTCTAGGAGTGACAGTGTAGCTTTGTATACAGTCGGCAGTATTATATGTGAAAGCGTAGATACATCACAGTGGGACTCAGCGGAGATATTATGGATCAAAATGTCTTCATCTCACAAACCCAAAATTAATGTAGGACTAGTTTATAGACCACCTTCCAACTCACATTTTGAAGATCTACAGCTTTTGGATTATGTTAACAAAATAGCTTCAGCAGGCAACCTTATACTAATGGGCGACTTTAACCTCCCAGGGATCAACTGGGATCTCCTGAAAGCTGTTAGCGCAAGTGAACAGAACTGTTTGGAGGCATTTATTTTGGCGGGGCTGGATCAGTTTGTAAATGAGTGCACTAGGGGCAACCATATTCTGGATTTAGTCTTTGGTCATATGGAAAGTAATATCCAGGAATGCTAGGTCCTACAGCCTCTCAGTTCCAGTGATCACAGTGTGGTGGGGTTCTGCTTTAAAGGAAATCTGGGTGAATCAGTTGGTAATACACTACTATACAACTATGGTATGGCTGATTTCAATAGTATGAGAGCATACCTAGCATCATGGGATTGGAAAATTTGTTGGGCAACCCCTGCAGCATATGTGGTTTGTATTATGTAGCAAAATCACTGTGTTGATACGTAAGTGCACACCGTGCACTAAGAAATATAATGGCTCCAAACAAAATGCCCCCTGGTTGACGCCGGCAGTTAAAACAACTATTAAACAAAAAAAAAGCATATACTGTAGGGCCAAAAAAGTGGACAGCAAGCTTGCTGGGCAGCATATAAGTCTGCCCTAAAGACATGCAAAAAAAGTATATACCATGCTAAAGCAAATTACGAGCAGAAATTGGTAGTTAAAGTAAAAGACAATTATAAGTCTTTTTATTCATACATAAATAATAGAAAGGGTAGTATTAAAACAATCAGACCCCTGAAAGATTCTAATGAGGCACTAATAACTGATAATGGCAGAATATTACAATAATTATTTTGCCTCCATTTACAATTCCAAAACACAAGCCATACTTAAACATCATGACCAGGGTAACAACCATGTATTAACAATTGACATTAAAGATATTAGGGTTAGGTTACATTCACTTGACCAAAACAAAGCCCAGGGTCCTGATGGACTCCATCCAAGGGTACTAAAGGAATTGGCGGAGGCATTGGCAGCAGCAGTAACAGTTTTATTTCAGCAATCTATAGATTGTGGTGTGGTACTGGAGGATTGGAGATAGGCAGAGGTGATTCCTCTGCACAAGAAGGGGACTAAACAGGAAGTAGCAAATTATAGACCAATAAGTCTGATGTCAATACTGGGAAAAATCCTTGAAGGCATTATCAAAACTCACATCACTGATATATTAACTCTAACAGGGGATATGAACCCACACCAGCATGGGTTTAAAAAGGGTAGATCATGCCAGACAAATTTATTAGAATTTTACAGCAAAGTTAGCCAAGCCCTATACACTAAGAACGCGGTGGTCATAATAATTTTGGATCATTCCAAAGCTTTCGATAATGTTCCACATGGACAACTAAGTGATGCCCTTATTGATCATGGTATTGATGGGAGTCTCTCCCGCTGGATAGAGGTGTGGCTGTCAAATAGGAGGCAGAGGGTTTGTGTTAAGGGCTCAAATTCAGGCTGGGTGCAGGTGACCAGTGGGGTGCCCCAGGGCTCGGTGCTGCGCCCCTGCCTTTTCAACATTTACATTTCATCCATGAGATCCAGTACATCTGTCTAGATATACAAATTTGTGGATGATACGCGGATAGGGTTTGTAGCAAATACCATAGGGAATGCTGAAATCCTACAATCAGCTTTAGGTGACCTAGAACAATGGGCAATACAGAAGAAATATATCTTTAACATTAACAAATGTACTGTGATGCACTTAGGCAAAAATAACATTCACTTTAAGTATAAATTAGATGGAGTAGAGCTAAAAGCAGTTCAGGATGAGAGGGACTTGGGTATAAGGGTTAGCAATAATTTTAGGTTTAAATTACATTGCACTCAAGTTATTAAAAAATCTAGAAGCATACTGTACTGCATTAATAAAAATATCAAAAGCAGAGATAGGCAAGTTGCGCTTCCCCTTTATACAGCCCTGGTTCATCCCCATGTAGAGTATTGTGCCGAGTTTTGGGCACCAAGTGGTAAAACTGAAATCAGAGCACTGGAGAGGGTGCAAAGAAGAGCAACTAAGACAATAAATGGACTTAGTGTGTTAGATTATCAACACAGACTAAATTCATCGGGGCTGTACTCGCTAGAATACCGCAGACTTAGGGATGATATTTGCTTGGTCTATAAAGCCCTTTTTGATGATAAATTGTAGGAGCAGCAGGGACTCGAGCTGAGAGTACAGGCATATGATACAACAGCACACTCCTTACAACTAAAAGGGGTCTCCTACCAGTCTAACAAAAGGAAACATTGGTTTAGCGTTAGAATCACAAAGATATGGAATAAGCTCCCTGCTGAAGTGATAGCGAGTAAAACCATGACGGAATTTAAAAACTGCCTGGATACCTACTTGGTAGCTAATAACATTATAGGTTATTTTTAATCACTGGTGAGCTAAAATGGACCTAAAAGTCTGAAAGAGCTCTATACTTACCTATGAGACCTATATCCCATTGTTCATTGCAAACTTCGACTCTTATGCTGAACTTCAATGGTGAAGTTCAAGCTTTGTGGATCTCGGACACCTGTACCATTGGCTGTAACAGGAATCAAAGTTTTTGACTTTGAAATTTCATGAATCCGCCCCAAATACTTCAAAGTGGGACTTTGCAGGGTGGAAAACTTCACAGAATAGTTGAAATCCATGAAATTTTACACGGAGTGAATTTTTACAACTTCATACACCCCTAGTCACTAGCCTTGGGGTTGCCAGAGATTGTCCTTTAGGGCTGGCCAGCACCTTTCCATGTTTTGGGAAAACGTGGGTGATCCTGAACATTTAGCTGTGAGAGAGCTGCACACATGTTCTACCTCAGCAGTGAGAGCGCTGAAGAAACCATGAAACCTCAGAGAAAAAGAAAGCAATTTCTGCAAGTAATCTGAGTGAGTAAACTTGATTCTAACAAGAGCAATTGTGAGAAGTCTTTAAGGGTAGCAAAGTGTAGAATGTAATGTTGTGACTGTACAAGCTTAAGAAAATCTGCACGGGGCAGCAAAGCCCACCAAGATTAGATTGTGACTGTTTGTCTGCACCCTGCGTCTGAACAGTGCCTAGGAGAGGGCGGATGTTTACCGATTGAGTGACCGTGGATGGTTCTGTCTGTGAAATGCCATTAGTGATTGTGTTAAGTGCCCAGGACTGGATGGGGAGTTCCCTGGCCACGCGGAATCTCTCCAGAGAGTGCCTGGTGGGCCAGTAACCATCTGTATGTCCAGTTGGGAGCTGCAAGTGCCAGTGAGAGCCACAAGGGACTGTGTTTGTGTAATTGTGAGCCTGAGAGAGCTACTAAGAACTGTTTTACTACCAAGTAATATGTTGTGAGCCAAGAGAGCTACAGAAATCAGTTGCTTCCATGTAATGTGTGTCTGAGCCGGAAAAAGTCTACAGTGTCAGCTTTGCCAGCAAGTAAAGTCTGCTAAAGTGTAGTGAGCCATGCTTCAAGCTCAGCCAAGTGCAAGTTGTTTCAATGGTAGTGAGCCATGCTTAAAGCTCAGTCAAATACAAATGTGTGTCAAGTGGTGAGGGAGTCAAGCTGCAGGTGTGTCTAGCATTATGCAATCAGTGAAATCTATGCTCCAGAACTGATAAACATAGACTGTGATAGTCTGGGTCACCCTGGCCTTAGGGGAACCCACCCATGCTAAAGAGACTGTATCCTGTGATCCACTTTGGGAGTCATTGCCTGGGCTCTGGTTGCACACTCCATGCAGGAGTGTGGGTGCTTGACCCTAAAATAGCTGGGAGTGTGCCATGGTTCTAAAGTTCTAGCTGTCTTGAAAAAGGGTGATGTTGGCCTCCTGGGGCACATGGAAATGGAACTTTAATTACTTATTGCATCTTCAGAAAATATGAATGTGCTGTTTTGATAAATGTGCTGAATGCAACGCGTTCATCAGATTAGGCCTGGGACACAGCCCGGTAGTGTGCCACCTGGGACATTGCCATATGTGTTTCCCCCGAGGGGTACTGCCTAGACATGGGGTCTGAAACATACCAGCCCCGATTCCCACCTGGTCATCCAGCAAAAGTGTTTTCAGTCCAGAAAGGAACACTGCCCAGAGAAGTTAAAATGTAGTCTTCATCTGCAAAGCTTTAAGATCCCTGCAGTCAGTTTTGGTCCCTGGCTGTTAGTCTTTGTCTGTATCTTGATCTCTTGGGTCAGAGTTTCTGCCTGCTGTAATCACCTTAATTTTCCCACTGCAGTGAGTGCTAATAATATGCTCACCACTACACCACACTTACCAACAGGGTTCCGGACTTTTGGAATACACCCTGTGCCCCTGTGAAGAATGGTTTACAGCAACAACAATGCACCTTCCAGTTTTCCACACGAAACTAGCGCTCAGTAATAATATGATCATGATCAATGTTAACATGGGAGGAAGGGAGGGAAGGGGCAACTGCAAAATGAGGGGTGCTAGCTGCACATTCGAGCAGACTTGATAGACCTCTAGGCCTTTATCTGCTGGCAAATTTCGTATGTTCATATGTTCGTAACAGCTGTCACTTATTTGGGGATTTGAACAAGAGGGTAAGGGGTTGCAAAGCAAAAACAGATTAAATGGCAATCTTTGGTTTGGCAAAACATTCAGATAGTACATTTAGTCCTCCTGGACAGTCCAGTTGAAGTTACTAGGTACCCAGAACTTAGCAGTTGCAGGCCTGGCGCATTGCAGCTGGTTGGGGCCCTTGAACAACCAAATTTTAATTTAATTCTGTTGCCCTTTCCCGTGAAACCATAAGCAAGAACTTTCAAACAGCAAACAATTGTAAATCTCAGACCCAATGGCCTGCATAGTAATCTAAACAGCAACTTGTAATCAGTAGATAAATCAGATGACAAAAAAACACTTTAATTTGGTTGCCTGGACAGGCCCTGAATTTACACAAGGCACTGTTTTTGATCCTGAGAATGGAGTCAGGCTGGTTGGTGCTAGAGCAGGATTCAATCCACTGGCTCTCAGCTACATAATTTCATCCTTCTTGAACAGGACCAGCATGCAGGGACCAGGGCTATCATGACTCACCCCCACTTCAAGGCTCCAGACCCCCCCCCCCGAGGGTAGCCATGACCCATGCTTAACGTTGCAGTAGGAGCCGACTCCCTGATCTGGTCTTCAATCACTTTGAACTCAAATGGCAGCAACAGTCTCCTAGGTCTTTCCATACAGGATCTCTTCATAGGCAATTTAGTCTCTGGCGTAGTCTTAAATTGGCCAAACAGCTTACCCGCTTGCAGTTTGGCAGTCCGTGGCATGTAAGCTGGAATCTGAAGTTCAAAATCTCTCCCTTTCAGCAAATAGGTATAAGACAATTCCAGAAGCCCCAGGCTTCACCTGCAGCACGGCAGTCTTTAGGCAAACAGCACTTCACGTGGCTATTTTCCACAACCTCTGACACACTTCAGTCAGGAATTACAGTCTGGCAGAAATCACACTCCCTCTCAGCTTTGGTAACTTTGTCTGCAGTGTTTGGCAGTTCCAAATACTTTACCAGGCTTTTCAAACAGGGAAGAGGCAAGCAGACTTCTCCGCGATCTCTCAGAGCTCAACAATGAAGCCTCCTTCATTGCTGGAAGCTCGAGCCAGACTACCATTCAATTGTCCCTCCAGACTGAAAGAAAAAGAAGGCTAGTATTCCAGTTGGCCACCCAGGCTGTCAATCACAGTCCTGGGGTTCCAACTGGCTAAAATGGGCACCAAGCATATAGCTCACAGTTTCCCCCAGCAGCCATAGTAAAAGGACTCCATTAGGACCCCTTTTAGTTCTGATTGGCTGAAACAGCAGGGTCAAAGTACCAACATGGCTGCTGTAGTGCAGAATGTAAACAGTCCAAACTATAAAGTTCATTTTAAGCACAACAGTTCAGATGTAGTAATAAATATTTACGTCACGCAGTAGGGCTTCATCTGCACTGTTAATCAGCTGCAGAGAGGAGTTTAAAGGAGTGTTGCTTACCCAGTCATGAGCTTCATTTCACTTGGACACATCACAGGCTATACACTATATACAGGGCTGAGCCTCTTAATGCTGTAGTGCAATGGCATTAATTCGCATGTTCGCACAGGAGCTATAGATACAGCATCACTGTACATGGATTTACACTTTGATGGACATTAACCAGACTACTAGGCAGAACACAAAACTGAACCTGGCCAGGCAGAGTGCATAAGCAATGCCCAAGGAGACGACCCACCGGTAAGTCCTACCATTTTGGGGAAGGGGTTACATGCTTTTTGACATTTATTGTGAAGCTCCCTATACTTCTGCAAGTGTACTGTAGTCCCTGATTCCCTAGCCAAGGCTCACCATTTATCCGTCTCACTCATCAGGGCCAATAAATAAGGAGAGAGCCAGGCATTACATAGCAAAGGAGAGAGCCAGGCATCACAGGTACAGTACTGCTCATCTTTTACTGTCTGACAGGGGCAAATTGGTCACAGACCTTGTGGAATTCAATGATAAGAAAGTCTACGGCCAGATCAGCAGTATAAATACAATCATGGTAGCTCCAGCCAATTTGAGCTTCCATTTTTTGTTAATTCAATTGTCTTGGTCTTGTTTAGGACACGGCCAGGAGTAAAGCTTGGTGGGGGGGAGGGCTTTGACAGATTAACTGGCCAGTTGCATTAGATCAGAGAATGGTCACTTATGCATTCAGGGAGAACTTTAACCTAATTTATTCTGTCTGGATAAGTTGCTGGTAACCAGTCTTAGAGTGTTCAAGTATCAGTTTTATAATTAGTTCTGTTATGTTCGGAGACCTTTTGGGTTATGAACAGATTCTTGATTATATCCCTATGGTCACTGTAGGTCTTGGAGTTCCAAATAACATTGAAGTCCCTGGTGACTATTTTTTCCCAGTTTGGGTTTATTTGTATAAAGTAGCTACAGAAGGATTTCAGGTACTTGTCCTGGTTTTCTGGCTGGATGTAGATGTATCTGAGCAATCTTCCCTAAGTAGATTAAAACCAAGGATCGTGACAGTGACATTAGATATTTTCAGGGTGAGTCAGGATTCTGTCAGTGATATTCAAATCCATCTATTCAGCACTGCATAGGACTTTGCATCGACTTTTCACCATACCAGGGATAGCTTACGGTGCCTGCTGACCATCTGATCTCCTCCCACTGCCTCTGGTCTCCAGTTGCTCCTTGGAGCCCCCCTGAGTGCTTCTTCCAACTTCAGCCTGCTTACCAGTCAGATGGTTTCATGGGTGGGACCTCTCACCTCCTCTCCATTTTCACTGGATCATTATTAGTGGCCCTTCTATGCTGTGGCCCCTCCAGGTGAAGGACCGTAGCACAAAGGACATTGAGGAGTCTGTCTGGAGTCAGCCTGAAATCATCAGTTGTCCATGCTGTACCCAATACAAGTCACTTCTTAAGGTAGCTGCTACTCTGCTTTGCTGTGAGTACCATTACAACTGACTGTGGGTCTCCTGCCTGTCTTAACTACTGCACTATTATTCTCATTCAACCTGATTGTACTGTACCTGCAGAAATATTCTACCTGGTTGGATCCACATTCTGCATTTTGTCACTTATTTAATGTTCAATTTAATACTCCGGAGCTCACGTCTGCTGTTTATCCTTTAGTGCTCTCAGCTTCACAGTAATCCGTAGAGTACACCTGTGTTCCAGCTCCCACCTGTTTGTTGCTGTCCTATTTTCTACTGCTGCAGCCAGATCTGTTGCTACTGTTCATTTGCGTACCACAACTTAAACTAATCTGCCGAGCTGACTGTGGGCCTCCTGCCTACCTATTGCCTATTTGTATTTTGCTACAGCCAGATCTGGTTCTAGGAGTTACCTACTGCTACTACTCACTTCCCTACAATAACTTATAGCTAATCTGCCTATTGTTCCTTACCTGCTATTATGCATTTTTTAACAAATCTGTATACTGCTTGCCATTTTTCTCTTGTCTTCCTCCTCCTGGCCAATGCTCTTTACACTACTCTACCTACTCCATTTCCCCTACTCCTCCTCCTCCTTCCCTTTCCACCTCCCTCCCCTAACCAACACTCCTACACTCCCTTCCCTCCCCTCATCCATCCTTAGCTCTCCCTACCCTTCTCCCCCCCCCCCATCCACTCTGGTCTCCATCCCCTTCTCTCAACCTGGTGCCCTCCTCTCCCCTCACTGCCTCTCATCTCTCAGCTGTCCTACACACTCCAAGGGTAGGAAGCCCCACTTCACCCTTCTCCTCATTCTCCTGCTCCTCCACTTGTCTGGTGATGTGAGGCCCAGTCCTGGTCCCTCCCTTTCCTCTCTCTCTCTTCCTGTGCTACTGCCAAGGGCCTTAGTGTCTTCCATCTGAATGCTAGGAACCTTCTACCTAAACTCAGCCTTCTCTCTGTCTGGGTCCAATTACACTCTCCCAGTGTGTTCTGCATCTCTGAGTCCTGGCTTTCCTCCAGGACTCCTGACTCTTGCCTGTCCCTCCCTTCCTGATTACCATATTTTCATGCAGGACAGAAGAAAACATGTAAGTGGGGTTGCCTTCTATCTCATGTACCATGGCCTTCAGGGAGGCCATACCCTCCTCTCACAAATTCTCCTAGTCAGACTCTCATTCCCCTCCTCATTATTACCTATATTCATTGGGGTTGTTTATGCCTCCCCTAAGATCTCACACTCTTCCCTGGTTGACTCTTTCCTTCATCACCTCCCATTCCTTCACAGGTGAACTCATCCTCCTTGGGGATTCAATATAAATTTCCTTTCCCTATTATCCATATCTACCATTCACAGGATTGCATCCCTTAATTTGTCCCAGGTTATTTCAGAATCCACCCGGCTCAGTCCCCACTCCACCACCCGTACCCTGTTAGACTGGGTTCTAGCATCCCGCCTTCACTGCATTATTGCAGCAGGCATGCTGCCAGATTCTTCTAGTAATCACTACATGACATTCTGCGTTAGGAAAATCTGGCTCCACCCCTCTTCCCTAAAATACATCTGGTCGAGTTCTCCATGGTTGTGAACATCAATGCTCTAGTGAGCAATCTCGCTGCAGCAGACGAGTCAGCCATCCTCTATACCCCTGACATTGTCGTAGCCTTTACACTATTCTACTCTAAATTCTCCTCCATCTGGGATAAGTATGCTCCACTCAGGAAAGTTAGAGTAAAAACTTCCCATCTCCCCTGAATTACTACTGAAATCATTGATCTGTGCATATCCTGAGACTTCACATGGGCCTGCTACAAGTTACCCTACTCCTCCCTGACCTCATCTCTTATAGGGCTCTGAGGAACAGCTGTATGAAGGCTGTCAGGGCTGCAAAATTGCCCTATTTTAAGGCCAACCTCCAAAAAAACCTTAACTCCTCAGCTAACTTCTGGAAGGTTACTCATTCCCTTTTCGATCCCCTCTGCCCAGACTGCTACCCCAGTGCCTATGGTTAATGGTTCACCTGTGTCTGACCCTACCTCTGTTGCTGCTCACTTCAATGAGTTCTTCAAAACCTCTGCTCTCCTGTCTTCTTCTGCTCCAGGCTCTTCTCCTTTCACTCCTGTTCCTTCCCACACCTCACTGGGCTTCCACTTCCCCCCGGTCACCATTCAGGAAACACTGCTTTCCCTTTCCTACCTCAATCCATTAAAGTCCAACCCTGACTGGAGCCCAAGTTCCCCTAACTCTCAGCTCCTGCCATTTCAGCTCCCCTTACTCAGTTATTCAACCTTCACTTCTCCCTCAATGCTGTTCCTCAGTCCTGGAAGTTGGCCAAAGTTATCCCACTCCATATAGGGGGCAACACCTCCCCTGGCAACTTTAATCTCATCTCCCTCCTGCCCTTCCTCTCTAAGCTGCAAGAGAAATGGGTCCATTCTAGACTCCTTGACTTCCTTTCACCCTACAATATCCTCTCACCCTTGCAGTCTAGGTTGCAGAAGGCACCACTCCACTGTCCCCTCACTGCTGCATGTCATTGATTCCATCTTCTCTGGAATGGATCAGAGGCATATTACAACTGCTATATTCATCGATCTGGTCAAAGTCTTCAACTCAGTGTCCCATTCACTCCTCTTGCACAAGATGAGATCTACTATCCTCTCAGCTCCCATTGTTGCTTATTTCCATTCCTCCTAACAGGCCGACTACAATCTGTACAGGTCTGAGGCACCCTGTCACCTCCCCTTTCTATCCAGGTTGGGGTCCCACAGGGCTCCATCCTGGGTCCCATCCTTTTTTCCGTCTTTCTGAATGAACCTCCCCTTTGTCTGTGCCAACTCAGATTTTCACATGTATGCAGATGACGCTGTCATCTTCACCTCCAGTCCCTCCACTGCAGCTGTGGAAGACCTGTTCCAGCAGGATTTCAACAATATTCTGCACTGGTTCCAATTCAACTAACTCAGAGTCGACAATAAAAACATGGTGTCCATGGCCTTTGATACTAGTCAGAAACTGACCACACTCACTGCTGTTCTCACCACTCTGGATGGCAGGCCCCTTGAAACAGTTGAGGCTTTCAAGTACCTTGGGGTGTGGCTAGATAGCAATCTTGATTTATCAGCCCACATCGATGCCATCCATGCAAAACTTTGTCCCAAGCTTGCGGTACTGTACTGCAACAAAGACTGCTCATCTCCACATGTCCACAAGGAGCTTGTTACCAAAACGGTGCTCCCTGCCTTCAGCTAACTGGATGTGGTCTATGGCACCGCTCATTTCACTTCCCTCACCAGAATGGACACCCTCTGCAACTCCTTTTGTCATTTTGCTATAAACTCCCCAGCTTACACCCACCATTGTTCACTCTATTCATCCCTATCCATCTTCCCTCTGCTCTCATGTTGCCAGAATCACTGTACTTCCTTAATTTTGAAATACAGGTTTGGTTCCCTTCTCTCTTACCTCTTCTGTCTCCTCTCCCAACTGCTCCTTGCTTCCTGTTCTTTTCATTCATGGGACTATCACACTTTTGCAACTCCTCAACCTGCTGCTCTGCTGGGCAATCTGCCTTCTCATATCAATTTCCCTCACTCTGGAACCAACTCCCCTCTTCCTCCCGACTCTCCCCATCTTCTGGTTCTCTCAGGCACCAGCTAAAACTCCAACTCCTACCCACCTGTTCCTGTTACCTAGACCCACCCTTAACCATCCTGGTAAAAAGCCAGTTGGGCCCCCGCTCCTGCCTTGGAGCACTACCACACCACTTCAATCTCTTCCCTACAGTTCCAAGTCAGGCAAAAACACACTCTTCAGGTCATTCACCTGTTGTCAACATTGTGCTTGTTCACTCGGTATTGCTTTTTAAAAAAAAATTGCTCTACTTTTCTGGACTAGCTCCCACAGGCCTTGCCTTGTTTCCGGTCCCATCATCTACCAACCCAGTTAACAGCTCTAGATTGCCCTCCCCCAGGGCAGGGTCTTCCTTATGGGGCCCCCTTCCCACCATCAGACACTTGTATGTAGTCACCCAGTATGCCACAGGGCAATGGTGTGGGACCTGCGGTGCCAGGCAGGTGGCATCCAGCTCGACCTAAATTTTGCTGTGTTCTCTCTGGGAGGCGGAATGTGCAGTGACATCAAGGGTGCATGTGCAGACATCTGCCCTGCCTCCACTAACTGATTGCGATGGCTGTCAGACCGCTTGTCTCCACCAGTGGTAAACGAGTGATGGGATCTTCCCCACACTCCACCCCCCCCCGAGGAAAAGAACTGGCCTACCATCCAATGCCCAAGCTCTCTTCTGAACCCAGGTTGTCATCACGAGTGGAAGTGCTACCACTGCGCTGGCAGGCTGGCCATTCACCGAGTATTGCTGTTGCATCTAGATGTGCATTTGTTAGGTGTCCTTCCTGAGCTGTGCAGTACTTTATTCTCCTCACATATAACATTTGTATTTTTCTAACTTTGTTTGCATTTGTTATATAATGTTGCTCCACAGTTTTACATTTATGTATTGTGCTGCTATCTTCCTCTCTTCTCCTCCCCCAGATCTGATCCTGGAAATAAGCTTTGGCTCAGTGTGTGCCTCTTCCGGTTATCAAGTTTCAAAAAAAATAAACAAATAAATATAATATTCTGTTGTACTGATGTGACCCAGACTTCAAATTGACCAAATTTAGCAACTAAGCTACCAATATTTAAAGAAACAATGTTTAATCTTCCCTGTGACTTTTGGCCTCAACCCAGGATATCAAATGGCCCAGGGTTTGGGTGCACATTTCCCATTATTAGAAGTAAGAAAATGATGTTATCTCTACTAAGCTTAATACAATCTGAAAGATACTCTTCCTTTTTCTAACTGGTTTAGACTCACAAATTATTTTTACTATGTGAGGCCTTTTGATGAGCGCAATAATTTTGAAAGCAAAATGTTAACTGCTGGATCGATTTCTGCAGTTTACGTCATTATCCTTACTACATTATTAGGCCTTTCTGTGTGTGCTGCATGTCTGCCCAGGGTCAGGATATTTTCATGAATCCTCCCTTGACCATTCTGCCAATATGCAGGGTAGTCCCCTCAGGAGAAGGAGGTCATAATTATCATGTAACAACTTGATGATTATAATGGTAAACGACATACAAAAACTATACAGAATAATGTATAGGCAACCGCATATAGCAAGACTGGGCCTGCATTGAGGGGTAAGATGAAGAGCTATGTGGAATTTTCTAAAATTCCGCTTCCAGTGGACTGACATGGAATTTCAGGAATTCTGCCTAATTTCACTGAAAGCCAAATTCTAAAATATTGCAAGCAACATGTTAACCACAGAATCATTTTCTGCAGTTTATATAAATTGCAGATACATTTTCTGCAAACTGTGGGATAATATTCTACGAAACATGTAATAGGCTGAATATTATTTTGTGGTTTACATAGAAATGCTTTTCAGATTTCCACATAGTTAAAAAAGGAATTCTGAAATGCATTTTGGAAGTGGAATTGCCATTCTGCACAGCTTCCACCAGCTGAATTCCGCATTCTGCACAGTTCTAGTAGGAAGACATCATAGACCTAGAGAGTAAAGCTTGAGAGGTCTGTAAGATGTCGTCACACCCCAAGATGGAAACATCAGCGTTGTTGTGTATGGTTGCCCCTGAATTAATCTGTATAGTGTATGTATTTTTTTTTTAATTATTTTCCTTATTTACACATTTGTCTTAAACAGTGGACAAATAAACAACAACAGCAAACAACAGGATACAATTAAAAACATTTGCTGTGACTTGCGTAACAGTTATATGAACTGGCAATATTTCTAGTAGTTCATCTTTCTGTAACCCCCCCCCCAAAGTGATGGGGCTTACCTTATGTCATCTCCCTGGGCACTGCTTTTGTCCTCCACCTGACCATGTTCCAGCCCTGTGCTCTGCCTTTGATCCTGGGCTAATAACCAGGGGTGAGAGTGTGAATTCATTTAAAGTACTGCTGTGTCCATAGTTCCTTCACAAATGTGTAAGTCAATGCCATTGAGCTGTAGCTTTGAGAAGCTCAGTCTCTGTATATACTGTGCATTGACTGTACCCCCCCCCCCAGTGGTGGGGCTTACCTTATGTCATTTCCCTGGGCACTGCTTTTGCCCTCTGCCTGGCCAAGTGACAGCCCTGTGTCCTGCCTTTGATCCTGGACTAATATCCAGGGGTGAGAGTGTAAATTCATTTAAAGTACTGCTGTGTCCATAGTTCCTTCATGAATGTACGAATCAATGCCATTGTGCTGTAGCTTTCAGAAGCTCAGTTCCTATATATACAGTGCATAGCTTGTGCAGGGTCCAAGTAAACTGAAGCTCATGACTGGCCCCGCAGCATTTTTTTCCAACTCCACTCTGCAGTTGCTTAATAGTGTAGAGGGATCTCTTTCAGATCCTGTAAACATTTAAACTTAAAACTAAACTGTTGTATATGAAACAGACTTTAAAGTTTGGACTGTTTACTTTTTGCAATCCAGCAGCCATGTTTGTTAGGGTCCTAAAGGGGTCCTTTTGTTATGGCTGCTGGGAAAAATAGTGAACTGAGTGCTTGGCCCTCATTTTGGCCAATTGGAATGTCAGAACTGTGACTGACAGCCTCCTACACCAATTGGATTACAAGAGTGTGTTTTCTGCAGATAAGAGGGGGTCAGTGAACCCTGGCAGGCCAGAGAGAGCTTCCAGAGAGAGAGAGAGAGAGAGAGAGAGAGAGCTCAGACTGTGGGCTCTGAGAGAACGTTTGGAGCCCTAGCTGGGTTTCCACAGCCAAATAGCCTAGAAGTCATTTGTGAGAAACTGCAATAAATGCAGCAGTTGCTTAAGTTGCTGAGAGAAGAGGAAAATGATTTGCTTTTAAACTCAACTTTTCTGTTTTGCCTGAATTGTATCAGAGACTGTATAGCAGTCTGGCTACAGCCAGAAGTGAAGGTAAATCCTGCATCCAGCTACCAGAGTGGAGATTGGGAGCCACGTCTGCATTAGAAGTTAATTCAGCCAGAAAACTGTTTCTGCTTAGCCAGAGAGCTGTTTACTCAGAGCCATTTCAGTCAAAAAAGTACCTTTCATGCAGAGACTGCAGGACAAATTTGACAGCCTTTTATGGCAGAAACTGCATGCTGTTTTCTGAAGCAAAGCCCAAAAGACTGAATTCTGAATTAAAGCTGAATCTGCATCCAAACCACTGTGGGGAGTCAGCTACCACTACAACAGCTAGTGTTGGTTTGTGGCCACATTGGGGGATATGCCCAGACGTGGGGGTGAGTTGTGCCAGCCCTGGTCCTCTCTGTTGGTCCTGTGTCCAGAAGCCAAAAGCCTGCAGCATGAAACTGGGACTCTAGAGGTTCGAGACTGCCTGAGGGAGCCACCCACCTCGACTGCCAAACAGAGCTAAAAGAGCTGCAGAATCATGAGTAATTTCAAGGTTTGTCCTACAACCAAAAATCTTGTGTTTCAAGTGTTGTTGGAATTGTTTTTGCAGGCCATCGGGCCTGGGATTACAAATGTCAGTTTTGCCAGAAAGCAAGTTGTTGTTCTTTTAATGCTAAATCATCCTGCCTGGTTACAAACAAACCCAAACAATTATTTGTTTAAGGGCCCCAATACTGGCCAACCAGCTGCAATGCACCAGGCCTGCAACAGTTGTAGTTTGGGTACCCAGTGAAGATAACTGGGACTGTCCATGTGGACTGTTAATTGTTGCTTAATTGCTTTGTCAAAACCAAATGAAACAACCACTCAGATTTTAATTTGCATTCCCCTAACCCCATTGTTTATTCCCCTAATAAACGAGGTGTATTGTTAATACTGTCAATGAGCATATTATTGCTACATATGAACATACAAAACTGACTGCAGAAAAAGGCCCACAGGTCTATCAAGTCTGCCTGATTGTGCAGCTCTTTTTTTCATATTACTACAGCTGCCCCAGCCACACCAAAACCCCTCCCTTCCTCCCCGTTCCTGGTCTTTCCCCCCCCTCTGTGTTCTCGTCTGTACTAATCCTGCCCTTGACTCTATCCCAACCCTGCTTAAAACTATCCACTGTCCTCAGTTCAATTAATTCCTCTGGGAGTGCATTCCATCTCGCCACTACTCTCTCTGAAAAGTAGTGCCTCCTCATCTCCATCCTGAACCTTTCCCTTCCAACGACTGTGCCCCCTAGTGACCCTTCCTCCCCCTTTAAGTGGAACAATCCTCCCTCTGTGACTTTGTTTATGCCTTTCAAGTACTTAAAGGTCTCTATCATGTCCCCTCTTTCCCTTCTCTCTTCCAGCAAATACATGTTGAGCTCCCTCAATCTCTCCTCATATGGCAGCTCCTCCAGTCCCATGATCATTTTCGTAGCCCTGCACTGTACCCCCTCCAGTAATCTCACATCCTTTCTGAGGCATGGGCACCAGTACTGCACACAGTACTCCAAGTGTGGCCTCACCTGTGATCTATACAAGGGCAGAATGATCTCCTCCTTTCTAAAGGTGATCCTTCTAGCAATGCAAACAGCATCTTATTTGCCTTTGCTGCTGCCCTCCTACACTGTGCTGATACCTTCATGTCCCCTGTGATTATTACCCCAAGGTCCCTTTCTGCACCTGAAGCTGTTACCTGCAGTCCTCCCAGCCAGTAGCTTGCCATGGGATTTCTTGCTTCGAGGTGCATGACCTTGCACTTCTTAGCATTAAGCCCCAACTGCCACTCCCTAAACCAGTGTTTGAGTTTAGCTAGATCCTTCCTGAGTGCATGCCTCCCTTCCTCATTGTCCACTTTTGCACAAATCTTAGTGCCATCTGCGAACAGGCTGATCTTACTCTTGACCCCCTCTGCAATGTCTCCAATGAAGACATTGAACAAAACAGGGCCTGGTACTGAACCCTGTGGTACTCCACTCGTTACTGGCCATGGCTTGGATGTCTCCTCCCTTACAACTACCCTCTATTGTCTGCCCTGCAACCAGCTCTCAACCTATAACACCATTTTTCTCCTCCACCCCCATGTCCCTCAGCTTGCTCATTAACCTCCCATGGGCCACCGAGTCAAAAGCCTTGCTGAAGTCCAGGAACAGGACATCCGCAGTGTGGCCTTTGTCAACTGTCTTAGTGATCCAGTTGAAGAAGTCGATCAGGTTAGTTTGGCACGATCTTCCTGAGACAAACCCATGCTGGCGTTCATCCTGTAAACCATTACTATTGAGAAAGGTTATCAACCTCTCCTTTAGAATGGTCTCCATCAATTTCCCCCACTATGGAAGTCAAGCTTACTGGTCTGTAGTTGCCTGGTTGGTCCCTGGGTCCACTCTTGTGAAGGGGCACCATGTGAGCCATCCTCCAGTCCCTGGGTACCATCCCCTTCTCCAAGGAGGTATTGAAGAGGTCCATCAGAGGGCCTGCCAACACCTCCACCAGTTCCTTCAGGACCCTTGGGTGTACACCATCTGGTCCTGGTGCCTTGTCCACCCGCAAGGCTTTAAGGCCCTTCATAACTCTATCCTCTTGGATGACACCATATGTTATCTCTGCCACCCCCCTTCACCCTTGCGCCTTTCCCCTGCGGTATTGGACCATCCCTTTCTTTTGTGAACACTGAACAGAAGTACTCATTGAGTGCCTCTGCCTGTTCTTCCCCTTGTTTCGCCCATCCCCCATCCTTCTTGATTCTAACAATGTCATCTCTGCAAATCATCTTCTCCCTTATGTATTTAAAGAACCCTTTTTCCCCTGCTCTGCTCCCCTGAGCCAACTTCAGCTCTTTTGCTGCCTTGGCTGCCCTGACTGACCTGGCCATCTCATTAGATGCCTTTGTGAACACCTCTCCATCCTCCTCATGCCAATTTTATTGTGTCTAGCTATAAAGTGCACTGTTATTGCTGCTAATTATTCCTTGCAGGTATACAGGGTGTATAGCAGAAGTCAAAATCCTGTTACTAAGTGTGGTCACTGTGAGTTTATTAGTAGTCACTGTGAGCATATTATTAGCTATTGCCAATAATTGTATCACTGAAGGCAAGGTAAAGTATTTTATGGTAATCCATGTAAGGGACCACTGATTCGGGCAGTGGGTAGGTACAGCATCCCAGAAGGTTGTACTAATTTGTCATTAGACCCTCTGGGTGGAGACACCACACAAATTGTTCTACTACTGGTAACAAGCCTCTTTAAATATCAAAACCTAAACCCAGGCCCCTCAACCTGTATTGTGGGCAACAGGCAGGGGTAGTAGCCCACTGGGACACGGCATCTGGGTTACATCTTTGGTGGCACCACTGGGATCGCCTGTTTACCAGTTGGGCCATACATGGATTTCAGTGATCGTATGGGCAAACACATGGATTTCCATGCTCAAATGGAATCTGAGGGATCTTCCAAATCTGAAGGACTTTAAGAAACATTTGATAAACTGTTGCAGACTGAAGGTCAAACCCTCGAGGACTTGAAAAAATTGTTTCAGATGACTGGAGATACTCCTCCCTTGGGGCCCTCACCTGTGGCTGTGCCTCTATTAGCCTTGACTCCTACCACGGATTGTGAGTGTTTTCTGGCATCCTTCCCACACCTAATGGGGAGGATGATATGGAAGCATGGATGGATTATGCTGCCCCTCTAGTACAAGATTAGCAGTGCTCAAAAGTTGAAAAAACAAAGCTGCTTGGAGAAAGCCTGCGTGGAATACTGTCAGTTTGAGAAAGGCTGCACACCCAAATGAACAGAGGCACAATGCAATAGTTTGCAAGTAACAATTTTGATATATTTAATTATGCCAAGTTACATTTAAACCAACAACTGTGAAATCCGACAGAAACCCCTGCATGGGCCTGGTTCAGAAGTCATTCACTCCCTAAGGGTCACTGATCCTGACACCCCAGCCCAAGAATACTTGACAGCCTTAGAAAGTGTTTTTGGGAGCACACAGTCCTGTGAGAATCTTATGTGGAAGGCTAAGACTTCTCTGCAGTGGGAGGGGAACCACCATCTGCATTTTTGACTCGTGGAAAGGGCATTACAGAAGGTATTTCATAAAGGAGGTTAGGTCCCCTGAGACTTGAACATTCTGAGACTAGATCATTTACTCAAGGCTGCTTGTCATTCCACCCTGCTGATCCTTAATCTGCGGCTGCCAGAGAGGAAGGATGACCCCCCACCCATTAGGCCCTGATGAGGGAAGTTAGGGAGGCTGAAGAACAAGAGCATTGGGCATCCTGTCATACCTCTGCAGCTGTTACACAGGTCGACTGAAGCATACAGACAAGGGAGATTCAAGAATTAAAAGCCATGCTGAAAAAGTGCAAAGATGTGGTTAACTCAACCAAGTTGCTCCCATACCATGGACCATCTGATCCTCAGAGTCTGCCTGTGGCTGTTAGCAACATAAACTCTGCTGTGGGGGTACAAGCCTAGATGTCCTCTGAAGAAGGTCAGCTAAAAGTTAAAAAGGATGAGTTGTTGAAATGAGACACTGAATTACAGGGGTGTAAGACTCAAGTTGTGAGTCAGTCAAGAGGAAAGTACTCCTGAGTGGAAGCCAGTAGCTATTAGCACCCCCATTGGGGTTTGAAGTGCAAGTCATGTTAAGCCGGGTAGACAACAGTACAGAGAGGATGTCTTCTGTTACAACTGTGGAAAAGATGGCCACATTAAGAGGGAGTACTGAACACAAGAGGACCCGGCCCAGGTGAGAGACAAACTGCTTGAAGAAAAGCACCAGAAGTAGGAAAACACCCAAGGGGCCCAGCTAAGTCCTGCTCCATCGTATTTGTAGTAAAGTCATCTATTAAAACCTCTGCAAATACCTCTCTGGATTGGGCAGAGCTGTTAGGCCCATCCATGGAGACCTCTGTGCATATAGAAGGGATCCCTGTCTGAGCAGTACTAGACAGTGGTTCACAGGTAACTATCATTTTCAAACACTGGTATGGTCAGCATTTTTCTCATTATCCACTGCAACCCCTTGATGGCCTACATGTGTGGGGACTAAGTGACACATCTTATCCGTATCTTGGTCATCTTAAAGTGTAACTTTCATTTCCATCTTCTGTTGCTGGTGTGGGAGATCCAGTAGAGACTCTAACTCTGTGTGCCTGCCATCAGGAATGTACAATGGCGTACACATGTTGATTGGCACTAATGCCCACATGTTTGGTCACCTAGCCCAGTTGTGCCAAGAGAAACTGAATTAAAAGACTGGTAGAGCCTTGCACATTCACACTATGGTGAGAAAAGCCTATGAGTTACAGATGCAGCCAAAGGAAAAGGATAAACCTGTGGGAATTGTATGGAGAAAGGATCCCTCTACTACTGTGTTCCCTCCAAATGCAGAATTTAGCATCAGTTGGGATGTTCACTTGAAGAAAGATGTGACTAATCAGATACTAATGCTAGATGCTCCTGATGAAGGTAAGCTGCCTGAGGGGTTGTTAGTCAAGCCTAGCATGCTTCCTGTATGAGCCCATGCTTATGCCCGGTGAGTGGTTGTTCAAGTGCAGAATGTTACTGTGACAGAAATATTGAAGTTCATAGAGGATACACTCTGGCAAACATCTACTGTGCTGATGCTCTTGTGCAGCCTTCTGGAAAGAAGAAAGGAGAAGATGGTGAAGTATCTGCTGATATGTTTGATTATGGGTATTCATTCACCCATTCCAGATGAATGGAGATCCTGAATTAGCTAGAAGCTGGCCCAAATAACTAAAGTTTTCTTCCTAAAGGAGTGGGGTGGGGGGCATGGCTTGGAGACCGACGGGAGCAAATGTGTGACAGATTAGCTTCTGAGAAGGACCACTTAATTTAGTCCATTGCTTAACTTTAAAAATTCTTTTATCACTCCAGTCCTTGCTGTAAAACACTAAGACAGTGAACTGCTTTAAATAATGGGTCATCCTAAAGTTTCTGGTACATAGTCAGATTTCTTTAAGCCAAAATCGAACCAGCCGACGGTGAGCAAACAGGCCCTGGATCTGCCATCTTCACAGCAGCAGGCCATAGAGATATCATGTTAGCTACTGTGAATTAGACCCTGTTACAACTCTGTAGATCGATCCAAGATATGGACAAAAAACTTGACAGTGTGATGGGTAAAGTGGTAACTTTGGAACGCATGGACACAGTACAAGAGAAAGTAGACTAGGCTGAAACCTCCACTGGGAAAGCCTGGGAAGTATCTATAAAACTGCTCCAATAAAACCAGGATTTGCGGCAGAGACTTGAGGCTGTAGAGAATCTGTCTCAGGTAAATAATGTTTGGGTAGTGGGATTGCCCCAGGGTGTGGAGGGAGATGACCCTAAGCATTTTGTGGAGGTCTGGCTGGCTTGGGCACTCAACAAAGATCCCTCGACTTCCCCTCTGCACTTTGAAAAAATTGACAGGATTACATCTCGACAAGCAGTCGCCAGGATTGAAGGCCCTAGAACACTACTACTGGTATGTGCAGGGGTTGGCACCAAGGAAATTTTACTACGTGCAGATAGAATGTAACGAGGGGCAAAATATGAGGATGTATCTCTTTCTGTACCCCAATCTGGCTTATAGCACCAGAATATACTGTAAGCAGTTTGATCTGATATGAAGGGACCTCAGGGAGCTGAAAGTACACCACCAGCTACTACTCCTTGCAAATTGTTGATCCTGGAAGGGGACTGCTCTTACATTTTCTCCGATCTGAAGGAGGCAGCCAAGCACTTGGCTGAGAAAATGGTTGAAGTGCATTGCAGGGAAGATCAGGATTCCAGCAACTCTGGAGTTGAGGACTGACTCTGGGCTTACCAACTGATCAGCTGTGAGTACACTATGTGGGAAAGCTAAGCTTGGGATTTAACAGCTTCACCTAAATGGAAATACCCACTCAAACTTATGCAAAAACTACCATACTGTTATTTCATGCTGCATTTCAACCCATAAGGGCATTTGCTTGGTCTCCAATACAGGCTGTTTCCTGCACCCGATCTATGATTGATTCTCAGTCATATAGTATTTGATAAAGTTGTATTGCAGTTCCTTTTTCCCCCTGTCAGGACTATAAGACTGGTGAATGGAAGCTTAAAGGATTTAAAGTTTTCTGCGTTTTATATGCAGTAATGTTATGTGATACCAGTTATTAAATTCTAGCCAGGGCCGATTAGCCCAAGGAGTTGTTAAGCCTTAGAAAAATAAGCAAATAAAGTTTGAGCTGGACATATAGTAGTTAAGCTTCAAATGGTGGAAATACAGTCCAGTTCACAAACGTCATATATTATGAAATAGGTGCATCTCAGGGGCACATGTTTAGCAGCATTACTGTTGTCTTTATTAAGTGAATGGTGCCTATTTTGACTTTTAGCATCTAAATGGTTGCAGGGTTATTCTTATATATTCATACTACCTTAGGCACTTTGAGTTCTTCGTGTTCTTAAGCTTTATGTCAGACTTATTTGACTTTTACCATAATAGATATATCCTCCAATCCTGTAATGCCAGCAGTGTCTCTCGTTTATTTTTGTTATAATACAGCCTGAATTTATCTGTATGTATCTTCCACTGTGAATGCTGATATGTATGTATTTCATGAAAAATCAATAAAAAGATTAAACAAAAAAAAAGAGTGGGATGTAGGATGTGTTACCAGTGCTGAACATCACATCCTGCTACACGATGAATGGCCATTACGTGGAAGGTCCTCAAGACTAGCGCCTGCTGACATAGATGATGTGAGGCGTCACCTGCAAGAGATGCTAGCTGCTAGAATAATATGAGTCTCAAAGTCCTTATGCTTCTCCAATTGTGGTGGTAAGGAAGAAAAATGAAGCAGTAGGAATGTGTGTAGACTACAGAATGTTAAATAAAAGAACCATTCCAGACCAGTACACTATGCCTCACATACAAGATGCCTTGGACTGTTTGAATGGGAGTAAGTGGTTCTCTGTCTTAGACTTGCAAAGTAGGTATTATCAAATTCCCATGGCTCCTGAAGATAGAGAGAGAAAAATGCTTTTATTTGTCCATTGGGATTTTACGAATTCCTCAGAATGCCACAGGGAATATCGGGCACGCCACAGCCTTCCAAAGACTTATGGAATGAGCAGTTGGGGACATGAATCTCCTTTAATGTTTTGAATACCTTGATGATGTAATTGTCTTAAAACACTCGAGGAGCATGAAGCTTGCCTCTTTAAAGTGCTTGACCGGGTGGAAGAATTTGGCCTTAAGCTTTCAAAATGTTTAACCAGGAAGACACACTGAACAACAAGTTGCTTGTCTCCCGGTGTGACCCGGGGGAGAGGAGAACATGGAGTACACTTGATAATACAGCACAAATAAGTGGAACATTTGTACAGGTGCAAATGCAAGACAGTAACTATACAGTAGTAATACATGGGGTAACTATGAAGTAGCAGGTAAGATTAAGATATTCCAACAAAATACAAGAGGCATTTGCTAAAAAATACAAAATCAAAAACAGTTGAAGTGCAATAACTAGAAGAGTTACAAGGGGTAGTTGCAGATAATGATGCAATAAAAGTGCTATAATAGGAGTAACAACTTCTAAAGCTAGAGGGTATCCAGGGAACACAGCGACTACGATTGAGTGCTTTCAAAAAGGGGGACTCAATCACGGTGACTGTATTCAGGGCTACCTGGCAGAGTAGCAACTGAATACCTGGGTGGGCAAGATAGGGTGATGGGATGTATGCGCATATATGTGTTGGGGGGAGAGGAAGGGGAAGGTATGGGAGGGGGTGGCTAGCAGCTGCACAGGTGGTCCACTAGTGTGGTGGAGAGGGTAGTCTGTTGGGAGGTGCAGGGTATAAGGTTCAGGTCCGGCATAGCGCAGTATATTTTTTGCCAGTAGGCGGCTTTTTAATTTTTTAAGAATCCCCCCCTGACATGCACCCTTCCTGGAGTTGAGAATCTTTTAGTAGCTGGGTGCGGGAGTGCAGAGGGTGCAGCCCCCTGCATTAAAGGAACTACAGTGGATCTCGGGCATCCTCTTCCCGTTCACCGCAAGTGTGCATTTACAAAATTTATTTATGGCGATGTACACTCACCCCAATGGAGATCACTATTCTGTGATCGCCATTATCACATAGAACCAAACAGAGTAGTTCTAGTTGAGGAGGAGGAGAGTGGAAGGGGGAGGTTTTTTTTTTTTCAGGCATGGGGAAGCAGGTACAATTGAATGAATGGAAGTTGTAGAGGACAGAGGAGAGGGAGTGAAGGGAGGATGAATGACTGGCACGGGTCATAATGTCGCAAGACATTATGCCGTAGCAATATACCGTGCTGCCAGTCCAATGCAATATATTGCAAACAGCATAATTCTTGTTTTTGCTGGGGGATCTTCCCAGCACCCTGTTATGGGGGTTCAGGCCTGACCCCCAACTAAATTACCTAATCTGGGATTGCCAGTAAATATTGCACAAAGTACTGAAAAATAAACATGATGCGCCTGGGACCGAACAAACCCAGTCCCAGACGCACTGCCTGCCTCACTTGCTGCCGGTGGCTCATTCCATCGAGCCACGGCAGCTGCTCGGAGGACCCCTGTCCCAGCAGGATTCTTATCCTGCACTGGGAAGAGTGAGAGGGTGCACTACTGCACATACTTCCTTTCACGGTTTTGCACTCTCTCGCTCTTACCTACCACGCTGTTCCTACCTCACGGTCATGTCATACGCTGTAAAGCATGCAACATTTTGACCTGGTAGGGAATGATGGACTAGGGGAGAGAGGAAGTTCCAGATTTTAAGGAAACAGTGGGAGAAGGTGGATTGTCCTGCAGAAGTGGAACAGTGGGGGACCACGAAGATGTATGAGTCAGAGGAATGGAGGGGGCGAGCGGGAGTGGGGGCCGAGGAGAGAGAGAAAAGGACAAGTAGGATGGGAGGGTGCCAAGCCACTGTTTTGACATAAGTTTAGCACAGTGGGAGAGATTATGGTTAGTAATAGCGGGGAAAGCTAGAGAGTGATAGAGAACACAGTGGTGAGTACTTGTGGGGGAGTCCAGGGCAAAGTGACCAAAGGACTTGAAAAGGGGGTCCACTCTGGATAGGGTGGATTTGGGAGCAGCACTATAGACTACATTGCAGTAGTTAAAGATAGGGAGAATCATCTTCTGTACAATCAAATGCCTGGCCATAAAAGATATGCTATTATGGTTTTTTATTTATTTTATTATTGAGGATCTCTGATTAAAACCTTTGAGAACAGGCTCATTACATAGGTTCCACGCCATGGTAAACAACAAAAGACAAATACAATATTACAATATATAAAGGGTTCAGAATGAGCCATGAGTTGGCGAAGGGTATAAAGTGTAGGCATTAAACAAAAAGTAGTAATAGGGCAGTAAACACTAAGGAATAGGAAAGCACCATAAAACTTCTAAAAACTGACAAACTAGGAGGTGATTAGTACAGACAGAGGGGCAGAAGAGGGAGGACAGGATGCTGGAAGGAGAATACAACTAGAATCGGCCCAGGTGTGGGCCACGTCATGTGAGATGTCAGGAGCTTGGCATAGGGGTCGGTCTAAGCAAGTGCTAAGTTGCCGGTATGGGGGATTAAGTAGTGGTGCAAGACATTAAGGGATAGGGAGGGAACCCAAGGTAGGGGCCAGGAGGGATTCAAGGAATAAGGAGGTGGAGAAGCTGGCAGTGGGGTCATGGTGGGAGGGAGGCAGAGGTGGGGGAAGAAGAATGGTTCAGGAAGGAGGGGGTCAAGAAAGAGGGGACATAGAAAGGTTAAGGAAGGGATGAGAAGGAGTAAGGAGAAGGAGGGGGAGGTGGGGCTGGGTGAGGTAGGGCTAGTGACGGGTGGTTCGGGGCCCTATTGGAAACAGCTGTAAAAAGCATCAGCAGCCAGATGAGCTCTTAGGTCATGTTTAAAGGGTCCTAGCATTGAGTTAGAAGCAATACTAGGTGGCAGGTTGTTAATCCATTTAGGCACGTGGTGGGCAAATGCTCTTGTCCTTGCGAGGTACGGCATCTGGGGTACATGAGGACCGTGGTCCCAGAGCTTCTAGTGGGGCGGGCACTTTCACAGGGGGTGAGGAGCTTCTGGATACCAGAGGGTAGAATACCTAAGCTTGCTTTTTTGGCCAGCAGACCGATCTGGAACTTAAGCATGTCCTCGAACTGAAGCCAGTTGGCACTGGCGTAAAGGTCACAGGTGTGGGTAAACCAATCGGAAGCAGTGGAGAGGCAGCATGCCTTATTTAAGGCAACTTTGATGTATTTAAGGGCACAGTCAGTTGCAGCCCCATAAATTACAATTCCATATTCCAGGAGGGAGATCGCAGAGCTGCTAATGGCAAGGTTGAGAGCTTCCAGGGTGAGGCTATGCTTACGCCTATAAAGAACAATGCGTATGTTGACAGCCTTTGCGATATTATCAATATGGTTGACAAAAGACATGGAGCTATCAATTGTGACCACCCCCAGGTATTTAAACTGCTGTACCTGGTCCAGAGGTGCTCCATCTGCATTTGTGATGGTGATAGGGTGAATTAGGTGCTTGTTCTGCTGGCTAGAGAACATTATGACCTTAGTTTTTTTGTAATTCATGACAAGTCTGTGATCCTTGAACCATCTCTCAAATACAGTAAAGTTATCCTGTTAGGTGCACTCCAGGGTGAGAGAGTCCATATTAGAAGAAAAAAGAACTGCATCATCAGCGTAGAGCAAAATATTGCAGTCACAGGCCCAAGACAGCTGGTTTAGGAATATGCTAAACATAATGGGACCCAATATGGAGCCCTGGGGAACACCAGAGTGGACAGGTCTGCTGACAGATATCACATTGTCTATCCTAACCTGATGGGACCAGTTTGAGAGGTAGGACTTGAACCAATCGACAGTGTCGATGGAGAGACTAATAGTAGCCAGATGCTTGGCTAGGAGGTCGTGATTGACTGTGTCGAATGCTTTCGACAGGTCAGTGAAAGTAGCACCAACCAGATTTCCCTGCTCAAGGGAGTTGTGAATGTGGCCTGTGAACTCTAGCAGCGCAGTGGTGGTACTATGACCTTTGCGAAAGCCATGCTGTTCAGTGCACTGTAGATCATATTTTTCCTGGTAGTCGACAAGCTGGTCCGCAGCAATCCTCTCAATGGCGTTTGATAGGGTCTGGAGAATTGAAATGGGTCTATAGTTTCCAAGCATGGATCGATCACCATTCTTGTAAACAAGAGTCACTAGTGCCTTTTTCCAAAGTTGAGGGTACTGTGAGAATCTTAGGCATTGAGAATGTGAGATAGGGGTTCGAGAATGTCTTCCAAGGAAAGAGCTACGAATTTAAGGTCCCTGGAGTCAGGTCTGTAGTGGAATTTTCCCAGGACCTTTAGAAGGTATTTCCTGGCTTCATTTAAGGTTATGGTCCTGAAGCAAAATGGAGGGTTAGTGGGTTGCTGGTCCGTGGTAAGTGCAGCTATTGAGGAGTTAGAAGGGTGGAAGAAATCTGGGGGATAGTGCTCCTGTAAGATCTGTGAACGCTATGTTGAAGGCATTAACAATTGTATCCGAGTTATTTGTGGGTAGGCCATCAATGTTGAGCATCATAGGAGCTGACTTACCAACATTCCCCGTGACTTCCTTGAGGCTGGCCCAGAATTTTCTACCGTCCCTCTAAGGCCGGGTGAGGGCTTCCTGGTAGTTGTGGTTTTTAGTTGCATGTATTGCCCTAGTGCAGCCATTGAGCCTGTCTCCTAGCTCTGTACCAAAGGCGATCTCTGGCTATCAGTTTCTCTCGCAGTGCAGAAGAGAACCAAGGGCTGCTACATCCTTTTATTTTCCATTTTTTCAGAGGGGCATGCTTATTACAGACCTCATTGAATAAATAGGTGAAACACTGTAGGGAGTCATCAACATTATTGAAGGAGTATACTTGGGACCAGTCCTGTTGACGCAGGTCTGCTCTGAGTTGGTCCAGGTGGCCTTGTTTAAGGATGCTATTAATGACAGTTCTGGCTGGGGTCTTGGAGTAGGTGCAGGACCAGTGACAGAGGACAGGCAAGTGATCACTATAGACATCAGGGAGGACAGTGGTCTCAGAGATATGTTCCAGCCTATTTGATAGGACCCAGTCTATAAGTGTTGATGTTCCAGTCTTATAGTTTACCCTGGTGGGTGAGGTGACTAGTTGAGAGAGATGTATTGCAGTCACTGTATCCCTGTATGAGGCTGCTGCTGCAGGGGAGAGTCAACTGGCGTTGAAGTCAGTAACAGAGTTTCAGTGTTGAGGTTTAGGCTGCTGAGGCACTTCAGTATGGAGTTAGGTCGGGCAGTTTTTAGGCTGGGCAGGATATACACAGAGAGGACAGTAAGGGTTCTGTTGTTATTTCCTAGGAATATCTTTACTTCTAGTACTTGCATGCTGGTTCCTGTGTCAGGTAGAGGTAGTAGGTGAGCTTGAAGGTAATCCCTAAGGTAGATTACACACCCACCCCTTCTTTTGGTGAGGCAATCACTCCTAAACACTGTGTATCCCGCGATCAAGATTGAGGCATCTGCTATATTGGGGAGAGCCAGGTCTCCACTACTGACAGGATGTCCAGGTTGTATTGCACTGTCCAAGCATGCAGGTTGTCTATTTTTGGTAGAAGACTACAAATATTAAGTGAGCCAATAATAAGATGACCGACATTTGCTTGTGTCCCCGCCGGTGGTGTTTGAGGTCCTGGGTCGGGGTGAATATTTCCGGAAAGAAGCAGGAGCAGGAGGGTTATGCAGCAGAGATATTCCTTCAAGAGTTTGGAGCTTAGCTTCCGCTGCCTACATTGTTGATGGTAGTATGCGAGCCCTTCACTGATGTTGATAATCCTAAGGTAGAGGGCCAGTGGGTGCAGACAACTGGGGTAGTGTGCGAGAGATTCAAGCAGACTGGTAGATTTCCACTCTGTAAGGGGAGTAGGTAATGTGACACTATATGACAGTGTCACTGCAATGTGAATGTTAAAAGAGTTGTCCCTGGGAAGGACAGAGCAGAGTCCTGTGAGGGTAAGTTACACAAGTGGTTATGTAAGCACAGAAGGGAAAGGATAAGAACACTTCTCATGAGCAGCGCCCAAGGAGAATACATGTTTGTGGCTAGGCGAGGCAGTAGGACAGAGTAGTCCTTTAAGGGGAGAGGATGTGTTGGAAGAGCCTAGGCAGATCTACCAATAGATGGTTTCTGAGTAGGGGGCCCAGTTTGGGTGCAGTTTTTTCAGTATGGCATCAGTGTGCCTAGAGAAGTTAAGGTGAGGATCCAGCCATACACCAAGGTATCTGAAGGAGGATGTGTCCTTGATATTAGTCCCATCCAGGGTGTGGAAGGAGGGGAGAACGGGGAGTCTAGCCAGTCTCTGCCTAGTGCCAAACGTTATGGAGTCTATTTTCTTGGTGTTTAAAGACAGAGATGATAGGAGGTGAACCAGTGCCGGAGCTTAGTGAAGTCGAGCTGAAGTATGGTTTCCACATCATGGGGAGAGTGGCCGGAGGTGAACAGGACAGTATCATCAGCATACATGTGGATGGAGGTGGAGGAGCAAACTGACGGCAAGTCATTTAGAAAAATGGAGAAAAGTAGGGGACCCACCACAGAGCCCTGTGGGACACCAGTGTGGATTTGGAGAGGAGGGGGGAGCAGGACTCTGTCATTCTAACTGTCTGTGCCCTTCCTGTAAGATTGGCCCAGAACCAGTTAGTAGCTGCTGGAGAGAGTCCAGCTGAAGCAAGGGATTGGAGAAGGAGGGAAGGAGTGAGAGATAGTGTCGAATGCCTTGGCTAGGTCAACAAAGATGGCAGAGGTGATCAAGCCACGATCCATACAGTACCAGTGAGAACTGAATCAGTGAGCCTGAGAAGGAAGGTTGTAGTGGAATGGTTCTTCCTGAATCCAGATTGGAACGGGGTGAAGAAATTGGAGTCAGAGCAAAAGGAGGAGATTTGAGAGAGAACAAGGTGTTTCTGGAGTTTAGTAAATGTAGGAAGCAAGGAGATAGGGTGTTAGTTACCAGAATAAGTAGAGTTACCCCCTTTTGGGAGGGGAATAATGACAGCATGCTTCCAGGATGAGGGGACAGTAGCAGTAGAGAAGGATCGGTTCAGGAGGACAGAGAGAGGGAAAGCGATAGCAAAGGCAGAGAGGTAGAGAAGCTTAGGATCAAGATCGTCAGTAGAACTGCCTTTAGATGGGTTGAGGGCCAGCAGGGCAGAGAGGGTATTGGCAGGTGAAACTTCTGAGAAGGTGAAGGAGTAATGGACCGGGGTAAGGCTGGTAGTACAGTTTGTGCTTATGGAGGGGGAAGCCATAGGGGCTCTGGTCAGGAGGGAGGCTAGCAAGGCAGACGTGCATGAACTGAAGTAGAAGTTGAATTCCTCAGCCACTATAACATGATCTGCAGTGAGGGCATTGTTTATTTTAAGGACAGGAGAGGTGGAGTATGCGGGGGGCATGAGGGCATTAACGACTTTCCAGAATTTGGAAGGGGAGTTGAGGTTGGAGTGGAAGGTAGTAGATAAGTATTTGGCCTTGGCTAGTCTGGTTGCTTTCATACAGGCATTTCGGAATTTGTGATAAGTAGTGATGTCACTCAGTAGTTTGGTTGCCTTGTGTTTTCTCCAGGCTTGGTTGCACACTCTTAGGCAGGCTATGAACTCAGGAGTCACCCAGGGAACATGGTTGCCACGAACTCTGGTACACTTATAGAGAACATAGTTATTCCAGATGGAGAGGAATTTGGCCTTAAAAATAGGCTAGGGCACTGTCCACATGGGGAGCAGTGGCTAACGGGATCCAGTCTGTAGTTGCTAGGTCGTGGAGGAGAGGGGCAAGGTCTAGAGATTTATAAGAATGCATTAATAGTATCTTATGTGACGGGCTAGGCCTGTGAACCTTCCGATTCAGATAAATCACATGCTTAAGGTATCTGAAAGTAAGCCCGACTTGATAACCCTATGTGGGTGAGAGCCCAGTCTAATAGTGTGTGATTTGGGGATTTTGTGTTAGTACGGGTAGGTTCCTGAATGAGCTGGGTTAAGTTGTGAGAGGTGATGGTGTTGCGAGCTTTGCTGTTGGAGGGTGACAGCCAGTTTAGGTTAAAATCCCCCATGAGGAACAGTTTGCTGGATTGGAAGTGTGAGACAATGGCAGTAGTGAGCTTGGTCGCAACTGAAGAGGGAAGGTTGAGGCGACAGTAGATGCCCGCTACAAAGATTGGGACTATAAAAGGCATGGAAACACGGATGGTGACAGCCTCATAGTTAGCTGGTAGTGTGGTGGAGGAGGTAGTAGCATATTGTAGGGAGGCGGAGACATACATTGTGACCCCCCCAACTCTGCCTGCTCTATCTTGCCTGACTAGTGAATAGCCAGGGATAGATATAGCATGATCAGATATTTTACTGCTTAACCATGTCTTGGATAGAATTAGGATGTCAGGGGTTAGAGAGACAGCTATGGCTTGCAAGTGGTCCAGTTTGGGTAGGAGGCTGCTTATATTTAGGCATAGTAATTTGAGGCCTCTAGGCAGGGTTAAGGAGTTAGTGGGGTTTTGCCCAAGGTTAATGTTGGTGGAACCACAAGGAGAGGAGGCCAGAGGGCCTGGGTTAGGATGGATATTACCCAAAGAAAGGAGTAAAAGGGCTATGATAAGGTAATTAAATATATGGGTTTTGAGAAGTCTTCACTGTTTATGTGGTACAAAACTGGAGAGTTCAAGAGGCAGAGGAGTTGAGACATTTAGCAGGAGTTTGATAAAGGCGAGTGAAATTGGTGCAGAAAAAAGTGGGGCCACAGGAGGCAGCTGAAAGTGTATCCAGTGGTGGGTGAACGGATTTGAGGTAATGGAGTGAGAGGTGGGACAGAGACTAAGAGAAGGGATAAATGCCAGATAAGAGCCAGGTTGTTGGTGGCAGGGAGAAGGGGGGAAAGGTGAGGGAGGGGAGAAAGGATAGGATAAGCAGAGGAGTTAGAGGGGACATTAGTTTGACAGGATGGGAGAACAGAGCAAGGAGTAGGGGACAGACTATATGAAGTTAAGGCTGCAACAGAACGCAAGGTAAGGAGGAAGAGCGAGAGAGAGAAGCAGACTAATTGGGGTAGAGCTGTGGTAGCAGCTTATTTGAAACAGATGGAGAACAAAACACAGTGAGAGAGAAGGAGAGAGAGAGAAAAGGAACTGATTGTAAATTACACTGAGTGGCTAGATTTCACTGTGAGAGGCTATGCAGGTAGGAGGGTGGGATTTAGTCAGACAGAAAGAGAATTTAAAGAGTGCCGGGGGCACTAGTATTAGTTATAATCAATCACAGACATAGTGAGTAAAAACAAACAATCCTCTTGACTCAGGAAACAGTAGCAATGTAAATTTGACTCCTCTCTAACCCTCTGAATAGGGAATACAGCCCTCATTTACAACCACTAAAATTCAGAGCTGACCAGCTAGTCCAGGAACACCTGCTCTAGTTCACAGGTGGCACAACCTGTTACACTCTCTTTATGGTAGCTCAATGACATCCGGGTGTAGTCTGTTAAATCACCAGCAGTGAGCACCTTCCATTCATGGGACACAGCACTTATTTCTTTACACTCTGTATCCTCTCTCTCTCTTTACATATCTCCCCACTCTCCCCCAAACACTACCTCCTCCAACACTCTCATAGGCCTCCTCCGAATGTCTCTCGCTTCTCTTTCTCTGAACTTATGAATTCATGACAAGGCTCCTTGGTCGCACGAAAGTCAAGACTCTTGGGCTTCCTTCATGCTTCAAGATACAGCTGCAAGATTGTTGTTGCACAATATTTGGTAACATTTGTATAAGTAACTCATCTCGTTGTTTCTGTTGAATTGTTGTATTAGATTGATGTCTCCTTGTCCATTGTATGATGTGGAACCTTTGTAAAAGAGTTCACAATCAAAGGTTGTTTCCGAATAAGAAATAAATAAAATAAACATTAAATAGCCATAAGCTTTAGGGAAAAAATAATCTGACTGTATTATTAGCTATAGACACTGATACAATGAGAACAAAATCACTTTGCCTAGGCTAGACAAATATAATTTTTTTCAAAGTTCTGTAATGTACATGGGTCATATTGTATCATCACAGGGCATCCAGACCGATCCTAGCAAAGTAGAAGCCTTAACTGATTGGCCCAAGCCCAACAATCTCAAAGTGCTACATAGATTTCTGGGATTTTGCACTACTATTGTAATTTTGTCAGACTATACTAAAGTAGTGCACCCTCTTTTGAACCTGACACAAGGGTATCCACTCACTCACTCACAAGAAATTTAAAAGACATACTGACAAAGAGACTGCTAAGACCTGTTTGAAACCCCATGAACCTTTCAGCCATAGATGGACTGCTGAATGTGATGCTGTTTTTGAAGAGATTATTTATCAGCTGACCCATGCTCTAGTCTTGGCATATGCTGATCTGTCCAAACCGTATGTGCTTCACACAGACACCATCATAAGTGGCCTAGGGGATATTCTGTATCAAGAATATCCTGGAGGGATGCACCCAGTTGCTTTCACCAGCAGAAGTCTGACTAGTTCAGACAAGAAATAACCAGTACACAAACTTGAATTCTTCGCACTGAAGTGGGCCATAATGAAGCAATTTCATGAATACTTGTATGGAGCCAAGATTCTGGCTAAAACCAACAAAAACCCATTGACTTACGTGCAAACTTCAGCCAAGTTAGATGCCACAGGTCACACATGGCTCTCAGCTTTTTCTGCTTATGACTATGCAGTAGAATATTGCCCTGGTTTAAACCATATATATATATTTTTTTCCGTATTTATCCTCCTCTCCTTCCCTCAGCTCTGGTCTCCTCGGGAGCACCAAGGAGTCATCCCTCTGCAGTCCGCCCTACCTGGACAGTCCTCTGTCGCCCACATAGCCTTGGTTTACCCCCCCGGGCAGGGACGAGGTGGGTCCCTAACACCCCGAGCAGTCAGTAGTGTCAGTTGGGAGGGTGCCAGGTGGGCGGCCGCAGATCGAGGGCAAGCTCGGTGCTCCGTCTCCACCGGAGCTAAAGGGTGTTTTTCCCTGTTTCTTGGGGAGTGGCTGGTGCCCTGACATCAAGGCATGGAACTGACATCTGCCACTTCCCCACCTCTTTTCTCTATGTCATCAGCGCTTGCTGCATCTCCAGCCAGAGGGCAGCCGTGCACTTACTCTAGACCCCTGTCCCTCCCTGGGAGAGAAAAGCTGTCCTCCGGATGCTCAATCCTCTCCCTTCCCTGCCAACCCCCAGCAACCCAGGCTCATTCCCAAATCTTGGTCACCGGCATGGCACGAGGTGTGGCATCCAGCGCCTCAACCCTCAGCGCCACAGGGTCGGCTCCAATGGTTTAAACCATATTGAAGCAGATGCCCTTTCCCATTGACCTGTCTCTGACCAAAAGTGGGTGCATATTCCTGAACAAATAGTGAAAGCCTTGTGCCAAAAGTTCGATGAAGAGGAGGCCACAGCTGTAGAGAATGCTGACCGCCTGGTAGCTTGCCTCAGACTGCCTGATCTGTGTGCCAACAGCTTACTTCAATTTAATCGCCTTAGATCTGAATTCTTTGCCTCAACTGACCAAAGCAGATTTACAGAGAGAACAAAGTTTTGACCCTTTATTAAAAGAAGTGATTGCTGTCTTAATGAAAGGAGGTAATGCCTCTCAGTTGCAACCCTCCAGCTCTACTGCTAGCTTATTACTTAGAGAATGGCCTAGACTCAAGCTGCATGGACAATTGCTATACCGAGAAACAACTGATAGCCTGGGAGGGCCTGTCAAGTGACAACTAGCATTGCCAGCCACATTTAAAACAGTTGTACAGTACTTAAAGATCTGCACAATGATATGGGACATTTGGGGAGTAAGAGAACCCTAGATTTGGTCCGGTCATGCTTTTATTGGCCTAGGATGGCAAACGATGTTGAACAATACTGTAAGTCATGCAGTCAATGCATACAGAGAAAGGCATAGCCACAAAGAGCAGCTCCTTTGGTTAACATAGTAACAAGTGCTCCAGTGGAACTTGTTTGAATAGACTTTCTTTGCCTGAGGCCAGACTCTAAGAACATTTCAAATATCTTAGTGGTTACTGATCAATATACCAGGTATGCTCAAGCCTACCCCACCAAGGACCAGAAGGAGTCCACTGTTGCAAAAGTGTTGGTGGAAAAGTTCTTTGTGCATTATGGTGTGCCAAACTGCATTCATTCTGGCCAAGGCCATGATTTCAAAAGCAGACTAATTAAAGAAATGCTGTCTGTGGGGCTTTCAGAAAATCCAAAACTACCCATATCATCCACAAGATGATCCACAACCAGACAGATTCAACTGCACTTTGCTGGATATGCTGGGCAAGCTTGATCCAAAAGACAAAAGTAAGTGGAGCCACCAAGGCTGCGCCTTGGTTCATGCTTATAATTGTACTAACAAGCATTTGTCAATGCCGAATGTTTGCTTGCTGGCATTGGCAGTGGTAATGTAGAAGTTACAGAGCTGCGTAATAGGAATGGCAGTGAAGTACTGAACTGAAGCCAACCCCACCACCACCCTGCAGAGAGTGACAGGCATTGGGGTGTGCATTTGGGTCATCAGGCATAATGGCCTTGTCATTTCACCACACCCCACCCTGCAGACACTGACAAGTGTCATGGTGTTCCTTGGGGTGTTTGGCCCTTATGCGCACCCCATTTCATTAGGAAATGCGTGAGATATGTGCGATATAGGAGAATGGGGTGAACTTTGGGGCTGAAGAGTCCAAGGCATACCTCGATACCTCTCACTGGCTGCAGGGTGTGGAATGGTATGAGCATTACAGGCAAGAATCCCAAGTCACACCCCTGATGCCTGTCATTCTCTACAGGGTTGGGCGTTATGGTTGGAAACCCTAATACCTCAGGCATTCGCTGGTATTTTCACTCCAAATTTTCAACATGTTTTTTTTGTGACCCCACCTCATGAACAGGGGGAATATCAGTTTGTTAGCCCAAAGCTGCTTATGCACAGTGACTACGGCATTTAGCACCACAGGTGCAAAAACATTCCGAACAGGATGTAAAAAATGACAGCTGTACTGTTCATGGGGAGGTGTAAAAAATGGCAATGTTGCAAATCTGCAGTACAAAATATTTAAAAAAATGGTGCAGTCATGAGCGTACATAGAAACTGTGCAGCACGCACACCGTAATATAATTAGGTTGGGGATATTTTACAGCAGATTGTCAACTCAGGCATTTTGGTGCCTCAATCATGAACAGTGTCACTGTGATTTTCTTTATCTGTGCCGAACAATGATTCCCCACAGCGACCATGCATCTCAGCGCTGAAAGTGTGAAAACACACTTCAGCCATGTTGTGAAAAATGACAGCTGTACTGTTCTTAAGGAAGTGTGAAAAAATGCCACTGGTGACAATCTGGACTGAAAATATTACAAAGTCATGAACTTACGAGGATGCGTGGAAACTGCGCATTGCTCACTCATAACACAGTCATTTTATGGACTTTTGTCACCAAATTTTCAACATAGCCATTTTAAGACCTCTGCTCATGAACAGTGTAACTGTGATTTTCTTAATCTGTCCTAAACATTGCTTTCACACACCAACAGCACCATTGTGCGCTACATGTGCGAAAACACATTTTGGGTGACATATGAAAAATGGCAGCTGTACTGTTCATAAGGAAGTGTAATAAAATGGCAATGTTGAAAATCTGGAGTGAAAATATTAAATTTGCAAACTTACGAGCATGCATAGGAACTGCGCAACGCACGCTCGTAAAACAGTCATTTTTAGGAATTTTTTCTCCAAATTTTCAACATAGCCATTTTAAGACCTCTGCTCATGAACAGTGTCACTGTGATTTTCTTAATGTGTCTCATACATTGATTTTGCACATACTGCGCCATTGTGCACTACATGGGTGGAAACACATTTTGGACAAGATGTGAAAAATGACAGCTATACTGCTCATAAGGAGTGTGGTAAAATGGCAATGTTGAAAATCTGGAGTGAAAATATTGAAAATTCGTGAACTTACGAGTGTGCGTAGGAACTGTGCAATGCACCCTCGTAAAACAGTCATTTTTAGGAATTTTTTCACCAAATTTTCAACATAGCCATTTTAAGACCTTTGTTCATGAACAGTGTCACTGTGACTTTCTTAATTTGTCCCGAACATTGATTTCGCACACCGACTGTGCCATTGTGCGCTACATGGGCGGAAACACATTTTGGGTGAGATGTGAAAAATGACAGCTATGCTACTCATAAGAAGATGTGGTAAAATGGCAATGTTGGAAATCTGGAGTGAAAATATTGAAAATTCGTGAACTTATGAGTTGCATAGAGCTGTGCAACGACGTCAGAAACAGTCATTTTAGAATTTTTTCACCAAATTTCAACATAGCCATTTTAACACCTGAGCTCATGAACAGTGTCACTGTGATTTTCTTAATTTGTCCCGTACATTGATCTGCACACCGACTGCGCCATTGTGTGCTACATGGGCAGAAACACGCTTTGAGTGACATGTGAAAATGCAGCTGTACTGCTCATGAAGGTATGATAAAATGGCAATGTTGGAAATCTGGAGTGAAAATATTGAAAATTCGCGACTCACGACTCGTGCGCGTAGAACCGCGCAATGCACCCTCGTAAACAGTCATTTTAGAATTTTTCACCAATTTTCAACATAACCATTTTAAGACCTCTGCTCATGAACAGTGTCACTGTGATTTTCTTAATTTGTCCAGTACATTGATTTCGCCCACCGACTGCGCCATTCTGCGCTACATGGGCGGAAACACATTTTGGGTGAGATGTGAAAAATGACAGCTGTACTACTCATAAGAAGGTGTGGTAAAATGGCAATGTTGAAAATCTGGAGTGAAAATATTGAAATTTCGCGAACTTACGAGCCTGCGTAGGAACTGCGCAACGCACCCTCGTAAAACAGTCATTTTTTGGGATTTTGGCACCAAATTTTCAACATGGTGTTTTTGGGACCCCTTCTCATGAATGATGCCACTGTCATGGTGGTATTCAGGCCCGAAGGGTGATTTCACAGTCACTGCGCAGTCACTGCGCTGAATCACCCGGGCATGAACACCGCCATGACAGTGACATAATTCATGAGAAGTGGTCCCAAAACCCCATGTTGAAAATTTGGTGCAAAATTCCCAAAAATGCCTTGAGATATGCACAGTTGAAACCCCCATGTAACCCATTATACAGCTTACCGGCATTTCCTCAGTTCATGGTCGTTTTGAAGAGTGCAGACGTGTTCCCGTCCACCAAGATCGCCGCGCCGGAGTCCGCAGGTCATATGGGGGGGGGCGGAGGCTGGTGCGCATGGGTGGTGCGGGTTGTGGGGGGTTGGGAGGCCGCACGAGGACAGTTTTTATTTTACAGGTCTTAAAATAAAAAGACATCGTGGGATTGCCACGCTGGGGTGGGCTCCAGCGTGGCACAAAGACTTGGGTTGCCCACGACGGGGATTGGGCACCCCCGCCGGCAAAATAAAACAAAAACGCCAAGACGGGTTTGCCACGCTGGGTGGGCCTCAGCATGGCACAAGGACTTGGGGTTCAGCCGCACGGGGATTGGGCACCCCGCCAGCAAAATAAAAAATCTCGGATTGCTTGCCACGCTGGGGTGGGCTCCAGCGGCACAAGGACTTGGGAGGTCGTCACGGGATTGGGCACCCGGCCGGCTATTCAGCACGGGCGATGTCTGTTCCGGTGCGTGGGGAGCTGCGCATGAGCAGCCGATATCATTCATCGGTGCTCACTGCGTAGTTTCTCCTTTCAATCAGAGGTTACTGCATTTTGAGCGGTCACAGATATTCCAAAACGCATTGGCTTACAGGCCGCCGCCACAGCCCAGTGCCTGAATTGAGAAGGAGGTGACACACCTCCGAAATCTCCGTTCATGGCACTATGTTTCTTGCACATGCGTGCAAGCAAACATAAAAATGATGCTAATGGATTTTCTCCATGTAGTCTAATGTTCGGAAAAGAAGCTCATCTTCCAGTTAATGTGTGTTTTGGTGTTTCGCCTGATGTTATCAATCCTGAAAGCTACTTACAGTATATACAAAAGTTAAAAAAACAGTTAAATCACTCTTCTCAATTAGCAACAACTATGGCAGCCAAAAGAAATCTTGCCAATAAAGCTCATCACGACAACCAAGTGAAAGCTCAAGAGCTACAGCCAGGAGACCTTGCACTGCTCTGTAATCTTGGATTTCAAGGCAAGTGTAAAATAGCTGATCGATGGGGTTATACCCCTTATGTTGTACTAGACAAGCTTGATGGGCTGCCTGTGTATAAAGTGCGACCAGAAGGAGACACTCGTGCTACAAAAAACATTCATAGAAATCAATTATTATCAGTTGGGCAAATAGTGTTAAATGAAGTTCAAGAGACTGAAGCTCCTCAATGCCCTGTGACAAGGTCTGTTACAAGAAATAAGCAACAAAACCAACAAGTCCCTGCTACTCAGCCTACTGTCTCTGTGAGTAATGCAGCTAATCTTAATGAGATTGAGTCTGAAAGTGTTGATGAGGAATTCTGTGCTGTGTATTATCCAACTCCTGAACTTGTGAGACTGTTCCAGGGGATCCCTCAGTCTTCTGGTTGCAGTACCCCTGCACACCAAGTGTCTGCTGATAATTCTAACCTGTCTGTTAGTTCTGAACTGCTAAACGATGTGTCCAGCATAAGCTCTGAAACAAATGAATCCCCTTGCCATGTGGATCTAAGTGAATCAAGTGGCGACTCAAGTGAGCCAAGCGATGAAGTTTGGCCAGAGGGACTGAGTAATTTGTTCAAGTCAAGTGATAATCTTGTAGACCCTGAGAATGGGAGCTGTGTACTGGATGAATCAGACTTTGTTGCTATATCTTATAATGATGAGGATGAGCCTAAACAGCCTGCAAGTGAAAGCGACAACCAAGAGAGTGCAGTGGTACCCATTTCTACACAAGCTGTTTCATTGGTGGACAATGAACCGGGAGTCGCGACCCCGAAGACTGAAGGAGAAGTGCGAGTGCCAATGCCAGACTTGCCATGTCACTCTGAAAGAACTGTAAAACTCTTGTTGAAGCTCACGTGTGACACTCCAGGCAATCCTGTTGATCTCCCTATGAATTTTGTTCACAAAGGAGTATATGTCATGCCCAATTCATTGCCAAGGCTTGTTTTCATTGCCTCAGCTAAAAAAAAAAAAACCCTTCACCCAATATAAAAGGGGCTTTACAGGTAGAACATGGGGAATAATATAAAAAGTGATGTTAACCTGTGCCATCTAATCTTCTCCAAATGTGACCATAAAGATATTTGTATTCTAAATATCACAATAATTGCTATTGGAAAAATGTAATGCCTTTCTAATATCTGTTCTGACATAATGGTGTAGATAATTATTGAATGTCTAGCTACGCTTTGTACATAGTAAGATATTAGAAACATAGAAACATAGAAACATAGAAGTTGACGGCAGATAAGGACCGCAAGGCCCATCCAGTCTGCCCATTTCTTTTTCTACCTTATAAATGTGCCTTTGGCCTTTGCTCTGTCAGTGACCTATCTATTCATAGTCATTTGTATTGTTCCCTTATGCCTATCCCATGCCTGTTTGAAGCCCTGCACTGTATTCATAGCCACCACTTCTTGTGGTAAGCCATTCCATGCATCCACCACCCTTTCTGTGAAAAAGAATTTCCTCCACATTCCCCCTTAATCGGCCTCCCTCTAATCTCATGCTGTGTCCTCTTGTCCTGCTATTTTTCTTATATTTAAACATGTTAGACTCTTTCACCTTGTTTATGCCCTTAAGGTGTTTGAATGCCTCGATCATATCACCTCTCTCCCTCCTTTGCTCAAGGGTATACATATTGAGCTCCGTTAATCTGTCCTCATATGTCTTCTGATGCAGTCCCTGCACCATTTTGGTTGCCCTTCTCTGGACTGCCTCAATTTGGTTAATGTCCTTGTGAAAGGTGTGGCCTCCAATACTGCACGCAGTACTCCAGATGGGGAGCCTAACCAGTGTCTTGTACAGAGGGATTATTACCTCCCTCTTCGACTGATACCCCTACTAATACACCCTAACACCCCCTAGCCTTACCTACTGCTATAGAGGTCTGTTGGATGATTTTAGGTCATCAGTGATGATGATGCCCAAGTCTCTTTCTTCCTTTGTGACTGCTAGCAACTCCCTCCCAGCCTATAGGTGGCTTCAGGGTTTCTCCCCTATGTGCATGATTTTGCACTCTTTGCATTAAATCCCAGTTGCCACTCTTCTGACCATTCTGCTAGTTTATCCAGATCTCTTGTCATTCTGCCCACCCCATCTGGATCATCTACTCTGTTGCAGATCTTGGTGTCATCTGCAAACAGACAAGCCTTACCCTCTAGTCCATCTGCAAGGTCACTAATGAAGATGTTGAAGAGGACTGGCCCCAGGACTGAACCCTGAGGTACCCCACTTGTGACTTGCATCTCTTCTGACTGTATACCATTTACCACCACTCTCTGTTTTCTGCCCGTCAACCAGTTTGCCACCCAGTTGACCAACTTCTGACCACCCGAGCCTACCAGCTTATTTATCAATCTTCTATGTGGAACAGTGTCAAAAGCTTTGCTGAAGTCAAGGTAATGACATCAACTGCTCCCCTTGGTCCACCACTCTGGTTACCCAGTCAAAGAAATCTATGAGATTAGTTTGACAGGACCTTCCTTTGTAAACCCATGCTGTCTTGGATCCTGTGCCCCTATGGATTCCAGGTGTTGCACTATCCTTTCCTTAAGGAGTGCTCCATAATCTTGCCCACTACTGAAGTAAGACTGACGGTCTGTAGTTCCCCGCCTCCTCCCTGTTACCACTCTTGTGGAGCGGGATCACATGAGCCCTTCTCCAGTCTTCTGGGACCTCTCCTGTGCTCAGAGACTCACTAAACAATTCTGCTAATGGCTCTGCTAGTTCCTCCTTTAGCTCCTTAAGTACCCTGGAATGTATGCCATCAGGTCCCATTGCCTTATCCACCCTGAGCTTAGCAAGCTCTTGTAGGACCCTTTCTTTTGTGAAGGGAGTAGTGCTCACCTCCCTCCCCCTGTGTCCATGATGCTGAGCTGTGGGCCCTGTCCTACCTTCTCTTCAGTAAATACTGAGCAAAGTATCTATTTAGGATAGATGCCTTTACAGGGTCCTCCTCCTCACATGCTCCCTTTTCTCCATTAAGCTTAGCAATACCCCTCTGACTTTCTCCTTTCACTAATGTATCTATAGAAAGTCTTGTCACCTTCTTTACTGTTTGTGCTAGTGTTTCCTCAGTTTGGGACTTTGCCTGCCTTACTGCCTTTACCTGCTTCCTTAGGGCAGTTTGGTATGCCTCCCTATCTTCATCCCGCTGTGTTCCTTATATTTCCTGAAGGCCAGCCTTTTGGCTCTGACCTTTTCTGCTACTGTATTTGAGAACCAAAGTGGTTTCCTTCTTCTTTGCACTTCCTTTTCTGTCTAACACAATGGGATGTTGCTTCAAGTATTGCATCCTTAATGCTTGCCCACTTTGCCTGTACCCCTCACCTGTGTTTCTTTTGCCAGGGCTAGCTTAACTCTGTAGGCCATCTTATCAAAGTCAGCTCCTCTGAAGTCCCATATTTTTGCCTTGGAATGGGATGATTAGATGTAGTAGTCAAACTGAACCATACCATGTGATGGTCACTGGCCCCAGGTGACCTTCTACCTGGAGATCTGTGATCCTTCTTTGTTAGTCAGTACTAGATCTAGGATAGCCCTGTCTCTTGTGGGTTGCTGTACCAGTTGTTTGAGGCCCTCCCCTGCAGGAATCCACTATGAGTCTAGTTCTGGCAGATGTTCCTGCTGGTATTGACCAATCTGTATCTGGCATGTTGAAGTCTCCCATTATCAGAACCTCCCTTTAGCTGTCATGTTTTGTATATCTTCTAACAGTAATGTATCTATGTCCTCCTGGTCTGGGGGCCTGTAGACAACCCCAGTTCTTATGGCTGTCCCATTTCCTGTTTCCAGGGTGACCCATGTTCTTCTGGCTCCTTATGTGTATTCTGAATTTCTGTTGCTTTGATATTTTCATTAACATACAGGGCCACTCCTCCCTCCCTTTTGCACCTCGGTCTCTTCTGAACAATACATAGCCAGGTACTGAAGTCTCCCAAGTGTGTTACTGGTAAACCACGTCTCACTAATTGCTACTATGTCCAGTTTAGCCTCTGACATTATTGCCTGCAGGTCTGGGATCTTATTTCCCAGGCTGTGAGCATTTGTGTACATGATTTTCCATTGGCCAGATTTTGGTGTGTTAGTTGTTGGGTGAAGTTTGGCATTACCCCTGTGCATCGTATGGGGAGACAAACCTTTTTTCTTACCTGGTGATGCAAATGAACGGCAAACATGTTGAATTCCTGTTTGACCACTAGCTGAGGGGGGAGGGGTGTTCTTCCCATTCGACATATGGGGTGCTGCACCCCTCTCCCCATTTGCTAGTTTAAATATTCTGCAAAGATGTCAAACTTCTTCCCCAATGCACTGACTCCCTCTTTAGTCAGATGCAGTCCATCAAATTTAAAGAACTTTCGCTCCCAGAACTGTTGCCAGTTCCCTACAAATCTGTGTCCTTTTTCCTGGCACCAGTCCTTGAGCCACGTGTTTAGCTCCCTATCTCCCCTTCTCTGACCTTCCGTCCATCTGCTCCCCCTCCCAGACTGGCAGGATCTCAGAGAAGGAGATGCCGGACGAAATAGATGATAGTTTGTCACCCAGCCTAGTCAGGTGTTCCTTGGTCTCCACAACTGACCGGTTGGCGAGATCATTAGTCCCTATGTGTACTAGGACATCAATGTTTTCTTCTGCCTTGTGAACAATTTAGCAATGCGGTCAGTGTCTCTCCATGCTGATGTACCTGGAGATCTGACCATCACCCTGGCTGGAGATGGGTATCAACTCCCGAATCATGGAGTCTCCTATGATCAGAAGTTTTTGGATTTCCTCTGTGCTTGTTTAGTTTTGGTTCCTGATTTGGTGAGTTTTGTTGTGCTAGCTCCTGTGCCGCAGTGTCCTGCTTTGCAGTGTCTTCTGCCTCTTTATTTGATTTCAGAGATAGAGGCAGATACCTGTTTGTAGTGTTTATATGGTTTTTGGAGGTAATGTGTTGAGAGCAGAGAGTGATGGGGCACCTGATTTGCTCCTCCTAACCACCTGCCAACCTCCTGGACCAACTACCTCTGCGGCCGAGGTTTTTCTGTTGGATGCTGGGGAAATGGTGGGTGGTTCTTATAATGTATTTCCTCTTCAATATGAAATTTGAGGCGTGCAATCTCTGTCCATGCTGCCCGGAGCTGAGCCCTAAGATCTCCAAAGGCCCAGCATGTAGGACAGTGGGCTAAATCCTGTAAGACTGTCCTTCTGAAAATTGTTCCACAGTACCTGCAGTTAATGAAATCCATTCCAAATAAGTTGCTGGGTTTGTAACCTAGTCAGAGTAATTAGAAGGAAAAAAAAGGGAAAAAAATGCAAGTAATGGTTTAATTGTGCTTTGTTTAACTTGTTATAACAAGTTAAATTACTAGTGCCCCTGTAAATGATATCACCTTGTGGAGGCCCCACTGATCCGCCCCTTCCTGCTCTGCCACAGGATATGTCACAACTGTGGTACCCTATAAAAGGAGTGTAGCGTGGGGTGGTTGGGGATGGGGGTGGGTGGCTGGGCCCTTCCCCTGCCTAAAAAGAAGAACCACGGATGAAAGAACAAGGAGGTAAGAGCAGAAACAATCAGTCAACAACAAATGCAGTAACCCTGAAAGCTTATCCTAATGTTAGATAAAACTGTAAAACCTGTAAAGCACCACCTGTAATAATTTCAGAGAAGATATACCTGTAAGAAACGCTTTGTCCAGAGAAAATAAAGCAGTAACAGAAGATATACTCTTGCAAAAGACAATTTGAATCAGAAGATTACAGCAGTAATCTGTTAGCACACACCTGTAGGCACACCTTGTAGAAGAAGGTATATCAGCAACAACAATTTGAATCAGAGAAAAATAAAGCAATGAAATGTTAGCAACAAACAGTAGCAATCCCTGTGAGTAAAAATAAAAACACCACCACACAGTAAATCTGCTTAGCCAAACTAAGTCTTAATCCTTCTCCCTTGCTCTGGTAAGTTTCTCTACTCTGCCTTTCAAGCAGTCTTAGAAGGAAGCGCTCAGGTGAAGCTAGGTGCCTTGGCCAGCAAACCAAGTCTTCTACCTCCAAGATATCAACTAACCTGACTTTTAACCCTTCTTTCTGTTGGAAATTACTGACAGTTTGCCAGCTCCACCCCCACATACACACCTAATCCTTTGAAGAGCTGTGGAGGAAAAGCAATTAGCTCATTCAATGTGAGAAGGAGACTGAAACACCTCTGAGACAACAAACCTTTTCAACAAACAAGAATAAAATAAAACACAGTGTCAAACAGTAATTTTGCTTAGCCCAATGATACAAAAGTCACAAAAATGTAAGCTCCACCTGTAATACAGTAATTTCAGAGAAGATATACACTGTAAGAAACACTTTGCTCCAGAGAAAAATAAAGCAGTAACAGAAGATATACCTTGCAAAAGACAATTTGAATCAGAAGATTACAGCAGTAATCTGTTAGCACATACCTGTAGGCACACCTTGTAGAAGAAGGTATACCAGCAACAACAATTTGAATCAGAGAAAAATAAAGCAATGAAATGTTAGCAACAAACAGTAGCAATCCCTGTGAGTAAAAAATAAAAACACCACCACACAGTAAATCTGCTTAGCCAAACTAAGTCTTAATCCTTCTCCCTTGCTCTGGTAAGTTTCTCTACTCTGCCTTTCAAGCAGTCTTAGAAGGAAGGAGCTCAGGTGAAGCTAGGTGCCTTGGCCAGCAAACCAAGTCTATTAATGTCTGTGACTGCCAGCCTTTGTTATGGACTTGGCACAGACAGTAAGCTTTCCTATGCAGGAGAGAGTGTACCCCCTGAGTGGTGGGGCTTACCTTATGTTGTCTCCCTGGGCACTGCTTTTGCCCTCTGCCTGGCCAAGTGACAGCCCTGTGCCCTGCCTTTGATCCTGGGCTAATATCCAGTGGTGAGAGTATAAATTAGTTTAACGTATTGCTGTGTCCATAGTTCCTTCACAAATGTGCAAGTCATTGCCATTGTGCTGTAGCTTTGAGAAGCTCAGTCCCTGTATATACTGAACATTGACTGTGCTAGGTCCAAGTAAACCGAAGTTCATGATCAGCTGGGCAGTGCTTTTTCGGACTCCACTCTGCAGTAACTTAATAGTGCAGATGGAGCTTTTTCAAATGCTGTAACTATTTAAGCTTAAAACTAAACTGTTGTATATAAAATTGACTTTAAAATTTGGACTGTTTACTTCCTGCCATCCAGCAGCCATGTTTGTTACTTTGACCTTGCCTTCTAGCCAGTCGGAACTCAGAGGGTCCTGAAGGAGTCCTTCTGCTGTGGCTGCTGGGAGAAATAGTGAACTGAGTGCTTGGCCCCCATTTTGGCCAATCGGAATGTCAGAACTGTGATTGACAGCCTCCTCCACCAATCAGATTACAGGATTGTGTTTTCAGCAGTTAAGGAGGCACAGTGAACCAAGACAGGCTAGAGAGAGCTTCCAGAGTGAGAGGGAGCTCAGACTGTGAGCCCTGAGAGAAAGTTTGGAGGCCTAGCTGGGTTTCCACAGCCAAATAGCCCAGAAGTTGTTTGCGAGAAACTGCAATAACTACAGCAGTTGCTGAAGTTGCCGAGAGAAGAGGAAAAAGCTTTCCTTTTAAACTGAACTCTGCTGTTTTGCATGAACTGTATACAGACTGTTTGCTGCATCCAGAAGTGAAGGTAAATCCTGCATCCAGTTGCCAGAGTGGAGATTTGGGAACCAAGCCTGTATTAGAAGTTCCATCAGCCACAAAACTGTTTCTGCTTAGTCAGAGAGCAGTGTTTACTTACAGCCATTTCAGCCAAAAAGGTACCTTTCATGCAGAGACTTCAGTGTAAATTTGACAGAGCCTTTTATGGCAGAAACTGTATGCTGCTTGCTGAAGCAATGCCTAAAATACTGAATCCTGAATTAAAGCTGATTCTGCATTAAGACTACTGTGGGTATTCAGCTGCCACCACAACAGCTAGCATTGGTTTGTGGCCACTTTGTGGGATATGCCCAGACATGGGGGTGAGTCATGCCAGCCTTGGTCCTCTCTGTTGGGCCTGTGTCCAGAAGCCAAAAGCCTGCAGCATGAAACTGGGACTCCAGAGGATTGAGACTGCCTGAGGGAGCAATCCACCTTGACTGCCAAATGGAGCCAAAAGAGCTGCAGAGTCATGAGTAATTTCAGGGCTTGTCCTGCAACCAAACTTCTTGTGTTTCAAAAGTTGTTTGAATTGTTTTTACAGGCCATCAGGCCTTGGATTACAAATGCCAGTTTTGCCAGAAAGCAAGTTGTTTTTCTTTTAATAATGCTAAATCATTCTACATGGTTACAAAAATAAATCCAATTATTTAGAAACACAGAGTCAGGGGGGCTTATGCCAAAGTATTTCTTTTAGTGCTCAATACCCAGAAGTGAAGCGCTGTCAAAAAAACACAGTTATTCAGAGCATGAGTGTTATGATCAGCACTGGAAACCAACAGACTTGAGGTAAACATTGTAAAAGTGAAAAACGTTTTTATTCTTTGAAACACAGGTAAATACAAAACATGTGAGGCTTACCACCTAGATGGATGGATTCACACAGGCACATGGTGTCAAAGGTATTATTTTGTAAATGCAGTAGCAGACATGCAGAACGGATGACCGCAAGAAAGTTTTAGCCACTGAGATAGCTTCACTATAAAGTGAGCACATACTAGGCATAAAACATAAAATGTATAACTTGTCTAAGGTAAGTCTATGGTGTGCTACGCATTAAAGTGCTGAGTGTGAGTGGTGAACAGTGGGTGAAGACAGACTACATGCTTATGGATCAAGCTTAGTCATCACCAGAGCGTAAGCATAGCTTCCCCAGTCAAGGATTTAAGAGCTACACAATGAAGTGACACTAGCAGTCAAAGTGCAATATGCAGAAACTGGTATATACAGTGATATTAACCTAGAAACCCATAAATAATCTTTTTGTAGTTTTTGCAGTACTTATAATAAAGCCAGAATGCAGACATATAACATACAAGTATGTAGAAGATACAGAAAACCAGTCACATTAGAACCACACTCTTAGGCAATGGCGGGGGTGAGGCTAGGGTACTGCACACCATGCAGTTTAATGAATGGTTGCAAAACTGGTGCAGAGCACAGGGCTTTGGCTTCATTGGGGACTGGGGGTCCACCTGGAGATATGAAGGTCTATACTGGCATGATGGTCTGCATCTGTCCAGGAAGGGAAACATGCTCCTAGGTGACAGGTTTAAAGGCTTCCTTGGCAAGCTTTTAAACTAGCCAAGGGGGGAGGTGCTGATAGGAAACCTGAAAGTTCAAGCCTCCCCCCACAAAACATGGCAGGTAGTAGGGTAAACACTGAGGTACAGAGCTTGACAGAGGGCAGGGCAGGACAGGGGTAAATGGAAAAATGGACAAGGGCAATAAGAGCAGGGATGGGGTAAAAAAGGATAAAGCCAACATTAAATGGAGGGCAATGAGTACCAATGCCTGTAGTCTTGGAAACAAGCTTCCAGAGCTAGTAGCCCTGACGGAAGAGGAACACTTGTATATTGTGGCAGTCACAGAAACATGGTACACAGAGAACCATGACTGGGATGTCAACATACCAGGGTACACAATCTACAGAAGGGACAGGGAGGGTAAAAGAGGAGGTGGAGTAGCTCTCTACATAAGGGAAGGGATCAAAGCTACAGAACTAAAAAGTAAAGGGGGAGGACAAGAGGAACTCTGGGTCACCTTGGAGACAGGGAATGGCATCACAATCCGCACAGGGGTTGTATACAGACCCCCATCTCAAGTGGAGGAAATGGACAAGAAAATGATAGAGGGCATTTTAAAATGGCTGAAAAAGGGGAGATACTGTTGATGGGGGACCTGAATATGCCAGATGTTAACTGGGCGACATGGACTGCAGCCACATCCAAGAGCAGGGTCATTCTCGATGCCCTACAGGGAGCATGCCTTAGACAGCTAGTGGTGGAACCCACTCAGGAGGGAGCAATATTAGACCTGGTACTCTCAAATGAAGAGAGGATCACAAACTTAGAAGTCAGTAGACATCTGGGAACAAGTGACCATTGCACAGTGTGCTTCACAATAAACACAACCATGGAGACAAGCCATACAATGACAAGGATACTGGACTTTAGAAGGGCTGACTTTGGCATAATGGGTGAATACCTGAGGAATGCATTAGCAAATGGCCAGAAAGGAGGGGTGGAAGAACAATGGAGAAAAATCAAAACTGCCATCATGGAGGCAACAAGCCTTTGTGTGAAACAAATAAAGAAAACAAAGCGGAATAAAAAACCACTATGGCTCTCAAAAGAAGTGTCAGGGAAGGTTAAGGAGAAAAAGGAGGCATTCAAAAAGTATAAGGAATCACAGACAGAGCATGACAGGGAACTGTATCAATTAAAGCAGAAAGAAGTGGGGAAGGCAGGCAGAAAAGCAAAGGCCCAAACTGAGGAAAAGATAGCCAACTCAGTTAAGAAGGGGGATAAAACCTTTTATAGGTACATTAGGGAGCATAGAAAGGTTAAGGGAGGGATAGTGAAGATTAATAAAGGAGAGGGGAAGTGTGCAGAGGGAGACAGTGAAAAGGCAGAGATACTGAATGAATACTTTTGCTCAGTATTCACAAAAGAAGAAGAGGAGGAGTTACCTAAACCAAACAGTAGAAGCACTCTGGCTAGTGGGGTTGACACCAGTCCATTTACAGAAGAAAGAGTACTGAAAGAACTCCTAAAACTCAAGGTGGACAAAGCAATGGGGCCTGACGGAATTCACCCTAGAATCCTAAAGGAGCTAAGGGAGGACCTAGTGACACCACTAACCACACTTTTTAACAAATCATCGGAAGATGGGCTGGTACCTGAGGACTAGAGGAGGGCAGATGTGATTCCCCTTCACAAAAGTGGGAACAAGACAGAAGCAGGAAACTACAAACCTGTTAGTTTGACCTCAGTGGTGGGGAAAATGATGGAATCACTTCTGAAAGAAAGAATTGTTGAGTACCTAGAGTCCAGCGGGGCACAGGACCCAAAGCAGCATGGATTCACAGCAGGAAAGTCATGTCAGATGAATCTAATCGATTTCTTTGACTGGGTGACCAAAGTAATAGACCAAGGAGGGGCTGTGGATATGGCCTACCTAGACTTTAGCAAGGCATTTGACATAGTCCCGCACAAAAGATTAATAATCAAGTTAGCCAGCCTGGGAGTGGGTCCCAGGGTGGTAGCTAAGTGGCAAACTGGCTGCACAACAGGACACAGAAGGTAATAGTGAATGGAACATTCTGAAGAAAGGGGTTTACTAGTGGAGTACCCTAGGCTCAGTACTGGGTCCAGTCCTCTAACGCCTTTATAGGTGACATTGCAGAGGGTCTGGAAGGAAAGGTATGCCTCTTTGTGGATGACACAAAGATCTGTAACAGAGTTGATACATAAGGAGGTAGAAAGGATGAGAAGGGACTTGGCAAGGTTGGAGGAATGGTCAGACATATGGCAACTTAGATTCAATGCAAAGAAGTGCAAAGTAATGCACCTGGGAAATAAAAATCCAGGAGAAGAGTACACAATAGCAGGGGAGGTACTAATGACAACAGTAATGGAAATGGATTCAGGGTAGCATATCAGATGACCTAAAGGTGGGTAAGCAATGTGGAGAAGTTAGTAAGGAGAGCCAGGGGGATACTGGGATGCATAGAGAGGGGCATCACAAGTAGAAAAAGGGAAGTGGTTATCCCTCTATACAGACAGTTGGTGAGACCCCATCTGGAGTACTGCATGCAGTTTTGGAGACCTCATCTACGCAAGGACATAGACAGGATGGAAGCAGTACAGAGGAGGGCAACTAAAATGGTGCAGGGTCTACATCAGAAACCATATGTAGAGAGACTGAGAGAGCTTAATATGTATACCCTTGATGAAAGGAGGGACAGGGGGACATGATAGAAACTTTTAAGTACCTCAAGGGAATCAACAAAGTACAGGAGGGTAGCATCTTTCAGAAAAAGAGATGTGTAAGAATAAGGGGGCACAATTTAGAGTTAGAGGGGGGACGGCTCAGGGGTAATGTGAGGAAATTCTTTTTCACAGAGAGAGTGGTGGACGCATGGAACTGCCTTCCTGGAGAGGTTGTGGGGTCTAAAACAGTGGGGGTATTCAAACATGCATGGGACAGACATAAGGCAATTATAGTGGGGGGTTGCAGAAAGTAGGCTGTTGGTTAACTAGAATCTGCAGCTTATCCAATAGGTAGGGAAATGGGCAGACTGGGGGGGCCAAGTGGTCCTTATTTGCCGACAAAGTCTATGTTTCTATGTAAAGGCAGAAAACTAAGAACAGTAGATTTGCATTGAGTCTCTAAGACAAATGTTCTAAAACAGCGAAGGACAAAAAATCAAAGTCAGAATCATAAAAAAGTTTTAGGGTGTACAGCGAGATGCAAATGGTAGCAGGGCCAACAAGTCTTACCTACCAATAGTGTGGTGATGCCAGAAATTTGTGAACACCTTGTGGTGGCAGCACCAGGTGTTTCAGAACTTGTGCTTTCAGTTCTTTGAACACAAAAAGAACTGGCACGCTATGGTAGCAGAGCTGGAAAGTCTTACCTACCAGTAGTGTCTGGATATTTAAAGGTACACAATGGCAGAAAAAACTACTGTTAATTACCTGTCAAGTGTGATTAATTGTCAAAAAGAGTTAATTGAGTATGTAGAATAATTATAAACGATAACTTATGCCACAACGGTTGGACCATTGTGACGTCACATTAGTCCCATAAAGGGGTGGTGGAACTTATCAGTCTTACCAAGCCCCTCATATTTGAGCAAAAATAGGGACCTGGGGTCATCACGTGTGTATTCACGATTAGCTGTAGCAGAGCAGACAAGCCTTATCTACCCACTTCACTTGAGAAAACTCATTTGGTCAGCAGAGACAGCAAGTCTGACTAACCAAAGGAAAACTGGCAGCAATATTTTGAGTAACAGATGAGGGTAGCAGAGCCAGTAAGTCTTACCTACTCAGTCTGGAGAGAATGTTAAATAAGCCCTGTGTACAGTTATAAGATCTTGTCTCCTCTCAGCTTGGGGAGGGGGGGAGTGGGTGCAGTGTTTGTGGACATGTCTAAAGCCTTCAACACCATGGACCACAGGATATTACTTCAGAAATTGGAAATATTAGGCCTTGATCTTGCAACTTTATGATGGTTTTCTTCTTACTTATTAGGAAGATCACAACTGGTTCAACTTGAAGATGTAACCTCAAAACAGCTCAAAGTTATTAGAGGGGTACCACAGGGGTCCATTTTGGGCCCAACCCTATTCTTGGTTTATGTTAATGATTTGGTAAAAGTAGCTAAAAATACTAAAATGAAACTATATGCTGATGACACAGTTTTGTTAGCATTTGGTACGACCATTAAAGAGGTTGAAAGGGGGCTTCAGGAAGATTTTATTGGGATGGAAAATTGGTTAGCAAATTCAAGATTAGTATTAAATAGCAAAAAACTAAAACCCTACTTTTTTCAACTCAGAAGGGTAAAGTAAACCATAAACAGGAATTGAACATAAAAACATCAAAACAGGAAATATTAGAGCAGGTTCCCCATTACAAATATCTATGGGTATGTGTAGATCAGGGCTTGAAATTTGATATACATATAGAAGAACTAGTAAGTAAAGTAAATAGAAAATTAGGGGCTTTTCGAAGAAATAGGTTTTGTACAGATGTTAGAATGCAGAAATCAATTGTAAACCAGTTATTAATTCCTACAATGGATTATGGTAGCCATATACTGTATATGGAAAAGCCTCAGGCTTTATTTTAAGAAAGCTTGAGGTTACTTGCAATAATTTAGCTAGGTTCATTCTACAGTGTGATTATAAAACTCACCACTGTGAATTGTATTTGACATTACTTGGTATTACTTGGTATGAAAGAACAGAAGAAGGCCAGAGCCCATCGAGACTGTTCCTCACACTTTGTGGGACATTATTTATCTATTATCCTTCAACCAAACATCTAATTTGTTTTTAAAGACAGTGGCACTAGTTGCCTCTACCAATTCTTGTGGCAAGGTGTTCCATACAATGGATGCTCTTATTGGAAAAAAGTTTCCCCTTTTGCTGGTTTTATAAGTTATTACTTCAAGCTGTTTATTATGCAGTCTCTGAACATGTCTCCTTTTGAAGAGTGTTAGACCACATTTTTCCACTAGATCTGGTGAATTTATTAAATTAAAAACCATAAGCATATCACCTCTTAATCTTCTAGTTTGAAGAGAGAAGAGACCAGTAGCTTTTAATCTGTTCTGTTAGTCCAAGTTTGTTAATCTTGGAATCATTCTAGTTACTCTCCTTTGAACCTGTCCAAGAACTGCTATGTCTTTATTTTGGTTTGGATTCCAGAAAGGGGAGCCATAGTCTAGATACGGTCTAATGTATGCCCTATATAATGGAATAAGGCATTGTTCAGTGCGATTAACAAAAGTGCATTTTATTTACCTCAAAAGTCTGTTGGTCATGCAAGCAGTTCTAACACAGTGATCATTTGATGTAAGTTTATTATTAACATATATCCTTACATCTTTTTCACAATTTGATGAGTGAAGTGGTAGTCCGTTTATATAATATATCATTTTTGGATTATTTACACCGAAATGCAGTACTAAACATTTGTCTTGATTAAACTGCATATGATTTTCATTTGCCCAAAGTGTTAATTTTTCCAAATCCTTCTTTAATGCAGAAATATTTTCTTGATTATTAACCTTGCCCCCCAATTTAGTATCGTCTGCAAATTTAACCATGAAGCTACTTGGCCCTGTTTGTAAATCACAGATAAAGAGATTAAACAATGTTGGTCCCAAGACTGACCCCTGTGGTACACCACTTGTCACACTACCCGAATCAGACAAGATATCATTAATTCTGACTCTCTGAGAATGATTTGTCAACCAGTTTAAAGTCCAGTTGATGATATCAGGTGACAAACCTAGACTGTGCATTTTAGTAATGAGTTTTTCATGTGAGACTTTATCAAAAGCTCTACTAAAGTCCAAAAGAATTACATCAGTAGGGATACCCACATCTAGTAGAGTACTTATATTATTGTAAAAAGATATCAGATTGGTGGTGCAGGAATACTTGGGAGTAAACCCATGCTGATTTGAATCATAAATTTCTAATTTTTTACAATCTTGATCTATTAGAGACTTCATTACTCGTTCCATTAATTTACCAGCCACTGAGTTCAGGCTAATTGGATGATAATTTTGCACAGAACCTCTATTGCCTTTTTTAAATATGGGAGTAACTATTGCTGGACACCAATCATTTGGTACAATGCTTTCTTGTAAGGATTTGTTGAAGATGATTGACAAAGGTATAAAAATATTTATAGAGGTTTCGATCAGAAACCATGGATGAATACCGTCTGAGCCTGGACTAGTATTTTTTTTTAGTTTTTTGATAGCCTGTATAATGTCAGTTGGATAGAACCTATGATAATCTGCGTGGTGAACTTTAAATGTACTAATAGGTGATTTTTGAGAGAAGACAGAACAAAAGTACTTATTAAAGAGATTCTAGGTTTCTATATCAGATAGAGAAGAGCCATTGGTTATAATGGGACTAATGGTCCTTGATACACCTTTTGTACTATTTATATAGGAGAAAAGTGATTTGTGACAATCTTTTGTATGAGCTAGTTTAAATTCTAGCTTATTTTTTGTCAATTTAATAGAATGTTTTAAGTTCTTCACAGATAGTCTGTATTTATGTAATAGAGTAGTTTTAAATGGAACAGAACTATTCTTAAGTTTCCTAAAAAGTTAAATTTTTACTTTAATCTGAATTTTAATTGTCTTGTTGAACCAAGGGGAATTTTTCCTTTATTATTAAATTTCCTCCTAGATGGAATAAAGGTATTTTCCAAATAATGTACAATATTTTTAAAAAAGTCCCAAGCTTGTTATATTGTGCAATTAAGAAGATTAGATTCCCAGTTTATGTTTTGTAAGTATTCATTGATTTTAGAGAAAATTGCTTTATTATAATTTTTTATACAGTATAACTTCCATTGTGTAGTTTTAAACTGTTGAATTTCAAAAAGAATAGATGAATGAACACTGGTCCCAAGTGGATCCCAAATTTGTAAATTGCTAATTTGTTGCTCTATGTTAGTAAATAATAGATCCAAAATATTAGGACCTCGAGTGGGTTCAGTAAAAAGTTGTTGTAATCCAGTACTAACTACCACATCTATTAGTCCTTTCTCGGCATAGGACTGTCCTGAGAATGAGTCCCAGTTCATATGAGGGAGGTTATAGTCACCAAATATTACAGTATCTTGAGATTCTGAAAAATGTATAATTTCTTTAAACATATCAGTTGTGTAATCTGAATTTGCAGATGGAGGTCGATAGATGTTACCAATAGTTATAGGACTGCTCCTTCAATAAGATTTTAACCCATATAGTTTCCAAAGGAAAGGGAGAACACACTTCAAAAGAAGGAATATCATTTCGTATGTACATACAAACTCCACTGCCTTGCTTATCTAATCTGTTTTCATGATATAATTTATAACCTGGAGTTTCTCTGGACCAAATTGAGGATGCGTCCCACCAAGTTTCAGTTACTTCCACCACACCTATATTTAAAGGTTTACATTTGGCTTTGAGTTCTGCTAATTTGAGTTGGTTTAAAGATCTTGCATTCAAAGCTAGGAATTTACATTTAGTTGTAATAACATTTTGGTAAGTATTCAGAGACTTGGGAATAGACCCATTCTCCCCCATTGTTTTTAGTTTAAACAATGACTTATGATTTTAGTGATACTTTTCCCTATAAGTATACTACACCTACGACTGAGATGTAAACCGTCCCAGCAAAACAAGGAAGAATGATCTGAAAATGATTCCCAGTGGGTAATACAGGGCATATCCTGCTTAAAACACCACTTTTTCAGCCATTCATTTAGGGCTTTGATTTTCTGCATTATGGTAGATGCTGCTTTCGGGACAGGTAGAATTTCAGATATACATACACAGCATCCCCTATCAAGTAACAGGTTACATAACGCCACATAGTCCTGTTGTAACTGATTAAATGGGGTGTTGTTTATATCATTAACATGGACATGTATGATAACCAGTGGATTTTTCCCTGCATTTTGTAATATTTTAGGCATCATGGAGGAAATGTCAGATACCCTGCCCCACGGAAGCTAGAACAAGTGCAGTTACTCTTGTCACTATTGCATACCACTCTGTCAATGTGCTTAATGATTGAATCTCCCAGGACTAACACTTGTTTTGAGACAGTAGGGGTTCAAGAATCAGAAACAGGTGATTGTTTAACACACTCTGGAGTGAATAACTTAATAGGTATTGATTTGGTAGCTTGAGACATACTAGGACAAATATTCATGGGCATTAACTCCTGATTGAAAAGTGTTTTTAAACCATTATTATCAACAGAGGGTGATGCACAGGATAAATCATGTAGCACTTCATTATTTGATACAGTCAATTGCTCAAACCTATTACGAGTTTCAGTAGGGGCACTGTTGTGTATTTGACCGCCCCTCCTTTTTTTGAGAGGTTTTGTGACAATGGTCCAGTCATCATTATCATGAGAGGAGGGCGGATAATCATCCACCTTATAAGAGGGGGCAGAGGCAACAGGTATACTAGTACTAGTCGTTACAATTGTCTCCTCATCAGGAGGCATAGAAATGCTACCTAAATGTGAAGGAAATTGTTCATTAGAATGAAGTTGTTCGTCCATAAGATCAATGTAACTTTCCAATTCCCTAATATCAGTAGAACCTGGTTTAATATTAAGCAGAAACACTATCTGTGCTTCAAGAGTAGTAATCAGATGGCAATTAGCACATACATACTCGCTCCCATACTTAACCTCACTATACATCAAACATTGCGTACACTTACTAAGTACTTTTTTCCATTATTAAAGGTGTATATTTACTAAGTAGAGGATATGCTAAAATTATCCTATCCAAGTTTGTCTAATGCCAGCAGTTTCAGCGTGCCCAGAGGACACAGACTCGCGCACATGCGTGTGTCTCTGCGCACGCTCGCCCCGCTCACTAGAGGGGCAGGTTTTAAGCTGAAAAATTGGAAGTAAGCGTCCGTTCACTTCCGGTTTCGGCATGAAGTAAAAATAATAATATTTACTTAAATTCAGAATGATTCTGTGAGTTGAAGGTTTACAAGCCCTTAAATGGGCAAGAGAACCACCAGGCAATAGTGCTTTTAACAGAGAGATGTTGTTTTGGGATAGGAGGTATACTAGCCTATTGCTAGTCCTCCAGGTTCCCCACAATGCTGTGCTATTCACTGAAGAGTCAGTTACAAGCAAATGGTACCACACAGGGCAGACAAAACCAATGTTTCTCTATGATCCTTCCCTTCCTACTGCCAAACAGGAAGTTCCTATTGACAGTCAAATCCAGTGGCTATAAAAGTAGAACTGGCTTAGGGTGGGTGGGATGGAGGGCAATTAGTAAGAAAAAAGGCTAGCAACAGGAAGTTGTAATTTGAGTCACCTGCTTTTATAGTGTCTAAGCCACACCCCCAATTAAGCTCTCTCTCTCCTCCTACTGGTTTAGCAAAGTAAGTTAATACAGTACCCTTCACTGCACAGAACACACACTGACTTTCTTTCTTTTCTTTCTTTTTTAACCCTAAATAAGACCCCTTCTACTTCTAATAAAGTATCTGTCTGCTTAATCTCAACGGACCCTGACTCCTGCCGAGATATAAGTGTTAAATTAATAAGAAAATGTAGCTTCTTTTAGTTAGCTGCTTTCTGCTCTACAAGCAAGGCTAGCAACATTGGACTGGTTAACACTTGATAGTAAGAGAAAATTGATAAGGGCCTTAACAAACACAGATTACAAATGACAGGAGAACCAAAATATCTGAGGGGTAAAATGGAGGAGAAAAGTGTTAAACATAATTATAAATTAAGAGATAACGGGGTGACCCTTTACATGCCTAAGGTAAAAAATCGATTTACTGAAATGACATTTAAAGCTGAATGTGCCTCAAATTGTCTATTGATGAATGTCATAAAAAATAAATCAGGTTATAAACCATCATTGGTAACTAAATTCTTGGCAGAGGAATTGAAAGTTAGATGTATGTGTAATGGGTGAAAAAGATATATCCTAGTTTTTTAAATTTGTATTTCATGTAGTGAAATGAATTGTATAATCTTGTTGGACAAGAAGTGTATTTATTAGATGTTCAAAAAGTATTGGAGATTGCATTTGATGTTTTATTTGTGTTTGTATTTGATGTAATTTTAAAGTCCTATTGTCAGGACCATCTTGAAAAAAGGCTTCGGCCTACGATGTGAAAAAAGAACTTCTCCTGAATAAAAATAAATCTTAAAAAAATAAAATAAAGTAAGATCCTCCAAATATATGCGATTGGTGCAGTGAGTTTGAAACAAATGTTAGCAGGTAGTTACTATAACAATACTCAAAGGTTTTAGATATGTTAGAGGTAGCTGTGCAGCGGTATCTCATCTTTTACCCCAGAGGGGTTAGTGTGTTTAGAGTATATATCCAGGACTCTTCCCTTTGTTGCAGTTTCTTTTTCATATCTCCACCTAGTATTCCTGTGTCTACTTTTTCAATCCCTGTGAATCTCAGGGAAGCAGGGGATCCATGTCCCAATTCATCATAGTGCCTTGCCATTGCATAGTCAAAGTTTTTATTGCATATTGCTGCCTTACATTATCCAGTATGGAGTTTTAAGAATAGAAACATAGAAACATAGATTTTGATGGCAGATAAGGACCGCTTGACCCACCCAGTCTGCCCATTTCCCTACCTAATGGATAAGCTGCAGATCCTAGTTAACCAGCAGCCTACTTCTTCCTACCCCCAACCCCTAGAATTGCCTTATGACTGTCCCATGCATGCTTGAATTCCACCACTGTTTTTGACTCCACAACCTCCTCCAGAATGCCGTTCCATGCATCCACAACCCTCTCTGTGAAAAATACCTTTAAGTTACTCTGAGCTGCCCCCTTCTATCTTCAAATTGGACCCCTTGTTCTTGCACACCTCTTTTTGAAAGATGCTACCCTCTTGGACTTTGTTGATTCCTTGAGGTACTTGAAAGTTTCTATCATGTCCCCTCTCCCTCCTTTCCTTGAGGCTATACATATTTAGCTCCTTAAGTCTCTCTTCATATGTCTCCGGTGCAGACCCTGCACCATTTTAGTTCCTCCTCTGGACAGCTTCCATCCTGTCTATGTCTTTATGGAGATTGGGTCTCCAGAACTGCGCGAGTACTCCAGATAGGGTCTCACCAACTGTCTGTAATGGAGGGATAATAACTTCCTGTTTTCTACTGGTGATGCCTCTCCTATGCATCCCAGTAACTCCCCAACCCTTCTTGCTGCCCTCTCACATTGCTTGCCCACCTTTAGGTCATCTGATATGACTACCCCCAGGTCCCTTTCCATTTTTGTTGTTGTTAGTATCTCACCCCCCATTGAGTACTCTTCCCCTGGGTTTTTGTTTCCCAGGTGCATTACCTTGCACTTCTTAGCATTGAATCTAAGCTGCCATACATTTGAACATTCCTCTAACCTTGCCAAGTCCCATCTCATCCTTTCCACCCCACCAATCTTTGTGTTTCTCCAACATAACTCATCCCACAAGGGCATGTGAGTAGATATACCACACCAGGTGTACTGCAGTTAATAAACTGGTTTAAGGTAAAGCTGGCACCTAATCTAGGATGATAAAAAAATATTTTTTGGTAGTATTAGAACAGTGTACACAACGCCCACATTTATAGTTGCCTAGGGGTGGTGGTGGTAGCCAGTTTCTAGGTTGGGGCATTTGTGGTAGCAGAGTTTTCACTAAAGTATCCTTGAGATTTCTCCCTCTCTTGATATGTTACTCTTGGTGGTTTTTCTGACAAGGTTTTTAAAGCAGGGTCTAAACTCCAATGGTTGCAATGTTTTTTTATTATGGTTCCAATTTTTTTAACAGCTGGGTTAAACTTTGTAATGAAACTGGGTATATTCTCATTAGGTTCCGTTTCTTTTTCTTGAAGCAAAATGTCTCTTTCCAGGTGTTTTGGATGTGTTAGTGCATCCAGAATTATGGGTATCTCATAGTCACTCTCTTTAAATCTGGATGTGAGTTCTCTGCTTGCTTCCTTGAAAGTCTCATTGGTGGAACAGATTCTCCTAGCATGGATGAACTGGCCTTTAGGGATATTGGTGGTGATGCTCTCTGAATGGCAGCTTTCTCTCCTTAAAATGGTGTTCCTTGCCATAGGTTTCCTATAGAGAGAGGTTTCTAGACAATCTCCTTTTTAAAGATCAAATGCCAATGTTTTACAGATTTACAATAAACACAGGAATTCAAGCCCCTGTGTTATGGTTACTGTTTCCTGAAAATATTATTCTGTTTGGTTTTGTGGTTTTCTTTAAATTAGCATCTGCTAATGTGCTCTGCAGTAACTGGAAACAGTGAAGATTTTTCTGTCCCTATTAGTGAGTGATGACATCAGTTCTGTCCAGCCAGTTGCTGCAGCAGTGAAGTCCTTAATTGTCTGTAGTAGCTGTTGCACTTCACAGTCAGAGCAATCTGTAGGGCTAAGTGTGTCACTAACCCATCTGGTTTGTGTCTATATTGATTGTATCATTCTGTTCTCATAAAGAGTTGGTCATTTGTATTTCATTGGGTAACTGAAGTGGTATAAATGAATGTTTGTGAGAAATCTCCTGTCTGTATCACAGCTGAGTTCTGTCACACCAAAACTCTGCATTGTTTTTTAGTTATATAAACCCAGGGTTGTTTAATGGATATAAAATAAATTTAAAGTTTAAGTCACAGAAATAATGTGTCTTTGATGTAGCCTCCATATGTATGTTCATGTGAGAACAGTATTGTTATAATGTATGGAGAGCCCTTATTACTGTCTGAATTCAGACAGTTTACCATGTTATTATGGTATCTATGTGACATCAAGAGGTTGTTAACCCCTCTTGACTATGTTACATCAATACCATAACAATGTGATCCTTAGTGCACTTGCTCAGATTAATGGCCATGGTGGGGAGCGCTACGATCAAGGAAGCCTTGAGTAACGGAAAAAAAAGTAAGATTGCTCAGCCCCTATAATGGAGCTTCTGATCAGAGGCTGCGGTGGTTCCTCCATTAGCTTTAATAATGTTTTTAGCCCCATACACTATAAAAGCTAATGGATGGGAAACTGACAATAACCACGTTGAAATCGCATCTTGCAGTTTCAATGACAACTATAAACTTCTCGAGCTGCACTCTTGAGGTTTACCTAGTCGTCATAGAAACTGCTTGATGTGATTACAACGTGGTTATTGTCAGTTTCCCATCCATTATCCTCTATGTTATGTCAGATTGACAAACAGGTGTCTGCCACACTTTGCTATTTCAGGAACATGTACTGTATGAACGCACAAAACTCATTTGTCTGAGGGATTATGTGTGGAAATACATCATGTATGTGTGTAATTAGACATACTATATGTCATCCTGATGCCCCTGTCTCTTGCCTCTCAGTTGAGGCTACTGCACCATGCTTCCCTCTGCCCCATCCACAGGCAGGGCCAATGCCCCCTGTTCCATAGAAACAGAATCTGACAGCAGATAAGGACCGCTTGGCCCACCTAGTCTGCCCATTTCCCTACCTGATGGATAAGCTGCAGATCCTAGTTATCCAACAGTTTACTTCCTCCTACCCACCACTAGAATTGCTTTATGTCTGTCCCATGCATTCTTGAATTCTCACACTGTTCTTGACTCCACAACCTCTTCAGGAAGGCTGTTCCGTGTATCCACAACCCTCTCTGTGAAAAAATATTCTCTAATATTACATCTGAGCTGTCCCCCCTCTGAGCCGTCCCCCCCCCATCTTCAGATTGTGCCCCCTTGTTCTTGCACATCTCTTTTTCTGAAAGATACTACCCTCTTGGACTCTTCGTTGTATCCCCTCCAGTCTTTGGATATCCTCTTTCTTATATGGAGCCTACACCTGAGCACAATATTCCAGGTTAGGCCTCACCAAGGCACTATAAAAAGGCATGACCACTTTCCTGTCTTTACTAGTTATATGTCTTAGCATGCAATTTAAGATCTGATTATTTCTCTTTGCTAACTTGTTACAATGTGCGCTAAATTTTACGTCTGCAGTAATTGTGACCCCGAGATGTCTCTCTTCAGATGTTTCTCTTAGTTCAGTAGTCCCTATTTTTTATGATGATTTAGTATTAATTTTGCCCATATACATAACAATGCATTTAGCACTGTTCAGTTCCAGAGAGGTTCACACCAGGAATGAAGATGGCGCACGCAGGAGTGGAGACAGCAGACGAGGGCCGGCCAGCATCCTGTCCACCAGCGGCCACGGTGGCAGACACAGTAACTGGCCATCACGGATGGGGAAGGGATGATGCCCAAGGTCAGCAAACTTCAGTGGCACCCAGGTAGCTGTACTCTTGTCTGACATATGGCAAAACTATAATGTCCTGTATGGAGACAGGCCCCTGTCCCGCCTGCTGGAGATGAAGGCCAGGATATGGCTAGACATACAGGCAGCAGTGAATGCCACAGGACCAGAGGCCCGCATGTTTGCTGCTATCAAGCACAAGTGGCGGGACCTCCAGGCCCAGGTGAAGAGGAAAATAAGCTGTGCATGCAAGTCACAGGGTGTCACAGGTGATGGCCCCCTCCCAGAGCCACTGCTCACACCAATTGAAAAGATGGTGGGTGACACCATCAGTGACATCATGAGGGACGGTGAACCCAATGGGACTGACAGCATGCCAGGTGAGTATGGTGGTCACAGCCCACCAGTAGGCCATGCCACAGCCAACACACAGAGCTGGCTAACGGTATCCCATTCCCCCCTCAATGCATGATGAAGGTGAGGACAGCCCAGGAGTGGGACCATCTGGCCACAGCACAGGGACAATGCAGACAGGCACCAGGAAAGATATGTGTCTGCATGGCATGCAAATGCACAGTGGCACAAGCATGTCACAAACAGTAAAGACAGCACCCCCAACAGGTGCCACACAGCCAGAGGCCACACCACCCAGGCCAGAGCTGACACTGCCCACAACAGGCACAGACACAGCACTGGACGAAGATACACCCCATGGCACCAACACCAGAACACAGCCCGACATCCCCAGGCCACGGACCACAGCCCGAACACAGTAATGGACATCCAGCAAATTGAGAATACGGTGGAAGATGAGGAGCAGAGCACCCAGGCAATGCAGAATGGTGGCAGCAGCAGCCCTGCCACACATGCCACAGCTACAACGCTGGTGGAGGACATGGACACACAGGGCACATGACAACCGTCCAGCGTGGCATCACCCACTACATCTGCTGGACCACCACCAGGAAGAAGGCCACGCCAGGCAACGGCCAGCAGCTACCTCACAACCTACTACCCAGACCTCCATAAGCTTGAGCAGGAGAGACTCCAGGCCACCAGGGAGCATACACAGGCTCTTGACCGACTGACAGAGATCATGTCTGGTGCAGGCAGGCTACAGCAAGAGATGTCCGGAGGAATAGCCGCATGCTCAGTGCACATGAACGCATAGTGGTGGCAGTGGAGGCCATTGTCCATGCCCAGGGGAGGGTTGCTGATGCCTTCGCTGCCATCACCGTACACATGGGCATGCACAGTGCCCATACAGGTGTATCACACTGGTACACTGCGGCGGCCACTGCCCATGGGCACAGGGTGACATGATAAGAGACCTGTGATGATGAGTGGCCCTACAGTGCACCAGCACTGCCACTTGGGGACCATGCCCCCATGGAATCCTGGCACTCACAGTGTGCCCTGCAGCCACAGGCTAGTGCTGCACCACCAGGACAGCCACAGGGTATAGGCACGGGTACCATTGGGCATGCCTGTGGGGGATGCCGGGCATGAACAGCCATGTACACAGCATGCACTGCTACAAGCCACATGGCCCTGGCACCAAGCAGCACAGACACAGCACCACACAAAGAGCACCCCACACAGTGAACAACACACCAGACCCCACAGACAGTGACGTAGACACAGCAGTGGGAGCCCAGGCACCTGAGACACACACTGCATGCCAGCACAAGCATATTTGGGAAGGCCCCCACCCCCACCAGTGGGTGCAATGTCAACACACATGAGCACTGGTCAGGCACAGGTCATGATGGCAGAACACCATCCGTGACATCGTGACACATGTCGGCAGGACAGTGTCTGCTGCAGAACTGAGCCAACACGTCTCATGGCGACATATGCGCAGTGATGTGACATCTGCAAGGTGGCATGCACAGGACTGCAAGGGCAACACAGGTCAGACCAACGCCACACACATGGCCGGTAACTATGGTCAGCTTGAAGACACACAGGTGTTAGAACACAGGGGCACTCAGCAGGGAGTGGTCATCATTGCACCCATGGCACAGCACCCTAGTAGCTGAATGTGCCATGTGCAACATGGTGCTGGCCCGCATGTGGCCACACATTCTGGCACGGGCAGGTCACATCACCGCCTCAGTCCACCTGCATCACCTGGGTGTACCATGGCCGATGGGTCCTGCTGCAATCCATGTGATAGGGTGAGGATGTCTGCTGTGGGATGTCAGGGGGTACTGGCAGCCTGTGCTGCTCACAGATGTTGTGCAGCATGACGCATGTGGTGAAGAGACTGCACACCTTCCCAGGCAGTAGCATCATCGTCCCCTGCTGTGGTCCAGGCAGCTGAACCGCATCTTCAGCAGTCCAATGGTGCATTACATGATGTTCTTCACCCTGGCATGTGTATGGCTGACGGCCATCTCAGCCGGGTGCTTCAGTGTCAGGTATGGTGTCAGGAAGTTGGTCCGCAGTGGATAGCCACTGTCATGTGTGGGTGAAATGGAGAACATGGTCACCATGTGCACAGAACACACCAGGTACAATGTGGTCCTGGCAACATGCAACATCACAAACCTAGCAGCCATCCAGACCTTTCACCCAGTGAGGTGAGGTGTTGCTTGAGGGTGCAGTTGTCAAAGATGTAGGAGTCATGGCACAGACGTTCATCACCATACCCTGTGCATCACACATGACCTGGCAGTTTACACTGTGGAAGCCCTTGCGAATCCTATATGCCTTCTTATCCACCGGCAGTGCAATGAGCATGACTTGGGTGCAGTCAATTGCACCCAGCATGTTGGGCATGCCAAATGTCTGATTGAAGCCCTGCACCACCACCCTGACATCACCAGGTGCCTTGGGGATTATGATGTGCTCTTCCAGATGGCACAGCAGGACGTCCATCACCTCATGCAGGGCCTGTGAGATGGATGACTGGCTCACACCTGTGATGTCACCCGTCACTCTCTGGAAAGACCCTTCAGCATAGTACTGCAGGGCACACATTACCTTGGTCTTGATGGTCATGGCCCATGAGCATCATGTTCTGGGCTGGACCTGGTCCTCCACAAGGCCACATGTGTACTGCAGTGTGGCATGGTCCACATGGAACCACTGTAGGCACTCCTCATCCCACAGTATGTCAGCCTGGAGCCAGTCCCTGAATACGCGTGGGAGTCATTTTCTATGTCCACACTGCTGCCTCTCAATGTCATCCTCTATGAGCCAGGCCATGCATCAGTGCACCTGGGCATGTGCCGCACAGGTATATCGCTCTCCACATCTGTATATGGTCACCCATGGCACTGTACGTTTCATGGCAGTGCCTGTAGTGCACGTCCACATTGTCATGGGCCAGCCCCTTTATGGGGCGCTGCATGGCACATGTCATGGGCATGGTGACCACATGGGTGTGATGCTGTTGCATGAGCCTGGCCCTCATTTTGTTGTGGCTTGAGTATGGTGCGAGCACTCAGCAGGCGCACACCGATGACTGACTCAAAATGTGGACTGCCCCATCGCCTCTTCAGGGTGGTGATCAGCAATTACCAGGATGTCCTCCTGGTGGGGAATGTGTGAGAGGTGGTGGAGAAACTGAATGTGAGTACCTTCCCTCCTCTGTGTAGTAGTGTGTGTACTGCTGAGTGTGCAATCCACTCATGTGTCCTCCTGTGTTCTGTGCTGCAGCCCACACTGGGATGTCCGGGTATGATGGTACTCATGATGCTGGACCTGAGTGAGGGTGTCCTGGGCAAGGTGGTGGCATGGAGATGGGGTGGTAGTGGCCCCCGGACATGCCAGATTACCTATCATGATGCACAACACAGCATGCTGTGGTGTATAGGTAATGCTCCTGACCTCTGGGCCGTGAAGGAACCTTCACAGGTGGGTGTTGTGCATGTTACCTGTATGACTGTCTCATACTCCAGTATATGGGCCCCCCCAGACTGATATATGGTATCCTGTCTGTTCCTATCGTTTCCGGGGTCCAGAGGTCCAGAGCGACATTTGGTATTGGAAGAGAAGCCATTCACTAGGACCACATCCCTACCCTCCAACCCTGACACCTCCGAATCATCTGATGATTAGACACCTGTCCATGCATCTCCACCCCTGGCACCCCCGACTCAATCCCTGTTCCCTTCCATGTTACAATTGCTGTTTGTTTACAATAAATGGTTTGATATTGATATGACAGTCTGGTGTGTCACTGAATTGCACGGCCATGGTCTGGCCTGGACTTGCATGGCATGTGTGTCACCTGAGAGTGAGCTGTATGCTGGTGGTGCACGCCATCACCACATGTTGTTGGTTGTTGGCCACCAGTATGGTGATGCCACCATTGTAGCTGCACATTGACCAGCAGCCTGCATGCATGGGGGTTCACCAGGGCTGGTCAGGGTCCTGTGCATGCTGCACACTGTGTGTGCAGCCATGTGTGTGTCTCTGTGGTACGCCGCTGTGCACGGTTGCTTTGGTTGTGACACGGAGGCCAGCGGCCTGCAGGGGGGCATGCAGACAGTCTGCATGTATTTGGTTGTTTGTGCTCCTTTGTGTGTGTGTGTGTGATGCTTGCCAAGCATGCAGGGCTATGTTGCCCATTGTCACAGGCAACATCCGTGCCTTGTGCATGTGTATGCGGCTGCCTGTGACCATTGTTGTGTTGTTAAGTGTGCTGTGAGGGCCCTGCTAGTGTCATGCATGTGTGTGCTCATGCCTGTAGTCTTGCTCAGAGGGGGAGGGTTGTGGCACTGTGTCACTGTATTGCGGGTGCTATGGGCCCCTGCATGGTTCCACGTGCACCACACGTGTCTTGGGGCCTCTTGCCAGCAACACATCTGCACATCCATGCTGGAACATCATGCCACCACGGTCATCACTCTGGGCCTGCTGGTTCCGCGGGCGGGTGCTATCTATGGGCGATAGGTCACTGTGTTTACATCTGGCCCATTGCCATGTAGGTATGCCATGCTGGCTGCCTATGCGGCCATGCCCCTGCGCACACATGGAGCTCTTGCCTCGTGCATGTTCATGGCCCTAGTCTGCACATGTCCATTTGTGCTGTACGTGAATGCCACCCACAGGGTGTGTGCACACCAGATGCGCACACCCCTCTATGCACGTGGCATACGTGTACCGCTTATCACTTATGTACCTTTTGTGTATAGTCATCATGGACTTTATTCTTAGAGATCACAATAAGGGTGAAATGTATTTAATATATTGAATGTATTACTAGTAGGAAACATACCGCTGTAATGAAATACTTATCTTTTGAATAAAACTGAGTTTAAACAAACAGAAAACTTCCTCTGGCTACAAAGATTGAAACAACAGGTTGGAGCAAAGGTGTGAATTATCCCCCTTCACCTAAATAGACCACTTGCTAATGCTTGTTGTGAGTGACTGGGCATTTTTTCCCCCAAGTATACATTCTTTAATTCTAAATGGATTTTTACTGTAAAACTTGACATTTCCACTGTCAAATACTTTTTGCTATTTTCACTGCAGCTCTAATTTTTGTGAAAATAAATTTGCAGTAATAAGTCCTAGTTGCAATTTTTCCATTATAGTGAATGTGATGCTAATAAATTACTGCTAAATTAAATTTACACAATTATAGTCACATTTGCGTTTGTGCTAAAATTACTTTGAGTGAAACTAGCTAGTTTTACAGTAATTCAGATATCTGAGAATTTGTGAGGGCCCTTCTAATTAACTTAAATATGCTTAGGAGGGAGTGGATTGCAGTGATCCCTCATTTGACAATCCACTACTTAGATTTCAGGCATACATATAGGATAGTGTATGGCTCCCAATGCACAACAAAGCTGTTTGCCAACCAAGTTTTTACTGTGGCGACTGTTGACCTTGAGACCGCAGCTCAAGAGGTCTAACTGTCACCATAGTAACTACGAGGTTGGAGATCAGTCTTGTTGTGCATCGGGAGCCATACATTGTTCTGTATAGTGTATGGAGCACAGCTTGTGCTTTAAGAGAAAATAAACCCACAATACAATAAATGAAAGAAGGGACAAAAAAAAAACAGAATGCAGGCAAGAAAAGAGGTGCTTACTTGCAGTACAGCAGTCAGGAATGATCCAGTCTTGTGCTTCTAGTGGTTAAACATTTAAAGAGCTCACCCCCCCCCCCCCATCGGGCGCCATACTAACAACGCGAAACAAAATTCAGGATGTATATGGTCCACTAGCCTGTGACCCTTGACACTGCCTCGCGTAACTCCCACCCACATTTCATTACACTATCACAGCTAGATAGCAGTAAACAATTGGGAAAAATGCAATGGACATCGCTGTACAGAGGTTTGTGAATGAAATGGACCAGCTCACTTATTATGTGCTTACTGAAACATTGTTTTTAAAAACAGTCGGTTGATTATTTGTGTTTAGTGACGAGCATATGGCTCAACTGATCACTGTTTTGAAGCTCGCGGGCACATTACTGAATGAAACTTGCTGTTAATGACTGTACTATGTTTTAAATGCTGTTGAATGTTCTATTTTAAACTTCAGTTTGTCCTGTATACTGGTGTTTAGGACGTATTGACGTCTGTTGGAGCCCTAGTTCACGTCAAACTAGGAGGAGGAGTTATAGTTCTCTAGGTCACTTCCTGGACTACATCTCGCAGCTGCTACCTTAAAAAAAATCACTAAATACTGAGGAGAATCTAGCCTAAATAACATAAAACACCTTAGGAGGCACAGTAAATGCAGTTAAAACTCTAAAAAGGAGTATTTAATTTTAAAACCTAACAGAGGTGTAGCGCGACCTGCTAGGTTACTTCCGGATCTCTTGGGGCTATATTTAGCTGCCCTGCGGGGAGCAGGATGAGCACGCGCCATCGCAGCGTGCAGCGGCGTGTTATGGCGTGGTTACGCTTGTAGTAAATTTGCAGTTGTGCTTGCATGGACTTTGTCCTATAAGTACGAGAACAGAATTACTTATACATAAAGAGCTGGTAAGACATGCCAAACAGTTTAGTATTTTAATAAAAAGAAAATGACAACTGTTATTTTTGCGACTGTTGGAAGAGAAGGTACCATGTGTAATATGTTTAATTTTGAATTAGGACATCATAATATTGAACCCTTTACATGTGGTAAATGCATTAAGGTTCAAGAACTTGAAGCTGAAATAAAGTTGTTTGATGATAGAGTAAGAGCACTGGAACTCAGTCAAATAGAAACTGCAAAAAGACTACATATAACTGATAAACATATGCTAGCTTCACAGTCAAGTGTAGCTTCTAGTCTTATGCCTAATCATACTGATATTGTTAACAAGAAAGAGGCCCAGACAAGAGGGAAATGGCTGTGATTCAGAGGATGATTAGTATACTGTCCAATACAAAAAAAATTCTAAAAGAGGGAGAAAAGCTAATGATTTTCATCTACCAATACAGAATAAATTTGATCCACTATTAATAAATCTTGATATGGATGTAGTTGCTGATTCATTTATCTCTCAGACAACAGTTACTTTACCTAATAATGATGAATTAAATTTGATGGAAAATACTGAGAACAGTGATATTAGAAATGTTCAGGCCAATCTTATAAATTTCTCCAAGAATAATAATACACAGGGAGAGCAAACTGATAATAGGCCACTGAATTCAGTTCAAAATGCACCACAGCAAATTTTTGTGCTGGGGACTCTATGTTATCTAATCTTGATAGACAAATATGTAACCCCAATAAAGCAACACATACGTTATCTTGTTTCTGTGGAGCACAGATTCAGGATATATCCAGAAAGAGTAGACAGATTTTACATAACCGTAGTGAAAATGATTTTGCTTTGATCCATGTGGGGGGTCAATAATATTTGGCATCAAAATGTTCAACAGATTAAAGAGGCTTATGTTGGTCTGTCTAATATATTAGCTGATATAGGAATTCATACAGTAATATCAGAGATTCTTCCAGTACCTAGAGCAGACCAATTTCTTACCAATAAAATAAAGCATTTAAATGACTGGCTTACAGCTTGGTGTCTTAAACAAAACATTAAGTGCTTGACTCATTGGGAATATTTTCATCAAAATGGTAATTATTTTGCAAGGGATGGTTTACATTTAAGTAAAAGGGGTAAAGAAGTTTTGGGAAATGAGATTAACTCACAGATAAATGCTTTTTTATGCAATGTCTAGAGGGGGAAATAAATACTGGTAGACTTTCAGAAGAACATAATTTAACTTTGAATCATGTTAAATCTATTAAGTTAGCAATGGTAAACAATCAGGTACCAAAACTTAACATACTACTCTTAAATGCTAGGAGTTTGCCCAACAAAATTCATGAGCTACAAATCATCTCACACATTGAAAACATTGATATTTGTGGGGTTACAGAAACTTGGTTCACAGATGAACAATGGGGACAAGATATTCCTGGGTATACTTTCTTTATAAATAATCGAATAAATACAAGGGGAGGAGGTGTTGCTTAATATGTAAGAGAGGAAATTGAGTGTACAGAAGTTAATATGAACATCCAATCACCACAAAGTATTGAAATTCTATGGATTAAACTCAACAATAAATCTTTTCTAATTATATTTGGGTTATGTTATAGACCACCTTCCATTGATTCTGTTAATAATGATCATTTTTGTAATTACCTGGAAAGCATCATTCAACAAGCTAATATTATTTTGATGGGTGATTTTAATTATCCTGGCATATATTGGTTGCACTGTGAAGGATCAAATACACAGGAAACTAAATTTATAGGTATAACAGCACACTTAGGATTAGATCAAATTGTGACTATTCCCACTAGACTTAATAATATGTTAGATCTAATATTTACTAATATCAAGGAAGGCATAGATACACCAGTTATAATGGCTCCATTAGGTAACAGTGACCATTCAATGATTAAATGGTCTATAAACTATTACAAGAAAAATTCAAATGGCATAACCACATTTAGAAATTATAATACAGCAAATTATGCAGCTATTAAATATTATTTAATGATGTGAAATTGGAAAAAAGAACTAAATGGGTTATCGGTGGAAGAAATTTGGGATAGAATAAAAGAAAAAATAGAGTATTGCATTTCTGAGTGGGTTCCAATTAGAATAAAATACATTCAGAAGAAAAGGCTTCCACCTTGGTATTCTACATCCATTAAAAGATTGGCATTGGCTAAAAAAAGGCATTTAATAAATATAACAAAAATAAATCAAAACTAAATTGGTCAAAATTTATTCTAAAAGCAAAAAAAGCAAAATATGCAATAAAGAAGGCTAAAAAAGATTTAGAGTATAATCTAGTTAGCAATCAAGGTGACAACAAAAAAAAGTTCTTCAATTATATTGGTTCTTTAAAATTTACAACTAACACAGTTGCCCCACAAAAAATAGGTGATGAAATAATAAGTGATGAACAACTTATAGCAAATAAATTCAATCAATATTTTGCTAGCATATTCAAAAAAAGGATATATTTTTAAATGAAAACTGCACTCTGTCAGATCCTGTGGTTAAATTCACTGTTGCCGAAACTTACTCCATTATTAAGTCATGTAAATCTTCTACGTCTGTTGGACCTGATAACATCTCTTCAATATTTTTGAAAAAAGTTTCATATGAGTTAGCTGGCATATTGACATTCCTTTTTAATGAATCTATAGCTAAGGGTATTGTCATTAAGGAGTGGAAAGATGCTTTAGTCATTCCTATACATAAGAGTGGTTCAAAGCAAGAGCTAAAACACTACACACTTATAAGCCTGACTTCTTCTGTGTGTAAAATAATGGAAAAATTAATATCTAATAAGATTAACTCCCATATTGTAGAGAAAGGGCAATCAGATATTTTACAGTACGATTTTCAACCTGGTAGATCATGTCATACTAACCTAATAAACTTCTTTGAGCCAGTAAGTGATGCCCTGGACAAAGGCCTTCTGGTGGATGTCGTTTAGCTAGACTTTGAAAAGGCTTTTGACTCTGTATCACACAAAGTTTTAAATGAATGTTTAAAAAAAATGGAGTTTAATAAATATATTAGTGCCTGGATATTGCAATGGTTAACAGATAGAAGACAACAGGTGACACTGCGTGGGTATACATCTACATGGACTGAGGTTACGAGTGGTGTACCACAGGGTTCAGTCCTGGGTCCAATTTTGTTCAATATCTTAATAGCTAGTATGAACACTAAGGATGGAATATGGCCTACAAAGTTTGCAGATGATGCTAAATTGGGTGGAATTGTCAATAATATGAAATCTATTTCAAAATTACAGGATAATTTGAATTTAATCTCAGACTGGGCTACTACACACAAACTGAACTTTAATTATACTAAATGTAAAGTTATGCATTTTGAGCAAAACAATATGTGTGTCAATTATTCTATTAATAATCAACTCTTAAGTAAAACTAGTTCTGAAAAGGATTTAGGTGTCATCTCAAATAATTTAAAATTTTCCAAACATTTAAATATTACAGTTAAAAAATGTACCCGATTGACTAACTGTATATTAAAAAATATAAAAAGTAGGGAGTCAACTGTATTACTCCCATTATTTATCAGCATTGATAGATCTAATTTTCATTATTGTTCCTCGTTTAGTGCTCCAACATTAATTTGTGACAGATTATCTAGAGAAAGAATTCAAAGGAGATTTACCAAGCATATTACTGGCATGTGTTCTTTATCTTATAATGAAAGATTAAAAAAGTTACATCTTTATAGTATGGAGTATCGGTCCTTGAGAGGAGACCTTTGTCTGCTCTTTAGAGCCATGGAGGATGAACTCCTGTTTGAAACTATTTATCTGACTTGTCATCCAACTTCTTGTCATACTAGATCACATAATTTAAAACTGAGAGCTATTACAAATAGAACATCAAAGAGAAATACATTTTACACAGAGGATAATCCCGATATGGAATTCACTTCCAGATGACGTTGTGCATTGTGATAATTTAACACAGTTTAAATCTAAGCTTGATTCATACATGAATGACTTAAAATATGTAGTCCACCTAGCTTAGGTGGCATGATCAAATTGGGCATGTCCTTCGATCATGTAATATACCTATGAACCTATAAGTATGACGTACCTAGTGCAGCAGAATGAAAAGTTGTTCTGCTGTACTATGGATGTCACTACTGCAGCAGAGCAATGTTTTACTCTACATTGAAATCCATCATTAACAGCGCCTCTCCATACACTATTACTGCAATACTCTTGCTACTGTATGTTTTTGTCATGCTATGACAGTAAAAACCTCTATGATCCTACCAGGACCACCCTGTGTACTATCTGTAATGCTTAGCTTATTGTTAAATGTTTTTCGAAATATCCTATATACTACCCATGCTGCTTAGCCTATTGTATAATGTTTCACAACACCTTGTTTATGTATCTTGATGTAATCTACTGTTTGTTATATCTGCAATGTCTGCCCTGTAACCTCCCAGATTGTGCCTGAAAACAGTCATCTTTATGGCTAGTGCACCCACCCGGTAAACAAAAACTAAATAAATATTCATGCACAGTGACTACATGGAAAACTCTACCAAGATTCTTGCTATAAACAAGCTGATAAAACAGACAAAATATATCTGAACATTTACCTTCAAATAAAATCACACCAGCCAAAAAACTAAAGTACATCACAGACTATTGTAGGATGTATCAAAATTATACTGATAATGTTTGACATTTTTAATATGTGATTCTAAAGATAATATATGAACATATGAAAATGCCAGCAGAAACAGGCCATTCCAGTCCATCTAGTCTGTGTGAATTTCTAGCTTTCAGATGAAATTGCAGGAGCCCCTCCCCTTTCCACATGGAGTCTTCCTCCTTCCCCCTCTTATTCCCCCATTCATCTTCCCACCTGTTAAGACCCTCTGTTTTACTCTGTCCCAACCACTTTTAAAGCTGTCCACTGTGATACTACCTCTTCTTGTGGTTCATTGCACTTGGACACCACCCTATCTGGAAAAAGCACCTTCTTATTTCCCTTTTGAATCCTGCTTCCATTAATTTAAGACTGTGCCCCCTACTGGATCCATTCCCCCTGAGATTAAAGATGCCTTCTACACTAACCTTGTTTATAACCTTACAGTACTTAAAGGTTTCGATCATGTCCCCTCTCTCTTTTCTGTCTTCTAGGGAATTCATGATGGCCTTCCAGGCCCAGAGCCCTTGATCGGGGCCACCGCTGACTAGCGGCCACAGCGAGGAATAACCCCGGCCACCCACTCCCCAAGCCCAGCCAACAAAGCTACACTCCACTGCTAAGGTACAGCTCCTGGCGGGAGAACAGCCCCAGCACTGATTGGTCAGCCCTATCTTGCCTAGAACCCTATTGGTGGTTCTCCTACTCTGTACGCCATGATTGGCTGCCTCCGACTTCAGCACTTTCTGGGACTCTGAACCCAGTACCCTTGATGAGGGCCACCACTGACAAGAGGCTGCGGTGAGGGACTTCTCTGGCTGCCTGCTGCCCAAGCCAAGCCAACAAAGCTACGCTTCACTGCTAAGACCCAGCACCCTTGATCAGGGCCACCACTGATGAACGGCCGTGACAAGGAACTACCCCAGCCGCCCGAGCCCCAAGCCCGGCCAACAAAGCTATGCTCCACCACTAAGGTATGGCTCCTGGCTGGAGAACATCCGCAGCACTAACTGGTCAGCCCTATCTTACCGGGAACCCTATTGGTGGTTCTACTCTGCATGCTGCGATTTGCTGCCTCTGACTTCAATTCCTTCTGAGACTCTGAGTAAGCACCTTTTCAAACAATTTTGTATTTTTTGCTGCTAACTTCTCTGCCACCATCCTCAAGGGCTATCTTTTTGGCTATTCTGTATAAATTTAATCTGTTTAAACACTATTGTGCACTGCCTGTTAAGTATTCCTAGTGCAGACAGGACTGTTGTTGCTAGCTAGACCCAGGGAATTGCACTTAAATCTTTCTAAAAAGTGCTGTAATTGTCTATCTACACTGCTTCTTTCCCTTCCCTCTGGCTAAACCCTTCTAGCTTGTCTAGTGGCCATTTTAGGCCTCAGCAAACACACAGCTATCCCAACTCGCCCATCTTGCACTGTAACCTAACCCTCGCTCGCTCTCCTGCCCTAACGACTCCCCCTCTCTCTTACTATTGTTTTGGTGGCCCTCCCACTGATTAAACCTTGGTGCCAGCCATCCAACACAGGCCATTATCTCCCTCTAATCTCAACTTTTCTTTCTTCCAGACCCAGTGCCCTTGATTGGGGCCACCCCTAACAAGCAGCCGCAGCGAGGAACTACCCCGGCTGCCCGTTCCCCAAGCCCACCCAACAAAGCTTCACTCCACTGCTAAGGCACGGATCTTGGCTGGAGAACAGCCGCAGCACTGATTGGTCAGCCGTATCTTGCCTGGAACCCTATTGGCAGTTCTCCTTTGCTGTGATTGGCTGCCTCCGACTTCAACACTTTCTGGGACTCAGAGTAAGCGCCTATTCAAGCGCTTTTTTATTTTCTGCTGCTAACTTCTCTGCTGCCCTCCTTGAGGGCTATATTTTGTCCTGCCCACCCACTCTGGCCCCGACCACCCACCCCGGCCCCAATCTCTATTAAATACTCTTCCACTGAGACACACCCATATCGGGACCATCTCTATTGGCTGCTACTACAACTGGCCTCCTAGGAGAAACTGTGGCTCCCCTCTCACTCTAACAAATTAGAATGCTCTGGTTCATCATCCTCTTTAACCTCTCCCTAGTGGGAAAGGTAACAAGAATCAAAGATACCCCTACACCAGACACTCCCGCCTACCTAGATAGTTTAGCACACTTCCCACTGGGTATGAAGACAGATCCTAGTATTCAGCCACTTAGCAGGTTAAAACCCAAAACTTATGTACACCTGGGTACTCTGAAAATCACTGTGGCCACCCTTCTAATGCACAATGCCCTAGTGGCTGCCACTAATGTCCCTGGCAACCCATGGTCAGATTACTCAGCCAAAGGGTGGCACAACAGGGCATGCATTCTAAGGAAACTGCTGCTATTGCTCCTTCTGATCTCCAGGAACGTACACCCAAATCCAGGCCCCCACAAGCTGAGATCCACACCTATGCTTGGGTGCCGAAGGATAGTGTCCCTCAACATACTTAGTCTTTTACCAAAAAGGCCACAATTTCAGGCTTGGGTTGAACTAGTTAAACTAGACGTAATTGTGCTCACAGAGACTTGGCTGTTCCAAAAAGTGAGTGATGAGGCCATAGCCCTCAATGGTTTCACTCTGTTCTGGCAGGACAGGCTCTAAAAGTGCAGCAGTGGCTGCCTGGTCTACATCAAGAATAGGATCATGGGCCAACTACTACCAACAAGGCTCTAAATAGGGGAGGCTCAAACCCTAATCCTTAAACTCTCTATTGGAAAATGGAGCAAGGTGTTGCTACTCTCCACCATCTACATACCACCCAGCACCCACACTACAGGGGTGCAACAGGTACTCACCAACCTAGAGCAGTTTGATAAAAACTGGGAACATGTCATTGTTGGTGACTTTAACATCAACTGGCTGGACTATGACACATCCTCTATCCGTGATCAGTTCACAGGACTATACCTCTCGCAGCTAAGTACCCAACCTACCAGATGCAACTATAAGACTGGCACCAGCACGCTCATCGAATGGCTCCTCACCACCAGCCCTGAACATATCTCTGACGTCTCAGTCCTACCGGACACCCTAAACGACCACTCCCCTATCATGTGCACCTGGTCCAATAAATTCTCAAAAAGTGATCCCCAGTTCACAAGAAGTTGCTCCCTGAGACCTGGCCAATTAAATACCTTTAAACAGTATCTTAACCTGCTGGATTGGTCGCCACTAGACAAAGCCCAGGATGGCAATGTTGTCCTTAACTACTTCCTCACTATGTTTAACAAGGCCTGTGATAATTTTGCACCCTTCAAAACAAAAAAAAATCAAAGGTCCCTTCAACCCATGGCTTATGGGCACCATCATGGAGCTCATGTGACTTAGGGACAACTTATGGCACAAGGTCAAAGCCACGGGTCAACTTCCTGACATCATTTCCTACAAAACAGCCAGGAAGAAGTGCACAAAGCTAATTTAGCAGGCAAAGGTGTCCTATTGCAATGGCCTCCTAAAGAAGAACTGCAGCTAGGATACAGAATTTTGGGACTCAGTAAAATCCCTCACAGGGAAAGCAACCAGAACTTATCCAGATGTAATCATGTCTCCCACCGGGACATTACATGACCCCAGTGACATAGCAGAAGCCTTCAACAAGGCATTCACTGACCTTAGCTCAGTACTACCCAATGACTACCTATCCCCTATCACCCCATCCACGCCTCTGGTCAGGTCCTCTCCCAATACTGTTCCTCCCTTTTATTTCAGGCATCTTCTTAAGCAGGAAACAGTAGTTGATATTAAATGGGCACTTGGGAAAACCAGGATGGGAGGTGACAAACTGGATATGAAGCTGCTAGCTCTGGTCCTAAGTGAGGTAGCTGAACCAATCACTAAAGTGTTCAATACCTCACTAAGGTCAGGAGTTTTCGCTGACAAATGGGAAAAAGCCCTGGTTACTCCAATCCTCAAGAATGGTGACACTACCAACCTATCTAACTACAGGCCGATCTCTATCCTTCCTCCACTGTTGAAAGCATCCGAACGTGTAGTATCTGACCAGCTCACCGAATATCTAACCAAGTAATGCCTACTCAGTCCCCAGCCACATGGGTTCAGGCATGACCACTCTACTGTCTTCGCACTGGTAGACTTCACCTCCTACATCTATGATGCCGGTGAGGATGGTCTGGCAGTGGGGTCTATCTTTATAGGCCTTACAAAAGCATTCAACACCATCAACCATCAACTCCTGCTACACAACCTTCCCTCCTTGGGACTGTCTAATAATGCAGTGACTTGATTCAGCAGCTACCTTTCACACAGGACCCAACATGCCAAAATAAATGGTACCCTCTCACAGCCTAGAGAGGTCTGCCTGAGTGTCTCCCAAGGGTACATTTTAGGGCCGCTTCTCTTCAGTCTCTTTATTAACCCTCTTCCGTCAGCCTGTCTGTCAAAAATTGTACTCTGTGCAGATGATGCAGTAATCTCTGTCTCGGAAAAAATGCTACATCCGTCTCCTCTGATCCTAAAACCAACTTCCAAGGGCTTGAAAAAGAGTTCACAGACAACAAACTCTTGCACAATCATAAAAAAACTAAGAGCATGCTCTTCTCCGTACCCCAGACCAGGAAGAAATATGGGCCCCTGCAAGTTCGGAGCCAAGTAGGAGTCACATTGGAGCAGGTGTGCACCTTTAAATACCTAGGGGTTTTCCTGGACAACACTCTATCCTTTGGTGCACATGTCGACCACATGGTTAAATCAGCCAACATTAAACTAGGAGTCCTCTACCAACACCGGCACTCCATGACCCCAGAAGCAGTGAAACTGGTCACTAGCTGCTCTGTCCTATCCACCATAGATTACGGCCTTGTGTCCTCAAAAGGGTCAAAACTCTTCTTAATAAAGCCTGTCGTCTGGTCCTGGGGACACATCACTTGACTCACACATGTACCCTCTACTAGGACACTGGGTGTCTCCTGCTACAAAGCAGAATTGCCTTCCAGTCATGCCTACTAGCAAAGAAGTCTCTGTTGGGACTTACCCCTGTCTCTACGTTCAGCCTCTTCATGGCAGCACAACCCCACTCAAGGACCCAGAACACAGACAAAGATGGGCTGGTTGTTCCCTTCAAGAGAACTTCCCAAGTACAGCGATCCCTCTCCTTCCGTGGCCCGAAGTGGTTCAACAATCTCCCTAAGGTCCTGACTGAATGTAAAAAAATTGGCCAATTCAAGTCAGGACTATGTACACACTTGGCCAGGGAAAATGTTTGTAACTGCCTTTAAGTACTATTACGCTCTCCTGCTCCTACCTCTACTTCTTGCCCATGCCCACTATATTCCCCCCCCATACATCCATACTACCCCTCATCCCTTCACTCACCTGCTGTCCCTGCTCCTGCCTCTATCTCTTCCCCTCCTCACACAGCCCCTCCCTCTTTATATCCTCCCTCTCTCCGCACCTGTCCCCCACCCCACCCTTCCCCTTGTTCTACTACCTCTCCATCCTCCTAGTCTCTCTAGCCCACTAACACGCTCCTCCCATGCCTCAGCTGACAAAGCCTGTCACTGGCTGTGCCTCTACACCCAACTTAGTCCCCTATGTGTTAGTATTTGTGAACTCTGCTGTTCCCCCTCTTCTGTTTGTACATTCCAACATCATGTTCCCATAAGATGCACTCTCCCTAAATCAATATTTCTCATTCACCCCTCCAAAATGTACTTATATATACTCAAAATCTGTGGCCTTCTGTATGACTTGTTCACTGACTGCCATTTGTTAAAGTCTGTACCACCAGTAACTCATGATGCTACTGCCTTGTATTCACTCCACACATTGTGTACCTATCTGTAACTATGTTTTGTCTGTCTTTCCTCGTACCTGTATTGACCTGGAACCTTTGCAAATGAGACCATGACTCAAAGGTATTAATCCCAATCTGAAATAAATAAATAAAAATGTTGAGCACCTGTAGTCGCTCCTCATAGGGTTTGTTCTGCAGGCCCTGAATCGTCTTGGTTGCCCTTCGCTGCACTCCCTTCAGTAAATAGATGTCCTTTTTTAAATATGAGCACCAGAACTGCACACTGTACTCCAAATGTGATCTCACCAAGGACCTGTACCGTGGCAGAATGGCCTCCCCTTTCCTGGAGGTGATTCTTCCAGCTGTGCATCCCAGTGGTAGCACATGAGGTGGGTGCCTGAATCATGGCACTGTCTGAAATGGTGACACGATGTGGGCGAAAGCCTGAAAGGTGAGGGGGCAGGGAAGGCGACCAGATGTGGTGGGGTGGGCGACCCTAGCGACAGGATGTCACTAAATGAACACTCGCACGGGGGGGGGAGCGAGCATGGTGACTGTGGGCTGGGATGGGGCAGAGGGGATGTAGGGGGTGGTGCTGCAGTCTGCTGTCGAGCTGTGCTGTGGCATCGGGGGTTGGCCTCCACTTGCGGTGCGTGGGGTTCCGGATTTGGGTCTGGGTCTGGGTGTTACTATGTTTTTGGTGCACCTGGCCCAAGACTTGTATTTATTTTGCTGTTGCACCCCAACATGCACCCCAGGTTGAGAATCTTTAAGTAGGGGGTGTAGAGTCAAAGCCCCTCTGCGTGGTGGGGGAGGGTGTAGAGCTAAGCAAAGTATTTAAATCCCAGTGCCGTTCTTCCATCGCCCGAGGATGTCAGGGTGGCAAAATTGTTTTCACCGCCTGACATCGCGATAATACGAATCACCGTTCGGCACTCGTGATTATCACATAGAACCCATAGCAGCATAAACTGTCATTTAACATCAGCTGTTCAAAAAGAGGAATCTTGACCAAAAGCAGCATGGCTTCATGGCAGGACACTCATGCCAAACAAATGTGATAGAATTCTTCAACTGGGTTACAAGAGAAGTGGACCAAGGTGCGGCTGTTTACATAGTATATCTGGATTTTATCAAAGCCTTTGATACAGTTACACACAAGAAGGATAGCAAATAAATTGGAGCAAACAGGCATAGTTCAGAAAGTGGTCAACTGGATAAAAAGCTGGCTACAGGACAGGACTCGGAGAGTTATGGTAAATGGCACCTTGTTGTAGGAGGGGAGAGTAACCAGTGGGGTTCCACAAGGATCAGTGCTTGGCCCAATCCTTTTTAACATATTCATCAGTGACATCACCGAGTAACTTAAAGAGAAGTCTGTCTGCCTGTTTGCAGACAATACACAGCTCTGCAACAAGGGAGACACACAGGAAGGGGTCCAAGGAATGGAGGCAGATTTAAGAAAGCTGGAGGAATTGTTCAAAAACTGGCAGTTGAGATTCAATGCCACAAAGTGTAAGGTAATGCAATACCATAAGAAGAACTCGGGGAAATAACTATGTCCTGGAAGGACAGCAGTTGGAAAAGACAAATATGGAACGGGATCTAGGAGTTATGATATCGAACTATTTAAAGGTAGGAAAGCAGTGCAAAAAAGCAGCACTAATGGTAAGCAGCATGATTGGATGCATAGATAGGGGTATTATTAGCAGAAAGCGTGAGATAATCATCCCACTCTATAGGTCCTTGGTGAGGCCTCACTTGTAGTACTGTGTGCAGTTCTGGAAGCCACACCTAAAAAAGGACATAGACTGTCTGGAATCCATGCAAAGGAGAGCCACCATGATGGTGCAGGGACTACATCACAAACCTTATGAAAATAGACACAGCAAGTTAAATCTGTTCTCCCTAGAGCAATGAAGGAACAGAGGAGACATGATAAAAACATTTAAATTTGTTAAAGGGATAAACGCTGTACATACCGGTAACCTCTTTCAGGTAAATAGGACTGAGTGTACAAGAGGCACAACTTACACCTGGTTGATGGTAAATTCAGAACCAATGTTAGGAAGTACTTTTTCACAGAGAGGGTCATGGACCCTTGGAACAACCTGCCACCTGAGGTGGTGGTGACAAAGACTGTCAGAGAATTCAAATGGGCATGGGACAGTCAATGTAGTCACCCGAACAAAAGCAGTAGATGGGGGGGTGTAAACATCTTGGGCAGACTAGATGGACCGTACAGTCTCCTTCTGCTGTCAAATTCTTATGTTCTTAAAATAACAATTCCTTCATCATGTATGAATTAGATCTTCCTAATATGGAATGATATAGGCATATTCCAATTAAAGGAATTTGACTTATAGGGGTCCTTTGGCTCCTTTGAAGCAATCCAAAATAAATTCAGTCTACCCAAGGAGCACCTATTTGGATATGTGGAGGTCAGGGATTTGGTAGCAGAGTGGGTTTAGTTAGGTGGGTAGGAAGTTGGGTTGGGGGAGACAACAGAGGGTAATGGTGAACTAGGCTAAATAGAGGGCAGGGCATCATAAGCAAAGTGCTGTAGGGAGCTGTCCTAGGACCTGTTCTATTTAATATGTACATACAGTAAGTGACATGGGGAAAATATCCAGAGAAAGTTGGGTCTCTTTGCTGATGACACAAAGATATGCAGTAAGATAGATCATGAGGAACGGGAGTGGGAGCTGCAGAAGGACCTAAAGAAACTAGAGACATGCTCTAAGCACTGGCAGTTGAGATTCATTAGTAAAAAGTGCAAAGTAATGAGTTCAGGGAGACAGAATGCATGAACAGAATACTAAATGGGAGGCGTTAGACTGGCCACTTCAACAAGGAGCGGGATCTGGGGGTCATAGTCAGTGACCCTCTCAAACAAAGGAGTCAGTGTAACACAGCAAACAGCAAGGCATTGAGGATGATGGGGTGTACAGAGAGGGGTTTTGATAGTTGGAGAAGCGTGGTGATTCTGCTACTGTACAGATCCATGGCGAAGCCTCACATGGAGTACTGTGCCCAGTTCTGGAGTCCTCACCCGAGGAAAGACATTGATGGACTAGAGTCATTACAGCGAAGAGTCACCAAGATGATCCTGAGCCAGTAGGGCAGATCTTACGAGGATCGGCTGGAGGCTCTAAATATGTACTTGCTCGAGGCCAGGTGAGAGCTGGGGGACATGATTGAAATATATAACATTCTCAGGGTATAAACAAGGTGACTAGCGAGGACCTATTTGTAAGAAATAAGGATGCAATCACTGGGGGAGGGGGCATGGTGGGAGATTGGTTGTGGGGCAAGATCAAGCGGAAAGTGAGTAAGTTCTGCTTCACTGAGATAGTGGCAGAACTGTGGAACAGGCTGCTGGTGAAAGTCGTGGGGGCAGCTACTCTTAATCAGATTAAACATGGTTTAGAGAGAGCAAGGGGAATCATAGTCTGGGGATGGGGTGGGGGATGGGTTTAGGGGTGGTGAAGTACATAACAGCCAAATAGTACAGTAGGTCAGTGGGGTAAGGTAATATAATAATAGCAGACTCAATGGTCCTTCAGTCTCCTTCTGCCATTGAATTCTATGTTGCTATGTAAGAACAAACACGGGTGACCTAAATATGATTATAACTTCCCCACTTGAAGACCCATTTAGTAGCTCAACATAAAGGGAGAAGGTAATAGCTAAAATCTGCTCCTTAATTAAGGATAGTAAAAAAATAAAATTACCTAAATTAAAAATATCCTGGCAGGAAGATTTGAGTATTCAGATTGATGAAACACGATGGTCCTCACTTTACTAATGCTCCAAGGCCTCTAAACTATATCCCTTCTGTTTACTGTTGCACTGGTGATCTCCAGTAACAAAACCACATCAGTGGGGTCAGTATGATTTGGGATACTTGATGGCTGTGGAGCCCATGGTGTGTCACCAAAACTTGCAGAGATTCACTGATTTGCTTCACTTGTTTTTACCATGACAACAATAACCATGCCTCTCTACTACACATCTCCGCAAAAAGACAATAATAAAATAAATAGGGTGCTCACTTTAAAATCTTTTGCACCCAGTTCTATTGGCTCCTAGATGTAACTTATACCAAGCAGATGGGTTGGCTTTCCTCTTTGACATGTTACTCATATGCTACCCTTTTGTGCATTCTCCTGGATATGGTTCACCTGTGTAGGAGTTGCTTAATGCTGACCCACAAATTCTATCCCCTTTTTGGACTAGATTCCCTTGGGATATTGTGCATGTGTCTTCAGAGAGTGGCTGCAACTGTGTCTGGGGTTTCTGTAAGAAGCTCATTCCACAGACTCACTTGCAAGATATTATAGGACAATCTTATCTCTTCATTAACTATTTACAGAGATTGATTCCAGTACATGCAGGATGCTTCAAAAAGTCTTTGCACTGTTCAGATGTACATTAGTACATGCTTCAATTCTAAGCTTGTCTGTAAGTCTTTTCAGAAAACTCTGCCAAATCTGGCTGCCTTTTTTAAGACTCCAGCTTTCAATCTTGCAGTGTTTGCCTGTGAAGGTATTGCAGATCCTGTCTCTTTCAAACAGTGTTCTGGGGACCCACATTTGCTAATTCGTATTCCTCTCAATCCATAGGCATTGCTAATGACACCTTTAGTCTGAGAACCATGTATCAAGCATTTATCAATACCGAATGTTGTTGCGCTGGCATTGGCATTGGCAGTGCCGGAGCTAGAGATGCATAATAGGAATGGCAGTGAAGTATTGAAGTGACACCAACCCCACCCCCACCCTATAGAGAACGACAGGCATTGGGGTGTGCCTTTGGGTCATCAGCTATAATGCTCATGCCATTGTACCTCACCCTACCCTGTAGACATGACAAGTGTCGGGATGTGCTTTGGGGTCTTTGGGCATTGTACTCACCCCATTCCATAAGGAAATACGCCGACATGGGTGCAGTATAGGAGCATGGGGTGAACTTTGTGGCCGAACAGTGCAAGGCACACCATAATGCCTGTCAGTGGCTGCAGGATGGGTGTGGGGGTGGAATGGCATGAGCATTACATCCAATGATACCAAGTCACACCCCTGACGCCTGTCAGTCTGTACCGGGTGGGGTGCTACAGTTGGAAACCCTAACAATGTAGGCATGTGGTAGTAGTTTCACACCACATTTTCAACATGGGCTGCTTGTCAGGCCACCTCATGAAAAGCGGCACAATCACTTTGTTAGATGAAAGGTGGTTTTGCACAGTGGCTATGCCATTTGGTGACAGAGGGATGAAAACACATTTTGGGGCAGGATGTGTAGAATGACAACTGTATTGTTCATGAGGAGGCGTAAAAAAATGACAACGCTGAAAATCTGGAGTGACAATATGAAATATTGGTGAAGCAATGAACATGCATAGAAAGTGTGCAACACACATCTGTTACCCAATTATTTTTGGGAGTTTGTTTGCCACATTTGTGACATAGGCATTTTGGGATCTCTCCTTATGAACAGTGGTGCTGCAATTTTGTTAAGCTGTCCCAAAAGTTGATTTCCCATAGCAACCACGCCATCGTGCGCTACAGGTGTGGAAACACATTTTGGGCAGAATGTGAAAAATGACAGCTGTACTGTTCATAAGGAGGTGTGAAAAATGCCAGTGTTGAAAATCTGGCATGAAAATATTGCAAATTTGCTAAGTTACAAGTGCGTGGAGCTGCGCAACACCGCTTGCAACACAGTCATTTATGGACTTTCGGCACCAGATTTTCAACATAGGCATTTTAGGACCTCTGCTCATGAACAGTGTCACTGTCATTTCCTAAAACTGTCCCGAAAATTGATTTCGCACAGCGACCACGCTATTCTGCGCCGGTCATGCGAAAACACATTTTGGCCAGGATATGTAAATTGACAGCTATACTGTGCATCAGGAGGTGTGGAAAAATGCCAATTTTGAAAATCTGGAGTGAAAATATTACAGATTCACGAAGTTACAAGCATGCATGAAAACAGTGCAACGCACGCTCGCAAAACAGCCATATTTTTGATTTTTCCCACCAAATTTGCAACATAGACTTTTTGAGAGCCCCCTCATGAACATTGGCATTGTCGTTTTGTTAATGAGTCCTGAAAGGTGATTCCGCGCAGTGACTGCGAAATCACCTTTTGGGGCTGATTAATGCCATGACAGTGACAGAATTCATGAGGAGGAGTCCCAAAGACCCCATGTTGAAAATTTGGTGCCAAAATTCCAAAACATGCCTGTGATATGCATTAAAGTTGAAAAACCCCTATTTATTCCATTATTCAGCTTACCGGCATTTCCTCTGTTCGCGGTCGGCTTTGAAAAGTGCAGACATGTTTCCGGTCCACCGAAGATCGTCGCGCGGGACTCCGGAGGTAAGTATGGGGTGAGGGGTGTGGTGAGGCAGGGTGCACAGTGGGTGGAGTGCGGGTTGTGGGAGGGGGCAGGGAGACCCTGGGGACCTCTTTTTGATTAAAAAAAACAAATTGGGGATGTTTTTTGTTGCAGGGGCTTTGCACGCTAGAGTGGCCTCAGTGTGCCACCTAAGTGTTTTGTGGGGGAGGATGCTGTAGCCAACGGAGTTGGTGCAGCTGGCCACACAGTGAAAACGGGGGGCAAGAGCCATGGGATTGGGCACCCCTCTGCACATAGCAAATGGAGGGGATGCATTATGCCGGTGGGGAGTGGGCTGCCCTGGCACATGCATTGGGGCAGAACATGCAGACAGGGGGATTGGGCACCCCTAAAGTCAGCAGTATAGCAGGCAGTGTGCCGCCATGTTCATTTTGTTTTCACCACCAGGGAAAGCACGTCGGGAGGTCCGCTGCAAATGATGAGCTTAGCTCGCATTGCAGTGGACCTTTCATTTGATCTAATCGCCACATTAAGTATGCATGGTGTGGCGCCGGCATGCAGGATGATTGGGGAATGAGGGACACACCTACTGATGCGTGCCCTGTATTCGCCCAACAGTGACCGCGCCTCCAAATCTGCACCACCGCAAGATGTTGGCTGTGCAAGCACGGCAATATAAAAATGGATTCTCATGCATGGACCCAACAAGCCTCAGCTAGTTTCCTAAGCCACATGTATAGCATGTTATAAAACATAAAAGGTTTTTCGCGGTTTCCATATTTAAAAATTTGTATTATTTTAATGATAGCATGGAAAGATCTATTTTTCCATGGAGTGTGGTGTATTCCAATAAACCATGGAAGATCTTAAGAAGCCATGGAAACCATGGAACTCTAGGGACAGGTTTCTAAACCAACCTCAGTCTCTAAGATGCAGCACTATTCTGTCTCATTGTTTTACTATTTACTTAAAGCACCTCATCAGTTCCCATTACAAACCATGAGATACACTAAATGATTGACAAAAACCTTTTCGATATTGTATGTGTCATGGTAAGCCCCATCAGAGAATGAAGGGCTTACTGAGTGAGTAGAGAATAGCGAGTTAAATAGGTGGGCCATACAATGTTTAACCTAGAGAGGTAGCCCATGGCACTGTATTAGCTTATCATACTATGAAGTAGGGATACTTGAGTTTATGTTCCAGATTTGGGACTTCCACAGATGGCTAGCGGGCAGGATGTAGCATCCAAGTTGATACTTTCCTCCTCTGGGGGCTTGCAGTAGTGCATGTCTGATCCATGGTAGCCTAGAGGACCAGGTCAGGAACATCTGAGTTCTGGAGGAGTAGTCAGCATGAGTATGTCAATGAGATACACCTGTTGAGCTCCTGCATACAAATGTCCTGGGGAGAGATGTAAAGGATAAATACCACCATCTAGCTGTGTTTAAATTCCTGGATCCTTCCTCAACCTCCCCAATTTAACTCTGGTACATATGGCCTCTGCTAGTGTTGACGCCTCACATGGGGTCCCACCTTGATGAGAAAGTGATTTAGAACTAGAAGAGATGGCTTTAGATGCTCTGGATTCTGGGTTGCGGTAGGCAAGTATCCAAATAGTGTAGCAAAAAAAATCACACTTCATGGGTGGAGTGGACCAAAACTTAATATTATCAACATTTCTAACTCAAAATCTAAAAGAAAAAAAAATGTTGATTTGTTTTCTTATCTTTTTTTCAGAGACATTGGCAGAATTTGCCAACTGGGAGAAGGCTCTGAAAAGCCGGAGAGAGGTACTGCGGCAGATACAGGATCAGGCCCTGCTGAAACTACAGACCTACTGGATCCCCTGCTTTTTAACTCACTTCAAACTCACTTTGGAGAAACTGGAAGAGGGCAAACATGTACTCAAGGACTGCCTAGCCAGTTTGTATGCAGAGAGTTTTAAAAGTAAGCAAACAGATGAAAACTTTATTGCAAGTGAATATGTACCATCTGTGAACATTAGACAGTCCTCACATGTTACGAAGCTATACTCAACCACATATGTCAAGAGGCTGCTCTGGAATCTTTTGATTTCTGCTAAGGGAAGTGAGGATAAGGAAGAGACTTTGAAAAGCCAAAACACCGGTGGTTCCTTGAAAACCAGGTACAAAGGGAAACATGGACAACATGTACAATTGAAAACCATAAATGCTACCGGTGCTGAACAGAAAAGATCCGGCTCATCAGAGATATCATCTCTTAGGGAGTCTGTCACTCCATCTCACAAGAAGTCAAGGAGCAGCAAGGTTGAAGTACTTAAAGCTACCAAAGGGCTGAATACCAAACCAGAGAAACCACTGCCACCAATTGTAGGTAAAAAGGTGAATGGGGGCAACTCAGATGTGATCGTTCCACCAGAGTCATTAAGCACATCCACGCTTCCTGTCAAGTCTCTTTCAGTGCTGGACTTCCAACATGCTCCCCTGTTTCCCCACCAGCATGAGTACCTGCGGTGGGTGTTTAGTGCAGACTCTTTAGCAGGAGGGCCCTTTGAAAGCTTTTTACGAAGCAGGGGCTGTATCTCTGAGCTGTATTACTTGGGATTATGGCGTGTGATGGACACCTTCCTTCGCATTGCCCTCTCTTCTCAGGATGGAGAGGGCCATGTCCTGCGGCGGATCTTGGCTGAAAAGATTTTAGACACCTACCTGAGGGAAGGTAGCAAGTGGCATATCCCACTGAAAGAAAAAACTGCCAGACATCTCGAAGCACTGCTGCCTTCTGATGAGGTTGTACCTTGGTTGCTGGTAGCACAGGCTGAAATCTGTGAGGTAATGTTGCATATATATGTATCTTACAAATAATGTATGACCCAGATTGATGGATTTCAGACCTTAATAGGACTGTGACTGACATTTGATAAGATCAAGCACATTCATTGTGGCTATGGCCACAGGGAGTGACAGAGAACTGTGAGGAACAGGATGTAACCCCTAGATGGCGCTATCCCAGGGGCTACTACCCCTGCCTGATTTGCCACTAACAGGTTGAGGGGCCTGGATCCAATGGCGGGTGCCTCCACCCAGAGGTCAGGGTTTGCAATAGTTAAACTAACTTGGTCACAGCCCTCTGGGACACTGCAACCCCCCTTTCTTCCCACTAGTGGCCCACACAATATATCAAATTACCTTCACAGTATACACTTACCCCCAGGACTGGTTCCGGCACTGGGACCTCCTGTGAAATAAGATACAGTGCAACAATCACAGTACAGTACTTTAACATAGACAAATACCTCAGGCAGTATAACTTTGCTGAAACAAGCAGCTCTGATTTATTTAGGGGGATATAACAAGGACAGGGGGAAATCAGGTTAATTAGCTTATCACTCTACTCATCTACCTATGGCTCTGTGCACAGGCCTATCCCTATCAGTTACTGTCCCTGGGTACCCAAGCCCTAGTGGCTAGTCCAAACCATGGCAGCTGGTAGGGCCCTTTCACACAGAAAAGAAAAATTAGTTTAAACAGTCAGCAGTACAGTGATTCCATTTGGATTTAATGTGGCAATTCAAAGGAGCGACCCTGAATTAGTATCACAACCTCCAAACAAGATAGGGTCCTTCAACGTCAGCAGGGCTACTCTTGAGCTCCACGAGACTCCTCACACATTTATATGGTAAACAGTCACAGGCAAAGTCCTTTAATGGCAGCAGGATTCACTTGAGCTGCACAAGCCTCCTCCACACATTATATGGTAAAAAAAAAGTACTATACCAGGCAGGCTGCTTCTCTATCGATCGCAATTACTGCACAATACCCGGAGAAGACACAGCAGATTCAGTTCCTGACAGATCGAGTGCAATTCAGCAATTTCTCCAGTCTTCTACAGGGTGAGCCTGGTTCTACTCTTCAGATATCCTTTGATTCTCTTCACAGGGCCGATTCAGTCCTAACAAGCAGTTACACAAGCTGCAGACCGGAACTCCGGACCTTACACATGTTTCCCAACTAAAACTGTGCACTGAAGGAGCACAGGGTTCCTTTCCCCTTCACTGCCAGAGCTAAAACTGAAACTCCAACAGACAAAACCGGGCACTTCCTTTGAGTTCCTCCCAGTTCTTGACTGGATTGACTGTCACTCACAATAGACTGCTCCTGTTGGTCCAAAAAGGTGCCGAAGTCTAAACTACATCTCCCAGAGTCACTGCCCATACAGTCCTCTTGTGGCTGGCTCAGATTATGAGTCCAAGTTCTGATTCGTCCAAGGCACCATTTTAGAGCTAGCTTACCCCACACTGATTGGTCCAGTTCAGCAGTTCAAAACCAGAATGGGAACTAGGCAGACACAGTGCTGACTGCAAAGAAAGCAGGTTAGACAAACTGTAATTTCATTATTACTCTAAATGATTTCTGCAAACAGTTACATCTTTCAAATAGGTTCCTTTGCACTCCTAGTGACTACAAAAATGGAGTGAATTGGCAGCAGCTCGAGTGGTACTCAAACAGAGAGCACACAGTCCCCCATACAAACTAATTATGTCTGCAAGCAGACAGCTCTTAAAGAGACAGTACCAGAGGCTCTAAAACACTCACTGATAAATGGCTTAAATGCCAAACACCATTCAGGCTTGGAGCATTCAAGCAAGCTCCTGGAAGTCTTTTGGGAACCCCCATTTGCAGAGGGTTACACCCTTCCTGGCCTGGGAAAGCTTGACGTCCGCGTCAAGCAAGTACCCCCATAAGTTTCAACTGCAACCATATACATTTGCATTAGGCTCACACATGTAATCGTCAGTCAGTATATCATTTTACCAAGAACACATTTCTGAAACATTGCAGTATGTCACTCTTTACATAGTATTACACACACATTGTACCATAACTCAAGTTATTACCTCTTGTACATGAAACCTGAAGAGAGGGGGCCCTTCCCTATCAGTTACCTTGGGGCTGGACGGGGCAAGGGCACCATACTTAGAGGGCAACACAAGTAACTTGGAGTTAGCACTGACGCTCAGTTTGGGCAATGAGCTCGGGGACACATACACTCCTTTATGGACAACATTGAGAGGCAAGTCCACAGGCCTCCCAAGTGAATCATAACTGAGGTGCACCACAGGCTTTACAGCTCGACCAGTCTTTCTAGGGGAACTGTTCAGTCTCTGCACTCTGAGCCTCATTTTCAGCATTGTCCTCACTTGTCAGGAGTCTCATGGGGTAGAGAGGCTAGAACTTTGGGCATTTAGCTCCAGAAGTTACAGTTTCTGAGTCCACAACATTCGGCTCGCATGGAGAGCTTTCTGGACACTGGCAGTGGACTGTCAGGGCACTCAAAATACTCTTCTTGTTCTGGTGTATCACCAGTCTGCCCCAATCCATCATTTTCCTCCCCTGAAAGCTCAAACAGTTCAACCATGCACAATGATTCCATTTCATCTGATCTGATGCTTTGCACTTCACTTTCTGGGAGCATTGGCTCCAGGGATGAAGCTGGGGGCTTAGACAGTCCAGAAGGCCCAGCTTCATCTCCAGTATTGACTAGGGATTGCCCGAAACAATTGACTCAGTTCATAAGAAGGATAGTATTCAAAGTCACTCTCACTTTCTTCCGATATGGACTGACAGTCATGCTCAACTGGGACTTGTGGAGGGACACTTTAACTTTGCTTCTGTAGGTGCAGACTTTCTTGATCTTTTCTTAGCAGCAGCTCTAGTCACTGGTCCAGAGGGGGCATCTTCTGGGGGCTCAGACTCAATCAAGATTTGTCCAATGGGCAGTAAATGATTTCTATGCATTGTTTTTACATCTTTTGAATTATTCTCAGGCCTTACTTTGTACACTGGCAGATCATCTAGTTTGCCCACTATAATGTGAGGGAGATGGTGCCATCTGTCAGCAATCTTGTGTTTGCCATGCAGTCCCAGATTTCTTAGCAATACCCGATCTCCCTCCTGGAGTTCCTGTGCTTTCACCTTTTTATCATACCTTTCTTTGTTGGCCAGATTTCTTTTGGCAGCCATGGTTTGAGCCAGTTGGTACGCATGAGTTAGCTGGGCCTTTAACTTTTGCACGTACTGTAAACAGTTGTCAGCTTGAACCCCATCAGGAGAGACCCCAAAACACACATCTACCGGTAGTCGAGCTTCTCTTCCAAACATCAGGCGGTAGGGGGAGAACCCAGTGGCATCACTTTTGGCGCAATTATAAGCATGTACCAGGGTGCTAATTTGTTGGCTCCATCTAGGCTTGTCCTTTGGGTGCAGGGTGCCTAGCATATCTAGCAAAGTGCGGTTGAAACATTCAGGCTGAGGGTCCCCCTGGGGGTGGTAAGGAGTGGTTCTGGACTTTCGCACTCCCCACAGAGAAAGCATCTCTTTGATCAGACGACTCTCAAAGTCTCTCCCTTGATCAGAATGGATTCTTTGTGGAGCCCCATAGTGAACAAAAAAGTTTTCAACAAGTACTTTGGCCACAGTGGATGCTTTCTGGTCTTTGGTGGGGAAAGCTTGGGCATATCTCATGAAATGGTCAGTGACCACCAGCACATTACTGATATTTCTTTGATCTGACTCCAAACTCAGAAAATCAATACAGACCAGCTCCATGGGTGCACTGGTGGTGATGTTAACAAGGGGGGCAGCCCTCTGGGGCAAAGCTTTCCTCTGTAAGCAGCGACTACAAGTTCGAATGTGTTGCTCCACATCAGCCCCATCTTAGGCCAATAGAATCTGGATCTCACCAAGTCAAGTGTTCTGTCTATACCAAGGTGCCCCATGTGGTTGTGCAAGGACCTCAGTACTGAGTCTCGAAAGGCAGTGGGCAGCACTAGTTGTTGTTTGTCTACTTGTCCCCCTCTGTCTACTGTTTCTCTGTATAACAGTCTATTGATCATTTTCAACTTAGGACCTTCTTTGTATAACAGTGCAGTTCTCAAATCAGTGGAGCGTAATTTGGACACATCTTTTCCTGCATAGAGGGCTTCTAAAGCTGCTTTGATCATGGGATTGCAGGATTGAGCCGCTTGAATACTGTCATTGTCCAGCTGAGGCAGTGCACCAATGTCTATTGCAGAAAAGTGGCAATAAGCAGCAGGTATGCCATTCTCAGAGGTCCCAAGCAATCCACCATGCAGTCCACTGCGTCCGTGGACATTTGTTCCTCCCTGTCAAACTTCCGGCAGAGTGCCGAATGTCAGGTTCTGCCAATCGGACCCAATCATTCTGGGAACAGGCCTCCGGGAGAGAGCATCAGCATCTATGTGGTTCAGACCTGCTCGGTGTTCGAGAGCATAGTCATATATAGATAATGCAGAAAGCCACCTATGGCCAGTGGCATCCAACTAAGCTGAGGTCTGCACATAGGTCAAAGGATTATTGTCAGTTTTTACTAGTATTTTAGCCCATACAAGTACTCATGGAATTGGTCAACAATAGCCCACTTCAAAGCTAGGAACTCTAACTTATGTACAGGATAGTTCTTTTCGGATGGGGTCAGGCTTCTACTGGCAAAGGCCACTGGTCTCAGGCCATTCTTGTGCTCTTGGTACAACACAGCCCCAACCCTTGCAAGCTAGCATCAGTGTGCAGGGCCGTGAGGTTTTCTTGGATCGGCATAGCCAGCACTGGAGCATGGGTAAGTTGATATATGATCTCATGAAAAGCAGTCTCACAATCAGGAGTCCAGTGGGCCCCAAATACTTCACTCGGATGAAAATACACTCTTTCAGTCTTGAGGACGCTGACTTTTGGTATTTTTGTGGGTTGGGGATACCCTTGAGTAAGGTTAAGTAAAGGGCGGATCACTCTTGAATAGTCCTTGATGAGCGCCCGATAATAACCACAGAATCCCAGAAATCTTTGCAGTTCTTTTAGATTTTTGGGCTGTGGCCAGGTGGTCAAGGCCTCAACTTTACTTGGGTCGGTCTCTATTCCTCGGTGGATACTATGTGTCCACATAGTTTACTGATGTTTGAAAGAATTGACACTTATCAATGGACAGTTTAAGGCCAAAGTCCTCCAGTCGGTCCAATACCTTAAATAATCTGCTCTCATGTTCCTCCAGTGAGCTGCCAAACACAATAACATCATCTAGGTATACCAGGCACTCTAGTAAGTTCATGTCCCCCACTGCACGCTCCATCAATCGTTGAAAAGTGGCTGGGGCACCTGAAATCCCTTGAGGCATCCTCATGAATTCATATAAGCCAAGCGGACAGATAAAGGCTGTCTTCTCATGGTCCTCTGGGGCCATCGGGATCTGGTAGTACCCACTGGGGAGATCCAGCACACAGAACCACTTGCTCCCGTTTAGGCAGTCCAAAGCATCCTGAATGCGGGGCATTGTGTACTGATCAGGGATAGTCCGCGGTTTAAGTGCGATAATCCACACATCCTTATTGTCCCATTCTTTTCCTCACTACCACAATGGGGAAGCATAAGGGCTTCTGGATTCTTGTATTACACAGCAGCTAACATCTCTTGCAGATGCCGTCTCACATCATCTATGTCAGCAGGTGCCAGGCGTCGAGACCTCTCACGAAATGGTCTTCGTCATGCAGCCGGATATTGTGCTCAGCTCCTTGCACGCATCCTACATCCCATTCCTTTAAAGAAAACACCTGGTCTCTCTGGAAAGCTTCTCACTGATCCTCACTTTCCATTCAGCTGGCAGCGGGAGTTGCGAAATCAAACAAGTCAGGCGTTACTCTGTCATTCTTCCTTGAACTCTTGCTGCTGGGTAGCACTGCAGTGTCTGCACAATGCACATTAGCCAGGATGCAACCTCTATTTACTCGAATGTCTCTTTCAGACACATTATGAACTTGGACCATTACCCTTCTGGCATAAGCATGGGCTCTAGCGGGCAAAATACTAGGCTTGACAGCAGTCCCTCTGGCAATTTTCCATCGCCTGGTGCATCCAACATTAATATTTTATTCTTAACATCCTTTCTGATACAGACCTCTCCCTGTAAGGTACACTGGGAATTTGGCGCCAGGATCAGAGACTCAGGATCCTTCTTCCATACAATTCCGACCGGTTCCTCTGGTTCTATTTTTTCAGTATCTCTCTGTGCCTCATAGGCCTTCTTAATTAAAGCCGGAACTCTTAAAGCTCTACTAGTCTTTGACCCTGTTTTCATAACACAACTGTGCCAGCCTTCGAACATATGAGCATTTGTTCCAATCAACAAAGGGACACCATCATACAGTCCAGTGGGGGGACACGCTAAGGCTAGGGTCTCTACTTGTTCAGCCACTCCAGCCACGGAGGTGGGAAAGACAGCCAAATTCAGATATACCGGAATAGGGTAGGCCTTCTCCATTAACCCCCATACATGCAGTCCTTCTAATGGTTGTAGAGGTACGTCTGACAAATGCTTCTGATACCAATCCCGGAACATAATTGTCACTTGGGAGCCACTGTCTAATACAGCTCTTGTAGACACTCCATTCACCTTTACAGTGGTCTCCATGGAGGGACCCACTATTCTGGACCAGTCTGGAGGCGATAGTGGGGGCCTGGGCAACTGACCTTGCCACAAAAGGACGTGAGTTAGCATTTTTGGTGCCCTCACTGGGATCATTTCGTGCACCTCTTAACCACTGATTTGTTCTCCGAAGCTCTCCTTGTAGCCTATATGCAACTTTGTCAGTGTCTTTTGGGGACCGGCATTCCCTTTTCATGTGCCCATCCTTCCCACAATTATAGCAAAACATACTTTCTGGAGTTTGAGCTGGCCGAGGCGCCACACTGGGAGCCAGGGCGGGGGTATTACTAACTGGAAACCTTGGTGCCATCTCTGTCTGCGGCGTGATAAGCATTTGGAGACATCTCGTCAGTTTCTCCACTTCCATGGTCAAGGAATCGAGTTCGGAGCTGTTATCAGCAGGAGATACATGGGTGGGTACCCTCACCCCCATAGCAGATGCAGTCGGATATAGGTCAAGGCCCGTACTTGCAGGTGTGGCCTTCATAAAGGGACTGTTTTTGAATTCCCGGATTTCTCTCAACAGTTCGCCCCATTGTGGCATATCTTTTTCCTTGTCAGAGCACTCATTGACTGCCAACCTCTGCCCTGAACTTCCTTGATGGGTCACCCTCAGTCACTTTCAGGTCAGTAGCATGCAGCTATTAGGTGCAGGTCCCTCTCGAGGTCGCCTTTTCTCAACTCCTCGAATTTCTCTCATTAACTCATCATAGGAGGTGGGGATTCCAGTCGATTTGCCAGGAGTAACTGAAGCAACAGCAGTTCTGAGAAGGGGGCAGACTTAAGGATCCTGTCCAGTCTGGTTCGGTTGCAGTTCAATCGCTGGCAAACTGCCCTTTCTGAGGCATTCTTGCAACAATTTTTCCAGCCGAGATACATACACAGACAACAACTCCCTTGGTACTGTTGTGCATTACTCTCCACCATAGGTCCTCATCAGAATCTGGGCTCCCATACACATTCTCAAGGCCTCAAGATAGGCCTGTGCAGTCGCTTCAGGGTTACTGGCCGTTTAGCATGGATGGTAGCCAGGGCAGGACCTCGGGCTCTCACTAACCCTCTTTAAGCTTTCGGCTTCCGAGCATTGCCATTCTAGCACTTGGGGGCAACATAGTCTATCCAGGTCTCCCAGTCATCCTCCCTTGGGGGTGGGAGGGTGCCAGAGAAGATCCTCAACCTTCGGTAAGAGTCGTGACTAATGGCAGGTGCAGAAATAGGAGTCTGCATTGGTTCAGCCACCATTACGGGCACTGGAGGCGGGACAGGGTGTTGGGGGAGGAACACCCCCAGGTGGCAAGAATAGTTTCTTCAAGTCCTCCACAGTTTTCCCTTCCCCCAGCAACCATTTAGCAAATTTCTCCTCAAAAGTTTCAGACAGTGGTGGGGGCTCATTCCCCGGGTCTTTATTGTCCTTAGTTATCACTCTCCAGGCAGTGAGGGCTCCCTCTGGGGTAATGGTCTGTGGCACTTTGGAGCTATCTATGGGATCCTTAAACTCTACTAGGGCCAGGAAAGTGTGGGTGAGCAGATTAGCATGCCGACCCACCACCACAGGGTTTTGTAAACCTTCCACCTTGGAAAGTACTCCCTGTACAGTGTCCGTATTGATACTCAGGGGAATGTCCAGGATAAGCATAGCATTTTGGGGGTCAATCTCCTCCCCAGTACACCACTCCACCAGCCGGTGCACAGCCACTTCTGTCGGGGTACCCATTTTTTTTTTAACAGTGGTTCGTAAATATGGCCACTAGAGGACACACAATCCCAGCGGTGAGCCTCCAAGATGTAACCCCTAGATGGCGCTATCCCAAGGGCTACTACCCCTGCCTGATTTGCCACTAACAGGTTGAGGGGCCTGGATCCAATGGCGGGTGCCTCCACCCAGAGGTCAGGGTTTGCAATAGTTAAACTAACTTGGTCACAGCCCTCTGGGACACTGCAACCCCCCTTTCTTCCCACTAGTGGCCCACACAATATATCAAATTACCTTCACAGTATACACTTACCCCCAGGACTGGTTCCGGCACTGGGACCTCCTGTGAAATAAGATACAGTGCAACAATCACAGTACAGTACTTTAACATGACAAATACCTCAGGCAGTATAACTTTGCTGAAACAAGCAGCTCTGATTTATTTAGGGGATATAACAAGGACAGGGAAATCAGGTTAATTAGCTTATCACTCTACTCATCTACCTATGGCTCTGTGCACAGCCTATCCCTATCAGTTACTGTCCCTGGGTACCCCAAGCCCTAGTGGCTGGTCCAAACCATGGCAGCTGGTGGGGCCCTTTCACACAGAGAAAAGAAAAATTAGTTTAAACAGTCAGCAGTACAGTGATTCCATTTGGATTTAATGTGGCAATTCAACAGGGAGCGACCCTGAATTAGTACTCACGACCTCCAAACAAGATAGGGTCCTTCAACGTCAGCAGGGCTACTCTTGAGCTCCACGAGACTCCTCACACATTTATATGGTAAACAGTCACAGGCAAAAGTCCTTTAATGGCAGCAGGATTCACTTGAGCTGCACAAGCCTCCTCACACATTTATATGGTAAAAAAGAAGTACTATACCAGGCAGGCTGCTTCTCTATCGATCGCAATTACTGCACAATACCGGGAGAAGACGGCAATTCCAGTTCTAAACAGATGGAGTACAATTCAGCAATTTCTCCAGTCTTCTACAGGGTGAGCCTGGTTTCTACTCTTCAGATATCCTTTGATTCTCTTCACAGGACTGGATTCAGTCCTAAAAGCAGTTACACAAGCTGCAGACCGGAACTCGGACCTTACACATGTTCCCGACTAAAACTGTGCACTGAAGACACAGGGTTCCTTTTCCTTCACCACCAGGCTAAACTGAAACTCCAACAGACAAAACCGGGCACTTCCTTTGAGTTCCTCCCAGTTCTTGACTGGATTGGTTGTCACTCACAATAGACTGCTCCTGTTGGTCCAAAAGGCGCCAAGTCTAAACTACATCTCCCAGAGTCACTGCCCATACAACTCTTGTGGCTGGCTCAGATTATGAGTCCAAGTTCTGATTCGTCCAAGGCACCATTTTAGAGCTAGCTTACCCCACACTGATTGGTCCAGTTCAGCAGTTCAAAACCAGAATGGGGAACTATGCAGACACAGTGCTGACTGCAAAGAAAGCAGGTTAGACAAACTGTAATTTCATTATTACTCTAAATGATTTCTGGCAAACAGTTACATCTTTCAGATAGGTTCCCTTTGCACTCCTAGTGACTACAAAAATGGAGTGAATTGGCAGCAGCTCAAGTGGTACTCAAACAGAGAAGCACACAGTCCCCCCATACAAACTAATTATGTCTGCAAGCAGACAGCTCTTAAAGAGACAGTACCAGAGGCTCTAAAAACACTCACTGATAAATGGCTTAAATGCCAAACACCATTCAGGCTTGGAGCATTCAAGCAAGCTCCTGGAAGTCTTTTGGGAACCCCCATTTGCAGGGGGGTTACAAGGATGCAAGAGAGGAATGCCCTGCAGCATTTCAGAAATGCTATCAGTCATGGCCCAATAGCCTGCAAGCTTGAATACAAAAAAAGAGAAGAATAGCATACACACAACTCCCAGAAATCACAGTTAAATGCACTGGTGCAAAACAAAATTAGTTGTTTTTCTGTTACCTATTATGTTTTTTGTCCTCCAGCAGCAACCCCCTCATCCCCCCGTCTCCACACGTGACCCAGGATCACCTGCTGTCAGTGCCCCCTGGATTCTATGGGGCATCCCCACTTACCCACAGCAGATCTGTGTCTCTAGTGCAGCAGGGACCCAGGTCCACCACACGGAGAGGCACGGGGGTGTCAAATCAGGCTAAATCACTCAAATTTTTTAAGGCTCTCAAAGCCTCTTACTCCATAGCCTGCTACAATAAATTTTTCCTCAGTCCCACTGCAGGTCTCAAACGCTGTACCCTTGTCTCTAGGGTCAGCAACTATACCAGTAACCCAACAAATCCAGCTAAATTAATCACAGTTTTTAAGGCTGTCACAGCCTCTGACCCCATAGTCTGCTACAATAAATTTCCTTCAGTCCCACTACAGGCCTCAAACACTTAGCCTCTGCCACCAGTGTCAGCAGCTCTACCTCCTTAGGATTTGAACCTAGTGCCTCCTGCACCAAAGTCCGTCACCCTACTGCTGCACTACTGAAACCACCACAATGATGGGTGTCAGTCTGCTCCCCTTAAACCAGAACTGGTATAGCAGCACCCACTGCCCAGCCTCCTATTCCCCAGCAGACTATCCTATCTTCTACCAATTACGCTTATCATACTCCTTGCCGCGTTAGATAGCCATCCCCCCACCCACACACCCACTTCACCCCTTACCTTCTCTACCTATTACCACTGTCCACCCACCCTGTCAATGCCTGACAAACATCCACTCCCTGCTTAACCTGCCACCTACTCACGCACCCCAACCCCCCTACCGACTCATCTGCCTTACTTTTCCTGCCCTCTTCAACTTACCTATTCCCTGTGCTACTCTCTCTAAACATGTGCCTCACCTGCACCCAGCTATCAAACGGTGGTCCCTCGCTCTCCTCAGGGTCCTAGCCCTACTACTTCTCATATCCGGAAATATTCACCCCAACCCAGGCCCCGCTGTCAATAGTTAACAGAAACTACACCAAGGGCTGTGCATAGCATTCACTAAAAATACCACCAACAGTTTAATCTGGTTCAAGGTCAGTTGGCATTCATCTGTATCCCCTGCACCTGGGTTGTGCCTGAAAATAGGCAGGATTTGTCTAGTGCACTTACCCAGTCAACAAAAACTAAATAAATAGCTGCCATGAATATCTGCAGCCTTCCCCAAAAAGCAGCATCTCTCCAAAGCTGGCTAGCGCAACCCCAGCTGGATGTCCTTGCACTTACTGAAACATGACTCTCAAAAAAAAAAAACAGATTCATTCGTCAGCTTCCCAGGCTTCACTCTATAAGAGCTGATAGAGTGGAAAAACGGGGTGGGGGATGTGCCTTCTATGTTCAAGACTCTCTACTGAACCAAGCTCTCCCGATCCCGTCTGTAGATCACGGTGCCCAAGCCTTATCCATAAAACTTACCTTGGACCCCGCTAGGGCTCCCCTAACCATCACAGCGGCGTATGTTCCCCCACACAACCAAGCTATGGCCATACATTCCCTCACAAACTATATTTCCAACCTCCCTCCAAAAACGGATTACATCCTGGTTGGTGATCTAAATGTAAACTGGTTTGCAAATTCGGTAGCTGCTATCAAGGATCATACCCAGCTGGTCCACCTACCCACCAGGGTAAACACCACAAATGGCTCCCGAACCCTACTAGACATACTATTAATTAACCAACCACACAGCGTCTCTGACCTAGTGGTCCTCCCAGACTCTCTGAGTGACCACTCCCCTATCCTCTGCTCCTGGTCATGTCACCTGCCCAAACCCCAACCTAGTGTATCCTCTCACAGGCGCTTACGACCAGGTGGCCTTCACAAAATCAAACACTATGGTACAGTGGGACTTGGCCCCTATAACCCAGGCCTCTAACATTTACCTGGCCGTTGATTACTTCACATGCTCCTTCAACAAAGCATGTGACATTTTTGCACCCCCCTGACTAAAATGAAAACTGCAAAATATAATGTCCCTTGGATCACGCCCTCATTATGGCAGCAACTAAAACAAAGGGATGACCTCTGGCACTGAGCCATTGAATCTGGCTCCCAAACAGACAGACTAGCCTACAGAGCAGAGCGCAATAGGTGCACCTGGGCCATACGTAAGGCCAAGGCTGAATACTATAAAGACACCCTGGTTTCTTCTTGGGGGAGTGCACAAAAGTTTTGGGACAACATTAAAGAACTTAATGGCAAGTCCCACCTCCCCCCTCACCCTCCCAGCTCTGCATCAACAATGCCACCTCAACCGACCCGCAGGCTATCGCTAACTGCCTCAACTTAACCTTTTCCGATCTTAGTGCAGTCCTCCTGCACAACTTTTTTGACCCTATCCCAGCCTCCTCTGAACCAAACCTCCAGCACCCCCCTTTCTACCTTAGGGTCATTACAAAGCAGGAAGCCAAATCCTACCTCTCCAAAGCTCTCAGTGGCTCCAACTATTGCAAAGACTCCTTTGACATGAAAATCCTCTACTGGGTTCTACACACTGTTCTTTCCCCCCTGACTGACCTCCTTAACCACTCCCTATGCTTGGGGCAGTTCCTAACAGCGTGGAAAACTGCTACAATTACCCCAATACTAAAAAGTGGAGACAATACCAACCCCAACAACTATCGGCCCATATCTATCCTTTCCCCACTCTCAAAAGCCCTTGAAAAAATCATTTTGGACCAACTCACTGAGTATCTGAGAGCCCACAATTTATTATGTAGTGAACAACATGGCTTCAGATCAGGCCATAGCACAACCACTGCCCTCATCGAATTCTCCAATTTCATTCACTCTGCCCTTGACCGTAAACATCTGGCCGGAGCCATCTTCATGGACCTCTCTAAGGCCTTTGATATGGTCTCCCACCCCTTCCTCCTGGACACACTCCACCACACTGGTCTATCACACAGGCCACTCTCTTGGTTCAATAGCTACCTTACTTCCAGATCCCAATGTGTTAAGATAAGTGATACCCTATCTTCCACTCTGCCTGTCTACTTGGGGGTTCCCCAGGGATCCATATTGGGCCCCCTACTCTTCAGTATCTACTTAAATGCAATTCTGCTCTGGTAACTTACTGCTCTATGCTGATGATAAAGTTCTCTACACCACGCACCCTTGTCCTGACAATCTACAGTCCTCTCTCCAAGACTTGTTCAATCAGATTGAAAATTGGTTCACCAGCCGCAGACTTGTGGTCAACATCAAAAAAACAAAAGTCATGCTATTTGCCCACCGACAGAACAAGGTCAAAGACACTGAACTAAAAATCTTCTCCCATGCTCACATCCCCCTGGAACAAGTACTCTCTTATAAATACCTTGGCCTTACCTTTGACACCTCCCTATCCTTCCATGCCCACATTAACATCCTGACCTCAGCCATTAATAGCCGTGTCAGCCTCCTATACCGGCACAAAGACTGCCTGAGACCAGAGGCTCTCAATCTGGCTGTCACCTCTTCTATCCTCTCTCTCTCATTGACTATGGGTTCTCCATCTACTCTGCCACGGACAACACCACTCTAAACAAAATTCACATAGCCATTAATAAAGTGTGCCGACTCCTCCTAGGCGCAGATAAATGCTCCCATACTTGCACCCTCTGCACTCTAACGAACATTTTCACCCTGGAGGAAAGACTACAATATCAATCCTGTCTCCTCACCAAAAATATCCACCTAGGGTTAACTCCACTGGGGGTCTCAGCATCACTACTCTCATGTTCCCGCACTATGTCCACTCGTTCTGCTAACAAACATCTATAGACCGTGCCCAGGATCAGAATCTCCCTAGCTCAGAGATCATTCCTCTATAGAGCTCCCGCCTGGTACAATGAGCTCCTCCCAGCCATAACCTCCATTCACAAGCTAGGACTCTTCAAGACCATCCTAAAAAAACACATTCTCTCCTTGCGCCAATGCCAGTGCAACTGCTAATCCTCCTAAATGACCTGCACGGAGCTGCACTAGGCCGCTCCACATTGACATTGGTACCAATTGTGTAGGACTAACTGTATAGGACATCTTTGTTGCTGATCTCTATCTCTGCTATATGACAATGTCCTAGAGGCTGCACCCACACTGTAACTATATTTCATGTACTAATACCAATACCCTAGCTACTAAATGTATAGGTGAACAGTCACCCAGGCTATTACTTTGCCTAAACTGTGTTGTCTCACTAATGCGTTGATCACTGTCCCTACTATACGACAATGCCCCAGAGGCTGCACTTGCTGTATAATTGTACCACTGTAATAATATCAATACCCTAGCTACTACATATATAGATTTTCAGCCACCTTGGCTATTGTATGTAAATACTTGAAATGTGATGTCCCACTAATGTACTACCTCTGAATGTTTAACTATGCTTACGCGGAGCTTTTGTAAATGAGTCTATGACTCAAAGGGTTGTAATTCCTATGACTGACTGACTAAATAAATTTAGCACACTGGGGAGATATATTTTTATTTATTTTCTTTAGGGGTGTATCTGACTGGACACTGTGATGTGAACACGCCATGTGTCCAAAATGCCCCCTCCAGACCAGCGTAAGCTGGTGCTCCAGTATCTGTGCATCCCATGGTTACCCACAAGCCCCGGACTGGAGTCACTTGACCCCACCCTCCTTGGAACTGGAGAGCATGCCAAAGCCACTTGATCCACCACCACCATCACCCAGGCCAGCCCTTGAGTGACTCGAGTCCGCTCCCAAACCAGGATAATCCACATTGCAAGCGGTAATTTTTCCTCTGCACTGACACTGACAACACAATGAGGTTTGTTTACAGAAATTATCTAGGTAACATCCAAACTGCCAGCAGATTATGTTTGACTTTGGACTTCACCCCATGTAGAAGCACCAGTGTGATGCAAACTATCAACATTTCTTTCTTGATAGTTAGCTGGAGACCCTGTTTTAGAGAGAACAAAGCAGCTGTCCTATACCAAGTAAGGGGCCCAATACTCAAAAGTTAGCCCCAGGGCAAAATTAGAACTGCCCAGCGTGCAAAATTAGCCCGGACGCATTTGCACACTATATTCAGAGGAATAGCCCTGGGACTAAATCAGTTGAATATAGTGTGCAAATGAAGCCATGCAAACAGGGCTGAGAGTGCAGTGCAAACATAGCCCAGCAAACAAGAGAGCTCTGAAAATAACAAAGAAGAAGGTACTGAATATAGTAACCGGGCAGTGCAAACAGCAACAGCAGCACAGTGCACTGGAAAAATGTGTCCACTGGGGGCACATGCAAAGAAGTGCAGCCAAAAATGTGAACACCAGAATATACAGCAGTGTACAACACAAACAGCAGCAAATGAACCACCAAAGGCAATGCTAGCAAAAAACACATGAACCAATAAAGAAATATAAAGAACCAAATAAAATAACATGAAAGAGAAACCCCAAAATGTAGCAGCACTGTATGGATGTGAACTGTGGAAAAGGTGCAGAGATGGGACAGTGGTGAAGTGACCCACAGAAAGGACAGTTTATGCCTGTGTGGTCATATGGACCCAAGCAGTGCCCACTGTGCACAGGGGGAAGGGACAAGGATCCCCAACATGGAGTAAGGGACTGCACACAACAGGAAACACAGTGGGGGGACAAAGGGGGATGGACAGCAGCCATGGCCGCATGGATAAAGCCCACACAAGCCTGCAGACAAAGGGCACCCCCCCAGGCAGTACCATTGAGGTGCACCCAAGGAACAGGGAATAGACCATGTCCATGGGCAGACACAAGACAAATGTCACCTGCAGCAAACACATGACATGCAGGGTACACATGGAGAACAGAATGTGACAGCCACATGGAGGAGAAACACACCACATCCAAATCAACCCACTGCCATATGTGCAGCCACAGACAGTGCAGGGAAAGCTGTTGTGAGACCAGCACCACAGAATAGGCCAGGATGGCACCCACCGTGTTTAAACTAGATGGACAGTACATGCAACATACCACAGCAGTGATACTGACAACAGTTACCCAAGAAAAACACAGGACACAGGAATGCAACCATAAAAATATGTATTAATGAAACTGCACACAAAACATTAACAAAGTATATACAAGAGGCTGGCCTGGTGGCACTGAGGGCTGAGGCACTGGATGCCTTGCTTAGCTGTATGCCTGGTGACCCGTGTTCAGGAATGAGCATGGGCCACTGGGGGTCGGCAGGGGAGGAGAAGGATTGAGCATCCCATGGACTGCTCTCCTTCTCTGGGGAGTTGTGTGGGCAGCACTCGGCGATTGCTTACCCCCTAGCAGAGGCTGGGAGATGGCACGCCGATGCTGGAAGAAGTGGGTGGAGGAGTGTGGCAGATGTCTGGAGGGGCACGCACAGGAGCGTGCGCACTACCTCTGCTGGCATCATTGCGTGCCGTACCCTCCAAGGGGGGCAAAGAAAAACGGAAAAAGGAATTCTCTACGGATGATGATGGTCCTCCTCTGCGATGGCCGGGAGGGTGCCTCCCCAGAATACTAATCCGGTCTGGTGGGTTGAGAGGTCTCCCCACCCCCTGCCATGAAGGGTAAGTCATGGGGTTTAGGGTAGGGGGTCTAATGCCCAGTGCCTGAGAGAGAAAGGACATCAGATGGAACAGAGGACTCCCATGAAAAAAGGAGTAACAAAAACAAAAGTATATACAAGAGAAACAATTATCAAACTGGGGAGAGGAAACATCAAACAACACATTATTCAACTATGTAGAAGAGAAAGAAAAAGCAACCTGGGGGGACAGCAAACAAAACATTAGAAAACTAAGTACCATAGAAAGAAAACCCAAATGGGGGGGGGGGGCAGGAAAGGGTGAATAACAAGGGAAGAAAGGGATTAAGGGTTGGAAGCCTGGGTCTGGGTGTCTGTAGGGAGCCTCCATTCCAGAACGTCTGCCACACACCTGGTCTTGCTTATCAGGATGGCTGCTATTTGATAATGGTGTGCTGCTGGTGCACAAGCCTTCTCAGAAGGTTGTCATGTCACTCGGTTTCTTCTGGCCACCTAGCCCACAGTGGGCTCCAATGTGAACCTATGTGTGGAATGATACCAATGTAAGGCTGGTGTACTAACAATGTGGAGCAATTCAGACCCCAGGCTATGGCCCCAGGGAAGGACAGTATGTCCCAACTACCATGCCCATGTACCCAAAAATGTAAACAGTGCACATGCCATCTGACCTGTGCCTGTACGTGGCAGCATGAAACCCACGCTACACATGCCCATCCCATGCAGCCAGGAAGGCCTGGAAGGCCATTACTACCACCACCACAGATGAGACAAAGCCCCAAGCATGACCAAGGTAGACCATGTCACAGTGCAGCTACACAGCCCACCTGTGGTTAACAATAGACTGCCCCAGAGCAACAACAAAACACTGTTGCAATGGAATGGGTAGGATATGCTGCCCAATGGAATAGAAGATAGAGTCAGGTGACCTTGCAACATCACAACCTGAAACCATGCAACCAATTGTCACACACCAACAGACTGTGGCCCGTAGTGGCATTCCACAGGGCCACGCAGCGACAGTGTGCAGGTGTCCCCACATCCCCTGTCACAGCCAAAATCCCCAACCACGACACAAGTGTGAGATGTGGACATGGGACAGCCACATTACCTCAGGGCCATGTCACTAAACTGAGCCAGATATCAGCAGCAGCACCCCCCCCCCCAACAGTGGGTCAGTGGCCACAGTGTGCAGCACAGTCCCGAGAGGGTGGCACACCTCAACAGTACAGTGCAATGTGAGTGGTCTGCACGTATGATGCAGATGGTGCACACATGGCCACTCCACTGTGTGAATGCAATGTCCACATGGACCACAGCCAGGCCAGAGGCATACCATGTGGTGTATGCATGCTGTGGGCAGATATGCAACCACAGGAACCTAACAATACATCCACCCAGCTGCCCATAGGCGTGGGCGTGACACACTGGATGGCCAACGTACACTGTACAATGTGCAAACATGGCTATGGCACATGTATATGTGTATCCTGTAGCACAGTATACCACTTGAGCAGTGCACATGCAATGGTATGGTATGACTGTGGAATGGTAGCAGATACAGCATGCACAGCACACATGGGGAACAGGTTTATAGCCAGACATGGCCAATATGCACACATTCTACAACTGCTGCCCCCCTCCTTTAGTGGCATTGTACACAGCCCCCCCCAAAATGCTGGCCCAATCACAAAGATACAACACAGTGTTCAGATGACTCATCTACACCCTACAGAGGATGTAGACATATCAATCTCCCCTTGAGAAGCCTACAGTAACCCTATTACACACCATAGAATGAGTATTGTCACAAATGAGGGATATGATTGGGGCATACACACAGCAATGTGTACACAAATGTATACAGTGAGCATGCCTGCCTACACCCTTGATGGAGAACACAGTTGCAGAACACTGCACCATGCACAGCTCAATGTTGGCGACTGACACATCCACAGTGTACCATCCATAAGCCCCCACATGCAGTTCAATGCGCAGGGTGCAAGGTGGCTGTCAAGCCCATGCCACCACGTGACAGTCATAGATGTGACACAAGTCCACTGAATGGCCAGCATGCCACACTCAGGGTGCAGAAGCAGCCCAGCAGGACAACAGAACCAAGGGGGTTGTTTACCCATGTAGCCTAGTGCAAATTGCACAGCATGACCACTGCATGGCACGTGCATGCAGGACACAATGTGCCTCAGCACTGCTGGGCTGTGGTGAGCCATGTGCTGCCACAACAGAGGCCCACACGCTGTGCAGGCAGGCTAGGCAGTGTCCAGGCGCACTGTACCACAGGCAGCATAATGTGTGTGTGATGCCCTCCCCAGCAGCACATCACCATGGGCAGACCATGGCCATGTGCCACTGGGACTGGTGACATTATACAGGGCATGTGCACAGTTGTTGGCGACACAGTACTGCATAGGGTACCAAACCTGCACCACCCAGCAAGGTATGTTACACAGGTAGACAACAGATCAACATAATCACGTGCCACACCCCGCTGCCCATCACCACTGGTAACATCCTGCTAGCTGGTTCCTTAGATCCTCTGGCTGTGCTCCCAGTCTGTATCCCTGGCACTGCGGTCTGCAGAGTGAAGGAACTGGACCAGGGTCAGTACCACCATGAACAGCATTATATCCCCCCCAACCTGTGCCAGGTACACAATGCACAATTCTCAGGCAGTCCTCCCCATAATGTAGCTGCCGCATAGTACACATGTACACTATAGGTGTAATGTACATGTATCACACAGCCAGTGCCTGACAAACCCATGGACTGTCACGTGGGTCTAGCAATGCATGTCACATGTACTCTCACAGACACAGGCACTGTCGGCCCACACATGGGCATCACTGTACCCATAGCGCTGCACACAGTCAGCTGCCTGGGACATACCCAGCAGCAGTGTTCAGGCATACGCGCAGTGGTCCCCAGACACAAATGTACCCACATGTGTAGGGTGTACATGAATTCCCACACCCACTGACATGCAAAAGTCACGGCACTAAGTACGGTGTCCACTTACCTGGTGCAGACACAGTGCCATCTGGCACCATGCACTTGAAGCACTCCAGTCTGGTCCTCTCCCAGTGCTGCAGGTTGGTGTACCTGTACCAACACTGCTGCCCAATGTGGTCCACTCCTGTGCAGTGGGACAGGTGGCGCGCAATTGAGGTCCACACCTGGCACATTGGCCTGTCTCCCTCACACACCTCCCCAAACAGCTGCCAACTCCCTGGCCATCTCCAACTGCACTAAATTAGTCACCTCAGCTTCCAACCACCTCTGGTCCCTCTGCACTATGGCTCTCATGCACCTACTGTGCACCATTTCCAGATATTCCACTGCTTTTGTCACCACCCTCACAAAGATGCTCATTGAAGCTGTGTAGGCCACAAAATGAAGTGCATGTATGTTAGCACTGTGCTATCTTTGTATGGTGTGGTGCAAAATGCCATAGCACCGTGCTAGGCCAGAATGCCACCAGTGAGCATGCACAACCCTTGCGTGACTGCCACCATGATTACGTCATCGTGCATGTGCCCTAGGAGTGGCACTAAATGAATTAGCCTGCTGCTAAACAAATAGCGCTGCGCCACAGCGCAAAACGTTTGCCCAGCATAATATTCAAAGATGGTATGCAAATCAGCCTACTTAGGCAATCGGAGTGCAATCCATCACATTAGCATCTCATTTCAGCCTCATTTGCCTGCATTTCCATGTACAGATTGCCCAGCCGGGCTATTTAAGGTGTGCCTCAGCCCCACCTACTGAGCTTCCTGGAACTGCAGGCAGCAGAAAGATGATGTTGCTGACAACACTAGGCCTCAAAATGTCCCAGAACATGACTTCTGCAGGTACAGGTAGGTGTCCATAGAACATTACAAAGGGTGCAGGCAGTGCACATTAGTGTACATTTTTGTTGAGTGCCTGTCCCAAGCCATGCTGTTTTGTCAACATCATCAGTCTGATCTGTACCATGTAAGGTAATGTAGGCTACTGAGTAGTGTCTCTGTTTAGTTCCTCATGTGTAAGAGACAGATATGTGTATAAACTCTTTAAAGATTAGAAGAGTCATCTGGCACCTGTCCGATTACTTTGTTAAGGGGGTGGGGCAGCAACTGGAGAGGATGTGTACACGTAGTAATGGGGGTGCAGCAGCTGGTGGATGTGTGTACAACACGGATGTCACTGGCTACACCCCTGGACATTACTATGCTATATTGTTCTGCAACAATGTGTGCATTCTGCTACACTGTCATTGGGCCACAGTTCATTTTAGGTGTCATCACTAGGTTGTCTTGTAACCGTTACTGCAGATTATTTCAATTGCAGGTGCAGCATGCAGGGCTGTACAGTCATAGCACAGCACTGTTGTGTCATACAACAGGTGAATGATGTGACTGTGGCTACAGATGCTAACATTGTGACATGCATACAGATGCCCATGCACATCGTCAGGTATGCATTATGGTCCTGGGGGAGGGGGGACAGCACACACCACAGCCATAGTGTACACATGGCTGGTGCTACCCCACCATCATGTGTATGTGCAGCCCATGCTATGCTGTGCATCATCCAGGACACATTGTGCACTCTGCCCTCATCACCTGTCCATGCGGCCACCGACTAGCACACACCTGTGTGTGTGCAGATGACACATGGATCCTGGTGCTGCCCTCACACTGCAGGGTGATGACTGTTTCCCTGTGTCACAGAAACGCAGTCATGTGTCAGACAATGGCAGACAGACATGTGGAGGGCATTGTTGGGCATATTCAGCATGTGGTGTGGTCAGTGACATACGGCCATAGCCTATGCCACACTGTGACTGCTCAGTCATGTGTAGTGGCCCCCTCCTGCACGCAGACACACACACAAGAGCAAAGGACACCCACTGATCACTGGCTACTAATTTCACCACACAGGTGCCTTTGATGAAAGGGCAAGGCTGCGGTCCCACAAGTTCTCGAGGGAGGAACTGAAGGCCCTTGCTGATGGATTCAAGTCCAGAGAGCAGGCAGTATGGTGTTACAAGACCACAGATGCTGCTGTTCAGGACATGTGGGTCCAGATTACTGTGGAGGTGAATGCCAAGAGTGGACGTGGCCGCACGATGGATGTGGTACGCAAACTGTGGTATGACCTGCAGTGGAGGGCACAGAGGGAGGTCTTGCAATATCAGACCCTATCATGGTGGTGGTAGGATCAACACTCCGGTCTGTGGCCGTGGCAGGTGTGGAGGGTGGTGACTGTGAAACACCGCTATAGTTACACCGGGCATGTGTGTACAGGGCCTTGCACCACCATGTTATGCATTTCACCTCTTGGGTTTTCGGGTTGCACTGCCTGTGTTTTACCACACAGTTGCCCTGGCCTGTGCACACATGTGTGCATTGGGATGGCATTGGTGCAGTCTGGCACAGTCTAATGTTGTGTCCAGTGCAGCACTGGACCATCAGCACACGTCGTGATGACACAGACATGTTGTACACTGTAGACACTGTCGCAAAGCCTATGCACATAGTGTGTTTCTTGGCTGTTGGTATGTCTACAGCATGCGGTGGCACATGCTGCCACTTGTGTCACTGTCTGCAGTACCTTTTACCTCCCCTTTGTTGATGTCTGCACTTGTGTGTGGTGTATTGCGTACACTTGGTAAGGGTCATGTGCATCTCTGTGGTATCCACAGACTATGGTTGAGCATGCACCTTGGCTGTGTGTGTGTGTGTGTGTGTGTGTGTGTGTGTGTGTGTGTGTGTGTGTGCTGTGGACACCATATGTGGGCTTGCACTATGTGTCATTGGCAGCACTGGTGTGGTTTGCATGTGGCGGCACTGGTATGTAACCATCGTGTACTGTGCATCGCACTTGCAGTGTACTTCTCTGTCCACAGCAGAAGGTGATGTCCGCACAGCAGTGGACTAGTCGGCAGAAGGGGAGGAACACCCGTCGACATCTGGAGTTCAGAGGCCACTGGCACAAGCAGCTGCTGAGGGGGTGTCCATGGCTGACATACTCTGGGATGTTTTTGATGTTGACGACGTTGACGGCGATGTGGACACATACAAAGGATTCCCTTGACGCCCTTGCTGGTCAGGGTCTGTGCTCCCCATTGGACATGGGACTTGGTTTGGGGGACCTGTCAGGGGCTGACAGCAGTGGCATCACAGCAGCTTCTATACAATCACCCGCCAGACAACCAGCACCTTTGGCACTGCCAGGGATCCCTGTGGTCTATGCCCCCAGTACTGCCACAGACACCAGCACCACCACCACCTCTTTTGTGGCAGGGCTGTCTCTGACCACACACCCCCAGCCTACATGGCACCCTCATGTGGGCAAACATCAGGATGTCCCAGCAGCATACACATGAAACATGCTGGACACAGTGGGCAGTGAGGTGGTATGGTACACTGACACACAGAGTGTTGCCTGCTCATGCCCCACAGATCACCCTGAACAAGCACACCCTGCATGCACACCAGGGACAGGAAGCATCTGTAAACCAGCAGCTCCTATGCTCCACTGTGGCCTCACAGACTGCCGCACAGTGGGAGCTGCCTTCCAAAGGGAAGTATGGCATGAACATGCCCACTTCTGGGAGGCTGTACATGCTGACCTTATGCAGTCAGAACAGGGTGTGCAGGAGCATCGTGTACAGTTCCTGAATTCCCTCCACCAGATCTCTGGTGACATCACTGGGTCTGTGAGGGAGTTCACAACCATGGTGGGAGAGGTTGTGATGGCTGGGCAGCATTGCAAAAGCAGCACATGCTGTTGCCATACCAATAGTATCCCCCAATATGCCTCCACAACATGGGGTGGCAGGTCAGGGTCAGTGAGCACCTGTGCCATGCCATCATTCATGGGCACTCCACGGTACACTGGGCAGTGATTGTCATTGGCTACAACATGCCCTCTCTGTGGCTGGGGTTATCCCAGGTCCTCCCCATCCCCACAATCATCACCTTTTGGCTCCTCGGCCTACAGTACACCCACCCATCGTTTCCTGCGATGGGGGGAATCTTTGAGGGTCCGTGGTGGAAGATGTCAATAATGCCATGCGTGTGCTACACCTTTTTGCACCCTTCACCCTCCTGTACCCCTCACATGCATCTCTATGTACATAGCCGCTTCCCACCACATTTCCTGTATCACCTGAGTGACATGCTTATTGTTTTGTATTGTTCACATCCTGTCATCATTCTGTGCCTGCCACTCTACTGTTTCTACCATAAATACACATTTGAAATCATGTTTGTTGTCCATGTTGTTTTCACTCACTTGGCCATCTGTGTCAGTGTTCCGATAATCTTATTCCTGTGCTCCTGGAACCTCCTGGCCATGCAAAAGTCTCGCCTTTCGAGTTGCTCTACTATCCCCTAGACTTCTGTCTCTCTGGGTCACTGTCTGTATGTACTTCAGGTTCAGGCGGGCATATTCCACAGTTAAGCGCCATGTTGTGCAACATACAACAGGTTAGGAATATGTGTCATAACTTCTGAGGGGTGTATTGTAGGGCACCTGCAGACCGGTCCAGGCATCAGAATCTCATTTTGAGCATGCCAAAGACTTACTCTCTTACAGTCCTTGTTGCAGCATGTGCCTCATTGTACCTCTCCTCAGCTACTGTTGCTGGCCGGAGGACTGGTGATAAGAGCCAGGGTCTCAGGGGTTAGGTACTGTTCCCTGTGGAAACCTTAACACATGTTAGCAGGCATACACTGTATCACTCACCCTGACCTGTTTCCAGACCCTACTGTTTGGGTCATCCTGTCTACCTGTGCTCACTCCCTCCTCCCCTCTGCTCTACCTCCCTTGTCTGCTGTTTAGTGGCACTGTCCCACCATTGGGGGGTATTTGGTTGTGCCTGCTGCAGGTACTCACCATCAAGGTGTCTACTGGGTATTACGCCAGCCTCAAATGCCTGGCACAGCCGTGACTTGTGCCAGATGAAGGTGTCATGGGCACTGCCGAGGTACTATGCAAAGACACTGATGATGCACCTAGTTGCACCACACATCATCTGGCAATTAATGGAGTGGTAGCCCTTCCTGTTGATGAATGTGTTTCCAACATCACCAGTTGGTGCACAAATGGCAATGTGGGTGCAGTCAATGGCACCGAGTACAGCTGGTAGGTGTGCAAGCTGATAAAATTGCTGTATTGTTTCTCTGCGCTCCACTGCCATGCTGGGGAATATGATGAATTTACCAGAATGTAGCAGCAGAGCATCTGTGACCTGGGTCAGGAGGTACGATGTGGCCATCTGCGATATGCCGATGTTATCTCCAACTGGGGTCTGGAAGGTACTGGTGGATTGAAAACACATCGCAGCCATCACCTTTTCCTCAACTGACATGGCATGGCTGCATTGGGTGATAGTGATAGGTTGCAGCTGCTCATGCAGGAGCTCACAAAGCTGCCTCAGCATGACCCTGCTCAGTCTGCACTGGCCCACAAGGTGGACATCTGTCAGTGTCTTGAATTAGACTCTGGGTCGGTACATTCTGTGTGCAGTGTATCTTTTCCTTGGCCTAAAGAGTGGTGGGCTTGGTCCCTCTCTTCCTCCTCCAGCAGAGATGCCCTCAGGTGGATCTTTATTTATTTATTTCAATCTAGGATTACAATACCTTTGAGCCGAGGATCTTTTACAAAGGTTCCATGTCAGCATGTGCAACAGTCATCATTTTTAGTTACAAACATATAGTCATTGACTTACAGACATGTAATAACCAGTACAAAGACTTGAGCTATGAGCAAGACAAGGGAAGGGAGGGAGGGTGGTGGGGGAAGTGAGGGTAGGAGATCGAGGGAGGAGGTGCAGAGGGTAAGGGGGAGTGGGAGGTGGTTGGGGTGGGGGCAGGAGTGGAGATACGGGGGGAGGAGGTGGGCGAGGGTGGGAGACAGTGCAGCCAGGGGGCCTTGTCGAGGGAATATGACAGGTAAGGTGCTAGGGGTGCAAAGACTGATTGTAAGTGCTGGGTGCCAGGGCATTTGCAGCAGATCACCCCATTGTTGCTGACTGCTATCTTGCTTCCTGCTGTGTCCATGCCCCCTTCTGTGGGTTGCCCTGAGATTAGACTACCTTTTTATAGGTGGTAAACAGCACTGCACATGGGTTGCACTAACACATGTTGCACGGAGCTGTACTTTTGAATATACCGTTGCACCTGTATACATGTCTCCACCCCTCACTTTGTTCCATGCATACATTATTTGTTAGGGCCAACCCTAACCCATTGCACCAGCGCTATTTGGCCTTTTGAATATGGCTGCCTGGTGCAATTCCAGCACAAACGTGATGCAATCGGTTTGCACCCGGCACACCATTTTGAATATCTGGTCCAAGGTCTTTTACTGAATGCTGTACTTAAAGTGGCAGTGTGGGTGAATAGATAGAGATAAGCAGTTTTCTTTTGTTTCTTTCAGTTGTTGTTTACCTTGTAGTGGTGGAGAGCATGGACCAAATGAAGGCTCAGCAGTAGGAGGGGTCTAATTTGTGTGCAAGAGGCAGAAAGTGAAAGGGAGTATTTCTAGGTGGTAGGGCACCAAAAGTATGTAAAAGCACTTGCCATGAACTTAGTGAGTCATGTAAAGTGGTGTGCAAAGTTGCCAAAATTTCCTTTCAGAAAACAATTCACAACATTCAGCAAACTCACTTCGAAGGGAACTGCAATTTGTGTATTTATTTGCCTGGTGAATTGCACAAATTCATGCAATAAAACTATGAAAACTGCAGATTCACAAGCAAATAATGCAGTTTGGGTAGTTCCACCATGCAAATTTGTGTAATTCACCAGTGAACAATACATGAATTCCGGTCTTTATATTACATAAATCCATCCCCCATCCACCATGGTGTAATTCCACCCTTCCCACTTCCCAAACACTTTTAAATCACATAACCACCCTCCTATTTTTCTCTGCTAGCACCCTCCTCCCTCCCTGTATCCTGGCAAATTAATGTAAAAAGTCAGCAAGTCCAGAGTGAGTTATAACTGCTGATATATATCCTTCCCCACACCCATGCACCAATCACACTCCCCTGTATCACCCTACCAAAGCAAACCCCACTTTACAAGATGACCCCACCCAACCCTTCTCTTGCCCCCCACACCCTCGAGCCCCCCTCCAGAACCCAGAGAAAATACTTTACAGAGACTCTGTAATAAATAAAACAGTCCTCCAGTGCAGGGCGTCTGCTTTGTTTGGTGTCCTTCCATAACTAATGACATTGGTCCATGAATAAATGGTAAATGGTGATGTCTTTGCTCCTAATAAAATCTGATTGGCTGAAAATTCAGCCAATCAGATGTTACTAGGAGCAAAGATGTCATCATTCATTCGTGTACCTGCCAGTGCCATTACTGGGAGGGACAGTGAACAAAGCAGATGCTCTGCACTGGGGGACTGTTTTCTTTCATTAGAGGCCACTGTAAGTGATTTCTTTTACATTAATCTCAGGGGAGTAGGGAGGAGGGTGCTAGTGAGGGGATGGGATGGAGTTATACAATTTAAAAATGTTTGGGGGGATGGAAGGTGTTGAATTATACCACAGTGAATGGGGGGAGGGATTTTATGATGTTTTGCAGTTTTTTGATGTAACCTCCCCCCCTCCTCATGTCTAGGGGTATGTCTGGTGTTAATATGGGAGTGGGAGGGTCACAACAGCAGACACACATACAGATCCTTATTGTATAGTTCTTTCCATAGGCTGGCTTCACTGAAGACGGGTTCTTCTGTGCCAGGGGGTGCCATACATGGGTGCTGGGCTGTGACGGACTTAAAGGGTTAATTAGCAACAACATTTCAATAATGGAATGTCCACACTGAAAATCTTGCTGGAACAGGGGATCCCAATTGAATTAATAAACATGGCCAGTCTCAAACATATTTACAGAGATTATTACTCCGGGCCCAGGAGCCCATAACGGAGTCCACAGACAGTACATCAGTGGTTCTTCATGATTGTGAAAACCCTCCACTCTTTTTAAGTTAACCTCTGGGATGGGCGGTCACATATGGGTTTCCAGGCAGCAGCAGCAGGCAGCTAAAACGCTGGGGTCAGGTGACCTCCATAACATTAGCAGCAGCATTTCTCCCCTACTCATGCCTCACAGACACCACTATAGGGTTTTATTTGATGTGGGCGACCGCAAAAGGGTGACCCACAGAAGATCAATGTCAGAATTGTAAAAACAATTTTACTACCCTTACAGCCCCAGTGCCGCGGGCAGCCCGGGACTAAAATACTTACTTTCTGTGGGGGCTGTGTCCCCCACCCCCCCCACCCCACTTAGGATTCTCAACTCCAGGGGGTGTATGTCAGGAGGGGTGCAAAATAAAAAAGAGATTTTGGGTCGGGCGTAGGAAAAGCACAGAAGCGCCCAGACCCAGACCCGAAACCCCAGCACCGAAAGCGGAGGCCAACCCCTGATGCCACAGCGCAGCTCAGCAGCTGACTGCAGCGCCACCCCCTACATCTCCCCCAGGTCACACTCACCATGCTCACCCCCCCATGCGCATACACGTAGCGACATCCTGTTGCTAGGGTCATCCACCCCACCACATCCGGTCTTCCTCTGTGCCCCCTCGCCTTTCGGGCTTTCACCCATATTGTATCACCGTTTCGGATGGCGCCAGGTGATTCAGGTGCCTACCTCACATGCTACCTACTACAGATTCACTTCTGAATATGCGAGCATTTGAAAAAGGGAACCCTCGCAGCTGAAGGCCCCTTACCAACTCCTCCTCCAGTTCCAAGACTTGAATAGGTGACTCTCCCCTCAGACATCTCAGGGCAGAAATCCCCACCTAACGTCTCTTCACAATGTCATTGTCCATGGTCCAGCCACTCACAGCTCCTATCTGTGGAAGCTGCTGAACAGGCACCATGAGACACACTAGCTGAAAAGGTAGGATTGAAGGGTCTACGATCCACAGCTGAGGCCCACACATCAGTTTCTTGCTCACCCTTCTGCTCCGACCTCAGACAGGCAGACACCATGAAGTACCACCACATAAATGGCCGCTCCACATAAATACCACTGCTACCCTCCTTTACTGCTCCGATTGCCATAAACTTGGCAGAAGCAGGCAGTTGCCCCTGCTCCTGCAAACCACCACCACTAAACTCTGTGGTGCAGGAACCTCCCCTAAAGTTGCCAAAAGAGCCCTGTATATAGTATATGGCCAAAGCCCTGCTGATGATCTATGACCTGCAGAGAACCCACTTATGGATCAAGGCCATACATACTCAATAATTTATAAAGGCCGAAAGGTCCAGGATAGAAAAATAGGAAACCCAGCCCCAGGGGTGTGTTGCATTCAAATAAACAAAAAATTCACATGCAAAGTTGGTGCTCTCACTGGGAAATTCACAAATTGTGATTTCCTTAATACACCTCATCGGTATCCTGTGAGTTTGGTTAACCACAAGAGGGCACCTACCAAAACGGCGACCCACTTGCGGTGACTGCCCCAACAGTGAGGGCGTAGGGAGGGCGACCGGATAGGAAGGGTTCGCGAAAGGCGGCAGGATGTCACGTGTGTATACACACATGGGGGGGAGTGAGCACACCGAGCAAGGGTAGGTGCATTTGTGAGGGGTGGTGCTGTGAGTTGCTGCTGAGCTGGCACTGTAGCATGGCGTTTGGGGTGGGTGCTGGCCTGGGGTGATGAGGATGCAGGGTTCGGGTCTGGGCGCCAGCAAATTTTGTTGTGCACGGCCCGAGACAGGGATTTTTTAAATTTTTCCACAGATGCACTCCCCCTGACATGCACCCCGCTGGAGCTGAGAATCTATAGTAGGGGGGTGTGGGGGGCACAGACCCCCTTAAAGAAAATGTTATGATTTTTTTGCACCACTGTCACTGGCACTGGAGTTGCACATCACCAAAACTGACTTTCGGCGATGTACACATGCCTTAAGGATGATCGCCATTCAGCAATCGCCCTTATGACATAGAACCCGCACCAACTTCACTGGCAAATTAAAACTTTGCAGTATCTCTAGTCATGCATAGTGATCATGCCACAAAGTTAAATACCCTAGGAGATTCATTCAGAAAGTGACTGAAAGGGGGAGGCAGGCCACTATGCACAAAGGGATGCAGAATAATCAGGAAGTAGGGTTATTAGAGTGCAGTGCATACTTTAAGAATGTTTCCATTCCATTTGTTCACAGCAGGCAGACACACCACAACCGTTTTAGTTTTGGAGGGGCTGGGAAATGAGAGAGAGGTAATAAGCCTTAAGAGATTACCACTGTATTCCAGAATCTGCTCTGGATGCATGTAGGGTGCCCCCTGTGTACAAGGATTGGAGCCCTTGTCAATGAGGTTTCTGGCAACAGGGCTGAATTGAGGTTCATGAGAAGCACCTTAGGGCCGGGTCCTGCAGCTTTACTACCCCAGCAACCCCAGAGGGTGAAAACCAGCCCAGTGGCACTGTGGGCTGAGGCATCCATCTTACCTCATGCCGCACCAGTGACCCAGGTTTAGAAATGAGCCTGGGAAGCCGGAGGTCAGTCAGGGAGGAGAGAATTGAGCATCCAATGGACTGCTCTCCTCTCCTGGTTGGGAGGGAGGGGGGTCCTTTTCCCGCAACAATAGTGGCGCCCAGTGGAGACTGGGGGTGCAGCAGTTGGGGACCGTGCAAGAGGACGATGTCAGGTGGCCGACCTGTGAACGTGGGTGGAAGCACGCACATCTCACACTGGAAGGCATTGCACATCCTGCATCGGGAGAGGGACTAACAAAGAAAAATCCCCAGTACCGGGGAGGTGAAGGTGACTCCCAGTGGCCGTGCCCACACACCCAGTCCTGGCCTGAACCCTGATTCGACTCTCCATGGTCCCCTGCCTTCTCTCGATAGGTCGGCGGGAGTGGAGGGGATCCAGCATAACTGATCTCTTGGTCGGGGTAAGGGTTCAGGTGGGCGGTGGAGGCACGGACCAAGTGGAGTTCTCTGGAGAGATGCCTTGATGCCGGTGTAAAGGCAGAGGGGAAAGACAGAGTCCACAAAAAAAAAAAAGAGGGTTAGCATAGGTGGATGGACTGTGGTAGAAAGGGGTTGGGGAAGTGTGGCAGGTGCACAGTGGGAGGATGGTGGTGACTGCCTGGGTGGAACCAAGAACCAGTTATTGCCTCTGCTGATCCCAAGGGGGAAGAGACACTGGAAACCCATTGTGAGGTTGCTACACATGGTAACAAGATGTCAAAAATTGTGGGGCATGACAGGAGGAAGATGAGGGTAATATGGCTGAAGGACTCCATAGTAAGAGGGACGAGGAGGTTAGTGTGCACTTCCAACTTGGCACAGATATCTCTACACTGTTTGCCAGGAGCAACAGTAGGGGTCCTGCTCCAGTTGGATAAGCTCATCAAAGCAGGGGAGAGGATGCCATACATAGTGATTCATCTAGGAACCCAGTGGGAACAAGGACTTATGGCAGGGGAGGGGGAGTCAACCAAGAGGAAAAAGGGGCCAGACAGAAGGAAGGCAGGGTGGCAGAAAATGACTATTTGGAAGGCAGCCTATATGAATGCAAGGAACCTGGAAAATAAAATGAAGAAGATCCAGGTGGTAGCAGCAAAGACAAAATTAGATTTGTTGGCAATAATCGAAGTATGGGTGACACAATACCATGACTGGGATCAAGCTATTCCTGGGAACTCTGTTTTAAGGGGACACAGGATTCAAGGCAGGGGTGAGTATGGCTAAGTACATAAATACCATATAAAGGCCAGAGAAGACAGCATCTTAAAAGGAGGAGAGTGGGGCATAATCACTATGTGTACAGTTAGTGACAGTTAAGGGGAGGGGTTAATAGGGTAGGGTGGTGTTCAGGCCACCAAACCAGATGGATGATATGAATAGTGCACTGGGGAAGAAATGAGGACAGCAGTCACAATGAGGGAGTTTTTACTAATGGGAGACTTCAACCTACCAGATATGGACTGGGAAATTCTGTTGACCTCAAGTGCATGCAACCAGCCACTGGTACAGTGTATATATAATAGGACACAAATAAGCAGTGCCTTCAGACAGAACAACTGGTGCAAATCTGGATGTCTGGTCTCAAATGCAACAAATTGTTTCACTCATGAGCCCAATAGATGAAAAACAATTGCATTAATGCAGAAAATAGTTAATAGTACAAAAAGGCAGGAAATATTTAATAGTACAAAAAAAAGCGGGAAATGTTTAATAGTACAAACAGGCAGGAAATAATTAACAGTAAAAAAAGGCACACACTTTCATAAGGGGATGCTGCCAAATGGCCCTGGCATTTGGATCATGCACTCGGTCTTTCTCAGGGGCATCTAATGAGTACCAAGTGTGGTCAAAGCACTGGAGCTCTTTACTGGCATCCTCCTTTCGAAAGTGTGTACCTGTTTGCGTCTACTAGAAAAGGTAATCCAAGACTGCCTGCTAACCCAGTGGGTTAGCCAGCCTGCCAGGGAAGGAGCTCTGCTGGATTTAGTGCTGTCCAGTGGGAATAGCATGGCAACCTGCAGAGTGGAGGAACCTCTCCCTCTCAGTGACCACAACTCAGTGTGGTTTAGCATCATGCTGGAAACCCAACACTCACATTCAAGGCAATGGCCTTGCATCTCATAAGCACAGACTTTAGAAGGGTGGGGCAGTTCATTCAGAAAAATACTGCTGGGCTAAGTGAAGCAGTGGTGGCTGAGACCAGGTGGGAAAGTGTAAAGCAGGGAATTGTGGAAGCAACTAGCTCCTTTCTGAGGCAGTTAGGAAAGAAAAAGAAACATGAAAGATCATTTTGGTTCTCAGTGAAAGTGGTGGAAGCAGTATATAGGTAAAGAGGGAGACTTTTAGGAAGTATACAACAGACCACTAAATAGGAAATAGGGAACTCTATGTGGAGAAAGCAAGGGAGGCTTAGCGGTAAAAAATGTTAAAGTGGAGTTTTGTGGGGTTTTTTTTACTCTTTATTTATAGAGTTTCTGATTTACAGCCAGCTGTATCTCAAAGACAGTAAGACTTGAGGTATGCAGACCTTGTCACATTATGTACAGAATTGAAAATGTAGACCAAATCAACATCTTATAAATCCATGAAATAAGAAAGTCTCCAGGAAGAGTTTGCAGGAGTAAAGTTAAAATTAAGCTTCCTGTAGAACGATGATCCTCTCACCTAGAACTAGTAAACTGACACTGTTATCATATAGCCAAGAAGCCAATCCCTTTGCAGAACTTCTGGATAGGGGGTAAAGCTAATGGCCCATACCCTGTAAACAAATATACAGATTGTCTGGGCTCAATTAAGTTGAATTGCCCTCCTCTAGGTATGTGCATGGCATGGCAAGGCAACCTGTTCTAGAGGAAAAAAGAATATCACTGAAAGAACTGCTGATCAAGTTCACAAACTGAGAAGTGCTCACTGCACCAACATTGAAACATTTACAGTTATAGCCTAAGTGCATGAGAAATACATTTTTACATATAAAGCTGTAAAAAGTAGCAGCAACTAAAATATCACATGTTTTGAAAAAGAACAAGTTCCCATCTCTTTATTCTGGCAGTACCAATGTGGGACCTGTATATTCGGTTGCTTAAAATACAGAAACTATACAGCCCTCTAATAAAGGTTTCCATATTTAACCAGTATAGGAATATACAGTATATAAAATTCCTTCAACCTTCATCTTCCAAGCTATCTTCTGCTGGCTTAAGGCCCTGGATAAGTTTTTCTGCAAACACTGAGGCCACCGCAGGATCTACGAATATGTGGGTTTTGGAGGCATGTTTAATCAACAACTTAGCTGGAAAGTTAAGTTGAGCTGCAAAGCCACTTTGAAGAAGATCTTTCTTTATTATCTGCAGTTCCTTTTTGTGAGCTTGCATTTGTGCAGATAAGTCCAGAAAAAAGGGGAGACGGTGTCCCTCCCAGAGTATCTCCCCTCTGGATTGAGCAGCCTGCAATAGAGCGATCCGGGCATCTGGAGTTGAAAGTGTGGCAACTGCAGTACGTTGTTGCTGCGCAGTTCCTCTAGGTTTCTGCCACTGTGGGATCGAGAAGGCCTTCAGGATTTGAATCTCCACATCGGGTAGCAGTAATTGTAAGTCTTTGGAAAACTAATCAAGATACTGCAGGCAAAATTCCCTCTGAGCCGGCATATTTAGTAGGCAATCCAATGATACGTATATTGGCCTGTCACTGGGCATTCTCCAAATTCTCTGTCTTGGCACTCATTAGGTTAAGGTCCTTAATACAGGTTGCATTGCACTGTGACTGGAGATCACTATCCGCCTTCAGCTCAATGATTGCCGCTATGTTATCTTGTATCACACGATCACTTTCAGACAATTTAGCCTCGACCGCTGCCAAACATTTGTTCGTTTCGTCACCTGTAGCCTGGATTTTTGTAAGCATGGCTAGTATTTGTGACATCAGAAGTTCCATTGAGGCCAGTTCCCTGGTTACTGAAGGCCCTGAACTGCTCGTCACACCAGAAGAGGTCAGATAAAAATCTAGGTTGTGGGATGAGTCCTTTGTGTCCTTTTTAGGGCTCATTTTGTTGTAGAGATGTTCTGGTCCACGATACTGTGAAGTGAAAACTTAGGTCTGTGATTTTTTTGTGTATTTAAGGCGATTTCACTCTCTCTATGTTGGAGTGCCTTCAAATTGCTGCCACCATGTTGCTGCTCCACAGCGCCCCCCGCCTCATTAAAGTGGAGGTTGATCTGAAAAAGTCAGCGGGTATAAAGAAAGGTAGCATAATTTTCTTCTGCTATATCAAGGAAGGGTGGAGGACCAAGGGGGGGGAGTCATCAGACTGCCCAAAAGAGGGGAAAGAGGATAAGAAGAAGGCAGATATGTATTCGGAAGAAATACTTCTGCTCTGTCTTCATGGAGAAGGAAAGGGTCCAGTCGCAGAGTATGAGACTCTAACCAGAGACTGAAGGGTACCTGGATCAGACATGGGATGGATATCAGTGGGCAAGTTACTCAAGGGGCTTGGGACTCTAACGGGTGGCATATCACCTTGCCCAGATGGTCTGCATCCTAAGGCGATATCGGAGGTTGCACAGTTCATGGTGGAACCACTAACTTACCTGTTTAACTGCTCCATAGACACAGGGGTAGTTCCAGAGGATGGGGGGGGGCAATGTTGTACCAGTCCACAAGAACGGAAGTAGAGAGGACTCAAGGAGCTTCAGACTGGTCAGCCTGACCTCAATCCTGGGGAAACTAATGGAAACTATTATTATAAAAGAGTACGTACAGGAATGGCTCTAGGACAATGGGCTCCATGCATGGCAAGAGGCAGCATGGGTTTGTATTGGGCAGATCATGCCAGACAGACTTGATAGACTTCTTCAGTTCGTCATGAAGGTAGTTGACATACTGTATCTGTGCCCCATAGGACACTTGTGAATAAACTGAGGGATCTGGTGATGGGAGACAAATCTGCTGGGTAGGTTAGTAAGTAGCTGGTGGAAGAACTGAGAGGGTAGGGTTAGGGAGGTCACTGAAAGGGTACCAGGGTGGTCAGTCTTGGGGCTAGTCCTTATCGTATACTCATCTGCAATACAGGAGAGAGGAACCAGGGTAAAAATCAGTCTCTGTAAATTACACCAAGGTGGATACAGCAAAGGTAATGCAGGGAACAAAAATGGACCTGGACAGATGGGACAGTAGCCCAGGATATGTCAACTCAAACTGAAGGTCGAAAAGTGTAAAGTCATGCACACTAGCAAAAGAAATCCAAACAAGAGTACTGGTCTTGGGTGAGTGAAGGTGGAGTAGAAGTGAGAGGACAGGGACCTGGAGCTCATTATTAGTGACTGTCTAAAGTCCCATGCCCAATACCAGAAAACAACAGGGAAAGCAAACCGGATGTTGGGATGTATAGGGAGAGGGTTGCTAGCAGTCAGAAGGAAGGGATTCTGCCACTTTATATCTCCTTGATGATAACCTCACATGGAGTGTTGTGTGCAGTTCTGGAGTCTGCACCTAAAGCACAGGGACCTCTTGAAGTTGTTTCGAGGAGGGCCAAGAAGATGATTCAGTAGAAGGAGGGGATGACAAACAAGGATAAGCTGGACAGTCTCAATATAAACACACTAGAGACCAGAACGGGGGAGTCACAACAGAGACCTTTAAGTCTATCAGATGTAGTCATAAAGTGGACAACAGTGCCCCATTCACAAAGAGTAACTGCAGTGTAGCATGAGGCCATAGATAGAAACTGGTGGGGGGGGGGGTGCAGAAGGGATGAAAGGAAGTTTTTCTGTACAGAAATGGTGGTGGTGGAGAAGTATAATGCATTGCCAGAAGAAGTGGTCAGTGTGGAGTTCACTGCCAGCTTCAAACAGGTGGTATATGCACAGGGGAATGGTCCACTTCAAAGGAGAAAGGGTGGGCAGTCAAAGGTAAGCATGAGTGTACTGGAGGGAGCAGTCAGTAGACTAGTTCATGTCCAGCATTATACTGGTTATGAATTCAGAAAGGTCCTGGGCAGACACCACATAATGCGATATTGGATCTTTTTTTTTTTTTTTGCAGTCACTCTGTTGGCAATGAGGATATTACCTGGATGCTGCCGTAAATTAACCCTCTTTGTCTTTTTGAGCCAGTGTGCTTAACTGTGATTTATGGGAGTTGTGTGTGCACCATTCTCTGCTGTTTGTAATCAAAACACCTGTGTGTCAAAGGCACTAGCTCTAACCATTCACCTGATGGAAATATCTCCCCTAGCTAGTACTGTACTTTGAAAGCAGCATTTAACCACCCCAGCATATCAGCCTCTAGCACATCTGTTGCAACTTCTCAATGTTAGATGACACAGTTCTACTGCAGCTCCTCTTATGTACTGTGCTGTCCACCTGGATCAAGCATTTTGTGTAAGATTTCAAAGTTTACTTAATATATTGAAGTAATTGCAGTTCGATTGCATTGAGAGTCTGCAGTATCCTGCAAGACATCTCAGCAAAAACTGTGATTTAAGTGCTTAACCCTAGTGAATGCCACTGTATAGTACAGTTTGTATGAAACTGTCATAAGAATGAGTTTGTTTTGCATTGTCTTTTTAAAGTTGGTAATCCACTGGTGACTCACATACATTATGGGACTTTTCAACACTCAACTAACTCAAGAACAACTTCTAAACACTGATTGTGTGGCTCAGCCAAAATGCATCTGCAGCTGTCTCACAATACAATGAAAAATTGAGTTGCAACTCTTAGGCAACAGGTTTTGCAAAGCTTTGTGTATAATTCAGCAACACTTATGCAACTCTGTAGCAGTTGATTCACTTGATGGGGAAATGCAAACCGTACTGTAGACTGAGCTTCCTGCAGACTGGATTTTCACATATGGTATAGTAATGGCTTCAAGACAGACACAGAGATAAACTTTATCAGAGCACGTATATAATCTGTTGTCAGAAAGTTGCATTGCTCTTGTTTATATCTAACACTAAGTCCAAGACTGTCACACACTGAGTAGCAGAACTGATGCTGGGCATTTGTTTTCTATGCCTCCTTCCTCAAGTAGGTTGGGTGTCTACTGCCATTACACAACTGCTCCCTGATGACTCAGGGGGAGGGAGTCAAGTGAGCAGGACTATGCAGATTCCTGCCACTGATGTGATGGAGGACACTGGCACAGGATGCAGTGGTATCATACATCCAGTTCTGGGCCAGTGAGTGTCAATCATAATGTGTTGGCTTGCCTGTTCCTAGCCTGTTTCAAACAGACCTGAAAAGCCTTCTATCTTTTTTGTTTTTTAGATTTGCAAATTTTACGTTTTTCACATTACAACTAAAGAGTAACAAGGAGTATAAATCATATAAGAGATCACAAAATAATGAGGTTCATCAGTCTCTAACACAAGGAGCAACTGAGTGTAGTCCATAAAGATATTAAATCCCACAATATCTGATTCCATTCGGTAAGTGAAAGTTCTGAAAGGGAAGACAAATTCTCCAGTGTGAGGTCTTGTATACGAGAAACCAGTGCTGCAAAGCATCTAATATTGTAGAAGGTGATGGTCCATAAAGTTTGGAAAAGACTTCCTAAATCTTATGTTGAAGTGTCTTCACCTTTTTATAAATTTAGTCCCTTTATTCTGAAACTTTAATTTTGAGAAATAAGTATTTATAAGCAAATTTGGTATATAAGAAAAAGAAAGAAAAAGAACGAGAGAAAGAGAGAGAGAGAGAGAGAGAGAGAGAGAGAGAATAAAATGGGGCCCATTGTTGCCACAATAAGCTGGAAAAGAAGGAGAGCGAAAAATGGCATGGGACCACCCTCCTAGGTCACCAAATACCAACAACGCTTCTCCCAACTCCTTAGAATTAAATCAGTGTAGAAGTCTCTCCCCAAAGGTATCTCCCTGTCCTGCTGGCTTTCCCCCCACTAAGGAATGAAATCTTTATAGTATTCCACCTGATGAAGCACCCATTTCTGCCAAACCAGTTCAAAAGTCTTCACATGGTTGGAGAGCTGGGCATTTACCCTCTCCAAAGCATAGATTTCTCTGACTAACACCCTCCATAATTCTTTAGTATATAGCATGTAAAGTTTTGGAGTGCTATAGCCTGGTTATGGTGTTATTGGCAGCCAGGAGGAGCAGGGTAACCATCCTGTATGTGATTTTGTCAACTCGGGCACCCTCTGAGACAATTAAGGTTAAAATGTAAACTGGGACCAATAGTTCCTGGCAACTGTAAATTTCTATTAATTCTTTGATTATCTCCTGCCATTAGGGACCCAAGCACTCGCAGGCCCACAGAATATGGTACTGGTCGGCCTGTTCACATCCACAGTCCCTCCAGCATCTCCCGGAACTTATGCCCTAAATATTTTGCTATAATACTGGGCTTTCTAAAAAATTGGGATCTCAGCTTCCATATATATTCTCTCCAATAGGGACAGGAGGATACCTTATAAGCAGGGAGAGCTGAATTATACCAACCCTCATAGGGCACATCAGCGTGTAAGTCCTGTAGCCACTTCAGCAGGATAGACTCTGTGGAGTCCCCTGTTTTCTCCCTAATGGCCTTGTAAATATTGTTAGCTAAGTGTCTTGTCGAGGTCCCATTCATATGGGACTGAATCAATTAAACTATTGAAGAGGGCCTCTCAGCTATTATGGAAAGAACCTCCTCGTATGGCTGTAGATATGATTTTAACTGCAAATATTTATAATAACATCTCTGAGGAAGTTTATATATTGCCTGTAATGCTGCCAATGAAAGAAGCTGAGAAATATATTTAATCCAATATTGATGCCATTGTAGAGAATCTTTGATCAGTGCATTAGGTGGAAATTTAGAATCAAACGCAAAAGGCCTAAAGAAAAGCCTCTATCGGGGTTAAGTATTTGTGAAGAACCCATAATCAATGATGCAGAGGCTTGCTGGTAAACTGTGGAAATGTTGTGAGTGGTACTAACCATGGGGGTTCCCAAACAGATGGGCGATATAATCAAAAAGGTCACTCAGAGTAAGTTCTACCCTTTTCCAATGTGCTTTATAAACTAGATTTATCCAGCACAAAAGCTTGCGTAATGGAAAAGCTAGTGCATATTGGTACAGATTGGGTAGATCCAAATCACCCTTCTCCTGAGGTAACTGCAATATAGAATATCGAATCCGAGGAGGTTTCCCTCTCCAAAGGAAGCGGGAAATCAACCTGTCCCAAGACCTGAAATAGAATTCACTAGGCATGAGTGACAGTGTCTGTAAAAAGAATAAAATGCAGGGCAAAACATTTTGTTGAACAGTTTCCACCCTGTTCAGAAAGCTTAGAGGTAAGTGCTAGACCAACGAGAGAGATCTTCCGTCAACTGCTATGTTAGGGGTTGGTAATTAAGCGTTTCTATGTGAATGAGTTTTTTTGTTAACTTAATTCCTAAATAATGCATGGACAAGGTGTTCTACTGGAATGAAAACCCCCTTTTCATAGAGCTAGTGGGGGTGTAGTTATACAGAAGAACCTCTGTCTTCCCTTCATTCACTTTATTTCTCGATAGGGATCCAAGCAGCTTAAGTTGTTCCCAAATCCCCCGAATGGATTGCTCTGGAGAAGTCAGGGTTAAAGGAATATCATCCACAAATAGTGAAATCTTATGGATGCAGGCAGCCATGGGAATCCATTCTATGGCCGGGTTATTTCAAATTGCCACCTCCAAAGGTTCTAAATAAAGGGCAAACAGCAAAGGAGATAAAGGGCAACCCTGTCTGGTGCCGCAGAAAAGTGGAAATGGATCTGACAGAGAAGAAAAAATTACTCGCCTTAGTAATTATGTTTCTTCTAATGGAGTCTTGCTGTATTCTGATTATTGCAGTTAGCCGCAGCACTCAAACTGCCCCAGAGAGTAGAGGGTTAATTTCTATGCAGAGCATAGAACGTTGAGCTCGAGCTCAGTTCAAACCTCTGTCTGCTGCACTTTGAAGTGCAACTGACAGATTCTTATGAGCTAATACTAACTAACTACTATGTGGAAATTGTAAAATCTTTACTAGCAAAATGGCAACCAAATATTTTGGATCTCCAAAAGACTCAAGTCAAGAAATTCAAAATCAAAAACCAGGTAGTGAACAACTCAAGACTGTTAATTAATAATATAACCCACTCCCCCTCTCTAAAAGGAGCGAGTACCCACATGCACCCCTGGGGTGCAACACTGCACCTGCCAGCCCACTTCCCAAAAACAGGTTCTGAGAGGGGAGGTAGGGAGGGAGGTCAGAATACAGCAAGACTCCATTAGAAGAAACATAATTACTAAGGTGAGTAAGTTTTTCTTCAAACAACATGAAGTCTTGCTGTATTCTGTCTATTGCAGACTACGAAGCAGTACATTCATGGAGGAGGGAATCAAAGTTACCTTGGGAATAGGCTGTGCAGTACTGCTGTACCAAACCGAGCATCACTCCTAGCCTGGATGTCCAGGGAGTAATGCTTGGTCAATGTATGGACTGTTTTCCAGGTGGCTGCTTTACATATCTCTAGCAAAGGAATATCCCTGGCCACAGCCAGGGAAGCAGCTGTACCTCTAGTCGATTGAGCCCTCAGGCCTGAGGGAGGTATTTTTGCCTAGCTTCTCATAGCAAAATTGAATACAAGAGACAATCCACCTGGCAATAGTTCTCTTAGTGGCAGGTTTGCCCTTACCCACTTCCCCATAAGTGAGAAACAACTGAAGGGAGTCAAACCTGTGAGCCTTAGTACGCTTAATGTAGTAACTAAGGGCTCTTTTAACATCTAAACTGTGTAAACTTCTTTCTCCTGAAGAAGAATGATCAGTGAAGAACATAGGGAGAGACATAGATTGGTTCAGATAAAAATCGGAAATCACTTTAGGTAAAACCCTCCTATTAGTTCTAAGGATCACCTTATCTCTATGGAATGAGATAAAATTAGGCTCCATTGACAGAGCATGCAATTCACTGATATGCCTGGCAGAGGTAATAGCTACCAGGAACACAGTTTTCCAAGTCAAGTACTTAAGCTCTGCTGAATACAAAGGCTCAAAAGGGGGTTGTATAAGCTGAGCAATGCAAACATTAAGATCCCAAGCAGGGGTAGGATCCCTAAAGGGGGGGATTGGTATGAAGCAATCCCTTGAAAAATTTACAGAATGCAGGGTGAGATGACAGTGAGAAAGGCGTTCCCACTGACAGAAAAAGCAGAAACGGCTGACAAATGTACTTTGAGAGTAGCTGGTCTGAGGCCTAGGCCATTAAGATGAACCATATAATCCAGAACTGCAGACAATTCAGCAGTGTCTGGGAATATATGCTTCTTGGAACACCAAATGCTGAATCTTTTCCATTTGGAGTTGTAAGTTTTTCTGGTGGCTGGCTTTGGAGAGGCTTTGAGAATATCCAGAACCCCTTGGGACAGATGCAAATCTGCATACTCTAATTCTTCAAGAGCCATGCCTTGAGATTGAGAGACCGAATACTGGCATACCAAATCCTCCCCTAGGAGAGGAGGTTAACAGGTTGTAATTCCTGGGAAGAGACAGGGGAAGATGGACTGCTAGGGACAGCAACAGGTGGTACCAAGGCTGCCTGGCTCAGTTTGGAGCAATCAGAATCACTTTGCAAGGTTGTGACCTTACCTTGACCTGAACCTTGAACAGTAGAGGAAAGGGAAGGAAGGCATATAGAAATTTCCCTTCCCAGTTCAAAATCAAAGCATCCAGAGGGACTGAGCCCAAGACTGGGGCTCTGCAACAAAACAGAGGAAGTTATTGATTGTCTGGGGCTGCAAAGAGATCTATCTCTGGAATGCCCCACCTTGAAAAAATCACTTTCAGCACCAGAGGGTCCAGGGACCGTTTGTGATGGCCCTGGGAGATCCTGCACAATACATCTGCTAGCACATTGTCCTTCCCTGGAAGGTGGACTGCTATCAGAGAAGTCTGCAGAGAATAAGCTAGGGACCACAATTTCATGGCTTCCATTCACAATGCCATGGACCGAGTGCCTCCCTGCTTGTTGATGTACCACATGATGGTGGTGTTGTCTGTCCTGACCTGAACCACCTTGTTCTGCACTGACTGAGAGAAAGCTTGCATGGCCAGAAAGACCTCCCTGAGTTCCAAGAGACTGATATGAAGAAGGGATTCCTGAGGGGACCACAGTCCCTGGGCTGTGAGAGCCCCCAGATGGGCTCCCCACCCCAACAGAGAAGCATCCGTGGTTAGGACCACAGAGTGAGACTGAGTGATGAATGGGACTTCTTTCCTGAGGTTGCCCTGATCCTGCCACCATTGGAGAGCCTGGATCAGAGTCAGGGTCACTGGAAACTAGTTTAGTTAGAGAATCTTTCTTCTGAGACCAAAAGGCCCTCAGGTGAAACTGAATGTCCCTCATCTGAAATCTGGCCCCTTGGACCACTGCTGTAGAAGCTGCCATGTGGCCCAGAAGTTGAAGGAAGTGCCTTGCTGGCCGAGAGACAAGAAGGTGTAATCCAGCTCTACAATAGCCCTTGACCTTTCCAGGGGAAGAAAAGCTCTTGCTTTGACTGTATCCAACTCTGCCCCTATGAAGGTGAGGAGCTGTACAGGCTCGAGAACTGACTTGGGAAGATTGAGAAGGAATCCTAGGGAAGTGAGCACTTGCTGAGTCACTTGAAGGTCTGACTTGACTTGGTCTGGGGACTGACCCACAATGAGCCAGTTGTCCAGGTATGGAAATATGGAAATATTTTTCCTTCTTAAAAAGGCCACTACTACTGCTAGGCATTTTGTGAATACCGTCGGAGCTGATGTCAGGCCGAAGGGCATAGCTTTGAACTGATAATGGTCTGAAGGCAATTCAAACCTGAGGTACTTTCTGTGGGAGCACCTGATGAGAATGTGAAAGTAGGCATTTTTTAAGTCCAGGAAGGCTAGCCAGTCCCTTGGCCTTAGAGAGGGAAGGATTATTCCCAGAGTCACCATTCTGAATTTTGGTTTTAAAAGATGTTTGTTCAGGTATCTTAAGTCTAGGATGGGTGGCCACTCCCCTGTCTTTTTTGGGGTAAGGACGTACCAGGAGTACAGACCTTTGCCTCTGTGCAATGTAAGAACTCTTTCTATAGCTTTTAGAGCCAGTAGAGATGAAACCTCTGCCTCTAGGGTAATGGTTTTGGAGATGCTTGCAGGTGGAAAAGATCTGTCCCTCAGCTTTGGAAATTTCTTGAAGATGAGAATCAGCCGCTGGCTTACCACCTCCAGGACCCACTTGTCTGAGGTAACAGACATCCAATCCTGGATGAAGTAAGCCAGCCTGTCTCCTACAGGAATGGGGGAGTTGACCTGGGCTGACACATCAGGGTGTCTGCTTGGCAGAAGCCTTAGGTTATGGGATGGATGCAGCCCTGCTCATCCCTCTTCTGCCTCTCCCTCTAAAGAACCCCCTCTGAGGAAAGGGAGAAGAGGACTGTGCTTGGTAGAAAGGCCTATGAAAAGGTTTACCCCTGCCCCTAGCCTGCTGCCTTTGAGGAGTTGCCTGCCTTTCCTTGGCCTGTGCATTCCTATAGGTGGTCCTATTCTCATCCATCTTTTTCATGTAATTCTCTGCCTGCTCCCAAAACAGAAAATTACCCACCACAGGGAAATCCATGGCCTTAGCCTGGGTGTCCTGTGAGAGACTAGTACATCTGAGCCAAGTCATTCTTTGAAGAGCCATAGATGTAGTCATGACTCTAAATAACACATCATTGGAGTCCACAGCAGCATGGAACTGTACCTTAGATGCCTCAATCCCATCAGCAGCCACCCCCTCCAGCTCCAAGGCTAGCTGGAGGGAGGCCTGCTTAGCCAGTGCCAGTACAGTGTCCCACCTGGACTTCTGGTACCTGGCTGCATAGGCCATATAATTAGCCTGCCTGAGTCCCAAGGCGGATGCCATGTACTGTTTCTTTGCCATGGCATCCAGCTTCCTAGAATCTTTATCTGGGGGGTGTGAAGCAAAGGGTATATTAGCCTTCTCACAGGCTGCAGCCTGCACAACTCCAACATGGCTGAATTGTTGATACAAGTAATCTGTACCTGAACCTGATAAGGTGTACCTTTTGTCCATCCTTTTGTAGACAGGAGGTACAGAATTTGGAGTTTTTTATATCTTTTGTGTCCATTTCCCAAAAGACTTATGAAGGGGAATAGACAGTCTTGAGGACTCTGGGATGTCCATCATCTCCACATAATCAGGTTCCTCTTTTTCCTCTACAGCTTCTTCCACAGGGAGCTGGAGGATTTCTGCCACTTTCCTGTAAAACATGTACTAGGAAAGGGACTCAGAAAGGCCTAGGAGGGGAAACTCCAGAAGACCTGTCTGGGGAGATGTCTGGTTCAATGGGCTCAACCAGACCTCCCACACCATCGTCATCATCATCATCATCATCTTAATCTTCATCCCCCTCCAAATCTGGTTCATAGAAATCTTCAGGGGCATAATCTTGAACCAGAGGAACCGACCGAACCGAGTGCCTGCCAGAAGGCACCGGATCAGACGGAACCGGACGAAGCAATTCTACAGTACAATCCTTATCGCATTGGTAATCTCTTCGGCGAATGGAAAATGAGTTTCTGGATCCGAACCGGCCGATTTTTCTTTTCTTTTTCTTTTTGTAGGAACCAATCCCTCAGGATCGGCTTTCCTCTTGCCCGAAGAAGTATCGCCCTGGTCAGAGAGCACTCCCTTAGGTTCGGTCAGAACTGAACCGGGCTGGCCATCCGGGTCAGTGGACTTCACGGCCTCCTTATCCCTTAACCTACCTAATATTTTTTCCAGGGTAGACTTAGGGAAATTTTTACAGATTTGGCAGTCTGAATCAAGGTGGTCAAACCCCAGACAATAAACACAGGTGGTGTGGGGGTCAGTCTTAGCAAAGACCTCCCCACACACACAACAGTGTTGAAACCCAGTGGGCCTGGTTTTTCTTTTGGGTTTCTCAGACGTTGCCATCCTAACCACAAACTTACCCTTTTTATGGCAAACAACCAGGCAAGACACCCTTATCGGTTTCTAACCGTGTCACGGGTATTGGAAAAACCCACAAGAAAATGCAGGTTTTTTTTAAAACCAATAAGGATCAGTAACCACACTCTAAGTTTAAAAACAAAGACAGAATATATAAATCACTAAACGGCCGGTTCAGCCGAACCAGTCGAAAATCAATTTTTACAATTTCCACAAGTTTACTATGTCTAGTTCACTACCTAGTACTTACTGTACCACAGACAGAGATCTGAACCGAAACTTATGAAATATAATCGGTAAAACTGAGCACTTTAACTGACTTTTGAACCGTGAGCAAAGGAGAAATCTTCGAAGTGACCATTCAGTTAGGCGGAGTAAAGAATCTGACAGTAGCGCTTCAAAGTGCAGCAGACAGAGGTTTGAACCGAGCTCAAGCTCAACGTTCTATGTTCTGCATAGAAATCAACCCTCTACTCTCCAGGGCAGTTTGAGTATTGGGGCTAACTGAAATAGGCAGAATAAAGCAAGACTTCATGTTGTTTGAACCATCAAGCTTTAAATAGGCATGAGGAAAGTTATAGATATGTTGAAGTTGTGTAACAATTATGGATGGAAAACCAAATTTTAACAGGGTTGCCCATAAAAAAGGCCAGGTGACCCTGTCAAATGCCTTCTCTGCATCAAGACCCAGAAAGACTAATGGTATTTTTCGAATATTAGCATAATTTATCAGAAGACACGACCAGCAGACAGCATCCTGGGCTTGTATGTCCTTGATGAACTCCAGCTGATCTGGGTCAATGATGTTAGGGAGTATGCTTTCCAATCTACATGCTAGGATGGACATATAAATGTGTAATCAAAGTTTAACATTGATATTGGGCAGCATGATGCCGGGTATCAGGGATTTTTTTGAGGCTTGGGGATGGCTGCGAGAATCACATATATCCATGAAGGGGGAGGGAGACTTCCCTCCTGGTTCTGGTGGTAGGATAAGAATGAGCAAATCTTTAAAAAGTTTGTAAAATTCACAAGGGTAGCCGTCAGGACTGGGGGCTTTAAGAGCTTTTGATTTTTTGAGAATTATGTCCACCTCTGCTCTCATAACCAGGGCAAAAGTGATTGTACCTGACTAGACATCATCTTCGGCAAGGAGAGTCTTTGAAGATAATCCTGAATTTGATCATAAGACAACCCTGTCCCCCCTGCATATAATTCTTTATAATAATTGGCCAGTACAGTTCTAATCCTGAGGCTCAGTTATAAGTTTTCCAGTAATGGGATCATATATACCAGTTACGCATATCTGCACTTTGGATTTCCCAAGCCGTCTTGTCAAGTTTCTCGCTCCCTGAGACCCTTCTTCATAGAAAGTGTGTTTAAGATAAAATAATTGTCATTCTATGTTTTGGTTTATTAGTTTCTGTATCTCCTGTTTTAGTACCTGTATCCTGTTTCTCACCATCTGGTCCCCCTGGGTCAGCCTTAACTGTAACAATTGGAGTTCCTCCTGCAACTTTGCAAAGGCAGACTGCCTCTCCCACTTTTTCTTTACCAAGTACTTAATTATTTCTCCCCTTAAAACAGTTTTGAAGTGTCCCATAATATTATTGGTGATACCTCGGGTCCCAAGTTTTCGGACAGAAAGTAGGGAGCTATGTCCCTTGCCATCCTTTGGAACTCAGGGTCTCGTAAATGTATTAAGTTTAAACACCAATGGGAAGTGCTGAGGTCGGCCCCTAAAGTATACCTAGCCTATAATGGAGCGTGGTCTGACAGAAGGGTTGTCCTATGCCAGACATCATAGAGGGAATCTAGATGCTTGGCAGCTGTAAATAAATAATCAATTCTGGAAGCCACCCCCATATGTTCAGTCATATAGGTATATTCCCTAGCCGTGGGGAAGCAATGCCTCCACGTATCCACCAAGCCCAGAGAAGGGAAAGTTTGTCACAAATATTTCTGCAGTGGATTAACCCAATGTAGGAGGGACTTTGAAACATCTAAGGTTGGGTCTAAAACCACATTCAGATCCCCTCCCAAAAGTAATTGCCCCTGAAGGACATGCAGAAACTGCGCAAAAAAAGCCTTGATACACCTTTTTCAGGGATCCTGGAGGGAGGTACACTGATGCCAAGAAGACAGGGTGGGAATACAGCTTTCTGGTTGCTATGGCATATCTGCCTTTGGGATCCACTACCATTTCCTGCAATTCAAAAGAAACAACCCATGGCAGAAAGATTGCCACGCCCCATCTCCTGCCAGATCCATGAGAGGCTGCCGACACTACTCTAAATCAAAACTGGTGAAATTTTTTATGCTGTTCAGGAGACTAATGTGTCTCCTGGAGCAGGATAATCCTTGGTCTGTTTCTCTTTATAAATTGTAGCAATCGAGAACATTTAATGGGATCATGAATCCCATTAATATTTAATGGCAATTATAAGGACTGCTTAGCCATAATAAATAGTCTAAGTATTTTCTATATGAATTGTAGCCCCCTCTACAAAAATGGTGGGAAGGTGCCTAATAAACAAGGACCCCATTTCAGTTCTCTCCCTATGTTTAAATGTAAGTTGCTTCTCATAACAAGAAAAATGTGTTCTCCCTAATGATACAGAGACAATCAGAAGATACCAGCCTTTAACTGTCAAGTATAATATACCAGCCGGCCTGGTGGCACAGAGGGTTGGGACACTGGATGCCACACCTTGCGCCACACCAGCGACCCAGGTTCAGGAACAAGCTCGGGTCATCGGAGGTTGGTCGGGGGGGGGGTGTGAGTGGCTGCCAGCTGGCAGCCCTGTGCCTCAGGAGGGAGAACTAGGTTTCCTCGGAACTTGGCCACCCCCTGGTAGAGGCCGGTGTGGCTGCATCGCTCACAAGGAGTGCCAGCAATAGGCTGAGGGAGGGTGGAAGGGGCTGGTACCAGAACTGCATGGCGCATGAGTGTGTCCACGCAGTAGCGTAGCAAATTCCCAAAGGGCCTGGGTGCAACGTGATGTTACAGGGCCCCTCCCCAGTTTTGAATAAACATCAAAACTGTGATTTGGGCTCCTCAAACCTCGTGGGCCCGGGTGCCATTGCACCCCCTGCACCCTTGTAGCTATGCTCCTGTGTCCACATGCGTGCCTCACCACTTCTGGGGAGAGTCAGAGTAGCACCGAACATGGGTGAAATGTAGGAAAAATATCGAGGGCCACCAAGAATGAAGCCTCCAGGATGGCTCTGGGGTTCCTCCGGGGTGTGCATGGTGCCATAAGACCCTGAAAGTCCCCAAGTCCGGTAAGTTGGCAGATGAGCTGGAGTCCTGCCGAAGGAGGATAAATAGAATTGTAAAAAAAAAAAATGTATAATATACCCATATTAATAGTATCAAACAATTCAAACCTTGATAATAATAAGAATAAACAGGTAACATTCAAAATCATTTAACAAGAAAAAGCTGCCAAAAAACTATTATGAATACAACAACTTGAAAAATTGTACTGTCTATAAAAAATTCCCCCAAAAGCCGTAAAACCCCAAACCAACAACCCCCCATAAACAGTAGAACAAACATTCTACAGGAAACAACAAATAAAATGTCGTGAGTATTAGTAGAATCCCCAAAACTGGGAACAGAAGAAAAGGAAAGATATGTTTCTCCTTTGGGTAGAAAGTAATTCTATCTGTGACCTCCTAGGTAGGGAGGCAATCCAAAAGTCTCCTAATGGGGAGCAAAAAGATACTCCCAAGGAGACAGAGCCACCGTGACACAGTGGGCCCCCAACACTACCACCAAAAATATACGTGGTGGTGAAGATAATGCCAAGTAGTTCTAGGAGGGTATAAGTCCTCCAGAAAAAATCCAGGGTCGATCTTCCCACCCCACCTGCGAACATGTGAAAAATAAAACTAAGCAGGTAAATCCCAATGTCATGACAAACTCAGAGCAAGTAATACTGAATCCCATAAACAGCCACTGTCCCCACCCCCCACCCAGCCAGCAGTAAGTACCCTCCCTAACCACCCCCATATAACCAGTGTGAAAAAAAGGAGTTTCCCCCTTAGAAGATAGGAATGCAAAGAGTAACTCGGCCCAATCCCCCTTCCCAAAACATGTAAGATAAAAAGAAAAAAGGGGGGGGACTACGAGTCAACTAAACCCCCAAAGATATAAATACAGTATCAAGAAAATAAACTCAAAAATAGGGAGAACAACTAAGCCCAGCATGCTATTCACAAAAAATGCACAGGATGGAGACATAATCCAAAACGTCCTCTACCTGCCAGGCTATTAGTTAACATAAGAAAAAATAAACATAAAGATAAAACCAAGAAAGAAAAAACTGAAAAGCAAGAAAAAGGGAATACCATAAATAGAAACATAGAAGTGTGATGGCAGAAAAGGATTGACAGGCCCACCTAGTCTGCCCATTTGTCTAGCTATCTGCTAGGACATGTCCCCCCCCCCCCCCCAACACTCTCCTGTGTCTGTCTCATGCCTTTTTGAAGCCTTCCACTGTTGCTTCACCAACCAGCTCCTCTAGGACCCTATTCCACTTATCCACCACACTTTCTGTGAAATAGTATTTCCTAATGTTACCCTTGAACTGTCCCCCCTCGTCCTCTGATTGCCTTTCAGCTGGAAGATGCTTTCCAATGGCACCCGGTTTATACCCTTAAGGTACTTGAAGGTCTCAGTCATGTCTCCCCTCTCCTACCTCTGTGCAGGGAATACATGTTCAATTCTCCCAACCTTTCCTCATAAGACTGGTGACAGAGCCCCTTTACCATCTTTGTTTACCCCCTTTGAACTTGCTCCAGCCTCCCCACATCCTTTTTGAGGTATGGCCTCCAGAACTGGATCCCATACTCCAAATGCTGCCTAACTAGATGGGTGTACAAGGGTACTATGACCTCCCTTTTTCTACTGGTAATCCCCCTTCTGATGCAGCCCAGCACTCTGCTGCCTCTAGCCACTGCTCCCTCGCAGTGCCTTTCCACCTTCAGGTCCCTTGATATAGTGATGCCTAGGTCCCTTTACTGTTCTGTTACTTCCAGATCTTGGCCACCCCATACAGTACCCTGCCCTCTGGTTCCTGTATCCAAGATACATGATCTTGCACTTGTCCATGTTGAATGAAAGCTGCCACCTCTTTGACCATGCCTTGAGCCTCCCCAAATGTATCCGCATTTTTTCTACCCCTTCTGGAGTGTCCACCTCATTGCAGACTTTAATATCATCTGCAAACAGATTCACAGCCCCCTCAAGGCCCTCCACGGTATCCCTATGAATAGATTGAACAGTAGGGACCCTAACACCGACTTCTGAGGGACCCCACTTGTGACCCTGCCCTCTCCAGATGCCACCCCATTTATAATGACTCTCTGCCTCCTGTCCCCCAGCCAGTTTCCCGTCCATTGAACCACCTTCTGCCCCAGCCCAAGGCATGACAGCTTATACAGCAGTCTTCTGTGTGGCACAGAGTCAGATGCCTTCTTGAAATCCAGATAAGCGAGATCTACGTCCTTCCCCTAATCCAGTTCCTTGGTGATGGCGCCAAAAATCTCTATCAAGTTTGTTTGACAGGATCTACCCCGGTAAAGCCATGTTGCCTTGGATTCTTCAGGCCACTCAGTCACCTCTAGGTAATTGGTGATCCTGATTTTCATTAGTTTCTCCATGAGCTTGCCCACCACCGATGTCAAGTTCACAGGCCTGTCATTTCCCACCTCCTCCCTCTCTCCTTCCTTATGCAGAGGGACCAAATTTGCCTGCCTCCAGTCCTATGGTACCACTCCAGATTCCAGGGACCTGTTGAAGAGTGCAGTCAAGGGTACCGCCAGTATATCTTTAAGTTCCTTCAACACCCTTGGGTGCACCCCATCTGGCCCCATCACCTTGTCCACCTTCATGTAGCCTAGTTCCCCAAGAATCTCCTCCACCTGTAATGGACTCATATCCACTCCCCCCTTCCCTGCCTTGGCTTATCCTGCTCTGCTGTCTACCCCTTCATGCTCCCTAGTGAACACTGAGCAAAAATAGTTGTTTAGTAGTTCTGCCTTCTCTCTGTTCCCTTGTATCAGCTCACCCTCGTTTGTTTTTAACCGGAGTACTCCCTGCCTAGCCTTCCTCCTTGCACTGGCATACCTAAAAAAAGTTTTATCCCCTTTTTTGACCTCGCTAGCTATGCTCTCCTCTGTCCGTGCCTTTGCCCTCCTTACTTCTACCCCTGCTTCTCTCTGGCTCACCTGGTACCTTCCCCAGTCATTGTCAGCCTGTGTTACCTTGAACTTCTTAAAGGCCTTACTTTTTGCCCTGACCTTTATTGCAACAACCCTGTTAAACCACAGTGGTTTCCTCCTCCTCTTATTTTTGCTTGATCTCTTGGCACATGTGTCCGTGGCCTCCATAATAGCTTCTTTTATCCGATCCCACATGTCCTCCACATCTGTTAACTCCTTCACCCCCTCCAGAGCCCTCTCCACTACTTCCCCCATTCTCCTGAAATCTGCTCTCTTAAAATCAAGTACCCTCAACTTAGACCAGTGAACTTCTGCTGTGTTCCTTATTTTAAACCAAACTGTGTTGTGGTCACTCGTACCAAGGTGTTAACCCACCGATACCTCTCCTACCTTATCTCCATTTGTCAGGACCCGATCTAGAATAGCTCCTGCCCTGGTTGGCTCCCTGACCAGTTGCCTCAGGAGGGCCATTTGTAGGGAATCCAATATTTCCCTGCTGCTGGCTGATAGGGTGTCCCAGTCCACATCTGATAGGTTCAGGTTCCCCATCAGCACCACCTCCCCCTTAGCTGCAATTCTCACAAATTCAACAGCCATCCATCTATCCACAGATTCCTGCTGTGCTGGGTGCCTGTAAGCCACCCCAGTACGCACAACCTCCCCCTTCCCCACTGCTAAGGAGATCCATAGTCCTTTGGCCTCCCCCCACTTGCCCTGCAGTTCTGATGCCCTGATACCCTCCTTTACATAGAGTGCAACCCCCCCCTTTTCACCCTGTCCCTTCTAAACAGTGTTGGTATCTCCATGTCCTATCCTTGCTCTCGGTGGCACCATGTTTCTGTTACCCCCACAATGCTGAGGCTGTCCTTAAACATTGTCACTGTTAGATCTGGGATCTTCCTACCCAGACTTCTGGTGTTTGCACACAAGACCCTCCCACCCCCCACCCACCTCCCAGTTTACCACTTGCTACACACCCTAAATGAAAAAGTATAAAGGAATAAAAAGACATGGAACAGGGAAAATAAGACATAGACTAAAAAAGAAGAAAAAAAGCAGGCTAGAACAGCAAAAAGAGAACCTAAATGCAAATCCAGACAAAGTGGAAGAAATAGCAACTGGGGAAGAGGAAAGTAGAAGGATGATTAAATGAAGAACAATTAGCAAGACAGGCATGTCTAAGGAGAAGGTGAAATGACCAAAAACAAAACTAAACTTGGAGGGGAAATCATACCAGTCAGGTAAAAGAAAAAGGTGGAGGAAAAAAAAGGGGGGGTGATATAAAAGAATAAAGCAAAAAAGTCAATCAATGAAAGCCTACAGCATAAGAAAACATACTTAAAGAGAGAAAGGGAGACAAAAATAAAGAAGAAAATACACAGGAGCAAAGTAGCCATTACGCCAACTGGTCATCCAACAGAGGCAGATCTGGTGGCAAAGCCACATCAGCGACAGAGAGAAATTAAGTCCACTGTCCATCATGGTGTTTCAAGAAGATTCCTCCCAGCAAAAGGTCTGGAGTTTAAATACCTTGGTATTACCCTTGATTGCACAATGTCTTTCAGCTTACATGTTCAACACATCTCAAAATCAGTCAACTCAAGAATTGGGGTCCTCTACTGCCACCGTCGCTGTCTTACCAAAGAAGCTATGCACGCAGCCATAACTGCCTCATTCCTACCCATCACTGATTACGGGCTTGTCTTCTGTGGGGCTGCCATTGATACCACACTAAAATGGGTTAAGACAGCCCTTAACAAATGCTGTAGACTTCTCACTGGCGCAGGGAAGCATATGCATACCTGTGATCTGTACACGCAATCCAGCTGGCTCAATCTAAATAGTAGACTTGCTTACCAGACCTGCATACTGGCTAAGAAAATTTGTCTTAAGCTCACACCCCCTGCAACTCATGCCTTAATGTTCCCCGCAGTCACTGCACATTTTACGCGCAGTTCCCTCAAACCAACGTTTATCGTTCCATTCTGCCGTACCAACCAGGCTCAACATGCTTTCCACACCAGGGCCCCTCTACTGCTAAACAACCTCCCCCTGAAATTGCAGCTGAAAATAAGCTTGGCCCATTCAAACATAAACTCCTCCAGCACCTCACTGACCTCAGCAGTTGTGACTGCTCTGCCTAGGCTTGAGGCTTTGTTTCACCTCTCCTCCCTTGCTACCTTCCCCACTTCTCTCCACCCCTCCATCCCCTGCTACTCACCATCTCTCTCCCACCCCACCTACCATTCTACCCCCTCTCACCTCCCACCTACCATTCCACCCCCTCTCCCTCTCCTCTCCTCATGTCTCCCCCTCCCTATCACCCTGTCTCTTGTTGCTCCACCCCCAGACTACCTAGCACTTATCTTTCTGTTCTTGCACTTACAACAATGTCAAATCCTTGACTGCCTACCCCTTTCCCCACTCCTCCCCCTCTTATTCCCCACCCCTTGCTCCACTTATGTCACCCCTAGGTTGGTTTTCATTTGTATCTGTGTCTTGCTGTATATGCAGCCATATTGTTAATTGTGCATTGTTATTTGCCACTGACTGTTTGCTACTGTGCTAGTCTATACACATGTACTGTCTTTTGCTACTAAGTTAACCTCCTGACCTGTATTGTATTGTATCCTACCACTGTTTTGCTTGCACCCATTGTTGATGCGGAACCTTTGTAAAATAACCCTTGGTTCAAAGGTATTTGTAATCCTAGTAATAAATAAATAAATAAAAATAAATAAAAGCCGTGCCCGTACTTCAGCCAATGATTCCTCCTGTCTCCGCGTCTTGCTGTGAGGGGAAACCTGGTGCCATTGGTCTCTTTGAAGTGCTCGTTTCTCTATAGAGATGTCATATTCCATTTGTTCCTCAGAAGGTATTATCTTGCGTGCCCTCAACTCTTGAAAGGCCAGTTCAGGCGACTCAAAAACCTTAGGATCATCTACAAATATCACCCGTAAACGGGCAGGGTAAGGAGTAGTGAATTTTATTTTCCTGGCCTTCAGCAATGTCAAACAGGGTGCATACTCCCTGTGCTTGGCTTGCAACATTGGTGAGTAATCGTTATCCAAGAACACTCGCTTGCCTTGGAAGTAAAGTGTCCCTTTGTGCCAGGCTCTGGTAAGGATCTCTGTTTAATCGAAAAATTCAGAAACTGGGCCACAGTAGAACATGGGTGAGCATCTGGAGCAGTTGCTTCACAGTGAGGGAGCAGTGTGCCCGTTCAATATGCAAAGGCTCCAGGGCAGAAGGATCCAGTAGTGAGGAAAGAAACTCCTGCAAAAAAAAGGAATCATACCTCTGGTTTCAGCCCCTCCAAGACCCCATAAAAACAAATATCATTGCAGCAGGACCAATTTTCAAGATCCTCACATCGGTCCTGCAGCTCTTGTTGATCTTGCTAGGATTTGGCCGGCAGTCTTTCTAGTCGATCCAATTGAGTGTCAGTTTGGGAGAGAGAATGCTCCACTGCCGCTACCCATGTTTCTAAGGCTGTAAGTGCAGATTTAAACTCTGTTTGCAGTGTCCGATATTCTGCATGAAACTCCTGTAACTCCACCTAGATCACTGCATTTGTCAGTTGAAGATCAGACTCGAACGAAGACATCTCCATTACTGAAGTTGCTGGGAGAGAGGGCGAACTGGTCAGACCAGATGAAGCTGAACGAATGGTCAGAACCACTGGCTTTGTGGCTTTTTTTTTTGCCACACATGTAGTAAACAAACTTTGTATTTAGTTTACAGTTGCTCTTTAATTGGGTAGTAGGTGAAAAGAAAAATGTAAAGGCAGGGTGGGAGCGGAGCGGTCAGATCAGCCTGCCATCTGAACTCCTGGTGCCACTGGAAGTCTGAAAGGCCTCCTGTCTCATGTCTCATATTAATGGTATGATAGTTCGAAATGGTAGATGGAAATTTGATGTAATAACTGGTATTCAGGCAGATGACTCTGCCATATGCTCATTGCCCAGTTGCATTTTCAGGACCTTTATGTTCCCTGCCCTCCTTTCTGGTCAGCATAGTTCCAGCAAGCTGTACTATCAGAAGACTAACTGTCCCCACCGAGAGGCATTCAGGAAAGGATGTAAAGGGAGAGCCCACGGTTATCTAGGAGCCAGTGAGGAACACCCCAGTAGGTATCAAGGACTTTTGGACAGGATGAAAAAGAATCTGGTCCACTTGGTAAAAAGAGGGAAAAAACATGGAGTTGGCTCCTCACCCTTTGCTTCCAAAAATGTTCATGGAGTATGAAGCAGATGGTGATAGTATTGTGTGACCTCTCCAAGTGGAGGGAAGTAGCTGGTGCAGTACCACAGGGATCAGTTATTGGACGCTGTTGTTCAACATCTTTATAAATGACTTGGATAAAGTAGTCACAACTTAAGTAATATGATTAAATTTACAGATAAATGATATGAAAATGGTGAGGGTAGTGAACTGTGAGTGGCAAGGTGGTAATTTGCAAATGGACCTTTATACACTGGGGGAGTGGGCAGACAGTTGGCAGATGAAATGCAAGATGCAGAAGTGAAAGGTACTGCACCTACTGTAGGTGTAAAAACACTGATCAGTGCAAGTTGGCAGTAACTAACCAGTAAAGAGATGGCTGATAATGGATAGGAAACTAAAGTATTCCCAGCAATGAGCAGCATGCAAGGCTGACTGTAACCAGTTGCAATGGTGGTGATTTAATAATGATTTATAAGAAATATAAAATCACACATACCCCCATAATGTTAAAACATCATTGGATACATGTGCAAATCAGTGCGAACATTTAGGCTGCATCTGCTTTAACCAGGAATGCATGGTGCCAAAAGGCCTCTCTCACAATCTGCAAATACTGAGGACAGAACACACAGGCACATGTTTTGTCCGATGTGTCTTTGTCTTCTGTTCTCATTCTTTGCAGGTTGTATAAGAGGCCCTTTGGCACCATGCATTCCTGCTTAAAGCAGAACCAGCCTAAATTGTCATGGTGACTTGCATATATCCCTTGATGCTTTGCATTATAGAGGTATGTTTGATTTTGTATTTCTTTGAAACCTGGCTTTGTTGTCAGTGCCCTTTTTGGGCAACCATTGCCGATATGATATATAACATATATAATCATTATCAAGCATACTCAAATATCAAGTTCAGTCTCCAAAATGAATAACTTTTATCATGATTAATGATTATGTGAGGAATAACATGATGAGATGTGTGGTCATGCTACAATATATGCATTTCTAGGGTGCATTGTGAGGCACCGGGTGCATAACTTCCTGAATATTACTCCTTCTTTCTCTCAGTTCAGCAATACAGAAGGGTCTGCTGCTGGGCCTGGCACATACAGTGGAACCTGCCAGGATGCAAGACAGTGTCACAGGATACTGCATGACAAAAAGGATTAACTCCCATTGAAATTGATTTGTCTCCTGCAGTACCTCTGCTGCAGTATTCTGCAGTGTTATATTGCATCCTGGCAGGCTCTACTGTATGCAGCTAAATTTATCTCACTATTTTTTTTACCCTTCTATGTTTATCCCACAGAGGTATTGTATATAATAAATAGCCCCAAACAACGAAATGTACAGCAGCATTTTATAGTTTGTACTTTTTAGTGTAGCTTTCTCAGAAGTTGCAGCACCTTGGAAAATAGTGCTACAGTATTTGCTGTGTAGATTTTCTGTTTTCCTAATCAGCTGTTGGCTGATTGCAGTTTGGTTATACAGCAAGATTTTCAGTACAGGAACTCTTGCGCTGTGTAACTAAGCTGCACTGAGCCGATAGCTGATGACTAAAATGGGGAAAAGGTTGTAGTCTGACAACAGGAATATGATGCATGAGCCTCCCTATAATAGCAGTCATCCTGTGTCCTAGAAATGCCCTGGAACAAAGAGTGTTAAAGCATTCAAAGACTGACATAACAGTGTGCTAGTTAAGTGACCCCTGACCTCCTAACCGCTGACTACTTTTCCAGTAGTTCTACAATGTTTTCTTAACTACACTAAATTGTACTTTATGAAGCTATCATTACTTTTTACCGTTTGGCTGTTTATCAGGCTTTTATGTACGCTCATCAAATTTTACAGCTTTGTGGATAAATGGTGTAGAGCAGTGGTCAAGGTTTCAGAAATGTGGCATTAAAAAAAAAACAAGCAAGAGTGCCACATCAGAACATCAGTATAGTCTCACAGATACTTTTTTACAGAAACATAGAAGTTGTTTGCAGATAAAGACCTATTGGCCCACCTAAACTGCCCTATTTTTCCTACCTACAGTGCCACCGCAGACCCTACTCTATGTCTGGTTTGCACCCCTCCCTTGTCTTATGTCTGAGAACCCCTTATGTCTATCCCATGCTTTTTTGAATCCTATAACCATTTTATTCCCCACCACTTCTGCTGGGAAGTTGTTCCAAGCATCCAGCACTCTTTCTGTGAAGAAGTACTTCCTCACATTTCCTCTCAGCCCCACCCCTCAGTTTCATAGTGTGACCCTTTGTCCTAGAGCATCTTTACCTCTGGAAAATTATCCCTTTCTATACCTTGTTAACACCTGTGAGGTATTTGAATGTTTCTATTATATCCCCCCTTTCCATCCATTCTTCTAGGGAATACGTATTTAATTCTTTAACCCTTTCTTCATAGAGATTATAATGCTGGCCCTGCAACATTTTGGTTGCCCTACTTTGTATCACCTGTACCCTATCTGTGTCCTTTCGGAGGTGGGGCATCCAGAACTGGACACAGTACCCAAGGTGTGGTCTCACTAGTGATCCATACAGTGGTATTATTACCTCCTGCTTTCTGCAGATGGTACCCCTGCCAATGCATCCAAGCATCCCACTAGCCTTTCCCACTGCCTTGTCACACTGTTTAGCTACCTTCAGGTCATCAGCAATGATTACCAACAGGTTCCTTTCTTGTTTTGTGACCGCTAGTACTTCTCCTTCCAGCTGATACATTTCCCCCTGGGTTTCTGTGCCCCAAGTGTATGATTTTGTGCTTTTTTGCATTGAAGCCCAGATGCCAAACCCATGACTATTCTTCCAGCTTGTTTAGATCTTCTCTCATTCTTTCCACCCCCCTGTGTCTACTCTGTTGCAGATTTTTGCATAATCTGTGAACAGGCATACCTTCCCTTCCAGTCCTTCTGCAGTGTCACTTATAAAGATATTGAAAAGGACTGGGCCTAGTACTGACCCTTGTGGCACCCCACTGATCACTTTGCCATCTCCAGGGTGGATGCCATTTACCACCACACTCTAACTCCTATTGTCCACCCAGCTCTCTACTCATTTAACTACTTTAGGACCCACTCCCAGGCTTCTCAACTTGCTCACCAGTCGTCTGTGTGGAACGGTGTCAAAGGCCTCACTGAAGTCCAGGAAGGTTATGTCAACCGCATCTACCTGATCCACTTCTCTGGTTACTCAGTCAAAGAACTCAACCAGGTTTGTCTTGCAGGACCCCCCCCCCCCCCCCGTGAACCCATGTTGCCTCAGATCCTGAAGACCATTGGAAACAAGATATTCCCCAATCCTTTCCTTTGTTAGTGATTCCATTACTTTGCCCACTACTGAAGTCAGACTGACAGACCTGTAATTTCCAGTCTCCTTTCTGTTTCCATTTTTGTGGAGTAGGTCTACATCAGCCCTCCTCCAGTCTCACAGGACCTCGTTCATTTCTAGTGACAGTTGACCCCTTTTTTATTTTTGCCAAAGGTATGTTTTATGGCAACACCATTGGTTGACAATGAGAAATGGGGATAAGGTTAAAACATTTTTGCTTGTTTATGTAGTCATCACACAGAGAGGGTTTAAAAAAAAATTACAAATCCTTCTCGTTTTCTTTACACAATTTATTAATTTTCTGTGATGTCCCCATCAATTACTGTACTCAAAGGATCAAAACTATTTAATAGCGGTAGTGTAAAACATTCAGCTTTCCTGCCTTTCTTTTTTTTTAGTGGTCTTCTAGTTTGGACTTCATACCATTCGTTGTCTAAGTTGTCCTGAATATCCATTTCCTTTGGTCTTTTCTTAGATAGATTGGTATTTGGACATTTAATAGAGGGTGTAGGCAGAGTTATAGTAATTTGGGCTGATTGTTGTTGTAACGTTATGTTGTTTGGTTCCTGTTCATTACCTTCTTTTGTAATATTTATTTCGGTCTCACTAGATATATCATTGTACTCTTCATTAACCATCTTTGTTATTAGTTTCTGTTGGCTGATTTCTAAGGCCTTTAACCTTGTACTAAATAGTGAGAGTTCAATACTCATTTCATGGGAACTGGATGGTATTAAAAGTCCCAATCAGTAATATGGTATTGCCCCACCCCACCCCTTTTTATTTTCTTCTCTTTATTAGAAATTTTGTAGGGACAAAAGAAACAAGTACATGTAGAAAACAGAAGGTAAAATGAACCAGAAGGATGTACAATAAACCAACAATATGCAAATGATCAACAATACCTACATACACAACACTACAAAGAAAACAGTCCCCCCCAAAAAAACCTACAGTAGAACAAAAACCACAAGCCCGCTAGAGACCCACATTTTTGTAATAGAAGCATAAGAGACAGGGGACATTCCACAGCAAGTAAAAATAAAGCTGATATAAGGAAGCCTTAAAAGAGAATGTAAGATCAATATATACCATATTTAAAGTAATCAGTTAAATTAAATATATGAAAAGGAACTACAACCATATGCATTAGATGTTAACTAAAATAAACTAAATCAAATAGATCAAGGTGTCAGGTCTAGTCAGAAGTCAAAATCAATTCATAAAGTGTACTCCATCTGGTATTAAGAGCTGAGAGGTTGTTTTTCAAAGTGGCAGCAATTTTTTGTAGTTATATTGCTGCTTTTTATTGAATGGTTCTTTGTTCTGCTTATTATTTTATCTCTTTAATATTTATTTGCACTAGTTTGTTTTATTATAATTATTACTATTAATGTATCTGATAAGATATATCGGATGCAGTGCATGTTCCCATCAGGCCTTGACATACATGTCAACCCCTTGTGAGGGAAGGCTCCTCAGCCCACCACAAGGTAGAACACTGCTCTGTTCCTCACCAGGCTGGGGCAGTGCTGCATGCCACAGCACCTTCCCCCCAGCCTTGGCCCATTCAGCCAGCTCATTGAGCTCAAACCCAAACTCTGTTCACTGGCACGGGAAGGCAATATGGTCTGCAGTGGAACAACAGCCGTGCCTGCAAACAATGTCGCTTCATACATTTTTTTTGGGGGCACATTTTGAACCCAAACTTACAAATAGTTTTTTATGGCCCCACCCCGTTCTGAGCATGACAGGTGTAATTTATACAATACTGGTCAAAATGTTTTTTCATACCACTAGTGTAAAAACACATTTTGGCCAGGATTACATAAAACAGCTCCAACTATGTTCATGAGGTGGTGTGAAAAAATGTCTATGTTGAAAATTTACTGTCAAAATCCTGAAAATTACCAAAGTTAGGCATGAGCATTGAAAAATTACAACTTACATTCATAACTTTTTTTAAATATTTCAACCACATATTTTGAACATAGTCTTCTTATAACCCCATCTCATGAATGACCCCATCTCATGAACCCAGTGGGCAAAAATCTTCAAATCCTGGCTAAAACGTCATTCCCTGCCACAAGTGTGAAAACACATTTTGGCCAAGATTTGAAAAGGACTCCTGTCACGTTCATGAGGCAGTGTAAAAAAAAAATGGCTATGTTGAAAATTTGGGGTCAAAATGTTGAAAATTACAAAAGTTATGAGAGATTGTTGAAACATTTCAACGTATCTTCATAACTTAATTGGTGTTTTAATATTTTGGCTACAAATTTTCAACATAGTCTTCTTATGACCCCACTTCATGAACCTAATAGGTGAAAAGTTTCAAACCCGGCCTGAAAGGTGATTTTGTGGAGTGACTGCAAAATCCCCTTTCAGGCCAAATTTCAAGAATTTCACATATCTTGTTCATTAGATGGGGGTTACAAAAAGACCATATCAAAAGTTTGGGGTAAAATATTAGAAAATGACTATGTTATGAGAAATAGTTCAAAATGCATTGAAATACATTAACCAGCCTTCCCTGATTTCTTCAGTTCCCTGTCCAGTTTTGGAGAGTGAAGACATGTCTCTGGTCCAGAGAGGATTATGGCATTGGGCCCATAGTAAGAAAGTATAGGTTATGGGGGTGAGGGGTGTATGGTGCTGAGTAAGGGTTGGGGTGGGTGAGGGGTAGCACAAGACAACCAGGGACTGTTTTCTTTATTTCAGGTTAAAAAAAAAAGACGTTGAGGGAGGTTTTCTAAAGATGACAAATGTTTTTCCACCTGAGTCCCTAGACTCCATATCTTGCCATTTTTATAGTTTGAGTGCTGTGAATAAATAATAATGGGGAAGTGACAGTGTTAGCCAAAATCAAACTCACTCTATGCAAAGTGCACCTGTCTTCTGTTCAGTTACAGCAGCAGCCCTTTCACTTTAGTGACCAGCGAACTGTAGCTGTAGGAATTTCTGCAAAAGCACAGCCTGATTGATGAACCTCAAAGATGAAGGTACAGCCTACTGTAGCTCCCTGGTTGCTGCATTATTTTCCTTAATATAATATCAGCTATCAAAACAACATTTTAGAATGCTGTCACAGTTCAGCATCTGACTCTAGAGAGAGGTCTTACCTGACTTGTAAACATTCCAAGAACCACCAATGCATAAAACTTCTGTTTGACACACACCCATACCCAGCGCTGCCAGCAGCACACTTCATTCTGCTCTGCTCTCAGCAGCTGTGAGAGCTGGAAGATGGCAACTCCTCAGCTGCCCAAGGAGAAGGCTGAAGTGCTGCTGCTGGGTTTGAATGTGCAGCTGAGTGAATTGTGTTCTTCAGAGTAGGAGAGGCTCTCTGCAAGCACGGTGTCAGCGAACCCCATGGCAGGTCTATCCTACAGCATAGCAGTGCCACCAGACTCTCCTTACTGTATTGCTTGTTTATGTGTGTTGGGGGAGAGGAGGGAGCGAGATAGAGAACGTGTCCACTGATTCATACTGATGTGCTTCAACTCCACTGGGTGGGTGGAGTGCAGAGCAAACAAAACTGTTCTGCATTTAATATTCAATCACACCCTTTAACACCCCCATTCTCTGTCCTCCTCCATTCCTATATGTCAGCATATCTCTTGCTATGCAACCATAAAAATAGAAAACACATCGTATCAGTACTATTTTTTTTTGCATAAGCAGAATATAGCAATACTATTTTTATCCATACATAAAATGAAATGCCAATTTAAAAAAAAAACATGATTTTTCATTTTTTTTAAATGGTAAACTAAGCATTATTCAATTAGAAACTGAGTAGTTTGCAACTTTATTTTCATTCATCTTGTATCCTCCACCACGTTGTAAACATTTCTCTCTCTCTCTCCTCTAGCAACCCCTGCTCTTCCTTCCTTTTACCAGCAACATCAGAAGATAACAAACTGGAGTGGTTGTTGATCTGATTGTGTCTTGTAGTTCCTATGCTCCAGTACTCTTAAAGAGCTTTTGTCATATCTGGGAAAACTTTAGAAAACATAATATTTACACACAATTCTGCTTAAATTTCACAAATTATCTCTATTTCTCTTCTTATCTTTCTTTATTCTCATGGACAGCAGATGGAAAATTCAATCCTCCCTCAGACTCCATCTTCTCCTGCTGTTTGTGTACCTATGACATCATAATCCTTTGTTTGTGAATTCTGATTGGTTGCCATGGAAATGGCTTGGATTTCACAAGCAGGAGATTATGGCACGATGTTTAAACAAACAGCAACAGATTGTGAAGTCCAAAGGGCAAGGAACCTGCTTCCACACAAATTTCCATGGTAACAGAGAATAAGGGAAGGATGAAAACAGGAAAAATAGGAACTACAAGTAGAAATGTGTAAATGTCCATCTTTTTCCTGGCAAATGTTGCAGGAGCTATAAGTGGTAAGGTCGATCCTTTATAATGACCTCAGAATTAGTTACAAAATGTATAGATTACTTGGGTCAACAACAGAAGATGTCTCATTCAATTGTGTTTTCTATTTCAGGTACTTTTCTCTTATTATGATCAATATCTAGCTGAAGAAGACAAAACCTTCCTTGCTCTTGTGGTAAGAGATGCTTAATTAATCCTACCTTTACTGACTTTATTCAGGTTTGGCTAAAGAACCCGTCCAGGATAAGTCCAAATTCCCTTCTTCTTATCCTGAAAGTGCATTGTGGAACAGTTTGAGCGGAACTTTTTTTCTGACTGTTCGTCTTAAATATATTCACAAAAGAGACTGATCTCTCAAGAGAGATCATAACAAACTTGTTACCTTCATTCAGTGAATGTTAAAGATAGTAGCTATTGCTCAGCATAGCCAATGAGAGTTAAAAGGGCAGAAGTACACGACTTCCCATTAAAGTCTGGAAACATGGAAGAGGTGGGGGTTACGTTCATATGGATGGCTCTATGGATCATGGGTGATTTATGTGTATTGAAAATTTTATTAAAATATACTTAATAAAATAAATAAATAAAGTCTGGAAAAGTTGTGCTAGGTAAGCCCCTTAATAATGTACATTACTGGATGTTATACTTTGTCCATGAATATATGGAACAATCTGTTTGACCAATAAGCTTAACAGCTTATTTCACCACTAAAGCATAAGTTATATGACATCTTGTTATTCACTTATGGCACCCCACATTTCACCCCTGATGCATGACTGGAGATGCAGAGGCAGCTGGCAATAGTTAATCATATATATATATATATATATATATTTTTAATTTTGTGTTTATGATCCCAATCTACCTTTCCTCATCCACCAACAGTTCAGCAAACGCCCAGCTCCAACACTGACCCATATCCTAGGAGGGCCCCCTTAGCAGCCCTGTGCAAAACCCTCCTATGGTAGGGTCTTTGAGGTTGGCCATAAACCTTCTGGATGTCACCAAATTGAGTGGCAGGGGAACGCCATCATGTTGGGAAGGAAGGTGGGGCAGAGCCTGAGTACTGCCTGTGTCATCCTGCCATTTTTTTTTTTTTATTATTACTGTTCACCCACCCTGAGATGCTTGATTGTAAATGTGTGGCACATGCTCAGTGCAATGGGCATGAGTGAACCATAAAGTTAGTGTATCTCCCTCCCACTGCCATCCCCGACTGTATTGCACCCCCAGCACACTTTGCAGTCATCCACCCACCCAGAGGAAAAGAACATCCCATAGGATGCTCTGCCATCCTCCATCCCAATGGCCCTGTAGTGCCCTACACTCGTTCTCAAACCTGGATCACTGACATCACAAGCGACAGCTGTGCCACTATTCCAGTGGACTGGCCTGCAAATTATAGCTTCACCTTCATACTGTCTCTTGTTCCATCAAGACTCAGTATGGCAGCTGACTACACCAAAAAAGTCTGTGGGGTCTCAATGGTAATCACTAATATAGTTCTTATTCTGTGCTTAGTTGTTCAGCTGACCCAAATATTGACCAAACTCCAAGCATATCAGCTGACTACACCGGGCATTGGTGTAATAGCTGTGGCATAACAATAGCACCTGCAGAGTCAGGAGATTGAGCCAGTCAATGGTAACTTCCCTTTTAATCACCTTTGTAGCAGCATATGTCACAAAAATGTCAGCTGACTGAGTGGCCCATTCCAGCCATAGTCCTATGGAAAAGGTACACAGACTGACAGCTGACTTGAAGTAGCTAATGGTAACTGACAGCAACATCAGTCACCATGGCAGCTTTTTTGACTGGATGGATAATAAACAATTACTACAAAATGAGCATGCTTGCCTTAAACTGTGTTTTATCATCCAGATAACATAGCCATGGCATGTGATTATTACACCATAATTGCACATAATCTGTTTTATGTTGTTGCTTTTATTGCAAACCTATGGCCTGGGAACTTGTAATCTAATTGCTTGAAAACTGGTCTATGTTCTTTGAAAAACACCTTGAAGCCTCAACACCACAAACATGAAAACATAAAAATAGCCGTTCAAACCGCAGGAATCCCCCACTTATGATTAACAAATGCAATCATTCCTGTGGAATGAGCAGCTCTGGAACTTTAAGAATTTTACGCTATTTATGAAATTTAGAATGAAATTAAAACTCTGCTGTGTGGTCATGCTCATCCCTCCACTCTAACATCAGCTCTATTTCTCTGCCTGAAAAAAGCAGCCACCCCAAAGTCTTCTTTATACTTCTTGCTGGTTTGCAGGTAATTATTTTATTATTCTACAGTGTTAAACTGGTTTAGTTAACCTTTCGATACTCTACATTATTTATGGTGTAATTTGTCATTTATTGTGTAAATTTAACTTTTTCTCTGGTTCCTGAATGGTTCCCAGGAACTGGAGAAGGAAATTTTCGGCATGGTTTCCACTTTCAGGTAACTGCTGTTTTGTCACTTTTGAAAATCAATAAAAATAACTCTTACTTAAACAGCTTTGTGGTTTTACTTAAGATTATTCTACTTCGAAGAGAACTAGCTAATTTTATTAACAGACCTCTTCCAACCCCCCAATATCCCATATTCTGTTTAAATCCTCTGGCACTGGTGGGGCAGGCTGCTTTCTGCCAGTGACACCAGGACCCCCACCGTCCATAGTCTACTTTACTTATCTGATGGCTCAGTACCCACATGGATCTTCCCTCTGTGGCAAGGTCAGGAGAAGGAGGGCTGTATTTCCCCCAAAAAACACAATCCAGTCATTGCTGCAGGCTCCAGGGATGTGGAAGATGGCAGTATGATGCACAGGCATCATACGTCCCTTGCCATGCCAAACCCTTTTCCACCGATGTTTCTCCCTCCTGAACCTGAGGTTGTTGCAAGAGGTAAGTGCGTGTATGTTGAGGTACACATGTGGTACCGGGCCCACTTCTCCTTCCACCCTCCTGACATTAAATTAGCGTCCCTAGGTCCATGCTCTAACATTTGGCCTCCACTAGGTGTCAGCCAAGACAAGGACAGCTAGTCATCCCACCACGGGATAGGACAGCTGTCTAGCAACTTGTTCAATCCTGCTCCCGCCCTCCCCCTAGGGTCACCACTGACACTTGTCAGTGTCAGTGGCTCAGTAGGTAGTACACTCACCTCTGAGGCTGGGAGATCAGAGGGCTGTAGGTTCAGTTCCCACATCTGGCACTTGGGTTAATATCCCAGTACTGACACTGTAGTGCAGCATGAGAGGGGTGCTACACTTCTGAGGTGCCATCTTGAGGATAAGACATTAAACCGAGGTTCCATCTACCTGGATTGGTGGTAGTTCAGATGGATGTTAAAGATCCCATGGCACTTATCGAAAAGAGTAGGGGAATTTTTTATTGCAACAGCATCAGCAAACAAATAAACAAATAAATACAAACAGTGTTAAATCACACAAACCACATACAAAGGGGAAAAAAAAAGAAAACAATCAGAAACAAAGATTAATAAAAAAATTCATGTGTTACATTACACCCATAATCAACCAGATCTACGGTAAGGTATTAACCTCCTTAGGCATCCTACCCTCAAGCCTCCTGGATAATATATATACATAAAAAATACCTCCCAATCTCCTGATAGTTATTTTATACAGAATATATGAATACATTCAACGTACCCCATATCTTAGGTCAACCTATTTATATTTAATGAATCTTGTGAATCCCTTCCACCAATTCAACACCTTCCTAGCAGTAGCTAGTTCACAATCCTTATGATAAATCCTTTCCATTGCCCAGTGAATTAACAAGGCCACCGTATCATAAGGCATAACCTTTTGGTACAAAATCCACTGGCATCTAGCTTGCCATAAATAAAAGGTTAGGCAACTACAAAAAAGTCACCAGGTATCTAAGTGTTACCTCCCCCTTAGCCGAGGGAACTTACCTAAAATTAATATTTCATAATCTAACTGTAATAACCATGTCATATTCCACTTTGAGGCCAAGAATTTCCAAAGAGAACTGGCATAAGTACATGAAAACAAAAAATGTTCCATCGTTTCTTCCTTAGTTATACACTCAAGGTAAGAACAAAATCTTTCATTCAATGCTTTATGTTTCGCATTACCTCTGACCCCAATTCTACCATAAACCAACAACCAAACAAATTCCCACATATATTCAGGTAACCTGGAATCATTTAATCTCTGAAGTACCCTCTGTGTATCAAGTGAAGGACAGTTTTTAAAGGCTGGTTCATTAACATACACCCGGGACATCACTATTTTATAAAGCTGAGGACCTGTACTATTCCTGATCAATTGAGCCGATAACCCCCATTTAAAAAGGTTTTTCACTACTGGCATAAAATAATATGGAAGTAAATATTGCTGAATGGGTTTTGGCGGAAGTACCCGCCAGGCATCAAAATAATGTCGAAACACCTGCTTGGTTAATAACCCGGACACAGTCCTACTTGATGATAAACCTATGCGCACACTCTGTGATAAAAATAACATATGAAAGAAAACTACTGGGTCTACCATCCCTAGTCCCCCATTGTTTTTATCCAAATAAGTATATTGCCGTTTAATTGGATTAAGCCTGTTGCCCCACAACATTTGAAAAAACAAACTATAAATACGTGTTTCCAAATTTATAGGCAATGGGAATATCATAGCAGTATACAATAAACAAGGGATAATAAACTTTTTAATAACCTGTACTCTTTTCAATTTTGATAATTTCCAATGTTTCCACCTATTTATTTTCCCCTCTATCAGGGCCAATGCTTTTCCCAATTTAATTCAGCCAAATTCTGAGGACCATACACTAATCCCAAAATTACAATCAGATCGGTTGAAATTCTTAATCCTTGAAAAATTACATTTGATATCTCCCCCACCCCAAAAAAAAAGACCTTGACTTTTTTTATTTTGAATTTTAGAATTGGACACTGTCGAATAATAATTCATAAATTCCAAAAAATTAGGTACTTGCTTATAATTTGAAAAAAACACACACAGGTCATCAGCATAAGCCTGAATGTGTAAGTTTGCCAAGGGAGATCCCAGCACCCCTGCCCATAGTGGAATTTGTGAAATGGCTTGTAGCAATGTATCTATAACAAAAGAGTACAATAAAGGGCTCAAGGGGCACCCTTACTCAAACTTATTAGAGATACCTTAATCCCTACCCCCATTACTCCCCTCACTATAGGATAACTAACCGCTCCCTTATAAAGTAAGTAAATCCAATTTACGAATACTTCAGGGACCCCATAATGTTTTAATGTGAGAAACAAAAATGGGTGATAAACTCTATCAAAGGCCTTACATTGGTCCACAGAGACTATACAGCCAAATTGTTTGTTCCTACCAGCATATTCAATCACATCACGTAATATCATATGAGCATGCTGAATTTTTTTTTTCTGGGAGCCCACAATACTGAGAAGGTGAGAGTATAGTCACAGCATATTGCTTGAGCCTGTTATTCAGAATCCCTGTAAAAAGTTTATAATCCATATTTAAAATAGTAATGGGCCTCCAATTTTCCAGAAGTGTCTTATTCCCCGATTTATAGAGAAAAATCAACAATTCCTCAGAGAACCAAACCAGAATCGCTGTCACCGATAAAAAAAAATTAAAAACTAATTCTAAACAGTCAGAAAATTCCAAAGGCAAAGCCTTATATAATTCAGAAGTCAACCCATCTCTCCCAGGTGATGTACCAGATTTCAGAGATTTAATTGCCTGTATAATTTCCAATGTCGTAATTAAGGCAGTCAGCCTAGATTTGTCAAATTGAGACTCTGAAAGTTGAATTGACTGCAAAAATGTCTTCATCTCCTTAACACTAGGGGGCGCTGCAGGTGTGTTTGATAGTAAAAAAGTCTGAATAATTTTCTGTAAACCCTCAGAATCCTCCACTAACTTTCTTTCCTGATCCAGTAATGCCCCATGATCCATATTCCTTTTAAATGTCTTAAAGATTTCATATGGATCCCCCTGAGGTTGTCGTTTGACCCCAAATTGCAAAAGGACTTGTGAAGTTTTAGCTCTATTATATTGTACCTCTTGTAATTGCTGCTTTAAAAGTTGAATTTGAGCAGAATAATCGATTTTAGAGGTATTGGCCAAGACATTAAATAATATAATTGTTGCTTTAATGATAAGTACTGCAGAAATTTGTCATTTTCCTTGATCTCCTTTATTTTGTAGTAGCTATATAAATCCTCCTTAGTATCTAACCACCATTGCCCCAAGTCCTCATATAGAAAGGAAACTGAAAGCCTCGCCCCAAGTAAAAACTCTACCATCTGGAGTACACCAGGGGTCTGTAATAATGGGGCACTCAGTTTCCATCTATTTTTCTGCCATTTTGGGAGAGAAAAAGGAGCAAAATTTACACTGAAGTAATAAATGGTCCGAAAAAGAAACAGGCATTGTGTAAAAGGAAAAGGGGAGATTATCTGATAAAAAGATATAATCAATGGTAGATGTATAATTATTTTTTTTTAAAGAAAATTTTGGCCCCCCCTGTTGGTGACTACTACCTAGAACCAACCCAGATGAGGCAATTAATGTGGCTAATGCATGGGAATCGCAATAAATCTTCCTCCCAGCATTCTTCGAGGATTTCCTGTCTATTTTTAATTCGCAATTGAAATCACCACACAGAAAAACTTCAAAGGTGGTCACCAAAAATGGTTTTATCAGCTGGAACAAAGCCACTCGTTCAGCCTTCACCTGTGAACAATATACATTAATAAATCGGCAAGTCATAGACCTCCAAACCCCATCTAATATCATAAGCCTCCCTGGAATAAGATCCACTATTTTCAGTAAAGAAAACTCATAAGAGTTAAAAAGAAAACCCAACCCATCAGCAGATTGTTGTCCAAATGACTAATATGAAGGACCCCAGCACCATTCTCTTTGAAAAAACCTGGCCTAGTCTAACGTATACATCCATGTTTCTTGTAACAGACAAACATCCAAAAAATTACTATGCAGATAATCATAAACAACCTGTCGTCTTTTAAAGTTCAGTATACTATGAACATTCACTGAACCCAATCTAAAACTAGTCATTTAGAAGTCAGAGATTAACCATCTTTCTTCCTTCTCTTTTTCTTTTTACTTTTATATCCCTCTTGTACCACACAGGGGGATGGTGGACTATCCTGTACAGATTGAGAGTCTGGATCCTGACAATCCATCCCGGAATCCTCTTTTTGGGCAGATAAAACCTCAAAGGAATTACTGGTTTCAAAAACCACTGCCGGAGGGGGTATCACCGGAGGTTTAAGATTCCTGGAGGACCTTCTTACCTGAGGCAATAGGGAAACACCTAACCCCTGCGGCAAACTCTTCTGCTGTGGTACATCACCCACCAGAGCGAGAATGGAAGAATTTTCTACTATCACCACAGAAGAAAGGACCTCCGATGCCACTTGGGAGGTAGAATGATCCCCCCCCTCCTAGGCCTCAGGCCTACTGGATCAACACCTAAGGCCAAATCTTGTGCTCTCTGTATTAGGATATCTGGGCTGCTAACTGAAACTTTATTTTTGGCAGCCCATTCACATTCCGCAAAAACATGGCCTGTATCATCACATAAATCACACTTAGTAGAATTTAGACAATATAAGACAGTATGTCCAATGTCCCCACAGTTCTCACAACGAGGTTTATCGCAAGAACTTGATAGATGTGTCCTAGAACCACATTTATAGCAGGCCCTATCTTTCCCCAACATGAAAGAATTCGGAATATGCATAATCCCATCTACAGTTTGTCGAAGCTTAACCTTAAACCTCCACCCCCCTGTCCAAAAGTGTTCAGTATCTAATATGGCTTCTGGAGAGCTTAATATCTCACATTTTTGAGAGAGCCAATACTGCATATCATCAATATGCACCCCCTCATTTCTAAACATTATAGTTACAAATTTGATTAATGGCTTTGTTAGAGGAATTACCAAAAAGGGTGTCCAGAGAGGAGAAAATTTCACTTGGTTATATCGTTCCCAGAACAAATCAAGTGCAGTATTAGATCTAAAGCTCACATCAAAATTGTCCTCCCCTGAAATATTTATAAATGCAAACACCTCCCGGGGAGAAAAATGAAGAGAATTTTTCAGCAAATATTTCCCTACATAATGCCTATCCGGCCTAACCTCTAAACCTCCCTTATATCTTAATCTGACCACATTTCTACGTGGTGCAGCCTCATTTTTAATTTTAGAAAATAAATCAGACATTAAAGGCTTTTCAGTCGTAGCATTACATGGAACAGGTAAAGCCTGTGTCTCAGACCTAAGATCAATCAAAACCTCTGCAGGATTGGGACGCACCACCCCATGAGTAGGTTCAAGTCCCCCTTGTACCACCTCAGAGTCTTGTAGGGTCATGGGTAAATCAGGCAACTTCGTTTGCCAAGATGGCTCGTTTTGCGAGAAATTCAGTTTAGGGTCCCAATCCGGGCTAGGTCGCCATGAACCATTATTCAAAGTCCAGCCTGCATCACTCAACGCTCTTTCAGGAGTCCATGAATCAGTCAGAATTGGTTCTATCAGGGGCACATTCCCAGGGGGTCCTGAAGCAGAAGTAGTTATTATCGGTACTAAGACAGTTTGGTCAGCCACTGACACCCCCAAGTTCCGTCTGGCCGAGAACACTGCTGCTCATTTTTCCTTCCCTTCTTCACCCAATTTTTCACAAAAGGGTACATTACGTTTTAAAAAAGAAAACTCAGACACTCCGGTCTGGTTAAATGGTTCTGTCTGAAAAACGCAGCTTACCTCCTGCCACTGAAACTCCAGAGAGGTAGCCTGGTTAGGGGCTCGAAAAACAAATCCTGAGTCTTTAGATAAATGAATCACTGGCTCGGTACAAACCGAGCCTCTTCGTTCCATGATCAACACATCCGGGACTCCATCGGTCACTACGGTAACCGGAGAAACGTCAGCCGTAACCTCTAGCGATAGATTCTCCTTTGCCGGCTCTTGGCACTGAATCCCGCCCGATTCCGAACTGCCAGCCAACACAGTGACACTAGGGGTTTGCTCAGACAACACTTGTAAGAGCCCAATACCTGCCGGTTTCAAAAACTGCTCCTCCATCTCCCATCTACTGTTCTCAGTGCCCGATCGTTGCAACACCGCCACAGGTAAGTCGTTACCAGCAGAAACCTCTAACTGGTCTTTCACTTGCTCATTTTCCCGAGCCAAATCAGCGATCCGTTTCATCAGTAGTATATGCCTGTTGTCTAAAACTTCCAAATTAGTAAGGATCATACGCGGCTCCACAGTAGCCGGAAAAATCCTCCTTGAGAACCAAATTGCCATCCTTTTTTCCCTTGACCACCGCGACCTGCGGTTCAGGAGTCGTCTCCATCTCACTCATGTTACTAGCACTGCACGACCATCCACCGTGCTCCAGACTGACCGTCCACCTCCGGGACAAAGCTGTAAGTGAAGCGATCAGCAACCAGTCCCCCTACTGCCAGCGATGCAGTAGGAAAATTTCCCTGGTGTCCTGGCCAAATTTCGCTCATTTACTAAAAATACCACCAACAGCTTAATCTGGTTCAAGGTCAGTTGGCATTCATCTGTATCCCCCTCCCCTGGGTCGTGCCTGAAAATAGGCAGGATTTGTCTAGTGCACTTACCCGGTCAACAAAAACTAAATAAATAAATAAATAAAACCCAAACTCAAAACTGACCTTGAGTCACCAGCCTGATGTGAGGTAAGGTGCTTGTCAGTGCTTCTACCCCAGCATCACTGCGACAGCCCCCTAACAAACCTTTTTTGAGGTATATTTGACTGACAGTTTTAGCTTTTGAGGAGCTGAACTGCATTTTTCTTCTTTAAAGCCCCTTTTTATGTTGGCTTGCGCGTGCACAAGCAACATCTTCTGGCAGTAGTGCATTTCAGAGGTGTGTCAGTATTGTCACCAATACGGGGAACGCATTAGTGGGTGCATCCCTCAGCCACCAATTAGCAAGCATGCTGCCGATGACAACAGTTTCAAAGAGAGCCACGGAGTTGAAAGAAATCTGCCACTCCAGCAAGGTGCAGTTTCCTCATTGGAGCGTCAGATGATAAGACTCCATTATGTGCCTTTCCTGGTGAAACATTTCAATAAATATGGTTTCTTCTGCCATCCACCACACGATCCCCAGACTGACTTTGGGGGTGCCCAATCCACGTGTCGGCAGCCCCCCCAGTTCAGTTTGTTTGCAGACAGGGCTGCCCAGTCCCCATCAGCATCATGTACTCCCTAATACTTAATTTGTTTGCTGATGGGGGTGCCTAATCCCCGTCTGCATCATGTCCTCCCCCCACTTTGTTTGCCAGTGGGGGTGCCAATCCCCATCGGCATCAGACCCCACCAACCCAAACTCATGTAGCACACTTGTAGCCCATGCCAGTGTACCCAAAAAGTATTTTTTTAAACCTGTAAATAAAGAAAACCTTCCCCAACATCCATTTTTTTTGTCCCCATAAAAAAGAAAACAGTCCCTTGTCCCATCGCACCACCTCGACCAACCTGCACCCACCCACTGCACACCCATCTCCCCACAACCCCCCCTCACCCCATACTTACCTCTGGAGGTCCGGCACTGCGATCCTTGGTGGAGTGGGACGCGTCTGAATTCTTCAAAAGCCAACCGCAAACCGAAGTAAATCACGGTAAGCTTTATAATGGCATTGGGGGGGGTTCAACTTAGGTGGAGATCTCAGCCATTTTTGGGAATTTTGGCTTCAAATTTTCAACATGGGGTTCTTGGGACCCCACCTCATGAACATGTGACTGTCATTTCCTTACTCTTGCCAAAAAGTGATTTAGAGGTCACTGCATGGAATCACCTTTCATGATAGATTAACAAAATGACAGTGCCACTGTTCATGAGGTAGGGTCCCAAAAATCCCAGATTGCAAATTTGGTGAATTTCAAAAAATGACTGCATTACAAGTGTGCGCTGCACAGTTTGCATGCACGCTCGTAACTTTGCCAATTTTTAATATTTTCACTCCAGATTTTCAACATCAGCATTTTTTTACATTGCCTTAGGAACAGTACAGCTGTCATTTTTTACGTCCTGCCCAAAATGTGTTTTCGCACCTGTGGTGCACAATGGCACGGCCGCTGTGGGAAGTGAACTTTCGGGACAGATTAACAAAATCATAGTGCCACTGTTCATGAGCAGAGGTCCCAAAATGCCTATGTTGAAAATGTGGTAAATAAAATCCAAAACATTATTGTGTTATGGGCGTGCATTGCACAGTTTCTACACACACTCGTGACTTCACCAATATTTCATATTTCACTCCAGATTTTCAACATTGTCATTTTTTTACATCTCCTCATGAACAATACAGCTGTCATTTTTCATATCCTACCCAAAATGTGTTTTCGCCCCTGTGGTGCTAAATGGCACAGTCACTGTACAAAATCACCTTTTGGCTAACAAACCGATAGTGCCACTGTTTATGAGGTAGGGTCACAAAAAGCCCACACTTGAAAATTTGGAGTGAAAATATCGACGAGTGCCAGGGGCATAAGGGTTTCCAACCATAATGCCCCACCCTATAGAGACTGACAGGTGTTGGGGGTGTGACTTGGGATCGTCGGCTGTAATGCTCACACCATTCCACCCCCAACCCCAGCCTGCAGCCAATGACAGGCATTGAGATGTGCCTTGGAGTCTTCAACCCCAAAATTCACCACAGTCTCCTCTACTGCACCCATCTCAGCATATTTCCTTATGGAATGAGGTGAGCATAAGGCCCGAAGACCCCAAGGCACACCACAACACCTGTCAGTGTCTGCAGGGTAGGGCGAGGTGAAATGGTGTGAATGTTATGGCCAGTGACCCAAAGGCACACTCCCAATGCCTGTCAGTCTCTGCACGGTGGGGGTGGGTTTTGCATCACTTCAATACTTCTCTGCAATTCCTATTATGCATCTCTCTAACTCCTGCACTACCAATGCCAATGCTAGCAAGCCAACATTCGGCATTGACAAATGCTTGTTAACATTTGTTGGGCTTTTTATAATTATGACTTTTTCTATTGGCATGACTGACAGACCAAAAAAGAAGACAGGATCTAGAGGTTTTAAAAATTGTAAAGTTTGTTTTCAACTACTGGCAAAGGCATACTGCAGTGAATTGTGTTTAAAGTGCATAGCTCCAGACCATGATTTTGCCAATTGGTAGCTCTGCATTCAGTGTTGCCCTAAAACGCAAAAGAAAAGGGCTAAAAAATTATTATGTCTTCTCAGTCTGCCTCCGCATCACCTAATGGCTCAGAGGAGGGTCCAACCACTCAAAATAAGCTGCAGTTCCTGGCAAAGGGGACAGGAAAGAAAGATAAATCTGCAAAAGATGGTTCAGAACTCTGGGTGTCCTAAAGGGGGAGCCCTGACTCCAGTGAAAATAAAGGCGCCTCAGAGCAGACACCAAAGATAGTACGTGCCAAGAGAAAAAAATGTTGCTGTCCCTCCTCCTGAAGAGGAAAATGAGCCACCAGTGGACATAAATAAAATGCCTTCAGTAGAGGACATGACAAAGACATAGCAGTTTCTCCAGGCTTTCCAGGTTATGGGAAATTTCATGAATATATCTGACCTCCTGACTCTGGTTATATTCCCAATGCATGCAAAGGAGGCTGAAATTTGCTATAAATATGATAAGGAAGAGAACCCATAGAACCAGATGGTTCTCCTGAGCAAGAACTTTACTCTCCTCCTAGGTCTTCAGAGGATTATACTTCTCACTATTCCTTTGTAAGGCATATGGTAAATGCTCTCAACATCTCCTTAGCTCCCACAAAGAGGCTGATGCTGCTTATCCATAAATCTCTCAGGAAAGCTACTTGTAAAATCATGTCAACTCCCACCTGAGCTGCTGGCATAAATAAAAGAAAATGAGAAAACATATCAGTTGGACAAACAGGGGGCTGAGTCCCTGTATTACCACCCTGATCATGAGGGGAGTGGTCCAGACCACCACCTGTGACAAAGCCAAAGTGCCCCTTTTCCTCCCAGCCTCCTGAGAAAGCTTCCTGGAAACTGGATAGCATGGGTAAAAATGTCAATATCTCAGCTTCCCTGTTCCTAAGGCAAGCAGCTTACTTGTGTAATCCAAAGGTGGTGCAATCCTATGGGCTACTACCCCTGCCTGTGTGACAGTGCATAGGTTGAGGGGCGTGAGCTCGGTGAATGGGTGCCTCCACCCAGAGGAATGGTTTTGGGGTAGCATAACTGCTGTTGGTATAGCCCTCCAGGGTGCTATAACCACCCACCAACCCTCCTAGTGGCCTGCACAGTTCAGCAATAAGACAATCACATGTACCATATGACAGTAACAATATGTTCACAGTCCTTGCACTTACCACCACGGCTGGATCTTCTGCAATTACCCTGGAGACTCCCTGGAAAATAAGACCAGTGATATAACAATACAATGGCAGTACAATATCCCCACCAAGAAGGTACACACTAGCCAGGTTGAACGTGAAAAAACACAATCTGATTTATTCAGGGGGATGTGAACAAGGGTGCGGTGTAAATCTAGCAGTGATTGGCAAATCTGATTATATTCAGGTTGGCAAAGCATGCACTGTACGTCCCTATTACCATGTCCCGCAATCCTGTGTACCCAGTTGGAAAACTGGCTAACCTGAAGCATTGCCCGGGGTAGGCCAGTGTTGCATCTGTCGTTGGGGCCCTTAGGAAGTAAAAACACAGTTAACATGCACTCCACCCAAATATTGTAATCCAGAGCTGGATGGCTCAGTCCATTGCAAATAAACCCAGAACATTAAAATCAGAGGACCAAGCCGGCCCAGTGGTGCTGAGGGTTGAGGCACTGGACACCACACCTCACGCTGAGCCGGTGACCTGGGTTCAGGAACGAGCCCAGGTCATTGGGGGTCGACAGGGAAGGTCTAGGATTGAGCATCAGGAGACAGCTTTCCTAGTCCTGGGGAGGGCTGTGGAATCCACACTGCGCTGCAGCGACCCCTGGGGATGCCCAGAGGTACCGCTTGTGCTGGTGTGACTTGGGGGGGGAGCGCGGCAGATGTCAGCACGTACATGCGCAGACGTCATTGCACGTCTGCGCTCCCAATGGGAGAAAAAGTGGAAATGGCTGGGTGCAACTGCGCAGCCTGATGGCCGCATCCTGCTTCGCCGGGAGGACTTGCATGGAATCGCACTGGGGGGGTCTGGAGCCAGTCTGTCTAGGGTATGGGGAGACCCTCCAGCGATTGGCGACGGCCGTGCCAGATCTCCCATCATGTGAGTGAGCCTCGTGCTCTCCCGGCTGGCAGGGCCGGCGGCTGGATGCCCCCGCTGGTAGTCGCCGCAGCAGGCGGATAAATAAGATTAATAATAAAAAAAATGAGAGGACCACACAAATGATTGCAGCTTTGTTGCAGGGAGCTGCCCTTTTTTGTACTCATGCTACCCAGACCAGGATGCAGGACAGATGAGATGAAGACCTGTGGATGTTGTACTGGATTGCCAGGGGAAGTAGGGCCTACACAACTCACTATGGTGGTCACTACCTGTTCGGTGGTGTTGAGCAGGGGGCCGAATCCCCAAGTGGGTCTTTAGTTGGAAATGCCTCTGATTTGGGAGCGGCAGCCTAGGCCGAGGTGGCAGGGCCAAGGCAGAGCAAACAGTTCTGATAAAGTCAGTGAAAAGTGCTGGATCAGCTTCCAGCTAGCATAACAGTACCTGTGGTGGGGAACCAAACTGCAACCCACGCCACACGTTCAGCACATTTATAAGCACTTAGGATATTAACCACAGTTCAGAAAAAGTCTGTTTGAAATAACTCAGGGGCCCAGATATTCAAACTGCACCCAAAAAGTGCGCAATAGCAGGAGCAAGCGCAAGTCTATTGCGCCCATGCGCAAGAGACGCGATATTCAAAAAAGGAGCAGGCCAAATTGCGCCTACAGCCAACGACTGAATATCACACCACCTGCACCATAGCGCAACTAGGGAGGGGAAGCTGAGCAGATCTGATGCACCATAGCGCAACAAGGGATGTTCAGCTGAGCAGTCCAGAGGTGCCATAGTGCAACCAGGAACCCCCCAGCTGCAGAGCAATGTAACTGCACAATCAGGGAGGTAGGGACCCACCACCCATGCCACAGATGGGCACAAGAACACACAGCAGAACAGACATTGTCCCCCACACACCCCAAGCACAGCACAACCAGGGGGGAGGGCTGGAATAACCACTGGTCCATGGAGACAAGCCACCAACCCACAGCCTGGCCATGGTGCCCCATCACATCTACCGGCAAGCTGTGATTGGCACACAAGGAGGGCAGACCACCCTGTGCCACACCATCCCCCCCAGTGCACAGCACACCCTGCACCATGACCCCAGACACCCCCATGAGCAGTGACCACCACTGCAGGAAACCCCATGCATGCCACCACCCCCACTGTGTCAATGCAACCCTGTGCACCACAGAACCATGCAAGCCAGCCCCACCACAAGCACCCATCAGCAGGTTGCAGCACACGGCAATGCAACAACGGCAGACACAGTGCCACCATGCACAGTCCCCCGAGGTACTGCTGAGAGACTGACCGTGCGTTGGCACAAGAGGTACCCCATATGGGACAGTCATGTCCTTCACACCACCACCAGTGGTACAGCGCTCTGCACAGTATTCCAGTGACACACCCCGGCCCACCACTGGCCACATCAGCCAGCACAGACAACCACAGTGGTGCATGGAAGCATGCACCACACCGGATGCCACACAGGGTCTGGACAGACACCCACCCATACCCAAGGGCACAACAACACAGGGAAGCAGTGGTGGGGCAACCAAGCCCCCCATTGTGGGCCCATGTAAGCCGTGTACACACAACCCGCAGTCCACCATGGCACTGGAGTGCCAGCCACCCTGCACAGGCACCGTGGACCCATACACCACCAGTAGTCACCCGGAGCACAAGCCACAGACAGTGGGGCACATCCCCTGCAACACACACAAGCCACAGCATGGAGGTGGGACAATGACCTTGTCGCCCACAGTGCCACCTGAGCCAGGCATGCACCACACCAGTGACATGGGCAATCCAGCAAAGTGACGGGTACAGTGTCCGCCCTCAGGGAATGCCACCACTGACATGCCAGTGGACCGTGCAGGTCACAGACAGGCATGTGTGTTGGCTGCACAGACCATGGACGGGCTGATGGGTGCACCATGGACACAGAGCACACGCCATGGACCACTGCACACACAGTCATCCATTGCACAGGGAACAACACACACAACACAGACACTGACTGATATCTACTCCCCCACCATAGTCACCTCCACACGGACACACACACATACCCATGACTGCACCACCCCGATGCCATGCACACTGCTGCAGCTGAGCACCTATAACCCGCTGCAAATCAGAGACCACCACAGTATTCATATAAAAGTCAAATGTATTGTAAAAATAGAAAACTATGTACAATAATAAAAACTATTTACAAGTTTGTGGTGGGGTACACAAAAAGGTGGGGGTGGGCAGGGGAAGGGTGGACAAATGGGATGGGATAGAAGGGGTGTGAGGTGGGTCCGGGGTAGGGAAGTCAGGGACCAAGGGACTGTTAAAGGGACTGCCATTCCAGGCTCTGGGTCCGCCTGGCCCTGTGTCGCTGCAGCACCCCCCGTCTCGTCCAGCCTCCATAGTATCTCCACTGTCTCGCGGGCCAGATTCAGGAGCTCCCTCATGGTGTCCCGAATTTCTCTTAGATATCTTGCACCTAGGACAAGGGAGGACAGTCAACAGGTGTGAATGCACAACCCCATACAGCTCGCCCACTGTGCATGGCATACGGCCATGGGACATACCACTGTGATGGTGTGTGACCACCCGCAGTGATCACGTCCACAGGACCTGCCCACCCAGGTGCATACAGCCATGCGGAATGCTGCACACACTCACCAGCCAAGTCATGCACAGCACCACCATGGCCGTTTAGTGACATGACTATGTGGTGCAAAATCAGTGGCACAGCCATGCACCTGGTACACGCATGGACCACCAGTGACGCACACCCAGACATGCATTTGCCACTGGACAGTGTTGACTGTAACAAGTGGCGTGCATGGCAGTGATGTCAATGAATAGTGGCCATGCCCCGCTGCCCACTTTGTCACACAGCATGCAATACTAATCATGGAGGTCTGGCACTCACCCTCATCGGGCCGGTCAGGTGGCCGTTGCTGGTCCTCGGCCCCACTGGCTGCGGTTGCAACACCCCTCCACTGCTCTTCCCGCACCCTGCGCAGTTCTTCCGGGCCGGTGGGAGAAAAAAGGGAGAGAAGAACATAAGTACATTCCCGAAGCAAAGTCCCCCTGCCCCAAGGTGTGTGCCTCACCCCGCCAGACCCACCCACCCCACACCCTGTGAACACCGCCACGGCCAACCCCATACGGTCCGTCCCCTATGTGCTGGACACATACAACACTGTGACTCATATGGATGATAAATGTTTGTAGACGGAACCCCTACCTAGATGTGGCACCATGCTCCTCCTGGCACGTGACCGCAGTCAGGCCAGTAGCTCCGGCTCCCTCCTGTGCAGGTCACCATAGCGGTGCCTGCTCTGCTCAGCCAAACGCCCCAGCCTGTTGCCTCATCCAGGGCAGTGGCCACCTCCTGCCACACCTGGGTCCTTGCCCTGTCCAAGGGGGCCTCCCCAAAGAGAGGCCCATGGTGTGGCTCAACTATGGCCACCAGATTGGCCAGCTCAATGGCCGTCCATGGAGCAGCCCGTCAATGCACCATTCCAATAGCTATAGTAGGCAATATGGCACTCTGCAGCATGGTTCCCCACCTGCAGATGTTGCGCGGTACAGCGCTGCCATTCCCTATCGCGCTGTTACCGAACAGCACGATAGAGGTGCACCTATGCCTGATGCATGGTGCCAAGGGGGCAAAGGTCGAGCACAGGGTCAAGGGTCTCTGGCTCAAGGCCACGCACAGCACCATCGGATGACAATGCGTGTAGCGCGATTGGCTGCCTGTGAGCCAATGCCACAGTGGACTATCGGGCAGTTGGGCCATTGCGCCTATGAAGGCCCAGTGCCACAGCGCCATGTAGTGACCATCGCTATAACGCCACTGGCACAATGGTGGCCATGCCTTGCATTGCCTACCACACACAGCACGTCATCAGCATGGCAGACGCTTGCGTCAGCAAGCAGGACATGCGCAGTGAGGTGTACTACACATGCCACAGAACTGTGCCATTGGCTCAGCATGTTTAACACAATTGCGCAAAGCACAACAGCGTGATATTCAGCCGTCATATGCAGAACATCCGATCAGCCATTCAATGGCGCAGCACTGCAATTTGCATCTAATTAAAGTTGCTCCTCGCCTCATTTGCATGGGTTGCGCTATAAAGGTGCGACAATGTGCTGCAGTGGCCATAGTCAGTTACTGCAGTTTATTGGTGAGTTGCATGCTGTTTGGGAGTATGGACTGTGGATTCAGGGACATGCATGGGACTGCACAGTCACAGGTAACAACTGCCATTCTTACAGGCTACATAATGACTGAGCACGTTGTTGGAGAGGAGGACAGCAGTGGTGGGAGGAGGAGGAGGCCGAATTTTACTAAGGCTGAAACCGAGGCCCTTTTCGAGGCCTACCTGGATCAGGAGCCACTGCTCAGTGGACGGCGGGGAACCCCTCAGGCCTGTGCTGCTGCATGGGAGGAGGTGGCTTGTGCCGTGAACCTGCATGGCAGCCACCAGCGCTCTGTGCAGGATTGTAAGAAGAAGATGGGCACAGACAGGAGGAGGGTGAAGGAGAAGGTGGCTGCCATCAGGACAGCAGATGCTGCAACAGGTGGGGGACAGCCGGGGGTGGTACAGCTCACCCCAGCGGAGGACAGGCTTGCTGCAAGCATGCACCGAAGTGCCACTGAGGGTGTTCTGGGTGGTGGCTTCCAGACGGGTGGTGGCCCATCACTGCATGGTAAGTCATGGTCTATCTGGGGGGGCAGGGTAGGTCACATGCAGTAACGTGACTTTGCTTTCCCTTACAGATCCTGACCATCTGCATGGGTCAGCGGTGGTGGGCCTATCCACTGCGGACAGTTGGATGGAGTCGGAGGTGGGACCATCCACCTCCACAGGTATTTGTGGATCAGTACGACAGTGGGGCCGCTTGGCTGTCCACACTGATGTCATTGAGACAGGTGTGGAGGAAGCCCTGCCTGTGTCCCAGCGTGCTGGCGTCCACGGATGCCAGCACACTGTGGCTGTGGCTAGGGCAGAGTCTGGCACCAGTGATGATGACACAACCATCTTGGGCAGTGATACGTTTGTGCCACAAGATGGACACACAGCAGAGCAATTCGTGTCCATGGCAGTGGGTGGTGCCGCTGTGGAGGCCTGCGTGTCAGCACAGTCCCAGGCTATGCCTGTCAGCACCAGTGGGGCAGCACTGGTATCTGTTCAGGACAGTGGGACTGTTGTGGCCACTGCAGTGACACCACTTAGCCCTGGGGTGTGGCAGCCGGTGGGGCAGCATCAGCAGTGGCCCACTGGGCTTGGGGGTACAGGGTTCAGTGACGGCATCTGTGCACCACCTGTGGACATGTCTAGACCTGGTTCTGGTGCACAGCACCCACCCTCAAGGGGTGCTGAACATCAGGCCCTTGCACACCCTGAGAGACAGGATGCCGAGGAGGCTGATGACCTCTTGGACGAGCACACCCACCTACTGCGAGCATTGGTCCAGCAGCAGATGGGACTTGCAATGTCCATGGATGCACTGCGTGTGTCTCTGGAGCGTGCAGAGGAGCGTCGCAGCAGGGACGCTGAAATGATCATGGCACAGATGGACCATTTGCAGGAGGATGTGACCACTGCCATTGACAGGCATGCACAGGCGTTCATTGCTGTCATGGCCACAGTGGGCACACAGTCAGGTGCCTATGCATCACGGACACCACACAGTGCACTATCCAACCCCCGTTCCCGGCGTTGTGCGACTCCCACCCTGTCGACACCGGGTTCAGCTGTGGGCATCCCGAGCACTCCTGGTGCAGGCATGTTCGGTGTGCTGCAGACCCCTGTGTGGGCATGGTCGCGTTCACGCAGTGGAACCCCTTGGGGACCATTGGTGTCACCCCATGATGCCAGTGGTCAGTCTGCCAGTGCTGGCAGGTCTCGGCGGGGCCGTCCACGCATCCGTGACAGCCGTGGCACTGTGTCGTGGGACTGACCTGTCTCCCAGTGTGGCTTCTGTCTGGTGCTGCCCTGTGTGCATTGTGTTTTTCAGTGGGCAGTGCACGTCTGGGTACCCGGCCCTGCACGCAGACACATAGTCCACCTGCACACCCTCCCGGCTGCTGTCCACAGTTATATATGCATGATGATGCCTGCATTGCGCTGTACACCAATGTGCAATGGTGCTCAGCATCTGACACATGCACATGGACAGGCAGTGGGCGTGGTGGCCTGTGGACATGTGTGTTGCTAGGGTGTGCGTTCTGGGTCGGTGTGCCTTCTGCCCTCTGTGCACGTTTGTTGCGTTGTGTGTGTGTGTGTGTGTCCTTCGGCATGGTATGTTAATCCTCACCCATCCCTGGCTGTGTGTGTGCCTCTGTGCCCTGCCACTTCCCTTGACGGCATGCACCCCCAGTGTGGGTTCCTGCATATTTGTGGGTTGTGCCTTGGCCACTGGTGGTTGCGCATGGCCTCATGACTTACCTGGGTTGGCTGAAGTGCTCCTCTGTGATGGTGTCCGGGTGCAGATATGCCAGCTGGAGCAGTCGTGGGTCCCATCAGCCAAGGGGGGGCTGCCCATCACCATCGTCACCAGAGTCCCCATTGCTGTCCCTCTCTTCAACCTGTATAGCTATCCCACATTCGCTGGCCATGTTGTGCAGGATGCAACAGGCCAGGAATATCCCACAGGCCTTCGAGGGACTGTACTGTAGGGCATCGCCAGAGGTGTCCAGGCAACGGAAACGTGCCTTCAGCATCCCGAACACCCGCTCGATGACATTACTTGTGATGGCGTGTGCCTCATTGTAACATTGCTGCGATGGGGTCGTGGGCTGCTGGTAGGGTGTGAGCAGCCAGGGACAGAGTGGGTATCCACTGTCACCCGTGTGTAGAGGATGGAGGTTAGTTTGGTGATCAGCATCGCCCTGCCCCAGGCCATGTAGGCCACTACCCATGCCTCCTCTGGCCATGACCCACCTGGCCCTATATTTGTCCATGTGGTTTGCATACTCACCCACTAGGTGGCCAGTGGGGGATGTCCCCACTCTCGAATCTGTGGCACAGTGCCAACTGGTGCCAGATGTAAGAATCGTGTGCTCCCCCAGGGTGCGTGGCACAGACATTGATGATGTGCCCCCTGGCATCGCACACCACCTGGCAGTTGATGCTGGCATAGCCCTTTCGATTTATGTATGCAGCCCCCTCGGGGTCAGGTGGTGTGCGTATGGCCACATGGATGCAGTCTATTGCCCCTAGCACGCCAGGCATAAGTGCTACCCTGTGGAACTCCTGTATGTTTGCTGTGCGCTCCGCCACTGTGCTGGGGAAATGGATGTACTCCTCAGCATGTTGCAGCAGTGCGCTGAGGAATTGGGTGAGGTGACGTGACGTGGCTGACTAGGTTATGCCTGTGGTGTCCCCAGTTGGTCTCTGGAAGGTACCCGTGGCGAGCAAGCACATGCAGGCTGTTACCTTGGTCTCCACTGACAGGGCATGGCTCCGTCGTGTGGGTGCCTGCATCACATCACTGTACAGCTCACAGAGCCGCCTCAGAATTGCCCTGTTCAGGTGGTACTGGCCCACAATCTCAGTATCTGTGTACAGCTCAAAGCTGGTGCGGGCTCGGTACTGCCTGCCGGGGGCATACCACCGACAGGCCCTTCCACGACCACGCCCCCCTGCTGCCCGCCTTCTCACCCCCCTCATTACAGCCTCCATGTGGAAAGTGGCACTGGCCATGTCCCTGGCTTGCGTTCACCCTCCCGGCAGCTGTTACTGTATTCCCCCCACTGTCCTGGCTGCTACCTCCCCTGCACGGGGTACACCTGCCTGTGCTGGCCTCTGTGCTGTGTGGCTCCCCACACCTTCCCTGTACCTGGCTGTTAACTGTGGTCTGTCCCTGGTCTGCCCTGTTCGTGCCACTTGTCCTGTCTGTGTGCCTCTGCCTCTGCCTCATGTGGCTTGCCTGTAGCGTTCTTGCGTCTCTTCCTTGCTCCTTTTTATTTTGGCTCATTTCCGCTATGGCGCAACTTCCGCTTGCTCCACTGTTGCGCATTGCGCAAGTCTTTGAATATCACACTGTGCCATTTATGCATGGTTCCTCCCCCTTCGGTTGCGCATGCCTTTATTATCATTGTGCTGTTGCTCAGCATGATTTTGGGGGCGCAACTGCCTCCTGCTGAATATCACAGAATGGCGCAATTTCGGACATGCACAGGCACAACCCTATTGCGCATGGCTCAACTCTTTTGAATGTCTTGGCCAGGATCTCTGCACAAGCCTTTCATTCTGTGGCTCACATCGGTACCTGACAGGCTGATTGCTTCTGGAGCAGGTCTTCGGTCCACTTGCAGGTAATGATTACACACTTTTCTCATCAGGTTTCAGGTCTCAATACAATTATCAGATAAAGTCCAACTTTTACACTCACAGAAGTTCTTCACACTAGAAGAGGTAGCGGGCAAGCCAGCACAGCCTTCCTGCCAATTCTCCTGGGCTCCTACGCAGGAGCAGCTGCTCAATGACTCGAGCTGTTCACTCTCTAAATTCCAACTCACAACCAACTCCCTGCTGCAGGCAGCTCTGGGCTTTTCCAGTGATCCAAAAGGTTTGGTTGGCTGATGGAACTGTCTGTCACAGAAAGGGCTCCCCCTCCAGGTCCATTTAGGCACCAAACCATAAAACTACAATTCCTACAAAAATTCAATCCCACAAGACCTCTGGGCACAGTCTCCATTGTAGGTCCCCTGAGGTTCGATTGGTCCAACACTGGCAGTCCAGAACCAAGATAGTGGCTTTTATACAAAAGTTCAATCTGCAATGGAAGGCAGGTTAGACAAACTGCTATATTATAACCAGTAAAGCACATAAACAGCAAATAACTATTTTTCCTAACACAGCTCCCTCTACATTATTAGCGACTGCACATTGAAGCTGAAATATGGACAGTCGGGCTGCTCACAAGACTTAATTCACTTGGACCCAGTCCAGACCAATTTACTTACAAAGAATACTGCTATCTTAAAGAGACAGGCACAGAGGCTTAGTAGAGCACTCTCATGCAGACACATACCACTACTGCAGACACAGAACACCATCCTGACAGTGGGCATTAGGCAGCCCAGGAAGACACTTATAGGAACCCCTATTTGTAGGAGGGTTACACTCTTTCTTGCCTGGAAAAACGTGGCATCCGCATCAAGTCTATACTTACTTTGACATTATATAGAGAATAATGGATATGGAAGTATGTGTTATGAATATTTTTTTCACACCTGAGGTGTGTGATGACCCATAAACCTCAAGAGCGAAGCTCGAGAGGTTTATGTAGTCATTACACACTGAGGGTGTGAAAAAAATATTCATAGACACACACTTGCCTATCTTTTATTTTATATAATTACAGGTGCATGGACTTTGTGTGTAGACATTCTTGGGTGAGACAGAGAGAGTGAGCGAGCATAGCCGAGCAGTGTTCACTTTGGTAAATTACTAGTGCAAGCAGTTCAGTGCTGAAGACAGTTTCCTCCGCAGTTTCCAAAGACTGCCAGTGAGTCCTGCTGCACCCGTGACCCACCACACACACACACACATATGCTCATTCTCTGTTCTGCTGAGACATGCACAGACACCACCCACACACACACACACACACACACACACATGCTGTCTCTCACTCACTTGTGCTCGCACTCTCTCTCTGTAACCAACTGTTTTTTTTTTCTTACAGTCAGGTGAGATATGTCCTGGATTGCACTTGGCATCTTCCAATCCGGACAAGTGGCAGGATCAACCAAATATTTGATATTTAAAATGCTAGCTGAAGAACAAAAAAGTAATTAATAATGATTGTGAGGGGGTGAGAAATAGCAGCTCATCGGTAAGCAGAGCCACCATGTTTAAATATACTGTTCACCCCGTCCACACAAAGAATTCAAGCCAATGAAGTGGTAGGAAGCAAGTGAATGACAGCCAAGGACCGTGCTCATGAAAGTTTTTCAGAACTCCGTAATAACTCATTTTCAGGTTATTATGGCATTTAGGAGAGCTGTGTAAACGGGTTGATAAAGGGGGTCACCAGTAATTATATAAGTGAAACAATATGGGATAACATACATGTTTCATTTGGTATACCATAAGAAAAAGATTGATGCATCAGGAAAACAAATGGCATTAAGCAATACTATACTTATTCATGATAGCAGTATTATTCTGTAATGATAAGAGTTTCCATACATTTGTCATACACATAACTGCATTTCAAAATGATTCAAACAGGTAACCACATTACTCTGACCAATTGGGTCTGTACTATTTCCTGTACTTTAAGCAATATAGTTGGGGGCCCATCCCTATCAGCTATTTCAGGGTTGTGTAGGACAGGGGCACCAAAGTTTGATGGTTTGACAATTAACTTAGAAGTTGCAGAATAGCTCAATTTGGGAAGTGAGCTTTCAGAAATGTAGGCTCCTTTATGCACAACATGTAAAGGGAGACCCACAGGCCTCCCAGAGGAGTCATTACTGAGGTGTATCATTGGTTTGGTGGCTCTTCCGGACTTTCTTGGGGGAATAGGCACAGGTTCAGGATCTTCAACATTTGCATTGGAGTCTGCTCCTATAGGGAGGGGTACCTATGCACTGGTTGTGGGTTCCATATTGGAAGCACTTTCTGCTCCTTGTTCTGTTAACTCTGGTTTAGCAACATTGCTTTCATTGGTTGGTTCTGAAGAAGGCCTGAATTCATCATCCAGGGGGAATTCTATAGAACTTAGATCTCGCAACACTTGACTAATACTTTCAATATCATTTATCTCATTATTGCCATTTGTCACAGCAGGTTCTGTATCATTACTTTCACACAATTCTGCAGTATCTGGTATGTCACCAGGGATGCTGTCTATTGCAGACTTTCCTCCTGGCAATTCGAACAGTTCGACCAAACACAGAGTCAGCTACTTCAGAAGTCACACTTTGTACCTCACTATGGGGGGCACAGGATCTGTGGAGAAGGCTGGAGGGTTAGGCAGTCTTGAAGGCCCAGCTTCATCTCCACAATTGCACATGGGATTACCTTGGAATAACTGACTCAGTTCATAAGATGGGTAACAGGATGCTTCACACTCACTGTCAACAGACACAGATTGCCAATCAATGTCACGTTGGGCCTGCATGAGGGAAAGGCCTTGAATCCTTGATAGTTGAGGAGGGGTGAATCTGTCTCTTTCTGGCTGCAGTTCTTGTTACAGGTTGTGGAGGGGCAGTGTTTGGAGGTACAGAATCGATAATTACTTGACTAATAGGCAACAAATGATTCATGTGCATTGTCTTGGTGGCTCGAGGATCATTTTCAGGGTGCACTTTATAGACTGGCAAGTTGTCCAGCTTACTGGCAATGATATAAGAAAGATGGTGCCACCTATCAGCAATTTTATGCTTTCCATGCAGTCCCAAGTTTTGTAACAAAACACAGTCTCCAGGTAGCAGTTCCTGAGCTTTGACACGTTTGTCATTCCTTTCTTTATTTGCCAAGCTTCTTTTGGCTGCCATGGTTTGAGCCAGTTGGTAGGCATGGTTTAACTGGGCCTTTAACTTCTGAACATATTGTAGATAATTTTCAGCTTTGACTCTATCCGGGAACACCCCGAAGCAGACATCTACAGGCAACCTGGCTTCCCGACCTAACATCAGGCAGTAGGGAGAAAACCCAGCGGCATCACTCTTGGTGAAATTATAGGCATGTACTAGGGTGCTGATCTGTTGGCTCTACCTTGATTTGTCCTTAGGATGGAGGGTGTCCAGCATGGCAAGTAGTGTTCAGTTAAACCTTTCAGGCTGTTGATTCCCCTGGGGATGATAAGGGGTAGTTCTGGATTTTTGCACCTCCCAGAGTGAGAGCATTTCCTTGCACAGACAGCTTTCAAAGTCTCTCCCCTGATTGGAGTGGATTGTCTGAGGTGCACCATAATGGGCAAATAATTTCTCCATGAGGACCTTGGCCACTGTAGATGCTTTCTGGTCCTTAGTTGGGTAAGCGCGGATATACCGTGTGGAGTGATCTGTTACAACAAGCACATTCCCAACGTTCTTCTGGTCAGGTTCAAGACACAATAAATCAATACGCACTAGCTCCATGGGTGTGCTGGTAGAGATGTTAACCAAGGGTGCAGCCTTCTAGGGTGGAGCTTTTCTTTGGAGACAATGGCTACATGTTCTGATATGGGCCTCAATGTCAGCTCCCATTTTTGTCAGTAGAACCGGGCATGGGCTAAGTCTATGGTTCGGTCACAACCCAAATGTCCCATCTGATTATGAAGGGCTGGTAAAACTAAATATTTAAAAGCTGTGGGCAATACCAGTTGCTGTCTGTCTGGTTGACCTTGCCAATTTGTAGTTTCTCGATAAAGTAGCTGGTTGTACTACTTAAGTCTGGGACCTTCTTTAAACAACAAAGCAGTGCTTTTTCTTTTAAATGATGCAGTAGGCTACAGTGGTGGAGGGAAGAAAAGAAAAAAATAAAACTTACTCTGTGGGGAGAAGGGATGAGAACAGAAAGTAAATGATGCCACTATAGCTGCAGCACCCTCTAGTGTACACACAGCAGGGGACTACTTATCAACTAAATGCAAAAAAAAAAAACACACACAAAGACAATTTAACACTCTTTTTTTTCATTTATTTATTCTTTTAACATCTTCTTTTGATGGAGAATCTGTTTTCTAAATACAATAAGCCACTCTGGTCTGTGGATTATATGTTTGATAAATACACTATCTAGGTACTGGAGTCACTTGGCGCAAGCATTTTGTGCCTCACTACCCCCCTGGTTTGTGTGTTTATCAGACAGCAACTCACACTCTGTCAGGGCTTATTACTTGTATAACACACCCTGATTTATTGCTTAAATACAGACTGGTGCATTATACTAAGCAGCCTTGTGCCATTACTTACTAAACCGGTCTGTATTTGATGGTAATGCCCACTATTTATTTATTTATATTAGTTTCATGGTATATTACCTTTGAACTGGAAGTTCATGTACAAAGGTTCCACATCATACATGCAGAAACAGTAACACAGCTACAGAGTAACAAGGGAAAAAAAGTCCAATATAAGTGCAGCTCACTATGTCTGGTCTTACTTCTTAAGGAGAACATAAATCTTTTTGTTTATATTTTTTAATATAATTGTAAATCTAGGCATGAGTGAAGTCTGTTTAATCACACCAATGTAATGTTTTACACAGTTAAAATCTTAAGGCCGGAATCAATCCTTATCATCTCCAGCAGACACGATAGACTGATAAGTCTCCTTCTGCTGGCTATTTTCGTATGTTTGAAGTGTATGTTTTGAAATATTGCAGGGTTCTGCTTCATTCTTTTTTTTTTTATTCCAACTTTTATTAGTTTTTTAAAATAAGATTACGTATTGATTCCATTTTCATATCTTTTACATTCGACAGAATACTAGGTGACATTTTTTATGGTCATTCAAGAGTTTATACCATATTTAATAGCATATTTGTACTGTACAAGCTAAAAGAGGAAAGAAAAAGGTAAAGTTTAGATATCTTATCGGGGATCTTTAGGAGATTGAGCTGTTTCAGAAGTTAATGGGTTACTGTTAGAGTGGAGGGTAGAGGATGGTAGTGACAAGAAAGAAGAGAAAATTTAAGAGGAGCAAGGTCGTTTCATTCCATTTGTCCTTAATCAATGTCCCATCCAAAGTCCAAATCCATCATCTCTTACGGGATGAAGTCTGTGTAGTGGTTAAGCTGATACATTACCCACATACGCCATCTTTCATCAAATTTCAGGGTATGTTATTGCAGCTTAGCTGACATCCTTTCTTGGTTATATACCTCATAGGGCAGTTGTCTCCATTTTTCTTTTGAAGGTGGGGTTGCGGTAAACCAGAGTCTGGTAATTATTTTTTTAGCTAAAAGAATAAGGAGTGTTATTTGCCTGTAGAGGTTTTTATTAAGTTTTATTCCCCTAGGGGGCATCGCCATGAGTATATATGATGAGATTAGGAGGGAAGGGATCTCATATATAGCATTTAAATCTGTTATGATATCTTGCCAAAATTGAGCTAGCATGGCATATGACCACATGATATGCTCTAAGTTGGCTGGATTTTTGACCACATCCTCTCCAGCATGTGCCTAGATTGGGTCCATAAACTTTTGCTGTTATGTTAGGGGTTCTAAAAAAATTAATTCTGATTTTCCAGGCATATTCTTTCCAATATGTTGAATTAACGATTTTCGGGGAGGGGAGGGCACTGGTTTCCCATAGTTTAATATCTATTTCTACTCCGAGTTCTGCTGACCATCTTTGGCGTATATATTCTGTATTGTCCTGGGAGTATTTTTTAAGGGCTTTATAGATTTTGCTAACAAGATGGTCTTGGTCCTGTCCCTCCAGGAATGAGATGACCAGGGTCACAAAGTTTGTGGAAGAGCCAGCTAAGATTGACTGGGCTTCTTCAAATGGCTGAAGGAGTGTTTTTAAGTTTATGTAATTTGGGAATTCTTGTGGAGGCAGGTTGAATTTAGTTCGGAGCAAAGCGAATGAATATATACCCATAGGTACGATGATTTGATAGATATAGCGAAGACAGTACACTGACCACCCTCTAAGTGCTATCCTCAGTGGTTCAGAGAATCGGGTATTATCATGTGCTAGAGCCCCAAGGTAAAAGCATTCATAAAATGGCACTGTGGTGTTTAGAAGGAGGACCCATTGCTTAAAAGGTTCAGCTAGAAAGCAGGGGAATTGTGTAAATGGAAGACAAGCAGGTGGGTTTCCTATAAGGCAAGGGGGCAGGCCGGGTATGTTAGAAAGGGCCTGTTCAATTTGCTTCCAGTGGGTCTGGAAATTGTCTGCTAATTTGCACAAGAGGGTTTGAATCTGTGTGGCCTGAGCATAAATGCTCATGCTTGGGAGGTTTAGCCCACCTTTTTTCCTGGGCAATTGTAGTGTAGTATATCTTATCCTCTGTGTTTTGCTGTTCCATATAAAGTGTGAGATTAGTTTGTTTCATGTTTGGAAGTAAGTTTTGGATGGGGTCAGAGTTAGCGTCTGTAGAAAGAGTAATCGATGGAGTATGTTTTGTTGTATTGTTTCTATTCTTTGTAGAAGTCCTAGAGGAAGTTGCATCCAATGGGAGAGATCTGCGAGTATCTGCTGGGTTAGAGGTTCATAGTTGACTAAGTCTAGATGGAGAAGATTGAAGGGAAGTTTAACTCCTAGATAGCGCATTACTATTTTATTCTATTTGAAAGGATAACGCAGTTTCAGTACGGGAGAGGGAGAGTAAGAGAAACTGAGCACTTCTGTCTTGGAGCTGTTTAATTTGTAACCTGCAAGGCATCTAGATATTTCTATTTCTTGCTACACTGCCGGTATTGAGGTTTCAGGGGAAGTCAGGGTAAGAAGAATATCATCTGCAAAAAGGGTTATGGCGGACCCCTCCCACAGTGACACCTTCAACTATAGGGGAAGTTCATATTTTTAGAACTAGTGGTTCTAAATACAAGGCAAAAAGGAGGGAAGATAATGGATATTCTTGGTGGGTCTCTCTGGATAGAGGGAAAGGGTTGGAGAGAGAGAGCCATTTAGCTTGAGGTAGGCTTGGGGAACATGATACATACTCTGTATTTGTGTAATAAATTGCCCAGGAAATCCAAATTGTTTTAGAGTCACCCAAAGAAAGGGCACGATACCCTTTTGAATGCTTTCTCGACATCTAGTCTGAGAAGCACTAGAGGATGCTTACGATGGGTTGCATATTCTGTAAGAGTAGTACACTTCTGTCTGCATCTTGTGGTTGTAGTTTCTTCAAAAAACATAGAAACATAGAAACATATAGAAACATAGAAGTTGACGGCAGATAAGGACCGCAAGGCCCATCCAGTCTGCCCATTTCTTTTTCTACCTTATAAATGTGCCATCTGCCTTTGCTCTGTCAGTGGCCTACCTATTCATAGTCATTTGTATTGCTCCCTTATGCCTATCCCATGCCTGTTTGAAGCCCTGCACTGTATTCATAGCCACCACTTCTTGTGGTAAGCCATTCCATGCATCCACCACCCTTTCTGTGAAAAAGAATTTCCTCACATTCCCCCTTAATCGGCCTCCCTCTAATCTCATGCTGTGTCCTCTTGTCCTGCTATTTTTCTTATATTTAAACATGTTAGACTCTTTCACCTTGTTTATGCCCTTAAGGTGTTTGAATGCCTCGATCATATCACCTCTCTCCCTCCTTTGCTCAAGGGTATACATATTGAGCTCCGTTAATCTGTCCTCATATGTCATCTGATGCAGTCCCTGCACCATTTTGCTGCCTTCTCTGGACTGCCTCAATTTGGTTAATGTCCTTGTGAAGGTGTGGCCTCCAATACTGCACGCAGTACTCCAGATGGGGCCTAACCAGTGTCTTGTACAGAGGGATTATTACCTCCCTCTTACGACTTGTGATACCCCTACTAATACACCCTAACACCCCCCTAGCCTTACCTACTGCTTTAGAGGTCTGCTTGGATGATTTTAGGTCCTCAGTGATGATGATGCCCAAGTCTCTTTCTTCCTTTGTGACTGCTAGCAACTCCCCTCCTAGCCTATAGGTGGCTTCAGAGTTTCTCTTCCCTATGTGCATGATTTTGCACTTCTTTGCATTAAATCCCAGTTGCCACTCTTCTGACCATTCTGCTAGTTTATCCAGATCTCTTCTCATTCTGCCCACCCCATCTGGATCATCTACTCTGTTGCAGATCTTGGTGTCATCTGCAAACAGACAAGCCTTACCCTCTAGTCCATCTGCAAGGTCACTAATGAAGATGTTGAAGAGGACTGGCCCCAGGACTGATCCCTGAGGTCCCCACTTGTGACTTGCATCTCTTCTGACTGTATACCATTTACCACCACTCTCTGTTTTCTGCCCGTCAACCAGTTTGCCACCCAGTTGACCAACTTCTGACCCACCCCGAGCCTACCCAGCTTATTTATCAATCTTCTATGTGGAACAGTGTCAAAAGCTTTGCTGGAAGTCAAGGTAGGCGACATCAACTGCTCCCCTTGGTCCACCACTCTGGTTACCCAGTCAAAGAAATCTATGAGATTAGTTTGACAGGACCTTCCTTTGTAAACCCATGCTGTCTTGGATCCTATGCCCTATGGATTCCAGGTGTTGCACTATCCTTTCCTTAAGGAGTGCCTCCATAATCTTGCCCACTACTGAGGTGAGACTGCGGTCTGTAGTTCCCCGCCTCCTCCCTGCTACCACTCTTGTGGAGCGGGATCACATAAACCCTTCTCCAGTCTTCTGGGACCTCTCCTGTGCTCAGAGACTCACTAAACAATTCTGCTAATGGCTCTGCTAGTTCCTCCTTTAGCTCCTTAAGTACCCTGGGATGTATGCCATCAGGTCCCATTGCCTTATCCACCCTGAGCTTAGCAAGCTCTTGTAGGACCCTTTCTTTTTGAAGGGAGTAGTGCTCACCTCCCTCCCCTGTGTCCATGATGCTGAGCTGTGGGCCCTGCCCTACCTTCTCTTCAGTAAATACTGAGCAAAAGTATCTATTTAGGATAGATGCCTTTACAGGGTCCTCCTCCTCACATGCTCCCTTTTCTCCATTAAGCTTAGCAATACCCCTCTGGACTTTTCTCCTTTCACTAATGTATCTATAGAAAGTCTTGACACCTTCTTTACTGTTCGTGCTAGTGTTTCCTCAGTTTGGGACTTTGCCTGCCTTACTGCCTTACCTGCTTCCCTTAGGGCAGTTTGGTATGCCTCCCTATCTTCATCCCGCTGTGTTCCCTTATATTTCCTGAAGGCCAGCCTTTTGGCTCTGACCTTTTCTGCTACTGTATTTGAGAACCAAAGTGGTTTCCTTCTTCTTTTGCACTTCCTTTTCTGTCTAACACAATGGGATGTTGCTTCAAGTATTGCATCCTTAATGCTCACCCACTTTGCCTGTACCCCCTCACCTGTGTTTCTTTTTGCCAGGGCTAGCTTAACTCTGTTGGCCATCTTATCAAAGTCAGCTCCTCTGAAGTCCCATATTTTTGCCTTGGAATGGGATGATTTAGATGTAGTAGCCAAATTGGACCATACCATGTGATGGTCACTGGCCCCCAGGTGACCTCCTACCTGGAGATCTGTGATCCCTTCTTTGTTAGTCAGTACTAGATCTAGGATAGCCCTGTCTCTTGTGGGTTGCTGTACCAGTTGTTTGAGGCCCTCCTGCAGGGAATCCACTATGAGTCTAGTTCTGGCAGATGTTCCTGCTGGTATTGACCAATCTGTATCCGGCATGTTGAAGTCTCCCATTATCAGAACCTCCCCTTTAGCTGTCATGTTTTGTATATCTTCTAACAGTAATGTGCCTATGTCCTCCCTCTGGTCTGGGGGCCTGTAGACAACCCCAGTTCTTATGGCTGTCCCATTTCCTGTTTCCAGGGTGACCCACAGTTCTTCTGGCTCCTTATGTGTATGGTCGGTATGAGAAATTCATGAAATGGTTTATAAAATTTGACCAGATAGCCATCATGGCCTGGGGCTTTAAGTGACTTGGACTGCTTAATTAGTGCTAGCATCTCTGTTTCTGTAATAGGAGCCATTACTGTTTGTGCTTATCGGTCTGTCAGCTTGGGGAGATGGTTCTTGTTTAGGTAGTCGTCTATTTGTTGTGAGGTGGAACAGGTGTCCTCAGAGCATAACATCTTATAGTAGGTTGCCACTGCTTATCGTATAGCTCTCTTGGGTGGTGTAATAACTGCCCATCTTTAGAGTCAACTAAGTGAGTGACATTAGTCTGTACCCAAGCCCCACAGAGTCTTCTGGTGAGGTTTCTTGCTTCTCGAGGTCCTGCCTTCCAAAAACTAAGCTTTAGATATTGTAGCTCTTGTTTGATCTTTTGGTCAGTGACCTTTTATTATTTCTGTATAATAATTTGTAGCTGTGGATGGACTGATATATCCCGTAAATGCAAAGTGTTTTGCAATTCTTGGTATTGAGTTTGTAATTCTATTTGGAGTTTATCCCTTAGCCTTTTCTTCCTCACTGCGTATTTAATGGGGTCCCCTCGTAGTACTGTTTTCAAGGTGTCCCAGTATATAGTATTGGGTAAGTCTGGGGGGTGCATTATTAGCTAGGATAAGAGGGACTGAGTCCTGAACTAAATCTATCAATTCTGAATCTTGTAAATACATTGTGTTCAGATGCCAGAATATTTGTCATCGAGACTTGCCCAGGCAGAACTTAACATACACCGGGTTGTGATCTGAGAGTATTGTTGCCTCATGGTATACATCTTGAATAGAATCAAGGTGTTCTTTAGTACTAAAGATATAGTTTAGTCTAGATAGGCTGTGCATTTTTGGGGAATAGCACGTATATGCTTTATCCTTTGAGAAGAAGTGGTGCCATAGATCAATTAATCCTAACAAAGGTATCGTTTGGCATAGATATTTTTGTAAGGGTGTTATTCTATATCTAACAGTAGGTGAGGCATCTAAAGTAGGGTCTAACATTACGTTGAGGTCTCCCCCCATGATCAGTTGGCCTTGGAGAATTGAAAGTAGGTCATTGAAAAATTTCTGAGCAATTCCTGGTTTACTACCTGGGGGCAGGTAGACCAATACCAAGGTTACTGGAGTGGAAAATAACTTTCTGGTTGTAGTGATATACCTGCCTTCTTTATCAGCAATTTGGTTTTGAAGAGAAAATTGTACCCCTCTTGGGATCAGTATGTCAGTTCCCCTTCTGCAACCTGAACTATGGGAGGAGGAAAAAACCATCTGGTAGCCTATCGATGTGAATTTGGCGTGTTCCTTGTCAGAAAGGTGTGTTTCTTGTAAAAATGCTAAGTCCAGCTTCTCCTGCTTCATGAATTTTAAGAGTCTAGCGCATTTTATGGGACTGTGGATACAACTGATATTCTGATAAAGTACCATTGAGGAATTAGCCATTATTATAGATTGAAGAGGTGCTATATTGTGGCAATGACTTCACTGTATGGTGAAATGGTTCTGCTTCATTCTTGTCCTCGGCTCAAATGATGTCACTGGGTTCTGGGACTGCTAAGCAAAATGAATATTGATTGGGAAAAGCCTGCATTAAAGGTGATAGATACTTTTTCCCCACCTCTAGATACCCTGCTGTTGTCCTTCTAGTGCCCAACCAATATTCTGATATGCTTTGACTTTATCTGTTAAATGTATAATCAAATTGTGTTGCTTTTGTAACTACCCTGAATCCCTTTCTCCTCAGCAGTTTCTGTTCTTTTATTTCATGCTGCCTGAACATCAGTAACACCATTCTGGGCTATTAAGATGAATAGCATGGAATGGTGTTACTGATTTCATGGAATGTCTTAGAAATATAAAAAGAAAGAGCGGTAGCTACAGAGCAGAGTGGATCTCTCTGTAAAGCTATGGGCACCCCAATAGATTATTTATTTATCAAAAATTGGTCAAAGCAAATTAGAATTCAAAACTGGCGTAGAGTGGAAGATGGGAGGGCAGTGTAGAAAAACTATTTCCTATCCCTTTAATGTGGTGCTCAAAATTAGATAACAAAATAGGACTAGTTCAGCACAAATACACAAAACAATAAACTGGGAAGAAGAGTGCTGAAGATGTTTAGAACATATTCAGATTCTGAGTGTATATAGTATATAATCTTGCAACATTGTAAACAGACTTCACACATGCCCAAAATTTACAATTATATACTACAACATATAAACAGTAGTGTTTATGTTCCATTTAAACAAAACATACTTGACAGATCACTGAAGTGTAAACAATAGCTGACTACATTATCCAATATCATGATTGCTTTAAGTCATAGTGGCTTATAAGACTGTAGCAAGAAATACAATTCTAGCAGTTATAGTCAGATAACATCTACAGGGGAGTAAAACAACGCAGGATTTTACAGCCGCTGAAAACATCTCAGTACCACATTCAGCAAGGAAAGGGTACATTATGATTATTATTATTAATAAATACAAATCTACATAAATCCAGCCTAATACAAAAAAAACTAAAAAGAGCCTAAAAAAACACAATCAAATCTTGATTGCTTTTGTGTGCATTGGTCCACTAATAATGTATTTGAAGCAGTCTCACAATATTGTGATCATTTGTATTAAGCCAGGATAATTCAGCTTAGGTGTGGGCAGAGCCAGTGATCCAGATAATGTGAGTACTGGCCAATTTTACTCACCAAATTTAAAGAAATACTATTTGAAATTTTGTTTGATTACCGATATTCATCCCAACCTTTGGAAATACTCAATATATACTTCAATAGGTGCTGTTTTTCCAAGTTTAAAGCACTTTTACTCATACAAATTATAGTTTACTTACCTAATATCAAAAATGGTAAGTACATTACTCATGAATGCCAATGTTATCTGGAGCACTGGGCAGAACTATCGAGAAAGAACACCTATGACTTGTCTTTTCTAAAATGTAGAAATAAAAAAGACACATATCTGAGATGAGCAATGCCAGTGTTTAAAAAAGCAAATTATCCAGTAGGACTGAATTAGCATGTAATAAATATGCAAACACATGCAAGTTACTGACTTTGAAAAGAGCTTCGACAACAAGAAACTTTTAGAAACATTTGCCATTCTAATTAGAACCACATAGGGTTGACCCATCCATCCAGCTGAGAATGTTTTGCTTTCCATTGGTTGCAGTTTATACCCAGCTTTCTAGCTAAAAGAACTGAAGTGTCAGGAGGTTGTTTAATTGATCAATTTTATTTCTTTATTTAGCATCTTGGAGTAACACCATTGAGCTAGAAGCTCTTTTACAAGGGTTCCACGTCATAACAATACAGTTACATGTCATAATACAAACATTGGGTAAAGCAGCAGAAGACAAAATATGTTAAACAATCAATACAGCTATATACAATTTTTTTTTGGTTCGATTGATTTACTGATGTAGTTTGTTTGTGTTGACAGGGCAAGTACACTAGACAAGAATGTGTACATTGGTAGAAATGACTCAAGAGATTACTGTGGAAAAACCAAACAAAAACAAAACAAGTTAAACTCGAATAAGATTTACAGGTAACTTAGGTTATAACAACATGACCATGTGCAACTACAAGCTGAAAAAGTCAGTAAGTGACTCCATAGCACCCCACTGAAGAGATTCCAAGAGGAGGAGCAAAAGACGGGAAAGGGGAAGGGGGAGTTCCACATCCTGGGAGCAGAGGTGGAGAAGGTCTTGTCACCCATTTGGGTGGAAACCTGCAGTACTAAATGTAGAGTCTTGTTATTTGATCTCCGAGAATCATCCGGATGAGATTACCAAAAGAAGGTTGCAATCGAGGGAGGTGTATTATAACAAATTTAAAACAAATGAGGGGACCTTGCTGCTTCTAGATTTATTGTATGTGTTCATGACAGAACTCTTTTTTTCTTTCTTGTGCAAGACTCAAAAGAAGGCTAATGGCACCCATAAAATGCCTAGGAAGATGTCATGCCCTTTTGATTACAAGATATCAAGTCAACAAGTCTGGAGGGTCAGAGAGGCCCTCATTCTCTGCCAGGCCTGCTCAACCCCAGGAGAGACAGACTCACTCACAGAGGATCAGTGGAGACGGCTAGCACTAGAAGATCTTGGAACAGGTGGATCTGTCCAGATGGCACCTGAACCAGTAGTGAATCCGATTGGTAAGGAAGGACACACCACAAAAATTGCCTTAATTTATGACCATGCCCAATATCAGATTTTTTTCTACCACTTCACCTTGGCTCTTCTCCAGAGTAGTAATATATTGTATGATTATGTGACGGTTTGTCCCCCATGTCAACTACAGTAGCTTTATTCAGTGCTTTAGCATCCATGTGAATTCACAGTATAATCCAGTAACAGTCCAAATCCAGTTGGTGGGAGCCGCACAATTGGTACATCATATCCCTCTATTCTGAAACAAATGTCTTTGTCTTCTGTTCTCAGCCTTTGCAGATTGAGTGAGGCCATTTGGCACCATGCATTCCTGGTTAAAGCAGAACCCATCAAAATTCTTCCATGGTTATGTGAATATACCATTATGCTTTGCATTACTAGGGTAGTTATGATTTTGTACTTATTCTGAAACCTGGCCTTATTGTCAATATTCTTTCTAGGCAACCATTAGCTTGGTGCTTCTGCACAGAGGTTCTTTGTCTTTTAGATGTTCCCTCTACTGTCTTCTTCAGATTAAATTTCTTTGGTCTCACCCTTCAGAATATGACTTCATGCATTTCTTTCTGAAGGTGTGACAGTACAAAAAGAACTACACTTAAACTATACTGGGTAAAAAAAAATATCCCTCCACCTCAATTCATTAAGAATTAGAAATGTCATGACAATGCAGTGTGTTCCATTTTTTTTTTCTTATTTCAGATTATAAAAGTATGCCATTTGATGAGCTAGCTTCAAAATACCCTAAGCTTGCAGTGGAACAACTTGGTGCAGACTACCAGCTTTACTGTAAGAGGCTACCCCACCTAGGTAAGTACAGGTACAGTTGCAACCAGTGACAAGTTGTGATACATCCAGATATAGCATGATATAATGTGATACATTACAGGAAATCCAGTTGAAATGGATGGGATTTCCTGTGATATGTCACTATATTGCAATACATCTAGATACACTGCGACTTGTCATGGCTAAAACTGTAGAACAGAAGTCTACTGTCTCTGTCTACTAAACAGCTTGCAATAGGTGTACCCTGTGCCTTGGTGATAGCATTGCTGTGGTAAAGTTCTAGGTCAAATTGCATGAAATTGCTTATAACTCAGTTGGCCCGCTGGCAAAGACGGCTGAGGTTCTAGGCACTTTGCCTTCTACCAAACCAGCAACACAGGTTCGGAAACAGATACAGGTCACTCAGGGGCTGGCAGGGAGTGAGGATCAAGCATTCCAACGACAGCTCACTTCCCTTGGGGAGAGGGGTACATACATCCTGCTAAGTGGCTGCCACCTGAAGGATCTGGGTGGCAACACAGTAGGAAAACAGGGAAGGATTATCACCCACTTGACACCAAGAGGAGTCTCTGTGGAGGCAAAGCTTGCCCCATGTCATTGCATGCACCATGGCCCCAGGGATAAACAAGCATTTGTCAATGCCGAATGTTCATTGTGTTGGTCTGTTGCGCTCGCTCAGTGGCCCTGTCTCACTCGCTCATTCTGTTTCTCATGGTGCTGCAGGCTACCCTTTTGTACTGGGCTTCTGCCTCTGTTGGCATTATTTTCTGCCCACAAAGAAATCTGCAGCAGTTTTAACAGAGCTCCATTGGCCTCACTCACTCCCCCGTCTCACTTGTTTGTTCCATTTCAGCCCATGGTGCAAGCTGCCCTTTTGTACTGGGCTCCTGCCTGCGTTGCCGCCCTTTTCTGCCCACAAAGAAATCTGCAGAAGTCATGATAGAGCTCCGTTGAGCTCATTCACTCACTCCCCCTCTCTCACTTGTTCATTCTGTTTCTTCCGCCACTGCAGGTTGCCCTTCTGTACTGGCCCCTGTGTGCATTGCTGCCTTTTTCTGCCCACAAAGAAATCCGAAGAAGTCCCAACTGAGCTCCGTTGAGCTCACTCACTCCCCCTCCCTCACTCACTCATTCTGTGTCTCCCACTGCTGCAGGTTGCCCTTTTGTACTGTGTTCCTGCCTGCGTTGGTGGCTTTTTCTGCCCACAAACACATCTGCAGCAGTCCCGAGAGAGCTCCACTGAGCTCGATCACTCCTCCTCTCTCAGTCGCTCATTCCATTTCTCCCAGCACTGCAGGCTGGCCTTTTGTACTGGGCTCCTGCCTGTATTGCCACCTTTTCCTGGCCACAAAGAAATCCGCAGCAGTCACTATACATCTCTGTTGAGCTCGCTCACTCCCCCTCTCTCACTTGCTCATTCTGTTTGTCCCAGCGCTGCAGGTTGCCCTTTTGTACTGGGCTCCTGCCTGTGTTGCCACCTTTTCCTGCCCACAAAGAAATCCGCAGCTATCCCAACACAGCTCCATTGAGGTCACTCCCCCTGTCTCACTTGCTCATTCTGTTTCTCGTGGTGCTGCAGGCTGCCCTTTTGTACTGGGCTCCTGCCTCTGTCGGCATTTTTGTCTGCCCACAAAGAAATCTGCAGCAGTCCCGACACAGCTCCGTTGGCCTCACTCACTCCCTCCTCCTGTCTCACTTGCTCATTCTGTTTCTGCCAGCGCTGCAGGCTGCCCTTCTGTACTGGGCTCCTACCAGCCTAGCCACCCTTATCTGCCCAGAAAGAAATCCGCGGCAGTGATGATAGAGCTCTGTTGAGCTCGCTCAATCTCCCTCTCTCACTTGCTCATTCTGTTTGTCCCACCGCTGCAGGCTGCCCTTTTGTACTCAGGCCCTGCATGCATTGCTGCCTTTTCCACCCCACAAACAAATCCGCAGCAGTCCCAACAGAGCTCTGTTGAGGTCACTCATTCCCCCTCCCACACTCGCTCGTTCTGTATCTCCCGGCGCTGCAGGCTGCCCTTTTGTACTTGGCTCCTGCCTGCGTTGTCGCGTTTTCCTGCCCACAAAGACATCCGCAGCAGTCCCAATAGAGCTTAGTTGAGCTCGTTCACCCCCCCCAGTCGCTTGATCCTAATCTGTCCCAAACACTGATTTCTGACAGCGACTGTGGTATTTTGCACCGGAGGCACGGAAACACATTTCGGCCAGGATTTGAAAAATGGCAGCTGTACTGTTCATAAGGAGGTGCAGAAGAATGGCAATGTTGAAATTCTGGAGTGAAAATATTATAAATTCGTGAACTTACGAGCATGCATGCAAACTGTGCAATGCATGCTCATAACACAGTCATTTTATGGAGTATCATCACCAAATTTTCAACATACACATTTTAGGACCTCTGCTCATGAAGAGTGCCACTGTCAGTTTCTTAATCTGTGCAGAACACTGATTTCCCACACCAACCATGCTATTCTGCCCCGGAAGTGCAAAAACACATTTCGGCCAAGGTGCGAAAAATGACAGCTGTATTGTTCACAAGGAGGTCTGAAAAAATGTCAGTGTTGAAAATCTGGGGTAAAAATATTGCAAATTCGCAAAGTTACGAGCGTGCATAGCAACTGTGCAATGCACGCTTGTAAACAGTCATTTTCAGATTTTTCCTGAGTACCAACAGAGTTTTTGAGAGCCCAACTCATGAACATTGGCATCATATTTCATTAACGATCCCAAAGGTGATTCCGCACAGTGACTGCAAAATCACCTTTGGGCGATTGAACGCCATGACAGTGATAGAATTCATGAGGAGGCTTCCAAAAACCCCATGTTGAAAATTTGGTGCAAAATTTCAAAAATGTCTGAGATATGCATTAAAGTTGAAAAAAACAATTTATTCCATTATACAGCTTACGGCATTTCCCAGGTCGTGGTCAGCTTTGAAGAGTGCAAGATGTTCCGGTCCACAAAGATCATTGCGCCCAGACTCTGGAGGTAAGTATGGGGTGAGGGGTGTGGGAGGCAGGGCGCAGTGGGTGGGTGCTGGTTGTGGAGGGGGGCCAGGGAAACCGCTGAGGGACCGTTTCCTTTTACAGTTACAAAAAAAAACATTGTGGGACTGTTTTTTCTTTTGCAGGGGCATGTGGCACGCTGGGTGGACTTCCAGCATGCCAATGGAACTTTCTTTTGGGGGGCAGCGCGTGGCGAGAGTGGGCACCCCGTCGGTACCACAACAAAAGGGGGTTATTACATTATCTAGAGGGACTGGGCACCCCGTCGGCACACAACAAAAGGGGGTACATAATGCCAGCAGGGAGTGGGCTACCCATTGGCAACATAAATATTGGGGCACTGCAGCCAACGAGGTTTGGGGCCACCGTCAGCAAATAAACACGGTCAGGGGGCACATACTGCCGAGGGGGATTGGGCACCCCCACAGCAGGGGAGGTTAATATTGTTTGTGAACACGGCAGCAAGCCACCGCCATGCTCACAAACAATATCAGAGTTTCAAGATCCCGCCCTGCAATGACAGGTCGCTCCCTGATTGCAGCGATTGGCTGATGCTGCAATGACGAGGCAGCCCCTGATTGCAGCGGCTAAATTTTTACAAGTTGTGGCACGCTGGCTGAACTAGTGTCAGCAGCAGTGTGCCACGGCATTGGGGGAAGTGGGACAAGCCTTTACAGGCTGTGGGGGCATTGACCACAACAGTGCTGCGCCTCCACAACCTGCTTGTGGAGAAACCTGCCACAATATGTTTCTTGCGCATGCACGCAATCAACATAAAAATGGAGTAAAATCCCTGACAATGGCCAAATGAAGGCTCAGTCACCACAGCCCTCACACCAGCAAATGGGCATCTCCTAGGTCTTATGGCAGAGGACTGGAAAGAGGAACACAGTACTTTCTAGGGATGGGTGTCAGTCTGTAGCTGAGGCACATAAACTACTGATTAAAAAAAGTTCTTATAAAATGTGTAAGGAAAATCCTGCATCTTGATTGTTTGTTACTTATGTCTTAGATCTGTCTAATGCACAAGTGAAAAAAATGATAGAAATCATGACACAGCACACTAACAATATCAATATGTTTCATAAAAATTCTTAATTGCTATTACTAACATGGATGCCACCTTTACTCACTAAAAAAAGTAATCTAGGCCCTAAAAATAAAACTCCTGTAAAAACAAGCATTTGTCAATGCTGAATGTTGTCTTGCTGGTGTTGGCATTGGTAGCGTAGGAGTTAAGAGAGACGCATAATAGGAATAGCAGTGAAGTATAGAACCAATGTCAACCCCACCCCACCCTGCAGAGAGTGACAGGCATTGCGGTGTGTGTTTGGGTCGCTGGCCATAACGCTCATGCTATTTCACCTCACCCTACCCTGCAGAGTCTGACAAGTGTCGCATTGTGCCTTGGGGTCATCTGGCCTTATGCTCACCCCATTTCATAAGTATGTACGTTGAGATGGGTGCAGCATAGGAGAATGGGTTGAACTTTGGGGCTGAAGAGTCCAAGGCACACCTTGATGCCTGTCAGTGGCTGCAGGGTGGGGGTGAAGGACCAATGGCATGAGCAGTACAGCAGACAATCTGAATACTCACCCCTGATGCCTGTTAGTCTGTACAGGGTGAGTCGTAATGGTTAGAAACCATAATGCCCTGGGCGTGTGTTGGTATTTGTACTCCAAATTTTTAAAACATGGCCTTTTTGTTACCCCAGCTCATGAAAGCATTTGGGACCTCTGCTCATGAACAGTGTCTCTGTGATTTTGTTAATCTGTCTCGAACATTGATTTTCCACAGTGACCGCGCCATTCTGCACCACATTAAAATGTCAGCTACACCATTGATAAGGAGGTGTGAAGAGATGGCAATGTTGAAAATCTGGAGTGAAAATATTAAACAGTCTTGAAGTTACGAGAGTGTGTGAAAACTGCACATTGCACGCTAGTAACACTGTCATTTAGTGGAATTATTTAACCAAATTTTTAACATAGCCATTTTGGGACCTCTACTCATGAACAGTGGCACTTTGATTATCTTAATCTGCCTCGAACATTGATTTCCCACAGCGACCACACGATTGTGCGCCACATGTGCAAAACTACATTTCGGGCAGGATGTGACAAATGACAGCTGTACTGTTAATAAGAAGGTGTGCAAAAATGACAATGTTAAAAATTTGGAGTCAACTATTACAGATTCTCTAAGTTACGACTGTGCATGGACACTGCACAATGCATGCTTGTAACATAGTCATTTTATGGAATTTTTTCACCAAATTTTCAGCATAAGCCTTTTGGGACCTCTACTCATGAACAGTGTTACTGTGATTTTCTTACACGGTTCTGAACATTGTTTTCCTACAGCGACTGCACCACTGCACGCTGGATGTGTGAAAACACAGTTCAGGTAGGATGTGGAAAATGAAAGCTGTACTGTTCATGAGGAGGAGTGAAAAAAATGGCAATGGTGAAAATCCGGAGTAAAAATATTAAAAATGATCGAAGTTATGAGCGTGCATGGAAACTGCACAACACACGCTTGTAACACAGTCATTTTATGGATGTTTGTCACCTAATTTTCAACACAGGCATTTTAGGACCTCTGCTCATGAACAGAGTCACTGTGATTTTCTTAATCTGTCCCAAACACTGATTTCCCACAGCAACCGCACTATTCTGCGTGGGAAGTGCAAAAACACAGTTCGGCCAGGATACGAAAAATGACAGCTGTTCTGTTCATAAGGATGTGTGAAAAAATACCAATGTTAAAAATCTGGAGTGAAAATATTACAAATTTGCGAAGTTACAAGGGTGCGTGGAAACTGCAAAACGCACGCTGATAGTACAATCATTTAATGGACTTTTGTCACCAAATTTTCATCCTAGGCATTTTAGGACCTCTGTTCATGAACAGTGTCACTGTGATTTTCTTAATCTGTCCCGAACAATGATTTCCCACAGTGACCCCGCTGTTCTGTTCTGGAAGTGCAAAAACACATTTCGGACAGGATGTGAAAAATGACAGCTGTACAATTCATAAGGAGGTGTGGTAAAATGCCAGTGTTGAAAATCTGGAGTGAAAATATTACAGATTTGCAAAGTTACGAGTGTGAGTTGAAACTGTGCAACGCAAGCTCGTAAAACAGTCATTTTTGTTTTTGTTTTTTTCACCAAATTTGCAACATAGGCTTTCTGAGAGCCAACCTCATGAACAGTGTCACTGTCATTTCACTAACTGGTCCCAAAAGGTGATTTCATGCAGTGACCACGAAATCACCTTTTGGGACCGAATAACATCATGACAGTGACTTAATTCATGAGGAGGGGTCCCAATAACCCCATATTGAAAATTTGGTGCCACAATTCCCAAAAATGCCCGCGATATGCACCAAAGTCGAAAAAACCCTATTTATGCCATTATACAGCTTACCGGCATTTCTTCAGTTCACGGTCGGCTTTGAAGAGTGCAGAAGTGTTCCCGGTCCACCAAGATCATCGCGCTGGCTCCGGAGGTAAGAATGGGGTGAGGGGTGTGGGGAGGTGGGGTACACAGTGGGTGGGGCACGGGTTGGGGAGGGCGTGCAGACAGCGAGGACCGTTTCTACTTACAGGTTAAAAAAAAATAAACATTGCGGGAAGGTTTTTTCTTTTAACAGGTACTTTTGGCATTCTGGGGTGGGCTCCCAGTGTGCCACCTGCATGTTTTGGGGTGGGGGACTGGAGTCGACTGGGATTGGGCACCCCATTGGCAAATAAAAGGTGTTGGGGGGGATGATGCCAAGGGACATTAGTCACCCCCTTCGGCAAACAACTGGCATTTCCACCCCCTTCGGCAAACAACTGGCATGGTACATGATGCCAATGGGGATTGGGCTCCCCATCGGCAAATGAACTCAGGAAGGGTGCATGATGATGCCGACAGGGGATTGGGCACCCCCGATGTTGGCTTTTCTGGGGACTGTGAGAGGTAGATGGAACAGATGCCGCCATGTCTGATCGAAATGTTATACCAGGAGAGGCACGGCTCTGCAATGAGGTGGAGCTCCCTCATTTCAGTGGCTAAAACATTTTAAGTTGGTGGCATGCTTTTGCACTGCTGTCATAGACAGCATGCAATCTAATTCATGCTGTGGAGTCCAGCCTCAAAAAGCAATGGCACCACTGGCCACAACACGACCGCGCCACCAAAACCTGCTATTCTAAAATTACCGCAACATGTTTCTTGCACACACACAAGACAACATAATAAAAGAACACATAAATTGATTAACTGTTTTTTTCTCTTATTCTATATTACTCTCTTACACACATACACAAATTAAAAAAAATGAAGTATTAATGTTACTTTTTGGAGCTTGTTTTCTGACCATGGCCCCCCCCCCCGTCTTTTCGTACCTACCAGGGAAATCTTTTCTCCTTACCCTGCCATGCTGTATAGAAACTGAACCCCTGCTTGACTGAGGCCTTTAGTTGTGTGTGTTTGTGTGTGGAGAGATGAATATTCTGCCAGTAGAATTCTGCAAGAGTTTGAATTCATGCATCCCATGATAAACAAACTTTCTGTCCATCGAATGTGTGAATAAAGATATGCTTGACAGCTGGGAAATTATTTATTTTTAGCTAATACTTTTAAAAAAAGAAAATAACGTATTTTTCATTTAAAAAGTTGTTTTTTTTTCTTTCCAAAATTTACAGTACCTGTTTTGTAAGAAAATTAAGACACTTCGGGCTATGCATTATGCTGATCTAACCACACTTCCATGAGCTGCAGGCATTCCACCTGCAGCAGCATGCCTTTCTAGGCCCATGGGCATGTTCTTAGATCAGTATAATGTACGCCCCACCATGTCTTATTGCTTAATTATTTCACTTGCTAACAATTTTCTGGTTTGTATAAAAATGCACAGTCAGTAACTTTAATGTGCTAAATGCACAAAAAAACTAAGTTTGCATAATTTTAACCTTTTTGATATTTGCAGTTTGGAATGTTTATGTGCCAAAAATGTGAAAATGCTAACGCATTCAAATTCCTAATTTTTGAAACCTGTATTTTTAAAAATCAGCAGTCAGAAACTTGTATGTGCAAAATCCTCTAAAACCAAAGTGTGCATTATTTTAGCCTTGCTTTTTTAACAAATGGAGCAATTTGGACTGTTTATCTGCAAAATATGTCAAATTGTGTACTGTTTGTCCACATTGCTCATTTGTTTGACATAGTTTAAAAAAAATGAAGATTGAAATACTATGCAAAATACATGAAAGTGTTTATTTCATTACATAAATAATGCAATAGTATTTCCAAGATTGTGCATTTTAAGAATGAAAATTAGGCACTCGAGGGAGAAATGTATGTGTGAAATATGTAAAACTTCACAAAGTACTGCACATTTTACAAAAAATTATTGAAATGGAATTTGTGGTCCAGTGGTTATTGCATGGAGCACAATACAACTTTGGATAAACCAACTGTCATTTTTCAAAACCTGTCCAAAATGTGTTGTTGCACCTTTACAGAATGATGTTTTGGCTGAGATTTGAACATTTTTAACATACCAGGTTCATGAGGTACTGTAGGTTTGTAACAAAGTGATGTTGAAAATTTTGGATCAAAATATTTACAGTAAAAACACAGTTATAAAGGTACATTGATATCTTTCTATGCATGTTCATAAGTTTGGTAATGTTTGACATCCAATGCTGCACAGAATGGCAGGGCCCTGCACTTCTGTAGGTGGGCAGAGTGTTCCCTTGGCACATGGCCCACAGGGCCCTGCACATCTGCACCTGTCATGCAGGTCCCAAAAGGATCTGTGTGAATGAGGATATGATTCCACTGTCTCAAAAAGAAGGGACATTCTTTACAAAAAAACTTGGCTAATTCACCAGTTAGGGTAAATGTATGACACAAAAGTATGGAAATGTGGCGTTAGGGTTTCCAACACTAACTCCCCACCTCTACCCCCAAGCAACAAAAGAAAAAACATTTGGGTTTTGGGTCTCTGGAGTCTTGGTGAATCAGTGGTGGGGTCTTCCTTGAGGTTGTCAACCCTAATGCTCACCCTTTCCCCTCAGCCTGTAGCTTCTAATCTGAAGCACCAGGTACAGCTCCAAGCCACTGCCTCATAATGATATACTCTTCAAAGGTAGAGAGAAGTATGTCTCACAACAGGTTGCCAACATAGTATGTTGTAGCTTTCTTGGGTCTGTGTGAAGAAAGGAGATAATGTGTGACATTGTTTGCTTATGGAATGGTGTGGGCATTAGCGTTTGCAATCCCAAGGAAGACCCCATCACCGATTTGCCAGGACTCCGGACCCAAAACTCTAATGTTTTTTTCTTTTGCTGCTTGGGGTGGAGGAGTTAGGGTTGGAAATCAAAACACCACATTGCCCTACTTTTGTGGCATTACGTTACCCTAACTAGTGCATTAACAATGTTTTTTGCAACAAATAATATACTGTATATAGATACAGAGATACAGAGTGAGAGAGAGAAGTAATGATAGATTGCCTATTCTGAGTCACATTAATAGTTTACAAATTATAGCTTTTAAATCTGCTGCTGGTTTGAAGATAGTGCTGTTTTTAACAGTTGGCTTCAGTGCTGCACTAGGCATTGTGATGTCATGAGCATTGTGAAAGCTGCTCTCTGATTGGTTCACTATTCCACTGTGAAAATAGTAACTTTAAAAATATCCATTGTGACAACAGTAACAACAACATATTTTTGATATGTTGCTCTTACTGATGTCACTGGTATTTTTTTTTTTTTACAATCTTTTCATTTTTATTGACCCTAACTTTTTTCACCATAAAAAATTCCAGTAATCATCAAGGGTAGGATCGAGACAAAAAAAAAAACAAACAAAAAGAACTCATGGTGCACATAATATGAGGTGAACAGAGAATTAAACTAGACAAGTAGGCAAATACTTCTGCTGACTGTAGCAAAAACTAGCTTTATGGAAAAACATTTTAGGTTGCACTGCTACTATAAAGTTAAAATGCCATCTATGTTTATAAGACGAGTAGGGAATTTATTGCATCCAGATTAGTCGAGAAGGTTCTCAAACCATTTGGACTGGTTAACGAAATTCATTGCCTTGGACTTTTTTCAGCAACCAGGTATCAATGCCTGTCAGAAAAGTTTTTTTTTTATTTTTTTTTTCTGGAGGACATCATGGCAATGTGTAAATACACATCACTTTATGACTTGTTTTTCAGAAGACAGAAGTGCACATCCAATTCAGTCTGTTCAATTCAAACACAAAGCATGTAAGAGACATAAAAATCCAATAGTGTGGCCAGCCTGGTGGCGCTGAGGGCTGAATGCCTTACCTCACACCGGTGACCTGGGTTCAGGAATGACCTCGGATCATCAGGGTGCTGGCATGGGGAGGGGAGGGAGGGAACAGGATCAAGCAGCTGGCCAGCAGCTGTCCTTTCCAAGGGTGGCTGTCTTCCCCCATCAGATGTCTCCCATCGGGTAGAGGTCTGATGGGAGCGTGGGTGGGAGGGTGGCGGTGATTGCCAGAGGTGTGGCAAAAGGGGCTAAGCCAGTACCCAACATGCGTGTGCACCTCCACACACACGCACGTGTCTGCCAGGGTTCTGGGTCAAGGGAAAAAGCTGCAAAAACTACATATTGAAAAAAACATTCAATAGTGTAATTTTCTAAATATATTTCTGTACTTGCATATTTAGGTCTGGAAGTGAAAAGATCTAGCTGCAGTTTTCAAATAATTATTCAAACAAACTGGAACTAATTATTGAGATGCCTTACAAATGGCATCAGTCTGCAGGAGTGAGCTGCCCCAGAGATAGAATGTTATGCTAATTTTGAAATTTAGAATACAAGTTCAAGCTGCATTGTGGTCATGCACCCCCCACACACACACACACACTGTTTTAACATCAGATTTGTTTCTCTGCTTGAAGAGAGCAGTTTCCACAAAGCCATCTCCAGCCTCTAGTCTTCTTTTAAATTGAATTATTGCTGTTGTTTATTTTGTTAGAAAGTTAGTTTTTTGATTACTCTGCATTACAAGGGTGTTTATGTTCATAATCTGTTGTTTTTGTAAGGTTTCTCCAGTTCCTGATCAGTTCCCAGGAACCAGAAAAGGTTGCATGACAACGCTGTTCTCACCTGTGGGAACTAACAGTATTTTGTGTAAAAATCAAAACTCACTTACATTTTTAATAATTTCAAAAGCAGTTTAAATTACTTCTTGACCAAAATACTTTTGTTTTACTGCATTTTTTCCTGGGAACTGAATACTTAATTTGTAGAGTCTATCAGTGTTTAGCATGACTGACAAGCCTATAAAAAGAACAGGACCCACAGTTTTTTAAAAATTGTGTAAGTGCTTTCAGCTCCAGAAAAAGGCAGACTGCCACTAACTTTGTCTACAGTGCCTGGGTCCAAATCATGATTTTACAAATTGTGAACTTTGTAAAATGTTTTGCCTCAAAAACCCAAAAGAAAAGGGCTTTAAAAAACTTCTGGCTTCTCAGTCTTTGTCTATGTCACCAAAGCACAACAAAGGCTCAGAAGGAGCTCCCACTGAAGGTGGAAACCATGCATCTGACAGTTCATCTCCCCATAAGCAGCAGTCCCTGTCAAAGGGGACAGACAAAACATATAAAGCTTCTCAGCAATCAGATAGGCATTGTAAAGATGGTAAGGGCATCAGGGTATTCAAAGTGAGGAACCCTGACTGCAGTGATGGCAAAAATACAAACAAAACAGCTTCCAAGCAGGTACTGTAACCACTGTCTACCAAGAAGAAAGAAAAAGAAAGACATTTCCATGCCTCTCCTCCTGTAAAGAAAAAGGAGCAGACATTGAATCAAAGATATCAAAGAGTGGATCAGAGAAAAAATGCCCTCAAAAGAGGATATGACTAAGGTATCTAGTTTTTCTCAACTTTCAAGGCTATGGGAAATTTATTTAATGTGCCCCCCCTTCCCAGTCTACAGTTCCAGACAACTTGCCTGTAGAGGAGGGGGATATGTATTATGAAGAGGAAAAGGAAGGTGAACCCAAAGAACCTGATGGTTCACTTGACCAAGAGTTTGGTTTCTCTCCTAGGGCTGCAGAGTATTACACCTCTTCCTCCACATTCATCAAACAGATAGTGGCACCTCAACATCCCCTCTCGTGAAGCAGAGGAGGATGAAAAGGAAATAGAGTTTATGGATGTGATAGGGCTAGCCTTTACAAGGAAATTACTAGTCCCCATCCACAAGTCCCTGCAAAAGGCCACATCAAACATTGTACAAGCACATAGTTCTACTGTTGGTATCAACAAAAAAGTTGAAAAAGTGTCATAAGGACAGTCAGGGGTGGAATACCTATATGCCCACCTTGATCATGAAGGAGTGGTACCTGCAGCTGCTTGTGAGAGGGCCAAGGTGCCTCTCTCTGCACAGCCTCCTGAAAAGGACTACAAGAAACTAGATGCTGTACTATGGCCAAAAAAGTGCATACATCTGCTTCCCTGCTCCTAAAACAGGTAGATTATTTAGCATATATAGTCCTGTACTAGAAAGAATTGTGGCATGCAGTGCTGGCACTGAGCTATAAGGTGGATAGTAAGGTGACACAGGATCTGGCTGCCACAGCAAAGTCAGCCCTAGATGCCACTAAATACCAGTTCCACATGACTCAGACACTAATGACTTTGCTTCAAGAGTCTTGGCTCATGCAATGACATTGAGGAGGTCTGCCTGGATAAGGGCTACCTTACTTACCACGGATATTCAGGCTAAAGCCATTGATTTCCCCTTTTGATGGAAATTCCCTATATAGAAACAAAGCAGAGGCATACATGTACATTGTGGATGAACACAAAACCAGAAAAGGCCTTCACTTTCTATAGGTCTCATGGAAGGGGATGCAGGGGCAGGGTTTATGACCCAAGGCCCTACACTGCCTATGAGTACCACCCTTGGAGAGGTTTCTACAGAAGCAGAAGCAGAAGTGGGAAGGGCTCCAGGTGTGCTGCAGCACCAGCCCCCAAGCCACAGAAAGAACAAAACCCCAGACAGTTTTGCCCAGGTTGCCAGTCAACCTGTGCCAATGGGGGGTAAGTCATATCCACTACTTTCAGGAATGGAAAACAATTATCACAGAGAAGTGAGTCCTGGAAGTAGTGGGTCAGGGATTATCCCTGCAATTCCAAAAGCTTCCAAATAGCTGTGACCAAAAAGCTTCCCAGCCTTTTCACAAACAGAAATAATTTTGCTGGAACTAGAAGTAAAGAAGCTACTACAGGCAAAGACACATAAATGGTCCCTTCCTCACAGTGAGGCTAGGGACTTTTCAGGATAGTTCCTGGCCCACAAGAAAAATATGAAATGGTGATCCATTTTAGATTTAAGATACCTAAACAAATATATCAAGGAAGAAAAGTTCAAACTGGTCACCATGGGCACAATGATAATGTCCCTACAGTCAGGAGATTTGTTGGGGTCACTGGATCGAAAGGATGCCTACTTCCACATTCTAGGAAGACCCAGACACAGAAAATAAATACTTCAGGTTCATGCTGGGAAACTGCCTGCATCAATATATGGCCCTTCCCTTTGGCTTCACCTTATCACCAAGGATATTCACAAAATGCCAGCTGTGGTGATAGCTTACTTAAGAAAACAAGGTATTACTCGGTATTACTCAGTTTTGTAAAGGTTGAAGAAGGCATTAGGTCCATCGAGACCACATTCCCCTCTCAATGTAGGGTACATTTCAATTTACCTGGACCAATAGGAATTTCTCCCATTCACTTATTAAACTTTTTGAAGTTGGTAATATTTGCAGTATCGTGAGGCAGTGCATTCCACATTGTAGCTGCTCTAATTATAAAGTAATGTTGGTGTTTATCAGTTAGAACTCTTGGAATATGGATCTGTTTATTGTGACATCTTAGGTTTTCAGGTTTGTCTGCCATTATGATATTACATTCCTTCATAAGTAATTTGTCATTTAGTATATTAAATAAGTGAAGTAAGTCCCCTCAGTCCCTTCTCGATTGCAAATCATATAGGCCAAGTAAATTCAGTCTATCTTCATATGGTAAGTTTCTAACCATTGGTATTAATTTTGGGGTTCCCCTCTGCATGCTCTTTACAATTTTTTAATCTTTACTGAGGTAGGGGGCACAAAATGAAACTGCATAGTCAGTATGAGGACAAATAAATGATTTATAGAGGGGCATGATACAGTGTTCATTCCTGGTAATTAACAACATCTTTATAGCTGCTAAAATGCGATTTCCAACCTGTGCCACTTTTTCACAATGGTCGCCAGATGTAAGTAAGTTATTCACTACTATGCCAAGATCTTTTTCAGTTGTATCTGGTTTAATGATGTTACCATTCAAGTGATAACTAGTGATAGGCTTTTTTGATCCAAGGTAAACAACTGGACATTTGTCTGAATTAAAAAATATTTCATTATTTGTTGCCCAGTTTTCTATTTTTAACAAATCCAGTTTTATCAGTCTAATTTTTTCCTCAATATCTACTTCAGAGGAAATTTTGGTGTCATCAGCAAATTTGTGAGTTTGTTGGAAATACCATAGTGGAGATCACTTACAAATATTCCAAACAAGGTTAGTCCAAGTACCAAACCCTGTGGTACCCCACTGGTCACATCTGTCTCCTTAGATATAACATCCCCTATCTTAACACATTGAGATCTGTTATGTAGCCAATTTCTGACCCATGAAACAGTATAACCGTTAAAGCCCAGTTTGATAATTTTGTTTACTAATAAGTCATGGGGAACAAGGTCGAACAGTTTTCTGAAATCTAAGTAACATCGACAGGTATGTTTTTATTTAAACTATTGCTTATGGTTTCATAAAAAGAGACCAGATTGGTGGTACATGATTTTCCCTTGAGGAAGCCATGTTGTGTCTCATCTTTAATACCCATTTTTTTCCAACTCCAGGTCGATTTTTTTAAAAGTTTTTTCCATTATTTTACACATAGTTGACGTAAGACTGATAGGGCAATTGTTCTCTGTAAGTTTCTTATTTCCTTTTTGTGTATTGGTACCACAGTGGCTCTATTCCAGTCATTAGGTACTTCCCCATCCTTATAAGATTTGCTAAAAACAATGGTTAAGGGGCAAAGCAGTTGGTCTAGGATTTGTTTAGTAAGGTACATGTTCGTATTGTCTGGTCCTGGTGATGTATTATTCTTTAAAGATAGTATAGCTGATTAAATTTCATCTGGACATATTTCCATATACTGGTCCAGGGTAGGGTTTGGCATTTGATTTATGTCTTTTTTCAGCAAAAATAGAACCAAAATATTCATTAAATATATCATTAACCTCAGTTTTGTTGTTAATCTCTACTCCTTTATTGATTATTGAGGTGATGTGATTGTCACTACCTTTGTTTGAATTAATGTAAGTAATGTAAGTGGGAGGCAGTATAATGCAGTGGTTTAAGGCTCTGAGCTACAAATCTGGTGACATCCAGCAGACCAGACCTGGGTTTGAATCCCACAGCTTCCACTTGCATACTGTGTGACCCTGAGCAAGTCACTTAACTTCCCTGTGCTCCCAGGTTGTACCTGTAAAAAAACTTTCAGCTTAGTGTGTCTCACCTGGTTAAACAACTAAAATAAAATAAAACAAATGTACACATAAAATGCCTTTGTCTTTCTTACCTTTAGATACTGACAGTTTAAATTACATTTTTCTTATTTTATTTTTGATAATCACTTGTTTTTTAACCTCTCGCTTATATGAGGCTATGGATTCCACAGTTTTTGACTTTTTCATTTCTTTTAGCATCCTTTCCTTCTTTTTTATTTGCCTTTTGATTTTATGGGCTAACCATTGAGGTATTTTCCCTTTATTATTACTTATTCTTTTTTGTGGTATGTATGATTCTTCTAATTCATGCATGATTTTCTTAAATATATTCCAGCATTTATTTGTAGGAAGACCTGAGAAAAGCCCCTCCCAATTATATCGATTTAGGGCTACTTTAATTTTCTCATAGTCACCTTTAGGATAATTAAATCTGTATTTCTAGGGATGTGGATATGCTGTTCAATCCACACTGTCTGGCAGGTTCCTTGCCACTTTAAATCTTGCTGGAAGGTCTTCAAACTGGCTCCTCCTACCCACCCAGGTGGTAAAACCCTCGGCTCCACCCCATGATGCCAGATTTTCCTTACCGCTTGGATGCGTTTTAGGCCTGAATCCTAATTCAGAAGTTCCGAAAATAATTTTAAAATTCTCTAGACTTACATCTTCATCTTCTCTTGCAGCTGCAATGGATACATCCACTCCCGGCTTCCGTCGGTGCCCTTGTGGGCAGAAAATGTCCCGGACCAACCTGCACTCCATGTGCATCTAATGCCTGGGTCTTGCTCACAATCCACAGGCCTGCGATCTCTGCAAATCCTTCATGACTTTGGTTCTGGATGATCGCACTGCCTGACTCCAACTGGGGTGCCCCGAGAAATGGTACCCGCCGGTAAAGTCGAAGGAAGCCCGATGCATGGTGTCCACGGCTGCGGGCTCCGCAGAGCAGCTGGAGCAGTTGATTGCCCTCGAGGAGGAGGCAGCTCAGGCCACATCTTCTTCCTCCTCAGCCTCGGCATTTATCCCACTCTCCTTGGGCCCCTCCTACACTGCTTCTTTCAAGTAGCTTTGTCAGTCCCTCTCCACCAAGGGAGAAGGACCCTTGGGTCACTCGAATAGGTCAAAGAAAAAGGAACTGAAAGGTAAGTTCCACCATCGACATTCATGGGAGTGGGAAAGATCTCCTTCACCAGACCGTCGGCTCTCGACTTCGGTTGAGGTTGCAGCTAAGGCCTCTGGCTTCACGGTGTCCCCGTCAGGTCAGCCGGCTGAGACACCCATCGATGCAGTAGAGATTTTTCTCGACCCATTGGATGGGTTGTCAACTGGAGAAGCCGACAACCCTTCTTCACTGGTTCCCCCAGTGGTAACCGAGGACTTGCCTGTGTCTACTGTGCCAAAGTCCCCGGTCAAGGACCCTGAACTGAGGGATGAGTGGGTTTCCCCTTCCCCCTGTTTGACTCACCCTCAGTGACCAATCCTGAAGGTCTCGGTCTCGGTCCTCTTCCATGCCACCGACATCAGTGGTCTTGGTCCCAACATCATGGAAAGTGGCAGCACCGCTCATCCTCTTTGGAGGATAGGCTCTGACACAAATTGCATTGGTGCTATGAGGACATGATGTGGCAACAACTCTTGTTAGCTGGTAATAAGCCGACTCCGTCGCCTTCTCCGGCCATTAAGTGGTTGTTGCCTGAATGACCGAAGCAACCCCTTGTTGTAGTTGAGGTGCCGACCCCAGCACCAGTTTATCAGCCAAAACTGGCTGCTTCACCCATTGTGGTGGAACCACCACCTCCTCAACCTAAGACTGGGGCCCCAACCAAGGATTCTCAGTTGGGTCAGGGCTTGCCCCGCAGGTTGTCGATCACCCTCACTCCCGATCAGCCTTAGTAGGTGGAGGGTGGCTCAGGCACTTGGCAGCTGTTAACAGACTCCTCAGAGTCTGGTGACTTCTCCTTGTACTCCAGGCCCCTTGACCTGGAATCTGCAGGGGATCAGTCGGTGGACTAAAGCCCATCCTCATTCTTGGGAATCCTTAGACTCATCTCAGGGTCCACTCAGATGCAGCTCAAACCCTTACAGAAACAGGCCAGGTATCCCCTCACAGAGATACTGGACCGAGGGAATTCCCCTATGGAGGTCTTCTCTGTGGCCAAAGCCATTGTCGGCTTGGCCCTGGAGTTGTGGCAGTGGCCTGCATCCTGTCCTGCACCTTTGGCCAGGATGGCGCACAAGTACGCAGTCCCCACTGGTTCCCTCTCCGGTTTACTGGAGCACCCCTCTGTGGAGGGGCTGGTGACCAATATAGCATTTTCCAGAATTCCAGAAACACTCGGGACGTGGACAAACCACCCTACAAGGAGTCCAAAAAGCTGCTCGGACTACTCAGGGCGGATGGTTTATGCTGCTTCCTCCCTAGGTCTTTGACAAGCTAGCTCAGCCGTGCTGATGGCACATTTTTCACATGCCCTTATGGGTTCCCTGGATGAGGTGATTCCTCATCTCCTGGCTGACTTTCAGATGATGGTCAAGCAGGTGTGGGATCAGGGAAGGGCGGTGGCCAAACAACAGCTCCAAACTTCTTTGAATATTGGTGACTCAAGTGCCTGGTCAGTTGCAGCAGCAGTAGCCTTGTGCCGCAGAGCTTGGCTGTGGATCTCCACCTTCACGGCGGACACCCAGCACAAGCTGGCAGATGTTCCCTTCCTGGGCACTGAGTTGTTTGGGTGGGGGGTGGAAGGCCATCTCCAGAGGACTGAGAAGTCCAGTGTTACCTTGGACTCAGTCACATCTGCCCAGAAGGACAAAGGCTACCAGCAGCAGCATAAGCCCTTTTGCCCTTCTGCCCCTGTGGCACATCCTGCCCAGCAGCACCAGCAACAGGGCCAGCAGGCTCACACTTGGCACCCCAAGACCAAGTCTGCCACTTCCTCCAGTAGGAAGCCTGGACAGAAGGGTCCAGGCAACCCCTCAGTTGGCCCTTCCTCCAAACCTTCCCAGTGACGGGTTGAGGGGTGTTACCCCCAACCTCGTCACTCCTCCCCAGATTCCCCCCATGGGGAGGACAGCTCTGCCACTTCCTTTCTGCCTGGTCTGCTATCACCATGGAATGCTGGGTGCTGGACGTGGTCGGCAGGGGTCTGCCCCTTGAATTTGAGCAGTCCCCTCCCTATCAAGCTGTTGCCAAATTGAGGATCCAGGATCTGCATCCTCTCTGATGACTCGTCAAGCTGACATTGCTCTGCTCCTCCAGAAGGAGATAATCAGTGAGGTGGTGGATCTTCCTCCAAACCTGGGGTTTGTGTCCAGGTACTTCCTGGTACCAAAGCGAACGGAGGGCTGGTCCTCCATTCTCAATCTGCACAACCTGAACAAGTTCCTAAGGCTGTGCACCTTCAGGATGGTCACTCTGACTCAGATCATTCCATCCTTGGAACTAGGCATGTGGTTCTGCTTTCTGGATCTCCAGGATGCATTCTTTCATGTCCCAATCCAGTCCGTCTCATCAGCAATTCCTCTGCTTCAGAGCAGAGGGATCTCTTTACGAGTTCCAGGCCATGCCCTTCGGCCTTTCCCCAGCTCCCAGGGTCTTCACCAAATTCATGGCAGTGGTGACAGCATTCCTGCAGTGCCGAGGCATCCAGGTATACCCTTACCTGGATGACTGGCTGATTGCAGCCCCCACCAGGTTGGAGGTGGAGTGGTCCAGGGATCAGGCCCTCCAGGTCTGCTCTTAGAATGACCTTCTGATCAATGAAGCTAAATCAGAACTCATGCCATTGCAGGTGATTCAGTTCATCGGGGTAGAGCTTGACTCTCTTCGAGCCAGAGCCCGGTTCCCAGTGGACATGGTCAAGGTCCTTTCCTCCTTTGCCCAATCATTTCTGGTTGGGAAATTGCGCCCTGACTGGGACTTCCTGTGCCTTCTGTGCCTCATGGCAGTCTGCACCAGCGTGGTCCATTGAGTCTGCTGGCATATGCGCCCCTGCAAAGGGAGCTGGCCTGCCAGTGGTCACAGTGCTCCGGTCCTTTGGACCAGTTGGTGACCATGACCCAGAAGGTATGGGATGGCCTGCAGTGGTGGCTAATCCCAGCTCATCTGCAGGAGGGTATCCCATTTGTCTGCCCCGAGGCAACAGTCACTCTGATGACCAACGCCTCTCTGATGGGTTGGGGTGTCCATCTGGGGGATCTCTGGGCTCATGACCTCTGGTCCCCTTAGGAGTCTTGATGCCATATCAACCTGCTTGAGCTTTGAGTGGTTCGGCTAGCTCTCACCACCTTCCCTCCATTTGTACGGGGTCAGGTGGTTCAGGTCCAGATGGACAACACCACGACCATGTATTATCTCAGCTGTCAGGGTGGGACGCACTCCTTGCTTCGGTGCAAGGAAGCTCTCTGCATTTGATCTCTTGTGATCAGCCTGGAGACAGATCTCCTAGCCATCCATGTGGCAGAAGCCTCAAACAGTCTGGCCAGTGCCCTCAGTCGGATAGGTGCTGCATCTCACGAGTGGTCTTTCCTGCCTGAGATAGTGCAAGACTTGTTCTCCCATTGGGGCACCCCTCAGGTGGACCTGTTCACCTCCAGGGAGAATGTGAAGCTGAGGCTGTTTCACACCTGCCCCCCTCAGCTGGGCTCGCTGCAGGGGGATGTCTTCTCAAGGCTGTGGACCCCGGGCCTCTTTAATGCCTTCCCTCCATTTCCCTTGATCTACAAGGTGCTTCTAATGGCAAAGAGGGACAAGGCACAGGTGATTCTGGTATCCCCAGACTGGTCTCGCCAGTTCTGGTACCCAGATCTCCTCAGCCTCAGCTCCAGGCTCCTGAGGTGGCTTTCAGCCCGCCTGGACCTGATCTCAGTCGACAAGGGGAAGGTTCTCCAACCGGACCTTTGATCTCTGCACCTGATGGCCTGGTTCCTGAGTGGCTAGAGTTCCAGGCCTTGGGTCTTTCCGAAGAGGTCCTCAATGTCATTGAGGTGTCCCCTAAGGAGTTGACCAGAAAATGCTATGCCTTCAAATGGAAGAGATTCTCCATTTGGCATCAGACCAAGGGGTTGGACCCCTCTTCCTGTCTATTGGCTAGTATTTTGGACTACCTGTGGTCCCTTTCTTAGCTAGGGCTTCGGTCGACAACCCTTAAGGTGCACCCAGCAGCCATCTCTGCTTACTGGGCATGGGCCGGCAAGCAGTCAGTGGCACAGGAGAAGGTGGTCGGGTGCTTTTTCAAAGGCCTAGACCACATATCCCATCTGGTGTGAGAACATCCACCTCCTTGGGATCTACTGCTGGTATTGGCTAAGCTCTTGGGCAAGCCATTCGAACCGGTGCACAGGTGTGACATCTCTCACCTGTCATGGAAGACCACCTTCTTGGTGGCTATTATGTCAGCCAGAAGGATGGGAGAGCTTCAGGCACTTTCTATCAAGCCTCCCTACCTGGTCTTCCACAGGGACAAGGTTGTCCTTTGTCCCATCCCAAATTTCCTTCTGAAGGTGATGTCGGAGATTCACCTTAACCAGGTGTTGACTCTGCCGGTGTTCTACCCCAGTCACACCTCGGAGGCCGAATATAGGATCCATTCCTTGGACCCTAGAAGGGCGCTTGCTTATTATAAGGAGCGGATGACTGAAGTTTGGGGAGAGGTTCACCAGCTGTTTGTCACCTAAGCTGAAGCCGCACCTAGCAGACCTGCAGCCAAGCGGATGATAAGCAGATGGGTCTCCTCCTGCATAGATCTCTGCTATAGGTTGGTGGGCATGGAGCCTCCCAAAGGGATAAGAGCTCATTACCCACCATACCGCTGCTTTGGTGGCTGCTTCTAGGATCGTCCCTATCCAGGAAATCTGCAGGGCTGCTACCTGAAAGTCAGCACACACCTTTATTTCCCATTACCACATTGACCTAGAGTCACGCTATGATATTATGGTCACTGTCACTGAGGGGTTTGGTTATTTCAGTTTTTTTCTATATCAAGAGGTATATTTGTAAGAACAATATTCAAAATGTTTCTATCCCTTGTTGCCTCAGAAACCATTTGTTCTAGACCAAGAGTGATGAAAGTATCTAAGAACATTATTTCAGTTTTGTTACATGCAGTTATTCTAGTTAACTCCTGGTAAATTCAGATCCTCAGCTAATATTACCTCCGAAGTATTAGTAATCTCTACAATCCCTACAATTATGATGTTTAATTTTTGGTTATGTGTTATGTCAGCAGCTGGGGGGGTCTATAGAAATTACCAAATGCTAGTTTTTTTTCCCCATAGGGTTGCTCAACTCGAATACAGCACCCCTCTATGTCAGTGTCTAAGTTAACATTTAATTTTGCAGCCTCTAGTGTGTTTTTGATATAAACTGTTTTTTCTTTACCTAGTCATCTGACTACTTTTAGAGAAAACAAAACAAGAGGCATTGCACTCCATACAGCAGGCAAGAACCACCTTAGAAAACCTGAGATGTATAATAATTCTGCAGAAGTCTCAGACAGAGTCATTACTGGTTTTGGACATCATAGAAGAGTTAGATATCAATCCAGTGGAAGGCATACCTTCCACAGGAAAGGGTATCAAATCTGCCAGTGCTGAATCCTATACACTGGGCTAGCCAAGGCCTGCAGGGGATTTTCTGCAATTACTAGGCCACATGGCCTTATCCACAGCTGTGGTGCCACTGGCCAGATTTCAAATGAGCAGCATTCAATACCATCTAAGAGGTCACTGGCCCCACAATTTGGACCAAACTAGTACCAGTCACCATAAGCTTCATGCAAGCATCTGAGTGTCAGAAAGAGGAAAGCAACCTCAGAGAGTTCATGCCCTTCATCCAGCAATCCCCAGTAAAGGTGCTCAAAACTGATGATTCATTACTAGGGTGAGGTGCCCACCTAGAGGATCTCGCACTAACTCACTCAGCTCTAGAATGGAATCTTGAGTGAGTGCTGTATTCCTGTGTAAAAATGGCTGTTTTCCTGAGCAGTTAGAATGTTCAGAACTAAAATGGTAACACTCCACCTTGGAGTATAAATAACTAAAAAAGTATATAGTGTATGGTGAAGGCTTGTTGTGTATGGAACTCAGTGGCTTTCAAAATGTTGTAGTACCACAGTTCAAAAGGTCATGGAACGTGATTGTACCACCCTGTACTACAACAACATTTTGAAAGCCTCTAGAGGCTGCACGTGCTCAGCTCATTTAAAAAGTGGACCAGACACAGAAAATCTCGGAGCCAGTGGCACAATCATCTCCCTAACTGATGACGAACAGGGCATCACGAAAAAAGGCAGGATTGACCAGATACTTTAAACTATTAAAAAAAATTGCAGGATCAACCAGATATTTAAAACTACTCACATTAACAGGTGAATCCTTTCACTCACGGTCCTCTCACTTAGCGAGAGATACATCCGCCATGTTTTTTTTCCTGGAATCCCCGCCCAAAGGCAACTGACAGCCAATGACAGACCACGCTACAGACGTAGGGACGCTTGGTCCCTAACAACCACAGCACTAACCTTAGCAACCTGACGAATATGAGATTAAAACGTAGTAGAAAGAATTCCTTTTGCAGCTTAAAAAAAAATTAAAATGCTCACTTAAATTATCGTAGGGGCACCATACACTATAAAAAATAATGGATGGGCAATGTTATGCCCAACCAGTGGGGTTCTGATTTCCTATGACCTTGAGTTTGCTCACAATAAAAAAATCATTAAAATGAGGGGTCACACATGTCAGTAGGGTTAACCTTTTTTTTTTTTTTTACAGAGCATGTAACAATTAAAATTTACATTTTTTCTTTTAAAAAAAACAAACAAAAAAAGCACCTTAGAAGTGGCAAATGTCTGTTGTTTGATGGTTTTCTATCACACCAACATCTGTGCATTACATTACCATAGTTTAGAGTATTCCTGAGCTGTTTTACATAATAAAACAGACCATAAACTAAGGCATGTGCCAACATATAATGTCAGTAAACCGATAGAATTCAGAAAAATGCTCTGCACAACTGCCCACATGACGCAGAAACCATGATAACTAAAAAAGTATGCCTCCTAGACCCTAGACACCTGCACGGAAAATGTTCACAATAACAAGAACTTTAAAATGATGGGTCACTCATGTTAGTGGCATTTGCAGACATTTTTTTACAGTTCATGAAATGATAAAAAAAGAGCATTGTTTTACATTTCATTCCCAAATAAAAATCTACATCATAAAAAGTACACATCCTAGATCCCAGACACCAGCATTATAATTGTCCACATTAAAAATACCTTTCAAATGGTGGGTCACACACGTTTCTAGCATTTACAGTTTTTTTTTTTTACAGTACATGAAATGGAGGAAGATCACATTTTTACACTTTTTTTATCCCCCCACCAAAAAAAAAGTACACCTCCTAGCTCCCAGACAACGACATACTAATTTTTTCACAATGAGAAGAGCTTTCAAATCAGGATCACAAGTTTCTAGCATTTACAATTTTTTTTAACGGTACCTGCAATGGAGGAAAATAGCATTTTATTCACTTTTTAACCCAAATTAAAACCTAAAAAAAATCTGAAAGGTAGCAAATGTGTCCAATATAAAGTTGGTATTCTGGTAGGTAGGAATGTTTCTTACCGACTTCCACTTACCAATAACCTTATTCCTGATTGGTTGATCCAGAAAGTGCATAAGAAACTCAGGATACACATGCGCTCTGGGGATGAGATGAAGTGAATACCTTATGCACATATGCGCTATGGGGACTAGAGGGATTTTCCTGATGATGCACATATGCACTATGGGGCTGAGTGAGTTAAGTGGCATCTGTAACCCACAGAAGACTCAGGAGCACTTAAATCTCTCTCTCTCTCTCTTGCGCTTAGAGCAGTGTTGCTAGCAATGCAGATGTTTTCCTCCCAGTTACATGATCAGTCATTCCAAATTCAGACAAATATTACAATGTATTACATAAACAAACAGGAAGGGATAAGATCCTCAGAACTGTACAAAAGCTTCCGTATGACTATCTGGGACCTGGCTTATTTCCTGGACACAGTCATTTCTGCAATACATCTGCCAGGCAAGGGCAACATGCTGGCAGACTCACTAAGCTGAATCAGCCATGGAAATGACAAGTGGACCTTGAACCAACAAGTGCTACTTTCGGTCCTCAGGAGATAGGGTACCCCAGAAATAGACCTGTTTGCAGTCCTCTTTGCCTCATGGGAGAGCAGTCAGTTCCAAAAGTTATATTGCAGACCACCAGTAAGGGGCACAGACACGGAGGATACCCTAGCCAACTTTTGCACAGGGAAAGATAGAAACATAGATGATAACAGCAGAAAAAGACCAGTGGTCCACCCAGTCAACTTAAGATCTTACTTCAATAGGGCTCTTGCAGTAGGTAATTACATATAGGACTGAAGCCAGCTGGCATCAGGACCCCATGAAAAAATTTCTAGCTAGCAGTCTCTGGTGGGGGACAGCCCCCACATCAGGTGATTGACATCAAATGATGTCAATATAAAGGGCAGTCCCCCATGCCCGCCTTACAGTTCTTTCCTGCCGTTAGCTGTGTAAGCGCCTCATGGTTAAGTTCAACTGCTCGTCAGTCTGACGTTGGTAGTTCTACCATTGTTTTTTTCCTTGATTTGTTCAAATTTTGTCAGATATTCTGGTGGTGTATGTCATCCCCTACATCCTCTGAACACAAGAATAAGTGCAACTCGTGCGGCGCCCAACTCCCGCCACAAGGACGGACACTCCCAGTGCCTCTTCTGTCTGGGCCCGGATCACCCCATGGAGAAGTGCCAGCATTGCCTGAAATTCAATGCTGCCACCTGCAGATGGAGGCAGCAGTACCTGGAGGCCCACATCCTTATAAAGAAAATGACCTCCATGGAAAAGGAGCTGAAGAAGCTTCGTCAGGCTTCAACTTCACCCGAGGGTCACCTCAAAAAGAAAGAAAGAAGAAGCACCAGGATTGGGACTCCTCTTCCTCGACCACCGTGACTTCAGCTGGAGTAGCGTGCTCCAAATAACGTCCCCAGAGGGACCGCTCTCTGCGATAGCCTCCAAGGCATGGCGTCCCACCCGTCTGGCTCATGCTCGGGCTCTTGGTGCCTCCGGGCAAAAGGGGGCTTCCATTCTTAGCAAGGCCGCTGCTGCGTGGCCTACTGGTGCAAGTGGCTCTGGTAAGCCAGACATCAGCTCCTCTGATGTCCACCCAGAGAAGGCAGCTAAGTCGCTCCATCCTTCGGGGCAGTGCATGGCCCCTAAGCTGCACAACCAGACCATATCTCCATCATGGCCTGCCTCGGGAGATGGTTCCACTAAGTCGGATGACGGCTCCGCCGGTAAGTCAAATGTCAGCTCCCCTGATGGTTGCAAGGTCTCAGAGCTGACTTCTGACCCTAACATTCTGTCCGCTGTCCCTGGCTACCTGCAGCATTCACTGCCCTCTGAGGCCCCAACATCTCCTCAGCTTGACCCCAGGGAATTTTCTCCTCCTTCTCTTAGCGAAGCGGGGGATATAGGCACTCTCCTTTGAAGTCTCCCTCCTGCTAGGCCTGATGACCTGACTTCAGTCCCTCAGACGCCAGTGCCAATGCCGGTTTTGCAGCTGCTGGGTGACACCCCACTCCTTCTTCCTGATGCCATCCCTACGCTGGGCCTGCTGCCTGCTGGGCCTCCTGTTCCAGGCCCGCCTGCCTGGCCTCCTCCCAGGCCGTCTGCCCCTGCAGACCCCCCCAGTCCCTGGGTATCTGACCCTGTCATATCTGATGCCGACATACTCGGGGCTGCAGTATCCAGTGCCCCAGTGCCCGACGCTGACCTACCCAACACCACAGTACATGGTGTTTCACTACCCAACGCCGTGTTACCCGCCATCGAGGTATGGATACGCGCAATACGGATATCCTCAATATCTGTATCCCCCTCCTCCTCCTCCTCCACTGTCCCCTCAGCCACCAGTGGATTTGAAGGAGACTGTAGCCTTCTGGTGGGCTGAGGCCAAGGCTCAGCTCACAAGGGAGGTAGAGAGCCATCTTCTGATGCTGGTCCCGGTTCCGGACCCTCTACGTCAGAGATGAGAGACTCTCTCCCCCACCTCTGGATATGAGATGTGAGCCCGATGGTTCCAGGGCGGGTCTGGATACACTTCCTCAGGGGCTTCCCAAGGGGTCCATTCCTCCCCTACCTAGGGGGAGGAGGAGGAGTCTTCTTCCTCTTATTCCTCCTCGGAGACCTCGGATGACTCTGATGGTTATTCTGACCTGGATGACGAGCCCCGCTCTCTCAATAAGCCCAGGCTGAAGACTCCTCCGAAATCACCTCCGGAGGATCCTTCTTTTATGGAATTGCTGCGCAAAATCCAGGAGGTTTATCAGTGGCATTCTTTTCATCCTGATCCACAGTGTAAGAAACTCGCTGTGCACCTGGATCTGCATGAGACTGCTCTGACCCTGGTGCCACCCTGGATTGAGCCTCATGCTGACCTTATCTCCACTATTTGGAAGCAACCGTTGGCACTAGCCCCTCTTCCTAGGAAGTCAGATAGGCTTTATCAGGCTCCCAAGGGTGTTGACTCCCTAAATTCGCACCCTCAAGCTGATTCGGTCATGAGTAGCGCTGCTCACGGCCGGACGGCTAACCCCAAGCACTTGAGATCATCACCACCCAACAAGCAATCTCACCTTCTGGACCAGTACAGAAAGAAGGTCTATGCTTCTTCCACTCTGGGTATAAGAGCCCTGAATTATGTTGGTCATATGGGGGATTACCAGAAGGTGATCCTTAGTGAGGTGGAATCTAAGTTGGACTCCCTTCCCGAGTCTCAGACGAAGCAGGAAGTGGCCAATCTAGTCTGGTCTGCACTTTCGGCCAGCCAGCACATGCTTCGTGCCACATACGATGCAGTGGACGCTGCCGGTAGGAGCTCATCTTTTGCCATGGGTTTGCAGCATCATGCCTGGCTCCATGTGTCAGGATTGGTCCCGGAGGTGCAGTCTGCTATCCAGGTTCAGGGGTTTGGTGCTGGACGGTGGCAATGTCCAGGACATCATCACTGATCTGCAGGAGAAGGGTACTGCATTGAAGTCCGTCGACTCCATGTACAAACCCCCCCAGGCTCAGCATCGTCCCTTTCACAGACGTAATTGGCAAAAAGTGAAATCTCAGGGAAAGCAGGCCAATAAATGTCAGGCCCCTCCAGCTGCCAAACCCCCCCGCCCAAAAAATCAGCGGGGGCTTCAGCAGCGATGGTGCCTCACACCTCCTGAATCCTTTCTCTCCCATGGCCTCTGGGCCTTCCAGAGGAACCAGTAGGAGGCAGATTCTCCCTCCACCTACCAGGTTAGGAGAGGATCACTTCAGACACTTGGGTGCTCCAGTTGATTGCAGAAGGACACTCAATAGAATTTCTTCAGAATCCTCCTCGAACCCCCCCCCAGGTCATCTTACTCCCCAGAACATCTTCTTCTGGTCCTGGAAGAAATCTCCTCTCTTCTGCTGAAAGAGGCGATAGAGCCTGTGCCCCCACACCTTCAGGGAATGGGCTACTATTCCCATTTCTTCCGGGTCCTGAAGAAGTCAGGAGAGGTGAGGTCAATTCTCGACCTCAGCTCCCTGAACTTGTTTGTGGAGTACAAAAGGTTCAGGATGCTCTTTCTTCAGAGTCTTCTGCCCCTCTTTCCGCCGGGACAGTGGCTGTGTGCTCTGATCCTTATTCGCCCTTCCCACCACAAATACCTGCATTTTGCTTTTCAGGGAGACCACTACCAGTTCAAGGCCCTCCTATTTGGTCTTTCTTCGGCTCCCTGAGTTTTTACCAATTGCCTTTTGGTGGTGGTGGCCTTCCTGCGTACCCAGGGGGTGCAGGTTTTCCTGTACCTGGACAATTGGATCCTGGCGGCCTTGTCCAGGGAGGAACTCCTGCACTTCCATTCCCTTACCCTGTAGGTTTTTGCCTGCCTGGGTGTTACTGTCAACTAGGCCAAGTCCCATCTGATCCTGTCCCAAAGGCTCCAGTTCATTGGGGTTATTCTGGACAAGACCTCTGGCATGACTTTTCTGCTGCTGGACAGGGAAGCATCTATCCAGGCTCAGGTCAACCTGTTATCCAGCCACAGGCAGATCAGCACCAGGTTGGTCCTTTTCCTCCTCCGGCTCATGGCGGCTGCCATTCCGACAGTCCCTCGCACTCGGTTCCACATGAGAATCTCTTAGTGGATGCTTTGGTCTCAATGGGATCAGCTGGTGGACGACCTAGTTCTGGTCTCCAACCCTATGGCTCGGGACTTGCTATGGTGGATGGTTCAGGAGAACCTTTGCCGGGGAGTTCCCTTCTGCCTTTCTCCCCCCCAGATGCCGATGACAGATGCCTCAGGAGAAGGTTGGAGAGCCCATCTTGAGCCTCACAGGACCCAGAGCTCCTGGTCCCAGCTCAAAAAATCTCTCCACATCAATGTGCTCGAGCTTCAGGCAGTGTTGTATGCTCTTCAGGCTTTGCAACTTTTTCTGCTTCCCCGACATCTGGCTGTCCAAACGGACAATATGTGCATCATTCAGTACATCAACAAGCAGGGCGGAACTCGTTCCTACCCTCTTTGCAGGGAAGCGATGTGGGTTTGGGATTGGGTAGTGCATCACAACCTTCACCTCACAGCCATGTCCCAGGGGTTGAGAACACGTTGACAGACAACCTCAGCCAGTCATCTGCTCACAAGCACGAGTGGGAACTCAATCAGGGGGTAGCAGATGAAATCTTTCTATGATGGGGAACCCCTCAGATAAACCTGTTTGCGTCTCCTCTCAATGCAAAAATTCCTGCCTTCTGCTCATTCACTCCAGGGTGAAACATTTTTTTGGAGAGACGCTCTGTCTCTAGATTGGAAGGGAAGATTTGTCTATGCTTTTCCCCCCCAATTCCCTTGGTTCCCAGGGTCTTACAGAAACTCAGCTTGGAAGGGGCTTGTTTGATTCTTCTCTCTCCTTTCTGGCCCAGGCAAGTCTGGTTCTCTCTTCTGCAACAGTATTCCAAGGAACCTCTGCTTCCTCTTCCTCTGTCGCGGACTTTGCTGACCCATGATCAGGGGAGCCTGGTCCATCCAGGCCTCAAGTCCCTTCAGTTACACACATAGCTCCTGCAGACAAAGCTCAAGCTTGTTTTGGGGTTCCCCACTGAGTGGCTGAGATTCTGGTGGAGGCCAGGAAGTCATCCGCTAGATCTACCTATGCCACGAAATGGAAATAGTTCACTATTTGGGCTACTTCCAAAGATTGCGAGCCTTTCTCATGCTCTGTTGGGTGACTTCTGGATTACTTATGACACCTCTTTGATCTAGGTCTCAGTCATTCATCTTTGAAGGTTCACATGGTGGCCATTTCAGCCTACCATGTTTTTTTTGGAGACAGGACATTTGCACAGCTAGATGTCTCTAAGACCTTCCTTAGAGGGGTCCTCCACCTGAGACCCCCTATTCAGGTTCCTGCCCCTCCTTGGGATTTGAATTTTATCCTTAAGAAGCTTACTTTGCCTCCTTTGGAGCCGGCAGCCTCAGCGGATCTGAAGTTCCTCTCGTGGAACACTCTCTTCCTCATGACCATTACTTCTGCTCACAGGATTTCCAAGCTCCAGGCCCTGATATGAAAAATCCCATATCTGATTTTTCTCAAGGAATGTGTGGCTCTACGCACCAGCCCTAAGTTTCTCCCCAAGGTGGTAGTGGAATCTATGCTGAATCAATCCATAGAGTTGCCTGCTTTCTTTATGTAGCACTCCAGTCAAGGAGAGTGCCTTTTGCATACTCTGGATGTTCACCGGATTCTGAGATACTACACTTCCAGGATGAAGGATCTCTGAAGGACCGATCAACTGTTTGTCTCTTTTGCTCTCAAAAGAGAGGGCAATGCTGTTTCCAAGCAATGCCTGTCTAAATGGTTGGCTCATTGCATCACTTTCTGCTATGACAAGTACAACAAGACCCTACCGGGTCAGGTCAGAGGCCACTCCACCAGAGGGGTTGCTGCCTCTGCTGCTTGTTTCAAGAATGTGTCAGCAGCTGACATTGTGCAGCCACTACTTGGACTTCTGTCCATACCTTTATGGAACATCACAGTTTGGATATTGCCTCTCACCATAGAGCAGGCTTTGGGTTGGTTGTTCTGCAAGGTCTCTCTTCCTAAGACCTTCACAGCCAGAGGGTCTACTTCTGAGTAGTTTTCCTCCTTCCATTGGCTTCTTCTTGTTCCAGACTGCTTGGTACTCAGTCCTATATATAATTACCTACTGCAAGAGCCTTCTCAAAGTAAGATAGTACAGTTACGTAAGAACTTACCATAACAATAGATCTTCGAGAGAGGCTCTTGCAGTAGGTAATACCTTCCCTCCCTCCATCCCCCTAAGCTTTTTCAGCTCCTTTTCCAGGATGGGAAATATCTGCTTCTCTCTCGTCTCGCCTTTTGGCCTTTGGTGGGAAAGAGCTGGAAGGCGGGTGTGGGGGACTGCCCCTTTATACTGACGTCGCTTGATGTCTGTCACCTGACGTGGGGGGCAGTCCCCTACCAGAGACTGCTAGATAGAAATTTTTCCATGGGGTCCTGATGCCTGCCAGCTTCAGTCCAACATGTAACTACCTACTGCAAGAGCATCTCTCGAAGATCTAATATTACGGTAAGTTCTTACGTAACTGTACTTTCCCTATACGCCCTGACACCTACTGTTCCCCCACAGTACTAACCTTCCCCCTCCCACCCCCTTCTCTTTCTTGGTTCTGTCACTCCGAGCAACCACTATACCCTTCTTTCTATTCCAGTCCTCCTTGAATACCCTGTTTTTGCTCCTCAGCTATCAGACTGTTTCAAGGTTCAACCACCTTTCTGTAAAGTGGTACTCCTCGCATCCCTCATGATCACCCACCCATGATTTTCCACTCATGTCCATGAGAGTGTGAGCTAGTGTTCAGACTAAATAATGCCCCACAGTTCTTTGTTAATTTCATTAAGGAATTTGAAGGTATCTATAATATCACCAGTCTCCCTTCTGGTTTCCACTGAGTACATATTCAGTGCCTTAATGGTGCTCTTCTTATGATCTGCCCTGATTGCCTTGAATCATTTTTGTTACTCTGCACTGCACTGTCTCCATCCTATCCTTATCCTTTCTGAGGCAAGGACTCCAGAACTGGGTGAAGTATGCCAGGTGAGTTCTTGCCAGGGATCTGTAGAGGGGAAGTATTACCTCTTTTCTTCTGCTATCAGTACCCCTCCCAATACATTCAGCATCCTATTAGCCTTGCTATAGGCCTTGTTGCACTGACTCAGTTGCTTAAGTGAGTTACTAATGGTAACTTCCAGATCCCGATCCTCAGTCATAGTGCTAAATCTCTCCCCACCTATCCAGTACTCTGTCTTGGGGTTCTTGTTCCCTAAGGGTATTACCTTGTACTTTGTGGCACTGAATTTCAGTTGTCAAACCCTTGACCACCCCTTCAACTTTTGTAAGTCCCTCTACATTTTCCTTATTCCCTCTTCGGGATGAACCTTCCCACATAGCTTAGGGTCATCAGTGAAGAGACACAGATTCCCCAGACTGCCCCAGATTCCTTCTCCAATGTCACTAATGAACATGTTAAAGAGGACTGGACTCAGGACTGATCCCTGTGGAACCTGCTAATAACTTCCCTCTCTTTTGACTTAACATTATTGACCTCAACTCTCTGCTGCCTCCCTTTTTCCCAGTTACCCACCCAGTTTACTATGGGTTTAGCTGCACTCAATTCCACCGTCGTCTTGAGTAGTCATTTGTGAGGTACTGAGTTAAAAGCCTTGCTGAATCAAAGTACAGCAAATCCACAACATGGTCCCTGTTTAATTCCTTCACCACCCAATCAAAGAAGACTATCAGGTCAGTCTGACAAGACCTTCCAGCCACTAAACCGTGCTGTTTACTATACTGGAGCCCACTGCTCTCCAGGTAGTCTACAAGGTTCTCTTTGATCAGTGACTCCATCAGCTTCCCTATGATAGAGGTTAGATTAACAGGTCTATATTATCCTGGTTGCCCCTAGTCCACCCCCCACCCATGAAGCAGAACCATGTCTGCTGTCGTCCAGTTCTTTGGAACTTCCTCTATCCTTAGTTAGCTGTTGAATAGACCTACTAGTGGTTTAGCCAGTTCTGCTGTTAATTCCTTCAGTATCCTCAGATGCATCCAGTCTTGTTCCAGGACCTTATCTAGCTCAAGGGCAGACAGCCCTTTCAAGACCTTTTCACTAGTAAATATTGGCTGACTCATTTCCGGGACATCCTTAATGGTCACTGTGATGTCACTCTCCAGCAAGGACCTCCTTAGTGAACACTGAGCAAAAGTAGTCACCAAGGATGTTGCCTGTCTTCCTCTATCACCCTATCCCCCTCAACTAGTCTTACGGATCCTCCATCTTTTTTCCATTTTTACGTTGGCTGCGCTTGCGCACCTAACATTTTGTGGCAATGATAGGGGATTTTGGGGGGTGTCACTGCCGAGCCCATTGCAGTTCACAAAAGCAAAGGCTCATCAGTCTACACTAGTGACCATGGGCTGTGGTCCTGACATCACTCTCTGCACTCTCTGTTTGGTGGGCTGAAACTTTGTATTTCAAAGGACTGAGGCCGCTCCAAATCAGAGAGGGCTTCGGTCCTTTGATTTGAATGAAGCTGTCAGCAAGCAGCTAAGTGGCTTTTAAAGGAGCTCTGTTCCTTTGTCTTGTCTTTAGTCTTCTAACAAAACAAAAAAAAAAACACTTACATCCGTGTCTGTTTCTGTCCCCACCCCCACTCGACCCTCCCTATCAGCACTACACTGCACACACACCCAAACATAACACTGACACTGGGGGTGCCCAATTCCCCCAGTGTCACCACATCATAGTTTTTTTATTTTACGTTATTTATATATTGTCTGTAACAAAGAAAACCGTCCCTTGATGTCTGCTGCTGGCACCCCTGTAACTGTTCCCCCTCACCCGACTCTCCCTCTGAGCACCTCCCCCCAACAAACATCTAAATGATTTACTGTATACATACTGCTGTCATTAAAATTACAGTCCCTTGTGTAGCATCCTGGTATGAAAAACATTAAACATATATCAAATATGCCTTTAAAATGCCACTTAAAATATAGTTAGCGATTCTTAATTCTTTTTGCTCTCATTCCTTTGGTCTAAATCACACAACACACCACAATCCAGTATCTCATGGCTTCTCAGCATTTTGTTCTTGCTGGTAATAGTGGTAGCAGGCCTTACAAGGAAGCTGTCACAGTACAAAGGCATTTAAAAACTGCAGTTTGCTTTTAATAGATTCAGAAAAAACAAGAACGACTTGTAGACCAAAAAACAACACGTCAGCTTGAAGGGAGGTTTCAGTCATTGCTGCTTCAATGATCATTCAAAAATCTCTTAGCATTCTGCTCAGGCAGCCATATGTCTAGGAGGAGCTGCATTCATTTTCTTTCCAACAACCCCCCCCCCCAAAACAAACATATCCCTGACACTGAGGATGCACAATCCCCCAGTGTCTTCACTCACAGTTTTGTTTTTCTTTTTTTAATTGTATCTATATTGATTGCCTGTAACAAAAAAAACCTTGATGTCTGTTGCAGGTGCCCCGTAACTGTTTCCCCACACCCAATCCTCCCTCTCAGGACCCAGTACCCACCCCCCATAAATGTAACACTGGCAATGGGGGTGCCCAATCTCCCAGTCTCATCACCTATATATAGAAAACTGTCACTCACTGTTTTGTTGTTGTTTCTTTTTTCTTTTTCTTAAACCATGTAAAACAGAAAACCATCCATCATTGTCTGTTGTACTGTTAGTCCCCCCACCTGACCCTCCCACTCAACACCCCCCTCCCCAAAGCCAATACTTACCCGGGGTCTGACATCCTGATGTTCTCTGGACTGCAGGGACATCTTTAATCTTGAAAGCCAGATCTCAAACTAGAAAATCAGGTATGTATTTTAATGTATTTCAATGGGGTTTTGAACTTAGTGGCATAACTTGGCCATTTTTACGTTCGCTTGCGCGCATGCGAAAGGAACGTCTTGGGAGAATGGGACACTTTGGAGGTGTGCCCTCCTGCAATCCCTGCTCCATTGAGCAGGCATGGCAGTCCTGCACCAATCAGGCGGGAGTTGCTGTGTATGACAGCGGTGGTCTTCTCTTCAAAAGCCACAGCTGTCATACCTAACTTACCAACACATCACCACCCTCCCTCCCAAATCTTTGCTGCCATGCTGAAGCCCACCCCCAGCATGGCAAATGTCCAAATCATCTGCCGGCCAGGGGTGCCCAATCCTCCGTCGGCTCCACGGCCCCTCCGCCATCCTTCTGCCATGCTGGGAGCCCACCCAGCATGGCAAGCGTCCAGCGTTGTCTGCCAACAAAGTGCCCAATCCCCGTCGGCTCCACGGCCCCCCAGCCATCCTTCTGCCATGCTGGGGCCCACCCCAGCGTGGCAAACGTCCCATGTCGTCTTTTTTGAAAACCTGTAAATTGAAAGCGGTCCCATGGGCGCTTCTCCCAGCCCCCTCCCACAATCCGCACCCAACCACTCGCACCTGCCTCCCTACACCCCCACCCCATACTTACCTCCGGAGCTTGGCGCGACAATCTTGATGGACGGGCTGCGTCTGCACTCTTCAAAGCCGACCGCGAACTGAGGAAATGCCAGTAAGCTGTATAATGGGCTAGATAGGGGTTTTCAACTTTGTATTGCATATCTCAGGCATTTTTTGGAATTTTTGCACCAAATTTTCAACATGGCGTTTTTGGGACCCCTTCTCATGAATGATGTCACTGTCATGGCGTTATTCGGGCCCGAAGGGTGATTTCGCAGTCACTGCGTGAAATCACCCTTCGGGCTGAATGATGACATGACATCATTCATGAAAGTCCGCCATGTTAATTTGGTAAATCAAATGTTATGTTCTGGCGTGTGTTGCGCGGTTCCTACAGGCTCGTAAGTTTGCGAATTTTCAATATTTTCACTCCACATTTTCAACATTGCCATTTTACCACACCTCCTTATGAGCAGTACAGCTGTCATTTTCCATCCTGCCCAAAATGTGTTTTCACCCATGTAGAGCACAATGGCACAGTCGGTGTGCTGAAATCAATGTATGGGACACATTAAGAAAATCACAGTGACACTGTTCATTAGCAGAGGTCTTAAAATGGCTATGTTGAAAATTTGGTGAAAAAATTCCTAAAAATGACTGCTTTATGAGCGTGCGTTGCGCAGTTCCTACGCACGCTCGTAGGTTTGCGAATTTTCAATATTTCCACTCCAGATTTTCAACATTGCCATTTTACCACACCTTCTTATGAGTAGCACAGCTGTCATTTTTCACATCTCACCCAAAACGTGTTTCCGCCCATGTAGCAACAATGGCACAGTTGTGCGAAATCAATGTATGGACACATTAAGAAAATCACAGTGACACCTGTTCATGAGCAGAGGTCTTAAAATGGCTGTGTTGAAAAATGTGATGAAAAAATTCCTAAAAATGACTGTTTTACGGTGTCGTTGCACAGTTCCTATGCTGCAGCTAGTAAGTTCATGATTTTCAATATTTTCACTCCGGTTTTCAACATTGCCATTTTACCACACCTCCTTATGAGCAGTATAGGCTGTCATTTTTCCCATCCTGCCCAAAACGTGTTTCCGCCCATGTAGCGCACAATGGCGCAGTTGGTGTGCGAAATCAATGTATGGGACACATTAAGAAAATCACAGTGACACTGTTCATGAGCAGAGGTCTTAAAATGGCTATGTTGAAAATTTGGTGAAAAAATTCCTAAAAATGACTGTTTTACAAGCGTGCGTTGCGCAGTTCCTACGCATGCTCGTAAGTTCGTGAATTTTCAATATTTGCACTCCAATGACTTCCAAATACCTAAACAGCACATAGAAGCAAGCAACATTCGGCATTGACAAATGCTTGTACTTCTTTGTCACTGATTTTTTTAAGCCATGTCTAAGTGCCAAATACCACTGCAAATACCTGCAAGCGAACGTTCGGCATTGACAAATGCTTGTTAAATATTTTTGCCCATAATTTTCAATCTACATTTTTTGGGACGCCTCCTCATGAACAATTAGTGATGTTAGGCAAATGTGTCCTGAAAGATGATTTCATGGTCACTGTGCGAAACCATCTTTCGGGTAGGAGTTGACAATTTTCTCTGCCCTTGTTCATGAGGTAGAGTCATAAGAAGGCTATGTTGAAAATTTGCTAAACCCAGTCTCCTAACTCTGGTAATTTTTGATATTGTGACCCCAAATTTTCAAGATAGCCTTTCCTTCACAACACCTTATGAATGTTACAGCTGTCATTTTTCAAAACCTGGGCAAAATGTGTTTTCGCATCCCAAAAGGTGATTTCATAGTTACTGTATGAAATCCCCTTTCAGGCAAAAGCTGAAAATGTTCCCTGCACTTGTTCATGAGGGGTAATGGGTCAATATAGCACAGACAAAACCATGCATGGAGTACCGCACTGCAGGAAGTGTGAATGGTACTATAGTGACAGGGGTTATTTCAGTGTGCGGTAAGAACTGCTACCCCTGTCGCTGAAGGCTGCCATTAGGGAACGTGAAGGATGCTGCCTGGGTGGTGCCTGGCTGAGCCACTCCTGTGGTGGAATGACTAGAGCACCTTCCTCCGGCGGTATTCAGGGACCTGGGACTGCGGTTCAGTTTTCCCGGGGTCCTACTGTAATGCGGCTTTAAAAAGAAATAAATTCCCCCAGTCTGAGTTTTCTTTGTTCCCTGAAGTCCACGATCACCTGAAGTTAATTACAAGAAGTCTGGGTGGTGTGGGGGAGGGGTGAAGCCCCTCATAAAAAGAAAGCTGCTGTGTTTTCAACAGCATGCTGTCTTCTTGTTTCCGTCAGGATTTTGTCCTGATGCTGTTAGAGCGCACGCCATTGTGTCTGCACCATTCTTTGTTTGCTAAGTTTTGTCCATGACATTATGACCCCATGCCTTCATGAGGTGGAGTCATAAGAAGGCTGTGTTGAAAGTCTGGGGCAAAAATATTACAAAACAACAAAGTCATTAGCCTACATTGAAATTTACCAATGTAGCCTTGTAACTTTGGTAATTTTCAATATTTTGACCTCAGATTTTCAACATAGCCATTTCTGCACAGCATCTCTTGAATGTGACAGCTGTCATTATTCAAATCCTGGCCAACATTTGTTTTCATACCTATGGCATGAAATTATGTTTTGTCAAGGATTTGAAAACTTTCACCTACTGTGTTCATTAGGTGGGCAAATAGAAAGGCTATGCTGAACATTTGGTGTACAAATACATTAAAATTCCCAGGGATAATTGAATGTTACACCTTTTCAACGTTCACTCACAACTTCACTCATTTTCAGTATTTGACTCCAACCTTTCAAGCATAGCCATTTTTCCACACCACCTCATAAATGTGACATATGTCATTTTTAAAATCCTGCATGTGATGTGTTTTCGCACCTCTGGTGTGAAATGACATTTTGCCCAGTATACTATAAATGCTAAATGTCATGTGTAACCCCTAGGTGGCGCTATCCTCAGTGTTACACCCCTACCTACTACCCTGGACATTAGGCTAAGGGGTTTGGGTTCGCTAACAGATAACAATTTTAAACAATGTGCAGTGCCTTCACTCAGAGTGTGCTTTATGTGGGCTAACTGTTACCAGGTACAACCCCCCTGAGATGTTATACCACCCACAATAACCATTTACTTTACCCAGACATGTCCCCATAGATATTTCTCCACATTTCAGCATTTCACATTTAAAGACTCTCTCTAATAATATGCTCACACACAGGATTTCAAAAACAGTAACAATCTATTTAGGGGGCATAGGAGTTAGAAATGGGGAAGCAGACTAGAGGTTATCTGATTGGCTGTTTACATATGTAGACCGGCTTTGGTTAGTTTTGCTGGTGAACCCTCCAGCTGGTTGGCTACATTACTAATAGAAAAAAAATGCAGTCACATTTCTCAATTCGACAAGTGATACTTAGAGCCCTGGCTGTCTAACAGCGGACTAAAATCAAGTGTCACATTAACAATTATTTTTCCCCACTGGTACCAGTCCCAGATACAGCTGAAACCCGTCAATCTCATACCATACACTGGGTACCCAGATACCAAAGTCCTAGATGTTGCAGGCCTGGTGGAAGTTGCAACTGATCGAGTTGGCCGGCCTTTGATTTGGAAGGGAGGGGAAAAACTTGGAAGCTACATTTCTACAATGGCTGTAGACTGTACAGAACAAGTAGGCAGGGATTGCCCTGATTTTTTAGAATTAGCAGGTTTGGCCCTGCTGGTCACAGAAGGACATGGATTGCCCTGTGCATCACAGAAACTGAATATTCCAGGACAAGCTACTTGGCTAGATCTTGGATTTCACATCCTGAACATTTAGCACATTACATCTCAAAGTCCCATCCAGTATAATTAGAAGACAATACTTTTATCAAGCATCCTTATTATAATGAAGTCACATCCAGTACATTTAAATACCACACAGGCATCCTTAGACAAAGTCTCATCTATCACGTCTAGATATTTAACACTTTTATCAAGCATTCACAGACAAAATCTGGCAAAGCCAGAAAAAGGTTATCTCCAGAATAAATCAGACACAATACGCTCTAGGGCCTCCTGTCCCATGAAGTGACAAACGCAACTTGGCTGGCAACTCCACGAGGGCAGAAACTAACCCATAGGGCAGAGTCAGATATCAGCACATTCATATGATTAACTACCAAACATCTTGATGGACCTGCAATGGGCCATTTAGGCAGCAGGCAACATTCATCCGCACAATTTCCAAACAATGCAGTCTCTGTTGGGGCTTAGTGGCCCAGACTGATAGCTTCTAAGATCTCATCACAGATTCACCAGACAAATATCTAGTAGCAGGGCATGAGGCCTCCAAGATTACTTGTAAGGCTTCTCCCTTGCACCGGGGGTACAAAGGAACTCATGCAGGTCCTCTATGGGTCGCATCCGCAATCAAGGGTATCCTGGTGTTCTCCAGTCCTCTCACAACTGAGGCTTTGGTGGTAGTTGGCCTTCTTTCCACATCTTTCTCCGATGTGGGAGGGAGGGCTAGCACCTGGAGGACAATTCTGGCAACCTCCAGACTAGGAGTTGCAGCACAACTAACATTACTTTAACTTTAAACTTCATCTAGAAAATAACAAACACCCCCTCCAGGCTGGAGGGGCTTAACTACGTGGCCCAGGCCTGAAAGCAAGGCAGGGGCCTGAGCCTCCACCCCCCCGTGGGGGGATCCCAGCAGGCTGGAGCCTGCTCTCCTCTTCTCACTCTGGCAAATCTCAATCTCAGTCTAGCAAAAGGCTGGCAGACTCTTTCTTTTAGAGGACTCTTTTGCTATTCCTGATTGGCTGAGAAGATGGGGTGACAGATCTCCAAATGGCTGCAAAACCTGTCAATCACAATGCTCGAGGCACAGTTGGTCTGGTGAACTGGCGCCTAAAATGATGTCCCTGTAAGTCTCCATGAGCACCAGGTGTTTACCCATGAGGTATAGTGAATGTCCCACAGGTCCTGGCTGCATTTTTCTGGCTTTCTGATTGGCTGACTGCTGGCAATGGCAGCTTAACCCACTGTCCCTTTAGCAGATAAGATACAGTCCTGAAATAATGTCCTAGTGTAGGCAGAGAATAAAAGATATTTGCCCCAATGCCCCACAGTCCTGTAGCCCAGTGGTTGTGCTTGCAGTCACTGCACAGATGAAAGGTGTGTCTCTGATTGTTCTCCTGTTGCTACTGCAAATACCTAAGCACCCCTCAGCAGCTGACAGGTTGACACATTGAGTCCCAGGTTCTGGTTCAGCCAGGGATTAAGCACTTATTTTAACTTAAATACTGTACTTTCCCCACATGCACAGTAAATTTCCCTCATATGCAGCAGTGGTTTACAATTAAAAAAAAACATTTCTTTCCTCTCTTTATCGGCAGCAGCCAATTACAACTACCCTGGAGGCAGTCAGACACACAAATTTAATTATTCAGATGACCGGGCCCCGGCTCAAGCATATTTAAATGAACTCCAGTCAAAACCCCTGTAATTTTTACTGGAGCGGCCCCCCAGCAGGCTGTCCGTGGTCACCGGGACCCAAATAGGTGGGAGGGATCCCGGTACTGATAGCACAATCCCCGAGGCGACCGCAAAACAAAGCGGTTCAACTTCAAAGGAGCTTTTCACGCCATTGCTATTCCTGCTGCCCTGGAGGCAGCATTTTTAAAGTGGGAGGTCGCTATCCACATTTTGAGCCCTAAGGGGCTGGACCTTACATTTGGCTGCAGTTGGGGTACCAGGAGCAGGAAACAAGACCTGGGGGCACCAAAAAGAATGGCAGGCAAATCAGGAGAAGCCTGAGAGACAGCAGGAGGTGAGCAGAGTGGCAGGGCTAAGGTAAGCTACTTTGCTACTGACCTTTTGATTTTCTTGTCTTCTCCCCCTTTGTTGTTCCCTTGAACCTTTGCTTCCTCCTCTCTAATGTCCCTTCCCTGGTCTAGTAAGCACTACAGCTGTCTTTGTATCCTTTTTTCTACTACAATCCCCTAGATACAGGACAGTACTATCTAGAATCCACTTCTGTTCACCATCTAACATGGTTCCCCTTGACCCAGACTCCCCCACTGTCAGCTTGAACATCTGATACAGATGTCAAGCATTTGCCCCAGCATGCTGGCCCCCTTCCCTCATCAGGTGAAGTCCTTCACCCTTGAAGATCCTCCTGTACCAGAAGTTACCCCAGTCCCTTATAAAGTGGTATCCCATTTCCTGACACCAACCTTTTAGCCAATGGCTGTTCCAGTATGCCTTCCCACCATTCCTACTCTTGCAGAGAGTGCTCATAAAGTTCCAGAGAGAGAGCCAGAAACAGTGACCTTGATAGTCACAGACTGGACTAGATAGGCTTGGTACTCAATACTGCTGACACTGTCCAGCAGGACTCCATCTAACCTGCCACTGAAACGCAACATGCTGACTCTATTTCAGGGCAGGATAACATTCCTAAACCTCAGAACACTGCATCTGAGGGAGCACTTAAATTCTCTAGCTGGAATATGTCAGAAGATGTGCTGGGGGTTCTGAAGGTTTCCAGAAAACCAGCAACAAGGAAAGCATATTCCTGCAAGTGGAACGCATTCTCATACTGGTGTGCTACCAGAAAAATAATCCCAATACAGGCAGGGCTATCTGCAGTTCAAGACTACCTGGTACACTTACATTCCTTAGTTATGAAACCTTCAACCCTGAAATTACACCTGGCAGCTGTGTCAGCCTATATATCAGCAGGCAAAGACAGGTCCTTGACCATACAACCAGTTTCTAAAAGGCTTTTTAAGGGCTTCAACCATCTGTATCCTCCTGTAAGGGAACCAGTACTTCCTTGGGACCTAACCATCTGTCTTAGAAACATAGAAACCTAGAATTTGACAGCAGATAAGGACTGCTTCGCTCACCTAGTCTGCCTGTTTTCTCTACCTGTTTTATATATCACAAATCTTAAATAATCTGTGTTTTACCTGCTCTTTCCTATCGCTAGAGTTCCTTTATGCTTGTCCCATGCATTTTTGGATTTCCCTACCACTTTTGTCCCTACAATCTCTGCCAGGAGGCTCTTCCATGGATCCACCATCCTTTCCATTAAAAAATACTTTCTGGCATTACCCCATAGTCTACACCCCTCTGTTTTCATATCATGGCTCCTTGTTCTGTAACACCTTTTTTTTTTTTGAAAGATGCAACCCTCTTGTACATTATTTATGCCCTTGAGGTATTTGAAAGTCTCTACCGCATCCCCCTCTTTCTCCTCTCCTCTCCTCCACGGAATACATATTGATATCTTCCAGTCTTCCATCATATGACTTTAGGTGCAGCCCCTGCACCAGTTGTGTTGCCCTTTTCTGAACCGCTTCTACTCTGCCTGTATCCGGCCTCCAGAACTGGACAAAATTCTCTAGACAAGGTCTCACCAATGTTCTATACAGTGGTATTACCACTGTCTTCCTTCTGCTGGACATATCTCTCCCTATACACCCCAACATTCCACTGGCTCTCCTCGCAGCCTTCTCAGATTATTATGTAGTGTTTAGATCATCAGATATTATTACTTCCAGTTCCCTTTCCTGTTTGGTGGCCATAAGTAACCCCCCCCCCAAACAGGTACTCCTCCCCTTCATTTCTGTGCCCCAAGCGCATGATCTTGCACTTATTTTCATTGAATATTAGCTGCCACACCCTTGACCACTCCTCAAGCTTGCTTAGGTCTCTTCTCATTTTCTCTACCCCTCCAGGAGTGTCAGCCCTGTTGCAGACCTTAATGTCATCTGTAAAGAGACACACCTTCCCTTCCAGCCCTTCTGCAATGTCGCTTATAAAGACATTAAAGAGGACTGGGTCCAAGAACTCCATTGGTCACCCCCCCTCTTTGGATTGAACTCCGTTCACCTCCACCCTCTGTGTCCTATTGCTCAGCCCATTTTTGACCCCGTTTACCATCTGGGGACCCACTCCCAGGATGCCCAGCTTGTTTTCTAGCCTCCTATGTGGGACGTTGTCAAAGACCTTGCAGAAATCCAGGTAGGCCACATCCACCACCCCTCCCTGATCCACCTCCTTAGTCACCCAGTCAAAGAAAACTATCAGATTTGTTTGACAAAATCTTCCCATTGTGAACCTATGGTGCCTCGGATCCTGTGCTCTGTTGAATTCGAGATATGTCACAGATCTTTCCTTTAGTAGTGATTCCATTAGTTTACCACCACTGAGGTCAAGCTGACTGGCCTGTAATTGCAAGCTTCCTCCAGCTCTCACTTTTCTGGAGAGGGACTACATTCGCCCTCCTCCAGTTATTTACCACACCTGTTTCCAGTGAACTGTTAAAAAGGGCTGTCAGTGGTACTGCCAGCACCTCCCTGTTTTCTCTTAATAGTCTGGGATGTATCCCATCTGGTCCCATTGCCTTGACCATATTCAGATTAGCGAGTTCCTGTAAGACTCTCTCCTCCTTAAATGAACTGGTGTCCACCTCCCTCCCAGTGGTGCTTCTATCTCCTAACTTTGGTCCATCCGCTTCCCCTTCCCCTTCTTCTATGAATACTGAACCAAAATACTTGTTTATACTACTTTGTCTTGGTCCCCCTCTGCACACTTCCCTCCTTCCCTTTTTAATCTCACAATCCCACCCTTAGTCTTTTTTTCTTTCACTAATGTACCTGAAAAAGTTTTGCCCCTTTTGTTATTGCTTGGGCTATTTTTATGTTTGTTTGTGTGCATGTGCAAGAAACATATTGCGGCAGCTTGCTGTAATAGCAAGTTGTGGAGGTGTGGCAGTGTTGAGGCCAATGCCAGCAGTCCATTTTGGGGCTGATCTCTGTGGTGCCAACAGAGGAGCACGCTGTTGATGACAGCAGTACTGTAGCATGCCACCAACTTGAAAGGAACTCACCCCGTCATTCAACAATCAGCTGTTTTTGCTGCTGGGGTGGCCCCTGATTCCAGTGGCATATCACAGCTTGCCTTGTATGATGTCCTATTTCAATAAACATGGTAGCGGCTGTCACCGGCCACCTCTTACAGCCCCATGAAAGCCGACAGGGGTGTCCAATCCCCCTGTCTGCATGCCCTCTCCCAAGTTCATTTGCTGACAGGGGAGCCCAATCCCTGTAGGCATAATGTCCCCCCCATTTGTTGTGTGCTGAGGGAGTGCCCACCCCCTTGGCTCATGCCTCCCCATACGCCTCAGTAGCAGCCACAGGGTGCCCAATCCTCGCCACAGCCCACCTCCAACAAACACCAAGGTGGCACCCATTGTCCCTGTAATAGAAAAATGTCCCTTGAGGTCTTTTAAAAAAACAATAAACTATAAAAAAAAAAAAACTCATTGTCTCTGGTGCCCCTCCCTGCCCACACCCACCCGACCTCCCCACCCCACCCTCACCCCATACTTACCTCCGTAGTCTGCCACGCCGATCTTTGGTGGAGCGGGAACACGTCTGCACTCTTCAAAGCCGACCACGAACTGAAGAAATGCCAGTAAGCTGCATAATGGCATAAATGGGGGGGGGGTTCAACTTAGGTGGATATCTCAGCCATTTTTGCAAATTTTGGCACCAGATTTTCAACATGAGGTTCTTGGAATGCCATCTCATGAATTCAGTGACTGTCATCTGTTTTTTCTGTCCCTAAAGGTGATTTTGTGGTCATTGTGCAGAATCACCTTTTGAGACTGATTAATGAAACAACATGAGGTGGGCTCCCAAAAAGCCTAGGTTGCAAATTTGGTAAAAGAAATTCCAAAAAATGACTGTGTTGTGAGCGTGCATTTTGCGATTTCCATACACTTTCGTAACTTCACGAATTTGTAATATTTTCACTCCAGATTTTCAACATTGCTATCTCTTCACACCTCCCTATGAAGCTGTCATTTTTCACATCCTGCCTGAACTGTGTTTTCACACATCTGGCACTGAATGGCATGGTCACTGTAGGAAATCAACGTTCTGGACAGATTGACAAAATCACAGTGCCACTGTTCATGAGCAGAGGTCCCAAATGCTTACATGAGGTGGGGGTCACAAAAAGTCCATTTTGAAAATTTGTAGTGCAAATACCAACAAACTCCAGGGGCGTTAGGGTTTCTAACCATAACATCCCACCCTGTGCAAACTGACAGGCATCAGGGGTGTGCCTTTGGATTGCCAGCTGTAATGCTCATGCAGTTCCACCCCAACCCCACCCTGAAGCCTGTGACAGGCATCGAGGTGTGCCTTGGACTCTTCAGCCCAAGAATTCACCCCATTCTCCTATACTGCACCCATTTCAGCATATGTCCTTATGAAATGGTGTGACTGTAAAGCCGAACACCCCAAGGCACACCTCTACACTTGTCTGTGTCTGCAGGATAGGGTGAGGTGAAATGCCGTGAGCATTATGGATGATGACCCAAAGGCACACCTCAATGCCTGTCCATCTCTGTAGGGTGGAGGTGGGGTTGGCGTGAGTTCAATACTTCACTGCCATTCCTATTCTGCATCTGTCTAACTCCTGTACATCCAATGCTAATATCAGCAAGGAAACATTCGGCATTGATAAATGCTTGTTTCTTCTGTTTGTGCTTTCCCTGCTTCCCTCTGCTTTTCCAGATACAGTTCCCTGTCTTTTTCCCTCTGTGTTTCCTTGGACCTCCTGAATGCCACACATTTCACTCTTACCTTCTCGGTCACTTTCTTTGAGAACCATAGTGTTTTTTCTTTCTCTTTATTTTGTTTATTTGCCTAATGCAAAGGTGTGTTGGCTCCGCTATGGCTCCCTTATGATTCTCCCATTGTTCCTCCACCCCTCCTATTTTCTCACTCCCTGCCAGTGATTTCTTAAAACAGATAATGGAGGCTCCTTTTGAGCCTATGGTTAAAGCTGACTTAAGGTATGTTGCATGGAAAACAGTTTTTGTGAGAGCCATGATGTCTGTCAGGAGGGTAAGCAAATGCAAGCCCTTTTATTTATTTAGTTTTTGTTGACCGGGTAAGTGCACTAGACAAATTCTTGCCTATTTTCAGGCACAACCCGGGGGGAGGGGGATACAGATGAATGCCAACTAACCTTGAACCAGATTAAGCTATTGGTGGTATTTTAGTGAAAGGGGAAATTTGGCCAGGGCACCGGGGAAATTCCCTTACTTAACTTTAGGGGGACCCCTTGTCAGCCATTTTCAAAGATGGTGAATAGGGAGTATGCTGGTGACAACTCTGAGGTGAGGAAGGCAGGGGATGATTTTTCTAGCACATCGGTGGATAATGTTCCTACTACAGAGGTTGACAAGGAATGTAGCAATTCAGACATGGAAGATATTGTGGATTTTTCACTGGATGATCCTTCTGAAAATGTTCAAGATCCTGCAAAAGTTCAAACTTCTGGGCAATAAGTTTCAGGAGCCCAATACATCTTCAAGGTTGGTGTCTGATGTTGTGTCTGATTTAAACTGCCTAATCCCTGAACAGGAGGAACAGTTGTTATAAAATGCTATCCTAAATAATAAAGCCTTTATGTTAAAATTGTTGGTTCAATCAGCTAAAACTCCACCTCTAGCTGAACCAGGAGTTGAACCTCTAGCTACTAAAGTTTAAGATAAAGGTATACATATTCCAGTTGCTTCATTCCAAACTTCACAGGAAATACCTTCTCCAGTGAAATCCCCTGAGCCTTTTCTAAATGCACCTCAGATTCAATGCACTACGAATACTGTGCAGGATAGCACTTTTGGTTTTCCTTCTGGACTTCCTGTTAATGAGACTACCTGGGCTCCAGCCTCAGCATTTCATGCTGCAGATTGGCTGCCTAATGCAAATAAAGGCTGGTCTTCACCTGGGCCCGTTTCAGCTGCAGAAATCATTCAGACTGCTCTAATTACTTTGCAGCAATCCGCTAAGACAACTTCTCTGACATCTTCCTTAACTACATTAGTGGATGTTACTCCATTTTCTACCCCTTCAGCCTCTACGGTACATGTACCTAATGCATCAGCTTCTAAACCGGAATCTAAAGGAAATTCTGACTCTTTTCGGCCCAGTGTGGCTTTGGCTTCAGAGTCTTCACAACAATCTACTATGCAGCCTCATTCTGAGGCTACCTCGGCAGCACTGGCAAACAAGGGTGTGCACACTGAAGATACAACTGGACATTTCTCTTCTCTACCTTTGGACACTTTACATGACAATCCTACTAACCCTAATATGGAAACCTGTTTTTGTATGGCTGATTTATTTAAAAAAAAGTAGGTGAAGCTGCACATCGGCGTAATGTTGTCCGTCTAAAGTACACAGGGACTAATGAAATTTCTCCTGACAGAAAATATATTTTGCATCCACTTTTAGTGACTTCCATGGGTATACCAGCACATGATTTATTTGCATTTATTCATATAAAGGGCGAGAACATTTATGACATTAGTTTTCGAAATAATGCCACTTTGGAAAAGTTTTAGCAGAAGCATGAAGCACTTAAGCATTTACCTGACTGGCAAGATTTCTTCCCTTTCCCCTTGACCAAACCTATGGTCAAAACTATCACCCTGTTATTTAGGAGTGAGGGGGTCAATATAGAAGATGTTCAGTACTGGCTGAGGCAGAAATGTGAAATTTTACAGAGTCCGGTAGCTATTTTTGGTGAAGATTTAGTGTGGACAAGGGGTTGGTGGATCAAAGTAAAGCTACAACACACTGGCACAGGGATCTCACACCTCCCTAGTAGCTTCCACATAGGCAGGGATAGGGGCATTTGTTTTTGTCCTGGCCAGCCTAAGATGTGTCATAAGTGTGGGGCCCGGACCCACCTCAGTTCTACTTGTAATTTACTCAGATGTAAGTTATGCTTTGAATTCAGCCACGTTAGTCTTGGGTGTCCTAATCCCCTTCATTGCAATCTGTGTGAGGAATCAGGCCACACCTATGTTTCTTGCCCCTGGGCTGCTTGGAACAGATTGGACAGATCCATGCAAGATCAAGATGTTTTAATATCTGCTCAGCAGGCAAAAGTCATGCTAGCTAAGCAGGAAGCAGGACTCCACACTAAAGGTATCCCCCCCCCCCCACAATCAGACCAGAATCCCAGCATCCCTATTGTAGTACATACAGCTTCCTCTATGGGCCTTGAACTGGCTCCTGATAAAAGGTAAGCGATGGCTAGCACGTCCATAACCGATGAGAAGCCTGGGGAACCCCTTCTGAATCCATGTTACCCCCCTCCCAAGAAACACCTGTGGAAGTGATACCACCTGGCAAGTCTAGACGAACCTAGAAAAAAACAGATTCGCATACCACTGTATCCCACATTGTTACATGGAACAAATTTTATATTTTATCTAAACGTAAGCAATGGAGTGATATGGTGGAGAACGAGGCAGAATCTGATACATCATCTGTTACTTTGGGGATTTTAGATGAGGTTCCTGATTCTCAAGAGGAACCCTCTAAATCAAAAAAGGCCAGAGGAAAACATAAGTTCAAACAGAAACTGGAGGGATGACACATTTGTTTACATTATACTTCTGTTTACTTTTGTCTTGTTTGGTTATGGATCATATTCTACGCCCCTTAACTCTTAATGTCAGCAGTATTAAGTCTTTTAAAAAAAGGGGTATTACTTTGCATATACTGTCACAGCTGCCAAATAATATATTCTTTCTTCAGGACACACGCATCAAAACCTCATATGAGCTACAGCAGGCTAAACAAATGTGGTCCGGGGGGGCTGTCATTTTGGTCCCAAGGACAGGACCTCTGCGATATAGTCACTGTTCTATTTAGAGGTTTAGAATTTCACCTCCAATGAATTATAGATTTAGACCCTGGGAGAGCCATATTGATAGATGTTTCTATTATTTCAGTCTACATCTTATCTGCATATATGCTTCACAGAGCATTGCTGGTAAAACATCTCTTTTTAAATTAATTCAGCCATTTCTCCACACACAAAAAACTGTCATCCTTGGGGGAGACTTTAACTGTGGCCTCTCCCACTCAGAGGATGTAAGACCCAGAAAATATTTGGCAATATGACTTGTTTAAATTACATTATTGCCACAGCAAACCTTAAATAAATTTTTTCATCTGCAAAAATACCAGGAGGCGGAACTTTTTCTAAAGGTCAGCTTACTTCTAGAATAGATTACTTATTTATGTCCAAGAATCTTAATATTTCTCAAGCCACTACTTCTCCTATAGAAACATCTGATCATCTAACAGTTTCCTGTATTGACTCTTTTCCAGGTACTGATCTTTCTTCCCTCCCTTCTCGCTGGCGTCTAAACGCTTCATTATTAAATAATTCTGACCTCATAACTCAATGGGAAGAATTATTAAACACCCAGGTTTCTGTTATAGAATCATATGACGATATGATTGACTGGTGGTTAGACTCCAAAACAGATTTTAGAAATTTATTCATACGCTATGCATCTCTGAAAATTAAGAAACAACAGGCCCAGTATCTTACACTACACAACCAGTTACAGACATTGATTTCACAGGTTTATGAATACAATATTGATTTGTCAGCTCAAATACAGAACACTAAGGTAAAAATGGCTAAATACCAATACAATAGATTTTTAAGTCTCAAATTGGAATCCCAATTTGGCACTCAGGGTAGGCAACCTACACTAGACACTTTTCTCAGCTGTGCAGCCAGAGTAAAAGCATCTACAGTGGATAGCCTGTTGCTTCCTGATGAATCTGACCTAATGACTGATAAAAATAGAATTCAGAGGATGGTACATGATTATTTATATAATCAATTTGGGATAATGACAGACTCCATAAGGGCCATAGATTATTTTTCTGATTTATCCATACCACATCTCTTTGAGTCTGATACCTCCTCTTTAATAGCAGATATTTCCCTACAGGAAGTAACACAAGTTATATCAAAACTAAAACCTTTTACTTCTCCAGGAGAAGATGGTCTAACTGCTGATTTTTTTTAAAAACTTTCAAGGGCATTTCAGCTCTATCCTTACTATATTATTTAACTCTTTATTACAGACGTCACATATCCCTTCTAGGTTCTCCAAAGCACTAGTTATTTTTTTACATAAAAAAGGGAACTGTACCCTTTTATCAAACTGGAGACCGATTAGTTTGTTAAATGTGGACTATAAAATTCTTTCCATCATTTTAACCCACAGGTTGCCATGCATTGCTCAGAAACTCCTGTGCAATCATGCAGTATTCCGAATCATTCTATTTTTCATAATTTACAGTTTTTATGCAATGTAATGGATTTAGGTACAACACAAGGCCAATCCAGGTGGATCTTATCCCTTGACCAACAGAAGGCCTTTGACAGGGTCAATCATGATTACCTATTTGATACACTTAATGCATATGGGATTCCAGCTAAATTTCCATCTTGTATAAAATTACTATATATGGTAGCTCTGCTACAATAACACCATACATAAATAGAACTATAGGTACAACAGTCCGTATTCTGAGAGGGGTCCGTAAAGGATGCCCTTTAAGTCCAATATTGTACCTTTTTGCAATTGACCCTCTAATTCGAAGATTCAAATGCATGGTAGTATCCCAGGTATAACAAGTCCAGGACTTACCGAATTGACTACCGTAAGTGCATATGCTGACAATCTTTGTCTTAGTATACAATCTACAGAAGTGATACCCTTTATAGAAGAGACACTTCGAGCATATGAAGCTGTGTCAGGAGCTAAATTAAATTATGATAAAAGCCGTTGTTTTCAAATTAACCCAATATCCAGACAACACTGCTTTGCCCCTCAGTCCATCATACCAGTACAAACAGACCCCATTACTATTTTAGGACTCGTATTTGGCACAGTGAAGAACGTTGCTTATAACTGGGAAAAAGCACTTGATAAATGTCAAGGTTTACTTCAGCATTGAAAGAATAAAACTATATCCAAAAAAAAGAGGGTTTATTTAGTGAAAACATTAATAACACCACAGCTTTTTCATGTGTCAAATGTTTTCCCTATTCCCTTTTCCCTAGAACCACGTGTACTACAAATATATTTTCAAGGACTATGGGGCGGTCGCTTAAACCCCATTAAGGGGGTTTACACATATTATGATTATACTTTAGGAGGGATTAGAATGCTTAACCCCATAATATTTTTTCATAATATTTTTATTTATAGAAACTTGACGAGGTTGATAACAGACAAAAGTTACAGTGGTTTCATTTTGGTTTTTCATGGTTTTTGACTTTATAGGATGAATGGGGTTTAGGCCTTTTGAATGTCCCTATGCTTACTCATACTAAAGGGATCCCTGGGTTCCTGAAACCTTGCCTAACAAAATTATGGCAATGGAGGGTTACTCTGGTATTACTTAGCTCTTTCTCTCGAAAAGCCTTTCTATGTCCATATTATATCAGATATCCTTGGAGAAGAAGGAAGTAATGGTTGTGGACCTGGGTCATAGGGTAGAGGGGGTGGGAGTTGGTCCTCTCTCAGGTTTATTACTGGAAGGTGTCCAGCTCCCTACCTCTGAATGGGTGTAGAACCTGGGGGTGATCTTTTTTTTTTTTTTCCATTTAACTTTTTCCTCCTTCCTGGAGCCGCCCGCCGCCTTATCCATCTGCCCGGTCACAGGCCGCCGGCTTCTTCCTCCAAATCAGCCGCTGCCCCTGATACCCCGTGGCTTACCCCCCACAGTGGGGCCCGCGACACACAGCCCCATATATGCCGCGGGCACTGTAATTAGGTCAGGGACCCGGCCTGGAAGCACATTGAAGCCACGGCGAGCTTCATCCGTGATGGCGGGCAGCTCCTCCTCCTTTTTCCAGTTTTCTCCCCTGGGGAGGCGGGGTCGTGCAATGACGCCAGCGTCCGCCCCGCCTCCAGTCACACTGAGTGTCGGCTGTGTGGAACCCCTGGTCTCCACCAGGGGTCCCCACCGCACCGAACACTACCCATACCCTCCCGGGTAGGAGGCTGCCCATAGGACGCTCAGTCCCCTCCCAGCCGACCCTCCGATGACCCGGTCCATTTCCAAACCGGTGTCGACGCCATAATGAAATCAACCGCTGCGCCCGGCGACGGCGCTGGGGGTGATCGTTGACAATGAGCTGACACTTCATTCCCAGGTGTTGGCAGTTGTCAAACTTTCCTTTTACCATTTTAGGAACATCGCCAGGATTAAGCACCTTTTTTCACCCACGGATCTACCAATGTTGGTCCACGCCTGTGTCCTCACGCCTAGATTATTGCAACTGCCTTTATCTAGGGCTTCCTGGGGTTGATATCCACCATTTGTAGCTGGTGCAGAACACTGCGGCCTGGCTATTAACAGGTACATCTCATACCTGTCATGTTTTGCCGGTGCTGCGTGATCTGCACTGGCTGCCAATTCAGTGGCGGATCACCTTTAAAGTTGATCTTTTGACTTACATAGCCCTACATGGACAGGGTCCAGACTACTTGAAAGAGCTTTTGGTCCCCTACTGCCCTATGCGATCTCTCCGCTCTGCAGATGAGGGGTTGATGGAGATTCTGAGGGGTTCTTTAAAATCATCAGGTGTTCATGCCTTATGTATGCTGCTCTGACCCTTTGAAATTCTCTACCTCGCCCGCTTCGTCAGTGTGCATCTGTGGAGGAATTTAAAAAGGCCCTAAAGTCCTATTTATGTTCGAAGGTCTATTTTAATTAATACTGTGATTTTAGGAGCTCAGATTATTATGTATTGGTTTTTATTTATAATGTCGTTAGATATTATAAGGCACCTTGATTTTAGAAAGGCGCGATATAAATAAAGTTTTATTATTATTTATTATTGAACAACCACTATTGCCGGAGTGTTCAGAAATGAATATGACAGAAGCCTGTTGTCAGCTGACAGATAACAGAATCCCAAAATAGATGTGGGACGTTGTTTGGTTATCCTGTCACGGATGACTAGGGGTAAGGAATAACTTAAAACACAAGGCATTAGAAGAACAATGGTGTCCTAAGCCTTCATGCCATCAAGTTTTAGAGACCTTAGAACACTTTCTCATAACATGTCCCTTTGCTGAACAAGTTTGGCTTATCTTACAAAATATTTGGAAAGACCCTCGACTGACCTCCATAACATATGAGATTTTGATTTTAGGCATATATCCCCATGTTCTCTGGAAATATAATAAGGGTACTCTTAGGGTGATTTTTGTTGCATATAAATACTACATGTGGCAAACTCATTGTGTCCTTTTACTGCAACCAAAAGTCTCCCCAAAAGGGGTTGTTCAACAAATATTGTTTTTTTTGCACACTTTGTATGAAGGGAAAGAACTTCTCTTTCTACAACACAATTTAATACATTACAGAAACATTGTGATTGGGTAATGAAGAAGTTAGTTTAAATCTGATGGCTGGCCAGCCAATTAAGGGTTTTATTTGGTATTGTTTTTTTCTTTCTTTTTTTCCTCATATTCCACTGTAATACCCATGACATGTGATGATCCTGTTTTTCTTTATGGTTTTCTACTTCCTTTTTTTACGATTTGTTGTTCATGATCATGTGATAAGTTATTGTTTGTATGATTTTGTTTTATGTTTCAAATAAAAAATTCCCCTACTCTGACAGTAGGTTGAGCAGACCTACTGTGAGCAATGGCCACTTCGAGTGGTGCTCCGGTGGCAATAGACGTCATGGAGGAAGGGGAGCAGATTTTGATCTCCAACCCACAACCTATGGAAACCATCATACCCCAAGAGAGCCTTTTGACTCTGAAGGAACATGAGGAGAGCAAAATTTTTGTGTCGACTGAGGATCTCAGTAAAACAGGAGCAGAGCTAGATGTATTTCTGCTCAGGATCAAGAAATAACATCTGAGGAGGCTTTACAAGTTAAACTAAGAGAGGATCTGGATAGAAATGCTCGTGAGAAAGAGTGACTGTTGGAGCAGCTTGCAGGTCTACAAGCGAGAAATACAGTTCAAAACGCCAGCTGTACTTGTCAAAGGGCAGGCCAAACTACATGACATAGCATCATCTAAGGGAACTGCGAGGTTGGGTGAGTCTGTGTCTCTTCTCCTGCCAGATTCTTTGCATTGCGCAGTTTTGAGACAGTCTCAAGCGGCTGGCATTTTAAAAGCTGAGGTAGGCTTGTTCCAAAAGCCGAAGGGAGAAAATGCTCATATGGGGCTGCAGTCAAACATAAAGCAAAGCAGGTATAAAGATATTTCAAAGGGATTGAGTGGTGCAGTGGGGAGTGAAGATAACGGCAATGCTGTGTCGAGTGGGGAGATGCCTGCTGGGCTGACTACCCTATCTAAGACTACTGGGTTTGTGTTTCGTAGCACCCTGCAGAAGAATTTTGAACTAGATGGGGCCTCAGGTGCTGAGTTGATTTTCCAAAAAATGCCAGAATCACAAGAAGGTGTGACTGTGATCTCCTTTACAAAACACAGCTCTGGGCCTCGGTTGGGGCGGTGGAAGAAAGCAAGGACAAATGGAATGCAGTAACCTTGGCTAATACACATTTAAGTACAGAATCTTTGCAGGTAGAAAATACAAGGCCCATTTCTGCTACTGCAGGGAAGAAGCCACTCAAATCTACAGCAGATGCAGTATAGACAGTTGCTGTATTAAACAAATCAGCACTAGCATCCCCCTGTGAGCCCTGGTCATCTCAGAAGGCACTAAGGGAGACAGGATGGACTTAGAATGACCAGGGAACATGGCTCCCCAACCCTGATTGGGACCCCAAGCTAAACTTTTCTCAAACTATGTCAGAATAGTAACTGAATGCTTTACAGCAGCAACCAGCTAAAACAATCCTTGTACAGCAGCAACTTAAAGACAAGCTTAGGAACCTTAAAGAGCAGGATGCTGATTTACCTGGTCACAGGCCAAAGGCTGAGGTATTGCCGGAATCACCCACTAAAGGGGATTCAGAACAACCTTTGGAAACTGGGGACACAACTCAAGAGTCTACAGGATATCAAAACCCCCCTTTATCCGACTTGTTTATGAAAATAAAAAAGAAGCTGTGCCACAGAGGAATGCTGTAAGGATACAGTACAAGGGTGGACTGGATGTGAGACCTGATAGGCATCATGTGGGCAAATTGTTATTAAAGGACTCTCTGCACTTCTTCCCAAAATAAGTTTTTGCTTTTATCAACATCTCAGGGGAGGATAATTTTGATACAAGTTTTCACTCTGCATATGCCCTTGATTTATTTTGGGAATGGTACAACCAAGTTAAGTTCTCCCCCACGTGGACCCCCTTTTTGGTTATTCCATTGACCAACCCCAGATAAAATTTGTAACAGCCATGTTTCGGAATGAGAGGGTCCATGTGGAGGACATTACTTATTGATTGTCCCAGAAATGCGAGGTGTTAAGCCCACCTGAGGCAATCCTGGATGCAGAAATGTTCTGGACTGTGGGGTGGCGGTACAAGATGAAACTCAGGCAAACGCAGTCAGGAATTGACCATATTCCAAATTCTTTTATGTTGGGCCATGATAGGGGTATGTGCTTTTATGCTGGGCAACCCCTGGCGTACTACAAATGTGGGTCTAGAATTCATTTATCTAGCTCCTGTGATAAGACCCGGTGTGATAATTGTGGGGAGATTGACCACATTGCATTCCAGTGTGCCAACCACACAAAGTGTGACTTGTGCGAGGATACTGGCCATGTACTCACAGACTGTGCCTGGGCAGCCAAGAACAAGGCAACATGCATGAGTCCTGACCTACTGATACAACCAGCACAAGATTGTCTCCCGCCTGGATACTGACTTAAGGAAACCCAGCCCACCAACCCCGTCTACAGCTGAAGGGAAGCCTCAAACACCTCCTCATCTAATGATGACCCTGTTTTGCATGAGTCCCCTTCCTCTTCCCTCTCCCAGCCCCCTCTGCGTCCCCTCCTCCCCTACTGGATCCGATGTACTACACGGACCCTCCAGAGGATAGCAACCATGAGGTTGTTTCTGAGTCTTCAGTAACTTTGCTGGTGAGAAGATCAACAAGAAATATTAAGACAATCTTGGCTCTGGACCCGGTTGATTTTGCTTCTGGCAATTTCTTTGCTGTACTGGCTATGCAGTGGGGGGACTCAGAGATGGAATGTGGGGACTCAGATTCCCAGTCCATCAAGGCAGACCCAATTACCCCTTTGCAGCCTCATGTGGGGTATAAGGGGAAGAAGAAAAAGAAAAGGAAAAAAGATACTTGATAATTTAATAGTTTCAGGTCTGGCTCCCTTTTGTGTTGGATCTTTGAATGTGCATAGCATATTGAACTCAAGGAGGTTGTGTATGATTACGTTTATAGAAACCTTATAGATATATGCTTTATACAAGAAACATGGATGTTAACCAGCGATCAGGCAAGGTTTTTCCAGAAGGAATGGATTTGGGGCCCTCCTATTGGTCCTTTGGCACAGAAACGGCGGATGGGGTGGGGTTCCTGTTCAATTCTTATGACTTCAGCCTGATTAAATTAATAGATCTAACCCCTGGCAGATTATTGATTCTAGAAGGGTTGTGGAAATAGATGGACTGTAGACTGATCAATGTCTGTTATCCATAAGTCAAAGCAGAAAGAGTGGCTTTTTTTGACATTTTGCGATCCTTTTTGATCACCTTCTATAAGGTTTTTCTATGTGGGGATTTTAATTATGAATTAAAATCAAAAATTTGGGGGCAGAGGGACCAGGAAAAAAAATCTATTGTGACTCTAATGCACTGCGGAGATTAGTAGAGACTGATGATCTTTTTGAGGGAAGCAAATATCAGACAGGTGGCCCTCAGTTTACATATAAAAGAAATAAATACACCTCGGTCATAGATTATATGTTTCTTTCTAAAAATCTACCCCAATTCCAGTTTACATCTAGGCCTCTGGAGTTCACAGATCATTCAGCATTAAACTGCATCTTTTCAAACATCCCAACAAGGCCACAACATAGGCCTAGATGGAAATTGAAGTCGTCTGTTTTAACTAACCAAGAACTGATATCTAAAATTAGAGAACTGTTATCGGCCTGTCTATCAGTTAGTTTTTTGTACACAGATCTGGGAGACTGGTGGGCCAATTCTAAAGGAGATCTTAATCCTTGCTCATTAAATAAGGGAAGTATTTAGAGAATGATAGGTTCCTGAAATACTTTAAATTGAGGAAATAGTTATAATATCTGTTTTCTATAGTAAATACTTCAAGACAGAATTATACGACCCAAACTGATATGATCAAAAAGGATATGAAGGAGTATCAATATGCAGAGCTAACACCATGAAGGCATTATTACAAAATGGAACAAAAAAATTCCCCCAAGGGGACCCTTTTGAGGCATTTAAAAAATGTAAAGATTCCACTTACTTAGATTCTTTAAAGGAGAAGAAGACTTTAAGTATAATGCACACTACGGCAGATCTCCATAGTACTATTAAAGAGTTTGTATTGTCTCATAACCCCTCGAAACCCCCTTCGGAGGCTGCGATAAAACTCTTTACGTAGAAGATTGACATTCCTAGGGTCCCGGAGGGGGCTCAGGAAATGACAATTCCTATTAAGGCAGTGGAGATTGAAGAGGTGATTAAATCTCTGAAAACTGGTACATCTCCAGGTCCTGATGGCCTGACCAATGATCTCTATAAAGCTTTTCCCAAAGAATTTTCATTATGTCTAGAATTATTATTTAGTTATCTTCTGTCAGCATGTAGTATTCCGCTGTTGTTTACAGAAGGATAACTAATTTTTTGTTTAAATCAGGGGATAAATCTTCGTTGGACAATTGAAGGCCAATTACTATTTTAAATTCCGATTACAAAATATTCCAGCAGCATTGTCTACATACATCCTTAACACTCAGCTTAAGTCTTATGCGAGTTTGGTCCTCTCTCCCTTACAATTCTGTGGCCTACTAGACAGGAAGATCCAGCATGCACTCATGGTAATGAGAGACCTGATAGATTATTTATCATTACATGGGAAGTCTGGCTGCATCATCTCTGTGGACCAATACAAGGCCTTTGATAGGGTTTATCACCCTTTTTTATTTTTGACTCTAGAGGCATATGGTATACCAGCACCAGTGATAAGGTGGGTACAATCACTATACACCACAGCAGTAGTACATCCAGTGATTAGAAACCAAGTCACAGATGGGTTTCACATAATGAAGGGGGTAAGGCAAGGTTGCCCTCTTAGTCCCCTTTTATATATATTTATAATTGATCCTTTGATCCGATCATTAACTGATTCTCCCCGATGGACAGGGGTGTGCGGAGCTGATAAAGATAGGGCACTCTATCTGCAAGCCTATGCAGATGATATCTGTTTATTCTTATCAGACCATACCCAAATAACTTTCTTTCTAGAGTTTATGAAGGAATATTCACAGGTTTCAAATTCAAAATTGAACACTCAGAAAAGGAAAGGTCTGTTTATAGGAACTGTATACCCTGGCTCAGAAGTCATGCATGGAATTTAGATCTCTTCTGACCCTTTGAAAATTTTAGGTATACTGTACAGTTTGGACCCCAAAATGTCCCCACCCTTAACTGGGAAACCACCCTAATGTGGACTATAAAATCCAATGCTGGAAACAATGGAAACTGGCCAAACTAAAATGAATACAGTTGATCAAACAATTTATCAATCTCAGTTACTTCAGTTTTAATAAAGGCAGACCTAAGCAGATATTTCTCAGCATGGCATCTAACTTCTTCCAAAATATCAGGGCACCTGCATATTCGAGAATTTTTTAAACCAGCAGCTCAAAAATTGTACAAATGACTGTCTAAACAGTACATATGGGCCAGTAAGGGGCCTGAATTGTATCAAACAGTTATGGCAGCAATATACCCGGAGGAGACAAGTTTTAAAAATTGCCCCACTCCCTTGATTCCAGGTATTCTTCAACAATTGAATAATATTAGAATCCTGCCTCACATGTGGGAATTTCTGTGGTTGACAATGTATGGGAGGATTAATGTAAGAGGTAATGCTAAGCATAAGGCCAAAGAAGAAAGAAACTGTCCATATGAGGCCTGTATTAACCAGGAAGAGTCCATGGAACATTTTTTTTCCCAGTGCTCTTATGCCAAGTTTCTCTGGAAATTCCTCACCTCCAAATGGAAAATGGGGAGGTTATTGCAGTTGCAGTATGATAATTTGGTTTTAGGTCAATTTCATAACATAGGGAAAGCTTATCATAAAGATACACTGGAAGTTTTTAGTTGTTTAAAATTCTACTTATGGCAGGCTTAATGCCAATGGGCACTGTACCTGAAGTTAATGCCTTATGAGACGGTAGGGAAACTCATTCAACAGGCAATAGAGAAAGTTTATATGAAGAATTCTGGGGGTAAATACAACAAGGAAGGTTGAGAATTGGTGGAAAGGGTTTCCTATGTTCATTAAATATAAATGATAGGGATGTGTTCATATCTGACTGTATATTTATTTAAAGGGTACAGAGTAGTTGAAAGTTTAAGACTTTGGGGGTGGTGTTGAGGGAATAGGTGTGATGTAACACTGTTTAATTTTGGTTTAAAGTTTTCAGTTTTGTTTATTTAATCATTTTTGATCCTGAGTTGGTGTGACTTTAACCCTGTATGTAAATGAAATAGCTTTCTTGAAATTGCATATTTTTTTGATGTTATTACAATAAAAATTCCCCTACTCTGCCAGTAGGGGATCGTTGGCTGTGAGAATGGCCATTTGGAGTGAGACTCCAGAAAGAATGGACTGCGCTGAGGTAGGGGAGTCAGCCGCCTCTCCTACCTTGGGATTACCAGAGGCCCAAGGTGAAGTAGAAATTATGTTAAACTTGGACAATTTTGAAGAAGAAATACCTGAAATTTACATTTCCATGGAGGATTTAGGTCAAACGAAGATGGATTCAGACAGAACGTCAGAAAATCTGAATGCTGAGACAATGGACACGGAGCAAGCCTTGTTACTCCAAATACAACAAGAAAAAAAGTAACATCTACTAGAGCAATAATATTTAAATGCACAACTGGCTATGCTTCATGCTGGATTATCCCCTGTCAAGCCGCTCGGCCCGTCTGTCAAACCAGCTGATGACACAGCATCAAAGGCTTCCAAGGGGTTGGGTGAGTCATGCAACTTTTTCTCTCCTTTAATTACTGCTATCAAAAGTAATGACGCTGAAATACAGTCTGGCAGCTATAGCACTGAAACTGGCATGTGCCTAAAACCTGAAAGAATGCAGGAAGGAGTAGCATGTAAGGAAACTTGCATATCAGCAGCTGTAGGCAGAAGAAAAAGAACCGAGCAGGATGCCAATCCTCAGGTGGGCTAGGAAAATGTTAAAGGAGCCACTGAAATGGAAAATGTAACCCCCATTATGGACACATTAACAAGGGCATCTGGGTTTGTTTTCAAACAACCCCCTAAGTTGTCTGCAACTACGGACAAAACTCCCAAAGGGCAACAAATAATTTTTCAACAAAACAGATCACAGGAAGGTGCTGCTGTGTTTTCCTTTTCAGCAAAGGGATTCAACACCAGACCTAGGAAACGAGAAGACATGAAAGAAAACAGAGCCGCATTGACTTTAGTGAAAATAAATGTTACAATGGAAGTTGCTTCAACAATGTCAGCTGACAAAAGCATTGCTTCTCATACCACTGAAAACCTACAAACCTCAGCAGTAATACAGGAAGATTTTGCCATAAATCCCCTACCAGTTTCCCTTTGTGACCCATGGTCACCCAAAAAGGCTCTGAGTGAAGCAGGATGGAAACAGACACCCAGCGGGGCCTGGTGGCCTGACCCTGACTGGGACCCAAAATTAAATTTCTCCCAAGCTACTCCAGAATGGCACCCAACTATTTCTGATCAGGTACTTACATCTCAGACTGGGGCACAATTACAACAGTCATCTGTACCCAAGATTCATAACTCTGAGAACTCAGATGCTGTCCTGCAGACTAATATTCCTAACAAGGGAAAAGAGTTTAAAGAAACTAACAACAATTCCCAACAACCAGAAGGCCCAAAAGGTTTAACTCCAAGTCAGGATGGACAGCTACAAGAACGACCACAAGAACCTGTTCAACCACAGAGACCTCTTCTATCTGAGTTATTTCCTAAAACTAGGAAGGAGGCAGCCCCTAGGAGGAATGCCGTACGAATAAGATATAAAGGAGGTCTAGAAGATAGACCCAATAGGTATTATGTGGGAAAATGTCTTTTAAAAGATTTACTTAATTTTTCACCTAGGGAAGTTCATGCATTTATCAATATATCGGGGAAGACAACCATGATGTAAGCTTTTGTACTGCATATGCTTTGGACATGTTTTAGGAGCGTTATAAACATGTTAAGTTTTCTCCCACATGGACCCCTTTCTTGGTGATTCCGTTAACCAAGCCTTTAGTTAAATATGTTACAGTAATGTTCTGGAATGAGGGTGTCCATGTGGAGGACATTACTTACTGGTTATCTCAAAGGTGTGAAGTACTAAATGACCCAGAAGCTATTTTGGACACAGAAATGTTTTGGACAGGGGGTTGGAAGTACAAAGTGAAACTAAGGCAAAATGACACAGGCATTGACCTCATACCCAATTCTTTCATGTTAGGCAAGGACCGGAGGGTATGTTTCTATGTGGGTCAGCCCAGGGCCTGCTACAAGTGTGGCTCCAGGACCCATCTGTCTAGCTCTTATGATAAAGCCCGCTGTGACAACTGTGGAGAAATAGGTCACATCACAGTGCAATGTGCCAGTCATACAAAATGCAACCTGTGCAAAGAGATTGGTCACATTTTTAGTGAGTGCCCCTGGGCTGCCAAGAATAAAGCTACATGCATTAGCCCAGAGTTGTTAATCTGGCAAGCACAGGATACTGTCTCAGTGCAAGAACCCCACCCTACAAAACCAACCTCCTCCCAAACCTCACCCCCCCAATCCAGATAACCCAGCTACTATACCAGAAGAGGCAATCCAGCCCCCCCAGCAGGATCCTACTCCCTGCAACCCCACTAACCCCATGACCCTTGTCCCTGTATGCTATGAAGACCCAGTCAGCACAGATGATTTAACACCAAAAATCCCTGCCTCTTTCCCTTTAAATGGAAGAAGATCATCTAGGAATGTCAAACCAAAATCTCCTCCTAAAAACACCTATGCAGCATTGTCTACAAACTGGGGGGATTCAGAAATGGAACAAGGTGATTCTGACACACAAATTCCCACTACAGAACATGCTGTACCTCCCAGAACCAGGAATTAGTTGGATATAAGGGAAAAAAAGAAAATGAAAAGGAAAGAAAATGCTTCAATATAATATGCCCTTATCCTGACTTCCTTAACAGTGGGACCTGTAAACGTTCACAGTTTATTGAATACTGTGAAATGGCAAGTTGTATTTAATTATATCCATGAAGAAAAAGTAGACATATGCTTTGTACAAGAAACATGGATGAATTCCAGTGAACAAGTTAGATTTTTTAAGGAGGAGTAGATGGGACCTTCATACTGGTCGCTTGGTCCCGACTGTGCAGGTGGGGTGGGTATATTGTTCAATTCTGATGATTTCATGTTGAACAAACTTATAGACCTTATTCTGGGTAGAGTCCTTGTATTGGATGGGGTATGGAAAGATTTGGACTGTCATCTTATTAATATATATGGTCCACAGACCAAAGCAGAGAGAGTAAGTCAGTTGAACACTATACAACCCTATCTAGTCACATCTTGTAAACTTTTTCTCTGTGGAGACTTTAATTGTGATATACGGAAAGAGGGGAGGAACCCTGATAGTGGAAACAAAAAATTATTGTGACTCAAATGCCTTAGCTAGAGTTATAGAAACAGCATACTTAATTGACTGTAGCATACATCATAAAAAAGGGCCAAAATTCACTTACAAATGGAACAAATATACAACCACTATAGATCACATGTTCATTTCCAAAAATCTGCCAGAAGTGATATTTCAAATAGCACCTGTGGAGTTTGCTGACCATCTGATTCTAGTAATTAACTTTAAAGATTCCCCAGTGGCACCAAAAAAAGCAAGCAGATGGAAATGAAATACTTCTGTTCTTACAGACCCCCAAGTGAGAACTGGCATCTTGAATCTAATCAGGGCTAGGGTTCCCATTATTTTCCTATATACAGGTTTGGGAGAATGGTGGGAAGACACAAAGACAGATTTAAAATCCTGGTGGGTAAAATATGGCAAAAAAAAAGAAAATTAAATATTTCTGAAATACTTAAAACTAAGACAGCAGTTGCAAAATCTGTACTCCTTGGCTTATTCTTCCAGATATGACTATTCAAATCAAATTAACAAAATAAAAGAAGAGATGAAACTTTATCATTACGATAGGGCAAATACAATAAAAGATATGCTCCAAAATAGGACCCAGAAACCCCCTATATGTGACCCTTTTGAAGCATTGAAAAAATAAAAGAAACCACAGAAATGGAGGTTTTAATTGATCAGGATGGAGGCAAAGCCCACACTACAGCAGGAATCCATAAAGTAATAAAATATTTTTTTAATTCTCATACTCCACTGGTAACTCCTCCAGACCAGGTGATAAAAGACTTTTTACAGGGTATAAATATTCCTAATTACCCCGAAGCAACCAAAAAAAATGCAAGAACACATAAATGCAGAAGATATAGAAATAGCAATAAAATCCCTTCTAAATTGGACCTCCCCTGGATCTGGTGGGCTCCCTAATGAGTTTTATAAATCCTTCCCACAAGAATTATCTATATGCCTAGAAATGGTTTTCAGATATTTATTTTCATCTAATGTAATGTATCCCTCCTTTTCAGAAGGCTTACTCATATTTTTATTCAAATCGGGAGATAGGGTCCAAATTCAGAATTGGAGACGATCACTATGCGTAACACAGATTTCAAAATTCTAGCCCACACAATGAACAATAGGCTAAAGCAATATGCCAGTCTTGTAATCTCCCCACAGCAATATTGGGGGTTGCCTAACAGAAAATCCAGAATGCCCTAATGATTATCAGGGATCTAATTGAACACTTAACATTATCAAGGAGATCAGGATGTATAGTATCAGTTGACCAAGAAAAGGCATTCGACAGGGTCTATCACCCCCTTTTTATCTGCAACATTAGAAGCATGTGGTATACTCCCAGTAGTAATTATACTCCCAGTAGTAATTAAACATTTAAAATTACTTTATACCTCAGCCATAGTTCATCCTGTCATTAGACGGCAAGTCACTGAAAGGTTCCAGATAGTCACAGGAGTTAGACAGGGATGTCCCTTAAGCCAACTATTGTATACATTTTCACTGGATCCATTTTTAAGAATATTAACTGAGCAATTCAAATGGGCCAGGATAACAGGGTCAGGAATAAGACAGAGCATGCAGGTTCAGGCCTATGCGGATGACATTTGTTCATTTTTTTTTCGACCACCATCAGCTACTTTCCTTCTTGCAGAAAATGAATAGATATTTGTACCTTTCAGATTTTAAATTGAACATTACAAAAAGTAAAGGCCTATTTATCAGTTCCAGCTACCCCAACCCCACACAAATAGAGGGCATCAAGATATCCTCAGACCCCCCAAAAATCCTTGGAATTACTTTTGGACCCCAGAATCTTCCCCTAGAAAATTGGGAGTATACACTTCAAAAAGTGGAAATCAAAATTTAGAGTTGGAGACACTGGAAATTGTAAAAATTAAAAAGAATCCAGATCCTAAAACAGTTCATCATCCCTAGTATGCAATATGTAGCCATGATTTTCCTCCCACCAAGCTCAGCTGGAAACAAAAATATACAGCCTTTTTTTTCAAATGTTATGGGGTAACAAACTAAACCCCATAAAAATGTGTTACACCTGTCTCACTAGGGAAAAAGGGGGATTGGGAAAGATTGAACCAGTGGTCTTCTTCCACACTTTATTTTTCACTCAAACTGTGAAATGTGGCCTAGTACCTTCGGACACTACTCAGCATAACTGGGTTAAATCTAGGCAGCTATTTCAAGGCATGGCATAACGTTCCCCCCAAAATAAATAGCCACCTCCATCTACCAGAACATTTCAAACCTGCAGCACAAAAACTTTATAAATGGAGTTTTTCAAAATTGCAAATACAACAAGGCACAGGACCAAAATTATATCAGACAGTCATGGGCTATATATACCCCAAAGAATCTATTTTTAAAAATTGTCCTTCCACCAAAAACACTTTGGTTTTAAAGCAACTTACAAATAATAGAATTCCTCCCCAAATGTGGAAAACGTATGGTTAGCAGTTTATGGAAAACTGAATATAAAGGGGAATGCTAAACCCAAAGTGATAAAAGAAAGGAATTACCCATATCCTGATTGTATAAATCAAGAAGAAACGATGGAGCATTTTTTCTAATTTTGTTCATATTCAAAACCCCTATGGAAATTCCTAGCAATACAGTGGAATGTGGGGTGGCTTAAAAAGCTGACATATGACACCTTAGTTCTGGGACAATACCCTCAGGAGATCTCACAATACCATCAGGACACTTTAATGGTTTTTTTGAGTTGTTTAAAGTTCTATTTATGGTAAGCTAGGTGCCAATGGGTATTACACCAATGGAAAATGTCTTATGAAATAATAAGCCATTTGATTCAACAGGCCATGATGAACATTTGTCTTAAAGACACTGCATTACATACTTCCCAGAAGGTCCTCAAATGGGGGACATTTTTCCACACATTTGCTAAGTACAAAAAAGAAGGAGATGGGGAGAAAACAAGAAAATCAAACTAAGTATCTTACACATTAAGGTCGCACTAGGTTTCACAAGAAATGATCAAAATTATTGTTCCTTGATTGTTAAAGTTGGTGACCGAGATATGAACAAAGTTAATTTCAATATGGAAGTGATTGAATTTATTGTTCCAGTTGATTTCTTGAGTTGATGTTATGAAATTATGTAATCTATCTTTGTATTATGTTATTGTCAACAAAAACTCTCCTACTCTTTTTCAAGAAGTGCCATGGGATCTTAAACATCCACCTGAACTACCACCAGAACAGGCAGATGGGACCTCGATTTAACATGTCACCCAAAAGATGGCACCTCAGGAGTGAAGCACCCCCCCCCATGCTGCACTACAGTGTCAGTATTGGGATATTAACCCAAGTGCCTGACGTGGGGATAGAACCCACAGCCTTCTGATCTCCTGGCCTCAGAGGTGAGTGTGCTACCTACTGAGCCACTGACACTTGTACAGTTCCAAACTACATAATTTCCACACAGATAAGGTAGTTTTTTGGACCAGTTAGAAGTTCCTACAGTACCTAAGTGGATGTCAAAGTTCCACTTAAACCAGTCAGATACCCTTCCTGTCCTCTATTCTGAGCATTCCAGTACAGGACAGCAAAAATGTCACTGTCTGAATGTAGAAAGAGGACTGGGTCACTATGTGGACCAAACAAGGGATGTCAGGTCCCAGAGTGCACAGCTTTTTGTTATCTATGGAGAGGTTGGCAAAGGTAAGTGAGCGGCCAGGAAGACTGTTTCTAGTTGGAAAATTTACTGCATACAGTTTTGTTATGAAAATGCTTCCTAAATACCTGCCAGAGGCCTACAAGCACATTCCACAAGTGGCCCCTCTGCCTCTGTAGCAGCCACAAGGGGCATCTCCTTTCAAGAATTTTTGAAACAGTTACCTGGAAAACTGTATACACTATCAAAATGCAGTACTATCTGGACATACAGTCCTGGAGGGATGCCAGTTGTGGAACTGCTGTCTTGCAGAACCTTTTTTTCTCAATAGATTATGTACCCATCCTCCCAAGGTACTGCTGTTGAGTCTGCCTTTTGTAAGGCATCTCATTAATGGATTCCTGTTGTTTGAAGAAAACAAATACTGAGTATAGTAATATTGTTTCTTCTCAGGGATCCATCAATGAGGTTTACAAATCCTGACCCTGCCTCCCTCCTACAGCCTGAAAATAGGTTCACACAAGAATCATTTCTTAAGGTTGTTTGAGCATTACTTATTGCAATTTCTCAACAATTTTCAAAACTGTGGTTATTTCAGTTCTGTTCTGTCTGCTTCCGTTTGGTTGAGTTTAGCAAAATGTTAGAACATTTGTAAACTATTTTAGTAGCCATTTAGTTACTTTTAGTGGTCGCTGCTTCCCTGACTATACAAATAAATCTGATGTTAGAAAAGCAGGGAGAGTGTGACAGCAGTCCAGAGTTTGAACTTGTATGCTAAATTCTATAATTTGCATAATGTTCTATCTCTGGGGTAGCACACTCCTGCAGGTTGATGCCATTTGTATGGCCATTGATGGATCCCTGAGAAGAAACAATATTACTATGTTGAGTAATTTGTTTGTTTGCAGTGCGCATGTGCAGTGAACATTTTGTTATGAGAATGGGTTTTGAGAGGTATAACACTGTTAGTCCAATGCAGAGCAGAATGCAAGGGGCTTGTCAGTGTCATGCCAGTCATAAGCCAGGCTAATCATGACACTGTTCTGGCTTGTTGATTAAAAAACTTCATGTACTTCAAAGGAGAGAGCTGGCCCAAGCATAAAATGGCTCATTCCTTAGATCACCATAATCCCGCCCAGCAATGATAGTTGATCTGTCATGATGAACCTGCTGTGGTCTCCCTCTAACATCATCCCGGTGCCAGCTACAAACCCCCACCCTCCCATTTCATTGTGCAACACCGGGGAGCCCACCTTTGGTGCCATCAAACATAAAGAAAACCCTCCCTCAGTCTCTCACCCAATTTTCCAGCATGGCGGTGTCCAATCTTCCCTACCGGCTGCTACCTTCCACTCTGCCCATTTTGATTGTGTGACACCAGGGAGCCCACCCCTGCTGCTGCCAAACATAACAACAACACTGGGGTGCCCAATCCCCAGTGTTGGTACTTGAAATAAAGAAAACTGTCCCTCATAATTTCTTTGTAATACACCCTGTAAAAAAAAAAAACATCCATTGATGTCTGTTGTTGCCACCATTACTGTCCCCCACCCAACCCTCCCACTCAGCTCCCACCACCCAACCGCACACCAAGCTCTTACTTAGCTACCGGGGGTCCAACGCTGTAATCCTCTCTGGACCAGAGACACACCTTCACTCTTCAATCATGCCTTCAAACATCCTGGTTGATGAAACACGTGTCTATGTCATCTGTTAGTACCCTTTGCAAACTGTGTGAGAGGTCTTTTGGCATCATGCAATTCTGCTTAAAGTTGGACCAGCATAACATTCTGTGGTGATTTGCATATGCAGCCCATGATGCTTTGCATTGTGTGGGAATGTGTGATTTTGTATTTTCTTGAAACTTGGCTTCCCAGCCAAATGCCCTTTGGGGTAACCCTTGCCTCAGTGTTTGCGCACAGAGGTTCTTTGTCTTTTTCACTCTTCAATGCCAGGCTGAAAACTGATGAAATCAGGTATACGGTTCATTGTATTTCAGTGGACTTTGAACTTGTCATCATAAATTGGTCATCTTTGAATATTTTTGCCCCAAATTTTCAACAGGCCTTTTTTGGAACCCACCTTATAAACAGTGACAGTGAAATTAGGCAAACCTGTTCCAAAATGTGATTTCACAGTCACTGTGAAAAATTACCCTTTGGGCAAGATCTGAACATTTTTTCTGCCCTAGTTCATGATGTGGGGTCACAAAATAGTTATGTAAAAAATTTTGGGTAACAATATTAAAGATATGAGCCTATGGTATGATTTATGAACACAGGCTCATAACTTTGATAATTTTCAATGTCTTGACCCCAGATTTTCAGCATAGTAATTTTTTCACACCATCTCATGAATGTGACAGCTGCCATTTTTTACTCCTGGTCAAACTAACTGGGTTCATCAGTGAAAGGTGGGGTTTAAACTTGTGAAGGGGGAAGGGATAAAAAAGGAGCAGTGCCAACAGATACGATAAATGAGGGACATGGTCTCCACTCCTCTACGGGGCTAGGGAAATATGGAACTGGGTCACCAGGTAGGGTGCAGGAGCTGAGAAATGGGAGCTCAAGGGGGAGAAAGGACAGGAGGGAAAAGGGGTGGAGAGTGGTCCTGATAAATGCCAGGAGCTTAGGAAATAAAATGCCTGAGCTCCAGGCAATGCTAGTTGAGGGGGAGGTAGATGTGGCTGCAGTCACTGAGACCTGGGCCACTCGAGGGCATGAGTGGGACCTAAATCTGGAGGGCTACACTATGTTCAAAAAGATAGGGGGGACGGAAGGGGTGGTGGTGTAGCACTGTTAGTCAGAAATGGCATCGGTATTGGAGGGGTAGAGGAGGCAGAGGGGAATGTGGAGGCTATTTGGGTCACCTTGCTGATGCAGGGGGGTAAGAGAGTAAAGGTCAGAGTGGTATACAGACCACCAGCACTAGCGGAGGTCCTGGAAGAAAGTTTGGTGGCAAATCCCTTGAGGGGCACTGTACTGTAGATTAGGAAAGGGAAGGATAATAGTAATGGGGGACCTCAACATGCCAGGAACAGACTGGGGGGACTATGACATAACCAGTGGCCAGAGAGCAGAGGCTGCTTGATGTCTTCCAGTATGCATTTCTGACACAACAGGTGGGTGAACCAACTAGGGAGGCCTGGACACTGGACGTGGTCCTGGCAGACAGTGATCAGATTAGTGGTCTAGAGGTGAGGGATCCGCTGGCTGGGAGCGATCACTCCACAGTCTGGTTCTTCCTGGACCTGGGGGGGAGGAAAGTTGAACAAGGACGGTAGTAACAGACTTTAGGGGTGCAGACTTCAGGGAGATGGAAAAGATCCTTAAAGATCATCTAGACAGGATAAGGCTGGATATGGATGCTGACAGCAGGTGGGGGATCATTAGAAGGGGAATACAGGAGGTTACCAGTTCCTGCGCAAGGGAAAGGTGTAAGTTCGGTAGGGCCAGAAAACCCTGCTGGTGGACCCGGGAAGTACAGGAGGTGGTGAGGGAAAAGAAGGTGGATTATAGGCACTTCAAGTGGTCAAGTAGTGAAAGGGCTCAGGAGGAATATGAGCTGACAGCCAAGAGAGTCACCAGGGTGGTGAGAGCAGCTAAGGCAAAAAAGGAGCAGTCCTTGGCCAGTGGGATCCGGAGGGGGGGACAAGGGGTTCTTTAGATACATAGGGGAAAAAAGGAAAGAAAAGAAAAGGGGCAGATCAGCAAGATAAGGGTAGGGGATGGTTGGGCACAGGAGGTGGGGGAACAGGCAGAAGTCCTAAATGAGTACTTTGCCTCAGTTTATACTGAGGGGATGGAGGGGCAAAGTCTTGCAAGAGGAGTGGGGGCAAACCAGAGCAAGGGGTGAGACCGGTAGAGACCAAGGGCCCTGATGGGTCTGGGGAAAGGAAGTGGCCAGCACAGACAGGTGGGAGCCAAGCAGTGCATGATGAAATGGGGGAGAATGAGGCTGAAATCCCAGTAGAGAGAGTAAGGGAAGCCCTCAGGTCCCTTCGGATGTAGAGAAAGCACCTGGGCCAGATGACATACATCCCAGGGTGCTGAGGGAACTGGCAGATGTCCTGGCAGTCCCTGTAGCAGAGCTTTTCAACATCTCTCTGAGGACTGGGTGGGTGCCCCAAGACTGGAGGGTGGCCCATGTTGTGCTGATCCACAAGAGGGGATCAAGAGAGGAGGTGGGAAATTATAGGCCCATTAGCCTGACATCGGTGGTCAGCAAGGTGATGGAGGGTATTGTCAAGGAAAGGCTAGGGGGGTTACTGGAGCAAACTGGGGGCTTGGACAATAGGCAGCAGGGCTTTGTCATGGGAAGAGCGTGCCAGACAAATCTTGTTGAGTTCTATGACTGGGTGACAAGGGCTCTGGACCAGGGTAGGCCAGTGGACGTCCTCTTTCTGGATTTTAGCAAGGCATTTGATTTGGTGCCCCACAGTGGCCTGCTGGCTAAGCTGAAGAAAATGGGGGTAGGGAGACAGTTGCTAAGATGGATAGGAAATTGCCTCTCTGAGCGTACTCAGAAGGTGGTGGTTGGAGGGTTAGCCTCATCCCCAAGGTGGGTTACTAGTGGGGTTGCCCAGGGGTCAGTGCTGGGGCCACTCCTGTTCAACGTCTATATCTCAGGCATAAGGAGGGGGATCAGGAGCTAGATGAGTCTCCTTGCAGATGACTCAAAGCTAGGTGCAGTGGTGGATGGGGAGGAGGGGAAGGTGGCCTTGCAGAAGGACCTGGAGGCTCTGGAAAGGTGGTCAGGAAAATGGAAACTAAAATTCAATGTGGGGAAGTGCAAGGTTCTGCACCTGGGAGTCAGAAATCCAGGCCAGGGGTATACCCTGGGAGGAGACATGATTCAAGTTACGGAGGGTGAGAGGGGCCTGGGGGTAGTGGTAGACGTCAAAATGAACAACTCGGAGACCTGTAGGATGGCAGCAGCAAGGGCAAATAGGATGCTGGGATGCATCACCAGGGGGATTACCTCCAGAAAGGCAGATATGATCCTTCCACTGTACAACTGCTTGGTTAGGCCACACCTCGAGTATTGTGTACAATTTTGGAGATCACATTTAAAGAGAGACATTACACTTCTAGAGAGGGTCCAAAGGAGGGCAACCAAAATGATCTGGGGCCTGGGGGAGAGGACCTATGTTGAGAGGCTCAAGGAGCTCGCCATGTACCCCTGGACGAGAGGAGGGATGGGGGGACATGATAGAGGTCTTTAAGTGCATGAAAGGGATCAATAAAGGAGGCCCAGTCAGGGTGCTCCAAAGGAAGGAGGGTGGGGAAACAAGAGGTCACGGGTGTAAGCTGGAAGGGGGCAGGCTCTAAGGGGAGAGGAGGAGATGTTATTTCACTGAAAGGGTGGTAGAGCCATGGAATGTACTGCTCAGGGAGCTGGTAGAGATGGAGACTGTGGATGGGTTTAAGAGGGAATGGGACAGGTACAGGGGGAAGGTAAATCTGACCATGCACAATACAGGTGGAACATCTGGGACTGGGGACAGTATAACCCAAGGGGACACCAAAATCGTCCCTCAGTGCGGGTGTTGAAAATCGAGCAGACTTGAGAGACCATTAGGCCTATTCTGCTGGCATTTTAGTATGTTAGCATGTTAGTAGTAAAACATGTTTTCACACTTGTGGTGTGAAATCATCTTTTGGGCATGATTTGAAAAATTTCCCCTCCCTTGTTCATGAGGTAGGGTCATATGAAGGATATGTGCAGTCATAAGAAGGCTATGTTTAAAATTTGGGGTAAAAATATTAAAAATCAAGAAAGTTGTGAGGACATGTTGAAATTTTTCAGTACACACATGTAACTGTTATTTTTCTGTATTTTGACAACAGATTTTTAACAAAGCCATTTTTGTGCACCACCTCACAAGTGTGACAGCTGTCATTTTTCAAATCCTGACCAAAATGTGTTTTCACACTTGTGACACAAAATCATCTTTTGGATGTGATTTGAAAAAGTTCTCTAGCCTTGTTCATGAGATGGAGTCATATGAAGGCTACATCTGGCCTTAAGAAGGCTATGTTTAAAATCTGGGGTAAAAATATTAAAAATCAACAAAGTTGTGAGTGTAGGCTGAGATGTTTCAATTCATGTTTATAACTGTGGTAATTTATCAGTATTTTGACCCCAGATTTTTAACACAGTCTCTTTTTCACACCACCTCATATATTGGACAGCTGCCATTTTTCAAACCCTACCCAAAATGTATTGTCATACTTGTAGCACAAAATAATGTTTCAGCCATTTTTTTTATAAGCGACACCTATCATACTCAGAAGGAATCATTGTAAAAAGATTATGTTGAAAATTTGGGATAAAAATGTGAAAAATCAACTAACTTATGAAAAACACTGAATTGTTCCAACATCTGCTTATAGCTGATTTTGGCCCCAAATGTTCAACATATCCCTTATGTTACTCCACCTTCAGAATATGGCAGGTTTCATTTTTCAAATCCCCTCCGAAACTTGTTTCCACAGTCACACAGTGAAATAACCTTTCAGATGTCATTTTAAAAATTCCGCTTGTCTTGACCATAATGTCATGTCATTAAAAGACTGCTGAACATTTGGGATCTAAATGCCGGAGCCCATTTCAAAATACATATTGCCTCTCAGCTACTCTATCCTGTGTTATATTACAATCTAACAATGTGTAAAAGCAGGACACCAGTGAAAATGAGACAGTGCATATCATCTGCTCTATCCTGGGTAAATATATAGTAAAAATGTGTACAAGCAAGACCCAGTACAACAGCAATACCGGTGGTGAACATTTGACATTGATAAATGCTTGTTTATTCTTTCCTACTGTAACCACATTATTTCAACTGTGCCAAAAGATATCCTAGAACATGACTGGCCTAAAAAAAAAAAAAAACCTCTTATGAAACATGTAAACCCAACTCACTGCTCTGCCCTACATATTTGAATGCACTCTAGTTGGTTTCAACATCCCATCATCACGCTCTCCCGATACTGTGTCATGTGACGCCACAGATCAATGTGTAGCCTGATCACTGCTGATCATCGACCTGAAAAGTAAGCTAACAGATCCCTGTCATTAAGCTCTCTTTTACACACACAGGTGTACTCAACAATGTTTTTTTACTTCAGTGTGCACCAAAAAACAATAAAATGGAACTACAATAAAAAAGGGCACCACTCTTAACCGGCTGTTAGTGCAAGAAAAAAGCAGGGATTTTTTTGTGCTGTTTTTTCCAATTTTTCTAGTGCTTTGATAAATAAAAGCATGTCATTTTTATTGCAATGATAGCCTGCTTTTTTCTTGCACTATTAGCCAGTTAAGAGTGGTGCCCTTTTTATGTTTCCTTGCATGTGCGAAAGAAACATTTTGTTTCAGAGAATGGCATTTCAGAGTTGTGTCATGGACTAGCCCAATGCAGAGCAATCTACATTGGGCTCCTCGCTGATAGACCAATGACCATGCAAGCTGACTATGATGGTGGTCACAGTTACATGGGAGTAAACATTGTGTACTTGAAAGGACTGAAGCACTCCAATGAGAGAGTGCTTCAGTACTTTCATTTGCATGAAGCCGGTTGGCAAGCAGTGGAGCAGCTTTTTATGCCATGAACATGTTGGCATCACCACATCATGAGTACCTGGTATTAATGATCTTTGTTTTTGCTCAATTCTGCTGCTGAGACAGGGACTCTGACAGTGCAAATGATCACCAGACGATGAGAGTGAATCAGTTGAAAATTAATACAAGTTAAAAAAAAAACTGACTGGACAGTAAAATTACCTGAATGATACACCACAGCAAACAGTGTAAATATGACATTCAATGTCACAAAGTACTCTTACTTCATATAAATGAAAATAAATCATTGTTCTATCCCCCTCCCAAGGAATCATCACATTCTGAACTGTTTTTTGCATGCTGACAGCCCAGCAATCGCGGATCCAGCTCCTCTTTCTCCCCCCTCCATGGGGATAACATATTGCTATGGCTTATGTTAAACTAATACTAGTAATAAATAAATACTGATATATTTCAGCATAATCCAGAAAATGTTTTTTTTTTCCAAAACAGCAAGAGACAAGCAGTCACTGTGTTAAGATCTCCATAACAACCCACGAGACATGCTCTGTAATGAAGACTGTGGGAATCCTGCGGAGGGCGTGAGACCCTATTAGTCAAACAGTCTCTGTAAATGGATATTTGCAGGCAAGGAGGGTGGTGAGCAGCGATTGCTTTTTAAATCTCCATGACAACCTTATGAGCCCTGCTCTGTACTGAACACTTCAGAAATCCGTCGCGAGCCAGCCACTGGGAAGCGAAGGAAAAAAAGTACAAAAAAAGTAAATAATTTTCCTTAAAATACACAGAGATAACCAACGTTTATTATATTTTCTGGTCCTCCATTCCCTGCCTCTTTTGTTTTTGTCTTTATTACTATCCACGCACACCCAACCCTCCTCCTTCTTAGTACCCACCACTCCCATAAACATAACAAACTGGTGGTGCCTAATCCCCCAGCATTATCACCTGCAAAATAGAAAACTGTCCCTCATGGTTTTGTTGTTTTTTTGGGGGGGGGCCTGTAAAACAGAAAACCATCCATCGTTGTCTGTTGTGCCGTTAGTCCCCCACCCACCCCTCTCACTCAGCACCCACCCCCCACTTACTCACTGGTAGTCCAATGTTCTGATCTTCTCCAGACCACAGACATGTCTTTGTTCTTCAATGCCGGACCATGAACTGAGGAAATCAGTTATGCGGCTCAATGTATTTCAGTAGGGTTTTGAACTTAGTAGCATAACTTGGGCATTTTTCAATATTTTTGGCCCATAATTTCAACATACAGCACCTTTTTGGGGACACCACCTTATGAACAATGCAAGTGGCATTGGGTAAATCTGTCCCAAAAGATGATTTCGCAGTCACTCCTCAAAATCACCTTTCTGGCGGGACACAAAATTTTTCTCCACCATTGTTCATGAAGTGGGGTCATAAGAAGTCTGTGTTGAAAATGTGGTGTAAAAACATTAAAAAACAACAAATGTATGAGGCTGCATTGAAGTTTGCATATGCAGGTTCGTAAATTTGGTAATTTTCAATATTTTGAACCCAAATTTTCAACAATGACATTTCTTCACAGCACCTCATGAATACGACAACTGTCATTTTTCAAATCCTGAACAAAATGCATTTTTGAATCCCCAAAGGTGATTTTACAGTCACTGGGTACTCAGTCTACCACCTCCTAACTGCCTATTTGGTGCAAAAGTCAGCCCCACCTTCTAGCACCCAGCCACCCTCCTTCTCCCACCTAATGTTGCCCTCCAATGTATTTATTTGTTTGTTCATTTTTGTGAACTAGGTAGATTTAATTATACATAACAAGCAGTGGGTGCCCACTCCTGCCACAGGTGCTGGTACTACCCTCCTGCCTGCCCACTTTGATAATAAATTACCCCTGCCCTTTCCCACCCTCTAGCTCCCAGTCCTCCCCCCCGCACCCTCAAATACAGTATTAATTACCAAACTGCCCATTGGTGCCCAATCCCATGACCGGTGCTGGCACCTCTCCTCCTGCCCACTGAACTGCAATACAAAATTAGCTCCCACCTTTTCTCTATAGCATGTAAGTCCACATTGACTGTGGAAAACAGCAAATATCAATTCTTAAAATAAGTATGCTGGAGTTGAACCAATGATGATGCATGATGAGCACTATACATTTCAGAGGGGATTCACTCACATTAAGCAATAAAGGCCAGCATCAGCAAAGTCTCTTGTCTTTCCTGTTGAACAAGAAAAACAGAAGAGACTTGATTGATAGCCACCCCCAGCGCACAGTGCCCCTTCTCCCTCCCTCACTGGCACCCACCTCATTCCCTTGTCATGGCTCCTGTGTCCCTCAGTGCAGACTCCTCAGTGTCCCTAGCTGCACTTCTCCACCTAAATGACAAAGCCCCATTTAAATGAATGGACCCATTCATTTCAAGACCTCCATTTATTTGACTGTGTTTTTTCTTTTAGAAATTCCTGTTTTTGTCAAATCTTTTTCTTTTAGAATATCTTTTTTTGTCAACTCTTTTTATTGGCAAGCAAAGCTGAATACAAATAGAGCCAGACATAGTATTGCATGATAACACGTGCACCTGGGTGAGGCAGGCAGGCTTGTCTGAGACAAGGGACCTGATTTTTCGAAGGCTGGCACAGGGCTTGCGACAAGCCCTGCCTCAACCTTAGTGTGCTGCGCAACTGCACCAAACTCCTTTCATGCAACTATGCCCATTTTTAGTACATTGCGTGCAGTTGTGACAGTATCCACAATTTAAGGCAGCTTACATTACATATTTGGCACAAGCCCTGTAAAAAAGCTTCCCCAAATGGCACAAGTTAGACCAGGGAGGAGCTGGTCTAACTTGCGGCATTTGGTGCATGGAACTGAAAATTCCGATTAGCGATGAGAGACTGCCACAAGCCCCCTGCACCGTATGTTGGGCACACCAGAGGCCTGCAGCATTTGCAGGGCTTTTGAAAATCGGGACGATGTTTGCCTAATTTTTTCTGTCAAGTGCATTTTTAGCACCACCTTCACAAACCCTGTGGGTGTCCATTTTCAAACCCCACTCAAAATGGATGTTTGTGGTGTACACCAACTTTGGTTGGAATTGGACAACTGGCACCCATAGAATTTGTGAGTGTGGAAGTAAAAAAAAGTGCTTGACAGTAAAAAAAATTGGTAACAGTAGTGAAACACAAAAAGTTATGACAAAAAAAGCATTTGCCAATGCCAAATGTTTGTTTGCATTTGCTGTGTAGCTGCTTATCATAGATCGCGCAGCGGCAAATAAATGAATTACAAGAGTTATAATAGTGAAATTGTCATGAATGGGATACCTTAACATGCATGTCAACCCCTTGTGAGGCAAGGCTTCCCTGCCCACTGCAAGGTGTCGTGTGTGTGCCAGAACACTGCTGTTTCCCAGCCCAGGCTGCCATTGATGCTGCTGCGCCTTCCCCCCAACCTCGGACAATTCAGCCAGCTCACTGAGTTTTCACCTGAACTAAGGTCATTGGTATGGGACGGTCATGTGATCCCCACTGAGCCAATGGCAATTCCTACAAACAATGTTACTTGACAATATTGTTTTGTGACATTTTGAACCCCAAATTTCAACATAGTCTTTTTAAGACCCTTCCCCAACTTAACTGGTGTCATTTATAACATACTGGATGAAGTATCATTTACCTGCCCCCACCAAGTACAAAAACACATTTTGGCCAGGATTTGAAAAATGCCACCCACCGTGTTCATAAGGTGGTGTGAAAAAAGTGGCTATGTTGAAAATTTGTTGTCAAAATACTAGCAATTATCAGAGTTATGAATAAGAACTGCAAAATTACAACACACCTTCATAACTTTGTTGTTTTTGTAATATTTTAACCCCAGATTTTCAACATAGTCTTCTTATGACACCACCTAATGAACGCAGTAGAAGAAAATGTTCAAATCCCAGCCAAAACATCATTTCGAGTCACAGGCATAGAAACACATTTTGGCCAGAATTTGAAAAATGACAGCTGTTACTTTCATGAGGTGAAATGAAAAAAGCGCTGTGTAAAAAACAAAAACAAAATGGGGGTGAAAATATTGAAAATTACCAAAGTTATGAGTGAGCACTGAACATTTTCAATGTATGTTCATAACCTTGTTATTTTTTTAATATTTGTATGCTAAATTTTCAACATAGCATTCGTATGTCCCCAGCTCATAAACCTGGTAGGTGAACATTTTCAAATCCCGCTGGAAAGGTTAAACATAGAATTTTCTGGCAGATAAGGACCTCTTGACCAACCTAGTCTGACCATTTTTCCATGCCTATAGTATCACCTGAGGTCCTACTTGATCGACGGCCCATTCTCACCCCCCACCCCATGCCCGCTTCACTTTCCTTAAGATTCCCCTATGTCTATCTCAGGCATTCTTGAAGTCCACCATTTTTCAAGTTTCAAGTATTTATTTTATACTGGAAAGGCATGTAAGCAAAAATGCTCATTTTCACAAACGTCCACTTTTCCAACAGTTAAATTAATAGATACATGTACAAATACAGAAACTTGATAATATATGCATGGAGACATCACTGACTCTTGATATGGACAACTAGGTCAAAACTTCACATAAATGCAGATGAAATAAGATATAAGCCAAGGAGTGCAGAAGGTTGAGACACCTTGCAAGTAGAAAGACCTTATTATTATACACAGCGAAACATAACTAAAATTTGATGTAGACAACTAGGTCAACCAATTAGTTCTAATACAGATAAAATAAGCATAAGGGTACAGAAGGTTGAGATACCTTGCAGGCAGAATAAGCAGGAACATACCATAATATAATGTTTCATGTAGAGCTGGGCCTCATGTGACCCCCCCTGGGCACCTGTTGCAGGGGGTGGGTAGGGTAAGCTTTAGCAAGGTCCAGATGAATGGGAGTTGACATCACTTTTCTCCAGTGGAGGGAGAGGTGCTGCAGGTTTGTTTAGAGAGAGAGAGAGAGAGGCATTTGAGGGAGCTCTGAAAGGGACTGGCAGAGGTACATGCCAGAAGTGGGGGGGGGTAGCTAAATATAGAGTTTACTACCAGCGTAGGTGATAAGAGTTTTGTGCCAGAGTAGTGAGGTAAAAAGGGATGTCGCCCCCTTCCCACCAGTGCTGGAAGACTGTTCTAGGAATACACCACTCTCTATGTGAAGAAGTACTTCCTCACATCTCTCCTGAATCTACCCCCCAGCTTCTTATCACATCCCCTTGTCCCTGAGCACATCATTTTCTGAAACATATGTCTCTATTGTACCTTGTTTAGCTCTGTGAGGTATTTGAAGAGCTGCTGATGTAGTGCCCCAGGGAAATTGGGAGCACCACAGAAAATAGGGGATCCTCAGAGATATGAGGGGTCAGACAGTAATGTGGACCCTGGCAGCTTAATTGGGAACCCTTGAAAAGCTTTGGTAACCCTCTGAAACACAGGACAGGCTCAACTCCAGCAGACAATCCTAGAAGTCTAAATTCAGGATTTTAAAAGGAAAACCATTTTTTTTCTTTCCTTCCTCCCCCCTTCCCCCTGCTCAAGACCAACACCCAGGCAGCCAAGCCAGTTGGGCAACATTCCTATCCCCAGTGGAGAAGGAAGCCAGGCTGAGCCCTTTCAGCCAATCCCTGTGGCTAGGGTAGATTCAAATCTGGAGATTTTTTTTGTTTAAGCCACTGACCCAGCTTCAGGAGGCTGACCTCTGGACGAAGGAGCCAATCCCCTGGCAGGTAGCCAGGACCGCCCCAGCCTAGAGGAGACTCTTCACAGACTGGAGGGGGGGAGAAAGAGTTTGACCAGGGAGGGTGAAGGACAGCAAGGCAATGGATGTCGGCTTCCCTGTTAGGAGGTTGAAGTGAATCCCCTGGGTCCCTTTGGTGTAACTCCTTCCAGAAGATCCCCAGTAGCAGTCTCGGTCAGTTTTTTTTTTGCAGAAGTCTGCCGTCTAGTCGGGTTCCCCAGTGTGTTGAGTCCGTTCATTTGGCCAGAAAACAGACCCAGTGAACCTTCGATGTAGCAGTCTCCAGGAGAAGAAGCCTTATCACTCCTTCTTGGCTGTGCATTCCCCAGATGACAGAAATCTTGGTTGAACTCCAGGGGCTCCTGCACACACCTCACACCTCCCACCTCACACCTCATCCAGAAGTCCTCCGGTGTCTCTTCTTCAACCCAGGGAAGGTCCCGGGAAGCCCAGTATCACCTGCACCCACTTCCAACGACCTCCAACAACTCCAAATGTTCACCATGACACCCCAGATTTGAGTTGCGGCTCGTAAGTGGTAGCCAGCTGGTAGCTAGGGCCCACCAAAGTGAGTCAGATTAGGGGCTGCCCCAGCTCTAGCTCGAGGGACTTAAGTCGTCTGCCGAACTCGAAGTCACATTGCCCATTCTCCCAAATAGACATTGTCCTAAGGTGGCAACAGTACCGGTGGCCTATACCAAGGCCTTGCTGAGGATTGCCAGGCTCCGTGCCCCCTTTCCTGAGGTGGCATAAGTACTGGTAGTCCATGCAAGAGGCCACACCAAGGGTCACCACACTATTGATTGTACTGCACATAGGTGGCTCGTGTTCCAGTGATGCATCAAGAGGTCACACCGAAGATTGTCAGATTCTGAAGCTGCAGGGATGAGGTGGTAAGGGTTCCGGGGACCTGCCCAGAGGTAGTCCAGTGGATCATCGCACCCAGCATCCTTTCCTTGACTGGAGAGCACCTGCCTGAGGTCATCGCAGCCAACATCCCCAGAGGAGGTTCTCTTCCCCTACAACCTGGTGTCAACACCCATTCTCAACCAGGCACTGCCCTGTCAACGTTGCCTTAGCGACGCCAGGAGTCACCTTCTTCACAGGGTCAGGAGGCCTACAGTGTTTTACTGGTTTTTGGTTCACTGGGGGACGCCCCAATTTATGGCCTGTGTAGGAAGTGCTTCCTTAGGTTCACCCTCAGTAGTTGGCCGACAAGAATACTAGAAACCCAAGCTTGGTGCATCGGATCATGACGCCTTTAAGACTTGAATAACCTGGACTTTTGTAGGACATTAGTGGGGCCAGTTTGTGGTCCTGGTAGCCTTAGTCATTCTTTCTTATGTGTATAGTGTTAGTGAATGCTAAGTCTTTTCTGTGTGCTCCAACTGTGGCTAATAAACCTTGCATCTTGGCTCTAGAGTACGTCTCCAGCCTCTCCTTCCAGATTTATCTGGCATCACCCTAAACTATAGGGATACGAACCACCACAGCTCATCCACCACACTGGCACCTCAAAGAAAATTTTTTTAAAAACATAATAATTAGGTACAATTCATCTTACATTCCAAATATATTCTGTAGATTTCTCCTTCCCCATCTTTTATTACAGAGGTCATTTGAACAAATACATGACCTTTATCTGTTAGAGTTCATCTGCCTCTATAGCTTACTGCCTACTTCATGTCATAATCCTTTGTTGTGACATCATAGGCTGTTGCCATGGGAGTAACTGTGATGCTGCAACCAGTGCATTTTGACCTCGGTTAGGGAGAAAGCAGCAGCAACAGATTAACTCTTCAAGAGCTGAGATTCTGTTTTCATGCAAAATGCCTCAGTAATAAATAATGGGGAGGAAAAATACAGAACTAATGTGAAATATAAACTGAACTGTGTCTGTATGTTATGTTTTGTTTAAATTATCCTGAAGGCATCCGCTGATCTTTAACGGTCTCTATTATCTCTCTCTCTCTCTCTCTCTCTCTCTCTCTCTCTCTCTCTCTCTCTCTTCCATAGTACATATTTAGGTCCTTTAATCTCTCCTCCTGGGGCTTCTGATGCAGACCCTGCACCATTTTAGTTACCCTCCTCTGGACTGCTTCTTCTCTGCCTATGTCCTGTCTCAGCTGTGGTCTCCAGAACTGGACACAGTACTCTAGGTGGGTTCTTACCATTGATCTATACAGAGATAACACCACCTCCTTTTCTCTGCTGGTGATATCCCTTCCTATGGACCCCAGTGTCCCACTTGCCCTGCAATCTGCCTTGTCAGATTGCCTAGCCACCTTTAAGTCATCTGGTATGATCACCCCCAGGTCTGTTTCCTGCTTTGTGGTTGCCAGTACCACCACACCCGTTTTGTACTCTGCCCCACGATTTCTGTGCCCCATGTGCATTATTTTGCACTTTTTCCATTGAAACTCAGCTGCCATATACTTGACCACTCTTTGAGATTTCTCAGGTCACTGCTCATCGTCCCCCCCCAAAGACTGTTCACCTTATAGCAAAGTCTGGTGTCATCTACAGAGAGGCAGACCTTCAATTTCAGCTCCTCTGCAATATCACTTATAAAGACATTAAAGAGCTGCTCCACCATGATCTAAATCCTTGGTCACCCAGTCAAAGAACTCCGTCTGATTTATTTGACATGACCACCCCCCCACCCATAACTTCATGCTGCCTTGGGTCTTGTAACCCACTGGATTCAAGATATTCTACAATCCTTTCTTTCAGCAGTGATTCTATTAAGTTTCCCACCACCAAAGTCAGGCTGACTGGCCTGTAATTGCCAGCCTTTTCCCTGCGACCACTTTTATGAAGTGGGACTGCATCTGCCCTACACCAGCCCTCTAGGACCACTCCTATTTGCAATAAGCTGTTAATTATGGCCAATGGAGGAGCAGCCAGGACCTCTCTGAGCTCCTTCAATACCCTTTGGTGGTCTCTGTCTGGCCCCATTGCTTTCTCCACTTTCAGATTTGTGAGATGCTTCTGGAGTCTCTCCTCCAAAAATGGACTAGTGTCCACTTCCCTCTCTCCAGTGTTTATGTTACATTTTTGTTGCCCCTCCCAGTTTCTTTTCTCTGAAAATACTGATCAATAGCATTTGTTCAGGATATCAGCCTTTTCCTGCTCCTCTTCTGTGCAGTCCCCCTCTTCTCTTCTTAACCTTATAATATCACCCCTGTTCTTCCTTTTTTTTTACTGACATACCCACAAAATCTTTTGTCCCCTTTTGTTACTGCCTAGACTAGTCTCTCTTTAGTTAGTGTCTTTGCACTCTGTACTGCTGTCCCTGCTTCCCTCTGTTACTCCAATACACCTCCCTATCACCCTCTGTCTGTGTCTCCTTGTATCATCTGTATGCTATTTGCTTAGCTTTTACCTTTTCTTCCCCCTCTTTTGAGAACCATAGCAGTCGTTTTTTTTCCTCTGTCTTTTGCTCCCTTGCTTGATGGAGATATTTCTTGCCTTACTTATGGCCCTTTTTAGTTTCCCCCAACTATTCCTCCACCCCAGTGATTTTGTGGAGCAACTCAAAAATTACCATTCAGGCCAGATTTGTGGTGCTGAGGGTTGAGGTGCTGGATGCCACACCTCACGCTATGCTGGTAACCCGGGTTCGGGAACATGCCCAGGTCATCAGGGGTCAGCAGGGGAGGGGTAGGATTGAGCATCTGGAGTACTGCTCTTCTATTCCTGGGGAGGGATCGGGACATCCACCGCTCTGCAGCGGCCCCCGGTGGAGATTGGGTGCACTGTAGGACTGGTGTATTTGAGGGTGGAGTGCAGCTGACATCGACACATAGTGCCTCCTACGTCATTGCAATTCCACACTCCAATAAGGGCAGTAGAGGAGGAAATGGCTGGGTGCAACCGTGTAGCTTGATAGCCATGCTTGGTTCTGCCGGGAGATCTGTTGTGGAATTGCGCTGGGGGTCAGGTCCCGGCCCAGCACAGGGAGGCTTAGGGGGGCTCCCTGGTGGGTTGGGAGATGGCCACACCAGAACCCATCATGCAAGTGAGCCTGCTGCCCTCCATGCAATGTGAGCCAGCGGCTGGTTGCCCCCGCCTGTTGTGTCACAGAAGGAGTAAAAATAAATCAATGATAAAAAAAGAAATACATTAACCACTAGAGATGTTGTGGAGTTTTACTTTGTTGACAAAGTTCTGGTAAAGTTGAAAGATTTGTCTGTTTGTGTTTGACTATCTTTACTTAATATGTATGGTCATGTACTTTAATACCTGCATACTAATGAACCCTATGGGTGTCAACTTTCAAATGTCATCTGAAATGGGTGTTTGTGGTATACATTGGCACAAGTCATTAACACTCATTTTGATTGTAATTTGAAAGTTGACATGCATAGATTTTGTGAGGGTGGGGGTTAAAAGTACCCAACAAAAAATTACTGTAGGTGAAAACAGTCAACAGTCAGATGTGTTATGAATGAAAGAAGAAAAAAGAGAGTGAAAGGGCCTATTCATTTTAGTGTGGTTTTGTCAATCAGAGCAAGGCAGCTGGGGGGGAAGGCTGTTTTGCCTTGCTGTCCAACATGGGACCTTTTGTTAATTGTGTCAGTGGAATGAGGGGGGTTGGATTGGTGGGTGCTTTGTGGGTTGGAGGGTTAGGGGTGTATGTTTTGGAAAAACTGGGAGGGGGAGCCCTGCACAAAAACAGGTGCGGCACACAGTATGTCATGTTTTGTGCAGGGTGTAGAGGTTCCTGGGTGTACTGCTTTGCACAGGGCCTGAAGGATCTTGCTCAAACCATGTTAGGGTACAGTTCCTATTTTATGCAGGACCCAGAAAGCCATGTGCTTCTTACTTCTAGGCCAAAATGGGCCTTGCCCTCAGCAACTTAGGACTTACCTCCTGATTTTCACAAGGCCTGAGGGCGCTGTGTGAATCAAGTTATGACTTGTCTTATCTTTTGCAGATTCCAGCTAAGTTTCTTGTACAGATACAATGCATGCACTAATGTACTATGACCAAAAAAGACAGAAAATGCACGGCAAAAACTAAGTTAAAGCACATATACCTTTTTGTGTTGCTGGAAGACTTTAAAGAAGACAGGAAATTATTTCTAATTGGCAGCTGTTTATAATGTTCCTATTACCAGAAATGGCATCCATACCACTGAATGATCCATGTGTAACTGTTCCTGAACAAAATGTGATGTAAAAGCTGTATTTTGCATTGTTTTCTTTTTATGGGCAGCTTTCTTTTACAGTTTTCTTCATGAAACCAGTAATCTGAAGTTTTAATTATGTCATGGTTTGTGTACAGAACTCTGAGCATGGTTCTGCTTGGGCAACAGGCCATGCTTAGCCTTCTATACGCAAACGATGGCACAGTAAAAATTACAAATTACTGGTTCCATGTAGAGAACTGAGCCAATTTTTTTTTTCCATAAAAGGAAACTAGATGAAAACACAGTTTTTCACATTAGTGTTTATTCAGTATCAGTTAAATATTGATCAGTTCTAGGTAGGAATTTCATTTCTGTAACCATGAACCTTACTTACCGCTGCCTGCCAATTGTCACACAATTCCTGTTCCGTTAATGCAACATCTATGAGTCCTTTAACGAACTCTTGTCGGCTTGTTAAATTTGCTGATGATTGTAAACTAGGAAGCATTATTAATAATGCAAATTCTGCTTTGGAGTTACAGAATAATCTATCACACCTTGTTGACTGGTCTAAAAGAAAGGGACTTTTGTTTAATGAATCAAAGTGTAAGGTCATGCATTTTGGAAAAAATAATCCTTGCTTTACATATACTATGATTAACATAGGCTTGGAAACTACGGAACATGAAAAAGATTTAGGGGTAACACTTTCCAAAGATTTTACATTTAATATACAAACAATTAATGCTGTTAAAAAAGGGAATAGAATTTTAAATTGCATTTTAAGGAATATCAAAAGTAGAGACACTAAAGTCCTGATACCCTTGTATACTGGTCTTGTTAGACTTCATTTGGAATACTGCTCTTCAGTAACTGCTCCTTATCTAATTAAAAATAAGAAACTAATAGAAAACATTCAACGTAGAACTGCAAAAAAAATATTAACATTTAAAGAACTTGACTATGAAACTAGATTGAAAAAAGTAGGTCTATATTCTATGGACTATAGAAGACTTTGTGGTGATCTATGCTTGACATATAAAGCTATTCAGAGTGATGCAATACTAGAAACAATAGGACTACAAACAAATTTTTCAACTGTCAATACTAGATCCCATTCACTAAAACTAAAAGGTACTCAAAATAACACTTCAAAAAGAAATAACTGGTACACACAAAGGGTGATAAACATATGGAATAAACTTCCTGAAAATGTGGTATTTAGTACTTCTTTGACATCATTTAAATTTAACTTAGATTCTTATATGGGCAATTCTAAATTTAGAATCCACCTTTGATTCGGTGGCGAGTTCATAAAAGGTAGCAATACCTACTGAACTTGTATAAATCCTAGGAACCTATGAACTTATGAACCTATGAACAGTTATGATTTTTAAAATGTCTAAGGTAATGAAACTCAATGTTAGGGATTATTTAAACCTTAAGTCTCCCCCATGCGCCACTCCTGTGAAGACCACAAAATTAGATGCCAGAGCACGATCCAGATCCCAATCTCGAAGGGACATGTGGAATGGAGGGGGGGAGACTATGAGAGCAGGCTAGGAGACCTGAATATGTACACCCTAAAGGACAGAAGGGACAGGAGGGACATGATAGAGGCATTCAAGTACCTGAGGGGAATCAATAAGGATGGGGCAGATGGGGTCTTTAAGCTAAGGAGGGGGAGGGACACCAGGGGGCATGGGCTAAGAATAGAGGGGGGAAGATTTAGGAGGGAAACAAGGAGACACTATTTCATGGAGAGGGTGGTAGCAAAATGGAATGCACACATTTAAAAAAATGACAAGGGTCATGTTTATGAGATGTTGTGAAGAAATGGCTACATTGAAAGTTTGCAGTCAAAATATTGAACATTAGCAAAGTTATGCATGAATATTGAAAATTCTGCTAGGGCTGTGCAAAAATAAAATTCCTCCATCAGAATTTTCACGAAAGTCAGAATTTTGCTTCTACGAAATTTCAGAATGCACTTTGTCAACTTTCATGGAAATTCCACCTTTGAACAGCAGAATAAGTGTAAAAAATTGTGGATTAAAGTATTAAATTGAAGAACAAGATTCTGCAGAACTGATGACTGTCAGTGATCAGTTCTGTGGAATTTCTTTCTGCAGTTTAAACAAGAGATCATGTATTTCAACGTTTTCCATGTCTATGAATTATTTTCTTTGTATGAAACTACTTTTTAAAGCTAATGTGCGCGTTTTTACCATGCTGAATAGACTAGCCGGCTACTCTGCTCTTATAGAGGTCACTGACTCCCATGGGAAATTCAAAGCAGCAGTCAAGATGTCTGATCTGCTATTTTCTACCAATGAAACAGATTCTTTGTATCTGTTCATTGATCATTATCAAATAAAAAAAATGCATTACTGGACATCCTCTGCACATTGAAATTATCAAATTTAGGCCGAGATACTATTCAATTACAAGCAGACAATAAATATATTTGTGTTATTCATTTCATAATGGGATGTGATTTTGTAAAAAATGGCGATTATTAAGAATGTGTATCCATGCAAGAAGTGTGTGTGTTTTGTGGTGGGGGGTTCTAACAAGTGTGCAAACTTGTGTTGTAACTTGTGTGTGGTGGGTGGGATTGTAACATGTGTCAAGTAATTGTTCAGCTAATTTCATTCACATTACTGGACATGTGTTCAGGGACAACTATCAAATAAAAAAATGCATTTGTAAACTTGCCTGCATATTGAAATTTGCATATTTCTGCAGAGATACTGTCCAATTTGCATGCAGATGTAAAAATGTATTTGTCATTCACTTAAAATTGGGATAAGATTTCATAATGAATGGGGATTAGGAAGAGTGTATATTCATGCAAAAAGTGTGTGTGTGTGTGTGCATGCATGCATGCATGAGTGTTGGTGGGGGGTGTTTCTAAAAAAATGTGCTAAGAAAATATTCACGTGGTGTATGTCGGGAGGGTAGGCTGTAATACGTGTGTCAAGAACCTGTTCTGTTAATGTAATTCACATTACCTGGCATCTGTTTATGGAACACAACCAATTAAAAATAATAATAACAACATTTCTCAACTTACCCCATCTATAGAAATTAGCATAGTTCTGCAAAGATACTGTCCAGTTTACCTACAGTGGTCCCTCAGCTCTGAATCGATTAATATATCTGAGCCATGCCATTCATAAGGGGATGAGATTTCATAATGAATATGAATTAATAATAATGTGTGTGCCATCCATTAGTGTGTGTGTGTGTGTGGGGGGGGGAGCTGTTTCTAACAAGTTTGCCAAGTAACAATAAGTGTTGATGGGAGAGTTCTGAAAAGCGTGCCAAGCAACTGTTCAGGTAATTTCAATCAAGATACCTGAATTCTGTACACAGACTGCTGACAGTTTAAAAAAATATATCTAACCTTGCCTTGATTATTGAAATCTTCATACCTTAGTCGGAAAAACTTTGTGGTCAGTGAAAACAATGAACGGCAGAGCCAAAGCGACTGTGTAAGTAACTATTGATTTTCATACAGAAACAATGTAATCATTGTATCTACAAAATATATTCCTTTGCAGTTAAAAATGATTATATAAACCTACCTCTTCCCAGATAGATCAGTGTATACACAGACATATTGCTAATCAGGTGATGAACCTAGTCAACTTTCCTAATATATAAAACCTAATGCTGTAAGTAAGACACAAAAAATACACAACACATCAATTGCATAACTAGGGCTTTATTACACTTGTTATTGTAAAACACTTATTAATCTTTACACTAATATTTATAATCAAGCCCTGTTTACTCAATTGATGTGTTGTTCTGTATTTTTTGTGTCTAACTTACAGTGACAGGTTTTATATATTTGAAGTTGACTCAGTTCATCACCTGAGTATCAGTATGTTTGTATATACTGCTGATCAGCTTTTTTTTAAAGTGTGAATCCTGCACAAACTTAGCTTTCATATGTTACATATAGTGAATACTGGATGGGCAACTATGCAGAACCAGTGTGTTCTGCCACAGAGGGATTCTGATTCCCTCTGACCTCGAGAGCAAAGCTCGAGAGGTCCAAGGGAATCAGAACCCCGAGGTGGCAAAACACACTACTTGTGCATAGAGTTGCCCATCCTGTATTTTTTATAGTGTATATTACTGTGTGAAAAATGTGTTTTGTGAGTTCTTTTGCGTTCAAAATGAAACTGACTCATGCAGTCTCTAGAGGTTCTAGAATGCTGTTCTACCACAGTAGGGTAGAACAGCATTCCATGACTTTGGAACTGTGGTAGAACCATCTTTTGAAATGGATGGAATTCTATACAGAACAATATTCCACTATACACTATATAGAGAATACAGGATGGGCAACTGTGCAGAACCAGTTTGTTCTGCCACAGAGGGATTCTGATTCCCTCTGACGTCGAAAGTGAAGCTCTAGTGGTCTATGGGAATCAGAAATCCGAAGTGGCAAAACACACTGGTTCTGCATAGAGTTGCTCATCCTGTATTTTTTATAGTGTATAGTACTGTGTGAAAAATGTGTTTTGTGAGTTGTTTTGCTTTCAAAATTAAACTGACTCATGCAGTCTTTAGAGGTTCTAGAATGCTGCTCAACCCCAGAAGGGTAGAACAGCATTCCATGACATTGGAACTGTGGTAGAACAGCATTCTATGACATTGGAACTGTGGCAGAACCGTATTTTGAAAGGGATGGAATTCTATACAGAACAATATTCCACTATGCACTATAATAGCCTCCTGGTACATGCTTGTGGATGCCATGGCCAAGAAACAATACTTGGCATCCTCCTTGGGACTCAGGCAGGCATCTTATATGGCCTATACAGCCAGATACCAGAAGTCCAGGTGGGATACGGTCCTGGAACTGGCTAAAAAGGCTTCCCCCAGCTGGCCAAAGAGCTGGAGGAGGTGGCTGCTGATGGAATTGAGGCATCTAAGTTACAATTTCACGCTGCTGTGGACTCTAATGATGTGACATCTAGGGTCATGGCTACATCTGTCTCCCTGAGGAGATTTGCTTGGCTCAGGTGTACTAGCCTCTCACAGGATACCCAGGCTAAGGCCATGGATTTTCCTGTTGTTGGCAAGTCTCTGTTTGGGGAGCAGACAGAGTCTTACATGAAAAAGAAGGACTAATACAGGACCACCTATAGGACAGCACTGGCCAAAGAAAGGCAGGCCACCCCTCAGAAGCAGCAGTCTAGGGCAGGACTTTTCAAAGGCCTTTTTACCAAGCCCAGGCTTCCTCTTCTTTCCCACAGAGGGGGTTCTTTAGAGGGAGAGGTAGAAAGGGGATGAGCAGGGCTGCATCCTCTTCTCAGTCCAAAGCTCCTGCCAAACAGACACCCTGATGTGTCAGCTCTGGTCGCCTCCCCTATTCCAGAAGGGGTCAGGCTGGCTTACTACTCCCAGGCCTGGAAGTCTGTTACTTCAGACAAGTGGGTCCTGAATGTAGTAAGCCAGGGACTGGCTCTCAGTTTCAAAAGATTCCCCAAATTGAGAGTCAGATCTTTTCCACCTGCAACTCTTTCAGATACAACTGCTCTAGAGGCAGAAGTTTCTTCTCTACTAACCCTAAAAGCTGTAGAGAAGGTTCCTCCACAGCACAAGGGCAAAGGACTGTATTCCAGATACTTTCTTACCCCAAAAAAGACAGGGGAGTGGTGACCCATCCTAGACTTGAGATATCTGAACAAACACATCACAAAACCAAAATTCAGAATGGTGACTCTGGGAATAATTCTTCCCTCTCTGAGGTCAGGAGACTGGCTAGCGTCCCTGAACCTCAAGGATGCTTATTTCCATATTCCTATCAGATGCTCCCACAGAAAGTACCTCAGGTTTGAGTTTCCCTTAGGCCATTACCAGTTCAGAGCTATGCCCTTTGGCCTGACATCAGCTCCAAGGGTATTTACAAAGTGCCTTGCAGCAGTGGTAGCCTTCCTCAGAAGGCAGGATATCTCCATTTTCCCTTATCTAGATGACTGTCTCATTGTAGGCCAGTCCTCAGACCAATTCAAGTCAGCTCTAGAGGCCACTCAGAATCTTCTCAGTTCTCTAGGATTCCTTCTCAACCTTTCCAAGTTAGTTCTCGAACCAGTACAGCTCCTCACCTTCATAGGGGTAGAGCTGGATACTATTCAGGCAAAGGCCTTCCTCCCATGCACATGACAGCTTCTACTGCAGTGGTACAAGAAGCCAGGTTTCAGATGAGACATTCAGTTCCATTTAAGGTCCTTTTGGTCTAAGAAAAAAGACCGTCACCAAACTGATTCCAGTGACTCAGACTCTTGTCCAAGCTCTCCACTGGTTGTTGGATCAGGACAATCTCAGACAGGGTGTCCCATTCCTCAGTCAAATACCCTCAGTGGTCCTGACCACAGATGCCTCTCTCCTGGGGTGTGGAGCCCATCTAGGGACCCTCACTGCACAGGGTACTTGGTCACAGCAAGAGTCTCTCCACCATATCAATCTTCTGGAGCTCAGAGCTGTGTTTTTAGCCCTTCAGACATTCTCAGAATCAGTCAAAGGCAAAGTGGTGCAGGTCAGGATGGACAACAGCACCACAATGTGGTACATAAACAAGCAAGGGGGCACTCTATCCACAGCCTTGTGCACAGAGGCCATGAAACTATGGTCTCTAGCTTACTCACTTCAGACTTCTCTGACAGCAGTTCATCTTCCAGGGAAAGACAATGTGCTGGTGGATGCCTTAAGCAGAATATCTCAGGGTCACCATGAGTGGTCCCTGAACTCTCATATCTTGCAGATAATTTTCAGGAGATGGGGCACTCCAGAGACAGACCTCTTTGCAACCCCAGACAATCATCAGTTTCCTCTGTTCTGCTGCAGACCTCCAGTCCAGAAGACTGTTTCTCTAGATGCTCTCCTGTTGGATTGGACAGACTCATTTTTTTTTTTTTGCTTTTTCTACATTTCCACTGATATTCAGGGTACTGATCAAGATCAGCTCTCAACCCTGCGCAGTGATCCCGGTGGTTCCAGATTGGGCCAGGCAACCATGGTATCCTCTGCTGCTGTCTCCAGCAGTATCAGTTCCCCTGTCTCTACCCAGGAGGCATGACCTCCTGACCTCCTATCAGGGGGAGGATTTGGTATCCCAATCTTCAGTCTCTCAGACTCGAGGCCTGGTACTTGAGGAGTTAGAATATGCAGGCCTGCATCTCTCTCAAGGGATTATGGATATCCTTAAGGTTTCTAGGAAACCTTACACTGGAAAAACGTACAATTCTAAATGGAAAAGCTTCAGCATTTGGTGTTCTCAGAGAAACATACAGCCAGTTTCTGCGGGCATCTCCACAGCCCTGGATTATCTGGTTCACCTTAATGGTTTAGGCCTTAGGCCTGCTACCCTTAAAGTTAATTTGGCAGCTGTCTCTGCTTTTCTTTCTGTGGGGAAGGGACCTTCCCTTGCATCTCATCCTGTTTTCAGTAAGTTTTTCAAAGGTCTGGGTCATATCAACCCTCCCTTCAGGGAGTCTACTCCTGCTTGAAAACTGAATATTTGAATTGCACAGTTTATGCAGCCCCCCTTTGAACCCTTGTCCTCAGCTGAGCTTAAGTACTTGACTTGGAAGACTGTGTTCCTGGTAGCTGTCACTTCTGCCAGGAGAATCAGTGAATTTTAGGCCCTGTCAGTAGAACCTGATTTCATTTTCTTTCATAGGGATAAGGTGGTCCTTAGGATGAATAAAACATTTATTCCTAAAGTGGTTTCAGATTTTCATCTAAACCACTCCATGCCTTTGCCTGCGTTTTTCACTGACCACTCTTCTCCTGGGGAGAGAAGATTGCACAGCCTGGATGTAAAAAGGGCACTTAGCTATTATGTTGCGCATACTAAGGCCCATAGGAATGATTGTTTTCAGCTACTTCTCACTTATGGGGAAGTGGGAAAAAGTAGACCAGCCACTGAAAGGACTGTTGTCAGGTGGATTGTTCCCATATACAATTCTGCTATTCAAAATTGGGCAAGGAGCCCCCCTCAGGCCTGAGGACTCACTCGACTAGAGGAACAGCTACCTCCTTGGCAGCTGCTAGGGATATCCCCATAGTACAAATTTGTAAAGCAGCCACCTGGAAAACAGTCCATACATTCACCAAGCATTACTCTCTGGATATCCAGACTAGGAGTGATGCTAGGTTTGGTACACCAGTATTGCATGGTCTGTTTCCAAAGTAAGGTTCTGTATCCCTTCCTCAAGGGGGAACTGCTTGGTAGTCTGCATTATGTCAGATTACAGCAAGACTTCATGTTGTCGGAAGGAAAAATTACCCCCCATAGTAATGTTGTTTCTTCTAATGGAGTCTTGCTGTATTCCAACCTCCCTCCCTGCCTACCCTCTCAGTAGTATTTTGGGATGTGGGTTGGCAGTTACAATGTTGCACCCCAGAGGTGTACCTTGTACCCCTCTTCTCTAGAAGGTGGGGTTGTTCTTTATTGTTGTTGTTTTTATAGTTCACTATCTACACAGTTTTTCTTGGGTTCTCGACTTTAGTCTTTTGGACCCAAGTTTTGTTGCCTATGGCTTAAACTTTTAACAATTTCCATAGCTTTTAGTTAGTGTTGCTCGTAAGAATCTGATGGCTACACTGAGATGTACCAGAGACAGAGGTTTGAAAACTGAGCTCGAGCTCAATGTTCTATGCTCTGGCATAGAGTTAACCCTTTCCTCTCTGGAGCAGTTCAAGTGCTGGGGCTAACTGCATTATGTCAGAATACAGCAAGACTCTATTAGAAGAAACAACATTACTATGGTGAGTAATTTTTTCTTCCATGCCTTCGAAATAACATTCCATGCCACAGGTGTAAAAACACATTTAGGCTGTGATTTAAAAAATGACAGCTGTCACATTTGTGGTGTGGTGTGAGAAAATGGCTATGATGAAAATTTGGGGTCAAAATATGCAAAATTACCAAAGTTACGTGCAAACGTAGAAAAAATATTCAAACGCATGCTCATAACTTTGCCATTTTTACATACAGTATGTGGACCCTAAATTTTCACCATTGTCTTCTTAAGACCCCACCTCATAAACAAGGGTGGTGAAAATGTTCAAATCCCACCAAAATGGTGATTTTAACAAGCATTCATGAAATTACCTTTCCAGACGATTTACATAATTCCACTGGCATTTGTCATCAGGTGGGGTCTCAGAAAGGCCATGTTAAAAATTCTGGGTCAGAATATGCAACAATGACTAAGTTATGCATTGAAGTTCAACACTCCATTAAAATACATTGAACCACATTTACCTTATATAGCAGTCGTCGGTTCTAGCAGCAAGATGTGTTTTCGACTGGGGAATGGATAATCACTGTGGGACATGTTAAGCTGAGTGAGAGATTGTGGTGGGAGTGTGGGGTGGTGGGTGCTCAGTGGGAGGTTGGGGTGGAGGGACAGATTGGCGAGGGACCGTTTCCTTTTTTCAGGGACAAAAAAGAGAGGGACAGTTTTTTTCTTCACAGGGGATAGTGAAATTGGGTACCTCAGTGCTGGGCTAATGTTCATTGGCACCCCATGTTCTGCCACATACAGTATGGGAATAGGGGACCAGCTGGAGGGGAAGGGGAATAAGACAGTCTGTACTGGGGGTGGGCACCCCGGTCCACTGATAAAATAAGATAGAGGGATAGATAGATAGACAGACAGACAGACAGAAATACAGATGGAGAAAGTGAGAGACAGAGGCAGGCAGACAGAAGAGGGGATCAATGGGTTGCTGCTCTCACTGCAGCCCATGGCATGACTTCAAGCTGGGGCTGCAGAGCTCAAGACAGTCCCACTCTTCTCATACAGAGAACCTGGGTGAATGGTTCCTTTCACAAAGTTGGGCACCCTGGATTTTGGGGTGCACAGAAAATGTGTTTCTGGCAACTTTAAAAAAAAAAAAAAAAAAAACAGCAGAATCTTGCTGAATAGGTCCCATTTAGCTAGGTTAAGGTGTCAGTTTTTTTGGGGGGGGGGAAGAGATAAGTTTTATATATTTTCAATGTCTGTGAATTTAAAAGGACAAAATAAAAATGGCAGCCATCACAACTGGTATTTTTTTGAGCACAAGCGATAAATCATGAAAATAAAGACTCGTGAAAGTTTTTTTTTTAACCAGTTGAACTTGAACATTAACTCAAAAATCGTTATAACTCTAAAACGGTATAATGTTTTTTCACCAAACCTTTCAAAGACACACTCTTAGCACAGGCCTTTTCAGACCTGAAAATTTGATGAAAAAATTGCTCACCATCTAAGCTGTAGGTGAGACCAAAACAATACACAATGTTAAGTACAGGTTTGTTTTTATTTTCCTTTTTTTTTTTTTTTTTTTGGTGCTCCATATCTCAAAAACCATTCAAGATGCCATAATGAAACTTTTCAGATCTTGAGACTCTGTCAGCCTGACCATGCAAGCCACATTTTTGTACTATTTCATCAAATGACTCTGAAGTTATTAAGGTCAAAAATTGGGGTTTAACACTGAACGCCCAACTCAACCCTAACTGTAGAGGTTCTAACACCCCCTATAATGTATGTACATACACTGTATCTTCTAAAGGTGAAAGAACTACAAACTAAAGTTGAGTCTGATATCTAGCTATATACTGTATGTATATATGTATAGATATATAAGGGATATGCCACAGGTGCCTCACAAATATGACCAATATTTTTTTTCCAAGTACAGGTTAACCATATGATATTGTACTAACGTACTAAACATCTACTTTTGCAGTGTTTATAGTAGCAAACATAATATAACTCTTCAATTTGATGCGAATCAAGTAGAACATATTACAATCTCCAAAGAAGAAATACATGACAAAATTAAACTAATAAGGGAGGATTGTTCACCAGGCCCAGACAGCCTTACAGGGAAAATTATTAAAATGATGCATGAACACCTCGTATACCTTCTCAAAAGATTATTCAAAAGTAGTCTGAATACTGATTATGTACCCCTTGATTGGAGGATGGAAAATAGAATACCAATCTTTAAAAAGAGTGAAAAAACAAAAGTTGAAAACTACTGACCAATAAGTCTGACATTCCTTGTTGGAAAGATATTGGAAGGTATAATTAAAGAGTGAATGAAAAAGCAATTAAATAGCATTGACATTACACAACATGATTTTGTCAAAAAAAGATCTGTCTGTCTGCCAGGATCCCAGATTCTAACCTGGCCCTCTCTATCAGCTTTTCAGATAGCACAGGGGTAAATGTGGGGTTGCAGTTGCTATTTTTACACATCAGAACCTCTCTTGCTACATGGCTGTCAGAGAGGCTATATCCTCCTCCCATGAGTTTCTCCTCATTAGGCTTCCCCTCTTATGTGTCCATTTTTTTGAATGTTCTCTATGTCTCTTCCAAAATCTCACCATCCTTACTGGTTGAATCTTTTACTACTATTGTATCCCATTCATCTGTTGGTAACCTCATTCTTCTAGGGGATTTCAATGTCAGTTGGCTCTCCCCAGCCTCCATATCAAGCAATCAATCAAAATCTTATTTATAAAAAAGCACCTTTTTACAGCTCAAGGCACCTGTACATAAAAATAGTCTCATCAAACAATTAAATTCATAAAATTATAACATATATAAACAAAAAAAAAGCAATAAAATCAACAATACTAAAATGACAGCATCATTATATATCATCACAAAAGGCTAAGCCAAAGAGATACATCTTAAGTTCAACTTTAAAACTTTGAACAGTCAGGCATTCTTTTATCCAATAAGGTAGAGAAAGCCACAGGGTAGGGACCACGAATGCAAATGAACGGGCCCCAGATGTTTGCAAATGCACCATAGGAATCTCTAGCAATCCCTCATTGGTGGATCAGAGAAGCTGGGAGGGGCGGTAGGGAGAAAGTAAATCTTGCAGGCAGCATGGTCCCTGGTCATGTTGGGCTTTATAGGTTAACAAGCCAACCTTGAAGGTGATATGCCACCGCACTAGCAGCCACTGCAGTTCACAGAGCACAGGTGTAATGTGACTTGTCCTGGAAGTACCAGTCAAAAGCCTGACAGTCGCATTCTGCACCAACTGCAGATGTCAGATATCAGTCCCTGATAACCCTAGGTACAGAGCATTGCAGTAGTCAAGATGAGTGGTCATGGAGGCATGGACCAACATTGGAAGATCATCTGGAGGGACCTGGTGTTTCCCCCTGGCGATATTTCTTAGATGGAAAAAAGAGGTATTGACAACAGCAGACACCTGTGCTTTCAGGGTCAAACTGCTGCGAAAAATAGCACCAGGTTCTGCACCCGAGTTGAGGTGGAAAGCTGGACACCCCCAAGCAAAAGACCCTAGGGTTGTCCAGCTAATACATCCTACCCCGATGATCCAGGTCCACCAACAACACCTCTGTTTTGTCCAGATTCAACCTTAGCCAACTAGTACTAATCCAATCCTAAATCTCGGATAGGCAGTTATTAAACACCGAGAGAATATCCCCCTATTTGGACACAAAGGACATGTACAGTTGAGTATCATCTGCATAGCAGTGAAAACTCAAACCATACTGCCTAATAATGTCTCCCAACAGCAGTATGTACACGGCAAACAACATGGGTGCCAAAATGGGGCCCTACGGTACCCTGCAGGATAGGGGGAGAGTCGGGGGAATAAATTTCCTGAGACCACGCTCTGTGTCCTGCCCTTGAGGAATGACCAAAACCATCTGAGGACAGCACCAGATAGTCCACAGATGAACTGCAGGTTCTCCAATAGCACACCATGGTCCACCGTGTCAAATGCTGCCGTGAGATCAATGAGGACCAAGATAGAATGAGTCCTCTGATCTCTCGCTATTAGGAGATCATTAAGTACCCAAACAAAGGCTGTATCAGTGCTGTGCCTCTTCCTAAATCCAGACTGGAGAGTGTGCTAGACATCATGGGTGGATAAATATTCATCCAGCTGCAGTGCAACCACTTTCTCAATAACCTTCCTAAGAAAGGGAAGGTTAGAGACAGGTCTATAGTTGACGAGACAGTCTGGGTCAAAGGAGTTGTTTTTCATGAGCGGTCGTAAAACCGCCTCCTTCAGGGGATCAGGATGGAACCCCCTCTTCAATAACCTACAGACTATCTCAACCAGGACCAGGCTAATTTCCTCAATGCAACCCACAAGAAGACGCGTTGAGCCAGGGTCCAAACTACAGCTGGTTGGCCGCAACATATGGATGATTCTCATGATGTCCATGATGTTTGGATGGCCAAAGCTGGACCAGACAAACTGGGTGCTCGCAACCTCCCGCCAATCTCCGCAATCCCCCATTGAGGGGGCTTGGTGGATTCCAGACCTGATGGTGGCAACCTTATCTGCAAAGAATCAAGCAAACTCCTCACATTGTTCTTGTGACAAGGCTTCGCCAGAACGCAGGTTGAATTGTACAATCTGTCAACAGTCTGAAACAGCTGAGCTGGTAGATTTTGTGTGGCGGCATTCTCCATGGACAGGAATTCTGCCTTCTTATGGGTGATTGTCTATTGATAGACAGTGTAATGATCCATCAATGTAAGTCTGTCAACATCCAGACTGGACTTCTGCCAGGCCAGCTCTAACTGCTTCAAGGTCCCATCAAACCAAGGGGACCTTGAGTGAAGAGTAAATGGTCGAACACGAACAGGAGCAATGAAATCCAGGGCATCTGACACCGCCTTACTATAGACAAGTACAAGATTGCCTGAACCCATTCTTTCATTTGCCAGGCTCGATAGGTCTAGAACTATCCTTAGGCCCTCTGGGGTCACACCCCTCAAAGGGTGGTACCTACCATCTCCATAGGGGCAGGCCCATTGGGGGGAGCTGCGAAACTGAACACTATGGTATATTGTCAGACCAACCGACAAGTTCCATAACTAAATCAGTGATCTCCATCCCCAGGAGGAACATCAGATCCAATGAGTGACCACCAGTGTGAGTTGTGGAGGTAATAACCTTTGTGAGGCCCAGCTACAGCATAAGTTGGAAGAGATCTTGACCAAAGTGCAAGAGTTCATCATTGATCCAGGCATTGAAATCCCCCAGGATTAACCATCTGGGGTATCCCAGTACCATGTTGACAATGAAGTCCACAATCTCCTGCAGAAATTCTTTCCCATCACTGGGTGGACAGTAGATGAGCAGAATCCTGTACCCCACACCTATGCCCATGATACACTCTAAGGATTTAGTGGACCCCACTGGCACATCCACAAGGCCCAGTTCTGCTTTAAAGCAAATGGCTACACCTCTGCCTCTATGATCTATCCTTGGGCAGTGTATCACTGAGTACCTGGCTGGAACTGCAGAAGCCAATATTGAGCCTGCATTCTCATCCAACCAGGTCTTGGTGATGCATGCCAGGTCAGATGAACCAACAAGATCTGCAATTATAGCAGTCTTGTTTTTAATAGACCTGGTGTTGCACAACACCACCCAAGTCAGATGAACTGACGAGGAAGACTGTGCCACCTGCCTGCGTAAAACAGAGCCCTTGAGTATGGGAACCAGACAGGGAAAACCCCTATCCTGGTCCCATTTTGACCCATGGTGTCTCCTTGTCCCCACCACCTCAATCTGGCTGCCCTTTCCATCCCCCCACCAGGTTCGGGACCCCCCTTCCTCCTACGCCTCCTGGCTATCCCCAAAGCACGGCATCTAATGTATGACACAGATGGCAAAGGGGGACACTCAAAAGGACAGAGGTCCAGAAGCCTAGAGGGGGAATATCACCTGACTGTTTTTATGTTGGCGCACTTGCGCAGCCAACATCTTGCGGTAATGGAGATTTGGAAGTGCAGTCGCTGTTGGGAAAATGTGGGGCATGCACCAGTAGGTGCGTCCCTCATTCCCCAATCAGCCTGCATGCCGGCGCCACACCATGTATACTAATGTGGCGTTCACATCAAAGGAAAGGTCCGCTGCAATGCGAGCAAAGCGCAGTCACATGCAGCGGACCTTCCTATGTGCTCCGCCAGCTACAAACATGGTGGCAGAGTGGCCGCTAAACTGACGACTTCGGGGGTGCCCAATCCCCCAGTCAGCTTACCCTACCCCTCATGAATGTGCTGATGGGGTAGCCCACTCCCTGTCAGAATAATGTGTCCCATCCCACTCCTTTTTTGCTTGCTGAGGGGGTGCTCAACCCCTCAGCTCATACCTCCCGCTTTCATTGTTTGCTGAGGGTGCACAATCCCGTCGGCATCCTTCCCCCTTCCCACTTTAATGTGCCGATGGGGAGCTCACTCCCCATCAGCATGATGTCCCCCCTTCTGTGCTGAGTGGGTGCCCAATCCCTGTTGGCTACTGTCCCCCAAAAAACACCTGTAAAAAAAACCGTCCGATGTTTTTTTTACCACCTGTAAACAGAAAATGGTCCCTCATGGTCTCCCTACCCCCACCCACACCCACCCACTGTGCACCTGCCTCCCCACCCCTCACCCATACTTACCTCCAGAGTCCGGCGCAATGATCTTGGTCGACTAGGAACACGTCTGCACTCTTCAAAGCTGACCACGAACTGAGAAAATGCCAGTAAGCTGTATAATGGAATAAATAGGTTTTTCAACTTTGATGCATATCTTGGGCATTTTGAAATTTTGCACAAATTTTCAGCATGGGGTTTTGGGACCCCTCCTCATGAATTCTGTCACTGTTATGGCGTTAATCAGTCCGAAGGTGATTTTGCAGTCACTGCGTGGAATCACCTTTCAGGACCAATTAACTGCACGGACAGTGACACTGTTCATGGTGGGCTCTCAAAAGCCTATGTTGCAAATTGCTGGAAAAAAAAAAATGGCTGTTTTACGAGCGTGCATTGCGTAGTTGCTACGCACGCTGGTAACGTGAATTTGCAATATTTTCATGCCAGATTTTCAACATTATCATTTTTCTACACCTCCTTGTGAACAGTACAGCTGTCATTTTTCACATCCTGGCCGAAATGTATTTCCACACTTCCGGTGCACAATAGCATGGTAGCTTTGGGAAATCAGTGTTTGGGACATTATGAAAATGACAGTGACACTGTTCATGAGCAGAGGTCCTAAAATGCCTATGTTGAAAATTTGGTGATGATACTCCATAAAATGACTGTGTTATGAGCGAGCATTGCGCAGTTTGCAAGCACACTCATAACGGTATGCATTTGTAATATTTTCATTCTGGATTTTCACCATTGGCATTTTCCACCTCTTGATGAACAGTACAGCTGTCATTTTACATATCCTGCCTGAAATGTGTTTTGCCGTCTGGCACAGAATAGCACGGTCGCTGTGCGAAATCACTTTTTGGGACAGTTTGAGGAAATGACAGTGACACTGTACATGAGCAGAGGTGCTAAAATGCCTATGATGAAAATTTGGTGCCAAAAGTCCATAAAATGTCTGTGTTACAAGCGTACATTGCGCATTTCCCACGCACCCTTGTAACTTCGAAAATTTCCAATATTTACATGCCACATTTTCAACACTGCCATTTTTTTACACCTCCTTATGAACAGTACAGCTGTCATTTTTCACATCCTGCCCAAAATGTGTTTCCACACTGCACTACCAATGCCAATGCCAGCGCGACAACATTCGGCATTGACAAATGCTTGTTTTACCCTGCCAAAATATTACAACACGCAGCTGCTGTCAGTCCTAATAAACCAAACACAATATCCACTCGGTCAGACAACCACATTCAAACCAAATTCTCACACCCAACAGTCCATTCACACAACAAATAGACCAAACACACTTCTGACCCCAACCAATGCAATAAGCAATAAAACAATTTATGGCAGAATATAAGTGTGATTACTATTGCAAAGTGAAGTTGTACATAACTCAGAAATAATTGTTAGTCGTCTCCAGAGAGTTCCCACCTCTCCGGTAGGGAAAAACTTCCCCCTGACATTATCTCCTACATAGACAAGGACATAGTCAACAATTTATCATGCAACATAATTTGAACAGGGTATTCTCACTGCCCACCAAATCCAGATGGTGTAAAGAGAAAGAAAGAGTCTGATCGTCCACAAAATAGGATAATAGGATCCAGAAATAAATCCTCCACTGAGAAGGACTTCCAATAGGAAGGACCATTCCTTAGTCAATTCAAGGAAAACTTTCCACCTCAGGCTGCTGTTGGTCCCGGCAGGCAACAGGCACTCCAGCCCTCCCCCCCCAAGAATCCAAAGAGCTCAGGCCCCACAGTGCTCACTCTCCAGTGGCACTGGGCTAGGACTGTGTATAGCCATTAACCCCAACGATTCCTCCCCGGGTTCAGGCCAAATTAGACCTTGGTCCCTTTGGAATATTAAGAGAATAGTGGGCCCCAAATCCAGAAACCCACAAAGTCCCTCATCCTTCAGCTGAAAATGACTGGTAAGGCAATTCCAGTCCCAGTCCTCCAATCTAGTGCCACCACCACAAACAGAGCCTCCATTCCACCATTCCAGCATTGATCCTCAGGAACCTCGATGACTCCAGGTCAAACTCCAACAACCAACAACAGCACCACACCCCTTCCAGTTCTAAGGGATAGTCAGATCAGCTCTCTTCCTCTTTCCTAACCTGGCCAGAAACAGCCAGCCAGATAAGAGAATGCAAGTAGCATTCACAGCCGTAATAATCATCAAGTTGAAAATATAATATCCCAGTGATAAGCCACAACCGCTGGGAAAACAGAATGAATGCCTATAAGATTATGACTTGCTTATAAGCTATTGTGACTATTGCTACTTAACAAACCTCAACCCCAGCATGCTCTCAACTAACTAAATCACTTCTTCACCCCATCTAACTGCCATTAACTCAACAAAATAAATAAAATAAACACAACAAAATACTAACACGAAAATATGAAATTAATAAAATAATAAAACTGAAGAGTTAACAAAAATCTGCACTATCGCTGCTGCTTATTGAGGCTGGCCCAGCATGGCCACCATCTTTCCCGTTACTTCCTCACATATGAGTTGTCCAGAAGAGTGAGTCCCATAATCTCATATAAATAATTTCAGATCCTACTGGGCTTAATCCACAACACAGAATCACACCCTTTTGGATTGGGTTCTCATCTCTCAACCCCATCATATTGTTGCAGCTGGTATTTTGCCTGACACCTTCAGTGACCACTGCATGACATTCTGCATCTGGAAGATCAGACGCCCTCCCTCCCTCCTCTTCAAAATACATCTGATGCTGGTCCCTTAGGTCACTCAATACTCAGGCCCCCTTGGAGTGACCTTGCTAAATCAGAATGGATAGCCTTCTACATCACTGCCCTCTTCTTGTTTCAATTTAAAGTATTTTCAATCAGGGAAAGGTATGCCCTGCTCAAGAAATGCAGGGTTGTATGCTATCATCACCTTTGGGTTACACTGGAAATTTTTGATCTGTGCAAGTCACGTGATCTTGCCTATTCATGCTTCAAATCTTCTTGTGCCTTTCCTGATCTTCTCAGGTGTTGATCTATCAGGAATTCTTGTACCAAGGCTGTCAGGACTGAAATTGCACTATTCCAAGGCCAACCTCCAGTATATAATCTCAACAACCTTCAAAGTTCTGGAAGTTGATTCATTCCCTTTTTACCCCCAGTCCGGCCCCTTAGTTCTTCTGATTAATTGTTCACCTGTATCTGACCCCTCCTCTGTTGCTTCACACTTTAATGAATGTTTCACCATTTATACTCTCCTTTCTTCTCCAATGCCTGGTGCAGTTCCTTTATACAATGTTGCCTATTCCCTTCCCTTCCTGGTCTCCATTTCTCCTCTATTACCTTCCACGAGAGCATGACTACCCTTTACTCCATGAATTTGAACAAGTCTAGTCCAGACATACTTGATCCTAGTTTCCTGCATATTTCTGCCTCTGCTTTTGCCTCTCCTTTAACTAAACTTTTCAACCTATCCTTTTCCCTCAGTACAGACCCACAGTCCTGGATGTTGGCTAAAGTTATACCTCTACACAAACTTTCAGCCAATTTCCCTTCTCACCTCTCTTACCAAGCTGCAAGAGAAGGTTTTCTACCACAGACTCTCAGACTTCCTGTCCTTCTCCAATTTCCTCTCTCCTTTCCAGTCTTGTTCCAGGAAAGATCACTCCACCCTCTCCTTCCTGCTGCATGTAACTGATTATATCCTCTCAGGGATGGATCAGGGCCAAACCATGGCAGCCGCCTTCATTGATCTAACTAAGGCCTTTGACTCAGTGTCTCACCATCTTTTTCTAAAAAAGCTGAGTCTTGCTGGCTTCTCAGCTCCAGCTGTCGATTGGTTCTATTCTTATCTCATGGGATGTCTTCAATCAGTGCAGTTAGGTAGTGCCCTGTCACCTCCTTGTTCCATCCAGGCAGGGACCCCACAGGGATCTATCATAGGCCCATACTCTTCTTCATCTTCTTCAAGGATCACCACCTCTGCCTGTGCCAACTCGCATATACACATGTATCTAGATGGTACAGTCATCTACACTTTTGGCTCCTCTGCCACGGAGATGGAAGTTCTGCTACAGCTAGACTTCCACAATGTTTTACAGTGGTTTCAGTCTAACCAAATTCAGGTTAATACTAAAAAAAAAAAAACAGTATCCATGGCCTTTGGCACCAGCCAAACTGGTCAAGTTCTCATCTGTACCCAGTTTTTCCACCTTGGATGGCTCTCCACTTGAAGTGGTTTCCTCCTTCAAGTACCCTGGTGTGTGGCTTGACAGCAAGCTAGATTTTTTTGTATACATTGATGCCATCTATGCAACTTTCCATCTTAAACTTGGTGCCTTATATCGAAATAAAGATTGTGTCTCCCTACAGGTCTGCAGAGAGCTTGTCACCAAAATGGTGCTCCCTGTCTCTTGATTATGCTGATGTGGTCTATGGGGCCGCCCCCTCGACCACCCTGGCCAGACTGAATACCCTTTTCAACTCCTTCTGTTGCTTTTCAACCAGTGCACCCTTCAAACTCATCACTGCTTACTCTACTCATCCCTCTCCATTTTTCCCTTTACATCCTGCCGTCAGATGCAGTGTGCCTCCTTCATATCTAAATATTGGTTGAGGTCAGTTCTTTCCTACCTCTTATCACTCCTCTCCCTTGAATCTCTCTGCCTCATGCTCCCTCCACTCCAGGGACCATCACACCTTTGCCTTGCCATGTCCCCATACCTTTGCTGGCCAATCAGCCTTCACCTATCAACTTCCATCACTTTGAAACCAACTTCCCTCTTCCCTCCATTTCACAGCCTCCCATGCTTCTCTCCAATACCAACTATGTCTTCTTACCTCCCCGCTTGCTCCTGTTTCCCCTTCCCTTAACAGTTCTTCCCACATGGTGTAAGGTTTATCTGCCATCTTTATTTGTTTAACATTATGTACTTTCTACTGGTCCTTGTCACTTTGACTTTACACTGTTTGTAACAATGTGTTTTGTATACGCTTTGTATTGTTTTTGTCCATTGCTTCCTTCCCCCAGGTCACACCTGGAAATGAGACTAGGTTCAGTGTGTCTTTCCCAGTCACCAGTTTTCAAGTAAATAAAATATTTCTGAGGCATCTGTGCTATATACAGTATGATTTATCCAGTGCTTTTCTTTTTTTTGTGATTTAGAAGATGTTTTGCCATTTTATTTTACTGTTAATTTTGTTTTTGGATGACTGAGCAGACATTCAGGATGAATGAGCAGTGGTTCTGTTTGTTTGATGCACATGAAGCTCATACATGTTACGTCTGTGCATCAGTCCATTTGCGTGTTCATGTAGAGGGCAAGGGTGGAGATCCAGAGTGCCAGAGGGCTGGAGAGTAGTTTGTTGTGAAGCTGCTGCGTGAGTTTCTCAGAGATCAGACACCGGTAATAGGAGGGGCAGGAGGCAAGTAAACGGAACTGGGAATTTATTTTTTTTTTTTTAAATCCATGGACACAACATTTAATTTTGACAGTTTTGCAAGGTAACCTGCTGTTGACAGTTATCGGTTAGAATGAGAATGAAAGAGTTCGAGCCAGCATGCGAGTCAGTTGGGGCTTCTGTAAGTGAAAGTGTGCCACTCGTGCTGCTGGCTCAATCCAATAAAAAGCTTCAGTGAGAATATTTTTGTTCCTGGGGGCCTAGAGTGAAAATGTTGGACTTGCAGTGAGAATATATGCTCACTCTAGGTCTACAGGGAGTAAAAATATCAGTTATATTTGCCACAAAATACCCTAACAAGCATTGGTTGAATATATATATATATATATATACACACACACACAGATATATGCATGTACAGACATATACAGTATGCACATATATATTATTGAAGGCCCAATGTGATGCATAAAAACTGCCTTTTGAATCATTGTAGGAGTTTGTTCCAGAACATTATTACTTTTGTATTCACCTCCTTGTTAAGTTACAATTAATTTTGCCTGTTTCCTAGAGGGGGCCGCCCGTAAAGCAGATCAGAAGAGCTCTCGCTGGAAAAAGATAGACCTGAGATTCATAAGGAAGGGCAACACCGTCATTCAGAGGCCCACAGCAAAGCCAAGGTAGAAACTGCACATTTCATGAGATGCATAGAAACATACAAAGAAACAGGATTTAACAGCAGATAAGAATTGCTTGGCCCATCCAGTTTGTCCATTTCTCCCTACCTACACTATGATTACCCCTGTGAGGTATTTAAAGGTTTCTATCATATCCCCCTCTCCTCCTCTTTTCCAGGGTGTACATATTGAGGTCCTTTAGTCTCTCCTCAAAGAGCTTTTTATGCAGACCCTGCACCAATACAGCTTCTCATACTAAACAAACTCTGGTCAGAGTCAACAAGGCTGCATAATGCTATTTTATGGGGATTAGGAGCCATCTACAGGGAAATTGCTTTTATATGAAACCTTAAGCACCTCAATATTTCTTTCGAACTGCCTGTCAGTAACAATATTCCCCTGTGATTGCTAGCCCTGTTAAAGTTAACACATTCTCTGGTGTCCACAGGTACATCCCACCCTCTGACTGCTGGGCCTGTTATTAAAAAATCATTCCCTGGTGTACAGTGGCTCCATCATTGTCTGATCACCTGCTGGTGAAATAAATAATTCCCTTGCTGCAGTATAAGGCTGGTCTGGTCCAGTGGTATGGAGGGATGAGGAACTGTGTGTCTTGACTCCCGCTGCATCAGTGACCAGAGCTCAGGAACATACTCAGGTTACCAAGGGTTGGAGAGAAGACTGAACGTTCATCAGATAGCTGTCCTGTCCTCGAGTGGGAAGGCATGCTGACTCAACCTTTTGCTTCCCCCAAGGTGAAAGCAGTAATCCAAGGTGAGGGAGAATGCAGAAATGGCTAGCACAGGCTACCCACCTACCTCAGTCATACACTACCACCTGGATGACTGGCTCAGTTCTAGATGTGAGTGACTTGGGGGGGAGGATGGCTCTCCACTTCCAGGCCCTATCGTGGAGGGGGCAATCCAAGGGGAACTTTAGACTCAGTGGTCTGGGTCAGGGAAGTGGCAGACAGGGGAGGTGGGGACAGGGCTGAGAGACTGCCTGAGTCAACTAGCAAGGCAAAAATGTTTATGGGGGGGGCTGCAATATGTATGACCTTAACACATATACACAATCTTCCTATAATGGGGGTTACAGTAAACCTACCAAGTATAGGTAATATGTACGGGATCTCCTACCAGGGTACTATGGAGCCAGAAGGAGGAGTCTTAAAGGGATGAGGTTTCTTAGACCTGTAGAGTAAGGATCCACAGTTCTTAGATAGTTACTAGGAAGGATAAGAAAGGTTAGACATATTGTTATACTTATCTGATGGGGAAGGGGTTCACATCCTGTGAGACTGTGAAAGTAAAGAGAAAAAGGTTAATATGGAGTAAATACAGTAGTGGGAATAATAGAGGGAATACAGATAAAAAAGGGGTATAGTGTAGTGTAGTGTAAAAGGTAAAAGAAATATTGCTTTAGATAGAAAGTTGCAGAATTAAATGAAATAACAGATATAGAGGTATGTTTAATTTAAAGAGCAGCTGACGCCATCAACAGAATTTCACAAAACATAATGTTTAGGAACAGTTCAGTTTGTATTTCACATTAGCTCTGTATGTCTTCTCCCCATTATTTATTATTGAGGACATTTGCATGAAAACAGGAGCTTTGCTCCTAAAAATTGTCATCTATTCCAGTTGCTTTCTCCCTACCTGAGGTCATAATGCACTGCTTGTGACATCACAGTTACTCCGATGGCAACAGACTGTGATGTAACAACAGATGATTGTGACTTGAAGTAGGGAGTAAGCTATGGAGGCAGATGAACTCTAAGGGATAAAGATCATGTATTCATGCAAATTTCCTCAGTGATAAATATATGGGACAAGAAACCTGTAGAATATATATGGAATGCAAGCCGAATTGTACCTAATTATTATGTTTTTCAAAGTTATCTTGGAGGCGTCTGAAGTTCTTTAAGTAGTATACTAATATCATTAACTGTTTACCATGAGCGTCAAAAACAAAACACAAAAAATAGAATAATGAAATGTTTGTAACCAAGTTACTCATGTGTTTTCAGCTTGACTTGCATATTGTTTTTAGTGTGTGGTGTATATCACTTCAGGAGATCTGTATAAATGAGATGCACATTTGTATTCCTCAGACCCACTCCCTGAGGAAGGCCCACTGAAGGGTTGAAGCACTGGGGCTAGTGGGTACACACCAGCATATTGACAGAAAGTAAATCTTGCACTGACTCTATGAGTGCTGAGCTTTCTTTTCTTTTCATTTTACAAGCTGGCTGTTTTGATCATGCACCACCTTTTTCAGTGCACACCACTCTACACTACGTACACTATAACCACAGCACTGACCCCTGACCATCACAGGGCTGACCCTTCCACCACCTACAGTTACAGGACTGTACCCCTCTCTGAGATTCACATGACTAAAACCTTCCACTGACAGTCACAGCATTGGGCACCCACCCCTGACAGTCACAGAACTGATCCCTATTCCCAATGGTCACAGTACTGCACCCCACTACCATGACAGCACTCCCCCCATACCCCCTAAAGTGACATGGATGACACTCTCCACAGGCAGTTACAGCAGTAATCCCCATCCCTAACAGTCACAACACTGTACCTCAGTCACAGCACTGAAGAACCCCCCCCCGAACAGTCACTTAGTTTTGTGCCTTATACAACCTACCTGCCACATGTACAACTTCCTGAAAATACTTCAGTCCCTCAAAGCTGTAGAACTGTGTGGAAACAGACCTCCCAAAAGTCACAGGAATGACCCTCACTCTGACAGCCACGTAAGTGACACCCTGTCCCTGACAGTTACGTATCTGACCCTCTTCCCGATAATCACAAGGCTGTACTACCGCTTTGACAGTCACAGTGCTGACACCCTCCACCATCAGTCACAGCAATGACCACCCCTCAACAGTCATAGTACTGTACCATTGCCCTCCCACAGTCAGAGGACTGCATCAGCCAGTCCCAGTCACAGGACTGTACTACCACCCCCACCCCCACAGTCACAGGACTGTACCAACACCCCCCAAAGTCACAAGACTGTAACACCCCCACCTTCACAGTCATGGGATTGTACCCCCCCACACAGTCACAGAACTGTACCCCCCCACACTGACAGGACTGTACAACCCCACTGACAGCCACAGGACTGACACCGTCCACCGACAGTCATGACAATGACCACCCACCTCTTGCAGTCACAGCACTGTTCTACACCGCTGACAGTCACAACACTTTCTTACTATTTCCAACAGTCACAGAACTGTTCCCCCAAACCTTGTAGTCACAGCAATGACCATACATCTCTGAGAGAGAAAATAAAAAAAGAGTCAAAGCACTGATCCCCATTCCCCCTATAGTAACAGCACTGGTCAAAGCACAACACCCACCCCCATCTTACAGCACCGATTATCCATCCCCAACAGTCACATCACAGTCACCTCACCCCCAAAAGTCACAGGACTAACACCCTCTACCATCAGTCACAGCAGTAATTCCCACTCCCTGACAATAACAGCACTGAGCCATGACTCCTAACAGTCAATGCACTGACCACCCATCCACAGCATCCACAGCACTTCCCTCTCACCCACAACAGTCATGGGACTGAGCCCCATCCCAACAATCGCAGATCTGAACCACCCCTTCAGTAGTCACAGAACTAACACCTTCCACTGTCAGTCACAGTGGCCACCTATCTGACAGTCACAGTGCTGATCCTCTTCCCCCAACACTGACAGTAGTAACCTCTACCCACAACGGTCACAGCACTACCCACCACCACTGTCAAACCACTGTCCCCATACATCTGCAACAGTCACAGGGCTGATACCATCCACAGACAGTCACAGCAGTGACCAACAATTCCAACAGTTGCCACACTGCTCCCCCTCATTCCCAGCAGTAACAGCCCTGCCCCCTACCTGGCAGTCATGGCACTAGTCACCCACCTCCTGACAATAACCACATGGGGTCCCCATACTCAACCATTACAGCACACCCTGAACCACAAAATTACAATACTGACCCCCACCATTAGCACAGCACTGCCTCTGAAACTCCCTCACAGTCATAGGACTTATCCTCCCCCTTACAGCAGTCTATCTGGCAGTCACAGCACTGACCACCAACCACTGGCAGTCCCAGCACTGACCACACCTCAAGTCCCAAAATGTTTAAAAAAATTGTTTAAGTACTGACAAACCATTGCAGAGAGTGCAGGGGTCAAAACTGGCACTGGCCTGCTAGTCAAATTCTGGTAGATATTGTGTTAGGCTAGTAAGATTTTCCTTTAACTAGCCCTGCAGACTTGTACTGGAGAATGTAACCAATAAGTACATCAGCTGAGCTAGTGAATTTCCCCAGTTACTAGTCCTGCTGGCTAGTTGCTGCAAAACTTAACTTAGACCCATGGAGTGGGTCATGCCATCCACAAGCTGGCCCTCTAGACATTATTGCCCACTGATCTGCCCTAAAGCCGAGCATCTTGCTAGGAGTCAGAAAACCCACATCCTAAACCCCCCCCCCCAAACTGGACCACTCTTTCAGTACCAGTTCCTTGGGTTCTTATACTTCTACCTGGACACCCAAAATGACAGCAACAGAGATGGGTAGAAGGGACCTCAATTTAATCCCTCATGCAAGGGACAGCACACCATGACAGTACAGCATTATTCCATATACTACATTGTGGTGCCAGTGTTTACAATATGACAGTGAATACCTTAATAATCAGACTGCCCGTACTGTATATGTGGTATGTCATACTTTTTTCAGTTCTGGAGTATGTGGGACTCTTGAATGTACTGCAATTACTAGATTACCAACTAAAGAAAAAAAACTCTGGCCAGAACTGATAGGGCTGTGAAGCACTACTAAGTGATGAAAGTTACACATGTGCATAGAAATTATTCAACGTCCAGGTGTAACTTAGCCATATGTTGGAGGTGTTGCACCAGATTTTCAACATGGCCTTTTTTGGACCCCTCCTCATGAACAGTGCCAGTGTCTTTTTGTTCAGTTGTCCAGAAAGGTGATTGTGCAGCCCAAACTCGCTATTCAAACAACATGAAGTCTTGCTATATTATGAACTATGCAGTTAGTCCCAACCTACGAACTGCTCCGGAGGTGAAAGAGTTAATTTTCCATGCCAGGCATGGAACGCTGAGCTCGAGCTCAGTTGAAACTCTGTCTGTTGTTCTTCAAACTCAAACCATCAGATTCTTTACTCCTCCTCACTGAACAGTCACTCCAGAGATTTCTCCTTCTGCTCGGTTCATTTTGTCGGTTAAAGTATTGTTTTTCTCGGTTTTCGACCGAATTTAAACCGCAACCGGTCGGTTCAAGCTCTGTCTGTGGTATTTGTGAGTACTAGATAGGTTTAGATTATTTCTATTCTGTGTGGAACTTGTAAACGGTTTATCGGTTTGGTTTGAACCGATCAGGTTGTTTAAAATATCTTAATCTGTGATTTAGAGTGTGGTTACCGGTTCTTATCGGTTCTAAAAAAACAGATTTTATTACGCTTTTTTCCACAACCCATGACACGGTTGGGAACCAATAAGAGGGTCGTACCTGGAGGATTGCCATAAATGGGTAAGTTTGGTTAGGACTGACACTATGTCTGAGAAACCCAAAAGAAAAACTGGGCCCACTGGGTTTCAACACTGCAGTGTGTGTGGGGAAGTCTTTGCCAAGGCTGACCCCCACACCACCTGTGTTTATTGTCTGGGATTTGACCACCTCAATGCAGACTGCCAGATTTGTAAAAATTTTCCTGCAGCTACCCTGGAAAGAGTTGGTAGGCTCAGGAAAGGGAGGCCAAAAGTCCGCTGAACCAGATGGCCAGCCGGTTCGGTTCAACCGAACCAGAGGGAGTGCCCTCTGACCAGGGTGAGACTTCCTCAGGCAAAAGAAGAACCGACTCTGAGGAGTCAGTTCCAGCAAAAAGGACTAGGAAATCAGCTGGTGTGGAGCCAAAACTTTCCTCTCCAACCACTGAAGAAATAGCCAAAGCGATTAAAATTGTCCAGTCGCTTTCCCCGGTTCTGCCCGAACCGGCACCTTCAGGTAAGCACCCGGTTCGGCAGGTTCCAGCGGTTCAAGATTATGATTTAGAGGAATATTATGAACCGGAGGAGGGGGAAGAGGAGTATGAGGAGAGTGAATGTGGATTTGAAAGTCTGGATGTGCCCATTGACCCGGACATCTCCCCAGACAGACCTGCAGGAGTGTCTCCTCCTAGGCTTTGAGTCCCTTCTCATTTTATTTTTTATAAAAGGTGGTTGAAACCTCCAGCTCCCTATGGAGGAAGCGGTGGATGATCAAGAGGAGCCTGACTATGTGGAAATTATGCATATCCCAGAGTCTAGGAGACTGTCTATTCCCTTGCATAAATCTTTTGGGAAACAGACATTTAAAATTCTAAAAACTCCTCACACTATACCTCCTGTGGATAAGAGAATGGACAAGAGGTACACATTGTCAGGCCCTGATACGGAGTTCCTTACACAACAATGCAGCCATGTTGGAGTATGCAGGCTGCAGCCTGTGACAAGGCAAATATTCCCTTGGCTTCACACCCCGTCAAGGACTCCAGGAGATTGATGCCATGGCAAAGAAACAGTACATGGCAGCATCCTTGGGACTCAGACAGGCAAATTATATGGCTTATGTTGCTAGATATCAGAAATCTAGATGGGATACTGTTATGGCTCTAGCAAAACAGGTCTGTGGCCAGCTTGCCAAGGAGCTGGAGCAGGCGGCTGCTGATGGTATTGAGGCATCCAAGGTGCAATTCCATGCTGCAGTGGACTCAAATGATGTGTCATCAAGAGTCATGGCTACATCTGGGGCACTTCAGAATGGCTTGGCTCAGATGTACTAGCCTGTCAGCAGGATACCCAGACTAAAGCCATGGATTTTCCTGTTGTGGGTAATTCTCTGTTTGGGGAGCAGACAGAGAATTACATGAAGAAAATGGATGAGTATAGGACCACCTATAGGAGTGCACAGGCCAAGGAAAGGCAGGCCACTCCTCAAAGGCAGCTTCCAGGGGCAGGGGCAGGCCTTTTCATAGGCCTTTTTACCAAGCCCAGGCCTCCTCTTCTGCTTATGCCCAGAGGGGGTTCTTTAGAGGGAGAGGCAGACGGGGTACAAGCAGACCTGCTTCCACCCCTCAGCCCAAAACCCCTGCCAAGCAGGCACCCTGATGGGGTTGCCAGGGCTGATTCTCACCTACCTGTAGGGGGCAGGCTGGCTTACTTTGTCCAGGACTGGGAGTCTCTGACATCAGATAAGTGGGTCCTGGAAGTAGTAAGCCAGGGACTGGTTCTCAGCTTCAAAAAGTTTCCAAAGATGAGAACCAGATCCTTTCCACCTGCAAATCCACCAGAGGCACTTGCCCTAAAGGCAGAGGTCTCTTCCCTCCTGGCTCTCAGAGCTGTGGAAAGGGTTCCACCCCACACCAGGGCAAAGGGTTGTACTCAGGTACTTCCTTACCCCAAAAGACAGGAGAATGGCGCCATCCTGGATCTCAGATACTTAAACAAGCACCTTTTAAAACCAAAATTCAAAATGGTGACTCTGTGAATTATTCTACCTCTCTAAGGCCAGGGACTGGCTAGTGTCCCTGGACCTCAAGGATGCCTACTTCCATATTCTCATCAGAAGCTCCCATCGAAGTACCTCAGGTTCAGAGCTGCCCTCAGGCCATTACCAGTTCAGAGCAATGCCCTTGGCCTCACCTCTGCTCCAGGGTATTCACAAAATGCCTGGCAGTAGCAGTAGCTTCCCTAAGAAGGCAAAAAATTGCCATCTTCCCTTACCTGGACGATTGGCTCATAGTAGGCCAGTCCCCAGACCAAGTTAGGTTACATCTACAGATAACTCAGCAAATGCTCACCTCTCTAGGTTTCCTTCTGAATCTTTCAAAGTCAGTTCTAGAGCCTGTACAGCTCCTCACCTTCTTAGGTGCAGAGCTGAACACAGAGACAGCCAGAGCCTTCCTTTCTTTGGATAGGGCAAGGACCCTGGTCTCTCTGGCCTCCTCATTCACCCTGCAGGTCTCTCGACCAGCAAGGCATTTTCTACAGCTCCTGGGGCACATGGCTGCCTCTACAGCAGTAGTGCAGGGAGCAAGATTTCAGATGAGGGACATCCAGTTCCATTTGAGAGCCTTTTGGTCTCAAAGGAAAGACCCTCTAACCAAATTGATCCCAGTGACTCGAACCCTGATCCAGGCCCTACAGTGGTGGCAGGATCAGAGCAATCTGAGACAAGGGTTCCTTTGTCACTCAGACTCACCTTAATCCTTACTACAGATGCATCCTCTTGGGGTGGGGAGCTCACATGGGCGACCTCACTACCCAGGGGTTGTGGTCCCCTCAGGAATCTCTGCTCCACATCAATCTGTTGGAACTCAGAGTAGTTTTCTAGCACTTCAAGCTTTTTCCAAATCTGTTCAGAACAAAGTTGTACAGGTCAGAACAGACAACACCACCACAATGTGGTACATCAACAAGCAAGGGGGCACTCGGTCTATGGCCTTGTGCAGAAGCAATGAAGTTGTGGTCTTTGGCTTACTCCCTGAACACCTCCCTTACGGCAGTTCACCTCCCAGGCAAGGACAATGTCCTGGCAGATGCTCTCAGCAGGATTTCCCAGGGCCATCACGAATGGTCACTGGATCCCCTGGTTTTGGAGGTGATCGTTGTCAGATGGGGCACCCCGCAGACAGATCTTTTTGCAGCCCCAGACAATCACCAACTTCCCCTTTTTTGCTGCAGGCCCCCAGTGTTGGGCTCGGTCCCTCTGGATGCCTTAGTCCTCAATTGAGAAGGGAAGTTTCTCTATGCTTTTCCTCCCTTCCCTCTCCTGTTCAAAGTGCTAGTCAAAATCAGATCTCAGCCCTGCAAGATGATCCTGATTGCTCCAGATTGGGCCAGACAACCCTGGTATCCACTCCTACTGTCCTTAGCAGTCCATCTTCTCCTGTGTCTTCCCAGGAAGCACAACCTGTTAACCTGTGCTCAGGGGAAGGTTTGGTACCCGAACCTCAAATCTCTCAATCTCAAGGCCTGGCTCTTGAAGAGTTAGGGTTTGCTGATCTACACCTCTCCCAAGGTGTAATGGATACCTGAAGGCTTCTAGGAAACCTTCCACCAGGGCTACTTATAATTCCAAATGGAAAAGTTTTTCCATATGGTGCTCTGGAAAGCATATTTCCCCAGAATCTGCTGATTTACCCACAGTCCTGGATTATATGGTCTACTTAAATACCTTGGGGCTGAGACCAGCTACCCTAAAAGTGCATTTGGCAGCTGTGTCTGCTTTTATTTCAGCAGGTAAGCCCTCTTCTCTTTCAGCTCATCCTGTATTCTCCAAATTTTTCAAGGGATTGCTTCATACCAACCCTCCATTCAGGGACCCTGCCCCTGCCTGGGATCTTAATGTTTGCATAGCTCAGCTTATGCAACCCTCCTTTGAGCCTTTGTCTTCAGCAGAACTTAAGTACTTGACTTGGAAGACTGTGTTTCTGGTAGCCATCACTTCTGCCAGACGCATAAGTGAATTACAAGCTTTGTCAGTGGAGCCTGATTTTATCTCCTTTCATAGAGATAAGGTGGTCCTCAGGACTAATAGGAAGTTCTTGCCTAAGGTGGTTTCAGATTTCCACCTTAATCAATCCATATCTCTTCCAGTGTACTTCACTGACCATTCCTCCTCTGGCAAGAGGAGGTTGCACAGCTTAGATGTGAAGAAAGCCCTTAGTTACTACATAGAGCGTACCAAGGGTCACAGGTTTGACTCCCTCCAACTGTTCCTCACTTATGGTGAGGTTGGTAAAGGGAAACCTGCCACTAAAAGATCCATTGCCAGGTGGATTGTCTCTTGTATCCAATTTTGCTATGAAAAACTGGGTAAGGTTCCTCCCTCAGGCCTGAGGGCTCACTCTACCAGCGGTACAGCTGCTTCCCTCGCTGCGGCCAGGGACATCCCCATTCTAGAGATATGTCAAGCAGCTACCTAGAAAACAGTTCACACTTTTACCAAGCATTACTCTCTGGCCATCCAGGCTAGGAGTGATGCTCGGTTTGGCACAGCTGTGCTGCAGAGTCTATTTCCTGAATAGGTTCTGTCCCTCCTCCATGGAGGTACTGCTTTGTAGTCTGCATATGTCATAATATAGCAAGACTTCATGTTGTTTGAAGAAAAAATTACTCACCTTAGTAATGTTGTTTCTTCTAATGGAATCTTGCTATATTATGACCTCCCCCCCTGCCTGCCCCTCTCAGAACCTCTGTTTTGGGATGTGGTGGGCAGTGCAGTGTTGGCACATAGTAGATGCCCACCTTGTTGTTTTCACCTCCTTTCTTGGGGTGACTTGGTGTTGTGTTTTCATTTTGGGTCTCCTGACTTGAGTCTTTGTTTTGGGACCAAAAATTGTGTTCTTATGTTTAGTAGCCAGTTGGCTAATGTAGGTTTACAGCTTCCACACAGGACCTCAGTGAGTTTAGCTCGTAAAGATCTGACAGTTTGAGTTTGAAGAACAACAGACAGCATTTCAACCAAGCTTGAGCTCAGCGTTCCATGCCTGGCATGGAAAGTTAACTCTTTCACCTCCGGCGCAGTTCGAAGGTTGGGACTAACTGCATATGTCATAATATAGCAAGACTCCATTAGAAGAAACAACATTACTAAGGAGAGTAATTTTTTCTTCTGCACCACAGGTGCAAAAACACAGTTCAGGCAGGTTTTGAAAATGACATCTGTACAGTTGTGAAGGAGGCATAGAAAAATGTATATGTTAAAAATGTGAAGTGAAAATATTAAAAATTAGCGATGTTAGGAGCATGGGTAGCAACTGCGCAGCTCACATTCATAACTCAGTCATTTTTATGTTTGCTTGCGCATGTGCAAGAAACATTATGTGACAGCTTAGGAGAGAAGCGGGTTGGGGAGGCGAGGCAGTGTGGCATCCAACAGCAGCATTGCATTTGGGGGCCTGGCCTTGGTGCACAAATAGAGGCACAGTGTGCTGATGACACTGGCTTCCAGAAGGTGCACCAAGTTCTAATGTTTTCACCGCAGCAATCATGGGCCACCTCGTCATTGCAGCCTCAGCGATTGCTGCAATGAGGGAGCGACCCGTCATTGCTGGGGGGAACATTGCTGGTGTGATATTGTTTATGAACATGGCGGTGCATTGCCGCCGTGTTCACTAACAATATCAAAGAGCCGAGGGGTTGCCAAATCCTCCTCGGCAGCACGTGACCCTCCCCACAGATGTGTGTTTTTGCCGACGGGGGCCCCAATCCCCATCAGCATCCATCCCCGGTGTTGACTTGCTGGGTGGGGGAGCTCACTCCCCATCGGCATCAGCCCCCCCAAAGAGTAACGTGAGAGACCGAGGGTTGCCCAATCCCCTTGGCTCTTGCACCCCTCTTTTGTACCAATGGGGTGCCAGTCCCATCGGCTATACCCCCAAAAACAATGTTCAGGTGGCATGCTGGGGCACCCAGCGTGCTAATGCCCTGCAAAGGAAATACGCCCACGATAATTTTTTTACAACCTGTAAAACAAAAACAGTCCTCGCGGTCTCCCTGGCCCTCTTCCCACAACCCGCACCCACCCACTACGCACCCTGCCTCCCCACACACCCCCTCACCCATACTTACCTCTGGAGTCTGGCGCAACGATCTTCGGTGGACCGGGAACATGTCTGCACTCTTTAAAGCCAACTGCGAACTGAGGAAATGCTGGTAAGCTCTATAATGGGATAGATAGGGTTTTTTCAACTTTTTAGCATATCTCAGGCATTTTTTGGAATTTTGGCCCCAAATTTCAGCATGGGTTTTTTTCAACCCCTCTTCATGAATTCAGTCATTGTCATGGCGCTAAACGGTCCCGAAATGTGATTTTGCAGTCACTGTGCAGAATCACCTTTCAGGACCGATTAGCAAAACGACAGTGCCAGTGTTCATGAGGTGGGCTCTCAAAAAGTGTATGTTGCAAATTTGGTGGCAAAAAATCCAAGAAATTACTGTTTTACAAGTGTGTGTTGCGAAGTTGCTATGCACACTCGTAACTTCATGAATTTGCAATATTTTCAGTCCAGATTTTCAACAATGGCATTTTTCTGCACCTCCTTATGAACAGTACAGCTGTCATTTTTCACATCCTGGGAGAAATGTATTTTCGCACTTGCAGCACAGAATAGCACAGTCGCTGTGCGAAATCAGTGTTCGGGATATATGAAGAAAATCATAGTGACACTGTTCATTAGCAGACGTCCTAAAATGCCTATGTTGAAAATTTGGTGACAAAAGTCTATAAAATGACTGTGTTACGAGTGTCCATTGCGCAGTGTCAACGCACGCTCGTAACTTCGCACATTTACAATATTTTCACTCCACATTTTCAACATTGCCATTTTCCCGCACCTCCTTATGAGCAGTCCAGCTGTCATTTTTCACATCCTGCCTGAAATGTGTGTTTGCACTTCTGGCACAGAATAGTGCGGTCGCTGTGGGAAATCAGTGTTCGGGACACAGTACGAAACTTACAGTGACACTGTTCATAAGCAGAGGCCATAAAATGCCTATGCTGAAAATTTGGTGATGAAAGTTCATCAAATGACTGTGATACAAGCATGCGTTGCACAGTTTCCATGCCTGCTCATAACGTCACACATTTGTAATATGTTCACTCCAGATTTTCAACATTGCCATTTTTCCGTCCCTCTTTATGAACAGTACAGCTGTCATTTTTCACATCCTGGCAGAAATGTATTTTTGCACCTGCAGTGCAGAGCAGTGTGGCCGCTGTAGGAAATCAATGTTGAGGCCACATTAACAAAATCACAGTGACACTGTTCATTAGCACAGGCCGTAAAATGCCTATGTTGAAAATTTGGTGATCAAACTCCATAAAATGACAGTGTTACAAGCGTTCATGACACTGTTTCCACTCATGCTCATAACTTCACACATTTGTAATATGTTCACTCCAGCTTTTCAACATTGCCATTTTTCTGCACCTCCTTATGAACAGTATCGCTGTCATTTTTCACATCCTGGCCAAAATGTGTTTTTGCACTTTTGGCGCAGAATAGCGTGCATGCTGTGGGAAATCAGTGTTCAGGACACATCAAGAAAATCATAGTGACATTGTTCATGAGCAGAGGTCCTACAATGCCTATTTTGAAACTTTCGTGATGAACGTCCATAAAATGACTGTGTAATGTGCATGCATTGCGCAGTTTCCACATACTGTATGCTCACACATGTGAGCACTTTTTATATTCCCAGTACAGCTATTCAACATTGCCATCTCTTCACACCTCCCTCTGGATGGTACAGTTGTCATTCTTCACATCCTGCCCCATCTGTGATTTTGTTCATGTGGTGCAGAATGGCACATGGCATGCCTGTCATGGCTGATGACCCAAACACTTACTCCAATGCCTGTCCGTCTCTACAGGATGGAGGTAGGGTTGGTATGAACTTCAGTACTTCACTGCCATTCCTATTCTGCATCTGTCTAACTCCTGCATGCCCAATGCTAAAACCAGCAAGCAAACATTCAGCATTGACAAATGCTTGTTTGGAATTGTTTCACCAAATTTTCAACATGGGCTTTTTTGGATCCCTCCCCATGAACTGTGCCAGTGTCATTTTTTAAAATTTTCCCAAAAGGTGATTGCACAGAGCAAATGCACTATTCTGCACCACAGGTACAAAAACACATTTCAGGCAGGTTGTGGAAAATGACAGCTGTACTGTTGTGAAGGAACTGTGCAAAAATAACAATGTTAAAAATGTGGAGTGAAAATACTGTATTAAAAATCAGCGATGTTAGGAGCATGTGTAGAAACTGCACAATGCATGCTTGTAACGCAGTCATTTTTTGGAATTTTTTCACCAGATTTGCAACATGGGCATTTTGGGACCCCACCTCATGAACAGTGGCACTGTCATTTCGTGAATCAGCCCTGGAAGGTGATTCTACACAGAGACCGCAAAATCACCTTTCGGGACTGAGTAACAAAATGACAGTGACAGTTTTCACAAGGCAGGCCCCAAGAACCCCATGTTGAAAATTTGGGCAAAAATTCCAAATAATGGCTGAGACATTAGCATAAGTTGAAAACACCATTGAATGGCTGTATAGCACTCTTACCTTTAATTCTTCAGTTCGCGGTTGGGCTTTGAAGAGTGCAGATGTGTCCCAGTCCAGAGAAGCTGACAGCACCGACTTACAGAAGTAAGTATGAGGTAACAGGTGGGGTGGGGTGGAGGTGGGTGCACAGTGGGAGGGGGGGAGGGGAGAGAGACCACAGCGATGATGAGGGACCATTTTTAGTTTCACAGGAAAACAAAACCAGCAATGAGGGACCGTTTTCAATTTTACAACAAAAGAACAAAAAAAAATTTCCGCACACTGGGGTGGGCTCCCAGTGTGCTTCAGGAATGCCGACATGGGGATTGGGCACCTTGATGTCGGGTGCATGACGTGGGCAGGGGACACCGGCAGGAATAAAAAACTCAACAAGGGACCGTTTTCTAATTTACAGAAACAACACTGGGGTGGGCTCCCAGTGTGTGACATAAGATGGTCATGACTTCGGGAGGGGGGCACAAAGCAGTGAATGGCATAGTGCCATACACAACATGGCAGCACTGCAGTACTGTGCATGCACACAACTCCGTGCATGTGTGCGACTCGTGCGCATGCGCAGTTTGCACATTGGAATGGCGAAGTAACAGCCGAAATAGTGCAGCTGTTATTCCATACGCCAGTCATGGCGGAGGGCTTTCAGCTCCATTGGGCTTTCCGAAGGATACTTCCAAAAGTCCAATAGAAGAGGCTGTGAGATTGGCCATTTTCAGAGATAATAGGCTTTTGCAAAACGGCTGTAGACTCCACCCACAGCCCTAAAAAGTGACAGCTACAAGTATTTCACAGTTCCGTTATTTAAGATATACATAGTATATAATGATTCTGAACAGACACCAAATGGTAAAGCACATGGACAACAAGCTCTGTATATTAAACTTTACATTGCTTGGCTTGTTAAACAGGCTTCTGGAATGTATAAATTCACAGCTGCTTAACTAAGGGATTTAGACATGTGTACAGCACAATGCTGGCATCGCAGGAAAAAGACTGGCTTTCTCAATCTCAGGCCGGAATATCTCCTAGCACGTCCTGCAGCCACATTTGTAACACAGAGGCATAGTCATTTTCCAATCATACTGAATAGCAGGACTACTAATAGCAACTGCTATCTGTAAATAGCTTTGCTTACCTATATTTGTGGATCCTACAGTTCTGTTTACTCCTTGCTACACTACATGCCGTCCCTTACAAAGATTTATTTGGAATACCATTCTAATACCTGTTCTTTACTATTATACTTCCACTGTGATTTCCATTGTATTACCATTGTGGGTTTCATAAATGGTATCACAGTGCATTTGTTCCAATTCCATTGTGATACCATTGTAACCATTATGATACCATGCAGACAGCTGTAGTTCACTGGTGACACCACTTCTGCTGGTACCACAGTGGTAACAATATGCACCATTGTGATACCACCGTTTGTTGGTATCACAGAGGTTTTGTTCCAATTCCAGTGGGATACAAGTGTGTTTACTGTGATACCATCAACACCCAATGGTAGCACAGTGGCAAACTCTTGTGCAACGGTAGCATAGTGGTGAATACCAGTGTGATACCACCGCACTTGGTATCACAGTGGATTTGTTTTAATTCCATTGTGCTATTATTGAGACCACTGCAGTACTATGTGTCAGTGTTAGCACAATGAGTCACCTGCAGTGGAAATACAATGGTCTAATTCCATGCCTTATGCTGGTGGTAGCACAATGGGTATGCAGCATAGTATCACAGTAGCCTGCGTGGGTCACTGGTAGCACATGGACCACATTGTAGGGGAAAACCTGCCAGCAGAGTGATCCAAAAAAATAATTACGTCACATCCAACAAGCTCAAAATCCTAATGTTTTTATCTGTGTACTTTGTACTCTTTGCATTCTTTCACTGTAATGTCTGCATTAACATAGTTTTTCTGCAGTAAAACACCTTCCTTTTGTGACAGTGGAAACTTCACAGCAAAGTGGAGCTATTTCAAATGCTACATCACCAACCACTTAACAAGTGAAAGCCCAGTTTCATAATATTTGGGGTAGCACTGTTACAGGTTAGCATCCTAGCACAGATAGGAGATCTCTCATCTGGTTCCTGTGGAGCCTGGGATACAGGTGTCTCAAGAGAACATGGTACCTGTAAAACAAGAAGTGCAATGGGGTCACAAAGGATCTACAGCTCTTTATGAACTATTACAAACAAGGTAGGGTAAACAAAAAACAATACTCAGCTGATACGTATGGTCAGTGTCCTCCTACACCTGATCAACGTCCTGTCAGACCTGTAGATATAAAAGGGAAAATGGGTCAGTATAAAGAATAAAAATATTGATCAGCTACTGTAGGTCAGTTGGGAAGCACCTGTAGAGGTTGAAAAATAAAGTGGGTTATATGTGTGTGGGTGGATGGGGGGGAACTGCTCTGGTACCACACCAACGATTTTGGTGTTAGAATAGATTGGTCACTCAGGGGCCATTATGGTGGGGAGGATTCAGTGTCCCTAGGACTGACTTCTGTTGGGGGTGGATGTCATGTTGCTGCACCCATCAACCAACACAGGGCAGGATGAAGACACCAAGGGCCCAATATTCAAAAATGCCCAGAGTAGAGCGCAATAATTAGTGCTGTGCTTTGTGATATCACATGTGTGCAAAACTGCCATATTCAGATGGATAGCACGTGGCACTATCCCTCTGAATATTGGGACATTGTGTAGAGGCATTAAGCTACTTAGCGCCATGTGATAGCGCACACAAAATTAGGCCCCGCAATGGCTTGTGTGTGGCCAAAATATGCAGTATATTCAAAAGTCCCCCTGCAAATTAGCCCATTGGGCATACAAGGTGCCAAGGGTCATTTGCATGCCCATTATGGGTTCATTTGCTTGAGAGTGAGACTGCTTTGCCCAGCACCTTCCCTAACTGCCCCAACCCAGTGAGTTGTCCCTGGTGCTAGTGGCATCCCTCCACCCTCCAAACCCAGTCTTGTGAAAGACAGATATATCCCTGGCACCCAGTGGTGCCCCCACATATCCAGTCCTGTAATGAAAGACGTATCTTTGGCATCTACTGGTCTCTCCCCCCACCCGATTACAGTCCCATTCAAGAATGATAAATCCTGGCGTACAGTGGTCCCTCCCCACACCCAATCCCAGTTCATGTAGAAAAACAATTTCCCCGGTGTCCAGTGGTCTCTCCCATACCCAGTCCCCATCCTGGGAACACCATCCCACCCAGTTTCCAAATTCCACCCTTCTGGCAATCACACTGTCCTTGCATGGCAGGAGCAAAAAAGCACAAAGAATGAACCACTACTGCACTGAGGACCATAACAAAAATAAGCAGTCGGGTTGTAGCAATCAAAGTAATTCAAAGTAATTGACTCTTTGGTCAGATCTTTCTTTCATATTTGGAATAAATTCAATGCTACTGCACTGAGGACCATAGCAAAAGTAAGCAGTCGGATTGTAGCAATCAAAGTAATTGACTGTTTGGTCAGGTCTTTCTTTCATATTTGGAATACATTCACTTTTATTATGACAGCCTGACTGCTTACTTTTGTTATGGTCCTGAGTGCAGTAGCAGTTCTTTCTTTGTACTCTTGTGTGTTGGGCAGACTGCCCTTCTAGCTACTGCACTGACCTAATAATGCTGATAGCAGCACTTACCTCTGGGACTGCATCAGGAGGAAGAAGTCCTTCCTTCCAACAAAGCCCTGTCCCGAACTGAGAGCAGCACTCCCAACCCATACCCAGTTGGTTGCTAGTGGCCTCCCTACAACTCGGCACTGACACAGCCCCAGTCCCCCTACCTGTCTGTTGGTGCCCACAGTTCAATGACAATGAGCGGCGTAGCCCACCTTGCACAACCATGGATGCCTTCCATCTATCTGTACCAGGGAGTGCGGCCTATGAATAGGATAACGCACTGCGCCATATACACTAAATAAGCTGCACTCCTTCCTACAGATAGATGCTGGGTGGCTGTGGTTGTATAAGGTGGACTGTGCCACTCGTCATCATCAAATTGCAGCAGTGTCAGATTGGTAGGGGGACTGTAGGTACTTTGGGTAAGAGGGGGGCCACTAACTACTAACTGGGTATGGGCTGGGGGGGCACTGCTCATGGTTCAGAATGGGACTCTGTTGAGGGAGTCAGGACTTCTTTACTACTGCCATGCCAAGGGCAGTGCCACTGTCAAGGGGCATTGGCAAACTGAGACTCGTTTCCAGGATGGGGATCAGCTGTGGGGCAGGATCACTGGACACCAGGATGACTGTGCTCCTACACTGACTGAGATCAGGTTGGGGGAGCGACCACCGAACACCAGAGATATATCTTTCTGTAAGTGGGCTTGGATTGGGTGGGAGGAGTGACCACTGAATGCCAGGGATCTATCCTCCATTAATGGGACTAGGTTTGGAGGGACATGGAAACCACTGGACAACAGGGATACATCTTCCTGTAAAGGGACTAGAATCAGGTGGGAGAAAGGAATCACTGGATGGCAGGGATACACATTTCATTAATGGGACTGAGTTCAGAGGGAAGGGGCACCACTTGTCACCAAGGAGTACTGTCTTGGTATGGGAGGGTACCGACACACTACCTCCAGCAACTGCTAGGGTTGTGCTGGATTAAGGTGAGGGTTAGGTCGGTGGCATTTTCTCTGCACAAGGGGACCATGCAAAGCAACTTAGCACAGAGCAAATACTGTGAGTATTGAACTGTGCCGATATTCAGGTCCCCAACCCGGTTTACCTGGCGCAATCCCGGTTTGCCCACGCTAACCAGTCTTTTAAATATAGGACATTGGTACAAAATTCTAGCGTGTTCAGGTAAACTAGGATCTGTACCTGGGCAAATATCTGAATATCAGGCCCTAGCTATTATACTCCTCTTCTCCATCAATAGGACTCCAGACCAAACTGGTAGAGTCTTGTGGGGGGTCCTAGGCTAATGATAGTCTATGGAATGCGGATGGGGATGATGACCCTTCCCCTCCTGCCTCCCCCCATAGAAGCAATCAGTGGCTGTTCTGAAGGTCCAAATTTAGTCCCTGGGATGGTGAATGATGTTGCTAGGTAGCTGGTAGCAATATGGTACTTCTTGGTGATGCAGGGCCTGCAGAAATTGGGGCACCATTCTGTCCTATCAGTTGCTATTTCCCCTAATTTTCATGCCCATCCATTTCTTCTAACACAGAGTGTAGTCTAGTCAGACCTTGACATACATGTCATCCCAAGCGTCTCTGACCTCTACACCACTAAATGGTAGCATTAAACCCACTAACAAGTTTATAAATTGTTTAACTGACCTGAATGGACAAAGTTGGCCCTCCGGCCACTGACATTTTTTCACAAAGAGACACACTGACTAAAGAGGATCGTTTCAGTGAGCATTTAATGACATATTTCCAAGATGCAGGTAATGTAACCCCAGCCAGGTACAGATATATATCACTGGACAGTTTGTTGTATCAAAGCCTGTTAAACAGATACACTTCGATAACAAAATAAAAAAATAAAAATGATAAAAAAAAACTGGGAAGACACTTCAGGTGCTTTACCAATAGAAAACATTTTCTTGAGAATAAATAGAACTTTGTGTGCCCCCAGTATAGTTAACTAGCCTACAGCTCAGACACTAGCCACACCTCCTTCCTCTAACCAAGACACTAGCCCCCCCTCCCTCCACAGACCCCTCTGATACTAGCCCATTCCCTCCACAGCACCTGACACTAGCATGTTTCTCTTACAGCCCCCATGACAGTAGCCCGCTTGAATGTACAACCTGCACAGTCCCCAAAACTTCTGCAGTTCCCCCATCACCCTAGACATAACCCCCTCCCTCCACTTCCTGACACAACCCAGTCACACCAATCCTCGCCCCTTTCACCACATTCCATCTGAACACCCTTCACTCTCTAGGCACCCAACTTTCTAATCTCTGTGGATATCACCTCCCTCCTGTCACTTGACTCCCAGAAGCCACACCCCTTCCTCCTTAGCCATTTGAGAATCACCCATGCTCTTGTTGCACACTTTCTCTGCAAGGTTCTTCTGGACACCACCTACTCAGACACCAGAGGCATGCATACACCCTTCCTTCTACACTCTCCCGCCATGTGCCATAACACTAGCCCCCTCCCTCCCTCTAAAACCCCTGACTGCAGTTTACCCCCCTACCAAAGTCCTAAACACTAACACCTCCCTTGCCTAGACACTAGCCCTGCAGCCCCCAACACTAACCCTACCTCCTTTGCTGGGGTCAAACTGGCACCATCCCACTAGCAAATGCTGGTAGATTTTGTATACAGCTATTAAGATGTTCCTTTAGGTAGCTCTGCAGGCATGTGCTGGAGAGGGTAACACTTCGGTAAGTACATCAACTGGGACAGTGGAAAATTCTGTGGGGAATTTCCCCAGTCACAAGCCCTGCTGGCTAGGGGTTGCAAAACTCAGTTTTGACCCCTGAATTTAATATGATTTACCTGCCCTGTTCAAGTCACAGTGCACAGAGTTGTGTTCTTTTGGGTTTGGGATAATCTGGTAGAACCTAAAAGGAAAGCACAGAGAAGGTTGCAAAGATGCAAAGGTTCTGAGGTCCTAGAGGAGAGATTATAGTAATCAGAATTAAACAAGATACTTATCTGAAAGGTAGACAGTCAACATCTGGCCAGACCTATGGCAATAAAGGTAAAACTAGGTAAGTATGAGGTGCTTACAGTAGCATGAGTAGAGACAGGGAGTGGAGAGATACAAAGGGTACTATACAGCATAGGAGTAAGTTGAAAAGATAGTTAAAGAGCATCTATCTACTATAATAAAAAAATTAAAAACACTAGATTTATACCAATTGTGTTTTAACTGTTTTCTAGTTATTTTTCCCCCATGCCGTTGGTCTACTAAATACTGTAGGTAATGTAGCACTTTTCTTCACTAAATATTTCAAAATGTATTTTACTCTCCCCTGCTAACCACACCATTACTATTTGGGATATCACAGTCCGTCATGGTGAGCACTAAAAACTCAAGGCACTGTGAAGTTAACAGGGGAGAGGCAAATGTTTTCTATACAGACGTTTCAGATGGGCTGTCAATATGTACTGTAAATTTTGGAAAAGAACATTGACAATTAAAAAAAAGTATTTTCTAGTAAGCTGTATACAGCTGGATCTTATTTATGATAAATCATGTGTTGAAATGCAGAGTTGCTAATTAACATTAAGGTAAAATCAACAGCGATATGGTGATAGAGGATAAAATCAAACAAAACAAACAGAAAAAGCAGCAATTTTCTGCAGTAATCTTTGACCCCCCCCCATAACCCCTAGTCATGTTCTCTGACCCAGGCATCTGATCAAACTATCTCATCCCAAAAGCTGAATATCCTTACTGGCACACACTCCATTCAAGGCAAAGAGACTGACTGAAAGCTGCCTTGCAGGAGGACTGGCCTGTGTGTCTCAGTGCAGAGCAGACCAGACCTCAACCAGATGATCCATCACCCCCACCATTTTCAACACTGCCAAAACAAACTCCTCTCCCTCCTAGTCCCAGCTACCCCAACTGCACATGCAACACTCACTGCAACCTCCCCTTCACCTATCTCCCTGCAACCTTCGAATCCCCCATGCATCTGATGACCTCTTTAGGCCACTATTGGGGTTGCTATGGGAGTTGGAAGGCAAATCCCCCCCCAGGTCCCAACAACTGGAGACTCAGGCTTACTCTCAAATTCAGGTTGGCCTCGTGGTGCAGTGCCTCTGGGCTATTGAGGCAGCCTGTAACTAACCCATTTAAGCACTTTTAATTTACCTTTAAAAGAATTAAAGTAATGAGGCAAGGCAAGGCAAATTTTATTTCTATGGCGTCCAATCCCGGAGACTCTAGGAGCCATACAATTAAGACATAACAAACACATTAAGTAAATAAACACAGTAAAATACATATAACAATAAATAATTTCCATCAAGAATATAAAAACGGACCCCCCAAACAGTACCGTAGGAAGGGTGGGGAAGATGGGGCAGCCGCCCCGGGCGCAAGCCTCCTAGGGGCGCAGTTTTACCTGAAGCTCACCTATTATTAACTTCCAAAAGTGAGCACTGCAACTTTAATTTTTTTTTTAACTTTCTTTAGCTAATTACTATTTGCTGCCAGTAGGTCGCATCCATGGACCAGCAAATCGGGGAATCACATGATATGTTGCTGCATCAAGAACAATCACGTGGTATACCGAGCAGTTCGTCTGTGGGTGCAGGCTGGCACCTAGTGAAGTATATAAGGTAAGCAGACTCCAGAGTGTTGTTAGAGTGGCAGAGCAGTTGAGCAGAGGCAGTTAGAGGAGAGCTGGAGTAAAGGAGAGAGCGACTAGTATTGTAGAGAGAGAGAGAGAGAGAAAGAGAGCGTGGACTGTTTAAATTGGTTTTGTGTAGCAGCATTTTTCGACAAGAGAACAAAACTTTCTTCCACGTCCGTGATCTGTCTAATTAAATAAATGATGATGATCTGTGTGTTTGGGGGGGGTTGAAAAAAAAAAAAGTAAAAACAACTTATTGATCGTCCCTCATTCAAAGAAGGCAAAGGGTTAGCCTAGGATATATAGGATTAGATAATTGGGCTCAGAGCTGGCTGCTGTGTATATAACTTGTCCATTTTGCTTTGCTTTTGGAGTGGACCCTTGTGCTGACTGACTGGCTGGCGCGACCTTGTTCTCCCTCACCCCCTGATTCATTCATCCTCCCTCTGAGGCAGGCTGATTGATCATATGTGAATGATGAGATCCCTTCTGGTCTGGCCCTGGGTCCCAGTCCCCTGCCCCTCTTGCCAACTCCCGAGGCAACTTTTTATTTTTACAAGACAGTAGAAAACAATGTCTTGTTCTCCACATCCATGGTCCTTGACTTCACCTTGCAAAAGCTGATTCAATGATTCTTGATTCCCCGGTCCCGGGTCCCTGCCAGCCGCCCCACCCACCTGTCTTGCCGACTTCTGCCAACTCCCCAACTAAGCCTGGAGGCTGCTTGGCTTAGCTGCACCTGCCAGCTGCCCACCCCATCTGCTGCTTTCCTAATCCCGTCCGGGTGTCCCAGCAGTAGTTACTTAGTTCGTGCTGCTGGTTGCCTTTGTAACCAAGTCTGCTGGTTGGGGCCTAGGCTGGCTGCATTTTTTAAAATAAAAGCCCAGTGCCTCAAGCCTCCCGAATCAGTCCTGAGTCCGACCCAGCTCCTACTACGAAATCAGCAGGCAGCAGTATTTACAAAACAAAATTATTCTGTGTGTGTATTGGGGGATAGCAGTAAAAAAGAAAAGAAAACAGTTGAAACTCAAGTCTCCTTTCTTTGTGTGTGTCAGTCTGGGGGGGGTATTAGCGGTATTAAAAATAAAATAATTAATCTGCAGAGAGTGTGAAGGGGACTACGCTTAAAAAAGATAAAGGGACACAAGTGAGACACGGGGTCCTCTTACTGAAGGAGCTTTGCTATACATGCTTGGGCATCCTGTGGGAATGCAGGAAGGGACCGAAACTGTGATTTCTGTGTGCTGGTGCCAGCAAGCAAAATAATCTGAAGGACAAGGTGGGATTAAAGGAGGGTAAGGAGATATCCAGAATAGTGGTAGAGTGGGTGAAGATTATGGGTTTTTGAGTGACTGCCAGAGAAATGCTATCTGGGATACCCCCTGATAAAAAGGTCTCTGCCCATGAAACAACTTCAGCAGTGCTAGTGAAGCACTAGGGATGGGGACCCTATGTCAACAGGTAAAGCAGGGGCATAAGGGAGTCATTTGAGAAGGATGTGGAGAGCTATGGGGGGACAAGGTAGGAAGGAGGCATCACAGACCACAGCACCCATGGTGCAATCATCTTCAGAAAAGTCCTCAGGAGGCAGCAATGTTGCCTGGTGTGCAGCAGGTTTGCAGCACTCACTGTGGAGCTGGGTGCAGTAAAGGAAGAACTTAACTTTCTTACAGTGATTTCTAGTGGACACTGGTGCAAGCAGCCACACTCCTTTCCACTGCACACCATGCCACACCTATTGTAGGTAGTGGGGATGGGGGAAGAAGGGTCTATACAGGCCGAGACCCTGAGGTGGCAACAGCAAACAGATTCACCCCTCATGTTCAATTTGGTTCATCTAATCCCCAAGTGAAAAGGCCTGCACTACAGGCATGCAAGAGACCAGGTCTGTGCTTAAGAGTACACCTACATATGATCGAGTCAAGAGGCAAGACAGTGCTAGGAAAGAGCTTGTGATAGGTGATTCCATCATAAAGAGGACAGAGGGGGTAGTGGGTGCAGAAAAGCACGGGACAGGAAGGTTAGATGCCTTCTGGGGCTTTGGATGGATGGGATGTAAGCAGGGTAGAAAGAATTGCCAATAGAGTGGAAAGCAGTCCTACTAGGCACTGATAACCTGGTTTGCAGACTCCTAGAGGAGGTTAAGAATAGCTTTAGAAATTTTGTGGGGGACATCCAAGCTGGCAGCTGCCTCACTGACTTGTGAGTTTTTTTCTGCCAGTTTGAGCAGAAGGGAGAACTAGAAGAGGGTTCATCCAATTTCTCACTTCAGCTCATGGCTGATGGAGTGGTACAGGCAGGAGGGATGGGGTGCCTGGGATATTGGAGTCTCTCTTGGATGGATTGAAAGCTATTCAAGCTGGATGGCCCTCAACCCTCTGAGGAGGGCATCAGGATACCAGGGAGCAGGTTTAAAGAATTATTTAAAAAATTAGGCAGTTTTAAACCAGTAGAGGGAGATGCTGTGCAGATGCGGACAACAAATGCACCTACTAAACTGAAAGAAGCCTAAATGGCCTCTCACCACTGCTAAAAAACACGGAAGAAACAATATGGCAGAACAAATGTGGAGAAAGAGGGAGTCTGGAACAAGCTGGAGGAGAGGGGTTGCAATACTGGATCTGGGTATCTAGGAAGGAGGAGATAGGCAGGGCCAAGGCTTGAGAAGAGAATTCGATTTTAGTTTTTCCTTTGTTTACACACTTCTTATATATTATCTCTGTCTGCTCATGCTCAAAGATTGTATTTTTTAAATTTTACTTTTCTGTATTAAAAGTATGTTTTTCTTCAGAAAAGCCCCCAAACCCACCAACGAGCATGTAAACCCCACAGAGCTTCTGGGGGCCTTGCAGCCCCTGACCCCCCGGCTCTTTTCTGAAGGGGGGCACAAAATTAGTCTCTTGCCCAGGGCACCAAAATGCCTTCCTACGGCTCTGCCCCCAAATAGATGCCTGGACTAAAACAGGTACTAAGAACTTCACAAGCCACTTATCTTAAAACTGTTTGTCCAGGAAAGCCTGGCTGAACAAGAAGGTCTTGAGGCAGGTCTTAAAAACCTCGACTGAAGGGGCCTCCCCGAACAGTTGGTGGAAGCGAATTCCACAGGACAGGGCCAGAGATACTAAAGGCTTTGTCGCCGGCAGTTTTTAACCCTGTCCTGGGAATCGCGAGGCGGCCCCTTGAGGAAGATTGGAATGAGTGGACCAAGGCAGCAAGCATAACAAGGTCCAATAGGTAGCCAGGGCCCAGTCTATGTAATGCCTTAAAGGTGAGCAAGCCCACCTTAAAGAGGATCCTCCACCTGACCGGCAATGAGCAGTAACAGACTAATCTACATACCTGTAAATTTAGTTCTACTGTTGTCATTCCTTTCACATTCACACTGTGGCAAAGGAAGGTTTAGCCTTTGGGTCTGCCACTCACTGGTGCAGCAGTTGAAATGGGAAAGGAAAGGAGCATGAAATGATAAAAAAAAAATCTTTTTAAGGGTAGATATGAAAGGAGCCAGATCCTGCATGGAAGGCGTATGCCATCAGGTGGACACAGGACTTAGAGCAAAGGAATGTAGGTGAGGCAGTATGGGAGACTGCGATCTGGCTGGCTGGGACTTCAATACAGTGGCAATTGTGGGTGAACAGGAAAGTGGAGCCCCAACTGAGGTCTGTCCCCTTAAGTTCAGGCTGGGGATGGTTTATATTTATTTAAAGGGGGTGCGGGGCGAAGCCCCCCTGCAGTCGGACCAACATGCAGTTCGACCAGAAAGGTGCACAATGCAATTGCCGAGCATGCATCTTTCTGTTATCTGTTTTCCTGTGCACTGATCGCCTTTGTCCAATTTGGTTTCACCCTATTGTGGGTATCCCTATGTGAGGGACAACAACTCAGCACTATGGCATGCAGCGTTTTACTCCCCCAACCCTGCTCTAAGCAGAGACCATGTGATAGACTGAGGTCATAATGGTCACTGCTTCTCAGCTGCCAGTAGTTCAGTGCTAGTTCATGGTACCCCACCTACCTCCAAACACATGGCCCAGGGTTGATCAAATGCTTAGGTCTCAACACCTCTGACACTGTGCTGCTAAATAGAAGTGATGGAGAGGCCCTATTACAATGTTTTATTGTCCTGAGCAATCACCACCACCACTCAGAAGAATACAGACACTTGATCAGCTAGTCACTACATTAGTGCATGAATGCATCATGAAATATCAGTATCTCTGATGGTGACTATAGTTGCTAGGAGAGGGGAAGGCTGAAAATGCAGATACATCAAACATCCCCAGCAGCACAGCACTGCAATTCTAGTGGGGGGGGGGGTAGGAGGACATAGGCTGTTGGTTAACTAGGATCTGCAGCTTATCTATTAGGTAGGGAAATGGGCAGACTAGGTGGGCCAAATGGTCCTTATCTGCCATCAAATTCTGTTTCTACAAGGCAACTGGGAGGGTTGGCTAGCTCCTGTAGATACTCAGAATGCCATGTTTGGGTCTGAAAAACAAAAGTAAATGCCTGAAAAGTCCCCCAGATAGCCTAAGATAAGTTCTTAATGTAACTCCTAGGTGGCGCTATCCCAAGGGCTACTACCCCTGCCTGCTTGGCCAGTAGCAGGCTAAGGGGCCTAAGTTCTGAAACGGGTGCCTCCACCCGGAGGTTAGGGTTGGCAGTGGTCATGCTAACCAGGCACAGCCTTCCGGGACACTGTAACCCCCCTGTTTCCCCTCTAGTGGCCTGAACACTGTACAATAATCACTTTCACAATACCTCTGGTATACCACACAAGTACCCACACTGTTTGCACTTACCACCAGGGCTGGTTCCTCTAGCTCGACCCTGGGGACCCCCTGTAAAACAAGGTTATGCACAGCAAATAGCAACAGTACAGGACTTTGAGCAAAAACAGGAATCGCAGTCCGATTACATGCAGGAAAAGTTGGATCTGATTTATTCAGGGGACTTGAACAAGGGAGGGGAAAAATCAGGTTAATTAGCTTAAAGGTTATATCAATCAAGCAGTTATGCATGCGCTTTGAGTCCCCCACACAGTCGCACCTCTGGGTACCCAGGTGGAGAAGAGATGGGCTAGCCAGGACTGATACCCGCGGTTGGCCAGTGTCACAGCTGGTTGGGGCCCTGTGATGGAAAACACAACATGCACAGTACACAATATTTGTAATCTGGAGCCAGAGGGCTCAGTTCGTAAAGGAAATGAAACAACAAGACAATCAGATGGCACACTCGGATTAAGCTGTTGTTGCAGGGAGCTACCCTGGTATTTACTCACGCCACCCAAGACTGGACACAGGCTGGACAAAATCGAGACTGCAGGTAGTTGATCTGGAATGCCAGGAGAAGCAGGGCCCACATGAGTCGCAGAGACGTCGTTCCTGTTCAAGCGTGGAGCAGTGGGCTGATCCCCAGGCAGGTCTCTCGCTGATGGCTTCTCTGTGCATTGGGTAGTCTGGCTGGGCCAGTCTGGCAAGGCCCAGACCGCATGCAGACAAATTCGGATATAGTCTGTTTTGTGCTGGATACAGCTTTCAGCAAGCAGAACACAGTTCACACAGTGGGGAACTAACTCACAACCCACTAGCAGCTCATAGCACTTTTACATGTAAGGGAATTCTACTGTATCAGGCAAAGCGCTCCCCACAATCGAAAAGTCTCTGCACACACCGGAGCTTAGGAGTAGCTGGAAATCCTGACAGGCTGATCTCATTCAGCAAAAATCTTCGGTCTTCTTCAGGTTGAGCCTGGTCCACTTCAGTAGCTTACTTTAGTCACACAAACTTGGATTTAGTCCAAAATAATTCTCTTCTCTCCCTCTCAGGAGCAACAGACAGACATGTGGGCCAAAAATTCAGCTTTTTCATAGTTCTCCCATGCGAATCCACTCAGGATTGTTGGCCAAAACCACTTCAGCTCCTCTCATTTCACTTCCTAGCTCAGAACTAACTGAAAACTGCAAGCAGCCCGGGACCTCCCCAAGATCCAAAAGATTTGGTTGGCTGATTTGGCTGTCAGTCAAAGCAACAGCTCCCTCTTCAGTTGCAAAAAAGGTGCAAAAAGTTTAAACTACAGTTCCTACAGATTTTGAATTAAGACAGCTCCTGTAGTCCGGCTACATTTTAGGTCTCACCAGTACTGATTGGTCCAATTTGCAGTCCAGGACCAAGATAGTGGAGACAAACAAAACAGTCCTTGCTACAAAGAAAGCAGGTTAGACAAACTACATTATCATAATCACGCTAAATGATTTTCACTAAATAGTTACATCTTTCAACAGAGTTCCCTCTCAGATTACTTAAGCTGCAATCAGGCAGCTCGTATAGAGACAGTACACAGAGACTATACAGGCTCTGGCAATCACACCCAAAGTGCCAAAACGCAGGATACCAGCCTGGCAGTGAGCATTTAGGCAAGCTCAAGAAAGACTTTTCAGGAACCCCCATTTGTGGGGGGGTTACAGTAAGTCATTCATCGTCTTCCCAATGCAATAATTTCTCACCTTTCACCACAATCTTGTTTTTTTTTGTTGTTAAATAGGTTTGGTTCCCTTGCATTGCATGCCAGAAGTCAATGATACCTCCACACCCACCTATGCCCCCATAGTTTTGTGACCGATATGTCAATGGTGGGTCCCCATCCCCTCCTGACTTCTGATCTATAATTTTAGGGAGGCAGCAATAGTATATAAATCTTGGCCACCTTAAGTCTTCACCCTCCCACAGTGCACCTGCTCAATTAAAATTCAAAGACCCTCCGCACAGTGGTGTGTACCTGTGGTCTAACCTGCCTTGAATTAATTAAAATATTTGGATTTTTACAATTCGGTATTTTCTGTAGGTTACTACATTGTGCTGTTCTTCACATCTATTCTTCCTTTCTGCTGTGTACAGCTATCTCTCCCGTGGTCTCCTGCTCCACTAAGACATAGTAGTAGTAACATGGAGCACCTGACAGGGGAAGGCCGAGCAGTCTGCACATTGATGACACTGTGAGGAAGACTACACCCTCCCCTTCCAGATACTGCACATGCTTCTGCCACACTATAGCTTCTAGTACCTTACAGAAGTTAGCAAGCTGTGAGATACATCAATGAAGTGAGCCAGAAGGTGATTTCCCAAAATCTAAACCAGGGGAGCAACACTGAAATATAAATGGGGTACTGAAGAGTCAAGGTCACTTGGAGACATTTTTTTTAAAAAACAGCTTTTTCCCCCTCTGGTGTTGCACACCCAGTATCTAGGTGCTAGGCTACCTTTATGGACTCAAAAGGAGAGCAGTCTCAGCTTCACCACACAATCTGCCCAGTGTAAAATAATAAGACTTAGGCATCACTCTTCTGTGTTCAAAAGCAAAACAATTTACAACCACCCACAGCTATAGAAACATAGAATTTGACGGCAGATAAGGACCGCTTGGCCCACCCAGTCTGCCCATTTCCGTACCTAATGGATAAGCTGCAGATCCTAGTTAACCAGCAGCCTACTTCTTCCTACCCCCACCCCCTAGAATTGCCTTATGACTGTCCCATGCATGCTTGAATTCCACCACTGTTTTTGACTCCACAACCTCCTCCGGAAGGCCTTTCCATGCATCCACAACCCTCTCTGTGAAAAAATACTTCCTTAAATTACCTCTGAAACGCCCCCCTATCTTCAAATTGCACCCCTTGTTCTTGCATACCTCTTTTTTTGAAAGATGCTACCCTCTTGGACTTTGTTGATTCCCTTGAGGTACTTGAAAGTTTCTATCATGTCCCCCCTCTCCCTCCTTTCCTCGAGGCTATACATAGTAAGCTCCTTAAGTCTCTCTTCATATGTCTTCCGGTGCAGACCCTGCACCATTTTAGTTGCCCTCCTCTGGACAGCTTCCATCCTGTCTATGTCTTTTGGAGATTGGGTCTCCAGAACTGTCATGAGTACTCAGATAGGGTCTGACCAGCTGTCTGTACAGAGGATAATACTTCCTGTTTTCTACTGGTGATGCCTCTCCTATGCATCCCAGTATCCCCCAACCCTCCTTGCTGCCCTCTCACATTGCTTGCCCACCTTTAGGTCATCTGATATGACTACCCCAGGTCCCTTTCCATTTGTTGTTGTTAGTATCTCACCCCCATTGTGTACTCTTCCCTAGGTTTTTGTTTCCCAGGTGCGTTACCTTGCACTTCTTAGCATTGAATCTAAGCTGCCATACATTTGACCATTCCTCTAACCTTGCCAAGTCCTTTCTCATCCTTTCCACCCACCTTGTGCATCAACTCTGTTGCAGATCTTTGTGTCATCTGCAAAGAGACATCCTTCCTTCCAGTCCCTCTGCAATGTCGCTATAAAGACATTGAAGAGGACCGTCCTAATACTGAACCCTGCGGTACCCCACTAGTAACCCCCCTTTCTTCAGAGTGGACTCCATGTACTATTACTCTCTGTGTCCTATTCTCCAGCCAATTCTTTACCCAGGCTGTCATCTTGGGACCTAGTAAGACACTTCGACCAGGTTTACAGGTCAACTGCATCATCAGGAGGGTGATGAGGCAGTAGTCCTGCAAAACCAGTAGAGGTGAGGTGTCTTACCTGAGCTATGTGCAGTTGTGAATTGTTCTGCACCATATAAAGTAGATTTTGCACACAGAGTTGTGGTACTTTTCTGCACTTTAGATCACCGGGGCACATCTAGAATTTTTTTCAATGGGGCAACAGCCTGCTAGGATACTTTCATGCACTCAAAGGGACAGCACTCCCGGCTTCACCACACAAACTGTTCAGTGTAAAAAATTAAGTCTTAGGCATCACAATTCTATGTGCAAAATCAACTTTATTAGAAGCATAACAATTTACAACCACCCGCAGCTATGGTAAGAAACCTCAACCAGTTTTACAGGATGACTGCATCATCAGGAGGGTGATGAGTCAGTAGACCTGTGAAACCAGTAGAGGTGAGGTGTCTTATCTGAGTTATGGGCAGCTGTGAATTGTTCTGCACCATATAAAGCAGATTTTGCACACAGAGTTCTGGTACTTTTCTGCACTGCTGATCACCAGGGGCACATCTAGAATTTTTTCAAGGGGGCAACTCTTCCCTAGGTGAGGTATCTTACCTGAGTTGTGAGCAGTTGTGTATTGTTCTGCACCATATAAAGCAAATTTTGCACACAGAATTGTGACACTTTTCTGCACTGCTGATCACCAGGGGTGCATCTAGAATTTTTTTAAGGGGACAACTCTTCCCCAAAATGTAAAATATTACCATTTACAGCTAAGATTAGGTGTAAACAGATTTTTTCTGCACTAATGAGGTTGTGGGTGCTACTTGCATACATAGCTGGATCTGCTGGTACTGACCAACCATATATATTTGCTTTCCCTTACCCGCACCTCATTTTGCAGCCTGTTCCCTCAACGTCTGTCCCATACAGATCACTGCTGGAACCCGCAGTCTTTTTTCCTTCTAATCCCACCAACCTATTCTCTCCCTTCTGCATCCCTGGAAAAGTATATCATCCCTGAATCACCATCACCACCCCAGCACTGTCCTGCTACTATTTAAACAATTATTACTGCAAACTGTATGGAAGGGTATTTGTTTTATGCACTTCTGTACTGTGAAAAGATTTGAAAAAGCAGGGGATTACATTATTAAACATTTAAAAGACAAACTTGTTTTGAAACATGAAAGGAAACTATGTCAATATGTAGAAACAATAATCTATGTGAATATACCTGAAGCTGTGTGAAAACTGCAAGCAGTTTATTCCTCAGTCTGCAGCATTTCACTGTAATGTAACACTGCATGACCGGAAATTCATGAACATCTGCCTTTGACTTAGAGTTCCCCAGGGTCCTAGTGCCAGTCTAACCATCAAATGACAGCAGATAAACTGAGAAACTGGTGATCATATCCTGTGTTTTTAAAAAGTCTACAGAACTATTTCTTCAGCACCCTTGCAGGAAGGGGAGGGAAAGGGGGGTTGTGAGGTCTGGTGGAGGGGAAGGCAGTGGAAAACTAATGCTATGGAAATTACTGCATCACTGTGTAATTACACACAATAGCTGTCATACAAGTCCCTATTCTAATTTACTTCACAGCAAAAAGGAACAGTAGCTTAAAGTTTACTCAGCCATTCCTTAGTTATACCTGGCTGTGTCACTCCCCTTGTTCGGGTTGGCTACATCTCTGTCCACACACACACACACACACACACACAGGAGTGCACACTGAGTTCAAAAAAGTGATTTTGATGTGCCATGGGTTATATCTTCCCCTACATGGACACACACAAATTTTATACATCCAGGAAACACTTTGTTGTAATTTGAAAATGAACAGAAACATAGAATGTGTCAGCAGAAAAGGACCAGTAGGTAGAAGTGGGCAAACCAGGGTTTTTTGCACCTAGAGTCAAGCCAGAGCCAAGCCAGGGGTCTGGCTTGACTCTACGAACCAAAACACAAGGTTAGCCTTGGCTACTGCAGGCTGTATTCTGCATAGGAGATGAACATTTCAGACACTACACTGACTGCTTAGGCTGACAAAAATGCTTACTTTGACCATAACTGGCATGGCTTGACCATGGCTCTCAATTGCTTATAGAGGTTAAGCCAAGCCAGGCCAGGCACTAAGCTCAAGCCAGGCTTGAGACTGTTCTGCTTTGCCTAGCTCTACCAATGGGCTCATATAGTCTGCCTATTTCCACTGCCTAACTACACCCTGGACTCAATTTTCTTTATGGTGTCCCTACATCATCCCTTACCTCTGTTTATTATACTCATGTGTCTATCCCATGCATGTTTGAAGTTCCCCACTGTCTTCACCCCCTACTACCTCTTCTAGTAGGCTGTCGCAGGCATCCATCACTCTTTCTGTGAAGAATAATTTCCTCACACCCCTCTTAAACTCCCCCCCAGCTTCACAGCATGCCCCTGTGTTCTAGTGCACCTCTTCTGTGAAAGAGACTCCCCTCCAGCACCTTGTTGACCCACATGAGGTATTTACAGGTTTCAATCTTGTCTCTTCTCACTCTCCTCTCCTCCAAGGAGTACATGTTAAACTCCAGCAGTCTCTCTTCATATGGTTTATTTTGAAACCCCTGCACCATTTTGGTAACCCTCCTTTGGACCATTTCTACCTTGCAGATGTCCTTGCAGAGGTGTGTTCTCTAGAACTGTACACAGTACTCCAGGGAGGGTCTCACAAATGAACAATACAGAGGCAACACCAGGAGATCCCCCCCCATGCATCCCAGCATCCAGCTCACCTTACCTACTGCCCTGTTGTACTGCCTGCCACCTTGAGATTGTCAGATATGATCACCCCAAGGTCCCTCTCTTGCTTGGTGACTGCAAGTCCCCCCCCATCTTATACACAGACCCAGGATTTCCCCACCCTAGGTGCATGACTGCACTTTTTTGGTATTGAAACCCAGCTGCTGCTCTCTATACCACTCCCCTAGTTTCCCCAGATCCATTTGCATTATCTTAACCCCCTCCTGGTTGTCCACCATGTTAACAATTTTTGTGTCATCTGCAAAGAGATACACCTTCCCCTCCATTTCTTCAGTAATGTCACTTATGAAGACACTGAAGAGGACAGGACCAAGTACTGATCCCTGTGATATTCCACTGGTCACTCTCCCATCCTTCAAGTGGCTGCCATTTACCACCACCCTCTACCAGCTCTTTCAAGGATGAAGATGGCCACTGTGCTGGGTGTGCTGAAAGCAAGCCATTAGACTGTATTTCATGTGTTTGTTTGTTTGTTCATTTTATTCTTTTTTGCCACTTAAATAGTTTTAATGTCTTATTTTATGTAAAAGCAGAACTAGTGAATCAGTGAATTTGTAGCCTTAGAGCATTACCCGGGATGCTCAACCGACTTCAAAATGTGCACTGGTCTGTTTGACTGCTCCTGTTACCACTCTGACTGTGGGAGGAAAGTTTTTTAATTAGTGCAAATCACTGTTGGCCTCCGCTAGTTTTGCAGATTTTAACCAGGAGATAGTTGTGAGAGAAGAGACCATGAAAAAGTGGAGAGAGAGTGGAATGGAGTGAGTTCCTGGATGAGAGCGAGACCTGTCTGTGGGCAGTGCTTTGAGAGGATTACATCGTGGGACTGTTTGTTTTTTTCTCTGAGTTGTGAAGAACATTCATTTATTTCTGGAGGTGGTGCTGTTATTTTGAGGCACTTCTGAAACAACTTAGACTTTGGATTATTGCTAGAAGCAACCTGGACGTTGGATTTCTATTTGAACCTCTGCCAGGACAGTAGGAGGGCCTTGTGTTGTGGGTGGTTTAGCCTCCTGAGTGTGTCTCTACTCTGGAGAACTGAGCTTAGACTGGCTGGGGAGCTGGCTGGCAGGTTTCTAGTTTTCCTAGACTCTCCATGGGTGTCAGCTGGTGGGCTGGCACCAGTGGGGAGTCACAGTTTGTGGGGGCAGATATTTCAGGTGGTGGCCTTCTTAGATAGGGCCTTCAGGCTGTTGTTAGTGCCTGGTAAGAATTGGATTGCCATCAGGAGGACTTGCCTTTCAGGAAGTGTACAAGAAAACAAATGGTCAGATCTCAAATTTTTCTTTTTACTTAAATGATTACTGTTCTGGGCAGTGAGAGTGCCTGTGCTCATCTTGGATCCCCCAGGTAGTGAGAGGGCCTGGGGTTTGAACTCCATTTGACACTGTCTACATGATTTAATTTTAATTGAGAGTCTCGGGTTAAGGAATTAAAACTTAGACTTTGGATTGCTTGCTGGGCATGCGGAGCTGGTGAAATATATTTTTGACAAAGACTTTTGATAAGCTGACTATAGTGTTTTAATGATTTCTTTTTGACTTTAAATCCAGCCTCATGGGAAAGGGCTGGGGAGTCTTAAAGTGTTACCCTACAGTGGTGAGAGCACTATGAGTGGTTAGGAAGTAATTGTAATAAGGGGTAATTTATTGGCTTAGAATAGGGGGTATATTCATTCTTAAGCAAGTTTAAGAATAATTAGATTAGGTGGGAGGGGGTGAGTGAGTGGGAGTGTGACTGAGTTAATATTGGTATGTGTGAGAGTACCTGAGAATATGGTCAGGCAGTACTCCCCCTCGAGATTAAGGGACCTCTGCCCATTTGATCATCAAACGCTCCTGTTTGAAGTTTATTGTAGATGTCATGCTTTCAGCATTTTAAGGAGATGAGGGAGTGGAAGGAGTGGAGGATCCTGAAACTCTCGAGGGGGATGAGAAATGAGTGGACAGATTGGGACAATGAGGACTAGGAGGTGCCCTGGGGCAAAATGGACACAGGAACAAGGTTATCCATGTCTTGTGCCCATACAGGAAGTGGGGCCACCCTTGGACTCCAGTCCCTTTTGGGCAGTGTTAAGCAATGCCAGGTCAATTAAAAATAAGACCGCAGTGGTTGCAGATCTTGTGGCATCTGCTGACCTGGCTTGTATCACCGAGACCTGACTGGATGAAAGTGCGGGGCCCATTTTGGAGTCTGTGGTTCCTGCCGGGTTCTTGGTGATTCACCACCCCAGAGATGATCATTGGGGGGGGAGTTGCTGTCTGTTTTAGACAAGAACTGGGTCTCAAGGAGGTGCCAGTTGGAGCAACCAACTCCTTCGAGTGTATAGTGGGTGCAGGTGTAGGCTACAGGACCCTTCTCATTTACTCTCCACCAGGTGATGTGAGGGAGTTCCTGAAGGAGGTTGTGGACCTCATCGCCGAGGTGGTATTGGAATCCCCAGATGGTTGATTCTGGGGGATTTCAATGCCTGGGTTGACAATGAACTCTCACCATTTGGACAAAACCTCCTCCAATTGATGGTTTCATTGGGCCTAACATGGGTTATTACCATTGCAACCCATGAGAAGATGCACTCATTGGACTTGGTGTTCCACCTGGGGATGGAGATCTTCGATGTGGAGGTGGAGCCAGTCAGTTGGTCTGACCATCATGTCCTGGGATTCAGTTTTGCAGCCCCTCGAAATAGGCCTGCCCCAAACGAGTTGGTACAGTTCCGTCCTTTGAGGGGAGTTACCTCAGAAGGCCTAATGATGGTACTGGACTGCTTGGGATTTCCAGGAGATATCACTGATCCGGGACCTCTTGTGTCAGCCTATAATAGGGCTGTTACTGAAGCCTTTGATCTCATTGTTCCTGCTCATGTTCACTCTCTTACCCTTCACTCAGGTGCTCCCTGGTTTAATGGGGAAATCTGTGAGTTGAAGAGACAAGGGTGAAGGTTGGAAAGACACCGGCAGAAAACTCACCTGGAGGTGGATAAACTTAGATTGATGGATCATTATAAGACCTATCAATCAACAATTTCCCATAAGAAGACACAGTTCCTGTCCAGAGAAATAGCTATAGCAAGGAACAGGCCAGCCCAGCTCTTCCAGACAATGAACAAACTGTGCAATCCAGCCTGTCTTCACTCTGGTAGAGTGTTGTCACAAGTCCAGTGTAAAGAATTTGCACAGTTCTTTGCTGATAAGGTGTCCACCTTCAGGGATGAGATCAACCAGTGCCTTCCCATTGGACCTTGCATTGTTCAATCAGGTGGTACTAATGCCTGACAGACCTGGTCCACCTTTAGTCAACTAGTAGTCATGAATATAGTGAAGATCATCCAGACTCTGTGGCCTACCTACTGTAGTTTGGATCCAGGCTGTACATGCCTACTAGTGGGGTGTGTAGAAGTTATTGGCCCGGTCCTTGCTGGGATAGTGCGGGCTTAATTGGAGAGAGGGATCTTTCTAGACCCCTTAAAGGAGGTGGTAGTATGCCCCTTTTAAAAAAACCTTCCTTGACCCCGACTGCCCAGCTAACTACAGACCAATCTCTAACTTACTCTTTGTAGGGAAAGTTATTGAGAAGGTGGTCACTCTGCAGCTGGAAAGCCATTTGACCAACCACAATATCTACGACCCTCTCCAGTCTGACTTCAGAAAAAGGCATAGCACAGAAACAGCCCTGGTACAGGTAGTTAACGACCTTTTGATGGCGAGAGATGAGAGAACCTGTTCCATCTTGGTTCTCCTTGACCTCTCAGCAGCATTTGGCACCGTGAATCATGGGGTGCTGCTTGAGCACCCGTGGTTCTTCTGCAGACTGAGAGGGGCAGTCCTCAGTTGGTTTTAATCTTCCTCAAGGGTAGATCCCAGACAGCTGTGTCAGGGATTTATTCCTTGGCCCCTCATGGGCTACCCTGTGGGGTTCCACAGAGCTCTGTGCTGTCCCCCATGTTATTCGCTGTGTATATGCTTCCATTAGGGGACATTATAAGATGGTACAGGTAGAGCTTTCATTGCTATGCTGATGACTCTCAACTGTACATGTCTTTTGTGCCCGAACAGGAGTTAGATTCTGCTGTGGTGTTTAATAACTGCCCACTGGAGATTCAGAACTGGATGAGTGCCAGTTGGCTTCAGTTGAACTCAGAAAAAACAGAGGTATTGGTGGTGGACCCAGATTATAGGATGACAGGGGCATGGGCAGGAAACCCTCAGGATTAAATCTTGGTTGGACCCCGCTTATTGCTCCAGGGGTAGATATCCACTGCTTGCGGCTGGTGCAGAGCGTGATGGCCAGGTTGTTGACTGGAACTTCTAGATCCAGGAACATAACACCTGTGCTGCGTGAACTGCACTGGCTGCCAGTACAGTGGTGGATTACCTTCAAGGTCGTATTGCTGACCTATAAAGCCCTACATGAGCAGGGACCCCAGTACCTGAAAGAACTCTTATGCCCTTACTGTCCCACCCATTCATTCTGATCCTCTGGTGAGGGATTGCTGGAGATTCCCAGGGTATCCCTTAAAACATCAGGGGGAAGATCATTTGCCTTTATGGCACCTACTCTGTGGAATTCTCTACCTCTCCAGATATGAGACAGCCAGACTGTAGAAGGGTTTAAAAAGTTACTGAAGACCCATTTGTTTAACCAGGCATTTTCAGGAATCTATTGAGTATGCACTGATGTGTTTTATTTGTTTTTAAACTGTAATACAGTATTGCGAGTTCTTTTAATGTGTATTGTAAAGGCGCCCTGAGCATAGGAAGGGCACCTCATACAAATAAAGTATTGATTGGTTGATTGGTTAGATACCCAGCTCACCACCCTCTCCCCCACCTAAGGTGGCTTAGTTTCTTTATCAGCCTCCTGTGTGGTACAGTATCAAAGACTTTACTGAAGTACAGATAGGCCACATCCACAGCCCTACCCTGATCCAAATCCCTAGTAACCCAGTCAAAGAAATCTATGAAATATGGGTGACATGACCTCTCCTTTGTGAAGCCGTGCTGCCAGTGGTCCAACAGCTCATGTGTCTCTAGGTACTCAGTCAGTCTCTCCTTCAGCAGGGACTCCATTACCTTGTGAAAAGCAAGCAGAAGAATTCATTTAATATCGTAGCATTTTCATGGTCTTCCCCTGTGCAGCACCCCCCCCCCGTTGGTCCCCTGTTCTTCCCTATACCACCCTTTGCCTTCTTCTTTTCACTCACATACCTAAAGAAAGTCTTATTCCCATTGTTCACCTTCTGGCATGGCAAAAATCTTGTTTAAATATTTATTCTGTTGGTGACTGCCTAAGAAACTGCCTTGTTGGGGGGGAGGATTGCCAGTGAGGGGTAAAGGTACATTGGGGGGAAATAAGGAAGGGCATAATTAAGGCAACCAGCCTCTGCATGAAGGACGCAAGCAAAAGCAGAAGGAAGAAGAGGCTGCTATAGTTCTCTAGGAAAGAAGCGAAGATGGTGAAGGAAAAAAGGCTGGCATTCTGGAGGTGCTGTATAAGGAAACACAGAGGGAGGAAGACAGGAAGGTGCACCTAATAAAACAGAGGGAAGCAGGAAAGGCAGTGAAGGGATCAAATGCACAGACAGAGGAAAAAGATAGCTAAGGGGGAAGATAACGAGGCTAAGACTTCCTTTAGGTACAGAATTGAGACGAGGAAAACAAGGTGAGGATAGTAAGGATAAGGAGAGCAACAGGGTGGTACAGTGCAAAACAGACAAAGAAAAAGCAGACATACTGAACAGGTACTTCTGCTTGGTCTTCCCAGTGGAGTGAGGTGGACAGACCAACAGGAAGCAGCAGGAACAAAAGGGAGGTGGAAACAAGTTTATTTTTAGAGAAGAGTTCTGAAGGAACTTGTAGCTCTGAAAGCAGAAGAGGCTATAAGACCAGAGGGATACACCCACGGGTACTAAATGAACTCAGGGACATGCTAGCTGCCCCACTGATGGCCTTATTTAACAGATCTCTGGAAGCAGGTGTGGTTTCGGAGGGCCAGGGAAACTAAGGAAAATCCTTTTAATAGAAAAGTTGGTAGAGTATCTTGAATTCAATGGGCTGCAAGATCACAGGCAGGATGGATTTATGGGTGTAGAATGCCATACAGGTCTGATTGATTTCTTTGACTGAATGACTAGGGAAATAGATTGGGGATAGCTGTGGATGTGGCCTGTCTGAACTGTAGCAAAGCCTTCAAGTATGTGCCACACAGGAGACTAATAAAAAAATTGAGCAGCCCAGGGGTAGAATCCAAAGTGATAAATTGGGTTAGAAACTGGTAAACAGCTATTATGGTTAACAGCACTTGTTCTAATGTTAGGAGAGCGACCGGGCAGGGAACCACAGGGCCCAGTGCTGGGACTAGTTCTCTTCAATTTCTTCATAAGCAACAGTGCAGATGAACTGAAAGAGAAGGTATGCGCTTTGCAGATGACACCACAATCTGTAATAGGGTGGACACTCCGGAGGGGCTGGTGAAAATGCGTAGGGATCTTAGGAAACTCGAGGCATGGTTGAGACCATTTCAGTTAGAGTTCAATTCCAAAAAGTGCAAAATCATGCACATAAAGCATGGGAACCCAGGAGCCAAATATAGGATGAGGGAGGGTGGTACTGCAGTTATTAGGCAGGGAAAGAATTATGGGGTTATCATATCTGATGACTTCGGAGTGGCAGGGCAGTGTGACAAAGTAGTGGGTAGGGCCGATGGGATGCTACGATGCATAGAGAGAGGTATCTCCAGCAGTGGGTGGAGGTGGTGTTGCCACTATATTCCTTACTGGTGAGACACCATCTGGAGTATTGTGCCCAGTTCTGGAGGCCACACCTCAGAAAGTATATAGGCAGGATAGAGTTAGTCCAGAGGAGGGAAGTAAAATGGTGCAGGAGCTGCACCAAAAACCCTACTAGCAGAGACAGAGGGACCTCAACATGTACATCCCGGTGGTGAAGACAGCAAGAGGGGACATGATAGAGACCTACAAGAACCTCACAGGGGTAAACAGAGTACAGTAGGGGAGTCTCTTTTAAATGTGAAAAGAGCACCAGGACCAGCAGAAATCCATTAAGGCATAATACTACATTAGTGAAAGAGTTGTAGACACCTGGAACAGACTTCCAGTGGAAGTGGTGGATGGGAAAAAAGTAGGGGTCTTCAAACATGTATGGGATAAACATTGTGGAATCTTAGTAAATAGGCAGGGAGGAGGGAGGGTTGCTGGAGACCAGTTATGGTCTGCAGAGACAGACCAGGCAGAGACCATCTGGGTAGACTGTGTGGGCTAAGCGGTCCTTTTCTGCCGACAAATTCCATGTTTCTGTGTAAAATGTTATATTATTTGCTGGAAAGGTAATTTAAAGAGCAGCTTAAATGATCTGGAAAAGCAACTCATACCAAGGAGTTGCCTGCCCGAGGTGTTAATTTAGGCAGCTTTTGAATTTCTTGTGCAGTAGTAAAATAAATATATACCTAATTATGCTTGTCTCGTAGCTTCCATGTTTGAGCCAAGCAGATGCTGTGTGCTGCAGCCACATGGGGATATTATGGCCAAGATCTGCAATTCCCCACAATCCTTTGAATCTCCACTGTAGATCTGAAACCCAGCAGTATGATGATATACTTCACTAGGTTTAGATTATGGGCTTCTGTTTGGAAATACAAATTATTTAGCCTTGCTCTGCCCCAGGGTGTATCATACCAGAAGTAGTTCCAGTGTCTCTCATTCACTGAAATTGATGGCAGATAATGACTGCTAGGTCCATCTAATCTGCCCAATTTCCCTGCCTCTTATAAAAGCCGTAGACACCTACTTGATCTCTAGTTTTTCCTCCTCATTCCCATTGCTAGAATTCCTCTATGTCTGTCCCATGCATGCTTGAATCCCCCCACTATGTTTGCCCCCACCACTGCTGGGAGTCTGTTCCATGCATCCACCCCCCTTCTGTGAAGAAATACTACCTCACACTACCCTTTAGTATACCCCTTCCAACCTCATGTCATGCCTCTTTGTTCCTGGGCATCTCCTTTTCTGAAAGATGCTATCCTCTGGTATCCTATTTATGTCTTTAAATATTTGTAAGTTTCTATCATATCTCCCCATCTCTTTTCTCCTCTGGACATGCAATAATGTCAGAAAATGATGTTTAGCTGTTCTGTATCAATAATTGATCAGTATCCCCCACTGACTGCTGTTCTTGCTTCTTCATCACACATTCCATTTGTCATGGTACATTGCTCATCCATATCTGTGATAACTTTAGTCCCTAGCAACAAGCTGCTTAAAAAAATTGCCCACTGCGGTGGTAGCCAGTGACAAGCGACACTGTACTGTACATCTGAATATATATTGGGAAATATCATAGAACATTCTTGGAAAGAAATGGTGATGCTTCTGGGATATCTTGTGATGCAGCATGTATATCCACATATTTTACATCATGTCACAAGCTGCAACTATAGCAACAAGGCACCAGCATGCTGCAAGTCTGTCCTTCAGTGGCTGGTAGGGTCCAGAAGCAAATGACACAATGACAGGTATGCAAGTGGAAACATTAAAAAAAAATATTGATGGCTAGGTCTACATTTTTATAATTTTTCTTTTGGGGTATTTCTAATGTAATAAACATGGAGGTGTTCAACTGCTTTTCTTCAATATTCCTTACAAGTCATCCTGAAATAATGCTATAATGTGAGGAGTTGCTCTTAAGACAAGTCATTTGGAAATGGAACAGCACATTCATGTGTCTGCATTTGCCTACAATAATTTTATTGCTATTATAGCAGAACAGAAACAAACAAGACATTGAGGGAGCCCCTAGCATCAGGCGTAGCAGTGCAGCAGCAGCTCTGCTCCTTCTGACTCAGGCTTGGATCCATCAGTGGGCACTGGACACACCTCCATGAACACACTGCCATGAAATCATAATCCTGTGCTTATGAGATTATTAACTGCAGGTGAAGTGAAAAAAATGCATAATTCATGTAGGGGGTAGTGTAGTGTATGAATCTGAGTAGTGAAATTTGTGCAATTGCATTAATTTTACTACATGAATTACCACAATACACATGCACTGCACACCTTATGGTAAATTTCGCTAGAAAAATTGTTGCACTTTGCATCAAGAGTTTGCACCAAAGTGCAAATTGTGGCAATTTGTGTATTAAAATACAACACAAGTGTGGTGACTTATGTAGCACAAGTGTGCCGAATTGTATAATGCACAATTCACAAATGCTATGTATAACACAAGCAGCCAAATTTACTGCAGTTTGCATGCAAATTGTAAATTCACAATATTCCCAGAGATTCTAACACATAGCCACAGATGTTATTCTGATTATTCAAGTAGTAGATCATAACTTCAGAGTCAGACAATCTGCTGGAAAAGATGTTGTATAAGGGGCAGTGTCTGTTTTCATGAAAATGCATTGAGTAATAAAGGTCTGTAAGACAAGAAAGTCACACATTTTTTGTCATGTTATAATATTTGAGTCTGGATGATGCCGGCAATAACTTGTTTTGCAGGAAACTGGAAAACCACTTTAACAGGTTGAGTGTGCCATAAAAACTAGGTCAGATGGGGGTACAGGGGACCCACCTGAAAGTGGATACAGGGGCCCACCTGGAAAATCACTAGGAGAGGGTCCAAGGAGATGCACTAAAATCCATATCCCATCTAAATTTGATACACTAGCTCTCTGTTTGCATCTTACATTTACTGTCAGTGCCCAATATATCCTATTGAATTAGAAAATAGATAATATACTGTACATCAAAAATAAAAGTAAGAGTTTAAAAGGGAATTTTAAGAGTTTGGAAGGAGGCCAGGTACTCAACTGAAGAGGAGGGCACCTCACAATTTCCAGCTATACTGGTAGGCCACTCCAACTCTACCTAGCAAACCAATCTGCTAGCCCCATGTCCCAGATTTCATTCATTATGAGAAACAAGCAAGATATATTTTTTCATTACATAAAGCTGTCTAGATCTGAGAAGTTTCATGCTTGGGTACTAGATTTGTTTCCCCTTCCCAGCTACACAATGCCATTTCTTTTCAAAATTTCAATACAAACACACGAGGAGACGTGCATCACATTTACCCGCAAAAGTAGATTGTCAGGTCATGTTAAGAGTCTGCAGTTCCATGAATGCAAATGGTATCAGATGGTTTAATAGCTGCTGATGCCTCAGGAATTATTGGAAAAATAATAATATTTAGACACAGTTCAGCTTTCCCACAACTCATATAGGTTTCTCCTCTCAATTAGGGTTATGTGGAATTCTCAGATTCTGATGGAAAAGAATTACACAAAATTTCAGAAATGTCCACATAATTCTGTGGAATTCTGTCAGTGAGGAATTCTGAAATTGCAAAGGCAGAATGTTTTTCATAGATTAGTAACCACAGTTGACATGAATTGTTGATTCTGTTTATGCAATCTGCAGAAAATGATTCGGCAAGTTATGTAATCTGTGGAATGTTATTCCATGGTTTATATCAAATTTATTTTCAGAATTCTACAGATTTTGAAAAGAACCACCACCAAAAAAAAAAAAAAAAATGGATCTTAGCCCCACTTGAAATCATAAGCCTACAGTGAGAATCACAGTCTGTTGCCATAGGAATGATTGTGATGTTAAATCATTGCATTATGACCTCAGGTGGGGAACAAGCAACAGGAACAGATAAATTCTTAAGGAACAAAAAATCTGGTTTAATGCAAATAACATTCAGTAATAAATAACGGGGAGAATAAATGCAGAACTAATGTTAAATATAAGATGAATTAAGTCTAAAAAATACGTTTTTTGGAACTTCTGACATCATCAGCCACTCTTTAAGCTCTGTTATGTGGCCAGGTTTCTCCTATACTGTAGCTAATCACAGATTCAAAACTAATCTAGTAGTTAAAGCAGCTGTGCATATTAGTGGTGAAAATTTTGACCATACTGTTTTATTCCATTTAAGATTGCCCCATACCTCCTTTCTTGTATGATACCCTTCTTTCCAGATTTTGAGTCTGTGTTACCCCTTTTCGTACATACATTTGAAATATTAACAGAAGCACTCCTTTTAATATGGTTCATATCAAGTTTCCATCAGTATTCACAGCTGTTTTAAAAAAACTATTGTCCCATAAGGTCAGGTAGCACAATCTGCAGCACACTAGCTCATTATAACCACAAGAAAACTGGTGTTAATCAAAATTTAAAAACAACAGAATACAAATGTAAGCCTGGACAGAGACATATTTAAAATAAGTGTTCATTTTATTATTTCAATTGTTCTTGAAAAACTAAAACAAACTCAAAATGTATTCATTTATTGAAGAGTTTCGCTAGAAAAGCACACTGAGCAAACAAGTTGCTCATCTCTTGGTGTGTTCTGGGGAGGGTTATGAGGAGGAACACAGCAACAGATACAGAATTACAAAATAAACAGAATTACAAAAGTACAATAAAAAATACAGTGATGATAAAATTATACATTTAGTAAAAATGAACAAGAAGAGGAAAAGTGCTTTGGTTGAAAGTTAAACACAGAAAATCTAAACATAGAATACACATGCCTTAGGCATATATTATACATAGGTACATGCGTATAGTGCTGAGAAAACATGATAGTGAGACCAAGTAGAGAAGAGCTAAGACAGGAACATAAAATAGATGACCATAGAATAGTGGGGTGAGGAGAAGTTTTAAGAGGTTAACAGCATGAACAATTTACAGAGAGGTAGCTGTGAAGAGCTGAGGAGATGGAGAGAGGGGAGACCGAGTGGCACATTTAGTGGGGAAGAGCATTCCAAAGTTTGGGGAAATGACATGAGAAAGCAGACTGGCCTACTAAGGTAGAGTGATGTGGGACTACCAAAGTGCCAGATTCATGAGATCTAAGGGAATGTGCTGGAAGAGGAGGGATAAAAAGTGAGGATGAGAGGTAGGATGGTGGAGACCCAAACCAATATTTGGAGATGAATTTAATTTATTTAGAAGATCAGTCACCCCTGACTGGTAACCACAATAATTTGCAAGAGATAGAAAAGTTATTTTATTGCAAGTTTACTTTAGTTTCTGGTGAACAAACAGCAGTACAAGCGGTTTACATTTCACCTAACCATTCGGGCTTCCTCAGAGCTAAAGCACTACTTTACACACAGTATTTAAATACTTTTAACAATATGTAACAATGTGTAACACATCAATGTGTAAACCAATGAAAGGTCTGTAGCAATAATTAAACAGCCTATCACATTTTCCATCTTGTTAGTGCAAACAAATAACGTAACAAGTTCCCTTTGTGCTCAATAAAATTAATTACACTAGACAACAAGTACTTTTAACACACTTGTTTCTTCTTTCAGAACTTCTGTTACTGGTTTGTCTTTACATTGTCCGCCTCTGTTCCCTTTTATACCTGGAACCTAAAATGTAGAGGTAAAAAGGATGTATTAGCATCACCTCTAAACTTCATTTATTCCAATACTCTCTACATTTCAGCATAAGTCATATACAAGGAGCAAACAATTTCCATCAGTTCCCTACTGCCCCCTCCATACGTGGTAACAAAAGTCATTTGCCCCCCTGAGTCTCTAGGTCTCTCTCTCTCTGGTCTGCAACAGGCTATTTCTGGGAATGCTTTCTGCCTGTTTTCTAGCTTCCAGAACATTTTTCAGTGGGTATTTCCTCCCTAACAATCTGTCTCAGAGCTCCTGAGCTCTTTTTTCAAACAGTTGTATGAAAAAAAAGACATATGTTGGGGATACATTGAATCCATCTTGAATGAAAGAGAACAAAGATGGATTTTTCAACTTGGGGCTACAAAACCCCTAGGTCTCAATGAAAAATTGAGATAAAACACTTTCTGAAAAAAAAGTAAAAAAAAAATCAGGTATGGTAATCCCCCCCCCCCCCCCCCCCCAAAAAACAATTTAGAATTTAGCATAAGACCTTCCTGGTGATTCAAAGAGGTCTTTTGTATTCATGACCCCCCCCCAACCCCAATAACCTCTTACTCTTAATATGGGTTTGCACCTTGTATATGACTTATGCTGAAATGTAGTGAGCATTGTAATAAATGAAGCTTGGAGTTGATGCTAATACATCCTTTTTACCTTTACCTCTGGATGACTTGCGATAGGTTGAGAAAATGGGGACAAAGGGTATGATATAAGAGAGGAGGGAAGGGGCAATTGAAAATAAAGTAAAACAACTAAAGGTCAAAATTTCCATTGCTGGCATGCATTGGTGCTCCATGCTCAGCACTCTGTCAAGATTTTAAATCACAGAATTTTAAAAGGAAGCTGGAGCTCAGTTTAATAGGGTCATTGGTGTTTACGAGCTTATGAGGTGGGTGGGCCTATGATAGCTCACCACCAATTTATTGGTGGAAAAATAAATTTCTATTGCTCATATGAGCATCCAGATTGATTTTAAAACTGTCCATTGTTTTACTGTCAGTGACACCTCTTGGAAGGTCATTCCAGGATGTAATCCCTCTCTGAGAGAACCAATGGTTTCTTTTATTTGTGTTGATTTTGGTTCCTGTTAGTTTTTGATCATGTGATCTAGTATTAACTGTGGAAATGTTCCTTGTCAGGCCTATAGTTGCAAAAATTGTTTTGTCTTGTATTGCCTTGCATACCATGCACAAATCAACCCTCAGTCTTCTATAATGCATAGAGTAAAGATTCAGATTTCGCAGCCTAGTGTCATAGTCTAAATTCCGTACAATGTTGATTTTTTAGTTGCTTTGCGCTGTACGTTTTCAACTAGTTGTTATTTCTTATAAATTGAGGATTACATACTGCAGAGCAGTATTCCAAGTACGGTTGAACCAGGCTAGTATAAAGGGGAACTATCACTTTCTCATGCCTAATCTTGATGTTTCTCAGGATGCATCCCAGGATCTGATTCCCCTTTTTTACGATGTTGCTGATATGAGTATCAAAGGTGAAATTGTTGGATACTGTTACCCCCCTGCATCCTTGTACTGCAGGGTGGCTGCATTTACTAATGTAGTTTTGTGAAACAATAAATACTTTTTTCACTTGTTATTTGCGATGCCCGGTTCTTTGAATCTGAACTGCACAGGCTCTGTTACTATACCTCCAAGTTTATGCTCGTCAGCGTATTTTGTCATCCAACAGTGGTTGTTAAGGAGAAGCATGGAAGTAATCAGAATGTAGAAAAGAACAGGCTCCAAAACAGATCCCTGACAGACACCACTGGTAACAGGTCCCCATGTGGATTAGTAGCCTTTGACCGAAACACACTGTGTCCGGTCAGAGAGCCATGAGGTAATCCAGCTTATTATTTGAGGTTGAAAGTTTAACATATTTAATAGTTCAATTAGAATATTATGGGAAACTGAGTCAAAGGCCTTAGAAAAATCAAGGAAAATGATGTCAACAGACAGGCCTATGTCAAGGGCTTCGCTTACAGGTTCAAAAAAGTTTAATAGATTCATCTGGCATGACCTGTCACTGACAACCCCATGCTGAGTGATGTCAGTGTGCCCAATATTTTTTAGTGTTTGATAATTCTGGCCTTCAATAATTTTTCCATAAGTTTACAAAAAAACGACTGTTAGACTTATTGGCCGATAATTTAACACAGAGGCTCTACTGCCTTTTTTGTGCAGAGGGATTACAGCAGCTTGCTTCCATAATGAAAGAGTAGTTCCTGTCACAAGGGAAACATTAAAACGATAGGTCAGGGGTCCCACAATATAGGGAGCAGTGTTCTTAATAAAAATAAGGGGCATTTCATTTGGACCACCAGAGCCATCTGATTTGAGAGACTTAATAACATCCAATACCTCTCCTTCGTTAAAGAGCTGACAAGCAGGAATTGGTTTCAAGACAATCGGTTGGAGCTGGGCCTGTGGGCTAAACAAGCATGTGAAGTGTCTGTTAAATTCTCTGGCCATTTCTAATTCATTTGTTATGACTCTGTCAGGGGTGGTCAAGGGTCCTATTTTCGGACTCGAGTTTTTGATGGAACCGATGTGCTATTTTTTCTTCCGGATGTTTCTTTCCTTTTTTAACCAAGCTCCTGCATTTAGTTACCAATGCTTTATATTTGTTCCAATTTATAGGAGAAGGACGTTTTTTATACTTTTTGTATAATCTGCATTTTCTACTTAAGTTTAGTTTTATATTTTTATTCCACCAAGGTGGAATTCTTTTTTTGTTGCTATATTTTTTCCTGGTGGGGACCCACTTGATTAATACAAAACTGTATTTTGCTGTAGAAGACTGACCATACGTGGTTTAGATTCAGCCCTATTAAATAATTTTCCCATTTCCACTCCATCAAGGATTTATTTATTAACTTGTAATCTGCAACGTGGATGTTTTTTATTAGAGTACAACCACAAATTGAGACATGTTGTTGAACATTAACAACAGCTTGTACCATATTATGATCGCTGTTTGACAGTGGATGGAGTACTTCAACTAGATTGATGTTATACTGCACATTTGTTAGAAATAAGTCCAAAATGTTGTTACCCCTTGTAGGGCTTGTAACAAGCTGATCCATGTTGTTTAGGATTATACAATGACAAGAAAGAATCCTGACTTCTGATTAGTCAGTTGGCTGTCACAGCAGGGATGTTATCCTGGCATAACATCCCTGCTGATTGTTTAATACATATGGAGCATGCTCTGATGCGCTTTTTTCTCTTGAGAAACAAAATATTTTACACTAACAAAAACATTCTTTAAAATTCTTTTTAACTATGAAACAATAAGCCATTGTATAATAGGAATAATGTCCTCCAGGGTGGGTGTTATGCTGGGATAACATCCAGCCTCAGGTGTTGGACGCCCTCAGCCGTTGGCCTCGGGCCCAACCACCTGAGGTGGGATGTTATCCCAGCATAACACCCACCCTGTCCGGCATTATTCCTTTATCATTATATCCATAAATCTTCTTTCAGTTGAAGAATCACATTTGCCAGATTCCCGGTTAATATGAGGGAAATTGAAGTCCCCATAAGTATATAGTTTGTGTCTAGCCCCAATTTTTCTAGATTATTTAAAATTATACAATGGCAAGAAAATTTCCTGAACTCTGATTGGTCAGTGTGTGCCTGAGACAGTGATGATATTACACAATAACAGCACTGTGGTGATTTTTTGAAGGATTATATGGATTTTTTTTTCAGAAACAAAGATATACTGCCTCACTAAAAATCTACTGAAAACATTTTTATTTTTATTTTTGTTTTGTATAACATTGAGCCATTGTATAATTGCAATAATGCACTCCAAGGTGTGTGTTATCATGTAATAACGTCACTCCTGGGGTGGTGGAAGCACTCGGCTTTGCCTCATGCTTCAACCCACCCCAGAAGTGACATTATTACACAATAACTCACACCTTGGAGTGCCTTATTGCTTAAATATATCATTTTCTTGTCTAGTCAGGTTTGGGGCTCTGTAACCCAAACCTGTAGTAATTCTATAATTGTTTGGCAGAAAAACCTTAGACCATATTAACTCTGATGAACATTCTTCATTAATTCCATTTTCGATAATGGTATTTTTGTGTAAGTCTGAAACATACAGGGCCAGGCCACCACCTCTAGAGCCAATTCAATTTTTTACTGTTTTACTATACCCTTCTATTTCTGTGTCCCAGTCAGAATTTTTAAGACAGGTTTCCGTAATCCCACATATGTCAATGTCATTTGTTAGCATATAGTCTTTTAATTCATCTAACTTGTTTAAAGGGCTGCGGGCATTCAGCAGTAAGATTTTTATGTGAGATTTTTGATGTCTGTTTAGAATATTGGTGGTTTACTTGAAGTCTCTATGGTGTTTATTGTTGTTAAGTTTTTCAACAACTCCAGGCTTGGAAGTAGCCCCACCCCCCTTCTTTTAGTTTAAATTGTTTGTATATGAGCAGTTATCCTTGTGCCTAGATAGCTATTACCTTGTCGACTGAGATGTTATCCATCCCTTGAGAGGAGATTGTCTCTCCCATAGAATTTTTCCCAATGGGTTATGAGATCAATATTTTGTTGGAGACACCAGTAACGTAACCAGTTATTTATTTTCTTAATTTTAGCCTCAAAATAATAGCTTTGGGGATGGGTTAAAATCTCAGAGAAGGCAAATTTGCAACCTAGATCCACTAGCTTATTTGCCATAGCTACATAATCCTGTTTTATTTTAATTATGGAATCTCGAAATATGTTGTTTGCACCAGCATGTATGATGACCGCAGATTCCTCAGGGTTTTTAATGTTATCTCCTAACATGTCAGTTATGTCACAGATTTTAGCTTCCTGGGAGGAAGACAAGGTATGGAATTCTTTGTCTTCATTACATATTTGTCGGTCTAGGTGTTTCACTAAAGAATCTCCCCAAAACATAGATGGATTTATGGAAAATGTTTGTTTGAAAATCCATAAAATCTTCTACGCACAGCGCAAGAGTAAGAATCATCTGAGACTGATGCAGATTTGCCTCGTTGTTATTGGTGGACGTAACAGAGGCTGACATGAGCTGGGTGGAAACAGCATTTAGGGGAAAAGAGGCTGGGACACTAACACCATTTGAATTGGAACACTGTATTTGGGTACTAGGGTTACTTTCAATTATGTCAGGGAAATTAGCACTGCTGAAAATGTCAAACTGATTGCTCAGTGGAAGTTCAAAAGTACCTGCCTTATAGCCTTTCTTAGGGGCCTTGGCACTCTGAACTAAGAACCATTCATCATCATTATTTATATCAAGATCCAGTTCTCTGCTCCTTTTGTTGCACTGTCTCAAGCTAGAATCGGTTGATAACATAGTTACCACCTGCTGAGTTTGTAGACTAACAGTTGGTTCTTTAATAGTTAGTTCATGTGCTAGCATAGATGTGGTGTTTGAAGAGATGTTAACATTCATTCTTGCACCCATATGCTGCTGGCTAGATTCAAAGCTAATAAGTCTGTTTCTGAACAAGGCAATTTCTTGTTTCATATCCTCCCCTTTCGGACATTTGAAACATTTAAATGCCTTGTCTTTTTCTAGCCCAATGGCAGAGAAATCATGCATGATGCAAACATGACATTTTACACCCCTTATGCCATCTCTTGTTTCGATAAAAGACATATTACAGCAACAGTAAGGAAATCTATAGTGACAGACAATAAAAGGCTGGGTTTACCTTGTATAGGTAAGTATTACAATATATTTCACTTTTGTAACTTGTTTTGGAATGACGCTATTCACACACTGTAAACATGCAAATGTGCAGACGTAGGTGTCTTTGCACGCATCTTCACGTGTGACGATGCACACTTGCCCGGCCCGGGCTCACCCTGCTTGCTGCAGGGCAGCTTTAAATAGCTGCCATAATGAGGAAGTAGCTGCCGACATCACGTGCAGCTTGGCTAACTCGTAGAGTTGCCCCCGATTAGTGTAGCCTAAGATGTAATTTGGCACAACAAATAGGTTAAGCTAATGGCGTTCGGCCCAACACAAGGCAAATGTAAAATGCCTGCACAGTGTTCCCTGATCTGAAGTTTCCTGATATGCCCAGCAAAATAACCTGCAGATCCTCTACCTCAGTTTGAAACAAAACGAAGGGCTCAGCGCTCGCGAATGCTAGTAGGTACAAGTGGACTGACAAGCAGACGGATTAATTAAAACAAGTACACAATACAGACACAGTTTCATAGGCTAAAAGTTTCCTTTGTTTTAGGCACACAGAATATTTGGCACTTGCAGTTCACAAAGCAGCTATCTGCTCGCGCTCACCGCAGAGCAGCTTTAAATGGCTGCTGTAACCAGGAAGTAGCTGCCGACATCACGTGCAGCTTGACTAACTCATAGAGTTGCCCCCGATTAGTGTAGCCTAAGATGTAATTTGGCACAATAGATTAAGCTGATGGCGTTCTGCCCAACGCAAGGCAGATGTAAAACACCTGCTCAGCGTTCCCCAATCTGAAGTTTCCTGGTATGCCCAGCAAAATAACCTGCAGATCCTGTACCTCAGTTTGAAACAAAACTAAGGGCTCAGCGCTCGTGAATGCAAGTAGGTACAAGTGGTCTGACAAGCAGACTGATTAAAACAAGTGCACAATACAGACACAGTTACATAGGCTAAAAGTCTCATTTGTTTTAGGCACACATAGAATATTTGGCGCTTGCAGCTCACAAAGCAGCTATCACTGTCAATTTTTATGTGTCCTCAACTGTAAGGTTTTAAATTGAAAGCCATGGGTTGTAACCATTCCCCCACCATCCAGAGGATACCTCTTAAAATGAAAGGTTTAACCTAAGAGGGCTTGGACTGGATAAACAATAAAAAAAAAAAATTAACTGCAGATCTGGTTGATTACAGGTCCCTAATGGAGATCTTACACAATCCGATCCACCTGGAATTTTTCAAGCGATTTTTACGGGCACAAGACTCTGAGCACCCTCTGCTTTTCTGGCTCGCCGTGGAAAAACTCAGCATGCTAGATGATGTCAAACTTCAGAAAACCCGTATCAATTGGATCATGGACAAATTCTTCACCCGAAACACCAACCCAGGTATGTTCTATAGTGCTGTAAACCGAATTGCTGTTCTTGTTTTATACTTTTTTTTTTCAAACAACAGGAATCCATGAATGATGCTTTCAAGTGAATCATCCTGCCAGAGTATGACGCCCCAGAGATAAAATGTTATGCTAATTAGTAGAACGTAGATTATAAATTCAGAGTCTGCACTGTGATCAAGTTCCCCCCCTGATGTTAGAACGTTGTTTTCTCGGTTGTAGATGAGTCGACCGGAAGTTAGCTCCACTCAATTGGTCAACAACTTGTTTAGTTATCTATCATTTGTTGTCTTTCTAGAAATCCAAGTTCTGATACTCTGTATTAGTTAGGGTGTTTATTAATATTATGTTTTTTTGTGGTTTCCTCTGGTTCCTGATCAGTTCCAGGAACTGGAGAAGGCTGTGCTGTACCGCAGTTCTCACCTGAACGGGAACCAATGTCATTCTCTAAAAATTATTTCAAACTGATGATCTTTAAGCTGACTCATTGGTGCAGCAATATCGCTACCACTTGTGATGCTGGTGACCTGTGTTCAGAAGTATGCTCAGTTGTCAGGGGCTGGCTGAGGGGAGAATTAAGTGGTCTAGAGGATGCTCTCCTCTTCCCAGGAGGGATAACAGCCAGTGCCACTGCCATACTGTGAGCTGGGTGAACTTAGGTGCAGCTGGAGTAGCTAGTAGGTGACAGGATGTTGATTGGTAGCAGTAGTAGGTAGTAGATTTTATTTATTTAAGGTGCCCATCCCCGAAGGTTCAAGGCATCCTTACACCATAAAACATTGTAAACATAACAAATCAAATTGTGCATCTGACATCAATAAAATTATAAACATAATAAATAACTGATACAATCTGTATTTATGCTCCCTATACTTTCAACCAGTAAGTATAATTAAACTCTATAAGCTCTGTTAGTCCCCTACGTCTTATTGAGATAAAACTGTTTTTAATCCTCTTTTAAGTCTCTCAAGAGAAGGTGCCTCCCTCAGGTGTCCAGGTAACAAGTTCCAGAGGATCGGCGCCACCACCTCAAAAGATCGAGTCTCCCATGATTTTGGTTTTGGTCTGGGCACCACCAGGAGGCTCTCCTCTGCTGACTGGAGAGAGTGTCTGGGGCTGTGGGGATGCAGTAGCTCTACCAGGTAACCCCGACTCAGCCCATGTAGGGTCTTATAGGTCAGTAGACCTGTTTTAAAGGAGATGTGCCAGTGTACTGGCAGCCAGTGCAGTTCACGCAGCACTGGTGCCAAGCTTCAACATTCTGCAGCAGCTGTAGGCACCGCAGCACGTACCCCTTGACCCTGATGTACAGTGCATTACATTAATTGAGCCTTCTCATGCTTGCTTGCACACCCCACCCCCAGACATCCTAGGGGGTGATAGGAGAAAGAAACAGAAATACCCAGACTGACTAGAAGACTCTGGCTGCTCATAGGCACTGCACCTGACTACCCAGGCACCACTTTCCCACCAGATCAGTTCTGTGGTAGGAGTTGGGCAACCACTCCTTCCAGAAGGGGAGGCTCTGGGGAAACACGCAGCTGAATGTACATCCTGGGGATGCCAGGGTGATGCAGCTGCAGTGGTCGAGCTAATGGGGCTGCATGAAGAGCAGGGGCACAAAAACACATCAACAAAAACTGCTGATCTTTTATTACTATTAGGTTTTTTTTTGCATATTTTTTAATTTTTATTTATTTATTGAGGTTTCAGAAAAGTACCTTTGAGTCAGAAACTCCTTTACAAAGGTTCCATGTCACAGAAAACAGATACAAAACAGACATTACATGGGAATTCACCTTCACCTGGGCACAAAGTAAGCAATAACCATACAGCAGGGAGAAGGCTAACAGTTTGATACTAGGAATAAAAAGCACAGCTCTTAAACGATACATTAATACTATAATATGTTAATTTGTTACATGGTTCCCATTTAAAGGGAGCCAAGCCACATTTTTGACAGAACAACTGTGCCGCTTTACTTTTTAAAGCTTTTTAGCAGTTTTAGTTCATCTGTGAGAAAAAATATTGATTGCATTTTTGACTAGGAACTGAGCAAATTGTTTTGACAGGAAAAAAACTGAACTCACAAGCATTAAAAATTGTAAAGATTATTTTCATTTCCTGGCAGGGGCAGACTACCATAAGCTTTGTCTCAAGTGCCTGGGTCCAGATCACAATTTTATCAACTGTAAACTCTGTAAAAGGTTTTGCCCTAAAACTGAAAAGAAAAAGGCTTTAGAATGAGAAGGATTTCTCACCCCAGTAATTCTTTAGCATCTATTGACAGATGCAGTATGCCAGCTGGGTTCAGCTGCCCCAGAGAGGAGGAGTCAATGCAAATGAGGAAGACATTGGCCAATCAGGATACAGTATAAGTAGAGTGCTGCCTGCAGTCAGCCTGAGGGACCTCAGAACTTTTTCTCTGCTGAACTGGCAACACTGTCCCAGAGCTCTCCTCTTCAGAGATCTTCCTGTGCCATTTTCTTTCTTTTTGAGTGCTGCTTTTAAGGTATTTTGTATATTTTCTTCATTTTATCTATTTTTACTGCATCTGCGCTGGGTTCTGCGCAGTTGCGGGATTTTTCTGTGTTTTTCCAGCTTCGGCATTTTTTCTGAAGTAAAATTTGCCTGCATGCACAATAAATTGCATCTTTTTTTATTTAATTCATTAGTTTTTAGTGTTTATCAGTGATTTTTAATGCTTTTGCGCTAAAATCATTGATTTATTTTTTCAACTTTTTCCATTGCACATCAGCGCGAATTCTTGGAACCCTTTTTTCTCTAGTTAAATTCAAAATGATTGATATTTGAAGGGTAATCCCCTCTCTTTTTGGGGTGAGACTCTCTTGTTTGCTGTGCAGTGGACTTTGTTGACAAGAGCTGTGGAGGTAGTTCTGTTTTTTCCTCTTTGTGAAAAAAAATGCAATAAAATAAAATCTCTTAAAGTTGATTTTGATTTGTTTAAGCTTTGTCCTAACTATTATTATCTGGGCTTTCAGTCTACCTCCCCTCCTCTAAAAGCACTGAGGAGGGTACCTCAAGTTAACACAAAATAAATGCCAAATCCTCTTGGGACTTCTATTATTGCAAGTCTGGTTTTGTAGTAGTTGTTTCTCTGTCCAAACCTTTAATTTGAAAATAGGCAGGATGCCCTCTTCCCTGCACAAAGATAGAGATTAATCTCCTCTGATCCTCCACTGATAAAGAGGTGGAGGATGACAACTTCATAGATCTGGTGGTTGCTCTCCTCCAAAGAAGTTGACAACTCTCTGAAGACTCCTGCAGGTAGGTTCTGGAAACCTCTCCTCCTTTTTGGGGTTGACAGAAGCATTCGGAGGAAATACCAGCTCGGTAAGTGTTCGGCTGTTTTTTTCTGTACACTTTCAGACTAAAGAGAGTTAGTGCAAACAGTGGCCTGCTTCTCAGCCTTGTGCCACTATCTGCTTTCCCTCCAGAGATAGACTCTAGATAATCATATACCACAAGTAAGAAATCTTACGGAATGCCTCCTACCTTTGTAACATAAGCTATTATATATTAAGAGTTTGATGTTTCCTATCCTTGTCATAGTGCGACAGCTCCGGAGCACTATTCACTAGGAGGTTTGCTGAAATACCCAAGTGGCATATGATAGCACTGTGCTCTCATAGCCTTAGGGCATAATGTTACAGCTTCTGGAGTCTTGGCATAGGTCATTTCCCTCAGGCTTGCCTGTCTGAAAAGTTCTAGCCTTTTGGGTTATGGTTTGGTGCAAATTTTGGTTTGTCTTTATAGCAAACTAAAGCTGACTGGCATGTACAGATGAGTTTAACTCTCCTAGTACTCAGTTAAAGATAAGCATTCCTTCCCCAGAAGTCTCAGGATATGGGGGGCTTCGGGTAGGAATTATTCTCCCTTTAACCCTTTTTTCCCTACGCCAGCACATTAGGAAATTTCCAAATGTGAAGTTTTCCAGGGGTTTAGGCAGGAATGCTCTTTTCATTCCTGGTAATCCCTTTCTCTTCAGTTACTTTTCTTCGTGGTTCAAGTTTTTACACCTTCTTTAGTTGGTGTAAAAATAAATAAATTAATAAATAAAAGGAGATAGATGCATGCAGATAATATATATATATATATATATATATATATATATATATATGTACATGATAATTAAATAAATAACTAAAGTTTACCTCCAAGTGCTGCATTCTCTGTTTTCCTCCAGTAGCATGTCAGCAGTGGGAACTAGAGCACTAGAACCTCGTGAGGTTCAAAGTTGTGAAAGGATTCCCTTCTCCTTTGGAGCTGGACCTTTTTTCCGGGCTATTACCTGAATTTTAAAGGAAATTAGGCAACTGCAAGTCGTTATCAGCTTCCTCAACATGGGGTCAGGATGTTCCTTGACTCAGGTCTTTCTTTTGCAAATGCAGGTGTTTCCCTCGATACATCCTTGTTCTCAGTTCCTCAGCCTGGGTTTTTTTCTCAGGCGGCTACCAGTTTTCTTCCACACCTCCAGAGTATTCTCAGATATGGAGTAAAAATTCAGGCTATTCTCCAGGTATCTGGGTAGGTTGGCGGTTCTCACCTGAAGACAGGGAATCCCTGGTTTCCCTTCTCAGAGGCTTGGCCGTCCTTAGCCAATTCTCCTTGACTTTGGTTTTCAAGCCCTAAGTCTGACATGTTATTTCCTACAGTCTTGGTTTTTTTAATGCCTACTAGAAAAAAAAAGTTCCTTAACCATCTAAATCTCGGCAACTCCTAAGGGGCAATGCTCATGTCTTGTCAGGGGAAGTTTGTTCCCTGTATATGGTGCATAATTGTGTCACTAGAGTCCCAGGGGCTAGACCTCTAGGTCAGATTCCAAGTAACAGAATTTTTCATGAAGCCTGAACCCTGTTACAAGCTGGACTGTTGTAAGGAAACAGTGAACTTCACACCTCTCTCCTTCAAATCTTTGGTACAGAGGCTTCTTTCCAGCGGGCACTTCCCTTCAGGGGGGTTCCATCATTGGGTCTTGGTTTCTGAGAGAGTCCTTCTTTCATCAGTCCTTGGAATCTCAGAGCATCTCTATCAGGCCTGCTTTATTTCAGTCCAGAGGTCATTTAGTTCAGAGAGGACTTGATGATATTCCTGCCCTGTATCACACCAACGAGCATTTGGAACACAAGACTTGCAATCTCTCCTCAATAGCTACGAGTTTTGATCTCTAGCTGGCTTCTTTGGAGGTGTCTTAGTCACTCATCTATCTGTCAGGCAAGGACAACACTTTGGCATAGTCAGGGCCACCACAAGTGGACCCCTTGGCAGATCCTCTAAGCCACTTTAGTCAGGGCCACCACAAATGAGCCCTCAGCACACAAGTCCTAGACACATTGTTCAGGGGGGTAACGTCAGGTCCAGATCTGAATTTTTGCCTCCAGACTGAACCACCAGTTTTTTCCTTTTTCTTGTTGCAGGCCCCAGCTTGGGGTTCCTTCCAACGGACTTTCTTATCTCAAGACTGGTCGAAGAAGTGTTCTCTCTCTCCCATATATCCCTTCTTTCCTAAGTACTTTTCTAGTTAAGGCATCAGTCACCATGATCCCGGTGGCTCTGGACAACCTTGGTACTTCATGATAAAAAAATGTTTCAGGTAAACAGCCTTCTGGCTGCTTTCGTTTTCCACAAGCTACTTCCTTTCTTGCACAAGAGTAGTGTTTTTATCAGCTCCCAGTCTTTTCTCCTCAAGGCCTGGTTCTTGAGATGCTAGCTCTCCTAGAGTCCCTGTAGCCAAATGAGGCCTGGAACGTCACAAAAAAAAAAGGGTTTTAGTACCACGAAAACCTCAGTTTCCTATTGGAAATGTTTTTTTCCCTGGGTACAAGGACAAGAGCCTAGAGGTTTTTAAACCCTCTTTCCTCTCATGACTGGATTATTTAGTTCATATCCAGGCATTACTATCTTGTACATGGAACTAGTTTGGTCTTTGTGACTTGTTTCCTGTAAAAATATAAAGGTTTTATTTTCTTATCTACAGTAGGTCAGTAGGCCTCTTTTTTGGGAGTACACCTAGCGGTTACTTGTATTCTTTTTCTGTCAGGCAAGAGAAAGCTGTCATTTCTCAGATCATTTCAAAGAATTCCACAAGGTGCCGTTTCACTTCCAGACCCTTCTAGGGACTGAAGTTTTTTCCCATGGAACACAAACCTCTGTATATTCAAGTTCATGGGGTGTCCCTTTGAATCTGTGACAATTCAGTCTTGAAACGAGTAACATCGGAGACAAACCTTTCTGCTAGTCTTTTCCTCTGTCAGATGGATTTTCTGAGGTTCACGTTTTTTTTTAGGCCTTATCCTCTCAGTGTCTTTAAGAACAATTTAGTCCTCTGGATGTATAGGAAATCCTTTTCCCAAGTGTCTACCATTTCCACCTTCATCAACCCTTTCTCCCTGCCTGTACTGCTGTCAGGCAAGTCCTGCCTAGGCTATCTCAAGCTGCTCAGATGGGGCATGAATTAGTCCTGCTGGTCTGTGTCAGCGGTCCTAGCAGTTCAGGTACTGTCATTATCATCCCTTCTTTTCCTGCATTTTGCAGAAAAGGAGAAACCAGTGACCAAGAGTATTTTCCCATGGGACTGTTCTCCCATATTTTGGGTCTGGTACAGCAAGGCTGACATTCAGCCCTTCTTGTGCTTAGGGCCTACTTCCTGGAGAACAGCTGCCTCCTTGGCAGTGTTCAAGGCTATATCCTTACTAGAAATGTGCAGATCACTTATTTGAAATGTGCTTCTCACATTCAATAAGATCTTTTCTTGGATGTGTAGTCTGATAGGATGCCAAGTTTGGCAGGATGGTACTTCAGAGCCTCTTCTTAAAATAGGTTTCTGTGCCCTCCTCCCAACCACACTGCTTCAAAGTCTGCATCTGTCAATAGTTGCTAAAGAATTTCTGAAGTAAGAAGAAACAATTACTCACTGAAGTAATATTACTTCTTCCAGGGTATTCTTTAGCATTATTGACACTCCCACCCTTTCTCCCTTGGAAACCTTATCTGAAGGCTCTGTTTGGGGATTTAGTCAAATTTGATGTCTGTCATACTTTCCTGTGATTAAAAAATAAATAAATATATATTTTTTTCTTTATAGTGGGTTAAAATATATGGTGGGTTATTGCTAACAGTTTTTTTGCCACTAGTGGGCACAGTTTTTGCTCTTTTACAGCTCCAAAATGCATTCTGAGGTCCCTTAGGCTGACTGAAGGCAGCACTCTACTCTAACTGTATCCTGATTAACCAATGCCTTCCTCATTTACATTGACTCCTCCTCTCCAGGGCAGCTGAACCCAGCTGGCATACTGCATCTGTCAATAATGCTAAAGAATACCCTGGAAGAAGTAATATTACTTCGGTGAGTAATTGTTTCTTATGGCTTCTCAGTCTGCCTCTTTGTCACCAAACACAATAAAGGCTCAGAGGGAGTGCCTAATGATGGTGGAATGCATGCATCAGAGGGTTCTTCCCTTCATAAGCATCAGTTCCTATCAAAGGGGACAGATAAAAAAAGTTAAACATCCTAAGCCATCAGATAAATATAGTAAAGATGGAAAACATACAAGAAAGTGGGAACCTGACCCCAGTGATGGCAAAAAAAGAATAACAAAAGAGCTTCAGATCAGGTACTGGAACTAGTGCCTAGTAGGAAAAAAAAGAAAGCACATCCATGCCACTCCTTTTGCAATGGAAAAGCAGAAGGCAGTGGATCAGAAATAATTGCCCTCAACAGTGGACATGACTAAGGTATGGCAGATTTTCCAAGCTGTCCAGGCTATGGGAAAATTCCTTAATATGCCTACCGCCAGCACCATGTTCCAGTTCCAGATCATTTAGATGTGGAGAAAGAGGATTTCTATTATGAGAAGTAAGGGGAAGGTGAGCTCATGGAATCTAACTGTTCACCTGACCAATGGTTTGGTTCCCCTCCTAGGCCAACAGAGGTTTATTCCTCTTACTTTTTATCTGACAGATTATGAACACCCTCAACATTCCATCTCATGAAACAGAGGAGGCTGAGGAAGAAGTGGAGTTTGTGGATATGATGGGGCTAGCCCCCACAAGAAGACTTAGTCCCCATTCACAAATCACTCCAAAAGGATACTTCAAAAGTCATGTCAGCCCCCAATTCAGCTGTATGCTTTGGTACAAAAAAGTTTCAAAGAAGTATCAGGTAGACAGACAGGGGTGGAATACCGGTATGCCCACTCTGATTATGAAGGAGTGGTACAGGCAGTTGCTTGGGAGGATGCGAATGTCCCTCACTCTGCACAGCCTCCTGAGAAGGATTCCAGGAAACTGGATACTGTGGTCACAAAAGTGAACAGAATGGCTTTTCTGCTCCTGAGGAAGGCAGCTTTTTGGCATACACAGCTCAGTACCAGAAAGCATTGTGGAATGCAGTGCTGCACTGCTTGATAAGGCAGATAGTGGATGGCAAAGTGGCACAGGACCTGGCTGCCACAGCAAAGTCAGCCCTGGACGCCACTAAATATCAGTTCCCCATGGCTGCTGACACCAGTGACCCTGCTTCATGAGTCTTCGCTCGTCCAGTGGCATTGAGGAAGTTTGCCTGGTGAAGGGCTATTATCCTTACCCAGGACACTCAGGCTAAAGCCATTGATTTCCCTTTTGAGGGAAATATATTATCTGGTCACAAAACAGAGGCACAGATAAAAAACATGGATTAATACAAGTCTACTTAAAAAAAAAAAAAAACGAAGAAAGAAAAGGCCACTTCCTACAGGTCTTACAGAAGAGGAGGCAGGGGCAGGACTTACTATCCAAGACCCTATGCCCATGATGAGTACCAATCCCAAAGAGGCTGCTACAGAGACAGGGGCAGGAGGGACTCCAGGGATGCTGTAGCACCAGCTCCCAAGCGACAGTCAAAATTATAAAACCCCTGGCAGTTCTGCCTAGGTCAGTAGTCAACTATTGCCAGTGGGGGAAAGGCTGACCCACTACTTTCAGGAGTGGGTAGAAGTACCACAAAGAAGTGGGTGCTGGAAGTTGGGGGGAGTGATTATCCCTGAAATTCAAAAGGTTCCAAAACTGCAATATCTGAAAACTTCCCAACAGTGAAATGTCTGCTAGAACTGGAAGTAAAGAAACTGCTGCTGGAAAATTCAGTAGAAAAGGTCCCTACTTCACAGTGGGGACAGGGTCTGATTTTATGATACTTCCTGACTCAAAAGAAAAACAAGGAGTGGCGACCCAGTTTAGAACGAAGATATCTGAAAAAACATATAAAAAAAGTAAAGTTAAGATGGACACTCTTGGCACAGTGATACCATCCCTTCAGTAAGGAGATTGGCTAGGGCCACTGGATCTGAAAGACGCCTACTTCCACATTCGAGTCAGACCCAGCTACAGAAAATATCTCCGGTTCAATCTGAGAAACTACCGATACAAGTTTGTATCCCTTTCTTTTGGCCTCACTTCAGCACCAAGGTCATTCACAAAATGTCTAGCCATGATGGCACTGTACCTGAGAAGACAAGGTGATGTATTTTTTTCCCCACATAGATAACTTGCTAGTCTCTTGGAAAATAGAGTAAGAAGCAAGGGGCTCCATGGAACAAGTAAGGAGCACACAAGAGAGCCTGAGACTTCTAATAAATCTACAGAAGTCTCAAAACTAGTTCAGCTGTTGAACTTCATAGGTGCAGGGCTGAAGACCCTGCAGGGGAAGGCTTTCCTACCACATGAGAGGGTATCATATCTGATTGCCACTGCAGAAACCTTCACACTGGGCCAGCCAAATCTGACAAGGGATCTTCTGTAGTTACGGGGTCATGTGGCCTCATCCACAGCTGTGGTGCCATGGGCCATATTTCAGATGAGGGACATTTAAGCAATAATCTACGACAGGGTGTGGGTTATGCTTGGATTTACTTATGCTTGGTGTTGTTTGGTCACGAGACTGCAGGCCGAGTGACCAAATCTGCACCAGGTGTGAGTAAATCCCAGCATAACCCATGTCCTGGAGTGGATTATTGTGATTGTACAATGTCCCCCTATATTGTTTTGTTAAAAAAAAAAAAAAATTTGCCAGTTTAAATCATTTTTCTTTCATTTATTCTTATGCTAGAAACAAAATAGTTCTCTGTTGCTACTGAGGCTGCCACTTATTCAGGTGACACAACTGAGTGTCAGAGGAATATGCAGCATGAGTGTTAGACCCTTCATTCCCATTCTCTGGTATTGCATGTGCCATTGAATTGGAAACTGATTGATTTTTCTATGTATGTGTTTATTTATTTAGTTATTTTTTTGTTACTGTTGTATGCCAGTAGCATGAGAGCCATAGTCAAGTACTGGTGGGGGTTCATTAGGTCTCTTCAGGGGTTCCTGGCAGTGAGTTGCAGCAAGTTACAAAAGAGAGACAGTGAGTTGCAGCAGCTGTTCACGAAAGTGGCAATGTTATGCTTCTAGCATGATGGCTGCCACTGAAGTTCTGGGAGGGTTGTGTTGTCTCGCACCATCACCTTTCACATAATCAGATATTTTAACAGTTTCAAGAATTCTCAAGTGGGTAAAGTGTTTCCTTTTTAAAAACAAAGCCTAAAACATAGAGAAACCTTGCTCAAAAAGCCCAGGCATGAAATTGAGCATGCACCAATGCATATGCATACGCATATGCCTAGTATCACGACTCAGCTTTTCAGCCATGATTTCTGCATGTTTTAGGCTTTGTTTTTAAAAAAGACATACAGGATTAGTTTAGTTGCCATATTGGTCCTTGTAAGAATACATCCAGAAGCAAATGATTTGATACCTTTCATTGGACCAATATAGATGTTACAAAAAGAAAACAGTACCTAAGCTTTTGGACCAACCAAGACCTTCCTCAGAATCATATGCCAGTTGTTTAGAGAATCACATTCTATTAACACCCAGATCATACATTAAAAAAAAAAAAAAAGAATTAATTCTCTTTGGTGTAAAATCCCTTTTTTTAAAAAAAACAACAGACATTGAAATGAAGGTAACAGATTCTACCAGTCTGCTACTACTGAAAAACCTTCCAAAGTCAAATGTCAGCAGAAGCAAGTAATATGCATACTTGAGCAGAAAGTCCCACTATCTTAAATGATGAATGAATAAACGACTGTGTTATGTGAATACATTCTTAATTAAAAGAAAGACCTTTAGATTTAATGCCCTCATAAGTGCATGCTAAAATTTGATAGTATTGTATGTTAAAAAGCTATAAACCAGACATTTTCTATATATGGAAATAAGAGGGTATAAAGAAAAATTCTTTGGTATGAACAACTGTTTCACACATTTATACAGTATTAAACCTATCTGGAGACTTTTTTTTTTTTGCCATTAATATTTTTATTGTAATTATTGTGATTATACATACAAATACACTACATTCTCCAATATACACTTACATAAATTCTTAATGGGAGAAGGAAAAAAACCTGTTGTCTGAAGTATTATACAATGATATTAAAGAGGAAAACAAATGTTGAGAAAACAATATGTAGCAGTACAATATGTATGATAGAGAGAAACTATGGCAATTTATGGTTCAAGGGGTAAAAGGAGTAGATACAAACAAGAAATATGAGCAGTCATGATTGTACTTCTATTATGCTGTAATTTAATACAAGTATATGTAAGACTGTACAAAGGAAGAACATAAATGGAGACATTTTCTAAACTATACTCTCAATCAGTTAAACTCCATAAACATAAAGACCTTCAATGCTGTAACAATTTTTTTTTACAAGATATTAATTATTAGAATTAGGGCCAAATTTATAAAAAAAAATCTGAAGGACTCCCAAGAAAATGAGTTGATGCATCATAAAATGTCCGGAGTTCAATAATGTGTTAGAATATTATCAGATTACTATGTGTACAATAACAGTCTTTGGAATCTGAATAAAGACCCAATAGGATTAAACTCTCCTCTCCTCCGAAGGGAAAAGATAACTAGTAGACAGAAGTATTTATTCACTATGAATGAGAAGCAAGAGCCCTAATACACATGTACCTGAATATAAGCCTTTCCTCAGTATAACCACAGACCCCAACTTTATCCACTCCCTGCCCCACACACAAACCCCATCCCACAGAAAACAACACACCATCCTCCTACTCCCAACACATATACAAAGTTACTTCCCCACCTACACACACAGCCCCCCCACATCACAAGACAACCCACCATCCCCCTACCCCACACACCTGTTTTTTTTGGGATAGAAACCAACATGTAGATAACTAGTTAAAATTAACTCTATGAAAATAAAAACAAAAAACAACAACACACTGAAGTCTTGTTAGATGTCCATCCTTTGAAGGAAAGGTGTGTGCAAATTTAAGTAGTGTAATGTGTCATAAACCCAAATCAGTGTTCATGCCATCTGCTACCATATTGAGAAGTAAAATCAGCCTGACCTCAAAAGTCCATCTCTGTTGTATATTTTTGAAATGTCTTTTTAAAACTATACTGACCTATTGGAGATGAGGATTGGTCTGACTGAAGTGTTGTCTCACTGATTTGTCAGTCATCTTCACAGTAATAGTATGTGTGAGTTCATTCTAGTGCTTAGAGGTTAGCTTGTCTCTCCAACATACCCTGTTTGTGGACATTTCTTTTACTGAATGAAATAAACAACAATCCATGATGCACATATATAATTCCCCTGTATCCTGAATTGTCTGTTTTGTGATGTAACCACACAATACGGACTGGAAAGGAGCTCACAAGTCCTACATCTGGGTTATTTACAAGGTTGTGTATCATTTAGTGTCATGGTATTCTGTTCTGGTGCAAGTTGACTCCTAACAATCAGGTTGGCTAAATTAGGTGGTTGTTTAAAAGATAGCAGTGGTAGTTCTTGAAAAATACAATTTAGGGTCTCATACTCACTAAATATTGGGTGGAGGTCCTTAATAATCTTATGCAGACATTCAAGGTCAGTATGATATGTTACTACTAAGGGTATTCTGTTGGTAGTGGTCCTTTCTTTGTACTGAAGTAGTTGTTCTCTAGGCACCTGTGTTGCACGTTGTACTGCTCTGTCAATTTCTCTGGAAGAGTGTCCCTGCTCGGTAAAGGTTTTTTTCAACATAACCAAATATATATCTGTCTTCCTCATTTGAACAGATAGGGTGATACTGAAATGCTTGACTATGCATGACACATTTTTTTTTATGTGGCTCAGATGATTAATATTCCTGTGTAAGTACCTCTTATCTGTCTGTTGGCTTCCTGTATATACATGTATGTAAGTTCCATCCTTGGTGGTGACAGTGGTGTCCAGAAAATTAACACTGGTAGCAGAATATTCCAGGGAAAGCTTTATGGTTGGGTTGAGGTTATTAAGTTCCTGATGAAAATCGTTTAGTGTGTCAGTGCCCTCTGTCCAAATTATAAACAAATCATCAATGTAATGGAAATAAGTGGGTGGCTAGAGTGTGTAGTGCCTTAAAAAGTCCTTCTCCAAATTCACCATAAAGAGATTAACATACTGTGGAGCCATCCTGTTGCCTATTGCTGTTTCCACAGTTTGAACATAAAGTTTACCATTAAAGCTGAAGTTGTTATGTGTCAGAATGAATTCAGTAAGTTTCCCCACCACTGCAGGGTGGATGTTTGGTCCAATCCTTTCTCATGCAGGTATTTAAGGCAGGCTGAAATTCCATCTGTGTGTGGAATATTAGTGCAGAGGGACGTTACATCCATTGTGGCTAAAATGGTATTGGGGGTAGGTCCTTATAAACAGGAAGCTGATGCAGGAATTGTGTAATGTCTTGGATGTAATTGTCCCTTTCTATAACCAGCAGTTTTAGAATGGTTTCTACAAATCCTGAGATCCCCTCAGTTAAGCTGCCATTACCAGGGACTATGGGTCTCCCCGGATTGCCAGGTTTATGTATTTTAGGCAGCATGTAGAATGTCTCTGGCTTGGATTCAACAGGGATGAGGTCAGTTAGTCTGTCTTGGACATGGTTAGGAAATTATCCAATTATGTCCCGTAGTTCTCTTGTATATTGTGTAGTGTGGGCACTTTCCAGTTCTCTGCAGTAGGTATGGTCATTTAGCTATCTGTTGGCATCAATAATATAGTCATCTCTGTTTAATGTCATCACTGCAGAGCCTTTATCAGCTTTTCTATGACAATGTTGTCATTCGATTTCAGTGTTTGTATAGCCCTCCATTCCAATGGAGAGAGGTTATAACCGGCCTGTTTTTGCCTATTAAGAATCTGACAAGTAACTCTCTGGCAAAAGCAATAAATGTAGTTGGCCAGTTTCCTATTACGCTCACTTGTGGGGAGTAAATTAAGATGACACATAGTGCACATTCCCCAATAATGCAAAGCATCATAGGAAGCATATGCAAATGCCCATGAACTAATTTGGACTGAATTAATTTGGAATGAGCCAATCCAAATTAATGGGCATTTGCATATACTCCTCATGATGCTTTCTATTATTGGGGTATGTCCAATTTGTATTTTCTTTAAAATTTAGCTGTATGGCCAATATCTTCCAGGATAACCCTTGCCCCAGTGCATTTGCTCCGGGGTTCTTTTGTTGGAAAATAAGATGATTTCTTTCCCTTATCCATTCAGTTGTTACTGCTTGTGATGTCTTCTCTACCTGTGATTTCTTCTCTGCTATGAAACAATTATTTAAGTCTCAAACTACGGAAGTATCCCTCCAGTTTACCACAAAACTGTATTCTGTCCAGCGGTTTTGTTGGGTGGAAAGTGAGGCCCTTAGAAAGTGCACATAATTCACCAATATTCAGTGTGTGGTTGGACAAATTAACAATTGAAAGGTGCCCATCCATGTAGCTTTGTTGTTCAATCGCTCTATTTTCTTTTTCATGGTTGCTAGGAAGTATGGTATGTTCAAGGGTATCTAACTTCCTGTTTTTAATGAGCATGGCTTTTATTAAGGTCCTTTGGTTTAACATGCACTTATATTGGTATTAAATCAAAAGGTCTCGCTTTTAATTAAGAATATATTCACATAACACACTAATTCGTTCATTATTTAAGACAGTGAGAATTTCTGCTCGAGTATGCATGTTATCTGCTTCTGCTGATCTTAAACCTTGGAAGGTTTTTCAGTAGTAGCAGACTGGCAGAATCTGGTACCTTCATTTCAATGTCTGTTTTTTAAAAAAGGGATTTTAAGCCAATAAGAATTATTTCTATTTTTTTTATGTATGGTCTGATATTAATAGAATGTGATTCTCTTAACAACTGTCATATGCTTCCAAGGAAGGACTTGGTTGGTCCAAAAGCTTAGGCACTGTTTTCTTTTTGTAATATCTATGTTGGTCCAATGAAATGCATCAAATCATTTGCTTCTGGATTTGTGTTTAAAGGAAGGCTGTCCAAAAGTGCAGTCAGTGCGCCGCTTAATGTAGCTTGCATTGTTCTGCATAGTCGCTAAGTCTAAATTGAAATTGTACTGACCTTTTCAAGCTTTTTTCAAGGAACTTTGTGATATGGCCCGAAGTGCTGCTGCAATGTTTGTTCATCATTTTCCACCGTCAGCCACACTGGAAGACACAGTTTTGCTCGCTCCTGGGTGATGAGCGTGCACCCGCTTTGGGCACTGAGGCATGCGCTTGCATGATGCTCGTATCACACCTTTGTATCTCCCGCTCATACAGTCCCGGGTTTCTAGTCACCTGCCTGTCAATTTATTAGTGACCACAGTACTTGCAGTTAAAAAGTGCTTCACTGAATAACTTTTGTGTTCCCTGCTTTTATTTTTTAAATCCCTGGGTAGCAATCGCAAGTGCTTTTAATAAGTGAAGTTATTCTTAAGGGTGCCTACCTGTATGGCAATTGGGTATTCAAATACATCGGGGAAAACAAAATTAGTGCATAAAGTCAGCTACCATCATTTCCCCAGCATTGATCCCTTCAGAACTCAGTGGATCATTGTGCTGAATCGTCCTGATATTACTGTTGACACCTTCAAGCCAAAGAAGCACAGTGTGGTGTGCTCAGACCATTTTACAGCAGCAGATTACATCAATACAGGTGTATATGTTCAAGTAATGATTGCTCAGCAATGAATGTTACATTCATTTCTGTGAATTTTCATTTACACTGATTTTTGTTTAGATGGTTGCTGTTGCTTTGAAGTGGCCCCCCACCTTTTGTTGCTGATCTGTCCCTAATGATAAGCTGAGTACTTTAAATGAATTTATATACACAGAGGCTGTTATGATTCCCATTGTAGAGTGGCATTGCATAATCGTATCTGTTCAGACACCGAGTTCCCTGTCACACTATTTATGTTAGGCAGCAGTAGTGCGCAGTATTTCACCTGACCTCTTATTTGTGCAGTTTTTATCCACACATGATTTCCATTCCCCCCCGCAGCCTATAATAGTGTATGTGTGTTGTGAAAACGTAGACATTGTCTGCAATGTGATGTTACCCTTGTGCTGTCATCTCACTCCTTTCAACGGTGTCCTTTTTTGGTGTCATTCAGTAGCAGTACTGTTTTGATTCTATGTTCCCACTGTCCGCACATACAATGTCTTGCCAAACATCTTTGTGCATAAGTAACACCACTATGTGTGACACGGGAACAGTCTCAGGGTGTCACTCTGACCCTGGCTGGCAGCTTGACACTGTCAATGTGACCAGGCACACTTGCAGCAGGCACTGTGACCCAAGGTATCATGTACCATAAGGCAGTCCTAGCCAAAAACACTCACAACCAGCATGCAAGCCACTACCGGGTCTCACTCTGACTTTGGGGATCAACTTCACGCTGCCAATCTGACTCAGGGGATAGTATCGCAGCAGGCATTGTGAGCCATGGTAGCAAATACCTCCAGCCAGCATGACCCACCAGCAGAATGACACCACAGGTTGTCTGCCACCAAGCACTACTACCCACTGCGGCCACTGACCACTATGTGTGACACAGGGAACAGTCTCAAGGGTGCCACTCTGACCCTGGCTGGCAGCTTGACACTGTCAATGTGACCCGGGTACACTTGCAGCAGGCACTGTGACCCAGGGTATCATGTACCATAAGGCAGTCCTAGCCAAAAACACTCACAACCAGCATGCAAGCCTCTACCGGGTCTCACTCTGACCTTGGGGATCAACTTCATGCTGCCAATCTGACTTAGGGGCTCCCTGGTTCTCTCATTTTGCCCCAAAATAGTTGCTACCTACACAAACCAGCAATACCTCACTCCTGAGACTCGCCATGCCATCATCCAGGGAAACCTGCTAGCAATGCTGGAGTACTGTGGTCCCATGTACTCCTGTAACTCCTTATTCAGCATGACAAAAGTATTACTACCATACAACAGTGACTGCGACTTCCCCCTGCTGTCTCCTTTCTTCACGCAGCACCGTGCACTGTAAAATGCATATGGGTACTTCACAGTGCAACCCTGCTTTGACCGTGTACTGTACAGTTTCATTGATTATCACATACATATTTGACATTAATTGACTGTTGCTCTGGTTTCTGTTACATACTGAAACTGTGCCACCATGAACCATAGTTTTCTTACTTATTTTTGGTGCCTCAAGTACTGCCACGATGTTTTGCCAAATGTAACAACTGTGACTGCTCAGTGTGTATGACATGCTTTTATGTTTCTGATTTTGATGTTTGTACGCCATGCCGCCTTATGTGGCATTGTTTGTGCCTGAAAAAGGACACCATCATCACTGAAGATACACAGTCAAGAAAGTCATAAATAAATAAAACAGTAACCGAGATAAACACTTTCTGGACACGCCATCAAATACATACGACAACAGACATCAAGCATTCTACCTCTTGCATTGCTGTTGCAACTGAAATCTGAACTTTTCATTCTTCTGGCTCATAATACAAAGTTAAGTAATTACACCAAAAACTTCTTTGATTTGAGTTTACATTGCATGATGACAATGTTCCATTGCATGCATTCAGTACAAAATGTTTGACATGATGGCAGGCAATACACAGATCACAGACAGCGGATGTGCAATCATAACACTACAAATGCATGTTAAAGGCAAAACTGTGTTATTCAGTGTTGCACGCACTGTCAAGCTGTCATTGCATGTAGCTAATGTGACAACTTCTGCACTTGTGAATGCTTCTTTATACATGTCATACATGTCTGTTGCGTGACTCTCTAAGGTTTCTGTTCTGTACTGTATTCACACAAACAGGTTCCATGAACATAAAAAAACTGAAACCAGAGGCAATCCCATCTAAGTTCAACCAACGAGCAACCATGAGTTGTGTCCACACCACTATTAAATGCATAACAGTAAGAAAAGTACATGTTCTGTGTTCCATTTGCAATGATGTACAATACACATTGTAACATTCCATAACGAACACACGTGTATTGCTTCAACAGGTGAGATGTACAGATTCAGCAACCCATGACAATACTGACATGGATACATCAGTAACACCTGTTCATGTGGGAACCACTACAAGTATTGACATGTACACAGTTCAAGACTCAAATGCTGGCATTACAGAACAGTGTGACTACACATCACTGCAATACAGCAACACCATGAATCACAGCTGTGAAACATCAGCTGTGGGAATTCAGTGTCAGCCTACAACATGTGACTTTGCCTGCCAGTGGCCTGAATCTTTTGAAAGTGTATTTAAAGATCATAGGTACTCACGTTCCACTGTCAGTGAGCCAACATTTTCAAACCCACCTATCTCAGCATCGACACCTGTGAAGACTACCGGTATTACTGACACTGATGAGACCACAGACATGTCCATACTGACATCTGACATCAGCACTACAGCTGATCATGATGTCTCCCTTTTCTTGCCAGACAATGACATCAACATAACTGCGACTTCAGAAGATGAAGACTGTCATGTTAAACACACATCTGACAGCAATCTCGCAACACAGCAGAAGTTATTAGTGTTCAAGACACAATTGTTTCTGCTGTTTGAAATGATAGTGTGCCACATTTGTAGAATACCATTGATGATTATTAAATCGTACATAAGAGGCACAATGTTTGTTGCAGAGTTTACGTGTGGTAAGTTATACTCATTCACCTGGAGATCCCACCCACTCATTGACAAAATGAGTGTGGGAAATCTGCTATTTAGTTCTGCTGTTTTGTTCACGGGAAACACTTTTACTCGTATAGCGGAGTTCTTCAAGTGGATGCACGTGCCATTCATGTCATAGTCGCAATACCACCGCATACAACGTCGGTACCTGTTCCTCATAGTACATTTTTCATGGTTTACACAGAGAGCAAGAAACATAGCACTAGTCAGTGGGCGCGCCTTGACAGTCATTGCTGATGGTCGTTGTGACTCCCCAGGTCACGACGCCAAGTACTGTACATACACTTTGATGGATATGTCCAATAACCACATTCTTCAGTCTGAGTTGATCCAGGTAACTGAGGTGCCAAATTCAAATTGCATGGAAAAGGAGGGGATTGTAAGGGCGGTCACGAACATCACTGATGCCGGTGTTAACATTGACACAATTGCAACAGACAGACATCCACAAATTGCTGCACTGATGTCGAAAGGTGTTGTTTTCCCTGACATATCACATCAATACGATGTCTGGCATGTTGCCAAGTCGATTATTAAGAAATTGGTGGCCAAGGGTAAACAGCGTCACTGCCAGGATCTGCTGACATGGACAAGATCAATAGTAAACCACTTTTGGTGGTGTTCATCAACTTGCAAAGGTAATGCAGCATTATTGCACGAAAAATGGGTGTCCGTCCTGGAGCACAGCACAAATACACATACTTGGGTGGTTGGATTGGTGTTTCGGTCTTGCGAGCATGGAACCCTTGATGAGGAAACCGCAAAGGAAACATGCTGGCTGCAGAAGGGAACCCCTGCATATGAGGCACTTAAAGGTGTCATGATGGATACCCGTTTGCTGAAGGATATTGGGAAGGTCACCGAGTTCTGCCATACTGGGCAGTTGGAGTATTCACTCCCTGTTAAACAAGTACTGTTCAAGCGGCAGCACTTCTCATATAATGACATGCTGGCAGAACTCAACTTGCCATGCTAGACTACTCAGCAAACTGTAACAGAGCAGTGGCAAAATGCTCTGTCGGTCTGAATAAAGGAGGTGAGAGGCATGAAGTTGTGTTTTCTAAGGTTACGAAGCAATGGATTACCCATCCTGTGTATGAGTGCAACAGTTATGACTTTCTGGACACCATGCTGAATGATGTCATCAGATTAAAGACTGGGGAACTACGTGACTTGCCCATTGCAGAGAAACCTGAACTACCAAACAACATTGCTCCAGTGCCACGTCCGCAGAAGAAAGAATTGCTTCAGTGTCATTATTCCCGTTTTTCAAAGCAGCGGTAATACACATTCAAGTTCTGAAGTGTGTGTGTGTGGCAGGAAATTCTCAAGTTCAAATTTATGTCACAATTAATATTGTACATACATGTACAGTATGTTCATTCTACTGCACAAAATGTTACATTTCATTATCAGTTTGGTGAATGTCAATCTTGCAAGGTATCCTGAGTCTGTGTTCAGTGACATACAATTCTGACAAAGGACTGTTGTGGCTTGTGAGGTTTTGATGGTGAAAGCAATGAAAAGTCATAGAAACACATATCTGATCAACTGTTTGCTGTTGTGTAGTACCATGGCATGTCACTGTGTGTGATGCTGGTGTCGATCACATGGTAATACTGAAAAGAACCGTAGATGGCTGCTTAAAGAAGTACACATAATTACCCAGTACCCAAAAATACAACATTGCACAACTGTGCAACCCACATCTGTCGAGATAAGTGTTGCACAGCTGCATGATATTGCTTTCATCACATTGTATCCTAAAGTAGCAATGATCAGCAGAACACCTGCTCAACAAATGGTAGCCTTGAAGTTATCCTGGTATACCCAAAAAGCAACACCACTTTGCAGAAGCATGATTGAAACACAGTGAAACAAGGATGGCAGTGATACTGCTGTCCACCAATAAAGTGCGCCCAGTACGTGCCATGCAAAACTTGGCACATAATTGTAAGTAAGCCACAGAGTGACTCATACTGAATCGCTTTTGATGCTCACACAAGAATCGTGTGGCACTGCATGCTGTCAATGTGTGAGCAATGTGGCGCTCCACTATTTTGACATCTGTAGGCACCCGCAGATATCATGATGTCCTCACGGCTGCCTTACACCATTCCTTTGGTGCAGACATGGCTTACAAGCACAAGTCACATAAATCTGAGAACGGATCCAACAGGTTGTACCACCTTAGTCACATGACCCCTGTTGACCCTCTCCCTACTTAATTTAGACACCATCTTGCCCATCCTTATTGAGTACCACTCATGTACTCAACTGTCTCTTTCATGTCACAGCTGTCCCTTCCATCCTCCAGTGTGTGCATATTCCGATGTCTCGGCCTGCTGTCAGACTCTGCCCCTTCCATGACACATAACATGTTTGTGGCCCTGTTCTGCACCACCTCCAGTTTGCTGATAATATATATTAGGTATGCCGTTCAAAACTGAACACAATAATGTAAGTGAGGCCTTACCAGTGACCTGTAGTGCTGCAACATCACCTACCTTCACCTGGCTGAAAACCCCCTCACTGTGAAACACAGTATTTCATTTGGTTTTGCAGCCGTTGTCCTGCATTGTGCATTGTTGTCCATGGTCATTGTTATCGGTACCCCTATGTCCTTCTCATCCTCAGTGATCCCAACCATAACACATTCCAAGCCAGTATTGTCTCATTGGGTTCTTCACCACAGAGTGCATTACCTCACAATTCTTTGTAATGAACCGCAGCTGCCACCTCTCTGACCCCTCTGCTGGGTTGCTTACGACACCCTGCAACTGCTTCCATCCCCCCTCCTCATTCACCACTGATGCAATTCTGCTGTCATCAAAAAGACTTAAATTGATCACCACCACATGTGAAATGGGGTGATATTAAAAGCAAAAGCAGTTCTGGGCCCAACACAGATCCCGGTGAGGTGGCACCACACTAGTCACCGGCCTTGCTGTTGACAGCTGTCCACTCCTCTCACCACCACCAGTTGTAGCCTCCCACTGACCCCACTTGTAATCCAAATCATAATTTTTGCCCATACCCCCATAACACTTTGCTTTACCCCAAAGCCGCCCATGAGGCACAGAACCAAAGGCCTTTTAGAAGTGCAAGTAAAGAACATCCATGGTCACTGCTTCTGCCTGCTACTGACCCCTTTTAGTCCGCCCCTCATCCTGAAGCACCATAGTTTGTAGGTGTTAAGATTGACAGTGTTACAGTACTAAAGCAATATACAGAGACTCAACTGGTGACACTGAACAAGTAATGTGAGAAAAGATGTGCACCTTTACCCAAACACTGCTTCAACAGTAAATAGAAAAGCAGAATCAGTGATTGTTACCAGTTGTTATTTCACAGTTGTTTAATGTGCTTTCAAATGTTTCTGTCACATTTCTTTTACGCAGTCATCCATGACATTATGCATAACAAGCTGATGAAATTGTATTATTATTATTCTGTTACAAATGACAGAAACTGTGCATTACTGTATGAACAATTACAATGCTTCTACCCATTAAAATGTGACCTCCTTCAGAGACAGATCTCAGTTACTACTTGTACAAATGTTTTTTCACTATGACTTTGGCATATATCTGCAATTACAAACAGTGACAGAACAATGTTTTGCTGCAAGCGTTACATTATCACCCTATGCTTAGGAGAAAAGCCATGTATGTATGTTCATGGCCTACATTTTATTACCATACTATTACGTGACTTTTCAGTACTGCTTCACCACGTGGTCTAGCAATCAGTAACCCACTCCAGGGTGTGCATCAGTTGGGGATTAATGAACACCTTGTCCAAGATATTCAAACTGGCGCCAGGCTGGCATGCTTCCGTGCGCTGCTCACTTATTAGCAGGGTGTGGCCAGAGCGATATTCAAGGTAGTTGCACTATGGCGCAAGTGCTTTGAATATTGCACCCTGGCCACCCACACTGTGCATGGCACAGTGGAACTGCGCCAGCGCAAGTGGTCAGAGTGGAGCATTGAAATGCGGTGGCACAAGTGCCATTGCGCCATGCACAGCACCTGTGATATTCAAAGGGGGGCATGCAAATGGGGCCATAATGTATGCAAGGCGCACGGGGGCCATTTGCATCTGATTATGGCCCCATTTGCATGCCATTAGCCTGCAGTTGCACTGATCCCCGACGACTCGCGCATGGCGCCATGCCAGGCAGCAGCCATCGGGGAACAACGCCCCCTGCAGCCCGATGGTGGGACGTCCCATAAGGGACAAAGAAGGTGTCCTATCCCTGGTGGTCCAGTGCACCATGATTAGCCGGATCACAGACATAACTGAACCTCCCCCCCAAGTCCAATATCCCTGGTGGTACAGTGGACCGCACGTAGCCCCATCGCGGGCGGCATTCCTTACCCCCCCAAGTCCGAAATCCCTGTTGATCTACTGGACCCCACCCCACCCACCACTGAGCCCTACCACCCCACTCCACCCGTCATGGCGGTGCTGGGTGCCCGCCACCTGCCGCCCGCTGCCCACCCACTGACAGCTTGACCAGGGCTGCACAGTAGTTCAGGCGCGGGCCGGTGGGCGTGCAACCATACCATACTAGTCAGTCCAGATGATACTGCGGGAACGCGATAGCCACCCACAGGTGGCAGCTGCTGTGTTGCACCCTGCAATCACGGCATCACCTGTGGAGTGGCCCTCAACTGTTCCTGTTTTTTTTCAGGCGTAACTTTTTGCAGGCGCAGGTAGGGGTTGTGCCTGCATAACTCTGCACACTCAGGCTGAATATGGTGCTTTGCAGTTTATGTATGGGCATGCCCCCCTACCTGTGCCTGCATACATTACTGATGTGCCCCGGCACCTCGGTATTTGTATGGCACACTTTTCCATTTTATGTATCGCAGCAGGGCGCATCAGTGGGTAGTGCATGGCGCAACATGGTTGTGCCATGCGCAACCCTTTTCAAAATCTGGGCCCTTGAGTGCATAGTCATGCATGAGTACACAGGCTGAATGTCCTCACAGCACACAGGGTGTTCATTACTCCACAATAAACGCACACCCTGGAGTGGGTTATTGCACTTGTAAGATGGTCCACATTTGTGGAGAAGCAGACAAAAGGTATTATCATGACATATAAAATGTGTAAAGTTGCCATACAGCGACAGTTGTTGATATTCGCAACAGTACAAATAGTTCCACAGACACCAGTTGGTGCTGAACAAACAAATAATTACTGAATCAATGTGCATCGTTAACTTTTTAGTCTGAAGTCAACATTATGCAGTGGGTTACCATTGTACTGGTTGCTTACACTGCGCTCTGTGATGCCCCCCCCCCACAAAAGGATACTAATATTTGCTTCTGCTCAGTGTTGAAAAAATGAAGTGATTATTAACACAGACATGCATTATGTACTGGTAATTGACAATGGTAATTGACAAATTATGATGCACGATGCACATTTCGTTCATATGTGCGCCCATCGGATGCCCCACTCCTACACATTAATGTAACCTCTGCATTATCGGTCGAAGTTCCGTCGATGCAACGCTTGCTTGAGTGGAAGCATGCAATGCATTGCCAAATATTCACAGATAATATAACTCAACATTCATTTGAAACTTTACAATAATGGGTTCTGCACCACAAGAACAACACAACGTCACAAGACACAATACAGGAAAGCTGTCCTGATCGCACAGTCACACTAAAGGCAATGTTACTGTCCTGTGAAGGTTGTAATATATGTTTCGGCATCCTTTGGGCACATACACATACAAAATGGTAAATTTAAAACAGTCTGTGTAGTCGTGTAGAAGAGTATCCATTATCTGTAAAGTATGAAGTGAGCAGTTTGTCACAGCACATGTACAGGTAATGGAGGCCACCCAAGCATGCGCCACACATCCATGTTCCAACTTCTAATAACTTACATTAATGTTTGGTGCATCACAAGAAAAACAGAGCAACATGCATGAAGAACATGACCAGAGGGTAGCTTGGCTGGTGCTGGAGGGCATGATAAAGACAGCTGTCGTTTCAAAGGCTTACCCGTATGGTTTCATCAGTGGCGCACGTGGCTGAGTTAGTGACGCCTTCCCTAAAACAAGGCTGGTGACCAGGGGATGGTCCGGGGGAGGGTAGGATTGAGCGTCTTAAAGGAAAACTGTCCTAAACAGTGGGGGCAATCACCAGGGCTGCAAAAACCCCTGATGAAAACAACCTACCTGGTTTAAAATAATTGCAGCTAACCTTTCTTGAGTTATTAAGCTTTTTAATGTTGCTCCTGGATGCGCCATGTCAAAAGTTCTGCCGCACCGGAAGATGGAGTGTGCCCCTGGCACTGGTGGTACTGCGCATGACCGAACTCGGGGCTACAACTTCAATAAAGATTTTAAGTACATTACATGGCTCTGTTTTCACTAGGAATTGGATGTAGAGGTTCAGTTGACATACCTCTACATGCCATGATGTTTCTTTTAATCCCATCTAGATACGCCTCGCTCGTCATTTTTAGAGCCTTTCCAGCACAGGACAGGATGCCAGGGGCACACTCCATGTTCCGGAGAGGCGGTACTTTTGAGATGGCGCATCCAGGAGCAACATTAAAAAGCTTAATAACTCGAGAAAAGTTAGCTGCAATTATTTTAAACAATGTAGGTTGTTCTAATCGGGCTTTTTTGCAGCCCTGGTGATTGCCCTCACTGTTTAGGACAGCTTTCCTTTAAGGACAGCTGTCCTATCCTGGGTGGTGGGTTTGGGGATTTACTCATGATCATCGGCACCCCATGTAGACTGTGGACAGTACACAAGTGGCGACGGTTGTATGGTTGTGGATCATGACATTTTGATGAGCATTTCAAAATCGCAACACCACATGCATGGTTGACATGGAGTAGGTAAAGAACAGTGAAGTTAGCTGATTTTGTGTTAGCTGAAACATCCGATTACCTTTGTATTGCTCACAAACCCAAATTACATGATGGCATAAGTTTACTGAGAAACAACAACCAATTCCTGTATAACTAAGATATGCCATAATGTCACTCACAATAATAGCTCGTACATGTAACGAAATGTAAACCTTATCCAAAAAATCAATTGTGACAGTAACAATGGAAATAGTCATGGGTCACGTAAAACGGTAACTGTATAATGCTAGAACTGGTTCAGGAATGACTGTGACCACCCATCTCCATCATCCTCATCTACGTCGTGGAAACCTCTGTATTCACCACTTGCTTCTGGCCACTGCGTACGGATGGATGTAACAACACATGCTGGTATAACGCGACACAGTTCTTCCGTCCAAAAATGTTATGCACCCAGTGCTTATACTGAATATAGGATGACAAGCGCATGGACCTACGGTAAACATGACAATAGAAATCATTTAGAAATAAGAAAAACACTTCTTTTGCAGTATTACAATACATTCAATGTCTCACAGTGAACTCGCTGGGGCATCCCCCATTGCACCAAGGTCTACCTCCAAGCCTCAGACATGTCAGTTTCCCAGCAACAGCCACGCGATCAGAGGACAACGTAGAACCCCTGGATCCCTCCCAGTGAGAGCATAGCAGTCCTCCACATGCTCCATCCTGTCACTGACCCACTGAGCACTGCCTACACGACTGCATACCCAAACAAAGGCTGCTGGAGAGTTGCTGCACATGTTGTTGTTGTTCACCTGTAAAGTGACAATGTCATTGTGATGTTCTAAAGTTCCCTGAGGCAGCAAGTCCTTTTCTGCACAACATTGTGCAGTACTTGAATAACAAAAAAGTAATGCACACTTGGGTGATTTCTTGCTAAACTTTGTAGTGACTTTAATCTGCAATGCAATTGTCCTCTGCTTGTCGTCGCGCAAACCCTTGACACCTTGTGTTGCTGTAAAATATAGTCTGTAAATGGTCTTCATTGGCACATGAAAGTTATGATGAAGTTTGGCAAGCAATCTTCTTAGTATGATCTACCTTTTTCTTTTTTCTCATGTTTATGCTGTTGTGATGATGCACCTAGTGCTGCGAGACCTAACCTTATTTTTTACCCATGCATTGTTATGTTTGCATGCACGCATGTGCCAGAAACATAGTGAGACCATGCCAGTTTTCATAATTCTTGTAACCCATACTTGGTCCAAGCTGCCTATGACAACAGTACAGATGCAGTGGTGTACAGTTCAAAACCAACAAGAGCTACAATCAGAGTTGAGAACGTTGTAGGCAATGTGCATACTGCCGTGTCATCACCACTATGCAAACTGACTACACGTCACCCCAGTTGACTGTAGTGGCGGTTGCACAGCACCACCATGTTATTTGTGGCATTGGGTTGCCCAATCACCCTCTGCTCATACCCCCCCAGAACACTGTATGTCCAACTGTGGTACACAGTACCCATCTGCTAAAGTGCCAACACCCAAATAAAGTGAAAAATGCCACACTGAGAACACACCCCACTGTGACAAAAGTCCATTGTGTTTCAGAAATAAAGACATGTCACAAAATAAAACTGTCCCTCGTTGACTGTTGACCTCTCGTGAACCCGTTCCTACCCTCTGCATACCCCAGGTGTCAAGGGTGTGATTTGGGCTTCTCGACAGTAAAGATCACGCCACTACACCAGACACCCAGCAAGCAGCCTGTGACAGGCATCAAGGTTGCACTGTGGACTGTTTTGTACAGAATTAAAACCATTCTGGTACACTGCACCATTTGAGTGTATTTCATTATGGAATGATGAGAGTGTAAAGCCCAAACACCACAAGGGCACAGCTGTACACTTGCCAGTGTGTGCAGGGTAGTGTGGTGAAATGTTGTGACCATTAGGGTTGACGACCAAAACGCACACCACAATGCCTGTCCATCCCTGCAGGTTGTGGGTGGGGTTGGAGTTAGCTGGGTACATCAGTGCCATTCCTATACTGTATCTGTGTACCTTCTGCACTTCAACCGCTAATGAGAGCAAGCAAACATTCAGAATTGATGACTGCTTGCTGTGTGCTGTGAACATCCGTCACATAACATCCGCTGGCATAACTGGACCCTGGGGGCCTCCATTATCCCTCCCTCTTTCCATACAGAACTACCGGCCTTATACATCCCCTTCTACTTAGACCCTTAACCTAACTCCCAATCTCTTAATCGCCCCCCCTCCTTTTGGTCCTCTCCAAGCTTGTCGTCTAGCCAAGCTCTTCCTGCTCTCCTCCTCCTTATAGCAGGGGCGTCGAGCATAACCTGGTCCTCCATCCCCTGTGGCTGGCGATCTCCACCACGGACACCCACCTCCCAAGAGGTTTCAAATCATCCACCTTAACATCTGCAGCCTCCTGAACAAATCAGCTGCCCTACAAACTACTGTCCTATCTATTAGCCTGATATCGTGATCGTTACTGAGTCTTGGCTGAAACCCATCACTTGACGTGGAATTTTCAATACCTGAGTTCTCCCTAATTACTGAGACAGACAGGGTACTAAGAAGGGTGTGCACTGTCATGTACATCTCCTCAAGCACCAGTTCTCTAATCATCTACTGGACCCTATAATTCTATAGACTACCTATGAATCAAAATCTCCCTTCGCACTCTATCCCTATATATAGCTGGGTCTTACTGCGCCAGACACACAGCTGGGTAACATCTTTGACCACCTAGGGAACCTGAGGTCCCTGACGGCTGGCGGTGAACTCCACATCCTAGGTGATTTCAACCAGGATGGGCTCGGCAGTGTAGCCACCAAAACACATTCCCATATTAAGGCTCTAAACCTGGCCCAGCAAATAGTGGAACCCACTTGCCTAAATCATAAATCTAAAAAGCATACACTACTGGATTGGGCCCTCACGACCCACCCTCATCGGATAGTTAAAGCTGGCCTTCTACTGGACTCCCTTAGTGATCACCATATGATTTATAGTGGCATAAAATTTTCAACCAAGCCCCTCCCTCGCACTCTTTTTAACAGAGCTTACAAATCCCTCAATTTAACCGCTCTCCTAAATGACCTCTCCTGCATTGACTGGTCTGTCATCATCAGGGCCACCTCCATGGATGAGGCCCTAAAATTTTTCTCTACAAACTTCCTTGCTATCTGGGATTTGCACGCTCCTCTTAGAAGATCCAGAGTAAGAGGAGCACACTTGCCCTGGGTAACAGCAAACCTCTTGGAACATCTGAGAGCCCGTGACCGAGCCTAGAAATCTTTCAAGGCTACAGGAGCTCAAGCAGCCCTTCTGCATACAGAACACTAAAATGCCTGCACTAGACTCATACATCAGGCCAAATCTAACTTACTATAGTCTGCTTTCAACAATAACTTCTCTCACCCTTCACATTTCTGAAATCTATTAAATCCTTCTTACTCCCTGGCTCAACCCCTGTCTCCCACCCTCAACATAGGTGGAAGCATCATCATGGATTCTTGCGCAGTTGCCACCGAGTTTAATACTCATTTCTCCACCACAGCATCCTCTCTACTTGCCTCCCGTACCCATCCCCTGCCCTTTATCCCCCCGGCTGTATACTCTCCGGCCTCTTTCTTGTTACGCCCAGTCACACCCGACCAGGTACTAAAAATTCTGCTGTCACTCAACCCTTCCAAAGGTAAATGCCCATCTGGCCTCGACTCCAAAATGCTTCTGATCTCTGCACCGGCCATAGCCTACCCTCTTACCTCCCTTTATAACCTGTCTTTTAGACTCGGGTCTGTCCTACTTCTTGGAAACAAGCCACGGTCATTCCCCTTGCCAAGGAGGTGACCTTTCCTCCCCATCAACTACGTCCCATATCTCTGCTCCCCATTCTAGCCAAATTCAAAAGCGCCTTGTACCATCCCAGCTCCACCTCTATCTTGATAGTATCCTTCTTCACCCCTTTCCAGGCGGGTTCAGGAAAAATCACTCCACCACCACCTCGCTTCTTCGCCTTACAAACACCATTCTTACAGGTATGGACAAAGGGGAAATCACTGCTGCTATCTTTATCGACCTGGCCAAAGCCTTCGATATGGTCTCGCATCCCCTGCAGCTGGCTAAACTTGCTCAAGCTGGACTGTCTGCATCAGCAACTAACTGGTTCCATTCCTACCTGGCAGGTAGGACCCAATCAGTCCGGGTTGGCTCGGCTACTTCCTCTTCTCTCCCAGTCACCTGTGGAGTTCCCCAAGGGTCCGTTCTTAGCCCTCTGCTGTTCTCTATCTTTCTCAACGACTTGCCTGATGCATGCCCTCATACCGCCATCCACATGTACGCTGACGACATGGTGCTGTTCACCTCTGGCCTTTCCCCAGAGGTGGTTTCATCCCATCTGCAAAAGGATTTCAACTCCGTCCTATGTTGATTCCACGCAAATCAGTTATTTTTAAACTCAAATAAAACTGTCTCCCTCACCTTCGGGACGCGGGCTAAACTAACCCACTTCTGCCTCCCCATGATATACACTCTGGATGGCTCCCCACTGATGGCCTGCACTTCCTATAGATATCTCGGTGTCTGGTTAGATCAATACCTTGACTTTTCTGCCATAGATGCTCTTCACAAAACTGCATCCCATGCTGGGTGCCCTTTCATAACAAAATTGCATCCCTCTTCCAACACGACTAGCAATAGTCAAGAAAATGGTCCTCCCATATTGGATTATGGTGATTAGTCTACGGTGCGGCCCCAAAACTTCCTTATCCAGGCTTGACCCCCTCTTCAACTCCTTCTGCAGGTTTGCTTTGGACCAGCCTCTAACACTCATCACTGTGTCCTCTACTCCAATCGGATCTCCTCGCTCCATAACCGGCGTCTACTACACTGTGCTAGAACTGCAGCCAAGTTCTGGACTCAGTCTCTCCCCTCCTACCTGTTGTCCTCCCTAACAGCCCTCCCCTCACCTGCTTACACTCTCAGAAACGTCGACTCTCTGCTCCTTCAAATCCCGCACAGATCCACCCAGCCTGGCCAAGCCGCCTTCAGCTTCAGGTTGCCCAAAGTATGGAACTCCCTTACCTCAGGCCTTAGACATGCCACCAGCTCCCCGCTCCAGAATGCCCTTCTGAATACTCACTTCGCTACATCCTGCTCCTGCTTTCCTGCTCCTCCCCCTAGTTCCAGCTTTTAATCTTCTGCCTGAGTATATCTTTTGTACTGGGTAATATTGTTTGCAGAATTCTTAACTGCATTTTGTAAGTAATGACTGCTCTCACCAATCTGTCTTGTACCACACTTACTTTATGTTGCTTTTGTGTTTGTACACCTTACCATTTGTATCTATGTTGCTTTGTTCACCTTATCATTTGTAACCCCCCCCCAGGCGCATCTGGAATCAAGCAGTACTCTGCTCAGTATGCCTTCCTGGTAAAACTCTTAAATAAATAAATAAATAATAAGCTTCTAAAAATACAAATGCACTTCAAATGCAGGCAACATCTACAAAATGAAGGTTTACATTCTTATGAAACAGATAGTATGTACAGAGCATTGTAAGGACATATCATTCCGGTTGTCATGTGAGTCAACAAAGTACAGCAGGGTAGCATACTTAAAAAAAAAAAAAAAAAAAAAAAAAAATATGGTGAACAACTAGGGGACACAATATGAACATAGGGGGGACCTCAGGGCCAATATCATGAAATATGTAGTCACATAGAGGTTGGTGGAGCATGCAAGCGCCTTCAGAGGGTCATTAAATCAACAACAGTAGAGAATTGATGGATGCATAGCAAAGACAAAGGCAATCAAGTGGGTTGTATGAAGAAGTAGGCTTCAAGAAACACATGGCTCCATGTGGTAACCAGCTAGGACCGGGTCGGATGACTGAGAAAGGGGTAAGTAGTAGGCACTGAAGATGAGTGTGGGATGACAGGACATAGCGAGCAAAATAATAGAAAAAAAATTAAATAAAACATGGTCAGAATGGTGGCATGTAATTTAAGAATCAGTTATATTTACCTATTGGGTGCTGGATCAGGTGGGTGAGGATGCCTGTAGCAGGCACAGATGGTTGTCAGTGCTAGGCGTACCACTAAAGGATCTAGGCAACCAATCAAAACTGGGGTGCTCCGATATGCAGTTTAGACCGTCAAGCTTATCTCAAGATCATGTTGCACCTCTTTGCACACACGATTCTCTACAGTAGGCATCAATGCACACTGTCCACAGGTACCAGCTGCAATCATTTAAATGATCAATCGTGGATGATTGCTGTCATCATTTTCAAGTGGATGCATCAGCATTGGATACTTCTGGATGTGAGGAATTTGATGGTCTCCATGGCTCAAACTGGTATGGCTGTATTCCGGTAGCAACAGTCAGGAATGATATCCCTCAGGACCTCCATGGCACCACTGTCACTGTCAGTATCACTGTCACACTCGTCATTGATGACTCAGACGGGGTTGTTGAACATCACTTGGTGCAGCACTTGCCATTGTACCATGCGTTGCATCTAAGGGTACTGAGGAGACACTGGCGATGTCACGTCTATCTGTAGAAATAACAGTACAATTGATTAAGTAACAGTGTGATAAAGGGAATACAAGGGCTGTAATATAGATTGAATAATGTTGACATGACACTTATCAGCGTAAAACCAGCGATCAGCCATATGAATTTTCATGAAGTTGAAGAGTATGTGAAGAAAATCATCAAAACACTTGAAGTACACTGGTTGCCTCCCAGTGCCATTACTCCAATTGTGAAATTTGAAAGAAATAATCAGCGAGTGTCATGGTATGTTCACCCCCACCAACGTATGTCACAGTACAGTATGAACATAATATTATTATCCCTGCCGCTGCACTGAATGGTTTAAAATTACATGGTAGTGTATTGGTAACCACTCTCCATTCCCATATCCACTGACAATTACAAAAAAGATCTTGATGAGTTGGTACCCAGTGTTAACAACAGCCACACAGTATGACAAACCAGAGAGCCACCACAGCATTGTCAGTGGAGTGAAGCAAACATAGCCGCATACCTCTGCATCGTAATGCAGAATGACAGTTGACCGTATCATCAGCAAGAACGTTGCATAAGAGTGTGTACTGCAATAGTCAGTCACGACTTTGTTTGCTGCATGCTGTAAAAGTGCTGTTGGAGGGCTGGTGGTACTCTGTTGGCTGCTTGTCCTCTGTTGGTGGTGGTGGTAGCGCTGGAACATCACGGCATCAAGATCTTTATTTATGGTGTTCAGGGTTGCATGCATAGTGTTGGGGGATAGTAACATTCAGTTTTTAAAGCATTGGCCAATGGAAAATGGTGGGTACGGGGGGTGGAGGGAGGTAACAGTACAGTACCAGTGAGAATAATGTTCGTTGCATATGGCACTCGAGGTATGGGAGTGAAGGGTGGGACCAGTACACCACAAGGGAAAATATTTGTTTCATACAGCGATGTGAGTCATGTCAGTGGATGGATGAAGTACAGCACCAACATGGATTTTAAAAGTAACGTGTTACAGCGCTCGTTTGGAAGGATGAGGAGGGTGCAGTAGTGCAGCAAATGGTAGTAGGAGTTCATGATTTCCAGGGTGACAGTTGCATTTTGATGTCATGTCAGGCACAAGTCATGAAAATGCATCCATACTCACAGACACATGCATTAATGACAAATTTAGTAACATACTAACATGACAGCCAAACAGGCCAAATGGTCTTCTGAATCAGCTTACTTTTCAGCACCTGCATTGAGGACAAATTCTGCTGTTCTCCCATCCCCCTTGGGTTCTGCATTGGACATGATGAAACTTACCATAACACTTGCACCTGTCACATCAGCTAAGAAACCTGTCCACAGTCTGCGCCTCTACCACATCCATGGGCACCACATTCCAGGGATCCATCACCGTTTCAGTGCAATGAGACATCATCATCTTCTGTGTCAGCCGGCACCCTTACAGCTTACACCCTTTCTGTGCCATTGCCACCTCCTCCTTTATTTGGAGCACCCCAACTAGGACCCCCTTATTAATCCCTTTTTATGCAGATACACACCTCTGCCATGCCAACCATGTCCATACTGTCATGTTGGGTGTACATGTCTATGGCCCTCAAACTCTCCTCATAGGTCCTTTCCTCCAGACCAGGGATCGACAAATCCCATACCCCGACATCCTGGGCTACCATGTAATGCTGCCGGACAAGCACTTTGACTGGAATCGGTTTTCCGTGGACAACCAAATTGGAGCTGGCTGGCTGGCTTTTAATTTTTAAGCTGCTGTATCAGTTTCTGCCACTAGATGTCCTCTGACTGAGTCCGCTGGTTCCTCTGAGTGGGCGCCATGCATGACCATGAGTCCAGCACCCACATGGTATATGTTGCCAGCACAGGGAGCTCCGCATTTACCAGGAGGAAGAAGAGCACCGAGATGGAGCAGAAGGACCGTGCCTGCTGGAATGTGGACTGGGCCGCCTCCTGCCCTCACGCTGCACCCAGCCAATAGGTCATCAATCAGCAGTGCCATCCACAGGACTGACAGGTGAGTTGACAAATTGGTTGTTGTGGCTGCCTGTGAATCCTTGCATGGGAGCGGGGTGTACTGGACAACATTCGTTGGTGGTCATTTCGGAGACCTGCCATTTTCACTTCATAAGTGTGTGGGTGCAGTTTCTATTTGTGCGACTATGCAATTGTGATCGATCGGAGTGTGGCCTGAAGTTAGATGCAATAATTAGTGGGGCCCAGGGGATTCTTTACCAAGCTTGTTGTAGTAGGAGTGGAAGTTGTTGGGGTGGGGAGAGTAGTTTTGGGAAATCTCTTGGGACACAAATAAAAGTAAGGGGTTGGTGAAAGCCTGGGTTACTTGAGCCTGTTGATGGTTGGTAGGGCAAGTGGGCAAGCTACTAGTCAGTCAGGTGAGGACAGGGGTCTGTGTTTTGGGCCTGATGATAACATCAAAGGTGTCTGTGAGTCTGAGCCAGACAAGTACCAAAAAAAAGTCTTACATAAAAAAAAAAAAAAAAGTACAACCTAACAGCCTTCATACTGATTTACAAAATCTGAGGTCCCTACCGAAGCTAGGAAGAACCAGCTGCCAGCAGGCATCCAGAAAGTTGTTTAACTCTGCTCACTTTTTTAATTGAAAAAAAAACAGGAAAATAATATAATGAGAGAGAAGTCAATGTGAGATTGGATACTAGAAAATATCTGAGCAGTGAAAAGGGAATACTATAGTTACTAGTCAGTGAGCGTACTGTACAGAACAGTTACAGCAGAGGGGGTCAGCATCACATCTGTTTTGTGTGGGGGAGTTGGGCAGTTTCTTTGCTGTGTAGGTGTAGGCCAGGGAAAGGAGTGCTGTTCATTAAAGTTCAACACAGAGGAGGATAACAACCAAAACACTACAGCACTGTCAATTTGAGCTAAAGAAAAGGGTGCAGCACTTGCCCACACAGTGGTGTGTCCTGCCTCAACTGTCCTGTGTCCGGCTGGCTTAGGAAAAACACATAAAGACATATAAAGATAAAGACAATGTGATTCAAAAAAATAAAATAAAAAAGGAGGAGCCTAACTGTGTGTGGGATCAGGCTGGCTATGTTGTTGTGGTATAGGTGTCTGTCATGTGGAAAGGAGTGAGGGTGTGACCTGTCAGTGCCTCTAGTGTCCTGTGGCCAACTGACCTGGGAAAGACAAAAGAAAGAAAAAGCTCATAATAAAAAAGATAGTAAGGAAAAGTAAAATAAGAGGAACAAGCCTTACTGTTTGTGGTTTGTGTGGGAGAGGTAGCGCGTTGAAAGGCGTGAACTAAAGAGGGGTGACCATAGGAGCCGGGTTTGTAAAATATTTGGTGGGGCCCAGGGGTCAGGGGTCAAAGCCACACCCCCAAGCAGGGGTCTATGGGAGCAGAACCCCATATGTGGTAATGTGGGGTCTGGGGGTTAAGCCCCTGGCCTCAGGAATAAACAAAACACTGAAAATACTCTTAAAAACACTACTGCAATGGGGCAATGCAAAGCCCAAATACATACTAGTTAATTCAAAAGCGTCAGAGACTATCCATAACTTGCACTATGCAGAAAAGCTTCCATCATGCCTCGTAATATCTCAGAATAAAAATGTCAGCACTAGTGGCCCTAGATTCAAAGTGCCAGACTGTGGAAACTTTAAGAGGCTTTAAAGACCCCTCTGTTTTATCTGGCCATTGGGAGTTTATGTAATATAAGCGTTATAGCAAATGGTGCAAAAGCGGATTGCACTGTGTTTCATTGTTTTATCTTTTAATGTTTTATTGTTATATTTGTACAGTGCTTTGTTTATTTGAATTGCACTTTAGAAATAAAGAATATTATTATTAAAGACGGAGGAAAATTGCCAGAAATCCAGGTAGGACAACAGGGAAGTTTCATTTGGAAATTCACCATAAGCTAGAACTATCCTCACAATTGATGGATGCTTTCTTTGCTGAACTGCCAACTGCTGAACTTACTGCAGTGATTGGTGACAGGATTGTCTAATGAGAATGTGGTTCGCCAGGACTCTGCCAGTGTGAGGGCGTTCAGGTCAAGAACCCTTCTTAATTCAAGAGTTAGTGGCACATAGTCTGACATACAGGGGGAGGGGCCCAGTCGGCACAGGGGGTCCACCTGTAAGCATACCTTTCAACCACCCCTGCATACTGTATGACCCTGAGCAAGTCACTTAACTTCCTTGTGCTCTCATGTCACACCTGTAAACAAGCTTTCAGCTTAGTAGGTCTCTCCTGGTAAAAAAACAAAAAAAGTTTGTTATAGAAATGAGGGACATGGACTCTCAAAACGAGGGACAATTACCCCCAAAGCGAGCAGCTCATCTTCAAGATAGAGGTGAGATACAAGCTCAGACCACAGTGAAAACTGTTGTGTTAACATGCAACAAGTTTATTTTTAATTTGGCCCTTAGAATAATATGCCTTTCTGTTTCAAAGAACACTAAATCTGCAAGTCATGTTTCACAGAAGAAGCCTATTTTAAATACTAATCCAAATTATGTACTTGTTTTCTATTTCTACAGGATACTTAGTTATCTCAGTATGTGTCTCTGGTTTACACACACTACTGGAAAGAACCATTTTAGAAGTGTATAATGTGCATTATGTCCTTTGCTCTGCTCTTTCATTGCTGGCACAATGCATGTGAGTTCTACTGTAGAATTCTGTGGCTGGAAGGGACATTGCAACTACATCCCACAGTTCTAAACTGCCACATACCACCAAGTGTAAATCAAAATGCCTGTGGAGATAAAATACTAAACTTTATCTTATTTTTACAAACAAGCTCCAGTAAGGGATCAGTTGCAGATTCAGTGCAGTTCTCCTTTACGGTTCAAATTTACAGCATATTCTGATTCTGTGTGATGGCAACCCATTTTCTCTGAGGACTGTCTGGACAGGGCAATTCTGATGGGTGAAATAGGGGCGTCCATCATAATTAGAGACAGTTGAGAGGTCTGGCTGAAAATTCAGACTCCGAGCGAGATACAGGGTGGGGTGCAGGGCCCAACTGATACTGGTAGCCCTCCTGGAAAATAAATGGAATCCTCAGAGGCAGAGGCACACCACATCAGCATCAGTCAGTGGACTACTGTTACTCTGTATATACAATCTGTTCCAGAAACCCTTAAAATTAGAAAAGAAATTTACAGGCACATGTTTTCATGGCTTTAATGGTGGGCAGGTACCCAGCAGAAGGTACTTGCTGGAATTCCAGTGGGCTTTCTAGTGCTCAGCACTAAAGCTACATGAGCTCATGACATCAGTGCCATTGACTTATAATTGAACAGGGTGGGTGTTGGGGGGCCTAGTTTAAAAGTAAAGCCCTCATCTCCCCCCCCCCACACACACACACACACTCGCTCTCTCAAAGCTCAGAATTCTAATTCTAACACTGGGAGAGTTCCTGATTCCACCAGCTAAAATGTTCACATCATGCCTTCCTACTGAATACAAGAAATGTAGTGCTGTACCCATTCAGTCCAGTGTCTGCTCTTTAATGATTTTGTGGGACTGCAATGATGCCATTGCCATAAGAAGCATGGGCAAAATCAGGGAGACTCCCGATAAGGAGACTTCGGAAATATGGTCACTGGATTAGACCTAGCCCCCCGAACCACAATCAGGGAGACTCCCGATAAGGAGACTCCGAAAATATGGTCACTGGATCAGACCTAGCCCCCTGAGCCACAGTCAGGGACATCATGACCACACACCTCTCCCCATACAGTTAGAGTGTTCCCCCTGGATGGTTTCCTGGTGAAACTTTCAGACTAAATGAGTAAATCAACGCTTTCTTTCAGGACAGTGTGAAATTTCAACAAATTCCCCTATCACAATGATTTCTCAGAAGTGGAATTGGAGAATTCTGCCATATAAAGGAGGAAGCCAGAAGGATAGCCCACATAACCACAGTTTTCCATGTAAATCTGAGGATTGTTCATGGAAAGTATTCCATGATCAATCATTTCATGAGTGTTCCACCTTTAAGTTATTAAACTTGATCAAAAATTAACCCACTGACATTTTATGCACGTGACAAACGGAAACATGATGATAAAATTCTGCATAATTTCATATGGACGCATATTCACATGGCAAAATTTAGGGACAAATTAAAACATGAACTAAAAACATTAACAGAGACAACTAAATCTCACTAGAATAAAAATGAGTCACCTGTTAATGTTTTCAGTTCATGTTTTCATTTGTCCCTAAACGTTAGCATCTGAATCTGCATCCATATAGAATTACTATATCATGCAGAATTTAACCAGTATGTTTGTTTTTCAGAAAAAAATATCCACATATTCAGTATCTTCCAGTTAATTTCACAGAATGTTTTACTGTGGGGGGTTTTTTCCTCATATTTTTGTAACCACATTCAGCAGAACATCTACCAGAGGACTTTCTCATTTCACTCACTGCAGACCTTGCATTTGATAAAAAAACAGCAAAACAAAAAGGAAAACACAATACATGATGGATAACTCTGGTGCTGCTTAGTTGTGTCTCGTAACCTCCCACACAGACACATGTGGCCTGTCACTGAACTGGGAACAAGAACAGTCTCCTCTCCCTCCTCCCACCCCCAGGAAGTACTAGTTAATGACTGGACATAGAGCATAGTTTTTCTTAAATTACAGATGTAAAATTGGCGGCAGGAATAAGTGTTTGCTTGAGCATCTGACCTCAAGTTGTAGAACCACAGTAGTATTGTGATCCACCCCCTAGCCTACAGTTGCGACCCCCACCTTTTGGTATGCTCCACTACCAATGTTATAAACCCCAAATGCTTACAGCAGCGAAGCTGGGCTCTCATACAGTAGCCAGTCTGAGGCTCAGCTTACTGCCCAATAATTTGTGGCATTATAATGCCAGGTGTAGAGTTATTGCTGACATCCTAATTTTGAAAGAGTTTTTGGTTCTGTACTGGCACAAGAATCGGAACAGCTAAGGACATATTGCATTAAACGAGGGTGTGTGAAACTACAGTTAGCAGACCGGTGGCAGGACCAGGCAGCCTATGATGATGCAACTTACTGGCGTCACAGCAATGACAGAGAGAGAGAGGGCAGCCGCAGAACTCAGTAATCATCAGGACCTACCTGTACTGCCAGCCACTTGGTGTGGTGGTCGTGCACAGTGGTCCTCCTCCTCCTCAGCATGCATCCTGATGATGAGAAGGGAGAGGACCAGAGAACAATGAGGACAACTCTTCCCCGGCAGCTCATGGCCTAAAAACTCTGGAGCCAGTCCACCACTGCCGCATCTGCCAGCCACTCTTCCGGCCCCTGGCTTGCTCCCTCTCGCCAGTCAACATCGACTGTGTATTTGCACGTCCCACCATGCCAGAACATTATTTACATTATTATTTAAACTGGCAGACAGAATATCCAGAGTCATTTTCGCCTTGAATGACTATGTTTACTATGTTACACTAACTTAGCAAAAGACAATTAGCAAAGTGTCTATCAAACAATAAGAAAACAATCCTAAATAAAACCAAAAAATTGATTTGGCAAACCTATCATTTTTACAAACCAGGGTTACAGAACATGAAATATGCTACAGATCAAGCCACGCCTAACTTATAATACAGATAACATAAAATGTTAACGCAGAAAGTTCTTTACATGAGTTAAGAGACTTAGTTTAAAAATGTGCAACGTGTTAAGTCAGTCTCCTGTTGGGCTTGACCTAACCAGGTGCATGAGTAGGCACTCTATATGCTCATAAGTAATGAAGATGGAAATAATCAGTATGCAAGGCTGAACAATTATACTGTATGTAGAGGACAACTGGAGGTCAGAGTGTACTGAAGATGTGATGTTAACCCATGCATCTAATAAGCACAGAGAATGAAACAAGCATTGTAAAGTAACCTCATTTAAGTACCAATTCCCCTCTCTGTGAAGTAAAACAGAACATTATTTTAATTGTGGACAGTAGCATAGTAGTTCAGTTCTGTCTGTGTCTGCTGGCAGCTGCCTACAGCTAAGGGTAGATGTTAATGCTCTCCTCCTCTGTTGCTCGCCTCGCTCCTCCAACTGATCTGCTGCTCTGTGCTGCTAGTGCCACCGGCCACTAGGAGTGAAGGACCCCACCGAGCCACTTGTAGGCCTGCTGCCTGCCTAAACCTCACTGACCCTAACCTCATCCGACCTGCTCAAGTCGCCCTCTTGCTCTACTCCCCCTTTGCTGCTCAGACTGGCTCCCCTCTTCTCTTTCATTTGTGGTTGCTGCTGGCTGCCTGCTGCCCTGCCCCGTCTAGCTGCCCCGGCGGTGACCATCCACGTCTGGATTGCAGCTGGCCTGGCTCATTCCACTTCCCGGCTGCCCGACCCTGGCCCTCTCTCTCTCCCTCTCTCCTCGCTGGCCCGACTCCTAGGATTAGTACGACTGCTGTGCTGCCTTGCTGCTGCTTTGGGGGGGTCCTGGACAACTGCTGACTCCTGCTGCACTGCCAGTCTTTGTGCTTCTCTCTCACCTGGGCTGACTGATGCCTGGACCACCCCCTACTTTCTCCCATCACGCACATGCAGAATCACCCGACGCTTCGCACGTTTATCACGCTCGGTATAAGCCTTCCCCATCTGGCCAATCACAGTGCGGCAAGTTAAGTTGACCTGACCAGTCACAATGATCTGGGGTGGATGACAATTCAGATAAATGGTAAGGCGGCAAGGCAAAGAAGAAGCACATTTTAAATAATGATAGCTGCGCCACCCCCGTAGCCCAATTAAACAGCGGGGGAGGAGCGTTCACAATCAGCAGAGGGCACACGCAGGACAGAAAAAACAACTGGGGGATTGAAAAAAAAGGCAGCATGTGGCAAAATATTGCTGGGGCTCCACCCAGGTCAAAATTTATTGCTGGGGCCAATGCCCCATGGGCCCATACAACCCGACGCCTATGGGGGTGACCAACCCTGCTTCTAGTGTCCTGTGGCCAGCTGGCTTGGGAAAGACTTACACATAAAAAACAAAAATAGATTTACAAAAATAAAATAAGAGAAGCCTAAAACACTGTGTGTGGGCTGTGTTGCTGGAGAACTAAGAAATGACTTGTGGAGAGGAGTCAGGGGTAATCTGGCCTGCCACTACTGTCCTTTGGCCGGTTGACTTGGGAAAGACACATAAAAAAGAAAGTTATTTAAAAAAAAAATCAAAGAAGAGTGGAGCCTAACTGTGTTTTTTGGGCTGTGTTGTTGGGGGAGAGGTGTAGTGTTGAAAGGAGTGAAGGGGGCGAAGTGCGAAGATTGATTTAGCCTCAGTGTAAAAGGGGCTTTAGTCTCTCCTCTCCTGACACTCATTCTGTTCTGTTTCATGTATAACAGAAATTAAACATTTTCAGACTGTCAGTGTTAACATATTAGTATTTAACACACACCCCCACACACACACAAAAAAAAAACACATACAAACACTTTGTTCTTAACTTTAATTGACTTTTCTTAAAAATATACACCTTTTTAACTGGACTACCAGCTTCAGCACAAGGACTACTACTTTTGGACAAGCCACTTGTCCTGGACTACCAGTGACTTTTCAAATTTGTCCATCCCTGCTCCACACCCAGTATCATTTTGTGTAGCTCTCCTTTTGACCATTTCTATGACTGTAATGTCCCTATTTAAATATTGTCTGCAAAATTGAACACAGTAGTACAGGTGTTGCATAGCCAAGCAGTTGTACCATTCTGTAGGTAATCACCATTTTGCTACCCTTAGACAGGTGTCTGACTTGTTCATTTTTACATATATTGTCCCACTACACAGAGTTCCCTGTCACCCTACATAAATTATATGTTGTCTCGCCCTGTATAAGCACAGCTGACATGTATGACTCCCAGGTGCACAACCTTGCAGTTCCTCACAGTGAATGTTACTTGACATTTGCATGACAAACCTTACCGAGCCACAGATCATCCAGTAAGAACAACCACCCTCCCTGCTCCTCAAGCAGCACTAAACCAAGCTTTGAATACTGTTAAAAGACATTCATATCACTCCTAATCCCCTTCCTTATCACTGACATGTAGTCGTGGAACCTAATTGGCACCAGCACTGACCCCTTGGTCACCGTACTAGTAAAGAACCTTGTGGATGAGGCTATGCCCAAAACACCCACATTCTGCATATAGTTAGAGAGCACATTTTCCGTCCAACTAAACCACTTTGTCCCTACAGCCATTTGCTTCACATTATAAAGCAGGCCGTTGTTGACTACAGAATAAAAAACCTTGCTGAAGTACAGAACAAGTACATCCAGCGGCCGACCTCACTCCAGGACCCTTGTGACCCAGTCATAGCACTACACAATGTTCATCTGACACAATCTCCCCAGGACCATACAACAATGCAGGTAGTTTCTGAACCACTACAAACTTTACTGTCTCACACTGTACAGAAACATTGCTCCAGTACATTTATCAGCAGGCAACATGAGCGAACATGACCGAAATTGAAAAACACACTTGCAGAAATATTCAATGCAAACTTGTACATTAGTCAATACCTTATTCTGATCAATGTTGTGCAGTGGTAATGGGCAGAAATTAGAAGCAGACTCTACAGTGAACAATCAGCATCAACAGGAACTGTGTCACTGGGAGTGCGCATCACAAATTTGACCTTCCGGTAAGGAATAGGAAGTGAAAATTATGAACGCGCAGGATTAAAAGCAATAGCCAATGAGAAGGGAAAGTCAGCACTTGGGGACAAGCGCGACATCTTCATTTCCATGACTGTTGCGGCGATAGCGGGTGTGAACGGCAGCATGGCAGCGCAGTACTCGGGTTCATTTTTTTAAAAATTGAAAACAACAATCAACACAGCAGACACCCACAGAAGGAAGACACACTCAGCTGGTAGATAACAATAATCTTGTCCTGCTACTGTGATCATGACAGCCTTCCTTTAAAAAATAAACACTTTCTATACTTGACAATTGTTGAAACTGTTAATATATCTGATTAGTTCATGGGTGATGGTGCCAACTGAACACGACAACCCTGGGGCTTCAGTGCTGTGGCAGCCAGCATGCTGTCACTGGAAATTCACAAACTATTTCAATTTTCAGGGAAGATATTGATTTTTAGGTGATGGGGCTAATGAGGCTGACTGGAACTTTTTTCCAAGAGTTATACTGGGATTTACTCACAGTTCAGAGATCCAGTCAGCCAGTCAGGTTCTTAGATTTTACATACCCATTGTATAATGAGTACCAAAAAGAATAATATCAGCACTGTGTAGGCTGTAAATGTGGAAAAAAACATTATTAATACATAAAAATACATACCATAGCATGGCCAATTTCAAAACAGGCCGTAGCAGAGTAGAGACATACATAACCACCTAAAGGATCCTTGGTTCCAAAGGTTGGAGTAACTGTCCAAGCTAGTGCCATTCACAAAGGCCTTTGTACAAACACTTGAGTGGTGGAAGGATGAAAACAATGTCAGAGAGGGTATTTCCTTGCTCCAGCAATCCCCAACAAGTATTCTAACAACAGATGCTTCATTCTTAGGCTGGGACACCCAGCTGGAAGATCTGACAGTAAGTGGCAGCTGGAGCCCACAGGAGGCTCTGGAGCGCATAAATCTCCTCTAGCTCAGGGCAGTATTGCTGGCAATGCAATCATTTTCCTCCTAGCCACAGGGTCAGTCTGTTCAAATTTAGACAGACAGTACCACAACAATGTATGACATAAGCAAGCAGGTAGAAGCAAGATCTTCAAAACTGTGCACAAAAGCTATGAGGATCTGGGATTTGACTTATTCCCTGGATGCAAAGATTTCTGCAGTGCATTTGCCAGGCAAGGACAATGTACTGGCAGATCCCTAAGCAGGATCAGCTAAAGAAATCACAAGTGGACCATGATCCAGCAAGTGCTGCCTTCTGTTTTCAGAAGATGGGGAAGTCTGAAAACAGATGTTTACCTCTTGGGAGAACAATCAAATCCAACAGTTTTGGTGTAGGGCATTGGCAGGGGCACAGGCCCAGAGGACAGCCTAGTTCTGGATAGGACAGGGAGGTTCCTTTTTTTATCATTTTTATTTTTTGGTAGTTATACATTTACAATAAATGCTTAAAGGGACACTGTCAACCCCCTTAGGTCTCAAGGTGTCCCTAGTTTGAAAAACACATTTTTTGATTGCAAACATTCTATAAAGACTGCTGATGTAGCTGTTAGTTTGATTCTAGTTTCTTTTTCTTTAAAAAAGTGAAAAACAGACTGCCCAACATACTGATGTTACCACACCAAAACAGGTTCGTTTACATTCCATGATCAACTCCAGTTGCATCTTTCCTGAACTTGGGAACACCCACAACCCAGTCTAGCCACTCATGATGCAGTGGGAGTTAAGGAGGCTACTGCCTCATGAGTGACTGCACTGTTTGGCTGTGTTTCTAATGCTCAGGAAGTATGCAGTAAAAACAGATCCAGGAGTGTAAACAGAGCAAGAATGTTTATAAATATACATTGCCATGCATTTCAGTTCTACTAAACAAGGAGACAGACAAAACAAACAGCAACATCAATGAATTTTAGAGAAGGTAAGCAATCATAAACTGTAAGTCTTTAACTAGAAATGATATGATGAAAAACAGGTTGACAGTGTCCCTTTAAGCACAAAATGAAAACATGATTTCTAAAGTTTATTACTATAAAAAATGTTTATACAATAAATGTAAAGACTATTTATCCTTTAAACTAGTACATAGTAACAGTCCTATAGAATTACACAAACCATTAATGTAGTTATATATTACAGATAGTGCAGTATAAATCCAAAGAGATCTATAAGAGAGATCCAATTAAAAAGTGTCACTAATTCATCGGTTAGTAAACATTAAGGACTGTCTAACATATTCAAGGAACTACAAAAATAAAGGAATAGCAATTTATTTCCAGTATAGACATCCTTAACTAGGACACCATTTCCTGAAGTGGTATTACTATACCAGTAATTCTTATACTTCTTTAGGAGAAAAAATGAATAAACTGATGTTCAATAAGAAAGGAGAAAAAAAAAAGTATGAGCTTGACAAAGTACAGAAAAAAAGAAAGATTCCTTTTTGTTTACACATGATCATGTCCCAACTCAGCTCATTTGATATTTAACCTCAATCTATTCATTGGACTTCTGTTAACATTGCCAAGCTATGAGCAGCTAGCGGTTTGAGCTCCGCGGTCTGAACTCTGAAAAAACTCAGCAATCCTCACCCTAGCCACAGAATTAACCCCCACATGAGCCAGGATCCAAGCAGTCATGATGTCAGCTCAGCAGTGGTTGAAAGCCTTTGGGGTAGATAGCCTCTAGCTGAACAGATCCCCGCATCTCTTGAAGACCAGCCTAGCAGCCCCAACATCCCCACCATAGCCAGAAGCTAATGAGTGACTCAGTGACCTTGATGAAGAGGAAGGGACCTGCACAATTACCTAAAAAAAACTAATTACAGAGCTGCAAAAAAATCAACCACATGCTCCGCAATGTGCAATCCAAGCTGGCTGACACATGGAAGGAGCTTAAAGATAATGGAGTCCATATGAAAGATTTAGAGCAGGGCCTCACAGAGATCACTGGGCAGGGAAACCACCATAGTACTGCCCTGCTACACCTGCTTAAAAGTGAACTGGAGATGTCAGAAAAAAACTGATGATCTGGCGCAGAGATCCAGATGGAATTTCCAGTGGCTTAATGGAGTGCCAGAGGGCACGGAGCAGGGAGATATGGAGTCATTTGTGTCATATTTCCTTTTGGTGGTTTTGAGCTGGGGCAGAAACACAGAGTTACATATTGAGAGAGCTCATTGGGCCTTGGCACAAAAACTGGTGGATCCTCTAAGGCATGCCCCTGCTCCATTGTGGCCTGCTTCATTAATTATTCAATTAAAATGAAAATTCTGTGGCTGGCCTGGGCAAAGAAACAGTTGCAGTTTGGGGATATGAGGATTTACCTGGGGCAAGATTTTTCTCCCATGGTTAAGAACCAATGGAAATGGATTTTGGCAGAGATCAAAGAGTTGAAGGGCAAAAACATTGAAGTCCAACTGTTTGCATCAGCTCAGCTAAAAGTTTACACAGAGACAGGCATCTCCTTTTTCTGATCATTAGAGGAGGCCTCCAGGTTTCTGCATCAACTGGAAATATTGGGCTTTGGTTTGGAAGGAGGAGTGCTACTGGGAGAGCAGGAACTCCAGTAGCAGCAATGACTGTAGCAGGGCTTAACGATACATCAGAACAATACATCTCCATCGACCTCTAAAAATTGAGATGCTGCATCTTTGCCCAGCATTCACAGCATTCAGTGGTGGCAGCTCACAATGTTCTGTGGAGGGGGAAGGCTGACTGTTTTTCAATGGACCAAGGTGGTGAGTGGACATTACATTGCATCAAGATGCAGGCCTTGTCTGCTGAGACTGTGCTTTTGAGGACTTAACTTGTTCACATTTACATGTTTGGCAGGGGATTACTCCCTATGTCCATTGCTGTTAATCTTGTATTTTGTTTAGGGGTATGTTGTTGTAAGGGATATCTATTTTGAGGGCTTTGAGGGAATAATTGTTTGGGGTCATACATTCTATTTGGTAAGGGATGCAGTGGGGAATGGTGGATTCCTTTTTTTTTTTTTGTGATTTAGCTGTTTATGGACATAAGGTTATTTCCTTCTATTTTCTCTAAATGTTATTGGTAGTCACTATCTTTTTTGAGGGTTTCATTTTCCCCACAGGCACTGTATCCCTAATAGGTCACACTGGGTGCTTTACATCATGAGGGATCTTACTGTGCACCTATCTGACAGCATTCTATTACACCATGGTGATCCCCCTCTCTCATACAGGAGAAGGTTCAGAGATACAGTACATGCCCTGTGAGGGAGACAGTACTCCCTATCTTATTATATAAATGGGTAAGTGACTGCAATGATAAAGCTGTCCTTGGTGATAGTTTTCCTAGAGATGCGGATTGGCTTCACCTTCCTTGGGGGCAGGGAAGCCCTCACTTGGACACCCAAGAAGGACATTGAGGCTATCATCTGGCCTCAGCACTCAAAGGGGCCACTGGTTAGCATCAACTGTTTGGAACTTTTTAAGTGCGCCTTGAAGTCACAATCTGTTCTGTTTTGTATATGGGTGGGACAGCCGTATGGTCTCAGCCTTGGGGAATATGGTCTCCCTTCATGTGTCTCTCCTTCTGGCCCTACCTACAAGCCAACGTATTGCATCTTTGTTGTTGCTTTGATTATTGTAGTTCTTTAGACTGTTTTTTTGTGTCTCATGCTGGAGGGAATCACTTGAGTTCTGGGGATATCCAGTGGCTAACCTTAAAATTAATATCTTACAATGTCAGGTATCTCCACTTCCCCATTAACAGAGCATGCATTTTGCAGGAGGTGGTATATTTGGAGGCCACCATAGCATTCCTCAAGGAGACATATTTATCACCACAGGAGTACTGTAAATTGAAATGGGGATGAGTGTGGAATGTTTTTCCTTGTCTTTTGTACTTCACTCTAACAGACGTGAGGTGGCCATGTTGACTGGCCAGAACGCTCCTCTATCAGTCACAGATGTGGTGACCAATGAGTAAGGCTAGTTCATCCAGTTACAGGGAATTTGTAGTGGGATCACAGTAGTTTTCTTAAATGTTTACTCCCCTAATGATTGGGGGGCTGGCATTTTTCCAAAGGCACCTACTCGGCTGGCCCAGTGGCACCGAGGGCAAAGGCGCTGGATGCCTTACCTCACACCACGCCAACTACCCATGTTTGGGAATGAGCATGGATCATCAGAGGTCGGTGGGCTGGAGGGTTCACAGCTGGATGGAGCTGCCAAAAGGAAGCTCTCCTCTCCGAGGAGGGATGGTGGCATCCCTCGGCTCTTGACTGCCTCATGGTGGAGGCCAGGGGGCAACACAGGCCAGAGGGAGCACCAGGCGCTAGGCCAATGGGTGGGTGGAAGGGGCCATCACCAGGTCTGTAGTATGCATATGCACCTCCACGAGCATGCTTCTCTACTCCTGGGGCCCCAGGGTAATTGGGAAGGACAGAAAAGAGAGAAAAACTGGAACCTGCTGCAGGATGATGCCCAACCCTCCTCAGGCTCCACTCCTGGACTGGGCATAAGGTAATCCCTGGCAATTCTGGGATGTCGGGGCTGGGGGGGGTCGGTCAGGCTGAAGGGGTGGCCAGGAAAGTCACAAATAAATACTCCACAAAAAAGGCACCTACTCCTCTCATCATCTGACCAGGGGGTGCTGACCTTGATTGGGGATGATTTCAGCTATGTACTCCAGCCAAATCTAGATATGAGTGGGAAGAGTGAGGGGGATCCTCAAGTAGAGAGCAGGACATGTTGATGTCTTCTGTAGGAGGCCAGACTACAAGATGAGTGGCATAATCTTCATGAGACTGGGAGAGACTGCACTTTCCACTCTCAGCCCCACTCTCAGTACTCTTGAATTGACCTGTTTTTATTCCCCATTCTGGGTTTTATACAGTGCAAACTAGTAAAATCCACTAGATCAAGGCCTCAGACCTTGCCCCAGTAGGGATTAGAGATGTGCGAAATTGAAAAATTTTGCCTAGCGAAATATTTTATGTAATTCCTGCATTACACAAAATTTTTCTCCTAGGCGAAACATAATTTCGCCTCCGATTCCACTTTCGTGTAATGTGAAATTTCACCATTATCCCTAATTTTGCCAATGTTTTCAATTTTGCCAGTGAAATTGCAATGCACTGTGAGCAGATAGCTGAAATATCACATGCATGCTGTTTCTTGCACAGTGTATTGTCTGTTGACTCGGAGAGCAGTTCAGTGTGGTCCATCGCAGTCAATAACCCCTTCAAAAACCTCTGTTATTTGTGATTTTTGAGTTAATTGCTGCCAAAATCTAAATTTAGTTCCTAGTGCTGCTAGTGAAATATTTATTTATTTTTGTGTCTTTGGATAATACTTAGTTAAACTTAGGTGGTGTTTTCAGTTTTCTCTGTGTCTGTGAGGGAGTTGAGTGGGGGAGGGTTGACCATTGTGTGTGTGTGTGTGTGTGTGTGTGTGTGTGTGTGTATTTGAAAGCAGAGCTTTCCTAATATTTGACAGATTTCTCACAAGTTGTGAGTTTCTGTTATGTCTTTTAAGTCTTAATATTTTTCTTGGTGTGCTACTTATTTGTAATAATTTTCTTGCACATTGACCCTTTTTTGGGTAACTTTATGTGAACAGTTACTACATTCTGAGTAGTTCTGTTCCTGTTTCCCTTTGCTTAATCACTTTTGTGAATTTTTTTTTTTTTATTGAAAGTATTCGAGAACGTTGACCACTTAACTTGTCCATATCCAGGTGCACTACGTTGTTGAATTGCTCACAGAAATTAATATTGTGATCTAGCCTCTGCATTGCAGCGTTCCTGTTTTTTCTATTGAATTTGTTTACCATATTAACCCTTTCCTCCCTGTTACACCACTGTTGTTTACTACCTGACCTACTATATAAAAAATTACATCGTTTTCAAGATAGTGGTGGTCCCAGCATGAGTTTTGGTGGTGACTTTGTTTGTTCATTTTAAATCTTGCTGTCCCTTCCGTCTGATATATCTGTAAGCCACAACTGTATTTAGTAAGTACTAACACAATGCAGTACTCGCCTTATCCAGACACCACTTATCCGGACTGTAGTTCATATTTTGACTGAGAGGTGTTCTGTGCAGTTGGTTTACAGTTTAGTTTTTGTGAACCTACCAGCACCTACCCGGTTGTTATCAAGTTGTGTAATAATGCTTACATTTAAAACTGACATTTGATTAAGAACTAAAGTATTCTTTTCAGATTTACTGCACAATCTTGTTGTGGTGGTGGTGTTCTCTGTCGGTTTTGTATTGAAAGTCTCTTACTTCTGTTCTCCTGTTTCCCCCGGGTTACTTAACTCGTGTTTTTGTAATTGAAAAAATAAAATAGTGTTTTTACACTTGAATAAGCTACAGTAGCAGCTGTAGGTAGTTATATACACATACTCTACAGTGCAGCTACCTGTTCTGATTTCTGTTTGCCCTTTGTAGATAGCACTGCAGGTGTTAAGCCACACTTATTTAACAGAAATACATACTAATATAGTTCCAGAGGAAGCCAAATGAAACAGACATATAAATATGCCTGCCAAGAGATCTTCAACTTCAGGTAAAGATGCCATGGTGGGAGGTGGCTCAAGAAGACTGTTAGAAAAAGCAAACCTATTTCTGAATCAATGCCCTCTATGGGCTCCTCAGCTGCTATGGCAGCCAGTAGCAGCTAAATCGAAGTTAGAAGTGGCTTCAAGTCTGTGACTCATTTTTTGCTGCCCGATCTGTGGCTAGTATGCTTGTTGGGGATGATACTGGGAATAAGGGAGACACTCACACCAGTGGAGCCACAGAGGTCCAGGAGGAGGTGGAAAAAGTTGTCAGTGTGACTGTTGTTCCTGCTCAAGTAGGAGCTGATGGAGGGGAGGGTGATAGTGTCCAGCTTCAGTCTGTTTCTCCAGGAGAAGGAGATAAGGAAAGTCACCCCCACAGTGAGGAGATGCCAGAGTAGGGAAATGTTTGCCTGGCAGTAGACAGTGATAGGGATGAGGAGGAGGATATAATGGCCCAGATATTTAAAGGGGTTGTGCATGGTGCAACAAAGTTACACCGGCGCAACCCCGCATTGTGCCCTGGTGGGATACTGAAAGGGCTGCCCGGCGCAGCACAAATCCTGATGCACCAGGGTGCAATGTAATCATATGCACTGCAGATGCAGGTAGTGTGCCCATGCATATGCGGTGGAACCCAATATTCAGTCCAGGATGTGCGGCACATATGCTGGTGCAACCCTGCATTGTGCCACATAGGGGGGTTCAAAGTTGAGCCTGTGCAGAAGAGGAACAACTACCGGCCATCCAGAGGTGGGCTGCCGTATTGCAGGGCGCAACACAGCAGCCAGCCGTGGATGGCCATCCGCCCACCCAGAACACCATCCGCAAGCACACACATAACCCTGGTGTCCAAGTGGAACCCCCCAGTTGCCACGATCGCCATGGACAATCGTATAAATAATACCTGGTAGTCTAGTGGTACCCCCCTGCCTGTTTCCGTGTTCACGGTGTATGCATAATGGTAAATCCCTGGTAGTCCAGTGGACCCCCAGTCCCCAATAACTGGAATTAAAGCCCTTCCCTTGTAGTCTAGTGGCCTCTCACCCATCTGATTCCCCGAGATATGTAATAAAAGACTGTTCCTGTTGGTCTAGTGGAACCCCCCTGCCCATTTCTGCGATTATGGTAAAGCCCCATCAAATAAATCCCTGGTGATCCAGTGGCACTCCCCACCCCTCCTACCCACTCTGAATCCCTTGCCCACCCTGCTCCTCCCGGTCATCATCAGGCGGCTGCAACCCACCTGCATACCGCCCGGCCGCCCGCCAAATGACAGGTACAGTATGGGCTGTAAGCCCATTGGTCCCCAGTGTGGATCTATGGACTTGCAGGGCATACTGTATTAGACAGTCCCAAATACGTGAATGAAGTCACTCATATATTTGGGACTGTCTAGTACAGTATGCCCTGTAAGCTCATTGGTCCACACTGGGGACCATTGGGTTTACTGCCCATACTGTACCTGCCGCGCGGCAGGTGGCTGGGCGCAAGTGGGCGGTTGTAGCTGCCCACCGATGATGGGGGGAGCGGGGGGCAACCTAGAGGGTGGGTGGAGGGGTGGGTGCTACCGGATCACCAGGGATTTATTTGATGGGGCTGTACCGCAATCGCGGAAACAGGCGGGGGGTTCCACTAAACCACCAGGGAAGGTCTTTTATTACATATCTTGGGGAATCGGATGGGTTGGGGGACCACCAGACTACTAGGGAAGGGCTTTTATTCTAGTCATCTGGGAATCGGGGACCGGGAGGGGCCACTGCATTACCAGGGTGTTTCTGTTATACATATACCACGATTGCGGAAACTGGCAGGGGGGCCCCCTAGACCACCAGGGATGGTCAGTGTTACATGTCTTGGGGAATCAGGTGGGAGTGGGGTCCACTAGACCACCAGGGATGGTCTTCTATTACATTCCTTGGGGAATCAGGGACTCGGGAGGGGGGGACCCACTAAACTACCAGAGATTGTTTGTTCTACATTTATGTGATCACAGCTACAGATGGGTGATGCCCCAGGATCCCCACTGGATACATCATGCTGTGCAGGGTGCCAGGCGCAAGTTGCCAGGCTGCCCTGTGCAAGGCATGCAAAGAGGGACCATAATGACATGCAAATGGCCCTAGTTGCGCCTTGTATATTTTATGGCCTCATTTGCATGCCCCCTGCTGAATATCACGGGTGATGCGCCTAGAGCAGCTGCACTTGTGCTGGCACATCCTTGTGCTCCCTATCTGAAGCTTGTGCCGGCACAGTGCCACTGCGTCATATGCAGTATGTGTGCTGACCTTGTCATATTCAACATTGCTGTGCCTTGGCACATCACCATTGAATATCTTCTGGCCCTGGCACTAGCGCATCCCAGTTGCACTGTGCCCAGGCTTGTGACACTGCCTGGCGCAGTCTGAATATCCGGGCCAATATGTTTTGGTACAGATGATGATGATGAGGTGTTGGATCCCCTGTGGGAGCCAGAAGTGAAAAAGATGAAGGCTGAAGATGTAGCCCATTTAGATGGCAAGACTGAGGGTGAAGATATCCGCAAGCCTACAACAAGCAGTCCAGTCACGCCACCTCCCAAATGTAGCATGCTGGATATCATGCAAGTGGCACAAAAAGCAAAAACTTCCACACCTTTGGCTCCGCTATGCAAGTGTCAGTTCCATGTCATATCTAGAGGTGCAAAGTCCGTAGTTTGGGATTTTGTCATGCTTGATGCAGCAAATGACCCCATGATGATGTGTCAGCTGTATCAAGCACAGTGGTGGAAGTGGTAGACAAAAAGTACAGGAACTCAGGCACTGGCAAATACAAAATGCAGAATGAAGATCATCAATCTGAAGGATAGCTGTGTCAAGACATGTCTATCTGTTTGGACACTAGTAGATTCAGTTAGAGATACTGAAGTATTTCTAGCAAAATAGCACGTTTTGTACAAGTTAAATGTTGTTATGGAAACCCTGATTTCGGGTCACAGGGCCAGAAACTGTCATTATATTGCTGGTTTAAGAATTTTCAGTTCCAGTGTCAGTGGAAAGAAGTACAGGAACTCCGTTCCTGCTGCAAAAAAGGTACAGGAACTGAGTTCCTGTGCGTTCCTGTTCACTTTCATCACTGATCAAGCACGTGTAAGTCAAGGAGAAAATGGCAGCCACATAGGCACCAGTGGCCAGCACGCCCACTTGAAAAGCAAGTACCCATTGCACTGGCACTAACACCAGAAAGATACCAGAGCTGTGGGTGAGACTTCCCTTGTCAAGCTTAATGTTAGTGACAGCCGTGCAATAGAACAGGAGGAAGGAGGGCTGAGTGGGTTGGTGGAGGAGGAGGAGGAGTGTGAGGAATAATTTCCTCTGTTGAGCAGTGGGCATAGCAGTAGTGGAGCTGCCACTCCCTCAAGTTATAAAAGTACACCACCAGGCACCAAATCCACCAAAATAACCAATTTCATACATGCTACACACCCCAGGCCCCAAGAGCCACCTGGTACCCCAGCAAGAACAACATTGGTGGCACAAGTAAAGCGTTTTTGTTGACCCACTCCCAAGATGCAGTCCACATTGAAGAGCATGTTTGAGTGGCACTCAGAGTACCCCCCCAATCATGCTGCTACACATGAGCTGAAAGCAGCCATGGCTGAAATGCTCACCATTGACCTGTTGCCCTTCTCCTTTGTGGAGAATCCAGGATTCTGCCATTTGATGGCCCGTGCTTGTCTCAAATGGCAGGTGCCATTGCGAACGTATTTCTCTAAACGTACAATGCCTGAACTCTACAGCAGAGTTTCACAGTCTGTCCTACATGCCATGAAGCATTGTACCTCAAAATATATCCACCTTAGCATGAATATGTGGACAAGTGGGCAAACAGTGGGCAGCTTACATCTGTGCATAGCAGCACACGGGGCACAGGTACCTGGGGTGGTTGTTGATATGGGGCCTGGCAAAAGCCGCATAAAGCAAAACTGTGGTGATAGCTACATACCTAGTATTCATCAGAATGCAACCATAACTACGCAAAGTGTTACAGGGTCTCACATTGGTGAGAAAATGCTGAATGTGCTGCTAAATCAGATTGATGAGTGGCTGAATGCAAACTCACTCACAACGGGGTTTATTGCCAGTGACAATGGCTCCAATGTGGTTAAGTGCATTACTGGTGGTGTTTTTTTCAGAGTTGACTGCCTGGCACACTGCCTTAATCTAGTCGTGCAACAATTTCTGAACCACAATGAAATAAAGGAAACTGTGTCTGTTGCCAGACACATCTGTGTGCACTTTGCCCATTCTGCAAAGGCCCATGACCATCTTCGTCAGTTGTAGCACACTAACCATCTGCCTCAGCACTGTACGAAGCTCGATGTTGTTACTAGATGGAACTCCACACTGTACATGCTGGATTGGTTTTTTGAGCAATATAAGGCGGTTTCAGGTTACCTACTGCTGCACACCATTGGAACAGTGCTGGAGTGTCCATTGCCCTAACAACAGAGCAGTGGCAACAAATGGATGGCACAATATACCTTCTGCATCCATTTGAGCATACAACACAGGCTGTGAGTGGGGACACTGCCTGTATAAGTCAGTCAATACCCCTTATACGTGTGCTGAGGCATACACTGGTAAATGTCTGTCACCAGAAGGAGGCAAGTGATGATCACAGTTCTGTTCATGTACTGGGTCACATGCTCTGTATACTGGACAGCAATACACATATTTCTGTAGTTATGCAGTCTAATGAGTTTGCTATTGCTACCATGCTGGATCCACAGTACAAAAGTGGCTTGCCTGCCATGACTGAAGGGGGTTTTGTATGAGTGGACTAACTGACCAATTACCTTGTCAGACAGGTACATGGCGCACAGATGAAAAATGCAGAGACACAAAGGGAACATATATCAGGTATTGCTACGACCACTACCAGTAAATCATCAGAGGCCACCAAATCGGAGAAAATGTCAAAGTCGCCGCACAGCATGGCAGGTAATCCCATTTGGGATGCTCTGTACCAGGTGGGCGTGGAAGAAATTGAGGACAAGGAGGAGGAGCATGATGAGGCAGCAGGACTCAGGGCAGCAAAACGTTTGGTGGATGCCTACATGGGAGACACCAAGCATCTTGGCATCACTGATGAGCCATTGGTGTACTGGAGCAGCAAAGTGAGTGATTGACCTGCACTAGCAACTGTTGCTTTTAAATACCTCAGCTACCCACCATCCAGTGTCACTGTGAAACGGGTGTTCAGTTCTGCTGGGGCCATTGTGCGTGATCATAGGACAAATCTGTTACCAAAGAATGTTTCTATCCTAACATTTATAAAAATGAATGAGATTCACATTCCACACAACAGTTATTTCAATGGTGTTGCCCCAAGAACGGTGTATCAGAGACAATGATGACAATGAATATGTCCACACTGGTAAGGCCTCTACTAGCAGGGAGGTAGATGAAGCAGCAATGATGACTGAATTTCCACCTGATGATGACTCCAGTCTTGAAGACTGTGACGGCTGCTTCATGGATGATATTTCAGTGGGAAGGAGGCTAAAGGTGTTCTGCCCCCCCCAGCCACCACCAGCACCACCCCCCATTTCCACTGAATAAGGAGGCAGTATAGTGCAGTGGTCTAAGACTCTGAGCTGCAAATCTGGTGAAATCCAACAGACCAGACCTGGGTTTGAATCCCACAGCTTCCACTTGCATACTGTGTGACCCTGAGCAAGTCACTTAACCACCTTGTGCTCCCAGGTCGCTCCTGTAAAAAAGCTTTCAGCTTAGTGTGCTACTCCTGGTTAAATAAATAAATAAATTTGCTATTTTATGGTATTATTATTATTATACATTTTAAATGTTATTTTGCTGGTTGTTCTGTGTTACATGTCCAGTTAAACCATTTAATTTGATTACCCAACCTAGTAACAATGTTTACGTAATTTCATTTTTTGAAAATGTATTCACCTCTGCTATGCTAACTGGAATGAATATGTAATCTCAGCAATATACAATGGCCCAATCGAGCGACAAATACTGAACAACATCTTCTCCATTTCCACATATATGTCCTCCATGAGACCCTGAATGAGTGGCTAGTGAGTGTGCTACCACTGTATATATGATGTAACAATAACAACTTAGTCGGACAGTGCAAAGCCAGTACTATGTTACTCAGAAATGCATGCATACTCCATCCCCATGTGTACAATAAACCATCATGTAATCCGCCTCCTTGTCATCCATCCTAATGTGTATAACACAGACTTTGACAGTGTGCGCCATCACTCTCATACTGCCAAGAAATACCGCCAAAAATCTATGAAGCTGACAGATGCATGCTCCAGCATAAACAGCAGTCTCAGACCAATACATTACTGCTGCCTCCAAGTTCAGCTAATTTACAACTACTCCTCCTCCTCCTCCAGCAGTCTTCAACCAAGAAGAACTGCAGCATTGCTAATGCCAGCACATTTGGGGCCAGTACATCAATCTGCACAATGCATCACTTTCATCCCAGCAAGCACACTTGGTGTCATTTTCCCTCCTGCCAACCACCCATGATGACAGCATTCTCAGCACATTTTGGGCCAGTACATCAACCAGCATGATGCAGCACTTTTTTCCCAACAAGCACAACTGGTGTTGTTTTCCCTCCAGCAAAAGAAACAGCCACTCAGAAAGCAACACATATCATCATCAAGCAAGAAATATATATGTTCTTCCTCCATGGCCTGTCTTCTGTTCAACTAATTCATGGTAATTAGATTTCAGTAGTTTTCTTGTTATTACTTATATCTCCATTGTGCTGTTATGCATGCCTTTGTTGCAATAGAATGTAATGTTTGCATGCAAGGCAGCACACCTTGCTGTATAAGTTATCTTATGTATTTCCATTGAACTCTATGCAGGGTTTACCATGATCACGCCATGTGAGGCCAGGGCCATGGAAGAACAAGGATGATACATGGACATGGCACATTCAGAGCCTAGTCAATACACATTGCAAGCATCAATTTGTACAGGTCAGTATTGGAATTGTAGTGTTTTCCACTTGCTAGATTTTGTGTATTCCATTCCAGGCACTGTATGTCCTCCATGGTATGTTTCACCATAGGCTCATAACTGAAATCATTTCAGTGGTGGGACATTTTTGGGCACGTTGCCAACATCTATGGAAAGTATCAGCACAGATAAGTATCAATGCAATTTTTTTTTCTTTTGATATTCTTTTCTCCACCTTTTTACAGATGGCATTGGTTCAACCAACATCTGTCTTAAATTGGGTGACAGGCAAGTCAAATGAAATTTTCTGTTCAAAAGGAATTCATTTTTTAATATTGGTAACAGTGTTAGTTCAGGTAGCATCATAGTGCAGGTGATAAATGGTTATGCTGTTATTTACAGTGTCAGTTGCACATTCGTGGATAACAGTAGGGCTGCGTGAACCTCTAAAAGTTCTACCTCGCAAACATTTTGAGTAGAACCCAATAAAGTTCTACCTGGTTCTACCAGGTAGAACCCAGTAGAATCAAGGTCTACCAGGCAGAACTGGGTTCTATCATTTAGAAATAAGTTCTACCAAGTAAAACCAGGTTCTACCAAGTAGAACCTGGTTTTACCAAATAAAACTAGGTTCTACTACAGTATGTAAAAAAAAAAAATAAGTTCTACTAAGTAAAACAAGGTTCTACATGGTATAACAAGGTTCTGTAATATACAACACAAAAAAAGCATTTAACATGGTTCTACTTAATTAAGAAATATAGGGCCAGATATTCAAAACTTTGCCCAGGAGCAAAATTAGCACTGTTCGGTGGGCAAACTTAGCCCGGAGCACAGAGCAAGCTATATTCAAACGGAATAGCCCAGGGCAAACAGCTTCCGAATATAGCATGGTAATGAGGCATGCAAACTGGGCTGGAAGTGCAGGGCAAACATTGCCCTGGAATAAGACAGCATTGAATAAAGCAACCAGGAAGTGCAACCCACAACAACAACACAGTACACAGCAACGTGAGGGCAGGTACAGATGAACTATGTGGCCAATGTGTGTGCCAGCAAATGCATGGACTCAGTACAGCTGCAGGAAGCAGCAGATGTGAAAGAACAGTGATCAAAACTGTATAATATTCCCCGTACCGTTAGCGCCGCGCTAACACATTAGCACGGCATTAGTGCGGAGCTAAGCAGTTAGCCCGGAGCAAACACATTTGCCCGGAGCTAAAATGTACCATATTCAAAAGTGCCATGCAAATGAGCCTACTTAGGTAGTCTCTGGGCAAACAACCGGATTAGCATCTCATTATACCCTGATTTGCATGCAGTTTGCCCAGCGTTACTGCAGGGTACCACAGAGCCACCTGTAGGTCAGTCTGGAAGTACAGGGGCTGACCAGGTCCAACCACAGCTCCACCTGTAGGTCAGTCTGGCAGTGCATGATGATAGCTGCAGGCTACATGTAAACAGTACAGCATAGCATAGCATATTGTACCCCAGGGGACAGGACAGCATAGGCACAGGTGGTGGTGGTGCTGCATGCAACTGTCACACTGTAGGGCATGCTACAGTGCACAGCAGCAACTACAGTAGCAAGGGGGCCAGTAGTGTGTGGACACAGCAATGCCTATGGTGTGTAGGGCAGTGATGATGACTGCACTATACACAGTGAGAGGCCCAACCTGCGGATGTTTACTGACACTGGACATTACTGTTGCGCTTGCGTTGACCCACAGATGCTGCACCTGTGGCATGGATGCTCACAGTGACATGTACATTCCTGGCTTTGTGTGCTATGGCAGTTGTACAGCTGTGAGGTATGTGGCCGGGGGGGAATATATTATCTGAAAGGCACACTGGTGTTGGGGTATTCCCAATACTGGCCCATGTACACTGCATGATGTGTCCCAGCCTTGTGGCCACACCTGGTCTATAGCACAGCCTCGCCACCCATACATGCTCCCCTTAACATCCTCCATGCCCACAGTGCTGCATGTGTGTGCTGGCATCTGTTGGTGTCCATGGCAGTGCAGTCCACAGGTGTGTGCTGTATGGCCACACTGCCGTGTTGTCCACTAGTGGCAGGGTCACCATTTACTGCCTGGCATGGCTGGGACTGGTGGCAGATGATGGCATCATTGTGATGTCATCGGTTAGCAGCATGCTTCCTCTATGTTTGGCTTTATCTATGTGTCATATGTATTTGTTAGGGTCACGCTAAACCCACGCTAAACCCGCGCAAACACCGCGCTAAGTCACAGTGTCACACAAGGCTGCTTGCCCAGGATTAAGACAAGCTTTTCCTGAAGTGGCCTGCGTGCTAAGTGTCGCGAAGGCTGTCGCGCTTAAACCACTTAGCGCGGGCGCTAGCCGCTGAATATAGCATTGCGCCTGTATTCATGTCAGTTGTCCCCTTGCATACATTATAATTTTGCCCAGCGCTAATGCAGTTTGTCCGCGCTATTTGGCCTTTTGAATATAGCAGACCCGCGTTAATCCCACGCTAAACCTGCGCAAACGTTTTTTGCCCCGTGCAAAGCTTTAAATATCTGGCCCTAGATTGGTTAACACTTGAAAATAGGAGAAAAAACATAAGGGCCTTACAAACGCATAGATTACAAAAACAGCAGGAGAGCCAAAATATCTTAGGGATAAATTAGAGGAGAAAAATGTTAAGCATAAATATAAATTAAGAGATAATGGGGCGACTCCCTACAAACCTAGGGTGAAAAATAATTTTACTAAAATGACATTTAAAGCTGAATATGCCTCAAACAGTCAACTGTTCAGTGATATAAAAAGTAAATCAGGCTATAAACCATCTCTGATTACCAAGTTTCTGACAGAGGAATTGAAAGTTAGATGTATGTGCAATGGATGAATAAGAAATCTCTTGGATTTTTAATTGGTATTTCATGTTGTGAAATGAGTTGTACAAGTCTTGTTGGAATATAAGTATATTTATTACATGTTTGTAAGTTCTTAGAGATTGAAGGTGATGTTTGTATTGTGTTTGTCTTTGAACAATTTTAAAGTCCTATTGCAGGACGAGCTTGAAAAAGGCTTCAGCCTAAGATGTGAAGAAAGAACTTATCCTGAATAAAAATACATCTTTTATTACTACTATTACGGCTATTGCCATGGACCATAAAGATATGCAGGGTTGTTAAGCATCTAGTATTAGTTTGGGGCTTTCTGTTATTCTGAGTAACTATCAGTATTAGTAATGCATTATCTACCCTCGTTTTCTCCTTTCCTTCTAGTACACTCTCCTGCCCTGAACCCTATACCTCCCATAGGTAACTATGTCAATATTACTTCATTTATCCCACCCACCCAAACACCTGCCCCTTCCTCATCTTTACTCAGAATAATTGAAAAACCCATAACAGTATACCAACTGCAAATTATCTTTATGATGCCAGGTACGTGGTTTGGTGTCTAACAATAGAGGGCGAATTGTATTTGTAAGTGGGAGTGTCCTGGGGGGGGGTTGGAGGACTTGGAGTTTTGGTGGGGGGCCAGAGTAAGCTCAGGGAATTTTTTAATGTCATGATAGTCAATTAGTGCAGTATATGGGAACAGCATTTTGTAAAAATGTATTCTTTTTTTGTTTTCATTTTATAGGTTATGATGAAAACAGTTTCTATCTGGTGAATGGTTCCTTCAGATCAAAACATTGGATGTGCCATCGGGTGCAGCATTGCAGTTGAGAATGCACTGTAAAGTTGACATTTTAGAGCAAAACAAATTATTAAAATTAAATCCCCATCTGGAGTCAAACCAGAAGAACAGTTATTTATTATTTATTTATTTTATTAATGTTTTTGTTTATTAAAGGATACATAAACAAGCATTTTTTTAAAACTGCAAACTCCAAAATCTGGCTTCATTGCGAGATAAAGTAAAGGCTACTGTTTACATTTATGATAAACTGCATTTACGTAAATAACATAAATGCAGTTTCATAGCTTTTGAAAATGTAAACACCAGCCTTTCACTTACAAAAAACAGCCTTGCCTTCTCCCTAAAATGTCTGCCAACTGTGTTAAGTGATGAGTCATGATGACATCATTGGAGCTAGAGCCAGAGACCAATATATATTTCTATAGGCTAACTAGTTCATCTTTCCCTTTTTGTTTTGAACTGTTTTACCAGAATGATCAACACCGTGTGTTAACATGTGGATTATTTTGATCAGTATGCATGTTAGGCTATGATTTTTTTCATTTTATTTACTTTAACTTGCTGAAAATGTTTTGCAATCTAGCTGACTTTCCCTTTGGCAAACTGCAGAACAGTACAACCATTCAAATACCTAATGATCTAGTGGTGATGTGATGCCCTGAATTTTTGTTGTTAACCAGGAGAGACACACTATGCTGATACCTTGTTTACAGATGTGGCCTAGCAGCGCAAGGAAGTTAAGGAAGTTAAGGGACTTGCTCAGGGTCACACTGTGAAGTACTGGTCTGGTCCAATTCCAAAACTCATGCATTCTTGATAATCCACAAAAAAATGCTTCTCTTGTATTCTTTTTCGAAGTGAACCCCCTGCACCTAGCCTAGCTTCTGTTGAACACCCCACCATCCATACATGTCCTTAGTACTGCCTGGGACTGCATATGAGCTTGCGGTCTCATGAAGAGGATTATCACACCTTAGACTGTAATCGTATATCTCAGAGAATTGTGCAAACCTACACCGATACGGATCATCAGCTGGCATTGTTAAAAAATACCTCCCAAATCACACTTAAGTCCACTTTTTCAATGTTTGACTTCTGCTCCGACGGTAAACATTAAGTGGATCACCACCCTTCTGCACAGCGAAGGCACTATGTACAGTTCCTCTGTTGTGTTTTTGTCCCACCTCATTAACCAACAATTGGGTTTTCATGAAGGGCCAAGCAATAAGCCTCAGGACTCACCAGAAAAAAGTGCTGTTCATGCCCTCATAAGGGCTGTACTTACTATGGATAACAATATTATTAGCAGGAAAGGCATACTAATGCCTTGAGTGAAACCTCCAGACTTCTAGTGTCAGTCTACTCCTTTACCTGTGATCTACAGAACCCCGTGGGACAGTTCCCTGCAAATCTTCTCCAGTACTTTTTTGTGCCCTACTCCACAATGCAAGCTGGTTGGCTACCACCCTTCTAAATCTTGAATGATCTATACACAGCTCCCTCAATATTGTCCTAACAAATGTCAGCTCCCCTTCCCTCCCACCCGAGGGTAATCTCCCTACACTGAATTCAAGTAACACTTTAAGTGCAGCCCTGCCACTGAGTATTTGTCATCATTGGCTGTTCTCATTCACAGTCAGGTAGTGATCATGGTGCTGGCAGCCCTACATTTCAGATCTCACAATGATCTGCTAAACATCCCCCTTCCTGTCTTCCCTTAACCTGACTATAGCTGTACTCTGCTGGAATGGCCTCTTCAGTCCCTCTCTGTCATTCATTCTTCTCTTCTGCTCTCCACACCAAAAACTGGTAAGCTCACTACCCTTCTGCATCATGAATGCAGTTAGTACAGTCACCTGTGTCATTTGTACATATTAATAACAAACATGATTTTCTGTTAAGCAGCAGGGCAGCAGGGGAAACATAGGCATTCCTACCCATATAAGATCCAATCCACCTGTAATTAGGCTCTACTAAATGACATGCATAATGATGTGCACACCCATCATTTAATAGTGCCTAATCAAAGGTAGCCTTGATCTTTTAAGGATAGGAAAGCCTATAATTCCCCTTGTCCCCTGCTGCTATCAGCCTGACTTACTAGAAATATGTATGTATTTTTTTTGATATATCAAAAAACCTGGGGACTGTACTACCTACATTCATGCTGCACAGGGGTGATGAGCTCACCAGTTTTTGGTGTAGGGAGAAGTAGTGAGAATGAATACCAGAGGGAGACTGCGAAGGCCACTCCTGCAAGGTACTGCTATATTCAGGGAAGGGGGAAGACAGAAGGGGAGAAATATGAGCAGATCACTGTGAGAAATAAGACGTGGGGCTGCCAGCACCATGATCACTACCTGACCATATTGTCCTGGCCAACATTCCTCTTCTCATAAAACCAGTTCATGCAATTGTCCAAGGCTGTGTGTGGTTATTAATGTGTGCATTGGCTGCCACTACACATTCAGTCACTTCACTACCAGTCTAGCATTGCTTGCAAAGCACTTTGGGATACAATGTGTATGAAAGCACTATATAAATACTGATTCTTATTATTATTTCCCATGGATAAAAATGAGAAGGCAAGCATATTTTTGATTTCCAAGAAAGTATGAACTCTGGCATCGGACTACAGAAGAACTTTGCTACAAACTTTTGGTGGATCTATGGGGTGGTGAAGGGTGTGGCTGTAGCCCCCCATTGTAAAGTACTCGCTTACTGCTGCTGCATTTCACTTTGTTGAAGAAGTCTGATTTATTGATTGTACAAATGTTTACATTCAAAAATATGGATTACATTTGTAATTTCAGTCAAAAACATACTAGAAAAGCATAATAGCAGAAAATATAAAGGTTTCATAAAACTGTTAAAAAGTGCATGTCAAGTATGCATACATTCCCAGCACCCCTCCCTCCCCCCCCCCCCCACCCCATTGTAGTATCCTGGATCCGCCATAACCACTAGACCACCAGATTATTCAAGATGTGTACTGCATTGTGGTTTGCCAAAGAGAAAGTCAGTTGGATTAAAACACAATTTCAGCATGTTAAAGTAAACAAAATGAACAGAACCATAGCCTAACATGCATATTGATCTAAATAATGCACATGGTTTTGACCATTTTGGTGAAACAATTCTATACAAAGGGAAAAAGAGCTAGTTAGCACCATAGAGAGCCATATAGCTCTCTGACTTTGGCTCAGATGATGTCATCACTTAACACATTTGGTGGCCATTTTAAGAAGCAGGTAAGGCAGTTTATTTGAAATTGGAAGGCCGATTTTTCATTTTTCAAATGCTCTGGAACCACATTTAGGTAACTTATATAAATGTAGTTTTAGTATTAACGAATTCAGCAGCCTTTCCTTTAGTCCTGTTTGAGGTCAGATTTTTGAATAGTTTGTTGTAAAAATGTTGTTTAGGTATCCTTTAACAGCCTAATAAGTATTCATTGAGTGTGTATTTTGTAATAAAAATCCTATAAAAACAAATGGATGAAGAGCTGTGTGACAATGTGTAGTCATTTCTGGTTATTTTAGTTGAACTGCCATTTGTAGTGGTCCTTCCATTTCTGGTGCTAGCCAGATTGGGCCTCATTGGCACATGAGAACCAGCAGTGGATGTTTGTTTCTGAAATTAATGGAACTCAGGGAAGAGGATGAGGAGGAGATGGAGGACCCAACAGTGGAGGAAAGACAGCTGGAAAGGCTAGTGGCTACTAGTGGCAACAGAATCCTTCACCATCATCATCGTCGTCATCATCAGCATGGCATTATGCCATCTGGGTGCTGTCAATCTGCATAAATTTGGGACAGTATATGTTTTTGAATTGAGGCAGGTTCATTTTTAAAAAGTGAGCCTTTCTACATTCTTCATGGAAATACATGTTCTTTTGTCATTCACTATTGCCCCAGCAGCACTAAAAATTCTCTCTGAATATGTGCTGGCGGGTGGGCAACTGAGGTATTCAATTGCAATCTCAGTTGAAGAAGGCCAGATCAATTTTTTCTGTTGCCAATAAAGCAATTGTTCATCACCTGCAGTGAGATGTACAGTCTCCTCCATATAATCTTTAACCATTTTTGCAGCAGGGACGTCTGGTACCACTATAGCCGACTGAGCCTTCCCAACTCTCTTTATCAGACCAAATTCTGACAGCATGTCCCACAGTGGTTTGTCCTCTTGTGGTGTAGCAGCAGTTCTGGTTGGTGTTTGATGACCCAAAATATCAGTAGTTGCGGTACCAGCAACAGCAGCAGCAATGGCAGATTGTGCTCCCTTCCTCCCTCCCTCCCTTCCTCTCCACCAGATTTTGTTTAGAATTTGAATGTTGCCAAAAGGACACTGATAATGTACTACATTTCTCAACAATATGTGCTGACACTTTCGCGATTAACAGTTCACAGTAGTGTTCTAGATATTTAAAGTCATGCGGTTTGAAGAATGTCTTAATTGTATCCTTAAACTGAGGGTCCAGAAGTGTGGCTAAAATGTTATGTTCTGCTTTGCACATATTTACAATGTGCTCATCAGCCATGAAGGTTTGTATCATTTTTCCAACAAGTGATGCAGCACTGATGTCATCATTGTCAAACAACTGTGACTCAAGATGCTGCAGTCTCATCCTGATGAGTGAAATTAAGGGTAGGATCTGGCTTAGTCTGGCACCATCAGAGCTCACCACTCGGGTAGCCTCCTCAAAGGGTTTAAGGATACAACAAAGGTTCTCCATCAGACGCCACTGATTGGGGCAGATAGTCACATCTCCTTTCCCAATGCCATATTAGACTGCATATTGATGGATGGCTTTCTGTTGTTCAAGCATTCTCTGCATTATATAGTAAGTGGAATTCCTCCAGGTTGGAACTTCCTGTATCATCTGGGGGAGAGGGAGGCTGTTTTCAATTAGTATCTGCTGCAACAACTTTTGGGCTTTCACAGAATGGCTAAAGTGGGTGCACACAGTGCGGGCAGCTGCTATCAAGTTCTGAACATTTCGGTCCTCAATGATAAAGTCTTTTACCACCTAGTTAATAGTGTGTGAAAAGCATGGTATGTGTGTAAACTTACCAAGTCTTACTGCTTTCACAATATTTGAAGTATTATTCAGACACTATAAACCCTGGTTGCAAGGACTTTGGAGTCAGCCACTCAGCAAACTTTTCTTCAAGGCCCTCCAAAAGATGTTCCACTTTGTAGTCTTTTCAAAACTATAAATACATAAAGCTGCCTGCCTTCAAACAGTGAAATTCCTTTGCTTCTTCTTGCTGCTGCTGGTATACCATGACGACGGCAACTGAAGAACAGTGACTAGTTGGAACGGTGACCGAATTACAGCACCGACATGGTGCAGTGACTGGTGGTCTCTATCCCCTGAGGTGTCCCCTCGGAGTTAGAATCCCAAGCGGCGCCAGCCCTGGCTGTGGGGTTCGGGGCAAAGCCGCCCACATGTAACTTAGAAATCCACTATCAGCACCCATGTGGGGTCGGCACCATCTGAACTGTCGCCGTCCTGCAGTCGCCATTCTCATGTAGAACCGCTGCTGCCACCAGTGCCACTACATGATGATAATGATGAAGAGAAAGAGGGAGAAAAGTTTACCCAATGGCCAGTCACAGCCATATAGTCAGTCGTCTGACCACTGGTCCACATATCTGTCGTAACATGAACTTTCGTACCCACTGAATCTTTCAGAGCATCAGATACACTTTTCTGAGCAGCATCATACAAGTCTGGCATTGGCAACACTGGAGAAATAGGTCATGCTGGGGACCTGGTACTTTGGCACATTGATTCCATTAGTGTTTTAAAACCTGGGTTAGTCACAAAGCAGAATGGGAGCAAGTCGGTGGCTATCACCTACCTAATTGCCTTTGTCAATCGCCTTGCCTCAGGCCTGTTGGGCTTATATTTCTGTGACAGCTCAAAGCAGTCTTTCAAAGAAATTTGATGCCCGCTATGCTTGCTGCTATCACCTGATTTTCTGGGCTGCTTCCCTTGACCTTTACAGCCATGAGGGGTGGAAGTTGTGGCCATGGATGGTACATGACTTCGGTTGTGCTGTGGTGGTGTACTCAGTGGGATAAAGAAATGAGAAATTGAGGATGCTGTGCTTTGACTGGAAGGCTTTCATCATCCTCCACCTCCACATCAGTTACTTCATCTCCTTGGTAAACATCCATTACCTCATCCTCCTTGGCAGAATGAAGAAGTGCAACAACTTGTGTATGCTCCTTTTGTGCTTTCTGATACTGATAAATGTGAGACTTGTGCATATGTCTTATCATTGTTGATGTTCCCAGTCGAGTACCCACTTTACCATGACTTAATTTTGTTTTGTATAATTTGCAAACCACATGGCTGCCAGATGATTTATCTTGTGTGAAAAAATCCCACACAATGGATTTCACAGATTTTGTTGCACTGCTACTTATGGGGAGGATATGTTCATTACTACCACTGCCACCACCACAGCCACTACTGCTTCCATTGTTTCTTTGAGGTTTTTCCCTGCCCATCTGCATGTTATTTTGATACACAGCCTCTCTGACTGGTTAAACTGCATCTCTTTCTTCCCATCAAGAAGCCTGTCCATCTTCTGTCCGCTGTTGTTCCACTGCATGTGTTGGTGTCTGACTCTCCAAGCTATGCCCCACTATCATTAGTGTTTTTTTAACACCACCACCATCCTTCCGAGAACTCTTTTTTGCACTTTTTCTGCCCCTGTATTCCTCCTCTTCATCCCACTCCCCAGAGCTAATGCTACTAGACATACTGACTGTTGCTTATCTACTACAAACTCAGGATCTGCTCCACTGGTTTACCCCTCACTCTCATCTGTTTTCTCCTCCTCATCATCATCATCCATCACTCTGCTTACCAAGACTGGCTGCCACACTATGATGGCCCTTGTGCTCATCTTCTGAGTACCACGACAGGTTACTCCTGCAATGTCCTGAATTTTCTGTACTGTTGTCACTGTTGCCTGGATTGCCTGAGAAGTGCAGCTGTTTATTTTTCACCACTCATGGCTGCATCAAGTTAAGTACTTTAAGTGGTAAGACACAGGGATATTTTCTCCCTAACAGGTAAATACAGCACTGCTGGCAACGTCGAGTCATGTACATTAAGTGGTTAGACACAGGGATATTTTCTCCCTAACAGGTAAATACAGCGCTGCTGACTGCATCGAGTTAAGTACTTTAAGTAGTAAGATGCAGAGATATTTTCTCCCAAACAGGTAAATAAATGCAGCACTGCTGGCTGTGTCAACAGGATATTTTCTCCCAAGCTCGTCAGTACAGCACTGCTGGTGCTGAATGTGTCAAGCCTGAACTTTGAAAATGCAGTGAAATTGTTTCCCACATAGCGAAGCACTAATAGGACTAGATAGTAAAGCAATAGTAGGACTAGAATATAATTGAAACAAAGGAAGAAATTGTTTAACCAGGAAAGGCACACATCACTAATCTGAGCTTGTTGTTTCCAGCTGTGACCGGGGAGGGAGCACAAGGAAGTTGAGTGACATGATCATGGGGTCACACAGTATATAAAAAAGGGAACTGATTGGATTCCTTTAAACTCAGCTCTCCAGGTTTGCAGTGCACTTGAATTAAAGCTCAATGCCCTTAACTACTGATATCACCTTCTCTGCATAATTTTGATTTTTTTTTTTAAAACTTTATAGCTTTTTCTTTTGACTTTTTGTCAGTCAACTCAGCAAGCATCAGCACTGCAGTGAGTACTGTAGTACATTAACAGCACTAACTGCACAGTAACAGCAGCACGTCTCTCTCTCTCTGTCTCTCTCTCTCTCACTCACGAAGGTCCTTCTACTGAGCCTGCCCTGTACTTGATTTCACTCCCCTGCTGCAGTGACTAGTACAGAGGAATGTTTTTTTTATATAAGTTCAGTTTTGTCTTTTGTTGTATTGTTTTGCACAGTGCCGCAGTCTGTTATGACCTCATGCTGCTACTGTGCCCTGCCGAAGTAGTTAGTAAAGTAAACACTGTTTTTTTTCTATGCCAGCCCAAAAACAACTTTACAACAAAATGCTACTTTTTTCTTTGTGATTCTTTAAAATTCAGTTCGACTTAGAAGATTTTAGACAGTCGACTAGATATCTTCTGCTCTCTTCATGCGGAGCAGCCGCCAGCACAGACAACTCTCTCCCGCGCCTCTCTCTCACACACACTATGCCAGAAATGCGCAGCAATCAATTAACTGGCAGCATCCCACATGTTTTTGTGACCTGCTGCACCGATCATCACTGGTGTTGCTGCCTATGCAGTAGGAGAGGCAGAGAGAGATCACCCTTCATCCAATGATGGCGAGTGACACTGAAGGATAAGGGTGACTGACGTGCTGCTGGTGGTGGTCCCATGACTCTACCTCATCTGCACCACATGATGTTAAGGAACCAGGAGCTGACAGAGTATGCGCAGAAGCCACAGATGGCAAGGTAAAAAAAAATATTTTTTTACAGTTACAGGATCAAAGGTTGAGAACCAAAGTTCGCATTTTTAAAGAAAATGTTCGTGCTTAGCGGGCAGTTGCGAAGAAGGGGAGTTTGCATATTTTATGGCCAAGAGTGAACCGAACTTGCAGCCCTAGATGAAAGTAATATATCTTTCATCATCTTACAGTGGTTCAATCAAGGGACTGATTTGAGCTGCATATGGGTGATTCCACAGTGGCAATGGCAAAACACATGAGGATACAATCCAAGGTCACAGTTTTCACATTAGTGCAGCAGTATATATAATATGTTTGTTTTCTTTCACAGCTGTCCGTTGATGATGATGACATATGTTTGTAGTTGTCAGCAGTGGCCCACACTTCGCAAGTGCAGCACCTTGATACAGCATCCACACACCAGGATGGAAGACTTGTATTTAGTCACCAGTGGTGTACGGAGATGGGATGCATCGGCAAATGTCCACCAGAAAACTAAGCAACCATTCCAATTGAAGTACTTTGTACCTGGCAATACAAAAAAAAAAGAAGACACTTTGAGCATTGTTTCAAGTAGGTGCACCCCCCCCACCATGCTAGCATTTATAGCCTAGAGGTTAGAGTAACGAGTTATGAATGAGCTTGGTACATCCAGAAGACCATACCTGGGTTTGATTCTCACAACCTCCACTTGCATACTGTGTGACTCTGAGCAAGTCACTTAACTACCCAGTGCTCCCAGGTTGCCTCTGAAAACAGGCACTTGTGTCTAGTGGGCCTTACGTGGTTACCAAAGACCATCATTACATGAAGCAATACTTACATCAGGGAATGGCCGTCAAACTGGAACCCTTGACATGAACAGACTATGTCTGATGAGCACAGCCAACAGCCAGATTGGGAGTTAACAGATGGACACTAGAGGTGGAATTCCTGAATATTGACAGACCCATATAGAAGATAGTTACTGTCAAAGTCTGATATCTCTGTACTGCAGTAACCACAAACTTAATACTTAGCCATATCCACCAACCCCACACCAACCTGGCTTCAACCACCACCTGCCCACCAAAGACCAACAAATTAAGAAATATTCACCACAAGTTAATGAATTGTACACATATTGAGCAGCAACAGTAGCAGCAGCAGTGCACATGGAGTTAACAACACCTAAATTCTTACATGTTGAGAAAAGAAAAAAAAACAACTACAATCTGACTTTGATATCCGAGCTGCAGTCACCTATTCCTCCCGGTAATGACAAATTCAGTACTTATCTTGTCCTTGTGCAATGTGAAATGTGGTGCATCCCAACATCCTGTATCCAAATCCTGGCATGCATGCCATGATAATGTACTCCTCAGCACACTAGATAATAGAAAATCAGTACAAACATATGAGAACTCAAGATGTCCCAATAGCAACCCACCATCCCCCTTCTCTTGCACCCGTAAAAATACAGACAGATACGTGTGCAGCAGCAGCATAGATCGACTATGTGAAGAGGATCCCCATGAAGCAGACAAAGAATTACTTCTCATGGCAACTAGTCAGAGCAGCAGGCAGCAGCTACATGCAACAGCAGCAGCACACAGAATGTCATTCAATCCACACTGACTTAAAACCACAGAGCCAACAGAGCTAACCAGGGTATCATCACTGCGAAATGATAATTCCGCAGTTCTCAATCAATTGAGAAACCAGCAGCAGGAGGAAGTAAATGCAACTTTAAGTAGCAGGACCATTTTGCAGGAGGATTTATTTTTCTCAGCATGGTAAACTGGCTTGTGATGCATGTCAGGCAGTGGCAGCACCACGGTTAGGCCTGGAAATCATGTTAAATTGTGCAGAAAACAGCAGATTTGGGTTCTTTATGCATGTGAACCATGTAACTGCATGTCCGACACCAGATTTCAGTCTAAATTTAATGTACCATGTTTTAGAAAACGTTTCTGGACATGTACTACCTGTGCTGCACTCGCAGAAACAAGGTGTGGCCTAAAAGCAATTGTAAACAGTTGCCAAAACTGCATTTTAATGTCTGGGTGGTGGGGGCACCATAAAACATCATGGCTTAGACCAGATTACTGTCTGAATTTAATGTACCATTTTCTTGAAACATTTCTGGACATGTACTGCCTGTACTGCACTCACAGAAACAAGATATGGCCTAAAATCAATTGTAAACAGTGGACCAAAGACCATCGTTTGTTCTGGGTGGGGGTTTGTGCACTATAAAACATAATGGCTGAGACCTGATTTCAGTTGGAAGTTACAGTAAATTTTTTTTGAAAACATTTTGGGATTTCTGGGCCATGTTACCCAGTGGCAATACCAAGATCAGGCATGAAACTGGTGGGAAACAATGGGCTAAACAACATGTTTTGGTCCGGGTGGAAGACGTGCAACATTTAACATCATGTCTGACACCTGATTTCTGTCTGAATGTACTGTGACATTTTTTGGGAAACATTTCTGGACTTTTGGGCCATGTTAAGCAGTGGCTGCACCATGGTTAGGCCTGAAAAGCATTTAAACAGTGCAGAAAACAGCACATTTGGGTCCTCATGGTGGCTGTGAACCATGTAACAGCATGTCCGACACCTGATTTCTTTCTGAATGTACTGTGCAATTTTTGGGGAAACATTTCTGGACTTCTGGGCCATGTTAAGCAGTGGCAACACTACTGTTAGGCCTGAAAATCATTTAAATGGTGCAGAAAACAGCACATTTGGGTCCTCATGGTGGATGTGAACCATGTAACAGCATGTCTGACACCTGATTTCTGTCTGAATGTACTGTGCAATTTTTTTTGGGAAACATTTCTGGACTTCTGAGCCATGTTAGGCAGTGGCAGCACCACAGTTAGGCCTGAAAAGCATTTAAATGGTGCAGAAAACAACGCGTTTGGGTCCTCATGGTGGATGTTAACCACGTAACAGCATGTCTGACACCTGATTTCTGTCTGAATGTGCTGTGTGTATGTGAGCCCAATAAAAACAAAAAACAAGGTAAAAGACAAAGAACCTCAGCATGCAAGCACTGAGGCAGTGGAATGAACCAGCTAGCCTAAGATGATCTATCTGGGTTACGTTGTGGTGGGCCCAATAAAAACAAAAAACAAGCTAAAAGACAAAGAACCTCAGCACGCAAGCACTGAGTGCCGAGATTCTTTGTCTTTTAGCTTGTTTTTTGTTTTTATTGGCCCCACCACAATGTAACCCAGATAGATCATCTTAGGCTAGCTGGTTAATTCCACTGGGGTGTCACACAGACGAGTCACACTGATGAGTCCTGGTAGGATGAAACACATGTGTGTGTCTTCTGTTGGCACCCTTTGCAGACTGTATGAGAGGCCTTTTTGGCACCATGCATTTTTGCTTAAAGTTGAACCAGCATAATATTCTGTGGTGATTTGCATATGCAGCCCATGATGCTTTGCATTATGGGAGTATGTGTGATTTTGTATATCATGGCTTAGACCAGGTTTCTTTCTGAATGTACTGTAGCATTTTTTAGGAATAATTTCTGGATATGTACTGCCTATTCTGCACTCACAGAAACAAGATGTGGCCTAAAACCAATTGTAAACAGTGGACCAAAGACCATCGTTTTGTCTGGGTTGGGGGTTTGGGCACCATAAAACATCATGGCTGAGACCAGATTTCTGGATTGAATGTATCATGTTTCCTGTTGTATTTCTGGACCTGTACGGCCTTTTCGGATCTGCACACCATGGAGGCAAGAGGCTATGTTAAACTGTGGCGCAAGTGCAGAATTTGGATCTGGTGCTGGCGGGGCACTAAAGAAAACGTCATGAGTTGAGGGGAGTGACACCAAGTGAACATTTGTGATAACTAAGCCCAGGGAGCTGTTGTTAAGCACAAAAAACATATCTATGTTTAACTTCACAATAAAAGTACTGCTTATTTAGGTTTATATGCTGTGTACATATTCAAACTTATGCTGCAGCTGCATACAGCAAAAATAACTGCCACAAGATCACATATCTTTAGGAAAAAATGTGTTCATATGAACAAAGTACAATACTTAACATTTGTGGATAGGAGAAGGATTACCATAAAACAAGAAAGGTACACTGTTTATAGGTAAGTTACAGACTGACTAACAGTAACATACATGATGGAGGAATATGCAGGGTAGTAGGTGCTAGGGTATTCATATCTGAGAGGGACCATACGCAATGCAAAACACACTAAACGCTGGACAAGAAAAAGAAATGAGGATATAGAAAGAGGAAAAACACAAAATATATGGGGGTTCAGATAAGGGAAGAGTGATAGCAGTAAAGCAAGGACAGGGGAAAAAAATACAATTCAGCTGCTGTGCTCACTGCCTGCCTCGCTTGCAAGCACATTATGGTCCCTGGAACACGTTATTACGTGGTGCTAGCACCAGGCCCTGATTCCACCCTGCCATCACCACCACCACCACCACCACAACAATGAAGCTCTACCAGGAGGTCCTAAACTTTATTTGGTCCTCCAACAGTTTCCTTAAGTCCCCCCAACCTCCTGGCAGAACTCATCAAAATCTTGGCACAGCCTACCAATCTCTGGAACTCACTCCTCCCTCAATACCAGTTGGACTGGCAATCCCTATGGAGATCCTGTCATAAGTATGTTTCCCAAGATAGACTGCGTCTCAAGCAATATCGTATTTTACACAACATGTGTTGCACCCTCGTTAAATTAAAAAAATGGGGCTTCTCGAACTCTAGTATATGTACCAAGTGCTTGCAAGAAGAGGGTACCCTCCTGCATATGTTCTGGTCCTGTCCCAAAGTTTCCTCCTCATGGAATTTAATTAAGATGTCTCTTGATCCCCTAATGGGCCTACAGGAATATTTTATTCCAGAGGTGTGCCTTCTAGGGGATATGTCCCTGGTCAATGTCAGAATTAGGAAATACCATATTTCTATGGTTGCGCTCAGTTAAGAAACATATATTACGTCATTGGAAGGAACAATCAGCTCCTTCCTTCCAGGAATGGTTACATGAAATCATTGCTAATCTTCGAACAGAGAAGGCAATTGCAAGTCTTCATAATAGACTAGCAGTACATAGTAAGATATGGGATCCCCTTCATTCATTACTCTTGTTACCTCACTGAGGATATATCACACTCTGGTATTATCTATACGATTGTTATAACTGCACACTGCACGTTAGGGTGATTATGTTTTGTTGCTGCTGTAAGGAGGGATGGGATGAAAGGGGTGGGATGGGCAGTTTTCATTGTTCTAGTGCTACAGTACTTTCCGACTTGCTGTAACTGCCCATTATAATGGAAATGTATTAATAAAGTTTAAATTATAAAAAAAAAATCTTGGCACAGAGATGTTACATCTCACCGTACTGCTACCAGGTCTTCTTGGCTCACAGGAGGACCAGCTGGAGCTGATGCAGACTGTCCATGCTCACCTCTAGCATGAAACCAGCACAGCTGTTGCCTGTGGGGTGAGGTGGATGGGGGTGCTGCTTCTGTCTGCTGCTAATTTTGCTGGTGACAGCGGTGACCTATGGGCTGTTGCTGAGCCCTGGCACCTTCCTCCTCCTGGTCCCTTCCCCTTAGGCCACACTGCCTCCTGCTGCTGCTAACTCCTTTTGCTTTTGGAGCCACTCTGCAGCATGGTGGTGCTGCAGGTGGCTCCCCTGGCCACCATTTCCTAAATGGCCACCTTGCTTGCCCCTTCCCGCAGATCTGCCGCACAACTTGCAGATAACAACACTACTGTTAGTGTTGTTTATGGTGAAAAAAACACCACACAGCAGACTCTTTATGCTGGGGGGGGGGAGGCAAGGGGCACATGCTCCTGCTGCTGGTCATGGGGGGCAGTAGGAGCATTTTGCTGCTGGGTGGTGGTGGTGGATGTGGAGGGGGGGCCACATCATCCTCACGGTGCTGTGGGGGGGCAACTGGCTCATGCTGCTGCTATTGGTCCTGGGTGAGAGGAGGATTCTGCTGCTGGGTGAGGGATGTGGAGGGAGCAACATCATCCTCCCATTGCTGCTGATGGGGGGAAAACAGGCTCCTGTTGCTGCTACCGCTGCCAGGGAGTGGTAGCTACCAGCTCTTGCTGGGCATGAGAAGGGTTCTCAGTCACAGCTACCCTGTCCCTAAATACCTGCCTGTCTAGATGGACAGTGGATGCCTTCCCACCAATCACCTTGCCCCTACCTTTCTATTCTATTATTTAAACAAAAAGAAAAGGCTTCCTAACACAAAGGGAGAGACGAAGTCACACACACACACACACACACACACACACGCACACACACGCACACTCAATCTACACAGACACCTAACATAAGTTATCAACAAACACTATCAAAATATATGTTATGAACAAAAAATTGTGTTACAAAACACACACAATATAATACAAAGATCTAATAAAGGCTCAAAAAGTCTCTCTGTTGGTGGCCGCCTGCTTCCTCGAACACTCCAGCTACACGGAAGGGAAATTAATCACTTACTTCCTACCTATATACAGTCACCCATGTGACCTGCAGACAGTAGGTCATGTGAAAAGCCCAATCTTGCCGGATTTTGCTGGGTTTCACTGAATACAACTGCAAGGTGAAATCTAAGGCATAATTTGCAGGTAAAATTTTGCCACAACAGTGCAATTATGCGAAATATTTCACATGGCAAAACTGATGATTTTGCCAACATTTCACTGGCGAAATTAAATTTCGTAACATCTCTAGTATGGATTGACCTAGTTGTGGATTGCATTTATAAAAACCCTTTGTGGAGGCCTAATGTTTCCCATTTAAATTACTTGTTTTTTATAAGGAAATCAGCTGCATTATAACTGAGTACCTCCATCTAAATGAGGAGCGACAGACATTGAATGCTACCCAGTGGGTTGGGCTGTGGGCCACTCAGATGGGATGGTTCATCTCTCATGCATCCAAAAAAATAAAAGGAGCAGAACAGAAAGAGGTTATAACTTGAACAAAAAATCTTTGATGCTGAAGCAGAACACAACATTACTCCAGCCCCCCATTCTCAAGGAGCAGTTACTGGAGTATAGGGATCAGTTGACAAAGTTACATGAAACCAAGCTTGAGGGTAATCTAAGCTATACCAGACAGAGGTACTACGAGGCTGGGAACTGGGCAGAGAAATTGCTTGTATGGCAACTGTGCCAGCAAGAGTTAAATAAGGCTGTGCTCTGGATTCCGGTGGCGGGAGGAGGCTGAACTTATACTAACCCCATGGACATTTCTCAGTCATTTGCAGATTATTACACCCAACTATACTCTAATACTGTACCTGGGATCAGACAGACCAGGCTGCATTACACCAATTTAGGTCCACAGCCACCCTTAAAAAACTCTCCGAAGCTGGTAGAAATAGCCTGGATGCCCCAGTGACAAGACAAGAAATTGAGAATAAGATAAAAATTTGAAAAAATTGTGGATGACATAGCAGAATGGCAGGGACTGCAGGATGACCTAACCAAACTGGTGGAGTGGTCAGAAGTGTGGCAGCTGGAGTTCAGTGCTGAAAAGTGTAAAGTACTACAATTCTGAGCAAAGAACCCAGGGAGGGGTACCAACTGGGAGGAGTGCAGCTAGGTACCACTAAGGAGGAAAAGGATCTAGGGGTGGTTGCAATGGGAAAAATGAACAATACAGAGCAGTGCAGGAAGGCAGCAGAAAAGGCCAACAGGATGCTGGGATGTATTGTGAGAGGAATCTCCTCCAAGAGCAGGAAGGTGATCTTGCCTCTTTACAGGTCACCAGTCAGGCCACACCTGGAGTACTGTATGCAGTACTGACGTCCATATCTGAAAAAGGATATAAGATTACTGGAAGGGGTACAACACAGAGCAACAAAGATGATCCCTGGATTGGAGGACAGGCCATAAATGGAGAGACTTGAGTGAGCTAAATATGTACTCCCTGGAGGACAGAAGGGATTCAGGGGATATGATTGAGACCTTTAAATACTTAAAAGGGATAAACAAGACAGGTACTGAAGGGATATTTATGCTAAGGAGGGGGAGGGACCCAAGAGGGCATGGTCTTTGATTGGAGGGGGGAAGATATAGGAGGGAAATGAGGAGGCACTTTTTCACAGAGAAGGTTGTGGTGGAATGGAACACTTGCTGTAGGAGGTGGTATCCTGTACAACAGTGGGTAACTTTAAAAGGGGATGGGACAGGGTAGGGGAGCTAATTGTGAAGGAGGGAGGGGTGGGGCAGCTGCAAGGCAAGGGTGCTAGCTGCACACTCAGGCAGACTTGATACATAGAAACATAGCAGTTGATGGCAGATAAGGACCGCAAGGCCCATCCAGTCTGCCCATTTGTTCTACCTTATGAATGTGCCATAGGTCATTTCTCTGTCAATGGACTATCTATTCATACTCATCTGTATTGCTCCCTTATGCCTATCCCATGCCTGTTTGAAGCCCTGCACTGTATTCATATCCACCACTTCCTCACATTACCCCTCAATTGGCCTGCCTCTAATCTCATTGTTATGTCCTCTTGTCCTGCTTTTTTTCTTATATTGAAATATGTTAGACTCTTTCACCTTGTTAATGTCCTTAAGATGTTTGAATGTTTCAACCATATCACATCTCTTCCTCCTTTGCTCTAGGGTATACGTATTGAGCTCTGTTAATCTGTCCTCATATGTTTTCTGATGCAGTCCCTGTACCATTTTGGTTGCTCTTCTCTGGACTGCCTCCATTTTGTTAATGTCCTTGTACAGGTGCAGCCTCCAGTACTGCAAGCAGTACTACAGATGGAGCTTAACCAGTGTCTTGTAAATAGGGATTATTTCCTCCCTCTTATGACTTGCAATACCCTGCTAATACATCCCAACATCCCTCTAGCCATACCTACTGCTTCAGTGGTCTGCTTGGATGATTTCAGGTCATCTGTGATGATGATGCCTAAGTATTATTCTTCCTTTTGACTGCCAGCAACTCCCCTCCCAACCTATAGGTGGTTTCAGGGTTTCTCTTCCCTATAAGCATGATCTTGCACTTCTTTGCGTTAACCCCAGTTGCCACTCTTCTGACCATTTTGCCAGGTTATCCAGATCTCTTCTCATTCTGCCCACCCCATCTAAATCATCTACTCTGTTGCAGATATTGTTGTCATCTGCAAACAGACAAACATTACCCTCCAGTCCATCTGCAATATCACTGATGAAGATATTGAAGAGGACTGGCCCCATGACTGATCCCTGAGGTACCCCACTTGTGACTTGCATCTCTTCTGACTATATACCATTTACCACCACGCTCTGTTTTCTGCCCGACGACCAGTTTGCTACCCAGTTGACCAACTTCTGACCCACTCCGAGCCTACCCAGCTTATTAATCAATCTTCTATGTGAAACAGTATTGAAAGCTTTGCTGACATCAAGGTAGATTACATCAACTGCACCCCTTGGTCCACCACTCTGGTTACTCAATCAAAGAAATCTGTGCGATTATTTGACAGGAGCTTCCTGTTGTAAACCCATGCTGTCTTGGATCCTGTGTTCCTATGGATTCCAGGTGTTGCACTATCCGTTCCTTAAAGAGTTCCTCCATAATCTTGCCCACTCCTGAGGTAAGACAGACTGGTCTATAGTTCCCTGCCTCCTCCCTGCTACCACTCTTGTGGAGTGGGATCACATGAGCCCTTCTCCAGTCTTCTGAGACTTCTCCTGTGCTCAGAGACTCACTAAACAGTTTTGCTAGTGTCTCTGCTAGTTTCACCTTAGCTCCTTTAGTACCTTGGGATGTATGCCATAAGGCCCCATTGCCTTGTCCACCCTGAGCGTAGCAAGCTCTTGTAGGACCTCTTTTCTTGTGAAGGGACTAATGCACACCTCTCCCCCGTGTCCATGATGCTGAACTGTAGGCCCTGCCCTACCTTCTCCTCAGTAAATACTGAGCAGAAGTATCTATTTAGGATAGATGCTTTTCCTTGGTCCTTCTCCACACACTCCCCCTTAGCCCCTTTGATCTTAGCAATACCCCCTCTGGATTTTCTCCTTTCACTAATGTATCTATAGAAAGTCCTGTCCCCTTCTTTTACTGTTTGTGCTAGTGTTTCCTCGGTTTGGGCCTTTGCCTGCCTTACTGCTTTCCCTGCTTCCCTTAGGGAAGTTTGGTATGCCTCCCTGTCTTCATCCCTTTGCATTCCCTTATATTTCCTGAAGGCCAGCCTTTTGGCTCTGACCTTTTCTGCTACTGATTTTGAGAATCAAAGTGGTTTCCTCCTTCTTTTGCTCTTGCTTTTCTGTTTAACACAATGGGAAGTTGTTTCAAGTATTGCATCCTTAATGCTTGCCCACTTTTCCTGTACCCCCTCACCTGTATTTCTTCTTGCTAGGGCTAGCTTAACTCTGTTGGCCATCTTATCTGCGCCAAGGGTATTCACGAAATGTCTAGCTGTGGTAGTGGCTCATTTAAGAAGGCAAGGGATTGCTGTGTTTCCCTACCTGGACGACTGGCTCATAGTGGGTCAGTCCCCAGATCAGGTAAAATTCCACTTGCAAGTCACCCAGCAGCTTCTCACTTCCACTGGGTTCCTGCTGAATTCAAAGTCAGTTCTGGAACCAGTTCAGGTACTAACTTTCATAGGTGCAGAATTGAACACAGAGTTAGCCAGGCATTTCTCCCCTCGGAAAGGGTAGACAGACTTATTGCCCTGGCATCCTCCTTTACCCGCGGGTCTCTCGACCAGCAAGGCATTTTCTGCAACTCCTAGGGCACATGGCTGCTTCCACAGCTGTAGTGCAAGGAGCAAGATTCCAGATGAGGGACATTCAGTTCCATTTGGGGCCTATTGGTCTCAAAGGAGGGACCCTTTCCAAATTGTTCAGTGACCCAAACCCTGATCCTGGCCTTACACTGGTGGCAGGATCAAAGCAATCTAAAACAAGGGGTTCCTTTCATTCCCGTTTCCCACTCCCTCACCCTCACCATGGATGCTTCCCTGTTAGGAGGAGCTCACTTAGGGACCTGTCCACCAGGGAGTGTGGTCTCCCAGGAATCTCTGCTCCACATCAATCTTTTGGAACTCAGAGCTGTCTTTTAGCTCTTCAGGCATTTTCAGCTTCTGTCCAGAACAAAGTAGTTCAAGTCAGGACAGACAACACCACTACAATGTGGTACATCAACAAGCAAAAGGGCACTCGGTCATCAGCCTTGTGCACCGAGCAATGAAGTTGTGGTCTCTGGCTTACTCCTGAACACCTCCCTGATGGCAGTTCACCTTCCAGGAAGGACAATGTCCTGGTGGATGCCCTCAGCAGGATTTCTCAGGGCCATCACAATGGCTCTGAATCCTCAGGTGCTGGGGTCAGTCTTGCCAGATGGGCACCCTCAGATAGATCTTTCGCAGCCCCAGACAACCACCAACTTCCTCTGTTTTGTTGCAGGCCTCCAGTGCTGGGATCAGTCCCCTGGATGCCTTTCAGTTGGATTGAAAGGGAAGTTCCTGTATGCCTTTCCCCTTTCCCTTCTTTTCAGGGTACTAGTAAAAATCAGATCTCAGCCCTGCAAGGTGATTCTGATTGCTCCAGATTGGGCCAGACAGCCCTGGTACCACTGCTTCTGTCTCTGACAGTTCACCCTACCCTGAGCTTGACCAGAGTCCACGACTTACTGGCCTGTGCACAGGGGAGAGTGTGAGTATCGGACCTCAAATCCTCCATCTCAAGGCATGGCTCTTGAGGAGTTAGAATTGCTGACTTACCTTTCTCAAGGTGTTTTGGATATTTTAAAGGCTTCAAGGAAGCCTTCCACTAGGGCCACTTACAATTCTAAGTGGAAAAGGTTTTCCATCTGGTGCTCTGAGAAGCAGATTATGCCAGAATCTGCTGATCTGCCCATTTTACTGGACTATTTGGTCCATTTAAATTCCTTAGGCCTTAGGCCAGCTACCTTAAAGGTTCATCTGGCAGCTGTCTCTGCTTTTCTGTCAGCAGGGAAGCCTGCTTCCTTTTCTTCTCACCCTGTGCTTTCCAAGTTTTTTAAAGGGTTACTTCACACCAACCTCCTTTTCGAGAACCAGCTCCCGGCTAGACCTGAATGTTTGCATTGCTCAGTTAATGTAACCCCTTTGAGTCTCTCTGTCCTCAGCAGAGCTCAAGTTTCTGACTTGGAAAACTGTTTTCCTAGTGGCTATCACTTCTGCCAGACGCATAAGTGAACTACAGGTTCTGTCAGTGGAAGAAGATTTTATCTCCTTCCACAGAGATAAGGTAGTCCTCAGGACTAACAGAAAGTTTTTGCCTAAAGTGGTTTCAGATTTCCACCTGAACCAATCCATCTCTCTTCCAGTATTTTTCACTGAGCATTCTTCCTCAGGTGAGAGGAGTCTGCACAGCTTGACGTCAAAAGAGCCTTAAGCTACTATTTGGAACGCACCAGGGTCCCAGGTTCGAATCCTCCAACTCTTCCTTACCTATGGCGGGTGTTGGCAAAGGAAACCTGCCACTAAGAGGACATTTGCAAGGTGGATTGTCTCTTGTATCCAATTTTGTTATCAAAACTAGGTAGAGAACCCCCTCAGGACTGAGGGCTCACTCCACCAGGGTACAGCTGCATCTCTAGCGTTGCTAGGAGATATTCCCATTCTGGAAATCTGTCAAGCTGCTACTTGGAAAACAGTTCACACTTTTACCAAGCATTATTCCCTGGATATTCAGTCCAGGAGAGATGCCGTTTTGGCACAGCTGTGCTTCAGAGCCTATTTCCCAAGTAGGTTCTGACCCTCCTCCATGGAGGTACTGCTGTGTAATCTGCATATAGTCATAATATAGCAAGACTTCATGGTGTTTGAAGAAAAATTACTCACCTTAGTAATTGCTTTTCTTCTCATGGAGTCTTGCTATATTATGACCACCTCCTCCTGCCCCTCTCAGAACTTCTACTTGGGTAGGGTGGCAAATTAGTGCAAGCACTGTGTCATGCCATTTTAGTTCTTCCTTCACCCCTTTATTTAGGGTTGGGGAATTAGGTATTTCTGTTTTAAGTAATATGTTGGCCCCCTTCCTGGACTTGAGTCTTGGGGGAAGGGGGGTCTAATAGTGCTTGTTAGGGAGAAACTAATAATACTAGTATTCATTGTTATTATTATTATTGCTGTTTATATTGTTGTTTATATTGTTGTTATTCCTACTAGTAGGTAGCCACTTGGCTAGAGTACAGCTTTCCACACAGACTTGTTGCTTAGTGTTAGCTTCGTAAAGATCTGACAGTTTCATTTGAAACTGGCCAGATAGAGCTTTGGTATAGCGCCCTCGCGCTGTGGAACTCCAGACTCTCTGGAGTTAACTCTTTCCTCTCCAGGGAAGTTCAGCTGCAGTGGCTGACTGCATATAGTCATAATATAGCAAGACTCCATGAGAAGAAAAGCAATTACTAAGGCGAGTAATTTTTTCTTCAAACACCATGAAGTCTTGCTATATTATGACTATATGCAGTCAGCCACTGCAGCTGAACTGCCCCGGAGAGGAAAGAGTTAACTCCAGAGAGTCTGGAGTTCCACAGCTCCTCTGAAGTCCCATATATTTATTTATTCATTTAGTTTTGATGACCGGGTAGGCCCACTGAGTCCCGGTGGCCCCTTTTTCAGGGGTGACTTGGACTTAGTTACAAAAATGGAGACAAATATAGCAATGTACAAGGAACACAGTACATAAATACAGCAGAATACTCAATATATAGTACATTAGGGTGTACATGAGACCAATGAGGACTCAACCATTTGGGTTACAATCTGACCATGCCAGCAGAAGAATTAGTTACAATACACTGGGTGAGAAGTAACAATCAGGAAGGAGGTTGTGAGGCACCAAGTGTGCAGAACATTCATGAATATGATAAGATTGGTTATGGCTGGTGCAGGGGAATAAAGAGGCAATTCACAGAGTTAGGAGGGCAGCAGGGGAATGCATAGGTAGAGGATAGGACAGATGGCTAAGTACTGAAAAGATAATTGCTCAGGTACATGAATAGAGTGGTTTTGCACTCAATGGCAGGAGCAGACACTGACATCTAGTAAGTGAGAGCAGAGCCCTTTCCAGAATATTCCAAGGGAAGGGGCATCCTGTAGGTGTGGAGGTAGCTTGTTCCACAGGACAGGGGTGACAGTGGCAAAGGATTTGCCACCAGTCATTGTCCACACCCTAGGTTCATCCAGGAAGTTTCACCCAGAGGTACAGAGAAGCCTCACTGAGTGCTTAAGAACCCGGAGACTGGCCAGGCAATCAGGGGGATGGCTGAGTAGGAGCTTGCATGCATTGCACAGCAATGGGTACTGAAGGCGACTGTCAGGGAAGGCCAGTGTAGGGAAGCAAGAGCTTCACACTGGTGTTGCTATTTCTGAGACCAAGAGGCAAATCCGGCTTCTTTGTTGTAAAGAACTTGAAGCCTGTTAAACTCCTGTTTTGCTATTCCCTGCAAAACAGGGGCAGCAAAGGTCAGAGTTGGGAGGAGAATGCTGTTGGCGATGGTTATCCTGGCCTCGGGGATGAGCTGATCATTCAGACAGTACAGCAGGCCAAGTCTGGGGTGCAATGTTATTGTTACCTGATCTATGTGAGATTTCAAGGTAAAGCCCTGGTCTAAAGTTAATCCCAGGTATTTGAGGGAGCTCACCACCTCTATGTGGCTGATGCATGAGGAAGTCCTTGAGAGTAAGGAACTCCTGTTGAGACCTAGGGTTACATAGCCGTGGTCTTGTAAGTGTTTAAGACCAGCCTGTTCTCAGTGAGCCAGGTTTCCAGCTCAACAAAGTGAACCTGGAGCTGGGGCCCCTGTCTGCTGGATTATGCAGAGATCTGTAAATGACAGCATCGTCTGCATGTTGGATGACCGAGCTGTCCCCATAGTGGTTACTCAGGTCATTGACGAATAAGGAGAAGAGGAGGGGACCCAGTATGGAACCTTGGGGTACTCCTTCCCTTGGAAGGAGTGGATCAAATAACACACTTTTCCACCTGACACACTGGGAGCAGCCAAGGAGGTAGCTGCCAAACCAGGTAAGAGAGTGCTGGTCAAGGCCAATTGTGGCCAGCTTGGTAAGGAGGAGCTTGTGTTTTTTTAGGTCAAAGGCCTTGAACATATCGATAAACACGGACCCTGTGGGGAATCTTTTGTTCATTACACCCAGTACATCAACTGAGAATTTGATGAGGGCAGTATCAATACCATGATTCTGCCTAAAGCCATGTTGAGTAGGGACTAGCAACTGGTTGGTCTCAAGGTAGTCGCAGAGTTGGTAGTAGACTAACCTTTACTGTATCTTGGTCAGTGCACAGAGAAGCGAGATTGGTCTGTAGTTGCCAATGGGTTCCCTGGGACCTCTCTTGTGACTAGGGACCACATAGGCCTGCTTCCAGGTATGGGGCACAGATCCTTCAAGTATGGATCTGTTGATTAGCCAAGTAACAGGTAATGTGATGGCAGGTGCCACATCTTTTAGTGGCCTTGGGTTGAGGCCATCAGGTCCTCTAGGGCCTTTGGCTTTGATGGTCTTGAGGAGGGGGAGCACCTCCTTGGCCTTAACTAATCTCAGGTGAAAGAGTGGCCGAGAGGGGCAAGACACCTCCTGGGCCCGGGGGCTTATAGGAGGGGGATGGGAGGCTGGTCTTATAGCTCTCCAGGTTAGCGAACTGCTCATTGAAGGCAGATGCAATATCAAGAGTTATTAAGCATCTGGCCATTGACCTCTATGGGTCCTAAGGCAGATTTGCCATTGCCTTTTATCAGGTCATTGATGTGGGACCAAAAGGACTTAGGGTCATCAAGATTTGTTTGCTGGAAGTGTTTGACATAGTCCCTTTTTGCCTTGTTAGCAGTACGTTTGCACTGGTTCTTTAGGGTTTTGCAGGACTAGGTCAGCAGGCAGGGCAGAATTTTTGAACTTCTTCCATGCCTTGTCATGACTCACCATCAGAGATTTGAGCTCTGGGGTGATCCATTTGTGGTAGCTGCCTCCATTTGTGGTAGCTGCCTTTGGCCTGGAGTTTTCTAAGTGGGGCAAACAGGTTGGCTTCAGAGATGGAAGAGTTCTGGAAGTACTCCAGGGCTTCATCCAGGGTTGGGAAGGAGCTGAAAGGGGCTCCAGTCAAGGTTGCCAAGGTACTCATTGAAGGCGTCCACAGAGAATTTGGAGTAGTCTTTAGTGGTGAGTATCCTTGGAGAAACCTGGAGTGATTTATTCTTCCAAATATAAAAGATAGGTAAGTGGTCACTCAATGCATCTGCCATGATGCCAGCCACCAGAATGTTAGAGGGATGAGACACCAGTGCCCAGTCAAGGGTCGTGTGGTTCCCAGTTTTGCAGTTCATCCTAGTCTTTTCGGTGATAACTTGCTCCAAGTTAGCATCTAGGAGTGAGGCCTTGAGGGCCTGCTCCATGTCATGGGCCCAGTTGAGATTGAAGCCCCCCAGGATTAGGAGTTCTGAGGTGACCTCATCAGCAAGAGCCTTGGTCAGGGCCTACAGGGCTTGTAGGGCCACCTTAGGAGCGTTATAGAGGCAGCCAATGGCTGAGTGTTTTACATGGCCAAGGGTAATTCTAACAAATACTGACTTGCTACCAGTGTGGTCAGAGCAGGGGAAGGGAGCTAGAGCCACTCTTAGTGAATCTCTGGCATAAATGAGTACCCCACCCCCTTTTTTGCCCTCCCAGTCGTTCCAGATGGAATTGTAGCCAGGGGCTGCAACCTCATGTGACAGGGTGTGTGGCTTCAGCCAGGTTTCAGAGACAGCCAGTATGTCTGGTTTGTAGAGAGCCATCCATCCCTGGACTTCATGAATTTTAGGGTGGAAGCTGCAGACGTTCATTTTGCCTTGGAATGGGATGATTTAGTTCTAGTGGCCAAATTGAACCATACCATGTGATGGTCACTGGCCCCCAGGCGACCCTCTACCTGGAGATCTGTGATCCTTTCCCTGTTAGTCAGTACTAGATCTAGATAGCCCTGTCTCTTGTGGGTTGTTGTACCAGTTGTTTGAGGCTATCCCCCTGCAGGGAATCCACCATGTGTCTAGTTCTGGTGGATGTTCCTGCTGGTATTGACCAATTTGTATCTGGCATGTTGAAGTCTCCCTTTATCAGAACCTCCCTTTTAGCTGTCATGTTTTGTATATCTTCTAACAGTAATGTGTCTGTGTCCTCCCCCTGGTCTGGAGGCCTGTAGACAACCCCAGTTCATATGGCTGTCCCATTTCCTGTTTCCAGGGTGACCCACAGTTCTTCTGGCTCCTTATGAGTATTCTGATAGACCATGTGGCCTGTTTCTGCCTGCAAATTTGTATGTTCGTAGAGCATTTTTATATGTAATTGAGAGTGTGGATGGCCTGCTTGCTGTATTTAATAAAAAAAATTGCCACACAGCTCACCCCTTTGTTGCAATGGGTATACAACAGTATTCTGGAAGGGAAACCAGCCCCCAAAACTTGGATACAAGAACAAGTCACCATTTTGCCCAAACTGGGCAAGTACCCAGAACCTGGAACTCTGCAGTTTCTACCATCCTATATCCCTGTTACCAGTAGATATGAAGATTTTTTTGGCTATTTTTGCAGACAGACTGTAGTGATGCGTGCAGAGCCTGATGGGACCAGACCAAACTTTAGGCATCTTGGGTGTCCAGGTTGCCCCTCACATAGAATTACTCTGGCTGAACTATGAAGACTCTTTGTGGAACTGGCAGGTGACATAAAATGGTGGCAGTTACTACCCTTCTCTCCAGTAGGTAGAATAGCATGTTAAAGCTGAATATTTTACCCTGTCTGCTGTTTTTGTTTCAGACTTTACCAATTCCTATTCCCCAGGCATACTGGCAAAAGTTGGAAGGGCTCCTCTATAAATTTTTATGGGCTGGTAAGAAGGCTAGGGTAGAGTGCAACATCATGTGTCTGCCACATGATGAGGGTGGTTTAGGACTCCCTGGCCTCCATTTATATTACTTTGTAGCTCAGGCTACCCCATTAATCACATAGGCAAAACAGTAGGAACAATCCTGGTGGTATAACATAAAAAACAATGAGTCCATCCCAGTGCCCTTGCATTGTATGTTAATGGCTAAGATTTCTCCAAGTTTGCTGCACAAGGTTACAAATAACTGGGTCAGGCACTCCCTCAGGAATCCATCTTTGACATGGAGCAGCTGACAGCCATGTGTTGCCTCTATGGGGAGAAGTTAAGGGATGACTGGTAGCCATGGATAACTTATTCTAGTAGAGAGGAGACTTGAGGGGCTTCCTCCCCCAACTTAGCCATTGGGGGGGGGTTACAAAAAAACTACCTGATCGATAAGCAGTGTTATCTCCAACAGTATTGGGATACACATTTAATTTATTGTTCCTGTTGTATATTTCTTTTTTATTGCCTCTTCAAGTTTTTAAATTACCAGGAATTGTGTTCCTGTTATGTTATTTGGGGACTGGTTGGAACTCAGTCTTTACGCAGTGATACTACAGAATGTGTTCAATTAATATGCATTAAGGTTTTGTTTTTCCTTACTAGACCAACTGTACCTCTCAGATCTTGGATTAGATATTGTTATGAGGGATGTTATGCTGGTTTGTATGACAGTATCATGCTTTTAAATAAAGATAACCCTAGGCACAGAATGTTATAGTAATTTGGTCTAGATGTAACAAGGGTGTGCACCAGAGTCACTATGTCAGCAGATTCAAGAAAGGGCTTGAGCCAGGAAATAATGCTGAAGATTATAAAAGCCACTGCAGACAATATTCGATTCATCTTGTAATCTAAAATGACCCCCAGATTCCTCACACTATTCACAACTTCAAGTCTGACACCTCCTAAGGATTGAAGGGCAGCATTACCACTCTTCATTACTAAAACCATATTGACCTGGTTCCTTCAACACCACCTCCATCTTTAACAAATTAAGTCTAAGCAGCTGGTAGTCATTCAGTCTCAAATTTCTCTAAGGCACTCACTCAACCCCTTGATTGCAGCACCCCCATCAGTTGCACAGGATACATACAGCTCGGTGTCATCAGCATAGCAATGAAAACCCAGGCCATAGTGTCTAATGATCTCCTCAATGGCAGCATGTACACAGAAAACAACATAGGAGGCTTGCTCTACTCCTGAGGAACACCACAGCAAAACAGTGCTGCTCAAGATGAAGCAGCCCCAGTTCCTCCTGATGTACCCTGATGGTTAAGTAGGACTCAAACCACCGTACCACCCTTCCTGAGAGTCCTACATAATGCCTCGATTGAGCCAACAGCACCCAATGATCCGCTGTGTCAACTGCAGAGGAAAGGTCAAGCATTACAAGGATGGAACAATGCTCTCTATCACTTGCCAGGAGAAGTTCATGGTCTAGGTCGAACATAACAGTCTCAGTATTGTGGCAAGGAAGGAAACCAGACTAAGAAAGGCTTGCTTTTTTTTGACTTTTTGATAAACTAAATACTTCAGACAATGTAACATGTATTTCCACTGGGCCTTAGAAAAAGCATTTAACTGTCTCCAACTGACCTCAAAATTGCTGTTTGTGATATCACAGTGTGTTGTCATGGTGAGCACTGTGTTGTTGTACGCAAGAGCACTAAGAGATCAGTTCAAATGATTTTAAAATAGACCTTTTAGATAGGCTAACAATATGTGTTATATACCTTAGAAAGAAAAAAATATACAGTATTAAAAAAATGTTTTCCAGTAAATTGTAATAGTTGGAACCTCATGCTTATTAAAGCAGTAGTACAATGAAAAATGCTTTTCCAAATAGTTTTAGCTATAATTAATGAAAATATTTGCATACCTGTTGAATCTACTTTTCTAGGTAGCACCTATGCTTAGCACCATGTGTTTTTTTTTCTTTTAGTTTTCTCACTCCTAACCCTTGCCAGGACTACAGTGCTATTTCTTAGCCAAATGTGACAGCCATCTTTTTTTTCCTGAGCGAAAACTAAATTAAACATTTATAAAATACATTTTGGTGGAACTAGAATGTTTTACCACCAAATAAAACTAGAAGATGCCTGGAATCTTTTATAGCGAAAAAGGGCAAGGTCAAATTTTTTGCCAAATTTTGTTGTACTGCTGCTTTAAAGTACATGTGGAAGGCTGCCTTGTTAGTGCAGCAACATCACTGCCGCTAAAATTTCTGGTGACTTAGTTCAGGAATGAGCACAGGGCACAGGAGGGCTGCTGGGAGGAGAAGGCTTGCACATCATAGAGGACAGCAAGAAAAAACTCCAGTAATGCTGCCCCTCTAGACAAAACAAACAAAGTAGGAGGAGTCTGTTCCTACTAATGCCTGATGAACAGTCACAGAGTGTTTTAAGTTCTCATTAAATTTTTGTTTTTATTGAGAAGGAAAACAACAAAGACACTGTGTATTAGCCAATGTTTTGAGGATGACCTCTTCCTCAGGGCTCACAGTTGCTGAGATTTTAATTCCCTCATGCATAATTCCTAGTATCTTTTTCTGCAGATACTTACTTATGTGTTGTAAATGCCTATCTGGCATGTCACCATGCTTTTGGTAAAATTCCTGCACTGTTTATGGCAGGATATCAAAATTCTCCATAGAGCACGTGCAATGCTCTGTGTCATCCCAGAGGATGCTCACCTTCTCCGGAGGTGGAGTTTGCATGATCCTGCCACACCATTCCCACCTTCAGAAACCAGGTGGAGTGGTAGATGAGATGGCTGTGTAAGAGAAAGAGAGAGAGAGAGAAAGAGAGAGATGGCTTTGCTCTGCACATGCCTAGTGCATGCATGTGGAAGCACATTTGCACTGCTGTTTCTGGGGAGTGTAGAATAGTGGAACAATACCATTCAAAGCAGAAGGAAGCCTGAACCATGCAAGCCCAGCACTGTTAACTAGGCTCCTGTCTCTGCACTGGATCACCAGAGGGGATTCAATACCACATCTGATGTCCCCACTATGGGGGAGAGAAGTCCAAGGGGGCTCCAGAATCTAAGGTTAGTCCTGGAAAAGATGAGTGATGAGACTGGGGTTCAGGCCAAAGAAAGCAAATGAAAACATTTAGGAGTTGAAAAGAAGTTCACCCAAAAAATGTATGCCGTATGCTGCCATTAAGAGTTGCCCTTTAACACCACCCACAAAACAGTTCTGTGATATTGCGTCTGTCTTTTGACTGAGCCTGAGTGACTCCCATTCATTTGTTGTTGTTTTCTGTTTTTCATCCTAGTTGATTTACTGCAGTGTGAGGCAGCCATCATAAAAGAGATCCCTAAGGTTGTCTCAGTGACCGTGAACATGCTGCTGCTGGCTCAGGCCCATGTTTTCAAGGCCATGGATGAGAGGTGGTAGGTGTATTTGGAAAAAGTACTTTATCTCATGGTGCCCTAAACAGAGAAGAGACATGAGCATGTTATGGGTGAGGTGCTCACAAATCTTGTTTATGGCATCCACAATTTCAGTATTGTTTTGAGTGGTGACGGAAGGGTTGTCTTTATAAAAGGTTACATGGACTAAAATGGAAGTAAGAAAATAAGATTTGATCTTGGGTTTTCAAGCAATTATTTTTATTTCAGAATGTTTTTTATGACAGGTGTTTTAATATAATCTCTGTATAGGAGGGTGAAGAAACCAGTGGATAAGAAGCTGCTCTTCCATCACTGTATTTAGTCCATAAATCTCTACATCCCATTTCATCAGAATCAAATGGGTTTTAAGGTATAATTTCAACAGAATTATATGGGATCTAAGGCCCCATTTAATCAAAATCACAAGGGTTCTAAGGCCCCTTTTTGTCAAAATCATAAGTTCTCTAAGGCTCCATTCTATTAGAATCATGGGATTTACAGTAAGTTCTATTTATCAGAATCATAAGAGTTTTGAGGCCTCATTCAACAGAATTATACTCTAAGTCCCCATTTCATCAAAATCATAAGGGTTCTAAGGTCCCATTTCATTATAATCATGAGGGTTCTAAGACCCCCATTTCATTAGACTATTAAAGGATCTAAGGTCCTATTTCATCAGAATCTTATGGGTTCTAAGGCCGCATTCCATCAGAATCACAGGGATTTACTGTATGTCCAATTTCATCAGAATTACAAAGGCTGTTGCAGAATTATACACTAAGCCACAATTCATCAAAATGATAAGGGTTCTAAGGCTCCATTCTATCAGAATCATAAGCGTTCTAAGGCCTCATTTCATCAGAGTCATGAAGGTTCTAAGACAACATTTCATTAGAATATTAAAGGATCTAAGGTACTTTTTTGTCAGAATCATACGGGTTCTAAGGCCTCATTTCCTCAGAATCATAAAATTTTTAAGACTCCATTACATTAGAATACTAAAAGATTTAAGTTCCATTTTATCAGAATCATAAGGGTTGTAAGGCATAATTTCAACAGAATTATACTCTATGGTCAAATTTTATCTAAATTATAAGGGTTCCAAGGCCCCATTCCATCAGATCATAAGGATTCTAAGGCCTCATTTCATCAGGATCAGGGGGGTTCTGACACCCCATTTCATTAGACTATTAAGGGATCTAAGGTCCCATTATATCAGATTCCTAAGGGTTCTAAGGTCCCATTTTATCAGAATCATTAGGGCTCTAAAACCCCATTTCATCAGAATAATGAGGGTTCTGAAGCCCCTTTTCATCACAGCCTTGGTTTCTGAGGCTCCATTTCATCAGAATCATAAGAGAGATTATGTCATTAGAATAATAAGAGATCTAAGGCCCCATTTGAGCAACATCATAAGGGTTCTAAAGCCCTATTTCATCAGAATTATAAAGGTTCTAAGGCCACATGCCATCCGAATCATAAAGGATTTAAGGCACCATTTCATCTGAATCATAAGAGATGTAGAGCCCCATTTCATTGAAATCAAAGGGCTCTAACTAAAGGTCCAGTTTCATCAGAACCATAAAGGTACTAAGGCCCTATTTCATCGGAACCATAAGAGTTCTAACGTCCCTTTTCAGCAGAATCATAAGGGATCTAAGGCCACATTTCATCAGAATTATAAGGTTTCTAAGGCCCTATTTCATCAGAGTCATGAGGGTTTTCCATATTTAATTTTAATCATAGGTGATTTAAGGTCAATTACATAAGAGTAATAAGGTTTACAAGGCCCATTTTGTTTGGAATGCTAAGGGATCTAAGACCCCATTTCATCAGATTTACATGGGTTCTAAGGCATCATGCCATCATAAACTTATGGAATTTAAGGGACATTTAATTAGAATCATAAGGGTTCTAAGGCCCCATTTCATTAGAATCATTAGGGATCTAATAGCCTATTTCTTCAGAACCATAAGGGATCTATCGCAAATTTCATCAGAATTATAAGGGGTCTAATACCATTTCATCAGACTCATAAGGGTTCTAAGGTCCCATTTCATCAGAATCATAAGGGTTCTAAGGCCCTATGTCATTAGAATAATAAGGGATCTAAGGCCCCATTTGAGCAGAATCATAAGGGTTCTAAGGTCCTATTTCTTCTGAATCATAAGGGTTCTCATGTTACATTTCACTGGAATCATAACAGTTTTAAGGCCACACTTTGTCAGACTCATATGAGTTCTAAGGCCCTATGTCATTAGAATCATAAGGGATCTAAAGTCCCATTTCATCAGACTCATAAGGGATCTAAGTCCCCATTTTATCAGAATCATAAGGGATCTAAGACTCCATTTTATCAGCATCATAAGGATTCTAAGGCCCTGTGTCATTAGAATCATAAGAGATCTAAGGTCCCATTTCTTCAGAACCATAAGGGATCTGAGGCTATTTCATCAGAATCATAATGGATCTAAGGCCCCATTTGAGCAGAATCATAAGGATTCAAAGCAGGAATGGGCTACCCGTCAGGTAGCTTGAGCGAGTAGGTTGGGTATCAGTGTTTTTTTGGTCAGGTAGAGTAGTTTGGGTAATTTATCACCCTTCCTGACCTAACAGTGTACTTCGTGGGTCAGGTACTGTGGACATGGGTAACGGAACTAGTAACAGGTAATTAAAAAAAGCTATTCTTCAGACATCCTGTGGAGATGTGGGACTCTTCCCAATCTCTAATCAGGTGTAACCCCCCTGCCAATGGGGTTCCCAAAATGCAAGTCTGTGCTTACGTTAGTCCTGCACCTTCTGTCCTTCTCCTGCTGTCTCCCAGGCTTCTCCTGTTATGGTCACCAATTTTTTTCTTGTCCCCCAGGTCTTATCTTGTCCTCTGGTGCCCCATCCTGCAGCCCAATGCAAAATGCAGCTCCTCGGGGCTTAAAAAAACACCACTTGTGATTCCCGCTTTAAAAGTGCTGCCTCCAGGGCAGCGGGAATCGCATAGATGTGAAAAGCACCTTTGAAGTGAACAAAGTTGTTTTGCGGTTGCCTTGGGGACTATGTCGTCAGTCCCGGGATCCCTTACACCTAATTGGGACCTGGTGACCATGGACAGCCTGCTGACGGGCCGCTCCAGAGAAAATTGAGAGAGTTTGACCGTGGCTGATTTAAACATGCCTGAGCCAGGCCCCGGTCATCTGTATAATTAAATATGTGAGCCTGGCTGCTCCCAGGGTAACTGTTTTCGGCTGTTGCCGAGAAAAGGGCAAAGAAAGTGTATTACTAAATATTAACTGCTGTTGCATATTGGGGACCTACTGTACATGTGGGGAAAAGTATTTAAATTTAAAATAAGTGCTTCTTCCTTGCAATAACTAGACTTTTGGGACTCTGTCTCAGCCTGTCAGCTGCTGCAGGGGGTGCTTGAATATGTGCAGTAGTGACAGGAAAATGAGCAGAGTCATTTAGCCACTATGTGCAGCGATTGCAAGTACAACCTCTGGGCTAAAGAACTGTGGGGCAATGGGGCAAATAATGATTTCTTCCTGGCTGCACCAGAACTTTTATTCAGGACTGTATGTATTTTGCTAAAGGGACAGTGGGTTAAGCAGCCATTGCAAGCAGCCACAGCCAATTGAAAAGCCAGGAAAATAAAGCCAGGACATGTGGGACTTTCTCTACACCTCATGGGTAAACTCCAAGTACTCATGGGAACTTACAGGGACATTATTTTAGGCGCCGATTCTCCAGACCAACTGTGCCTCGAGTATTGTGAGTGACAGGTTCTCCAGCCATTCAGAGATCTGTAACCCCATCATCTCAGCCAATCAGGAATCATAAAAAAGGCCTATAGGAGACTGTGTCTGCCAGCATTTTACCAGATTGAGATTGAGATTGAGATTGAGGAGAGCCAGATTTTTGCCTGCAGATTCAAGCAGGACACCACCCCCCCTTGGGGGAGGGAGCCCAGGCCCCAGTCATGCTGCCAAACCTGGAGTTCCAGTTTATCCTTTCCAGCCTGGAGGGGATTTACCTCTCATTATTTAAAGTAAAGTTAAAGTAATTTAGTTAAGTGTGTACCTGCTAGCCTGGAGGTTGCCAGAAATTTCCTCCAGGTGCTAGCCCTCCCTTTCATGTCTGGGAAAGATGTGGACCGAAGACCAGATGACATCATGCAGTGGTGAGAGCGCTGATCCAGCACCTCAGTTGTGAGAGGACTGAAGACATCAGGATACTATCTATTGCAGATGACCACCCTTGGAGGACCTGCGTGAGTACCGTTGTACCCCCCGGTTCAAGGGAGAAGTATCTTGCCAGTTTTCTTATGGGCTTGTCTGATATTGCAGTTATTCTGAGCTAAGGAGAAGAAATAAGTAATCTTAGGGTGGACATGCCCGTTATCTCTTGGATGTGAGAGACAGTAAACATAAAGTCTGGGCTGCATTCGGAGACTGTGCCATTAGTGTATCTTCCTGCTGGCACCTTGCTGACTGCTGCACAAAGGGCCCAGGGCAGGTGCAGTGAGGATCTGTGTAGTTAACCATATGAATGTGCTGATACTGTGTCTGTACCCTCTATTTATTTATTGAAATTTTCGGAATTACAATCCTTTGAATCGAAGACTCCTTTGCAAAGGCTCCACATCAGTACAACAGAACAATGCATCAAGACAGATTGTATGTAGTTTACAAAACAAGACCTTACAGATTGACAAGTTGTGTAGAAAATCACAGTACATGGTATATTTACAATGCTTGGTTATCATCTCAAGGGTTGATAGAGGATCCTGGGTCAAACAAGTTATGGTGGCAAAGGATTATCTATCCAGGCATAATTTACCTAGCCCTTCATTTGGACAAACCCCTTATGTTGTAGGCCATTTTTAACAGCTTCAGCCTAGGTAAGGCTGTGGAAACAACCACATGTCTCAGAGTCAAAAAGAAGACTCTTGATTCCTGCTTTGAATTGGCCAAGCCTAGAGGCAAGTGAGATGGAGGGTGGTAGGTTATTAAGCCAGAGGGGAGCATGATAGCGGAAAGACCTTTGCCCTAGAGAGGTCCTGCAGTGGGGCACTATGACGGAGGTGCCAGCCTGGCATCTGGGGGTACCCCTATGGGGGGCTGGTTGGATGAGGGGGTGTAGACCAGTAGGTGTGAGCTTCAAAAGTATTTTTTTGGCTTGAAGGCAGGTATGGTATTTTAGCCTCCCTTCAAAGGTCAGCCAGTCAGCTAGTTTATAGAGAACACATGTATGGGTAAGCCTTTCACTGCTTGTGACCAGATGGCAGGCTTTGTTGAGGGCTAGATTGATGCAGTTTAGGGCTATTTGGTCAGCAGTGCCATAAATAAATATACCATAATCGACCAACGAAAGGACTGAGCAGGTAACAGCCAGCTGTAGGGACTGGTGGGTAAGGCAGTGTTTATGTCTGAAGAGAATCCCTAGATGGGTTTTAACAGAGGAGGAGAGGTGTTTAATATGGGAGTGGTAGGTGAGGGATGTGTCCAGTGTGATACCTAGATATTTAAAATGTGGGACCTGTTCAATGCGGTTACCATGCAGGCTTGAGATTGAGAGCTGGGCATTACTGAGAGGGTTTTGACAGTGTGCAAATATCATAGACTTTGTCTTGTTATAGTTTAGTATTAGTCGGTGGTCAGTGAACCAGTATTCTAGCTCTCTAAAACAGGCTTGAAGAGTGTTTTGGAGAGAGACTGGGTTGGTGTGTTTCCAGTATAGTACAGCATCGTCTGCAGATAGCAATAGCTTTCCACTGCAGGCCTGGGGGAGTGAGTTTAGAAAAAGATTGAAAAGTAGTGGGCCAAGTATTGACCCTTGAGGGACACCTGCTCGAACCGGTTGTTTGGAGGAGAGTGTGTTGCTAATTTTGACTTGCTGTGTCCTATCTGTGAGATAGTTTTTGAACCAGGAAGTAGCTTCAGGGGCAACGTGGAGGGAGGCAAGGCAGTGGAGAAGCAGATCATGATTGACTGTATCAAAAGCCTTGGTCAAATCAACATAGATTGCCCCAGCTATTGACCCCTGTTCTAGTGCTTCATGAATGTATGATGTAAATTCGAGAAGGGCCAAGGTAGTGCTGTGTCCCGTTCTGAAGCCATGTTGTTCATGGCAAAGGAGTTTGTGTTTGTCCAGGTATTTGGTGAGTTGGTCTGACACAATTTTTTTGAGACCTTTTGAGAGGAGGGGATAGTAATGGGCCTATATTTACTAGGTGCCACTTGATCCCCATTCTTTAGTGTGGGTGTGATGATACCCCTTTTCCAGGGTGTAGGAATTTGGCTGAGTTGAAGTGAGCAGTTGAGGAGTTTGGTGAGCTGAGGCAGGGTCTCATCAAGGGTTAGCAGAAGAATTTTGAGGTCAAGGGAGTCACTGCTGTAGCGTGTGTTGCGCAGGACTTTGGTGAGGTAGTGTTTAGCCTCTTTGCAGGTGATGATACACAGCCTGAAGAGGGGGGCGGAAATAGGAGAAGTGTCAGTGGGGTGGTTGGTGATGGGGTCAAAGTAGTTTTGCGGGAGGATGTGACTAAGGTCAGAGAAATAAGTGTTAAGGGCATTGAATATGGAAGTAGGGTCCTGAGATAGGGTTCCCTTTACTAGGAGTTGATTTGGGTCAGTTGAGGTGGTTTTTCCACAGAGGTCTTTGACATTGTTCCAGAAATTTTTCCCAGAGCCCCATGTGGAGGTGAAAACTTGCTTATAGTAAGTTGCCTTGGCTAGTTGAATAGCCAACATGCATTTATTTCTTGCCTCTCTATAAAACTGTCTATCATGTGGAAGCTGGGAGTTCAGGGCCCTATGCCAGAGGTTATATTTGTGGTGCATTGGTCTATGGGTTAAGATTGCCCAGTTGGAGCTGACAGCCAGGCTCATGTTGCCACTTCAGAGGACATGAGGCCCTAGAGTTTTTGCTATGTCTGAGTTATACGTCTGGGAATGATATGTTTCTGATTTGCGTAACTTCGCTGCATAGAGAAGATGCCTGAAGAAGATGTTGGTATATGAATGTACTAGGATGTGGCTATGTTGCCTAATAGAGATGCTTGATAAAAGTATTGGTATATGAGTGTACTGAATGTGACTGCGTTCTAATGAATGTGGGTGCTGGATAGCAGTTTCACCTTCTAATTATACTGGATGGGACTCTGAATTATTGTGCTGAATGTTCAGGATGTGAAATCCAAAATCTAGCCAAGTAGATCATCTTGGAATATTCACTTTCTGCGATGCACAGGGCAATCCCTGTCTTGCTGTGATCAGCAGGGTCAAATCCTGCTACTTCTGCTAAATGTGGGGCAATCCCTGCCTGCTTCATACCTAAGCTCTACAGCCATTGTAGTGACCTAGTTTCCAAGTTTGCCCCTTCCTTCCAATCAAAGCCAGCCAACTCTACCAGCTGCAGCTTCCACCAGGCCTGCAACACCCAGGACTTTGGTATCTGGGTACCAAGTAGGTAGCATGACATTGTGGGGTTTCAGCTGTATCTGGGACTGGTACCAGGTGGGGGAAAATGTAATTGTCTGTGTAACATCTGATTGTTCAGCAGCTAGATAGCCAGGGCTCTGGGTATCATTGTCAAATTGGGAAATGTGATTGTCTTGTTCTATTAGTAATGTAGCCCTCCAGCCGTAGGGTTCACCAGCAAAACCAAACCAACCTTGTACATTTTGTAAATAGAGATCTGCACAACTTCTGCTCCTCTTGTTTCCCTATCCTAACTCTTATGTCACCCAAATAAATATTGTTGTTACTGTTTTTGAAATCCTGAGTGTGAGCATATTATTAGAGAGAGTCTTTAATTGTCAAAGTGTTGAAATGTGGGGAAGTGTTTATTTGGGCATATCTGGGGGTAGCTACTTGTAATTGTGGGTGGTATAACATCTCAGGGGGTTATACCTGGTAACAGCTGGCCCATGTAACGTACACTCTGAGGGGAGGCACTGCACATTGTTTAAAAGTGTTATCAATTAGCGAACCCAAGCCCCTTAGCCTATTGTCCAGGGTAGTACACAGGGGTGTAACACTGGGGATAGTGCCACTCAGGGGCATTAATGGCAGCCTGTGGGATCCTCACAGCAGGCAGGAGCACATAACGCCAACTTGACAATCCAGTTGGTCAGTACGGGTGTATGAGCTCCCTGTCTGCTCTGTGAGCACATCAACTAGCTCTAGAGCTTGGTGGGAAAGGTAGCAAGATGCAGTGCTCACTGCAACCATAGTGAAAATTTGCAAAAACTCAAAAAAAAGTTAAAGCACAACTTTTGTCTAGGAAGGAAGGGGAGCAAGGGTTGGGGATAAAGAAAGAGAGAATAATCGGGTGGGGGTCATCTAGTTCAGTGGCACTCGGGATAGAAGGAGAAAGTGGGGGCACTCAATGCTGCTGGCAGCGGCTGTGAAAGTCATTTAGGCTGTATACATGCTTTCTGTTGTTAGGTGACCTGAACCCTGCCTATGACATATACTGTACTCTGTGTCTCTCTGCAGTACAGTGAAAGCCATTAAGGCTGTATTACACACTGTCTGGTAGGTGCCTCAAGCCCTGTCTGTAACAAGGCTACTCTGTGTCTCTCTGCTGCATAGAGATTAGTGAATATCGTTTAGTCTGTATTACACACTGTCTGTTAGGTGCCCCAAGCCCTGTCTGTGACATAGCTACTCTGTATTTCTCTGCAGTATAGTGAAAGCCATTTCGGCTGTATTACACACTGTCTCTTAGGTACCTCAAGCCATGTCTGTGACATAGCTACTCTGTGTCTCTCTACAGTTCACCAAAATAAATTTAGGCTGTATTATATTGCCTGTTACCTGTTAGGTGCCCTGAACCCTGTCATAGCTACACTGTATGTGCCATCTCTCTGTGGCATTTCAAAAGCCCTGGATGTGTCTTCTATGTCTTCCATTTCCCAAACTAAGTCTACTAAAAGAAGGCACAGTGCTGGTGCACATTCAACTGAAAATGATTTGGACAGTATGAATCCTAGCACTAATGAAGAACATAGCAACAATAATAGCAATAACATCCCCAGGACTGGCACTAAATGTCCTGAACCAAAATAGAATGTCACCAAGGAAATGATAGCAGAGTTTTAGAAAGAACTGACAGGAGTTACTTGTAAAGGTACTGAACGTTTTGCCACATGTGCCAGATTTCCAGCTGCTGAAGCAGCATGCAAGGAGGGGGTGGCATCCTTTTCAAATATAACCTCAGATGCTGAGGTAGCAAATACTGATAAAGATAGTTTTGATAGTGGGGGCAGGGAATGGGGTTGCCCAGGCTATGCCCCACCTGATGATGATGGCACTTCCAGTTCTTCTGAATCTTGTGGCAATGAGAGGGAATGAGAGGGAAAGGATCACAGATCTCCAGGTAGAAGGTCACCTGGGTGCCAGTGACCATCACATGCTGTGGTTCAATTTGGCCACTAGAACTAAATCATCCCATTCCAAGGCAAAAATATGGGACTTCAGAGGAGCTAACTTTGATAAGATGGCCAACAGAGTTAAGCAAGCCCTGGCAAGAAGAAATACAGGTGAGGGGTTACAGGCAAAGTGGGCAGGTATTAAGGATGCATTACTTGAATCAACATCCCATTGTGTTAGAGAGAAAAGGAAGTGAAAAAGAAGAAGGAAACCACTTTGATTCTCTAAAACAGTAGCAGAAAAGGTCAGAGCCAAAAGGCTGGCCTTCAGGAAATATAAGGGAACACAGAGGGATAAAGATAGGGAGGCATACCAAACTTCCCTAAGGGAAGCAGGGAAAGCAGTAAGGCAGACAAAGGCTCAAACTGAAGAAACACTAGCACGGACAATAAAAGAAGGTGACAAGACTTTCTATAGATACATTAGTGAAAGGAGAAAGTCCAGAGGGGGTATTGCTAAAATCAAAGGGGATAAGGGGGCATGTGAGGAGGAGGACCATGTAAAAGCATCTATCCTAAATAGATACTTTTGCTCAGATTTTACTGAGGAGAAGGTAGGGTAGGGCCCACAGCTCAGCACCATGGACACAGGGGGGAGGGAGGCATGCACTAGTTCCTTCACAAAAGAAAGGGTCCTACAAGAGCTCGATAAGCTCAGGGTGGACAAGGCAATGGGACCTGATGGCATACATCCCAGGGTACTAAGGGAGCTAAGGGTGGAACTAGCAGAGCCATTATCAGAACTGTTTAATACGTCTCTGAGCACAGGAGAGGTCCCAGACGACTGTAGAAGAGCTCATGTGATCCCATTCCACAAGAGTGGTATCAGGTAGGAGGCAGGGAACTACAGACCAGTCAGTCTTACCTCAGTAGTGGGCAAGATTATGGAGGCACTCCTTAAGGAAAGGATAGTGCAACACCTGGAACCCATAGGAGCACAGGATCCAAGACAACATGGGTTTACAACAGGAAGGTCCTGTCAAACTAATCTCATAGATTTCTTTGATTGGGTAACCAGAGTGGTGGACCAAGGGGGACCAGTTGATGTCACCTACCTTGACTTCAGCAAAGCTTTCGGTACTGTTCCACATAGAAGATTGATTAATAAGCTGGGTGGGCTTGGGTGGGTCAGAAGTTGGTCAACTGCGTGGCAAACTGGTTGATGGGCAGAAGACAGAGAGTGGTGGTAAGTGGTATACAGACAGAAGAGATGCAAGTCACAAGTGGGGTACCTCAGGGATCAGTGCTGGGGCCAGTCCTCTTCAATATCTTCATCACTGATATTGCAGATGGACTGGAGGGTAATGTTCATCTGTTTGCGGATGACATCAAGATCTGCAACAGAGTAGATGATCCAGATGGGGTGGGCAGAATAAGAAAAGATCTGTATAAACTGGCAAAATGGTCAGAAGAGTGGTAACTGGGGTTTAATGCAAAAAAGTGCAAGATCATGCACATAGGAAAGAGAAACCCTGATGCCACCTATAGGTTGGGAGAAGAGATGCTGGCAGTTACAAGGGAAGAAAGAAACTTGGACATCATCATCACAGATGACCTGAAATCATCCAAGCAGACCACTAAAGCAGTAGGTAAGGCTAGGGGGATGTTGGGGTGTATTAGTAAGGGTATCACAAGTCATAAGAGGGAGGTAATAATCCCTCTTTACAAGACACTGGTTAGGCCCCATCTGGAGTATTGCGTGCAGTACTAGAGGCCACACCTTCACAAGGACATTAACCAAGTTGAGGTAGTCCAGAGAAGAGCAACCAAAATGGTACAGGGACTGCATCAGAAAACATATGAGGACAGATTAATGGAACTCAATATGTATACCCTGGAGCAAAGGAGGGAGAGAGGTGATATGATTGAAACATTTAAACACCTTAAGGGCATTAACAAGGTGAAAGAGTCTAACATGTTTCAATATAAGAAAAATAGCAGGGCAAGAGGTCACAGCATGAGATTAGAGGGAGGCCAATTAAGGGGTAATGTGAGGAAGTTCTTATTCACAGAAAGGGTGGTGGATGCATGGAACAACCTACCTCAAGAAGTGGTGGATATGAATACAGTGCAGGGCTTCAAACAGGCATGGGATAGGCATAAGGGAGCAATACAGATAAGTATGAATAGATAGGCCTTTGACAGAGCAAATGCCAATGGCACATTCATAAGGTAGAAAAAGAAATGGGCAGACTGGATGGGCCTTGCGGTCCTTATCTGCCATCAACTTCTATGTTTCTGTATTTCTATGAGATTGATTGTAGTTTGGATGAGGAGGCTGGAGAGGATGCTATAGTAGGACGTGAGAGGCAAGTACAGAAAAAAATCATATGCTAAGTGTAAGAATAAGAAGGTGACCATGAATGGGACAAATTCATGTGCAGAAGGAATAGGCAGTATAGGGTTTCCTCCAGATCCCTAAACTGCACAAAAAATAGTGTCAGGCACCGTAGTACAAAGCACAAAAGGTAAATCTTTAGTGTGGAATTTATTTTGTATTGGCCCTGCAGACAACTCTCGAGCTATATGCAGGCTGTGCAAAAAGAGGGTCAGTCGTGGCAAAGTGGGACATTTTGGAACATCAGTAATGATACAACATGCAAAGGCAAACCACCTAATTGAGTGGTCCAGGGCAAGAGACAGTGTGGTAGGTATTTGCAGTAGTGGAGGTGCTGGTGATGGTGACCATAGCAACAATGAACTGGGAACAGGAACTGACATTGAATCACATGATGTGTCCTTGCAGTCTTTCCAGACAAGCATAGATTGTTTTTTCGGACACCATCAAGTACTGCAAACCCCCACAGTAGCACTCTATGTGAAAAAGGTGTGAAAAGTACCATCTCCCCAAAATTAAAACTGGTCATTGTGGTTACTGCTGCTGTGAGTGCTTTTGAACTGCTCTCCTGGATCCTTCTACCACCCAATTAACACTGCAGCTATTTGATCCTGGCGCTCAACTCCTGTTCTGTTGCCTCATCCATGATTTCCGAAATGGAAACAGAAATGTTAAAAATCAGTTGGGTTTTGCTAGGAAAATATGTGGGCATTTCAGCCACTCTGTGAAAGCACAAAAAATCCTGATGGGGATGCAGAGGTCAAACAACTTACCCTTGCATACATTAAAGCAGGAAGTTCCAAAGCACTGGAATTCAACATTTCACATGTTGGGAAGGCTTCTTGAACAGAAAAAAACTGTATACATCTACACCATGCACAAACAAATAGGTAAAGTAGACATCATGTTCGGTCCCAGCAGCTGTTCTCTACTGGAACCTTTGGTCACCTTATTGGAGCCATTTGAGACCGCCACTAGTGATGTCAGTGCAGACAGTGCAACTCTGGGTCAAATTCTTCCTCAGATCAGATTTTTTCACATTTTCCTTGACAACATAAAAAAAAGCTTTCAGTCACAAGACAACACCACTGCTGTTACGCTGCCAGATATCTTGAGTCTCAGACTGTTGACTGATCAGAGAATAAATGCCATGTTTAAGAATGACACCTATGTATTGGCTACATTGCTAGATCCCCACTTCAGATGGAACACCGAAGCCATCATTCCTGCAGGGGAAAACATTGAGTATTGGAGCGATCTTCTGCTAACCAAATGTGACATTTTTTCCCTACAAACACCATTAAGTGATGTACAGCAGTCAAACCCTGCCGAACCATCACAGTTTGTCTCTGGTGCATACAATAGCACATCTATCAATTCTTCACAGTCAGCAGTGTCATCAGCGAGGGAAAGGATGTGTACACGTTCAAGGTCTGAAGGCAAATCACTTCTGAGTCACCTGCAACAACATAGACTGGTATCCTGTAAGTAAAGTGTGGCAGCTTTATCTGCCAGAGTGGAAACCATCTCACACAGCAAAATGATCCTGGAGTACTTTGCAGACCATACTGTGATTGATCTCAAGGAAGAACCATTACTGTGTTGGAAACAAAAGAGAACAATATGGACAGATTTAGCAAATCTTGCAATAATGTACCTCAATTGTCCACCTTCGAGCGTATATTCAGAATGCATATTTAGAGCAGCTAGAGGAATAGTCACTGACCACAGAACACTGATAAGTCCTGCAAATGTAGAACAGCTTACATTTGTCAAAATGAAGTGCTGACAATTTCCCAATTGTCATAAACACTGATTTAAGAGAGTCTGACCCTGAAAATGAACAACAGCCTGCAAACAGTGCTACTGAATATGATGACTAGGTTGTGTAGAAAACAAATGGAACCATCACCACTGCCACCATACCAGCCATGTGCCACATTAGTACTACTCTTTCCTTTTGTCAGTCATCAGTTTATATTTTGTAAGTTTGATCAATGCCCACCATGGGTATATTTTTTTTAAAACAGCAGTGGGCTCAATCACAGCAGCTGCCCCTCTCACACCTACCTCAGAAATGACCGCCATGGGTACAGTTTCTTTTAAAACAGCAGCAGGCTCAGTCACAGCAGCTGGGCCTCTTGTACCTATCTCAGAAATGCCTACCATGTGTATAACTTTTGGACACTATAGCAGGCTCACTAAGAGAGCCTGCATCTCTCGTACCTGCCTCAGCAATGCCCGCTGTGGGTATAAGTTTTGAAAGCAGCAGCAGGCTCACTCAGAGCAGCTGCACCTCTCATACCTACCTGAGCATTGCCCGCCATGGGTACAATTTTTGGAATCAGCAGCAGACTTGCTCACAGCAACTGCCCCTCTCATACCTGTCTCAGCAATGCCCGCCATGGGTATAATTTTTGGAAACAGCAGCAGGCTCACTCACAGCAGTCGCACCTCTTGTACCTGCCTTAGCAATGTCTGCCATAGGTATAATTTTTGAAACAGCATCATGCTTGCTAAGATAGACGGTGTCTTGCGTTCCTGCCTCAGCAGTGCCCCTATGGGTATAACAGATTGGGGCACCTAACAGACAGTGTAATAGTCCCCCAAAAACTGTCTTTACATGATTTGTGTTATGGTCTGGGTGGGTAACCAGATAGTAGAACAGGTCAGGTAGTGATTACCCACCTGTCCGACCACTCGGTTTTCATTTGGGGTTTTCGGGTACTTTTGGGGTATGCACGAGTTGTCTTAGTAGTCAGATATTTTAGTACCCACCCATCCCTTTTTACCACTATCCAATATGTGCATACCAGGAAGTCTAACTTGGCCAAAACCAGTAGTGTTTCATCCTGTCTGATATTGGACTCTAATAACTGGGGAGTGTTTTCTTTTTCCATAGGGAAACCAGGTTATAATTCGCTGTTATAACCAGCTGGTTATAATGATGAGCACACACCACATTTCTTCAACTCCATGAAAGCTCCAATTGCATTCTTGCCTTTCTCTTACACACGCTTCATCAGCACTTTGTAACCAACCAGCACGGAGATCGATTTCTGTTTATATAATTGCTGTGGTGAAAAAATGCTCCACAGCAATTCTATAAAACAACACATGGGTAGAATGTAAAAACTTGAATTTTATAACACCCTCACTGTTGGATACTTGTATAAACTCTTCAAGCTTCACTCTCAGGGTATATGTAGCATCCTACACCTCAGGTGTGTGTAAATTCTTGTTATGCACACTACCTCATACATTATTCTATATTTATTAGTAAGTCTTTTCTACTAAAGCGTTAAACACAAAATAAAGAAGAAATTGACCATTTTTTGGTGAGTAGAAAATGTATGCTGCTTTTCTTTTCTATTGATTTTCTTTAGCTTTCTCCTCACAGGTTTAAAATTTATCAAGATACCTTCCCGATAACCCCTGAGATACCATCAGACTCCTCCCTGTGGATGAGAAGAGGATCCATCCTGCAAAAAAAACTGGTAAGCATCACCAAAGGGGCCGGAAGTAAAGTATGGCACCCTTTCACTGCAGAATACAGACGAACCCTGCCACAGATAGCTAAAATACAGAATCTTCCCTTTTTTGCATTGTTTGAAAGGCTTGAGATGTGGCAAATTCAGCAATTAGCATGTATTCTGTATGTATATTAATTACCAGGCAATTCAGAATATAGCAAGCTGTACCCATGCTCATTCAAACCAATTTTCAGCAGATGTGCACTATGCAGAAGAGTTTAATGTGGGCATTCGCGCAAATACCTCCAAACAAAACCACGTCTTACTTGGCACAACCCTAGTGGCTGCTAGAGGTAATGCAGTCACCTAACCATTTGGCTGCTAGGGGAGCATACCCACCCCTGTGATCCACAGCACCCCCCTCCGATCCCCAGCCCATACTGAAAAAAGAAAACAGAAAAACCTTCCTAGTGCTAGTGGTCCCCCTACTTCTGATCACTAGATTACAGGAAAAAAAATACCCTCTCCGCTGCTAGTGGTTCCTCCCCCTCACACCAATCACCAGCACCTAGTAAAAAATAAAACCTCCCTGGTGCTAGTGGTACCCCCCCCTTTGACCACCAGCCCGTAAGAAAATTAAAACCCCTCCCTGATGCTAGTGGTCCCTCTCCTCCCACCAATCACCAGCCCATAGTAAAAAAATAAAACCTACCGGGTGCTATTGTTCCCCCCTTCTTCAGATCATCAGCTCATAGAAAAATGAAAACCCTACCTGGTGCTAGTGGTCTCCCCTCTTACTGATCATCAGCCTGTTGTAGAAAACAAAACCACCTTGGTGTTAGTAGTCTCCCCTCCTTCTTATTGTAAGCCCATAGGAAAACTAAAACCCTCTCTGGTGCTAGTCATCCCCCCTCCTTCTGATTGCCAGCCAGTAGGAAAACTTATAACCCTCCCTGGCATCCAGTGGTCCCCTAGGGCACTGATCTACTGTACCGCTGGTTGCAGTTCCATAATTTCTTGGCATCTAGTGTCCCCCCTCCATGGCACTGAACACCCATCTTCCAGTCACCTTACTAGCAGCCTCTTTGACACGGGTGCGCATCCAGTGACCAGTGCAGCTGTCCTCACATCTCTTTGGCTGGTTGCTGTATGTCCAGGCAGGGAGCACATGTCTTATTTATAGGAAATGGCATGTCTCCCTGTCCTAAAAGTAACATGCACGCTTCCTGCCTGGACACATGGCAGCCATCTGAGGAGGTATGATGAGGGCTGCACTGATTGCCTTATGCGAACCCATGGCACTGAGGACACTGGTGAGGTGACCGAGGGTTGATATTTGATGCCATGGTGGGGACAGCCACTAGGTGCCAGGAATTATAGAATTGAGAATTGTGGTACCATGAAGGATAAGGATCTATGCAGAGGTAATGGCCTGCATCCATCTATGAGGGGAACCACAGTCCTCAGTGGACGGTTGAAATGTTACTTCAAGGAACATTTAAACTAGCCATGGGGGGTGGTGGAAGGAATCAGCAAGATAGAAACTGCCTCCCCCACAGGCTGAAGTAGAGAGTATGGAGAACCTGAGAGTAGAGAAATCCCCAGAGTGCAAATTATTAAAGGGAACAAGGTGGTAGAGATAGAGGGGAAAGGAACAGGAGCATTAAAAGGAGATGGAAAGGAGGGAGGGCCAAATGGAGAAAAGGGGACAACACACAGAGTGGAAACAAAATCTGGAAGGCCATATGTGCGAATGCTAGAAGTTTAGGAAATAAGATTCCAGACATAGAGGCCGTCATGGCAGAAGCCAGTTTGAATATTATTGCCACTACTGTGTCATGGTGCACTGAAAACTATAAACTGGACATGGCCATACTGGGCTATACTCTGTTCAGGAAGATCTGGGGGGAATGAAAGGAGAAGGTGTGGTGCTTTATGTGAGGGAGAGTATAAAAGCCACAGAGATACAGGGAATAAAGGGGGAGGCAGAGGTACTGTGGGTCACCCTAGAGATGGGGAATGGAGCTACTATTCTCACTGGAGTTATCCACAGACCTTCAGCACAGAGAGATGAATTAAATAATATACCTGTGGAAGTCATTGGCAAGATGGCAGAAAAGGGGGAGGTGCTGCTGGTGGGAGACTTCTGCATACCGTTAGCGTGGCACCATCATTAGGGTGCTGTAATGTAGGTGCACTAAAGAGGGCATCCACAATGTGGCAGGTCAGGTGTTTGGGAGCACTCAACACTATGGCCGCAACCTCCCCAATACAGGGCAGGGTGAGGTGGTTATAAAATAGTAGAGCGGGTGTGAGAGATGCAGCCCCATGATGGGGGGTGTGGGGGGCATAGCCCTTGGGAAAATCGTGGCACTCATAGTATGCGGTCCGGCGGTGGGAGATCAGTCCCTTTGCGCTCGCCTGCCAGTTGATCTTTTACCAGTACCCCAACCTGCCAGATGTGGATTGGAGCCTCCAAGCAGTGTTTTCAGCTAGAAGCAGGGACATCCTGAACTCTTTGCAGGGGGCATTTCTCAGGCAACTAGTCAGTAAACCCACTGGCAATGGGACAATACTGGACCTGCTATTTACTAACAGGGACAGTGTTGCAGACGTCAAGATTGGAGGCCACTTGGGGTCTAGTGATTACTGTACGATGTGGTTCAGTATAAGGATGGCTGTAGAATTAAACCACACAAGGGCAAGGGTTCTGGACTTCAGGAGGGCAGATTTTAAAATGATGGGTGAATGCCTCAGGGGTGACCTAGGAGGGCTGGGTGACCTTGGTGGGATGAAGGTAGTGAGTTTACCATTATAGTTTTCTCCAGGGCATTAGTAGTGAGAGTACTTAATTGCCCGGGGATTTATTTTAATTTTATTTTATTATATTTGTTTTGTTTGATTTATTTTTACTGTTTATTTTTTCTTTTTGTTTTGTTTATTGTTATATTATTCTGGCAGAGAGAGTGCAAGAATAGTTCTTTGGGCACCGGTTAGTGAGAGTACCAGGTGCCAGGGAACTTTTATTGTTTTGTGTATTGTTTTGGGTATGTTTGGGTTTTGTTGGGTTGTGGGAGGTAGGGGTATTGTGGTTTGTTTTTGATTTTCTGTTTTGTTTTTTTGGTTAAGTTTGGGGTTTATATTTTAATAGCAACTGCAACTATTTTTAGGATTCTGTTATGAAGAAATTTGGATTATTTGGTGTTGATTTTAGCCACAGTTTGGTGGTTACTTGTGGAATGTGCCTGTTTGCTCCCTGTGCTATTCGTCCTCCTCTCTCTGTGCCCTCCGCCAATTCTCTTCCCCCCTGCCTGCTTCTACTTATCAGCGTTGTCATGCACTGGGGATTGCAGGAGGGGTAGGGGTGGGGGTGTAGGGGGGCATGGACATTGGAGTTCGAATGAGCGGTTCTCTCGCAGAGAGGTATTTAGGACTAGAAGATGCCCTGGGGCAAAATGGTGTGTGGAACATGGTGTTCCATGTCTAGTCCCCATACCCAAGGGCACCACCCCTTTGAGTGGGCAAGTAACCGGGATGACTCACAAACATCGTCCAGCTCGGGCGTTGTTATGCAATGCCAGCTCTATTAAGAACAAAACTGCATTTATTGCAGATTTTGTTGAAACAGCGGATCTGGCTTGCATCACTGAGACCTGGTTGGATGGAAATTCTGCTCCAATTTTGGAGGCAGCTATTCCATCCGGTACTCGTGATACATCGCCTGATATTGATAGCGGGGGAAGTGTCTGTTTCAAGCGGGGCTAATTGGGCCTCATAGGTACCAGTCGAGGAGGCCAAATCCTTTGAGTGTATTGTAGTAGCTGGTGTGGGGCGTAAGATAGCTCTCATCTACCATCCACCTGGGCTTGAAAAGCAGTTCCTACAGGAAGTAGCAGATGTCGTCACCGACTTGGCTTTGGAGTAGCCCAGACTGATGGTTCTGTGTGGCTTCAATGCCTGGGTCCATGATGAATCTTCACTTTTTGGACAACACTTCCTCCAGTTGATGATATCACTGGGCTTCACACAGGTTATTTCCTCAGCTACCCATAATGGTGATCACTCTCTGGATTAGGTCTTCCTCCTGGAGATTGAGGCCTCCGACTTGGGGGTGGAACCTGTTGGTTGGTCCGATCACTACACTGTGAGGTTCAATTTTCATGCCCCCCTGAGTAGGTCTACTCCTGTGGAGATGGTCAGTTTCCACCCTTTTTGGGATGTTGTCCTTGAAGACCTGGTGGCGGTGATTGACCTCAGAGTTTGTTGGTGCCTGCTGAGGCCCAGAGCTGTTGGTTCATGCCTATAATAAGGCCATTTCCTCAGCTCTTGACTTAATTGCTCCTGTCCATGTTTTTCCCCTTCCACTTCGCCCTCGGGCCTTTTGGTTTGATGGGTCTTTGAGGGAGTTGCGGAAGGTGGGACGTAGGTTAGAACATCGCTGGTGGAAATCTACCTTGGATGCCGACTGCCTTATTTTGTTAGAGCATTATCAGCTCTACCAATCAGTGATCTCTTGTAAGAAGGCAGAATTCCTGTCCAGGGAGATCACTGTCGCTCGGAATCGACTGGCCTCACTCTTCTGAACTGTGGACAGATTGTGCAACCCAACCTGTATGCAGCTCCATCGAGTTTTTTCGCAAATGGATTGTGATGAGATTGCGTGATTCTTTGTGAATAAGGTGGCTGACATCAGGTCAGAGATCTGTCAGACCCGTTCTGTGGGGATGCGGTTGGTCAGTGTTTGGCCACTATGCCCCTTGTTTCCTGGAGTACCTTTGACCTGCCGGAGTCCGTCAATATTATGAGGATTGTCCAAGGGATGTGCCCCACATGCTGTAGTTTAGATCTGGGCCCTACTTCTCTGATTTTGGGTTGTAGTGATATCATTGGCCCAGTCTTGGCTCAGATTATCCGGTGCTTCTTGAAATCGGGTGAGTTTCCAAGCTCCCTGAAGGAGGCGATGGTGACACCCCTCCTGCAGAAAGCTTCATTGGACCTGGATGCTCTAGTTAACTACAGACCCATCTTGAACCTTCCTTTTGTGGGAAAGGTTATCGAGAAAGTTGTGGTGATCCAACTGGAGAACCATTTGACCATCCATAGTATATACGAACCTCTACAATCTGGTTTTCGTAAGAGGCATAGTACTGAGACAGCTCTGGTTCGGGTGCTCAATGATCTCCTGATGGCAAGCGATCAGAGAAACCACTCCATCCTGGTACTTCTTGATCTCTCTTCAGCTTTCAACACTGTAGACCATGGGGTACTGTTCGAGTGCCTGAGGTCCATCTGTGAACTGGCTGGCACTGTGCTCAGATGGTTTTCATCTTTCCTCACTGGTAGAATTCAGAGAGTTGTCTCTGGAATTTTTTCTTCTGAGTCTTTCTCTCTGCTTTGTGGGGTTCCGCAGGGCTCGGTACTTTCCTCCATGTTGTTTGCAGTGTATATGCTGCCCCTTGGAGACATTGTAAGATGGTATGGGCTGAGGTTTCACTGCTATGCTGATGAAACCAAGCTCTACCTGTCTTTTGCCCCTGACCAGGTTAATGCTGTCTCAGCATTCAACAGCTGCCTCGCTGAAATCCAAGGCTGGATGAATTCGAGCGGGTTAAAGTTAAACGCAGGTAAAACTGAGGTTTTGGTGGTGGACCCGAGGCATAGGATAGAGGGGTTAAGGACTGATCAGCCCTCCAGCTTATTTCTGGGGGGCACTCAGATCCTTGCTTCTGAATGGGTGCGTGACCTGGGAGTGGTTCTTGATGATGGGCTGACCCTCCGTCACTAGGTGTCAGCAGTCGTGAAGACAGTCTTCTACCATCATAGGAACATTGTCAGGATCATGCACCTTGTTCCATCTAGTGATCTGCCCATATTGGTCCACGCCTTTATGACCTCACGTCTTGACTATTGCAACTCCCTTTTCTTAGGGCTTCCTGGGGTTGACATCCACCACTTGCAGCTAGTGCAGAACGCTGCTGCTTGCTCATTGACTGGGGTAACTAGGAGATCTCATATTACCCCAGTGCTGCACGATCTGCACTGGCTGCTGATTCAGTGGTGGATCACCTTTAAGGTAGGTTTATTAACCTACAAAGCCCTACATGGACTTGGTCCTGACTACCTGAAAGAGCTTCTGATTCCTTACTCCCCTGTGCGACAGCTCTGCTCAGCTGACAAGGGGTGCTGGAGATTACAAGGGTTAGTTTGAATTCCTCTGGGGCACGTGCCTTTATGTTCGCTGCCCCAACCCTCTGGAATTCTCTGCCCTGTCAGCTTCAGGAGTGCAGGACTGTGGGAAGCTTTAAGTAGGCACTGAAAACGTTTTTATGGACTAAGGCATTTCCTGATTTGTTGTGATTTTAACAATGTTTTAATGTGCTGTTTGTAATTGTGTGAAGTGCCTTGATAATTTGAAAGGTGTTCAACAAATAAAGATATTATTATTTATTAAAATAAAGGCAACGCACCTCTGCATTAAATAAGTGAGCAAAAGCAAGAGGAAAAAGACCACTATGGTTCTCAAAAGAAGTGTCTGAGAAGGTAAAAGGGTAGCAAAAGGAGATGCAGAAGGAGGAGGAGGATGAGGAGGTGTACCAGTGAAATCAGAGGGAAGAATGGTAAACAGCAAGTAAAGCAAAGACACAAGCTGATGAGAGAATTAGATCAGGAGGTAATGAAAGGGGACAGAACATTTTTTAGATATGTAAGTGAAAAGTGGAAGGCCAGGGGTGGGGTTGTAAGGTTAAAAAGATAAGGGGGAGGACTGTGTAGAGGGGAAGCAGGAAAAGGCAGACATCCTGAACAAATACTTTTGTTCAGTGTTCACAGAGGAAGGGGAAGGTAAGGGGCCACAAAAAAGCAACAAAAGCTTTGGAGGAAGGAGGTGGACACTAGTCCACTGTTTGCGGTGAGAAACCTGAAGGGACTTGCGAATTTGAAGTTGAACAATGCAATGGGGCCAGATGGGGTGCATCCCCTCCTGGGGCTGTGAGGGTGGCTGTTTGTGCTTGTCTGTGTCTGTAGGTTAGTTTTTGTTCATTTACATGTTTTTTTGCTGGGAATACCTGTGCCATTCTTGCACACAACATTGGTGAAAGTCTCCTGGACTGAATTTCTGCAAATCGCCATCATCAGGTATCATCTTTTTAATTTTAAATCAACTTTCTTGAAGCCTCCCCAAGGAAGCAACTTCACTTGTAGACTTTAAAGAACAAAGGAATTTAACACATTTTGTGACTGAATCAACATTTTTGTCTGACCTTTTCCAAAGGTATTGTACTTGTCTCTGAGGACTTTAAAGATCAAAGGAAACATACAGACAAAAGGATTTCACACATTGCATATGCCTACTGTCTGACCTACTCCCAAGGTATTGTACTTATCTCTGAGGACTTTGAAGAACAAAGGAAACATATAGACAAAAGGATTTTACACATTGCATATGCCCAGGCCACAGTTTATCACCTTTCAGGAACTTTAACATATTATGTGATCCTGGATCTCAACAGTACTATAGTACTTCTCTTAAACCCTCTGGCACCAAACCCTCCAGTCTTTTTTTTTCATTTTCTCTGTACTTCATAGTGTAGCTATCCACCTTAGCCCACTAAAATCCATTGCCCCACCACCTCCTGTTGATGCCACCCCCCGACTGTCTAGCCCACACTACTTTGGCTCTCTCCTGCCTCGCTAAAAATGCTTTGGCTTAGTCCCACCACCTGTTCCTGCTCACCCTTACCCTCCTTTTCCCTTTATGCAACTCCTCCCCTCCGCCTAACCTACCCCTCCACCTACTCTCACCTTTCTATACTACTACCCGAAACATTGTACCATGGCTTTTACTCTGGAAGTCTTAAACAAACATCACCCAATTAATACCTGGGTGCAAAGAGCCGTGTTCCTAATTGAAACTGCCACATCATTATAACTCACTAACGATCACCCTCTACTGGGACTCTAGAAGACAATCAAGCATCTAAAAAGTACAAGCAGAAACTCACTCCAACCTATTATGAACTCTGAATGGCATCGCTGAAACTCCTGCTCCTCCTACTTTTAATATCTTGTGGGATATACCCAAACCCTGGTCCTGTTGCACTGAAGCCGACAAAACAGGAAAGCTGGTAGTGGTCCTCCATTATCACTCTAAATATCTGCAGCCTCCTTCCCAAATTGGCATCTCTTCAAACTCTCGCTGGACAAAAAACCTGATATACTAGCCATTGTGGAAACCTGGCTATCTCCCAGCACCCGGATCATGCGGTCTTGCTTGAAGGCTACAATCTTTTCAGACTCGACCGGGCATGCAAGAAAGGTGGGGGCTGTGCTATCTACATAAAGGACAACCTCTCCTGTCAACGTGGCAGCTTCACCCCACAAATACGAGATGCAACTCCTCCCTATCAAACTGCTTCTTGGTGCACAAAACAAAGTTCTCACAGTGGCGCAGTCTATATCCTCCAAAGACCACTGTGCCAGTATTAAGTCTGTACTTGATTTTGTTAGTCTGCAGCCCTCTGAAAATGAGCTCCTCCTCCTCGGGATTTCAACATAAACTGGCTCGCCTCTGACACTGGCTCTTACAAAGATGACATCCTAGCAGCAAACCTGACTCAGATGGTAACCTCCCCCACCCAGAAAAATTACAAAACTGGTACAAGCACCCTTTTTGACTGGGTTCTCACAAATCACCCTGACCGGATAAAAAAAATTAAAGTCCTCCCTGACTCCCTCAGTGACCACTCCCCAGTGTCCTGTACCTGGTCTAATAAATTTCTCAAGCCACCCCCCAAAGTTATAACAAGCAGAGTATTGCCTTATGGGAATCTTATCAAGTTAAAAACCCATCTCCTACAACAGGACTGGATGCCAGTCCTTGAATCAACTGATATTAATACCGCACTAGAATACTTCATTAAATCTTTCAACTCTGCATGCGACTTATACGCCTGAGTAAAAACGTAAAATCAAAGCGCTATCAAATCCATGGATTACTGCCAAACTACTTGCCGAGCTCAAGGTTGGGACCACCTCTGGGCAGTTGCCAGAGCACAGGCTCACCTCATGATACCCTAAAATACAAGCAGGCACGAAATAGATGTACCTCTAAATTAGGCAAATGAAGCGCCTATTTCAAAAATGCCCTGAATCCACCTGGGTGATGGAAGAGCTTTTGGGACAACATCCGAAACATAATGGGTAAACAATCAAAATCGTCACCTACCATTATGAAAGTTGATGGATCCACCACTCTTGACCCAAAGTCTATTGCAGATGCGCTTAATAAGACATTCACAGACCTTAGTAGGGGTCCTCCCCAGATTTCTTCTTGGACTTACCTGTGCCTAGCCTAGTATCACAAAACACCCTCGTGACAAACCACAATTTTACTTCAAGAAAATCAAAGTGCCAAGCACACAAGTACATAAGAAAGGCCTGCTCCAAATCCAGAACAAGTAGTGACATGCTAGATCTAAAATCCTGTCTCTCACCCTGGATGAAGTAGTTCACCCCTTGCAAAAATTCTTAATCTGTCACTTTGCAAAGTCAATTTCCCAACAAATGAAATCTGCCATAGTTAGCCAGTGCACAAAGGGGGACAAACCTCAACAGGAAACTATCGACCAATATCAATACTCCTCCCTCTCCAAAGCACTTGAGCGAATAGTGGCAGACCAACTCTCTGATTACCTGGACAAATACAATCTACTCTATAATCAACAGCACGGCTTTAGGAAAGGACATAGTACAACAACAGCCTTACTTGATTTCTCTGGAGAAGTCCACTCAGCACTGGACAAAGGTGCCAAACAGGTGCAGTCTTTATCGATCTTACAAAAGCTTTCGACACAGTCCATCATAGCCTACTTACCTCCCTACTTTCTAGCCTAGGCCTGGCCGAAGGTCCTTGTGCTTGGGTAAAAAGTTACCTGTCTGATCGGTCACAGGCTGTAAAAATCTCTAATGAACTCTCCGACTTCAAACCAGTTCTCTCGGGTGTACCACAGGAATCAATTCTTGGACCACTCCTCTTTAGCCTGTTCCTTAACTCCCTCCCAGATATCTGCCAGGAGAAAATAATCTTATCGCTGATGATGCTGTAATTCTCTCTTCCCACAAGGATCCAAACTCCCTACGAAAAAGCCTGCAACTTGCTTTCTCTAGTGTTGAAAGGTGGTTCCTGGATAGTAAACTTGTGCTAAACCACAATAAAACAAAAGCCATGCTCTTCTCCAATCACCAAAACAAAATAGGCATACTCCACTCACCATACAAACCTCTGCGGAATTACACTGGACCAAGCAAATACTTTCAAATACCTTGGCATCACTTTTACCAAGGGCTCACCTTTGCAACCCACATTGACAACACTACGAAAACAGTGAACCAACGCCTTGGAATACTATTCCGTAACGTCAATTTCTAAATCAAGTGGCATTGAGAATAGCTATACAGAGTTCCATAATCTCAATCATTGACTATGGCCTTATTATTTTATGGCTCAGCTACCTCCACTGCTCTAAGGCGTATCTCAATCACTCTAAATAAGGCCTGCACTCCTCACGGGGCTCAAGACTGACTCACACGTGTGATCTGTACTATGAATCAGGCTGGTTGAACCTATCAAATCGTCTTATTTATCTCACCTGCACAATGGCAAAAAAATCTATCTTGGGACTGACTCCATTATGTATTCAAAACCTACTCTGACTGAATCCTGGCTCACGACCCTCCACCAGATCTGAACGCCAACCTTTCCTGGTTCCGAGATGCCGGACTGCACAGGGACAAAGATCTTTCGCATACAGGGCCCCGACATGGTTCAATGCGCTTAGTCCACCTACTCTATCCTCAACCTCGCTTGAAGCTTTCAAATCCATGCTCTATGCCCACCTCACCACCACTAGCAACTGTGACTGCGCTAGATAAAGACTACTACTCCTTATGTCCATCCTCACATCTGAGGCCTCTTCCTCCCTGACTAATGAACCCTCTGGTACCTCTACTACTTCCTGTCTCCCACCCAAACTCACTCCCCCCCTTTTTTCCTGTCCCCTCACTTACTCTCCTGCTCACCACCTTTCCCTCCTCTCTAGCCTCCTTTGGCGCCTAATGATCACCCTCCCTGGAAGTTTCCTTAACCTCAAATTGTCTACTAGCTTGAACCTGTTATAGCTTGTTTTCTATGAAACTTAAAACGTTACTGCCTTAAACTGTTAATAGCAAATTTATGATGTAACTTTCCTGTCTGGTTTTACCTGTAATGTGTATCGTGCTTTGTTAAATGTTCTTTGTGACGTGGAACCTTTGTAAAAGAGCCCTGGCTCAAAGGTATTAATTCCTAGACTAATAAACTAAACTAAACTAAACTAAACATCCAAGGGTATTGAGGGAGCTCAGGGAAATACTGGCTGCACCTCTGACAATTCAGTTTAACAGCTCACTGGAAACAGGAGTGGTTTCAGAGGATCAGAGGAGGGAAGTTATAGTCCCAGTACATAAAAGTGGTAGCAGGGAGGAGGCTGGCAATTATAGAGCTGTCAGCCTGACATCGGTGATGGGAAAGTTGATGGAATCACTGCTGAATGAAAAGATTGCAGAATATCTTGAATCCAGTGGGTTACAAGACCCAAGGCAGTATGGTTTCATAGGGGGAGGTCATGTCAAATGAATCTGATAGATTTCTTTAACTGGGTGATCAACAAACTAGATCAGAGTGGAACAGTGGATGTAGCCTACTTAGAATTCAGTAAGGTGTTTGACATGATTCCACATAGGAGACTAAACATGTCAAGGAAGGGTGTGCTCAGCAGAGTGGAGCCTGGTGCTCTCCACAGGGGTTGCTGACCCCAAGGACTACAACAGGTACAATCGTTAGGACGTGACTCAAATGTTCACAGGTAATTCAGACATTTTCTGTGATGTAGCAAAATTCATATAATGTCTGAATTACTTGTGAAGAATACATTTGGAGATTTTCTAAGTAAGTACTGGCTTAGGAGTGGGTCCAAAGGTGGTAAACTTGATAAGAAATTGGTTAGTCGATAGGTGACAGATGGTGGTGGTAAACAGAAGTTACTCCAAGGAAGGGAGTAAGACCAGCAGTATGCCTCGAGGATCAGTGTTGGGACAGGTCTTCTTTAATGTCTTTATAAGTGACATTGCAGAGAAGCTGGAAAGGAAGGTCTGCTTGTTTGTGGATGACACTAAAATCGGCAATAGGGTAGACACTTGGGGGGGTGGAAAGGATAAGCACAGACCTGAGAACACTAGAGGAGTGGTCAAAGGGTATGGCAGCTGTATTTCAATATGAAAAAGTGCAAAATAATGCACTTAGGGCACAAAAACCCAGGGGTGGAGTACAAAATAGGTAGAGTGGTACTATTGACAACTACCAAGAGATCTGGGGTAATCATATCAGATGACATAAAGGAGGCCAGGCAGTGCAACAAGGCAGTAGGTAGGTAGGGCCAGTGGGATGCTGAGGTTCATAGGGAAGTGAACCACCAGCAGAAAGAAGGAGGTGGTGTTGCCTCTGAATAGATCGTTTGTAAGACCTCACTTAAAGTATTGTGTCCAGTTCTGGAGACCGCATCTCCAGAAGGACATAGAGAGGGGGCATTCCAGAGGAGGGCAACTAAAATGGTCCAGGGTCTGAATCAAAAGCCCTATCAATAGACATGAAAGGACCTCAATATATATACCTTAGAACAGAGACGGGAAAAGGGAGATATGCTAGATACCTTTAAATACCTCAGGGGGGGTGGTAAATAAGATGCAGGAGGGGAGTATTTTTCAGACAAAAAGGTGCTCAAGAACAAGGGGACATGTTATGAAGCTAGAGGGGCATATACACAGAAAGAGTGGTGGACTTTAATTACAAATGTTCTGTATATATCTGGTACTGTACCTTCAATTTGATCCTTGACCTATCAGGTCCATCTTGTAAATGAGCTTTGCTCAATGATGTCCACCTGAATAAATAAAGATTTTGATTGATTGATTGATTGATTGACTCTTGGAGCAGCCATCCAGTGGAGTGGTGGGAGCAAAAACAGTGGTGGGGTTCAACAGTGTGTAACCCCTAGATGGCGCTATCCCAGGGGCTACTACCCCTGCCTGATTTGCCACTAACAGGTTGAGGGGCCTGGATCCAATGGCGAGTGCCTCCACCCAGAGGTCAGGGTTTGCAATAGTTAAACTAACTTGGTCACAGCCCTCTGGGACACTGCAACCCCCCTTTCTTCCCACTAGTGGCCCACACAATATATCAGAATTACCTTCACAGTATACACTTACCCCCAGGATTGGTTCCGCACTGGGACCTCCTGTGAAATGAGATACAGTGCAACAATCACAGTACAGTACTTTAACATAGACAAATACCTCAGGCAGTATAACTTTGCTGAAACAAGCAGCTCCTGATTTATTTAGGGGATATAACAAGGACAGGGGAAATCAGGTTAATTAGCTTATCACTCTAATAATCTACCGATGGCTCTGTGCACAGGCCTATCCCTATCAGTTACTGTCCCTGGGTACCCAAAGCCCTAGTGGCTAGTCCAAACCGTGGCAGCTGGTAGGGCCCTTTCACACAGAGAAAAGAAAATTAAACAGTCAACAGTACAGTAATTCCATTTGGATTTAATGTGACAATTCAACAGGGAACGGCCCTGAATTAGTACTCACGACCTCCAAATAAGATAGGGTCCTTCAATATCAGCAGGGCTACTCTTGAGCTCAAAGAGACTCTTCACACATTTATATGGTAAAAAAAAGAGAGTACTATACCAGGCAGGCTGCTTCTCTATCTCGATTGCAATTACTGCACAATACCCGGAGAACACAGCAGATTCAGTTCCTGACAGACCGAGTGCAATTCAATAATTTCTCCAGTCTTCTACAGGGTGAGCCTGGTTTCTACTCTTCAGAGATCCTTTGATTCTTTTCACAGGACAGTTCAGTCCTAACAAGCAGTTACACAAGCTGCAGACCGGAACTCTGGGCCTTACACACGTTTTTGACTAAAACTGCACACTGAAAAGCACAGGGCTTCTTCCTTCTTCACTGCCAAAGCTCAACTGAAACTCCAACCGACAAAACTGGGCACTTCCTTTGAGTTCCTCCCAGTTCTTGACTGGATTGGTTGTCACTCACAATAGACTGCTGCTGTTGGTCCAAAAAGGCACTGAAGTCTAAACTACATCTCCCAGAGTCACTGCCCATACAATCCTCTTGTGGCTGGCTCAGATTATGAGTCCAAGTTCTGATTCGTCCAAGGCACCATTTTAGAGCTAGCTTACCCCACACTGATTGGTCCAGTTCAGCAGTTCAAAACCAGAATGGGGAACTAGGCAGACACTGTTCTGACTGCAAAAGAAAGCAGGTTAGACAAACTGTAATTTCATTATCACTCTAAATGGTTTCTGGCAGTTACATCTTTCAGATAGGTTCCCTTTGCACTCCTAGTGACTGCAAAATGGAGTGAATTGGCAGTAGCTTGAGTGGTACTCAATCAAAGAAACACACAGTCCCCATACAAACTAATTATGTCTGCAAGCAGACAGCTCTTAAAGAGACAGTACCAGAGGTTCTAAAAACACTCATTGATAAATGGCTTAGCACCAAACACCATTCAGGCTTGAAGCATTCAAGCAAGCTCCTGGAAGTCTTTGGGAACCCCTATTTGCAGGGGGTTCACCCTTCCTGGCCTGGGAAAGCTTGACGTCCGCATCAAGCAAGTACCCCATAAGTTTCAACTGCAACCATATACATTTGCATTAGGCTCGCGTGTAATCATCAGTCAATATATCATTTTACCAAGAACACATTTCTGAAATATTGCAGTACATCCTCTTTACACAGTATTACATGCACATTGTACCATAACTCAAGTTATTACCTCTTGTACATGAAACCTGAAGAGAGGGCCCTTCCTATCAGTTACCTTGGGGCTGGACGGGGCAAGGGCACCATACTTAGAGGGCAACACAAGTAACTTGAGTTAGCACTGACGCCAGTTTGGGCAATGAGCTTAGACACACACCCTTTATGGACAACATTGAGAGGAAAATCCACAGGCCTCCCAAGGAATCATAACTGAGGTGCACCACAGGCTTTACAGCTCGACCAGTCTTTCTAGGGGAACTGTTATAGTCTCTGCACTCTGAGCCTCATTTTCAGCATTGTCCTCACTTGTCAGGGAGTCTCCATGGGGTAGAGGCTAGAACTTGGGGCACTTTCAGCTCCAGAAGTTACAGTTTCTGAGTCCACAATATTTGGCTCGCAGGGAGAGCTTTCGGACACTGGCAGTGGACTGTCAGGGCACTCAAAATACTCTTCTTGTTCTGGTGTATCACCAGTCTGACCCAATCCATCATTTTCCTCCCCTGAAAGCTCAAACAGTTCAACCATGCACAATGATTCCATTTCATCTGATCTGATGCTTTGCACTTCACTTTCTGGGAGCATTGGCTCCAGGGACGAAGCTGGGGGCTTGGACAGTCCAGAAGGCCCAGCTTCATCTCCAGTATTAACTAGGGGATTGCCCCGAAACAATTGACTCAGTTCGTAAGAAGGATAGTATTCAAAGTCACTCTCACTTTCTTCCGATATGGACTGACAGTCATGCTCAACTGGGACTTGTGGAGGGGAACACTTTAACTTTGCTTCTGTAGGTGCAGACTTTCTTGATCTTTTCTAGCAGCAGCTCTAGTCACTGGTCCAGAAGGGGCATCTTCTTGGGGCTCAGACTCAATTAAGATTTGTCCAATGGGCAGTAAATGATTTCTATGCATTGTTTTTACATCTTTTGAATTATTCTCAGGCCTTACTTTGTACACTGGCAGATCATCTAGTTTGCCCACTACAATGTGAGGAAGATGGTGCCATCTGTCAGCAATCTTGTGCTTGCCATGCAGTCCCAGATTTCTTAGCAATACCCGATCTCCCTCCTGGAGTTCCTGTGCTTTCACCTTTTTATCATACCTTTCTTTGTTGGCCAGATTTCTTTTGGCAGCCATGGTTTGAGCCAGTTGGTACGCATGGAGTTAGCTGGGCCTTTAACTTTGCACATACTGTAAATAGTTGTCAGCTTGAACCCCATCAGGAGAGACCCCAAACACACATCTACTGGTAGTTGAGCTTCTCTTCCAAACATCAGGCGGTGGGGAGAATCCAGTGGCATCACTTTTGGTGCAGTTATAAGCATGTACCAGGGTGCTAATTTGTTGGCTCCATCTAGGCTTGTCCTTTGGGTGCAGGAGTGCCTAGCATATCTAGCAATGCGGTTGAAACGTTCAGGCTGTGGGTCCCCTGGGAGTGGTAAGGAGTGGTTCTGGACTTCGCACTCCCCACAGAGAAAGCATGTCTTTGATCAGACGACTCTCAAAGTCTCTCCCTTGATCAGAATGGATTCTTTGTGGAGCCCATAGTGAACAAAAAGTTTTCTACAAGTACTTTGGTCACAGTGGATACTTTCTGGTCTTTGGTGGGAAAGCTTGGGCATATCTCGTGAAATGGTCAGTGACCACCAGCACATTACTGATATTTCTTTGATCTGACTCCAAACTCAGAAAATCAATACAGACCAGCTCCATGGGTGCACTGGTGGTGATGTTAACAAGGGGCAGCCCTCTGGGGCAAAGCTTTCCTCTGTAAGCAGCGACTACAAGTTCGAATGTGGTGCTCCACATCAGCCCCATCTTAGGCCAATAGAATCTGGATCTCACCAAGTCAAGTGTTCTGTCTATACCAAGGTGGCCCATGTGGTTGTGCAAGGACATCAGTACTGAGTCTCGAAAGGCAGTGGGCAGCACTAGTTGTTGTTTGTCTACTTGTCCCCCTCGGTCTATTGTTTCTCTGTATAACAGTTTATTGATCAGTTTCAACTTAGGACCTTCTTTGTATAACAGTGCAGTTCTCAAATCAGTGGGCGTAATTTGGACACATCTTTTCCTGCATAGAGGGCTTCTAAAGCTGCTTTGATCATGGGATGTGGGATTGAGCCGCGAATACTGTCATTGTCCAGCTGAGGCGTGCACCAATGTCTATTGCAGAAAAGTGGCAATAAGCAGCAGGTATGCAATTCTCAGAGGGTCCCAAGCAATCCACCATGCAGTCCACTCGTCCGTGGACATTTGTTCCTCCCTGTCAAACTTCCGGCAGAGTGCCCGAATGTCAGGTTCTGCCAATCGGACCCAATCATTCTGGGGAACAGGCCTCCGGAGAGAGCATCAGCATCTATGTGGTTCAGACCTGCTCGGTATTCGAGACATAGTCATATGTAGATAATGCAGAAAGCCACCTATGGCCAGTGGCATCCAACTTAGCTGAGGTCTGCACATAGGTCAAAGGATTATTGTCAGTTTTACTAGTATTTTAGCCCCATACAAGTACTCATGGAATTGGTCAACAATAGCCCACTTCAAAGCTAGGAACTCTAACTTATGTACAGGATAGTTCTTTTCGGATGGGGTCAGACTTCTACTGGCAAAGGCCACTGGTCTCAGGCCATTTCGTGCTCTTGGTACAACACAGCCCCAACCCTTGCAAGCTAGCATCAGTGTGCAGGACGTAAGGTTTTCTTTGGATCGGCATAGGCCAGCACTGGAGCATGGGTAAGTTGATATATGATCTCATGAAAAGCAGTCTCCAATCAGGAGTCCAGCAGGGCCCCAAATACTTCACCGGATGAAAATACACTCTTTCAGTCTTGAGGACGCTGACTTTGGTATTTTTGTGGGTTGGGGATACCCTTGAGTAAGGTTAAGTAAAGGCGGATCACTCTTGAATAGTCCTTGATGAGCGCCGATAATAACCACAGAATCCCAGGAATCTTTGCAGTTCTTTTAGATTTTGGGCTGTGGCCAGGTGGTCAAGGCCTCAACTTTACTTGGGTCGGTCTCTATTCCTCGGTGGATACTATGTGTCCCACATACTTTACTGATGTTTGAAAGAATTGACACTTATCAATGGACAGTTTAAGGCCAAAGTCCTCCAGTCGGTCCAATACCTTAAATAATCTGCTCTCATGTTCCTCCAGTGAGCTGCCAAACACAATAACATCATCTAGGTATATCAGGCACTCTAGTAAGTTCATGTCCCCACTGCCGCTCCATCAATCGTTGAAAAGTGGCTGGGGCACCTGAAATCCCTTGAGGCATCCTCATGAATTCATAGAAGCAGCGGACAGATAAAGGCCGTCTTCTCCACGGTCCTCTGGGGCCATCGGGATCTGGTAGTACCCACTGCGGAGATCCAGCACAGAGAACCACTTGCTCCCGCTTAGGCAGTCAAAGCATCCTCAATGCGGGGCATTGTGTACTGATCAGGATAGTCCGCCGGTTTAAGGTGCGATAATCACACACATCCTTACTGTTCCATTCTTTTTCCTCACTACCACAATGGGGAAGCATAAGGGCTTCTGGATTCTTGTATTACACCAGCAGCTAACATCTCTTGCAGATGCCGTCTCACATCATCTATGTCAGCAGGTGCCAGGCGCGAGACCTCTCATGAAATGGTCTTTCATCATGCAGCGGATATTGTGCTCAGCTCCTTGCGCATCCTACATCCCATTCCTTTAAAGAAAACACCTGGTCTCTCTGGGCAAGCTTCTCACTGATCCTCACTTTCCATTCAGCTGGCAGCGGGAGTCGCCGAAATCAAACAAGTCAGGCGTTACTCTGTCATTCTTCCTTGAACTCTTGCTGCTGGGTAGCACTGCAGTGTCTGCACAATGCACATTAGCCAGGATGCAACCTCTGTTTACTCGAATGTCTCTTTCAGACACATTATGAACTTGGACCATTACCTTCTAGCATAAGCATGGGCTCTAGCGGGCAAAATACTAGGCTTGACCAGCAGTCCCTCTGGCAATTTTCCATCGCCTGGTGCATCCAACATTAATATTTTATTCTTAACATCCTTTCTGATATGGACCTCTCCTGTAAGGTACACTGGGCATTTGGCGCCAGGATCAGAGACTCAGGATCCTTCTTCCATACAATTCGACCGGTTCCTCTGGTTCTGTTTTTTCAGCATCTCTTGTGCCTCATAGGCCTTCTTAATTAAAGCCGGAACTCTTAAAGCTCTACTAGTCTTTGACCCTGTTTTTCATAACACAACTGTGCCAGCCTTCCGAACATATGAGCATTTGTTCCAATCAACAAAGGGACACCATCATACAGTCCAGTGGGGGACACACTAAGGCTAGGGTCTCTACTTGTTCGCCACTCCAGCCATGGAGGTGGGAAAAGACAGCAAATTCGGATATACCGGAAAAGGTGAGCCTTCTCACTTAACCCCATACATGCAGTCCTTCTAATGGTTGTAAGGGTACGCCTGACAAATGCTTCTGATACCAATCCTGGAACATAATTGTCACTTGGGAGCCACTGTCTAATACAGCTCTTGTAGACACTCCATTCACCTTTACAGTGGTCTCCATGGAGGGACCCACTATTCTGGACCAGTCTGGAGAGGCGGTAGTGGGGCCTGGGCAACTGACCTTGCCACAAAGGGCGTGAATTAGCATTTTCGGTGCCCTCACTGGGATCATGTCGTGCACCTCTAACCACTGATTTGTTCTCCGAAGCTCTCCTTGTAGCCTATATGCAACTTTGTAAGTGTCTTTTGGGGACTGGCATTCCCTTTTCATGTGCCCATCTTTCCACAATTATAGCAAAACATACTTTCTGGAGTTTGAGCTGGCCAGGTGCCACACTGGGAGCCAGGGCGGGGTATTACTAACTGGAAACCTGGGTGCCATCTCTGTCTCTGGCGTGATAAGCATTTGGAGACATCTGCCAGTTTCTCCACTTCCATGGTCAAGGAATTGAGTTTCGAGCTGTTATCAGCAGGAGATACATGGGTGGGTACCCCACCCCATAGCAGATGCAGTCGGATATAGGTCAGGGCCCGACTTGCAAGCGTGGCCTTCATAAAGGGACTGTTTTGAATTCCCGGATCTCTCTCAACAGTTACGCCCCATTGTGGCATATCTTTTCCTTGTCAGAGCACTCATTGACTGTCAACCTCTGCCCTGAACTTCACTTGATGGGTCACCCTCAGTCACTCGCCTAGCCACAGCTGTTGGTGCAGGCCCCTCCGAGGTCGCTTTTCTTCAACTCCTCGAATTCTCTCATTAACTCATCATAGAGGGTGGGGATTCCAGTCGATTTGCCAGGCGTAACTGAAGCAACAGCAGTTCTGAGAAGGGGCAGACTTAAGGATTCTGTCCAGTCTGGTTCGGTCCAGTTCAATCGCTGGCAAACTACCCTTTCTGAGGCATTCTTGCAACAATTTTCCAGCCGAGAGACATACACAGACAACAACTCCCTTGGTACTGTTGTGCATTTCTTACTCTCCACCATAGGTCCTCATCAGAATCTGGGCTCCCATACACATTCTCCAAGGCCTCAAGATAGGCCTGTGCAGTCGCTTCAGGGTTACTGGCCCGTTTGAGCACGGATGGTAGCCAGGGCAGGACCTCGGAGGCTCTCACTAACCCTCTTTCACTTTTCGCCTTCGAGCATTGCCATTCTAGCACTTGGGGGCAACATAGTCTATCCAGGTCTCCCAGTCATCCTCCCCTGGGGGTGGGAGGTGCCAGAGAAGATCCTCAACCTTCGGGTAAGAGTCGACTAATGGCAGGTGCAGAAATAGCAGTCTGCATTGGTTCAGCCACCATTACGGGCACTGGAGCAGGAGAGGGTGTTGGGGAGGAACACCCCAGGTGGCAAGAATAGTTTCTTCAAGTCCTCCACAGTTTTCCCTTTTCCCAGCAGCCATTTAGCAAATTTCTCCTCAAAAGTTTCAGATAGTGGTGGGGGCTGATTCCCCCCCGGGTCTTTACTGTCCTTAGTTATCACTCTCCAAGCAGTGTGGGCTCCCTCTGGGATAATGGTCTGTGGCACTTTGGAGCTATCTATGGGATCCTTAAACTCTACTAGGGCCAGGAAAGTGTGGGTGAGCAGATTAGCATGCTGACCCACCACCACAGGGTTTTGTAAACCTTCCACCTTGGAAAGTACTCCCTGCACAGTGTCCGTATTGATACCCAGGGATGTCCAGGATAAGCATAGCATTTTGGGGCGATCTCCTCCCAGTACACCACTCCACCAGCTGGTGCACAGCCACTTCTGTCGGGTACCCATTTTTTCTTAACAGTGGTTCGTAATATGGCCACTAGAGGACACACAATCCCAGCGGTGAGCCTCCAAGATGTAACCCCTAGATGGCGCTATCCCAGGGCTACTACCCCTGCCTGATTTGCCACTAACAGGTTGAGGGGCTGATCCAATGGCGGTGCCTCCACCCAGAGGTCAGGGTTTGCAATAGTTAAACTAACTTGGTCACAGCCCTCTTGGACACTGCAACCCCTTTCTTCCCACTAGTGGCCCACACAATATATCAGAATTACCTTCACAGTATACACTTACCCCAGGATTGGTTCCGCACTGGGACCTCCTGTGAAATGAGATACAGTGCAACAATCACAGTACAGTACTTTAACATAGACAAATACCTCAGGCAGTATAACTTTGCTGAAACAAGCAGCTCTGATTTATTTAGGGATATAACAAGGACAGGGGAAATCAGGTTAATTAGCTTATCACTCTAATAATCTCACCTATGGCTCTGTGCACAGGCCTATCCCTATCAGTTACTGTCCCTGGGTACCAAGCCCTAGTGGCTAGTCCAAACCGTGGCAGCTGGTAGGGCCCTTCACAGAGAAAAGGAAAAATTAAACAGTCAGCAGTACAGTAATTCCATTTGGATTTAATGTGGCAATTCAACAGGAGCGACCCTGAATTAGTACTCACGACCTCCAAATAAGATAGGGTCCTTCAATATCAGCAGGGCTACTCTTGAGCTCAAAGAGACTCTTCACACATTTATATGGTAAAAAAAGAGAGTACTATACCAGGCAGGCTGCTTCTCTATCCCGATCGCAATTACTGCACAATACCCGGGAACACACAGCAGATTCAGTTCCTGACAGACCGAGTGCAATTCAATAATTTCTCCAGTCTTCTACAGGGTGAGCCTGGTTTCTACTCTTCAGAGATCCTTGATTCTTTTCACAGGACGGATTCAGTCCTAACAAGCAGTTACACAAGCTGCAGACCGAACTCTGGGCCTTACACACGTTTTGACTAAACTGCACACTGAAAGCACAGGGCTCCTTCCTTCTTCACTGCCAAAGCTCAACTGAAACTCCAACCGACAAAACCGGCACTTCCTTTGAGTTCCTCCCAGTTCTTGACTGGATTGGTTGTCACTCACAACAGACTGCTGCTGTTGGTCCAAAAGGCACTGAAGTCTAAACTACATCTCCCAGAGTCACTGCCCATACAATCCTCTTGTGGCTGGCTCAGATTATGAGTCCAAGTTCTGATTCGTCCAAGGCACCATTTTAGAGCTAGCTTACCCCACACTGATTGGTCCAGTTCAGCAGTTCAAAACCAGAATGGGGAACTAGGCAGACACTGTTCTGACTGCAAAAGAAAGCAGGTTAGACAAACTGTAATTTCATTATCACTCTAAATGGTTTCTGGCAAACAGTTACATCTTTCAGATAGGTTCCCTTGCACTCCTAGTGACTGCAAAATGGAGTGAATTGGCAGCAGCTTGAGTGGTACTCAATCAAAGAAACACACAGTCCCCCATACAAACTAATTATGTCTGCAAGCAGACAGCTCTTAAAGAGACAGTACCAGAGGTTCTAAAAACACTCATTGATAAATGGCTTAAACGCCAAACACCATTCAGGCTTGGAGCATTCAAGCAAGCTCCTGGAAGTCTTTTGGGAACCCCCATTTGCAGGGGGGTTACAAGTGCATGGGATAAGCACAAAGGAATCATACTGGAATGGAAGGGGGCAGGGAGAAAAAGCTGTAGACCTGGCACAGTCTAATGTAAAAGTGTAGGTAGGGAGAAATGAGCAGACTGGATGGGCCAAGACGTCCTTAGCTGCCATCAAATTCTATGTTTCTATGTAGATTAGTGCCGGTAGTGGGGTGGGGGAACCACTGGACACCAGGGAAGGTTGTAAGTTTTCCTATGGGCTGGTGATCACAAGGAGGGGGGTACCACTAGAACCAGGAAAGGTATTAGTTTTACTACAGGATGGCAATCAGAGGGGAGAGACCAGTGGTAGTGGCATAAGAGAGGGATTTGTTTACAATTACAGGTCAACAATCTGTGGGTTGGGGAACACAAGGCATCAGGGACATTTATACATGTCTTGGACTGAAGAAAGGGGGCTGGCACTGCACTAACCTGCCTCTGCTACCCATGAACATGGGCCCAAAATGGGCATGCAAATGGACCCTTAGCACCTTTCATACCCAATAGAGGTGGACAAAGTGCCTAAAATTTGCTCTGCCAAGCAATTCACTGAGTAATGTGGAATCCATTGAGTAATCTGCATCGTGAAGTGGAGTACTTCACGCCCTCATGAGGAACGCGAAATCCACTGATGACAATAACTTTGCATTACTCCACCCCAACCACTTCTGCACCAATTTTAATGTGAAGTACATAGAAATCAATATACTTCGCATCACTTCACCTTGTTATTGAGCTCCAAGGCGAATTTTGAAGTGAGTCACGGGATTGCAGGTCACATGGGCTCTAGATTATTCTGCACAGCCTCAGTTCTGTGTAGTGCGTGTGTAGTGGAGGATGGAGACAGTTTCCACTCAGAGCTCTGCGATTCAAATCCTCTAAAAGCTGTTTAAAAAAACCTTTTTGATCCTTTTTTTTTGCTCAAAATTTAGTACATCGATTGTAGGAAACCCTCCTGTGCTCATATCATCGAGTGGTTATTGTTTGTGTGTGAATTATGAATGTTAATTTAGAACATTCCGTCTGTGTACTGACAGACAATTGAAGTGTGTTTTGGGGGAAGGGCATATCTGTGGTGGAAGTAGATTAAAACTGGGAGAAAAAGGCAGTCTTTCTGTTTTGGTTATATTTCTCTTGTGCCAAAGTACACACAGTAATATTTTCAGTAATTCTTGACATTTTTTTTTGCTGACTGTTGTGGTGCAGCAGTGCATAATTTCAGTTTGTTTAAAAGATTCGATTATATTACTGAAGTTTTCAATTTGCTACGCATTACTTGTAGTGTGTGTGTGTGTGTGTGTGTGTGTGTGTGTGCGTGCGTGACTGTCTGTGAGGCGTGTGCCATCAAATCAGACACATTTTATTGTGCCACAGAGTAATTGCAGCAGTGTGAACCTACTATCCACTGCACCTGCGTGATTTTGTACTACTTTGTGGTATCTTGGTTTTGGACTGTTACTGCAGTGCACTGCAACCCCCAACCGGCAAAAGGTATTCTTTTCCAGATTGGATTGTGACTTGTGTGCACTGGTTAAGGTGTTGTTGTGACTTTGCATCTGCATCTCTTCTTGACTGCGAAGTGCAGTCTTAATCTGTCTGTGCTTTTGCATATGTTTAGTGCCCAATCTACATCTACAAGCCACAGTTGTTGTTTTTGTTTGGCTTCATAGTCACCTCCCAGACTGAAAGTTCAGAAATCTAAATTTGTTTAGAATTTTCTTGATGATCCCCCACAATGCCTGCAAAGAGACTTGCAAGCAAAGCTGTTTCTGGCCATGGCACTTCTGCCAGTGGCAAGATTGTCCATGGACATGGTAGTACGCAGACGTGCATCACTGATGTCAGTAAAGGGATTTCTCCATCAATGTTTTTACTGTGTAATCTGTAGCTTCTCTCATAGTTGGAGAAGATGATGTCCCAGCTGGTGGTGTTAGTGCAGTTTCTGCTGTCATGAGTATTGCTGCCTCAAGCTCCACTTCTGACCAGTTAAACATTTCAAAAAATATAGTTGAGTCTAAAGCTGTGACTGACAGAGCAGATGATGTCATACTCCCCATTAACATCCCCATGGTAGTTGAACATGATTCTGATCCTGGCAAAAATAACTCACAATGTCACATTTCTTCCAGCACTGTTGAGGTCATGCCTTTGCCATCCAATGATTCAAAGTGTTGCACAAAAATATCTGGTGATGATGATGATGATGACGCTGTGGTTAGAACATGTTCACCACGTGGCAGCATCCAAGCTGAAAATGTGGATGCAGATGATGTTGATGAATATGGTAATGATGTCAATGACCCCTGTTGGGAACTGGAGAAAAAGAAACTCAGGGTGGCTGTGTCTGGGTCTGTTGCCATTAAATTGCCCACCTTCCTCAAAAAAGTTGTGATTTAGTGTTTCCTGTTAATGATAATGATGATGACCCAGTAATAATCATAGGTAGTTATGGTGGTCAGTTGGAGTCCAAGTGTGTCCAACCTGAAAAATCATGTAGCACACCCCCCATTTCAGGGGTTAAAAACCCAGAGTCCAATAAACAGCATCAGGGGCATGTTAAAAGTAGGGGATCAGAATCCCTTGTTTGGGATTTATTTTGTCCAAGATGCAAATGATGAGTCAGTTGCAATCTGCCAGCTTTGCCATATGTGTGTGTGTGTGTGTGTGTGTGTGTGTGTGTGTGTGTGAAGGTAAAAAGAGGAGTCATCTGGGATTGGGGGGGCAGCATACACATCTTAAGATCAGGGTTGCGCTGGGTCCTCTTTAAAACATTTTTGCTGCAGAAAAAAAAATTGCAGGTCCTGGCACTGCTGGTGGGGTAGGAGGGCCGAATTTCACTTGACTTTAGAACATAAGATGGGGACCTGCCATGGAGGCGGGGGGGGGGAGTTGTGCAGGCTCCCTTAAAAACTTTTTTCTGGAGAAAAATAAATAACTTGCCAGTGCTGGGTGAGTAGAAGGGTGGGATATGCTGGCTACTAGAGGGTGGGTGGGGAGACAGTATTGTGTTTAAGGGTACTGGGGTTGACATTTATTTATTTTTATTCAGGGATCTGCTGAATATGAATATTCAGCTGAATGACAAATATTTGGCAACCGAATACCAAATATTCAGCAGAATAGTCGGAAAAAGGTATTCACACAGCCCTAATAAAAGGCGGACTTGACTATGGTTGATGCCTGAGTTTTCAGAGTACGACATTCATCAAATACCACCCCTAAATTACACACCTCGTTTGAAGCCCTGAGGGGGTTATTGTTTAAGACCTTATTTATTATTATTTTTTTAATTATGACATTCTGAACCTTTTGTTTAATATTCTATTTGTGCATTCGGCTGACCAGGGCATTTTTCAGAGATGCCCACTTGACCATTGCCTCTACTCCTTGCCTGAGAGCTCCCCTCTCTGGGATCTTCTCCCAGGGCCTTCTAGCCCCCCCAGATCACCCCACCAGGGGGGCAACCCACCCAACTACCTGGCATCCTTTCTACGATTAGAAGGTTGGTCCTGGATGAGAGCCCAGGGGGCCCGCATGAGCGATGGTCTGGCACTTGTCACCTCCCTGGTCCATTGTGGGATTTTTCATAATGGTTGTCTCCTGGAGCATGGATGTGCAGTGACATCTAGGCACTAACATGCTGATGTCTGCCGATGCTCCACCCCTTCGTCTCTGCACTGCCTGTTCCTGGCACTGCCCCTGATCTCCACCAGTGGCTGCCAAGGAATGGTGCCAGCCTCAGATCCCTCCCTGGGAAGGGGAAAACAGTCCTCCAGACACTCAATCCCTTCCTTCCCTCCCCTGCTGAGCCCCAGCAGCCCAAGTCCATTCCCAAACTTGAGTAGCCTTTCATGGGGTGAGGTGTGGCATCCAGCACCTCAACCTTTAGTGCCACTGGGCTGACATGAGTTTTGAACCTTAATGCACAAAATATTTGAACATGCGTAATTTTCACACAAAAAAAAATGCTATTTGCAAAATGTACTTTAAAAACAGAAAATGCACTTTCTAACATGGACTACAGTATTCACAAAATGTGTGACATTGTGAAAAAAGTGTGTGCATTTCAGGAGATTTCTCAAACAAAATTGTGTAATGTTGCCCAGCACTGGTCTGAAAACATACTGTCCTGGAACAGCTGTATACTTATTTTATTCACTGGCACACTGTATGCAGAACTGATTCATTTCTAAGTGTTTCTGTATTCCAGTGTTTTTTTTTTTCAAAGTAAGTCACTGCATTGTGTGTTTTATATTTGTTTGTTTGTAGTTTTTTTAATTTTCTGTTCTTTGTTTATCCACCTTGCACTCAGGCTGTCCCCCCTTCGGAGGCAACCCCAGCCCCATTGCCCACCCACCCCAGGACTACGCCTTCCCTTCTTGAACCTCTGTTGTTGGGTGAGTGCCTTGGTGGAACGTGCAGTGCCTGCTGGGCACACTACCACCATCCTCCTGCCTGCCCAAGTTGTTTTTCCCTACAGCTTTTTCTCCCTGGGCTGGCTTGCATGCTACAGTGTGCATACACTGGGTGAAGACACAGTATGTCTCATTGATCTGCACCCAGCCAACCAGGAAGAGGACTGCTGAAACACCACCTAGCCTCCACTAGGAAGTAATCAAGCAGAGGTATGCACTGTTCCACCTCCCTAAATGAAGAGATACTATGTGGAATGCTTGATCACCTTCTCCTGGCCAATCTCCAGTGACCCCAGTTCATTCCTGTACCTGGGTTGCCAGCACAGCTGGTGGCGATACACCATGACTTGCTTGCCACTTTAGTCAGTCAGCTTTGTTTGTAATTGTTTGACCAGGAAAGGGACACTCTGCTGTGACATCTCATTTCCAGGTTGGCCTGGATGGTGGGTTACAGGGGCCTTTTTTATGAATGGGGGAATGTTGACAAGGACACCACGAAATACCCCTACTCTTATGATAAATGCCACAGGATCATTAACTTACACAAGACAACCACTGCAGATGGGCATACAGGCCTTTGATTTAATATCTCATTGAAAGGATGACATCATGACAGTGTAATATCCCCCTAGTGGGGCACTTCATTGCCAGTGTTTGATGTTAGTCCAAGTTCCTGGTGAAGAACTAGAAGCCACAACCTACCAAATATCTGGACCCAGAGAATAGCATGCAACATACTGAGCTATTGATAATGCCAGATGCCAATTGCTTGGCTTTGTCCTGCTATGAGTATAGAACAGGGGCAAAGAGGGCTGGGTGAAATTAACAAATTCTGATTTTGTGGAATGTTCATGAAATTCTGTGAAATTTCATAAAGTTTAGTAGAATTTATTTAATTGATCATTAGTCAGTCAGTGTTATAGCTAGAGATCTGGAATCTGAAATGTTTATTGTTTGGAAGATGTCCTAACAGGAGACGATGTTTCATGACATTTGGATAAGGGATAGGGAAGTTATAGGGGCTCAACATCTGGCAATTTATTTATTAATGTGAACATTTCTGAAAATATTTCTATGCTCACAGTGTGGCCACCTTTGTAGCTAGATAACTGAAGATTTATTTGCATACTTTCTTGGAAGAGTCATATATACTGCTAAATAGACAGGTAATTGGTTGTGTAAATTGTAAGTTATATGAGTTCATAGAAACATAGAAACATAGACTTGTGTTTATATGTTTCTATGAACTCATGAAACTTACAATTTACACAACCGATTAACTATTTAGTAGTTTATATGACTGTTTCACAGTTCCATTACTTTTTAATTTGTGTGAAAACCATCAAAATATTTGGATGTTTATAATGCCACTACTATCGCACGCATTCACTAAAGATTCGGCATGCATACCAAAGTAAATATGTCCTGGAATCTAATTAAGCTGGATAAATGTGGTTTACTAGGTTAAAATGTATTGTGAATACTTTAGAAATTACTAACTGGCAAAATGTTCTTAATAATTCATGGACACATACTGTAATAGTAATGCCACTAGAATTCCACTGGTGGAATTTACCTTCCACAAGGCACTCATCACCACTGAATCACCTTACCTGCATTAGTTTAATGGCCCTGCAATACTCCCCCAGCACTCCTGCAACAGTGATCCCCAGCATTGTGCTCCATCTTTACTAAAGACATCCAGATACTTTCTTTCACAGTGACCAAAGTCACAGCTGATTGCAAGGCTTGACATTGCATGGTGCCACTGTTTTCAAATAGTAAAAATCTACATTGTTATCTACAGGGCTGTTAAAGAGTAAGCAGGTGGCATTGTACAGAAACAATGCTGCACAATCATGTGCTCCCACAAGTTATTAAGTCAGTGAGCTCTAGTGGTTATCTGGTTTGTTGCAATAATTCAGACAAGTGCACAGCGATGTTCATACTGTAACTATCCTTCACGGTTCACCACTCAAAATAGTGACATGGCACTTGGTGCCACAATACTTGTAATATGGCCCTCCTATGAATACCACCTTATTGCCACTTTACACAGCCTTTGCCTTCCTCTACAATGGCAACTCAAGTGTATGACTGGGCAAAATGTATGGGCATTGCTTTGACAAAAGTAGCATAACATTCCACAGTTTCACAAAGGCTCATGGAATTCAATTGTAATTACTAATGTTTTCTTTGGAATCTTTGGCTGCTAATAACTTGGCCAGCCTTTGATCAAGAGATAGAGAGTGGACACACAGCCTCTGTTTTCCAAATTGTTTTTTTCTCCTTTCTGTGAGCTCATCTCTCAGGGGTGTACCCTGTTCATAAGGATATACAATAATCAGGCTGACTCCAGCCAGGGTTCAGTGGACTACCGGGTTTTCCTCCAAATTTTTTTCCCTTCCCATCTCCCTTGGTGGGAGTGGTGACTGTGTCAGCCTCACACAGCCACAGCTTCCGCTGCAGAAGGAGTAAGCTTCCTGGCTCTGCTGCAGATGTTGCTGTTTTGGTGGAATCCACGAACAGTCCTCTTTGGCTGAGATGCATTACTGAGCTGCAGCTGTCTTGTTCATGGCCTGCATCTTGACATGACTTCCCAAGCTCACTTCCGTACCGAGGTCATCAGCATGGAGGCGAGATGCTCTGCTGCTAGGCCACAGTAGTAGTCTCAAAGCCTAATCTTTATGGTCAATGCATAAAGAAACATTGGCGATTTCCATTCTCTAATTTTAAAGTTAAAAGGGCTTACAATTCTGTTGTTGACATCATTTCAAAATGTAATTTTAACATTTCTGAAAATGTGGAGGCTTACACCTCAGGCATCTTGAAAGATAGAGGTCTGAAACTTGGTACACTTCTGTATAAACGTTGGTAAAGTCTCCATGCTAAATACGGTATAGTTTAGGCAAATACTTTTTAAATTTGTGGAAATAAGTGAAATCACAATTTTGGCAAGATTTCGCAAACTTTTCATGGATATTTCATAAAATTTCATGGAAGTGAAATCAGAATTTTGCCAGATGTTTGCTGGCAGAAGGCAAATTTTGCCCAGCCCTAGGGGCAGAGCTTGGACTGAACAGGGACAGAGCAGGAGCACAGCAATGGGTAGAGTAAGTCTAGAGCTTTGGCAGTATTAGTGAAGCATGCATCTATCTGGGATAGAGCTTGTACAGGGCAGTCGACAGAGCAGGGCATGAAGCTGGGAAAATGGGTAGTGTTTGGAGTTTATACAGGGAAAGAGAATATCTTGGACAGAGTAGAAATGGTGCATGGACAGAACAGAAATGGAGCTTGGATGGGACAAGAGTAGAACTAGGATAGAAAAGGGATGCAGATTGTACAAAACAGAGTTAAAGTTTGGACACAGTAGAAATGGGAATTTGGACAAATAGGGCAGAGTGTAGGCAGACATGGTGGAGCACAAAGAGAGCAGTGGCAGAGCATGGAAAGAATCAGGAATAAGGATGAACAGACGAGAAGCTGAGACTGAGCTAAGAGTAGAATATCGACAGACCAGGGAACAGCCTTGACAGCTCAAGTAAGTAAGTAAAACTTTATTTCTATAGTACCTATCTGAAAACCAAGGCGCTTTACAGATAAAACAGAATATATATGTTAATAAAATTACAAATATATAATTAAATTAAAAGCAGCAGGAAATGCCAGTAGAAATAAATGTTTTAAAATCTGACAAATCTTTCTACGGTCAGGCATTCTTTCAATCGATGTGGTAGAGAATTCCACAAGGTAGTGGCTGCAAAAGAAAAAGCACAAGAACCAGATGTCTTTAAATGTACCCTGGGAATCTCTGGCAACCTTAACAGATTGTTGGGGGCAGAGGGGGCGGTAGGCAGTCAAGAGATATTGCAGGTAGCTGGGTCCCAGTTCACGTAGAGCTTTAAAGGTCAGAAAACCAACCTTAGAGGTGATCCACCACTGAACAGGCAGTCAGTGCAGTTCACACAGCACAGGAGTAATATGACTGGCTCTAGATGTGCCAGTCAATAACCTGGCTGCCACGTTCTGCACTATCTGCAAGCAGTAGATATCAACCCCAGGAAGCCTTGGGTAGAGGGCATTACATTAGTCAAGGTGGGAGGTGAAAAAGGCATAGACCAATGTTGGAAGGTCATCTGGGGGAACGATGTGTTTCACCTGGGCGATATTTCTCAGATGGTAAAAAGAGAATTTTGCAATTGCAGACACCTGAGATTTCAGGGTTAAGCTGTCATCAAAAATAACACCTAAGTTACACACCCGGTCAGAGGTAGTGAGCTGGACACTGTCAATCCATATGCCAGATGGCTGCCTTGCCCCCCAAACCCACCCCCAGATGACCAGGGTCCACAACCAACACTTCAGTCTTGTCAGGGTTCAGGCTCATCCAGCTGGTGCTCATCCAGTCCTTGATCTTGGCAAGACAGTTGTTAAATACGGAGACTGCATGCCCCTGTTCGGGTAGAAAAGACAGATACAGTTGAGTATCATCTGCATAGCAGTGAAAACTCAAACCATATCATCTAATGACATCTCCCAGTGGCAGCATGTACACTGCAAACAACATGGGTACCAATATGGAGCCCTACAGGACCCCACAGGACAGGGGGAGGGCATCAGAGGAATAAATTCCAGTGACCACCTTCTGTGTCCTGCCTGTGAGGAAAGATCAAAACCACTCTAGGACCATCCCTGACAGTCCACAGAGACACCGCAGGAACTCCAATAGCACACCATGGTCCACAGTGTCAAATGCTGCAGAGAGATCAAGAAGGACCAAGATGGTATGTGCCTTTTGATCTCTTGCTATTACAAGGTCATTCAATACCTGAACAAGTGCAATCTCGGTACTATGTCTCTTTTGAAATCCAGACAGAAGAGCATCTTAGACATTGTGGGCCACAAGGTGATCATCCAATTGCAACACAATCACCTTCTCTATAACTTTTCCAATAAAAGGAAGGTTACAGACAGGCATATATTTAGCTAAACAGTCTGTATCCAAGGATTTTTTTTAGGAGTGGTCATACAACCACCTCCTTAAGGGGATCTGGAAAGACACCCCTGTCCAAGGATCCCCAGACAGTGTTAGCTAGGATCGGACAGATGGCATGTACACAACCCACTAATAGGGGTGTAGAGCCTGGATTCAAACTACAGCTGATCAGGCGCAGTGTTTGGATGATCTGCAAAAGATCCATGAGTTCTAGCTGGCTAAAATCCACCCTGACAGACCGAGTGTACAGTCCCTCTCGTCGACCTCCACAGTCCCTCATAGGGAGAGTAGGGCCGATGCCGGACTGGATGCTGGCAACCTTATCCACGAAGAACTGAGCCAGCAACAAGGGTGGAGCTTGAAAAGAGTGGAAACAGATTTGGGCCAGAGCTTGCTGGAACTTGGGAACAACAGGAGTAAATCATGAACAGGACTGGATGGACAGAACAAGGGAGAACCTAGAATAAAGTATGGTTAAGTTCCAGAGATGGAGTTACAATAGGAAAATTAGACTAATTGCCAGCAGGCTTATAGTGACTAATGGTTGTAAGAAAGGGGCTGAATCCCTCTGTATAGAGTAGGAGTGCAGAAATGTCTTCTTTTAGTAAAGAGAGGGCTTTGGGTGTTTGAGATGACCAGTTACCTGCCTGAGCCAGCAACAACTTACTTGTGAGACTGAGGCATGGTTCAGGAGATGGTTATAACAAGTTGTCTTTCAATTAAAAATGGCATCCCTTGAGGCACACACACTCAAATTTTCCATATGAAGTTACCCAAAGCACACTTACTATGCTGCCTCATTACAATTTTCATTCTGACAGAATATGAATTAGGCCAAAAAAAATGTTTGTCGCTAATGAACTACAGTAATAAACCTTTCACACTCTCTCTCTCTCATCCCCAGAGAAAAGTGTGGGTCGTGCTCAATGCATTTATCATGAGTATCTGCAGGTTTCGAAAATCGATGTTAAACCTTTCCACCAGACGTGCGTTTGAGGAGTTCCTTCGAAATGAAGTACATAATGACCTGGAAAGTAAGCATTTTTGGCATTGAGTGTAATATCTAATCTTGGTGTTTACTTTCTGAATATAACTTTTTTGTTACCTTTTGATAAGTCTGAAATATAGGCTTCCTTATTCCAGCTCTGTACTGTCCTGATCAGAAGTCACTCTGTGTGTCACCTATTTTGCAAGCCCTACAAGAAACACAGTAAATGGCCAAGGGGACTGTTAAAAGCTTGTTTGGTCAACTGTTTGCCTGACATCCCCAGTGCCAGCCCTCTTGGTCTGTGCAGGTTGGGGTGGGGTGTTAGGGTTGGAAACCCTAATGCCACATTTCCCTACTTTTGTCACTTTAACCCTATGTGATGCAGTAACAAAATTTTTTTGCAATTGATTTAATTTCTATTTGAGATAGTATAATAGCATCCTTATTTTCTGACCCTGCACTCCCATCCCTATATAGATGCATATACGTATCTAGCTTTGGAAGCAAAGTGACCTCCGTCCCCTGCACTTCCAGTTATAGGACAACAGTCACCAAATTGTCACCATAGTCATGTTATTACCCCACCTCATGTGCTCGGTGCTGAAAATGTTTCAATCCCCACCAAAACATAACTCCCCGCAAGTGCAACGCTAATCCACAGCGCATGTGCAAAAATACATTTTGGCCAGGATTTGAAAAATGACAGCAGTAGCATATACGAGGTGGTGTAATAAGAAGCCTATGTTGAAAATTTGGGTTCAAAATATTTAAAATTCTCAAAGTTACAAGCATGCATAGTGAAATTGCAACAAGTAGTCAGAACTGTGCCATTTTTGTTATAATTTGACCCCACATTTTCAACATAGCCTTCTTATGATCTCACCACAGGTACCCAGTACAGGAAAGTTTTATACCCCACCAAAACATAATTCTGCGCACAGGTGCGAAAACACGTTTTGGCCAGGATTTGAAAAATGACAACTATGACATACATGAGGTGGTATAATAAGAAGACTTAAGTTAAAAATATGGGGTGAAAATATTGAAAATTTCCAAAATTACAAGTGTGTGTAGTGAAATTGCAAGGAATGGTCATAACGCAGCTGATTTTTTAAATTGTGACCCCACATTTTCAACATAGCCTTCTTATGACCCCATTTCGTGCAATATGACTGTCATTACACAAATCCCACTGGAAAGGTGATTTTGCCAACTGAGAAATCACCTTTCTGGCAGGAGTTACCTACCGGCAGTCATATTGTTCATCAGCTGGGGGTCCCTAAAAGTTCATGTTGAAAATTTGGGGCTAAAATCTCAAAGAAAAGCTGTGTTATGCATGAAAGTTGAAGCTTCCATTGACATACACTGAAGCACATTTACAGTACCTTAGTTTCTCATATTGCAATTGCCAATTGCAGCAGCAAGATGTGTCTTTGACTGGGAGAGCGGATTTCAAACCTGGGACCTCTGCAGGTGAGTGATGACCTGTGGGGTGTCAAGGGTGGTGTGGGGAGGTGGGTGCACAGTGGGTGATCGGATGTGGGAGTGATTGGTGATGGACCATTTTTTTTCCACAGGTTAAAAAAAATAAAAGACAATGAGGGATGGTTTTCTAATTTCCAGCTAAAAAGACAACTAACCACCAACAAATAAAAGGGTTAAAAATCGGAGCGGGAACTCAAAAAAAAAAAAGAAAGAATGTCAGACATAAAATCAGAGGGTGGGGAGGGGTACCACTAGACACCAGGGATATGACCATAGTGGCAGAATGTCACAACTGGGAAAAAATACAAAAATAAAAGAAAAGAAATGTAACACATATATTTAAAAACATGCAGATTGAGGATGGGCAGGTGCCACTAGACACCAGGGATTACTTATATAGCCACACCAAGGCCATGAGGACCAGATGGCTGTATTTTTCGGGACCAGATGGTCTCCAGACCTATTTTTGATGACCAGATGGCCTTGCTGATGATCCTTTTTCACCATCTGATGTCCTTTTTCACCATCCCTATTCACCATGGTGAAAAAGGAAATCAGCTGGCAAGGATTTCCTTTCACACCAATGGCCGTTAATCCTTTTCACCAGTACAAGTTCTTTTCGCATCCTATTCATCATGGCAAAAAGGAAATCGACTGGCGAGAAAGGATTACTGGCATGGCTAACTGGTCATAAAAAGGGAAATCCTTTTTTATTTATTTATTTAGTTTTTGTAAACCGGGTTAGGTATGCTAGCCAAAGTTGACTATTTTCAGGCACGACCCAGGAGAATACATACATAAAATGAGATGAGATTATACAATACATAGTATGTAGTACAGGTACATAGTATATAGTACAGGTAGGTTAGAATACAGATTAAGTCAGACAGTACTCGAGATAATACATATAGCTATGCAGAGATGACAAAAGTGACATTAGTACATGCAAATAAATGAAACTGGGCTAAGTGGCAGCTATAAAGAAATTTTATAGCAAAGCTTGTTTAGAAGTGCAGCAGTGTCTTGGGTGAAATAGGGTGGTTAGCTGTGAGGCATTAAGGGGGATCAAAGCATGTGCAGGGGTCCCGGGATAGGTGGCGATATAGTTCTTTTTTGAAGATTGGGTTGGAGTTAGCCTACCTCAGGGCAGGAGGGAGGGAGGGAGTTCCAGGTGGCTGGGGCAGTGCAGTGAAATCCTCTAGAGCCTTTTGAAGTAAGACACCTGGGTATGGTGAGTAGAAATCTGTTTGCTGAGCTTAGTCCGTGGGCAGGTGTCTGTGGTACAAGTAGAGCTGCAAGGGAGGAGGTGGTTTGGTTACAGATTACAGAGTCTGTGAGGGTCCCTAGGGAGTATAGTCGGTAGGCAGTTGGGGACAGCCAGCCTAGGTCACTATACAGTGTGCAGTGGTGCTTGAGGCGATGGGAAGAGGAGGCATACCGACATATGTTGTTATATGCGACATCCCATTTATGCAGAGCAGTCTTATGGGCATTAGCAAAAGTGGAGACACCATATGTCGGCGCTGGAAGCAAAATACCCTTGGCAATTGCCAATTTGGCAGATGGTGTTAGCAGGTGACAAGTTTTATAGGTGATTCCAAGTTTGGCATTTGTTGCTTTACAGGTTGACTGGATGTGCAGACTGAAATCAAGGGATTTATCAAGGAGGACTCCCAGGTATTTGAAGGATGTGACACAGTCGATGAGAGACACCCCAGAGTCATGGACTAGGAAGGGTTCCGTACAGACCCTGGGTTTGGGGGCAGTGCCAAATAGTATGGCTTGGGTCTTTTTTGTGTTGAGGATGAGCTTATTAGCATTTAGCCATGTTTGCGCATTCCTGAAATCCGAGGAGAGGTTTTTGTTAATGATGTTAACTTTGTCAATGCTGGACTAGAGGACAAGATCATCAGTGTATAAGATAGCTGAGCAGGAGAGTATGGCATTATATATGTTGTTGATGTATAGCGAGAAAAGAAGGGGTCCCAGGATGGAGCCCTGGGGTACTCTGATGTCAGTGCTGGTCACATCTGAGAGAGTGGAGTTGAATTTAACAAGTTGTAATCTATTTGATAGGTAGTTGTTAAATCAGTCAACTACTGAGGATGAGAAGCTAAGTCTATGCAGAGTTGAGAGAAGCAGGGGATGATCAACAAGATCGAAAGCTTTGGTAAGATCAATAAATACTGCTCCAGTGAGTAGGCCTTTGTCCATGTTGCAGAATACATCGGTGAAGAATTTGAGAAGAGCAGTTGAGGTACTGTGCCCTTTTCTGAAACCATGCTGAGTGTCTGAGAGAAGGTTGTTCTTTGTGAGATAGTCAACAGTTTGGGTTGCAACAAGCTTCTCCAGTAGCTTGCTTAGCACAGAGAGGATGGCTATGGGCCTGTAGTTGTTGATATCCTTTGGGTCTCCTTTTTTAAGGATAGGTGTAACTCAGGCAATCTTCCAAAGATCTGGGACAACACCAAGAGAGAGAGAGAGAGAGAGACAGAGTGAAAATCTTGGCCAGTGGCGAGGTAATCAATGGTGCCGCTAGCTTCAGGAGTCGTGGCTCCAGTGAATCTGAGCCAGGGCTGGTGTTGTCAGATATGTTTTGCAATAGCCTTTGGACCTCAGATCTAGATATAGCTTTAAAGTGGAAAGGGGGGGTAGTAGTTAGTTGGCAGTGGTCAGCACCAGATGCAGATCTCTGGGGTGTGCAGTAAGGCTGAGATGCTGTGGGAGGTGAAGCGAAGGACGAGGTGTACTGAGACAGGTCCGTGAATAATCTGTTAAAGGCATTGGCTATAATGTTCGAGTCATTGCAAGGTACACCATTTAGGATCATATCCCTTGGGATCGATGACTGGGTAGCCCCAAGAAAGGTCTTGATGTGTGTCCAGATTTTTCTAGGGTCACCAGCAGAGTTTGTGAGCAGTTCCTTGCAGTAGATGCTCTTTGCTGTTCTGATTTATTTTTTACAGCCGCTCTGAGAGGCTCTGTAGGTATTGTAATCCCCTGGTAGTCTGGACACTTTATACTTCTTCCAGAGTTTGTCCCATGTGCGCAGGTTAGCCAGCAGGTCCTTGTGTAGCCATCTTGTTTGTTTACCCCGACCCTTCTGGTGACCTTCGGGGTATGTTTATCCTGAAGTGCTGCGAAATGATCAATGAAGATATCAAGGGCTATTTGAACATCATGGGAGTGATAGATGTCAAACCAGTTGATACAGGATACATCTTACAGGAAAGCTTCCATGTCCAATTTGGCAAAGTTGATAATTGTGATGTAGTGTGGAGGGGATGGGGGAGCAGTCTCCAGGCTCCATACACAGAAAGTGGGGGAGTGGTCTGTGATAGCATCTGCCAAGATGCCTGCAGTTTGCACATGGCGATTCACCAGTACCCAGTCTATGAGGGTGGAGGTAGTTAGAGAAGGGGTAGTTCTAGTGAGTTCAGTTAAGATCTGGTGCAGGTTATAGCTCTGCATTACTGTCAGCTGTGTGCTGTGAGTTGGTCCCAGCCAGTTTAGGTTAAAGTCACCTAAGATTATTACCTTGTTTTGCTTGCCGTTTGTGACAGTTTGATTAAGTGAATCCTGAAGACCTGTGATACCTCCAGTGGGTGGGTTGTAGGCACAGATAATGTAGAGTTTTTTTGCACCAAGGGCAATGGTTTTGTGAAGGGACTCACAGACTGAGGGTGAGCCAGTGGGTGGGCAGACCATAACATCAAGATGGTTTTTATAGAGGATAGCGACCCCCCTCCATTATTTGGGGGAAGGCCTATCTCTCCACATCAAGGAATAATTGGGCAAGGAACATAAGAAGTTTGGAATGTGAGGCTTGAGCCATGTTTCAGATAGGCACAGTAGGTCAGGACTGTACACTTTCGTCCATGCCTCGAAATCAGCAAAGTGCCTGGTAATGCTTCTAATATTTCATATGGGCAATGAGAAGTCCTTTTCCTGAGACAGCCGATAGGTCAGTGGGAGAGTGGTGGACAGAGGGGCCAGGGTTTAAGTTCTATGTCCCCTGACAATAGGATGATGAGGATTAGGAGAAACCACAGTTTAAAAGTGTGGAATGGGAGATGAACCAGTTGTGTCCTTTTGTATTTTCTGAGCATACGAATCGAGTTGTAGGTACAACCCTTCAGAAGGATAAGGGTGGTGTAGGCATGCACATGTTGTGTTTCGGCAATTTGGTTGGAGAAAGTAAAGTCATTGTGTTGTGAGGTATTCTCTCCATAGCGGTTGTTGATTGGAACAGAAGTAGATACCCTATGTGAGCATAATAGCAGTATCAGAAGCAGGATTCGTCCTCCCAATCTATGAGTTGCCAGTTTTGGCAGGAGACTGCAAATGTTTACTGTAGCAAGGGTAAGTGTTCCTGAGTGACTCATGGTGAGCTACTGTGGACCAGAAAACTGATTGTTACTGTAGATCAAAGACCCAGAAAGTGTTAAATTCCTGAAGGTGATGAACATTAGCCTAGGGCATATGCAGGATGTAAAAATCCTTTGTTAGAATCTTCCCTTTGTTCTCCAAAACAGTTGTGAATAGACCTCAAAGACAAGCACACATCCTTTAAGAAAGTCAGATGGAAATGTGAATTCAATGCAGCACTCCACAACCCAGAAACGTGTATAAAATATTTACTTTTGCTTTTTGATGTCTTCCAAAAAAGTTGATTTATGATGAGAATGCCTATACCTGGTGGTGATGTTTTGTAGTTTCTTAGTCCAGGAAATGTTCATAGATGTTATGTCCAAGAATGGTCCAATTCCTCCAAGAAGAAACACATGAAAAACCACAAAAACTAAACTACTGACAGAGACAAACACAAACACCCAGCCATTTGCCAGTCAATTTTCTTTTTTGCCATGATGAATAAGGGATAACAAAAAGGAAGTTAATGAGTGGCGTAAAAGAATTAAAATAGTAAAAAAAAATGATATGGGCATACAAATGCTGCAAACCACAAATAACAGCTCATCAGCTCCTAATAAGCAAGGAACATACTTAGACATCTATAACAGGCATCCCTGGGCAGAGATATAACAGTTTGTTACTGACAAAAATAAATGAGATGGCAGCTCACAAAAAAGGATTTTTTTTCTGACGTAAAAGGAACAGGGTCTGGAGAAAAAAGGATCCTTTTTCATCAGGCCACATTCCTTTTTTGTTCCATTCCTCTATCCAAAAGAGTGAACTAAGCATGCTCAGAATCCAAACTGTTAAAATTTAATAAGTTTACAATGTATTCATATTTTTTTCACTAAACCAACACTGTCTTGTTCTTTGGGGCAAGTCAATTCTACCCTGAAAATTTCAGACCCAAATTTCAAACTGTTTTGCTGCAGCATGATGACAAAAAAACTGTGAAAAAGACAAATTTAACATTTGTTTCACTATGTGCAGCACTGAATCTGCTGATCCATCTGACGCGCAACTTGGCATGTAAAAAGATCATCGCAGCAGACTGTGGATGCAAAATTTCATGCAAATTCATTAAACGGTTGCAAAGTTATTAAAGTGCAAACTTTGAGGTTTAACATTAAAGTGGCCACTCAGTCCTGACTACTATAGCTGCGCTACCGTGCCACTATAATATGTATATATATATATACACGCATCTCTCTCTCTATATATATATATATATATATATATATATATATATTTTGCAAAGATCTATGTAAATGCAGACATTCAAACAACATGAAGTCGTGCTGCATTCTGACATATGCAGTTAGGTCCTGCCTTTCAACTGCCCCGGAGAACAAAGAGTTAAACTTTCCATGGCCAGCATGGAATGTTCACCGCGAGCTCGGTTGAAGCCCGTCTGCTGTTGTTTAAACTCCAACTGTTAGATTTTTTACTCTGCCTCACTGAACAGTCGCTCCAGAGATTTCTCCTTGCTCGGTTCAAAAAGTCGGTTGAAGTGTCATTTTTCATTTCGGTTTCTACCGAATTGCTGTTACCGATCAGTCGGTTCAAGTCTCTGTCTGTGGTACCGTGAGTACTAGATAGGTTTTCTGTGTAGTTTCTGTGTGAACTTTGAATTGTGGATCGGTTCGCTGAACCGATCAGTTTCGGTAAAAAGTTTGTGATTTACTTAGAGTGTGGTAACCGTCCATATCGGTTCTAAAAAAATGGATTTTATTACGTTTTTTACCAAGACCCGTGACATGGTCAGGAACCAATAGGGGAGTCTTGCCTGGCGGATTGCCGAAAAAAGGGTACGTCTTGGTTAGGATTGGCCATGTCTGAGAAACCCAAGAAAAAAAACGGGCCCACTGGGTTTCAACACTGCAGTGTGTGTGGGGAAGTCTTTGCCAAGGCTGATCCCCACACCACCTGTGTTTATTGTCTGAGGTTTGACCACCTAGATTCAGACTGTCAAATTTGTAAGAATTTTCCCAAATCTACTCTGGAAAAGAGATTAGGTAGACTGAGGGAAAGGGAGGCTGAGAAGTCCGCTGACCCAGATGCCAGCCCAGTTCGGTTCCAACCGAACCAGAAGGAGTGCCCTCTGACCAGGGCGATACTTCTTCAGGCAAAAGGAGAGCCAATTCTGAGGAGTCGGTTCCAGTAAAAAGAAAAAGAAAAGATAAATCGTCCAGTTCGGACCCAGAAATTCATACTCCAACCGCCGATGATATAGCCAAGGCGATAAGGATAGTGCAATCGCTGACTTCGGTTCCAATCGAACAGGCACCATCTGGCAGGGGTTCGGTTCAGTCTGTTCCCCCGGTTCTGGATTACACTTTGGAAGAATTTTATGAACCGGAGAAGGAGGAAGGAGAGGATGATGATGATAGTGATTATGAAAGTCTGGATGCACCTATTGACCCGGACATCTCCCCAGACAGACCTTCAGGTGTTTCTCCTCCTAGGCTTTCTGAGTCCCCTTCTCACTTTATGTTTTACAAAAAAGTGGCTGAGACCCTCCGGCTTCCTGTGGAGGAAGCAGTAGAGGATCAGGAGGAGCCTGATTTTGTTGAGATGATGGACATCCCAGAGTTCAGGAGACTGTCTATTCCCCTCCACAAATCGTTTGGGAAACAGACACATGAAATTCTTAAGACTCCTAATTCCATACCTCCTGTGGACAGACGAATGGACAAGAGGTATACTTTTTCAGGCTCAGACACAGAGTTCTTTTCTCAGCAATGCAGCCATGTTGGGGTAGTGCAGGCTGCTGCCTGTGATAAGGCAAATATCCCCTTGGCATCACACCCCCCAGACAAGGACTCCAAGAAGATTGATGCCATGGCAAAGAAACAGTACATGGCAGCATCTCTGGGACTCAGGCAGGCTAACTATATGGCCTACACAGCTAGATACCAGAAGTCCAGGTGGGACACTGTGCTGGCTCTGGCAAACAGGCCCCTGACCAGCTTGCCAAGGAGCTGGAGCAGGTGGTTGCAGATGGGATTGAGGCATCCAAAGTACAATTTCATGCTGCTGTGGACTCCAATGATGTTTCATCAAGAGTCATGGATACATCTGTGGCTCTTCGGAGGATGGCTTGGCTCAGATGTACTAGCCTAACACAGGATACCCAGGCTAAGACCATGGATTTCCCTGTTATTGGTAATTCTCTGTTTGGGGAGCAGACAGAGAACTACATGAAAAAGATGGACGAGTACAGGACCACTTACAGGAGTGCTCAGACCAAAGAAAGGCAAGCTACTCCCCTAGGGCAGCAGTCCAGGGGCAGGGGCAGGCCTTTCCAAAGGCCTTTTTACCAAGCTCAGGCCTCCTCTTCTTTCTCTCAGAGGGGATTCTTTAGAGGGAGAGGCAGATGGTGGACGAGCAGGCCTGCACCCACCCCTCAGCCTAAAGCCCCTGCCAAGCAGACACCCTGATGGGTCTGCCCGGGCCAATTCTCCCATACCAGTAGGGGGCAGGCTGGCTTACTTTGTCCAGGACTGGAAGTCTCTAACATCAGACAAGTGGGTCCTGGAAGTAGTAAGCCAGGGACTGGTTCTCAGCTTCAAAAAATTTCCCAAGATGAGAACCAGATCCTTTCCACCTGCAAACCCATCAGAGACCCTTGCCTTAGAGGCAGATGTTTCTTCTCCTAGCTCTCAGAGCTATAGAGAGGGTCTCACCCACAAGGGCAAAGGATTGTACTCCATGTACTTCCTAACCCCCAAAAAGACAGGAGAATGGTGGCCCATCCTGGACCTAAGATATCTGAACAAACACCTTTTAAAACCAGAGTTCAAAATGGTGACTCTGGGAATAATCCTTCCCTCTCTAAGACCAGGGAACTGGCTAGCCTCCCTGGACCTCAAAGATGCCTATTTTCACATTCCCATCAGGTGCTCCCACAGAAAGTACCTCAGGTCTGAAAGGCCTCAGGCCACTATCAATTCAGAGCAATGCCCTTGGCTCAACATCAGCCCCAAGGGTTTTCACAAAGTGCCTGGCAGTAGTGGTTGCTTTCCTAAGGAGAAAAAATATCTCCATCTTCCCATACTTGGATGACTGGCTCATAGTAGGTCAGTCTCCAGACCAAGTCAAGTCACATTTGCAAATGACTCAGCAAGTGCTCACTTCCTTAAGATTCCTTCTCAACCTTTCAAAGTCAGTTCTCGAACCAGTACAGCTCCTCAACTTTATAGGGGCAGAGCTGGATACAATAAAGGCAAGAGCCCTTCCTTCCCCTGGAAAGGGCAAGGACCCTTATGGAACTGGCCTCTTCATTCACCCTACAGGTGTCTCGACCAGCAAGGCATTTCCTTCAGCTTCTGGGCCACATGGCAGCTTCCACAGCAGTGGTCCAAGGAGCAAGATTCCAGATGAGGGACATTCAGTTCCTCTTAAGAGCCTTCTGATCTCAAAGGAAGGATTCCCTTACCAAACTAGTCCCAGTGACTCCAACCCTGATCCAGGCCTTGCAATGGTGGCAGGATCAGGACAATTTGAGACAAGGGGTTCCTTTTGTCACTCAGTCTCATTCAGTGATATTCACCACAGATGCTTCCCTGATGGGCTGGAGAGCCCATCTGGGGGATCTTACCACCCAAGGACTGTGGTCACCTCAGGAATCTCTGCTTCACATCAACCTCTTGGAACTCAGAGCAGTGTTTTTGTCACTGCAAGCTTTTTCCAAATCTGTGCAGAACAAGATGGTCCAGGTCAGAACAGACACCACCACCACCACCATGTGGTACATCAACAAGCAGGGAGGCACTCGGTCTATGGCCTTGTGCACAGAAGCAATGAAGTTGTGGTCCCTGGCTTATTCCCTGCAAACCTCTCTGATAGCAGTTCACCTCCCAGGGAAGGACAATGTCCTAGCAGAAGCTCTGAGCAGAATATCCCAGGGCCATCACGAATGGGCCCTAGATCCTCTAGTTTTGAAAGTGATTTCTCAAGATGGGGCACTCCAGAGATAGATCTTTTTGCAGCCCCAGACAATCACCAACTTCCTCTCTTTTGTTGCAGACCCCTAGTCTTGGGCTCAGTCCCCCTGGATGCTCTGATCCTGAATTGGGAAGGGAAATTTCTGTATGCTTCCCCCCCTTCCCTCTCCTGTTCAAAGTGTTAGTCAAGATAAGGTCACAACCATGCAAAGTGATTCTGATTGCTCCAGGCTGGGCCTGACAGCCCTGGTATCCCCTGTTGCTGTCCCTAGCAGTCCACCTTCCCCTGTCTCTTCCCAGAAATTACAACCTGTTGACATCCTCTCAGGGGAAGATTTGGTACCCGAATCTTCGGTCTCTCAATCTCAAGGCATGGCTCTTAAAGAGTTAGAGTTTGCTGATCTGCATCTTTCCCAAAGGGTTCTGGATATCCTTAAAGCTTCTCGAAAGCCTTCCACCAAAAAGACTTACAACTCCAAATGGAAAAGATTCAGCCATTTGGTGTTCTAAGAAAAATATTTCTCCAGATTCTGCTGAGTTGCCTATGGTGCTGGACTATATGGTCCATCTTAATGACCTAGGCCTTAGTCCAGCTACCCTTAAAGTACATTTGGCAGCTGTTTCTGCTTTCCTGTCAGTAGGCAAACCATCCCCTCTGTCAGCCCATCCTGTGCTTTGTAAGTTCTTCAAGGGATTGCTTCACACCAATCCCCCCTTTAGGGATACTGCTTCTGCTTGGAACCTTAATGTTTGCATTGCTCAGCTTATGCAACCCCGCTTTGAGCCTTTGTCCTCTGCAGAGCTTAAGTACTTGACTTGAAAAACTGTGTTTTTGGTGGCCATTACCTCTGCCAGGCATATCAGTGAATTGCAAGCCCTGTCAGTGGAACCTGATTTCATCTCTTTCCACAGAGATAAAGTGGTCCTAAGAACTAACAGAAGGTTTTTGCCTAAAATGGTTTCAGAGTTCCACCTCAACCAGTCTATGTCTCTAACTGTTTTCTTCACTGACCATTCTTCCTCTGGAGAGAGGAGACTACACAGCTTAGATGTTAAAAGGGCCCTGAGGTACTACATAGAGCGCATCAAGGGTCACAGGTTTGAATCTCTCCAGTTGTTCCTCACATATGGAGAGGTTGATAAGGGCAAACCTGCCACTAAGAGATCTATTGCCAGGTGGATTGTTTCTTGTATACAATTCTGCTATGAGAAACTGGGTAGAACTCTACCCTCAGGCCTGAGGGCTCATTCCACTAGAGGTACAGCTGCTTCCCTGGCTGCTGCCAGGGATATTCCTCACTTAGAAATTTGTCAAGCAGCCACCTGGAAAACAGTCCATACATTCACCAAGCATTACTCTCTGGATATCCAGGCTAGGAGTGATGCTAGGTTTGGCACAGCAGTACTTCATAGCCTATTTCCAAAGTAGGTTCTGTCCCTCCTCCATGGAGGTACTGCTTGGTAGTCTGCATATGTCAGAATACAGCAAGACTTCATGTTGTTTCAAGAAAAAATTACTCACCTTAGTAATGTTGTTTCTTCTAATGGAGTCTTGCTGTATTCTGACCTGCCCCCCGCCTCCCCTCTCAGAACCTAGTTTTAGGGATGTGGGTGGACAGAAGCAGTATTGGCACCCTAGGGGTGTCCCTTTTTCACCCTCTTTTATTTTGGGTGAGTGATTGTGTTTTGGGATGTGTTTTGTTTTTGGGTTTCCTGACTTGAGTCTTCTTTTTGAAACAAAAAAACCCTTTTACTTAGATATAGTGGCCAGCTGGCTAGTTTTGAGTTTTGCAGTTTCCACATAGAACTTCTAGTGAGTATTGCTCGTAAAGATCTGACAGTTGGAGTTTAAACAACAGCAGACAGGGGCTTCAACTGAGCTCGTGGAGAACATTCCATGCTGGCCATGGAAAGTTTAACTCTTTGTTCTCCAGGGCAGTTGAAAGGCAGGACCTAACTGCATATGTCAGAATACAGCAAGACTCCATTAGAAGAAACAACATTACTAAGGTGAGTAACTTTTTCTAACACCTGAAGGACAGCAAAGCACGAAAAGTAGGGAAATGAAAATATATGAGGGTTTTGGTCTCCGGAGTCTTGTCAAATCAATAGTGGGGTCTTCCCTAAGGCTATCAACCCTAATGCCCACCCTTTCCCCCTAGCTTATGACCTTCTGTCCTCAGCACAAGGTACAGCTCCAAGTAAATATCTCATAGTCTTTTCAGATGAGACATTAAACCAAGGTCCTGTCTGCCTGTTCTGGTAGTTGTTCATGTAGACATTAAAGATCTCATGTCACTTTCTCAAAAGAGTAGGGGAATTTAACTGTTTAATGAAACAGAAAGCCATGATTAATGATAGAGACAATTAGTACAAGGGGAGTGTAAACACTAGAAGAACAACCATAATCAAAGAGTAGCACTGCAGGAAAAAAGATTCTGTAGAAACAACAAAGAAAAAAGAAAAATGAGTCCAAATGAAAAGAGTGGAACCTGACCTGAGTATAAATAGCAAAAAAAGATTCAAAAAAGGAAACCAGCGATAACCAACAATAATGGTGACAAAAAAAGGGGAAATCAAAAAATGGCCCATGGGCAATACTTCCAACAGCGTAACCATAATGTAGAAGATAGCTTATGACATTCAGTGGCACATTGCTGTCTATGGTCAGATTCCACCACTCGCACTAATGAGGCATGATCCAATAAATGCTGCTGCAACACATATTTGCAGCGAACTCTCCAGATCATAACATTAAGACAGGAAAAAATTAGCAACAATGCGGAATGATCATGTTTTGAGGACATACCTGTAACTAATCCATAAATAAGGGTGGCAAAAGTGAAGGAATGCCAAAAGGGGTCTGCCCAGGTAATTCCCAAGAAAGGCCAAAAAGGGATAATATATGAGCATTCAAAAAACAAATATGGAATGGCTTCCAAAGTGTCCTGACAACAGTCTCTGGGACAAAATCATTCTGTGCTGCCCTTTTGCTTGTTGTTACCCTGTCCATTGAGTTTGCCATGGCAGCACAGCCACACCATGCCCCAGTAATGGGGCGGGAAATGCGCATCATTCAAGAACAATAAGGTCTGATACTAAAAGGCAGGAGGCAACCCCGGCATAATATCTACAGCTATGGGAAGCAATGCCTTTTAAAAGGCCATTCTGTGCTGAGTATGAATTAAGTCCCAGGACAGGTGATGCTGCTTGATAAACCTCAAAAAAGGGCTAAACACCCAGGAAAATGGCCAACCTGCCAGGAAAAAGAGCATTGGTCTGCTCCATTCTACTTGGAGGGGCATCATCCAACCCAATGCCCATTGTTTCCAAGCAGAAGGAGGACCAGAGAACCAGGGGACAATGTTATAATAAAAAAAAATACTATAAAAGAAAGTGATGGGATTCACCATATTTAGACCTCCATCTGCATAGGTGAGATAAAGAATGTTTCTCTTAATGGGATTGAATCTACTCCCCCGAATCACAGTAAAAAAAAAAATACTATACAGGCATGTTTCAAAACAAAGGGGGAGGGGGAAAATGGCACTAACATAAAGAAATACAGAAATCAAAACAGTTTTAACTATCCAGCCCTCTTCCATTTCAACAATTGGCAGGATTTCCAGAGTGCCACCTTGGCTGCCTCGGTATCCAAGGCCTAACTCCGATTCAAGTCAGGTAAGTTTGTGCCCCCAAAATAAATACCTAGAATTTTAACTGGTTCCAAGGTAACATCTATGTTTCCAGTGGAGAAAGCAACAACCTCATGTTTCCCAATGGATATCACTCAATATTTAGAAAAGTTAATACCGGACCCTGTAATGACAGCAATATCATTAATCAGCCAAATGGCATTCTCACCGGAAGGGTTATCTCAGATGAACAAAACAACATTGTCTGTATAAGTTAATAACTTGACAGATGATGATGAAAAGGGGTGGGGAATGCCGAAGATCTGGAGAGCCTGAGCAACATCCCATAGTAAGGGATCAAAAGTTAAGACATAAAGAATGGGGATCAATGGACATCCCTAACAATCCCCTCAAAAGAGCTATAGGTGGGAACCTGTCTGTCTATTTATGGTGGGATTATCGTAGAACAACAGTACAGGAGATGGACCCAATTAGTAAACCATTCATAAAATCCATATTTCTGGAATACCATAAACAAATAATCATGGGAAATCTTATCAGAAGCTTTGGTCTGATCCAAAAAAGCAGACAGGAAATTACCCACCTGGTGAGAACAACAAGAGATGATCACGTCCCTAATCAACAACAAATTGTCCTGAACCTTATGGCCAGGGATGGAGCAGGACTGGAGGGGATGTATAAAAGTGGGAAAAATCCATGTCAAATGATTACAGAGAATTTTCATCAATTTGTGGCATCAGGATTTAGGAGACAAATGGGTTTCCAATTTGAGATATAACATTTATCGCCAGATTTGAAAAAAAAAAATTGGAGCACTTCTGTGATCGATCCAGAGAGCGATCCATGTAGAGATGCAACAAATTTAAATTTCACTGGCGAAATGCCTGCAAAGTGGGCACCTTGCATTGTCACTCCTCTATGCAGAGTGGTCAAAATGACAGGCTCACTTCGACTTGTAATTATTACTTCACATTTTCATTCCGCCTTAAACTGAAGTAAGGTGAAGTGACAACAATACTGGCAGCCCCACACACACGCAGTTACCAGAATTAATGTGCATCCCCAAAATGCTACTGTCTTGTGTCCAGAAGATTCCCCAGTGTTGATGAAGTGAAATGAGATGAGAGTGTAACAAGAAATGCAAAGTCTCCCAGAATTAATGGCGCACAGCCAGATTAAGATTGCACTGCTCACTCAAGAGATGCAGATGCAAAGCCACAACAACACCTAACCAGTGCTCACAAGTCACAAATCCAAATCTGGAAAAGAATACCCTTTGCTGATTGGTGGTTGTGTTGGGGGGGGGAGGTAGTGCACAGCAGTAACAGTCTACTACCAGTAAAGATACCACAAAGCAGTACAAAAAATTCATGCAGGTGTGGTAGATAGCAGGTTCACACTGCTGAAATTGCTCTGTGGCTCAATAAAAGGTGTCTGATTTAATGGCATGCATTGCACACACTCTCACACTCATACACACACTACAAGTAAAAATGCATAGCAAATTGAAAACCTTTAGTAATATAATCAAATGTTTTAAACAAACTGAAATTATACACTGCTCTGCTGCACTACAATCAGCAAAAAAAGTCAAGTATTACTGAAAATATTACTGTGTGTACATTAACACAGTTATACAAGAAAAATATAACCAAAACAGAAAGCCTGGCTTTTTCTCCCAGTTAATCTACCCACACCACAGATATGCCCCTCCCCCAAATCACACTTCCCAGTACACAGACTGACTATTCTAAATTAATATTCAAAATCCACATACAAACAATAAACACCCAATGATATGAGCACAGAAGGGTTTCCTACAATCAATGTACTAAATTTTGAGCAAACAAAAAGACTCAAAAAGGCATTTTTAACAGTTTTTGGAGGTTTTGAATTACAGTGCTCTGAGAGGAAACTGTCTCCATCTACCACTAGAAACACACTACCCAGAACTGAGGCTGTGCAGAACAATCTAGAGCTCATGTGGCCTGCAATCCCATGAATCACTGCAGAACTCACCTTGCGGCTCAATGACAAGGCGAAGTGATGTGAAGTACATTGATTTCAATGTACTTTGCCTTAAAAATTGGTGGAGAAGTGGTTTGGGGAAGGCGGAATAACGCAAAGTCATTGGTTGCAGTGGACTTCGGATTCCTCATTATGATGCAAAGTATTATGCTTCGTGTTGCGGATTACTCTGAGGATTCCATGTTACTCTACGAATCACCTCGCAGAGCAAAATTTAGCCACTTAGCCTACCACTAGATCCATGAGCCAAAATCAAATTAAAAACAAAAGTCAAATTAGGGGCAAAAATGGATGACAATGACTGATACAATTTGGATGTCAGACCATCTGTATCAGAGGAAATGTGCTTATGTGAGGACCTGATGGCCAAAAGAACTTCATCCTCAGTTATCTTACCTTACCTTCCTCCTTTACAATTACAGGAGGAATTGTCTGTGATTGCCACCTGCATAAGGTACGAGGAATCAAATAATGCATGGCAGCTCCATCAATTTCGAAACACAATCCCATGGAAACATAGGCCAGATAGTAAGATCTGCCTGTCGACCTGGAGCTTCTCCTAGCCAGTTCACCAAAGGCAATCTTAGTATAATCCCACCAAAGCGACACATCTGGGTAAAGGTCCTGAACTGATGCGTGAGCCCACAAACAGGATCTTAGCAAAGTCAGAAAGGAAAAGTCCTGCAGGAAGGTGTTATTTAACCTCCAGCTGGATTTTCTCAGAAGCAGAGAAGAGTAAACGGAGAAAGAGCAATGCACTAGACAATGATCAATGAATTCCATGGGACAGGTCAGAGATGACAAGATGGAACATCTATGCGAAACAAATATATAACCAATACATGTAGCAAATTGTGCCAAGTGGCACATAAAACCACCAGTAGCATGCAATGTACAAAATGTGTCAACCAGACAAGACTCAGTACAAATTGCACTTAGACACAGGGAGTCACAAAATTACTTAGTGGTCTGTGCTCCCCTGTTCTGGAGATGAAGAGGGCAGTTAAAATCACCACCAAAAATAATGGTCCAGGAGGAGTTTATGATAATCCAACTTTTTGACCTGAGAAACTTTGTTTTCAATCATAATAGCTACAGAAAGATTTGTTGATTGTATTTTTTGTAAGAGGAATTGACACCTAGCTTGCCAAAGATAGAATGGTATTGCAGTAAAAATCACATTCAAAGCACTATGGTGAAATCTTTACCAGACTCCATCATAATCTCCTAATATGAGTTTCTCATATGTGAATCTGGTAATAAATGACCAATTCCATTGAGCTGCCAAAAAGCCCTAAAACTGTTTTGCATGATCACACAGTAGAAAAAAAACATTTCCTGGGTTTCCTTTAGGTTGTTACATTCTACTCTGGGGCACAATCTCTCTGTTATGGCTTTATGTTTCATATTTCCCATAAGTCCTAATTTCCCAAAGGAATTTAACCAAAGAATGTCCCACATCTTTTGAGGAATTCTGGGGTTATTCAGTTGCTTCAGAACATATTTTCTTTTTGCTGGCGTACAGTTAGGGAATTTGGCCTCTTGTTTATGAGTATGTGTCATCGTGTGTGTATATCTGTTTCCTTTGATACGTTTCTAGAACTTGTTTTGTGATATTCCACTGTTTCAATTTTTTAAAGTAGAAATTGTTTATCTCAGAACCTCCAAGATAGGAAGTAGTTTAGGGGGATTTGAGACCCATTCATTTAGATCAGGGTCCAGAAGATGAAAGGTCCATATTTGCCAAAATGAAACTTGAGGTTTGAAACCTATGCATAACGTAGAAGACATGAAGAATGAATGAAAGAATATGAGTGGATTGGATCATACTGAGTCCACCTAATTTCCTGGGTAGATATGTATATTGTCTCTTTATGGGGTTTAATCTACTCCCCCATATCATTTGGAAACATAAGCTGTAAAGTCTATCTCAATGAAAAGCGGGGCAGGGTATATAAAACTGATATATATAAAAATGGGCAGAATAAACATTTTTTACCATGGATACTCTCTTTATCTTGGAAAATTTCCATTTTTTCCATTGTTGTACATTTTGTTCTCCAATTACTAGCTTCTTTTCCCAATTTAATAAAGGCATATCCTCATGGCCATACCAGATACCAAGAATCTGAAGCGGTTGAGAGGGTATTTGAATTCCTTCTAACTGATGGTGTTTCATAGGACTTGGATGTATCTGTATATCTTTGCTTTTAGATAGGTTTATTTGAGATCCTGAAATTTAAAAAAATTGTGTATTGTGGCCACTGCATGTTCACCTGAGACCCTGTCTTGTATCATTAAGCAGAGATCATCTGCGTATGCTGTTATTTTTTTGAAGTGGAATATGAAGATTCTGGGATACACCGTTAATATTAGTATCCCATTTAATCTGTCTAATCAAAGGGTCCAGAACAAAGGTGTATAACATTGGGCTAAGTGGGCATACTTGTCATACTCCTGTTTTTAAGGGGATTGCAAACCCAAATTACCTGTTTACATATGGAATTAAAGATGCTTCTGTATAAAATCCAGCAATCCAGTTTACCATCTTTTGTAGAATACCATAGGCTTGTAGTACTGTAAATAGATAAGTGATTAACTTTATCAAACTCTTTGGCCTGATCTAATGAAAGAAAAAAAAAACAGATTGCTTATTCTGAGTATCATATTTGAAAATCTCTCTAAGTAATTATAAATTATGTACTATGTTTCTACCTGATATAGAGCAAGTTTGTGAGGGGGTCTATTACTTGTGCTGCTTTTTGCAAACCTGTACACAAAACTTTAGATAGAATTTTGTAATTGGCATTCAGCATGCTGATTGGTCTCCAATTTTTATAAATCTTGTTTTGGGCCTGTCTTATGCAGTAAAATAAGTATTGTTTTATCAAAGTCTTTGTTTATTTTTTCTGTGGCTAGCATGTGATTAAATACTATTTCTAGCATTTCAAATATGTCCTGTTTGAAAGTAATGTAAAATTCATTAGATAAACCATCTGAACCAGATGATGTACTTCTTTTTAAGGACCTTATTGTCTGTTAAATTTCAAAATTGGTGATTGGGGATATAAATTCAGATTTACACTCTTCTGATATAGAAGGAAGCGAGGAAGAAATAAAGAAAGCTAAATTTCTCTGGATTACAGTTTCTCTCCTGAAGACAGTATCTAGGTATTTTGAACCAGTGTATGAAATGCTTTGATTTGTGGTTTGTGATGTGTGCTCTTTGGGTTCAAGTGGGAGTTGAACTGTGACTAGCCTTTTCTGGTTATGTCCAAAGATGTGGGAGCTCTACGAACTATCAAACAACTTCAAATTGAGAGACTTATAATGACTGCTCTCTTTGTCTGCTATATGTACATGCTGTTAGATGATTTTGGTTTAACATTGCATTTATTTTAGTTTAAGTTTGTTGAGTTTGATAGTTGGGGGGAGTGTGTTCATTGGTGTTAAGTGTTAGGATGTGAAGTTGTGTAATGAATGTATGAGCGAAGATTGTATGAGCTTTTGAGTGGATTTGAAGACTGTGGTATGTGCTGCTTGCTTGTGGGGATGTGCTGGGAACGTGTGAAGATGGTCAGGCACTACTCCCCTACCAGGCTCAAGGACCTCCATCCTTTTAATTGTCCTCTGCTGTTCTCAGAAGCATATAGGTTGTGTCTGGCTCTGGGGATAGCCAAGGGGGGGGGCTGGTGGGGGTAATGGAAAGGAGTGGGCGGATTGGGGTAATGGGAACAAGGAGATGCCCTGGCGTGAAATGGGTTCAGGAGAGGGGTCCTCCCATCCTGATTCCCATACCAAAGGGCTCTGCTCTATGCAGGCAAGTGACTCAGTCTTCCTTGGTTGCTCATCTTATTCAGACTGTGTTATGGAATGCCAGGTCCATTAACAACAAGACTGCTTTAATAGTGGATCTTGTTGGGTCATCGGACCTGACTTGCATCACCGAGACCTGGCTGGATGAAAATGCTGGCCTGTGTTGGCTTCAGCAATTCTGGCTGGGTACTCTGTGATACACCACCTGAGAATGGATCGTAGGGGTGGGGGTGTAGACATCTGTTTTAGAGTTGAATTGGACATTGTGGATGTCCCAGTGGGGACTACCAACTCCTTTGAATGTATAGTGGGCACGGGTGTGGGCTGCAGGATTCATCTCATCTACTGTCCCCCAGGAGATGGGAAAGTTTTCCTCCAGGAAGTCGCAGACTTCATCATCAGTGTGGTATTGGGATCCCCCAGATGGTTGATTCTGGGGGATTTTAATGCCTGGGTTGATGATGAACTCTCGCAGTTTGGTCAAGACTTCCTCCAACTAATGAGTTCATTGAGCCTTACACAGGTTGTTACCTCCATGACCCACATTCATGGTCATTCGTTGGATTTGGTGTTCCTTCTAGGGATGGAGATCTCTGACTTGGTGGTGGAGCTAGTCAGATGGTCAGACCATCACACCTTAGGGTTTAGTTTCGTGACTGCCCCCAGTAGGCCTGCTCTTATGGAGATGATGCGGTACCGCCCTTTGAGGGTTGTGACCCCAGATGGCCTAATGGCAGTGCTGGACCTATCAGGTAAACCAAGTGAATGCATGGACCCAGGAAATCTAGTACTTGCCTATATTAAGGTGGTGATAGTGGCCCTGGATTCCAAAGCTCCTGTTCATTTTCACCCCCTGACTCTTCACCCAAGGTCCCCATGGTTTGATGGGACTTTGAAGGAGTTGAGGAGAGTGGGACAAAGACTAGAGATGGGCTAGCAGAAGTTGGGCCTGGAGTGTGACAGACTTAGGTTGATGGAACACTACGGGGTCTATCAATCAGCAATCACCCATAAGAAGGCAGAGTTCCTGACCAGGGAGATTGCTGCTGTGCAGAACCGACCAGCTCAGCTCTTCTGGACTGTTGACAGATTGTGCAATCCAATCTGTCTTCAGCATTGTGAGCTTTTTCGCAGGAGAGGTGTGAGGAGTTTGCTTGGTTCTTTGCAGATAAGATTGCCACCATCAGGTCTGGGATCTGTCCAGCATTCTCTAATGGGAACTGTGGTGCTCAGCAGGAAAGAAAGAAAGAAAGAGAAATTGTTTAACCAGGAAAGGCACACTAAGCCAAAGCTTGTTTCCAGGTGTGACCTGGGAGCACAAGGAAGTTAAGTGGCTTGCTCAGGGTCACACAGTATGCAAGTTGGGGGCTGCATACTGTGTGAGCAGGAGGTGACGGGCACCCAGTTTGCCTGGTCTGACTTCAGCCGGCTGGAAATCACCAATATCATGAGGATTGTCCAGATTTTGCAGCCAACCAGCCTTAGTTTGGACCCGGGCCCAAGGAGCCTTCTTATAGGGTGCATTAAGGAAATTGGCCCAGTCCTAGCCAAGATTGTTTGGAGGTCATTGGAGAGGGGGATCTTCTTGGATCCCCTAAAGGAGGCATTTGTATTGGCTACTCCTTAAAAAGTCCTCCCTTGACCCAGACTGTCTGGTTAACTATAGGCCTGTCTCTAACCTACCCTTTGTGGGTAAGGTTATTGAGAAGGTGGTTGCACTGCAGCTGGATGATCATTTGTCCAGCCACGATGGCTATGATTCTCTCCAGTTAGGATTTAGGAAGAGACACAGTACCAAGATGGCCCTTGTTCGGGTGCTAAATGACCTCCTAATAGTGAGAGATCAGAGGGCTTGTTCTACCTTAGTCCTTCTTGATCTCTCTCTGCAGCATTTGACACTGTGGACCATGGTGTGCTGTTGGAGCACCTGCGGCTCATCTGTGAACTGTCGGATACGATCCTCAGATGGTTTCAATCTTTCCTCAAGGTAGGACTCAGAGAGTGGTGTCTGGGATTTATTTCTCAGCCCCTCTCCTCCTATCCTGTGGGATACCGCACGGTTCCATCTTGTCACCCATATTGTTCGCAGTGTATATGCTGCCATTGGGCGAGATCATCAGGTGGTATGGTCTGAGTTTTCACTGCTATGCAGATGATACTCAGCTGTACATGTCCTTTGTGCCTGGACAGGATGTGATCCTCTTGGTATTTAACAACTGCCTATCCGAGATGCAGGACTGGATGAGTGCCAGCTGGCTGTGGTTGAACATGGCTAAAACTGAGGTGCTGGTTGTAGACCCAGATCATCGGGAGATGGGTTTGTTGGCAGGACAACCCTCTGGACTTTGGCTCAGGGGTGGTCAGCTGACTACCTCAGATTGGGTGTGGAACTTGGGTGTTATTTTTGATGACAGCTTGACCCTTAAATCTTCCAACATTGGTCCATGCCTTCATAACCTCCCGCCTTGATTACTGCAATGCCCTGTACCTAGGGCTACTGGGGGTTGATATCTGCCACTTTCATCTGGTGCAGAATGTGGCAGCCATGCTATTGACCGGTACTTCCACTACCACTCATATAACACCTGTGCTCCGTGGACTGCACTGGCTGCCAGTACAGTGGTAGATCACCTTCAAGGTCGGGTTACTGACCAATAAAGCCCTACACAATCAGGGACCCCATTACTTGCAAGAACTCCTTTGACCTTACTGCTCCCTCTGTCCTCTCCAATCCACTGAAGAGGGATTGTTGGAGATTCCCAGAGTTCGTCTAAAGACATCTGTGGCCCGGTATTTTGCTTTTACTGCCCCGACCCTGTGGAATTCTCTACCTTATCAGGTACAAGAGTGCCTGACTGTCCAGAGTTCTAAAACAGTACTAAAGACATACTTATTTAGCCTAGCTTACCCAGATTCTTTTTAGATGAGCTAATTTGATATTTATGGAGCAGCAGTTTTTTGGATTTCAAAAAAAACATTTTTGATTAATTATGAATATTTATTATTGTTTATGTTTTATTTTAATTTATGTGCAAGCGCTTTGGTTTTTAGAAAGGTGCTTTTTATAAATAAAATATGATTTGATACCAGAATCCTTCAAAATGCCATTCACAGTTGTTTTATCCAATTTATATTTACAGGCCTCAAATGGGTCAGAAAAGGGTTGAGTTTCTGTCCCATATTGTGTCTTCAGCTTCCAAAAAAAACTGCTCTGTCATACTGTAATTGGAACATTTTAGATTTAAGATCTTCTTTCTGAGTTTTGTAACACAGCATCTGATATGGGGGTAGAGACATGTGTTTATATAATTGGTCTCTATAATGGAGATATTGTATATAGTCAGAGTTTGATTTCTTTATACACTGTTTTATAAAATAGTCTTCAGTATCTTGCTTTGTGTCCATCCACCATTCCCAAAGGTCCTCATACATACAGAGCACTGACTGCCTAGCTTGAAGGAGACAAAGGAGTCTTGTACTTCTACCAAGGTCAAGGTAGAAATATTGAACATCCATTTTTTCTGTTTTGGGTAAACTAGGGGAGGATCATGTTGTAAGTTAATACTGCAAGCCAACAAAAAATGGTCTGACAATTCTAAAGGATAAAATTGAAATGAGAGAGGGGTGATTTGTTTTAAAAGGAAAACAATAGTCAATATGGGTGGCATAAGTATGTCTGTGTATGTATGTCCAGAATCTGTACATAAAAATCTATAGGCATCAATCAAATTAACCATGGCAATAATGTTTTGTAAACTATGAGTATCACAGTAAACCTTTTTTTGTGCTGCTGTTTTGGTAGGAATATCTAAACTGCAGTTCATATCTCCGCCCCATGTAATAGATCTAGAGATGTATAGATAAGGTCTTAAAGCTTCGTATAGGGCAATTCTTGTTGTTTTAGTTTGAGGGGCATAGGTGTTTATGAGGCGTAAAGGAATTCCATTAACCATACAATCCAATAAAAGTGTTCTTCCCGGTTGAATATCCACCAATCTACTGACATATACTGACACCCCTTTAAAAAGGATTCCTAACCTAACTGCAGTGTCTTGTCCAAATGTCCAGTAAGAAGGACCCCACATCCAGCTTCTTTTAACTTGATTAATATCAAAAATGGAAGCCAATCTTGTTTCTTGTAAAAAAAAAATGATGTTAAAATGTGAACTTTTAAAAAAGGACAGGGTTGTTGGTCTTTTTTTGTATTTCTTAATGCTGCATATATTAAAGGAAGCTAGACATAAGGGCCTCATCCTCAATTAATATTTAAGCAATAAGGCACAACAGGGTGTGTGTTATTGTGTAATAACGTCACTCCTGGGGTGGGATGAAGAAAGAGGCAAAGCCGAATGCTACCACCACCCCAGGAGTGACGCTATTACACAATAACACACACCCTGGAGTGCCTTATTGCTATTATGCAATGGCTCATTTTGTAGTTAAAAGGAGAACAGAAAAAAAATAAACATTTATTGGCTTTTTCAGCATTTTTTTTTAAATGTAGATATACGTTTTGAAAAAAAAGTTATTTACACTTTTCTTCCAGTAGGTGGAGCAGGTACATAAATTATGACATCTGTGCAGTTAGTCATTTAACTGAGTCACCACCCCCATACACACACACACACACTCACAAGGCTATTCGACTGCCAAGTCACTGTATTTTAGCTTTATTTCTGTGTTTCTTTCTCCGTGTGTGGAAAATACAGCTGTTACGTTAGCGGGAGACCGGGCCGACAAGTTGATGGGTAGTGTGGCCAGCAAGTCAAGGGAGGAGTCAGCTACTGAGGTGATATTGCAAAAAAGCCAATTACAAATATGGCTTTTGTCTGAGCCTCAGGTACTTTTTTTAACAAGGCTTCTTGAAGAAAATTAAAAATGAAAGTTTGACGTTTGACCGCGATATGTACCAGAAATGGAAAAATGCATGCACTGTCTCTTTCCATAACCGCTCATTTGGTTTGAAAGAGTTACAGTGTTATTTTAAATATTCAAGGAATAGCGGTCTATGTAAGTTGTCTGGGAAAAGTGAATGAGGACCGAGGGAAACGGGGGTGTGACATCACTGGGGGGGTACTGAAATGCTTTCTAGCAGCTGCTCCAGTGGTCGAATTTCTGAAGGACGATACTTTTTCAGCCTGTCATGCGTCGTGTGTACTATATTTCATCCAGTGATACATTATGCACAACATCAATGCCCCAGGAACACACGGACCAGTCAGAGTCCTTGAATTTTTCTTGCCATTGTATACTTGGGAATAGGTTAAGTGATTCCTTCTTGTGAGAAAATCTTTCTCTTTTTTTCCCTTTGTACTTCTTTTTTTTTCCTGGGGCCTGTTTATCTGAGAGAGGCATATCTGAAGTGTGGTGTTCTTCCTCATCCATTTCAGAGTGGGCCTCCAACCTAGAAGAAATTTCTGATTCCAGGTCAACGTGTCCCCCCCACTTTTTAATCTGCAAGGCCTGAAAGGGATATTATGTAAGGGAGCCGAGAAATGTTGTATGTGTTTGGCTAAGATTCTCGTAAGTCTCTTAGAGTCACAGTATGCCTTCTCTATGGGTGGGGAAGGGGCATGGCAACTATTCCTGATTCTCCTAGTTAAACCCTTTATCTGGGATTTTTTCATTATTACTGGCCAGAAGATTAGGATTTGGGGGAACACTATGGGGGGGGTAGTCCAAACTGGTAGATGGATTTTCCTCCCGGGGGAAGGGTGGTTCTTTGGGAGTCAATTTTGGTTCTTGCTGCCTTTGTCCCATATTCCCATTGTTAGAGCGAAAGTCTGGAGGATTTCTGTCATCCTGTGCTTGTTTTAATAAGGCTTTCTGACTGCACCCCTTGGTTCTGTTTTGGCCTGCCCATGGACATTGATGGGATGCATGACCAACTTCCTCACATAGATTACATTTCATAATGTTTGTACATATCATACCGATATGCCCATACTCTCCACATAAAGCACATCTCAGCCTGTCACAAGTACTGCTGAGATGGGTTCTAGCCCCACACTTGTAACAGGCTTTTGGCTGCCTGCATAAAAGCAGACCCCCCTGTCTCATCCTAAAACAAAACTGTTAGGTAGGTGCTGGATTTCGTCATTGGATTGGAATAGTTTTACTTTAAATTTCCAATCACCTGTCCAGATACCCTCCATGTCAATGGTTGCTATAGATGAGCCTAAAATCTCACACCTTTCCCCAGCCAGAACTGAATATCACTCACGTTTACCCCCTCATTCCTGAACATTATAGTAATGTTTTTTAACAAAGGTTTAGTAAGAGGAATCACCATAAAGGCTATCCATAAAGAAGTAGAGTTTAGAGCATTATATTTGTTCCAAAAGCAATCTAAACCTGCCATAGTTTAAAAGCTTATGTAAAAAAATTCCTCCCCAATACATGTATTGAAGCATAAATGTCAGAGACATGAAAGTTCATAGAATCCTTTAAAAGTTATTTTGCTACATAGATTCTCTCTGGGTGTTCTGACAGACCTGTTCTGTATTTCATCCTAACAGCATTCCTCCTAGGAGCTTGCACTGCTCTATTCCTGAACAGCTCAGAAAATCTCTCTCTCTTTGCAGAGGAAGATGACTGGGCTCAGCTTGTTGTAAATCTGGAGGGTTTTTGCCTTCAGTGTCAGAGGAAACCCCTCATACTAAGATGTTTTTTTGTTGTTGAGCATGCTTTTGAGAATTTTGTGGGGCCCCAGGGTTTTGGACGTTAGTATCACTGTTTTTGTTTTGGGCATTATTTGAAAATTCTGTAGTATGTGATGATAAATTTGTAGGTACCTTATAATTATGGGGTTTAAAGCTCTCCAACCCATTGTCCTATGATTGTAGTTGTCCCTCGGTATTTGAAGGAGCCATCTGCAAGGTAACGTTCTCGGAGGTGATCCCAGCTCTTCCGTGAGGTTCAGTAAAAAAGAAACCACTCGTGACTCTTTTTCGAGTGGTGTCAAAGTATCCCATATTGGGTCTGGCAGCAGTTTTTCTTCTGTGGTCTGCATCCAACCAGCGGCCTGCAAAGGCCTATCTGGTGACCACATTGCTGATGTCGTTGGAGCCATTGGAGTGGTATGCAGTGTGAAAACTTTCCTAATGCATTGGCTGACTAAGTCAGATATGCGCTGCTGGACACCGGCATCACTCAGCTGACTGCCAGTTTGCTCGTGCATGAGTTCCAGTGCCAAAGTCTTGACTGCTCTTCCTCCAGTCACTACATTTTCTTTTCCTTGACATGTAAGTACTGAAGTACCAGACTTTGGAAAATATTCCTGCTGTTGTTGAAAATCTGTGGCACCACAACTCTGTTTATCTGGCAACATTCCTTCTATGATGTTCGTCATCAGTAATATTCCATTACATTCATTCATTCTTCATCTGCAATCAGCAGACATGGGTTGGTCTCTAAAGGTACACTGGCTGAAGTCAAAGACTTGTCCTCATCCATCAAAAGGTCTCCCTCTTTCATCTTGACTACTCCAGGTTCCTCCATCTTGGTCAGCGGGCCAGCAGCACACCCTGCCAAGAGTAGGGGAATTTTTATTGAGAGGTCTTATAAACAAATATAAACCATATCATACATTTTTACAGTATTTATACATATTCTTGCTGATGCAGTTAATTCATTCACATTTTAAGAAGGCTTAGCCCAGTGTGCAAAATTTATCCATAACATTTTCATCCTCTCTTCTGTGCAGATTTTCCGATCTGAAGCATATAGTTTCTGTACTGAGATACCAATTGTAGTGTGTTAAAAAGATTGCTGTATTGTGTTGTAGTGTTCTTCTATCTTCAAATAAATTCAAGCCACACAAAATGGATGTTTCCCTCTGGTTTATTTTCTGTTTGCGAGTCTTCAGTACAAGTATTTTGGTATACTTCTCAATACGGGCATCTGGTTTTTGTTTGATGCTAACTTATTCAATTTTATACAAGGTTTATATAGTGTTTTCTTATTTAAAAAAAAAACTAACTCCCTAATATAGGCCAATCGTATAACAAAATAACCTATTAATCTTAGGGTGTGGTGAATAACAGTCAAAGCATAGAGATAACAGTATTACACATAACATCACAAGGTGTTATCACATATATTCGTGCACAATCTTATAAGTGTTGACTTCATTTATAGAAGGTTCTGTATGTGCACACCGTTTATAAACAGGTAGTGCCATCCTAATAAGGGCATACTATCCTGTTCCAGTTCCCCATAGAACATCTAAATGCTGATCATCATAAAACCATAAGGTAAAGTGTTGTGTAATCATCACAAGACAAGCATCACATGATTTTTAACTAGGTCTTGTGAGAAACTGTCATAGCTAACTAGTCAAGTAAACACATTTGGTAATATAGTATAAGAAATTACACTGAAGCATTCTGTAAAAAGGCTATACTTTAACACTCAGTCTAACTATTATAAAAGGTTATACTGAAATAAGTGTTATAATACAAAGTGTTACTACAATATCCCCCCTTTGTCACTCCCTATACTTGGAGATCACACCAGATGATGTTGCCATTGTAACATTTGTATTTGTCAAACCATGTGTTTCATTTTACGATACAATAATAATTGTATAATAAGAACACATATTACTGCAATACTGCAACTTACCACTACTAGGGTTGGACTAGTACCCAAAGCAGCTGATCCCCAATCCCACCAGGATATAATAGAGATATATGATGACTGTCTTGTTACCTCTTTAGCAGAGGCCTTCTGTGTCAAAATAAGTCCTTTTTGTTTGTTGACGATACAACAAGGCACCAAGTGTCATTTTATTAATTTTGGGTAAGTTGAAATGAGGTGGAGTTGCCAAATCAGAGAATAACTCTAAGGCGATACTAGAACCATCGATATGGGTAACATTTGTTCGGTATAGGCAGGACGTTCTCTGAGGGTTCAATTTGCAACCCACCAGGTCTTGTCACTACACCCAATACATTCCAAGGTTGACCTGCAATTACACACCATGATTGGTTCCATCTCATAGCTTGACGGTATTGATTTACAGACGTTAGGGTAAATTTACATTGTTCAGGAAACCATGGGGCGGTTGATGTCTCTTCCCCCACATATCAAGGTTTCATGTTCTTGTACGCACTGTTGCTTAGGTAAGACAACATATTCATTGCGTCCTGTGATAATAGTGTCACCTGGTATTTGGAGTCTCATGACTTGGTCATGTATTAATACTCCAAAATTACTGATTTGCCACAATATTTTTGGTGGTTCAAAACATACGGGTATTATTACTAGTATGGGAATCACATGTCGTAGCACTTGTGCATATTGATTTGGTGAGTTCCATACTTTTATCATAGCCAAGGGTGGTAGGAATACAGTGGGATGATCCAATAACCTAGTTATATTAGTCTCACTATTCCTAAGGGTAACCTATTGGTTTCAATTCTATTTAATTCATTAACTAGATAAGCATGTGCTTCAGCAGCTAATTGAGAACAAGCCAGTTCTTAATAACTTTCTCTAGACATATTAGAAAGTGAGTTATAAAAGCGAGCTGATATTTGTGCAATAATTTGAAAATTCTGTAAGGTTTCTCTGAATGCAAACCAATCAATTTCTTCATTATCAGCTGCTAATTTTACAGTAGTCAATAATGGTCCAGTAGCCATATCCTTTAAAGTTGTTTATAAAGAATGAATATGACCTTTTAAAACCATAGAATTAATACCATTAGCAGTTCCCAATCCTGAGCCTAACCAGCCCCCACACGTTTCTTTTACGCCAGAGCAAGCCTGGTGTTGTTTCTGCAGGAATTTGAAATGACCACTTCCTGTGTCTATCATGGTATTGATTTAAAGTATTATTATAATATTGTTGCCATACTATTACTGAAGCCCGATTCCTACATTGAAGTGGTAACCGTGGAAAAGGCAAATGCAACAACACATTATAATACTGTAATTTACAAGGAAAATATAGAGGATATACATTTTGTGTTAGGATGATACCATCTGATGGGGGCAAAAACTTTTGCCCTGGTATCCCTTGTTTTTGATATACTATATCCCATGCTCCAAAATTACACCATACTGTTACGTTAACATTACAGGACATTCCTGACCAATGTGCCTTTTGAAAGGCACGCACAAATGTTAACAATGGATATACATTTTTTAATGGTAACACTGTAAAAAATTGCTTTAATCCTGCTGTATAATTTGCTACAATAGATATATTATATACAAAATGGCACATATTGCATCTTGCACCATAAGAATAATTTGACGCAATTGTATCCAATGGATATAGTAGTATGTCTCTTAATTTTATTTGTAACAAGTTTTGTTCTTCTCCTGTCAGATTTGCCATATCTCCCAATGTAGAATGGATATAAATTCCTTTCTGGGCTGTTGTGTTCACTACACACATCGCCGTGCCAGGCCAGGCTTCTGGCAAGCATCCCCATGTCATATTTTGACATTGTCCATAGCAAATAAAGTACCATTTAACAAGAAGATATCCAGTGTCTTCATGTTGTTCTCCCAACAGCACTGGGAAACTCCAGACAGTACGATTGGCATAATTTCGGTTATTTAAACTGATCCATATATGCCCTGGACATCCTTCGTGTCTGTTGGAAGTTGCCAGGATCAGCAAGGTACTGCTCAGTACAAGTACAGGAAACAGCATTGTACTTTACCTAGTGGGAAAAACAGAGCAGTACCAGTTGTTATCATTTAAAGGCTGATACAATTTATATTGGTCCACATGGACCCATTTGGTCTCTGTAGACCCTCGTCAGACCTGAATGACCCATGGTCCCAAAACATCAATGACATCATAGGGTCCCATCCAATTAGCATACCATGGTTCCTTCTGACCAAAATTTTTCACCATGACATGATGACCCCTTTCAATAGGCGATATCACTTTTTCTTCATGTCTTTGTTTGTTTTTCCAATGAGTCTGTGCCACATTTCTGGCAGCGTGGGGTAAATAAACAGCTAACTGTTTTTTTAGCTGTTGCAAAAACACATCAGTTTTGATGTGGTCCAGCACTGGTGTTGATAGATCTGGATCCGATGGATAATACAGCCGCATATCCCATCCAGTCATCAATTGGTATGGGCTATAGCCAATACTCTTGTCTTCCGTACCTCTAATACCCATTAGGATTCCTGGTAAGTGCGTCACCCAACCTTTACCAGTATCCAACACTGCCTTTTTCAGTGCATTTTTCAGAGTGCGATTTAACCTTTCTACCATTCCGGATGATTGTGGATGGTAGGGTAAATGCAAATGTTAAGTGATACTAAAATATCACACAAGGCTGTCTTTACTTTCGCTGTAAAGTGAGTTCCTCTATCACTTTCAAGTATTCTGGGAAAACCCCATCTTGAGAACACCTGTTCCCATAGCATTTTTCAGTAGCTGTAGCACTATCATTTTGTATGGGCAATGCTTCTACCCATTTGGAAAATATGTCAACAATGACTAATAAATACCAGAACTCCCCTTTGACAGTAGGTAAGGGCCCCACATAATCAGTTTGTAAGCTGAACCAAGGACCGTCCGCTAAGGGTATACACCCTAATGGAACCCTTTTACCAGGCACTGGAGGATTCATCTGTGCACAGATGAGACAAGCCTCCAGGCATTGCTTGACATAACTTTTCCCATGTTTGGCCACCAATATTTTTGTGCCAACATTGTACAAGTTTTGTGGTGTCCACAATGACCTCCAATTCAATGATTTTCCACGATAATATCTTTTCTGAATGAAGCAGGTGGTATCCATTTCCTAAACCCAGGTTGTCGTTCCCATACTACCATATCTTCCCATATGGTAACATACTTTGTTGCACACTGTTCAGTGTCTTTCCATTGGTTCTGACAACCCACTATCCAAGCATCTGTATCTTGGATATGCCCTAAATGTGGGACTTGTGAGATGGCAGCTATCCATTTAATATGGTGTTTGTCAGATTTGTCCATCTCCCACAATTGTGTAGTGTAACCTCCTAGAGGGTCTACCCATAAGTTTGTTTGTTTGGCTGCAGCTTGAGCCAGATTATCCACTAAGTTATTGTTTAACTCATGGATATCTTTTGGACTCTTTTGATGAGCTCTTACTTTACAAATTGCTATTCTCAAAGGTGTTTGAGCTCCTATGTCTCATATATGTTGTAATATGGGAGCAAATGCGACAAGTTCCCCAGATGCTGTCCGCATTCCTCTTTTCATACAAATAGGAAGAAAATCTAACAAGGAATTGACAACAAAAGCACAGTCTGAGAAGAATATTAATAGCCTCCTGAGGGTAAGCCATAATAACTCCGCAGACTGCCTCCAATTCTGCTCTAGAGGCAGAAAATTATGATGGGTATCACACTAATATTTCTTGATTAGTACTCAGTGTCCATATGGCATATCCTGTGTGGAAATGTCCATCCTCCCAAAAGCAAGAGCCATCTACATAAATATCTCTTGCTTCAGTATTTGGTTCTGCAGCAAATATGGGTTTAAAATCAATTCCCATTACAGTTCCACAATCATGTGCCTCTCCCTTCCGTGTCATTAATTCAACTAACATAGGTGAGGTACATTTTTCTACAGTGATATTTTTCTCTTGTAGCGCTAAAGCCCATTTAACCAGTTGCTGTGAAGGCACACCTCTCACATCCCTTTCAAGTAGAAATTTCACTGGAGTGTGTGACGTTTGCAGGATAATTTTGTTAAACCCCACAATATGTTCTGTGGCTTGTATAGCCCAATATACAGCCAACAAATGTTTTACACATTCCTCATATGTCTCTTCTACAGGTGTTAATACATGAGAAAAATATCCCACAGGATGTAAAGTCCCTGCTCTCTTTTGTAACAGGACTGCATTGATCACCTGATCTGTTGCATGTACCAGTATTACAAAATCAGAGGATTCAGAAGGACTATTGAGGGCCAGAGCTGTCATTAGTGCTTGCTTGAGAGCCAAAAATGCTATCTGATGCTCTGGTTCCCATCTAAGAACGTCAGTTTCCTTTCCTCCCTTCAGTAGATTATACAGAGGTTTTGCCATGCTGGAAAAGGGTTCAATAAAATCTCTGCAAAATCCTACCATGCCCAAGAACTGTCGTAATGCAGTTTATGTCTTGGGTCTTGGTAACTGCTGTATTATCTGATTCTTATCAGGATCTACAGTTCGTCCTTATTTGTTGATACATATTCCCAAAAAAGTAACTTGTGACTGTCCAATTTGTGCTTTACTAGGGTTCAATTTTAACCCTCCTTTATCTAAGACTGTTAGCAACTCATTCAGTAAACAAACATGCTCTTGGTATGTATCAGTCTGCAATAAAATATCATCAACATACTGTATTATTGCTTCTGGTACTGAAAAACCCAATAACATTTCTGCTAAACATTTATGAAATAAAGTGAGGGATGAGTGAAAGCCTTGTGGCAAGCACTGAAATGTGTACTGTTTATCCTGAAAAGTGAATGCAAATTTATACTGACTATCGGGATGGACAGGGATGGACCAAAAGCCATTTGACACATCCAGTACAGTATAAACTGTTGCTATAGGAGACAATTGAGATATCAAGTCAGGAAGCCTCAATACCACAGGGGTGACCAAGGGCATGACCTTATTCAGCACTCTATAGTCCACTGTAAGTCTTCAGGTACCATTGGGTTTATGTGCCGGCCAAAGATGGGAGTTCACTGTTGAACGTATGGGTCTAATGACCCCTTGTGACTGTAACTGTTTCAGTATCACACATATTTCTTCATATGCTTCTTTAGGAAAAGCATATTGTTTTTGGGGAAGGGGTCAGGTCCTTCTATTTGGACTTCCATATTTGACACCGTCCACATTCTGTAGCATTTTGAGCCCAAATTGCTTCTTGTCCTTGTACAACAGTTTTTATCCATTGTGGCACTCATTTCCATAAATCACTCGTGATAAATCTTTAATGACTTTAGTGTGTACACACTATGTGAGTCATTCACATTTGGTCCTGGGTTAGCAGTGCTTCCTTTCCATAAAAGCATGTTACTAAGATCTACTACTAAACCATGTTGTGCTAGAAAGTCCATACCCATGATGATACCTTCATGTGTATTACATTTCCAAAATATACATTTCAGCTGTTGGTCACCTATTTGAACCATAACTGGGCATGTTGCATATGCTGTTATTGCACCGCCCAAGAAACCTTGCAAATGAATCTGTTGTTTCCCATGAGTTGTTAAATGCATATCCCTATCTGTTATACTAACAGTAGCACCAGTATCAACCAATATTACAATCTGGCAGCCCCTGACCATCGCTAAAATTGTAGGGCACCCTTCCCTATCCTCTTGTAATTGATCAAGGATTTGGAAGGTGGGGGCTTCGTCCCATCATTTCTTTTTCTTCTCATCTCTAGCGAGAAGCTCTTCTTCATCTTCACTTTCTTCTTCACTATCACTAGGGGCAGTAGGTTCCTGTCAAACCGCTGCAACTGTCTTATTATTAATCAAATTACTAAGCATTTCAATACATTTTTGCAAATCTGCCTTACCACCGGGTTTAGCATTACTCTCTGGCTTTTGAGCTCATCTCCTCTCTAAGACTTGCTGTTTTTTTCTTTCCATATCTCCACCTTTAACCCAACAATCATGTTTAAAGTGGCCTTCTTTATTGCAATTATGGCAGGTTAGTCTGCCCTTGCCTTTTGTTTTGACAATAGCAGCTACTTTCTTTTTATCCTTTCCTTTTTCTGGAATCTCATCTTGTTGCATATGCCACCAATCGGTAAGCAACTGTTCCTTTTTTAAAGCATTCTCCACCTCTTTAAACATCATACGTATTGACACAGGTACAATAGAAGCCTGTCGATCAATTAAACTCAAAAAAGGCTCTTCATCCTTATTTGGATTGGCCATTCCTCCATGTGGCATAGGCAGTGTATAACCTATTAATAAACAAAACAGGAGACTCCCCAGGTTGCAGCGTGATCTCATAGATCCTGCTCCAATCCGTATGAGAGACTCCATGCATAGACTGTAAAACAGTCTGTATTTATCTATGGATGCCCAATTATCATCAATCTCAGATGCATGTTGAGTCCCCTTCATTTTATCTGGAAGACTATGTAATAATACTGCTGGTAAAGAGAGCGTAACAATTGTACAAGCATCTTTATTAATCAAATTAAAATTGGCAACTAATGTCCTCAATTTACTATAATATGGTACCGGATTTTGTCCTGGTTCCCATTTTCCCAACTGGTCCACTAATTGCATGGATTCCGCAATAGTAAGATCCCTTTGTGATATTTCAGTATGCACTTGCACTTCCTCTAAAGTTTTTCCTGTTCTTTTTCTGGCTGACGGTTGTCAATATCTTCTTTCAATTTGGTTTCTAATTATTTTATCTTGGTATGAAATTTTCCTGCTTTTTCATCTAAGGCTGCCTTTTTAGTTTCATCTTCTTCATCCTTTGCTTCTGCCGCAGTTTTATCAAATTTAAGTTTAGTTACTGCTAAACATGTCTCCATACCATCCCAAGCTTTTTCCATCATAATTTTTATCCTTTGTCCCCGTCTTGGGACTTTTTTTCACTCCCCTTTAACTTTACAAATTAGAGGGGCCATCTTACGTCTGCTATTTCTCATACCACACTCTTCCTCGTTAGATTCCTCAGAGTTAGTATCAGAACTAGACTCGAACCAATGTCTGCCCCCTGCACAGGTACATGGCATAGGTCTATCCTTCTTTGCCACTTGCTCAGCTGCTTGTTTACACTTTTTGTACTTGATGCCGTAATTCTAAAGAAATTTGGCATTGTACCTGTGCTTCAGCTTGTAAAGTATACAAAGTTTGTTCTTTGTACACTAAATCTTGTGCATGCTGTTGGTTAGCATGATTTAACCTCTCTACAGCTTGTTGTAACTGCCGAGATAAGTCCTGAATCTGGGCTTGACTTTTTTTATTAATACACTTAAGAGTTTCTTCCAATTGGTTATTTGTAATCATTAATCCACATACTTCTTCTTGAGAAATATTTAATTTGTATTCACTGTTCTTAGTCTCTGTGACAGATGTGGCTATGTTTAGGTAATGAGCATCGTCTTTCTCTAACAGTTCTTTCTTCATTTGACACGTCCTAGCAGTTATCTCTAACTGAAACCGTACATACATTTGACATATGTTAGCTAACTTAGTTTTATCTGATTTACTTTTCTCATTATGATCTGTACATTGTTTAACTAAACATAAGTACGCATCTTTCTGCTGTTCAGGAGAGCTGTACAGACCTTCTTTAAGGTTCACCTCTAAAAATTTACATAATATGGAATCCATACTTACGTCAACAGGTTCACTGGCAAATCATGACTGACTTCACCTCAGCTTCCTGATTTGTCTGTCCGACCTCCCTCCGTATTTGAGAGATCAGTTCAGGTATGGTAGGTGTTCCTTGCAGTGGCTTCCTTCTCTTCTCAGTTCTTTTGATGTCATCAGCAACCGTATAGACTGTCTTCAGACATTTGAGTCACAGCACCAATTGTAGTGTGTTAAAAGATTGCTGCGTTGTGTTGTAGTGTTCTTCTATCTTTAAATAAATTCAAGCCACACAAAATGGATGTTTCTCGCTGGTTTGTTTTCTGTTTGCAAGTCTTCAGTACAAGTATTTTGGTATACTTCTCAATACAGGTATCTGGTTTTTGTTTGATGCTAACTTATTCAATTTTATACAAGGTTTATATAATGTTTTCTTATCTTAAAAACTACTAACTCCCTAATATAGGCCAATCATATAACAAAATAACCTATTAAACTTACGGTGTGGTGAATAACAGTCAAAGCATAGAGATAACAGTATTACACATAACATGTCAATGTCAATGTCAATTTTATTTAAAAAAAGACGCCCAATCCCAAAGGCTCTGGGCGCCGCACAAAACTGTACAGTATGTCATACCGTATACATTTCATTAAAATAACATACATATAAAATTCAATCTCCAAAAGCCTGCATAAATAAAAAGGTCTTCAGATGGCTCTTAAAGGCCTCTATAGTGGGGGCCTCTCTCACTTCCAGCAGCAGCGAGTTCCAAAGAGCTGGAGCGGCAACTCCAAATGATCGATCCCCAGCTGATTTCAGCCTCGCTCTTGGAACTTTGAGGAGGCCACCATTAGAGGAGCGGAGATCCCGGACAGAGGTGGAGGTACCAGGAGATCAGAAAGGTAACCAGGGCCCTGTCCATGTAGGGTCTTAGTGGTGAGAAACCCACCTTGAACAATACTTCCACCTGACAGGCAGCCAGTGCAATTTGCGCAATACCGAGTGATATGACAGAACTTACTTTGTCCAGTCAAAAGCCGGGCAGCAGCATTTTGCACTAGCTGCAGTCTGCAAAGAGAAGTTCCAGAGACCCTAGATAGAGGGCATTAAGTAGTCAAGCCTAGAAGTGATTAAGGCATGTACCAAAGTAGGGAGGTCCAGAGCCGAACAAGGGCTTAATCCTGGCGATATTTCTCAGATGAAAAACAGGAATGAACCACAGAGGATATATGAGCCTCCATGGACAGATTCCTGTCAAAGATCACACCAAGGTTTCGCACCCATGGGGAGGCCATCAATGACACAGCTCCCAGCACAATGCCAGTCGCAGAGTCAGAGGCCATCCCATCATGAGCTCTGTTCGACTCCACTACTAGTACCTCAGTCTTGTTAGGGTTCAGTCGCAGCCAGCTGGAAGACATCCAGTCATTTATCTCAGCCAGACAGATATTTATCACATCCACTGCATTTGATGTTCCTGGGGCAAAAGAAAGGTATAGTTGAGTATCATCAGCATAGCAATGAAAACTCAAACCATACCTCCTAATGATCTCCCCCAAGGGCAGCATGTATACTGCGAACAACATTGGGGCCAATACTGAACCCTGAGGGACTCCACACGAAAGGAGGTAGGGTGCGGAAGAGAAATTACCCATCACAACCCGCTGTCTCCTGTTAGTAAGAAATGACTCAAACCATTTGATGACAATACCGGTGAGTCCGCATAACTCCCTCAGGCGGAAAAGCAACACACAATGGTCCACAGTATCAAATGCTGAGGAGAGATCGAGGAGAACAAGAATTGTCTTGTCCCAAGGTGTTATCACATATATTCTTGCACAATCTTATAAGTGTTGACTTCATTTATAGAAGGTTCTGTATGTGCACACCGTTTATAAACAGGTAGTGCCATCCTAATAAGGGCATACTATCCTGTTCCAGTTCCCCATAGAACATCTAAATGCTGATCATCATAAAATCATAAGGTAAAGTGTTGTGTAATCCTCACAAGACAAGCATCACAAGACTTTTAACTAGGTCTTGTGAGAAACTGTCATAGCTATTCAAGTAAATACATTTGGTTATATAGTAAAATAAATTACACTGAAGCATTCTGTAAAAAGGCTATACTTTAACACTCAGTCTAACTATTATAAAAGGTTATACTGAAATAAGTGTTATAATACAAAATGTTACTACACCAATATTTCTATATATTTCAATATATGATGTCACTTTCTGTTGTGTTATCCAAAGACATCTTGCTTGCCACATGTAATACCTCACTATGGTCAATATTATATACATAGTTTCGGAGAAATATTTCTTCATACCTCTTTCTGTTACTGTGTATACCAGTGCACTATATGTTAAAGAGCTTAGCAATGGCTCTTTCCATTCTTTAGATATATAAGCCCAGAATCCTTTTGCGTACTCACACTCTAAAAAGATGTTCAAACCCCAGGAAATCTTACTGTATTCTGACATATGCAGTATTGTCCTCCCATTGCACTGCCCCAGAGCCGACATGGTAAATAGAACCTATGCTAATGATGGAATGCTAAGCTCATGCTCGGTTTTCAAACCACTGTCCCTGGTAAACATTCTACAACTGTCAGATTCTTTACTCCTCTTGAACAGTACAGATGCCTCGGAGAGTTCTCCTTCATCTTTCTTGAAGATCTTTATTTTCTCGTGTTTTTTTAAATAAAGTTTATTTCTGTTCATTTTTAAAGCACTGTCCTTGGGTTTACAGGTAAACTAGTTTAGATTTAGTGTCATTCCAGTAAGTTTTTTAGGTTTCTTTTTGGTTCATTTAACCGGAGGGAACCAAACTTTTATTTAAAATTTTAAAAGTACATTTCTATATTTTATTCTTTCCCTTGGCTGGTTGCTTAATTTGTTTTTCGGTGGAAACCGAGGTAACTCTTGGTTCTCTCAGCAGTTGTTGAATTGACCGTGAAGTAAAATAAGTAAATAAAGTAAAATAGTAAATTTTAAGCCTTACTCATTAGTGTGGATTTCTGATTCTCAGCTTGGAGTTTTTTCTGGTTTTTGTGTCACTAACTCGAGAAAGGAACGGGCCCAATGGGTTTTCAGCTTTGTACAGAGTGAAGTTAAAAACTGTAAAAGCAACATATTGTTTCCCCACTTGGAGCTTCACTGGCATTTTAACCAACTGCAGGAAACATGTTCAAGAAAGCTGCTAACTTAGTTGTGAACATATCTTCCTTCCTCATTTAATTTGTGTTTTTTTGCCTAGGGTTAACCACCTGAAGACAGATTGTGGAATTTATAAAAGCAAAATGTTTTTTCCTCAGTTGGAGCTTAATAGGAATTTGAACCAACTGTAGGAAACATGTTCAGAAAGGTTTTTCTGCCTAGGGTTTAACCACCTGAAGGCAGCTGGTGAAATTTATAAAAGTAAAAAGTATTCCTCAGTCAGCGCTTTATAGGCATTTTAACCGACTGTAGGACACATGTTCAAGAAGGCAGCTAGCCCAGCTGTGGACATAGCTTCCTCCCTTCGTAAGTAGAAACCAACGGAACCAGATACAACCCTCTAACCAGGGTGATGGTTCCCTCAGAGAGTGTACATCAGAGGCAGAATGAGCAGCAGCCATACTGCCGCTGAATCGGAAGGTTCTGCTAACATAAAAAGGAAGGGGGGAAATACTCAGTTCAAGAACTACAACCTACAAACCCATCAGTTGCAACTGCTGATAGATAGCAAATGCTATAAAACTTTTATAGGCGCAGCAAATGGTACTGCGGTTCTGGTTCAGCGGCCCAGTTGACTGACCTCGGTTCAGGACCTGGGTTCTTCCTTGGTTCCCAGTTCATTTGAATGGTTTGCTGAGGTGTACATAGACACTGCACCCTCTCCACCCAGGAATCCACAGAGGAGGAAGAGGAGCCAGACTATATGAAAAAGATGGATGTGCCAGTAGCAGTAAGACTGGTGCTGCCCATTCACAAGTCTCTGAATAGACAGGCTTCTAGAATTTTTATAAGAACCTACTTCCAGTTCCCCACTGGACAAGAGGATGGCTAGTAAGTATTGGGTGGCCCTCTGGAGTGGAGCACCCCAGCCATGAAGAGGGGGTGGAAGCTTGTGATAAGGCATTGATTCCCCCAGCATCATACCCACTGGATAAAGATCTCAAGAAAATGGAATCTATGACCAAGAAATTCCAGTTAGGTGCCTTTTTACCCATTAGGCAGGCCACTCACTATGTCTCCAGATATTAAAAAAAACATAGAGGCCTCTAAATGCCAGTTCAGAATGGCAGTGGGTGCCAGTGATATTGCAGCCTGGCAAATGGCAACTTCGGTGTCTCTGAGGAGATTGGCCTGGCTAAGGATAACTATTTTGTCCCAGGCCAGACAAGGGCATTGGACGCATCTCTATTCGGTGAACAAACAAGAGGTTTACATGGAAAAGATGGATGGGTACAAGATAGTCTGTAAGAGTGCTGCTGCAAAGGATAAAGCAGCAACAGCCCCAGAAGTACTGCAACAGAGGGAGCATGGGTAGATGCCATTACAGACTGTTCTTCAGGCCAAGGTATCACCTACCTATCAACCTCAGAGAGTGTACATCAGAGGCAGAATGAGCAGCAGCCATACTGCCCCAGCACTCAGCAAAGTGCACAGACTATGCAGACCCCTGAGGGGTCTGCCAAAGCCACCTTCCCACTTTCAGAAGGGGGCAGGCTGCCCCACTACCTCTATGCTTGGTACCCATAACTACAGACAGATGGTTTCTGGAGGTAGTGGGCCAGGGGCTTGCCCTCAGGTTCAAGATCCTACTCAAACTGATGGCAAGGTTTTATCAGACCTGCCAGTCTATCAGAAGTAACTCTGTTGGAAAGAGAGGAGTGGCGACCCACATGGGATCTCAAACATTTAATCAGGCATTTAACAAAGTAAAAGTTCAGAATGGTCACTTTGGCTGCCATCCTCCCTACACTCAGGAAGGGGGATTGGGCCAACATCACTGGATTTAAAGGACACATAATTCAAAGCCATTCTTTTTGGCCTTGCCTCTGCTCCAGGGGTGTTTACCAAGTGCATAGCAGTGGTGGTAGCGCACCTAAGAAGGCAAGGGGTTATAGTCTCCCCATACCTAGAGGACTGGTTGGTGGTAGGCCAGTCTCCTCAGCGGGTTGAGATGCACTGATCATTATCTAGGATATCCTATGTACACTGGGTCTCCTGGTAAATCAGAAAAAAAAGATCAGTGCTAACACCAGTTCAGCACCTGGAGCCCATAGGGGCTAAAAACTGGACATTCTGAGAGGAAGGGCCTTCCTCCCACAGGGAATGGTGGACAGCTTGGTGCAGCTGGCAGGCTCATTCCAGCTGCATATACCCCAGACTAGTGGGGCATTTTTCTACAGCTGTTAGGGAACATGGTTGCAGCAACAGTGTCAGGGTCAAGATTGCAGATGAGACATTTAGTTCCACCTCAGCTCTCACTGTTTCCAAAAAAAGGAAGAGATTCACAGTCAGAGCTGATCCCTTTCCACATTTTAAATCCTGGACGCACTGCACTCCCAAAATTATATGCTATAAAAATGCTACTAAAAAAAAACCATTGGGTTTATCATATTCAGTCCCCCTTCATCCAGTTTTCTGTAAGTCACTATTCTTTTTACAGGGTTTAATCTACTACCTCAAAGACCCTGAAAGAACACACTATTTAGTGAAACTGACAGGGACAGAGGGGGAGGAAACACATAACTGACATACAAAAGATGGGTATCAACAATGGTTTCATAAGCATAATCCTCTTTTTCTTCCCAGTTTGCTGACCCTTCCAGGAATTTACTATGTTCTGTCCTCTTTTTATTCCCTCCTCCAAGTTCTGTTTAGCCATATCCATATCCCCATACGTTATTCCTAGTATTGTGATAGACCCCTTTTGCACTGGAATACCTGAGCAGGTGTTGTTTTCTGGTATCTGAATATCCCCAAGTATTACACCCTTACTTTTTGTGAAATTAATTTGTGAACCTGACCATTTAGAGAATTTTTGATACATCTCCATCAATGCATCTTCATTCGTTGTATGATCTAAACATAAAACTAAGTCATCTATGTAAGCAAGACTTTTTATTGTAGGCTCACAAGGACCCAATCCTATTCCTCTTATTCTTTGGTTTAATTCTATTTTCGTTAAAAATACATTAATACAGTACACATATGACAATGAGCTGAGCGGGCACCCTTACCTAATTCCCCTTTTTGCTTCAATGTGTTTCCCTATCCATCCAATAATATTCAGTGTTAATATACTTTCCACATACAAAACTGAAACCCATCTAATATATTCAGTAGGAATACCATACGCCTTAGGCACTGTAAACATAAATTGGTGTGAGATTCTGTCAAATGCCTTCTCCTGGTCTATTCCTAATATATATCCTTGTAACTCTTTTCTCTCTACTGCATTAAGAATTTCTTTCAACGTTATCAAATTGTCTGTTTGCTTTCTTCCTGGGATTGCACGTTTGATTTGGGCAAATTAGTTGTCGAGAAATGGACGCTAGTCTATTCAGTAAGATTTTACTTAGTATTTTAAAATCTGTATTTAGCAGACTTAAGGGTCTCCAGTTTTTCAAGTCTTCTTTTTCTCCTTTCTTGAAAATCAATATTAAAGTTGTCTGATACATTGATTTTGCCAATCTCCCTTCTTGTAACATGTGGTCATACACTATTTCTAAAACTGGCACTAATTCTTCACAAAAAGTTTTATAAAATTTAGCTCCTATCCCATCTGACCCTGGGGCAGACCCATTTTTTAGTCCTTTTATTGCTGTTTTTACTTCTGCTGCTGATATTGGTTCAGTTAAAAATGTACTATCGCTCCTCTTTAATTTTGGCAAGTCTTGCAGCATTTCTTATATCTGGGCATCCATCTCAAACGTTTTCTTAAAATGCTTATTAACTACCCTTAACATTTCTTAAGGTGTGGAAGCAATTTGTCCTGTTTCTGTTTTTAAACTCTTGATTACCCTGTTTTCTACTGTCTTACTTCATTCTTTGAAAGTGTTCAATGTTCCCTTTTCTATGTTGGTACCAAATCTAGATTCTTGCATTAAATGTCTTTGCTGTATCATACTGTAATAGAAACATTTTTTTAATATCTTCAATTTGTGCATCTAAATTCAATTTTGTTTGCTCTGCTTGTGAAATTAATTTCTGTAAATTAGCTCTTAATTGTAAGTATTTTAGGTATTTATCATTCATGTTCTCTCATAATCTTTTGAAATAGTTGTTTCCATGTCATTTTAGTGTCTTCCCACCAGAGGGCAGCACATTCATACAAAATAGCTACTGATATTTTGGCTTGCCATTCTTAACATAGAAACTTAGACTTTGACGGCAGATAAGGACCACTTGGCCCACCCAGTCTGCCCATTTCCCTACCTATTGGATAAGCTGCAGATTCTAGTTAACCAACAGGCTACTTCCTGCAACCCCCCCACTATAACTGCCTTATGTCTGTCATATGCATGTTTGAATTCCCCCACTGTTTTAGACCCCACAACCTCTCCAGGAAGGCAGTTCCATGCGTCCACCAATCTCTCCGTGAAAAAGAATTTCCTCACATTACCCCTGAGCCGTCCCCCCTCTAACTTTAAATTGTGCCCCCTTGTTCTTACACATCTCTTTTTCTGAAAGATGCTACCCTCCTGGACTTTGTTGATTCCCTTGAGGTACTTAAAAGTTTCTATCATGTCCCCCTGTCCCTCCTTTCATCAAGGGTATACATATTAAGCTCTCTCGGTCTCTCTTCATATGGTTTCTGATGTAGACCCTGCACCATTTTAGTTGCCCTCCTCTGGACTGCTTCCATCCTGTCTATGTCCTTGCATAGATGAGGTCTCCAAAACTGCACGCAGTACTCCAGATGGGGTCTCACCAACTGTCTGTATAGAGGGATAACCACTTCCCTTTTTCTACTTGTGATGCCCCTCCCTATGCATCCCAGTATCCCCCTGGCTCTCCTTACTGACTTCTCACATTGCTTACCCACATTTAGGTCATCTGATATGACTACACCCAGATCCCTTTCCATTATTGTTGTCGTTAGTACCTCCCCTGCTATTGTGTACTCTTCTCCTGGATTTTTATTTCCCAGGTGCATTACTTGCACTTCTTTGCATTGAATCTAAGTTGCTATATGTCTGACCATTCCTCCCACCTTGCCAAGTCCTTCTCATCCTTTCTACCCCCCCTTGTGTATCAACTCTGTTACAGATCTTTGTGTCATCTGCAAAGAGGCATACCTTTCCTTCCAGACCCTCTGCAATGTCACCTATAAAGACGTTAAAGAGGACTGGGCCCAATACTGAGCCCTGAGGTGCTCCACTAGTAACCCCTCTTTCTTCAGAATGTGTTCCATTCACTATTACCTTCTGTGTCCTGTTGTGCAGCCAGTTTGCTACCCAGGCTACCACCCTGGGACCCACTCCCAGGCTGGCTAACTTGATTATTAATCTTTTGTGCGGGACTGTGTCAAATGCCTTGCTAAAGTCTAGGTAGGCCATATCCACAGCCCCTCCCTGGTCAATTACTTTGGTCACCCAGTCAAAGAAATCAATTAGATTCATCTGACATGATCTTCCTGCTGTGAATCCATGCTGCTTTGGGTCCTGTGCCCGCTGGCCTCTAGGTACTCAACAATTCTTTCTTTCAAGTGATTCCATCATTTTCCCACCACTGAGGTCAAACTAACAGGTCTGTAGTTTCCTGCTTCTGCCTTGCTCCCAATTTTGTGAAGGGGAATCACATCTGCCCTCCTCCAGTCCTCAGGTACCACCCCATCTTCCCATGATGTATTAAAAAGTGTGGTTAGTGGTGTCACTAGGTCCTCCCTTAGCTCTTTTAGGATTCTAGGGTGAATCCTGTCAGGCCCCATTGCTTTGTCCACCTTGAGTTTTAGGAGTTCTTTCAGTACTCTTTCTTCTGTAAATGGACTAGCGTCAACCCCACTATCCAGAGTGCTTCTACTGTTTGGTTTAGGTAACTCCTCCTCTTCTTCTTTTGTGAATACTGAGCAAAAGTATTCATTCAGTATCTCTGCCTTTTCACTGTCTCCCTCTGCCCACCTCCTCTCCTTTATTAATCTTCACTATCCCTCCCTTAACCTTTCTATGCTCCCTAATGTACCTATAAAGGTTTTATCCCCTTCTTAACTGAGTTGGCTATTTTTCCTTGGTTTGGGCCTTTGCTTTCTGACTGCCTTCCCACTTCTTTCTGCTTTAATTGATACAGTTCCTGTCGTGCTCCATCTGTGATTCCTTATACTTTTGAATGCAGCCTTTTCTCTTAACCTTCCCTGACACTTCTTTTGAGAGCATAGTGTTTTTATTCCGCTTTGTTTTCTTTATTTGTTTCACACAAGGCTTGTTGCCTCCATGATGGCAGTTTTGATTTTTCTCCATTGTTCTTCCACCCTCCTTTCTGGCCATTTGCTGATGCATTCCTCAGGTATTCACCATTATGCCAAGTCAGCCCTTCTAAAGTCCAGTATCCTTGTCTTTGTATGGCTTGTCTCCATGGTTGTGTTTATTGTGAAGCACACTGTACAGTGGTAGCTTGTTCCCAAAAGGCTACTGACTTCTAAATTTGTGGTCCTCTCTCCGTTTGAGAGTACCAGGTCTAATAGTGCTCCCTCCCGAGTGGGTTCCACCACTAGCTGTCTAAGGCATGCCCCCTGTAGGGCATCGAGAATGACTCTGCTCTTGGATGTGGCTGCAGTCCATGTCACCCAGTTAACATCTGACATATTCAGGTCCCACCATCAACAGTATCTCCCCTTTTTCAGCCATTTTGAGAATGCCCTCTATCATTTTCTTGTCCATTTTCTCCCCTTGAGACGGGGGTCTGTATACAACCCCTGTGCGGATTGTGATGCCATTCCCTGTCTCCAAGGTGACCCAGAGTTCCTCTTGTCCTCCCCCTTTACTTTTTAGTTCTGTAGCTTTGATCCCTTCCCTTATGTAGAGAGCTACTCCACCTCCTCTTTTACCCTACCTGTCCCTTCTGTAGATTGTGTACCCTGGTATTGGTGTACCCTGGTATGGGTACACTTATTTATTTATTTTTATTTATTTGTATTTTGGATGAAACCTTTGAGCCGAGGGCTCTTTTACACAGGTTCCATGTCAAGACAATAGGTACAAAACATAACATGATCATTACAATGGAACTTACAAAAAAAAAGACAAGTAAGGTTACAATAATAGCAGCCGAAGGCATTGTCAAGGAATTGTTTTGCGAGTTAATTATACAGTACAAGTATTAGGTGGATCAGTGAAGCTTTGTTAAGAGTGGGTTAGTGGGAAAAGAGAAAAAAGAGTGGTGGTGAGGGGGTGGTATGGGAGAGAGGGAAGGAGGGGGAGAAATAGGGAGGGCATTGCGTTAGGTATGTGCTAGATGAGAAATAGCAAGGGAGGAGGAATGGGGGGATGAAAAGGAAGAGGAGACAGATTCATCCTATACCCAGTAATGGGGGTAGGAGAGGAGGAGGAGCTGAGTCAGTGAGGAGGGATGCTTGAGGGTAGTATGGCTGGAGGGGATTATAAGACACAATCATAGAAGGCACTAGCCATGAGGTGTTGACATAGTTTATACTTAAAAGCACCAGTCGTGGCAATGTTGGAGATTTCTGTAGGTAGCAAGTTGAACCAGGTGGAGGCTCTGACAAGGTAAGAATGCTTAGCTTGAGAGGTCTGGCAGCAAGGTATTGTAAATGTTAGACTGTCCAATCTTCTAGTTAGGCAGTGGACATGCTGCAGGGTCAATATTGATTGGACTCTTGGGGGCATAATGTCCAGTGATATCTTCTTAGCTAGGATGCAGGTCTGGTATTTTAGCCTGACGGATAGCTGGAGCCAGTTAGCCTGCTTGTAAATGTCACATGTGTGAGAAAGGCGGGCAGCTGAAATAAGGAGTCTACATGCCTTATTAAGGGCTACAGCTATGCACCGGAGTGCAGTATCAGTAGCAGATCCATAGATAATGAGCCCGTAGTCAATAGTTGAGATAACTGAGCTCTGGATAGCAAAGTTCAAAGCTTCAGCCATTAGGCAATGTTTATGCTTGTATAGTAGCCCTATGCAGGAGTTCACAGTTTTAGCGATATTGTCAATGTGCTTGGTACACAAGAGGGACCAGTCAATGGTCAGGCACAGATATTTAAACATATCCACTTGCTCAAGGGCGGCACCTTCGTGGTTGTTAATTATGAGCTCATGGTTCTTGTACTTGTTGTGGGTTCCATGGAACAACATTGTTTTAGGTTTTTGTGTGGTTAAGGATGAGTTTATGTGAGCAAAACCAGTCTTCCACTTCTGTAAAACTTTTCTGTAGTTGAGACTGAAGGGAGGTGGGGTCAGTGTGGCAAGTGAAGATTACTGCATCATCTGCATACAGTGACATTCTGCCATAGCAGGAGGCAGGGAGATTGTTCAGGAATATGCTGAATAACAAGGGACCCAGGAAAGAACCTTGGGGTACTCCAGAGTGGATTGGTAGGGATAACGAGAGGCATTCACTTATTCTGACCTGTTGAGTCAGGTTACTGAGGAAGGTTTAAAACCAGAGGATAGTTTTACTTGAAAGACCAAGGAGGGATAATTGTTCAAGGAGAATGGAATGATTGACAGTGTCAAATGCCTTAGTCAGGTCAATAAAAGAGGTGCCAACCAACTGGTCCTGATCAAGTGCATGATGGATATGTGTGGTAAATTCGAGGAGTGCAATAGTAGTGCTGTGCCTTTTGCAGAAGCCATGCTGCTGGGAACATTGCAGGCTGTATTTTACAAGGTATTTCATGAGCTGATCAGCCACTATCCATTCCAATGCTTCGGATAGAGGGGGGAGGATGGATATAGGCCTGTAGTTGTTCGTGAGAGTCTTGTCACCACTTTCATGTATTGGAGTCACCACTGCCATTTTCCACTTTGGGGGGAACTGGGAGAGCACGAGGGAAGGGTTGAGGATTTTGGTTAGTGGGAGCAGGACTTTGTCAATAGTGAGGGTGAGAAGTTTCATATCCAGTGAATCGCCGCTGACCCTAGACTTTCAAAGCACTTTAAGAATACGTTTTTTTAGCTAGGCTTTCCAGGATTGCTTTGAAATGGAAAGGAGGTTGCCTTGGTGGCAAACCTGAACTAACAGGAGCTGAGTTGACTGTGGTGGGATCAAAAAAGTTAGGGGGTAGCACATGACTAAGGTCAGCAAAAGTGGTGTTAAATGCGTTGGCAATGATTACATGGTCAAGAGTGATGGTACCATCTATGTTCAACATTGTGGGTGTTGTTTTGGGATCCTTTCCAGTCACTTCTGCAAGGTTACACCAGAATTTACTCCCGTCATTCCATGTGCTGGCTAAGGTGTTCCTGTAATAGTTAGCCTTCTCATGGCAGATTGCTCTGGTGCATGTATTCCTCGCTGTTTTGCAGGCCTGAATGTCAGTCTCTGTGCCAATAGCCTTAGCACGATACCAGAGCTGGTCTCGAGATTTAATTTGTGTAAGGAGGCCTAGTGTCATCCATAGGTTATTTACACCCTTGATCCTATGCTTCTTGAACAGAGCATGAACATGGCAGGCTGAGTTGAAACAGGTGATAAAGTATTCAAGTGCTGTGTCTACGACGGGGGCTATATCAATTGGTGACCAGTCATGCTCACGAAGGAGTGTTTTAAATGACTCAAGATTACCGGGGGATAGCATTCTCCTGTTAATAGTTTTGGGGGGGAGTTTGGTGTATTTGTTGATCCAGATACATAAGATAGGGGAACGATCACTTAAGGAGTCTGGGAGGACTGTACCTTCAGAGATATGCTCTGCACAATTAGTTAGCACCCAGTCCAGAAGTGTACAGGTCACTGTTCTGTAGTTTACTCTAGTAGGTGATTTGACCATTTGTGAGAAGTTAGCAGCAGCTAGTGCATCCTTATAACTATTCGAGCTGGAGGCTATTGTATTTGTTCGTCTGTTAGTACTGAACTATTCAACCTCCATGCATTCTTTTTACTTCTAGGTTTCCCTGCCCAAGTAACACTTATTGTTACAGATTTATGATCAGAGTATTCTCTAGCATGCATGGTTACCATTAAGATATCTAAGACTGCAGAAGTAAACACAAAATCTATTCTTGTGGACAATTGTCCTTTAAAAAAAGTATTTCCTCCCATAGGAAATTTAGTTCCATAAGAATCCACCAGTTTGCCACCTATCACTATTTTATATAAAGCTGTTGTATCACAGACTAGTTTTCCCATTTTTAACCCCCTATCTGCTTTCCCCATCCCACAATTAAAATCACCTGCCCAAAGTATCAGTCTAGATGTACAAAGAAATGGCTAGATTTTATTAAATAGAGCTACTCTTAATGCTTTGGTCTGGGGAGCATAGATATTGACTACTCTGAATTTTTTTGTGTGAGAGGCGATATCTAGCAATAGGGCTCTCCCAGGCTCGATATCCACTAGCTTAGTTACTTTAATATTAGGGTTATTCAGCAATATTCCTACCCCACCACATCTTTCTTGTCCTATGGACCAAAATGCAGAACCTTTTACCCAGCTCCTGGTGATCATTTGTATTTCTGCATTTCTTTATAGCATAGTGCCTCGTGCACAGATGAGATCACTATTTTCTTGTGCCAAAATATTTAACACTGTGATCATTTTGCTATTCTCTTTTATGCTATTTACATTAGTTGTCATCAATGTAACGGAATCCATTTTCTTTCCTTATTTGAGGGGAAGATCTATCAAGAAGTTTTGCTTCATCTTCTCCTCCTAGTTCTCTGCAATATTAGTATCCCCCTTCCCTTCCTCACAATCTGACGTTACTTCTGTAGTTATTGATGTTACAGATGAAGTGTCTGACATCTCCTCCCCATGTCCTCAACAGATTTCTCTAAGTTCAGTGCAGAGAATTTGTTCCCTTTATTCCAAAAAAAATTTATTGGATTCTTTCCCTTTTTTCCCTCTGTGTTCTTGTCTGTTAGAGCTTTCCCTGACCTATTTCTTTTTTTTTTTTGTAGTAACCTTCTTAAAACTTTCTCCTTGACTCGGGTGTGTGGGGGGGGGCATTTCTTCTTCAGCCACCTTTTCTGCAGAAGCATTTTCTTCAGTGTTAAGTCCACCTTCTGTTTGCTGCTGTAGGTTAGGAGCTGAGTCTTTTGTTACACTCCCAGGTTGTGCTTCCTCTTCCACTTTGTTAGATGCCCCTGCACCTGAATCTGGGGGACAATTACTGGCTTCTTTCACTGTTCTCTGGGCTTGCATTTGTTGTGCTCTATTGATTAAACCTTTTTGTGGAGGGCAGTCTTCATGGTTATGTGAAGCCCATAGCCATTTCCCATATCTATGATCGGTGTTTTCACATACAGTAGGTTACACTCAAGGCCCCTGGAATTCTGCGGTTGCGGAATTTGCTGCAGAATTTGCATCATGCCGCAGAATATATATATAGTGCCACAGAATGCATTGTTTTTGGTAAATTTTCATATAAATATACTGTTTTTCCATAGTGTCAGGCTTTCTTTTCCACCTCGTTTATCCTGAAGCTCCTCCTCTATGCTCAGCATATGATGTCATCGATGACATCACATCATATTTAGCCAACGACGGGACTGCATTCTGCCAGAGAAATGAATAAATCATGCCACAGAAATCAGAAAATGCTGCCGGAGAAGTCAAGGAGCCCTGCCGCAGAAATCAGAAAATTCTTCCGCAGAACACCAGGGGCCCTGGTTACACTTGAAAAGGTTAACACATGCTGCTGAAACATACCCATAATCTAAACAATGAGTGCACCTAGGTGTATCACATGCTGAACTTATGTGTGTACGTGAACTGCACTTAAAGCAAGATTTGGGTTGCCATATATAAACCAGAACACCCCTGTCTCTGCCCAGGTAAAAGGTACTTGGTAAATGGACTGGGCCTGTGTTAGTTGAATACAGCTTTACTTTAATCTTCCAGCCCCCATTCCAGATCTGCTCGCTATCTAGAATGGGAGCTGGTTTGTCCAATACTTCACATCGCTGCCTTAGCCAAAACAGGATGTCCTCCACATGGACGCCCTTGTTACTAAACGTGATCGTAATATATTTAACAGCAGGCTTCATGAGAGGGATGGCCATATAGGGAACCCATAATGGGTTATTTTTTACATTTTGATGCTGTGCCCAAAATCTGTCTAAACTTGAAACGGTCTTAAAACTGACATCAAAATTGCCATCACCAAGGTGTATCAATGCAAAAATCTCAGAAGAGAAAAATCTCTTTGTGCGCTTTAAAAGCTGCTTTTCTGCTTATAGTCTGTCAGGGGGATTTTCCATTCCCCCTTTTTTAAAATCAACCTATCAGCATTTCTCCTTGGGGCTGGTCCCCTTTTGTTTTGGAATAAGTCCGATAGTTTAAATATATGATCCAACCAGGCTTTTTTTATTGATCTTGCAATATATGTTCTGCTGGACCCATTCTATGTAGTGGTTCTTTTTGCAAGTCCAGTGATTGGGCTGCCACTGCTTTATCATTGGGGCCTTTAATTATTACAGTACTTTGCTCCACCCTTGAATCCTTGCTACTTTCAGCAGGGGTTTTAGGGGCATCCTGTGCTAGAATCTCTGCTTCTCTTTGATATCTTTGAAAAGTTTCATCCCCTGAGTCTGGGGACCAATGTCCTTTTTTATCTTTTAACCATCCCGCTCCTTCCAACATGCGAGTGAGGAACCAGTTATGTTGCAGGCTGTCTAAATCTTTATTTATTTCACTTGTTGCCGGTTTTTGCTTGTCTCTAGGTCCCGGTTCCATTTTATGTGCTGTAATCATTGGGGCTTCTCTTGCAGGCATAGCTGTCACATTTTGCACCCCTGTAATTTTTACTAGCCCCAGTCGGCATCTTGCTGGTCTCAGGAGTTTTGCTTTAACCACTTGCACTGCCGGCTCTGGGCACTCAGCAGGCTGCTGAATTTTACTGTCAGCTGGAAAAACATTTTGCTCATCTCTGTCTATTTCAGGGCCCTTGGCCTCTGCTTCTGCTGCCACGTCACCACTCAGATGTTTCTCCAGTGAGTCATCTAGCGTTCATGCTGCATGCTTGACAGTTCTTTTTGCAATGTCATTCTCTGCATCCTACATTCTTCTTCTGTTTGCATTAACTTTCTAAGCTTATCTTTTTGCAGCTTCACATCTGTATCAGGTATGAAAGGAGGTATTACCTTTTCAGTGCTAGTGGCTTCTTCCATTATCTGTGACCAATCCATACCAGTATCATGAAAGTTGACTGGTACATTATCATCTTGTCCTTCTTCATAAACCAGTTGCAAATCTACACTATCCTCAGGAGATATTAAGTCTGAAAGGGGTTCATTTTCTTCTGTCTCTCCTGCATGTAGACCTCCTCCTCCTGGATCCATCTGGGCAGCCATCTTGTCGGCTAGTGGTTCCCCTACAGGTGAGTAGGGGAATTCCCTGGTATCCTAGCCACATTTTCCCCCATTCACTAAAATACCATCAACTGCTTAATCTGGTTCTGTATGTTAGTTTCCATCTTTATCTTCCCCCTCTCCCCCAAGATGAGGCTGAAAATAGGCAGAACTGCCCAGTCCTCCTTTCCTGGTCAAGAAAAGCTAAACAAATAAAGTTTGGAAATAATGTTGGCATCTTCCACAGAAATTCTGCCTTAAAATAGCAGAATAAATGTATGAACTGTGGGTTAATGTATTAAACTATGGCAAAAAAAAAAATCCACAGAACTAATCACTGTCTGTGGACAGTTCTGAGGCTTTTTTCCCCTGCAGTTTAATACATTAACATTAATCCCCCCACCCACCAATTGCAGGTCCCATTATGTAAAAAAAAATGTTCCCAGGTGGCTAGTGGTCCCACCCGACCTGCTGATCATGGGTACCATTATGTTAAAAAAAATTCCCCTCCCTGGTGGCTAGTGGTACCAATCCCACTCACTGATCACAGGTTCTATTATGTAAAAAAAAAATGCTCCCTGGTTCCTCGTGGTCCCACCCCCACCCGTCGAGCATGGGTCCAATTAAGTTAAAAAAAAATTCACTCCCTGGTTGCTAGGGGTCTCACCCCCACCCACTGATTGCAGGTCCAATTATGTTAAAATAAAACTGCTCCCTGGTGGCTAGTGGTCCCACCCCCCACTGCTCATTCATTGACAGCTCAGTGGACTGCAGGCCATGAAGATGAGAGTAGGGCTGCACCGGTGGCCCACTTGGGGTCAGGATGAGGGGGGAGCGGGGTGGTGGTGGACTGATTGTCAGGGTGGATGGTTCACTAGACACCAGGGAATGGGGATTACTTTTCTTTTTTTTTACCAGGGATTGGGGATTGGGAAGGGTGTCCACTAGACACCAGGGAATCATTTGGATGAAGGTGATGGACTGCCTTTTTTATTAAGGGGAGAGATCGTGGATAGGGAGGGGGGGTCTGCTTGACACCAGGGAATTATAACTTTTTTTTGGCCACAATTGGCGGGTGGGGGTGGGATCAGTAGCCACCAGGGAGCATTTGGTTTAAACATAATGGGACCCATGATCAGCTGGTAGGGGTAGGACCACTAGCCACCAGGAAGCAGGTTTTTTTAAAACCTAATGAGACCCGCAATCAGAAGGCAGGACCACTAGCCGCCAGGGACTGGTTTTTTTTTTAAACATAATGGGACCTATGATCAGTGGGTGGGGGTGGGACCACTAACCACCAGGAATTGTTTTTTGGTTTTTTTACATAATGGGACCAGCGATCGGTGAGTGGGGGTGCAACCATTAGCCACCATTGAGAGGTTTTATTTTTAACATAATGAGACCCACAATCGGTGGGTGGGGGTGAGACCACTAACCACCAAAGATTTATTTTTGGGGGGGGTCCGCAATTGGCAGGTGGGGGTTGGAGCACTAGACACAGGGGTTACCATATGGAATAATAAATCTAAACTGTGGATTGAATAAATTCTGCAGTTTATATGTTTTATTCAGCAGTTCAGTGAAAAAATCTATGGAACCAGTGAAATCCATGGAATATCCCAATTTTGCCGATGGCGGAAGTTCAAAAGATTCAGTGAAATTTCAACATTTTGTGGGAGTTCCATGAAAGTGGAATTCGTAACTTTCGCCCACCACTAAACCAAGATCTTTTTACAGGATTCACAATTTTTAAATCCTAATGGCCTTTTCCTCATTTTTGGCTCTTCGGTCATGCCAATCAACTGAAAATGCTTAGAAGTTATCAGTTCCTTAAAACAGTGAAAAACATAAACCACTTTATAAAATAGGTAAACTAAACTGTAGTTTTTTATTTTATTTTTAAAACCTTAAAATGGGTTACTGAAATAGAGTGGGAACCATATTGAGAGACTTTTCTCAGTTCCAGAAACCTAACAGGAAATCGAGAGGCTCGTTAAAATACAAATATTCATTAAAATAACCTCTTTAATTATGCAAATATTGAGAAAACTAACTATAATATTAAGGAGTTCTCAAAATAATAAAATATTTAGCCAATGTATTTGGAGAGGACACCGAAGCAACTACTATCTTTATCAGGGAAAAAAATCTGATGTCAGAACACTTTAGGCTGGAACAACCCACAGCAACATGTGAATGGAGTTCTGATTCTATCATCAATGTTCTATCTCAAAGGCAATACGTCTGGCTGGAGATGATGCAGTTTTTGTATGGCATCACTATTGAACCTGTTATATTGATGGGGAATGCTAGCCATGACCCTGGTCAAACTCCACTACTCTTCTTTGATAATTGCCATGGGATCTTTAAATTCCACCTTGACAGTGACCAGAGATGGGCAGAAGAGACCCTAGTTTAACATCTCATATGAAGTACAGCAACTCAACAGTACAGCACTCCCCTTGCACTACATTATAGATCAAGGGAGCACTCCCAACCAGTCAGAGCACTTCTTTCCTCTACAGGTGAGATACTCTTATTCTGTGAAGAGTATCTCACATGCAGATGCCCTGGAAATGGGCATATTCCAGGACAGTTGTTTAAAAAAATAATATATTTTTCCTTGAGCTTGATCAACAATACTAATATCAATGTGGAGACCACTCTTACGGTTGTAAGACTGTTCTCACTTACATTCTTAGGGCATCTGAACTGCTCATCTGTGGTTCACAGTTCAGTTCTCATATCCTAAGAAGGCATGTGAGACTGCTTTTAAAAGTGTAAGGGTAGTTTCTGTGGCAGTATTAACATACATTACAAAGCCTGACTCTCCACCCCTTCCATGTCAACTACTATCATGATTCAATGGCAGTCTACAGGTACAGGACTGTGGATCAATAGTATGGTACCCCATACAATGTCAACATATTTAAAACTGGGAAACAGCAACCATAATCCTCACACTACTGTGTTAGAACTGCATGATGTACTTTAAGTCCCTGTCAAACACTGAGTTCTATAATAGCACACTAATACATTGTGACAACAGTATAAGTTTTACAAGGACATTATACAGTTCTGAAATGGTAATTACTACCAAAGCATAAATCAGAAACACCCACAGGGACAACTAAAAAGCCTGTGTATATATAACAGTAACAGAACTAGAAGCAGTATTTAACAAACTCTGGTCAGATCCAACAAGGTTGCTATGCTGCTTTAAAGGGACATAGTCCACTTAAAATTATCTAAGTTAGAGGGTGGCCCAGTGGCACTGAGGGCTGAGGCACATTGAATGCCTTACCTCTCCCACACTTGCAATCTGGGTTCAGGAATGAGCTTGGTCCACCAGGGAGTTGACCAGGTGGGAGGGCTTAGAGAGGATTGAGTGACCACTTGGCAGCTCTCCTCTTACAGAGTGGAAGGTGAAGAGTTCACAGCTATTGGCTGCCACCGAATTGAGGATCAGTGGTAGCACTGAGCAAATGGGGAGCTTGCACTAGGCTGCATAGGTGGAATGGGGTTGCTTGTTCTTGTGCACATGTGCACCTTCATGGGCATGCACAGCTGTGACACTGAGGCCCCAGGGAGATAAGGGGAGAAAATGGGGGGGAAAGCCATGTCCTCTTGACACTGTGTGTGATGGCCTTCGGACTCCTGTGTCCTGCACCATGTAGTTCCCTTCTGGCATGATGACGAGGGAGCAGCAGACCGGACTGGGAGTCCTGAGTTGCCAGGGACCGAAGACAGGAGCAAGGTTATGGTGGGTTGGCAAAAAGCTCTATGAAAATAAATTACCAAAGTTATGAGTGTGCATTAGAAAATTTCAATATGCGCTCATAACTGTTGTTGTTTCACCCCAAATTTTCAACATAGGCTTCTTATGACCCCACCTCATGAACATTTGTGGAGAAAATTGTCAAAATCTGCCTGAAAGGTGATTTCAGGCAGTGACAGTGTCATTCTGCACCAAGGTGATTTTGCGCAGTGAAAATGTCATTCTGCATCACAGGCGTAAAAACACATTTTGGCTGGATTTAGAAAATTACAATTGCCATGTTTTTGAGGTGATGTGAAAAATGACAATGTTGAAAATGTGGGGTCAGAATCATGAAAATTACCAAAATTATGAGCATGTTGCAAAACTTCAACATACTCTCATAACTTCATCATTTTAAAATATTATGATGTCCACATCTTTAACATAGTCTCTTCCTATGACCCCACTTCATGAACAAGGGTAGAAAAAACTGTCACAACTTGTCCAAATAATGATTTCAGGTAGCAGCAATGTCATTCCACACCACAGATGCGAAAACACATTTTGGAAAGAATTTGAAAAATGTCAGTTTTCAAGTTTAGGAGGTGACATGAAGAAATGGCTATGTTGAAAATTTGGGGTCAACATAGTGAAAATTATTAAAGTTATAGTATGAGCGTATGTTGCAAAATTTCAATGTATGCTCATAACTTTGCTATTTTTAAATATTTTGATCCTAATTTTTCAACATAGCCATCTTATGACCCCACTTAATGAACATGATCAATGAATATTTTCAAATGCTGCCCAAAAGGTGATTTCACCAAGCAACCACAACAAAACGCCTTTTGTGTCTGCTTTGCATAATTCCACTGCCACTGATGGTGGTGGTGGTGGTGGTGGTAGTGGGGTGGGGCGGGGGGTGGGGGTTCCACAAAGGCCATGTTGAAAATTTGGGGTGAAAATATGCAAAACTGCTAAAGTTATGCATCAAAGTTTAAAATCCAAGTGAAATACATTGACCTGCACTCGCCTTAGTTTCTTAGATCATAGTTCCCGGTTCCAGCAGGGAGACATGTCTTCGATCGCAGAATGGATCTTCGTAATGTGACCTGTTCAGGTGAGTGAGTGTGTTAGGGAGTGTAGTGGGGGTGTAGGGTGGTGACTCCTGAGTGGGATGTTGGGGAGGCAGGGGTCAGATCAGCAAGGGATAATTTTTGTTTTTACAGGGAAATAAGAAAAATGACTGCAGCTATGTGATGGTGATCAGAAGGTGGGAGGTGGGAACGACTAGACACCAGAGAAACATGAAAAATAATGAAACAGGAATGAGTGGGTAGGGGTGCAACTAGACACCAGGGAATTATGAAACATAATGGAAAGGAATCAGAGGGTGGGGGGGCACCACTTAACAGCAGGGAAACATGAAAAATAATGGAACATATAGGAGGGTGGGGGTGCCACTAAACACCAGGGATAACATAAGAATAAGGGGATGGGGATTGAAAGGTGGGGGGGGCACTAGACACCAGGGAGTCAGATCGGCATACGGACCATTTTACAGCAAAGTTTTAATTTTGTTACATACTAGGAGGGATGATGGACATCTCCTATAGCAGAAAATTTGGTTCTGTCAGTCAGACTAGAGCGTAACTATTTTTTTCCCCCCATTAAAGGGGCATGGTCATGTTTTTGTGGTTTTTGCATTTACTGTCTGATTATAGTGTTTTAAAAGACTTATAGTGGGCCCCTGATTTTCATACAATGCCAATTTAGTTCTTATTGTGTATAAAATATTAATGTGAGTGGCCCAATTAATTGCTGACCACTTGACACTGAAGCGTGTTCCTGAATACAATATTTATTCTTTAGGTAATAGATAAGGTCCTCTAGGCAGAAATACCTGTTTTCAGGGGTGACTCAGGAGCACTGGGAAGGTTACGTGACTTGCTCAGTCACATGGTATGTTAGTAATGGTTATGGGAATCAAATCCAGGTTTGCTGGATGTACCAACCTCCTTCTTAGTTTGTTACTCTAACCTCTAGGCTATACTGCCAGCCCAGTATGGCTCCTCAGCACTGGTAAACTCATGTGTGCACAAGTTCTTCATTTTGTAAGCACTGTGAATGTTCTCCATTTGTGTAAAGTGGGCAGTCTCCTGAACAAAGCAAGCTAAGTGTCAAGCCAAAATGAGCATTCTAACGTGATGAAAATGTTTTGAAAACAAAAGCCTGACTCTTAGCATCAATACTAATGCGCATGTCCAGAGTCATGGCTTTCATTTTCACAACATATTTTCATCATGTTTGAATGCTTGTTTTGGCTTGACACTTAGATTACTTTGCTCAGGAGACTGTTTACTTTACACAAATAGAAAAAAACTAATGGTGCTTACAAAACAAAGAACTTGTACATGCATGAGTTTACCAGTGCTGAGGTGCGATACTGTACATAGGAACGCACTTCAGCATCAAGGTGGCCGGCAAGCAGTCGGGTCGCTCGCATTATTATTTTATACACAACAACAACTAAATAAGCACTGTATGAAAATTGAGGGTCCGCTATAAGTTTTCTGAAACACTGCTGGCAACATACACCATGATCAGAGAGTAAATGAAAAAACCACAAAAAAGCTGACAGTGTCCCTTTGAAAATTGAAGGAAGGGGGGGGTGCCACTAGACACCAGGGAAACATTAGGATAAGAGTATGGGGACGGGAAGGTGGAGGGGCACTAGAGACCAGGGAACGCATTAGGATAAGGGGATGGTGAGGTTGATGGGTCCTAGACACCAGGGAACACATTAGGATAAGAGGATGGGGACAGGAAGGTGGAGGGGCCCTAGACACCAGGGAACACATTAGGATAAGAGGATGGGGACAGGAAGGTGGAGGGGCCCTAGACACCAGGGAACACATTAGGATAAGAGGATGGGGACAGGAAGGTGGAGGGGCCCTAGACACCAGGGAACACATTAGGATAAGGGGATGGGGAAGGGAAGGTGGAGGGGTGCCAGACACCAGGGAACATATTAGGATAAGGGGATGGGGAAGGGAAGGTGAAGGGGTGCCAGACACCAGGGAACATATTAGGATAAGGGGATGGGGACGGGAAGGTGGAGGGGCACCAGACACCTGGGAACACATTAGGATATTGGGATGGGGACTGTAAGGTGGAGGGGCACCAGACACCAGGGAACACATTAGGATATTGGAATGGGGACCGGAAGGTGGAGGGGTGCCAGACACCAGGGAACACATTTGGACAAGGGGATGGGGACCAGAAGGTGGAGGGGCACCAGACACCTGGGAACACATTAGCATAAGGGGATGGGGACCGGAAGGTGGAGGGGCGTCAGACGCCAGGAAACACATTAGGATATTGGGATGGGGACTGGAAGGTGGAGGGGTGCCAGACACCTGGAAACACATTAGCATAAGGGGGTGGGGACCGGAAAGTGGAGGGGTGCCAGACACCAGGGAACACATTAGGATAAGGGAATGGGGACTGGATGGTGGAGGGGTGCCAGACACCAGGGAACACATTAGGATATTGGGATGGGGACTGGAAGGTAGAGGGGCGCCAGACACCTGGAAACACATTAGCATAAGGGGGTGGGGACCGGAAAGTGGAGGGGTGCCAGACACCAGGGAACACATTAGGATAAGGGGATGGGGACCGGATGGTGGAGGGGTGCCAGACACCAGGGAACACATTAGCATAAGGGGGTGGGGACCGGAAGGTGGAGGGGCGCCAGACACCTGGGAACACATTAGCATAATGGGATGGGGACCGGAAGGTGGAGGGGCACTACACACCAGGGAACACATTAGGATAAGGGGATGGGGATCGGAAGATGGAAGGGCAGTACACACCAGGGAACACATTAGGATAAGGGGATAGTAATATGTAGACATGGATCTGTCTGGGTTTTTTCTTTTTCCTTTTCACTGCAATGGGGAACCACAAGTGATGTAAAAGCAACAAAATAGTGTGCCCCCCAGAGGGAAGGGGTAGTGGGAAAACCAAAACTAGCACTAACTGCGTGTGCTTCACCTTCACTGGTGGGAGGACACACTGTATGTATCCAGTCACTTGCTCCCACAGTCCTACTCTCCTAACTCTTAGCACTGCATCATGCATAGCTTTTAGCTATGAAGCCATTAAAAGGCAGCTTCTACATGGAAACTGATGTACAGGTTCAGTGCAGTACTTTAAACACAGCTTGAATGTATAAATAAATGGTAAGAGAATTATTAGCTGTGAGTGCTGAGAAAGCACAGACAAACTAGATAAACCTCTTAGGTTTCTTTTAAAGTGCATTTTTTTTTTCAGTATAAAAACAATGTTTACATAATAAAACCAGTATAACATAACAATGCCAATAAACAAAACATTATGACAAAATTCACCACAAAAGTTATTGCATTAAAAGAGATGCTAACTTAACAAAACATATTACATTTCAGTCATAAAACTGAAAAGCTATAAGGAATTATATACTGTGAACCCATGAATCTGTTGCCATGGGGGTACTGTAACTGTGATGTCACAGGATGAGTATTAGGACTTCATGCAGGTAGTAACCAACAGGAGCAGATGAACTTGTAAGGAAAAAGGATCCTGTTTTCATGCAAAATATCTCAGAAATAAACAATGTGGAGGGGACATACAGAACTAATGTAAAACATAAGCTAATGTGTTTCTAAAATATTATGGATTTGAAGTTAAAGGTATCAGATGCTGTTTTAATAATTTTAATTTTAATAAGTATTCTGCTCTGCTGAACTTAGATCTCCCCGTGTCTCGGACTGACAGCATGATGCGTTCGAATATCAGCTCTCTCCGGCAGCAGACCTCGTCTTTTGTTTCTCGTGGACTTGATGGTGGAGATGGTGGAGATACGCCACAGTTAAAACGGCGCCTTATCAACAACCGGATCATTATAGTCAATTTCCTTGTTGATGACTTGTCCTTCTATTTGGAGATTGAAAGGTGCGTTTCAACTGGCACATTGCAGTTAGCCAACATAACAACAGCATCAGCATCCAGCAGTGGTTCAGCTTTCTATTGGGTGACTTCACTAGGTCAAGAGATTTCCAGTTTTTACTGATAAATTCATATGTTGCCTAGTGAATCATTAGATGATTATAAAAGGCATTACACAGATGTTGCACTCACCTTTTCTTCTTAGTGACTACATTTCCAGATTGGACAATGCCTCACTGTTACACTTAAAGGGCTCTATTCACGAACGGTGCGGAGTGGCTATGCACCACATAACCCCAGCACATAGCCCATCCTATACTTGTCTGCACCTGCTGGTGCCCACTGCATCCCATGTGTGGCATTCACGGTGCCACTATGCCCCCCTACATGTCCAAACCCCTGGCCGAATGCACAGCTCCATATGGGGGCGGGTTGGGGGCCGGCGCGTTTCAACACTCTGCACCATTTAGGAAGGCATGAAGGGCACTGCACAAGGGGGGTGATGGCTACAACTTCTGAAGGCAGCCATAACAGTTTTGCACCCCCCCTCAGGATGCAGCAGCATGTCGCAGCAGGGATGGCACAAGTCACCGACCCCTCCCCCTGCTGAGGCCGCACTGCCATTGAGGCACACTGCGGGCTGGGTTGGACTCTGGGAACACCCCACCCATGCCTGTTAGTCACGAGCATGTGCCAGCTTCCCAACATGGCACCCCACATGCGAGGGAGATCCACTGAGGGACCTGGGTCTGGCAGTTCATTGGCCACCTGCCCAGGTCCGCAGCTCCACACCTGACCCCCCCATGAACATGCATGCCAGGGATACAGCCAATGTACAGATCTCCCAAAGGTGCAGAGCTGCAGGGGAATACATGCCTTTCATGCATACCCCCACTCACGTAAGTGAATAGGCACCAATACGTTTATGTACAGCATTAAAGTTAGACTAAAAATATTGCTACAAAGAACTTTTCCTAGCCATATCCTAATCTATAGCAGCAGAGTTGTTAGATTATTCTCAAAACCAAACTGTGTTATTCTTTTCTATAAGTTATTAGACTACAATACAGAATTCAAGTTACTGTAATGCAATTTACTCTAATGCAGGCTGCAGTTTGTCAGCTAACACACAAACACAAAGCACCTGGTCACCAAACTGTACCTGATCATTATTCCGGTGGGGTAGTATATTGCTGAACAGTTTAGGATAAGCAATATGTGTTGAACTCCTGAAATACTTAACTCAAGACCTCAAAGTGAAATATCTTCAAGATATAGCATCATCTTTCTAGCATGGATTTGCTTAGCTGGTCTTCTAGGGAATATCTGTGAGGCAGCATCATTTGGTGATTCAAGCACTGGCTTGGGAACCAGGTGATCAAAGGTTCAAACCCTGCTAAAACCAAATACTTACTGTATGACTTTCAGCAAGTAACCTAACCTCCTGGTGTGCTAGCCCACCCAGCTGCTGGAATGGGTAGAAGCTGGACCCAACTGAAAACAAGATGTTGCATTTCAGCTAGGCTAGCCTGGATAAACAAGTTTCCAAAATAAAATCTTGGTGTCTTGGTTGTTTACAGTAGAACATTGTGCTGGGGAACTTGGGAAGTCTGTGGTTAGGTATTAGGTGGAATGAAAGTTGCTTCTAGTGGAAAGTAGCATTTTTAAGACTGGTCCTCTGAATATAACCATTTGCTTACATATCCATTATTAATAAAGTAGTCCTTCCTCAAACACAGCCCACCTAATGTTATATCTTGAAGATCTTTCAGTTTGAAGTCTGGGAATTTCAGGGATTAAGCATAGGCTGCCTGTCCAAAATGCTCATCTAAATTTTACCCTACAGAAAAACTGGTCAGGTTCATCATTAATGATGAGATACAGAGAAGTCAGTCAGGATGTAACACTCTTTATCAGTTTCTGCCAGTGACATGCTGCAGAATATTGCAGGAACACAATGCAGTCCAATCCCAGTTACTCCAACATCACACAAGAAAGTGTGACATTCTTATCCCATAGCATTGCATCCTGGGGGACTCCTCTGTACGTTGGAATGGATTTTCAGAACTATCCATGCTCCCCAGAACTTGCACCACCATTTTGGCACAGTCCCACAAGGGTTAAGAAACATCAGACCACGTTTTTATCCCTCTGTACAGACAGCTGGTGAGACCCCATCTGGAGTACTGTGTGCAGTTCTGGAGACCCAATCTCCACAAAGACATAGACAGGATGGAAGCTGTCCAGAAGAGGGCAACTAAAATGGTGCAGGGTCTGCACTGAAAGACATATGAAGAGAGACTTAAGGAGCTTAATATGTATAGCCTCAAGGAAAGGAGGGAGAGGGGGGACATGATAGAAACTTTCAAGTACCTCAAGGGAATCAACAAAGTCCAAGAGGGTAGCATCTTTCAAAAAAAGAGGTGTGCAAGAACAAGGGGGCACAATTTGAAGATAGAGGGGGGCAGCTCAGAGGTAAGTTAAGGAAGTATTTTTTCACAGCGAGGGTTGTGGATGCATGGAACAGCCTTCCAGAGGAGGTTGTGGAGTCAAAAACAGTGGTGGAATTCAAGCATGCATGGGACAGTCAAAAGGCAGATCTAGGGGGTGGGGGTAGGAAGAAGTAGGCTGCTGGTTAACTAGGATCTGCAGCTTATCCATTAGGTAGGGAAATGGGCAGACTGGGTGGGCCAAGCGGTCCTTATCTGCCATCAAATTCTATGTTTCTATGTATGTTTCTATGTAAAAGGTGGTCTAATTTTCTTCTGCATTTGCCATAAATTGGGACAGCTTGGGTTTCACTTGCGCTGTGTCATGTTCTTGAAGCAAGCTGCTGTGACGCAGAGAAACTGCTGGAAATGTCTCAAATGTTCAAAAATGGCAAACAAACATTTTAGCACATTTTAGATGGTGCAGCTGTAGCTCAGAATTGGAAGTTGCAATGGCGGCATCCCCTTTGACTATCCATCCCTTTGTGTCTGTGTGCTTAATGACAGTGCAGTTGAGGAGCACTGTATTTTTATATAGTTAGTGCAAACTAAACGTGTGTGTGTGTGTGTGTGTGTGTGTGTGTGTGTGTGTGTGTGTGTGTGTGTGTGGGGGGTGCCCTGTCCAGCAAGTGCAAACTTCTAGCAACACTGTGGTAGCCAGCCAGCTCACTGCTACAAAAAGAGTTGGTAACTGTGAACCCAACCCATATTTCCACCAGAATGAGGTCAGTGACATGACATTTATCCGAGTGTGCTTTTAGACACATTTTGAACCTGATTGACTCCATATTGTCTTATGTCTCAGCAGATTAATTGCCTTGCTGCTTCCCTAATTTGGCCCTGTAGCCTCAGTCAGGAAAGTACTGTTTGACACAGCCTTGCTCAGGAATGTCTCCCAGACTGCTGTAGTTTGGGAGAGCACTAATCTTAAAGGAGAACTGCGCTGAATCTATAAACAATTTTTTACCAGTAAAAGCAGTTTTTAAATGCTGGTTCAAATTCTTTTATTTTTTTAACTATACAGGCTTTTTAGTTACCCCAGTGGGTTTTTCTGATTTACGTGTTGCTAGAGAGAACCGTCTTACTACTATATGATGTTGTTTATGTCCCTGTTCTGCTTTTCTATTGTTGGCACAATGGATCCATGGTCTACAACCAAACTCTGTGGCTGATTGGGACAGAAACTATATCATGCAGTTCTAAAATCAAGTATAATAATATAATAATAAGTATAATAATAATATAATAATAAGTATAATGCTGAATAAATTCAGCAAGGCTTTTGATTTGGTACCTCACAAATGATTGCACAAGAAGATGGAAGACCTGGGTACAGCTAAACCCATAGTGAACTGGGTGGGTAACTGGTTAGAGGGGAGGCAGCAGAGGGTGGTGGTCAATGGTGTTAAATCAGAAGAGAGGGTGGTTATGAGTGGGGCTCCACAGGTGATCAATCCTGGGTCCAGTCCTCTTCAACATGTTCATTAGTGACATTGGAGAAGGAATCCAGGGCAGATCATGTCTCTTTGTAGATTACACAAAACTATGTGGGAAGGTGGACAGTGATGAGGAAATAAGATAAATGCAGAGAGACATGCAAAAGCTAGTAGGGTGGTCAAAGGTCTGGCAGCTAAAATTCAATGCTAAACAGTGCATGGTAATGCACCTAGGGAAAAAGAACCCTAGGACAGAGTACTGGATGGGAGGAGAGAGACTTTGCACTACAGATGAGGAATGGGATCAGCTCGGTAGCTCTGAGGGTTGAGGTGCTAGATGTCTTACCTCACGCTATGCCGGCAACCCAGATTTGGGAACAACCTCAGGTCACCAGGGTGCCAGCCAAGGGGGGAGGGGAGGAAAGGGATTGAGTGAGCCTTCGGGCTGGTCTCCTGTCCCAGGGGTGGTGGGGCTGGGTTGTTGCCCCTCCCGTAGTCCCGTCCCCACTGGGTGGGGGTCTGGTGGGATAATATAGGTGTGCGGGGGTGGCAATATGGGTGGGCAGAAGGGACTGAGCTGTCTTCTGGTGTGCGTGCGTGCCTCCACGCACATATACGGCCATGTGCCAGGGCCCGGGGATGTGGGAGAAAACCTACAAAAGCCTACAAAAAGTTATATTAAAAAAAAAAAAAAAGATGAGGAACAGGATCTGGGAGTTACCATTAGCAACTCATTTAAGCAATTGAGTCAGAGCAACAAGGCCTATAGCAAGGCTAACAGGATGTTGGGATGTATTGGGAGGGGTATTGATAGAAGAAGAAAATATGTAATACTTCCTCTCTACAGATCCCTGGTGAGGCCTTACCTAGAGTACTGCACCCAGTTCTGAGTCCTTGCCTCAGAAAGGATAAGGATATGTTAGAAACAGTGCAGCACAGGGTAACAAAAATGATTCAAGACCAGCAGATCGGATCCTATGAGGAGTGCCTTAAGACATTATAATACTTACACACTGGGAGGGAGAGGGGAAATATGATAGAGACCTTCAAGTTCCTTAAGGAGCAGCTGACTCCATTTGTGCCCGGTCACTTCTCCCCAGTTTGCATGGAGTTCTTTCGACCGGCTGGAAATTGTTGATATCATGCAGATTGCCCAGGGTATGCGCCCAACGTGCTGTAGTTTGGACCTGGGCCCAACTCCCCTGATTATGGGGTGCTCTGATATCATTGGCCCTGTCCTCGCAAGGATAGTTTGGTGTTCCCTAGAGTCAGGTGAGTTTCCTAGCTCCCTGAAGGAGGCGGTGGTGACACCACTCCTGAAAAAAGCTGCTTTGGACCCAAACTGCCTTGCTAACTACAGACCTATCTCAAACCTTCCCTTTGAATGGAAGGTGATTGAGAAAGTTTTCACGCTACAGCTGGAGAACCACTTTACCATCCATGATATCTACAAACCTCTCCAGTCAGGCTTTCATAAGAGGCATAGCACTGAGACCACTCTGGTTTGGGTGCTCAATGATCTCCTGATGGCAAGGGATCAGAAGTGCCACTCCATCTTGGTAATTCTTTATCTCTCCTCAGCATCTGACACCATGGACTATGGGGTGCTTCTCGGGCACCTGAGGGTCATATGTGGCCTACCTGGAACAGTTCTCAGATGGTTTCAATCTTTCCTCACTGGCAGATTTCAGAGGGCGGTGGTGGGGATTTTTTCCTCCAGCCCATTCTCTCTGCCATGTGGGGTCCCTCAGGGTTCAGTGTTATCCTCCATATTGTTCACAGGGTACATGCTGCCCCTCAGAGACATTGTAAGATGGTATGGGCTGAGGTTTCACTACCATACTGATGATACCCAGCTCTATCTGTCTTTTGCACCTGACTGGGATAGTGCATCTTTGATCTTTAATAACTGCCTTGCAGAAATCCTGGACTGGATGAATTCCAGCTGGTTGAAACTGAATTCTGAAAAGACTGAGGTGCTGGTGGTGGATCCGGGTTGCCAGACAGAGGGGGTTGGTGGCTGGACAATCTTCTGGACTTTGTCTTGGAGGTGTCCTGCTGCCTTCCTCTGAACGGGTGCGAAACCTGGGGGTGTTTTTTGATGACGGGTTGACACTGTATTTTCAGGTGTCAGCAGTCATTAAGTCCTCATTTTACCATCACAGGAACATCACCAAGATTAAGCACCTTGTTCCATCTGACGACCTTTCAATACTGATCCATGCCTTTCTGACCTCGCACCTGGACTACTGCAACTCCCTGTACAGAGGGCTACCAGGGCTTGATATCCTCCACTTGCAGCTAGTGCAGAACGCTGCAGCGCAGTTGTTGATAGGGACTCCCAATTTGAGTCACATCTCTCCGGTGCTGCACGAACTGCACTGGCTGCCGATTAAATGGGGATCACCTTCGAGGTTAGGCTTCTGACCTTTAAGGCTCTGCACGGACTAGGCCTAGGCTGGGCCCAGGCTATCTGCAAGAGCTTCTGCTGCCTTACTGCCCCGGACAACCACTCCGCTCAGCTGACAAGGGGTTGTTAGAGATTCCCAGGGTACGTCTTAAAACATAAGGGTCCCGTGCCTTTATGTAGCGGCCATCACCCTGTGGAATTCTCTACCTCATCAGATTCATGCGTGCACTAGTGTGGAGAGTTTTGAGAGGGCCTTGAAAACCTACTTATGTGATCTTGTCTACCAGGAGTAATTGTTATCAACAGTTATTTATTCATGAAATCTGTTGTATGTGAATTTTATGTTTTTACTAGATTTTACTTGTTTTTAAAGCTGTACAGCACATTGGTTGCAGAAAGGTACTATAAAAATTAAATTATTATTAACAAAACATAATATTTAGACACAGTTCTGGTTGTATTTCACATTAGTTCTGTAGTTCTCCATGTTATTTATTATTGAGGTCATTTGCATGAAAACATGATCTTTGCTACTGAATTGTTGATCTATTCCTATTACTTTATTCCCAACTGATGTCATAATGTCCTGCTTGTGACATCACAGTTAATACCATGGCAACATATTGTGATGTCACAACAGAGGATTATGACATGAAGTAAGGAGTAAGCTAAAGAGGCAGTTGAACTCTTACGGATACAGAACATGATTTCATGCAAATTTCCTCAGTAACAAATAATAGGGAGAACTCTATAAAATGCATATAGACTGCAAGTTAAATTGTACCTAAATATTATGTTTTTCAAAGTTTTCTTTGAGGTGTCGGCAGCTCCTTAAAGGAATTAACAAACTGAACTGCAAGGAACTAGTTAGCCTGAATACCAGTTTGAGGTCACGTGGACATGAATGGAAAGTAAAAGGAGGTAGTTTCAGGAGGGATGTGAGGAAGTATTACTTTACAGAAAGGGTGGTGGAACCTTGGAACAGTCTGTCGGCGGAAGTGGAGGGTGGGAAACAGTCAGGGGATTCAAGCAGGGATGGGACATAATGAAGGGAACAGTGGTTACTGGGGGGTGACAGGACCAAGGAGGAGAATAGAGTGAGCACAGGGAGGGTTAGTACCCTGGAGGAAATGTGGGCTCCAGGGATTATAGGGAAGTTGGGCAGACTGGAAGGACATCTGGTCTTTTTCTGTCATCATTGTCTATGTTTCTAAGCTTCTGAAATAACTCTTAACATCATAGTGTAAAACAGAAAACATCACCAAGGTTACTAATAGGCAAATATGACTGGAACAATAACAGAATTTGAACCAGTAGTTCAAAACAGCTTCTTCTAGGAAAAAATGACTTATAGATTCAGTGCAGTTCACCTTTAAAGGAACAAGCTTCTTTTCATCAGCTGTTGAATCCTGGATAATTATATTATCTCTGACATCTATATAAGGAAACAGTAATGAGGATCTTTTGACTTTATAGTGGGACAGTCCTTCCCACGTAACACAGTGTGGACTCACAAAAACAGCAATTGTAAGAACATTTCTATTGTTTGCTTTTTTTCAGTACTGTTTCTGGTTTTCTTCCAAGCCACTGTCTACTTTTTTTTACTTTCCTCTTACCTGCACCCCCATTCTAATTTATCCCCTGTAACCTCAGTCTCTAAGGCAGGGACCACCTGGCATTGCTGCAAATCTACCCTGCTGCTTCCCCGTGTGGTAAGCTCAGTAAACAAGATGAGCACATACCTCTTGGACATCAGCATGTCATGTCAGTCATAGGCACACATGGTTGTCCCATGTAGCAACCCTCTCTGGTCTACTAGTGGGTAGTCTTGCAGTAACACCCCTCCACCCTCCCCATGCTTATGAATCATGTGGGACTGCGCTGTAACCAGCTGCCACTTGACCCTTTGGGATGACAGGTTTAAGATGCAAGACTAGGTTCCTTGCTTAACCAGTGAACATGTTTTCCATTAAGCAGTTGCACTGGACTGTTCAGTTTCTGTAAATTGTGTTTCTGAAATATACAGATAATTTTTAGTCTCTCTTGCACTTTGAAGCTGTGAGTCTAAGCACCAGTGCTGCCAGTCAGGTGTGAGTTTGAAATTCATCACTCCCCCAACCAAGTTCCTTTACTGCAGTTGGCATGGTTCTACATAGGAGGTGTGATTTAATGCCTTAACATAACTAATGGCACTCTGTCTTTATTTATTGACTTTTCTGAACAGCGTAGGTCCACTTAAGTAAAAATTCCCTTTTTCAGGGGTGTTCCAGAGTACATTATAGTGAGAAACAAACAATGGACATAAATTGACTTACTTACAAATTCAAGGACATTAATTTAAATAACAAGTGCAAAGACAGAGCAACACAGCAAGTTGTTAGAAACTTTATAGATTATTCAAACACAGAGAGCTAGCAATACTCAGGAGTCTAGATGAACTGGCAGCTCCTACAGTACTGTATAAACAGTCATAGACAATTGAAAACTAAGAAAAATGAATATTAACAAAAAATAGTGCACTGTCAGTGCACTATTTTTTGTTAATATAACACTGAGATTCAAGCTGAAATATGCCTTTTAGACTTGGGGGTGGGGGAGTAGTGTTTTTCATCATTTTAAAATGAGACAGAGTAGAGTGTTATCCAGTCTCCCTTCTGGAGGGGGCAGTTTAATGCAAAGAATACTTTACAGTGGTGTTCCTTGAGGAAGGCACCTATAGCAAACCACCTGATTCTGGTGTATAGAATTCTAAGTCTGCTTAGCTCCATTTTTAAACTCAAAAGTCTATGTTCCAACAGTGATAATTCCTGATTTTTATGTTGGTGCACTTGTGCAGCCAACATCTTGCAGCAGTGGAGATTCGGAGGCGTGGTCACTGTTGGGCGAATGTGGGCACGCACCAGTAGGTGCGTCCCGCATTCCCCTATCAGCCAGCAGCAGGGGCCGACACCCTGCCTGGTAAATGAAGTGAACAGATCTGATAAAGGGTCCACTGCAATGAGAGCGAAGCCTCTGCGCAGTGTGACCACACGCCTTCCTTTACTGCAGAGGCAACAGGCAGTAGTGACTGCCTTTTGTTGCCTGTCACCCCCTTCCTTTATTGTGTGCCGACGGGGGTGCCCAGTCCCCATCAGCATCATGTAACCCCCTTTTGATTGCCAAAGGTGCCTAATCCCCTCAGCGCTATGGGCTCCCCAACAGTTTCTCTTTGCCGATGGAGGTGCCCAAATCCCGCCGGCATGTATCCCTCCCTCCCTCCCTTGAATTTGCTGACAGGGAGCCCACTCTTATTGGAAATGTGATCCCCCTTCCCTTTTTTTGATTGCCGAGATTTCCTGTAAAGAAGGAACTGGTCCTCGGAGGTCTCCCTGGCCCCCCTCCCACAACCCGCATCCACCCACTGTGCACCCTGCCTCCTCACACACACCCTCACCCCATACTTACCTCCGGAGTCTGGCGCAACGATCTTCGGTGGACCGGGAACATGTCTGCACTCTTCAAAGCCGACCACGAACTGAGGAAATGCCAATAAGCTGTATAATGGAATGACTAGGGTTTTTCAACTTTGCTGCATATCTCGGGCATTTTTGGGAATTTTGCCACCAAATTTTCAACATGGAGTTTTTGGGACTCCTCCTCATGAATTCTATCACTGTCATGGTGTATCGGCCTCGAAGGTGATTTTGCAGTCACTGCATGGAATCACCTTTTGGGACTGAGTAATGAAATGACAGTGCCAGTGTTCATGAAGTGGCCTCTCAAAAGCCTATGTTGCAAATTTGGTGGAGAATCAAAAAATGATTGTTTTACGTGCATTGTGCAGTTGCTATGCAGGCTCATAACTTTCAGAAATTGAATATTTTCATGCCAGATTTTCAACATCGTCATTTTTGTATACCTCCTTGTGAACAGTACAGCTGTCATTTTCCACATCCTGCCCGAAATGTGTTTCCGCACTTCCAGCACACAATAGCGCAGTAGCTGTGGAAAATCATTGTTCAGGCCAGATTATGAAAATGACAGTGACACAGTTCATAAGCAGAGGTTCTAAAATGCATACGTTGAAAATTTTGGTGATGATACTCCATAAAATGACTGTTACGAGCGTGCGTTGGCAGATTGCACGCATGCTCGTAACGTCATGCTTTTGTAATATTTTCACTCTAGATTTTCGCCATTGGCATTTTTCCACACCTCTTGATGAACAGTACAGCTGTCATTTCACATATCCTGCCCAAAAATGTGTTATCGCACTTCCAGCACAGAATAGCGCGGTCGCTGTGAGAAATCACTTTTTGGGACAGTTTGAGGAAATAACAGTGACACTGTACAAGAGCAGAGGTGCTAAAATGCCTATGTTGAAAATTTGGTGCCGAATGCCCATAAAATGACTGTTCCAAGCGTGCGTTGCATATTTCCCACGCACCCTTGTAACTTTGCAAATTTGCTATATTTAATGCCACATTTTCAACACTGGCATTTTTTTACACCTCCTTATGAACTGTACAGCTGTCATTTTTCACATCCTGCCCCAAATATTTTCCCACACTATACTACCAAAGCCAATGCCAGCATGACAACATTCGGCATTGACAAATGCTTGTTGAATAGTGGCATCATTTTTCACAATTTATCAGCCTTGTTTTTCTCGTATGAGAGTGAATTATTTTAGTTTAAGAATGGCCTCTAACTATGGTGTATCTCTGTTTCAGGTACCATAGAATGTGTGACTCGGCTGCAGTCATGTCTTCAGTTGGGCTATATAGAGAGGAAGATGAGACTCAGCTTCGTAACAAAGCATATATGATCATCAAGCTCTTCCTGTCCTCAGAGATCCTACCCAAGCTTAGGGTAGGAGACTTATTTTTCACACTGACTTCAGCTCTAACTCCCCAATTCTATAAGACTGAATTTTATCTGTGATGTGGGAACGATGATTATGGATCTATACGCTGGCCCTAGAAACATAGAAACATAGAATTTGACAGCAGATAAGGACCGCTTGGCCCACCCAGTCTGCTCATTTCCCTACCTGATGGATAAACTGCAGGTCCTAGTCAACCAGCAGCCTACTTCTTCCTACCCCCAACCCCTAGAATTGCCTTATGACTGTCCCATGCATGCTTGAATTCCACCACTGTTTTGACTCCACAACCTCCTCTGGAAGGCCGTTCCCATACATCCACAACCCTCTCTGTGAAAAATACTTCCTTAAATTACCTCTGAGCCGCCTTCTTCTATCTTCAAATTGTGCCCCTTGTTCTTGCACCTCTTTTTTGAAAGATGCTACCCTCTCTGGACGTTGTTGATTCCCTTGAGGTACTTGAAAGTTTCTATCATGTCTCCCCCTCCCTCCTTCCCTCGGAGGCTATACATATTAAGCTCCTAAGTCCTCTTCATATGTCTTCCGTGCAGACCCTGCACCATTTTAGGTTGCCCTCCCTGGACAGCTTCCATCCTGTCTATGTCTTTATGGAGATTGGGTCTCCAGAACTGCATGCAGTACTCCAGATGGGGTCTCACTAGCTGTCTGTACAGAGGAATAATAACTTCCTGTTTTCTACTGGTGATGCCTCTTCCTATGCATCCCAGTATCCCCCCAACCCTCCTTGCTGCCCTCTCACATTGCTTTCCCACCTTTAGGTCATCTGATATGACTACCCCCAGGTCTCGTTCCATTTTTGTTGTTGTTAGTATCTCACCACCCATTGTGTACTCTTCCCCTGGGTTTTTGTTTCCCAGGTGCATTACCTTGCACTTCTTAGCATTGAATCTAAGCTGCCATACATTTGACCATTCCTCTAACCTTGCCAAGTCCCTTCTCATCCTTTCCACCCCACCTTGTGCATCAACTCTGTTGCAGATCTTTGTGTCATCTGCAAAGAGACATACTTTTCTTCCAGTCCCTCTGCAATGTCGCTATAAAGACATTGAAGAGGACGGTCCTAATACTGAACCCTGCGTACCCCCACTAGTAACCCCCTTTTTTCAGAGTGGACTCCATTTACTATTACTCTGTGTCCTATTCTCCAGCCAATTCTTTACCCAGGCTGTCATCTTGGGACCCACTCCAGGCTGGCTAACTTGTATATTAATCTTTTGTGTGGACTGTGTCAAATGCCTTGCTAAAGTCTAGGTAGGCCATGTCCACAGCCCTCCCTGATCTACTACTTTGGTCACCCAGTCAAAGAAATCTATCAGATTCTGTCTGGCATGACCTTCCTGCTGTGAATCCATGCTGCCTTGGGTCCCTGCCCCTCTGGCCTCTAGATACTCAATAATTCTTTCCTTCAGAAGTGATTCCATCATTTTCCTATCACTGAGGTTAAACTAACAGGTCTGTAGTTTCCTTCTGCCTTGCTCCCACTTTGTGAAGGAACCACCATGCTTTGTCCACCTTCAGTTTTAAGAGTCTTTCAGAACCCTTTTCTTCTGTAAATGGGCTGGTATCAACTTCTGTATCCAGAGTGTTTCTACTGTTTGTTTTATGTACCCTCTCTTCCTTTGTAAATACTGAGCAAAAAATATTTTAGTATCTCTGCCTTTTCACAGTCACCCTCTGCCCACCCTCCCTACCCTTTATTAAGCCTCACTATCCCTCCCTTGGTCTTCCTTCGCTCCCTGATGTACCTATAAAAGGTTTTATCCCCCTTCTTAACTGAGTTGGCTATCTTTTCCTCGGTTTGGGCCTTTGCTGTTCTGACTGCCTTCCCAGCTTCCTTTTGCTTTAACTGATACAGTTCTCTGTCCTGTTCCTTCTGTGATTCCTTGTACTTCCTGACTGCTTTCTTTTTCTCTTGAACCTTCACTGCCACTTCCTTTGAGAACCATAGTGGTTTCTTTCCTCGTTTCGTTTTGTTTATTTGCTTTACACAAAGGCTTGTTACCTCTGTGATGGCAGTTTTTATTATTCCCCATTGTTCTTCCACCCCCTCCTTCCTGCCCATTTGCTAGTGCATTCCTTAGGCACTCACCCATTTTGGCAAAGTCAGCCCTCCTAAAATCCAGTACCTTTGTCTTTGTATGGCTTGACTCTATTGCTGTGTTTATTGTGAACCATACTCTTCGATGGTCGCTAGTTCCCAGATGGCTACCCACTTCTACATCTGTGATCCTCTCTCCATCTCCATTTGAGAGAACCAGGTCTAAGATTGTTCCTCTCGAGTGGGCTCCAATACTAGTTGTCTAAGGCATGCCCCCTGTAGGGCATCTAGAATAACCCCACTCTTAGAAGTGGCTGCTGCAACTGCACTCCAGTTAACATCTGGCATATTCAGATCACCCATCAGCAATATCTCCCCTTTTTCTGCCATTCTAAGTATACTTTCTATCATTTCCTTGTCCATTTCCTCCCCCTGAGAAGGGGGTCTGTATACAACCCCTGTGCAGATTGTGGTGCCATTGCCTGTCTCCAAATTTATCCACAGTGCTTCTTCTCCTCCCTGTTTACCCTTTTGTTCTGTTGCTTTGATTCCTTCTCTTATGTAAAGAGCTACTCCTCCTCCTCTTTTACCCTCCCTGTCCCTCCTGTAGATAGTGTATCCTGGTATGTTTACATCCCAGTCATGGTATAATGTGGTTATGCAAGCTAGATGAAGAGTATCTCCTTGTGATAAGTAAGCATTAATCCACTCCAAAGTTGGGCTCTACTAGGTAATTAATGTCTGGTTGGGGGGGGGGCGAGTGCCTCAAACCACCAACCAGGCATTAATTCCCAAGCAGAGCCCAACTTTGGAGTGGATTAATGCTCTTGTAACATGACAAGTGCAAGATGACTACTGTTACAGATACTGTAAATTACATGTGTGAAGACATGAAAAGCAACTGATAATATTGCTTTATATAATATTTTATGCTCTTCAACTCTGCAGTTTTCACTGACTACATTGACTCTGCCTAGTGCATATCTATTTACATTGTGACTGTTCTTTTCATACACTTTGCATTGTTATGTTTGTTATTATATGAGACACAAAGATAACAGAAACAGTTACCTGTGCTTATAAATACACTGTTCTGTTTACTCATCCTGTTTGTTTTTACTTCCAACTCAGTTGTGCATTATGGGTAAAGTGTGATTATTTGCATATCTCTGTATTTCAATAGATTGTCTCATACAGATATGCAAATATTTCTACTGTGCTCATGATGCAAGAGTGAATCGGAAAAAAAAACAATTACAGGACTACTGTGCTCATAAAGGCAGGTAATGTTTCTGCTTTGTTTGTCTCTTGTACTGTGCATCTACCAGTTTTACCTTTACATGCCTAGTGTTGTGTGGCTGATTTCTCATTTTTCCATGATGTGCTTTCACGTCAAGGAGACAATGATTTCTCATTTTCCCATTATGTGCTTTGCTGTCCGGTACACTGACTGCACAAGTCCCCGAGGTCCATTGGGCAGGTGGGTGGGAAAAACAAATTCAGGATGGAGAGCAGTGAGTGGAGGTAAAGGAACAGACACAGTAGTGAGCGGAGGTTTCATCACCTCCCTCTCGACCATGGTCTCCATGGGCTTGCTGGGGTCGGCTGTGAACGCGGACAAAATGTGTGCAGCGTGACCACGACACCAAGCGTGGGGTCTAATTATTTTATTTAGTGCACTCTTGAGTGTGCTACCAGGCATTTTGGCTGCAAAGAGTAGTACATTCTGAAGCGGGCATTACTAGGGAATTAATCCCTGCTTCAGTTTGTACCAGGTGTTCTCTCTGCACCAATGTACTTTCTGTATTTCACTTACATTTATTTGCCATGTCACAAGCATAATGTAATTAGCAACACTGCAACATAGTAACCTCATTCTCTGGTATTGAAAATGACTTGGGGATCATCTTGTCTGCCCCTCAAACTGCATACACACCAATTTCAATACTGACATATACCCAAATGGAACTGATGCAGTGTTACCCAAATTAATGCTATGTGTAATGTCTCCTCAAATGGGGGCTTACCTTGTTGCTGGTCTCCCGTTTGCTCCGGTTTCTTGGATTGCCTCCTGTGTGCCTGCAGGTATCCTTGATGTTGTCCTCATCTCACCACCATAGCCCAGGTCCAGAGGTTGTGCTCCCAGGTTGCCCGAATTGCCCCTGTGTTTCTTCAGCCCCTCTCGGGCTCACAGAACAGGGCTGCGAGCCATCAATGTTTGGGTAGGCTGGCGAGCTTGTGCATGCATGAAAGGGTGTGCGCCAGTGTTTTGACCACCCTTGCAGTCACAGGTTTGCTCCTCCAGTGGTCTCTGTCCCTGTAAGGTGCCAGTGACTCTGACTGGACCAGAGGGAGCAGCTAGAAAATTTGTAAATAGAGTACCGTGTGGGCTTGTTATGGCCCCTATCATCCCACATACACCTCACACTGTATTCCTGGTCTATTATACTGTGATACTGCTATTTTGCACTAATATATAGATGTGGGCACCGATCATGTAAGCATGAGTGCCAGGAATGTGCTTTGCTGCCAATATATGCTAATATTTATCATGCATGGTTCATTATACCTCACAATAATATGTTTATCTAGATTATGTTTGTCTTTCATATATATTCCATATATAATCTACCAAATCACTGATAAGATGACTCTGAGGGATCATCAGTGATTATTGTATACTTATATTCTCATATAATTATATGTAGTATGTGTTTTACACTCAGGTAGATATGCCACATGTAATAGGGGCTTGTCAGCAGTTCTCTTTGTCTAAGCCAGCTGACGGAGAGAGAAAGCCTTTGTTATGTCTCTATGTTTTATACTGTATGTAAGCAAGAAATGCCACATGTAGTTTGAACCTGTCAGCATTTCTTTTGTCTAAGCTATAATGCTAATGGAAGCATATTCTGTCTCATATGATACTCATTAGTAATTCTTTCTCCTAAGTCATTCTCCAATGGAGAATGACTTAGGACCAATACATATTGTTTCTCATATCTGTAACTATGTTGTAATCTCTGTTGCTATGCTGTTATCTGTAGTACTTAGCTGTTCACAAGCCACTGTAGCTCCTCTAGACACTACTAGTTCAGCTCTAGACGATTAGTACTCTCTGGCAGAGACCTGGAGCGCTGGGAGAGAGACAAGACCTTAGAGAACCTAAAATCTATAATCCTGAAGATTATGTATATTCTTCAGGCTAGTGGTGAGAAACCCATCTCTCTTGTGATTTTTCTCTGTCACATGCTTAGCGTAAGTAGTATAATAAACTTTATTAGTATTCCTTGCTTGTTTACAAATGTTTCTTGACAGACTCTGAGACACAAGAATCTGTATTATTATTATTTACCCTACACACAAAGAGTGTTTCAATTACATAAGTGGCAACCGCGAGTGGAGTCTGGATGTTTGCCAAGTTTCATTGTAATCTCCTCTGTAAATTAAAACACTGGGCGAGAAATCCCCAATAACAAACAAGCAGAAAGTGTTTTATGTTTAACTTTTTTCAGTCTGTTGTGTGTTCCACAGTGCAGGCAAAACAAACTCTTGGCAGATATTCAGTCTGTGTGTAATGAGTTGTTTTATTTTGTTTTTTTGTTTTTTCCTATTCTTTCTCTGTGGGAGCACAGCTGTAAAGGGATCCAAACAGACAATTAGACTGCTTTCTTGTGGATTCAAATCCTAATGGGTATATACTCATCTAGGAGTCCACATATGCCAAAGGCTATTTGTGTCCTGTCATAAACGTTGGTTGCAAACAAAGTTTTTGATCCACAGACAGCTAATGGTTTCTTATCTTATATGACATGTCTGAATATATCAGTACTTAGTTGAGGCTGGATGCCTTAACAAACCAAACTGTTAATTGTAGTTGGTTTGATTTTGTTGAAGTAGCAGTATCCAGTGGTAGTCCTTTAAGGGATATCATTGCCCATTATGGGGAATTAAAAAATGGTACCAATGATCCTGAAGGATTATTAATTGCAACGTTGTTTAATTGTTTTGATGCTGTTCTAAATGAAATATCTGTTTTGGAATCTGAGTATATTGCTTACAAAATGGAGAATGCTGCTTTCAAGCAGAAAATTTGTTTGAAATGAACTTCTCATGCAGAGAAGATAATTGGACTCTAGTCTCAATTGCTGGAGTCTCTCCATTTAGAAAATGAGTATCTTGTTAATGAGAGAAGCAGCACAGACCTGCATGCCTTAACAGATAACGCTGAAAAGGCAAAACTTGTTATATAAAAGTTTTTCAAACTAACGGTGTTCTGGCTAGTAACGCTGATTCCTTACATTTTCAAAACAAGGAACTTAGAGATAAGTCTGAAGTAATTACTGAAAGAGTTAACGTGCTGGCATTTCAACATCAGACCTTGACTGATCAGTGTGATTCAGTATGTTTTAATTACAGCAGACTTGAAATGAAGGTTTTGAATATAAATCATGACACAGTTTCTGTTGATAAAAAGCAGGTTTTACAAGATGTGATTGTCTTGCAATCTGAAAACAATGCACTTTACAAGGTGCTAAATCCTGTATCTGAGCAGTTAGAATGTAGGAGTAAAAAGTCAGATATTGCGAACTTGCACCATCAGCCAGAGGTATTGGCAGGGCATACTAACTTAATGCCCAAAGACCTTGTCTCTTCTCATGTTGAAGAGTTTGATTTTGAACACCCACAGTATGCTGTGGAGTGGACTAGAGCAAAGGCTAGCCACTTGTTTTTCTGTGATTCACAAAATGGAGAATTGTTAGAGTCTCAAAATGGTGGACACACATGTCATCAGGTTGCATCCCCATACCATCCCCAAGATGGCAACTCATGGTAATGTAATGATGGTCATGACACAGTAACCCATGATGCCCATGAGGTAATCCAAAATGGCCGACCACCATATCACGGAAATTAGATCCAGCAGTCACAGGGACCTGTGATTGTTGCCATAACCAAACAAAACATACCTGTACCAGAGTTTTTTGGCATGATTAATAATGTTATCAGTAACACTAGTGTTTCTGAGAGACAGAAGATTCTCATTAAAAATGTTGTTGATGTACTTTTGAATAAGGCTGATATGCAATCTGTCATGAAGTCAGCGTCTGATGCTGCAGAAACATCTGATGCTATTAATGTTTGCTTTATTAGCATAGCCTTGGTTAAAGAACACATTTTAGTTAATTACATGAATTGCTATGATTCTTCTCTATGCAATTTAACATCAGTTTTCCATGAGAAGACTGAATGTACTGCTTTTCCTATGCAGTGCATTAATACCGTAAGATGTAACATTAAAAACAATGTTGCTACCATCCAGCAACATTCCAGTGGGGAAACCCACTTTACATTTGATGGGGGAGGGGACAATCCTGATTCTGGAAGCCCCATAGCTGCGATATTTTCAGCATCACAGGCCACGTTGGGGGTTGGGGGTTACAGGTTTGATTTTTGAACCTGAGCTGACAACTGTTTTAGCCCTATTTTCTCCACCCCTGATGGCTACTGAACCACAATCCATAGCTGGAGAACTATGTGCAGCTTGCACAACACTTTTCTCCACTGTGCAAGCACCCCTGATAGTGCCACCACTGCCTGCACATGATGCAGAACCCCCTCCATCAGTGAAACCTGAATCATCCCATACTGTGGCTGCAATAGCAGGTACAAGCCAGGAACAGTCTGGGTTATTCCCAATACATACAATGGCAGGCACTACAGGTAAGAAGGTACAAGGTATCCTAATACTGATATCATTGTTTTTTCTTTTGGGATCACTAACCATGGCCCCAGTACTGGTTAATCCTAACACAGTTTTAGGGCATTACTTTGAAATTGCTACATTAGATATAGCAATCTCAGCAGTTTTAGCACAAACATATAATGGACACATCAGACCCATTGGTTATGCATCCCAGATGCTTGCCCCAGTAGAGCTGAAATACAACCTTTGTGAAAGGAATCCTTTTGCTACATACTGGGCAGTGAGATGCTTTATGTACATCATTGGATATGCACCCACTGTACTGCATTCCAATCATTTGCCAGCTAACTTTCTGTTGTCAGACAGCGTAAAAGATGACTCTGTATCCAATGCCAGACCTACACACTGGTCTCTCTTTTTACAGGATTACAACATCACTGCCCTTCCTATCAAAACTCCATCCTTGTTTTCCCATGGCCTACAATTTACAGGAGAGACCCATGATTGTTCACTCCAATCCCCTGACCTAACTGTCCCAGTGCTCTTTCTGACAGAACCTCAGAAAGTATTAAAAGACACCACTGTGTGTCATGTTTTGACTGATGACTCAGTCACACATACCAATGAGGGTCAGATAGCAGGGTTTGGAATTCTTATTTTACATTTTAGTGATGACAGAATGTCCGTGGCTAGTAATTGCATCATTGTATATGTACGATTCACAGGCAATCTTAAAACATGTCTGGCAAATAAAATGAAAAGCAGGGAGGCAAGGAGTCTCCTAATTACCACAAATATTTGTGGATGGTTTAGAGAGCTGGAATGTCCTTGAGAAAGACACAGCTTGTGTTAAGAAAGGAATAAAAAGATTTTTCCTTACGTACCAGCACTCCATGAGAGGGTTAAGTGTTGCAGTCTGACAAAATGGCCTTGATCTAAAAGACTGTGAATACTATGTTTCTATTACAGTTTCTAATTGGGTCTGTTTCTCTCTAAAGTGAATTTCTTTAGCAGAAGACAAACTCCTGTTCCAATTATGATATTACCTCTGAGAAATAAAGTGACTGGTTTGTGTACAACACAACACTAACCAGTTTAAATACTGTACATTCATAAGGTTCGAGCATTTTGTATGTATATTTTTTATGTTCCAAAAGAAGGATCCTTATTTGAGGGCAGTGTATAGGTTCCTTTATAAAGGAACTGAGGAATAACTTCCAGAAATAGCTCTTATAAGAAAGTGAAAATAACAATCACCTATCCAGGGATGGCCTACTCATTTGGAACATCTCTGCTGTAACACTCATAAAAAGTTACGGGTAATTCCTGAACACCTGAGAGTAGATTTTATCTACTATACCAAGTACATGATACTCCAACTGGTGGACACCAGTGAGTCAGTAAAAACCCTAAACAGACTGACATCCTCTGTCTTGTGGCCACATATGAGAAATGATGTAGAACACTGCATCAGTAACTGTTTGATCTGTGAACAAAACAATCCTATACCAGCTAGGATAAATGCATTGTTACCCCAAAGGCAAAAGGCCCCTGGAACAATATTCAGATTGACTACATTGGCCCTATGCCAACCACTAAGAACAACTAGTTTTCACTAGTGATCACAGACCTATTTTCCAAACAGTTTAAAGCTATCCCAAAACAGAACAACACAGTCTAAGTGATTGCAAATGTCTTGGTAAACCATCTATTTACCAGGTAGGGCTTACCTCAAAGGTAAATTCTGATTACAGGGATCTGGCTTTATAGCCAAAGTAATACAGGAAACTCTGGATTTGTTATACGTAAAACAAAAGTTTTATATCCCTTACCACCCACAGTCATCAGGACAGGTGGAATGTGCTAACAGGCAGATCAAAGTTATGTTATAATAAACTTGTTCAGAAAACCCAAAAGGACTGGAATTCATTATTGCCTTTACTCCTTATGGCAATAAGAGGGACACCCTATGCAGGTACACAGTGTACCCCATTTTTGAGATCATGACCGGACGGTTCATGAGACTCCCAGAACATTTACTTCTGGACCTGTGTACTGTCACTGCTGATGGAGCATCTGTAGATAAATATGTTAAATATCTCAAACAAGACATCCAAAAGGTGCACTTGTTTACTGCACAATGTATGGGCAAGGCCCAACAACAGGCCCTATCCCATTGTAAGCAAATGCAGTCCAGCAGTCTACCAAGTTAGACTGCCTCACAATAACAGTCATTGATAAATGGCTACATGCCAATCAAATGAACCCGTTTAAAGGAGATTAAATTACTTTTCCATACCCCAGTGTGAGGAATAGTACTAAACTAATTATGTTTTTCTTTTCTCTTTCCTTTCAGGTTCCAGAGAGAGAGAGAGAGAGAGATGCTTGCTTTTATGCTTATTCTTTTTAAAAGTATGGGTCTTCTTACAAGCCCAAACTGCACATCTTATTGCAGATAAGAACCAGTGACCTAAACCTTAACAATTTGTTGAGGCAGAATACCTCACAAGCCCACATGATTTAATTGCATCCTGTGGAATTCACACTAAAGTTCTAAAATACATGTTCATTGTCAAGAAGGGTAGTGAAGCCCTACTGAATGGTATGATCATTGCTTTGGATCAATTCTAGAAGTCAGACTTGATCTGGACTCCTGTTTACATTTTATTGATAATCAGGAATTTTGCATCCAAATTCATATGGTAATAATATGGTGATCTGGACTGCTGTTTATATTTTATTGATAATCAGGAATTTTGCATCCAAAAATTATATGGCAATAAAAGCCATTAGATCTTAAGATTTTTAATCCTATGATGCCCCTTAATTTATGACACTTAATATTGAGTGCCCAAAACAGAACCCTGGACAAACCAGTGGTCTAACAGCCACTTCCAAACCAGGTACCCTAGTTAATAATGTGCAGCTTATGCACAACCCAGTGATTTTAAATCTCACCCTTTAAACTTGAAATGAATTGTTACATGTTTCACAACAAACATTTCCCACATTGTGTATTTTTTTTTAAATAATGATGTGATTGAATACCCTGGCAGCATACCAGGTACTAATTAATGACTCCCTATACAGGGACTGATAGCACACACATATACACACAGTTAGGATTTTCACATCCTGACTGCTAGTGGTACATCTTATGACAGTAATCCTACCCAAACACACTAGGCATTTTGGTTTTGTTTTGTTTTTCTTATTTATAAAAAGAAAAATAGGTTTAGACTCAGGCCTATTTGGCTCTGACATATCTATTTGAAATAGGGCTGATATAGCCATTATTCATACATATGTTAAAGGTTCATGACAGTATGAAATTTAATATCATACCCCCACCGTTGCATGGTATACATGATGTTGCTCATTAAGAGTGATTTATATTTACAATATTAAAGATATTGTGAAAGGGGTTTGACCTGACAAATGTTCATATTAATGAATTATTTTCTGCTCACATTAAGGAAGCAGATGAGCATCACATAGCTAGGGAAGTCCTTTGCACTGCCTACAACTATTATGTTCTTATAACCTTTTGGTAATCTCGTCCGGGATCTGGAATTATGACATATCCTTGATCTCATACATGACAGATGTATGGGTCAGTGGCATTGCCACATTTTGCACTTTCATTGCATGTGTTAGCAAATGTTTATTTGAATCTAGCACTATTCCCTTGTCAATGGCAAGGAACCTTGGATATGTCATCACATACACCAGTATTGCTCCATGATTTGAAATGTATTCCTGTACAATCCAGGAAGCCATGTTTGTGACTCTCATAGTGTCATTGCCACATTTTCATCCGGCAACATCTATCTTTGATCGTTTGGCAACCTTCCATTTTGTTGCTCATCTTGATGGGAACTTTTATCATGAAAGGTTGAAACTACCCCCTTTCCTTGTTTACCATGAGGTCTTGGAATCATGACTGACTCTGAACATTGAATGTCATACCTGAAAGGAACATCAACTTTTATGCAGAAGTGACATCTTCCAACTTGTACTACCAACTTGTGAATACTGGCCTAGTAACTGAAATTGGACTTCCATTTGTAAACTTTCAAATAAACTGTATTCAGTCCAGCCAATTAAGATTCTACAATCAGGCTCATTGTTATGTATACTATGAAGTTAGTCTGGGGTGGGGGCAATCCCCTTACTCAGCAAGAAGACTCTTCTTCATCTGATCTACAATCAAGAAATCCATTTTCTTCACTGCTTGTTTTCCAAGCCTTGCTGGCACATTCATACAAACTGAGTATTGTCATAAACTTTTACACTTTGTGCAGCCATGTGATCATCTTCAGCTGAACACTGTTGCTATTCTATTGGAAAACTCAATGTGCAATCCAATGCACTCCCTACTGAGGCCTATGAAAATACTGCAGCCTCCCGAACATTTGGATCAACCTTTGGAAAATCTGAATGCATCAGATTTGAACTATGAATCTTCATCTAACACTTGAAGAAACCCTGGATTTATCCCTGGAACTGTTCATAGTTTATGCCTTGTGGACATCGACATTTCGTGTCCTGTTCAACTTACCAACTGAAAAATGCCATCTCCAGGGTGGTATATTCTGCTGATGTGGAACATTGTGTGGTGACCAATTATACATTCTTCTGATATGGACTAAAAGTTATGCAAAGTGAACTTTTCTAACTACTGTTTTTACTCCCCTAAACAGGTAATAGGTTATACGGTAATCACACCTGTTCCTGTCCCAGAACCAGATATCATTAAGTCTAGTCGTAACAATCTTGATGCTCTATCTCGACTTTTACTTATTTTTAATATCCATACAGGCAACTTAAGTTTGTCTCTTCAGTTTCTTCCCAATAGGACAGATACACACCTGATACATATCAGTATTTAGTGATTGTTTTGATATTGGAAAACCCCATTGTGAAGTTTTATTCCAAATGTTTATAGTAATACAAGGTTTAATAATATTTTCCCTGATAATCACATTTTTTTGTTTAAGGAAAACTCTGAAACACTACTGTGACAAGTTAATTTCCTCTATCAGGCTCGTGCCATGGGCCTGTATACGAATGGTGCCTAATCACCATCTTTTTGTAGTGTTTCCAATTTTGCAATTAGGCAAAAAAGAGCAGATTGTTATGCCTGGCTTATGCCCCCTATCATCCCACATACACCTCACATACACCACACACTGTATTCCTGGTCTATTATACTGTGATACTGCTATTTTGCACTAATATATAGACATGGGCACTGATCATATAAGCATGAGTGCCAGAAATGTGCTTTGCTGCTAATATATGCTAATATTTATCATGCATGGTTCATTATACCTCACAATAATACATTTATCTAGATTATGTTTGCCTTTCATATATATTCCATATATAATCTACCAAATCAGTGATAAGATGACTCTGAGGGATCATCAGTGATTATTGTATACTTATATTCGTATATAATTATATGTAGTATGTGTTTTACACTCAGGCAGATATGCCACATGTAATAGGGGCCTGTCAGCAGTTCTCTTTGTCAAAGCCAGCTGACGGGGAGAGAGAAAGCCTTTGTTATGTCTCTATGTTTTATACTGTATGAAAGCAAGAAATGCCACATGTAGTTTGAACCTGTCAGCATTTCTTTTATCTAAGCTATAATGCTAATGGAAGCATATTCTGTCTAATATGATACTCATTAGTAATTCTGTCTCCTAGTCATTCTCCAATGGAGAATGACTTAGGACCAATACATATTGTTTCTCATATCTGTAACTATGTTGTAATCTCTGTTGCTATGCTGTTATCTGCAGTACTTAGCTGTTCGCAACCCAATGTAGCTCCTCTAGACACTACTAGTTCAGTTCTAGAAGATTAGTACTCTCTGGCAGAGACCTGGAGCATGGGGAGAGAGACAAGACCTTAGAGAACCTAAGATCTACAATCCTGGAGATTATTTACATTCTTCAGGCTAGTGGTGAAAACCCCATCTCCCTTGTGATTTTCTCTATCACATGCTTAGCATAAGTAGTATAATAAACTTTATTAGTACTCCTTGCTTGTTTACGAATGTTTCTTGGCAGACTCCGAGATACACAAATCTGAGGCAAATAAGACGATGAGGGTGAAGATTCTGATAAGAGCATGCCCAGGTACGTTAGCTAGGCACGAGGCGCCATGCCGAGTGCCTTATGCACCTGGGCGTGTTTTATCAGGAGATAACCCACACCTTGGAGTGTCTTATTGTGCTTATAAAATGGGTTTCAAAGTAAATGTGTAAGAAGAAGAAGAAAAAAAGAGGGAAAACATTTTTTATTGTTTTAGGGGTGCATTTATAGAAGAAGTAGTAAAATAGTCCCTTTATTTAGGTTATTTTTCTATTGTGTGACATTGAGTAGATGCCCCCCCTGCCCCACACAGACACACACACACACACACACACACACACCACAGACACAGGGATGTTGGTCAGGTTGTTGTGTCTGTGTTTTACTTTTAGTTTCCATTTTGCTGTCCTTCTCGAGATATTATTACACAGGTACCATATTCAGCGTTTATGTGCATTGCCATTGCTAACTGCCAGTAATGGCAGCGAGCGTGCCCCCCGTCCCACACAGACACACACACACACAGACACAGGGATGTTGGTCAGGTTGTTGTGTCTGTGTTTTACTTTTAGTTTCCATTTTGCTGTCCTTCTCGAGATATTATTAAAGAGGTACCATATTCAGCATATGTGTGCATTGCCGTTGCTAACTGCGGTTAATGGCAGCGAGTGTGTCCATGCCGGCCTCCATAGAGAGGTGTTCCTGAGTTGGTGCCGTCTTTTTTAAAAACAACAACATTTCCTTGATTTAAAAGTGTGTCAAACAATACATAAATATAGAAAGGGACTGCATGGGGCTGAGGGATCAACACTACAGGCAACGTGTTGAGAGATGGAAACCGGCATGAGCGCGTTCCGTTTTAGCGGTCTCGGTAGTTACGCTTGTTTTTTCAATTATAAAATGTATTGAACTTTTGGGGCACATGCAGAGAAAGGACAATACCATATTATTAAGGACCTCTTTTGCGCTTGCAGGTTGGTCTGTTTGAGTTTATGTTTGCTGTTAAAATCCTGTGGTGTTTCGTGCTGCTGCTGTGGGTCGTGTGCCTGCTTCCGAGAAACAGATTCCCAGTCAATAGGTTACTGATTTTTTTTGGTTGTGAGATTGCCATGGCAAGAAAAGTGCCGGTTGGCACAAATACTCGTGGATAAGGACACGGCTGGAAGGTCCTTCCAGCCAATGGAAGTGAAGCATTTTCTTTAGCCATTTTATAATATTATTTACCCTACACACCAAGAGTGTTTAGATTACAGGCTAACCCTTCTGGCCTGGGTTTCATGAATATTTATGAAGGGGGCATGGATATTCGTGAGCTGGTCCACTTATTCTAAGTGCTGTACGTTTCAGTGGCTGCCTGCTGCAGTAATCAAATGTAAAATAAAAGTGGCAGCCGCAAAGACACCAAAGAGGCTAATAAATGAAGGGGGCAAATGTAAATAAATGATGTTATTGCTGGCTGCTGTAGATTAAAAAGCTGGGACTCATATAAACTACCTTTCTGCTGCCTAGCACCACAATATTTCAGCAACAGCAACAGGCAAGAGACTGAAGCACAAGGTTTCAGAATGGCAGTATTTAAGAGGGCACAGCTATGGCTATTAGACAATGGGACAAGAAAATAAATTAACTAATCAACCTGGCTGCACTAGAACTTTATATTTGGGTCTGCCGTAACCTGCAAGGGGACTGTGACTCCTAGCAGCTATTTCTGTGCAGCAGCAGCCAGTCAGAAAGCCAGGATTTTGGGGCAAAGCCTCTTGGGACAGTGCAAGAGACTTATGGGACTTTGCCAAGTACTTGTGGGAAAAGTGCAGGGACCTAATTCAGGTGCAAAAACAGGGGGCCTATTGAGCATCAAGTGAGGCTAATGAATATTCATTGTTTTGGACTGACAAGTGCATTCAGCCATTCGCTTTTGGACACATAGTTAGCCTCTGCCAATTGGGGGCCCCAGAAGGACTCCATAAAACCCAGAGTTTTGCAGGCTTAAAGTTCATTCCAGTGGGCTCCCCACCACAGGGAAGGGGGCTCAGACCACCAGCTAGACCAAATGGGCCTAGGGATTCAGTGCGAGCACCTCCACAGTGGGGGGCTCTTTTTCTGCCAGGGAAACAAGTGACTATAAGCAGCAACAGTTGCTAGCCTGGGGGTTGCCAGAGATTGCCTTCCAGGACTAGCCTTGTCCCTTCCACACTGGGAAAATGTGGAAAGAAGCCAGCATCCATCTGCAATTGTGAGAGATCTGCAAGAAATGCATCTGCCTTACTAGTGGGAGTGCTGAAGAATGGCCTGTAACTTCCAGAAAAGGAAAATATTAGGAATCCTTCTGAGTGAGTAAACATCTACTTACAAGTACAAGTTGTGAAAGATCTGTAAGGAGCAGGGAAGCCCAGAAAGATTAGAGAGTGACTGTCTGTTTGCAACCTGCAGCTGTCTAAAGCTGAGAAAGGGTGGACATCTATTGCAAGTGACCAGGGAAGGGTCCATTATTTGAGAATGTGAAGGTGACTTTTGCAGGTGCCTATAAGATTGAAAGGGGATTACCCAGAGTGCGTGGTTCCTCTTGACATTGCCTGTGAGGACAGTATTAATTCAATTGGAGCTGCTAATGCCAGCACAGCCAAGAGAGACTTTGATAATAAGTCTAACTGTCCAGATGGAGCTGCCAATGCCAGAAAGCCACAAGGGACTATGATTATGTGATTCATGCTTGAGAGAAGTTGCAGTGACTATTTGAACTTCCAAGTCACAGTAAAATGCATTATGAAAGTGAATTGGTCTGGTATGGACTGTGAGCAATCAGGTAACTCTAGCTGTAGGAGCAAGCACCCACCTGTGTGATAAATGTGCTGAATGTAAGACAACCATTGCAGATTGGTCTGGGACACAGCCTGGTAATGTGCCACCTAGGGTGCTGCTATATGCGCTTTCCCTGAGAGGTATAGCCTAAACATGGGGTTTGAAGTGTGCCGGCCCCATCCCAGTCTGGTCTTTTCAGAGAGTGATTTCAGCCCAGAGAAAGGGCGTTGCAACAGAAGCAAAGGGTGATGTTCCATCTGCGAAAGCTGTGAGCCCAAATCCAAAGAGATGTAAATAGCTAAAGGGTTCTAAAATAATGTGCAGCGTCTAAGTCATCTAAGTCCAGAAAAGGGTTAAAGTTTCAATCTTTACAGAGAAGGACGTTTTTAATTTAGAGAGAACGTTAATCTGCTTATTTTCTTCAAGTTCCCCAACAAACCGGCCAAAACAGCTGCACCAAAAAACAGGCCTGCACCTTTTAAGAACTTTTAGTACTGGGTACCCAGATTGAATGCATGGGATTGTGGGGTCCTGATACAGTTTGGGGACTGATACCAATGTGGGTACCTGTTACTGTTTTCTGCTATTTAGTGCAGCTAGCCTAGACAGCATTCGGGGACCTAAATGACTCAGAGGTCGGTAGTGCCACTCTGATTAGTGCTCAAATCTAAATGCAAAGTGATTAATGTGATTATTATCCAAATGCCATTTTGATATAAACTAAACCAATCTAATCAAATATAAATAGCTTGACCTCTGCTCCCAATTTTCCTGTTTCTCACCCTTCCTCACCCATCCCCACGTAAATAAATTGTTGTTGATGTTTTTATATATAGCTGCCTCATGATCATATTATTAGAGCAAGTCAATAATTCTAAAAATGTTAAAATGTGGGGAAATGTTTATTGGGTCATGCTTGGGTGGCTTCATGGTATTGTAGTACAGCATTCCAGAGGATTGTGCCAGGTTTTATTCTTGCCCACATAAAAAGTATACTTTGGGTAGAGGCAGGAGGCACTGTGTGTTTTATGTTATCTTGGAAATTAACCAGTTTAAAGTTAAAGTAAGGACCTATGCCCCTCAACCTTGTTTTGGCTGGCAAGGCAGAGGTAGTATAGCCCTTCAGATTCCCAGTGCCAGGGTTAAATATGTAACCCTTAATACTGCTCTTCCTTGGGATCTTTCAAGTCTTCTTTTAAAGCCTGAACAGTACGTGCTTTTACAAATTCACAGGATAAACTATTCCATATTCTGATGACACTCTCCTGTATGTATGCTACTACGTGGCATACTGTCAGTCTATAAGGAAATCATTATTATATACATCTAGCAGCTTAAAGAGTTGACCCTATTGTGGCCTACTACCAGTCTATAAGGATACAAACTCTTGCTGCCAATTAAGCTACAGGGATTTTCTATTGTACTATGATATTAGTCTACAGTGATGACACTATTGTGGTCTTCTAACAAACAACATAACAGCAAACAAATCAGTGCAACAAAGTAGACTTCAAGGTGTCAAGGATGCTGGGTTGAATAGAGAAGGATTTTGACAGTAGGAGAAATGAGGTAATTCCACCAGTTTAAAAATCCCTGGTGAAGCCTAGTCAGATATGAACGGTGAGGCCACATATGGAGTACACAAGTCCAAAGAAAATTCCACACTCACAGAACACATCCACACACTTCTTTGCTAGATGCCAAAATAAAGCTTTAATAGCCAAAAATAAAGTAATGCCAGTGCCGACAAAGCTGCCAGCCACAATGCCCACAGACAGAATACTTCACCCAATTTTGGAGTCCTCACCTAAAGAAGGACATCCGCAGACTAAAGTTGTTACAGTGAAGGCTCACTACGACAATATAGGGCCAACAGAGCTGATCCTATGAGGAATGGCTGGAGGCCCTAAACATGTATTTGCTACAGGCCAGGTAGGAGTGGGGGGTACATGAAGTTTCTTAGAGGTATACACAAGGTAAACAGTGAGACCTTATTTGTAAGAAATAGGATGCTTGAACTAGGGGGCATGACTAAAGGTTGGTGGTGGGGACATTCTAGAGAAACTTTAAAACGTTTTGCGTTGAGCCAGCCCAGTAGTGCTGAGCGCTGAGGTGCTGGATGCCTTACCTTGCGCTATGCCGGTGACCCAGGTTCGGGGATGAACTCAGGTCATTCAGGTGCCGGCATGGGGGGGGGGAGTGAGGAGCAGGATCAAGCAGTGTTACGGCAGCATTCCTCTCCAGATGGAGGTCATAGCCCCCCCCCCGTATTTTTGCTGCCACCAGGTGGAGACTCAGTGACAGCGTAGTCAAGAGGTCTTGGAATTTGCATGCATGTGCCTCCACATGTGCACTCATGTCCAAGAATGAGGTCAGAGACAAAAACTGGGAGAAAACTACCAAAAAAATGTAAATAAAAAAAAAGTTTTGCTTCACTGAGAGAGTGGTGAAATGGTTGTCAGCCTTCTGACAGAAGTGGCATGGGCAGCTACCCTAAACAGGTTTAAATATGGTTGGGACAGGGCAAGGGAACTCATAGTTCCCATGGGGGCAGCAAGGGCTTGATTGGTGTGGAAGCAGGTAGGAAGGAATACACCAAAACAGCACAGCTGGTCAGTGGGATGAGGTAGCGTATTAAGGGCAGAATCGATTGATCTTTGGTGTCCTGTGGTAAAAGTTTTATGTTTCTATGTTACTATCAGTCCATAGGAATGTTATTGTTATAGCTACAGTACCAGGAGCTTAAAGGGTTGCTAGTATTGTGGCCTACCATCATTCTATAAGGATAACACTCTTGTGGCCTACTATCAGTCTATAGGGATTTACTGTTGTACCCTGCTATCAGTCTATTGGGGTGACACTATTGCAGTCTACTATCAGTCTATAGGGGGTCATTACTGCAGTCTAATGTCAGCCTGTAGGAAGGCCCCTTTTAAGGCCTACAGTGGATTTGGACAGGATGCAACACCAAACTGCAGCACACTGCAGCAAAGTTACTGCAGTAAACAAGACAATCCCAATGGCCGTTCATGCCTTTCCTAATGCAGTAACTCAATACTGTACTCTGCATTGTGTTATGGCCGACTCCTGTACTAGCAGTCTATTGGGACATCAGTGTTGTGGCCTATCAGTTTATGGGGATGACACTATCCAGTCTATAATCAGCCTGCACAGTGACACTATTACATTCTACAAACAGCCTACAGAGAGAGCGCTATTGTGACCTACTGTACTATCAGCCTATAGGGATGCCACTATTGTGGCCTGTTATCAGTCTATTGTGATGACACAAGTACAGTCTAATAACAGTTACTAGGGATGGCACTATTAATACCGGCAATCAATCTATTCAGATGACACTATTACTTACAGTTTATTGGAATGGCTCTATTGTTGTCAACTGCCTGTCTATAAGGATGACTATACACTGTTTACCTTCTATATGGCTAAAGGGTTGACACTATTATGGCAACATTTAGTTCATTGGAATGTCACCACTTTGGCCTACTGTCAGTCTATATTGGTCAGACTATTATTGCCTACTATCACTCTATAGGGATAACAATGCTGGGGCCTACTATCAGCTTTTAGAGATGTCACTGTTGTGACCTACTATCCCTACTATTGGGTATAAAGCTGTTACTGCTGTGGTCTGCAGTTACTCTACAAGGAGGACACTACCTGGCCTACATCAATCACACAATTCAACCTATAATCAGTATAGGAATGACAGCATTATGAACAGAAGAGAGGAAGTAGTAAGTGCCTCAGCTGGGACTTGAACCCAGGCTGCCCAGAATACTGTTCTGGTTGCACTACCAGTTGCACAACCAAGGCAACTGGAATGGTATTCTGGGTGGCATGGGTTCAAGTCCCAGCTGAGGCGCTTACTTATTTCTCTCTTCTATTTGTATGTGTTTCATAAATATGCACACAGCACCCTTGTGATAGAAAATTACAGCATTATGGCCTGTCTTCGCCATAGAGTAATGTCACTATTGTGGTCTACTATCAATAATTAGGGATGTCACTATTGTAACCTACTATCAGTCTATGGGGATGACACTATCGTGGCCTACCATTAATCTGCAAGGATCACATAATTATAGTCTATTATGCATTTATGGGCATAACACAATTGCAGCGTACTATAATTCTATAGAGATGAATACTGTCATTGGCAGGTAAATTGGATCCAGTGGGAATCCATATAGTGGAAATGACAGACTTGGATCTAGATATTTACGATCGTATCCCTGTGATGGGAGCACTGGAATTAATTCCAGTTTTGGACTCTTTGTTAATAAATGTTAAAACTTTTGAAGATTTAAACATCTATGAGCCATTGGCAACTGTGGTCTCCCCCTGACATCGGCAATTCAGGTTGGTCCCTGGTGAGTTGCCATCTGTTGAGCCAAATACTGGGACAGTAGCTAATATAAGGAGAAAAAGGAATATGATGGATGCCCTCTCTATTCTCTCATGGAATATTGAGGGTATGCACCTTAAAATTATAGATCCTGAGGTTTTGGGCTTTCTAGAGTCATATGATATAATAGGGATTCAGGAAACATGGTGCACAGAAGAATTTACTCCTGGACTGGCAGGATATACAGCCATGACTTTATCGGCCTCCAGAGACAAAAAATTTGGTAGGCTTAAAGGTGGACTTACCTTTTTTATTAAAACACAGCTTGATCTAGAAATTACGTGAATAGCAACAAATTTAGAGGGAATTTTGACTATACAAATTCATAAAGGCTTAGAGAAAGCTATTCTCTGCAATGTATATATTGCTCCCAGATTCCGATATTCTGAAACACTTGATACATTTATTCAGAATTTGAAAATGTTGTTAGATGATTTGTCAGATAGCTATGTAGATTGCCCCATAATTATTATGGGAGATTTTAATGCTAGAGTCTCTTCTTGTCTTTCTGAAAAGGATTACACTGATCTTATTTGTTGGCTTCCTTTGGTTAATGATAATATCATTTATAAAAGGTCCACTCAGGATCTGGTACTCAACCCTAGAGGCAGGACTCTCCTGGAAGTATTTGCATCCAGGAATTACTGTCTCTTAAATGGAAGAACTGAGGGTGACATGTTGGGGAATTTTACTTTTAGGGGCCTGATGGGTTCTTCTACTCCAGACTTAATTTGGACCAATTTGGAGGCAACTAATATGGTACAGAGATTAGAGGTTAAAGATAGAATGGAATCTTCCCATTGTCCTATTGTTCTTACTCTGAACTGTCCCCTAGGATTAAATAGAAAAATTGGTTTCCTGGAGGACAATTTGGAGATTATTAATGAGAAAAGAATTATTTGGGGACCCTTACACTATACGAACTTTGAGATTATTTTAAATACTGGAGAGGTGTGCCATATACATGATTCTATTATAAATTCCAACAAATTAAATGATATCTTAGAAATCTGGGAAAGGATATCAGTGTTATTAAAACCTCTGTGCAAGAAAAAAATATCTTCCCATAAACAGATTAATAAAAAATCTTGGTTTAATGTAGACTGTTTACAAGCAAAAAAACTCTTTGGTAAAGTACTGAGGATACACAAAAATAAGAGAAATAAAACTATTGCAGATTTCAAAATACTTAAGACAGAAAGAGAAAAGTATAAGTTAGCTTTGGAAAGAGGAAAAGAAAAATATTCTCACGGACCGTGGGAAAAGCTTAAACAATCTGTATTAAATAGAGATGGTAGAGGCTTCTGGAAATTAATATCTCAGGGCTATAACAAATATTCTAATATAGTAGAAGCCTGTATTACACCTGAGACCTGGACTCTTTATTTTTCAGAGCTTTATTTCTCCCAGTTTGCATTAGAGATGTCTCTAGACCAAGAGTCCAGGGGAGTAATGTATTATCCATGGCCTATCTTCATCACGGAAAGAGATATTTATCAGGCACTATTATTGCTGAAATCTAATAAGGCTCCAGGACCTGACGGTATCTTGGGAGATCTATATAAATCATTTCCCAATTGGTGGTGCCCGCTTCTCTTTCCATTATTTAATGGACTCTTACAAGGACTCCCATGTCCACCAAGTTGGCTAAGTAGTCATATATTTCCCATATTTAAAAAGGAGGATCCATATAATCCGAAAATGTATAGACCGATCAGTCTTATAGATGTTACCCAGAAAATCTTTACAAGGATTATTCTGGGAAGACTATTTGATTGGCTGAAGAAAATTCAATTCTGAATGAGGCACAAAATGGTTTTAGGAAAAATAGGTCCACAATACAACATTGTTATGTTTTGTATTATTTGATTTGGAAATATACCAAAATTAGAAAACTAATCTTTTTTGCTGTTTTGTGGATTTTTCCTTTGCTTTTGATAACATCAGTAGGAAAATTCTCTGGATAACACTCAAGACTTTAGGGCTGGAGAGTTCACTACTGGATGTTATCATTAGATTACATGAAAATACATGGGCTAGAGTTCAGTACAATCAGTATGGACATTTGACTGAGAAATTTTCAACGAATATAGGGGTTAGATAAGGCTGTATTTTGGCACCCACTCTATTTAATATTTACATTAATACAAGTTTGGAACAGATTTCTACTCCTGACTTTCATGCTCCTAAAGTAAATTCTACTAGGATTGATTGTTTTGCATATGCTGATGATTTGGTTTTGTTGTCAACTTCTTTATTAGGACTAAAAAGGAAGTTGATAAAGTTTGAATCTCTTTGTGTTCAGTATAAACTAAAAGTTAACTATGGTAAAACTAAAGTAGTGGTGTTTGGTAGTCAGAGAAAAAACACTACTAAATTTAAAATAGACGGGATAAACATAGATAGGGTAATGGTTTATGATTATTTAGGAGTTTGTTTTTCCAAAAATCTGTCTTGGCATCAACATATGGAGATAATCTGAAATAAAATGAGATCATCAGGGAATGCTTTAAAAATATTTAATCACAAAATGGGGAAAACTTCAGTTACGGAGTAGTGAATGTACTTAATGTCAAGATAAGAACAAGCATGTTATATGCTAGTGAAATTTGGGGATATGCACAGACTGGAAGGTTACAAATTATTTTAAATAATTTGTATTGACATATTCTCATGTTACCACAAGGGACACCTAAATGTATTCTAGCATTGGAACTAGGACAGCGTACTTTATATTCACTTACCCAAGAGTAACAAATTATATTTTTACTTAAACTTTTTCTGCTGCCAGAAAGCAGATACCCCAGAATGTGCCTTGAAGAAAGTATAAGAATGGCTAATTTGGGTTTTACCCATCCCAGTATCTGGTTTATTAAGGAGGTCATGATGCCAGCTGGTTTGGGGCATCTACTCTATGAAGTATATTATAGACCATTAGTAGTAATTAAACTGGATGTCAAAATTAGATTGGGAGCATTGGATGAGAATTTTCTGCTTACACAGCTTTCTAAGCTCAAACTTCATGATTATTATAAATCAATTAAACTCTCAAGTAGTTTTGAACCATATCTTTCTACATTAACAAATTTTAGATTAAGGAGGATTTACACTAGATTTAAAACAGAGTGTTATACAACAAATTACGTGCAGTATAGATATAAGAGAAAAGCTTTATCTTCCCCATTCTGTAAATGTGGCTTGGAAATAATAGACGATTTGAAACATTTTGTACTATTATGTCCTCTCTATGAATCATCATGAAAGAAATGGTTGGATGAATTTCTTGGAGGTCTCAGTCTCCCTCCTTTAAATATGATGGATAATCTTTTTAAAACTAAAAATAAAAAAATCATGGAATTACTGGCGAAATTTCTCTTGACTACTCATTTGTAAAGAATAATTTATATCAGTATATAATCTATTTATCTTGTCTAAAATAATAGCCAATTTATACTTTTAACATGGTACTTCTAGCTCTGGTGTCATATGCTGGGTGTATGATCAGACTTATAATATTAGCTATTGTTTTTCTTTATGATTTGTATTTTATGTGATGTGTGTAAATTTTAAATTGTATACGGCTTATTGCCGATCAATAAAATTGTTACTTACTTACTATAGAGAGGGAACTATGGTCTACAATTAGTTTATATGGATGGCACCATTATCAGTCTGTATGGATGACACACAGTCATGGGTGGAGATTGGGGGGGGCGTGGGGTGGCGTTGTCCCTCCAAATGTATTTGGTCACCATTTTGTTTTGCCATTTTTGTGTGTGTTTTTTTTTAGTTTATTAAGATTGTTCATCCCCTACACCTTTAAGTAGTGACCTGAGTGCCTGAGAGGAGTCACACGTGCCACTCGCATGCATAAGCATACAAGCATAATTGTCTGTGGCTCAGCGCAAACACACTGCACTGAACAGAAGTGCTACAGGCAGGGGCAGGGTAGTTTGCAGCACTTCAGCCAGGGGATGAGCAGGGAGGGGCCGGGGGTGGGGGAATGAACAAACTGGGAGGAGACACACTGACTCCAATACATGGCCGCACTGCCGAGCATTTGTAAATGGGAGCCTAGTTGTAAATCATGATGATCTGATCACATGATCAGTTTGGGCTCCCACACACATCATCACATGTTGTCACGGGCACGGCAATCTGAAGTTGGGATGGCTCATGCTACATTTTCCATTTCTGACCACCTCTGACCTCCAGGCTCCACCTCCTGGAACAGTGGGAGTGACAAGATCAATGGTGGTGCAATTCCAGCAAGGAGAGAGAGAGAGCCAGTGATGCCAGGGTACAGTTGATGGGCAGATTCTACAGAATGGGACAGCCAATCCGATCAATCATCGCCCCTGTAAGTACTGTCCCACTTCTGTACTTGACACATCAGTTGTCTTGTCACATTGTTCAGCTGTGTCCTGGCATTGATTGGAGAGGTTGTGTTCTCTGGTGCAGTGGCGCCTGGTGGCTCAGCTTCTTCAGTGTGTGTGGAGCAGGACTAGGGTTGGAGGGGACATCCTTTTGACTGTGTGTGTGACAGGACTGTGTCTGTTGTCACTCATATTTTGAATATTAAAAAAAAGACTAAATTACTCTGAGTCGGTGTGGAGAAATGTCAGATGCGGTGTGGTGTTGTGGTTGTGGGGGAGGAGGGTCAGGCCACAGGGCCCAGGTCTCGATTGTTGCTGCTGGCTGTGCTGCTTTTGTTGTGCAGCTATAGGAGCCTACTCACAAATATATTGTTTTAAAAATAAATCTCAGACATGATCCACTCACTCTCAGTAAAAGTATAATAAACCAAGGCAGCAGCAACCCAGCCTCTGCAGACATTGTGTGTGTGTTGGGGGGGGCTATAAATTCAAACTCATCAGCCTCTCACACACAGGCACAGCTTTGCAGGCTAAGCTTTGCAAGTTTCCAGATAGTAGCTGCTACCTATCAAAAGATTTAAATCTTTTAAGTTGTCATTCTCTGACTCTAAGTGATTTTTTTTGACTGAGATTCAACAAGTTAGTTGTTCAAATTGAGAAAGTAGAAACTAGAGGTGTATGAGATTATTAAACTGCTACTACCATAATCTTAACCTAAAAACCTACCAAACACCATCTTGAATAAAAAAAAAATATATATGTATTTTATACTGTTTATACTAGCTGAGTGACTGACTGTTTACAAATCAGAATAAAACAAGCCCACTGAGTTGTGGGGATTGGGAAGGGGCTGGAAGTTAAGTTTGAGATTGGAAGGGAACAGAGGAGAACTCATCAGCCTCACACACAGCTTACTGCTTGAGTTGCAGCTTTATTATTGCAGCTGTCTTTTTGCAATCTGCTCTGAGTGATTTTTATGTTTGCTTGCACGCATGTGCAAGAAACATAGTGCCACCATACGAGAAGTCGTAGGTGTGCCTCCCTACTTCCAGTGCCCTGCTGCCTTTTGCAGGCACGGCCCCACTGCACCAATGAATGTAAGAGCTGTCAATAACAGCCTTTGCAAATGCAGCGGCATACAGTTCAAAGAAAAGCACTGCAGCATGTAGGCAATTTGTATACGTCGGCACTGCACTGAAAGAGCTGTCATAGACAGCTCCTCTCCCCTTCCCCAAACAAGTAACACACTGGGAGCCCACCCCAGGATACTCACACACTCCCCCCCCACACACACAGTATGTCCAACAGGGGTGCCCAATCCTCGTCAGCTGTGCTGTGCTCCCCTCAACAGTCTTCCAGGTGCCATGCTGGGAGCCCACCCCAGTGTGGCAACCTCTCTGTGGCTGACGGGTGCCCAATCCCGTCAGCTCTGCTGCCCCCAAAAAAGTTTCAGGCTGCCATGCTGGGAGCCCACCCAGCATGGCAAACGCTCTGCGTCAGTCTTCCTAAAAGAAAAAAAACCTAGAAAGAAAAACATTCCCTCGCTGACTGTCTTGACCTGGTCCCCACCCTTGCCCACCCTCTGTGCTCCCTGCCTCCTCACATCCCCTTCACCCCATACTTACCTCTGGAGTCTGGCGCAACGATCTTCGGTGGACCGGGAACATGTCTGCACTCTTCAAAGCCGACCGCGAACTGAGGAAATGCCGGTAAGCTATATAATGGAGTAAATAGGGTTTTTTCAACTTTGATGCACATCTCAGGCATTTTTGGGAATTTTTTCAGCAACATTTTCAACATGGGGCCTTTGGGACCTCACCTCATGATTTCTTGCACTGTCATTTTGTTATTCAGTCCCAAAAGATGATTTCAAGTTCACAGCGTGAACCCACCTTTCGGGACCGATGTACGAAATGACAGTGCCACAGTTCATGAGGTAGGCCCTCAAAAACCCTATGTTGGAAATTTCCCCAAAATGACTGTTTTATGAGTGTGCATTGCACAGTTCCTACACACGCTCGTAAGTTCACGAATTTTTAATATTTGCACTCCAGATTTTCAACATTGCCATTTTACCACACCTCCTTATGAGCAGTACAACTGTCATTCTTCACATCTCGCCCAAAATGTGTTTCCATGCATGTAGTGCACAATGATGCAGTCGGTGTGCGAAATCAATGTTTGGGACACATTAAGAAAATCACAGTGACACTGTTCATGAGCAGAGGTCTTAAGGCTATGTTGAAAATTGGCAAAAAAATTCCCAAAAATGACTGTTTTACAAGCGTGCATTGAGCAGTTCCTTTTCGTAGAAGTTTGCGGCAATTTTAATATTTGCCTCCAGATTTTCAACATTGCCATTTCACCACACCTCCTTATGAGCAGTACAGCTGTCAATTTTTACATCTCCCCCAAAATGTGTTTCTGCGCATGTAGCGCACAATGGTGCAGTCTGTGTTGCGAAATCAATGTTTGGGACAGATTAAGAAAATCACAGTGACACTGTTCATGAGCAGAGGTCTTAAAATGGCTATGTTGAAAATTTGGTGACAGAAGTCCATAAAATGACTGTGTTATGAGTGAGCATTGCGCTGTTTCCATGCACCGTCTTAAGTTCATGAATTTGTAATATTTTCAGTCCAGGTTTTCACCTCTGGCATTTTTCCACACTTCCTTATGAACAGTACAGCTGTAATTTTTCACAAGATGGCTGAAATGTGTTTTCACACTTTCTACGCAGAAATGCATGCTCGCTGTGGGAAATCACTGTCCGGAACAGATTAAGAAAATGACAGTGACACTGTTCATGAGCGGAGGTCCCAAAATGCCTGTGTTGACAATCTGCTGTAAAAAATTCCCAAAGTAATTACATTAAGGGTGTGCACTGCGCAGTTTCTACGCACGCTTGTGACTTTACCAGTTTTTTTACTATTTTCACTGCAGATTTTCAACATTGCCATTTTTAATACCTCCCCATGAACAGTACAGCTGTCATTTTTCACATACTGTTCAAAATGTGTTTTTGCACCTGTGGTGCCAAATGCCATAGTCACTGTGCAAAATCAGCTTTCGGCTAACAAACTGATATTACCACTGTTCATAAGGTGGGGGCCACAAAAAACCCATTTTGAAAATATAGAGTGAAAATACCAATGAACACCTGAGGCATTAGGGTTTCCGACCATAACACCCCACCCTGTAAAGACTAACAGGCATCATGGGTGTGACTTGGGATTGTCACATGTAATGCTCATACCATTTCACCCCCACCCACACCCTGCAGCCAGTGAGAGGCATCGAGGTGTACCTTGGACTCCTCACCCCCAAAGTTCACCTCGTTCTCCTATACTGCACCCATCTCACCATATTTCCTGATGGAATGGGGTGTGCATAAGGGCCAAAGACCCCAAGGCACACCGTAACACTTGGTGTCTGCAGGGTAGGGTGTGGTGAAATGGCATGGCCGTTATGCCTGATGACCCAAAGACACACCCCACCAATGCCAGCAAGCAAACATTCGGCATTGACAAATGCTTGTTTTTTTTTGAGGTTCAACAAGTTGTTCTTGCTTGATTCAGAATAAATCTGAAGAAGTGAACTTTGTGAAGACAGTACGTAAAGTGAATGAGAACTGTTATATTGCCACAGAAACCTAATGTACCAAACCCCAACCACCTCTTGAATAAAAAATATATAATAAAACACTATTTTACTACTGGTTATGCACTTAGTGACTGTAGTGTTTACTAATCAGAATAAATAAAAATAAATCAAGCCCACTGAGTTGTGGGGAAGGGGATGGAAGTCAAGTTGGAAGTGAAATAAGGAGAATGCATCAGCCTCACAGTTTGCTGCTTGCAGCTTTATTATTGCAGCCAGGCGGCTATTTTTCTGTAATGTGCTCTAAGTGATTTTTTTTTTATGTTGATTGCGCGCATGCGCAAGAAATATATTGCGGCAGCTTTCTCCACAAGCAGGTTGTGGAGGTGCGGCACTGTTGTGGCCAATGCCCCCTCAGCCTGTAAAGGTTTGTCTTGCTTCCCCCAATGCCGTGACATGCTGCTGCTGACACTAGTTCAGCCAGCATGCACAACCTTGTAAAAAATCAGCCGCTGCAATCAGGGGCCATCTCGTCGTTGCAGCACAAGCCATTCACTGCAATGAGGGCATGACCCTTCATTGCAGGGTGGGATCTTGAACCATTGATATTGTTTGCCGCCATGTTCACAAACAATATTAACCCCCCTACACACCATTTTTATCACCGACAGGGGCCCCAATCCTCATCGGCTTCAGTGCCCCAATATGTATGTTTCCGACGGGAGAGCCTACTCCCCATCGGCATTATGTGAACTCCCCACTTAGATTGTCTGCTGACGGGGTGCCCAATCCCCGTCGGCATAATGTCACCACCCCCTTTTTTGTTGTGTGTCGATGAGGGTGCCCAATCCCCCGTTAGCTACAGCTTGCCCCCACAAAAGAAAGAGTCTAGTGGCATGCTGGGAGCCCACCTCAGCGTGCCACATGCCCCTGTAAAATAAAAAATAGTCCCACAATGCCTTTTTTTTTTTAAACCTGTAAAAAAAGAAACTGTCCCTCGGAGGTCTCCCTGCCACTCACCCGCAACCCACGCCCACCCACTACGCACCCTGCCTCCCCACACACACACCCTCACCCCATATTTACTTCCGGAGCTCGGCGCGATGATCTTCTGTGGACCAGGAACACGTCTGCACTCTTCAAAGCTGACCGTGAACTGAGGAAATGTATAACGGAATAAATGTTTTTTTTCCAACTTTAATGCATATCTCAGTCATTTTTTTGGAATTTTGGCACCAAATTTTCAACATGGGGTTTTTGGGACCCCTCCTCATGAATTCTGGAACTGTCATGGCATTAATCGGCCCCGAAAGGTGATTTCGTGGTCACTGCACAGAATCACCTTTTGGGGCCAATTAATGAAATGACAGTGCCAGTGTTCATGAGGTGGGCTCTCAAAAAGCCTATGTTGCAAATTTAGTGGAAAACATCCAAAAAATGACTGTTTTATGAGCGTGCATTGCGCAGTTGCTATGCACACTCATAACTTCGCAAATTTGCAATATTTTCACTCCAGATTTTCAACATTGCCATTTTTCCACACCTACTTATGAACAGTACAGCTGTCATTTTTCCCATCATGGCCAAAATGTGTTTTCGCACTTCTGGCGCAGAATAGAGCGGTTGCTGTGGGAAATCACTGTTCAGGACAGATTAAGAAAATGACAGTGATACTGTTCATGAGCAGAGGTCCTAAAATGCCTATGTTGAAAATCTGGTGATGATAGCCCATAAAACAACTGTGTTACAAGTGTGCATTGCGCACTTTCCACTCACCCTTGTAACTTCGGAGATTTGTAATATTTTCATATCACATTTTCAACACTGGCATTTTTTCACACCTCCTTATGAACAGTACAGCTGTCATTTTTCACATCCTGGCTAAAATATGTTTTTGCACTCCTGCTGGAGAATAGCACAGTCACTGTAGGAAATCAGTGTTTGGGACAGATTAAGATCGAGCGAGTGAGAGGGGGGAGTGACCGAGCTCAACTGAGCTCTGTTGGGACTGCTGCGGATTTGTTTGTGGGCAGAAAAAGGCCCCAACGAAAGAGTCCAGTACAAAAGGGCAGCCTGCAGCACTGGGAGAAACAGAACGAGAGAGCAAGTGAGGGAGGGGGAGTGAGCAAACTCACCGGAGCGCTGTCAGGACTGCTGCAGATTTCTTTGTGGGCAGAAAAAGGGGTCAGTGCAGGTAGGGGCCCAATACAAAAGGCCAACCTGCAGTGGTGGAAGAAACATTACAAGCGAGTGAGACAGGCGGACTGAGTGAGTTTCAATGGAGCTCTATCAGAAGTGCTGTGAATTTCTTTGTGGGCAGAAAATGGCACCAGTGCAGGCAGGAGCCCCATACAAAAGGGCAGCTTGCAGCACCAGGACAAACAGAATGAGTGCATGAGAGAGGGAGATGGAGCTACCTCAACGGAGCTCTGTCAGAACAGCTGCAGATTTTTTAGTGGACAGACAAAGATGCCAATGGAGCCAGGAGCCCCGTAGAAAAGCGCAGCCTGCAGCACCGAGAGAAACAGAACGAGCGAGTGACAGAGCGGTAGTGTGCAAGCTCAATGGAGCTCTATTGTAACTGCTGTGGATTTCTTTGTGGGCAGAAAAAGGCGGCAACACAGGCAGGAGCCCAGTACAAAAGATCAGCTTGCAGCGCCGGCAGAAACGGAATGAGTGAGTGAGAGAGGGGGAGTAAGCGAACTCAATGGAGCTGGGTCGGGACTGCTTCAGATTTCTTTGTGGCCAGAAAAAGCCGCCAACGAAGGCAGGAACCCAGTACAAAAGGGCAGCCTGCAGCGGTGGGAGACACAGAACGAGCGAGTGAGGGAGGGGGAGTGAGTGAGCTCAATGGAGCTCTGTTGGGACTGCTGCAGATTTGTTTGTGGGCAGAAAAGAGCAGCAATGCATGCAGGAGCCCAGCACAAAAGGGCAGCCTGCAGTGGCGGGAAAACCAGAATGAGTGAGTGAGAGAGGGGGAGTGAGTGAGCTCAATGGAGCTGTGTCATGACTCTTTCAGATTTCTTTGTAGCCAGAAAAAGCCACCAACAGAGGCAAGAACCCAGTACAAAAGGGCAACCTGCAGTGGCAGGAGACACAGAATGAGCGAATGAGGGAGGGGAGTGAGTGAGCTCAATGGAGCTCTGTTGGGACTGCTGCAGATTTGTTTATGGGCAGAAAAGGACAGCAATGCATGCAGGGGCCCAGTACAAAATGGCAGCCTGCAGTGGCGGGAAAACCAAAATGAATGAGTAAGAGATGGGGAGTGAGTGAGCTTAACGGAGCTCTATTGTAACTGCTGCAAATTTCTTTGTGGGCAGAAGAAGGCGGTAATGCAGGCAGGAGCCCAGTAGAAAAGGGCAGCCTGCAGCGCCGGCAGAAATGAAATGAGCGAGTGAGAGAAGGGAGTGTGAGCGAGCTCAACGGAACTTTGTTGGGACTGCTGCAGATTTCTTTGTGGGCAGAAAAAGGCGCTAACAGAGGCAGGAGCCCATCACAAAAGGGCATCCTGCAGTGCCAGGAGAAACAGAATGAACAAGTGATACAGGGGAAGTGAGCAAGCTCAACGGAGCTCTATCGTGACTGCTGTGGATTTCTTTGTTGACAGAAAAATGCGGCAATGCAGGCAGGAGCCAGTACAAAAGGCCAGCCTGCAATGCCAGCAGAAACAGAACGAGTGGGTGAGAGAGGGGGAGTGAGCAGGCTCAACAGACCTGTGTCGGGACTGCTGCAGATTTCTTTGTGGGCAGAAAAAAACACCAACAGAGGCAGAAGCCCAGTACAAAAGTGCAGCCTGCAGCGCCAGGAGAAACAGAATGAGCGAGTGAGAGAGGGGCAGTGAGCGAGCTCAACAGACCAACGCAATTAACATTCAGCATTGACAAATGCTTGTTTTTTGAGGTTCAACAAGTTGTTCTTGTCTGCATCAATTCAAAATAAATCAGAAGAAACTAGAAGTGAACTTTGTGAACACAGTGAATTGAATGAGAACTGTTACACTGCCATATAAACCTAAAGTACCAGACCCCCAAACCAGCTCTCAAACAAAAACAAAATAATAAAACACTATTTTACTACTGGTTAAACTTAGCGACTGTAGTGTTTACTAATCAGAATAAATACAAATAAAGCAAGCCCTCTGAGTTGTGGGGAAGTGAAGCGGCTGGAAGTTAAGTTGGTAGTGAACTAAGGAGGACTCAGCATCACAGCTTGCAGGTTGCAGCTTTATTTTTGCAAATGCAACCAACCGCTATATACTGCGTTTCTAGTTAGGCTTAAGTCTTTATCATCATCATCATCATCAATCTTTATTTTTGTAGCGGTTTTCAAAATCAAGGTACTGTACAAATGATAAATTACAATATAAAACCAGACAGTAATACTTATTTAAAATCAATTCATTAATCTGGGAAGGCCAAAGAAAATAAATGCATTTTCAGCATAGATTTAAAACTGCTGATGGTCAGGCATTCTCTTAACCGACGAGATAGAGAATTCCACAGGGTCGGTGCTGCAAATGAAAAAGCACGAGCTCCAGATGTTTTAAAACAAACCCTGGGAATCTCTAGCAAACCCTCATCGGTGGATAGGAGAGGGCGATTGGGGGAGTAGGGAGTCAGGAGATCTTCATGGTAGTCAGGTCCCTGTTCATGTAGGGCTTTAAAGGTAAGCAAACCTACCTTATAGGTGATCCGCCACTGAACTGGCAGCCAGTGCAGCTCACGCAGCACAGGCATAATGTGACTGGTCTTAGAGGTACCAGTCAACAGCCTGTCTGCAGCGTTCTGCACCAGCTGCAAGTGGCAGATATCAACCCCAGACAGCCCTAGGTAGAGGGCAATGCAGTAGTCAAGACGGGTAGTAATGAAGGTGTGGATCAATGTTGGAAGATCACCTGAGGGAATTGGGTGTTTCAACCGGGCAACGTCACACAGATGGTAAAATGAGGATTTGACCACAACTGACACCTGAGACTTCAGGGTCAAACAATCATCAAAAACAATGCCCAGGTTATGCACCCAATCTGAGGTAATGAGCTGGACACCATCAAGCCAAAGGCCAAACACATGCCCAGCACCAAGACCCACCCCCGGGTGGCCCGGATCCACAACCAACACCTCAGTCTTATCCAGATTCAGTCTCAGCCAACTCAAGCTCATCCAGTCTTTGATCTCAGAGAGGCAGCTGTTTAGCATACAGATCTCATCAACCTGTCCAGGCACAAAGGACATATACAGCTACTATTATATGTTTTATAGATCAAAGCACAGCATGCAGAGGCAGTGTGTCTGGGGAAAGGGGCGGGAAGTTAGACCTCAGCCTTAGCTTGCTGCTTTATTTAACAAAATTTGCAGCTAATATTATCCTGCACCTGATTAAAAAAAAAAAGGTTTACTTTTGTATAACTTTGATTTTTAAAATTAAGCTAAACAGTCAAGTCTACTTCACAGTCTGTCTAAGAGGAAATCTGTCTCTTCAAGAAGGGGCTGGCAGACATAGTTTGCTGCTTTCTTTAGCATCAGATCATATCTTTTTCTGGACCTGGTTTAAAAAAAGTTTGCTTCTTTATAACTTACTTTAATTTAATCATCTAACCAGTCAAGTCCACTCCACTTCGCAGACTGAGAGGAGAACAGGGGGCTTTATTGAATGTGGAGGTAGGGCCTTCATTCAGATTGTTCATTTATCAAACAGCTAATATCCCCAGATCATATAATTTCATTAAAAAAATTACAGAAAACCCATCATAGTCCACGTCTCGTATATCTTTTTGTAATGCATCTGTTTTGTCAGAGCTACTACTGAGCTAGGAGCAGTCACACACACTTAGCCTTAGTGAGTGAGCTAGCATTGAAACAGTACTTAAATGGTTAAAGTTCATTCAGTCTATTATTGCAAGCTGTAACTCAACTGAGTCAGCTAAAACTGATCATGGACATTCGCAAGTTTTTGAGAATGACAACAAATTGCTCTGATTCTGAACTGCCAGCACTTGATCCACAGCAGCAGCGGCAGGATGTTACAACACCTCCTGTCCCAGCAGCAACATTAGCTTCTGGTGAGCCCTTACTTGCAGTGCGAGCACATCAAGAGTATATCATATCTTCAGAGGTAGTGAGTACGAGTAGGTCTTCTTCTATCACCACAGATATCACAGTAAGAGATGGTTTGACCACCCCAACTATCGCTATGGATCTTGGAGAAAAATGCAGTGGACATAATCAACCACATTTGCCTGATTTTCCAAAGAGAATGTTTGGGAAACACAACCGATCATTTTCTGTTTTCCATTACACAAACTTTCCTTGGATTGAATATTAGGTTCAACAAGACGCTGTATTCTGCTTTCCATGATGTCACTTTCATACTAAGACAGGCTATGTGGAAGATTCATTTATCAGAAACGGAGTGAGAAATTGGAAAAAACTCCCAGAAAAGTTGTGTAAACATGCCGTTTCCCAAGTTCATGTGAAATGTATGGAAAAGTGGCACTGCTTCAAACTTAGTCAAGAAACTAGTTCAGTGGCGGTGAAGCTTTCAGCAAGCCATACAACTCGTTGAAAGAAACCGTAATTATCTTGCAAAGGTTTATGACATTGTCAAGTTACTTTCAAAACTTGGTTTGCTGTTTCGAGGGCACAATGAGGGGAAAGAATCTAAACTGAAAGGAAATTTCCTTGAGTTTTGTGATTTCTTTTCAAAATGTGATGATCCTTTCAAGAGAATGCAGGACTGGTATTTTAACTACACAAGCCCTGACTTTCAAAATGAAGTGCTGCAGATTTGTGCAGATTTGGTTTGCAAAGAAATTGTAGGGGCAGTGAGTCAGACTGTTTGTTTTTACTGTACTTGCAGATGAGGCCAGATCATTTAAGATAGAGCAGCTTTCTTTTTGCATCAGATATGAAAAAAAACTAGAAGTTAAAGAGAGGTTCTTGTGCTTCATCAATCACCCAGCTTCCAGAAATGCAAATGGCATTTATAATGCCATAAAGAAAGCTTTATCAACAACTGGATTGTAGAATCTGCCAATAGTTGCACAGTCTTATGATGGTGTATCCGTAATGTCAGGGCACCTTACGGGAGTTCAGCAGTGGCTGAAAGAAGACTATCCACTAGCAATGTATGTACATTGTATGGCCCACAAGCTCAACTTTGCCCTTATTGAATGCTGTAGTCAGTCCTTCTCAGAGGGAGAGCTAGAGGAGACCGGTGAATTCTCATTCTCATTCTCCTCAATCTGTCCTCAGTGTTTGACACTGTGGGCCACATGGTACTATTTGATCATCTTAGAGAGATTTGTGGACTCACTGGTACTGTCATCAACTGGTTTGAGTCCTATCTCATGGGCAGGATGAAATGGGTGGTGAAGGGGAATTGCTCCTCCTGCCTACAACTCCTGCACTGTGGAGTTCCTCAGGGTTCGAACTTGTCTTCAATGTTGTTCAAGGTGTACATGCTGCCCCTGGGAAGATCATTAGGTGTTACAGTCTGGGTTATCACTGTTATGCTGATGACACCCAACTGTGTATGTCCTTTGCTCCCAGGACATGTAATGCCTTGGAGGTGCTTAACACCTGCCTGGCTGAGATCCAGAACTGCATGTCCTCTAACTGGCTGAGACTTAAGCCAGATAAGAAAGAGGAACTAGTGACTAAGGCAGGTCACCAGCATGATGTGGTTGCTGCTGGGTCAGGAACAGGTTTGTTCCTGGGCCCTACTCTGTTGTTAGCTTCCACTAGGGTGAAGAATCTGGGCATCATCCTTGGCAACGGGTTCACACTTGAAGCTCAGGTGTCATCCATCATCTGAAGTAGGTTTTATCATCTAAGGAATGTCATCCACATTAAACCCCTAATTTCACCTGGTAACCTGCCATCGCTGGTGCATGCCTTTGTCATGTTTAGGCTCGATTACTGTAATTCTCTTTACTTTGGGGTCCATGGAGGGAACCTCCATCGGATACAGTTAGATACAGTGGCTAGGTTGATGACGGGCCTTTCTAGGTCCTGCCATGTGACCCTGGTCCTATGTGATCTGCCCTGGCTGCTGGTCAGATGGAGGATCACCTTAAAGATGGGCTTGTTATACATTACATGTACATGATGTCTCTGTACCTTTGTCTGCTATGTCGGTATGATAGTTTAAAACAATAAACTGTTAATAAAAAAATAAAAAAAAAAAAAGGGGCTTGTACACCTATAAGGCCCAATTTGTGGTGATTGTGGTAAAACTTCTGGTGGCAACTATTCGATTTAAGGTCCTATACCCAGCCAGGTGCTAGGTATATTGTAACAATACCTGGCATTTGTTTATTTTGGTGGCCCAGGCAAATAAAGAATTGAGGCAGCTGTTGCCTGATTCATTTGCTAATACCTGACACCATCATTGTATATAATATGGCTCTTCAGGGGAAATCTCTAACCAGTTGAACCTGTGTTTTAGCTGTTAGGCTTTGATCTGGCTCCTACTTTTTGCTTTATGGGACTTGGTACAGTTCAGTAAAAGTTGGTGGCACATTTACTTTGCACCTGTGATGGTACAGCTCCTCCAAGGTATGCTGCAGTCATCAGTCACCTGGTATACAGACCTTTTAATTCTTGGGTCGCATACTTGCCTTCCTGTCCTTTCTCCAAGAGTCAGCTCCCTTTGACCTGCCTGCCTTGTTCCATGGGGGCTAATTCCTTGGCCTGCTCAGGAATTTTGTCTGCCACAATACCTCTGCCCAGTGGCCTCAATTTGAACTACTCTCTTCATTCGAAGCAGGATCTGTATGGTTTTTCATGGTATGCACTCCAGACAGTGAAACTTCTACAGTGAACGTGTTGATGAAGACAGCATCAACAGTTGGCTGCAAAAGTCCGACCGGGACCCTGGCACTCTCCCCCCCCGGTCTTGTACCCACTTCCCGAATCAATGCCAACTCAGAGTGGATAATCCCTAATTTTGGTGGGTGTGGGGGGCGCTAAACCTCCCGATGAACAGCAACTGTTTCTCCAGATTAATTTATGTTGACTGCAAATTGTGGTCGACATAAGTCCATCACTGTGTACTATTTCCCTCCTTAACTCTGATGTCAAAATACTTGTCAAAGTGCTAGCTAATAGACTTGGGCCTGTTATGGGGAAACTGATTGGTTCTGAGCAGGTGGGATTCATGGCAAATAGATCTTCTGGTGATCATATGCGTAGATTACTGCACCTCCTTTCGCTGGCCAAAAAATCAGATCTCCCAATGACTCTATTATCTCTAGACACCGAGAAGGCCTTTGATCGGGTCTCTTGGAATTTTCTGTTTTGTGCACTAGAACGTTTTGGTCACCCAAAGGAGTTCATCATATGGGCCCGTATCTTGTAAACCTCTCCATCTGCCCGGGTTTGGTGTAACTCTGTGCTTTCAGATCCATTCCCATTATGTTGTGGTACCAAACAGGGCTGCCCATTATCCCCACTTCTTTTTAATCTATATCTAGAGCCCCTTGTATGACTATTGATTTCCTCTCCATACCTTAAAGGCATCAAAGTGGGAGAACAGCAATATCTCTTATTGGCATATGCCGATGATTTATTATTACATCTAGAGGACCCCGCAGTAGCTATCCCAGTATTGCTAGATGAAATTGATCTCTTTTCCAGGGTGTCCTTTAATAAGCTGAATCTTTCCAAAACCAGAATTTTTCCAGTGAATGCAAGACTTCCATATGGGGTAGTAAAGTAAAGTGGGAGTTGAAATCTTTAATGTATCTGGGCATTAAGGTCGCCAGAGAGGTATCTACTATGCTTAATGAAAATCTCAAATGCCTTTTGGCAATGTTGAAATCAGATCTTGATAGGTGGGGCTCCCTCCCCATTTCACTTTGGGGAAGGATCCACACAATTAAAATGAATGTGTTTCCTAGAATTTCATACCCTATGGGCATGTTGGGGTTCTTCATCCCCAAATCTTGGTTTACAAATCTATAGAAGATGTTGAATTTCTATTTGTGGAAGGGGAAGGGAGTTAGACGAGCATACACTAAGCTCACATCACCCAAGATACAATGGGGCCTGGCTCTTCCATCCTTTTTTACTTACTATTGTGCACATCGTATAAGTAAACTAAGATATTGGCCTTATCCCCTAACTTTGCAGGGCACAGAAACATATTTACCTCCTTGGTTAAATATTGAAAGATATTTGGCCTCTAAGAATCACTGTACCTTAGCATCCCTAGTTTATTCTGCTCCGAAATCGCTGCCTAATTCCCTAAAGGATACCCCGATTGGGTGGTCTATTAGGGCCCTGTATCAATTGCAAAGGCATCTAGATTTAGATTGGCATAAGTCCCTAGAACAACCATTAATGGAGAATCCGAAATTTAAAATAGACAATAGGCCTATTTCCTCTTCATATTGGTAGCTCTTAGCGTATGCTAAACTCCAGGACATAGCTTCTGAAGGGGACTTACTCTCTTTTTCTCAATTTCAGCAGCGTTTGCCTACTCAGAAGAAGCACCATTTGAAATATTGCCAAATAACACACCTTTTGGCTCCTTTTCTGATGCGACAAGGAGCATATACCCCCTTGAAACTGGAGCCATCTTCCCTTTTCCAAGTAGCTGATCAACCACATTCTGTCTCCATGATATACAAAGCACTACAGTCCTTGGATCCTCATTTGCCACAGGGTATATGCTACTATTGGACTCAAAGACTGTCTATTTTTGAAGATGTCAACATATGGAAACAGATTTGGGTAACATCTATGGATTTATTAAACAGGATAAACTTCGTTTGGTACAATATAATATAATGCACAATTTATATTTCACCCCAATACGTCTTTATAAAATGGGAAGGCTGCCCTTTCCTCAGTGTCAACGATGTTTAGAAATGGATGGGGATTTATACCATATGTTATGGACATGTCCAAAAGTATATATCTATTGGCAAACACTTAAAAGCTCTATTGATCCAATGTTAGAGTTGGATTCACTTTTCACGCCAGAGATCTGTCTTCTCAATTATTATCCCTCTAATATTCCTAGAACAAAAAGGGCTTACATAACCATGATATCTGCTGTAGCCAAATTAACCATTATGAGGCACTGGAAGGAAGAATCCTTGCCATCTGTAATAGAATGGCATAAAGACATTTTATTGGTTCTTCAACTGGAGCGACACATTGCAACAATGTCTGACTGACTCACTGGATATCAAAATAAATGGGGTCCCTTGGATGCGTTACTTGCAATTTGGAAATCCTAGAGAGTAGATCCACTCAATTAAATCAGGTTTTTGCAGGGACAGCAGATATCATGAATGGCAGCTAGTGGGTGGAGGTGGATTTGGGGGGATTAGTTGATTAGTTTTGGGTATGTTATCTGTAATTTGATTGGAGTGGACGGAATTGTTATACAATTTGGTAATCTGTTATTTTCCATTGTCTGCTCTTATCTTGATTCTTGCTGTAAATGTTATAATGAATAACGAATAAAGCATATTGAATTAAAAAAAAATCCATCACTGTGATGTCAGTCGACAAAACATTTGTTGAACCAGCATCATAGAGCTGTTTTTCACACTTGTTTCCTGCTCCAAACAAGCTTGTTCCCATCTTCAATCGAATTTTAGGAGGACTTGGCCTGTGACTGGAGTACTGTACTACAAGTGGCATGGATTTATTTGGTCATTCTCCCCATCCCCGTGCCTTTTTTTTTTTTTACTTTCTTAAAGTATGTGGTGCTGGATTACTTCCCCATGATGCCATTTCTCTGTTTTTCTTGTGATTCATTTGCTGCATCGTATTAGCCTGGATCCCAGTTCACAGTACCCTCATCCATCACAGCAGAAATGTGTGGCTTTTCAACCTAGCATTCACTTTTAAGGTTGGATTTTCACTTTGGTCCGAACAATGTTAGTGTGCTGTGGTTAAGGACTTGGACTCTTTTCCTGACAGGTTTGTTCCATTGAACACTGGACACAGACACTTTTTTAACTATTTCCTTCTTATTACCATTTAGGAGGAATCAATGTTTATGGGGCAGCTGGTCTCCTTTATATGTACCAGCTCTGAATATGATAAGCTGGATTGGGTTGATCATTTATGTTGGGGGGGGTCAGACTTGTCCGCATCATGGCATAAGAATATTTTTTGCCACTTAGTCTGCCAGTACAACCCTTCTCGAGGTAGGTTACTTCATTTGGTTTTTACTAAGCCCTTTTTTTGGGGGGGGGGGCTCATGGAAAATAAGTATAGGTTCAGACATTTGCATCCTTTATGCTTGTGGTTTCTATTTAGAGTGGCTGCTGGCTGTCCCTCTCCCCTATATTCTCCTGCACCATCCACTTCAGCTTTACCAACTGGGTTGACAGTGGGACCATGATGGTTTTTTGTATCCCATTTTCCTTTCAGATTTCAATGGAGATGGGTTGACTGGCACTCTGTGGTGTGTGTGCATTATCCTGAGAGGGAGCCTCATTTAGTCCTTCCTTCTTTATTGGGCTCTCAGGATAGTAGATGGGGCTGGTCAGTGAAGTATCTGATGCTGCTAAAAAAGGGGATGGTATGAGCTGGTAAGTTGGGGTGGTGTTTTCCCTTGATAGTGCTCAGTGTTGCTTTTGGCGGAGGGTTTTGTCACTATATCGGGGGAATTTCTCTGGAGGGGGTCTATGGGAGGTTAAAGTTTATGTGTTTCTAAAGGGATTTGGGAGGTAAGGAGTTGGGGTATTTTGTTACAGTTTTTGGATTGTTGTTAATAATTCTTCTTGAGGTTCTAGGGGGAAGGTGGGATGTGTTGATGTTGGGGTTCATGGTTCTTTTGACCTATTCTACTTATTCTGTGGGAGTGGGAGGGTAAATGCCACCAAAAGGTTTTTTTTTCAGGAAGATCTGTTTCAATTCTTCCTGCATTTTTCCAGACCACCATTACCTATGGTTGCCACATAACAACTGTTTAGAATTTTTGCTCATGAAATATCACAGGCGCATAAGCCCCCATCAAAAGGACTAAAGTCCTGCTCCACTTACATAAGTTACAGGTAGATATGGCCTTTTTGCAGGAGACCCACCTGCTCCCATCCCAGGCTTTTCTTTTTAGGCAATCCTCTGTGGGGCAGGCCTTTGGGGCAGGTTTTGACTCCTGTAAGAAAGGTGTGTCCATTCTGATAGCCAGGAGAATCCCCTTCCACCTCTTACAAGAAGTAGTGGATCCTTCAGGTCATTATCTTTTTCTTTGAGCCTTGGTTGGCCACTTGGAAGTGATATTGGGATCTACTTATGGTCCTAATAAGGATGTTCCTCACTTTGTTACCTCTTTGGTATCCCTATTAGCTTCCTGGAGTTCTCTTCCAATTATTTTTTTTTTGGGGGGGGGATTGGAATCTGATGCACTGCAATGAGCTAGATAGGTCTGGTTGGACTCAACAAGACTTCTTGGCTGGGCAATTGGCTCTCCACAAACTCATGGATTCCTTCGGTCTTGTGGACCTGTGGAGAGCTTTGTTCTGGACTGCTGGGAATATTCCTTTTACTCCTTACCTTATAACTCTTTTTCCAGACTTGATTATTTCTTAATTGGTGTTGAACACCTCCCTGGGGTTATCTCTTCTCTCTATTCTGCTAAAGTTATATCAGACCACCATCCTACACTCATGCAGCTTGACCTTTCCCCTTCTGTAGAAAGGGATAAGGTGTGGTGATTCAATAACCAATTACTCCAATCCGAAGATTTCAGGAAACGTATCCAATCTTTGGTTGAAGCCTTTATGGTAACTAATGCTTACATAGAAACATAGAAACATAGAATTTGACGGCAGATAAGGACCACTTGGCCCACCCAGTCTGCCTATTTCCCTACCTAATGGATAAGCTGCAGATCCTAGTTAACCAGCAGCCTACTTTTTCCTACCCCACCCGCTAGAATTGCCTTATGACTGTCCCATGCATGCTTGAATTCCACCACTGTTTTTGACTCCACAACCTCCTCCAGAAGGCCATTCCATGCATCCACAACCCTCTGTGAAAAATACTTCCTTACATTACCCTGAGCGCCCCCCATCTTCATATTATGTCCCTTGTTCTTGCACATCTCTTTTCTGAAAGATGCTACCCTCTTGGACTTTGTTGATTCCCTTGAGGTACTTGAAAGTTCCTATCATGTCCCCCCTCTCCCTCCTTTCCTCGAGGCTATACTTATTAAGCTCCTTAAGTCTCTTTTCATATGTCTTCCGGTGCAGATCCTGGCTATAACATTTATAGTCAAGTTAATAACCTACAAAGTGGAGTTAAGTTTTATTACATGACAGGTAGCTGTTCTAAGCCAGCCGCAGTGAAGAACAGCTGTCAGTTATTCTCCCACATACTACTCTATATCGGAAATCTCTCAGAGTCTGATATTCACCTAAACCCCTTCCATAGTCAATCATCCTCTAGCCATGCCCACTGTCAGTTAATCATCCTCTAGCCACACCCACAGTCAGTTATTCACATCAGAAACTAAACAAAATGGCTTCACAATGACCTCCCATGTCGGCTGCTTCAGAACCCAAAAATATGAGATTTATGATATCGGAAAAGGGTGAACTAACTACCAAAAAAAAAAAGCTAAGTGAGCAGCAAAATTTTTTAAAAGGATTTAATCTCTTAGCAACACTTTTCCTACTAAAAGTTTGACGTCAACCCTTTCACGTCATCACTGCACACAATGACGAGAACCCACAACATGTCAGAAATAGTCACCAGCACAGTAATTTCCCAAATTACAAGGCACTTTTATACACATTGTCACTGTTTATGCAGCACAACCAGTACAACACCTTTTCCAATTCTCTGTCTAATTCTGGGAGAAGCACACTGTGACGACCCCACCCCCACTTGCCAGAATGACAGCCAACCACAGTAAATCAAACATAATTCACACTGTTTTCTTTTAGATATTGTACAAATTTACACATACTTCAATTTATTGAAAACCTTCAACCATGACTGCCTCTCTCCTCTGCAGTGCTCTCAGTAACTTTGATCATCTGCTGGTATCATGTAAAGCACTTGCACAAAAATGTAAACTGTTTATCTGCCTCTGTGAGCACAACCAACCTGCAGCTTCCTAATGTTCTCCTACTTCACACCGCCAGTGAAATTCACCAACAAGTCTCATGTCACCACCACCATCCTAACTGTACCTTGCCAAATATGGCATTCCCTTCCTATGAAATCTTTAGGAAACCATACCATGTCTGTGGCTCCCTCAGCTCCCTCCATACTCATGCTGCCTACCTGACACCGAGCAGTCTCCGAAAACACATAATGTGGCATCACACCTCCTGCACCTGCTTCAGCACTGTTAGACTGCCTCACATGCTTCAGAACTTTCCCTTTTTTATTGAAATTAGCTTCATCACAAACTGGTGCCAACCAACTCCAACTTGTATAATAGTAATAACATTAAGTTAGTTGGGGTAAACTCGCAGTAACCGGCTGGTGTGGGTTACATTAAATGCCTTGACCTTCGGCCTTAGCATTTAGAAACATAGAAACATAGAATTTGACAGCAGATAAGGACCGCTTGGTCCACCCAGTCTGCCCATTTTCTTATCTAATGGATAAGCTGCAGATCCTAGTTAACCAGCAGCCTACTTCTTTCTACCCCCACCCACTAGAATTGCCTTATGGCTGTCCCATGCATGCTTGAATTCAATCACTGTTTTTGACTCCACAACCTCCTCCAGAAGGCCGTTCCATGCATCCACAACCCTCTCTGTGAAAAAATACTTCCTTACATTATCTCTGGAGCCGCCCCCATCTTCAAATTGTACCCCTTGTTCTTGCACACTTCTTTTTGAAAGATGCTACCCTCTTGGACTTCGTTGATTCCCTTGAGGTACTTGAACATTTCTATCATGTCCCCCCTCCCTCCTTTCCTTGAGGCTATACATATTAAGCTCCTTTAGTCTCTCTTCATATGTCTTCTGGTGCAGACCCTGCACCATTTTAGTTGCCCTCCTCTGGACAGCTTCCATCTTGTCTATGTCATTGCAGAGATTGGGTCTCCAGAGCTGCACACAGTACTTCAGATGGGGTCTCACCAGCTGTCTGTACAGAGGGATAACAACTTCCTGTTTTCTACTGGTGATGCCTCTCCCTATGCATCCCAGTATCCCCCCAGCCCTCCTTACTGCCCTCTCGTATTGCTTGCCCACCTTTAAGTCATCTGATATGACTACCCCCAGATCCCTTTCCATTTTTGTTATTGTTAGTATCTCACCACCCATTGTGTACTCTTCCCCTGGGTTTTTGTTTCCCAGGAGCATTACTTTGCACTTCTTAGCATTAAATCTAAGCTGCCATACATTTGACCATTCCTCTAACCTTGCCAAGTCCCTTCTCATCCTTTCCACCCCACCTTGTGCATCAACTCTGTTGCAGATCTTTGTGTCATCTGCAAAGAGACATACTTTTCCTTCTAGTCCCTCTGCAATGTCGGTTACAAAGACATTGAAGAGGACCAGTCCTAATACTGAACCCTGCGCATCCCACTAGTAACCCCTCTTTCTTCAGAGTGGACTCCATTTACTATTACCCTCTGTGTCCTATTCTCCAGCCAATTCTTTACCCAGGCTATCATCTTGGGACCCACTGCCAGGCTGGCTAACTTGTATATTAATCTTATGTGTGGGACTGAGTCAAATGCCTTGCTAAAGTCTAGGTAGGCCATGTCCACAGCCCCTCCCTGATCTACTACTTTGGCCACCCAGTCAAAGAAATCTATTAGATTCGTCTGGCATGACCTTCCTGCTGTGAATCCATGCTGCCTTGGGTCCTGTGCCCCTCTGGCCTCTAGGTACTCGACAATTCTTTCCTTCAGAAGTGATTCCATCATTTTCCCTATCACTGAGGTTAAACTAACTGGTCTATAGTTTCCTGCTTCTGCCCTGCTCCCACTTTTGTGAAGGGGAATCACATCAGCCCTCCTCCAGTTAGCCATTTAATAACTAATACCAGACAGTTACTGCGAGTATACTCCAACTAACTTAATGTAATCACCTAACTGTCAGTCACATGGAGTGAAATTATTCTAACCGCAGGTATCCCTCACTTAAATGTTTACACTTTATGCAGTCATCTTGGCCGAGAATGACGCCCCGGAGATAGAACCTATGCAAATTTTCTAATTTGGAATGTAGGTTCAAACTCTCCATCTGCACTACACAATGGTCATATCTCAGATCTCTTTCTCTACCTCAACAGAGCAGTCACCCCATAGTGAACTCCAGTAGCGTTTGGTTCTTCACTCAGATTTTTATTTTATTTTGTAGTTTGTTAAAAAAAAGGCCTATTTTTTGATTACTCTGCATTTATCTAGGGTTTTCTATAAATTACAATTTCTCCATTTCCTGTCTGATTCCCAGGAACCAAAGAATATCATACTGTACTTTGCTACTGATACTGTTTTTTTGACTATTTTGATTAGTAAACCACATTCCCTTGTGGTAATTTTAGTGGTTTTCTATTTTAGCTATCCTATTTACAGAGAACGGAGTATTTTCCCTTTCTGTTTCTCTCTCTGTGCCCTTTCACCTTAATTGATCAGTTTCAGTTACAGGAGATATGATTTGATCTTTGGAACAGTTTCTTCAGTACAGCAGCAGTTTTTTTTTACTACTGTGCTCTTGTACTGCATAATTTTTTGGGAATCATTTTGATAATTTCAGGGTTCTCTCTAATTTTTATGTCAGAGACCTTACGGACCATCAACAAATTGAACAAATTGTTTTCAGCTCATGGCAAGGGCAGACTGTCACCATCTTTGTATAAAGTGTTTATGTCCACAACTTGACTTTATAAATGTTAAGTCCTGTAACATTTTTTGCTCGGAAAACTCATTAAAGGGGTACACATTTTAAAATGAAGCAGGCCTTCTCAATCTGCTTCTGTGTCTAATTAGGTGACCTAATGCAGTGACTTTGCCATTCAGAGCCACAGGTGCGAAAACACATTTCAGACAGGATGTGAAAAATGACAGCTGTACTGTTCATTAGGAAGTACAAAAAATGGCAATGTTGAAAATCTGGAGTGAAAATATGAAAAACTGACGAAATTACGAGCATGCGTAGAAACTGCTCAACGCACACCAATAATGTCATGTTTTAGAATATTTTCACCTAAATTTCAACATGGTCTTTTTGGGACCTCCCCTCATGAACAGTGGCACTGTGATTTTGTTACTGCGTCCCGAAAGTTGATTTTGCACAGCAGCTGCGTCATTCTGTGCCACACATGTGAAAACACATTTTGATCAGGATGTGAAAAATTACAGCTATACTATTTATGTATAGGTGTGAAAAAATGGCAATGTTGAAAATCTGGTGTGAATATATTAAAAACTGGTTAAGTTACGACCATGCGTAGAAACCACACAATGCACGCTCATATACAGTCATTTTTTTAATTTTTTCACCAGATTTGCAATCGGGCTCTTTGGAACCCCACCTCATGATCAGTGGCCCCGTCATTTTGTTAATCGGTCCTGAAAGGTGATTCCATGCAGCGAGAGCAAAATCACCTTTCAGGACCGAGAAATGAAATGACAGTGACAGTGTTCATAAGATGGGGTCCCAAAAAACTCATTTTGAAAATCTGGTGCCAAAATTATTAAAAAGGCTAAGATATCAACCTAAATTGAACCCCACTCCACCCCCTGACCCCCTTTGACTCTCATTCTATGGCTTACCTTCGATTTCTTCAGTTTGCAGTTCAGCTTTGCACAGTGCAGATGTGTCCCGATCCACAGCAGATGACAGCGCTCGACTTCCGAAGGTAAGTATGAGGTAAGGGGGCCACGGAGAGGTGGATGTGCAGTGGGAGGGTGGAAATGGGGACCGACAACAAGGACCATTTTCTTTTTTACAGGTTAATAAAAAAGACTGCTAGGACGGTTTTCTTCATTTACAGGGAAAAATTAATTTAGGCATACTGGGGTGGGCTCCTAGTCTGCCACGATAGTTGGGGGATGCCAGCACAGGGATTAAGCACCCCAATGTCGGCAAGGGTTATAGACAGGTTTGGGAGGGCCGCATCCGATACCGGGAGTGGGCATCCCGGTGTCGGAAAGGTAAAGGGGAAATTGTTTAACCAGGATGTTTGTCCACATAGGATGCTGACTCTCTCTCTCTCTCTCTCTCTCTTTTTACGGGTCAAATGGGGAAACAAATGGGTCAACTTTAAAAAGGTGCTGTAACCCTGAGCATTTACTTTTACCAGGATGAGGCAAATGCCGTCTTGCTATGTATTTTGCTTACGAACTTAATCATACAATCTGATTACAGCTCTCAGATAATGTCAGGGATCGGGGGCTTATATTTGGGAGTTCACCTCCTGGGATACTGTCAGAATTGTAATATAGGTGTAATTCGCATTCTACAACACCTGTCAGCTGATGACAGAGAACAGCGATTATGTTAATATCAAAGGATGAGCCATGCCACTGTGGGTTCAACTCTGTCATTTGAAATCTTTGATGACTCCACCCCAAAACCAGAAAGTATGTCATTAACAGCCTGTCTACTGATTCACCTACCACAGACCTGCCCCTTGAACGGAGCTCCCCCACACCCCTCTATAGCAACTCTCATATCAAAAAGTTCATCTCTGCTTGCGTGCACGATGGACTTAAAAATGGGAGGCTTTCTGGACTTTTGTCTAATGTAAAATGGCCCACCTACTCTCTAGCCTCACAGTAAATCCTCACAGAGTGGGAAAGAAGAAGATATGGAAGCCAAGTGGCACTGATACAAATGACTCCACCGGTGTTGAACTGAGCAAGCAGGAGGAAGCAACTAGCGCAGCATTACAACACAAATCATCACCACCAGGCTTCAAGCACGTGGGTGGGAGGAGCCATTGGAGCAGCACTGTTTTGCAACCAATCAATACTGGTCTTCAAGCAACTGGGCAGGCAGGGGAAGAAATTCTCAGGAGCATAGCTGTGGTAAACCAGCAAATTGAAAGAATAAATAATTGTGGGGTAAGTTGAAAGGTTATTCCCAAAATCTTTTGGATTTCAGACTGCAAGGCTTGAATGAATAAGTTTAATTTTGGGCATGCATACATTATATGTGTTAAGTGGGCTTTGCTTTCACCACATAGGCACCAGCAGGCAGCTGAGCTCCCTGGGGCAAAGTGACTAGTGACCTCTGGAGTGTAAAAATATCTTACTAGAAATTTCCAGGCGTATTCTCGCCATTGGTATGAGCTAGATGTACAGGACACCTTGTCTGCAGGCCTGCTCCCATTGTTTGTCTACCAGGCAATCCATCTGGGAGGACATCAGGGCTCGATAGAGTACTATTATATGGCTCTTATTATATGGCTATTATATTATATTAGATTATATTATATTATTATAATATAATTATATTAGATGGCTCTGGTTTGGAGACATAAACAGTGATTGCATGCAAACAATTAAGGGGGGCCAGCATTCAGGCGTATGCACTGTGTCTGGTAAGGTCCCATAATGGTGTCTTAATTGCAAGTACCTGTAATGATGTGAGTTTGGTAGACCAAATTTCAATTTTATTTCCTGGAAGGACCATAATCTCCCTCCTGTTATAATTTGGAACAGATATCTAAGGCCGTATCTAGACCATTGCTTAAAGATATTATCCAACTTTGCAGGGTGAAAGCCTGGCAATACATAAATTAGGGAAATCAATCGAACAAAGGGGAGAATTGAAAGCTGTTTCCTAATTTGATACCAAGCAGACACCCTGAGCTGATGAATGACAGGGAGGTTCTGGTATCAGCTGAATGGACTGTCCCCCGGTATAGCATATCAAAATACTCCATGTCTGGTACACTCGCCTGTTCAAGCTCAGCCCAGTGCATCTCACTATCGACCATCTGCCTTGCGAAGGTATGGAGGAGCTGTGTGGCTTGGTAGTATCGGTAGAGATCCGGAAGGGACAGTCCTCCAAGGGGTCTTGGGGTATTTAGCAGTTTTAACTTAACTCTTGGCCTGCGGCCTGCCCAAATGAAGCATGTTATGGCTTTTTCCCAATCCCGAAATATCGAACTGGGAAGTGTAATAGGAATATTGTTAAATAGGTATAATGCTCTGGGGAGGGTAACCATTCAGATAAGATCTGTCTTTCTAGACAAGGTCAATGGGAGTGTACTCCAGTTAGCCAAGTCCTCCTTAAAGCGTGCGGTGAAGGGGACGTAGTTTTGCCTATAAGCATCCCAAGTTATCTAGTAAGATTTGTCCCTAAATATTTTAACTTTCCTATGTCCCACTTGCAGGGAAATTGTTCCCAGATCATTTGATCAGGTGAGTATTGAAAAGTCAAAATTTCGGTCTTAGCGATATTCACTTTATAACCTGAAAGTTGTCCAAATGTGTTTAGTAGTTCGTTAATTTTCGGGAGTGAGTTAGCTGGGTCTCGTATGTAGAAGAGAACATCATCTGCATAAAGCGCGATGCGTTGCTCCTCCCGCTCCACCTCAACCCAAATATGTCTTGTGATTGCCTGATTAGTTGTGCCAGTGGTTCCATAAACATGGCAAATAGGAGAGGTGACATGGGGCAGCCCTGCCTCGTGCCTCTGTATAAAGGGAAGGTGCCTGAGTGATGTCCAGCAACTCGTACCCAAGCTCTAGGTGAGGAGTATATGTTTGCGACAGCTTGGATTAGGGGTTTGGGGAAGCCCATAACCTCCATAACTAAGTACAAGAAGGGCCAGTATACTCTGTCGAAAGCCTTTTCGGCATCAAGGCTTACTAGGGCTGTGTGATTATCTAAGCGGTTCATTTCCTGAATAATATAGTAGGTTCTGTTAATGCTGTCTGTAGTAGTACGTCCACCTACAAAACCCATCTGGTCTTTATGAATTATTTGAGAGAGTCCAGTTTCTAGTCTACGGGCTATAATTCCCATAAATAGTTTATAGTCAGTGTTTAACACTGAAATTGGCCGATATGATTCACAAAGCTGGGCAGCAAGTGCTTTTGACTGTTACACAGGCCATCCAACCTCTGGGTGCCTTATGGGGTGAGGTGGCCAGGCTCACCCCTACCTATGCCGAGACACAGGCAGGTTGCACCAGAGAATAGAGGCCTGCTAAAGGAACTTCACCTCCCAACTGAAAAACTATTCCGGGACTCTTTCAGTGGCTCCAAGAGACTGACTGAAACATGTCCTAACAGACAGCACTGCTGATCCCTATCCAGATCAGGACCACCAACATGTCAGTCCTCCTAGCCCACTAGGAAAAAGCTATCTAACCTCTGCTACCACAGGGTAGCCAATCCCCACACACAGTTCACAATTTACAAACTGTATACTGCTTTAGAAACATACATATGACATTACTGTGCATTTGCCAAAACCCCAGTAATACATATTCCAAATCTGAAAAGCAAAAATGTTTAACATTTCCTAGTTATCACATTTCTAAAACCCCAAAGCACTCTAAAAGAGGACTATGTGGAGTCCTATACATCCTCTTCCTGTCTTTCTTTCTTTGCTTAGGAGCACCTGCAAAGAAAACAGTCCAAAAACACATGCTGCAAGAAAAACATAGTGACCAAACCTCCCACCAGTAGATACTACACAGTCCCAAAAAGATTTTTAAAGTTTTTTTAACAAAAGGCAGTATAAAAGTATTAAAATAAACACATTACAAAACATTTGGAGAGGGGGTCTCTACAAAGTCCTAACTCTAAGGAGAAAGAGTCCTGAGTGCACACGGCACTCACATTCAAGAACAGTCTTTCTAATACTATTCTTGGCACAGGCTCGAGGCCTGTTAAACTGTAATCCAGATCCAGATGTCCTTTGGAACAAACAGTTTAAAGGACACCTTCTCCTTAATTAGAGTTAAAACATAAAAGTAAGAGGAAAATCTTGCCTACCAGTTCCTGAAGTGCAGGTTGACTAGCTGCATCACATCTCTGGATCTGGTCTGGATCTTTTCTTCACCTTTTCTGAAGACAGATCTTCGGATCAGGCTCTTCCACGCCACCTCTGGATCTGATTGCTACAGCTAGAGTCTGAGCTGTATTCACCAGAACAGAAACACTCATATTGGTCTCTGTCTTTTGGCACTTGGCAGGAGACTTTTTCTCTCAGAAGCTACACATACGTTGATCTGCCCCTCTTGGCATGTGGCAGGAGATTTTCCCTTTCTTCAGCTGAATGCCTGTAGAGTTGGGTGGTGCACCCACCTTATTCCACCTCTTCTGGTCTGGCTATCTTTCAAGCCAGCAAATGGCTGGAGTAGTGGCACTCAAGGGTAAGTACCACTCTAGAAGGAGGAACATAACTTACTGTCCCATCTGAACGAATACGTCTCTGTGTAGACTGCTTCTTTTCTAGTTTTGTTAGTTACTCGAACAGAATCTAGGTAAAGGATGTTACCTAGCTTCCAAAACTTCAGTCTGTCATGGCACAGTTTGAGTCCCATAAATTTACACACATTGGGTTTAATGGTAGCTCTGGCTTCTTCCCAAAACCACTCTTCCCTATGGTCCTCAATGGCTTCCCACATCCACCTCTTAAAAAAATTTATATTTTAGTTCATACTCTGTCTCAGCCCTGCATCTGACCAGATGTTCCTTTTTACTGATCTTGGGCAGACTCAAACCCGCGGCCTGACATAGGGGTGGCCAGTCCTGATTAAGCCAGCTTTGGATGTTCCAGCCAGATAAAAGCAGTCCATTCCTGTACTTATTTGTAATGCACTTGAGTTGTGTACAGTCTCTGTTGGCTCACATGCAGTTAGGGCCACTGGCAGCCCATTCTCACTATCAGTTGCCTTACTAACTTGTTCCATTTCTGCATGGTTTACATGCTCTGCCCAGGAGCTAATAGTTGTTTCAGCCCCAGACACAGTCCACTCCTCACTATATTCCTAGGCAGTTGCTTCCCAGTGTAAGGCATCTTCTATTTCGCCTTCTCCGATTAGACTTGAACTCGAGACTGCTGCCCATGGGTCTACCAACACAGTCTCTGGCTGGTCCTCTTTAACCTCTGGCAGCGAAAAGACCATTTTCTGTCTGCCACTGCTAGTTGCTCTGGGTCACACCCTCAAAAAATTATTTTACAAACTCCTTTAACACATTTCTGCCTGCACACAGTTTCTCTCGGTAATGCACAAGCTGAGCCCTCACACAGAATCCATTTGGGAGTTAGACATATTGCTTTGGCCTTGGTTTGCACAGTGCCACTTTCTACATGAATCCCATGCTGCTTATGGCAGTCTTTGCAGTGTAGAATCATTAATACACCTCTGCCAGTCTTCATGCATATGACAAATACATTTACTGGAAAGCTGGGCAAAGCCACAGTTACTGGTGCTCCTTCACATTTATACAATCATTCGTATTGCTCTAGGGCATGGGACAGGGAACAGGAGAGAGTGAGGTTTGGGGTGGTGGGGGGTGTCAGTGGGATGACAAAGGGGAAGGGGAAAGGGTGGAGAGTGGGGCAGCTGCAATCAAGGGGTGCTAGCTGCACACTTGAGTAGACTTAGATAGACCAGGTGGTCTGTTTCTGCGGGCACATTCGTATGTTCATATGTTCATATGTTCATACGTCTTTTTGCTTGGTACTCACAGAAAGTAGCTGGTTTCTTTCTGTGATGTTTGTGGCCTTCCTGCCAATTCGAGGATTGTTGGGGTCAGTTGGGCAGTCCAGCCCACTGGTTAGCATCACGCACAATCGCTATCGCTCACCAATACAGTCACTAGATGGGAGTATCCCAATTTACTGTTTTTGAAAGTGTTTTTTAACAAACAACTAAGTTCTCCTTTGCGACATTGACTGCTGCTACTGCTGGCTCCTAACTCCTTGCATGCTCCTCACTCTCCCTTCTCAAACACTCACTCAGCACAGAAACTCCAGGCAATGGGCGAAACTTGGCTGTGCTGACCAATCACACGATGCCATGCAAATGAGCTTTCCCTTCCTTCCTCCCTCCCTCCCTCTCTCTCCTGCTTACTCTTTTTCAGGATGATTGTTGAGCAGGCAAATTTAAACAGCAAACTGAACTATTTTTCCACGGCTTGAAATTTCAATGGGCTGAAGCACTCTAAGGCAGTTTTGTTAGAGATTTTTGTGTAATTCTTCTAGCAGTTCCTACAGTTTACATCACAAACACTTAAAACTTTCTGTACACATGGGCACAAATGTTCTCTTGGTCCACAACTACTTTTAACTTTGAAATCTTTACTATTGACAGTCTTTAAGCACTTTGACAGACCACACATTTCTAAGCACAGCAGTCCTTGGCATCACAGTTTCCACAATCACACAAACAGCATATTTTCAACTCAGAATCACAAGCAGCAAATCTTTGGATGACAATTTACTAGGCACAACTTTACTTTTCCTCATGATGATTTCTGTTATGGTGCACCGCCACCAGAGAGAAAGACCCTAGACCTACCCTCAGCATTTGTACTGGCAAGGCAACTTTATCCTCTCCCCCAAGATCTTCACAAGGGCCCCCAATTTTGCAATCCTTACCTCAGCCAAGAGCAGCATCTTGCAACCAGGACCCCCCCAACTTGTACACAGACAAGTCACCAAACCACAAGTTGGCATAACAATAGGCATCACCCATATTTCTGGGGCTCGACATCTAAGAGGTCAGGGGGATTAGGGCACAAAATAACATTTATATGTATACTAACAAAAAACAAGCAGAGCACCCACACTTCAAATATAATACAGGGCACCAGTTTTCCAATAAAAGCTATTATTTATTTTATTATATTGGCAAAATAAAGAGCAACCTGATGCGTTTCGGATGACTTCTCATCCTTTATCAAAGGTAATAAAATATTTTCACCATTGTGACAATTAAATAACCCATTTATAGTGATGTCATTAATAGAATCCCAAATCTAATTGGTTAAAAACAAACATTAAACAAGTTTCAATCCATTTGCAGTTAGCAATTACAAGAAGCAATCACGAGAAAGGTGCTGCAATCCACACTAAACATCATATAATTAACAATTGCACAAAATAACATATAATTTAAAATGACAAAATGCAAACATGACAAGAAATAACCCCTTGTAACAGCTACACAGAAAATGTTAACTACAACAAAAATATAAATATAAGGGGGGAGAAAGAAAAAAAAAGGAGAGGAAGGGGAGAAGAGGGACGGGGGAAGAACAATAAGGGAGGGAAAATTGCAAAGTCCAGCAACATATATTTAATAAGGGATAACAATAGGAAAAAACACATCACCATTTCTTTCTTTTCTTTAGAAATGGCTTCACTTCAGAACCTGTATTTAAGCCCTTATTTTTGGTAGCCTCCATGTTAATAATCCAAAAGGCTTCTCTTTTCAGTAGTAGATCATTAAAATTACCACCACGTGGTATATGGCATACCTTGTCTATCCCTACAAAGCTAAATTGATGTTCACCACTATTCTGTAACATAGCCACACGTGCTGCAGTAGAATAACTTAAATCTCTCTTCTCAATTGCCCTAATGTGTGCCCTGACACAAATTTTGAAGGCCCTTTTTGTTTTTCCAATATAAAAAGCACTGCAGCTACAGATGGCCATGTAAATGATTCCCTCGGTATCACATTTAATTAACTGATGTATATTATATTTACGACTAGTAACCTGGTTGATAAATTCCTTACTTTGTTTAATATGTGTGCACACATTGCATCTCTTACAAGGAAAGCAGCCTATAGCAGCTCTATTTAACCAAATACTTGAATCAGATTCCTTATCAACAAAGTGGCTATGCATACGCTTATCACCTAAAGTTGGTGCCTTTTTGAAAACCATACTTGGAGGTGCTGACACTACATGTAACAACCCTGCATCACTTGTCAGTACTTTCCAAAGTTCCTTAATAATTTTTTCAATCTGACTTGACTGTGCAGAATAGGTCATAACCATGTTAAATCTTTCCTGAACAACATCTTGAGTCTTATTTATTTTATATTTTAAGAGTTTCCTCCTATCCTGATGGCTTGCAAAACCTCTCCCATCCTTTATATCCTGTCTGCTGTAACCCCTCTCTTTAAGACAGAGGCTCAAATCCTCTGCACTCATTTCAAAATCCTTATTTTCACTACAATTACGTTGTATTCATAAAAATTGACCTTTGAGTATATTTTTTGCTATGTGTCTCAGATGGCAACTATCAACACATGATATTGTGCTGCAATCAGTCAATTTTCTGAAAGTCTCCGTTTTAACAATAGTCAAATCTTTTTTACTGATCTTCAAGTCCAAAATATTAACACTATCCTGAGAAGCCTGATAAAAAAATGTTAAGTTCCCATCAGAATTCCCTAGATAAGTAACAAATTCCTTAAATTCGGTCTCACTTCCTTCCCAAATCAAAAATAAATCATTAACGTGAAGTTTCCTTATACAGATTTTTTTCAAAAAAATAATTCTTATTTTCATTGAGCACAAACTCATTTTCCCAAGCCCCCATATATAGATTGGCTACTAAAGGGGCACACGTGGCCCCCATTGCTGTCCCTTTAACCTGCAAGTAAATATCTTTATTAAATAAAAACACAATATCTTTCAAAACATATTCTAACAGTTTTAGCAAAAAAGCAGTACCAGGTTTTACTCCTCCCCTCTGGAATTCAAAAATAGGGCAACAGCATCTAAAGCCCCCTCATGGGGAATGTTTGTATACAGTGCTTCAATGTCCATCATGACAAGGAAACAGCTCTCTTTCAGATGTAAATGTTCCAAGATTTTTAAAATGTCCATTGTATCCTGCAAATAAGAAGGCAAACAACTTACAAAAGGATGTAAATAGAAATTCACAAATTGCGACAAACTTTCAGTCATGGAGCCAATCCCACTAACAATGGGACAGCCTGGAGGATTAACTAGTGACTTGTGGATCTTAGGGAGAAGATAAAATGTAGTTCGGATAGGATTTTCAGTGATCACGAATTCCATATCTTACTTACTTATGCCCACATGTCTATAAGCATATTTAATGCAATCATCTATGCAGCTTTTAAATTCATTTGTGGGATCCATATTTAATTTCTTATAGAATTCCCAATTGGACAATTGTCGTTCTGCTTCTTTAACATAGTCATTTTTATTCATAGCAGCTACACAGCCACCTTTATCTGTATTTTTAATCTCAATTTTGATGTTATTCTGCAAGGAAGCAAGTGCAATTCTTTCACATTTAGGCATGTTGTTAAATGGAGCAATGAGGGAGGTTTAAACAAAATGTTCAGGTAATTTTCTACCAGTTGTTTAAAGACCTTTACAGTAGGACTCAAAGGTGGATTAAATGAAGATACTGCTGTAAATGATGATTCAACAGCAATGCCTAAATTATTGTCATCTTTCTTAGTTGAAACACAGAAACATAGAAACATAGACTTTGACGGCAGATAAGGACCGCTAGGCCCATCTAGTCTGCCCATTTCCCTACCTACAGGATAGGCCGCAGATCCTAGTTAACCAACAGCCTATATCTTCCTGCCCTCCACAAAAATTGCCTTATGTCTGTCCCATGCATTCTTGAATTCTCCCACAGTTTTAGACCCCACAACTTCCTCAGGAAGGCTGTTCCATGCATCCACTACCCTCTCTGTGAAATAATACTTCCTCACATTGCCCCTGAATTGCCCTCCTTCTATCTTTAAATTGTGTCCCCTTGTTCTTGCAAGTCTCTTTTTCTGAAAGATGCTACCCTCTTGGACTTTGTTGATTCCCTTGAGGTACTTGAAAGTTTCTATCATGTCCCCCCTTCTCCCTTCTTTCCTCAAGGGTATACATATTAAGCTCCTTCAGTCTCTCCTCATACGGCTTCTCTTGCAGACCCTGCACCACTTTAGTTGCCCTCCTCTGGACTTCCTCTATCCTGTCTATGTCCTTGCAGAGATGGGGTCTTCAGAACTGGACACAGTATTCCAGATGGGGTCTCACCAACTGTCTGTACAGAGGGATAACAACTTCCTGTTTTCTGCTGCTGATGCCTCTCCCTATACATCCCAGTATACCCCCAGCCCTCCCTACTGCCTTCTCACATTGCTTGCTAACCTTAAGGTCATCTGATATGATTACCCCAGGTCTCTTTCCTGTTTTGTTGTTGTTACTACCTCCCACCCATTGTGTATTCTTCCCTGGGTTCTTGTTTCCCAGGTGCATTATTTGCACTTTTTGCATTGAATCCTAGCTGCCACACGTCTGACCATTCCTCCAACCTTGCCAAGTACCTTTTCATCCTTTCCACGCCTCCTTGTGTATCAACCCTGTTGCAGATCTTTGTGTCATCTGCAAAAAGGCATACTTTTCCTTCCAGTCCCTCTGCAATGTCACTGATGAAGACATTAAAAAGGACTGGACCCAATACTGAACCCTGTGGTACCTCACTGGTAACCGCCCTTTCTTCAGAGTGGACTCCATTTACAATTACCTTCTGTGTCCTGTTTTCCAACCAATGTTTTACCCAGGCTACCACCCTGGGACTCACTCCCAGGCTGGTTAATTTGACTAATAATCTTTTGTGTGGGACTGTGTCAAATGCCTTGCTAAAGTCTAGGTAGGCCATGTCCACAGCCACTCCCTGGTCTACTACTTTGGTCACCCAGTCAAAGAAATCTATTAGATTAAGTCCTGACATGACCTTCCGCTGTGAACCCATGCTGCCTTGGATCCTGTGCTCCACTGACCTCTAGGTACTCAACTATTCTTTCCTTCAGAGTGACTCCATCACTTTCCCTACCACAGAGGTCAGACTGACAGGTCTGTAGTTTCCCTGCCTCTGTCTTGGTCCCACTTTTGTGAAGGGGAATCACATCCGCCTTCCTCCAGTCCTCGGGTACCACACCATCCTCCCATGATTTATTAAAAGAGTAGCCAGTGGTTTCACTAGTTCCTTCCTTCCTTAATTCTTTTAGAATTCTGGGGTGAATCCATCAGGACCCATTGCTTTGTCCACCTTCAGTTTTAGGAGTTCTTGCAGAACTCTTTCTTCAATGAAAGGACTGGGATCGACCCCCTATCAAGGGTGCTTCTGTTAATTGGATTAGGCACTTCCCCTCCTCTTTTGTGAATACTGAGCAGAAATATTCGTTCAGTATTCCTGCTTTTTCACTGTCCCCCTCTGCCCACCCACCGTTCATTCTATTCAGCCTCACTATCCCTTCCTTTGTCTTTCTACGCTCGCTGATGTACCTATAAAAGGTTTTATCCCCCTTCTTAACTGAGTTGGCTATCTTTTCCTCAGTTTGGGCCTTTGCTATTCTGACTTCCCTCCCTGCTTCTTTCTGCCTTAACTGGTACAGCTCTCTGTCCTGCTCCTTCTGTGTTTCCTTATACTGAAAACAACATTGAAAGCAATGATTTGAGATTTAGAGTCCTACACGCCACATTTAAATCCACCATGGTTTGAAATTTATTTGCTGAAACAGTAGGTGCATAATTGAGACCTTTACTAAGTACCTCCAGCTCTAATGCAGTCAGTTTGTGATTAGATAAATTAATTACCTGTTTCCTTGTTACTGTATTTACCACCGTTTGCCCCGTAACGTCTGTAGTTGCGGTTCTGGTTACGTCCTCTCCCTCGACCTGTGTCTCTTCCCCCTATGTGTTCTCCTTGTTGTTCTCCCAATGTCTCCTCATTTCCTATCATCTGGAATCTCAGACTCCTTCGAGGTGTATATGGCGGTGCAGCTTCCTGTCTCCCCTTCTTAAAATGGTGTTGAAAATTATTCTCCTCGATCTCCAAATTACTAGCACTGCAAAATTCAAAGGAAATGTGCCTCTTAGGGTTCTTTAAAATTCCTCGAGGATTCCTTTTCCAACTAAAGACTGTATCCCAAGTGTAATCATTTTTATCACGAGTGAACTTGATTTGTTTAGTGGCCCTTAATTCTTTGTCTGGACGTTTAATAGATTCTTTTAACTTTTGGTTACAAACATCAAAGTCCACATCATTCTGATACTTGAGTACTTCCTTCTCTTTATTTTTTATTTCCATTTTCAAAATTACTTCTTTTTCTTTGCTGAATTTTATGATTAAATTAATTAACTTAAAACTTGCCTCTACAAAAATTGCTTACCATGCTTTCATAAATTCATAATTTTCTTGTCCGCATGCTGGATTTTTAAAAGTCTCAAACCTCTGGGAATACGTTTTACCGTCACATAAGCTTCCATATTAGTTGTGTTCCAAAATGCTCTTCTTCACTGATACATGATTTTTTCTAGTTCATGGAAAGCTAGTGTTAATGATTTTTCTCCAGGTGTTTGTTGGGAACATTTATATTTATTCTGAGTTCTGGGACAGAGGTGCTAGGGCTATGTTAGGTGTACTATCTGAAGGGACCCATAAACAATCTCACACTGAAAAGCACAGATGGCATGTCCACCACTAGAACTGGGATTGTATAGTATAGCTTTATTCTGACTCAGGATGGAAACAGAAAGAGTGTTGTCCCTCAAGCTGGCACTGTACTTTACCGACACTGGCTGTCACAAAAGCTTTTCTTTCTCCAGAACAAACTTTGTTGGGTATTCCCACACTTTCTCTTCACAGAACCTCAACCATCCATTCCTCTTGCGCAGGGATCTACATGGAGTTCAATCTCTCATAAGTGTCAATTTCATGGGTGTTCCACACACTTAAAACACATCCTCCTGACCTGAGGGGCTTAGTTAACATCCACAGGATACGTGTTTGCCCCTCCAGTGACCAGTTAGTCCTGACTGAAATTTCAGGTGAGGGTCTGCCCACCCTAGCTCCAACCAGCCTCTGCCATCCTTTTGGGGTTACACAAATTCAGATACTTCAGTCTCACCAGATTGCTAAAGGCATCCACACAGTTAAATTACATTCAGCTCATATTTGTGGTGAGGCTGGGGCCCTGAGTGGCGTATTCTAGCCTTGTCTCTGGGCACATATACCAGTGGATGACTCCCAATAGAATTAGACTCTGTTTCTGTTCTCACAGTTTTGCTTGTCTCTTATTACAGACATCAGACTGCTGGAGAAAACACACTTCTCCCTGCTGCTTCTCCATTGCTTTATCTCTGACCTGGGCAGCTGGAAAATCTTCTTGTTCCTTAGGGGATTTCTCCTTGGAAACACTATATTTGTCAGTCCCATTATCTCTGTAAGACTAGACCTACAAGGGTCCTGCTGGCAATGGTCTCCACCACTTCCTGTGGTACTGCTTCTATTTTCACTCACTAGGGTGAGAAAACCACCAGAAATCTTTCACCCAGCCTGAGGACTGGCTGGCAGGCACATTTGCACTCTGTGCTCTGCTCACTCTGACTCCTACTACAGAACTACACTGACTCCCATCCCCACATTCTAAACTGTCCCCAGGCTGCCGATTCCAAAGTGGTTCAGGCTGATGTGAGAGTTCAAAATGACATAATCTATTCTCTCCTCAGGCTAGCTGAGTAAACAATGATGTCATTTGTAGAGAGCTTCTAGTAAACTCCGTACCAGCTGCCCACTACCTTTCTATGTCTAACACTGATGGGATTTTAGTAACCCCAGGGGACTGGGTAGTTACAGTCGGTAAGCTTATGGCCTTCAATTTTAAGACTGCCTTCAGTAGCAGTGTCAACATACATATCAGCTGGCAAGTAAAAGTCTTTGGCATCACAACTCATTTAAAAAAATGTTTTTAAAGGCCTAAATAACTTGTACCCACTAGTGAGGGATTCTATCTCACCTTGGAACCTCAACATATGCTTTGCCCAGCTCACGGATGCTGCTTTTGAGCCTATGGGAATTGAGGACCTGAAGTACAGTATGTCTCATGCAAAACCATATTAATGGTTGCAATGATCTCTGTTAGAAGGGTATGTGAATTGCACAGAGCTAAATTACATAATCCCCCACAGGCTAACATTGTGCTCAGAACCAACAGAAAATTACTTCGTGAGATGGTATTTGAATTCCACCTGAATCAGTCAGTGACCCTACGTGTACTCTAACAAGAGCATTCTAGTACAGTTGAGAAAATGCTGCACAGCCTGGACCTAAAGTGAGTCCTGACTATCTACATGGGCCAGACAAAGGATGTCAGGTGTGAAGCTGGCAAAGGCAAACCAGCTACAAAGAGGGTTGTCTCTCACTGGATAGTCTCTTGCATTCAGTTCTGCTATGAAAAAGCTGGAAAAATGCCATCAAGAAGTTTAAGGGTGCACTCTACAAGTGGTACCTCTGCCACTGTGACATCCTCAAGAGGTATACCATTGTTTTGCAAAGCAGCTACCTGGAAAACAGTGCAAACCTTTACAAAGTACTACAGTTTGGACATACAATCCAGAAGAGATGCCAGCATTGGAACTGCTGTCTTGCAGAATCGTGTTCCTAACTAGGTTCTTGACCCAGCCTCCCAATGTACTGCTATAGTGTCTGTATAACTTGTAAACATTCTTGCGATTGGGGAAAAAAAAAAAAAAACACTCACCATAGTAATGTATCTTTTTAAGGGATCCCTCAATATGTTTACACTCCCTCCCCTACCTCCCCTTCCAGAACCTGAAATAAATTCATACAAGAATTAGTTATTTTTTAATCGAGGTTGCTTGGGCATTACTATTTCAGTTCCTACAATTGTAAGCTTGTTATTATGGTTTATATGACCATTTTTTTCTTAAGTCTGCTTTCAAATTGTTTGTTGCTTTTTCAAATTATATGGAGATTTTTTCAAAATTTTTTGGTAGCTTTGTAGCTAGTTTCACTAGCCACTGCTCCACTCTGACTTGGTAACAGATCTAAGCAACAGACAGAGTGGAGTGCAGATGCAGAGTTTGAACCTACATTCCAAATTCAAAAATGTGCATAGATTCTATCTCTGGGGCATCACTCTTGGCTGAAATGACTGCAAAAAGTGTAAACATAGTGAGGGAACCCTTAAGAAGAAAAAGCATTACTGCAGTGAGTAATTTGTTTTCTTATGGCCCACAGTAAGTCCATAGGGATGTCACTATTGTGGCCTAATTTCAGTCTATAGGGTATTTTGCTGTCCTCCACTTCAAAACCTCTACCAGGAAATCTGATTTCTCATCTTACTTCCCCATCCTATGGAACATCCCCTCTGACTCTTCTCGCTCTACCTCCTGCTTCTTCAGAGGTTATCTTCATAACCCCAGCCACACTAGTTCCTGTAGCTAACTCTCCACTTCCCTCTGCTATCTAATACAGTATTTCTTCTTTCACTCCTAGTTCCCTTCTCCAGTCGCTTCCCCTTTCCCCCATCTGCCCTCTGTCCTTTGAGGGATGGCCACTGCCTGCCCAGTTACTGCTCTCATTGAGTCTTTCCAATTTGTTAGCTCCACCTGAAGTCCCCAAAATGTTCCTCAGTAAACCTCATTAAAGTTGCAGTACTCCATTCCAATTTGCATTGTAATCTTATTTTTACCGATGTGACATTTAATTATTTAGCTTTATTCTCCTACTGTTTTCATACTACTTTGCTTTATTGCACAGCATGTCTTCCTACCATTGTTTTCTTTATTTGCTATTTATCACTCCTTAGCACTGTTAGTGAATTGATCAATTTGTACTGCTCTTCTCCTCTGTCTCCTCCCTATCCTCACCACAGCCACACAGCAGCAACACCACAGACAGGTCAGTGATCCTTTAAACTCCCTTGGCTCACCTTCCTCTCCTCATTGCAGCCGTACAGAAACGACACCGCAACTCAGTCACCCCTCAAACTCCCTCAGGCTCACTTCCCTCTCCTCAGAGTGGCTGCAGCCACACAGAAGCAACACCGCAGCTTAGTCACCCCTTAAATTCCCTTGGGCTCACATACCTCTCCTTGGAGCGGCCACAGCCGCATGGAAGCAACGCCACAGCTCAGTCATCCCTTAAACTCCCTCAGGCTCATCTTCCTTTCCTCAGAGCGGCCACAACCACACAGAAGCAACACCACAGCTCAGTTACCACTTAAACTCCCTTGAGCTTACCTCCCTTTCCTCAGAGTGGCCACAGCCACATGGAAGCAACACCATAGTTTAGTCACCCCTTAAACTCCCTCGGGCTCACCTCCCTCTCCTCAGAGCAGCTGCATGGAAGCAACACCGCAGCTCAATCACCCCTTAAACTCCCTTGGCTCACCTCCCTCTCCTCAGAGCAGTCTCAGCTGCACAGAAGCAGCACCATAGCTCAGTCACCCCTTAAACTCCCTCGGGTTCACCTCTTTCTCCTCAGAGCAGCCGCAACAGCACGGAAGCAACACCACAGCTCAGTCACCCCTTAAATTCCCTCAGGCTCATCTGTCTGTCCTCTGAGTGGCTGCAGCCACATGAGAGCAACACCTCAGTTCAGTCACCCCTTAAACTCCCTTGGGCTCATGTCCCTGTCCTCAGAGCAGCCACAGCCACACAGAAGCAACACCAGAGCTCAGTCATCCCTTAAACTCTCTAGGGTTTTCCTCCCTCTCCTCAGAGCAGCCACAGCTGCAGAGAAGCAACACCGCAGCTCAGTCACTCTTAAACTCCCTCGGGCACACCTCCCTCTCCTCAGAGCAGCTGCAGCTGTACGGAAGCAACGCCGTAGCTCAGGTACATCTCTCCACTCAGCAGCAAGGACTCCATTGTACACTTGCCAGTGAAGTCTCCATTTAGGAACCATGTTTTATTATTACCATTTCTTAGCAACTGTACTTTAAGTTAATTTTTGAATTTTATCAAAATTTAAAGGGACACTGCCAGCTTTGCCCCTCATTTTTCTGTAAATTAGTATCAGTGGGTGTTTAGGCACATACTTGGAAAAACATTACTCTAGAATGCCCCTGCATAAAACAGAAAGTAACCAGTTTACCTATTTTTGTATATTTCTCATTATTTTCATTTGTTGCAGTCTGCAGTGAAATCCCCTGCCCATCGGAAGCAGATCTGCGCCAAGCACGCACGTCGACTAGGAGTGCTGTCCCAATGTGCACATTTTACCATCCCCATTGCAAAAAACATTTAATCCACTAAAGCATGTCATATCACAGCATTCCTGGCATCTTTAAAGAAAAAACGAGCACTCATTGAACTGCAGAAAACTTTGCAAAGCTGGTGCCGAAATCCCACCCATCTGCAAAGACTGGTCGAAGTGCTGGGTCTGCTTTCAGCATTTCAATAACTCTGGATTAAATCATTGCAAATTTGCCTTTCTGCATCCTGCTGTTTTCCTATGAGTGCAGCTCTTTTTGTTTTTACTTACTGTTTTGACTGGTTACCAAGAACTGCAGCGCCAGGCCCTGTCTTTTGTACGTATCTTCACCTTCCTAGTAACCGTTACTTGGTTGCCCTTCTGCTGCTACTCATGAGTGACATTAAACACAACCCTGAACCTACCCCGCCCCCAGCTACTCCAAGGATGAAAACTGTTCACGTAAATATTAGGAGCATCTTATCTAAAATTGACCAACTGCAACCCCTAGTTCTTTCTCTGCATCCAGACATCCTCATTCTGTCTGAATCTTGGCTAACCCCCAAAATTCCCAACAAAAGTGTCTTGATCCGTGGTTTCAGCCTCATTCATCAGGACCGAGCCAGAAGAGGAGGCAGAGTAGCCATGTACCTGAAGGCCTCCATTCAGTTCTCCACTGTTTTGGCTTCCTCAACCCCTTCCATGTAAGAACAGCTGCTAATAAAGATCTCTCACCCCTGCTCTTTATAGCAGGCGTCTACTGCTGTACTGGGCTACCTCCCTTCTCCATCATGGACCTAATGGCATTCCTCACTTACCACCCCACAACAGGTGAACTACTGATCCTAGGTGATATAAATTCAAATTGGCTTGTCCCCTGCATTCACCCACCTGCTCTAAAATCACCATCCTATATTTAACACAACTTATCACTGAACCTACATGCCTAAACCATAAAGCCCACAACTATTCACTCATCGATTGGGCACTGGCATCTCACCCTCTTTGGATCATTAATGTCGGACTTCTGCCAGATGCTCTAAGCAACCATCATATCACCTACAGCATATGGAAAATTCAGCTCCCTCGAGCACCACCAAAATTCCTTCAACTCCGTTCATTTAAATCACTTAACTTCCCTCCCTTACTCGACGGTCTTTCCCACTCAGACTGGGGCCCTGCCATCTCATACCCTAGCGCTGCACTGCTAAGTCTTTCTTTCAAACTAGCCTCTGTCCTAGTTGTATGGAAACATGCTACTGTCATCCCTCTCCATACAGGTGGTGACTTATCCTCCATCGGCAACTACTGCCCCATCTCCCACCTTCCCATCCTTGCCAAACACCAAGATCATATTGTACTTGCCCAACTCACTCCTCATGTTGACTGTTCCCCCTTATTCACACCATTCCAGTCTGGCTTCCATAAGCACCACTCCATCTCCAGCTCCTCCTCTTTTGACTCTCCAACTCCAGCTTCACGGGTATGATCCAAGGGCTTATCACCTACACCATCTTTGCTGACCTTGCCAAGGCCTTTAACACTGTCTCCCACTCCCTTCTACTGGACAAACTCTCAACCATTGGGATGTCCTCTACTTCCACCAACTGGTTCAAATCCTACCTAGTGGACAAATCACATTCAGTCTGAATTGAGAACTCTATCTCCTTCCTCCCCTTCTGATCCACACTGGGGTCCAACAAGGCTCAGTCCTTGGACTGATTCCCTTCTCTATTTTTCTTAATGACCTCCCCTTGAACTGTACCTCTGCACCCACCCACATGTATGTGGATGACACCGTCCTGTATGTATCCAGTCCATCCTTCCTCATGGAGGAGTCCACCTTACAGCAGGACTTTGACAAAGTCTAGTAGTGGTTATGATCCAACCATCTGTTTTTAAATGCCAAGAAGACAGTCTCTGTGACCTTTGGCACAAGTCAGAGGCTCTTAAGGCTCCACTCCCTTCCTCCTTCCACATGCTTGACAGGTCTATATTGAAATACACTGCCTCCTTCAGGTACCTAGGGGTCTGGTGTGACCCACACCTTAACTTTTCTGGTCATGTACAGTAGATGCTATTCACAAAAAAAAACTAGTTCCTAAACTAGGTGCTCACTACCAGAATTGTGAAAGCATCCCTCTGCCAGCCTATAGAGAAATTTTACTGAAAAAGATCCTTCCAACTTTTGACTATGGTGATGTAGTCTACAGTGCCGCCCCAAAAGGCCCTATCCTGACTGGACATACTCTTCCACTCCTTCTGTTGCTTTGCCCTCAACTGCCCACCCCACACTCACCAAGTCTCACTCTACCAATCTCCTTGCTCTCCCCTCCCTCACAGAATGTTGCATGCTTCACTCTACCACCTTCACTGGCAAGTTCTTGTTCAGTGTGCTACCCTCCTACCTATCATCTTCACTCTCACACCACCTCTACCCACTCCATCAAGAGCCATAATGTTTGCACTCTTGTCATCCCACCTAGATCTTCATCAGCTGGTCAACATCCTACACCTACTGATTTCCCAAACTCTGGAACTCGATCCCCACAAACATTCAAAATGCCCCTCATCCTACGCCCTTGCCTCTCTTATGCACTCATTCATTATCACCATATGCAACTGTCATTAATCTCACCTGGCTCACTCATGATGACCAAGTAACCCAATATGGTCCCCCTCTCCCAGAACTACTATCCAATTCATGTCCTATCCCCCTGTATTGCAATACAAAAAAAGTCTAGCACTTTTCCTATTCCACCAATTGTTGCGTGTATGTCTACAAGCTCTTGCTATTGCTGTATCACTGGTTGAATTTATGTCTACATGCTCTTGCTATTGCTATATCACTGGTGTATTTACTCATGTTTATCTCCTCTGTACCCAATATCACTGTATATTATTCCTGTCAAAAGGACCCTGTGTGCCCACAGTAAAATAAGGCTACTATTTTACTATATCAATAAATAAGGAAATAAGTTGCAAAAAAACATTGTTAATGCTCAAGTTAGGGTCAAAGTGACAAAAGTTGGGAAATGAGGCATTAGGGTTTCCCTAACAACCCACCCTCCCAAACCAGGCAGGAAAGCAGGTGTGGGGTGTGTCTTGGGCTTCTGAAGCCTAAAGCTCACTACATTCCATCTGTAAATAAGCTCAGACGTGTAGACTTTATGAGAATGTGGTGAGCTTTAGGCTTGAGAAGCCCAATGCACACCCAACACCTGCTGTCCTGCCTGGTTTGGGAGGGTGGGGTGTTAAGGAATGCCTAATGCCTCATTTCCCATCTTTTGTCAATTTGACCCTAACTGATGCATTAATGAAGTTTTTTGCAACATACATGCACACACACATACACACACATGCATATATATATATATATATATATATATATATATATATATACACACACACACATATACACTAACACATTTTCTTTTATTTCAGACTCTTCGAGGATGTTTTAAACTTTTCTGTCAAGCTGAAACATGCAGAGGAAAATCCTAGGAACCTGCAGTGTGTAGTGCATTATCCTTCCCTGACAACAAGAGACTCTGAAATAACTCCTCTGAGTGACAAAAAGTTACTGCACACTTACACCGAGGAAAGATATTCAAACCCAATTCGGTGGTGAAAATCGGTATGATGAGCAGTGTGAATCAATTCCAATACCTAACTATGACCCTGCCAAGCATGGCTACCATAAATAATGCTATCAAAAGTTCACAAAAACCAAGAGTATCAGAAAATCAGAAGAACATGCAAATTCTGGTGAACGTAGCTCACATCATCATCTCAGGGGTGGTGTTCCTTGTGCCTCATCACCTAGAGTGTTATTTCATGATACATGTGGAATCTGTATCAAATATGTAATGTAAGTGAATGGGGAAGAAGCAATATCCAGCTGCTATTGTTACAAACACAGCTGAAGCCACAATGAAAAGGGCAGCAGAGCTACGTGGTAACCAAGATATGCTGACAAAAATTAAGACAGAGGACCTCATTGCAAGGGAGTTTCATAAACATGACAAGTGCTACCTAAATTAGACAGTAATCACAAGGGACAGGACCTCAGATGATCAGAATAGAAGTGATGATGAGGATGACAATGAGCAGTCAGATGGAATTGGGTTTGTGGCCATTTTTTGTGTAATTGAAGACAATGTGCTTCAAAGACACCGAGCTGTTTCACTGAAGGCATTGACTGAAATCTTGGGCATTGGAGTAGGAGACCAACGATACCGTTATAAACTTAGAAGCCAGCTGAAAAATAAATATGTGGATTCATTTTTATTTTTAACAGTTGATCCTCAAAAACCACTAGCTGTAAACATTTCTGAATCATTAACTGGCGGTGCATCAGTCACAGAGCTTTTGAGAACGGATGACAATCAAGTCATCAAGCATTCTGTTTCCTTGTTGCGTGAATGTATCTTAAGATTTGTAGAGACAGCACCTTCACTACCATGGCTACCAACAGTGGATTTTCTCCTGAGTGAAGAACGACAGCCCTCAGAGACAGTTCAAACATTTTTCTCGCATGTACTAAAATCCCTCAAACATACGGAGAGTGAACAAGTCTCACAGTTGTCAATGTCCTACTAAGAACACCTAGTTTGTGGTATCACATGTGGCAAGTTTCTCACTACAAAACATACACTTGTTGGAGGTGTGCTACACAATATTGCTGGACAGAAAATGCCCGTGAACATTCTGTTTCAATTAAGAAATAGTTGCTGCTGTGACCAAACTTTCTCAGCATTTTCAAGAGCAAGGTCTGTTACTGCCACTTCAGCCAAAGTCAGAGTTTTCTGTTGTCTTAACAGTTTTCTGGATGTACTTTGATGAGAACATTGAAACAGTAACTGGACATGGAACAATATACAATATACATGGTGTTGCATACGAAGAAGAGTCTGAAGGCTCCATTCTCTGAGAAGATTCTATTGAAATTCCTCACTCAAAAAGGACAGTTGTAGCTAACAAAAAAGAATTAGAACATCGACAGGTGAATTTGAAAAGGTGCCAACCACATTTGACAATATGCTCAAGTCTACTGTGCCAACATCAGTGGTAAATATTGGTAAGGCAAAGCTATTGCTATGGAAACTCAGTCGGGAATCACACAAGGAGGATCAGCTTGTCCCTAGGTTTACTGGTTGGCTGATGATAGTTTGTAACAATCATTCAAGTTCACCAAAGAAGAATAGTTATCACATACCTTCCACCCATCCACTGTCCAATTGGTAGACACTTCAGAGCTTTCCCTCAGGAAAAGTGTCTCAGCAAACATAGTTGATCTAATAGCAACAGTGCAAGTTATGACAGGAATCCCTGAAACCTTCGGTGATCTGGCAGTGAAACTCCTGAATAGTCTTCCAAAGGAATTTGCAAGAGTGGATGTTGCTGCAGATACAAACAGAGAGCAGTCAGTCAAAAATGGTGAGAGATTTCAGCAGGGATTTAGTTAGAAGCATATTATCAAAGCCCCAACACCAAAGTGTCAAAAAATGTCAGTTACTTCCTTTCTAATGAATCTTACAAATAGCACCTGATTGATTCGATCATGCGGGTCTGGGGAGAAAATTGCATGAGTTTGCCAAAGGGCCAAGTGATCTATTTTTCAAAGAGAGACAAATGCTGCATGATCACCAACAAAGGGACAGCAGTTGTGGATGATCTCTGTTCTGACCAGGAAGAAGCCAACACAAAAATTGCCGCTCATGTACAACATGCCATTACAAAATGTCCAGGCCCTGTTATCTTCCGCTCACCATCTGGGGATACCGATATACCAGTAATTGTACTGTCACTGTTTTCAGAATGCAAGCTAAGTATAAACCTGGACAATGGCCAAGGTAACAATAGAAATATTTGACATTAGCAAGTGTGAAATGACTACTGCAATAAAGAAAGCCTTAGTCAGTTTCCGTGCATTCACAGGCAATGACTATATTTCTGTATTCTTCAGAAAGGTTAAGAAGATTTGCTAGAATGTCCTTCAAAAGTACCCAAATTACTGGATGCCTGTCGGAAACTTGGGAGTGATTGGCAAGTGGATGAGGGTATTGTAGCTTTGTTGGAGGAGTATGTCTGCAAACTGTATGGAAGGAAGCCAGTACTAGTGTAAATATAGGGTGGTAACAGATCTTCTGGGAGAAATATAACAAAGACAACAGAATAACTGATCAGTCTCTGCTACCACACTGCCAGGAAAACCTGAAGTTACACATTCTATGAACCAACTATGTCTGCCAATTGTGGAGGCCCAAATGCAGCTTTGCACAGTTGGAATTGATGATCTCAATGTGAATTTGATGGACATACCATTTCCAGATGATGTTCTGTCTCTGCTCTATAATGCAGATGTGGCCCTATGCATGATGCCAATACGCCACAGAAACCGGGCAGGTTGGCATGGATACACATGAATGTCACTGAGCAGGGTCCCATGGACCCCATGTGGCATTCATGAACTGGGTGCAAAAACAGTTGTGTGCCCGATCCCAAGGCCACGTGGACAGCAATGCACCGAGAGCAGGTGGAGGGTGTGTGCCAGCACTACATGCTATGTGCTATGGTGTGTAATGTTGCCTGCAGGGATGGAGGAGGGTGCAGCTTATGGCAGAGGAGACCCTGGCATAACTCATTATGCACACCCTCATAAGTGCCCCACTGGTCACAGTGGACCCAGGACAGCATCCTCCATGCTGCCCCAGCCCACTAGGATGACAGCAAGGGCTGGGACAACTTGGCAGGTGGGTCCCTGTACAGTGCTGGACCCCCCCAAAAGCATGGCAGCCTGTTCCCATCTACCAGGCAACCTCACCATCCACCCAGTAGTCTCCAGGCCTCCCATCCCCACCACAGGACTCCAACACTCATGGTGGTGGCCATTGCCCCATGGCATAGCTAACCCCCTCTCCCCGTACCTGCAGATTGGTGCTGTAGCATGGGATGGCCAGTGGCACAGCACACCTCCTCAACTTCTGGTTTTCAAGTGCTGCCAGGAGCGTGTTGCCTATATATAGGGGCACCCTTCCAGCAGCACTTGGACAACCAGTGGTTGAGGAGGTGTGAGGAGGGCTGCATCACTGGCTATCCCATGCCACAGCACTGATAGGCTGGGGGCAGGGGGAGGTTGTCAGTGCCATAATGGTTGGGGGGGTTCACTGCCCAAGGATGCAAGGGCAGGGGTACATGAGGGTGGCCCATGGCCTGGTACGAAAAGGGCTTCTTTGTGGACCACCTTTGGAGCTTGGGGGTGCTGGGTACAGTGTTGAGGTCTTGGGGTGCAGGAGTGGTGTCAGGGCACATCTGTGCTGGGGGCAGCCTGAGGACATGAGCAGGGTGCCACAGCCAGAGGCCCATCAGTGCAGTGGGAAGGCACCATGCATTTGGGCTGGTGGGGGTGTCCACTTCATGTCAGGGCCATTCTGCACAAGTTCACATGGCTGCAGTGGCCCCATGCAGTAGTGCAAAGGATTGCACTGTGGGATCCATGCCGGGCATCCAATTGGATGCCCAGCTGGGTCCACGACTCCGCCCATGGCTGCCCTACGTGGTTCTGAATGCTGGTGGGGGTGGGGCTGCGGACAGGTGGTAGCCATTAGTGAATAACGGTGTGTGCACACTTGTCCACAGGTGTGGAGCTGTGAAGGCTAGTTATGAGCTTTTGGTGCATAACTTGTGCCCATTAGTGCATAGGGGCCATGATGAGGACTCAGATGAGGACCAAGAGGTATCTGATTACCAAGATGATATTGGCATATCTGACGATGATGAAGATTTTTCCTAAATGGACCAGACAAAGTTCCACTACTTTATCAACAGTTATATTTAAAATTTTTAATTTTTTGCAATAAAAATATTTTGTATAAACAAATGTGTGTTTTTTTTTGTTTTTGTTTTTTTTTAGATAAATTTCCTTCTTTAAAAAAAACATTTAAAATTAACCATTGGGGCAATTTATGGGTATGTATTTTAAAGCTCTCTGACTCCTGCCTATTCATTGAGATCACACTTGAATGCATATTTAAATTAATCTCGAAGTAATGGCCCAAGAATCTGCATTAAGTACACATAGCTGAAAATCACAGAATTTGACAAGGTATAAACTTACTAAAATTTTGTCTATTAATGGTGTTTTCACTTTTATCAATTTATTCTCTGATATTACCATAAGACTTCAAAACCACATATGCATTTCAAGGCATACTCCTTACCCTTTTAGACAACATAAAATTATATTATAAAGTGCAATAAATCCTGTCTAACAAGATTAAATATATGAATATTTTAAAATTTCAAAAGAAATTGAGGGATGGTGGTTGGTATTTAACCCTGTAACTTTTAACATTAATTTTTTGAGGTAACATATGGGTATGAATTTTAAAGCTCTAATATATATTTCACTTACTCGCAAAGTAATGACCCAAGAATCTGCTTTAAGTACGTGGAGCTGAAAATCACAAAATTTGTCAAGGTGTCAGTACAAAATTGATACAAACTACCATTTTGCCCCAGCATTCATGCGATAGACAGATCATGAATTTTGGGTATATCTGCTACATTAAACAACCAGCGGCATTAATTTAGCTTTCCGGTGACACCCCATCTCCATCTACACTTGGTCAAATACAGAATACAGCTGCTTATATGCAGTGTTGGTGCTACCCACTGGCCTACTTACAAAAGTTAATTGTATCAATGGCACTTTTTTATCTCTCAAGTATTATTTTACTTTTTAAAAAATTTATTTTAACATTTTCTTTTATGTGAAGGACAAAATATTATCTTCAAAACCAAATCTCATGACCAATTTCTTGTTTGCAGTAAGATACTTCAGGATATGCACCATGCTGGAATAATAGCACTTAATGTCTTGGGCAGAGGAAGTGCTTAGCTTAGCCTTTGGCTTTGTGCTTCAACCCACCCGAGGTGTGCCATTATCAAATCACAACATACTGTACACCCTGTCTTGCCTTATTGCTTAATCAAGTTCAGAATCTCACTGTGATTGTTCAGTAATGATTCCATTAGGTATGCAACATTGGCTTAAAGTTATCATTATCTCTTACACAGTAGAAATATCAAAAGACCAGAGCACTAGTGTTCTGAGTCAGCTCAGCATTTCTCATCATTCTATTTTACTTCTGAAAACAGGTGAACATCTCAGAGGTGCAAAAGGAGATGATCCTGGAATTAGCTGAGGATGGAAACTTTACCCGATCTCTTTTCCATGCATCACTCATGGCTGTTTTCCCAGTTCTCATACATTTCTGGAAACGGTAAGCCCTTTCTATAGTATGTACGCACTCATAGTTAGGACACAGCCATACCTTTTTTTATCAAAAAATTCACCCAGGAGAGCCCACCTGTTTTCTCAACCTGGTTTTACTTAATTTACATGACAGAGGGGACTGAATAACTTGGGGGTTATTATGTGACTTGCTCAGGGTCACACACTGAGTGCTGGGTCACACAGTGAGGCCTCAATTTTTTACAATTCACTCATCTTTGAAATCAGTTTTATTACAAAATGAACAGTTTAGAACACTATTGTGCAAATATATATGAAAGTTTGCATTTTATTTTTGTCCAGATTGTTTATTCACTACAATATACCTCCAACAGCTCAATCTGTTTCGATTTCAGTTGGTTTCCATCTCTATTCACCACCCCCTAACCCCAGGACAAGATCAATAAGAGGATGAACTGGCAAGTCCTCCTTTGCCAGAAAACAAAAACAAAATAAATAAAATGTAATTAATTTCTTAACTAGGTGATCTCACTGGAACAATATGCCTTTTACAGTAGCAACCTGAGAATATACGTGTAGCCACCCCACTATGAGGTGTGAGAATCAACCTGTCTGATGTTACTTGGACACAGTCTATAATTGGGTGAATGGTACCTGGGTTCATTTAGTTTGCAGGAAAATTGAAAATGATACAGTGCCTCCAGCCAGAAGGATCCTTTTGACTAGTTGCTGCCAGGAAACTTCTCCACAGAAATGTATGTAACCTCCAATGCTTTAGTGACAGAGAACCTCAAGAAATATGTACTATCCCACCAACTTATGCTCTATGTATGCAAATAAACAGAACACAACAATATCAAAGTACAGAACTTCAATTCAGAAACTGGGAGCATTTATTGGGGGACAGGAACAGGCTCAGGATTGGGGAAAGTAATGGGTTAAGTATGCAGCAAATGATAATCACGGATATCACTCTCACAAATCCAGCTACCATTTGTTGAGTACACATACACTCTTATTCTCTGCCTACGTATGCACCAGTACCGCAAGGTTCATTTGGAGCTGCAGGAATCATTTTTTTTAATTCATTGGTAAATGGGTAAGGCCCACTAGACACAAAGCCTATTTTCAGGGGCAACCTGGGAGCACTGGGGAGGTTAAGTGACTTACTTAGGGTCACACAGTATGCAAGTGGATTTTGTGGGAATCCAACCCAGGTGTACTGGATGTACCAAGCTTGTTCACAGCTCATTATTCTAACCTCTAGTTTACACTGCCTCATCATATAATAAATGAGTGTACACAGTGTGTGATTGTAAGCCTGAAGTTGGATCATGGTGCGTTATCAATCAAAGGTCTTTGGCCGGGGATACCAAACAAATACACTTTAACAATACATGTGAGTTGCTCCTGGCAGTAGCAGTTCTAAATGTTATTTAATGTATATTGTGCAGGAATGCCTAGTAGTTAACTAACTGTCCCTAGCGAACCAAACAATTGGTGGGATATGGACCCAGTACTCATGACCTCAGGAAGTCCCTGCATTGTCCAGTGCCACTGGGACATCTCCCTTCAAGATGGCAGATGTAGGCACTACTACAGGTGTGGCAGGCTGAACATGCTTCTGGGTGATGAGGGGTTAGGGCTCTGTTGGTCTCCAGTGTCCTCTAATATCCTCGTCACCTGATAGGGGAACTTGCCTTCACCTAACCCTATGGGGTAAGCTATCACTGAAGGTCTCAAGTAACTTACGGCCTCCATCAGGACAAATCCAATAGCACACAAAGCCCTGTGAAAGTAATTTGGTGTTGTTTCAGACTGGAGCAGAAAAATCAATCAGATTACTTCTCCAGTCTCTCTCCAGTCTAGTCTCAACAATCGTACACATAGAAAGCTCTTATCCCCCCCAGGATACTTGAATTATACCATGAGAATCGTGCCACAAGATCTTCAGATAAGGTCCCTAATTCTTGACTTATGAAATGTGATATCTTTGTTCTATTATGATCCTTCTCCTGCTTAACAACTAGAAACATTTACTGATGCAACACCATCATATGGTTTTCCTGCCATCCATGGAAATTTCTGGGTCACTTTGGTATACCGTGAAAAGTGTGACTGAGATTGAATGACTTAAACATGAGTGACTCAGTCTCAGCATCTGTATTGTGAGCTACCCTGAAAGGGTAGTGATGGGCAAAAAGGAAGGTCACTGGAACCACCACCACAGGGAACAGAAGAAGAGGGAAGGCAATGCAGCAGAAGGCTGCTGAGCTGGCCATGTAGTGTGGTGGTGAGGGTAGCTAGCCACAGTGGGGAGGGTGCAGGGTATGAGGCTGGGGAGGTACAGTAAAATTTTGCATCGGCAGTGTTTGTTTTTGTTTTTTTACACAAGTTTCACCCCCTCCCCAACATGCACCCCGCAGGGGGGTGCAAAGGGAGCAGCCCCCTGCATACACAAAGTTATCTGTGCACCCATTGTCTTTGCTGTAAGTGTACATCGCGGTTTTTATTTTTAGTGATGTACACTTGCCCTAACAGCAATTGCCATTTGGCGATTGCCATTATGACATAGAACCGATCACTTTTACATGGCTTCCTGACATCTTCAAGATACCTATATTTTCTATGATTTCTGCCTATTGAAATAAACTCAGTAGTTGCTGCAGCTCTAAAGTGAGTATCTCTGGTCCAGCAATCATGCTACCTTTATTTGAACAACAATTTAGATGTAGCAACAGTTAATAAAAGCTAATTACCAACTCCTTCAATCATGGCCATTCTCAGAAACTGACCTGGATCTGTCTGTAAGCATTTTCAGTTCCATTGTGCACACATTCCTGGAACTCCTAAACCATGTAGTTGACTCCCTATCTCACTTTCACTTCAGCCATTCTTCAGTGCGAACCCCGCAATGGGTATCTGTATGACACTGTTTCCAAATCTATCAGATCATCAAATGCCATGAATCACTTGGAGTTAGCCTGGTTGGAACTATGATCATCACTAGCTGAGGTTATGAAAACAGCTCATTCTTCAGCCAGGACAAGGTATTCTGCATTCCGCGTCAACGCAGCCCTGGATCCTGTTATGGTCTCTGTTCAACAAGTTCTCGCTTTTGCATATTTCTGTTCCCCAAGAACTAGACTGTCCTATTCCTCCATCAAACAGCACATTTCCACCACGCAGTGTGTGTAGTACCTCCTTTAACTCAACCTTTATCCAACCTTTTAAATTAGTTACTCAAAACATTTCTATGTGGCACTTAAAGAGAAAGCCCTATAAATTGATTGAATAGACACCCAATCAATTTAGACTAGTAACTCGAGCCTCATGGCTCTCCTCACCTCTTCACCACTCGGACAACCAGTAAAGACCTATCAGACAGTGTATTGGTTATACTGCTCCTAATGTATTCCATAAGGTCCTATTGCCATATTCAGTCAACTGAAATATAATCTAAATCAAAATGGGCCACTACAGAGTCCAGTGAACTGATGACTACTGTTGGTTTGTGTGCAATATCAGAATTCTGCTAGTTCAGTGTGGCCTGTACCACTCTGTTTTTCTGGTCAGTCATTCCTTCCACCACACGTAATTGAGGCTGTGAGTAATTATTAAAGCCCAGAGGGAGATCTGACCATTTGCCTTGGATTCTCAGAACTTTTCTTCACCTTGTTTTTTTTTCCTCTCCTCCATGCAATTGATCTACTTCTGAGAGTTGAAGGAGGTTCTCGGTTCAGTGACACTCAGATGTTTTGAGACCCTTTCATGTCCCTTGGCCCAATCCCTGCTGGGCACCTCTCTGAAGGGTGGAGATGACAGAGAAAAGCCAAAGTAAACAATATACACAAGCACCACTCAAACCAGTCAAACATGCTTAGAATTGAAAGACTAAACCCTTTAGTGCTGAGGCTGGCTAACCACAACCCCTACTCCTACACATATGCAAGAGCCCCCTGCCTTCCAGCACTAGGCGTCTTGCTCATCCTTCACCTTCACCTCCTCCTTTTCCAGCATTCTTCATCTCCGGGCAGGACCTCTTATGTCCCTTAGCCAGATCCCTTCTGGGTGCCTCTTTAAGGGTGGAAATGACAGAAAGACTAACATTAACAGTATACACAAGCAGTACTTAAACCAGTCAGCTGCCACTTAGAACCAAAGTACAAAGACTGATGGAGAATATGGAGTACCAGAGATAGTTACATATGGTATCTATAGACATATATTACTTGATACTTGCTTTGAAGGCAACATGAGATTTAGTAGGGCTCATTGTTTTTAAAACCTAGCTTGTAAAGAAAGCCTGATTTGGATCTTTTATGAGCAAATTATGTAAAAGTGCACATTTTCTGCATTACAAAAGTTATTTTTGAAATTGCATAATGTAAGAGTGCAGCATCGTCTTATAAAGATGACAAAAGAAATATTAATGAAATAAAATGTGCAAAATTACATGAACAGTGTGCAATTTGTGTAAACTGCATAAAATGCAATTTTCTAATTTCATACAGGACTAGTACAGATGGGTTGTTTTTTTTGTGGTGGAGAAAGGGCATTAGCTAGAAGGGTCCAGTTTTCTGTGCATTTACTGTTGGTTAAAGGGGCACGCTCAGTTCCCTATAATGAAAGCATTGTTCATCCTGTGGTATATTTTCAGGAGGAGTATATCCCTAAGCACTTTGACCAACATCATCATGAGGACAACTGGCATACAGAAGGATGCCGGTGTGCTTTTCTGTATACAAAAGGTTTTGTTTGATCTGCATGAAATAGTACTGAACACAGTTTTATACTGTATTTAAAACCTAGGGATTAGGGCCAGGCATCGTCAGGTCAAACATTTGAGATGTTCAGGTTTGGCAGTGTTTGAAAAAAAAAAAAACACACCAAATAGGGTTTCACTGCCAAAACCTGAAAATGCCCTGATCCGAAACTGAAATACATTTTTAATTTTTTTTTTATTTTGTGTTAGTCTCAGACTCAGTTGTGTGTGTGTGGGGAGCCCTTGGGACTCATCCACAATGCTGAACTCGGGTGAAAGGGGGTGGTGCAGTACTGTGCTGTCGCTCATAATTTTCATAGGTCAGGACTAGGAGGAGGAGGAGGACATACCTGTTATATTGAATGGTAGTGCTGCTGGCTGCTGTGGTGTGTCTCCCTCTGAGCTCCTCCTTCATTCCGCCTTCTCTCCACCCTTTCTCACTCCCAGTTGTCGTTGGTGACCATGCAAGACACCACGCACATGCAAACAATTTGGCAGAGAGTCATGCGACTGCACTAGGGGCAGTCCAATCAGGGACTATGTCTCTCAGTTGGCTCTGACTCTACAACTAGAAGATTTGCATTGATTGGAGCAGACTGAATGATGTTGAGGGGCTTTATAAATCCCTCACATAGGGCAGGAGGGTCAAAGGTGAGCAGCAGCAGCGCTTTGTAGTATGTCTTGCAGCCAATCATTTTCTTTCTCAGTGCACAGCATGGTCCAGTGATAAGAAAATAATAAGAAAAAAAATAAGTTTAGTACTTTAACTTTCAGTGCAGGCAAGCAGATGGGCTTAAAGCAGCACAGCAGAGGTTGAATTATAGCTGCTGCTACCACACCAGCAACAAGAAACAACAGGGATGAATTGCAAAGCTTCCAGGGGAGTAGGGGGATGGGGTAGAAGAGGGGAGAGATTAGGGATAGGCTCAGAGCCAGAGACAAGTAAAACAAAATGGGGGATTCACCCAGTTAAAAAAAGAGTTACAAACATACGAAGATATGAACATATGAAATTTGCCAACAGATAAAGGCCTAGAGGTCTATCAAGTCTGCTCAAATGTGCAGCTAGCACCCCTTATTCTGCAGCTGCCCCTTCCTTCCACTTTTCCCCTCTATTGACCCTTCCCCTTGTCCTGTCCCATCCCCTTTTGAAGCAGTCCACTGTTCTACTGGATATCGCTTCTGCAGATAACGCATTACATCCAGCTACCACTTTCTATGTTGTCCTATGTAGAAGTGATGGCACCTGTGTTCGGACTTAAGGTTCTTTAAGTATGCTTCATTTCTCCAGTGAGAAACAAACCATTCTGTTGTGCTCAAATAAAAAAAAACTTGTGAGCCCACTGTAGTGTGGCAGTACTGTGTCACTGTCTCATTGTCCCAGGCAGAAGTGATGGCACCTGTGTTCTGACCTGAGGTTCTTAAAGTATGCTTCATCCCCCCAGTGAGAAACAAACCTTTCTGATGTGGTCAAATTAAAAAATATTTTTGAGCCCTCTGTAGTGTGGCAGTACTGTGCCACTATCTCATTGTCCCAGTCAGAAGTGATGGTCCCTGTGTTCTGACTTGAGGTTCTTTAGGTACACTTCATCTCTCTCATCAGAAACAAACCTTTCTGTTGTGGTCAAATAAGCAAAAAATATTTGTGAGCCCTCTGTAGTATGGCAGAACTGTGCTACTGTCTCATTGTCCCAGGCAGAAGTTACAGCATCTGTGTTCTGATTTGAGGTTCTTTAAGTACGCTTCATCTCCCCAGTGAGAAACATTTTTTTTTCAACTAATACCATAATAATTGAAAACAGACTCTGAATTGGCCAAAAATGCCTAGCCGAGAGCAATGCATCTTTTAGCTCTGCTGAAAGTGATAGCCCCATGTCCTTAGCTAATGTAGCCTAAAAAAGATCTGGTAATATAGCTGAGCCCAAGAAACTGTTTACACCTGTAGAAAGAAACACAGCTGAGAAAAACAGGTTGTGCAAAAAGCTTGATCGTTTAACGTCAGCAAATTAAAAATACTGCAGTAACAACAGAGAGAACCCGTGATCGTCCTTTGGATGATGTTGATGATGATGGTGAGTTGCTTGCAGCTGAACATGAATCTTATGTACTGGAAATGGACATCACTTTTTTTTTTAGCATAATAATGTTTCTAACCCCAGTAATGCTCAGACCATTCATAACTTTGTGCAGTCATCCTGATGGGTTGGACTGCCCGGAGAGATGGAACACATGCAAATGATGGAATTCTTTGGACGTGAGCATCTTTCAAATACTGCCTCTACCAACTGTAGTGTTCTAAGCCCTTCAGATTTTTCTCTCCGCCTGAAAGTCTGGTCGCTCGGAGTCTCTGTCGCCCTCTTTCGCGTGAAGAAGAAAGAAAAAGTTTAAAAACCATAAGTATTTTTAGTTTCTTTTACTGCCTCTACTAATTTGTTAGTTTTATATAGTTTATTATTGTATAATTGTTTCTCGGTTCCTCACGGTTCGGTATAACCGTGAGGGATCCGAGCTAATTATAACTTTGCTTTGGTTCTCTAACTAAAGAACCTATCCATTTTCATTTAAATTTGGTCCTTAAAGTTTTTATTTGTAACCGCTTTTCATCGGTTACAGAACCGCTGAACCGGTTCATATTTCATCTCCTTTCTCGTTCTATCAGTTCCCTATCGGTTCCTGAACCGACCAAAAAAAAAAAAAGTAAAAGCTTTTTAAGCTGTTTTAATAACCGCATTAGCTTTGGGTATTAGCAGCTGAGGTTTTTCATTTTATATTTCACCATGATTGAGAAACCTAAAAAGAGAACCGGTGAACCTGGTTTAAAAAACTGTTTGACGTGTGGAGATGTGTTTGCCAAGGCAGACAAGCACACCTTATGTGTAGCTTGTCTGGGTTTTGAACATTTGGACCAGGAATGTGAAATATGTAAAACATTCCCAGAAAAAACTGTTGAAAAACGCCTTAAAAGGCTTTGCAAAAAGTTTCCAAGGGGTCCCTCAGGCTCTGACCTGCTGACACCCCAGTCTGTTGTGGTTGAATTGACAAGTGCTGCTACCCCTGCCCCTGATACGGGCGAAAAAGGGGCAAAAAGAGGGAAAGAACCAGCTGACTCCCCGATTCCCTCAAAGAAATTAAAGAAGTTCAAACATGCAGAACCCTCTCCTGCTAAACCAGGGACTTCTGCACATCAGCCTGTCATGCCTTCGGCTCAAGACATAGCCCAGGCATTCAAAATTATCCAGGCTCTGCAAAGCATCAATCCTCAACCTCCTGCCCCTCCCCAGGGTCCCCAGGCTGCTGCTTCTGTGTTGCCTCCTGTTCCAGAGCAACAATATTTTAAAGGGGATGATGACATTTTTGAGGAGGATGAAGCTATTCGCCCAGAGGTTTCCCCTAAGCAGGAATTTGGCTCTCCTCCCAGAGTGTCTGAGGATTTTTCCTCCCATTTTTCTTTTGTAAGAAGAATGGCAGATGCTCTGGACATCAACACAACAGAGCAAGTGGAAGATGAGGAGGAGATTGAGTACCTTAGTATGATGGGTTTAACACCCACAAAAGCCCTCCTCCTTCCAGTATATAAATTCTTCAAGAAGGATGCTATGAAGCTCCTCCAGACCCCAAACTCTATTCCTCCTATTGACAAGAGAATAGATAAAAAATATCAGCTGAACAGGGAGGGAGCTGAATTCCTTTTCTCCCACCCTGATCATCAAGGGTTTATACAGCAAGCTGCCTGTGATAAGGCTAAGGTCCCTCTGTCCTCACACCCTCCGGACAAGGACTCCAGAAAACTGGACAGTATGGCCAAAAAGGGCTATCTGTCAGCCCCACTGGCCATGAGACAGGCCACTTTTCAATCTTATGCTGCCCAGTATCAGAAATCCCTGTGGCAGTCGGTACTGGCAATGTCCACGAAGGCCACCCCACCCTTGTCAGATGACCTGGCAGAAACTGCCAGGTTTGGGCTAGAGGCGGCCAAGTACCAGTTCCAAATGGCTGATTTGAATGACACTGCAGCCAGATGGATGGCTAATACGGTGGCTCAGAGGAGGTTTGCTTGGCTTAGGGCCACAAACCTCACTCAGGATACCCAGTCAAAGGCCCTGGATTTCCCACTGGAAGGAAATCTGCTGTTTGGGGAGTCCACAGTGGCCTATATGAAAAAAGTGGATGAATATAAGGCTACTTACAGAAGTAACTCTGCTAGAGACAGAGCTTCCTCTCCACTAGGTCCTATGGAAGGGGGGCAAGGGTTCATCCCTTTTTTATCACAACCTTTCTTCCAGCCAGTAGCCATGCCCCAATACCAGCAGTACCCCCCTCAGGGCTACTCAAGGGGTAGGGGTAGAAGGGGCTCTAGGCGAGGGACTCAGCCACAACCTCAGTACCAGCCTAAGCAGAACCCCTGAGATGCAAGCCGCCTCCTCCCTACCTGTTGGAGGCAGACTGTCCCATTACCTCCCCCGCTGGTCAACCATCACCACAGACAAGTGGGTGCTGGGGGTAGTGAACAAAGGTCTGTCTCTGCAGTTCAAATTTCTTCCTCTAAAAAAACCCAGGGTTTCTGCCTCCCCACCTCTAGCACAAATCTCATTGCTAGAGGCAGAGGTCCAGAAGCTGCTTCAGCTAAAAGCAGTGGAATTAGTCCCTGCAACCCTGAGAGGAAGAGGTTCTTTACTCCAGATACTTCCTAACAACAAAGAAAAATGGGGAGTGGCGGCCAATTTTGGATCTCAGAGCTTTAAACAAGCACTTAAAAAAGCCAAAGTTCAAAATGGTCACTTTGGCTCGGATTCTACCAATAATTCAGAAAGAGGACTGGCTGGCATCTCTGGATTTACAGGACGCTTATTTCCACATCCCCATAAAGGAATCTTACAGAAAATATGTCAGATTCAGACTCCCTATCAGGTCATTATCAGTTTGCAACCCTACCCTTCGGCCTTTCCTCAGCACCAAGGGTGTTTACAAAATGTCTTGCAATTGTTGTGGCATTTCTTCAAAGACATGGAGTGACTGTCTTTCCATACCTGGACGACCGGCTGATAGTGGGCAAATCACCAGAGCAGGTCACAACCTCTCTAAGGCTTACACAGGATCTTCTGGAATCTCTAGGTTTTATTGTAAACCTGAAAAAATCTGTCTTCGCCCCTACACAGACTTTACAGTTCATAGGGGCAGAAATCAGCACCCTGCAGGCCAGGGCCTTTTTTACCACTAGACAGGGTGCAAAGTCTTCAGGCCATAGCAAATTCCTTCAAATTGCATGGTCGAAAAACAGCCAGGCAATTTCTGCAGCTCCTGGGTCATATGGCTGTGTCCACAGGTACAATGCAGGGTTCCAGGTTTCACATGAGACACATCCAGTTTCACCTCAGGACTCATTGGAGTCAGAAAAAAGACCCTTTCTCAAAGCTCATCCCAGTGACAAGGCCCCTGTTACATGCCCTCTTGTGGTGGAAAAAGGAATCCAACCTAAGACAAGGAGTACCTTTCCAAAAGAAGAATCCTTCACTAATCCTCACAACAGATGCATCCCTGCTGGGCTGGGGTGCCCATCTAGGGGAGCAAACAACTCAGGGTACCTGGTCAGAAGCAGAGTCCCTCCAGCATATAAATCTGCTGGAACTCAGAGCAGTGTGGCTGGCACTAAAGGTTTTCTCTACACTGGTAATGGGCAAGGTGGTACAGGTCAGAACAGACAATACCACCACTATGTACTACATAAACAAACAGGGTGGCACCAGATCAGGTCCCCTATGCACAGAAGCCATGAGGATTTGGACTCTGGCATATTCTTTAAAGGTGTCCCCACAAGCCATCCATCTGCCAGGAAAGGACAATATCTTGGCAGACACACTGAGTCGAATCAATCAGTCCCATCACGAATGGACATTGAACAAGCAGGTGGTACAGGTAATTTTCAACAGGTGGGGTGTTCCAGAGATAGACTTGTTCGCATCCCACCAGAACCACCAGTTGCCTCAGTACTGTTGCAGGCCACCAGCCCAGGGCACAATCCCTCTGGATGCCTTGGTGCTGGATTGGTCGGGCAAGTTTCTATGCATTCCCCCCTTTCCCTCTGGTCTTCAGGGTGCTGCTGAAACTCAGATCCCTCTCAGCTTCTCTGATATTCATAGCTCCAGATTGGCCCAGGCAGCCATGGTACTCTCTTCTGCTCTCCATGGCAGTGAGCAGGCCAATAAGCTTGCCTCTCAGGCACAATCTTCTAACCTCCAATCAAGGAACATTGCTGTTCCCAAATCTCAAGTCTCTCCACCTCAAAGCATGGCTCTTGAGGAGTTAGAGCATGCAGGCTTGAACCTTTCTGAAGCTGTATTAAACATTTTGAAAGGTTACAGGAAGCCTTCAACTAAGAAAACTTATTCTGCTAAGTGGAAAAGATTCTCTTTCTGGTGCTCTACTAGAAACTTCACCCAAAATGATGCAGGGGTTTCAGTGGTGTTGGATTATCTAACTCACTTGCATTCGCAAGGTCTGCAACCCAGTTCCTTGAGGGTCCACCTTGCAGCAGTATCTGCATACCTGTCTGCTGGGACAAAGGTATCTGTAGCATCAAATCCCATTTTCAAAAGATTTTTCAAAAGCCTAATGCATTTGCACCCCCTTCACAGGGCACCAGTGCCCGCTTGGGATCTTAATGTATGTATAGCAAGGTTGATGTGGGCTCCCTTTGAGCCCATGGCTACAGCCCATTTCAAGTATGTTACCTGGAAAACAGTTTTCCTGGTAGCAATTACTTCAGCAAGAAGAATCAGTGAGCTTCAGGCTGTCTGTGTTGACCAGGACTATATTTTCTTCCACAGGGATAAAGTAGTCCTCAGAACAAACAGACAATTCCTTCCCAAGGTGGTTTCAGATTTCCATCTGAACCAATCAATCACTCTGCCTGTCTTCTTCACAGACCATGCAAGCTCTGGTGAAAGAAGGCTTCACAGTCTGGCTGTGAAAAGAGCTCTCAGCTACTACATGACAGCTACTAAAGGCCATAGGCAAGACAAAAAACAACTTTTCCTCACATATGGGGATGTTGGAATGGGCAAACCAGCCTCAAAAAGATCCATTTCTTGGTGGATTGTCCAGTGCATCCAATTCTGCTACAATAAAGCGGGTAAAGAGTCCCCAGCTGGGCTGAGGGCTCATTCAACAAGAGGAACAGCTGCCACTATTGCAGCTGCTAGGGAGGTGCCATTGTTGGACATTTGCAAAGCAGCTACTTGGAAATCAGTACACACCTTTACAAAGCATTATAATTTGGATATTTTGTCCAGAAGTGACACCAAGTTTGGCACAGCAGTCCTGCAAAGTCTGTTTCCAAAATAAGTTATGTGCCCACCACCTGAGGGTACTGCTTGGTAGTCTGCACAAAGTTATGAATGGTCTGAGCATTACTGGGGATAGAAGAAAAAAATTACTTACCATAGTAATCATCTTTCTTCCCAGTGATGCTCAGACATTCATAACTCCCTCCCATCCTCCCCTTCCAGAACTTAAGCCTCTGCATTCCGCATGCTAGTGCCACATAGCCATATCCTTTTGGGTACATTTCTCTATGCTAGACAGAGTTTTACCAAGAGTTTTTCTGTCTATCAAAATAGTTTTTCTCATATTATGGTGAATACCATTATTATATTTAGATATAGCTCCTCCCTTGGATGTTTTTACAAGTAAGTTGTTTATTAGGCTAATCCTAAAAATGTTTTATTAAAAATGTTTTGTTAATTAGTAATAATTTATGATAAAATTTTCCATGTTGCCTGACTTCCAGGCTTCTTACAAATCTGAAGGGCTTAGAACACTACAGTTGGTAGAGGCAGTATTTGAAAGATGCTCACGTGCAAATAATTCCATCATTTGCATGTGTTCCATCTCTCCGGGCAGTCCAACCCATCAGGATGACTGCACAAAGTTATGAATGTCTGAGCAACACTGGGAAGAAAGAAGATTACTATGGTAAGTAATTTTTTTTTTATTGTTAAATAATAAATAAACATACAGTAGCAAGGTATCAGAATAAGCATAGAATGTTAAGTGACAGTACAATGTATATTACAGACATGCATCTAAAAAGGTCTATTATACCCTAACATACTTAAACTTAAGGCATATTGAACTATGACTATCAGAAACCGTACATTAGTAACTAAGAAGTGCAAAATTAGTTAATTTAGCATACAAGCACAAATGCTGTTTTACAGAGAAGAAGAAAAAACACCTTAAGTGTATTAACTATTATTAATTATTCAGTCTAAGGAAATGACCCCAAACTTCTAATTCACCGTAGAATATGGCAGTTACATAATCGAAAGCTAGAGCACTTTGTTCTTGTAGTTACATCTATGTTGGTCCATTAAAAGGTATCAAATCATTTGCTTCTGGACCCAAACTTCTAGGAATGTGTCCAGTCTGTTAGAAAGTGAATAAACATTCCCCTCATTATCTGCAGTGTAGCTCAGCTGATTAAACCATTCGGTTAGGGAAGGTGCATTATAATTTTCCAATATCTAAGTATTAAGCATTTGGCCACTAAGGATGCAGCTGCTAGCCATGTAGCTTGACTCTTAGTAAGGGAAATGCAGGGTGGAAAAATTCCTAAAATGTACATAACAGGAAAGAGGGGAAAGGTGATGTGTAGAATAGTGCAATAAACATCATGGATATTGGACCAGAAATTACTTAAAAGGGAATAATTCCAAAACATATTGAGTAAATTGACATCTGATTTATGACATTTCCAGCAACTGTTGTCATTTGCATTCCAACAATCTGTTAGGGGAGAGGTAAAAGTAATGTAAAATCTTATATTGAATGAGCTTACCTTGGATTTCCCTATTGGCTTTGAATACTAAATCCTAAGCAGAGGTCCATTGCTGGTTAGATATGGTCACATCAATTTCTTTTTCTCATTTCCCTTTGACAGAGGAGGTCAGGGATGGAAATGAGAAAGAGTTAGTTTGTATTTTATAAATAAAACTAGTGCCTTTCTGCATGGGACCTAGTTTGATGATTTGGTTCTAACTGCTATTTGTTGGTAATGTGTAATCATCTAGAAGGGTGGAACATCTGAAAGTAGTCCTGAGGTACAGGTAATAATAAAAGTGGGATTTAGGTAATTTAAATGTTCTGCAAATGTCAGAGAATGACATCAGTATATTAGTGTCCTAGGAAAGAACATAATTTATTCTATTAATACCTACAAGGGACCACTCAGGGTTAGAAAGCAGAGTAGCATGTTTGGATATATACGGTTTGCACCAAAGTGGTCTGGTTCTCAATGGCAGGAGGGAAGGGTTAACAATCCTACTGATTTTTTTCAGCATTCTGAATATATTGAATAAACAGGTTGCCTTTCAATTCAGGAGGGGTGGCTAGGTAAATCAAATCTGAAAATGAATGGGGAGTTAATATGGCTTTCTCTGTTTGAAACCAAAGTGGAACATTAGGTAAATTGTTAAATCTGGGTTGCATATGCAGGGATGCCTGTTTAAGCATAAAAGCCCCAATTATACCATTCCCAGTGGGGGGAGAGCAAATCAACCTGCCTCATAAGAACCCCTTAGTTTTTTAATATTAAGTCTAGAGGGGCATGGAATCCCATACAATATTTCATATGAGGGTACCTAATTTACACAACAGACACTTTTTTTGGCAGGATGGGGATGTTTTTAAAGACATAGAACAGTTTTGGAGTTATGATCATTTCGATGGAGTTAATTTTTCCCCAGAGTGAGAGGCTGATATGGCTCCATCTGTTTAGGTCAAGTTATATGTCTCAGAGTAGTGGTAGAAAGTTAAAGCTCATCCGAGTTTCTAGTTTAGTCGAAATCTGTAGGCCTAAGCAGCCCTTCAGGTAACTCTATTTGGGATGTATTTTACGTCCACAAATAAGCTAAAAATGTCCAAAAATGTAGTCTCTGGAGCCATTGACATCCAGTAACATTTCTTTTCTTTAATTTATTCACACCACAAAAGGTCTTTGAGACTTTCACCACTTGTGTTCTGTATACTTTTAGCACTGCTTCCAGGGCCTTTTTAAGCAAAATTAAGCCATAATCAACATGCCACAAACAAATGCAAATTCCTCTCGAACCATAAGTGGTACTAACAAAGTACGAGAGGCAAAGTTGTTCAGCACAAAATTACTTTTCCAATGGTGTGATGCAATCAATTGTAATCAATTTAGTTTTTACTTTATACTAGCTGAAATACCAAACAACTGTGTTTTTTTTTCAAGGTGCTTAGGTGAGGCTTGAGAGACTAATGTCAGCCATGCAGACCATATCATAAACAAATGCAAATAACTCCTAACGTATACGTGATAGACAGAAAGTATCAGTAGCAAAGTTGTTCAGCACAAAATTACCTTTGCAACAGTGCTATGCATTCAATTGTAATCAGTTTTTTATTTATATTATCTGAAATACCAAAAAACGTTTGATATTTTTTTCAGATTTATTCAAGGTGCTTAGGCGAGGCTTGAGAGACAAATGTCAGCCATGCACACCATACCTTAAACAAATGCGAATAACTCCTAAAGTATATGTGATAGACACAAAGTATCAGCAACAAAGTTGTTCAGCATAAAATTACCTTTCTAACGGTGCTATGCAATCAGTTCTGAGCAATTTGGTTTGTTTAATATTTAGGTAAAAACTGTTGATTTCCTCAGACATTTCCAGGCCTGAGGGAAAGTCAGCTGAGTATGTCTACAGTCGTTATTGGCCTGAGTGGCTATGCTTTCAGACACCACCTATAGGCATATCTAGGCCTGAATGAATTAAGGCTGATGTCCATTTTTCATGGAGTGGATATCATCATGCCTTAATGTTTTGTTTTGTTTTTTAATCATGTGGACTGTAGGTTTCCAAATTGCCAGCCAGTTGCCGTGGCAGTTTTTTTTTCTCTTTCCAAATTCTGGCCTGCCCCACCCGGCAGCATTTGATTCATGCATGCTGCACAAGTACAGTTTGTTTGGCTTCTTCTGTCATCATGAGGACAGTGATCAGAGGAGTGGACAGCCAAGAGAACCAGATGAGCACAGAATGAGTAGTGAGTGTTGAGGCCCGGTACACTAAAAGTCTGATAGAGGACACAGTCTCTGCCATCAGCCCACCACCAGATATTTTTTGACTGTGGCACTGAAGTGTGTGTGGTGCAACCATGCGCTGTAAATTTAGAGGAGCCGACTAACTGTGAGTAAGCCACCAGCAGCTGACAGTGATTAAAAAGTCATCGCTAGTCTGAGAAGATCTGAAGGGTTGCAAACCACATGTGCGAGCAATGCGGGCTGCCTGCAGCCCAGGGTGCAGTCGTAGCAAAGCGGAGGAGCCTAGCCTAGGGTGGGGAGCTCAGAAGAGATGCGAGAGAAACTGGGAGCTGGAGGAGCCTGTGGTTGATTGCACCATGTGTGATAGTCAGAAGGTGGCTGGGGATGTGGATGGCATACCTCAGTAGAATGGAGAGGAGGCCTGAGTCTCGACTAAAGAGGTAAGGGAGTCTGAAAGAGGGTAGGGATGAGAGCTTGCTGGCCCGAAGACATGAAGGCTGAATGCAACAAAAGTCAGTTGCCTTGGGTTCCCTCTTCCCAATCCATGATTGATCACTTCACACCCAACCAACACATTCCTCATGAGCCAGCTAGGCTAGCAGCAGCAGGGAGCTCGAGTAACTTGCAGGTGGACGGTGGCTGTAAAAATAACTTAATTGATGCAACTTAAGTCAGTCTGGAGTGGCGAATGTGATTCACAGTTAAATTTAAATTTAAAGCACTGCATGCCCATGGATAGAGGTGGCCGGGGGCAGGCCATGGTTCTTTTGTGTGCAGTACAGTGTCCACCACCACACGGCGAGAGCGGGTGTTCATGTTTCCTCTGAAAAAGTTAAGAAAATGTATTTTTATTATATAGCCATTAGACAATGTCTGACTGTCCGTCTGAGTTGGTCTGTGAACTGTCTAGTGACTGGTGACTTAGAATGAATTTCATTTTATCCTCTGCCTGAGTGTCCTTCAGTACTAACTAAGCCCTTAGCCAAAGGGTACTGGAAGACCAAGTAAAGTAGTTCTAGCCTATGTGATTCCCCACCCCCAGGATGATTTGGAGACAGAGTGAGCAAATCTATTGATTTTCCACAGTGCATTTAGAACAGAGTAACAACAGCAACAGTAGCATGGAGTCAGCCAATACAAACTCCCAACATGTAATGGTGAGAACAGGGATTTGAAGCATGTTTATGCTTCTCTGCTTCATGGGTTTTGTGTTTTGTAAAGCATCATAAACTCATGGTGTGCTCTGAAGTCTGAGAAAAAATAAAGCAGGAACTACTCCTGCCCTGCAGCTTCCACAAATTAGGAAGGGTATTTCCTATTTTAACACTCAGTTCAAACCCCCTCTTGTCCAGCAGCAAAAAGGCCCCAGGGCAGCAGTATTTCACACTGTGATTTTAAAATAAAAATTTGTATTAAATTATTCACATTACTCAAGCAGCATCGTGCCTTATTAAAATAAAAGTGCTCCTTTACATTTGCATGCAGTGGTCTGAGGTTCTGTAGCTCCATGACTTCATACTGTGTTCCCCATTTTGACCTTTTATTCCCCCACATTTGGGTGATGAAGTATTGAGATGTATTGTGGAAACACTGAATTTGGAGCCAGTACAGCAGTTCTGTTCCATTATCCCCTCTTACTTTGTGTGAATCTGAATCAGTCCTACAGTATGTCAACACCTTGATCTGCTTTCAATTGACAACATCACTAGCATGACATGGATGCACAGAGCATCCTGCATGCTGATTCTGTCATGTGGCACACCTGGTGACAATTACATGACTTACTAAAAGGCACACAGTATGCAAGTGAAGATTGTGAGACTTCCTTTCTTTCCATTGTAAGCTACCTGTGTGGTTCATTGTTCTCAGTGTTCCATTTCCAGATTCTAAGTGGAATGATAATAACATGTTCAAAGTTATAAATTGTGATCTAAGTTAAATAAATGGGCCCGGATATTCAAAAGGGTTGCACATGGCGCAACACTGTTGCGCCATGCGCAACCCACTGATGCACCCCGGTGTGATATTTAAATGGAGATTGAGCCTGGCACAAATCCCGATGCGCTGGAGTGCATCAGTAATGTATGCAGCGCAGGTGGGGAGGTGTGCCCATACATACTCCGCACATCCCGATATTTAGCCTGGGATGTGCTGAGTCCATACATGCACAACCCTACTTGCGCTGCACACAGGTGAGCCAAAAAAAAAAGGAACAACGGCTGGCCACCCACAGGTGAACTGCCATATTGCAGGGTGCAACACGGCAGCTGCCACCTGTGGGTGGCCACTCGAGCTCTGGCTGCACCTTCATAGAGGCACCCCCCCATGCCCGATCACGGGCATAAGTTGAATAAAATATTTGTCCAATATCACTGGTGGTCCAGTGGACCGCTTCATGCCCAATCGTGGGTTTAAGTATTGAAATATATGTCCAGTATCCCTGGTGATCCAGTGGACCGCTCTCAACCCGATCGCGGGCTTAAGTATAATAATAAACGTCCCACATCCCTGGTGGTCCAGTGGACCACTCACAGCCCGATCATGGGGGTCAGTAAAACATAAATGGCACACCAACCCATCCCTGGTGGTTTAGCAGTACCCCCCTCCCCACCCGCCTACTGAGCCCCACCACCCTGCTCCCCCCCAGTCAGCGGCGGGTGGCAGCTCCCCACCCACTTGCCGCCCTGCCGCTCACTGACTGACAACTTACGGTAGGGATGTATGCCCATTGGTCCACAGCATGAGCCAATGGGTGTGCAGCCGTACCATACTACACAGTCCAGATATGTGAATGGATCATGCCATCAAGAGAACCTGAGAGAATTTGAAACCTGCCTTCTGGGTCCGAGAAGTGACTGGATTGTACAAATTTAACTCCCTTCCTTATTAAGATGGCCGTGCCATGTTGTTTGCTGTTAAAAGTACTAAAGTTAATTTGAGAGACCCAGGATCTGGCAAGTTTTGCTGCCTCATTTGCATTTAAATGGGTTTCTTGAAGGAAGGCAAAGTCTGCTTTTTTTTTATTAAGGTAGGTAAGGATTTTCCTCCTCTTATTAGTTGTACCGATACCTTTAATGTTCCAAGAAATAAATTTATGAGGAAGCATTGTAGGTTAGAACAGCTAGAGAGCTCGTCAAAAACTCAACAGGGGCCGGCCCAGTAGCACAGAGGCTTGAGGCGCTGGCACCTTACCTCAACCCACGCCTGCAACCCAAGTTCTGGAAAAGACTCAGGTTTTCAGGGATCGGCAGGGGGAGGATAGGATTGAGCATCCAATGGACTGCTTTCCAATCCTGGAGTGGGTTAGGGACTGTCTTCACTCACGTAGCAACTCCCAATGGAGATTGGAGGCACTATATGAAGCAACGCAAAGGGGGAACAAGAAAAACAGAAACACTGCTCTGGAAGTTAGCAGGATGACAGCTGTTGGCCCCAGGCACCTCCGAAGACTCCCTGAGTGCCACAGAATATCTCAGCAGCTCCCGGGACCGAAAGCAATAGGGTGCTGGTTCCTCCCGCCGGTGCCTTTACCCTGGGAGGAGTGGAGACCCATCCGGTGAAGGGTTACACTGGGCTACCCCGCAGAAGGCTGCAGATGTGAGGTAGGTGGTCAGAAGGGGGATAGTAGGGTGAATGCCTGTGACCACGGCAGCCCGAAGGAGAGGCAGCTCTGGGGCACGTAAGGGGGAATAAACAAATAATGCAAAAAAAAAAACCTCAATAGGTAGGGTGGTAGGAAGTATAGACTATATTAAAGAGGTGGGCTCAGGTGATGGCAAATAGGTGGTGAACACAAATTTTATAACTAAGCATTAAAAGATAAGATGAAAGTTTAACAATTTACAATAGATTGCAATTAAACTATCAATTTGAGAAACATATAATCATCAATGCTGTAAGGCAAGTAAAAATAAAAGTGTGATGATAAACAACAAAATGTAGATCAGATAAACAGTAAAATCAGTAATACTTAAAAGAAAGGTTAGAGCAGTAGGTTGTACTTTGCTGTGCAGCCAAAAGTCCACCAAAACAAGTCCAAGGTGGTGTTGGCGTTGAGTCTTAGTTGTACGACAGCTGACGGTAACATGGAGCAAACCCAAAAAGGACTAATTAGTCTTAATTATCTCTGAAAGTAGTCTAGAGAGACCAACTAGGCTGTATGAAACAAAAAGCAAGGTAGGTATGCTGGTACAGTTGGACAGGTTGGTTGTGCGCAGGCCCATGGGTTTGAGAGGGAATGTACAAACAGATTCATAAGTGGTGGGAATATATAAACATACACACATACTATATATGAAGAGGAGGATATGCAAAAAATCTGGGTAGTATAGATAGTTTAGTAGATTTTAGATGTTTATGAGAGTCTGGCTATATTAAACCATTTAGGCCCAATCCTTTTATTTAGGAATCATGGCCAACAGTTCAGACTCAGGCCCAGCAGGCTCTGTTGTGTTGGTTCAGACCAGACAAGGTACCCACTCCTATGGCAGATATATATATGGTGTTCTTTGTTGCCACCCAATTTATCTGCAATAGGAGTGGGCACAAAAACAATTACATAAATCCATTTATTCTCACTGCGATTATATAAATTCATGTAAAATCATTTATCCAATGTCCTGCCATCACTCAAACACTATTTATTCAATACCCCAATATCAATCAAATTGGCAAAAACTAATTTACATAAAATCTGCCCTAACTAAATCCAACAGTAATCAAAGCAGCACAAGCCACACTTCAATGCCTGCCACTCGCACTCACTATACATATTACTCCATCTTCTTTCCATACATACATTTCTGTTGTATAGTTTTTTTATCATACAACACTATGAAGTTTTCACTTGGACATTTGTGGTATTAAATGTAAAGGTCTTGCTTTTAATTTTGAATGCTATCTCATAACATTCATTACTAATTTCAGTCAGAGGTTTTGTCTACTTGAGTGTTCATTTCATCTGCTGTGGCTGTTATTTGACCTTGAAAAGATTCTCAGCAGTATCAAGTTAATGGAATGCTGTTCATTCCATTTAAATCTGTGAATTTTTGAAATAGGTACTTTAAATCAATGAGAAGTGTTTCTGTTTTTTTTTTATGTATTTTTTATGTATAATCTGGGTGTTATTAGAATGCGACTCTGAGCAACTGTCATAAGTCTCTGAGTAAGGACTTGGTTGGTCTGAACACTTAGACATTGTTTTCTTTTTGTAACATTTATGTTGGTCCAATAACAGTTATCAAACTATTTGTTTCTGGATCAGTTCTTAAAAAATACGCGATTATGGATCTTGGTTTAGCATTATGCAAATTGGGTCCCAGAGATCAGTGGGCTCACTCAACCTACAGGGACCAGGGCCATTGGTATTCTAGCAGATCAGGGATAAAGGTTTGCAAGAGTACAGTCATATTATTACCTTCAAGACCTTCAGGTACACTCAAAATCCATAGAATATTACAACAACCTCAGTTTTCTAAGTGGTCCACTTTGTGCAGTAAGCAGATAATTTGTCCTGGCTAAGCAACAGATCCTCTAGATAGTAAACTGTGGCCTTGAGATCCAATTTTTTTGAGTCATTTGAGTCCATCTGTGATGAGAGTTCCTCGCTACTTCTTGTCAGAGTGGCTGTGGAGAGTCTGATATCAGCAATGTCAATATTTAAGTCTGATTGCATAGATTTTAACTGCTGGATATCATTTTTGCTGGTGATGGCATTGTTCAAATTCATTTAATTCATTTCAGGGCTGGCTGTATTCTTCCTCAATTCCATTGTTCTGGCTGTTATGGTCGGCATGTTGGCACAGTCATGGTAACCTTAGTAAGTGAACGGGGAGAAAACAACACAAAAAGAAAACAATAAAAACATATGTCCCAAGAGCAGTTTTAATCAATAAGCAACCCGTAGCTGAATTAAGGTATTTATAGAAACTGGTTTTTGGTTTATTAAGCTTTGATCCTAAAATTATTTAAAATAGGGGTGAAGCTTCAGAGCTAATCTTCAGCAATCCATACTAGTCAGGCACTGGAGTGCAACTCATGGATATCAATGGTGAAGATGCAGACTGTCATGGTATTGGAGGTGGTGAGAACAACGGTGATGATGCTATCATCCCAGGCAATTCTTGCACTGCTGTCACCATTGTAAATTATGATGACCAGTTTTCAACCACCACTCCTTCAGAATCAGTAAATTGAGTTACTGTTTTGAAGGGGGCATGGCCAGCAGTGGAGCTGTGAATGACCTTTCAGTGCATCTCCTAAGATAGAAGCAGAAAATCATATAAAACCTTTGTTTTACAAACAATAACTTTCCTACACTTGAGGAACAGCCTACAAGCTTTCGATTGTTACCAAAATTGTATTGTTGGGCAACAACAATCAGCAGCAAATGGTTAGAGGGAACAAAGCGGAAAAAAATGTGGAAGGTGCCTGCCTGAAAGGAATCTAAATTGGGTGGCAACAAAGAACTCGATCATGGTATGGAGGAACAAGCAGGACCACAGCTGACAAATGCTGCCTTACTGAAATCCATACAAAGTTTGGACTGCAAACTTGAGGAATATAACACTGAGCTGAATCAGGTCAATATTAAAGTTGGAGCTCTGGCCGATGAAACACAGGGAGCGAAGAAATATGCAGATAAAGCCCTTGTGGCTGCTTTGGGATTCATGAAGAAGAATGGCCTACTACGGAAGGGCTTGGAAAATGTTGAAAACACTGTCCACACTACACAATATCCTTGTACTCTGCCTCCCAGAGCACATCAAAGGAGAAAACTTTCTAACCTTTTTACAGGAATGGTTTAAGGAACTTTTATAACTAGAAATGGACTTTGTGATCCTCAAGGCAGAGTTGATCACACCGTGTGGCGGTCACCCGCAAGCAGTAACCGGGGATCTAGCACCACATACAGTAATGGTGTAGCTGAGAACATCCACTGAGTGGGACATTATTTTGCAGCAGGCCAAAACTTTAAGTCTGATTACTTGGCAAGAACACAGGGTACATTTCTTTCTGGACTTAAGCTATGCCACAAGGATGAGGCACAAGAGCTCTGATGGGGTGTGGGCACACCTGCAGAATCTGGGAATGCACCATATGCTCGTAATGCTGGCTAGCCTATTAATCATCTATAGTGGTAAAACTTATAAGTTTTCTGATGTGTCAGAGGTGGCCAAACTCCTCGAAAAGATTGAGAAACAATTTGTTGCCCAAGAAGAAACTTCAGACTCTGATGGGGACTAAAATGTTGGGCAAAGTTAATGCATAATATAAGTTATGTGGGACAGTCAGGGAGTTTGAGAGGGAAGGGTCATATGTCTGGATTTCTTATGGAAAATACCTCAGAAATTGCATGTTTGTTTAAAAGTATTGTTTGATGATTACTGTTAAAATGGGGGCTGATATAAGATGGCTTACTGTGGTGCACAAGGTAATTGCTTATGCCATAAGTCATGACAAGGTGTGTTATTGTGTAATAACATCACTCCTGGGGTGGGTTGAAGCACAAGGTGAAGCCAAGTGCTCCCACCACCCCAGGAGTGACATTATTACACAATAACACACACCTTGGAGTGCCTTATTGCAATTATACAATGGTTCAAAGTTATACAAAATAAAAAAAAAAATATTTAAGAAAGGTTTTAGTAGATTTTCAGTGTGGCAATATATCTTTGTTTCTGAAAAAAATAAGTTGATGTCATCCAACAAATCCTCACAGTGATGTTATTGTGTAATAACATCACTGTCTTAGGCACACACTGACCAATCAGAGTCCAAGAAATGTTCTTGCCATTGTATAATTTCCCTTTTATCTCCGTTTCTACTTCCGGGGCTCCATATCTCCACTACAGTCCCACTGTTTGATTTTAAGGCAGACATGTTGTTTGCCCACTATGAACTTACATCTGTTTGCTCATTCAGTTTAAATCCATGCTGTTAGTGATATATACTATACAATCGTAAGTACTAAGCATGGTTACGGTTATTGTTTTAATAATAGGACTGCTATTATTTACTAGAATTTGGTCTGAAGCTGTGCAGGAGGGTATAAAGCTGTTAACTGCTAAACCAATGTTATGAGGGTGGGATGATTAACCCTTTAAGGGTGCACATTGTGATTTAAACACGTCTGTTATCCCTGCTCATGGTTGCAATGGCTGATCTTGGAATAATCTAAATTTTGGAATACAGCTTTTATATGTGTTACAGGTAATTTAAAATCTGGAACAATACACAAACACTGACGTGATGTACCAATAAACGTGGTGCTTTCATTGTACTACTATAAAAATGTTGAATTTGCCTTATGAATGAAGGTGTTAACTGTATACGCCTGCCTGTTGGGATTAATGTGTAATGCTCTATTACATAAATCAATAAAATATAAGGTAAAAAAAAAAGAATTACTGTTTTGCATAATACCACAAAGCCGTCCACCACAATCTGCTTTAGACCATTTGCTTACTGCTGGTACAAGTGTTACTGCAATTTGGTGTGTACTTTCCAGTGTTCAAAGATATTTTCCAACATTGTCTAACACTTCACAAGTGAAGTGTCAGCTAGTATCTGATTCACTACCAGGAAAGAGAGGCAGAAAACGTTCTTCTGTAGTGTGGAATCATTTCGCTATATGCCTGACTGATTCCTTTAAAGGTGATAGGAAACATTTTTTTTATGCCTCTAGCTGCCCTCTTGTTGTCCCTTTAGTGTCTAGCCAATATTCTGATATGTCTTTGATCTTTTTTAGTTAAATTAATACTCTAATTTTGTTGACTTTTAACTACACTCAGTCCCTCTCTCCTCAGCACCTGCTGCTGTCTCTTTTCATACTGCATGAACATTCTATGACATCAGTAACACCATTCCAGACCTTTCAGATGAATAGCATGGAATGGTGTTAGTGATGTCATAGAATATCTTAGAAATATAAAAAGAAAGAGCAGCATTTGGTGAGGGAAGAGTAGTTTTGAGATTACGCCAAAGCTTGAATATCTATTTATCAAAAATTGGTCAAAGCATATCAGAATACATAACTGGCATGGAAAGGAAGATGAAAGGGCAGTTAACTACGTAAAAGCAATTTCCTTTGTCCAGTAGGCCCCCATTGCTCCCTCCCCCTCATGGTCAAGAAAGACACAACACAGATCTAGGAGGAAATGGCTGAAGCCATGCTTTATTTATTTCCAGTTCTTGATATCAATATTTATTGAATCTCCAAATTACTTTATCATTAATATTATAGATTAATACCTATTCACTTATTTTAATATTGAGCAGTGGGCGCTGCCAGGAGGAAGTGCATGCCTCAGGCCCCAGCACCACCCACACCTGGGAAATCCCTTAACGGTGTTGGCCGAGGTATCCCTCTGAAGTAGCAGGACAGGTCATATGGCCAAGGTTCTGGTGGCCGCCCACCATCTGGTGTCACCAACCTTGCAGTCTCTGCTGCTGAGACAGGACCTAGACTCCCTGTGTGGGTACAGGTCTTGTGATCCTCCATCCTCACACTGACCAGGGGCCCCAACACCTTTGGGAGAACTGGCATCATCCCCTACTTTCCCACTACTTCCCTCATGCACTCCTCCAATGCTGCCACACCACCCAGCTGTAACATTATTGCAATTCCACTTCAGTACCTGACTGCACTTTTTCGATATACATCTACTTTAATCTTTTGTACTACATTTTTTTTTTGACAGGCAAGTTTGACTTTACTGCTACTTGACTCTACTTTGGAGGGCTAGGCAGTGCTCTATCACTTACTGTGTCCAGAGGTTGCTGACCACACTCCTGCATAGGTCTCCTGCAACTTCGGATTTTTGGCCATGGGGTGGAAGAAGGGGCCTCCTGGACAAATGGCCGGCTGTTGCAATCCTTGGGCAGCCTTTGTAATCTCCTTTAAAGCAGCATGCATTCACTGCAAAGGTAGATTTAGTGGGGGAAAGTTGGCATGTAGCCTGAGTACGAGTGGACTGATTAGACATCTTCAGCATCAGCATCCAACAGTGATTAAAATGAATAAGAATCTTGATGATGACGGTGATGGCGGTGCTGACTTTGATAATGAAGGTGACTTTGATGATGCTCAGTTAATGCATTTTTATGATGATGATAGTAACAGGCATTTGTGCAGTACTGCAATACACAAACAGGTTGCAGAGCCAGATCTTGAATCAGTTTTTTCACATTCTATGAAGGATGGTTCCCCATAGTCCGCAGCAACAAATACTATAACAATCCATTATGTCTCTGAGAAAAGAAATGATACACTTTTTCGAACTCCATTCGACCAAGAGGTAGTCTCTAAAAAAAACAGCTAACTAGGAAGACAGCTTTTGCTGCAAAAGAAATTTCAACCAGGTCATCAAGCTGCTGTCAAAGTTGACCATCTCACTGGTGAGATGACAGTACATTGATTTAGTGCCATATTGAAAAGTAGAACATGTTGGCTTGTGACGACTGTTACAGGAACTGCAGCCTAGGTATAAAATGCCTTCATGACATACTTTTGCCATTTACATTATTCTAGACATATATGATCAAGTGAGAAATGCAGCTGCCAGTCACTTGACAAAGGCAGAAGGGGGATTTGTTCATTTCACAACAGACTTTTGTTTACTTATCTCTTAACAGCTCACTGGGTCACATTTAAAACTCTGCAGCATCATCACCAGGACAAACCAAATATTGTCTTATTGATGAACACAAGGGAATTGCACTACTTAGTGTGTCTCCAGAGGACACTGACCATAACGAAGTAAATATATGGCTCATCCTAGAGGAACTCTGGCAAAAATGGGTTGTGACCAGGGGCCTTACCATTGGTATGACTGTGTTGGATAATGGTTCAATTGTTATCGAAGCTCTCTGGGACTGTGGTACTGAGTGCAGAGTTAATGTGTTTTGCTTTGCACACACTTAAAATTTGATTGTGCACCATGCCTTGCAAAACCAAGATGATACATGCAACCTGGTTCAAACTGCATGTAAAATATATGGACACTTCCCCAGAGCTGTAAAGGCCACAGCCATTCTTCAGCAATACCAAAGTGAGTACAAAGTACCATCTAATAATCTCATTCAAGATATAGTTACTCAGTAGAATTCCACCAATTATGTATTGGAGCATTTACTCTAGCAGAAGTTGGCAGTGCATAATATAGCCTTAGTCATTGGCACTGGGGGACTGATAACTCAGTGGAAGTTGTTAGAAAACCTTGTTAAGATATTGGCACCATTCAAAAATGCAACAAAGGTACTTAGAAGTAGCAGTGCCTCCATTAGTCAGGTCATACCAATGGTACGCATACTTCTCAAAGACATAGCTAATGTCGTGGACATTACTGGAGTTGAGGGACAGTCCCAAGAGATATCTAAAATACTGTAGCTACCATTTTAAATATAAAGTTGCATAGAGGGTTTGATGCTGTTCTTACCGACAAGAAGTATGTCACTGCTACAGTACTAAACTGTTATTTCAAGGACATCTTTTCAGTGTGAGACAGTTTGCCAATAACTGATATCAAAGCAGAACGCATTTAAGATATTCAGGAGGTCCAAAACAAAATTGATGGCATTCCACAGCAACAGCCATCAGCAATGCCATTACAGCAGAACTCAACTAGTAGCTCTCCTGCACTATCAGTGACAACAAACATTGGTTCTCCTTTCCCATGTCGTCCACTTCACGTTAAAGTTAACAAATCTGTCTCATGGAGCCATGAGAGGTCAACCCCAATGTGACCCTTTTATCTACTGGGAAAGCAAGCATTCAGTTTGGCCAGCCATGGCACAAGTTGCAGTAAAATATCTTGAATAGCCACCCATAAGTGTACCGTCAGAGTGCATTTTTAGTACTGCTTGTGATATTGTGTTCTCTTCTCGAAGTAGTTTAAACCCTGTGCATGTTGAACAGTTAACATTTCTGAAAATAAACCTGCCATGACTTAATAATAAATATAATATTTCTGCATAAGTTTAAGATTATAGAATTAGACTCAGAGTGCTCTAAGGTGTGCTGCAATTACATGAAATCTCCCTTCTGCCTCTCTTATGTAATTGAATTAATAAGTGTGTGGAATTATTTAAGATTAGTCTCGGTCACTATCTTGAAAATTATCATCATCATCACTCCATTATCAGTGCCACAGTGGGGGGGGTACTACATAGGGAGCAGGGTTGGGTGGACTGGAACAGAAGAGGAGGAAGGTATTGCCCCTAGGCATGCTCCGGTGTCCACCATAGCCAGCCATAATATTATGCATCTGCCTGCCCTGAATTGCCTCACATTCTGTCAGTCTCAGCACTGTAGCAGCACACTCTCATGTTTTTCTGATAGCTGATCATTTTACATTTCTGAAACCATTTTGCCATCATTGTCATCATCATCGTCATCATCATCACTCCATCATAAGCACCACCATAGGGAGTACAACCTAGGGCAGCAGAGTTGGGTGGCACAGAACTGAGGAGGAAGAAGGTGTTGCCCCTGAGTATGCTCCGATGTCCACCATAGCCAGCCACAGTATTATGCATCTACCTGCCTGCCCTGAATTGCCTCACATTGTGTCAGTCTCAGAATTGTGGCAGCATAGCGGACTCCCTCTAATGTTTCTGATTACTAACCATTTTCATTTTCTGAAACCTCTTGCCATCATCATCATCACTCTATCATTAATGCTACCATGGGGAGGGTGGGACAGAATAGAGGAGGAAGAAGGTATTGTCCCTGGTTATGCTCTGGTGGCCACTGTAGCCAGCCACAATGTTATGGATCTGCCTGCCTCCCTGAATTGCCTCTCTTTCTGTCAGTCTCAGCACTGCAGCATCCCAGCAGCTCCCTCTCATGTTTCTAACTGCTGACCATTTTCATTTTCTGAAGCCTTTTGCCATCATTATTGTCATGATCATCTTCACGCCATCATCAGTGCCACCATGGGGAGTACTACCTAGGGGAGCAGGGTTGGGTGGAATGGAACAGATGAGGAAGAAGGTGCTGCCCTGGGTATGCTCCAGTGTGTACCATCACCAGCCACAACATTATGCATCTGCATGCCTGCCCTGAATTGCCTCACATTGTGTCAGTCTCATCAGCACTGCACTACACAGTTCACTCTCATTTTTCTGGTTGCTGATTATTTTCATTGTCTCAAATTCTCCTGCCATCATCATAATTATTTATAACTGCATCAGCAGCAGCATAACACTGGCATGGAGAATACTATGTAATATGTATTTTGTGGAGCAGGTCTGAGTGGGATGGAACAGTGGAGCAGGAATGTGTTTGAGTTTGCCGCCCAACTCTTAGCCTCTTGGCATGGTACCCTATCCCACTCATTGTGAAGGTTCTGCTTACAAACACACTGTTCACAGCTTATCATGCACTTCAGCAGCATATTGTTATGATACAAGAAAGCAAGCAAGCAAATCTTTATTTATATAGCACCTTTCAAAATCAAGGCGCTTTACATAGTATAAACCACAAATATATAACACAGTCAGCAATACATATGATTTAAAAACAGTCAGTCTAGGAAAGCCAGTGAAAATAAATACATTTTTAACATACATTTAAAACTGCTGATGGTCAGGCATTCTCTTAACTGACGAGGTACAGAATTCCACAGGGTCGGTGCTGCAAATGAAAAAGCACAAGCTCCAGAAGTTTTCAGGTGAACCTTGGGAATCTCTAGCATTCCCTCATCAGTGGATCAGACTGGAGAGGACAATTGGGGGAGTAGGGAGTCAGAAGATCTTTCAGGTAATCGGGTCCCTTTTCGTGAAGGCCTTTAAAGGTAAGCAAGCCTACCCTGTAGGTGATCGACCACTGAACTGGCAGCCAGTGCAGTTCGCGCAGCACAGGCGTAATATGGCTGGTCCTAGAAGTACCAGTCAACAGTCTGGCTGCAGCATTCTGCACTAGTTGCAAGCAGTGGATATCAACCCCAAACAGCCCTAGGTAGAAGGCATTGCAGTAGTCAAGATGGATAGTAATGAAGGCATGGACTAGTGTTGGAAAGTCACCCAGTGGAACCAGGTGTTTCACCCGGGCAATATTCCTCAGATGGTAAAATGAGGATTTAACCACAGCAACACTTGAGATTTCAGGGTCAAGCTGTCATCAAAAATAATGCCCAGGCTACGCACCCGATCTGAGGTAGTGAGCTGGACACCATCAAGCCATAGGTCTGACATGTGCCCAGCCCCCAAACCCACCCCCAGGGTGACCCGGGTCCACAACCAATACCTCAGTCTTATCCAGATTCAGTCTCAGCCAACTCAAGCTCATCCAGTCTTTGATCTCGGAGAGACAACTATTTAGCACAGAGATCGCATCAACCTGTCCGGGCACGAAGGACATATACAGCTGAGTATCATCTGCATAGCAGTGAAAACTCAAGCCGTATCATCTGATGATATCTCCCAATGGCAGCATATACACTGCGAACAACATGGGTGCCAATATGGATCCCTGAGGCACCCCACAAGACAGGGGAAGGGCATCAGAGGAATAAATTCCAGTGACCACCCTCTGAGACCTGTCTACGAGGAATAATAGAAACCATTCGAGGACTGTACCCAACAGTCCACAAAGGAACCGCAGGGTCTCCAAAAGCACCCCATGGTCCACAGTCTCAAAGGCTGCTGAGAGATCAAGAAGGACCAAGATGGTACGAGTATTTCAACCTCTCACCATTAGGAGGTCATTTAATACACGAACAAGTGCAGTCTCCATGCTATGCTTCTTCCTGAAACCAGAATGAAGAGCTTCATAGACATTGTGAGTTACAAGGTGATCGTCCAGTTGCAGCGCAACCACCTTCTCAATAACCTTCCCCACAAAGGGCAGGTTAGAAAGAGGTCAGTAATTAGCTGGATCGTCAGGATCCAGGGAGGGTTTTTTAAGGAGTGGTCGAATGACAGCCTCCTTTAGGGGGTCTGAAAAAAAACACTCTCCAAGGATCTCCATACAGTTTCAGCTTGGATCAGGCAGATAACACCTACACACCCCACTAAAAGGGGGGTAAGGTGCAGATCCAAACTACAACAGGTTGGGCGCAAAGTCTGGACAATCTTCACAATGTCCATGAATTCTGGTCGGCTGAAATCTGTCCAGATAGACCGGGTGCTCACTACCTCCCATTAACCTCCACAACCCCTCATGGAGACAGCAAGGCCGATTCCAGACCTGATGCTAGCAACCTTATCTGTGAAGAACTGTGCTAGCTCATCACACTTAATTTGTGAAAAAGCTCTTCCGGACTGAAGACAGATCGGAGTGCACAATCTGTCAACAGTTCGTAAAAGTTGAGCCAGTCGATTCTGCACAGCAGAAATCTCTCTGGACAGGAACTCTGTCTTCTTATGGGTGATTTCTGATTGATAGCCCTTATAGTGTTCCATCAATCTAAGCCTGTCAGCATCCAGGCCGGACTTCCGCCATGCTCTCTCCAGCCTTCGACCAACTCGCTTCAACTCTTTTAAGGACCCATCATACTAAGGGGACCTTAGGCGAAGCGTGAGTGGTCGAACACGAATAGGAGCAATGAAGTCCAAGGCATCTCCCACTGCCTTATTATAGGCTAGTACAAGGTCCCCTGGACTTGTACTTTCACCTAGCAATCCCAATAGGTCCAGAACCGCTGACAGACCCTCTGGGGTAACTCCTCTTAAAGGGCAGTACTAGACCATCTCCAAAGGGGTAGGTCCATTTGGGGAGGCCCCGAAACTGAACCCTGTGGTGTGATGGTCAGACCAACTGACTGGTTCCACCCCCATGCCAGAGATCTCCATCCCCAGGAGGAACAGCAGATCCAATGAGTGACCTACTATATGGGTAGAGAAGGTAACCACCTGTGTAGGGCCCAGCATTTTCATCAGCTGGAGGAGATTTTGACCAAACTGCAAGAGTTCATCGTTGACCCAGGCATTGAAGTCCCCCAGAATTAACCATCTTGGAGACTCCAATACCATGTCAATGATGAAGTCTACAATCTCTTGCAGGAATAAACCCCCATCACCTGGTGGAGTTTAAATGAGGAGTACCCTGCAACCTACACCCTCATCCACGATACACTCAAAGGATCTAGTGGTCCCCACTGGAACATCCAGAAAGCCCAGTTTGGTCTTAAAAAAGATGGCTACACCCCCACCCCTACGATCCAACCTCAGGCGGTGAATCACAAAGAACCCAGCTGGAACTGCAGAAGCCAATACTGGGCCTGCATTTTTGTCCAGCCAGATCTCAGTGATACATGCCAGATCCACCATTTCAACAAGATCATCTATAATAACTGTTTTGTTTTTGGTGGACCATGCATTACATACCACCAACGGAGTTGGATGAGATACTGAAGAAGACCTCGACTTCTGTCCAGCATCAGTTGCTGAGCCTTTGGGTATGGGAACAAGACAAGGATTATCCCTGTCCTGGCACCATTTCACCCCAGGACGTCACCTGGTCCCTACCACCCCAATTCATCCCCCCTTTCCTTTATTCCCCCACCAGGCTCAGTTCTCCCCTTCTTCCTGTGCTTCCTGGCAATCCCGAGGGATTGACAATGCGTGTAGGTCTCCACAGATATGTAAGGACAGTTAAAAGGGCACAGTTCCCTGAGCCTGGTGGGGGACTACTGCCTGACCATCATTGGGCCTCCCCAGCACATTCTTAAAATAATAACAACACACCCAAATTAACTTAATCCCACCAAATCGAATAAACTATCAGTACAGATAATACATGTAATTAACAAACCCAAAAAAATAAATAAATAAAATCTAATATCCAGAAATTGCATAAATCTTCATAGACATAAGTCAGACAAAGAAGAAGCAAATAATTCACTGTGTAAACTGCAAATAATGTAAACCAACACCCGGAAAACTCCCACCAGTCCAGGTGATCAGAAAAAGTCCTCAGTCTCAATATTACCTCTCACATAGTAGGAATTGTAAAAACAGTAAATTTGTAATATAATAAGAATACAGGGTACTCTCACCACCCCTCCAAAATAGACAGTATTAGAAGCAGCTGGGTGATAAATTTCAAAGACACAGGTCACATATGTAGCAACCCATCAAGAAGGAAAAGAGTGAAGAGCCATGATCATTGATTTTAATTCCATAAGCAAGGTTCAAAAACAATCTTCAGTAGTCCCACCATAGATCCCACCACAAGCTTGGTAAATTCCAATATCCAGCAGGTCTCCAACCACAAAAAGAGTCAAAGACTAGGCCCAAAGATGATAGTAGGGAAATCAGAAGGCCCTTGACATACCACCAGGAGAGCCATTGCTCCCCACAAAACCTACAACTAGTGGCTACAGACGACTGAAAAATCAGCCGACAGACTGACCCCCAGATGCCTTAGGATTGCACCACACTCCCCTGCTGATTTAATCAGCAGCAAGGTGCAGGCGTTCTGCCCTGGATCTGGGAATGCCAGGAAAACAGCAGCCTCCCAATAGACGGCTACGGGCCCTCCCCCAACGTCAATCCTAGTTGAGTCCTCAGTCAGATATCAAGTCATGCAGAGGTCCAAAAGTTTGAAAAACCACCAGAAAAGCAGCTCCTTACTTCATCAACGGCTCCTCACTCTTTGTCCAAAAGCTCAGAAAATTCGTCAGCCACAATCACTCGAAGAATGAAAACGGCTGCTTCAGACGGCTCCTCAAGCTGGCAAACCACCCATCAGTCCAAACTCGCTCTGCTTCCAGTGCCCAGCTCCTCGGAAATGGCAGCAACACAGCAAACTGATGCCTCAACTTGTGACAGAGGACAGATGACCATTTGCAGCAAAAGAGCAAAGGATCAAACAACCATGATCATGAAGATATTGCAATTTGCTCCAATCAGTAGGTAGCAACTTCAACAAATCTAACAAAATAAAAGTTAACAAAAACAATTCAAAACAATAAACAATAAAAACGATAAAATGGCTTATACTTGAACAACTAGTGCAGACTGTCAGACGGCTGGCCCAGCGTGGCCACCATCTTGGATCATCACAGAAAAGACAGGGTAGGCAAAAAATACATGAGAAGCCATCAAAAATCCAATGTGTTTTAGCACTCAAAACCCTTAATTTAAAGTCAGGCCAAATTGGGCAATTCAGGTTTTGACCAGCCTGGCTTGAAACTGGCCTGTCAGGCCAAATTTTCCAACTCGCACAGCCCTACTAGGGATGACATCTCATCATGCTGCAGCCATCTGCCTGACCTCAGCCATTTCGATACTGTACCTTGCTCTATGAATCAATTATCATAGATATACTTGGTGGAGAGGGTCATCAGGGGAGCTTACTGTACTAATCATTTCTTGCAAACCAAGCTCAGGACTGGCAGTATCCCCACATAATACAGTGACAGTGGGTGCAGCCTGCTGGTATGAGGCCATTACCGCATTTTATCTCCTGTAAAAATCTGCCTGGTGGTGACCTGCCATAATAAAAAAAATGTTTTCTTACACAACACCACCTACTTCAGCCCCACTTCCACCTTTAGTAATTCAGTAAAACAGCACACATGTAATTTTTAAGATATTGTAAATATTATAGTCCAAAACAACATGAAGACTAAGAACAAAAAGAAAAGCGAAAAAGCATATTATAAAACCCAAACTGTTTTATTATCATAAAAACAAACTATTGCCTGTCTCATGAGAGTTAGGTTGTGCCCCAATCTTCTCCCCATCTCTGCTTCTTCTGCTTTCATTGTAAATTCTTCTGTTCTTTCTCTGCCTCCTCTCTCTCTCTCTCTCTCTCTCTCTGTCTCTCTCTCTCTGTCTCTCTCTCTCTCTCTCTCCTCTCACTCTCTCTCTCTCTCTTACCTTTTGTCACAGCTCTGGCTGTCACTGCTGTCCTCGTTTTTTCAGGCATTGGTGGCAGCAGCATGCTCCTGCAAGTGCCTACCTGAGCTTTCATGGACGAACAGCCTGTAACCACATGAGTTGCCTATTCTGTGGAACCTCCAGTTCTATGGTAGTCATTGGATCACCTAGGGGACAGACAGAGAAAAATTAAATTAAATTTGATTACATTGGATTTGGTGGTTAATCTCTTCTTTTATAACTCTTCCTGTTCCAAAATTGGGTTTCTGGTGTCTGTAAATCAGCTAATGTGAGTAAAGTTTCGCTTTTAAAAGTTGGTGTTCCTATTCTCACACTGGGTACTAGAGCTACATGTCTGGTTCAATCCAAGCATCCAGCACCTTCAACTTCCTGTATTAAATTATTGTGGATTCTCGCAAACATTTGGTTCAACTAGCACAACCAGTCAAACTGATTGCGATCAAGCCAATATTCCAAACCCCTTCTGACACACACACACACACACACACACGCATTTACAAATCAGCTTAAATGTAAGTATTTTCCTTATTTGGTTTACAGTGTTATTTAAAGTATTATAAGTTGCATCTGTATCTTTCTATCAAATCTAAATAAAAAAAAAATAAATAAAACTTCCCCCACATCCTCCAAAATCCCTTTCATAAATAGTAGCCCCACTTCCAGACCCCAATCCACTATGCTAGGAGTCAACACAGTATATTAAACTCAACCTCTCCCTATAGCCCACCCAAATGCCTTTAATTTCTGCAGTTATTAGGATACATGGCCTTGACCACATCAGTGGTACCATGAACAAGATTGAAAAGTAAAATTGTCTAGTACCATCTAAGAAGGCACTGGCACCAAAACGTGTACCTCTAGAACAGCCAGTGCGGGTCACTCAGAGTTTGATACAGGCATTAGACTGATGGAAGGAAGTAAGCAGCTTTACAGACAGCATTCCCTTCTTTTGATCCTTACCAGCTAGTGTTCTAATTAGAGAGGTCTCTCATCTGGGGTGGGAAGGCCATCTTGAGGACCAAATATTAATCTGAGTCTGTTACTCACAGAAATTCCAGAAGCACATATACCTGCTGGAGCTTAGGGCGGTACTCTTGTCCATAGGGTCCTTCTCCCTGTTGCAGGACCAAGCAGTCCTGACCAAGACAGACAATACAACAACAATGTATTACATAAACAAATGAAGAGGTACTAGATCCTCAAAACCATGTAGAGAAGCTATAAAGATATGAAACCTAGCACAATACCTGAAAACAAGTATGTACGTTTAGCAAACAAGGACAATATGCTAGCAGATTCATTGAGCAGGATAGGTCTGATGACTCATATATGGTCTCTGAACCAGCATGTGCTTGACTCAGTATTCCACAGACATCAAGTCCTGGAGGTGGACCTGTTCACCTCTTGGGAGAACAGAAAGCTCTCCCACTTTTGTCACTGACCCCCCCACCCCCCATTAAGACAATCTCATGCATTTCTTAAATTCCCTCTGATCCAAAATGTCCTCTTGAAATTGAATACAGAGTCAGCAACAATGATCCTGATAGTACCAGACTGGGCCAGATAGGCCTGTTACTCTCTATGGTTGACAGTGTCACAGAGAATACCTACTGTATATGTCTGTCTCTGAAGCAGGATCTCTTTACTCTGTCCTACAACAGAGTGACTTACCCAGATCTCAAAATGCTTAATTTGAGAGCATGGCTCTTGAAGTGCTACAGCATTCTAGTCTAAATCTGTCTGACCCAGGTGCTTGAAGTTTTAAAGAGTGCCAGAAAGCCAGCAACCAGAAAAACATACATGTCAAAATGGAAAAAGATTTAACGTTTGGTGTGCTTCTCACCAAAACACAGCTATGGCTGTGGTCCTGTCAATTCGTCTGAATTACATGGTGTATTTACAGTCTGCTGGCCTGAAACCTTCCACTTTAGAAGTAGACTTGGCAGCTGCTGTAGCTTTCAAGTCAGATGGAAAAGTCTTTTACTTCACAACAAGTGTTCAGAAAGCCTTTTAAAGGGTTAAATAACTTGTATCCTCCTGTCGGTGAACTGGTTCTCAATGAGATTTAAATCTGGGTCTGGCATAGCCAATGTAACTGCCATTTGGGACAGCTGAGCTCAAAACCTGACATGGAAGACACTGTTTCTGCTAACTACTACTTCTAACCCTAGGAATCCATCAGTATAGCTTTACAATAGCAATCAGTCCACTGGATTGAGCTGCTCTGGGAAACAGAACATATGCTAATTTTAAAGTCTTAGAACTAAGTTCAGACTCTGCACTGTGGTCACACTCCCACCAACAGTCAGATTTGTTTCTCCACTTGAAGATAGCAGTCACTCCAAAGTATAGCTCCACTCTTCTGGCCTCCAGAATGGTTTAGCAATTTAATTTGCCATAATACTTGTTTTAGTTATTGATCGATACTATGCGCTAGTTAGGTTGTTTTTGTTTATTTGTGTGTAGTACAGTTTCTCCAGTTCCCAATCAGTTCCTAGACCCACGTGAAAAATATATTTTATTCCTAAATAACCATTTATTTTACTTCATATGTTGGGATCTATTACAATTAATTTTGACTGTTTGGGGAACTGATAAAAAAGATGTACAGTATGGTCCAGTAGCATTTGGCATGACTGGCAGACCACTGAAAAAAGAACAGGACCCACAGACTAAAAATTGTACTGTTTCCAGCTCTTGGCAAGGGCAGACTGCCTCAAGCTTTGTTTAAGGTGCCAGGGTCCAGACCACAATTTTATAAATTGTGAGCTCTGCAAAAAGTTTTGTCTCAAAACATAAAAGAAAGGGGCCAATAAAGGGAAGACTTTATGCTGCTCAGTCTGCGTCCATGTCACCAAAACTCAGAAAAGGCTCAGATGAGGGTTCCTCCCCTCAGAATCAGCAGCAGTCCCTGTCAAAAGGGACAGATAAAAAAGCTAACACTGCACAGCCATTAGAAAAGCATGGTAAAGATGGTTCAGAATGCAAGGTGTCCGAAAGGGGGAACCCTGAGTCCAGTGACAGCAAAAGTAAAAGAGCCTCAGAGCAGGCACTGGAAACAGTGTCTGCAAAGAAAAAAACAAAAAAGAAAAACATGCCTCTGTCACTCCTCCTGAAAAACGAAGAGAGCAGACACTGGACGCAAGACAAATGCCCAAGAATTTGAATCTCCTTCCAAGCCTTCTGAGAACTGCAACTCCCACTATTCCTTTTTTATGCAAGGTGAACACCCTAAACATCCCCTCACATGAAGAGGAGGAGGAGGAGGAGGATGAAGAGGAGGTTGAAATGATGGGTCTGGCTCCCACAAAGAGACTGCTACTTCCAATCCTCAAATCTCTGCAAAGTTACTGCCAAAATCATGCCAGCACCTACAGTACTTCAGCTGCTGGCATTAATAAAAAAAATAGAAAAGAAATATCAGGTGGACAGACAGGGGCTGAGTACCTGTATGCCCATCCTGCTCATGAGGGAGTTGTCCAGGTTGCTGCATGTGAGAAGGCTAGGGTGCCTTTCTCTGTAGAGCCTCTAGAGAAGGATTCCAGAAAACTGAATACCATGGCCAAAAAAAGGGTAAGTGAGTAAAACGTATTTCTTAAGCACCCAATCCCGAGGGCTCTGGGCACTTTACAAAGAGATGCAATAATTACAACAGTTTACAACAATTTAAACTCAAGAGTCAGTTAGCTTAACACACATAATAAATATTAAATAATAAAACTATTAAACCCTTTTAAAATTCAAAGGACATCAAATGCCTGTTTAAATAGGTGTGTTGTAAGGCCCTGCTTGAAGATCTCCATAAAGGAAGCCTCCCATAATGATTGTGGCAGGGAATTCCATAGGACTAGCCCCGCAACCTCAAAGGCGCGGTCATTGGATGTCTTTAGCCATGCCCTAGGGGTCATCAGGAAGCCCTCTGTGAAAAAATGGAGTGAGCGCACAGGGTGGGCAGATGTCAGAAAGTAAGTCAGACAGCCATGATCTGAGCCACATAGGGTCTTATAGGTGAAAAAGCCCACCATGAAGGCAATCCTCCACCTGACTGGCAGCCAGTGCAGTTCGCGTAAAACTGGGGTTAAAGGAGTGGACTTCAAAAGGCCCGTCAACAACCTAGCTGCTGCTTTCTGCACCAGCTGCAACCGATAAAGGTTGCCTCCACTGACTCCAAAGTATAGAACATTACAGTAATCAAGCCTAGAAGTAACAAAACCATGCACCAGTGAAGGTAGGTCATCAGACGGGATTAAGGGTTTAATCTGGGTGACATTCCTTAAGTGGTAAAAACCACTCCAGATAACAGCAGACACCTGAGCATCAAGTGTTAAACCTGTCATCAAGAATGATGCCCAGATTTCTCACCTTGGTGGCTGCCACTAGTGAGATGTCACCCAGGAACAACCCTGTTCCTGCTCCAGTGGTGCTATGTCTCGCCAACGACCAGGTTCAATCACCAGTACCTCCGTCTTGTCCAGGTACATCTCAGCTTCTTTGCTCCTCAGGTAGTTTACAAGGCATACATAGCCCAGTACCAGAAAGCACTACAGAATTCAATCCTGGCACAAAGCGAGAAAGTAAACAGTGAAGTGGCACAGGACTTGACTGACAGAGCTAGATCAGAACTGGATGCCACTTAGTACCAATTCCATATGCCTGTGGACACCACCGACTGTGTCAAGAGTCCTGGCATGTGGCACGTGCAGTATACCTAAGGAGATTTGCCTGCTTTAGGGACACCATCCTATCCCAGGACACACAGGCTAAAGCCATGGGTTTCTGTTTTGAAGTCACAAACAGAACCAGCTCAAGTACTGGGCTTAATTGGTGCAGAGCTGGATATGAACGTATGAAAAGAACCACCAGCAGAAAAAGGTCCTATGATCTGATTTGTCTGCACGAGTTTGCAGATCTCCCAGTATCTACTGAGGCATTTGTCCCCCTACCCCGATATACACTTCTTCCTCCCCCCTTCAATGTTCCACCTTCCCTCTGTTCATGCGATTTTCCCTTTCACCCTGTCCCATTTCCTCCTGAAGTTATCTACAGACTTTAAGGAGACAATTTCCTCTTGCAGTTCATTCCACTTTGTCACCACCCTTTCAGTGAGAAAGTGGCTCATTTCCCTCCTGAAGCACCCCACCACCACCAGTTTGAGGCAGTGATCCCTAGTGATCCTGATTCCACAAAGGCTGATTAGACCCTCAGAGTCTCACTTTGTTGAAACCCTTCAGGTATTTAAAGGTTTTGATCGTGTCCTGTGTCTCCCTTATATCTTCCAGGGAGTACATGTTAAGACCTCTGAGCTTATTCTTGTAGGGCCTGCCCTGTTGTCCCTGGTTCATCTTGGTCTCCCTTCTCTGCAATGTCTCCAGTAACTTGATGTCTTTCTTTAGGTAAGAGCTCCAATACTGCACACTGTACTCCAGATGCAGCCTAACAAGTGATCAGTACAGAGGTAGGATGACCTACACCCCTGGCAATACTTCCTAGCATCCAATTTGCTTTAGCTGCTGCTCTCTTGCAGTTTGCCGAGTTCTTCATGCCACTTGTGCTGACCACACCGAAGACTTTCTCCTGCATTGACCTGGCGATCTGCTCACCCCCCAGCCAGTATGTGCTCTCTGGGTTTTTTTGGCCCTAAGTGCATTACCCTTACACTTTTTGGTGTTGAATCCCAGCTGCCAAACACCTGTCCATTTCTCTAGTTTCACCAGGTCCTCTCTAATATCTTGTCTCCCTTCGTCTGTGTCCACCCTCCCACAGAGCTCTGTGTCATCTACAAACAGGTGTATTTTGCCTTTTACCACTTCTATGATGTCACTGATGATGTTGAAAAGCACTGGGCCTAGTACCGGGCCCTGTGGGTCTCTGCTAGTGACTGGCCTAACATCTGAGAATCCTTCTCTGACCACTACCTTCTGGTTCCTATCTTGCAGCCATTGTTTCACCTCAACTCCCAGATCCTGCAGCTTCCTAATCAATCTTTTGTGGGGAAAAGAGTTAAAGGCCTTGCTGAAATCTAGATACAGTGGGCTCAATTTTTAATGAGTTGCATAGATTGACACACCATGCACCTAACCTCTGCCTGTGGAAAACTTGGGTGTGCTAGGATCTCTGCACCAGATTTTTGAGGAGCAGGTGTCATGGCGCCAAAGTCCCTGAATGTGTCGCAAGCTGGCCCATTCACCAAACAAATGATGCACGGGAGGGGAATGCCACAACCTGTGGACAGGCTTGCAGCAGTAAAGGCCAGTGATGGCAGCCTTCAGGATGGCCATCCAGGTGGCTGGCGGGTGAAGCTAGAAGGATGATGCCTTGCAGGAGGTGGGATGGGTTGTGATGGGAAGTGGCAACAGCCCCCAACAGGCCCAGGACATGGCCACCACCAGACAGTGTAGGTCTGTGTGTGTGGGGGGGGCAGCCACACCTGTACCACCACAGGGAGGCTTAGAGGGCTCCTTCCTGCTACAAACTGCTGACCACTCCTGTAGGGGTCTGGCAGGTGTCAGTGGCTGTGAAGGTACCTTCACCAGGTGTGCACAGGGTCACCCCCCCCACCCAGCGATGGCTCTAGGAGTGATGCACTGGATGATAGACCAGCTCCAGGCTGCTCTAACAGCAGGGTCTATGCTCCAATAGATGGGCTTCCAAAATACCACCACAGGAGATACTGCAGTGCTGCCCTGGTACAAACCCCCCTTCCACCATGACAACCAGTGTGGCCATTGCAAGGATGGTGTAAGCCCAGCTGGTGCAGGTGGTACCCCCAGTGGTGCAGGGTGCCTTACAAAATCAGGATTGGTGTTAGGTGTGGAGCAAGGAGCCCTTTTTACCATTTTTCCTTCATGCATAACCCTTGTGCCAGTCCCAATCTTTTGAAAATTGGGTCCAGTATGTGCACTGCTTGGCCTTTGTCCACTGTCCTTGTTACATAGAAACATACATAGAATGACTGCAGATAAGGGCCACTGGGCCCACCCAGTCTGCCCTTTTTTTCCTTTTTTTTACCTTCATTTTCTTTGCTGCAGACCCTACTTGATCTGCAGTGCAATCTCCCCCCCCCTTACTCCTATGATTCCCTTGTACCTGTCCCAGGCATTTTTGAAATCCACCACTGTTTTCACCCACACTACTTCTGCTAGAAGGCTGTTCTAGGTAACCCAACATCCATTCAGTGAAGTAGTACTTCCTCACATTCGTCCTGAATTTACTCCCCTCCAGCTTCATATCATGACGCCTTGTTTTAGAGTACTTTTTTCTCTGACAGATATCTCCCTCCTGTATCTTATTAATCCCTGTGAGGTTTTTAAAGGTTTTTATCATATCCCCTCTCACCCTCCTCTCCTCCAGGATGTACACATTCAGTTCCTTTTGCCTTTCCTAGTAGGGCTTTTGATGCAGACCCTGCACCATTGTGGTAGCCCTCGTCTGGAGCACCTCCACTCTGTTTTGTCCTTTCTGATATGTGGTCTTCTGAACTGGATACATCACTCAAGGTGGAGTCTTACCAGCGTTGAATATAGGAGCAGCACCACCTCCCTCTTCCTGCTGGTGATTAGATATGCAGCGAAGTTATACTTCGCTGGAGAATTTTTGGCTAAGTCACCAAATTTGCCACTGCGATTCAGTTCGCAAAGTTGCATGGTATAATGAGAATTCACCATTTGTAACTTTGCATTGCTTTGGGGAGTTTTAAAGTGCAAATTGCACTAAAATAAAACAAAGCAAGATGAGGTTACACATGCCGAATTCCCCAAATCCCTAGTGTCTAGTAGCCCCTTCCCCATCGATCGCTGGCAAAAAAGTATGTATTTTAATCAAATCCTTGGTGTCTCATGCCCCCCATGCTGATTGCCAGCCAGTCAGCCACAATGTAAAAAAATATATAGCTAGTGAGGGAGCTTACAAGATAGAATGCAATTTTGAATCTTGTCCTAAGCGATATGGACAGGATATAGTAAGTCACAGTGGGGGAGAGTCTAGGGACAACTTACCATCAAGCTGCGAGGTTCACCATAAGGACATCACAGGAGGCTAGCCACACAAGGACAAGAATGCTGGATTTCAGGAGGACAGACATTGGCAAGATGAAGAATGAATTCAGGAAAGCTGCGCAGTGATGCGATGACATAAGGGGAGTGGTGGAACAGTAGGATAAGATAAGGGAAGCTCTGCACCTACAGTAGTAGCAAAACATTGTGCCACATGCTGCAGAAAGAGCAAAAAAAGAGGAAATCACTGTGGTTCCCGAGGGGAGTAGCAGAGCTAGTAAGAGGAAAAAATATGGCATTTCTGAGGTACAAGGCAATACAAAGCAAGGAGGACAGGCAAGAATACTTGGAAAAATGAAGGGAAGCAAACAAGACAGTAAGGACAGCAAATGCCGAAACCTAGGAAAAGCTAGCTAAATCGGTGAATGAAGGAAGGAGGGAAAGCATTCTTTAGGTATATTAGTGAAAGGAGGAAGATGGGGGTTGGGATTGTAAGACTTAGGGAAGAGGGAGGCAGGGTAGTGGAGAAAGACATTGAGAAGGAGACCATCCTCAACAAATGCTTCTGCTCTGTATTCACTAAAGAAGACAATGGGGATGGTCCCCCATTAATGGAGAAGGGCAAAAACGAAGAAGGGGCGAACATTAGATCTTTTTCAGAGGGTAGAGTGAAAAGAGCACTAGAATGGCTTAGGGTGGATAGAGCTATGGGGTCTGATGGAATACACCTGAAGATCCTAAAGGAGCTCTGGTAGGAACTGGTTAAACCTCTGGCTAAGCTGTTCAGTGGACCACTGGAAACAGACATGGTTCCGGAGGATTGAAGGAGGGCACAAGTGGTACCCCTACACAAAAGTGGTAGCAAAGAGGAGGCAGGAAACTATCACCCAGTCAGTTTGACCTCAATAGTAGGTAAAATGATGGAAACCCTGCTTAAGGAAAGACTGGTGGACTACCTTGAGACAAGGGGGCTGCTGGACCGAAGGCAACATGGATTCACGGGAGGGAGATCATGCCAGACCAACCTGTTTGATTTTTTCAAGTGGGTGATAAAGGAAATAGACCAGGGCTGAGCAGCAGATGTGGCCTATCTGGACTTCAGGAAGGCCTTTGACACAGTCCCATACAGGAGACTAATCCACAAGCTGGCAAATCTGGGGGTGGAGACAGAGGTGGTCACATGGGATAGAAACTAGAGTAATTGAACACAAAGAGTAGTGGTAAATGGGGTTAGCTCACAGGAGGGACAGGTAACAAGTGGCGTACCCCAGGGATCAGTGCTGGGACCAGTGCTCTTCAATGTCTTCATAAGTGATATTGCAGAGGGTCTAGAAGAGAGGATTAGCCTGTTCATAGACGATACAAAGTTGTGTAACAGGGTAGATACACAGGAAGGTAGGGCTCCTGACCTACAAAACCCTGCATGAAAGGGAACCTATCTTATCTGCAAGATCTGTTTGTCCCCTACCATCCGCCCCAGGCACTCAGTTCTGCTGGGGAAGGCCTCCTTGGAGTTTCCAGTGTAAGCCTGCAGCATTCTGGGGACAGGGCATTCTCAGTGGCAGCGCCTACCCTGTGGAACTCCTTTCCTGCTAATTTAAAGGAGGCTTCCTGGGTAGAAGCTTTTAAAAAGGGCTTAAAAACTTATTTGTTCCAGCAAGTTTTTATTGATTGCTTGCTTATTTTAAAGAGATAGATAGAAGAATTTTAAATCCGCTCCCAGCTGAATTGTTGTGTATATATTGTTGTTTGTTTTTAACTGTACAGCGCCCAGAGTCCCTGGAAATCGGCACTTTTATAAATAAAATATCTATCTATCTATCTATCTATCTATCTATCTATCTATCTATCTATCTATGGTATAGAAAAAATGAGGAGAGATCTGAAGAGGCTAGAAAACTGGTCTAAGGAATGGCAGTTGAGTTTCAGTGCAAAAAAGTGCAAGATTATGCAGCTAAGGAAAGGGAATCCTAATGTCCAGTATGAACTAGGCGGGGTAACACTGGAGGCCACCACAGAGGAATGGGATCTAGGGGTAGTCATAGAAGACAATCTCAAAGTGGCTAAACAGTGTGACAAAGCAGTCGGTAAGGCTAACAGAATACTAGTCTGCATAGGGAGGGGTATAACAAGTAGAAGGAGGGAAGTGGTGGTACCACTGTAGAACTCCCTAGTAAGGCCTCATCTAGAGTACTGTGTTTAGTTCTGGAGGCCTTCTCTCCAAAAAGACATAGACAGGATGGAGACGGTACAGAGGAGGATGACAAAAATGGTGTTCAGGATGCAGCATAAATCATATGAGGAGAGATTCAGAGATCTCAATATGTACCCCCCTGGAGGAAAGCATAGAGAGGGGGGACATGATAGAGACCTTCAAGTATCTAAAGGGGATCAACAGGGTACCAGAGGGGAGCATCTTTCACATGAAGGGAAATAGCAGAACAAGGGGGCACAGCATGAGACTAAAAGGGGCAACTTAAGGGGAACTTGAGGAAATTCTACTTCACTGAAAGGGTGGTGGAGAGACAGAACACTCTCCCCTATGAAGTGGTGGGGGCGGCCATGGTTCAGGGGTTCAAGAGTGCATGGGATAGGCACATGGGAATTATCAAGCTAGGGTGTAAGAGGGGAACTGTAGCATCTAGGGTACCTTAAGCATTAGAAAGAGGGGTAGGGCAGACTGGAATGGCCACCAGGCCCTTATCTGCTGACAACATCCATGTATCTATTTAAATTAAATCCCTGGTATGTAGTGGTCCTCCATCCCCCCGTCAATCGCTGGCCACAGTTGTAATAATTAAAAAGTTTATTGCATAGTGTAGGTTCCCTACTTGGTCCCCGATCTCATGATGTCCCACCCATTAGTAATGAAAATAGTTTTCCATAGTGTAGGGTCCCACCCCAGTCCCTGATCGCCTGATCCCCATCAGTTAATGCTAAAAATAATATTCCATAGTGCAGTGTCCTTCCCCACCACCAATCACCGCACTGTAATAAAATTATACCCTCTTTTCTGTACCATAGTGTCCCTCCCCACCACCGATCACTGCACTGTAATAAAATATACCCCCTTTTCCATAGCATAGTGTCCCTCCCCCACCACAGATTGCTGCACTGTATTATAAAAATAAAACCTTTTCCATAGCATAGAGTCCCACCCCAGTCCCCAATCGCCCACCTGAGAATAAAAAAATACATTTCCATAGTGTAGGGTCCCACTCCATTGCCTGATCCCCTGGTCCCTCACCTGTTCATAGGACAAATATTTTCCATAATGTAGAAGCCCACCCTATTGCCTGATCTCCCACTTGATATGAAAATTAATATCTTTCCATAGTGTAGTGGTCCCCCCAACCCCCTCCAACCACTCTGGTAATCTCATACCACCTCACTCTCCCCACCTCAGCATGGCTGCCAGTTGGTGGTGAGCATCACAGCCCTACTCACACCACCACAGCTGCCCACCGACTGAACTGTCAATGACAGTGTACTGTATACACAATTACCATCAGATACTGCACACAGTAATACATTACACGCCAGGCTTATTTAAAGTCAGACATACAGATTCCAGAGATGCAGACCAATTTTTTTTTTCCAGTTTTTCATTGCCCTTCTTCCCTACTAATATTTTAGACAGTGTAACAGATATTATTTCCCCAGAGAAGATTGCACTTGCACTCACCACAATAAAAAACAATAAAGCCCCTGGCAAAGATGGACTTACAGGGGAACTTTACAAATGTATTGGACCCCTTCTATTATGTGACTTGGCATTTACTTTACACATACTGTATGCTTAATTCCGAATTCTTACCCTTAACAATAACCGAGGCTTTACTGGTTTATCTAAATAAGAACGGAGACAAGAAATACCTTCAGAAATGGAGACCAATTTGTCTCCTAAATACTGATTTTAAATTGTTAGCAAAAATACTCAACACCTGATTATTGCAAACAGCCAAATTGATGATATCTTGGGCACAATCGTGCACCATTCGAAACAGAAGTTGCTCTGCTCACCTGATTCTACTCAGAGAAAATGTGGAACGAGGAAACCAAGACAGGATACATGGCTTTTTGTTATCATTAGATCAAAGCAAGCCTTTGACTCAGTAGCACACTTATATGTATGGGTGGTACTGGCTAGATATGGTATTCTGCTGGCCTTTATTAAGTGGATAAAATGTATGTATAGAACAGAAACAGTTTCTCCACTAGTAAATAACTGAATTGAACCAATGGTAACTGTTTGTAGTGGAGTTAGACAGGGTTGTCCGATGAGCCCCCAAATATACATATTCTGTATAGACCCCTTAATGGGACATTTAAACTCCTTCCCTTCATTAAAACCTCTCCATTATGAGACAGGTGTTCTACCCCTCAACACTCTGGCTTACGCTGATGATATCTGTATTTTTATATCTGATGAATCTTCTGTGACTGCAGCATTGGAGAATTGTAAAAGATATGGTAACTTCTCAGGTGCTTCTCTGAATCTAGAATACAATACAAGGCAAATCTGTGGTTGCTAAGTGGTATCAAAGGAAATTTGACAAGGAAAAACTGATTTATCTAATTAAAATGTACCTAATGCCAATCTTTTTATTCATTAGTTACACCTTTCCATGTGTAAAATCCCATGAGACATCTTTGCTTAGCATGTTCTTTCAAGCCATCTAGAGTAGCAGATTGAACCCTATAAAAATAATAACCTATGGAGGACTTAACATTATCATTCCCACTTGTCTTTTTTTATAGCATATTCTTTTGCGCAGTTTTGAAACTATTATTAGTAAATATAGAAAGTTGGAGTCATTTATTTTTTCTTAGCTACCAGACATGGTTTCAACAGTGGGATAGTGGAACTCTAAGAACTTTGAAAACCACAACTCTAGCACCCACCTATATCAGGGAAATCTTTTTAAAACTACTGTATGTACATGGAAGGTTAGTAGCCAACAGATTATTGTATCTACTTGACAACATAATTATAGGCAGATTATAAAACATAACTTTCAGGACATTCCATTTCACACTTGCCCCCCCCCCAATGAAACCATCCATCATTAATTACCTTAGTAGCAGAACCCAGGATACCACCAAAAATGTGGGACATTCATTGGCTGAGTTGCCATGAGAAATTAAATATAAAGGCAAATCGTATGTTCATTATGATGTACTAATTTATGGTAAATACTCTGCCCCCTGGAAAAAATGGCATGACAGTACTCTGAATGTACTAAATACAGCAATTAAGTGGCACAGATGGCAGTCATGATTCTTATTTTCCTTACAACAAAAACAAACCTCTCATACAGCTTTATTTATTAAAATCACAAAGGAATTACAGGATATATACTATGTCGAATCAAAAAACATTACTAGGACTTATTTGGCTTCATACTGGAGAAATATGCCTTGGATAACGGATTCTGATATTCCCATTACCAGATTTTATTTTCTCTCTTCATTGTTTTATGTAAATTCCTATCATGCGACATATTACAACTCTTTTCTTTTCTTTATGATTTTGTATAAAGTTTATTATTTTAAAATCAGATTTCTATGACTGTCCAGAGGGACCTTACATTTCTTTGCTTATTATTATTGTTAATGATTATAGTTATTCATCTGATTGAACAGTATGGCATTCAACACTAATAAATGTGTTGTCATGCTTTTTGGGGAAACAAATATGAAAAATAGCTATACCATAAACAGGGAAACCTTACAGATAGTCGATACAGAAAAAGACCTGGGAGTCATTATTACAAATGACCTAAAATTTACCAGTCAATGTATCGAGGTCATCACTAAATCAAATAACATTATTGGCTGCATTAAAAAATATTCCAATACAGAAATTGAGCATGCATATTACCATTATATATGGCATACATAAGACCATACATGGACTACTGCTCGCCACTCTGAAGTCCCTACCTGTGTGGTGATGTCAGGAGATTGGCGGGTGTGCAGAGAAGGCTGACAAAATTAGTGGATGGGATGCAGTCCAAGAGTTATGAGCATAGACTGATGGAACTGAATATGTATTCGCTGGAAATTAGAAAAACTAGCAGTGACCTTTTATTAATATTTTGTATTTTAAGAGATGAACTGTCCATAAATCAAAGAGATTACTCCTTGTGAGGACATGACTATCAACTGAAGCTAACTTACCCCAAGAGATCACAAAGACATAACTTCTATACACAGAGAATAACATCATTGTTGAATCTGTTGCCTAAACATGTAGCTGAAGCAGAGTCCTTCAGTCTTTTTAAACAGAAGTTGGACAGTTTCCTGCTACCAACTTTGGGTAATATTTAAATCCTCCTTAAGGGAGATGTACTGTAATGGGCAAATAGCCTTCTGTACATCTTAAATGTCCTAGTATAACTCCTAGTATCTGTTGTTTGTGTGATTTTCTTTCAATAAACTACCCTACTCTTGCACTATGGGAAACTGCTGGCCATTAGCAAAGATGGCTGACCTGGTGTTTGGAGATGATGGAGAAGAACAGCACTTAGCAACCACTCCCATGGATTTACTTTACCTGGCAGGATGGATGACACCATTGTGGATAACTTGCAAAGTGCCTTGCAGTCTGGTTCAGTATCCTTGGCTTTGTTGATTCACTTAGTAACTCCAACATCAGGACGAACACTCAATGAGCTGGTTAAAGATGACTCTGCAGCATTAGAGTCAACTGAACCCCTGCTCCAGTGGAGTTTACAGGATCAAAGGAACTGCCTGCTGCTTCTTTTGGATGACTTGGACAACTGGATGGATTGCACTACTCCACATGAGGAAACCGGCATGCCACTGGAATGAATTTCACCCCACCCGCACAGATTCTTTTCTACAGCCTGCCTTGTGTGCAGCACTTAGACAGGATTTCCCTGTCTTTCAGGACTCTGATATAGCTTCTCCTGCACACTTGATACTCCCCAAATCTCCTGGCTGTGGATCTGGTGCATTTGCTCAGCCTGTCCAAGACATGGAACACTCTGTGCCATTCCTTGCATTCTCTGTGGCTGACAAGCCAGTTGGTTTGCTTTCTCCAGCTACTGGACAAAATGCTCTTTCAGAGGTTTCAGTTCTGATGGTCAGGCCAGGGCTGCTGTTGTCAACTCAGCCTGATTCCAGCAAGTTACTGCCTGCCCTGAAATGAACTTATGCTCCCCTTGGATCAGGGATTCAATAGGCAACTCTCCTACCAGGTATTCTTCTCAGTCTGCACCCCCATCCAGGTGCCAAATGACTTGTGGATTGCCACAGTTGGACTAGGCAGACTCAGTGACTACTACTGCCACTGACTCTTCTGAAGTCAAGGATGTTTCCTTATTGCTTAATCTTGTGCCTGCTGTTTTAGCCAACATGGCTCTTTTTCTTTAACCTGAGTGTTTGACTCAATCTCCTCACTAGAACATGGCACCTCACCAGCCTTTGCAAAATTACATGGAATTTAATCAGGGAGTTCCTCAGGGGTTGCTTCCCGAGTAGCCCAATATGGTCTTTGCTATGGACATGGGTTTGTTGCCCATGACTCAATGGATGGGGAACAACCCAGCCACTTCCCCCTCTTGACCGGCCACAAGCCAAGTACCCTCTAGAGTGGGTTGGAGCCTAGAAAAAGCTCTCTGGCAGGCCATCTGGATGATTGGGCTGGATGGTAAATCCTGGATTCCAGATCCAGCTTACCTACCTGAGTATCAGATTGATGCTGGTGATAGAACTCACCCGGGGACCCCCTTGGGTACTACAGCTCCTTCTCAGGCCCAGCATCAGCCACATTTACATCCCACACTTGAGGCTGCAGATCCTTCACATCTGACACCAGAGGTCACCTCCCTGACAGCCACCCCATGACCAGAACATCCAGAGTTGACTTCTACTACTCCTGTGCCAGCTCCACAGAGCCTCTCAGGGACTTTGAGACACCATTTAAGTTATTGGATTTATTTCAGGCTCAGCCAGATCCTGCTCCTCATCAGAATGTGGTCCATCTTAAATATGTTGGGACAGAAGAACTCCCCCCAGATCATTCTTTCTTGGTTGAGAAACTCTTAATGGACTCCCTAGAATTTGAACTCATGGACATCTTCACCATCATTTATGTCTCTGGTTCTCTCTTCTATGGCATCAGCTTTCAGCTTCATCTCTCACTTGATAGATTCTGGATGAAGTACAATTATTCAAAGTATTTGGAGCTCTGGTTTCTATTTCTGGCTATCCTTTTACCAGACCCACTACTTGTACAGTGACCATGATGTTCAGGAATGAAGGAGTGACTGTCCAAAATGTGACCTACTGGTTGTGACAATGCTGCAAAGTGCTTGGCAGCCCAGAATTTTAGACAAGTGCGAATGTGGACTGGAGGCTGGAAATACAAGGTACAACTCTGAGCCATGTATGCTGGACTTACCCATCTCCCCAATAGTTTTTTTCTGGGCCGTGATTGACGGGTATGTTTCTATTTGGGACAACCGATGGCATGTTTTAAGTGTGGCTCATTGAACCACCTCATTAATGTATGTGACCAGCAGCTTTGTAGCCTCTGTATGGAACACTGTCATATTGCAGCCCAATGTATAAATTGCATGAAATGCAATCTCTGCTAGATGGATGGACATTCCTTTCATGATTGCCCCAGGGAAGTTCACAACAAGCCTGACAACACCGAACCTGATGGCTTGAGTATATTGCCTCAGCAACCCGATGCTGGCCCACCTTTGGTCTCCCCCTCACTGCCTTCACCTGATATAGCTTTGGCTCTGCTGCCCCTTTGGACTGTTCCTCACCAGCAGAGGCAGTGGTACAGCCTATGCACCAAACTCCTGGCCCTGAATCTGTCACTCCTATGCAGTCTGCCTCACCTGCAGCTTACTTGCCGACTGTGCTGAGCTACCTGGTTCCTTCAGATTTCCCAGATCTTTCTTCAATGCCACTTCTGCCCTCTTTCATGGAGGTACATCACACATGATCCCTTCAGAACCAGGCTCTCATGGTGGACGGTTACCAGGGCTTCCCAAGACTGTTCCTCTCCAGAATAGATTGCCCTTGCTGGCTCCCTTGAAAAATTGGGGATATACGGATGCAGATGTGGACTCTGATGCCTTATTTTCAATGTCATTCAGGCCAATAGGTTCTCTAGACTCCGACGACACCCCAGATCGGGTACCTCCACGAAAGCAGAAGGATGGTCCTTCACCGGGCTTGAAAGTTAAATTTAAAAAAGAAACATACACAACTACCCAATTGGTGGCATTCTGGTATTACTAGCTTTTGGACATTGTTTTTCCTTCCTACTTGAATGAGAGTTGTGGCTCTTAACATAAACAGCATTCTCAACCTCCTTCATCAGAAGGTCATTTTGCAGATACTCCAAGATTCTGGTGCTGACCTCATCTTTCTGCAAGATACTAGGTTATACACCTTGGTGGATATTTTCTCTACACAAAAACTTTGGACACCTAATATCTCTTATTTTTTCCTGGGTACTGAGACATGCTCAGGAGTTGCCTATTGTTTAACAGTCTTTCTCCCACAGTTACGAGGGTGTTGGAAGTGCAACCTGGTTGGGCTTTCCTGCTTGATTACTTGCTCATCTACTCCGCTTTTCATTTGATTGTTATTTACACCTCTCAATCTAAATTTGATGGGGTTACACTGTTTAAAACACTTCAACCTTATTTATGTACCTCAAGAACAATTATTTTAGGGGGAGATTTAAATTTTCCTTTACATCTCAAAGACAGAGGGGCTTGCATGAACAAGCTGTTTTGTGATTCCTTATGTTCACAGTCTATTTGCAAGGAGTCCCACCTAGGTGACTCTTTTGAACCCACCATCCTACTGGGAGGTTTATGTACCATTGAGCACAGTATGTGACCAGAATTGATTATATGTTTGTTTCCAACATATGTTCTATTTTGTATGCTTATACCCTCCTGGTTGAACTTTCTGATCATTTGTTTCTCTGTGTGTCTTTTGCCCTAGACATTACCATCATGCCAGAAAAACCCTGCTGGAGGTTGAACAATACCATCCTGCAAGACTCTTCCTTTCTTGACTCCCTCAGATCCCATTTATGAACTTGCACATCAGTCCCTTATCTTTACTTGAATGTGTTGCACTGGTGGGATCATACTAAATCTGCCCTGGGTGACCTAGCAGAGAGATGTTCTTGATTAGTAGGCAGGTCTACGTACCATACTTACCTCGACAGCCATCAAGCTCTATTTAAATTGCTCTCATTACAGGCTGAAAACAGATTATCCTTGCAGACCCAGCTCTGATCTGTCACGTATAGAATGAAGAGCTTTCAGTATGACAGGATTAAGTCACTGACTTCCAAATGCACTTATGAGACCCAAAGTAAACATTTAACTGGGGATATATTCCAGAGCTGATTTTACAGGGTTAAAGTCCAATATATGGTTTCTTTGACTGATGCAGATGGTTTGGAACACTTTTCCCGCCAGGGGATGCTTAAGGCAGTCCACAATTTCCTGAACGACATGGTAGGTTTCCATGTTCCCCTTGGGGATTCAGCAATGGATTTTTTGGACTCCTTACATTTGCCACAAGTGTCACCTGATGATTATGACTTTCTTACCCAGCCAATTGTTGAAGAGGAAGTTAATTATCTCTGCAATCCATTCCATACATAAACAAATCTCCCCTGGGACTGATGGTCTGACATCAGAACTCTACCAGTTGGCACCTTCTCTGTTTGCTCTGAAACTTACTTATGTGTTTAATAACATCCTAGGTCAAATGTCCCTTTCAGGGTCTGTTACTGAAGCACTTCAATTTTTTTTTTTATTTAAGTCCGGTGATAGGCAACTTCTTACAAACTGGAGGCCAATTTGCCTCCTTAACACGGATACAGAACTTCTTACTAAGGTCTTTTGCACATGTCTAGCACACATTTTTGCTTTGATTAGTCACTCTCTCCAATCCTGCTCCATTCCTGAGCAAAAGATTCAGGATAATTTCCGGCTGATTTGGGATTAGATAGCCACCTGTCATTCCCACTAGAGAGGCCATTTCCTGTTTGTGCTGGACAAGATTAAGGTATTCGACATGGTTTCCCATGGTTATCTTTTTCTGGTATTCCAGAAATATGTTTTTTCTCAGACTTTTATTAATTAGATCCATTTGTTGCATTCCCATTCCTCAGTCATCCCCACCATTAATGGATGGCGGGGACCCCGGGTTTATCCACACCGGGGAGTCCGCCAAAAGTTCCCATTGAGTCTCCTACTTTATATTCTCACCTTGGACCCTCTGTCACAAACAGTCATGGATGCCCCACCCATTTTTGGTATCCTTCATCCTCTTACCTCCAGGCCTGTTAAACTGTCAACTTATGCTGATGATGTTTGCCTATTTATCAATGATATCCCCTCCAGTGAGCATGCTATACAGCTACTAATGCATATTGCTTCGCTTACTGGATCCAAATTTAATTATGCTAAATGTGGAGTACTCCCCATTGGGATACACAGATCATTCCCCTCAACTACTTGTGGCATTGCGGTAACCCAAGAGCCAGTTAAGATTCTGGGAGTCTATTTTTGGAGCTCAGACATGCCAGAACTGAATTGGACTAATGCATCAGAAACAGGGGTAGTCCATGTGGCTCTTTGGAAATCTTGGCAACTGTCCAAGAGAAAGATGGTAGGGGTGGTTAGAAATTTTTTATTCCCTAGCTTCCTATATGTCAGTGCCATTTCCCCCTTCCTCTTCATTTGGAGACCAGAATATATAGCATCTTCTTTACTATGATTTGGGGGAGTTGACTTAACCTGGTAAAATAGGATATTCTTTATCTCCCTTATGACAAGGGCAGCTTGAACATGGTGCATCTGGTGGGTTTTTTTTATAGTGTGTTTTTACAGTATATTGCAGAGCCCTGGATAACAGGCCTTCTTCACATTGGAATGAATGGGCACTTGTTTGGTTGACACCCGTTCTATTGGAATGGAGTAAGTCTAACCATTTGTTCAGGCTGCTCATTTTCCTGAGTTTTTAGCACCCTTTTTAACCTTTATTGACAGGTGCCATTTGTCTTGAGATGTAATCCATACCCAACATAGGAAAGCCTTTCATAAGACATTACTTGCCACAGAAATGGAGGTCATGCCGGTAGTCACACTTGTCCTTAGACGGCAGGCTTTACTTTATTTGACTGACTCCTTTTTACCTTCTCAATACTTGAATGTCACTTGTCTGAGTTGCCATGGCAGTCTTAATGTCAAAGGCAATAATAAACATAACAGCATCACAGAACTATTCTGCCTCAGGGACTGTTGCTTAGTTACAATTGAATCAATACAGTGTTTATATTTTGACTGCCTCTTTATTCGCCATTTTTGGTCCTTCTTGGGCACTGCTTGGGCTGACCCCTTTTGGAATTCTCTTTCTTATGATACTCTCACTTATGGGCTCGTAACTGGCAGATTCTCCAAACATGCTCCTTCTGTGTTGCTTACGATATTTTCCTGCCTCAAAGTGGTGATATGGAGAGTTCATTGTAAATTTGTGTTGCAACAGCAGCTTTTGGATCGTGCCGCCATGGTGCAGATGGTGGGATCAGACCTCCGCAGACATTGTGCAGATGTAGGGTATTAGGATTCCCCAGGCGGGTTCCAGTGTTCATGAGGTGGGCTCTCAAAAAGCCTATGTTGCAAATTTGGTGGAAAAAAAATTCCCAAAATGACCATTTAACGAGTGTGCGATGCGCAGTTGCTACGCACGCTCGTAACTTCATGAATCTGCAATATTTTCACACCAGATTTTCAACATCAGCATTTTTCACACCTCCTTCTGAACAGTATAGCTGTCATTGTTCACATTACTGGCCAAAATGTGCCACACTTCCGGCACAGAATAGCATGGTTGCTGTGGGAAATCAGTGTTCGGGACACATTAAGAAAATGACAGTGACACTGTTCATAAGTAGAGGTCCTAAAATGCCTATGTTGAAAATTTGGTAATGATACTCCATAAAAGGACCATGTTACGATCGTGTGTTGCGCAGTTTGCACGCACGCTCGTAACTTCGCAAATTTATAATATTTTCACTCCAGATTTTCAACATTGCCATTTTCCCACACCTACGTATGAACAGTACAGCTGTCAATTTTTCCCATCCTGGCAGAAATGTGTTTTTGCACTTTTGGGCGCAGAATAGAGCGATCGCTCTGGGAAATCAGTGTTCGGGACAGACAGCCCATCAAATGACTGTGTTACAAGTGTACATTGCACACTTTCCACGCACCCTTGTAACTTCGCAGATTTGTAATATTGTCATGCCAGATTTTCAACAGTGGCATTTTTTCACCCCTCCTTATGAGCAGTATAGCTGTCATTTTTTCACATCCTGACTGAAATGTGTTTTCACAGTTGCTGCACAGAATAACGCGGTCGCTGTGGGAAATCAGTGTTTGGGACAGATTAAGAAAATGACAGTGGTACTGTTCATGAGTAGAGGTCCTAAAATCTCTGTGTTGAAAATTTGGTGATGAAACTCCATAACATGACTGTGTTACAAGCCTGCATTGAACTGTTTCCATGCACCCTTGTAACTTCGTATATTTGTAATACAGTGTAATCCCATTTACCCGAACATGCAGGGGGACATTCAAAATATTCGGATAAACGGGGTTTCAGATAAGCAAAAATAACCTAAAATAAAATGCTGCTAACCTAATGTTACAAGAATGACATGAATGAAAGTAAAGTACTGCATATACTTATGATTTTATTGAATACAACACGTAACAAAGCCTTCAGCAATCATTTGGTTTGGGTTAAAAAAAAGTTATACATTACATGACAGTCCTTAAAGTTTTGTTAGGTAGTCCTGAATCGATCGTTGTTTTTTCTTTTCATTTCTCTGACACACAGCTCACAGCCGTAACTGCCATAGCAATAGCAGCTGAACTCCATCCGCATCTTGCTGACTCTCCAGCCAGGAAATACATTTATCAAGGCTGAATCGATGCAGTTATGTTTGCTGGCAGGAATTCACAGCATATCCTGCCATCAGCAGTCCGCAAACTTTCCGAACTTGGATGCACACCAGCATTGTCAATCAATAGAATAGCTCTTATTGGCAGTCTCTTTGACCGCAAGTGAGACTTTACAGAGGGAACAAATGATGGAAAAAAACATTCCCTGAACAAGTCAGCATTCATCTAAGCACTACACTGTGCTCAAAACAGGGCAGGGAGACTGGACATTTTAGTATGCTTAAAGCACCGAGGATTTTGCGGCTTGCCTATGATTAGCAGCGGTAGCTTGTGTGTGCCTGTTGCATTGCTCACAGCTAGCACAGTAAGCCACTCCTTATTTTTTTTTATGTCCTGGAGCATTTTTTTCACCAGATGATTCTAGAGTTTTTTCAGGGATTATTCGCCAGTAACTGCCAGTTTCATCGGCGTTGTACAGCTGCTCGTCTACTAGCCCCTCAGTAGCCATCAAGTCATGCAGCTTTTTTTGAAATGGCTCCATGGATTCAGTGCTTGATGACATGATCTCACCTGCAACTGTCAACTGTCTTATGCCGTGTCTGTTTTTAAAACTATTCAACCACCCCTCGCTAGCAGCGAAGGGGTAGTTGGCATTCATCTGGCGATGAAATTGCAGAGTCTTCTCTTTAAGGATTGTGCCTGAAATTGGAGTGCCCTTTGTTCAATTTTGGACAAACCATATGAAGATGGCTTTGTCCAGCTCCTCGTCATGACAGAATCGCATGGTCTTCCTCTTCTCATGACTGAGGCTGCAATCCATTGTTGCTGCAAATTCCCGCAACTTGTCCTTTGCCTTTGCGAATATCGCAGACTGTGGCATTTCCAACACCAAACTGGCATGCCACCTCCATGACTTCCTGTCCACTTTCAACGCACTCAATGATACGCAACTTGGCAGCTATGTCCAGCACCGAACAGTTCCATTTGGCCATCGCTTTCCTTCACAGAGCACAACGCAGCAAGAAACTGAAGTCTACAACTGCAAGAATGACAGGATGAAAGCAGTTATGCTGATGGGAGTCATTAATAGTGCCTGTCAGGTGAGAGAGGAAAGCAGAACAGTCATACACAAAGGAAAAGTAAATAAAAAGTAAAAGAAAATAAACGTTTACTCATTTGTGGTGAATTTCAAAGTGACAGGGGAATGGTAGGAGACAGCAGGCAGTTTCGGATAACAGGGAGATTCGGATAAACGAAGTTCAGATAAACGGGGTTACACTGTATTTTCATGCCACATTTTCAACAGTGGCATTTTTTCACACCTCTTTATGAACAGTACAGCTGTCATTTTTCACATCCTGGCTAAAATATGTTTTTGCACTCCTGCCAGAGAATAGCACGGTCACTGTGGGAATGAATGAGAGGGGGGAATGATCGAGCTCAACTGAGCTCTGTCGGGACTACTGTGAATCTGTCTGTGGGCAGAAAAAGGCCCCAGTGCAAGAGCCCGGTACAAAAGAGCAGCCTGCAGCACTGGGAGAAACAGAACAAGAGAGCTAGTGAGAGAGGGAGAGTGAGCGAACTCACCGGAGTGCTGTCAGGACTGCTGCGGATTTCTTTGTAGGAAGAAAAAGGCACCAAGGCAGGCAGGAGCCCCATACAAAGGGGCCACTTGCAGCGCCAGGACAAACAGAATAAGCGCGTGAGAGAGGGAGACTGAGTGACCTCAACAGAGCTCTGTCGGGACAGCTGCAGATTTCTTTGTGGACAGACAAAGGTGCCAACGCAGCCAGGAGCCCTGTATACAAGCGCAGCCTGCAGCGCCAAGAGAAACAGAACAAGCGAGTGATAGAGCGGTAGTGAGAGAGCTCAACGGAGCTCTATTGTGACCACTGTGGATTTCTTTGTGGGCAGAACATGCGGCAACACAGGCAGGAGCCTAGTACAAAAGGCCAGCTTGCAGCACCGGCAGAAACGGAATGAGTGAGTGAGAGAGGGGGAGTGAGCGAGCTCAATGGAACTGTGTCAGAACTGCTTCAGATTTCTTTCTAGCCAGAACAAGCCTGCCAATGCAGGCAGGAGACCAGTTTGAAAGTGCAGCCTGCAGTGGCAGGAGACACAGAATGAGCAAGTGAGGGAGGGGGAGTGAGTGAGTGAGCTCAACGGAGCTCTGTTGGGACTGCTGCAGATTTGTTTTGGGGCAGAAAAAGGCAGCAATGTACGCAGGGACCCAGTACAAAAGGGCAGCCTTCAGTGGCGGGAAAACCAGAATGAGCGAGTGAGAGAGGGGGAGTGAGCGAGCTCAACGGAGCTCTATTGTAACTGCTGCAAATTTCTTTGTGGGCAGAAGAAGGTGGCAATGCAGGCAGGAGCCCAGTAGAAAAGGGCAGTCTTCAGTGCCAGCAGAAATGGAATGAACGAGTGAGAAAAGTGGAGTGAACGAGCTCAATGGAGCTTTGTTGGGAACTGCTGCAGATTTCTTTGTGGGCAGAAAAAGGTGCCAACAGAGGCAGGAGCCCAGTACAAAGGGGCAGCCTGCAGCGCCAGGAGAAACAGAATGAGTGAATGACACAGGGGGAGTGAGCGACCTCAATGGAGCTCTGTCAAGACAGCTGCAGATTTCTTTGTGGGCAGTGAAAGGTGCCAACGCAAGCAGGAGCCCAGTACAATGTTACCTGTCATATTCCCTCGACAAGGCCCCCTGACTGCACTGTCTCCAGCCCTCGCCCACTTTCCACCGTATCTCCACTCCTGCCCCGCCCTTACCCCCTGCACCTCCTTCCTCCCCCTCGATCTCCTACCCTCACTTCCCCCACCACCCACCTCCACCTCAAGTCTTTGTACTGGTTATTACATGTCTGTAAGTCAATGACTATATGTTTGTAACTAAAAATGATGACTGTTGCACACGCTGACGTGGAACCTTTGTAAAAGAGCCTCGGCTCAAAGGTATTGTAAGCCTAGATTGAAATAAATAAATAAATAAACAAAAGGCCAGCCTGCAGTGCCAGGAGAAACACAATGAGTGAGTGAGTGAGAGAGGGGGAGTGAGTGAGCTCAGTGGCGCTCTATCATGACTGCTGCAGATTTCTTTGTTGGCAGAAAAAGGCAGCAACGCAGGCAGGAGCCCAGTACAAAAGGCCAGCTTGCAGCGCCGGCAAAAACGGAATGAGTGAGTGAGAGAGGGGGAGTCAGCAGGTTCAACAGGCCTGTGTCGGGACTGCTGCAGATTTCTTTGTGGGCAGAAAAAGCCACCAACAGAGGCAGGAGCCCAGTACAAAAGGGCAGCCTGCAGCGCCAGGAGAAGCAGAATGAGCGAGTGAGAGAGGGGGAGTGAGCCACCTCAACGGAGCTCTGTTGGAACAGTTGCAGATTTCTTAGTGGGCAGAACAAGGTGCCAACGCAGGCAGGAGCCCAGTACAAAACAGCAGCCTGCAGCACCGGGACAAACAGACTGAGCGAGTGACAGAGGGGCAGTAAGCAAGCTCAACACACCAACGCAATCAACATTCAGCATTGACAAATGCTTGTTTGATTTGGTTATTATAATTGTGTTTTTGTTTTTCCTTTTCTCTGATATGAGTGTTCCTGTCTGGATCAAGTGTATTTGTTTTGTTTATTTTTTTTTCTATTTTTTAGTGTTCTTTTTTTATGTCCATGTCGTTTTTTGGGGGGTTTTTTTCTTATCTGTACCATTTCACTGTATTTTCTCTTATAGTGCAATTCCCCTGCTCTTGTTTTATAACTCTGCATGAGTGAATGCATCAGTTTTGTTTTTCTTTAAGTCTTCATGTTTTTCTCTATGATTTGTCTATATTTTGTACAATTATTAATTGATTTTGGTCAAATAAACAATTCCCCTACTTTTGTGAAAAGTGCTTTGGGTTCTTTTACTTCCACCTGGACACCCACCAGAACAGCACCTGAGATGGGTAGAAGGGACCTCAGTTTAACATCTTATCTGAAGTACATCACACCCCCACAGTACAGCACCCCCTACAACTGCACTTGGGTGTCAGTGTTTAGGTATGAGCCCGATCCCAGTGTGGGACTAGAACCCATGACCTTCAGGCATAGAGGTGGATGAGCTGGCAACTAAGCCACACTGATACCTAAAAAGCAAGCCACTCTAAAAATGTGGCTACTCAGCTGCTGCTAATGTTCTGGTTGAAGCTTCTTGGGTTTAAGGCATGGAAGTCCAGTTACAGTGAAACTATAGTCAATTACCAGCAGTGGGTGTTTCTCTTGTCACCAATCATTATACCGCAAGGATCATACACATGAAAAAAAAGCATTATGAGAAAAGATATGCAAGAAACAAAAATGTAACAGTAACCCTAGAGATCTGCTAATAAACTTCTGGGATACATAAAAACTCCCTGCATTATTTACATCATTCAGACATAAGGCCTGCTTGAATCTTTTCTTAAAAAAGTATATAAAGATTGTGCCTGGGATCTGCAAGGTTTGTGAGGGGCTTGCATTTTTCCTTGAATGTGTGACCCGTTGTCTAACTGTGGTGCATGATGGTATAAGCAGCGGCAAGTTACACCTCCCTGCCCTGTGCCCATTTGCTGGACTCCAAGGTTGAGGGCCCTGGGTGTGTGGGGCTTAAATGAGCCCAAACCTCACTAGGGTATATAGGGAATATCATCTTGGTGCCTCAACCCAGGGTACTCTATGGGCTAGATGGTGATTTGAGTTCTGTCCCCTGGGATGCAGTTCCCACCCAGCACCCACTAGTGGTGGGTGAAATTAGAAAATTCCATATTTGCAGAATTTTCGTGTAAGTCTCCGAAGTTTCACAACATTTTGTGAAATGTTTGGCCATAACTTGGTCCATGCTAAAGCCAGGCATCTGAAATGGGGGTGTATATATTGTCTGGGAAAGGCCATAAAAGCTTGCCAAGTTTCATGTCATTTGAATGAAGGGTAGGGAAGTTATAGGGGCTCAAAGGAGGCAGTGGTTTAAAGCTCTGAGCTGCAATTCTGGAGATCTGGGTTTGAATCCCACGGCCCCCACTTGCATACTGTGCGACCCTGAGCAAGTCACTTAACTTCCTTGTGCTCCCAGGTTGCACCTGTAAACAATGTTTAGTGTGTCTCGCCTGGTAAAAAAAAAAAAGACTAGCAATTCAATATTCATGTGAACGTTTCTGAAAATATTTCTATGCTTAGAACTCAGCCACCTTTGGAGCTAGATAATTGAAAACTTAGATGCATCCTTTCTTGAAATAGTCATGGAAACAGCAAAATAGAGATTGTAAGGTTTCGCTATGACCTGCCTCCTGACAGAACTTTCAGGGGCTCGCTTCTGAATCTGGGTCATTAGCATGGCAGCATGACGTTCTGATGCTGAACCATGGTGGTATTCTTAAAGCCTAATATTTAGGATGAATGAACCTAACAACATTGGTGATATTCTGTTCTCTTCCTTTAATTGCAAGGGCTTAAAATTCAGCAGTTTATGTAATTGCAAAATATAATTTTAAAATTTCTGAATGGTTGAAGGTTCATACTTCAGTCACCTTCAATCTTAGAGATCTGAGACTTGCCACAAATATGTATGGGTATGGGTAATGTCACCATGCCAAATATGGTGCAATCTGCAAAAACACTTTTAGTTTACATAGTTGTTAACTGTAATTTTAAAATTTATGAAAGTTTGGAGACTTATAACTCAGTCAGTTTTAGAGATAGAAATTTGAAACGTGTCGCACTTTTGTATAGGTACTGGGACAACAAATGTTTCAAATTTGGTGCATTGTGGACAAAACCCTTTTAAAGCCATTGACTCATTTCCTAGGGGATAGGCAGCTCAACAGAGAGGCCAGAAATGCATGCACCTGGGCCATTCGCCAGGCAAAGGCTTCCCACTACAAAGCAGCCCTTACTTCCTTCTGGGGCTCTGGTCGTGATTTTTGGAAAAAACATTAGAGAACTTAGTGGAAAAACACCACTTTCTGTAACCTCAATAAACTCCTGCCCCCCAGCTTTTTTGACCATCCCTCCGCCCCCCCCGCCAAATATATCCCTCTTTCATCTCCGTATCTTGTCACCCAATCAGCCAAGAAATACTTAACCAAATTTCTGGCCAAGCCCCAGTATAGTAATGACTCCCTGGACTTAAAACTCTTACGTCTTACTCTTGATGAAGTCCTCCACCCCCTAACTAAAATTCTTAATAAATCTCTCTGCCTCAGCCAATTTCCAACACCATGGAAGCAAGTTGTCATAACCCCTGTCTTAAAGAGTGGTGACAAGCCTCCCCCAATAACTATAGACCCATATCCATACTGCCCCCCTCTCAAAGGCATTAGAGAAAGTTGTGGCCGATCATCTATTTCAATCTGATCATGATCTCTTCTGCCCAGAACAACATGGCTTCTGAAGGGGCCATAGTATGACCACTGCCCTCATTGAATACACATCCTACGTCCATCAAGCCCTTGAACGTGAGCTTATAGTTGACTCTCATTATATTGACCTCACTAAGGCCTTTGATATGGTAAGTCATGCCTTGCTCCTACACTATCTACCTGCCCTTGGACTTTCAAAGGAAACCATATCCTGGTTTGCAGACTACCTAGCTGGTAGGACTCAACATGTCAAAACTGGCTCCACCCTCTCTGATTGCCACCCTGTCCTATCTGATGTCCCACAAGGCTCCATTCTGGGCCCCCTCTTCTTTAGCGTATTTCTGAACACATTACCTAAGGCCTGCTCTGGTAGACTTCTCTTATATGTTGATGCTGTCATTTTTCAGCTGTCACCAGCACCTCCTCTCCCTCCAAAACTCACTCCAAAATTATTTAACGGAAGCCAAAACCTGGTTTCAGGACCATAGGCTTATACTTAACCACAAAAAAACAAAATCAATGATTTTCATCCACCACCAGAGTTCTCACTCTGAATCAACCCCTTCCATTGTCAATTCACTAGATGATATGCTAGAACAGGTAAACACCTTTAACTACCCGGGCATAACTTTAGACACATCACTCTCCTTTCACAAACATATCCAGCTCCTATCCACCCCTCTAAACACTCAACTTGGTCTCTTCTACCACCTCAAGCATTATCTCTCCCTAAAGCCATCCGTGTGGCTGTGTCTTCCTCAGTACTGTCCACTATGGGCTACGGCATTGTTATAAACTGTATGGCTCTGCTGATCAGACAGCCCTAAGCCACTTCAAAATCACCTTAAATAAAGCTTGTCATCTTATCACAGGCTGTGATAAATTTACCCATACCTGCGACCTACATAGACAGTCCCAGTGGTTAAACTTCGACTCGAGACTTAAATATCACACCAGTCTCCTAGCCTAGACAATCCTTTTCTGCCTTGCTCCCCTGGGGCTTAACCCTCTGCTCCAACCTAACCCCTTAAACAGGCCCACCAGAAGTGCTGGCAAGTCTCTCATAACTGTCCCACACTGTAGGACCTCCCTTGGCCAAAGGGCCTTTCTGTGTTGGGCCCTTAAATGGCTCAGTGAACTCCCCATGCCCATCAGTCATGAAACAAAACTAGGCCCTTTCAAGACCCACCTCAAAAACCTGTGCCTTTCGCTGTCAAACTGCAACTGTGTACCCAGTCCCCCTTCCCCACCCCTCATCCTGACACTCGCCCTCCACACCTAGTCCATAATGCCTCCTGCATTTTCACTAACTGGACTTACTTGCACCTAATCTAATGCTAGGGCTGGTAAATGCCTCAGCATATTTATCTGCTTATCTAATATTTTGACAATGGCCTGTGCTGCCCTGTGATCTTATTTTTACTACTTGTATGACTAACTCCTATGCACTTGTGTTTTCCTCTGTAAAAACATATGTATCTATGAGGTGGAACCTTTGCAAAGGAGTCTATGATCTCAAAGGTACATCTCCGATTATAGTAATAAATAAATAAATACATAAACAAAGTAGACGGAAATAACTGAAATCACAATTTTGGCAATATTTCATGACATTTACACAGACATTTCATGAAATTGTGCAGAAGCAAAATCGGCATTTTGCCAGAAATCCACAGGCAGAACAAAAAATTTGCCCATTTCTAGCACCCATCTTAGAGATTGCCCACCCACACACTGGTACTGTATATTCAACAATGTAGTTCCTCAGAAATACTCTGTAGTACTTAAACTCTATCAGTCAAAAACTATACCAGCTGTTCCATTGAACACAGATTTAATAACCAACAGCTGCAGCACCTGTGGTGGAAATATGGAATTAGCATAGCACAAGTTGATACACAGCTTTTCCAGGCTCCACTTCCCCAAAACAGCATATACCCCACAAGAGAACTGTTGGAACCAATCACTGTAGTTAAATCTGGGGTAACTCATACAATAGGTAAAGTCTGGTGCAGGCCTTATGTCATTGCCTGGGATGATGGGTTGTAGCTTAAGTTGTCCGGCTTTAGTTAAATACCACCACCCCCCGAACAGGCCATGGGTCCACATGCATGCATAAACTATAAAACACCAAATTGTAATCGACTATGAAAGTAAAGTTACTGATGTTTGACTGCTTTAAATAAGGTGAAGGCTGGCAAGAATGCAATTTAATGTGACTCACTTAGCTGTTGCAGTTCAGTGCACACACCCCAACCGGGGTTTGATCCTCCTCAAGTGCTGAAGGTGATGGAACTCAGCGGGGTAAAATTGGGCAGGCTCCTTGGACTCCTGGTTGCATGAGAACTGCTGATAGGAAAATCTGTCCTGCTGTAGACAAATGACACTGTTCTTGGGCTTACATTTTTTCTGGTATCCTGATGCAGTTTGCAAACAAACCTAGCCTGCTCTATACCACAGCTCATGACCAAAATATTAAACCATACAATTATCAGAATGCTCTCGCAGTCTCTGCAGTTGGTGTCTTTCTAGGAAAATTCAGGCTCTCCAGGATGCTTGCTGAAATGCTGAGCTCTCCCCTAAACTGGCCTCACTTCACACTGAGTCTCTCTTGTAGGGAGTTACTGCCTGTCTAGTTTGTGTACTAGGGCCTAGCAGCAAAGGACGCAGCAGAGTGCAGCTCTTGCATCTGTCCTCCAGTCCTCTTTCTTTCTGCTCAAGAAGCACCACAGAAGTTCCAGTACAGTCTTTTTTATTGTCCAGGAACATCCCAAATGGCTGAAATGCTGCGTCAGTCTTGCTACTGGGACCTCTATTGGGAGAAAAAAGGTACCACAACTGCAGACTATTGATTGGTGGAAAGGAGGGCTAAAGGATACTGTCATGGGTGCCCCCAGTCTGCTAGGGTAAACACTGGGCCCAAAACTCCAGGGGCAGCTCACGGGTCCTCCTGAAACATGACAGAAGCCCCGGGGGGGCTGCAAATGTTTTGTGTAAAATGCTTGCATTAAGCATGCATTTCTGTGTCTTTTATGCCTTGCATGATCCCTGTGGAGAGGTTTTCCCCAAGAAATGTGGTCTCTCAGAAAGGAGGTAAAAACAAATTCTGGGAAACCATGGAATAAGCATTGACAGCGTTTCAACTAGGAGCAGATTTATCCTGGAATCCCTTCAGGGTGCCTTCCTCAAGCAACTGGTCATGGAACCAACTCGGCAGAAGGCAATACTGGACCTTGTGCTCACAAACAGGGACAGTGTGATGGGGGTAACAGTGGGGGAGCACCTGGGTAACAGTGACCACCAGTCATTGTGGTTTGAAATCACAGAAGAGCAGAACCAAACCACACAAAACACGTATCCTGGATTTTAGGGGGCAGACTTTGGGAAAATGGGGAGATGCTTGAAAGAGGCATTAAGGGAATGGGACAGGAATCAGGGATTGAGCAACAGTGAGCAGTATTTAAAATGGGGATTATAAGAACAACAGAATTATGCATAAGCAGGTTAGCAAGAGGAAAAGAAAGAGAGAGACCATTATGGTTTTCAAAGAGGTAGCAAAGAAAGTGAAAGCCAAAAGATTGCATTCAGGCAATACAAAAGACACAGGCAGAAGGGGATAGGGAGAAGTACCAGGAGAAACAAAGGAGGCAGGGAAGTCAGTAAGGAAGCCAAAGCTCAGACAGAAGAACACATTGCAAAATCAGTGGTTAAAGGGGACAAAACCTTTACAGGTACATAAGTGAAAAAGAAGGACAAAGGGAGGGATAGTGAGACTGAAGGGGAGGATGGGAGCCACGTGGAGGATGACAACAGTAAAGCTGACATATTGAACAGGTATTTCTGCTCAGTCTTTACTGAGGAAGAGGGGTAATGGGTCTGAAGGGAGTACAAGGGGTGAGAATGGTGCAGAAATGGACACAAGTCCCTTTACATGAGAAAGGGTCCTGAAGAGAACTGGAAGTAATAAGAGCTGATAAAGCAATGGGGCCAGATGGGGTGCACCCCAGGGTCCTTAAAGAACTAAGAGAGGTGGTGGCTGAACCTCTGGCTATCCTGTTCAGCCAATCACTGGAAACAGGGGAGGTACCCAAAGACTGGAAGACAGCAGATGTAGTCCCCTTATACAAAAGTGGGAACAAAGAGGAAGCGAGGGACTACAGACCAGTCAGCCTCACCTCGGTAGTGGGGAAGATCATGGAAGCACTACTGAAGGAGAGATTGGTGGAATATCTGGTTGTCAATGGACTACAGGACCCAAGGCAGCATGGTTTCACCAGGGGAGGTCATGTCAGACCAACCTCATTGAATTTTGACTGGGTGACTAGGAGGTGGATCAGGGAGGGCAGTGGACATGGCCTATCTGGACTTCAGCAAGGCCTTTGACACTGTGCCACATAGAAGACTATTACACAAACTGGGGAATATGGGTGTGGGCAGGACAGTAGTGTGGTGGGTAGGTAACTGGCTGGGTGGCAGGACACAGAGGGTGGTGGTAAATGGCTGTCACTCCACAGAGGGAAGAGTGACCAGTGGGGTACCACAGGGATCAGTGCTGGGACGGTCCTATTCAACATCTTCATCAGTGACATTGCACAGGATATAGAAGGCAGAATTTCACTGTTAGCTGATGACACAAAGCTCTGTAACAGAGTAGACACACCAGAGGGTGTAGACAGAATGAGAAGGGACCTACAGAAACTTGAAGAATGGTCAAGGGTTTGGCAGTTGAAATTCAATGCAAAGAAGTGCAAGATAATGCATATGGGGTACAAAAACCCTGGCACATTATATCAGTTAGGGGGTGAGGATATAGCATGCACCAAGCAGGAAAGGGATCTTGGGGTTGTCATCTCTGATGACCTCAAGGTAGGGAAACAGTGTGACAAGGCATCAGGTAAAGCAAATAGGATGCTGGGATGTATAGGCAGGGGCATCACCAGCAGGAAAAGGGAGGTCATAATTCCGCTATACAAGACACTAGTGAGGCCCCACCTGGAGTACACTGTACAGTTCTGGAGACCATACCTCACGTAAGGACATAGACAGGGTAGAGAGAGGTTCAGAGGAGGGCAACAAAGATGGTGCATGGGTTGCATCACAAGTCATATGAAGACAGGTTGAAGGAACTGAACATGTACTCCCTGGAGGAGAGGAGGAGAGAGGGATATGATAGAGACATACAAGTATCTTACAGGGAGGAACAGGGTGCAGGAAAACACTATTTTAAGCGAAAAGATGTTTCAGGACTAGAGGCATGGGATGAAGTTGGAGGGAGGACGATTCAGAGGAAACATGAGAAAGAATTTCTTCACAGAACGGGTGGTGGACAAGTGGAACACCCTGCCAGAGGAAGTGGTGGGGGCTGAAACAATCACGGGATTTAAGAATGCATGGGATAGACATAAAGGAATTCTAGAGGTCAGGGGTAAGGGGAAATAGACTTCTAGGAAAACAAACTGAACTTACAAGCTCAAATGGGCAGACTAGGTGGGCCACAGGCCCTTATCTGCCGACACTGTCTATGTATCTATGTATCTATGACAGTCAAGACTGGCAGCTAGAATTGGGATTCCCCTCTCATGGTTTGAAAATCTGCTCCAGAGGTATTGTCTAACATTTTGCAACCAAATGTGAGATTTAGTTCTCTTTTTGGTGGGCTGCTCAACTGAGGGAATCTTATGCACATCTTCAAAGGCCAACTAAGAAAATATACAAGTCTTAGATGCGCTTGCTAGCCATGAGTCTGATAAAATAGGTTACCAAAATTCAGATAAATAAATAAATAATCTTACTTGTGTTTCTGATTATCCCTACAGAATGTGTGTAGTCCCTGCCTATAATTTGACTGAGTCATTACACCTTGTATTCTTAACACTGCAATCTTATTTACAGTATGTGTCATTATAGAAGTCAATTTCTAACCACACCTTGCTGTGTAATACCATTAACTTTTACAAGCTGAAACATTGTTGTAGTTTTACCCAGCCATTCCCCACCCTTTTAGGATGCGCGTTGAAATGAGTCACCTTTGGCTCAGAGTGCTTTCAAGGCCAATAGGGTTACATTAATAACATTTTGACTTTAATTTCAAACCTTTATCTTTACTGTATGACTCTGGGACATACAAGAAGTCTAACCTGCAAGAACTGTTCTTGTGCCTTCTTCCAGATATTGTAACCAGAATGTTATGAAGAGCTTCAAAAGATGGCAGAACATTCAAGCGAAGAAGCAGATTGCAATCCCAGATTACATGCAACTTAAACTTGATAAACAGTGGTACCGAACAGTTAATATCTACACTAGTGGTAAGTGGCCTAAATTATAAAAAAAAAAAAAAAAAAAACACTCATCAAGCTTTAATAAAGGGCATAGTCTCTGAATTTCCAGTTAGGAGCTGACTGATAGGGGTTAAAACATGCCAGTTTGAAGCAGTTTCCACAACTCCACCAGCAGAAAAGCAATGCATTATTTACCCAGTTGAGTGACACCAGCAGCAACGCATTGCACTACTATATGGAAAACATATTTTTCATCTATAGCCCCACTCCCATTCCCTGGCATGGAAGAGTCTAGTGCCTGCTGTGGAGGCAGTGAACTCAGACATGAGGAGAGGGAGCAGGTCCACGTACTCGAGTAACACCTCTTACAGCACGATTTGGGGCAGCATTGATATTACAGGTGACAATGCAACTCATCTGTATCCCCACTCAAAGGGCTAACATGGCAGGTGGCCTCAAATCCAGGGTTCTGGTATGGCTAAAAAAATAGGGGAAAGAGTCCTGTGCCCCATGGACAACAGTTGCAGCATGCCAGCCCACTCATAGCTTGCATCTGACCCAGGACTCTTTCCCCCATCCTCATCACTGCACCCAAGTCCAGATTAGGCTGGGAACTACAGCCCAAACATAAAGGAAAACTTTCATAATCTGAAGATCCACACCTCCTAAAGTCTTACCCCCCAAGCAGGCTTTTCCCAAGGGAAACACTATTTTTTACGTATGTTAACTTACTTTTTTTGTTGTTGTAAAGTCTGGAATTCGGCAAAATAGCAGACAATGCGTAGTTCCATTTCATGTGAAAGTGTGGTGCAGCACAACTCGCCTCAGTACACTTGTATTGAAGTGAGTTGTGTGGTGCCACACTTTCACATGAAATGGAACCACACAGCATCCACCATTTTGCCAAATCCCAGACTTTACAACAATAGAAAAGTAAGTTAACATAACGTAAAAAATAGTGTTTCCCTTGTGAAAAGCCCAATCGGGGGTAAGACTTTGGGGGGGTGGACCCTCAGATTATGACAGTTTTCCTTTGAAGGGCCCCACCATTAGTGCGAGCTGTGAGGGGCACCTAGAGAGTCCCCTGGGGTTGGAGTGTTTCAGGGGGAAGTTGAGGAGCTAACAGACAGAAAATGTAAAGAGACAGAAAAAGCATTGGTTGGGGGAGGATGGAGAAACAGATAAAAAAGAAATGTAGTGCATTTCCACTGTGACACTGCAGTGGTCATGGTTTATACCTGAAAAAGACCTCTGGAACTAAGGTCAAAGCCCTGTTTACACAGCAGCAGCACTTCACATACCTCTCTGTTGCCTTCGTGCTGCACTGCGTCTTGATGCGGCAGTTCACTGTTTACAAAGCCCATCCTGATGCTCTGCAGATCCCACTGAGGAGTGTCTTTGAACTCAGTGGGCTGGGTTTTCAGAAAATGAAGTAAATAAGGATTTGCAGTAGATTGAGCGCAGTAAGTCGCTCACACCGCGGGGTACTGCGCTCAATCTAGTACACATCTCCACTTTTCAGCCAGAGCAAAAACGGGATTGGGAGCATGCTTACAGTGATGCAGTGAGTGTCCACAAAGCAGACTTTGCAGTGCATCAACCGCAGTGCATGAGATGATGCGCTGCAAAGAGGGTGGTGTAAATGCTTGTATTTTCAAAATACTGGATGCAGCATCTGTGTCCTTATTTCTGACATTATAAAGCACTGTAACTGCCTTGGGCAATCAAATTACAGAACTCCTGTACCTCTCATCAATCATACAGTAGTTGCTTATGCTGGTCTCCACAGCTGATTCCTGCTATTGTGGCACTGGTTCCTCACACTGATCCTGTCAGACTCACCACAGCGGCAGCAGTTAATGTTATAGTTTTTTAAGACAAGGTTTCTCTGAGTTTTTAAATAAACATATTACAAAAAAATTGGTTATTTCTCACCCAGCTGCATTTCACTGGGAGCTACCACTAATTATCTTGAAAGTAGCACAACTATGTCCAGTCTGCTTTGGAATGTACCACTCTGCACAATAATCAGTGAGGGAGGGGACCGCAACAGGAAAAAACAAACATTATTGTGTTATCTGCCTGTTTTTTATGAGGGAGGCAGTTACAGTGCTTCATAATGTATTAATACGTATAGCAAGGTTTGTCTCTTAATGGATAAGAACATTATCTTGTGCTATTTTGGGCTGACAGAACCACTCAGCTTCACATTGTGCTTCTCTCACACAAAACAGTACGAGATAATGTTCTTACCTGGTAAGAGACGTCCCCACACTATATGTATTAATATATACATTCTGCATTCAGACAAATGCATCAGGATATTTACATCATATTTTCAAACATCCCAACTCATTTGTGTACACTTGCCGCAGTTTGCTGCCAAAAAATGACGCTGTGTCAAAATTTTGATGCATGTGTCATTTTCTAAGTGCAAGTCATGGCAATTACACTTGGAAGTTAGATCACCTTTTACATGGTCTAACAGTCTGGGCAGACATCATGTACCTGCGTCCATGTCTTTAAGAATGCCACCCACTCTGTTAACTACGGGTTCCGCATCATAATTGCCCCTGCATAACGTCGCTGAAAAAAACAGCAACTGCACATCACCAAAAATCAAAACGCCAATGTGCACTAAAGCGCCCCTCACAAACAGCTGCAGAAGCTTGCTTTTGCTATAAATGACAATGCAAACCTACTTTTTATGTGGAGGGCTATGACCCCCAAGCCCCCACAACCCCCAAACTTCATATAATCAACTCTGGGGGGGCATAATAATAGGGGAGACAGGAAAACTCAGGAGGGGGCTACTTCAGGGGACAGAAGGCAGATGGTGGAGAATGTTGGGGGCAACCTACAGGTGGGGGGGGCAAAGTGAGGAGGGTGGGGAAATGGGATGTCAAAATCTGGACAAAAAAACATAAGTATTAAAAAAGAAAAAAGTAGTAACACCACAGCCAGTCCCGAACACGGGTCACCCAACTCAAAGGCAGTGACTTTAACCAGCACATCAGATGGCCAGCTTGGAAATGGCCTGACCAACAAACCCTTAGGTACTCTTCATAAGAAGTATGGAAAATAAGTACTGAAATTACAATGTGCTATTAATAGCACATACCATGTAGTTATTAAGGGCACATTGCAGATTTCACGTTCATTATTTTTACGTCACCCATATTGATTAACTCAAAAAGAGTTGCTCTATTCATGGGATACCATTACCATCACCGTGAATCTTGCAGCAGCCTGTAAGGATGGTTTTGAAATAACCCTGTTTGGGAAAGACTTCATAGGAATGTTTGAAAACACATACCCAACCCCACAGCACTGCCTTGTGGTATGACTTGGAGAGATCAAGGTTCATGGCCCAGAATCAGGATTCTCATCCTGGGACCCCTGATGCCCTTGCACATCAGACAGGTGAAATGCTGCCCCATTCCCAGGGGACAAGCAATGGATTATTCAGTGATTATACAACCCTTGCCAGTCAAGTATCAGCATACACCCTATCAGCAAAAGTAACAGGTCATGGTAACTATAGAGATCAGGAAGGAGTAGAGTAACAAGAAAAATACTGCATCAAACTTAACTCACAAAAGCAAAACTCACTGCCATTTTAGGAGTCTTATCCTGTGGATCCAAATTGAATCAAATGGATGAACTGGCGACCAAACCCCCCCAATGAAATTTACAAAGATTCCACGGTTTCTCTAATTAAAATCTGTACCCCTAAGTTTAATTTCATGATAGCATGGAAGGATGTCCTTTCCATGGAATTCCATGCTGTTTCATACAGTTCCCTGCTTTGCACAGCCCTTTCAATGGAGGTATCATAGAAACCATAGTACAGCCTTGTGCATCGTGTTCCCCTTTTCAATGAAACCCATAAAAATATGTACAAATACAATTTCTCCAATCTTCCTTGCTGTTGAGATTGCCAAGTTCTGATGTCCCACTGCTGTCAAGTCTGCTGGCTCACGAACTAGTGAAAAAATAATTATAAACTGATTACTGCTATGCTATTGCAAAATGTTCTGTCATGAAACATCCTCTAAATATTCATTCTTCTCAGAAACAGCAGCATGCAGCAGGCGTCACACTTAGTGCAGAGAGGGGGAGTGCGAAGTGAGGGTAGAGCTCCAGATTACAGAAAACATTTCTGAACTGCTGCACAGTTTAGTTTTCAAGCTGAGTACTTAACTAAATTCATGCTTAATGTAAGACCCCGGGGGAGGGGTTAAAAAGGGTATACACAGGCACAGTTGTGTGCTGTGTCTGCATCCCCATTTTCAAGAAGATGCTTGTTAACACCCCAGACAGTGTAGGTTAATCATGAAACAAGGTTGAGAACAACAGCTGAAGGCAAACACCTTCAGAACCACCTAAAGAAAGTGCATATTTTACAAAATGGGGTATTAAAAACTGACAAGATTGAACAACTTCCTAGGTTAAAATACAGCACCTGACCATTAATTATTTACCTACAAACTGCACAGTTCAAAGTTGAATGCTCTAATCTACCTAGTAACAACCTAACTAAATGAAATTAAAACCTTCTTACTGTACATTAAAATAACATCTTTTTCACTTTTAAAACACAAAAGCCCATAACAAGACATAGGTTTCTTCAAAATAAATGCAGTTCCCGGGTTCAATAAGAGTCACACAGCCCTTGTTACCAAACTCACCTATTCTACCTCGCAACAACTTAACTAAAGGAAACTAAACCCTTTTCCCATTAAAAAAAGAAATTTTATAACTGCAATAACTCACTCCAGGGAATGGGTTTCTTGTGAATTAGTTTACTTTCCAGGTTCATTGAAAGTCACTTGGCTGTTGGTCTTGTGCCTTCCAATTCACCCAGGGCATGAATTTTAATTCTCTAGAAATGCATGCCGTTTTGTGGATTATTGCTTACTTACACAATGGGTGACAGAAATGTAGAATGTTTTGCTGCAGTCAGTCACAGCTACAGCAGTAGCAATAAATAAACCTTTAATAAACATATTGACAGTATAATACTAAGTGGGGAAGGCTTAGAACTTTACCCCTCATAAATTGGGGGTCAGCCGTGATGGGCCTCATTGCTTTCTTATGTTTTTGGACTACAGTATTAAGCACGTTATGCTTTAATTTCCATCATAAAGTCATGGTTTTTGGCAATTTGCATCAAGCAAATGAAGCAAATTCAAATGCTGACATTTGTTTGATTAAATTGCAACTTCCTTTATATGTTCAAGTATCTGAAGTTCAAAGGAATGGTTCAGATGCATGTCTGCTTTTGAAAATATACCCCAAATGCAGAACTGGCACATATAGAATTGTTGAGGCAACATAGACACTTCAGCCCTTATTTTATATGTGTGCTGTATCTTTCAGAAGAACCCATCATTGTGGACCCCCCCAACCATCATATATTCCCAAAGGGATAGAAGCACTGAAGTACCTTTTACCCTCTAGTGTGATTCTGCAGTTTTGTGATCAACAAATACTGATTTGGCTACGCATGGCTGCTAGCGTGGTTCTTGGTACATGATATTTTTTGTTTTGCTGTTTATAAGTATGCTGGGTCTTACCTCAACCAAAGACAATTGGCCATGTCCATACATAAAGCTTTCCAGAATGCCAGATTCTTGCTGTGCCTTTAACCTCTATAGCTACAGCTATAGAGCAGAAGACTAAAACAACTGCAAGTGCTAGCCTTGGAAGGCTCTGAGTTCATTTATACTCATCTTGACCCTGGAGGGATTACTCAGGAAGCTGCATTTGTGAAAGCAAACATAGTTTCTCAGCAGCATTTCCTGATAAATGTACCATAAACCTAATGATAAAAAGGCATATACTAACTCCACCCGGTAGAGAGGCAGTAACCTGTCCGAGTTACTCTGCACATTATCAGCAGACACTGCAAAATGCAGTCCTGACACTATGTGAGAGCTTGTCTGGTTTGGGAACCGCAAAATACCAGTATGAAATGCATGCTGATGTGGATAACACTATCTTTAGGTCTCCAGAAAATTCAGTGTCTTTCAGTAAATTTGAAGGGCTTGGGACAACTGAGTTGTCACAAAATGTGCAAAATTAGGCAGCTTATGTCTCCTTTTAGATACCTCCTTATCTGGAGAAAAAACACAGGTATACATGTTGATGAACAAATTTTGAAAGCGTTTCACATAAGGGAGGGCCTATTACAGCAAATACTACATACACCGTGAATGTGTACAGTAGTTCAGTTGGGCACAGTAAGTCAAAGATGCAGAAGGGGAGCCACCCAGATGAAAAAGATGTTAGAGCTGAAACAGTGGAGTGTCTGTTTCCCAGCAGGGCAAGGGTTCCTTCTCCCCATGTTCTTGCACTCTGAATAAAAATGAGGAATGGTAACTGTCAAAGGCTGCGGGGTAACAGATGGACACATAGACTGGAATGTAGGTTGCAAAACCTCAGCTTGAGTATATTTATTTACAGCAAAAACAAAATAAAGCAAACTTGTTCAGAAAAATAAAAAAACAATTAACATGTACAGAAATGAAACAGCAGGCTTAACTTCAGCACTTTTGAGAATGAAACAAAATTGGCTTTCAGTGCTAGCAATGACTAGACTGCTCAGGTGTTCTCCCTTCAACACCTTTCTCCATTCTGATTAATCTATCTCTCTGAACAAAATTTATAGGGGGCTAGACTAAAGGATTGGTCCGCCCATCTGTCAGTCAAGTAGAACTTTAATTTCTTCTTTACATGCATTCTGAATGATTTGGTATACCTTTACACTTCGTATTGCAACAAAAGAGCAGCCTACATGAAATTAAAAGCAGTTAATACTATCAGGATCCAAAAGTAATTCTGGAGACTCATCAGTAAGCACCTCCCCCGGCAAATCACTGCATAAAAAAAGTAGCAAGAGGCCGGCCAGCTCTATAGGGCAGGATCGCTGGAGTGGTTTTACTGAGGACATCAACATTCCTGTATAATCTGCAGAAAGAACTGTTACGAGGAGGAAAACAAGCATTCAATTGAATTTGCTTCGCTTGCTCAAGGCATCCTGACATCAGCTCATAACTCAAAAGGTTTGTGCATGCATACAACACAATTAAAGAGCAAAATCCAAACTTATTTACTGTGCACAAGTGCGCACCTTCGAGAGGCAGCAACCAGCGTTTTTAAGAACATCGCACCAAAGACATGCAGTGTTCCCTTAAAACAGAACTCCTATTGCTGGCTCACACTTTAAAACAAACATACCAACCAAGGCTCAATTTACCACGTACTGTAGCCCTTTATTACACTGTCCCCAGCTTCCCTGCGGCACAGAATAATAACAGAGAAAGAACATTTGGCTCTATTCCTTATTGAGCTACTTTACCTAGCAGGGTTAATCTCTTTCCTCTAGTACAAGAGTTCTTTGGGTCCCTGTAGTAACCAGCTCAAGGAAATGGAACCGTTTTTTCTTTATTCTTTAAGCTTTCCTGAATTAAATCTTAGCTACCACGTATCTTTAAGGGGGGGGGGCACTCTGTTTAAAGTCTGGCTCACTTTTCACCGTACTTGAAGTTAATTCAGTATTTTATTGGTAAAATAGCTTACAGGAAAAGGATTAGAGAAGTCTAAAGGAATTCCGGGCTCCACTTGCAATTTAGTCCATTATAAATAAATAAAGACACAATTACAAACATAGGGGGAACAAGACAAAATACAAACATAGGGACAACCACTCATTTACTACAGTCATCCCAAACAAACATAAAACCATACTGACAGACCCAGTGGTGTGCTGGACTGGGGCCCGTCCACATACTCCTCCCCCCTTAAGACAAAACCAGAACGTTTTTTCTCTACGGTTTCATCCATGAAGTATAATTCACCCTTTCTAAGGCTTCACCTCGGGGTTCCTATCAATAAAAATGATCAAATTACGGTCAAGAATTTTCTTTCACAGTTTCTTTCTTCATTACCCCGAGGTCTGATGACAGGTGTTAACTCATATCTGTCCCATATCTGGACATTTAATCTGCATTATAATGTGCAGTCCCATGACGATGTTTAATCATGATGCAATAGGGCTGTACAGACAGATACCACCACATGATCCATGGATTTCTGTCTTTCATGGCATGCAGCCAACATAAAGGGTTGTGGTCTGTACATAATTCAAATTCAACTCCCCACAGATAGAAAAAACGGAGTGCCTCAATAGCCCATCTGACAGCTAAACACTCCTTCTCAATTGTGGAGTAACGTGTTTCCCTTTCATGGAGATTTCAGCTCACGTAAATGATAGGGTGTTCTTCCCCATTGATAATTTGGGTTAACACTGCTCCTATACTACAGTTAAAGGTGTCTATTTGTAGTATAAAAGGATGTGTAAAGTCAGGAGTACGTAACACCGGAGAGGAACATAGCCTAGCTTTTTTTTTTTTTTTTTGAAATTCACACTTTGTTTATTTTAACAAACAGATAAAGAACAAGGATCAAAATACAGTCGTGATAAAAAACATGGTAAGTCATGAAAGGGAAAAAAGCAACAACAACCCTCCCCCAAACCCCACCACCCCCTCCCTTCCCAGGAGGATGCCCACCAACAGCAATAAGGCTCTAGTGAGGAGTCAAAGCCGTAAATAGACAAAGGAGAAGAAAGGTAAAGAGAAGTAAAGAGAAGAAAGGAGAAGAAAGTAAAGAAGAGAAGAAGGAGGGGTAGGAAAACCAGCCAAGGCGAAAGGTACAGTAATAGCAAATCAAAGGGAGAGAGGGGGAATGAAGAACCTGCGGATCCTAATGGAGGTACAGGGCATATAATTTACCCCATTTCTTATGGAAAACTGACAAGGCATGCCTAGAACTGGCAATCAGTTTTTCAATTTTAAGACCTTGTGACATTTCTGCCACCCATTCCTGGTATGAGATTTCAGATTGATCTACCCAGTGGCGAAGAACTAATCTTTGACAGCCATCGAAATGAGGGCCATGTGGTGTTTTCATTAACTTTGATAGTGGAGTAAATTCCTAACACACAAATTTGGGTGTAAATAAGTCCTGTAGGCCCAAAAAGTGGATTCAAACTATCCCGAATATGTCTTCACAAAGGGGCAACTTTTTCACAAGCCCAAAATATGTGCAGAATATTCCCCTGGTCAACGCCATACCTAGTACAATTAGGAGAACTTGCTTTCCCAAATTTGACTAAATTTACCGGAGTGTAGTACATATTATTGACTATATAAAACTGTGTGAGTTTATTTCTATCTAGTGAGAGAAATCGGTGTAAATCTGACCACACCTGATTCCAAGACAGGGGGGAGTTAACAAACAGTGTATCCCACACCTTGGAGCCAGATAAAACTTCAGGGGCTTTGCTGAGAAGGAGGTGTGCATAGAGTTTGGCAATGGAATGGGGTTCGTTGGCCCAGAACTTAAGCAAATCTAGAAGAGATTGGATACTAGACACCTTTTTCACCAAACCAAAATCCTTGACTATGAGGTGTCTCCATAGCTTAGCTTTAATAGAGCAGAAAGCTTCTTCACATTCAGGGGTCCATACTATTTTTTCTGGCTTATGTTTCTTTATTAGGTCTGTAAGGGGACCAGCTAAAGTAGAAAACGTAGGGATGAATCTATGGTAATAGCTTGCTATTCCCAGAAAAGATCTTACATCTTTTTTTGTGATGGGCCTAAGGCTATTAGTTATGGCATCCACTTTATTTATGTCAGGCTTTATCCGACCTTTACCAATTTGAAAGCCTAGATATTTGGTTTCCTGCACTGCTAAGGTACACTCACCCGGGTTGATGGTAAGTCCGGCTTCTGCAATGGCTGATAATACTAAGGAGAGATGACGTTTCTGTTCAGCCCAACAGGGGCTAAATATCACCACGTCATCTAAGTAAGCCACACTATAAGTGGCATGAGGTGTTAGGATCTTATCCATCACCCTTTGGAAGGTGGCCGGAGCACCATGCAGACCAAAGGGCATTACTGTGAATTGGAAAAGGCCTAAGGGGGTGCTAAATGCTGTTTTCTCCCGAGCATCCAGATCCAAAGGGATCTGCCAATAACCTTTGGTCAAATTCAAAGTTCTTATACACTGGGCATTACCTAGATGGTCCAAGATGTCGTCAACGCCTGGCATTGGGTAACTGTCAAATTTTGATACAGCATTTAATCGTCTTAAGTCTAAACAAAAATGTACCCCACCCTCCTTTATTCCTACTACCACCATGCGGAAGCTCCACTCGCTGTGAGAAGGTTCTATAATGCCCAGTTCTTGCATTTTCTTTATTTCCTTTCCCACATCTTTCCTGACCGTCTCAGGGAGCCTGTAAGCCTTCTGTCTAGTAGGTTCGTCTTGAGTCAGAGAAATGTGGTGGGTCACATTCTTTGCTCTCCCAGGGGTCCCTGTAAAGGTATCTTTAAAAGTCATCAATAGAGTATGTAATTCTGCTTCCTGATGGAGTACCAAATCAGGGTTAATTTTAAGTCAGCTATTTCCCCTGAACTTTCCAACCGTTGGTATTCAACTTCTAATTCACTTTCAGTTGGTTTAGGGTGAATATAGCCACAAGGCTGAGGGGTCCTGTCTACCCATTGTTTGAGCAGATTAGCAAGATAGATTCACTTTCTGTCAACTCTGTCATGTAATTCTACTTCATAGGTTACAGGCCCTACTTTCCTAGTTATTCTATAGGGACCTTGCTACTTCATCAGCAGCTTGTTGTCAGATGATGGTAACAATAACAAGACCTTGTTCCCTTCCACAAATTCTTTCTGCCCTGTCCCCTGATTATACTATACTTTTTGGGCTAACTGCTGTTTCTGATTAGTGTGATGGGCTTTCTGTACATACCTCGCTATTCTCAACTAGAGCTCCTTCAGATATTCAATAGGAACTATGTTTTTAGGAGTTTTCCTTTCTTCCCATTCCTCCTTAATGATATCCAGGGGACCTCTAGGGTTATGGCCATAAAGAAACTCAGACAGAGAGAAACCTGTACAGGCTTGGGGTACCTCTCTATAGGCAGACATTAAGTACGGGAGATATGTATCCCACTTATTCCCCTCTTCTTGTACATATTTCTGTAACATTTTTTTTAACGTTTGGTTGAAGAGCTCAACCAGGCCATCTGTTTGAGGATGGTAAAGTGTAGTGTGGATGGCCTTGATGCCTAAAGTCTGGTAAAGATGCTTCAACACAACAGAGCAAAAATTACTGCCTCTATCTGTGAGAATTTCCCTGAGAATACCCACCCGGCTAAAGATCTTATTTATTTATATATTTATTTATTTAATTAACAAGCTCAGATTTACAACCTTTAATTCAGAGACTCATTTACAAAGGCACCTCATCGCAGGGAGGGCAGACAATAGTACATTGTGCAAGATACAACAAGGGCAACATTACAGGTGCAGGAGAAACATTGAACATATAAAACACTTAGTTACATATCATCATATATTACAGGTTACAGTCGATGTACTAAATCCATTGGAGATACAGAGGGGTACATCCTTCCATGAACCTGGGGAGGATGTTATGGAGGGGGGGGAGGTGGATAGACTGTCCAGGGAACTTTGTCAAGTTAGGTGGGGCCATGCAGGAAGGTCCTGCAAGGGGAAAAAGGGGGAAGGTTAGTTACATCTACAGCAGCGGACACTAAAGAGATGGTTCCTAAGGTCGGTTTTGAAGAGACCAATTTTGGCGGTGCTGGTGATGCAGATTGGGAGGGAGTTGAACCAGGTGGGTGCTCAGTAGTGGAAGGACCTCTGGGCAATGGAGGTCTTGGTTCTGGGAACCAGGAATGTGGCTTTAAAAGAGTTACGTGTGGTGACAGATGAGGAAGCATGCCCTAGGGAGGCAGAAACACTGGGGGGAGAGTCTGAGCAGGGATTTCTTAGCAAGTAAGCAGGTCTGGTACTGCAGTCACTCCTCAAAGTCGAGCAAGTTGGCAGAGGTGTAGAACTGACAGGTGTGGGTGTGGCTGGGGGCTCTGGCCAAGAGTCTGCTGGCCTTATTAATGGAGAGTTGGATTTTAGAGAGGGCGGTGTTGTCAGAAGCCACTTAGATGGACAGGCCATAGTCCACTAGGGACAGGATGGAGGAGGTGATGGCCAGGCAGAGGGCAACTTGAAGTAGGCAATCCCTATGGTGGTAAAGTAAGCCAATCCATGAGTTTATGGCGGAGGAGAGGGCATTGATGTGAGTGTGGAAGTTGAGGGCAGTATCGAAGGAGATGCCTAGGTACTTGTAAGTGGACATTTGCACTAAAGGGTGGATGGTGCTGTGGATAATCAGGAGGGTGGCATTTTTAGCCTTATTTTGGTGGTGAGAGAAGAGCATAGACTTGGTCTTCATGAGGTTTATGACTAATCTGTGATTAAGAAACCACCTTTCGGTTTGATTGTAAGCATGCTGGAGGGATGATTGGAGGGTGGAGTGATGAGGGTGTGAGGCAAAAAGAATTGTATTGTCAGCATAGATGAGCATTTTGCCAGTGCAGGAGCTAGGGAGAGTGTTGAGGTAGAGGCTGAAAAGTACGGGGCCCAGGATAGAGCCCTGAGGGACCCCGGAGTGAAAGGGTCTAGTATTGGAGAGGGAGACATTTATCTTAACATACTGGGATCTCACTGAGAGGTAGCTTGGCAGAACACTCCAGGAGAAAGGACTGCTGTGTGACTGAACTTCTCTGCTGGGACTAAAGTAGAAGAACTTTTGTATTTAGACCTTTAATTTAGGGTAAAAAAACTAACATACAAAACAAAACAAAAAAAAGTGTGTGTTTGGGTTAACTGAACTGAATGGGTAACTGAAAAGTCATCTAGGTGTAAATCTTAGGTGACTGAAAGGACTTAACTGTTGTGAGGTTTAAATTACTTGTAGAAAGATCTGGTAAGTAGGGGAGTGGCTTAGCCAGAAGGAAGCTACATTTAAAGACTGCTCTTAGAAAGATTCTGCTAATAGCTTGGCAGAACACTCCAGGAGAAAGGACTGCTGTGTGACTGAACTCTCTGCTGGGACTAAAGTAGAAGAACTTTTGTATTTGGACCTTTAATTTAGGGTAAAAACTAACATACAAACAAAACAAAAAAAAGTGTGTGTTTGGGTTAACTGAACTGAATGGGTAACTGAAAAGTCATCTAGGTGTAAATCTAGGTGACTGAAAGGACTTAACTGTTGTGAGGTTTAAATTACTTGTAGAAAGATCTGGTAAGTAGGGGAGTGGCTTAGCTAGAAGGAAGCTACATTTAAAGACTGCCTTAGAAAGATTCTGCTAATAGCTTGGCAGAACACTCCAGGAGAAAGGACTGCTGTGTGACTGAACTTCTCTACTGGGACTATATTGCCCTCCTTCCCTCCCCTCCACCCCCTCACCCAAAGCTAGTTCTATTTTTATAGGCACAGGATTTGACTGACAACAGGAACTTCCTGTTTAGAAGCAGGAAGTGAGTGATCACAGAACCACCAAGGACCCACCATCCTAGAAGGGCAAGAGTAGCTCTCCGGCCCCCTCTAGCTGCTGGAGGTCTGCCTCTGAACAAGTAAGCGGTCTACTGAGAAATATAGGATATTCTTGTCTCAGAACAGGACAATCAGGAGCTTTAAAGGGCACACAGGCAGAAAGTAAGGAGAGAGAGAAAAAACAGAGGAAAGAGTAAGGATTGCAAACAGTTAAGGGGCCAGAAATAAGACATGATTGAGTGGTGCAGTGCAGTGGCTGTGGAGCAGCAGTCTTCGGGAGATGTTCTGGAGGATGCGGTGTTGTCCCATCTGCAGGCACCTCTCTGGGCTGAGGGAGGAGGTTGCTCATCTCCAGGCTGAGTTGGCCAGGATTTGTGGACCTCCTCTCCATCCAGGGACCACCAGTGCCACTGCCATTGCCTCAGAGGTTGCCAAGAAAGAGGAGTGGTTGGACCACAGTGGGCTCAGGGAGGTGAAGGTGGTGGAACAGAGGCACATCCCTCCAGTTGTACCTCTCCACAATCCCTATGCCATTCTGGAAAAGTGTGGTTCCTCTATGGAGGCACCTACAGTGGAGACCAAGGAGGATGCTGGGAACTCTCCACAAAGGAGACCCACAGGAGGGTGGCAGGGGACCCTGCAGGGAAGGAAACAACTCCTGGTGGGGGACTCCATTGTTAGGAAGGTAGAACTGGGCAAGGAAGGGAGAGGAGGTAAGGTGCCTGCCTGGCGCCATGGCTTGAGGGACAGGAGCGAATCCTCAGGATTGCCGAGCAGCTGCACAGGGAGGGAGCTGGATGTCATTGTCCACTTAGGGACAAATGACCTGGCTAAGAAAGGATTAGAGAAGTGCAGGAAGAGTTTGTGAATTGGGAGGGCCTTAGTCAAGTAGCACGACGTAACCTTCTCGGAGGTGCTACCATCTATGGCATAGGAGAGGCTAGGGTGTTCCGTACCATGGGATCTAACCAGTGGTTGAAAACTGGTGTGGAGCTCCAGGATTTGGCTTCATTGGGGACTGGGGTCCACCTGGAGTGATGCAACCTATATTGGCATGATGGGCTGCATCTGTCCGGGAGGGAACCAGGATCCTAGGTGATAGGTTTAAATGCTTCATTGGCAAGCTTTTAAAATAGCCAAGGGGGAGGCACTGAAAGGAGCAGGAAAATCCTAGCCCCAAACAATCACGGTAGTAAGTGTGGCAAACACCAGCATGGAGGTGTCGATAGGGAGAAGGCAGGGTAAATGAAGAAAGTGACAAAGGCAAGAAGGACAGGGATGGGGCAAAAGGGGTAAGGCCATCAGGAAATGGAGGTAATGAGTACCAATGCCGTAGTCTGGGCAACAAGCTCCTGAGCTGGTGGCCTTAATGGAAGAGGGATGCCTGGATATCGTAGCAGTCACAGAAACATGGTACACAGAGAACCATGACTGGGATGTTAACATACCAGGGTACATAACCTACAGGAGAGACAGGCAGGGAGAAGAGGGGAGGAGTAGCTCTCATGTAAAGGAAGGATAAAAGCAACTGAACAAAAGAGTAAACAGGGAGAGAGGAGGCACTGTGGGTCACCTTGGAGACTGGAAAGGGCACCACAATCCGCACAGGGGTTGTGTACAGACCCCCATGTCAGGGGAAGGAATGGACAAGGATATGATGGAAGGCATTCTTAGAATGGCAGAGAAAGGGAGATACTGTTGATGGGAGACCTGAATATGCCAGATGTTAACTGAGACATTTGCAGCGACATTCAAGAGCAGGGCCATTCTTGACGCCCTACAGGTGGCAGGCATTAGACAGCTAGTTTCGAACCCACTCATGAGGGAGCAATCTAGACCTCATACTCTCAAACGGGGCAGTGAGAGGATCTCAGATCTAGAAGTGGGTTGCCATCTGGGGACAAGTGACCATCAAACAGTGTGGTTCATGTTAAACTCAGTTACAGAGTCAAGCCAACAAAGTGAGGGTACTGGACTTTAGGAGGGCTGGACGTGGCAAGATGGGAGAGTGCCTCAGAAAAGCACTAGCAAACAGGCTAGAAGGAGGTGTGGAGCAACAATGGAAATTATCAAAACTGCCATCACAGAGACAACAAGCCTTTGTGTGAAGCAAATAAACAAATCAAAACGAAAGAAAAAGCCACTATGGTTCTCAAGAGAGGTGGCTGTGAAAGTCAGGAAGAAAAGATAGCATTCCAGAAGTATAAGGAAACACAGAAGGAGCAGGACAGAGAGCTGTACCAGTTAAGGCAGAAAGAAGCAGGGAGGGAAGTCAGAATAGCAAAGGCCCAAACTGAGGAAAAGATAGCCAACTCAGTTAAGAAGGGGGATAAAACCTTTTATAGGTACATCAGTGAGCGTAGAAAGACAAAGGGAGGGATAGTGAGGCTGAAAAGAATAAACGGTGGGTGGGCAGAGGGGGACAGTGAAAAAGCAGGAATACTGAACGAATATTTCTGCTCAGTATTCACAAAAGAGGAGGGGAAGTGCCTAATCCAATTAACAGAAGCACTCTTGATAGGGGGGTCGATCCCAGTCCTTTCACAGAAGAAAGGGTTCTGCAAGAACTCCTAAAACTGAAGGTGGACAAAGCAATGGATCCTGATGGAATTCACCCCAGAATTCTAAAAGAATTGAGGAAGGAACTAGTGAAACCACTGGCTACTCTTTTTAATAAATCATGGGAGGATGGTGGTACCCGAGGACTGGAGGAAGGCGGATGTGATTCCCTTCACAAAAGTGGGACCAAGACAGAGGCAGGAAACTACAGACCTGTCAGTCTGACCTCTGTGGTAGGGAAAGTGATGGAGTCACTTCTGAAGGAAAGAATAGTTGAGTACCTAGAGGTCAGTGGAGCACAGGATCCAAGGCAGCATGGGTTCACAGTGGGAAGGTCATGTCAGACGAATCTAATAGATTTCTTTGACTGAGTGACCAAGGCAGTAGACCAGGGAGGGGCTGTGGACATGGCCTACCTAGACTTTAGCAAGGCATTTGACACAGTCCCACACAAAAGATTATTAATCAAATTAACCAGCCTGGGAGTGGGTCCCAGGGTGGTAGCCTGGTAAAACATTGGCTGGACAACAGGACACAGAAGGTAACTGTAAATGGAGTCCGCTCTGAAGAAAGGGTGGTTACTAGTGGGTACCGCAGGAGTTCAGTATTGGGTCCAGTCCTTTTAATGTCTTCATCAGTGGCATTGCAGAGGACTGGAAGGAAAAGTATGCCTTTTGCAGATGACACAAAGATCTGCAACAGGGTTGATACACAAGGAGGCGTGGAAAGGATGAAAAGGACTTGGCAAGGTTGGAGGAATGGTCTGACGATGGCAGCTAGGATTCAATGCAAAAAGTGCAAATAATGCACCTGGGAAACAAGAACCCAGGGAAGAATACACAATGGGTGGGGAGGTAGTAACAACAAAAACAGGAAAGGGACCTGGGGTAATCATATCAGATGACCTTAAGGTTAGCAAGCAATGTGAGAAGGCAGTAGGGAGGGCCGGGGGTATACTGGGATGTATAGGGAGAGGCATCAGCAACAGAAAACAGGAAGTTGTCATCCTCTGTACAGACAGTTGGTGAGACCCATCTGGAATACTGTGTCCAGTTCTGGAGACCCCATCTCCGAAGGACATAGACAGGATAGAGGCAGTCCAGAGGAGGGCAACTAAAATGGTGCAGGGTCTGCAAGAGAAGCCGTATGAGGAGAGACTAAAGGAGCTTAATATGTATACCCTTGAGGAAAGAAGGGAGAGGGGGACATGATAGAAACTTTCAAGTACCTCAAGGAATCAACAAAGTCCAAGAGGGTAGCATCTTTCAGAAAAAGAGACTTGCAAGAACAAGGGGACACAATTTAAAGATAGAAGGAGGGCGGTTCAGGGGCAATGTGAGGAAGTATTATTTCACAGAGAGGGTAGTGGATGCATGGAACAGCCTTTCTGAGGAAGTTGTGGAGTCTAAAACTGTGGGAGAATTCAAGAATGCATGGGACAGACATACGGCAATTCTTGTGGGGGGCAGGAAGATATAGGCTGTTGGTTAAATAGGATCTGCGGCCTATCCTGTAGGTAGGGAAATGGGCAGACTAGATGGGCCTAGCGGTCCTTATCTGCCATCAAAGTCTATGTTTCTATGTTTCTAGCTGGTAAACCACGCAAGGGGCCCAGCAGAAAAAACGAGTTGATGAAGGGAGTCGAGTAGGAGGGGGTGACAGACAGTGTCAAATGCCTTGGAAAGGTCTACGGACACTGCACCGGCGAGGTTGCTGGAGTCAAGAGCGGAATGCAGGTATTGTGAGAACTCCAGAAGAGCTGTGAATGCACTGTGTCCTGGGCGGAAGCCTTGCTGCTAAAAGCACATAATGTCATGCCTGGCCAGGTACTCCGATAGTTGGACAGACACTACTTTTTCAAGTGCTTTGGAGAGTGGAGGGAAGAGGGAGATTGGCCGGTAGTTATTAGGGGCGGACCGATCTCCACTCTTGAGTATGGGAGTGATTTCTGCAGTTTTACAAGCACTGGGGAACTGATCAAGGCAGAGGGGCCGGTTAAGTAGGTCTGTCAGGGGGACTAGGACATCGTCCAAGACCAGGCGGAGGATCCTGGAGTCCAGAGGGTCACTGCTGGGGTTATTGCTACCAAGGGCTTTAAGCAAGTATGGCCTGGCTTCGAGAGGGGATAGGATGGAAAGGTAAAAAGGGGTGTGATGGAGGACAGGGGGAAGGGGGCAGTCATTGGGTCAAAAAAGCTGTTGGGGAGGACAGAGCTTAGATCAGAGAAGGTGGGGTTGAGGCAGCCAGCTATATGAAGCGGGTCTGTGGTAGCAGTGCCATTGATGGACAGCAGAGATGGTGGGGGGGAGCGGGTTTTTCCATTTAATTCTTTCATACCGTCCCAGAAAGTCTGGGCTGAATCCCAGGTGGAGACAAGGGTGGCCTGGTAGTGTTCTGCTTTGGCCTGTCTAATGGTCCAGGTACACATATTGTGCTCCGTGTTGTAGGCTTGTCTATCAGAGGCATTGCCAGTTTCCACAGCGATATGCCAGAGATTATCCCTGTTCTTAAGCTTCTGGATGAGGGATGGGGTGATCCAAGGGGCATTGTGCTTTTTTTTTTTAATTTTTTTATTTACCCTTTTCCTGGCAGGACCACCGGCTACATCCTCCACTCTGGTCACGGCCCCCAGAGACCTCTACCACCACCTATAGCTGCAGAGGACCCTCGGTCACCTCCGGCTTGCCCCCGGAAGGGTGGGGCCGCGGGCCACCTTCGTGACCCCGGAACTGTGACTGGTTGGGGTCCCGCAGAGGCGGTGGTGATATGGAGGCTTCCAGGGAGGGCTTCATCCATCGGTGGTCCTGCCCCACCATCTTTCCGCCTTATTTTTCTCCCAGAGGCGGGGAGATACAATGCACGCCAGAGTCTGCCCCGCCTCCTCCCCCACGCTGCTGGCTACGTGGAGAACCCCGGCCCGCCCAGGAGTCCCAGTGAACTGAAAAGCAATGGCACCTCCCCGAGAAGGAGAGCTGTCCAGCGGACGCCAATCCTACTCCCGCCGGCCCTCGATGACCCGGATCCATTCCGAACCCGGGTCACCAGCGCCGTAGCAGAAATCCCACCGCATGCATCGGACGGGCGGGCATAGTGCTTTTAGTGTGGGTCTTGGGGTGAAAAGTCACAAGTCTTGCAGAAGGCACTTGTGAAAAAGTCTAGAGCTGAGTCGATATCTGGAGCTTGTCGGATAGGGGACCAGTTTATCTGGGCTAAATACTGTTTTAGTTTTCTGAGGCCACCAGGGCATAGGCATCAGTGCAGAGTGGCCTGGGACACTGGTTTCAGGGTGGAGTATAACCAGTGACAGATGACAGGAGAGCGATCACTGAGGGAGTCGGGGAGGACCATGATATCCCAGATTTTATATGGGCAGTTTGATAATATAACATCCAGGAGGGTGCTGGTGCCACTGGATTGGTTGAATCTGGTGGGCAGGGAGACTAACTGGGACATGTCCAAGGCAGCGAAGGAGTCACTGGCTTGGGAGGTGATGGAAACAAGCCAGTTAACATTAAGATCTTACTTAGTTCATCGGCAATTCTTGGGGCAGTGACACAGTAAAGGGGAATAGCCTCAGGATATTTTGTTACGTAGTCGCAGACTATGAGAATAAAATGATTACCCTTCGAGCTTTTAGGTAAGGACCCAACAATGCCCATGGCAATTCTTTCAAAAGGGTTGGTGAACAATGGCATTGGCAGTAAGTGTACCTTACCTTTTTTTACCCAGTTTGGCTACTTTCTGGCATTCACAACAACTCCTACAGTACTCTGCAACTTGTTCATGAATGCCAGGCCAAAAAAAATGGTAAAGAAGTCTACCAAGGGTACGATCTCTGCCCAAATGTCCTGCCATTGGTATATTGTGTGCCATCTCCAATATCTGTTCCCTATATGCCTGAGGTACCATCAGTTGCTCAACCACTTCCCCCGTTTGGGGGTTGGTGCATATTCTATATAAGAGCCCCTTCACTACCCTAAATTTGTCTTGGTGGGTATCCTCTGAGCCCTGTAGAAAATAACATTTTAGTGTCATATCATTCAGTTGCATTTTCTTAAAGTCTTCAATATCACACCCCTGTATATTTTTAATATCAACAGATAAGGTATCAACATTGCTTTTATTTAATGTCCATAACTCTCTCTCTCTTTTCTCTTCTGGCACCGGGGCTTTCCTTGTTGGCCCATACACATCTTCTTCAAAAGGAAAAAGGTGTCCCAATGTATCTTTTTTTGAGCCTGGGCTCTAGTAACCATAGCACAGACATTAGAGGTTAATAAAGACTGAAACTGGGGATGATCATGGCCAACAGGGACCAGGAGATTAGGTACAATACCCACCATTAATTGTTGTGCTTGTCCTTGTATAGTAATAACAGTTTTGTTTAGTGGGTAGAAATGTACATCACTGTGGATGCAGGTCACCCCAGTAGTTGGTTCCCCTAGCCTTGGCAGATTATCCAACACCTTGGTTTGAACCAAAGTCTGTTTACTGACAGAATCTAGGAGCTCAGTTACTGTTTTATTTCCAGTCTGGACCAGGATTATATACTGTCCTCAATTCGCAAGAGCCAAGTGTATAAGTTCGCTCTTTTTCTTTGGGCAAAACCGAGCTATGTGACCTTTACCATTACATTCCCGACATATTATATCTGGGTTATATCCCCTTCCTGGTCTGTTGTAAGTTTTTGTCCCAGAGCTCCTAGAATTACAATTATTTTGTACAGGAGTAGAAGAGGTAGGTCTTACCATGGACTGGTGGGTCATGTGGGTCACTGTTCCCTTCTGTCTGCGAGGTCTGGCTGCAATATAGTCTTCTGCTAACTGGATAGCCACATCAGGCGCCTCCGGGTGGTGCTCCTTCACCCAGAGTTAAACGTCTTGTGGCAAGATTCTGATAAATTGTTCCAATATGATGACTTTCAGAATTTGGTCTAATGTTCTGGTGGCTGGTTGTAACCACTTGACGCATAAGTCTTTCAGTTGTGCATAGGCATCCTAAGGGTTGTCAGCAGTGTGAAACTTATAGGACCTAAACCTCTGTCGATATGTTTCAGTGTTTATATTGTATCTTTTGAGGATGGCTTGTTTTACCTGGTCATAATCATTAGCATGGGCAATGTCCACATGGCAGTAAGCCAACTGGGCTTTTCCAGTAAGATAAGGGGCCAGTCGAATGACCCATTGGTCTCTCGGTCAAGAACAAGCAGTAGCCACCTTCTCAAAAGTCATTATATAAGCTTCAATATTGTCAGAGTCTGATAATTTTACCATCTTAATGTCTTGCTGACCCCCCCAGAGATGCAGGGGGTCTGCTGGCACCCAGGGCCTGTATGGCATGGAGTGTGTCTGTTCATTGGGCTTCACTTTCTTTTCGGTCTCTCTCTCTCTCTCTCTCTTTCTCTCTGCTTCTCCAGTTCTACCTGGTGCACACACAGCCATTTAAGCAATTCGTGGGTCTCCTCAGGGGGGCTTCCTCCTCTGACATTCCCCCACTAGCTTGAGTGACCTCCTCAGTTTTATCCTCCTCCATCTTCAGCTCACCTACTGTTCTCTTTGCCTCTTTTCTTCTGATCACTGGATCCAAACCAGAAAATAAAGGAATCTGGTATTTTGCAGTCACCGATCTTGTGGCCACTCCAGGATGTCATAGACTGTCCACCTTGTCTTGCTGCATCGGTTGCCCACCAGGGCCTTAGGACAGACCCTCCAGCTGGTCAGCTGTACCAAATGATCCCACCACTGCCACCATGTGTCAAAGGCTGTGGGGTAACAGATGGACACATAGACTAGAATGTAGGTTGCAAAACCTCAGCTGCTTGAAGATATTTATTTACAGCAAAAGCAAAATAAAGCGAACATGTTCAGAAAAAAAAAAAATTAACATATACAGAAATGAAACAGCAGGCTTAACTTCAGCACTTTTGAGAATGAAACAAAATTGGCTTTCAGTGCTAGCAATGACTAGACTGCTCAGGTGTTCTCCCTTCAACACCTTTCTCCATTCTGATTAATCTATCTCTCTGAACAAAATTTATAGGGGGCTAGACTAAAAGACTGGTCCGCCCATCTGTCAGTCAAGCAGAACTATAATTTCTTTCTTTACATGCATTCTGAATTATTTGGTATACCTTTACACTTTGTATTGCAACAAAAGAGCAGCCTACATGAAGTTAAAAGCAGTTAATACTGTCAGGATCCAAAAGTAATTCTGGAGACTCGTCAGTAAACACCTCCTCTGGCTGCATAAAAAAAGTAGCAAGAGGCCGGCCGGCTCTATAGGGCAGGATTTCTGGAGCAGTTTAACTGAGGACATCAACATTCCTGTATAGTCTGCAGAAAGAACTGTTACGAGGAGGAAAACAAGCATTCAATTGAATTTGCTTCACTTGCCCAAGACATCCTGACATCAGCTCGTAACTTGGAAGGTTTGTGCATGCATACAACACAGTTAAAGAGCAAAATCCAAGCTTGTTTACAGTGCACAAGTGCACACCTTTGAGAGGCAGCAACCGGCTTTTTTAAGAACGCCGCACCAAAGAGACGCAGCGTTCCCTTAAAACAGAACTTCTATTGCTGGCTCACACTTTAAAATAAACATACAAACAAGGCTCAATTTACCATGTACTGTAGCTCTTTATTACACTGTCCCCAGTTTTCCCGAGGCACAGAATAATACTAGTGAAAGAACATTTGGCTATATTCCTTACTGGGCTACTTTACCTAGCAGGGTTAACCTCTTTCCTCTAGTACAAGAGTTCTTTGTGTCCCCGTAGTAACCAGCTCAAGGAAATGGAACCCTTTTTTCTTTATTCTTTAAGCTTTCCTGAATAAACTCTTAGCTACCTTGTATCTTTAAAAGGGGGGGGTTACTCTGTTTAAAGTCTGGCTACCTTTTCACTGTACTCGAAGTTAATTCAGTATTTTATTTGTAAAATAGTTTACAGGACGAGGATTAGAGAAGCCTAAAGGAATTCTGGGCTCCACTTGCAGTTTCTAACTGTCTATTTAAATTGGAACTGTCAGAAAATGAACAAGACAAACAGAGATCAGTAAATAATGGGTGGCCAGTCCATTATAAATAAATAAAGACACAATTACAAACATAGGGGAACAAGATGAAATACAAACATAGGGACAACCACTCATTTACTACAGTCATCCCAAACAAACATAAAACCATACTGACTGACCCAATGGTGTGCTGGACAGGGGCCCTTCCACAGTAACCCATTCTGTACTTGAGGCTACTGAGCAGGCACCTGAAAAATGAGAAACGCAGAATAGTAACACTATAAGGCATGGATGACTGGGTGACCAAAGTAGTAGACCAGGGTAGGGCTGTTGACTTGGCCTATCTAGATGTTAGCAAGGGATTTGACACAGTCCCACACAAAACATTAATATAAAAGTTAGCCCACCTTGGAGTGGGTCCCAAGGTGATAGCCTGGATAAAAAATTGTCTGGATAACAGGATGCAAAGGGTAATAGTAAACGGAGTTCACAGTGAAGAAAGGAGGGTTACTAGTGGGGTACCACAGGGTTCAGTACTGGGACCGGTCCTCTTTAATGTCTTTATAAGTGACATTGCAGAGAAACTGGAAGCAAAAGTACATTTTTTTGCAGATGACACAAAGATCTGCAACAGGGTTGATACACAAGGTGGGGTGGAAAGGATGAGAAGGAACTTGGCATGATTGGAGGCATGGTCAAATGTATGGCAGCTCAGATTCAATGCAAAGAAGTGCAAAGTAATGCACCTGGGAAACAAAACCCAGGGGAAGAGTACACAATGGGGGGTGAGATACTAACAACAACAAAAATGAAAAGGTACCTGGGAGTAGTTATATCAGATGACCTAAAGATGGGTGAGCAATGTGAGAAGGCAGTAAGGAGGACTTGGGGGATGCTGGGATGCACAGGGAGAGGCATCAACAGTAGAAAACAAGAAGTTGTTATCCCTCTGTACAGACAGTTGGTGAGACCCCATCTGGAGTAGTGCATGCATTTCTGGAGACCCCATCTCTGCAAAGACATAGACAAAGTTGCGGCTGTCCAGAGGAGAGCAATTAAAATGGTGCAGGGTCTACACCAGAAGACATATGAAGAGAGACTAAAGGAGCTTAATTTGTATACCCTTGAGAAAAGGAGGCAGAGGGGGACATGAGAGAAACTTTCATGTACCTCAATGAATCAACAAAGTCCAAGAGGGTGGCATCTTTCAGAAAAAGAGACGTGCAAGAACAAGGGAGCACAATTAAATGATAGAGGGGGGATGGCTCAGAGATAATGTGAGGAAGTTTTTTCATGGAGAGGGTTGTGGATGCATGGAATAGCCTTCCTGAGGAGGTTGTGGAGTCAAGAACAGTGGGGGAATTCAAGAATGCATGGGGCAGACATAAGGCAATTCTAGTGGGGGTAGGAGGAAGTAGGCTGTTGGTTAACTAGGATCTGCAGCTTATCCATCAGGTAGGGAAATGGGCAGACTAGGTTGCCCAAGTGGTCCTAATCTGCAGTCATATACTATGTTTCTGTTTCTATGAGTGATCCAGGTCTGGGGTTACTGCACTTAGGGAATGAATACACCCATATCCCAAAAAGATCCTGCCACTAAAAGTATTTGAGGACCAGAAAAAGGCATGCTCAGTTTGAATTAAAGCAGTGGCCTTTGGTTTGACCACAGCATGCAGAGAGTTTACAGAGTTCTGGTCAGTGGTGGTAGTGTACCTGTGCAGACAAGGCATAGTGGTATTTCTTGACCTAGATGATTGTCTAGTGTGTGGAAAAACATAAAGAGGAAGCAGCATGCTCAAATTAAATATGAGGAGCACTCTGCAGAGGTTAGGTTTTCTTCTAAATTTAGAAAAGTTGCATTTGGAACCAAGAAACATTCTGGAGCTCATAGGCTTAAAAGCTGAGCACATAGTAAGGCAAAGTGTTTTCTGCTTCTTCAGAAGGAAGAAGTTCAGATTCAGGATGCAATCACAATCCATGCAATTTAAGCAAGGACTGCACGTAAATTCTTGCCATGCCAGTAGTAACGTGGGTCAGATTACAAAGGAGGGATGCCCATCACCACTTCTAAGAGCACTAGCATGGGAGAAGGGCATTACTAGTCCAATCTGTGGTGCTGAGTGGTGGTTGACCACTGTGACATGCTGGGGACCTGAGTTTGCACCCTAAGCCCAGAACATCAGGAGCAGAGGCCAGAAGGAAGGGTGCAGAGCATCAGCGTGGGTGCTCTACTCCTGGTGGATGGATTCTGTACTTCACCACTTACTGAGGGACTCTTGGTTGTGGCATGGCAGAGGTGCTGTTGACAGTATGACTGACACTATATTGCTTGATATCCCCCCAAGTGTCACGAGAATGCATACTAGAAAAGTGGGAGGTGGGTGGGACAGAGAAAACCCAGTTGGTGGAAGAATGACAGGAGGGTCTGTCACCTCCTATGTCCACCAGGCACAACAAATGAACGGGCCTCCAGGATCACATCATGGGCAATCCTATAACTCCAGTGCGCCATGTTGGGGGGCTGGAAATGGGTATCCTGCCCTGGAACACAAGCCAGTAGGCAAAGACGACATGACCGACAGGAACACTGCATAGACTAGGAGGAGACCCAGAACAGGAGCTGAAGACTAGGCAAAATTAGAAAGAAAACCAATGGTAATAAACAATGTTCATTAAAAACAGAACTAAACTACAGCATGCAGTCTTCACAGATTACTTGTCTGTGGCTGCAGCCTACCAGCTCATGCAGGGCATAGTGGCATTTCCCTACCGTTCATTTTTCATTTTTTCATTTTCATTTTTTGTACTTGTTAGCTGATAAACACATAATGCCCATTTTGACAAGTGACAAGTATAATATTAAAACTACGCATATACAAAAACAGTAACAACTAAAATAAAAAAATATTTTTTAACAAACTACAGTTGACTTAAACTACAGTTGAACATTAAATTAACACACATGTACAAACGGTTTAGCAGCAGAAACAAGAAAGCAGAGAGAACCTTTGGTATTTTCTGTGGCAAGGTCTGATCGGAATGTGAAAGTAAGCATCTTTCAGATCCAGAGATGCTAGCCAGTTTCCTTTTCTTTAGAGAAGGAATAACTATGGCCAGTTTTACCATTTTGAACCTGGGCTTTGCCAAGTGTTTGTTTAGATACATGAGACCCAGGATTGACCGCCAATCACCATTTTTCTTTTTGGTTTAAAAGTCTTTTGAGTACATGCCCTTTCCCCTTTGGGTAAGGGGGGCTGGCTCTATTGCATTGACTTGCAGAAGCTTTTATACTTTTAACTCCGGCAGAATAATCTCTGCAGGCATTGAAGTCTGAAAATCTCGATGGTCCTGGGATTTTGGAAACTGTTTGAAGTGTAGACAGAGACCCTGACTCACCACCTCCAGAACCCAGCTGTCCATGGTGATGTTTTCCCAGTATTGGAAGTAGTGAGCCAGCCTGCCCCCTATTGGAAGAGGAGTGGCAGCCTGTATTTTGCAGTCAGGGGTTCTGTCCAGACTGAGGTCTAAGAATTGGAGCTGGACTGGCTCGCCTAGAAGACCTCCTACCCCTGCCCCTGTAGTAACCTCTGACCTGTGAATACACTATAGGCATAGGCCCCAATTCTAGTACAGTTATGCCTGGCATAACAGCACTTGCACCAAGTAGAATGGCGCATGTAGCAACTTACACTAGCAATTGCGACATGCACAATTCTACAATATGGCCTGCGACATGGCAAAGGCCACTTGCACCGAACAGCTGTTACGTTGGCAGTTGCGCCATAAACCTGGTGACATGGCGCTAGGGGTTTACTTAGCAGTTGCGCCCCATTCCAGAAGGGCAGCAATAAAGTCCCCAGTGTTGGTATTCTACAAAAAACCCCGGAGGAGAGCCAGCAATGTAAGGTACATCAGCTTTTAGCTGGTGTAACTTACAGATGCCCCCCGGGGATCCTGTAGACCCACCAGCAGTCCAGCAGTCATTCCACAATTTCCCTCCTCCCATGCCCAGCATACCTCAGTGGATGCCCCTCAGGGCTGCCACCACCCCCTGCCCCCCTGAATCATACATTAACTGCCCCGCAGAGCTGCCCACACCAACTGCACCTGACGCTTCCATTATGTGCCCCACAGGGCTGTCCACACCTCCAGCCCCCCCCGAAGTGTACAGTATGAGCCCCACAGTGCTGCCCACACCTCCAGCCCCCCAAATCCCCCTCTCGAAATGCCCCACAGGGGTGGCGTGAGTCACCCCCACCCATGTCCCACCCCCAGTTGCTGCCGCAATTTTGGTATACACCCAGCCCAGCCCTAGTAATCTATTGGCCTCACCTCCACCTGTGCCATTACTCACTCCAGCACCTCACACATCCCCAGTAGTCACTGGCACAGCTTAATTCTTCTCTTCCATGGCCAGCCACTGACTGAGTTCAGTAGGAGCACTACTGTAGTTTCTGAGTGCTCCTTTTCAGTACGCGCTCCAACTGAACTCACTCGGTGGCTGGCCATAGAGGTGAGAGGTGGGCTGTGCCAGTAGCTGGCTGGGGATGGGTGGGGGGTGCTGGGTGGACTGGCACGGCTGAGTGGGGGGCTATAGACTACCAGGGCTTGGCTGGGTGTGTGCTGCATTGGCGGCTGTGACTCAGGGTCGGGGCATAGGTGGGGTGACTGTACTGCTCTGCAGGGTATTTCACAATGGGGATCGGGGGATGGAGGCATTCATGGGCTCATACTCACATTTTGGGGGTGAGGAGGTGTGGGCAGCCTGTGGGGCTCATACTGTACACTTTGGGAGGGCTGATGGTGTGGGCATCCCTGCGGGGTACATCAATCAATCAATCAAAATCTTTATTTAACCAGGCGGGCACGGTTGAGCAAGCTCATTTTCAAGGTGGACCTGGGACAAACAATAGGTAATACAATATAGGTGAAATGATACAATTTCAAGAATGTGTACATCAAATTACAATTTAGGTGAGATCAACATATGATGTCAACAATGAGTACAACAAATAGGCAGTATAAATACAAGCAAATGGTACAAAAAATTGTAGAAAAACATTAATTACAGAGAGATAATTTGTGCATCATATACAAAGTGCAGAACGTGGGGGGAACAGTAGGTAAAGAGTATGTTCAGTTAAAAACAGATGAACAGACAAAAATAAGGGTTAAAATGTCATGAGTAAGTGATATAAAGTTGATATAAAGTGTAAATGTGGGCAGGGGAGTGAAGGAGGAAGGCAAGGGTACGACAACGAGAGGAGACCACAACAGAAAAGACCTATAGTCATTACGAGGCAGGGGCAAGGTCAGAGAATAGAGTAGTAAGCTCTGAAGGAAAAGGGACCTAGGTCAAGAGGAACAGACACAGGATTCCTTGAAATGGAATCTATATAAGGTTTTGAAAGCTGCCAGGCTAATGGGGTAATTGATTTTTAGATTCTTTTGTATCTTGTTCCACAAAAGAGGCCATGCGTGGCTAATAGATGCCCCACCAAACTGAGATTTGGCCTTGGACACTTTCAGCGAAATATAAGAGGCACTTCTCAGGGCATACTTATTTAATGAGCAGAGAGGTAAGCAGTCTGAGATGTAATCAGGCAGTTTGTTAGGATGCTTTTGTAGATCCAGATTGCAGCATTTCTCTGCGTCTAAAGCTAAGAGATGACCAACCTACCGCAGAGTACAGGGAGCAATGATGTGTGGAATAGGTAAGGCCTGTTATAAACCTTAGAGCTCTATGGTAGAATGTATCAAGTTTGGAAAGAGCACCTGCAGAACCCTGGCTGTAGAGGAAATCAGTATAGTCTAATAAAGAGTGGAAGGTAGATTGGACTAGCCTCAATTTTGCATCCCCGGTGAGGACATTTTTTATCCTATAGAAAAGGCCAAGTCTCATTCTAAGTTTCTTTATCAGCTCTTCTATTTGAACAACAAAGGAAAGTCTAGAGTCCAGCCAAACTCCCAGATATTTAAATTTTGATACGTACTCCAGCTGTTCACCCAGTATTGTAGTAATTGGGGGGAGTAGCCCCATCACAGATGGGTTTGTTAGGTTAGGAAAGGGTGACAAGAACATCGCTTTTGTCTTCTTGGCATTTAGAAGCAGTTTCTGCTTTAAGAGCTGAGACTGTAGTCAATTGAAATCATCCTGTAGTTCAGAGCATGCCATTTGGGGGGGGAAGATCCGCTAGAGTAAAGTACTGTATCATCTGCAAATAAGTGAATGTGGTCCTTTTTGATGGTAGCATCGATTCTGTTGATGTAAAGTGCAAAGAACAGGAGACCCAAAATGGAGCCTTGGGGAACGCCTCTCCGAAGGGCTTTTAAAGGAGAGACTTCACCATCCGCTTTTACTTACTGTGAATGGTCAGCAAGGTAATTGCAGAACCATTTGAGAGAAAGGGCATCCAGTCCAATGGTTTGAAGGGATGTGAGGAGCAGACTATGATCAACGGTATCGAAGGCCTTACTTAGATCCAGAAAAACTGCATAGACGAAGTTCTTCTTATCCAGCTCACTCTGCCAATCATTAGTGACTTTGGCCAAAGTGGAAGTAGTGCTGTGTTGTGCTCTGAACCCTGACTGTAATGGGTTGAGAAGTTTTGACGATTCCAGATGGTTCCTGAGCTGGGTGTTCATGATTTCTTCCAATAACTTAGACAGGATAGGGAGAAGGGAAATAGGCCTATAGTTACTTAGGTCACAGGGGTCACGTGACTTAAACAAAGGGCTGGCATGTACCATTTTCCAGATAGGAGGAAGGTAGCCTTGTGACAGAGATAGGTTAAACAGATGTGTAATAGGAGCATCTAGAACCCTATAGCCAATCTTCAGGAAAAATGAGTCGATGTGATCAGCACCTGCGCTTTTTCTGACATCCAATTTTAACAGGAGGTCTTCCACCTCTTTCAGAGATGTGAGTTTAAGGCCCTGGACACACTACAGAACTGTTTTTGAAAACCGTTTTTAAAACCAGTTTAGCTAAACCATTTCAGTGCAGCCACACTGCTCAGTAACCATTTTTGAAAACGGTTTAGTGTGGCCACACTGCTAGTGTTAAACCTGTTCTCCTTGTAACTATTTTGTGTTAAGTCCAACACACAGAACTGTGCTTGCCTGGACACACTGCAGCTAGAATTGTTTTAGCTAAACCATTACAGCTTAAAACACTTTTACTCCTGGACAGATCCGTAAGTGAAACCATGCTAGCTCCAAAACATTTTTAAAAATGGTTTTAAGACTAGATATCTAGCAGGGTTTAAAAACACTTTTGTTAAAACGTTTTAGGGGCTTGTAGTCTGTCTGCAAACAGTGCTAGGGGGATTTAAACCATTTTAAGGCACTTAAACCGTTTTAAGTTTCCCAGTGTGTCCAGGGCCTTAGTGAGAAGGTTTGACTGGAGGAGGAGGCGCCTTGTTTATCAACCCCAAGTTGTGCTCGAAAATTACTGGCGGGGGAAGAATCGAAGGTGAGACCTGCTGTATCAAAATGATTGTTGAAGGCATCAAGGATTGACGGTTTATCAGTGAGTGTGGTAGTACCCATCGAGATTTTGGTAGGCAAGGAAGTCCCAGCCGAATGGCCTTCTATACCCTTAATTACTCTCCAGAATTTGGAGGGGCAGTTGGACGAGAGATCAAGTTGTGAGCAAAAGAAGTTAGCCTTTGCTTCTCTAACCATCTTAGTGCAAAGGTTTCTCGCTCTCCTGAAGGAAATCCAATCGTTTGTTAGTTTAGTTTTTCGGGCAGTTTTCCAAAGCCTGTCCCTATTCCTCATTACGTCCTTCAATTCCTCAGTGAACCACTGACAAGATTTGTTCCTGACTTGGACCTTCACTAGTGGTGCTTGCCTATTAAATACTCCTAACACAATTTCTTGAAAAATGTCATATGCTGAGGTGACAGATTTAGCTAGGTAAAAGTCCTGCCAGCGCATGGAGCGGCTCAGCTCCAAAACATACTCCCGGGGTCAAAGTTGCATTGACATCTTTTGGTAGAAAATTTAGAAGCAGGTGGCAGAGCATGATTGGACCTGACACAAGCAATGAAGGAGTGATCACTGATGTCAGAGAAGAATACTCCAGCATGGGTAAACAAATATGGTTTATTAACTAAGATAATATCCAGCAGGGTGCTGTTGGTAGGAGTTAACATAATGTAATGCACATAATGTAAGCTTGTGGGTAGCCCTGCAGGTACCTAATGTGGCTTGCTGGGCATGGGGGGGCACTTGCGACCTGCAGTGGAGCTGTTGCGGCTTGTGACATGCTCGGCTGGTGTGCCCTCTGTTCGGCATACGTGGCCGCATGTCGCAAGTTGCAGGACTTAGACGCAGAGACCCTGCCCCTTCTAGAATAGGGCACAGGGTCAATGTCGCAGTTGTGATTGGTGCAAGTCGTGTTTGGAGGTGACTTGTGCCAACCTTCTAGAATCGGGCCCATAGAGTATGGAGTATGAGACCTGAGGTAGTACCCCTTTACTTCTATCTCCCCTCCCTGTGGGTCTAAAAGAAGTGGAGGCTCTCTCTCTCTAGTGGAGTTATTCCTGTAGGTGGTTTTGTATTTTTTCACCTTTTTCATGTATGCCTCAGTCTTGTCACCAAAAAGGAAATTGTTTTCACAAGGAAAATCCATAGCCTTTAACTGAGTGTTAGGGATAAGATTGGTTGCTCTGAGCCAGGCAAACCTTAATGACACTGACAAGGCCAGTAGTTTGGATGCAGTATAGTTTGCATCCACAGCCATGTGAAATTGTTACTTTGTGACATCCAAATCCATTCTGGAGATATCTACCATATCGTGTGCCACATCTCCTTGGATTCTATCAGTGAAAGCTAGCATGGAATTCCACAGGGCTTTCTGGTATTGTGCAGCATATGCCATATGAGCTGCCTGTCTGTGAAAAAGGGAGGAGGCTAAATAACCTTTCTTCCCCATAGTGTAAATTTTCCTGGAGTCTTTATCTAGAGGGTGAGATGCCAGGGGTACCTCAGCTTTATCACAGGCAGCAGCCTGTATCACACCTTCATGATCTGGATATGTATACAAATAATCAGCAGTAGCCCTATCCAGTTGATACTTTTTCTCTACCTTCTTGTCTACCCCAGGGACAGAGGAAGGTGGATATAAAATCTTCAAAGTGGCCTTTTTAAGAGAGTTATGGCAGGGGAGGACCACCTTTTATGTGGGGACCAACCTCATCATATCCAAAAACTCTGCCTCCTTCTCATTTTCCATAGCTTCCTGTAAGGGGAGGCCCAAGGTGTCAGCCATCTGTTTGACGGAAGAAAAGTGGGATGAAAAATCATCATGCCCATGAGGATGGGTACCAAACTCCTGATCTGGGGTTACCTTTGGCTCAATGGGTTCCCCTAGATCCTCCTCCTCCGTGTATACCTCTTGTCCCTGTTCCATGGGAACCGGTGGTGGGACTTGAACCAGTGAATCCAGTATGGTGCCTGTAGTCTGTAATGCCTGAATGACTTGCAGGGCTTTGGCAGTGTGCTCTGTAGAGGGCATTTTATCTTTGTCTGCTGGGAGCTCCCTTGCTTTCTCAGTGGAGGCACAGTGGCGTGCTTTTCTTTGTTTCTTTTTGGCAGGCACAGACTCAGCAACCTGCTCAGTGGTTCTTTTGTGTTTAATATGTTCAGACCCCTTTTCAGAAATGTTGGGGTCTTAATGATATTTAGAGGGTCTCTCCTTTGATTTTGAGTGAGAAGAAGAAGAGCCGTCACCAGTTTGCTTTGGTGACACTGAGGTGGGAGCAGAAGCCATCTTCTGTTATTGTTTTGCACTTTTCTTAATAGTTTTCGGGCAAAAGGTGCTGCACACTTCACAATTAGAGAAAATATGACTGGGACCCAAACACTCTTAACACAAAGTGTGGCGATCAGCCTTAGCAGATACCTGAAAACACTTGTACAATTTTTAAAACCTGTGGGTCCTGTCCTCTTCTTAGATCTTTCTGACATGCCAAATGTCAGAAGACTGACTAAACTTCCCTAAAAAGGGAAAAAAAACACTAACTGTGGTCGGTTTTTATGTAATATCTGAATATATTTATACTAGTAATTACCCTACTGTTTTTAGTCACCATGTTGCACTGTTGTTTTGCACTGTCACTTTTTTGTGTGTATCATTGCACTTTCACTGATGCTGTTTGATGAGGTCATCACCTCAATGGTATGGAGAGGTGCTTGATTTTTGTTGTAATAGACCCTTTGAAAAAGAAGCATTGTTCTGGAAATGCATCAGGCTCTTGCACATGGCACCTGAATAAAATGAAGCACTTTATTTGAGTGGTTCGTGAGCAGTCTTTTTATTTATGCGTTGGAGAGTGCGGGATTTCTTTGTTTCACTAGTTGTTGTCTATCCCAGCATCTCCCTTTATGTGCAGCCTCTCCTCTGATTTTTGTTGCACCACAACTCCATTATGGCCACCAACTCCAGGTTAGCCTCTGCCATGATGGCCTCCAGGTCCAGAATTTGATTTCCCAGACCACTTGCATTGGTGCATATGGCTCTCTGTAGCTTACTCCCTCCCTGCTTTCTTCTCTGCTTTCCCCTTCCCTTCCTTTCTTTGCTCTTCCCTGAAGTGCCCCCTGACCTACCTATTCCCATTTTACCTTCTCAGTTTCATGTCTATTTTAACCTTTACTCTTGTTTACCTGATTTATACTCTCTTTTCCTCTGTCCTGTCCCCACCGCTGGCTTCTTGTGGCCCTGCCTTAGGGGAGTTTATTCTCCTTAGGCCCTCTTTCCCTCCTTGGTGCTCCATCATCCAGGGTCGGGCATCTGTTGCTTCCCTTGGTTTTACATCCCACCAGCTAGTATAAATATTCATCTAAGTAGCATTCAAACCTTCCACCATGAACTGTGGTCCCCTTCTGGAAGGATGCTGGTTGTCTCCCCTATAGAGGCCCATATTCTCCCAGGTTGGCTCGCAGACCCCAATGTAGCCAAAGCCCCTTACATGCAACATGCCTTCAACCAAATGTTGCATACCCTGTTATGGAGTACCCTTTCCTCTCCACAGCTGTACACAGGTAATACCTTGGTGAAAGCCACTGTGCATGCCACCTGCTTGAGGTGTCTCCTTAGCTCCTTGAAGTTATCCAGCATGATCCCTATGCTGTCTCTTCCCAGTCATTTGTCCCCAGGTGGACAATGATGTCTAGCTCCTTCCCATCTCCACCTCCTTCCCTAGCAATTTTCTGTATATGCTCTCCATCCCTACATGTTGAACCACCAGGGAGGCACTTCACCTCCCTCTCCCTCCACCTACTCCTAATCTATACCCCTAACAACAGAGGCCCCCACCAACAGCTGCTTCCTCCTCAGCTGGGGGCTGCTTCCTCCCTCCCTGGTTCCTCCCCTGTACTGAGGACCCCTTTGACAGGTTTAGGAAGGACCCTGTATCATTTGTCATGCAGACAGAGTTACAAGCAAGGATATTTTCTATCTTCTTCTATTCTGTCACTTGTCCGTCTCTTGCCTGTCTGCACAATCAAATTCCTGTCTTGCAGGGCCTCAGACTTGGCCACTCCAATGGTCCCACAACGTCCCCTGTTATCTCCCTCCCTCCCTTCACTGCTGTTCGTGTTCTTTTCCTTCTCTCTTTGCTTCTCTGTGGTTTAAAAAAAAACATGTGACTCTTTATGTGAAAATGGGATCCCTTGATTTGCAAATGTATATATTTATATTGTTAAAATATTGCAGACAGCTATTGGGGTTTATTAGAAAAGATAGCAAACTAGAAAATAGGGGGTTATACTTGAGATACCTTTTGAACTTCACAAACTCATTTACAGAACCATCAGCAGGAAATCAGCCCTAAGACAGAATGCATTAATTGGTGGCACCTGTTGAGAAGTCTAGATGTATTCTTCAGGATAGTCACAGGACGGGCAATGACAAATTTTAGGTACATTGGCCTGGATATTCAAAAGGGTTGCACCATGCGCAATCGGCTTGCGCCTGCGCAAGTCCGAAATTGCGCCATACTGCGATATTCAGCAGGAGGCAGTTGTGCCCCCCAAGTCATGCTGAGCAACAGCGCAATGCTAATGAAGGCATGCTCAAATAGAGGGGGAGGAACCATGCATAAACTGCACAGCCCGATATTCAGCCCGGCTGTGCAGAGTTGTGCAGGCGCAACCCCCTACCTGTGCCTGCACAACTTTGAGCCCAAAAAGAAAGTCGAGGGCCACCCACAGGTGAGCTGCCGCATAGCAGGGTGCAACACAGCAGCTGCCACCTGTGGGTGGCCCTCCACTTGTTCCCGTGCCCCCTGCAGCCCGATCATGGGCAGATCTCACCCCACTGGCCCGATCGTGGGCATAACAGTACTGAACCCCCACTGGTCCGATCGTGGGCATAACAGTAGTGAACCCCTTGACTGGCCCGATCGAGAGCATAAGATCAGCCCCCAAAGACCAATATCCTGGTGGTCCAGTGGACCATGAAGCCAGATCGTGGGCATAAGGTCAACCCCCAGACCAATATCTAGTGACTCACCCACCCACCACCCACGGAGCCCCACCACCCCACTCCCCGTCAGCCGTCGGGCGGCAGCACCCTCACCACCGGCTGCCCTGCCGCCTCGCTGACTGACTGTTGGTGGGGCTGCACGCCCATTGGTTCAGAGCAAGAGCCAATGGGTGTGCAGCCCCTACCGTACAAGGCAGTCCAGATATGTGAATGAATTCATAGTTCACACAAAATAAGCTTAAAGTGTAGGTCCTCTAACCTTACTAGCAGAGTGCTCCTCTGCATGTTTAATAGTAAATCCGTTTCAGCCAGTCGTTTCTCAATTTTCATAACTATAGTTAACAAGCATTTGTTAATGCCGAATGTTGATTGCTTTGGTCTGTTGAGCTCGCTCAGTGTCGCTCTGTCACTCGCTCAGTCTGTTTCTCCCGGTGCTGCAGGCAGTTCTTTTGTACTGGCTCCTGCCTGCGTTGGCAGCTTTTTCTGCCCACTAAGTAATCTGCAGCAGTCCCGACACAGGTCTGTTGAGCCTGCTCACTCCCCCCTCTCTCACTCACTCGTTCTGTTTCTGCTGGCACTGCAGACTGGCCTTTTGTAGTGGGCTCCCACCTGCGTTGCCACCTTTTTCTGCCAACAAAGAAATCTGCAGCAGTCATGATAGAGCTGCGTTGAGCTCGCTCACTCCCCCTGTCTCACTTGCTCATTGTGTTTGTCCCAGCACTGCAGGCTGCCCTTTTGCACTGGGCTCCTGCCTACATTGGCACCTCTTTCTGCCCACAAAGAAATCCGCAGCTGTCCCGACACAGCTCCGACGCGGTCGCTCACCCCCCGTCTCACTCATCTATTCTGTTTCTCCTGATGCTACAGGCTGCCCTTTTGTACTGGACTCCTGCCTCTGTTGGCGCTTTTTTCTGGCCACTAAGAAATCTTCAGCAGTCCCGACAAAGTTCCGTTGAGCTCGCTCACTCCCCTTCTCTCACTCACTCATTCTGTTTCTGCCGGCGCTGCAGGCTGTCCTTTTCTACTGGGCTTATGCCCTGCATTGCCACCTTCTTCTGTCCAAAAAGACATTTTCAGCAGTTACAATAGAGCTCCGTTGAGCTCGCTTACTCCCCCTCTCTCTCACTCAGTCATTCTGGTTTTCCTGCCACTGCAGGCTGCCCTTTTGTACTGGGGCCCTGGGTGCATTGCTGCCCTTTTCTGCCCACAAACAAATCTGCAGTAGTCCCAACAGAGCTCCGTTGAGCTCACTCACTCTCCCTCCCTGACTTGCTCATTCTGTGTCTCCCGCCGCTGCAGGCTGCCCTTTTGTACTGGGCTCCTGCCTGCATTGGCAACTTTTTCTGGCCACAAAGAAATCTGAAGCAGTCCCAACATGGCTATATTGAGCTCACTCACTCCCCCTCTCTGTCACTCATTCCGTTTCTGCCGGCGCTGCAAGCTGGCCTTTTGTACTGGGCTCCTGCTTGCATTGCCACCTTTTTCTGCCCACAAAGAAATCCGCAGCAGTCACAATAGAGCTCCATTGAGCTCGCTCACTACTGCTCTGTCACTCGCTCCTTCTGTTTCTCTTGGCACTGCAGGCTGCGCTTTTGACAGGATTCCTGGCTACGTTGGTACCTTTGTCTGTCCACAAAGAAATCTACAGCTGTCCCGACAGAGCTCCGTTGAGGTCCCTCAGTCTCTCTCTCTCTCTCTCTCTCTCTCTCTCATATGTGCTCATTCTGTTTGTCCTGGTGCTGCAAGCTGCCCTTTTGTTCGGGGGCTCCTGCCTGCATTGGCGCCTTTTTCTGCCCACAAAGAAATCCGCAGCAGTCCTGACAGCACTCTGGTGAGTTCACTCACTTCCCCTCCCTCACTCGCTCTCTCATTCTGTTTCTCCTAGTGCTGCAGGCTGCCCTTTTGTACTGGACTCTTGTGTTGGGGCCCTTTTCTGCCCACAAACAAATCCGCAGCAGTCCCAACAGAGCTCAGTTGAGCACGATCACTCCCCCCTCTCACCAGCTTGATCTTAATCTGTCCCAAACACTGATTTCCCACAGTGACCATGCTATTCTCTGGCAGGAGTGCAAAAACATATTTTAGCCAGGATGTGAAAAATGACAGCTGTACTGTTCATAAGGAGGTGTGAAAAAATGCCACTGTTAAAAATGTGGCATGAAAATATTACAAAATTTGCGAAGTTACAAGTGTGCATGGAAACAGTTCAATGCACACTTGTAACACAGTCATGTTATGGAGTTTCATCACCAAATTTTCAACATAGGGATTTTAGGTCCTCTGCTCATGAACAGTGCCACTGTCATTTTCTTAGTCTGTCCTGAACACTAATTTCCCACAGCGACCGCGTTATTCTGCGCCGGAACTGTAGAAAACACTTTGGTCAGGATGTGAAAATGACAGCTGTACTGCTCATAAGGAGGCGTGAAAAAATGCCACTGTTGAAAATCTGGCATGACAATATTACAAATCTGAGAAGTTACAAGGGTGCGTGGAAAGTGCGCAACGCACACTTGTAACACAGTCATTTGATGGGCTATCATCACCAAATTTTCAACATAGGCATTTTAGGACCTCTGCTCATGAACAGTATCACTGTCATTTTCTTAATCTGTCCCGACCAATGATTTTCCACAGCGACCGCCCTATTCGGCGCCGGAAGGGCAAAAACACATTTCAGCCAGGATGGGAGAAATGACAGCTGTACTGTTCATAAGTAGGTGTTGGAAAATGGCAATGTTGAAAATCTGGAGTGAAAACATTACAAATCCGTGAAGTTATGAGTGTGCGTGCAAACTGCACAACGCACACTCATAACACAGTCATTGTATGGAGTATCGTCACCAAATTTTCAATATAGGCATTTTAGGACCTCTACCCATGAACAGTGTCACTGTCATTTTCTTAATCTGTCTCAAACACTTAATTTCCAACAGCGACCATGCTATTCTGCACCGGAACTGCAAAAACACATTTCGTCCAGGATGTGAACAAAGACAGCTGTACAGTTCACAAGGAGGTGTAAAGAAAATGCAGTGTTGAAAATCTGGCATGAAAATATTGCAGATTTGCAAAGTTACAAACGTGCGTAGCAACTGCACAGTGCACGCTTGTAAAACAGTCATTTTTGTGGATTTTTTCCACCAAATTTGCAACATAGGCTTTTTGAGAGCCCACCTCATGAACACTGGCACTGTCGTTTCATTAATCGGCCCCAAAAGGTGATTCCACGCAGTGACTGCAAAACCACCTTTCTGGGCTGATTAACGCCACATCAGTTCCAGAATTCATGAGGAGGGGTCCCAAAATCCCCATGCTGAAAATTTGGTGCCAAAAATCAAAAAAATGACTGAGATATGCATTAAAGTTGGAAAAAACAATTTATTCCATTATACAGCTTACCAGCATTTCCTCAGTTTGCGGTCGGCTTTGAAGAGTGCAGACGAGTTCCTGGTCCACCGAAAATCATTGTGCTGAGCTCTGGCGGTAAGTATGGGGTGAGGCGGGTGTGGGGAGGCAGGGTGTGCAGTGTGTGGATGCAAGTTGTGAGGGGGGCAGAGAGACCGCCGAGGACAGTTACCTTTACAGGTTAAAACAAACAAAGCGTTGCATTTTTTTTTTTAGGGCATGAGGCACGCTGGGGTGGGCCCCAGCGTACACCGAGTCTTACTTTTGGGGGGGCACAGTAGCCAACGGGATTAGCATCCTGTCGGCACACAACAAAAGGGGTGGGGTATTATATTATGCAGATGGGGACTAGGCACCCATCGGCAGACAATAAAAGTGGGGGGGTTACATATTGCCGACAGGGAGTGGGCTCCCCTGTCAGCAAAATTAACATTGGGGCACTAAAGCCGATGGGGATTGGGGTCCCTGTCAGCAAATAAACACGGTGGGGGAGGTGTTAATATTGTTTGTAAACATGGTGGCAAACTGCCACCATCTTCAAAAACAATATCAGGGTTTCTAGATCCCGCCCTGCAATGACGGGATGCTCCCTCATTGCAGCAAATGGCTGATGCTGCAATGACGAGGCAGGCCCTGATTGTAGCGGCTAATTTTTTACAAGATGGTGGCATGCTGGCTGAACTAGTGTCAGCAACAACATGCCATGGCATTGGGGGATGCTGCACAAGCCTTTAAAGGTTGTGGGGGCATTGGCCACAACAGTGCCACTCCTCCACAACCTGCTTGTGGAGAAAGCTGCTGCAATATGTTTCTTGCGCATGCCCGCAATCAACATAAAAAGGTTAAACAATTAATACCACATATCTAGCAAAACAGTCTAAACCATAATTCAGTTCAAAACTAGGTTTTCTAGCTGAATTTCACATAACAAAAACTTACTGACTTATGCAGGCTAAATCACCCACTTCTGGATTTTCAAACAAGGGTTCAAGTAGCTGCTTTCACTTTGCCTGCATAAAAGGCTCATATTCTGCTTGCAATTAAATAGTTTAAGTGTCTGCAATGATTATATGTTTCAATACAATAATTTCTGACCAAGCTAGGAATGTAAAAGACTTAAAGGTTAATTTCAGCTGCATCATGCGCTGCTTGGTTTTCAAGTGTCTATTTCATTTGTAGCCAGCACTCTGCCTGCAAAGAAAGTTGTATTTAGCTTCCTTTTAAACATTTTGTGTAATAACAGTAAACAGACCTGTTCTAGGCTGCAGTTTGTGCTCATTACCTTCACTGTTCTGCATCACTCTGACACCAAAATGGTCCCGTTTTTGTTGCACTGTGCTTGGTTTGGGTAGAGTTTATATAGAGGAGTGGGCCGAGGGGCGGAACTGCAGCTGTAACCAGAAAGGTCAGATGGGGAAAGTGGAACAATCCTGAAGAGGTAAAAGTGCCATGACAGCTGTAGACACACCACCTGCATGTGCCAGAGGGGCTTGCTCCAATCTTCTGCCATATAATGGGCTGCGGCATGGCACTAGGGGGTTTGCGGCAGACACAGGCTGTCATATCCCCTCTGCTGCAATTCTCAAAACCCTCCCAGAGAGCAATGGTCTATGTATCATTACACCAGCCAAAGCCTGATCTAATGGTACTTAGAAATCCTCTAGGCTGTTGCTCCAATGTGTTGCCCCCACAACCCCAATCTCCCATTATGACAAATTGTAATCTTAATAATAGATTTCCATTCTCTGGTAGTCTAGTTGCCCTCCCTCCCTGAGCCCCGATCTGTACAATAATTGAAAGAAAGTAACCCTGGTAGTCTAGTGGTCCCCCCTCCTCAAGCTCCAATCAGTATAATAATAAAAAAAGCCTGTATCCTTGGTAGTCTAGTGGCCCCCCTTCCTGAGCCCCAATCAGTATAATAATAAATATACTCTGTATCCCTGGTAGTCTAGCAGTTCCCAAGCCCCAGTCTCCCATTATAATTTGTAGTAATACTGTATAATATAACAATTACATTCCATGCTGGTCTAGCAGACAGTCCCAACCCCAAACCACCATTAACAGAAATGTTGAATTTCCTTGTGGTCTAGTGGACCCCTACCCTACAGTGCCCTACCATCCCATTTCCCCCAACCCATAACCAAACTGGCATCTGGCACAGTTCACTGCTCACCACCATGACCAGCTACTGACTGAGCTCTGAATGAACACATAGGCCCAGATATTCAAACTGCACCAGGCTGTGGCACAAGCCTGGGCACAGCTCAACTTTGTTGTGCAGGGGAGTGGCCTGGGCAATATTCAACAGAGCTGTGCTATGGTGCAGCAGCTTTGAATATTGCACCCTGCCCACCCCCACTGTGCTTGGTGCAGTGGCACTGTGACAGCACAAGTGGCCAGAGTGGAGCATGGAGATGCACTGGCGCAAGTGCCATTGTGCCATGCACAGCACCTGCGATATTCAAACGGGGACATGCAAATGGGGCCATCATTTATGCAAGGCACACAGGAGGCCATTTGCATCTCATTATGGCCCCATTTGCATGCCATTAGCATGCAGGTGCGCCGATCCCCGACGACTTGCGCCTGGCACCCTGCCAGGCAGCAGCCATCGGGACCGACGCCCTGCAGCCCAATCGCTGGGCATTCCTGTAATATAAAATAAACCATCCAATATCCCTGGTGGTACAGTGGACCATATGTGCCCGATCGCGGGCATCAGTACCTCATCAAGACCCCCACTACCCTGGTGGTCTGGTGTACCCCCACCCCACCCGCCACGGAGCCCGACCGCCCCACTCCCCCGTCAGCCAGCAGGCGGCAGCACCCCACCATGCCACCCCGCCCGCCTGCCACTGACAGCTCGGTGGGCTGCACGCTGGTAGTTCACGGCGCAGGCCAATGGGCATGCAGCCCATATCGTCAATATTAAGTTCAGATATGTGAATGACATCTATTCGTTCACATCTGACTGAGTAGGTACTGTGAGAAGCTGTGTGTGCCCATGCCGGTCGCTGTGAACTAATGGGGCATGCAGCCCTATCGGCTGTCAGTCGCGGGCGCAGGCGGTGGGGTGCTGCCGCCGCTGGCTGACGGGGGAGCAGGGCAGTGGGGCTTTAGTGGGTGGGTGGGTGGGGCTACATCATAGACCACCAGGGCAGTGGGGGCCCTTGATGAGGTACTGATGCCCGCGATCGGGCAGCGATAAGTCCACTGGACCACCAGGGATATTGGACTTGGGGGGGTTCGCTTACAGATGCCCGTGATCGGGCTTAGTGCGGTCCACTGGACCACCAGGGATCTTGGACTTGGGGGGGTTCGCTTGCAGATGCCCGCCATGGGGCATGGGGGGCACCGTCAGGTGCGGCAGGAACTCGGGTGGCCACCCACTGGTGGCAGCTGCTGTGTTGCACCCTGCAATGTGGCAGCTCACCTGTGTTTGGCCATCACTTGTTCCTTTTTTTGTGGCTTAACTTTGTGCAGGCACAGGGAGGGGTTTTGCATGCATGACCCTGCACATCCCGGGCTGAATATCGGGCTGCGCAGTTTATGCATGAGCACGCCCTTCCTACCTGTGCCTGCATACATTACTGATGCGCTCCGGTGCATCGGGATTTGTGCTGCGCACTTTTCGCTTTTGAATATCACGCCGGGGTGCATCAGTGGGTTGTGCGTGGCGCAACCCTTTTGAATATCTGGGCCCTACTGTATATACTATATACTCAGTGATTGACAGTGATTGACAGCTGCTTTCATTCACAGAGTGCACACTTTATGCAGTACATGCTCATTCAGAGCTCAGTTGACTGTTGTGGTGAGCAGTGGGCTGTGCCAGTCACTGGCTTGGTAGGGGGTCCACTAAACCACAAGGAAATTCAACATTTCTGTTAATGGTGGTTTGGGACTGGGACTGTCTGCTAGACCAGCAGGGAATGTAATTGTTACATTATACAGTATTACTGTAAATTATAATGGGAGATTGGGGCTTGGGGACTGCTAGACTACCAAGGATACGGGGTTTATATATTATTATAATACTGATTGTGTCTCAGGGAGGAGGTACCACTAGACTACCAGGGATACATTTTTTTATTATTATACTGACCGGGGCTTGGGGAGGGGGCACCACTAGACTACCAGGGATATGGGGTTTATTTATTATTATACTGACTGGGGCTCAGTGAGGGATGACTACTAGACTACCAGGGAGAGGAAATCTATTATTAGGATGACTAATTTGTATAACAGGAGATTTTGGCTTGGTGGGGGTGCTAGCCAACAGGCACCTGTCCATGGTGCTATTTCCGCACAACTGACCTACAGCTTGCGTCAGACCTTCCTGAAGGGCTGTCAGTTTTGTGCATGGCCAAGTTTTCCACAAGCCGTGGGACTTTGCCACTGGGACCCTACCAAATAGAGAATCGGGTGCAGGGTCCCTGGCATATTGGCAATCATCACAAGCCACCTTTGGTACCGCATGTGTCAACTTTTGAGAATTGAGCCCTGAGATTTAAAATGAAAAGAGACACTCAGAAGAAGAATTTTTTTGTACTGCCTTTGTGAAATGCTATCCCGGAAAACTTAATTTTTTGTTATATTATTATGAATAATAATAAACTGGTACTTGTGAATTTTACCTCCTCTGGATTGCCTATGCTTCCTGACCTGTGCCTCTATGACATATGGTGTCAGACAAAGTGGAATTTATGCCATGTATACTCAAGACAGGAGTTTTGTAGTTTTGTTTGTAGGTATTAAACCTGTTACCAGGAAAACATGGGAGAAAGGTATGGATCCTGCAACAGCAAGCCCAGGAGTGATTACCAGAAGATACATAGATACCATTGGAAGATAAGGGCCTATGGTCCACCCAGTCTGCCCATTTCGGCTCATAAGATAAGAATGGCCATGAAACTAGAAACAGAAACAAAAGTCCAAACTGAGACCATATAACCAGTACCAATGATGAAAGAACAACAACAGACAGGGACAGAACTTGAAATCATGTCTGCCTTCTTCAAATGATGAGTTATACAACAGAGGGACTGAGAAATGGAAAAGGGAAGAGATGCAGTGACAGAAACAGTGATGGCCGGATGCCTTGCAAGCTATCAAAGCTGGAGGATCTGGTACAGGTCCAGCAGATCAACAAAACACAAATGACTTAAAATACTAAACTAACAAAGCTGTATTCCTTGAATGATGTTGAAGCATACCTGTGTTGAAAGGAAATGAGACATGATCAAACAGCAGACACCAAAGATATCACTAGTAAAACCATGTCTTACCAAGTCACACAGAATAAAGATACAGATAAGTATTTTTGCCTAATCCGGGAAACAGCAACAATAAGACTCAGTCTGCTTGGCTGCTGTCAGCTCGTTTGTTTTCTCTCTGCTGTTCTCCATCTCTGCCTCTGCTAACAAAGTTTTTCCTTCCAAATTTATAAATAAGTTCTCACAAAGACGAAAGCCTTAGCACCCCTTAGTAACCCCTTAGCAACCATTTACACATGCCAAATATGATACACAGCATCCTGTTCGAGCTGAATCAAATACTACAGTAAAACTAAGATAAGACAGTTATATGAATCCAAAATAAAACTATTTGAGAAAGATTACAGTACAGTAGTTCAATGTGAGAAGAACTGACCTTGCAAGACCAGATGAAACTGGAGCAAGCTTACTTAGAACTTACTAGGATGTCCTTAAGTAACCCTTTACTTACAGCATATTCTGCAGTGTTAATATGCTATATAAACGTGTATGAAACAAGAAAGGGAAAGAAAAATAAAAGTTCTATATAAAAATGTTATAGAGATTATATGTAAACACACACAATATAATAGTAGCTAATTTACCCTCTAGGCCTGACAACTTTTGAAAAGGTGGCCAGAGCCTATCAATGGCCAAAACAGCAGTCAAGCTGCTGCCTAATCTGACGGGCAAAGCTCAACTTGCCTACAGCAGTATGAACATTGCACAGTCATAAACTATGACCTTGTGAAAAGGAAACCTTAAAAGATATGGGGCCAGATTTTCAAAGACCAGAAAACGACACAGGGAGCTTGCATCAAAGACAACTGACGCAAGGAGCAGGATGTGTCAAACCTTGCACTAATTCTGATTTTCAAATGGTGCTTGCGTCAAAAACAGGTCTACATGCACCAGAGTGACTTGCCCCATGCTTGCACCAGAAAAATGCCTGCACCATGTTGGAAGGGATGCCTGTGTCGCTGAAATACTGCACCATCCCCTTATTTGGGATTTTCAAAGAATACAAGTCCTGTCCTTGTGCCTAAAATGCCTGTCGCTGTTAGACTAGCCAGAGCTGGTCTAAGGGACACTAGAGCATTTAAAGAGACCCAATGCAGGTGGTCAGACCTGACTATGCTACTATTAAGGGCCAGTATTCTCCTGCAGGACTAGTTTAGAACATTTTGGGGGCTTAGTTTCGGCCATTTCATCTGCCGTTTTGTTTACTTAGCTTGTGCCATTCTCGTCCTTTGCACCATTTTTTACTCAACTTGTACCACCTTTTTTGTTACTCAATTTGCACTATTTTTGTGCTCCGTTTGTGTCATTTCCGTTCCTTGAGTCATTTTTCAGACTCAGCTTGCACCATTTTTGTTACTCAGTTTGCATCATTTTCCTTTCTTGAGTCATTTTTCAGACTCAGCTTGCACCATTTTTGTCTCAACTTGCACCATTTATTTTGGTGCAGCTTGCGTCATTCTGATCCCTTGCACCATTTTGTTGATGTAGTGGACCTCTTGCATCAGTTTGGGGGACTTTGTCACAAAGACCACTTTTCTTGCAAAATATGGCACCCAGTATTTGATGCACCTAGAGTTGACTCAAACTGGTTGTTTGACACAGATTGTGTGGATGTAAGGGCCCTTTGAAAATCCAGCCAATGACATCTCAGGAGAGGTGTAAGGTACCTCAAGGTTAACTCCCTGTATTCCAGCTTCCCAACTTTTCTAATAAACTCCAATAGCTGTCGGCAATATTTCTACACTGTCATTATATACATTTGCAAACCAAGGGATCCCAGTTTCACATAAAGATTCACATGTATTTCTTTAACTACTGAGAAGCAAGGGAAAGAAGAAAGAACATAAACAGCAAGTAAAGGAAGTGAGATAATGGGGAAATTGTGGGACCATCAAAGTGGTCAATTCCTACAGGTAGGAGACACTAGGAAATTTGATTGCATAATCAGACAGGCAAGAGGCAGACAAGTGACAGAAGCAGAAGAGGACAAAACAGATCTTTGCTTTTAACTCTCTCTGTTTAATAGTTGGGATCAGGTCTATCAAACACTGTTGAATAATACCCTCTATAAGAAGGAACCTGCTTTTTTCTCTTCCTTAAAAATGCAGATTTCCAAAACTCTCTTTTGTTTCTCTTTTAACATTACCTTATAACATTTACAGTTCTTTGCATATGCAATATCTCCTTTCTCTAACACATTCTACAACAACAGTTTTATTTTTTTATCCTTCAGAATTCTGAATTCGTAAACCATATTTTGACATAAAAATCAGCATTGACATTCTTTATTTATTTATTTAGATTTTGGTAACCGGGTAAGCCCACTGAGACCAGAGGTCCCTTTTTCAGGGGTGACCCGGAATTAGTTACAGTAGATTACATACATTGGTATCAATATACAGTATTTACAGCTGATACATACAAGGAATTGGTATCAAACGCTTAACACAGAGACAGCAGGTTTCATAAGGCTCACAAAGTGTTAGACAGGTGCACAGTACATTTAACAATGTTGCATAAGAGTTCCATGGGAGAAATAGAAATGGCAAAATTAGTGACAGCATGACAACAGGCCTGGGCAGGGGGCTAGCGATTACAACCACAGAGAAAATTCTCTTTTCTGGATCTGTGTGTCACTCTAATTTCAATGGCTGTATTGCCAGATACCACCTTGTGATTCTGGGATTTTTATCCTTCATTTGATTAAGCCAACAGAGAGGATTGTGACCTGTTATAAGTACAAAGTCAGCCCTTAGCAGATAAAACTTAAGGGACTCCATTGTCCATTTCACAGCAAGGCATTTTTTTCAGTAGTGGAGTATTTTTTTCTCTCTGTCATGCAATATCCTAACAATATACAGAATATGATGTTTCTTCCCATCTATATTATGTCTCAGGTCTGCACCTAGGCCTACCTCTAATGCATCTGTCTGTAACAGAAATTGTTTCCCTAAGTCTGGGCTTCAGGCTGAACATAATGCAGCTTTGATGGCCCAAAAAGCCTTATCACAATCTGGGGACCATTTCACATTATTCGGGTACTGTTTTTTCATGTGTTCATGCAGTGAGAGGAGGGGAGTAGCTAACTGGACAAGGTTGGGAACAAGTCACTGGTAGAAACCAGATAGACCTAGAAATGATCTGCCATGTTTCTTTGTTTTAGAGACCAGGACTGTTAGCTACAGCTTCTTTCTTGGAAATCTCTAGCTTTACATCTAAATTTCCAAAAATATAACCCAAATATCTGATTTCCTGCATGCCTACTGTGCACTTGGTAGGAGTAATGTAAGTAGGAGTAACCTGCACTTTAGTTAGATTGGATAACTGTTTGTAGGTGTTCCAGGTGGCTTTTCTAGTCTGGACTGTACACTAGGACATCATCAAATTAAGCAACACAATAACCAGTGTGAGGGGCTAGAATTACATCAATGTACTGCTAGAATTGAAATGTAGCAGGTGCACAATGTAAACCAAATGGCATGGTGGTCAACTGATAGAATCCAACTGGAGTGGAAAATGTAGTTTTGTCTATCGATTCTTTAGCTAGGGGAATTTGCCAGTAACCTTGGTAAGATCAAGGGTACTAATGTACTTGACAGTTCCCAATCTGTCCACCAAATCAGCTATCCTCAGCACATGATAGCTATTAAATACAGATACTTGATTAAGTTTCCTAAAATCAAGGCAGGTTCTTACACCCCCTTCTTTTTTAAGTATGATCACCACTGGTGATGAACAAGCACTTCTCATGCCCAGCTCTTTCATTTTTATGTTGTCTTGTACACACAACGCAGACGACATATTGTGGTTGCTTCAGTGGAGAAGTGGGTTTTGGAGGTGCGGTCCTGCAGCAGCCAATGGTGCCACTGCTTTTTCTGGCTGGGCTCTGTGGTGCCAATGGCATAGCACGCTGTCTATGACAGTAGTTGAGAAACGTGCCACCAACTTGAAAGAAATTTGCTGCTGCAATCAGAGAGCACCACGGAGTGGTCCCTGATTACAGCAGCAAATTACTCCTTGCCTTGTCTGGTTTCTCTTTCCAAGAAAGATGGCAGCGGCTTCCCCATCACTTCTCCCAGTGCCCACAGAAGCCAACGGACAACCACAGCCTCTCACAGTGCCCTTGAAAGCTGACTGGGGTGACCAATCCCCCTGTTGGCATGCCCCACCCAAATTAATTTGCCAACGGGGGTGCCCAATCCCTGTCGGCATAATGCCCACCCCCCATTTCTTGTGCACTGAGGGGGGTGCCCAATCCCCATCGGCTACAGACCCCCCCCATCAAACAGTTAGGTGGCATGCTGGGAGCCCACCCTAGTGTGCAAAAGTACCTGCAAAAAAAGAAAACCTTCCTGTGTTATTAAGTTTTTTTTGTTTGTTTTAACCTATAAAATTAAAAAACGGTCCCTCGTTAAGTTTGGTGTCCCCTCCCCCAACTCGCAGCCACCCTCTGTGCATCTCACCTCCTCACACCCCCCCCCACCCCATACTTACCTCCAGAGCCTGGCGCAATGATCTTCAGTGGACTGGGAACACATTTGCACTCTTCAAAGCCGACCGCGAACTGAAGAAATGCCGGTAAGCTGTATAATGGCATAAATGTTTTTTTTTTCAACTTATGTGCATATCTTGGCCATTTTTTTTACTTTTGGCACCAAATTTTCAACATAGGGTTTTTGGGACCCCTTCTCATGAATTCAGTCACTGTCATGGCGTTATTCTGTCCTGAAAGGTGATTTCGTGGTCACTGCATGGAATCACCTTTCAGGACTGAGTAATGAAACAACAGTGTCACTGTTCATGAGGTTACCTCCGTAAAAGCAAATGCAAATTTGGTGAAAAAATTCAAAAAAATGACCGTGTTATGAGCATGCGTTGTGCAGTTTCCACGTGCACACCTATCTTCGCAAATTTGTAATATTTTCACTCCAGATTTTCAACATTGGCATTTTTTCACACCTCCTTAGGAACAGTACAGCTGTCATTTTTCACATCTTGGCCGAAATGTATTTTCACACTACTGGCGCAGAATAGAGCGGTCGCTGTGGGAAATCAGTGTTTGGGACAGATTAAGAAAATCCCAGTGATGGCGTTCATGAGTAGAGGTCCTAAAATGCCTATGTTGAAAATTTGGTGACAAAAGTCCACAAAATTAGTAAGTTACAAGCGTGCGTTGCGCAGTTTCCACGCGCACTCATAGCTTCAAGATTTTGTAATATTTTCACTCAAAATTTTCAACACTGTCAATTTTGCACACCTCCTTATGAACAGTACAGTTGTCATTTTTCACATCCTGCCCAAAATGCATTTTTGCACAACTGGCACACATTGGTGTGGTTGCTGTGGGAAATCAACGTTCAGGACAGATAAAGAAAATCATAGTGACAGTGTTCATGAGCAGAGGTCCCAAAATTCCTATGTTGAATATTTGGTGAAATAATTCCACTAAATGATTGTTACAAGTGTGCATTGCACAGTTTCCACTTATAATAGTAAATTTGAGCATTTTTAATATTTTCACTCAAGATTTTCAACACTGCCATCTCTTCACACCTACCTATCAATGGTACAGCTGTCATTTTTCACATCCTGCCTGAACAGTGTTTTCCCATATCCGGCGCAGAATGGTGTGGTCACTGTGAGAAATCAACGTTCGGGATAGATTAACAAAATCACAGTGCCACTATTCATGAGCAGAGGTTCCAAACACTTTCATGAGGTGGGGATTACAAAAAGGCTGTGTTGCAAATTTGTAGTGCAAATACCAACAAACAGCCGGGGCATTAGGGTTTCTGACCTTAACGTCCCCCCGTACAGACTGACAGGTGTCAGGGGTGTGCCTTTGCTTTGCCGACTGTCATGCACACACCATACCATCCCCCCATCCTCAAGCCACTGACATGCATCGAGGTGTGCCTTGGACTCTTCGGCCCCACAGTTCACCCCATTCTCCTATGCTGCACCCATTTCAGCGTATGTCCTTATGAAATGGGGTGACTGTAAAGCCAAACACCCCAAGGCACACCTCAGTACTTGGTGTCTGCAGGATAGGGTGAGGTAAAATGCCATGAGTGTTATGGCCTAATGGGGTGAGTGTAAGACCCAAGGACCCCAAGGCACAATGCGATATTTGTTGCACTCTGCAGGGTAGGGTGAGCTGAAATGCCATGAACGTTATGGCTGACGCCCAAAGGCACACCTCAGCCTCTGCAGGGTGATATGTGGTTGACGTCACTTTCATACTTCACTGACATTCCTGTCATGCATCTGTTAAACTCCTGTGTTACCGATACCAATGTCAGCAAGACAACATTTCACATTGACAAATGCTTGTTTATATTTCTGTAACCGTGTCAGCTCTTAACTGCTCTGAAAATCTGTATTTCTTTTGTCTGAGAGGGTGAGCATCCTCTGTCACTATTATGTGCTCAACCCCGTTTGCTCAGCTTGGCACTGTGGTAAAAGTACTTTTAAATATTTTTACCAAGTTACAAATTTCAGCGGTTTGTTCTGTGGGTTAGGAAACATTCACCTTTACAGCATCAGAAGTTACTCCAGTCTGTCATAAGCTATACCAATATCTTCTTAGCAGTTTCTGGTAATACTAACAAAGCAACCTTTGGTGTTTTTTCAACCCATTTCTTCAGGAGGCTAGAATGGTATATTTTGGTAGGATTCTTTCTACTAGTGGTCTCCATCTCTTAGTTAACTGTACCAGTACATCTAACCATTTAAGGCCCTTGTCACATCATTAACAGTTTGTTTTCTGTAGTGGATAATAAACACCACCTTTTCACCTGGCTCAAACACTTTTTCTTTTACCTTATGGTCATAATACACCTTCTGCTGTTATTGGGCTTCTTCGTGTATTTGCTGCAGGCAATTTCAACATATTTTGCCAATTTCTTTCTCAGTGCACACATATAATATGTAACAGAATTTTTTTTTTTTTCAGAGCAGGGTTATCTTCCCATGTTTCTTTTATTAAGTCTGGTAGCCCTGTAGGTTGTCTGCCATACAACATTTCAAAGGGTGAAATGACTGTTCCAGGAATTCTGCAGTGGTATCGGCCTAGGGCATGCTCCCTGTCCACCCCCACTGCAGTGGTATAGGCTATGGGGTATGCTCCCTGTCCACCCCCCACTGCAGTGGTATAGGCTGAGGAGTATGCTCCCTGTCCACCACCCCCACTGCAGTGGTATAGGCTGAGGAGCATGCTCCCTGTCCACCACCCCCACTGCAGTGGTATAGGCTGAGGAGCATGCTCCCTGTCCACCACCCCCACCCTCTCGGAGCCCACGCAGGTCCATCTGCTCTGCTTCTGCCTGGGCATCCTCTGGGGGAGTGGCAGCAAACTCAGTGGCCCCCTGACTGGGGCAGAAGGTCCTTTGTATCCTTGCCAGCAACTTCTGCCCTCAACCCAGAGAAGTGCATACAGATGAGGTAGCACCTCAGTCTCCAGAAGGTGTCCCAAAAGACCGCAGTCCCACAAACATTGCGCTGTACCCCTCCCATGTTCGTTCTTTCCTTTACTTAGTGTCTTTTCAAATGTCTCTGTATCTTACTGCCTCCTTTCTACTCCTTATGTACTCCAATCTCTCCATTTTGCTTGCCTGAAGTTTATTTGTTGCCCTACTTCAGGTAGGGTGTCTCTTGTTTTCCCCGTTCTAACTCTCCTACCTGTACATAGTTTATCCTGGGTGTCTACTACTCTTTACCCACTTGTGTTATATCTACAACACATAGCTATTTCAGTTTATTAATTATACTGGAAAGACATGTGAGCATTGCCCTTTTTCACAAGCATCTGGTTTTGGGCAAATACAACAGGGGGTTACATAATTGAAGCAAAACAACTTCACACCTGCAAGCAGGTACATGCTTGCTGGCATTCACAATCACCAGGCATGTATCTGTGACCCCACCCCTCCGGCATGCAGTATTTCAGGGGCTGGATCAGAGCAGATCAGAGGGCACAGGTGGTTATCCAATCAGATGCCTCACCTGGTCCTGCCAAAGATCCTTTGCTCTGCATGGACAAGGGGATTTTGGTATAGCACGGGTCCCAGATTTGTATAATGTTGGGCCACTGCCCAAATGGCTTCCCCAGCCCTCCCTCCCTGACCAGAGGACTGGGGTAGCATGATAGGGAGGGCTATGGGTTCCTGAGGCCAGTGGGAGTACACTGTGGGGGGTACACAACAGTTACAGAGGGTCCCAGCTACCATATTGTGCACCTCACTTGCCCAGCACGCCACACTTTCATGAATGGTGCAGAGTGTGAGCATGCTTCCAGTCCTGACACCTCCATGAACCATCTACACACATAGCCACATGACTGGCCAGGGGAACCCAGTGGGGAAGTGATGTGTATCTCTTTCGTGCATGCGTGCAGGGGTCCGTGGGATCCGAGTGCACAGATATGGCATTTAGTATTGCCTAGGCAATCTGCCCTATAGTGCATAGGGCCCAATAATTGTAACCCCAGCATAAATCTTTCCCTTGTACTACAAAAATAAAGTTATTATTATTATTTGGGGGTTTCTGGTGCACAAAGAGAAAGTCTGTTATGGACAGTGGGTTAGGTAGTCAGATACAAATGTTCCCATTTCTGCAGTCAGAAATGGAGGATGTGTTTCCTTGGTGCTCCATGCTGATTTTAATTATATGGCTATTAAAACTTATATTTGCTATTTTCTTGAGAAAATAACATTACAGTTCAATTCTGCATACCTGTTGTTTTTTTTTTATCAGGGAGAATTTCTGGGGCATAAGTGTTGGGGAACCCCTAAAAAAATGTGGCAGATGGTGGCGCTGGGAAGAAGGGACAGGCAGCCGCTGGACCAGGCTGTGCTGGCAGGAAAGTGGGAGGTGGCAGTGAGCAGAAGCCCACTCTCCAGGGTAGCATATGGAGCATTCAGACCCTTAATGCCAGAATTGCCATTCTGTGCCGGGTGGTAGCTGATTTCCAAACTTGACTCCAAACTTGTGAAGTTCAGTCACAGATGGTAATAGCTGAAGCACAAGATGTTCCCGGGTTGGCTTTGCAAGCTGTGACGGTTAGTGCAGGGCTTGTCAAGCAAAACAAGGACCTGTGCTACCATCTTGAATCTTTAGAAAATATGACTAGGGTGTAAAATTTATATATCCTTGGACTGCTTGAAGCCATGGAAAGGGATAACCCCAAACAGTTTGTGAGTATTTAGCTAAATTAACTGCTGAATTTAGAAATGGATATTATTCTTAACAGAGCATAGCAAATCACCCTGAGAGAGAGGAGAGAGGAATAAAATACACCAAGGATTTTTCTAGTTGTCCTTTCCTGGAGTCGAGAGAGAGAGAGAGATCTTTTTTTTTTTGAGGTTATTTATACTTCTTGCCCCCACAGCCCGCACAATTTGAGGGAGCCCCAGTCTCGTCACCTCAGTGTCACCAGCCAGCACATTAGTAGCCCCAGGGCTTGCCCCCCCAGTAGGGTCGGGGGGGACCCTCCCCTCCAAGACTGGATCAAGTGTTTCCTGTGCTGTGGCTAGCCAGGTGAGAGGCCTGCAAGCTCCCCTTTAATCCTCTGTGGAGCATTTTCCTTGATTTTCCTTGTTGCCGGGGTGACGCATGTAATGACACCTGCGATGGTGCCATGCACACTGCCCTGCACGCCACCCTTAAGTGTCTGCACTGCTTCCGACCCCCTGTCTTGCGGCGTCATTGCGCCAGCCCCCAGTCACCACTAGGGGCCAGGCTAGCATCAAATTCTGGAACCTTCCCTCCCCAGAGAAGGAGAGCTGTCCTCCAGATGCTCAATCTTTCTCCTCCCTGCCGATCCCCGGCAGTCCGCACTCATTCCTGAACATGGGTCACTGGCATGGCGTCCAGTGCCCCAACCCTCAGGGCCACCGAGCCAGTGATAAGAGATCTTGTTTAGAAGCAATGAGGAGAAAGGGCTCAATAAAACCTGATGATGATACCAAAATCTCTATACAACATATCCGGAACTTAATTTTGTGACAATGGACCAGTGAAAGGGTTTTGACTCTTTCCGTGACACACCTTTGTTTGCTTGGAGTGTCTCATGCTTTACAGTATCCAGCATGCTTCAGAACTGTGAACTCTGGCAAGCTGTATCTGTTTAACAACCCCAAAGAGTCTGGAATACTAGTAAATAAATTTAACCTGGACTTTGGACACTTGACCACTCAGGAAAATGAGAAGGTTTGTAGCTAACGAATCGATGAGCTATGTACAACATTTTACATTACTCTGAAGGGTTATAGGGAGTTAGCTACTGATGTCTCCCTTCCCCAGCAACTAATGTTTGTGTTGGGCCCAACTGCTAGCCTACATGCAATGGACTGGTCAGGATGAAATGCAGTATCCTGTGACAGTTAATGACAAAAGAGATTAACTGGCATTAAAACTGCTTTTTTTTTTTTTTGCAGTAACTCTGCTGCAGTATGCTGCAGTTTTGATTGGCATCCAAACTGGTGACACTGTAGGCATAGGTGGCAGTTTATTTTTAAAAGTACTGCATGTTTAGAGGGCCCTTAATCTTGCAGCTTCAGGGGATGGTAGTTTTATTTGAGGGGGAGAGCAGATTGGGATATACTGCCCAGCAGAGTAACTCTCCTTATTTTATGAGGTGGCAAACCATAATCCATAAGACCCACTCAACCTGTTATGTGATTCTCCTCCTGCCTCCCATCCCGCATAGCCTCTAATTGTTGTGTGCATTACTTTGCAATTTTGCATTAACTCTCTGAGACTAGCTTCTATATGTTTTCAGGGGATGGTAAATCAAATTCTGTGCATTATTTACTGTTCAAATGTATAGCGTTATCTTGAGTTGCATAATTCCCCTTTTCTTTCTGTCATAGGCAAATATTGTGGAGTTAAGTGGAATGGGTGATAAGGGAACAAAAATTGACTATGATGTTTAATAAAAATATCCTCATATTTGACCTGGTACAGCTGCAATAGACAAAGTTCACAATACACATTCAGGATTGGTCTACTCATGTTGTGACCATTAAGGCTGATTAAATGTTAAGCTGGCCAGGTGGCACTGAGGGTTGAGGCACTGGACACCACACCTCACACCACACCAGTGACCCAGGTTCGGGAATGGACTTGGGTCACTGGAGGTCAGCTGGGGGGAAAGGTTTGAGCATCCGGAGGATGGCTTTCCTCTCCCGGGGTCGGTAGTGGGTATCATGCTGCTCTTCAGCGGCCCCCAGTGGAGACTGGGGGCATTGCAGTTAGCTTAGCGACGCTGCAGTAGGGGTGGATCAGCAGCAGGCATCAGCACACAAGGTGCGTAGGCACCATTGCATGACTGTGCTCCAGGGACAAAGCCAGAAACCTCCTCCTGCTTCCCAGATAGGCGACGGTGACTTCCAGGGCCTCCACATTCACACACCCAAGGTTGGGCTTGATTCTCCGGCTCTCCTGATCTCCCCTGACTGCCCTGGCCTGCCGATGGTTGTATTCCAGGGTCGGTGGACTGGGTAGGCAGGGGGAGTGTCTATCCCCAATTTCCCGGAGAGGAGAGATTCAGACATGGCACTAGAAGGTAAGTGGCAAGAGAGGGATGCTTGAGAGAGTTCCAGTGAGTAGGGGCGATAAATAAACTACAAAAAAAAAGGCTGATTAAATGCTAATTATATTCAATAAATGTGCTACTTTTCCTCCCCCTCGTGTTGTAAACCTTGGATAGCACAAAACATTGCCCTATGAGAAGTATAGATTTAAAACTGTCCTGTAATTATGATAGCTGTTTTAAAAATTGTAGTATTGTTAAAAATAATAAAAAGAAATTACAGCATGCTCCCACTTCCAGCCAGAGAAAGCACTATTAAATAGGTTTGTGGTTTGGTATTCTGCAATTAACTTTTGTATGGTTCTTCTTTTTATGTAGATGACTTCATTATATTGCGTTTTACACTCTCATCTGGCATTCAGCTCCTCATCCCTCACCATCGAGAAAGGAGCAAAGACGTGAGTTCGAGTCCCGCCATAGCAGGTCAGTAATAACAATATGCTGTTGGACACTTTCAAAACATAGTTTATGTCTGGTGAAAGTGATTGTTAGGCAGCTGCCTCTGATATTGGGATGGACTCCTATTTCACCTGCAACACACCCAACACTAACACCAATACTGCTCCACTCCCCTAGTACCAGTCATTTATCCCTTTTCATAATTTTGTTGTGTTGTTTACTGTTTAATGCTCTTTTTCTTGTTCTACTATTTTACTGTATCGTAATTAACTGTTTGGCAATTTATTATTTAAACATTCTTGAATTTTTATATTTTGATTAGCTTATTTATATTTTATTGTATTATTTTATACACTGAATTTTTTATCTCTTCCCTTCCCTTCCCTTCCCTTCTCTTCTCTTCTCTTCTCTTCTCTTCTCTTCTCTTCTCCTCCCCCCCCCCCAGGATACATCTGGAAATGTGCTGATAACCAGCTCAGTATGACTTTTCTGGTAGAACTTTTGAAATAAACAAACAAACAAGCAAACATTTCCTTAGGGCATGTAGCCTTAGGAAATATTTGTGGACCATTCATTTTGATCTCTTATGCACAGGGCTGGATTTCTGGCACAGAGCTGGTGGGGGTGGAGCACAAGGTACAAGATTTCACCACTGGGGTCACTGGTTTGATTCCCAGCCCAACTCACAAGAGTATGCGCCCACAACTTGGCACAATGAATTGTCTTTTCTCAGAATCCCAGCAATGCTGAATGAGACTGGTGTCAGTTTTTTTGTTCCTCTGCACTGTGCCTTCTTCAACCCACTGAAAGCTTTGCTTATAGACAGTGCATGGCTTTAAGTTCTTGTGACATCATTGCCACAAAACTGTTTTCACCAAGACTGACATTTACACCATAGATTTGAGGGAGTATGCTTAGCTGTTGATAAATGTCACCGTGATCACAAAATCTTGAGATTCTACTAAAGATTACTTAATTTATTAGTTTATATGGATTAACAATCTCATTTCCTGATTGAAGCCAAAGACTGTTAAAACCCCACCCCAATAACAGCAATAGCAATAGCAATTTTATTTAAAAAGACACCCAATCCCAAAGGCTCTGGGCACCGCACATAAACTTTTACAGCATTTCATACCGCATAAATATATAAAATAGTAATAATAAATATAAATAAACAGAATTATACCCCAAAAGCTTGCAAAAATAGGAAGGTCTTCAGGCGAACCTTAAAGGCAGATGTCGTGGGGGCCTCCTTAACTATAGCTGGTAAGGAGTTCCAAAGAGCGGGAGCAGCGTCACTAAAACCTCGGTCGCATGCAGATTTTAATATTGCTCTCGGAACAACTAGGAGGCCACCACTAGAAGAGTGGAGATTACGGGAAGAGGGGGATGGTACCAGGAGAACTGACAGGTAACCAGGGCCCTGTCCATGTAGGGCCTTGTAGGTGAGAAGCCCCACCATGAAGAGCACTCTCCACCTGACAGGCAGCCAGTGCAATTCGCGCAACACAGGTGTAATATGGCAGAATTTACTTTGCCCGGTCAAAAGCCGGGCAGCAGCATTTTGCACTAGCTGCAGTCTGTGAAGAGAGCCCCCAGAGACCCCGAGATAGAGGGCATTACAGTAGTCGAGCCTAGAAGTGACTAAGGCATGTATCAAGGTAGGGAGGTCCAGAGACAGAACAAGGGGCTTAATCCTGGCGATGTTACAAAGATGGAAAAAACAGGAACGGACCACGGAGGATATCTGAGCCTCCATGGACAAATTCCTGTCAAACATCACGCCAAGATTTAGCACCCAAGGGGAGGCCATCAATGACACAGCTCCTAGCACAAGTCCAGTTGCAGAGTCAGAGGCCAACCCATCTCAAACTCTGTTCGACTCCACTACCAATACCTCAGTCTTGTCAGGGTTTAGTCTAAGCCAGCTAGAGGCCATCCAGTCACTAATCTCAGCCAGACAGATATTAGGCACATCCACTGCATTTGGTGTTCCTGGGGCAAAGGATAAGTATAGCTGAGTATCATCAGCATAGCAATGAAAACTCAGACCATACTTCCTAATGATCCCCCCCAAGGGCAGCATATATACTGCGAACAACATTGGGGCCAAAACCGAACCCTGAGGGACTCCACACAAAAGGAAGCAGGGTGTGGATTAGAAATTTCCCATCACAACCCACTGTCTCCTATTTGTGAGAAAGGACTCAAACCATTTGATGACAGTGCCGGTGAGTCCACACAACTCCCTCAGGTGGAGAAGCAACACTCAATGGTCCACAGTATCAAAAGCTGAAGAGAGATCGAGAAGGACAAGAATTGTCCTGTCCCCTCTATCTCTAGCCCTGAGGAGGTCATTCTGCACCCGAACTAACGCAGTTTCAGTGCTATGTCTGGCCCGAAAAGCTGACTGGAAAGGATCATATAACTCGTGAGTCATGAGATGTTCCTCCAACTGAAGCGATACCACCTTCTCAACAATCTTCCCCAAAAATGGGAGATTGGAGATGGGATGGTAATTTGCCCTGACCTCCGGGTCCAAAGAAGATTTCTTTAATAGGGTCTCACCAGAGCCTTCAAGGCATCTGGAAAGACACCCTGACTTAAGGAGCACCGGACAATCAGGGCAAACACCGGCCAACAGAGTCAATGCATCTCATTAAGAAATGCGCTGGCACTGGGTCCAGTTCACAAAGGTATGCTTCAGATTGACTGCCACCTCAATAACATCAATGGATCTCCACTGGCCTAAACTCTCCCTAACCAGGTGGAGTGCACTCACACAACTGGCAACCACTGTCAGCAATGGTATTACTGGCTGAAGAAACCTCCCGTCGGATCAAAGACACCCTGTCTGAGAAAAACCGAGCAAAATCCTCACAATCCTCACTTGAGGAAATTCTTCCGGGCTGGAGACAGACAGGATAAAGAAGTCTATCAACAGTCCGGAAGAGTGAGGCTGGTTGGTTTCTCCCAGCAGCAATCTTCTGAGAGAGAAATGCTGTCTTCTTTCGGTTGATTGCCTCCTGATATGCGCAATAATGCGCACGCAGGACCAGTTTGTCCGTCACCAGGCGGGACTTCCTCCAGCAGCGCTCTAATCTCTGACCCATCTTCTTCATTTGCCTGAGATCTCCATCATACCAAGGAGACCTCAGGTAAGAAGCTCTGGGTCATACACGGATAGGTGCGTGGGAGTTGATGGCGTCAGATAGCACCTTATTATAGGTGTCCACTCTGACGCCAACAGCTCCGACGCATGCACCACCCACACTAGATAAATCGACTGCCGCCATAAAACCCTCAGGAGTAAGATCACGTAAAGGGCAGCAGCGAATCATCTTGGCAGGGGAAAAACTAACGGCGGGAGCCCCAAACGTGAACTTCACCATGCAATGATCAGACCAGAATACCTGATCAATCATAAGATCTCCAATTTCAATCCCCAGTGAGAACACCAGATCCAATGTGTATATCACGATGAGTAGGCGCACAACAAACTGCAACAGCCCTAACGAGGACATATTTTGCAAAATTTGCTAGTGCACCTTTGAGCTTTATCATCAGCCCAGACATTGAAATCCCCCAGAAAAACACATCTGGGGGATTCCAACGTCTCGCCGGCAACAAACTCGGCAAATTCGTGCAGGAAACCCCCCATCGGGCCAGGAGGGCGATAGATGAGGAGAATCCTGCAACCAAAACCGAGTCCTCCACGAATGGCCACACACTCAAATGAATCCGGGGTTCCCACTGGGTGCACGGTGAAGGTCAGGCTAGATCTAAAACAAATAGCTACACTGCCGTCCCTGCGATTATCTCTGGGGCAGTGCACAACGGTATATCCTTTGGGGATAGCAGCCTCAAAAACAGGGCCAGCATCATCTCCCACCCAGGTCTCCGGAATGCAAGCCAGGTCGACCGAAGAAACCAAGGCAGCAATAATTGCCGCCTTGTTTCTGATCAACCTGGCATTGCACAGCACTGCCGTCAGAGATATAGGGGGTGGTGTAGCCCCTTGGGTTGCCTGACCACTCGGTCTGGTGGTCTTCCTGGAAATGGGCACCAACCATGTCTGGCTTCACCTAGATGCCCTAAATAATCCAGGGCGTCTCCTGGTCCTAACCACCTCTATCCTACCAGCAGTCCACTCCTGGTCAACCCACAGCCCGCAAGCCAGGTAATCCCTTTCAATCCTCACTTCCCTGCAACGCCTGCTAGTAGTAGCAGACACAGAGAGAGGGAGAAAGGGATGCAAAGCATGCGGCTGTGAGTTCCCGTAGATGAGCCTGGACCCCACAGGTCGCCCTACAGACCCCCTACACATTTCTAGTTTAAACAAGCAAACAGATAAGATTTAATTTAAATTAACTCAAACAATTTAAAACATTCCTTCCTTAAATAATCTAACAATACAATATAGGACATTCAATAAGCAGGCGCACTACCTTCCTCTCATTTCAGATGGAATAATTCTGGCACCGGGTGGCGCTCGCGCTACTCACAACGCTCGCGCTACCCTTGCGCTTGCGAGCGGCACTTCCTAATATACAGACTCCTCCCCGCCCCCTCCAAAGCAAGCTATGCTCCCCACTCACTCCTCCAGCTCCAGCTGGTTACAGGCAAATCAGCACGGCCTCTCACGCCGTCTTTTAGCCAGTTCAGGGCTAATAGGGTAAGGGGCAGCTAACAGCATGCAGGAGGCAAGTCCCGATTTAGTGTACAGTTCCAGCCGCTAACGAGCGGCATCCCACAACATAGAGGAAAGTCCAAAGGGTGAAGAGCTGCCACTTACGAGCGGTACAGAATGCAATACCAGAAACAGTACAAAGCTCTAACAATAATCTGTGTTATGAGGACATGAAGTTGGGAATAAAGGGTGCAGGGATAAGAATATAGCATGAGCACAGTCTGGGGAATCACCCACCTTAATGCGCACATTGTTTATCTTTGTGGGCCATTGTACATGTTAAGGGATAGTATTACATTTACATACCCCCCTTCCTTAGCATGTAGAACTGTCTTCAAAGTTAAAGAACTGTATGGTACGGCAAATGTTTCACCCAGTCATGCTCACACTTGGTTCACAGAAACTGACCACAACTTCTCATCATCAAAATGCAAATCTTGTGGGCAGGGCCCTGGTGGCTTTAGCAGCTCAGCTTTGTATTGGAAAGTGAGGTCATAATCCCTGTGTTAAATAATTCCATGATCTTTTTACAAAAATTTAAACTCTGCTCGAATTTACTTCCGCGGGCAGACAGCTCCTTGACATGAGTTGCCTGCCAAGGAAAAATTACTACATCAGCTCCTCTTTAAGCACTGAAGTCCTTTCTTGTGATTTTTTTCATAAACAGTGTGCAAGGTACAGTATATAGAAACAAACACATCCACAGAAATTGAATCCCTGAATTCAAATCCTCTCCCCTCCTAGTATATATATATGTTTTCTGTTTTTCAGCCTCAAGTGGCAGTTTGTCCTCTGAGAGGTTTCAAAACCGTGGAGCTTCCTTCACATCCTCAAGTCGCCTCCCTGGGTATGTACTGGTTAACTTTGCAAGCAGCTTAGCATTGGCATGATTTGGCAACCATACCTAGACAAATGTCTGTTTAATCAAGCATTAGTCAGTGCCAGATGTTCACAACTGGTATAGAAGCCCTGGGGTACCAAATGCATTGTGGTGCACTGTGTGGGTTATATATTACCAATGTTAGGAGCCTGTTTGTGTAAAATTGAACACAGGCTCATAACTTTGTTACAGAAACATAGAATCTGTCAGCAGATAAGGATGATATGGCCCACCAAGTCTGTTTCTTTCCCTTCTCACTGCTGTAGCCCCAGATCCTATTTGATCTGTGGTTTTCCTACTCTGCACATCTCCAGGGTACCCTTATGTCTATCCCATGCACTCTTGAACACCCGTATTGTTTTTCAACCCATCATTTCTGCTGAAAGGCTGTTCCATGGCTACACCACCCTCTCAGTGAAAAAGTACTTCCTAACATTACCCCTTAGCCATCCACCCTTCGGTCTCATATCATGCCTCCTTGTTCTTGTGCAGAGTTTTCTCTGAAATATGCTTTCCACCTGTACCCTGTTTATGTATATATACATAAATATGTATATTTGTTTATGTTGTAATATTTTGCTGCAAATTGACAATGTTGCCTTCTTATGACCCCACCTCATGAAGAAGTGCAGAGAAGATTTTCAACTCCTGTTTAAAAGGCGATTTCATGCAGGGACAGCAAAATCACCTTTAGGGATGCAAAAATATATTTTGCACAGAATTTGAAAAATGACAGCTGTCACATTCATGACATGCTGTAAAGAAATGGCTATGTTGTAAATTTGGGGTAAAAATATTGAAATTACTAAAGTTGCTATCCTGCATTCACAAATTGTGATAGGCTCATACTGTACATTTGTTGTTTTCTAATATTTATTTGCACCCAATTTTCAACATAGCCTTCTAATGACCCTGCCTCATGAAGAATGGCAGAGAAAATGTTTAACTCCTGGGTAAAAGGTGATTTCATGCAGGGACTGCAAAATCACATTTCAGGATGCAAAAACACATTTGGGCAGGAGTTGAAAAATGTCAGCTGTCACATTTATGAGGTAATGTAAAGAAATGGTTATTTTGAAAATTTGGGGTAAAAATATTGACTATTGCCAAACTTACAAGCCAGTGTTTGCAAACTTCAACAGAGATTCATAATATTGTTTTTTATATATTTTTACATCACATTTGTAACATAGCCATCTTATGACCCAACCTCATGCTCAAGGGAAGAGAAGATGTTTAACTTCTGTCCTAAAGGTGATTTCATGCAGGGACTGCAAAATCACATTTGGGGATGCAAAAATACATTTTGCACAGAATTTGAAAAATGACAGCTGTCACATTCATGACATGCTGTAAAAAAATGGCTATGTTGTAAATTTGGGGTAAAAATATTGAAATTACTAAAGTTGCTATCCTGCATTCACAAATTGTGATAGGCTCATACATTTGTTGTTATTTAATATTTATTTGCACCCAATTTCCAACATAGCCTTTTAATGACCCTGCCTCATGAAGAAGGGCAGAGAAAATTTTCAACTCCTGGGTGAAAGGCAATTTCATGCAGGAACTGCAAAATCACTTTTCAGGATGTAAAAACACATTTGGGCAGGAGTTGAAAAATGACAGCTGTCACATTTATGAGGTAATGTAAAGAAATGGCTATTTTGAAAATTTGGGGTAAAATATTGACTATTGCCAAACTTATGAGCCAGTGTTTGCAAACTTCCACATAGATTCATAGTATTGTTTTTTATATATTTTTACACCACATTTATAACATAGCCATCTTATGACCCAACCTCATGCACAAGGGAAGAGAAGATGTTCAACTTCTGTCCTAAAGGTGATTTCATGCAGGGACTGCAAAATCACCTTTTGGGATGTAAAAAAACATTTTAGACAGGATCTCAAAAATGACAGCTGTCACATTAATGAGGTGCTGCAATGATATGGTTATGTTGTAAATCTGGGTTAAAAATATTGAAAATTACCAAAGTTACGAGCCTGCATTTACAAAATGCAATGGAAGCTTATTACTTTGTTCTTTTTAATATTTTTTACTCCAAATTTTCAACATCACCTTCTTATGACCCCACCTCATGAACAGGGGCAGAGAAAATGCTCAACTCCTGCCCAGAAGGTGATTTTGTGGAGGGACCATGAAATCACCTTTTGGGACAGATTTGCCTAATGTCAGTGCAATTGTTCATGAGGCAGGGTCCCAAAAAAATGCATGTTGAAAATTTGGGCCAAAAATATGCAAAACTAGCCAAGTTATTCCACTAAGTTGAAAATACCATTGAAATACATTGAACCGCATTCTTCAGTTTGCGGTCTCACTTTGAAGAGTGAAGACGTGTCTGCGTTCCAGGGAGGATTACGGCATTGGACTCTTGATAAGTAAGTAAGGGCCTGGGGGTGGGTGGGTGGTGGGTGCTGGAGTGGGAGGGTTGGGTGGGAGAAAAGAATACAAGTAAACCAGTAACCCGTGCATGGGGGTAGTGGGCGGGGGAGTTCACGTATGAGTTGAGTGCCTTGGTGACACTGGGGAATTGGGCACCACCAGTGTCACTGTTATGTTTCTGGGGGTGGGTCTTGAGAGGGAGGGTGGGGTGGGTGAGAAACATAAAACAAAAAAATGACCCACACAGATGTAACCGCACATGTGCAGGAGTGCGGTTTGCTCTAACAGCTGCCAGACATTTCATGCATTCCAGGCTGACTTTGACAGATCAGCATGGCTTGATGGGTGGTACTGATCAAAGGGAATAGCTGACCCCAGATTGGATTGGCTATTCCTTTTCTAGTTTGTGCTGTCTCAGCCCAGCAAGCTAATCCTCTGTCATAGTAAGCTTCACCGATGATTGCTGTGGCACTGAATCACCCCTAAAACATTACTCTGCATTGGCTGAACAGTGTTATACCAATCAAAAAGCAATACTACAGCAATATGTCACTTGCACGCATGGTGAACATAAAAAGACTTACTCTCTGTAATGTGTAAAGAACTAATAACCAGATGCAGTATGCCATCTAGTGGAAATAGGGAAGATTTCAGCATAGAAGTATAAGATGCAGACTAATACCTTGGCTAAAAGAAAAACTTTCTTTTAGATGAATGGTAGAAATGATGCCTCTGGATCCCATGGTTCAGTAATTCAATTTACAGATGTCTCCTAGTAGAGCAGACATTACTGTAAATCGGTGACAAGAATAAAATCTCTACAAAGAGGCCAGATGCAGAGAGCGATCTGGTAGGGAAAAAAAGAGGAACTGATATAATGCATTCAAAACTAGTTATTAAATGTAGAGTGCCATCTGGTGGAGAAAGTGAAGATTGTGGCATACAAGAATAAGAGCCAGTCTAACACCTTGGTTAAGGGAAGGCTTTCTTTTAGCTGAATGGTTAGCGCTGCTGCCTCTGAGACCATGGATACGAGAATCAATCCCTGGGTTGTGTAATTCAGTTTACAGATGATGTTCCTAGAGGAGCGAACAATGTTAATGTTAGGCAGAGACTGCAGACTTGGAATTTGCAAAAATTTGCCACATTTTGTGAAATTTTCTGAAATTTGACATTGACAAAATTGGAATCCTCTGAATTTGTTTGGGGAATTTTCTTACCATTCCATGACATGTTCTGGATGAATTGCAGAATGATACACATAAACTGCAGAATGGCAGTCCACAGTTTACTACATTAATCCAGAATACATACAATCATTCTGTTGTTCAGTGTTCAGTTTTGCAGAATTTCACAATTCATACATTCATTCCACCATTCAAAGTCAGTATTTCACGAAAGGTGATAGTGGACATTCTGAAATTTTGAGCGAGTGAAATTCCAGCTTTTGTGGTAATTTTCCCAGCAGCATTTTTATTTTGTGCCACACTAGACATTATACCCTCTTTAACTTAACCTCCATCATTTGACTCCAGTTCTCTTCTTAAGTATATAATTATTGCCAACCTCCCTTTTTTATCAAAGTAATCAAACAAGAGGTATTTTCCCATCTCTCTGATCTCCTCTGCTTCAGCAAGATCCTCCTCCATTCCAGCATAGTTTTCACCCTGGTCAATAAAACACAACAGAGAATTGGTTTGACTTTGTAAACTGCATGCCTAGGTGCATTGTGAGGCACGAGGTCATTACACTGAGTGCCTTCAACCACATGGAAGTATGCTTTAGTGACAGAAACTTATGCCCTGAAGTGTCTTATTGTGCTTATAAAATGGGTACTCTAGTCTAGAAAAATATAACAAAATTCAATATTATAACAACAGAAAACAAGCATTTGTCAATGCTGAATGTTGTCGCACTGGCATTGGCATTGGTAGTGCAGGAGTTAGAGACGCATAATAGGAATGGCAGTGAAATACTGAAGTGATGCCAACCCCATCTCCACCCTGCACAGAGTGACAGGCATTGGGGTGTGCCTTTGGATCATCAGCTATAACGCTCATGCCATCATTGTACCTCACCCTACCCTGTAGACACTGACAAGTGTTGTGGTGTGTTTTGGGGGTTTTGGGTTTTATACTTACCCCATTCTATAAGGAAATATGCAGAGGTGGGTGCAGTATAGGAGAATGGGGTGAACTTTGAGGGCAAACACTGCAAGACACACCACGATGCCTGTCACTGGCTGCAGGGTGGGGGTGGGGGTTGAATGGTGTGAGCATTACCACTGATGATCCCAAGTCACAACCCTGACACCTGTCAGTTTCTACAGGGTGGGATGCTACGGTTGGGAACCCTAACAGCGTAGGTGTGTGTTGGTATTTTCACTCCAAATTTTCAACATGGGCTTTTTGTGAGCCCACCTCATGAAGAACGGCACTATGAGTGTGTTAGCTGAAAGGTGGTTTTGCACAGTGGCTATGTCATTTGGCGACACGGGTCTGAAAACACATTTTTGGCAGGATGTGGAAAATGACAACTGTATTGTTCATGAGGATATGTACAAAAATGTCAACTCTGAAAATCTGGAGTGCAAATATGAAAAATTGATGAAGTCATGAGCATGCATAGAAACTGTGCAACACACATCCATAACCCCAATTATTTTGGGGAGTTTGTTAGCCACATTTTCAACATAGGCATTTTGGGACCTCCCCTTATGAACAGTTGTGCTGTGATTTTGTTAATCTGCCCCAAAAGTTGATTCCCCACAGCGACCACGCCATTGTGCGCCACAGGTGCGGAAACACATTTTGGACAGGCTGTGAAAAATGACAGCTGTACTGTTGATAAGGAGGTGTGAAAAAATGCCAGTGTTGAAAATCTGGCATGAAAATATTGCAAATTTGTGAAGTTACAAGGGTGCGTGGAAACTGCACAACACACGCTTGTAACACAGTCATTTTATGGACTTTTCGGCACCAAATTTTCAACATGGGCATTTTAGGACCACTGCTCATGAACAGTGTCACAGTCATTTTGTCAAACTGTCCCAAAAATGGATTTCGCACAGCGACCACACTATTCTGCGTCGGACATGCAAAAACACAATTTGGCCAGGATATGTAAAATGACAGCTGCACTATTCATAAGGAGGTATGGAAAATGCCAATTTTGAAAATCTGGAGTGAAAATATTACAAATTCACGAAGTTATGAGCATGTGTGGAAACTGCGCAATGTACGCTCGTAAAACAGCAGAGGGTGGTTGCGGGTTGCAGGAGGGGGGGCAGGGAGACCATGAGGAACTGTTTTCTTCTTTCACAGGATTTAAAAATTAAAAACCTTGTGGGACAGTTTTTATTTTTCAGGGCGATTTGGCACTCTGGGGTGGGCTCCCAGCATGCCACCTAAGTGTTTTGGGGTTGGGGATGCTATAGCCGACGGGGGATTGGGCACTCCCGAAGTCGGCATTATGGCAGGCAGTGTGCCGCCATGTCTATAAATTTTTTTACACCAGGGCAAGCACGTCGGGAGGTCTGCTGTGTATGATGAGCTTTGCTCGCATTGCAGTGGACCTTTCCTTTGATGTGACACCACATTAGTATGCATGGTGTGGCACCGGCATGCAGGTTGATTGGACAATGAAGGACGCACCTACTGATGTGTGCTCTGCATTCACCCAACAGTGACTGCACCTCCAAATCTGCTACTAGTGCAAGATGTTGGCTGCAGAAGTGCACCAACATAAAAACAAGCATTTGTCAATGCCGAATGTTGCTTGCTTGTATGTGCTGTTTAGGTATTTGGAAGTGATAGTTCCATGCCTTCCTCCCAAGTCATCCACTGTGTCTTTCCGTTCTGTATTCAGAGAACAGTGGGAGGGGCAAGAGCCACAGCAGTACAGCAGTTGCCAAGGGGGTGAAGAGGTGGACAATAGTCCATTCAAAGGCAAAAGAGTCCTGCAGGAGCTCACTAAATTGAAGGTGGACAAAGCGATGGAACCAGATGGCATACACCCAAGGATATTAACAGAACTGCGAAGGGAGATAGCAGTACATCTGGCAGCCATGTTCACTGAGTCATTCAACATGAGTGAATTGGAGGAGGGCACATGTGGTCCCTCTACACAAGTCCGGCAGCAGGGAGGAGGCAGGGAACAGTAGGCCATTCAGCCTCACCTCAGTAGTGGGGAAGATCATGGAGACATGGCTTAAAGAAAGGACAGAGGGGCATCTAGATGCCATTGGAGCACAGGACCATAGACAACATGGATTCACAGTGGGGACATCATGTCAGATAAATCTGGTTGATTTCTTTGACTGGGTGACAAAGGAAATGAATCAGAGTGGGGCAGTGGACAATGTTTACCTTGATTTCAGCAAAGCCTTTGACACCATCCCATATAGGAGGTTGATAAACTAGCTGGGTAGGCTGGGCATGGGGGGAAAGGGTGGTAAACTGGGTTAGAAACAGGCTAACAGACAGGAGGCAGAGAGTGGTGGTAAATGGTGTGCAGTCTAGGGAGATGGGGCGACCAGTGGGGTGCTGCAGGGATCGGTCCTGGGGCCAGTTCTGTTCAATGTCTTCATTACTAATATTGCAGAACGTCTGAAGGGAATTTTTTCACCAAATTTTCAACATAGCCATTTTAAGATCTCTGCTCATGAACAGTGTCACTGTGATTTTCTTAATCTGTCCCAAAAATTGATTGCACACACCGAACGCGCCATTGTGTACTACATGCACTGAAACACATTTTGGGCGATGTGAAAAATGACAGCTGTACTGCTCATAAGGAGGTGTGGTAAAATGGCAATGTTGAAAATCTGGAGTGCAAATATTAAAAATTTGCAAACTTCTGGCGTGCATAGGAACTGAGTACCTACATTTCGTAGTAGTCATTTTAGTAATTTTTCACCAATTTTCAACATAGCCATTTTAAGACCTCTGCTCATGAACAGTGTCACTGTGATTTTCTTAATCTGTTCCAAACAATGATTTCGCACACCGACTGCGCCATTGTGCGCTACATGCATGAAAACACATTTTGGGTGATATGCGAAAAAATGACAGCTATACTGCTCATAAGGAGGTGTGGTAAAATGGTAATGTTGAAAATCTGGAGTGCAAATATTAAAAATTTGCGAACTTACGAGCGTACGTAGGAACTGCGCAATGCACGCTCGTAAAACAGTCATTTTTAGGAATTTTTTCACCAAATTTTCAACATAGACTTTTTGAGAGCCCACCATGAACACTGGCAGTGTCATTTCATTAATCGTCCCAAAAGGTGGTTTCACTGCAGAGATCAAAAATCACCCTTCGGGCCCGATTAACGCCATGACAGTGCAAGAATTCATGAGGAGGGGTCCCAAAAACCCCATGTTGAAAATTTGAGCCCAAAATTCCCAAAAATGCCTGAGATATGCAACAAAGTTGAAAAAAACCCTATCTATCCCATTATACAGCTTACCGGCATTTCCTCAATTCGCGGTCGGCTTTGAGGAGTGCAGATGTGTTCCCTGTCCACCGAGGATCGTTGCGCTGAGCTCCGGACGTAAGTATGGGGTGAGGGGGGTGTGGGGGAGCAGGGTGAGCAGTGGGTGGGTGCGGGTTGTGGGAGGGGGGCAGGAGAAGCACCGAGGACAGTTTTGTATTTACAGATTTTTTTAATAAGGCGATGAGGGGCGTTTGCCACGTTAGGGTGGGCTCCCAGCGTGGCAGCAGAAAGGCTGTTGGGGGTGAAGCCGACGGGGATTGGGCACCCCGTCGTCCATAACATCATTTTGCCACGCTGGGGTGGGCTCCCAGCGCGGCACCTGGATGCTTTTGAGGGGGGGGCGTAAGACGGGGATTGGGCACCCTCATTGGCCATAAAACATTTTGCCATGCTGGGGTGGGCTGCCAGCATGGCACCTGGATACTTTGGGGTGGCGTGGAGCCGACGGGGGATTGGGCACCCCCGTTGGCCGTTACAGTATGGGGGAGGGGAAGACGATGAGCACGGCGTGAGAGTGTGTACGCGTGTGTGTGTGTGGGGGGGAGCTCTGCTCACTGAAGCGGAGCTCTCCCTTTCAACTGTATGACCACTGCATTTTCAACTACTGTCATAGACAGCTGCAGCAGTGATTGGGGAACTGGGGCCGCGCCTGCAAACACACTGACTGCATTGGAAGACGGGTGCCACGCCTCCGAAAACTCGGATGATGGCACTATGTTTCTTGCACATGCTGCAAGCAACATAATGAAAAGGGATTTTTGTTTGTTTAAATAAACAGCAGTTAATTTTCTAGTTAAAATGACTAAGTAGTGTTTCACATGTATGCCATTAGATGGCATTCTAGCTACCCAATCTGCCCCACCCCTCTATTCAGTCTTTCTTTCTCCCAGGCTTCTACAGCAGTGAGGACAGATTGGTAAAGAGGATAACTCAGGTTTCTTACAACAAGTAGAACAGCCAGTGCATTCTCTCCATGTTGAGTGGAAGATCAGAGTTTGTTGAAAGAGTGGGGTGAAAGAACCTAGCTTTACCATAAAGCACATCAAGTTATAATAGCACTTCCTGGACAGAGTGGTATAAACCATGCTGCAGGAGCCATGCATGTTGGAATAGCGACAGGGGTAGAATAGCATCAAGCAACTAGTGCTACCCCTGTCACTATTCACCCACCCTCAGGAGGAGGAGAAGAAGGTGGAAAGAGCAGTCACCAGCTGTGCTGCACCTGTGGCAAAGTGGGTTAAGGCAGTGGCGCAGTCAGGAAAGACTGGGAGACCAAGGTTCTAATCCTGGTCTCCCCGCTACATTTTATGGATGGACAACTTAGTTTTTATGTTGATTGTGTGCATGCGCAAGAAATATCTTGCGGCAGCTTTCTCCAGAAACAGGTTGTGAAGGTGCGGCACTGTTGTGGCCAGTGCCCCCGCTGCCTGTAAAGGCTTGGCCCACTTCCCCCAAGGCCATGGCACGCTGCTGCTGACACTAGTTCAGCCAGCGTGCCACAACTTTCTAACATTTTAGCCGCTGCAATCAAGGGCTGCCTCGTCATTGCAGCATCAGCCATTCACTGCAATGAGAGAGCGACCCGTCATTGAAGGGCAGAACTTCAAAACACTGATATTGTTTGTGAACATGGCGGTGGCTTGCCACCATGTTCACAAGCAATATTAACCCTCCCCCACCCACCGAGGGGGTGCCAACTCCCCTCGGGCAGCATGTGTCCCCACCACTGTGTTTGTTTCACAACATGGGCCCCAATCCCCATCGGCTTTAGTGCCATAAGGTTAATTCCCCGCTTATGTTAGTCTGCTGACGGGTGCCCAATCCCCGTCGGCCTAATGTCACCTCCCCCTTTCTTGTGTGCGGTGGGGTGCCCAATCCCCGTCCTCATAGCTGCCCCAAACAGGAGCTCCATTGGCACGCCTGAGCCCACCCCAACATGCCACATGCCCTGTAAAATTAAAAATGGTCCCATGCGATGTCATTTTTTTTTTTAACCTGTAAAGAAGGAAACGGTTCCTCAGCAGTCTCCCTGCCCCCCTCCCACAACCCACACAAACCGCTGTGCACCCTGCCTCCCCACACCCCCTTCACCCCATACTTACCTCTGGAGTCCAGCGCGATGATCTTCGGTGGACTGGGAATACGTCTGCACTCTTCAAAGCAGACTGCGAACTGAGGAAATGCCGGTAAGTTGTATTATGGAATAAATAGGGTTTTTTTCAACTTTGATGCATATCTCAGGCATTTTTTGGAATTTTGCCACCAAATTTTCAACATGGGGTTTCTGGGACCCCTCTTCATGAATTCTGGCACTGTCATGGAGTTATTCGGCCCCCAAAAGGTGATTTTGTGGTCACTGCGAGGAATCCCCTTTTGGGACTGATTAATGAAATAACAGTGCCAGTGTTCATGAGGTTGGCTCTCAAAAAGCCTATACTGCAAATCTGGTGGGAAAAATCAAAAAAATTACTGTATTACGAGCGTACGTTGTGCAGTTGCTATGCACGCTCGTAACTGCGAATTTGCAATATTTGCATGCCACATTTTCAAAATTGGCATTTTTTCAGACCTCCTTGTGAAAAGTACAGCTGTCATTTTCCACATCCTGGCCGAAATGTGTTTTTGCACTTCCGGCGCAGAATAGCGCGGTCACTGTGGGAAATCAGTGTTCAGGGCAGATTAAGAAAATGACAGTGGACTGTTCATGAGCAGAGGTCCTAAAATGACTATGGTGAAAATTTGGTGATGATCCTCCATAAAATTACTGTGTAACGAGTGTGCATTGCGCAGTTTGCATGCATGCTCGTAACTTCACGAATGTATAATATTTTCACTCCTGATTTAAACATTGCCATTGTTCTGCACCTCCTTATGAACAGTACAGCTGTCATTTTTCACATACTGGCCAAAATGTGTTTTTGCAGTTCCGGCGCAGAATAGCGTGGTCGCTGTGGGAAATCCATGTTCGGGACACATTATGAAAATCACAGTGACACTATTCATTCGCAGAGGTCCTAAAATGCCTAATTTGAAAATTTGGTGACGAAAGTCCATAAAATGAGTGTGTTATGAATGTGCATTGCGCAGTTTCCAAGCACGCTCTTACCTTTGCAACTTTGCAATACTTTCTCCAGATTTTCAGCATTGCTATTTTGCCACACCTCCTTATGAATAGTGCATCTGTCATTTTTCACATCCTGGCTTAAATGTGTTTTCGCTCTTCCAGCACACAGTGGCATGGTTGCTGTGGGAAATCAGTGTTCGGGACATAGTAAGAAAATCACACTGACACTGTTCATGAGCAGACGTCCTAAAATGTCTACGTTGAAAATTTTGTGATGAAACTCCATAAAACGACTGTGTTATGAGCATGTGTTGTGCATGTTTCACGCACCCTTGTAAGTTTGCAAATTAGTAATATTTTCATGCCAGATTTTCAACACTGGCATTTGCTCACACCTCCTTGTGAACAGTACAGCTGTCATTTTTCACATCCTGGCTGAAATGTGTTTCTGCACTTCTGGCACAGAATACCGCAGTCGCTGTCGGAAATCAGTGTTTGGGACAGATCAGCTTCGAGCGACTGGGGGGGGGGTGACCGAGCTCAACTGAGCTCTGTCAGGACTGTTGCGGATTTCTTTGTGGGCAGGAAAAGGTAACAATGCAGGCAGCAGCCCAGTACAAAAGGGCAGCCTGTAACGCCGGGAGACACAGAACGAGCAAGAGAGGGAGGGGGAGTGAGTGAGCGCAACAAAGCTCTGTTAGGACTGCTGCTGTTTTCTTTGTGGGCAGGAAAAGGCAGCAATGCATGCAGGGGCTGAGTACAAAAGGGTAGCCTGCAGCGGTGGGAGAAACAGAACAAGCCAGTGACTGATGGGGAGTGAGTGAGGCCAACGGAGCTCTGTCGGGACTGCTGCAGATTTCTTTGTGGGCAGAAAAAGATGCCAGCAGAGGCAGGAGCCCAGTACAAAAGGGCAGCCTGCAGCGCCAGGAGAAACAGAATGAGTGAGTGAGAAAGGGGGAGTGAACGACCTCAACAGAGCTCTGTCGGGACAGCTGCAGATTTCTATGTGGGCAGTAAAAGGTGCCAATGCAGACAGGAGCCCAGTACAAAAGGGCAGCCTGGAGCGCTGGGAGAAACAGAATGAGCGGAGTGATAGAGGGGAGTTTGAGCAGCCAACGGAGGTCTACTCGTGGACTGCTGTGGATTTCGCTAGGGCAGGGAAAGGCGGCAATGCAGGAGGAGCCCAGTAAAGGCCAGCCTGCAGCGCCGGCAGAAACGGAATGAGCGAGTGAGAGAGGGGGAGTGAGTGAGCTCAATGGAGCTGTGTCGGGACTACTGCAGATGTCTTTGTGGGCAGAAAAAGCCTCCAGCTCAGGCAGGAACCCAGTACAAAAGGGCAGCCTGCAGCAGCAGGAGACACAGAATGAGCGAGTGAGGGAGGGTGAATGAGTGAGCTCAACGGAGCTCTGTTGGGACTGTTGCAGATTTCTTTGTGGACAGAAAAAGGCAACAATGCACGCAAGGGCCCAGTACAAAAGGGCAGCCTGCAGTGGTGGGAGAAACAGAACGAACGAGTGAAAGAGGAGGAGTGAGTGAGCGAGCGCAATGGAGCTGTATCGTGACTGCTGCAGATTTCTTTGTGGACAGAAAACGGTGGCAATGCAGACAGGAGCCCAGTACAAAAGCAAAGCTTGCTGCGCCGGCAGAAATGGAACAAGCAAGTGAGACAGGGGGAGGGAGTGAGTGGGGCCAACGGAGCTCTGTCAGAACTGCTGCAGATTTCTTTGTGGGTAGAACAAAATGCCAACAGAGGCAGAAACCCAGTACAAAAGGGCAGCCTGCAGTGCCAGGAGAAACAGAATGAACGAGTGAGACAGGGGGAGTGAGCAACCTCAACGGAGCTCCGTTGGGGAAGCTGCAGATTTCTTTGTGGGCAGGAAAAGGTGCCCAAACGCAGAAGCCCAGTACAAAAGGGCAGCCTGCAGCACTGGGAGAAACAGAACGAGTGAGTGAGAGAGGGGGAGTAAGCAAGCTCAATGGAGGTCTATCGTGACTGCTGCAGATTTCATAGTAGGCAGGAAAAGGTAGCAATGCAGGCAGGACTCCAGTGCAGAAGGGTAGCCTGCAGCGCCGGCAGAAATGGAACGAGCAAGTGAGACAGGGGGAGTGAGTGAGGCAAACGGAGCTCTGTCAGGACTGCTGTAGATTTCTTTGTGGGCAGAAAAAGATGACAACAGAGGCAGAAGACCACTATAAAATGGCAGCCTGCAGTGCCAGGAGAAACACAATGAGCGAGTGAGACAGGCGGAGTGAGAGACCTCACAAGAGCTGTGTCGGGACAGCTGCAGATTTCATTGTGGGCAGAAAAAGGTGCCAATGCAGGCAGAAGCCCAGTACCAAAGGGCAGCCTGCAGCGCCAGGAGAAACACAATGAGCAAGTGAGAGAGGGGGAAGGAGCGAGCTCAATGGGGCTCTGTCGTGACTGCTGTGGATTTCATTGTGGGCAGAGAAAGGTGACAATGCAGGCAGGAGCCCAATACAAAAGCCCAGCCTGCAGCACCGGCAGAAACGTAACGAGCGAGTGAGCTACCTCAATGGATCTGTCAGTACTGCTTCAGATTTCTTTGTGGGCAGAAAAAGCTGCAAACAGAGGCAGGAGCCCAGTACAAAAGAGCAGCCTACAGCGCCACTAGAAACAGAATGAGCAAGTGAGAGAGGGGGAGTGACCCACCTCAATGGGGCTCTGTCGGGACAGCTGCAGATTTCTTTGTGGGCAGCGAAATGTGCCAATGCAGGCAGAAGCCCAGTACAAAAGAGCAGCCTGCAGCACAAGGAGAAACACAATGAGCGAGTGAGACAGGCGGACAGAGCGACCTCAACGGAGTTCTGGCGGGACAGCTGCAGATTTCTTTGTGGGCAGAAAAAGATGCCAACACAGGCAGAAGCCCAGTACAAAAGGGCAGCCAGTAGTGCCGGGAGAAACATAATGAGCGAGTGAGAGCGGGGGAGTGAGCGAACTCAACAGACCCCTCTATCATGACTGCTGCACATTGCTTTGTGGGCAGAAAAAGGCAGCAATGCAAGCAGGAGCCCAGTACAAAAGGCCAGCCTGCAGCACCAGCAGAAATGGAACTAGTGAGAGAGGGGGAGTGAGCTAACTCAACGGACCTGTGTCAGGACTGCTGCAGATTTCTTTGTGGGCAGAAGAAGCTGCCAACAGAGGCGGGAGCCCAGTACAAAAGGGCAGCCTGCAGCACCAGCAGAAACAGAATGAGCGAGTGAGAGAGGGGGAGTGACCCACCTCAACAGAGCTCTGTCATGACAGCTGCAGATTTCTTTGTGGGCAGAAAAACATGCCAACTCAGGCAGGAGGCCAGTACAAAAGAGCAGCCTGCAGCACCAGGAGAAACAGAACGAGCAAGTGACACAGGGCCAGTGAGCGAGCTCAACGAACCAACACAATCAACATTCGGCATTGACAAATGCGTGTTTTTACAAGGGGCCATGGAAATAGTAATTCCGCTGCCCCACAAATTTATCTTTTCCCCATGATCAGCTCCCCCTTGGAGTTAGGATCTTTAATTATGGGGGGTGTGGGGGCCAGAGTCATCCACAAGGAAAGGGAGATTGTTTGTTGTTTCTTGTAGAACGGTAGTGGTGGTCTGACCGCTACCATATTTCCCATTTTTCCTGGTAGCATTTAGTACTGCCACTGTAGTGGAGAGCACTGTCAATACAGCGCTGTTATAGATGGTGCTGTTATTGGCAGTGTTCTTCGGACCTAGTGCCCCTTAAAGAGCTACTGACATGAACCTACCAGCTAAGCCTGGTTAGTTCGCTGCTGGGCCTCACTGTACTCTGCTGTGATTATCTCCAAAGTTCACAGTTAAAAAATTTCATTTTTAAGTGCTTTAAATCATCCTTCTGCATTGAACGGCATTCATGTGGCTGCTGCCAGCAGTGCTCCCACTTGCATAGTGCCTTGACATTATGTAGAGAAAAGCACTTGCCAGTGGGAACAAGTGGTTAATACAGTTCAACACAACAGTTGTGATTATTGAGATGTAGTATATTTGGGGTGTTTTGTTCAGGAACCTGTCAATACTGAATGTAAAGTCCTCACCTGTGTGACAACGTGCTTTAGTGCAGTGGCAGAGGTAGTGAGGCAGGGCAGATGTCAACCAGGGACCAGCAGCTGCAAACACTTTCTATGCATATGAGCACTGCTCCCTCAAGCATGCCAGTGTCTGAAGGGGTCAGGGCAAATAATCTATAAGTCTCTGTCTGCAGGCCCAAATTGCTGCTTGATCGGCTGTACATCCCCCCACCTGGGGGAAATGCTAACCAAGTCGAGAAAAGCATTTTTAAAAAGCAGGGAGATGAGAAGGAGATGAGAATTTTCCTAAATGATAACATCTGTAAGAGCCTGCACAACTGATGCAGAAGAAAGTTCAACATGCTGCCCCTGTAGTAGGAAGAAGGGTGGTTAAGAGATAAGATCTGAAGGGGAGTCACTAATTCTAGAGAAGCATCTCAACAAACAGGGAGATTAAAAGTCTCCTTAACAATAACAGTTTTTGCAGTCTACACAACTGGTTTGTAGGGAAGTTTGACAGCCATTGAATTAACTTTTAAATAAATAAATCTGAATGCCACTACAAGCCAGATATGTCCTGTTTCTGTTCCCTTGGTGATTCATCGGGAAAGCAGACCACATGCAAATATCAGCAAAAATTTACCATCGGGATATCAACCTGCAGTCGGAGAAGACAGCAGGAGGAGTGAGACATAGGCAGCAATATTTCATTCCTGACTGATTGACGTTGTAATGTTAAACAAAAGCCATTGCAAAATTCAGCAGGAGGGAAAGAAATTTAACAGCGTTGTAATATGTATCATGGCTTATAGTGGTTTAAGTTCAGGTTCAGGATGGCTGTGGAATGATCACTGAGTGCCCCTGTCACCCATTTAACTAAGATCCCCAAGTTACTCATAATTGCTGTGTCCAAACTGTAAATCCATTTAAGTAGCATGTTTTTCTTGGTCTGTTCCTTCTGTCTGAGGCTCCAACATTTGTGGGCTTTGCTAGGATCTGAGCAGGGCTTAGAAAAATGCAGCTGCCTCTTCGGGGGTCTGGAAGATAAGCTGCTTACCTTGGAATTGGACAGATAGGATGGAGAGGTATAGCAATGGCTATTTGAGACCCTGATTGTGTAGGCCTTGCTTAACCTTGTCAAAAGCCTGTTTCTGTTGCAAAATACTGGCTGGATAATTGGGGTAGAAAGATATCTGTTCATCGGTCACCGTCATGTCCTGGTTGAAATTAAAGTAGCTGGAAAATCAGGGGTCTAGGTTTTGAAGAGTTTACTGCATTAATGACCCTTTTGATTTGTGACTCTATCGATTTCAAAGTCATATAGGGCACTGTGCAAACGGAGCCACATGAGAAGATTCATCCACAAATACTGCATCAGATTTTTGCCCTCAAACATTCCTTCAGTCCAAGGATCTGTAAATTATTTCTTCATTCTGTTCCTTCCAGATCTTTTAATTTTGAGGATAGCCACGTTAACTGCCTGTCAGCAACTCGTAATCGGGTGGCTGTTCACTCTGAGTTTCAGGCACTTCTATCAGTTGATACTCTGTCACACAGGTGAGGACTTTTCATTCAGTATTGACAGATTCCTCATTGAAACACCTGTCATTATGGTGCAGTTGTAGGGCATACCGGAACATTCTCACGGGTTCTAAACTACACAAAAATTGTTGCTGATGAGCCAGCTCAGTTTCAAAGCACTCGCTGGACTATCAAATGCTGGATCCCTCTCTTATCCCTTTTGGCAAGGCAACAGTGGGCTGAATAGGAAGTGGAACAGTAAGGAGGCGTAATTATAGGAGACCTCTTATCGTTAGAGTCCATCAGAGTCCCTATAGTTACTATATTCTCTAACTTGTAGATATTTTGTTTGTTTTAGTAAGGGGGGGGTAATTGTTGTTTTGGGGGGGTGCTTCTCCACTACACAGTATTATGCATCACGTAAGCAGGTATGCCAGAAGGGCAAAGCACTCAACAAAGCACTCACAGCAAAATGGGGCAGGTCTCAAAAAGAAAGGGTATGATGGGCACCGTAATTACATATGCTGTACATCCTTAGAGTAAAAGAAGGCCAGTCAGCAAATCAAAGATATCAGTTGTTGTGCCACCTAAAGCAGCTACAGGTTCACATCTGTTTCCTACAGTAGACATGCATTGTTGCTAATGACCCAAACCGCACTCTCACATCATCCCCTGCTTGACGTCACAGCAAGCGGACATCTGATGCTGACTCGCTGAAGAACCGCAGTAAACAAGCGGGATCGGCGCAGTTTTTAATAACAAAATAAACACACTAGGAAATCTTTTTCAGAATGTATTATATTGCAGTTCAGCAAGTCGGGACCTCCTTCACATATCCTATCGATGAAAATGACTTTACAAGTAGGTGTCAGTTGCTCTTTAAAGGTATATTAGTATTTATTTTTACTTCTTTTTGAAAGTAGCAGGGTAAGTGGGGAGAAAAGGTTTACAAACAGTGTTTGGGGCACATTGAAACTTGGTAGGCAGCGACTGGGTTACCTTGAAACTTGGGTTTTAAATTGTAACAGGTGTGTGGGGGAAACTAGGTTAGGAACTTAATCTTGGGCGAGTAGATTCAGGAAGCCCTGTGAATCAGTGTTTAATTGGAGGGTGGGGCTGACAGAGGCTTAGTGCCTTCTAAAAATTAATTATTACAGGGTGTTTGGCTAACAGCAGCAAAGGGATGTAAGAAAAAGAGGGGACTCAAAACACACACACACACACACACACACCCCACACACACACACACCCACACACACACACACATGTACCCTCTTTCCCACCCAGGGATAACTCCACTTTTATAGGATCTAGGGAGTGATTGACAGCAGATAGATACTTCCTGTGGAGGCAGGAAGACAGGATTCACTGGAACACATAGAAACAGCTACAGGGCACAAATACGACTAAGCAAGGGAGTTTCTCTACTGAAAGAAAGTAGAGAGGGAAGGAGAGGAGGAAAAAGAAGGAGAGAGAGAGAGAGAGAAAAAAATACTCTAAAGCCAGAAGAACACTTATAGACATGATGGGAGTGGTGCAGTGCAGCGGCTGTGGGGCAGCAGTCTTCAGTGAGACTTTCTGGATGCTGCTGTGCTGTCCCTTCTCCAGGCACCTCTCTGGGCTGAGGGCAGAAGTTGCTTTTCTCCATGCTGAGCTGGCTGGGATTCTGGGGACCTCCTCCCTGCCCAGGGACCACCAAGTCCATCCCTGCTGCCTCAGCAATTGCCAAAGAAGAATAATGGCTGGATGACTGTGGACTTGGGAAGGGTGAAGGTGGTTGGGAAGAGACACACCCCTCCTACATTTCCACTTCATAACTCCTATGCTGCTCTGCCAGGGTAGGTTTGTCCCAAAGAGGCACCCACAGTGGTAACCAAGGAGAATGTGGGGGTCCTTCATGGTGTAGAACCCAGGGGGGGAGGCAGAGGATCCCGGAGGAGAAGGAATCAACTCCTAGTGGGGGACTCTGTCATTAGGGGTGTAGACTTGGGGCCAGGAGGTGAGGATGTGAGGGAGTGCAAGTGCCTACCTGGCACCATGGCTTGGAGAGATAAACAGCATATCCTAAGGATCAGTGGGGCAGCAGGATGGGAGGGTGAGCTAGACATTATTGTCCACCTAGGGAAAAATGACCTGGCAAGTGGTGAGGCTGGGGCAGTGCAGGAGCAGTTCAGAGAGTTGGGAAGGGGTCTTAGACAGGTGGCATGCTCTGTAACCTTTTCAGAGGTGTTACCCATTCAAGGCAAGGGGAGAACAGGGTACTCTGCACCAAGAGATTCAATGCATGGCTGAAGGACTAGTATGGAGTGGAGGGATTTTGCTTCATTGGGGACTGAGGTTCCACCTAGAAGGATGCTGGCCTGTACAGGGGCGATGGCCTTCATCTGTCCGGGGACCAGGATCCTCAGTGAGAGGTTTTAATGTTTCATCAGCAAGCATTTAAACTAGCCAAGGGGGGGTAGAAATACATGTGGTGAGGCAAACAGCCCCCTCCCACCCACAAAATGATACAGACAGCAGAGAGGACCCTAAGGTCAAGAAATTGCCAAAGATAGCTAAAACCAAAGTAGGTAAAAATGCAGAGAAAAGGCAGAATGGGAGTAAGAACAAGAGGGGTATGGAGGGAAGACATGGGGATAGAAGGGAAGTTATTAGGAGAGGAGGCAGTAAAAATTGGATGGCCACGTGCACAAATCCCCGCAGTCTGGGAAACAAAATTCCGGACCTAGTGGCCCTGATGGCTGAGGAGGACCTGGATATTGTCATTGTTACCAAGACGTGGTTCATGGGGAACCATGACTGGGATATGGCAATACTAGGTTACACTCTATTCAAGAGGGACAGGGTGGGTAAAAAGGGAGGAGGAGTGGCTATTTACTTTAGGGAAGGAATTAAGGCAACTGAGGTGCAGGGAATGCAGGGAGAGGCACCCTGGAGATGGGAAATGGCACTGCGACTCACACTGATGTGATCTACAGACCTTCCACACAAAGGGAAGAGCTAGACAGAGTACTTGTAGAAGCCATCTACAGAATGACAGCTAAAGGGGAGGTGCTGCTGGTAGGTGACTTCAGTCTGCTGGATGTGGATTAGAGCAACCAGGCTGCAGTCTCAGCCAGGAACAAAGACATCCTGGAAGCCCTGCAGGGGGCATGCCTAAGACAGCTAGTGACAGAGTCTACCCGAGAGGGAGAAATTTTGTACCTGGTACTCACCAATAAGGAAAGAATTACAGACATAAAAGTGGGGAGCCATCTGGGATCAAGTGATCACAGTACAGTGTGGTTCAAAGTGAGAACAGCAAAAGTGTCAAACCACACAAAAGCAAGGGTCCTGGATTTCAGGTGGGCTGACTTTGCAAAGATGGGGGAATATCTTAGGAAATCACTTGCAGGGATGGAGAAAAGAGGGGGGTGGAGAACCAATGGAAGAATCTTGAGGAAGCCATAGCAGAGGCAACAAGACTTTGCATTAGGCTAGTAAGCAAAACATAGAGAAAGAAAAAAACACTATGGTTCCGAAAGGAAGTAGCCAAGAAGGAAAGGGCCAAAAGGATGGCATTCAGGAGGTGCAAGGAGACACTAGGGAAGAACACAGGTAATTGTATCTGGAAAAGCAGAGGAAGGTGGGAAAAAGCAGCCAGGTTGGCAAAGGCGCAAACAGAAGAAAAAACAGCCCAAGCAATAACAAAAGGGGATAAGAACTTTTCAGGCACAATGGAGAAAGAAAAAAGACTAAGGGTGGTATGGTATCAGGTCAATATTTCGAGGTGAATACCACACATTAAAAACAGTGTAATCAAAACAGCTAAAAGCAGAATCGCAACAGGGACAGATTAGTGAAGGTGCATTACCGCTATCCCTGTATGTATGTTGCTTTTAGGGAAGAGGTGAAAACCTCTGGTTGGCAGTGTGTTGCCAAGCAGCTGCTGTGGCTCAGAGGTTAGAGCCACAGGCAGGGAGAACAGTGGAGTGACAGTGTCCTGGGGTTCAATTCCCTGTCCCAGGACATATCTTTTTATTGTCTTGTGTCCCTTCCCCTCCTCAAGAATCTAACCCTCCCCCCCGAAGTTTCTCCCTGTCCCCAAGTTTTATCCTCCCCAGAGTTAGATATTTTAATGGGGGAGTCATGGGGCACAGTCCCCTGTAACGTGGGGTGTAGGAAGCAGTGCCCCCACAAATATAACATTTTGTATTGTTTACCATTGTTTCAAAGGTATCACTCGCTGTTTTTGTATTGATCAGTGTTTTGCTGAGCACTACCTTTGATAGTGGCATTTTGGTTGTGTGGTTTCCAACCGTGCTGTTAATATCGGTGACATAATGACCCCATGCTGTGTGGTATTCTGAGATTAATATGGGAAGGAGGGGAGTGTGCAGAGGGGGGCCAAGGAAAAGCAGAAATCCTGAACAAAGTATTTTTGTTCAGTATTCACAGAAGAATGGGAAGGGAAGGGGCCAAAGTTAGGCAATGGAAGCACTACTGGGAGGGAGGTGGACACTAGTCCATTTAAGGAGGGGAGAGTCTTAATGGAACTTGCTAATCTGGAAGTGGACAAGACAATGGGGCCGGACGGGAGACATCCCAGAATATTAAGAGAACTCAGGGAGATGCTAGCATCACTGCTGACAGCCCTGTTCAACAGTTTTCTGGAAACAGGTGTGGTATCAAAGAACTGGAGGAGGGCGAATATAGCCCCTCTCCACAAAAGTGGGAGCAGGGAGGAGGCTGGCAATTACAGGCCAGTCAGCCTGACCTCAGTGGTGGGGAAACTAATGGAATCCCTACTAAAAGAAAGGTTTGTCATATATCTCGAATCCAATGGAGCACAGGATCTGAGGCAGCATGGATTCACAGTGGGAAGATCTTGTCAAACAAATCTGCTAGACTTCTTTGACTGGGTGACTAGGGAGGTGGATCAGGGAAGGGCAGTGGATGTGGCCTACCTGGATTTCAGCAAGGCCTTCAACACCATCCCATATAGGAGGCTAGTAAACAAGCTGGACAGTCTGGGAGTGGATCCCAGGGTGGTAAACTGGGTCAAAAATTGGATGAGTGATAGGACAGAGAGGGTGGTGGTGAATGGAGTTCAATCCGAAGAGAGGAGGGTGACCAGCTGGGTCCTGCAGGAATCAGTGCTTGGACCATTCCTCTTTAATGTCTTCATAAGTGACATTGCATTGCATGCAGGAGATGCTGGAAGGGAAGGTGTGTCTCTTTGCAGATGACACAAAGATCTGCAATAGGGTTGACACTACAGGAGGGATAGAGAAAATGAGAAGGGATCTAAGCAAGCTTGAGGAGGAGTGGTCAAGGATGGTGCAGATAACATTCAGTGCAAAGATGTGTAAGATCATGCCCTTGGAGCACAAAAATGTGGGGGAGGCGTACATGATGGGGGAGGTACTGATGGCCACCAAACAGGAAATTGACCTGGGAGTAATCATATCTGATGATCTAAAGGCTACTAGTCAATGTGCCAAGCCTGTGAGGTGAGCCAGTGAAATGCTGGGGTGCATAGGGAGAGGTATCTCCAGCAGAAGGAAGCAGGTGGTGATGCCACTGCATAGAACATTGGTGTGACCTCATCTAGAGTACTGTGTCTAGATCTGGAGGCCACATCTTCAGAAGAACATGGACAGAATAGAAGCGGTTCAGAGGAGGGCAACAAAAATGATGCAGGGGCTGCACCAGAAGTCATATGAGGAGAGACTGGAAGATCTCAATATGTATTCCCTGGAGGTTAGGTGGGTATGACAGGGACTTTCAAATGCCTCAAGGGTGTAAATAAGGTACAAGATTGTAGCATCTTTATAAATAAAAAAGATGTTCAAGAACAAAGGGCCATGATATGAAAATTGGGGGGGGGGTAGACTTTGGGGAAATGTGAGAAAGTATTTTTTCATTGAAAGGGTGGTGGTGGATCCATGGAACAGCCTCCTGGCAAAGGTTGCAGGGGCAAAATCGGTAGGGAAATTCAAAAACACGTGGACAGACATAAAAGAGCTCTAGTGATAAGAAAGAGGGGGTAAGCTGCATATCATTTACGATCTGTGGTATGTGAAACAGGTAGGGAAAATGGGTAGACAAGGTGGGTCAAGACATTCTTATCTGCTCTCAAGTTCTATGTTTCTATGTGAGGAATAGTGCCCCAGAACTTAGAATCTTTTTCAAAAGACAGCTCTCTCCTCTGTGCTGGTCTTGAGCTCCCAGCATTCCACTAACAGATCTTTAATTTACATTGAAGAGACCGGTTGCCACAGACGACGTTCTAGCTACTCTAATTCGATGAATAAGTTTAAGAGGTATTTGTAAATTCATTTTTAAAAGTGTGTAGGTAAAGTTCTATAATTACTTTATTTTTGTCCATACAGCTTTTTTACCTCAGAGCAAGGTGGGCAGACCATCATCCCTGCCCGGGCACCCCATGATTGGTGCTCACCTCACCTGACCTCGGGGTCAATTCCCCCATGGATTCCCCCATTAGTGGGGCCAGGAGGGGGAGGGCCATCCCCCCAATCAACAAATCCAGATCCTCCCCCTGTAGTCAAGTGGTGGCAGTGGCAGTGAGGGAACACGCAACACTTCTTGAAGCCTGCCCTCGCTACTTTTTAGTTTTTCCACACTGACCATTGGCTCATCGATGCATCAGTTCATGCTCGTGGAGGAGTACATGTCCTGCCAAACTGCAGCCCCGCTTATCAAGCCATTCACAACCTGCACTACCACCAGATCTCCATCCAATGGCAGGCAGAGGCTGAGAGGGCTGGCCGCCCTTCTTCTGGAGAGGAGAGGAGAGGAGAGCAGGCCCTGGGATGCTCTATCATCTCTCACCCTGCAGACCCCCAGCAACTTGTGCTCATTTCTGAACATGGGTCATCAGCATGGCAGGAGGTAAGGCATTCAACACCTAAATCCTCCATACCACTGAACCAGCTATAATTGCTTTCTAACAGGAGAAATACACCAACAATGCCGTACAGTGCTGCACCATCTTCATCCAGAGGTTTTACCCTGGAGATAGAAATGAATGCTAAAAGAATTAAGAATTTTGTTCAAACTCTGCACTGCGTCACTCTCCCTATGCTGTTCTAACATCAGATTTGTTTCTTCACTGAAAAGAGCGGTCACCCAGTGTTGTGTTCCTGGCATATAGGTTAAATTTATGAACATTATTACAGTTGAACTGTTTATTTGTTTTTAAGTATTAAGTTATTTTAGGTTTCGATATTTTCCATTAGCTATGGGTAGTTTTATGCCGGTTCCTGCCTAGCAAGGAATCAAGTGTTATCTAGTAAAACAACCACAGAAACATTTTAAAATTAAGAACTTTGTTAGTGGTTTTAATTTATTATATTTGTGGAACCGAATGCATGATTTAGCTGGTATTTTCAATGCACTGGCATGAATGAGAAACCTAAAGAGAGAACCGGGGCTATAGGATTTAAAAATCATAAATCTTTTCACCATTTTCTAGCAAAATATAACTGCTAGTAGCTGTATTTTAACCATTTGAGTTCTAACCATGATTTTAGAAATTGTAACTTTTGAAAATGGTTTTGCCCTACAACACAAAATAAAAAGGCAGCCAAAAGAACAGCTTTTGCAGTTCCTCAGCTTGTTTTAGTGTAACCAAAATGCGCTACAGTAAAAAACTCACAAATAGAGGTGGTAACCAATTATGGCAGAAAGCATGACTCAAAAGGTTTCTCACCACTGCAGCAGCCCTCAACAGTCAACATCCATATCGTTGGCTGAAAACTGCTGCTAGCAGCAGTCTCTGGCCAAAGGGACTGGTAAAGCCACTAAGCCATCTTCAAAACCTAGTAAAGAGCACAGGGTGTTCCTGATTTGGGAAGCTCTGAAGCAAACGATGGCAAAAGTGTCTAAACAGCTTTTGACCAGTCACTGCCACAGTAGCTGGTAAGAAAAACAAAATTAGGGGAATGGGTGTGGACAGCCAGACTTTGCCACCAATTTGAAAAACTTGAAGCACGATGGAGGGTCTGAGAGGCATGGCTGATAGGAGTAGGGGGACAGATGGCCTCCTCACAGACTTCAGAATAGTGTTGAGAAGCGAGGGGAGCAGCCTTGTTACCATGATTGGGGTGCCTGAAGGATAGTGGGGAAAGATTTAATCCCTGATGAACTACCTGAGAGAGTCTGGGGCAATTTCTAGGTAGGGCAATAAAGTCAGACACATTATGCTACCTCAGTCCATTGGTAGAAGCCATGTGAGATGGGGAGGGGTAAGTGGTGGACATGCGACTAACTGTTGGGCTCTTTGATTGTGGCACATTTTTTTTATTTTTTTTTCTTTCTTGTATTTTTCTCCCTGATTGACTACACACAGCTTGATCAAATAGTATAATATTTAGACTATTTTCATGGATGAGTTAATGGAAATTTGAATTGTCCTATAGCTTTGCTTTACACAGTTTGTTAACCGTACAGTACCCTGCAGCAAGATCATTGTCTGAGAGATTTTTAACTGTAATTCTGAGCCGATCCCCTTGCAAGCTGACTTACAGATATTAATTTGGATTGTCTTGTTTATCATGTATTGTGAGTAATATTACTGTAAAGGTTTATATGTTTCTTTTTGTTGTTGTTTTTTCTTCTTCTGGAATATCCTTGTATGCTGCTGTTTCATGATATTCAATAAAGCTGAGTTTAAAAAAAAATGTTTACTCAGAATTTTCAGAGAATTATGTTATTTAACCCTGACAATAATATTCTTAAATATTCAGAATAATAAAATCTGAATTTATCTATCTCACATTAATTTTCTTATTGTGTGCGTAACTGCTTGGAGGTTCATATTCAAACAAGGATGGTTTCTTTTTTTAGATAACAAATGTTATTATTGTCTTTGTAAAATCTTTACATATATATTACAAACATATCAAACAAGGATGGTTTCTGTAATATAAACAGAAAAACTCATATACTGTTAGTACATCACAGCTGGTCATTTAAACCTGGCCAAGTGAGGCCCCCCATTTTATAAATGACCAGGTTGAGTTGGCACTTTTGCTGTGATGGTGGTCACTCTGCATTTTAGTGAACCTGCAGACATCTCTCTTGATAGCCTTACGCTGCAACTACTGCACCACAGACATGGTAAAGGTGCAATGCAAACAGTAAAAAGGTATTAGCAGTCACATGATGCAAACAGGAGTAAAATGGAGCATTTTATTTTAAACAATCTGATCAGCTGAACACAATTGCTAAAATTCTGTAACCTAGCAATGGATTAAGGCAATCACTGTAACTCGGCATGGGGTCATAATCTCTCAAGACATTATGCCGCAGCAATATACCGTGCTGCAAATATAGAGCCAGTGGCATATGTCTTTGTTTTGCATGGGACTCTGCCCTTGAACCCCCCCCCAACTAAAATAACTAACTCGGGAGAGGGGGGTGTTAACAGTTAAATTCACACAAAGTGCGAAACATACAAAAACTCAATGCATCTGGGACCGGGAATTGAAACCCGGTCCCAAAAGCACTGCCTGCCTCCCTTGCTGCCTGCAGTTCATCCCATCGAGCCATGACAGCTGCTCGCTGGCCCCCCTGTCCCAGTAGAGGTCTTATCCTGGGAAGAGTGAGAGGATGCACTACCATGCATACACCCTTTCTTGGTTTTGCACCCTCTCGCTCTTCCCTACCATGCTGTTCTTATTATGAGGGTTTGTTTGTGTGTGATGAAGCATGTGACATATTGACCTGGTAGGCTGTAACTCTGCTGTAACCAGGAAACTGATTGCTGATTACTGGCCTTGCTGGTAGACTGCAGGCTCAGCTGAGCTGTCAGCTGCAATGTCAGAACTCACTCTAAAAGTGACAGCTTGCACTTTTTTGGAAACTCTGTCAGACTTCTGTCCATGAAAACAAATTGCAGTGAATTGGTGGGCAATGATTTTAGCACAGAATGTAATTGCCACAGAAATGTCAAGTGGTACGCTAGTTATTGGTGATCACTGCTTCCCTTGTTTTTCAGAAACAAATCTGATGTTAGAACAGCATAGGGAGAGTGACCACAGTGCAGAGTTTGAATAGAATTCTAGATTTTATTAGCACCCAGTTCTATCTCCAGGGCAAGACATCTGGAGGGAGATGATGCAATTTTGTATGACTTATTGTTGGATCCTGAGAAGAAACATCATTACTAGTAAGTAAAATGTTATTTCTTAAGTGCCCTTTGCCTGGGACTCAGGGTGCTGTACAGGTTATAGGCAAGGTTTACATAATAATGCAATAAACAGAACACTAAAAGGTTTGAACAGAAGTTCAGATAAAAGACATAAGTAGAAGTTCAGATAAAAGAAATATAGAAGCTGTGCTACAGTAATTATTTATTTTTTCTTTCCTGACCATATAATTTTTTATTTTCTTAATACACCTGCAGTATTGTAAAACTTGATATTTATAGTAAGATTCCATAGATCCTTAAAGAGGAACTGTCAGCAATGAAAGCCTCACACACAAGTGTGAGGCTGATCCCAATTTACTCTTTGTGAACAAAAACCTTTTTTTACTTACCATTTACTGCAGCATAGTAAAATGCAGTAGGCTATGTTTGTTGACTTCTAAGGTGCCATTTCATGTAACCAGACATCACAGAATCCCCTGCTGCTGACATCAGAGGAGGGCTGCAGAGCTGGGAGATTCAATAACCGTCAACATACATGTTATGCTGGGTGGATATAGTAGAAAGAGTTGTTCATACAGATGTTAATTGGTTTAACAAACTGAACCAAGAATTAAACAGAGCTGGAATGCCCTATAATTATATTGTGGGGCAAGCAGAAGGTGTGAGAAGCCCATCAGAGTTTGTGTGGCATGCACTACAATGAATAGAAGATATAACTATTCAGGCAGATTTTACAAAAATTAAGGACTCATGGAATAATTCTCCACTGAAAAGAATAAAAACAACTTTTGAAATGGAAAAGTACTTACTAAAATGCGACTATCAAAAACATAGGAAAGCAATTACCAGATTAAGGTTTGGTGAATTTGAAAGACGGGGTGCGAAAAATAGCGGCTTCCATTATGCGGAAGTGTGCCCATGTTGTAATAATGTATTATTGTCCAGCTCGCATCTAATTTTTGAGGGTGATTCATTTAATAACATCAGGGAAATATACTGGGCAATATTTTCAAAGTGAGGGTGTTTTGGATACAGTTGAACAGATTGAATTTGTGCAGAATTGTAATAGAACAAATAAGGTGTTTGCCTTAGCAAATTTTGCACATAGAATATCACAGGTAATGAAATGGAGTATTTGACTAAGAAAATACTAGATAGATTTTTTTGGTATTGATAATGTGCTTGCACAGAATCAAGTATTTGTAAAACTAGTATTTAAATTGCTGAAATCCATTGAGTAGAAGCTCCTTTTTAAAATTGTTTAATTGTATTATGATGATGAAAGTAATGTGTTTTTATAAGATTCATGTATGTAACAAAATGTTATGTTTTTTTATACACACTTACAAATAAACAACTACTACTACTACATGCTAAAGATTTTGTAAGCTAAAATCAGAAGTTTTCTGGTCCTGCTGTGCTCACATAGAAACATAGACTTTGATGGCAGATAAGGACCGCTTGGCCCACCTAGTCTGCCCATTTCCCTACCTATTGGATAAGCTGCAGATCCTAGTTAACCAACAGCTTACTTCTTCCTACTCCCCACCAGAATTGCCTTATGTCTGTCCCATGCATTCTTGAATTCCCCCACTGTTTTTGACCCTCACTACCTCCACAGGAAGGCCATTCCATGCGTCCACCACCCTCCTCTGTGAAAAAATACTTCCTCACATTGCCCCTGAGCTGTCCCTCCTCTATCTTCAAATTGTGTCCCCTTGTTCTTGCACATCTCTTTTTCTGAAAGATGCTCCCCTCTTGGACTTTGTTGATTCCCTTGAGGTACTTGAAAGTTCCTATCATGTCCCCCCTCTCCCTCCTTTCCTCAAGGGTATACATATTAAGCTCCTTTAGTCTGTCTTCATATGGCTTCTGTTGCAGACCCTGCTGGCAGCAGCCACAGCCTTTCTATGTAGTGGGCAGGCACAGTGTGTGAGCGTGGGTTAACTCGGCAGTCCCAATTGTTATTTTTCATGCCTCCATCTCCTTGCAGTGTTTTTTTTTTTTACCTTTAACCATGATATTTGAGAGTGATATTTTCGACGTTCCACTTTGACAACAAGCTATTCAGTCTAAAGGACATTTGGAAAAACAAGCCAAAAATGGAGGAGACAGCAAACACGACGGGATACTTTTCTTGTCTAGAGCCCGCGGTTACTTCAGTCAGATGCCGTCAGCTGCAAGGCTCCAACAATGAAGGTCAGACTGTTGCCAACTCTGATTTAAACAGCAATTTCAAAAAATTTTCCAACAATTGGAAAAACTGATGCTCAAAGAGATTAATGTTTACTACAACAAGTGCTTTTTAAGTAACCACAGAAGTAAAGGATAGGCACCAAGAGGGCTGCGTTTTGCAAAAACACCAAATGTTTTTTTTCTGAAAGATATATATCAAGCAAGATGGGAGTCAGCCCTCACTTTATGCTCTAGTACCGTAGTAGACATTTTAGTTGATATGGACACTGAACTGCATGAACTGGTATCAACAGATATTGATAACATCAGAAGTGGTAAAACATGAAGATCATCATTTGTTCTAGAGTTTTAAAATGAATTTAAACAAAAAGTTACTTGAGCATGAAAAAGAGGTAATTAATAGAAAGGAGATAAAAACAGCAAGAGACACACATGATTATGAGTTAAATCAGGTCTTTTTCCTGGCAGAGACCCGAGAAAACCCATAGAAGTAACTCCAGGGGATGCTCCCAATCGCATGGGAGATCAAAACGTAGGAAAAATAAGAATGCCAACAAAAAACAAACAAATGATTGTTCAGATACTTCTGGTGGTGCTTCAAATACAGTATATCGGATATGTCACAAGACATTTCCTCTAATAGTTCAGCTACCCAACAACCTAAACAGGTTATTTTTGGTTCCAGCACAAAATCAACATAAAAAAGGGAGGAAAACCAGATGTGGCAGAAGGGGGAGGGGCACCAGACAGAGTCTTGGTGAACTTGAGAAGCAAGGTTTTGAAATAGTTAATCTTTCTGCAATTTGCCTGACTCCAGCACAGACCAGTGTCCTTCAAAGGGGGTTAACGTTTGTCCCACAACCAAAAGAAAATTAATTTGAGATGTACATGGACATCAAGAAGCTAATAAGGAAATTGTGTTTGAAAAAGTTTTTTGCTGAAAAAGAACACACTCTAGAGCGACCCATAGAAGATATAAATTCAGCTTCAGTTCATGATGACACATTACAGATCTTAGAAGAACTGTGGAATGAGACATTACAGGATACTGACTCTCAAATAACAGTAGAAACATCAATTGAAACTAATGTGGCAAGAAAAGCACAGTTCAAACCAAGATCTACATTTAACCTCCCAACTAATTTCCCCAGCAATCAACACATATGAGGCATTAGTAAAGAAGGACTTTGAGAAATTGTTTTCTTCTAAGTGGTCTTTCGTATCAAACAACTTAACGAAAAAGGAACAAACAGCCTTAAAAAAACTTAAGGACATTAAAAATATTGAAATCAAGGAAGCTGATTGGGGAGGATTGTTATCATGAATAAAGAGATGTATGAAGTTGAAATTTATAGACAGCTAGATAATGTATCCAGTTATAGACATTTGAAGGAGAATCCAACTCAGACAATTAAGATGAAATTGGATCATTTTTTGGATGAATCTGTATATAATAGTTACATTACTATAAAAGAAAAATAATATATGGTGGTTAACTTTCCAGTTATACCAACACTTTATGTATTGCCAAAGATTCATAAGGACCAGGCCAGGCCCCCTGAATGCCCACTAATTTCAGGGATAGGTTCCCTGATGGAAAAAGTATCTACTTTTGTGGGCTTTTATCCGAATCAGCTAGAGATTCTACATAAATCTTATATCAGAGATTCAATAGACGTCCTTTCTAAAATAGGAAACCTGACCTGGTCCTCTGAATATACTTGGCTTACAATTGATGTTGCAAATCTTTACACTTCAACTGAACACCATTTAGAGATTTGAGCTCTAGAATATCATCTCCATACAAATAGTGTTGCATCTACCTTTCATTCAGACATTTTGGTTGAGGCTGTACATTTCATTTTGCACAATAATTATTTTATTTTTGACAAGAAATTTTATTTACAGACAATGGGCACAGCGATGGGGACCACTATGGCCCCTTCCTATGCAATTCTTTTTATGGCATGGTGGGAGAAGACCTTAATCTTTGATGAATCCAGAAATCCATACAGTGAAAATATAAAGTTTTGGGGAAGATTTATTGATGATCTCCTAGTCATATGGAAAGGTGATATAGCATCAGCCTCACTGTTTGTTGATTTCTTGAACACTAATGATGTTGGTTTAAAATTTTCTTTTCAAGCACATAGTTCTAAAACTTGTTTTTTGGATTTACAATTGGAAGGACTAGATGGCTGAATGATTTCAAGTAGCACCTATAGAAAACCAACTGCAGACAATATGCTACTTCATGCCACTAGTGCACATCCAGCACATGTAAAGAGAGGAATTCCCTATGAACAGTTCATACGCTTAAGACGCAATTGTAGTCATTTTGCAGATTTTGAAAAGAGTGTATGGAGCTAAAGGGTAGACTTCTTACAAGAGGCTACCTGGAAACACAAATTGAGCAGGCTTATTTAAAAGCAAAGGATACCCTTCTGAAATCAAAGAAAAAATAAAACTTTACAATGGACAACCAACCCATCATTTTTGTTACACATTATAATAGGATAAGTAATAAAATAACAGAACGTGTTCTAAGACATTGGATTGTGCTAGAAGCAGACACAGATTTGGGAGGAATTATAGGGCAGAGACCAGTTGTCTCTTATAAAAGAGGAAACAATCTTTCAGATTTACTTACTCATAGTTTGTATGAAAAGGACAGTGAAGGGAGTAGAACATGGTTATCTCCAAAACCTATGGGGTGCCACAAATGTGGACATTGTAACATTTGCAGATTCAATCAACAGGGAACAAAATTCCAACATCCTACCCTAGATCAGAAAGCAATACCTATCCAACATTTTATTAATTGCTCAACAACACATGTTCTTAATGTTGTTCAATGTACTTGTCCATATATTTATGTGGGATGTACAAAATGAACCTTAAGGGAATGGATGCAGGAACATGTACGTGCAATTCAAAAAGAAGTGGTTAACATCCCAACTGGTTTCCATTTTGGGAGACTTCATGGAAAAGATCTCAAGTGTTTTAAATTTATGAGGGTTGACCATATTCCAGACAATATAAGAGGGGGTGACAGAGTAAATAAGTTGGCACAATGTGAACAAAGATGGATTTATACAATGAAGGACCTATACCCCACTGGCTTAAATGATAATTTAGATATAATGGTATTCTTATGATCTTTCCTTCTTAAAGAGAAAAAATTGAAACATTTGTGTCTTATTCAATTAATAAATCTCTATGTCCTGTTGAATAAAGCATCAGAAAGTACATCTATAATGATCACAATCACCTATACCTCCCATACCCATTAGGTCTGTTTTTCTCACAAGGTTTAGGAAGAATGAAACATTTTTAAGTAGAAGTTTAATAGAGTATATAAAAACTAGGAAGTTTCCCTACTGTGTTTTATAATAAAAGTTGTCTTTTTCCTATGGTGGGATTAGAACCCACAACCTTGAATATTTGAAAGATATAAGAGAAATCATACTGCACTTGATTATTTTAATACAGGATAGATAGTCTGGACATCCACCATGGTGGGACTAGAACCCACAACCTTGAATATTTGAATGATATAAGAGAAATCGTACTGCACATGATTATTTTAACACAGGATAGATTGTCTGGACATAATGTATATTATATACTACACATTACATACAGTACCAGTATGGGAATTCTTTCTAATGTTTTGAAACAAGACCTATACCATAGAAATGTCAGGTATTCCCTGGTCTAGCACTTTTGTTGTAATGACATTTATCTAATTTTGAGTTCTAATTGTGAATGAATTGACATTTATGAAAGCCTTGTCTAAAGTATGGTGCCTGCACCTTATGTGCATGAGTTTTATTTGTATATTTACTCATTTCTTGTATGTACTGTCACTTTAATTCGGATGCCTTTTTTATCTTCTTCTTATTGCACTTTAAGCTTTTCAGAATAAAAAGAGCATTGGTAGCACTCAGGCCACAACCCCTCGAGAAAGGGTCATGAGTCAGACCCAAAGCACCGGGGAAAGTAGCCGTGGGCTCCTTACATTTATGCACTAAATCGCTTTTGCCGTTTCCTTACTCACACCAGTTGCTACTTTTTGTGGTTTCCCTGCACCATTTTAGTTGCTGTCCCCTGGACAGCCTCCATCCTGCCTATGTCCTTGCAGAGATGGGGTCTTCAGAACTGGATGCAGTACTCCAGATGGGGTCTTACCAACTGTCTGTACAGAGGGATAATAACTTCCTGTTTTCTACTGGTGATGCTTCTCCCTATACATCCCAGTATCCACCAGCCATCTGTACTGCCTTCTCATATTGCTTGCTTACCTTTAGATCATCTGATATGACTACCCCAGGTCCCTTTCCATTTTTGTTATTGTTAATTCACCCTCCCCACTGTGTACTCATCTCCTGGGTTTTTGTTTCCCAGGTGCATTAGTTTGCACTTCTTTACATTGAATTTAAGCTGCCACGCTTTTGACCATTTCTCCAACCTTGCCAAGTCCCTTCTCATCCTTTCCACTCCACCTTGTGTATCAATCCTGTTGCAGATCTTTGTGTCATCTGCAAAGAGGCATACTTTTCCTTCCAGTCCCTCTGCAATATTAGGGAGGCAGTATAGCGCAGTGGTTTAAGGCTCTGAGCTGCAAATCTGGTGACATCCAGCAGACCAAACCTGGGTTTGAATCTCATAGCTTCCACTTGCATACTGTGTGACCCTGAGCAAGTCACTTAACTTCCCTGTGCTCCCAGGTCGCACCTGTAAAAAAGCTTTCAGCTTAGTGTGCTACTCCTGGTTAAACAAATAAAAAAAAAAAAAAAAAAAATATCACTTATGAAGACATTAAAAAGGACTGGACCCAGTACTGAACCCTGCGGTACCCCACTAGCAACCACCTTTCTTTGGAGTAAACCCCATTTACTATTACCCTCTGTGTCCTGTTGTCCAGCCAATTTTTTACCTGGGCTACCACCCTGGGATCCACTCCCAGGCTGGCTAATTTGTTTATTAATCTTTTGTGTGGGACTGTGTCAAATGCCTTGCTAAAGTCTAGGTAGGACATGTCCACAGCCCCTCCCTGGCCTACTACTTTGGTCACCCAGTCAAAGAAATTGATTAGATTTGTCTGACATGACCTTCCCACTGTGAATCCATGCTGCCTTGCATCCAGTGCCCCGCTCGGCTCTAGGTACTCAACGATTCTTTCAGAAAAGATTCCGTAATTTTCCCTACCACTGAGGTCAGGCTAACAGGTCTGTAGTTTCCTGCCTCTGCTTTGCTCCCACTTTTGCGAAGGGGAGTCACATCCACCCTTCTCTAGTCCTTAGGTGCCACACCATCCTCCCATGTTTTGTTAAAAAAGGGTAGTCAGTGGTATCACTAGTTCTCCCCTTAGTTCTTTCAGAATTCTGGGGTGAATCCCATCAGACCCCATTACTTTGGCCACCTTCAGTTTTAGGAGTTCTTTCAGAACCCTTTCTTCTGTGAAAGCACTGGTATTGACTCCCCGGTTCCATGTCATAATAGCGATTGAGCAACAGCGATCGCTATTACGGCGAGCATACATCGGCAAAAAATAATTTCAGTGATGCATACTGGCAGCACACAGAAAAATGGCGCCCGTGACCCACAGGTCTCATTTTTAATAAGGGGGGCTGTGCCCACCACAAGGGGCTTTGTCCCCCACACCCCCCTACGTATAGATTCTCAACTCCGGGAGGGGTGCATGTCAGAGGGGGGAACTTGAAAAAATACAAGATGCCAGGCAGCATACACGTGAGTTCCTGTCATGGTTTTTGCTGACTGCAGTATCCGGTCACCATCCTCACTAGGTAGCCATGATCACAGTCACCGAGGTTGACTCACCATTTTTCTAGGCACTCAATCTCGGTTGCTATGGTCACAGACTACCCGACCCCTGTATCCAGAGTGATTCTATTGATTGGATTAGGTACCTCCCCCCTCCTCTTCTTTTGTGAATACTGAGCAGGTATTCATTCAGTATCCCTCCTTTTTCACTGTCCCTCTCTGCCCACCCACCTCCCCTTTATTAAGCCTCACTATCCCTCCCTTGGTCTTTCTTCGCTCTCTAATGTACTTATAAAAGGTTTTATCCCCCTTTTTTAACTGAGTTGGCTATCTTTTCCTCAGTTTGGGCCTTTGCTATTCTGACTGCCTTCTCTGCTTCCTTCTGCTTTAACTGGTACAGTTCTCTGTCCTGTTCCTTCTGTATTTCCTTATACTTCCTGAATGCTATCTTTTTCTCCCTAACCTTCCCCACCACCTCTTTTGAGAACCATAGTGTTTCTTGCTTTCATTTTGATTTATTTATTTGCTTCACACAAATGCTTGTTGCCTCAGTGATGGCAGTTTTGATATTTCTCTGTTGTTCCTCCACCACTCCTTCTTGCCTGTTTGCTAGTGCTTTTCTGAGGCACTCTCTCATTTCGACAAAGTTAGCCCTCCTAAAGTCCAGTACCCTCAAGTTTGTATGGCTTGACTCTGTGGCTGTGTTTATCGTGAACCACACTGCTTGGTGGTCACTTGTTCCCAGATGGCTACCCAATTCTAGATTTGAGATCCTCTCTCCATCCCCGTTTGAGAGTACCAGGTCTAAGATTGCTCTCTCCTGAGTGGGTTCTATCACTAGCTGTCTGAGGCATGCCCCCTGTAGGTCAACGAGAATGACCCTACTCTTGGATGTGGCTGCAGAAAAGGTGCTTCAGTTAACATCTGGTATATTCCGGTCCCCAATCAACAATATCTCCCCTTTCTCTGCCATCCTAAGGATGTCTTCTATTATTTCATTTCGTGGCCATTTCCTCCCCCTGAGATGGGGGTCTATATACAACCCCTGTGCAGACTGTGGTGCATTTCCGGTCTCCAGGGTGACCCACAGTGCCTCCTCACCTCCCTGTTTACCCTTTAGTTCTGTTGCTTTGATCCCTTCCTTTATGTAGAAAGCTACTCCTCCTCCTCTTCTAACCTTCCTGTCCCTCCTGTAGATTGTGTACCCTGGTATGTTGACATCCCAGTCGTGGTTCTCTGTATACCATGTTTCTGTGACTGCCATGGATATCCAGTCTTCCCTCTTTCATCAAGGCCACCAGTTCTGGGAGCTTGTTACCTAGACTAGGGGCATAGGTACTCATTATCCTCAATTTTCTGATGGCCTTATCCCTTTTTGCCCCATCCCTGTCCTTACTGCCTTTGCATTTTTCTCCATTACCCCTGCCCTTCTCCCTATCGATTTCTCTACCTCACTAACTACCCACCTGGATTTTGGGTGGGGGTAGGGCTAGGATTTTCCTGCTTTGTTTCAGTGCCTCCTTCCTTGGATAGTTTAAATGTTTGCCAATGAAGCATTTAAAGGGACACTGTCAACCCTTAGGTCTCAAAGTGTCACTAGTTTAAAAAACATATTTTATGATTGCCAACATTATGTAAAGACTGCTGATGTAGCTGATAGTTTGATTATCTTTTTTCTTTAATAAAGCTAAAAATAGACTGCCCACCATACTGGTGTTACCACACAAACACAGTTTTTTTTACATTCCTTGATCAGCTCCAACTGCATCTCTCCTAGATTTGGGAACACCCACAACACAGTCTAGCCCATCATGATGCAGTGGGAGATTAGGAGGCTACTGCCTCATGAGTGACTGCACTGTTTGGGTGTGTTTCTAATGCTCAGGAAGTATATAGTAAAAACAGATCCAGGATTGTAAACAGAACAAGGTTGTTTATAAATATACATTAGCATGCATTTCAGTCCTACTAAACAAGGAGACAGACAAAACAAACTGCAACATCAATGAATTTTAGAGACGGTACAGTAAGCAAGCATGAAATGTAGATTTTTAACTAGAAAAAAATATGATGAAAAAACAGGTTGACAGTGTCCCTTTAAACCTATCATCTCGGATCCTGGTTCCCTTCCTGGACAGATGCACATCATCATGCCTCACTGTACTCATGAGCTTAGTGCAGTCCTCTCTGACTGTACCTAGCCCCAGGAGAACAGCAGTCCAGCACACTGTAGCTTACAGCTTACAAAAAACTCTAACATTCATAATAGGCTATTAAAGGCAATTGAATCTCCCAACTCTGCAGTTCTTCTCTGATGTCAGCAGCAGTGGATTCTGGGATATCTGGTTACATGAAATGGCATCTTACAAGCCAATGAAATTAGCCAGATTTATTTATTACACTGCAGTAATCAGTAAGTAAATAAAAGTGTTGCTGCACACAAAGGGCTAATTAGGAACAGACTCCCACTTGGATGTGAGGCTCTTATTGCTGACAGTTCCCCTTCAAAGCAAAACACTAATATTCACACAGTAAGTTCCTGATCACTAGGTGAAGTGGTATGTCAAATAGGACCAAATCTTAGTTGTAAACCTGATAAGAGATGAATGTGGTTTCTCTTTAAGATTATTTCTTAGTCATGGAATGCTTACACTAGCCACCTGGCCTGTTATCACAGTATTGACAGGGGGCAAGTCAGGGGTCAGTTATCAGTTTGGTGATAGGACTTTAGCATTATTTCAAACACCTAGCTATGTATAATTATTATATAAATAACTTCCTTCAATCTGAAGTATTCCTAGTTGGAGAATCTGCAGTTTAAAGAGACCATGGAAAGCTGGGACTAGCCAGATGGACTGCTGTGGCCATGTTTGCTGAAACGCTGTGGATCAGCATTCAGACAGCATGGCCAGAAGACTGCTGCACAGAACCCCATTGAAGTTCCAATGATTCGAGAAGAGTTCCATCAGGGAAGGGGGAGTGGGTGTGGGTCAGGCTCCCCAGGACAGTGGCCAAAGATCAGGGATGGTCTTCCAACTCGAGTTCAGCAAAACCTTTTTACTGGTTCTGTGAATAAAACTAAACTTGGGGAAGTGTTTTTAATTGTAAACCAAGGGCTTAAAAAAAAAAAAAACACGGACTCAGAGTTAAGCCATGACACCGGGTGCTTTCGGGCTGTTTCCTCTCAAGCAAACTGCATTCTGCAGTTTGATACCCTGCCTAAGGTGAAGCTGGCAGAAGCTCACCCTCCAAGCAAGGGGATTACTATGCTCTTTCGGGCTGTTTCCTCTCAAGCAAACTGCATTCTGCAGTTTGATTACCTGCCTAAGGCTAAGCTGCCCGAAGCTCACCCTCCAAGCAAGGGGGCTACTGTACCCTTTTGGGCTGTTTCCTCTCAAGCAAACTGAATTCTGCAGTTTGATAACCCGCCTAAGGAGAAGCTGCCCGAAGCTCACCTTCCAAACAAGGGGACTACTGTGCCCTTTCAGGCTGTTTCCTCTCAAGCAAACTGCATTCTACAGTTTGATAACCTGCCTAAGGTGAAGCTGCCCGAAGCTCACCCTCCAAGCAAAGTATGGGTTGGAACTCTGAATTTTGGCATCTACCCCTGGAGGAATCTCACTTGCTCCTGTTTGCCAGTGTTCCTCACACTATGTGCAGCAATCCAGAAGTCTTCTAGGAACTGCTGCCAAGAAATTAATGCTAGGATTGAGCTCTGCTTGAAATGTTTTGATTTCTCACTTTAAGTAATGTTTAGTCTAATGTAGAGATTTCTTAGAGTTGATTTAAGTTTTGAGTTTTTTTTCCCATTTGCAGTTTATACTGATCTGCCACTAGAGGCATCTTATTTTTCCTATTAATCCTCCAACCCACTTGTCCAACTTGCCTCTGCCTTTTTCCTGTTCTAATCACCGTTATCCCCTTCCTTGTTTCTCACTTTTAGCATATTGTACTCCAAAGGAAAAAAAAAAACACAAAAAAATAACACTGGTATAATTAACCTTGCATTGTGCTTGGGACCTTGCATGCGTCCTTTCTGCTACACTCCTTGATATCATAATGTCTCTTATAACGGCTCTATTTCCTAGAGGCATTATATTGCTCTCTCTCTCTTTATTGACCCTATCTGACCTTGCCTGTGATAAGTTTCTAACATTTACCTCACCAACATTGGATAGTAATCATTTATATGTTTATAGTACTATCACCTTATCCCAATGCTGTGACTCTCTTACTGTGCCATGGAACCTGCATTCCCCTGGTGACTGGGGGTTGCCATTTCATCGCACTAGCTGGCTACCCCCTTTGGCACTCCTCCCTGGGATCTTCAGCTTACAAGCCAACTAAAGCATGCTCAACTCAGAGGAAGCTTCACAAACTCAGCAACAAGCAGTTAAAGGAATATCTGTGTAGACTGGCCTTACTGTTGCTGCTGCTTTCTGGCAATATTCACCCCAACCCTGGCCCTCCACAATTTATGGCATACCCACAGTCACCTACTGGATTACTTAAAATTGCCTCACTTAATATATGCAGCCTCCTCCCCAAAATGGATTTACTGAATGCATGGATCTTACAACATAACCCAGACATCCTCTTTGTCGTAGAAACGTGGCTTTCTCCAAAAGTAGCAGATGCTTTAATTTCCATCCCAGGCTACACAGTCTTTAGACAGGATCATCTCTCCAAGCATGGTGACAGTTGTGCGATCTACCTACAAAACAACCTTCAAGGTCTCGTCCTAACTTTGCCCAAAACAGATGACCTTATGCAAGCCCTTGCCATAAAGGTGTTTCTAGGTGCACACAATAAAACCCTTACTGTGTTTTCAGTCTATATTCCTCCCAGACAGACTGCCTTCTGCTTTGATTCACTGCTGGAGTGTTTTGGCTTTCTGAGTCTTAATTTGGAAATTATCATGTTAGGAGATTTCAATATCAATTGATTCTCTCCTGACACAAGCGCTTTCAAAGATGCAGTTTCAGCAGTTCACCTCACCCAGCTAGTCAAGTCCCCCACTAGAATCAACTATAAAACTGGGACCGGTACCTTACTGGACTGGGTGCTCTCTAACCACCCTGATCATATATTGGACACAACTGTACTCCCAGATGTCTTCAGTGACCACTCCCCAGTCTTGTTTCGTTGGGTGAACAAATTCTCTAAACCACCTGCTAGAACAGTTACCACCAGGGTACTCGTCCGTGGGCATCTTGAATCACTAAAAGCTGATCTGCATAATCAGGACTTGTCAATGGTTTACACAACTAACAATGCTGACATTGCCCTCGACCAATTAATTCTTCAGATCAATGCTATATGTAATAGGCATGCCCCCATAAAAAGCGTAAAATCATAGGCTGCTGTAATCCCTGGTTTTCTCCAAACCTCCTTGACCTTCTGAATGCCAGGAACCATCTATGGCACAGGTCTAGGTCCATGTGTAACCAGGCTGACATCCAGAGATACAAAGTGGCTAGCAACAACTGCATGAGGGCTATTCGTGCAGTTAAAAATCAACATTATAAGGAAGTGCTCTCTCGGACCTGGAATGATGGTAGAACATTTTGGGTTAACCTTAAAGAGGTCACTGGGAGAGACCTCAGATCTGCCCCTACTATGCTTAACATTGATGGTGTACCCTCACTCGACCCCGAACTTATTGCTAACACTTTTAATAATGCTTTCACAGACCTGAGCGGTGTCCTGACACCTGGCTACTTCTCTCACCCCCTCACAAGTGACTACTCTGGGAAAGAGAATGTGCACTCTTCTAATCCTCCTTTCTACTTCAAAACCCTCTCAGCCCATGAAGCCGGGAATTACTTACTCAAGGTATTAGGGAAATCAAGATTTAGTGGTGACACCCTGGATCTTATGTTTGTAGCCCTTATGCTGGATGAAATTCTATCACCTCTAACACATATTATTAACATGTCACTTAGATACTCTCAGTTTTCTCAGAAATGGAAATCTGCCACTGTGACATAAGTTCATAAGTCTGGGGATCGCACAATTACTGAGAACTACAGGCCTATCTCTATCCTGCCCCCACTCTCGAAAGCTCTTGAGCATATAGTGGCTGACCAACTGGTTAAATATTTAGAAAAATATCAGCTACAATGCCCGCAACAACACGGGTTCAGAAATGGTCATAGTACCATTACCACCCTTCTGGAGTTCACAGGCTTTATTCACCACTCCTTAGATCAAGGACACCTGGTCGGTGCTGCTTTCATTGATTTAACCAAAGCTTTTGACACAGTGAATCATGCCCTCCTGGTTGAACAGCTTACCACCATTGGCCTAGCTTGTGACAGCATAGCTTGGTTTGATAGTTACCTGCACAACTGTACATACAGGTGAAGATTGATAACACTCTCTCAGATAGCAGACCTGTCTTATCTGGAGTTCCTCAAGGGTCCATCTTGGGCCCTCTTTTATTTAGCATTTTCCTCAACAATCTTCCGTACTTCTGTCAGGGTAACATCCTTTCATATGCTGATGATGCTGTCCTGTTTACCAGTGACCCAGACCCAAAGGTTCTTGAATCTAGGCTGCAGAGTTATTTTGTAGTCATAGAAAGATGGTTCCATAAGCACAAGTTAGTTATGAATTACAAGACTAAAACTATGCTGTTCTCCAGCTTCCAAAATAGGCACAAAACGTACCCTCTTTCTTTCACCAACACAGAGGGCTCTCCCCTGGAGCTAGTTCAGCTCTTTAAATATCTAGGGATTACTATTGACAGTACAATGACCTGTGCCTGTCACATTGACAACATTGCTAAGGCTGTTAGCACCCCCATTGAGCTACTTTATAGGCATAAGCAATGTTTGACCCCAGAGGCTCTTAACCTGGCCATTAAAAGCTCTATTGTCTCGCTTATTAATTATGGCTTACCAATCTATGGATCAGCTACTGAAACAACTCTTCACTGCATCATAGTTGTACTCAACAAAGCATGCCGGCTCCTTACCGGCTCAGCCCGTCTGTCCCATACCTGCTACATGTACGCTCAGGCTAACTGGCTCCAGTTCAAAGGTAGACTCTTGTACCAAACATATTTACTGTCCAAAAAAGTAAGCTTAGGCAAAATGCCCTCAGGAATGCAAAAGCTTATTACCCCCACTATTAACCATTGTTGCACCAGAAGCTCTACTAGCCATATTTTTAATATACCCTGCTGTCACACTTCTCTGGGACAAAGGTCCTTTGCCTACTGTGCCCCACTATGGATGAACTCACTGCACCATGACATCACTTCAGCATTCACCTTGGGCTCCTTCATGGTTAAACTTAAGCAACAGCTAATTGCTGATGCCAATTGTGACTGCTCCCAATAACCTTCCTTCTTGTGACCAGCACTTATTTTAACCGTATGCTATCCTGGCCTTAGGCATAACTGTTCTCAGCATGTAAATAACTGTTCTAAGTTACTAATCATTCTCCTTCACATTTCCTCTTGATCCCATCCACTCTTTCCCTCACCCTCTATGGCATTCCCCCATCCCCCCGGTTATATCTCCTGAGCTCCTTGCTCACTTTAAATGCTGTGTCCTATACCTTCTCACCTCTGACGAGGCCCCTGAGCTGATGCCATCCCTTACCTTGTTGATTATTAGATATTGGGCTGAATCTCTTCTCATTTTCTTGTAAAGGGTTGTTTCATAAGATCCCACCCTCTCTAATATGATCCTTTGAATTCCAGGTTTTAATCAAATATGCACCATGGCATACATTGTACAATGTCACATGTACTGGAACTTCTCTAGTTATTCACTCTTGTAATGTCTTGTATAATTCCATGTTTTGTTTGTTCTCCATCTGATACTTTCCCAATATATATTGTTCGTCTGATGTGGAACTGATGAAATGAGCTTGTTCTCAAAGGTGTTATCCAAAATTTCAATAAATAAATTAAAAAAAATGTAGGCATGCCCAGTGTCATGACTCGACCCTGAGTCCATTTTTTTTTCACTTTTTAGCCCTTGGCTACAGTAAAAAACAATTCCCCAAGTTCAGCTTTATTCACAGAGCCAGGACAAAAGTTTTGCTGAACTCAGGTTGGAAAAAAACATGTAAATGCTACCATAACAACTTGAAGTGCAGGCTGGGAAAAGCCTGTCACAAGGTCGTGGGTGGTGCGGGCAGTTTACATGGCAAAGTAATACGCCACAAAACCACCGCACCACTACGTGATCCCAGGAAAAGAAGGATCATGGCCACATACCTCTCAACCTTTTGTCCCCCAAATGTGGAACATTGTCTCTCAAAATGTGGAACAAATGAGAAAAATGTGGAACACTTAGTCAAATCTTTACCTAGGAAGCTCAGAACACTATTAAGATGTTTGCATTTATGTCCAGAAAGTCTGTTATTACTTGAATAATATCATTTTTGCATCATTTACTATAGATTTTTGCTTTAAAATGTTAATACTGAATGTGGGACAAGTCCTCACAATGTGGAACAGGGAGCTTTTCTGAAGCAAAATGAGGAACATTCCTCCTAATGTGGTACAGTTGAGAGGTATGCATGGCCACAATGAAATGAAACCCAAAATGGCCAAAGTGCAGTGTTCAGATGGGTACATGTCAATTATCTTACTGCTGTGCACCTCTAATAATGCCGCAGAACTGGCCATGTGAACAAGCCTATTATTTCTTTCACTTTAAAGTTTGAAGATGCATGCTCAGCTCTGTAGAACTGTTAGGCATGAAATGGATTATAAGAGCCCTATCTGCAGTCCTATAGCTGTTTCTTGTACCAAATAGACAAGCCTACGATTGACCTTTTGTTTTCTTTTTCTGAGCAGTTTTCCACGTCGGTTATCTGCACATCCAACATCGATAGAGAGGGAGTTCCAAGTCGTTCCAAGTCATGCAGTGAGTTCAAAGACAGTGTATTAAACAAGCAGCTGGACATGAAGAGGAGGAAAAGAACCACTGAATAAAATAGTCCAACCTTGTCATGACATGTCATCACCTTTTTTATCTTTGGCTGTATAATATGCAAAACGTCTGCCAGTAACTCCTGATTATCTGCAAGTTTGTTTTTGTATTTTTAACAGCCACAGAAGCCATATGAAAACATTTGAAAACATGGTGGGGGGGGGGGGTCAAAAGTGTTAAACACAGACATAAATGCATGCTGCGCCTGTGTCTGCATCCATCCAATTGAGTCCAGGCAGCGCTGCTGCTTCCTTCAGAAGTTGCATCTGTTTACAGCAGAAAGTCACCATTTGGAAACAAAAGCAATTACATCTGTTTTTGGACACAAAGGGCAGGATTTTCAAATACTTAGATTGCCAATAGCCCTGGGTGTGCTGACGGTAAGGTGCACGGGGCTTGAGGCAATCTAATGGGATTTTCTATCCCATGTGGCTATTGCCACAAGTTAGACCAGTGTTTTCTCTGGTCTAACTTGTAGCAGTCCTGGGGACCTTTTTACGGAGCTTGCATCAGTTATTTGGTGCAAACTGCCGTAAGTCATGCAAACTGTTGCAACTGCCCCTGAGATTGCAAAATTGGGTACAGTTGCAGCAAAGGTTTTTGTGCACCATCAGAACCTAAATGTCATGATACAGGTTTTGATGCAAGCCCTGTGTCATGCTTTGAAAATCCTGCCCATAGTTTGGACACTGTTAGGTCATCTAATACATGGTCTAACAGGTTTGAACAAATTTCTGTTTACAAATAGCGGCAGACACATCTCAGGTGGATTCTTTTGAAAATCCAGCCCAGAATATTTAGATAGAATTTCACTTATAGTTGAGATATTTCATGTATTTACCTTCCCCAAATGCTTCATTACTTGTGTCATTTGCATGAAAACAGAAATCTATATCAGTTGATGACAGTCCTTATGAATAAGAGCGACAGAGTAGTAGCCTAATAACACAGAAACAAACAAGGTGCCAGCAGAACAGGACTGGTAGGCCTATCTAATCTACCTTTCTTCCCTGCCTATCGCTGCACCCAGGACCCTATCTGGTCACAGTTGTCCCTCACTCCTCCCTTTCCTCTACATGTTATGCCTATGTGCCTATCCGGCTAGCCTTGCTTATTGCCTTGTCGCACTGCCCTGCCACCTAGAGATCATCAGATATGATTAGGCATGAGGTCTCTCTCTCTTGCTTGGTGAGTATAAGTACCTCTCCCCCATCTTATACACAGCTTCTGGAGGTTGTGAGGCTATGGCCAGAAGGTTGGGCCTTTGTTTGATTTAAAAAAAATGACTGCATCTGCCTTAACTCAGCAAGCCTTGAATTCCAACCTCCTTTATACAGCAAGTACTATACCTCTCAACTTTTTGTCACTGACATATGGGACAGTGACACTCAAAATGTGAAAGAATGTGGGACATTGGCCTTCATAATGTGGGACACATCATCAAATGCAGTGATACAAGCTCAGAATACTGTGAAAATGTATTTCTTAATTGTTTCTTAACTAGAATAATAGATAAGAAACCATCAGTAACACAGCTGTAATTCAAGGGATTCTGATGGCATCATAAACCACAAGAGCAACGCTCAATTGGTTTATGATGTCACCAGGATCCCGAGGTGGATTGACAAGCCTAGTTACTGTGGGTTCCTTCCTGTTTGTTATTTTTAAAGTATATGGAACACTCCAAACATTCTATTTCATAATAACATTGATCTGATGTCATAGTGACAGTATAACGACTTTCTGATGTCAGAGCGATGGTATTAATGAGTTTTTGATGTCTCTGATTCCCGAATGGAAAAAAATGACCCCCATATGATACTAATAGAATAACAGATGAACATTCATCTGTTATGCTGCTATAAATCCATTGAGGGATTCCAGTGATGTCATAAACCTCAAGAGTGCAGCTCAAGAGGCTTATGCAGTCACAGGAACCCTGAAATGGATTTAACAGCTACCATAAAAGATGGATGCCCATCTGTTATTTTTTGTAATATATGCGTGCTGGGTTTTATTTTTGCGCTCAGTTTTAAACTGTTAACCAGATAGCAAGTAACTTACTGAAATCACTGTGCCCTCACAAATTCTGATCTCTAGGCACAGCTACAAACATTCAGAAAACAAAACTAAAATAGTTTGACATATGTCACGTCCCCTCTATGCCACCACCCAAACAGGATTGGCAACTGACAGACAAGTAATTTTCATTTCATTTAAAATAAAATTAATTTAATATCGCTGTTGGCACCGCTCCTGTCACTTTCCATGTGAAGTTTGAAAGCCGTGACAGGAGTGAGTGCTGACAACAGCAAAGCGCAAGCTGCTTTGCCATTCCATTCTGTGATGCCATCATTGTGATGTCAGATCAATAGTATTATGGATTTCTGATGTCAGAACAATGGTATTATGACTCTCAGTCTCGCTGACTGCCATTAAACACATGACATCGATATATTACAGTTTCATTTTGATTTATCATCTTAGAATGCTATGAAATTTTGCTTCAGAATGTGAGTTTACAGCACTTTCTCTGTGTGGGCAACACATTTTCCATGTGGGGAAGACGTGGGACAGAGCAACTCTAAGGGATAAAATGAGAGATGGCCATTATAATGTGGGACAGTCAAGAGGGATGTTGTGAACCAATATCTGGGCCTTCTGTTTTCAAAAAAATCGGGGACTCCCCTGAAAAGGGTTTTGTTTTTTTTCTAACCCCAGGACTTCATCACTGTAGCTTTACAATAGCAATCAGTCCACTGGACTGAGTTGTCCTGGAGCTCCAGAGATAGAATTTGTGAATCTTAAAATTACAACGAAGTTCAAACTTTGCATTGTGGTCACAATCCCGCTAACAGTTATATTTGTTTCCCCACTTGAAGACAGCAGTACCCCGAAGTACAGTTCCACTTTTCTGGCCCAGAGAACAGTTTAGTAATTTAATTTTTGTTATAATATTTATTTTTTGTTATTGCTTAATTCTCCACATTTCTTTGGTTGTTTTTGTTTATTTGTGCATATTGTGGTTTCTCTGGTTTCTGACTGGTTCCCAAGAACTGGAGAAAGTTGCAAGCTAATGCAGTCTCTGCCTTTAGGGAACCACTTATTTATGTGGAAGAATATATTTTATTCCTAAATAATCAAATTTTTTACTTTTCTATAGTGGTTTTGCAGCACTAGAGTTGCAGTTCCAGTATAGAGGGAACTGAGCCATTGTTATTGATAAATCTTTGAAATTGATAATAAAACCTCAGTTATTATTCTTAAAAATATTGGTTTTAAGATAAAACATTATTTTAGTCCCTTTTTTCAGGGAACCAGACCAAAAAAATTATTTTTTAGAGCCTTTTTATACCCTTGGGCTATATTACAATTTATTTGACTATAGCGTATGGTGGGATATTCTTGTGTGTGGAAATTCATACACTTAAAAAAGTAATTCTGCTGCAGTAGTGACATAGCTATTACAGCATAAAGACAGTTTGTTCTGCTGTAGTAGCTACATCACAATACGTGTTCCCATCAGCACCGCTCATAGGTTGGACGGAGACAGTGGTTGTAGGGTAGCGCACGTCAGCTACAGAGCGGGAACCTTATGATCGGTATGTTAACTTTTCTTGGGCTGTCTTTTTCTGTTCCCTAGGTAGATAAAAACATACACTATATAGAAATGTGTTTGGGGAACAGTGCACAACAAGACTGTTCTTCTACCGAGGGGTTTGCCATGATAACATAATGATCTCCAGAGCGAGGCATCACTCTCGAGGTCACTGTATCGTCATGGTCAACCCCTCAGTAGAAGAACAGCCTTGTTGTGCACTGCACTGCATACACTACCCTATATGACTTGGGAACTGGTAAAAAAGATTTATGATCCATCAGCATTTGGCATGACTGCCAGACGACAGAAGAAAATAACACAACCTACAGGATTTAAAAACTGTACCAATTTGTGACAGCGTTGAATAAGACCCTGTCCCATTTGTTACATAGAAAGACTTGTTATGTAGAAGAAGTTAAACACAAAGATCTGTTGTATCCTCTTCGGTTCTGTCTCTTGTCTGTCTGCACAGTCAAATGTTCTTGTGAGACCTAGGAACTGGCCACTCCAATGGTCTCGCTATTCCCCCCTCCCCTTCCCGCTATCTTTCTGCCCTTCACTTGCTGTTTCTATGTTTTCCTACCCCTTGTGTATCTGAAGTTATAAAAAATGTGTGAATCTTTATGTGAAAGTGGGATCCCTTGGTTGGAAAATTTATATAGTTATATTGCTGAAATGAATGCAAAACACAATTTGGAACTTAGGGGTTAACCTAAAATGCAACACTAACTCTTTGCAGAGCTGTCAACAGGAGGTTAGTTCTGGGACATTATGTACTGTTTTATTGCACCTGCAAAGAAGGATACTGACAAGAACATTTTCTGAAAAACAGGCTGTCTTTTTAATGAGTTCCCAGACAAAGACTTATAAAAAAAGCAGCAATACTTTTACTAGAGAGAGAGAGAGGGAGACTGAGAGACTGAAACTTGGAATTAGACATATCCTCAGATGAAGGACTTTGGTTTCTCTGTTTGTACTGCCTTTGTAAATAGTTATATTGAACAAATTTTTATTTTCTATTTTGCTGTTATTCATAATAATAAAACAGTATGATGTAATAATAGTGATGCAAAATGAGCAATTACAAAAATAGTGACTCATTTCGTGCACTATTATTCTAGGCTACCCTGCAGAATATCGAGGGTAAGGGACAGTGACTATGGGGAAGGGCGAACGGAAGTGGGGAATAGCGAGGGGAAGGAGAGGAGCAAGGAAGGGATTGTCAGGGACTGGAGTACCTGCTTCTGCCGAGCTAGCCATGTGGCATGGCGATGTGGGAGGCTAGCTCTGGCAAAACAGGTTCTGGGTTCAGAGCCAGGAGCAACTTACATTTTGCTGCAGCTGCAAGCAGCGGCACTTAATTTTTTCCCGACATCCGGATTTTCCCCATCCCCAACATGCATCCCCCTGGCATTGAGAATCCTAATTCAGGGAGGTGTGGGGGGGGGGCAAAGCCCCTCTGCAAAATCACTTTTTTCATATCTGGATGTCGAGTCGCCTTAAAATGTATATTGCCGATTTGCTTTTCAGTGATATACACTCACCATGATAGTGATCGCTGTTTTGTGATCACTGTTATGACACGGAACCTAATAAAACACTCACTGTGAATTTTACAACTGCTCCTGGTCATCCTATGCTTCCTCACTTATGCCTCAATGACAGATGGTATCAGATTAAGTGAGATGTATGCCATGCATATTCTAAGCCAGGAGTTTTGTATGTGAGTACTAGACCTGGTACCAGGGGAAGCACAGCAGAAAGGTATGGATTCTGCAGCAACAAGAGCAGGAGCCATTACCAGAAAGATGGCAGCCAAACTGGCAGAGACAGAAGTCCAAGCTGAGACTGTAGAGCCAGCGCTAATAATGAAAAAAAAAAGAACAGGCAGTGACAGAACCTGAAAGCCTGTCTGCTTTCTTCAAATGGTGGGCTATACAACAAAGACAGACAGAGAAGCAGAGAAAAGAAGAGATGCAGCAACAGGAGCAGCAGAGAAGAGAAGAGATGCAGTGACTGGAGTAGCGATGGCTGGATGCCTTGCAAGCTATCAAAGCTGGAGGGTCTGGCATAGGTCCAGGAGAGCAACAAAAACACCAACTACTTAAAAGACCTTAAACTTACAAAGCTGTGTCCCATGGATGATATCGAAACATACCTGACAACTTTTGAAAGGGTTGCCACAGCCTGCCAGTAGCCAAAGCAGCAATGGACATTCAGGCTGGTACCTTACCTGACAGGTAAAATTCAACTTGCCTACAACAATATGAACACTGCACAGTTGGAAAACTATGACTTTGTGAAATGATACAACATCTCAGAAGAGACCTACAGGCAAAGATGCCGTTCCCTGAAGTACAGCTCATTCGAAAATCCAGAAGTCTTCACCAGACTCAGAAGGTCCTTAGTAAATGGCTCCAACCTGAGGGCAAAACAGTCCCACAGATCACTGACACATTTGCAATGGAGCAATTCATCAACATCCTGCCTACAGACGTACAGCTTTGGGTAAAAGAACACTGACCAGAAAGTGGGGAAATGGCCGTTTCTTTGGCCGAGGACCATCAGATGGCCAGACAGGTCATGCAGCAGTGAAGTAACAGCCAAAGACCAGTAAGATCCGCTTTTTCCCAATCTAACTCCAAATCAGATGAAAAGAGCAGCAATACTTTTGCTAGAGAGAGAGAGAGAGAGAGAGAGTGAAACTTGGAATTAGACATACCCTCAGATGAAGGACTTTTTCTCTGTTTGTACTGCCTTTGTACATAGTTATACTGAACAAATTTGTAATTTTTATTTTGCTGTTATTAATAATAATTGCAAATTTTAAAACTGCTTCTGGAGTACCGGGTCATTATAGCGTGGAAAAAAACGCGCTTGGAATAACACGCATGGAATAGCGCAAATGGCTATACAGTGACAGGGTTGTTTCACCATGTGGTAAGAACCGTTACCCCTGTTGCTGTATGCTTCAATGCTGGAACATAAAGGATGCTGCTGGGGCGGTGCCTGGTTAAGTCACTCTAGTGGTAGAGTAGCTAGAGCACCTGCCTCAGATGGTGTCGGGAACCTGGGGCTGTGGTTTGGTTATTCCCATGTCCACCATGGCCAAAAAAGTGTACACCTCAGCTTCCTAGCTTCTCAGACAGGCAGCTTACATGGCATACACAGCTCAGTATCTGAGGCCATAATGGAATTCAGTCCTGGCACTAAGCAAGAAAATAAACCGTGAAGTGGCACAGGACTTGGCTGATATAGCCACATCAGCACTAGATACCACTAAGTACCAATTCCACAGGGTCGTGAACACCAGTGACTCTGTTTCAAGGGTCTGAGCACATGCAGTATCTCTAAGGAGGTTTGTGTAGCTTAGGGCTGCTGTCCTATCCCAGAACACACAGACTAAAACCATGGATTTTTGTTTTGATGGACACTCCTTGCTTGGTAACAAGACAGAGCCATATTTGAAAAAAAGTGGATGAATGCAAAACCACTTATAAAATAACAGAAAAGAGAAAGGCCTCCACTTCCTACAGGCCTTGCAAAAGAGGAGGCAGGGGTAGGGGTTACTACCTAAAGCCTTATGTCCCCTGTGAATGTCTGCCCCACAGAGGTTACTATCGGGGTGAGGCAAGAAGGACACTAGGCAGGCAGCCACAGCACCAGCCCCTAAGCCACAACCTAAACAAAACCCTCGAAAATTCTGACCAGGTCACCCAGCCATTGCCAGTGAGGAGCAACTGGCTCACTATCTCCAGGAATGGACAAAAATCACCACAGACAAGTGGGTCCTGGAAGTAGTGAGTCAAGGTTTCTCCTTGTAGTTCAAAAAATTCCCGAAACTGCAGAAACCAAAAATGTTCCTATCTCACTCTCCGACAGAAAAAATCCTGCTAGAGTTAGAAATAAAGAAACTACTGCTAGCAAGTGCAGTGAAGAAGGTCCCTGCCTCACCACAAGGCAAGAGACTGTTTTCCAGATGCTTCCTAACGCAGAAGAAAAATGGGGACTGGTGACCCGTTTTATTCTGGGGTTATCAGAACAAATACATAAAAAAGGAAAGATTCAAGAGGGACACACTGGGCTCAAAGATACCATCGCTGCAGTCAGGAGACTAGTTGAAGTCTGGATCTGAAAGATGCTTACTTTACTATTCCAGTCAGACGTACAGTGCAAGCAGAAAATACATGAGGTTCAGACTTGGGAACTGCCAATACCAGTTCACAACCTTTCCTTTTGACCTTACCTCTGCAACATGGCTTTTTGTAAAGTGAGTAGCTATTGGTAGCAGTGCATCTGCGAGGGCAAGGTGTGGTGGTTTTTCCTACTTTGGTGACTCACTAGTCTCAGAAAAACTCAGCAGGAGGAAAGGTGCTCCATAAAGGGGCTAAAAAGCACCTCAATGGCCTAGACTTACTGATAAACCTACAGAAAGTTACAAACAGAACCAGCTCAAGTATTGAACTTCATAGATGTAGAGCTGGATATCCAACAGAGGAAAGCTTTTCTTCCTCAGGCAAGATTATCAATTCTGATTACCACTGCAAAATCTTACACACTAGGCCAGCCAAGGCTTGCAAGGGATTTTCTGCAACTCCTGGGACACATGACTTCTTTCACTGCAGTGGTACTAGGGCCAGGTTCCAGATGAGAATCATTCAGTACCTCTTAAAGGACCACTGGTCCCAAAGGTGGGACCCTCTGTCCAAAAAAGTGCCAATCACAAAAACTTTTATAAGTGCCCTAAAGTGGTTGAAGTAAGAGGACAACCTGAGAGAGGGCATCCTCTCCTTCCAGCAATCTCCAACAAGTATCCTCACAACAGATGCCTCATTCCTAGGGTGGGGCACTCAGCTGGAGGATAGTACTGTGAGTGGCAACTGGTGCACACAGGAAACTCAGGAGAATATCAGTCTCCTGGAGCTCAGAGCAGTGTTCCTATTAATGCAGGAATTTTCCTCCCAAATACAGGGTCAGCCTGTTCAGATTCAAACAGACTACACCACAACAATGTATTACATAAACATGCAGAGAGGAACAGGATCCTGAAGACTATGCAAAGAAACCACAAAGAGCTGGAACCTAGCATATTCCCTAGGTGTAGAGCTATCTGCAGTACACCTGCCATGAAAAGATAATATCCTGGCAGATTCATTATGTAGAATTATTTAAGGAAACCATGAGTGGAGCCTGAATGAGTAGGTACTAGCACCAGTGTTCAGAAGGTGAGGTACACCAGAAATAGACCTGTGTCCTTCCTGAGAGACCAACCAGCTCCCACAATTCTATTGTAGGCCCCCAGCAATAGGAACAGTCCCAGAGGATGCCTTGATCCTAAACTGGACAGGAAGGTTCCTGTATGCCTTTCCTCCATTCCCACTCTTGCAGAGGGAACACATAAAGCTCTAGAAGGAACCAGCAATGATGATTTTGGTAGCACCAAACTGGGCCAGACAGGTCTGGTATTCCATGCTCCAGAGTCTGTCCAGCAGTGTTCCAATCAACACCTGACACTGAGATACAACTTGCGGACTCTGTTTTAGAGATGGATAATATTTCCAGACCTCTACACCCTACACCTGAGGGCATGGTTCTTAAGGAGCTATAATTCTATAGTTCAAATGTATCAGTGGAGGTGATGAGAGTGTTGAAGGTTTCTAGAAAACCAGCAATAAGGAAAGCTTATGCCTCAAAATGGAAGAGATCTTCATTCTGGTATGCTTCTAGAAATATAATCCCTGTACAGACAAGCCCACCTGCAATCTTGGATTATCTAGTGCCCCTACAGTCCCTATACCTGAGACCTTCAACCCTGAAGGTGCATTTGACAGCAATTACAGCTTACACATCAGCTGGCAAGAGTAAGTCTCTGGCCTTACAACTGTTTTCAAAAGGTTCTTTAATGATCTCAGCTGTTTATACAATCCTGTGACAGCCTCTGTTCTTCCATGAGATCTAAATATGTGCATTGCTCAGCTGATGGAAGCACCTTTTGAGTATATGGCTACTGTTGTCCTAAAGGATGTTACATGGAAAGCATTATTCCTAGTTGCTGTTATATCTGCTAGGAGGGTAAGCAAGCTGCAAGTCCTCTGTACAGATCCAAATTATATAATTTGCAATAGGGAAAAGATAGTCCCCAAGACTAATAAGAAATCCCTCCCTAACGTGGTGTCAGAATTCCACCTGAACTAGTCAGTTGCCCTCCCTGTGCTTTTCATTGAACATTCCAGAACAAGAGCACAAAACTTCATGGCTCACTGTCTGTATATAAAGAGGGAACCAAGTTACTACCTTGACATCACAAAAGACAGCAGAGTCTACATCACTCAGTTGTTTATCTCATATGATGAAGTGAGAAAGGCATAAACCTGTAACTAGAAGAACTATCTCACATTGGATAGTCCATTTCATATAATATTGCTACAAAAAAGGTGACAGAATACCCACCAGAGGTCTATGGGCACACTCCACAAGGGGCACCTCTGCCCCATGGTAGCAGCAAGGGATACCTGGAAGACAGTACACACCTTCACAAAACACTAGTGTCTTGGCATATAGTCCAGAAAGGGATGCCAGTTTAGGCTCTGCTGTCTTGCAGAGCCTTTTTCTAAAATATTCCAGGGGTTTGAAGAAAATATTACTGACAGTGGTAATGTTGTTTCTTCTTAAGGGATTCATCAGTATGCTTTATTTTTTTTGTTGAAAACCTTCTTTATTGGATTATAACCAGTGACATATAGACAAACAAACAAAAAATCCTGGTCGAGCCCAGGATCCACAACCCAAAACTGGTTGTGTAACTTATATACAGTAACAACTATTTACATGCACAGCTTTAGGGATGCCCCCCTAGCAAACAAAGGCAAATGTAATCATGAGAATATCTTCAAAAAGCATCATCATTAAAACATATGAAGTTAATAGATGACAGAACACCATTACTAGACATTTTGCCCAATACATTATTAACTTCACACTACCTACATTGATCACATAACATTCTGGAGGCAGTCCCCCGGCGTGCCACTGGAAAGAGAGAGAGTCCCCCCATACCTAAGCCCTGGGAGACCAGAGCATTATTTCCATTGTCCATGTCCCATAGATGTTACAGCCAAGAACTGGTCCCGAAAATTAACATCTTGTAACCTAAAAAACCATCCTCCTAAGTGCAACATAATTCTGCTCTATCCATATCTACTGCTCAACGCAACCCGACAGACAGACCTGGGTTTGGCCATTGCCTAACTGTGATAGATAGATAGCCTCTAAAGTCGACCACCTTTTATTGTACAACCCTTTTTTACCCTCCCCACACATGAACCTCTTGATTCTTCCCAAAGCCCATAAGAGGTCTCTCACCCACTGTACATATCCATATCTCTGTTCATCCTGCCAATGTTTCAAAATAAAGGACTTGACCATTGCAGCCATCAAGGATATATGGTACTTGGGCGTGACACCTGTTATGTACAACATATCACCTAATGTACAAATATTGGGTAGCATAAAATCAGAATAGTCCAGCATGGGGTCCATGTGCTGTTTAATTTCCGCCCACAATGGACTTATTTTACTACAGTCCCACATAACATGTAGAATATCAGCAGACTCAGTTCCGCATCAGAAACACAGGTCTGTCTGTCTCAACTGCCTATCACATAGTTTCTTGGGAGTGTAATACATGTTTGAGGTGATAAAAAACTGCATAATTCTATATTTGGGTATAGGTACAAATTTGATACCCTTCCAGATAACCTCCCAAGCAGGCTGTTGGGGGGCCAATATTTTATCCCAGCCTGGAACCCTTGTTGATACATTTGGACTAAAATATTCTAGTAGCACCTTATAGACCTTTGACAAAGGTTTAAATAGGGGATCTATCATCTTCAAATATTCCCAAGTGAAAGCATTAACTGGTGGATTTCCTAACCCTTTCCTCGCCCCCTCCAGTACTTTAACAAGCTGCATTCTTCTAAAGAAATGGAGTGCATCACAACCCACTGGGAGTGCCACTTTGTTATCTTTTATAACATCTCTCAACATCAGACCCTCCAACTGGCTACCCCAATGTTTTGTAATAACCTGACCCCCAATCAATAAATTAGGGTTACCCAGCACAGTCTGGTCCCAGGCCTTCATTTGTACCCTTCTCTGAATATGAATGAGATACAACCACCAGGCGCTTACTGTCTTGACAATTGGAGTCAACGCTGCTTTTGGGAGGCATCTTCCACAATTGGAAAAAAGCAGTGCCTTCGTAGATAAATTCCTCTCCTTTATTAACTGTCTCTCTATCTGGAGCCATATTAGTATATAAAGCTCGGCCTCCTCCCTTCTTCCACAGTGAATCATGTGACCCAGCTGCCCAGCCACATAATATAAATGCAGATCAGGCAGCCTAATCCCACCCATTTTATATGGTAAGCACAGGATACTATGCTTTCTCCTGGGGGGCTTAGAATTCCACAAAAACACAGAGAGTAACTTTCTAATTTTAATAAACCATACTTTGGGGATTACTGTATGTATGGGGCTAAATAAACTGTATATAATATCCTCGGCAGTAGATTCATCTTAATTAGTCCCATTCTCGTCCGAAATTTAAGTTAGTTTATTCCATCGAAGTATATCCCCCTTAATGGGTGCCAGAACCTTTTCCATATTCGTTGCTGTCCCATCCTCAAAATGTGCAGTAACCCTTATCCCCAAATATTTGATCTTGTCTTCTGCCCAACTTATTTGGAACTGTACAAAATCGCATCTATAGACATGCGGAGTCAGAGGAAGAATCTGAGTCTTATTCAGATTTAACTTATAATTCGAAACTCTAGAAAATTGCTCAATAATTTCCACTGATCTTTGAAAACTTTCTGCTGGGTCCTGCAAATGCAACAATATGTCATCAGCAAAAACAAAGAATTTCAACTCCCTACCCGCTATTGTGATCCCCTTAATATTGGCAGCTATATTAATGGCAATTAGCAAGGGCTCTAAGTAAATACTAAATAAAATCAGCAAGAGGGGGCACCCCTGTCTAGTCCCATTTTTAAGCTGTATCTCCTGTGATAATATATCCGTTACACTTTACCCTAGCCGAAGGGGCCGCATATACATTTTTAATGTCTCTGAGAAGGCCTTCAGGGAATCCCATCCTTTCCATTGTGGCAAAAAGAAATGGCAGGGAGACTCTGTCAAAAGCCTTCTCTGCATCAAGAGATATCAGGGCTAGTGCAAGCTGGGAGTCTGGAGCATAGCTGAGTATGTGATGAAGTTTTCTAAGTGCATCATGCGCCCCCCATCCCAGGCATAAATCCTACCTGTTCCAAGCTGATCAAATATGGAGCAACCTTCAATATACGATTATCAATAATCCTAGTCAAGATCTTTATGTCTTGATTCATTAAAGCAATGGGTCTGAAGCTACCTGGCAAATCCTTTGGCTTGTCAGGCTTAGGGACCAATGTAATATAAGCTTGATATAATGGAGGGTGGATCACCCCTTCTTGCATTATATTACTAAAAAATTCCACGAGTACTGGCATTATAGTGCCAAGATGCACCTTATAAAATTTAGCTGTGAGGCCATCCGGCCCTGGTGATTTGCCCGTAGGCAAAGCTTGAATCACTTCAACTACTTCACCCTCACTTTTTGGGGCAGCCAGTTCTTTGATCTGATCCAGGCTCAACACCGGTAGTGGGATACTATCTAAAAATGCCCTGATTTCCCTCCCTCCCACTTGCCCTAGGTTATAGACTTCTTGAAAATAGGAGGCAAATGCATCTGCCATTTTCTGCGGATCCGTGATAACCATCCCATCATACTTGATAACAGGGACTGTTCTAGAAGCTTCCCATTCCTTAACCCTAGCTGCAAGTAAATGCCCCGGAACATCTCCTTGCAGCAAATATTTAGCCCGGATCTCTTCTAACCAGAATTCAAGTTTACCAAATTGAATATCCTCCATTTCCCGTCTTAGACTATGAAGTTCAATGTCTGTTTCCTCAGAGGTCCCCTCCAGCGGGGTCAGGGACTGTATCGCCTCCACTAGAAACTCCTCTTTAGCTCATCTCAGCCTGTTTCTCCTCCATGCATAATCCTGTGCTTTACCAGCATATAGGACCTTGCAAGCTGGCCAAGCTAGGGATCTATTCTGTAACATAGGGAGCTGGGTCTGAATTATTTCCCGAAGAGCATCCTCCAGATTATTCTTAAGAGAAGTCTCTATCAATAAGGAGTCACTCAACCTCCACCTAAATGGCCTAACCGGCGCGGTTATTATCTCCCAGGTCAACTGGATGGGGGCATGATCCGAAAACATCTTACATTTAGTCGTTACCTCTTTAACGTCCCTCAGTGCCACTCTGTTTACCAAAAAGAAATCAATTCTGGAATGACTCTTATTGGCAGCTGAGTAGAATGTCATATTATCTCCTCCTATGAAAAGAGCCCGGAGGGGATCTACCAAGGCTGTAGCCTCTAGCATCCTAATCATAGCCTCCTGGGCCTTAGATACAGGTCCTCTAGATGGCGGCACTCTATCCTCCCAGTTATTAAGACAAAGGTTCCAATCCCCTGCAAGTATAATAGCATGTGAAGAAAATAAAGCAATGTCCATCTCTGATGATGCAAAAAATTCCGCTAGAAGGAGTTGGGCCATAAATAGAGGCGACCAACAGTTCTGTACCCAGAATATTGCCCAAGAGAAAAATCCCTCTACCATCTTCGTTTGTCATCACCTGAACTATTTCATAAGGACAGTTTTTCCCAATTAAAATTGCGACACCCCCTGATGCTGTTTCCTTACCTACCCCAAATACCTGGCCTACCCACATCCTCCTAAGGGAACCCAACTCCTCAGTCAACAAGTGAGTCTCTTGTAAAGCGACTATATGGGCCCCCATCTGCTCCATATGCTTCAAGATTACTGTTCTTTTACGTCTGCCTCTAAGACCTTTTACATTCCATGACATGATTTTAAGACCAGTCATCTTACTGTTTGTAGAACCAGTGCAATCCATCTGCTTTTAAGTCTCGTATGGTCTGCATCCTTCCCTTGTTCCCTATTGGACTCTCTCTCTTTCCAGATCCCTTTAACCCTTCCACTTCCCCCTTCCCCTGATCCCTATATCGACCTCCTACATTCCACTGATCCATGGATGAGCCGTTTCCGTGCACTCCCAAACCCTGAGACCTACAAGACAGCTAAGTACTCCACCCCTTCCATAAGCTTTTGAAAAGTCCCATCCCCCTAACAGCACACCCCTAATTTTATAATTCCCCGAGAAGCCATACTGCCCTACAGGCCCATCCAACGTGCCTTATGCCCCCATCTACCTTTAAAAATTTGCTACCAAATAAACACCTGTAGACTTTTGTTTACCCTGATTACTTATAATTTAGGCTTCCTAGACAGGGCCCCAGCTCTGAAGAGGCGAGGCCCCCTCTACTCTAGATAGAATGTGTGCCACCATCATCCTTAGAATATTAACTCCCACCCCCCTTCCTGTTGGCACACAACCAAAGCCTGGAATCCCCCCTTAGGGGACCGCATAGAGACCCCGACTTACCTGCTATTGGGGTAAGCCCAACTCGTAAATACTAAGCCAGCTATCGCGCTAATTCAGGACAATATAGCAACATCTTACGGGTTAGCCCCTCCAGCCCAAATAAAGATCCATTCAGATTCAGAAGAACAGCAGACAAACAAACCCCCCCCAACACTATAACAAAAAACCTTGCATAAAGCAATTGCATCTGTCTCCATCTCTCAAGTCCCAGTTCAACTAGGCCATCTCAGCTCGCCATTTGTCAACAAGAAATTCATGTTGTCGACTGGAATAGTGCAGGAAGTTCACTCCGCAAACCCTCCAGGGTGTCTCGTGCTGTCAGATATCTTTTCTCCCCAGCAGGCAACCGCACAAACAGAATAGCAGGATATTGCATCCGAAATTTTATTCCAGCTAGATACAGCTTTTTCTTTATTTCAGAGTATTCCTTCTGCTTCTCTCTCACCAACGGCATCTGGTCTTGGAATAGCCAAATAGGCGCTTCCATTCCACTGCAGGGCTTTGTTTTCCTGGCACGAGCAACCCGTCGACTATTCCTTATAGTTCAGGAACCTCATAATTATAACTCTGGGCCTCGCTTGGGCATCTCTCTCAACGCCCTATGCGCTCTTTCCAAGTTATAGGCTTCCCCAAACGGTGTAGGACCCAGTAACTTAAAGAGGAGATCCTGCAAAAAGGAGACACAGTCTGAGCCTTCAGCTCTTTCAGGAAGCCCAACCAGAATAAGATGATTCCTCCTGCTTCTGGATTCCTGATCCTCCAAACACTCCTCGAGCCTCTTGATTTGCTTACGAGCCATCATCACCTCCTGCTCCATCACTGAAACCTTCTTGTGAGGAGACCCTAGCCTCCACATCCCCCCATCCTTTGAGCCAGTGAATGCAGCACCAGCTTAACAGAAGCAAAATCAGTCACTAACCCCTGCAGAAGTTGCTTTATTTCCAGCAGATCTTCGTTGTTCCTGCATTCTCCTCCATTTCCATCGCTGTGCTCCAGTTGCTCATCTGGAGCCGGCGAAATGAGGTTTCAGTCGCTTAACTGCTGGCGACCTCGACGATAGGAGCTCACTAACCTCGGGTTCCATACTTCGGCAACAATGCGGCCTAGCTCACCAACAGGAAGCACAACACTGGGATACTAAATTCATCCGCGATTACCGCGACTCGAAAATTTACCAGTGAGGGACAACAAACAAGCAGTCCTCCCAAATAACTGGGGTACAGAAGAATAAAATGACACTGCAGGGGTGGCTTAAAATATAATTTTAACGAAATAGGGCCTAGGAGCAACACAACCAACGTCCACTCACACCCGGCTCATCACGTGATCCCACCAAATGTCCATCAGTATGCTTTATGATCCTTTACTCTGCCTCCTCTTCCAGAACCTGAACATAGGTTCATATGAGAATTAGTTGGTTTTTGTTTGTTTTGTTTCTTTTTTCAATTTGCTTGAGCATTACTTGTTGCAGTTCCTTCACAATTGTAGGGAGATAGGTGGTCAGTTACAAAACATTTTGTGCAAACATTTTTTTGTTGTCTGCCTTAAGTTGAATGATGTTTTCCAAAATTTGATTTAAAATATGTTGATAAATTTATGGTAGCCGTTTAGCTAATTTTAGTGGTCACAGCTCCCCCCAGATTTAGAAACAAATTTGGCTATTGGTGGGAGTGTGACCACAGTGTAGAGGTTGAACTTAGCTATAATTCTAAGATTCCAAAATTAGCATAACTTCTATCCCCGGGACAACTCAATCCAATGGATTGATTGCTATTGTAAAGCTTACTAATGGATCCCTTATGAAGAAACTACATTAATACACTAAGTACAGTGCTCCCTCATTATAACATCCCTTGTTATAACGAATCTTGGTTATAGAAAACAGCTGTGATGGCTCCCATTGTTTTCAGCGTAATGCTTAGTATGTGTTAATGAGTGAAAATAATACCAGTCATCACAGCTCTTCCTATCCTTTCTGCCATTGCCATTTTTGCCCTTTCATCCTTTCTACAGCCTGTCTTTCCGGACAGTAGTGACTGAGCCCCTGTTTAAAATAAAAAAAAAAAAAGATAAAGGCTCACATCATGCTCCTTTTCCGCTGCTGTGCTGTATGTCCTGCAGCAGCGATGTATGCAAACTGGGCAACAAGTCTCTGCCCTGACATCCTCTTAGCTCTCATGGCACACCTAACACATTAAGAAGCTAAAGACTCAAATTACTTCACATTTCTTTCTCTCCATGCAGTTAGCCACTGTGTGGCAATTTTGAAAATCCAGTTGTAGAAATGAAAGGAAAAGTGTGACTCCCTGGAACCCAAGGTTTGAGTCCCTGTAGAAGTCACAGTTTTCCTTTAATTTCTACAATTGCATTTTCAAGAAGCTAAAGAGAAATTTGGTGGTCTGAGTGACTTTCTTTTCCGTTCCTCCACTCTGACCAACATGCACGAGGTGGCTTGGCAGAAAGTAAATGATAAAGGTGAAAGATAAAATATGCCTGTGTTTCTGTGCAGATGCACTAGTATAGTGCTGTCAGCTGACTGAAAGTGAGAGACAGAGAATATCGCTTTCTGATGCCGCGGTTCTGTATGAGATGCTAATATGTTACATTCAAATCTTTTTGTCACTAATAACAGAGAAATACTGTACAATACTATCATTTAATGCTAGTACAGGGTAATACACTAAAATACATGTCATTTCTCTCTCACAGAATATAGTGGAACTTACTACAGTGCTGTAGAGTAGCCAGCCCCTCTATATAATGAACCCTCACTATAAGGAACAAATCGGTTGGACCCTGAGGTGTTTGTTATAATGAGGGAGCAGTGTAATTATTTTCTTTTCATTTAGTACAAAAAAAGTACAAGAAAACAAATCTTACAATCATTCCAGTTATCTAAACATTTCTGCTAAAACACTATTCTCGTTTTCAAAGCAGGGCAGGACAGATTCCTGAGAAAGGTTAAGCCAAGGGTTGCATAGCTTGATAAGGGAAAACATTCTGCTGGTTCAGCTTGCATTTGAGTTAGCGCACAGCTGGCAGTAGAGTCACTACCATATGAGAGATGGGGCAGACAACAGATGCCCAAGTCCTTTTGTGTGGTCACAGGCCACTGTATTGTTACAGTGCTAAAGTACAGTTCTCCCAAACAGGAATTAATTTCTTATTTATTTTATTGGAAATTGTTCCAACCCGGATAACCCCATGAGATGCAGCATCTCTTTTTCATGTAGGTGCCTGGGAGGACAACAGTAGACAGCAGTAATGTGGTAGAGGCATAGCTCAGGAAGCATATGCAAACCAGGAGAAGTTATAAAATTCACAAGTAGCATTTTATTATGATCAATAACAATAAAATAAAGAATACAATTGTGCAGGATACCTCTTGACACAGGCAGTTTAAACAAACAGAAGTCATTTATCAGAGATACTCTTTAAAATACTCAACTCCCACTCCTTCCAAACAAAACAATGCTCTCATTTTATAACATGTTTTTCCCCTGACAATTGATTTCTGCATCCTATTCTTGTAAGCTATACCACCTGTGTTCCACAAAATGTAATAATACTATGTCAGTTTATTTCCTGTGACCATCCTGAAGAGTACTGTACATTAGTCTTCCTACTAGGTGCAACCAATTCATACACCCTGTTCTGGAGTGATTTCCTGCTGACAACTCTGTCAACAAGCTTGTGAAGGTCAAAATGCTCCTGTATTACAGATTGTCATTTGTACAAGAAACTCAAATAGCTTTCTGCATTCATTTCAACAGTGTAATTATACACATTTGCAAACCAAGAGATGCCAGGTACACATAAAGATTCACATATTTTTCTAACCACAGAGAAGAAACAGGAGAAATAAAGAACAGAAACAGCAAGTAAAGGAAGGGAGATATCGGGGAAATTGTGGTACCATTTGAGTGGCCAGTTCCAAGGTTCCACAAGGAAAATTTGATCATGCAATCATACAGGCAAGAGATAGACAAGTGACAGAATAGGAGAGGACAGAATAGACCCTTGCTTTTAACTCTCACTGGATAACAAATGGGACCGGGTTTTACACAATCACGTTCCAAGTGTAACTTAACACAGCAGAAATGTGGTTGTAAACAGTATGAAAATATAAGATAGAAATGCAATGTAAACGCAAATAAGATACAAACAAAACACAATTCATTATGAGATGACATAGGTGGAATAGCAGCAGAATGGAAAACGGGGTGTTAAAGAGCAGATGGCACCTTAGGGTCAGGCAACTCATGGCCAGTAGCTGCCCGTCCAGGACCCAAAGTATCCATACTTTGAATATTTTGAGCAAGGATTATATAGCTTTTAGCTTACTATTAGTGCAATTGTACCTCCTAGTTGCACCAAAGCCACCAAGTGCCCACTGTTGTCCCACCCAGAAAACCACATTTTGATGATGCAAAGTAGGGAGGGGGCTGCAGAGCTATAAATATGCTATCGGGAACAGCAACAGGCATTGCATGCTACTGGAACTAATAACAGATAGAGATGTTGCAAAGTTTTACTTCGCTGGCTAAGTTCCGGCAAAGTTGTGAAACGTGCCTTCATGAATAACTTTGTAAATTGCCCACTTCGCCACTTTACCACATTGCATTGAGTTTCCATTGTGAAATGGCACTTCTTCAGGTGAAGTTGAGGTGTCATTGCAACTTCACCTGTGAATTTGTGTAACGTCCCCTGAAAAAGCACCACATCACCTGCCCCAAACTTTGCGAAGTTAGCACTTCACAAATTTGACAAATTTGGCAAATTATTTCAGAGCAAAGTTTGCCAGCTTTACACATCTCCAAAAATGACCACCTTTACATGTTAAGGGGGAAAGTATTACATGTACTACCCCATCCAACATGTACAAGTGCATCTTATAAGTTCCAGTAGCATGCAAAGGCCACTGCTGCCCTGATTGCATTATAATACTATCTTTAGCCTAGTAGCCCATTCTCTACTTTGCATCATCCAAAAGAGATTTTCTAGGTGGGGCTGTGGCAGGAACTTGGTCACTTCAGTGTAGCTAGAAAAAATGATCATGTTATTTTATCCCTGCACAACAAAATTTAAAATATGGCTGCTTTAGGGCCTGGGACAGCCAGCTACAGTACTGACCATACGTAACCTGCCCCAAACAATAGAAGGTGTCAGCAGCTCTTTAAATATTCTATGTACTCTGATGGGATATGGGCAGCACTGGACCACATCAGTTACAAGGGGTTCCTAGATGGTAGGAGAAATCAGTCTTGCATGCTTTTAGGCTGGTGGCATTGCTAAATTGAGAAGGTAGCTTATTCCAGTAATCTGGGGAAGAATATTCAAAAGCCTTTTTTCCAGACTCATATTTCATTCAGGAAGTTGAAAAGTTGGGCAGTGCAGATGAGTGGATAGAGCACAAATTTCTCAATTGCTTAAAGTGAGTTAAGAGATAATCAGGAGCTCCCACAAGTACGCAGTTTATAGCAAAAAGAGACAGCGATAGTCATGTCTGCTTATGGGACTCAGCCAGCTGAGCTTGTCAAAGTGAGTTCAGTGATGGGTAGTTAAGTTGCATGAGAGTACAAACCTGTATACTGTATCTTGTTCTACAGACGCTACAGAGGAGCGGATGTGTTCCCTGGTATGTGTACCCCGTAGTCAGTGGTGGGGAATAAGAACTGTGAGACCACCTGCCTCCTGGCATGCACACTGAGGCAGTACTTGGTCCTGAAGAGAAAGGTGATCATGGGCCCCACAGTGACTGGGATGTAATCTACAGTATGGGCTTGCTGTTCTACAGGGAGAAATCAAGTCACACACCCAGATATTTAAAGACATTGATTTATTCAAAGGGGTTGCCATCTAGTGTCTTAGCACTGAAAAGTTCTGCTGAATTCCTCTGCATGCTCCAGGAGCCAGGTATCATTGCCTTAGTTCTGGCTGCATCTAGGATCAGATGATTGCTGAAGAGCCAAGAGGAGATAATACTGAATTCTCATTGGAGGACTGCCTTGACCTGGAACATAGAAGATGTGCTATGGTAAAGGATGGTATTGTCTGCATACTGTAGCTGTGAAGATGACCCCTACACCTACATCTTGGGAGATTATTTAAAAAACTGGAGAACAGTAGAGGGCCAAGTATAGAGACTTGTGGCATTCCCATTGTAACAGAACAACCTCCCGCTTATAGCATTAGGAACTTTGGTAAGTGACATAGATCACTAAGAGCCCGATCCACAGTAGGGCCAGCGTACTCTTCATTGACTGTTTGCAAACCTGTGCAAATTCACTCCTGATGCTGCTCCACAAAAGACAGCATCAGCTGTCTGCTACTGCAGAGAATTGTATTGGGACAAGGGCAGTCCAGGAAGTTAGAGCTTGATCAGACATCAGTCGTCCAGTTGGAAGACTTAGTTGACAAACAAGTAGATCCCAGCCTGGCAGCTGTAGTAGCATGCCTGGAGTGGATACTCAGTTGTGGCAGAGGTCTCCATGGTGTAGTCTTAACCCTCTTATAGTGCTCTGCAGTGTGTAGATCACACTGTGGATGACCACAGAGTGTGGCCATGTCACCTTGGCAACCCCCACCCTGTCTGCCAAAGTAGATCCTTAGGGTTGGAGTCACTGTCTACAGGTTGTGGAATTGTTTGCTGTGTATGTGGAGAGGCTTCCACACCTGTGACAAAGGGGGCTTCCAGGAGTCCTTGGCCACCTTATGCTACTTCATATGGATGCACTGGGCTCTAAGGATCAAGACCCAAGTCCCTCAGACAGTAGCTTTTGTAACACCTGCAAGCTAACAATTTTATAAGAGTCTGTATTTATTGCTTTTATTGCCTTGTTTTATCTTATTGTCAAGGCACCTTGGTTTTTTGAAAGGCACATTACAAATAAAGTATTATTATTATAACAAGAACAGTGGAACGTCTCTTAAAGGGACATTGTCAACTTTATTTGCATCGTATTTTTCCAACTGAAACCCCACATTTTAATGATAGATTACCTTTTCTAAAATTCAGTGATCTTGCTGGTTGCTTTATCTGCTTCCTTTCTTAGTAGAACTGAAATGCATGCTAATGTTGTAATTATACCCAACCTAGTTTTGTTTCAAATCCTTGATCTGCCATTACTGCATACTTCTGCACCTTAGAAGCATCTCCAAACAGAGCAGCCACTAATGATGCAATAGTCTCCTCTCCTCCCTCTGCATCTTGAGTGTCCAGGCTGTGTTTGGTAGTCCTGGAAAGATACAGAGGGAGTTGATCAAGGACTGTAAACAAACACATTTTTTTTGTGGTATCACCAGTATGGTGGGCAGTCTGATTTTTGCTTATAAAAGAAACAAAGGAATCAGAGCCAAACTACCAGCTACATCTGGAAAGTCTACAAATGTGATCAATATCAAATATGTTTTTTAAAACTAAAGACACTTTGTGGCCTAAAGAGGGTGAACTGTGTCTTTAAAGCTGCAGTTTATGTTAAACAAAGACAAGCATTTGTCACTGCCACAGTTCTTTGGAACTGATGTTGGTACACACAGATTGGTAGATCTACAGTTCCCAGCAGAAAGAAAAAGTTATGCCTGAGTGTTTGGGGGGGACAAGAGCCGAGGGGGATTGGGCACCACCCTCATCATATAAGAAATTGGGGGGGCATTATGCCAATGGGGAGTGGGCTCCCCATTGGCAAAATGAACTGGAAGGGGGCATGCCGACACGGGGATTGAGCACCCCTATCAGCACATATAAGTGCAGGGGGGGCAAGAGCCAAGGGGGATTGGGCACCCCCTCAGCATACAACAAATTTGGGAGGAGGGACATTATGCTGACGGGAGTGGGCTCCCCCGTCAGCAAAATGAACTGGAAGGGAGCATGCCGACAGGAGGATTGGGCACCCCCCGTAATTTTTTTTTTGTTTTGTTTTTTAACTGTGCAGGGCAAGGCCTGGGCTTAGCACATTCACACTGCTGTAAGCTACAACATTGTGAACATGCAACCAGGAATGCAACTTCAAAGGACCAAGCCATGTTACTATTGGTGCGGCTCCAGTCCTTTGAAAAGTTGTCCTGCTCAGCCCGAACAGCTGAACGTGAATCATCGCCAGCCTGCTGACTGATCCGCCTGCTGAAGACCTGCCCCTACAAATGGAGCTCTCCATTGGGCACACCCCTGTAAAGCACCTTATAGCAATGAGTTCGTCTGCGCCTACGTGCCACGATGAACTCAAAAAAGCATCATAGACCATTGCATTTATCCAAACTCAGCCAACATGTGTGGAATTGTAGATTAAGAAAATCCTTAAAATGAAGTGTTCATGTTTTACTGGAAAAAATATTCTGTGTATCTAAGATGAAGCCATTGTCATGGTCCCCAGGTGGCTACCTTGCCGAGGCTATTCCAATCACAATAGACTTCCCATTTCAAGTATCTGTGACAATCAGTATAACATCAGCAAGGACAGTGTATGGAACCAGGAAACTTAAGTGATAGTTGTATATTTAAACCAAAGCAGCATTGTAAAGAAAAATATTTTTTTTTTCTAACAATAGGAGTAAAATAGCAATGTCATACAAATTGCATCATCTCCAACCAGAGGAGTTATCCTGGAGATAGAAGTCAGACTCTTTAGTGTGGTCACGCTACCCCTGCTGGCCCAAAACTCAAATTTGTTTTCTCAGCTGAAGAGAAAAGACCCCTTGGAGCCCTATCTCCATCCTACTGATTATGTCTTTATCACTTTTAAGTAAAATGTTTCTAAACAAATTTACTTTTAGTTTCCTAAGCTCTAAATTATTTTAGAGTAGTTTTTATTTTATTTATTGTTTAATCGTGGTTTTCTCCAATTCCCTTGTGATTCCAGGAACAGGAGATGTTGTGGTTTAGTGCAGTTCCAGCCTAGTGTGGGAGAACTGACTTTTCTATGTTTAAATATTACAAAAACTGGTTAAATACTCAATTTTTTAAGCAGTTTTAACTGCTCAATACAGGGGAGCTCAGAGCTGTGGAAAAGACTTGTTCCTCCCAATGGAGAAGAAGCCTCTTTTCCAAGTACTTTTTGACTCAAAAGAAACAAGCATTTGTCAATGCCGAATGTTGCTTGCTTGTATGTGCTGTTTAGGTATTTGGAAGTGATAGTTCCATGCCTTCCTCCCAAGACATCCACTGTGTCTTTCCATTCAGTATTCAGAGAAGGGTGGGAGGGGCAAGGGCCACAGCAGTACAGCAGTTGCCAAGGGGGGTGAAGAGGTGGACAATAGTCCATTCAAAGGCAAAAGAGTCCTGCAGGAGTTCACTAAATTGAAGGTGGACAAAGCTATGGAACCAGATGGCATATGCCCAAAGATATTAACAAAACTGCGAAGGGAGATAGCAGTACCTCTGGCAGCCATGTTCACTGAGTCATTCAACATGAGTGAATTGGAGGAGGGCACATGTGGTCCCTCTACACAAGTCCGGCAGCAGGGAGGAGGCAGGGAACAATAGGCCGTTCAGCCTCACCTCAGTAGTGGGGAAGATCATGGAGACATTGTTTAAAGAAAGGATAGTGGGGCACCTAGATGCCATCAGAGCCCAGGACCATAGACAACATGGATTCACAGTGGGGACATCATGTCAGATAAATCTGGTTGATTTCTTTGGGTGACTAAGGAAGTGAATCAGGGTGGGGCAGTGGACAATGCTTACCTTGGTTTCAGCAAAGCCTTTGACACCATCCCATATAGGAGGCTGATAAACTAGCTGGGTAGGCTGGGCATGGGGGAAAGGGTGGTAAACTGGGTTAGAAACTGGCTAACAGACAGGAGGCAGAGAGTGGTGGTAAATGGTGTGCAGTCTAGGGAGAGGGGGCAACCAGTGGGGTGCTGCAGGGATCGGTCCTGGGGCCAGTTCTGTTCAATGTCTTCATTAGTAATATTGCAGAACGTCTGAAGGGAATTTTTTCACCAAATTTTCAACATAGCCATTTTAAGATCTCTGCTCATGAACAGTGTCACTGTGATTTTCTTAATCTGTCCCAAACATTGATTGCACACACCTACTGTGCCATTGTGCGCTACATGTACAGAAACACTTTTTGGGCGACATGTGAAAAATGACATCTGTACAGCTCATAAGGAGGTGTGGTAAAATGGCAATGTTGAAAATCTGGAGTGAAAATATTGAAAATTCGCGAACTTATGAGCGATGTGAGGAACTGCATAGCGACGCTAAATAAAACAGTCATTTTACAAATTTTTCACTAAATTTTCAACATAGCCATTTTAAGACCTCTGCTCATGAACAGTGTCACTGTGATTTTCTTAATGTGTCCCATACATTGATTTCGCACACCGACTGCGCCATTGTGTGCTACATGGGGGAAGCATGTTTTGGGTGAGATGTGAAAAATGACAGCCATACTGCTCAAAAGGAGATGTGGTAAAATGGTAATGTTGAAAATCTGGGTGAAAATAATATTAAAAATTCATGAACTTACAGTGATGCGTGGGAATTCACGAACGTACGCTAAAAAAACAGTCATTTTTAGGAATTCTTTCACCAAATTTTCAACATAGACTTTTTGAGAGCCCACCTTTTGAACACTAGCAGTGTCGTTTCGTTAATCAGTCCTGAAAGGTGATTTCATGCAGTGACCGCAAAATCACCCTTCGGGCCTGATTAATGCCATGACAGTGCAAGAATTCATGAGGAGAGGTCCCAAAAACCCCATGTTGAAAATTTGGGCCCAAAATTCCCCAAAATGCCTGAGATATGCAACAAAGTTGAAAAAACCCTATCTATCCCATTATACAGCTTACCGGCATTTCCTCAGTTAGCGGTCGGCTTTGAAGAGTGCAGACGTGTTCCTGGTCCAACGAAGATTGTCGCGCCGAGCTCGGAGGTAAGTATGGGGTGGGGTGTGTGGAGAGGCAGGGTGCACAGTGGGTGGGTGCGGGTTGTGGGAGGGGGCAGGGAGAAGCGCCGAGGGACAGTTTTTGTATTTACAGTTTTTTTTTAATAAGACGATGAGGGACATTTGCCATGCTGGGGTGGGCTCCCAGCATGGCAGCTGGAAGGCTGTTGGGGGGCTGGAGCCAACGGGGGATTGGGCACCCCCGTCGGCCATAACATCATTTTGCCATGCTGGCGTGGGCTCCCAACGTGGCACCTGGATGCTTTGGGGGGGCGTGCAGCCGACGGGGGACTGGGCACCCCCATCAGCCATAAAACATCTTGCCACGCTGGGGTGGGCTCCCTGCATGGCACCTGGATGCTTTGGGGGGGTGTGGAGCCAGCGGGATTGGCCACCCGTCGACCATACAGTGTGTGGGGAGGGAGGGAAGGCGCATGAGCACGCAGTGTGTGTGCATGCGCGTGTGTGTGTGTGTGTGTGGAGGGAGGCTCTGCTCACTGAAGCGGAGCTCTCCCTTTCAACTGTACGACCACTGCATTTTCAACTGCTGTCATAGACAGCTGCAGCAGTGATTGGGGAACTGGGGCCATGCCTGCAAACACACTGACTGCATTGGAAGATGGGTGCCACACCTCCGAAAACTCGGATGATGGCACTATGTTTCTTGAACATGCGTGCAAGCAACATAAGAATGGGGAATGGCAACCTAAGATTTCTGAACAGGCAAATCAAAAAAGAAAGGCTCAAGATGGTGACATCGAACACAGTGATCTCATCACTGTGAAGAGGAGAGTGGTTTGGGTTCCTCAACCAGAAAGATGCATACTTCCATATTTCAGAAATACCCTCTCACAGTAAGTGTCTAAACAAAAACAGAGAAATAGAGAAATTTGATGGCAGATGAGGACCACCTGGCCCATCCAGTCTGCCCATTTTTTCCTACCTTCTACCATGTTCCTTGCTTACCCTTTATTCCCTGCCGCTATGGTTTTCTTATGTATAGCCCATGCATTTTTTTTATATCATTGAACACTTTTTGCACCCCCCGGACAGCCCCATCAGACGCCCCGCCCCCATCACCCGAATTACAAGCTACCTTATGCCCGGCCCGGGAGCAGAGCCTGAGGGGAGTTGGTCGCCATCCTGCCACTGGTGATTTTCTTTCCTCTGTTTTATGCCCAGGGGCCCCAGGAGTGGGTACACATGTGTGTGGAGGCACGCATTAGTCCCACGGCCCCAGTAATGACCCCTTTCCTCCCACCCCAGGCCTAGTGCCTGGCTCCTCCTGGCCTGTGCTGTCCCCAGCCTCCACCAGGTGGCAACCATCAGCCAGAGGAAGCCCTTACACCTCCCTGAAGAGGACAGCTTGCCTGTTGGCAGCTCCATCTAGCTCCGCCCTCCCCCCGTTGCCGACCTCTGATGACCCGGGTTCGTTCCTGAACCCGGGTCGCCAGCGTGCTGCAAGGTAAGGCGTCCAGCGTCTCAGCCTAGCCCATGCATTTTTGAGTGTGTACACTGTCTGTGCCCTTGCCACCTCTGTGGAGTGGCAAGTTCAAGCATCCACCACCCTTTCCATAAAAAAATATTTCTTCACATTACCCCTAATTCTACCTACCTCCAGCTTCATATTATGACCCCTTGTTCTTGAGCATTTTCTTTTCTGAAAGAGGCTCCCCTCCTGGATCTTATTTATACCCTTGAGGTATTTAAATGTCTTTATCAAATTCCCTCTCTACTTTCTCATCTCTAGTGAATACATATTGAGGTCTTTCAATCTCTCCTCATATGGCTTCTAGTGTAGCACGTGCACCATCTTTGTAACCCTTCTCTGGACAGCTTCCACTCTGTCTATATCTTTCCTCCTTTCCTGAGATGCAGCCTCCAGACCTGGACACTGCATGCTCATGACTTTACCAATTTTTCATATTTTCACTCCAGATTTTCAATGTTGCCATTTTTTTACACCTCCTCATGAACAATACAGTTGTCATTTTTCACATCCTGCCCAAAATGTGTTTTCAGACCTGTGGCACCAAATGGCACTGTCGCTGTGCAAAATCACCTTTCCGCTGACAAACTGATAGTGCCATTCTTCATGAGGTGTGGTCACAGAAAGCCTATGTTGAAAATTTTGAGTGCAAATACCAACAAACGCCTATGGCATTAGGGTTTCCAACTGTGACAACCCACCCTGTAGAAACTGACAGGTATCAGGGGTGTGACTTGAGATCATCATCTGTAATGCTCATGCCATTCCACCTCCACCCCCACTCTGTAGCCAGTGACATGCATCGTGGTTTGCCTTGGAGTGTTCGGCCCTAAAGTTCACCCCATTCTCCTATACTGCACCCATCTCAGCGTATTTCCTTATGGAATGGGGTAGGTGTAAGGTCCAAAGACCCCAAAGCACACCACAGCACTTGTCAGTGTCTACAGGGTAGGGTGAGGTGAAATGGCATGAGCGTTATAGCTGATGACCCAAAGGCACACCCCAATGCCTGTCAGTCTCTGCAGGGTGGGGGTGGGGTTGGCGTCAGTTCAATACTTCACTGCCATTCCTATTATGCATCTCTAACTCCTGCACTACCAATGCCAGCGAAACATTCAGCATTGACAAATGCTTGTTTATATTAGTGACAAATCTTGACTCTTGTGCTAAAGTCTTTGCCCTGTCATATTGAAAAAAAAAAACATTTGTTTTTTAATATCTGTGATTTGTGAGTCTAAATTCAGCCTTGACTGTTCTGCTTGCGAGATTAATTTCTGTATGCTAGCTCTTAATTGTAGGTATTTCAAATATTTCTTATTCATAGTTTCCCTTGTTATTTTTTGAAAAAACTGTTTCCATGTAATTTTTGTATCTTCCCACAAGAGGGCAGCGCTATCATATAAGATAGCCACTGATACTCTAGCTTGCCACTCTTGTCTCCAAACCTTCTTAATGTTTTCATCAGTTAGCACAGAATTATTCAACCTCCATGCATACCTCTCAACTGTACCACATTACGTGGAACATTCCTCATTTTACTTCACAAATGCTCCCTGTTCCACATTGTGAGGACTTGTCCCACATTCAGTATTCATTTTAAAGCAAAAATCTATAGTAAATGATGTAAAAAATATATTATTCAATTAATAACAGACTTTCTGAACATAAATGCAAACATTTTAACAGTGTTCTGAGATTCCTAGGTAAAGATTTGATTAAGAGTTCCACATTTTGCTCATTTGTTCCACATTTTGAGAGGCAATGTTCCACATTTGGGGGACAAAAGGTTGAGAGGTATGCCTCCACGTATTATTTTTACACCTTGGTGTCCCTTAAGTCACTTTTATTGCAATAGAGTTATTGTCTGAGTATTCCATGGCCTGTATAGTTATTTTAGATATGATTAATGCTTTAGAGATAAACACAAAATCAATTATTGTGGACAGTTGTCCTTTAAAAAAGGTATTGCCCCCTGTAGGAAATTTAAGTCAATATGAATCCCCTAGTTCAGCTCCTGAGATTATTTTATTCAGTGCTGTCGTATTGCAAAATAACTTATCTGTTTTCAACCCTCTGTCAGCCTTCCCCATCCCACAATTAAAATCCCCCGCCCATAGTAACAATCTAGACATACATAAATAGGGCTGTATTTTTTGAAATAATGCCACTCTTAATGCCTTTGTTTGGGGGGGGGGGCATAAATATTTACCACCCTGAATCTTTCCTTATGAAGGGAGATGTCAAGCATTAGAGCCCACCCAGGTTCAATATGTACCAGTTTAGAAACTCTAATGTTTGGATTCTTTACTAATATTCCTACTCCATCAAATATTTCTTGGCCTCCAGACCAAAAGGCAGGTCCGCTGGTCCAACACCTAGTGGCCATTTGTAATTCTATATTACTTTTCAACCTTGTGTCCTGAATGCAAATTAAATCACAAGTTTCTTGTGCCAAAGTATTTTAAACTGTGAGCATGTTAATGTTCCCCTTATTACTGTTCACATTACTCGTTATTAAAGTGAAGGAGTCCATTGTCCCTCTTATTTGAGGTGAAACTCAGAATATTATCTCTGGTCAAGAAGTCCTGCTACATCTTCTTCTTCTCCTAGTTCTCTGTGATATACTTGTATCCCCCTTCCCTTCTTCGTAGTCCGATGTGACTTCTGTAGTTGCCGAGGTTATAGATGAAGCATCAGATATCTCCCCCTTCCCCATATCTTCATCTAATTTTTATGAAACCAGGCCAGAGTATCTGTTCCCTTTTCACCATCTATTTTTTATGTGCTCCTTTCCTTGTTTAGCTTCAATGCCCTTACTTGGAAGAGCTTTCCCTGACCTATTTCTTTTTTTTGCAGACACTTTTTTGAAACCTGCTCCTGGGCTGGTGGGTGAGGGTTGGGGTGACATTTCTCCATCGTCTACCTTTTCTCCTAAATTAGTTTCTTCTGAGTCTAGTCTGACCTCTACCTGCCCATGAAGGGTGGGCACAGTCTCTTTTGCTGTGCTCTCAGTGTGGACTTCTACCAATTCTGCGTTTGGAGGTTCAGGTTCTGGGGCTGGTGGATGGCTATTCACTTCATTTGCTACCTTGTGGATCTGCATTTACTGCACCCTGTTTATTAGACCTTCTTGTGAGAGACAGTCTTCATGGTTGTGAGACGCCCAGGGGCATTTACCATAGCCATGTTCTGTGTTTTTGCATAGGTTACATTTAAAAAGGTTTACACGTGACGCTGAAGAGTGACATTAATCTAAACAATGGTTACACCAAGGTGTATTACATGCTGTACTAATGTGCACATGGAACCCACATTTGTAATAAGACTTGGGTTGCCCCATATAAAACAGTACTCCCCTATCTCTACCTAGATAAAAGGTACTTGGTAAATGCACTGGGCCATTCTTGGTTGAGTACAGTTTTACCTTTATCTTCCAGGCCCCATTCCAGATTTGTTTGCTGTCTAGAATGGGAGCTAGCTTATCCAGGCCTTCAGATAATCTTTTTTGGGTGGAAGTCAAATACTTCCATGGGTTGAACTTTGGAAGTCATTTTAGTTTTACTGGAGTCAAAATACTTCCAGCTGTGAATTTTTGGAAGTCAAAATAACTCCGATCGACAAATGTTGGAAGTCAAAATACTCCAAGTCCTATAGTTTTTGAAGTCAACTCATGGGCCTTCTGAATACGGTTCCCTCATTGTAATCCATGCAATATCCATCAAAGAATGTACCTGCACAAAATCACATTTTTGTACCCTAACTGAGGCTGTTAGGCTGTTCCTAAATAGGGCAGTTTTGATTAACTGAAGAACCCCATCAAATCAGTTTGGCACCTTCTCTGTTGTGTGTGGACAATGGACTTACTTAAAGTAGGTCCATTGTCCACACACAGAGAAGGTGCCAACCAAGGGGTGCTGGCAGTTCATTTCTTCTGGGCTGCTGCTGGTGGCTACAGGGGCAGGCTCTTGTTTGCTGGAGTTGCAGTTACTAGGAAAAGTAATTTACTTTTCTTGGTGATTGTAATTCTGGTGGGCAAGGGTTTGCCCCTGCAGCTGTCAGCAGCAGCACTAGAAGGGGTGAACTGCCTGCACACACACCAATACCACTCAGCAGTACCCCCCATAGTCAGTATCGGCCAAAAGCCATGACTCCATAGCCCTCCCCACCCCAGCTCAGGGCCACAGTAAGTCCATATGCAAAGAATCCAAGGTTGCCATGCATATGCATCCAGAGGTCTTCATACAACAAAAAGGCAACATTTTTTCAATAGATCTTATCCCTGGCTAAATGTCCTCCTAGATTACTATTAATCATAAGTCCTAGATTCATACATACTATAAATTATTAGCATATAAACAGGTAAATGTCACAGAATCTATACATTACAGACTATGAAAAATTAATACTGTGTGGCTGTGTGCTAAATAAAATGAACAGCTATTCATAATTCAAGCCAACAAACCACATATTAGTATCTCAGAAGGCCCCCAAAAAAAAAATCAACCAGACAATACATCAATTATCAGACACTGGGTTTGCTAGGTTCACATTAAAATGACACTTTTTTAGACTGCTTCAAAGTGTTCATAATTTTAGCTGTGAGCTATGAGTGAACCTATAGCACTCAGATCAAATGCTCATCCTCCTGAGAACAGGCAGAAACAGGCAAAAAAACCTACTGCCTCTATAGTCATTAAAGAGCCACTTTGTATCTCGTAGAAACCAGTTCATTCATTAGTTCCGCTCCTTAGCCAGGAGTCCCCATACCTGTATACTTTGCTATCCAGACAGGCTCAAAAGCTGTTACCATACAATGTAAGTTGCAACACTGATCAAGAACAAGCCACAGATGTCACAAAGAGTTAGAGTCCTCTAGAAATATTAACTAAACCATGTGGACCTTTCCACTGTAGTCCCATTTTCTAGGAACTTATTGTTAGATACCGGGCCACAGGCAGAGGCTTTGATTTAATTTAATCTAAGAGTTTTTTTCCCCTCACAAACGACTGAAATCTCTCACCAAACAGCATTTTTCTGTTTCAAACTGCTAATAGTAAGGTGGCATACCTTTTAAAAAGGCTTAATAAGCCTATCAGCACCCACAATGCTGCTGCAGTGAAATATCAACGACCCTTCCCATACAGGGCATCCTTCTTCCTGCCACTGCATCACCAGTCAGGGCTCACCAAACAGATCCCCAAATCGCAAAAACCACGAACTCCAGGCCACTGGTTCAGGGTCCACCAGGCACATAACTTCAGGCTGAGCTTGACCAAACAGTAACAAATGCAGCTCTTAGTCATTTTAAACCCATTTTAGCGATTAGCTAAAGGAAAGGTTTCATTCATCAACTTGAGCTGTGGTTAATCAAAACACTATCTCAGCTCTCTAGAGTTTAAATGCACAAAGCGCTCCTATACACCGAACAGCATAGCACAAAACATAAGACATCCAAAATATGAATGTGAACGATTGCTGGACTCAATAAAAGCACTCCAGCAGAAAAAAATAATAGAGGTTTAATTCTGAATTTGGTAAACAGACTTAAAAAAAAAAGAGCTTCAACCGGAAAAACGTTTTACTTTAAATGCCAGCTAACTTTGAATGCCGGATAGCTAAAGCTTTAAAAAGAAATGGTGTGGCTTTCTAGCTCAGTCACCTCACCTCACCTCTGCTGCTCACTGGTGACTGGGTTGCTCTGCTCATGATGACCATTTGCCAGGCATAGAAAGGCGCCAAACTAACTGTGCATGCGCGAAGCCAAGCAAATGTGGCTGGCAGTTTGCTGGGGGGGGGGGGGTCGGGATGGAATTTGAAAAAAAAAAAAAAAAACAGATTCTATCTTGTCTTCATGGCAGTTGGCAACCAGCTCACAGCAGGATAAAAAAAACAGACGTGACGTCCACACCTGGAAAAATGGATGTCAGCTGTTAAACAAGGGATTGTTAAGTGGATGTCAATGACTCCAAAGAGTAAATTTTTGGACGTTTTAAGCAAATTTATGGACGTAAAATACGTCCAAAATAGAGTTATCTGAAGGGCTGGGCTTATCTAAAACATTGCATCACTGTCTTAGCCAAAAAAGGATGTCCTCTACATGGACACCCTTATTACGAAACATGACGGTAATATATTTGATGGCAGGTTTCGTAAGCAGGATGGCCATGTAGGGAATCCACAATGGGTTATTTTCAAGGTATGGTGCTGCGCCCAAAACATTTCTAAACTTGATAGTCTTAAAACTGACATCGTAGTTTCCATTACTAAAGCATATCAATGCAAATATTTCTGATGAGAAGAACCTCATTGTACCTTTTAATAGTTGTTTTGCTACATATACTGTAGCCTGTCAGGGGGATTTTTCATACCCCTTTGTAAATTAACCTGACAGCATTTTTTCTCGGTGCTGGTTCCCCTTTGTTTTGAAATAAATCTGACAGTTTAAACATAGAATCTAACCAAGCTTTTTTATTGGGTCTTGTAGTATGTGTTCATCTGGTCCCAGTCTCTGCATTGACTCGTTTTGCAGTTTTGTTTGAGCTGAAGTATGTGCTGCAGCAGTCCTATGTGTGTTCTTGTTGGGGCCCGTATTATCAAAAGATGTACTTGCTCCTATTCCCAGGACTTTGCCTTTAACAGCAGGGGTTTTAGTCTTATACAGTACTGCAGCTGTAGTGTCAAGACGATAACGCTGCACAGTCTCGTCTCCTGAATCAGGAGACTAATTACTGTTTTCGTCTTTCAAATAGCCCGCACCCTTCAAAGCACAAGCGGGAGACCAATTTTGCTGTAACTGCACTAATTCCATGTCAGTTCCACCTTTAGTCAGTTTCAGTGTTTCTTTTTGACCAGTCTCATCTGTTTCCTTTGCTATCACTGGAACTACTCTCCCCGGTGCCGCTTTTGCATTTTGCACCCCCAAGTTTTTCATAAGTCCTAATCTGTGTCTTGCAGGACGAGGTGGCTTCATTGCTTGCTTCACTGGCTCTAGGCACTCAGCAGACCGCTGAATACTACTGCCAGCTGGGGAAACACTTTGCACATTTTTGTCCATTTCAGGTCTCGTGGCCTTTGCTGTATCTGCCACGTCACCACTCAGCTGTTTTACAGGTGAGTCATCTAGAGCTTCTATCACATCATCTTCTTGCACATTTGACAGTTCCATTTGTAAGGCTTTTCTTTGCTGTTTACGTTTCTCTTCTGTCAGTAACAATTTCCTGAGTTTTTCTTTCTTTTGTATTATGACATTACCAGGCATTAAAGGAGACTGTACCTTATCTGACCTTGAAGCTTCTACCACAATTTGAAACCAGTCCATGACAAATTCAAAAGACAAACAGGAACATCATTTCCACTTTCCTCTTCTGCAACTCGTTGCAAGTCCACATCCTCTACAGGAGATATCAGAACAGAAAGGGGTTCCTTGTCCTCAGCTTCTCCTGCCTCCAGTCCTCCTCCGCCTGGATCCACCTGGGCAGCACTTCCTCCTCTGTACGGCTCGAAACTGGGCTCCTCCATCTCTGCTCACAGGAAGAAGAGCCCCCTGGTGCAAGATTAGGGGAATTTCCCCAGTGCCCTGGCCTAATTCTCTCCCCCATTCACTAAAAATACCACCAACAGCTTAATTAGTACAAGGTCAGCTGGCATTCATCTATATCCCCCTCCCCCGGGTTGTGCCTGAAAATAGGCATGATTTGTCTAGTGCACTTACCCAGTCAACAAAAATGAACTAAATAATGTTAAAAGCCATTCAGCCCACAACTGCCGCACTTGCAATATGTGTTACTTCCCTTTCACTGATGCCCTTTTTAAACATTTACAACTGCTGGCAGTTGCTATTTATATGTATGAAGCACTCCTTCTCTGTAGATCTGCCGCTCCTTATCCACCACTACGCCACTCAACTATGACCTAAATCCCCTTCATAATTCACACTTTTTCATGTGGCCCTTCCTGTCCTTTACAGTTTTCAACCATGACTCCCTCTGAACACTGGGCCTCTACTGCAACACTCCCCACCACATAACTCGCTCACCTTGTCTTTGGCACCCAAGCCTCCTCTAAACTCTCAACACACCATGCCACTCAACTCAGAACTAAAACCCCTTACAGATTCACATTTCCTCCTGGTGCCAGATCCTGTCTTTTCATACTTTAAGTAGTGATCCCTCCAAGCACTGGCCCTCTCCCAAAACACTCCCAGTTTGATTTACATACTGCATTGGTCCTTAGCACCCACAGGTCTGCTGAAGTCTAACCGGAATTCCACATGCTGGAAGCTGCCTCCTACTCCAGGTGCCCAACTCCTGCTCTGGTAGATCACCATTCATGCCGCTTCCACCAATCATATTCTGCACACTCCGTCACCTCATCCAATCACACAAACACAGATTAGCTTACTCAGGAGCACTGCGCTTTTCAAAACAGCAGCATACTACTAACTGACCAAACCTATTCAAAACATAAAAATACTTAAACACTAACACAGTCAAACACTTTGAAAGGTCGTGGCACATTGAAGCCCACATTGTATACATTGCACATGGCATAGAAGGGATTCAAATAACCCATTTATTTGTATTTGTGGCTGAATGAACTCAGGACCTCACTTGCGCCTTTAGCACTCGTGAGATTACCTGAGTAGATTCAGCCACTCATAACAAATAAATGGGTTATCGTAAACCCAGCTAAGCCATATCCTCTATGTATACTGTACCAGGGCAAGGCTAATAGGACTGCAGAATGAAGAAACATACTAGTTTATCTGTCAACATAATTGCTAGTAAGCTGGCCTACCAGTGCAGCGGTAGTGCTACCATCTGCAGCGCTGATGGCCCATGTTCCGAAGCAAGCATGGTGCATCACAAGGTTAGCCGGGAGGAGGAGGTTACATGAGCATCTCATGGACAGGTCTTCTTCTCTGGGGGGTGGGTTGTGGTTTCCCAACATGTAAGCGACACCCAGTGGAGACTGGGTATGCAACAGCCGGACCACCAAACAGTGTTCTAAGGCATCAGCGGATGTCTGTGGGCTAGGTGTGGGTGTGCACCCGGTCCACACTGACATCATTGTGCATCTGCGCCTCCTGAAGAATGCAAGGAGAAAAACCTCTGGACACAGAGCACCATGATGCTCCTGGACCATCTCCCGAATGACGCCCCAGGTGTAAGCATTGTCTAGGGCCTCTCGTGGATCTTGGTCTCTTCCCTCGGAGAGCTCCACTGTAGGGGGCCAGCTATGGGCCACCCAAACCAGACAGCCTGGGTGGAATGTCAGGAGGTCAGATCCAAGAGCCAATGAGGGGGTACATCCCCCACCCATGAACAGGTGATAAAGTAAAACAAAAATAGTAAATAACATTCATAAATCATGTTATTTTACTATCAGCTACAATATGGTATTTTATTAGTTGCAGTATTATTTTCCTTGTAGCTCAGTGTTATTTCACTAGTAGTTATGTTATGAATCGCATGGTATACATTCGATATTCTGTGACGTGGCTTTAAATATGATTGTTATTTGGTGTAGACTGTCGATGTCATTGCTCCATTTTTGCTCAGCTACTCCCATTGTTAGGGAACAGTGACAGCTGCATTCTAAACTGAATAACAGTCATAGATTACACTACCTCATAGAATATGTTTGTATATACTCCAACATATTAATAGTTATACAACAGCTGCGGGCCCATATTGGCCAAGATAAAACTACTATATTATAAGGAACTTGCAAGATAGTACTATTATCTTGCAATGCTGAACATGTCACAATGGAATACTAAACCTATCAGACAGCAGCTTTAACAATGCTGATAACATCCCAGTAGCAATGTGCAGCACAAAAGACGGCACACTTGAACTGCTTTGTACACTAAGCTACTTTCTACTTCATATCTGTTTTGATCGTATTGCTTTGTACTGTATTGGTTGTATTGATCTATATAGTACTGACGTGTACTATATTGGCTGTATTGATCTGCACAGTACTGATCTGTACTATATTGATTGTATTGATCTGTACTGGTTTGTAATGTATTGATTGTATTGATCTGTACTCTACTGATTTGTAATGTATTGATTGCATTGATTTGTGCTGTACTGATTTGTGCTGTATTGATTGTATTGATTTGTACTGTTTTGATTTGTAATGTATTGATTGTATTAATCTGTACTATACTGATTTGTACTGTAATGATTAGCACTGTACTGATTGTATTGATCTGTACTGTTATGATTTGCAATGTACTGATTGTATTGCTCTGTAGTGTATTGATTTATAATGTATTGATTGTATTGATATGTACTGTATTGATCTGTAACCTATTGATTGTATTAATCTGTACTGTACTGATTTGTACTGTATTGATAGTACTGACCTGTACTGTACTGATCTGTACTATAATAACTGACAGGCGCTTTTTCCCTTAGAAAATCCAGGTTGATATTTGCTGTAATAACCGACTGGTTGTTATGGAAAACATGCATCGGGTTTCTCTGACTGTGCACACATGCCAGCTGCTCTCTCCCTTTACTTGCGCTGGACACCTGCAGTAACTGCCACTCAGCAGTAAGTGAAACCAAAGATCTGGAGTGAGTACCAGGAGGGAGGAATTGGTTTTGACAGCCTTGGCTAGGAAGGATTAAGAGATGAAGACCATACATTTAGTCTTTTTTACATTGACTAGGAGCTTGTTGGAGAAGAACCATTGGTGGATGTAGCCATAGCTCTGTGTGAGGGCAGAGGAGATGGAGTCAACCAATTTGTCACTGTATTAGATGACTCAATTGCTGGCATAGAAAAGAGCTTTACAGCTAAGGCTGTCCCTGGGGAGTGTGTTAATGAACATGGAGAAGAGTAGTGGCCCAAGTATGGAACCCTGGGGGACCACAGTGAGTACAGGGAGGGGAGCAGAGGATGATTTCCCAATGACAACAGACTGAGATCTGTTTGATAGGTAGCTGTGGAATCAAGCAGCAGGTATGGGGAAGCAGCAAAAGAGTAGCAAGGTTAAATGGAGGAGGTGATGGTCGACCAGGTCAAATGCTTTTGACAGATCATTGAAGACCACACCTGTGGGTTTGCCCTGGTCAACGTGATTGGCGAAGATGGCCAGAGCAGAGGAGGTACTGTGTTGCCTGTGGAAGCCATGTTGAAGGGGACAGAGGAGGTTGTGTTTTTCCGCTGTTCTGATCATTGGGCATGCACGATTTTTTCAAGTAGTTTGCTCAGGTAGGGCAAAAGGGAGATGGGCCAGTAACTGTCCAGTGAGAGGGGATCACCAGCTTTGAAGACTGGTAGAACATTGGCATGTTTTCAGGAGTCGGGTACAGTAGCTGTGGTAAGTGGTACAGTAAATTGAAGATGTACTGTAAGTAAGGGGTTTAACAATTGCAGGTGAGATGAGTCTTAGGAAAGCAGGGTACAGTCCATCACTGCCAGGACTTCCTTTGGCTGCAGAGACATTAGTAGTTTGATGGTGTCAGTTTGGTTAATGGCCTTAACATGGAAGGGTGGGGTGGGGTGGGGGCAGAGAGGAGGAGAGTTGTTTGGCTTGAGGTTCTAGGCACGGGAGGCCGGGGGGGGGACTTGCTAAGATAGGGGGATAGGTCGGTGAATTTTAAGTTGAAAGCATTTTCAATTTCAGTGGGGTCCAAGATGGGACCAGTGGTGGGATGCTAGTTTTGTTATCTGCCTGTTGTTCTTAGGGTTTAGGAGAGATCCAATGGTAGCCCAGAAGGTGTGCATTTACCAAGGTTGTCACTTTTTTGATTTAGGATAAATTGGTGCTTGAGTGACTTGGCGGTCTGATTGCAGAAGTTTCACAGCTGCCGGTAGGCAGTCCAGAGTTTGGGAGGGAAACGCTCTGTATGCCTTCCATTTGCTATCCTGGCCATTCATTAATGCTAGGAGTTCTCTGGATAGCCAGCGTGTGGAGCCACCTTTAACCCTTCTGGTCATGAGGGGAAGTAGGTGCCCTGTATGTGAGAGAGGATGGAGGTAAAGAAGGTGACCGCATCAGAGATGTTACTGTGATTGCAGAGGGCAGACCAGTTTATTGCCCTAACATTTCTGAGGACCGGCTTTGGATCTTAGCAGTGAAACCTTCTGAAGGACAGGAGTTGGGGGGACGGTTTGACTTGGTGGACAGTACAGCATAGGTTGGGGTGTGGTCGCTGATTGAGTCAGACATTGTGCCTGCTTGGAGGATTAAGTCTGCTTGGTTAGTGGTGTCCCAATCAATGACAGTTTACATGTTGTATTTTTTGATTTTTCTAACTTTTGATCCTTTTTATCACAAAACCAACTAAACACCTGGGCCCAGATATTCAAACTGCGCCAGTCTGAGGCGCAAGCCTCTGCGCTGCTCAAAATAGTTGCGCAGGGGTGTGGCCGGGGTGATATTCAAAGGAGTTGCGCTGTTGAGCAACTCCTTTGAATATCACCCCCGAGCCACAGCACTTGCGCATGGCGCAGTGGAACTTGCGCCACCGCAAGTTGCCAGAGTTGAGCATTAAACTTGCGGTGGCGCAAGTACCATTGCGCCATCGCAAATTCCGATATTCAAAGGTGACATGCAAATGGGGCCATAATTTATACAAGGCACAGGGGGCCATTTGCATCTATTTATGGCCCCATTTGCATGCCATTTGCATGTAGGTGCGCTGATCCCGAGACTTGCTCCTGGCCACCTGCCAGGCAGCAGCCGTCGGGGACCGCCGCACAATGCAACCGATCATGGGCATCACAGTTACATGTACCCCCACACACATCTCCCACAGCCCGATCGCGGGCCAGAACACTGTTGCACAACTTTTGTTTCTGCAAAAGGATCTGGGCATTTTAACACAAATGGTGAAATCAAGGAAAAATGACTTTGTGCAAAAATGTTTTTATTAGGGCTGGCCTGGTGGCACAGGGCTGAGGCACGGCCAAGTGCCTTACCTGAGCCATATTGGTGACCAGAGTTTGGGAATGAGCTGGGGTTGCCGGGGGTCAGCGGAGGGGAAAGGCCAGGAGTGGATAAAGCAGCGGTCAGTCAGATCTCCTCTCCCACTTAGGGGTGGCGTGCTGACTCATTGCTTGGCTGACACCAGCTGGAGACCTTGGAGGCCTAGTGGCATTGCCAATGCATGAGCAGCAGACAGGTTTGTCACGGTGGGGAGGGGGAGCTGAGGTTCCAGGGTTCATGTGCACCTCCATGCACAAGTGCAACCTGCACCGCCATGACCCAAGGGAGAAAAGCAGAAACGGGGACTTGAGGGTTAGCTGGCACATCCTGTACCTCCCCGAACCCACACCCCCATCCAGACTCCTCAGTGCCATCTGGATATGGACTGAGGGGAGAACATCCCTCTCCAACTCTGGCCCCACTGCAGGGAGCAATCTGGGGGATTCATTCTGAGGAAGATCTGGGGGAGGTGGCTGCCAGTCTGGGGTGGGGGTGAGGGTGGTGATAGGATGGCCAGCTACCTGAGTGGTTAAAAAAAACAATACTAAAAAACAAATTGCTAAACAAAATCACACAAAAAAAGCACAATTGTCCCATGAAATGGATAGGTCTTCATGTTAAAATTATATAAAACTGGGGGATCTTTTCACAGAACCAGAAAGACACAGCTGTCCCTTCCCCCACTGAAAGTAAACCCTCTCTGTCATAGATTGCAAACCTCTATGTTTTATTGGTGCAAGCAATAAAACATTCAGGTAACAAGGTGCAAAATGCTAAACATACCAACACATTTAGCATTCCTAAACCTGAACCCTTCTCTTCAAGTGCTTGATGCGAAATGTTGGGTTTAGGAATGCTTTAGAGGCTCGCACTCTGACACAGTGTTTCCTTTTGGTGGGAGAAGGGACTGCTGCTTTTTTCTCTCTTGCTCTTTAAAATACATTTGTAAAGCAAGGCACTGCCAAGCCAGAGCGTGGTCTCTTTGTTATTGATTTATTTCATTTTTGTTTTGTTTAACAGAATCAAAAATTTATTGGAAATTCCGTAAAAATGCAGAAGGCCTTTTCGTACAACCCTAGATGGTACACATTTAGCTGTAGCACTTTATTTACATGGGGGTCTGTGGTACAGCAGTAATGGCAGCATTACATTGGCAGTTTAAGAATAATTTACTTGTCTTGAGGCTTATTGAAAATTAACATGGGCTAGAACAGCCCCCCCCCAACTTGTCCATGTGGACTGGTAGGCCAAATTGTGCCAAAAGGGCTGCCCTTCCATTCTGGGAATGGCAAAGTCACTTCTTAGAGTGACACGTTTTGAAAATTAAATGGCTTATCTAACTTTCTTGGGCAGCTTTTTATGCCTGCATTTGCCCTTGTTGATGGTTACAGCAAATCCCCTGTCAGCTGTGACTGGGCTAGTGCAAGCTTTTGTGGGCTATAGCATTTAAAGAGCCCCTGACACCATTGTGACAACTTTGAGAGAATGTAATGTTTAGCACAAGTGAGCTTATATTTTAATATTGTTTGTGTTTCTTATTCTTCTTTATTGCTAATTTGCATGTAAACAGGATCATTGCCCTGTCTGTTCTGGCTGCTTGCCTACATATGACATCACAGTTCTGTTTACGATATCACAATCTGTTGCTGTAGGGATAATTACAATGCCATAAATTGATTATTTATTTTATTTATTTACTTATTTAAAAGTTGGCAACTGGGAAAGCACCATGTCCAGAAACTCGTTTCCAGGTGCAACAGGATTATGATGTCATATGTAGGATAGCAGAAAGAGCAGATAGTCTAAGGGACAGTAAGCCCTCTTTCGTATAGCTGTCCTTGGTAGTAAAGAAAATGGATAAATAATTATAGAAAATGCATGAAATATAAACTGAACTGTATAAAGCTCACATTTTTCCAAGTTTTTCTAATGGTGTCAGGGGCTCTTTAAGCCATAACTGCAACTCAGAACAGTTCCTGGGCAGAGGGTCTCTGCAAAATAAGAACCAATCTATTTATCAGGCCTTTAAAGTATTCAACACTGGAGGAGCAGCAGTGCTCAGCAGAAAATTTCAGAACACATTTGAAACTACAAGACACAACCTAGTTCACACCACATATTATCTGGTTCTAATTGGGCCACTTGTAAAGAAAATGCTTCAGTTTTTACTTTTTTTTTTGGTAGACTTGTAGGATTGTCACTGGACAACTCTTACTCTGTTGCTTTAAGATAAGGTCAATGCTCATTGGCTGGGAGTTACAGTATCTACATTTATACAATAGACTGCCAATTTATGGGCAGACTAGGTGAACCAACCACAGGTAAAGGTTGCAGGGCTAAAATATTTGAGCTACTATCCTTGTTTTTTCAAATGTTACTTTTCCATGTGCTTTCTCAGGCAAAGATAGATGAGGGGTACTGGAAGGGACTGGGAAATGCTTGCATTGTCCCTTTAAGGGCACAAGATAAATGCATAGGAAGTTGCAAATGACAGTTTCTATGAAATCTCATTGTACCAGATTTGGAAACTTTAATAATTGTAAGAAAGTCTTGCATTTTTCTGCATCCACATACTGTATAAGCTGCATCAATCCACCTGCCAATACAATGACTCGCAACAAAATAAAAATGGTAAATCTACATTTAGGTGTCTTGAAACAAGGTGTGTGTGTGTGTGTGTGTGTGTGTGTGTGTGTGTGTGTGTGTGTGTGTGTGTGTGTATACATACAGTTGTCAACACAAACTGTATCAATAGGATTATTTCTGTTGATCTGACTCCAGACTTTCATTTTAAAGTCTCTAGCCCTTATGGTTCTAAAGTTAAAACTTTCTATAGATAACTTGCTTTTTTTTTTCTAAAAGTGTGGAGTCCAGTTTATTCATGTGTCGAAATACTTTCAACTATAACTACAGTGAAATGTTGGTTTAAAAACATTTTTATGCTTGTTCTGACTGTGTATAAACTTCATGGTTGAAAAATACTAGAGGCTGTACCTTTGAGGAGCAAACCCACCCTTTTCTAGTTGTAGATTTAATGGCTGGAGCAGGACATTAATCTTCTTGAGCCAAAGGTCTTACCCCTAGATCTTACAAATGCCTCTTAACTGGAATCCGGCCACAGCCAATTGTGTTCCTTTATCTTTACTATTGCTAGCATGTTTTATTTCTCTCAGAGCTCTTGGCATGAGTCACGAGCTCCCATCTCACATGAGTAACATTACTAGCATGTTAAGGGGTTTGGGGCTGCTGTGGTTCTGTACTGGTATCCTGAGCTACTCATGTGCATGACTCTTATCTCATGGCCTTGTGTGACTTAAACATGCCTTGGGCATTTAAGGTTTACATTTACTCAATTTCAGTTTTAATAAAATATGAAGTGACTGAAAAAGCTGTGTTGTCCGCAAGCAGTTTAGATGGAATTTCTATATTTAAATGGCATTTTGTGTTCCCAGTATGATTTGCATGGTGGGAGATGGTTGATTGAGATGGAACCAGCTCCTAGGCTGGCAGAGTAACATGCAGAGCATGTGCCATAGCGAATGCCAGTTGTAGAGGTGATGAGGATTTACCTAAGGGAGAGGATCAGTGTGTTTAATTCAACAAGTTTCAAGTTGCATTTATGTTTTTGGGGGGTTGGGCACATGCATGCTTGTTGTACATTGCGTGTGTTATTGCATACCTTGGGTATTTTCCACAGCTGACATGTTGGCTCTTGGCTTTTGGGTGGATTAGACAAAGTGCTACAGTGTTGTCTTCGGGCAAGGGGCAGAGTTCAGAGGCTGTTTATAGTGCATGTTTATTTTAGTGAGTGATTCACTTTGTAAAAGCCCATTGCTTTTTGTTTTCCTCTACAGGTCCATATTATTGTGGTGTGGGGGCAGACAAGGCCTATGGGAGAGACATTGTAGAGGCACATTACCGGGCCTGCTTGTACGCTGGTGTTAATCTTTCTGGAACCAATGCCGAAGTCATGCCAGCTCAGGTAAGCTGCATCACCCAGCTAGGCCTTTATATTTTTCACTTTTAGATCTGGTTCCATGTCTTTAAAGGTCTTCCATCCCTAATGTGTCCACCTAGGAACCCCAGCAACCTCAATATGTATGCTACTTCCAACAGCCGTGCAAACATTGCAACTGGAATGTGACCAAATTCAAGTGATACAGAGGGGGTATGTGATGTGCATCTATGAGATATAAAATTCTCTTCATGAGTGGTCCATAACCTTTTGACTGTCACGAGGGTGAAGTGAGAGGGGACAAACAATCCCTGGTCTCGAATGAAAATAAAATCCATATCTCATAGATGCAGATGACATGTGTGGTTTATATAGTAGACATTGGCACTTATAATTAGAGCTATGAATAAAGATCACAAAGCAAGTTTTTTAAAAAACACGGTCTTTATTGCTCCATTCTCTGCAGTTTGTTTTCTCAGATGGGTTGTTTGATGTGATGGGTTTGGGAGGACTTATTTTGTTTCCTGAGGTACTTTTTTGTTAGAGTGAAGGTTTTGAATGAACTGCAGCTGTTACTCGCAGTTTGTAACTGCGAGATGCAGCTTCTTTCTGATGTACCCGAATGCAAGAGTATAGACAGGCACACTCGCTGTATACATTTATGTACAGTTTTGAGTGCCTGTCACAAACCATAAGCCACTCTGTTAATATTATCATTCTAATCTGTAGTATTTGGGTTAGTGTAGGCCACTGAGGAGTGTCTCTGTTAAACTTCTGTTTAGAGACAGATACATGTATAACCTCTCTAGAGAGTAGAGGAATTATCTAACGACAATCTGACTTGTTTGGGAGGGGTGCCATTTTGAGAGCATGTGTACATTTTTTAATGGGGGGGGGGTAACTGTTGGAGATTGTGTACAAAACGGAAATTTCTGGCTACACTCCTGCCCGAATGTGAAGATAAATGAAATGACCTACTGTACTAGAAGATATAAAAAAAAAAAAAAAATTAATCTAGGGTTCTATGTTTTAATCTTTGTTAAAATTCACTAGCACTGTGCCCCCCCCCTCGTTTCTCCCTGTTTCTTTTGTTTCTGCTTATTGTTTACTTTTTTGTGTGTATCATTCCACAGTTTACTTTATGCTAAATGTTTGGTTATTCTTTAAGTGTTCTTAAATTGTACATTTTATTTTATTTCCGTTTTATTGTAGTGGGATTTAAGACTGTCAACCTTCAAATGGGGTTGGGATAACGAGTGTGTTTGAATTAAATACTCTGGTAAAAGTATGGGCTAGGACCCAGGATCTCCTAGGGTTTCAGGAACTCGTAGGCAGACTTGATGGACCTTTGGTCTCCTTCTGACATCACCTTTCTTTGTTTCTGTGTTTCTATCATGTGTTAGAATCTGCCCGTGTGGCTTCTGATATGGATACCACTACTGGCATAGGCTGATCCATTAATGAAAATGGAACATCTCCCAGTATGCTTAGTTTATATCAAAGTAGCAGCCCAGTTTCTGTTTCTCTAAACATTTTGGATAATGAAAGGGGCTAAGAAGTATTGTTTACAGCAAAATGTATGTCAACTAAAAAAAAAAAAAACACCCTGGCAAACAAAATATAAGATGCACAAATGCCTTACTCGGACCAATTTTGAAACAGTCATAGAAACGGTCTTTGCCGGCAGATAAGGCCCACTGGACCACCTAGTCTGCCCATTTCCCTACCTACAGAATAAGCTGAAGATCCTAGTTAACTAACAGCCTATTTCTTCCTGCCCCCCCAAAAGAATTGCCTTATTTCTGTCCCATGCATTCTTGAATTCTCCCGCAGTTTTAGACCCCACAACATCCTCAGGAAGGCTGTTCCATGTGTCCACACCCTCTCTGTGGAAAAAATACTTCCTCACATTGCCCCTGAGCTGTCCTCCCCCATCTTCAAACTGTTCCTGCACATCCTTTCCTGAAAGATGTTATCTTCTTGGACTTTGATTCCACTGAGGTACTTAAAAGTTTCTCATGTCACCCCTCTCCCTCCTTTCCTCAAGGGTATACATATTAAGCTCCTTTAGTCTCTCCTCATATGGCTTCTTTTGCAGACTCTGCACCATTTTAGTTGCCATGTTTGTGGGGAATATCCGAACATAATTCTCCATGATCAGTATTAGCATGCTCTCCACTGGGGCAGGAAGGTCGTGGGTTTTAGCACCCCACTAGGTACTTGGGTAATACCGATAACTGACCCTGTAGTGCAGTAGAGTGGGCAGTAGTCTGTACTGCTGAGGGGGCTGTCCATCAAATGAGACTTTAAACCAAGGTTCCTTCTGCCTATCTTTAGCAACTGTACAGGTGACAGTTACCAATCCCATGGCACTTATTGAAAAGTAGGGACTTTATTGCTTTTAAAAGCACTGAACATAAGTCAAAACAATATTTGTCACAAGACAGAAGTACATAACAATGTTCTTTTGGTGCAAGAAGAGGTAGGTGACTTTTCTCTGGTGTCGTGGTAAATGTCTCCCCCCACTCAAGAAAACAGATTCAGGTCCCCAAACAATACACCTGGAAATAAGACCACAGCTCAGTGTGCCTCTCCTAGTCCAATTACAAAGAAAAAAGATTATATTCTGAATTGCAAACTAATTGGCTTGAAATAAAAGGGGAGGGGAACAATGCAAAGTTGAATGATGTAGAACTGAAACAGTTTTATGTACTGATGAATGAGGTGAGGAATAAACTATGTATCACCAAGCTTGTGGCAAAGTTTCAGATAGCACCTGAATGACATATTTGGAAATGTGTCCCATTGAGGAAGTTGCATCCAAGGTACTCAAGAGGTATTGCCTCTAATGAGGTTGGTTCCAAGCAACAGACAAAGTAGAATGAAATGAATATTTCAAAAGAGAATACAAGTGGATAGGATCTAGTTCAAGAAAAGTTCTGTATTAATTCTAATGGCACCTTCTTTCCTCTTTGGCCTCCTCCTTCTCTGCAGTGGGAGTTCCAGATCGGCCCCTGTGAGGGTATTGATATGGGAGATCATTTATGGATGGCTAGGTTCATCCTGAATCGGGTTTGTGAAGACTATGGGGTCATCGTATCCTTTGATCCCAAGCCCATCTCTGGGAACTGGAATGGAGCAGGCTGCCACACAAACTTCAGCACAAAGTTGATGCGAGAAGATGGAGGCTTGAAGTGAGTACTTAAAGCTGGATGATGGTGATAATAATTTAATGTACAACTTTGCTGCTACATGTGCTCCCCATGTTCCAAATCCCAGTCAGCCTAGAGCTAGATCTCTCCACACCTGTTCTTGGGTTATCCATATGAGTCATGGATGTGGCAATTTGTGGAGTGGCTCCCCTGCCCACATTGAGTAAACATAAAAGAAGGGAATAGGGAGCAGGTGAAGCCAAGCTGAATGGTGCTGTTGATTCCTGGTTTGTGCTGACAGGGTACGGCTGTGTGGGGTTGCGCTCTGGCCTACTGCTCGTGGCATCATGGCAGATGCTAGCATTTATTTATTTTTTTCTTACTGTATAATTTGATATAATACATAGTCCTGAAGTCATCAAAGTAATAGACATGCAGGAAAAAGGTAAAAATTAAAAAATCCTATTTTTAAACTAGATTGGTATTGTCCTTTAAGAGGATAGGAACTCCTTTTTAATTCACATCTGTTAATAACATTTCTATTTCCAGAAATGGTATTCATACTCCTAAATGACCCATATGTAAGTGTCACTGAATAGAATGCAATCTGAAACATAATTTTGCATTGTTTTCATTTTAAGGGCATGATTCTGTCACAATTCTTTCATGGAATCCATGAACTGGAGTTTTTAAGTATGTCCGTTTGTGCACAGAACTGTGAACATGGTTCTAAAAGGTTAACAGCCCTGCGTGTCATTCTGTACACAAACCATTACATTGTAAAAACTCCAGATTACCGGTCTCGTGAAGAGAACTGTGCATATAAAAGGTAAGAAAATTGAAATTGCAGCTTGCATCAAAGTTTATTTCGGTACAGTTAAATGTGGCTCATTAGGAGGTGTACATTTTAACATCCTATCCAGCTCTCAGCATGGCTTAGGGCCTACCACAACTCTGAAACTGCTTTGGTCAACTTTACCCTTGATCTTTATTAAGCCATGGATGATGTCCTGTACACTTTTTTTTTTTTTTTTTTTTTTTTTTTCCGTGGAGCCTCACCAAAGGGTTCAATCTGGTCGATCATGGTATTAAAACTCTCACCAAACTGAACTTCTTCAGAATTTAGTCAACTGGGTCTGCAACTATCTCAACCATAGGATACACAGAACCTTGATTGAGGGTCGCCTCTCCAGTATCTGCCATATAACACGGTGTCCCTCAAGGCTCCATATTGGGCCCCCTACTGTTCTCCCTTTTTGTGAATTCTCTCTGAGGCATATGCACTTCCACCAAGCTCATACTTTATGTGGATGACTCAGCCCTTTACTGCAGCAATAAAAACCCATCTGCTCTTTGACAAAAACTCCAGTCTCATTTCAGTAGACTCCACCCATGGTTTTCTTCACATGACTTTTTCCTCCACACCCAAGAAACAAATCCATTGTTTTCTCTGGTATCAGGAAAATCATTGACTTTGGCTTCACCCTCGCAGACATTGACGGCAACCTGATTGAAGAGTCTCTGAATTTAAATGTCCTGGGATTCTCCTTGACAGTCACGTAACTTCAGATAAACACACAAATCTCCCTATCAAAGTACATCAGACACTCTGATGCTGTACCCCATCAGACAGTTTCTCACTCCAGACTCTAGGGCCCAACTTGCTAGCAGTCTCCTGCTCCTTCTCCTGAACTATGGCTCCCTAGTCTGCCCCCCCAAAAAAAAACTTAGGCAGACTGAGGTCTGCCTATCACAGCATCCTCCAGTTTGTCACTGGTCTCCCCAGAATGACTCGCCATTGTACCCTCTATAAATCAGCTAACTGGCTCCTCTAGAAGACTGGTTCAACAGCAAATATTGCACCTTCCTATTCAAATCCCTTAAAGGTCTCCTTCCATATCACCTCCCTCTTTCCCAGGCCTGCACACTCTTGCACCCCCAGACATTCCTCCTGCAGTACTTTCGTAACCCCACTATACCGCACCTCCCATGGACAATGCTCACTTGCCTACAGAGGCACAAAACTCTTCAATGCTCTGCCTCAAGTCTCTCACCCAATGCCTGTCTGTTGCTGTTTTCAGATGTGCCCTAACAAACCTTCTCAAACTTTTCATGTAACTGTCCTTTATCTTTAACTTACCCTCTCTCCAATTCATGTATCTCCCAATAATTTCCCCCTGCTCCTCCCACTAAGCCTCCCCCACCAGAGCTTTGTAAATTATTTTAATACCACAATGATTTGCACATAATTCTATCTTGTGCACAATTCCTTGTAAATTAAAGTGCTGTCCCTCCATCCATTTGTATATAATTACTCCAGTGTACTGTTTGTATTTATGCTTTTGTACACTCTTGTAATTGTCCTCTTTTTTTTCTTTATTCTGTTACACTGGACACTTGCAAAAACAGAACATTTTTGCTCACATGCCTTTCCAGTATGAAATTAAATTTCTGTAAATTGGAATAGGAAATGGGGCTGCTGCCAATAAGCACAAATTTCATGTCCCTGTAAACTTAACCTGCGGCCATGCTCTTAACCTGCAGCCATTGATCTGCCGCTTTGCATTTTGTGAGGTCATAATAGACAGAAGTCCACTTGGACATGCCATTTGCTTTTGATGGCAGCTGTACCTTTTTCTCTAGCATACTGGGGCAGGTATTTTTTTAAATATTTTTCTATGAGTTATAACGCTTCTACAGAATAGGGTGATTATTAGCAACTAGTTTTCACAGATGAAAACAAATGTTTCCAATATTTAATTCAATTAAAAGACATAACTTCATACAGATCAGTAAATGTATGATCAAGACTGGGAAACAGCTTTTTAAAAGTCTGCTGAAAGAAATCCTAGCACTTGTGGTTTAAAACACAGTTGGTATCTTGGAAGGCAACTCCCAACAAGTAGTTGCCTGCCCAAATGACTTGAGTGGTTTTACATTTGTTTTTATAGATAAGTCTGTTTTGGAATGCATTTACGAGTTCACTTAAGGAGCTTACAAAGTACAAAAAAAAACACAAGACCCAAGGCCCCTGGAATTCTGCGGTTCTGCAGTTGCGGAATTTGCCGCAGAATTTGCATCATGCTGCAGAATATATATAGTGCCACAGAATTCATTGTTTTTGGTGAATTTTCATATAAATATACTGTTTTTCCATAGTGTCAGGCTTTCTTTCCCACCTCGTTTATCCTGAAGCCCCTTCTCTATGCTCAGCATATGATGGCATCGATGACATCGCATCATATTTAGCCAATGACAGGACAGCATTCTGCCAGAGAAATGAATAAATCATGCCGCAGAAATCAGAAAATTCTGCCGCAGAACACCAGGGGCCCTGCCTATGAGAAAGATTATAACATTTTCAAACAGTGCAAAAACAAACACTGTTTTTATATACAGAAGCCTGTCAACACAAGCAGTGAAATTCTAAAAGCAAGTGCACCTGATTGCTATGGTTCTGATGCAGTTCACTTAAAGACTGGCTGCTCCTAGAATCAGAATAACAAGCCACACCAGAGCCAGTTTCTACAGCTCCACCTCCCAAAAAACACCAAGAGCTAGCTTGCTGATATGCATCTCTGCTAATGGGTTGGCAGTTGAGACACACTTCAGGGGCTAGACTTTCAAACAACTGAAAATGGCCATTGCACTAGGGCCATAGTCTGCCAGTGTGGAATAAAATCTCTTATCGGTGGACAGTCCTATTTTCAGCTCACGTTCCACACAGGTGACAGGTGCAGCTGTAGAGGATGTTGCATCTGGTTGAACCAGGCATAATATTTGGCGCAACAGTGCCAAACACTGCTATAAACAGTGGAGCAGACCATAAAATGGCTCCTTTGAAGAAAATCCAGTGCATGCGGGGGGAGGGGAAACTGCAGCTCTGCAAGTGAAAACCCACTTGTACAAGTTTTTCTTGCATCTGCGTTAATTTCGTGAGTCACTGAAAATCCAGCCCAAACAGTTGAGGTGTTTGTTTAGCTGAGTAGTAAGTGTGGGTTCTCTATTTGTTTTATTTAGTTTATTTGTTTTATTATTTATTAAAAAAAATTCTGTATCCAGTAACAATGGGCTAGGGGCACATGACACTTAAACATTGTTTGCAATGAAATGGGATGGGAGGGAGAGTATAAAGTATTTTTACAAACTTAATGGACATGGGTTTGCTCATTGTTTCAGCTCAGCAGTGTGGAAGGGGCTTTTTCAGTTGTAGCTCCAGCAAAACCTCTCCCACCCTTACTCTGCAAAATTTCCAGTGACAGCCTCATCATGGTGTAGGTCTGGGGATGGCTCTGCAACTTTCCCACCCTGTCCTGATCATGTGTTTCAGCTATTCTTGTACATGAATTTAATTGGCTGCCTGTTTTTTTTTTTTTTTAGGTTGTCTTATTTAACACATATACAACAGGGTGTGATGTAACATGAGATTGTCATGCCTTGGGCGCAGTGTGTGGCATGAAGCAATGCTGAGTGCCTCCAGCAACCAAAGTGGCAATATCCCATGAGATATCACACTCTGAGTGTATTACTGTGATTATAAGATGGCCTCAAAGTGCTAGGAACTGGCTGATCATGGTCATCAGTTTTAGAACCAGGATGATCTATTGAAATATCCTCACAGGTCACAACCTGCTTCAGTCAGTCGACTTGGATTTTTCCTAACAATTTTATAATCTGTAATTTACTTCTGTATTTAAGTGTAGTCTAAGTATGCATGGTTGTGTACAGCACTCTGGGTTTAAAGAAAATCACTATGTAATTAAAAATCCCTGTGCTACAACATATAGAACTGGAATTGCTTTTATTCTGCACAACATACACTGATCTATAGTAACAATTTCCTAGCAGATGGTTGAATTTTTCCTGTTATCTACAGGAATCCCTGTAGATTTTGAACCCTTAATACCAGTAATTGCACTACAGAACTTTGCTCACTGACTGTTTTCTGCCCTTGTACTTAAGGTTCATCGAGGAGGCAATTGAGAAGCTTGGGAAGAGGCACCAGTATCACATCCGTGCCTATGACCCCAAGAAGGGGCTGGACAATGCCAGGCGTCTGACAGGCCATCATGAAACATCCAACATTAATGAATTCTCTGCTGGGGTAGCCAACCGTGGTGCCAGCATCCGCATTCCTCGGTCTGTGGGCCAGGAGAAGAAGGGTTACTTTGAGGATCGACGCCCCTCGGCCAACTGTGACCCCTACGGGGTCACAGAAGCACTAGTCCGCACATGTTTGCTCAATGAAACTGGGGATGAACCAACGGATTATAAAAACTAAAGAAGAAAGATGATGTAACTTAAAGCTGTGCTCATTTTAAAATATTTGTGGCCAGTTGGTCTCATGCCAGTACTGTACAGCTAAATGGGTATTTTACTTCAGTTCTAACGTGACATATTTCATGTGTAAGGGGGAGGGAGGAAGTGTGTGTGGGGGGGGGTGGGAGGAGGTTTGGGCTAGGAAACAACCTAACTGCATAATTTGTTAATCAAATCCTCTCTTAGAGAAGAAATTAGACCATTTTTTAAAGTTGACTGGTCAACTTCATCACCACTAGCAGCTATCTTTAAGCGGTAAAGCAGGACTTTTTAACAGAGTTTTACATAAATAGAAACTTATTGTTATGATTGAGAAACTTTGTAAACTATACAATTATTAAAGCAGGGTGCTATCTTTTTCAATGTGAGCTATCTTTTACAATGTGACTGTTATACTGTACGTTGACCCTGGCCAAATAACACTAGAATAACCATAAGGGTAAAGTTTTGTTTGAACTGTGGCCTTTTCTGGGCTCAGTAACCCCTAATGTGTTTTATGCTGGTTCATGTAAAATGGTACTGAGATTTACAGGGTCCCAGTTTATTCCATTTAGGTATTTTTTTAATAAAAACTGTTTTTAAAGTCAAAGATCTACTTGGAGTTTTTCTTTTTGGGGGGGGAATTAAAATGCATGGTGTTCTGGTTTCTGCTTGAGTACTTGCAGCTAGAAACACATGTTCTAATATTTCAGATTTGAGCTGTGCAATTTAGTGAATTTGTGCAGGACGGCAGTTCCACTTCTGAAATGCTTTTCAGGATTTCTTTTTTAAATTCCATGGAATTCTGTAAAGTATCAATTGGTAAACCCTGGAATAACTTTCCACAGATCACATAAACCATGCATTCTCTGTGGACTGCAAAAAAGGAAGCTGCAGTTTATGCTGGTACACTACAGATGGGTATTCTGCTTTTGAAATTTCAGGATACTGTAACAGAATTCTGCAGAAATCGGCGGAGTTTTCTGAACTTCTGTCAGAATCTGAAAATTCTACTCAGCACTTGAAACCCCCAAAAATCACTTAATTTTGTGAACTGATTGTTTTCATCTGAATATTCACCAACTTAAGCATTCTGAAATGTGTAGATTTCCCCATATGCATTTTGTGCAGGTTTCATTTCAAATTTCACACCATTTGCCAGCCTGGTGGCACTGAGGGTTGAGGCGCTGGATGCCACACCTCGCACCACACCAGCAACCCTGGGTCTGAATCAACCTCGGGTGCAGGAGATTCTGCTGTGAGGGAAGAGGATTGAGCATCCCAGGAACTGTTCTCCAGGGAGGGTGGGAAGGGTTTACCATGGACACACTGACTCCTGGCGTTGGTTAGGGGTCGGTGCATGTTGCAGTCGGCTGTGGGTAGACATGGGCCAATGCTGGACATGCCATGCATGGACCTGTAAACGGAAGCATCCATAGTATCACTGCATGGCCACACCATGGGAGGGACCAAGCACAGAAACGCCTCTGAGCACACAGTGAAGCTGGTCCGACAGCTTCGCATCAGAGACACTCAAATTAGTTCCCCTGGTGTCTGTCCCCTGGCCTACCGCAGTGTGTGGAATAAGTATCCACTGTAATGTGGCTAGATGGGGGTAGGACATAGGAGTCAGAGCTCTTGGTGCGAGGCCAAAGAGATAGCTGGATGGGGGGGCATAGGTACAATGCCCCCAGCCGAGGAGAAATAAAGTGGGTGTGGTGTGGTGTGTGTGTGTGTGTGTGTGTGTGTGTGTGTGTGGTGGGGGGATTCACACCATTTAAAAACAGCAGGCCATGTCTGCCATTTACTTTACCAAATAGCTGACGTGTATTTCATCTTGACCATATGTTTTAATTGCCATTTGCTCGTTTGAATGTCGAGCCACTCCAACTGCTAAAAGGTTTTACTTTTAGAATGGGCCTGCTTCTGTGGGGTTCTTGGTTTTGCAGAATCCGTTCTCAGCATCCCTGTGGTTTATTCTTTGACTCTGGTCCTACATTGAAACACACCCTCCTGTCATTTTGTGTCGGCATCTGGAGGCTCCAGTGAGTTCCCCAAGCTCATGATGAGCTGATTTAACTGTTTAGCTATAAAGAATTGTTCTATTATTGTGCACAAATATCATGCAAACTAGATAAGTTTGTATTTCTATCTATCACTGGGACAAAGATTCTTAGCTGGACTTGTGTTCCCCTAAACTCAGCAGTCTTTCAGGAGGGGCCTTGTTTGTGTAGAGCTTCAACTTGTTTGGAGATCCAGCACATATGCACTATCTTTGAAATTTAAATGTTACTTGATCCCAGTCACTGTGTCCTGGTGTAACAGCAAAGCTGCTTGGTTTCAGACAATGAGTTTTTACATTTTCACCACAGGACACAGTAGCAAGTTCCAAGGGCAAATATTTAGTGGGCTGGGCACAAAACAGAACATTGCTGTTGGATCTTTTAGAATCCCAGCACTCTGCAAAAGAGAACTTTTATATTGCAAGCTTATGATGCATCTTAGATTCTATATAATATAGACTATATTCCACTACATTATATCCCATGATTAAGTGAGAAAACGATACAATACCAAACAATGTCAATGAAACTAACTAGTGTTGTCCCTAACCCTTTTTTTTTTTTTTTTAAGTTATAGGATACAGGTATAAATAGTTACAAGTAATATAAGCAAATAGACTTACACAATACACAGGCTTGTAAGCATAGGTGAACCCAAAACCAACAAGAGTTAAAAACCACAATGAGAAGTACCAAATTGCAGCCCTAGAAGGGCCTTGTCAGGGTAGCGTTGGGATGGGGGTTCAGAGAATTGTTGAAGGAGGGGAAGGGGGAGATGGGGAGAATACAGGGTGTTCAGGGGTTGTGGTTGAGGGAGATGGAGGCACCAAGGCAGGAAATAGGGGAGGGTGCTGGGACAGAAGAATGGGAGTTGGTGTTGGGAGTTAGTAGCATTGTGGGTGTACACATTAATTTGCACTCCTGATGAGGTGTGTGTGTGTTTGTTTATGGCAGCCCTGCATCTCTGTAGGCCATTGTATTCCCTGGTGGCCCTAGCTCCACCAAAGGTTATCCGTTTCCCTCATGCGATCCAGAAGGACACTGGTAATCCACTCATTATTATGGCCATGGGATTTTCTCTTTTTGAACGGAGCAAATCTGTCGCAAACCTTATTGAAGTACTTTGTCAAGGTCTTGCAGTAACTTAATGGGAGACCAGTAGATCTGGGAGAGCACCTCCTTGAAAGCAGTGAACTGCCTTTTCCTAAGTATTCTGCTGTTCACAAAGGTTGGTGGAGCTTTTTTGTATTTATTGGACCACATGCAGGTGATTGAGGAGTGATCACTTGGAGTCTGAGTACCGAGACCTCTGATATCTGATCAGGTAAACTTGCGAAGAGCCAGTCCAAAAGCGAGTGCTTGTCAGATTTATGATTCATTCTAGTAGGATCACTAATTGTGTGAGGTAAGAACTAGCTACTATATCCCTCTGGTGGGACGATTCACTACAGAGCCAATTGATGTTAGTCTCCTGTCACAAGAAACTCACAATTGTTGTCAGTCTGCCACTGCCCCTAGGATTTTGTTTAAGCCTTCTTCGGTGAGAAGTAGACACATGCGCGATAACTAGTGATTTATTGTGTGCTCCAAATAGGAGTCTAACTGCTAGGAGCTCATAGTCATCACCACAGGTTGTGATGGGGAGCACAACACCTTGCAGGGTGTCCCATATATAAATAAGACAACCCTTACCTCTTTCCTTTCCTGTCACACCTAAAATGATTTGTGCCCAGAAAGCACTATTTCAATATCTCAGTCAGGCATATTATATCAGGATTATGTATGGCTGCCCATGCCTGCAGCTGAGGCAAATTGAGAATTAGGCTGCAGATATTCATGGCAGCTAATATCAAGGTACTTCCCTTAGGCCCAGTATTCCCTGACCCTCCCAGTGGGCTGGGATTAGGATGAACATTGCCTGATAGGAGGAGTAGCATTAACAAGGCTTTCCTGATTGTGAAACTGTGGAATATAAATGATTTACACTTCCTCAGTCTGAGCTTTCCAAAGTAAGGTAGAAACCTATTAGACACTGGGGGTGGAAGGAAAGGCAACATGTATGATGTTACCTGGTTTAAGTTTAGGTAATCCAAAGGAATCCGGAATGCCTGTGTGAGACACCTGCCATGAGAGAAAGTGATGGCAGGAGACTTTAATTGTCCACTATTTGTGAGGCCTGGGACGAAAGAGTCGGGAGGCAATTAGGCATCAAATTGTCTAGCTAGTCTTGCACAAAGATAGGGACAGTAGCAGCATTAAGGTGGTGCAATTAATTGTAGGCATCTCCTTTCTAATATTAACAGGTAGTCAGTGACAGGCCATGCCTTCCTGGGTGCAGTGGCCTGGGCAAATAAGTGTCTTATCTGATGGGGGGTCACTGGCACCAGGTTAAGCCCTCATGATGAGGTAGCCTATGCAAAATAAGAATTTTATCCAGAGGGGAAGAAAGAGGCAGTCCTGGAGTCACAGTCTGCATACCAAGGTGCAACCTGCCTAAACTAATGGTATAGGAAGCTGGTGAGAATACTGAGAGCTAATAGAGCACCAAGTTCTCCAAAGTTTCTGTGCCTACAGCTTAGAATTAGAACTGAGTGGGGAGTGGGTGATTGCTGGCACATCTGTGAAGCTTTAGCACTAGATCAGAACATGGAGTGGGAGATTGCTAGCATATCAGTGAAGTCTGGGTGCTGCGACTGAGAAAGAGGTGGTACTTACCTGTGTATTTTGACCTGCCCCTTTAAGGAAAGTTAGAGGAGGTACACTAAGGAGAAGATTAGTCAAGGGGCAGATACATAGTAGGGGGAGGATGGGTGTTTAATAGAGGTTGGGGTCGAGGTGGGTGGGCAGCACAATATTCCCTACAAGCCAGAGCAATGAAAGCCATACAAGGAAAGAAGTAAAAAACAATTTGAAAACCAAGCGGCAACACTGGGTTACAGGTTTAACTGCAAGAGTCCAATCAAGAGTTGGCAGAGGACAGGAACAAGCCAATGAAGAGCTGGTATCAGTACCGAGTAGCTAATTGGGATAGTCCACTTGTGACCAAGCTTCCTGGAGTTAGGAGTGGTGTACCTGTGCTTGAGAGGTGGGCAGTGGAGTGTGACACGGCCAGCTCAGTTCAGGGCTGGGCCATCAGCAGTGTAGCTCCCGAGTCAGGTGCTGAGTATAAAAGGAAGGAAGAGGAGAGGAGTCGGTCTATAATTTAGGCAGCTGAGGCTGCTAGCAATTTCAGGGGTGGGTAAGAAGCGAGAATAATAGCAAGGGAGTATGTGAGAAGAGGGGAGGTAGACACAGGAAAGGAGAAGCAGTAGGGGGTCACCGCCTGAGGTATGGCACCAAAGGAACAAAAGAGAAATTGGAGCAGTGGGGAGGGGGAGGGTAAAACGGTGTGTGCAGGTGTGGGAGGTAAGTCATCACCAACAGGATGCCATTTCCAAGGCGGGTTCACTGGTCAGCTGAGATTTCTGGAGTAGGAGGCAGCAGAAAAAGGAGGTAAGAAATAGGATAAAGGCAGAGGCCTGGCAAGAGCTTAAATCATAGTTAGATTACATACATTTAAACCAGAACCAGCAATACATTAGCTACCAATGGACCCAAAATTGGCTAGCACTGTGAATTCTTGAGAGAACTGTACACTTTAAATTTAAGATCTTAGCTTAAAACATACATAATATAGGCAAGGCTAAACAAAATATTCCCCTACAAGCCAGAACAATGAAAGCCAGATAGGGAAAGAAGAAAAAAAAAAAAAAAATTTGAAAAATGAGTGGCAACCCTGGGTTACAGGCTTAACTACAAGAGTCCAGTCAGAAGTTAGCAGAGGAGAGGAATCTGTCAATGAGAAGCCAGTATTGGTACTGAGCAGCCAATCGGGATAGTCTGCTTGTGGCTGCAATTCTTGGAGCTAGGAGTGGGGTACCTGTGCTTGAGAGGCAGGCAGTGGAGCATAGCATGGCCAGCTCAGTTCTGGGCTGGACCATCAGCCTTGTAGTGCCCAAGTCAGGAGCTGATCCTGTGCTTGAGAGGAGAATGGTGGAGCGTGGCATGGCCAGCTTGGTTCAGGGCCAGTCCATCAGCTGTGTAGCACCTGAGTCAGGGGCTGATCCTGTGCTAGAGGCAGGTGGTGGAGCATGGCATAGCCGGCTTGGTTCAGGGCTGGGCCATCAGCCATGTAGCGCCTGAGTCAGGGGCTGATCTGCAAGAGTCCAATCAGGAGTTAGCAGAGGATTTGGTACCAGCCAATGAGGAGCCGGTATCAGTACTGAGCAGCCAATCGGGATAGTCCACTTGTGGCCAAGCTTCCTGGAGCTAGAAGTGGCGTACCTGTCCTTGAGAGGCGGGCGGTGAAGCATGGCATGGCCGGCTGTGTTCAGGGCCGGGCTGTCAGCCATGTAATGCCTGAGTCGGGGGCTGATCTTTTGAGAATCTAGTGGGCAGACAGACCTTGGACTGCATCCAGACTCTAGTGTGCAGCATGTGGAGCATTTTGCAGTGAATGGATCTGCAATACTGGTAAAAGCAGATGTAGCACCTCCCAGGTTGCAGATTGGCAATCTTGTTTGTAGGAGGATGCACACACATCAGTATACCACTTAAGCTCCAGGTCTGGGGAGGACCTCCCAGGTGCTCACAGCAGAAAACAAGAGCAGGGTTAGAAAAGAGTTAGTAACAAATCACACTCCAAACACTAAAATAGGTCTACAGTGTTGGAAATGCAGTCTAAAATTTGGATCCATTTATGTTACACAGTTTATCTGGTTTGCCTGCAGGCGTGATGATGCTCACAATTTAGAAACTTTAACTGAAATGCATTTCATATTGCATACTGTAGATTAGCATCAGGAGCATACTTGTGGTGCCATATAAATACAGTACAAGTCGCATTAAACTGTTCCTCTAATGAGTTGCTTTAGCATTTCTGACCGAGTTGTGTTGTGTTGCTAGATCCAGCACAAAGCCCAACACAAACTTCCATAAGAGTTAAAATAGAGGTTTGTGTTGCATTGCGACTGGACTGCAGATGCATTTCGACTGAGTTGCAAAAACATTTTACAAACATTGCGCTTGAGCTGGTTAAGCATTGAAAAACAATACAATATTAGCTGCCAATGCATTGCCAACTGTAAAAAAAAAAAAATGCTAAACCAACTCATTGGTGGACAGTTTAATGTGACTTGTATTGTAGCATCTCAGCCCTGAAGTGTTGCCCTGGAGATAGAACTTTGGAATATTAAAGTTCAAACTTTGCAATATGGCTGTGCTGCCTCTGGCAATTTGAAGGTTGTAACAAGTTGTGATGTATACCTGTCACTGTATATGTTTTTGTTTTATTCAGTTCTCTCTGTATGAGAATCAGAATGTAACGCCTAAAGAAACAAGCTGGCATTTTAGTGTCTGTGTGGTGGGGAGGGCAGGGGAGGGAGAAAGGAGGAGGAGCCAAAATTCTTAACAGAACAGACCCTCTGTCTCTGATAAGAATTTACTATTTGACTGTTCAGTCTCATGGCAGGTTCCCTAGACAATTTATGGTTGGGTTTAGGAAGTTTCTTTGATGTCAGAAAGTGGCTAAGCTGAACATTCCTTTTGGGCTCACATTTTTCAACAGAATTCAGATGTATTTGTCCAAAAGCCTGAACCAAACTGTTTTTCCAACCCAGCTCCAGACAGAGGATTTAGAATCTTTGATTTAGGAATGACATACTGGATGATGTGTCTGGGGTTGGGGGAGCAACTGGAGGGTCTTTAGGTCTGGCAGAGCCTGAATGGGTCAGTCAGGCTTGAGACTATGAACAAACTATCTGAATGAGTCAGTCAGGCTTGAGACCATGAACAAACTACCATCTAAGTGTTTGAGTTTGCCCTGATTTACCAAAATGTCTTGTGGTAAGCCATTCTACCTTGCTAGAGGGGGTGAGAGAGAGAGAAAGAGAGATTGTTTTTTATGTGTAACCTACTGTTGTAACCGACTATTCAAAACAATTTCTTTCCTTTCAGTAGAATTACTGTTCCATGTAGTCTTGCTGTAATATCCTGTATTACCTGTGTAAATATCCAGAATTTATATATAAATATTATATTTTGATATACTTCATGTCTCTGTGACTGAATCCTTTGAGGTACAGCTAATCAATTTATAACTGACAAAACTGTATTTCTACCACTAAAGAGAAGGCTACTGTTACCATAATCTAATTCTAAACTAAGGAGTTCTCAGCTGTGACAGATATGGGTGGGTCATGTGTCATTGAGCAAGGAGCACTGCACTGGGTGAGCAGTGGCTCTGGAGAGATGTGGACCTGGAGATACCACAACAGCATGTCTGAACTGAGTGATGGCACCTACTGATTACCTTTGCAGGTGTCCGAAGGGTTTGAGACTGCTGGTAACAGTTGCAGGCTAGTCTTGGGGAGATGGGCTTGCCACAAACTTGAGGCAGCGAGTAAGATCTAAAACAATTTTGTCAGTATATTTATATATTAAAAGCTTCACCAGAAAAGACATATTGAACTAACAAGAGCTTGTTTCCAGATGCATCCTGGGGGGAAGGGAAAGGGGAGTACACTTGAAAATACATGGAGTCGAAAACAACGTGTTACAGCAGAGATATATGGAAGCATTTATGTACAGTACTTTGTGTACATGGATTTAACACATGCAAATGAATAAATAGATAATCAAACAGTGTGAGAACTCATAAACCATGCACTACTGCATTGAACATTATAGCTGGAAGCCAAATGTGTACCAGCACCGGTTAGTAGCAGAACAATACATGTTATGATGGGGGGAGAGAAAACAGGCTTGAGGGGGAACTTAGAAACAGAGTTACAGTCAAGGACTAAGGAGGATTTGGTGTGGGAAGGGAGAGAGAGATGAGTAGAAGGATTAGGAGTAATGAAAGGGTTATGAGAGGAGGTGGAAAGGACAGAAGGGGTGGAGTGAGGAAAGGTGGGCAGAGAGGAGGGGGAAGAAGGGTGAGATAGTAGAGGGAATGGGATATGGTTGTGAGAGGAGGGGGATGAGGAACAGGGAAGGGGTGGTATAGAGAAAGGAAGGAGGGAGGGTAAGAGATGAGGGGAAGTTAGATTGTATATACGAGAGATATAAACATTATCTGTCCAGACACAGAGCAGGATATACAAATGGACTGTATAGTCTACCAGTTCTTTTTTTTTTATGCGAGAGTAGAAAAACAGAAGACATTATGTCTGGGCTATATAAGAAGTGCAAACTGCTATGACTGCAGGAGCTGTGTCAAGAGACAGAACTGGCCTGTGAGGAGGGCCAGACATGAGAGGAATTAATGGCCATCCTCCAAAAAAGTGACCATAAAAGCCATGCAAAAGGGGTCACTGCTAGCCAAAGTTATGAGGTGGAAGCTAGGGAGAATACAGGTGAGTCAGAGCCTTTGACTGGGGCAGCCGCACAAGCAGTCTGGGTACAGATCTTAGAGTTGAATCTTGCCCTGCTTAAGGGGACAGCAGAAACTGAGAGGTGAAGGGCAGAGCTGACTCTGCAGAAGATGAGGCTGGAAGAAGAACTAGGAAAACTGTACAGTCCTATAAAAAAGACTAATAATAAAAAGGGGAAAATTCCAACATGGTTGACAAGCTCCATTAGACAACAAATTAATAAAAAAAGGTATTTAAAATGATGAGAAAAGCCAAAGTTCTGTTAATACAAATTTCTATAGAGAGGAACTGAAAAACCAAAAAAATGATAAGAACAGAAAGAAAAAAATCAAATTCAAACTCTCTGTAATTAAAGATCCAAAAAGCATTTTATGTATATGTAAACAGTAATAAGAACAAGGACAACACTATCCACAAATTAGTTGACATGGTAGAGAACTGTGTGATAGCAGAGACATTTCTAATGCATTCAATAGTTATTTTTCATCAGTATTTTCTGGGAAAGATTTTTCCAAATATAATACAACCAGTGATTTGAACACACAGGAAATCAGCCTTGAGGAGATGATTATATCCTTAAGGCTGTTCAGAGAAAACACTGCTCCATGGCCTGATGGAATTAGTCCCATGTTTCTTAAAAAACATTATTATCAGTTGCCACCCCACTAAAAACCCTGTTTAATATTTCCTTAAACAGTGGTTCAATCCCTGATCAGTGGAGGGAAACATTAGTTATTCCCATTGATAAAGCAGGATGTAAAAGTAATGCGAATAACTACCGTCCCATAAGTCTGACATCCGTTAGCTGCAAGGTGATGGAAAGAATCCTTAAAAACAGAATTGAAAAATCTTTAAATCACAACAACTTAAGGGACCAGAAACAGCCTGGATTTGTGGCAGGTAGATCTTGTACTACCAGTTTGATCAGTTTCTTATTAACACATTTGTTTTCGTCTAGACCAAGGAATATCAGTTGATGTAAAATTCGTAGATTTAAAAAAAAAACATTTTATAAAGTATCACGTGGAATTCTGATTGACAAACTGATAGAACTAAAATTAGAACAAAAAATTATAAAATGGTTAGTGGCATGGTTGTATAACAGAACCCAGGTTGTTAAGATCTGTGATGCCATTTCTGACCCTATTGAGATAACTAGTGGAGTGCCACAGGGCTCCGTATTGGGCCCTGTCCTATTTGGAATCTATATTTCTGATTTATATCAAGGGATAAATGGATTCATCAGCAAATTTGCTGATGACACCAAGTTCTGTCAGGATGTAGATGCAGCTGACAAAATTGATAGTTTTAGAAGAGACATTGTATGTCTAGAAAACTGGGCTATTCAGAACAAAATGTAATTTAGCATAGCAAAATGTGCTATTATGCACCTAGGAGCCAAAAATCCCCAGACTTAATATTACTTTAATGGGAACCCATTAAATCAAGTAAAAACAGAAGTTGATTTGGGAATAATTATTAACATTTCCCTCACAGCAAGCAACCATTGTCAACATGCTGCACAAACAGCAAATAGGATTTTGGCATTCATTAGAAGAGCTTTTACATCAAGGCATGAAGCATGTATTTTACCCTTATACAAGTCCTACATAGAGCTGAGTAGACTCAAGATGGACAAGGCCATGGAGCCTGATGGCATACACCCTCAGGTTTTAAAAGAACTTTGTGAGGAACTAGCCACACCACTGGCTGAGCTCTTCAACAAGTCTCTAGACAGTGGGGAAATGCCTCAAGATTGGAAAAGGGCAGCAGAGGTGCCCTTGCACAAGAGCAGGAGCAAAGAATAGGCAGAAAATTACCATCCTGTCAGTTTGACCTCAGTCATAGGGAAAATTATGGAGTCACTACTAAAAGAGAGGATAATTGCATACCTGAAAGATACCAGAAAAATGGACCCAAGATATCAAGGCTTCACAGCAGTACAATCTTGTCAAACATGATCGACTTCTTCGACTGAGTCACCAGAATAGTGGATCAGGGAGGGGCAGTGGACATTGCATACTTGGATTTCAGCAAGGCCTCTGACACCATCTCTTACAGAAGGCTAACAAGCTGCAACATACAGGAATTGGACAAAAGTTAGTTAATTGGATCAGCAACTGGCTGAATGATAGGATCCAGAGAGGGCTAGTAAATGAATCTCTGTTGAGGGAAGGTAGGGTAACCAGTGGTGTCCTGCAGGGATCAGTGCTGGGACCTATACTATTCAACATCTTTAGAGGGGACCTTGCAAATGATTTGAAAGGGAAAGTTTGCCAGTTTGCAGACAATACAAAGCTCTGCAACAGAGTGGACTCACAGGAAGGGGCAGACAACATGAAAATTGACTTTAGGAAGTTAGAGGAATGGTCCAGGGATTGGCAGCTGAAATTTAATGCCAAAAAATGTAAGGTAAGGCACCTGGGTAGAAGGAACCCAAGAAATAAGTATACACTAGGAGGACACCAACTTGAAGAAACACAGATAGAGTGAGATCTTGGCATCGTGATCACTGATGACTTAAAAGGTCGGAAAACAGTGTGAGAAGGTGGCACAGAAATCAAATGGCATCCTTGGCTGTATTAGTTGGGGAATTACTAGTAGGAAGCAGAAGGTAATCATGCCACTCTACAGGTCCTTGGTAAGGCCACATTTGGAATACTGTGGTCAGTTCTGGAGACCTCACCTCAAAAAGGACATTGGCCATTTGGAGACCGTGCAAAGAGGAGCTACTAAAATGGTGCAGGGTCTACACGACGAGACATATGAAGTGTGACTCAGGGAGTTAAATTTATAATCCCTCAAGCAAAGAAGAAACAGAGGTGACATGATCAAAACACTTAAGTATGTGAAGGGGATAAACACAACTCCGGCAGGTAATCTGTTCCAGCACAAAACAACAGCATGTACAAAGGGCCATAATTTGAGGTTGGTGAGAGATAGGTTCAAAAGCAACCTCAGGAAGTACTTCTTTATGGAGAGAGTGGTTGAACCTTGCAACAGCCTGCCCCAGGATCTGGTAGCATCAAAGATGATTAGAGATTTCAAACTTGCATGGGATAGGTATTGCAGACAGGTTATGTTACAGGCAACATTGGGGGGGGGGTCTTTTTGGGCAGACTAGATGGATCATGTGATCCCCATCTGCCAACATTTTTCTTATGGTATTATGTTCTATAGAACTCTGAGCTCCATGAGGGAGGTAGCTGAGAGGGCTGATCAGTTCATATCCAACTGACCATCCTCTCACCACAAAGGTAATAGGGGAGGAACATCAGGTGGTTTTAGGAGAACTGGGGGTGGCAGCCTAAAAGAAGCCAGCCTATGCCTGAACAAAAAAAGGGAAGCCACCTAGTCTCAAAAGCACAGAGGCGGGTGACCACAGGTACTATATCTGCCAGAACCTGGGGTATTTGTCTTGTGGTTGTCCAAAAAATTTAACAAAAGGTGTGACCACAGCTGGAGGGGGTAGCTCAGAAAGCTTCCCACATTTATTATGGTAGCCTATGTAGTGCCTTCTAACTCCACTGCACACATGCACCCTGTGTGTGTAAATGGGATAGTGACTCAGGGACTGAGGGACATTGTGACCTCCATTTCTTTGGTGAAACAGAATCTGATTCAAGAAGAACTGATTCTGCTAGGCCAGTTTTCTAGGATTAGGGAAAGCAGGCTGACCACTGGCCTGGATCTTTCTAAGTTGGGAAGGTGGCCAGGGCACATGGGGGTAGTGATGTTTTGCCAGACTTGTCCATGAATGTAATTAGGTAATGACTTTGATAGTAGGGTCAATATTGTCTGTGCCACCACCTGTAGCAAAGTGAAGGAACTGGCTTATGAGGACACAGAGGGGACAGTGTATGAGAAAGCAACCTCTACCTCCGTAGCAGTAAAAGTTGTAGCTGAAGAATGCACTGGGAGCAGCAGTTCTGAGCCACAGTTAGAAACTGAGGAGAGCCCAGTCATAGGCAGTTCTCCCACAGCAGAGTGTGTTCTGCAGATGGTTAAGCATGTGGAGCCAAGAAGAGCACAGCAAGCTGACCCATCTTTGCAAAGGTGGAGGGAGTTAGTCACCAATGGAGAAGGTGACTCTGGGTTCTGGAACAAGGGAGGTGTATTGGGACAATGTGCTCCTGTACTGTGAGTGGGTTCCTAAGAGAGGACTGAAGGAAGGTGTACTCCAGCAGATAATAGTTCCTAGGGAGTATAGGATCCAGTTTCTAGCCTTGGCCCATGACAGACCATTTTCAGGACACCTGTAGGTCAGCTGTACAAAAAGGCAGCTGACCATTTTTTTACTCCACTATTTTTAAAGGTGTGGCAAAGTACTGCTGGATTTGTCTGCAGTGCCAGAGTGTAGGAAAGGTAGGGGACAAGTCTAAAACAGCTTTGATTCCCCTACCTGTTACTATTGAAGAGCCATTTTGGTAGGTTGCCATGGATATTGTGGGGCCCCTTAGCAGCCAAGTTGAGTTGGCAAATGGTAAATTTTGGTGGTTGTAGAGTACAGTGAAAGATACCCAAAAGCAGTGCAATTATCCTCCATTGAGGCTGAGAGGGTGGCCAATGAACTGTTGGTGATATTTAGCTGGGAGGGTTTTCCCCAGGAGATTTTATCGGACCAGGGCACCAACTTCATGTCTGATTTGATGATTAGTCTCTAGAAAACGAGGGAGTAAGGCAGCTCAGGGCCTCACCATATTATCCCCAGACTAATGGTTTGGATGAGCAATTCAGGGGGTTCCTTAAGACTATGTTACAGGCATTTGCTGACCAGTATACGAGAGAGTGGGACAAGAACCTATTCCATCTCTTAATCACATATAGAAAAGTCCCCCAAACAGCAGATCCAAACAGCATTGTATTTAAGCAATTGGACACATAAAAATATTTACATGATTTCAGCCAATCAGCATTGAGAACCACAGGGACTGTTATCCTGCAGAGAGCTGTCATCATATGTGAACCCTTGAAGTGGAACCTTCCACTTATGCAGCATGGGGAAACAGCTGAACAGTTAATTCTTTTTAAACAAAAACATACTTCACTGAAGGTGACTTGTGAATTATAATGTTTATAGGACCTTCAAGAAATGTTCTTAACTGAATAAGAGCTTTACATCCTGCAATTTGGCCTGACAGAACAGCTTATCTTCCCATCGTGATTCTCTGTACTATCTGAAGTGGAGGCACAGAAAACCTTAATGAATTCCAGCATGTCTGGCACAGTGTTACTTTTTTTAATTTCAGAATTTGCAGTTTTACCCAGGATAGCTCAGCCAAGATGCAACATCTAGTTTCTAGTGGGTCTTGCTGCTACCCATTTTCACTGTTGAGAAGACTAGAGCACTGCGAAGTTAAGTGGCTTGCTCAGTAGGTACTCGGGGAGGGTACAATTATTTATTTATGTATTTATTTCAATGGTTTCACCAAGAAAGACATACTGAGCTACATAGCTGATTTCCAGATGCAGCCTGGAGGAAGGGGAGAGATGGATACATTTGAATAATTAAACAAAGTACATATACACAGAATGAAGCTTGAACATGTTACCTAAACAATTAAAGTTATCCAGGCATTTAGTGGAATAGCTAGGCAGCACTTGACATCCAAGTAAAGAACAAAGTACAAAAAATGCAATTTAAAATACACACGTATAAATAAAGGACGATAGTTAGAACAGTAGTGAAATTAAAATAAATAAAGTAAAAGTAAATATTAAGGCAGGGAGCAAGAGGGCAGGTGAGTGCACCTGCCACCCCCCGGCAATGGATAGATTGATTATATTTTTCTGCTGATATTGTCTATGTTTCTACATTTCTCTCACCAAGGAGTATGAGATGTCACCATTATTCAATAAGAGACATCTCTTTTTTTTATATTAATTATGCTTTATTGAGTTTTCAAATGAGAATACATCAAATGAAGAAAAACAATGCTGTAATAAATACTGCAAATGAAGACACATGTAACATAAACCATACCTATACAAATTAACCTAACCACCCCCTTCCCACCCCTGACTCCAAAACCCCACCCACCCAGGTTCAGAGGATTACATTATACCACAAAGCAGGAGAATACTCAAAATCCTAGAGGAAATCAATACAGATATCTAATCCATAACTGCTCAATCCATGAACTGAGAAATACTCATATGTGAGAACTGTGGGACTAATCCATGGGAACCATACCCCATGAGTGGGCTATCTGATGAGAAAAGACAACTAAAAGGTGATCATACATTATAATGTTAGTAAAACATAGAAGGGTTCCCAGACTGTCTCATATTTATCCAGCCAATCTAATAGACTGGCAATAATCCGTTACGCTTGCAGAGCAAACAACATTTTTCTGTACCACTCTATATGTTGGGGAACAGTAAAGTCACACCAGTGTCTTAGCAAACCTTTTTTGGTGCAAGCCAAGATTAACGCCATGTGGAGCTGCTGGTTCTCAATTAATATATCTTCATAAGCCCCTAATAAACACATTTCTCAAAAAAAAGGGTGATTCTAGACCCGATAAGGGATTCAGTCTCTGACATATGGTTTCCCACAGAAGAACCACCTTCTCACATGTCCAGAACATATGTAGCAGTGTATCCATCTCCATACAGGATCTGGTACAGGTAGGAGTAGAATGTTTACCCATTCTGTGCAGTTTAATCGGTGTGTAATGTAGATTGTTATAAAGGTGAAACTGCAGAAACCAATACCTATCCCATTTTAAGTATTTATAGGTATTCCTTCACAATTTGGGCCAGTTGTATATTCTTGAAGAAGAGGAGAGCATCTGATCCCAATAATATACTGGAGGAGGGTCTTGCAAAATGAGAGCATTATTACATTTGTCATACAGAAAAGAGGAGCAGCCACATTTGAGGCTGGGGGAGGATCTGCAACCAAAATATGTCAGACCATGCCTTAGTACCAACATGGTGACTTAGCAGATGGGTAATTTGAAAGTATTTAAAGCAACCTGAAACAGGTATCCCATACCTGTGTTGGGCCACAGAGAAAGTGAGGAGTATACCGTCCTGCAAAAAATGTTCTATTTTACTAGCAGTAATATATGGCCAAAACTTCCTTTTATCGAGGTGGCCAGTGATTTTAAAATTAAGATTTCCAATCAGTGGTTGGGAAACATCTCTGATATTATCCATTTTAAGTAGAGAACATGATTGTGCACCTGCAGCGAGATGTCAATTGGGGTGTCCAACATGTTTCTGGGAAGCTTTTTCCAGGGAACATAAAGTAAAGCTCAGGGATCCAATCCTAGGTGTCAGTATTGATGTCTTTCAACTTCTAAACATTGAGGGGTATACTCTAAAGAAGAGTCCTCTTGTATGGGCCTTCACAGTTGGAGGTATCTGGAGCTATGTATAGCTACATAGGACAAGAAGAAATTTGGGACATTCAGACTTTCACAATCTTTTAGGACCATCAGCTTAGGCAGGGCTTTCCTATGTGGTTTATCCTTCCATACAAAATTAGCAATTAGTCTATGTACTTTGACAAACCAGCTTTGGTTAATGCCCAGGTAAGCAAGAGCAATGGGTAGAGAATTCGGGGGAGCACGTTCATTTTGATTATATTGAGGCATCCCCAAAGTGAAAGTGGCAGGAGTTTCCTCTGATTTAAGTCATGTTTAACTTGGTCGATAACAGAGTCTAAATTATATACCTTCAGTTTAGAAGGGGAAAGAGAGATAAATTCCCAGATACTTAAGTTTATCTTTGCGAACATATGTATGAACATACGAATGTGCCAGCAGAAACAGACCACCTGGTCTATCTAAGTTAGCTCGAGTGTGCAGCGAGAACCCCTTGTTTGCAGCTGCCCCACCCCCCACCACATCTTTAACCCATAACAACCCTAGGTGTTCCACACTCTCCCTTGTAGTTGCTGCGTTCAATGGCATAACCTCCATTTTAGTCAGATTTAATTTGCAATTAGAAAAAACTACTGAAACACTAAATAATATCTAAGGCAGCAGGCAAGGAGGTTTCAGGGTGAGTGATGTGTAGTAGTACATCGTCCTCGTATGCGGATAACTTATATTATATGGGATCAATGAGGATGTCCGTGTCTCTTTGGAAAGAATGAAATACTTGGGTTCAGACAGTTCATGAAAACTTTGGATTACAGCCTTCCTTCCTTTAAACTAGACTATATGATCTGAGGGTCCGTGCAGATTCCTGATTTAAAGGGATAAATAAAAGAGATACAAAAATGGTATCCAAAACTTAAAATTCTTGCTGCAAAATGGTACATATGTACAGTGGAGCCAGCCAGGATGAAACACAGTAACCCTACAGTAAATGACATGGCAAAAAATACTGCATGACAAAAGGGCTTACTTGACACTAAACTGCATTGTTCCGTGCAGCGTACAGCAGCACTCTGCTGTAAAACTACAAGGTACAGCACTATGTTTACTTGTTCTTAAGTCGGGAGTTTGTGATTAAAAACCACACCAATATCAGCTTCGGTGTAGTTCTGGTGCTCATGTTCGAGGTATCTGGCAAGAGTTGAAACAGCCGATCAGAGCATTTTTGAGCAATATCCTGGCTGACTCCGCTGTGCAGTACATATTTAAAAAAGGGCCTGATTAAAAATAATCATGGTGACCACTCCCAAAGTAGCTATGAGTGTTATTTATTTACTTATGAAATCTTTTTTTATGTTTTGTGTCTAACATCAATGTATTGAACAAAAAAATAAAAATTGAATTATTCCAGTTACCAATTAGAAAAAACAAATTCATCATTTATGTAGACATATAGATGGTGAAAACTGACAGTCCATCTAGTCTTCCCATTTATGCAATAGGCATGGACTCTGAAGGATCCTGATCAACACATTTATCAAGGCAACTCGTGACCACAAGTTTATCTATGTAGTACTGTCGTCATCACTGATTTAGTCATAAAGTACTGTTGTCATCAGTCTGCCTGCTGGCCACCCCCCCCCCCCAACCAGCACTACTTCCACTTCTACTCACTTTCACTTTCCCACACTAATCCCTATGAAACTGCTTCACAAAATTGATTTCTTTTTGTAAGAACCCCTGCTCGTGTCCTCTGCCCTGCTCACCCACTTCACCTCTTGCATACTGTGTGACTCTGAGTAAGTAACTTAATTGCCCAGTGCTCCCAGGTCGCCCCTGAAAACAAGCACTTGTGCCTAGTGGGCCTTACCCGGTTACCAAAGACTAAAAAGGAAAAAAAAACACTGCCATGCATTCTCCAATCAACCGAAAAAACAAGAAACACTTTATCTGTACTTTAAGTACTTTTATTTCTGCCTCCAGGTTAGAACCATCAAGTTCTTTCTCCAATCTCCAGCCACCTGCAGTACTTGCGTCACACACTACTTTCATTCTCGGAAGTCCTTCAGATAAAAAAACATTTTTTTAAAAATAAAAATGCCAAGTAACAAGCCAGCCTGCAGCACCCATATTGAGCTCGTTCCACATCACAGTCCAGTCTTCTGTGTGGCACTGAGTTAAATGCCTTGCTGAAACCTGAAGTAGAGTAAGTCTATTGTGTGCTCCTTGTCAACTTCTCTGGTTACAAAATCAAAGAATACTATCAGGTTGGTTGGTACAAGACCTGCCTGCCATTAACCCCTGCTGCTTACTGTCCTGAAGTCCCTTTTTTCCCAGACATTCCACTAGGTTCTCTTTGACTAGTGTCTCCTTCAGTTCCCCTAGTATGGAGATAAGGCTGATGGGTCCATAGTTTTTCAGCTGCTCCTTGTCCCCTGTCTTGTGCAGCAGAACTGTGTCCACCATTCTCCAGTCCTTGGGAACCACCCCTTGTTGCCAAAAGCTATTGAATAGCCTCACTAGGGGGCTCAGCTAACACCAGTTCCAGTTCCATTAGTACTCCCAGATGCATCCCATCTGGCCATGAGCTATTGTTTGCCTTGAGGACTACAAACCCTTTTTTTGACTCTTGCTATTATGTTTCTTCAGCATCATTTTCAGGACTCCTCTATCAGCTGCCTTTACCCTGCTTTCTGTCAAGGGCCTGCCGTTCTCCCTGGTGAATATGAAGCCGTAGTCATTCAGCATGGCTGCTTTTTTCTGTCCATCTTCCTCTATAACCCTGCCCCCCCCATTAGCCTGATAATTCCCCCATCTTTCTTCCCTTATATATATCTAAACAAAAACAGTTTCCCCCTCCCATGAACCCCTCCATAATATGCAGTCATGTGTCTGCCTTTGCAGTCTTGACTGCCCTCTTTTTCTGTCTAGTTTTTTCCTGATACTTATCCCATTCTTCATCCCCCTTTTTTTGAACCTTATAACAGCTTTCTTTTTGGCTCTCACTGCCTCCCTGACCTTTTCAGAGAACCACATTTTTGTCTTATGTTTGTTTCCCTTGATAGCTGTTCTCATGCATGTTTTCATTTCCTTGAGAATGGCCCCTTTTATAGACCCCTTATCTTTTTTCCTCTCCCCCTGATGCTGTCTACCTCAGCTAACCTGCCCAGGACTAAGTCCCTCATCTGGCTGAAATCCACACTTCTGAAGTCTTACACTTCAGCCTTACATGAAGGTTTACAGGTGCCCAGGGACAACTCAAGCTGCATATTACTGTGGTCACTGGACACCACCTACTCTTTTCAAGTTAATGAGTACCACATTGACAATGGCGGATTGATTAGTGGGATCCCAGGCCTGCAGCACCAGCATGCAGTTCTGTGACATACCAAACAAAGCCTGCCTTCTAGTGCTGCTGGTTGCCAGGATGCCCCAGTCAATGACAGGCAGGTTGTGATCCTCTACTACTACCACACCCTTCCCATTTACTGCCCCCTTTCCTACTTCCTCCTCCAGTTCCTTATCTCTCTCCTCTCCCTTCCCTGTAGATCTTCCCCAGGCAAAGTTTCCTAACCAATGACTCTGTGAGTTGTACCCATTGTGATTCTACCTCCTGTTTCTCTCCAATGGATGCATCCTCCACTGCCTCTACTCATTTTCTAATATAAATGGTCACCTTGCCCCCCTACAGTTTCCTCTATCTCACGTGTATAAGGTATACCCAGGGACTACCAGGTCCCAGTCATTGTTCTCATTGGCCTAAGTTCCCATAACAGCCACTAGATCCAGTCCTGAGTCTGTCACCAGTGCATGGAGCGCATTCACTTTATTACCCGGATTCCTAGCATCGGGGCACACATCCTCCAATTTGGTGTCCCATCCTTATTGGTTGACTAACTTCCCCTATCTCAGTTCCCAGGCATCCATGGTGTCTTGTGTTTTTTCCTTTTTCGCTGGTCTATTTACGCTACACTCCCCTGAACTCATTCCATTCTGCTGCTACATCTTGTACCCCTAGCCCACATACCTGGGAGAGTTCTGACTTGGTTCCTCACTTGACCTTCCTCATCTGTGGAATCTCTAGCCCCAGCCTCCCCCCCACAGCTAGTTTAACTGTCTGCCAATGTAGACATCAAACCTCTGGCCTAATGCACTAGTTTCCTTCCTCATCAGATGAAGGCCATCACTTTTGAAGTGTCTCCTACCCCAGAAGCAACCCCAAGTCCCCTACAAACTACCCATGTTCCTGACACCACTCTCTTAACCGCACATTGAACTCCTCAGTCTCTTTCTTCCTCACTCTGACCTCCCCCTTCCCCCTGCTCCAGACAGGGACAACCTCAGAAGAGGCAAAGGAACCAGGGTGCTTCTTACATCTGTCCCCAAGCCTCCAGAAGTACCGTGTCACTGACTGCACTGGTCTGTTTACCAGATTGCTGGTACCAAGATGTACCAGCACTCCCTGTTCCCTCACTTCCTCCAATATCCATCCTATCCACTTCTACTCCTAGATGGTTGATACTCCATGCAGGCATCTGAACACCCCCTCTCCTTTCTTGCACTGCCTACCACTCTCTCCATGCCTCTAACCATAATAGAGTTCCCCTATACTAGAAAACTCCTTATTGACCTCTGCATGCATTTTCTCCCAGCTATCACCATGTTTACTTTTACCTCAACGTCAGTTGACCAGAGGTGCCCCATTAGAGTCAGTCAGCTGTGCCTTGTCCTTGGTGAAAAGCAATTTTCCACATGTACTGTATGTCCTGGGTATGGTGGACTGATGCTGACACCTGATTTCCTCCCCATCCCCCTGCATTTCCCCACCACCCATTTATTCCCCAAGCCAGTGGGCCTCAAGAGGAAGGGGGGCAGGGTGTGGCACCAACTTAGTTGGAGTCACAGTTGGAATATTTCCTAACTTGTGCTTCCAGCTGAGCATGGAGCTCCAAGAAGGTCCTGTATATTGAGCAATGTTCCCATTTCCAAAGTATAACCCTGGAGATGACCACCCCACAATCCCTACAGCTGACTACATCCCCACTCATCCTATGTTCTTTTCTAGCCTGCTGAATGCTTTTAAAACTGCCTACATTACTGAGAAATGTGTGGTCTTAGATTGCCTGTTTTATAACCTTATCATATATAGGTGGAAGCTAAGATTAACAGAATTAACAGTTATTAGTATGTACTCACCAGTCTTGCCACATATAATTGCATAAATACCATCTCAAAAAATACAGAATAATTTAGAATTAGCTTCCAAAAAGATTCTGAATTCTGTCTGGATCCTCAGTTGTCATAAAGTTCCAAATATGTTACTAAGGTTCTTTTGCAACATAGAAGAAGTATTTTTTAAAATTGAACATTTACAAAGCAGAAATCAAACAAAAATTAAGTTCAAAAAGCTTCAGCAAGTGCCAGATGATGATTAGTAAAGCAATGTCCAAAAAGACCCCCCAAAAAACTCAGTAAAAACTGCTGATGGAGCAGTCCAATAACAAAGTCCCTGCAAGAGTCGAAAACAGTGGGGGAATTCAAGAATGCATGGGACAGACATAAAGCAATTCTAGTGGGGGGTAGGAGGAAGTAGACTGTTGGTTAACTACAATCTGCAGCTTATCCATTAGGTAGGGAAATGGGCAGACTAGGTGGGAGAAGCGGTCCTTATTTGCCATCAAATTCTATGTTTCTATGTTTCTAACCCTGCAGGAACACCATGGATATACAAACTCCTGGTGGCCACCTGGCACACTCCACACAGGAAAATTGGCTATCAGATTATTTCAAACAGCCCAAAAGAGTTTAGCCTCCAGCTGGTCAGAAGTTAGTGCAAATAGCAGCAAATAGGTACTTTTCCTTAACAAAATAGTAAAAAAAAATACAAATATGATAAACAATAAAAATAACCAGTTCAAATGTTTTTAAACAAAAATAAAAAACATTTTTCTTCTGAAAAAGAAATTTGTACTGGAGTAGAGGTTGATAGCAAATGAATGTAGTAGCCATTGTTGCAACCAACACTTTTCTTTCCATTTAGGTTGGGTGAAATGAATAAGTTACTGAAGTTTTTAAGTCTCGTGCCTTTACTAGTCAGGTGATGGTGCAGGAGATCGATTGCATGCCAGTCAGGTCAGTGCTGCACCGCTGGTGGTCAGAAACATGGCAGCAGAACCCTGACATCTCACCATAGCCTTGCTTGGTTTCCGGTCCCCTTGAAAATGTTTGTCATAGTATTTCTCATTTCCAGCATCAGCTCTTTTTTCAAAACTGCAAGCTGGTTCTTGTACATATAGCAACCTTTTCTTTTACTCACTCTTCTTTGAACAAAGATTACTTTATCAGCACATTTAATTCTCATTAAAAGGTCAGCAGACACCCTCAGGAGAACTTTGAAAAACATAATATTTGGACACAATTCAGTTTATACTTCCAATTAGCTCTTTATTAATACTCCTCAGTTCAGTTTCTTAGTTAAAAACATATTTTTAGTCCAAAGGACCAGTACTGTACCTGTAAAACAATTACACATGTAACAATACACATTAGAAAAACATAGAAACATGTATAAAATCTCCAGAGATAATAACTATTACGTATTAACTTTCTCTTAAATTTACATATTTAGCAGCAATCACAAATTTAGCCAGGGCATAATGATATGCAAGATTAGCAGCCATGAGGAGATTATTGTGTTTAATGTTGTTGTTTTTAAATATTTGATGCAGTCGTTTCTTTCACAAGGTATTGTTTAAAGGGCAATCCAAAATTACATGTGCAACATTTTGCCTTTGTTTAGACTCACAGCAACGTATAGAAGACACAAGCTCAAGTATCTGTTTCTTTCCCAGTAATGAACTGGATTAGCAGAAAAAAAAGTCTGTGACAAGACTTTCATATGTGAATTAATTTCAGGGGCTAACAGATAGGTCTCAGTACTGGGGCAAATTTTAATATGTTTTTATATAAAAAAGTGTTGGTTGCCCATATTTTTTTAAAACTTAATTACAGCTCTTTATTCTTAAGTTTTTATATAGCCTGTGATCTATATAGATTAAGCTCCCTGGAGCTTTTATTGCCAAAAATCATTGAAAGACCCATTTTAGCACATTTTTTATTCAGTAGATTTAACCATGTTTGAGTCACTGTATTTTCATTTTTATGTTTGCAATAATCATTTATGCAAGCTTCATTAATAATATTGTGAGGTGCATAGCTCATAATTCTATGCCAATAATTATGGTCCTGTCCACACTTGAAATAAAAATTTGACAACGGTTTTAAAACTGTTACTGCGTTTATCATGCTGCTGTGTCCACACTGAATCTGAACCGTGTTTTAACACAGTATGCTACCATCCACATTTCCTGAAATGAAAGCATGTTTCAACATGCTTTCCACTCACGTTTTGGCCATGCTGTGCTTGAGGAGCTCCTCCATCCCACAATGCATCAGGGGGCATGAGGACATCAGCAGCTAGTGTCACATGAAGCACAGGACATTACCATGTAAACAACAGTCAACAACATGGCAACTTTTGTACTTCAGTGCATTATTATGCTGCTGACAGCTTGTTTCCTTAGTAACAAGTTGAAATTACACATTAGGCAGCAGAAGAGGCAAATGCTGAGGCTGCTCAGATCTGTGGGATTACAGTTAATGAGGCAAAAGCTAACTGAGAGCCTCACAGTGCTACATGTCATAGCATGTGCATATGCAGTGGGCTTTGTAGAATGTTGTGTGTGGTGAAGAGAGCTCAGTTCCACATGGTGGGACCGCATAGTTCTGCAGACTTGGACTGATCAGCAGCAGCTATTCAATTTTCACATGTCCAGAGCTACAGTCACATTTCTATCTGCAGAACTACCGCCATACATTGAGAAAAAGGATGCCAGGCTGCTTTTTGAGGTACCTGTGGACGAAAGAGTGGCAATAACATTGTGGTATTTGGCAACAAAAGTTGAATATCATACACTAAACAATCTTTTTGGAGTGGGCAGATCCACAACTGGCAAGATTGTCATTGAGGTCTGCAAGGCAATTGTTCAAGTGATTGTGCCAAAAGTGATTGTCATCTAGAACATACCTGACAAAGTGCAAGGGTTCGAGTTGGAGTGGGGTTTCTCTAACTGTGGTGGGGTGGTTGATGGGACCCATAACCCATTCCTCTCATGATCTGACAGTGCTGTTGAATAGTACAACCAAAAGTCATATTATTCTGAGGTAATACAGGTAGTTGTAGACCATCAGTACTGTTTCCTCAACATCAACGTGGGATGGCCTAGAAAGGCACATGATGCAGGGGTTCTGAAAAATAGAAACATATTCAAACTGGGGAGGGCGGAGTGGCAAACTATTCCTGCCATTGACAGATGACATCAATTTTATTTTATTTTTATTTTTTATTTATTTAGTTTTTGTTGACCGGGTAAGTGCACCAGACAAATCCTGCCTATTTTCAGGCATGACCCGGGGGAGGGGGATACAGATGAATGCCAACTGACCTTGAACCAGATGAAACTGTTGGTGGTATTTTTAGTGAATGAGGGAAATTTGGCCTGGACTCCGGGAAAATTCCCCTACTCTTTTCGATAAGTGCCATATGATCTTTAACATCCACCTGAACTACCACCAATCCAGGCAGATGGGACCTCGGTTTAATGTCTCATCCAAAAGACAGCACCTCAGAAGTGCAGCACCCCTCTCATGCTGCACTATAGTGTCAGTACTGGGATATTAACCCAAGTGCCAGATGTGGGAACTGAACCCACAGCCCTCTGATCTCCCGGCCTCAGAGGTGAGTGTGCTACCTACTGAGCCACTGACACTGAACCACAATGGAACCACAGTACCTGACATATTAATAGGAGATCCTACCTATCCTCTATTGCCATGATTTACGAAGTCTTATCCAGATTACAGTAATCCTAGGAAGATGAATTTCAATTACAGGCTCAGTAAAGCCCGCATGGTAGTTTAATGTGCCTTTGGCTGCCTGAAGAGGAGGTGGAGATGTCTTTTTTTTTCTATTTATTCTTTCTGCACCTCACCTCTCTCTCTGCCGGCCATCTGTCCGGTAACGGACTCCTCAGCTGCAGCATCCCCACATGAGCCATTCTCCCGGGACCTCCTGGATTACCCCCCAGGGTGGAGATGTGGCACCCTCCCCTTAAGGTGCTATGAACAATGGGATAGGGTGGGAGTCAGCCTGGGGAGCTGATTGCAGCCAAGGAGAGGGCACCATATAGGCAGAGAGGAGGCAGACTTGGTTTTTCTTCCCACTGGTGGGTGGGAAAGTGCAATGATGCCAGCGTCTGTCCTGCCCCTGGTTACCTTGTTGTTGCCATCTGCTTGCAGCACTCCTAGCCTACACTAGGAGTCCCCCTTGCACCGGTGGCATCCTGCACCCTACTCCCGGAGAAGGAAAGCAGTCGTGGGACTCTCGATCCTTTTCCTCCCGGCCTGCCCTCTGATGACCTTAGTCCGTTCCCGAACCCGGGTTGCCGGCATCGCAAGTGGAAATCCAACCACTGTGCCGGTGGGCCAGCCCAGGAGATGGAGATGTCTGCTAAAGTGCAACGAGTACAGCATTAAAAATCACAGCAAGAGGTGACTACAAAGCACATAAGAATGGTGCCAAGTAATGTGCAATGTGATTCATTTTTACAAACGGTTGATAGATGACCTGATATTTATTTGGAAAGGAACAACGACAGACCTTTGAAATTTCATAAAATATTTAGAATCAACAAACCCAAATGTTAAATTTGAAATAACAGTGGATCCGAGAGAAATTAACTAACTGGATTTACGTACTATGAAAAGAACTGATGGCAACATAGAAACAAAACTTTTCAGAAAAAGCACAGATAAGAATTCCATTCTTCATTTTCAAAGTTGTCATCCTGCACACATAACAGATAATATCCCAATTGGCCAGTTCTATAGAGCTAAGAGGAACTGTTCCACTGCAAGTGACTATGAGGCAACAATTATTGAATTGACACAACACTTTAAAAATAGAGGATACCGTGAGACCTCAATTCTTAAAGCAAATAAAAGAACAGATGAAATAGAATGGGATACCCTCCTACAACCAAGAGCAGCATGAAACAGGAATGAAAATAAAAGATCCCAATAGAGTGACCTCTGAGAGCATGGTGACGTCCCCGACTCCAAAATTCATCCCTACGTTCAGCTTTCAAGCCTATCTTGTTAATAATATCATTAGAAAGAACTGGCATATTTTAAACACTAAGAGAAAACTACAGCAAGTAACCAGGCAACCCCCTCAGACCATCTGCAGAAGGGATATGAACTTAAAGGACTCCCTAGTAAATAGTACATACTAGGAAAAACCAAGGGACTGTAACACTTATTTGCCTAACGGAACCTATCACTGTAATAACTGCAGTTTTCATAAACTGATTAAACCAGGTGACATTTTTATTCATCCAGTGATGGAAAAACAGTATCATATCAGAAATTTTAGGACTCACAATACCCAAAATATAGTGTACCTTGCAACATGTAAAAAATGTCAGTGTTTCTATGTAGGTAAAACTTTGCCAAATTTTAAGGAAATAATCGGACAACATAACAGAAATAAGCAGTGCGTTATCACAACATATTAAACAGAAAGGGAATACACATCAGTTTGAATTCCGGATGATAGAAAGGGTATATCCACATGCTAGAGGGGGAGATCTAGATAAGAAACTCAAACAGAGAGAAATCTTCAGGCAATATCTTTTAATATCATCCATTCCACCAGTACTAAATGACTTTTTCCAGCTGTCACCTTACTTATAATATTCTATAATATTCCAGACTGAATTTATTAGAATTTATTACAATCTCTATTGGCTTGGTGTGCTTACAAACAATGTATAATAATTCTCAATCACAAGAAACAACACTTGCATTGAAAAATTATAATTTTTTGAACTCACTGAACTTATGAACTAAGGAAATCTAAAAATATGAAATAATCATTTTAATTTAGAATAAGATACATAACATTCTTTGTCCTTTTTAACCTGCTTTTTACATAGATACATAGACAGTGTCGGCAGATAAGGGCCTACGGCCCACCCAGTCTGCCCATTTGAGCTTGTAAGTTTACTTTATGTTTTCCTAGAAGTCTGTTGCCCTTTAACCCTGACCTCAAGAGTTCCTTTATGTCTATACCATGCATTCTTAAATCCCGTGATTGTTTCAGCCCCCACCACTTCCTCTGGCAGGGTGTTCCACTTGTCCACTACCCGTTCTGTGAAGAAATTCTTCCTCACATTTCCTCTGAAAATTCCTCCCTGCAACTTCATCCCATGCCCTCTAGTCCTGGAGCATCTTTTTCACTTAAAAATAGTGTCTTCCTACACCCTGTTCCTCCCTGTAAGATACTTGTATGTCTCTATCATATCCCCTCTCTCCTTCATCTCCTCCAGGGAGTACATATTCAATTCCTTCAACCTGTTCTCATAGGACTTGTGATGCAATCCATGTATCATCTTTGTTGCCCTCCTCTGAACCTTCTCTACCCTGTCTATGTCCTTACATAAGTAAGGTCTAGAGAACTTACACCGTACTCAGGTGGGGCCTCACTAGTGTCTTGTATAGTGGAATTATGACCTCCCTTTTCCTGCTGGTGATGCCCCTGCCTATGCATCCTTGCATCCTATTTGCTTTACCTGCTGCCTTGTCACACTGTGTTTCCCTACCTTGAGGTCATCAGAGATGATAACCCCAAGATCCCTTCCTGCTTGGTGCATGCTATATCCTCACCCCCAACCGATATATTGTGCCAGGGTTTTGTGCCCCATATGCATTATCTTGCACTTCTTTGCATTGAATTTCAACTGCCAAACACCTGACCATTCTTCAAGTTTCTGCAGGTCCTTCTCATTCTGTCTACACCTCTGGTGTGTCTACTCTGTTACAGAGCTTTGTGTCATCAGCAAATAGGGAAATTCTGCCTTCTAGGTCCTGCGTGAGTGTCACTGATGAAGATATTGAATAGGACCGGTCCCAGCACTGATCCCTGTGGTACCTCACTGGTCACTCTTTCTTTGTGGAATGACAGCTGTTTACCACCACCTTCTGTGTCCTGCTGCCCAGCCAGTTGCCTACCCACTGCACTACTGTCCTGCCCACACCCATATTCCCCAGTTTGTGTAATAGTCTTCTATGTGGCACAGTATCAAAGGCCTTGCTGAAGTCCAGATAGGCCATGTCCACTGCCCTCCCCTGATCCACCTCCCTATTCACCCAGTCAAAAAATTCAATGAGGTTGGTCTGACATGACCTCCCCCTGGTGAAATCATGCTGCCTTGGGTCCTGTAGTCCATTGACAACCAGATGTTCCACCAATCTCTCCTTTAGTAGTGCTTGCATGATCTTCCCCACAAACGAGGTGAGGCTGACTGGTCTGTAGTTCCCCGCTTCCTCTTTGTTCCCACTTTTATATAAGAGGACTACATCTGCTGTCCTCCAGTCTTTGGGTACCTCCCCTGTTTCCAGTGATCGGCTAAACAGGATTGCCAGAGGTTCAGCCACCACCTGTCTTAGTTCTTTAAGGACCCTGGGGTGCACCCCATCTGGCCTTATTGCTTTATCAACTCTTATTACTTCCAGTTCCTTCAGGACCCTTTCTCGTGTAAAGGGACTTGTGTCCATTTCTGCACCATTCCCACCCCTTGTACTCTCTTCAGACCCATTACCCTCCTCTTCCTCGGTAAAGACTGAGCAGAAATACCTGTTCAATATGTCAGCTTTACTGTTGTCATTCTCCACGCGGCCCCCATCCTTCCCCTTCAGTCTCACTATCCCTCCCTTTGCCTTTCTTTTTTCACTTATGTACCTGTAAAAGATTTTGTCCCCCTCTACCCACTGATTTTGCAATGTGCTCTTCTGTCTGAACTTTGGCTTCCCTTACTGACCTCCTTGCCTCCCTTTGCTTCTCCTGGTACCTCTCTCCATCCCCTTCTGCCTGTGTCTTTGGTATTGCCTGAATGCAGTCTTTTTATGATGATTTTTGTGGTTGTGGTATTTATATAACAAGTATTTATATTACATGTGTGTCCCTATAGTTATGGTATGGTTCTATAGAGTGAATATTTATATGAGACACTTATACATTGGTTTGCACCTTGCACTTTATAGTATTATACTTCACACATTGTGTACTGCCACATTAACTATTGTCTTTATAAGCTGCAGTGCCAAATGCCACCCCAGCCTTGAGAAAGCACTGTTCACACATGAAAACATTTGTCTGGTTCTCGTGGGGAGGGGCACTTGCATCTTGCTGCTGGTCTGCTATGAAAATAAAGTTTATGATGTTTTATCTGCCTGCATCAAGTTAAATTATTCACCCAGACAGTGACGGTGAAGCCTAGTCTCCCATCTGCTTTTTGACAATATAGAAAATGTACTTTATATTATTGCTGCTTGTTGTGCACTACATGTCTGTGAGAGTAAGTGTGAGCATTTCATGAGTAGCTGGATCCCTGAACAGGACGATGAAGTATTCCAGCAGCCTGCTGACAATGATTGTACACCTGCAGAGGAAATGACTCCGGCTGCTATTAAAGGCAAGAATCATCAATATGAGATGCACTAGCTGAACACTCTGAAAGTAATTAAGGGTCTGCCCTGATAAGAATCAGAAAAAAAATTGAACTGAAATAAAAGACAGATGCATTGTTATGTTGTTTTTAAATTACATGTTTTCTGTAATGAAAACGTATGAAGCATTTCTAACACAGTTAAACTGTAGTTTTAATCACACACAGTAGTTCTGTACAGAGTTCTGTGCTGACAAAATGTTAAGAACAGCACATATAATGTGCAACAACAGAATGTGCAAACACATCTGACGTTAAAAATGTGTAAGACTTTCTTAACAAAATTTTTTTAAATGGAGCTTTTAGCGTGGTACCAATGTGCAGCAGGAAAACTACACTGCTGCCTAGTGAAGTACTTTTCCTGTTTTGAAAGCATTATATTTGGAAATACTCTTCCTGAGTAAGTTGCACTGCTTACAGGTAGTCTGTGTAACTTTTAATTAACAAATGTAACAACACATTTAACGTGTAACTCCATGTTACGCAAAACCGTATAAAATGCATTTTGCTCTAAACAACATTTTTCCCTAATATAAAAACCTGAACAGTACCAATGACTAATGTAAGAAAACATAAATCAGTAAATACGAAAACATAGAAACATAGACTTTGATAGCAGATAAGGACCGCTTGGCCCATCTAGTCTGCCCATTTCCCTACCTGTTGGATAAGCTGCAGATCCTATTTAACCAACAGCCTACTTCCTCCAACCCCCCACCAGAATTGCCTTATGTCTGTCCCATGCATTCTTGAATTCCTCCACTGTTTTTGACCTCACAACCTACTCAGGAAGACCATTCCATGCGTTCACCACCCTCTCTGTGAAAAAAATACTTCCTCACGTTGCCCTTGAGCCGTCCCCCATCTTCAAATTGTGCCCCCTTGTTCTTCCACATCGCATTTTGATACTGTCATTACAAGTCAGACCCTGTAGATTTTCTTTTTAAAAGAAGTTAACTTTTTAAGAGTGTAACCTTCTTAACAACTTGCTGTATATGTTGCATTGTTCAGATACCCGCTCCTTTGGTTTTGGTATGTGTTGGAGAAACCTATATGTCATGTCTTGTTCTGATTAAACAAGATGAAAATCAAATTAGTTGTTATTTTTCTTACAGAAGTTGTCAGTATATATTATATGCATTTAGATAATGGCTAGTCTGAAACTAGCATCTGGGTTGGTTGAAACAGCCTGCCACCCGGTCCGTTATTTCTTAACAATGGCCCACTTGAAAACAAGTGCCAGTTCGATCATTCGGCACACCGAAACTTGCCAGCCGCCATTTTTTTCCACACTTACTGACACAACAGCCCCCACCCGGGCCCTGCCACTCTGCTGAATGGAAATTCCACCAACAGCCTGATATGACCTCCCAAACTGCTTGTTGCTCCTTCTCAGCACTGCCATAATAAACAACATTTTTTTGAAATACCTGCCAACTCACTCCACCTCCTTCCATGCTCCATTTTCACTCTCTGAACCTACTCATGCTACCAGTAATCCATCTCCTCACTTTTAAACCGAGCTGCACACGCGCGCCATGCCACATTAAAAGCCAAGTACTTCCCTCTAAACACTAACAGGCTACATTTTTGATGTTGTTGCAGTGTTATTCAAGCGGTGTGTGTGTGTGTGTGTGTGTGTGTGTGTGTGTGTCAGATGCTCATAAACCAGGAGGACAAGCTAATCCCAAACAGCATAAATAAATACACCACAGCGACCTCTAGTGGTAATTCCAGCACTTCACATTAGCCAATACTTTACAGCAAACAATATTTTTACTTGCTTTTTACTGATTTTTTATATGTGCATTTACTTTCTTCTATATTTTGTTAAATGATCACATCTGGAAGTATAATAATACCCTCTGAGGTGGGTGTTATGGGATATAATGGACCTTCCAGGGGCTATCCAAGCGGTCCATTATATAGAGAATAATATATGGGGTGGCCTGTGTAACGAGATTTTACACACACCCGAGTTGTGGGATGCTACATAAACCCCGAGGGCGAAGCATCCCACAATGAGGGTGTGTGTAAAATCGAGCTTTACACAAGCCACCCCATATTTTATTTTTTATAATTGCTGGCATGCGCTTTTTTGCCTCAGCAATTATAGAAAATAAAACAAAGAAAATGCGGAAAGCAAATTCAGCAGCCATGGAGTAGTCCGTTTCTGTGCAGTCCCCAAGTTACAGTACATTTATTCGAGGATAAAGAAATGGACTTTTCATTTAAAATTTTGATTAGATGCATTTTTATGTTAAATTCGAAACTCACTGCCCAGCAGCAGTTGTGGTGAGCTGGATGATGATTGCTGAGATGGCTCTCCAGCATGCCAAGTTTCCATTTTTTGTTTTGTTTTGTTTTATTGCAGGGTCAAGGGAGAGTTTTTTTTTTTTTTTTCACGAAAAGCAACTTACCGCCAAGATCGAGGGGTGAAGTCTGTGGGGACACACGGAGCTGCAAGAGCGTGAGTCACTCAGTTGTTTTTTTCACTCTGCGGTTGTTTGTGTCTCGCGCTGTGCTCTAGAGCACAGTGGCGCGTGTTTGCCGTTATAACTGGCTGAGGTAGTTATAACGGCAAATTATAACTCGATTTTTGTATGGAAAAAAATTGTGGCCAGTAATTATATCCTAATAATGCCCACCCTGTCAGGTATTATTACTTACTTAGAAAATGGGTAAAGGTAAAGGAAAATTAGCATCCAGATTGGCTAAAACAGCCTGGCACCTGGGCTGTTATTTCTCAACAACATCCGGTGAAAAACAAGTGCCAGTTCAGGGTGTCCCATTACTTATGCTATTCTTGGGCACCCCAAATTCGCAAACTTGCCAGTCACCATGTTTTTTTGTCTCGCTTAGTGAGATTCACCTTGGCACCACTCAATATCCCTAACAAATCCTCGCGCACAGCTTTCTGAACTCGGCCCTCACTTCTACGCACAACTTGACACTAACTCACTTTTCTCAGCCATACATGTGAAACATTCTTTTTTTTGTCTGTCCTGAATCCTACAGCAAGTACACCCCTGCTGAAGATTACAGAGTAGCAATGTGCAGGTCAACTTCCTGGACCAGTTGCTATCTTGTTCACAACTGCAGTGAATGCATACACCTGCAAGTACTGACATCTCGTAAAGTTCTTCGAAATGTGTTTCTGAAATTCATTTCAAAAACTGCGATTGCTCATGTTCATGTTCAGAAATTAATCTAAGTCAATATGCATTAGGTATGTCTCTGTCCCTATGTTCAGCATTTGAAAAATAAAGAGTCCACATTTATTTCTGTAGCACTGGTAACACACCTAGTGGTCATAACAGCTGACACTCCCTGAGTGTGTGATGACTGCTGTTACCTGACGGACTGGTGAGGTAATGTTAAGTGAGTCATTCTACCTGCACAGCACCAACCTGAGAGCAGCAAAACAAAAAGATGTACAACCTATGGCATGACCACAGGGAATGCATTCTGGAAGGACCCTTATCTGGTGATGCACTTGCTTAGCATTACCTCCTGCTGAAATTACAGAGAAATGGGTCATTATGCCACTGTAATGCACATCCTGTCATGCCTTATTGCTGACGTGCATATCAGTGCATGACTTGTCCAAAAATGACTGCTACATGTTGACCCAAGTGAAATCATCAGGAGTTCTTGGGTAAATGATGTTGGTTGGTTAGCTGCACCCATGTACTGCAGGTTTGAGTCCTGGCTACCCACTTGAGTATTTTGCAGGTGGACCCCATTGTCATTGTGAGACACACTAGGGACAGCAGGAGACATGGCAGCATTATATCACTGTGCCATTTGGCTCACATGTGTGTAACTCACCTGCTGCTGTGGCATGCTCTGATGAGGAGTACAGTGATGGGACAGTACCTTAAGGATGTTTTGGAAGAACAGGGCATTCTGCTCCACTTCCTTTTTCATTAAATGTTCCTCCATCTCTCATTCCTCCCATACTCTTTCCCTCTCTGTCTCCATAATTTACCTTTGTTGGTCTAACAGCATTCTTCATGTCAGCTTGAAAACTGCCTCCATCAGTTCCTGCATTTGTGTTCTTCTCTTCTTCTTATGGAGATTGCCCAATGGCTCGACTAATGTAGGATGCTTGGTTGGTCTTGCTGTAGAAGTTGATGGGGCCTTGCTGCCAACAGAGGCATTGCTACCTTCAAAAGTCACTGATGCACCCTCATTCAGGTCTGACTCAAGCAAAGCTGATGCTTCATCAACGGGTTGTCTGCAGAAAAAAAAATGAGTTTATTCAACACATTTTTGTACTGAGCAATCCACTGACAGCACACAAGACACTCACCAAATTTATACTTTGCATATGCAGAGACCCACACCCACACCACTGCAAACGCAGACAAAGCAGCCACGCATACGGTCCACATACCCACTCGCCATTTCAGTTGACACATTCCGTGTCTCTCAAAAAAAACAAAAACACTACCCATGCAAGTGCAGTTGGTATAATTTGTAGTTATAAAATGGCTTACATCAAATGAACAATCTGATTGGTCAAAACTGGTCATATGACTGTGCATTCATTTCAATTACGACACAGCTCAAATTTTACTTTCTTTTTCCTGCCTTTGTAACTTGAAAAAACATTTTATTAGCACAATGACACACTTCTGGTTGTGTGGTAATGCCATAAATTACCACACTTCCCAAGTGGTTGAAGGCACTCGGCTATGCCTCGCAGCCCACCTAGGGTATGCAGTAATTTAGCATTACCACACACCATACCTCTCAACTGTCCCTGATTTTCAGGGAGGTCCCTGATTTTATCTCAAAATTTTACTCTGTCCCTCCTAAAAAATGTGTTTCCATGACCAAACAGTGGGTATTGTAAGCACAAAATAATTTTGAACATTAAAGTTACAGACTCGTTCTTCCTTAGAAAATGTATTTTACATTAAGCCCCTTATTCTACCAGCTTCCTGAGTGGATATCACCTATTTTAAACATGTGTCCCTGATTTTGATGCTTTGTCCCTGATTTTTTAAGCCTTGTCCCTGATTTGTGAGGCAGGAGGTTGAGAGTTATGCCACACACCCTGTTATGTGTTGTTGCTTACTTAGCACCCTGACTCACTCATCCTCTCACCAACCACTGCACTATACACTCATTAGCACCTCCCGCAACAGAAATGAAAAAAAAAAAAAAAAACATAAAGAACAGCATGTAAGGGGGACACAGAACAAGATCATTATAACACTTACCTGATTCTAATGGCTTCTGCTCAAAGATGTCATCTACCTCAACTCTGGCAGTCTCCTCGGGGTATGGCTCAAGCTCAACTGCTGTACTTTGAAGCACAAACTGTGAGTCAGATGTCACCTTAGTGTCCAGGATCTTATCCAGCTCATCAAAAGAAGGACACACAATTCTTCCCCACCACATCACTTGCTGTTATTCTTGATTTTATGATAACTGATTTTTAGCTGTTTTATTCTTTTCTCTGCACTGTTTGGCAGTTCTTTCCACTCCATTTTGCAACAAGTAATCTGATACCTTCTGATAAATCTTTGAGTTTCTCCTACTGCTAGCTAGCTCCTCCTGAACAATTCCTGTGACCAGTAGTCAATCAATAGTTTTGTGGCCTCATCAGTCCAGCTAACTCACCTATCACTCATATTGAGGGATAACATATACTGTAGGTAGGGGCTTACGGGATGACTAGATGCAGCAATACATGCAGCAGATGTGTATGGTAACCAAGGCAACGTCCCTGTACACCGAATGTAGGGAATGCAGTCACAGTTGTCTCACTTTCAGAAATGGGTGCCTCCTATATATTTTTTTAATTTTCAGGGATAATACAGCTGTATGGCCACAAGTGACTGCAAAATGTCTCATTCACAGTTGAACCTGTAACACAGATACACTTTTAATCACAATCCTACTTAGGGTCACCACCTTTGGATAAGGTAAAACCCGGATCCGAAACCACACCCCAAACTCCACCTCTAGCTTCACCCCTTTTTTATGACTGGCAAGTGTATCACTCCTCCTCCAAAGCCATTTGTAATGTTGGAATAGACATTACTAGTGATAGGAAATTATTTTTATACTGTTATTTATTTGATTTATTTATTCAGTTGTTTATTTTTATTCTTTGACAACCAGGTTACCTCCCATAGGCCACACGGCCCATTTTACAGGAGTGACCCAGGAGCACAGGAAGGTTAAGTGACTTGCTCAGGGTCACACAGTATTTAAGTGAAGACTGTGGGAATCAAACTCAGGTCTGTTGGATGTGCCAAGCTCAGCCACAGCTTATTGCTCAGCCCTCTGTTAAACACTCTCCCATTTTCCTTTCCATGTCAGTCATGTAGTCTGATTCTTTGAGCAATTTTGATAACTTAATTATCAGTGCTTGTGGTAGCCTTAATACTGCACTGTGTTCCCCTTTACCTCAGCAGCTACTGCTGTTTCGTTTCATATTTCTAAGACATTCCACAATTTCAGATACACCATTCCATGCTGTTTATCTGAATGACCTGTCAAAGTGTAGCTACTATCATGGAATGTTCAGGTAATACAAAAAATTAGAGCAAATGTAGTGATAAAAGCAATAAAAGCTAGATTATTAATTTAACAAAAATGGGTCTAAAATTTACCATAATATAGAACAAACAAAAAGAAACACATGAGAGCACATAACGGTGTAAAAGCTGTTTCCTGTCATAGCAGTAAAAGACCATACTTAAAATTCAAAGAGGGAAAATATTAGGTTAATTTACTGCTAATGATCTTAATGGCCATACTTTATACCTCTCATACAGTCTGGTTTTACACAAAGGCAGATCTGAATGACTGTGACAGCAGAATTTCGTTGTAACCTGGACATGTAATGCAGCCAAAACAGTAAATGATTTGATACATCAGTTTTAAGAGTATATGAGCACCAAATGGCCCAAAACTGGACTGCTTAACCAAAACCGGATGACCGGATAAGGACCCTAAAACCGGATTATCCAGTCAAAACCGATAGGTGGCAACCCTACTATGCTTCTACTTTACTTACTGGCTTGCTGTAACTAGTCCTTTTGAGCATGTATGAGCACAGGCACAGCACTGTGAGTTGGCTGTGCATGTATTGTGGGCACCAGGAGGATCAACAGCAGGAAAAACAGCTTGGATGCCCGTACACACAGGTAACTTAAAACATTTTCCACTTAAAACTTTTTCAAAACTGCTAAAACCCTGATTGTAAGAGGGTTAAAACACAGTTTTGAAACACAGATCTGTAATGTTAGTAGTGTAGATGCAAACCATGTTTCCTGATTTTAAAATGTTACAGAACATCTGTAACACTTTAAAATCCCCAGTGAGGGCAGAACCAATGGATCTTACCCAAGCAGTTACTGTACTAGAATTGATTGCATCCCTTTTTCAAATCTCAGCAGCTCACCAGAAATAAATTAGGGGTAATCCCAGCATCAGTCATAAAAATGTTTTGTATAGGTTCAAGGATGGTTTCTGAACTCTCAACAACCCATATTTCAGCTTATATAGAATGGTAGCTCTAACTCTAACTTCATATAGGCTTTGCATACATTATTTTTTAATTCTTTTTACCTCCAGTCACCAGCTCCTTAGGATCTCCCTCAGACAAGACCCCTGGCTGGTCTTCCACCCACCCAGCCTGAGACCCTCCCAGAACAGGCCTCCCTCAGAGCTCCACCTAAACCCTGACCTGCTGAACCCTGTGGTTTCTACCCCTGAGGCAGGACCACCACCTCCTTACCTTGGTGCTCCATGAAATCTAGACAGCAAGCAGTGCATGGTAAAGGATTATGCAGAGGCCTAACTGGTCAGGGTTCGGTGATGGGCATGGGGGGCCAACAATGGGGCTTATCATCGTCATCCCGGGTGCTGGAGATTTTCCTTGTTCATCTCCCCTCCCAGAGGTGTGGATGTGCAATGATGTCCAGCACATGGTGTGCATGCTCCCAGTCATGAGACATCTTCCAGAGTGTCCTTCAGCAGCAGTGCTCTCACCCACTATTGGGAGCCACTAGATGCTGAGGGTCCACCATCTACCCCCTACCCCAGCAGAGAAGAGCAGCCCTCTAATCACTCAATTCTCTCCTCCTTCAGCTGACCCCAGCGATCCGAGCTCACTTCCAAACTGAGGCTGCCGGCATGGAGTAAAGTGAGGCAGATACCTCAGTCCTCAGCCCCACTGGGTCGGCTGGCTTTGCATACAAATGAATAAAATGCTAGTACTTTTATTTAAGAAATGCTTATTGTTTATTTATCTTTTAAGAGCTATAAGTGATTACTGCATTATTGTAATAGTTGACTATTTATGGTGTTATTTCTGTATTACTGTATTTTAATTCAATAAAATATTATTGATAAAAAATACATTTCTAAATTTGTTTATGACTAATACAGTTTGTTTAACTTTTTGTTTGGTTTTCTCTATATGCAATTTCTATTTTGGTTCACTAGTTATTGTAACTTTGAGGTAAACAAAACTGTTTACTTTTTCAGATTTGTGTTCTTGTATTTTCCATACACAAAAGCACCTGTTCAGGATTCCACATATCGATTGTTTTATTTTGTTAAAATTCAATTTCAAACTTAGAGACTCAAGCATTATTGTCCATAGCATTGCCTGCTTCTTTTTTCAGCCAGTCGGTGTCCTAGATATGATCGCCTCATCATCTGCATATAGAAGTATGTTAACTTTAATACTGTCTGGTTTTGGTGCATCAGTCTTAACTACTGTAAGTCTTCCACCGGCCTATGTATATTGTATATATGTTAAACAATACTGGTGCTGCACTGCCAGCACACATCCTTGCTTAAGCCCGCTGTTTACCACAATGTTGTCAATAAGCTACCCATCCCTGGAAAACCATACCTGCGCAGCAATGTTATTATGTAAAACCACAGTAATACTGATTAGTGTACAATCTATTCCTTTATCAACATGAGCAAAGGCATTTTTTGATATCTAAAATATAAAATGAAGTGGTCCCCTCTTTCCATTTACACATTTTTTCCATAGGTGATCTATTACAAAGACGTTATAAAATGCTGCTCCTTTCCTCTCAAACCCCACTCTATTTGTCAGAAATTATATTATTTACCCTAATCATTCCTGTACCTTGCTCAAAATATATTGACTATATATCTTAGCTGATGTGCACATTAAAGTAATCGTCCCATAGCATTCCAGGTTTGAAAATTCTCTGTTTTTATGTATTGTAATGATAATACCACTTAACCAATGTTCAGGTACTTTAGCTGATCTATTAATTTTGTCAAAAAGCTAATAATCTGGCCTACCAGTCCTCATTAATGATATATCTCAGTTGGCAACCTCTCCCCCCCAACCCGGTGCCTTATTGTTCTTCTGTTGTCTAATATATGTTCTAAGTTCCATGGGGGAGGTATAGTCCCATATAATAGTGTTATGGTCTCAAAACTCATATCATTATTTAAAAAATAACATCATGACTACCATAAAGCAAATAAAATGCTCAAACCAAATTCTAGCCGGATTACAGCTTCTATATTTTTCTTTGACAGTTCAAGCCTTGCAATAAAACTCTAGAAGGCTTTTGTATCCTTCTTGAGCTGCAACTTGCAATAAAGCCCATAAACCCTCTTGATAACTAATTTTCTTAGTTTACAATAGTTTTGCATATTCTTTTTATGATATATAATCTGCCCTTTCTTGTATGAATTCTAGACTTTGAATATCTCACCAGTTTATTTACTTGTGACTTCATATAATCTTACATTCAATATTATACCCTAAAGACTTAAAGGCCGTACTTTTTTCTTTTTTAATGGGCCTTTTCTATTATCGAAGGTATTTTTTAAACTTACTTTATTTTGTTCATGGACTCAGTTGTTGCTCAACTGAACTATTTTCATCAATAATCTGTCTCTTTGGCTCCTGTAATGTCTGTGACTGTATTAATGTATTACATCTATCTGTGGTCCCTTCCCTCCACTTAATTCTTATATTATTTCTGCTTATTATATTACTATCAGCTTCTCTTTGTTGAATATAGTTTTCTTTTTATTACATTGTGTAAAGTCATGAAAGTAATGCATGCTTAGGGGTAAATGTTCATTTGTAAAATCTTCTAATATTGCAAGATAAGTTACTTTTGGATAAGAATAAAAGCCTACATACTGTACATGTATGTAATCAAGAATGAATCGTCCCAAAATTGTGGGATATGTCATTTCTTCCTTTTTATTCTAACTTGCCATACCATTTAGGGGTATACCACTGTTTCAACAAACCAAAACAGCTAAACCAACACAGTGACAGCAAGCCATTCGACATCCACAGTGTCAAACAGGTTGTCAGAGTGCTGTATGGATACAGTGACTCCCGGTGTTGGCTGGTCTCCCTAGTAAACCACTCCACCTCAGAGCTGATAATATATAAGTCCAGGGTGTGCGGGGGGCAAACCTCCTGCAAACAGTCTAAATGTGTCCCTGTGCATGGAGTGCCATGGTGGTTGGTCAACACATTTGCCGGGCAATGTGACTGACGTCAGCAAATGTGTGTTGCTGTAATGTCCGTTGACAACTTTGTTGTCGATGAGACTTGGTGGAACCCCATTTAGGGCTCTCACATTTGATTTTACAAGACACTTCAAGAATAGTTATCCTTTAGCATTAATCTTCTTATCCTTGGAGGCTCTTTGTGGTATCTAACTTACAGTAAGTGTCTCATCCGGATTCCATAAATCCCAAAATACCTCTTAAGCCTTACCAATCCTAGCAATATAATCTCTAATTCGTATTAACATAGCATGGGGATAGGAAACTATAATATTATTCAGAATATCTGAAATGTTGTTTAAAGTGCATTCAAAAACAAGCATCTCAATACAAGGTAACAAGTACACATTAAATATAAAAATATATTTTTGTAGACCACCATTCAACTCTATAAGTATAAAGTTACTACTGTCAGTACAGTGCTTCATAGGCTTAATGGACAATTTTGTCGATATGAGAGGCAGCATGTCCCCTTTAAACCTTGCGCCTATGGCAGTTTTATGGCCAATTTCAAATTTAGTATAACCTTCCAAAGTAAATTCCAAATTGTCACTAGCCCAAGTTTCCTGTAGCAGTATTAGATCACACTGATTTAGTAGATTTAACCACTGAACATCTGATACTTTCTTTTTGATCCCGGCTACATTCCAGCTTAGAAGTTTCAATACCAAAGGCTTTGGTTGCTTGCTGTCCTGCTCCACAATTCATGCTTCAGTTGAGGAATCCAGTATATCAATTGTGTTACGAGTACTTCTAGCTTCACAGTATTTTGTATTAGGATCATCTGAGGTTGAGTAGCTATTGCAGACCCCATTAATCCTAATACCATGTTTCTTTCTTCCCTTAATGAAGCCTTCAGTGACATCACTGCCCACCCAGGAATGCTCGATATCTTTACTGGGTTCCAGAAATCCTGTTATTCATTATTTTCCACTTTTAGCTCTTTTTTCACCTTTTGCTCTCTAGAATGCCTGTCTTTTCTCTCTGAGTTGCATTGTTATCACTCACATTATCTTGGAAGTGTCCTGTCTATTATCATAGATACCACTCAGCCATAAAAGTTCCGTGTTGTCAAGAACTTTCCTTCTGAAAATCTAAGAACCCAATACGACACAGATAATGTCTCATAATGGCTTCAGTTTATACCTATACCAATATGTCGTTTTATATCTTCCCATTGAACTTTTCTTTCAGTACTGTTTTGAAGATATTATAAACAGTGGTTTTGAAAAGGTATTGCATTTCCACTTTGGATTTAGATACTCCATTGATGTAAACAATAGGTAACTTGTTCAGCTCAGTCTCTCTATTGTCCCCATTCTTTGTCATGTCATTCCCTGTCTTGAAGTGCCTCCATTATACTTAATCTGACCTGTCTGTATTGTCTTGTTATTAACTTCCTTGGTGACTTGTTTTGCATTTGCATTTCTTTGGATCCCTTATCTCCAACATCTTGTTCTGCTCTTTACTTGCTTTGAGTTTTCTATTTTCTTGTATTACTCTCATAATCTCTTCTTCTTCTTTTCTTTTCAGTTAGTGATGTTTCTCTGCTCCAAATCACCCTCCAGATGCAAGCCACCCAGTTCAGCTCCCTCACTTTACTCCAGGGCTTAGCTTCATGTTAGGTGCAGTATGGTCTTGGTGCTCAATGGTGTGCAGGGGTACCAGGTGGCCAGGATCAGTGGCAGCTCAGACATTTATTTTCTCCTTTTCTCCCCTGAGAGGTGGCATGCAATGCCCTCCAGATGTCCCCGTGCATGCATCAGTGTGTGGAGTTTTGGCAGCTGCCACTTTCTTCCCTTATGTTGACAACCCCAGTCCGCCTCACCCCCAGCCAGTGCTAGGGGGCCAGGAGAGTGTTGGGCACTGAAACCCCTCCTCCTCAGGAGAGGAGAGCAGTCCTCTAGCCACTCAGTCCTCTCCCTTCCTGGCCAACCACTGGTGACCAAGTCCATATCTGAACCAGCATCACTGGCATGGTGCGAGATGTGGTGTCCAGTGCCTCAACCCTCAGCACCAACATGCCAGCTTTTCTTGTTCTTTTCTAATTACGTCTTCTGTCATTTCTTTGATACACTTTTGGTTAGTCTCTTGAATAATCTCCTCTCTCAGTTCTACCCTTCCCATCTCCTTTTCTGCCCTGGTGACAGAACTCTCTGGAATTAACCTAATAATTTTAAATGCTGCTGTTTGCTCCTTGATAGCCCCTGAAACTTCTTTTAAAAGAAAATTATTCTGCAACATCATACATTTACCCTCCTTAATTTCTACACTCATTACTTCACATATTGGGGCATATTTGCCATATCATAGGAGCCTATTACCATTCTGAAATCCTTGCCCAGTTCCATCTTTACATAGAAACATAAAAACATAGAAGTTGTTAGCAGATAAGGACCTTTTAGCCCTCCTAGTCTGCCTATTTTCCCTACAGTGCCACCACAGACCCTATTTGATCTCCAGTTTGCACCCCCTTGCCTTATTACTAAGATCCCCTTGTGTCTATCCAATGCTTTCTTGAATCCTGTAACCATTTAAGACCCCATCACTTTTCTTGGAGGCTGTTCCAAGTATCTACTACCCTTTCTGTGAAGAAGTACTTCTTCACATTTCCTCTCAGCCCCCCAGCTTCATAGTGTGACCTCTTGTCCGTAGCATCTTTTCCTCTGGAAAATGCTCCCTTCCTTTACCTTGTTTATACCTGTGAGGTATTTGAATGTTCATATCCCCCCTTTCCCTTCTTTCTTCTAGGGAGTACATATTTAATTCCTTAAGCCTTTCTTCATAGGGCTTCTGATGCAGGCTCTGCATCCTTTTGTTTGATGGTCTTAATTTCTCAATTTCAATATAGAAACATAGAAACATAGACTTTGACGGCAGATAAGGACTACTTGGCCCACCCAGTCTGCCCATTTCCCTACCTACTGGATAAGCTGCAGATTCTAGTTAACCAACAGCCTACTTCCTGCCACCCCCCACTACAATTGCCTTGTGTCTGTCCCATGCATGTTTGAATTCCCCCACTGTTTTAGCCCCAACAACCTCCCCAGGAAGGCAGTTCCACACATCCACCACTCTCTCTGTGAAAATATTTCCTCACATTACCCCTGGAGCCGCCCCTCTATCTTTAAATTGTGTCCTCTTGTTCTTACACATCTCTTTTTCTGAAAGATGCTACCCTCCTGGACTTTGATGATTCCCTTGAGGTACTTGAACGTTTCTATCATGTCCCCCCGTCCCTCCTTTCATCAAGGGTATACATATTACACTCTCTCAGTCTCTCTTCATATGATTTCTGATGCAGACCCTGCACCATTTTAGTTGTCCTCCTCTGGACTGCTTCCATCCTGTCTATGTCCTTGCGTAGATGAGGTCTCCAAAACTGCACACAGTACTCCAGAAGGGGTCTCACCAACTGTCTGTACAGAGGGATAACCACTTCCCTTTTTCTACTTGTGATGCCCCTTCCTATGCATCCCAGTATCCCCCTGGCTCTCCTTACTGACTTCTCACATTGCTTACCCACCTTTAGATCATCTGATATGACTACCCCCAAGTCCCGTTCCATTTTTGTTGTTGTTAGTACCTCTCCTGCTATTGTGTACTCTTCTCCTGGGTTTTTGTTTCCCAGGTTCTTTACTTTGCACTTATTTGCATTGAATCTAAGTTGCCATATGTCTGACCATTCCTCCAACCTTGCCAAGTCCCTTCTCATCCTTTCTACACCCCCTTGTGTATCAACTCTGTTACAGATCTTTGTATCATCTGCAAAGAGGCATACCTTTCCCTCCAGACCCTCTGCAATGTCACCTATAAAGATGTTAAAGAGGATGGACCCAGTACTGAACCCTGAGGTACTCCACTAGTGATCCCCCTTCTTCGGAATGTGTTCCACTCACTATTACCTTCTGTGTCCTGTTGTGCAGCCAGTTTGCAACCCAGGCTACCACCCTGGGACCCACTCCCAGGCTGGCTAACTTGATTATTAATCTTTTGTGTGGGACTGTGTCAAATGCCTTGCTAAAGTCTAGGTAGGCCATATCCACAGCCCCTCCCTGGTCTATTACTTTGGTCACCCAGTCAAAGAAATCTATTAGATTCGTCTGACATGACCTTCCTGCTATATATCCATGCTGCTTTGGGTCCTGTGCCCCGCTGGCCTCTAGGTATTCAACAATTCTTTCTTTCAGAAGTGATTCCATCATTTTCCCTACCACTGAGGTCAAACTTACAGGTCTGTAGTTTCCTGCTTCTGCCTTGCTCCCACTTTTGTGAAGGGAATCACATCTGCCCTCCTCCAGTCCTCAGGTACCACCCCATCCTCCCATGATTTGTTAAAAAGTGTGGTCAGTGGTGTCACTAGGTCCTCCTTAGTTCTTTTAGGATTCTGGGGTGAATCCCATCAGGACCCATTGCTTTGTCCACCTTGAGTTTTAGGAGTTCTTTCAGGACTCTTTCTTCTGTAAATGGACTGGTGTCAACCCCCCTACCCAGAGTGCTTCTATTGTCTGGTTTAGTTAACTCCTCCTCATCTTCTTTTGTAAATACTGAGCAAAAGTATTCATTCAGTATCTCTGCCTTTTCACTGTCTCCCTCTGCCCACCTCCCATCTCCCTTATTAATCTTCACTATTCCTCCCTTAACCTTTCTATGCTCCCTAATGTACCTATAAAAGGTTTTATCCCCCTTCTTAACTGAGTTGGCTATTTTTTCCTCAGTTTGGGGTTTTGCTATTCTGACTGCCTTCCCCACTTCTTTATGCTTTAATTGATTCAGTTTCCTATCGTGCTCCTTCTGTGATGCCTTATACTTTTTGAATGCAGCCTTTTTCTCCTTAACCTTCCCTGCCACCTCTTTTGAGAACCATAGTGGTTTTTTACTCCACTTTGTTTTCTTTATCTGTTTCACACAAAGGCTTGTTGACTCTATGATGGCAGTTTTGATTTTCTCCATTGTTCTTCCACCCCTCCTTTTTGGCCATTTGCTAGTGTATTCCTGAGGTATACACCCATTTTGCCAAAGTCAGCCCTTCTAAAGTCCAGTATGCTTGTTTTTGTATGGCTTGTCTCCATGGTTGTGTTTATTGTGAAGCACACTGTGCAGTGGTCGCTTGTTCCCAGATGTCTACTGACTTCTAAATTTGTGATCTCTCTCCATTTGAGAGTACCAGGTCTAGTATTGCTTCCTCCCGAGTGGGTTCCAACACTAGCTGTCTAAGGCCTGCCCCCTGCAGGGCATCGAGAATGACCCTGTTCTTGGATGGGCTGCAGTACATGTCATCCAGTTAACATCTGGCATATTCAGGTCCCCATCAACAGTATCTCCCTTTTTCAGCCATTTTGAGAATGTCCTCTATCATTTCTTGTCCATTTCTCCCCTTGAGATGGGGTCTGTATACAACCCCTGTGCGGATTGTGATGCCATTCCCTGTCTCCAAGGTGACCCAGAGTGCCTCTTGTCCTCCCCTTTATTTTTTAGTTCTGTAGCTTTGATCCCTTCCCTTATGTATAGAGCTACTCCACCTCCTCTTTTCCCCTCCCTGTCCCTTCTGTAGACTGTGTACCCTGGTATGTTGACATCCCAGTCATGGTTCCTTGTGTACCATGTTTCTGTGACTGCCACAATAGCCAAGTGTTCATCTTCCATCAAGGCTACTAGCTCAGGAAGCTTGTTTCCAGACTACGAGCATTGGTACTCATTGCCCTCCATTTAATGTTGGCTTTATCCTTTTTTCCCCCATGCCTGTTCTTTTTGCCCTTGTCTATTTTTCCATTTACCCCTGTCCTACCCTCTGTTGAGCACTGTACCTCAGTGTTTACCTTACTACCTGTCATGTTTTGTGGGGGAGACTTGAAATTTCCTGCCTCTTATTAGCACCTCCCTCATGGCTAGTTTAAAAGCTTGCCAAGGAAGCATTTAAACCTGTCACTTAGGATCTTGGTTCCCTTCATGGACAGATGCAGACCATCGTGCCAGTATAAACCTTCATCTCTCCAGTTGCACCCCCAGTCCAATGAAGCCAAAGCCCTGTGTTCTGCACCAGTTTTGCAACCATTCATTAAACTGCATGGTGTGCAGTACACTAGCCTCACCCCTGCCATGGACTGGCAGCACCTCTGAGAAGGTAACCGTGCTTGCTACCTGTCTGAGGCCCCTCCCCAACTCCACAATTTCATCCTGCACTGCACTGATTCCATGTCTAGCTAGGTCATTTGTCCCAAGGTGGACAATGATATCTAGTTCCCTCTCCTGTGATGCTGCTTCTGCAATCCTGAGGATTCGCTTCTTGTCCCTCCAAGCCATGGCACCAGGCAGGCACCTTACTTCCCTCTCCTTTCCCTTCCCCAGGTCTACCCCTCTAACTATTGAGTCCCCTATCAGAAGCTGTTTCCTTCTCCTGTGGTGTCCCTTGCCACCCTTCTGTGGGTCTCCCTTGTGGGTGTCCTCAGCATTCTTCTTGGTCTCCACTGAGGGTGCCATCATAGAGGAACCTTGCTCTGCCAGACTGGCATATGGTTTGTGTAGAGGTACAACTGGGGGCTTTGCCTCCTCCACCACCTGCACCTCCCAGAACCCACTGTGGTCCAACTGCTCTTCATACTTGGCAGCCTCTGTGGCAGTGGTGCTCTTTGGGTGGGGAGGCCTCTTAGTCCTTGCCAGTTCAGCCTGGAGGTGGACAACCCTCTCTCAGGCGACAATTCCTGCAGATAGGACAGCAATGCAGTTTCTAGAATGTCTCCCAGAAAACTGCTGCCCCACAGCCAGTGCATTGCACCACTCCCCACATGTCCCTCTCCCTTATAATATACAATATGTAATATATATATATAAATATATATTTTTTTTCTTCCTTTTTGTGGTGTGTTCTTACCCTTTATGCACTGTGCTGGGTTATTAAGAATATTAAGTCAAGCAGGTAATAATCTTCTTTTTCCTTATTAAATGCCACCTCACATTTAGAAGGTGAGGAGGTTAATGAAGTGATAAGATTAACAGAGCTAATCTTTCTATTTAGGCCCCCCACACACACTTTCAAGAATGAATGCAATCATTTTTCTGTTCTTAATTTCAGCTTTAGTTGTCTGATTTTTTAATTTTTTTCTTAATCTCATCCCACTCACTTTTTCCATTACAATAACACACTGTATAGCAATTGTGCAGCTAACAATTGAGAAAAGAATAGCTATGCATTCTAGGTTCAGATCAAGATCAGTCTGAGCTGAGTGCAAACCACTAAGCAGAGTTTATAGGCACTTTTACACAGGTTTTAAACGAAATGAGTGTTACCTGTAGCGTTGTGTGCTCTGCTGCGTTTAGGATCCTTTACACTCCACGAGTTTTCTCGGGCAGCTCCCACCTCCATTTGTGTTTCCGCACCCCCACAGAGCTTGCTACTCTATTGCTGTTTGTGCACCACTTTGGAATGGCCATTTTAAACAGCCCAATGAAACAGAACACAACGGTGCAAACTGCAAAAAGCAGAGATTGCGGTTTGGACGAACGTTCGCCTATGGAACGAAACAGATGCACTTTACAAACAAGGGATGTAACGGAATACTGTTTCCGTAACAGTTATTCCGTTACATAAACCTGTGTGTAAAAGCACCTTATAGCAGCCTTTCAATGGCAGAAGCCACTTACCCAGTGTATAAATGCAGCTGTAATAGTTTCAGTGCAAAGCAGAGATATACTGCTGTAAGTGATCTGCTTTGGCAAGGTATTGGTGCTGTGCAAAACTATTGCCATTTGCTTCTGCTTCCCCTTTGCCTAGGAGGATGAACCGCAGCTGGATTCATCTCACCATAAATCATAGACTCTCCTTGGGACCTTAGAACATTTTGAAAAGGAAGAGGCAAACAAATAGAAAAGTCCAGATTTTTTATAATCCTATCCTAAAATTATACATTTTGGCATCAACAAATTGACAGGTAAAAGCCTTTTTTTTTTAATAAAAAGATAAAAATAAAACTGATAATAAATCAGTTTATTTTAGAAAATAGTAGTAAGTTAACCCCTTACTTCCACATTTTCATGCTCATGCCTAAAAATAAGATGCTGTGAGGCCTTAGTTCAGGAATACTGCAAGTCCTCCAAACAAAGAACTGATATGCTGAGTTTTTCTTCTGCAAGTCCCAAGACTGCTTTTTGCATATATTATGCCACTTGGTAGCTTCAAGGGTAAAAAGGAACAATCTGTCAGAAGTAACTAAATTGGTAGTTAAAGTATAACTGCCTTTGCCATGTCTCATGCTAAGTTACTGCTACTACTACCACTACTACTCATATGCTAAGAGTGTCCTGTTTTGACTACTGCTTCTCAAACACTGGAAGCTGCACAGAGCTTTTCAACCTCCCCAGCATCTGACATCTAAGGTCAGTATCGGCCAATAGAGAGGAATAAAGTGAGCACAAAGAACAAAATTATGCCAAATTTAAACTTACTCAAATTTAAAGAGGGCATAAAAATACATATGTTTATGTAAAAAGAAGCAGTTAAAACTACATATACCTCCAAGAGGAAAATGAAGCTAACCTGTCAACTTGCCAGAGTTACCTATTTCTTCACTATATCTGAGCACAGCCCACAGACTGTAGTAATATTAGTATCATCGTATTAGTAGTCCCCCTGCTCAGGCAGATGATGTAAAATAAATGGGCTGTTCACAAAATATTTGTAAAGTCACCATAGCAGTTTCTTTAGACCTCAACAGGTCTCCACACAGATATGTCTCCAGAATCCACACACCCAGCCTGGACCAACTCAGATGCCACTATTGACTCCAACATTCTGCCATTCTGCTCCACCATTTGAAAGTCTCCACAGACCTCTTGTCAGGTCCTCCACCACCAGGCACTCCTTCCACCTCTCTGGCACATTCACATACTGAAAGAGCCCTAGAGCCTTGCAACCAAGCTCAGTACACTACCACCACTGACAGAGACTGAGAATCAATGGAGAACACAGAAGATTGCAAAGAGAGAGAGAAAAACTGACTCAGGGTAGTAGTTCAGATACTTTCACTGAGGAAGCTATGATGGTCTCTTAAATAATTCCTTTAATGATTACTTAGAATTAGTGCCTAGTTTCCGTAGAACCACCATGGATCCTAAAACAAATAAGGCAGGGTTAAAACTGATTGAGATGCTTGAAATATACAATCTTTACCCTTTTAATGGTAGAATTCAGGGAGACCTTTTAGGAAATTGTACCGGTATGAAAGCGACTGGAACATCATTATTGGATTTTATATTTTGGTCTGGCAATCCAAGGAAATGGAATCTCCTTAGGATTCTTGCTCATTCTGAAAGCGATCATCTCCCAGTCCTATTATGGGGTAGTCTGTTTCCTGTGTTAAAACCTTCTGAAGAATATTATAAAGAAGAAGACGGTCTCCAGGAACTTAGATATAATAGAAAACAGTGCAAATGGAATAATGATGTGGAATCCTGAATATTAACCCATGTTGAGGGAAATTTAACTAGTGTCCTGAGGGTTCTTAAACAAAATAACTCCACCAAGGTGTTATGGAATTCTGTAATCAATATATTTGATATAATTTAAAAAGTCTGTATAAGCAAGTACCAGTAAAAGGTAATAATAGTAACACTGGCTCCTGGTTCGACAAGGATTGTCAAAAACAAAAACTCTCTTATCAACCAAAATAAGAGCAGCAAGACACACTAAGGAGAAACTACATTTTAATATATTGACTCAAAAAAAGAAAATATACAAGCAATTCCTTACTAAGAAAAAGCAACAATTTCATTGTGACAAATGGTCTGAGATGTTACAGATCCTTTATAAAGGTGACAGCAAAAAAATCTGTATGCTGGTGACAAAATGTACTAGCAAATTGAAAACAAAAATTGATACACACATTCCAGAGAGTGAGTGAATAAAGTATTTTACAGGAATTTTTACTGATGACTTGGAATTAAGCTCTGTAATATATACAAACAATAATGATAACACTATCTGGATCTCTAAGCATGACGTTTATTTTGCAAAAACATTTTTGAAAACAAAAAAAAGACCCAGGCCCTGACCATATCCCAGCAGATATGTTCCTGGCAAGTTCAACTCTTTGGACAGATCTGTTTACAGTCTTTTTTAACAAACTAACTAATGGCTTCTACATTCCCCCTTCTTGGAAAGGTGCCAGTATAGTTCCTGTTCATAACAAGCATTTGTCAATGCCAATCGTTCGCTTGCAGGTATTTGCAGTGGTGTTTGGCATGTATGGTGCTTTACCCTAATGCCCTGTGCGATTGCTGGTATTTGCACAATAAATTGTCAGCATGATCTTTTTGTTACCCCCATTGTGCGCTACATAGGCAGAAACACGTTTTGGGCAGGACGTGAAAATGACTGCTGTACTGCTCATAAGGAAGTGTGGTAAATGCCAATGTTGAAAATCTGGAGTGAAAATATTGAAAATTCGCAAACTTACGAGCGTGTGTAGGAACTGCTCAACTCAGACTCATAAAACAGTCATTTTTAGGAATTTTTCACCACATTTTCAGCACAGCCATTTTAAGACCTCTGCTCATGATCAGTGTCACTGTGATTTTCTTAATGTGTCCCATACACTGAGTTCGCATACCGACTGCGCCACTGTGCGCTACATGGGCCGAAACACAGTTTGGGCAGGATGTGAAAAATTACAGCTGTACTGCTCATGAGGAGGTGTGGTAAAATGGTAATGTTGAAAATCTGGAGTGCAAATATTCAAAATTGGCAAACATACGAGCGTGCGTAGGAACTGCGCAACGCACGCTTGTAAAACAGTCATTTTTAGGAATTTTTTCACCAAATTTTCAACATAGCCATTTTAAGACCTCTGCTCATGAACAGTGTCACTGTGATTTTCTTAATTTGTTCCATACATTGATTTCACACACCCGATGCGCCATTGTGCGCTACATGGGCGGAAACACATTTTGGGTGAGATGTGAAAAATGACAGCTATACAGATCATAAGAAGGTGTGATAAAATGGCAATGTTGAAAATCTGGAGTGAAAATATTGAAAACTCGCGAACTTACAAGCCTGCGTAGGAACTGCGCAACGCATGCTAAGAAAACAGCCATTTTTGGAATTTTGCACCATTCTCAACATGGGGTTTTGGGACCCTCTCATGAATGATGTCACTGTCATGGTGTTATTCAGGCCGAAGGGTGATTTCATGCAGTGACTGCGCAGTGCCTGCAAAATCACCCTTCGGGCCTGAATAATGCCATGGCAGTGACATCATTCATAAGAAGGGGTCCCAAAAACCCCATGTTGAAAATTTGGTGCAGAAATTCCAAAAAAATGACTGAGATATGCACTAAAGTTGAAACCCCCCTATGTAGCCCATTACACAGTTTACCGGCATTTCCTCAGTTCGCGGTTGGCTTTGAAGATTGCAGACGTGTTCCCGGTCCACTGAAGATCGTCGTGCCGGAGTCCGGAGGTAAGTATGGGGGGTGTGGAGCGGCTGGGTGCCAGTGGGTGGGTGCGGGTTGTGGGAGGGTTGGGAGGCAGCGCAGGGACGCTTTGTTTTACAGGAAAAAAAAAACAACGAGGGGCGTTTGCCACGCTGGGGTGGGCTCCAGCATGGCAGAAGATGTGTGGGGGCGAGGGAGCTGGCGAGATTGGGCACCCGGTCGGCAAACGCTATCTTGAGGGGCCAAAGAGCCGGCGGGGATTAGGCACCCCCGTCGGCAAAACAAACAACTTTTGCCATGCTGGGGTGGGCTCCCAGCGTGGCAGGAAAGTTTTTTGGGGGGTGGCGTGACGCGCGCGGGGGGGAGCACGTGACGGAGTGGACGGCGGCGGTGCTCAGTATGGCAGTGGTGTTTTCCTTTGAAGCAGAGGAACACCGCTGTCATACTGAGCTCCTGCACCCATTGGTGCAGGACCGCCACGCCTGGTCAAGGGAGCAGTGCATTGATGGGAAAGCACACCTCCAAGTGTGCTACCAAATGTCTCCTTAAAAGATGGCAGTTAACGTAAAAAGGGCAGTTTAAAAGACCCTGCAATGTATAGACCCATAAGTTTACTTGATGTTAGCCTGAACATTTTCTCTAAAATAATACTGGATAAATTATTAGTTGATTTAGACAGATTAGGAGGATTAAGCAAATTCCAGGCAAGATTCAGAGTAGGTTATAATACTATAGTTAACTACTTTATTTTCACCCATCTGATTGAGAAATATGTATTGCTATGGAAACAGAAACTCTATGTATTATATGTTGACTTCAAATCAGCATTTGACACAGTAAATAGATTTATTCTGTGGAGACTGATGGATGAAAAAGGAATCGACAAACACCTTTTACACATTGGCCCAGATATTCAAAAGGGTTGTGCCATGCGCAACCCACTGATGCACCCTGGCCAATATTCAAAGGGAAAAGTCGCTGCTCAAACTCGATGCGACCGGAGTGCATCAGTAATGTATGCAGGCACAGGTAGGGCATGCCCATGCATAACCTGCACAGCCCGATATTCAGCCCAGGATGTGCAGAGCCATGCATGGGCAACCGCTACTTACACCTGCACAAAGTTAAGCCAAAAAAAAAGGAACAAATGATGGCCACCCACAGGTGAGCTGCTGCATTTCAGGTGCAACACGGCAGCTGCCACCTGTGGTGGCCAACTGTGTTCTGACCACACCTGGCGGGCGCCCATGCCCCATTGCGGCATCTGTTTAAATAACTCCTAATATCCCTGGTGGTCCAGTGGACTGAGTGCTGCCCGATCGCAGGCATCTGTTTAAATAAAACACCCCCGCCCTATATCCCTGGTGGTCCAGTGAACCGCTCTCGCCCGACTGCAGGCCTATGTAAAAATATATTTCCCATCGAATATCCATGGTGGTCCAGTGGACGCTATGTGCCGATCGCTGGCATGTTTAATGAGACTTCCCATCCTATATCCCTGGTGGTCCAGTGGACTGATCGCTGCCCGATCATGGGTATCTGTTTAAATCACCCCCGCCAATATCCCTGGTAGTCCAGTGGATCGCACTCTGCCCGACGCGGCATCTGTAAAACAGAAAAATGTCCTATTACCCTGGTGGTCTAGGGTACCACCCTCCCCCGCCCACTGAGCCCCACCGCCCGCCCCCTGGTCAGCCGGGCGGTAATAATAATTCCCCCTCCACCTGCCGCCCAGCCGCCGCCACTGACTGCCAGATACGCCTTCTGCGTTCACAGTGTGAGCTATCGGGTGTGCAGTTTGATATCAGACACACATTCCAGATATGTGATTCATTCACATCTGGAATGTGTAGTACGGTATGGAATGCACGCCCATTGGCTCACGCCAGAACTAATGGGCAGCAGCCCTACTGAGCTGTCAGTTGGGCAGCGAGGACGGCAGGCGGGTGGGTGCTGCTGCCTCACCGCTGACCAGGGGAGGGGTGGGACTCAGTGGGCGGGTGGGAGGTGGGACCTTAGACCACCAGGGTAATAAGACATTTTTCTGTTTTACAGATGCCCGTAATCAGGCAGAGCGGGTCCACTGGACCACCAGGATATTGGCCGGGTGGTGATTTAAACAGATGCTCGCGATCGGCAGCGATCTGGTCCACTGGACCACCAGGGATATAGGACGGGAAGTCTTTCATTACACATGCCCGCAATCGGGCACATAGCAGTCCACTGGACTACCAGGGATATTGGATGGGAATATATTTTATACATACTGTATGCCTGCAATCTGGGCTGCATCGGGTATCGGTCCTCAACGGCTGCTGCCTGGCAGGGCACCAGGCTAAGTCGTTAGATCGCACACCTGCATGCTAATGGGATGCAAATGGGGCCATAATTTATTTATTTTATTTATTTATTTACTATATAATCAGAATTACAACCTTTGGGTCATAGACTCTTTGCAAAGGCTCCACATCGTTTACAGGGGTGGAGGGAGAACAAAGTACAAGGAAGACAAACGGAACAAGCAATTATATAAAGGTTTCAGTACAGAAAGTATTTATACAATGGCCCCACGGTGGTTACAGGGGTGGAGAGACAAGACAGTATAAAACAATAAAAAAGCAAATTGTTTTATATACACTTAGATTTTTACAGGTTACAGAATTGACATGGCAGTTGTGAGGCATTTTGAAAGCTTTTGAGGAGGCATACATGTGAGCCCTATAGACAGAGCTAATGCGGAGGGTGGTTTGTAGGGTCTAGAAAGTCACAGAGTCAGTTATGGGGATGATGGAGGAGAGAGCAGGCCTTATTGGCATTCACATTTAGAGTTTTCAAAGAGGTGTGTTCGAAGGCCGGTTTTGAAAAATGAGATGCTGTGGGTCTGGGAGAGAGTAGGGGGAAGGGTGTTGAGCCATTTGGGGGCATGGTAGCGGAAGGATCTCTGCCCTAGTGACATTTGACATGGGGGGACCGTGAAGGATGAGGTAGCCGACAGTCTGGTAATCCGCCTGTGAGGGGCCGAGCTGACAATGGGGAGTAGAACGGCTGGAGTAAGCTGGAGGTGGATCTTTTTTGCTAAGATGCAGATTTGATATTTGAGTCTTTGATGGAAATTAAGCCAACCAGTTAGTGTGTGCAGATCGCAGGTGTGGGTGACTCTGTCACAGCCAGTAACGCAGGCAGGCTTTATTAAGTGATGTGATTATGCTACTAGGTGGAGTTGACATGCAACTGGCCTCATGTGCACCTTGGATAAATTATAGCCCCATTTGCATGTCCCCTTTGAATACGCAGGTGCTGTGAATGGCGCAGAATGGCACTTGCGCTAGCACATCTCCATGCTCCACTCTGGCCACTTGCACTGGTGCAGTGCCACTGTGCCATGCACAGTGGGGGTGGCCAGGGTGTGATATTCAAAGCTGCTCAGCCATAGTGCAGCTCCATTGAATATCGCCCAGGCCACACCCCTGCGCAGCCAAGTTGAGCTGCACCCATGCTTGCGCCACAGCCTGGTGCAGTTTGAACATCCGGCCCATTATCAATAAACTTTATAAAGGAACTTGGGCAAAAATCCATATAGAAACCAACGGCCAACTTTCCCAGCCCATAAAATTAACCAGAGGTGTAAGGCAGGGATGTGTCTTTGCACCTACCCTTTTCTCAGTTTATGTTGATGCTGTGCTTAGATCAATAGAGGCTTTAGAATCTGACTTACCTAAAATATTAGATAAAATCTGCCCTGTCGTGGCATATGCTGATGACATAATACTGTTTTATTATTGAGAAGAGGCCTACAAAAAGATAAACCTGCTGGAATGTAAAATAAGGGCTTAAAACTACAAGTGAATATTGCTAAAACTCAAATATCTATATTTGGCAAAGGTAGAGATAGAGGGATATGGAATTTGGGCCCTGATAAATTAACAATAACAAGTACCTATGTTTACATGGGACTTTGTTTTTTAACAAAACAATTCATGGAAAAATAATTCTGAGAAAGTCTTAACTACAGCAAAGAAGACAGCAGTGGCTCTAGGAACATTTAACTACTCTTATGGTGGTATATCTATAAAGCCACTCCTTGAGGCAATCCAGGTAAGATATTTAGCCCAGTTAGGCTATGGGGGAGAAGTCTGGGACACTAGAAATAGAGAAAAGCTTATGACCCCTATATACAAATTAATAAGGAAATCTATCTCAGTTCCTGGTTCTTTTCCAGCTACATATGTATGTGCAGAAGTAGGATTGGAAAGTATAAATACTGTAATGGATACAAAGAAACTGAACTATTGGCTCAGACTGACTAGGCTTACTCCAGATAGAGTACCAAAGCTACGCCTCTTGAAAAAAGTCAGGTGGCATGATTTGGGTTGCTAGAAGTCCGAATGGCTTTTCGATATATATAAGATGTTAGAGAGATACAATCTGATGTTTCTCAAAAAGTATGCTGATGCTAATATCACTTTAAGTATACAGTATAAGAAATACAATGTCAAAAGAGTTAGAAATGTTTGGAGTGATATAGATAAGGAAGAAATCAGAGTTTCTAGATTTTCCCCCTGGTTTTCAAAAAATAATGAATATGATTTTAAACTGCAACATTATATGGAAATTCTGACAGACCAAAAATTAAGAACTAGCTTTATTAAGTACAAATTTGAAAATTTTGATAGCAAAGTTCTCAGTGGAGTAACCAGCCTTTTAAAAAGTGTACGCACAAGTCAACAACTCTACCCAATTGGCCGGGGGTTTGGGGGCCGCCTAGACCCCCAGAAAATTTTGCCATTTTTTGATGCTTTATGGTGCATTTTGGGGCCAATTGTGGGAGTATACAGTACCCTTCTACCATAGCCTTTTTACATACCAGTCCCATTGTTCTGGCCCCTGGTGGCTGCATAGTTTCATTTTGGCACCCACTGTTGATGCCATCCTTGCAGTGCAGGCATACAGTTAGGTAATAAGCACTTATGAAAATGATGAGTGCTTAATAACTGAGCACTGAAGGCTGTTTAAACTGTTTAAGAATTATAGTATATAATAGCAGTGAAAAAAGCCTGAGGTCGGCCCCCAGAAAGTTTTACTATTTTTGTTGCATTCTGGTACATTTTGGGGCCAATTATGGGCAGTGCCCCAGTACCAGAGCCTGACATACCACTGCAGTTCCACTTTGTTAGCCACTGGTGGTTGCACATGTAGACTAGAATGGTAGGAACACTGGCTGGTTGGCTGACTTGCACTCCCCTGGTTCTACCAGGCAACTGAAGATGCTGTCATTGGTCTGAGAACAACTCCAATGCCAATACTTACCTAGGAAAATAGGAGGGACACTTGACAAGACAGAGATACTAAATAAATACTTCTGTTCACTATTCACTAAGGAGGGAGGGTCAAGGACCCAGTTGAGTAGCAGAACTGTGACCAGTCCTGTTCAATGTATTCATTAGTGACATTGCAGAAGGGCTGCAAGGAAAGGTCTGCCTATTGGCAGATGACATCAGGATCTGCAATGGGGTGGATACTCAGACAAAGTGGAGAGGATGAGGAGGGACCTGGAAAAGCTTGAAAGATGGTCTGAGATATGGCAACTGGGGGCTGGAGAAAATGAGAATTAATCTTATCTAGGTGGTGATGCTTGAAAATGTTTTAGAGGCGGAACTGAGGAGCAATGCAAATGCAAAGAAGTCAGTGCAAAGTAATGCACCTGGGGAGAGCAACAGAATGGCATTTTGGGGGGAGGCAGTCAGCAATGAGGAAAGAGACCACACACACACACACACACACACACACACACACACACACACACACACACACATGGAACCAGACAAACAAAAAGCCTTGCCTGGTGTCTCATTTCCCATTCCTCTGAGAAATACTAACCCAGAAGACAATGTTGAATTGCAGCCTATGGTGGACTTACTGGTGGCATGAGGTGACACTCATATCCACGAGAGGCCCTCCATCCAGACCATCTTAAAATCCACACAACCTATCAAGGTAAAAGTATCAATGTATACAACTGAAAACATTTTAAAACCAGGGTCAGCATTTAGTGGAATTCAGAGTCATATTATATTTTTCCCCAGTCAGTTTATGTTAAATGTGCCAATTGAATTCAGTATTTACCACATCTTTATGCATAGTCACATGCTTGTTGAGGCAGCACAAGGTGATTTATCAGTAAACCAATACTACTATCACCATTCACCAAAGCAACAGAAAACTGAGAAAGAGCATTACATTTCAGCAAAGTAAAGGGGCAGTATGTGACATGCTCCAACCAATACAAGTGCAAGTAGGAGGCACTGTACCAACTGACCCAAAAACACCTAGAGTAGTGTCAAATTGTCTAATGGTCTGAGCCACACTACGCATATACTGGTTAAAATGCATCATAAGAGCAGGTTAGATTCCACCGCTCATTGCACCATCTGAGGCCCCCCTAGTTAAATTCAAGTCTGTGGAGATTTTAATACCAACATCAGCAATGCCTCCAGGTCCAGAACACACACTTGTGTCAGAATATTGAACATTACTCATTACACTGCTAAAGCTACAGCCATATACTGTATGTCTATTTATATTAATTCACTAAAAATAACATCAGATTCAAACAGCTAATGTGTGGCCTGCCCCGTCTCTCCACAAGGCAGTCTGAATTATCCTCAATAATATTTCAATCAATCAAGCAATCACTTTATTTAACCAGGCATAAATACCATTGAGCAAGCTCATTTTCAAGGTGGTCCTGGATTGCTGAGGAAGACAAAGATGAACCCTAGTCTGGATAGCAAATATTAATAAGAGGATGTTAAATACAGACACTGCAGTAAAATATTATGGGTCAGGGTGGATCACTGGAGGGGATGGTGGGAGGGGAAATTGTTTAACCAGGAAAAGCACACTAAATCAAGTTCATTTCCAGGTGCAACCTGGGAGCACAAGCAAGTTAACTGGCTTGCTCAGGATCACACAGTATGCAAGTGGCTGGGGGCTGATGAGATTCAAACCCAGGTCTTTCGATTTGCAGCTCATTGAGCTGCAAACCTGGGAGACCAGGGTTTCAATCCCATCAGCCCCTACTTCCACTCAGTGCTCTTAACCACTACGCTATATTGCTTCATATAGTTCATTAGTCACTTGAACGCTTATTCACTTTTTTTGCTTATTGGTTTTTTAATAAAACTTCACAATTAGTACCCTCCTGTCCTCCTACCATGGCACAGAAAAGCTTTGCAGCAAATCAATGATGATATTAGTGGCCCATCTAATATTTACTGGCACTAAACATTTTTCCCAAATCCCTGCTAATTTGCTACAAGTGTTCCATGCAGCTTTGGTAAATTAAAGACCAGGTTCTTCCTGCCATTGTGCCAATGCCACAACTTCAGTTCAAGCCAAAGTCATTTCCCAGTTCCCATCCTGATCCACCATGACAACCCACTTGCATTTTCTCTTACTACTCAAAGTGCCAGCAACATTTTACTGCTTAAAAAAAATACAAGGTGCTCTAAAATTGTACTCTGTCCTAAGAAAATCCCTAATGCAAATACTTCAGTGGACACAATGGAAAACAATACAGAGAAACTCGAATTCTGAGACACAGCTGCATGTCAAATGCTAGCATTACAAAGATCTAAGTGACCAGGAGAGATGACAGAATTTCAAGAACTGTGCCTTATGTCTCTAATGCAGTGCTGCTGCCGCACACCCCTCCTTCTTAGCTATACTCCCAATCCCAAACTGCTCTACAATCAAGCAGAGGGCAGAGAAACAACATCACTGGTGCAGCTGCTTCTGTGCCTTCACTGACTGTCTGTCCTTCCTACCTAACCTTCTTCTTCCTGGACCTTGGCTTCTGCAAGTTCTGCTTGCTTGGTGTCCACCATACACACTGTCGCCACGATGCCACTCACCAAACTAGTACAGCCGCAGGGCCAACAACTTCTTGGAGTCCGACCGACCCCGAAACCCTACAGAGGGAGTAATCTCTCCCATGTCCAGTTCGTGGCCACCCGCCGCCTAACACTGAGGGAACACAAGAAGACTCCTCTCTCGCGGTGGCTCTAACGAGTTCACTTTTTGGTTTACTAGCCGATCCTCTCTGAGTGCAGGCGGAAAACTACCGATAGTGGTTGGCGGAGCAAAGACACACGTGAACAAAACTGTCCAATTGCTCCAGATGCGAAACTGCAGCTGCTGCCTCTGAGTGCCGCCAGTATCACCCCCCAGCACCAAGGACTGGCGGTCAGGACCAGGGTTCGGGACCATTGCATAACACGGAAAAAATTAATTAAAAAAGTGGATTTTTCATGGATTTTTTCTGTACGCACAGGCGCATAGTAAGTATGCATGGTTACGCCACTGAAAGTTCTACATGTAAGATACAATACATCCTCAGATTCATCTGTTAACTGTGATTGTACAGCAGAGGGTGTTGAAGATTTGTTACATATTTTATTGACCTGTAGTTGGTATAATAAACTTTGAGCTCACCTAGTGAAAACTATATTCAAGTGGAAAATGTGAGAATCTTAATACCGATAGACTGACTTTGACAAAATTTTATTTATGCAGAAGATTCACATACAATTAAAAATATGGCTAATTTGTTTGTAAATGCAGCAAGGATATGGAAACAAAAATGTGTACTCGGGCAGTATAGCTAAGAAGTTGTATATAGGTGTAATTATAAATTTTGCAGTCATGTACCTTGAGATGCTATATGTTTAGTATATAAGTCCAATTACTTATTGTGAATTTTCTAACTTTGAAATGTTTTAAATGTATTGCAATTTTTCTAAGAGTTTAATTGTAATGACCTCTGTGTCGAGCAATAAAAGCGCTACTACTGCTTTCATCAAAAATTAAAAAATATGGAACCACATTACAAGGCAACAGGTGGCATACCTTTTCTACAAAATAGAATGCATAGCAGCATAGTGTCTGGAGTGCCTCACAGCATCCCAACACTCCGTCTCCGTCTTGCATCTCATACACCTCATTATTTAATATTGCAGTCCATATGCATAAAAAACAAAAAGGTCTTTGTAGCTTGAGAGTTCATCTGCTCCTGTTACTTTCTTCTCACTTGATGCCTTAAAAATACTCTTCTTGTGACATCACATTTATTCCCATGGCAAAAGACTGTAACATCACAACAGAGGTTATGACTTTGCAAACAGGATTAAGCTGGTAGGGCAAAACTTTACGGCATGAAGATCTTGTTTTAATGTAAATATCCTCAGCATTAAATGATGGGGAGCAGAAATCTGCAAAAAAGATATGAAATACAAACTGAATTTTTTCTAAATATTTTGTTTTCCAAAGTTTTCCCAGAGGTGTTGGTAGTTCAATGAAGAACACCTACAACAGAATCACTGTCCCCTAGTCTGTTCTGGCTGCTTGTTTACATGAACTCATAATCCTCAAGATCTCGTAATACTCACATTGTGACAGTTTAATAATTTCTACAAAACAGATTGTGATGTGAGCTGTAAATCAAAGCAGACAGGGCAGATGTTGTCTAGGATGCCTTGGGACTCCATTTTAAAGAAAAGCATGACTGTAACATTAATGAGCTAAGGTTTTGTCTAACTGAGCATGTTAGAGCCCCATGGGGGGGGGGGTTGCAGGTGCAGGGTACAACACTGTTGAAAGAAAGCGTCACGCTGGATTTTTGTACTTGAATCATTATTCCCAAGAGGATTAAATAGGGAACTGGATCTGACTGTGTTTCTTTAGTTCTGGCCCTATATGCCAATATGTGTTCTCAGTAGTATGTTATGATGTCCCAGTTGACTGTTAGCAGTGGCATGTTTGCTGATTGGGTTTTCTTTTCTTATAGATCTCAACCCCATTGAGAAAGCCTTAGCTACTTATGCTGTCCTGAGAACTTCTCTGAGATATTTGTGAATTGTGGACTTGTTTTTGAAGAATGGGATTTTCCATATCAAACTGGGAATTCTCCATAGATGTTTTTTGGATTTATATAATTCAACTTGTGTGGATATTTTCCTCTTGCATAGTGTCTCTGTTATAATGTATTTATTGTATGTATGTAGGTATTGTGGGTTATTGATTAGGCTAGTGATTTTACTTTCCTGAGCTACAGTATATGCTTATTATTAACCTGTAGATAGAGATGCAGCAAATTTAAATTCCACTGGTGACATGACCGCAAGTGGGCACTTCATGTTGGACTTTCGCCATTAGAGTGCCCTATAGGAAAGGCTCACTACTTGTTGTTATTACTTATGCTGTCATTCTGCCTAAAATGCTAAGTAAGGCAGAGTGACAATATTGGCAGCACCCCACCCACACAGTCACCAGAATTAATGTGCATCCCCAAAATGCTACTGTCTTGTGTCCAGAAAACTCCCATTGCTGAGCTGATGAAGTGAAATGAGAGCGTAACTAGAAATGCAAAGTCTCCCAGAATTACGAGCAAGATCAGTCCTGCATGCAGTGGCCACATGCAGAGTCACCAGAATTAATGTGCATCCCCAAAATGCTACTGTCTTGTGTCCAGAAAATTCCCCAGTGCTAACGAAGTGAAATGAGAGCGTAACAAGAAATGCAGTCTCCCAGAATTAATGGTGCACTGCAAACACACAGACAAATTAAGATTGCGCTATGACTCAAGGGATGCATATGAAAAGGCACAACAACACCTAACCAGTGCTCACAAGTCACAAATCCAAATCTGGAAAGGAATACCTTTTGCATGTTGTGGGATTAGCACATGGCAGTAACAATTCACTAACAGTAAAGATATCACAAAGCAGTATAAAAAATTCATGCAGGTGCGGTGGATAGCAGGTTCACACTGCTGCAATTACTCTGTGGCACAATAAAAGGTATCTGATTTAATGGCACACATCACACACACACACACTATAAGTAATGTGTAGCAAATTAAAAACCTTTAGTAATATAACCAAATGTTTTAAACAGACAATTTATACACTGCTGCACCACAACAATCAGCAAAAAAAAATTTCAAGAATTACTAAAAATATTCCTGTGTGTACATTAACACATTTATACAATAAAAATATAACCAAAACAGAAAGACTGCCTTTTTCTCCCAGTTAATGTACTACACCACAAATGTGCCCCTCCCCCATAGCACACTTCACAGTACACAGACTGACTGTTCTAAATTAACATTAAAAATCCACACACAACAATAACACTCAATGATGTGAGCACAGAAGTGTTTCCTACAATCGATGTACTAAATTTTGAGCAAAAAAAATGACTCAAAAAGGCATTTTAAACAGCTGTTAGAGGTTTTGGATCAGAGCTCTGAGAGCAAACTGTCTCCAGCTACCACTACACACACACTACCCAGGCCAGAACTGAGGCTGTGCAGAACAATCTAGAGCCCATGTGACCTGCAATCCCATGAATCACTGTAGAATTTCATTTGGAGCTCAATTACAAGGCAAAGTGAGGCGAATTACATTGATTTCAAAGTACTTCAACTTAAAATTGGTGGAGAAGTGGTTTGGTGAAGGTGGAATAACACAAAGTCATTGGTTTCAATGGACTTCGTGTTCTTCATTATGAAGTGAAGTACTCCGCTTCACATTGCGGAGTACTCCGCTGATTCCACGTTACTCCGTGAATCACTTCCCGTAGTGAATTGGGGCCACTTAGCCCACCACTACTTACAGTACTGTAACTCACATGCTGTACAGGAAGGAATGTGAATGCCTACGGCTGTACTTCCCCAACGAGCTGAGCCTGTATCATAAAAGTCCCCATTTTAAAAACTCTTATTAATGAGTACAGTGGTGGGGTGGTGAAGCCTGGAGAGATACTACAAAACAGGCTTACAATACATCCAAGTAACTAGTAAATAAAATTAATTTTGTGATTCGTGACGTGATCGTGAATCATGATTTGTGACTGCATTTGTGACCGTGATACGTAAGAATGTGATTTGTGAGATAACCAATATGGAACTGTATGGGAACATGAATGCCTATGGCTGTACTTTCCTGATGAGCTGTAGCACAAAACTCCCCAACTTAAAACTCTTATTAATGAGTACAGTGGTGGGGTAGTGAAGCCTGGAGAGATACTACAAAATAGGCTTACAATGCATCCATATAACTAGTAAAAAAAATTAATTTTGTGATTCGTGACGTGATCGTGAATCGTGATTTGTGACTGCATTTGTGACCGTGATGATGAAGAACGTGATTTGTATCAAGAGTGACTTGTGATGATGGTACTGACTTAAAAATGCATATTAATGAGTACAATGTTCATGCAGAATTATGCACCACACCAGTCCAGTACTCTGAAGAGAAGCCAAAGAAACAACTGTGACTTAAGTTACAGATGGAGATTGGGCCCTAAAGAGATGCAAATGCACAGACAGATTAAGATTGCGCTACGCACTGAAAAGATGCAGATGCAAAGGCGCAACACCTAACCAGTGCTCACCATCAGAAATTCAAATCTGGAAAAGAATACCTTTTCCAGTCGGGGCAGGCCGCGGGGGGGGGGGGGCAGTGTACTGCAGTAACAATCACTAGTACTAGTACCAGTAAAGATACCACAAAGAAGTACAAAAATCACACAGCTGCAGTATATAGCAGGTTCACATTGCTGAAATTACTGTGTGGCACAATAGAAGATGTCTGATTTGATGACATGCATCACACACCTACTCACACACACACTAAATAATGTGTAGCAAATTAAAAACGTCAGTAATATAACCGCATATTTTAAACAAACTAAAATTATGCACTGCTGCACCACAACAATCAGCAAAAAAATTTCAAGAATTATTGAAAATATTACTGTGTGCAAATTAACCCAGTTATGCAAGAAAAATATCACCAAAACAGAAAGAACTGTCTTTTTCTCCAAGTTAATCTACCTACACCACAGATACGCCCCTCCCCCAAAGCACACTTCCACTGTCTCTAAGCACAGACTGAATGTTGTACATTAACATTCAAAATCCATACACAAACAATAATCACTTGATGATATGAGCACAGAAGGGTTTCTACAATCGATGAACTAAGTTTCAGCAAAAAAAAGACTCAAAAAGGCTTTTTTAACAGCTTTTAAAAGGTTTGAATCACAGAAAGTTCTCAGAGCAGACTGTCTCCTACAGCTTCCTACACACACTACCCCGAACTGAGGCTGTGCAGAACAATCTAGAGCACATGTGACTTGAAATCACATAAATCACTGCAAAATTCGCCTTTGGAGCTTAAAAACAAGATGAAGTGAGGCGAAGTACATTGTTTTCAATGTACTTCACCTTAAAATTGGTGGAGTTGTGGTTTGAGAAGGTGGAGTAATGCAAAGTCGCGTTACCCATCATAATGCAAAGTACTCAGCTTCGCGTTGCAGAACACTCCGCAAATTCACCTTCACTCTGCATAGCAAATTGAGGCCACTTTGCCCATCTCTACCTGTAGATCATCTATTGGAAGAATCTGGTTACCGTGACTTTTAATTAGTATGGGACATTAATACTATCTCTTTATATTGGGATACAATTTAAGCAATTTATTTGTACAATCAGTATTAGAAGGGCTTTTAACCCCCCACGCCAGATCTCTAATTTTGGTACATTGCTCATACTTGGCACAGGCATGCATAATGTTTTGTGATTGCTAGTTGCTGATCCATTCAGGCTGCTAAATTTCATAGATGGATACATGTGCAAATCTTGTTTTAATAATTTTTAAAATTTTTGTTCATTTCACTAATATCACTGAGTACACAGGATGTATTTTAATATTTCAGCAACTGTTTTACTATGCAATGCCTTCCTTCTCCCCTTCCTGTGCTACTCCCTAACCTCCCCCCTTTGCCCATTCCCCTGTCTTCAATTACTAGTAGTCTAAGACACTGTGCAAGGAAGAGAGATCACTGTTTTGAACAGATCCCATAATGTATTACCATGTTACGAATGACTACAATATTTTGTTGTTTCAGTTAATGTCACAAACTGTTTGGTTCAACTGGATCTGAACCAGCAGTATAATAATGGGGGATATGCACTTCAGCCACTCTGCCGAGGAAGAGTCAGCATGTCTCAAAGTGCTGGGGCTTTAGTGCTTGTACCTTGCTACCAGCCACATGCAATGTTCTATGTTGTGCATTCTGCATGTGAATGCACTTTAAATATTTAGTACAGTGAAACTGAGCCTTTTGTCTGCGACAGATTTTTTGTGCTTTCCAGAAGTTGTCTAGAGCACATTGATCAGTTTTCATCGTTAATGTGCATAGGTTTAAAAAAAGTTAGATATAAAATACAGAGAATTTTTCTTTTTCTTTATTTATGCACAAGGTAGGGGCACTGGCCCCAGGGACCATTTTCAAACATGACCTAAGATATCAAGATGGCAACAAAATCAGTGGCAGTAGAACTGCAATACAGAGGAGCCATGAAAACATAGTGGGCGGGATTTTCAAAGGTGCTTTTTTTCCCTCCGCAAATCTCAGGTGACTCAAAGATACAGCACATCAGTTTGCAGGGGAAAAAAATGGGATTTCTATCCTGTGCTTCGGTTACACATCCACTATACCACTTTTCTGTGGTCCAGGATGTGTCAATGCTGGGACCTCTTGCAGCTACTTGTGGCCAGTCTTCACCACAAGCTGCCATAAAGGATGTCCGAGTGCTGTAACTGTGACTGAGATTAGAAAATCTGGTGCAGTCGTGACATTTGATTTTGCGCAGCTACGGAAATGCAAGGAATTGCTCCAGGATTCACACAGGCACTGTGTCATGTTTTGAAAATCTGACCCATTAAGCAAAGTACAAGACATAATGTATATAGTCAAGCTACATAATCTACAGTTTGTGACAGCAGAAGGATATAATAGAAAGACAATAAATACTTAAGCGATAACATCCAGTGAGTTGGTGTGTACAAACCAATAACTGACTTGTGTGGGTCATTAAGTGCCAAGGCCAAAGGCTTAGGTGTTTAATGTATTCCACACCAGCTGGTTATTGGGAGTATACTCCAACTGACTGATTATTACACGAGTTGGAGTTTGTTTTGACAGAACTCAGCGTGGCTCCAGTCAGTTACCTCAGTTGTTTCAGTGTGTGTGTGTGTGTGTGTGTGTGTGTGTGTGTGTGTGTGTGTGTGTGTTGAGCACCTGAAGCCACAGCAATAGTGTAGCTGGAAAACCCCGAAGTCAGATCACATCTGATCTGTGAAATTGGGAAAGTCAGCTCAGCAGGTTGCAAAGGACTAGATCCTAGTTTGTGTGATTTTTTTTGTGTATTTATAAAAATACCCTATATCAGTTCCTGATTAAGATGAAGGGGAAAAAAGCACCAGAGCATCAGAGCCATGCTGACATTGCTGCTGGAAAACCAGGAAGTTAGATCTGATATGGTGTTTGCATTCAGCAAAGTCGGTTTGGCAGAGTGGGAGTGCTGCAGATGGAGGGATTCATGGGTGAGGAATTTTTTTGGTGATGGAGAAAATGTGAAAATTAGTAGAATATCTAAAAATGTTGTGTTTTAAAATACTATTGTTCCAAGGTAATTGTGGTGGAGGGGATGTTCCGTGCACATGCTTGTGAGGAAAACTGAAGTAAATAGCTTTAAAAATCTTTGCTGCCATTTTTTGTAGTTTGTCTATACTCTGTAGATTCTGTACAGGATTTTTCTTTCTATGTGAGGGTCTGAAATCTGCTGTTTATTTTTTGTGCAGCCTCCGAGGTGGACGCTGTATCCAACACTATTTTTGTCATTTTTTTCCTTTGATTTTGAGGTGTGAATAACATACGGTGGGCATGGCTATAGGCTGATTACCCAACTGTGGGAGGGGTTTAGGTAAATATCAGAGTGTCAGGGCTCTCAGATGTAGTTTGTGGGACAATAACCAATGGTTGTTCTAAGTTGTGATTGATTGAGAAGAGATAGTTCTTGTATAATTATAAATATATTCAACAGTTACAAGAGATGAACATGCACCATTTCCTTGTTATAAATAATTTGATCAGGAGAAATATTTACAGATTGAGTTAAAGCAACTTTACAGAGAGATCTGAACAGGAAATATATACAAGAAAGTGTAAAGAGCTAGGAAAGCTATTCCAGTGGCATGGGCAGCAATAGAGAAGGCCTTTAGTCCTATTCAAATGGCTACAAGGGTGAGGCAGATTTCTTCAGGAATAGCACAGAGGATAACTTGAGGGTACAGGAACATGATGTAGGTCTAAGAATTCATCTTGGGGAAATACTTTTTATCCCTCAAGAAAAGCTGAAATATGTCTATAAATTCTGGGGTTTTTGTTTTTTTGCTGCAATGCCAGGGTTCTTTAAGTGGCCATATGACCTCTAGGTTTGGGGTAGATTTATGCAGATAACAGATATTAATTCTTGAGTACCACAAATAATGGGCTACTTGTTATTCTGAACTGAATAAAGAACAGTGCCCACTAATCAGTTGCTACTCAAGATCTTAAACAGATAGTGGCAGCAGAAACAGCAGACCCAAAATTTAATTAGCTTATGAAAGTAGCTAGTAGTTATTCCTGAAATCTTTTTATGTGTTTATTTATTTGCCCAATGGAACAACTGTTACTTGATAGCATTGTGTATGATGTGAAGAACAGTACTTTACCTGAAGAAACTGTGATTGCAGTCATTGTGACATCACACTTGACCAATCTTGCAACAGAAAACTGGCTCTTCTTAAACAGTAATGACATCATAGTCAACAAGGTCACGGTGCCAATGTGACATAAAGGGCAAGTAACTAACACAGTATTATACTCCTGTCCTCTGTCCTGTCATTAGCTCTTTATTGTAACTGAGATTTATGTACTAAATATATAGTTTAGAGTGTGTTTTCTCTTTTGTACTTACTACTCCATCTTTATAGAATTATTGTATGTATTTTACATGTAATCAGGTAACCATGCAGGTATTACAGATGTTATTTCTCAGTTGCTACCACTGCCTTGCACCGTCAGGGCCAAGCAAGGTTTAGGGGCTTGGGCTCATTAAACGCTTCATGTGGGGGGTTGATTAGTAAGGGGAACAAATGGAATAGTGTGGTGCCTCCACCCAGAGAAGGAAATTGTGGACCAGGAAATGAGTGAGATAATGCCCCCTGTGATGCAATACTAACCCACCTCCCAAATAACTTGTGAACACCACCCTGAGACCAACCAGTAGCAGTACCCACACTTTAAATTCAAGCAAAAACAGTTTTGTACCAATTAGTGTAGATCACTAATAGTAAGCTCAGATACCAAATTTACGGTAACTAACAACAGGACCTTATTTTTGGGAACACAGACCATGTAAAGAAATCAGAATTAGGCAAATAAGTATTTCACCAATCATTTTAGCAGTAGTCACGAATATGAACACTTCCAATATTTTTAGTGGATCACCCCAAGCTATGCAATCTCTGGTGTCTAGGCAACTCTGCAGAGATGGTGGGCTTCATTTTCAGAGGGCAATGCAGGGACTACGTCAAGCTCCTGCATCAGCCCCACTGTGGTGCACCTGCACCAAATCCTTTGATGCAACTGCACCCAACTTTAATACATTGGGCACAGTTGCAACACTTCTCAGTTTACAGTAGCTATGGTTCTCAAAGGAGGTGGCAGGAAAGGTTAGGGAGAAAAATAAAGCATTCAGGAAGTACACGGAATCAGAGAAGGAGCAGGACAGATAATTGTATCAGTTAAAGCAAAAGGAAGCTAGGAAGGCAGTCAGAACAGCAAAGGCCCAAACCGAGGAAAAGATAGCCAACACAGTTAAGAAGGGAGATAAAACCTTTTATAGGTACATCAGGGAGTGAAGGAAGACCAAGGGAGGGATAGTGAAGCTTAATAAAGGGGAGAGGGGTGGGCAGAGGGTGACTGTGAAAAGGCAGAGATACTAAACAAATATTTTTGCTCAGTATTCACAAACGAAGAGGGGGAGGTACCTAAACCAAACAATAGAAACACTCAGAATACAGAAGTTGATGCCAGCCCATTTACAGAAGAAAGGGTTCTGAAAGAACTCTTAAAACTGAAGGTAGACACAGCAATGGGGCCTGATGGGATTCATCCCAGAATTCTAAAAGAACTAAGGGTAGAACTAGTGACACCACTGACTACCCTTTTTAAAAAATTGGGAGGATGGGGTGGTACCTGAGGACTGGAGGAGGGCAGATGTGATTCCACTTCACAAAAGTGGGAACAGGGCAGAAGCAGGCAACTACAGACATGTTAGTTTAACCTCAGTGATAGGGAAAATGATGAAATCACTTCTGAAGGAAAGAATTGTTGAGTACCTAGAGGCCAGAGGGGCACAGGACCCAAAGCAGCATGGATTCACAGTGGGAAGGTCATGCCAGATGAATCTAATCAATTTCTTTGGCTGGGTGACCAAAGTAGTAGATCAGGGAGGGGCTGTGGACATGGCCTACCTAGACTTTAGCAAGGCATTTGACACAGTCCCACACAAAAGATTAATATACAAGTTAGCCAGCCTGGGAGTGGGTCCCAAGATGGTAGCCTGGGTATAGAATTGGCTGGAGAACAGGACACAGAGGGTAATAGTAAATGGAGTCCACGCTGAAGAAAGGGGGTTACTATAGGGGTACCGCAGGGTTCAGTACTAGACTGGTCCTCTTCAATGTCTTTAATGTTTACATTGCAGAGGGACTTGAAGGAAAAGTATGTCTCTTTGTAGATGACACAAAGATCTGCAACAGAGTTGATACACAAGGTGGAGTGGAAAGGATGAGAAGGACTTGGCAAAGTTGGAGGAATATTTAAATGTATGGCAGCTTAGATTCAATGCTAAGAGGTGCAGGTAATGCACCTGGAAACAAAATCCAGGAAGAGTACACAATGGGGTGAGACACTAACAACAACAAAAATGGAAAGGGACCTTGGGGTAGTCTGTATCAGATGACCTAAAGGTGGAAAGCAATGTGAGAGGGCAGTAAGGAGGTCTGGGGGAATACTGTGAAGCATAGGGAGAGGCAACACCAGTAGAAAACAGGAAGTTGTTATCCCTCTGTACAGACAGCTGGTGAGACCCCATCTGGAGTACTGCATGCAGTTCTGGAGACCCAGTCTTCGGAAAGACATAACCAGGATGGAGGCAGTCCAGAAGAGGGCAACTAAAATGATGCAGAGTCTGCACCAGAAGACATATGAAGAGAGACTTAAGAAGCTTAATATGTATAGCTTCGAGGAGAGGAGGGAGAAGGGGGACACGATAGAAACTTTCAAGTACCTCCAGGGAATCAACAAAGTCCAAGAGGGTAGCATCTTTCAGAAAAAGAAGTGTGCAAGAACAAGGGGGCACAATGTGAAGATGGGGGGGGCAGCTAAGAGGTAATGTAAGAAAGTATTTTTTCACAGAGAGGGTTGTGGATATATGAAACAGCCTTCCGGAGGAGGTTGTGGAGTCAAAAACAGTGGTGGAATTCAAACATGTATGGGACAGTCATAAGGCAATTCTAGGGTGTCGGGGTGGGGGTAGGAAGAAGTAGGCTGTTGGTTAACTAGGATCTGCAGCTTATCCATTAGGTAAGGAAATGGGCAGACTGGGTGGGCCAAGCGGTCCTTATCTGCCATCAAATTCAATGTTTCTATGTTTCTATGTTTCTATGTTGCACCACATATTTGGCAGAAGCCCAGTATAAAGGTTCCCCCAAATGGAGCAAGTTAGACCAGGGAAAAGTCAGTCTAACTTGTGTCATTTGGTCCTCAGGATTTAAAATCCCAAACACCTGCTGGTAGAAAGCCGCAAGCCTCATGTGCCAAACAGTCGTGCACCAGGGCCTTGCAGCATTCTTGGGGTCTGAAAATCGAACCCAGAGTGTTATGCCATTGAGCACCCACACTCAAGGTTTCAGCACGGTCTACTGTACTGTAGATGAGTCATTATCCACAGCAGCAAATACCTACACATGCAATATATGTACAGCACAATCACTTACTTAAACTGCAGTTCTGTTCTAAATTACGGGATACCCAGGTAAATTATACACTCAGTTGCAGGCCTGATGGTGAGATGTTGCACTGGTGCAATTAGAAGATATGCAAGCTTGCTTTTAAGCCCACCCAGCAGATGTTTTGGCTAATACTTTTATTAATCAAAACTGTGATCCACAGGGAACTTAAAGGTAGTGGCAACGAATAATTCAGATGGGAAACTGTAAAGTGGCAGTTTCTTTGGCTGGCAAGCACGCACTCACCCCTTACAGAATAGCAGTGTGCTGTGTATCATGCAGAATGCATGCCACATGTTTAATTATGCAGTGTTTGCATGTGGTTCATACACAACAAAGTGAACTGAAGCAAACCAGGTCTAAAAAGGCAAATCAGGATTCGCATGCTGCAAGCTTGATATGTGTGCTGCAGGTAAGCTGGTACAAACATCTTCTAAAAATTGCATCAGGTTCACGTGTTGCATGTGTGACATCAGTGCAGCAGTTAAGCCGTGTAAACATCATTTAAAATTCACATCAGGTTCACTTTGTTGCACGCTTGCATGTGTGCAGCAACTAAGTTGGTGCAAATCTCATCATAAAAGCACATCAGTTAATAATTTCATACTACTGCAAGCAATTAGAGACATTAAAATACACTTTTTTTCATTGATATCCCATTAAAATTAGGTAAACTCATTAATTCGGATCCTTTTTTTTTTTTATTTATTATTTATTCTCCTGCTCTCGCCATGTTCATCCCTTCCCTCAGGGTCCCCAATGTGTCACATAGCTACGCCGGGAGGAACCGGAGGACACTTTGCTCCCTTAAGTGTCCTGCTCTCAAATGAAACATCCATCCCAGGATAACTCCTTTGGGCAGGGTGGAGGAGGTCTTCCCTTACCCCCTCTGAGACCTCAGAGGGAGCAGACACCTAGAGCTGCATCCCTCGGCCCCTGATCATTGGTGCGGGGCCCGTCTCTTAGCATGGATGTGGGGCTTTTTCCTTGTTCTGGTCCTTCTCCTTGCAGAAGCCAGCACTTGGGGATGACCAACAAGATGGAAGCACCCAGAGAAGTGCTTTCACTCCAGTCCTCGGCCAGCATCTGCTCCTCCCGAATTACTGTATCTCAGCTGCACCAGCACCCTTGGTCACCCAGGTAGCAGTACGGAAGTGGGGACCGCAGACCACCCTCCCTGGAGAAGGAGAGCATCCCATCAAGTGCTCAACCCCTCTCCCCTTGGCCGGCCTTCCAACAACCCTGGCTCGCTACTGAACATGGGTCGCTGGCATCACAAATGGTAGTGCTATCGCTGTGCTGGCGGGCTGGCTAATTCTGATCCTTTTGCAAGTTGTTTAATGGGTTTTGATTTTTGTCATTACTTTGTAAAGTACTGTTTGTGTACTGCATGAAATGCCTAGGATATTGTCAGCCAACATCCTTCATTCCAGATGTGCAAAGCGGGCCCTGTGTGTTGTGAAGCCTGACCTTTTTGTCTTGGGCCATGCAAACCCCCTCATGCATATTTAGTGCTCCAAATGTGTTTCTCCATGACTGTTTTGGCTCAGTTACTTTCCCTTTGTCATTCTACGTGGAGCATATACACTTTGTGCTGAGTAGGGACTTGGAAGCAAGCACCATACCTCACATTTTCTCACTGAAATGAAGGACATTTACACTCAAAATGAGGGCCAGTGAAGGACATTAACCCTCATGATGATTAGGACACATCCTAAAACATGGGAATAAAGTACCTCAGAACACAATGGAAACCATTGTGTTTACTTGTACCAATATTAGCACCTGAGAATTAATTTCTACCATAAAGCAAGGGTGCCATTTAGGTAGGGCAGAGGAGGGCAGTTGCCCCTTCCCCCCCATTTGTGCCAAGGTTGTTCTTATGGTGTGGCAATAATGGCATTAAATTTGGATGTAATCTTTTGCACAAGTGCTCCCCTGGCCTATTACGCTGCAGGTGTACTCCTGACTTGACTGTATCTGTACTGTGTTGTCCACTCTCTCCACCTATTAATAGTGGTGCCATCACATTTGACGTGGAGGAGCTTGAGCCGTGCAAGAGCACATGAATAATGAGAATGTGACACTGTGTTTCCACCACAGAGTAAACAGGCTGCATACCATAGCTTGGAGGATTTGGTGAGCAATGAACTCTCAATAGCAGTGTTGTGGTGGCATATTTTTGTTGTACTACTCTTAGTGAGCTCCCATCTTCCTGGTGGCTGAAGGGCAGAGGGTGAGCTAGAAGTCAACTCGAAACTAGGCTACCTACGTACTGTACTAGACTCACCTCACAAAAATTAAAAAACAGCACAGGCCTTCTGCAGCCTGCAAGCTAGGCCTAGCAGCAGCAGTGACAGCGGTGTGAGCAGCCATAGGCCTTGATCAGTGCAGTGTGGTAGCAACCAAGCAAGAAGCAAGCAACACAGGTTGGGTGGGTTCAGTTGGTGAGGTGACTTGGTCATGGACCACGCTGGGGACCTGGGATAGTTGGTTCTAGCATCCAGCTTCTGGCAGAAGGATGGAGGAGAGTGAACTGAAAACTGAGCTGGTGGCACACTGGGCCAGGCCACAGGTTCTGCCCAGATGGCCAGGTAAATAAAATTAAATAATTGTTTTACAGGGGGATTGGGGAAGGAGGAAGGACTGAAATATTGCTCTGTTTTTCACATTTCTGTACCTTTGGGCAGCTTCATCACCACTACAGGATGGGTATTGAATGGAATGGAGTCATGGAGAAAATCAACACAAAGCTTTTTGGGGGGTCTGAACATCAGCCCGGAAAAAATTGGTTAGTAACTGGATGGGTTTAAGCCCAAATCTGATGTACTGCTCTGGGGTACAGACAGATGAATCTTATACATTTACATTTTTCCTGATTTTCATATCATTTTTCAGTCAGAACAAATATGTTTTGTCTTTTAGAGCTGTTCCAGACATTCTAGCTCTTGCTTCCTAGGGGCTAACTAGCACCTGGCCTCCACTGGTTGTTGGCTCCCCCTGCTGAAATCTGAAATGGTGCCCCTGCCATAAACTCCAAATTTACAGGACATCCTCTGTGTGAGCAGCATTTTTTCCATGAGGGATGGATGAGGAGCATAGCAGTTTTCATGGGTATAATGAGGGCAGTCCATTGCATTGAAGGACAGTTGAGCGGAATGGTATGTATGGACTATTGAAGCCCCACTATAGTCAGCCCTCCCCCCCAGTGAAGCTGACCTCCACATCCCCATGCTCAGGCACATTATGAAATAGGAGAAGGGAGACTGCAGGGCATGATCATTGAAATGAATGGTGAGTTTATTACTATTTTATACATTATAGATGGAGACTTGGAGATTAATGAAGGCCACCGCTGACTAACAAGGACCCTAATAGTAGAACAGTGGCCTTCATTATTTTTCAACTCACCATTATAATGTATAAAATAGTAATAAAAATAACTCCATTCATTTCAAGGGGTACGCCCAGCACCCTGACCCTTGGACATCATCTCTAAAGACTCCTGCCTCTGGCTCTCTAGTACTCAGGTAAGAGACTCTTGACTTATAGCTATACTTGATGGGCTGTCTGTAGCAGCATGGCTGCACCCACTACTGTGTATGTGTATGGGTGGAGGAACTGGCCATGTGGGTGGGTATAGTTATTGCTACTTTTGTTTTGTCCTTTAAGTCTGTTTGTGTGGAAGCATTCAAAACTATTGAGAGAAAATAGTAGAAGTACAGGCCAGACACAATTAAGTAGTTTTCTAAGTGTATGTATGTGTGTGTGTGTGTGTGTGTGTGTGTATGTGTATTGGTGGTGGGAAGAACCACATGCATTTTCATTACTATATGTGTTACAGTTCAGATGTGCTGCTGAGATAGGAGGGGGGCAAGAAAACTAAAAAGTATATTAGTGGCTATAAGCATGCAACATGTGTGCAGATGTATGCAGATTTGTATTGAAGTACAAGTGAGCCATATATATGCCTGCAGTATAGCATAGTGGTTAAGCGGACTGAACTGCAAACCTGGAGACTTGGTGATCTGAAGACCTGGGTTTTATTCTCATCAACCCCCACTTGTATATGGTGTAATCTTGAGCAAGACACTTTATTTTTATGTGTGCAGTTATCAGTGACCACTTGTTTTTGCATGCATGCCACATGCACACAGTCTATTCTAATTTAACATAAAAAGCATGCTTTCCACACTTGCTTGCCACACGCATGCCACATGCATGCAATCAGTTCCAATTTAACATTTAAATCATGCTTCTGGCACACATATCACATGGGTAGTTTTATGTGAGCAGCATGAAAACATTTCATATAACTACTTTGGTAGGGGATATGTCCACTGTTCACTGCAATTTCTCTGTGCTGCCAACTTCCTGGTGCTATACTGATTGAAGGATGTTTGGGGGGGGAGTGGCACAAAAGAACACTGTCATACACCTTGCTGGCCACAAACCTGAGGGAGGGAGGTCATAGTGCTGTTTCTGCTGCCATCACAACAGAGGGATGGGGCCGTAGTGCTGTTGGTGCTGCCATCGCACCTGAGGGATGGGGCCGTTGTCCTGCTTCCATCACAACACTCTCATACACCTTGATGGCCACAAATGATTATTTACTTTAAACAGCATCTGCCCCAGTGTTTCACCAGATACTTATGGCTTCTTCAGGAGTCCGCTTGAGTAGTTAAATTTAAAAATGTGTACTCTATGAGTTACAAAGTTACAAATAACTTGCTCTCTTTGCTTGTTGGAACTCAGATGTGAATTTGTCTGAACCATCACCGCTAAGGTGGACTACCTTTGTTTTTTTCCTATCTATAATTTAACTGCCTGAATTGGATTTTTGCCTGTGACACCGCTGACCAGGGTTAGGGAACAAACTTGACTTGGGTGTTGGAGGGCCAGCTAGTGGGTGAAGGCTTGAGAGTCCAACGACCACTCACCTTCTCCTGGGAGGGAGGGTGGGTTCATGGCTCAGCATTTGCTGGCTCCTGGTGGAGGCCAGAGGCACAACAAACATTGGCCCTCACTGCGGAAGGGAGCGTGACAGAGATCGACTTGTGCTTTGACATAAAGTGGCCTGTCACGCCTCCCAAGAAATGGGAAAACACCCACTGGCCAACTGAAGGATGGTTGTTGGTCCCTCCATAAGCCAAAAGCCCCAGACATGTGTCCATTCTGACCCCTGCCATGGCCAGGATACACAGGAAGCACTTTGGGGCAATTCTCCTCCCTGGTAGCATCCCACAGGGTAGGGGCCCACTCAATGAAGGGTTACTTTGGGTGACCTGGTAGCACAGCAGTAAGGGGCAGTGGATGGTGGTTGGGACTCAGCAGCGGAGCGAGGGGCCTTGGCAGACCTGAAGGAGTGGATGCCAGGGTAGGAGGAGCAAAGAAAGTGCTTGAATTTGCTTTTGAAATGAAGTGTCTTCACCTAAAAATCCACAAGTGGACTTTCAAATGGATTCATGCATCTTCCAGACATGTGGATGCTTTTCTTTTACTTGGTGTCTATGAGAAGGGTGTTTCCCAGTTTTCATGGCTGAGCTCAGATGTGAATTGAGCACCACTCGGCCCACCAGCATCATACAGCCCCTGGGGTCTTACCTTCTGTATGTCATTGAATGTGCTTTCAAAATCCACTGGCAAACACAAGTACACTTAAATACTTAACATTTGCATTTTGTTGAAGCAGTCTATCAGAACACTTTTTGTTGTCACAGAGACTGAAACAGCAGGTGGGAGAAAAAGTGCAAATGATCCAATTCACCTTAATGGGTGCTAACTGTGAAGTCTTTTCATAAGAAGTAAGGCAGTTTTTCCTTGAGAACATAATTCCATTCAGACTAGTTTTCATTCAAACAACTGAGGATTTTGGATGGCCCTGCTGATTATAAACTTGAATAAGCTAGTTGGTAACAGAGATCCCATTTAGCAATCTACAACCTAGATGCTCATATGCAAAGAATACAATAAAACCTGACTACAAAATCATTGCAGCCCAAGTAAAACTCGGGTAAATTACATGGTACCCTGACTACTATTCTGTGATATATTGGTATTTTTATGATGTAGTAAACATATATTGGTGTTTTTTTATATTCTTTGTAAATCAGGTAAGGCCCATGAGGCAGAACTGCCTGTTTTCAGGAGTGACCTAGAAGCACTGGGGAGCGTAAGTGACATTGCTTGGAGTCACACAGTATGCAAGTGGAGGTTGTGGACTCAAACCCAAGTCTGCCGGATGTACCCAGTTCAATCACTGTTTGTTACTCTAACCACTAGGCTATACTGCCAGCCATAATAACACCCATATACAGTATAATGTTTTAATATATGATTTTAATCATAGTGCACAGTACCTACAGTGCAAATTATGAACATGAAACACTTTACATTTTACTAAAACTGAACTATTTGCCACTCCATCTGCTTATTTTTCTTACACCAAAGTCAGTGAATAGTTGACAGAGCACTGTGAATAACTTTTGATCAGGCTTTATTATTCTACATCCAGATAAAATGTGTTTCTTCTGGATTTATTTAATATTGATTTTCTGTGGCTCACCAAATAGAATCTAGCACTGTATAAGGCAGATGTTTTACATTTTGAAAGAGGCAACACATCTTTTCCGATTAGGATTCATGTTAGAAACAAGTTTTTCTTCATATTTAAAACATATTCAAGTGTCAGTGTATTGATTTAGTAGTTTATGCTGACTAATATATGCTGTAGAAAACAGGAAAGGATTTATTGTGAAGCACTCGGATCTATAGTAGAACTCCGCAATTTCCCAGCAAGTTTTGCAAAAATCTCTGCAATTTCAGGTAACTTTTCCTGCAATTTTCCAGTGGCCCTGCTCATGTGTGCTGATACTTGTATTTTTATTGCATCATATGGTGTAATATAAATAGTAAAAGACACTTAGGCACATTCTACATGAAAACTGTGGTTTTTCAGGAAGGAAAGCAGTCCTCAGGTGATGGAGATGTTGGTGGGAAGCATGGGTGGTTAAACTGAATGGCTGGTTACAACAAAGCAGTGCGGGTGATTTCCTTACTGACTCTATACGCAGCAAAGCAGAAAGAATGAATAGCACAGCAGCATTCATTTTAAGATGCTGAAATCTGGGTCGGCCAGCTGACGCTGAGGTAGCACTACTGCTTGCAATGCCAGCGACCCAGGGTCAGAAGCGAACTCGGGTTACTGGAGGTCTGGCTAGGGGAGTAGGATCGAGCACCAAGGGGACTACTCTCCTCCTCCGGGGAGGATGGGCTGCAAGTCCTGCTGCTTTACCACCACCACCTGTGTGACCATGGGTGGTGGTGCACTGGTGCTGCAGAGTGATCAGGAGGGGAGGACGCTAGCCAGGATCTGGAGCAGTAGCATGTCTTTATGTGACCTACCTCCTTGGATCTCCTCTAGTGCTGGTGCCCTCAGGGACAGAGACCAGAAAACCAGGAACAATCACCCCACATCGGCCACTGGCAGAAGGGACCCAGGTGCCCCACACTTCATAACCAGGCTCCATGAGGGACCCACTGGGCTGCCCGACACACACTAAGGGAGTGTGGAGGGGTGACCTGGGGTCCCTTCCCCTCCCTTCCCACCTGGGGGGAGTACAACCCAGGCAGGATAGGGGCAAGCCCACAGGAGCTCCTGAGCATTACCTGGGGTGAAGCTAGGGGATACCCAGCCTAGGGATCTCTGAAAAGTGGAGACTGATGCTGTGAGAAGAGGGCATAGAAAGAGAAAATAAAAAAAATGTTAAAAGATGCTGAAATCTTAGAGATTCTGTGCAGTGACATGCAATTTCCGTGAGGCACCAGTGCAAGAATTCAAAAGCCACAAACCAAGCAGGATTCCGTGATTTCTACCAGTGTTACCAGTAAAAATGGAAAACCAGGGTCCCTGCTGATGTGCTCCGTGCATCGGAATTTGTTCCAGGCACATTCCCTTTTGAATATAACATCAAGACATCATTGGTTGTGCATGCACCGTGTTGCACCATGCACAACTTCTGGAATATCCCACCCCAAGTGTACAGTCCTTTTCACCAAGCAAAGCACTATGCTCTTAAATGTGTAAATGAGCCCAATGCCTCTTAGACCTGTAATAATTCTTTAAGATTACCTTTCTGTGGGTTGTCACGTGATGCTCTGAACCTGATAACAGCTCTCCTCCGTGTTTTGACCCTAGCTGCAGAATTTTGGTTTAAAATACAACCTAAACGCATATTTCACCACAATCTAGACAAATTAACTGAGAAGAACTAAGAGGCTTACCTGGGACCTCCAGCTTGACAAAACAGCATCATGTCCAAAGCGGAGATGTGACAAGCTGCTCCCAAGCACACCCCACCCCACTGCAGATGCCCAACAAGCAAGCCAAATGTACTAAGGCCCAAGCAATGAGCTCTGGTCGCCATTCTACTGCTACAGCAGTGCCTTCCCCTTTAACTGAGGATCATTTTCTACTGGCATTGGATCAGCTAACTAATGCAACCCAGGAGCTTACTCGAAATTAAGACTGTCCAGATGGATCTAGGGGACTTAGGCAAGCATATGGGAGATGTAGAAGCCCAAGCTTTTTCTCTTGAAACCTGGAGAGACTAGGTGGACTCCGACTCTTCAGCTATGCAGCAAAACATTACTAAACTGGAAGCTAAATTCAAGGACTTAGAGGGGAGCAGCCACAGGAATAATTTAATTATTTTTGGGCTACTAGAAGGGGAAGAGGGGGCTACCCCAATCCAGTTCACACAGAAGTTTCTAGAGCGGGTAGTTGAACCCTCTCCCAATGGTTGTACCTATATTGTAGAATGGGCTCACTGATCTCTACACCCTAAGCCCCAGAATGGCTCCCCTCCTTGCTCATTTATGCTAAAGCTTTTAAACTTCCTCAATAAGCAGTTTATTTTACAGAAGAACTGAGACCTGAAAGAAATCCTTTGGGAGGGCACCAAAATGTATCTGAAACAAGATTTACCTGCAGGAACCCAACAAAAATGGGCTACCTTCTACCCAGTGGTCACTAAACTTATAACCTTGGGAATCGGTTCAGGATGCAATACGTTGCTCATCTCCAAGTCCATCTTAATGGCAGATAGCACTCTTATGACACCATGGAAACCACCAACAAGGACCTCAAAAACTTCTGCCTGACTTATTTAGGACACCTGAATTCCTGTCTGCTTCTACTGGTTGAAGTTTGATGTTGACTGCTCAGATGCTCGACTGCTCAGTTTTTTGTTTTGGAGGCATCTAGTTGATTTACTGTTGACAATTCCAATCTCTGGTTCCTCCCTGACTATGGAATTTATTTTGTTCATCTAGCTTGACCTCCCTTTGCCAGGGGTCATTTTAGCTGACTATTCCGCGTTCATGTGTGGGAAGTGATCCTGTGAAGGGATGGTCACCGACGTCTAACCTCGTTGGTCTGTTTCTGTGGCCTGGATCGAGAATGACTTCTGAGAATGGAGTGAATTAGGCCATGCTTGCTGGTTTTCATTGGAGTTACAGCTGCGAGTACCGCAAGGATGCTTGATGGTCTTCCTTCTATCCGGACTGGAAACTGAGCCCTAACTTGGGGTAGTGGTACCTGATATGGTTACTGATTTACCTGCAAACCTGTTTTTGAAGAGTTGGGGGGGCTGGGGTAGAGGTTCCCCCTCCTGTCGGTTAGTTTGGGGGTTAATAGCAGTTATCTGTTGGCCTAATCAGTGCATAGTTGGAGACATTGTTTTTCTCTTGTTTTTTCATGTTTCCTTATCATACTTCAGACTCAGCAGTAAGACTCTGCATAGTTTTGGTGTTGCAGTGTGTTTTTTATTGGCAAAGTATGCCTTAAGTAACCCCATATTAGCAGGACATAATCTTGCAAAATCCCCAATAAAGAGGATGTTTAACTATCTAGATTATTTTTTCAATTAGTCCGTGGATGGTGGCATGCCACTTAATTTGGAGTTATTAAGTTGTCCTTGTGAATAGGTGAAGAAGGGAAATTTGGATTAATGTTAGACTGTTTACATGGTTGTTATTAAAGTTCTTTCTGTTTTATTAATACCATGACTGTATGGGGAGGGATGCAGCTGGGGTGGTGGGTGGGATGCTATGTTGGTCAGAAGCGTTGGTATTGTTTATTGTAATGGAGGGTGGGTAAATTTTGGGTTCAAAGGTTGGGGAAGGAGGATACCACTGAGGTGAAATTTTCTGCTTACATAACTTGCCTTTCCACCGTGATAATCTGTAGTATGCACCTAACTGGCCTTTTACTACATAATAATATATAACATGACAGCCTATAATTTTTGTACATGGAATGTTATGGGTGTTCAACTCCTGTAAACATGCCAAGAGCCTTCTACAGCTAAATAAATTACAAACTGACATTGCCTTCTTACAAGAGACCCATTTACCCTCCTCCTCCCAGATCCTCCTCCTTAGGAGGTCCTGGGTAGGACAAATGTTTGGGGTGGGCCTTGATTCCCACAAGAGAGGGATGGCCATCCTAATAGCTAGGAGAATTCCCTTTCACCTTCTCCAAGAAATAAGACACCAATGGGCTTTATGTTCTTATAAGAGTGCTTTTGGGTCACTTAGAGGTAGTATTGGGTGTGATATATGGTCCTAACATGGATGACCCTGGGTTTTTTACCACGCTTATGTCTAGCCTGTCTCCCTGGAGTTCTCTGCCAATAATTCTTGAAGGGGACTGAAACTTGGTCCAGTGCAATGCATTGGACAGATCTGGTCACTCTTGACAAGCTCTTTCACCCGGACAGGTGGAGTTCATGAGGTCAACTGGTCTGGTGGACCCTGGAGAACCCTCAATCTGTCCAGCCGAAAATACTCTTTCCACTTCCTCCCACATAATTCCTTCAAGGATTGATTACTTTCTGTTATGAACAAATTATATGTTAGGGATAACACTAAGTCACTATTCAGCTAAAGTTTTTCTGACCACCATCCTGTCTTCCTTCAACTGAACTTGACTCCTTCCTGTATAGAGACAAAGGCATGGATTCTGACACATCTTCAATCGCTCATTGCAAACTTTATGACACTCAACTCCTCCTTGATGCCCAGATTAGACATCTTGTGGGAGCCTTAAAGTGTGCCTTTGAGGTGAGCTCACTTGGATATCAGCAAGGTGCAGGTATCAGACCTCAGCCTCCTTACCTCCTGATATTCCAAATTGGATCCTTGAAGAGCACATATCACCTTCCTCTCCTCAATCTGAATGGAATTATTAGAGCACCTTAGATTCCAGTACAATACTCTATTAGGGTTAAGGGCGTAACATATGATATTGCAATTGAAGGTAAAGTATTTTTACCAGGGGGAAAGGGCAGGAAAATTACTGGCTGTTTGTCTCCGATCACAAGTCATGGACAAGATTGTCCTTTCGATTCGCAGTGAATCTGGTCAGCTTCTGACTTCCCTTCGGGACATTGTAGATGCCTTTAGAGAATTTTACCAACAGTTATATGCTCCCCCCTCCCCCCTTTAGCCAATCTCAGTTTGAATCCTTCCTCCAGGACATAACACTCCCTAAACTGACAGACCCCCAGCAAGCAATCTTGAGAGTCTCCTGACCTTATTATCGGTCTCTCAAACAATTGATGTCCTTGTCATGGATAAGGCTTCTGGCCCAGATGGCTTTACCATGAATGTTTATAGAACACTAAAAGATCAGATAGCCCCTATTCTTTTAAACACTTATAATTACATTTTTGAGAAAGGCATATCTGACCTCTTCTTAACTACTGCTTTCATCGTGGTCATCCCTAAGCTGGATCAGGACCCATTATTGCTTATTAAGTACAGACCAGTATTACTTATTAACGTAGGCTTAAAAATACTCTCAAAAATACTGGCTGGTAGGCTAGGCCTAATTTGGGACTCATTGATTAGCAGGGAGCAGGTGTGGTTTGTTAAGGTCAGACCCTCAATTGATCATCTCTGGAAAATTTCTTATCTTCTCTCAGTATCCAGGAAATTCCATACATCTGCAGTCTTGGTATTCCTGGATGCCAAGAAAGCTTTTGATTGAGTTTCCTGGGATTATTTTTTTACCCTTTTACCAAAATATGGCATCCCTGGGGAATTTATACAATGGATTAAAGTGTTATATTTCTCTCTAACTGCCCGTGTATTATGTAACGGTATGCTATCCCAACCCTTTTCCCTACAGCAAGGTACTAGGCAGGGATGCCCTCTCACTCTTTTCATTTAATTTATTCTTAGAACTCTGATCTGCAGGCTTAACTCCTCACCTCAGGTTACAGGTATTTCAAGTCATAATACAGACTATAAAATTTCTGTTTATGCAGATGACATTCTGCTCCATCTTTCCTCGCCTGCCAACTCTCTCCCCTCTGCATTACAGATTATCTCCCAGTTTGGTACCAATTCTAATTATAAACTTAATCTTACTAAGACAGAGATCATGCCTCTCAATAATAAAACATTTAAAGCAGATGTAGAACATCTGGGTCTTACCTGAAGGAAGGATAAACTGAAATATTTAGGGATCTTTCTTAGCACCTCCCTCACTAAGTTCAAACAGTACAATTTGGGCATCATTATTTCCTGTATTAAGGTTGATTTGGACCGCTGGTCATTGTTGCCTTTTTCTTTATGGGGCAGACTAAATATCATTAAGATGAATGTTTTGCCCCACTTATTATACCCCCTACAGATGTACAGTTGTGCTCTCCTGCAATTCTAGTTCACCCAGCTGCATAGGCTTCTTCCCTTCTTCTTATGGCAGGGCAAGGCAGCCCGCTGGGCACTTTCAAAATTAATGAGAACTAAACAGGATGGTGGTCTACAGGTTCCCAATTTCTTTTTGTATTACTTAGCCTTACACTTTAACAGGTTATCTTATTGGCTACAACCACCAGGAGCCTGTGCAATTTAACCTATACTCCACAATGGGTAGATATAGAACATACCTTTGTTCACTCCATGGAATAGATCTTAGGCACTTCCTTTTACCCAGGAGAAGGCTACCCTCTACTTGTGGGATACCCCTTTGGGACATCTCTTCAGACTCATTCACAGTTCTATTCCTTCTTGAAACTATGCCCTGGTAAAGATATCCTTCAGCCCCTAATCAGAAATCATAACCTGCACATAACTGGTTAGATGCCATCCAGGCATTTCTGGCCAGATATGGGAATAGATAAAGTCATTAATTTAATATTGAATGCAACTGCCTTCCTTTCAAGAAGCCCGGACATCATATTATTGGCCCACTCTTTCTTGTTTTAAATACTTCCAGATAACTCATATGCTCACACAGTTTTGTGGCACAGGACCATGGCTTAGCCCTTTAGGTTCCTTAGTTTTACCACTACTTTCTTCAGCCCCCCCCACCTTGTATCATATTATTATCATTCACTACAAACACCTCTGGCTGCCAATGAGGGCCCTCTAGTATATGGCTGGGATCAGATTCTTCCACCCACTACACCTGTCAGGAACTGGCCTCTCATATGGAAGCACTTATATCAGGTCATAAAATAGAATCGATACCATCTCATGCAATTCCAGATTATCTATAACCTCTACTATACTCCAGTGAGGTTGCATCAGATGGTGGCTTACCTAGTGACCTCTGCTCCAGATGTGGACAGGAACCTAGTTCCTTATATCATATCCTTTGGTCTTGTCAGAAGATCATCCCTTTTTGGAATTCAATTCATTCTCATCTGTATCCACTATTGGGGCTATCGGATGCTTTCCTCCCTGAAATATGTATTGTGGGTGATTTCTCAGGCTCCCTTATTGGCAATCAAAAGGCTCACATGGTCTTGATCTTGGCATGTGCAAAGAAGGTTGTCCTTCATCATTGACTAGCTCAAGATACTCCACACATACTAGACTGGTACAAGGAAATATTGTTCACACTACAAGCAGAGCACCTTGTGGCAAGTCTGTCAGGCAACTCATCCAGATACAAATGAATCTGGGAACTATTACAAACATTGCTGACTATATAAAGGCCAGATATTACTCTATTGGCTTTCTCTTTTCTTTCCTTTTTCTTTTGGTTTCTTTTTCCTGCCTTGTTTCATACATATTTGCAATTTCTTTCTTATTAGTGCTCTTCTTGGTTGAATTGATGCTAGTATGGACAAGATAGCTATGATCTTTTGGAACCCAAGGACACTCTCTGGTGGTTGGGGATGGGGAGTTGGGGGTGGTGGGATGGGGTGTACACTGTATAATGCGAAACTTATTGTCATTGTCTTACTCAACGGCAGAGGTCTCGCTTAATATTCCAAACTCTTGTATTTTTGTTTGCCTTTTACATGAACCTCAGAATCTTTGGATCCAAATAGGCATTCATAACTGTATCACTTGTGACACTGCACTGTCATTTCTTTGAATAAAGTTTTATTAAATAAAAAAAAGACTACCTTTCTGCATACTGGCTGTTCCCAAGTCAATCTAGTTTGTGTGATTCTTAACCTATCACTGGTGTCTACAGGGTACAAAACATGTTTTTACCACATTAAATCTGTTAACAGCACAAAGCTTTCAATGATAACTTTAAACGCCTTGTTGCGGCAAGTCACTGATTCCATAATCAATGGTACTCACTCAGTTTGTGTATTCAGCATTTTCTCCAGCATGCAGCACTGAGGAGTCAAAATGACTGCCTCTTTTGCTCACTGCCAGCCACCAATAACACTGACATCATATTTGATGAAGTCAGACATCATGCTCGTGCCTGCAGCCAATTTGCTGTGGCACTTGCCATGAGTGCTAAGCAACATGAAGCCGGGTCCAAAACAGAGCTGTTGGGTTCTGGCAATGAGTATTCAAGCACAGAACTGTGTGCTGTGTAAAATATCTAGTATGTAGTTCTTCTAAAACAGCTAAAAAGACACAGATAACACTCCTCAAAGGTAGCTTTTCAGTGCTACAGCATTTGTGTCATCTGGAAATAGTTGTATGTTGTTTCTCTTACCCGAGGAACTTGTGTGGGCTTGTCCTTTTGCTGCTCGGGTGGTGAGGAGTTAGCGTTGGAAACCCTAACACCACATTTCTGCACTTTGGTTGCTTTAAGATGAACCTTACGTGGTACATTAATGCAGCTTTTGCAGTGAATATATATATATATATATATATATATATACTATATATATAGATATATATATATATACACACCTATATTATATTGGCACAGTCACGCCACCATAGTTAGAGTTGAGTAGGCTGTTTAATGTTAAACCTCAATTTTGCACTTTAATAACTTCACAGCTGTTTACAGGATTTGCATGAAATTTTGCATGCTCCATTGGAAACCCCAGGACTCTTGGTATATCAAGTTACATTCCATCAGATATGCGAATTCTGAGATCTGGACAGTGCAAAATGTGTAAACTTTTTTTGTTTATTTGTTTTTGTTTTTGTCAGCCCCTAGTGCCCAGATGGTTCAGAATTTTGGTCTGAAATTTTCTGTATAGAATGGACTCATGTCAGAGCAGTGCCTTTTGCTGGTTTGGTGAAAAATAATCCATTCCAGAGTTATAAGGATTTGAAATTTTGGTTCTGAGCATGCTTAATAGGCATTTAAGGATAGATGTTTTAAGCAAAAGAATTTGGTCATACAAAAAGCATCCCTTTTCATATACAGCCAATCCTTTTTGTGAGGGAAAATTATTTTCTGTATGGCCTCCATCTTGTTTCTGTTTTTTCCCAAAAATAACATTTTCAAAACCCACAAAATTACATCCTGTAGAGAGACCAACACATGTATCTTGCTCATCGGGATGCTGTTAGGTGGATTCTGCACTTAACTGCTGGAAAATTACCCCAAAAGTGTTTTTGTTTTACATTTTTCATCATTTTCATGACTTGCGTCTGCGTTTTTTTTATGGCCATATGAAAAGGAATTTGGCCATATGAAGAAGGATCCTTCCTAAGAAAAAGAATCTGTATTTATTTTTTTTTCAATTCCTTTTTCTTATGAAGACATACAGATTCAGTGTTTGCCATATTGGTCCTTGTAAGAACTGATCCAGAAGCAATGATTTGATACCTTTATTGGACTGACATAGAAGTTACAAAAAGAACAAGAAAAAGAACTTAAGAGAAGTGCTTATGCACTTTGTTCTTTTTGTAACATCTATGTTGGTCCAATAAAAGCTATAGGCAGGTGTACCGATGCAGAGGTTGGTATCTCTGCAGATTCCTGTGTAAGTAGGCCTCACCTTTCAGAATTTAATTGTTACCCCAGAGAAAATTGGTGGATGGCCCCTCAGAGGGCCTTTAATTGATTTTGAATGTCGTGGGCCCTCCGGGCCCAATAGCTCAGCCTAGGAATGCCCGATTTGCAATTCCAAGGTGTCATTTTCTACATTTATTGCCATGCCAAGTTGGATGGAACAACTTAGAAAATCCAAAATGGTCACCAAAATCCAATATGGCTGCCATATCACTAGTAAATACCTGAGTCGCTAATAATTTTCAAATCTCTAGCTTCCAAGATACCGATTATCAATAATTCATGAACAACTATATACTGAATATTTATTCAAGAAGATTTATGACATCTATATATTACTTTGAGGCTCCCTGTTAGACACAGGACTAAATGCACATGTTAATACTACATAAAACAATTGAATTCATGAGACAATTTACTGACAAAATAGTTTGAAGTACATACAGTAATGTTTAAAATCTAAATGTTATAAGTGCTGATTTGTTGTTTAGAATTAAGTCATTTTATCAATGATTTGACCCAACACTATGAATATTTTGGGTCAACAGTACATCTTGGTTGTAATGTCCAGTTTTGAAGTCATTTTATTGGAGTCCACTCTGGATCTGAACTGTCACATTCACTCCCGAAGCTTGAAGATTCGTCCTCAGAAGTTTGTTCACTGGCTGCCATTGTGTCATTTTCAGTGTCATCATCTCCTGTACAATCAGTCATTGGTGCTGTGGATGAAGGTTTTGTTTGGTCATCTCTGTGTGTCTTTGAGGTGTTGACTCACCTTCGTTGTCTGCCTCATCTCCATCAACTGCACATCATCAGCCGGCTAACCTTCCACCCTTTCTTCTATGATGTAGGATGTCAGGTCACTGAAACCCAGTGAACCACACAGGTTTCAGTGTTTCATCCTCTCATTTCCATCCTGACAAACAAGGGTCAACTTTCGGGGTTTCTGGCTCTGGGCAGTGGTGCCAATAGTAGGCTATGAGATTTGCTCTCTTTATTTTCTGACATAGGCTCACTGGGTCTGGTAGAATTGTTTGCATAGTCTTCACTTTCAGGTTATTGTATTATCTTACTCATGTGTCTACCAGATCCTCTCCTTCTGTACCATTGTACATACAGTGTTTAATGAAGGTTTTGACATTTTGCTTAGCATCTTGTGAAGCATATGTGCTTCCAAGCCCTGAAAGGAGATTTATTCTTTCTTCACCTCTTGCGTAATGTTGAAAGACTAATTTCTTTGATACCGTAGAAGTAACTTGCTGCATCACATCCAGAGACAAATGGTATACTGGCAAATTGAGATTTGCAGCATGTCCATTGTGGTCGATATAGATCCTGTGTTTACAAATACATTGGGGTTGATTTGGAGCATCCATGGTTAATCTGGAAGGGTCTTTATGAAAGCATAAACCATTAGGATGATGATGTCTGTATCTTTGGCTCGGATGACAACTGGGCCTTTCACAAGAGCACAATGCAGCACTATCCTCATACCTGCCTCCTCATGGTTGTTTCTCCATGACACCATATGTCAACTCATTGTATATGGCCGATGTTTTCAGAAGCATCTTCTCCTTCAGTGACACATGAATTTTAGTGAGTTTGTGGGAATTCAAAATGAAGTTGCCAGCAGCTTCCTCAGACGTACTGTAATCGCCTCTCATGGGTCCACCCCTCACCTTGACCTCTGTTGATTAAGACCTCAGTCACTTGGTCAGCAGTTATTGTGGTGAATGCCTCACAGGACAGACTAGCACCAATGCCATATTCCTGCAGTTCATTGTATGCGTTCTCATTGATGGTTTTCAGATTGATGAGGTCTACATGATACCATGTTAAATACCAAGAGTAATTTTGATGGTTGAATGCAAAAGTAAAGGTAGACTTTCGATGAGTCTGCAGATGCAAGTTCAGATTCTTGTCTCTGCATGTGGTGACCTGGGTGAGAAGAGAGCTGGTGTCACCGATGTAGCCTGTCACCCACTGTCCCATGTTGCCAGAGGTTTCAACATTTGTGACTGCTCTTCAGGAAAGATACATCCAAGAGGACAAGATTCAGGATTCTGCTGATACAGATCTTCTCATGTTGATGAACTTTCTCATAGTCCATCGATTAGTGAGCCGTGAATGTTGGATCCCATGAATCATAGGAGAGCCTCGAAGACTGTTTATGTAACCTCATCAATCTAGAATAGTGTCGTCCTTCCAAGGCCTGGTCAACAGATTTATCTGCTATTATCCACACCTGAACCCACCAGTTATGAAGTACCATACCACTGTATCAGCTTGTAGAGGATTTTCTGCCTCACATCAGTTCATGAAATCCTCCAATCAAATTAACCACTTTTGTATATTTTTCTTCTTTCCATATTATTTTTGCAATCTTGTAGAAAACTGCATGATCGCTATGGATAAAGATGTGGTCAATTTGTAGGTCATCTGTTAGATCCATGAGAAAGTCAAGGTAATATTAGCAAACTGCATCATCTGGTTCACGTAGTATAATGGGCAGGAAATCAGTTTTGGATTTGAAGGTAGTGGTCAATGTTGCTTTTTTATTGAAAGCTGTCCATGATCCTAGGACTGGAAGAGATTCATCTTCCCTGGAAGATTCTATGCTTACTGCCAGAGCCCAAATACAATCTTTGCTCGAATGAAGATCAAGCTAGGTCCTTCTTTCATCCTCATCATAGGATAGGATGATTGGTGGGGGTTTTCTCTTTCCTATTTTATAATCCCTATAGTCAATAGGTTCTGAGCTCTCAAAGGTTTCCTGGACTTCTCTTGTTGAGCTGCTTAGAATGTTTTGTTCTGGTACTGGCAAATTGCAGATGACAGCAGGACATGATATTCAGGGTACGTAAATCATTGAGATAGTGTCATGTGTGTCACAAACCCACTCAGCTGGTCAGACCCTCTGCTCCCACTATGCCAACCTCCAAGCACAGTATTGTGAACAGTTAACAGAACAGGGTAACCCTCCTGTCTGTTTTGTGGGTTTGAATCAAACTTTGGTCTCAAGGTCTGGAGGGATTCAAACTGTGAACCTCTTGCTAGCATACCCAATGTACAGGCTCAGATAATTCTGCTCTTCGGGGGAGCAGACATCTTTTGCCTATGGGCAACTAACCAGGTGTACAAAATGAACACTTAAAAACTCTATGAAAGACCTCAGAATAAACTCTTACCATTTTCCAGTTTGGTAAAACCAGTAAGCTTTGTACAATGTCAGCTTTAACCATATATGCTTCCCTTGTCAAAGAAACAATTTCAAAGGCACACCAGGTAGTCTCTGAAAAATAGAGGTTTACTTAAAATAGATAAAAATGTAAAATGTAAAACACAGAACCATATATCACAAAATATACAATCTTTTAAAACAATAAGGTTTAAAAAGTGCAAATTCCTATCAATAATACACTTACACCTGTCTACCTAATGTATTCTTATCTTCTTATAGTGCTGGAGATGTTTCTTTTTTCAGAGTCCAAACATGTGTGTCTCTAAAGGTCTGTTACAGCATAATTAAAACACTGTCTTGACCCTGCCTTCTCCATGATGTCACCCAGCTCCTCTTCTGTTCATTAAAAATTATACAATCAGGATGTCTTGTGTAAGGAGGTAAATTAATAGGTGATAGCAGCAGAAAAAACTTGATTCCCATATGACTTCCCAATTAAGTCTGTAATTTTCCATGTCCTTTCTTTCATCCATGAGCAGCATCCTCTCTCAAGGACATCAAATGACCTTTTATGACTTTGCACCACAGTGACATAACCTGTATTCTTTTCTAAATGTCATAAAAGTTTATGATTTTCTAGCCTAGCAGCTACAATTAAGCTAGATAAATAGGAGATCCTTACTTTAAGTCTCTTCTAGCCTATAATTATCTCCTGGCTTTTATCTTTTAGCTGAAACAGCATGTCTCATGAGAGACACTCAGTAACACATTTTTATATTACAAAAAGCATAGATTAATTAGAACCAACTGTACAAGCCTCACAGTCCTCCCTACCTAGACTGAATTTGGGGGCTCTATCCCATGCATGGGATAAGCTTCCCAAATCAGTTCACCCTCATAGATATGAGACAACCCACCCGAGTTCTGATTTTTCACTCCAGTCTTTTGTAGAATTGTTATGTCATACCCTTATAAAGCAAGACTCCATCTTAGTAATTTACCGTTGTTTTTTCCCATCTGCATCAGCCAAACCAGGGGGTTGTGGTCAGTCTGTACCACAAAATGCTTCCCATACCAGTATGGCTCCAGCTTCTTTAGGGCCCACACTATGGCAACATAGAAACATAGAAACATAGAATTTGACAGCAGATAAGGACCGCTTGGCCCACCCAGTCTGCCCATTTCCCTACCTAATGGATAAGCTGCAGATCCTAGTTAACCAGCAGCCTACTTCTTTCTACCCCAACCCCCTAGAATTGCCTTTTGACTGTTCCATGCATGCTTGAATTTAACCACTGTTTTTGACTCCACAACCTCCTCCAGAAGGCCATTCCATGCATCCACAACCTTCTCTGTGAAAAAATACTTCCTTACATTACCTCTGAGCTGCCCCCCTATCTTAAAATTGTACCCCCTTGTTCTTGCACACCTCTTTTTTTGAAAGATGCTACCCTCTTGGACTTTGTTGATTCCCTTGAGGTACTTGAAAGTTTCTATCATGTCCCCCTTCTCCCTCCTTTCCTCAAGACACTCCTTTTCCACAGTGGAGTATGCCTGCTCCTTGGGAAGTAACTTTTTACTCAGATATGCTACAGGGTGATATTTCCCTTGGCTGGATGTCTGACTCAGTACTGCCCCAATACCCATGTCTGAGGCATCAGTCTGAACTATAAAAGGTCTTCTATAGTCAGGACTTGTCAAAACAGAGCACTGCACAGTGCCTCCTTCAGTCTGGTAAAGGCTTCTTCACAGGCTGGTCCCCAGGTAATTTTCTTTGGCATCCTTTTCTTTACCAGGTCAGATAGGAGAGCAGCCACTGCACTGTAATTGGGTACCAATTTTCAATAGTACCCTGCTGTCCCAAGAAAACTCCTGACCTGCTTCTGTGTTTCTGGTCTGGGCCATGCCTGGATTACCTCTATTTTTATTTGGTTAGGATGGAGCTATCCCCAGCCTACCACATGCTCGATGTATGCCACTTCTCCCATGGCCACCTGGCACTTCCTGGCTTTGACAGTGAGCCTGGCCCTCTGTATCCTGCCAGCACTTCCCTAAGGTGGGACAGGTGTTCCTCCCAGCTGGCACTAAAGATCGCAATGTCATCCAGGTACACCACAGTGTACTCCTCAGCACCATTTAACACCTGGTTCACCAACCTTTGGAAAGTGACTGGGGCATTCTTCATTCCGAAAGGCATTACTTTAAATTAACTAAGCCTATCAGAGTGATGAAGGCTGACCTCTCCCTAGTTCTGTCCGTTAACTCTACCTACCAATACCACTTGGTCAGGTCAATCATCATAAGGTAGATCACCCCTCCCAACTTGTCCAGGAGTTCATCCATCCAGGGCATCAGGTGGGTGTCTGACTTCATGACTCATTCAGTCCATGATAGTCCACACAGAAATGAGTAGAGCCATCTGGCTTAGGCACAAGGACTATGGATGAGGCCCAGGGCTCTGGGATCTCTAGATTACCCTAATCCAGCATCTCCTCCACTTCCCTCCTAAAGTCCTTTTGGGCAGCCTCTGACACCCGATATGCTGTCCGCCCGTATGGGTGTCTGGGTCCCTGTCTCCACATCATGAGTTGCTAAAGGGGTTGAGTCCAGGCATGGTGCTAAATAATGGGGCAAAGTCTGCTAAAACCTTCCTTACTTTCTGGATTTGATCTGGGGTCAGCTGGGGAGACAATTTAACTGCCTCCACACAGGACTCCTGCTTACTTTCTTCCAGCAAGTCCAGAAGGGGGTCTCCTTTGTCCATCCCCTCCCCAGGACTACACACTGCAAACACCATGTCAGCCCTATTTGCCTACAGCTTCATCATGTTGACATGGTACATCCTTTCTGTCTGTCTTCGGTCAGGTAACTCTACAATATAGTTCATGTCATTTACCTTCCTAACCACTTTGTATGGTCCTGCCCACTCAGTCTGCAGCTTGTCTTTCCAGACCGGAATAAGGATCATGACTTCCTGACCCACCATGTACAGGTGAGCTCTGGCTCTGTGGTCGTACTACACTTTTTGTTTCTGTTGGGCAGCTGCCAGGTTGCTCTGGCCTGTCCCCATAAGCTCCTTCAGCCTTTCCCTAAACCTAAGGACATAATCCACAATGGGAGTTCCCTAGGTGGCATGCTTGTCTTCCCAGTCCTCCTGGATCAAGTCTAGGGGCCCACATACACAGCGTCCATATAAGAGAGTTCTGGGAAAATCCTGTCAACTCTTGGGGCACCTCCTGTATGCAAACAACAGGTGGGAAGGTATTTCTCCCAGTCCTCCCATGCTGTTCAGCAAAGTCTGGAGCATTGACTTCAGGGTACCGTGAATCTTTCCACAAGCTCATTGGCTTGTGGGTGATACAGTGTCATGCATCTCTGCACCACCCCACACTTCTTCCATAAACATTTCATCAGGTCCAACATGAAGGAACCCCCTCGATCGGTGATAACCTCATGCAGAAACCCAACATGGGAGAAAATCCCAAGTAAGGCATCTGCCACTTTGTCTGTCCTCAGGGAGGATAGGGCGACTGCTTCCGGGTACTGGGTGGCATAATCCACCACAGTCAGGATGAATCTCTTCCCTGAAGAGCTGGGGGTATTTAAAGGCCCCACAATATCCATTCCCACCCTCTGGAATGGCTCCTCCACTATGGGCAATGGAATCAGGGCAACTTGGGTTTTCTTGCCCGCCTTCCCTATTTCTTGGCACCGGTGACAAGACCTGCAATACTCCTTCACTTGCTGGGTGAAGTTAGGCCAATAGAAATTCTGGGCCAACCGCTGCATAGTGCGCATGATTCCCAGATGACCAGACAAGGGAATATCATGTGCAATCTTGAGCAACTGCTCACGATACCCCTGGGGAATGACAAGCTGCCTGCCTAGCACCCCCCTCCCTCTGTCTGAACAGCCTGAGTATACATCAGTCCCTTTTCCCAATAAACCTTCTATCTGCCATCACCTTCCTGTGCTCCGTCAGAGTTTGCCCAAGCCCTCAGCTTCTCTAGACTAGGGTCACTTCACATCTTAAGGCACGGGACAGGTCCCCTTTAGTTGCTAAACTAGGGTCCCTAGCACTAGCATTAGGGCACTCAGGATCACTGTCAATCCCAACCCTCTGACAATGAGTCACCCTTCCCTCTTCTAAGTAATCCTCAGTAGTTGTGTGGTTAACTGCTACTGGGGAAATTTCTACCCCCTTTTCATTCATCTCCCCATCTGGAGACACAGGCTGGGGAACCAGCCTCTCAGTGGTTTCCACAATGGCTTCTGTGGGGTTCAGGGAACTACAATTTTCCCTTGCCACTTGGCTACAGGTAACTGCACACACCATCTCCTGTTTGAGATTGTTGCCCAGGATCACATCCACTGCTAAGGTTTGGGCTACAGCCACCTGTTGCACAGTTCCCCCTGTTTTACCCCTGTCTAGGAGAACACTAGCGAAGGTCAGTGTTTTCTCTTCACCAGTAAAGTCCTGTACAGTGACGTATTTATTGGGTATAAGCTGACTAGGCTCTACATGCCTTTTACCAATTCAGGGATGCCCCATGTCCCTAACCCTCATGCCTGTACATCATTCACCATGACTGGGTGCATGCTTCTCATGTTCACAGGCATGCTTCCAGGGACACACAAACAACCCACTACCTTCCTAGCACCACCTTGTGTATTATTGTTTGTCCGCTTAGACACTGTCTGGCAATATGCCCAGTTTCTTTACACAACCAACATTCATTTCTTTTCACAGAGAAATGTTTTCTCTGAAACCTGGGGCTAACTGGTTTTAGTGGAGGCAGTGAGGGTTTTAGCTGCCCTGAAGGTGCGCTTTTCCCTTTCTGCACTGCCATGCCCACCCCATTTGCTTTCAGAGCAGTCTGCTCTTGGCATAGCGGTCAGAGAGTTCAGCAGCCTCTTGTACTGTTTTGGGATCTCGGTCCTCCAGCCAGGTTTTTAGCTCAGCTGGGCATGCCCAATAAAACTGTTCTAACAGAATCACATTTTTAATTTTGTCAACAGAGTTTGCTTCAATTCCTTCCCACCAACATTTTAAAAAATGCTGTCATTTCGTGGCTAGCTCCTCGTAGCTTATGTCAGGGCTTCTCCTGAACTTACAGAATTTAGCTCTGTATGATTCAGCAGTTAATTAAAATTTCTTTAACAGTGCAGCTTTAAGTTTGCTGTAATCATCACTGTCCTCATTGTCCATTTGACCCAATGCATCCCGAGCTTTCCCAGTAAGTAGTGAGGATAGCTGGAAGCTCCAGGACTCTAGGAATTTTAGCCTGAATACAAACTTTTTCAAAAGAATTTAAAAAGGCATCCATATCCTCCCTCTTTAAATTTGGCTATCAATTTGGAATTCAATTTGTAACACAGTCCTGTAATCCCAGTCAAACCCAAGCCACTTACCTGCGCTGGTGCCGCTTGTTTGAGTCATAGCTTCCAGTTTGTGTTGCTTCTGGTGCTCAAGCTCCTCACGGTCAGCGCCTCTGTTCTTGCTCTGCCTCTCATCGCCCCTCACTCTCTTCTCCTCTGCAGCTCACTGGTGCTCACGCCCTCATGGTCTGCCTCTCGCTGTTCATGGTTTCTCCTCTGAACTTCAGCTCCATTCTGCGCAACTCAATTTGCAGCCTGAGTACTTCTGGATCCAGGATACTGGTGACTTTCCCTGCTGCTGTGGCCCTTCGCTGACAGTGGCCCTGTTGCCCTCCTCATCAGATCTGGCCACTGCACTGGCCACTAGTCCTGCAACACTCAAGGTTTGGTCCTTTCCAGTCACTGTCTGTGACTCAATGCTCTGGGTATCTGCTACCATCAGGGCATCCACGAGGTTCTGTTTGGTGTCTTTCACCTTGAACGGGACTCCTCTGTCCCCGCACAACTGCTTTAAATAGTATACAGTGTGCCTGCTGTAGTTGGAAGCCATCTTCTTCCCTAACTATGGCTACTCTGACATGCACTTTAGAGGAAAAAAAATAAAACACGTAGGAACTTGATTGTACGCCAAGCGATATAGTTCTGTCTCCTTTTTAAAAATAAATCACTGCATTTTTCTTTCTTTGCAATTGAGCTGACAGTCTCAAGCTGACACACTGAACAATAAAAGCTTGTAATACCAAACTTATGCACACCACTGCCAACCAATCTGTCACAAACCCACTCAGCAGGTCAGGCCCTCTGCTCCCCACAGTGCCAACCTCTGAGTGCAGTATTGTGAACAGTTAACAGAAAAGGGTAACCCCTGTCAGTTTTGTGGGTTCGAATCAAACTTTGGTTTCAAGTTCTGGAGGGATTCAAATTGTGAACCTCTTGCTAGCGTACCCAATGTACAGACTCAGATAATTCTGCTCATCGGGGGGCCAGATATCTTTCACCTATGGGCACCTAACCAGGTGTATAAAATGAACCCTTAAAAACTCTATGAAAGACCTCAGAATAAACTCATACCTTTTCCCAGTTTGGTAAAACCAGTAAGTTTTGTACAGTGTCAGCTTTAACCATATATGCTTCCCTTGTCAAAGAAATAATTTCAAAGGCACACCAGGTAGTATCTAAAATAGAGGTTTACTTAAAATAGATAAAATGTAAATGTAAAACACAGAACCATATATCACAAAACATACAATCTTTTAAAACAATAAGGTTTAAAAGTGAAAATTCCTACCAATAATACATTTAAACCTGTCTACCTAATGTATTCTTATATTCTTATAGTGCTGTAGATGTTTCTCTTTCAGAGTCCAAACATGTGTGTCTCTAAAAGTCCTCTTAACTGAAATTTGATACTTGGAACTTCCTTGAAAATGAGCTATGCTCAAGTGAATGTATCCAATTATTCATATTTGAATAAAAAATGATTTACTACTACTACTACTAAAGGTCTGTTACAGCATACTGTAATTAAAACACTGACTTGACCCTGCCTTCTCCATAATGTCACCCAGCTCCTCCTCTGTTTATTAAAAATTATACAATCAGGATGTCTTGTGTCAGGAGGTAAACTAATTGGTGACATCAGTAGAAAAAACTTGTTTCCCATATGACTTCCCAATTAAGTCTGTAATTTTTCATGTCCTTTCTTTCATCCATGAGCAGCATCCTCTCTCAAGGACATCAACGGACCTTTTATGACTTCGCACCACAGTGACATAACCTGTATTCTTTTCCAAATGTCATAAAAGTTTATGATTTTCCTGCCTAACAGCTGGCAGCTACAATTAAGCTAGATAAACAGGAGATCCGTACTTTAATTCTCTTCTAGCCTGTAATTATCTCCCAGCTTTTATCTTTTAGCTGAAACAGCATGTCTCATGAGAGACACTCAGTAGCACATTTTTATATTACAAAAAGCATGTATTAATCAGAACCAGCTGTGCAAGCATCACAATGTGTTGTTGTGACTCCTGTTAATGTCTGTTGCTTACCGTCTGAGTTATCAATTGTGACATGAGCTGGCTGTCTAGGCAGAATTGTGTGCAGTGCTTTTTTTCCCTCAGATTTACTATCATGGGCCAATTTTGTTTTGTCTTCTGACGTGTGTAAGAAATACCAGCCTCTGAAAATGTAGAAGATTGACTGCTTCTTTACTTCTGGTGAGATGATGAATAACCATGGATAGAAATATCGACTTTGGAGAATGTTCTCCGGTAATGAAGTGTTGCCAGTCACTAGCAATGGACCGTAACTTGAATTTTTGTTGGGATGGTTTCATAACCTACAGCATTAATTTTCTTAGAAGGGCTTATAGAGAGAGCTATCACACTGAAGATTTCTAGATTGGGTTCATAATTATCAAGCTCAGAAAGCAAGCCTTCGTATGTCATAGGAAACTGTGGTGACTCAATTTGTCTATCTTTTAATTTCTGATTGATCATATTTGCAAATGCCTTGGTGATGTCACTATCTCTGAGTCCAGCTCCTATTAAGGTTGCCAAAGAATAATCAAGTGGGTTTACTTTTGTTGAGTGTAGAATGAGAGGATTCCTGTGTATCCCCTTCCTGTAGTAAACCTATCTCATCTCCAAATTCATTGCTGATAAGATTCTTAAACTGAAATGTGTGATTTATTCCAGCATCTTGTTCACATCCATGGAACTCGTGAGGTTATGAAGATCCTCCAGTAAATCTGGGAGTAAATAGCAACATTTCTGCTCAACAACTTTTCTTCTCATGATTTGAAGAAACTCCGTTTCAGCACTCTTTGTGCGAATGTTTTCCAATCCGGCTGGTGTTTGTCTGTCTTGTTTGCCGACGTAGACGAAAGTGTTGTAACAACTTTGATGGTATTTGACATCCGCAGCAAAGACATCAACATTGGTGGTAGCGATTTTCAAATATTTGGTTGCACCAGACAAAAGAGCATCATCAGAATTTTAATTGCATAACATGCTTTCGTGCACATGGTGCACAGAGAACCATGACTGGGATGTCAGCATACCAGGGTACACAATCTACAGGAGGGACAGGGAGGGAAGAAGAGGAGGAGGAGGGGTTGCTCTCTATGTAAGGGAAGGGATAAAAGCAACAGAACTAAAGAGTAAACAGGGAGGAGAGAAGGCACTGTGGTTCACCCTGGGGACTGGAAATGACTCCACAATCTGCAAAGGGGTTGTATACAGACCCCTGTCTCAGGGGGAGGAAATGTTGGGATGGCAGAGAAAGGGGAGATATTGCTGATGGGGGACCTGAATATGCCAGATGTTGACTCGAGCACCTTTGCTGCAGCCACATCCAAGAGCAGGGCCATTCTCGATGCCCTACATGGGGCTTGCCTCAGACAGCTAGTTTTGGAACCCACTCGGGAGAGAGCAATCTTAGACCTGGTACTCTTAAATGGGGATGGAGAGAGGACCTCTGATCTTGAAGTGGGTAGCCATCTGGGAACAAGCCATCACCAAACAGTGTGGTTCATGATAAACTTAGCTGTAGAGTCAAGCCACACAAAAGTGATGGTACTGGACTTCAGGAGGGCTGATTTTGTCAAAATGGGAGAGTGCCTCAGAAAAGCACTAGCAAACAGGCAAGAAGGTAGGGTGGCACAACAATGGGGAAACATCAAACCCCCCATCACAGAGGCAACAAGTCTTTGTGTGAAGCAAATAAACAAATCAAAATGAAAGAAAAAACCACTATGGTTCTCAAAAGAAGTGGCGGGGAAGGTAAGGAAAAAGATAGCATTCAGGAAGTATAAGGAAACACAGAAGGAGCAGGACAGAGAACTGTACCAGTTAAAGCAGAAGAAAGTGAGTAAGGCAGTCAGAATAACAAAGGCCCAAACCGAGGAAAAGATAGCCAACCCAGTTAAGAAGGGGGATAAAACCTTTTATAGGTACATTAGGGAGCAAAGTAAGACTAAGACAGGGATACTGAGGCTGAACAAAGAGGAAGGTGGTTGGGCAGAGAGTGACAGTGAAAAAGTAGGGATACTGAATGGATACTTCTGCTCAGTATTCACAATGGAAAAGCAGGAGGAAATACCTAATCCGGTCAATAGAAGTACTCTGGATAGGGGGGTTGATATAAGTCCTTTCACAGAAGAAAGGGTTCTGAAAGAACTCTTTAAACTGAAGGTGGATAAAGCAATGGGGTCTGATGGATTCACCCGAATTTTAAAAGAACTAAGGGAAGAACTAGTAACACCACTGACTATCCTTTTAATAAATCATGGAGGATGGGGTGGTACCTGAGGACTGGAAGAGGGTGGATGATTCCCTTCACAAAAGTGGGAGCAAGACAGAGGCAGGAAACCAAAGACCTGTCAGTTTGACCTCAGTGGTAGGGAAAATGATGGAATCACTTCTGAAGGAAAGAATTGTTGAGTACCTAGAGGCCAGTGGGGTACAGGACCCAAGGCAGCATGGATTCACAGTGGGAAGGTCATGTCAGACAAATCTAATTGATTTCTTTGACTGAGTGACCAAAGCAGTAGACCAGGGAGGGGCTGTGGACATGGTCTACCTAGACTTTAGCAAGTCATTTGACACAGTCCCACACAAAGATTAATAAACAAATTAGCCAGCCTGGGAGTGGGTCCTAGGGTGGTAGCCTGAAACACTGGTTGGACAACAGGACACAGTGAGTAATAGTAAATGGAGTCCACAGTGAAGAAAGGAGGGTTACTTAGTAGGGTACCGCAGGGTTCGGCATTGGGGCCGGGTCCTTTAATGTCTTTATAAGTGACATAGCAGATGGACTAGAAGGAAAGTATGTCTTGCAGAAGACACAAAGATCTGCAACAGGGTTGATACACAAGGTGGATGGAAAGGATGAAAAGGACTTTTCAAGGTTGGAGGAATGGTCAAATGTATGGCAGCTTAGATTCAATGCAAAGAAGTGTAAAGTAATGTACCTGGGAAACAAAAACCCAGGGGAAAGCACACAATGGGGGGTGAGATACTGACAACAACAAATATGGAAAGGGACCTGGGGGTAGTCATATCAGATGACCTGAAGGTGGGCCAGCAATGTGATAAGGCAGCGAGGAGGGATGGGGGATACTGGGATGCATTGGGAGAGGCATCACCAGTGGAAAACAGGAAGTTGTTGGCCCTCTGTACAGACAGTTGGTAAGACCACATCTGGAGTACTGTGTATAGTTCTGGAAACCCCATCTCCGTAAAGACATAGACAGGGTGGAGGCTGTCCAGAGGAGGGTAACCAAAATGATGCAGGGTCTGCATCAGAAGACATATGAAGAAAGACTAAAGGAACTAAAGAGGTATACCCTCAAGAAAAGGAGGAAGGGGGGGGACATGATAGAAATTTTCAAATATCTCAAGGGAATCAACAAAGTCCAAGAGGGTAGCATCTTTCAGAAAAAGAGATGGGCAAAAACAAGGGGGAACAATTTGAAGATAGAGGTGGATGGCTCAGAGATAATGTGAGGAAGAATTTCTTCACAGAGAGGGTTGTGGATACATGGAACAGCCTTCCTGAGGAGATTGTATAGTCAAAAACAGTGGGGGAATTCAAGAATGCATGGGACAGACATAAGGCAAATCTAGTGGGGGGGTAGGAGGAAGTAGGTTGTTGGTTAACTAGGATCTGCAGCTTATCTGTTAGGTAAGGAAATGGGCAGACTAGGTGGGCCAAGCGGTCCTTATCTGCCATCAAATTCTATGTTTCTATGTTTCCATCTTCAAGTTCAGCTCTTGGAGTTTTTCCTTCCGATTTCTTCTTCTTTTTCTTTTTCAGAGATGAAGCAGGTCTCATCCTTCTTAAATTCCAACTATTTCCTTTACATCGAGTTACATGGACCGCTCACTGCTACTGGACATCTGTGGTTGGGTATGTGAGAATCAGCTTCAGAAGATTGATCCAAGAAAGTTGTTTCATTGAGCTAGTGTTTAATTTCCTTCACTAGTGAAATTTTGGTGACACCTTGTATGAACAGGTAGGCATACCTCTCAACTGTCCCTGATTTTCAGGGACGCCCTGATTTGCCTCAAAATTTTCCTCTGTCCCTCGTGAAATTTTTGTTTTGTGACTAAACAGTGGGGATTGTAAGCATAAAATAATGATTAAACATTAAAGTTACAGACTAGTTCTTCATCAGAAAATGATTCTTGCACTAATTCCCTTTTTTCCTAACAGCTTTTGAGTGAGTATTACCAATTTTTAAGGTGTGTCCCTGATTTTGGGTCTCTGTCCCTGATTTTTTAAGCCTTGTCCCTGATTTATGATGTAAGAGGTTGAGAGGTATGCAGGTAGGCCTGTTTCTCCAATGCCGGGGAAGTTGGTCAAGGATTTTATTCCATACGAGGTTGACGCTTTGGCATACTCGGAAGTTGGTTTTGTGACTAACCTTTTTCTGCAAAAGCCTTGATGGTATTCAGCCCATTCTCTCCTAATATTTGTTGCAGTTCTGTTTCTCTAATTTGGCTCTCACAAAGAACACAGGTAGGCAAATCGATGGACTGACCAATCCAACAGGTACAGCTAGATGATATCCATGTTTCTGAAACAGAAACAGAAACTAAAATTAAAAACTAGAAAATAGAAATACAAACTAAACAGGTATACAACATACATGAACATGCCACACAATCCTGTGAACAAAGTGACAAATTCTCACAGAGTGGACACAATTTTGGGTCAATGGCACAAACAAGCAGACTGATGCATTATGCATCATTTATTTATATTTATGTTCTATTATATTAATATGTGTTTATATTAAATGTAATAATAATAAACTCTTCATTCATGAATCATTGATAATCAGTATCTTGGAAGCTAGGGATTTGGCAATTATTAGTGAATCAAGTATTTACTAGCGATATGGTGGCCATATTGGATTTTGGTGGCCATATTGGATTTTCTAAGTTGTTCCATTCAACTTGGCATGGCAATAAATGTAGAAAATGACATCCTGAATTGTAAACTGGGCATTCTTAGGCTATGCTATAGGCCTCGGAGTGCCCAGAACGTCTAAAATCAGAAATAGGCTCCTGAGGGCCTTCCACCAATTTTTTCAGGGTAACAAGCAAATTCAGAAAGATGAAGTCTATCTACACAGGAATCTGCAGAGATACCAACTCTGCATTGTAAATCAAAAGATTAGGCATTACACTGTCTACTATCAAACCATTTGCTTCTGGATTTTTTCTTATGAAGGATCCTTTTCGTATGAACAAAAAGCATACAAAAAGGATTCCTAAAAGAATCTGAAAATCCAAATTTTTTTCTAAATGAAGAATCCTTTTTCGATGCTTTTTGTTCATACAAAAAGGATCCCTTCATAAGGAAAAGATTTTGGACCAAGTTTTTTGAATGTTTTTTTTTGTTCGACAGGATCCTTTTTGTATGATTTTTTTTATTCATACAAAATGGACCTCTTCATATGGTAAAATATTTTGATTCAGTTTTAGTTTTGATTCTTTTTGTTTGTAGGATTCTTTTGTGTGGCTTTTAGTTTCATATAAAAGGATTCCTTCATGTGAGAATGGAGTTTGGACTTAGTTATTTTTTTACACATTTGAACTTCATCAAGCTTACAATCCTCAATATCAAGATTTCAGGGACAATCTATAAATCAAACCAAAGGTCTTAATGAGTACTACAAGAATAAGACATAATCCTCCCAAAATATCTAGGGCTATTTAAAATGCAAATTCCTATATGATAACATTGGAAGTTAAGTAGGCATAAGTAAAAGTCTTCTGAGCTTTGAACAAACCTATAAAACCTATGAATTTGCCTGTGGGACTGTGCTTGCATTTGTGGCAAAACAGCAGCATCTTTCTTTTGTTGTATAACTCCCTTAATATTTGGACTTAAGGGGAAATCTATATTTCATAACAAAGATCTTAATGAGTACTGCAACAATAACACATAATCCTAACCAAACATCTGGGGGCCATATTAAACGGTACAAAAATTAAAACGTGCACATTCCCATAGGAGAACATTGGAACTTTAAGAAGCCATAACTACTTCAGTATTTGGACTTAAGGGACAATCTATCTATGAAAACAAAGGACATAATAAATACTACAAGGATAACACATACATCCCCCCCCCCCAATGATTTAGAGATAACATAAAACATGCATACAAATAAAAAAAATGCAATTTCCTATAGGATAACATTGGAAGTTTAACAAGACATACAACAAAAGAAAGACGCTGCTGTTTTGCCATAAATGCAAGCACAGTCCCACAGGCAAATTCATAGGTTTTATAGGTTTGTTCAAAGCTCAGAAGACTTTTACTGTCTATACAGCTTGCCACTAGAAATGACTGATACTTCAGAATATTATTTTCAATCAGGTATCTATCCAGATTCATTTTAAAAGCCTGTATGGTAGTACTGAATACCACCTCCAATGGCAGTCTGTCCCAAATTGGCACACTTCTTACACTAAACCAGTGCTTTCTTTTAGTAGTCATATACCTTTCCCTTGTTAACTGCAATGGATATGCTCTGGTCTGATATGGCTGTTCCCGTAGCTTTAACCCCAACTGTTCCCTTAAATCGGTATCAGAAAGGGCCTTAAAGACCATGCACATGTCTCCCTGTAGCCTACGATATTCTAATGTATACATCCCCAATTTACTCAACCTATCTGATACTCCCACCCTTGCACCCCATCGATCATCCATATAGCTCTTCTCCAAACTCTCTCCAATGACACAATCTCCTTTTTATAACCTGGAAACCAAAAACTGTGCCCAGTATTCCATATGAGGCCACACCAGTGACCCATACAAGGGCAACAAGACCTCCCTCTTCCTACTTTTAATATTCCTACTTATACAGCTTAATATATTACCTGATTTTTTAACCACCTGGCTACAATGCTGAATAAATTTCAAGTCATTTGAGACCCTTACTCCCAAATCCCTTTCATCATTAACCTCCCTTAAAATCTGACCATTTAGCCTGTAGGTGGTTCCTGCATTGTTTCTGCCAAAGTGCATGATCGTGCACTTAGCCATATTGAAGGTTAACCTCGAATTTTGTGCCCAACCCTGTAGTTTGATCAGAGTTTCCCGTAATCTGGCAGTTTCCAGGTTGCTGTTTACCGTGAAGCCAATTCTAGTATCATCAGCAAACTTTGCTTCCCTTACATCCCCTCCAGCTGTCATAGAATGTATATATACACTAAAGAGGCAAGGGCCCAGAACAGACCCCCATGGGACCCCACTCATCACCCCTGACCATCCTGAGCTCCATCCCCTGATTGTCACTCTCTGTTTTCTATCGGATAGCCAGGAGCTAATTCAATGAGTTATATTTCCCTGGATGCCATGTTCTATCAGGGAGTCCACAAGTTCTCCATGTGGCACTTTATCAAAGGCCTTGGAGAAGGATACAATTATACTATCTCAAAAAGTAAAGAAATTAATTGCAAAAAAACTTCATTAATGCACTAGTTAGGGTTAAACCAACAAAAAGGGAAATGTGGTGTTAGGGTTTCCAACCCTAACACTCACCCCCACCCTGCAAGCAGCAACAGGAGAAATCATTACAGTTTGACCTCTTCTGCATCTTCACAAGTTAGGTGTGGGGTGTGCCTCGGGGTTGATAACCATAATGCTCACCCCATTCTCATCTACTCTACACATCTCAGCTTCTTTACAGATGGAATGGGTGAGCGTTCAGGTTGACAACCCCAAGGCACACCCCACACCTGATTTGTGAAGATGCAGGAGGGATCAAACCATAATGGTTTCTCCTGTTGCTGTCTGTAGGGTGGGGTGTTAGGGTTGGAAACCCTAGCATCATATTTCCCTACTTTTGCCAGTTTAACCCTAACTAGTTCATAAACAACGTTTTTTTGCAATTAATATATTATAGCGGCATGGTTGTGCCCCTATAGTTAGGGTTGCATAGACACTTTAATGTAAGCATCAAATTTTGCACTTTAATAACTTTGCAACTGTTCAATAGATTTGCATAAAACTTGGCATGCACTGTTTTGTAGGGAAAATCTCTTGGTATGCAAAGTTTTATTCTGGTGGGATGTGCGGATTCTGAGATCTGTACAGTGCAAAAAACTTAAAATTCACCTTTTTTGCATCTTTTCCCTCATCACCATGCACGCAGACTTAAACATAGAAACATAGAATTTGACGGCAGATAAGGACCGCTTGGCCCACCCAGTCTGCCCATTTCCCTACCTGATGGATAAGCTGCAGATCCTAGTTAACCAGCAGCCTACTTCTTCCTACCCCCACCTCCTAGAATTGCCTTATGACTGTCCCATGCATGCTTGAATTCCACCACTGTTTTTGACTCCACAACCTCCACTGGAAGGCTGTTCCATGCATCCACAACCCTCTCTGTGAAAAAAATACTTCCTTAAATTACCTCTGAGCCGCCCCTTCTATCTTCAAATTGTGCCCCCTTGTTCTTGCACACCTCTTTTTTTGAAAGATGCTACCCTCTTGGACTTTGTTGATTCCCTGAGGTACTTAAAAGTTTCTATCATGTCCCTCTCCCTCCTTTCTCTCGAGGCTATACATATTAAGCTCCTTAAGTCTCACTTCATATGTCTTCCGGTGCAGACCTGCACCATTTTAGTTGCCCTCCTCTGACAGCTTCCATCCTGTCTATGTCTTTACGGAGATTGGGTCTCAGAACTGCATGCAGTACTCAGATGAGGTCTCACCAGCTGTCTGTACAGAGGGATAATAACTTCTTGTTTTCTGCTGGTGATGCTCTCCCTATGCATCCCAGTCATCCCCAGCCCTCCTTGCTGCCCTCTCACATTGCTTGCCCACCTTTAGGTCATCTGATATGACTACCCCAGGTCCCTTTCCATTTTTGTTGTTGTTAGTATCTCACCCCCATTGTGTACTCTTCCCTGGGTTTTGTTTCCAGGTGCATTACCTTGCACTTTTAGCATTGAATCTAAGCTGCCATACATTTGACCATTCCTCTAACCTTGCCAAGTCCCTTCTCATCCTTTCCACCCCACCTTGTGCATCAACTCTGTTGCAGATCTTTGTGTCATCTGCAAAGAGACATACTTTTCCTTCCAGTCCCTCTGCAATGTCGCTTATAAAGACATTGAAGAGGACCGGTCCTAATACTGAACCCTGTGGTACCCCACTGCTAACCCCCCTTTTTTCAGAGTGGACTCCATTTACTATTACTCTCTGTGTCCTATTCTCCAGCCAACTCTTTACCCAGGCTGTCATCTTGGGACCCACTCCCAGGCTGGCTAACTTGTATATTAATCTTGTGTGGGACTGTGTCAAATGCCTTGCTAAAGTCTAGGTAGGCCATGTCCACAGCCCCTCCCTGATCTACTACTTTGGTCACCCAGTCAAAGAAATCTATCAGATTTGTCTGGCATGACCTTCCCACTGTGAATCCATGCTGCCTTGGGTCCTGTGCCCCTCTGGCCTCTAGATACTCAACAATTCTTTCCTTCAGAAGTGATTCCATCATTTTCCCTACCACTGAGGTTAAACCAACAGGTCTGTAGTTTCCTGCTTCTGCCTTGCTCCCACTTTTGTGAAGGGAATCACATCTGCCCTCCTCCAGTCCTCAGGTACCACCCCATCCTCCCATGATTTGTTAAAGAGGGTAGTCAGTGGTGTCACTAGTTCTATCCTTAGTTCTTTAGAATTCTGGGATGAACTTATCAGGCCCCATTGCTTTGTCCACCTTCAGTTTTAAGAGCTCTTTCAGAACTCTTTCTTCTGTAAATGGGTTGGTATCAACTCTGTATCCAGAGTGATTCTACTGTTTGTTTTAGGAACTTCCCTCCTTTGTAAATACTGAGCAAAATATTTGTTTAGTATCTCTGCCTTTTCACAGTCACCCTCTGCCCACCCTCCTCCCTTTATTAAGCCTCACTATCCCTCCCTTGGTCTTCCTTTGCTCCCTGATGTACCTATAAAAGGTTTTATCCCCCTTCTTAACTGAGTTGGCTATCTTTTCCTCAGTTTGGGCCTTTGCTGTTCTGACTGCCTTTCCAGCTTCCTTTTGCTTTAACTGATACAGTTCTCTGTCCTGTTCCTTCTGTGATTCCTTGTACTTCCTGAATGCTTTCTTTTTCTCTTGAACCTTCACTGCCACTCCTTTGAGAACCATAGTGGTTTCTTACCTCGTTTCATTTTGTTTATTTGCTTTACACAAAGGCTTGTTACCTCTGTGATGGCAGTTTTATTATTCCCATTGTTCTTCCACCTCCTTCCTGCCCATTTGCTAGTGCATTCCTTAGGCACTCACCCATTTTGGCAAAGTCAGCCCTCTTAAAATCCAGTACCTTTGTCTTTGTATGGCTTGACTCTATTGCTGTGTTTATTGTGAACCATACTGTCTGGATGGTCACTAGTTCCCAGATGGCTACCCACTTCTACATCTGTGATCCTCTTCATCTCCGCTTGAGAGAACCAGGTCTAAGATTGCTCCCTCTTGAGTGGGCTCCAATACTAGTTGTCTAAGGCATGCCCCTGTAGGGCATCCAGAATAACCCCACTCTTAGAAGTGGCTGCTGCAACTGCACTCCAGTTAACATCTGGCATATTCAGATCACCCATCAGCAATATCTCCCCTTTATCTGCCATTCTAAGTATACTTTCTATCATTTCCTTGTCCATTTCCTCCCCCTGAGAGGGGGTCTATATACAACCCCTGTGCGGATTGTGGTGCCATTGCCTGCCTCCAAATTGACCCACAGTGCTTCTTCTCCTCCCTGTTTACCCTTTTGTTCTGTTGCTTTGATTTCTTCTCTTATGTAGAGCTACTCTCTTCCTCTTTACCTCCCTGTCCCTCCTGTAGATAGTGTATCCTGATATGTTTACGCCCCAGTCATGGTTCTGTGTGTACCATGTTTCTGTGACTGCCACAATATCCAGATCTTCCTCCTCCATCAAGGCCACTAATTCAGGAAGCTTGTTACCCAGAGTACGGGCATTGGTACTATTGCTCTCCATTTTTGATGGCTTTACCTTCTGTAACGGCAACCCCACTGACCTTCTACCTTGGTCTTTTTCTCATTTAGTACCCTGTTTTGTAGGGGGAGGCTGGGATTTTCCTTCTGCTTATCAGTGCCTCCCCCCTTGACTAGTTTAAAGGCTTGCCAATGAAGCATTTAAACCGATTGCCCAAAAGACTTGTTCCCTTCCTGGACAGATGCAGACCATCCTGCCAGTATAGGCTGGTGTCCCTCCAGGTGGAACCCCAGTCCCCAGTGAAGCCAAACCCCTGTGCTCCACACCATTTTTTTAACCGTTTGTTAAACTGCATGGTGCAAAGTACCCTCGCCTCACTCATGCCACTGACAGGCAGAACCTCTGAGAAGGATACTGTGTGTGCTACTTGTCTTAAGCCCCTCCCCAACTCTACAAAGTCCATTTGCACTGCTCTAATCTCATGATGAGCCAAGTCATTTGTCCCTAGGTGGACAATGATGTCCAGCTCAGACTCCTGCAACTGTTCTCGTGATCCTAAGGATGCGCTCCTGTCCCTCCAAGCCATGGCACCAGGCAGGCACCACTTCAGTTTTCCTGCTCCCCAGTTCTATCCCCCATAATTGAGTCCCCACCAGGAGCTGCTTTCTTTCCTGTGGTGCCCCTGCCTCCTTCCTGAGGGCCTCCTTGTGACAGTTGTCTGCACCCTCCTTAGTCTCCTCTCGGTGCATCCATAGAGAACTATGCTCCCCAGAATGGTGTATGGATTGTGGAGTGTAACAACTGACTGGGTGTGCCTCTGTTCCACCACCCACCCTCCCTGAGCCCACTGTGGTCCAACTGCTGTGCTTTCTTTGCAACCTCTGAGGTAGTGGTGGTGGCTGTGGTGCTCCTGGATGGGGAGGTTCCTGCCACTGTCCAGTGCGGCCTGAAGATGGGAAATTTCCTCCCTCAGGGCAGATAGTTGTCTGCAAACAGGGCAGCATTTCAGCGTCCAGAAAGACTCCCGGAAGACTGCTGCCCCAAAGCCATTACATTGTACTACTCCCCACATAACTGTCTACCTTGTTTAGTTTTTTTTTTTTGTGTGTGTGTGTCTGATTGGTGCGTTATATAGAAATATATGTATTTATATAATGTGTATGCTTATATTGTCAGTGCAGTGTGCTAGACAGGATATGACAGTGATGTGTACCTTGCCCTCTTGAGGAAATGATGTCAGAACCCCAGGTATAAATGAACTATTTCCAGGGGTGGGTGGGGTGAGGTGTGGGAAGGGTTTGGGCCTAAACTGTGCCCTCACGAAACAATCAGCTAAACGCTCTGACCTACCGATGCGATGAGTGCCTTTCTGTCAGCAAGATGCCATACACGACAATTTGTAATACTGCTTCAAACCAATTTGACAGAGAAAATACCCTGCTAATCAAACAGAGAAAAATCCAAACATCTAAGTCAGACACAGGTAAACCTCCCCAGCCCCAAAAAAGCCTGGTGACTTGTGCTCTGAAAACAGTCAGCCCCAAAACATGACAGCTGTGCAGAAGGGCAGACACAGAAAACAGTATTTAGCCTATGTGGGTTTAAACTCTTCCTGCACTGAAAACCTTAACACTTGTAACACAAGTAAAGCAAACTCCACCTCCCTCTGTTGATTGAAAGACTGCCTTTTCTGATAATTCTAAGTTGCTTATTTTTTTATTTAGTTGTTTAACCAGGTATAGCACACTAAGCTGAAAGCTTTTTTACAGGAGCGACCTGGGAGCACAAGGAGGTTAAGTGACTTGCTCAGGGTCACACAGTATGCAAGTGGAAGCTGTGGGATTCAAACCCAGGTCTGGTCTGCTGGATATCACCAGATTTGCAGCTCAGAGCCTTAGACCACTGCGCCTATACTGCCTCCTGAACTTTCACCTTCAGTTAGAAGTATCCTCCACCTGAAGAATATTAACTTTCCTAAGGAATCTGCTTCAAACCAAAGACAATTGTAAATTGTAAAGTTCACCTCCTCTGTTGTGAGCACTACTCACTTTCTTGCAAATCTTAAGTCCAGTGTTGCAGCTTGCAGCCAGAGGTAGCTTCACCTGAAGACTATGAGGTTATCATAGACTGTGTGGAATTGTAGTGTGAAATGTTTTTGGTAGAAAGAGCTTGGGTCATAGAAGTGCCTTTCACTGGTTTGGTGCAGAAGTATTAATCCATTGCAAAGTTATTGCATTTTTAATGTCCCATTATTTTCAAAGGGAATTTTACTTTCCTGTATAGCTTCCTGGAATGAATAAGGATTTTGGGCTCATGAAAAAGGATTGTTTTTAGTGAGGGGCCAACCCTTTTTCCTGAGAAAAAAATTCCTTTTTAGTGAGCTACCATCTTGTGTTTTGCTTTTTGCATGCAACAAACTGTCATAACTTTGCTCGGGATGTCTTCTACAGACATCCAAACATGTATCTTGCTCATCGCCGATGAACTTCTGTGTAATTTTTATAGTGCCCATCCCTTTAAACATTTTTTCAGTTATTTAAACTTTTCATGGTTTGCTAAAGTCCTTTTCACGATTACTTTTTTCATTTTGTGAAAAGGAAATCGCCTTGCAAAAAGAATAAAAAATTATCCAAAATCCTTTTCCCAAGCTAAAATCCTTGTCTGCAAACACTGCAAAGGATTTGTGGAAAAGTATTCCAGCTCACAATAAAAAGGATTTAGCCCTGGTGTCTATTGTCACCTCCCTCCCTCCCATCCCCATATTTCCTTAAAATGATTTTCCCATTGGTGGTTAGTGGCACCCCACCCTCGCATGTCTATGTCTGGTGCCCAGTGGCACTCCCCACTCTCTGATCCCCATATTTTATTTAATTTCCATGTTGGTGCTTAGTGGTACTCCCCACCTTCCCATGTCTATACTGCTGTCTATTGGCACCCCCACCCTCCGATCCCCATATCTTAAATGTCTTTCCCCATTGGTAGTTATTGCCATGCCCCGACCTCCCATGTCCCTCTCAACCTGAAAATAAGAAACCATCCCTCGATGTCTTTTTAAAATTATACAACCTGTAAATAACAAAGTCACACCCATACCACCCACCCAGCTCTCACTGTGCACCCACCTCCAATCTCCTTGGACCCCCTGAGTCAATATTGTCATGTACATGTCAGTAGCTCTAAATGCCAAATTGCAGTGCAGAATTGTATTTATTTTATTTATTTAAATCTAGGATTACAAGTACCTTTGAGCCAAGATCTTTAACAAAGGTTCCACGTCAGTTAGAGACATTACGACAGAACATGACAGTACAAATGCAGTATTTGACAAAATAAACACAATATCATGATAGTACAATGCATACTTATGGGTAATACAGGTAGACGGAGGGAGTACAGGAGGTTACAGGAGGGACAGTGGGAGGTATGAGCTGCCAGAGACGATTGTCGACACATAGAGAAGTGCTGTTTGTGGGGCTGGGGGGGTGGAAGAGGGGCAGAGAAGGTAAGAGGAAAGGTAGGGAGAAGGTGGTAAAGTGCTGTGTGGGGTAGAGCAGAACTAAGGGATATATGGGAAGGTTGGCTAGGTGTGGTAGTCACAGGTGCTGGAAGCAGTGAGATATAGCCAGAGCCTTGATTTGAAAAGACCTAGCATGGGAGCGGAGATGATCTCGATGTTGAGGCTATTCAGCCAGCTAGGGGCCTGTAGGCAAATGAATGTTGAACACCCCAGCTCTATTAAATGTTTGCACTGATTGCATGTCAGCAATCAAAATGTGGGTCGACACATTTTGAATAATATCACAGCATTCTCTGAAAGTTTTTCAATGTGCAAGCAAGCATGGAAGTTTATTTATGCAATGAAACTATTTTAGCAAACCACATCCAGTGATTCACTGTAGAATTTGCTGTATTCAGTTACAGAGGACTTTTTTTCCCAAAGGGTTTCCAAAGGCAGATATACAGCCATAATACTCACACAGAATTCCACCAACTATAAATTTTTGCTTCACAGCCTGAACTGCAAGGGATACACATAATGCTAAGCCTAAAAGGTCTAACAATGCCGACTCTTGCATGCAGAAGCCAGTCTCTAATGTTTTGATGTCACTGATGATGTCTTCTTCAGAGTGGCTGGTAATACAAAGGTGAGCAATAAACAGACCAGGATTTAAAGTTACAGTGCAGACATACGATTGAGGCATATGCATAACAAAGACAAACATACAGTGTTAAACTGCAAGGTGCATAAGTGCAAAAAGTGTGACATCAACAAATCAACACAAAGTGCACACATACACAAAATATAATATACATTTCTGTATGCAGACATCCTATAGCAAAAGCATTCTGTTGGAAAAATATATAATAGTTAAGAAAGTTTCATTGAAGTCAAATAAATATAATCATATGTGCAGAGCGCTATAAAAAATATTTGTTAGCATATATCGGTCCAAAATCTGAAACATTATAAAGGAAAGCAGACAAAGCATATCCAAGAGTCACAAAGATGCATGTAACCACAGTTATCATTCAAGCAATTTGGCACAAGGGTACACAGTGTTGTAATCTAATATAGCTCACACTGGTAGACCTGTGCACCAAATCCCCACCATGGATAGAAACACAGAAGTTGATGGCAGAAAAGGACCGCAAGGCCCAGCCAGTCTGCCCATTTCTTTTCTACCTTATAAATGTGCCATCGGTTTTGCTCTGTCAGTGGCCTATCTATTCATACTGATCTGTATTGCTCCCTTATGCATATCCCATGCCTGTTTGAAGCCCACACTGTATTCATAGCCACCACTTCCTGAGGTAGACTGTTCCATGCATCCACCACCCTTTCTGTAGAAAAGAATTTCCTCACATTCCCCTTAATCGGCCTCCCTAATCTCATGCTGTGTCCTTTTGTCCTGCTATTTTTCTTATATTTAAACATGTTAGACTCTTTCACCTTGTTAATGCCCTTAAGGTGTTTGAATGTCTCGATCATATCACCTCTCTCCTCCTTTGCTCAAGGGTATACATATTGAGCTCCGTTGATCTGTCTCATATGTCTTCTGATGCAGTCCCTGCACCATTTTGTTGCCCTTCTCTGGACTGCCTCAATTTGTTAATGTCCTTGTGAAGGTGTGGCCTCCAGTACTGCACACATGTACTCCAGATGGGGCATAACAATGTCTTGTAAAGAGGATTATTACCTCCCTCTTATGACTTGTGATACCCCTATTAATACACCCTAACATCCCCCTAGCCTTATCTACTGCTTTAGAGGTCTGCTTGGATGATTTCAGGTCACCGGTGATGATGATGCCCAAGTATCTTTCTTCCTTTGTGACTGCCAGCAACTCCCCTCCCAGCCTATAGGTGGCTTCAGGGTTTCTCTTCCCTATATGCATGATCTTGCACTTCTTTGTATTAAATCCCAGTTGCCACTCTTCTGACCATTTTGCTAGTTTACCCAGATCTCTTCTCATTCTGCCCACCCCATCTGGATCATCTACTCTGCTGCAGATCTTGGTGTCATCTGCAAACAGACAAGCCTTAACCCTCTAGTCCATCTGCAATGTCACTGATGAAGATATTGAAGAGGACTGGCCCCAGGACTGATCCATGAGGTACCCCACTTGTGACTTGCATCTCTTCTGACTGTATACCATTTACCACCACTCTCTGTTTTCTGCCTGTCAACCAGTTTGCCACCCAGTTGACCAACTTCTGACCCACCCCGAGCCACATTCAGTCACTTCACTACCAGTCTAGCATTGCTTGTAAAGTGCTTTGGATGTATGAAAAGCACTACATAAATGTTGATTCTTTTCTACCCAGCTTATTTATCAGTCTTCTATGTAGAACAATGTTGAAAGCTTTGCTGAAGTCAAGGTAGGTGACTTGGACCACCACTCTGGTTACCCAGTCAAAGAAATCTATGAGATTAGTTTGACAGGACCTTCCTTTTGTAAACCCATGCTGTCTTGGATCCTGTGCCCTTATGGATTCCAGGTGTTGCACTATCCTTTCCTTAAGGAGTGCCTCCATAATCTTGCCCACTACTGAGGTAAGACTGACTGGTCTGTAGTTCTTTGCCTCCTCTCTGCTACCACTCTTGTGGAGTGGGATCACATGAGCCCTTCTCCAGTCTTCTGGGACCTCTCCTGTGCTTAGATACTCACTAAACAGTTCTGATAATGGCTCTGCTAGTTCCACCCTTAGCTCCTTAAGTACCCTGGGATGTATGCCATCAGGTCCCATTGCCTTGTCCACCCTGAGCTTAGCGAGCTCTTGTAGGACCCTTTCTTTTGTGAAGGGTGTAGTGCTCACCTCCCTCCCCCCTGTGTCCATGGTGCTGAGCTGTGGGCCCTGCCCTACCTTCTCTTCAGTAAATACTGAGCAAAAGTATCTGTTTAGGATAGATGCTTTTACAGGGTCCTCCTCCTCACACGCCCCCTTTTCTCCTTTGAGCTTAGCAATACCCCCTCTGGACTTTCTCCTTTCACTAATGTAACTATAGAAAGTCTTGTCACCTTCTTTTACTGTTCGTGCTAGTGTTTCCTCAGTTTGGGACTTGGCCTGCCTTACTGCCTTCCCTGCTTCCCTTAGGGCAGCTTGGTATGCCTCCCTATTTTCATCCCGCTGTGTTCCCTTATATTTCCTGAAGCCCAGCCTTTTGGCTCTGACCTTTTCTGCTACTGTATTTGAGAACCAAAGTGGTTTCCTTCTTCTTTGCACTTCCTTTCTGTCTAACATAATGGGATGTTGCTTCAAGTATTCCATCCTTAATGCTTGCTCACTTTGCCTGTACCCCTCACTTGTGTTTCTTTTTGCAAGGGCTAGCTTAACTCGGTTGGCCATCTTATCAAAGTCAGCTCCTCTGAAGTCCGATATTTTTGCCTTGGAATGGGATGATTTAGATGTAGTGGCCAAATTGAACCATACCATGTGATGGTCACTGGCCCCCAGGTGACCTTCTACCTGGAGATCTGTGATCCCTTCCCTTTTAGTCAGTACTAGATCTAGGATAGCCCTGTCTCTTGTGGGTTGTTGTACCAGTTGTTTAAGGCCCTCCCCCTGCAGGGAATCCACCATGTGTCTAGTTCTGGCAGATGTTCCTGCTGGTATTGACCAATCTGTATCTGGCATGTCGAAGTCTCCCATTATCAGAACCTCCCCTTTAGCTGTCATGTTTTGTATATCTTCTAACAGTAATGTGTCTATGTCCTCCCCCTGGTCTGGGGGCCTGTAGACAACCCCAGTTCTTATGGCTGTCCAATTTCCTGTTTCCAGGGTGACCCACAGTTCTTCTGACTCCTTATGTGTATTCTGAATTTCTGTAGCTTTGATATTTTCATTGACATACAGGGCCACTCCACTCCCCACCCCCCTTTTTGCACCTCTGTCTCTTCTGAACAGTACATAGCCAGGTACTGAAGTCTCCCCAGTGTGGTTACTGGTAAACCACATCTCACTAATTGCTACTATGTCCAGTTTAGCCTCTGACATTATTGCCTGCAGGTCTGGGATATTATTTCCCAGGCTGTGAGCATTGTGTACATGATTTTCCATTGGCCAGATTTCGATTGTGTTGGTTGTTGGGTGAGGTTTGGCATTTCCCTGTCTGTCGAATGGGGAGATGGACCTTTTCTTACTTGGTGATGCAAATGAACTGCAAACATGCTGAATCCCTGTTTAACCACTAGCTGAGGGGGGAGGGGTGTTCTTCCCATTCGACGTATGGGGTGCTGCACCCCTCTCCCCATTTGCTAGTTTAAATATTCTACAAAGACGTCAAACTTCTGCCCCAATGCACTGACTCCCTCCTTAGTGAGATGAAGTTCATCAAATTTAAAGAACTTTCGCTCCCAGAACTGTTGCCAGTTCCCTACAAATCTGTGTCCTTTTTCCTGGCACCAGCCCTTGAGCCACATGTTTAGCTCCCCATCTCCCCTTCTCTGACCTTCCATCCATCTGCCCCCCTCTCCCAGACTGGCAGGATCTCAGAGAAGGAGATGTCAGACGAAATGTATGATAGTTTGTCACCCAGCCTGGTCAGGTGTTCCTTGGTCTCCACAACTGATGGCTGGCGAGATCATTAGTCCCTGTGTGTACCAGGACATCAATGTTTTCTCCTGCTTTCTGAATATTTTAACAATGTGGTCAGTGTCTCTCGCTGATGTATCTGGGAGACATCTGACCATTACCCTGGCTGGAGATGGGTATCAACTCACGAATCATGAAATCTCCTATGATCAGAAGTTTTTTGGATTTCCTTTTTGCTTTTTTTGTTTTGGTTCCTGATTTGGGTGAGTTTTGTTGTGCTAGCTCCTGTGCTGCAGTGTCCTGCCCCTGCAGTGTTCTCTGCCCCTTTGATTTCGGAGATAGAGGCAGATACCTGTTTGTAGTGTTTATATGGTTTTTGGAGGTATTATGTTGGAGAGCACAGAGTGATGGGGTACCTGATTTACCCCTCCTAACCACCTGCCAACCTCCTGGACCAAATACCCTCTGCGGTCGAGGTTCTTCTGTTGAATGTTGGGGAAATGGTAGGTGGTTCTTATAATGCATTTCCTCTTGAATATGAAATTTGGTAGCGCAATCTCTGCCCATGCTGCCTGGGGCTGAGCCTTAAGATCTCAATGGCTCAGCATGATCAATTTTTCAGTCCCTATGAACTTGAGACATGTAGTAGAGCCATGGCCTGCTTCTGTGAAATAGCTGGCCATTGCATACTGTTTGTTTTTGTATGGAATGCAGTCTTATGTTCTCCTGTACGTACTTTTAATTCACAATTTAATTTCATTTCATTTTATTTTATACTGAAAGGTCTGTGGGCTAAACCCCATTTTCACAGACTTCCAGTTTACACATAACATAGATACAGCAATAAAGCAAAGGGGCCAGATGGGGTGCACCCAGGGTCCTTAAAGAGAGGTGGTGGCTGAACCTCTGGCTATCCTGTTTAGCCGATCACTGGAAACAGGGGAGGTACCCAAAGACTGGAGGACAGCAGATGTAGTCCCCTTATGCAAAAGCGGGAACAAAGAGGAAGCAGGAACTACAGACCAGTCAGCCTCACCTCGGTAGTGGGGAAGATCATGGAAGCACTACTGAAGGAGAGATTGGTGGAACATCTGGTTGTCAATGGACTACAGGACCCAAGGCAGCATGGTTTCACCAGGGGGAGGTCATGTCAGACCAACCTCATTGAATTTTTTGACTGGGTGACTAGGGAGGTGGATCAGGGGAGGGCAGTGGACATGGCCTATCTGGACTTCAGCAAGGCCTTTGACACTGTGCCACATAGAAGACTATTACACAAACTGGGGAATATGGGTGTGGGCAGGACAGTAGTGTGGTGGGTAGGTAACTGGCTGGGTGGCAGGACACAGACGGTGGTGGTAAATGGCTGTCACTCCACAGAGGGAAAAGTGACCAGTGGGGTACCACAGGGATCAGTGCTGGGACCGGTCCTATTCAACATCTTCATCAGCGACATTGCACAGGACCTAGAAGGCAGAATTTCACTGTTCGCTGATGACACAAAGCTCTGTAACAGAGTAGACACACCAGAGGGTGTAGACAGAATGAGAAGGTACCTGCAGAAACTTGAAGAATGGTCAGAGGTTTGGCAGTTATAATTCAATGCAAAGAAGTGCAAGATAATGCATATGGGCACAAAAACCCTGGCACAATATATCAGTTGGGGGTGAGGATATAGCATACCAAGCAGGAAAGGGATCTTAGGTTATCATCTCTGATGACCTCAAGGTAGGGAACAGTGTGACAAGGCAGCAGGTAAAGCAAATAGGATGCTGGGATGTATAGGCAGGAGCATCACCAGCAGGAAAAGGAGGTCATAATTCCGCTATACAAGACACTAGTGAGGCCCCACCTGGAGTACAGTGTACAGTTCTGGAGACCATACCTACGTAAGGACATAGACAGGTAGAGAAGGCTCAGACGAGGGCAACAAAGATGGTGCATGGATTGCATCACAAGTCCTATGAAGACAGGTTGAAGGAACTGAACATGTACTCCCTGGAGGAGAGAAGGGAGAAAGGGGATATGATAGAGACATACAAGTAACTCACAGGGAGGAACAGGGTGCAGAAATACACTATTTTTAAGTGAAAAAGATGTTCCAGGACTAGAGGGCATGGGATGAAGTTGGAGGGAGGACGATTCAGAGGAAATATGAGGAAGAATTTCTTCACAGAATGGGTGGTGGACAAGTGGAACACCCTGCCAGAGGAAGTGGTGGGGGCTGAAACAATCACAGGATTTAAGAATGCATGGGATAGACATAAAGGAATTCTGGAGGTCAGGGTAAGGGCAACAGACTTCTAGGAAAACATAAACTGAACTTACAAGCTCAAATGGGCAGACTGGGTGGGCCATAGGCCTGTATCTGCCGACACTGTCTATGTATCTATGTATCTAGATACATAACAAAGTGACAATATAAAATGGTTATATTAAATGCATGCTGAAAATAGAAAATATAGTTAAAAATCTACATTTCGAACTTAGGTCTTCTTCAGGAAATATCTAAAGAGAAAAAACAAAGTTAGTGTAGAGGGAGGTAAAATGAGATATGCAGTATATGTGGGGAAAGAAGAAAGGGAGCCTCAGGAGAAGACGGATAAATGGTAAGATTAAGAGAGAATCTGTGAAACAAAAAGGTGATGATGGGAAAGATAAGGCATAATGGGAGTGAAAGAGCTAGGGAAGTTCCCAGGTGGGGACTAATTAACAGGGCCTAGTAAGAAGGCTGAAAGGTGACAAATGTGTGGGAAGGAGACAGAGATGGAGACTTATGGTGAAAATGAAAAATAAATTCAACGAGTACAAAAACAAATAGAAATAGATGTTAGGGGAAAAAAAGGGATGGCTAAAAGATGTTAGTGGAAAATAAGTCTATCATTTAAACCAGAGCTGCTGGGAGCTGGCATGATGATCAGTCATTTCCATGTTTTTCTATGGTCAGGATCCCAGACGCCTTGCTGAAGGACACAAACAGAAAGGTCATTGACATTGTGGTCCCTGGAGATAAAGTGGGATACAATGGGTTTAGCAGTTTCACCATTCCTGTCTGCTCTGTAATGTTCCCTGAAACAGTCAGCAAGACGCCTACCAGTTTCTCCGATGTAAATAGCTGTACACTTCCTGCAAAGAATACAAGAAGCAAAGTGACAATATGAATAGACACGATAGACTAACAAAGGAATTGAACATTTAAGAGAAACATTTACAAATAGAATTAATGAGCATATTGTTTCTAAGGGCTGTCTTTAAAGGAACTAACTTTTTGCGGACTAGTAATACTGCTTGGTAGTTCATTATATAACTAAACAACAGTAAAATTCAAAGTGTTTTGAGCAAACACAGTATGGAAATATGGAATCTGAAACCAATTCTTACTCTGCAGTCATGTACAGCCTAGTTTACAAATCCTAGGGAACAAACAAAGAATACTTTTTGGGAAGTAAATCCATGTTTTGTTTAACATTTTATCTGGCCAATGTTAAGGATTCCACACAGACAAGTCATCGTATATACCACTCTCTCAGTGCTGCAGTTAATAAACTGGTTAATCAGATACCATTTACTCTTATTGGAATGCACAAACAAAGTGGTGTTATAAGTACTGGAGCACTGGCTACGATGTCCTCATCCTTTGGTTACCCACTGGGGTAGTGGTAGCCAAGATTCATTTATTTGTTTTGGTAAACTGAATGTACAAGAACATCTTTGATGTTTCCTCATGTCAGCATGTTACACAAGACATATATTTGCAGCTAAAGTTTTTAATTTGGGGTCACACTCAATACTGGCCAGTGTTTGCAGATCATCTCCAATTCTGGTAGTCTCAGGATTAAACTGGGTTTACAAATGTGAGTTCCTAGTTGCTGCTCTACTCCTGCCTCTTTATGTTTCCTTGTAGAACTGTAGTTCTAGTTATATTATTTGTGTTGTGGTATGCTCGCACAATATATTTCCTTTAGTACTGTCTGTTTTCAGATCTGCAGGCCATTTCTCTGCTCTTTCAAAGTCTGATTGGTCTATGCAAGTATGTTTGAGCCACAGAAACTGCTCCTTCGGGATGTTTTTATTCACAAAGTTTGGATGACAACTATGTAAACTATGCAACTATGCACATTTTTGTTGTTAGTCTTACACCATCCTTAAATATAGTCAAATCCAGGACGCTAACTTTGTGTTTATTTGTATCAGATGTAAATTTCAGGTTAGGACTGGTTGAAATAATATACTCAATGAAGTTGGTATTAAATGAGTACTTTGCCTCAGTTTTCACCAAGGAAAATGGGGGGGCTGCATCATACATGGGAGGAGACGGTGAAACTGGGGTGGGAGACCCTCACTGATCAGTGGGTCTGGGGAGAAGGGGGGCCATTACTGGCAGGAGGGGAAAGGCAAAGCAGGGGATGAGGGGAGGTGGAAATCACGGCAGAGAGAGTGAGGGAAGCCGCGAGGTCCCTTAAGAAGGAGAAAGCACCGGAGCCGGATAAATTACATCCCAGAGTACTGAAGGAACTGGTGGATGTCCCGTGAAACCCCTGGTGGAGCTTTTCAGCATCTCTCTGAGGACAGGGTGGGTGCCCCAGGACTGGAAAGTGTGCATATAGTGCTTATCCACAAGGGAGGATCAAGGGATGTGGCAGGGAACTACAGGCCCGTCAGCCTGACATTGGTGGTGGGCAAGGTGATGGAGGGCATTGTCAAGGAGAGGCTAGAGGGGACCTGGAAAGGTCCGGGTGCCTGGGCAATAGACAGCATGGATTCATCCTGGGAAATCATGTCAGACAAACCTTGTGGAGTTCTATGACTGGGTGATGAGTACCTTGGACCTGGGTAGACCAGTGGGTCCTCTTTCTTAACTTCAGCAAGGCATTTGACTCTGTTCCTCATGGGGCCTTTTAGATATCCTGGGAGTAATGGGGGTGGGGAACCAGATGATCAGATGGATATGCAATTGGCTCCAGGACCAGACCCAGAGGGTCATGGTTGGCAGGTTAGTCTCATCCCCAAGGAGGGTCATTAGTGGAGTCCCCTTGGGATCGGTCCTTGGGCCCCTCCTGTTCAACGCCTACATCTCTGACATAAGGAAGGGTATCAGGAGTGAGATGAGTCTCTTTGTGGATGACTCAAAACTGGGGTGGTGGTGGAGGAGGAGAGTGGCTCACAGGGGACCTGGAGGCTCTAGAAAGGTGGTCTAGAAAGTGGAAGCTGAGGTTCAATGCAGGGAAATGCAAGGTACTGCACCTGGGAGCCAGAAACCCGGCCAAGTGCACAAATGCTACAAGTCTTGATGGCTGAGTGGGACCTGGAGGTGGTGGTGGATGTCAAGATGAACAACTCAGAGACTTGTAGGAGGGCAGCAGCCAAGGCCAACAGGAGGCTGGGATGCATCGCTAGGGGGATCACCTCCAGAAGGAGGGAAGTGATACTCCCTCTGTATAACTGCTTGCTAAGGCTGCACCTAGAGTACTGTGTGCAGTTTTTGAGGTTACACTTAAAGAGGGACATTGAACTCCTGGAGAGGGTCCAGAGGAGGGCAGCCAAAATGATTTGGGGCTTGGGGGACAGGACCTATGGGGAGAGGCTCAAAGAGCTAAATATGTACACATTGGAAGAGAGAAGGGATTGGTGGGACATGATAGAGGTCTTCAGATACATGAAGGGGGTAAATAAGGGAGGAGCAGTCAGGGTGCTCCGAAGGAAGGAGGGGGGCAACTAGAGGGCATGGGTGGAAGCTGGAGGCGGGAAGATTCAGGGGAGAAAGGAGGAGGTGCTACTTCATTGAGATGGTGGTGGAGACATGGAATGCACTGCTCAGGGGCTGGTGGAGGCAGAGAGTGGTGGAGGGTTCAAGAGGGGTGGGACAGGCAGAGGAAGGGTTCTGGAAGCTAAGTCCAGTGCAGCAAAATATCCAGGACTGGGAAAGGAGAAGCCAGAGAGGGAAAAGGGGGCAGCAAGGTCAGCTCCCAGGGTGGGGGCTGACCAAACGAGCAGACACAAAAGATCGTTAGGCCTATTCTGCTGGCATTTTAGTATGTTAGTATGTTTGCCAGTTCCATTTCTGCACCATTCCAGAAAACAAAGATGTCATCCAAATGGTGCTTCCATACCATAATATCTTCCATAAATATGGTATGTTCTGCATTGTAATAAAATCCTTTTCCCAGTCAGATACAAAGAGGTTTGCCAGGTTGGGTGCAAATGTTGTACCCATGGAGGTACCTTTGATCTGTGCATCATATTTTAGATCAGATATGAACTAATTTGATTCTAAAACAAACTTTTCATGTCCAAAATTAAATCACTTGGGAACAGTATTTGCAGCATTATTTCTCAGTGGCCTTTGAATAGATTGAAGCCCCCATGGTCAATATTTGTGTAAAGGCTCTTATGTCACTACACACAAGTATGTGATTCTGTACATTTATCTCATCCAGTATCTGCATCATATGATGCATGCCCTTAACATATGATTTTATTACTGCAACTTTTTTAATATACTTACCTAAGAACTTAGAGTGTCAGTAACTACTCCTATTGAAGAGACAATTGGTCAGCCTAGTACTGGCACCTTGTTCTTATGAAGTTTTGGAAGAACGGGCAAGATGGCCACTTAGGACCAAAGCTCCTCTACCCGACTGAAGAACTTATTCAAATCTGCCCATTTTGTGAGCGATCAGGACCTCTGCCTTACAGGATTCTCCAAAAGCAGGCTCCACCTTTGGAATGCAGTTTTGCATAATTGGTAGAATAGGTAGTGAGTCATCATCATTGTAACACTCCCTCAGAACCACAAGCAAGCATGGGATGGTGGCAATGACAGCCACTAGTCAGCAACACAGAATTGCATGGACTTGGCAGAAAATAAAACCATGCTAAAAATACTAATATAGGATATACCAACCATTAGAAAAATATCAAGGACTTTAGAGACAGGATGGAACAAACTGGAAATCCATGTGACTAACCTCTTCACTAACAGGATGGACACTAAAGTTCTCACAATATTTGAGCAATAAGTGCAGTGCCTCCATGCTAAAGTAGATAACTTAGATGATCGCAGTCACTGGACCAGTGTCCATGTAGTTGGTAACCCAGAAAGTACTGAAGGCAGAGATGTGAGGCTTCCTCCAGGCTAGAGATTCCAAAGATGCTGGATTTTTAATGGGTCTACCCTCTAGAGATAGAGGGCTAACAGATACCTGGGCCTCAGACTAAGTTGGGGGCTCCCAGACACATTCATGCCTACTTCTTAACGTTCAGTGTTAATGAGCAGATGCTGAGGCTGGCCAGGAAAAGGATCCCTGTCCTGGAATAGCCAAAGGGAACATATCTTCTTGGATTTTCCAAGGACCTGGCAGACCATCGACAAGCCTTTGACCTGACAAAGAAAGAGCTGGCTAAATGTAATATACAATATTCATTGAGGTATCCAGTGACACCCCAGCTGCAGCATGAGAGAGATGAATCTCTTTTCCACACCTCAGGAACTGGCCCAGCATGTGAAGCAACTCAATACAGGAAGGGAACATGTAGCAGTAGTAGTAGCTTTATTTGTGGCACCCTTTCCTGGAGGGCAAGGACACCATTACAAAAATAATATACATACACATTCCCCTGACTAAATAAATAAAATAAAATTCACACCACAATCAGTCAGTCAACAAACATCAATGAAAATATACAACAAAACCGGATATAGACATCAAGTGTAAAACTCACTGATATTTGCAAGTTAAATAATTAACTAAACATCAAGAGCAAAAAAGCTTGGGCAAAGAGGAAGGTTTTAAGGTTCTTTCTAAATATTTCAACCAATGGAGCCAACTCAGAGCCCTTGGTAAAGAGTTCCAGAAAGCTGGACCTGCTACACCAAAGGCTATGTCCCCAGACATTTTTAACTGAAGATTATCAGAAGGCTCTCATCAGAAGAACGAAGAGGGTGAGCAGTCGGAAAAATAAAAGCTGACAAAATTATGTATGCCTGAGAGCACGGGGTCCAAAGGACTGTACGCTCGTACAGTAAAATAAAGATACTATTATACTACCTCAAAAAGTAAGGAAATAAGTTGCAAAAAACGTTGTTAATGCTCCAATCGTAAAGATCCCCACCCTCCCAAACCAGGCAGAAGAGCAGGTAGGACGTGTGCCTTGGGCTTCTCAAACTTAACGCTTACCCCATTCTCATGAAGTCTACGCATCTGAACTTATTTACAGATGGAATGGGGAGAGTGTTAGGTGTGAGAAGCCCAAGGCATACCCACACCTGCTCTCCTGCCTGGTTTGGGAGGGTGGGATGTTAGGGCTGGAAACCCTAATGTCTCATTTTCCAACTTTTGTCACTTTGACCCTAACTGGAGCATTAACAAAGTTTTTTGCAACATACAGTACTCCCCTCACTATATTGAACCTTGCGATAATGAATTCCTGCATATAACGAATGTGGTGTATGGCTCATGACCATAACTGAGCAACCACAGTCCACTGTAAACAAACTTGCCATGCTACGGCTGTTGGCTGTCAGCGGAACTCTTCTCAGTACTCACTACTGCTGCCTAATTGTGAATCAGGTCACCAATTAGAGTTACATTCAATTACAGTAACACCTGTTGTGCTGTGGTGTTATAACCTGTCTCAAATGGCCAGTCCACATTGGTGTTTAAACCATAGCCTGAGAATGAAGCATTCAGGATACATGGTTGAGCTGAAGCTGGTAGTGTTAGACCAACTACGGGCTGCTGAATCCCCCCTCCAGCCCACCCCCAACCGGCATCAGGGTGTGCGTTGGGGTCGTCAGTCCTAACTCTCACCCCATTCTCCTGTTCCTCAGCTTCTTTCCACATGTGATGGGGTGAGAGTTAGGGCCGATGACCCCAACACGCACCCAGATGCTGGTTGGGGTGGGCTGGAGGGATGCAAGGGGTTCAACTCAACATCGACTTCCTCGCTTTTGTCACTATGGAACAACCCTAGTTGATGATAATGGATTTTTTGCCTCTAATATATATATATATATTCATGGCAAAAAATCCATTTAATGCATTAGTTAGGTTGTTCCACAAAGACAAAACTGAGGAATTTCATTAGGGTGGAAACCTTGCTCATTCCCCCCACCCCACTACTGCTTCACACACACACACACACACACACACACACACATGCAAGTAGGGAAGGACCAAGGCAACACAACCAATCACACACAACCAGCAGGAGGTGTATATCTGTGTTACTGTAGCAAGTAGGTAGAAATCCAACTTTAGCTGGCAGTAGCGAAACGTGTATCTCACTTCGCTTTCTATATATGGGTGGCAAAAAGGCGTCATGGGCCACAATGTTAGTCTCATGGCAAGTTGCTCAGTTTCGAACAGTGTAAGTTTGTCATGCTTAAATATTTTAGCACCAAAGTAGGAAAAGGCAGATCTGTGGGACTAGGACTTGCCACCATGCAAATTTCAGCCCAAAGGACCCAACCATTTGCTTGCAGGATGATGGCAAAGATGTGCTGTTATCAGGAGCATACTTTCACAAAACACTTTCACAAACATGAAAGTGTAGCAAACAGAAGAGACGAAAGTGTCACATTTGCAAAAACATATAAAATAGTGTTGCAAAATAGTGTCACAAATGGAAGACACAACAGTGGCGCATTTGCAAAAGCGTGCAAAATAGTGTCTCAAAATACTGTTGCAATCATGAAAGTGTCGCAAATGCATATCACAACACTGTAACATTTGTGAAAGTGATTTTAAGTATTTCAGGAATGTGCAAAATCCTGTATTGGATCTTGTGAATCCCAAAATACCATATGTGTAGTCTGTGTTACGTGTTGGTGGCAGCATGTGGCCCAAGATGCCCAGTTGTGCATAGTGATATGTGTTTTGCAGTGTGTGGAATGTCCGGGATCAGAGTTAGCAGTGACAACCCCATGCCACAGCCGGACGGGAGCACGGGTGTGTGGTTTTGTGGTGTAGATAGTTGTATGTTAGTTCTGTCACTTGCTGCTGGTTGTGTGTGATTGGTTGTGTTGCCTTGGTCCTTCCCCTACTTGCATGTATGTGTGTGTGTGGTGGTAAGGGTGTGGGGTGGGAATGCGCAGTTAAGGTTTTCAACCCTAACAGCAAATTTCTCACTTTTGTCTCTGTGGAGCAACCCTAACTAATGCATTAAATGGATTTTTTTGCCATGAATTTCCCTTCTTTTGAGAATGTGCACTATAAATAGTGAATGGAATGTGGTGGTGGGAGCACAGGGCCCTTTGGCTCTTGGGTTCCCACCATGTGATTTTTTTATCACATAGTAGCGGTAACACAAACACAAGCACAAATGGTAATGCACATGGTGATGCAAATGTAAACAATAACGAAAACAGTAACAGAAATGCAAGCGCAAACAATGACAACAGAAATGATAATGCAAATGGTAACGCAAATGCTAACGGCAACAGAAACGCAAATGTTAACAAAAACAGTAACGCAAATGCTAACACCAACAGAAACACAAATGGTAATAAAATGCAAACAGTAACAGAAACACAAACAGAAATGCAAATGGTAAAGGCAACAGTGACGCAGAAGGAAACAGTAACACAATCGACAACAGAAATGCTACCGAAAACGCAAACGTTAAGGCAAACAGAAACAAAAATAGTGAAGAACACGCAAACAGTAATTGTAACACAATTGGAAATGCAAATGGTTACGGTAACACCAATGATGATGCCAAAGGGAACAGTAACACAAATGGAAATGCAAACAGAAGAGCGTATGCAAATGCAAATGGTAACACGCACGGTCACGGTAATGCAATTGGAAATGCAAACATTTATGGTAACACCAACGAAGACGCCAAAGGAAAGAGAAATGCCAATGGAAGCACGTACACAAATGCAAATGGTAATACACACGGTGACGCAAAAGGAAATGCAAACAAAATCAGTAATGGAAATGCAAATGTTAACAGTAATGCAAACGCAAGTGCAAATGCAAATGCAAAGGGTAACACACAGGTGGTGTAAACGGAAACACTAATGCAGACGGTAACGGAAACGCAAGCAGAAACGCTAACTGTAACAGTAATGCAAAAGCACACACCTTTTTCCCCAAAAAGGTGCACTCAGAAGCACAATGAATACAAAGAATGTATGCATAATAATGGCCCTCGGAGCAGAAAATGAACACTTGGAATACTAAATGCTTATATCTCAAGAACTGTACAACATAGAAAAAAAATTAAAATCTCATATTATTTATGATTTTCCTGGCTAGTTTTGCACTTAGCCCCCTAGTGGGGGGGCTAAGTGATTTTCTGAAGAAAAGTCCGTATCTCGGAGTGTTTTCGAGATACAGGCCCCGAAAGGCATGGCGGACACCGTAATGTTAGCGTATAGGAAAAATCATCAACTCCGGAGTGCCATTACTTTGCAGCCCTCTAATATTTTTGTCACCAAACTACCAAGAAGCACATGTGTGGGATCTTGGCTTTCTTCTCTCCAAATTTCAGCTCAAAAGACCAAACCATTCTTTTGCAGCAGGGTGGCAAAGATTTCCTATTGTTTTTGTCATAGTCTTGCAAAGTAGTGTCGTGATTTGCCACACTTTCGCCAAAAAAATTGCGAAAGAGTCAAATGTGCGACACTACTGTTTACAAAAATTTTAAAAACATATTTCTGGGGTGTTAAACCCCCCCAAAAAAGACATGGCTAGCATCCACAGTACTCGACTAGGTGAACACAGCAAGAATTGTGTCCCTAGATGGTCCCAAATTTAAATGCCAAGCATTTCTGTAAACACCAACTGAAAACAAGATAGCAGATTTGCGACACTACAGGGGTCATTTGCGATACTAAAAACTGCATTTGCAGCACCTTTGAACTTTTTGTTACCTTTTCCCATTTACTATAATGGGAAACTTGTTTTTTGAATATCTTTTGAACCATTTAATATTTGTTCACGAAATCTTCAAAAGACACATCGGGGACCCTGGCTGCATGTTCCCTGAAGGTTTTGGACTGGTCACACAGACCGTGCAACCTGTAGGCACAAGCAAAAAATGCACAAAATAGCATAATTTGTGCAATTGTTGGTGCTCTGTAGCTCCGCAACTGTATATCTGACCATTATGAAATGTGGCAGATCCAGAGATCTATGGTAGCACACTGTACATGCCAAATTGCAGGGAAATCCGTCATAGAGTGGCAAAGTTATTAAGCTGCCAAATTTCAGATTTAACCTTAAATGGGGTACTCATCCCTAACTACAGTGGCACTATAGTATATATGTATAGAAAATACAAAATCACACATGCCCCCACAATGCAAAGCATTATGGGCTGCATATGCAAATCACCACAGAATGTTATGCTGGTCCAACTTTAAGCAGAATTGCATGGTGCCGAAAGACCTCTCACACAGTTTGCAAAGGGTGCTAACAGAAGACATAGACACGTCTTTCGTCCTACCAGGACTCATTAGTATGCCTCGTCTGTTTGACACCCCAGTGGAATGGACCAGCTACCTCTAAGGCAGTGTGCCTGGGATATATTGTGGTGAACCCATTAAAATAAAAACTATTTAAAGACAAAGAACCTCTGTGCGTAAACACTGAGGCAAGGGTTACCCAAGGGCATTTGGCTGGAAGCCAAGTTCAAGAAAATACAAAATCACACATGCCCCCACAATGCAAAGCATTATGGGCTGCATATGCAAATCACCACAGAATGTTATGCTGGTCCAACTTTAAGCAGAATTGCATGGTGCCGAAAGACCTCTCACACAGTTTGCAAGGGTGTTAACAGAAGACGTGAACACGTGTTTCGGCCTCATCAGTATGCCTTGTCTGTTTGACACCCCAGTGGAATGGACCAGCTACCACTAAGGCAGTGTGCCTGGGATATATTGTGGTGAACCCATTAAAATAAAAAAACTATTTAAAAGACAAAGAACCTCTGTGCGTAAACACTGAGGCAAGGGTTACCCCAAAGGGCATTTGGCTGGGAAACCAAGTTTCAAGAAAATACAAAATCACACATGCCCCCACAATGCAAAGCATTATGGGCTGCATATGCAAATCACCACAGAATGTTATGCTGGTCCAACTTTAAGCAGAATTGCATGGTGCCGAAAGACCTCTCACACAGTTTGCAAAGGGTGCTAACAGAAGACATAGACACGTGTTTCGTCCTACCAGGACTCATCAGTATGCCTCATCTGTTTGACACCCCAGTGGAATGGACTAGCTACCCCTAAGGCAGTGTGCCTGGGATATATTGTGGTGAACCCATTAAAATAAAAAACTATTTAAAAGACAAAGAACCTCTGTGCGTAAACACTGAGGCAAGGGTTACCCCCAAGGGCATTTGGCTGGGAAGCCAAGTTTCAAGAAAATACAAAATCACAATGCCCCACAATGCAAAGCATTATGGGCTGCATATGCAAATCACCACAGAATGTTATGCTGGTCCAACTTTAAGCAGAATTGCATGGTGCCGAAGACCTCTCAATAAGTTTGCAAAGGGTGCTAACGAAGACATAGACACGCCTTTCATCCTACCAGGACTCATTAGTATGCCTCGCTCTGTTTGACACCCTAGTGGAATGGACCAGCTACCTCTAAGGCAGTGTGCCTGGGATATATTGTGGTGAACCCATTAAAATAAAAAACTATTTAAAATACAAAGAACCTCTGTGCGTAAACACTGAGGCAAGGGTTACCCCAAAGGGCATTTGGCTGGGAAGCCAAGTTTCAAGAAAATACAAAATCACACATGCCCCCACAATGCAAAGCATTATGGGCTGCATATGCAAATCACCACAGAATGTTATGCTGGTCCAACTTTAAGCAGAATTGCATGGTGCCGAAGACCTCTCACACAGTTTGCAAAGGGTGTTAACAGAAGATGTAGACACGTGTTTCATCCTCATCAGTATGCCTTGTCTGTTTGACACCCCAGTGGAATGGACCAGCTACCACTAAGGCAGTGTGCCTGGGATATATTGTGGTGAACCCATTAAAATAAAAAAACTATTTAAAAGACAAAGAACCTCTGTGCGAAACACTGAGGCAAGGGTTACCCCAAAGGGCATTTGGCTGGGAAACCAAGTTTCAAGAAAATACAAAATCACACATGCCCCCACAATGCAAAGCATTATGGGCTGCATATGCAAATCACCACAGAATGTTATGCTGGTCCAACTTTAAGCAGAATTGCATGGTGCCGAAAGACCTCTCACACAGTTTGCAAAGGGTGCTAACAGAAGACATAGACACGTGTTTCGTCCTACCAGGACTCATCAGTATGCTTCATCTGTTTGACACCCCAGTGGAATGGACCAGCTACCCCTAAGGCAGTGTGCCTGGGATATATTGTGGTGAACCCATTAAAATAAAAAACTATTTAAAAGACAAAGAACCTCTGTGCGTAAACACTGAGGCAAGGGTTACCCCCAAGGGCATTTGGCTGGGAAGCCAAGTTTCAAGAAAATACAAAATCACACATGCCCCCACAATGCAAAGCATTATGGGCTGCATATGCAAATCACCACAGAATGTTATGCTGGTCCAACTTTAAGCAGAATTGCATGGTGCCGAAAGACCTCTCACACAGTTTGCAAAGGGTGCTAACAGAAGACATTGACACGTGTTTCGTCCTACCAGGACTCATCAGTATGCCTCGTCTGTTTGACACCCCAGTGGAATGGACCAGCTACCCCTAAGGCAGTGTGCCTGGATATATTGTGGTGAACCCTCAAATAAAAACTATTTAAAGACAAAGACCTCAGCGTGAAACACTGAGGCAAGGGTTACCTAAGGGCATTTGGCTGCAGTCAGTTTCAAGAACTTATATGTTCGCCAATGTAAAGCATTATAATAGAACACGAATGTACAGGATCTTTAAGAATACAGCCGGAAGACCTCACAGTTTGCAAAGGGTACTAACAGAAGACGAGACACGTTTCGGTCCTACCAGGACTCATCAGTATGCCTTGTCTGTTTGACACCCAGTGGAATGGACCAGCTACCCCTAAGGCAGTGTGCCTGGATATATTGTGGTGAACCCATTAAAATAAAAACTATTTAAAGACAAAGAACCTCTGTGCGTAAACACTGAGGCAAGGGTTACCCCAAAGGGCATTTGGCTGGAAGCCAAGTTTCAAGAAAACACAAATCACATATGACCCCACAATGCAAAGCATTATGGGCTGCATATGCAAATCACCACAGAATGTTATGCTGGTCCAACTTTAAGCAGAATTGCATGGTGCCGAAAGACCTCTCACACAGTTTGCAAAGGTGCTAACAGAAGACATAGACACGTGTTCTCGCCCTACCAGGATTCATCAGTATGCCTCGCCTGTTTGACACCCCAGTGAAATGGACCAGCTACCCCTAAGGCAGTGTGCCTGGGATATATTGTGGTGAACCCATTAAAATAAAAACTATTTAAAGACAAAGAACCTCTGTGCGTAAACACTGAGGCAAGGTTACTCCAAGGGCATTTGGCTGGGAAGCCAAGTTTCAAGAAAATACAAAATCACACATGCCCCCACAATGCAAAGATTATGGGCTGTATATGCAAATCACCACAGAATGTTATGCTGGTCCAACTTTAAGCAGAATTGCATGGTGCCGAAAAACCTCTCACACAGTTTGCAATGGGTGCTAACAGAAGACATAGACACGCAGCCTGTCCCTACCAGGACTCATCAGTATGCCTCATCTGTTTGATACCCCAGTGGAATGGACCAGCTACCCCTAAGGCAGTGTGCCTGGATATATTGTGGTGAACCCATTAAAATAAAAACTATTTAAAAGACAAAGAACCTCTGTGCGTAAACACTGAGTCAAGGGTTACCCCAAAGGGCATTTGGCTGGGAATCCAAGTTTCAAGAAAATACAAAATCACACATGCCCCCACAATGCAAAGCATTATGGGCTGTATATGCAAATCACCACAGAATGTTATGCTGGTCCAACTTTAAGCAGAATTGCATGGTGCCGAAAGACCTCTCATAAGTTTGGCAAAGGGTGCTAACAGAAGACATAGACACGTGTTTGGGTCCTACCAGGACTCATCAGTATGCCTCATCTGTTTGACACCCCAGTGGAATGGACCAGCTACCCCTAAAGCAGTGTGCCTGGGATATATTGTGGTGAACCCATTAAAATAAAAAACTATTTAAAAGACAAAGAACCTCTGTGTAAAACACTGAGGCAAGGGTTACCCTAAAGGGCATTTGGCTGGGAAGCAAGTTTCAAGAAAATACAAAATCACACATGCCCCACAATGCAAAGCATTATGGCTGCATATGCAAATCACCACAGAATGTTATGCTGGTCCAACTTTAAGCAGAATTGCATGGTGCCAAACCTCTCACACAGTTTGCAATGGGTGCTAACAGAAGACATAGACACGTGTTTCGTCCTACCAGGACTCATCAGTATGCCTCATCTGTTTGATACCCCAGTGGAATGGACCAGCTACCCCTAAGGCAGTGTGCCTGGGATATATTGTGGTGAACCCATTAAAATAAAAACTATTTAAAAGACAAAGAACCTCTAAGTAAACACTGAGTCAAGGGTTACCCTAAGGGCATTTGGCTGGGAATCCAAGTTTCAAGAAAATACAAATCACACATGCCCCACAATGCAAAGCATTATGGGCTGCATATGCAATCACCACAGAATGTTATGCTGGTCCAACTTAAGCAGAATTGCATGGTGCCGAAAGACCTCTCACATAGTTTGCAAAGGGTGCTAACAGAAGACATAGATACGTGTTTCGTCTCTACCAGGACTCATCAGTATGCCTCATCTGTTTGACACCCCAGTGGAATGGACCAGCTACCCCTAAAGCAGTGTGCCTGGGATATATTGTGGTGAACCCATTAAATAAAACTATTTAAAAGACAAAGAACCTCTGTGTAAACACTGAGGCAAGGGTTACCCTAAGGCATTTGGCTAAGCTGCTCAAGAAAATACAAAATCACACATGCCCCCACAATGAAAAGCATTATGGGCTGCATATGCAAATCACCACAGAATGTTATGCTGGTCCAACTTTAAGCAGAATTGCATGGTGCCGAAAGACCTCTCACACAGTTTGCAAAGGGTGCTAACAGGAGACATAGACACGTGTTTCATTCCTACCAGGACTCATCAGTATGCCCTGCCTGTTTGACACCCCAGTGGAATGGACCAGCTACCCTAAGGCAGTGTGTGTGGGCATGTGTGATTTTGTATTTTCTTGAAACTTGGCTTCCCAGCCAAATGCCCTTTGGGGTAACCCTTGCCTCAGTGTTTGCGCTCAGAGGTTCTTTGTCTTTTAAATGTTTTTTTATTTTAATGGGTTCACCACAATATATCCCAGGCACACTGCCTTAGGAGTAGCTGGTCCATTCCACTGGGGTGTCAAACAGACGAGACATATTAATGAGTCCTGGTAGGACGGAACACGTGTCTATGTCTTCTGTTAGCACCCTTTGCAAACTGTGTGAGAGGTCTTTCGGCACCATGCAATTCTGCTTAAAATTGGACCAGCATAACATTCTGTGGTGATCTGCATATGCAGCCCATAATGCTTTGCATTGTGGGGGCATGTGTGATTTTGTATTTTCTTGAAACTTGGCTTCCCAGCCAAATGCCCTTTGGGGTAACCCTTGCCTCAATATATATATATATATATAGTTAGTGGGTATAAAAAAATCACAAATAAATCCATTTATTTTCATGGGCACGGGAACCAGAGTGATAATAAATCATTTATTTCCACTCTGGCTCCTTAATTTTCTGAGCAAAATCTTCCTTTATAACTAACATTCTGTCCAGGCCTGCTGGTAAAAAATGGCACTAATCAACCAAACTTGTCAGCCCCTGGCATTGTATAAATAGTGTATGCCATGGGTTGCATGAAAAGGATTTATTTTCAACAGTTGCATATTTATTTATATATTTATTAGCTTTTGTTTACCGGGTAAGCACACTAGACAAGCAATGCCAATTTTCAGGTGCGACCTGGGAGATTACAAGAGTAGGTTTACAAGCAGAATGAGAACAATTACAACTTAGTGAAATACAGGCATTGAACAGGGTGAAACAAATAAGTACACGATGATCAGATAATCATATGCATCAAGGTAAGAACATACAAGCAATAATAACAATTATTGGTATAACACATGGGTTTTTAAAGTGGGGCATTGGGTGGTTGTCCCGGTATAAAGATGATAAGTGTTAAGGTGCAGGAAACCATAAGAGAATGGTTCCTCTATTTGAAGTCGGGTGGGGGGGGGGAGAGGGTTAGGAACCAGGGAAGTGGATGGAGCACACTTGGGTCCAAGCCAGGGTTGGAGATACCAAGCAGCTTAGGGACAGTTACAGGCTGAGTCAGACTTCAGGTGCGACCAGAGGGAGCTCTTAAACATGGGATGGGTGGGACTATGTCTGATGGGCACAGGTAGGGTATTCCAGAATCTAGAGGTGCAGACTGCAAAGGCACGATCACCTGCCAGAGTATGAGTTTTTGAAGAAGGGGGAGGACAGGACAGCTGACCTAAGCTGGTATGACGGTAGAGCCAGTTGCAGGAGTTGAAACAAGGCAGGTGGGGTGTCATTACTGACAATTTTGTCTGTGAGGCAGCCCAAGACAAAGGAATGATAATTACTTGGGACATCCAGTGTAGGTTTTTGTATAACTCACAGTGATGAGTAGCAAGGGCAGCAAGGGCAAACCGCAGATATTATTATAGGCCACATCCCATTTTATGAGACTAGTTTTAGTAGGAGGGTAAAGGTAGTCAGTCCATAGCTGACAGAGGGAAGAAACAATCCTTTACCAAGGGCAAGGCGACAGCTGCTATAAGGGACCCATGAGCCCTGTATGCAAGTCCAAGTTTGATGTTTGTTGCCCTGTATACATTTTGAATATGTAGAGATAGGTCCAACTGAGGGTCAGAGTAACTCCTAGGTATTTAAAAGAGCATGTAGTGCCAACAGGGACTCCATCATGACTGAAGACATTTAGTGGGACACTGCTTGAGATTGGCAGAGGATCCGTGAAAGCATGAGTTGTGTTTTCTTTTATGTTTAGCACAAGCTTGTTTGTCAGGAGCTAATTTTGCAGCTTAAGTCAGCTCATAAACTGTGGTTTATGGCACTGACATCACCCAAGCTAGATAGGAGGATCAGGTCATCTGCATAAAATGTTGTGGCACTATAGATGGGGACCGTAAGAAGGTCATTGACGAAAAGAGAAAATAGGCTGGGGCCCAGGATAGATCCCTGAGGGATACCAGTCACAACAGGAGCAGGATCCGAGAGATCTCTATTGCACTTAACAAGCTGTAGCCTGCCAGTGAGATAATTATCTCACTGGCTCCAATAGCACTTTTTGAAGTCCAGGGATTCCATTGCTTAACCTAAATTCAAAATGGCATCTCAGAGCCGATGAGATAATTGGAAAACCAGTTTAGGGCAGGGCCTGACACACCAAGGAAGTGAAGTTTAGCGCAAAGTAGGGTGTGGTCCACCAGATCAAAGGCCTTAGGAAGTCTACAAAGATTGCTTCTGACAACATGCCATGGTCCATGGCAGTCCTTATCTGAGATGTGACTTTAGCAAGGGCTATACGGTGTTATGGCCTTTTGAAATCCATGCTGTTCAGGGGACAGTAAGGTGTATTTAGTCAGGTAATCTGTCAGCTGCACTTCCACCACTTTTTCCAGTATCTTGCTGACAGCAGACAAGAAGGTGGCTATAGGACGGTCATTTTCTATGCATTTCTGGTCACCCTGCTTGAAGACAGGGACCACCTATGCTACTTTCCAGATTGGGGAATGATTCCAGTGGTGAGGGACAGATTAAGAATATGGGAAATGGAGAGTGCAAGTAAAGGGCTCCAAGCTCTATATGACCTCTGTAGACCTCTCTCAGGGCTCCGACACTCCTGAGGTCAACAGAGGTTATAACCAGCCATTTAAAATAAATCTTTTATTTTCATGCAGCCCATGATATATTCCATAGATATAGATATAGATGATGTAGATATAGATATAGCTGTATTATAATGTATGGGAAACCTTACACAAGACTGTCTTTCCATTGAGGGGTGAGATGACATCATAGATCTCATAAAGCGAAGCTTGAGAGGTGTCTATGATTTCATCTTTATCATTAGTTTTGTTGACCGGGTAAGTGCACTAGACAATTTCTTGCTTATTTTCAGGCATGACCTGGGGAAGGGGGATACAGATGAATGCCAACTGACCTTGAACTAGATTAAGCTGTTGGTGGTATTTTTAGTGAATGGGGGAAATTTGTCGAGGGCACCGGGGAAATTCCCCTACTTTTTGTGGGGGTGCTGTTGGACCATGGATTTGTCTGTGAGACTCTGTCACTCTGCTGGTGTACCTGCAGAAGTGCAGAGCTCCGCTCCTGCAGGTCCAGCTTTGGAGCCTGTTGTGTTGGGAACATTTGACGGTTTTGCTACTCTGCCTGAGGAACCCAACGTACCTGAGGAGTCTCTACTCATTCAGTCTGCTTCTGCCTCATCAAATTTTTTGCCTGCTGATAAACTCTGGTTAAAGTCCCTCCATGCTGCACATAGAAATCAGGTATTGGTGGTTTTGATTCTGCTAGCCCTTCGAGTCTACTTCTCCTGGGTCCCGGATACAAGCACCTGACTTGGGAGGTGTTGAGACTCTTCCTGCCTACTCTTTGGCACGGTGCCTCGGGCTCCTTAGTGGTGCTGAGTCGGCAACTCTCTCCTGTTGCACCAGTTACACTTGCGTTGCACAGTGCAATGTCAGAGTTTGCAATTCCTGCTGAGCTGGATCTAGATGTGCCTTCTCCACTATTTGACTCAGCGACAGTTTCACCTAACAATATTGTGAGTGATCTGACTTCTTGTACCTCACCTACCACTGTGCAGTCTATAGCCTGTTTCACCATCTCCGCTACTACCTTGTACCAGCCCACTACCTAGCTCATTGGAGGCCTCCTGAGAAATGCAGGATGGAAACTGGGAGATTCGGGGCATTGGATACCTGACCCTGCCCATAGTCCGATACCTGGTAGTGGCGAACAGAAGTCTTCCTCAGTAGTTGTGCCTACTTCTCAGCCTGGTAACCTGGACTTGGATTTATGGCTGAGGATGTACAACATCCTGAAATGGATACTGCACAGCTCATTAAAGTTCCTTCCTTGCCTCCCTCCTCATCAGGAGATGAAGGCCCTAGCTCTCAGGGACCAGCATGGGGTGATCAAATGGACATGGAACTCCTGCTCCCTGACCCTTCTCCAAACCCTCCTCCTGACCCTGGGGAAAGGGCTAAAGCTAATTGGGAAGGTTTTAGAAAATGGGACGCATTTAGGAACTCCCCCCTCCTCTTCAGCGAAGGAATGTGGTGCGCCTTCAATATATTGGGGGTCTGGATATAGCCCCTGACCGTTTCTATGTGGGAAAGTCACTTTTGAAAGAATCTGGGTTTTTTTACTAATGAAATTTTTGCAGTAGTTCATGTATCAGGTTCTTCCTTATATGACATTAGCTTTCAGACCCCTCGGGGATTAGACCGTTTTTGGACAAAATATGATATTCTCAAATACACTGAGTTGTGAATAACTTTTAGGGCTGTCCCGCTTACCAAACCATCTATCAAAAATGTAACCATATTGTTTCAGAATGAGAATGTGGCAGCTAGTGATATTACACATTGGTTGACTAAACGCTGTGATGTCTTGGGGTTGCCTCAACCTATATTTGACTCTGAACATTTGTGGACTGGAGGTTGGCGTTATAGAATGAGACTTAAACATACTAATATGGGTCCAATTCACTTACCAAATAGTTTGTTTCTGGGTAGGGAACGGGGGCATTGCTTCTATGTGGGGCAACCTCATACCTGCTTTAACTGTGGCTCCCCTTCCCATCTCAGTGCAGCCTGTGATAGGCTGTGGTGTTCCCTTCGTCTATCTTTTGGCCATGCTAGTGCAGATTGTACTTCTGAGCTGAAGTATAACCTCTGTGAGGACTTGGATCATGGTTTTAGAACATGTCCTTGGGCTTCCCATAACAAAGAGGATAGCCCAGACCAGGATGCAATCCTTCTCAATGCTCAGAAAAATGATATTGCTACTGCAAAATCCCTTTCCTTGTCTGTTCTGGTGGTTTCTGATTCCCCCTTTAGGCCCTGTAGTTACAGTACCTGCTCCCCTGATGGTGGCTTTGTCAGCTGAACCTTCCCCTGAGCCTCCTTTACAGGACATGCCTCGACCACTTGTCCAGGATCTTTCCTCCACACCCCCCTCCTTCTGTTGTTACCCTAGTCCCTGGTGTTCCTGTGTTAGTCCCCGAAACAAATCTGGATACCATTATAATGCCTCCTCCTGAGCCTAGTGTTCAGGCAAAGAAGCGGGACTACAGGTAGAGCCAAATTGGCTAAAGCGTCTTATCCTGGTGGCCCTCTTCCCTTATGTAATAAATTTGATGTCCTGTCCTGCCACGCACAGTCTTCAGATATGGATGCTGATTCTGATACCTCCTCACAACCTATGGTATCCTCTGATTCTGAGATTGATAAATCTAAGGAGTTGCACACTGATACTCGGCCCTTGCAGTCAGTGGTGAGACCCTGAAGAAGTATTAGAAAGGAAAGGGTTACTTGATAGTAGTTCATTTTTTTCTTTTTTCCCCCATTTTCATGGCCTCGGCATTTCACCTCACTGTTGCCACCCTCAATGTGAACAGTGTTAAAAATGCTCATAGGCGTCTGCTTACTTTTCAGTTTTTTAATGATTTGGCATGTGACAGTTGCCTTATTCAGGATACCTGTCTCAATACCCTTTCTTTGGTTACTGTGGCCAAGAGGCTTTGGCGATGGGGTCCCTCTTTTTTTTCTTTAGGATTGGACACTTGTAGTGGTGTTGGGTTGTTATTTCGGGGTGATGGATTTCATGTTACTAAATTGGTTGAGCTGGTTATGGGTTGGGCTTTAATATTGGATTTTACATATTTACATACCACTTGGAGATTACTTGTGATTTATGCACCAGTTACAAAGAAAGGTCAGTGGACCTAGTCCCGAGGTGCGGCCTTTTTGTTCAGGTCACGCTTTCTCATATGGGGTGGTGACTTTAATTATGTTGTGCATAAATCTGACAGGGGGGCCCAGACTGACAAAGATTTTTGTGATACACATTGCCTCAATCACTTTGTTACTCAGGGACATCTTCAAGATGTTTATAGGGTTTGTCATCCTACTGGTGGGCGTACTTTTTTTAAAGGCTCCTTATCCACTAGGATTGATTTTCTTTTTGTCTCTGCAGCACTGAAGGTGATTAAGGCTCAAACCATCCCAGTGGAGATTTCAGACCATATGGTGGTAACTGCCACAGTAGGTGGGCCCTCATGCAAAATTGGGGCTGGGATATCGAGCTGAATTGGTGTGCTACTCAATGACAGGTTTTGGCCCAAATTCATGAGTTGTTGAAAGCTCATGTCACTGTCTGGACTTTTGAGGATTTATTGGGTTGGTGGCTTCACTAAATCTGAAATCTCTCTCTGGCTAAAAAGTCTAAATATGCTTCAGTGACTAAATATAAGAAATATGTGTCTTTACATATGTAGTTGGAAACCTTATATTCTGCTATACATTCACGAGGTTTATCTTTGATGGCACAGGTACAGAATGTTAAAAAGGAAATGGCTGCTTTACAATATACTAGAGCTACCTCTCTGTTGCATGAACATAGGGTCTGTTCTGCTAATAAATCTGCTTTGGGAGATGTTTTGGATTGTAGTCATAAGCGTTCAGCAGATCACCTTATGACGGAAGTAGTTAATACTGCTGGTACTGGTTACACGGTATTTCCAGATATCTTGCAGGCAGTCTCCTCACATTTTTCAGATTTATATGCTGCATCTCCAGGGGATAACTCTGGTGCAGAGAAATTCCTTTCCTCTCTCCATATTGCTCCTTGCCTTGATTTGCTATTTCAGGCTTTAATTGCACCTATCAGGGTGGATGAAGTTAAAAGGGAAGTTTCCCATTTACGGAACAACACAGCGTCTGGTATAGATGGTTTAACCGCAGAATTTATAAATCCTGTAGTACTTTGATTTATGACATATTCGCAGTAGTGTTTAATTGGGTTTTACAACAACAAACTATTGATTTCCATTTCTGTACTTCGATTCAGATGTTGTTATATAAAAAAGGTGATAGGACTTTACTCTCCAATTGGAGACCTTTAAGTCTCCTCAATACGGATTGTAAAATTTTAATGAAGATATGAATGCCAGATTACTCACCATAGCTCCACACTTGATTTCTCTACATCAATCCTGTTCAGTGCCGGGTAGATCCATCTATACTAATCTCCTTTTGCTTAGGGAACTAATTGAACTAGGTAATGCCGATGCTATAAAGGGTTTTCTTATGTCCATGGATCAAGAAAGGGCCTTTGACCAGGTTCCGCATTGTTATTTGTTTCAGGTTTTACGTACTTATGGTGTTCCTGACCACTTTATAACCTGGATTGATTTACTTTATAGACATGCTTATGCTTTGCCCTTGGTGAATGGTTACTTGGGTTCATATGTCCCTATTCGTAGGGGGGGGTGAGACAAGACTGCCCTCTAAGTCCTTTACTCTATGTTTTTAGTTTGGACCCGCTCTTACGTACTATTGCCCAAGATATATGAATCCTTTGCATTGTTTCCCCTCATAGTACCCTCGAGGCCAAAATTTTGGCTTATGTGGATGATGTTTGTGTTTTTGTTTCTGATTTGCCCTCTGGTGAGAACGTGTTGTGTCATTTTTCTACTTTTTCAGATGTTGCAGGTTCCTCCCTTAATAAAGTAAAGAGTTTTTTTTTATATCCACTGCATTCTGACATTCCTGAGGTTAGGGAGTTGAAAGGAATTCCTGTTATACTGGGCTCAGTCCGAGTTTTAGGCACTGATTTTGGTAAAGGTGATAATGTGTTACTAAATTGGTCTGCCAAAATTAAAGCAATGAAGTCCAGAATTAAGTTATAAATCATGGCAACAAACTAAGAAGAAAAAGGTTTCAATTACCAAAACTTTGCTTCTCCCTCATTTTTATACCTTAGTGCAGTATACCCGTTCCTTTAGTATTGGAAGCCACTTTATTGGGTCTTTTTTTTCATACTATTTGAAGTGCTTCAAATCCCATTAAAAGAGATGTGTTGTATCGTCCAGTTGCACAGGGCAGTTTGAATTGTGTGAATCCAATTTAATTTTTCTACAGTATTTTTTCATTGGAATTTAATAGACCTTTGTCGCCCACAAACTGTATTATGGGTACTTTTTGTTTATAATTGGTTACCTAGATTGTCCTCAGACTGGCCTAATTTGAGCCAGAAAAAATTACACACTTCTAACTACCTGAATTATATTAGGCCTGTGATATCGAAGCTTAATAAATGGAAGTTGCCTCTGGCTCAAGTGTATTGCAAACCTCGCAAATATATTTATGGTATCTTGCAAACTACTGTGCATTCCATAGTCCCCGCTTTTAAGGATGTTTCGGATGGTTCTGTTGATATTCTCCTCAAAAGTTTGGTAGATAAACAGATCCCACCTAGATTATAGGATGTCTTATGGCTTAGTTGTCATGGACGGGTCAGTGTTAGGGGAATTTAAAGCACAAGATGGTTACTGAAAGAGTTTGTCCGAGGGATACTTGCACTAATCAGGAGAAACAATGTCCCATTTTTCATTTCCTGTCCCTTTGTGCAAGATTTCTGGTCAACTCTTTTGACTCGTTAGAGCCAGCCTTTCTGGCGGGCTGTTACATATCTAGAAGTTGTGTTTTTTGCTGCATTCTACTTTATTTGATATAGGTGTATTAAGGCTCCTGTTTGCCATGTTTAAGTTTCATTTATGGCAAGCCAGATGTCTCCTACTCTCAGTCAGTTGTATCATCGCCACTTGAAGTTCTTCACCATATTGAACATGATTTGTTGTTGCACTGTGGTTCTGAATGCAATTATTTGCCCAATAATGTCTGGCTTTTGAGGTGGAAAGAGGTTCCTTTTTAAAGACGGAATTGTTGAATCATTATTCTTTTTTTTGTTAAGTTATTGATTATTATTGATATGTCCTTTTGTTCTTTTTTTATTTTGCATTTTGTTTTACAAAATTGTATTACTGTTTCCTAATTTATTGTACTGTTTATTATAAAACCTTCCCCTACTCATTGCTAGAGGGCTGTGACTGGTGCTGACAGGCCAGTCTTCCTGTGCTGATGGAAGTGCAGGATGTCTGTAAAGCTGAGGAGAGGCCTCCTCCTCTGTCTTAGGATTCTCAGAGGCCTTACCTATGGATCTGGACGTAGGAATGGAGCGCAATCATGATGGCACTGCAGCTATGGTCATTGCAGCGGCAGCAGTACGACCGGATGTGGTACAAAATGCTGCAGGCAGTATGGAGGAGGATTTGGAAGGTGTCACCACAGAGGCTCTTGTTCTGATGTTTTTTAGTAGAAACCAACCACTGGAGAGAGGAAACATATTGAGAGGGCTCTCAGACACGAGGGCCAGATTTTGGAATGGGCCAGGAGGCCCACCTGGATTGAGCTCGGGTAGCAATGAAGAGGTTCCCATGACACGGATGGGGACAGCAGAGACAAAGGACTGGCTTCTATGGCAACAGGAAGCTCTCCAGAGCCACAGGTACCGATTTTGAATTCAGATTTGGCTCCAGATGGGAGCAAAAGGGAGCAGGAGACTCCTGACATTGATGGGGTTTGCAAGGGACAAACAGTAATAAGGGACACAGCAAGGGTGGAAACTAATATCAGTATGAACTCAGCTGCAGGAAAGGGGGTGCTGGAAGACCCTGTAACACTTCCACAGGCTGTAGTGTTTTCCATTGGGGTGTCTGCGAGTGGATCCAAAACAACAGCTGCAGCGGCCAAAATACTTGCAGGCAAACAAAGAAAAAAAGACAAGATTGCCCCTAAAGAACTTGCACAATCTATAGCTACAGTTCCTACTGTTCCCCCTCTTGATGCCCCTAACCCTGTGTCTGAATCTCCTGTGTGGGTGCAGGAGACTCTTATTGGGGCAGGTTGGTCAGAGCATAAGGAAGGATGGGTTGCCATCCCTCCTCCACAGCAGGAAGGAATGTTTACTTTTCTGACCCTGCTCCTCTTCAGAGCATAGGTCTGGTGAAGCAAAATCTGCATCACTTCAGCCACTTCACCCATGGGAACTGAGGAGTGTATCTCCACAACATATAACCCCATCTGAATTATTGCATGAGATCATGGATTTAGAAGGAGAACATGCAAAGCCTTATACAGGCATCACCATTAGTGGTTTTGGCTTCTGGCTCTCAGTCTCGGCACTCTGCTGGGCCTATCATTACTTTCAGTCTTGAACAACTGGAGGAAGCCAATAAATCAGCCCACCAGGTTGCCTCTGCGTGGGAAGGTGGTCAACAGACTAATGTACGGCAAAGAAATGTTAAAGAACGTTTGTTTTCTGAAACTGTGAAATTGGCTTCAGAGCCTGCAGCATGCAGAAATGCTGTGCGCCTTAGATACAGAGGGAACATGGAAGATATTCCAGATCATTTATTTGTTGGGAGAGCTCTTTTAAAACCAGTATGAAGTACTTTGTGTATGAGATCACTCATTCACATGCCAGGAGATAGTAGCTATGACATTAACTTTAAGCATCCAGCTGGTCTAGAGCGGTTTTGGAAACAATATCTGTTACTTAAAAACACTGCCTTATGGAGACCTTTTGTTGCCATTCCCTTGCCGAAACCTGCCTTTAAAAGAATAACTGTTCTATTTCGGAACAAAGGGGTGAATGTGGCAGACATTACCTGCTGGCTGAAACAACATTGTACTATCTCAGGCACTCCAGAACCTATACTTGATTATGAACACCTATGGACATGTGGCTGGTGGTACAAGGTTACTTTGAAACAGGAGAATGGAGTAACTAGGCATTTGCTGAGCTGTTTTTTTGGGGGGTGTGATAGGAGAGTGTTGTTTTACCTGGGACAGTGATGGGCATGTTACTGGTGTGGTGACATTGGTCATTTAAGCAATGTCTGCACCAAGCTAAAATGTGGGTCTTGTGGGGAGTTGGGACATGTTAGCATCCACTAACCTAGCCCAGTTAAATGCAATCTATGTGATGACACAGGTCACACCTTCCATGCCTGTCCATGGGCTTCCCACAATAGCTTGGATACTGCTGTAAGAGCTGAGCACAATGTATATGTGGCATCTGCGCAAAAGGAGCACATGAAAATGACAGAATTAATGTCACAAATCTCGGCTCTGAAAGCTCCATCCCAGTCCCAGTCCACTGACGTTCCTGCTAAGGAGGTACAGAAGGACTCTTCCTCCATGGTTTCACCTCAGCCTCCGAGTGCTAGTTCAACCCCGGAGGTAGTTCTCCCCTCCAATGTCCCATCGTAGAACCCCCCCCTTCATAGCGCAGAACCTTGTGCCTTCTGCAGAATCTGTACACTTTTCCACGGTGGCAGAGGCTGGCCCACTGCCAGTTCCAGCAGAGGTTCCTGTGATGCCTCCCCCGGCACCTATGGAAGAAATCTCGTTTCAGACAGTGACTCGTTCATGTTCTCTAGTACAGATTTCGGCTTCTACTACTAAAGGCCTGGAATAAGAATCCATACCCACCCAGAATTCCTATGACATACTTATGGATACTGAATCCATAGATTCAGAGGTGGTTCAGAAGTCTCTCTATGGCCTCCTTTCAACAGGAAGAGTAGGAGACATGGTACCAGCTGAGAAAATTAAGACAAATAAATGGAAAAAAAGAAATGATTTGATTGACTTTGACTGATATTTGAAATGTTGGTGTTCCTTTTCTATTTAATGCTGCCTATACACCTCTTAACTTTGAATGTGAATAGCATTCATGCAAGGGAAAAACGTCTGGTCTCTTTCACAAAACTGGCCATGGAACAAGGCAACATTATCTTTTTACAGGATACCAGACTACACACACTCACACACATAGATCAAGCCTGGGTGGATTGGCGATGGGAACCTTCAGTTTGGTCGGTGGATGAGGATGAGTGTTCAGGCCGCAGGATCATGTTTCGAGGGATTGATTTTCAAATGTTGAGGGTTCTTGATGTTCTTTCTGGTAGGGCACTGGTGATGGATGTGGTAATAAAAGGGTTGGCTTATCAGTTGATAAACCTTTATGCTCCTCAAAATAAGGCAGAGAGGACGACTGTTTTGTGATGTATTGAGCCCCACTTAAGCTCCTCTAAGGTGATTCTTTGGGGTGGAGATTTTAACTATGGGCTCTCTGAAAGAGACTGGGGTAGAAAACCAGGAAAAACATACTGTGACACAAATTTGTTACATTACATTTTAAAAGAACCAACCTTGGAGCGTTTATGACATAGTAGCTTTTACGCTGACTCATACATACTACAAGGGAAAACTTTCCACCAGAAGTGATTTCTGTTTTTATCCAGGAGAGCAGGGAGGTTTCTATAGAGTGGTCCAGTTTGAGACCTCTGACCACTTTGCTGTAGGAATTTTATTAGGTGTGACACAGGAAACAGCTATTGAAAGGGATACTGGAAACTGAACTCCTTATTACAGTCTGATTTGTTTCAACATGACATCATGGTACTGTTAGAAGTAAGGCATGAAATTCGGTTTCTTTATATTAGTCTTGTGGAATGGTGGGAGGACACAAAACTTGACCTGAAGGAGCTGTTCATTAAACTCTCTAAAGGGTAGTAAAGAAACATATTTGGGCCTAAGGGCCAAGTTTCTTAAACTAGTAACTTTAATAGAAGAAGCAGGGTGGACTGTTCACATAAAATTTTTGAGGTTAAGCAGCAAATGTATGCATATCATCAGGACTGAGAAAAACACATTGCTTTCCATCAGAAATGTACTACCCAGGGGACAAGAAAGGAGGTAAACCCCTTTGATATACAGACAGACAAGGTGGAAAAGAGAGTAATGACAGCTATAAAGGATTCTGATGAGAATCTAGTAAAGGATCTTCCCTCCATGCTGCAGGTTGTACAGCAATATATTACAGAAAAATTTTGAGTCGGTGGAGACATGGATCCTGATAGTCTTCTGGGAACGACTGAGTTACCCAAGATCTCATCGACTGTTGCAGCCCAGCTGGTTTCACCCATTACTGAACTGGAGGTGAGGACGGCAATAGGAAGTCTTTCACTGAATACTTCACCCGGTGGAGATGGAATCACAAATTAATTTTATAAAATTTTTTGTGACCAGCTAGCTTCGCTTTTAACAGCAGTTTTTCAGGCAGTTGTGACAGAGAATCAGCTGGGACATAGTATGTCGGATGGGATTATGTTTTTTTTGTATAAAAAGGGTGACAGCGCAGACATCCATAATTGGAGGCCTTCAAGTCTTTTAACATCAGATTATAAGCTGCTCGCAAAAATTCTGACTATCCACCTGGCAACAGCAGCAAAAGAGGTCATATGTGAAGCACAGACATGTGCCATACCTGGGAGGAATATCACTCAGAACCTTCTTGTAATTAGAGAAATTGTAGAACAAAGGATGCAGATGAATTTGGATGGATATCTTTTTTCGGTAGACCAAAAAACAGCCTTTGATGCTTTAAAACATAACTATCTTTGGGATTGCCTTGCTTCCTTTGGTATTCAACTGGTTTTATAGCTTTAATTCATCTACTATATGCTAAAGCTACAAGTACGACCCTTGATTAATGGTCATTTGGTATTTCTATGAATCTGAATAATTGGGTAAGGCAAGGGTGTCCCCTCAGCCCTTTGTTGTAGGTTTTCGGTCTGGATCCCTTGCTGCAATGTATTACTGAACATGATCAAATTTCCCCAATTCAACATCAATCGGAGTACTATGGTAAAACTTACTGCATATGCAGATGACTGTACCCTACTGGTACAGGATCTTTTCTGGCAGGAAGGTCTTCCAGGTGTTTGCACAGCACTGGTCGGTCACTGGTATTAAAATCAATACAGTCAAAAGTCAAGGAATGGCACTGGGGAGGGCACAGATTGCTGTAGAGTTCGATATACCAATACACTCGGATAATATAAAAGTGTTGGGAATTTTTGGGTGGTCACAGGAAGTAGTACAAAGTAATTGGGATACTGTATATGATGCAGCTCAAATGAAAATTCAAAAGTGGAAAATGACGAGGAAGAAAATAGTTTTTTTGTTGAAGTCCTATATACTTCCACTGTTTTTGTATATTTCACATGTTTCTGCCTTCCCCTTTAAGAGGCATACCAAGGTGATGGGTTTATTTTTTTCTTTCTCTTGGGGAAGTCGTTTGAATCCTGTGAAAAGAAGCCATACCTATCGAGCTAGTCTCGAGAATTGGGTCAGGCGTTGGTCAACTGGGTGGCAAACTGGTTGACGGGCAGAAAACAGAGAGTGGTGTAAATGGTATACAGTCAGAAGAGATGCAAGTCACAAGTGGGGTATCTCAGGGATCAGTCCTGGGGCCAGTCCTCTTCAATATCTTCATCAGTGACATTGTAGATGGACTGGAGGGTAAGGCTTGTCTCTTTGCAGATGACACCAAGATCTGCAACAGAGTAGATGATCCAGATGGAGTGGGCAGAATAAGAAGAGATCTGGATAAACTAGCAAAATGGTCGGAAGAGTGGCAAATGGGGTTTAACACAAAGAAGTGCAAGATTATGCACATAGGGAAAAGAAACCCTGAAGCCACCTATAGGCTGGAAGGGGAGTTACTGGCAGTCACAAGGAAAAAGAGACTTGGGCGTCAGAATCACCAATGACCTGAAATCATCCAAGCAGACCACTAAAGCAGTAGGTAAGGCTAGAGGGACGTTAGGGTGTATTAGTCGGGGTATCACAAGTTGTAAGAGGGAGGTAATAATCCCTCTATACAAGACACTGGTTAGGCCCCATCTGGAGTAATGCATGCAATACTGGAGGCCACACCTTCACAAGGACATTAACCAAATTGAGGTAGTCCAGAGAAGGGCAACCAAAATGGTGCAGGGACTGCATCAGAAAACACATGAGGACAAATTAACTGAGCTCAATATGTATACCCTAGAACAAAAGAGGGAGAGAAGTGATATGATTGAAACATTCAAACACCTTAAGGGCATTAATAAGGTGAAAGAGTCTAAAATGTTTCAATATAAGAAAAATAGAAGGACAAGAGGACACAGTATGAGAGTAGAGGGAGGCCGGTTAGGGTGTAATGTGAGGAAGTTCTTTTTTACAGAAAGGATGGTGAATGCATGGAATGGCCAACCTCAGGAAGTGGTGGATATGAATACAGTGCAGGGCTTCAAACAGGCATGGGATAGGCATAAGGGAGCAATACAGATGAGTATGAATAGATAGGGCATTGACAGAGCAAAGGCCAATGGCACATTCATAAAGTAGAAAAAGAAATGGGCAGACTGGATGGGCCTTGCAGACCTTTTCTGCCGTCAACTTCTATGTTTCTATGTTTATGTTTGGAAGGATGGTGGTTTAAATATGGTTCAGCCTTTGTGTTTTCTTTTTGGGAATTTTTTTTCATGAACATCGTACCCCTTTTGCTGAGACAGTCGAGGGTGGGTCCCATAGTTATGTCCTTTTGGGCACAGGGTTTTCTTATGGCTTGGGGAGAGGAAAATGGCATAGAGATGAACTTCAGCTTCCATTGCCAGTACAGATCAGTCTAAAAGATATTAGAATGTGGAAGTTGGAGTCAATGTGGGTTGTTGGCGTCCCAAAACAGTTTTATAGAAAGATAGTTGAGAGATGCTACCTGGAGGATTACGTTTTAATGTTCCTCCCACGGTTGATATTTCACTTTTACTAGGATGTGTGCTAGATGTTAGGATACCACAGAAAATACAAGATACAATGTGGATGTGTGGGCATGATAAATTGAATATTCGGAGGAACCATAAGCACAAACAACTACAAGATCAACTGTGCAATTTCATGGATTGTCCTGACAAGGTAGAATCTATGACATCTTTTCTTTGAATGTGCTTTTATACAAGGTTTTTGGTTAGCTTTGGATGCCTTTTGGAATACCACCAGGTTCACAACGATGACCTATGACATTTTAGTGTATGGTCAACTACCTGCACCTTGGAACTGTTGGCACAAAAGTACTGTTTTTGTTATTTTGGCATGCTTGAAATGGGCAATCTGGCACACAAGGTGTCAGAGGGTTTTACAAAACTGCAAAGTTACCATGAATGATATTCTTTTTAATGTTCAAGCAGAATTGGATTCAGTGTATCAGACTGAAAGCACTCGTTGGGGAGCTCAGTTTTGTACCCACCTTTGGAAAGGAATTGATTGGGTGGGATATGTTTTCTCCCAGTCAGTATGTGTTCACCGTTGTGTATACATAGTTTCAATATTTCTTTTTATATTTTCAGTAAGTCTTTCATGTACTGTTTTTGTTCCCCCCCCGTTGTTTGTATTGTATTTTATCTCTGGTTTGGTTTTGAATACTAATACAAATTTCCCCTACTCTTTTCGAGAAGTGCCATGGGATCTTTAACTTCCACCTGAACTGTCACCAGAACAGGCAGATGGGACCTCAGTTAAACGTCTCATCCAAAAGACGACACCTCAGGAGTGCAGCACCTCCCTCATGCTGCAGTGTCAGTATTGGGATATTAACCCAAGTGCCTGGTGTGGGGGATAGAACCCACTGCATTCTGATCTCCCAGCCTCAGAGGTGAGTGTGCTACCTGTTCAGCCACTGACACTGACATCTTAGCCCAAGATGGAAACATGAGAATTGCTATCTATGGTTACTGAATATGTTTGCCTTAACTCATTTACCTTCTTTCCACCTCTGTCTTGAAATGTTGTCAAATAGAAACAAAACAGTGCAAACAATAAGATAAGAGTAAGAACATTTAATGAGATGTAAATGCTTGACTTATGAGCTGGCAATATTTCCAGTATTTCATGTTTTAACAAATAATTTGCTTGGGGTGTTTTCAGTCTTGCTACAGTATAATTTCATTATGAGGAATCTGCAGTATAGATAAGCATAAGGAATCCTAATAGACACAAGATTCTTTGCTGTTGTACCACAGTAGTGACATACAGTAGTCATTCTGGTACAACAACATTTTTAGACATCACTACTGGGGTACATCAGAATTCTGACATCACTACTGTGGCACAACAGCATCTGGAAGTATATGGCATACCTCTCAGCCTCCTGCCTCAAAAATCAGGGACAAGGCTTCAAAAAAGCAGGGACAAAGTACCAAAATCAGGGACACATCTTTAAAATTAGAGATATCCACCCAAAAAGCTGGTAGAATATGGGCCTTAGTGTAAAATGCACTTTCTAAAGAACAAGGAGTCTGTAACTTTAATGCTTGACATTATTTTGTACTTACAATCCCCACTGTTTAGCCATGGAAACACATATTTTAGGAGGGACAGAGTAAAATTTTGAGGCAAAATCAGGGACGTCCCTGAAAATTGGGGACTGTTGAGAGGTATGGTGTATAGATTTTCATACAGAGCTACACTGAACCATATACTATAGACACGGGGGTGTCAAACAGATGAAGCATACTGATCAGTCCTGGTAGGATGAAACACGTGTCTATGTCTTCTGTTGGCACCTTTGCAAACTGTGTGAGAGGCCTTCGGCACCATGCATTTTGCTTAAAGTTGAACCAGCAGAATATTCTGTGGTGATTTGCCTATGCAGTCCACAATGCTTTGCATTATGGGGCATGAGTAATTTTGTATTTCTTTGAAACTTGGCTTCCGGCCAATGCCCTTTGGGGTAACCATTGCCTCAGTGCTTGTGCACAGAGGTTCTTTGTCTTTTAACTTGTTTTTTGTTTTAATTGGGTTCACCACAACATAACCCAGATAGACCATCTTAGGGTAGCTGGTTCATTCCACTGGGGTGTCAAACAGATGAGGAACACTGATGAGTCCTGGTAGGATGAAATATGTGTCTATGTCTTCTGTTGGCACCCTTTGCAAACTGTGTGAGAGGCCTTTTGGCACCATGCATTTTTGCTTAAAGTTGAACCAACAAAATATTCTGTGGTGATTTGCATATGCAGTCCATGATGCTTTGCATTATGGGGGCATGTGTGATTTTGTATTTCTTAGAAACTTGGCTTCGCGGCCAATGCCCTTTAGGGTAACCATTGCCTCAGTGCTTGTGCACAGAGATTCTTTGTCTCATATACTATAGATATACTTCTTGGATAACACATCATCTTATTGTTGTCACAGTTATCAGGAACAAAACATATTTTGCTCAGTCAAGGCAACAAACAGCAGGTAATTATATCTGCATTGAAATTTTATAGATAATAGCAGTGCTGTCCTCCAGGGTGTTAACATGCCCTTACAACAGCCTGCTTCATTGGAACCACTCCCAAACTATCAGATGACACTAGGGATCTGCAGCCATCAGTTGACTAAACATTTGCAGTGGTACTGAATTGTTAGAAAAGAACATGTACATTTAGTTTGAAACTCCAAAGTGTTATTTAACCCTCTCCAAACTACTCTGTCATTATATGAGCATAGCCAGGTCTGGCTGTAGTATTGGAGTACTCAGGACCACCCCGATGGTCCAGCATCAGTAGATTGTACCAACGTGCTGGGGGCCCTAGGATCATGAGTGAATGTGAATCGTTGCATCGGGAGGCAGGCCAGGCTGGAGTAGCTGCCATGCGGTGAGCTCCAGCATTACAGTAACCACAGCAGGGAGCTTACTCCTGCCACAGGAGATGTGCTATGGGTGTGTGAGGCCAGTAGAAAGGCTGTACTCATGCCAGGGGAGGTATGAGAGACCTATAAGGCAGAAAAACAAAGATCCATCTAAATGAAAGTCTGGGCCTCTGGGATTCCCTGGGTCCTAGTGCGTGCAGACCCTGGATCCTGGTCCACCGATGGACTGCCTCAGAGGGTGGAAGGACCACTCATTCCCAAAAGCCCCTGCCAAGAGAAAATGTTGTGCTGCTGGTGAGTCACTGGGGGCTGGAGGGAACAAAAAATGCATGCCTGAACAGGGTATATCCTTGGAAGAAATGTGGCCAGGTAGAAAAATACAGGAATATTGTAGTACTCCATGTACTCATTTTTTTGTGCTGATTTGTTTTCCCTGTCCTTACCATAATTATCAGAGTATCCATGACTGCACTCTTCCGATTATCAGAATAGTCATGGCAGCACCCTTCTGTTTATCATAGTAGCTACAGCTGCTCCTTTCTGATTACTGGAGTAGCCATGACTGCACCCTTCCTCCTCCTGGAAAAGTTGTCGGGTGGTTGCCTTAATTGACAATACCAATGTAATTTCTTGGTTGGCCAGCAGAAGAACATGAAAGCCATGCAGCTCGTACCCTCTATCAGAATATCAATATCAGACATTAGTTGGCATGTGGCCCCATCAAGACTATCTCCTTCTTCTCAACAGTGATATATATTTAGATCCTTCTCATTTGTGTGCCTGTCTGAACCAAGACGTAAACTCTTGCAAGCTTCCTGCATATACCAAGGCTTCTGGTAGTCCATTCCACTCCACCCCTACTATCTTCTGAGTGTAAACATATTTTCTGTGGTCCCCTCTAACCTGACCTCCCTGAAGCTTTGGCCATGTCCTGTTGTTGGGAAGTTCCCCACCTTTAAAATTCCAAGTCTAATCTCAGCTTTCTGTCATGATCCTTTGACAACCTATACATTATCTAGCTTCTTCTCCTTTTCCAAACTTGAACACATCCAAACTCCATGTCTATCCTCATATGTCTTATTCTCTAGCCAGTCTCACCGCATGGAAGCTACTCCAGCCTGGCCTGCCTCCTGATACAATGACTTGCATTCACTCATGACCCTAGGGCCCCAGCACAGCTTTGACAAAAATAGCAGACTGTGTCCATTAGATCCAAAATATGCCAACCTGTATGGTCTTTTGGCCAGTGGAACCTGAGAACATAGGGAATACCCTCAGGGTACCATTCAGTGCATGCTGCTCCATACCCTTGTTTTCGACTGCCCAGCAGGTATTTCTTTCTGGCAGATCCTTGTGGCATTAAATATAGGATCCTATGAATGATGCCTACAGTGAATTGCTGGTTATTTTATACTCCATACAGACCTGTTATCCGACATAAACTGACAGGTTACAACTTATCCCAAACTTCCCTGGTGTCTCCTAATGTCCATCAACAGAGATATGATAATAGTAAGAAAAGTGAGACTCCTCAGGATACCCTTCCGTCCCCCAGAACTGATTGCATTATGTCCTTTAAAGGAACACTGTCAACCTTTATTGCAACATACTGTATCATTTTAGGTAAAACCCACATTTTATGATTGCTTACCTTCTCTAAAATTGATAGATGTTGCTGGTTGTTTTATCTGTCTCCTTGCTTATTAGAACCAAAATACGAGGCAATGTATAGCTATGCCCTGCTTTGTTTTGCTTCAAATCATTGAACTGCTCTTATTGCACACTTTCAGAACAGTAAAAACACCCTCAAACAGTGCAGCCACTCATGATACAATAGTCTCTGCTACTTCCAATGCATAAAGAGTGGCTGGATTGTGTTGGGGGTGTTCCTGAGTCCAGGAAAGATGCAGTGGGAGCTGATCAAGAAATGTAAACAAACATGTTTTGATGTGGTAACACCAGTTTAGTTGGCAGTTTTTCACTCTTTAAAAGAAAAAAAGGGATCTGAATCAAACTACCAGCTGCATCAATGGTCTTTATAAAATGCAAACAATCAAAAAATCTGTTTTTTAAATTAGGGACAATTTGAGGCCTAAGGGGATTGACAGCGCCCCTTTAAAGTTCCTTAATAAGGCATCCCATTCTGACGACAGCCATCATCCTCAAAAGTAACTAATTTGCCATTATGTGAAATCATAGCAGATGTTCCTATGACTAATTAGACAGATACATTTGTGTTCCTGCTAATCTGATCATGAATCAGAAAATTTAGATATAAATACGAGTTTATTCAATGGCTGTCTTAATAATACATAAAGTACACAAATACAATTTTAAATGCAAAAAAGTCCATGTTATATTATTATATTGCGCTGAGCTAGGATAGTGCCATATTTTAATTGATTTTAATGTGTACAGTCCCTTTAAAATTGTAATCTTTAGTCTGTACCAGTAATCATCATAGTCAGCTGGGTGTAATGATCAAATTAAATGCAACTAGTAGAATAATTTGCCCATTTGCAAATCAGAGGACCAAGTTCAAAAGTACAGGTGCCAAATAAAGTATTTAAGTTTTTTGTTAAACTGTAACTTCAAAAACATGCAATTTCATCCACATAAAAGTTAGCTGGGGTATCCTATGTTGCACTCCAGGTGTCCATGTCATTTAAAAATTCAGTAGCAGGTCTCTTGCCTCCTCTATCTTCTTAATAAATTAAGTAATTTTATTTCAGCAGTACTTTAGGTGAGTGCCAATTTCAATTGCCAGAAAAAAAATGTTCATGCTTCAGTCATTCTTTTGTTGAATAAGCTATATTTTTAAAAGGGTTCACAAGGTCCTTCAGAAACAATCTTCTTAAAGAAGTCACTTGTAGGTAAATCAAAGATAGCAGTACGCTTAAATATTCAAGCTGACTATGGGGCAAAAAGTGTGGCAGAGCTCCAGGACATATATTTCATAAAGCTTTCCAAGACCATTCAAAATCAGTCAAAACCTAATTACAGGTCAGCACACAAGGTATCATTTTAAACAGGGGAGTTCATAATCTCCATTCAATAAATTTAAATCAGTATATTGTAACACCAAGATCCAAGGCAAAGAATAAGTTGAAATGTGAAATAAAATCAAAGCGATACCGCCATATAGAAAGTTTTCAGATCAATCCCTACAAGCAAGTATTGTTTTCTGGTTTCTCACACATGTTACTCCTAGGTGTTTGTGTCCGATTTCCATTCACTTATAGTAAAAATCTCTGTAGACTTTTCTATGAGGCTATCCCAGTCTCTCTACCTTAGGAGTCCTTCATACATTCCATAACTCTCTTCTCCATCCAGAGTATTTGTTCAACAATCACCTCTCCTCCTCCAGCTCCAGTGATGTAGCTACCTTTTAAATCAAAACAAAAAGAGCACTCCACTAAGTGCGGTAAATCAGGATTATCAGAAACAAGCACTAGCAACCCTGTCCCCCAGGCAACAATAGCATACCTTTAAAAAGGCTATACAAGCCTGTCAGCACTGAATGTCACTGCAATTTCGAGTGTTCTCTTCTCTGTTTGAAGGCACTCTTAATCCACATTTCAGTGGTAGACTCCTCGTGTGGACCACTCAGCACTGCCATATGTTGTCCGCATGTTTTCTTAGATCTGGTCATCTCTCCCACACTTGAAGGACACCAAGAACATACTCGTCCGGCAAAAGCTACAAACTCCGAGGCAGACACCAGAAGGTATGCAACCCACTCAGGAGAAAAAACTCCCCTGCCCTCAGGATACAAACATGAAAAAACTCTCGGCAAGCAAAATGAAAAACTCAACAGAGCAAAGCATAGCATAGTGGGGCAGCATGCAGCCATCTTGTCCCCACCCCCCCGGTCAACAAGATCACGCTACAATTAATAAAAATATTAGCATACCTGTCAAATGTACCTGTCTAGGTATCTCCTATGCTGCACACCATGAGCTTCTTTTTACTTTTGCAATCTTAACCCTTGCTAGTGTAACCCCCTTGTTACCCGGGGTTACTAGAATCCCAGTAAGACCTAGTTGTAGGCAGGGAAGGCAGCTTGTGAAACTCCAGTTAAATGGGTTTCACACTGTCTCACTCTGTTCTCAGTCTCAGCTGAGACTGAGGGATGACATCACCAATAGAACTATCGCAGCTGCATGAGCCACAATGGAATCTGCAGTAAGGGAGTTGGAATAGAATATTGGGAGGTTTGAACAGATTCAGTAGTCAGTTGGTGTTGGGAGCTTGCTGTGAAAGCAGCACAGCAGCTCAGTGTAGGCTCTTGGAGCCTCAGCCCTGACAGAGGGCTACTTTTAGGTAAAAAGGGTGTGTGTCTCCACCAAAAGAGAGACACAGAAGATAATTGAAGTGGTGGAGACCGCTGTTTTTGGGTCTCAGTGCCCCCACCCTATGGGGATGGGGGCAGGAAAGGGTTCCCTGCAAATTCCTGGGGCAACCCCCTAGTTCTGCTAGTAATGGAGAAGCTTCCTATTTGTTCCAGAGTTTCTTTTGAGGAACAAGAAGACTTGTGAGTCGCCTGTGGGGCACCTGCAACCGGAGGGTGAGTGTCTGCTCTTCCTCAAAGGGCCTATGTTTTTCACCCTGGGACTTGTGTGACAATGTGGGGATTGAACTACTAAGATAGTGGGAGGCCTAGAGTAATAGGCTTAGCCAACAAGTAAAAGTAGGTTCAAGTCCAGAGCTTATTGGGATGAAAATGATATGTAGAGGAGATGTGACATACGTCTACCCAGGAATCTACATTTTCAAGTTTTCAGTAAAGGAATTGTTTCGTTTCCAGAGAAATGGCCGGGTATGGGCTGTGGGAGCTGGAGGTGGGAGGCCCCCCATCTTTAGTGACCAGGTCCACCTCTACGGATTTGCTCTGTGGATTTCTACTTTGCCTCAGGCACTTGGCCAGTGATGAGGGAAGTACCCAGACATGGGATTGGAAGGAAAATTCCCTCTAGGAGTCGAAGGCTCTAGTGTGGTTTGGGGAGCCACAACAGTATAATTGGTTCATTCCCAAAATGGACCGCGGATCAAGTGGCCGGCGGGGAAGCCGGACCAGTGGGGGAAACCCAAGTGGTGTACAAGTCAGGCTGTGTACCCCAATCTGCGTGCAAGTCCGGGCTGTGTGCCTGGTGGGTTCAGAGCCTGAGGGCTGGAAATAGTGATAAAGTGTTCTGTTGTCTCTAATCTGCATTACCAGGAATGTAGCCCCGTGGGGGTCCGTCTATGCTTTGTTTGTTCAGCTTGGATGTGAATAAAAGCCACACAGTAGAATCTCATTCCTGGTTCTGGACATTACAGTTATTGCTTCCTGTGTTCAGATTTACTTGGGTGCCCCTGTGCAGAGTAGCCAAACCCAGGTCTCCTGTGCCGAGTAACCTCATCCTCCCCAAACCAAGTCCCCACCAGGTACTGCTGTCAGCTTCAACAGCATGCCACCTGTCATTTTTGCTAAAAAGGCAGGGGTGAGGGGTTACACTAGGTTTTCAGTGCAATTCCTAAGCCAAATGTGGTGGCCATCTTTTGTTCTCGAGAAAAAAATAAGTTAAGGGAACATAAAGAATGTTGTTTACATTTTTTAATATGAATGTAAATTTGGGCACGTGTGAAGTGTGTTGTGTCATCACAGTGTGTTGTTTTGTGTTTCTGTTTTGAAATAGTCCTATTTGTCCTTATTTAGGGCCCCATATTAATGCAGCTTTTCCTCAACCAATATTTTTATTTTGTTTAATTGCTGGCGGTTCCAGAAGTCAGTGACATCAGTTGAACTGAAAACTACAGTGAAGCAAAACACAGTGACTTAAGCTCATTTCTGAGCTATAATCATTACAACCACCATGCTCAAGTTCAGCGTCTGGGTGAGTGCATTTCAGTGTGGTATTCACCCTGCCCTCGCTCCACAACTGCCGGACCTGCAGTACCTCAGGAACACAAATTGCAGCCAATTTCCTGCTCTTCTAAGGACTGTGAGGCACAGCCAATTAGCTGCCTGAATTCCTGTAAGATGCACCTCTTTCCATCTTTTCCTCCAGTTCTAGACCTGGCTGTCATTTTCACAGGGACTGCATCTGAAAAAGGGCTTTAAATATTGGCACCCTGCAACTCTCTATGGAGCTGTAATCACTACTGCACCATGCTCAGATTCAGTGTTGGGGGTGAGAGGGTGCTTCAGTGTGGGATTGCCCCCCCACTCCACAACCACAAGACCTGCAGTATCTCAGGGACACAAATTTCATACTGCTTTTCTTCCGGCTGACTCGGGTGAGCTACCTCCTTTCCATCCACCACCCCAGGACTGGTCACCACCTCCCTGGTCCTCACCTTGATCCAGAGACCACCACAGACCCCCCATGGCAGAGCTTAGAAGGTAGAGCTATCCTCATCCCACCTGGTAATAACTAATCCTATATCGATCCTGGTGGTTGAGGTGGCAACACGGGTTGGGGCGGGTGGGTGGAACTTCATGGAGCCCGAGTCTGTTTTTTCTGCTTTTTGTGTTTCCAGGTCTCCTCCTTTGGCAGTATGTGAACATGTGTGAGTATAGGTGTGCACATGCCATGAAATTGTGGCCTCTCCCTATGTGCCACTTACATGTTGGTGCTACCCTCAGGCTTCCACCTGGGGCAGGTAGGGCCTGATTCAGCATGCCTTCCCACCCCAAGAGAGGAGAGCAGACCTCTGGATGCTCGACCCTCTCCCACAGCCAATCCCCAATGACTCGAGCTCATTCATGAACTGGGGTTGCTGGCGTGACAGGATGTAAGGTGTACAAAGCCTCATCCCTCTGCGCCACTGGTCCGGCATTTCAGGGACACCAATGGGAGCTGATTTCCTGCTCTTCTAAGGACTGTGGGGCACAGCCAGTCAGCTGCCGGAATTCCTGTATGCCACATCTCCTTCCAGCTTTTCCAACTGCGGCTTTCCAAAGAGCTCACTACTACTGCTGTGTTCATGTTCAGCATCACGGTTGAAGGTGCCTTATTGTGGGATTCACCACCCCCCCCGCTCCATGACAGCCAGACCTGCATAACCTTGGGGACATGAATTGGAGTTGATTTCCTGCTCTTCTAAAGACTGTGAGGCACAGCCAATTAGCTGCCAGAATTCCTGTATGCCACCGGCCCAGTGGCACTGAGGGTTGAGGCACTGGATGCCACAGCTTGTGCCACACCAGTGACCCGGGTTTGGGAGCGAGCTCGGGCCACCGGGGGTCAGCAGGGGAAGGACAGGACTGAGCTTCCAGAAGACTGCTATCCTGTCCTGGAAGGGAAGGGAGATCCAGATCTCGGGCTCTGGTGGCTCCTGGCAGCAGTAGGGGGCACAGCAAGCTGGAGGTCTAGCAACCACAGGATTGGCTGCAGCGGTGATCCTGCAGGCATGCATGGGAGCATGCATGCCCGAGCTGGATACATTGCATGTCCGAGCCCAGGGAGAAAATAAAAAAAACCCTACCAGCCGGGTGAGGTGACAGTGACCTCTGGGAACCAAGGCTCCACTCACCCATTGCTACCACAGTCCGTGACTCTGCTCCCTGGGGATCCTTAGCCTCTCCAAGGGTCTGGGAGTGATGAGGGTCCTGACACCGATGCTGTCAGGTAGAGCAGTTCAGGTGGGCAATTAGAAGCTGCAGGTTGAGTGAGGGTAGCCCGATAGATGCCCTGGAAGGTAGGTGATAAATAGAATTCCAAAAGGAATTTCTGTATGCCATACCTCCTTCCAGCTTTTCCAACTGCAACCCTCCAAGAGCTCTAATCACTACTACTACTGTGCTCATATTCAGCATCAGGGTCAAGGGTGCTTGAGTGGGGATTCGCCATCCCACCTGCTCCATGACCTCCAGACCTGCAGTACCTTGGGGACATGAATTGGAGCTGATTTCCTGCTCTTCTGTGAACTGTAAGGCATGGCTGCTAGCTGCAAGAATTCCTGTAAACGCACCTCCCTGCAGTTTTCCACCAGTCCTGGAGCTGGCTGTTGTTTTCACCAGGACTGCATTGCTCCATATATCTTAGACCCTCTGAGCAGCCCCTGTGCTAATTACCAAGCGGAAAGGACATGGAGTCTGTCAGAGTCACCCAGGTGAGACAGCCAGCAGCCAGGCACTATGCTCATTTGCTACCCACTGTGGAAAAACTGTGTTTGGCGATCTGAGTTTCAGGCCGTGGACATGACTTTTGCTGGGTCAATTTGGTGCTGACCTAGTTTGATTAACTATCCTGCTTTACATAGAAACATAGAAGTTGTCGGCAGATAAGAACCTCCTGGCCCTCCTAATCTGCCCTAATTTCCCTACCTATAGTGACACTGCAGACTCTACTCAGTCTCTGATTTACCTACCCCTCTCCTTCCCGCTAAGATCCCTCTGTGTCTGTTCCATGCATTCTTGAATCCTGTAACCATTTCAGCCCCACCACCTCCACTGAGAGGCTGTTCCACGTGTCTACCACCCTCTCCATGAAGAAGTACGTCCTCCCATTTCCTCTGAGCCTCCCCCTTCTATCTTCATAGTGTGACCCCTTGCCCTTAAGCTTCTTTTTCTTTGGAATATGCTTCCTTCTTGTACCTTTATACCTGTGAGGTATTTAAATATTTCTATTGTATTCCTCTCCCCCCTTCCCTCCATTCCTCCAGGAGTATATGTAATTCCTTCTTTCCTCATAGGGCTTTTGATGCAGACCATGTACCATTTTGGTTGCCCTCCTTACGTATTACCTCCACCCTATCTATGTCCTTGTGGAGATGGGGCCTCCAGAACTGTACACAGTACTTGAGGTGTGGACTCACCAGTGATCTATACAGGGGTATTTATTACCTCCCTTATTCTGCTGGTGATTCCCTTGCCTATGCATCCCAGCATCCCACCAGCCTTCCGCACTGCCTTGTCCTGTTGCTTTGTTACCTTCAGGTCATCAGAAATAATCGTTCCCCGGTCCCTTTCCAGCTTTGAAACTGCCAATACCTCTCTTCCTAGTTGGTAAGTTGCTTCTGGATTCCTGTGTCACACATGCATGATTTTGTACGTCTTTGCATTAAAACCCAGCTGCCAAACCCTAAACCATCCAGTTTCTTTAGATCATTCCACAACCTCATTGACACCCCCCCCCCAAGTGTGTCCACTCTGTTGCTGAGTTTTGTGTTGTCTGTGAACAGGCATACAGTACTTTCCTTCCAGCCATTCGGTAATGTCACTAATAAAGATATTGAAGAGACTGACCCCAGTACTGTTCCTTGTGGTACTCTGCTGGTCACTTTGCCTACTCCAGGTGGTTGCCATTTACCACCACCCTCTGACTCCTATTGCCTAGCCAACTTTCCACCCATTCAGTTATTTTAAGACCCACTCCTAGTCTCCCCAGCTTGTTTTACAGTCTTCTGTATGGAATGCTGTAGAAGGCCTTGCTGAAATCCAGGTAGGCCACGTCGACCACTCCTCCCTGATCCACTTCTCTGGTTACCCAGTCAAAGAACTCTATCAGCTTTTTCTGAATTTAGAGTGGATCCAGTTTATTCTTTATGTTGGGGTGGTAATGTTGTGAGCTTCTTTACCTGAAGTTGTAATGTATATGATTTAATATTGTTATTTTGCTCAGCCATATTACATTAGGAAATGTCATTTTCGGTTTAGCCACTCCTAAAACCCCATTACTGTGCCCAAATAACCAACTCTCTCCTATTTGTTAGGCCAATTTTAGGGTGCTTGTATTAGTCTGTCAGCCTCTTAGATCTGTTCATTATACTAACTACTTTCTATTTTGAGCTTTACTTGTGATAATAGTCATTGTTGTATTTACTGCTCTGCATACCCCATTTCGTTAGGATTTTCCTATTGCTAGCCACCCTTCTGCCACATTCCTGCACCGGCACATCCCCTTGCTCATTGGAAATGGCCAACACTCCCCTTTGCTCCAGTATACATCCAGGATTCTCTCAACATTACTGGCTTACTCCTGAAGCCCTGCTTTGGATCTGCAACCTTGGGAATCTTGCTGTAGCCACAGCATAAACTCCAAGCAGGAAAACTCTTGCCTCATCCTGCAGATTTAGTCATTCATTTGTGATGTTCCTTTTCCCCCTTAGTGGTGATGTGGAGGTAAATCCTGTCCCCCCCCCCCATTCTCCCAACTAGTAGCTCGCCAAGTATAGAAAGGACATAAGATATTAATACTGTTGTCAATACTATTGTCTCTATGGGTGATATTAGCCCATGGAAGCCCACAGTGGTAGAGAACTTGTTTGTTTTTGCCAGCCAAGTGATTGTACAGGTTCTTTTAAATACACTTTTGAAGTACTGTTTATTACAGTATCTGGTAATGAATTCCTAGCAACTCTTATTCTTTGGGTATATTAAAACTTCCTTGTCACTTTTAAAGTTGGTTCCTTTAATTGCTTAAGATATTGTCTGTGATTGTGACATGAATTATTTCCTTCTATTCCGTGGACTGTAACAGACTACCATCTTTTATGATCTCAAACATTAACCGCAAGTTCCCCCTTTTCCAGTATTGGAATTACCCTTTATGAGCTTTCAACTACAAAACAGGGTACTAAATGAGAAAAAGACCGAGGTAGAAAGGTCAGTGGGGGATGCTGCAACAGAAGGTAAAGCCATCAAAAAATGGAGAGCAATGAGTACCAATGCCCGTAGTCTGGGTAGCAAGCTTCCTGAATTAGTGGCCTTGATGGAGGAGGAACATCTGGATATCGTGGGAGTCACAGAAACATGGTACACACAAAACCATGACTGGGACATAAACATACCAGGATACACTATCTACAGGAGGGACAGGAGGGTAAAGAGAAGGAGGTAGCTCTTTACATAAGGGAAGGAATAAAAGCAACAGAACAAAAGGGTAAACAGGGAGAGAAGAAGCACTGTGGGTAAATTTGGAGACAGGCAATGGCACCACAATCTGCACAGGGTTGTAGCACAGACCTCTTCTCAGGGAGGAAATGGACAAGGAAATGATAGAAAGTATACTTAGAATGGCAGAAAAGGGAAATATTGCTGATGGGTGATCTGAATATGCCACATGTTAACTGGAGTGCAGTTGCAGCAGCCACTTCAAGAGTGGGTTATTCTAGATGCCCTACAGGGGCATGCCTTAGACAACTAGTATTGGAGTCCACTCGAGAGGAGCAATCTTAGACCTGGTTCTCTCAAATAGAGAGCTGGAGAGAGGATCAGATGATGTAGAGTGGGTAGCCATCTGGAACTAGCGACCATCGAACAGTATGGTTCACAATAAACACAGCAATAGAGTCAAGCCAGCACAAAGGCAAAAGTACTGGACTTTAGGAGGGCTGATTTTGCAAAATGGGTGAGTGCCTAAGGAATGCACTAGCAAATGGGCAGGAAGGAGGGATGGAAGAACAATGGGGAATAATAAAACTGCCATCACAGAGGTAACAAGCCTTGTGTAAAGCAAATAAACAAAACAAAACGATGTAAGAAACCACTATGGTTCTCAAAGGAAGTGGCAATGAAGGTTCAAGAGAAAAAGAAAGCATTCAGGGAGTACAAGGAATCACAGAAGAAGCAGGACAGAGAACTTATCAATTAAAGCAAAAGGAAGCTGGGAAGGCAGTCAGAACAGCAAAGGCCCAAACCGAGGAAAAGATAGCCAACTCAGTTAAGAAGGGGGATAAACCTTTATAGGTACATCAGGGAGCCAAGGAAGACCAAGGGAGGGATAGTGAGGTTTAATAAAGGGAGGGAGGGTGGGCAGAGGAGACTGTGAAAAGGCAGAGATACTAAACAAATATTTTTGCTCAGTATTTACAAATGAAGAGGGAGGTACCTAAAACAAACAGTAGAAACACTCTGGATACAGAAGTTGATACCAGCCCATTTACAGAAGAAAGGGTTCTGAAAGAACTCTTAAAACTGAAGGTGGACAAAGCAATGGGGCCTGATGGGTTCATCCCAGAATTCTAAAAGAACTAAAGGTAGAACTAGTGACACCACTGACTACCCTCTTTAACAAATCACGGGAGGATGGGGTGGTACCCGAGGACTGGAGGAGGGCAGATGTGATTCCCCTTCACAAAAGTGGGAGCAAGGCAGAAGCAGAAAACTACAGACCTGTTAGTTTAAGCTCAGTGATAGGGAAAATGATGGAATCACTTCTGAAGGAAAGAATTGTCAAGTATCTAGAGGCCAGAGGGGTGCAGGACCCTAGGCAGCATGGATTCACAGCAGGAAGGTCATGCCAGATGAATCTGATAGATTTCTTTGACTGGGTGACCAAAGTAGTAGATCAGGGAGGGGCTGTGGACATGGCCTACCTAGACTTTAGCAAGGCATTTGACACAGTCCCACACAAAAGATTAATATACAAATTAGCCAGCCTAGAGTGGGTCCCAAGATGACAGCCTGGGTAAAGAATTGGCTGGAGAATAGGACACAGAGAGTAATAGTAAATGGAGTCCACTCAGAAGAAAGGGGAGTTACTAGTGGGGTACCGCAGAGTTCAGTATTAGGACCGTCCTCTTCAATGTCTTTATAAGCTTACATTGCAGAGGGACTGGAAGAAAAGTATGTCTCTTGCAGATGACACAAAGATCTGCAACAGAGTTGATGCACAAGGTGGGGTGAAAAGGATGAGAAGGGACTTGGCAAGGTTAGAGGAATGGTCAAATGTATGGCAGCTTAGATTCAATGCTAAGAAGTGCAAGGTAATGCACCTGGGAAACAAAAACCCAGGGGAAGAGTACACAATGGGGGGTGAGATACTAACAACAACAAAAATGGAAAGGGACCTGGGGGTAGTCATATCAGATGACCTAAAGGTGGGCAAGCAATGTGAGAGGGCAGCAAGGAGGGCTGGGAGGATACTGGGATGCATAGGGAGAGGCATCACCAGTAGAAAACAGGAAGTTAATATCCCTCTGTGCAGACAGCTGGTCAGACCCCATCTGGAGTACTGCGTGCAGTTCTGGAGACCCAATCTCCGCAAAGACATAGACATGATGGAAGCTGTCCAGAGGAGGGCAACTAAAATGGTGCAGGGTCTGCACCAGAAGACATATGAAGAGAGACTAAAGGAGCTTAATATGTATAGCCTCGAGGAAAGGAGGGAGAGGGGGGACATGATAGAAACATTCAAGTACCTCCAGGGAATCAACAAAGTCCAAGAGGGTAGCATCTTTCAAAAAAAGAGGTGTAAGAACAAGGCTGGCTCAGAGGTAATTTAAGGAAGTATTTTTTCACAGAGAGGGTTGTGGATGCATGGAACGGCCTTCTGGAGGAGGTTGTGGAGTCAAAAACAGTGGTGGAATTCAAGCATGCATGGGACAGTCATAAGGCCATTCTAGGAGGTGGGGGTAGGAAGAAGTAGGCTGCTAGTTAACTAGGATCTGCAGCTTATCCAGTAGGTAGGGAAATGGGCAGACTGGGTGGGCCAAAAGGTCCTTATCTGCTGTCAAATTCTATGTTTCTATATTTCTATGTTTCAGAGCTAGGGTGACCCATAAGGGCCTAATTTTTAAGTTGAGCCTACTTCTCATTATAAGTCAATTGCATTGATCGTGAGCCACTGGGACTCACTTCAGAGCTAGAGGGGATGAGCCCTGCCAAGCCTCCCCTGTAATTCCAATACATAGAAAAATAGAAACATAGAAGTTGACGGCAGATAAGGACCGCAAGGCCCATCCAGTCTGCCCATTTCTTTTTCTACCTTAAAAATGTGCCATCGGCCTTTGCTCTGTCAGTGGCCTATCTATTCATAGTCATTTGTATTGCTCCCTTATGCCTATCCCATGCCTGTTTGAAGCCCTGCACTGTATTCATAGCCACCACTTCTTGTGGTAAGCCATTCCATGCATCCACCACCCTTCTGTGAAAAAGAATTTCTCACATTCCTCTTAATCGGCCTCCTCTAATCTCATGCTGTGTCCTCTTGTCCTGCTATTTTTCTTATATTTAAACATGTTGACTCTTTCACCTTGTTTATGCCCTAAGGTGTTTGAATGCCTCTATCATATCACCTCTCTCCTTCCTTTGCTCAAGGGTATACATATTGAGCTCTGTTAATCTGTCCTCATATGTCTTCTGATGCAGTCCCTGCACCATTTTGTTGCCCTTCTCTGGACTGCCTCAATTTAGTTAATGTCCTTGTGAAGGTGTGGCCTCCAATACTGCATGCAGTACTCCAGATGGGGCCTAACCAGTGTCTTGTACAGAGGATTAATACCTCCCTCTTACAACTTGTGATACCACTACTAATACACTAACACCCCCTAGCCTTACCTACTGCTTTAGAGGTCTGCTTGGATGATTTTAGGTCATCAGTGATGATGATGCCCAAGTCTCTTTCTTCCTTTGTGACTGCTAGCAACTCCCTCCCAGCCTATAGGTGGCTTCAGGGTTTCTCTTCCCTATGTGCATGATTTTGCACTTCTTTGCATTAAATCCAGTTGCCACTCTTCTGACCATTCTGCTAGTTTATCCAGATCTCTCTCATTCTTCCCACCCCATCTGGATCATCTACTCTGTTGCAGATCTTGGTGTCATCTGCAAACAGACAATCCTTACCTCTAGTCCATCTGCAAGGTCATTAATGAAGATGTTGAAGAGGACTGGCCCCAGGACTGATCCTGAGGTACCCCACTTGTGACTTGCATCTCTTCTGACTGTATACCATTTACCACCACTCTCTGTTTTCTGCCCGTCAACCAGTTTGCCACCCAGTTGACCAACTTCTGACCCACCCGAGCCTACCCAGCTTATTTATCAATCTTCTATGTGGAACAGTGTCAAAAGCTTTGCTGAAGTCAAGGTAGGCGACATCAACTGCTCCCCTTGGTCCACCACTCTGGTTACCCAGTCAAAGAAATCTATGAGATTAGTTTGACAGGACCTTCCTTTTGTAAACCCATGCTGTCTTGGATTCTGTGCCCTATGGATTCCAGGTGTTGCACTATCCTTTCCTTAAGGTGCCTCCATAATCTTGCCCACTACTGAGTAATACTGACGGTCTGTAGTTCCCGCCTCCTCCCTGCTACCACTCTTGTGGGCCGGGATCACATAAGCCCTTCTCCAGTCTTCTGGGACCTCTCCCTGTGCTCAGAGACTCACTAAACAATTCTGCTAATGGCTCTGCTAGTTCCTCCTTTAGCTCCTTAAGTACCCTGGGATGTATACCATCATGTCCCACTGCCTTGTCCACCCTGAGCTTAGCAAGCTCTTGTAGGACCCTTTCTTTTGTGAAGGGAGTAGTGCTCACCTCCCTCCCCTGTGTCCATGATGCTGAGCTGTGGGCCCTGCCCTACCTTCTCTTCAGTAAATACTGAGCAAAGTATCTATTTAGGATAGATGCCTTTACAGGGTCCTCCTCCTCACATGCTCCTTTCTCCATTAAGCTTAGCGATACCTCTGGACTTTCTCCTTTCACTAATGTATCTATAGAAAGTCTTGTCACCTTCTTTACTGTTCGTGCTAGTGTTTCCTCAGTTTGGGACTTTGCCTGCCTTCTGCCTTACCTGCTTCCCTTAGGGCAGTTTGGTATGCCTCCCTATCTTCATCCCGCTGTGTTCCCTTATATTTCCTGAAGGCCAGCCTTTTGGCTCTGACCTTTTCTGCTACTGTATTTGAGAACCAAAGTGGTTTCCTTCTTCTTTTACCCTTCCTTTTCTGTCTAACACAATGGGATGTTGCTTCAAGTATTGCATCTTTAATGCTTGCCCACTTTGCCTGTACCCCCTCATCTGTGTTTCTTTTTGCCAGGGCTAGCTTAACTCTGTTGGCCATCTTATCAAAGTCAGCTCCGAAGTCCCATATTTTTGCCTTGGAATGGGATGATTTAGATGTAGTAGCCAAATTGAACCATACCATGTGATGGTCACTGGCTCCCAGGTGACCTTCTACCTGGAGATCTGTGATCCTTCTTTGTTAGTCAGTAATAGATCTAGGATAGCCCTGTCTCTTGTGGGTTGCTGTACCAGTTGTTTGAGGCCCTCCCTGCAGAATCCACTATGAGTCTAGTTCTGGCAGATGTTCCTGCTGGTATTGACCAATCTGTATCCGGCATGTTGAAGTCTCCCATTATCAGAACCTCCCTTTAGCTGTCATGTTTTGTATATCTTCTAACAGTAATGTGTCTATGTCTTCCTCTGGTCTGGGGCCTGTTGACAACCCCAGTTCTTATGGCTGTCCCATTTCCTGTTTCCAGGGTGACCCATAGTTCTTCTGGCTCCTTATGTTATTCTGAATTTCTGTAGCTTTGATATTTTCATTAACATACAGGGCCACCTCCCCTTTTGCACCTCGGTCTCTTCTGAACAATACATAGCCAGGTACTGAAGTCTCCCAAGTGTGGTTACTGGTAAACCACATCTCACTAATTGCTACTATGTCCAGTTTAGCCTCTGACATTATTGCCTGCAAGTCTGGGATCTTATTTCCCAGGCTGTGAGCATTGTGTACATGATTTTCCATTGGCCAGATTTTGGTGTTTTAGTTGTTGGGTGAAGTTTGGCATACCCTGTCGTATGGGGAGCAAACTTTTTTTCTTACCTGGTGATGCAAATGAATGGCAAACATGCCGAATTCCTGTTTGACCACTAGCTGAGGGGGGAGGGGTGTTCTTCCCATTCGACGTATGGGGTGCTGCACCCCTCTCCCCATTTGCTAGTTTAAATATTCTGCAAAGATGTCAAACTTCTGCTCCAATGCACTGACTCCCTCTTTAGTCAGATGCAGTCCATCAAATTTAAATAACTTTCGCTCCCAGAACAGTTGCCAGTTCCCTACAAATCTGTGTCCTTTTTCCTGCACCAGCCCTTGAGCCACGTGTTTAGCTCCCCTATCTCCCCTTCTCTGACCTTCCGTCCATCTGCTCCCAGACTGGCAGGATCTCAGAGAAGGAGATGCCGGATGAAATAGATGATAGTTTGTCACCCAGCCTAGTCAGGTGTTCCTTGGTCTCCACAACTGACTGGCTGGCGAGATCATTAGTCCCTATGTGTACTAGGACATCAATGTTTTCTTCTGCTTTGTGAACAATTTTAGCAATGAGGTCAGTGTCTCTCCATGCTGATGTACCTGGGAGACATCTGACCATCACCCCTGGCTGGAGATGGGTATCAACTCCCGAATCATGGTCTCCTATGATCAGAAGTTTTTGGATTTCCTTTGTGCTTGTTTTGTTTTGGTTCCTGATTTGGGTGAGTTTTGTTGTGCTAGCTCCTGTGCGCAGTGTCCTGCTCTGCAGTGTCTTTTGCCTCTTTATTTGATTTCAGAGATAGAGGCAGATACCTGTTTGTAGTGTTTATATGGTTTTTGGAGGTAATGTGTTGGAGAGCAGAGAGTGATGGGGCACCTGATTTGCTCCTCCTAACCACCTGCCAACCTCCTGGACCAACTACCCTCTGCGGTCGAGGTTTTTCTGTTGGATGCTGGGGAAATGACGGTGGTTCTTATAATGTATTTCCTCTTCAATATGAAATTTGAGGTGTGCAACTCTGCCCATGCTGCCCAGAGCTGAGCCTAAGATCTCCAAAGGCCCAGCATGTGGACAGTGTCCTAAATCCTGTATGACTGTCCTTCTGAAAATTGTTCCACAGTACCTGCAGTTAATGAAATCCATTCCAAATAAGTTGCTGGGTTTGTAACCTAGTCAGAGTAATTAGAAGAAAAAAAGGAAAAAAATGCAAGTAATGGTTTAATTGTGCTTTGTTTAACTTGTTATAACAAGTTAAATTACTAGTGCTCCTGTACATGAGATCACCTTGTAGAGGCCCCACTGATCCGCCCCTTCCTGCTCTGCCACAGGAAATGTCACAACTGTGGTACCCTATAAAAGGAGTGTAGCGTGGGGTGGTTGGGGATGGGGGGGTGGCTGGGCCCTACTCCTGCCTAAAAAGAAGAACTACGGACGAAAGAACAAGGAGGTAAGAGCAGAAACAATCAGTCAACAACAAATGCAGTAACCCTGAAAGCTTATCCTAATGTTAGATAAAACTGTAAAACCTGTAAAGCACCACCTGTAATAATTTCAGAGAAGATATACGCTGTAAGAAACACTTTGCTCCAGAGAAAATAAAGCAGTAACAGAAGATATACCTTGCAAAGACAATTTGAATCAGAAGATTACAGGAGTAATCTGTTAGCACACACCTGTAGGCACACTTGTAATATTGCAGAAGAAGGTATACCAGCAACAACAATTTGAATCAGAGAAAAAATAAAGCAATGAAATGTTAGCAACAAACAGTAGCAATCCCTGTGAGTAAAAAAAAAAACACCACCACACAGTAAATCTGCTTAGCCAAACTAAGTCTTAATCCTTTTCCCTTGCTCTGGTAAGTTTCTACTCTGCCTTTCAAGCAGTCTTAGAAGGAAGAGCTCAGGTGAAGCTAGGTGCCTTGGCCAGCAAACCAAGTCTTCTACCTCCAAGATATCAACTAACCTGACTTTTAACCCTTCTTTCTGTTGGAAATTACTGACAGTTTGCCAGCTCCACCCCACATACACACCTAATCCTTTGGAAGAGCTGTGGAGGAAAAACAATTAGCTCCTTCAATGTGAGAAGGAGACTGAAACACCTCTGAGACAACAAACCTTTTCAACAAACAAGAATAAAATAAAACACAGTGTCAAACAGTAATTTTGCTTAGCCCAATGATAAAAAAGTCACAAAAATGTAAGCTCCACCTGTAATACAGTAATTTCAGAGAAGATATACCCTGTAAGAAACACTTTGCTCCAGAGAAAAATAAAGCAGCAACAGAAGATATACCTTGCAAAGACAATTTGAATCAGAAGATTACAGGAGTAATCTGTTAGCACAATTAGTAGCACACCTTGTAATAATGCAGAAGAAGGTATACCAGCAACAACAATTTGAATCAGAGAAAAAATAAAGCAATGAAATGTTAGCAACAAACAGTAGCAATCCCTGTGAGTGAAAAATAAAAACACCACCACACAGTAAATCTGCTTAGCCAAACTAAGTCTTAATCCTTTTCCCTTGCTCTGGTAAGTTTCTCTACTCTGCCTTTCAAGCAGTCTTAGAAGGAAAGAGCTCAGGTGAAGCTAGGTGCCTTGGCCAGCAAATCAAGTCTTCTACCTCTTCTACAGCCCTTTTCCTTCCTCCAGACTATGCATGTTCAGAGTTCACAACCTATCTTTGTATGACATATTTCTTATCCCTGAGATTTTTTTGGGGTGGGGGAATCTATGCTGGATTTTTTTCTAGTTTGTTTATATCTGTTGTTTTGTGTGGTGACCAGAGCTGTGATCTATAACCCAGATATGTTCTTATGTATACTCTATATATTCTGCACCAAATATTTAATATTTCTGGTGGTGGTTGCTTTCTTTGTATTGTATATTTTATAATCTGTTTTCTGTATCATGCTATTCTAATCAGGGGCTCAGTTAAATTTTTTGTGTGCTTGTGTGTATTTTTTTAGTGGAAGTCAAATACTTCCATTAGTTTGAATTTGGAAGTCATTCCAGTTGTTTTTGGAGTTAAACCACTTCCGGGTGACAAATTGTAGAAGTCAGAATAATTCCAGGTCACAATTTTTTTTTTTTTTTTTTTTTGAAGTTGAAATACTCTCAGTGCTTTTATTTTGGAAGTCATCAATCTGTCCTTCTGTATGCCTCATTTTAAAATAATGTCATGCCACAGAGAATTATATTTCTTAAAGAGCCTAACAAAGGAAATGTAGACCAAATGATGCCTGTAAAACAATTTTTAACGCAAACTACCATCGTATTTATCTTTAAAGAGACTGCGTACAAGAAATGCAGTCACATGTATATACTAAAGTTGCCTCTGCTACTACTGTATTCCCCACAACAGCAATAAGTGTGTTTTCAGTGCATAAATATTGTTTATAAGTGCCAGTAAAAACTTTCTAGATATAAGATGCGATATGGGTATGGAAATGTGCCTGATACGGTGGAAGAGCCCCACGAGTGGTCAGTTCTCAATATCAGCAAACGTCCTGAAACATGGGTGGGGCATACAAAAATTAGGAACCATTCTTTTTCAACAAATCCAGTGCATAAACGTACTTGCCAACCCAGGCTTGTTCAACTCATACTCACAAAGTGCAAGTACAAGTCCAGCAACTGGACAGTCAACTCTGAAGCAAGTGAAAATGAACACCCCAGCACTTCAGTCCGAGTCATGTCAAATAACCTGACTTAACTCACCAGTTGCTGGACTGTTTCTGCACTGCCGATTTGCAGGTATGGTTTACACAAGCCAGAGTTGGCAAAGAAATGTATGCACTGCATTTTTTTTTTATAAACTATAATATCCTTCTTAAATGATTACATGCTTTGTGAAAAAGAGGCAGCTTTCTTTCTGCAAGAACAAGACAGTCCATTGTTTTTGATGGAATAACTTTTAATATGCAGAGCATGTCAACTCTGAAGAGAATGTATCAGTGTACTGTTGAATCTGCAAGGAAATATATTGAACCCGTATGTGCATTAGTATTCCATTATTGTGCACTTTTTGCAAAAGACTCTAATCATGTGACGCTCCACTCATTATGACCAGAATTTGAAAAAAACATCCAAAACAGCTGATTCTGCACAATTTCCAAACAGCTGGTGTTCTTTTGTATATTTTTTAATACCATGGAAAAGTAAAGGGAGTAAGCATGGGTTTAGGTATTATATAAAGAGCCTGCTCTCACTCTTGGGTGTCTGTAAGACCTGGAAGTGACAAATGCCTGTATCCCTGCACTGTGAAGACCTATCACAAACCTGCAAAAACTGTATTACACTAAACCAGAAGTAACTGGCTTGATCTTCTATTCAGTTTTACAGAGAAATGGTCTGAAGGATCACATGGTAATCTTATTTACAACTGAACTATCACAGCAAACTCTGAAAAGACATAACAGTCCAGAGTAGCAGACGCTGTTCTGGGACACATCTGTCTTTATTGGTGCATCAGTGAAGACATATGGTGACAAAGTTATGTAATGCTGATGAATAGAAATACAAGGTTCCAAAACATTTTCCTGCAGTATTGCAGCAGCTTATTTAAGCAGTTATGTCATTAGTTCCCTAATTGTGGCAGTGCTTCTGTCCCGCGGCGCTGTGCAACTTGAATTCAGGAACATGCCTTGGTTATCAGAGTACCAGCTGTGGGGAGGTGAGCTGAGCACATATGCTTTCCACCTCGGGAAGGGAGGGTGTATGGCTGCTGCTATTCTACTGCCCCTGAGTGACAACAGGGGCAGGGCAGTAGGCTCTGTCAGATCAGGAGGGGGGACATCGGCTTCAGCTGGCACATGCGAGTCCACGCGGCGTATGTGCAAAGTTCTGTTGGCAGGTGAACACAGAAATACACTGAAACATTCACAATACTTGTCATATTGTGCCATTACCACCATGCAGCTGAACCAAGGCCCTGCCCCAGACACCAAGCAAAAGATCATCGGGAAGGGGGACCCAGAGACCCCACCCTCAGGGGGTAAACCAGGGGAACACCAGGAAGAGGTGTGTCCTGAAGAAGGTGAGTAATGGTGGTGGAGCAGGAGAGAGATCCGATGGGGGCTCATTCTGAAAAGTAGTACACTGTCTTTGCACCATAGACTTTGTAAGCACACTTGCTTCCAGATTATGAGCAACCCTCGCCTTCAGTCTTGAGGCTTGTCACACGGTATCCCTCTTCCACTCATGTACCCATGCAATGCTGCTTCTCCATTACTTATGAATACAAAAAGCTACCAGCCTTCCATTTTGTTTTTCTTTACCCATAATTCAGAGCATCCCTGCTAGCCAAGAGCCACTTCCTCATTTCAGTCACCAGTTTCCTCAGTATCACTGAATTAAAACCAAAGGGGTTTCCAACTCAGCTCAGTCCTGGGGAGACTCAAGTGGGATGCCAATCAATTTAATGCCAACACACTATAAGTTACAAACAGGAGACAGCCCATTGACTGGGGGCTCCTGCATGGTGGGAAGAGCCAGAGGCTCAGAACACTAAATAGGCACTGGCACTTGTAAATTAAAAGTAATGGGACCCAAACCATCAGTTTCACTGCCTAAGTCCATGCTTGCCATGTGCCACTCATTCCTGTTGGTTGCGGGATGGGATGGGAGGGGGGTCCAATCAGGAGACAAAGGCAAGTTAAACAAGTTAAACAACTTGGTAAAAAAAAACAAGCATTTGTCAATGCCGAATGTTGTCTTGATGGCATTGGCATTGGTAGTGCAGGAGATAGAGATGTATTATAGGAATGGCAGTGAAGTATGGAACTGATGCCAAACTCACCACCACCCTGCAGAGACTGACAGGTGCCAGGGTGTGCCTTTGGGGTGTCAGCTATAACGCCCATGCCATTTTACCTCACCCTACCCTGTAGATACTGACAAGTGTCGTGGTGTGCTTTGGGGTCTTTGGGCCTTATACTTACCCCATTCCATAAGAGAATATGCTGAGACAGGTGCAGTATAGGAGAATGGGGTGAAAGTTAGTGCCGAACACTCCAAGACACACCTCGATGCCTGTCACTGGCTGCAGTGTGGGGGTAGGGGTGGGGGGTGGAATGGCGTGAACATTACAACCAATGATCCCAAGTCACACCCCTGACACCTGGCAGTCTCTACAGGGTGGGGTGCTGAAGTTGGAAACCCTAATATTGTAGGTGTTTGTTGGTATTTACACTCCAAATTTTCAACATAGGCTTTTTGTGGCCACACCTCATGAAGAGCGGCACAATCAGTTTGTTAGCTGAAAGGTGGTTGTGCACAGCAGCTATGCCATTTGGCGACACAGGGACGAAAACACATTTTGGGCAGGATGTGGAAAATGACAACTGTATTGTTCATGAGGAGGTGTAAAAAAAAATGGCAACATTGAAAATCTGGAGCGAAAATATGAAAATTGGTGAAGTCCTGAGCATGCATAGAAACTGCGCAACACACGTCCGTAACCCAATTATTTTTGAGAGGTTTTTAGCCACATTTTCAACATAGGCATTTTGGGACCTCCCCTCATGAACAGTGGTGCTGTGATTTTGTTAATCTGTCCCAAAAGTTGATTTCCCACAGCGACAATGCCATCGTGCACCACAGGTGCCACAGGTGCAGAAACACATTTTGGGCAGGCTGTGAAAATGACAGCTGTACTGTTGAAAAGGAGGTGTGAAAAATGGCAGTGTTGAAAATCTGGCATGAAAATATTGCACATTTGTGAAGTTACAAGGGTGCATGGAAACTACGCCAATGCATGCTTGTAATATAGACTGTAATACAGTCATTTTATGGACTTTGACACCAAATTTTCCAACATAGGCATTTTAGGACCTCTGCTCTGAACAGTGTCACTGTCATTTTCTCAAACTGTCCTAAAAACTGATTTTGCACAGTGACTGCGCTATTCTGCACGGACGTTCAAAAACACATTTTGGCCAGGATACATAAAATGAGAGCTGTACTGTTCAGAAGGAGGTGGAAAATGCCAATTTTGAAAATCTGGAGTGAAAATAATACAAATTCACGAAGTTACGAGTGTGTGGAAGCCAGCGCAACGACGCCAGAAATATTGTCTGATGTTTTCACAAATTTATGACATAGGCTTTTTGAGAGCCCCTCTCATGAAAAGTGGCACTGTCATTTCATTACTTGGTCCCAAAAGGTGATTCCATGCAGTGACCGCGAAATTACCTTTCTGGACAGAATAACGCCATGACAGTGACTGAATTTATGAGGAAGGATCCCAATAACCCCATGTTGAAAATTTGGTGCAAAAATTCCAAAAAGTGCTCAACATATTTATTTATTATTTATTTATTTAGTTTTTGTTGACCGGGTAAGCGCACTAGACAAATCCTGCCTATTTTCAGGCACGACCCTGGGAAGGGGGATACAGATGAATGCCAACTGACCTTGAACCAGATTAAGCTGTTGGTGGTATTTATAGTGAATGAGGGAAATTTTGGCCTGGACCTCAGGGAAATTCCCCTACTCTTTTCGATAAGTGCCATGGGATCTTTAACATCCACCTGAACTACCACCAACCCAGGCAGATGGGACCTCGGTTTAACGTCTCATCCGAAAGACAGCACCTCAGAAGTACAGCACCCCTCTCATGCTGCACTGCAGTGTCAGTACTGGGATATTAACCCCAGTGCCAGATGTGGGAACTGAACCCACAGCTCTCTGATCTCCCGGCCTCAGAGGCGAGTGTGCTACCTACTGAGCCACTGACACTGATGCATAAGCACCAAAGCACATAAGCACCAAAGTTGAAAAAACCCTATTTATACCATTATACTGTACAGATAACCGGCATTTCTTCAGTTCACGGTAGGCTTTGAAGAGTGCAGACGTGTTCCCGTCCACCAAAGATCATCGCGCCGACCTCGGAGGTAAGCATGGGGTGAGGGGGTGGGAGGCAGGGGTGTGCAGAGGGTGGCGGGTTATGGTGGGGGCAGGAGACCACGAGGGACCATTTTCTTCTTTCACAGGGTTAAAAAAACAAACAAAAAGAAAAATGCAGGACGTTTTTCTTTTCAGGATTTGGCATGCTGGGGTAAGCTCCAGCATGCTACCCACGTGTTTTGGGGATGCTGCAGCCGACGGGGATTGGGCACCCCTGTCAGCACAATGAAAGTGTCAGCACACAATAGAAAGAGCCGAGGTGATTGGGCATTCCCCGCACATAATAAATGGGGTGCATTATGCTGATGGGGAGGGCCCCGTCGGCACATACATTGGGTCAGGGCATGCTGACAGGGGATTGGGCACCGAAGTTGGCATTACGGCAGGCAGTGTGCCGCCATGTTTAATGTAATTTTTCACCAGGAAAGCACGGAAGTGCCGCTGCATATGATGAGCTTGCTCGCATTGCAGCGGACCTTCCTTAGATGTGCTCGCCACATTATGTATTCCTGGTGTGGCACCGGCATGCAGGCTTATTGGGGAATGAGGGATGCACCTACTGATGCATGCCCTGCATTCACCAACATGACTGTGCCTCCAAATCTGCTATAATGTAATATGTTGGCTGGTGCGCAAGCGATCCAACATAAAAGAGACAGACACTGACAGTAGCACATCATTTCAGTGCTGTGCCTAGTGGATATCTTAAACAAAAAGATAGACGATGTCCAACGTGAGAAAAAGATGTCAACCTTTTTCCTTGTTTAAAGTTGGATGTGAAAGACTCAATGAGTCTATTTTTGACCACTTTTGCCTAATTTACAGACAGAAAATATGTCCAAAATATAGTAAACTAAACCCCGATTGTAATGTGGTCTCATTGTAAATTCTCCATCTGTAATTATACTTAGATCTCTTTCACTATTTTTCTGTTTATTTTACTGTCTCCTAAATAGTAATCTACCTTAGGGTTATTTATACCCATGTTTACTACCTTGAGACGTTAAATCGCATACCTATTTTGTCAGCCAACTGTTGTAACTTGCTTACACCATTTTGTATGCTCTTACTACTGTTCAGCGTTGCATGATTTCCCAGTTTTGTATCATTATTATACTTTATAAACCAGCTAAGTCATTTCCTATATCATGGACATGTAATTGGAACAAGACTGAGCCAGTACTAGTCAAGGGGACTCCACTTGCTGCACTAACTTTATTTGATAATTTCCCCTTAATGACTACTGCTTATGTCCAGTCTTTTAGCCAGGACTCCATCCATTTCGCTAGTTTCCAATCTAGACCCAATGTTTTAATTTATTTGTTATGTCTTTATGGGGGATGATGTTAAATGCTTTTTTATAATCTAGCAACAGAATTTCTGCTGGTTTTAATGGGCAGACGAGGTGGGCCAAGCGGTCCTTATCTGCCGTCAAAGTCTATGTTTCTATGTTTCCCATAATCTAGGGCCTTACATTTTTTAAAACATGTTTATTGATATTAACAACAAACAATAAAACTTCATGGGGTATAATAGACAGCAAGATATTTATGATACAATACATATATTCAAAAGCAGTTCCTTCTTTAGTAGTGGCAGATTTACACAAGGAGTGAAACAACAGGGTAATTAATTTCAACATTTTCCTGAGGGTATCCTCATCAGGTAAACTGGGGACTACAACATTATTGACACCTATGAATGTGAATACCTTAAGAGCTGGGCAAAGGGAGCATTAGGGCATATGATTTAAATCTATCATTTGTTCCCCTTTGTCACTCTCTGGCACAACACTGAACTTGACTCACAGTGTTAAATGAGAGGCTTGCTTATGCTGGTAATTAGAGCCTATGTCCTGTACTCTGTTCCTATATGCATGTTTTTGAAGCAGTGAACAGTTGACCTATAGCTTACTACATTGTTTGTATTATATGATATGGAGTTCTAACCTTGAGACTCTTATTAGCCCTTAAAGCTGAGATAATAGTATTGTGTAAATTTTTCTTAGATGATCATACTATGTATCCAAATATGTATGACCTGTGGATTTAATAAATCATCATAAAATTATTCTATCATAAAAAAAATCTATCATTTGGTCAACACCAATGGAAAACCTCAAGGCTAACACCTAAACCTGAATGGTAGAGACCCTCAAAAGGAAACAGACCCATCTCAATAGTCCTGATAAGGGGTCCCACATTGTTGAATTGCTCCATGGTCTTCTTTGCAGACACCTGAATGTGCTTCAGCTTAAGGCAATGCTGAAGATTGTGCCTTCCTTGCTGTATGGAGGGTGGGTTGTGGGATAGCCAATTTTGGGCAGTCGACTTTCTGGCATATATGAACAGGGCCGACTGTAAGTGCAGACCACCCCCTCAACATGCTACGTTGTCAGTCCATCCCCAGTGGGAGCGCCTGTGGAAATTAGGCAGCACCTTGACCAGGACATGAGGCATAATAGTATGGATAGTATGGATGAAGGTTGAGACTGGGATGATCTTGGGGCAAGTAAGCACCACATATAGGAAGTCCCCTTCTTGCACAGCTCACTTTGGGCTTAGTGACGTCTTGTCTGGTTGAATTTTCTGAAGTTTAATGGGAAAAACAAGCTCTGTACAGAAAGTTGAGCTGGACCTCATGCATTCATAGCTTTGAGAGCAGGTTGCTAAATGCTGGGCAGTCAGTGACCAGACTTTGGGGATAATAGGTGTGTCAACATCCTGTTCCCAATTCTGCATAATGTCCATGAGTGGAGGAGCAGTCCCCTCCACCTCCAACCAATAGCTTAGTAAAAAACAGACAGTTGTTTTGAACAGGGCTGTGGCCAAAGCAGTTCTTCCTCTGGGTGGGTTGAGGGGGGAGGGGAGAGTACGGCCAACCCACAATTCTTATTGAGAGTGGTTCCAAAATTGTCCACCCACCACCAGGTGCATGAACAGGTCCTGTACATCTAGTCCCAACTCAATCTTGAGATCAGTAACGCTAATGAACCCCCCCCCCCCGTGTATAGCTGGTTTGCATTTGCTAACCCTTTTGTGTGTTGCTCCACCTTAGCAACTTTAGTATAGTTGTGCAGTATTATCAGGCCTGCCTCTCAACACCACAATAATGGTGGTATTAGGGGACCAACCAGGAAGGTGGGAGAAATGTTTGTGAGTGGGTCCCCATATGGTCACTGTGTTAGCAGTAAATGAATTATTAAATGAGGGTATTTTAAGGGTCTCCAGCACAGGTGCAGGCCTACCCTTCTGAGAGTGCAACCCAGTCCCTCCTCTTCTATCCCTGTTCAGGAAGGAGAAGGGTGGCCATCCACCATGGTAAGTATGCCAGCTGGGAAGCCCAGCAGTAAAGCTGGAAATTAGACAAGGCAAACACCACCCATCCAGTCAGCAGAGAGCTGTAGTACATTTCTTCTTATCCAGGCACTTTTCCCATTTCATATAAATTTATAGATAATTGAGTCCAGCTGCCTGAAGTGGTTAAGAGGTACATGGACTGGAAAGGATTGGTACAAGTAGAGGCACCTGGGAGAACTGACATTTTGATTGTGTTAATTCTGCCAAAGAGAGATAGGGAAGGACCTTCCACTAGTCCCAGTCTTCAGAGATTTTACTCAGGAGAGCAGATTTTTATTTTTGTATAATAAGTCAATTTAGCTCAGTTGACCCAAAGTATTTTAATTTTATCAGCCACCTGTAGGCCCATGGTGTTGTTTACTATGGCAGTGAGGCAGTATAGCACAGTGGTTTAAGGCTCTAAGCTGCAAATCTGGTGACATCCAGCAGACCAGACCTGGGTCTGAATCCCACAGCTTCCACTTACATACTGTATGACTCTGAGCAAGTCACTTAACTTTCCGGTGCTCCCAGGTTGCGCCTGTAAAAAAGCTTTCAGCTTAGTGTGCTAATCCTGGTTAAACAACTAAAAAAAATAAAAAGAAAAACTATGGCATCCCTCTGTAGCTTCCCACTGGCAGCCCTCAATTTTGACCAGTTCCTTCTGTGCTCAGATAACAGGCCACATTCTTCAAGAAGGGTATGGATTGCTGGGAGTTCCTTAACTGGGCTTTGCAAATAAAGCAGCAAGTCATCTGCAACAACACTGCCTTGTGTTCATGCCCCGCACCCTGAAACCCCTCAACTTCCTGTGTATTTCTAAAGGCTGTAGCCAAGGCTTCAAGTGCCAAACCATAAAGCAAAAGGATGGGATACCACTATCTGGTAACCCTCTCCAACTCAAAGGCCAGGGACAGAGATCTATTAGCAATAATTTGGGCCAGCAGGGAAGTACTGTATATAGTGCCTTTATCCAGTCGACCAGAGGTGAACTAAAACCAAATTGTTTAAGGACCTGGAACATATAAGGCAGTCCTAGTGGGGGGTAGGAGGAAGTAAGCTGTTGGTTAACTAGGATCTGCAGCTTATCTGTTAGGTAGCAAAATGGGCAGACTAGGTGGGTCAAGCGGTCCTTATCTGCCATCAAATTCTGTGTTTCTATGCTTCTATATAACCCCACCCCATGCAGTCAAATGCTTTTTGTTGCCCAGGGCAAGGACTGCTGCCCCATGGATTTCTGAATTTTTAGACAAATTGTAAATGATGTCTAGGGTTCTGCATATGTTAATTTTCCTCTGTCACCCCACAACGAACCCAGCTTAGTCAGGGTGCACACAGTAGTGTAGAAGTTCTCAAGACAGGACTCTGACCCATTCTATTATTTTGTAGTTAGCTGTTAGCAGTGAAAGGGGGTGATACAAGGCAGACAAGGGGAGGTCCTTACCTGGCTTTGGCAGTACAATGATCATAGCAGAACACATGAGTGGAGGGGAGGGGAGGGGAGGAAACCTGATTGCATATTCTCCTGTAGCATGCTGGCCAAAGGATCAAAAAGGATGCTTGAAAACATTTTAAGAAAGTCTATAGGCAGACCATCCAATCCAGGGACCTTAGCCCCTCCAGAGTTTTAATTGCAGATTGAATATCCTCCCTGATCATGGTACCATCCCATGCTATTGCAGTATCAGAGTCTATGTGTTTGATCCCAACCTTCAGAAAAAAGGATTCAAATTGTTGGGATGTGGAAGAATTTGAATTGTTGGGATGTGGGAGACACTTCAGGTGTGTAGAGTGATTTTCATAAAGAGAAGAGTCTTTCTGATTTCACCAGTATCTGAAGTGTTTGCCTCTTGGTCAGTCAGGATCAGTGCTGTGGCCCTCTCCTCCTCTTGCCTTTTCAGCTGTGAGGGCAGGTGCTTTTCACCTTAATCCCCATTGAAGTAGTTGTCTGCTTGGGTGAAGAGGATTGATGTCTTCATGGTTGTACTGCTAAGGGTGTTGTAATGCCATTTAAGTTACTGAAGGACATTATAGAGTGAAGTGGTGGGCCTCAAAATGCAGACTTTTTTGTAGGCCTCAGTTTTGGCCTCCATGTTTTGAGTTCGGCTGCCCCTTATTTTTTCTTAAGAGCCGAATCAACAATTACATGACCCCCTGGGGAATATCTTTAAAGAGGGACTCCGGACCAAATTGATACTTTGCAGAATTAGAATAAGCATACCCCTAATAAATCACATACCAAAAATTAGATTTCTGTGTTACTTTATTTTAAAGTTATGAGCTATTTTGTAACCCTGATTTTAGTACCTGTTCAAAAAAGCCAGTTTCAGAGAAGAGCTGATGATGATGTCATCTCCAGAACTCACAGTCTAGTCTTCCCTGTCAGCAAGCTTACAGGACCTGTTTTTCCAAAGTTTAGAAATCATGTGCAATGTTTTTTTTTGTAAGTAAAAGAGACAGCAACATTCAAAAAACATTTCTATAAAAACTATGTGTGTTTAGGTTTTGGAACAAAGTTGACAAATTCATATTTTTAACACATTTTGGCGTGGTCCATTTTTCCAGAGTTGCTGAATGCTGAGTCAGCATGCCTCCAGGCTGCTGATACCATTTGGGGTGCTACTCTACTTTGTCTGTTAGTTAGGAAGTTGTATTGCTACTAGTATTGCATAATGTTGGTAACCACTTCTTTTTGTTAGTGTCTGCTTTAAAATTAGTTTTAAAGGCACATTTCTAATCCTTTTGACTTGCATGCATAAATTACCCCTTCTTGCATTGATTCTGGAATTGTATTTCATTACCGTCCTCTGCAGTTATTTTTTGCATTCTGCAAAATGAATGAAATGCAATTCCAGAATCAGTGCAAGAAGGGGTAATATATGCATGAAAGTCAAAAGGACTACGAAAGGTGCCCTAAATCACAATCTCCATCTCTCAACAAAATATTGCTCTGTTTTATAAGATGTCTTTTCCTAGCAGGTGAAACTCAGCCTCTTGTTCTTGTAAGTTTCATGTCCTGTAATTGACAAAATGGGGTAATTTTTGCATGAAAGTCAAAAGGACTGGGAAAGATGCTGACAGCAACATTATCTTCTCTCAATCCCCATGAGGCAGAAGAAAGTCAATTTTACAAAAAAAAAAACATACTGACAAGACATTTGGATTATGGCATAATACATTGCTAATAGGGTGTATTGGGGAAGGGGGAACACAGTACATTGAGTACTGGTAGTTTTCCCTTGCAAAATGGCTGTGACTGCACTGTACTACACAGTCACTCCTCTGCTGTACAGTGATGCCATCGGGAGCCAGCAGCTGAACAACAAAGGCAAGTGCAGCAGAGCAAAAGCAGGGCTCAAAAACAAATCCAAATTATGGAAGGCAGGTAAACTTGGCCACAAAATACCAAATGCACACACCTTACAGGTCTAGTTCTGCACATAATTACTATACAATGTTAACTTTTGAACCATCATAAAGGTGACCTTTAACAGGCCTAATATGTATTAATTCCTGCTAGTGGTAGAAGTGTTAGCACTGGTAAAATTATCATTTTAATGTGGAATACAATATTGATGAGTCTGAATGTAGGTTAAGTAACAGCTTGTCAGGGAGAAAACACTAGGGGCTAGATATTCAAAACTTTGTGCCTGGTATAAATCGACTGCTCCATGATTGTGCCGAATGCTGTATTCAAAGGCCAAATGGAACGGCACAATGTGATACAGCCAACACTATAGAGACAATGTATGCCCAGTGCAAAATGAGGGGTGGGGACATGCATACAGGTGCAACAGTATATTCAAAAGTATAGTGCCGCTTAACACATAGTGCAGTGCAAATTACCACCCATGAAAAGGTGGTCAATGCCAGGCAAACCCAGGATGGGGGGCGTGGACACAGCAGCAACAAGAAACAAGGCTGCATGCATCCATTGAGGAGGCAGTGTGGGCAGACGGCCACCCTGGGCCACTCCATATGCACAGGCACACAAACTGTGGAATGCAATGCCCCAACAGTGCTGTGAAGTAAACACTCATGTAAATGTTAAAACTGAGCTAGAACACCACTTGCAGCAACAAACTATTTGTACGGTATTGTAATGTGTACTTAATGTGATATTTTCGTATTGTGTGTTGTTGTGCATTGTATGTCTTTACTGTACACCGTTGCATCTCAGCCACACAGTTAGTGTATCAAGGTCATTCCTGACACTGGGCCTTGGCTCAGTGTGCTTACCTGGTGAACAAGGTGATAAAAAACAATGACCAGAACACATACATGGCAGAGGCATGCTGCACACAGATGGCACTGCCCATGTCGCTATCATCTAGCACTAGTCCTAACCCTGCCAGGCATTAGTGGGTGCCCCAGTGCCCAGTGGACACCATGACAGTGTGTCCATGCAGCACACACCTCCAGTTCTCCCACTGGGGTACACCAACACAGTCCAGACACACGCTGTACTGGGGAATGGAGGGTGTTGAGGGGAGGGAGCAGAGGTGGCCAGGCTGCACCACATGGTAGGTACTGCCAAACGGCTGGGGCCATCCACTCAGTGCCTATGTTCCACTGACAGGACTGCTCCTGACAGCAGTGTGCCAGTATGGTAGTATGTGTGCCCCCCCGGGTACATACTTTACACCTGTCCGGGATCCCCACACACAGACAGCGATGTGCATGGTAGTGTAGGGATCCCATGCCTCTGGTGCAGCACATGAGGGTCACAGTAGGATTGCCTTTGTAGGCTCATTTGAATTTCACTTTTGAATATAGCAAACTTTAGCACCAGGCAAACGTATCAGCACTGTGCAAACATGTCAGTGCCTATGCAATACTGTAATGTTCCATTACATGGTTCTGCAGTATTTGGATTGCACTGTTGTTTGCTGTTGTTGTGCTCCACTGCTTTGCTAACGCATGTTGCCCACACTGATCAGTCTTGCCTCATTCCACCTCTGTGTGCACTGGGCTGCTGTTGCAGTTTGCACTGCTCTCGGTTGCAATATTCAATGCTCTCTTGTTTGCTGGCCTATTGTTGCACTGCAATCTCAACCTTGTTTGCATGCCTTCATTTGCATGTTATATTCAACTCATTTAGCCCTGGGGTTATTCCTTTGAATATGGCGTGCAAATGGTTCCAGCCTAATTTTGCCCACCATTCATGCAGTGCAAATTTTGCCTTGGGGCAAAGTTTTGAAGATCTGGCCCTGAGTTGGCTACTGCACAAAAACTTAGAGTAAGGTTTCAAAACAGCATTACCTCTCCCACCTCTATTTACAGGGAGGTAGAATAATTGTTTTAAAGTGCCATCCTGAGAAATCACCTCAATTGAATGACACGTGTAAATGATCACAGCCTTCCCATCACATCAGAAAAGTATTCAGTCTGCAAACCTCACCAGTGAAAACAGGAAAGTTTGCTTATATGCCTTTCCAGTATAAAAAAATAAACTGAAACTGAAACTAAACCTCACTGCAGTGTGCTATGATTCAGCATTCAGCAACCCTGGAGAAAAGGACCACAACATAAAGCACCAAAATAAATACGTAAAAAAAAATACACGTCAACTTTTTTACAAAACCTGAAACACACAGTTTTTATAGTAATGTTTTTTGAATGTTGCTGCCTGTTTTACTTGTGAAAACTATTGCGCATGAATGCCAGCCTTTGAAGAAACAGGTTCTATAAGCTTGCTGACAGGGAAGACTAGACTGTGAGTTCTGGAGATGACATCATCAACTCTTCCCTGAAACTGGCTTTTTTGAACAGGCAGTAAATTTAGGGTTGTAAAATGACTTGTAACTTTTAAACAAAGTAACTTAGAGGTCTTATTTTTGGCATGAGGCTGATTGGGGCTATGCTGATCCAAATTCTGAATTTACTGATGCCAGAAATTTTGACTGTGGTCTTTGTTTAAGGCTTCCCACTGTGGACTGTGTCATGTGTTGTCTTTTTCATTATGAGTTATAAACACATCCAGTGCCTGGGACATATAGCCTGGAAGTTTGTGTCTTTGAGGAGGGTGGGGTCTAATCTCCACAGATGCCCTTCTGTGGTTACATGCTCTGTGGATTGGACAGCAGTCAAAAGCACATGGTCGGTCACTAATATAGCAGAGTATTGGATAGAGGAGACCCATGGAAGGGCACAAGACCAGCAGAAATCTATCTAATCTTGCATATGATTGGTGGGCATGTGAATAGATGGAATAGGTACCATTTCCTGACTACTAACTTCCCGATTAAAAACATCCCATATTCATTCTCTGACTGTGCTTTTTCCCAACAGTACTTTTCCCGATTATCAAATCACTGATATTTAATTGCACCTTTTATTGGAGCAGACAATGTTCAGGACTTGTTACCATGGCTGTTAAAGTGAGTTGTAAAAATAGTTTCAATGTGTAGGAATCAAGAGCACTCACTGTTACCACAGTCAATCAGTAATCAAGGAATCAAGAGTGCTCACATTTAACACAACAGCTGTGTTTAATTTCAAACAAGGGAATCAGATGGGTTTAATTATTTAATTGCTTACTCGGTAACTCATTTATATTCCGCACCTATTAGCCTCGCCCTTCCTTGTACAATCATGGCAGAAGTGTGCAGTATTGTCCCATCCATCGAGGTAATTATAAGCTCTGTGTTAGTGGTTACCTGCTTGTTAAAAACGGAATCACAGTGATATTTTTACTGGTGCTGCCAAAGTGGAGTCTCTGAAGTGTCTTGGTTGGGCCACCACCGTTCTTGTGGGGTGGCCAGCAGCACTTAGAAATCACCCTGAGCACAATCACACTCCCATTGCAACAGATGCACCAATTGCTTGTGCAATTGCATCAATGAAGCGAGAGCGGTAGACACCCATGTCACTCCAGCCCAACTGATTCAGGTTATAACAACAAGTTTGCCTGAGGAAGTCAGACAAAGCATGCCCTGTAAGCAGTCACTGCAGCAGGTAGTCAAAAGGACAAGACAGCTCGACCTTCCAGCAGAGTCACATACATTGGAGGAAATTAGTGTCCCTGCTGAGCTCAGGCTAGTAAATGGGCAGCCGTGGCTAGCTCGTGAGTCCACATATGGTGAAGACAAATAATAATATTTGCAACCAAGACAAACATATGTCATCTCCACAAAGCACAATACTGGCTGATGGACAGTACCTTCAGAACTGTGCCCAGTATGTTTCTGCAGCTCTATTTAATCCATGCTCCTGTCGGCACTACAGAAAACAGCTGTATTGTGCCACTAGTCTATGCCATAATGTCATCCAAATCCCAGCAGTGTTACCAAAGGCTTTTTCTGGACTTACAAGACCTGGCTGATGAAGGAAGTGTAGTGCTGTCTCCAGAGTTTATAATGACCGACTTTGAACAAGTGGCAGTCAATGCTTGCAAGTCGGAATTTCCGGACAGCACTAATAAAGGATGCTTGTTTCTCCTTGGCCAAATAGTGTGGCGCAAAATTCAAAATTTAGGACTAGCCACACAGTATGGTGCAGACCCTGAATTTGCCATGAAATTAAGGCATCTTGTGGCTCTTGCTTTCTTAGAACCTGCTGAGATCCAAATAGTTTTTACAGAGCTGAAACACATAATGACGGAAAACAGTTCACCACTCACTGAATGGTTTGAGTAAAATTACATCCTATGTCATGTGCGGAGACAAATGAGAAATAAGACTTCCATCTGTAGCCCACCTATTTTTCCTCCACAATTCTGGTCTGTGCAGGATCAGTTATGTAGTCAAATACCACATACAAAAACAAGGTAGAAGCATGGCATAGGCAGCTCGGGGCTCTTGTCGGTGCATCGCATGTAGGATTCAATCATTTTGTGTCTGAGCTATGAAAAGAGCAGATGACAACAGAGTCCACAATTGAAAAAGTAACGAGAGGACTGCCAAAATCTCCGCTGAAATGTAAATCGCCTTGCGAGGAAAAGCTAACACTGTGGTGAGCAAGGAACAGATGTCGAGCATGGACTTCCTTGATGGAATTGCTCACAGTCTCGTCTTTTTAGGAGAAAGACTGTTTTAATATTTTAACAATTGTTTCAATAAAGGCAACTGATGGATTTTAATTGTGTGGATTACTGATGCTGCATTTCTATCTGATCCGACGCACCCAATGTTGCATTTTTCTCTCATGTCCAGGTAATAAACAAATGCAATTAAACAATTTAAATGCTAATGTGGTATAAATGCTGCTCACTTGCTAATACTTGCTATACCTACATTTTGGGAAATGGTATGTTGGGAGTATGGGGTTATGGGCAATGTGTGAGTCAGGATTTCGATGTTAGCAAACTATTTTTTGGGAAGGTATATGTCGGGAAGTAGTACGGATCCCGAATAGACACTGTATTCCCTTTGGCCTGGGCTAAAGTATCTGTAGGAATCATGTAGTTTGAAATTTGCCCTAATGTGCTCAGAACCGTGGCATTCCATGAGGGGTGACTGGATTCGGGTTGGACTTATCCAGGACTGAATAGTTGAAATCCCCCTAACAACCAAGATCCTGGGAAGTCTCTCATATATGCAGTCAACTTTTGAAAAAAAATTGGGGTTCTCAATGTTGGGACCATACATAGAGCCAACCGAAAGGCACTCCCACCCAACATAGTGATATGATTCAGGGCATACCGTCACCAAGAGTCTGCTAGACTTTTTTTTAATTTTTATTTAATAAAGGTTTTCAACATATTTAGAGGTAAAGAACATAGATGTCAGAAATACACAATTAGTGAACAACATCACTGAAATCCATTATTCCTAAACAAAGTGAGTGAGATATTAATCAAGGATTATAAGAAATTTCCATCCAAGAAATAAAATACAATTAAGAAAAAAAGGCTAAACGCAGTATTACCGAAATCTTAATGATAGGCAAAGAAAATAAAACATCCAAGGGCATATTAAAGAAAAAGCACTCAATGGAAAGGGAGGTGAATGATGACAAAAGAGGGCTCATAGCGTCAAGTGTACCAATATACCTCTACCCCACCCCAGTCTCAATTTACCCCTCTCTTCTCCTTAAGGAACAAATTCTGGTATATGTCTCCCAATATATAACACCCATCTTCTCCACGTCAACTCAGATTGCTCCTTATTGTGTCTAATAAGGGCTGTAAGCTTTTCCATATGATAAAGGTTTACCATAATATCCTGCCAGTCCCTAATGGTGGGAGGTATAACTGTTACCACCGCCTTGTAATTGTATTTTTAGCAATCAGTAAACAAATCATTAATAGTGTACGAGAGTCAAAATCTCATAGACTCTCTGGGTAGTTGGAGAACAAAAAAAATGGCAAGGTGAGTCATATTAGAGTGGCAATGATCTCTGCCAAATCTTCTTGCAAAGTTTAAAAAAGGGCTGAAGGGTAACACAGTCCCAGCATATATGACCATAGGTAGCAGGGGAAACCCACAACCCCTCAACACATTGCTCCTTTTCCTGGGAGATATTTCACTTGTAGAGCTGAGTTCTAAAAACAAAGTTAATTTCAAGAAAACTCTTTCAGATGTACGTGTTCATGGGTGAATGTAAAACTTTCAGGTTGCAGTCCCAATCAAAATCATTAATATGAATGCCTAGGTTAACCTCCCATGCTCATTTCACCCTGCAGTGAGTCTCTACCCAGGTCTATTAGAGCCCTATAAATACAAGAAATCATGTGTTTCAGTGGGACAGTGCCTTCCGACGTCTTCTGTAGAAGATCTGCTATTAGGGTCTTATGGGCTTCACAAATATATTTTAGGAAAAGTTTTAAGGAAATTGAGAACTTGTAAATGTTTGAATCTATCCTGTGGTTGCAGATTATATGTATTTTGTAGATCCTCAAAGTATCTATGAAGACCGCACATTAACAAATGAGAGAGCTCGAGAATACCTAAATGCTCCCATGGTGCAAAGCCATACTCTAGTGTGGCCAGGGAGAGGGAGTGGTGATACGGGAGGGAAAATAGCAAAAGTCTAATCCTTTGAAAATGTTTAGTGTTCAGAAGTTTCCACCAACACTTTGAAGTGTTCTCTGTTTAAGGATCTGTTAGACTTTTTGAAACGGTACCCTGTTCCCCAGGGGCAGCCAGACTGCACCCCGGCTTTGGCTGAGAAGCATGCCACTACCAACTGCCCCCCGCATGCACTGGTTCCTGCACACTCAGCCTACTCATGGGTGTTTTCTGAATAAGCAATGCCTGGGACCTAGACTTTTTAATCACCCCCAGAGCCTTCCTACATTTGTTTGCATTTTTCAATCCATTCACATTCCGTGTTGAAATTACAATATACTTATCCATTACATTGCACTAATTGGACACCCTGGCAGACCGTGTTGGGTAGATGATCAGCTTGAGAATGCCAGGAATGGCTTGCAATGAACTTACAGAAACATGTACCCAATGTTACCAACTACAGTGAACCTTTCCTCTCTTATAACCCTCTCCCTCCCCTTCCTTCCTCCCACAACCCCAACACCTCACCCCCAAGGCCCCTCTGAACTTTGAAATGTTAGTACTGGTAGCAAAAGAACAACAGAGCAAATAAACAAATCCCATCCCCATCCCTGCTTTTCGAGCCTTCTTCAGGCTGGCAGAGAATTCCTGCAATTTGTAACTGTTTTACCCATTTAGAGATAGGCACATAGCAAACTACAAAAGCCAAAACAAGTTGCTGGTCACGCCCAGAGAAATGAATGGGTGCTGGTGGACCAGAGGCTGACTCTACCAGATTTAACACTGCTCAAAGGCACCACATTACTCATACATGCATAACTTCTCAAAGCCACCCAAAATACTTATGATTTAAAGTGCTTGTTTTATTTTAAAGCTGCTGCAATGCAAACACCTGAGTGGGATCCAGTAACCTAGTGAGTATCTCAACGCTTTGCCACCAACGACTTTGTCATGGAATGCAGATACAGAGACAAACACCTTCTTATACTCAGCATATTATGACATCACTTATGAAATAGACACATAGAAACATAGACTTTGATGGCAGATAAGGACCGCTTGGCCCACCTAGTCTGCTCATTTCCCTATCTATTAAATAAGCTGCAGATCCTAGTTAACCAACAGCCTACTTCTTCCTACCCACCACCAGAATTGCCTTATGTCTGTCCCATGCATTCTTGAATTCCCCCACTGTTTTTGACCCCACAACCTCCTCAGGAAGGCCGTTCCATGCATCCACCACCCTCTGTGTGAAAAAATACTTTCTCACATTGCCCTGAGCCATCCCTCACTCTATCTTCATCCCCACTCTATCTTCACTCTATCTTGTTCTTGCACATCTCTTTTCTAAAGGTGCTACCTCTTGGACTTTGTTGATTCCCTTGAGGTACTTGAAAGTTTCTATCATGTCCCCCCTCTCCCTCCTTTCCTCAAGGGTATACATATTAAGCTCTTTTAGTCTTTCTTCTTATGGCTTTTGTTGCAGACCCTGCACCATTTTAGTTGCCCTTCTCTGGACTGCCTCCATTCTGTCTGTGTCCTTGCAGAGATGGGGTCTCCAGAACTGCATGCTGTACTCCAGATGGAGTGTCACCAACTGTCTATACAAAGGGATAACAACTTCCTGTTTTCTACTGGTGATGCCTCTCCCTATACATCCCAATATCCCCCAGCCATACTTATTGCCTTCTCACATTGTTTGCTTACCTTTAGGTCATCTGATATAAACTACACCCCAGGTCCCTTTTAATTATGTGCATTTAATTACCCCCCCATTGTGTACTTCTTCCCCTGGGTTTTGTTTCCCAGGTGCATTACTTTGCACTTCTTTGCATTGACTCTAAGCTGCCGTACTTTTGACCATTCCTCCAACCTTGCCAAGTCCCTTTTCATCCTTTCCACCCCACCCCCCCACTTGTGTATCAACCCTGTTGCAGATCTTTGGGTCGTCTGCAAAGAGGCATAATTTTCCTTCCAGTCCCTCTGCAATGTCACTTATTAAGACATTAAAAAGGACCGGACACAGTACTGAACCCTGCAGTACCCCATTAGTAACCCCCCCTTTTTTCAGAGTGGACTCCGCTTACTATTACCCTCTGTGTCCTGTTGTCCAGCCAATGTTTTACCCAGGCCACCACCCTGTGACTCGCTTTCAGGCTGGCTAATTTGTTTATTAATCTTTTGTGTGAGAATGCGTGAAATGCCTTGCTGAAGTCTAGGTAGGCCATGTCCATAGGCCCTCCCTGGTCTACTACTTTGGTCACCCAGTCAAAGAAATCTGTTAGATTCATCTGACATGACTGTCCCACTCTGAATCCATGCTGCCTTGGGTCCTGTACCCGCTGACCTCTAGGTACTCAAAATTCTTTCTTTTAGAAGTGATTCTATCATTTTCCCTACCACTGAGGTCAAGCTAAGAGGTCTGTAGTTTCCTGCCTCTGCTTTGCTCCCACTTTTGTGAAGAGGAATCATATCCACCCTCCTCCAGTCCTTAGGTACCACACAATCCTCCATTATTTGTTAAAAAGGGTAGTCAGTGGTGTCACTAGTTCTCCCCTTAGTTCTTTTAGAATTCTGGGGTGAATCCCGTCAGGCCCTTTGCTTTGTCCACCTTCAGTTTTAGGTGTTCTTTCAGAACCCTTTCTTCTGAGAAAGGACTGGTATCAACCCCTATTCTGAGTGCTTCTATTGATTGGATTAGGTACCTCCCCTTCTCCTTGTTGTGAATATTGAGCAGAAGTATTTGTTCAGAATCCCTGCTTTTTCACTGTCCCTCTCTGCCCACCCACCCACCCTCCCTCTCCTTTATTAAGCCTAACTATCCCTCCCTTGGTCTTTCTTCACTCCCTAATGTACCTATAAAAGGTTTTATCCTCCTACTTAACCAAGCTGGCTATCTTTTCCTCTGTTTGGGCCTTTGTTATTCTAACTGCCTTCCATGCTTCCTTCTGCTTTAACTGGTACAATTCTCTGTCCTGCCCCTTCCGCGTTTCCTTATACTTCCTGAATGCTATCCTTTTCTTCCTAATCTTCCCCGCCACCTCTTTTGAGAACCGTATTGTTTTTTTCTTTCATTTTGATTTGTTTCCTTCACACAAAGGCTTGCTGCCTCTGTGATAGTAGTTTTGATGTTTCCCCATTGTTCCTCCACCCCTCCTTCTTGCCTGTTTGCTAGTGCTTTTCTGAGGCACTCTTCCATTTTGACAAAGTCAGCCCTCCTAAAGTCCAGTATCCTCACTTTTGTATGGCTTGACACTGTGGCTGTGTTTATCACTTTTTGGTGGTCACTTGTTCCCAGATGGCTACCCACTTCTAGATCTGAGATCCTTTTTCTGTCCCCGTTTGAGAGTACCAGTTCTAAGACTGCTCCCTTCCAAGTGGGTTCCAACATTAGTTGATTGAGGCATGCCCCCTGTAGAGCATCGAGAAAGACCCTGCTCTTGGATGTGGCTGCAGCAAAGGTGCTCCAGCTAACATCTGGGATATTCAGGTCCCCCATCAACAATATCTCCCCTTTTTCTGCCATCCTAAGGATGCCTTCTATCATTTCCTTGTCCATTTCCTCCCCCTGAGATGGGGTCTGTATACAGCCCCTGTACGGATTGTGGTGCCATTACCGGTCTCCAGGGTGACCCACAGTGCCTCCTCTCCACCCTGTTTATCCTTTAGTTCCGTTGCTTTGATCCCTTCCCTTACATAGAGAGCTACTCCTCCTCCTCTTCTACCCTCCCTGTCCCTCCTGTAGATTGTGTACCCTGGTATGTTGACATCCCATTCATGGTTCTCTGAGTACCATGTTTCAGTGACTGCCACGATATAGAGGCATCCCTCTTCCATCAAGGCCACCAGTTCAGGAGCTTGTTACCTAGACTACTGGCATTGGTACTCATTACCTCCATTTTTTGATGGCCTTACTCCTTTTTCCCTATCCCTGTCCTTACTGTCTTTGCCTTTTTCTCCATTTATCCCTGCCCTTCTCCCTATTAACTTCAGTTTTTTTTTGTTATCTATTTCCTTCTGGTCGCAGCCTGCAGAGCCTCTCTTATGCATCCTGATCTGTTTCTGCCCGCCTGAGGTCCTCCCATCCTGTGCTTCCTCTCTCTCCCCCCCCTCAGCCAGTACACCTGGCTTAACTCCTCCATGGTGGGGCCGCCCCTTCTCTTTGGGCGCTCTTAGAAGCTGGCCAAGCTGCAGGTGAGGGCCTGGGTGGAGGAACTGGAAGGTCGGGTGGGTAGGATCCAGTTGTGGGCATGGGGATCAGGTGCCATCGCCTACCCTGCAGAGCTGTTGTTTTCCTTGTTCTGGAGAACATCCTCCCTCCCCGAGCTTGGTGTGCAATGATGCTGTGGTGCACAGTAACCCTGCCATGTCACCTCACTTGCCCCAAGTCCTTGTTGGTCCTACGTACTGCAGTGCCCCCCAATCTCCATTGGGAGCTGCTGGGATGCCGTACATCTGGAAGCCGTCCCCCAGGAGAGTAGAGCAGTCTGATGGGACAGTCGATCCTCTCCCTCCCCCTGCCAACCCCCAGCACCCGAGCTCACTCCTGAACTCGGGTTGCCGGCATGGCTGAGGTGTGGCATCCAGTGCCTCAACCCTCAACGCCACCTAGCTGGCCACAGCTTCTTTATCTTGGTATTTATCTCACTAACTACCCTGATGTTTTTTTGGGGGGGCTAGGATTTCCCTTCTCTTTTTCAGTGCTTCATCCCCTGGCTAGTTTAAATGCTTGCTAATTAAGCATTTAAACCTGTCACCTAGGATCCTGGTTCCCCTCCTGGACAGATGCAGACCATTGTGCCAGTATAGGCCTACATCCCTCCAGGTGGACCCCCAGTCCCCAATGAAGCCAAAACCCTGAGCTCTGTACCAGTTTTGTAACCATTGATTGAATCCATGGTGCATAGCACCTAGCCTCACCCATGCCATAGACAGGCAGCACCTCTGAGAAGGTTACTGTGCATGCTACTTGTCTAAGGCCCTTCCAACTCCACAAACTCCTCCGCAATGCTCTGATCCCTTTCCCAGCCAGGTCATTTGTCTCTAGGTGGACAATGACATCCAGCTCCCTCCCTGTTTGACAGTTCAAGGCATTAATTGTACATTGTGGACTAGATATTCAAAGGGGTTTGTACCTGGGTGTAACCGAGTTGCACCAGGGCAGCCTAATGAGCCAGTCACGACAATCAAAGGGGACTTGCATGGCGAGTCCGATCATCAAGTGCTATTGGTAATGTATGCTGCATATCTGAAGGGGCGTGCCCATGCATATGTGGCACTCCCGATATTCAGCCTGGATGTGCAGTGCATCTGCTGGTACAACCCCTAGATGTGCATATGCCAGGGCACAAAGTTGAGAGCAGAAAAAAGGCTCAAATGCCAGCCACCCATGGGTGGGCTGCTGTGTGCAGGGTACAACACAGCAGCAGCTAACCATGGGTGGCCAGCCACAACCCAGAACACCATCCACAAGCACCCATATGGTCCCTGGTAGTCTAGTGGTACCCTCCTCCCTCCTGTAACCCCAGTCATGGGTAAAATGCAATAGAAATACTCCCTGGTAGTTCAGTGGTATCCCCCTCCCTGCCATAGCCGGATTCACTGATACAATGCAGTAAACATAATCTCTGGTGATCTAGTGGTACCTCCCCTCCCTCCCCGTAGCCCGATCATGGGCAATGATTAAAAATAGACAAGCCCTGGTGATCTATTGGTATCCCCCACCCTCCTGATGCACTAATCAGCTGTAGAATAAAATAATTCTCCTTCCCTGGTAGTCTAGTAGACCCCCCCACCCCACCTGATGCACCAATCACCGGTGCTCCATCTTGACATGTATCACTGGTGGTCCAGTGGCACCCCCCACCCACAAAGGACCCCCTGCCCACCCGGCTGCCCCCCGTCATCGGCGGGCAGCTTCAACCTCCCCACCATGCATACCGCCCGGCTGCCTGCCGAATGGCAGCTTACAGTATACACTGTAAGCCCATTGATCCACATTGTGGACCAATGGGCTTGCAGGACATACTACACAAGACAGTCACAAATATGTGGATGGACTTCATTCACATATTTGTGACTGTCTTCTATGTCCCTGCAAGCCCATTGGTCCACAGTGTCGAACCAATGAGCTTACCTTTATGCTGTAAGCTGTCATTTAGCAGCAAGCTGGAAATGACATACAGGTGGGTTCAGGCTACCCACCAATGATGGGGGATGGGTGGGCAGGGGTCCTGTCTGTGTGGGGTACCACTGGACCACCAGGGATACATGTCAAGATGCAGCACCGATGATCAGTGCATCGGGTGGAGTGGGGGACTACCACGGAAGGAGAATTATTGTATTTTATGGCTGATAGGTGCATCAGGGGGTGGGGGTACCACCGGATCACCAGGGCTTGTCTATTTTAAATCATTGCCCATGATCAGGCTACGGGAAGGGAGGGGGTTACCACTAGATCACCAGGTATTATGTTTACTGCATTGTACCGGTGATCACAGCTACAGGTAGGGAGGGTGAAACCACTGGAGTACCAGGGATTGTTTTTACATCTCTTTCTACTGCAATTGTGGCTACATGGTGGGGGGTTGCCAGAGGACCCCCCTGTCCATACCACATGCTGTGCAGGGTGCCAGGTGCATTTCACCAGGCTGCCCTGCTCAACTCATGCAAATGGTTCCATAATGACATGCAAATGGCCTCATTTGACCTTCATCATCATGGCCCTTTTGCATGCTCAAGTCTGAATATCTCGTACTGCACCCAAGCACAACTACAGTTGCACTGGATCATTCCCAGTCCTCCCTGTCTGGGGAATGCATCAGCATTGTATATGTGCCATGCACATTCTGTGCCATGTGCCATGCACATTCTATGCTATATTCAAAGGTGATGCACCATGGTGGTTACCTGTTAAAATAACGACTACAAAATTGCGAGTTAAAAAGTGATCAAAGAATCGCGACTGTCAAATTAGCAGTGTATGAATACAGTCTGAGTTACAAAATAAGCGGCTTCACTGTATTTTTATAGTTAATAAAGGCGACCATACAGTAACAGTAACCATCCAAAAAAAAAAATAAGCGAATGCACAATGCACAAAGCAGATATCTCTACGGAACTATGGAACTGTATTTTCACACACAGGTTAGCTACCAAAAGCACAACTGGAAGTTGGATGCTGAATGGGACCATCAAAAAAAAATATATTGAATGCACTATGCACAAATGGTATCTCTGTGCTGGTAACCTCTGCAGTTCAGTGGGACACAAAGACTGAAGTTGAATCCTGCCGTCATGTCTATGCTTTGCAGTTCAATGGCATGTCAGAATAGTGGCTACAATGTCCAAAAAAAAGCCAATTAATACTGAATGAGCCTAATTTACTAAATTAAATGAAGAACTTTTATTTCAATAATTAACAAAATCAATTAGCTGAATCATGTCAGGTGTAATGGAAGGCAAAAAGTTTAGTCAGACATTTTGATTGTGAACAATTCACAGCACTCTGTCTGCACCTCACACCTGGAACTAGAAATTAGATGTGAGTCCATGCAAGAAGTCATAATGGCTTCTGGATTCATACTGTGACACAATGCTTCACACCCTTTCATTGGCATCCTTGTATTTGCATTTACTGCCACAGGACAGCGCACCAGATACCAGTTGCTCTAACTTCAATTCCATCATGCTGTGCTCTTCTTGTAGGCACTGTATCAGTCTTCTGACACTAGGATGGCATGTCCCCAATTGGCTATTAAAGCCATGATGCCACCCTTCAACGTCATTGTTTGTTTGAGCTAAACCTCTGGAGGCTGCATCATTACAGTTCAATTGATTGGCATGGAAAGTAGCTCTTCATCTGCCTGATCTCCCGTTTGGTCTGCCTATACATGTTGCCTCAAAGTAATCAATCACTGGCAACAACAATTCTTCATTAAGCTGAAAGAATTCCCAGGTAGTCAGTTCATCAAGCACCATGGGAACATTGTTTGCAGGTACAAAAGCAAGTGCCAATAACATCCTCATATGCAACGTGAAGTCTGGGTATTCGCAATACCTTTTGTGCACTATGTTGTACTTTTGTATGGTTCTCCAAACTGATTGAGCAAAATGAAAGAAACATTCTCTAACTTCAGTCTCTGGGGAAACATACCGCAAAAGCTTTCCATGCCGATTTTTCAAAATCCACTATATCAGTATAAGGTTTTAGACCAGGAGATAGGGATTTAATTTAATTTAATTGAAAACCCTCAAATAGGTGGTGGTTTTTCCTAGAGCACATCAAAACATATAATGCAGTGACAACTGAACCAGCTTTTAACCCATGAATTGTATAAAGTTGGTCAAAAATAGATAGAGAAGATCTGAAGGTCCCATTCAACATCTAGTCAGTACACTCAGTCAGAAAACCATATTTTCATTTGTTGCAAATATAAGGAACCTGTCTTGGTCCTTCCCACTGTCATACAAAAGGAAAGGGTCATCAGAGATTGTTCTAGTGAACTCAGATGGAATTTCAAGCTCAATAACAGAGCTAGGAGTAGCAGGACATCCTCGCTCCACCGGTCTGAGTCTTTGAACTGTTCTTTTAATCAATGGCAGCCCAGGTAAATGCCCTGCTACAGCCTCTGGTGCACTAGTGGTACACTGCACCACAACTTGAGATGTACTCTCAACAGTGCCATGAGCTCTCTCCCCAACACTGGCCGTAACTCTTCTCACACCAATGTCCCCAGCATCAGCTACATGATTATACTCCTTTATCTGGGCTATTACCTAGTTTTCCACGGTGTGCAAATGAGAAAGGTGACTGAACTTGTGTGAGTCAGCGCAATGCCAGTAAACCTTTTCTGTTTTCTTTGTCCTTGCAGTATCTGCTCGTATACACAACAAGGGTTTGCCTTTCTGGCTTAGAATAATTTTGATGTCCATCTCAGCACTGTAGTGAGCTGTAGTGAGCCGCACCTTACCAAGCAGCAGTGAACTAAATCCAATTGCAATCAGCCATCACCTGGTAACACTAATGCATTCTAGGACTACTAGCCTTGCTAATTTCATTGCTCTGCTCTGTCACATTTTGATGCTTGTTTGTCTCTATAACATACAGTTATTGAGGAATGATGGTTTCTATTGTAACACGTAACAGGAGAAGTATAGATGTACATGGTACTGAAGCCCTGACTAAAGGAGAAACAATCAGTACACTGGTACCAAATCCAGCAATCCAGATTGGTTCGCCCTACATATGCAATTTGGAGATGAGCTGGGGCAAGTAGCAAATGTATAATGACTGCTCCTGTTTTAAACAAGTAGCATAAGAATGCTTGAAGTCAATCTTTCTATTTGCTCCGCAATCGTGTGTCAACAACTAGCATCACGATTTTTACACACGGGTGCTGTAAATGTAGTTGCTACATATAGCAGTCGCTATTGTGAATGTCACCATTTAATACCCGATAACATCACAGCCATGATTTTTTGGTGCTATTTTCACTTGGAACCATTGTAGGTAGTGTAATGGTTGTTTACTCACCTGGTAAAGGTGATTGTGTTGGTCGGTGTCCATGGCACTCCAGACTTTATATCATGGGTTTTAGCCCACCTGATAGGCTATAGATGCACATGTGACCTAGTATCAAATTTCACAGTATACCTTGGTCCCAGGAGTCCCTGCCCTCCAGTTCGAATGTCTTCCCAAGCTGAAACAAGGTTAGTCAATAACAACATACACTACTCTCTATGTACCATATTGAAATGAAAACAATGGAGGAGGAGACCATATGATGTACCATAAGGGTTTATTTCCTATTGCTACAATGCTAATGTTCAGGCTTAGTAGGCCTGATGAGGTCATGAATAAATATCTTAGCCACTTTGTCTCCAAACCCACATATTTTTGGCCCAGAATTCATGCCCACTCGAATCTCTCCGTGTGCTGTGACGGGAGGGCTCTGGAGTGCCATGGACACCGACCAACACAATCACCTTTACCAGGTGAGTAAACATACCATTGTGTTGGTCTTGTGTCCATGGCACTCCAGAAATTACAACAAGGGTACTTAAGCAGCAGTACTCTATCCATCAGGGTGGGACAGAGCGACTAAGAGTGGACATGTAGGGAAGCTGCCGAAAGGACCTTGGTGGCAAAAGAAGCCCTCTGTTTATACAGGGTTTCTAGTTTGTAATGTCTTGCAAATGTGTGGATGGATGTCCAGGTTGCTGCCCGACAAATATCCTCGGATGATGCATTGGCCATTTCAGCCCAGGATGTGGCTACTGCCCTGGTTGAATGAGTCTTGATGCTTTCCAGTAGGGTGACATCCATGAGTCTAAATGTCTCTTGAATCGTCCTCTTTAGCCAACTAGCAATTGTCCTTGAGGCTGCCATGCCCTGTCTGTGTCCCTTTGCAATGACAAAGAGCCTTTCTGTTTTTCTCAGGTTCTGAGTTCTGGTGATGTACGTTGCTAGGTTGGCTACATGTTGAGGTGATGTGAGATAGGGTTGTCCCAGGCTCTCCTTGGTTATACAAGTTTGGGAACTCTAGTGTCAGTTCCATATCAAACTGAGGAGTGACCTTCGGAGTGAAGGCAGGTACTGTTTTCAAGGATACCCCCTCAGGAGTAAAGATGGTATAAGGTTCTTTACATGATAGTGCCCCAATTTCCCCCACCCTGCGGGCTGAGCATATGGCTATGAGGAAGCAGGTCTTCAACCCCATCCAGCATAGTTGATTGTCCCGTATTGGCTTGAATGGTGGCAATGCCAGAGCATCCAGGACCAGAGTGAGGTCCCAAGGTGTTACGGATGGTCTGGTTCGCGGCCTCATCATCTCTACAGCTCTCATGTATTTGACAGCATCCGGTCAGACCCTGGACTATGTAGGCCCACCTGTCCTAATGCTACCCCTATGGCTGAGAGTTGGACTCTGAGGGAAGAATGGGACAGTCCTTTTTCCATACCTGCTGTAGAAACAGCAAGATAGTTGACATATCTGCTGAGTTTGGGTCTTTGTTCCTACTGCAGCACCAAGTGAAGAAAATGTTCACTGACGGCCTATGTGGACATGGTGGAGGACCTTCTGGATTGCAGTGTGGTGGAGATGACTGCACTGTGATAGCCTGCTTTAGCAGTCTCTGTCTCTCAGAGCCAGTCTGACAAACGGAAGGATTCTGGTGTCAGGTGGTCCATCTGGCTCTGGATCAGTAGGTCCGGCCTGCAGGGAACTTCCGTCATGGCTGTAGAGAATCATGCCCTCCATGGCCAGTAAGGTGCCACCAGAATGATGACCCTCCAAGATTCCCTGATCTTGGCTAGTACTTGGGGGATTAGCGGAATTGGAGGAAATATGTATGCCTTGTCCTGGGTCCAGTCTTGTGACAAGGCATCGACTCCCTTGGCCTTTCTCTCCCTGTACCTCAAAAAGAAGTCTTTCACCTGGTGATTTGCTTCTGTGGCCATAAGGTCCATTGTGATGGGCCCCCACCTGCTCTGAATAGGTTGGAATACCTCTGGGTGGATTTGCTACTCCCCGGGATGAACCCATTGTCAACTTAGCCAGTCTGCCCTGCTGTTTAGTTTGCCTGCAAGGTGGATGGCCCTGATGTGTTTGAGGTGGACTTGTGCCCAAGTCAATACCCTTGTTACCTCGGCCATCATGGCTCGACTTCTTGTGCCCCCTTGTTTTAACAGAGGCTACCGTGAAATGGTTGTCTGAGCATATGAGAATGTTGTGTCCCTGCAAGGTAGCCCTGAGTGCCTTTAGTGCAAGGAACACCACTCTCATCTCCAGAACATTGATGGAGCATCTGGCTTCTACTGGAGTCCATAGGCCTTGTGCAAATTGGGAGCCTAGACATGCCCCCCCACCCGGTGAGGCTGGCATCCATCTCTATGGTTATTTTGTATGTCAGCTCTAGAGGGGTGCCCTGCTAGAGGTTGTGCCTGTCCAACCACCAAATGAGGGAGTGTCTTATCTGTTGTGGTAGAGTGACCCTGACTCCCAGATTCTCCTCAGACGGAGGGCCCTGGGTCAGCAGGTATGTTTGCAGTGGTCTCATGTTGCACCTGGTCCATGGGACAAGGTCTATGCAGGAGGCCATTCATCCTAGCACTTGTGCTATCTGGCCAATGGTGGGTCACTGGCATGCCTTTAGGCCTTTATTAGACCCATCATGTTGTCTATGCGTTTCCATGATGGTCATGCTAAGCCTGTGGCTGTGTCTATCTCTGCTCCTAGGTGCTCCAGCTGCTGAGCTGGTACCAGACAGGTCTTGCTGTAATTGACTACCCAGCCATGCTCTTCGAGGGTTTGTAACACTAGTTGAGTGCTCTTTGCATCTGACTCTTAGACCTGGCTCGTATCAGCCAGTCGTCCAGATAGGGGATGATATCCACCCCTTTCCCTTAGGCGAGCTGCCAGGATCGATTGACACCTTTGTGGAAGATTCGTGGAGCGAAGCTAGGCGAAAGGTAGCACCTGTTACTGGAAGTGTTGGCCTAGTATGTGGAAACATTGGTACCACTGGTGACTTGGTTGATCGGAATATGAAGGTAGGCATCCTTCAGGTTGATCGAAGGTTAGAAAATCCCAGACTGACTCTTCTGAGTGTGGAGTGAGGTTCTCCATCTTGAATTTCTGAGTATGAACAAACTTGTTCAGGTACTTCAGATCCAGGATAGGGTGGACTGCTCCTGTCTTTTGGGAACCATGAAGAAAATGAGTAAACTCCTCCTCCCTGTTCTTGAATGGGAACAGTTTGGATGGCCTTGTTCTGGACCAGCTCAGAAGATCTGCTGCACTTGGTGAGCAGATGCCCTTCTCCTGGAGACTGGGTGATTAGTACAAATCTGTCTCGATGTGGTCGCTGTGTGAATTCTATTGTATATCCTCTGGATACTACCTCCAGGACCCATTTGTCCATGGTGGTGTGCACCCACTGTTCCAGGAACAGCGAGAGTCTCCTTCCCACTGGGTGGGAGTTGTCTTTCCCTCTGAGTGGGTGTTAGTGGCTCTCTGTGATGATAGTCATTGTGCCTTTCCTCTACCTCATCTGCCTCTGAATTTGTTGTTCTTCCTCTGAATGAGGAGAATGAGGAGGAGGTATAGCTGGAGCTGAAGTTACTATGGCTGGCCATGCTGTTGTGGTACCCTCTGACTTGAAAGGATGGAGACTGACCATATTGGTTCTGCCGTTTCCTTGGTGAAACCTGTTGTTTCCCCAAAACTGCCATTTACCTGATTGCAGGTACGTGGACCTGTTGTTGCTCTACCCAAATCCCTGCCTTCCTCTTTTTGTTTCAGGTATTCCTGAAACCTTCCCTAAAACATGCTTCCCTTTTAGAGGCAGGTTTTGTAGAAGATACTTGGATTCACTATCCACCCCACAATTTCAACACAGTGCCCTCCTTGCTGTATTAGTTAGAGCCAATGCTCTAGCCTCTAGTTTGAGCATATCCACTGCCATATCCCCAAGTACTTAGCAATATCCAGAGAGCATTCCAACAATTCTGCATCCCTTGACTTGGGGTCTTCTCTGTCTAAGAGTTCTTCCAGCCATCTGATTTGTGCCCTCACCACATAGACTGTTGTGGTGGCAGCCCTTGCTGCCATGCCAGTGATTTCAAACATTGTCTTTAACATATCCTCTACCTTCTTGTCCATAGGGTCCTTCAAGAATATTGTTCTGCATGGCAAGGCCTGTGATCTGTCCTCCTGAATAGGGTACATCCTATCCAGGTTCCTCTTTTCTGACATGCGCCTGGGTTCGTTTGATTCCCATTCTTTGGAGAATATGTCGTCGATTGTTGGGCATACTTGGAAGGTCTCTTTACACTTGGGTCTGTGTTGAATCATTGGGTCAAGTTTGGATTCTGTCTTTGAATCCTCTTCCTTGAACCCCATCATAATTTTTATGGCTTTCATGATCCCTGGAATGAGGTCAAAGGAGCAAAGTTTAGAGGTGAGAGAAGGAATGGACTGGGAGATGTCCATCTCTTCCTCTTCAGAGTCCTCCTCCTCTTCATCCTGTGGTTCCTCATCTCCTTGTCCATTGCCTGGCTGAGGTGGAGCAGGTTCCAATGGCGTATTCTTATCACCATGGTCACCTGGGGGGCTGGGTTCTGGTCTTGGGTTTGGTGATGGAGATATGTTCTAGGCAAGAGCCTCCAACTTCTCCATGACCTGCAACATAAAGTTCTGCTGGCTTTCCATCATGGCCACTGTGACCTGTTGATTTTGGATGAGGAGCACCCCCGGGTTGACCCACATGTTTCCACTGGTACCTGGGATACTTGGATCCAGTTAGGGGGATTGCTTCTAGGATAATTCATCATCATCATCATGGAGGCAGGTCGGGCACTGTGGGCCCGCGTTGTGAGACAGGAGGGGAGGCACTGCATAAGGTGCACTTTCTTGTTTTTGCCATCTGAAAACATAAGTGGACAAACAGGTTCGATTAGGGGTGAACCAAATGAGTGACCAGGTGGGTGAACCAGTGGCAGTACCTCCTGGAAACTCATACCTTATTATCTTAGAGGCAAAAAGACAAACCTGAGATGTATAGACATTCTGTTCCTGAGGGGGAGTATGACCTCTGTCCCGACCCACTTGCTAGGTGGTCTGAAGGGAAACTCCCAATAACTTGTCTCCCTTACAACTGAGAGCTGCCACTGTTAAGAGGTGCCCCCGATGGGACTAGATGAGGTTGTGAGCTTCTATCGCTGGGATAGGTGATCAAGGCTGACCTATACCCAAGGTAGGGGGAAAGTAGAACTCCCATTATAGTAGTTTGCATTAGTAAGCTGCTGCTGTTAAGGGGTGCTCCAGATGGGACTAAATGATGAAGTTGCCTAGATCTGCTGAGATAGGGGAACGAGGCTAACTTTAAAAAAACCTCAGGTAGTTATGAATATTGCTAATAATTAAACATATATGCTGTTGTACCTACTATTGATCAGATATGTGAGGTGACTGAAAAAGTAGTCAGCTAGAATCCTGGGAGTTACAAAAAGGTGGCTGAGCACCATGCTCAAAATGGCTACCGCGTCTCCTGTGTGGACATGACCACATGCTTAGGCCAGGTGCATGAGAGGGTTTACAAAATGGAGGCTCTAGTCCCCTTATACACAATGACTGCCATGTGAGGGCTTCTGTCTCCATGCCAAGTGGTCTGGCGTGGGGGGGGCGAGAGCCATGGAGATTTGCTGCCATGTGCAAGCGCTTCTCTTTTAAGTGCTTGCTGTGATTCCCTATCATGAGGAGAAGCAGTAGAGGCAGGCCTGTGACCTGCTCTGTTTGTGAGGGAGCAGGCCAGGCCAAAGCACTTTGCCGCTGTGGAGAAGGTAAATTCCTGGGTTATCGCCATTAAAGTGGAGCTCGCAGGCAACCGCTAATTATGGGCATAACTCTGCCCAGAATGAAACACTGCCTGCTTGCACGAGGAGCGCATGGGGATGCCCACTATCTGATACTGGCTCTCTGAGGGAGCCAGAGCATGTGAGCTACTTTAGGAGCCAACCGACAAGCGCCAATGTATGCTGCGGGTTTTCTCTACCTCCTCAGGTGCGATATTTGAAACAAAGGCAGGTGCCTGTCTGCCTGCCGCGTTACTACTAAAAAAAACATTTCTCCCACAACAGGAATCTCTCTACCCGGTCACAATCTGGCCAAGCGCTCACCAAAATTCTTTCTATAAACTTTGTACAGCATTTAATCACATCTCTAGTGACCAAAAACACCAACTTCAGTGTTTTCTTTGCTTAAAATAATCTGATCAAACTTCACAAACTGACTAAACGCCAACATCAGCTTTTTTCTTTTCTTTTAAAGAGGAATCTGAACAAACTTAATCTGATCAGACTTCACAAACTGACTAAATGCCAACATCAGCTTTTTCTTTTCTTTTAAAGAGAATCTGAACAAACTTTACAACTGATTATGCTGCTTGCCTTAATTAAAGCTGTATATAGCTGTGAGGAGGACATCTCCTTAATTAACACTTTCATGCATTCAGATAATTAGATCTTAGAGCCAGCATTAACTAATTATTCAGGAACTCCCCTGGAATGGTTGATTCCTGAGAATGCAGTTTGTAATACAGCTTTCTTTTTAGCAAAATCAAAGATAAACTTCTTGTCTCTTACCTTGTTTAGGATTCTAGGCAGGGACCCATGTGTGCTAGCCTTTCAGATGCACTAGAGAACTGGAGAGCAGCGACTTCTGGGACCAAGGTATACTGCGAAATTTGATACTAGGTGATATGTGCATCTATAGCTTATCAGGTGGGCTAAAACCCATGATGTAATGTCTGGAGTGCCATGAACACACACGACCAACACAATCATGCTTACCTTGTATAATATTGAAGGTCACTTGCTTTGCATGTATGGTGGGGTTGCTGATGCATGTTCCTGGTAGCTCTTTGTAGTTTGTGGGCCCAGTGGTCAGTTCCTATTGTTGGCAGGGAGGCTTGGGCTGTGGAACCTGATCGCCACTTAGCAAGGTGCTTATTTGCTGCTGTTTGGAATCATTGAGCTTTCAGTATTAATTTAGGCTTTTTAGCCATTTATGGTCTGAAATCTGTATGGTTTTGGCTGGTGGAATTCCACTGTCTACTAATTTTTGTACGAGGTGCTTTCGTACAGAATGGTTTGTGAGGCGTTTATCAGTCTGTATGCCTTCATTGGTAACTATGTTTTTCACAATTGTGGGGAGCTTATTAATTCCCACAAGCTGATTTTTAAATCACTTTTGGACCTTTTATGTTTGTATGTTGTTGTTGACAGCCAGGAAAAAGGGCTCTTCTGAGTGGTTACCTTAGCTGGGCCGATGGGTACCGTACAGTTTGTAGTTCATGACTTTGCATCTGGTAGTGTCTTGCTGTACTTCGTATGCCTGTGGCTTTAGTTTCCTAGATTCTTTTGAGTTGGAGCTTTGTCTAGTTTTTGTTTGATGTTCGATGGTGTACTGCAAGCAGAAGAGTCTGTTTTCATCTTTTGCAGGATAATGTCCCTCCATTTCATTGCCCTCATTTCAGTTATGTCCCTGATGCCAAAGTATAGGCTAACTGTTAACCATGTGGTATTCAGTAGGCTGTTGGGGCTGTGTGAGCACAGTTGCTGAGTCTCATATAGTTTATTGATTAGGGAATCTGTCAACTCATCTGCAGCCTTTGGTTTGTTGCCCTTGCCATAGCTTTTGAGGCATTTTTGTTTACATTGCAGAACTTCTGTAGCTGTGAGGAATGCAGCAGATGTTGATAGGGATTCTGGATAGCATTTCCCTTTTAAATCTTTCAAGATTCTGGAATGTGGCACATAGTGTTAAGGGCTCATAGGGACTTCCAACTTTTATGGTGCATTGCATGAAGAAGGTAGCCAGTAATTTATCCAGGTCTGCCAGTGTAACGTTTTCAAAGGGCCATGTTTATATTGTGTTTCTCTTTTAAGTATTTTTGAATGGTGTTAATATTGATGTTAGTCTTTTTGAGTGTGTTAGGGTTCTTGCCTGCCTGGATATGCTTTTGTATGGCATCTTCGTCTATGTGGACTGTAGTGCTAGTGCAGAGTCTTGGTTCTTCCTGTATTTCTGTTTGTTGGATGTCACTTACTTTTTGGGGTTCTAGTAGAGGTTCAGTGTCCTCTTCAAACTGTGTTAATATCTGTTTTAGCTCCATTTGAAATTCTGTGGTACTTTCCTGAGTTGCTATTGTTTGTGAAGTGATGGTGGGTTGTTTCCTGCAATGGTTGCAGTCGGGAAGGTCTTTGAAGTTGGCAATGGTAAAGCTGAAACAGTTTTCAAGTTTTATGAAGGAAAACTGTATGTTTTCTGTAAAGAAAATAGCTGTGGTGCTGCTTTCAATGTCACTGTGGGGCCGTCCGGTATGGACTGTATGGCATTTTTGACTACATGAGGGGTTGTGCAGATTGCTGATTTAGCGTGTTGTGCCATTGTTGATTGCAGTTGATGTATGCCAACTTATTCCACATATGTGATATAAATTTAGGGTGCTTAGATTTATCCCATGTATGTAAAGATAAATGGATTTATACAATGGATGTTGGCTCCAAACCTGTTGAATAAATATATTTATGTAATGGCAGTGAGAATAAATGTTGGCAAATATTAATGATATTCCCAGGGTGGTGTGACCTACAGTGAGGATATCACATTTATCCTCACTGCAGGTCATTTATCCACACAGAAGGTCATCAAGAGGCACTATCTGCACTTAACCACATTGGGGCACAAACTGCAGTTAACACACAGCCCATGGCAACTCCGACTTCTCCCACTGGTTAGCTGCAGCTGTAAACCTCTTCAGTGTGAAACGGCATTCACACTGAGAGGTTCTTTTGTTTAAAAATTTGCCTCAGATACTGAACACCCTACCCAAAACCCTCAAATTACTGAAACAATTCCTCTGTCCCTTCCCCCCACGACTGCCACTCGCATTCTCTCACACTGCACACTGTTTCTGCTGATCAGTCGGCAATGTCCTCATCTGCTAAACATTTTTTCAACTGGTCTGCAACCTCCACTACTGTCTCCAGGTCCCACAATGGCACAAAGCAGGATCAGCCAGGTATTACACATTATAAATAAAAATAAACAAAAAAATAAAACTACTGAAACCTCGATCCCTGCTAAGTGGGAGCTGCCACCACCATCTTAGCAAAACTACTCAGCTCGCCCATAGAAGTCTGCCGGCCAATAAAATGACATGCAAGGAAAAAATCAACATGTAGGGACCCTAGCTACCATGCTAGCATTCCTACCTACCTAGCAGTGCAGTACAATGCAACAGCAGGGGAAAAGGAAATAAAAATAAATTAAAAAAAAATAAAATAAAAAAATGACAGACAAAAACACCATTACATAAATGAAATATGTAGTAAATCTTCTGGAAATAGCACTGATATTTCCTCTTGTGCAGTTTAACCTTGTGACCTCACTCATGGCTCTGCCACTCGTGAGGTCATAAGGTCAAACTGCACTTGTCGGGGGATATCAGTGATATTTCCAGTAGACCCATTGTATATATTACTGCGACAAAAGACTGGAAATTGGTGTTAGGTTCCCAGCCTACCAACCCCCAACACACCAACAGGCGGCAGGGTGTACCTTGGAGTCGTCAGGCTAACTCTTACCCCATTCCATGTGTAAGGAAGCTGAGATGACACAGTATAGGAGAATGGGGTGAGAGTTATTCCCGGCGACCCCAGGCACTCCCCATCGTCTGTTGGTGTGTGAAGGGTGGGGTTGGGTGGTAGGATTGAGAACCCAAACACCAAATTTCCATACTTCTGTCGCTGTAATATCAACCATAACTGATGCATTAACGGAGCTACATAGAAACATAGAAGTTGACGTCAGATAAGTGTAACCCCCCTACAAAAGGGGTTCCCGAAATGTCTTCCTTGAGCTTGCCTAAATGCTCATTGCCAGGCTAATGTTCTGTGTTTTAGCAGTTTAAATGTATTGCCAGAGTGCCTGTATAGCCTCTGTGTACTGTCTCTTTAAGAGCTGCCTGGATTGCGGTCATAATTAATCTGAGAGGGAGCTCTGTTAGAAGATGTTCTTGTTTGCTGATCATTTGTTAGAGTAGTACTAATATTGCAGTTTGTTCTAACTTGCCTTCTTTGCAGCATGGACAGTACTGTTTGTTTCCATCATCTTGGTCCTGGAATGCAGAATGGGCCAATCAGTACATTTGGGACTCTAAAATGGAGCCTACCTACAGGGGCTTGGTGGGGCCAAAACTTGTAGGAATTGTAGTTTGGGGCTTTTGGTGCCTAAAATAGCCTGGAGGGGGAGCCCTTGTTGTGACTGACAGACAGATCAGCCAACCGAACCTTTTGGATCTTGGGGAAAGTCTCACACTGCTTCCAGTTTCAGTTAGATCTGAGTTGGGAAGTGAAGAAGTAAAAGCTCGAGGTAGTTCGAGCAGCAATCCATAGTGGATTTGTGCGGGGGAGAACTGTGGAAAGGCCTGAGTTTGGCCTGCATGCCTGCCTGCTGTTCCTGAGAGAGAACTTGTGCTTTTTTCAGACTGAATCCAAATTTGGAGAGCGAATAAGGCCACTGAATTGTGACCAGGCTTTAATCTGATGAAGACCGAAGATCTGCTGAATGTGATCTATCTGTCAGGACTTACAGCTTCCTCTGAACTCCCGGATTGTGCAGAGACTCTGTAATTGCAAACGGAGAGCCAGTTGCCTAGTACAGTGGAATTTTCTTACATGTGAATGTGCTGTGTGCTTATAGTGGGTCATGATTTGGTTCCCCACTATGTGTCTGAATTGTGTTTTGCTTGCAGGAAGCTGTATCCAGCCCCACGGACTGAATCCGTATCCATTTCCATTTATCTGGGCCCTGCTACACTGGCCCACCCAGAATACCTGCTACGCAGAGAAAGTCATCGACGAGAGACCAGCCTGGGGATCAGCCCCCTGCTCAATGCCTTGAACAGGAACAATACCTCGGTGATTATTGTGGGCCCTGCTTCTCCGGGCACTCCAGCTCAACAGCCTGCAGTCTCGATTTTATCCTGCCTGTATCCAGTATTGGATATCGTGAGTAAACATCAGGGTAGTTCCCTGCAACAACAGCTAAATCTAAAAGTTTTGTCATCTGATTGTCTTGTTGCCTTTTCTTTCAAGAACTGAGCCCTCCAGCTCTGGATTACTAATAGTGTGTGTTGTGCATGTTGTTTTCTTCCATCACAGGGCCCCAACAAGCTGCAACATTCCTGGCTAGCCCACCATTTTCCTACCTCGGTACCCAGAGTGTGTGAATGTGTAGGGACTCTGAACTGCATGCATAACTGCCTGATTAATATAGCTTTTAAGCAAATCAATCTGATTACGCCCTTCCCTTGTTCAAGTCCCCTGAATAAATCAGATTTAACTTTGTTTGCATTTAGCCTGGCTGTGGTTCCAGTTTGTGCCAAAAGTATTGTACTGGTGCTATTTGTTGTGCTTAACCTTGTTTTACAGGAGGGTCCTCAGGGTCAAGCTAGATGAACCAGCCCTGGTGGTAAGTGCAAACAGTGTGGGTAATTGCCTGGTGAATAAGGGTCATTGTGAAAGTAATTATTGTATATTGTTCAGGCCACTAGAAGGGAAAGAGGGGGGTTACAGTGTCCTGGAGGGCTGTGCCCAGGACAGCTTGACCATTAACAACCCTGACCTCCAGGTGGAGGCACCCATTTCATTACCTAGGCCCCTTAACCTGCTACTAGCCAAGCAGGCAGGGGTAGTAGCCTTGGGATAGTGCCACCTAGGGTTACATCTTGGAGGCTCACTGCTGGGATTTTGTACCTTCTAGTGATCAAAATTACAAATTATTGTCAAACATAAATGGCTACCCCAACAGAAGTGGCTGTGCACCAGTTGGTAGGTGCTTTACAGGGCAGAAAATTGACCCCATAATGCTTTGCTAATACTGGATATAGCAATGGGCACTAGTAAGGACACTGTTGAAGGGCACTTTCTAAAGCTGAATGTTTGAAAAAAGCTGTAGTGGTGGGTCGGCAGGCTGATTTAACTGCTCAAACTCTCATGGCCTTGGAGGAGTGTAGCGACCCCCTGGACAGTTCAAAGGTGCCCCTGATTATCACTCCAGAAGGGATCCCAGCCACCTGGAGGGTAATAACTAAGGAGAGTAAAGACCCTGGGGGGGGGATGAGCCCCCACCTTTATCTGAGACTTTCGAGGGGAAGTTAGGCAAGTTGTTACTGGAGGAGGGGAAGACTGTAGAGGACTTCAAGAAGTTATTCCTGCCACCTGGGGGTGTTCCTTCTCCAACACCCCACCAGTTCCCGTGCCTGTTCCTTCACCAGCTCCTGTGCTCACCTCCATGCCTGCAGTTAGTCACGACTCGTATCGCTGGCTGAGGATGTTTTCAGGCACCCTCCCCACACCCCAGGGGGAGGACAATTGGGAGACTTGGATAGACTATGTTGCCCCTCAAATCTGAGAATGGCAATGCCCTGAACCAGAGAAGAGGAGAAGGGTGGTTGAAAGCCTCAGAGGCCCCACCTAACTTACTATCCACGCTACACAGGCTAGTAACCCAGAAGTAACTGCTCAAGATTTTTTGAATGCATTGGAAAATGTGTATGGGAGTCCAATTCAGATGAGGACCTGTGGGGTAGGGTCAAAAACACTCAGCAGTACCCAGGGGAGCCCTGATCTGTGTATGTGTCTTGACTTCAAACAGTGCTACAGGAATGCCCAAAGAAAGATGGCATGGCCCCAGCTAAGTTAGATCGGAATAGGGTGGACCAACTTCTCAAGTCAGCCCCATTCTCTGAATTATTTCTGCTCCAACTACGCCTTGCTGCCCGGTTGAATGCGCCTCCTACCTATGACAGACTGATGAAGGAAATTCGGAGGATTGAGAGGATGCAGCCATGTTGGGGGGGGGGGCTCCTGTATCTGCTGTTGCTGTTGCTCAGGTGACTGAGGATGTACATGTGAGTGATGCTCATGGGCGAAATACAGTGACAGTTGAACATCCAGAGACTAGCAAGTATGCTACACCCTGGGGGGAGATACTGCAGGAGGTCTGAGAAATGAGGGCTACCATTTCCCTACAAGCCCATTCCAGAGGTACAATGGGCCCAAACCCCTCTCAGAGCATGTCTGCTATGGGGGTGTGGGTGCACTACCAGGCATCCCCTGTTGACAGCAGCTCAAAGATTGATGAATTGACTATGGAAGTGAGGGAATTACTGAGGCATCTCCCCATGCTCACTACATACCAGACCTTTCTTAGATCTGGTGGCCACTTAACGTATGCCTGGTGTCAGGGCCAGCAGCTGCTTCATTGGGGAATGAGGGACGCACCTACTGATGCATGCCCTGCATTTGCCCACAGTGACCGCTCCTCCAACTCTGCTACTAGTGCAATATTTTGGCTGTGTAGGCGCGAGCCAACATAAAAAAGACTGTAATGCCATCACAATAGGGGAAGGCAGTAAGCCCCACCTCCCCTATTGTTTTGTACCATGGCCTCCTCTCTTCCTCTTCCTGCCCCCCCCATCACAGCAGCAAATGTTTAAGTCAAGCAGTCCTAGCTCTGCACACACACAATAGCTGACATCATCATGCACCTCACCACACTGTCACCACCACCCACAGGGCAATGAACAGTCAGGCAGAGAAAGACACTCAGCCCTCACCCTATAGTCAACTGGAGACCTGCACTTCTGGAAGTTTTGTACAGTCTCAAGTGAGCCAGGAGCACATCTAAGATTTATTTGGGGTGGGGCTACACAAACCTAGGGGCTTGGGAAATAGAAAACGATAACATTTTATTTTTAAAAGCATTGATTTTAATATGCTGTGCCCCAACAATAACAGATTTTTTTTAACATTGTCCTTTCATCAGCTCAGGAGAAACAGTACACAGGCATAATGCTATTCTATCTCTTTTTCTATATAGGATGCTCTATGTACCCAGGAATGCCTATTTTAAGCTTTCAAATTATGTATTTTATTAAGGTTTATTTTTGTACCATACATGATCCAAAACTTTGTTTTTAGGATGAAAGGACATGTTGGTGGGATAAGGGTGGGACTGTATGGATGGTGATGACTGGCATGGTCCATTTAGAAGAGTTGGGAACCCCCTACACTCCCCAGTAATGGCAGCTATGGATCTGTGGATAGTCATTTTGGAGTCTGGTCTGCAGTGCTGTTCAGGGAATGAAAAGAGTTAAGAGATTTGGTGGGGAGAGGGAAGTTATGGTGAGACTAGGATAAAATCCACCACCTGCAGAGCCTACCCTATATACCTCCTTGCATTTTGTCACTGAAAAGTTGGATACAGACACTCAAAATGTAGGGAAATGAGGGGCACTGGTCTTAATAATATGGGACAAATTGTTAGGCAGAGACACATTCAGAAAATTGGAAGCTACTGACTTAACAGCACATAGAAACAGAAATTGTCAGCAGATAAGGACTGCTAAGCCCATCAGTCTGCCCACCAGACCCTGTACATTGTATGTGGCACAGACCCGATATGATCAATAGCTTTTAATTACTCCTCCCTCTCAAGCTTCCCTGTGCCTGCCCCAGGTATGCTTAAACCCCTCCACTGTGCTTGACACCACTACCTCCTGTGGCAGACTATTCCAAGCGTCAACTACCCTTTCTGTGCGTTACCTCTTAATCTACCCCCTTCCAATTTCATATTGTGCCCCATTGTTCTAGTACTTTTTCTACGTTGGAAAAGGTCCCCCACCTGCACTTTGTTTATGCCCTTGAGGTACTTAAAAGTTTCAATCATGTCCCCCTGCTGTCTTCTTTCCTCCAGTGAGTACATATTGAGGTCTCTTAGTCTCTCATATGTTTTGTGCTTCAAAACCCTGCACCATCTTTGTTGCCCTTCTCTGGATAGCCTCCACCTTATCTATGTCCTTGAGCAGGTGTGGTCTCCAGAACTGTATGCAGTACTCCAGGTGAGGCCTTACCAATGTTTTATACAATGGCATCACCACCTCCAGCCTCCTGCTAGCGGTACCCCTGCCTATACACTCCAGCATGCCAAAGGCCCTCCCTGATGCTTTTGTGCACTGCTTTGATACCTTAAGGCATTAGTTCTCACACTTTGTGACAGTGAGCCTCCCCAAGGTCTGGAAAAGATTTCAAGCCTCCCTCAAATCTGGAAAAATCTTGCGCCTCCCATAGGAAAAAATTATTATACTTTGCACAGGTTCTGGTCAAAAACATTTGTGCATAAGTAAAGAAATTCACCTGCAATTATCCATATTGGTTTGCTTCATCCCTTCACATAAACATCTAAAACTTAAAATTTAAATACTGTACATTCTCAGCCTTGACTGGGCCTCATAGAAACATAAAATTTAATGGCAGATAAGGACTGCTTGGCCACCTAGTCTGCTCCTTATTTCCTCACCACCGTGGATCAGCTGCAGATCCCAGCTAACCAACAGCCTACTTCCTCCTACCCCCCACTAGAATTGCTTTCTGTCGGTCCCATGCATTCTTGAATTCCCCCACTGTTTTTGACTCCATCACCTCCTCAGGAAGGCTGTTCCATGCACCCACAACCCTCTCCGTGAAAAAATACCTCCTCACATTACCTCTGAGATGTCCCCCCTCTATCTTCAAATTGTGCCCCCTTGTTCTTGCACATCTATTTTTCTGAAAGTTGCTACCCTCTTGTACTTTGTTGATTCCCTTGAGGTACTTGAAAGTTTCTCTCATGTCCCCCCTCTCCCTCCGTTCCTCAAGAGTATACATATTAAGCACCTGTAATCTCTCTTTGTATGTCTTCTGGTGCAGATCCTGCACCATTTTGGTTGCCCTCCTCTGGACAGCCTCCACCCTGTCTATGTCTTTGTGGAGATGGGGCCTTCAGAACTGCATGCAATACTCCAGATGGGGTCTCACCAACTGTCTGTACAGAGGGATAACAACTTCTTGTTTTCTACTGGTGATGCCTCTCCTTTTGCATCTCAGTATCCCCCCAGCCCTCCTTACTGCCTTCTCACATTGCTTGCCCACCTTTAGGTCATCTGATAAAATTACTCGTAGGTCTCTTTCAATTTTTGTTGTTGTTATTATCTCACCCCCCCATCATACCTCTCAACCTCCTGCCTCGTAAATCAGGGACAAGGCTTAAAAGAATCAAGGACAAAGGACCAAAATCAGGGACACATTTTCAAAATTGGTGTTATCTACTCAGGAAGCTAGTAGACTAAAGGGCTTAGTGTAAAATGCATTTTCTAAGGAAGAACAAGTCTGCAACTTTAATGTTTGACATTATTTTGTGCTTACAACCCCCACTGTTTAGTCATGGAAACACAATTTTTAGGAGCGACAGGAGTAAAATTTTGAGGCAAAATCAGGGCGTCCCTGAAAATCAGGGACAGTTGAGAGGTATGCCCCCATTGAATACTCTTCCTCTGGATTTTTGTATCCCAGGTGCATTACCTTGCACTTCTTTGCATTGAATCTGATCTGCCATATATTTGTCCATTTCTCCAACCTTGCCAAGTCCCTTCTCATCCTTTCCACCCCACCTTGTGTATCAACCCTGTTGCAGATCTTTGTGTTGTCTGCAAAGAGACATACTTTTCCTTCCAGTCCCTCTGCAATGTCACCTATAAAGACATTAAAAAGGACCTCCCCAGAACAGTTTGGGGCATACCTTGGGAGGCTGGCCTCGCCATTTGAGAACTACTGCCTTAAGGTCATCAGAGATGATAACCCCTAGGTTCTTTTCCTCTTTGGTGACAGTCAGCTTCCCCCCCCCCCCCCAACCTGTACCTGTACCCTTTATCATATCCTGGACACTAGCTGAAAGTCCTAACAGTGGAGTGATAATGACTCACATTGAGTCTTTTGTGGGATCCCCTCTTGATCTGCCAGATAATTGCAGCTCTTAATGAGCTGTTCATCACACCAGGTCATCTGGAACATTAAGAGAGATTAGCATGAGGACCTGAGCCTGCTAAAGTAGAGACTTTTTTAACTTCATTAACAGCCATGAAAATCTGCACTGGTCAAGATGGACAAGTAGAAAGTTAGTTGCACTAGCCTTGGTCAATTTGCACTAGGGTTTGGGCTAGTAAAACAATATTAAGATCGACCCCTGTTTAAGTGCTACTGAAGCCTTAGGTAATCATTTGTATTTAAACACCCTTCTGCTGATGTTTTAGATGGTATGGCTTGTTTTATGCTTTCCTACAATCTTTTGTTGCTGAGGACATTTGCCTGAATGCTCAGGGCTCCATGTCTGTCATAAAGACTGTAGGTACAGTAGGTGATTTGTGTTATCACAACACCAGCACTGACACCAAAATCATACAAACCATAGGTGTAATTCTAAAGTGAATGTGTAGTATATGATTATTGTAAATATTCCAAAAACATCCCATAATTGAACTGATGGGTTACATTTAGCAAATGCCTTCAGTAAAACAGAATAAGAGTCTTTTGTGTTGTAGGGTATCCATTTTATGAACAGGAAGGTGTTGTGATGATGTCACTGCCTCAGCAAACCTAGCTGTGTGCAGTGAAGCAGAGTAACACATACTTCTGCAAACAGGGATCCTATCAAACCATGAGAAATGCACTGGTTTATCTTGTTTATAGCCCATAATAGGCAAAAGCTGACAAGCACCAGTATATAATAGGCACATAAGCAGAAGGAATAAGCGAGATCAGCTTGAAATGCAAAAAATAAGTCAATATAAAAAACAACATTTTTGTTGTCACCCTTGTGTTTAGAGACTTTGGATATGGAATGGATAGAAGGACATAGGGTTGGGGAATGGAGAAGAGGGCACCACAAGTGTTTCTGCTTGAGATGGTATTAGGTCTAAAACCAGTCCTGCTCTTTACACTTTGCCAAACATAAAATCCAGGTTTTCTTCACAGTTTAATAGATCCCTGTCAGCACAGCCCAAATCTTTCCTCCTTTTGCACTACACACTTTTAAGATTGGTGAGGCAGTGACATCATCACATCACTCTTCCTGCCCACAAAATGGATGCCTCCATAGCCATGTTTAAAACTATTTTTTTAATGTTTAACTAATGTCCCTTACTATACATAACCTAACAGTTCAATTGCTGGATAACTATAGTAATGGTTTAAATAATCATATAGGGAGCCATACACATTCCCTTTAGGATGTGCCCTGAACTTTAAATGTGGGACATGTCCCCAGCCTGATGGTTGCCGCCATGATAGAAAATCTATTGTTCACCTCATGCCAACCTGCCTCAAACCCCACCACGGTACACCACTGCCTGCATGTAATCCTGTTTCCACCACACCCCTGTCTGCTCCAGTTGCTGATCAGTTGGTAGGCTAGATCAGGAATAGCCTCCTGCTGGTGCTGTAACACATCTGGAACTCAAAGCTGGCCCCAATAGTTCCACTGTTCACTTTTCAAAAGGCCACCCAACCCATGCCTTTGATACCCTTCATCTTCCCTATCAGCACATGCCACACCGTGCTATCCCAGGCAGGTGGTATCAAAAAGTGATTTGCAAGCTGGCCCAGTGGCATGATGGAAGAAGTAATTGGCTGTCTCACTGCTTAACACACTGGTGATCTAGTTCACAAATGGATGCAGATTGCTTAGGACTGGAGGAGGGAGTGAGGATTGAGCATTCTTTTGATAACTCTCTTCACAGGGGACTTCACAGGTCCCACAGGTTAGCTGCCACCTGGAGCAATCTGGGTGCCAGTACAATAGGACAGCAGGAAAGGGTCACCGTGGCACGTGCGGGGATTCTCCATAAAGACAGAGCATGTACATTATGTCATATTACTCGAGTGGTCCTCTGGGGGAAAGGAAAGAAATAAATCCTCGGAGGCCACAACTGGGTGAGGGCGTGGGGCCCTCAGGCCCTGCACTGATGACTGGGCCTTTACGACACACGTTTTCTGGCAGAGCATGCACCAGTATGGGTAACTCCCAAGGAAGTCTGGTAATGGGACTGAGTAGACAGGTCCAGATAGGGGCAAGCTGGGGTGAAATAACAAGAATAAATTTAGGACTGGAAAAAAATAAAAGATTTGGCTGGTGCTGAAAAAGACCGATCTTGTTTTTCATTTATGTTGTTATCGTGGCCTTACTGTGTCACCAGTCTTTCTGTTGTATTGTAGTTATATGAAGACCACATCTAATGTGAGTTTTACAGATGTTTTGAGTACAGTGCCCACACAGAGGGCTTTGACACAGTGGCACTGCCTTTTAGTAATGCTCCCTACACTGTACACATAGAGATGCAGCAAAATTTTATTTCGTCGGTAAAATTTTGGTGAAATCACAAATTTTTCCGTGTGAAATATTTCACAAAACTCTGCACTTTCCACAAAATATTTTGTGGGTGTGAAATTTCACCTGCGAAATGTGGAATTTCGCCCGGGAGTGGTAGAATTTCACCCATGAATGCTGAAATTCCACATTTCGTGGGCAAAATTTTGCATTTGCCAGTGAAATTCCACATTTAGCCAGCGAATTTTACATTTTGCCCCTTCAAAATATTTCACAACTTGAGCCAAATTTACATAAAATATTTAAGCGGAGTGAAATTCTGCAATTTTGCAAAACACTATGTACACAGTGGTTGAATTCACCCAACAGGGGTGCAACCAGGCTATAGTTTCATCCCCACTGCCACACTTACAATAGGCCTCCCTCCATGTCACCAATTTATTTTTATTCTCCGATAGTCTAGGTTGGACACCAAACCATTCAGAAAGTTGGAAGAGGGATGGATTTTTTTAATTTCCTGATGGACCGGGTTGGGCATCGGACCTGTCAGGTAGTTGGGGGAGAGGGACAGATGTTTTTAATCCCTGATGGGCCAGGTTGGGCATCAGACCTGTCAGTAAGTTTGTGGGAGGGAGGGAGACAATTGTTTTAATTCCCTGAAAGGCTGGGTGGCTTGGGATTCATCAGGTTGTTGAAGGAAAGGGGACAAATGTTTTTTTATTCACTGAAGGTCTGGGTTGGGCCCTGGACTTATCAAGTAGTTGGGTGGAGGAAGAGGGACAGATTTTTTATTCTCTAATAGATGGAGCTGGGCACTGGACCTGTTAGGAAGGGGGGGAGCAGATTATTTTTATTCCCCCTGAATGACCCATCAGGCAGTCTGTGGAGGGGCACAAAGATTTTTTTATTCTCTGATGGGTCAGGTTGGGAATTGGACTGTTCTGCTGCGCAGCAGGCTGGCTTGGAGAGTGAATGACAATGTGATAAAAATGCATATTTTGGGAAGATATCAGATATGAGATTGAGCACTTGCCAGTGGGAATAGAAGGAGTGAAGGAGCCCCCCAGAAATCTCACCTAATGACCCTGGCGCCCAGTGTATGGTCCCATCAAACCCGATTCTTTGGTAGCAGTGTTGTGCATCCTCTCAACCTCTTTCCTCATAAATCAGGGAGCAAGCATACAAAATCAGGGACAAAGACCCCAAATCAAAGACACATCTTAACAGCAGAAAGCTGACAGAATAAAGGATTTAGGGATTAGTGTAAGATGCATTTTCTAAGAAGAACAAGCCTGTAATTTTAATGTTGAGACATTATTTTGTGCTTACAGTCCCCACTGTTCTGTCATGAAAACACACAAATTTCCCGAGGGACAGAGGAAACTTTTGAGGGAGATCAGGACTGTCCTGAAAATCAGGGACAGTTGAATGATATGGTGTTGTGCATTGCGGTAGAGTGAGAGACATGGTCTCCTCTCCAGCCCTGCTCACAGGGGTTCAGAGAATCATGGCAAAATGAAGTCCCTATTCAGAAGACATGGTAGCCAGAAGCCCAGCCACCAGCACAACAGCCACCCGGAAGGTGGCGCCAATGAAAGCTCAGCCAAGAGGAAGGCAGAAGATGAAGGGACTCGGCGAGCAGACAGGAGAGAGGAGGTTGGCATTAAAACTAATTTATTTATTCCCATGGTTTACTCCTTTATGACAATTTTGTTCAAGTCCTTCCTTCAGCATCACTGGGGAGTACTGGGGGTAGGTACTGGTTGTTCATAATCGTGCAATACACAATATATGGGAGTGACATTTACAGCAAATGCTGGAATAACAAAGGCTATTAAAGTAAATTAATCTGGCAGAATAAATGATGGGGGCATGTCAAATTAAATATCCTAAAATCATTGCAAGGGCTGTCACGTACACAGCATTTCCAGTACCTTAACTGAATCACCATCCTCTCCTGTTCTTTTATTTTTTTTCCCACCACCACTGCTCAGTTCAGAAACCAGGATCTTTGTGTTGACACTATTTGAACAATATGTACACTTGTGCGATGATAATACTGACTAAACACAGCACTGATGCAATAGCAAAACACACACAGAGCAGAGTAGCTCTCTGCCTGTTTGGGTTTGCAGGATCCTGATGTTGACAAACTGCTCCTGTCCCATAGACCGTCCAGACAAATATAGGTGTGGTGCCATACTTGTAGCCTTGATGCAGAAGACTGGCAGCATGAAAAAGTGACTGAAATGAAATGGTCCCAGCCTCCGCAAAGACTAGGGGCCCCATTTTCAAAGAGTGCTTGTAAAACTGAGTTTGCCACACTAACCTGGAACAGCACAAGCTGTTGGGGGCGTGCCCATATTCAAAGGACACAGATGCACAACATCCCCCCGACAGTGCCGTTGCACACAATATTTTGCCACGCCTATGCAAATGAGGGTTCCCTCATGCATATGTGACACAGCACAATACTGAAAATGTTCAGAAGTGCACTGCACCACCAGCAGTGGCACAGTTTAATGCTTGTGAAACCCAGCCCCTAACAGTGCACTGTCTCCTCTGCCTACTGCCAAGGCTGGGTATCCTTGGTGGTTCAGCATCCCTCCTCTGTCCTGATCCATGTCCCATTGATAAAAACAAAACATTGGTGGTCCAGCAGTTCCTCCTATGCCCTGATCATCAGCCGTGTGCAGTAATAGTAAGCCCTGGTAGTATGTGGTCCCCAATGCCCCAATCGTATAGTATATGAAACAGAACCCGTCAGCCCCAGTAGTCTAGTGGTCCTTCCCAGCCCCTAGTGCCATGTATAATCAGTCCTGGTGGTCTAGTGGTCCTCCCTGTTCACCTATCACTGCCCTGTGTCATAAATATAAATCCCCAGTGGACCAGTGGTCCTTCCACCCTCCCCCATTCCCCAATCATCATCCTGATGTAAACCACAATACCCTGGTAGTCTAGTGGCCCCCAATCCCTCCACCCCGGCAGGCAGTGACCCACCACCCCAGCCCCCCCCCCAACCTGACCTGTGACAGCACTGGCACAGCCCTCTTCACACCACCATGGCCTGCCACCAACAAAACTTTCACCAAGCATGTACAGTAGACAGCATGCTCTCATTGGTTGATGGTTACTACCTGCCAGGGTGGGGAAGCCACTAGACTACCACGATGTTGTGGTTTATGTTGGGACGGTGATCTATGAACGGGGGCAAGGGACCACTGGACCACCAGGGATTTATATTTATGACACAGGGGCAGTGATCTGTGAACTTGGTAGGAACCACCAAGGATTTATATTTATGACACCGGTTGGTGATCGGTGAATGGGGGAGGGACCACTAGACCACTAGGAATGATTATATATGGCACTAGGGACTGGGGAGGGACTGCTAGACTACCAGGGCTGACTGGTTCTGTTTCACATACTATGTGGGAATTGGGGTATGGGTGGATCCACTAGACTACCAGGGCTTACTATTACTGTACACGGCTGACAATCAGGCAGGGCGGTCACCAACCACCATTGTTTATGCTTTTATCAACAGGGACAGGGATTGGGGTAGGGAGGCAGCTTTTATGTCTAGGATGATTGCAGCTGGGAAGAACTGACTAGCTCAGCTCTTTTGGGTTGTGAACAAGCTTTTACATCCAGCCTGTCTGGAACCCGTTAGAGCATTTTCAGCTCAAAAATGTGAGGAGTTTGCTCAGTTCTTTTCAGACAGAGTGTCATCTGTTAGGGCTGGTATTTCTCCAGTTGGAATGTCATAATCCAAAAGGGTTGGGCCTCGGGGGCGACGAGCGTGTTTGGCCTCACTGGGGAGAGTTCCAATTGGTGATGACGGCGGAGGTCTGTGGGGTGATCTGGAGGCTGAAACCAACCTTCTGCAACCTGGACCCAGGCCCGACACACTTACTTGTTGATTGCGTTGGAGCTCTAAGGCCCGGTTTTGCTAAGACTGTCGGGTGTTCCTTAGAAACTGGGTTTTCCTTATTCCCTTAAACAGGCTCTTGTGAAGCCTCTGTTGAAAAAACATCTTTGGACTCCAACATTCTTGCGATTAATGACCTATCTTGAACTTTCCCTTTTAGTGAAGGCTCTTGAGAAGGTGGTTGTGGAGCAGCTAGAGAGTCGCCTCATGGACTTTCAGATTTTCGAGCCATTCCAGTCCAGATTTAGGGCTATGCACAGCAGGGAGACCACATTAGTATGGGTGCTGAATGACCTGCTCAGGGAGATGGATAGAGGAGACCGATCAATACTTGTCCTCCTCGATCTCTCACTAGCATGTGACGATGTGGATCATGAGGTGTTGTTGGAGAGGTTGAGGAGGTATGTTGAACTCACTAACAAGGTCATCAACTAGTTTGAGTCCTTCCTCTAGGACAGGTCCCAAGGGTGGTTTGTGGGAATTATTCCTCAAGCCCGATGGCCCTGTCCTGTGGAGTGCCCAAGGTTCTGTCCTCTCCCCATGTTTTTCACAGTGTATATGCTTCTGGGTGAGGTCGAAGACAGTGTGGACTGGGATTTCATTCTTATGCTGATGACACTCAGCTCTCATCTGTCTTTCAGACCAGGAAGATCTGATGCGGTCGACATGCTGAACAAGTGTTTGTCCAAGATACAGGCATAGACATAGTCGAACTTGTTGGGATTCCACCAGGGGAGGACTGAAGTATTGGTGGTTGAGCCAGGTCAAGAGGGGGAGTTGGGGGGGGCTCCCTGGAGGGGGTTTAGGGCTTTTAATTGGTCTGAGTGAACGGGGGCCTCTACTAAGGTGAGGAATTTGGGTGTTGTTCTGGACAGTGAGCTGACGCTTGATGTTCAGGTGTCTGCTGCTGTCCAGAATGGTTTTTACCATCTGTGTAATTTTGCCTGACTTAATCCCTTATCACCCCCGACAATCTAGCCACACTAGTACATGCGTTTGTTATCGCGAGGCTTGACTACTGTAACACACTCTACCACGGTGTTAGAGGGGGTGCGATGAGGTGCCTGCAGCTGCTGTAGAATGCTGCAGCCTGGCTACTGACGGGCCTTCTGAGGTCCTGTCACATTACACTGGTGTTGCATGAACTGCACTGGCTGCTGGTGCTCTGACGCATCTCCTTCAAAATAGGTCTGTTGACCTATAAGGCCATTCTCGGGCTTGGTCCAGGTTACCTAAAGGAACTTCTGCATCCCTACAGCCCGGTCGCCTCTCCAGTCAGTGGGAGAAACCTCCTGGAGGTCCCTAGAGCAAGGATAAAGCCTCCGGGATCGGGCATTAGTAGTGGCTGCCCCAATCCTATGGAATTCTTTGCTGTGGTACCAGTGGGAGGCACCCTCCATGGAGATATTTAAAAGGAATTTAAAATGTAACCTCTTTCAACAGGCCTTTGGGGTATATGAAACAACTGCATGTGACAAGCAGTTTTGTATCTGATTGACAGGAAGTATTTGTATGAGTGTTATTTATTGTTATATTTTCTTATTTTTTTTATTCAAATTTTATTAAAGTTTCCATACAGAGAACGAATCACAGTAAAGTAAATCACGAACCCCAAACATCAGATGCAGAGTACAAGATGATTCGCTCTCCCCACCCCCACCCACCCAACATATTTTCTTATTTTATATGATTGTTTGTATCTATGCTGTTTGTCAGTCTTATATATTTAATATGTCCCCAAAGCCACTCGTTGCTGTGTCAGAGTGGTTTCATGTGCCTTCAGCTGGAGCAAGAACAGCGAAGCGAAGCTGAGCTGTTCTGGCTCAAGCTGAAGGCAAGTGAAACCACTCTGATACAGGAATGAGTGGTGACGGGGGACTTATTAATATACTATTGATCGAGAGTGATCAATAATACATTTTTTTTTTAAAACTGTTCCCGGAATGTGCCCATTTCTAGGACATCTGTGCATGAGACACTGTTCACAGAATAAGAGTGTCTCACACACAGGGGAAAGGAGCGCTCCGATTGGTCAGAAGTGCTCCCTCGGTCTATAATATTTTGTAAGGGCACCCTGAGGCTTTGGGGAAGGGCGCCCAAAAGAAATAAAATGTACTGCTACTACTACTACTGCTGCTACTACTACTACTACTACTACTGCTGAACCAGCAATGCCTCCTATTTTACTACATAAACAGGAATCGGGGCTTTGAGGGGATACCTGACCCAGCTCACTCGGCCATGGTGCTAGCATGCAAATGAGCCCATAATGGGCATACATATGGCCCTTTAGTGCCGTGCATGCCCAATGGGCTCATTTGCATGTTTGGGATGAATATCACCCATGGGGACCCCGGCACTAATGAGTGTGTGCCGTGCTTTACCCCTATGGTGGCCAGCCCAGATTCTGGTAGCCCTGCACCAAATACAATGACTGCTTGCTGTGTACCCTGCTACCAGGGTCCAATATTCAAACAGATAGTGCGGTCCAGTTCAGATCACGCTATCTAGCAGCATAGCCTAGAGGTTAGTGCAATGAGCTGTAAATGAGCCTGGTACATCTAGCAGACCTGTGTTTGATTCCCACAACCTCCACTTGCATACTGTGTGATCTGAACAAGTCACTTAACCTCCCCATTGCTCCCAGGTCACCTCTGAAAACTGGCACTTGTGCCTAGTGGGCCTTACCTGTTTACCAAAGACTAAAAAAAAAGATCTGTTTGAATATGGTGCCAGAGCCAGCCAGCCTTTTTTTTTCCTGTGGCGCACCTGTTTGTGCATATAGTCAGTCAATTCATAAAGTGTGGCCCTAGATGGGCTTGTGATCAGTGCCCCCTCAGAAAAAAGTGAAAGGTTAAAGCAGTAGTATTTGTTAGTTTGCAAAATATTTATTCATGTAGTGTTTTAGCAAAAAACACGTCTGATATCCTAAGGTTCATGCTGTGTGCATATTTAGTTTTTTTTCCAGATATTGTTAAAGCAGCTTTTGTAACTAATTTTGTAGATAATGACTCATGTCATTAAACGCGGAAGCCACTCACAATTTAAAAAAAAACTCTTCCACTGAGGTTACCTGTTGAATGTACATGCTAGATTCATACCATAGATGTATTAGGATGGTGTTGCCACATGGTCCTGATGATAACTGGCAGACAAATGTACAAGATGTTATATTTTTCATGGTGGGCATGGCACAGGGTGGGAACTTTAAAACTTCAGAATCCTGTATCTTGGTTCAGGAATGAAAGAAACAAAAGGGAAAAAATGTTTTGGTATTTTTGCAAGACGAACATTATTACTGAAAAGAACTATATGGTTATTAATTACTGTTGCATTATGGACATTTATCAGGCAGCAATGCATATTACTACTGTCTGGTACTGTTCTTTGTTTGAATTTGTTTCCCATCTCTTTTTTGGGTACTTCTACGGCAACTGTCAGTTTTGAGCACTTCCCCTTCTCTCTGTCATCTTCCAAATGCTGTAACTAATAATATTGGGAATCTGGGCTCTACTTGAAACAATGTGGTGTTGCAAAAGTATGGGAGCATCTTGCTGCATAAATGTGTAGATACTCTCCACTTCCTGCAGCAATGCCACCATGGGGTCCAGCACATAACCAGCAGGGAGAATGAGCAAGATGTATTTATTTTTTAGATATTTATTTATTTAGTTTTTGTTAACAGGTACTGTAGGTACACTAGACAGAAACTGACTATTTTCAGGTATGACCCAGGAGAGTACAGCAATAGGAATACATGACAATATAAATACAATACAATACATGTCTTCTTACAATGTGTGACTGGATACAATATGTACATGAGCTGATAGTATAGGAGAAAAGGTTCTCATGCACTGTATCACTAAGGTGTGAATTGACAGATACAGGTACAGTAACACAACATTATAACATAAATCAAATCTCAGTAGTACGGTAGTACAGTATCCAGACTCAGAAGTTAGCAATCTACCTGTTGGGGAAGCATTTACATGCGGTGCTATCTAGGAGGTGGTTATAAAAGGGTTGTTTGAAGCCCACATAAGTAGTAGTAATGAGGATGTCAGGTGATATACTAGCCCACAACCTAGGAGCAAAATTTTGGAAAGCTACTGTCCCCATATTGGTCTTTATTTTAAGCACAGTTAATCAGTTCCAGGGCTGTGGATCTGAGGGGATATGGACTAGAGTATGGTTTAATTCATTCCCTGAGTTGTTGAGGTTCCTGGTTATTGATAACTCTGTAAATAATATATCTAAGTACAAAGACATGCTGAGCATTTTGGGGGAGCCACTGTACAGTAAGTTGGCATATAATTCACAGTGGTGGACAAGTCTGTTTTAGCAAAGTGCAAAATGACAGATGTTGCTGTAGGTAATTTCCCACTTTCCGAGTGCTAGTTTAGATGCTGAGGATGCATGCACTGCAATATTGTATGTAAGCTTAGGGAGTAATATGCCTGTTGCGAGAGACAGGCATGCATGTTGAGTAAGGTTGTGCCCAATTCTATAGGCTAAGCCTAGTCTAGTGTTAACAGCATTGCAGGTTTTAGATTTATGTGATTGAAAACCAAGAGAGGGATCTAATGTGACTCCAAAGTAATTGAAGGATTGTTCTAGTTCAAGTGAGACTCCATCTAGACATGTGACTAGAAGTGGTGTTTGACAGTTTCTAAACCTTGGTGGGAAGCAAAGAGCATGGACTGTGTCTTTGACACATTTAGGAGCAATTTGTTTTCCTGTAGCCATTGTTGTATTGCCTAGGTCATGGGTGAGCATGTGATTTATATTGCACACATTTTTGAGCTAGCAATAAGTACTAAATCATTTGCATGTGTAACCACCCATTCCCTGGGGTTATTAGAATCCTATCAGTATTATTGTTAGGAAGGTAGCAGGCAGCTGGTAGGGAGCTCATTAGGGGTCTTGTTACATAATGACATCATTGTTTACTCAGCGAGCCTGAGGGAGGAATGATTAGGTTACTTAGAACTCTCGCAGCAGCATAAGCCACACTGTGTGGATAGCTGCTCTGGGGAGCTTAGAATGCTCAGTTCTGAGTTGGAGTCTTGAGTGAGTAGAGCTTGAGTGAGGAGGTGAGAGTGGCAGCAGGACTGCCAGTGGGCTCTGAGAGAGGGCCCAGGATTTCTCACCCTAGTCAAGTGTCATTTCCAGCTTCCAGTTGAAGTGAGAAGAGACAAGACTACAGCAGGATTTCCTGAATTCTACTCCCTGTGAAGTGGAAGGATCTGCTTGTTCTCTGTGGACTCAATGGGCAATCCCTTGAATGTTCTGTGGTGTTTTTGTCTGCCTTGGATAGGACCTGAAATAGACTGTTTAGACCAGCTACCAAGAAGAGTGCTTTTCTTTCCTTTTTGGTTGTTCCATGCCCAGTGGACAGAATACGTTTCTGTGAGTACTGTCAAGGAGACTAGATCTCAAATGTTCTTAGTGGAGTGGATAGTCTGGATGCACGTGCACATAGGTAGGCTGGATTGCACCTATCAGTGCCCCTAGTCTCACCACAGTGAGTGAAGAAAGTTAAACTGTGGGCCCCAGTGAGTGCAGTTTATTTTCTCTGTGTCACCCCATTGTTGTGACAAATAAAGTACAGGACCGCTAGCATTTCAGTGGGAATGGGAGTTTCAATGGTGTAACACTGAAGAATGGCAGAGACTGTCGGTTGGTGCCAAGAGTGAGAGGAACACCATTTAAGCACTTACACGGCAGGACTTCTTGGTTCATAAAGGACACCAGTATTTTTACCTAAGCAAGTGGCCAAGCTACAGGTTAATGTGTGTGGCTGAGTTTTCACATACTGTACCTATGTCCGAGAAGAGTTCTGAGTGTGAGGCTTAGATTTCACTAACTAACACTTATGAGAAAAGAGAAAGATGTGCATGTGCGTGGCCCGGTGTCCACAAATGCACTTTTGGGTATTTGGGAAGAAGAGGTTTATGTTGTCATTCATGAACTGTACTGCATGCAAGGAGAGTTCTTGAATTTGTACCTGTCCAGCCTGGACCAACCCTTGGGGGTCCACTTCAGCTTTTCTTGCCATCTGTTGAATAAAGCCATACTGCACAATCCCAGTCACTGTTATGGACATTCCAGTTACTGCTTCTGGTTGTGTGGATTTACTGGGGTCCCCTCAGCAGGTTAGATCAAGCATATGCCTAGCAGCCTCCACCCAAGACCTGGGTTTTGTTATTTACACAGGGTTCAAGTTGTTTCTTTCTGTATCACCACCATTCTCTTCCTCTAGAAAATGAGCCAGGTATACATCCTATTGCCAAGGGTGGTACCTACCTTTTAGTACAGTAACTGGTATGCCAGTATATGGGCAGCAGTGTCTCCAGATATTTAATTTAAGTGCCACTACAGAAAATGGTGTGTGCACACTAGTTAAATAAGTGGCCTGGGGAGGTTACAAAAATGGGAGCTTGTCCGGGATATTTAATTTGGGGTGAGAGGCATGCTGAGGGTATGTCCAGGATCTTCTTGTCTGATGTTGGTGCCCCAAACAGAAGATCATTTACCAGAAAGCAAACTGTGCCAAGTAAAATGCCACCTGAAAATCTTTTGCTGTCCAAATTATGTGGAAAAGAAAGAGGTGGAATTTGCTGCTTATGTGTTGCTTTGAAACTGTGGACTGAGAAACAATTGCAATTGCCATGTGAAAAAAGTGCTTAAAGAAACTTTAAAAGTTGGAGATTTCCTGAGAAAAGTATTTGTGGACTTAAAAGACAGTGCTTTCAAAGTGCTCAGAAAGTTTCAAGTGTGTACAGTGAAATTTGGGGGAGTCGCTATGGAAAATGCACCAGAACTGAATGAAAATGCCTTAAAATGCTTCGCCCCACTGACATTTCAAGCAGGGAAAGAAAAGTAACAGTTTGCAGTTAAAATTTTGCCTTCTTGACAATCGCCATGCTGGAGTGCGGCAGAGAGAGAGAAAGAGAGACAGAGCTCATTTGCATTGAGTTGTGTGATGGTCCCAGTGCACCTAAGCCCCACCCTTGCCTGAGTCTCTGCTTGTGGAACATTTGTGGAGAAGCAGCCTGCAGTGTACAAGCAGCTTGTGATTGGTTCAGGAAGGAGAGATATTGCTGCAAAAGCTCTTCAGCTCTTCTGCAACAGCAGTTTTCTGTCTTTTCTCTCAAATACACAGGCTCAGCCTGTATTCTGACCAACTGGGGAGTGATCAAAGGGATTGTAGTGACGATCCATGGGACCACCAGCTCGTTTCACCACAGAGGCCTTCTTCAAGTCGGCAGCAGACCATATTTCCATCGACGGTGAAAACCATCAACTGCCTGTAAGTACCTTTTGCAAAATAAATTGACTGTGGTGCTAAGGTCAGAAAACTGAGTAAGAACTTGAGCAAAAGTACTGAGAGAGAGAGAGTTTGTGAACTGTTAAATCTTGGACTTTAGTGTGAAAGTGCTGATTTCAAAGAAAAAGAACTTTAAAACAAACAATCCCCATGGTCTAAGCAAGCAATAATGCCTGACATGGTGGGTGGTATTGGGGAATACCAGACCACCCAGGGCGTAATGAAGCCGATGCTGCAGGCGGAGGCGCCTATAGCCCTGGAAGGTCTGGTATTGCCTATACTACTAACTCCTTGGAGGGTAATATTGCATCTAGAAAATGGGCTTACATTGTAATTTTTTTAAATAATAATTTCATACAAAAAGAGTGCAAAATATTAGTAAAATGAACAGAAACTTCAGGTTCTGTAAAATGGTCCTTTACTGGTTTACTGGTTTAGTGCCACTAGAGGGTACTGCAGTTTGTGAGATCCTTTTTGGTTGCTGCAGTGTCACTTTTTCAAATTGGTACCCAGGAAATCGGTAGCTTAAACATCCTCCCCCCTAATCCATGGGTGTTCCATTTGCGTTGAAAATAAATTGTTTTGGTTGCTAGATTGTGAGCAGGGAGCAAGTGGCTGAACTGTGGAGTTGGAATGAATGGTGGAGTGTTCTCTCACACGCGATCAGGGGACACAGAAGTCGGGTGACAAACTGCAGAAAAAAAAGGAAGTACTCCGAATATTTTAAAATATGTAAAGACTTCTGTTGTGGGGTCGATTTATTGCAGTTCAGTACTACAAGAGAGACAGTGTCATGGACAGTGTAAGGCAGGCAGCTGGTGGTAAGCACAAGCGAGTTTCTCTGCTGCAGAGAGGACACGCTGCCATTCTGAAAAGCTGCATTGTTGGTGACGGAAGCCAAGGTTGTCGGCTTCCTTTTCTTTCTTTCTTTGGTTTTTTTACACATGCAGCTACTATTCAAATAATTCAAATATGGGGGTTGGGGTGGGGGAGAAGGGGTTTGCTCAGAGGGGATTTGTCAGCCATGAACTCGCTTGCCAACTCTCTCGCTAAGCAAGAGGCAAGAAATGGCGGCTGCTGACGCTGAAAATTTGGGGTGCCCATGGATACCCTTAGTAATGCGGCACCCCGAATTGGTGTTTGTTTTAAGCGGGCATCTATTGAAAGTTAATGTACCCCCTGTAGAGCCCATCAGCCAATCAGAGTGCTTAAAGAATCTTGCCCATTTTCTAAGTGCTTGTAAAGTAATGAATTGAGAAATAAGTAAAATGAACTTGTGCTAGCTAATTCAGTTGAAATGCAAAGATCCAGACAGAGACCTAGCAATTTTTAACTGAGTATGATACAAAGTTACAGTTGCCATGTTGGGGTGTAGCCAGCTATGTAAACAAAGCAGTGTCATTTTAGGACAGAGTGTTCAAAACCAAAACAAAGTTTCAAATGTTCTCTTGCTAAGTGTGGAATACAGTTGCAGCAGCCAGGCAGCCTGTTTGTGAACTTTTTCCAGTGTGTTAAAACCAAATCTCAGAGTGCTTGCAAAGAATAGTAATTTTGGGATTTGTGTTTTTGGACTTTCAGAACATGGCACGGTAAACCCCTCGCTACCTGCTTCATACTAGGGTGTGGGTAACCAAACAAGAACAAAAACTAGCCCAATCAGAGCAATTGTACAACTGTTCAACAGCACCTGCTGAGGTGGCCTTGCCAAACTATCCGTGTAATTTGTGCATAGTATGCCTAAAACCAGGAAGAGATGTTCTGCCCATTCCCCATTGCACAGACTGTAGAACGAGATTTGAGATGAGCATGACAGGAGGCACAAGGGAAGCTAAAGTGAAACAAATCCATTTAAGTTCCACGCTGCAGAGGGTGGGATTCGATGCTGCCAGTGCAGGTTCAGTAGATCCGTGAGTGGAAGGCCCAAGTCCAAGCCTCGGGAGAGTCCAAGGTAGAGGAAGCATTTTGTTGGGAAGACAGTGGCTCTGATGACAGTAGAGAATGGACAATTATGGGGCTTGGCACAATCGCTAACTCCTGGGCAGACTGTGTGAAGAGGAGGAAGCAGCACTTCAGTGGACCCTAGCGAGTTGGCATTGGCCTAGGCTTCCATGGAGCCTCCAGATGTCCGTGAGGAGGAAGGCTAGAGAATGTGCCCTTGAGTGCAGAGGTGGACTGCTCTTGCTCTGTACCAAGTGTTTGTGACTGACTCAAACAGGACTGGCCACCCCCAAGCCGTGCTTCTGGATGTGAGTTAGTGAAAAGCAGCAAAGAAGAGAGAATTGTGCATAGACAAGCTGAGGCCAAGTATGGACAATCATACCCTTTCAACTCTAGAAAAATATGGGAAGACATACAGTAGAGAAAGACAGACATGCATGGTTGTGGGAGGAAGCTTGTGCCAACCTGCACCCTAGAGTAAACAAGTTGGTCCAAATTAAGGTGTGCAATGAGAGACTGCAATTCTGGAGGCGTGACAGGACTTTGTTGAGTAACTCTGTGAGAACAGTGGACAAAGCTGGCCAGAGACATTTTATTATGTTTGCATGGTTCGCCCAGGTGGGGTGGCAGTCTGTGCCCCAGATCTGGAATGGCACTATCCCAGAGATTGGTGCTGTTCTTGAAAATTGTGCCTGCCTGCCAATATTGAATTGAGCTATTGCCAGCTCAGCCATCTGCCATCGAAGAGGCAGCAACCCAGGATGGAGGCACTTTGTTCTGGTGAACCAGGTTCGCCTGCAACAGCATCTAGGTTTGGCTCCAGCAGCATCCAGGTTTGTCTTTGGTAACATCCAGGTTCATCAGCCCAGCAGGTTCAGAGAAGATTTCCAGTCCGGGTCCAGTAGGAGGTCGTGAAGCATCTGATCCAAAGATTTCATCTACCCAGTAGCCAAAAATCATCAGGCTGCAGCACCAGAGAGCTGATGTTGACATCATTTTGTCATTAGGAACTGGTAGGAGACCTTTTCATTTTTATTTAACTGTGTCCTGCAAAATGGAAGATTCTTTGAATATAACCTCCAAATGACTTTACACCTAGACTGCAGTACTTGCAGGTCTTGTGCCTGTTCCGGGACTGTGCTTCAGTAGGTTCCAGCCTAGGAGAGACTTCTTGTAGTAGCTGCACTCTGGACTCTTCACTAGATTGAGACATTGCAGGATCCCTCCACCAAATGTTTTGCAAATGTCTTTATGTTTCCTATTTTTGTACTTTTGTAGAAAATCCTTTAAAAAAAATGCTTTTTGGGCTTGTGCAATATTTAGTAGGAGAGTTTTGGTCACTGTTTTTGGCTTTACAGGTTGTAGTTGTGTGCAGAAATGTTTTTGCAATGTTTTCTTTTGCAGGTGTTCATGGAAGAAGACAAGAAGACCTGAGCAGGATTGGTGGGACTCATCGAGTCCCTCCTTTTTGTAGATTTGTTAGCTTGTGTAACTATATAGTGCAATGTCTAACCCTCTTCATTTTACAGGTGTCAAGTGTAAACGTTTTTTTTTTTGGGGGGTTGAGAACATGGTAGGTAGCATAGGTCAGACAGTTTTCCCCCCAGAGGTTGGAGTGGGAAGGTAGGTTGGTGGTCCTGATTCTAGATAGGGGTCATCAATTCTGTCTGGTAGGACATGCTTCAGGCAGTTTCTCAGAGCCACTGAGGATCCATAGATAGTACAGTAGCAGGATAGTAACTGAAGTTTCTTCAGTGGGCCTCTAGCTTTTAGTGTCACCTGCCTGTGTCTGGCACACGGTAGGAAAGGACTTAGCAACTCTGCCCATAGGGGCAGCAGGGTAGGATGGTCTGATGCCAGGTGAGGAATGACTGCGGATAGTCATTTACCTGGCAAGAGTGAGTGTAACCACCCAGTCCATGGGGTTACTAGAATCCTATCAGTATTATTGTTAGGAAGGTAGCAAGCAGCTGGTAGGGGAGCCCATTAGGGCTCCTTACATAGTTTCATAGTAGTTCTACAGTTCGGAAGGCCGAGGCCATTATGAACTCATCACCAACTTAATGGTGGTATTTACACTTCTTATCCTTCATGTGGGCATCTAATGCTATTTTAAAGCTGCATACCGGACATTGTTAACTACATTCTTAGGTAATGAATTCCATATAGATGGTACTTCTCATGAAAAATCTCTGTCTATGTTGTGTTTTGTTTACTAGGCATCTAATTTTATTGGTATGTGATCTTGTTTTATTTTCACCAACCTGTTTTTCTAAACATATAACATCAAGTGTGTCACTATTTTTGTAAGGTGTTGTATAGATATATGCAATCACCTCTTAACAGCCTATATTGTTGTGAATATAAATTTAGTGTGTTTAATCGCTGCTCATAAGGGAGATGTTTAAGTAATTTAACCTTTCTAGTTGCTCTTCTTTTGACCTTTTCCATCATCCTTAATGATCCTACAGTTGTGGGCGCACAGAAGGGGGTACAATACTCATATGTGGCCTCACCAAACATTTATACAATGGCATAAAACCTCTGACCTTCTGCTCTTAATATGCTGATGTATACATCCTAATAGAGAGTAGCATTTTTTGACTGTTCTTTTAGTATAGATATCAAGTGTTAAATAATTGGAAATGGTTATTCCTAGATCCCTTCTCTATCGTTGATTGAATTATTTTTCCTTCATAATGTAGGTTGCCATCTGATTGTTACTTAAGTGCATCACCTTACATTTTAGCTCATTAAATGTCATTTTGTTCTCATCTGCCCAATTACAGATATTATCTATGTATTTCTGGAAGTTAGATACTGATTCTATGTTGTTAACTTTACTTGTGATTTTGCAATCAGCATATTTTCCTATCCAGACACTATCAATCATACTCATTGTAGATATAAGTGTAACATTATATATATATCATCTACGGGTTCAGGGAAGGATGAGGTTACCTGGCACAAGGGACCTAGCTTTGGCTACTGCCAGGCACCCAAGTAAATCCAACTACAGGAAGCAATAACTGTAATGTCCAGAACCAGAATTGGATTTTTCAGTGTGGCTTTATTTATTAACTAACTGAACATAAACAAAGCACTGCATGGTCCCCAAAGGGCTACGTCTGTATGTGCAGATTAGAGGTTAAACACAGTGGTCCATTTGAGGAATGAACACATTACTACAATTGTCTGGCTTTGGACCCACCAGGCACTCAGCCCGGACTTTGCATGCGATTGGATACATAGTCTACTGGCCCGCCCCTGCCGCCACTCGACTGACGGTCCACTTGAAGAATGAACCCAAACTTTACTTGAAAGACATCCCATCAAACAAGAAGTCTCCCAAACTGTGGCTCCCCACACCACTTGAAGTCTGCGACTCCTAGAGAGATTTTGTTTCGTATTCCAATCAAACTCCCATCAAACAAGGAGACTCCCATCCAATAAGAGTAATTTTCCCATCCTGTGGCTCCCCACACCACTTAGAGTCTGCGACTCCTAGAGATTTTCAAGTTGGCACCACGCCTGGGTACCCACCCCATCACTGGCCAAGTGCATGAGGCAAGTAGCAAAACACAGAAGAAACTGTGAGGTGGACCTGTTACTAAAGATGGGGTTTTACCACCTCCAGCTCCCACAGCCCATACCCGCCATTTCTCTGACACACAGAAAACTTTAGACTTTAAAATGTAGATTGAACGTGGATGACCTGAAGCACCCCTCTACAGCGAACTTTAAATCCATTTAAAACTTTAAACTGTTTGACTGCTCTATTTGTTTTTCCTAGTTGACATAGTCCTCCCAAATAGCAGTCCACATTTATTTCAACTGAAGAAAACAAGATGTTTGCCCCTTCAAATGGAGCCAAACACTCACCCATTCGTTGCAGGTGCCCCACAGGCGAAGTACTGTAACCTTTGCTGTTATACAAGAACAGACTGAAATTAAATCAGGCAGCTTTCTTCCCAGGGTGGGAGAAGGGGATTGCCCCTGGAACCCACAGAGAACCTTTCCTCCCCCCCAGAGGGAGGGGGGCACTGAGACCGGGGGAGCGGTCTCCACCACTTTAAAAAGGTAAAATACAGGAACACTTCCTTTTTTCCTAGTGAGAGATCAGACTGCAGACTAATGCTTCCTTCTTGCTTAAGGACAAACAGAAGACTGACTTTGAATTTCCCAAAGTTCTAAACTTCACTCCCTGAGCTGGAGATTCCAAGTGGCTTCATGCAGCTGCGATAGTTCTATAATGATGTCATCTCTCAAGTCTCAGCTGTGACTGAGGACAGAGTGAGACAGTATGAAACCCATTTAACTGGACTTTCACAAGCTGCCTTCCCTGCCTACCATTAGGTCTTACTGGGATTCTAGTAACCCCTGGTAACAAAGGGGTTACACTCGCCCTTGACCAGGAAAATGACTGTCCCCAGTCATTATGCACCCGGCCTTAGGCCATCCCACATTATGTGCTACCCATGGAGGGGGTGATCAGGCCTCTCCTACCATGTGCAAGCACAGGTAGGCAACACTAAGGGCCTAGAGGCCCATAGCTGACATGTCAGCCTCTACTCTATCCACTTACTATGGACACCTAGTGGCTCTGGTCGAACCGTCCAGAGCATAGCCCTGATAGATCAGCACTGCAATCCCTATGGCAGCTCAGGATCATAGCCTGTCTATCCCCCTAACCCTCTAAGGAAAACCTATCTGCCTCTAACATAATATTCCAAACAAAACAAAACCCGGGACCTCCCCGACCTTGGACAGCCTGCAACTACAACCATTAGCAATAATAACACAGTACTTTTAAATTCTACACCATAAGCACTGACGAGGGACTCGATGAGCCCTCCTCCTCTTCTTGTCTTCTTCTTCTGTCTTCCAGGAACACCTGTAAGAAAAGACAAAACAAAAAACAACACATCCTAATCTGCATGTACAGTCTATCTAAACAACAATGACAGCAACAACCCTTACCACACAGAAAAAGCACTGAACAATCCCAAAAAGAAAAATATTTTTTTTTTTTAGAAAAAGGTAGAAAAACAGTATTTACATTAAAGTACAGTAATGACATTGGTAACAATACACCTTTGGGGGATGGAATGCCCCAAATGTCCCAACTAGTGACTACAAGGCCGAAGGCCAGTCCATTAAAGAGTCTCTACTGGGCGGAGCCCTGTGACATAGTTCTTTAAGGCAATAATCCCGAAGGAGAGTCTTTGCAGACAGTTCATACACTGTTTGAAGTCTGTAGTGTAGGTGTATTGCAATGTCATAAAGATAGAATAAAAAGTTTTTTCTCGACTTACCAGCCTCTTGAAGTATTCGGATTTTACAAACCTGGTCCCTTCTGAAGACTCCCTGGCAGCATTTCTTCTGATACAGCTAGGCGGACATCTTCCGGGAACCCACAGGAGTGCACATCTGGAAACAGCTGGGCTGTCATAACTGGAGAAGGAACCTTAGAACAGGAACAAAAGAGAAACAGCTGGTCCGCGGCCATCCAATTACCAGGCGATGAACAGGAAACAGCTGGGCTGGTGTCCTCTCTGGATCTGAAGTCATCTGGTGGTGCCAGTAGATGGTTGCTGAACAGGACAGTACACTGTGGACTGAAGAATATGGGGCACCGGATTCCTTGTTTATTCATATTGGCAGTCTGATAAGGGCACTTCACAGTCTTAGTGTGGCAGTATTGACTACCACTGCTCGGCTCTCCATTTTGTAGGCACAGGCTTAATTACTGTGAGGTCCTTGCACTGAGGCCAATAGTAGAGGGTCAGGAGCTTGAATTATTATCCGCCTGGACGCACATAATTCACACAGTGGGAGACTTCGATCCCTCTCCATCCACTATTTTCACTCTGTCCATAAACAGTGTCCTGCCTCTCTTCCACTGTGTATACTTTTCGTGGAACAGTCTATTCTTTACGTGCTGGTTAGCCCCAGGATGCACATGTTTCATTGCTTCATCCCAGATCCAGGATTTCCTGCAGTTCTCAATCTCCTCCCAGACTCTCCGAGGAAAGGTAGGAAAGGTCATACCAAAGATTTCATTGGCCTTTCTACAAACCAGTCTCTCCTTTTACTTGCTTTTGGTCAATCTGAGACCGCTGGCCTGGCTTGGGGGTGGCCAGTCCTGGTTCTGCCAGCTTTGCATCCTCAATGAAATTAAAAACGGATCCCTGACTTCTTCTTCTTCTGGTGAAGCCAGGGCAGTGGCATCACCACCATCTTGAACACATTCCTCCGAGGCAAGATCTTGAGGCTGTGTACCCATTCCTTTCTCACAAGGCCACTTTGGTCCCCCCTCATCTTCCTCTTCACTGGGGATCTGAGCCCAGGAGTGAGCAGTAGTTCTCACCTCGAGACTATCCATTCATCACTGGGAGCGGAGGTCGACACCTCCCATTCAAAGGCCTCCCGCATCTCATCTTCACCTTCGAGACTTGGGCTAGGCCCCCCCACCCAGGGGACTATTGATGCTTTATCTGAACTTGCCTTCTGAGATCCAGCATCCAATGCTTCAATTTCAGATTCAGTCTCTAATTCTGCACTCTCTAACTTTGTGCCACACTCCCCCGAGGGACCTTCCTCCACAGGCTCCGCCTGATGCTGTGTGCTGCCAACTGCAGATTCTTGAAGTTGTGTCCATGTGGGAGCCAAACGAATTTGAGGGACTTTATACAAGCCATATTTTTGTAGACATCCAGCACAGTGAGAAATCATGAAGACATCCCTTCCAGCACTCAAGCACATCTGGCATACACGCACTGGATAATTAGGAATTGCCACATCAGGAAGGAGTTGCCCTTCATAGCACCAATTTTCAATATCTCAATCTATTTACTGCTGTTACTGCTGCAACTCGGCATGATCTGGGTAACGAGCTGGTCCTGAAGCCATAACTGCAGAAAAACAAACAAAAGTTCACTGTAACTGAAAGTCCCACTTTAATGAACACACTCTGTAGCTTTAAAATGGCTCCTCTGCTGCTGTGTTTATTTTACTACCCCACCCTGTAATGGCAGCGGCAGCACTCTTGTGCATCAACATTCAGACTCTGGGTCAAGCCACTGCGCACTCGATTTACATCAGCTACTTATAACTTTTATTCAAACTGCACAACTTGCTCTGTTCTGGCTGTTCACACATTTACAGGATTTTCCTTGGACTTTTCACATGCTGGCAACATTCATTTAATTACAGTCCCTTTAACTTCAGGTTTCAGCACAGGATTGCCTGCTTCTACTAGTGTTGCATTTATTTTACAACCCACAGTCTCTCTCTCTGGCTGCAAACTTTAAACTGAGGCTACTTTCATTGCTATGCACACATTTAATGGCTTTACAGACTTGCACTTGCCAGCAGGATATCACACAATTGCTACTTGCAGCGACTATACAGCTGCACACATTTTATATGGCATTCTCTGAAAATCTCTGATTTGAGCAGTTTTAAATTGTTTACTCACTGTTATTGTAGCAGATTGCTGCGATGGGGTAAACGGCCTGCAGCCAGATTTTGAAGGCCTCAGATTGCAAATGGGCAGCAGTCTCGCGGTCCTAGTATTAACCACACAATTCACTGATCCCACGATCGATAAGCGGGTTGAGCCCGATTTTAACTGGAAAGTCACTTTTACTGTTTACAGCGCTTTGAACACTTGAATGCTCCTCCACTGCCAGTACACGTTTACTCTCTGTCTCCTCTCGAATGCTGAAGCAGACCTGAAGAGCTGGCTGAGGGGCGGAACTAATGGCAAACTGACCAACCACACGACGCCATGCAAATGAGCCTCTTCTTTCATGAGGGCCTTCCTCACGGCGATCGCCGAGCAGGCAAATTTAAACTGAAAAGATGCACTTTTTTTTTCCAACTGACTCCACGCAGGGAGCCCATTTCAACCATGTAACATTGCCATTAACTGCAGTCTCTAGCATTGCACAGAAAGCATTTCCAACATCCAGGGCATAATTTCTTTGTTGCTACCCCTAGTTTTCCACACTTTCCTTTACAGAACTTTATTTTAAAACTGACAAACGCTGTAAACTATATTGATGCAGGACAAGGACACACACTTTGGCTTTACAGCTCCTTGGTAAACAGTTGGCATTTTTTAAACAGCAGCACAAGATTCACAGTACACAGCACACACTAGGGAAATTGCTTCAACTTTTTTGGGCTACCGACTGCCAGATAGCCAAAACGCTAGCCTACTTGCCCAAGCACCTTCCTTCCCGAACAAATCCAAAGTGGTGCCTCCATTTTTGTAACATATATCTATATATATCTATGGGTTCGGGGAAGGATGAGGTTACTTTGGACAAGGGACCTAGGTTTGGTTACTCTGCACAGGGCACCAAGTAAATCCAACTACAGGAAGCAATAACTGTAATGTCCAGAACCAGAATTGGGATTTTTCAGTGTGGCTTTATTTATTAACTAACTGAACATAAACAAAGCACTGCATGGTCCCCAAAGGCCTACATTACTGTATGTGCAGATTAGAGGTTAAACACAGCGGTCCATTTGAGGAATGAACACATTACTACAATTGTCTGGCTTTGGACCCACCAGGCACTCAGCCCGGACTTTGCATGCGTGATTGGATACATAGCCCGACTGGCCCGGCCCCCTGCCGCCACTGACTGACGGTCCACTTGAAGAATGAACCCAAACTTTACTTGGAAAGACATCCCATCAAACAAGGAGACTCCCAAACTGTGGCTCTCACACCACTTGAAGTCTCGACTCCTAGAGATTTTGTTTTGACTTCCAATCAAAACTCCCATCAAACAAGGAGACTCCCATCCAACAAGGAGTAATTTTCCCATCCTGTGGCTCCCCACGCCACTTAGAGTCTGCGATTCCTAGAGAGATTTTCAAGTTGCGACCCACGTCTGGGTACCCACCCCACCACTGGCCAAGTGCATGAGGCAAGTAGCAAAAACACAGAAGAAATCCGTAGAGGTGGACCTGGTTACTAAAGATGGGTTTTTTTTCCACCTCCAGCTCCCACAGCCCATACCCGGCCATTTCTCTGGACACACAGAAAACTTTAGACTTTAAAATGTAGATTGAATGGTGGATGACCTGAAGCACCCACTCTACAGCGAACTTTAAATCCATTTAAAACTTTAAACTGTTAGACTGCTCTATTTGGTTGTCCTAGTTGACATAGTCCTCCCAAATAGCAGTCCACATTTATTTCCCAACTGAAGAAAACAAGATGTTTGCCTCTTCAAATGGAGCCAGACACTCACCCATTCGTTGCAGGTGCCCCACAGGCGAAGTACTGTAACCTTTGCTGTTATACAAGAACAGACTGAAATTAAATCAGGCAGCTTCCTTCCCAGGGTGGGAGAAGGGGATTGCCCCTGGAACCCACAGAGAACTTTCCTCCTCCTTCCCAGAGGGAGGGGGGCACTGAGACCGGGAGAGGTCTCCACCACTTTAAAAAAGGTAAAATACAGGAACACTTCCTTTTTCCCTAGTGAGAGATCAAACTGCAGACTAATGCTTCCTTCTTGCTTAAGGACAAACGGAAGACTGACTTTGAATTTCCCAAAGTTCTAAACTTCACTCCCTGAGCTGGAGATTCCAAAGTGGCTCATGCAGCTGCGACAGTTCTATAATGATGTCATCTCTCAAGTCTCAGCTGTGACTGAGGACAGAGGTGAGACAGTGTGAAACCCATTTAACTGGAGTTTCAAGCTGCCTTCCTGCCTACCACTAGGTCTTACTGGGATTCTAGTAACCCGGGTAATAAAGGGGTTACATAAGAACATTAAATAGCAGTGGGCTGAGGACTGACCACTGTGGGACTTCACTGGTCACGGAACCCCATCTGGATACTTGTCCCCAGACCACTACTCGTTGTACTCTCTCGTTTAACCATGAGTTTATCCACCTAACAAGATTATCTTTAAATTTTAATTTACATAGATTTTGTAATAAGATTCTGTGTGATACTGTGTCAAATGCCTTAGCGTAATCCAAAAAGATTACGTCCACTAGGAAGCCACCATCAGGAGCTTCACTAACTGGTTCGAAAAAGCTGATCAAATTGGTCGAGCATGATCTACCAGGTGTAAACCCATGCTGTGAAATGTCATATATTCCAACTTTTTGCATATGATCAATCATTCTATTTTGTATTATTCTCTCTAACATCTTACCAATCACAGATGTCAAGCTAATAGGCCTATAATTTTCTAAAAGTTGTTTGCTGCCTTTTTTATGTATTGGAACAATGCTAGCACACCTCCACTCCCCTACTGTGGTTCCACTATTTACTAAAGTATTATATAGCTCAGTTAAGGGACTGCAAGTTATTTTGACAGATTCTTAAGAAATTTAGGGTTATTCCATCTGGACCTGGTGAAGATTCTTCCTTTAAGCTTATTATAATATCCTCTACTTCCTTAACAGTTATGTTTTTGGTTTTTTCTTTATTATTTAATTGGTTAAGTTCAGTGTGTTCCTTTGGAGTAAATACACTCCCAAAATAGGAGTTTAACTCATTGGCCATATCCATTTCATTGGCAACTACTGATGACATCATTGTTTTCTCAGCTAGCCTGAGGGAAGAATGATTAGGTCATTCAGAACTCTTGCAGCAGCATAAGCTACACTGTGTGGATATGTTGCTCTGGGGAGCTTAGAATGCTCAGTTCTGAGTTGGAATCTTGAGTAAGTAGAGCTTGAGTGAGGAGGTGAGAGTGGCAGTAGGACTGCCAGTGGGCTCTGAGAGAGGGCCCAGGATTTCTCACCCTAGTCAAGTGTCATTTCCAGCTTCCAGTTGAAGTGGTGGAAACAAGACTAGAGCAGAATTTCCTGAATCCTACTTCATGTGAAGTGGAAGGATTTGATTATTCTCTGAGAACTCAAGGGACAATCCTCTGAATGTTTTGTGGTGTTTTCAGCTGCCTTGGATAGGACCTGAAATAGACTGTTTGGATTGGCTATGCAGAAGAGTGCTTTTCCTTTCCTTTTGATTGTTCCATGCCCAGTGGATGGAACAGGTTCCTGTGAGTACTGTCAAGGAGACTAGATCTCAAAATGTTCTTAGTGGAGTGGATAGCCTGAGGTGCGTGGTGCCCATAGATAAGGCTGATCACACCTGTCAGTGCCCCTAGTCTCACCAGTGTGAGTGAAAAAATTTAAACTGTGGATCCCAATGAGTGCAGTTTATTTACTCTGTGTCACCCCAGTGTTGTGACAAGTACAGGACCTCTAGCATTTCAGTTGGGAATGGGTGTTTCAATGGTGTAACCCCGAAGAATGGCAGAGACTGTTGGTTGGTGCCAAAGGTGGGAGAAGTGCCATTTAAGTGCTTACAAGGCAGGGCTTCCTGGTTCATAAAGGGCACCAGTATTTTTACCTGAGCAAGTGGCCAAGCTACAGGTAAAGGTGTGTGGCTGAGTTTTCACATATTGCACCTATGTCCGAGAAGAGTTCTGAGTTTGTGGCTTTGATTTCACTAAATAACACTCATGGGAAAAGAGAGAAAGATTTGCATATGCATGGCCTGGTGTCCACAAATGCACTTTGGGGAATTTGGGAAGAAGAGGTTTCTGTTGTCATTCATGATCTGTGCTGTATGCAAGGAGAGTTGTTGAATTTGTACCTGTCCAGCCTGGACCAACCCTTGGGAGTCCACGTCAGCTTTTCTTGCCATCTGTTGAATAAAGCCATACTGCACAATCCCAGTCACTGTTATGGACATTCTGGTTATTGCTTCTGGTTGTGTGGAGTGACTGGGGTCCCCTCAGCAGGTCAGATCAAGCATATGCCTAGCAGCCTCCACCCAGGACCTGGGTTGTGTTATTTACACAGCGTTCAAGTTGCTTGTTTCTGTACCCCCACCCCTGGCTTCCTCTAGAAAATGATCCAGGTATACATCCTAACACCAAGGGTGGTACCTACCTTTTAGTAAAGTAAATGGTATGTCAGTATATGAGCACCAGTGTTTCCAGATATTTAATTTAAGTGAGCACTACAGAAAATGTGGTGTGTGCACACTAGTTAAGAAAGTGGCCTGGGGGATTACACGTACAATATGGGTGGGCTGACAGTTCTGCAAGTCATTGATGTGCAGAGAGAAAAGGAGTGGGTCTTGCATAGAACCTGGGGTACTCCAGTTTTAGATAATAGTGATTCTGAGTATGATGTACCTAGTTTTACCAGTTGCTGTCTGTGTTGCAGATAGTTGCTAAACCAAATTAGGGTGGCTGGTGACAGTCCGATGTCTTTCAGTTTGTTGTAGATGATGGCATGATCCACTAGGCCAAATGCTCCTGTATACTCTCATTTGTCAATAGCAGTGGATATGTGGTTGGTTAGTGTAAGCAAGGCAGTTGTGCTGTGTGCAGTTCTAAATCCATAACAGAAAAAAATAAAATAGGATAACGATTTAAAGATGTTTTTATTCTGCTTACCATGGTTTTCAGAACCAAAGTCCACAAGACATTGACTACTGGGGAAGAAAGGTCTGCCCACAACCTCAACACACTGCTGAACTAACTTGTAACAGCATGCAAGGAAATATGTTTGGCATCAAGGAATGCTTGTTCAGCAAAGGGAGGTGATCCTGGCAATTAAGCTGAACAGTATAGTATAGTGGGTGATATGCAAGTGGGTAAAGGGACCTGTAATGAATGAAATAGCAGCAGCTGATTCCCATTTAAATCATAGGGGAAGATCTGGAATGGTAGTAGAGTGCAATGTCATTGATGGGTGCAGTAGAAGTCGACAGCAATGGAATGTGATGACTGATGATGATGAGGAACTGAGGAAGGTGAGAGCAGTGCCCTTCAAAGCTCTGTGAAAGTGTTACAGCTTAATCAAATGCATCTTGCTTGATTCCAGTTCCCACTATGGACATTTGTTCTGTGTGTGGTCTCATGGTTTTTGATACTCCAGAAATGTGAAACAATTGCCCTAGTTCCCATTTGCCCTGACCAGTGGTGGCAAAAGTAAAGGTAAAGGAAGAGAGACAGTGTTTCATGACATAAGGTCAGTGCCCTTCTGAATGAGAAGTGCCATCAGATACACATATACATAGGAGGATGCTCGACCTTTACTTATGATCTAAGTGAAAATAAATATTTAACCCAAAATAACATGATTTGTGTATTCAGCACTGTTGTAGTATAAGCAGCAAATATTCTATGGGGTATCCAGGAATAAGCTTTTTTTTCAATTTGGAATGCTGCCAACAATACCGCTTAGCAACAAGTGGCAGAGTGAAGCCTGGCTGCTCTATGGATCATCCTGTTTATACTATGGGTTCCATCTTGTCATTCTGACAAGGCTGTAGTGGATAACAGAGAAGAATAATGGAAAGGGTAAGCCTGTGTTTCAGTAGGAGGCTGACAGACTCCTCTCCCAACACTACATAAACCTTTGACAGTCACACAATCACTGCCTAGTAGGGTTGCTTGAATTCCTCAAATAGAATCAAAATTATTGGATTCCAATCCGATTTTCAGATTTAGGATTTCTGGGTTTCAGTTCAAAATCCTAAACTGAATCCTAAAACCTATTTACATACAGTATGTATTAGAGTTAGGATTTCAAATCGAATCCTAAATCTGATTTTAGGTCTCTGAGGATTTGAAATGAAATTGGATTAGGATCTGGAATTTCCTAAATCCCAAATCCTAAAATACGATCAGAACTGGCTGACTCTGAACAACCCTACTAGTGTTTCTCATGTATGGTCTTACCTCAGTGCTGACTCTTGTTTCTGTGCTTCCTCTGCAATTTTATGCCATTTGCCCTTGCTCCTGTCCATTTTGCCTCCATAGTGTTTGCCTCTTGCTCTGCTATTTGTGCCTCTTGCTGCTGTTGTTATCCTTTCTGTTGCATGGTGTTTCCTTTGTCCCCCGCTTTGCTTTCATCGCTGGCTTCATTTGCTGTGCTTTGCTTTTCATTTCATTCTTGTGCTGGTGTCCTGCCCTTTTGTTCTAGTGCTTTGTTTGTGCTATAGCTCCTCTGCTCCTCCATTCACTGTGCATTTTTTCCTTTGGTTCACTGGCCACTGCTCGTTATTTGTGGGTTGTTGCAGTCTGTCTGTCTCTTGTCTTGCATGCTTTTGGGGTCTGATTGCTTTTGTTTTTTCTCTCTCCTATTCTAATTACCAGCTTCCTGTTTTCCTCTGCTGGCACACTGTCTCCTTTCCTTGGGTGATTCAGCTTTGTGGGGCTACAACTTTCTCACCCTAAGTTGCTGCAATGTTTTTTGTCTGCCCTGCAGCCTGTGTTTGCATCCCCTGCTCTTTTTTGGTTCCAGTCTCTTTCTGTTCATTGTGCTCAGTTGCTCCAATGGCCTTGCCCTCCCTCTGGGCCTCCTACAACATGCTCTGGTAGGTATCCAATTTGAGCCCTCTTGGGGGTGTGTCATCCTGAGCTGTGTTGTTGCAATGTACTCTGAGCAGTAGGCAGCAAGTGTGTGCTAGCTGGTAGCATGCAATTGCCCAGCCTTTGGCAGTTGGTACCTTGGTAGCATCCCAAAAAAGTTTAAAGTAATTTTTCTTTTGTGGCAGCCTTCACATTCCTCCAGGTTGCTGCATGTCCTTCCTCTGGAGTCCTGAAGCAGCCCGTGTGTGTGTGTTGTCCTGAGCTGTGCTGTTGCAGTGTGATCCAGGCACTGGGCAGAAACTGTGTGTCAACTGTGTGCATACCAGTGCTCAGCACCACTAGTAGTTGGCACCTTGGTGGCATCCCATTCATCGAAATTAAAATACAGAATTTTTTGTGGCAACCTTCATGTTCCCCAAGTTTCTCTATGTCCTTCCTCTTGAATTCTGAAGTAGCTGTGTGTGTGTGTGTGTGTGTGTGTGTTGTCCTGAGCTGTGTAGTGTAGTGTAATCTGGGTAGTGGGCATCAAAAGTGTGTGCCAGCTGGGTGCATACCAGTGCTCGGCCACTGGTAGTTGACACCTTGGTAGCATCCCATAAAATAAAATTAAAACAAAGTCCCAAGTTGCTGCAATTCCTTCCTCCTCCTGAGTCCTGAAGCCACCTGTGGGTGTGGGTGTTATCCTGAGCTTTGCTATTGCGGTGTGATCTGGGCACTGGGTAGCAATTGCATGACAGCTGACGGATAGAATGTGCTTGGCCACTAGCAGTCCTTGGTGTCATAAAATGAAGATAAAGTACAAATAAAATGAAAAAAATTAAAAATGAAAAAAAGTCTTCATCACCCAAATGTATGAATTTTGTGACAAGAATTAGGAGGTGGAGCAACAGAGAGGCCTAGGAGATGGTGGCATGGGATCATCCAGTCACATCAAAGAAAAAATCAAAGTAGAGTAGACTTGATCATAGATCCTCTGCCTCGGTGGGAACTACAAGTTTAGAGGAAGATGACAGTAGTCAAACAGCCCATGAAGTATCACACATTGGTTGGAACCACTCGAGTGGCACTACAACAGTTGCAACACAAGCAATTGTTATAAAACAAGCATTTGTCAATTCCAAATGTTGTTGCGTTGGCATTGGTTTTGGCAGTGCAGCGCGGAAAAACATTTTGGGCAGGATGTGAAAAATGACAGCTGTATAGTTCATAAGGAGGAGTAAAAAAATGCTGTGTTGAAAATGTGGCACGTAAATATATCAAATTTGCAAAGTTACAAGGGTGCGTGGAAAATGTGCAATGCAAGCTTGTAACACAGTCATTTTATGGGCGTTAGGCACCAAATTTTCAACATAGGCATTTTAGCATCTCTGCTCACATAGAGTGTCACAATTATTTCCTCAAACTGTCCCAAAAGTGATTTCGCGACAGCAACCACGCTATTCTGCCGGAAGCGAAACACATTTGGGCAGGATAAGTGAAATGACAGCTGTACTATTCTTCAAGAGTGTGGAAAATGCCAATGGTGAAAATCCAGAGTGAAAATATTACAAATGCATGACGTTACGGGTGCGTGCAATCTGCCAATGCACACTCTTAACACAGTCATTTTATGAGTATCGTCACCAAATTTTCAACATAGGCATTTTAGGTCCCTCTGCTCATGAACTGTGTCACTGTCATTTCATAATCTGGCCCAAACACTGATTTCCCACAGCGACCATGCTATTGTGCGCCAGAGTGCGAAACACATTTCGACAGGATGTGGAAAATGACAGCTATACTTGTTCACAAGGAGGTGTACAAAATGACAATGTTGAAAATATGGCATGAAAATATTGCAAATTTGAGTTACAAGTTCATGCATGTAAATCACGCAATGCACGCCATAAAACAGTCATTTTTGATTTTTCACCAAATTTGCAACTTAGGCTTTTTGAGATGCCACCTTATGAACACTGGCACTGTCGTTTCATTAATCAGTCCCGAAAGGTGATTCTGCGCAGTGACTGAGAAAGCACCTTTCGAGGCTGATTAACGCCATGACAGTGATAGAATTCATAAGGAGGTATCCCAAAACCCCCATGTTGAAACTCTGGTGTCAAAATTCCAAAAAATGCCCGAGATATGCAGTAAAGTTGGAAAAACCCTATTCATTCCATTATACAGCTTACCGGCATTTCCTCGGTTCGCAGTCAGCTTTGAAGAGTGCAGACGTGTTCCCGGTCCACTGAAGATTGTCGCGCCAGACTCCGGAGGTAAGTATGGGGTGAAGAGGGCATGGGAAGGCAGGGTGCGCAGTGGATGGGTGCAGGTTGTGGAAGGGGGGCCAGGGAGACTGCTGGAGGACCGTTTCCTTCTTTACAGAGAAAAATGAAAGACATCGGTGGACTGTTTTCATTGTTAATAGGTGCTTTGGCATGCTGGGATGGGCTCCCAGCATGCCACCTGAGTGTGTGTGGGTGCTTTAGCCGATGGGGGATTGGGCATCCCCATCGGCAACAAGGAAAGGGGGGGGAGCCGCAGGAGCTGAGGGGGATTGGGTACCCTCTCGGCATGTAAAAAATGGAAGGAGGACCATATTATGCTGACAGGGAGTGGGCTCCCCATTGTCAAAATTCAAGGGGAGGTAGGGATACATGCCAATGGGGATTGGGAACCCCAGTCAGCAAAGAGAAATTGTTGGGGGGGTAGCATGATGCTGAGGATTGGGCACCTTGGCAATAAAAATGGAGGGTTACATGATGCTGACAGGGATTGGACACCCCTGTTGTACACAATAAATGGGATGTTGACAGGCAACAGCGGCAGTCACTGCCACCATGTTGCCTGCATGTAAGGAGGTGTGTTGTGGTCACGCTGCATGAGAGCTTCACCTCATTGTGCAGTGGACCTTTTCTCAGATGTTGTCACCTCATTAGCTAGGCAGGGTGTTGGCCCCTGCAGCTGGCTGATTGGGGAATGTGGGAGGCACCTACTGGTGCATGCCCCGCATTCACCCAACAGCAACCATGCCTCCAAATATCCACTGCCCCAAGATGTTGGCTGCACAAGTGCGCCAACATAAAAAAGAAAGGAGTGTGTTTGGTAATGGCACAGGCATAGGAGGAGCAAAGTGATTTGGTGGAGCTTGGTGACAGAGATTTTACAGACTGTGATTGTACACCCAATAAAAATGGTAGCAGCAGCAGCAGTTCTGGGGAAGAGGAGGCAGAATAGGTGGGAGTTGGACTTAGGGCAGGTGAATGCAAGAGGTCATAAAATACTAAAAGTGGTGGTAAATAAAAAGAGACCGCAAAAAAAAAATTCAAACACAAGCATCTGACATGACAGCAGATAAACACATACATGAAACTGGTTGTCCAGGACACACAGTAGAGGAAGAAGCACTATTCTCTGACCCTGAAGAACTAGTGGAAGAAGAAGAGGAGGAGGAGGGTGATAATATTGAAGCAGGCCACAGTAGTCCACCCATTAGGCAACAGCAGAAAATGCCAAGAGGAAAGACCAAACCAGCGATGTCGGTTGTGTGGGATTTCTTTTGAGTGGAAGAACAATTACAGATGGGGTAAGGAGGGAACAAGGCTAGGAACATCTACCATAAAAAGATGTTTGCTGAAGTCTAACAAATTTCAGTATGAGAAGGCATTCCAACTCACGACATCAGCAACAGCACCATCAAGCAGTGAAGCTGATGATGATGATGATGATGATGATGGGCAAGGGGAGGAAAACATTAGGGGACCAGATGGAGAGGATGAGGGGAAACGCCAAAGAAGTAGTAACTGATGCACAACTCTGGCATCTTCCGCTCATCAGTTAGTTTGGCCAGTTAACCCAGATGTGTCAAGAAAGACAAGCCTGGAAGACTGGACATGCTTTACACATCCATGCCATGGTGCAGAGAGCGTATGAAATGCAGATGCAGATCATGAGATGGACAAGGATGAGCTGGTGGGAATCGTGTGGAAAAAGGATCCAGTGCCTCTTGTCTTGCCACCCAATGTGCAGTGCAGCATCAGCGCCAAGTGTGGATACAAAAGATGTAACCAACAAGATTCTTATACTGGATGACCCAGAGGCAGGGAAGTTGCCAGATGGGCTCCTAGTCAAACCTAGTGTGCTACCTGTCAGAGCCCATGCTCACGCTAGAGAGTAGTAGTGCAACTCTGCAATGTGACTGACAGAGACATTGAAGTCACTCGGGCTGTACCCTGGCTAAGGTATACTGTGCAGATACCACTGTGTTACCAATCAAGTGCCATACAGAAGAGGAAGGTGAAGTGACTCCAGACTTGTTGATTTTGGAGAATCCCCATTCCCCAGGAGTAGAAAGATAACATCAGCTGTAAGCTAGCACAGTTAAGTAAAGTATTTTCATTAAAGGAATGGGACATCGGATGCATCACAGGCGCTGAGCACCATATCATGCTCCATGACGAAAGGCCATTTCGAGAAAGGTCACACAAATTGGCACCTGCGGACATTGATGATGTTCGATGCCACCTCCAAGAGATGTTAGCAGCTGGAATCATCCAGGAGAGTCCTGTAAACCTTATGCCTCTCCTATTCTGGTGGTTTGAAAGAAAAATGGCTCAGTGAGGATGTGCGTGGACTACAGGACACTTAACCGAAGGACCATACCAGATCAGTATATGATGCCTCGCATCCAGGATGCCCTTGATTGTCTCAATGGATGTCAGTGGTTCTCTGTTTTAGATCTCAGAAGCGGGTACTACCAAATCCCAATGGCGCCAGAAGATTGCAGGAAAACTGCTTTTAATTGTCCCTTGGGTTTTTATGAATTTCTGTGAATGCCCCAGGGCATATCTGGAGCACCAGCAACCTTCCAGAGATTAATGGAGTAAGCTGTAGGAGACATGAACCTCCTTGAATGCCTAGTTTATTTGGACGATGTCATAGCGTTTGGCAAAACACTCGAGGAGCATGAGGCTCATCTGTTCAAGGTCCTAGGCTGACTAGAAGAATTCGGATTAAAATTGTCCATTGACATGTGCCAGTTTTTCCAACAATCTATAAAGTATGTGGGCCACATTGTATTTTCTGAAGGCATTCAAACAGATCCAAGCCAAGTAGAAGCTTTAACCGCCTGGCCAAGGCCTAACAATCTTAAAGAACTTCAAAGATTCCTAGGTTTCTGTGGGTGTTATCAACATTTTGTTAAAGATTATACAAAAGTAGTTAGCTCACTGCTAAATCTGACCCAAGGATATCCCCCCTACCAATCAGAAGTACAAAAGAAGCACTGTAAAGAAGGTGATAAAGTCTACTTCTAGCCTAATGAACCATTCAGGGCCAGGTGGACCCCTGATTGTGACACAGCATTCTATGTCATCATTCACCAGCTTCACATGCTCTAATACTCACCTACGCAGATGTCAATGTCAATGTCAATTTTATTTAAAAAGACGCCCAATCCCAAAGGCTCTGGGCGCCGCACAAAACTATACAGTGTGTCATACCATATACATTCCTTAAAATAACATACATAAAATTCAATTTCCAAAAGCCTGCATAAATAAAAGGGTCTTCAGATGGCTCTTGAAAGCCTCTATAGTAGGGGCCTCTCTCACTTCCAATGGCAGCGAGTTCCATAAGACTGGAGCAGCAACTCCAAACGATCGGTCTCCAGCTGATTTCAATCTCGCTCTCGGGATTTTGAGGAGGCCGCTATTGGAGGAGCAGAGATCACGGATAGAGGTGGACAGTTCCAGGAGATCAGAAAGGTAACCAGGGCCCTGTCCGTGTAGGGTCTTATAGGTGAGAAAACCCACCTTGAACAATACTCTCCACCTGACCGGCAGCCAGTGCAATTCGCGTAATACCGGAGTAATATGACTGAACTTACTTTGTCCAGTCAAAAACCGGGCCGCGGCATTTTGCACTAGCTGCAGTCTGTGAAGAGAAGTTCCAGAGACCCCGAGATAGAGGGCATTACAGTAGTCAAGCCTAGAAGTGACTAAGGCATGTATCAAAGTAGGGAGGTCCAGAGCCGGAACCAAGGGTTTAATCCTGGCGATATTTCTCAGATGAAAAAAACAGGACCAAACCACAGAGGATACTTGAGCCTCCATGGACAAATTCCTGTCAAAGATCACACCAAGATTTCGCACCCATGGGGAGGCCATCAATGACACAGCTCCTAGCACAATGCCAGTCACAGAGTCAGAGGCCATCTCATCACGAACTCTGTTCGACTCCACTACTAATACCTCAGTCTTGTTAGGGTTCAGTCGCAGCCAGCTGGAAGACATCCAGTCATTTATCTCAGCCAGACAGATATTTAACAATTCACTGCATTTGATGTTCGGGGCAAAAAGTAAGGTATAGCTGAGTATCATCAGCATAGCAATGAAAACTCAAACCATACCTCCTAATGATCTCCCTAGGCAGCATATTTTCACTGAACAACATAGGAGCCAATACGAACCCTGAGGGACTCCACATGGAAGGAGGTAGGGTGCAGATGAAATTACCCATCACAATCCGCTGCCTCCTGTTAGTAAGAAATGACTCAAACCATTTGATGACAACATCGGTGAGTCCACATAGCTCCCTCAGGCGGAAAAGCAATACACTATGGTCCACAGTATCAAATGCTGAAGAGAGATCGAGGAGAACAAGAATTGTCTTATCCCCAATCCCTAGCCCTCAGGAGGTCATTATGCACATGAACTAATGCAGTTTCAGTGCTATGTCTGGCCGATAAGCTGACTGGAAGGGATCATACAACTCATGGGTCCTGAGATGTTCCCCAACTGAAGTGATACCACCTTCTCAACAATCTTTCCAAAAATGGAAGATTGGAGATGGGACAGTAATTGCCCTGATCTCTGGGTCAGAGAAGCTTTCTTTAAGAGAGGTCTCACCAGAGCCTCCTTCAAGGCATCCGGAAAGACACCCTGACTCCAAGGAACACCCGGACAATCAGGGCAAACACGAGCCAACCATGTCAATGCACCTCATCAAGCGCATTGTACGGGATCCAATTCACAAGCGGTATGCCTCAGGTTGGCCACTATCTCAGTGACCTCACGAACCTCCACTGGCCTAAACTCCCCACCCAGAGAGAGCTCTTAGAACACGACTGGCCACTACTGACAGCAATGATATTACTGGCTGAGGATACCTCCCGCCGGATCGCAGACACCCTGTCCGAGAAAAACTGAGCAAATTCCTCACAATCCTCATTCGAGGAAACTCTTCTGGGCTGAAGACAGAGTGGATGGATAAGTCTATCGACAGTCCAGAAAAGTGAGGCTGGTCGGCTTCTCCCAGCAGCAATCTCCCGAGACAAAAATATTGACTTCTTTCGGTTGATTGCCTCCTGATATGCACAATAATGTGCACACAGGACCAGTTTGTCAGCCCCCAAACGGGATTTCCTCCAGCGACACTCTAATCTCCGACCCAGCCTCTTCATTTCCCTGAGATCGCTATCATACCAAGGCGACCTCAGGTAAGAAGTTCTGGGTCGTACACGGACAGGTGCGAGGGAGTCGATGGCGCCAGATAGTACCTCATTATAGGCATCTACCCCTACGTCAACTGCTCCGACGCATGCATCACACACCCTTGATAAATCAACTGCCGCAAACAACCCTCAGGGTAAGATCTTTAACGGGCAGCGTGAGAATATCTCAGGAGGGAAGAGTTCACGGCGGAGCACTAAACATGAACCTCATAGTGCAATGATCAGACCAAACCACTCGACCAGCGTCCGAGATTAGTGATCTCAAGTCCCAGTGAGAACACCAGGTCCAATGTGGCCATCCTGGTGAGTGGGCGCCGACAGACTGCACCAGCCCCAAAGGGACATACTCTGCAGTAACTCATCGACACACTTTTGACCTCTATCCTCGGCCCAAACATTGAAGTCCCCAAGAAAGATACATCTTGGGAATTCAATGTTTCACCTGCAACAAACTCGGTAATTCCTGCAGGAACCCCCATCAGTCCAGGAGGCGACAGATGAGGAGGATCCTGCAGCCAACACCGAGTCCTCCTCGAACGGCCACACACTCAAAAGATCCTGGGGTTCCCACCGGGTGCGTGGTGAAGTCCAGGCTTGATTTAAAACAAATAGCTACACCGCCTCCCCTACGATTTTCTCTTGGGCAGTGCACCACAGTATAACCTGGGGGGACTGCAGCCTCAAAAACAGGGTCAGCATCGTCCCCTACCCAGGTTTCTGTAATGCATGCCAGGTCGACCGATGAAACCAGAGCAGCAATAATAGCTGTCTTGTTTCTGATCGACCTGGCGTTGCATAACACTGCCGTCAGAGATATTAAAGGTGATGCAGCCCTAAATGTCACCCGGCCACATGGCCTGGTGGCCCCCCTGGAAATAGGCACCAACCACGTCTGGCTTCTTCTGGGTGCTCTATTTATTCCAGGGCGTCTTCTGGACTTAACCACCTCAATCATCTGAACAACCCGCTCCTGGTCATCACACAGCACATGCGAAAAGCAATCCCCACTAATCCCCACTTCCCTAAAACGTCTGACAATAATATCAGATACAGGGAGGGGGATAAAAGGATGCAATGCATGCAACTGTGAGTTCCCATAAACAATTCGAGGCTCCAAGGGCCGTCTGTCAACTGACCTACACATGTCTAGCTAATAACCAAATGACACATTCATAACATGCAGGAAAAACCTAAAAACTCTATTTTATAATAAAACATAGACATACACTCTATTAAAACAAGATTCCCACCTCACACCGTCTCTCAACAGAACAAACAAAATTTCGACTCCAGTGGCGCTCACCACTCTGGCATTCGCGCCCACGCTGACATCGAGGTAGCAGGCGCCATCCAGGCTCCACTCCTTGAGCCAATCGGCTGATAGCCCCTCGCAGCTCCAGCTCCAGCTGGCAGCTCGTCAGTGCGAATAGCACAGCCTCTCACGCTGTGTTCCGCACAGATAAAGTGGCAGTTCTTTCAGCACGTTAATCAAGTAGTCCTGACAAGTAAATGCAGCATGTACAACAGCTGCAACAAACAGCACCTTGGCCGCACAGTGAGAAAATAACCAAAGGATCCAACTAAACCATATGTACTACATATCGATGCCAGTCTGAGTGGACTTGGAGCCGTGCTTTATCAGGAGTATGAGGAAAGATTACACCCAGTGGCATTTGCCAGTAGAAGTTTGGTTCCATCTGAGAAAAACTATCCTGTATATAAACTTGAATTTCTCACTCTGAAATGGGCAATAGCAGACCAATTTCATGAATACCTATAGTGCCAAAATACTGATAAAAACAGACAATAACCCCTCATGTATGTCCAAACCTCTGCCAAGTTAGATGCAACTGGACGCAGGTAGCTAACTGCTCTTTCAATGTATGATTATTTGGTGGAGTACCATCCAGGCCTCAATCACATCAATGCCGATGCTCTGTCTAGAAGGCCTGCTTCCAATCCTGAGTGGGTGAGAATGTCAGAACAATCCATAAGGGCCCCTGTGCCATAAATGTGACTGGGATGAACACCCATCTGCTGCTACTGTGAACTGCCTAGTTGACTGCTTGAGGCCTCCCGATACTTGTGTTCCTGTAGCTTACTGCAACTTTGTGGCTTTGGATTTGAGTACTGTACCTCAACTTACTACAGCATACCTTCAAAAGGAACAGTGTCACAATCCTAAGATCAAGCTTGTGCTAAATGCCTTAAACAAGGGACAAGATGTTTCTAAGCTACAGACCAGTGATCAGAGAACTGCCCTAATAGGTGTGGCCTGGTGGAGGTTCAAGTTATAGCAGGTAGCCAACAGGGTGGAGGGAACACTTGTCATATGGGTTAGCAATTGGCACAAGTGTTATTTATTTAAATGCAGATACAAGGATAAAGTTTGGTTACCATATAAAATCAATTACCAGAGCAGAGGTGATGACACATTCAGCCAGTGCAAACAAGTATAGTAGTCAGCACCAGCTAATTAAACTATATAAGTAAATCAACAGAACATTTAATAACGCAAACCATAGGGGAAAACTAAGCTACAGTATAACAGCGCAAGGAAAATACAATGAAACTAAACGGGGTAGACCAGGCACAAAAACGGAGCAAGAAAGGGCTTACTAGGTAGATGAAGTACACCAGAAAACATTATTCAAAGAACGAGATTAATGAATACCAAAATGAGTAAGCAGGTGAAACCAGTCCAGTAAACTAGAAACATCTTACATCAGAGATAAGGAAGGGAAATTTGTGAGCTTGGCTGAAGGCAGTAATTGATGGAGAGAGAGAGAGAGATAGCATGAGTCCTTGTGGTGGAGGTCAGTTAACATTCCTGTAGGAGTGGAAGAGTCCTGCAGGTCGGTGACACCTGGGTGGTGACCCCCAAGTCAGAGTGCTAGAGTCCTGCGAGGGCAAGCTTTTAGAGACTTGAAGGCAGTGGAGAGCCTACAAACAATGCACCTAGTGTGCATTCTGTAGGGCAGTGTCTAATGCTTGCAACTCATGGGTTCAAGTGCTAGAGGCAGAACAAGGATTTGTTAGGTGAACACAGATTTTTATTTATTTATTTTAAAGTTGGTAACCGGAAAAGGCACGTTGAGCCAAAGGCTCGATTCTAGGTGTGACCCTGGGAAGGGCAAGGGGACAGAATATAACAATACAGCATATGTGCACAGTAGTACAAAAATTTTACACAGCATTAAAATAGTGGAGAGCATAAATAACACAGCAGGAAACCAGGCATTACAGAATTGTTCACAGCATCAAGATTGGTACATTGGCATGAGCAGTAGGAAGACGTATAGGATCAGCACATCAATGAGAGACAAATAAGTACGATAATGCATGAGACAGAGAGGTAGTTACAAATGGTATTTACAATTGGCATCTCATTGAAGGCATGAGAAAGAAGATAAATCATCACGATGGTGCGAGATAAAAGTAGGAAAAGTAAGACATAAGACAGTAATACATAGACAATTAACATCATCAATCTTAGGACAATGAAGCTAAATTATAGTTCATTGGACTTTGAGGAAATTGTAGATGTTATAGTACAGGTAGTGCTTTTGGAATGGAGTAAGCAGTAAAGGTGTTTGGTCACAGAATAAGAGCTGGGGTTGAAAACAGAGGCAGGGGTGGATAAGGGATAGGGAGGGTGGGGGCACCGGATTGGCATTTACGGGGGGTAGTGGCAGAGACATGGAGGGGATGCCTGAAGTAGTTTTTGATGGTCGCCACAGTTGTTAAGCCTCAAACCTCGAGGGGCAGTGAGTTCCATGGGGCAGGAAGCCAGTAGGCAAAGGCTTGTTTCCCCGTGAGAGAGTGTGGAGTAGCTAATGAGAAAGATTGTGGGTCATGATAGCACAGAGCATAGCCTAAGCAGGGGGAAGGGGCTAATAGGGAGAAGAGGTAGGAGGGGAGAGTGATGAACCAGATTTTTGCAGTGAAGGAGACACAGTGCACAAGCTGGCGATTGGCTAAGGAGGGGAGGGATACCGTGAGGTAAAGGAGGCAGTGATGTGTACGATAAGGGAGATTTTTAGCGAAACAGCAGAAAGCATGGAACAGAGGATCAAGCTTAGCCAAGGAGGATTGGGGGGGGCAGAACTACAGACCACGTCGGCGTAGTCAAAGGAAGGGAGGATGAGCTTGGTTATGATGTCTTTCCTGACAGTGAGGGGGGGAGACAGAGCTCATGCTTGTGTAACATGCCCAGCATGGGGTGGAGCTTATTACGAATTGAGTCGAGGTGTAGGGAGAAATCCAACTTGGGGTCCAGCCAAACTCCTGGGTACTTGTAGCTATCCACTGCAGAGATTATGGACCCACCTAGGGCATAAAAGGATGGGGGAAGGACAGCTTGGCCAGCTTTTGGCCAGAACTGAATGCCATAGCGACAGTTTTTTTAGTGTTACACTTAAGGGATTTTGTGTCTAGCCACACAGCCTGCTCTGGAAGATGACCTGAAGGATGGATTCAACTTGGTCTAGGGAGGGGCCAGAGGTGAATATCACAGCATCATCAGCATACATTTGAACATGGGAGGAACGGCAGACAGCTGGCAGATTGTTTATGAAGATGGAGAAGAGGATGTGGCCAAGGATTTACCCCTGCAGAACTCCAGCTAGGACGGAAAGGGGAGGGGACTTTGTTTCACCCAGCTGCACGAATTGGAACCTGCCTGAGAGGTAGGCCTTGAACCAGTCGACAGCAGGAGGAGGGAGGCCTATTGAAACTAGGTCGTCTAATATGAGTTTATGGGCAACGGGAGTCAAATGCTTTATCTAGGTCCACGAAGATAGCCAGAGTAAGGTGACCTTTGTCCATAGCATTGTGAATATGGTTGGTAAGACAGAGCAGGGATGAGGAGGTAGAATGGTGTCGTCAGAAGCCGGATTGGTATGAGGTCAGGATGTCATTGGAGGACAAGTAGGAGTTTAATCTTTTGGAGATGAGGGAGTCCAGTATTTTGGAAAGGGCAGGGAGAAGTGCGATTTGCCCGGTATAGTGAAAAATAGCCAATTTAGAAGCTGGGCCAGAGCCTCCTTAGCCACGGTAATGGGTTAGCAGTCTAAGTGCATGTACAGGAGAAGCAGAAGTGGGCTCAGAGGAGGGAGTTGAGTTGGTAGGCATAGTTGGTTTGCTGAATGGTCAATGGGAGAGAATTCCACAGTTTGGGCATATGATATGAGAATGCTGCCTGTCCTGAAGTAGTGGCCATACGAGGGGTGCTGAAAGAATGGGTGTCATAATTTCTGAGGGAGTGCGAAGGTGGGGGAGAGACTGACAGGGCACTAGAGAGGTATGGGGCAGGGACTGGGTCCAGAACTTGGCCGTGAGTCTGGTGCAGTGTGACAACCCCCTATCATGCAGTGAGGGGAGGTGTAAGTTCTGATAAAGGGTGCAGTGGTGTGTGCTGGTAGGACAGTCAAGGGTGAAGTGACAGAAGGAGTGGAAAAGAGTGTCCAGTCTGGTTAAGGTAGTTTTGGGAGCAGCACAGCAGACTACATCGCTGTAGTCAAAGATAGGGAGGATCATTTTCTGTACAATCTCCCACCGGGCCAGAAGCAGGATGCAGCCGCGGTTCCCATACAGGGCCCAGAGCTTGGGGAGCAGCTTCTTGTGGAGTGTGTCAACATGTACAGAAAAACTGAGGTGTTGGTCGAGCCATACCCCAAGGTATCTAAAGGAGGAGCAAGCCTCCAGCTTTGTCCCATCCAGGGTGTGGAAGGTGGGTGTGGAGGGGAGCCGAGATAGTCTCTGCCTTGTGCCAAAGGTCATGGAGACAGTTTTCTTGGCATTCAGGAATAATTGATTTGAGTGGAACCAGAGCTGAACTTCACTGAAGTCGAGTTGCAGTCTGGATGCCACACTGGGGTAGAGGGGCCTGATGTATACAAGACTGTGTCGTCCGCATACATATGAATGGAAGTATGTGGGCAGGCAGAGAGCAGATCATTAGGGAAGATGGAGAACAGTAGTGGCCCTAGGACTGAGTCTTAGGGAACCCCCGAAGAGATGGAAAGTGGGAAGGAGGTGGAGTTATCAATCCTTATGAATTGAGTCTGGCCCACCAGGTAGAAGTGGAACCAGTTGGTAGCTATATTGGACAGCCCAGCTAGGGAAAGCTTAGCTAGGAGGAGAGGGTGCAAAACAGTGTCAAAGGCCTTAGCGAGGTCGACAAAGATGGCTGAGGTAATATGGACTTGGTCCATACCAGTGAGGATGGCATCAGTGAACCTTAGGAGGGAGGTGGTAGTGGAGTGTGACTTCCTAAACCCAGACTGGTATGGTGTGAAGAAAGATGTAGAATCAAGGAAGGAGGAGAGCTGGGAGAGGACTAGGTGTTCCTGCAGTTTAGCTAGAGTGGGGAGAAGAGAGATGGGGTGGTAGTTACCTGTGGAGAAGGGGTCACCTCCCTTTGGAAGAGGGATAACTAGCATGTTTCCATTCTGTTGGAATGGAACCTAGAGAGAAGGAGAGGTTGAAAAGTGAGGCCAGTGGTGATGCAATAGCAGGGGCTGAAAGGAAGAGCATTTTAGCATCAAAAACCGGAGGGGCATTTGCCTTTGGCAGGGTTTAAAGTAAGCAAGGCATTGTAAACATCAGCTGATGTGACTTGTTTAAAGATGAAGGCATGGGAGGCGGCTTGAGCAGATAGTGGTGGGGAGGGTTGGGCAGGTGAAGAGGAGGAGAGGGACTGCAGAGATGATGTGCAGTTTGTGAAGAAGGAGTTGAATTAGTCGTCTAGCGGGTCAATGAGAGTGATGTCTCCTGACTTAAGGACCGGGGTGGGGGTAGGGGTGGGGAGAAAAGTGATTGGACCACTTTCCAGAATTTGTTAGGGTTGTTTATATTCAATAGGAAATGCATCGGAAGTACTTTGCTTTGGCCTGGCGGTTGCCCAGTGCATGTATTCCAAAGAGCACTGTAATTTGGTAAGCAGGGTATGTGCCAGTAGACATATGGGCCTTCCACACCTGGTCCCTGGCTCTGAGACAGGCCATGACATCAGCAGAGATCCATGGCAGATGGGCCCCTGAACCCTGGTTCATCTAAGAGTGTGTAGGTGTCCCAGACCAAGAGGAACTTTGTCCAGTCAATGTTTGCAAGGTGGTTAAGGAGGGATGCAAGGTCCAGGGATTTGTAGGATCTTACCAGCAGGGTTTGGGGGGTCCTTTGGCCTTAAGACTTTTCTTTTTATCTTAAAGGATGGTGTCAGCAAGCCAGAGGAGGAGGTGGAAGTGGAGTGGGATTTCCTAAATTCAGACTGGAAAGGGGGTGAAGAAGGAGTATGTGGAGTCAAAGAAGGAAGAGAGCTGAGAAAGAACAAGGTGCTTCTGTAACTTAGCTTGAGTGATAAGGAGAGAGATAGGATGGCAGTCACCAGGAAAAGAAAAATCACCATCTTTAGGGAGAAGGATGACAGTAGCCTGCTTCTGGGCTTCAGGGACAGTGGCAGAGGAAAACAATTACTTGATATAGTCTAAGAATGAAAGAAGAAATTAAGCAAATAACAGAAACTGTGCCAAAAACAGATTATAACAAGAATGGAGGATAACAGCAGATCACAAACTATGTGGCAAAGTATAACCTCCTCTGTCCACAACAACATGGATTTAGGAAAGGCCACAGCGCCACCACAGCCCTGGCTTGCTTCACTAACCATAAACCATGTGCTATGCAACATGGATGAAGGCAAGATCATGGGTTCCATTTTTGTGGACGTCACCAAGGCTTTCAACATTGTGGATCACAATATACTCCTAAACAGACTGAGCTGCCTTGATTGCTCTGCCACAGCCACCGCATGGTTACGAAAATACCTCTCTAGTTGTACACAGACTGTCTGCACTGGAGGTGCCACCTCCCCCACCTAGGAAGTTCTCACTGGGATCCACCAAGGCTCCATCTTCAAACCCATCCTGTTCTCCCTATGTGTAAACTCCCTTCCAAAAGATAGCATCACCTGCAATTTTCTTCTGTACACCAGCGATGTAACCCTATTCCATAGTGACAAAACATCAGCCAACCTCTTTACTACTCTCACAAATGACTATGGTGCCACTTATCAGTGGCTCCTCACAAACAGGCTCCTGGTCAACACCAAAAAGATGAAAGCCATGCTTTTCAGATCCAAGCCCAGGCTAACCAGGCCAGGTGAAAACATTACCTCCTTTACAATCCTATCCCCTAATGCCCCCTTGAGACAGTGAACACCTTCAAATACCTCAGAGGCACCCTTGATCCTGCTCTTACCTTCGGTGACCACAAGTAACTTACAGTACAGTGCATTAACCAGAAATTAGGAGTCAGATACAGGCTTCAAAACTACCTGACCCCAGAGTCAAAGCTTGCCATTGCACAGGGCTCCTTACTTCCCCTACTGGACTACTGATCCCCCAAATACACTCAGATCTCATCCTCCGGGGTCATCAGGCTAAACACAACCTACAATGATATTCATAGGTTTGTCCTGATGGCACTTTACTCAACTCACCACTGCACCCTCTACCAGACAATTGGGTGGCTCCCCCCACAGGCCAACTGCGACTACCTCCTAGGTTGCCTTGTGGAGAAATCTATTAGGAAAAAAGATGTATCCCCCTCACCCCCCTACGCAAGCCTAAACCTTGTTACCAGGGCCTCCAGAACTCATCTAGCCTTATGCTTGAGTGCCCTCAGGTCACCACATGGATGGGACAAAAGGCCTTCTCCTCAGCTGCACCAGTCCTATGGAACAGCCTTCCTGCTCCTCTACGGGCACTGGAATCACAACCCCTGTTCAAATTCCGCTTTAAGTCCCTCCTTACTGGGTCAGCCATGTGTTTCTGCTCCCCAGGCTGACTGCCTTCACCTGCCTAGGAGCTGCTGGATGGCCCCTGTTGTACTACCTAGATTTATTGTTCTCTAGATGTATTTGCTTATGTATTAATGCTGTGCTGGATGTCTTGTTGTGAGCCTGCACTGCTCGGCACACACTGCACACTTTCAATTGTATGTACTGTTATCACTTTATGCACTATTTTTGCACTAATCGTGCTGTTTCTGCTAGTGTGCTCATCTACTTGTATCTACCTGAATATGTTTCTTGTACCATGTTTGATGTGCCATCTCAATGGCCTGGGTTGTGCCTGAAAACTGTCCTGGGATCAGTGCACCCACCCGGTTAACAAACAAACAAGCAAATAAATAAATACTTAAGAGACTAACAGAGAAAGGAAGTGAGATGTAAGACAAAATAAATAAAACATCGGTAACACCAAAAATGCAATGTAATAGGTCTCACTTTGAATCTAAATCGCCATACCAAATTTAGATGATTATGCTTCATTTTAAGTCAAACACAGTATGGAAACACACCATAAACAATTTCAGCTTCTCTTCTTGTTTTATTTTGTCAAGTCCGCAACAACAACACCCAGCGTTTCACCATGTAGGCGTCATCAGGGAACAGTGGAACCTCATAAGAAAATACATACAGTGTGTACATGAGAACAGATATGTATTTCAAGACGATCAAAATGAATCCCAAAATCTTCATATTGACACTGGCTATCCCTGCTGACTTGAGTAAAAGCTGTAAAATGCTTCAGTCACTTCTTTGCGACCCGTGTATATAGCAATTCCAGGATGGCCTGTAATTGATCAAAAAGGAAAAAATCACTTACAGTTAAGTTTCATCATTGTCACTTGTAAAAATTTCACAGAAATCCTAACTTCCCTAAACATGCGCTACAATCAAAAGTGTCAAGCCCTGCATCCAATTATATCCACTTGTGTTACCCACATCATGCATTTATATTTAACAGTAGTGTAGGGAGCATGTAGACAATTGTTATATATGGAAAACTAAGCTCCTATACCATCAGTAATGAAAGCCACTGCTGAAGAAAAGGATCCAAGGCCCTGTCAGCACAAGGGTTTACTTGGGTTCTAAAAGCAAAAACTACAAGTTTTACTACCACTAAACATGTTATAATCTGGTTTCACCTTCAAATGTGGTTTAAAAGAGACCAGAAGTATTCGAACTTAATAAGTAAACCATAGTATGTACAACATTTTTTGGAATCATTTTTTTTATGGTGTATATTAAAGTTTATAAATCCTGTTATGTTTTTCGTAGGCTTACAATCACACAGTGATAGAGAGGTTTCAGGGTCTCAGTCCCAGGAAACATTTTTTTAGCTGTGGTCAGTTTTAAAGAAAAAGCTTTAGTCAGTCAACATGTCCACCGTCATTTCCAAAGTGATTATATTTTCACCAGCTCACATGTAGCTGCTCTTACTGTTTGAAACTCTCGGACAGTGTCTGCTATGCTGAAGTTCACTACACAGAGATTAAAGGTTTTCACAAGTTTCAAACTTGCTTAAAGAGCTGCCGCAAGCTCCAAGCAGGTAACTCACGCAGTTGCCCACCCTAGGACCTATTTTAGCTATAAAATAATTTTTGTTTATTCAATGAATAAAAGTATTTTACCTCGTAAAACTCAGCTCATAACTTCCTGATATGAGCCGAGCTGCCACTGAGCGCTGCAACCCTGCCCCTAAAAATATCATTGTGATGATGCATTGTTAGGAACAGGGCTGCAGGCACTCTATGGGGCTACTATTAGGACTGGAAGGGGGGCTGCCTAAATGTACGAATGTTATCTTTATACTGTAGGTATGAGTACATGTATGGGAGTGATATATATATATATATATATATATTATAGTGCCACAATAGTGGCACTATAGCTAGGGTTGAGTAAACACTTTAATGTTTAACCTCAAATTTTGCACCTTAATAACTTTACCACCATACGACAGAGTTGCCTGAAATTTGGCATGTGTGGTACCATCGATCTCTGGATCTGGCAAGTTGCGCTACATTCGGATATACGATCATGGAGCTGCAGAATGCCAAAACCACAAAAAGATGACTTTTTCTGTTTGGTTTGAAATCTTCAGAGAAAATGCAGTCTGGGTCACCAGTGTACCTTTGAAGATTTGGTGTAAAAATATTAAACGTTCAAAGTTATTCAATAAACAAATTTCCATTATAGTCTATGGGGAAAAAATATGCGTCTCAAGAAAGTGTCACAAGTACAATTTTCCTTTCGAAATGGGCCTTTTACTTTCATGCTGCTGCCATCTTGTTTCAGTTAGTGAGAGAGAAAATGCCTGACGTTTAAATTTGGGACCCTCTAGGTAAACACTGACTGTTGGGTTTACCTAGTCAGGTCCTGAGGATGCCAGCCCTATTTTTTGGGGGTAACCCCCCAGAAATGCCATTTTAAAACTCAGAGCCCCAGTACTTTCACAAATCGTGGAAAAATGTTACATAAAACTTTCGCAAAAGCTTAAAGCTTTGTGCTGTTTTTTCAAAACTTTTGCAATTTTGAAAGAATTTTGCCAAAAACTGCAAATCTTTGCCATCCCCTGCAACAAAATGGTTGGGGCTTTTGGGCTGAAATTTGCAGGGTGGCAAGCCCTGGTCCCACAGATGTGCCTTTTTTCATGGTTTGGTATCAAAACATTCCATTGGCCCAAAGTTACAGGGTTCCAAAGTTGAGCAATTTCCCATAGGATAACATTTCTTTTGGTCCGTATCTAAAACAAAGTGAGATACAGAGTTTTTGCTACCAGGGATCTAAGCTGTAGAAACAAATTTGGAAATCATAGATTACACCAGCAGTGGAATTTTTTCCTACTTGCTACAGTTACGGAGATACTAGCAAATTAGTGTCACAAGGGTTCCAAGGGTGCCTTTTCAGTGTATTTTGGTGCCCATATCTTGCAAACTATGTGAGATAGAGAGCTGATTGATTTACGTGGAGTACTTGCTGTCATGATTACAAGAGCACTGGAATTTATTTCCTAGCTGCTACGGTTGCTGAGGTATTAGCAAATTAGTGTTACAAGGGTTCCTTGCCTTGTTGGGCTGCTGTATGGCTCCATAGTTATGTGTAAGTGGAAGCACAGGGCTCGAGGGGGCCCATGCTCCCACACATGCATACCATTATGCAAAAAAATGGGCAATATGCAGGGAGCGCAGGGCCCGGAGGGCCAGCGCTCCTACTAACACATACCACTTACAAGTTACATTACACTTTCTCAAAAAGTAGGGAAATTCATGGCAAAAAACTCAGTTAATGCATCAGGTGGGGTTCATAGCACAGTGACAAAAGCATGGAAATGTGGTGTTAGGGTTACCATCCCTACCACCCCTCCACCATCTACACACCAACAGGCATCAGGGTGCGCGTTGGGGTCGTCGTGCCTAACTCTCACCATATTCTCTATACTGCACCACCTCAGCTTCTTTACACATGGAATGGGGTGAGAGTTAGGCTGATGACCCCAATGCACACCCTGTGCCTGTTGGTGTGGGTGGGGGTGGGGGGAGGTAGAGATGGTAACTGTAACACCACATTTCCATGCTTTTGTCACTATGCTATGAACCCTAACTGATGCATTAACAGAGTTTTTGCCATGAATATATATATATATATATATATATATATATATGTGTGTGTGTGTGTGTGTATATACATATATATATATATATATATATATATATACATATATATATATATATATTAGAGAGTAAAATTCTGTTTAATCGAAGTTAGCAAAAAGTGAGGAATTAGTGTTAGGTTGAAAGTTCTTAGACTCCTCCAGCTCATCTTCGGCCGAGGCAGTGCCGCATTGTCGTAGCCCTAACCTCACCCCATCACATGCTGTAAAGATCTGAGGAATAGGAGAATGGGGTGAGAGTTAGACCGATGACCCCAACGCTGCACCCCGATGCCAGTTGGGGTGGGCTAGAGGGTCCAAGGGGCTTTCAACCCTAACACCTAATTTCCTCACTTTTGTCGCCAGAACAACCCTAACTGATTCATTAAACAGAGTTTTTTGCCTCTAATTTCCCTTCTTTTTGAGAATGATGACGAGAAATAGTGAATGTAATGCGGCAGCGGGAGCGCTCCGCCACGTGATGTCTTGTGACATAGCAACAGGAACAGCAACGCAAACAGAAGTGCCAACAGTGGTGCACATGGTAACAGAAATGTAAATGGTAAAGGAAACTTTAATAGAAACGCAAGCACAAAGTGACACCAAAGCGAACAGCAATGCAAACGGACATTGAAACGCATACGGAAACGCAACTGGTAATGCAAACAGTGATGGGAATGGTATTTTAAATGGAAATGTTAAGGGTCACAGCAAAAAGAACGTGAAAGGGAACAGAAACGGAAAAGTGAACACAAGTGCACACATAAACACAAACCGTAATGCGCACAGGCATGGTACCACAATTGTAAATGCAAATGGTAAAGTTAACATGAAGAATAACGCCAAAGGAAACAGAAATGGAAATGGGAACAGACGCGCGTACGGAAATGCAAACCAAAACGCGCATGGGCACAGTAACACAATTGTAAACGCAAATGGTAACGGTAATGAAAACGCAAGTGCAAATGACAACGCAAAGGGTAACGCACACGGTGTCGTACACGTGAACAGTAACGCAAACGGGGACATAAATGCAAGTGGAAACAGTAACTGTAACTGTAACAGTAATGGAGAGCGATACCCTGTTGTTGCCAAACAGCTGCATAGAGAAACAGAAGGAATGTATGCATTGTAGTGGGCATCAAGTTTAAAGCGAGCATTGGAAGTAATTAATTGGTAATATCTCAGCAACCGCACCATGTAGAAAAAAATTTTAAATTTCACAAAAATCATGATTTTCCTGGCTAGGTTTTGTTTTACATAGCCCATAGAGCTATGCAATTCACAGCAAAAATCTGTATCTCGTATCATTTTGAGATACTGAGCCTCGAAAGCGCAGCGTACGCCACCATGTTAGTCTATGGGAAAATAGGCCAACTTCAGAGTACCACAACTTGGCAGCCGTGCAATATTTTGTCACCAAACCAAATGCACATCTGTGAGATGTTGGCTGCCTACCCTCCAAATTTCAAACCAAAAGACCAAACAGTTCTTTAGCAGCACAGTGGCAAAGAACCAGTGTCATTTTGGCCATAGTCTGAAAAGTACAGCTGAAGTTTGCGAAGCTTTTGCAAATTCATTTGACAGTGTCGCAGGCGATCACTATTTTGTGAAAGTACTTTTCCAGAAATTTGAAAAACATATTTCTGGGGTGTTTTACCCCAAAATAAAGTCATGTCTAGCATCCTCAGGGTCCGACTAGGTGAATACGGAATGAATTAACTTCCTAGAGGTCCCAGATTTAAATGGCAAGCATTTTACTGATCGTTAACTGAAAACAAAATGGCGGATTTGTGAAAGTAAAAGGGCCATCTGCGAAAGTAAAAACTGCATTTGTGACACTTTCAAACTTTTTGTTAACTTTTCCCATTGACTTATAATGGGAACTTCTTTTTTGAATAACTTTTGAACCGTTTAATATTTTTTCATGAAATCTTTGAGAGGCACACCGAGCACACTGGCTGCACGTTCCCTGAAGTTTTCGGACTGGTCGCGCAAACTGTGCAACCTGTAGGCACGAGCAAAGAATTTACCAGAAAGCGTAAACGCATGCACAGATCTGACTTAATAGCTCCGCAGCCGTATATCTGACCGGTACAAAGTTGGCAGATCCCAAGATGTATGATTCTTGATCATCTGTTCCAAATTTCAGGCAAATCTGTTGAACAGTGGAAAGTTATTAAAGTGCAAAGTTTGATCCTTTAACCTTAAAAAGTGCTACTCAACCCTATGGTGGCACTACTGTTACCACCATAATATATCTATATATATATATATAGATATATATATATCTATATATATATATATAGATATATTATACTGGACCAGTAGGCCAGTATAGTTAGGGTTGCACAGCCACTTCTATGTTAAACCCCAAATTTTGCACTTTAAAGACTTTGCAACCGTTTGTCCAATTTGCCTGAAACTTTGTATGCACAGTGTGGTACCACAGATCTGTGGATCTGGAATTTTTGCTTCAGTCAGATTTTCGGTTGTGGAGCATGGAAAGTATGAAAAATCCTCAACTTTTTAAAATTCCTTACCTGCCTCTACAGCCCAGATGGTTTGTCCTTCTGTTTTAAAATTGTCAGGGTATATGGGGTATGGGTCAAGAAGTGCCTTTGAAGGTTTGGTGAAAAATATTAATCCATTCAAAAGTTATTAAACTTTAAAGTTTCCCATTATAGCCAATGTGAAAAATATATGTGCACCACAAAAGCTTTTAAGCATTCACTAAAGCAAATTTGCTTTCAAGCTCTGGTGTTTTGTTTTGAGCTGCCATCTTGTTTTCAGTTAGCAGCAGACAAAAATGTCCAAAATTCAAAAGTTACTACCTCTAGGTAAACACTGCAGTAAACACTGCCAGTTGTGTTTACATACTCGGAGGTGAGGAACACACTGGGGGCATTTAATTTTCAATATGTCCCAAGAAATGCCTTTTCACAATCAGGACCCCTGAAAGTGTTGCACCCGCTTTTCGTAAGTTTGAAATTGCCGCAATTTGCAGCAGTACTACATAGCCTATTCTCCCTGTAAAACGTTTTCTGGCCACTTTTGGCCAAAATAATACTGCCACCATGTTCTTCGCCCCTGTTAGGTAATCTTCTGTTGGTGTTTATCTAATAAAAGGAGTTTTTCTCCTTTTAATGTCCATGAGGGGGCTGAGGCATGTTTTATTAGATTGAAATATTTTCTGCCAATATCGGAGTGCCCAGTCCCTGTGTTGGTGGCGGGAATCCCCACCACCACCACCACCACTGATGTGGTACACTGGAAGCCCACCCCAGTGTGCCCAAATGTCTTTTTATTTTTTGTATATCCTGTTAAATAAAGAAAACCGTCCTCCAATGTCTTTTAGCTTTGATTCAAAATCCTGCAGGTAAATTTTCAATGCAGGATCCTGCATCGAACTTGTATCATCCTCACTAACAACGGGGTTCCCAATCCCCATGGCAGTATGCCTCTTTCACACACACACATACACACACACACACCACACACACACACACACGCTTATGTGGCACACTGGGAGCCCACTCCAGTGTGCCCAGATAATGTTTACTATTTTCATCTTTCTGACACCGGGATGCCCACTCCCAGTGTTGGATGCCCCCCACCCACCAAGCCCACTTTCTTTGCCAACTGGAGTGCCCAATCCTCCTGTCGGCAACATGTATCCCCCAAAAAAACTCATGTAGCACACTGAAAAGCCCACCCCAGTGTGCCAAAAAGTATACATTTTTTACTGTTAAATAAAGAAAATCATCCCCTGACGCCTTTTAGCTTCGATGCAGAATCCTGCATCAAAATTGCATCGAACTTGTATCATCCTCACTGACAACAGGATGCTCAATTCCCATGTTGGTATGCCTCCCCCACACACACACACACACACTTATGTAGTACACTGGGAGCCACCCAGTGTGCCCAGATAATTTTACTATTTTCATCTTTCCAACACCAGGATGCCCACTCCCAGTGTTGGCTACCCCACCCCAAGCCCACTTTCTTTGCCGATGGGGATGCCCATTACCCTGTTAGCAGCATGTATAAAAAGTCTCATGTGGCACACTGGGAGCCCACCCCAGTGTACCAAAAAGCATTATTTTTTTTACCTGTTAAATAAGAAAACCGTCTCATGACTCCTTTTTCTGTAAAAGAAAACAGTCCCGCTGTCATCTCCCTGTCCCCCTCCCCATCACCCCCTCCCACTGAGCACCCACCTCCCACACCCTCCCCCCTTACCATTACTTACCTCTGGAGGTCGGGAGCAGTGATCTTCTGGACCGGGGACACGTCTGCACTCTTCAAATTAGACTGCAATCTAGGGGAATCAAGTTAAGCCGTATAATGGGAGTCAGTGCGGGGGTCCAACTTATGTTGGTATCTCGCCAATTTTAGGACTTTTGGTGAAAATTTTCAACATGGGGTTCTTTGGACCCCACCTCGTGAACACTGTCACTGTCATTTCGTTACTCAGTCCTGAAAGGTGATTTCACGGTCACTGCATGGCATCACCTTTCAGGACTGATTAATGAAACAACAGTGTCACTGTTCATAAGATTGGGTCCCAAAAAGCCCATTTTGAAAATTTGGTGGAAAAATTTCCAAAAATGATTGCATTACAAACGTGCGTTGCACAGTTTCTACACACACTTGCAACTTTGCCACTTTTTAACATTTTCACTCCAGATTTTCAATATTGCCATTTTTAGCACCTCCTTATGAATAGTACAGCTGTCATTTTTAACATCCTACCCAAACTTGCTTTCGCACCTGTGACAGAGATGAATGCGATTGTTCGAAATCAACTTTAGGAATGGATTAACAAAATCACAGTGCCACTATTCATGAGGAGAGGTCCCAAAACCCATGTTGAAAATTTGGTGAAAATCCCAAAAATGACTGCAGTTACAGCGCATTGCGCAGTTTTCTACGCATGCTCATAACTTCCAAATATTTCATATTTTCACTCCAGATTTTCAACATTGACATTTTTTCACACCTCCTCATGAACAGTACATCTGTCATTTTAACATCCTGCCTGAAATGTGTTTTGCACCTGTGCGCTGAATGGCATAGTCTCCAGTGCAAAATCAACTTTTGGGATGGATTAACAAAATCACAGTGCCAGTGTTCATGAGGGAGGCCCAAAAGCCTTGTTGAAAATTTGTTTAAAAATCCCAAAAATCTCTACATTACAGTGTCTGTTGCTCAGTTTCTCGTGAATTTACCACAGGATAACATTGCAGCGCCATAGGCCTTCTCAACGCCGTAGCTCGAAAACAGTTCAGATATGGATTTTTCACTACTCGCAGCTAAGTTCATGCATACTGTGAAGGTTTCAAAGTCATGAATACAAGCGCAGTGGAATTTTTCATACCATAGTTGCTATGGTTACTACGATAATGGCAAATAAGTGTTCCAAAGGTTCATTTTCATGACTCTAGGCCTATGTTATGTCCCTGTACTTATGTGTAAGTGGAAGTGCAGGGCCCAGAGGGAACGCGCTCCCACATATGCATACCATTATGCACAAATTGGCAGCGTTAGGAGAGCGCAGGGCCCAGAGGGCCCTGCACTCCCACAACGACATACCACTTACCATTTACATTACACTTTCTCAAAAGGAAGGTAAATTCATTGCAAAAAACTCCATTAATGCATCAGTTAGGGTTGATAGTTCACCGACAACAGTATGGAAATTCGGTGTTAGGGTTACCAACAACTACCACCTCACCCTCCACACACCAACAGGCATTGAGGTGTGCCTTGGGGTCATTGGGCCTAACTCTCACCCCATTCACCTATACTGCACCACCTCAGCTTGTTTACACATGGAATGGAGCGAGAGTTAGGTCGATGACTCCAACACACATACCGACGCCTGTTAGTGTGTCGGAGGGTGAGTGGTGAGAATGGGATGGTAGGGTTGATAACCCAACACTGAATTTCCAAACTTTTTGAGGTACTATCAACCCTAACTAATGCATTAACTGAGTTTTTTTAAATGAATATATATATATATATATATATATATATATATATATATTGGTAGCACGGTAGTGCTACCATAGTTAAGGATAGAGCCATTTCCATGTTAAACCCAAAATTTTGCACCTTAATAACTTTGCAACTGTTTGATGGATTTGCCTGAAATTTGGAATGTATGATCAAGACTAATAGGCCTTGGGATCTGCCAAGTTCGTACTGATCAGATATACGGTTGCGGAGTTGATTAAAGCGTGATCATGCGTCTTGTTCGCTTTTGGAATTCTGTGGTCGCCTACTGGTCGTCACGGTTTGCTGACTGGCCCAAAATCTTCAGGGAACGTGCAGCCAGGGTCCCCAATGTGCCTTCAAGATTTCGTGGAAAAATATTAAGCGGTTCAAAAGTTATTCAAAAAACAGTTTCCATTATAAGTCAATGGGAAAAGTTAACAAAAGTTCAACACTTTTCATAAATGCATTTTTACTTTGCAAATGGCCTGTTACTTTCGCAAATCGGCCATTTTGTTTTCAGTTGGTGATCAGAAAAATGGTTGGCATTTAAATTTGGGACCCTCTAGCAACCTAATTTTTTTTGTATTCACCTAGTCGGGCCTTGAGGATGCTTGCCATGTCTTTATTTTGTGGTAAAACACCCCAGAAATATGTTTTTCAAATTTCTGGAAAAAGTACTTTCGCAAATTACTTTCGTGCTCACGAAAGTGTCGCAAATTTTTGCGAAAGCTTTTCAAATTGCGACAGTAATTTTTCAGTCTGTGGAAAATGACAGCTATCCTTGGGCACTGCACTGCAAAATAACGTGTGGGAGTTTTGAGCTGAAATTTGAGGAACGTAGCTGACATCTCACAGATGTGCCTTTCAGTGTTGTATTGAAAAATATTACACGCGGCAAAGTTATGGCACTCCAAAGTTGACAGTTTTTCCATAGGATAACATTACGCACCGAAGCATTACAGGAATCCTTTGGCACCCTGCTGCAAAATAACGGTTTGGTCTTTTCCTGAAATTTGGAGGAAGACAGCCAACAGTACACAGATGTGCCTTTCAGTAGCTTGGTGAAAAAATATCACATGGCGGCAAAGTTACGGCACTCCAAAATTGACTGTTTTTCCTATAGGATAACATTACGGCGCCCGACACTCAACAGAAATCATTTGGAACCCTGCTGCAAAATAACGTTTGGTCTTTTTTCCTGAAATTTGGAAGGAAGACAGCCAACAGCCCACAGATGTGCCTTTCAGTAGTTTGGTGAAAAAACATTACAGGGAGGCAAAGTTATGGTGCTCTGAGCGTTTCTTTTTCCCATAGGATAACATTACGGCGTTCGCCGTGCCTTTCAGGGCCCGTATCTCGGAAACGGTGCGAGATACGGACTTTTTGTCAGAAAACTTCTTAGCCCCATAATGGGGCTAAGATTCAAATTAGCCAGGACAGTTGTAAATAATATGAATTTTAAATTTTTTTTCTACGTCGTACGGTTCCTGAGATATAATGTATTTAGTATTCCAAGATCTCATTTTCTGCGCCGATACTCATTATTTTGCATACATTATTTGTACTCACTGTCTTTTCTCAATGCAGGTTTTGGGAAAACCAGCCTGTGCACCCATTACTGTTACTGTTGCCCTTTCGCTTGCTGAGATCCGTACCCGTTCACTTACCATTGGCGTCTGCGCCACCATGTGTTATCCTTTGCATTTTCATTTGCGCTTGCGTTTCTGTTATTTTTTGCCATTTCTGTCTACAGTACTGTTTATCTTTCTGTTTCACTTTACATCACCATGCCCATTGACATTTCTGTTTGCAGGCACCATGTTACTATGTGACAACACATCACGTGGCAGACCATTCCCATCTACGCCACCATGTGTGTTACCCTTTCTGTTCTCATTCGTTTGTGTTACCATGTGCGCCACTGTTAGCATTTCTGTTTGCATTGCTGTCCCTGTTACTATGCCACAACACATCATGTGGCGGGAGCGCGGGGCCCGCCGCTGCATTACATTCACTATTTCTCATTATCATTCTCAAAAGAAGATTAGAGGAAACTCCGTTTATTACCATTAGTTAGGTTGTTCCACAGTGACAAAGTGAGGAATTGCAGTTGGAAAACCTTGACCCCCTCACCCTTTCACCGTATTGGTGCATTGGGACCGTGGGTTCCAACTTTCACCCCATTCTCCTATACTGCTGATTTACACATGTCATGGGGTGAAAGTTAGGGCTGATTTATCCCAATGCGCACCCCAATGCCGGTTGGGGGTGGTAGGGGGTCCAAGGGGAGGTTTTCAACCCTAACAGCAAATTTCCTCACTTTTGTCGCTGTGGAACAACCCTAACTAATGCATTAAACGGAGTTTTTGCCTCTAATATATATATATATATATATATATATATATATATATATATATATGTATGTATGTATGTAAGCATACATGCCTATACAGATAACATTTGTGTGTAACCCCCATGCAAATGGGGGTTCCCAAAAGACTTCCAGGAGCTTGCTTGAATGCTCCAAGCCTGAATGGTGTTTGGCGTTTAAGCCATTTATCAGTGAGTGTTTTTAGAACCTCTGGTACTGTCTCTTTAAGAGCTGTCTGCTTGCAGACATAATTAGTTTGTATGGGGGACTGTGTGTTTCTTTGATTGAGTACCACTCGAGCTGCTGCCAATTCACTCCATTTTTGCAGTCACTAGGAGTGCAAAGGGAACCTATCTGAAAGATGTAACTGTTTGCCAGAAATCATTTGGAGTAATAATGAAATTACAGTTTGTCTAACCTGCTTTCTTTGCAGTCAGAACTGTGTCTGCCTAGTTCCCCATTCTGGTTTTGAACTGCTGAACTGGACCAATCAGTGTGGGGTAAGCTAGCTCTAAAATGGTGCCTTGGACGAATCAGAACTTGGACTCATAATCTGAGCCAGCCACAAGAGGATTGTATGGGCAGTGACTCTGGGAGATGTAGTTTAGACTTGACGCCTTTTGGACCAACAGGAGCAGTCTATTGTGAGTGACAGCCAATCCAGTCAAGAACTGGGAGGAACTCAAAGGAAGTGCCGGTTTTGTCTGTTGGAGTTTCAGTTGAGCTCTGGCAGTGAAGAAGGAAGGAGCCCTGTGCTTTTTCAGTGTGCAGTTTTAGTCGGAAGCGTGTGTAAGGCCCAGAGTTCCGGTCTGCAGCTTGTGTAACTGCTTGTTAGGACTGAATCCGTCCCTGTGAAGAGAATCAAAGGATATCTGAAGAGTAGAAACCAGGCTCACCCTGTAGAAGACTGGAGAAATAGCAGAATTGCACTCAGTCTGTCAGGAACTGAATCTGCTGTGTGTTCTCCGGTATTGTGCAGTAATTGCGATCGATAGAGAAGCAGCCTGCCTGGTATAGTACTTTCTGTTTTACCATATAAATGTGTGAAGAGGCTTGTGTACCTCAAGTGAATCCTGCTGCCATTAAGGACTTTTTGCCTGTTACTGTTCACCATATAAATGTGTGAGGAGGCTTGGTTAGCTCAAGTGAATCCTGCTGCCATTAAAGGACTTTTGCCTGTTGCAGTTTGCCATATAAATGTATGAGGAGTCTCGTGGAGCTCAAGAGTAGCCCTGCTGACATTGAAGGACCCTATCTTGTTTGGAGGTCGAGTACTAATTCAGGGTCGCTCCTGTTGAATTGCCGCATTGAATCCAAATGGAATCACTGTACTGCTGACTGTTTAAACTAATTTTCTTTTCTCTGTGGGAAAGGGCCCTACCAGCTGCCACGGTTTGGACTAGCCACTAGGGCTTGGGTGCCCAGGGACAGTAACTGGTAGGGATAGGCCTAATGCACAGAGCCATAGGTAGATGAGTAAAGTGATAAGCTAATTAACCTGATTTCCCCTGTCCTTGTTATATTCCCCTAAATAAATCCGAGCTGCTTGTTTCAGCAAAGTTATACTGCCTGAGGTATTTGTCTATGTTAAAGTATTGTACTGTGATTGTTGCACTGTATCTTATTTTAGAGAGGTCCCAGTGCCTGAACCAGCCCTGGGGGTAAGTGTATACTGTGAAGGTAATTCTGATATATTGTGTGGGCCACTAGTGGGAAGAAAGGGGGGGTGCAGTGTCCCAGAGGGCTGTGACCAAGTAAGTTTAACTATTGCAAACCCTGACCTCTGGGTGGAGGCACCCGCCATTGGATCCAGGCCCCTCAACCTGTTAGTGGCAAATCAGACAGGGGTAGTAGCCCTGGGATAGTGCCATCTAGGGTTACATCTTGAGGCTCACCGCTGGGATTGTGTGTCCTCTGGTGCCCATATTCTGAACCACTGTTAAGAAAAATGGGTACCCGACAGAAGTGGCTGTGCACCGGCTGGTGGAGTGGTGTACTGGGAGGAGATCGACCCCAAAATGCTATGCTTATACTGGACATCCTCTTGGGTATCAATACGGACATTGTACAGGGGTACTTTCCAAGGTGGAAGGTTTACAAAACCCTGTGGTGGTGGGTCGGCATGCTAATCTGCTCACCCACACTTTTCTGGCCCTAGTAGAGTTTAAGGATCCCATAGATAGCTCCAAAGTGCCACAGACCATTACCCCAGAGGGAGCCCTCACTGCTTGGAGAGTGATAACTAAGGACAGTAAAGACCCGGGGATGAGCCCCCACCACTATCTGAAACTTTTGAGGAGAAATTTGCTAAATGGTTGCTGGGAGAAGGGAAAACTGTGGAGGACTTGAAGAAACTATTCTTGCCACCTGGGGGTGTTCCTCCCCCAACACCCTCTCCCGCTCCAGTGCCCGTAATGGTGGCTGAACCAATGCAGACTCCAATTTCTGCACCTGCCATTAGTCACGACTCTTACCGAAGGTTGAGGATCTTCTCTGGCACCTCCCCACCCCCAAGGGGAGGATGACTGGGAGACCTGGATAACTATGTTGCCCCCAAGTGCTAGAATGGCAATGCTCGGAAGCCGAAGCAAGAGGGTTAGTGAGAGCCTCCCGAGGTCCTGCCCTGGCTACCATCCATGCTAAGCGGGCCAGTAACCCTGAAGCTACTGCACAGGCCTATCTTGAGGCCTTGGAGAATGTGTATGGAGCCCAGATTTTGATGAGGACCTATGGTGGAGAGTAAGAAATGCACAACAGTACCAAGGGAGTTGTTGTTTGTGTATGTATCTCAGCTGGAAAAATTGTTGCAAGAATGCCTCAGAAAGGGTAGTTTGCCAGCGATTGAACTGGACCGAACCAGACTGGACAGAATCCTTAAGTCTGCCCCTTCTCAGAACTGCTGTTGCTTCAGTTTCTGCAAATCGACTGGATTCCCCACCCTCCATGATGAGTTAATGAGAGAAATTCGAGGAGTTGAGAAAAGGCGACCTCGGGAAGGACCTGCACCAACAGCTGTGGCTAACACCCGAGTGACTGAGGGTGACCCATCAAGTGAAGTTCAGGGGCAGAGGTTGACAGTCAATGAGTGCTCTGACAAGGAAAAGATATGTCACAATGGGGCAAACTGTTGAGAGAGATCCGAATTCAAAAAACAGTCCCTTTATGAAGGCCACGCCTGCAAGTACGGCCCTGACCTATATCCGACTGCATCTGCTATGGGGGTGGGGTACCCACCCATGTATCTCCTGCTGATAACAGCTCCAAACTCAATTCCTTGACCATGGAAGTGGAGAAACTGATGAGATGTCTCCAAATGCTTATCACGCCAGACAGAGATGGCACCAAGGTTTCCAGTTAGTAGTACCCCCCCTGGCTCCCAGTGTGGCGCCTCGGCCAGCTCAAACTCCAGAAAGTATGTTTTGCTATAATTGTGGGAAGGATGGGCACATGAAAAGGGAATGCCGGTCCCCAAAAGACACTGACAAAGTTGCATATAGGCTACAAGGAGAGCTTCGGAGAACAAATCAGTGGTTAAGAGGTGCACAAAATGATCCCAGTGAGGGCACCAAAAATGCTAACTCACGTCCTTTTGTGGCAAGGTCAGTTGCCCAGGCCCCCACTACCGCCTCTCCAGACTGGTCCAGAATAGTGGGTCCCTCCATGGAGACCTCTGTAAAGGTGAATGGAGTGTCTACCAGAGCTGTATTAGACAGTGGCTCCCAAGTGACAATTATGTTCCAGGATTGGTATCAGAAGCATTTGTCAGACGTATCCTTACAACCATTAAAAGGACTGCATGTATGGGGGTTAAGTGAAAGGCCTACCCTATTCCGGTATATCGAATTTGGCTGTCTTTCCCACCTCCGTGGCTGGAGTGGCGAACAAGTAGAGACCCTAGCCTTAGTGTGTCCCCCACTGGACTGTATGATGGTGTCCCTTTGTTGATTGGAACAAATGCTCATATGTTCGGAAGGCTGGCACAGTTGTGTTATGAAAAGGGGGGTCAAAGACTAGTAGAGCTTTAAGAGTTCCGGCTTTAATTAAGAAGGCCTATGAGGCACAGAGAGATGCTGAAAAATAGAACCAGAGGAACCGGTCGGAATTGTATGGAAGAGGATCCTGGTTCTGATCCTGGCGCCAAATGCCCAGTGTACCTTACAGGGAGAGGTCCGTATCAGAAAGGATGTTAAGAATAAAATATTAATGTTGGATGCACCAGGCGATGGAAAATTGCCAGAGGGACTGCTGGTCAAGCCCAGTATTTTGCCCGCTAGAGCCCATGCTTATGCCAGAAGGGTAATGGTCCAAGTTCATAATGTGTCTGAAAGAGACATTCGAGTAAATAGAGTGTCATCCTGTCTAATGTGCATTGTGCAGACACTGCAGTGCTACCCAGCAGCAAGAGTTCAAGGAAGAATGACAGAGTAACGCCTGACTTGTTTGATTTCGCGATCCCGCTGCCAGCTGAATGGAAAGTGAGGATCAGTGAGAAGCTTGCCCAGAGAGACCAGGTGTTTTCTTAAAGGAATGGGATGTAGGATGCGTGCAAGGAGCTGAGCACAATATCCGGCTGCATGGACGAAAGACCATTTCGTGAGAGGTCTCGACGCCTGGCACCTGCTGACATAGATGATGTGAGACGGCATCTGCAAGAGATGTTAGCTGCTGGTGTAATACAAGAATCCAGAAGCCCTTATGCTTCCCCATTGTGGTAGTGAGGAAAAAGAATGGAACAGTAAGGATGTGTGTGATTATCGCACCTTAAACCGGCGGACTATCCCTGATCAGTACACAATGCCCGCATTCAGGATGCTTTGGACTGCCTAAGCGGGAGCAAGTGGTTCTCTGTGCTGGATCTCCATGAGTGGGTACTACCAGATCCCGATGGCCCCAGAGGACCGTGAGAAGACAGCCTTTATCTGTCCGCTTGGCTTCTATGAATTCATAAGGATGCCTCAAGGGATTTCAGGTGCCCCAGCCACTTTTCAACGATTGATGGAGCGTGCAGTGGGGGACATGAACTTACTAGAGTGCCTGGTATACCTAGATGATGTTATTGTGTTTGGCAGCTCACTGGAGGAACATGAGAGCAGATTATTTAAGGTATTGGACCGACTGGAGGACTTTGGCCTTAAACTGTCCATTGATAAGTGTCAATTCTTTCAAACATCAGTAAAGTATGTGGGACACATAGTATCCACCGAGGAATAGAGACCGACCCAAGTAAAGTTGAGGCCTTGACCACCTGGCCACAGCCAAAAATCTAAAAGAACTGCAAAGATTCCTGGGATTCTGTAGTTATTATATTTTCATCAAGGACTATTCAAGAGTGATCCAACCCTTTACTTAACCTTACTCAAGGGTATCCCCAACCCACAAAAATACCAAAGTCAACTCCCTCAAGACTGAAAGAGTGTATTTTCATCCAAGTGAAGTATTTGGGGCCCGCTGGACTCCTGATTGTGAGACTGCTTTTCATGAGATCATATATCAACTTACCCATGCTCCAGTGCTGGCCTATGCCGATCCAAGAAAACCTTACGTCCTGCACACTGATGCTAGCTTGCAAGGGTTGGGGCTGTGTTGTACCAAGAGCACGAGAATGGCCTGAGACCAGTGGCCTTTGCCAGTAGAAGCCTGACCCCATCCGAAAAGAACTATCCTGTACATAAGTTAGAGTTCCTAGCTTTGAAGTGGGCTATTGTTGACCAATTCCATGAGTACTTGTATGGGGCTAAAATACTAGTAAACAAGGAAAAAAAAGAACTAGTTAGCACTATAGAGAGCCACACAGCATATGGTCTGTGACACCAGCTAGAAGTTCTTCTAGTAAACGGCATTCTCTTATAACATGTTTCTTTTTTTTTCACAAGGAGGCTTCTCACTGGAGTGATTGGTTTCAGCATTTAAGCTTTTACGATGGTTTAGGGAACTTGGCAACAGAGTCGAACTGAGATTCAAGGTGAGCCACGTGGAAGCAATTACAAGGAGGGTTTTGAAAAATACTGCTTCAGGTTTCATGTTGCTTGTCTAAGTATTTCAGAAACTTGTTGTGGCAGATTCTGACTAATGTAGGTATTTCCAGAAATAGCAAACTTTATTTTTGTGTGTTCTCTGTGTTGTGCTGGGAGTTGTGGACACTGCAATTTAGTGGGAATTTAACATGGCGCTTTTGTTCTGATTTTTGATGTCGGATTGACTTTTAGAGATGTGGCTGACTGGCACTTTTCCCATTGGTAATGCAAAGATTTACAGCAGGTAAATTGTGCCAGTCAGCCAATCATGTTTCAGGATTTTAAAACCCATTGTATAATGTTCAGCATAACTGTTTACAAAGGCAGTACAAACAGAGAACACAAAAGGCCTTCATCTGAGGGTATCTCTAATTCCAAGTTTCAGTCTCTCCTCGGCAAAAATTGTTGCTCTTTTTATAACAAGTCTTTGCCTAAAAATTAACTTCTTCATCCCAACCTCGCTAAGGAGACATCCTGTTTTTCACAAAATGTATCAGAGTTCTTATCAGTTTCTTTGTAAAGCAGGCTTGCAACTAGAGCAGTGCCACAAGCTGGCCTCTTGCTGAGAGCTCTGCAAAAGAGTTTGCAAACAAGCCCGAGAGGCGCTCAAACTGCATCTCAGGTTAACCCCCCTAAATTCCAAACAGCACTTTGCAATCATTTCAACAGCATAACTGTATACACTTCAAACCAAGGGTTCCCAGTTTCACATTAAGATTCACATATATTTTATAACCACAGATATGCAAGGAGGAAGGAAAGACAGAAACAGTAACTGAAGGTAAAGAGATAGCGAGAGGTGGAGAATTGCGAGACAGTCAGGTGTGATCAGTTCCTAGGCCTCATGAGAACATCTGGTTGTGCAGCCAGACAAACAAGAGACAGAAAAAGCAAGGATAGAACAGACCCTTGCATTTAAACTCTTTCTGTAAAACAAATGGGACAGGGCCTTATTCAACCCTGTCACAGTCAAGCAATCCTTGATTCTGAATAGCATGCTAAGTTTCCTGTTCACTTGACCAGTAAGGTGGTCCAGGTGAGTTCTGAAGGTTGGGGAATGATCCAGAACTATGCCCAAGTAGTTGAAATTATCAACTACCTGTACAACAGAGCCCTACAATAAGCGTACTTCAAGGTGCCCCTTTGGGCAGATATTCTAGCTGCAGTACCAAACAGCATCGCCATAGTTTTCTGCTTGTTGAGTAGGAGCTTATTTTGGATGAGCCATGTTTCAAGGTACTTAAAGTCAGGATTCAGACCTTGGTTGATGGCATGAGTATTGTTACCATACTTGTAAAGGACACCATCATCTGAGCAGAGAATTAGCTCAGAGGTACCACAAAGGGATGACAGTGGGTTGATGAACACTGAGAAAAGTAGGGGGCTTATTATGGATCCTAGTGGGACCCCGGTCAGGACTTGAAGGGGGGGGAGGATACAACTCCATTGAGTTTTGTGACTCAGGTCCTATTTTTCAGGTAGTTCCCAAACCATAAATAGGGATAAGGCATCTAGACCTGCTTTGTCCAATCTGTGCAGCAGCAGCAGCTTGTGATCAACAAAATCAAAGGCTACAGTTAGGCCCAGAACACTGCTTCCAGCAACATTCCTCTGCCCTGTGTTTGCTAGACATCACTTGTAAACAGGGCCAGGGGGTCATTGCTGTGCTACAGCTCCCTCTAAATCCATGCTGACAGTCTGTAAATAGCTTATGCAGCTCCAGGTATTCCATGAATTTGTTGTAGACTATGTTTTCCTGGACTTTACGACAGGCTGGCTCAAGACAGGGTGATTGCTACTAACTGAGGATTTAGAGCCACCCTTGTGAATGGGTGTCATACACTAGTTAGTGGAGGGCACCATTTAACTTTGAAATAGTGCCACCTAAAGGGCGTGAAATGGGTTTATCAGGAGCTCCATTCCTTAGCTATGCTGCCGGAAGTTTAGACTTTGCACTAATAAAAGTCTATTAGGATCGAGCAGTTTGTACCGATGCTTGATTTTGACTGCATTGTGCCCAGTTTTGCTCTTATCTTAGTTCAGGGTTTATGGAGAGCACCATACACATCGGTGAGCGACCCTTTGTTGTTTCCCATATAACCACAGTAATCTGGGTAGTCTATGGATGAACGTGTAAATCGTGAAGGCCCATTTGAGTTCTGTTCTCTTTTCTCGGGTAACTAATAGCAGACAGTGGTGGGCCATTCTGTTGTAGTCAAGCACAAATCTGCATGTTACTGAATGCTTCAGTAATTTTACTCAGGGAGGTGAAATTAGTAACCATTATAATGTACTTCACTACCATATTCTAATGTTGGTACTAGCGACTGAAGGAGAAAAGTCTTCTCGTGGAGATCCAGAAAACTGCAACTGTGATATAATATAAGCCAAGTGTCTGCAAACTCTGATTGTTTGGGTGATGTGCTCATTGAATGATAAAGTTAGGTCAAACAATTGCCAGAGTCATATGAAACAGGTAACATTATTTAATGGGGAATGCATTGTGGTGAGATATAGGGCATGCCCAAAGTACAGGTTTTGCCCATGAATAAAGAACAATTATGTAAAAACAGTAGATCTTTGAGGGAATCTCTGTCATCAGGTCACACCTAAGGAACTTCAACATCAGGCAACAGGATCCCATGGAAGTTTCTTTCTGCAGCAGTCTATTAGGGCTGCCCATGGCGATATCAGGCTCCAACGTCACTCATCCTACAAAAGCATGGGCAGTCCCGCTCCCTCCTCAGTTCTTTCCCTAGCTGGAGGCCATGAGAGACAGGAGTCCCATTAGGGAACCGAGGAGAAAGAGAGAGAGAGAGAGAGAGAAGGTGCCAAGCTAGCAGAAAGGCTGGAGCAACAGGACAGTCAAGCTGAAGAGAAAGAAAGAGAGAGAGAGAGAAAGGGGAATGGAGTGAGGGATGGCATGATCTGATGACAGCGATACCCTAGAAGATCTAATGTTACCGTAAGTTCTTACATAACTGTTCTGTCTTCTTCGGGGATATCTCTGTCATCAGGTCACACCTAAGAAATGAGTCCCAAGTAGTGCTAAGAGCAAGGACAGTCTGGGTGGCAGGAAGGACAGAGGCCTAAGAAAGAAGACCCTGAAGCACAAAGCTAGGCCAAAGCCTGCCTTTCTTTTGAGGCAATGTCAGACTGTATTGCTTAGTGAATGTGTGGATAATACTTCAAGTGGCAGCAGGAAATCTCAGCTGCAGAGATGCTCTGAAACAGGCGACTGAAGTGGCTATGCCCCTGGTGGAATGGCCCTTGACAATCCCAGGAAGCTCCTTACTGTGCTTCCTGTAACAAAGAAACAATATCAATCAATCAATCAATCAATCAATCAATTTTTATTTATAAAAAGGCTTTTCTTCAATCCAAAGCGCCTGTACAATAACATAAAACAATAAATAAGCAGAGTTTAAAACTATTATAAATCATTAAAAGCTAGACTAAAAGGTGGGTTTCAAGGCTCTTTAAGATCAGGACAGTCAGGACTATTTGGCACCCACAGGTAGAATTCCACAGAATACAGTTGGACCATTTGGACAAGCACTGTTTTGCAAACTGGAGCACCCTCTCTATCAGGGCAAAAGAAACAATCAACTGTTTGGACTTCCTGCAGTCCTTGGTATGGTGTGTATTGTAATGCAAAATGCACTTCTAAAGAGTGGAACAATGGTTCCCTGGATTGGCATGCTCTGCATAATAAATGGACAGATGGATGGATTGACTCAGACACCACCTTAGGAAGAAACGAAGTGTTAGTACGCAAAGAGGCCATGTCTTTGTGGAAAATCAAATAAAGCTACTCACACATGAGAGCCTGTAGCACTGAAATTCTTCCAGCAGAAGTAATGGCAATAAAATAACGCTTCCATGACAGAAAGCATAGCTTGCAAGATGTGGCTAGCTCAAAAGGAGGCAGGGTCAGCTTCTCCAAAACAAAATTCATGTCCCAAGCTGGAACTGTGTTATGGATAGGAGACTTCAAGTTGAGGATGCCTCTCAAAAAAAGCCACAGAATGCCCATTAATGGGCACATGAAAGGCAGAAATGGCCAAGAGGTGCACCTTAAGAGAGGAATATTCAAGTCCTGCATCGAATAAGGTCAGGAGATACTCCAAAACCTGGTTTACTGGACTGATGAAAGGGTCCAGGTTATGAGAAGTGGCCAAGATAGCAAACCACTTCCATTTCATAGAGTAAGTGACCCTGGTGGAAGGTTTTCTGGCAGCCAGCAGGACATCATCCACCTTCTGTGAACCCTCAATCCTAGCAATGGCTATGTCCTCAGGAGCCATGCATATAGATGGAGGGACTTAAGATCTGGATAGATCAGGGTCCTTTGAGCCTGAGTCAGCAGGTTCCAGCAGAGGAGCAGTTCTGGAGGTTCCACAGACAATTGTTGCAATAACAGAAAACATATCTGCCAAGGCCAGAATAGAGCCACCAAAATTAGGGTGGCACCCTTCATCTGTAACCTGAGAACCCTCTGAATCAGAAGAAAGGGAAGGAATGTGGAAAGAAACCTCCCTTTCCAGGAGAGGGATAATGTGTCTCATCAGAAAACTGCAGGCCCTGGCTCCAGCGAGCAGAAACACATCAGTTTTGCATTAAGTAGGGATGCAAAAAGGTCCAGCTCTGGATGACCCCACTTCTCAAACAGGTCTTCTATGACCGAGGTCAGCAGCTCCCATTCATGTACTTTGGACTGTGACCTGCTGAGGCTGCCCACCAAGGTATTTTGGGCACCTGGCACATGGACGACTGACAGTTCTAGACCGTGATCTAGAGCCCAGTACTGGATCCTCATTGTTTCCTGGCACAAGGAGTAAGAATGAGTCCCCACTTGCTTGTTGATATAATAGATCACACTGAGACTATCCAACTACAGCAGCAGAGGGCCTGGACAGAGATGGTTCTGGAAGACCTGGAAGACATACAGAACTGCCCTCATTCCTAAGACATTTATGAGCAGGTGAGTCTCCCTGTGGGACCAGAGATGCTGGGTCTGATAAGAGCCTAGGGTACCCAACCCAGACCCGAAGCATCTGTAGAGAGGATGTGGTGAGGAGCGGGGATAAGAAAAGGGCCCCCCTTTAAGAGATTGGCCAGGTCCATCCACCAGCGAAGCACTTTACATACTTGTGAGGAGACAAGGACCAGCTAATCTAGATCATCTAATCACTGATCCCACTGAAACCTGGAGGTCCACTGCAGAATCCTCATGTGCAGCCTGGCCGCAGGAACCAAAACAATGGCCACGGCCATGAGGCCTAGTAGTCTGAGGAATTACCTAGCTAGGATACGTCAACTCTAAGACACCTCCTGGGCCTGGACAATAAGTCAGTCCACCTTGTCTTGAAGAAGGAAGGCCTTGCCCTGAGTAGAGTCCAGGACTGCCCCTATGTATTTCAACAGCTTAGAAGGGGTCAGCACAGACTTGGGCCGAATGACAGTGACTCCCAAGGACTGGAATAACTGCAGGGTGTGCTCTAGGGTCAACAACAGGAACTCCCTAGACTGGGATTTCAGTAACCAGTCATCCAGATATGGGACACATGTGGCCTTCGTACAAAGAGCTACTGCAACAGCTGCTAAGAACTTGACAAATACCCGTGGCACAGAGGATAAGCCATAGAGCAATACCCTGAACTGGTAATGCTCCCCCTGGAAGAGGAACCTTAAGTACCGCCTGTGAGGGGACAACCCATGATATGCAGGTAAGCATCTTGCATATCAAGGGAGTATAGCCAGTCACCCTGCTTGAGCAGAGGAAGAAGGAAAAGTGACCATCCACAACTTTTTGTACTGAATAAAAGGGTTTAGCTCTTTGAAGTCTAGAATGGGCCTCAAGTCTCCTGTTCTTTTGGGAACCCCTTGTTCTTTGCCGCCTGGGCACTGGTTCAATGGCCTGTGTGTGCAGCAAGGGCAGGACCTCTTCCCTGAGCACCTCTGTGTGATCTGGAGGGTAAAACATGGGTACTGGGGAAACATCTGGAGTCTGTGTTGGAAGCTATAGAGTATGGTCCTGTTTGATTACCTGCAGGATCCAAGCATCTTTTGTAATGGTGTGAAGGTTAATGGGTGAGACAGATGCACATACTTGGGTAAAAGGTGTAGAATGCACTTTGCAGTATTTATTTTCCAAAATAAAATAATAAACACACAGAAAGGAAATAGTTGATTAGACCTTCAGTTCTGCAAAACCAGTGAACAATTCCCTCAGTGCACAACTTCCAGGCTTCATTCCAGCAAAATAGATTCCTAGCACATAAAAATGTGCATGTACTATGAAACAGTGCACATATCCCTCAGTGCACAACTTTCAGGCTTCCCAGCAAAATAGATTCCTAGCATATGAAAATGTGCATGTACTATGAGCTGCTTCCTCCACAACAGTCAAGTCTCTATTGACTGACTCATCTGACTTCTGTTTTGCATCTTAGGAGGTTGGATTTTATCCTGCCTACTGATGATGTCAGCACCATGTGAGCTGTCTGACTCACAATTCTCCAAGTAAACACAGGCAGGCTGACTCATCCTGAATGTACTGTACACAGTTGTCTAAGTAAACACATGTTGGCTGACTCATTCTAAATAAACACAGACAGGCTCATCTGACCTTCACACCTCTTCACCTAGGAAAGAATGTTTTGTTTTGGCTTCTTGCAAATCCAAAGCAGTTTACACAGAATAAAACCAGAGTGCGGCTCTGTGTTTCAATTCTTTTCATTACTTACATCACCTCTGTGTCTACCTGCAGTACAGCACATGAGAAGGCAAGCAACTTACTGCCTCTTGCCTTACTTATATGTTCCTATACAGTACTTGCAGAGAAGGTGGGGGAGACTACAAGACTGAAAGTGGCCAGATTTCAGCCTTTAGCTAGAACAGTAAACTTACAAGAACAGGAGAGTGTAAAAGAAAATGCAGCACAAATTCAGAAGGGCTCTGGCCCTGTCACAAATGGTTCTCCATTGGAACAGATGAAGGGAGAATCGACCTCTGAAAACCACCTGGCTTGGAGAAGGAGGAGGGAGTCTATCAAGGAGTCAAGTGGAGTCTGAACTGGCGGCCAGGCAGCACTTCCCCCAATGGTTTGCTTGGCAGAGTTGCCAGCAGAGGAAGAAGGACAAGGGAAGGCCGAGCTGTCTCTGTGTTTGTCCTGAAGCTTGGCCCCTGGACCCAATTTGTAAGAGACCTTACGAAAGGAGGGCCTCAGCCTACTCCCTGGGCTGGATGTGATACAAGGAGTGGACAGACCAAATGGTCCTACCAGAATAAAGCTACCAACAGTCCCTATTTTCCCAGGACAGTCCCTATGTTAGGCATGTCCCAGTGTCCCAAGTTTTGCAAAACTTCACTTTTGTCCTGGTTTTGCTTACTTGTCCCAGTTTGTCCTCTTTTTTGCTGACTGCTAATCCATTGAGTGACAGTTATTTCAGCACCACTGTGACACTACTCGGGCTGGACAGCAGTTGCCCGTTCAACACCTGCGCCTATGTTGCACTGCAAAACATGACAGTGGGAGCACAGTAAAGCATGTTCCTTCCTGTTAGATTAGACTGGATAGTAGTGCAAACAAGTGCATGTGGATGTCTGCCTGTCAGTAGCTGAGAGGGACTCCAAGCAGAGAAGACACCGGCAGCAGTGAACTAAGGCCTGAACCTGATCAGCTGTAGGGAAGTGTGTGAAAACAATCCGGTGTGGTGGTGGGAGTCACTGAAGTGAAGTTTGTTCAGCAAATGAGGTGAGTGTAAGCAGGTTGGATGGGACTGTCAGGAGGAGCAATACATGTAGCTCGAATGTCTGATCACAATTTAACGCAGGTTTGCTTCTAATGAACTTTCTGTACATCATGATTTGGAACTTGCTGCAACAGAATGATGTATTGTTTTAATCTGGATGTTTGCTACTGGTGTTACTGTGAGGCGGCATGGCCAGAGCAAGCAGAAAATTTAATTGACTGTGCGTAGTATTGTCTGGGTGGTGCCGTGGAGAGTGACATGGTGGGGGTGGTCATGGTCAGGATGGACTGTCCCAGTTTTAGGCCCTCGGACAGTTGGTAGCTTTATACCAGAAGCCTGCAGCTTGTTGATAGTATCCTGCACATCTAGGCCAAAAAGCTTGTTACCCACAAAGGAGGCACTTAATACCTTTTGCTGGACATCATTGACAAAGCCCAAAACCCACAGCCAGGAGTGTCATCTGAGGCAAATGCCTGAGGCAGCTGCCCTAGCTGTAGTGTCAGCCATATCATAGGTGGCTCTGAGGAGATGTTTACTAACATCCTCTGAGGACTTAAGTACCTTAAGAAGCTCCTGTTTATGAGAACCCTCAGGAAGGGCCTGTGCAGATGCTTTTCCCTTTCCCTTTCTCCAAAGGATGCTTTGGCACTTAATAAGATGAGCCAAATAGTTGGCAATCCTAAGGCCAAGGGTGGCTGAGGCAAAAGTCCTCTTGCCCCAGAGGTCCAACCTCCTGAACTCATGGTCAGAGGGCAGTGAGCTAAAGTGCTTAGGGACCTTCATTCTGTCATGAACAGCTTTGATGACCACAGAGTCAGTCTCAGGTTGGGCTGCAGAGAAGGGCAACCCCTGAGGTTATTGATAGAGCTTGTCAGCTTTCCTGGGCATGGCTGGCACCGTATTGGGCTGTCACCAGGCTACAGTGGCTGCATCATTTATAGCTGGCAGCAAGGGAGGAATAACCTTTAGTGGAGACTCAGGGATCTCCAGGAAGTCCACCAGATTCCTCCTGGTTTCCTCCTCCTCCTCCTCCGTGTGGAAGCACATGGTAGAGGACAGCTGCTTCATGATGTTAAAGATGGACGGGTCCTTCAGGGGGGCCTAGGAGTGTGCTTGACTGACTCTTCACTCCCTGAGGAGATAGTGGACCTGTCAGAGGTTTCCACATCAACTTCATTCTCATCCTCCTCTTCCTCAGGGAGGATAAGATCAAGACGATACTCTCCTCTACATCAGTCTGCCCTGAAGCAGCGACCAATGAACGCTGCACTGATGACTCTGCTGAGAGTGTAGGGCATGTGGGTCAAACAGGCATCAACACCGAAACAGCCAATGACAGCATGGACAACGATGGCCCAGACGTGAAACTAACTGTTTGAAGAGAGATGTAATAATGGAGGTAATTATAGTATTGAGGTTGATGGCAAGAAAAGGAATTGTCATTGACACTGGCATCAATGGAGAAGGTGCGAGGCCCTGGTCCAACAGTGAACTGCTAACCGAGGATGTAGCAGGAGGGCCCTGCATCAATGCACCTCTCGAGGCTCAAGTGGTCTCAACAGCCAGGCGGGGGCTGACGACCCAGAGGCTAATGGCCCCTCCACAGCCCTATGGTGTCTGGGAGAGGAATCCGCTGTGGGGGACCTGGAAGAAGCAGAGGCCTGCACAGGGTGAGGAACTGATGCTGAAGCAATCGATGGAGAGATCCCAGGGGAAGAAGAGGAAGAATCCAGTAGGGACTAGGATCGTTGACAGGGGGGGAGTGGTCCTTAGGCCATTCCTTATCCCACTGAGAGTGCTTCCCTGAGGATTTGTCCCAGATCTTGGCAGCCTGTGAGCCCATGGAAGACGCCAGCGATTGGGCAGGAGGGGCTTCAGAAGACCCCTGCTCTCTGATGACTGCCTGTTGCTCCATAAGAAACTTCTACAAGACTTTCTTTTGAAGGCGCTGAATGGTAAGGTTGAATATTTGGCAGAACTCGCAGGCAAGGACGTTATGGCTGGGCCCAAGACAGTAGACACAGAGCTGATGTTCATTGGTGGAGGAGATCTTCTTTCCGCAGTGACAATGATGGAAAAGGACCAACGAAGGAGTTGTTCTCAACATATGAAAAAGAAGGGAATCACTTTATATAAAAGTGATTCGATGGCAAACAAAAATAAAAGGAAAGTAAAACTGGCAGTTGCACTGAACAACGAAGCTTCCATGGAGTCTGTGCATGAATAGTTAATGGTGGGAAAGAACTGAGGAGGAAGTGGGTCCGCTTGCGCATTATAGGGTGAGTGACATTGGAGCCTGACGTCGACGTGGGTGACCCCTAATAGACCGCTGCAGTAAAAAGCTTCCGTGGGATCCTGAAGCCTGATGGCAAAATTCCTTAGGTGTGATCTGATGACAGAGATTTCACCATAGAAGATCATTATTTCTGGTTTTGAGCTATTAAGGAGAATTCCTTTCACAGTCATCCAGTCTTGTGCATTATCAAAGAAAGACTGTAGGATAGTGTTGAGAATACTGGGGGATTTTGCTTTGATGTATATTATCGCATCATCTGTCAACAGACAAATATTGGTGTTGGAGGGAAGGTCATTTAAAACAGACTGAATAATAATCAAGGATCAAGCCCTATAGGCACCCAAATGGCCCAGCGGCAGCATATTTTGCTGCTGTGCAGGTGAAATGGTTTTGGGAATGGACTCAGACAGCCACATCAGGGAGCAGCCATGGCTAGAGCAGCTGCCATGTGTCAGGATGCTCCACAGCGATGCCTTTGTGAGGGCCTGGGAGCTTGCTCATCCTGCAATGCTCTGGGATTCTATGGTGCCATAATGGCTCTTGCTCATGCCACAGGGTAACTTCAGGGGAAAACATATGGAGAAAAAAAGTCAGTTGCTGTCAAAATGACAGGTTCAGCGTGATGCAGAGTATAGTCCTGATCAAAGGTATATCCCTACAAGGCAGGCAGGTGGTCAGGATACAAACATCTACAGTATATAGAAAAAAATAAATGAGCCCTGATCTACTCCACATTTAGGTGATGATGATGAGATTTTTGCCTTCAACTTTACTATTTGTGACCTGTCTTTGAAACAGTTTTTGAACCAGGATAAGGAGTCCTGTGTTGTCTCAGGTGATGCAGCTTGTTGAGTAAGATTTCACGATCAACTGCATCAAATGATTTAGTTAAACTGATGAAGACAGCACCTACAAGACAACTAGAATCTGGTGTGGTAGCTAAATCATTAGTCACTTTGAGCAGGACTGTTCCATTTGAATCGTTGGGTCATAAACTTGATTGATCCTCTATGGGATATGTGACATTAGTTGAGAGTGCATACATTTCTCCATGATTTTATTGAGGGTAGAAAGTACCATGATTGGTAAGTGATTACTGGGGTAAGAGGGCGACAGATTTATTTATTTGGTAAACAGGTGGTCTTGCTGAAAACCAGTTCCTTTTATAGGAGATACCTGGACTGTGAGGTGTAGGTGACATATACAAGGTATGAAGAAAACATACATACTATAAATATACTTGGATACAATAAGTAAATTTATTAGAGAATTAAGTTTTAAAACATATGCAAACAAAGTTACTAAGTAGGCAGCCCTTTGGTTTGTGTTAGAAGGTTTTAGCTAAATTGAACAGACCTGAAGTTAGCAGTAAGGGATGTAGGTAATAAAGTGGCAATGGCTTTATTTACCAGATGGTAGGAATAAGACCAGTATGAAGGGAATGACTAAACATTGTAGTCAGCGCTGGATTATACTTTGGGAGCTACTGGAGCCCATGAGGGTTCTCTATTTAAAGTGTGCTCCCCACCACCACCACCATTACATGTTAATGGCAGTGATGTGAGACCTATTGCAGCTCACTTCAGAGCTATGGTGCCAAGTTATGGTGAAGCCTCCATAATTCCAACATTGATTTGGACTTGCCAGAGGGTCAGCTACAACTTTAATTTTAAATTAAGTAGTATGAGTGCTGGTGAAGCAGACAGTGTCAAACACAATATTTTCATTTTCAATGTTCAACATCTCTGAATGAGTTCTAGATTTAAAATGCAAAAAACAACCATGGAGTGACACAGTGATCTGGTAACACCAAAGCACAAGCGCCCCATTCAGTTACGTTGAGATCCAAGATGGCAACTGGTAAGGGAGATGCATTTCATTAAAGCTCTGACCCTACTAGTGAAAACACCTTAAAATCCTCTGCTAACTATGCATAATGTGTCAAAACTGCCACAGAAAGTGAAGCCGTCTAAAAGGAAGGAGTCATCTTTCAGAGAACAGCACACTCCTGTGGGCCATTTCCTCTTTCTGTTTGTCTTAGAATGCTCAGCCAAGGTGACACCATCAGCAAGAGCATGTACCAGATGACATCTTTCACAGCAGCACCAGCCATAGATTCAGCAGTGCAGGCACAAGCCTGTCGGCTAATGTGTCAGTTTTACTGGAATGCCACCATGCTGAAGCAAAGACTCTGCCTCTGACCATGACTAAGCAAGATGAGGTCAATGAGGTCGGTAAGGCCAGTAAAGAAATTTTAATAAAACTTTTAAGACATCACTGCATCCACCATCACCAGGCTTTACATTATTTGGTAAAATTAATGAAAAAATGGATTCCCGATCCTCAAGACAGATTAATTAGAAAGACAGTTTAGCGGGGTTTGAGGTGAAACACAGGAGTTAAAGAGTTAAAATAGTGGAAACTGGCATAAAACAAGAAACTGACTGAACTAAATAATAAGCTGCTCACCACAGAAACTTTGCCCATGACCAGTCTTCAGGTTGTGGGTTCCCTTCAATGCAAAATGGAGGCACTTGAAAATGCTGTTAAGTATATAAACAAACCTTAGGGCTGTGGGTTTATAAACTGAATTAGATAAGAAATATGACTCCCTGGGAACACATCTGAAGGTAATGTTTATAGTCTCAGAAAAAGTTTCGGTCACTGTAAAGGCCCAGTGTGCCCAGTTCTGGAGTCCACACCTGAGAAAGGACAGGAATAGGCTAGATACCATGCATTACAGGGTTAACAAGATGATCCAAGATCAGCAGGGCAGATCTTATGAGGAATGGCTGGAGGCCCTAAATATGTACTGTGCATGCTGGAGGCCAGGAGGGAGAAGGGCAATATGATAGAGACATACAAGTTTGTGAGGGGAGTCAACAGAGTAAACAGTGAGGACCTGTCCTCCAGGAACAGTAGTGCACTTCGAGGAGGCATGTGTGGAGACTTGTCTGTGGAAACTTCAGGAGGGATATGAGGAAGTTCTACTTCAGCAAGAATGTGGTAGAACCATTGAACAGACTACCAGCCAAAGTGGTGGCAGCAGGCACTCTAAATGAGTTCAGAAATGATGGGTAGGAAAGATATAGGGGGCCGATAATACTAAAAGGAGGAGCTAGGGAAGTGGGGGGTTACAGGGTGCTGAGGTGAGTCGGGGAGTGACATGAGGGCTAAATGCACCTTTAAAATTGGAAGATCAGGGGACAGGTAGGACATTTTCTGGGAAGGTTATGCGGACCACTGGTCTTTATCTGTTAAGCAATGTCTATGTTTCTAAGGCCTTTAGAGTTTCAGAGTCAAATCTCTGAAAACATAGCATTCAGAGAATGAGAAAATGTTGAGAGACCACTGCTGTCAAATTTTTTTTTCACTATGTTGTACTGTACTGTCCCGGGTCGTACCTGAAAATAGGCATATGTATGACTAGTGTACCCCACCCAGTAAACAAAGGCTAAATGAATAAATATCTACAGCAGACCCATTTTTAAAACATGCAAGAGAGGGGGCCATGCCTGGAATGACCATGAACCTCCCTATGAATTTCCTTACCGTACTTCTTGTGACAAAAAGTAATACAGTTAGATAATAAACTGGAGAAGAACTGTTTGGAAACTGGGATACTTTTTTCTCAGGGACAAAAGAAACAAAAAGCTGCAAGGACTTTCTGTAGTCCTTTGTGTGGTGTATATAGTACCTGAGTATTCTATGTACATCTAGAGCACACAGCAATGCTTCCCCTGGATTGGCATGCTGAGAATAATAAACTGGGAGGTGGATGGTTTGATTTAAAATAAACTAGACACCACCTTTGGTAAAAAATTAGGATTGGTACACAAAGACACCCTGTCTTTGTGGAAAATCAAAGAAAGTTCAGAAAGGCTCAGAGCCTGTAGCTTTGAAATCCTTCGAACAGAAGTGATTTTAACTAAAGACAACGCTTTCGAAGAAAGTAAGTATAAGCTATACCTTGTAGCTGGCTCAAAAGGAAGCTTTTCAAAAACAAAATTCAGATCCTAAGCCCGGACTGGATTGTCAATGGAGGCTTCAGATGTAAATGCCTCTCAAACCTTACAGGCCACCTCAACTGGGCAAACCAGATGACCCACTATAGGCACACAGAAAGCTGATATGGCAGCCAGGTGCACCATGATAAAGGAATACTGAAAACCGGAATCCAATATAGACAGCAGATACTCCAGAACCTGACAGAACAGGTACACAGATCCATGTGGGGGAAGTGGCCCAAAAAGCAAACCACTTTCACTTCATAGAATGAGTGGATCTGGTGGAAGGCTTTCTAGCTGCCATTAGAACATCAGCCACTTTTTGGGAAACCCCAAAATGAGTAATGGCTATGTCTTCAGGAGCCATGCAGTCAGATGGAAAGATCTGAGATCTGCATGGACAAAGGTTCCCTGTCCCTGTAACAATAGACCCTTGCATAGGGGCGAAGGCACTGGGGGTTCCACTGCTAGCTGTTGCAGTAAGAGAAACCAGATCTGTCAAGGCCATAGTGGAGCAATGAATACCAGAGATGCTTCCTCCATCTGTAGATTGAGTAGCACTCTGAATTAGAGGGAAGGGAAGGAAGGCATACAGGAACCTCCCTTTCCAAGAGAGGGACAACACACCTCGCCAGAAAACTCCAGGTGACGGAGCAAGTGAGCAGAAAAGAAAAAATATCTTCATATTTACAGTAATTTCCTTTTCCATTAGCGCTAACATTGTCAATGGGTATTCACAACAACTGGATATAGTGCACCTATGTGCACCTATGGCACAGCTGAAGCTTTAGAAAGTTGGGCATATAAGGATTCCAAGCAGCAGTAACTCCCCAGTCACTACTGACCTCGCAGTGCCTTAGTACACTACCATATCTGCCTATATTATAACTAAATACTTATATGTAACATTTCTTCTACACTGTACATAGAAACTGTCTTACCTTAATGGCAGACCTCCGAATGAAGGCATACTCCATGTAGGATACAAGGCTTGGTTGAGTTGGTCCTTTTTGTGTAAAAGTGAACAGTCAACAAGGAGCATCCTGCACCAGCAAATCTGGAATCTTGCTGACAAACACTGTGATGGACTTTGGCAGATAAAACTGCATGCAGTGAGACTACCTGCAACAAGAAAAACACCCTTACTGAGATACAACTAAACCTGTTGACCTGCATGGTCGCAATCTGATTGAAAAATAACTTTTTTTTTAATTTTTAGGGGAATACAGCACAGCAGGAAAATACAGGGATGTCCTGGAAAAGTCCTAATAGGAGTTTTGATTAAACAAAGGACACCCTCCACTGGAATACCGGATAATATTCTCCCCCAGGAGCAAGGCTCCTTGGGGGGATCAATTAACAATGTTGGCACTAACAAAAAAAGGAAATTACGGTAAGCATGAAAAAATTTCTTCTTTCTGTAGCGCTCCACATTGTCAATCAGTGTTACAACAACTGGGTTCTAAGAAGCAGTACCCAGAACAGCCAGGAGGGGACAGAACATTATCCCATATGCCAGAAACAAGCACCAAGAGATTACTTGCGAACTGCTGCCTGCAACACTCTGCAACCAAAAGCTGCATCAGCAGATCTCTGAACATCCAATTTGTAGTGTTTTGTGAGAGTGTGGACCGAAGACCACATAGCTGCCTTGCATAACTCAAACTGATGCTTCGCCTCTCTTCACCCAAGACATGGCCATAGCCCGGTGGAGCGAGCCTTGATGAGGGCAGGAGGCCTCTTCTTTTCTGTGACATAAGCCTTAGCAATGCAGGCCCTCACCCACCTAGCTAGGGTGGCCTTGAACGCTTTTTATTTATTTTTAGTCTTTGCTAACTGGGTAAGGCCCATTAGGCATGAATGCCTGTTTTCAGCGGCGACCTGGGAGCACTGAGTGGTTAAGTGACTTGCTTAGAGTCACACAGTATGCAAGTGGAGGTTGTGAGACTCAAACCAAGGTCTGGTCTGCTGGATGTACCAAGTTCATTCACAGCTTGTTACTCGCAACCTTTAGGCTATACTGCTAGCCCTGCTTGACCCTGCTTGGCCGCCCCAAAGAAAACGGAACTCAGCCTTTCATTTAATTAATATAGAGCCTAACAGCCCGCAGCAAATCCAACTTGTGCAACTCCTTTCTTTCTTGGGTGAGATGGTTGCAGACAGAAGGATGGAAGGCATATTTCCTGGTTCACATGGGAAGCTGTGGGTACTTTTGGGACGAATGACGGGACCGTTCTGAGTACCACCTTATCCTTAGGCATGACAAGGTATGACTCCATGTGGGATAAGGCCTGAAGCTCGCCAATCCTCCGGGCTGAGCGCATAGCAACCAAAAACACACCTTGTAAGACAACACATCCAGCAAGATGGATGACAGTGGTTCAAAAGGCTCCTTACAAAGAGCATTCAGAACCAGATTTAGATCTCATGAAGGAACCAAGGATTGGAACACAGGACAACTCCTGCTAACTTGCATGCAGAAAATAACCTTTAGCCCCTAGAGAATTGACATGGGATGCTCCAAGAGTGGAAACCTGGCCTCTCAGGGTGCTCAGTACCAACTCCTTCTCCACGCCTTCCTACAGGAAATCCAAAATCAATGGAATTGAGGCCATGGAAGGCTTAAGATCCTTCCCCCTGGCCCTAAATGAAAAGGTGGTCCATACATGAGCATAAGCTGTGGAAGCAGAAGTCTTCCTGGCAGCCATCAAAGTATCTACTACTTTCCTAGAGAAACATAATTTTAGGAGTCTCCTTCTTTCAGGAGTCAAGCTGCATCGCTCCTGGATCTGGGTGTAGCATGTGACCCTGAGACAGAAGGGTCTCCTCGCACTGGAAGGCAAAGGGGTGCTTGATGAGCTAGGTTCACCAAGTTCAAGAACCACGGTCTTCTTGGCCACTTCAGAATTACTAGGAGGAATCTTTCTCTTGAGTGTCTAATTTTTTGTATGACCTTGGGGAGAAGAGGCAGTGGGGGAAAGCATATGCTCTGCTGAAGGTCCACTCTTGAATCAGAGCATCCACTGCTTCCATTTGTGACACTGATAGCGACTGAAAAACCTTGGAGTCTGAGCACTGCAGCTGGAGGCGAATAGATCGATCTGAGGTCAACTAACCTTCTGCACAGGAGGTCAAACACCTCCTGGTTCAACTCTTCACTCCCGGGTGAACATTTGCATGACTTAGCCAGTCCATCTGAATGTTCAACATCCTTGCCAAGTGTACTGGTGACAGAGAGAGAGAAGATTCTTCTCCACCCAACTGAGAAGATCGGAGGCTTCTTGGAGCATCTTTTTTGTGTCACCTTGATTGCTTATGTATGCCACAGTGACGGCGTTGTCTCACCTTATTGTTATTTTGGTCTGCAGCAGGCTTTGAAATCTCAGAAGAGCTAGGCGAACTGCCCTCATTTCCAGCACGTTTATATGGAAATGCTGTTCCTGTACTGACCAAGTTCTCTGAGTGGGTAGTTGGTTCAGGACTGCCCCCGCTCCAACCATGCAGACTGGCATCCGTTGTTAGAATTAACTCCGGGGGAAGTTCCAGTGGAACTCCTTTGCTCTGATTCTGCACATTCACCCACCAACTCAGGGTGTGATGTAGCTGAGGGTTGAGGGAGATTCTGGCTTGATAATCTTCTGATGTCAGATACCAGGCCATCAGCAATCCCATTTCCAGGGGCTACATATGAAAACTCACAGGACTAGATTTATCGCTGCCACCTTGCCCAAGATACATAACAGGCTGAGGGCAGAGGCTGATGACTGGTTCCTGAGCCACTGAACCGTCAATAAAGTTTCCTCCCAGGAAGGCGAGAGGAAGACCTTCCCTTGTTTTGTGTTGAAGGGTTCCATGTCAAGATAGTGAAAATGGAACAGTGACTTGCATAACAGCGAGTACATTTCGACGAATCCATAAATTACTACACACCCAGAACAGCAAACCTCACATGAATGATGGCACTGCAGACATTAAAAGTGCCACAAAATTAACCAATATTTAATGTGGGGGGTAATGCACCCCACAATCCCCATTGCGGAGGCAATCCCCCTGCACCTCCCAAATTTTTATAATCAACTCCAGGGGGGAGCAGACACCGGAAGAAAGGAGAATTCATGGGAGGGGGGGCTACCATCACTGGGGCACCACAATTGGGGAAACAGGGGACATGGAACAAAAAAAATATTGCAAACATTCACTCCAAGTTAAAAAACTAAATACCTGTGTCCAGTCCCGAATCCACAACCCTCAGCATCACAGACAGCGACTCACTCCTGCACACCAGACGGCTGGCTCAGCAGCTCTCCACTGCGCTACTCCATTTAACCCACATCCGCAACGTCACAGCATCCCCCAACCCCTTCAGTCACCTTCACTGTTCTTTACTCTCACATTTGCTATTCCCCTTCTTCGCTATTCCTCTATTGTCGCTGTTTTATCGGGCATGCAGATTGAATTGCTCATATATGAGTTGCTCTGTTTGCTTCAACCTCATCACTGGATACTGTGTTGAAGACTGCTGCAGGTGTTCCAAGGTCTGAGATGGCTCAAGATAGCTTTTCTCCCAGTTCACCACCCAGCCCTTGGACTCGACATCTCCAGAGTCCTAAGCACAAACCTCCTCACCAAGGGCAACATTGGTGCATGAAATAGCAGGTTGCCCTAATAAGGATACACATGTTGCCCCTCCTGTTAAAGCTGAGCCACCAGGACTATCAATATCTTCAAGAAGACCCTGAGGGCTGTTGCAAGGTTGAAAGGAAGTGCCTGGTACTGGAAATGTTGGCCCAAAATCGAGAACCTGCGTTACATTTGGTGAGACTGACAGATGGGAATGTGAAGGTAAACGTCAGTTAGATCGAAGTCCCCCAGCTGAACAGCTTGGGTGATTGACCTCAGGGACTCTGTCTTGAAGGTCGTGTGGCGGACGAACTGGTTCAGATGCTTCAGATCCAGGATGGGCCTGAAACCCCTTTTTGATGTCTTTACTGTCCTCAGCTGTCTTATGGTTACCCTAATTGCTTTATTTTACATCCTTATTATGATCTATGCCTAAAATGTACCCTTATGTAACTATTACTGTGCTACCCAATGTATATCTTGTTTTGCTCCTGTACACCTATATTATGTCTGTGCATTTCTGCATATTGTAACCAATGTCCTGTGCTCTCCCGGGTCGTGCCTGAAAATAGGCAGGTCTGTTGCCTAGCGCACTTACCCGGTTACCAAAAGCTAATAAATAAATAAATAAATTTTCGGAGAACTACAAAATAGATTGAGTAGAACCCCTGACCTTGCTCAGTTGGCAGGACTGGCACAATGGCCCTGATTTGAATGAGATGGTTCAGGGTCTCTGGCACCATCTGCCTTTTTGCAGCATCCTTGGAGACTGGGGATGGGAGAAAACATCCCCTTGAGGGACTTTTGGATTCTGTGGCAAAGCCCAAGTCCCTGGATTTCCAAAACCCAGGCGTCTGGCGTTGTTTGGGCCCATCTTGAGTAAAATTCCTGTAGTCTTTCACCAAGGAAGGGTGGTAGGGATGGGCCTGTGTACCTCATTGCAAGGTACCAGGCTTTTGGGCTGGGCCTCTTGAATAGAACAACAAGCCTCCGTCAAATGGGAGGTTAAACAGCTTAGATTTTGAAGCTTGATCAGCGACCCAGTGCCTAAGCCATACGCCCCGCATGGCTGATAAAATGTGGTAGGCCGAAAGGGCAGACAAGTGCAAATTCTCCACTGTAGTCACCTAGAAAAGTGGAGGCCATGGCATCCAACTGCAAAATGCTAGCTCCTTCTGAATCAGGAGGAACAAAAGTACCCAGACTAGTGATCCACAAGTTTAAGGCTCTGGCAACAATAAAGGAGGCGTAAGAAGTACGTAGGTTTGTGCCATTAGAGGTGAAAGTCCTCCTACACTCAGCATCTACCCATTTGTCATGGGAATCTGTTAAGGCCAGAAAGCCTTCGATAGGCAGATCAGTATGTTTGCCTGTATCATAGACGAACCTTGTTCACCAATGGAGGGGCCTCCCACCTGTGAGATTTTTCCTCTAAAAATGGAAAAGGCTATGTCTTCGGTTTTGGAAGATACTTTCTCTGATCCACACCTGCCCATTCTTGCTCAGTAATTTGGTCATAGTGAGTAAAACCTGGGAAACACTTTGGAGCAGAGGAGGATGCAGACCGAATCAGATTGACATCCACCGTCTCCACAGACTGTTCCTCCTTGAGTTGTAAAGATCTTCATGTTTCAGCTATCAAAAAAGACAAGGACTTATTGTCAAATGGGAGGAATTGGAATCCTTGACCTGGGCTTTGTCCACTCCTCTTCCTTAGAGGGGATGTTCTCCTCATCAGAGAGCAATTTTTTAAGGTCAGGAGCTTTCCAAGATCCCCAAAATCCTCATCCTAACCTTCTAAGTAGTCAGGGTCGGGGTCTGGCTGCACATGCACCTCTGCAGCCTTTTCTCGCTGCAATGTACCTGGACATGCCTGTGTGGGCCCACCCATGATCTGAGGGGCCCGGTTTGGGGTTGGGTGTGTCTGCTGGGATGTCCTGCAGAACATTAGGGCCAAAAGCTCACCCAGGAAGAACAAAAGTGATTACTGCAATTCTGCTTTGCCACTGCCAACTGTAGAACCAGATGCTCCCTGTCCAGCTCAGAGGACCAGCTGGGTGGAACCATTAGATAAATATTATACTGAGCAACATAATGAGGCAATAGTAACCCATGGGGAGAGCTTAGTCACCCTTTGCAGGCCTTGCATCAATTTATAATTAATGGTCTCCAATAAGCCAGGTGCCAAGGATCTGTTTATATTTATAAATGCCAAAAGTACAGAAATTACCAGAGAAACAAAATTAGCCCTATTAGCTTGCCTGGGCTGTTGGGCTCCACTGAAGCAGCAGGCAGGAATCAGCATGACTAGAGGGAGCTGACTAGGCATGTGTGCTCACTAGCAGGAGTGTGCACAATGTCACAATGTCCTATGTGATGTTAATGCACTAAGTGGGTGTGCATGCACTTACAAGTGTGCAAGCATGTTAGCGCAATGCAAAGACAGGCAACTGCATGCGCTAATGTGGCGCACCACCATCGCAACCACACACACCCTCTGGTGGGAAAATAAACTGAGGAAGAAGGCACTCCAACCATCACCATGGCTGACTGGTGGCTACGCAGAAGTATTCAGGGGGCTGAGGTAGAAAAAAACTCCTAAGACCCTCTGATCACAACACAAGGTCAGAAAATACCAGAAAACAAAAAACACAAGCACTTAACCAAATGTCTAAATTCCTAGCATCTCAGTAATGAAAACACTGCCTAAGGAAAAATTTCTGTAGACTGCCAGGAGAAACCAGGCAAAAAACACCAAGGCAGAAGTTCCTTTAGGATTAGGATTAAAAATCCCTCCCACCCTTTTTAAATTAGCCACACAGAAACCTGAAGCTGGGGACAACTGACACAGGAGCGGAGGGAACCCCCCAGATGCCTACCTGTGGCACCATCTTTTAAACAGAGATCATTAAATGCCATAGCAGGGCAGAAGTGGCTCTCAGTCCACAAATGGAAATGGGAAAGGCAGGTTAGTCAATTTGAAAGACGAGCTTAACATTCATGATTTTAGTTTAGGGTGCTCCCTGAACTAGGCACCTGCAACCTGCTATGCAGAATTGCAGCCCCAAGAGAAAATCTTGAATTCTGAAAATCTTGAGAGAAGATAAAGGTAGCTGTTTCCTCTTTCAATGGCACAGCTGAACTGGGGAGTTGCTACTGCTTGAATCCACATATGCCCAATATTCTAAAGCTTGGCTGTGCCATTCCCCTGGTAGGGTGCACTATACCCAGTTGTTGAGAATATCCATTGACAATGTGGAGTGCTACAGAAAGCGGCAGTTTTGCATCATGTGGGGAGACAAAAAGGTCCAACTCTGGACAACTCATCTGTTAAATAGGTCTTCGACTACTGAAGTCAGCAGTTCACACTCATGCATCCTGGACTGGGACCTGCTTAGCCTAACTGCTAAGATGTTTTAGAGGCCTGGAACATGTACTGCTAGCAGTTCTAGACCACGATCTAGAGCCCAGTACCAAACCCTCATTGATTCCCTGCGTAGGAGATATGAATAATCCCCCCCTTGCTTATTGATGTAATGCATCACACTGACACTGTCTGTACCAGCAGAGGGCCTGGGACAGGTGGTTCTGGAAGGCCTGGAGCCCATATAGGACAGCTCACATTTCTAGAAAGTTTATATGCAAGGTGCTCTCTACTGGGGACCATGTACCCTGCATATGGTGGGAGCCCAGGTGGGCACCCCAACCAATCACTGAGGCATCTGTTGTGAGAATCTGGAGAAGGAAGAGGATCAGGAAGAGAACCCCTTTAATAGATTGCTGGATTTCCTCCACCACTTCAGCACTTTGTGCACAGGGACATGAGTAGAACCATTTGTTCCAGGCCCTCTGTGAGCTGATTTCAATGGACTCTCAGGATCCAATGGGGAATGCGCATGTGCAGCCTGGCTAAGGGTACTGTCACTGAGTCCCAGCAGGCATAGGAATGTCCCACTGAGACATACCTGCTGTCATGTACTAACTGTGCTGGGGCAACCAGGCAGCGGGCCCTGTCCAGAGGTAGGAAGGCTGAGCCCTGGGTCATGTCCAATACTGCTCCTATGTCATTGGCAAGTGGTCAACACTGATTTTGGTATGTTGGCAGTCATGCCCAGAGCATCGAACAGCTGTCTGGTTTGAGCTAAGTTCTGCAGGAGCTGATCTCTGGAGTGGGCTTTCAACAACCAGGCATCCACGTAAGGAAAAACATAAAGGCCTTCCCTGCGAAGAGCTGCTGCCACTACTGCCAAGCTTTTAGTAAAGACCCAAGGCACCAAAGACAAGCCAAAGGGCAACACTCTGAACTGGTAATGTTCCCCTTGAAACAGAAACTTCAGATATTTTCTGTAAAGCTTCTGAATTTTGATATGAAGGTAAGCATCGTTCATATCGAGGGAACAGATTCAATCCTCTGCTTGTAGCAGTGGGAGTAGACCTTGCAAGGTGACTATTCTGAACTTCTTGTACTTTATGAAGAGATTTAGCTCCTGAGATCCAAGATAGGCCACAGGTCTCCTGTACACTTTGGACAAGCAAGTACAGAGAGTAAAACCTATGTGCCTTTTTTCTAGGGGTACAGGTTCTATGGCCCTCTTTGTAGCAAAGACTGTATCTCCTCCAGAATCAGGGGTTTCTAGTACTTTAGCATGTGGGCCTGATGGTTAGCAATGTGAAACCCTATGATGCTGAGACAAAGGTCCTTTTGCCCAAAACATCCAACCTCCTGGACTCTTTTATCAGGAGGGAGGGAGCTCAGGTGCTTAGGTGCCCTAAACCCTATCATGGGCAGCATTAATAACTACTGAACCTGCCTCAGGCAGGGTGGCATAAAATGGCTTCCGGGCATGTACATTTTGTTTGCTTTCCTGGGTACAACTGGAATATTGCTGGGCCCTGCATAAGACAGCAAAGGTGGCATCCTCTAAAGCAGGGAGCAGAGGTGGCACCACAACTGCAGGGTATTCTGGCAACCCAGGAACCCCTCAAGGTTATTCTTGATGGTGTCCTGTTCCTCCAGATCAAGCCCATGGCAGCTAACAAGTGCTGCATCATGGTGAGGAAAGTGGAATCTTTGGAGGTACCTTGGTGTGTTGATCACGGAGTCCTCACTACAAATGGACACCATGGAGCTGGTGCCCGTGTCATAGGGGCTTTCAGGATAGTCCTCAGCCTTCTCCTCACCCATTTTTCAGTCAAGGTTTATATTCATACTCATCATCGAGCGGGTTGACGGAGAAAATGAAGCAGGCTGGTGATGACATCGGTGCTCTAGGAGGCGGCTGAGGCAAGGGTGTACTTTGCAGTGTCGAGGAGGGATAAGCAGTAGGCCCTGTCGATGGACCCCTTCAAACCAGGAAGTTAGGTAGCAGGTGTCAAATTATATCCGGAAAAAGGATAAGATAGCCTGAGCATAGGCGCCTGAATGGTCGACAGGTGTGACTGCAGTTGACAGGGCAGCTGAGTCTCCGCCAACAGCAACATACCAGCCCTGACCGTGGTGTTGTGTCAACGGTTGGGGTTGAGGCATCACTGCTGGAGCAGATAATGGCACCGAGAAGGTTGTACCAGCTGTGCGTAGAGGTGATCTGGAACACAATGGGAGGCTCTCCTTATCCTTGTCTTGGTGCTTGTGACTTCTTGATGCCTTGTCCCTGGATTTAGAGGACCTGGACTCAGTAGACTGCACCAGTGATGCGGAGGTGCTCTGCTGGAGATTCTTCTCCATTCTAGCCACCTTCTGCTTGAGGAGGTGTTTTCCTAGACTACCTTTACAGTGTTGCTTGGTCACAGAAATAAACCCCACACATTCTACAGACATTCACATGGTGGTCCAGGTCTGGGCAGCAGACACAGATGTCATGGGAGTTGCCAGTGTAGATCTTTTCACCACAATCACAATACTGAAACAGTTTTAATGATTCCTTCGATGACATACAGATCATCGAAAATCACTATAAAAGTGATTACTTTTCTAATAAAAGACATAAAATGGCAGCTAGTGCAGCGGCATTTCCTGCAGTGGTCTGATGAGTATGGTCGACAGTGGAGAAGAACTGAGAGAGGAGGCCTCCCATTTTATACATGAGCCAATGTCTGACGTTGTTGTGGGTGGCCTCTGGCTGACTGCTTGTAAAGTTTTAGGGTTCTAGTGCTCATGCGCTTATAGTTCCATAGGTGTGGCCTAATGAAAGAGACATCTTCAAAGAAGATCTGAAAATGTTGTTGATGGTCCATTTCATCTCAAATCGTTTCTTACTGCCACAAAGGTGGAAAAGGAGCAAAAGGGAGAGAACTGTCTGAATGGAGGTTCTGATGCTAATACTGACAATATATTGTATCTGAGCTTGTGACATAATTTATTTTATATATATATCATGCTGGATCTTTGTGCCTTAAAGAGCAACTCTGTAATGTAACAAAAAGCCTAAAAACTTTAGATTTACACCAATTATGTTTAAACTTTGTAGTCTAGTTATTTATTTTATTTACTTTCCCTGCAGTTGGTCTACTAAATACTGTAGATAATGTAGCACTTATACTAAGTCTTTCAAAATGTATTTGACTCTCCCTCTAACCTACATAATTGCTGTTTGTGACATCACATTCTGTTGCCATGGTGAGCACTGTGATGTCATAAACAAAGACACTGTGAGGTTAACATGGAAGAGGCTAATGTTTTCAAGTGTTTTCTATAAAGACTTTTAGATGAACTACCAAGATGTGCTATAAATCTTGGAAAGGAACATGGAAAATGAAAAACATGTATTCTCTAGTAAATTGTACAGCTGAAAGATATTACTTATGAAAGCACATGTTGAAGTGCAGAGTTGCTCTTTCAACTTGTAGGGCCGGATTTTCAAGAGCAGATATGAGCATACTTGTGTGCTGCACCTGCATCCACCTGAATGCACCTAAGCAGACTGATACTTAAGCAAAAGGGTACGACAGGGTGTTGGTTATGTAAGCAATAAGACATGACGGGATGTGTATGAAACATATGTTACTGCACACCCAGGGGCATAGTGAGGCACAAGGCCATAGGCTGAGTGCCTTTCAGCCCCTGGAACTGCAGTAAAATATGTTTCATATACATCCCGGATTGGCTTATTGCACTTATAAAATGGGCTCCTTTTTTTTTTTTTTAACTTTTTACAGATGAGAAAAGCATGTTTATATGTCGAAACAATAGATTTACTTCTGTGCATTTATGATAAAGTAGTCCTTCCGCCCACTGCAAATGATGTCATAGATGACGTCGCTGTATTACTGCTAGACAAAGTTTGTCCTTTGCTGGCATCAATATTTAAGATATGGAATGTTTCCATGGAATACATGGATTCAAAATTAAGCTTAGTTCCACTGGTAGAATGTTTCTCTCCTAATACACTGTATACACACACACACACACACACACACACACACACACACACACACACACAACAAAGGCCTCTGTTACAGCCAGAGACTAATTATCTCACTGTCAGGGCAAGTAGAAGAGATTCCCCTGATGGGCAGGTAAAGACAGAAAGGGAATTTTTCATTGTCAGCAAAGAAACAGTTGTAGTGAAAACTATAAGCAATACTTAATGTTTCTAATTTGCTTGTGTGTGTAAGGAAAATTGATGATCATGGAAACAACATTTAATTAATTTATTTTATACCACCAACAGCTTAATCTGGTTCAAGGTCAGTTGGCATTCATCTGTATCCCCCTTCCCCGGTTTGTGCCTGAAAATAGGCAGGATTTGTCTAGTGCACTTACCCGGTCAACAAAAACTAAATAAATAAAATAAATAAAAATTTTATTTTTATTTAAGATAGTTTTATTTTAGGCCCAGTTGAGTGTGTTTTACATTGTAAAGTAGCAGCCATGCTTGTGTTGGAAGATCAATTCTGGTTGTAGGGGAGCCAGGAAGTGTTCAGGCTTAAGAAAGGGTAACTACCAGGGGGCATGGAGGAAGCTGGAAGGAGGAAGTACAGGGGGAGCACAGGAGACACTTCTCACAGGGAGGGCAGTGGAACCATGGAACGACTGCCCAGGAGTCTGGTGGAAGAGACAACAGTGGAAGGATTCAAGAAGGGTTGGGACAGGTACAGGGGAAGCTGAGGCCAGGAGGGCCACCTCTGGGGTGGGGAGGAGAAGCGAGCTCCCAGTAGGGGGCTAACTTGAGCAGACACGATAGACCACGGGCCTATTCTGCTGGCTTTTACTATGATACTATGATGGAAAAGAGTTCTGGTTGTAGGAGGACTGATCTGCTCATTGTGTGATGAGGTTTAGACCAGGATGACTATGCAGGAAACAGATTTTATACACGGTCACATGATATATTTTGACCAATGATACTTTTTATTCTGAATGCCCATTTTATAAACTTGTTTTAACTCACAGTCAGGAGCATTGTTTGAAGTAAGCCTGTGCATGTCCTGTGTATTGAAGAAGAAACAATGAAATGTCTGTTGATTGCTTTGTAAAGACAGTGACCTGCAAACTAAATTAGATAACATTAAAGGGCAGATGCATTGAAACTCAAATATATTCTGAGCTTGCCTACAAATGCCATACACATATACAATATTGTTAAGTTTTCTTTGGTAACATCCCATTTAAAGGCTGAATTCTTTTTTTGACCAAACCATTACAAGTCAGACAGTCTCACTCACTGAATAATTGTATTTTTCAAATATATTTTTCTAGTAAGCTATAAATTCATTAAAATAAACATTTCACAACCTACTGTTTACTTCTTCAGGGAATTGGCTTTGTATTGAGGATTCATAACATATCTTTATAATGGGAATTTTTTTAGAAGTCATATTGCCTCTGATTAGAAACCATGTTCTGTTCTGGAATTTTTTCAAATTCCTGTTTAAAGGAAAGCGATCATTATCAGTTAGTCCTCACCCCATAGCTCCCCCACCCCACCCCAATATTAGGCTTTTCATCTGAAAAAACTTTTTAGACATTTTTAGTCACATTATTTAGTTTTTGTATAAGTGTGGGATTTGCAAACATGGCAGAAACCACGTGGTTCCATTTCATCTGAAAGTGCAGCACCGCTTGCCTCAATACAAATGTAGTTGAGGCTGGTGGCGCAGCACCGCACTTTCAGATGAAATGGAACTGCAGCGCCCACCATATTTGTTGTGAATCCTGGACTTTTACAAAACTAAAAAAATGTCTAAAAAATGTGGTTTTTTTTCGGGCCAAAAGGCTAATCGAGGGTAAAGCTTTGGGGGGTTGGGACCTACTGATAATGACCGCCTTCTTTTTAACTAGGGTTATGAAAAAATTTACCTGAAAGAAACTGACAGCATTCCTTCATGGAAAGAAAAGGGGAAAAAAAAGAAAACATTTGCACATCATGGTGTTTAGCCTGTCGACGTCTGATAAACCAACATTTTGAAGTTTAGTGCATACTGGCAGGGTTTCTTCTGAAGCTTCCAAAGGACACTGAAGACCAGGGTCCTCCCGATTGTGATTCAGTGGTTCAAAATGCTGAAGACAATAAGTGCCTGTGAGGCTGATGCACAGAAAATCTAGCAATACAGCAGGTCCTGATCTACTTCTGTTACTGTAGGGAGTCACTGCTTCTGCCTTTTTTTGTTACAATTTATTGATGTTTTTTTTTATTTTGACCAGGGCAAGTACACTAGGGCTCGTGGTTTAGCTGTGACGTGGTGGTGGTGATGGGATTAAACACAGCCAGCAATTTGCAGTATACATGGTACAACAATTAGGAAACTCCAACCATTACTGTATACAAGGCCAGGAAATATACTGTAACACAACAGCGAGTGGTGGCTACAGTGTAGACAAGGCAGGCATACTGTAAAAGGGTTTAGACTGAAGAAACAGCACAACATTGTGGAAGCTACACGTGTGAAAATTTATTTCCCCAGGATAGTCAAACAGAGGTGTCACATCTCCTTTCCAGTGAGGGCTTGCTGCTTCTACCCATTTCTGAAGCTAAGTAGACTGCAGCACTGTGGGGTTAAGGGCCTTGTCCAAAGTCACACAGGGGGCCCGATTCACAAAGGTGGATGCAAGGCATGCGTCAAGCCTATGTCTACCCCAGTGCTGCGTCAACCACTTCAGTGCACCATGCACCCAATTCACCAAGGTCACACGCCTTTGCAACACTTATGGTGGCTTGTGCCAGACATGTGGCGGAAGCCCCGTAATAAGGGCGGCAGCAGTAGACCAGTGAAAGCCAGTCTAACAGCAGGCTGGGGTGCACCGCTGTGAATCCTGACTTCGTCATGGACTGCAGCAAGCCCCATGCTCTGAGTTCAGCGCACCTGGGGCTTGCAACAGTCCAAACCGCTTGTGAATCGGGCCCAGTGAGTCTTTGATTTTGTTATGGTTTGAACCTGCACTTTCCCAGTTCCAAAACTAGTGCTCTAAACTGTGGACCACATTGCTTCCGCTACTTTCCCCTCTTAGCCTCCCTGTTTTGATCTTGCCTTAACCTGCTTATGTGGAGCTTGTTTCCAAAAAGGAACTGGGAACTAGTAGTGTCCTTTTGGGTAGGGTGTGGGTTTGTAATCCCAAGTATGGGATAAGATCAGACTCTGGATTTTTCATACAAAATACACCCCCGTAGTGTGCATATGTGTAAGTATGCAGTGTAGGCAGAAAGACTTGTGTCCATACTCACCACTCTGGACGTAGGAAGAAACTGATGCATGACGTGCTTAGCCACACAAAAACCATTTAGAAGTGGCTGCAATACACAATTAAGTAAGCAATAATGGCCAACAAGGTGGGAAGTGTTGGGCTATACTGGACCACCCAGGGGCATAATGAGGTCTTATAGCCCCTGGAAGGTCTGGTATAGCCCAATACCCCCAACCAGGAGGGTATTATTGTGCTTAGAAAATGGGCCATATCTGACTTTTTTTTTTTTTTTTACTTGCTGTTTATACTCCTCCCCTGCCCCCTAGACTCCACTGCCTCGGGAGTCACTAATTGCGTCTGCCCCAGCCTCGTCCTACCTGCACCGCGGTAGTCCCTCTGTGTAGCTTCGGACTGCCCCCCCGGGCGGGGACAGGGATGGGGCGCCTACACCACCAAACCATCTTGGATTTCGGCCAGGGCACCGGACCAGGACAGGCAGGTGGGCTATGGGGTCTGCACTAGAGTGCTCCGTCTTCCAGGAACCTAGAGGGCGATTTTTCCAGTGTTCCTGTGTTGGCGTGCATCCCGACATCAAGGCCCTCCCCTGCTGATGTCCGCCATACACTTTCCCCCGTTGTGAGACAGGGAACATGCTGCACCCCCGGTCTCCGCCAGCGGACAGTCAAGCTCCGACCCTTAGGGTCCCCTCCCTCCCAGGAGAGGAAAGCTGTCCTCCAGACGCTCAATCCTCTCCTTCCCCTGCCGACCCCTGGAGGTCCGGGCTCGTTCCCAAACCCGGGTCACCGGCGTAGCGCGAGGTGTGGCGTCCAGTGCCTCAACCCTCAGCGCCACCGGGCTGGCTATATCTGACATTTTAATATAATATTTAAAAAAAAAATACATAAATGAGTGAAAATAAATTAAAAGTAATTTTTCTTGTAAAGTACTCTCTCTACTGGTATAACTGTCAGTAGCAGGCACTGCAGAGTTTGCAAGCCATTTTTCTTTCTTCATGACACTTTGCTGTACTTACTGTACTTATGGCTTCAATCCCCTGCCCCCCCAAGAGATTGCTGGAGCTGGTTTTCTCCTCACAGTGCCGGGGTATTCATTTTGTCTTCTTTCTTTGATTCCATCCTTACCTTTTGCCTTGGAAACAGTTGTGATTGTGAGTGTGTGTGTGTGGTGTTATCTTCTTGGCAGTTAGTGCGATCGGGAAGAAACACACTGAGCTGTTGAGGAGCATCACTATCGGTTAGGTGTGAGGTGCACCCAGAAGTATGTGGAAGAGCGCACAATTTTTTTTGCTTTATCTTTTAAGGAAAAAATATATATTATTGGAAGTGCCTCCAGTGCAGTCTGCCTTTCTGTTTTGAATGTGGTCATTCTGTTGTCTTATGGGCTAGGCACTCTGTTCTTGCTTGTGTGAGGAAGGATGGTCGCCAGTTGCCGGTGGTGACAGGAATTTCAGTCATTTGGTTTTTCAGAAGGCAGAACGGTGGATAGTGGACTAGTGAGTTAATTTTTGAATGTTTCTTCTTTACAAAACTACACATTATATAGAGACAGTAGTTGTTCACTGGGGATTGGTAATCTTGCTCGCTAGCTAGAAAAACAAATTCTACCAGTAGAATACTGAACATTCTATGTAGCTCCATGATTTATTTGGTAAAAAGGCAGGCAGAGACTGGGACTCATTATTTCCCGGTCTCTGCTTCCTGATACCGGCCAGGTAGTTGGTGAATTCAGCTAATTGGGCTCCAGGATTATCCAGACTCATTTTCTAAAGTGGTGGTTGCATGTAAACTGCCATAAGTGGCAGTTATAGTAGACTACATTTAAGTAATTCAGAGTTAAACTGGTAATGCGCTGTGATATGCACTACAAACGCACCAACAGGCACTGTAGTAAGATTAAATGAGTTGTGTCAGTGAATTATACCTTCCACTTTGCATGCATTTTGTTACAGGCCATGCATTAGCAAATACATTCATAATTAAACTGAACATTCTAAGAAGCCAGTTTGAAACAAATTGTCTCTTTGATTTATAGTTGTTAGTGGGCTAGTAATGCATTGCAAAGCTACTTTAATGCAGTCTACTCTGTACTTTACCTGCAACAGGACAGCAGGGGTTTAGGTTCCACTGCTGATCAGATCCCTCAAACCCAATATCCGTCTAGTTCAAGGTTATTTTGATTTTTTTTCAACACAAATATCCCCCCCCGACCCCGCACACACACAGACATCTAGGGATTGCTAGGAACTGTGGCTGAGATCATCCCTACATACTCTACTGCAACTTCATAAGAAGGGTATTCTTAGGATTTGATTAAATTAATTCCAGGGTGGAAGTGGATGGTTTCTGCACCTATTATTCAGGTGAAAGGATGCTGCTGAGATTAACTAATGCCCAGTGGATCCATAATTCACATGTAAGCTCGAAGTCTGTAGGATCTTTGCTAAGCCACAGATCCATTTCCTGTCCCTTCTTTTTTTTTTGTGCAAAACTGTGTGTGTAATTTCTTGAGCTTCCAGCTTCAGCAGGCCAAGGTGAGTAAAATGCAAGCCACTGGCCTTCCACTGAAACAGATGTGACACACCCCACCACCACCATTCAAACTTGCAAACAAATGTCTAAGTGAGCATTTCTTGTAAATCAGCACTGGAGTTTCTTATTCCTTGCCTTTGCCAACTTAAAGTGCGACCTTTCCGACTTTAAGGTACCACTTTACAGATGATGGTGCCTTAGGATGGCGACAGTCCATTTCTGGTAGTTGTAATATTTAACTGTCATCTTATATGCAGCTGGATGAGATCATAGTTTGGCCCCGACAAGGTGGCCAGCAGATCATTCTTCCCTATTGCTTTCCACTGTCCGCACTCAGGCATTATGATGTGCAGGGTGCGTCGATGAATTAATGGGAGTCAATTTGCATTGCTATGTAATACATTATGATGGTGAGTTGGAGATTAATGAAGGCCACTGGTCAACTAATAAGGGCCTTGTAGTTGACTGCTGGCCTTCATTAATCTCCAACTTGCCATCATAATGTATTACATAGCAATGAAAACTGACTCTCCCATTATTTTCAATGGGGCACACTCCCGCACTCTCCATTGCTGCACTTCATAACATGTCTTAGCGCGGGGGCGTGGAAAATAATAGGGAAGTGCAAGGGATTGTCTGGCCCCCTTGGGGCCAAACTACGATCCCTTCCAGCTACGTACAGGCTAACAATTAAACACTATAAATGTCAGAAATGGGCTATCACTAACATAGGCTACCAAATACACTAAGTACTACATTGGCTGCAGAAGTTCAGAAAATCACTTTAAGTAGGTCTTAGTGTGGGAGTGCCAGCAGAGCAAGGGTGTTAAAACTAATTTATATGTAATAACAATGTGGTGGCCACTACACCAAAAAATGCAGTGGCCAACACTCCTGGGATGAAAATGTAATGGCACAAGATAGGTGACCACAACCTACACAGAGTTTGGTGGACCAATTTTTGTTTAGTGCCATTTACTACTGAATTGTTTACACCATGCCCTGGTGATATCTCTTAAAATAAACCCACTGGGGTCCAAGACCTGTACCTGCAAGGCCTTGACAGAAACTCATTAGTGGAAATAGCAGTCTTGGGACCAACGCCATGTTATTTTATCACTTTTATTTAAAAAAATCAGCATGAAATAAAAACAAGAGTGCACATCTATACTTTTTCTAGCATTCTTGAACTAATTCACAAAATGCAGGAATTTATTTGAACATAGGTAGCTCTGTGTTGCAAACTATACAAGAAATGAAATGTTCTCTCACACAAAATGTATTAAAACCATTATTCAATTTACGTGCCATAAGGGTAGCTTCCTTTCCTTATAAACACCATTAAATTCAGACCAAATTTTTTTTTCTTTCTTTTGGTTTCAAATATACAAGAACATTCCTTATCAAATGTTCATCAATACTACAAAGATTACAAGACACAATTAGCAAAGAACCAATGGAAGGAAAAAAAAAGTTAATAAAGCTGAGAGTTGAGAATTTAACTTTCAGTTGGATTTCTTTCGATGTTCTTTCTTTTTTTTTTTGGTATCAAAATCGTCTGGGCAGATGTGTCAGATAGTAAGAAAAGGCAACCAGTAACACAAAGAGTTAAATAACAAACAAAAACAAAAAAATGGTAAGCTAAGTAGGAAAGTGAGAACTGTTTTGAAAACCTGTGCTTCAGTGTGTTTGCATTGCTAAAGTCGTGGTCTGTTGTTTAGATTGAAACTCTTAATATTGCAGTTATGAGCCATCTGAAAGCAAACATTTATAGAAGGGAATATGAAGCCAGCACAGGTATCTGCTCTGTACAGTATATACTACAAACAGTTCTCTACTAATCCTTTTAAATGAACAAGCTTGCCTATGTGCATGAAATCGTAAAACATAGTAGCTTGATACAATGGAAAAACTGGACCGAAACTTGCATTAAAATCCATAACATGCCAACATTCAGTTCAGTTGGGGACCATGACACCACCTATATTTGACCCACCAGCAAACCAATGTTCAAGTCCATATTAAGCTGCCTTTTGCTGTGAAATAGGTAGCATTCCAATACTGATATAAAGATGTAATGCAGGCAGGTTCTGATGGCACAATTATTACCACTTGTAAATAGTGATACATACATACATATATACAATGTCCATGTCTACTGATAAAAGCCCCCACCCCCTTAAAAATTATAATCAAGTTGATTTGCTCAGCAATACAATACTTGATTCTGCCAAAGTTGCCGATGCCTTTAGATTTTTTCGTGTGTACTGATAAAAAGCAACTTTCTATCCAGGACATTTGAATATAGATAGTATGTCAGTTAATTTGTTTAAAAGCAGATATGCACTCAAGATTGGGAATGTATATTACAATTTCAACATATGTTTTTTAAACACAAAAAAACTGGTGTATCCTGCAAGGTGCATATTTTTCTATTAATTATGAATATTGCAATCACTAAGATACCCTGTCACCTTTAAGGTGAAAGGATATGCATGCACAGTAAATATGCATACCTTTAAATACCCTCATTTCTTCCTCTTGATGGTATCTCTCCTGATATAAGCTGGTATTTTTTTTTATTAAAGCAGCAGCTGTTCATGTTAAAATGACTCCATAGTCTTGTAATGGAGAGGCCGTTTTTTTTTTACATTTATACTGAAACTGCATTTATTAAAGCAGGATAAATACAGTTTAAGTAGCATTTGAAAATTGTAAACACAGCCTCTGATTCAAAAATCCTGCTCTAAGAATCCCAAAATGGATTCCTTGATGATGTCATTGAAGAGACAGAAATGCGGATTCAAATGTGAATAACTTTAAAATGAAAAATGATAGCATGGTACTATTGAGCACGAAAGTTGTTCAGCACAAAAACATATACAAAATAATTGGTGTTTCATTTATAGATACCGTATGTTTTTTAAAAATTAGTAAAAAAAGCATCAGAACATTCAATTATTTTCACTTTTTCGAGGAACAAATGCAAATAATATTAAAACAAAAAATGACTGCATGGTACTGTGAGCACGGCATTTGTTCAGCACAAAAATATCTACAAAATGAGTAGTGTTTCATTTATATGTGCCTTTCAGTTTTTTTGTAATTAGCAAAAAACAGCAGAAAGTTCAATTAGTTTTCACTTTTTGCAACAAACAAATGTAAATAGCTTTAAACTGAAAATGATAGCATGGTACTTGGAGCACAAAGTTGTTCAGCACAAAATATCTACAAATGAGTGGTGTTTCATTTATGTGCCTTTTAGTTTTTATATTAGCAAAAACCAGCAGAGTAATTATTTTCACTTTTGCAACAAACAAATGCAAATAGTTTTAAAGATAGTATGGTACTCTGAGCATAAAAGTTGTTCAGCACTAAAATATCTATCAAATGAGTGGTGTTTCATTTATAGATGACTTTTAGATTTTTATAATCAGCAAATGGCAGGAAATCACATTTCTTAACTTTTATTAAAGGTGTGGCATAAATGGAATAAGCTACTTCCCTACTGGAAATATTAAAATTATTTGTTCTCATGCCCTCCACCAATTAACAAAACTGTAATTTGGTTTTCAAATAGCTCCCACTTCCTTCTTTCAAGCGGGGTTAGGGTGCAAAACTATTTATGCTTAATGCTTCCATTCCTATTTTCCCCTACTCTGTCAGCCTCGCTGAGACAAGTTGAGCCACTGATTCTGTATTCCCACTTTAAGTTATCAGGCAAAGTAATCCAGGGCACACTGCATTTCTCATACAGCCACCCATCAACACTTCCTTGTCTTCCTTGCATTTAGTCAGTGCATGTGAAAACTGCCTTTACCATACTACCCAGAGCTACATTTATTTTAGTCTTTGGTAACTAGGTAAGGCCCACTAGGCAAAGTGCCTGTTTTCAAGGGTGACCTGGGAGCACTGAGAGAGTTAACTGACTTGCTCAGAGTCACACAGTATGCAAGTGGAGGTTGTGGGAATCAAAACCATGTCTGCTGGATGTACCAAGCTCATTCACAGCTCATTACTCTAACCTCTAGACTATACTGCTGCACACCCTGCCACTCTGCACCCATGGGGTGCAGCCCCACCGGACAGTCAGGTCGGCGGAGGGCGGGCAGCAGGCGGTGGATGCTGTCGCCGCCGCCGCGGGGAGCGGGTGAGGGGCTTCGTGGGTGGGTGGGGGGACACGACACCAGGGAGATGTTTGGGGGTTGTGCTGTGACATTCTGCCCGACATTGGCTGACGGTCCACTGGGACCACCAGGAGTTATTCGGTTGGGGAGGGTTACATTCTGCCCGCGTCGGGCTTTACGGTCCACTGGACCACCAGGGAGTTATTCGGCTGGGGAGGGTTACATTCTGCCCGCGATCGGGCACTGGGGGTTCATACAGGTTCTGCCCGCGATCGGGCACTGGGGGTTCATATAGGTTCTGCCCGCGATCGGGCTGTGGGTGATGTGTGGGGGCGCATAGACGTGTTCTGCCCGCGATCGGGCTGTGGGAGATGTGTGGGAGGGGACATGTACGTGTTCTGCCCACGATCGGGCTGGTGGGGGGCACAGGACCGAGTTGGGGCCAGCCAGGGGTGGCAGCTGCTGTGTTTCGCCCTGCAATTGCAGCAGCTCACCTGTGGGTGGCCCCTCAACTTAAGCCTTTTTTTGGCTCAAGCTTGTGCGGGTGCAGGTTGGGGGTTGCGCATGCAGAACTCTGCGCAACCCGACTGAATATCGGGTTGCGCAGGTTATGCATGGATCCTCCCCCTCCTGTTGAGCATGCTTTCATTTGCATTGCTCTCTTGCGCAACCTGTTGCCAGTGGCGTAACTGCCTCCTGCTGAATATCGCAGAATGGCGCATTTTGGACTTGCGCATGGCGCAACCCTTTTGAATATCTGGGCCCTGTTGTACAATTCAAATATGACATGGGTGAGAGTGAGACAGTAGAAATATAGAACAGTTAGAAACATAGAAACATAGAAGTTGATGGCAGATAAGGACCGCAAGGCCCATCCAGTCTGCCCATTTTTTCTACCTTATGAATGTGCCATGAACCTTTACTCTGTCAATGGCCTATCTAGTCATACTAAGCTGTGTTGCTCCCTTATGCCTATCCCATGCCTGTTTGAAGCCCTGCACTGTATTCATATCCACCACTTCCTGAGGTGGACCATCCCATGCATCCATCACCCTTTCTTTGAAAAATAACTTCCTCACATTACCCCTTAATCAGCCTCCCTCTAATCTCATGCTGTGTCCTTTTGTCCTGCTATTTTTTTTATTGAAACATGTTAGACTCTTTCACCCTGTTAATGCCCTTAAGATGTTACAGTTATGTAAGAACTTATTATAACAGTAGATCTTTGAGGGAATCTCAGTCATCAGGTCACACATATGGAACTTCACCGTCGGTGAAGTAGGATCCACATGGAAGATCTTCAGCAGTACCACTGGGGCCATCCATGTCGACATCATCTGCTGACATTTCCAACCCTACAAAGGCATGAATAGCCCAGCTCCCTCTTCAGTTCCTTCCCCCAGAGACTAAGGGAGCACAGCCATGGGGGACTGAGGAGTGAGAGAGAGGTGACCAGGCCTAAGTAAAAGGCTGGATACACCAGATAGCCAGTCTGGGACAAGAACCCCAAACAGGGGGATGGTGAGAGGGAAAGCTCATCTGATGACTGAGATCCCCTCAAAGATCTACTGTTATAGTAAGTTCTAAAGTAACTGTTCTATCTTCTTTGAGGGTATCTCAGTCATCAGATCACACTGTAGGAATGAGTCCCTAGCAGTGACAAGTAACTGCAGAACAGTCAGGTGGCAGGGACGCCGAGACCTAAGACAGAAGGCTATGAAGAACAGTACAGTCGAAGCCTGCTCAGGATCTAGAAGCAATGCTCAGAATGTAGTGCTTGGTAAAGGTATGTATGGTATTCCAGGCAGCAGCAGCACAGATATCAGTGGCTGAGCTCCCTTTGAAGTAAGCCACAGAGGTAGCAATACCCCTTGTGGAGTGAATTTTGACTGCCCCTGACAGCCCTTTGCCATGCCTGTTGTAGCAGAACACAATGCAATGTGCCAACCATTTGGACAAACATTGCTTAGAAACCTGAATGCCCTCTCTAACTGGAGCAGAAGACACAAAAAGCTGCTTTGACTTTTTGCATTCCTTGGTTGGGAGCAGATAATACTTCACAATTATGTGCATTTCTAACGTATGGAGCAGTGCTTCCCCTGGATCAGCATGCTCAGGGAAATCAACTGGTAGGTGGATAGACTGGTTCAGGATAAACTCAGACACCACCTAAGGGAAAAACTTTGAATTCCTGCAAAAAGACGCCATGTCTTTGTGAAAAAATTAAATAGGGTTCCTCACACTAGAAGCCTGAAGCTCAGAAATCCTTCGAGGAAGGGTAATAGCAACCAAAAATAACGGTTTCCAAGACAGGAAGCATAGCTTGCAAGCCGCGGCTGGCTCAAAGGGAGAAAGGGTCAACTTTTCCAAAACTAATTCAAATCCCAAGCCAGGACAGGGGAACAGATTAAAGGTTTTTGATGCAGGATGCCCCTGAGAAAAGTACAGGATAAATCCATTTGAGCCATGATGCAGCCCCTAATGGGCTCATAAAAGGCAGAGATAGCTGAAAGGTACACCTTGAGGGAGGCCAGAGACCAACAGTGATATCAGGTAGTCCAGAATCTGGTTCACTGGACAAGTGAAAGGGTCCAGGTGATGTTTGGCAGCCCAGATGGCAAACCTCTTCCACTTCATGACATATGTGGCCCTAGTGGAGGGCTTTTTAGCTGCCGCAAGGTTGTCCACCACTCTCTGGGACATTCCAAACCAGGTGATGGCTATGTCCTCAGGAGCCAGGCATACAGATGAAGGGACATCCAACACAGAAAAGGCAGTGCTCACAGGAAAGCTGGGTGCATGGCAAACAGTCAACTACTGTGCAAAAGAAAAGCCAGTACTCCAGATATCGGTCACAAATAATTTTTAATTTTTAAAATGTGCATACACATAAATTGCAGAAGTAGAGTGAAATAAGCAATCTAAACCAACAGACCACCCCCAACACTTCGAGGTGCAATACCTCTTCATCAGGGGGCATCAATGAAGGGACTTCAGATTGGGATAGACCAGGGTCCCCTGAGCCTGCATTAATAGATTCCTGCAGAGGGACAGAGGGACCAGAGGCTCCTCCGCCAACTGTTGCAGCAGTGGAACCCATATCTGCCATGGCCAGAATGCTGCTACCAAAATCTTGCTGGCCCCCTTCATTTGCAGATTGATTAGCACCCTCTGAATCGGAGGAAAGGGAGGGAAGGCATAAAGAAGCCTCCCGCTCCAGAAGAGGGACAACGTGTCTCACCAGAAAACTCCAGAACCTGGATCTAGCAAGGAAAAACATGGCAGTTTTGCATTGTGTGGGGAAGGAAAAAGGTCCAACTCTGGATGACCCCATCTAGCAAATAGATCTTCTGCGATGGATGAGAGAAGTTCCCACACATGCATGCTGGACTGCGTCCTGCTGAGGCTGTCTGTTAGGGTGTTTAGCATGCCTGGGATGTGGACTGCCGAGAGAACTAGACTGTGGTCTAGTGCCCAGTACCATATTCTCATGGTCTCCCTGCACAGGGGATACAAAGGTGTCCCCCCTGCTTGTTGATGTAGTAGACAACACTAAGGTTATCAGACTGTATCAACAGCTGAACTTGGAGGAGATAGTTCTGAAAAACCTGCATGGCATACAGGACTGCCCTTATTTCCAGGACATTGATATGCAGGAAGGTTTTGATCTAGGACCACATTCCTTAAGTCTGAAAGGGACACAGGTGCACTTCCCAGCCCAAAGTGGAGGCATCTGTGGTGAGGATCTGCTAGAGAGAAGAAAACTCAAACAGAACCTCTCATAACAGATTCTGTGGATCCATCAACTACTGGAGCACCATTCAAAATGGGGAGGAGACCAGCACTAACTGATCTAATTCATCCATGCATTGGCCCCATTGCATTCTAAGGGTCCAGCGAAGGACCTGCATGTGCAACATGGCTAAGGGAACCATGGGAATGGCCACGCCATTGGACCAAATAGCCTCAGATATACCATGGCTGAGATATAATGGTTCTGTGCTACCTCCTGAGCTTGGGCAATAAGGCTCTCTGCCTTGTTTTGAGGTATTTATTTATCTATGTTTTGTTAACCGGGTAGGTACACTAGACAGCATAGCTGCCGGAAGGCCTTGCTCTGCACCGAGGCCAGAATCACCCCTATATATTGCAGTCTGTGGAACAGGATCAAGACAGACCTGGGCAGGTTGACAGTGATACCCAGGGAAGGAAACAGCTGAAGGGTTCTTTCCAGAGTCCGAAGGAGCTGGTTCCTGGATGGGGCCTTCAGAAACCAGTCATCCAATAGGGGAAAATGTACAGTACTCCCCTCTGAGAGCAGCAGCTACTGCTGCTAAGCACTTTGTAAAGACCTGTGGTACAGAAGATAAGCCAAAGGGCAATACCTTGAATTGGTAGTGCTGGCCCTGAAAAAAAAAACAGAGCAATCCCCTGTGCAGTGGAAACACCGAGATATGCAGGTAAACATCCTGCATGTCCAGGGAACACAACCAGTCACCCTGCTTGAGTACAGGCATCAGGCCTGGCAGGATGACCATGCGGAATTCTTTGCATTGGACATACAGATTGAGGTCATTGAGGTCTAGAATGGGCCTCAGATCTCCAGTTCTTTTGGGGACCAGGAAGAGCCTGGAATAAAATCCCCTGTTCCGTTGGTGCCCATACACTGGCTCAATGGCCTTTTTCCACAACAGGGACTGTACCTCCTCCCAGAGGACAGACAGATGGGCCGGATTACAGGTGGAGGGTACTGGAGGGGTCTCCGATGGCACCTCTATGAGGTCCAGATTGTGACCCCTCTCTATATTCTGAAGAATCCAGGCACCTGAAGTGATGGCTCTCCACTGATTGAGATGGAGGGAGAACCGACCTCCAATTGCTACCTCTTGATCGGGGACTGGAAGAGGGAGGATCTATAAAGGAGTCAAGCAGAGGCAGATCCATTTGCAGGGCCTGATCCATCACCCCTGAGGTACATAACTATGGCACCAGAGGAGGAGTGGATAGGCAAGGTGGAGGAGGCCTTTCTCTTGCCCGAGGTATGGGAGGCTGCTCCAGACTTGTGGGACACCTTGTGAAAGGGAGGGCACTGTCTGCTCCTAGGCTGCATATGATAGAGCAAGTGGACAGACTTCATAGCCCTGCCAGATGCCTGTAGAGCATTGATGATGTCCTGAACATCAGGCCCAAATAATTTAGAGCCATTCAAAGGGGCGTTAAGCACCTTTTGCTGGATACCGGCAACAAAACCAGAGACCCTCAGCCAGGAGTGCCTACAAAGGCAAATGCCTGTGGCAGCAACCCTGGCACCAGTATTTGAGGTATAATAGATGGCCTGATGGAGGAGCTTGCTGATATCCTCTGCCCTCTGCAAGCATTTGAGAACCTCCTGTTTCCGGGTACAGTCTGAGAGGGCCTGGGCAGCAGCCTTGGCCTTCTTCCAGATGGTATTCTGGTATCTGACCATGTGAAAGAGACAATTAGTAATCCTCAGCCCCAAGGTAGAGGAGGCATGGATCCTTTTACTCCAAAGGAAAACCCTGTGGGATTCCTTGTCAGGGAGAGGGAACTGAGATGCTTAGGCACCGTCGACCTGTCATGGGCTGTCTTGATGACCAAGGAGTCAGTCTCAGTCTGGGCAGCATAGTAAGGAAGACCCTTGGGGGTATGATATAACTTATCTGCCCTGCGGGGCATGGTCGGAACCATATCAGGTCTGTGCCGAGTGGCAGTAGTGGCATTCCTCAGGGCTGGGAGGATATGAGGAATGATCTAGGAGGCTTTCCCTCCTAGCTGAGTGAGCTGACCTAAGTATTAACCCACTTAGAATTATATTTTATTGTATGCTATGTATTTTAACTGCTATATAATTCTGCTCACTTGTACAGCTCCTTGAGTCAGAATGAAAAAGAGCACTTTATTAAATAAAATAATGAAGATGATGATGATGATGATGGTGATGATGATCTTAGGAGGGAGTTCTGGGATTTCCAGAAAGTCTACCTGATCCTGTCTGGTGGCATCCTCTTCCTCAGTACAGAAGCCTATTGCTGAGGAGAGCTGCTTCATAACATTGAAGAAAGTAGGGTCCTATGGAGAAGACCTGGGAGTATGCTTAACAGAGTCCTCACTCACTGAGGAGGCAGTGGACCTGTCAGAGGAAAGGAGTTCTTCCCCATCTTTCTCCTCCTCCTCAGGCAACATGAGGTCAGAATGGTACACCTCTGTGATGCTGACCTGCTCCACATCAAGGTCCAACGAATGAGGGGCCAATGATGGGCCCATGCGGAGCAGCCAGAGGAGGATGAAGTGGTATCAATAACAATGAGGCCACTGAAGGAGCAGGGGACTCAGGCCTACAGTATAAGTGCCCATCTGATGGACCAAGACGGTAGTAAAATTGGTCAGGATATCATTGAGGTCAACGAGAGTAGACTGTTGTGTCGATGGAGCAGGGGTTGGCAATAAAGGGCATTAAGACCCATCCATCGGGCCTTGGGAACCCGAAGAGCCTGATGCCCAAAGGCCTGGAGAAGCATCAGGCCGCGACTGGAGGGCTGTTGTTGATGAGCCAGGCATCGATGAACTGGGGGCCAACTCCAGAGGGTCGATGACTGGCCATCCTGAGAAGTGGGCAGTGGAGCTGTCATTATGGGTCTGGTAGGAACAGAGACCTGGACAGCGACAGGCATCAACGCGGCCACAGCCAATGGAGTACCGTTGACGGAAGAAGAAGAAGAAGCCTTCAGGGAATGGGACCGCTGCCAGGGGGAAGCAATTCCGATCTCGGTCTTTTTTATGACTTTTCCCCAAGGACTTGTCTCAGATCTTGGTGACCTGGGAGCTCAATGAACCCACTGGCAACTGGGAAGAAGGGACCCCCAATGACCCCTGTCCAGAACTGGCTACCTGTGGTTCCATCAGAAAATCACCGAGAGCCTTTTTATGTTGGCTGAAGGTGGTTTGGTTGAATTTATGGCAGAGCTCACAGTGTGAGACGTTAAAGTCAGGCCCAAGACAGCAAACACAGAGAGAATGTTCATCTTTAGAAGCAATCTTCTTTCCACAGCAGCAGCGATGGAAGAAAGAAGTGGAAGGAATAACTCTTGACATTAACAAGGTTGGGGAATCTCTTGTAAAAAAAAGAGATTCTGAAAAACTAAGTAAAATAAAGTCATAGGCAAAAATGGTGTGAAACTGTGTTGGAGTTTCCACAGAGACCCATGCAAACAGAGTTGATGGCAGAAAAGAACTGAGGAGGGAGTGCAGCCCGTCCCGCCTTTATAGGGTTGGTGACATTGGCAGATGATGTTGGCTTGGGCGATCCCAGTGGTACTGCTGAAAAACGTCCGTGTGGATCCTGTTTCACCAATGGTGAAGTTCTTACAATGTGACCTGATAACTGAGATGCCCCCGAAGAAGATCTTCACTCGCCATACTTGACCTCTTCTGACCTCACTCCTTGCTTTGCCACTTGTGAGGTCAGGAGGTCAAGCATAACTTGTGAAGATATTTCTACGATCGCACTCTTACCAATGTCATATCCTCTCTACACATATATATATATATATATATTTACTACAATAGTGGTGAACACATTGGATAAATGTAACCCTGCCCCCCCAAATGGGGGCTTACATTTTGCCCATGTTTCCCATAGCTCCCATTCTGTGGAGAGCTTCCCTTGTGCCTGCAGGTCTCCCCAAGTGCTTCCTCAATCGCCACCGCAGCCTGAGTCCCAAGGTGTGCCTGTGGCGCCTTAGATCTCCATCCGGCCCCTGCTCCTTTCTCACAGTTTCCTGGGTGGGGACCATAGGAACTAGAGTGGCTGCTGAGCTGTTGAGTCACTGAGCCACCAGCCGTTGTTACTTGCCTTATGGCCAGCTGGCAAAATCGCGAATGCACATGTAGCACTTTTGGTCTTCCGACCGCCAACTTTGCAGTCATTCAGGAGATGCCTCGGAGGTCACAGTGCCTCTCCTCTCCTAATTTGGGGCCGGGGACCTTTACAAGGGCCAAAAGAACTCTCTGTAATAAATAGGAAGTGCTACGAGTGCTACAAAGGGCAGGCTTATGAATATTAAGGAGAGCCTATGAATATGGATGAGCCACCTGTTCTAGAGCAATGGCCAGATTAAAGAAGTGGCACTAGCAACAGGTCCTGGAAATTGTAAATAAATGTATATAGGATAGATTCTGGTGCGTGCTCATCAGGGCACTTTCTGGGGGCTATAAATGTAGAGGGGAATGTAATTTAAAAAAAAAAGAATGCATTGGCTGCACCAGAGCTTAACATTGGGACTCAGATAAATCAAGTACTGAGTCTGTAAATGGAGCAACCGCACCTAGGAGAGGCAGGGCTAGGTCCAAAATAGTCAATGTAGTTACACTCTGTAAAGCAAAGTGGGGACCGTCACCCGCCTAGCCTAGTGAAACGTATCAGCAATACTGTTTACAAAGTACGTATCAGAAACCAGTTGAAAAGGACTCATCCAAAGGATGTCTCACTCTGCTTTGTAAAAGCTGTTGTTTTCATTCACGTAATCTAGTGCAAAATGCTGTGCAACAAAACACAATAAAGTGCAGTACAGAAAACATTACTTCCTGCTTCCTTGTTCTTGGTTTCACCCTGCTGCAACTGATTGGCTGCCCACGGTCACCTGATGAGTTTCGCAACAGATTGCTTTCTCAAAGGTTTTCTTTACTGCATTTTATTGCGTTTTGTTGCACAGCATTTTGCATTGGATTACTTGAAAAAAAACAAGATCTTACACAACGTTGAGTGAGGCATCCTTTGGGTGAGTCCTTTTCAACTGATTTCTGATACGTACTTTGTAAACAGTGTCGCTGTTACGTTTCACTAGCCTAGGCAGGTGCCGGTCCCCACTTTGCTTTACAGACTCAGATAAATGCCTGTCTGCTACCTGGGGGCACTTAATTACGGCAGTAATGACAGGCTCAAGACTGAATAAAAATGTATAATCTGGGCAGCGCTCGCAATGGCATACAAAGGGCTACTGAACAGTGGGGCAAGCAAACAAATTAAGTGTTTAATCTGGCTGTGCCAGGATGTTAAATTTGGGACTGTGTTAACTCTGCAGAGGGACTGTGTGTTTAGCAGCCATGATAGTGCAAAAACAGCCAATAGGAAAGCCAGGATTTCAGCCAGGACTTGTGGGACTTTTAGCAAAGGATTCATGGGACATTGCAAAGTGCTTATGGGGAACAGCAGGGACTTAAAGGAAAGCTGTCCAAAATGTGGACTTCTGCCCCTGGACAGCTTACCTTCTGGTTTAGATTTTAACAGCAAGAGCAGCATTATTCTGCTCCGCAACTTGCTGTATTTTAATTTTCAAAACTCTGGAACCTGGAAGTGCGGAGAAGGCAGGGGACACTCCATTTGCTGAAAAGGTGCAGCGCTGCATTCTGGAGTTTTGAAAATTAAAATACAGCAAGTTGTGGCGCAGAAAAATGCCACTCTTGCTGTTAAAATCTAAACCGGAGGGTAAGCTGTCCAGGGGTGGGAGTCCACATTTTGGACAGCTTTCCTTTAATTTCAGGTGCCAAAGCAGGAAACCTATTGTGCATCAAGAGCGGTTAATGAATATTTATTTTAAGGACTGGCAAGCAGGTTCAGCCAATTATAATGGGGGCAGCAAATAGTTTCAGCCAATCGAGAGCCTCAGAAGGACTCCATAAAAGACAGTGTTTTGCAGGCTGAGCAGTGTTCGAGTGAAAGCTCTCCGCATGGGTGTGGTCTCATGCCCTTTGTTCCAAAATGGGCCTAGTGATCCAGTGCAAGCCCCTCCACAGGGGAGAGGGCTTTCTTCTGAAGACAAGTGGCTTCAGGCAACAGAAGTCACTAGCCTAGGGGTTGCCAGAGATTGTCCTCCAGGGCTGGCCAGCATCTTTCCCCGTTTTTTGAAAAACGCAGGTGATGCTAAACATTCAGCTGTAAAAGAGCTGCACACAAGTTCTACCTCAGCAATGAGAGTGCTGAAGAAAAGCCGGAGACCTCAGAGAAAAGAAAGCCATTTCTGCAAGTAATCTTTTTTTTTTGTAAACTTTATTTTAAAAACTTCCAAGATTCACATACTGCTACCCTCCCTAGAATGGGTGGATGAATTAATACATACATCAATACACAGGGTGGTTCAATATTCAAGGTAATTGGTTGAAACAGACATTTGACACTTGCGTGCAATAAACATTTACATATGTTAAGCTGTAAATAAAAAGATTAAGGTCCCGTGGTAAAATTAAGACAATAACAAATAGACATGTAACAAACAGGTTATAGACTAGGTGCCCCCTAAGGGGCTCTATTGCAATGTGTCTTATACAGAGATGGGGTATCCGAGTTATATACATTAAAATAATGGGAACCAGGGGAGCTGTACCACCCTTTCCACTGGGTCCAAGATCTCCTGGAATTTCCCTTCTTGGTGTTTGATTATGTACTGTATTCTCTCCAGTTTCATACAATCCACCAAGTCCCGTGCCCACAGGGCCACAGGTGGAGTGCTGGAAAGCCTCCGGTATAGGGTGAGCTGGTGCAATCCCAATACTAGTCCCAGTCTTAAAAGTGAATTACTTCCAGCTCCACCCCTCTGCTGTCCCCCCACCCGTAGGCCCAGTAGCACCTCAACCAGGTCCATTGATAAGGGTCCCCGAAGATTTGTTGCACAAGTGACAGGACTTCTTTCCAATAGGCATAAACCTTGTGACATTCCCATATTAGATGGAAAAATGTTCCAATATGACTTTCGCATTTGTGGCAGAGATCTGGGACTGTTGGGTCAATCCTATGTGCCAAAACAGGGGTGAAGTATACCCTCATAAGTACATTATATTGGATAGCCTGTAAACGATTGTTCACAGAGCAGTTTAGAGAATGTTTGAAAATCCATGCCCAATCTCCCCCAGTGAGGGAGTCAGGGAATACATCCTCTTCCCACCCCTTTTTAAGTCTGTCTACCTGGTCTGGCAGAGCCCCCACCAGCAGCCTGTAGCATGATCTAAGGGGTTTGAAAGTATGATCCAGATACCTCCCCTTAAAAGTCTCCTCCAAGAGGAAATGCCCATATCCTCTTGGTCCCATACCCTCTATCAGGTTTTCTATTATTTTCCATAGGGAGAGATAGGAGAAGTAGGAGGAAGGACTGAGGCTGTATCTCCGCTTTAGTACACGGAAGTTCAAAACCCGTCCATCTATCAGTGTCTGTTCTAGAAGGTAGAATCCCTTCTGACTCCATTGATCAAGTACTTTCTGGGGTAATTTCCCCCCTCTCAACACCTCATGTTTTAGGGGTTTGTCTGGAGAAAGCCCAGCCTCATAATGCAATAACTGATAAGCTATACGCCAGGCCCTCCAAGTTGCCCTGGTGCAAGGATGGGCAATTTTCCTCCCCGTCTCCCCCACCAGGCCTTCAACTAGAACATCATAGTACAGTGGAGTATTAGATTTCGACTCCAGACCCACCCATGTCAGCTTACTCTCCTTACTGCCCAGTAAATCCTGTATATGCGCTAACTGAGATGCCAAATAATAATATTTAACATTGGGTAGCCCCAGGCCCCCTTGGAGACAGGTTTCAACAAGATGGCCTTCTTAATCTTGGGTCTCTTCCCTTTCCATAACAGTTGGGTGATAGCATCCTCTATGGCCTTCATGTACCTGTTAGGAATGTAAACTGGGATAGTTTGGAAGGGATAAAGGAACTGCAGAAGAATACTCATCTTTATAAGGTTAACCCTTCCCAGCAAGGTTAGGGGGAGAGCCCTCCAGTTGCTACAGTCCTCTTTAATCTTAGTCACCACCCTGTGCAGGTTGTTGTCTGCCATTCCAGACAGTTTCGCCAGTAAGTATATACCCAAGTATTTCATTTCTTTGGACGGAGGGATGAGGCATTGGTTTAGTCAGATAGGGGCTTTATTTCCACCCAGAGGCATCCACTCACATTTACCCCAGTTTATTTTATGGCCAGATATTGGGCCATATGTGTCAAAAATATGAGAGCAGGCAGGGCAGCCACCGGGTCCTTCAAAAATAACAGTATGTCATCTGCAAAGAGTGATATAACATGGGATTTACCATCACCCACATACCCCTGGGTTGCTGCATGGGAGCTGATAGTTTCAGCCAAGGCCTCTATAGTAAGCACATATAAGAGCGCGGGGAGTGGGCATCCCTGTCTCATACCCTGTATAAGTTGGAAGGGGGAAGATAGGGTGGAATTCGTTAAAATCTGGGCTTGGGGAGAGGTATACAGTGTTCGAATCCACCTCAACATTGTGTTTCCCAAACCATACTTTTTCAGGACTGCAAACATAAAGGGCCATTCCACCCAGTCAAACGACTTTTCAGGCATCTAATGGTAAAAGGCCACCCCCCCTCCATTCCCCCCTGCCAGGTCCACCCACGAGTAACATTAACCATCCTATGAATATTTTGTTTAGCCTGTCACCCCCGACAAACCCTCCCTGATCCAAATTGATCACCTTTGGCAGAAGTTTTTCCAGTCTAAGAGCTAAGAGTTTGGCCAAGATTTTATAATCAGAGTTCAAGAATGATATGGGCCTGTAAGACCCACATTTGAGAGGATCCTTCCCAGGTTTAGGTAATGTCACAGTAGTAGCCATACACGTTGAGTGAGGCAGTGCCCCCATCTGAAATGATGAGCAAACCATCTGAAGCATAAAGGGGTCAACTCCTCCCATACTAATCCATAAAACTCGAGGGCTAACCCTTCTGGGCCTGGCGCCTTGCCCCACTTCCCTTTCCAGGCTGCCCGTCTCAATTCCTCCCCAGAAACAGGAGAGTCCAGGATCTCCCTATCCTCCTCACCTACTGTGGGCAGCTCAATTTTCTGAAGGAAGCCCTCTGGATCACCCTCCACCGGAAACTCCGAAGTGTAAAGATTTGAGTAAAACTCTTTAAAGGTATCATTTATCTGGGATTGATCATAAGTGATGTTGCCTCCCTCCCTCTCTCTCTCCAACCCCAGAACAGTCCGCTCAGCCCTTTTACTCTTTACCAAGCCCGCTAACTATTTATCTGCCTTATCTCCTTTGAAATGTGCCCCCACTTTAGTGATAAAAAGATTTCTTTCTACCCTGCATGTTAGTGAGTTTGTTAAGGGAGAACTTCAAAGCCTTAAGTTTCTGAACTTTCTAAGGGCTGATACATCCCATCAGGTATCCCTCTAACTCCCTAATCTGTTTCTCTAGCTCCTTTTCCTTCCCGTGCAGCTTCTTTTTAAGATAAGAGGAGTAAGATATTGCTTCCCCATGGACATGTGCTTTGAGGGCATCCCAAGTATTATGTACACTTGTATCCTCAGGATTATTATGCATTAGGCATTCCCTGATATTCTCCTTAACCTGGGTCACTAAACCCTCATCTAATAACAGGGGAGGCTCCATTCACCAACTAGGCCTCGCCCCCCCCACCCGAGAGCTGTAATATAACCTGTAATGGTGCATGGTCTGAAACCACTATTGGCCCATAACTGGCCTCCTCCACCTGCCCTGCTCATATCTTCAGAAGAAATAAATAATCAAGCCTAGTGTATACCTGGTGGGCTGAGGAGAAAAATGAGCATTCTCTAGTATTTGGGTGGCATTGCCTCCACACCTCTATCAAGGCTCTACCCTCCACAATATTCCGTAGAGCCGACGTACTGCACGGGGGAGGTCTAGATCTCTGTCCAGAATGGTCCGGAGCAGGGTCTCAGTAAGTGTTGAAATCCCCTCCTATTATCAGCTTGTCTGATAATGGGGTTAGTGCCACCCCTAAATGTGTAAAAAAGTCAGGTGTATCATAGTTCGGGCCATATACAAATACCAAGGTGTATTTGGTTCCCCCAATATCCACCTCCATTATAAGGTATCTTCCCTGAGGGTCTAACCAGACCATCGAGATTTTACATGGTGAGCCAGGCAATTGCCAAATTGCCACCCCCTTGGCCATGGCGGTAAGAGGAGCCGTTAAAAGGGTACTCCCCATGCATATGCCAATCTTGAAGCCTCCTAAGCTGTGGAGTGTATCTCCTGGAGGAACACAATGCCCCCCCCATTCTTTTAATGTTTACACAGACCTTTTTACGTTCGCTTGCAGCGTAAAGGAACGTCTTGGGAGAATGGGACACTTTGAGGTGTGCCTCTCCTGAGCAATCCCCTGCTCCCTTGAGCAGGCGTGGTCCTGCACCAATCCGCACCGGTGCTGTGTATGACAGCGGTGGTATTCTCTTCAAAAGAAACCACCGCTGTGTGCTTCACCGGTCACGCCCTCCCAAATCATTTTCTGCACCTGGGGCCCACCCCAGCGTGGCAAATGTCCGCGTCGTCTGCCGACAGAGTGCCCAATCCCGTCGGCTCCACTGCCCCCTTCAGCCATCCTTCTGCCACGCTGGGAGCCCACTCCTGCATGGCAAATGTCCCGTGTCGTCTGCTGACGGGGGTGCCCAATCCCCCATCGGCTCCACGGCCCCCCCAGCCATCCTTCTGCCATGCTGGGAGCCCACCCCAGTGTGGCAAACGTCCCACATCGTCCTTTATTTTTTTCCCCGGCAAAATAAAAACGATCCCATGGCGCTTCTCCCAGCCCCCCCCCACAACCCGCACCCACCCACTGTGCACCCTGCCTCCCCACCCCCTCACCCCATACTTACCTCCAGAGCTCGGTGCGATGATCTTGATGGACGGAACACGTCTGCACTCTTCAAGCCGACCGCGAACTGAGGAAATACCAGTAAGCTGTATAATGGGCTGATAGGGGTTTTCAACTTTATTGCATATCTGGCATTTTTGGAATTTTGCACTAAATTTTCAACATGGGGTTTTGGGACCCTTCTCTCATGAATGATGTCACTGTCATGGTGTTATTGGGGCCTGAAGGGTGTTTTCGAGTCACTGCATGAAATCACCCTTCAGGCCCGAATAACACCATGACAGTGACATTATTCATGAGAAGGGGTCCCAAAACCCCATGTTGAAAAATTTGTGCAAAAATTCCAAACATTACTGTTTTACTGCGCGGCATTATGCAGTTCCTACGTGCAGGCTCGTAAGTTGGCTAATTTTCAATATTTTCACCCAGATTTTCAACATTGCCATTTTACCACACCTCCTTGTGAGCAGTACAGCTGTCATTTTTCACATCCTGCCCAAAACGTGTTTCCACCCATGTAGCACACAATGGCAGCAGTCGGTGTGTGAAATCAATGTATGGGACACATTAAGAAAATCACAGTGACACTGTTCATGAGCAGAGGTCTTAAAATGGCTGTTTTGAAAATTTGGTGAAAAAATTCATAAAAATGACTGTTTTACGAGTGTGCGTTGCGCAGTTCCTATGCACGCTCGTAAGTTTGCGAATTTTCAATATTTTCACTCCAGATTTTCAACATTGCCATTTTACTACACCTCCTTATGAGCAGTGCAGCTGTCATTTTTCACATCTTGCCCAAAACGTGTTTCCGCCCATGTAGCGCACAATGGCACAGTCGGTGTGTGAACTCAATGTATGGGACACATTAAGAAAATCACAGTGTCACTGTTCATGAGCAGAGATCTTAAATGGCTATGTTGAAATGTGGTGAAAAAATTCCTAAAAATGACGCTGTTTCTGGTCGTTAGCAGTTCCTACGCCGTTAAATAATTTTTAATTTTCAATATTTTCACTCCAGACTTTCAACATTGCCATTTTACCACGCCTCCTTATGAGCAGTATAGCTGTCATTTTTCATATCCTGCCCAAAACATGTTTCCAACCACGTAGCGCACAATGGCGCAGTCGGTGTGCGAAATCAATGTATGGAACACATTAAGAAAATCACAGTGACACTGTTCATTAGCAGAGGTCTTAAAATGGCTATGTTGAAAATTTAGTGAAAAAATTCCTCAAAATGACTGTTTTACGAGCGTGTGTTGCACAGTTCCTATGCACGCTCGTAAGTTCGCGAATTTTCAATATTTGCACTCCAATGAGTTCCAAATACCTAAACAGCACATAGAAGCAAGCAACATTTGGCATTGACAAATGCTTGTACTTCATTGTCACTGATTTTTTTAAGCCATGTCCAAGTGCCAAATACCACTGCAAATACCTGCAAGCGAACGTTCGGCATTGACAAATGCTTGTTCCTTTTAAGCACATGTCTAAGACCATTAACATTCCAAGTTACTAACTTTAACTTATTCATGTTATTGTACCAATGTAAAATTGCACCATAGTTTCATACCCCAAAACCTTGTCACTTCTAAATGCAAAAATCCTTGGAAGTAATTTTTTCAACTTTTTAACTCCCCCAATATATCCCTCTTCCCCAAAATGAAGTCTTGAATCAGAACATAAATATCTCAGCTTGTACAGAACTACCCATTCACAACAGAGTATATGCAGTATAACCCCCTTATCCACTCCCTCCCCCTAAAAGAACCCACAACAACAGCTCAAGATACCCCCTCCCTAGCCCCTTTTCATTGAAACTATCCGCCCACTACTTTGCATGGATTGTGCGGTCTATCCACCCTTTAAGCCCATAACAGTGCCCTCAGGTGTGATTTCCACCTCTGCTCTTTCCTAGGCCTCCATTAATAGGTGCCCCTAATACGGGGCAGGGCCCAACTTAAGCCCCCCCCCCATCAGGACCCGTCTAAATTAAAATCAAAGTAAAAAACTTAGAATAAAGGAGGCTACATGGAGGCAAGACCTACTTCACTCTGTTTGCAGCCTTCTCTTACATATTCATTGAGACCTTATGCCAGTCCCCCCCCAACCCCGAGGAGCTACGGTCACTCCCAACAGAACACAAACAAGGAATGCCAAACTCCAAAGTATGATGAAAACAGTTTGAACCTCTCTGCTCAGTCAACCTCATTATATAATTAGAGGGCCTCTGAAACTTAGGCCTCCGGAGGGAACCAGGAAACATCCAGAGCTCCAAAAGAGAAGAAATGATGCACACACAACATTCCTCCATCAAAATAAAGTCCTGAAGTCTTACAGTTCAGCCAAAAGTCTCAAAATTCAAAATGCCCAGACCATCGCACCAGCAACCAGCTTGGTTCTGAGACCAGGATAAAGACCCAGATTATGTTCAAATGCCCAGCCCTTATCCTCCGGCTCTAAAACTAGCTGGATTCAGCACTGTACTAGAGTAAGAGGGAAAGGCACTCATGACGCTGATAAGGGTGCGACACCCAAAAGATCTATCTATGGAGTTTTGTGGGAGAGAGCAGGAAGGGGAGCCCTCACCAAACCAGCCATTATAGGCCCCATAAAGGAGTTACAGTCTGGCCCACATTACGTGCGCCCCTCCGGCCCGCTTCCCAATCAGTACACACCCCAGCCCCAGTACCTCTGTGTGCTGATACTTTCCCTCTGACGAAACCCCAACAGGATCAGTTCAGCAGCCCTCAGTGTTCTTGTTGCTGTCGACAAGCTTTCTCTAATTCAGACACGCACTCCATAGCCACATTGGGACTGGTGCAGGATCTAGGCTTTCCACCCTGTGGTCTGAAAATCAGGTACGCTGGGTAAATTAGGGAAAATTGACATCCCAGGTTATGAAGCCACTTCTTGACCTCAGCAAATGCTCTTCGTTGATTCTGAAGCTGCCCCAAGTAATCAGGGAACAGGCTGATCCATGAGTATTGCACCAATATGTTGCCTTTTTGTCTTGCCTTTTCCAGCACAGATCGTCGGTCAATAAAACAAAGGAATTTTACAATAATATGCCTAGGTCTTTGGTTGGGGGCAGGTTTGGCTCCTGGGGACATATGCGCCTGCTGAATTTCCAGGGAGACCTCCGAGGGAAGTTCCAGGGTGTCATGGAGCTATTATTTAAGAAACAAGGCACAATGTCTTCCTTCAAGCCCCTCTGGTAGGCCCACCACTCGAATGTTGCATCTGCATTCCCTTGTTTTCATGATCATCTACATTTTGTTTTAAAAATTCAAACTCCTAAAGGACTTTTTGCAGATCAGTATGGGAGCTTTGCAGGGATTCTTCTTGTGCACTCACCCGTGCCTCCAGTTCCCCCAGCCTGGTCTCATGTGAATCAACTATCTCTGAAACTGAGTTTACTGTCTACTAGAGGTGCTGGATCTGCGTGGTAACTTTCTCAAATCCAGCCTCCATTCTTGTCCCCAAGTCATATTTAAGTTCTTTAAGAAGCCTCTCCAGGGTATGATAGCCCTCATTAGCTGTTGAAGGGGTCACCTGTTCCATCACAAGGTCAGTGAGCTAGGTCCCCATGGCCTGTGGCTTGCCTGGGTTGCTGACGCTAGAGGTGCTTCTCTGAGTGTTTTTGGGTAGGCCTCTGCCAGTCTCAGCCGAGTGAGTTGTTCTAAAGAGCAGTTTCACCTGCTTTTTCACCAGTTTCATTGGCACTGGCATCTAGATTGTTAATAGAGTGAAAATTGGCTCAAACTGCTGGAGTAGTGAGTCGGATGGTGGAAAAATGTGGTGGATAGCCGAGGAGTTCTCTGTTCAAGCTTCCATCTTGCTCCTGCGCTTGGCCATGCCCCCCTTCTGCAAGTAATCTGAGTGAGCAAATATAAAAGTCTGAGAAAGTCTGCAAGGGGAAGAGAAGCCTAGCAAGTTTAGAATGTGTCTGTCTGTCTGCACCCTGGTTTAAACAAAGCGTAGAAAGGGTGGACATCTGTTTAGTGACCAGAGAAGGGTCCTGTTCAAGTATATAAATGTGTCTGATTTGAGTAGTGCCAAAGGATTGAATGAGGTGTTCCCTGACCACGCGGAATTTCTCCTGACAGTGCCTGGTGGGAAAGTAACCACCTATATATCCAGTTGGGAGCTGCAAATGCCAGTGAGAGCCACAGGGGACTGTGTTTGTGAAACTGTGAGCCTGAGAGAGCTACTAAGAACTGTTTACTACCAAGTAGCGTGTTGTGAGCCTTGAGAGCTACAGAAACCAGTTGCTTCTGAGTGGTGTGTCTGAGTCTAAAAGGGTCTACAGTTTCAGCTTTGCCAACAAGTAAAGTCTGCTAAAGAGGGGCGAGCCATGCTTCAAGCTCAGTCAAGTTCAGGTTGTTCATGGCAGTGAGCCGTGCCTCAAGCTCAGTTGTAGTGAGTCTCAAGTGGTAAAAAAACAAGTTTCAAGTGACCTGGTGTTGTGCAAGAGATGCATCTAAGCTCCTAGTTGTTTTTCAAGGACCGTAAGCATTCAGGTCGCCCACTTAGTACAGCTCCCCCTTTCATTTTAGTAAATACGGAGCAGAAGTACTCATTTAATGCATCTGCCTGTTCTGCCCCTGTTTCCACCCATCCCCCCATCCTTCTTTATCCTTACTATCTGGTCCTTACAACTCCTTTTCTCCCTGATGTACCTAAAGAAATCCTTCTCCCCCACTTTGATGCCCTGTGCTAGCCTGAGTTCCCTGGATGCCTTGGCTGATCTGACTGCCCTTGTCACCTTCCTCGACTCCTTTGGGTATTCCTCTCTGTATTCCCCACTCCCTTTGTACCTTTTAAAGGTGATTCTTTTCTTCTTTACTTTTTCCATGACCCCCCCACTCACCCAGCTAGGCATCTTGGCCCTAGCCCCCTTATTCTGGACCCTTGTACATGTTACGGTTGCCTCCTCAATTCCCAGTTTAATGACTACCCACTTCTGGTTAGTGTCCATGTTTGGATGGATCCTGGCCAGATACCCCTGTACTATTTCCCACATCCTACCGAAGTCGGCCTTCCTGAAGTCTAACACCCTCGTGCCCATTCCTACTCCTCCTTTCCCCATGTTTATCGTGAACCACACCAAGTGGTGGTCACTCCCCACCAGCAGTTCCTCCATGCCCAGCTCCCTCACAAACTCACCATTTGCAGCATGAGGTCTAGGGTGTTCCCTAACCTGATTGACTCCTTGACCGTCTGCAAAAGGAAGCTGTCCTGGAAGGCATCCAGAAGTACCTGCTTCTCCTATTCGTGGTAGCTGGGGTACCCCAATCCACTCCCAGCAGGTGGAAGTCTCCCACAATTACTGTACTGCCCTTTCCACAGGTCTTTCTGATCTGTCCCGCTAGCTCCCTGTCTAACTCCTTAGGCTGAGAGGGTGGCCTGTACACAACTCCCATCCTGAGGGTCCTATTTTTGCAGTCCTGGAGCTGCACCCATAATGACTCTGTGCTGCCCTCCTCTCCTTCCTCCCTGACACACTTCAGTCCCTTCCTCATGTACAGCGCCATCCCCTCTCCTTTCCCTTTTACCCTGTCCCTCTGAAATATCCTATACCCTGTTACTGCCAAGTCCAGTCATGGTACTGGGTGGCCCATGTCTCAGTGATGGCCACCATGTCCACCTCCCCAATTGCCATCAGAGCCGGTAACTCTGCTGTTTTGTTCCCTGGACTCCTAGCATTCAAGGTTACCACCCTCCACCCCACCTTCTTCCTTCCCCCCTCTCCCTACTTGCTCTCCCTTTCTAGCATCCCCTCATAACCTCCTCCTAAGTCCTTTGCTGCTGATATGGGGGGGGGGTAATCTTGTTCGGCTTCCCTACCTGTGGATCCTACCACCCCACTCTTCTAGTTTAAATTCTCATTGTTTGCTAAGTATTCCCCCTGTTTCTGTTTCAATACCCTCCTTCCCTCCTCACTCAAGTGTAGCCTGTCCTTAGCGTAGAGATCACTTCCCTCCCAGAGCACAGGGTCACTGCCCTGTTACAATGTTCCTGCCAGCTACATTATGGCACTGCCCTGTCACATTGCTCTGACCAGCTAGAAGCTGGGTTGCAATCTTGTGCTTAGCAACTAACAACTACAATGCATGTCTTACTGAGAAGATGGAGAGAGAGAGAGAGAGAGAGAGAGAGATGGTCTTGAACAGAGACTAGACAAGCCACTTTATGTCCTGATGTAGAGACTGATTTGAAGATACATAGATACATAGATACATAGACAGTGTCGGCAGATAAGGGCCTATGGCCCACCCAGTCTGCCCATTTGAGCTTGTAAGTTCAGTTTGTTTTCCTAGAAGTCTGTTGCACCTTACCCCTGACCTCCAGAATTCCTTTATGTCTATCCCATGCATTCTTAAATCCCGTGATTGTTTCAGCCCCCACCATTTCCTCTGTCAGGGTGTTCCACTTGTCCACCACCTGTTCTGTGAAGAAATTCTTTCTCATGTTTCCTCTGAATTGTCCTCCTCCAACTTCATCCCATGCCCTCTAGTCCTGGAACATCTTTTCGCTTAAAATAGTGTTTTCCTGCACCCTGTTCCTCCCTGTAAGATACCTGTTGTCTCTATCATATCCTCTCTCCTCCTCTCTCCAGGGAGTACATGTTCAGTTCCTTCAACCTGTCTTCATAGGACTTGTGATGCAATCCATGCACCATCTTTGTTGCCCTCTCTGAACCTTCTCTACCCTGTCTATGTCCTTCGTAGGTATGGTCTCCAGAACTGTACACTGTACTCCAGGTGGGGCCTCACTAGTGTCTTGTATAGCGGAATTATGACCTCCCTTTTCCTGCTGGTAATGCCCTGCCTATACATCCCAGCATCCTATTTGCTTTACCTGCTGCCTTGTCGCACTGTTTCCCTACCTTGAGGTCATCAGAGATGATAACCCCAAGATCCCTTTCCTGCTTGGTGCATGCTATATCCTCACCCCCAACTGATATATATTGTGCCAGGGTTTTTGTGCCCATATGCATTATCTTGCACTTCTTTGCATTGAATTTCAACTGCCAAACCCCTGACCATTCTTCAAGTTTCTGCAGGTCGCTTCTCATTCTGTCTACACCCTCTGGTGTGTCTACTCTGTTACAGAGCTTTGTGTCATCAGCGAACAGTGAAATTCTGCCTTCTAGGTCCTGCGCCATGTCACTGATGAAGATGTTGAATATGACCGGTCCCAGCACTGATCCCTGTGGTACCCCACTGGTCACTCTTCCCTCTGTGGAGTGACAGCCATTTACCACCACTCTCTGAAGACTCAGACAGACTTTCTGGTTCTGGAAGAGAGAGAGACTAGAGGAGACAAATTGATTTCATGCCTTGAATTGTCTTCTAATTTGCTGAAGAAAAAGAAGAAGAGATGCTGAAATGTTTTTTGATTTGTTTATTTCTTTCTTGTAATGTAGAATAATAAATCACCACTGGTGATTTTTCTACAGTTTCTCCTGGACTGCTCATGTTTCCTGACCTACCTGTAGGCCTCCATTATATTCAGTGTCAGAGGTATTTGGATTAGTTACATCTGGTGTCATTCTGTGTCAGAACAAGCCACACTGCATCCAGAAACCTCTCCACATTTGGTGTCAGAAATAAATGGATTTATGTTGTGCATACTCTAAGGCCAAGAGTTTGTCCGTGGGTTCCAGACCTGGTTCCAGGGAAACATATCAGAAATGGATCCAAGCAAAGACAGACCAGGGGTGGCAACCAGAAGTATGGCAGCCAAGTCACCAGAGATGGGAGGAGAACATAAGGCAGCAGCAGAACCAGAAAGTCTGTCTGAGTTTTTCAAATGGTGGACGATACAGCAAACAGAGACTGAGAAGCAGAGAGAAACAGACCTCCAACATTTAGAGGCACAGAGAAAAGAAGACATTCGGTGGAGGAACTGGTACAGGTCCCACAGATCAGCAAAGCACAGGTTATTTGAAAGACATTAAACTGACAAAGCTGTGCCCCTCAGATGATATTGAAGCATACCTCACGAAGCTTTAAAGGGTCACCAGTGCATGCCACTGGCTAAAGCAGAAATGAGCAATCAGGTTGGTACCTTATCTCACAGGTAAAGCCCAACTTGCCTACAGTAATGTGGACACTGCTCTGTCAGCAGACTACAACCTGGTGAAAAGGAAAATACTGAAAAGATATGACATCTCAAGAGAAACCTACAGGCAGAACTTTCAGTCCCTGAAATACCAGTGATTAAACAACCCCTGAAAAGCTTACACCCGACTCAAAGAACTCCTCATTAAATGGCTACAACCAGAGTGCAAATCAGTCCCCCAGATTATTGATGTTTTTACAATGGAGCAGTTCATCAATATCCTGCCTACAAACGTGCACCTCTGAGTGAAAAAGCACCAACCAGAAAATGGGGAAAAGGCTGTTTCTTTGGCTGAAGACTATCAGATGGCCAGACAGACACCACAGCAGGGAGGTTATAGACCAGGACCGGTAAGACCCTTTTTCCCCCAGTCTAACTCCAGGTCAGATAAGAACTCTGATTGGGGTAACAAAGCTGCACCTAAAGATTTTATTTACTATAACTGTAATGAGCCAGGCCACATTACAAGAAACAGTCATAAAAATAAAAAAAGGAATATTGAAGAAGATTTGACCTTAGCAAATTGGGGCAACTATTTAAAAGATGTCAAGGTGGGAAATAAGGCTGTGAAAGGATTTATAGATTCTGGAAGCAGAAAGACCCTCATCCATGCTGAAGTTTTGGGAAAGAATTGTGTGAGAGGACCAGGTACTGACGTCTTCTGCATTCATGGGGACACTCGATACTATCCCACCACTCAGCTGACTCTCAGCATTAATGGTGTGTCATACTGAATGAAAGTAGGAGTGGTACTGAAGTTACCTGTACCAGTGATAATTGAAAATGACTTTTCAGGCTTTGCTAAGTTAATCACAGAGGGAGAAAAAACTACAGTTTCAGCAGCTGTGATGACAAGAGCGCAGGCAAAGAAAAACTTGGATGATGAGGACAGTTTTCCCTTTGGTAGCTTTGATCAAGACTTGTTTCAACCCAGCTCCAAGATCCAGAAATCCCAGAAGGAAAGAAGACGGCTAAAAATGCAGTGGCAACAAATGACTGATGGACATGAGGGGTTAATTTGTGAAAATATTGAAACCAGACTGATAACTAATTGTGATTTTGCTTCTGAATAAACTAATGATGTTTTTCTCCAAGGTTACCTTAGGCAAGTGGGGGTGAAACACAAAAAGGGAGAACCTGTATTTAGAAAGTGTAATGGGCTGCTGTACCATGTTTGTGCTAATTCTCATGTAACCCCCCTGCAAATGGGGGTTCCCAAAAGACTTCCAGGAGCTTGCTTGAATGCTCCAAGCCTGAATGGTGTTTGGCGTTTAAGCCATTTATCAGTGAGTGTTTTTAGAACCTCTGGTACTGTCTCTTTAAGAGCTGTCTGCTTGCAGACATAATTAGTTTGTATGGGGGACTGTGTGTTTCTTTGATTGAGTACCACTCAAGCTGCTGCCAATTCACTCCATTTTGCAGTCACTAGGAGTGCAAAGGAACCTATCTGAAAGATGTAACTGTTTGCCAGAAATCATTTACAGTAATAATGAAATTACAGTTTGTCTAACCTGCTTTCTTTTGCAGTCAGAACTGTGTCTGCTAGTTCCCCATTCTAGTTTTGAACTGCTGAACTGGACCAATCAGTGTGGGTAAGCTAGCTCTAAAATGGTGCCTTGGACGAATCAGAACTTGGACTCATAATCTGAGCCAGCCACAAGAGGATTGTATGGGCAGTGACTCTGGGAGATGTAGTTTAGACTTCAGCACCTTTTGGACCAACAGCAGTCTATTGTGAGTGACAGCCAATCCAGTCAAGAACTGGGAGGAACTCAAAGGAAGTGCCCGTTTTGTCGGTTGGAGTTTCAGTTGAGCTTTGGCAGTGAAGAAGGAAGGAGCCCTGTGCTTTTTCAGTGTGCAGTTTTAGTAAAAAGCGTGTAAGGCCCAGAGTTCCGGTCTGCAGCTTGTGTAACAGCTTGTTAGGACTGAATCCGTCCTGTGAAAAGAATCAAAGGATCTCTGAAGAGTAGAAACCAGGCTCACCCTGTAGAAGACTGGAGGAATTGCTGAAAATTGCACTCTGTCTGTCAGGAACTGAATCTGCTGTGTGTTCTCCCGGTATTGTGCAGTAATTGCGATCGGATACAGATGCAGCCTGCCTGGTATAGTGCTTTCTTTTATATGGATGTGTGAAGAGGTTTGTGTACCTCAAGTGAGCCCTGCTGACATTGAAGGACCCTATCTTATTTGGAGGTCGTGAGTACTAATTCAGGGTCGCTCCCTGTTGAATTGCCACATTAAATCCAAATGGAATTACTGTACTGCTGACTGTTTAATTCTCCTTTTCTCTGTGTGAAAGGGCCCCTACCAGCTGCCACGGTTTGGACTAGCCACTAGGGCTTGGGTACCCAGGGACAGTAACTGATAGGGATAGGCCTGTGCACAGAGCCATAGGTAGATTATTAGAGTGATAAGCTAATTAACCTGATTTCCCCTGTCCTTGTTATATCCTAAATAAATCAGAGCTGCTTGTTTCAGCAAAGTTATACTGCCTGAGGTATTTGTCTATGTTAAAGTACTGTACTGTGATTGTTGCACTGTATCTCATTTCACAGGAGGTCCCAGTGCTGGAACCAGACCTGGGGGTAAGTGTATACTGTGAAGGTAATTCTGATATATTGTGTGGGCCACTAGTGGGAAGAAAGGGGGGTTGCAGTGTCCCAGAGGGCTGTGACCAAGTTAGTTTAACTATTGCAAACCCTGACCTCTGGGTGGAGGCACCGCCATTGGATCCAGGCCCCTCAACCTGTTAGTGGCAAATCAGGCAGGGGTAGTAGCCCCGGGATAGCGCCATCTAGGGTTACATCTTGGAGGCACCGCTGGGATTGTGTGTCCTCTAGTGGCCATATTTGAACCACTGTTAAGAAAAAATGGGTACCCGACAGAAGTGGCTGTGCACCGCTGGTGGAGTGGTGTACTGGGGAGGAGATCGACCCCAAAATGCTATGCTTATCCTGGACATCCCCTGGGTATCAATACGGACACTGTGCAGGGAGTACTTTCCAAGGTGGAAGGTTTACAAACCCTGTGGTGGTGGGTCGGCATGCTAATCTGCTCACCCACACTTTCCTGGCCCTAGTAGAGTTTAAGGATCCCATAGATAGCTCCAAAGTGCCACAGACCATTACCCCAGAGGAGCCTCACTGCTTGGAGGTGATAACTAAGGACAGTAAAGACCGGGGGGAATCAGCCCCCCACCACTATCTGAAACTTTTGAGAAGAAATTTGCTGAATGGTTGCTGGGAGAGGGAAACTGTGGAGGACTTGAAGAAACTATTCTTGCCACCTGGGGTGTTCCTCCCCAACACCCTCTCCTGCTCAGTGCCCGTAATGGTGGCTGAACCAATGCAGACTCCTATTTCTGCACCTGCCATTAGTCACGACTCTTACCAAGGTTGAGGATCTTCTCTGGCACCCTCCCACCCCCAAGGGAGGATGACTGGGAGACCTGGATAGACTATGTTGCCCCCAAGTGCTAGAATGGCAATGCTCGGAGCGGCGAAGAGGGTTAGTGAGGCCTCGAGGTCCTGCCCTGGCTACCATCCGTGCTAAGCGGGCCCAGTAACCCTGAAGCGACTGCACAGGCCTATCTTGAGGCCTTGGAGAATGTGTACGGGAGCCCAGATTCTGATGAGGACCTATGGTGGAGAGTAAGAAATGCACAACAGTACCAAGGGAGTTGTTGTCTGTGTATGTCTCTCGGCTGGAAAAATTGTTGCAAGAATGCCTCAGAAAGGGTAGTTTGCCAGCGATTGAACTGGACCGAACCAGACTGGACAGAATCCTTAAGTCTGCCCCTTCTCAGAACTGCTGTTGCTTCAGTTACGCCTGGCAATCGACTGGAATCCCACCCTCCTATGATGAGTTAATGAGAGAAATTCGAGGAGTTGAGAAAAGGCGACCTCGGGAGGTACCTGCACCAACAGCTGTGGCTACGACCGAGTGACTGAGGGTGACCCATCAAGTGAAGTTCAGGGCAGAGGTTGACAGTCAATGAGTGCTCTGACAAGGAAAAGATATGCCACAATGGGGCGAACTGTTGAGAGAGATCGGAATTCAAAAACAGTCCTTTTATGAAGGCCACGCCTGCAAGCAATGGGCCCTGACCTATATCCGACTGTATCTGCTATGGGGTGGGGTACCCACCCATGTATCTCCTGCTGATAACAGCTCCAAACTCAATTCCTTGACCATGGAAGTGGAGAAACTGACGAGATGTCTCCAAATGCTTATCACGCCGCAGACAGAGATGGCACCCAGGTTTCCAGTTAGTAATACCCCGCCCTGGCTCCCAGTGTGGCGCCTCGGCCAGCTCAAACTCCAGAAAGTATGTTTTGCTATAATTGTGGGAAAGATGGGCACATGAAAAGGGAATGCCAGTCCCCAAAAGACACTGACAAAGTTGCATATAGGCTACAAGGAGAGCTTCGGAGAAGAAATCAGTGGTTAAGAGGTGCACGACATGATCCCAGTGAGGGCACCAAATGCTAATTCACGTCCTTTGTGGCAGGTCCATTGCCCAGGCCCCCCTACCGCCTCTCCAGACTGGTCCAGAATAGTGGGTCCCTCCATGGAGACCACTGTAAAGGTGAATGGAGTGTCTACAAGAGCTGTATTAGACAGTGGCTCCCAAGTGACAATTATGTTCCAGGATTGGTATCAGAAGCATTTGTCAGACGCACTTTACAACCATTAGAAGGACTGCATGTATGGGGGTTAAGTGAGAAGGCCTACCCCTATTCGGGTATATCCGAATTTGGCTGTCTTTCCCCACCTCCGTGGCTGGAGTGGCTGAACAAGTAGAGACCCTAGCCTTAGTGTGTCCCCCACTGGACTGTATGATGGTGTCCCTTTGTTGATTGGAACAAATGCTCATATGTTCGGAAGGCTGGCACAGTTGTGTTATGAAACAGGGGTCAAAGACTAGTAGAGCTTTAAGAGTTCGGCTTTAATTAAGAAGGCCTATGAGGCACAGAGAGATGCTGAAAAAACAGAACCAGAGGAACTGGTCGAATTGTATGGAAGAAGGATCCTGAGTCTCTGATCCTGGCGCCAAATGCCCAGTGTACCTTACAGGGAGAGTCCGTATCAGAAAGGATGTTAAGAATAAAATATTAATGTTGGATGCACCAGGCGATGGAAAATTGCCAGAGGGACTGCTGGTCAAGCCTAGTATTTTGCCACTAGAGCCCATGCTTATGCCAGAAGGGTAATGGTCCAAGTTCATAATGTGTCTGAAAGAGACATTCGAGTAAACAGAGGTTGCATCCTGGCTAATGTGCATTGTGCAGACACTGCAGTGCTACCAGCAGCAAGAGTTCAAGGAAGAATGACAGAGTAACGCCTGACTTGTTTGATTTCAGCGACTTCGCTGCCAGCTGAATGGAAAGTGAGGATCAGTGAGAAGCTTGCCCAGAGAGACCAGGTGTTTTCTTTAAAGGAATGGGATGTAGGATGCATGCAAAGCTGAGCACAATATCCGCTGCATGACGAAAGACCATTTCGTGAGAGGTCTCGACGCCTGGCACCTGCTGACATAGATGATGTGAGACGGCATCTGCAAGAGATGTTAGCTGCTGGTGTAATACAAGAATCCAGAAGCCCTTATGCTTCCCCATTGTGGTAGTGAGGAAAAAGAATGGAACAGTAAGGATGTGTGGATTATCGCACCTTAAACGGCGGACTATCCTGATCAGTACACAATGCCCGCATTCAGGATGCTTTGGACTGACTGCCTAAGCGGGAGCAAGTGGTTCTCTGTGCTGGATCTCCTCAGTGGGTACTACCAGATCCCGATGGCCCAGAGGACCGTGAGAAGACGGCCTTTATCTGTCCGCTTGGCTTCTATGAATTCATGAGGATGCCTCAAGGGATTTCAGGTGCCCCAGCCACTTTTCAACGATTGATGGAGCGTGCAGTGGGGGACATGAACTTACTAGAGTGCCTGGTATACCTAGATGATGTTATTGTGTTTGGCAGCTCACTGGAGGAACATGAGAGCAGATTATTTAAGGTATTGGACCGACTGGAGGACTTTGGCCTTAAACTGTCCATTGATAAGTGTCAATTCTTTCAAACATCAGTAAAGTATGTGGGACACATAGTATCCACCGAGGGAATAGAGACCCCACAGTAAAGTTGAGGCCTTGACCACCTGGCCACAGCCCAAAAATCTAAAAGAACTGCAAAGATTCCTGGGATTCTGTGGTTATTATCGGCGCTTCATCAAGGACTATTCAAGAGTGATCCGCCTTTACTTAACCTTACTCAAGGGTATCCCCAACCCACAAAAATACCAAAAGTCAGCGTCCCTCAAGACTGAAAGAGTGTATTTTCATCCGAGTGAAGTATTTGGGCCGCTGGACTCCTGATTGTGAGACTGCTTTTCATGAGATCATATATCAACTTACCCATGCTCCAGTGCTGGCCTATGCCGATCCAAGAAAACCTTACGTCCTGCACACTGATGCTAGCTTGCAAGGGTTGGGGGCTGTGTTGTACCAAGAGCACGAGAATGGCCTGAGACCAGTGGCCTTTGCCAGTAGAAGCCTGACCCCATCCGAAAAGAACTATCCTGTACATAAGTTAGAGTTCCTAGCTTTGAAGTGGGCTATTGTTGACCAATTCCATGAGTACTTGTATGGGGCTAAAATACTAGTAAAACTGACAATAATCCTTTGACCTATGTGCAGACCTCAGCTAAGTTGGATGCCACTGGCCATAGGTGGCTTTCTGCATTATCTACATATGACTATGCTCTGAAATCGAGCAGGTCTGAACCACATAGATGCTGATGCTCTCTCCGGAGGCCTGTTCCCCAGAATGATTGGGTCCGATTGGCAGAACCTGACATTCGGGCACTCTGCCGAAGTTTGACAGGGAGGAACAAATGTCCACGGACGCAGTGGACTGCATGGTGGATTGCTTGGGACCCTCTGAGAATTGCATACCTGCTGCTTATTGCCACTTTTCTGCAATAGACATTGGTGCACTGCCTCAGCTGGACAATGACAGTATTCGGGCTCAATCCCGCGATCCCATGATCAAAGCAGCTTTAGAAGCCCTCTATGCAGGAAAAGATGTGTCCAAATTACGCTCCACTGATTTGAGAACTGCACTGTTATACAAAGAAGGTCCTAAGTTGAAACTGATCAATAAACTGTTATACAGAGAAACAGTAGACAGAGGGGACAAGTAGACAAACAACAACTAGTGCTGCCCACTGCCTTTGAGACTCAGTACTGAGGTCCTTGCACAACCACATGGGCACCTTGTATAGACAGAACACTTGACTTGGTGAGATCCAGATTCTATTGGCCTAAGATGGGGGCTGATGTGGAGCAACACATTCGAATCCTGTAGTCGCTCAGCTTACAGAGGAAAGCTTCATTCCGGAGGGCTGCCCCCTTGTTAACATCACCACCAGTGCACCCATGGAGCTGGTCTGTATTGATTTTCTGAGTTTGGAGTCAGATCAAAGAAATATCAGTAATGTGCTGGTGGTCACTGACCATTTCACGAGATATGCCCAAGCTTTCCCCACCAAAGACCAGAAAGCATCCACTGTGGCCAAAGTGCTTGTAGAAAACTTTTTTGTTCACTATGGGGCTCCACAAAGAATCCATTCTGATCAAGGGAGAGACTTTGAGAGTCATCTGATCAAAGAGATGCTTTCTCTGTGGGGAGTGCGAAAGTCCAGAACCACTCCTAACCACCCCCAAGGGGACCCACAGCCTGAACGTTTCAACCGCACTTTGCTAGATATGCTAGGCACCCTGCACCCAAAGGACAAGCCTAGATGGAGCCAACAAATTAGCACCCTGGTACATGCTTATAACTGCACCAAAAGTGATGCCACTGGATTCTCCCCACCGCCTGATGTTTGGAAGAGAAGCTCGACTACCAGTAGATGTGTGTTTGGGGTCTCTCCTGATGGGGTTCAAGCTGACAACTATTTACAGTATGTGCAAAAGTTAAAGGCCCAGCTAACTCATGCACTCAACTGGCTCAAACCATGGCTGCCAAAAGAAATCTGGCCAACAAAGAAAGGTATGATAAAAGGTGAAAGCACAGGAACTCCAGGAGGGAGATCGGGTATTGCTAAGAAATCTGGGACTGCATGGCAAGCACAAGATTGCTGACAGATGGCACCATCTCCCTCACATTGTAGTGGGCAAACTAGATGATCTGCCAGTGTACAAAGTAAGGCCTGAGAATAATTCAAAAGATGTAAAACAATGCATAGAAATCATTTACTGCCCATTGGACAAATCTTAATTGAGTCTGAGCCCCTAGAAGATGCCCCTCTGGACCAGTGACTAGAGCTGCTGCTAAGAAAGATCAAGAAAGTCTGCACCTACAGAAGCAAAGTTAAAGTGTTCCCTCCACAAGTCCCAGTTGAGCATGACTGTCAGTCCATATCGGAAGAAAGTGAGAGTGACTTTGAATACTATCCTTCTTACGAACTGAGTCAATTGTTTCGGGCAATCCCCAGTCAATACTGGAGATGAAGCTGGGCCTTCTGGACTGTCTAAGCCCTCAGCTTCATCCCTGGAGCCAATGCTCCCAGAAAGTGAAGTGCAAAGCATCAGATCAGATGAAATGGAATCATTGTGCATGGTTGAACTGTTTGAGCTTTCAGGGAGGAAAATGATGGATTGGTCAGACTGGTGATACACCAGAACAAGAAGAGTATTTTGAGTGCCCTGACAGTCCACTGCCAGTGTCCGAAAGCTCTCCTGCAGCCAAATGTTGTGGACTCAGAAACTGTAACCCTGGAGCTGAAAGTGCCCCTAGTTCTAGCCTCTCTACCCCCAGGAGACTTCCTGACAAGTGAGGACAATGCTGAAAATGAGGCTCAGAGTGCAGAGACTGTAACAGTTCCCCTAGAAAGACTGGTCGAGCTGTAAAGCCTGTGGTGCACCTCAGTTATGATTCCCTTTGGGAGGCCTGTGGATTTGCCTCTCAATGTTGTCCATAAAGGAGTGTATGTGTCCCCGAGCTCATTGCCCAAACTGAGCGTCAGTGCTAACTCCAAGTTACTTGTGTTGCCTCTAAGTATGGTGCCCTTGCCCGTCCAGCCCCAAGGTAACTGATAGGAAGGGCCCTCTCTTCAGGTTTCATGTACAAGAGGTAATAACTTGAGTTATGGTACAATGTGTATGTAATACTGTGTAAAGAGGACGACTGCAATGTTTCAGAAATGTGTTCTTGGTAAAATGATATATTGACTGATGATTACATGTGCAGCCTAATGCAAATGTATATGGTTGCAGTTGAAACTTATGGGGTACTTGCTTGACGCCGGACGCCAAGCTTTCCCAGGCCAGGAAGGGTGTAACGCCCTGCAAATGGGGGTTCCAAAAGACTTCAGGAGCTTGCTTGAATGCTCCAAGCCTGAATGGTGTTTGGCAGTTTAAGCCATTTATCAGTGAGTGTTTTAGAACCTCTGGTACTGTCTCTTAAGAGCTGTCTGCTTGCAGACATAATTAGTTGTATGGGGACTGTGTGTTTCTTTGATTGAGTACCACTCAAGCTGCTGCCAATTCACTCCATTTTGCAGTCACTAGGAGTGCAAAGGGAACCTATCTGAAAGATGTAACTGTTTGCCAGAAATCATTTACAGTAATAATGAAATTACAGTTTGTCTAACCTGCTTTCTTTTGCAGTCAGAACTGTGTCTGCTAGTTCCCCATTCTAGTTTTGAACTGCTGAACTGGACCAATCAGTGTGGGGTAAGCTAGCTCTAAAATGGTGCCTTGACGAATCAGAACTTGGACTCATAATCTGAGCCAGCCACAAGAGGATTGTATGGGCAGTGACTCTGGGAGATGTAGTTTAGACTTCAGCACCTTTTTGACCAACAGCAGCAGTCTATTGTGAGTGACAGCCAATCCAGTCAAGAACTGGGAGGAACTCAAAGGAAGTGCCCGGTTTTGTCGGTTGGAGTTTCAGTTGAGCTTTGGCAGTGAAGAAGGAAGGAGCCCTGTGCTTTTTCAGTGTGCAGTTTTAGTAAAAACGTGTGTAAGGCCCAGAGTTCCGGTCTGCAGCTTGTGTAACAGCTTGTTAGGACTGAATCCGTCCTGTGAAAAGAATCAAAGGATCTCTGAAGAGTAGAAACCAGGCTCACCCTGTAGAAGACTGGAGGAATTGCTGAAAATTGCACTCTGTCTGTCAGGAACTGAATCTGCTGTGTGTTCTCCCGGGTATTGTGCAGTAATTGCGATCGGGATACAGATGCAGCCTGCCTGGTATAGTGCTTTCTTTTATATGGATGTGTGAAGAGGTTTGTGTACCTCAAGTGAGCCCTGCTGACATTGAAGGACCCTATCTTATTTGGAGGTCGTGAGTACTAATTCAGGGTCGCCCCTGTTGAATTGCCACATTAAATCCAAATGGAATTACTGTACTGCTGACTGTTTAATTCTCCTTTCTCTGTGTGAAAGGGCCCCACCAGCTGCCACTGGTTTGGACTAGCCACTAGGGCTTGGGTACCCAGGGACAGTAACTGATAGGGATAGGCCTGTGCACAGAGCCATAGGTAGATTATTAAGAGATAAGCTAATTAACCTGATTTCCCCCTGTCCTTGTTATATCCCCCTAAATAAATCAGAGCTGCTTGTTTCAGCAAAGTTATACTGCCTGAGGTATTTGTCTATGTTAAAGTACTGTACTGTGATTGTTGCACTGTATCTCATTTCACAGGAGGTCCCAGTGCTGGAACCAGACCTGGGGGTAAGTGTATACTGTGAAGGTAATTCTGATATATTGTGTGGGCACTAGTGGAAGAAAGGGGGTTGCAGTGTCCCAGAGGGCTGTGACCAAGTTAGTTTAACTATTGCAAACCCTGACCTCTGGGTGGAGGCACCCGCCATTGGATCCAGGCCCCTCAACCTGTTAGTGGCAAATCAGGCAGGGGTAGTAGCCCCTGGGATAGCGCCATCTAGGGGTTACACTCAGACACAGGAACAGGTAGAGGAATTGGTCATCCCAAAGAAGTATAGAAATTAGTTGGTTATAGATAGCACATGATAGTCCTATGGCTGGTCACTCGGGGTGGGAACGTAACTTTACCAGGGTGCTGTACAGGTGTTACCGGCATGGGATCCATGATGATGTAGCGACTTATTGCAAGTCTTGTCCTGAATGTCAGAATGTAGCCCCAGTGTCTAAGAAAGACAAGATGCCCCTGCAGCCCCTACCTTTGATAAATGTACCATTTGAGAGGATTGCAATGGATGTGATATGCCCATTAGATAGAAGTAAGCCTGAGTGTTTCATTTTGGTAGTATGTGATTATGCCACTAGATACCCAGAGACAGTGCCTATGTGCTCTGTAACAGCCCCAAAAGTGGCTGCAGAGCTTGCAAAAATTTTCATCAGGGTGAGCATACCTAAAGAAATTATTACTGAATATGCGAAAGAGGATAGAACCCATCACTGAGCCTTGTGGTACCCCATGTGTTACCCCTTTAACATCCTAGAATTCCTCATTTACAACTATCCCCTATATCCTCCCCCTCAGCCAACTTTCTACCCATGTTTCTTTTTTTAATTTAATATGCTTTATTGAACATTTCCAAGATACAGAAACAAGGACCCACCCATGTTTCTGTTCATTCTTCCACCCCTAGGTTCCTCAGTTTTTTGACCAGTCTCCTGTTGAGGACTGAAACAAAGGCCTTACTGAAGTTCAGGTACAGCATGTATGCTGCCTCTCCTTTAACCACCGGCTTAGTCACCCGACTGAAGAACATTATTAGGTTCGTCTGGCATGACCTCCCCTTGGTTAACCCTTGCTGCCTGTCATCCTACAAGCCACAAGTACCTTCCAGACTGTAGATGTCAGACTGATTGGTCTATAGCTTACTGACTCATCCTTCTTTCTGCTTTTATGCAGAGAAATCATATTAGCCATTTGGCAGCCTCTGGGGACCACTCCTGTGTCCAGTGAGCAGTTGAAAAATCTGCCAGTGGAGCTGCTAGTACCTCCACTGCTTCCTTGAGTATCCTATATGCAGCCAATCTGGCCCATTAATTTATCTTCCAGCAGCCCCCACCAATCACTAGCACATTGGCTGGAGACTGCACCTCATAAAAAGTAAGCGAATTGGGAATTTCACCTTATTTAAAAGGAACCAATTCAGGCAGTTACATTTTAGAATAGGAACCTAGCCAATGGGTGGTCCACAACATGACATTTGTTGGCTGGGCTGATGTTAATAGACCCCCACTCCCCTTTGGGCTAAAATAAGTGAGTAGCCATTTGAGGCAGAGAGCAAATCATAATATTTGAATGATGTACCATGGGGGGAGGGTATGCCCTGGGTTCTCTGCTTTAACTGATTGCTGCCATATAAGGTTAAGCTACTAATTCTGGGTTAGTTTAATGTTTGGGAGATGAATGGCTGTCTCCACTAGCTGGCTCTCCACCAATAACCATACATTGGCTGGAGAATGCACCTTTTTATGTTTGCTTGCATGCATGTGCACACATGTGCAAGAAACATAGTGCCATCATCCAAGTTTTTGTAGGTGTGGCACCCTGTCTTCCAATTCAGTCAGTGTGTTTGCAGACGCGGCCACAGTTCACCAATGAATGCTGCAGCTGTCTATGACAGCAGTTGAAAATGCAGTGGCGTACAGTTGAAAGGGAGAGACCGCTTCAGTGAGCAGTGATAAGATAGTGTTGATTAGCATATTGTGTGCTCATGTGCTCCACACACACACACACACACACACACACACACACACACTGTATGGCCGACGGGGGTGCCCAATCCCCCGTCGGCTCTGCTGTGCTCCCCCCCAGCAGAGTTCTTGGTGCCACACTGGGAGCCCACCCCAGCGTGGCAATGGTCCATATGGCCAACAGGGGTGCCCAATCCCCCATCGGCTCCACTACCCCTCCCAAACAGCCTTTCAGCTGCCACCCTGGGAGCCCACCCCAGCGTGGCACAAGTCCCACATTGTCTACGAAAAAAAAATAACCTGCAAGAAAAAACAGTCCCTTGCTGACTGTCCTGACCCCCCTCCCCCCACCTGCGCCCACTCTATGCACACCCTGCTTCCCCACACCCCCACCTCACCCCATACTTACCTCTGGAGTCTGGCGCGACGATCTTCGGTGGACCAGGAACACATCTGCGCTCCTCAAAACTGACCGCGAACTGAGGAAATGCCGGTAAGCTGTATAATGGAATGAATAGGGTTTTTTCAACTTTGATACATATCTCAGGCAGTTTTGGGAATTTTTTCACCAAATTTTCAACATGGGGTTTTTCGGACCCCACCTCATGAATTCTGACATTGTCATTTTGTTAATCGGCCCCAAAAGGTGATTTTGCGGTCACTGTGTGGAACCACCTTTCAGGACCGATATAAGAAATGACAGTGTCACAGTTCATGAGGTAGGCCCCCCAAAATCCTATGTTGAAAATTTAGTGAAAAAATTCCCAAAAATTACTGTTTTGCAAGCATACATTGCGCTGTTCCTACGCACGCTCGTAAGTTCATGTAATTTCAATATTTCTACCCAGATTTTCAACATCATTTTACCATACCTCCTTATGAGCAGTACAGCTGTCATTTTTCACATCTCACCCAAAATGTGTTTCCATGCATGTAGCACACAATGGCGCAGTCGGTGTGCGAAATCAATGTTCGGGACAGATTAAGGAAATCACAGTGACACTGTTCATGAGCAGAGGTGTTAAAATGGCTATGTTAAAAATTTGGTGAAAAAAGTCCATAAAATGACTGTGTTACAAGCGACCATTGTGCAGTTTCCATGCACCCTCATAAGTTCATGCATTTGTAATATTTTCAGTCCATATTTTCACCACTGGCATTTTTCCACACTTCTTTATGAACAACACAGATGTCATTTTTCACACCATGGCCGAAATGTGTTTTTGCACTTCCAGCGCAGAAATGCCTGGTCGCTGTGGGAAATCACAATTCGGGACAGATTAAGAAAATTACAGTGACACTGTTCATGAGCAGAGGTTCCAAAATGCCTGTGTTGACAATCTGCTGTAAAAAATCCCCAAACTAATTGCATTACGGGTGTGCATTGCGCAGTTTCTAATCACGCTCGTGACTTCACCAGTTTTTTAATATTTTCACTGCAGATTTTCAACAATGCCATTTTTTGCACCTCCCCATAAACAGTATAGCTGTCATTTTGCACATCCTGTTCGAAACGTGTTTTCGCACCTGTGATGCCAAATGGCATAGTCGCTGTGCAAAATCAGCTTTTGGCTAATGAACTGATATTGCCACTGTTCATAAGGTGGGGGTCACAAAAAACCCATGTTGAAAATTTGGAGTGAAAATGCCAACAAACACCTGACGCATTAGGGTTTCCGACCATAACACCCCACCCTGTAGAGATTGACAGGCATCAGGGGCGTGACTTGGGATTCTCACCTGTAATGCTCATACCATTCCATACCCTGCAGCCAGTGAGAGGCATTGAGGTGTGCCTTGGATTCTTCGGCCCCAAAGTTCACCCCATTCTCCTATACAGCACCCATCTCACTGTATTTTCTGATGGAATGGGGTGAGCATAAGAGCCAAAGACCCCAAGGCACACCATGACACTTGTCGGTGTCTGCAGGGAAGGGTGTGGTGAAATGGCATGGCTGTTATGCCTGATGACCCAAAGGCACACCCCAATGCCTGTCAGTCTCTGCAGGGTGGTGGTGGTGGGGTTGACTTCAGTACAATACTTCACTGCCATTCATATTATGCAGCTCTCTAACTCCTACACTACCAATGCCAGCAAGCAAACATTCGGCATTGGCAAATGCTTGTTTTTAGTAAGTCAGGCAGTGCACCTTATTTAAAACAAGCATTTGTTAATGCTGAATGTTGTCTTGCTGGTTTTGGCATTGGTAGTGCAGGAGTTACAGAGACACATAATAGAAGTAGCAGTGAAGTATAGATGCCTGTTAGTCTGTACAGGGTGAGATGTAATAGTTAGAAACCCTAACGCCCTGGGCATGTGTTGGTATTTGCACTCCAAATTTTAAAACATGGCCTTTTTGTGACCCCACCTCATGAAAGCATTTGGGACCACTGTTCATGAACAGTGCCCCTGTGATTTTGTTAATCTGTCTCGAACGTTGATTTCCCACAGTGACCGCGCCATTCTGCACCACATGAAAATGACAGCTGCACCATGAAAGGAGGTGTGAAGAGATGGCAATGTGGGAAATCTGGAGTGAAAATATTAAACATTCTTGAAGTTACGAGTGTGTGTGAAAACTGCACATTGCATGCTCATAACGTAACACAGTTATTTAGTGGAATTGTTTCACCAAATTTTTAACATAGCCATTTTGGGATCTCTGCTCATGAACAGTGGCACTATGATTATCTTAATCTATCCAAACATTGATTTCCCACAGTGACCGTGTGATTGTGCGCCAGATGTGCAAAACTACATTTCGGGCAGGCTGTAACAAATGACAGCTGAACTGTTCATAAGAAGGTGTGCAAAAATGACAAAGTTGAAAATCTGGAGTGAAAATATTACAAACTCTCAAACTTACGACTGTGCATGGACACTGCGCAACGCACGCTTGTAACATAGTCATTTTATGGAATTTTTTCACCAAATTTTCAACATAGGCATTTTGGGACCTCTGCTCATGAACAGTGTCACTGTGATTTTCTTACTGTGTTCTGAACATTGTTTTTCTACAGCAACTGTGCCTCTGCGCGCTGGATGTGCGAAAACACAGTTCCGGTAGGATGTGGGAAAAGAAACTGTACTGTTCACAAGGAGGTGTGAGAAAATGGCAATGGTGAAAATCTGGAGTACAAATATTAAAAAATTATCAAAGTTACGAGCGTGTTCAGAAACTGCACAACGCACGCTTGTAAAACAGTCATTTTTTGGACGTTTGTCACCTAATTTTCAACATAGGCATTTTAGGACCTTTGCTTATGAACACAGTCATTGTAATTTTCCTAATCTGTCACAAACACTGATTTCCCACAGTGACCACGATATTCTTTGCTGGAAGTATGAAAACACATTTTGGCCAGGATGTGAAAAATTACAGCTGTACTGTTCGTAAGGAGGTGTGGAAAAATGGCAATGTTAAAAATCTGGAGTGAAAATATTAGATTTGCAAAGTTACAAGCGTGCGTGGAAACTGCGCAACGCACGCTCGTAAAACTGTCATTTAATGGACTTTCGGCACCAAATTTTCAACATAGGCATTTTAGGACCTCTACTCATGAACAGTGTCACTGTGATTGTCTTACTGTGTCCCAAACACAGATTTCACACAGCGACCACGCTATTCTGCACCAGAAGTGCGAAAACACATTTCGGCCAGGATGTGAAAAATGACAGCTATACTGTTAATAAGGAGGCGTGGAAAAATGCCAATGTTGAAAATCTGGAGTGAAAATATTACAGATTCATGAAGTTACGAGCGTGCGTGAAAACTGTACAATGCACACTCATAAAACAGTAATTTTTTTGATTTTTTCACCAGATTTGCAACATAGGCTTTTTGAGAGGCCACCTCAGGAACAGTGGCACTGCCATTTCATTAATCAGTCCCGAAGGGTGATTCCGTGCAGTGACTGCAAAAACATCTTTCAGGACCAAATAACGCCATGACAGTAATTGAATTCATGAGGAGTTGTCCCAATAACCCCATGTTGAAAATTTGGTGGCAAAATTCCCCAAAATGCCCAAGATATGCATCAAAGTTAAAAAAAAAACCTATTTATGTCATTATACAGCTTACCGGTATTTCTTCAGTTCGTGGCGGCTTTGAAGAGTGCAGACGTGTTCCCGGTCCACAGAAGATTGTCGCGCCAGGCTCTGGAGGTAAGTATGAGGCGAGGGGTGTGGGGAGGGGGGCACGCAGTGGTTGGGCGCGGGGTGGGGGAGGGTGCTGCAGACTATGAGGGACTGTTTTCTACTTTACAGGGAAAAAAAAACATTGCGGGAAGGTTTTTGGTTTTACAGGTACATTTGACACGCCGGGGTGGGCTCCCAGTGTGTCATCTGTGTGTTTTTTTTTGGGGGGGGGACTGGAGCCAATGCAGATTGGGCACCCTGTCGGCAAATAAAAAAAGAGTGTTTGGGGGGGACGATGACAGGGATTGGGCTCCCTCCTCTGCAAAATAAACTGGGGAGAGGTGTCACCTGCAAGTTTTCTTTCAGGGGGGACTGTAACTGACAGAGACCGGGCACCTCGTTGACAAATAAAGAGTGTTTGGGGGGGATGATGCTGATGGGGATTGGGTTCCCCCATCGGCAGATGAATTGGGGGGGATTGTAGCCAACGGGGATTAGGCACCCCATCGGCAAATAAAGAGTGTTCGGGGGTGATGCCGACAGGGGGATTGGGCATCCCCTAAGTTGGCTTTTCTGGGGTCTGTGTGAGGTGGACAGCACAGCCGCCGTCATGTCACACTGAAACTTACACCAGGAAAGGCATGCCCTGCAGTGAGGTGGAGCTCCTCATTGCAGTGGATAAACCTTTCAAGGTGGTGGACACACTTTGCACTGCTGTCATGAACGGCGTGCAATCTAGTCGTGCCAGACGGACCCAACAAAAGCAGTGGCGCCACAGGCCACAACAGGACTGCGCCTCCAAAACTTGCTATTCCGAGGTTACCACAACATGTTTCTTGTGCAGGCGCAAGACAACATAAACAGTCAACTTAAGCAGTTACATTTTAGGATAGGGACCCAGCCAATGGTCAGTACACTGTGATGTTTACAGGGCTGCTTCAGCTCCCCCACAGTCGGCCGGCACCCAGCCAGCCACCGACCGAGACCAGGATGCCCGCCTGCAGCTCCTTGGAAGGTATGGGACAGCGCAGCCAATTGGAACACGGGTGCTTCCAGCAAACCCGCTCTAATTGGCCAGGACTTTTCCCCTGCTTCAGCCATCTGGCACTTTTTACAAGTAGATTTTCCATAGAAACATAGAAACATCGAATTTGACAGCAGATAAGGACCGCTTGGCCCACCCAGTCTGCCCATTTCCCTACCTACTGGATAAGCTGCAGATCCTAGTTAACCAGCAGCCTACTTCTTCCTACCCCCACCCCTAGAATGGCCTTATGACTGTCCCATGCATGCTTGAATTCCACCACTGTTTTTGACTCACAACCTTCCTCCGAAGGCCGCTCCATGCATCCACAACCTCTCTGTGAAAAAATACTTCCTTAATTACCTCTGAGCCACCCCCATCTATCTTCAAATTGTGCCCCCTTGTTCTTGCACACCTCTTTTTTTGAAAGATGCTACCCTCTTGGACTTTGTTGATTCCCTTGAGGTACTTGAAAGTTTCTATCATATCCCCCCTCTCCCTCCTTTCCTTGAGGCTATACATATTAAGCTCCTTTAGTCTCTCTTCATATGTCTTCCGGTGCAGACCCTGCACCATTTTAGTTGCCCTCCTCTGGACAGCTTCCATCCTGTCTATGTCTTTGTGGAGATTGGGTCTCCAGAACTGCATGCAGTACTCCAGATGGGGTCTCACCAGCTGTCTGTACAGAGGGATAATAACTCCTGTTTTCTACTGGTGATGCCTCTCCATGCATCCCAGTATCCCCAGCCCTCCTTGCTGCCCTCTCACATTGCTTGCCCACCTTTAGGTCATCTGATATGACTACCCCAGGTCCCTTTCCATTTTGTTGTTGTTAGTATCTCACCCCCATTGTGTACTCTTCCCATGGGTTTTTGTTTCCCAGGTGCATTACGTTGCACTTCTTAGCATTGAATCTAAGCTGCCATACATTTGACCATTCCTCTAACCTTGCCAAGTCCCTTCTCATCCTTTCCAGCCCACCTTGTGCATCAACTCTGTTGCAGATCTTTGTGTCATCTGCAAAGAGACATATTTTTCCTTCCAGTCCCTCTGCAATGTCACTTATAAAGACATTGAAGAGGACTGGTCCTAATACTGAACCCTGCGGTACCCCACTAGTAACCCCCCTTTCTTCAGAGTGGACTCCATTTACTATTACTCTCCGTGTCCTATTCTCCAGCCAATTCTTTACCCAGGCTGTCATCTTGGGACCCACTCCCAGGCTGGCTAACTTGTATATTAATCTTTTGTGTGGGACTGTGTCAAATGCCTTGCTAAAGTCTAGGTAGGCCATGTCCACAGCCCCTCCCTAATCTACTACTTTGGTCACCCAGTCAAAGAAAGCTATCAGATTCATCTGGCATGACCTTCCCGCTGTGAATCCATGCTGCCTTGGGTCCTGTGCCCCTCTGGCCTAAAGATACTCGACAGTTCTTTCCTTTAGAAGTGATTTCATCATTTTCCCTATCACTGAGGTTAAACTAACAGGTCTGTTGTTTCCTGCTTCTGCCTTGCTCCCACTTTTGTGAAGGGGAATCACATCTGCCCTCCTCCAGTCCTCGGGTACCACTCCATCCTCCCATGATTTGTTAAAGAGGGTAGTCAGTGGTGTCACTAGTTCTACCCTTAGTTCTTTTAGAATTCTGGATGAATTCCATCAGGCCCCATTGCTTTGTTCACCTTCAGTTTTAAGAGTTCTTTCAAAACCCTTTCTGTAAATGGGCTGGTATCAACTTCTGCATCCAGAGTGTTTCTACTGTTTGTTTTAGGTACTTCTCTTCATTTGTAAATACTGAGCAAAAATATTTGTTTAGTATCTCTGCCTTTTCACAGTCTCCTCTGCCCACCCTCCTCCCCTTTATTAAGCCTCACTATCCTTCCCTTGGTCTTCCTTCGCTCCCTGATGTACCTATAAAAGGTTTTATCCCCCTTCTTAACTGAGTTGGCTATCTTTTCCTCGATTTGGGCCTTTGCTGTTCTGACTGCCTTCCCAGCTTCCTTTTGCTTTAACTGATACAGTTCTCTGTCCTGCTCCTTGTGTGATTCCTTGTACTTCCTGAATGCTTTCTTTTTCTCTTGAACCTTCACTGCCACTTCCTTTGATAACCATAGTGGTTTCTTGTATTGTTTTGTTTTGTTTATTTGCTTCACACAAAGGCTCGTTACCTCTGTGATGGCAGTTTTTATATTTCCCCATTGTTCTTCCACCCCTCCTTCCTGCCCATTTGCTAGTGCATTCCTTAGGCACTCACCCATTTTGGCAGACAGCCCTCCTAAAGTCCAGTACTTTTGCCTTTGTATGGCTTGACTCTATTGCTGTGTTTATTGTGAACCATACTGTTCGATGGTCGCTAGTTCCCAGATGGCTACCCAATTCTACATCTGTGACGCTCTCTCCATCTCCATTTGAGAGAATCAGGTCAAAGATTGCTCCCTCTCGAGAGGGCACATTTCAACTGTGTAATAGAAGTTTTTTGGGTTTTTTTGGCTAGTTTTCAATTAGCAGGTTATACAGACCTGCCACTAGAGGGATTCTTGGTCTTTCTACACAAATCACTGTACTCAATCGTGGGCAATATGGCCTGCATTATCATTCTACTTCTTTCCTGGTGCTGCTACAAGGGGAGGTTGCAGTTTGAGGTTCCCCTAAGCTTCACTGAACAGGCTGACAACTTCCTTAAAACTGCCTGTGTGACAGCTCTGCAGCTGAAAACAAGAAGCCCTCAGTGTCTGCCATCCACCCTTCAGACTCAAATCAGATAGACTCTGAGCACCCTATTCTTACCCACGCTACGCGCAATCCCCCATTGGCTACTGGTCGACTGTGATGCTCTCGCTTTGCTCCTGAAAAGGAGAACTGTCCCACCGACCAGCAACACAGCTGACGCTGCGCGGAGGGGAGGCGAGGCTTGACCTGCTCCAAAGGCCCCCTCGCGCCACCCAGAGGACCGCAGAATTGCCAAGTGGAGGTGCCGGGCTACTGCTGCTCCATGGGCCTCCTCGCTGGTGACTTTGCAACGCATAAGCTCCCGGCCCCTGCTCCAGTGCAGGAGAAAGATAAACAGGTTTCTCTGCCCACCCGCCCACCGTTCTCTCCTCCCATTAAATGCTCACTGGCTCTGCCCCTAAGGTACTGTCTCACCCAATTGGCTAATAGGGGAGGTATCTGTTTCACTGTTAGTGGTAACTAACTTGATTTCTATTTTGTGGAAGCCAGTGTCACCCAAACGGCCAACAGGGGAAGTATCTGCTTAATTATCAGTGGTAATCAATTTGTTTCTCCTACCCTTGTTAATTGCCCTTCCTACTCTCTGATACTAAATAGAGTCAATTAATTTTTTTTTTTACATGTTGGTATATGCTAAATAGAGTCAAATACATTTTTTATGCTGGTATATGCCTATTGACTGCACTACTGTCTACTGCCTGTCAACATTATCCTGATGGCCTACTTCTCTGCGACCACTGTCTGCTAAACTGCCCTGCTCTGTCTTGTGTCAGAACCTAAGTCTTGTACAGGTGTTGCTCATCCTGCTGGCTCTCCTGTCTCAGCCCCTGCTAATAGAGACCTTAACAAAAGGAGTAGGGCCTCACTATACCAGACTCCTGACAAAAGGTGTAGGGCCTAACTATCCCAGTCCTGCTACACTGTCTGCTCAGAACAACCTTGCTAGTATTTACTATTATACCAATCCTAACCCCACTTGCACTGCTTGGTTGTTGGCTGTCTAAACTCTGTCCTCGTATAACTGTCGACAGGTGGTAAGTGTGCTTACAAAGGGTGAGGGCAGGGAACTCCTTCCTAGAAATAAACCTCAGCCCCTGCGTCCATAGCTGGTAGCCTTGAATTGCTCTGTGCAGGCCTTATTTTATTTACTTGGCACATATCAATAACAAATCTCATTAACTTCCTTCCAGCCTTAGTACATCCATCTCTCCTTCCTTCATAGCAGTTCTTGTTAGCTGACTGATAATTGTCTCACAGGCTAGTGCTATGCCTCCAGCCAAGATGTGGACGTGGTTCCCCCCTCCCATTCAACTAGTGAGGATAGGGATACTCAAATATTAAAGGTAGAGAGGGTGCTGGCTGTCATCCGCAGGGATATAGGCCTTGTAGGTCTTATAGTGGGACTCTCCTTGTTGCATATGGTCACCTCCCCCCAACAACACTGGGTGACAACTGGGATGGTCGTCCACCTACAAGGTCCCCACTACACCTTCTCCAATATCTTTGTGATTTCTGAAGTGCACTGCAGTGTTACTTGCTGTCTAGATCTTCGGTGCCTTATGTATACAAGCAGGGTAAAGCGTACCTGTGCTAAAAAACTCCCAGGTTGTCAAGCGCATAGGAGGTGGTATCTCGCCTGGCTCCTCCTACTTGCACTACTACTGGCCGGTGATATTGAAACCAACCCTGGCCCATTAAATCTGACCCACAAATTCCCTCCCATATGGGGCATGGGTAAGGGGCTAAAAATAGCTCACCTTAACATTAGGAGCCTGCTACCTAATCATGATGAGCTATTAGCATGGGTTGCACTCTACAAACCCGACATCCTAGGAGTGACAGAGACCTGGCTGAAACCCTCTGTCCCTGACTCTGCCTGTGAACTCACTGGGTATGAATTCACCCGACTGGACAGAGCTGGGGGCAAGAGAGGGGGTGGCATACTAATCTACCATAAGAACCACTTAAAAATCTCCCAAATTGCCCACCAGGATTCAAACGTGTCCCCCTGTGAGTTGCTACATGTGCTACTGCTACTTGGGGATGCAAAGAAACTGCACCTGGTGTGCACCTATAATCCTCCAAGAGGTGGGCTACCTGGATTAACTTACCTCATGGACAAAATTGGTCCCAGAGTCGGGGATAACGAACTCATAATCCTGGGGGATGTAAACCTTAACTGGGATAGTGGTAATGTTAAGCAGTTTGAGCCTCTGCTTGCTAACCTTGCCCTGACCCAGCTCATCCAGGAACCAACTAGGCAGACAGCAAATGGATCCTCCAGCACCTTACTGGACTGGATCATGTCTAACCATCCTGACAGGATCTCATCAGCAGGTACATTATCTGACTCCATCTCTGACCACTCACCGGTTTTCTGTGTATGGAAAATTCCCAACCCCAAAATTCCACACAAAATTATGCATGTCAGAAACTACTCTAGATTCGATACTGAGGAGTTCCTGGAGGACCTAAGAGTTACTGACTGGTCTGGGGTGTATGGTGCCACTGACCCGGCAGCAACCTCTTACTTCCTCTCCACCTTTGGGGCCTTGCAAGACAAGCATGCTCCCAAGGTCACCCGTAGGGTGAGGGGGTCCGCTACCCTCTGGTTAAATGGGAATCTCCTAGCCCAGATGCGGGAGAGAGATAAGTGTTGGGCTCATTCAAGTGCAAAAAGGCCATCAGGGCAGCAAAGAGTGACTTTTGCAAGTCCACCCTACTAAGCTCTGCCAGTAATCCCAGGAGGTTCTGGAGAGATATTAAATCCCTTGTCAGCGGATCCTCCCATCCAGGGGTTACGGACATGGTCATAAATGGAGTCTCCTGCAATAATCCCCATACTATTGCCAACTCCCTAAATAATCACTTCTCTGACCTCTCTGCCTTCACAACCCTCTTCTCTCACCTGATGAGGCTCTGTCCCACCCCTTCCTCCACTCTGCTGGAGGGTCACCCTCCTCATCAAATGTTCCACCTCAGGGCTGTATCAGTTCAGGACTTGCAGAAATGCCTAGCTTGCCTCTCCCAGTACTCCAGTCCTGGCCTAGACAACCTGGAGCCTAAACTCCTTAAGCTTGGTGCTGCACACGTTGCCTCACCAGTAGCCTTTATCTTCAACCTATCCCTTCATCTGGGGACCATCCCAGACATCTGGAAAGAGGCGAGGATTGTCCCTGTACTGAAGCAAGGAAATCCCAAACTGCCTGACAATTATCGACCAATTGCCATTCTCCCAACCCTTAGCAAGCTCCTTGAAAAGGTAGTGGCTGAGCAGCTTTTCGGAATATATCCACTCTCATGAACTTCTGTCCCCAGCCCAGCACGGCTTTCGTAAGGGACACAGCACCACCACAGCCTTAATCTCGGTTACATCAAGTATCCGGACAGCCATGGACCAGGGCAAACTCTCTGGTGCAATATTTATCAACCTGTCCAAAGCCTTTGACCTCGTTGACTACAAACTGCTTGGTGCAGAGTTGTGATCACTTGGCCTCTCCCTCCATGCCATGAAATGGCTAATGGGTTATCTACATGGCAGAAAGCAGCATACCTGCTTCCATAAAGTCCTCTCCGAGCCCCTACCGGTGACCTCTGGAGTGCCTCAAGGCTCAGTACTGGGTTCCCTCCTCTTCTCCCTCTTCATCAATCAACTACCCATGGTTACTACCAGCTGTAGCGCCACCATGTATGCAGATGATCTGGTAATCCTGGCTCACTCCCAGAATGCCACTACCCTAAACCAGAACCTGACCGATGACTTTAACAGGGTATTGTCATGGGTTACTAGTCACAAGCTGGTCCTGAACCTGAAAAAGACACAGGCTATGCTCTTTGGCTCAATGGCTAAAATCAAAGCCTCATCGGCCTGCTTACACGTCACCAGCGCAGATGGATCCTCACTACCCATAGTGAGCTCCATCAAATATCTGGGGGTAACACTTGACCCCCAACTTGACATGGGTAATCATATCCTTAACATCTGCAGGGCGGCAAACTGGGTCTGGCCTATAGGCCAAGTATAACCTTTACACCGCAGCCAGGCTTGCCCTAGCGAAGGGTGTGCTCCTTCCCTTCCTCAGCTATGGATTGCACCTATTTGCGCGCTCTCCAAAGGCACACCTCACCCAGTGGTACACTGCTTGCAATAACATTTGTTGTTTTGCCTTGGCTGCCCCCCGACTCACCCACCGTTGTGAGCTATATGAGAAACTCTGCTGGCTCTCACCAGCTAGATACCTTGATTTTGGTTTGGGATGCCTCTCTGGGAAAGTGATCAGAACTAGCACCCCCTAGGGGCTGGCCCAGCTTCTGCCTAAATTGAATCCCACCCCCTACCAACTTAGGTCTCTCACATCAGGGATGCTCAAAGTCCCTCCTACCCGGACCCTCATGGGGGATCGGGACTTTGCTATAAGTGCGCCCAGACTCTGGAATTCGCTGCCTGTGGATATCCGAGCTGCCCCCTCCTATCTGAGTTTTCAAATTCCCTGTGGGGTTTCCTAAAACTAGCATCAGAGTGTGACTGCCCCAAACCTCCCTAGAGTAAAGTGTTAAATTGTTTTGTCTGAACCTCCCCAGGGTGTCTCCATTGAATTCCTGGAGATATTTTTCCCACTGTATCAATGACTTCTGACTACTCCTGCCTAAAAAGCCTTGGGCATTTTTACACCCATTATTGCTCTATGGTCATAGGCTAACCATGACGTATTGCACCTTGGTCACTTAGTAGAAACTTGTACTACCAAGTGTTTCTGTTTCTGTCTAACGTGCATATTTAGAAAAATGTGATGAGCTGTATATACCTGTCTGCGATCCAACTAGCCTAGGGGGTGTATACGACAATGTTATAAGTTATATTATGACCAATCCAGTCCTTGAGCTATGCTCCACTCCTATGTATGATGACCTGTATATATCTGTCAGTTGAACTAGCTAGTCTAGAGTGTATAATCTGAAATGTGCTTACTACTATATGTTTCCCCAGCGACAAATGATGTATTTCCCACATGTTTGTTTACTGTGACAAAAAACTGTACTCTCTTTGCCATGTCTCCTTGACTGTTGTTCCTCATGTTGTATTCTCCTGGGTTGTTCCTGAAAATAGGCATAATACTTGTCTAGTGTACTTACCCGGTAAACAAAAGCTAAATAAATAAATACATAAATAGTGGCTGAGCTAATGACATATCAGAGCTCTGAATTTAACACTACAAGACCTTGTGATAGGATAGCAAACTGGGTGGCATCTCGGGGAACATTCTCAAAAAGAGCACTTTGAACCCCAGTTTAAATCAAATGACATCTGCTTTACTTAATAGAAAAAAGAAACACAGCTTGCATTCAGTTTAACAAAACCTCTTGCAGGTTCAGTCTCTCTCCATCTCCATCTAAGTGAAACAGAAAACTCCTTCTGCTTGTTTATCCTCCATCCTTTATTGGGCTCAGGTGTTGCTTGTTAACACTCCCCCTGCTCCCCCCCCCACCTCCGAGAGAGAGCCAACAAGTTGAACAGCCAATGCACTGAGGTCACAATGGGCCAACTTTAAAGCAAAAGGGGTTTGGTACAAATCCCACCACAGTCCGCATCAACACCTGTGTTGCAGGGTTGTGAAGTGGTTTATGGGTGAGTGAAGGGAATGTGACAGACATATGTAATCCCATTGTTCCCAGAGGTTACTAGAATCCCAGTGAGAACCAGTGGCAGCCAGGGATAGGCAGCTTGTGAAATGCCAGGTAAATGGATTTCATTGTGTCACACTCTGTTTTCAGTCTCAGCTGAGCTGGAGTGATGATGTAATCTTAGAACTCTTGCATCTGCATAAGCCACACTTGTCTAGCTGCAAGAGAAATAGATTTAGAATGTTGACTGAGTTTGTGGGGTGGAGCTCTAGGAGGAGGCCGCAGCTGCTAGGCAGCTCCTCAGTTTAGCTCTGATAAAGAGCTACCACTGTGTGTTGCGTAGTTTGTTCTCACCCTAGAAGAAGAACATAGAAGACAGAGATTAAAGTGGTGGAAACCATTTCTAGTGGGTTTTCCTTTGCCCCATCCCAGGAGGGATGGGGACGATCTTCAGGGTTCAGGGGCAATCCCCTCACCTAGTCTGTCTAGTGAATCTGCCTGTGACAGCTTCAGAAGCTGAGTACTTTTGTGTCAGCCCAGGAGGGGCACCTGCATTCCTTGTGGTGAATTTTCTCTTGCAAAGGGACACTGTCACCCAGACTGTTTCCTGTTTTAAAAGTGTCTGCCTACTATGGAGTCTAGAGAGACTGTCCAAGTACAGAACTTTTAACCATATAGTATGTTAAGTATGAAAAACATTTCAAGATAGAATCTATAAGTTTTCAGGCCAGCCCAGTGGCACTGAAGTTTGAGGCACTAGACGCTACACCTCGCGCTACGCCGGCGACCCGGTTTCGGAAACGGACCCGGGTACCCAGAGTCTGGCAAGGGGAGGGAGGATCGAGTGTCCCTCCGGATGCTCTTCTCCCTCAGGGGTGGGATACCTGGGATACACCAGCGTCCGACACTCCTGTAGAGAGTCGGTGGAAGCACCGGTCCTTGAAGGGATGGGCGGCTCCAATACTAGGGGTCGGGGAGGGGGGGATGTCATACAGTGCATGAGAGGCCAGACATACATCAGCACGTCACCTCTCGGGACTGAGTCCAAAGCTCCAGCGTCCCCAGGGGGATGAGACGGGGGGACAAAAACAGAAACAAGGAAAAATCACCCTTGTGGTCCTGGATGATGACCTCTCCGCTCGCCTCAGACCACCGACACCAGACAGACCCCACTGTGCAGAGAAGGGGAAGAGGCACTCTAGGGGCAGATCATGGGTCTGGGATCTGGCAGCGAACATTGAGAGGCCTGAAGGAGAGGATCAAAAGGGTAGGGAAAAACCAGGAGGAAAAAAGAAAAGTATAAAAAAAAAAAAGATAGCATCTGTAAGTTTTCTGTGAGGGTGTTATCAACCAGATGAATGGCCGAGTATAAACTTGAATGCAAAATGTGGGAGACCCCACATTTTGAGTAACCAATTTACCTCTCTGGGTTTCGTTGGGCACCAGTTTAATTTTCAGTCAGTGCATTTGGCCAGTGCCTGATGGAAATAGTTACCCAGATGTGGTTTTTGGATTCTCTGTTTTCAGTTCACCTCAGTGTAGTGGGTGCTGGAAGATCTTGAGCCTGTATGTGCTCTTTGGTGGTCGTGTATGCCACCAGTATTCCTCATGAAATATGGGAAAGTGTCCTAGTACTGGCCGTGTGTGCCTAGTCAAGAGGAAATGTACCAGCTCTGGTCATGTGTGCCAATCTCCATTTCAGAACCAGAGAGTTTGATGTGTAATTCAGAACCAGAGAGTTCACTGTGTAATTCAGAACCAGAGAGTTCTCTGTATGTGTTCGGTATGCCTATGCTAAATGGGAATTTAGGAATGTTTGCACCTCAGTAATCTGCATTACCAGTATGTGAAGTCCTGTGGGGGTCCATCTTTGCTTTGTGATTATTCCTACTTTGTTACGTGAATAAAAGCCACACTCTAGATTCCCAACCTGGTTTGGACAGTACTGTTATTGCTTCCACTGTGTCTGGATTTACTTGGGTGCCTCTGTTCCAGAAGTGCAAACCTAGCATTATTGTGAGCAAACCTTTTCTCCCAGGGACCTAGGTTGATGGCCATGGTAAATGGTCCCACCAGGTGTGTGCCAGATGGTTGCCACACTTGGTTGCCTGCCTGTCTGTAGTAGCAGGCAGGCTGAGAAGAAAATGTACTGTAAACCTTTTGTGTACACCCCCACACCTCTTTTTGGTGCCATGTGGTGAGAGGAGCAGCCCTGCTAGTTAAACAAGGGGGGGGCAGTGGGGGGAGGTTATACATACACTCCATCACATACCCTCCCCCTCAGAGTCATGTCCATGGCATGCTCAGTAAGGGCCATCAGAAACCCCATCCTGAGAGAAAAAAGACTGCAATACCATCCTTAGTACCTGCCCAGTAGCACACATCAAACGAGAATGGTTGCATTGCCAAATACTATTGGGTAACAAGGGCACTGGTATCCTGCATAGCTTGTTACCACTTGAGAGGTGCGTGATCAGTGACAAGGGTGAACTTCCATCCCAACAGGTAGTAGCATAGGAGGACCACTGCCACTTTACTGCCAGACACACTTTTTCCAGTATGGCATAGCCCTGTTCCTGGGGGAAAAGTGTGGGAGACAGATGTAGGATGGGGTGAACCCCATCTTCAAAGTCTTGTGATAACACTACCCCCAGCCACACCTCAGAGGCATCTGTGTACAAACTGAAAGGACAGTTGAAATCTGGACTTTGTATGACTGGCCCCTCACACAGCTCATTTGTGATGGCCTGAAATGCTGTCTGACACTCAGGTGACCAATGGACCTTATTTGGGGCAGTTTTATTGGTCAGGTCAGTCAGTGGGTTAGCAGAGGCTGAGTACTCTAGAATGAACAGGAAGTAATATCCTGCAAGTCCAAGAAAGGACCTAACCTGGATGTTAGTAACTAGGATTGAGCAGTCAGCTACCGCCTTTACTTTGTCAGTAACTGGGTGTACGTGGCTATTCCCAACCATCTATTCCAATTATTTTGTTTCCTGGTGCCCTAGTGCACAATTCATGGCATTGGTCTTGAGACCTGCTTCCCTGAGTGATGGAAGTAGCATGGTCACATCCTGCAGGTGACTATCCCAGTCAGGGCTAAATATGACAGCATTGTCCTGGTATGCTGCTACATACAATCTGTACGGAGGGAGGATGTGGTCCATCATTCTCTGGAATGTGGCTGAGGCTTCATGCAGTCTGAAGGGAAGAATGGTAAGTAAATATAGGCCAAATAGGGTTACAAAGGTTATTTTCTATCAGGACTTGGGAGTTAATGGGATTTGCCAATACCCATTGATGATGGTCAGGATACTAATGTAACGAGCCTTACTCAGTCAGTCAAAAGGTTTTTGACCCTTGGCATCAGGTAGGTGTCAAACTTTGAGGCAGCATTAACTTTACTGAAGTCTATGGAAAATCAAGTGACCTGTCTTTTTTGGGGACTAGCACAACAGGGCTAGACCATTCACTCTGGGATTCCTCAATGACTCACAAACCCAATGTACGCTAGATTTCCTACTGTACTGTCTCTAGAATTCTTTCTGGTAGGCTGTACAATTGCTGGTGGATCCAGACACCAGGGTCTGTGTCTATGTAGTGCAGCATAGTACATAGGTTCATCCTGGCTTCGGGGAGAATCCATCCCTAAAATTCTCTGGTTGATCCGGTTATCCATTGGGATGGCACTTGCTTCCTTTACAAGTTTAGGTCCTAAGTCCAAGAGTCCATCATCAATGTCCTTGTCTGTCACTGGACTTGAAGCCTTTTAAGATTTTCTGGTTTAATGAGCAATACCTCCCAGTCTGTCCAGGGTTTCAACATATTAACCTGGAAGATAGGTCTTTCTCTTTTTTCGTATGGTTGTAAGACTTCATAAGCAACTGAACCCACCTTTCCGAGGACCTCATAAGGTCTTCACCATTTAGCTAACAGCTTACTCTCGGAGGCAGACAACAAGAGAAGTACTCAGTCACTGGTCTTGAATTCCCATAGCCTGGTTCCTTGGTCATAGTGCCCTGCCTGGTTTTGCTGTGCTTTTACAAAATTTTCTCTGGCAAATCTAGCAACCATGTCCATTCTATCTCTCATTTGTAATATATATTGGAGCATGTAAGGTGGACTATGTGCCTTGTTCTTCCAACATAATTTTTTATGAGATCCAACATCCCTTGAAGTTGTCACACATGCAACAATTGAAATGGCAAGAACCTAGCTGATGACTGTGGCACCTCCTGAATGCAGACATTAAATAGGGTAACAATTCATTTCAGTTTTTCACCTCAGTTGACATAAATTTAGACAACGTACCTTTTAATGGTTTATTAAAGCACTCCTCTAAGCCGTCTGTCTGTGGGTAATTCACTGATGTCTGGATGGACTTGACCTTTAGTAAAGCACACTCATCCCTCATGAGTTCTGACATAAAGTTGGTGCCTTGATCAGTTAGGATCTTCGTTGGCAGCCCAAGTCTGGAAAAACACTTTCATCAGCTCTTTTTCCACTGACCAGGCTGCAGTGTGATGTAGGGGAACAGCCTTGGTGTAATGGGTAGCATAATGCAATATGACTTATACATACCGATACCCAGATGTACTTTTTATTAAATGTTGCACCAAATCAACCCCAATTCTTTCAAACAGGGTGTCTATTATGGGCATAGGAATCAAAGGTGCCCTTTTCATACTTCTGAGGGCCACCAACTGACACTCAGAACAGGAAGTACAAAGGTCTGCTACTTCCTTTCATATACCATGCCAGAAGAACCGGGCAAGTATGTGTGCCTTGGCTTTCTCCCTGCCCAAATGATCTGCAATAGGTATAGTAGGGACCAACCTAAGTACCTCCCTTCTTGAAGAACTGGGAACCACCAATTGGTAATGTACAGTCCCTGTTTGTTTTTAGATTTTATTTATTTATATATTTAAAAGTTGATAACCGGGAAAAGCATCAATGAGCTGAGACTCGTTTCCAGGTGCGACACTGGGATTTCCATCTTGTACATATTTTTAGATCAAACCTTGGAAAACATGGTGCATTTGGCACAGGGTCATAATGTCTAAACCAAAAACAGTGCAGCAATAAATGCTGCAAGCAAAATGGCATGTGAGCAACTAAGGTCAGAAAAAGCACTGACCGATACAAAATGCACACACGCCATAGAGCTCATTGGGGAAAATGTAAGCTTTTTGTTTTTGTGGGGGACTCTGCCTCCCACACCCCCTGGACTTATTATAATCAACTCTGTGGGGTTGTGGACCTCGGAGAAGGAGAGAAACTCAAGAGGGGGAAAAATGTCTGTAAAAAATAAATAACAGAGCTAATACCAGCAGACAGGGAGCTGAACCCTGGTCCCCAGTGCTCCTATGCTCCAGGTGCTGGATCCTTAGCCACTTCACCATGGAAGCGGGTTGACCAGGTACCACACCTGCAGCTAGTTCCACACTCCCCAACTGAAAGTACAGCGACAGGGGTAGCAGTAATTCCTGAATCCTGTAGAACCCCTGTTGCTGTACATGGTTTAGTACTTTCCACATCGCGATTCATGCCATGCTATTTTAGCAGCGCCATATTGACCTGGTGTTGTGCTTTTTGCTCAGCTAGCACTTTACCATTTACCACAGCAAAGGTCTGGTAGGCATTGCTGAGCACATCATCAGCCCTTTGGTCAGAAACTATGCTGGCCGAGTTTTAAACAAGCAGTTGTCAATGCTGAACCTTCGCTTGCAGGTATTTGCATTGGTGATTGGCATTTATGCAGGCCCCCCCAGTTATATCCATGTCCCCTTAGCATCCATATCCTAACAAACTACCTCTCTGCAATTCCTCTTGCATTGGATCAACATTTCACCCTCATGCTTCTTAAGTGTCTGTCTTAGGAACCCTAACACCCTGAATGTGCGCAAGGGTACGAGCCGGCGTGGTAGCTGTGCAACTCGTGCTCATAACACAGTCATTCAGTGGAATTATTTAACCAAATTTTTAACATAGGCATTTTGTCACCTCTGGTCATGAACACTGTCACTATGATTTTCTTACTGTGTACCGAACACTGATTTCCCATAGCAATCACGCTATTCTGCGCTGGAAGTGTGAAAACACATTTCAGCCAGGATGTGCAAACTGGCAGCTGTACTGTTTATAAGGAGTTGTGGGAAAATGCAAATGTTGAAAATCTGAAGTGAAAATATGACAAATTTGCAAAGTTACGAGTGCGCGTGGAAACTGCACAAGGCACGCTCGTAAAAAAACAGTCATGTTTTGGAATGTTGCTCTGAATTTTCAACATAGGCATTTTAGGATGTCTGCTCATGAACAGTGTCACTGTGGATTTCTCACTCTGTACCAAACATGATTTCCCACAGTGGCTATGCTATTGTACGCGTGAAGTACAAAAACACATTTTGGCCAGGATGTGAAAAAAGACACCTGTATTGGTCATAAGGAGATGTGGGAAAATGGCAATGTTGAAAATCTGGAGTGGAAATATTAGAAATTCATGAAGTTACAAGGGTGTGTAGAAACTGTGCAACGTACACTCAAAACACAGTCATTTTATGGACTTTTGTCACCAAATTTTCAACATAGCCATTTTAGGACCTCTGCTCATGAACAGTGTCACTGTGATTGTCTTACTCTGTAGCAAACACTGATTTCCAACAGCGACCGCTCTATTTTGTGCCGGAAGAACGAAAACACATTTCGGGCAGTATGTGAAAAATGATAGCTGCACTGTTCATAAGGAGGTGTGAAAATATGCCTATGTTAAAAATTTGGAGTGAAAATATTACGAATTTGCAAACTTACGAGTGTGCGTGGAAACTGCGCAATGCACATTCATGAAACTGTGATTTTTTTTTGGAATTTTTTCACCAAATTTGCAACATAGGCTTTTTGAGAGCCCACCTCATGAACACCAACACTGTTGTTTCATTAATCAGTCCCGAAAGGTGATTCTGTGCAGTGACTATGAAATCACCTTTTGGGACAGAATAACGCCATGACAATGACTGAATTCATGAGGAGGGGTCACAATAACCCCATGTTGAAAATTTGGTGCCAAAATTCCCAAAATGGCCTAGATATGCACCAAAGTTGAAAAAAAAACCCTATTTATGCCATTATACAGCTTACCGGCATTTCTTCAGTTCGAGGTAGGCTTTGAAGAGTGCAGACGTGTTCCCAGTCCATTGAAGATTGTCATACCAGGCTCCGGAGGAAAGTATGGGGTGAGAGGGTGCGTGGGGAGGTGGGTGCGCAGAGGGTGAGCGTGGGTTGGCGGGGGGGGGACTGACCAAGGACTTGCCGAGGGATCATTTTCTTGTTTTACAGGATTTAAAAATAAGAAAGAAAACGGAGGCTTTTGGTACACTGGGGTGGGCTCCCAGTGTGCCACCTAGGTGAGGGTGTGTGTGTGGGGAGGTGGGAGCACAGAGGGTGGGTGCGGATTGGCAGGGCGAGGCACAAAAAAACGGATGCTGCTGGCACGCTGGGGTGGGCCCCCAGCCGCACAACCTATGTGCTTGCTGAGGGGACTGGAGCCGGTGGGACTGGGCACCCCTGCCGCCATACAGTGTGTGTGTGTGTGTGTGTGTGTGTGTGTGTGTGTGAGCATGAGCATGCTGGGGTGGGCTCCCAGCATGTCAACTAGTTGCTTGTTTTGGGGTGGGGCTGCAGCTGACGGGGATTGGGCACCCCATCAGCCACAGTGTGCTGAGGGGCACATGGAGCCGAGGGGGATTGGGCACCCCCCTTGGCACACAAGGTGGGGGCCGGGGAGAACAGGGAGGGGGAGGACATTAACAGAGGGTGGAAGCGGGAGGGCTTTGAAGCCGAGCTGTTCATGACAGCATTTCGGCTGACATGTATGCTAATTGCATACATGCTACCACCGCTGAATGCAGCGGACCTTTTGTTAGAAGTGAAGACCAACACAGCCAAACTGCTGTTATACACAGCTCGGCATGTATTGGTCCCCTAGGGTCACGCCTGCTACACTGAGCACTGCACTGGGGAGGAGGGTCACAAACCTCCAAAAGGCATACTGTTGCAAGACGTCCCTTGCGCATGTGCACAAGCGAACGTAAAAATGGCTGGTCTGACCTCCAGAAGGATCTCATCACATCCTGTAGATGTGGAAATCACAGTCCATGTGGTTACAAAACTTTCTTCAATAAGGAACTTGACAAAATCAAGCTCGCTTGTAACAGCAATCAGTGCGACCTATTCAAAAGTTTGCACTTGCACATAGATTGAATTGTAAGTATTTACATCATTTATTTACAGTAAAATGTAAAAGACTGTAACATCATTGTATATTTCTACAAATCATTGAATATTTACCGGTGAGAAAATTATGTATTTGTATGTGTGTACATGTATGTGATAGATGTTTTATGGCTGCACAGGACAACTTTGTCAATAGGTCCTTCGGGCCTAAAGTTCATATCCTGTCAAAAAATAAAGTTTTAATTAACTAACTTACTGATATGCCCCCCTTTACCACAACAAAAACATACAGTGTTTTTATCTGGCCTATGACCTGCCCCCCTTCCCATGTGGATCATCAGAGAGCAGGGTCTTGGGACTGGGGGAATTACACTAGGCCTGGGAGGGAGGGGTACACTTTTTTGAAGCAAGGGTTAATTTATCCACTTGACCACTTAACCATACCAGCACATTTGTTCCCATCACCCCAAAGTCATTTTCCCCTCTTCTGATATGATCTTCTTCTTGGCTTGCCACCTGAGGTTTGTTGTGAGTTCTGCTGTTAGTAATCTCTGGTCTTTCAGCTTCTGGGTAATTTTCCATGATTTTCACTCTGCAGACAAAGTGGTCTGTTCCTGTCGGCTTACCAAGTCATGGACTCCATCTGGTAAAATGTTCCAGCACTGCTCCAGTACAGTCAAATCCATAATCTCCTATTTAGTGTGTACCTCTGGCTTTAACTGCTGAGTAGCCAAGTTTTGTAATTGTGTGCCAGCACTCTAGATCATGCACCAACCTTGACACCCAAGGTGCAAACGTTCCATTGATATCTCTCCTCAGTTATTCTAACCCAGTGTAAGATAGTTGCCCTATCTGAACATAGTCTCTGGCAGTGGTGTCAGTTAGGTATGTAGCCTGGGCATTTCTAGTCAGGTAAGATGCAATGCGAGTAGCCCAACTTTGTCATGGGCTAGCAGCGGTACTGGCAACTCTCTCAAAAGTCATAAGGTAGGTCTCTGGGTCATCCTCAGGATTCATTTTTTTTAACATGGGGCGAGAGCCTACAATGACAGGATTCCCTGACACCTGGAGCTGGGACAGAGTTTCTTTCTGTACTTTTAGCACCTGCTTTATAAGCTCCTCCTGTTGCTGATCTTTCTGCATTTGTTCTTGTGCCTGCAATTAAGCAAGCTGGACCATTCAGTCCCATTGCATCTGGACCTGTTGCGTCAATTGTTGGTCCTGTAATATATTGAGCCAGTGGAGGAAGAGCCTTATAATTGGTGTGTCAGCTCAGTGGCCATCCTTATTCTACACAGAGATAGTGGTCTTGCATCACTGGACATACACAAAGAAAAACCCACTGGGCATGCCAGGAACTTACATATATAATGGACTACAATACCCATATGCATATGTAACCCCCCTGCAAATGGGGGTTCCCAAAAGACTTCCAGGAGCTTGCTTGAATGCTCCAAGCCTGAATGGTGTTTGGCGTTTAAGCCATTTATCAGTGAGTGTTTTTAGAGCCTCTGGTACTGTCTCTTTAAGAGCTGTCTGCTTGCAGACATAATTAGTTTGTATGGGGGGACTGTGTGTTTCTCTGTTTGAGTATCACTCAAACTGCTGCCAATTCACTCCATTTTTGCAGTCACTAGGAGTGCAAAGGGAACCTATCTGAAAGATGTAACTGTTTGCCAGAAATAATTTAGAGTAATAATGAAAATACAGTTTGTCTAACCTGCTTTCTTTGCAGTCAGAACTGTGTTTGCCTAGTTCCCCATTCTAGTTTTGAACTGCTGAACTGGACCATCAGTGTGGGGTAAGCTAGCTCTAAAATGGTGCCTTGGACGAATCAGAACTTGGACTCATAATCTGAGCCAGCCACAAGAGGATTGTATGGGCAGTGACTTGGGAGATGTAGTTTAGACTTCCGCCTTTTGGACCAACAGCAGCAGTCTATTGTGAGTGACAGCCAATCCAGTCAAGAACTGGGAGGAACTCAAAGGAAGTGCCCGGTTTGTCTGTTGGAGTTTCAGTTTAGATCTGGCAGTGAAGGGAAAGAAACCTGTGCTCCTTCAGTGCACAGTTTCAGTCAAAACGTGTGTAAGGCCCAGAGTTCCGCTCTGCAGCTTGTGTAACTGCTTGTTAGGACTGAATCGTCCCTGAAAAGAAGAATCAAAGGATCTCTGAAGAGTAGAAACCAGGCTCACCTGTAGAAGACTGGAGAAATTGTTGAATTGCACTCGGTCTGTCAGGAACTGAATCTGCTGTGTGTTCTCCCGGTATTGTGCAGTAATTACGATCGGATAGAGAAGCAGCCTGCCTGGTATAGTACTTCTTTTTACCATATAAATGTGTGAAGAGTCTCGTGAGCTCAAGAGTAGCCCTGCTGACGTTGAAGGACCCTATCTTGTTTGGAGGTCGTGAGTACTAATTCAGGGTCGCCCCTGTTGAATTGCCACATTAAATCCAAATGGAATCACTGTACTGCTGACTGTTTAATCTAATTTTTTTTCACTGTGTGAAAGAGCCCCTACCAGCTGCCACGGTTTGACTAGCCACTAGGCTTGGGTACCAGGGACAGTAACTGGTAGGGATAGGCCTGTGCACAGAGCCATAGGTAGATAGTAAAGTGATAAGCTAATTAACCTGATTTCCCCTGTCCTTGGTTATATCCCCTAAATAAATCAGAGCTGCTTGTTTCAGCAAAGTTATACTGCCTGAGGTATTTGTTCATGTTAAGTACTGTACTGTGATTGTTGCACTGTATCTTATTTCACAGGAGGTCCCAGTGCCGGAACTAGTCCTGGGGGTAAGTGTATACTGTGAAGGTAATTCTGATATATTGTGTGGGCCACTAGCAGGAAGAAAGGGGTTGCAGTGTCCCAGAGGCTGTGACCAAGTAAGTTTAACTATTGCAAACCCTGACCTCTGGGTGGAGGCACCCGCCATTGGATCCAGGCCCCTCAACCTGTTAGTGGCAAATCAGGCAGGGGTAGTAGCCCCTGGGATAGCGCCATCTAGGGGTTACATATAAACTACAACTCTAATCCACTTCCTACCATATATATCCATGTATATACTACCATTCATATTCATGCCGATACTACACTCCTCCCCCTTAGACAGAAATGTGTCTAAAATACTTCAACAGTAACATTTCTAACTTCTGGGCTGAAGTAGACTGTTCAGTACCCAGAAATAAGTTCAGGGGATTATTCTGCCCCTTGGGTAGAACTTGTCACTAACTAAGTAACAGTACAAGTAAGAGTTCAGTTACACAAAGGTACAGGTTCAGTACATGTCTTTAAATGTAAAGTCTTTGTGGTGGTCTTCAGTGCCTCAGGGGATCTCTGCAGGCTGGAATAACCAATGCTGGTGGAACAGGTGTTGCATTGTTATTTGGCACCGGTTCTGGGGGAACTTCACGGGTAGGAACAAAGTCCTCTGTGTCACTGTCTTCAGCTGGAGTGACGTCTTCTGCTGCATTTGCTGAAACCTTGGAATGTACTTGGAGGGGGATGGGACCACACGTCATTAGGGCCGGCATCTTCGGGAGGGTGGTGGGGTGCACAGGGTGTGGGGCAACCATGATACTGGACTGGGCTTGGAAGTTTGGTGGTTGCCCAGTGTGCTACCAGCTGGCACAGCTTAGGGAGGAGGTTGCGGGGATTAGGAGACAGCTGGGGGAAGGGGGAGATATGGTTGGGGAAGAGGGCAGGGGATCTCCCATGGGGTTGCACCAAGCACTAGGTGCAGGGCATAGGGAAAGGAGTGCAGGAGAATACTCTGGGGTCACATAGGGACCCTGGCAGAGGGGGCCCAAAAGGAGGACACTACCAAGGAAGCAGGCAGGTAACTGGGGATCCTCACAAAGGGGGGCCAGAGGGACAACATTCTCAGGGAAGTAGGCAGATGGCGGGGGCTGGACAGAAGGAAGCAAGGCAGGAGGTGGATCGGACCTTACGCTCAGTAACCGCTTCAATTCTCTTCTTCTGCTTGAGGATGAGGGGGGTGATGTAGCCATGACAGGGGTGGTTAGAGATGGAAAGGAGGGGGCAGGAGGCGGGGACAGATAGCAGGAGGAAGGAGGAACCTGGAATGCAGGAAAATTGGGGGAGCAGTGGATCAAAGCAGGGGGAAGAGGGAGGAAAGCGCAAGGAGAAGGACCAGTTGGGAGGAAAGGGCAAGGAGAAGGACCAGAAGAACAAGGAGGATGCAGTAAAGGGAGCTAAGGGTTTAGGCCAGGGGAGCACGACAAGCAAGGAGGGACTAAACGGAGACAGGAAGGAAGGGAGGGAGGATGAGCCAGGCTAGTTTAGTGGATGGGGGAGAAGGACCAGTCGCAAGCAGTGAGGGGGGAGTTAGCGAGGTACAGAAGGATACTCAGAAGGAGGAGAGGCATAGGATCGGAGGAGAGGGGGTGGCCAGGGTAAATAAGGAGGGGGCGGCATGTGGCACCCAGATAGGAGGAGAAGCAAGGAGCCGGCTGGGTGGAGGGGCCGGTAGAAAGGATGAGGGACATGGAAGCGGGGGAGTGGAGGAAAAGGAGCGGTCTGAGTGCTCCTGTTGGGGGATTCTATGATCAGGGGTATCAAATGGGATAGGGAAGGAGAAGCCTGGCCAGTTAAAACAAAATGCGTCCCTGGACTAACGGTGCACAGGGCCAAGCACGAGGTATATCAGCTGGCAAAGGACTGTGGGGGTTCCCTGGACATACTGGTCCACCTGGGTACAAATGACATTGAGGGAAATAGCGAGGTAGAGATACAGGCAAGGTTCAGGGAGCTTGCCAGGGTCTGTCATGACATAGGATGCACAGTTTCCTTCTCGGAAATCCTGCCGATGCCAAGAGCTAGTGGGAACACAAAAGGAAGATTAGGGAGATAAACCAGTGGCTCATGGAGTGGTGTGAGGCCAGAGGGTATGGGTTGATGGGGGATTGGGGGGAGACCTGGGAGGATAAGGAGCTGTATGCTAGAGATAGGCTCCATCTCAATTTGGAGGGGAAGGGAATCCTTAAGTTGAAAATAGAGGGGTTCATTGGTGAAAAGTGAGGTTTAAACTTGTGAAGGGAGGAAAGATGGGAGAAAAGGCTATCAAGGGGGATCCGATAAAGGAGGGACTCTGTCTCCACCCCCCTGGGGAGCTGGACGAATGCGGGAAAAGGCCGACTGGTAAAGTGCAGACCAGAGGAAAACGGAATCCTCATGGGAAAATGAGCAGGGGAAATGGAAGTATAGAGAAAGGGTGGAAGGTAGTCCTGCTAAATGCCAGGAGCTTGGGCAATAAAATGCCTGAGTTCCAGGCGATGCTAACTGAGGGTGCAGTGGATGTGGCAGCCGTCACTGAGACCTGGACCACCGCAGGACACAACTGGGACCAGAACCTGGAGGGTTACACTATGTTCAGGAAGGACAGGGGGGAGGGAAGGGGAGGAGGGGTAACAGTAATAGTCAAAAACTGCATTGGCATAGGGGGAGTAGAGGAGGTGGATGGAACCGTGGAGGTGATTTGGGTCACCTTGATAACAAGGGGGGGAGACAGTAAAAATAGGAGTGGTGTATAGACCCCCTGCGCTGGCGGAGGAGCTGGAGGACAGTCTGGTGGCAGATGTTGGGAGACACTGCAGATTGGGCAGGGGAAGGGTGGTGGTGTTGGGGGACTTAAACATGCCAGGAACAGACTGGGAGATTATGACATCCTTGGTGGCCAGGGAACAGAGGTTGTTGGATGTCTTTCAAGACGCGTTCCTAACTCAGCAGGTGGGGAAACTGACCAGGGAGGCATGGGTACTGGATGTGGTTCTGGCAGACAGTGACCAGACTGGGGGCCTGGAGTTAAGGGACCCGTTAGTGGGGAGTGACCATGCCATGGTCTGGTTCTGCCTGGACCTAGGAGGAGTAGACGGCTGCACAAAGACGGAGGTAACTGACTTCAGGGGGGTGGATTTTAGGGAAATGGGAAGGATCCTTAAGGAGCATTTGGATGTGATTGTCAGACATGGACACTGACAGTAGGTGGGAAATCATCAGGAGAGGGGTGCAGAATGCTACCAGCACCTGTGCAAGAGTAAGACGAAAATGCGGTAGGGCCCGAAAACCCTGCTGGTGGACCAGGGAGGTCTAGGAGATGGTGCGGGGAAAGAAGGCAGCCTATAGGGAATTCAAGTATCAAGGAGTGAAAGGGATCAAGGGGAGTATGAGCTGATGGCTAGAAGGGCCACTAGGGTGGTGAGGGCGGCTAAGGCAAGGAAGGAGCAGAACCTGGCCAGGGAAATTAGGAGAGAGAACAAGGGGTTCTTTAGATACATTGGGGAAAAACAAAGGGCGAAGGGGCAGATTAGCAGGATTAAAATGGGAGAGATGGGCACAAGACCCGGGGGAGCAGGCTGAGGTACTAAATGAGTACTTCACCTCAGTTTTCACCAAGGAAATGGGGTGCTGCATCATACATGGGAGGAGACAGTGACACTGAGGAAGGGGGGACCCTTACCGATCAGTGGGTCTGGGAGAGGGGAGGCATCACTGGCAGGAGGGGGGGAAGCAGGGAGAAGAGGTAGCGGAGGTGGAAATCACAGCAGAGAGAGTGAGGGAAGCCCTCAGGTCCCTTGAGACGGAGAAAGCACCGGGGCCAGATAAATTACATCCCAGAGTGCTGAAGGAACTTGCAGATGTCCTGGCGAAACCCCTGGCAGAGCTTTTCACCATCTCTCTGAGGACAGGGTGGGTGCCCCAGGACTGGAAGGTGGTGCATATAGTGCCTATCCACAAGGGGGGATCAAGGGAGCTGGCAGGGAACTACAGATCTGTCAGCCTGACATCGGTGGTGGGCAAGGTGATGGAGGGCATTGTCAAGGAGAGGCTGGGGGGGGCCTGGAAAAGTCAGGGTGCCTGGACGATAGACAGCATGGATTCATCCCGGGAAAATCGTGTCAGACAAACCTTGTGGAGTTCTATGACTGGGTGACGAGTGCCTTGGACCTGGGTAGACCAGCGGACATCCTCTTTCTAGACTTCAGCAAGGCATTTGACTCTGTTCCTCATGAGGGCCTGTTGGATAAGCTGGGAGAAATGGGGGTGGGGAACCAGAAGATCAGATGGATAGACAATTGGCTCCAGGATCAGACCCAGAGGGTCGTAGTTGGCGGGATAGTCTCATCCCCAAGGAGGGTCATTAGTGGGGTCCCACAGGGATCAGTCCTTGGGCCCCTCCTGTTCAACGCCTACGTCTCTGACATAAGGACAGGTATCAGGAGTGAGATGAGTCTCTTTGGGGATGACTCAAAACTGGAGGCGGTGGTGGATGGGGAGGAAGGGAGGGTGGCCCTACAGGGGGACCTGGAGGCTCTGGAAAGATGGTCTAGAAAGTGGAAGCTGAGGTTCAATGCAGGAAAATGCAAGGTACTGCACCTGTGGGCCAGAAACCTGGGCCAAGTGTACACCTTGGGGGGAATGCTACAAGTCTCGATGGCTGAGAGGGACCTGGGGGTGGTGGTGGATGTCAAGATGAACAACTCGGAGACTTGTAGAAGGGCAGCAGCCAAGGCCAACAGGATGCTGGGATGCATCACTAGGGGGATCACCTCCAGAAGGAGGGAAGTGATACTCCCTCTGTATAACTGCTTGGTGAGGCCACACCTCGAGTACTGCGTGCAGTTTTGGAGGCCACACTTAAAGATGGACATTAAACTCCTGGAGAGGGTCCAGAGGAGGCAACCAAGATGATTTGGGGCCTGGGGAATAGGACCTATGGGGAGAGGCTTGAAGAGCTAAATATGTACACATTGGAAGACAGAAGGGACCGGGGAGACATGATAGAGGTCTTCAGGAACATGAAGGGGGTAAATAGGGGAGGAGCAGTCAGGGTGCTTCAAAGAAAGGAGGAGGGGCAACTAGAGGGCATGGGTGGAAACTGGAGGGGGATAGATTCAGGGGAGAAAGGAGGAGGAGGTGCTACTTCACTGAGAGGGTGGTGGAGCCATGGAATGCGCTGCCCAGGGGGCTGGTGGAGGCAGAGACAGTGGAGGGGTTCAAGAGAGGGTGGGACAGGTACAGGGGAAGGGTTCTGGAAGCAAAATCCAATGCAGCGAGAATATCCGGAACTGGGAAGGGAGAAGCCAGAGAAGGCGAGGGGGGCAGCAAGGTCAGCTCCCAGGGTGGGGGCTGACCAAATGAGCAGACACAAAAGACCATTAGGCCTATTCTGCTGGCATTTTAGTATGTTAGTAAGAGAAGGACGGTTATGGCACTATACGAGGTATATGAGCAAGTCACTGTCCCATGCGAAGTGTATAAGTCAAAGGTCCACACGTTTCAATCACCACCCCAGGAATCCAAGAAATCTTGGAATGTCTACAGTCTCGAACCATCACCCTCTCCCCAGGAAGAAAAATCTGTGCTAGCTTGGCTGACTTGCCATGACCCTTTTGCTGTTGTAGTTGATGCTTTGCGACAGTGTCGGCCAAGTCTGGCTTGAGCAATGACAGATGGGTACGAGGTTGATGTTTTAGGAACGTCTCAGTGGGTGTTCACTCCATGACTGTGTGAGGAGTGTTTCTGTAAGCAAACAGAAAATGAGCCAGCCTTTGAGCTGTAGGTACTTGCCATGAATCTGGTTTATACCAAGCTACTTTGAATGTTGGTACAGCTCTTTAGCTGCACCATTTGATGCTGGATGGGAAGGTGGAGTCAAAATATGTCATTCTGCTTTAAGAACAGTTTGAGGTCATGGGAAGAAAACTGGGGACCATTGTCCGACACTAACTCCCGTGGTAGGCTATAAGAGGTGAAAAGTTGTCTCAAAAGGTCTATAATCTTTTCAGTAGTTGTGACTTGTGTGGGCAACACTTCCAGCCATTTGGAGTGGAGATCAGTTACTACCAAGAAGTGTTGTTTGTCCACCTCAGCATAGTCAACATGGATGTGGTCCAACGGTGTGGTAGCCCAGGACCAAGGATGCGGGGTGCAGTAGCAGGTTGGTTGCAGACAGCCACACATGGTGCACGTTGGTTGACAAGATGTTGGATATCTTGATCAAGTCCTTGCCTCCAGAGGTATCCTCTGGCCAATGCCTTCATTCAAAAGATTCCAGGATGACTGTCATGTAAGTCAGAAAGTAACGTCTTGTGGAATTTTGGAGGTATCACAACTCGAGCCCCCCACAGAACACAGCCTTGCTCTGTGGACAACTGGTCTTTCTTGTCTAAGAAAGGTTGGAGGGTTGGGTCTCTTGTGAAGTTAGACCAACCATTTAGGGTGAAATTAAGGACTTTAGAGAGGACAGTATCTCGTCATGTCTCTGTTGCGACATTCTATGAAGCAATAGGTAAGTCTTCGAGATGTGAAAAATGAAATACTGTTGCATTGTCTTCCTTCTGTGTAGCATCCTTGCATGACAGCCTCGATAATGCATCTGCATTTGTGTGATCTTGACAACATCTGTATTCGATGTCATAGTCATATGCCAACAAAATCAGGGCCCATCACTGCATCCGGAGTGCTGTGAGAGTTGGTATTGCAGCCTTTGGTCCCAGAATTGCCAGTAGAGGCTTGTAATCTGTTAGCAGAGTGAATTTCCATCCATACAAGTACTTACATAACTTCTTGACACCAAACATCATGCTCAATGCTTCTTTCTTGATCTGAGCATAGTTTCTTTCACTTGGGTAGAAGGTCCAGGAAGCAAAAGCAATAGGGTGTTCCTCTTCAGAAGGTAACACATGAGAGATGACAGCCCTCACTTCATTTGGTGATGCAGCGCATGCCAGCCTCAGAGGTTTGGCTGGATCATAGTGCAGTAGCCATTTGCTGCCTAGTAGACATTGCTTGCAAGCCTGAAATGCTTCCTCACACTGTAGTGACCAATTCCATTGAGCTTCTTTGTGTAACAAGTCATGGAGTGGTTGCAACAATGTGGACAGATGAGCTAGGAACCATCCATTAACAGTTCAAGAGGCCTAAGAGTGATCTTAACTCTGTCACATTTGTTGGTGCCAGTGCCTTGATTATAGCATCCACCTTGCTGTCTGTTGGGCGTAGTCCTTGGGCTTCGATCCGGTGACCTAGGTACTCACCAGAATTTTGCAGAAATTGTCATTTGGCTAGCTTTTCTCTCAGTCCATACTGTTGCAGTCTGGTCAGAACTTGGTCCAGGATTGTGAGATGCTCTTCCACTGTGGGTGCTGTTACCAAGATATCATCCATAAAGCAAATTGCATGGTCCAGTCCATGCAGTACCTGGTCCATTGTGTTCTGGTGCCTATGCAAACCCCATATGCCAAGCGATGATGCCGCAAAAGATTAGTCCAACTTGCTAAAGAATTTTCCCCCTAAGAGTATGGCAAACAAGTATTCTGCACTGGGTAATGGATATGGATCTTGCTGTATACAATGGTTCGCTGTAATCTTGTAGTCACCACACAGCTTCACTGCTTTGTCTCGTTTTGGTACCACAATGATAGGGGCAGCCCAGTCACTCCTCTCTACTCATGACATGATACCATGGCATTTGAGACGGTCTAGTTCCTTCTCTACTGCTTCCCTTAAAGCATAAGGTACTGGTTAAGGCTTGTGGAAAACTGGAGCTGCTCCCGGTTGCACTTTGATCCTTGCTTTGAAATCTTGGCTTGTGCCATAACCATCCTGGAAAATACACTGTATTTAAGCCAAAGATCTTTTCCCAGTTCAATTTGATCTGCATGAGTCAGTCTCTGTCTAGTAATGCAGGTCTTTCTCCTTGTACCACCACTAGAGGTGAGGTCCATGTTCCTCCCTTGTAGGTGACTGACCCTTGGATTTCCCCCAGCATGGGGATTTGCTCTCCCATGTAAGTTGAGAGCTGACTATGTGATGGTTGCAATGGGCACTGCTGAAGCTCCTTTCTGTATATATTCTCTGGCACAAGAGATACTGATGCTCCGGTGTCTATCTGCATGCTCACTAGGTTTCATGCTAGCTCAAGCTGGAGGTAAATTTCTGTTGCTTGTGTCCATGTTGCATAAACCATGAACAGGTGCAATGCCTCTTCATCTGTTTCAGTGGTTGCAGTGCCATCTGTGACATACTGTGCAGTAGCAGTCCATGATGTACCTTTGCACACCCTTTGTATGTGACCCACTTTTCTACAGCTGCAGCATTTCTCTTGTCAAAATCTACATGTGCCTTGATGGTGGTTACCGCCACATTGGTAACATGATTTTGACTTTGTGAAAGTGCCCTGTGGTGCTGGCTTCCTAAATGTTTGGGGTTGCTGATGAACATGTGATGGACCACTGTGTGGTGTGGCATGTCCCTTTTGTTCTAGGGTAGGGGTAGCCTTGTGAACTCCACTTCTTTGGGGTTCAGAATGTCCCACCAATGCTTTGGAGCCTTTCTGAGTGAGCTCCATAGCAATTGCAATTTAGAAACAGAAACATAGAGGTTGACGGCAGATAAGGACCTCAAGGCCCATCCAGTCTGCCCATTTCTTTTTCTACCTTATAAATGTGCTATCGGCCTTTGCTCTGTCAGTGGCCTATCTATTCGTACTCATCTTTATTGATCCCTTATGCCTATCCCATGCCTGTTTGAAGCCCTGCACTGTATTCATAGCCACCACTTCCTGAGGTAGGCCGTCCCATGCGTCCACCACTCTTTCTGTGAAAAAGAATTTCCTCACATTCCCCCTTAATCAGCCTCCCTCTAATCTCATGCTGTGTCCTCTTGTCCTGCTATTTTTCTTATATTTAAACATGTTAGACTCTTTCACCTTGTTAATGCCCTTAAGTTGTTTGAATGTTTCGATCATTGACCTCCAGTTTCTTAGTATCTGTGTTGCCCAAATGTGGTCTCTTAAAGGCAAAGTTGGAGGTGTATAACTTAGAGGAAAGTGTTGGGCACAAGTTTCTTTGTTACTGTACAGAAATTGCAGAGTGTAATTAAAACACAGCACATTGTAGAGTTACAGGGCCAAGCAGCTCGTTATTTCTGCTGTTTAGTATTTTTACATGCTTTAGCAACCTGCACTCAGAGCTACGACAGTACATTGCTGGATCAGTTTCTGAGGGCAAAAGCAGCTCGTATCCCTACACTGTCCCCAGGCATCAGTGCTAAACAATTTCAGCCTGCACTTGCTAGCTTTTAACTACCCCTGTAGGCTAAATGCAAAGGCACCTGAGCTAACCAATTTCAGCCTGCACTTGCTAGCTTTTAACTACCCCTGTAGGCTGAGTGCACCAGTTTCAAGCATGCAAGCAGAAGCAGAACGAATTTAAAAGCACCTGGTACACGAAGCTCCATTTCTGACTGCCCTTTCTATTTCCCCCTAGGCATTCGCCATTTCAGGCTAAACCCTTCTGGAAATTGCCTCCCCAACCCCATTGCAACTGAAATTCTCGAGGCATTGCCATTTTTTACAGGAAACTGGCCCCCGCCCCCACTGCAGCAAATCCAGGAATTCTGGCATTTGAATAATTAATCCTCTCGCAATATAAAAAAATAAAACAAAAATAAAAAGGTTAAGCCCCCAGGATTACAGTTGTTTCACTGCCCAATAAGCGGCCACACTTACTTTTAGCAAAGTTTGCTCCTCCCAGTGCTGTTGTTATATATTCTCTCCCTCTCTCCGCAGCTTTCGGGACCGGGTCACGAGGGCACCCACTCTGAAGCCCAGCCCTCCCCAGGAGACACCGCCGCAAGGACCCCCATCCCACGAAGCTCCCAGGTACGACGTCTGCTCCTCCTCAAGCTGCTGAGAGCTGTTTTTGGCGCCATTTGCAAACAGCGCTGAACAATAGCAGTCTACCTGAGTGACTCCTCGGCTCTCTGTGCTTCTGCCCCACAGGTGCTGCGCGCCAGCTCCCCACCACCCCGACCACCGCCCTTGGTGAGCTTCTCCTCTTATAGGCTGTGTCACGTGGCTGAAAATAACCTATCAGCCTACTTTTCCATTTGCAGCTTATCAACTGCCTACACCAGAGGGCGCACGACCTGTTTAGCTGCTTTCCTCCCTTTTGACTAGCAGACATGCTGCCTCTCACACTTCTGCTCCTCTTCGCAATGGCCTCGCTGTCATCCCAGCCCCCTGCCGACTTTCCAAGCAGGAAACCCCAAACCCACCTGCCACCACATCTCACAACAGAGCACCTCCATGTCGCTATTCACACCCTTACTGCCCATGCTCAGGAACACATTCACTACTGGCACATTAGTGCCACTATCCTGCCTCCTTCTTTCCGCCTGGGGCTCTCTGCTCTGCACACACCAGCCAGACGCCACCCCCAGGCAGCTGCCCACACACCTTCCGCCCGCCCAAAAAACACCTGGCCCAGAATAAAACTTCTTATCTGCCTACTCCTGCTTATGTCTGGGGATATAGAGGCAAATCCTGGTCCAAACTCATCATTTACTAATAACCCTTCCTCTTTCCCCAAAGGACTAAGGATCCTGCACCTTAACGCCTGCAGCCTTCTATCCAAAATTCCTCTCCTACAGCCTGTCGCCCTAACACAGCGTCCTGATATCCTGGTAATTTCAGAAACCTGGCTAAAACCCCAGCATACCGATGCGGAAGTATCCATACCTGGATACACCATCATCAGACACGACCACCCAGGCAAAAAGAGAGGTGGTGGAACTGCAATGTATATCGCCAACATGCGTCAGTTCTCTATAGTGAACATCCCCTCACTCCCAGCCCACATCGACGCCCTACTAATTAAACTCTCTCTCCCATGCTTCACCCCTATTTTTGTGGCCGGCACCTACTGCCCACCCAACACACCCCCTACGGCCATCCTTAACCATCTGGTCACCCTACAGTCCCTAGCTGCAGGAGGTGAGCTCCACGCCACCGGTGATTTTAACACAAATTGGCTAGCCAGAGACAAAGCTCACCTCAAGACTAAAATCCAGGCCCTGAACCTCACTCAACTCATAGCTGACCCAACCAGGCTGAATCACAAGACCCAAAACCACACATTGCTGGATTGGGCTCTCACCACCCACCCACACAGGGTTCTCTGCGCAGGCCTGCTCCCTAACTCCTTAAGCAACCACCACATGATTTTTCTGATCAGAAAGGTGCACAGGCCCACAGCCCCCCCCCCAAGACACTGTGCAACAGATCATACAACTCCCTGGATATAGCATCCCTTTTATCGGACCTAGGACTCATAAATTGGTCTTTCATCCCCTTAGCCTCAACCATTGATGCTGCGTTTGATGGTTTCAAGACAAATTTCCTTCAGGTCTGGGATAAACATTCCCCCCTGTGAACCAAATGAGTCAGAGAGGCGCACCTTCCTTGGATCACAGCTGACATAATTAGGACCTGTCACTCTAGGGACCATGCATGGAAAGCCTATAAGAAACAGGGCTCCCTGGCCTCCCTCCTTACCTATCGAGCCCTTCATGACTCATGTACACACATCATTCGCCAGGCAAAGAAGAATTATTTTTTATCGGCATTTAGTGCAAACATAAATGACCCCACAGACTTCTGGAAATCGCTAAAATCCCTGCTCTCCCCACCCAACCCCCCCCCGACACTATCAGTCCAAGGCACCTCATCACTGACCCCTGCAGGGTTGCTGAGGCTTTCAACACCCACTTTGCCAGCTCTGCCGATGTGCTCCTATCGTCCCTCCCGTGTCCAACCCAAACTGCCCCTCCCCAGTCTTCCACCACTCACCCACTAGCCCCACAGTTCTCTTTCCGACCTGTAACACAAGCAGAAGTCTTCAGATCCTAAAGAGCCCTAAACCCCAACAAAGGCAATGCCCCACGTCCCTGGATGCCAAGATGCTTTTCCTATCTGCCCCAGCCATTGCAGCCCCTCTTAACACACTTTTCAACCTCTCATTCACCCTGGGTAAGTTACCCACAGCCTGAAAATTGGCCACCATCATACCCCTCCCTAAAGGGAGTGACCCCTCCTCCCCACCCAACTATCGCCCCTTCTCCCTCCTCCCAATTCTGGCCAAACTGCAGGAATGCCTTGTCCTCTCCCAACTCACCCCCCACCTGGACGCCGCCTCATTTTTCACCCCTTTCCAATCTGGTTTACGCAAATCTCACTCTACCATCACCTCCCTTCTACGCGTCACTGGCAACATTCTCTCTGGCATGGACAATGGACACATCACCTCTGCAATCTTTATTGACCTAGCCAAAGCCTTCAACACCATCTCCCACTCCCTGTTCCTCGACAAACTCACTGACGCAGGGCTCTCCATATCTGCCAATGCCTGATTCCATGACTACCTAATAGGTAGACTCCAATCGGTAAAAATCATCTCACACACCTCAGACCCACTGCCCGTATCCACCGGCGTCCCCCAAGAGTCAGTCCTGGGCCCATTGCTTTTCTCCATATTTCTAAATGACCTCCCATTAGCTTGCCGCCACTCCTCTATCCAGATGTATGCGGACGACACTGTCTTGTATGCTACTGGCCCAACTACAAGCAACGTGACTACTCTCCTTCAGGAGGATTTTAACGCCATCCAGGAATGTTTTTGGTCAAACCAGTTATTTCTAAACCCCAGGAAAACTGTGTTGTTAACTTTCAGTTCCCATCAAAGACCCTCCCGTTAAGCCTCATGTCCCCCTTTCAAAACCTTGGACGGGACCCCTCTGGACAATTGCTCCAGCTTTAGATATCTAGGAGTCTGGCTTGACCAGCGCCTTGATTTTGCAATTCATATCGACTCCCTGCATAAGAGGCTTCTCCCCAAACTTGGAGCATTATACCGAAACAAAAGCTGCCTCCCCTCTCCTACAAGGCAGGCTATAGTCCAAAAAATGATACTACCTGTACTCGATTACGGTGACATAGTGTACTCCATCGCTCCCTCATCTGCTCTGGCCAGCCTCGACACCCTATTCCACTCATTCTGTCGTTTCATCCTCAACTGCCCTCAATCCACCCACCATTGCTCACTTTACAGTTCCCTAGCCCTGCCATCCCTCCAAGATCGCAGACTAATACATTGCGCCAGGTTCACTGCAAAATTCTGGTCCCTCTCCCTACCACCTTACCTGGCATCTACCCTTGACCAACAACCTCCCCTGGCCTACGCCCTAAGATGCACAGACCCAAGGCTTCTCCACGTCCCTTTCATGTGCACAACTAAAGGTCAGGCTGCTTTTTCCTATCAGATTCCCCAGATCTGGAATGCCCTACCACCTATCATAATGAACGCATCAAATCCTAGTCATCGCAACCAGTTACTCCGCACGCATTTCTCCTCCGGCTGCACCTGTTTCTAGCTGCACCTGCTTCTAAATGTTTCTAACTCCAATGTACCATACTGCTTTATGCTATAAGGATGTTTCTTCTAGGTTGTATCATATATTTCTCTATCCTTCCCCTGCTGTATCAAACTGTCTGCTTGTAGCTACCATTTGTCTATAAGGCAGTTAGCCATACCTCTCACTGTTGAAATGTCTCAGTTTGACACTGTGATTTGTTTTGCATTGGGTCCTGGCCCCCAGGTCACATCTGGAATCGAGCATTGTTGCTCAGTATGCCTTCCTGATAAAACTCGTAAATAAATAGATAAATATCAGCTCTCTCCCTCCTTTGCTCAAGGGTATACATATTGAGCTCTGTTAATCTGTCCTCATATGTTTTCTGATGCAGTCTCTGCATCATTTTGGTTTCCCTTCTCTGGACTGCCTCAATTTGGTTAATGTCCTTGTGAAGGTGTGGCCTCCAGTACTGCACGCAGTACTCCAGATGGGGCCTAACCAGTGTCTTGTAAAGAGTGATTATTACCTCCCTCTTACGACTTGTGATACCTCTACTAACACACCCTAACATCCCCCTAGCCTTACCTACTGCTTTAGAGGTCTGCTTGGATGATTTCAGGTCACAGGTGATGATGATGCCCAAGTCTCTTTCTTCCTTTGTGACTGCCAGCAACTCCCCTCCCAGCCTATAGGTGGCTTCAGGGTTTCTCTTCCCTTTGTGCATGATCTTGCACTTCTTTACATTAAATCCCAGTTGCCACTCTTCTGACCATTTTGCTAATTTATCCAGATCTCTTCTCATTCTGCCCACCCCATCTGGATCATCTACTCTGTTGCAGATCTTGGTGTCATCTGCAAACAGACAAGCCTTACCTTCTAGTCCATCTGCAATGTCACTAATGAAGATATTGAAGAGGACTGGCCCCAGGACTGATCCCTGAGGTACCCCACTTGTGACTTGCATCTCTTCTGACTGTATACCATTTACCACCACTCTCTGTTTTCTGCCCATCAACCAGTTTGCCACCCAGTTGACCAACTTCTGACCCACCCCGAGGCTACCCAGCTTATTTATCAATCTTCTATGTGGAACAGTGTTGAAAGCTTTGCTGAAATCAAGGTAGGCGACATCAACTAGTCCCCCTTGGTCCACCACTCTGGTTACCCAGTCAAAGAATCTATGAGATTAGTTTGACAGGACCTTCCTTTTGTAAACCCATGCTATCTTGGATCCTGTGTCCCTATGGAATTCCAGTTGTTGCACTATCCTTTCCTTAAGGAGTGTCTCCATATTATTGCCCACTACTGAGGTAAGACTGACTGGTCTGTAGTTCCCTGCCTCCTCCCTGCTACCACTCTTGTGGAGAGGGATCACATGAGCCCTTCTCCAGTCTTCTGGGACCTCTCCTGTGCTCAGAGACTCCCTAAACAGTTCTGCTAATGGCTCTGCTAGTTCCACCCTTAGCTTCTTAAGTACCCTGGGATGTATGCCATCAGGTCCCATTGCCTTGTCCACCCTGAGCTTAGCAAGCTCTTGTAGGACCCTTTCTTTTGTGAAGGGAGTAGTGCTCACCTCCCTCCCCCCTGTGTCCATGGTGCTGAGCTGTGGGCCCTGCCCTACCTTCTCTTCAGTAAATACTGAGCAAAAGTATCTATTTAGGATAGATGCTTTTACAGGGTCCTCCTCCTCACATGCCCCTTTTCTCCTTTGAGCTTAGCAATACCCCCGTTGGTATTTCTCCTTTCACTAATGTATCTATAGAAAGTCTTGTCACCTTCTTTTACTGTTTGTGCTAGTGTTTCCTCAGTTTGGGACTTTGCCTGCCTTACTGCCTTCCCTGCTTCCCTTAGGGCAGTTTGGTGTGCCTCCCTATCTTCATCCCGCTGTGTTCCCTTATATTTCCTGAAGGCCAGTCTTTTGGCTCTGACCTTTTCTGCTACTGTATTTGAGAACCAAAGTGGTTTCCTTCTTCTTTTGTACTTTCTTTTCTGTCTAACACAATGGGATGTTGCTTCAAGTATTGCATCCTTAATGCTTGCCCACTTTGCCTGTACCCCCTCACCTGTGTTTCTTTTTGCCAGGGCTAGCTTAACTCTGTTGGCCATCTTAACAAAGTCAGCTCCTCTGAAGTCCCATATTTTTGCCTTGGAATGGGATGATTTAGATGTAGTGGCCAAATTGAACCATACCATGTGATGGTCACTGACCCCAGGTGACATTCTACCTGGAGATCTGTGATCCCTTCCTGTTAGTACTAGATCTAGGATAGCCCTGTCTCTTGTGGGTTGTTGTACCAGTTGTTTGAGGCCCTCCCCCTGCAGAGAATCCACCATGTGTCTAGTTCTGGCAGATGTTCCTGCTGGTATTGACCAGTCTGTATCCAGCATGTTGAAGTCTCCCATTATCAGAACCTCCCCTTCAGCTGTCATGTTTTGTATATCTTCTAACAGTAATGAGTCTATGTCCTCCCCCTGGTCTGGGGGCCTGTAGACAACCTCAGTTCTTATGGCTGTCCCATTTCCTGTTTCCAGGGTGACCCACAGTTCTTCTGGCTCCTTATGTGTATTCTGAATTTCTGTAGCTTTGATATTTTCAGTGACATATAGGGCCACTCCAGCTCCCCCTTTTTGCACCTCTGTCTCTTCTGAACAGTACATAGCCAGGTAATGACGTCTCCCAAGTGTGGTTACTGGTAAACCACGTCTCACTAATTGCTACTATGTCCAGTTTAGCCTCTGACATTATTGCCTGCAGGTCTGGGTTCTTATTTCCCAGACTGTGGGCATTTGTGTGCATGATTTTCCATTGCCAGATTTCGGTGTGTTAGTTGTTGGGTGAAGTTCGGCATTTCCCCTCTGTGTCATATGGGGAGATGGACCTTTTTTCTTACCTGGTGATGCAAATGAACTGCAAACATGCTGAATCCCTATTTGACCACTAGCTGAGGGGGGAGGGGTGTTCTTCCCAACCGACGTATGTAGTGCTGCACCCCTCTCCCCATTTGCCAGTTTAAATATTCTGCAAAGACATCAAACTTCTGCCCCAATGCACTGACTCCCACCTTAGTCAGATGCAGTCCATTAAATTTAAAGAACTTTCGCTCCCAGAACTGTTGCCAGTTCCCTACAAATCTGTGTCCTTTTTCCTGGCACCAGCCCTTGAGCCACATGTTTAGCTCCCCTATCTCCCCTTTTCTGACCTTCTGTCCATCTGCCCCCTCTCCCAGACTGGCAGGATCTCAGAGGAGGAGATGTCGGATGAAATGGATGATAGTTTGTCACCCAGCCTGGTCAGGTGTTCCTTGGTCTCCACAACTGACCGGCTGGCGAGATCATTAGTCCTGTGTGTACCAGGACGCCAATGTTTTCTTCTGCTTTGTGAACAATTTATAATGTGCGGCTGTCTCTCCACGCTGATGTACCTGGGAGACATCTGACCATTACCCTGGCTGGAGATGGGTATCAACTCCTCGAATCATGGATTCTCCTATGATCAGAAGTTTTTTGGATTTCCTTTTTGCTTTTTTTGTTTTGGTTCCTGATTTGGGCGAGTTTTGTTATGCTAGCTCCTGTGCTGCAGTGTTCTGCTCTGCAGTGTCCTCTGCCCCTTTGTTTGATTTCGGAGATAGAGGCAGATACCTGTTTGTAGTGTTTATATGGTTTTTGGAGGTAATATGTTGGTGAGCACAGAGTGATGGGGCACCCGATTTGCCCCTCCTAACCACCTGCCAACCTCCTGGACCAACTACCCTCTGCAGTCGAGGTTCTTCTGTTGGATGTTGGGGAAATGGCGGGTGGTTCTTGTAATGTATTTCCTCTTGAATATGAAATTTGAGGCGTGCAATCTCTGCCCATACTGCCCAGAGCTGAGCCCTAAGATCTCCAATGGCTCAGCATATAGGACAGTGTCCTAAATCCTCTAAGACTGTCCTTCTGAAAAGTGTTCCGCAGTACCTGCAGTTAATGGTATCCATTCCAGATAAGTTGCTGGGTTTATAACCTGGTCAGAGTAATTAGAAGGAAGAAAATGCAAGTAATGGTTTGATTTTGTGTTTTGTTTTTGTATAACTTGTTATAACAAGTTAAATTACTAGTGCCCCTGTAAATGAACTCACCTTGTGGATGCCCCACTGATCCGCCCCTTCCTGCTTTGCCACAGGAAATGTCACAACTGTGGTACCCTATAAAAGGAGTGTAGTGTGGGGTGGTTGGGGATGGGGTGGGTGGCTGGGCCCTCCCTGCCGAAAAAGAAGAACCACGGATGAAAGAACAAGGAGGTAAGAGCAGAAACAATCAGTCAACAACAAATGCAGTAACCCTGAAAGCTTATCCTAATGTTAGATAAAACTGTAAAACCTGTAAAGCACCACCTGTAATAATTTCAGAGAAGATATACCCTGTAAGAAACACTTTGCTACAGAGAAAAATAAAGCAGTAACAGAAGATATACCTTGCAAAAGACAATTTGAATCAGAAGATTACAGCAGTAATTTGTTAGCACACACCTGTAGGCACACCTTGTAATAATGCAGAAGAAGGTATACCAGCAACAACATTTCACAAGCTGTCGCAAAGTCTGTTTTTTTTCTTGCAAAAGCCTTTTTCTGTAAGCTTCTCCTCTGACTGCAAACAAGGCGATCTCGAAGGGTGTCATTCAGGGACTGGCCAAACTCACAAGTGCATGCTAGATGCTTTAATGCAATGATGTAGTCAGCAATAGGTTCCCCTTCCCCTCGGTTGCGATGATAGAAGGTGTTCAGCAATGAGAAGAGGCTGGGATTTGAAATGCTTTGCAAGTGCCTCAGTGACTTGAGCATATGTCAGGGTCAGGATGCCAGCTGGGGCTGTTAAATTCCATAGAAGGGCATAAATCTGTGGTTGCAAGATTGCAAGGAAGACATCTACTTGTTCATCTTCTGCTATTTTGTTTGCCTTAAGCCAGCATTGGAAATGCTCTAGATATAAATCTCTACTTCTCTCTACCCCGCTACTCCCTGCCTCTCTCCCACCCCCCACCTACCACTCCACCCCCTCTCCCGCTCCTCTCCTCCTGTCGCCCCCTTCCTATCACCCTGTCTCTTGTTGCTCCACCCCAGACTACCTAGCACTTCTCTTTCTGTTCTTGCACTTACAACAATGTCACATCTTTGACTGCCTACCCCTTTCCCCACCCACCCTTATCCCACACCCTTGCTCCACTTATGTCACCTCTAGGATGGTTTTCATTTGTATCTGTGTCTTGCTATATATACACCCATATTGTTAATTGTGCATTGTTAATTGCTACCGACTGTTTGCTACTGTGGTTCAAAGGTATTTGTAATCCTAGTAATAAATAAATAAAAATAAATAAAATAAATCAAATCTTTCCTTTGATTCAAAAAAATCAGGTACTCTGCCAAGTGTAGCCATTTTCCTGGTAGATGGTGCTGCAGCTGTAGTTTCTATGAAGAAAAAAAAAACTGTTAATGTCTGGCTAAGTATAGCAGCCGAGAGGGAGAATGGAATTTTAAGTTTCACTTTCCAGAGATGAGTTATGTGGCCTCTCCGAGCAGGGCTGGAAACTGTTTTATAGGTTGATCAAAGTAGACAGTGCACAGTTGCTCCTTCGTTTTTGTTTTATCTTTCTGTAGATAAATGTATAGCCAGAGTGTGCACCTGAGCATTTTACGGTGTTTTAAGTAGCCAGGCAGAGGGACAGATATGGAAGCCCCTTCGAACAGAATAGATGCAAAGTAGCTGGAAAGATTTACAGAGCAGTTTAAAAAAATATATGCATTAGTTTACATAACCCTTCTTTTGCACTCATAGGAGTTTTTTTCTGTGTCCTTCATCACCAAATGTAATGTATTGAGCCAGTGCAGGAAAAGACTTATACACGGTGTATCAGTTCAGTGGCCATCTTTATTCTACACAGATATAGTGGTCTTGCATCACTGGACATACACAAAGAAAAGCCCCCTTGGCATGCCAGGAACTTACATATACTGTATAATGAACTACAAAAACCATATGCATAAACTACAACTCTAATCCACTTTCTACCATATATATCCATGTATACACTACCATACATATTTATGCATATACTACAGGTCCCTCTGTCCCTGCTGCTGCACCAGCTGTTGGTCTCTCTGTATCAGCTGTTGATCTCGCTGTACCAGCTGTTGGTCTCTGTACCAGCTGTTGGTCTCTCTGTACCAGCTGTTGATCTCGCTGTACCAGCTGTTGATCTCGCTGTACCTGCTGTTGGTTTCTCTGTGTAACCCCCTTACAAATGGGAGTTTACTAGAATGCTTTTGGTGGTCTCTTTGAGAGCTGTCAGCTTGCTGACCCAGTCAGTTTACTAAGAAGGGAGGGGACTGTGGGTTCTCTTGCTCGAGTCCTGCCTGAGCTGTGGGGTAGGTGCTCCATTTTTGCCACTGCTAAGTAGGCAAATCGGGCCCCTTATTGGGCTGTGGGATTTATGTATTATATGTCGACTAAGTATTAAGCAATGTCATTTGTCTAACCTGTTTTCCCTTACAGCTAGGACTTTGTGTGTTTTAACCCTCCATTTTGGACCCGGACTGCCTATGGGGTCCAATAAGGAGCCAGGGGTGCCTAAAATGCAGGATTGAGCAGTCAATTAGGACTGGGACTCTTTCGGGAGCCGGCTGCCAATGGGAGGTATGGCCTGTGATGCTGGGAGCTGAAGTCCAGAAGGTGGTGCCTTATTTGCACCAATAGAAAGAGGTAGAGGGAATTGGCGTCAGGAGCCCTCCAATACAGTTGGGTCGCGCCCGAAGTTGTGACTCCCGCTTAACGGCTGAGAGGTCAGAGTCGTTGTGGTCATGAGGAGAGAAGGAGCTCTGGGCTCCTGCGCTGTAGAGTCTTCACGTGGGAAGCACATGTGGAAGGCCAAGAAGTCGGGCGACAGTATTGCCAGAAGAAGCCGGACAAGATCCACTGTGGTGTGCAGGCAGAGGAGGCTGTACGCGTACAGCTACCTACCAAGCTCACCCTGTAGAGGGCTGGAGAATCTGCTTCAATCGCGCTCGGTCTGTCAGGACAAGTGAAGCTGCGTTGCGTTACCCGGTTCATGCAGTGAAAGCGATCGGGAGTTTAAAGCAGCTGCCTGGTATGGTACCCCTCTGTTCTACATATAACTGTGTGGAGAAGTGTTTGGCTCACAGGCCTATGTCCTGCAAGTGGTGTGAGAGGGATCATTCTACAGGAGTTGTGAGTACTAAATCAGGGTAGCTCCCTGTCAGATGTTCTATTGAGGGCAAGTTTGGTCTGGCTGCTCCACTGGCCACATGAACTGAGCCTGCTGGCTCTGCATAATCAATTTGGGCATTGAACATTTGTCTTCCTCATCAGGGCCCCAACCAGCTGCACCAAATAGGCTAGCCTCTTATTGCCTGGGTACCCAGTGACAGTGACTTATAGGGAGTTGGCCTGTGCACAGTGCCCTGAAATAGTAGAGTGTTAAGCTAATCAACCAGACTTCCCCCACCCTTGTTGTTTTCCCTTCAATAAATCAGATTTGTTTGTTTTGCAAAGTATACTGTCTGAACTGTGTGTTTGTGCCACCATACTGTGCATGGGTTATTGTGTTACTGCATCTTATTTTACAGGGGGTCCTCGACACTAAGCTGGTCAGTCAATTCTGGGGGTAAGTGTGTGTCACAACAGTGGTGTGGGAAGCGTTTGTGAGCTACTAGTGGAAGGAAAGGGGCATTGCAGTGACCCAGAGGGCTGTGACTAAGTTGTTTCTGGCTGTTCCAACCCCGACCTCTGGGTGGAGGCACCCGCCATTGGATCCAGGCCCCTCAACCAGTTAGTGGCAAAGCAGGCAGGGGTAGTAGCCCTTGGGATAGCGCCACCTGGGGGTTACATCTTGGAGACGCCGCTGGGATTAGCATCCTCTAGTGGCCAAGTAGACGAAGTACCCCACCATGGCCAAACTAAAGGAAAAACTGGAGGGGGATATCACGTCCAAACTCAAACTAGACCCTATTAAGATGATGGTGCATAAACTGATGGGGTGGGGTGAAGCTGAAGAATTGGATTCCCAAAAAACTGTATTACTATTAGATGTCCCTCCGGGGATAAAGAATGCTGACCTTGTTTCTGCGATTGAGTGTGTTAAATGTTTAGGTAAGGTAGAGGTGAAGGGGTGAATGGCCGACCTACTCAACCAAACTCTACAGGTGCTGCTTTTATGCAGTGTTACAATAGGCCCTGAGAGATTGCCCCCAGTGATTTTCCCGGAAGGTGCTCAAAAGGGATGGAGGGTCATTCATGCCCGAAGTGATCTGATCACCCCAGGGGGATCCCCAAGACTAATAGCTTTAAAGATAAATTGCTTAAGCTGTTGGCTGCAGAAGCGAGGACTACTCAGGAATTACTACAGGTGTTAGACCTTTTCAGTGATCCCACCCCCCCAACCGTCCCCAGATACATCTCCCGGGTGATCCAAGAGCTCCATCCTGACTTCACCCCCTATAGTTGTTCCTCCCATACAGGTAGACTCCTATCGGAGATTGAAACTCTTTTCTGGTACTGTGCCTGTGCCCTTGGGGGAAGATGATTTGGAAACTTGGATGGACTATGCTACTCCCCTAGCATAGCTGGTACAGAGAGCAACAGCAACCTGCTGTTGCTCTCTGTACCTGCTGTTGCTCTCTATACCGGCTGCTGGTATCTCTGTACCTGCTGTTGCTCTGTGTACCTGCTGTTGGTCTCTCTGTACCTGCTGTTGCTCTGTGTACCAGCTGTTGGTCTCTCTGTACCTGCTTGTCAATGGACTACAGGATCCAAGGCAGCATGGTTTCACCAGGGGGCAGTCATGTCAGACCAACCTCGCTGAATTTTTTGACTGGGTGACTAGGGAGGTGGATCAGGGGAGGGCAGTGGACATGGCCTATCTGGACTTCAGCAAGGCCTTTGACACTGTGCCACATAGAAGACTATTACACAAACTGGGGAATATGGGTGTGGGCAGGACAGTAGTGTGGTGGGTAGGTAACTGGCTGGGCGGCAGGACACAGAGGGTGGTGGTAAATGGCTGTCACTCCACAGAGGGAAGAGTGACCAGTGGGTACCACAGGGATCAGTGCTGGGACCGGTCCTATTCAACATCTTCATCAGTGACATTGCGCAGAACCTAGAAGGCAGAATTTCACTGTTTGCTGATGACACAAAGCTCTGTAACAGAGTACACACACCAGAGGGTGTAGACAGAATGAGAAGGGACCTGCAGAAACTTGAAGAATGGTCAGGGCTTGACAGTTGAAATTCAATGCAAAGAATTGCAAGATAATGCATATGGGGTACGAAAACCCTGGCACAATATATCATTTGGGGGGGTGAGGATATAGCATGCACCAAGCAGGAAAGGGATCTTGGGGTTATCATCTCTGATGACCTCAAGGTAGGGAAACAGTGTGACAAGGCAGCAGGTAAAGCAAATAGGATGCTGGGATGCATAGATAGGGGCATCATCAGCAGGAAAATGGAGGTCATAATTCCACTATACAAGACACTAGTGAGGCTCCACCTGGAGTACGGTGTACAGTTCTGGAGACCATACCTACGTAAGGACATAGACAGGGTAGAGAAGGTTCAGAGGAGGGCAACAAAGATGGTACATGGATTGCATCTCAAGTCTTATGAGGACAGGTTGAAGGAACTGAATATGTACTCCCTGGAGGAGAGGAGGGAGAGAGGGGATATGATAGAGACATATAAGTATCTTACAGGGAGGAACAGGGTGCAGGAATACACTATTTTTAAGTGAAAAAGATGTTCCAGGACTAGAGGGCATGAGATGAAGTTGGAGGGAGGACGATTCAGAGGAAACGTGAGGAAGAATTTCTTCACAGAATGGGTGGTGGACAAGTGGAACACCCTGCAAGAGGAAGTGGTGGGGGCTGAAACAATCACGGGATTTAAGAATGCATGGGATAGACATAAAGGAATTCTGGAGGTCGGGGTAAGGGGCAACAGACTTCTAGGAAAACATAAACTGAATTTATAAGCTCAAATGGCAGACTGAGTGGGCCACAGGCCCTTATCTGCCGACACTGTCTATGTATCCATGTATCTATGCTGTTGCTCTCTGTACCTGCTGTTGGTCTCTCTGTACCTGCTGTTGGTCTTTCTGCACCAGCTGTTTCTCTCTGTACCTGCTGTTGGTCTCTCTGTAGCTGTTGTTGCTCTGTACCTGCTGTTGGTCTCTGTACCAGTTGTTGGTCTCTCTGTGCCTGCTGTTGGTCTCTGTACCTGCCGTTGGTCTCTCTGTACCAGTTGTTGCTCTCTCTGTACCTGCTGTTGCTCTCTCTGAGACTGCTATTGTGCTTGCTGAGCATCCCAGTCCTTTGTATCTGGGCCTGTTGTGCTTGCTGCTCTGCCAACCATTTCAGTACTTTGAGTCCATCTTATCCCTGTTTGGACAAGGGGAAGTTCTATCCTACCACTGAAGCCAACCACGTCTGACAGTAGCAAACCGAGAGGCTTCTCAAGGAACGCTCTCAAAAAGAACACTCAGGACACCAATTTAATTTAAATGAAATCTGTTTTACTTTTTCAGCAACGGAAAAAGAAACACACCTTGTAGTCAGTTTAACAAACACTCTTGCAGATCAGTCTCTTTGTCCTCAGCTAACTGAAACAGAAATCTCCTTCTGCATTTTCACCCTCCCCCCCTTAACTGGCTCAGATTTTGCTTGTTAACACTCCCCTCTCCTTGGGATAGGCAATAAACTGTAGAGCCACTGCAGTGAGGTCTTAAAGGGCCAACTTGCAAGCAAAAGTGGTTTGGGACAAATCCCATCACTGTCCTCATCAAAACCCATATTACCTGTGTTGCAGGGTGAAAAGAGTGTGAGGGACATACACGCCATCACAGACCCCCACTCCCCTTTGAGGTAAAATAAGTGAGTAGTCATCTGAGTCAGAAACACACTGTAATATTTGAACAAGTTGCCATGGGGAGTGCAGGGTGTGCACTGGCTTCTCTGCTTAAACTATGGTGAGAAACACCCTGGAATGTCTAGGCTTTTTGCTAAACAAAGAAGTCATGGCTAGAACCCATTTAAGTGCTGTTTTATACGAGCAGATTTGGACACACTCAGGGGAAAGCATTCCTGCCACTGGCAAAAATGAAGGGTCTGTTGTCATGTGCAAGATCTTACAAGCCAGATGGGCCAATGGACCCTTTTCAACTGCTAGGGCATATGTTAGCAGCAGCAATCTTTTTCAGCTAATAGGTTTCTTTCAGTCCCTCTGATGCAGACAAATCGTTTTCTCACTGTGAAGGTGCAGATAGATGCAGAAGAGGCTTTCTCTTCAATCTCTACCAAAACCAGTCCATTTTCCATAATCCATTTTCCAAAACCAGAACCATTTTTGAACCTGTTGTCCTTCCTTTTTGTGTTGATTAGCAGCACATGCACAAGAAACATGTTGCAGATGTGACACTGTTGTATTGACCAATGCACCCACTCCTTTGGATTTGGCTCTCTTTTCCTCAATGGTGGCATGCTGCTGCTGACACCAGTTCAGCCAGCGTCCCACCACCTTGAAACATTTTAGCCACTGCAATCAGGGGCCACCTCGTCATTGCAGTGTTAGCCATTCCAGTGCAATGAGGAAGTGACCCATCATTGCAGGGCGGTACGTTGCATGCCCCGACCAAGTTTGCTGATGGGGAACCCAGTCCACGTCGGCATAATGTCCCCGTCGGCATAATGTTCCCACCCCCAAGTTTCTGCTGTATGCCGAGGGGGTGTCCAATCCCCCTTGGCATTATGCCCCCCCTCTGTCTTTGCTGACGGGGCACCCAGTCCCATCGGCTTTAGACCCCCCTTCCCCATTGAAGCTGCCGACGGGGGAGCCCACTCCCCATCAGCATAATGTCTCTTCCCCTAATGTTTTGTCTGCTGATGGGGGTGCCCAGTTCCCCTTGGCTCTCCCACCCCCTCAGTGTATGCAGACGGGGGTGCCCCATCCCTTGCCGGCTACAGCCCCCCCAAACCACTCAGGTGGCACGCTAGAAGCCCACCCCAGTGTGCCAAATGTCCCTGAAAGAAAAAAAACAGTCCCGCAATGTTTTTTTTTTTTAACCCTGTAAACAAGAAAACGGTCCCTCATTGAGTCAGTGGTTCCCGCCTATCCTCAAGACCCACCCTCTGCACCCTATTTCCCCACACACCCCCACACCCCATAATTACCTCCGGAGCCCAGCGCGATAATCTTCAGTGGACAGGGAACACGTCTGCACTCTTCAAAACCGACCGCGAACTGAAGAAATGCCGATAAGCTGTATAATGGCATAACTAGTTTTTTTTTCAGCTTTGGTGCATATCTCAGACATTTTGGGGAATTTTAGCACCAAATTTTCAACATGGAGTTATTGAGACCCCTCCTCATGAATTCAGCCACTGTCATGGCGTTATTCTATTCCAAAAGGTGATTTCTCGGTCACTGCGTAGAATCACCTTTCAGGACCGATTAATGAAATGACAGTGCTAGTGTTCATGAGGTGGGCTCTCAAAAAGCCTATGTTGCAAATTTAGTGGAAAAACTCCAAAAAATGACTGTTTAACGAGCATGCATTACGCAGTTGCTACACACACTCTTAACTTCACGAATTTGCTATATTTTCATTCCAGATTTTCAAAATTGGCATTTTTCTGCACCTCCTTATGAACAGTACAGCTGTCATTTTTCACATCATGGCCGAAATGTGTTTTCGCACTTCCAGCGCAGAATAGCGTGGCCGCTGTGGGAAATCAGTGTTTGGGACACATTAAGAAAATCACAGTGAAACTCTTCATAAGCAGTGGTCCTAAAATGCCTATGTTAAAAATTTTGCAATGAAAGACCATAAAATGACTGTGTTACAAGTGTGCATTGAGCAATTTCCACACACCCTTGTAACTTCGCAAATTAGTAATATTTTCACGCCAGATTTTCAACACTGGCATTATTCACTATCACCCTTACAAACAGTACAGCTGTCATTTTTCACATCCTGGCCGATTTGTGTTTTCACGCATCCAGCGCAGAATAGCACAGTCGTTTTGGGAAATCAGTGTTTGGGACAGATTAAGATCGAGCGAGCGAGAAAGGGGGCATGAGCGAGCTCAATGGAGCTCTGTCAGCACTGCTGTGGATCTCTTTGTGGGCAGAAAAAGGCATCAATGTAGGCAGATGCCCAGTACAAAAGGACAGCCTGCAGCGACGGGAGAAACAGAATGAGCGAGGGAGGGAGGGAAGGAGCGAGTTCAGCGGAGCTCTGTCAGGACTGCTGAAGATTTCTTTGTGGGCAGAAAAAGGCACCAATGGAGGCAGGAGCCCAGTACAAATGGGCAGCCTGCAATGCCAGGAGAAACAGAATGAGCGAGTCAGAGAGGAGGAGTGAGCAATCTCAACGGAGTTCTGTCGGGACAGCTGAGAAATTCTTTGTGGGCAACAAAAGGCACCAATGCAGGCAGGAACCCAGTACAAAGGGGCAGCATGCAGCACCAGGAGAAACAGAACGAGCGAGTGAGTGACGGGGAGCGAGCGAGCTCAAGTGGAGCTGTGTCAGAACTACTGCAGATTTCTTTGTGGGCAGAAAAAGGTGCCAACGCAGACAGGAGCACAGTACAAAAGGGCAGCCTGCATCTCCATGAGAAACAGAATGAGTGAGTGAGAGAGGGGGAGTGAGCAAGCTTAACAGAGCTCTGTCAGGACTGCTGTGGATTTCTTTATGGGCAGAAAAAGGCGCCAAATAAGCTATAGGCCCAGTATAAAAGGGTAGCCTGCAGCGCTGGGAGAAATAGAACCAGCGAAAGGAGAGACGAGAGGAGTGAGCTCAAAGGAGCTCTGTCGGAACTGCTGCGGATTTCTTTGTGAGCGAAAAGCGTAACGCAAGCAGGGCCCAGTACAAAGAGGCAGCCTGCAGCATTGGGAGAAATAGAGCGAGCGAGTGAGAGAGGGGGAGTGAGTGAGCTCAGTGGAGCTCTGCTGGGACTTTAGAGTTGCCCACCTTCCTGCCCAGGTTCCTCTGTGGTCCTACACAGCAGGGTCTCTGGAGTGGAGACAAAGCAATGATTGGATACTTTTAGGATTGCTGTAATAATCCAGATTTAGTTGTTCTGTTTATTTCTCTAACTGAGCTATACTGTTATGATTCCTGCAATAATACATATTTATTTGTTCTGTTTATTTCTCTAACTGAACTGAGTAATACTTGGAGTACAATAGAATTTCTAACTGGGCTAAGTGAAACTATGTGAGCGCTCAGAACAAAACGTGTGGTAGCTGAGGGGTGAAAAATGGACAAGGAGGCTTTAGGATTGCCACGGTAATACAGTATCTAATGGATGAGATTTGAGACTGAATTAACCCGGTCGGCAAGGGGTCAGTAGGTGGACTAGTGTGGGAGGGGACAGGAATTTGAGTAAATAGGGGCCTAACAGTTGTAGTAGGGTACAGAACCTGGGAGTAAGAGCACTAACATAAGATGGAGGGACAAAATGGGGCAGGTGCCATATGTCAATAGGACGGGCATCTTTGGAAGTGTGGTGGGGTGTACAGGGTGTGGGTCCACCATGATCCTGGACTGGGCTTGGAGGAATGGGGGGTGTATGGTCTGCAGATGACTGGCTAGTTTGAGGGAGGAACTGTGGAGCTTAGGGAGGAGTCTAAGTGGCAGGGCAGATGAGTAAGGTAGGCATCCTAGCGGGGACTGGGGATGGCAAAGGGGGATGGATGAAGAACAACTAGGGAGTGAAACCAACCCCAGTATCAAAGGCACTAACAGAAAAGACAGGAGAAGGGAAGGGGTGCCCGAGGTGATGGGGGGGGCCTCCTGATGGGGGAGGAAGAGCCCACAAGGAGTACAAGGGAGAGCAGATTGCTGCTGGTAGGGAAGGATCAGGGTGGCACAGAAAAGAACAAGTGGAGAGGAAACCAATAGGGAAGAAATGTAGGAGGGTATTGACTAGAATAGATTTGAACCTCTGCTGTGGGAAGAGGGCAGGAACATACTGAAGGAGGAGGACAGGAGGGCATGAGGAGAGATGTGGCAGGTAGGGGAAGACATAAGCGAGGCAAAGGGTGAAGGGGGCTGGTAGGGAAGGAGGGTGGTGACTGAAGAGAGAGGCTAAGGGAAGGGAAGGATGGCAGGGGCATCACTATTGTGGTGAAAGGAATTGGGGCTCTAAATTGACAGCAGCGGGGATAGGAGAGGGGTTGAAAATCAGCAGGGAAGGAGGAGGTCGACATGGGAAGCCCAGTAGGAAGTAATCAGGCTGGGAAGGGGTTCAAGGGGATGGGAGGAATAAGGCAGAGAAAAGGGTGAGGCGGTAGGAGGTACAGATACAGAAGTCAAGAGGGTGCAGCTGGCAGGGGTAAGGGGCAGGGAAGAACAAATACTGGGGTGGTGGAAGGGGCATTAGAAGGGAAGGGGGGTAAGGAACGGGGGGTACTCGTCCTTGGTGATTCTATACTGAAATGGGTGAGATGGGGCGGAAAAGGGAAAGGCACAGCTGTATTTGGGTTGAAGCTGTCCCCAGGTTGACCGTAGGATGGGCAGGGCAGGCACTGCTCAAGCATGCTGTGAGGGGGAGGAAGAAAACTCATTTACTGTTGCATGTGGGTACAAACGACTTGGTGGGGGACACTGTGGAAGTAGTGAGGGGGAGGTTCGAGTTGTTGGGCAGGCAGTGTGAGGGGGTGGGGGAGTCGGTGGCATTCTTGAAGGTACTGCCAGTACCATGTGCAAGCATGGGGAGGAAGGGTAGGCTTGAGGAATTCAATGAGTGGCTGAGGGATTGGTGCCACACCAAACATTATGGGCTAGTGACTAACTGGGGTAGGATCTTGGGGGGGAATAGTGACTTGTACGTGGGGGACAGGGTCACTGGAGCAGGAAGGGGAGGGGAGTATTAAAGGCAGCATTACTGTCGGCCCACTGGTGCTGAGGGTTGAAGCGCTGGATGCCACACCTCATGCCATGCTGGCGACCTGGGTTCAGATGTGAGCCTGGGCTGCCAGGGGTCGGCAGGGGAAGGATAAGATTGAGTGTCTGGAGGACTGCTCTCCTAACCCGTGGCGGGATCCAGGGACCCATCACTCTGTAGCGGCCCCTGGTGACAACCAGGGGCACTACTAGAGTGGTGTAGTAAAGGGGGCGGGGTGTTGTGGATGTTGGCATGCTGTGCCTAAGTGTCATTGCATGCCCACACTCCGCAAAGGGGAGAAAAGTGGAAAATGGGCCACGGTCAACCAGCATGAGTTTCCGACCCTTGCTGTCTTTCCCGAATGCCACCTCCTCAACTTGATCCTGCTCCAGTGGGTCAAGCTGGGAAGCACCTCACCACCCCGCCATGGGGTGTAATCTGTGGAGGTGAGCAGGTCAGCCTAATGTCAGGGCCAGGGCTAGGGGGTTCGGTCGGGATGACCAAGCCGACCGTAGCCTGGGGAGAAAATATGTACCAAAAAAAAAAAAAAGGGCAGGATTAGAGGGGTATATCTCTTCTAAGATGGATTTAAACTAGTGGGGGGATGGCCAAAAGAGTGAGGTTGGTAAAAAGGTCCGGACAGGGGAGCCTAATGAGCTCACTGCACTAGATATAGGTAATGGCGGAGGTGTAGTAACCCTGGAAGGGGGCAGGCAGAGTGGTCTGAGTGTAATGCAGAAGGCACCACCACCCGGTAAGAATAAGGAGGAGAAAGGGTGCGACTACCGGGAGGAGGGACATAGGCCAAGGAGGAGAACAGTGAGTAGAAGGAGGGGTACGGGTGGAAGGTGGTCTGACTAAATGGATACAGAACTGGTTACAGGGGAGGGTGCAGAGGGTGGTAGTGGTGGGGTAGCTCTCGGCACCCACAGCAGTGACAAGCGGGGTGCCGCAGGGCTCATTGCTTGGCCCGGTGCTTTTTGGGCTCTTTATCTCCGATACAGCACACAGAGTGAGGAGCAGGGTTAGCCTGTTCGCACATTATACCAAATCAAAAGCAAACAGTTATAGTAGCAGAGCCCCCCCCCCCACACACATACACACTTCCCGAAAAAGCTGCTTAAAGCCTGCAATTCCATTCAAATCAATTCCATTTTCTTACTTACTTGGGGTTCAATGCCAGCAAGTGTAGCAAATCATGTACCTAGGGCACAGGAACCCCGATGCTGGGTATAGGATGGGGGAGGTACTGATACTCACTAGACATGAAAGGGTCCTTGAGGTTATTATATCAGAGGACCTCAAGGTGGCAGTACAGTGTGACAAGGCTATGGGCAGGGCAAATTGGATTCTGGGGTGCATAAGGAGTGGCATCTCCAGTAGGAGGAAGAGGGATGTTGTGCTGCCATTGTATCAGTCCCTGGTATACCCCCAGCTGGAGTACTGTGTCCAGTTTTAGAGTCCACACTTCAGAAAGGACATAAGATGGAGGTTTTCCAGAGGAGGGCAACTAAAATGGTTCAGAATTTTCACAGGAATCCCTACAAGAAAAGGCTGAAGAATCTCAACATGTACACTCTGGAAGAGAGGAGGGCGAAAGGTGACATGATCAAGACCCACAAAGTACCTCACAGGGGTAAAGAGAGTACAGTTGGGGAGTTTCCTTCAAATGAGGATGAGCACCCAAACCAAGGGACATACAATGAAGGTGGTGGTGGGGGGGGCATTCAGGATACATGTGAAGACATATTTCTCTACTGAAAGGGTGGTAGATGCCTTGAACAGACGGCCAGGAGAAGTGGTGGAAGCTAAAATGGTAGGGGGCATGAAGCATGCATGGGATAAACATAGGGGTATATTAGAAAAAGCATTTGTCAATGTCGAATGTTGTCTAGCTGGCATTGGTAGTGCAGGAGTTAGAGACGCATAATAGGAATGGCAGTGAAGTATTGAACTGATGCCAACCCCACCCCCTTCCTGCATAGAGTGACAGGCATTGGGGTGTGCCTTTGGGTCCTCAGCTGCAAAGCTCATGGCATTTCACCTCACCCAACCCTGTAGACACTGACAAGTGTCGTGGTGTGCTTTGGGCCTTAAACTTACCCCATTCCATAAGGAAATACGCTGAGATGGGTGCAGTGTAGGAGAGTGGGGTGTACTTTAGGGCCAAAGACTCCAAGGCACACCTCGATCCCTGTGACTGGCTACAGGGTGGGGGTTGGGGTGGAATGGCGTGAGCATTACAGCAAATGATCCCAGGTCACACCCCTGACACCTGTCAGTCTCTACAGGGTGGGGTGTTACAGTTGGAAACCCTAAAGCCGTAGGCGTTTGTTGGTATTTTAACTGCAAATTTTCAACATGGGCTTTTTGTGACCCCACCTCATGAAGAGCGGCACTATCAGTTTGTTAGCCGAAAGGTAGTTTTTCACAGCAACTATGCCATTTGGTGACACAGGCATGAAAACACATTTTGGGCAGGGTGTAAAAAAAGACAACTGTATTGTTCACGAGGAGGTGTAAAAAAATGGCAACGTTGAAAATCTGAAGTGAAAATATGAAAAATTTGTGAAGTCATGAGCAGGCATAAAACTTGCGCAACACATGTCCATATCCCAATTATTTTTGGGATTTTTTTTAACCACATTTTCAACATTGGCATTTTGGGACCTCCCCTCATGAACAGAGGCACTGTGATTTTGTTAATCTGTCCCAAAAGTTGATTTCCCACAGCAACCACACCATTGTGCGCCACAGGTGCGAAAACACATTTTGGACAGGATGTGAAAAATGACAGCTATACTGTTCATAAGGAGTTGTGAAAAAATGCCAGTGTTGAAAATCTGGCATGAAAATATTACAAATTTGCGAAGTTACAAGGGTGCGTGGAAACTGCACAATGCATGCTTGTAACAGTGTCATTTTATGGACTTTCATCACCAAATTTTCAACATAGGCATTTTAGGACCTCTGCTCATGATCAGTGTCACCGTCATTTTCTCAAACTGTCCTGAAAACTGATTTTGCACAGCGACCGCAGTATTCTGTGCCAGACGTGTGAAAACACATTTCAGCCAGGATGTGTAAAATGACAGCTGTACTGTTCATAAGGAGGTGTGGTAAAATGCCAATTTTGAAAATCTGGAGTCAAAATATTACAAATTCACGAAGTTACGAGCATGCGTGGAAACTGCGCAATGCATACTCATAAAACAGCCATTTCCTGGATTTTTTTCACAAAATTTGCAAGATAGGCTTTTTGAGAGCCCCACTCATGAACAGTGGCACTGTCGTTCTGTTAAACAGCCCCAAAAGGTGATTCCACGTAGTGACCACGAAATCACCTTTTGAGACCGAAAAACGCCATGATAGTGACTGAATTCATGAGGAGGCGTCCCAATAACCCCATGTTGAAAATTTGGTGCCGGAATTCCCAAAAATGGCTGAGTTATGCAACAAAGTTGAAAAAACCCTATCTATGCCATTATACAGCTTACCAGCATTTCGTCAGTTCGCAGTCGGCTTTGAAGAATGCAGACGGTTCCCAGTCCACCAAGATCGTCACGCCCAGACTCCAGACGGGCATGGGTGTGGGGTGGGGAGGTAGGCACCCAGGAGGGTGGGCTCGGGAGGAGAGGAGAGACTGCAAGGACCATTTTCTTCTTTTACAGGGTAAAAAAAAAAAATGAGGGTCAGTTTTCTTTTTTTGCAAGTGTTTGGTACACTGGGTGGGCTCCCAGTGTATCACCTGCATAATGGGAGGGGGACACCAGCTGACGGGGATTGGGCCACCGTCGGCACAGAAATGGGTGAGGGGGCGTACATGATGCCGAGGGGGATTGGGCATCCCCTCAGCACACAGTACACAGGGGGGCTGGGGACATTATGCCGACGGGGAGTGGGCTCCATCGGCAAACTAAACTTGACAGGGGGGAATGAAGCCAATGGGGATTGGGCTCCCTGTCGGCAGGAAAAGACTGTTGGGGGCCATGAAGCTGAGGATTGGGCATCCCTCGCTACCTAGGACAGGAGGGAGAACATCATGCCGACAGGTAGTGGGCTACCCCGTCAGCAAATGAAGCAGCTGCGTGCTGCCATGTTGTGTAAACTGCTTCACCAGAAAAGGCATGCTACGTGAGGAGCTTGGCGACTCTCATTGCAGTGGGCCTTTTCTTTGATCTGGTGGCCAGTTTACGTATTGCTGGTGTGGCGCCTGCATGTTATCTTATTGGAGAATGAGGGACGTACCTACTGATGCATGCCCTGCATTCACCCACAGTGACCACACCTCCAACTCTGCTACTAATGCAATATGTTGGCTGGCACGCACGCACGAGCCAACATAAAAGGGGAAGGAGGGGGTCAATGCAGATCAATAGGGCTATGGAAGTGGAGTAGGTTCATGTTCATTGCAGAAAAAATCCATTAAGTAAGCTCATTCACAAGGAGGTCCTGATGGGCACAGGCAGAATAAGACATGCAGTAACATATACAGGCAGGTAGAGAACACTTGCGCAGACTGGGTGGGCTGAGTGGTTATTTTCTGCTGACAAATTCTATGTTTCTGTGGTATCGTGTGTTCATTTAGGTGCAGTGTTTATTTAAAGTTGGGCTTACCATACATCCAGATGTAAGGTACAGTAAATTACCAAATTAGATGCAGCCCACTTATAGTACAATAAACAGAACCCCAGTGCTTTGAGAAGCCTTTACCCTTAATAAGGCTGCTTAAAGAGCTGCGGTTCTATTTGCAGTGTCCACACCGGTATGCTGATCTTAAAATTGACGCTGCAATGAATGAGTACTTGATTCTTGCTCACTCCATTTCTTCCCCACTTTGAAACCTGCTTGTCCTGAGTTAGTTTTGGGCTGGCAGTGCCTCGCCTGTGTTGGAAGATGACCAATAAGCGCACTGAAAGACGTCAGACTTCACAGACTGTGAAGGCAGCTGCTCACCCACCATCTTGGCAAGAAGAAGGCTGCAGCTGTGGCCACTGATGACTGTTGGGGTGTGGGGATGGGGGGACCAAAGGGGACAGACATAAGGAGATAAATTCATAATAAAAATTGTGAGACCTTCACCAGCTTTCCAAAATGCTTACCAGCAAAAGAACACTCTATGAAGTTTTCCAAATGGCAACACAATCTGGTGAGTCCTCTGTCTGCCGCCTGACACCAGGCACTAAACAGCATAACATTGCCTAAAGAAGGCAGTGTGGTCATGTGGTTACTGAAATACTGGAGATTACAGATTTATACGAACAAAAGAATATCACACAGAAGCTGGCACATGTGTCTACTGCAGCTCTCTCCTGCTTCTCAGTAGTTATACTTATATCCTTGAGGTACTTGAATGTTTCTATCATAGCCCCTCTTTCCCTACTCTCTTCCAGTGAGTACATATTGAGGTCCCTTAATTTCTCCTCATACATCTTGTGTTGCAAGCTCTGTACCATCTCATTCGCCCTTGTCTGGACCATCTCCAGCCTGTTAATATCCTTACGAAGGTGCGACCTCCAGAACTGCACACAGTACTCCATGTGAAGCCTGACCATGGTTTTATATAATGGCATCACTACCTCCCTCCTTATGCTGGTGATACCCCTTCCTATGCACCCCAGCATGTCACTGGCCTTCCCAGCTGCCTCACCACTTTGACATTTTCAGGTCATCTGAAATAAGAACCCCCAGGTCCCTTTCCTTCTTTGTGACTGTCCTGTACCTTGCCCCAGGATTTCTGGGTCCCAGGTGCATAATTTTGCACTTTTTTGAATTAAACTTCAGTTGCCAGTCCTCAGACCATTTTTCAAGCTTCCCCAGGTCCCTCCTCATTTTCTCCACCCCCTCTGGGGTATCCACTGTGTTGCAGATCTTGGTGTCATCTGCAAACAGGCAGACCTTTCCCTTCAGCCCTTCTGCAATGTCACTAATGAAGACATTGAACAGGACTGGCCCCAGGACCGATCCCTGTGGCACCCCACTGGTCACCCCCTCTCCCCAGACTGCACCCTGTTTACCACCACTTTCTGCCTCCTGTCCATTAGCCAGTTTCTAACCCACTTTACCACCCTTTCCCCCATGCCCAGCCTACTCAGCTAGTTTATCAACCTCCTATGTGGGACGGTGTCAAAGGCTTTGCTTAAATCAAGGATAGCATTCTCCACTGCCCCACCCTGATTTACTTCCTTTGTCACCCACTCAAAGAGATCAACCAGATTTGTCTGACATGACCTCCCCACTATGAATCCATGTTGCCTATGGTACTGGGCTCCGATGGCTTCTAGATGCCCCACTATCCTTTCTTTAAGCAATGTCTCCATGATCTTCCCCACTACTGAGGTGAGGCTGACCAGCCTATTGTTCCCCGCCTCCTCCCTACTGCTGGATTTATACAGAGGGACCACATGTGCCCTGCTCCAATTCTCTGGTACCACCCCTGTGTTGAATGACTCAGTGAACATGGCTGCCAGAGGTACTGCTATCTCCCTTCACATTACTTTTAATATCCTTGGGTGTATGCCATCTGGTCCCATCGCTTTGTCCATCTTCAATTTAGTCACCTCCTGCAGGATTCTTTTGCCTGTGAATGGACTATTGTACACATCTTCACACCTTTGCAACTGCTGTGGCCCTTTCCCCTCCCCTTCCCTCTTCTGTAAATACTGAACAGAAAGACACAGTGGATGTCTTTGGAGGGAGGGCCCATGACAGTTCTTAGGCATGGTACTTTCACTTCCAAATACCTAAACAGATCATATAGGCAAGCAACATTCGGCATTGACATATGCTTGTCTCTTTAAACACTGTCATACCAGGGTCAGACAGAACATTTTTCCTTGCACAAATCTCTCAACCTTGTGTCTCACTGCTGTGGTGTAGATGAAAATTCAGACTTTCCTTGCACTAAGGGCTCCACAGCCCACAAGAAGATTTCCATCTTCCTTGTGATTTCTGATGACCCTTTCCCTGAAAATCTTCACCCCTGTGGTGTAGCTTCTTACCACAGCAGCCTGTAGCAGGACCCTGCATATCTCTCTCTATATCTCTCTCTATATATATATATATCTCTATATCTCTCTCTCACTCTCACTCTCACTCTCAAAGCAACCTCCAATAATACACTCCTCCAACATGGGGAAAGGCATGACCAGGCCCTGGGGGACAAGTTGCTGGCAACCCACTGGCAGGCCCTTTCCCAGCCTTGCAGTCCCATCTTCTGCATAGGGGCTGGAGCCCCCCTCTGTCTGGAGTGGCTTCCACTGAACTGACCCAGAACCAGACTGTCTCTGGGTTTTTTGGGAGCTCTCAGGCTGCTCCCCATTGGCTGAAGCCACTGTCCTTTTCAAAAATTAATATGTATGAGGCTCCCTTGACACCTGAGTGGTTGTGGAAAAAGGCACCTAAACTTTCCCCAGAAATCCTTTCAACAGTCCCACAGTCCTCCTGGAAAATCCTGGCACTCTAATTGGCTAAAATGTGGTCACATGGCTGCAAGTATGGCTGCTGGCAATACAGTCCACACAGTTTCAACGTTATCCCCCTGGTGCAGTCACACCATTGACGTTACACAATTACTGCCCCAGAGTTTCAAAACAGCCCCTTTCTCCTGTTGATCGCAGGCAGAAATTAACATTTTTATTAAGCCCTTTTTTCATCACTGCAGCCGTTTGAGACTGCCCCCAGCCAGCCATACATAGTTCCATTAGAGTCCGTTTAGTATCCCACTTTCCAGTTCTGGTGCAGCCACAATAAACATTTTCATTAATTTATTGCCCTACCATTTTGTAGCCACACCTTCCCTCTGTTGTCCCACTGCATCATTTAAACATTTTATCTATTTGCTTGTTGCTTGAGCCAAAACCCCTTTCCCCCAGCGTTAGACAGGCCCTTTTGAATATTCAGTGCCACCCTTATTAATATTCATGAGGCAGTTCCCGATCTTGAGCATGATTGGCACTCCTTTTAAAACAAACACTTTTGTTGCCTTTCCTTTCCTTTGCCTCTTCTGGGTCCCCGGTCCTCGTTCTGTCCAACAAGGGGACCGAGAACACCAGAGAGACATTTAACCAGTTGCTTGAATAGCCATACCTGAAATTCACTTCTGTGCATGCGTAGTTCACCAGCCCTGCACCAGAGTGCAAAACAGAGTGGCGGCTCTATGTTCTAGCTCCTCTGGCCTCATTTTGAGACAAAAAACACCAAGGGGGCCGGAGGGAGGATCAAGGACACTACGGGGATTGGCCAGGCCTTGGGGAAAATGGGGCAGCCTACAGCGGCAAACAGGTAAGCCCCAATTGGGGGGTTACATTAGTAAGCTCCCACAGGGTGCTTACATTTCTCTAGAGCACGTCTCAGACCTGGTCCAAGGCCAGTCATTTCTGGTCAGAACAGCCAATACCAAAGTAATGTATTACATAAACAAGCAGGGTAGCAAAAGAGCCATAAAACTATACAACAAGGCAATGAGGATCTGGAATCTGGTGTGCTCCCTAAACACTGAAATCACTGCTGAACATCTACAGTACCAAGAAAGGACAATGTTATGGCAGATTCATTAAGTAGGACAAGTCAGGGAAACCACGAGTGATCATGAGACCACCAGCTGTTTCACACAGTGACGAAGAGGTTTTTGTGCCAACACACTGACACCTGGTATTGGCCGCTCTCCCCTGACATCTGCCCCCCCCCCCGAGTTGATAATTCTTAAGTCTGGGGTGCATGGGGGGGGCATAGCCCCCCTGCATTAACACCGAACAGGTGTCAGTGTGTTCAGGGTCACGATGGGGGCTTGACGGAGTAAGGGTTGTCGGACACTATTTGTCACTGCGGGGGAGGTCGGTGAAATTTGTTTTGCTGCAGCATGGTGGAACCTCACACAAAAGACTTTAAGACTTCATCACTGAAAGTCCAGTAGACAGCAGCATCAGCCTTCCTATCTGCCAGCAAGAAAAATCTTTAGCCTCACACACTATGTTCAAGAGATTTTAAGTTTGTAACATGGAAGACACTCTTCCCCATAGCTAGGACTTCTGCTGGGAGAGTCCGTGAGTTCCAAGCCCAGTGTGCACAGCCTGTAACTACAGACAGTAAGCAATAATACCCAACAGGGTGGACGGTATTGTGCTACACCGGACCGCCCTGGGGGCAAATGAGGCCTGAGTACACAGACAGAGGGCCTTATAGCCCTTGGAAGGTCCAGCATAGCATAATACCACCCACCCTGGAGGGTATTATTGCACTTAGAAAATGGGCACTATAAAAAAAAATAAATGTAATAAAAATGTCAATGAAAAATTTGTTTAAAGTAAGCTCTGTAATAAAATAGTTCCTACGCCTGTATTAGAATTAAGTTTTTTGTTTGGGGGGGCAGCCTGCTGCTCTATAGAGATGTGGAAGAAGGACTGATTTCAAATTTAAAATTATGACTGTGGAGAATGCAGATAGAAAATCATGCTAATTTTAAATATCAAAGCTGGACCCTCTAAACCTGCCTCCTTTTGAAAGTTGTCATTCCTAGCTCCCCAACAGCATCACATAGTCACAGAGACCATTGAGTTTGTTTATTTTCCTGCAGAGTTTCTTGGTGCCCCCCCCACACACACACAGCTGTGTTCCATTCCCCCCCTCATAGCGATAGAGCTCCATTTTTCCCTAAAGAAACTGTGGTTTGTCGTTCCTAGCTCCCCAAAAGAAACACATAGGTTTGGAGTGGGACAGGTAGTGGGCTAGTGGCCATACTATGAAGGTGCTTAGAGGAACGGAAGTTCAGGAGCACAAACAAGCTGGCGGCAAACAGAGATGTAAGCCTGTAAAAACAGGTGTATTTTTGTTATTTTGTGCAGCATTTAGTGCCGTTGCTTTGACAAGGCTATTACAATTATGTAGATCAAGAAACAAATGATGGTGACATGTGGACAGCCATGCTGTGAAACTGCCGAGGAGGTGCAGAACAGTCGTACTGTTGTATGGCACCAGGAAATGGTTTAACATACAAGTAGCCTCGTGTTTGTTATTTATGTTTCAACAGTGAGCTTTTCCATTTCTTTCTTGGAAATGGTGGAGGTCTGTTTCTTGAAAAATATACGGACTGTTGCTTGATGACAACTGGCCATACGGGATGCTCCCTGGTTCTGTTGCCCATTGATGCATACATGCTACCGGGTTGTGAACACAATTTAGTGGCCAGCTTTGTGGAGTGGGGAGTGTGACGTGGTCCGGGAGATGGAGTCATGCTGCCTGGTAGCAGCACTTAAGAGAGTGGGTGGGGGAACAGAAGTCAGATGTCATGACAGCACCAGAGTTGGGTCCAGGTAGGAAAGAAAAAAACAACATTCAGACTGCCAGTGAAATCGGTTTGCGGGAGAAGTTCTCTCACTCGCTAAGCGAGGAAAAAAAATGGCAGGGTTAGTGTTTTGAAAATTCCAGTACCCACTGATAACAGTGAGGAGGTCAGCTGGGGACTGGCACTTTTAATACCTGGGCTCTGCTGTCTGATAGACACCCACCTTGCCTGTGCTATCAGCCAATCAGAGCCCAGAAATTGTTAAGCCTATTTTCTAAATCACCATACACAGAGACAAAGTTGTCCTGAGGGCAAAGAGACACTTTCTCCCCAAAGTGGTGTCAGAATTTCACCCTATAGAGCTAGTGGAGTCAAAACAGTCAGGCAGGAACATAATGCACATTTTTAAGAAGTAGTAAGGTGTAAGCAGCAGTGATATCACAGTCAGTGAGGCCACAATGCTGATGATGTAGTGGGGGGAAAAGAGCTAGATATCAGCTGCCAACCAGAGTGCTGTTCCACACATCAGACCTACCAACATCAGGTAAACAATCTTCTAATTAAATAAAGGGAAAACAAAATATACCTCATATATAAAAGGTAATGGTTGACTGTTTTTTAAAAACTAATATAGGGCCCTATGCACTAATGGGTGGAGTGGCTACGTGCCGCATATCTGGAGTGCGTAACCACTCCGCATCCATTGCACCCCCCCCCCGCAAGGGATGCACCAACGAGCACATGCAGCCTCTACTCACCCAAGATCACGGACCGCAACACACTGGGGATGGCCGTGGAGCATGCCAGAACTATGCATCATGCACCAAGGCACGTAGAGTTGGCTGCAGGGGTGTGTAGGAGGGCGCAGAGTATGCCAGGAAGAACACTGCCATAAGTGCCCTCCACACCCTGCACCATGCATTCCTGCCCCAGCAACTACAGTGAACCCCACTAATCCCACACACACACGGACACCCACCCTGGACCCAGCAGGAAAGCGTGGCCCTCCACAGGACCGGAACCCCAGCCCGGCACTTTAGTACTTCCCTCCTCCACACACACACAGTGCCCCATCCCCCACTGTGTGTGGTAGCCCCCCCAACACATCTTTGCCCCTACCCCGTAGGTAGCAGCAACCCACTGCCCCCTGGACACAGGGTCCCCCATCCCAGTGCGAAGTAGGATTCACACACACACGCACACACACACAGGTACCTTGGTCCACGCATAGCTGTCCCCAGTACCCTACCCCAGAGTTGTCCAGTGCCCCCCTCCCCACAGCACCAGCTATTCCACCCCATGACCCCATACCTGCTTGCTGGTGCCTCGGCCCCAGGTGACCAGCGGCATGCCCCTCCTCTCACTACCTTGGCCGGCAGCCGTCCAAGTCATGTTGGGATCCCATATATAGGTGGCACACTCCCAACATCACTTGGGCAGCTGGTGGCAGAGATGGTATGAGGAGGGATGTGCCACTGGCTGTCACGGTAGGCAGCACCGGCCCTTAGGTACAGGGACGGGGGGATGGCAGTGCCATGGGGGGCACCAGAGGCCACTACAGGCTACCAATGACTGCACTGGGGTATCGGGTCAGGGGTGAAATATACTGGGCGGTGGTAATCAGCTGCATCACCGGGGTCCTGGACAGCATGGGGGGCAACAATATGGGCCAGGGATGGGGATCCTGCTGGGGACAGTATGGGTGTGCATTGCAACTGGGGCATGGGCCGGGGCTCCCCCAGCAAATGAGACTGGGCTGCGCAGGTCTGAGTGCCTGCATTGGGCATTCACACACCCGAACCTCTGCCCACGTGCGCTAGGGATCCACTGTGGGATCCATACCATGCATCCGACTGGGTCTGTGACTCCATCCACGGCCGCCCTGCAGAGTCCTGCATGCTTTGGGGGGGTGGGCCCATGGACAGGTGGTGGCCATTGCTGAATATGGCCAGTGTCCACCTTTCTGCAGGTGCACAGCTCCGCAGGTGGGATACATGCCTCTGGCACCTAGTTCCCACTTGTTCGTGCATAGGGGCCATACTTTTTTGGCAGTACATTAGTTCTTTAACCAAACAGTTATTCTGCCTTCACTTTTTTCATCCCATTCAAGCTCAGGTGAACAAGAATTGCACTGTTTATACATTAAGAGAGCACTCAGCTACTGTCATGACAGAACAAAAGACATCAGATCTGACAACAGCCAACTATTTGTCACCAACTGGGAGGTTGACAAAGGCAAACCTGCTGCAAGAAAGACGATTTTTAGGCAGCTGGACTCTTGCATATCTTTCTGCTATGAAACATCAGGTAAGCAGCCCTCTTTAGGGCTTATAGCACATTCCACAAGGGGCACTGCATCCTCAGTGGCAGCCTCATTACACATCCCTCTAGCGGATGTCTGCCAAGCAGCTGCCAGGAAAACTGTACGTACTTTCACCAAGCACTGCTGTCTAGACATTCTCTCCAGAAGAGTTGCTAGGTTTGGGACAGCAGTCTTACAGAACCTTTTTCCTAAACAGATTCCACACTTTCCAGCCTCCCAAAGCACTGATATGTAATCTGCAGTTCTAATGAGTCAATATAATCCCACGCCTAACTCCGGTTCTATAAACTAATCAGGAAAAGTTCCTAAATTTAATATAATTTTAAATGCTCTTTTCTGCACGAGCATTTGAATATGTTTCCACACTTTATATTTTAAATACTTTTTTAAAATATTTATAGTATTGTTACTTTAAAATGTAAATGCTTTTTTTTTTTGCTGTTTAGCTTACTACAAACATTGCAGTTTAGCTGTTTAGTGCTGCTCCCTTCTGCTCTTCAGCACAAATCTGATGTTACAGTAGAACACTAAAGGGGGCATTGACCACACAGCAACATTTAAACTGAGTTCTGGTTCTGCAGCACTGTTCTAAAGTCCAAGGCAACACCTCCGAGTGGAGATGATGCAGGTTTTGTATTGGCTCACTGTTGGACCGAATAGAAAAAAATGTATTACTATGGTATTGTTTTCAACTCTCCCCAACCCCAAAGGGATGGCAGGTAGGTTTTATCACACAATAGAGGACTCTCTGCAGCTTGCAATGGACAAGTGCAAAACAAAAGACCAAGATCCTCTACCATTGTTATAGGACCCCCACGGTCCTCCCTACTTGCAATGATGGAGATGCTGCAAACCTTATGCTGAAATACTACACTCTAGAGATGCAGTGAAGTCAAATTCTGCCCGAAAAGTAGCCACTTCGCATTAGCATTCCACATGTGAAGTGCCCATTTTAAAGCCTTACTTGACCACTTTACATTGTGATTATGACTTTGCGTTGTCCACTCTGCCTTAATTCACTTTAAGGCGGAGTGAGAAGTCTATTGACAGCCGCTGCGCATCACATGGCTTACACTGGTGTAAGTCACATACTTTAGCCAGGCAGGCAGGAAGTGACTCATACTAGTTTGAAGAGAGTTTCACTTTCACCTTGCATGAGGAGAAAGAGGGTGTGTGGAGGAGAACTTCTAGTGAGCGAGGAGAGCTTTTAGAAAAAAAACACTGATTTTTTTTTTTTTTTTTAGCTATATAGGTGATTTTGTTTGAGTATTTCATTTGTTGTCTGGATTTGTGTTTTTGTAGTATATGTGTTTAGTAGTATTTGCTTTATTAATTGTTCCTCTGTGTGTGTGTGTGTGTGTGTGTGTGTGTGTGCGTGTGTGTGGTGTTGTGGTGTGGAAGACAGTTTTACTGATCCCATAATGGAGGGTGAGAGCTGCTCCAGGGAGTTTGTTTGACATGGCAGCAATTGGGTGGGCGTTCGAACGCATAGTGGCCGGATTCGTCTGGACCGAAGTAACATCTTGAGGGGCTGCCCCCACCGAAGCAAGACATATGGGCGTTGGTGCTGCTGCCATGGAACCAGCACCTCCTTTGGCACCACCTACCAGTGCCCCACCAGTGCCAGCAGCGGCATCCATGTCCCCTGAGGCAGCAGCTCTGCAACAGCAGGAAGTGAGGGAGGAGGAGGAGGAGGAGCCACAGCAGGAAATGCAGCAGCAGATGTCTATGCCCCCGGCCCAAACTGTAGAGCCACAGCCCCTGGCTTCCACACCATCTGGGTCCCCCCGCCTGTGCCTGGATCTCCCTGCACATCCTTAGTTTGGAATTTTTTTGAATCATTGTGGGAGGACAGCAGCATATTGAGGTGCAAGCCTTGCGGTGTTGAGGTGCGATGTGGCCCCTGAGGAAGTCACATGGGTACAAGGGGTCAGCGCACCCATATGCAGAATCATAACCACCAAGAGTGGCAGGCTGTGGTTGCTGAACAGGCCAGCAATGCATCTGCTGGCACTGCTGTGGCACAGGGAGCAGAACGGTGTCCACCTGCACGTGGTGTGAAGTGGGGGAGGGCAACGGCAGAACCTGCTGCTCCACCACCACCAAGCTGCAGCACCTCCTGCTGAGGGTGGCAGCCCTCTTGAACTGCCTGCCACTCAGGCTGAATTGACTGTGCTGTGGAGCATGATGGATGCTGCAAACCACCGGCTCACCAATGTTGAGCAGCAGTTGGAACGCATTGAGGGGCACCAACTTCAAATAATGGGGATGCACCAACTGCTGCTGTCTCACCATAACATTAACTATTCATTTTTTAGTTTGCTCTGGCTTGCCCCCCCACCACCCTCTGTGTGAAAAAATATATCCTGAACTTGCCCCTGATCCTTCTGCCCTCTATCTTGAAATTGTGTTCCCTTTTTCATGCACGTCTTTTGTTCTGGTCTTCCAGATGCATCTACCCTGTTGTTGAGTCAATTTCTGTACTTAATAGTTTCTATCCTGCGCGCCCCCTCCCTTTCCTTCTGTTTGTATGTAATGTATTTTAGTGTATCTTCACCTGGCTTCATTCTGGTGTATACCCTTCAGTATTTTAGTTCCTCTTCTTTGTACAGCCCTTTTCTGACTTCATTTTTATGTGATGGCCCCCAGTACATCCCAGTATACCCTGTCACCCATCCCTCCCAGTTCCTTCTGGCATTTGTCTTGCATACCTTTAGGTAATCTGACGCAGGTTTTACTATCCATTTTTTTGTTGTTGTTTGTCTCCCCCACCACCTTCGTGCACCCTTATGTGTATAAAAACGTAAAGTGTGCGTTCTGTTTTGTTTTACATAACCTTGTTTAACTCCTGAAAATGGTGATAACCATGCCCAAAAACAGCTGAAATAAAATTAAGTAAAAAATGGTTGTCCTTGCCCTCATTATATTCCAACTTAACAAAACCAGAAAACCATAACTCCACATGAATAGATGCCAATAAAATATTTTCACTGCTAGTGCAAATGTATTTATGACAAAACAAGGCACACAGTAGTGACTCTTGCGCTTTGGCGGTTAGGCCTTCATTAGTGTGCGCCCTAATAAAGGCCTAAGTGCCAAAGCGCAGTGGGCATTTGTGTATGCCTTGTTTGCCATCAATAAAGTAGCATTGAATGTTTTTTCTTGGCATATATTCATATAGAGTCGTGGCTTTGTGGTTTTGTTTTGCACTTTTGGAGCCAGCTACTGAGTACCAACAGCCATCCACATAGTGCAGCGTGCTTCTTGTGGCCCTGTTATATTCCTACGTAACAATATGTGTTTACCCTGAAATATTTTTGGTGCCTCAGTAATGTTTTCTTCCTGTCATGGAGTATTTGTTTGTTAAAAAGCAGGACTGAGCAGTGCAATAATACTCTGCTAAACAGCATGTGTGCAGTGTACTGTCATGTGCACACACTGTCCAGCTTCTTGCAAACATATATATGATGACTTGTTCCACTGTTTATGGTATAAAGAATAAAGATAAGAATATATAACGTATATTTTATTTGTAGCATCATTAATAGCGGACAAAGTCATATAATATGTTTTCAGAGTGCTTGGTGGGCAGTGTGTACCTCACAGTGCACACATAAGGTTAACAGATCATAGCACAGCTCACTCCTGCTTTTCAACAAACCCTATCCAACAGAAATGAAATATTGCTGAGGCATCCAAAATATTTCATGGTGAGCAGACATTATTAAGTCAGAATAAAACAAGTCCAGTCCACTACCACGCTGCGCCAACACTGGAGCCGGGTCATGTGCTGGTGGAGAGCAGCTAGCTGCAAAACTGCCACTGCCAGTCTAAACCAGAAAGCCAGCACTCCAGACCAAAAAATGCAAAGAAAAAATGTTTACAGTCTGCTACTGCGAATGTATTAATGGAAAAACAAAGCACAGAAATGATCCTTGTGTTTTGGTGGTTAGGCCTTCTTTTCGGGACCCCATAATGAAGTCCTAAGCGCTGAAGCACAGGAGTCATTTTTGTGTGTCTTGTTTTTCCATCAAAAAATTCACAGCAGTGAAGATTTCTTCTTTGCATTTTTTGGTTTGGAGTGCTGGCTTTCTGGTTTAGACTGGCAGTGGCAATTTTGCAGCTATCTGCTCTCCACCAGCACCCAACCCGGCCCCAGTGTAAACGCAGCATGGTAGTGGACTGGATCTATTATATTCCAACTTAATAATGTCTGTTCACCATGAAATATTTTGGGTGCCTCAGCAATATTTCATTTCCGTCAGGAATGGTTTGTTGAAAAGCAGGCGTGAGCAGTGTTATGAGCTTCAAAACCGCATGTGTGCACTGTGAGGTGCACACTGCCCACCGAGCCCTGTGAAAACATATTACATTACTTTCTCCACTGGTGATGACAGTACAAATAAAATATATGTTATATATTCTTATCTTTAGTCTTTATACCATAAACAGTGGAACAAGTCATTATACATGTTTGCAAGGAGCTGGACAGTGTGTGCACATGACAGTGCACTGCACACATGCCATTTAGCACATTGTTATTGCACTGCTCAATCCTACTTTTCCACACACGCACACAAGACAGAAATAAAACATTACTGAGACCACTAAAATTATTTGTTTTTTGAAATAGACATCATTAAGTAGGAATATAACAAGGAAGGGAATTAATTAAAGGCACACTCAGTCAGGCATACAGTGCTGACACACAGCCCCCAGAATTAATGTGCATCCCCAAAATGCCACTGTCTTGTGTCCAGAAAATTCCCCACTCCAGACGAAGAGAAATGAGAGCATAACATGGAATGAAAAGTCTCCACACTTCACACTTCAATAAGAACTAAGTGCCCCGCTGCTGTTGGAATTGCATGTAATGCTGCTGTTGACCTGACTGGGATGATGCACAGTGGCTTGCCAAACGGTGTGCTAGAAGGATAACCTGACCATTGAGTTAACCGTCCAAGATGATGACACTGAGAATGCAGTTGGTTGCCTAAAGTGTGCTGCACTGACCCCAACAAGAAGATGCCCTTTGTCTATACACTAATACTACACTTGGTAAATTGATTAATATACCTGCCTTGTTTTCCATAGAACCTGAATTTAACTGTTTTATATATATATATATATATATATATATATACACACACAGTATATATATATATATATATATATATACATAATCATTGTTTTGTGTCACAGGTCACATAGTCGCAGTTGGTGTGTGCATTTCTGAGCTTGATGAGGAATTGTGGCATTGGAATACTGTCAAGCCAGTGAAGGCAAGTATTTTTTTTGGAGGGGGGGCATCATTTGCAAGCATTATTGGTTTATTGTTTGGTTAATTCTTCACAGGTTTTATCTGCACCTCCTCCAGTCCAGTAATGACGGTCATGGTCATGGATTGCGTGTCTGCCAGCCTGGGGGGTATAATGTTGAACTCCTTATTTGGAGACAGCACAATGACAGCACACAGCATCAGAAAGTTTCCTCCTAAAAAAGATGAAGATGGAGTTATTAATACATGATTGCAGTAACACATTATGTTTAAAGTGTAGCTGTTTCATCCTGTCATATATGCTGATTAACAGATACAAAGCTGTCTCGCTGAAGCCACGTGAAGACCAAATCATCACAATCACAAATTTAGTACCGTCTGTATCCCATACATTGTGTCACTGTCCCTATGTCTTAACTCAAGGTACATTGTAAAAACACATCTCATCAAGTCACAACCTTTATCAAACTTTGTTCAACACTGGCATGGCTGCTGCAGCAGTACAGTGTGTGACGTGCATGACAAATATATTATGTGACATACATGTCACCCACTTTATATGACTCATCAGTCAGATTTGCACTGTTTTGAGAAAATGAAAAACAAAAAAGCACTGACTAAATAAAATTGATATACTTACTGGTATGGAAATGGATATCCTGTAGGTTGCTATAGACAGTACTGCAGTACCATAGTCCTCCAGCGAAGGAAAGTGGTTCGTTAATCTGTAAAAAAAGAAAATAGGCTGACCGTATGTGTTTGACCACTGCATCTCATAAAATCAACAGGAAACATAATACAGCTAAAGGAAGTTCCATAGTATGAAACATTAGTACACATACTCACTTTAAAAAACTGATAATATCTAAGAAGCCTTGTGGCTGTGGCTGATGTATGTGGTCTCCTCTCCGACTCCGTCTGCTATGGCATGGGCAGGACACAATGGAAAACATCGGCATACTGGTGGTGGTGGATGGTCATGGACATATGATGATGACATTCCCTCTCACATGTATCTGCATCTGGTGGCTTTGTCTAACAGTGGTTTTCTGGTGGTGGTCATTGGGGCACATGCTGACATTCCCTCTCACATTTATCTGCATCTAGTGGCTTTGTCTAACAGCAGTTTTCTGGTGGTGGTTATGGGGGCACACGATGACATTCTCTCTCACATTTATCTGCATCTGGTGGCTTTGTCTACCAGCGGTTTTCTGGTGTTAGTCATGGGGGCACACAATGACATTCCCTCTCACATTTATCTGCATCTAGTGTCTTTGTCTAAGAGCGGTTTTCTGGTGGTGGTCATGGGGGCACACGATGACATTCCCTCTCACATTTATCTGCATCTGATGGCTTTGTCTAACAGCGGTTTTCTGGTGGTGGTCATGGGGGGCACACAATGACATTCCTTTTCATATTTATCTGCATCTGGTGGCTTTGGCAAACAGCGGTTTTCTGGTGGTGGTCATGGGGGAACAGCTGCAGCCTGCAACACATTCACTATCACTGTCAAGACACACACAGGTGGGTGACAGATGGGATATAGTGTGCACTGTGTTACAAATATGACATATGGAATTTGAGTCATTCTGAGTGGGACACTGATTTAGCTTTATGAAAAACAAAACGTGTACCATAGAAAAAATGTGGCAGCCTTTTAACCACTTCACTTAAAACCTACAAACATCAACCTCATCATCATCCTCATACAGAAAGTTGCCTAAACAGTCATCAATGTCTGAATTCTGCCCACTATTGAATTCATTCTCCATCGTGTCAACATCTACCTCACTGGTAGGCTGTTTCACGCTACCAGTGCCACCAGGATGGTCCATTTCTACATCAGCACAACCATGACCATGCCAGGGTATGAATACTGAGGCTGCAGCTCGAGCTGGTATGTGCCCCTCATTCATTTTTATGAATGTCAGCAAGCTGTCATTTGAAGGAGAGAGGTTTGTACAATGATCCCGAACTGTTGCACCCATTGAACTGAATTCCCTCTCGACACATACTGGAAGGTGTGCATGTCAGGTACTTCAGTGCCGCTGAGGTCAGCTCTGGCCATTCACTGATCTTTCCACTCCAGTATAAAAAGGAATAGTCAGTTATTGACAGATGCCTGTTTTCAGCCAAATATGAGTCAACCATTCGCTGTGCTGCACGAAGTCCAGTGGTTGATACATCATTCTGTTCTCCAGAATCATTTATGTCACAAATCACGACTTAGGATAAAGCACCCCAAAGTGGGTTAATGACAACTGGTTCTGATGACAGACCACCTGGAACTGCAGCCCCTTTACAGGATGTGCTTGATACTGCTCCAGACTGACCTTCAGCCTCAAAATTGTTATTACAGAGTCCATGAGGTGCCACTGTTCAGTGGTGAGAGACATGAAGGCCTTGGAAGTGTCACGGCTAGTGTGCATGACAAGATATGCTGAGATGGCTTTGTATTGTTCATACACCCTCTCTGCCATATTTAAAGTGTAGTTCCACTGGGTGACAACTTCTAGCTTGGGGCGGTGCTGCAGGAGGCTGTTTTGGATCTGCAACTGCCGAAGCTGATCACGGGCCTTTGCAGCAAGTGAAAAGTGATAACAGATACAGCGTGCAATTGTCAGCATTTCCTTTATATCAGGGTGCTGCAGAAACTCCTGAACCACAAGATTTGAACAGTGGGCCATGCATGAAACCCAAACAAAGCCACTATTCACGTGTTTCTTTTTCCTTTTAGGATTAAAGAGATACCCATTGTCACTTGCTATAAACCTAGCTCTCAGGGACAGGGGGTTCAGCCACTCATCAGTTTCAGTTAGTAGCAAGTCCAACATGTTTTCACCAGCGTGTGAACAGACCACACTGTGCATAGCAAGTGCTGCATGCTGTCAAATTCCTGGAAGATTGCTACCATAACAGTCCACCTTACTGCACTGATTATTCACACTACCAACAGCACAAACAAAACCCGGCACTTGCGCCCAATGTGCAGTTATACACAAATATGAACACCCCGCTGTTTTGCCACTTGTTCACATATCCATACTTAAATGGATGAATGGAGAGGAGGAATGTTGAAGGGCATGTCTTACTGAGTCGTCCACAGTATGGTATAACTAGGGGACAGCACGGGTGGAAAAGTATGTCCTGGATGGGACTTTCCATTTCAGACAGGAGCATGCTGCAAACCACCGTAATCCAGAATTCTAAACGAGGAAGGGCAAAAGATCAATTGCCAGCATTTCAGCTACAGCAGCATTAAGTTCATGTGACACTGCATGACTGAGTGGATACTTCAGGCTGTGGCCAAAAACACTCTGCAAAATGGGCTGACTTACATGTTTTGCATGGGGTGTGACAAATGGCTCTGCTCTGCGAATGGTTGGGGTGGGGTCTGGATGTGTGATGAAGAGGGCTGCACAGGTGACAAATCCGCAAATGAAGTTATTTTCACAGATTTATGCACAGGGGTTGATGTACCACATGCACTAGATGTACTGCATTCACCACCACCACCATTGCTACTCTGACCACCACTTGGCAAGATTTCAAAGTCATAATCCTCCACCTCACCATGTCTGTAGTAATCCTCTGCTGTTGTTTCATCACTACTACAGACATTCCTACTTGGTCTTACAGTCATGGAAGGGGATAACATGCTCATTAAGGTTGATGATGAGGGTGAACGCCCCACTATGGTATTAGGTGCCATCTGGTGCGGGGACCACAGTGCCATGTGCCTGTTTTTAAGATGTGTATGCTTCCCCCAATGCCCAGATGACTACCCTTCTTGCCTCAATTCACACTTGCATGGCAAAGCTGGCAGATTGCAACTGACTCATCATTTGCATCTTAAAATCCCAAACAAGGGATTGTGATCCCCTACTTATAACATGTCCCTGATGCTGCTTATTGAACTCCAGATTTTTAAGCCCTGAAATGGGGGGGGGGTGCTACATGATTTTTCAGGCAGGACACGCTTGGACTGCAACTGACCACCACAGCTACCTATGATTATTACTGGGTCATCATCATCAACATCAACTGGAACCACTAAATCACAGCTTTTTTCAGGAGGGGGGGATTTAACGCCAACAGACCCAGACACAGCCACCTTGACTTTCTTTTTCTCCGGTTCCCAACAGAGGGCACTGACATCATTATCATATTCATCAACATCATCCACATCCACATTTTGTACTTGGATGCTGTCATGTGGACTACATGTTGCAGCCACAGCAACATCATCATCATCATCACCCAATATTTTTGCACCACACTGTGAATCATTGGCTGGCAAAGGCATGACTTCAACCGCAGTGGAAGAAATGTGACATTGTGCGTTATCGTCGCCATGATCAGAATCACGTTCAACTACCATGAGGATGTTACTGGGGAGTATGACATCATCTACACTGTCACTCACAGCTGTAGACACAACTATATTTTTTGACATGGTTATCTGGTCAGAAGTGGAACTTGAGGCAGCAATACTTATGCCAGCAGAAACTGCACTAACATCACCAGCTGGGACAACATCATCTCCTCCAACTATGAGTGAAGCTACAGATTGCACTATAAAAAACTTTGATGGAGAAATCCCTTTCCTCACATCAGCTATGCACTTCTGTGTACTACCACGCCCCAAAGACAATCTTACCACTGGCAGCAGTGCCATGGCCAAAAACAGCTTTGATTGCACATCTCTTTGCAGGCATTTTGGAGGATCACCAAGAAAACTGTAAACCAATTTAGATTTCAGAACTTTCAGTCTGGCCCGGATGGATGTGAAGCCCAAAAAAATAACTGTGGCTTGCAGATGTAGATTGTGAACTAAACAAATGCAAAGACACAGACAGATTAGATTGCACTGCTCAATCAAGAAAAAGCTGCAGACGCAGACACAAAGTCACGACAAGACCTTAACCACTGCTGCCCACAACAGTCACAATCCAAATCCAATATGGAAAAGAATACCTTTTGCTGGTTGGGTTGGAGGTGCAGTGCACTGCAGTAACAGTCCAAAACCAAGATACCACAATCCCAACCGCAAAGCAGTACAAAATCATGTAGCTGCGGTGGACAGCAGGTTCACACTGCTGCAATTACTCTGTGGTACAATAAAAGGTGTCTGTGATTTGATGGCACGTGTCGCACACACACACACAAACACACACTACAAGTAATGCGTGGCAAATTGAAAACTTTAGTAATATAATCAGATCTTTTCAACAGACTGAAATTATGCACTGCTGCAACACAAACATCAGCAAACAAATGTCAGGAATTACTGAAAATGTTACTGTGTGCACATTAACACAGTTATACAATGAAATAAAACCAAAACAAATAGGCTGCCTTTTTCTCCCAGTTGATCTACCTACACCACACAGATACACCCCTTCCCCAAAGCACACTTCAAGTGTCTGTCAGTACGCAGACAGAATGTTTAAAATTAATATTCAAAATCCACACACAAACAATAAACACACAATGATATGAGTACAGGATGGTTTCCTACAATCGATGTACCATGTTTTGAACCAATAAATCGGCTCAAAAAGACATTTTTCACAGCTTTTATAGGGCTTGAATCACCGAGCTCTAACAGCAAACTGTCTCCAACTACCACTACACACACTACACAGAACTGAGGCTGTTCAGGACAATCTAGAGCCCATGTGACCTGCAATCCCATGAGTCAATGCAAAATTCACCTTGGAGCCCAAAAACAAGGTGAAGTGATGCGAAGTACATTGGAATCAATGTACTTCACCTACAAATAGACACAAAAGTGGTTGAGGGAAGGCGGAGTAACGTGACGTGAATTAAAATCAGTGACTTTGTTATCCTCATTATGACACGAAGTATCCCGCTTCGTATTGCAGAGTACTTCGAGGATTCTCCGCTGCTCTGCGAATTGCTTCACGGAGAGAATTTTGGTCATTTCACTCACCTCTACTACACTCTTGAATTCCCCTACCAAGTTCACTCCCACCACCCACTCTGATAACCTATTCCAGGGATCCGGCACCCTCTCAGTGAAGTATTACCCATCGTATTTCCTTTAAAACTGCCTTTTGCCTGGCCCGGTGGCACAGAGGGTTGAGGCGCGGGCACCTTACCTCTCATCACGCCAACGACCCAAGTTTGTGAATGGACTCGGGCGGCGGGGATCAGCAGGGAAAGGGGAAGGCTTGAGCATCTGCAGGACTGCTCTCCTCCCCTGGGGTGGGTTGGGGATGCATGGTCACTCTGCAGCGGCCCCCAGTGGAACCGGGAGCACTGCAGAGGGATTACAACAAAGGGGAACATCACAAAAGAAACAAAAATACTGCTCCGGGGACTGGCCAGATGACGGCTGCCAGCCCAAGACACCTCCGAAGACTCCCAGGAAGCTACAGAAAGCCTCAGCAGTGCCCGGGACTGAAGGAAAAAATAGTGTGCTGGTCTCCTTGCATTGATGCCTTCCCCCTCAGAGAAGAGGGACCCACCCGGTAAAGGGTTATGCTGGGCTATCCAGAGGATAGCTGCAGGTATCAGGTTAGGTGGTTTGGGGGAGATAGTAGGAAGAATGTCCATGGGTCATGGCATCCCGAAGGAGTGGCAGCTCCAGAGCACGATGAGGGTAAAATGGATAACTCAAAAAGAAAAACTTCCTTCCTCCATTTTAAGCTGAGCCCTCTTGTTGTCGCATTAGCACTCATTTTGAAAATGCTCACTTCCTTCACCCTGTTTATTCCCTTCAAGTATTTAAATGGTTCTATCATGTCCCACCCCCTTGTTTCAAGTGTGTATAGGCCAAGCTCCTCAAGCCATTCCTCATATGATCTCTTGTGCAAGCCCCGTGCCATTTTGGTAGCTCTTCTCTGGACCTGCTCCACTCTGTCTCTGTCCCTTTACAAGTGTGGTCTCCAGAATAGTACCCCATACTCCAAGTGTGGCCTAACCATGGACCTGTACAGCAGCATAATCACCTCTCTCCTCCTACTTGTGATACCCCTCTCTGTGCATGCCAGCATTCTATTTGTCTTCCCCACCGCCTTGTTGCACTGATTTGCCACCTTCATTTTATCTGAAATGATAATCCCCAGATCCCTTTCCTGTTTTATTGTCTCAATTTCCTCTCCTCCCAGTCTGTAGCTTGCCTTTGGATTTTTGCACGCTATGTACATTATCTTGCACTTCTTTGCATTAAATTGCGAATGCCACCTTGCAGACCATTTCTCCAGCCTTCGTAGATCCTCCCCCAATTTCTCTACACCCCCAGTATATCCATCCTATTACAGACCTTTGTGTCATCTGCGAATAGACACACCTTCCCATGTAGACCCTCCATTATATTCTCAATATAGATGTTAAACAGAATTAAGCACAATATTGACCCCTGGAGCACCCCACTTGTCACCTTTTCCTCTCTGAAGTGAGTTCCATTGACATCCACCCTTTGAGTTCTGCACTCTAGCCAGTTTTTCACCCAATTTGTTACTTTCCTCCCTACCCCTAAGCTTCCCAGATTGTTCACCAGCCTCTAATAAGGGACAGTGTTGAAAGCCTTACAGAAGACCAGATAGGCCACATCCACCACCCCACCCTGATCACAAACCACCGTTACCTCGTCAAAGTATTCAATCAGGTTTGTTTGGCATGATCTTCCTCCTGTAAACCCATGCTGGCTGTTGTCCAAGAACCCTCCCTCCTCCAGATAATGCACTAGCCTTTCTTTTATCAGCGCCTCCATCAATTTATCCACCACAGAGGTAAGACTGACCTAACAATAGTTTCCTGGATTCTTCCTCCCTCCGCTCTTGTGCAATGGCACCACATCTGCTTTTTTCCAGTCCCCTGGGACGCTCCCCTTGTCCAAGGATAGATTACACAACTTTGCAAGTGGCACCACAAACTCCTCCTTCATCTCCTTAAGCACCATGGAATGTAGTGCATCAGGACCCATTGCCTTATCTACCCTTAATTTACCTAGTACTTCCAATACCCTACCTACTGTAAAAGGACTTGTGTCTATCTCCCTGCCCTCCATTCCCCAATCACTCAGTACTGGTCCCTTTCCCTCCTCCTTAATTGTGAAGACTGAGCTAAAGTATCTGTTTCACATGTCCGCTTTATCTTTATCCTTCTCAATCAGAGCTCCCCCTTCCCTTCTAGTCTCATTATACTGTTTGTATTTTCTTTTCTCTGATGTACCTAAAAAGCGTTATGTTTCGCTCTTCTTGCCTCCCTCACTATTCTCTCCGCCGTACCTGATTTTGCCCTCCTGTTTGCCCTGCCACCCAAATCTTTTCCCTGTATACTTCCCTTTCCTCCCATCTTTGAGTAGCTTTGTATACCCTGAAAGCTTTCATTTTTTCTCTTATTGCTCCTGCCACCTCTTTAGTGAACCAATGTGGCCTTCTTCCAGGTTTTTTCTTGCCCACCTTCCTTATGCACTGCTCCGTTGCCCTCAAGATTCCCCCTTTTGTTGCCTCCCACAGTTCCTCTATGTCCTCTAGCTTCTACTTCCCTTCCATCTCCCTCTTGAAAATTCCTACCATTGTCTTAAAATTTGCTCTCCGGAAGTTCATTACCTTGGTGGTGGTACAAATTGCTTCCATCCCCATCCTAATACTAAACCTGACTGTTCTGTGGTCACTATCTCCTAGATTTTCACCCATCTCAGCCTCTTCTATACTGGCCCTGTTAGTCATTATTAAGTCCAATGTGGCTTCTCCTCTAATTAGTTCCCTGACAAGTTGCTGAAGGAATGCCTCCTGCATGGACCCCAGCATCACCCTGCTCCTTTCTGATGCTGCTGTTGGGATCTCCCATCTCACACCAGGGAGATGTAAATCCCCCACCAACAGAGTTTCCCCCTTCCTTGTCATCCTTGGTATTGCCTTAAGCATCTCCTTATCAACCACCTCCTCCTCATTCAGTGGTCTGTACACCACCCCCATATGTATTGCCTCCCCCATCTTCTTGGTTAACATGACCCAGAGGATCTCTTCAGGACCCTGATCTTCCTGACCTGCTGTTGCCTTTATCCCTTCTTTTACATATAGTGCCCCCTTTTCCCTTTCTTATCCTTCCTAAAGAGACTGTACCCTGGCATAACCACCTCCCAATTGTGGTTTTCTGTCCACCATGTCTCCGTGACAGCTATCAGGTCTAGTCCCTCCCCCACCATAGTAGCCTCTAACCTTAATAACCTTTCTGGCTAAGCTGCTTCAGAGCTGGCTTCTCACTACTGTAATGGCAGACACGTGGCTCATGTTGATGAGATGGAGGCAGACTCCTACCCCTTCACTATTTTGCTTTCAAGATTGGTGCTGTTTGAGAGGTTCTCTTTCCTGGTGTCTGGTAAATGGGACATATTCAATAAGAAATGGAGCATCTACCTCACTTCCTACCACTGTCCGTTACCTTCTCCCCCTTCAAGTAACCCACCTCCCCTATCAGGGATTCCCTACCCCAGCCAATCTTTTTCAGTGGGTCAGCTTAAGGAGACAGTTCCAAATGGGGCTAACAGCAACAGGAACTCAGAGCCTGGTTACTGATAAATACATATGCAAAAAAGAAAACTAGCACCAAGACTTTCACTTACTTTTTCCGGTATATTTTATTTACAATATCTAGGAAAGTGGCTGAACTCCCGACTGATTTCGCTGTACTAGGCTTTTTCTGAGGTTACTGGTAAATACAGTAGACATTCATAAACTTAGGCATCCCCACATCAGCCTGAGTCCAGCCCAGGGAATGATAGGTGTCTGGCAATGCAGCTTGGGTGAGGTGCATACTGGGAATAGAGAAATAATTTGTAGTACAGGCCCTAGGACTCCATAGGCACACACAGCACAAGATAATGCAGACATCTGGATCTGCTCTATCTGTCAGATGTGCAGGCACCTCAGGGACCTATTACTTGCAAGCCTTCACTCTGTTATCATTGAGTTTTTTTTAAATCTCATGAAATGTTCTGGTTGCCAAATTACACAAGGAATTCCTATGGATTTCACTGGTTGTCTTTATTCAGAGTGCATGTTTGTTTCATAGCTTACATTCAGGTGTTAATAAATCCATACTGCTGGTTTTGAAAAAAAATGTGGTCTTCTGAACATAGGTATGATATTATTGTTTCAAGTTATTTCAATAAAAACTTTCATGATAAAAAATTAAAATGCAATATTTCGACACAATTTATCATACATCTAATAAACAGAATGTAATTCTTCCTTCCAGCGGTAAGAACATTTGCATGAAAAAGGGATCCTTGTGCCCCAGAATTCACCTGCCTCTGCTACCCACTCCCTAGCTGATGCCATAGGCCACGGTTTGTGATATCAAGAAACCTCAGGGGGCCTTCACTGCAGGCTGTACTAGCTAAGCTTAATCACACTGCAGTGCAATACAGTTAAGCCTTAGGGATGTGGTGTTTCCATTCGCTGATTCTCACAACATTGTAAACACAAACAGTGAGGTCTGGGAACAAGTCCAGGAAGTACTGACCAGGCTCCTGAACTATGTCCTTAATCCTAAAAGGAAAAAGAAAACACATGTTAGTCTGTAATAAATGGTTTGCTGTAGTTGTTCTTAAACATTTATTCTATGCTGTATTTTTTTTATAAATTGCTAGAGCTGAGGGTAGAGTTATTTTTTCCAAGTACATGATGGAAATCATCTTCAAGTTCAGGAAATTAATTTAAATTATACAATGGCAAGAAAATTTCCTGGACTCTGATTGGTCAGTGTGTGCCTGAGACAGTGATGGTATTACACAATAACAGCACTGTGTTGATTTTATGGAGAATGCACCTTTTTTTCAGAAACAAAGATATACTGCCTCACTAAAAATCTACTAAAAACATTTTTATTTTTATTTTTGTTTTCTATAACATTGAGCCATTGTATAATTGCAATAAGGCACTCCAAGGTGTGTGTTATCATGTAATAACGTCACTCCTGGGGTGGTGGAAGCACTCGGCTTTGCCTTGTGCTTCAACCCACCCCAAGAGTGACGTTATTACACGATAACACACATCTTGTCGTGCCTTATTCCTTAAATGTGCGACCAGTGATCCTGCCCCCACACCAGTAATCACATGAGAACATCAGATGTGGGGCCAGCAGTGATAAAAAGGGAATAGGAGATATGTAAAAGGCAGTGTGTAAGTGTGTTGCTAATTTTAAAATTCACCCAAAACTGCAGTGAATTTGCCCACTATGCAGTATGCATAGCATTTGCATAATGCAAACTATGGAATTTGCCACACTTGCAGCAAATTTTACTATGAGAATTGATGCAATTTGCAGTTTGGGGTGAATTGTTGATGCAAAGTGTGACAATTCATCTAGTAAAATTTGCCTCAAGGTGCACAGTATCTGTGTGCATAGTGTAACAATTCACATAAAACATTTGCACAGTTTTACAAATTTTATTATGTGAATTTCTGCACTATGCTACACGCTTGACAAATTGCTGAGTTTTTCTACTTTGCATGGAGTTAGCAGTGTTGGATAAGCCTTTTAGCCATACAAGTTGTGTTGACCTCAGGAGTGGCAGAGCAAAGCGTAACCATGAGTGATGTGTCTCTCACGAGTGGCAGAGTGAAACACAGCTATGAGTGTGTGTTTCCGAGGGATCTAGATGAAAAATTTATCCAAACACCGCCCTTGTTGCATATTCCATTTATGCATGTACAGCAGTTTGTTTTTTATGCATCACTTGATTGATTTAAGTATTTATAACACTGATGCTCTTAAAATCAGCAGAACTATTTTGTTAATTTATCAGAGTTGCACTGTTGTTTTCACTAGCTATAGAATGGAGGAATTCAGAGCTTTCCGACTGATCCACATATTGTTGGAATCTGACTGTGATCTGACAACAGTTTCAGGGAAGGGTGGGTAGTTTCATTTTTCATTTCATTTGTATTGTTTATACTTTTTAACCAGATGAGCAGAACTGCCCATTTTCACAGGTGACAAGTCATATCTAAACAAACATTTGTCAATGCCAAATGTTGCTTGCTTGTATGTGCTGTTTAGATATTTGGAAGTCATTGGAGTGCAAGTATTGAAAATTCGCGAACTTATGAGCGTGCGTAGGAACTGCGCAACGCATGCTCGTAAAACAGTCATTTTTAGGAATATTTTCACCAAATTTTCAACATAGCCATTTTAAGACCTCTGCTCATGAACAGTGTCACTGTGATTTTCTTAATGTGTCCCATACATGGATTTCGCACACCGACTGCGCCATTGTGCGCTACATGGGCGGAAACACATTTTGGGCAAGATGTGAAAAATGACAGCTGTACTGCTCATAAGGAGGTGTGGTAAAATGGCAATGTTGGAAATCTGGAGTGAAAATATTGAAAATTCGCAAACTTACGAGCGTGTGTAGGAACTGCACAATGCACGCTCGTAAAACAGTCACTTTTAGGAATTTTTTCACCAAATTTTCAACATAGCCATTACAAGACCTCTTCTCATGAATAGTGTCACTGTTATTTCCCTAATGTGTCCCATACATTGATTTCACACACCGACTGCGCCATTGCGCACTACATGGGCGGAAACACATTTTGGGCAGGATGTGAAAAATGACAGCTGTACTGCTCATAAGGAGGTGTGGTAATATGGCAATGTTGAAAATCTGGAGTGAAAATATTGAAAATTCGCGAACTTACAAGCGTGCGTAGGAACTGCGCAACGAGCGCTCATAAAACAGTAATTTTTAGGAATTTTTTCACCAAATTTTCAACATAGGCTTTTTGAGAGCCCACCTTATGAACACTGGTAGTGTAATTTCATTAATCAGCCCGAAGGTGATTTCCGCGCGTGACCGCCAAAAATCGCCTTCGGGCCTGGTACGCAATGACAGTGCAAGAATTCAAGAGGAGGGATCCCAAAAACCCCATGTTGAAAATTTGGGCCCAAAATTCCCAAAAATGCCTGAGATATGCAACAAAGTTGAAAAAAGCCTATTTATTCCATTATACAGCTCATTGGCATTTCCTCAGTTCGCGGTCGGCTTTGAAGAGTGCAGACGTGTTCCCGGTCCACCGATGATCATCGCACCGAGCTCCAGAGGTAAGTATGGGGTGGAGCGGGGTGTGGGAGAGCAGGGGTGCACAGTGGGTGGAGTGCGGGTGGGGGCAGTGAGACTACGAGGACCGTTTTTTATTTACAGGGTTTTTTAATTAAGGCGGCCAGGGATGTTTGCCATGCTGGGGTGGGCTCCCAGCATGGCAGTTGGAAAGGCTGTTTGGGGGGGCTGGAACTGACAGGGAATTGGGCACCCCCGTTGGCCACAATAACATTTGCCACGCTGGGGTGGGCTCTCAGCGTGGCACCTGGAAAGGTTTTGGGGGGGCGTGCAGCCGTTGAACCAATGGGGGATTGGGCACCCCCACTGGCGATAACATTTTTTGCCATGCTGGGGTGGGCTCCCAGCGTGGCACCCGGACAGCCTTTGTTGGGGGGGGCATGGAGCAGGCGGGGACTGGGCACCCCCGTCGGCCATACAGTGTGTGGAGGGAGGGAGGGAGTGCATCAGCACGCAATATGCATGCTTGCGTGCGTGTGGGGGGGGGGAGAGCTCTGCTCACTGAAGCGGAGCTCTCCTTTTCAACTGTATGCCACTGCATTTTCGAGCTGTCCTAGACAGCTGCAGCAGTCATTGGAGAACTGCAGCCACGACTGCAAACTCACTGACTGAATTGGAAGATGGGGTGCCACACCTCCAAAAACTCGGATGATGGCACTATGTTTCTTACACATGCGTGCAAGCAACATAAAAACAGTACAATACATATAGTTGACACAATCTTACAACAAACAACTCCATCCACATAAAGTGCTAGTGTAATACATAAAACACAGCAAAAAAACATACATACATAAAGAGAATAGCCAATGTTTTAGACTTTTTTTGAAACCCCGTATAGAATTACTATCAACAATTTGAGAAGGTATTTTTTTTAAAAAAGTTGGTGCCCCAAATAACAAATATCTCTGCCCAATAGTCTTTTTAAATAAGGGTATTTTAAAGATAAATTTATACTGAGACCTAGTGGAAAGAGCATTTAAAGCCCTAGGAAACATCATAGAAACAGAAGGGGGAAGACATCCTGTTTTTACTTTATAAAGAAAAATACCCATTTTAAAACGGACTCGGTTATCAAAAGATAACGAGTCAGATTGTTCATATACTGTAAATCAGTACAGTAGGATTGATATGGTAAATTGAAGCAGAATCTCAAAGCAGAATGATATGTAACTTGAAGACAATTTAAAAGACTACTAGAAGAATAAGAAGTATATATCAATATACCATAATCCAACACTGAAAACAGAAAACCATGAACCAAAAGTTTTCTAGATTCAAGGGTCAAGAATGGCTTAATCCCATGTAAAGAACCCAACCTTTGGTGTAAAAGTTTCCTAAGATTTTGAATATGCGGCTCAAAAGTAAACAGACTATCAAATATTTTTCCCAAATACTTAAAAACTGAAACAAGTTCAATTACATTACCCCCTTTATCAGTAATTGGAGGGAGACTATAGGTTGCTTTCTTTTTACAGGAAAAGGCCACTACCTTTGTTTTTATATGAATTAAGCACCAAATGATTTGTTGATAATCATTCCTGCAGAAGCCCAAAATCAGTCTGAAGACTGGAAAGGACAGTCTTTGGACTGGGGTTGGAACAAAATAAAATGGCATCATCCGCATAAAGAATAATTTCTGTTTTAGTACAGATACTGGGGGCCAAATTCATGTAAAAAGGAAAAATAAGTGACCCCAGAATTGAACCCTGGGGAACACCACAGACTGAGGGAATAATCTGAGAAATGATTGAACCAATAATTGTTTGATGGCATCTGTTACATAAATAACTTTGATACCACCTGACAACCTCCCCAGAGAACTGTAATTTCCCAGAGAACACCGGGAGGAAGGTCAAATTCAACAAGATCAAAGGCCTTGGTGAGGTCCACAAACAGGGCTGAGCAAGAGTGCCCTCTATCAAGGGCACCATGTATGCTGCCCATGAACAGTAACGTGTGGAATGAGCAAATACATTTTAACTGAGAGACTAAACTGTTTATTCACATTTAGAATGTAGAACCTGGGCAGAGATATTACTTATCCTGCATTTTCTCTGTAATATACATTGCATAAGGTTCTTTATATTGCTTCTAGGAGCAGCCTACACAAGACCAGTTACACAAAGCAAAACTGAGAACGTGTCACAGTGCTGTGATGCTGTATCAAAAGGGGCACTAACACAAGTCCAAAGAGCACCATTTGGGGCACTCACAGGGCAATTACCAATCAACTGTCCAGAGTAAAAAAACAAATCCTAGAAACAAAGATTTAAATCTGTATTTACCAGCATATAAAGTGCATTACAAGGACAACCAGTTGCAGCTCGCCCACTGAAAGAAGAACTCCTCACTAACACCCCAGCAGCTTTGTGTCTCTCTGGCAATTGCTCAGGGGCCCCCATTGCTGCTGTTTAGACTTGAATCTGGGACCACTTAACAGATTTGGCTACTACTATTGACTGCCACAAAGTAACATATTTGTTATTTACCACCTATAAGGATGGGTCGGCAGGCTTGGGTGATCTTCAAGGTGCATTTTGTGGATTTAATGGGGGAGCAAGAAGGGCTTGGTGTTGCAAATGGGTAGGAAGGAGCACTGAGAACAAACTATGGACCAACTGAATATGAACTGAGGTTGAGGGATGCTTTTCTTATTAAATATGAGTGGAGAAAAACACACTTTTCAAACATAGTAGGAAACATAATGTATCCACTCTAGAATTGCTCTGTATATAGTGACTAGTCACAGTCTTACCAGGTTACTCCTCTTATTGAGAGAGATCTCAGTGGCATTTGGTGGCAGCAGCTCAAATGTCTGCCCATGTGCTGACAATTTTGAGTTGTCACTGATCTTGTTTTTGCATTTGTAAGTTTTTGATTTAAATCATCTGTGACAATGCATTCAATTACCCCATCTGTTCTGATATGCTGGCATTTTTGTACCAGTTTGTTTTCCTTTAGGAATATGCTTGAATGATGCATGGGCAAATGAAACATTCTTCAACTCAGTTCATGAACTGTTGATCAATGACTTGTTCTCGAAGTTGTTGAACCTCTAATGGATTGTTATGAACTGAGACAAAGATCAAATTGCATTTCTCATTTGCATATTGATGTGATGAGAGACCTATAAGTACCTCACAGGGTGAACAAGGTACAGGAGGGGAGTATTTTTCAAAAGGGAAGGTGCATGAGGACAAGGGGGCATACAATGAAGCTGGAAAGAGGAATTTGGGAGGGATATGAGGAAGTATGTCTTCACTGAAAGAGAGGAGGAAACCTGGAATAGTCTGCCAGCTGAGGTGGTGGGGATGAAAAAGCTGGTGGGCTTCAAGCATGTTTGAGATAGGCACAAAGGAATCTTGGTAAGAAAGTGGGGAGGGAGAGTAACCAGAGATTAGGTAAGGTCTATGGTGACAGTACAGGCGGCGACAAATGAGTTGAGCCAAGCGATCCTCATCTGCTCAGAAGAAGCCAGAAGGAGAAGGAAGGAAACATATTCAATTCAGTGCTTTAGAGTAACTGGTAATTGGTATTTTTCTTTTAAACTTAGATTGTGGGCTTGTAGTGACACTATACTTTCTTTCTTTGTTGTCTTTACTTATAATTGTTTTTGGGCTATTGAAAATTTAAAACATAGTGGTGGTGTAATTCTGTGCTGTCTTTAATTGCTGCAAATTTTCACCCCCTCCCTTCCCCAACTCTTAATTATATGCCCTGATAAATCTGATTGACAGGAGCTAAACACAGGGTATAGTAAGAGGTGTGAAGTAGGAGGGCCTAAGGGAAGAAGCCCACCCTCAGCACGACAAGTGTTTGACTCATTTATTTATTTATTGGTTTCTTTTTCCTTAAAAAAAAATATCTGAGGATCAGTTACAGGATTTTTAGTACTGTAAATTAATAAAAAGAGAACTAAGAGAGTTTCAGTAGCAGACAAGTTGTGGAATTGCAGTATAATGTGGGGGCGGTGCAATGCAGTGGCTGTGGTGCAGCCATATTCAGGCAGACCTTCTGGACACTGAGGTGCTGCCCTATCTGCATGCATCTCTCTGGACTGCGGGATGAGGTAACCAGACTCAGAGCGGAAGTAAACTGGGTCAGGAGTACCATCACCCCTATCCAGGGACCACCCAGTCCAATGCAGCTGCCTCAAAGGATGCCGAGAACGAGGAGCACTTGGATGACAGTGGGCTCAGGGAGGGTTAGAGCAGTCAGGCAGAGGCACATTCCAGATCCTATTCCTCTCAAGAACTCATATGCCACACTGGCAAATGAGGACAACCAAATAGAGGTACCCAGAGAAGTGGAAGGAAAGGATGTGGAGGTTAGCCAAGGAGGTGACCTCAGTGGGAAAGCAGTGGACCCCAGAGGAGGAGGAAGAATCCTGGTGGGGGACTCCATCGTAAAAGGGATCCAGCTAGGAACACAGGAGGGAGAGACAGGAGGTGAGGTGCCTACCAGGTGCCACGGCATGGAGGATGGAAGGAAGATACTGGGGATCACTGGGAAGGCAAGGACGGAGGGTGAGCTGGATGTCATTATCCACCTAGTACTAATGACTTGGCAAATGGGAGCCAAAGGAAGTTCAGGAAGAGTTTAGGAAACTGGGGAGGGTCTCGCAAGCAGCTACTTGTCACTTTCTCAGAAGTACTACCTGTGAGAGGCAAGGAGAGTCATAGGAGTGCATGCACCAGGAACTTTAACTCATGGTTGAAGAACTGGTGCTGTGAGGAAGGGTTTGATTCATTGGTGACTGGGGACCCACCTGGAGGATGGAGGTTTGTTCAGCCTGACGGCCTGCATCCATCCTGGAGGGAATCAAGTACTCAATGATAAGTTTAAATGCTACATTGACAAGCATTTAAACTAGCAAAGGTGTGGCAGGCCAGCAAGGGGGTACCTACTTGCTCACCCCCACAGCTAGCAGTGCAACCAGTGAACCAGAGGAGTGGCTATCTCTGCAAAGCTGTGCAAAAGATGGAGATTAGTGTCCAAAAGGTGGATAAGCAGAAAAGGGCAAAATTCAGCAGAAGGGCAGACAGCAAGGAGAACCAGGATAAATGACAACCAAGGAAGGGGCTGAGAGAACAGTGAAGCAGACTAGGAGGTCAAATCATGGAAAGCCATGTGCAAATGCCAGGAGCCTTAGCAACAAGATGGAAGATCTGGAGGCTGTCATGGTACAGTCAGACCTGGACATTGTGGCCATCACTGAAACCTGGTGTAATGATAACCATGACTGGGAGATGGCCATACCTGGCTACAACATATTCAGAAGAGACAGAGCAGGCAGGAAGGAGGAGGAGGCACTGTATGTGAAAAAATGACATAAGGGCCACAGAGATCCAGGAGGAACAAAATGGGGAGAGATACTGTGGGTTAAGCTAGAAAGGAAAATGGGGCCAGCCATCCGCACAGGTGTGGTCTATAGACCACCAGCCCAGGAGGAAGAAACAGATAGGGCTGATGCTAGCCATCCAAAGGATGGCAGACAAGTAGTAGTACTGGTTGGAGACTTCAATATTCCAGACGTGGACTGGAGCATCCCAGCAACAGCATCAACTAGGAGCAGATTTATCCTGGACTCCCTTCAGGGTGCCTTCCTCAAGCAACTGGTCATGGAACCAACTCGGCAGAAGGCAATACTGGACCTTGTGCTCACAAACAGGGACAGTGTGATGGGGGTAACAGTGGGGGAGCACCTGGGTAACAGTGACCACCAGTCATTGTGGTTTGAAATCACAGAAAGAGCAGAACCAAACCACACAAAACACGTATCCTGGATTTTAGGGGCAGACTTTGGAAAAATGGGAAATACTTGAAAGAGGCATTAAGAATGGGACAGGAATCAGGGTTGAGGAACAGTGGGCAGTATTTAAAATGGGGATTATAAGAACAACAGAATTATGCATTAAGCAGGTTAGCAAGAGGAAAAGGAAGAGGAGACCATTATGGTTTTCCAAAGAGGTAGCAAAGAAAGTAGACCAAAAGATAGCATTCAGGCAATACAAAAAGACACAGGCAGAAGGGATAGGGAGAAGTACCAGGAGAAACAAAGGGAGGCAGAGAAGTCAGTAAGGGAAGCCAAAGCTCAGACAGAAGAACACATTGCAAAATCAGTGGTTAAAGGGGACAAAACCTTTTACAGGTACATAAGTGAAAAAAGAAAGACAAAGGGAGGGATAGTGAGACTGAAGGGGGAGGATGGGAGTCGCGTGGAGGATGACAACAGTAAAGCTGACATATTGAACAGGTATTTCTGCTCAGTCTTTACTGAGGAAGAGGGGGGTAATGGGTCTGAAGGAAGTACAAGGGGTGATAATGGTGCAGAAATAGACACAAGTCCCTTTACACGAGAAAGGGTCCTGAAGGAACTGGAAGTAATAAGAGTTGACAAAGCAATGGGGCCAGATGGGGTGCACCCCAGGGTCCTTAAAGAACTAAGAGAGGTGGTGGCTGAACCTCTGGCTATCCTGTTTAGCCAATCACTGGAAACAGGGGAGGTACCCAAAGACTGGAGGACAGCAGATGTGGTCCCCTTATACAAAGCAGGAACAAAGAGGAAGCAGGGAACTACAGACCAGTCAGCCTCACCTCGGTAGTGGAAAGATCATGGAAGCACTTCTGAAGGAGAGATTGGTGGAACATCTGGTTGTCAATGGACTACAGGACCCAAGGCAGCATGGTTTCACCAGAGGAGGTCATGTCAGATCAATCTCATTTGAATTTTTGACTGGGTGACTAGGAGATGGATCAGGGAGGGCAGTGGACATGGCCTATCTGGACTTCAGCAAGGCCTTTGACACTGTGCCACATAGAAGACTATTACACAAACTGGGGAATATGGGTGTGGGCAGGACAGTAGTGTGGTGGGTAGGTAACTGGCTGGGTGGCAGGACACAGAGGTGGTGGTAAATGGCTGTCACTCCAGAGAGGAAGAGTGACCAGTGGGGTACCACAGGGATCAGTGCTGGGACCGGTCCTATTCAACATCTTCATCAGTGACATTCATGGGATCTAGAAGGCAGAAATTTCACTGTTGCTGATGACACAAAGCTCTGTAACAGAGTAGACACACCAGAGGGTGTAGACAGAATGAGAAGGGACCTGCAGAAACTTGAATGGTCAAGGATTTGGCAGTTGAAATTCAATGCAAAGAAGTGCAAGATAATGCATATGGGGCACAAAAACCCTGGCACAATATATCAGTTGGGGGGTGAGGATATAGCATGCACCAAGCAGGAAAGGGATCTTGGGGTTGTCATCTCTGATGACCTCAAGGTAGGGAAACAGTGTGACAAGGCATCAGGTAAAGCAAATAGGATGCTGGGATGTATAGGCAGGGGCATCACCAGCAGGAAAGGAGGTCATAATTCCGCTATACAAGACACTAGTGAGGCCCCACCTGGAGTACAGTGTACAGTTCTGGAGACCATACCTCGTAAGGACATAGACAGGGTAGAGAAGGTTCAGAGGAGGGCAACAAAGATGGTGCATGGATTGCATCACAAGTCCTATGAAGACAGGTTGAAGGAACTGAACATGTACTCCCTGGAGGAGAGGAGGAGGAGGGGATATGATAGAGACATACAAGTATCTTACAGGGAGAAACAGAGTGCAGGAAAACACTATTTTAAGCGAAAGGTGTTCCAGGACTAGAGGGCATGGGATGAAGTTGGAGGGAGGCAGATTCAGAGGAAACATGAGAAAGAATTTCTTCACAGAACGGGTGGTGGACAAGTGGAACACCCTGCCAGAGGAAGTGGTGGGGGCTGAAACAATCACGGGATTTAAGAATGCATGGGATAGACATAAAGGAATTCTAGAGGTCAGGGGTAAGGGGAAACAGACTTCTAGGAAAACAAACTGAACTTATAAGCTCAAATGGGCAGACTGGGTGGGCCATAGGCCCTTATCTGCCGACACTGTCTATGTATCTATGTATGTAACGAATTCTAGGTTTCTATGTTAACAGCTAGAGACCTCTTGTGGCGGTCCATGGAATAGCTGCCTCCTGACTCACTGGGACCCTTGCGAATAGGTGGTACATGTGCCCTACTGTTATGTAAAACATATAAACATAGAAATTTACACATGGAAGAATCCCTTGGGTCCATCCTTTCTGCCTGGGGACCCTAGCTAATAAGTGCGACATGCCCAAACTAAGTGGAGTATCCAGTGGATGCCCTCTTTGTGGGCATGTGTTCCTCCCCATACCCACCACCTGCCACCACCACCTACACCTTGAGTCTGTCCCACCCAAATCTGAACCCAGTTACAGATTTAGCATTTACTGCATTTCTAGCTGGACCACTCCATTTGTCTTCCACCTCTGCATAAAGTATTTATTTATTTATTTACTTGGGATCTAGCAGCAGGGAAGGAACTGTTTCAGGGAAGTGTTGGATTTTTCTTTTTCTATTTTAATTTGATACTGGAATTGTTTGTGCTGGGATGGGAGGTGGTGGTGAGGATTTAAAATCAGTACTGGGAGTTATAACTGTTACTGAGGGGTATACTGGGTTGTGATATTTAATCTGTGCTGTTTGAATGTTTGGAGTTCTGGCTGGGCAAGTTCCACTCAGGCAGGAAGTTGTTGGCCTTGAGAGAGGGGGATGCGTAATTAGCAGGTACCATCTTAGCACACAGTCTCACTTGGGATCTAGCAGCAGGGAAGGAGCTGTTTCAGGGAAGTGCTGGCATTTTCTTTTCTATTTTAATTTTGATACTGGAATTGTTTGTGCTGGGAGGGGAAAGGGAACATTGTTTAACCAGGATTAGCACACTAAGCCAAAGCTTGTTCCAGATGTGACCTGGGAGCACAAGAAAGTTAAATGACTTGCTCAGGATCACACAGTATGCACCTAGGCGGCTGTGGGATTCAAACTCAGGTCTCTAGATCTGCAGATGAGAGCCTGAACCCACTGTGCAATACTGCCTTCAATCAATAAAAGACGATGGTGAGGATTTAAAATCAGTACTGGGAGTTATAACTGTTACTGAGGGGCATCCTGGGCTGTGATATTTAATCTGTGCTGTTGGAATGTTTAGAGTTCTGGCTGGGTGAGTTCCTCTCAGTTTTGTACCTCATGCAGGAAGCTGTGTTTGGCCTTGCACCTTTGTGTGGGTGTAACCCCCCTACAAATGGGGACTCCCAAAAGTCTTCCTTGGGCTTGCCTAAATGCCCACTGCCAGGCTGGCATTCTGTGTCCTAGCCATTTAAAAGTGTCTGCATGTGAGTGCCTTGTTAGCCTCCATGCCTGTCACTCTAAGAGCTGCCTATCTCATAGTGTATAATTAATCTGGGTAGGGGCCGAGTAGTTTCAGGCTCGAGTCCCACCCGGGATGCTGTATTATTGCTCTATTCTGCCATCGCTAATTGTGCAGAGGGAGCTCTATTAGGAACTGTAACTGTCTGCTGATTATCTGCTTTAATAGTAAAGATATCGTAGTTTGTCTAACCTGCCTTCCTTTGCAGCATGGACATTTCTGTTAATCACCACCGTCTTGGTTCTGGACTGCTAATTTGGACCAATCAGTACCTTTGGGGACCCTAAAATGTAGTCTGTCCCTAGGGGTCATGTGGGAGTGAATTTCTGTAGGAATTGTAGTTTTTACACTTTGGCACCTAAATGGACCTAGAGAGGGAGCTCTAGCTGTGACAGACAGATGAATCAATGAAGCGAACCTTTTGGATCTTTGGAAAAGTTCCAAGCTGCCTACAGCAAGGAGTCAGTCTGAAGTTAGAGATGAAAGAGTGAACAGCTTGAGTGATTCGAGCAGCTGCTCCTGCATGGTGCACAGGGGAAATCAGCGGGAAGGCTGTATTTGACATGTCTGCTACCATCTTCATAAGTGAAGAGACCTTGAGCCCAATAATTGACTTCTTCTGAATTTGCAGCTTTTGCGACTGGATCCTGATTTGTGACAAACTGAATCCTCCTGAAGTGGACCGAAGATTTGCCTCAGTGCAATCGGCCTGTCAGGACTTGAGTCTGCCACAGAGTGTATGGTTTGCACAGAGACACTGTGAATTGCAGGCGGACTGTCATCCGAAATGTGGTATTTACCTTGCTTTTACTATAAGAGTGCTGAATGCTGATAGTGGGTCACAGTTTGGTTCCCCACTGCTTGAATGTGTCACGCTTGCTGGAAACTGTATCCTGCACTTACTGGACTGTCTCCAAACTGTTCACCCAGTCTAGGCCTTCCTATCTTGGCCCAGACAGCCGCTCACACTGCAGAGAAACAACTCACATGAGACCTGCCTGGGGATTCGTCTCCCTGCTCAACACCAGCAAACAAGATCGGCACCACAGTGCTTTGTGTGGGCACTGCTTCTCCTGCCAATCCAGCACCTCATCCTGAGGTCTCTATTTCATCCATCCTGCATCCTGTACTTGGGAGCATGAGTGAACACCAGGGTAGCTCCCTGCAACAGAGCTCAAATCAAAGTGTGTCAACTGATTTAATTGTTGTTGCTAATCATTTTGGGACTGAGCCATCCAGCTCTGGATTACAAATTGTGGGTTAAAGTGCATGCATGTTCTCTTTCCATCACAGGGCCTCAACCAGCTGCAACACTGGCCTACCCCGGGCAATGCTTCAGGCTAGCCGTAGTGCCAACTGGGTACCCAGAGTGTGTGTAACTGTGTTACTGGGACCTTTGAGTGCATGCCTTATAACCTGACATTCAGATCTTGAATCAACCACTAGATTTTGCCCCCTTTCTTGTTACTGCCTCTTGGATAAATCAGATCTAAATCTTTTTGCATTGAAACTGGTTATGGTGTATCTCAGGGCCGAGCCAGCTGAACCAGCACTGGTGGTAAGTGCAACAAGTGTGGGGTTAGAACTGTTGTCAGGGGCTATTCTGTGAACCATTTATTCTACTAGAGGGAAAAGAGGGGGAAACAGTGCCCCAGAGGGCTGTACCCAGGTCAGCTACGCTACCACAAACCCTGTCCTCCAAGTGGAGGCACCTGTTTCTAGTACCCAGGCCCCTTAACCTGCATCTAGTCACACAGGCAGGGGTAGTATCCCTTGGGATAGAGCTACCTAGGGGTTACATCTTGGAGGCTCCACTGGGATTAGTGCCCCTTAGTGATCAGAAGTTAGAATTATTGTTGCCGGAAAATGACCACACCAGTAGAAGTTTGCTGTGCACCAGTTGGTGGGGTGGTCTATGGGGCAGGAGATTGACACCCACCATGCCTTGCTTATACTAAACATTCCCTTGAGTATTAGTAAGGATACCATAAAAGGGGTCCTCTCCAAAGTCAAAGGTTTGAAAAATGCTGTGGTGGTGGTCGACAGGCTGATTTAACGACCCAAACCCTCATGACCTTGGTGGAGTGTAGTGACCCCCAGGAATGGCACTATGGTGCCAATGACTATTACCCCCGAAGGGTCCCCAACCGCTTGGAGGGTAATAACTAAGGACAGCAAAGACCCCGGGGAGGATGAGCCCACACCCGTATCTGAAACCCTTGAGGAAATGATTATCAAACTGCTGCTGGAGAAGGGTAAAACAATTGAGGATTTTAAAAGTTTATTCCTGCTTCCCAGAGGCATTCCTTCCCCAACACTCCCACCCACTTCTGCTCCTGTACCCATGCCGACACCCACATCGGTGTCTGCAGTTAGTCATGATTCGTACCACAAACTGAGGATGTTCACAGGCACCCTCCCATCCCCCAGGAGGAGGATGATTAGGAGACTTGGATAGATTATGTTGCCCCTTTGGTACCCGAGTGGCAGTGTGTGGAGGAGGAAAAATGGAAAAGGATTATGGGGGAGATCACGTGGTGCAGAGCATGAAGTAGCTGCTCCGTTTTCACGTTCCGTTAACCCAGCTTTAAAATCTCGTCTTTTTGGGTCCCTATCGATTGTGCTATTAGCGGATCATTCAGTTTGGCTTAAGAAATCACGGCAGGTGCGAAATCTCCAGCATGGATACTGAAACGAAGGAAGCTTTACCTCGACATACCCCTGAAAAGGCCGGAAAAAAAGCAAGGGCCTCAGGTACATCATACTCTGTGGTACAGGCTCCGGGTGAGTCGGATTTGGAACCGCTTACCTTGGCTGGCTTTTTGAGAGAATTTCAGCCTTTTAAGGACGACATGCGGGAGTTAGCGGGTGAGATTAGGAATATATCCCGCGCCATAGATGAGCTAAATCGCTGTACAGCCGACAATGAAGCTCAAATTTGTTCTATTGAACATAGAAATGAAAAGCTGGTCCCAGAATTAGCAGGAATGAGACAGAGGATCGCAAAATTGGAAAATAAAGTTTAAGATTTAGAGGGGCGATCGCATAGGAACAATGTTGTTATCCTTGGTCTCCCTGAGAGGGAGGAGGGAGTCGATCCTAATAAATTTGCTTGTCGTTTGGTGGAAAAAATAGCTGGCCCCTCTCCCTTTGGTGCTGCCTATACCATTGAAAGGGCTCACCGGGCTTTAAGAGCATTACCTGCCTGGGAGCCCCCCACGGACATTATTATGAGGTTTCTCAACTATTTAGAGCATCAGCATTTTCTCCTGAAGGTTAAGGAGCTGAAAGAAATCTCTTGGGAAGGCACTTCTTTGAGGGTGGTTCAAGATTTGCCATACTCGATCCGGCAAAAGAGAGCTACGTTCCACCCCATCATTAAGAAGCTTATTGCTGCCAATATCAGATTCAGAATGGGTTATCCTGCGCGTTTTCAAATTCTGGTGGCTGGGACCTGGCGTAATTTTGAGAATTATGAATCGGCCATTACAGACTTGAAAGCATTCTTCCCTGATCTTTTTAAGGAGCCCTGAGACTCGTCCTTTGTACCTTTGTGACTCCTTTCTTTACCTGGCCTTGTTCTTCGTTGGCTGTATCGTTGATGTCTGGATTTGGCTGCATATCTGATTGACTCTGAGTTGGACATTATCCTGCTAATGTTAACTTAGCCTCCTGTCTAGTTTATTCTTGTGGTGGGGGTTTTGGATCGGTTCGTCTTGTTAATCTTTTCCCAATAACTTCTTCTGTTACCTCCCCCTCTTCACACCCTCCCCCCCTCTTTTTTTTTTTTGAGGCTGTTTGTGGATATAATAGATGTTGGTGGTCCTATATTTGCCTAGTTCAACTGCCTCAGTTGGGGCATTTGGGATGGTCAAATATTTTTTGACAATTTGCCTTTGATATAAATTAATACAGTGTTTTTGTATAGGTTGTTATTATGGTTAAAGATGGTCCACCTTTTTTTACAACTCCATCTTGCAGGCTAGCCTTTATTTTGTTTACTTTATATAGTGAAGGTAAACGTTTCACATTTTTTATATATTATACCTTTTTCTTTTTTAAGGTATGTTATTGGACCATTCCCACATCAGCCATGATATTTGGCCTTATCTTGTACTTTAATAACATGTTAATAGTTTGCACATCTATCTCGTTTAACTGTATTTCTATCGATAGGGTTTAGTAGATAATATCCTGTCTAGATTGTTAGTTTTGGGACCGATTATTAGTTTTTTGGGTTGCTGGGTGGGCGGGGTAGAGGCAGAGAGCTGTTTTGAGCTGTAACCATGTTCTATGGTAGATCGGGAGGGTTGTGGGTGGAGGGAATATGGGGGTCGGGGTGTCTCTTTCATTACCTGGGGTTTTGCATTATTTTTTGAGGGTTTGTTATAGGGTTTGCACAGCACACCTATCTTTAGTTTAGATAGATGTATGGGCGTGGTGGACTTGTGTTATTTTGTAGATATTAAAAGTTTTTGAATGGCTAGAGAGCTAAATATTGTGAGCTGGAATGTACATGGGATTCGCCATAAGTTGAAGCAGTACAAGGTTCTAAAACATCTATCCCATGTGAAGGCTGATATTTTTTTTACAGGAGACTCATTTATTAGATGCTGAGTCTATTCAGTTGCGGAGGCTTCAGATAAGGCAAGTCTTCGCTTCTGAAGGTAATTCTCAAAGTAGAGGAGTTATGATTATGTTAGGAGATCTGTACCCTTTAACCTGATTCAAATATTTAAGGATAGCTTAGGGAGATACATTTTTGTTAGAGGTACTTTACATACTATAGAGGTTATCCTGGGCTCGGTGTATGGTCCCAATAATGATTCCCGGGATTCTTTGTTCAGATGGTGGATTTACTTGCCCCTTATTCTAATTTACCTATTGTGATGGGTGGAGACCTAAATCTGGTAATGGACTCTTCTTTAGATAAGTCAGGTCTGATTAGGAAAGGATTATCTCCGGCACAAAGGGCCTTAAGAGAAATGATTGATCATTTGGGTTTATGTGATGTCTGGAGGATTTTTCATCCTAATGATCAGAAGTATACCTTTATTTCCCAGGCTCACAATACTTTTTCCAGAATTGACTATGTCTTCATTTCTAATATTCTTTTACCTGGGGTTTTAAATACTGATATACTTCCTGGGCCTCCTTCTGATCATTCTATGGTAACTTGTCTTATTACTTTTTCATCTCTGCCCAAGCCTGGGAATAGATGGAAACTTAATAACCAGTTGTTAAAGGACCCGAATCTGGTTAAGTACATCTCTTCTCAGATATCAGAATTTTTCTCGTTTAATTGTAACTCTACTAATCGTCCAGACATGGAGTGGGGTGCATTCAAAGCCTTTATACGGGGTGTTCTGATCAGGATTGCTTCTAAAAGGAAGAAAGAAAAGCAGGAACTTATGTCAGATTTGCTTAATCAGATTATGTGAAAGAAGCTGGGCTTTGGTTTCTTCTTGGAGGACTATAGACAGGAATTAGTTAGATTAAAGGATTCATATCTCAGGATTCTAGGAGAACAAGCAGAATGGGCGATCATCAAAACGGGCAGTATATACTGATCAGGGAGAAAAGGCTGGTCGCTTATTAGCTAGAAGGGTCAAGCTTTTAGAGTCTTCTAGGCTGGTTCCAGTTATTCACTCACTAGATGATGGCTCACTTAAGACGTCCCCAAAGGACATTTTGGGGGAATTTCATAAATACTTTAAGGAGATTTATGCTCCTATGGAAAATCCTCCATCATTAGACAAGATAGACACCTTTTTAAATGGGTTAAATCTTCTCTCTTTAGACCAGTCCCAACAGGCCTTACTCACGGTTCCCATCACGGAGCAAGAAATTATTCAGGTTATTAATTCTCTTCCTCCGATAAAACACCAGGCCCGATGGTTTTGACCAACTTTACAAAACTTTTAGTAAGGAATTAGTTCCATTTTGTTGAGACTGTTTAACTGCATTCTGGAGGGATGGTTACAGACTTTTCTCTTTTGAAGCTCTAATTGTTCTCCTGCCAAAACGGGCAAGTCTCATGATTTGGTTTCTAATTACGCCTATTTCACTTTTGAATCAAGATATTAAAATTCTTACTAAATTATTGGCAGATCGTATTAGTGGGTCCTTCGGGTTTAATTGGGCCTGAACAAGTCGGTTTATGAAGGAAGGTCTTGACTGATCACTTAAGGCTACTGGCGCCGTCTTCTCGGCCTCTGGAGATTCGGACTACCGATGGTGTTGGTTTCCTAGATGCCGAAGGCCTTTGATAAGGTGCATTGGAAATATTTGTTCAGGGTCATGGAAATATTCAGTTTCCCTCAACCGTTTTGTTCATGGATAAATGCCATCTATAATTTTCCAACTGCAAGAATTCATTGTAATGGGGTAACCTCATCTCCTTTCAAACTTTTTGTTGGTACCAGACAGGGTTGTCCACTCTCCCCGTTACTTTTTAATTTATATATTGAACCCCTCATAAGGCGGATAAAGATAGAACAGCGAATTCAGGGTGTTCAGGACTGGGAACACACTCTGAAAGTCATGGCGTATGCAGATGACCTGTTATTGCAGATTTCTTATCCGTCTACCTCTATCCCGCCTTTACTCGAAATAATCGATAACTTCGCCTCCATTGCTAATTATAGACTTAACACGGGTAAATCTGTGGTATTCCCTTTAAATTATAGAGCACATGCTCATGATATTACCCCCTTCGGCTTGGTGTGGAGTCCGGAGACTATTAGGTATTTGGGTCTCACCTTATCCAGATCGACTTCTCGTCTAGTTCAGTATAACTTTGACTCGGTGTTACAATCTATTCAAGTTGATCTGAAAAGGTGGGCAATGCTTTCTTTGTCTATTTGGGGTAGAATTAACTTAGTAAAGATGAATGTCTTTCCTCGTTTATTCTACCCTTTGAATAAGTTAAATATTTGGCTCCCGCTTAAATGGTTTAAGAAAGTTCATGGTATAATTTCTGCTTTTATCTGGAACTATAAGAAGCCTAGATTGGCTTACTATAAATTAACGCTTCTAAGTTATTCGGTGGCTGCGACTCCCCATTTTAGTATGTACTATTGGGCCAGTCATGCTAGCAAATACCTTGATGGCTTGCAATAAATAGCGCTTCCAAAGTAATATTTATATACCCTTGTGGTTAAATTTAGAGATTTCCGGATAAGGGATTCGGACTTATGCCTCGGGTACTGTTGTACTGTTTTAGACTCTTCCCCTTTTACAACTCCCTATTGAAATTTCCCTTAAAGTTCATGTGCAACTATAAGCTTTTCTAAAATATTCCCATACTCTAGATCCGCTCAGCCCTTAATGTGCAACCTAATTTTTTAATAGAGGAAATTTATTAAACCTACTTGGTTACCGTTACTGGACAAAGTACTGGTTAAGGACTTGTATGCCAGAAGAAATTACTCTCCTCAGTCGAAATATTGAATAAATTTCAAATTCCTCAAGCTATGATATTTAAAGTTTTTCAACTTCGGCACTTACTTGCCAGTAAATGTAGCTTTCCTCCCTCTAACAGGATAGTTTCTGATTTTTGTGATATTTTAGAACCATTGGTAGGTAAGGCCTATGCAGTTTCTGCCATTTATAATACTTTTTTGTCTTGGATTCATCCTCAAATTTTCGCTCCAAGGCAATATTGGGCCGTGCTGTTTCCATTATATAATTTCGATTGGGCAGGTATATGGAAATCCTGTCATAGATTTTTGTTGCAAGATAGACTTAGACTATTGCAATTTAAGCTGTTGCATAATATTTATTACTCTCCTATAAAATTAGTTAACCTTGGTATGATTACATCTTCTAGTTGTTTCAGATGTCAGGATAAGGATGGGGACTTACTTCATATTTTTTGGCTCTGTCCTAAAATAGCTGTTTTGTGGGATACCATTAAAGAAAGGTTGGACCCTTATTTGGGGTTGACCAATCTGTTTACTCCAGAGATTTGCATTTTGGGAGACATGACCACTATTGATGCTCGAATTAGAAAATATCATATAAGTTTGATCTCTGCTTCTGTTAAAGTAGTGGTTCTGAAACATTGGAAAGACACCCAATTGATCTCGTATGTGAATGGTTTCAGGAACTCCTGGCTAATCTTAGAACAGAAAGGACTATTAAGTCTTCAAAATAATTTGTTCCAAATTTGATCGTATTTAGGGCCCATTATATTCCTGTTATGCTGTATCGGATTGTATTATTTCTCGGTAATATATTTTATGTTTTATATTTGGTGTGCTGTGCAAAGGGGTTAGTGAGTCGGGGGTGTTGGGAGGGATTGCATCCAGTAGGCTCTTTTACTGTTTTCTGATTATAATCTTGTTATGGCTGGATGTACTTTTTGTTTTTGAAATCTTAATAAAGGTTGAAGTGCAAAAAAAAAAAAGGAAAAGGATTATGGAGAGCTTGAGGGGTCTGGCCCTGGAAGCAATTAGGTTCCTGAGGTCCACCAGTCCTGATGCTCCTGCTCAAAAGTATCTGTCTGCCCTTGAAGGCCTATTTCACAGCATTGAGTCTGGGGAGATTTTGATGGTGCAATTCAAAGGCACTAAACAGTGGAAGGGGGAATGGTTATCCACATATGTCACTCGTCTGGAGAGAGGGCCCTACAAAGAGCTTACCGAAAGGGTGGGGTACCAGCTAGCGACTTGAACCATGTGAGGTTAGACTACATACTGCAATATGGCAAATATTCTAAATTGCTAATCTTTCAGTTAAGGCTCCAGGATAGGAAGGGTAATCCCCCCCCCCCGACTATTGCGACCTGATGAAAGAACTCAGGGAAGCTGAAGGTGAGGAAGGAGACAGAAGTTCCAGCGCAGGTACAGTCAGAGTAGCCTCAGCGCAGGGGAACCCCTTGGAACCAGAGGCTGCTGGGGATACTTCGCAGTGTGCCAAGCTACAGAGAGAGTTATGAGAAATGAAAGATGCCCTTCTCCCCAGCCCCTTTCCAAAGACAAAGCAGATCCTAGCCCCTCTCAGAGTGCGTCCGTTATGGGTGTGGGGGCTCAACCTTTGGCATCCCCTGCAGATAGCAGCCAGAAAACTGAAACAAAGGAACTAATGTTGGCAATAAGAGAATTGTTGAGATGTCTCCCACTGCCTTTAACACCCCAGGGGGAAGTCGAGCCCAGATTGCCCGTTGTTGGTACCCCAGCTCCGGCACAAACTATGTACCCCTCCCAACCTCCTAGTTATGAATGGAGACCAGCTCCCAATGTGATGTGTCTGCCATGTCAGACCCCGGAAAGCATGTTTTGTCATAAGTGTGGGAAGGATGGGCATATGAAGAGAGAATGCCAGTCCCTGAAGGATCTAGATAAAGTTGTATACAGATTTCAGGGGGAGCTTCAGAAAGCAAAACAATGGCCGAAGGGTGGCGGCAACGACCGCAGTGAAGGTTCAAGAAATCTTAACTCAAACTTCTTTGTGGCCAAGTCATCTGTCCAGGCTCCTGCTACTATCCCTCCAGACTGGTCCAAAATGGTAGGCCCTTCGATGGAGACTACTGTGACTGTCAATGGTATCCATGCTCGGGCTGAGCTTGACAGTGGGTCACAAGTGACCATTGTATTTCAGGACTGGTATAACAAACTCTTATCTGATGTGCCATTACAATGTCTGGAAGGCCTACATGTGCCGGGCCTGAGCGACAAGTCTTATCTCTACCTAGGATATGTCTGCCTCTGGCTGCCTTTTCCTGCAGCTGTAACTGGTGTAGATGAGCAAGTAGAGAGACTAGCCCTGGTGTGCACTCCTATGAGATTGTATGATGGGGTTCCCTTGCTCACTGGAACCAATGTCCACATGTTTGGAAGACTAGTGCAGCTGTGTCAAGAGAAACAAGGGCAATGGACTGGGCAGGCCCTGAGAATTCTAGCCTTGATAAACAGAGCCTATGACTTGCAAAAACAGACTACTGAAGCGGACAGAGATGAGCCGGTGGAGATAGTGTGGAAGAAAGATCCTGATTCTCTGGTACTACCATCCAACGTTCAGTATGCCGTTCATGGAGAAATTCACCTTAGAAAGGACATAAAAATTTAAATATTGATGCGGAATGTACCTGGTGAAGGGAAGTTGCCAGAGGGGTTATTGATTAAACCTAGTATCTTACCTGCCTGTGCCCATGCCTATGCCCAACGAGTGATGGCTCAAATCCGGAATGTGTCTGATCGAGACATTTGAGTGAATAGGGGGTGTATGTTGTCTACAGTACACTGTGCGGACACTGCAGTACTGCCCAGCAACAAGTATTCCAGTGAAAAGGAGGAGGTGACCCCCCCCCCGAGCTATTCAACTTTGGTGATTCCCCATTGTCTACTGAATGGAAGACTCGAGTCAGTAGGAAACTTGCCCAGAGGGACCAAGTGTTTTCCCTGAAGGAACAGGATGTGGGGTGCATCCATGGTGCTGAGCACAATATCAGGCTTCATGAAGACAGACCTTTTTAGTCAGTGATCCCACCGCCTTGCCCCAGCTGATAAAGACAACGTTCGGAGGCACCTACAGGAGATGCTAGCTGTTGACATTATTCAAGAGTCAAGAAGCTCCTATGCATCTCCCATCGTAGTCGTGCGCAAGAAGAATGGGTCAGTGAGGATATGTGTAGATTATCGAACCCTAAACTGACGGACTGTACCAGATCAATACACCATGCCCCGCATACAGGATGCCCTGGATTGCCTGAATGGGAGTCAGTGGTTTTCAGTACTTGATCTACGAAGAGGGTATTATTAAATCCTGATGGCCCAGGATAACCGTGAGAAAACAGCCTTCATTTGTCCCTTGGGGTTCTACAAATTTCTGAGGATGCCTCAGGGGATTTCAGGTGCCCCTGCTACTTTCCAGAGGTTGGTGGAACATGCAGTAGGAGACATGAATGTGTTAGAATGTCTAGTATACTTGGATGATGTAATCATCTTCAGACGCACCCTAGAAGAACATGAGACCAGATTATTCAAAGTTCTTGACTGCCTGGAAAAATTCGGCCTCAAATTATCTATAGACAAGTGTCAGTTTTTCCAAACATCTGTAAGATATGTGAGACATATAGTGTCAGCTGAGGGAATACAGATAGACCCCAGTAAAGTAGGGTCCCTGACCACCTGGCCCCAGCCAACTAACTTAAAAGAACTGCAACATTTCTTGGGGTTTTGTGGCTATTATCGGCGGTTCATTGAAGACTATTCAAAGGTAATCCAGCCACTTCTCAATCTCACTCAAGGCTTTACTCCTACCAACTGCAAGTACAAGAAGGGATCCCTCAAGGAAGAAGAGAAGGTGTATTTCCGAACAGGTGAACCATTTGGAGCCCGTTGGACCCCTGAGTGCAAGGCAGCATTCTTTGAGATCATCTATCAGCTTGCTCACGCCCCAGTACTTGCCTATGCTGACCCTACCAAGCCATATGTCCTGCATATGGATGCCAGCCTGAAGGGACTCTGGCTGTGTTGTGTCAAGATTATGAAGATGGCCTGAGACCTGTGGCCTTCGCCAGTCAAAGCTTGACACCATCTGAGCGAAATTATCCTGTTCACAAGTTGGAGTTTCTCACTCTAAAGTGGGCCATAGTCGACCAATTTCACGAGTACCTCTATGGGGAAAAATATTGGTAAGAACTGATAACAGCCCCCTAACATATATACAGAGCTCAGCCAAGCTGGACGCCACTGGGCATTGGTGGCTTGCTGCCCTGTCGACTTACGATTATGTGGTTGAATACCAGCCTGGATTGAACCATATTGATGCTGACGCTCTTGCACAGCAGCCAAGCCCTCAAGACAATTGGGTGAGGCTGTCAGAACACTCTATTAAAGCATTGTGCCAAAATTTTGACAAAGATGAGGAGCCATTCACCGATACAGTGGACTGTCTGGTGGACTGTTTGTGGCCCCCTGATACTTGCATACCTGCAGCTTATTGTCATTTTTCTGCATTGGACCTCAGTGCCTTGCCCCAGTTTGATAGTGACAGCATTCAGAGGGCTCAATCCCAAGACCCTATGATTAGGGATGTAAGTTTGTCATGGATGAGGTTTTAATGACTCATTGTTTGTTCATGAAATCATTAGTAAACAGTAGTAAATGTTGTGGCACTGTCATCATTGCTACATTCTGATGACACTAGTGAAAGTCATGGAAGTCCTGAATAAAGATCAAACGTCATGGAATCAATGACGTGTATGACTGCCATGACAAACTTACATCCCCTACCTATGATCCAGAATGCACTTGATGCCCTTTGTGCGGGGAGAGATGTGTCTAAACTATGTTCTACCGACTTACAGACTGCATTATTACTCAAAGAAGGCCCCGACTAAAGTTGCAAGACCAGTTACTCTATCGAGAGACAGTAGATTGGCGGGGTCAGTTGGACAAGCAGCAATTGGTACTACACACAGCCTTCAAGCAGCTGGTACTGAGGTCCTTACACAATCACATGGGACACCTTGGTATTGACTGGACCCTCGACTTGGTGCAGACTAGGTTCTATTGGCCAAAGATGGGGGCTGATGTTGAAAACCATGTCAAAACCTGCAGTAGGTGCCTTCAGAGAAAAGCTTTGCCCCAGGAAAGCTGCTCCTCTTGTTAACATTTCAACTAGTGCCCCCATGGAACTGGTTTGCATAGACTTTCTGTGTCTGGAGCCTGATCAAAGGAACATTGGCAATGTACTGGTAGCGACCGATCACTTTACCCGATACGCACAAGCTTTCCCGATCAAGGATCAGAAGGTCTCTATGGTGGCCAAGGTTTATTTTTTTTATTTTTTTATTTATTTAGGTCTAGGATTACAAATACCTTTGAGCCAAGGTTCTTTTACAAAGGTTCCACTTCAGTTACAATTCAGTATAGGAAGACAAAATGACAACAGTATAAACTAAAGCAGGAACAGTAATCAGGATACATGTAGTTACAAAGAATGTTATACAAACAATTTTGGAGGATAGGTTACAGGGAATAGTGAAAAAGGTGGACAGAGATAAGGGGACAGGGACAGAAAAAAGAAAGAGTGGGGGGGGGAAACAACAGAGGAGTCAGAGCAGCCTGGGGCATTTTCAAAGACATAACACAGAGAAGTACTTATGGGAGGGGGGATAGAAGGGGGCCAAGTGCTAATTGGAGGGAGAGAGAAAGAAAGAGGTTAGAGTAGTATTCAAGAGGGTCAGTTAGATGACTCAGTCCCAGGTGCTACAGCCTGTGAGGGAGAGGCAGAACCTGGATTTAAATGCATCAAGTGAGGGAGTGGAGGAGCTATCACTGCAGAGACCATTTAACCAGCTCAGCGCAATATAAGTAAAAGATCTTTGACCTTGTGAGGTATGACAATGGAAAACCTGCAGGAGCTGGGATTCAGATCCCCTGGTTGAGTGGGGATTGTTGCTTGAGTGCAGGAGAACTCGGACTCCAGGTGGTGCAAGGCACATGGTTATTTTCTTTGCCATACTACAGGTTAGATACGTTATCCAATTGGTGAGTTGCAGCCATCCTGTTTGTGCATAGGGGTCACACATATGTGTGAGATGGTGCGATCCAGTGAGGAGTCGACAGGCCTTATTGAGGGTGGTAGATAAGCGTCTGAGATTGGTAGCAATGGCAGAGCCATAGATAATAAGCCCAAAGTCAATTATGGAAATGACAGAGCTCTGTGCAGTGACTGTCAAGGCTTCTGGGGTAAGATGAATCCCAAGGTATTTAAAGGATTGCACCTGTTCCAGGGTGACTCCATGGCTGGTTTTGATGGCTAGGGGGTGCAGTTTATTCTTGTTATCAGAGCTGTTGAACAGCACAGTCTTTGTTTTTTCATAATTTAGGACCAGTTTATGTTTGTTAAACAGATTTTGACAGAAGCAAAGCCAAGATGAAGGTTGTCTTGTAGGGGTTTGGAGTCCTTGTGTGAAGCGAGAATTACAGATGCTACAGGTACACAGTGCTAGTAGAAAAGTTCTTTGTCTATTATGGTGTGCCCCAATGTATCCATTCTGATCAAGGAAGGGACTTTGAAAGCAGACTGATCAAAGAGATGCTCTCCCTGTGGGGGGGGAGGTGCAAAAGTCTAGAACCACTCCTTACCACCCCCAAGGGGACCCCCAGCCGGAACGCTTTAACAGAACTCTACTGGATATGTTGGGCACTCTTCATCCTAAAGGCAAGTCTAAATGGAGCCAGCAGATTAGCACCTTGGTACACACTTACACTTGCACCAAAAGTGATGCTACTGGGTTTTCTCCCTATCGCCTCATGTTCAGGAGGGAAGCCCGGTTGCCTGTGGATGTCTGTTTTAGAGTCTCTCCAGATGGGGTCAGAACTCAGAACTATTTACAATATGTACAGAAGCTGAAAGCTCATTTGAACCATGTGTACCAATGGGCTCAAACAATGGCTGCCAAATGAAACCTTGCTAACAAGGAGAGACATGATCATCGGGTGAAGGCCCAAGAGTTGTTGCCTGGGGATCGAGTGCTATTATGTAACTTGGGATTGAATGGCAAGCATAAAATCGCCAATAGGTGGCACCATCTTCCACATATAATAGTCAGCAAGTTGGATGATTTACTTGTGTACAAAATGCACCCTGAGAATGATTCTAAAGCTGTGAAGACCATGCACAGGAAACATCTACTACCCATTGGCCAAGTGATCATTGATGCTGAATCATCAGATGCTAGCCCTCCTGGGCCAGTGACTCATGCTGCTGCCAAAAAGAGACAAAGTTAATCTTCCACAGTTGTTCCAGACTCAAGGCCTTCCCCTGGCAGGCCAGAACGATAATGACTGTCAGTCCACTTCTGATGATCGTGAGTATGACAATTCTTATTACCGGTCCTATGAACTAAGTCAATTGTTTTGAGGTAACCCTATGTATAATTGTGGGGATGAAGCTGAGCCTTCAGGACTACATAATGCCCCAGCTTCCTCCTTAGAAGCAATGCCCCCTGAAAGTGAGGTGCAAAGCACTACATCTGAGGTAGCAGATTGTTTGTGTCTAGTAGAAATGTTTGAATTACCTGAGGAGGAATCTGATGTAGTAAATCTCTCTGGTGACATACCAGGCCTAGAAGAACCCTATAAAAGTGTTGACAGCACCCCTCCAGTACCACAAAGTCCAATTGTGTCAGAGCATCCTCAGGATGAGCAACCTGGACCTTCTTCAGAAGATGACAATGAGCAAAGTATTGTGGAAACAGAATCTACAGTGCAAGGAGCTGATAGTGTTCCCAATCTGGACATTTCAACCAGTACAGAGGTACCCCTCACTACAGGAGAAGAAACCAATGCCAGTGTTGACCACCCAGGGCCTGTGCCTGTTTCCCCCCAGAAAGTCTGGATGAGCTGTCAAGCCAGTGATGCGCCTTAGCTATGACTCCCCTGGGAGGCCTGTGGATTTGCCTCTCAATGTTGTTCACAAGGGTGTTTACATTTCAAAGAGCCCACTGCCCAAACTGAGTCTGTCTGCCACTTCTAGGATAATTGTTCTTAACTCAGAACATGGTGCCCCTGTCCCACCTAGCCCTAAGTTAGCTGATAGGAGTGGGTCCTCATCTGTATTGTTCAATGTGCAAGAAACTGTTACATGAATAAGTATAGTAATATCATTGCATAAATCATAGTGGAATCAGTATTGAATGTACGAAAAATGCAAAGCTGTTATCATTATGAATATAGTATGTGTGTAGAAAATATTAAATAAGTATAGTAATGTGATAAGTGTACATTTTACTGATGCATCAGTCATTATCTTGTCTTGTGTAGTAAGGTTACGCATATCTCGTATAGTATATTGCTTCTTCCATGTTACTAACATATAGACTTGACGCGGAAGCCAAGTTCTTTCCAGGTGGTGAATGGTGTAACCCCCCTACAAATGGGGTTCCCAAAAGTCTTCCTTGGGCTTGCCTAAATACCCACTGCCAGGCTGGTGTTCTGTATCCTAGCCATTTAAAAGTGTCTGCATGTGAGTGCCCTGATAGCCTCCGTGCCTGTCTCTTTAAGAGCTGCCTATCTTGTAGTGTATTAATAATCTGGGTAGGGGCTGAGTAGTTCTAGGCTCGAGTCCTGCCTGGGCTGTTGTATTATTGCTCCATTCTGCCATTGCTAATTGCGCAGAGGGAGCCCTGTTAGGAACTATAACTGTTTGCTGCTTATCTGCTTTACTAGTAAAGATATCGTAGTTTGTCTAACCTGCCTTCCTTTGCAGCATGGACATTTCTGTTGATCACCACCATCTTGGTTCTGGAATGCTTGTTTGGACCAATCAGTACCTTTGGGGACCCTAAAATGGAGTCTGTCCCCAGGGGTCTTGTGGGAGTGAATTTCTGTAGGAATTGTAGTTTTTACACTTTGGAGCCTAAATGAACCTAGAGGGGGAGCTCTAGCTGTGACAGACAGATGACTCAACAAATCGAACCTCTTGGATCTCTGGAAAAGTCCCAAGCTGCCTGCAGCAAGGAGTCAGTCTGAAGTTAGAGCTGAAAGAGTGAACAGCTCGAGTGATTTGAGCAGCTGCTCCTGCGTGGTACACAGCGGAAATCGTCGGGAAGGCTATGTTTGGCCTGCCTTCTACCATCTTCATAAGTGAAGAGACCTTGAGCCCAATTACGGACTTCTTCTGAATTTGCAGCTAGTGTGATTGGATCCTGATTTGTGACAAACTGAATCCTCCTGAAGTGAACTGAAGATTTGCCTCGGTGCGATCGGCCTGTCAGGACTTGAGACTGCCACAGAGTGTATGGTTTGCACAGAGGCACTGTGAATTGCAACCAGACTGTCATCCAAATTGTGGTATTTACCTTGCTTTTACTATAAGTGTGCTGAATGCTGATAGTGGGTCACGATTTGGTACCTCACTGCTTGAATGTGTCACGCTTGCTGGAAGCTGTATCCAGCACTTACTGGACTGTCTCCGAACTGTTCACCTGGTCTGGGTCTTGCCACCTCGGCCCAGACAGCCACTCACGCCGCAGAGAAACAACCGACAAGAGACCCGCCTGTGGATTCTGCTCCCTGCTCAACACCAATGAACAGGATTGACACCACGGTGCTTATTGTGGGCCCTGTGTCTCCTGGCAATCCAGTACTTCATCTTGAGGTTTCTATTTCATCCATCCTGCATCCTGTACCGCACAGCGTGAGTAAACACCAGGCTAGTTCCCTGCAACAAAGTTCAAATCAAAGTGTGTCAACTGATTTAATTGTTATTGCTAATCATTTTGGGACTGAACCATCCCACTCTGGATTACAGATTGTGGGTTAAAGTGCATGCATGTTTTCTTTCCATCACAGGGCTCCAACTAGCTGTAACGCCGGCCTACCCCAGGCAACTCTTCAGGCTAACCGTAGTTCCAACTGGGTACTCAGAGTGTGTGTGTGTGACTGTGTTACTGGGACCTTTGAGTGCATGCCTTATAACCTGACTTATTCAGATCTTGACTCAACCACTAGATTTTGCCCCCATCCTTGTTACTGCCCCTAGAATAAATCAGATCTAAAACTTTTTGCATTTAAACTGGTTGTGGTGTACCTCTGTATGAACAGCATTGAAGTACTGTTGGTTGTTTTGTTAAATCTTATTTTACAGGGGGTCTCCTGGGCTGAGCCAGCTGAACCAGACCTGGTGGTAAGTGCAACAAGTGTGGGGTTAAAACTGTTGTCAGGGGCAAATTGCAATTGTGTATTCTGTAAACCATTTAGGCCACTAGTGGGAAAAGAAGGGAAACAGTGTCCCAGAGGGCTGTAGCCAGGTCAGCTACGCTACCACAAACCCTGTCCTGCAGGTGGAGGCACCAGTTTCTAGTACCCAGGCCCCTTAACCTGCATCTGATCACGCAGGCAGGGGTAGTATCCCTTGGGATAGCACCACCTAGGGGTTACATGGGGGATTGAGAGGTCTGTTGGGGAAAAGGTTAGGGCTGATTGACTTTCACGAGAGTCAGGGTAAGCCCTAATCCTCCTCCCTTCCCTCCCACCCCAGAGTATTGCACATTTATAGGGAAGGAGTTACCCTACAATTGGTGTACAGGACTGCCAGGTGCACCCAATTTTATTACCTGGCCAGAAGTCTGAAAGCCACAGGGCATGGAAACACATAGCTGGTGTGGAAACACACAGGAGTAAAGGCTGCAGGATTAATGTAGTTCAAAAAGCTGTACTGACATGATGAGTAGGTGAAAATAGTCAGGAACAAGGGTCTTAAGGAGATACTGTTGCATAGCAAGGGACTATAAGCTGAAGAGGGGGACAGGCACCACTTAAGGAGTTTAGCACGGGGGGGGGTAAGGGCAGCACTGAGGTATGAAAATGGAGAGAGATGAGGGAATATGTGCCAGAGGGTGGAGTTGCAGAAATAGGGGATGATGGGGACAGTGTAATGGGGGAAGGTACAGGGAGCAGCTGGATGTTAAGGGGGTCGGCATGGGGAGCATAGTGGGCTGCAATGGCTGTCGGGTGGCTGTTCGGATGAGCATATTATGAAAGCTAGGTGGGTGTCCAATCTGTCAAAGGCTGAGGAGGCTGGAGGGAGAAGTGCAGTGGCTGGGTAAGTAGTTGGAGAGGGTGAAGGGAGGAGACCTGGGGCAGGATGGCATTCAGCACAAGGTAGGATAATGCCACGGCATAGAAGGAGCATCAGAACTGAAGAGGGAGAGGCAGGGAGGAGGGGGAAAGGGGTCAAGATGACTAGGGTTTCTAGTAAAGGAGGAAACCCTCAGGGAGGAAGGAAGGAGCCTAGTTTCAGCAACACTGAGAAGGCAGGTGATAGGTTTGCAGTGCTGGCAGAAATGGTGGAGGGGGAGGCGCTGGATCTCCAAGATGGAGCAGGAGGGAATAGTGGCAGTGAAAGTCTAGGTGACAGCAGTTGAACAGAGGAATAAGGGAAGGGGGAGATGCACTCAGTTGGACTGGTGGATGAAGGGGAAAGTGCAATACTGGTGAGATAGATGCTGAAGACACAGCAGGAGAAGGATGGGGACCTGGGGTAGAGGGTAGAGAAGGGGAAGATAGTGAGGAAGCATCAGGGGAGAGGGGGTGCAGGCCAGGGGAGGAGGCTGGGGGAGGTACAGAGGGATTGGATGGAGTTACTAAAAGGCAGGGTAAGGGGGAGTCTACTAACGAGTACATAGGGAAGAGGTTGGGAGGAGGTATGAGTCATGAAGGAGGGTCCTAGTGCTGGGGGATTCCATACTGAAGGGGACCAGATGGGACAGTAAGGGGGAAAGGCATAGTTGAATCTGGGTTGAATCCATACCTGGGCTGACCGCCAACAGGGTGGAGCAGTCCCTTCTTAAATGTGCAAGAAAGGGAAGGAGGAGACCTCATGTGGTGCATGTGGGTACAAACCAGCTGGCAGGGGGGCAGTGGTATGGGAGAGGTCTAAGGAACTGGGAAGCCTGTGTGAGGAGATGGGGGATCGGTGGCCTTCTCAGAGGTACTCCCAGTACCCTGCGCAAGTACAGCAAGGAAAGGAAGGATAGGTGAGTTTAATACTTGGCTGGGGGAATGGTATTGCTCAAGGGGTATGGCTTGGTGGGTGGCTGGGGTAGAACCTGAGACAGGAATGACCTGTATGCTGGGGACTGACTACACCTGAGCAAGGAGGGGAAAGAGGTACTGAAGCAGAAGATAGCGGAGTACACAGAAACAAGGATGACTTTAAACTAGAAGGGGGGGTAGTGAGTGGTCAGCTGGTAGACAGGGTTCCCGGAGAGGGGGCCTGACAAGCTTACCCCCCTAGTTAATGGGGAAGGCAAAGGGGAGGGGACATGGGGAGAAAGGAGGGGAAAGGGTTAGGGAGGTGAAGGGAGTGGGTTGGATAGTGGTCTCACTGAATGCGAGGAGCCTTGGAAACAAGTCAGCAAGATTCAGGCCCTATTGGCAGAGGAGAGGGTGGAAATTGCGGCCATCATGGAAACGTGGGCCACCAGGACTGGGAGTTGATGGTCCCAGGGTATAGGATATTCATAAAGGATAGGCCCAAGGGTGGGGAATGTGATCTATGTACAGAAGGGGATAAGGTGTGCAAGGGATGAGGTGGAAGAGGGCAGGACAGAGGCCCTATGAATGCATTTTCAGGACTCAAAAGACAGGACGCTGAGGATGGGGGTAGTTTATAGACCACCAGCTCAACTGGAGGACCTGGACAGGGAGTTAGCTGAACAAATCCGAAGGGTCTGCAGGAAGGGTAATATGGTGGTGGGGGACTTCAACCTACCTAGGTGGATTGGAGTACCCCAACCACCACGAGTGCAAGGGAGCAAGTCCTGTTAGAGGCATTTCAGGACAGCTTCTTGATGCAGTTGGCCCAAGGGCCAACTTGGATAGGAAATACTCTGGAACTTTTACTATCCAATGGGGAGATGGTAAGGAATCTGATCGGGGGTGTAGGACCCACTGGCTGGGAGCAATCACTACTCTGTGTGGTTCACATGGGGAGGGAATCTGGGGGTACAGGTACCAAGGTGACTGACTTTAGGCGGGTGGACTTTAAAAACATGGAGGAAATTCTGGTGGGGCACCTGGAGGGGATTCAACCAGGCTGGGACACAAGTCAGAGGTGGGATGTCATAAAAAGGGGCTAGTGGAGGCTACGGCGGCATATAATAGAACACAGAGAGGGAAAGAGAGGGCAAAGAAGCCCAGTTGAATGACTCAGGAGGTCAGGGAGGGGGTGAGGGCCAAGAGAGAGGCATTCCAGAGGTTCAGAAAGTCAGGGAGGGGAGAAGACAAGGAGATGTACATGAAGAAATCCAGAGAGGCCACCAAACTAGTCAGAGCAGCCAAGGCTTCCAGGGAGTTGAGGCTGGCACAGGGTATTAAAAACAGAGTAAAGGATTTCTTTAGATTCATAAGGGAAAGAAGGAACAACAAGGACCAAATAGTGAGGACAAAAAAGGATGGGGGTGGGTGGAGAGGGGAGGATCAGGCAGAGGCATTAAATTAATAATTCTGTTCTGTGGTCAGACAAGGGAAAGCGGGCAGGTACCACAGGGGAGGGGTGGGGTAAGTCGGGGGGTTGACAGATGCAAGGATTACTGAGGACAGGGTACTGGAATGACTGAGGGTGAACAAGGCACCTGGGCCAGATGGCATTCACCCTAAGGTACTTCTGTCAGGGCCACTGGCTGACCTGTTCAATACTTCTTTGGACATGGGATACATACCACAGGACTAGAGGATGGCCCATGTAGTGTCCATCCACGAAGGTGGCCCAAAGGATGAACCGGGAAACTACAGGACAGTGAGCCTCACATCAATCATGGGGAAGCTCAAGGAGACAATCCTGAAAGAGATGCTAGTGACCTTTTTGGAGGTCAGCCAGTGGCCCTGACAGAACCTCAGCCAGCTCATGCCAAATGTTTGCTTGCTGGTATTAGCAATGGAAATGCAGGAGTTAGATAGATGAAGAGTAGGAATGGCAGTGAAGTATTGACCTTCATGCCAACCCCACCTCCACCCTGCTTATCCCCCTCAGGTATTAAAAAGCTTCAATCATATCCCCCCTATCCCTCCTCTCCTCCAGTGTGTACATGTTCAGCTCCTTCAGCCTAACTTCACATTCCTTTCCTTCCAACCCTTTTAACATTTTTGTTTCCCTCCTTTGCACCCCCTCCAGTAACTTTATATCTCTCCTCAGGTATGGCCTCCAGCATTGCACACAGTACTCCAGGTGTGGTCTGACCGATGATCTGTAAAGAGGTAGGATCACATCCCTGTGTCTGGATGAGAACCTCCTTGTGATGCAGCCCAGCATCTGTTTGCCTTTGCTGCTGCACTCCTGCACTGGGCTGAGTTGTTCATGCTCCCAGCTACCAACACCCCTAGGTTGTTCTCCTCCTCTGTGATCCCCAATCTCATCCCCCATAACCAATAGTTCCTCTTCTGGTTCTTAGCCCCAAAGTGCATCACCTTACACTTCTTTGTGTTGAATCCTAGCTACCACATCACTGAACATGTCTCTAGTTTGGTTAGGCCCTCCTGCTGTTTTTCCCATCTGTCCTCTTTGTCCACCACTGCCTAAATTGGTATCATCTGTGAACATACTAACCCTGCTCCCCAGTCTGTGTGGTATATCAGAGATAAAGAGCCCAAATAGCACTGGGCCCAGCAGTGACCCCTGCAGCACCCTGCTTGTCACTACTCTGGGTGCTGAGAGCTCCCCACCACCACCACTTTCTGCACCTTCCCCTGTAGCCAGTTCTCTATCCATTTAGTCAGCTTTTTTCCCACCCCCACTGCTATCAGCTTGTCCCCCCAGTCTCCCATGAGGCATTGTATCAAAGGCCTTACTGAAGTCCAAGTACAGGACATGTACCAACTCCCTTTTCACCCAGTCATAATTGAAGGGCCTGCCCATAGTTCATTGGGAGGGGATACCCTCCTACAAAAATCCAGCATGCCCAGCTATCGGCACTTAGCCATCAGTTCTTGGTGTTGGGCCGGGTGTGTGGTTTTTGCTCGGTCACTTGGTGCCTGCCTCCTGTTTCTGCCTCCTGCTGCTTGTTTGGATTTTTGGCTTACCTTGCGTGCCTTCAGTCTGCTCCTTTGGTTAGTTTCTTGGCTCTTTGCTTCCCCGAGGCCTGTCACTCCTTTTCTCCCATGGCTGTGCCGCTGGACCCCCCCGCTCCTGTGCGGCCTCCGCCATCCCTCACTGCAGTTCTGCTGTTGGAGCCTCCCCTTTTTCCCAGTGTTTTTTCTGTTCTCTGTTGGTTCTTCTTTGGGGACTCTGTATCCTGTGTTGTCTGCCTCCTTGTCACCATTTCCGGGTGTTGAGTACACCCGTTTTTTTCTTCCTACACACTTCCTCCACTGCCTGACCCTGTCAAGTGACGGTCGTTGGTGAATGATTCCGTTACTCGTTCCCTCCTGCAGACTCCTGCATTCTCCAGATTATTTCCTGGACATCATTCAGCCATGACACTCCTGAATTCCTCTGCTCTACACTTGAGTGGTTCTGTTCCATTGCTTGACATTGCCTGCTTGCAGCGGGTTCTTTCCTGTTCCCTTTGCAGGCATAAGGGCTCCCTCTGCTGGAACTCCTGTGGATCAGCCACTTCAGCTTTTCCTCGCCCTTCATTACTCAGCCCTGTGAGGCTCCTATCCTGACTTGTGCTAACAGCACCTACGTTGGGTTCCTTTAGCTGCTCTGTTCATCTGGTGCCTATGTGGAGCACCTCATATTACTACCATTTATGGTACATTCCTCTAGTATGCCTCCTGACCATGCTTGCTCACTTTGACTTCTCCTAGGTCCCTATTCAGGGCTTCTACCTCATAATGGTATCCATGGCCTCAGCTGTGGGACCAGCTCCAGCTCCTCCTAGCTCCTGGAAATGCACTGCCAAAACTAAACACTCACTGAAAGATTGGACCGTCCCTCATTTGATGGCAGAATTGAAGAAACTTGGTGTCCATTTTCATGCCCATGCCAAGAAACAAGAGTTGTATGACTTACTACTTGAGGAACTCAATCATGGTTCTCCTCCATTACCTGCTCTGCTCTGGAGTCCTAACACGGATGCCTTCACTAAACTAAAGGATATCCTCTCACAGCTTGCTACATCAGTGGTTGATATATCTAATATCACCTCACCGTGCTCAAAAACTGACATGTGCCTCTTCCTGTGCTGCCTCCTCAGTCTCCCATTCCAGTTCAGCCTCAGAACGTTCCATCAGTTCTTCTGCCTACTCCTTCTCCAGCTCCTGCTCCAGAGCCCATCCCACATAAACCTGCCTTCGAGGTTACAGCCACACCAGGTACACTTGCTTCTCGCTCCACCATGCCAGCTGTGTCTCCTATTCATTTGGTGCCCAGTCATCTCCGCAAGGCTATTATTGACAGGAGAGATTTCAACCTCATTTCCTTACTTATATCCTCCCATGATACCATAGAAAACAGAGTTATATCTTGTGGCGATATTTCTGTCGTCCTACATTCCAAGGACCGTCGGATATCCAAAACGTTAACTATTCGGGAGTTCATTTTGGCATTCAGCCTCTACAGAGATATCCTCTGTTCCACTTTTCCCACTTGTAGGGCAGAACTGGACACCTATCTCTATTTGGTGGTCGATCTCAGTGTTTGCTATGGTGGCCCTCATTTCTTCGATTATCACAAGTCCTTTTCTGCCAAGACTGCTGCAGCACTGACTCACTTTAATGTCTGCCTGCACTGGGGCTCCCTCGACAACAAATTTTTTTGTCGCCACTTTGCTGGTGAGCAAGCTCTGACTTGTCAACTTTGCGGCTCCTTTTCTCATGCTGCTGCTTTTTGCCCTTTGTCTGTGCCTGATGCTTCTACTTCTTGTACTGCCACCTTTTCTGGACCAACCATGACTTGAACCATTCGCAATCCAAACACACGTCCTCATTTCTCCCACGACAGGTATGGCCGCCCTTTCACCTTCATTGGTGGTGGACCTGTTTGTAATAATTTTAATGCTATGGGATGCAATCACAATGGCTGTCATTTATTGTACTTTTGTAGCCACTGTGGGGATGCCCACTCTAAATCTGTCTGCCCTGTCTTACAGCTCAAGTCCTGACTATCCCAGCATCCCTCAACTCCCATTAACGTTAAAGTGTTATCTCAATTGCTTGCCGATCACCCTTCTCTGTCTTTGGTCACTTTTATGGTTTCCGGATTCACATCTGGATTCCATACTGGAGTATGTTCACTTTCTCAAGATTCCTATGAATGTTCCAACCTGCTTACTGCCGCCTGCCAACCAGAAGCAGTCCAGACACTTCTGCAGAAAGAGCTGGATGAAAGCTACCTCATCAGACCTTTCCAACGTCCACCATTTTCCATGGTTCGTGTTAGCCCCATTGGCATAGCTACTCGAAAATTCTCCAGAAAAAAGAGCCTCATAATTGATCTGTCAGCTCCACATGTTTCTCTCATTCTCAGTATCAACTCGTTTATTCCATCCCAGGACTTTTCCCTTGCTTATGCTCAGATAGACGATGCTGTTCTCACCATTAAGCAACTGGGTAGAGGTGCATGGCTCGCAAAAGCCGTTATTTCGGATGCCTTCAAATTGCTGCCAATCCACCCATCTCTCTGGCACCTCTATGGCATTAAGTGGGAGAATTCCTGTTATTTTGCTGCACAGGTTACCTTCGGATGCAAAAGCAGTCCCAAACTATTTGATATCTTTGCTGATATGCTGTGCTGGTTATTATTAAATCACTGCCACGTAACTTCTGTTATTCACTTGCTAGATGGCTTTCTTCTTATTGAACCACCATCAGCTCCTCCTGCTGCTACCCTCACCTTATTGTGCCATCTGTTTCATCAACTGGCCATACCTATCTCAGAAGAGAAGACAGTCGGTCCAGTGACGGAACTGGAATTCCTCGGCGTTACACTCGACTCAGTGCGCATGGAAGCCAGGCTCCCTTTTGACAAATTGCTCCAGATTAAAGCCTTGGTTCTGTCCTTTTCAAAATCATCTTCATGTACCAAACACAAATTGTTATCTTTGCTGGGTTACCTTAATTTTGCAACCTGCATCATTCCACAAGACCGTGCCTTTATCTCATAGTTGCTTGACTTGCTCTCTTCCGTTCCAGCCTTGCACCTTCATATATCTCTCACTGCTACTGCGAAATCTGACCTCTCCATATGGTACTACTTCGTGGATCAGTGGAACGGATGCTTTATGTTTTATAAGAATATTGCTCGTGAACATTCTCCTTGTGTTTTCACAGATGCTTCTCCTGCCTTTGGCTTTGCAGCCATTTACAATACTTCCTGAATTTCCGCACCATGGCCATCTGAATTTCTTCAATTACCTTCAGCTATGACCTCTTTTCCATGATTTGAGAACTATCCTATCATCACAGCAGCCTTCACCTGGGGACACCATTGGTCATTAACCTCCGTATCATTCTATACAAACAATCAAGCAACAGCTGAAATTATTAAACAAGGCAGATCATCTTCCCCTTCAATCATGCTATTCTTGCAGAGATTGACATGGCTTTCTCTCATACATAAATTTTGCTTACGATGTTTTCATATTCCTGGATCCCTCAATATAGCAGCTGATCATCTTTCCTGATTTCACTTGCAGGACTTCCAGTTCAGTATGCTTTCCATAGACCCACTAGCTAATCCCGCACCCCAATTCCAAGACCTAATCATGTCATAACTTGTTATCTCAAGACAGCCCATGCCATTATGTGGTCTGCTCTGTCTACCAGCATGCAATCAGCCTGTACTGCCGCTTGGAAGAAATATCTGTCTTTCTGCACTCTGACAGCCACTTCTGCAATGCCAGTTTCCTTGACTACCATACTTGCTTTCATTACGTATTGCCATACGAATTGTAAACTATCCCATACTACCATTCGTCAATACCTAGCAGGAATTCAGTTCCATTTCTACCAGTCTGACCCAACCTCCATTTCCTTTATGTCTTATCCTGCAGTCAAACTACTACTTACAGGCATTCTCAAATCTTCTAGCAAACGGCCTCCTTCTCATCTTCCTATTGACGGTATCATATTCAAACAGTTCATTGACTTGTTAAGATCTGATCATTTGATATCCAACTACAATACCATTCTTTCAGCTTTTTGCCTCACATTTTATGGATTTCTATGACCTGGAGTGTTCAGTTTCAGCTCCATCGACATCTCACTTCCTAAGTGTAAAACATCTCAATAAAGCTTCTGACCGCTATGTTCTTCACCTTCCCTCATCCAAAACGGACAGACTCATGAAAGGAGTGGACATATCTTATTTTCCTATGGCTAATGCTTGGTGCCCCGTTTATTTTCTGGACCAACTGCTTCATCTTCATTGCCATTCTTCACCTGATTCTCCTCTCCTGCCATCATCCAAGAAATTAGCTCTAACTACTAAAGAATTCATGAATTTGGTTCGACATCTTCTTCAACACCTAGGATATAACCCTCTTGCATATTCAGAACATTCTTTCTGCATAGGAGCCACATCATCAGCTTCAAGAAAGAAACTACCAGCCTACATCATCGAACATCTAGGAAAAAGGACTTTGTCTTGTTTTGAAACTTACATTCCCAATCCTGAACTTTGATTGTGATTAGCTTTTCTTGTCATCTCCTCTTAGTATGCCCAGAAGGAGGGCAACCTGGTAGCCATGGTTCCTCAGAGGTTTCCTCCAATAAAGGGATTTTTCCCTCTCCTGAGCACTTCCATGTACAGTACACTCTCCGTGAGTTGGAGAAGGTGGATTCTGGATTCTAATATTCTTTGGGCCATCAGCTCTCACAGCTCCATAAACAGATGGGAATGAGTAAGGCCGAAACACAAAGGGCAGCGGAGTGACTGACGCTGCAATGATGAGGCGGCCCCTGATTGCAGCGGCAAAATCATTACAAATTGGTGGCACTCTGCAGAACCAGTGTCATCAGGACACTGGGCCTGCATTGGTTGAGCACTGCCAAGTCCAACAATGCAGTGTCAGCATTGGCCGCCACAGTGCCGCACCTCCACAACCCACTTCTCTCCTAAGCTGGCACATAATGTTTCTTGTGCATGCGCACAAACATAAAAATTAGCTATGCAGCATGTTACAGATACAAAACCAAATTCAGACTCAAAAATAATTTAATGTGATTTAAAGATCCAAAAGAAAAGGTGGCTAAAAGGGATCCATGGTGGAGCCAACAGACAAAAAATACAGAAAACAGCTAGAAATTGGCTTGCAATGTCTAGAACTGCTAACAAAAGACCAGGGCTTGGTCGTAGGGTAATATTAGTAGACAAGTTTTATTGAAACATAAGAATAGCACTCACCACCATGTCACTCACTGAGAGTTTTAGCATAGACTAGTGCTAATACAAGGTGAGGTCACACATCATCATTACACCTTTTATAATGCCATATATTTAAAGTGACTGTAGCTAATTTTCAAAGTGCAAAAAATACATACAGTATACCTTTAAAGTACAAATCAGTTGTGCAAAAAACTAGAAATATGGAAATTGCAAAAGCTGACTGTAAAAATCCTTCATAGAACCATACATATGCCTTTAAAAACAATATCAACGTATGAAGAAGGAAATGGGATGGAGTAGGGGAAGGGAGTTGAGGGGTGGGGGGTTATGAGAAGGTTCAGAGAAACAGAAATAGGAAGCTGTATGGATGAAACAGGAAGGAGGGGGAAACCTAGAGCACAGAAACCCAGGGGCAGCGTATAAAATAGGGGGAGAGGTATTGACAGTTACAGACCAGGACAGGGGCCTTGGGGCTGTCATATCTAATGACCACAAGGTGAAATCTGATAATCCCATTTCCTTCTTTTTCACCCCTACAGCTTCCCATCCCTGTCTTTCTGAACCCTCTCATAACCACTCACCCCTCAACCTCTGTCCCCCACTCCCCCCATTTCCTTTGTTATACACTGATATTGTTTTTAAAGGTCTATGTATGGGTCAATGAAGGATTTTTAGGGTCACCTTCTGCAATTTGCACTTACATTTCTAGTATGTTGTACAACTGATATGCACTTTAAAGGTATATGTATTTGTCGCACTTTGAAAATTAGCTATGTCACTTTAAATGTATGGCATTATAAAAGGAATAATGACAATGTGTGACTGCATCTTGAAAAAGCACTAGTCTGCGCAAAATTGTTCAGCAAGTGAGGCAGTGCTGAGTGCTGCTCTTATGCTTTAATAAAACTCGTCTGCTAATATTTTCCTACAGCCAGGCCCTGGTCTTTTGTTAGTAGTTCCAGTGTTTGTGAACCGACTTCTAGCTATTTTCTGTGAAGTGATTTAATGCCAGAAACTGACATAATGATTAGGCAAGGCAAATTTTATTTTTCTGGTGCCCAATCCCAGAGGCTGTGGGTGCCGAACAACAGAAACATACTATCAGTACAATAATACAAATCAATGAAAAACAGTAAAATATCAGCATACATAAATATAATTAATAAATATCTCTATAAAAGCTGAAACACAATCAGAAAAGCAGGGTTTCCTGGAAGGACTAATACCTAAGGTCCAGGAAGGCCTTGAGATGGGCCTTAAAAACCTCAACCGAAGGGGCCTCCTGAATTGGTGGAGGAAGTGAATTCCACAGAACGGGCCTGGTGACACTAAATGCTCTGTTGCCGGTGGTTTTGAGCCTCATTCTGGTAATTGCCAGGAGGCCCCTAGAGGAGGACCGGAGGGAGCGGACCGGGATGGCAGGTGTAAGAAGGTCTGGCAGGTAACCAGGATCCTGCCCCTGTAGGGCCCTAAAGGTGAGCAAACCCATCTTGAAGAGAATCCTCTGCCTTACTGACAGCCAGTGCAGCCTGTGCAAAACTGGATGATATGACAGAATTTCGCCTGCCCAGTTGGCAGCCTAGCAGCCACGTTCTGGACTAACTGCAGCCAACAGAGGTTCCCTCCAGATACCACGAGGCAGAGCGCATTGCAGTAATCAAGTCTAGATGTCACGAAGGCATGCACCAACATGGGGAGTTCCATAGACGGAACTAGGGGCTTGACCCTGGCGATATTCTTAAGATGGTAAAAGCTTATTTAGATAATGAATGACACCTGAAAGTGAAATGACAATCTGCTGTCAAAGGTCATTCCAAGGATTCACACCCTAGAGGAAGTCCTAAATGGCACAGATCCTAGGAATAAACCTGTTTCAATGCCAGAGGGCAACCTGTTATGTCTTCTGTTTGGCTCCACCACCAGTACCTCTGTCTTGTCGGGTTTCAGTTGCAACCAGCTGGAGGACATCCAGCTGTTTATCTCCACGAGGCAGCTGTTTAGTACTTCCACGCACTAGAAGTTCCTGGGGCAAAGGAAAGATACAGCTAGGTATCATCGACATAGCAATGAAAACCCAAGCCGTACTTTCTAATGAGCTCACCCAGGGGCAGGATGTACATGGCAAACAATATTGGTGACAAGACCAAACCCTGAGGTACTCGACACGACAGGAGGTTACAGGAGGAGGAGAAATTCCCAATCATTACTTGTTGCTTCCTGTTCATGAAGTATGATTCAAACCAGCTGATGACAGAGCCAGTGAGCCCACAAAATTCTCTCAGGCAGTCAAGCAACACACAATGGTCTACCATGTCAAAAGCTGAAGAGAGAGATTGAGAAGGATTAGAATTGCCCCCCCCCCCATCTCTAGCCCTAAGGAGGTCATTATGCACCCGAAGCAATGCGTCTTCTGTATTGTGCCTCACATGGAAACCAGACTGGAATGGCTCATAGAGATCGATGGCCATGAGGTGCTCCTCAAGTTGTTGCACCACAACTTTCCCAACAACTTTTCCTAAAAATGGGAGGTTAGAGATCGGATGGTAATTCGCCTTGACATCAGGGTCTAATGATGTTTTTTTCAGGAGGAGATGCACCAGCGCCTCCTTCGAGGCATCTGGAATAATCCCCTCCATCAAAGAATACCAGGCAATCAAGGCGAACACCAGGCCAACAGTGTCAACACATCTCATCAACAAATGTGTTGGCACAGGGTCCAATTCACAATATATGCGCATCAACCCGGAAGCAACCTTAATGACCTTCGACACCTCCACTGGTTTAAACTCCCCCCCCCAAGTAGGTGGAGCGCTCTCTGGACAATCCAGGTGATCACTGTAAGGCTCACTGATGGCATGCCCTGCCGGATGGTGGATACCCTGTCTGAGAAGAATTGAACGAACTCTTCACACAGGGCATCAGAAAAAGTCTTTTTTGGCTGGAGACAGGCTGGATTTAGGAGCCTGTCCACAGTCCAAAAGAGCACAGTCATCAGTTCTTCCTGGCAGCAATCTCTCTAGACAGGAACTCTGCCTTCTAACGAGTGATTGCCCCCGGATACTCACAACAATGGGAGTGCAGGGCCAGTCTATCCTCCTCGGGCAAGACTTCCACCAGCAGCGCTCCAGCCTCCGACCCACAATCTTCATTGCCTTGAGCTCGCCATCAAACCAAGGGGACCTCAAGTGAGAAGATTTTGGTCGTGCACGGGCTGGTGCGAGGGAGTCAAACGCTGCTGTCATCACCCTATTATAGGTGGCAACTGCCATGCCTGAACCCCCAACTTATGTACTGTCCACACTAGATAGATCAGTCACCACCACAAATCCCTCTGGGGTCAAACCCCTCGAAGTGCGATAGCTGACCATGTCAGCAGGGGGAGGGCTCATTGGGGGAGCCCCTAGTGAGAACCACACAGTGCAATAACCAGACAAAATGACCCAGTCAGTCTTGAGGTTATTAACCTCAAGCCCTAGTGAGAAGACCAGGTCCAACATGTGGCTGTCCCGATGGGTTGCAGCGGAAACTTCCTGCAACAGGCCCAGAGATGACATAGTCTAGAGAAGGTCATAACCTAGCCTAGAATCCTTGTCATCAGCCCAGGCATTAAAGTCCCCAGGACCAAACAACGGGGGGGGGGGAGACTCCAATGTCTCGCCAGTGATGAGGTCAGCTACCTCCTGCAGGAATTCCCCTGCTGCCCCAGGGGGGCGGCAAATCAGCAGAATCCTACAACCTGTGCCCCGGATGCCCATGTACTGCCATACATTCAAATGAGCCCAGTCTTCCCACTGAGTGCACGTAGAAGCCAAGCTAGGATCTAAAATAGATGGCTACTCCCCCACCCCTGCGTTTCACTCTGGGGCAGTGCACTACAGAGTACCTGGGGGGGACAGCAGCCTATAAAACTGGACCAGCATTGTCACCTACCCAGGTCTCTGTAATGCATGCCACATCAACTGAGGAAATCAAATCCGCAATAATGGGGATCTTGTTCCTAATCGATGTGGCATTGCACAGCACTGCCCTCAGGGGCTTGGTGGACAGTGTAGTCCTTCTGGCTACCTGCCCACTCGGTCTGGTGGAAACCCTGGTAACAGGAACCAGGCACCTTTCACCTCTCACAGGGACCTGTTGATATCCAGGGTGCCTTCTGCACCCAACCCCTCCAATACTGTTCCTTCCTATAGTGCATCGGGTGCCACGCCATACATGATCAATGCACCTTCTCTTAATCCTGACCTCATGACAGCGATATGCTGTTGTGATGGAAATTGGGAGGTCGGTGAAAGGCCACAGATCAAGCAGCTGAGATACCCCATACAGTATCTGGGCCCACCCCAAGCCCCCCACCAGTCCTTCCAGACACAGAGTCCAACCACAAGAGCCCCTAACAACTGATTTATCCACTCAATCAAACCCAATCACATCACTAATACAAATAGGGAACTTAATCACTCACACACCATTCACACAAGCATAAAATAATAAGCCCAATACCCAAACCCACTCAACCCAACCACCAAAGAGAAGGAAAAAGTAAGGAGAAGGCCTTAAAATATTTTCTGAAAAAGCAGTATATCCCCCAATCCCATTTAGCTTAATAGTACTTGACCAAAATGAGACAGATTTTACTCAAAAAGGGAAAACCCCCACAGACAACATAAAAGCGTTACCAGAGCAGCTGCAGTCTGGCAATCCTCAGTTTCAACAGGCTCAGCTTTGATAGTCCACACCATCCAGTATTACCCCATTACGATAATCGGGGGGGAGGAAGTCCAAAAGAACCGCAAAAGTCTGCAGTCCAAGCCCCTTTACAATAATCTAACTCAGATAGTCCACACCATCCAGTCTACCCCTATTTCAATAATCTGGTGGGGGGAGAGAAAGGAAGCCCAACAGAACCACGAAAATCCACAGTCCAGACCTTCCTTTATGATAATCCAACGGGGGAAGAGACCAAAGGAACTATGATTACACTATTCCAAATAAGGGCCCAGTTACCAAGTGGAGGACAGTATACAGTGCTTACATACATAGATACGTACATAGAAGGTTTGCCCCTGATTCTTCCCCCCTCTAGCCTCATATCATGCCCCCTTGTTCTTGTACACCTTTTTTCTGAAAGATGCTACCCTCCTGTATATTGTTTATACCCTTGATGTACTTGAATGTCTCTATCATAGCCCCCTTCTTTCTCCTCTCCTCCAGGAAATACATATTGAGGTCCTCTAGAAACATAGAAACATAGACTTTGATGGCAGATAAGGACCGCTAGGCCCATCTAGTCTGCCCATTTCCCTACCTACAGGATAGGCCGCAGATCCTAGTTAACCAACAGCCTATTTCTTCCTACCCCCCACAAGAATTGCCTTATGTCTGTCCCATGCCTTCTTGAAATCTCCCACAGTTTTAGACCCCACAACCTCCTCAGGAAGGCTGTTCCATGCATCCACTACCCTCTCTATGAAATAATACTTCCTCACATTGCCCCTGAACCGCCCTCCTTCTATCTTTAAATTGTGTCCCCTTGTTCTTGTAAGTCTCTTTTTCTGAAAGATGGTACCCTCTTGGACTTTGTTGATTCCACTGAGGTACTTAAAAGTTTCTATCATGTCCCCCTTCTCCCTTCTTTCCTCAAGGGTATACATATTAAGCTCCTTTAGTCTCTCCTCATCTGGCTTCTCTTGCAGACCCTCACCATTTTAGTTGCCCTCCTCTGGACTACCTCTATCCTGTCTATGTCCTTGCGGAGATGAGGTCTCCAGAACTAGACACAAGTACTCCAGATGGGGTCTCACCAACTGTCTGTACAGAGGGATAACAACTTCCTGTTTTCTGCTGCTGATGCCTCTCCTATACATCCCAGTATACCTCAGCCCTCCCTACTGCCTTCTCACATTGATTGCTAACCTTAAGGTCATCTGATATGATTACCCCAGGTCCCTTTCCTTTTTGTTGTTGTTACTACCTCCCCACCCATTATGTATTCTTCCCCTGGGTTCTTGTTTCCCAGGTGCATTATTTTGCACTTCTTTGCATTGAATCCTAGCTGCCATACTTCTGACCATTCCTCCAACCTTGCCAAGTCCCTTTTCATCCTTTCCACGCCTCCTTGTGTATCAACCCTGTTGCAGATCTTTGTATCATCTGCAAAAGGCATACTTTTCCTTCCAGTCCCTCTGCGATGTCACTGATGAAGACATTAAAAAGGACTGGACCCAATACTGAACCCTGCGGTACCCCACTAGTAACCCCTCTTTCTTCAGAGTGGACTCCATTTACAATTACTTTCTGTGTCCTGTTGTGCAGCCAATGTTTTACCCAGGCTACCACCCTGGGACCCACTCCCAGGCTGGTTAATTTGACTATTAATCTTCTGTGTGGGACTGTCAAATGCCTTGCGAAAGTCTAGGTAGACCATGTCCACAGCCCCTCCCTGGTCTACTACTTTGGTCACCCAGTCAAAGAAATCTATTAGATTCGTCTGACATTACCTTCCCGCTGTGAACCCATGCTGCCTTGGGTCCTGTGCTCCACTGGCCTCTAGGTACTCAACTATTCTTTCCTTCAGAAGTGACTCCATCACTTTCCCTACCACAGAGGTCAGACTGACAGGTCTGTAGTTTCCTGCCTCTGTCTTGGTCCCACTTTTGTGAAGGGGAATCACATCCGCCTTCCTCCAGTCCTCGGGTACCACACCATCCTCCCATGATTTATTAAAAAGAGTAGCCAGTGGTTTCACTAGTTCCTCCTTAATTCTTTTAGAATTCTGGGGTGAATTCCATCAGGACCCATTGCTTTGTCCACCTTCAGTTTTAGGAGTTCTTGCAGAACCCTTTCTTCTGTGAAAGGACTGGGATCGACCCCCTATCAAGAGTGCTTCTGTTAATTGGATTAGGCACTTCCCCCTCCTCTTTTGTGAATACTGAGCAGAAATATTCATTCAGTATCCCTGCTTTTTCACTGTCCCCCTCTGCCCACCCACCGTTCATTCTATTCAGCCTCACTATCCCTCCCTTTGTCTTTCTACGCTCGCTGATGTACCTATAAAAGGTTTTATCCCCCTTCTTAACTGAGTTGGCGATCTTTTCCTCAGTTTGGGCCTTTGCTATTCTGACTTCCCTCCCTGCTTCCTTCTGCCTTAACTGGTACAGCCTCTGTCCTGCTCCTTCTGTGTTTCCTTATACTTCCGAATGCTATCTTTTCTTCCTGACTTTCACAGCCACCTTTTGAGAACCATAGTGGCTTTTTCTTTCATTTGATTTGTTTATTTGCTTCACACAAAGGCTTGTTGCCTCTGTGATGGCAGTTTGATGATTCCCATTGTTGCTCCACACCTCCTTCTAGCCTGTTTGCTAGTGCTTTTCTGAGGCACTCTCCCATCTTGCCAAAGTCAGCCCTCCTAAAGTCCAGTACCCTCACTTTTGTAGCTTGACTCTGTAGCTGAGTTTAATGTGAACCACACTGTTTGATGGTCACTTGTCCCCAGATGGCAACCCACTTCTAGATCAGAGATCCTCTCACTGCCCCGTTTGAGATCTGAGGTCTAAGATTGCTCCCTCACAGGTGGGTTCTGAAACTAGCTGTCTAATGCCTGCCACCTGGAGGCATCAAGAATAGCCCTGCTCTTGGATGTGCTGCAGCAAATGTGCTCAGTTAACATCTGGCATATTCAGGTCTCCCATCAACAGTATCTCCCCTTTCTCTGCCATTCTAAGAATGCTTTCTATCATATCCTTGTCCATTCCCTCCCCCTGACATGGGGGTCTGTATACAACCCCTGTGAGGATTGTGGTGCCCTTTCTAGTCTCCAAGGTGACCCACAGTGCCTCCTCTCCTCCCTGTTTACTCTTTTGTTCAGTTGCTTTTATCTCTTCCTTTACATAGAGAGCTACTCCCCCCCTTCTCCCCTGCCTGTCTCTCCTGTAGGCTATGTACCCTGGTATGTTAACATCCCAGTCATGGTTCTCTGTGTACCATGTTTCTGTGACTGCTACGATATCCAGGCATCCTCTTCCATCAAGGCCACCAGTTCAGGAGCTTGTTGCCCAGACCACGGGCATTGGTACTCATTACCCTCCACTTCCTGATGGCCTTACTCCTTTGCCCCATACCTGTCCTTCTTGCCTTTGTCACTTTCTGCATTTACCCTGCCCTTCTCCTATTGACACCTCTATGTTGGTGTTTGCCGCACTTACTACCGTGATTATTTGGGGGTGCTAGGATTTCCCTGCTCCTTTCCAGTGCCTCCCCCCTTGGCTAGTTTAAAAGCTTGCCAATGAAGCATTTAAACCTATCACCTAGGATCCTGGTTCCCCTTCCGGACAGATGCAGCCCATCATGCCAATATAGGCTGGCATCACTCCAGGTGGACCCCCAGTCCCCAATGAAGCCAAATCCCTGAGCTCCACACCAGTTTTTCAACCACTGATTGAATACCATGGTGTGGAACACCCTAGCCTCTCCTATGCCATAGATGGGCAGCACCTCCGAGAAGGTTACTGTGCGTGCTACTTGACTAAGGCCCCTCCCCAATTCCATAAACTCTTCCTGCACTTCTCTAATCCCTCTCTTAGCCAGGTCATTTGTCCCTAGGTGGACAATGACATCCATCTCCCTCCCCTGTGCAGCTGCTCTGGCAATCCTGAGGATTCGCTCCCTGTCCCTCCAAGCCATGGCGCCAGGCAGGCACCTCACCCCCCTCTCCCCTTCCTCCCCCAGTTCTACCTTCCTAACAATGGAGTCCCCCACCAGGAGCTGTTTCCTTCCCCTGCAGGGTCCCCTGCCACCCTCCTGTGGGTCTCCTTTGTGGAGGTTCCCAGCATCCTCCTTGGTCTCCCTGCGGGTGCCTCCATGGAGGAACCACACACTTTGCCAGAATGGCATAGGGTGTGGAGAGTACAACTGGAGGATGCACTTCTGTTCCACCACCCTCATCCTTCCTGAGCCCACTGTGGTCCAACCACTACTCTTTCTTGGCAACCTCTGAGGCAACGGCAGAGGCACTGGTTGTCCCTGGATGGAAGAGGAGGTCCCACAAATCCTGGCCAACTCAGCCTGTAGATGAGCAACCTCCTCCCTTAGCTCAGAGTGGTGCCTGCAGATGGGACAACACCGCATCCTCCAGAACGTCTCCTGGAAGGCTGCTGCTTCACAGCCACTGCACTGCACCACTTAAAATCATGTCTTATTTCTGGCCCCTTAACTGTCTGCAATCCTTACTCTTTCCTCTGTTTTTTTTTCTCTCTCTCTCCTTACTTTCTGCTTGTGTGCCCTTTAAGCTCCTGATTGTCCAGTTCTGAGACAAGAATATCCTATATTTCTCAGTAGACCAGTTACTTGCTCAGAGGCAGACCTCCAGCAGCTAGAGGGGGCCGGAGAGCTACTCTAGCCCTTCTAGGATGGTGGGTCTTTGGTGGTTCTGTGATCACTCACTTCCTGCCCCCAAACAGGAAGTTCCTGTTGTCAGTCAAATCCTGTGCCTATAAAAATAGAACTAGCTTTGGGTGGAGGGGAGGGAAGGAGGGCAATATATTCCCAAAAGAGAAGTTCATTCACACAGCAGTCCTTTCTCCTGGTGTCTTCTGCCAAGCTATTAGCAGAATCTTTCTAAGGCAGTCTTTAAATGTAGCTTCCTTCTAGCTAAGCCACTCCCCCTTACTAGATCTTTCTACAAGTAATTTAAACCTCACAACAGTTAAGTCCTTTCAATCACCTGAGATTTACACCTAAATAACTGTTCAGATACCCATTCAGTTCAGTTAACCCAGACAAACACACACTTTTTTTTTGTTTTGTATATTAGTTTTTTTTTTAACCTAAATTAAAGGTCCAAGTACAAAAGTTCTTCTACTGTAGTCCCAGCAGAGAAGCTCAGTCACACAGCAATCCTTTATCCTGGTGTCTTCTGCCAATCTAGTCTTTCCTATTATGACTTCTGGTGCAGTCCTTGCACCAATTTTGCTGCCCTTCTCTGGACTGCCTCTATTTTGTCTATGTCTTTCAGGAGATGTGGCCTCCAGAATTGGACACAGTACTCCAGATAAGGTCTCACTAGTGATCTGTACAGTGGCATAACCACCTCTTTTCTTCCGCTGGTGATAGCTCGCCCTATGCACCCTAGCATCCCACTGGCTCTCCCCACAGCCTTCTCACATTGTTTGGTTACCTTTAGGTTATCAGATATGATTACACCCAGGTCTTTTTCTTGATTGGTGGCCACCAATATCTCTTCCCCAATCTTGTACTCCTCCCTTGGATTTCTGTGCCCCAAATGCATGATTTTGCACTTCTTTGCATTGAATTGTAGCGGCCACACTCTCAACCACTCCTCAAGCATGTTTAGGTCCTTTCTCATTTTTTCCAGCCCCCCCCTACCAAGTGTTAGCCCTGTTGCAGATCTTAGTGTCATCTTCAAAGAAGTATACCTTCCCCTCCAGCCCCTCTGCAATGTCACTTATGAAGACATTATAGAGGACTGGCCCCAGCATGGATCCCTGTGGCACACCACTGGTCACACCCCTCTCCTCGTATTGAACGTCCTTTAGAACCACCCTCTGTGTCCTGTCAATCAACCGGTTTCTGACCCAGTTTACCACCTTGGGGCCCACTCCCAGACTGCTGAACTTATTTATCAAAGTCCTATGTGGGACTGTGTTAAAGGTCTTGCTTCACCAGTAAGGCTTTGTACATCTCAGAGTCATAAAGACACAGCAGCATTTAAAAAGTCCTCAGGTAATGATGTCATAATTGATTGACATTTGGGATTCAAATGTGTTCACACCCACATGTATAATGAATTAATGGCAAAATACAAAAACTCATGTACAGGTAAGGTTAAATATATTATACACAGTACAAGAGAATTAATATTACAAGAAGGGGGCAAATCTCACATTGGGAGGAGCAGAACAAGAATGCTAGTTATACTGTTTTTAAATATAATCTTAGATTAATTTACTGACTGCATTCTAATTTCAGAAAAAATCAGAAATAACCTCTCACCCCACTAACCAAAGCAGAAGAATTCACACTACTGAGAGGTTTAAACTTTGTCTCAACACCTAGAAGCAATGATTTCCAAATATATGTAGATCTTTACAAATTGTCTAGGAAAATTAAGCTCAGATTCCACTTTGTAATGATAAGAAAAGAAAACACAGAGACTCACATCATGGGTTTCCCAGATGTTTCAACTGGTCTAGGAAATGGGGAAATTGATGCTGTAATCACAGCCATGTTTGAAATTCACGTTACTTCGGAGCCAACTCTTTAACACTCGCAGCTGCTCCTGTCTCTAAATATGGCCTCGATCTCTCCATACTTGACAACGCCCACTGGGCGGCACTCCACCTCAACCCCTCACCCTCTCCCCCTGTCCATCATACCTCTGCTATAAACAGCCTGTGCCAGCTATATCAATGTAATTGCCACGAAATTGTAAATGTATGAAATCAATATGTGTAACGCTAATTTCAGTTACATGTATTCTGTAACCTAAATTTGTTATGTTTTGTTATGTTTATCCTCAATGTGATGAGGTACCTTTGGAAACGAGCCCCTGGCTCAAAGGTTGTAAATTGATTTACAAATAAATAAATAAATACAAGGGTTATCCCCGAGCCCTTCAGTGTTCAATCATTCACCCTAGTGACTGCAGTTCCATTCCTAGAGAAAAGGTCCCCATTGTCTGCTCTGTTGATACCTCACAGAAATGTGTATGTCTCTGTCATATAACCTCTCTCCCTTCTAGTCTCTGCATTTACGTGTTAAGGTCTGTTACCTTTCTTGTTTGTTTGGCATACACCAATGTGGGCCTTACTGCATAATTAAGCAATGCCACGACATCCCCAACCAAGCTGTTTGTCAACAAAAAGGTTTAAAAAGAAAGCCATGCATGTGTAATAAAATTTTTAAAAAATTCTGTTTAAAATGCATTTAAGTATGATGGTACAACCTACCCACAAATGAGTGGCAGTTTTATGAGGGACTCTGATTTGGGGTTTTCTGCATCCCTGCTATACAGTATAGAGAAGTTCCTTACTGGAAAAAGGAAAGAGGAGAATTCCTCTTTATCACTGAACTTGGGATGTTTCTTATCATTGGGGGATACCAAGGAGGTATAGAAATCACATTCTGAAACACTGCACATGACTTACTCATCCGGCTTCTCTGTGAAATGCTGTCCCAGGTTCCGTATAAATTTCAGGAGGGAAGTCAGGTCTTTGGTATATGGGTACTTCTTGTTGCGTTTACTCATGTCACGCCAAACAGTTTGATCTACCTAAAAGAAATTCAAATGTTTGTTACAGCTGAGTTGTTTATTTATAATGCTGTGTTTCAGAACACTCACACCTCCCTCTCCCAACAAGGAACGACCACAAGGCCATCATTGAAAGCTTAGCTTTTCAGTACAAGAAACTATTTCTTTATTAAGGCTTCTTGATCCAAACTGACCATTCTGTCAATTCCTGATGTGGAAATAAACTGAAGAGCTAGTCAACCTATTGCAACATCAATGACGTCAACTGTGGTTTATTAACCCTATGGGGCCTATCACCCAAGCAGCTGGAAGAGTGGGTCTAAAGGCTGAATAAAGGCAGATGGTGGGCTTTTAAACAGATGCATCTGTTTGGGCTAAAGTACATAAAGTAGATCAAGGGCCATTTGACCATATTGCAGAGTCATAAAAAAACAGGTTACTCACCTGTAACAGTAGTTCTAGGAGTGGTATATGTTGTTCACCCACACTCTTTGGCAGGTACCGTGCCACTTTAAGATGTGCCGGAAGTCTTCAAGCTGGCTCCTCCCACTCACCCGAGTGGTATAACCCTTGGCTCCACCCCATGACACCAGATATTAGCCCACTGGAAGCCAGGTTTCTGCGTCTGCAACAGAAGTCAGGTGGGTCTATGTGAATAAACATATACCACTCCTAGAACTACTGTTACAGGTGAGTAACCTGTTTTTCTAGGACCGTGGATATGTTGTTCATCCACACTCTTTGGCAGACTCCTAGCAGTTGTCCAGGAGGAGGGAGGCAAGGTGCACACCCCCTACTTAGGGAACAGAGATTGGAGAACCGAGGCCCCAAAACCAGCATCCCGGCGTGATTCAAGGTCGATGTGGTAATGGGTAATAAAGGTGTTTGCTTACTTCCAGGTAGCAGCCCGACAGATTTCCTGGATAGAGATGTCCCTGGAAGCAGCCACTGATGCAGTGGTATGGTGGATAGAATGAGCTCTTATCCCTCTGGGAGACTTCTTGCCCGCCACCTCATAGCACAGACTGATGCACGATGTGATCCACCGTGCAATAGTCCATTTTGCTGCAGGTCTGCCAGAAGTGACTTCAGCACAGGTGACAAATAGCTGGTGAACCTCTCACCAAATTTTTGCCATCTTCTCCTTGTGATAGGAGAGAGCACATCTCAGGTCCAAAGTATGGAGCCTGTACTTGGTCATCAAGGTGTAATTGGGATAGTACACGGGCAGAGTTAGCACCAGGTTAAGGTGAAACTCTGATACCACCTTCGGAAGGAATTTTGGGTGGGGCGCAGGACAACCTTGTCCCTGTGGAAGACCAGATGAGGGAAGTCCACCAAAAGTGCCTGGAGCATCCCTGTCCTTCTAGCTGACATGATAGCCACCAGGAATGCCGTCTTCCACAACAAGTGTGACAACTCACACTTGTGCATAGGTTCGAATGGTTTACCCATGAGCTTTGCCAGTACCAGCAGAAGATCCCACAGAGGTGGAGGTTCATGCACAGGGGGGATATGTGATCCAGACCTTTGAAAAGCACCCGACCACTGTCTCCTACACCACCGTTGGGTGACTGACCCATGCCCAGTAAGCAGAGATGGCTGCCAGGTGCACCTTAAGGGTCGATGACCGAAGACCCCCTTTGGAGAGAGACCAAAGGTAGTCGAGAATGTTAGCCACTGGACAGGACAGAGGGTCCAGGCCCTTGCCCTGACACCAAATGGAAAATCTTTTCCAACTGAAGGCGTAATATTTCCTGGTTGATTCCTTTCTGGATGCCTCCACCACGGTGTAGACATCCTCGGAAAGACCCAAAAAGCCTGGAACTCTAGCCACTCAGATACCAAGCTTTGAGGTGCAGGGATTGAAGGTCTGGATGGTATACCTTCCCCTGTTTGAGAGAGATCAGGTCTGGGTGTGTGCAAAGCCGCTCCAGGGGCCTGCAGCTGAGGCGGAGGAGATCTGGATACCAGAACTGGCATGGCCAGTCTGGGGATACCAGGATCACCTTCACCTTCACCTTGTCCCTCCTCACCTTGAGGAGCACCTTGTGGATCAAGGGAAATGGAGGGAAGGCATAGAGGATGTCTGTGGTCCACAGCCTCGAGAAGGCATCCCCCTGCAGTAAGCCCTGCTGAGGGGGGCGGGCATGGAACAGCCTCAGCTTGGTGTTTTCCCTGGAGGCAAACAGGTCCACCAGCAGTTTGTCCCAGTGGGAGAACAAGCTGTAAAGCTACCTCTGGATGGAGAGACCACTCATGGAATGTCTCGCCTAGGTGGCTGAGAGCATCCACCAGATGGTTTGAGGCTCCTGCCACATGGATGGCTAGGAGATTTGCCTCCAGATGGCTTATGAGGATCCAGATGCAGAGCACCTCCTTGCACAGCAGACAGGAGTGCGTGCCACCCTGTTTGTTGAGGTAGTGCATGGTCATGGTATTGTCCGTCTGGACTTGAACCACTTGACCCTGGAGCTGAGGAGCGAAAGCTGACAGTGCCAATCTGACTGCTCTGAGCTCCAACAGGTTGATGTGACATCGGGACTCCTCAGGGATCCAGAGCCTGTGGGCCCTTTTGTCCCCCGTGTGGGCTCCCCAGCCTATGAGAGAGGCATCGGCCATAAGGACGACCGTCGACTCGGGGCGGACAAATGGGATCCCTTCCTGCAACCGGTCTGAGGCAGTCCACCACTTGAGAGCGTCCCACATCTTCTGGATTACAGTGATCAGCTGGTCGAAATGACCATGGGGCTGAGTCCACTGGGTGGCCAGCTCCCACTGAAGGGGGCGCATGTGCAACTGGGCCCAATGGACCACTGAGGTGCCCACTGCCATGTAACTCAGAAGGTGCAGAAAGTCCTGGACAGGGCACACTTGCCCAACCAGAAATGATCGGGCAAAGGAGGAGAGAACCTCTGCCCTGTCCACCGGGAGCCGAGCTCTGGCTTGACAAGAGTTGAGCTCTGCCCCGAAGAAGCCCATCACCTGAGAAGGCATGAGTTTCGACTTGGCCTCGTTGATCAGGAGGCTGAGTTGGGAGCAGGTCTGGAGGGCCAGGTCCCTGGACCTCTCCACCTCCTGTTGGGTGGCACCTGCTAGGAGCCAATCATCGAGGTAAGGATAAATCCTGACCCCCTCCGACACCTGAGATGGGCCGCCACCACTGCAATTCATTTGGTGAAGACCCATGGGGCCGATGACAGGCCGAACGGCATAACTTGGAACTCATACAGGGTCCCTTCAACCCTGAAGCAGAGGAACCGCTGATGGAACGTACGGATTGGGACATGAAAGAATGTGTCCTGCAGAACCAGTGAACAGAAGCACATCTTTCGCTTCAAGGATGGTATGATCTGAGACAGAGTGACCATCCGAAAGGTGCGTGACCCGAGATACTGATTCAGGTCATGCAGATCTAGAATGAGGCACCAGCATTCTGACCGCTTGGGTATCAGAAAGTACCTGGAGATAAAGCCTGGGTCTGCTGGAGGATCCACCACTGGAGCCACAGCCTCCTTGAGGAGGAGCTGAGCGATGTCTTCTCTGAGAGCTGACTGAGTCTGAGAGGATACACTTTTCTCCCGAGGGGCATGGGCTCGGCTTGAAGGGTACTACTCGAATTCTAGAGGCAGTCCCTGGCCGACCACTTCAAGAACCCACCTGTCCAAAGTGACAGCGGACCAGGTGGAAAGGAAGTGGCAGAGCTGGACCCCCATGGGAGGACACAGAGCTGGCATGACGGGAGAGGGGGTGGCAGCCCCCGCCCAGTCACTGAGCAGGCTTGGAGGAGGAGGATCCAGGACCAGAACCTCAGCCTCCTTTACGGGCCTGGGAGGGGGGCACCAAGCTTGAGCCTGTTGCCGTCCTCCTTGAAAGGAGGACTGCTGAGCCACAGGGGAAGAACGCCAAAAAGGCTTCTTCTTTTTCTTCTGTTGGCTGTCGACCAAAGAGCCCTTGGCAGAAGTAGCTTCTAAGATGGCATTGGACTGCTCAGTGCACTGAAGGTGAACAGCCACTCCTGGGCCAAACAGGTCGGTCGCTAGGAACAACACGTCAGCTAGTTTGTGCTGAGTATCTTCCAGGAAGGAGGAGAGCCTCAGCCAAGCCCTGTGACGAGAGGCAACTGCGGCTGCCATCGAACGGGCACAGGAATCCCCAATGTCCAGGGCCATCTGAAGCTGCTGTTTGGCAACAGCTCAACCCTGATCCCGGACCTGCTTGACCATGGTCTGCATGTCCACGGGGAGATGTGGGAGGGCTTCATCGAAAGACCTAAGAAGGGCATGGGAGAAGTGTGTCATGATGACAGCCGTACTTGCCTGACAAAGGCCCACCACATAGACTTTCCTGGCTGATTGGTCTAAAAGCTTGGACTCTTTCTCTGGAAGACGGTCAGTATTGGCAGAACTGCCAGTACACCTGAAAACAGAGGTGGTCACCAGGCTCTCAACCGAAAGGTGCTCTGTGAACCCCACAAGGGACCCCATGGGCACCACGTACTTGCGGGCCATGTGGGCAGGCGGTGCTGGACAAGAGGCAGGATGCTGCCAGAGTTCTAAAGCTGGGCCAACAATGACCTCAGCCACAGGAAAGGCCTCTTTTAGGGTATCCCCACTCTTGAGAATGTCCTTGAATGGGTACTCTGCCTTTTTCTGGATTGGCTCCAGGGGCATCCCTGTAGACTCAGAGATGAGATGAAGAATGCCATGAAAAGAAGAAGGACCTTCCTCTTTCTCTAACCCACCGGCCAATTAATCATCCCCGGGATGAGAATGTAGGCTGGTCACATCCGAATCCAAGGAATTCGGATACAACGGTTAACCACCCAGGTCACCTTCGACCCACCGAGGGTGGTTCAGGGTGACAGTGACCGAAAGACACCAGGAAAGCCCAGTGTCCAGCCTGTCTTCTTTAGAAGGAGCCTTTCCACAGGCTGCTTAGGCGGTGGTTTCACCATAATCGGTGGAGAGACTGGTTTTGGCCAAACAGGAGGTTTCACTGGCTCTGCGGGCGGGGAACGGACTTGATCGGCTCCAAAAGAGGCGGTTTCAGCCTGGGAGGTGAAAGCCCAGTAATGGCTGGGGTAGAAGCTGGGGTCAGCTTGTGCCTGGTCAAAATCAGCTGTTGCCACATGAGGTCCTTGTAGCGCCAATGGAGTTTCCACCGGAGTCTCTCCTCGTCCAAGGAGGAAGAGGACAACCGAGGGCGTCACCTCTTTTTAGAGCATTTATGGCTGTTCCTCTGCCTATCGGTCGAGGGGGTCTGAGACATCAATAGAGATCGGACAGGCCAACTCAGTCACTCAGAAGACACTGGCAGGACCGGCAATTTCCCATGATCAGGGACCACTTCCTTGATGGGAGTTCCAGCAGGCTGGGTCTCCTCATCAGGGGAAAGTCAGAATTGGAGGTCGATCGAGAGAATCGTCAACTGGAGTTGGTGATATAGGATCAATCGGGTTGATGACGATTTCCACATCATCAACAAACTGTTCGGTCAACTGACCAGATGGCAAAGCCGAGAAGCCAGTGGCTGAAGAAGCAATCTCGACCAAAGTCGAGACTGCATGTTCCTGGGACCAAGATCTCTCCTGCTCCCAAGAGCATCTTCATCGGGATGAAGACAATCCCGGATCCTTCTCCCGCTTATGGGATCAAGGGGAGTGCGTGCCCGCAGGACCCTCTCCCTTGGTTGGGAGAGACTGGCACAGCTCTCGAAAGGAACCTGAGAAGGTGGAGCCCAGGTTGAGCAGGATGAAGAAGCTCTGAGTAGTTTCTACAGCCGCGCCACTTCCTCTTCGAATGCTTACATGCGTTCCAACTGCTCGGCAGATCCCACAGCCATGGAAACCACCCACCGAGCCTCTTTAGATTTCGTCGGAGGGTTCTGTTTCTCTGGCCTCCCCAACTTACAGGCTTACGAGACAGTCATCAAGGACGTTAGGATGGAAAGCGAGACACAAATCAAGATGTCATGGTCGACACTGAGACAGTACACACATGTAGTGTGGAGATCGGTGCGCAACATTTTCTGGACGCATGGGCACCGATGAAATCCGGGGGCTGACTTGTCTTCCATAATTGAAGGTAAGTAGTCATGATCATTAATGCGAACTAGATGGATTTTCGGAATAACCTAAGGTTTTTTGAGCCAGGGCCCACAAAATGCGTGAAAATGAGGGAGGCAATGTATGGAGCTGCAATATCTTTTGATGATTTTTTCGCCTTTCTTTTAAATCAGTGTTATTTCCAATATTTTTTTAAGAAGATTTTTCCCTCAGTCATGGTTACCTTCAGAGATATAGCTTGTTCACAGGGATATATCTCCAGACTTATTAGCCACTGTTCTGCTTGGGCTCAGCCCAACCCAGCAACTCCCACTGGTCTACCTTCCATGGTAGAGATGCCGGGGGAAGGCCATCCTCACCACCAAGTCAGTCTATGTTGGCAATCAGTTCCATAGTGACACCACCCTTTGGGTAAAGAGTCCAGCTCTTATTGATGTTTTCAATATCTGCCCTTTTAATTGCCATTCATGGCTTCCTGTGTTAAGTATTTTTGGAGATATGATTTCCAAATTTAGATTCAAATTTAATGTGCCAGGTCTCATACATTGATACACCAGTTTCATATCCCCTATTATTCTCCTATACTCTAGTGTAAACAAGTTCAAGTGATTCAGTCTTGTCTTATAATCCATATTCTATGTTCCTACAGTGGCTTTTGTGAATCTGCGTTGCACTCTGTCAAGTCTATTGATGTCTCCTCCAGAACCAGGGCTGCATAGCTGTCCCCAGTACTCCACATCAAGTCTCACTAGGGAGTGATAGAAGAGGAATATAACCTCTTTATTTCTTTAGCTATGTGTTTCTTAATATCTCCAATTGTCATGTTGCATTTTAACTATATTTTCAACTAGACTATGGAAATGTAAACCTTTATCTATAATAAAGGCAGTATAGTGCAGTGGTTTAAGGCTCTGAGCTGCAAATCTGGTGACATCCAGCAGACCAGACCTAGGTTTGAATCCCACAGCTTCCACTTGCATACTGTGTGACCCTGAGCAAGTCACTTAACTTCCCTGTGCTCCCAGGTTGCACCTGTAAAAAAGCTTTCAGCTTAGTGTGCTAATTCTGGTTAAACAACTAAAAAAAAAATAATGAAACCCAGATCTTTCTTTTGTTCTGAGAGAGATCTGGGTGTCATTATAGACAAAGATTTAAATGTTCATAGTTTATCATACTGTATAATTTGCAGTCATGCGTTGCATTTTTCCTTCCAAACTGAATCACTGTACATTTCTCTACAATAAATCTCACACCATTATTAGCTGCCCATTCCTCCTGGATACTTACAGTCTCTTGTAGGGTTGAACTGTGTGAACTTCATTGCATAATCTGGCATCATCAGCAAACTTAATGCAAACACTTTCATTCTGGGGTTTCAGTCTATTTTAAAGATGTTAAACAGGGTTGGTCCTAATGCAGACCCCTGTGGTATCCTGTCAGTTACTTGTTTTGGTTTAGAGACCAAGCCACTAACTCCCATCTATGCTTTCTATCAGCCAGTACAATATCTAATCTATTATTCAACCATCTATACCCATATCTTCATATTTTGTTATCATCGTGCTTTGTGGCACCGTGTTGAATGCATTCACAAAACTGAGGTACACAACGCCCACAGTTCCCATTATCCATTTCCATGCCAACCATCTGAAAGAATTCTGTTATGCTGGCTGTGCACAATCTTCCTGCTGTGAACCCATGTTGTGCAACATCAGTCTACTCATTTTCATCTATATGCACCCATCACTGTTCCCTTCTCCAGGGGTCTGTTTACCATTTGATTAGCGGATACAGTTCAAATATTGTACAATGTTGTTAAAAATCATATTAGGTCTTCTCCCTTCCTCTGTTTCCAAACTGTTTCCATGTTTATTAATGGCTGTGGCACCCATTCCCAGGACAAATTTTCTTTTCCGACACCGCTAGGGTCATTGGCCAGAGATCAACATTGTACAGGGCTCATAAATTTTTCAATTCCCTCCCCACTATTTTTTCACATCTTAAATCCATTGGTAGTTTTAAACATAAACTCTTTATGTTTTTCGAAGCTCTCTGAAATGTACTTGTTAATTGTACTTGTATTTGCTAATTGTTTTGTTTCATTTTATATTCTATTGTATTAGATGTATTATATTGCTGTTGCCTAATGTTATTTATTGTCTAGTTATATTTTGCTTGTTTTTTTTTTTAATTGCTTGTCACCTGTGAAAACGGGCAGTTTACTCATCAGGCTCACAAGGATAAAAAATGAAATGAAAAAATGAAATATAAATAATGGGAGATATTCGGGTCTGTAGTTACTGCAATCATGTTATGCGCTCCTTTTATTTACTGGTGTTACTATGGCTTTCCAACAATTAGCTGGATTATTTCAGGTTCTTATGGATTCATAAATAAGAAATGCCAATGGGACTGCTATTTGCCTCCACAATCTTCAAGAGCCTTGGGTTTATTTCATCAGGACCCTCAGATTTATCTGTGGCCAGTCCCCTTAACCTTTTAATTAACTCCTCTGTGCAAACCTGACCCCTTGGCACCCTGGCCATCATCCAGATAGCCATGGGATTTTTATCCCTGGTTTTCTCCCTGGTAACACTCTTCTTCCCTGGCATGGACATAGCCCATTGGTGGCTTTGGCTGCACACAGCCATGTCTGTGAAGGGAACAAGCCCCTTTGGCCCACTGTGGGAACACTGCACTGCAGCAGCAGTGCCCAATGCAGTCCCTCCCCAACTACAGCACACTGACAAGCGGTAACTGCTACATCCGGGCCTGCCTTCTGATGTGACAAAATAAGCTCACTCCTGTGCTTGGGTCATGATGCACTGCTGCTTCGCCATCGGAGCAGCATTTATTTCTTGTTTTCTAATTAGTAGCTCATGTCAATAAATATGGCTGCCACAAACCATTTTTGAAAATCTCTTCCCCTGAGATTACTCTTTGACAGTGCACAGTGGTATCATAAATGTGGGTATGTCAGGGTGATACTCACTGACAGTAAACAGCACTGCAAAATGCTTAGCTTTATCATGATGGACAAGGAAGGCAATGTTTTTAAAACATAGATACATAGATACATAGACAGTGTCGGCAGATAAGGGCCTATGGCCCACCCAGTCTGCCCATTTGAGCTTGTAAGTTCAGTTTGTTTTCCTAGAAGTCTGTTGCCCCTTACCCCTGACCTCCAGAATTCCTTTATGTCTATCCCATGCATTCTTAAATCCCGTGATTGTTTCAGCCCCCACCACTTCCTCTGGCAGGGTGTTCCACTTGTCCACCACCCGTTCTGTGAAGAAATTCTTTCTCATGTTTCCTCTGAATCGTCCTCCCTCCAACTTCATCCATGCCCTCTAGTCCTGGAACATCTTTTTGCTTAAAAATAGTGTTTTCCTGCACCCTGTTCTCCCTGTAAGATACTTGTATGTCTCTCATATCCCTCTCTCCTCCTCCTCTCCTCCAGGAGTACATGTTCAGTTCCTTCAACCTGTCTTCATAGGACTTGTGATGCAATCCATGCACCATCTTTGTTGCCCTCCTCTGAACCTTCTCTACCCTGTCTATGTCCTTACGTAGGTATGGTCTCCAGAACTGTACACTGTACTCCAGGTGGGGCCTCACTAGTGTCTTGTATAGTGGAATTATGACTTCCTTTTCCTGCTGGTGATGCCCTGCCTATACATCCCAGCATCCTATTTGCTTTACCTGCTGCCTTGTCACACTGTTTCCCTACCTTGAGGTCATCAGAGATGATAACCCCAAGATCCCTTTCCTGCTTGGTGCATGCTATATCCTCACCCCCAACTGATATATTGTGCCAGGGTTTTTGTGCCCCCATATGCATTATCTTGCACTTCTTTGCATTGAATTTCAACTGCCAAACCCCTGACCATTCTTCAAGTTTCTGCAGGTCGCTTCTCATTCTGTCTACACCCTCTGGTGTGTCTACGCTGTTACAGAGCTTTGTGTCATCAGCGAACAGTGAAATTCTGCCTTCTAGGTCCTGCACAATGTCACTGATGAAGATGTTGAATAGGACCGGTCCCAGCACTGATCCCTGTGGTACCCCACTGGTCACTCTTCCCTCTGTGGAGTGACAGCCATTTACCACCACCCTCTGTGTCCTGCCACCCAGCCAGTTACCTACCCACCACACTACTGTCCTGCCCACACCCATATTCCCCAGTTTGTGTAATAGTCTTCTATGTGGCACAGTGTCAAAGGCCTTGCTGAAGTCCAGATAGGCCATGTCCACTGCCCTCCCCTGATCCACCTCCCTAGTCACCCAGTCAAAAAATTCAACAAGGTTGGTCTGACATGACCTCCCCCTGGTGAAACCATGCTGCCTTGGGTCCTGTAGTCCATTGACAACCAGATGTTCCACCAATCTCTCCTTCAGTAGTGCTTCCATGATCTTCCCCACTACCGAGGTGAGGCTGACTGGTCTGTAGTTCCCTGCTTCCTCTTTGTTCCCACTTTTGTATAAGGGGACTACATCTGCTGTCCCCCAGTCTTTGGGTACCTCCCTGTTTCCAGTGATCGGCTAAACAGGATAGCCAGAGGTTCAGCCACCACCTCTCTTAGTTCTTTAAGGACCCTGGGTGCACCCCATCTGGCCCCATTGCTTTATCAACTCTTATTACTTCCAGTTCCTTCAGGACCCTTTCTCGTGTAAAGGGACTTGTGTCCATTTCTGCACCATTCTCACCCTTTGTACTCCCTTCAGACCCATTACCCTCCTTTTCCTCAGTAAAGACTGAGCAGAAATACCTGTTCAATATGTCAGCTTTACTGTTGTCATCCTCCACGCGTCCCCCGTCCTCCCCCTTCAGTCTCACTATCTCACATTGGGCCTGAGATACAGTCATAGGCAGTATAGCTGCAATTTTGGGATGCAAAGAGGAACAGCACTAAGCCACTGCCTCAAACTGCCATATATAGAGCCTGGGCTTTTTCTTCAGGGGAGGAGTCACCCTCCAAATGGTTAAGTCACAATGTAGATGTACCTACCAAATGTTAGTGGGCACAAATGGAGGTCAGGGCAAGGCAGATCACCAGTTACATGACAACCTGCCATGCTCAAAGAACATGTTAGCAGGCTCTATCACCTCAGCTGAAACATCCCACTATACATTAATGCCCTCTTGTGGGCCATGTGGTCTCTAATTTTTCTGGTGTCACACTGGTCATCACTGGTGAGTCAGTGGTCCCCCGACTGATTCACATAATTCAGTTTATCCCTGGTGTCCAGTGGACCTCCAGCCCTACTCATTCAGGTGTGCCATTTTGTCCTGTGGTCCTTGTCGATCTTGGTCCCCCAACGGGTTTCCCTGGCCACCTAGGCACACCTGCACCACCCTAAAGTACTGCTTCTAACAGTTCTTCAGTTATGGTTGGGTTCTGGCATGTTACGTGAGGCACCTCCATCTGTATGTAGCATGGCACACAATTTATATGCCAGTCCCTACCCCTTTCCGTGCGGTGTCACCCATTAAGACAGGCCAGAGAAAGCTTTGTAAATAGGGCTACTCAGAACTGGCTAATTCCAATCCGACTGGACTGTTTAGGAATTTAGAAATTTCCAATTCCAAATTTAATTCCTATCTGATTCCGAAAAGGACCTCAAATCAGAATCAGAATTGGATTTGAAATCCTATATCCTAAATTCCTATGTAAAAGTTGTCTTTTACATCAGCAATCCAAGAATACAAGTTCTGAAAATCCCACAAATCTGATTCCGTGGCTCAGAATTCTAGCAACCTAAGTCGCAAACCCATTGTGTTTATCACAACAGTGTGGAACCGAGAACAGTGGTGCATGGTGGTCATGAAAACCACTTTGTGCCAGTAAATTGTGACTGTGTATGGGACCCTCCTAAAGCTCTCATGAAATGGGTCTAAAAAAAAAAAAAAATCAAAGAAACTTAATTGTGTAAAACTAGTCAGGTGACTGTACATTAATACAGCATAATGCATGGTCATCCTGGTCCTAATTCTGGCCGAAAATTAGTAGCCACATCACTCAATGAGCAATCCAATCCCCTAAACCCAGAACTGATCTGTTATCACAAACATGGTAACCCCTTTATTCACTAAAAGCCTTCATCTATGCCCTAAAAATAAAACCACCATAAATAGAAAAATAAATTCATTAAATGCTGTTTCCCCAAGCCTGGGCTGGTGGCACTAAGGGTTGAGGCACTGGATGCTACACCTTGCACCCCACAGGTGACCCGGGTTGGGGAGCAAGCTTGGGCCACCAGGGGTTGGCCTAGGAAGGGAGAGCAAGAGAGGGATTGAGCAGCAGACAGGCAGCTCTCTTCTCCAGGGAGGGACATAGGGTTTCACTGGTGCTTGGCTACCACCTGGTGGAGGCTAGTTGGTAGTGCCACTCCATGGGGGGAACCTGGCAATAGGCTGAGAGGGCAGAAGGGTCCCTCACCAAAGCCGCGGTGTGCATGAGCCCCTCCACGCGCTTGAGCATCTGCATTCGTGGTCCCAGGAATAAGGAGGAGAAAATGGATAATCAGAGGCTGTAGCTGGATGAAGCCCCCCACATTGGCCCTGGTGGTTAAGCCAGGTAGAGGAGAGGGTGCCTGAATGACCGCATAAGTCTGGTGTCGGATGACCAACATGAGCTGCCGCCTACCAGGCAGATAAACAAAAGACAGAAAAAAATACTGTGTCTCTGTTTATCACACTCTTCTTACAGGCATAAACAAATTAGAAACATGAAGTACTGTTAATAGTTTTCATTACTGACCTAGTGATCCTTTACTGACAATACAATATCCTCCTCCTATCTTTACACGCTTACCAGGGAAGCTTCTGATGCTTACCCTGCCAGAGATAACACTGAAGCTTCGGCTCCACATGAAGTCTTTATTGTGTGAATTTGAATACCTGTATTCTATGGCAAACATCAGAGACAGAATTTTCAAAACCTGATGCAGTTCATGTGTCCAGCCCTGTGCCACAACACTTTGGGTCTGGTAGGGCATCAAACCCTTCACGACAACTGCACACAATTTTACAATCGCTGGCACAGTTATGACAGTTTTCCCAAATCATAGCAGCTTGTGCCAAATATTTGATGCAAGCTCCGTAAAGCAGGTCCCCAGAACTGCCACAAGTTAGGCAAGAAAAAGTTGGTCTAACTTGCAGCTATTGCCACATGGGATAGAAAATCCCATTAGATCACCACAAGCCTCATGTGCCGTGTCGTTGGCACAGTGGAGCATGTGGCGATCAAGGACATTTGAAAATCTGGCTGTACATCTATAGTGTATGGGGTGCCTTTGTTGTGTACAGAAATTCATACTCCTGAAAAAGTCATTCTGCTGCAGTAGTGACCTAACTACTACAGCAGAATGGCTTTAATAATTCTCTGGCAATGTGTGTCCTGTTGTGGTTTATTGCGTATCTGTCTCACTTCAGGAATTACATTTATTTGTATTTATTCATTTGTTAACTGGGTACGTACACTGGTCCCAGGGACCATTTTCAGGCATGACATGAGTAATTAAGATGGCACATATCAACAAAGAATACATAACAATACACTACAATAACAAGGAGTAGATACATAATATACAAAAACAAAACTTAATTAAATGGAAAGAAAAAGGGGTAGATTTATATTTTGTTTGTGCTAACCAGGGGTGTAGCAAGGAATTTAAACCTGTACTCGAGAGTAAAACCATTTTGCTCCTCCCCCACATGAACACAAACCAAAAAATGTACTTCCTCACCACACAAACATTGCCCCAACCCCATTTCAGTCGACAATATGTAGTAAACCAATGATCCTAACAGATTCACATTTTATTTTATCTAATACACACACTCCCAGTCAGACAGAAGTTGGCTGGATTTTAGTTACAGTGTTTAGGATAGAGTGTGATAAGCCTCTGTACCACAATAAGGTAACCAACCTTACAGAGATCCAAAGGAATAAACCCCATGGGGTCCAGCTCATGCTATATAGCGCACACTCCACCTCCACTCACTGTGATCACTCGCCAGTTCACAGGAGTACTTGTGAGCTGCTGTGTAAGCACAAGAATGGAAAAAGCAGCTTTTTATTATTGTACTCCAGTTTTGTTTGTTGCTGTGGCCTGAGGCTCGTGTTGCCCCATGATTTTTCACATTTTACTGTACTCAGCAAAGTACACTGAGTATGCCTGCTGAAACCTCTGGTGCGAACTGCAAATAGTTTAAAAGATTTTCTTCACCAATCTGCTGCTTTAAAGTAGGAGGTCATGTATCCTTTTTGCATTTGTATTATAAATCACTGACGTGATTTCATGCATTCAGTACACAGAGCCACAGAACTTTTTATCCTGCATACAGCCAAACGGTCTCTCGTGGAGGATCATTTGGAGTGGAGCATCCCACCTCATAGCCAGTGGAAGCCAGCTTCATTTAAAAATTAAATACTTAAAACTTAATAGAAATAATTCTAGCTAACTTGAGTGATTTATAATAATTAATAGAGCCTCCATGGGATGTCTTTAATAGTATAAGAAACTCCTCTCATGAGGTTTGCCCTGCAGCTGGAGGTATATCTGACTATCCATTACATCTATGATCCTCTCCAGTCAGGATTTTGGAAAAGACATAGCACTGAGATGGCCCTTGTGTGGGTACTCAATGATCTCCTGATAGCCAGGGATCAGAGGACTCGTTCCGTCTTGGTCCTCTTGGATCTCTCTACGGCATTTGACTCCGTGGACCATGGTGTGTTGCTAGAGTGCCTGTGGTTCTTCTGTGGACTGTCTGGTACAGTCCTCAGATGTTTTCATTCTTTCCTCTCAGGCAGGTCTCAGAGAGTGGTGTCCGGAATCTTTTATTCGGACCCAGTCTCCCTGCCTTATGGGGTATTGCAGGGCTCTGTGCTTTCATCCATGTTGTTTGCAATGTACATGTTGCCGTTGGGGGACATTGTGAGACAGTATGGGATGAGTTTTCATTGCTATGTGGATGGCACTCATCTCTACTTGTCCTTAGTGCCTGGACAGGAGGACCCTACCTCAGTGTTTATCAGCTGCCTGGCCGAGATCCAGGACTGGATGAATGCCAGCTGGTTGAGGTTGAACCTGGATAAGACCGAGGTGCTAGTTGTGGACCCAGGCCATCGGGCAGAGGGGGCACTGGCTGGGCAGCCTACTGGGCTTTGGCTTGGAGGCAACCAGCTAGCAACCTCTTACCAGATGCGAGATCTGGGCGTTATTCTTGACAATGGATTGACACTTAAGTCCCAGATATCGTCTGCCATCAAGTCCTCATTTTACCATCTGAGGAATATCACCCGGATTAAGCACCTGGTCCCATCTGATGACCTCTCTATGCTGGTCCACGCCTTTGTGACCTCTCGCCTTGATTACTATAACTCCCTATACCTAGGGCTACTAGGGGTTGATATTCGCTGCCTGCAGCTAGTGCAAAATGCTGCTACAAAGCTATTGACTGGCTTACCTCAATCCTGCCATATCACACCTGTACTCCACGGTCTGCACTGGCTGCCAATTCAGTGGTGTATCACCTTCAGGGTCAGGTTACTGACCTATAAAGCCCTACATGGTTAGGTTACCTGCAAGATCTTCTGGCCCCCTACCACCCCTGCTGCCCACTGTGTTCTACCGACGAGGGATTGCTAGAGATCCACAGGGGCTGTTTGAAGACCTCAGGGGCCCAGGCTTTTAGTCAGGTAAGGGAGTGCCTGACTGTGGAGTGCTTTAAATCTGCATTAATCTCGCTTTTCCAGAATATGATTGAATTTGTAATTGTTGTAAATGGTTTGTTTGTTTTACTTTGGTTTTATTTATTGTTTTATCATTATACAAGTGTTTGGATATATGGTGACTTGCGTTTTTTATAAATAAGTTAAGTTAGGTTGAAGTTGAAGTTGAAGTTTGGGCGGCCAGAACTGCTCAGCTTTACGTTACAGTTCTCTGACCCACAACTCAAGTTTGGAGTCTCTTACACCATCTGAGACTCCCCCACAGAAGCTATATTAACTTGTATCATAACATGGGTAAGAGACCATTGTGGCCAGTTGATTGACTAAAAGACATGTAAAAAGATATGATTATTTGGACATAATTAAGATCCTGTACTTGTTTAGCGTGTGCACCTGGTTCAGTTACTATATCAGTATGCCTCAGATGGGACTATGTTTTCATCTTCTGTTCACAATTCATATTGGAAATAATATTTTTGTATTGAAAATTATAAAAAAAAACTTTAAAAAACTGCAAGTATGATGTGCATTACGACACTTCCGGACTCTACAGTTGTAACATTGACATGGATATGTAACACAGATGTGGCGTACTGTTCATGAGGCATACCTGTAACATAGTTGGAAAACAATTCTGACACATTATTCTCAAGTGGTCAAAAAGTTTTAAAGTATTCTCTCAAAAGCTGTTTGAGTTTATCGAGGGTTTCAGGCTGTAGTACATTTCAAAAGCTCCTCCTCATCATGTGAAAGGGACTGTCTAAAGAAATACCTGCTTCTGATGTCCCCCTGTAGAGTTGGAACCCAGTCCAAACCACTGAGGCAGCTGAGGTTATTGTAGGGAGCCTTGAATAAACAACCGCTATCTGGTGTTATGCGTACCAGACTCAAAACTGGTTTGGGCTGGCTTGTCGAGCAAGGGGACAAGGGGAGACTGAACCTTATGACAGACCGGATGATGCGCTATGTGGGCAGACCTCTTGAAAGGCTTAACCTGCAAACAGAAATCTCAGAAGCTCAGATTAAGTTTGGAAGCAGAAAATATCGGAGGTCTACTTTAAGAAAAGGGAAAGTGCTGTGTCTGCTGTATCTCAGGGCTTAGTGACAACTTGGCATCTAAGAGTGAAATAAACCTAGGAGATGGGGTGAGGTCTTTTAGATTTTATTTTAGTGACTACAGAGGTTTTTCTTTCAGTAATGTTTCTTTCTAAATTTATTTCATTTTGCATTCCGCAGTGTGTTTTACCCCTTTTGTATTTTACTGTATATTCTGTAATTTGTAGTGCAAATATTCAATATTTATACACTTAAGATTCCCTGTGACTGCACAGTGGTTTTGGTACTGGTAAAGTTCCTTTCTATTGAACAATCTGGTGCCCGCTACCAAAGAGCACAACTACCAAGTATAAAAGTATAAAAGGAAACTGCGTCTGATACCGATGGGGTGAGTATTCATGGTAGTGACTAAAAGGATGGTTCTGTTAGTCAACCAGTGCCCTTGATTCATCTCCAACTGGCCATTATTATATCTAAAGTTGTTCTTAAACCTCACCCCCTAGACTTTAGTGAGACACACCTCTTGCACTCTTCCTGGGCACATGTCATAACGTGCCTTAGCATGGGGGCTGATTTATCAACCAGGAAGTGGAAGAGATCAGCTGGCTGCCTTGATGGAGACAAAATATGATCCCTTCCACTTGAAGGACTGCACAGAAAATTATACAATGTACAGCCCTAAACCTTCACCAACATGAGCTACAAGGATAAGTAAGGCATACCAGAAATACAGAATCTTCCTAAAACACTGTAATTTAAAGACATATCCAGTGTCAGCTGATACTACAGTATGGTATTATGATGGAAGTCTATTCCATGAATCCACTGGTCTTTCTGTTAAATATTTCCATACCAACTAATATAGCTGTTGTGACATATGAAAACAATTATTTGCCAAAGTAATGTTGTTTCTTCTCAGAGATCCATCACTGTGATTTACAATAAGCTTCATTCTCCAGGCGGAGTGTCATGCTGAGAGATAAAACTTTACACTAATGATGAAACTTTAGAATGAAGTTCATTTGCTGCACTGTGGTGGCTCTCACCCAGTAGCTGTAATCTCAGATTTGTTTCTATAGCTAAGGGAGCTGTGACCACTAAAACTGGCTACCAAAAATTTTGGATGATTCTATTTACAATTTTAGAAAAAATGCCACTCAGTTTTAGGACAGATACCATGAAGAAATATATAGGTGACCACATTTCACAATTCCTAAGAAACTGCAATATGTAATACTGAAGCAACCATAAGATTGAATTTATTCTTGTGTGAACATATTTTCAGGATCTTGAAGAGGAGGCAGGGTCAGGGATTGTAAATTGCAGTGATAGATCACTGAAAAGAAGCATTACTACTGTACTGTGAGTAATTTTTTCTTCCAACTCCAGAAGTCTATTACTGATGCTTTACAGTAAGCACACTATGCAGTACCTTGGGAGGATGGGTCCAGAACCTACTTAGGAAAAACATTCTGCAAGACAGCAGTTACAAAACTGGCATCTCTCCTGGACTGTATGTCCAGTCAGCAGTGCTTTGTGACAGTGTGCATTGTTTTCCAGATAGCCAATTTACAAATATCTAGTGGGAGATGCCCTTTATAGCTGCCATAGAAGCAGATTTACCCCTTGTGGAATGTGCCATTAGGCCTCTGGGAGGAATTTTTGCAACTTTTTCATAACATAACTCTATGCAGGAGACTATCTAATGAGATAAAGTTCTCCTAATTGTTTGTTTACATTTGCTCTCCTCACCACTGGTAACAAAAACTTATATTATGTTCTTTCGGATATGACATCTCTTGTATGGTCCAGGCAGAGAACTAATGTTATTCTTACATCTGGACAGTGCTGTTTCTGTTCAGCTGTAATGGATTCCTCAGAGTAGAGCACTGGAAGGGTAACTGACTGAGTCAGGTGAAATTCCAACAGCAGATTAGGTAGGAACTTCCTACTGGTCTGAAGGACTACCTTATCCATGTGGAAGATTATGTAATCTAGCTCTGTACAGAGGGCTTGCAGCTCACTTACCCTCCTGGCAGATGTCATGACAACCAGGAAAATAGTTTTCCATGTGATATATTTTAAATCAGTTGCAGCCACAGGCATATGGGGAGCCTCTATCAGCTGGACAAGACCAATATTCAGGTCCCATGAAGGGATAGGGTTCCTTATAGGGGGTCCAAAAGACTGAGGCCTTTAAAAGACCTTCAGAAACAAGTTGTGAGACAAGGACTTGCCCTTGCCTGCTGATGTGTAGGCTGACACTGAGGATGATGTACCTTTAGTGTTTAGGGCCTTAGACAATATGGACTGTAAGTGTACCAGGTAGTGTAGAACTGTAGGCAGCACTGCCTGTGCTGGGATTATTTTCCTGGGGGACACACCACTATAAGAATCTCTTCCACTTGTAGGAGAATGCTTTCTTAGTTGCTGGTTTCCTGGAACCCTTCAGGACCTCCTCTGACAGATTCAAACAAGAGAATCTAGATCTTCAAGAACCTTGCCCCCAGGCATAATAATCTGAGGTCTGGAAATGTTATTCTGCTCTGAGACAGGCTCAACAGGTTGTATCTCAGTGGCAGACTGATTGTAGTTCTGATGGACAAGGTCAGTAGTATTGAGTACCAAGACTGTCTGGCCCAGTCTGGGACTGTCAGAATCATTGTTGCTGGCTCTCTCCTGAGCTTTATGAGAACTCTCTGTATGAGTGGGAATAGTGGGAAGACATATAGAAACCTCCCTGTCCAATACAGAACTAGGGTGTCCTTTGGGACTGTACCCTTTGCTGGTGGCCTACAACAAAACTGTGGGAGCTGATTGTTCTCCCACAAGGCAAACAGGTCTAATTCTGGAGTGCCCCATCTTCTGATGACTGAGGCCAGCACTTGCTGGTTCAGGGTCCACTTGTAGTTTCCCTGGCTGAGTCTGCTTAGGAGTCTAACAGGACATTACTCTTGCCTGGCAAAAGTACTGGAGAAATCATTGCATCTAAGGAAAAAGCTAGATCCCAGATACTCACGGCCTCTGTGGGCAATCTTAAGGATTGTGTTCCTCCCTGCTTGTTGATGTACTGCATTGTTGTGGAATTGTCTGTTCAAATCTGAACAGATTGACCCTGTAGCCAGGAGGAGAAGGACTGCACTGTCAACAATACTGCCCTGAGTTCCAGGAGACCGATGTGCTCCTAAGTCTCTTGTGAGTTCCAGAAGTCACTCACTATAAGGTCTAGGTGGGTATTCCACCCTAGTAGTGAAGTATCTGTTGTGAGGACACTTGCTAAAAATTGCTGGAGGAAGGGAATAACCACTCTGAGGTTACTTTTGTTCTTCCACCACTCCAGTGCCCACACCAATGTCTTTTTTTATTATTGTATTTTGGTTTGGGGGTTCAGAGGTGTACATCATCATTTCATGAAACTCCAAGACAAATCCTAAAAATGTAGTTGCTATCTCTCAACCTCCAGTTTCTATAATATGCACATTCATCATAACCCATCTTTTCATGGGTGTTCCATGGGGGTCTATTCAGAAGTATAAGATGAAAACATAGATATCAGTAAAGAAAGAGAAAAATAGAAAGAAAAAAAAAGAAAAAAAGGAAAGAAAAATTGGCTAAGGATCTAATAATCGCCTTACTTCTAAAAGGGTGACCAACAGGCTTCAGATTTGTCAAGCTCTTCAGACATGTTACAGTGAACCCTTTCATTTTTTAAGGAGTCAGCCATTAAGTTTAAATAATTTTCATATACCAATGGATTTAAGTCCTTCCAGTTTTAGAGGACTAATTTCTATTTTTTCTCCCATACTTTGTGCTCCTATCCCCATCTGTCCCCTTCCAACTGCCCCCCCCCCAGCCTCATCAATAGGAACCCCTGGGACTTACCTTACATCAGTGTTCTCCGACACAGGACTTATGATGTATGCCTCGCCATCAGTGCAAAGCCTGTGAGGGGTCAGTCTTCATCCTGCCTCCAGTGGGGGGTTCCTTTTCCACCATTTTTTCTCCCCTTTCATCTCGGGGCCTTGGCCATTCATGGTCACGCGTGCATGTGGAGGCACCAACAACAGCCTTGATCTACCCACCTGGCCTAGCGCCAGTCTCCCCAGTGTCCAATGCTACAATTGAGCTTCAACTTATGTGTGTGTAAATTTTTCCAATGACTGTATTTTTTGTGAAGTAGTGAACTGCTTAGATAACACCTCCATAGGTGTCTGATGCACCAATGTATTTGTGACTGGCACTAGTTTTGAGAGTGGATCATGCCTTTGAGACCACTGGCTGAATGTCTCTCATCTGACACCTGACCCACAGCACCACAACTGTAGATGAGGCCATGTGGCCCAGTAAGTGCAGAAAATCCCTTGCTGGCATCGGTTGGCCCAATGTGAAGGTTTCTGCAGTGGCAATCAGGTTTGATACTCTTCCTTGTGGGAGGAAAACTTTCCCCTGTAAGTCATCCAGTTCCTGCACCTAAACAGGTTCTGTCTGGTATGTCTGCAGATTTATCAGGAACACCAGGTTTTTCCATGGTGCTTTGCTTTTCACCTTCTGGATACAGTAGTATGTCCTTTGTTCTGTTTTCCCTGAGACTAACCTGTTGTTCAGGTAGGGGACAATCACTACACCTTGCCTTCTCAGGTGTGCTACCACCATGACTAGGCACTTTGTGAACACCCTTAGTGCTGAGGTGTGGCCAAAGGGAAGGGATATAAAATGGTACTGGCAGTTTTCTAGCCTGAACCTGAGGTATTTTCTGTGGATGGGTCTATCTGTAATGTGAAAATAGGCATCTTTTAGATCTAAATACCCTAGCCAATACCCTGCTTGTAAGGATGGTATCACTGTGCCCAGAGTGATCATTTGAATCTTTTCTTTTTGATATGTTTGTTCAGATATCAAAGGTTTAAAATGGGTTGTACTCCCCAATTTTCTTGTGGGTGTGGAAGTATCTTGAGAATAGGCCCTTGCTCCACTGTGATGTAGGGACCTTTTCCTCTGCTTGTGCCTGGAGCAGTTTGTTTACTTCCAGTTCCAGAAGAAGTCTTTCTGTAGGTGAATGGGCTGGGAAGTCTTTGGGTTTCTGCAGTTTTTGGACACCTCTAGAACTGCAGAGACAATCCCTGTTCCACTGTCTCAGAGCCCACTTGTCTGTGGTAATTTCTACCCATTCCTGAAAGTAGTGGATCAGCCTTCCCCCCACTGGCAGTGGTTGGGTGACCTCAGCAAAACTGTCAGGGTTTTGTTTTGGCTGTTGCTTGAGGGATGGTGCTGCGACAGCATGCCTGAAACCCCTCCCACCTCTGCCTCTGTGGTGACTTCATTTGGATTGGTACTCACTGGGTGTGTAGGGTCTGGGACAGTAGCCCCTGCCACTGCCTTTGCTACTATAAGGCCTGTAAGAAATGGAGGTCTTTCCTTATCAGTGTTTTTGTTTTGTTTTTATGCACTCATCCACTTTTTTCATGCATGCCTCTCTTCTGCCACCAAAGAGTGAATTTCCTTCAAAGTGGAAATCCATGACCTTACTCTGAGTGTCCTAGGAAAGGATGGTTGCTTTTAACCAGAAGAACCTTCTCAATGCCTCTACATGGGCTAATACCCTTGAAGAAGAGTCACTGGGATATACAGCCATGTGGAACTGGTATTTTGTGGCATTCAAGGCTGACTTTGCTGTGGCAGCCAGGTTCTGTGCCACCTCACTTTCTGTCTCTCAGTTAGTGCCAGCACTGTATTCCACACTGCTTTCTGATACTGGGATGCATATGCCAAATAAACAGCCTGTCTAAGGAGTAAGGAAGCTGTTTTATATGCTTTTTTGACCACAGTATCTAGTTTTCTGGAATCCTTTTCAGGGGGCTGCGCAGAGAAAGGAAACAGCCCTCTTACAAGCAGGGAGCTACACAGAGAAAGGAACCATAGCCCTCTTACAAGCAGGGGGCTATACAGAGAAGAGAACCTTAGCCCTATTACAAGCAGCTGCTTGGACCACTCCTTCATGATCAGGGTGGTCATACAGGTATCCTACCCTCTGTCTGTCCACCTGATATTTCTTCTCAACTTTTTTGTCTGTGTCTGCAGCTGCTAAGTTAGGTGCAGGCATGATTTCTGAGGTGGATTTTTGGTGTGATTTGTGTATGGGGACTAGCAGCCAGCCCCATCATAGCCATAAATTCCACTTCTTCCTCCTCTGTTTCCAAGGAGGGGATGCTGAGGGTGCTCATCGTTTGTCTGATAAAAGAGGAGTGTGAGGCTTAATCCTCTAATGGCCTCAAGGGCACCAAACACTTCCTCAAATAAAACCTCTAGTTCAATAGGTCCCCCTTCCTCCTCCTCCTCCTCCATACATGTCCACCTCCTCTACAGGCATTTAATTTCATTTTTATTTTTTATACTTGTAGGCTCATGAACATTTTACCTATTTCACAAGCAACAATACAATTAAAACAGACTTAAAAAAATGGACAAACAGTTAAAAAAAATATGTATGGCTGGCCTGGTGGCGCTGAGGGCTGAGGCGCTGGACGCCTTACCTCGCAGCACGCCAGCAACCCAGGTTCGAGAATGAGCTAGGGTCATCAGATATCAGCAGTGGGGGGGAGGGTGGAGCTGGATTGAGCTGCCGACAGGCAGGCTCTCCTCTCTGGGGAAGGTGACGTGGTATTCTTCGGCCAATGGTGGCCCCTAGTGGAGGCTAGGAGTTGCACAGGCTCACAGGGGGCTGGGCACTAGGCCATGGGGTGGGAGAAAGGGGTCGTAACTGGGGCTGTAGGTGCATGCATGCCTCCACGTGCATGCACTCCTACTCCTGGGGCTCCTGGGAGAAAACCAGAGGTAGAAAATGCCAGCGGCAAGTAGGATGATGACAGACTCCCCACAGGCTCCGCTCCCAGGCCAGAGGCAAGGTAAGTGCCGGCGATTCCAGGTGACGGGGCTGGGAGGGGTCGGTCAGATGGGGGAGGCCGACCGAAGGAGACACAAATAGAAAAATTTAAAATATGTATGTATGTGTGTATATATATATATATATATATATATATATATATATATATACATATATATATATATATATATATAATATATATATATATATATATATATATATATATATATATACATACACACATATACATACACACACACACACACATACATACAGTACAGCGAGATGGTCCAGAGCCTAAGACTAGGGAAGGGGGCAGGCATATTAATAAAATTTCGCATAGCTTGGAAGACCTGAAAAACTGTCATACTTTTGCCATGTCCTCTGCTGAATGCATTTGTCATAGGTCCACTGCCTGCTCGTTTTCCTTTACAGGAGGAGTGGCAAGTTCATTCTTTTCGGGTTTTTTCTTGGCAGACACGGTTACCAGTGTTGCTCTGGGGCTCTTTTATTTGCATCTTTGCCATCACTGGATTCAGGGTTCCCCCTTTCAGATACCGTGGTATATTTGCCATGCTTACCTGATAGCCGAGTGCCTTTATCTTTTTTCTCTGTCCCTTTGACAGAAACTACTGCTGGTTATGAGGTGATCGACCATCTAATGCATGCTTTCCACCATCATTAGGAACTCCCTCAGAGTCTTTATTAAGTTTTGGTGATATACAGGCAGACAGAGAAGCCTTAAAATATTCTTTTTTTACCCTTTTCTTTTGTGTTTTAGGACAAAACTTTTTACAGAGCTCACAATTGATAAAATCGGGATCAGGAGCCAGGCACCTTAAACAGAGCTTGTGGCAGTCAGCCTTTACCAGGAGCTGAAAGGTTTCTGCACTTATTACATATTTTACAATTTTTGATTCTACTCGATGTATTGTTGCAGCACTGCTGTACTGTTCCCCTATTGTATTACTGTAACTTTGTTATAGTTACACTGTTTTTTCCTTATTGTACTCTCCAGGGTCGTACCTGAAAATAGTCTTCTTATGGCTAGTGCACTTACCTGGTGAACAAAAACTAACTAAATAAAATAATTTGTACAATTATTAAAGCCTATGGGTCCTGTTCTCTTTTTTTAGGTCTGTCAGTCATGCCAAACACTGAAGACCTTAGCTAAATTTTCTTAGCTCCCAGAAACAGTAAAATATTTTTGGCAGAACCTGTGTAGATAAATGCAGTTCTGAGGAAAAAATACCACATTTCAGTTCCCCTCTAACAGGAACTACACATTAGAAATTCAAAACCAGCTAATATACTTCGATCTTAAAGCAGTTTAACATTTTTGGTGATAGCCTCCATAAGCGCAGTCCAGTTTCCTCTCAGCAAGAATGACGTCTCAAGAAAGTAAAAACCACTATTAAGAAAGTAGTTAAGCATTTTTTACCTTTTAATTTAGGAGACTTCTCTCAGTAATGGAGCAATTCCCTATCGGTGGGAACTGCATTATGCTGTGCCCTTCTCCCATTTCTGGAAACTGATCAGGAACTGGAGAACCACAAATATTATCAAAAAATAGATTACACCTTAATGCATATTAATTGATAATATTAAAAGAATCATTAATATTATCTGAAAAATCAAAGCAATAAAAAGTTTTAGAGACCAGAATCCTGGAGCTGTTATTTGGGGTGACTATTGTCTTCCACAGAGAAACAAATCTGATGATGTAGCTGCAGGGGAGCGTGACCACAGTGCAGAGTTTGAACTTCATGTCAAAGTTCAATAAGTAAGCAATAATACCCAACAGGGTGGGCGGTATTGTGCTATACTGGACCGCTCAGGGGCGTAATGAGGCCCGACACTGCATGCGGAGGGTCTTATAGCCCCTGAAGAATCTGCATAGCACAATATCACCCACCCTGAGGGTATTATTAGCCTAGAAAATGGGTACTGTAAAAAAAAATAGTTAAAAATGTTAATGAAAATAAGTTTAAAGTAAGTTTTGAAATAAAATAGTTCCTCCGCCTGCAGTTGACTGTCAATTTAATTTGTCTTCCTGCAGTTTCTTGTTGCCGCCCCCCCCCACTTGATGGAGCTTGGAGGATGAGATGAGAGCAGAGTGACTAAAAAAAGGTACATCAAATATAATCTTTGAAAAGTTGACAGCTGCAGGGCCAGAGAGCGGTGGAGGGAGCATATACACGCAGTGAAGGTTCCCCACTTACGGAATGTGTTTACATCATTCTGGTGTGAAATTGTTTTTATTTTTTTTCAGGAAATGTACAAATGGATTTAGTACTTTATTTTTACAACAGGCACAGATGAGGGCTAAGATGTAATTACTGCATCATGATGGAAGAGATTTAAATCCTGAGCAGTGGTAGTGGGAGCGGGAGAGAGTGCTAGCTCCAGTACTGGTTCTGCACATCAGAGGAGCGGTATTTTCTTCCATCTGCAGTACACAAAATGAAGAAAGTACGGCTTCTGTGTTGTTTAATCGAGGTGGACAGAAAGAGAGACCTACAATGCCAGACAATAAAATGTGTTATCACTGTGGACTCGGAAACTGAAGAGTGAGTAATAATCCCAGAGATGGCAGTCAGTTGCTGAGGTAAGTGTCAAAAGAAGTGCTGTCCACTCCCGAGCCCTCAGTCTGTCTCTCACTCTGATTTAAAACTGCTGGTGACTGACTGACAGCAATGCACGTTTAACCGCACTTTAGATGTGTGGAAACAAGGGTTGATGTAAAACAGGGAACCACTGCCAGAGCCGGCAGTTGTCTGCTGAGTAGGCAGGCTGCTGAGCAGACCGAGAAAGCAGGCATGAAGATAAGTGGGTAGCGCTATGCCCAACAAAAGTTTCCTTTTTTTTGTAATTTGAAACTTCAAGGAGAGACCGTGAAAAGGGAGAGCGAAACTTGAAAATGACCATAATGAAGCAGGAGGCTTTGGGCAGGAGGGAGCACCCTGAAGCCTTTGGATAAGGTAGAATGGTACAAATAAATTTGAAAAAAAAAAAAAAACAACCATGGGGGACTGTATGTGACAGTTGGCTGTGCCAGCATGCCTGTGTGCTTGTAATGGGTCTCGGTCAGTCATTTGTATTAGGGAGCAGAGCCTGATCTTAACATGTCATGTCAGGGATCTCTCGACAGCAGCATGTATATTACATGAAGGTACTAAAAAAAAAAAAATCGAAAACTGGTATTAGCGACAGTAGTTTTTCCATTTGAACAGGGCACTCAACTAACAACGGGGGTGGGGGGATTATCACTCGCTAAGTGAAAGAAAGAAAATGGTGGCTCTAAAAAGTGAGCATTCCAAAGGCACAGTCATTTTAGAAGGTAATCAGGCAGCCAGAGACTGGGACTCATTAATTACCAGCTCTGTTGTCTGATACCGGACCAGCAACCTGGTGGCATTAGCCAATCAGAAGTGAGAATGCCTCCTACCCATTTTCTAATAAACATGTAGTTCTAGCTCCAGGGTATCACACTCTGCCTGGAGAATGACGCTTATTACAAAGTATCAGTTATTGATTCATGTAGTTAAAAGATGTTTACCTTTGTGGTCCAGTTATAAAAGGACTTTACTTCATCACAACTTCCATTCAGTCTTTTAATTGTATCGTTTTCCTTCTCTCCATTCTTGACAGCTTCCTCATTGCCAATGTCTTGTAGAAACTTGAATTTCCTGTGACAATGATACCAAACAGTAGCCTTGTCATGCACAACACCAGTAATTCCAGCAGAAGTTGTTTGTGGCCAGGGACACAGATTGTGGAAATACAGTGGGTTTGATTAATGTGAATGATTTCAACCTTAAATTTACATACATCTTGAATGCAACAGAAATCACATTTGTGGATTTACTACTGGTTGGGGTATGTAGATGGAAGCGTCAGAACAGAAAGGTACAGAAAACTAATTTCTGCTTATACCCTTTTACATTTTGATAGTTCCCATCTATTTCACTTGAAGAAAGGCATTTTCTAAGAACAGTTTCTTAGGCTTCGCCAAAACTGCTAGATTTCCCTCCCTATGACCTCCATGCCAGGGACCAGTTTCAGAGATTGCTGGCCAGGGGATATGATCCATTGCTATTGAAATAAGCTTGGGAATGTGATCGGCCACAGCTGAGAAAGGACTCACTTAATCCTATGGATCAGCTTCCCAGAATTACCACCAGCATTAACTACATTTCAGAGTGTAATACAGTAGCCCCTAAGATTGCTGGTGTCCTCAAAAGGTTTTGGAGTGTCCTTACTGCTGACTCAGATCTTAAATTTAATATAGGTACATCCTGTAGGGTAATATATAGGAAGGGCAGCAATCTGAAGAACTACTTTGTCTATAGCCATTTGGCATTGTTGCCAAAGTCAAGTACATGGTTCTCAGGTATCACGCCCATAGGTTTTCACACATGTGGAAACTGCAATGTGCATTGCTATACTTCACAGGGTAAGAGCTTCACTAGTCTCACCAACAGTAAACAGAGCCAAGAGAGACAGATGATTATGTGTCCTACCACTTTTGTCGACCACACATTATGGTGCGATTGTCCTAAATTATATGTAGCTCATGTAATTAGTCTATTAATTTTGTTCAGAGAAGATCATGTTTGACCAACCTACTAAACTTCTATGAGCCTATCAGCAAAATGCTAGATGAAGGAACGCAGTGGACGTGGTCTTTTTAGGTTTCTCGAGGGCCTTCAATACAGTGCCCCATGTTGACCTATTAAACAAACTAAAACTTAATGATTTTCCAAGAGAATTACATTGATGGCTTATGAATTGGTTGATGGGTAGGAGGCAGAAAGTAAGGGTAAATGGTGAAACATCTGACTGGGTGGAAGTAACAAGCAGCATCCCACATGGCTCAGTCCTGGGTCCATTATTCTTTAATTTCTATGTATGGGACTCATGCAGCAGCATATGTAGCAGGTCAACAAAGCTTGCTTATGGTGTGAAGTTAGGGGGAATCATGGAGTCAGAAAATAGCATTCAGGATCTGCAAGATGACACTGATAGCACAGGTTGGCACAATGGGTCAAAAAAATCACAAATTAAATATAGTGCAGCACAATATGTACAGTATCACACCACAGAAGCTAGAATTCTACAGCAACCCATATGATATATAGATAATGTGCCTCTAAAATCCTCAATGGAAGTAAAAGATCTTAGAATAATACAGCTTACTTTTCAAAATGAAATCCATGATGCATGGTGCTTGCACCAAATGGTCGTGATGCAAGTGGCACCTTGCATCATAGTTTGTGGTAGTCCTGATTTTTGAATGCAGGCTGCATTAAAATCAGGATGCCATGTGCCGAAACAGCCCTGCATCACCCTTGTGGCATAAGTGCCCTTGTGCCTGGTTGCAAGGGGACTTGTGCCTCGGTGGGGATGCACCATCCCATCATTCAGCATTCCAGAAGCCCTGCCATGGTTGCAAGTGGGGGCTTACTGTAGACCAGCCAGGAGGTGGTCTAGCTGCCCTGCACCACTGTGTGGCAGGGTGGCAATTGGGGTGGATCTAGAAGGTGGGGACTGGAGGGCATTGGAGCCCTGGTGGTGTCACTGGGGGCTGAGGGGGACACGGCAGCAATGGGAGGGACATGTGGAGGTGCCCTGTGACTTGACACACCGGAAAATGGGTCAGACTTGGAGGGGGGAGTGGTCAAACCAGCATGATCCAGACTCCAGTTGACAGCACCCGGCACGTGCCCCACAGGACCCACAGTCTGCCAATGGTGGTGGGTGGCAGTGGTTGAAGGTTACAGGGTGCAATTGTTGGTCAGAGACATGCCCCAGGCACTGCAACATTCCACAGGTATGGAGCCCCCCTTGTGGAGGCTGGCAGATGCCTGACTACAATGCCAAGGACTCTGGGTCCTGTGGGGCATGTGCCAGGTCTGCTGTCCACTGGGGCAAGGTCATGCTGGTCCAGCCATGCCCCCCACCCAGCCCATTTGGTTGTGTTCCAGCTCATAGGGCACCTATGGCAGGTACCCCCACATGTCCATGTCACTCCCGCCATGCCTCCCCTTCACCCCCTGTGACACCATCAGAGCTCCATTGGCCCCCGGTCCCCACCTTCTGGGCATTGCTACCCCCCAGCCCCCAACTGCCATGGGTCATCTAGGCTTCATTTAAACTCTGCAGGTGCACCCAATGTGTGGTACAACTTTGAGGCTGTGGCAACTCCTGGGTATTTGGTGCAGGAACCCCTATTTTATAGAATATGGCACAGGGTCCCTGATGCACCCAGAGTTTGATGCAGCTGTAGATCATAGCAAACTGGGTCACTCTATGGGCTGTCTGAAAATTGAGCCCACAGTATCTCAGGAATTTTGCATTGGATAAACATTGTGAAACAAGAATTAAACAAGCATTTCCCAATGCTGAATGTTGTCTTGCTGGCATTGGCATTGGTAGTGTAGGAGTTAGAGAGATGCATAATAGGAATGGCAGTGAAGTATGGAACTGATGCCAACTCCACCCCACCCTGCAGAAACTGACAGGCATTGAGGTGTGCCTTTGGGTCATCGGCCATACCGCTCATGCCATTTCACCTCACCCTACCCTGCAGACTCCAACAAGTATTGCATTGCGCCTTGAGGTTGTTGGGCCTTACACTCACCCCATTCCATAAGGAAATACATTGAGATGGGTGCAGTATAGGAGAATGGGGTGAACTTTGGGGCCAAAACAGTCCAAGGAACACCTTGATGCCTGTCATGTAGTACAAGAGGTGGGAAGTGATGATAAATGCAGATGAACACAAGTCCATGAAGGAAAATCTGAGTGGTGGGAAAGTTCAAAAGCAGTGCTAAAATCTGGCATGCAATTGGAGCTACAAAGTCCAGAAGTCAGAGGACACAGAAACAACACTGGCAGGGTGCAAGATCCAGAACTGGAAGAGGCAAAAGAGTGAGGACAAAGAACATAAACCAGGACAAGTGCCACACTGGGCACAGGACACCCCTGGTGATTGTAGCGGAGTACCAGGGTAGAACAATCCAGCCAGCAAAGGGCAAGGTAGATTACAACACCCATGGGTGGGCCAAAGTAGAGGAAAGAGGCTCGGGCAATCCTGCATGGCTGTTGGCAGATATGGAAGGCATGGGAATGGAGGTCAAGACCCAGGTATGATGAAGTTGACTGAATGATGCAGGAGAGAAGGGAATCAGCAGAAGATGAGGGTGGGCGATGTTGGAAAGAATGGAACCAGAGGATAGCTGAGTACAGGAAACCATGGTAGATGGGGCCAATCCACTTGCACCTGGTACTCCAGGAGGCAGAAGTAAGGGTGGCGACTGACAGGCTGATAATATAGGATAGAGAGTAATAGAACAGAACTCCCAACTCCAGTAGGCAGGGAAAGTGTCAGAACAATATTTTTTTTTTGTGATGTGATTAGTTGTCTGAAATGTGTGCTCATGGACACCAGTTACTGAGGCATATAGCTGGAGACACTCAGAAGAATGGAAGATGATGCAGAGAATATAAAAGTCATCTCAGTCCCTTCTAGAGTTATGACTGAGCAGAAGGGACTGGAAACACAAAAGAAGTCCAAACATTAGAGATACTGACTTGATCATCATTAGAAAATGGACTCTACTCTGAGCTCCCCATTCTAGCAGCTTCCCATGGGAATACCACCAACTGTAGAAGATGTGACCCTGAGTGAGTTCCAGTGTCTCCAATGTCTTGAAGCCCAGTCCCTTATTCATGAGTCTGATGGTTGAGACTAGGGATGGAGAGGAAGGAGCAGTGAAGTTCCAGATTGAGTGACTGGACAGCAGCAGGAGAAAGGATGCCAAAACAGGGAACACAGAAGGCATTACTGATGCCGCAAAAATGGCAGCAGACAAGGTACAATAAATGCATGGTAGTGCTTCCACGGTAAAGTAGGAAGTCAAAGTGTGGCAACCAAAGCAGGGCAGCAAGCTGGATAGAGGGAGGCAGTATGGAAATCCAGAAGGAATCGGGACTCCAAAGTGAATAGGTCGAGCTGGAGGATCCAGCGCAAAGGCAGTCAGGAAAGGATGACAGGAGCAGAAGCTCATGGTATGGCAGAAGAAGTTTGGAGGATGGAAGAAAGGCAGGTGCTGCAGATGACATCACAACAGAAATGCTGGCAAGAAAATGAAGAGGCAACCTGATGGGAGTAAATAAATTCCAGGGAGAACAGATGGAAGGAAATGGAAAGACATGCAACAAGAAGGAAGGAGAAGAAGCCATACCAGCCAGGCCACCAGAGGATTTTGAATGCTCCGAGCAGAGCAAATGGAAATGTTGGTTTAAGTAGGGGATGTGGGAGGAGCTATCCCACACCTCATTGAACCTCAGGCTTTTAGTCCTCCCATTGTTCAGTATTTCTGCTTTTTTGGTCTCCCCCTGCACATTTCCCTCATTCCCTTTTTATCCTCACAATCCCACCCTTAGTCTTTTTTTTCACTAATTTATTTGAGAAAGTTCTTGTCCCCTTTTGTTATTGCCTGGGCTAATTTGTCTTCTGTTTGTGCCTTTGTGCCCCTGACTACTTTCCCCACCCCTCTCTGCTGTTCCTGTTACAGTTCCCTGTCTTCTTCCCTCTGTGTTTCCTTGTACCTCCTGAATACCACCCTTTTCACTCTTACCTTCTTGGCCACTTCCTTTGAGAACCATAGTGTTTCTTTCTTTCTCCTTGTTTTACTTACTTGCCTAATGCAATTGTTTGTTGCCTCAACTATGGCTCCCTTACAATTCCACACTGCCTTTTCTCCTTTCCTGCCAGTGATTTCCTAGGATATTCCCCCATCTTTGCAAAGTCAGCCTACCCCTATGATTACCTTGGTTAGCAGAAATTTGTCCAGGCTTACCTTGAAGGCCAGGGCTATCTTCATAGCCACTGTCTTCCTTGGTAGACTGTTTCACAGGCTCAACACCCTTTGGGAAAATGTGCCTACTAATATTACCCCTTAATTAAATATCAATGAGCTTCAGTGGGTCCTCCTGCAGAACACCAGCTCAGACATCTCTGTATGTTGAGTCTTGTGAATACCTTTCATACGCACAGCACTGAGATCATGTGCCTCTCAGCCAGCCATTCTCCAGGGTAAACATGTTAAGAGTCTCTAGCCTCTCCTCATACTGTAACTTTTGACCCCCTGTACCCCTAGTCATTTACGTGGTCTTGCCTTGTCCCCTCTTGACTGCTTCAATGTCACTTCTGTATTCAAGAGCCCAGAACTATGTAGTGGGGCCTAAACTAGGGCCTTGCAAAGTGGCAGGATTACTTCCCCTGCTCTGCTGATCTCCTCCTCCTTTTCATGCACCCCAGTACCCTGCAGGCCCTCTTGATAGCAGCTGCATATCATGACTCAAAAGTCCTTTTCTTCCTCCACTCTAACAAGTGGAGCCCCCAGTGTGTCAGTCCTACAACTGTTTTTCCTCCCCAAATGCAGATTTGGCAACACAGACGCTAAGACTCCAGGAGTCAGGCCACCCAACCACCATGTTCAGATCATCCTGAAGTTTGCTCCATCCTAGAGGCATTCTACTTCTCTGGCCATCGCAATGTTATCAGAGATCTTCAGCAGCCTGCTTGGGACTCAAATCTCCAATTTGTTAATAAAAATGTTAAACAGTACTGTTCCCAGTAATGATGCCTCAGGGATGCCACAGAGTACTCCTCTCATCCCAGAGAAGTGCCCACTTGTGAGACAGAAAACCACAGGTTCATCCTCTGAGACATGACACAAGCATCTAGCAGAAATCCTCAGTATATCACCACTTTGGTCAAGAATTTGCCTCTGCTTACAAATTACTAACATTTGATTATGAATCTTTGTGACTACCAGTGGATGACTGGGTGGTAGAGGTTGAGCAGAGCAGCAAGATGACGGCACTGCTGCTCTGCACCATGTCGAACAAACGCTCTTGTGTCTTCAGGATTTCAGGACTTTTAAATACTTTTTTGCTCACTTCATCAATGTTTTATTAAGTGCTGCTATGATTAATTTAACTCTGAGCCTCCCCATCTAAATTGTGTTACTACTGAAGTTTTTTGCTACAAAGTATGGACTATGATTGGCATTAACATTTGCATTACTTTGCGTAATTTTGCAACAGTTAATTTGAGCATGCTGACTTAAAACACTAAAACAATTCTCCCTTTGATGGATTTACAGTATTAAAAGTGGTGGACGTCAGAGGAGCGAGCAGGTTGCTAAGCTGTTGAGGAGATAATGACTGTAGCAGGAGTCAGTGAGAAGAAGCCTCAGAGTTTTTAACTAAAGGTATGCCATCATTGCCACATTCATTTTATTACTCACTGACCTTTCCAGGCCAGCTTTGTGTTCACTGGACCTTGAAAGGAAGGAGCTTAGTGAGAAGGGATAGGCGGCTGGACGCCACGCTGGAGGGTTAGAGTCCATGGTGGTAGAAGGAGCTCTCAGAGGTGAATGTTGATCCAGTGGAAACTGTGGGGGTTTATAAGGGAATAAGAAGACGTCTCTCCTTTGTCACTCTTTCACACGGACACTCTTATTTTTAACATGTTACTTGTTACTAGAGTTACACTCATTCTAGAATAGAGGGATAGACTGTACCCTTACTTTATATTTAGAGTTCAGATTTTGAGAGTTTCTGTGTGCTGTCTTACACCTATAAAACCACACAATAGATGTGTTTGTAAACTGAGATATTGTACACCAAATCTATCTTAAAGAGGAATACCTGTTAACATAAGAACTTAAGGACTTAGATGAAAAAAAGATAGATTTTATTTTTAATTTAGAAAAAAGGGTTTTTGAACCAGGAAGTTGTGTTCCTATTGGGCAGATAACTGCACATGACTCCATTTCTTAAGAGCGCAGGCACTGGCATTCTTTTGGTTAGTCGCCATTACGAGCACCAATGGAGAGAAGGGTGACAAAGCTGATAAACCCGAAGCATTTAATCTTTAGCAACAAAAAGAGCTATTTGCTTGCTCTGTTTCACTAAAGCTAAAGCTGAATAAAAAAACAAGAGTATTGTTCTGTGGAACCACTTTGGGTAAAAATTAAATCTTGACCCCAGAGTTTTTTTTTTTATTTTGTTCTTTTTTTTAAATGCACAGTCACTTAACCTTTGATTCTGCTTGCTGCTAGTGTACAAAAACTGCAAAAGCAGCATTTGGGATTGTGTTTAATAAGGAAATTGGAGCACTTTGACATGACAAGTAAAGAGGGAAGTGCTGAATATCTCAGAGTAACCCGGGGGACAAGAATTCAAAAAGCTTAGAAAAAAGTAAGTGAATGATAATAGGATTTTATTAGGATAAGGAATTTATTATCCAAGTGAAGTATTGATTATTTTAAGTCTGCAAATATAAGGGAATTGTTCCACTTGCTTTTTTTTTTAGTTTGGTTTCCTTGGTTATTACAAGATTTTATCAGGTTTTTTGTTTTTAATTTTTAGTGGATAAAATTCCTGAGGACAGTAGAAAAAAACATTATCTTAATATTCAGAACCCTGGACACTTAAAAAGATTCCTTTTGTATGTGGGTCAGCTGATAATCAGTGGAGAAGGGTCAATCCTAAAATGAGGAAGCTGTATATGTATTGGCTGGAAAGGCTGGGAGAATAAGGAATTGTAGGATCATCAACTTATAAAGCAACCACCCAATATTGTGGTAGGACTATTTGATCTGTTTTGGTATAATCGCTTATGTAGGCACATTTACATCAGACTCAGGAACAAAATCTTACATCTGCAGCAGGCTTAGGACATTAAGGATTTACAAGCACTTTAAAAGGAACTGAACTATATGTTTGGAAGCATTTCTTTGAGAGACAGGCCATCAGATCTGGTTAAAGCACATTTTAGCAGAGTGAGAACATTGTTATTATATTGCTTGGCTCTATTCTTGTACGGAATAATGACCTATTATGATCTATATATCTGGTTATAGTAACCAAGTTTACATCAAGCCTATTTTAAGGCTAGTGCTATATTAGACAAAACGCGTTGAGGGTATAATTGTTTATTTGAGTGCACTATGTTAGAAAATTATAAATTAAACATAGTAATGCTTGTAGAAACAAGAAGTGGGAAAGGTTCTCAGGAGAATAACAGTTTAGTAATACTGACAGAAATTCATGAGACAGATAAATCTGTGAAACAGCCTTTGGTAATAAAGGGGAGGCTTAATAAAGCAAGAAAAATGGAAACATCTAAAGGGAAAGATAAGTTGTTTGTTGATCTATTAAATCATGGATTAGGACCACACCTGGACTCCACTTCTACACCTCAGGACAAATATCCAGGGAATAAGACACTAAACAGTCCAGGTGGAGTCAAGATGAAACAACCTTTGATCAGTGACATTACTGACAACAATAAGGCAAAATTAAATAGTCAAGAGAATAAGGAGAAAAAGTAGAAAGAGTTGGTTAGGAAATAAATGGTATTACAGGATCCACCTCACTAATTATTCAGAGAGGTGGACTTACAGGATATGGACATAGTAAAGCTGGTAAACAAAGAAGTTAATAGAATAGCAGCAGAAATAAGTGTAACAAAAGAGACTAATAAAAGGTTTGAACAAAAATAAAAAGCATTAAGCAAACCATGAATGATTCTGTATTTAATTGTGGGGAAGGGAATGAGCAGGGACCACAGGGTAATGTTTCAATGAACCAAACTATGGAAAATAGTGCATACTCAAATGAATGTACTCAATTAATGAGCCCAGTAGAAATTGATACCCCTGTGTCAGAAAATCTGACTAAAGATGTAATTAATACACTAAGAGATCATGTATTAGCTAATGCAATGATGTTTGAGCAGTTACTATCAATAAGACAGAATTTATCCTTTGTGAAAGGGGTGTGTCAAGAAAATAGGAATCACATTATGCAAATTATTTGAAATTCTTACTATACAGTATAGAGTAAAAAAACAAGGTTGATGAGATGAGGTAACCTCTTTACCAACAGGAGAAAGGTTATCTAAGGTGTACAACAAAGAGATGACAGTAGAAAAAAAAGAGAGCTGGGTAGTGAAATAAAATAATAGATTTAACAAAAAATCCTGATATAGTGTGGGTGAATACTGAGTTTGACACTTTAGAGCTGGCCCCTGAACTGGTCAGTACTTTGGAGTCTGATACAGAATTAGTTATGCTCCCAAACTGGATTTGGAGACAGGACAGCATTGCAATGGAACTAATGGCAGCAAATAAGGACATTTGGGATAAAGGACTTATATGAGAAGCTAAAGTTTCATTTTTATTTTTATTTTTTTATACTTGTAAAACCAGATGAGCAAGGATTGCCCGGTTTCACTGGTGACAAGTTCAATCTAAAAACACAATAAAAAACAACAATACATTTAAGAGCAGACCATTCAATCCACTTAAAGTACACTTACAGAAGCAGACACATTCATGTTTTTGAATAAAGCCAGTATTTTAACCTTTTTTTAGAGCACTGAATGAGATTACTCTCAACAATTTCTGTCAGTATCTTGCTAAAAAGAGTAGGTGCTCTGAATAATAGAGATCTTTGCCCTAAAATAGTCTTAAAAAATGGTATTTTAAAGTTGAATTTATGCTGGGACCTAGTAGATAATGTATTTATTGCTTTGAGAAACATCAGGGAAATAGACAGGGAGGAAGATTATATTTTACTTTAAATAAGAAACTACCCATTTTGAAAATAACTCGATCATTAAAAGATAAAAAATAAGCCTGTTCATACAAATCAGAACAGTGAGATCGAAAGGGTAAATTTAGCCAAAATCTTAAGGCAGAATGATATATCACTCAAAGTGAATTCAGAGCATTACAACATGAGGAGGTATATGTCAGTATACCATAGTCCAATACCAAAAACAGAAAACTATGGACTAAACTAAACTATGGACTTTTCGAGGGTCAAAAGAGACTTAATCCGATAAAGAATGCCCAACCTTTGATGCAGGGTTTTCCTAAGGCTCTGAATATGGAGTTCAAAAGGAAACTGACTATCTAAAGTTATCCCTAAATATATGAAGACCGAGACAAGTTCAATTCCATTACCCTTTTTACGGTAATTGAGAGAAGATTGGTGGGTGCTTTCTTATTACAAGAGAAAAACATTACCTTTGTTTTTTGTGAATTCAGCACCAAATGATTTAACAATAACCAGTCTTGCAGATGATCAAAATCAGTCTGGAGATGGGAAAGAGCAATCTCAGATCTGGGATTGGTACAAAAAATAACAGCATCATCTGCATAAAGAGTCATCTCTGTATTAATACAAATGTTTGGGGCTGAGTTCATAAAAAATGAGAAAATGAGTGGCCCCAGGATTGAACCCTGGGGTACATCACAAACTAAAGGGAGGGTCAGGGATGTAGATGAACCAATAATTGTTCTAAAAAATCTATTACTTAAGAAACTTTTATACCATCCAATTACATCACCAGAGAAGTGAAGGCCACGAAAAGTAAAAGAATTAGAGAAACAAGGGAAAACAAACAACTAAGATTAGCAAGAATATGGGAAAAAAAGCAGAAAGAGATAAGTAAACATCAAGATGAAACTCCTAATAGTAGGGATCCGGACAAAAACCCTTTCCAGGACAACCTTAGAGAAAGAAAGGAGATGGGGTACATACTGATCTTGAATGAGAGCAATCCAAAATAGATCCTATGCAAAAAAAAAGATAAAACAAACAAAGAAGATAAAATTACAAAGAATAAAATGATAAAAAGGCAAAAAGGGAAAGAGAGCAAAGAAATACTTAAAAACAGGTGGCTAAAGAAACAGCCAACCAAATGTAAAAGACAAGGAGACAAGCATAATAACAGAAAACAGGGATGGTATAGGGGATCATCTAATAGAAAAAGAAAATCCTGTGTTGGTAAATGAGACAACAGGTGAAAATTGTAAGGAATCACAGAGTAAAAGACTTGAAAACATCTTAAAAAGCACACTAGACACAGATTATGCATTACCACTCTATAAAGTGGCAATGATCCCAGAAGAAACAGAAACTAAATGAAACATACACCTGAAACAATTCTTAGGGGCTCTTTTGCAGGGAAATAAGAATCACAAACCAATGTTGGACCAACTGAGCATAATCAGACCATTGGAGGATGTAGAGTTGGTCTTATTAATCTCTGACCAATACTATATTTTAAAGGCTATAGAAAATCAAAAACTGAAAATAAGGAATATGGGATTTGAATTAGAAAGTGTGGTGAACATCAAGACCTTGTTTCCAGAATATTTTGATGTAGCAGCTTCAAGAGGGAAAGAAAAGACAGACTTCCCTATTTCTATATATGGAATAAATAATTTCTTAATTGAGACCAAAAGGAATATTAAGGAAAAAACAGTGGAATTGCTTCAAAATATTCTGAGAATTGAATTAAATCAAAAGGTGAAAAAAGTGACAAGATGGGAAACAAATGGACAGATTACTATTTGGGTAAACAACATACTAGATTACCAATTGATACTTTCCAAAACCGAGACATCAGTCTAATAGGGGAAGTGATAATTGTGTCCTCAGGTGAGATAAAAATGAACTCCGATCAGTGGTTGAATCTGATTAAAGCCTCTAACAAATTCCAGGTTCCAGATATTACAGGAACAAGGTGAAGACTGACAACCAGATAATGACAGAAGTATTACTAAGGAGAGGTGTAGACAGTTAGGAAAGGATAGAGGGTCAGAATATAAAGTTCTATCTTGGAATGGAGCAGGGCTTAAAGATAGACTTGTTGACCCTTCCTTCATTGACTATGTAAAAGGATTTGATTGTATATGTCTTCAGGAAACATGGACAGACCAATCTAAAAATATTAATGGGTTTAAACTATTTTTCCAAAAAGCAATAAGGAACATGAAATATGGAAGGCTGTCAGGTGGACCGATTATTTGGCTCAAGATGAACAAGGAATATGAAACAACAGAGATTCAAATAGGCTCAGGACACATCCTGGGAGTAAAAATAATTAATAAGGATTGCTCCATTGTAATATTAAATATCTACATCCCTCCTGTTAGCTCTACATTTTTGGATATAGGAGTGCTAGATAAAATATAAAATATAATAGAGGAGTGTACACAGAATGATCCAGGTTGTGGTATTGTTCTAATGGGGGATTTTAATGCCAGGGTAGGACAGTGCCTGGATTTAACCCCAGAATTAAAAGAGGCATGTGAAGTGGTGAATCACAAGACACCTGTGTCCTTGAAATAATTATGATATGTAAGTCGGCATTGTCACCTTTTGGTGATTTGTACCACTACATTGAGTTATGTAAGACTCTGTATAAGAACTCTTTTGTTCACAAACTGATGACTACTACAAAATTGTATAATGTTATCTTGGACCGTGGGGCCTCCTCTAATTTAGCCAATAGGGCTCATCTCTGTAACTAGAAATGTTTTTTTCTTACAGTTACCATAGTAATTATCATAGGTATATATTGTGATACACTAATCTTGTACCTCAAAGATCCCAAGAGACACAAAGAAACCTTGAGGTATAGAACACACTTAGCACTGGCTCCCGGTTCGTATTGGTAAAAACTGCTTAGGGCAACTGTGATTTTCTCCTTTTGGTAGTAATAAACAAGTTTATTACTCTTATAAAACATGTCTGTGATTACTTGCATTCCCAATATTGCCAAAAACCTGAAAGTGAGGTTTAGACCTCCTAACAGTGCTATCCGGGGGAAGACAGAATCCCCATGGGAACACGAGCAGGGGAAATGGAAGTATATGGAAAGGGTGGAACGTAGTCCTGCTAAATGCCAGGAGCTTGGGCAATAAAATGCCTGAGCTCCAGGTGATGCTGAGGGAGAGGTAGATGTGGCAGCAGTCACTGAGACCTGGGCCACTGCAGGGCATGACTGGGACCTGAACCTGGAGGGTTATACCATGTTCAGGAAGGACAGAGGGGAGGGAAGGGGAGGAGGGGTAGCAATAATAGTCAAAAACTGCATTGGCATAGGAGGAGTGGAGGAGGCAGAGGGAACTGTGGAGGTGATTTTGATCACCTTGATAACAAGGGGGGCAAGAGAGTAAAAATAGGAGCAGTGTATAGACCACCCACGCTGGCAGAGGAGCTGTTAGGAAAGTCTGGTGGCAGATGAGGGGAGACACTGCAGTTTGGGCTGGAGAAGGGTGGTGTTGGGGGACTTAAACATGCCAGGAACAGACTGGGAGACTATGACATCCTCGGTGGCCATGGAACAGAGGTTGCTGGATGTCTTTCAGGATGTGTTCCAAACTCAGCAGGTAGGGGAACTGACTAGGGAGGCATGGATACTGGATGTGGTCCTGGCAGACAGTGACCAGATTGGGGGCCTGGAGGTAAGGGATCCATTGGCGGGGAGCGACCATGCCACGTTCTGGTTCTGCCTGGACCTAGAAGGGTAGAAGGCTGCACAAAGATGGAGGTAACTGACTTCAGGGGGGCAGATTTCAAGGAACTGGGAAGGATCCTTAAGAAGCATTTGGATGGGACTGGGCTAGACATGGATGCTGACAGTAGGTGGAAAATAATCAGGAGGGGGGTGCAGGATTGTACCAGCACCTGTACAAGAGTAAGACGAAAATGCTGTAGGGCCCGTAAACCCTGCTGGTGGACCAAGGAGGTTCAGGAGGTGGTGAGGGGAAAGAAGATGGCTTATAGGCATTTCAAGTGCTCAAGGAGTGAAAGGGATCGAAGGGAGTACGAGCTGATGGCCACAAGGGCCACTGAGGTGGTGAGGGTGGCTAAGGCAAGAAAGGAGCAGAACCTTGCCAGGGAAATTAGAAGAAGGAACAAGGGGTTCTTTAGCTACATTGGGGAAAAGCGGAGGGTAAAGGGACAGATTAGCAGGATTAAAATGGGAGGGATGGGCACAAGACCCGGGGGAGCAGGCTGAGGTACTAAATGAGTACTTCACCTCAGTTTTCATGAAGGAAAATGGTGGGGGCTGCATCACATGGGAAGAGATGGTGAAAATGAGGGGGGACCCTCCGATCGGGCGGGTCTGGGGAGAGGGGGCCATCACTGGCAGGAGGGGGGAAGGCAAAGCAGGGGGACGAGATAGCGGAGGTGGAAATCACTGCAGATAGAGTGAGGGAAGCCCTCAGGTCCCTTAAGACAGAGAAAGCACCGGGGCTGGATAAATTACATCCCAGAGTGCTGAAGGAACTGGTGGATGTCCTGGCAAAACCCCTGGTGAAGCTTTTCAGCATCTCTTTGAAGACAGGGTGGGTGCCCCAGGACTGGAAGGTGGTGCATATAGTGCCTATCCACAAGGGGGGATCAAGGGAAGTGGCAGGGAACTACAGGCCCGTCAGCCTGACATCAGTGGTGGCCAAGGTGATGGAGGGCATTGTCAAGGAGAGGCTGGGGGGGACCTGGAAAAGTCGAGGTGCCTGGACGATAGGCAGCATGGATTCATCCCAGGAAAATCATGTCAGACAAACCTTGTGGAGTTCTATGACTGGGTGACAAGTGCCTTGAACCTAGGTAGACCGGTGGACGTCCTCTTTCTTGACTTCAGCAAGGCGTTTGACTTTGTTCCTCATAGAGGCCTATTGGATAAGCTGGTAGAAATGGGGGTGGGGAACCAGATGATCAGACGGACAGGAAATTGGCTCCAGGATCGGACCCAGAGGGTCATGATTGGCGGGATAGCCTCATCCTCAAGGAGTGTCATTAGTGGGGTCCCTCAAGGATCAGTCCTTGGGCCCCTCCTGTTCAATGCCTATGTCTCTGACATAAGGAAGGGTATCAGGAGTGAGATGAGTCTCTTTACAGGTTACTCAAAACTGGGGGTGGTGGTGTATGGGGAGGAGGGGAGTGTGGCCCTACAGGGGGGACCTGGAGGCTCTGGAAAGGTGGTCTAGAAAGTAGAAGCTGAGGTTCAATGCAGTGAAATGCAAGGTACTGCACCTGGAAGCCAAAAACCTGGGCCAAGTGTACAATTCGGGATACAAGTTCTTGTGTGGCTGAGAGGGTCCTGGGGGTGGTGGTGGATGTCAAGATGAACAACTCTGAGATTTGTAGGATTGCAGTGGCCAAGGCCAACAGGATGCTGGAATGCATGCTAGGGGGTCACCTCCAGAAAGAGGGAAGTGATACTCCCTCTGTATAACTGCTTGGTGAGGCTGTACCTTGAGTACTGCGTGCAGTTTTGGAGGCCACACTTAAAGAGGGACATCAAACTCCTGGAGATGGTCCAGAGGAGGGCAACCAAAATGATCTGGGGCTTGGGGGACAGGACTTTTGGAAGAGCTCAAAGAGCTAAATATGCAACACGCTGGAAGAGAGAAGGCACTGGGGCATGATAGAGGTCTTCAGGTAAATGAAGGGGTAAATAGGGGAGGAGCAGTCAGGGTGCTCCAAAGGAAGGAGGGGGGCAACTAGAGGGCATGGGTGGAAGCTGGAGAGGGGGAGATTCAGGGGAGAAAGGAGGAGGAGGAGGTGTTACTTCACTGAGAGGGTGGTGGAGCCATGAAATCCGCTGCCCTGGGGGCTGGTGGAGGCAGAGATGGTGGAGGGGTTCAAGAGGCTGTGAGATAGATACAGGTGAAGGATTCTGGAAGCAAAGTCCTGTGTAGCGAGAATATCTGGGACTGGGAAGGGAGAAACCAGAGAGGGAGAGGGGGGCAGCAAGGTCAGCTCCCAGGGCGGGGGCTGACCAAACGAGCAGACATGAAAGACCATTAGGCCTATTCTGCTGGCATTTTAGTATGTAAGTATATTAAGGAAGGAATATAAATATTTATTGAATACCAAAAGAGAGATTTACAGAAGATCTTTATGGAAAGAATTAGAAACAGCAGTTTGGAATAGGAATTGTAAGAGATATTGGAGACTAGTTGCCTATGGCTGGGATTCTTTATCAGACGATATTGAGGACAACACTATATAGAACCGCATGTGTGAGAAAATTATTTCAAAGATTTATTCTTTGATAAAGAAATGTTAAGCCAAGACACTGGTATAGAGGCATGGATTCCATTTGAAACTTAGATAAGGGAAGAAGAGATCTTTACAGCCTTAAGCCACACAAAGAGACACAAAGCACCAGGTCCTGATGGGGTTCCAGTGAATATAATTCTTAATGACATAAATCTTTGGGTTCCCTATTTAAAAAAAAAACTCTATAAGTTTATAGTCAAAACAGGAAAAATAACGCCATCGTGGAGAGAAAACATCATCATACCAATCTCTAAAAAAGAAGAGAACTCTAACCCAAAAGACTATAGACCAATTAGTTTATTGGATGCAACAGACAAGATTTTTGCAAAAATTTTACATGAAAGAATAATGGATCGGATACAGGAGTTTTATATAATGGATGAAGTTCAGGCAGGGTTCATGCCTGGGCATTCAACCATTGATCAATGTTTTGTACTTGCACACTTGGTTCATAAATATACCAGTATCAAAAAACAGAAATTGTATTGCGTGTTCGATGATTTAAGAGCAGGTTTTGACATGGTAAGAAGGGAAAAACTCTGGCAAGTATTGAATGAATGAGGATTGGAGTGCTCTATAATAAATGTTATACTGTCTTTATACACTAATAAGATAACTAGTGTAAGATATAATAAAGAAGGGGACAACACACCAAAATTTGATACAAACAGGGGTTTAAGACAGGGTTGTATCTTATTGCTGACTTTATTCAATTTATATTTAAATAAGATATTGAAAGAGCTCTATGATCCGGAGTTACACATGCCAAAATTGGGTGACAGGCATTGCTCCTACCTGGTATAAGCAGATGATGTGGTCTTAATCTTGACCAGCTACCTGGGAATAAAAAGATGTCTACAAAAATTTCAGACAGGATGTTCTGAAGCCTCACTGGAAATAAACTATGATAAAACAAAGTATATGATATGCAATAAGTTTCATAGGAGGAGTGGGAAAGATCAAACATTAAAATGTGATAAATATGTGATTGAAAAAGTCCAAGAATGTTGCTATTTAGGAACAACATTTAAATCCAATTTAAACTGGAATGAATGTAAAAGTACTATAATACAAAAAGCAAAAAGGTTTACCCAAACTGTGGAAAGATCTGCATACAAATTTGGTGGACGATCCATTAAATGTTGTGTTAGGGCTCTTAATGCCAAAATTAAATCACAAATTTTGTATGGGACAGAACTTTGGAGTCTGGGTAGTTCAGATTCTGTTGCAGTAGTAATGAATACGTTTTATAAGAGATTATTGGGACTACCTGTAGGGGCTTCCTGTACTCTGGTAAGATTAGAGCTCGGACAATTACCAATAAAATGTAACACTGAACAAAGATTATGCATACTTTGGGTGAAAGTTTATAACATGAAAGAGTCAATATTACCCCGTCTATGCCTAGAGGAAACTATTGCATATAGTCAAAATGGATTGCCCTTCCCCAGTCTGCATCCATTAGATAAAATTATAAAACCATGCAGCCTGCTGGTATGTTTACCAGAAAGTATGATTAAACCCATGGAATATATCGAACAGCAGACAGAAAATAAAATTAAAGATATTCATATTCAAAAGGAAATGGAGTTAAGTAGAAACATAAAAATGAGCAAATGGTTGGCTAATAATAGAAAGACATCATTTGGAATGGAACTATACTTGTTCAAAATAAAAGAACCCGGCAAAAGGAAAATCTTTACCAAATTTGATTTTAATATAACGACTGAGAGAATTATACTGTAAACAAATTATATTGACATGTATTTGCAGACTAGGCGTAGAAAATCTTCTTCACTTATTAATGTTATGTCCTTTATATAGCTACGAACGAAACTGGTACCTAGGGGAAACCTGGGCTGATTTGGATATGGAACCTAGATATCAACTTAACTATTTGTTCAAATCCAATGAGGAAGAAATTTTGGATAAGACTGTAAAATTGTGTAAAGCAATTGAGCAGAAGAAACTACATGTACTTCCTGACAATTAAGATAACTAGAGAAGACATTTGTTAATAAAAGGGAGTAATCAAGAGGTTGTGTAATAACTGATAGGATGTTGTATATATTTTGTGGATAGGGATAATGGTTACGGCACCTTTATTTATAAGGGACATTGTTAGGGAATTTGCAATAGGTGTAATAATGTTATGACCTACTATTGTCATTTTGCACAACTGAATGTAATAATTTTATGTATGTTATGTCAACATTTATAAAGTGTATGGGAACTGTATTTTACATTTGTGTGTAATATCATGTAACTCTGCTATGTTTATTTTGTAATGACAATGTTGCTTATCATACAATAAAAAATATTCTTCTCCAGTACTAAAAGTGCTGCTACATTGAGGTTATGGGAGAGTGCTCATTTATTTTTTAGCACGTCTTGCTGTTTTCTAGTAAAACAGTGTTTATGAGATGTGAAGCGAGTCAAGATGGGAAGCTGAGCAGGAAATTTCTGGTGTTTATGAGGAGTCTTCTATACTGAACTAGAGAATTGGTGCAATGGTCTCATTTCTGTTCCTGACTCAGCTGGAGCGACTTTCAGATTTTTTAGTGCCTAATGATGCAGATGGGCTTATATTCTTCTTATTACAGGTATGCCATTGTTGCCAAGGGTCGGAAACCAGGCTAAATTAAAAGACCTCTAATGTTGCTGAGCTTAGCAGAGTTTTTATTTGTGTTTACAGATCTGCCAGAAATCTCTTAGAGGTGAGTTTGTTGAATCAATGAAGAATGTGTTGCTCTGAAATGGGAGCTGCAGAAGATCCTGGTGATTACTGAGGAGAACCGATTTTCCAGGGCGCTCATTAAGAGATAATATTCCTTGGAATTGATGGTCAGAGGTGTGGTAAGTCTTTCTGGAGTAAATAGCCCTAAGGGGGAAAAGGAAATATAAATAACTGTCACACAGATATACTTATGTGCACTGACTCCCATTGACAGGTTATAGATACATAGAAATGTGACAGCAGAAAAGGACAACCAGGCCCTCCTAGTCTGCCAACTTGCTTAGCTATGTGCTAGGGTATGCCCCCCCCCCACTCTCAACATTCCCTTGTGTCTGTCCCATGCTCTTTTAAAGCCTTCCACTGTTGTTTCTCCAATCAATGCCTCAGGGAGCCTATTCCACTTATTCACCACCCTCTCTGTGAAATAGTACTTCCTAATGTTACCCTTGAACTGCCCCCCCATAATCTGTAACCCATGCCCCCTAGTCCTCTGATTCCCTTTCAGCTGGAAGATGCTTTTCACTGGCACCTGGTTTATACCTTTTAGGTACTTGAAAGTCTCAATCATGTCCCCCCTTTCCCTCCTCTGCTCTAGGGAGTACATGTTCAATTCCCCTAACCTTTCCTCATTGGACAGGTGTCTGAGCCCCTTTACTATCTCTGTTGCCATCCTCTGAACTCGTTTCAGCCTCCCCACATCCTTTCTGAGATATGGTCTCCAGAACTGGATCCCATGCTCCAACTGCGGCCTAACTAGATGGGAGTACAAGGGTACTATGACCTCCCTGCTCCTACTAGTAATCCTCCTTCTGATGCAGCTCAGCATTCTGCTGCCTCTAGCCACTGCTCCCTCGCAGTGCTTTTCCACCTTCAGGCCTCTCGGTATAGTGATGCCTAGGTCCCTTTCCTGTTCTATTACTTCCAGATCTCACTCCCCCCATACAGTACCCTGCCCTCTGGTTTCTGTAGCCAAGATGTATGATCTTTTACTTGTCCATGTTAAATGAAAGCTACCACTTCCTTGACCATGCCTTGAGCCTCCCCAGATCTCTCTGCATTTTTTCTACCCTTTCCTGAGTGTCCACCCTATTGCAAACTTTAATATCATCCACAAACAGACTCATACCCACTTCAAGGCCTTCTGCGATGTCCCCTATGATTGGAGTGAACAGTAGTGACCCTAATACCGACCCCTGTGGGACTCCACTGGTGACCATGCCCTCTCCTGATGCCACCTCATTTACAATGACTCTCTGTCTCCTGCCTCCCAGCCAGTTTCCCATCCATTTAACCACCGCCTGCTTCAAACCCAGGCATGTCAGCTTGTACAGGAGTCTCCTGTGTGGCACAGCATCAAATGCCTTCTTAAAATCCAGGTAGGCAACATCTACCACCCTTCCCTGATCCAGTTCCTTGCTGACCCCATCAAAGAACTCTACCAAGTTCTTTTGACAGGATCTACCCCCGGCAAAGGTCTTGTTGCCTTGGATTCATCAGGCCACTTATCTCCAGGTAACTGGTGATCCTGATTTTCAGTAGTTTCTCCATGAGCTTGCCCACCACCGATGTCAAGCTCATGGGCCTGTAATTACCCACCTCCCCCGCCTCATGCAGAGGGACCACATTCGCCTGTTTCCAGTCCTCTGGAACCACTCTGGACTCCAGGGACCTGTTGAAGAGTGCAGTCAAGGGTGCTGCCAGTATATCCTTGAGTTCCTTCAACACCCTGGGGTGCACTCCATCTGGCCCAATTGCCTTGTTCACCTTCAGGCAGCATAGTTCTCCCAGAATCTCCTCCACCCGGAACGGACTTATATCCACTCCCCCCCCAACCACTGTCTTGGCTTATTCCGCTCCACTGCTCACCCTTTCTTTCTCCCTAGTGAACACCAAGCAAATATAGTTGTTCAGTAGTTCTGTCTTCTCCCTGTCCCTTTGTATCAGCTCACCATCACTTGTTTTTAGCCGGAGTATTCCCTGCCTAGTCTTCCTCTTCTCACTGACATACCTGAAAAAAAGTTTTGTCACCTTTTTTGACTGCATCTGCTATGTTCTCCTCTGTTTGTGCCTTCGTCCTCCTTACTTCTACCCCTGCTTCCTTTTGACTTACCTGGTACCTTTCCCAGTCTTCCTCAGCATGTGTTATCTTGAACTTCCTAAAAGCCTTACTCTTTGCCTTGACCTTTTCTGCTACAGCTCTATTAAACCACAGGGGTCTCCTCTTCCTCTTATTTTTATTTGACTTCTTGGTGTATAGGTCTGTGGCCCCCACAATAGCTTCTTTTACCTCCTTCCACATGTCTTTCACATCTGTTAAATCCTCCACCCCCTCCAGAGCCCTTTCCACTAATTCCCCCATTTTCCTGATATCTGTTCTCTTAAAATCAAGCACCCTTACCTTAGTCCAGTGAACAACAGCAGTGTTCCGTATTGTAAACAAACCGTGCTGTGGTCACTTGTACCAAGGTGTTCCCCCACTGACACCTCTCCTACCCTATCCCCATTTGTCAGGACCAGATCAAGAATAGCTCCTGCCCTGATTGGTTCCCTGACCAGTTGCCTTAGGAGGGCTGTTTGCAGGGAGTCTAATATTTCCCTGCTGCTGGCAGATAATGCCAATAGGGTGTCCCAGTCTACATCTGGTAGGGTCATGACTCTCATCAGCACCACCTCACCTTTAGCAGCCATTCTCAAGAATTCATCAGCCATGCACCTATCCACAGATTCTTGTTGTGCTGGAGGCCTTTAAATCACCCCAGTATGCACCACCTCTCCCTTCCCTGCAGCAAAGGAGACCCATAGTCCTTCACCTTCCTTCCACTTGCCCTGTAATTCTATCGCCCTGATACCCTCCTTTACGTAGAGTGCAACCCCCCTTTCCTCCCTGTCCCTCCTGAAAAGTGTATATCCTGGTATCTCCATGTTCCATCCTTGCTCTTGATGGCACTAAGTTTCAGTTACCCCCACAATGTCAAGGCTCACCTCAGACATTACCACAGCTAGATACGGGATCTTTCTACCCAGACTTCTGGCATTTGTACACATGGCCCTCCAAAGCCCTACTCCCTGTTTCCAGCTTTCTACACACTCTATATTTTCTACACTCTGTCTGTTTGCCTGTTGGGTGGGGCTAGCTGCCTCGCCTTGCCATGTGTCATACAGTTAGTTTCCCCCCCTGACCCCCCGCTAATTTAAATAGTAGTGCTTCTCAACATAATCTAGCTTACATCTGAGCACTACTTTTCCTTCCCCATTTAAATGCAGTCTATCAGGGGCATAGAGACTTATGTCCCTCCACATTGTTCCCTAATCTCCTTCTACTCCATACCCCTTCTGAACACACCATCCTACGAACCAACTGTTAATTTCATCAATTTTTTGTCTCACCTATATGCTGGCCCTTGGTAATGGCAGCACTTCAGAGAATGTCAGCAATTTAAAATCCAAACTGCTGCAGAACCTGGCCAGTCCCGTAAAACGTGCCTTTACCTCCCATCATGCTATTCCTTGCAAGGTCCCTAAGTAGAACAGCAGATGAGTCCTCTCATTTGCTGTCATCCCCTTGAGGGGATCCAGTGTGTGACTTTGGCTGCCGTCATTCCTGGCAGGCATTCCACCCCTGTTTCCCCCCCGACCCCCTTCTCCCCATGTAACACCTTTAACAATAGTCCCCAACAATTAATACCCTGTCCCCTTCCTCCTTCTGGGCTCCTCTCGCTACTGCATTCACTTATTTACTTACTACTTGACAGCAGATACAGGTCATATGGTCTATCAAGTCTGCTCGAGTGTGCAGCTAACATTCCACTTTGCAGCTGCCCCTCCCCCCTTCACAGTCTCACACAGATGAATGCCAAGTGTGACTAAACTAGATTAAGCTGTTTGTGGTATTTCTCCCAACACTTCCCTTTTCCAAGTTATCCCTATTCTTACTCTTACTTTCTGTACCCCTCAAAATACCTTGAGACCTTTTCTCCCTGTCTTCCTCCTCCTGTTCTTTTTCCTGAGCCAGTGACTGGTTCCTCTGTATCATTTTCTGACCCTGTGCCCCGCCCCATTTGACCCCCCCAAGGGATTTTCTCTCATTCCCCTTGACCACCAGCTTAATTTCTTCTCCATGCCTCCTGTCCCCGGCTTTTGCCGCAGAAGTCCCTGTCTCCTGCATCCTTTCTCCCTGCCTGGGTTGTTCTTGCACAGTTCTCAAGGGTCCCACACTCGCTGATCCTACCAGTGCATTTTTATGAAGTCCTGATGCGGGGGACTGCCCCTTCCTCTCTGATTGCTGGGTCCTTTCTCCCTGCCTAATTTGTTTCAGAGCAGTTCTCAATGGTCCTGCGCTCTCTACTGCTACCTGAGTATTTTTACAGAGTCCTGATGCTGGGGTCCTCCCTGCTCTCTCTGGCATGGGTCCCACGGTTTTGGATGCTGCTAACCCCTCCTCTTGTGTCCGTCCCTTCTGGTGGACCCCCGGCCTCCTTTCTTCCTGTTCACTGGCTCTTTCTCCCATCATTGTGATCCCCATTTCTCCCTCTTCTGTACGTTTCCCTGATCTTTCCCAAGACCCCCCGCAGGTCATTCCCATCCCCCAATGCCAAGTATCTCCTCTCTTCCTGAGCACCTAAGACTGCAACCCTGTTTCTATGATCAAAGCTTCCCTCCTTTCTAACTCCCGCCCAATTTTGCCTTGCCCCCATTGTCACACTTGTAGTTTTAGAGACTCTACTCCTGTGTATCTGCCACTCTTCCTGCCCCCTCCTTTTGCCTGAGAAAAACTCTAGAAGATCCTGCCTCAAACGTGCTAACTCTGCCTCCATCCACCCTATCTTTTTGGCAGATAGCGCAACCCCCTAGCTTCCACAGGGTGCTCATAAAAACAGTAGCCCTGCAGCCATTGCATCACAATATTCTCCCCCCTCTGTCTCCCCTAGATCCTGTCAAAGCCTGGTAATTTTCCTCTCTTATTCCCCTTCAAGGGGGAGTCTGCTGTGCGGTCCTGACCCCTGCCATCCCCATCCCCTATGCTTCCCCACCCTGGTCCAAGCCCATTCATTCCTGTCCCTCCTCATTTTTCTGTCTTTACAAGGGCCCCTCAAACAAGCAGTAAATGCCCCTTACTTACCCAGACAGTAGACCGATCTAATACCAAAAGAAAAAAGGTGACTGGCTAGTAGGCAAAATTAAATGACCAACCCAAATACCAAAATTAGGTGACTGGCTATAACACAGATCTCCCCCCTCCTTTTCCCAATAAATTCCAAGACAAACAAAACATGCCCTACCCAAATGCTGGAAAGGGTGACTGGCTACCACCCAGATCTCCCCTCCCCCCCTTTTCCCAGCTAGAAGTTCAAGTTTGTGACAAGGTACCTTTGTAAATGAGCCTATGGCTCAAAGGTTTTCCAAACTGCTGTTTAAATAAAATAAAAATAAAATAAAATAAGTTCAGATACTCATTTTCCTCCCAGTCCAACTCCAGTTCAGTTTTTGGTTGAAGTGCACAGCTCCTTCCTGCTTGTTTGCTGTCAACCAATGGGACACTTCCTGATGACTTACTCCACCCTCCTCAGGCATTTAATAGAGGTCAGGGCTGAGGTGGGTGGCCGGGACATAAAATCCCCATGTCCTGCTCCTTGCCTCTCTCTCTGCCCTGGCCTGCTCCCTGCGGCCGGGAAGGCTCCCACGATCCACCGCTGGTTCTCCACTGAAGGGCTTCCTGCTGCCGGAACCCTGGCCTTACTCCTGTGGCCTGACAAAGCTCTTGCAGTGATACAGCCGAGCTGGTTTTTAAAGCCTGCTCCTGATAAGCGTTCTTCCTCTGTGACTGATTATCGGATGTCCACCCTGCTCTCTGCAGCTGGATAGATGCTGCTAAATCCCTTGGTCCTGTTCCTCTCTTCTCTCTACCTTGGTCCACTCCCTGCAGCTGGGAAGGCTCCCATGATCTGCCTCTGGTCCTCCTTTGAAGGGCGTCCTATTGCCTGGTGCCCTGGCATGCTCCCAGCGGCTGGGAACAAGCTCTCTTGATCTGCTGCTCCTTCCCTGAAAGGCTTCCTGCTGCCCAGCACCCTGGGTCACTCCCTGCAACCAGGAAAAAGCTCTTCAATATTGCTACCAACCTTCAATATTAAGATGTAAGGACACTGATACGGTAAACGGAAAAGGTTGGATGTGGGGATACTTTCACCCTTAGCAGCATTGTTCTGTTTCGGCATTTGAATTATGTAATGTGCAGACTAATTATAGAATAAAGAGCACTGGGTTGGAACACTTTTCTGCAGCACTTGAACTCCTACAGGGGAGACTGGAATCGCTGATGAATTGTAGGTAATTCTACTTTTAGCCATGTGCCTTTTTCACTGACGATACTAATTTCTAACTATTTAAAGATGCTCTTTTGAGTGAGTGATTCAGTTTGGCCATGTGGAAATGCTCCTTTAGAGGTACTATCTCTCTCTCCACGGAGACTGAACTTTTAATTAAGATCACAAAGGCCTAAAATTCACTATAACAATGGACTCTAATTGTTTTGGAGCCTAATTGAGTTCATTAGGCTTCACTGGAGAATGTTTTGGTGTGCCTCTTCTCGTTCAGTCCCACTGAGTAAAAGTGGTGATATGACTATAAATAATAACAGTATGAACGCCGCTCATAAAACTCAGGTGAAGATGTATCTGGAGAAACTAGTCTCATTGACTGAATAGCTGGATTATTAAAATGATTATTTCTACCAGCATTCTATTTATTTATTTATTTATTTCAATCTAGGATTACAATACCTTTGAGCCGAGGCTCTTTTACAAAGGTTCCACGTCAGCATGTGCAACATTCATCATTTTTAGTTACAAATGTATAGTCATTGACTTACAGACATCTATTAACCAGTACAAAGACTTGAGCTATGAGGAAGACAAGGGAAGGAGGGGAGTGAGGTAGGGAGATCGAGGGGTAGGAGGTGCAGAGGGTAAGAGGGAGTATGGAGGTGGTAGGGGTGGGGCAGGGAGTGAGATATGGGGGGAGGTGGGTGAGGTGGGAGACAGTGCAGCTAGGGGGACTTGTAGAGGGAATATGATGGGTAAGGTGCTAGGGTACAAAAGACTGATTGTAAGTGCTGGGGCATGTGCAGCTGGAATGGTGGAAATGTTGGATAGGCAATCACAGGATACAAGCAGTGAAAGTATACAACTTGGACTTGAAAGAGGCCGAGGGTTGGAGGCCCAGTCGCTATGTCGTTGCCAGAGAGTTGAGCCAACTGGATGCCCGATAGGCGAATGATCTTTTGTCCTGGGTCGCATGTACATCGTGATATGTAGTAGATGAAATTGATCTCCTTGTAGCAGACGTTCCAATGTCTAGGTTTAAGGAGGCACAGACACTCAGGCGGGCAAGCCCCATTATAATTTTCTTGGCCGTGATGCAGGTTTGGTATTTTATGCATTTGTCCAGTTGAAGCCATCCAGATTGGGAATAAGGTCACATGTGTGGGTACAGCGATGTGAGCCAGTGATGAGATGACAGGCCTTATTCAGGAGGTCACGATATGTTTGAGAGCAGTGGTAGTTGCAGACCCATATATGATAAGACCATAGTCTATGATGCTGATGATGGAGCTTTGGACGGCCACTGACAGTGCTTCTGGGGTTAGGTGTTTCCTGTGCTGGAATAATATGCCTAACCTTGCATTGGCAGACTTTGCAACATTGCTGATATGGACAGCGTATGAGAGGTGGGGATCAAGGGTGATGTCGAGGTACTTGAACGATTGTGTTTGCTCTAGGATGGCTCCTTGTTCGGTTGCAATGGAGAGGTGGAGTTGTTTGTTTTTGTTGTGGGGGCTGCAGAAGACCATAGACTTGGTTTTCTTCTGATTGAGAAGCAGTTTATGATTTAGGAACCAGGATTCAATGGAGGAGAAGGCCCGCTGAAGTTTATTTTGTAATTGGATTGGATCAGGGTCCAAGGTGAGGATCACAGCATTGTTGGCCTAGAGAATTATTTGTTCTGGGCAGCTGTCCGGTAGTGAGTTTAAGAATAGGCTGAAGAGGAGGGGTCCCAGAATGGAGCCCTGGAGGACTCCCGAGCGGACCAGTCTAGGGTCCGAGAGTGTATCAGCGATTCTTACTGTTTGGGACCGTTCTTCAAGGTAGCTCTTAAACCAGCCAATGGAGTCAGTTGACAGCCCAGTGTTCTGAAGCTGGATAAGCAGGAGGCGGTGATTGACGGTGTCGAAGGCTTTAGTTAAGTCAATGTGGATTGAGCCTAGTAGTTCACCAGAGTCGAGTGCATTGTGGATTGCGCCAGTGAATTCAAGTAGGGCTGTGGAGGTGCTGTGACCTTTGTGGAACCTGTGTTGTTGCTTGCACAGGATGTTGTGCATATCCAGGTATTCTGTGAGCTGGTCCGAGACGATGCGTTCTAGTGCCTTGGAGAGTGGAGGTAGTAGGGAGATAGGTCTGTAGTTATCGTGGGCAGTTTTGTCACCACTTTTATGGATTGGGGTGACAGTGGCAGATTTCCATCTGTCCGGGAACTGGCTAAGGCTGAGGAAGAGGTTGAAAATTCTGGTCAGCGGACTAAGCACTTCATCAAGTGTGAGAGACAGGATTTTGAGATCGAAGGAGTCATTACTGAATCTTGATTTACTAAGGGCTTTGGTAACATATTTGCTTACTTGGTGAGCCTTGACTGCTTTGAAGTAGAAGCAGGGGGAGCTGGTGGGAGTAGTGTTCATTGCGGACAGAGGGGCTTCACCATCTTTGAAGTAGTCCTGGGGTAGGACAGCGCTGAGGTCAGTAAAGGCTTTGTTAAAGGTATCCACAATGGTTTTTGGGTTGAGGGTTGTGGTTCCGTTGATGTTGAGTATTGATGGGGGGGTTTTGGGTGGATTCCCAGTGAGTTCCTTTATGTTCTTCCAGAATTCCGACCATTGCCCCAGGGTTTGTGAGGGCATGCTTATAGTAGGTGGACTTCATTTGCCAGATGGTTTTGGTGCAGTCATTGCGGGCACGTTTGTAGTTTTGGAAGTCGTTTTGCCTTCCAGAGTTTCTGGCCAGCTCCCATAGGTGGTCTCTTGTTTTTAGCATCCTGAGGAGGTCACCTGTGAGCCAAGGGTTACTGAGTGATTTGACTTTGCGTTTCTTAATAGGAGCATACAGGCCACAGTGAAAATGTTTATGAAGTGGTCAAGGGCAGTGTTTACATTGGTTACATTGAAGATAGGGGACCAGTCTTACTAACATACTCACATACTAAAATGCCAGCAGAATAGGCCTAACGGTCTTTCGTGTCTGCTCGTTTGGTCAGTCCCCAACCTGGGTGCTGACCTTGCTGTCCCCCTCGCCTTCTCTGGCTTCTCCCTTCCCAGTTCCGGATATTCTTGCTGCATTGGATTTTGCTTCCAGAACCCTTCCCCTGTACCTGTCCTACCCCCTCTTGAATCCCTCCACTGTCTCTGCCCCACCAGCCCCTTGGCAGTGCATTCCATGGCTCCACCACCCTCTCAGTGAAATGGCACCTCCCTCCTTTCTCCCCTGAATCTTCCCCTCCAGCTTCCAGCCATGCCCTCTAGTGGCCCCATCCTCCTTCCTTCGAAGCACCCCGACTGTTCTTCCCCTATTTACCCTCTTCATGTACCTAAAGACCTCTATCATGTCCCCCCGGTCCTTTCTCTCTTCCAATGTGTACATATTTAGCTCTTCGAGCCTCTGCTCATAGGTCCTGTCCCCCAAGCCCCAAATCATTTTGGTTGCCCTCCTCTGGACCCTCTCCAGGAGGTTAATGTCCCGCTTTAAGTGTGACCTCCAAAATTGCACGTAGTACTCAAGGTGCGGCCTCACCAAGCAGTTATACAGAGGGAGTATCACTTCCCTCCTTCTGGAGGTGATCCCTAGCGATGCATCCCAGCATCCTGTTGGCCTTGGCTGCTGCCTCCTACAAGTCTCAGAGTTGTTCATCTTGACATCCACCACCACCCCAGGTCCCTCTCAGCCATCGAGACTTGCATTCCCCCCCAGGGTGTACACTTGACCTGGGTTTCTGGCCCCAGGTGGAGTACCTTCCACTTCCTGCATTGAACCTCAGCTTCCACTTTCTAGACCATCTTCCAGAGCCTCCAGGTCCCCCTGTGAGCCACCCTCCCTCCTCCCCATCCACCACTGCCCCAGTTTCGAGTCATCTGCAAAGAGACTCATCTCACTCCTGATTCCTGTCCTATGTCAGATACGAGGCGTGAACAGAAGGGCCCAGGACTGATCCCTGTGGGACCCCACTAATGACCCTCCTTGGGGATGAGACTATCCCACCAACTACGACCCTCTGGGTCCGGTCCTGGAGCCAATTGCCTATCCATCTGATCATCTGGTTCCCCACTCCCATTTCTCCCAGCTTATCCAACAGGCCCACGTGAGGAACAGAGTCAAATACCTTGCTGAAGTCCAGAAAGAGGACATCCACTGGTCTACCCAGGTCCAAGGCACTTGTCACCCAGTCATAGAACTCCACCAGGTTTGTCTGACACGATTTCCCGGATAAATCCATGCTGTCTATCGTCCAGGCACCCTGACTTATCCAGGTCCCCCCTAGCCTCTCCTTGACAATGCCCTCCATCACCTTGCCCACCACGAGGTCAGGCTGACAGGCCTGTAGTTCCCTGCCACCTCCCTGATCCCCTTGTGGATAGGCACTATATGCACCACCTTCCAGTCTTGGGGCACCCACCTTGTCCTCAGAGAGATGGTGAAAAGCTCTGCCAGGGTTTTGCCAGGACATCTGCAAGTTCCTTCAGCACTCTGGGATGTAATTTATCCGGCCCCGGTGCTTTCTCCGTCTTAAGGGAGCTGAGGGCTTCCCTCACTCTCTCAGCTTTGATTTCCACTTCCGGTACCCCTTCTCCCTGCTTAGCCCTCCCCCCACCTGTCAGTGATGCCTTCCCCTCTCCCCAGACCTGCCGATCGGTAATCGGTCTTGATGGAGGAGGTGGGATTTGAGTCGAGGAAGGTGACCACTGGATAGAACCCTGCTGGTGATAGTTTTTGGCGGTTGTTTGATGAATTTATTTGACCAGGTGCAGCTAAGAGGGAGGACATTAGAGTTAGATATCCGTGATGGGTGACTGGTAAGTATTCAGTCCAAGAGTGTGCTGGTGCCGGTCCTGTAACTTTTCCTAGTTGGTAAGTCAACCATTTGTGTAAGGTTTGCCGCAGCAATGGTATCCCTGTGTGCACCAGCATCAGCCACAGGCCAGTTGATGTTGAAGTCGCCTAGGAGGATGGATTCGGTGTCCGGTGGGAGTGACTTTACAAAGTCAAGAACAGCTGTTAGACCAGTTCCCTGTTCTTTGGGAGGGATGTAGATGGTGGCAACAGTGAGGGTTTTGTTTTGGGCTCCGAGGAGGATTCTCACTGGCAGTATCTGAGCAGTTGTGGGTTGGAGTGAGGTAATGATGTGGTGCCCCTGTATGGAGTCTTTTAGGTAAGAGCACAGCCCCCACCTCTTTTGGAGAGGCGATCCAGCCTAAAGGCATTGTAGTCAGGAAGGCTGATTGCATGGTCTGGTACTGATGGTGTGAGCCGGGTTTCGACAACTGCCAGGATGTCAGGCCAGTGTTGGCTGGTGAAGGCCTGTAGGGCATCCATTTTAGGAAGGAGGCTGCAGATGTTGATTGATATGAATGAGAGGGCACCCAAACGCTTGCTCAGATTAGTGGCTTTAGAGTAGAATGGGCCAGGGTTTGGGTGCATGTTGCCTGACAGCATTAGGAGGAGGAGGACTAGCCTCAGGAGCTACGCATATTTCTTTAAGGAATGCTTTCGCTAGTATCTCGGAATTGCCACATCAATGATAGTGGGTGAGGTAAGCGAGACAGGGGGGACCAGAGTGGAGGGCTAGGACCAGTGTGGTTGTAGGACAGTTTCATGGTGGTAGGATGGACCCTGGGCAAGGTGCAGTGACTAGTGTGCAGCGTGCCTATGTGGAGGAAGGATGTAGGAACATGGAAGCTGTGGGGGAAGGAAAGCAGGCTTTTGGGGCATGCAGTAGGGGAGGAAGACAGGCAATAAGAAATAGAATAGGGGGTAGAGAAAAGTGGAGGCGCATGATTAAGGTAGGATTCGGGGTAGGCAGAGGGAGGGGGTTAAGACAGGCTGGCGGGGCTGCAGGGCTAGGAGAAGGGGGTGGAAGAGCAGTAGCTGGATTAGTGGAAGTGAGGATACAGCCAGGAAGGACAGGCAGCCAGGGAGTGGGAGGTGGTGACTAAAAGATGGGGGGGGGGGGAATTCCCGAGAATTAGTGGAGCCATTTAATTCCAGTGCACAAAACGGATGGACTCACAAGCATAGGGGGACTTTAATTTAATGTTAATCTTGCTTAAATTGATGAGTAACTAAATAATTACTCTCTTGGTACTATTTCTCCTAAGAATTACACTAGAAGGTACACAAATGAAACTTTTTAATAACAGGCTTATAACTATGGTTCAAGAAAACCGAATTCAAACCTGAACTCATTTATAATTTACAGATCTATTTTAGTGCCTGAATTGTTTGAGCAGGAGTCGGGTATCTTTTAAACCTATCCTATAAAGATGTAACAAGCAAGGCTGTATAACTCAACAACAACTGTTAGAGAAACAGTATAACACTTATTCTAAATGTTTATACTGTTCTTACCTTTTAATTTTTTTTTTGATAATTTGAACTGGTGGTATATATAGAGTATGTCTGATCTTATTATTCTATATTGAACGACTATCAGACACAGCTTAACTTTGAACCTTAGATTTGGTCAGTCTCAGTGTTGTCTGAGCACCGCCTAGTACTCAACTACAATAAGACAAAGTCTATGATCTTTGCCCACCGCCAGAGCCCTCTCTGTAACACCCCACTAATTATCACAAACTCACTAGGCTCCACACTTGAACAGGTTTCCTCTTTCAAGTACCTGGGTATCAACCAGGACACATCCCTCACCTACTACACTCATATCCAACACATCTCCTCCTCCATTAACACAAGGCTGGGGATTCTATACCAACATAAGCACTGCCTACCCCCCCCCCGGCCTTCCGACTTGCCGTGTTCTCCTCAGTCCTTTCCTTGGTGGATTACAGCATAGTGATTTACAGGACAGCAGATCAAACTGCCTTACGATGCATTAACCTAGCTTTCAATAAAGCCTGCCGCCTGGTCTCTGGATGTGACCATTTTACCCACACACGTGAGCTGTACAATCTTACGGATTGGCTAAACTTCGAAGGCAGACTTAAGTATCACACTTGCCTCCTCGCAAAAAAGATACTTCAGAAGCAAACACCTCAAGGTTTACACCACCTCATCCAAATAGCTCCCCACAGAAGAGACCCCAAGATTTCCCCCCAATACCACCCTACTGGTCCTCTACTGTAGGACCTCCCTTGGTCAAAGGTTCTTCCGCTACTGGGCCCCCCTGTGGTTAAACAGCCTACCATCCTCCATCACCATGGAACCCAGTCTTGGCCGATTCAAAACTGGCCTCAAGACCCTCCTCCTCCTTGCCTCCACAGCCTGTGACTGCACATAATATTCCATTTTCTCTCTTAACCTTTCTATAGGTTGCATTGCTTAAGCCTTAGGAAACACATTTCTTTACTGTTAAGTCTATCCACTGAGTAAACTCACAGGAAAGGAGAACCATGTCTGATGTATCTTGATTAATTTCCCCATTACGCCTCTCTCACTGTGTATATATTTTGACTCAGGGTCCATTTAGGACCCCATGAAACTGAAACCTGCCATATGAAAATAACTATGACCAGGGGTCTACTCTTAATGACCATTAAAGCTGTAACCTGCCAATTGTATGTACCGTATTTCTTCGATTTAAAGTTACGGCTTTAATTGCATAGTGCCAGTTTTAACATGCGGCTACTGATTGAGGGAGGCTATTAAAAGTGGGCGGCTTGTAAAGCATAATGCGGAAATATGGCACTAATCTATTTCAAACTGTCTGTGGTGACAAGATAAAAGCTTATAGACCCCACAATGTTCTTGATCTGTGAACACATTTGAAGTTTAAATTAGCAGCAGCCAAGAGAGCAGAACTTTAATTTAAGCAAATTCTGTACTGAATTTATTTACTGCCAAAGCGCGGTGCAAGGACTGATGACACTGAGCCTAGATCCTGACTCTCTCCAGCCCTGTTCCTATGATCTAAGCCCTGTCAGCTATCCTGCTCCCACTTACTGTGACCCCATCACAGGATCTGAGGGGGCCGGACTGCATTACTTCACTCAGGACCCATACTTGCTGAAGCTATCCACTCGCTGCCAATGCCACCATCACTGGGTTTCTATTTCACCTCACTTTCTGTCTCTTTCATTGGCTCTCTCTTTCTCACTCTGTCACAGATGATAAAGAACAGCACTGCTCTGGATTGCCACTCTCCCCCCCCCCCCCGTACCTCCTTGTCCCAATCTCCCTCTCCACTGATACAGGACAAGTCCAGGAATGGACTTTCGGTCTTCAGATTAACACGCATGCATTTTCCAGCACTCTGCTCCACATTTCAGAGTCAACAAAGGTAAAAACATGAAATACAGTATGAAATAAAAAAAACAAATGCCATTCAGTGGTGTGGGGAGCAGAAGGGGGCCCTAGTGAGCAGCAGTGAGCATAGTATGTTTACTATGGTGTTGGTCTATGTTTCGGAATGCGGTCAGTAATAGAGGGCCGATTTTAATTAAAAATTGTGAAAACAGCTGTGCTAATGTTCGAGGGTGGCTATTAATAGAGGGTGGCTTTAAATCGAAGAAATATGGTATTCCCTGTTCTGTATTACTTATGTAGAATTGTTTAGCTGGTTTATGTTATGTTTATGTATCTTTCTGATATGGAGCCTTTGCAAAGGAGCCTTTGACTCAAAGGATTGTAATTCTGATTTCTCATAAATAAATAAAATAATTAAGAAGCACTGCTGGATAATTAACATTGTTATATAAATTTGAGCAATAGTGGGCTGTACTGTGATAATACCTTTTAAGTAGCAAGTAGTTGAGGATCATAACTGGTCTTATGGAACTCTGTTAAAAACATTCAGAGAAATTGCAGACTTGAGAAAGGTCATGGCTTCTCATGCTAAGCTTTTGTAGTGGAAGGGTGACTGGCAGCTTCTAGTTCTTTGAGTGATGAATGCCTCGTATGATGTTTTAAACTGGAAACTGGGTGTTTCTGATTTAATAGTGCAGAATTAGGGCATGGCCCAATTTCTGCTGGGTATATGAGGGAAGAAAAGTTCTAAGATAATTCTCCCTTGTGTCCTACAGGTGATGAGGGAGAGTTACAGGCCCACATACCCATATTGGCTGAAAGGAATGCTTGCCCAGTCTAAGGGACAGCTAGTATGAGGGCCTAGTCTCGGGTGTCACCATTAGGTAGTAACTGGGGAGTTAGCAGAACTCTAGCCCTCATTAGCTGGCTTTTATATTTGGTGGAGCCTTGTATGGAGCATGTAATTATCACTCCTCGGAATCCTCTGTGGGATTATGGATGGCATTTCTGATGTTTTTAGACACTGGTGGGTATCCTTTACCTTTCCTAACAATGGCTTTCTCATTTTGCCCATCTTTCTTGTTACTGGAAAGTATTTCTTTTAGTCTCAGTGATAAATCCTGGGACCAGTTTCCAGATTTACTGTATGTTTGGTTCCTTCGCATAGGGGAAAGCTTTATTAAATGTTTCATAAACATAGAAACATAGATATTGATGGCAGTTCAGGACCGCTTGGCTCACCTAGTCTGCCCATTTCCTCACCTATTGGATAAGCTCCAGATCCTAATTAACCAACATCCTACTTTTTCCTACCCCCACCAGAATTGTCTTATATCTGTCCCATGCATTCTTGAATTCCCCCACTGTTTGTGACCCCTCAACCTCCTCAAGAAGGCCATTCCATGAGTCCACCATCCTCTCTATGAAAAATACTTCCTCACATTGCCCCTGAGCTGTCCCCGCTCTATCTTCAAATTGTGCCCCCTTGTTCTTGCACATCTCTTTTTCTGAAAGATGCTACCCTCTTGGACTTTGTGGATTCCCTTGAGGTACTTAAAAGTTTTGATCATGTTCCCCCTCTCCCTCCCTTCCTCAAGGGTATACATATTAAGCTCCTTTAGTCTCTCTTCGTATGTCTGTTCTGTTTCTTTTTCTGCTTGGAGAAATATTTATTTTTAGCTGAGAAGATATCATTCCATATGTATGAAATTTTATATGCATATTTATCGTATTTTATGATCTGTTGGATGACTGTAAAATGTTTGGTTTGTTTTTATGTTCCGTAATGACTTATAGTCGAATGAATAAATTTTAAACTGTAACTAACTACCAGTGTCTATGAGGTTCCTGTTCAGACAGGTGACATCTTTTTTTTCCAATTGTTTAACCTGGTGAGACACACTAAGCTGAAAGCTTGTTTACAGGTGCAACCTGGGAGCACAAGGAAGTTAAGTGACTTGCTCAGAGTTACACAGTATGCAAGTGGGGGCTGTGGAATTCAAACCCAGGTCTCCAGATTTGCAGTTCAGAGCCTTAAACCACTGCACTATACTGCCTCCCTCGCCCGGTGTTCCCCAAATGCTTAATTAATATGGGGTAACAAGCACTCTCTTACATTGCGTCAACATTTTGGAACTCTCCCCATTATCCCTCCCGCATTCCCAATCTCACTTTCTTTTGTAAAAAGGAGCTACACCAATACCTTAGTTCCTCAGACAAAAGTCAACTGTACCCGATGCCCTGACTCATGCACCTAAGCTAGATGTACATAGAAACATAGAGAAAGTGAAGACAGAAGAATACCATCTAGTCTGCCTATGTGTTCCTTGAACCTACTCAGATTCCAGAACCAAATCCCCCTTCTGCCTAATACCTCCTACTTCTCCTGTTGCTTTTGACCTTGCATTAGCCCTGTCCCACCCCAGTTTGAATGATGTCAAAGACTTTTCTTCCACTACCTCAGCTGGTAGTTTATTAGATAGTTCCTTGACTCTTTCTGTAAAATAATGTTTCCTAAGCTTCCCCCTCAACTTCCACATATGCCCTCTAGTATTAGAGTCAGAGACTCTGTTGAACAAGTCAGAGGATGGCAACTTATTTATTCCTTTCAGGAACTTCTGCGTTTTAATCATGTCCCCCATGAGAACATATTTAATGTTTCCAGATGCTTCTCAAAGGGGTGCCCTTAAAAACCCTGAATCATTTTGGTCACTCTTCTTTGGACAGCCTCCAACCTGATTTTATTGTTTTTCAGATGTGAACTCCAAAACTGGATATAATACTCCAGATGGGGCCTTATAAGGGACCTGTAGAGTGGCAGTATCACCTCCTTCTCCTGCTGTCAAATCCCCTACCAATGTACTCTAGAATTTTGTTGGCCTTGCTATTAGCTGTGTTGCATTGGCTGGTCTAAGGGTGTTGTTTATGATGACACCCAGGTCCCTTTCTTCCTGCGTGGTGCTGAGCTGGACTCTGCTGAGGCAGTATTCTGTCCTTGGGTTCCCTTTACCCAAATGCATCCCCCTGCATTTCTTTGTGTTGAGCTTTAGCTGCCAGACATTTAGACAATCTTTCCAGCCCCTGTAGGTCTTTTTGTAGGTTCCTAACCACCTCCTTGCTTTCTACCCTTCCCCCTAGCTTGGTATTGTCCATAAATAGTGCAAATTTGACAAGAATACCTATGCCGATATTACTGATAAAGGCATTAAAGAGGACTAGCCCCAACACTGAGCCTTGCAGCACACAACTAGTGACTGCGCCCTCATCAGATCTCATCCCGTTGATGACTACTATCTGTTTTCTGTCCCTAAGCCAATTACCTACCAAGCTGACTATCCTCTTGGCTACACTCAGGTCCCCAAACTTTTTCAGCAGGCAGTTTCGTGACGCCAAATCAAAGGCCTTACTGAAATCAAAGTAGAGGAGGTCCACTAGGTGGCCTCTGACTAGTTCCCTAGTGACCCAGTCAAAAAATGTGATTAGGTTAATTTGGCATGACCTTCCTACCACAAACTGCTGTTGATAGCCTTGCTTGTAGAGCAGAAAGCAGCTAACTAAAAGAACAACATTTGCTTATTAATTGAATACCAATATCTCAGCAGGAGTCACTGTTGAGATTAGGCAGACATATACTTTATTAGAAGTGGAAAGGGATTTATTTAGGGTTAAAAAAAGGAAAAAGTTACTGCGTGTTCTGTGCTGGGAAGGGTACTGTATCAACTTACTTTGCTAAACCAGTAGGAGGAGAGAGAGCTTAATTGGGGTGTGGCTTAGACACTATAAAAGCATGTGACTCAAATTACAACTTCCTGTTGCTAGCCTTGCTTGTACAGCAGAAAGCAGCTAACTAAAAGAAGCTACATTTTCTTATTAAATTAACACTTATATCTCAGCAGGAGTCATTGTCTGTTGAGATTAAGCAGACAGATACTTTATTAGAAGTAGAAGGGGTCTTATTTAGGGTTAAAAAAGAAAGAAAAGTAAGAAAGTCAGTGTCTGTTCTGTGCTGGAAAGGGTACTGTATCAACTTACTTTCCTAAAAAAGTAGGCGGAGAGAGAGAGAGAGCTTAATTGGGGGTGTGACTTTGAAACTATAAAAGCAGGTGACTCAAAGTACAACTTCCTGTTGCTAGCCTTACTGGTAGAGCACAAAGCAGCTAACTAAAAAGCTACATTTTCCTATTAATTTAACACTTATATCTCAGCAGGAGTCAGTGTTTGTGTTGAGATTAAGCAGACAGATACTTTATTAGAAGTAGAAGGGGTCTTATTTAGGATTAAAAAAGAAAGAAAAGAAATAAAGTCAGTGTGTGTTCTGTGCTGGGAAGGATACTGTATCAACTTTGCTAAACCAGTTGGAGGAGAGCAAGCTTAATTGGGGGTGTGGCTTAGACACTATAAAAACAGGTGACTCAAATTACAACTTCCTGTTGCTAGTCTTGCTTGTAGAGCAGAAAGCAGACAACTAAAAGAAGCTACATGTTCTTATTAATTTAACACATATCTCAGCAGGAGTCAGTGTCTGTTGAGATTAAGCAGACATATAGTTTATTAGAAGTAGAAGTGGTCTTATTTAGGGTTAAAAAAGAAAGAAAAGAAAGAAAATCAGTGTGTGTTCTGTGCTGGGAAGGGTACTGTATCAACTTACTTTGCTAAACCAGTAGGAGGAGAGAGAGCTTAATTGGGGGGGTGGCTTAGACACTATAAAAGCAGGTGACTCAAATTACAACTTCCTGTTGATAGCTTTGCATGTAGAGCAGAAAGCAGTTAACAAAAAGAAGCTACTGTTTTCTTATTAATTTAACACTTATGTCTCAGCAGAAGTCCGTGTCTGTTGAGATTAAGCAGGCAAATACTTTATTAGAAGTAGAAGGGGTCTTATTTAGGGTTAAAAAAAGAAAGAAAAAAAGAAAGTCAAGTATGTGTTCTGTGCTGGCAAGGTACTGTATCATCTGACTTTACTATACCAGGAGGAGGAGAGAGAGCTTAATTTAGGGTGTGGCTAAGACACTAAAAAAAAGGTGACTCAAATTACAACTTCCTGCTGCTAGACTTGCTTGTAGAGCAGAAAGCAGCTATCTAAAAGAAGCTACATTTTCTTATTAATTTAACACTTATATCTCAGCAGGAGTCAGTGTCTGTTGACATTTTGCAGACAGATACTTTATTAGAAGTAGAAGAGGTCTTATTTAGTGTTAAAAAAAGAAAGAAAAGAAAGAAAGTCAGTGTGTGTTCTGTGCTAGGAAGGGTGCCGTATCAACTTACTTTGCTAAACCAGTAGGACAAGAGAGATCTTCATTGGGGTGTGGTTTAGACACTATATTAGCAGGTGACTAAAATTACAACTTCCTGTTGCTAGCCTTGCATGTAGAGCAGAAAGCAGCTAACTAAAAGAAGCTACATTTTCTTATTAATTTAGCACTCATATCTCAGCAGGAGTCAGTGTCAGTTGAAATTAAGCAGACAGATACTTTATTAGAAGTAGAAGGGGTCTTATTTAGGGTTAAAAAAGAAAGAAAAGAAAGAAAGTCAGTGTCTGTTCTGTGCTGGAAAGGGTACTGTATCAACTTACTTTCCTAAAAAAGTAGGCGGAGAGAGAGAGAGAGCTTAATTGGGGGTGTGACTTTGAAACTATAAAAGCAGGTGACTCAAAGTACAACTTCCTGTTGCTAGCCTTACTGGTAGAGCACAAAGCAGCTAACTAAAAGAAGCTACATTTTCCTATTAATTTAACACTTATATCTCAGCAGGAGTCAGTGTTTGTGTTGAGATTAAGCAGACAGATACTTTATTAGAAGTAGAAGGGGTCTTATTTAGGATTGAAAAAGAAAGAAAAGAAATAAAGTCAGTGTGTGTTCTGTGCTGGGAAGGATACTGTATCAACTTTGCTAAACCAGTTGGAGGAGAGGGAGCTTAATTGGGGTGTGGCTTAGACACTATAAAACAGGTGACTCAAATTACAACTTCCTGTTGCTAGCCTTGCTTGTAGAGCAGAAAGCAGACAACTAAAAGAAGCTACATTTTCTTATTAATTTAACACTTATATCTCAGCAGGAGTCAGTGTCTGTTGAGATTAAGCAGACAGATACTTTATTAGAAGTAGAAGGGGTCTTATTTAGGGTTAAAAAAGAAAGAAAGAAAGAAAGTCAGTGTGTGTTCTGTGCTGGGAAGGGTACTGTATCAACTTACTTTGCTAAACCAGTAGGAGGAGAGGAAGCTTAATTGGGGGTGGCTTAGACACTATAAAAGCAGGTGACTCAAATTACAACTTCCTGTTGATAGCTTTTGCATGTAGAGCAGAAAGCAGTTAACAAAAAGAAGCTACTGTTTCTTATTAATTTAACACTTATGTCTCAGCAGAAGTCAGTGTCTGTTGAGATTAAGCAGGCAAATACTTTATTAGAAGTAGAAGGGGTCTTATTTAGGGTTAAAAAAAGAAAGAAAAAAAGAAAGTCAAGTATGTGTTCTGTGCTGGCAAGGTACTGTATCATCTGACTTTACTACACCAGGAGGAGGAGAGAGAGCTTAATTGGGGGTGTGGCTAAGACACTAAAAAAAAAAGGTGACTCAAATTACAACTTCCTGCTGCTAAACTTGCTTGTAGAGCAGAAAGCAGCTATCTAAAAGAAGCTACATTTTCTTATTAATTTAACACTTATATCTCAGCAGGAGTCAGTGTCTGTTGAAATTTTGCAGACAGATACTTTATTAGAAGTAGAAGAGGTCTTATTTAGTGTTAAAAAAAGAAAGAAAAGAAAGAAAGTCAGTGTGTGTTCTGTGCTAGGAAGGGTGCCGTATCAACTTACTTTGCTAAACCAGTAGGACGAGAGAGAGATCTTCATTGGGGGTGTGGTTTAGACACTATATTAGCAGGTGACTCAAATAACAACTTCTTGTTGCTAGCCTTGCTTGTAGAGCAGAAAGCAACTAACTAAAAGAAGCTACATTTTCTTACTAAGTTAACACACTTATATCAGCAGGAGTCAGTGTCTGTTGAGATTAAGCAGACAGATACTTTATTAGAAGTAGAAGGGGTCTTATTTAGGGTTAAGAAAAAGAAGGAAAAGAATGAAAGTCAGTGTGTGTTCTGTGCTGGGAAGTGTACTGTATCAAGTTGCTTTGCAAACCAATAGGAGGAGAGAGACCTTAACTGGGGGTGTGGCTTATACACTATAAAAGCAGGTGACTCAAATTACAACTTCCTGTTGCTAGCCTTGCTTGTAGAGCAGGAAGCAGCTAACTAAAATAAGTTACATTTTCTTGTTAATTTAACACTTATATCTCAGCAGGAGTCAGTGTCTGTTGAGATTAAGCAGACAGATAATTTATTAGAAGAAGAAGGAGTCTTATTTAGGGTTAAAAAAGAAAGAAAAGAAAGAAAGTCAGTGTGTGTTCTGTGCTGGGAAGGGTACTGTATCAACTTACTTTGCTAAACCAGTGGGAGGAGGGACAGCTTAATTGGGGGCATGGCTTAGACACTATAAAAGCAGGTAACTCAAATTACAACTTCCAGTTGCTAGCCTTTTTTCTTACTAAGTGCCCTCCACCCACCCACTCTAAGCCAGTTCTACTTTTATAGCCACTGGAATTGACTGTCAACAGGAACTTCTTGTTTGGCAGTAGGAAGGGAAGGATCATAGAGAAACACTGGTTTTGTCAACCCTAAAGGAAAGAAGTAGCTCACTCCCCCCCCCCCAGCTGCTGGTGGTCTGACATTGAGCAAGGAAGGAGGATGCTACTGAAGAATATAGGAAGTTGCTGTCCCAGAACAGGAAGGGTGAGAGCTGTAAGGAGAGGAGAGAGTCAGCATACAGAGAAACAGGAGAAGGGACACAAAATAAGACATGATAGGAGTGGTGCAGTACAATGGCTGTGGGGCGGCGGTGTTCTGGGAGACATTCTGGAGGCTGCGATGCTGCCCTATTTGCAGACACCTCTCTGGTCTGAGGGAGGAGGTTGCCTGTCTCCACGCTGACCTGGCTAGGATTCATGAAACCTCCTCCCCCACCCAGGGATCACCAGGGCCAATTTTACTACCTTAGAGGTTGCCAAGAAAGAGGAGAGGCTGGACCAGGGTAGGCTCAGGGTGGGAGAGGGTGGTGGAACATAGTTGCATCCCTCCAGCTGTACCTCTCCACAATTCATTCACTCTTCTGGTGGATAGTGGTTCCTCTATGGAGGCACCTGCATTGTAGACCAAGGAGGAAGCTGGGAACCTTCACAATAGAGACCCACAGGAGGGTGGCATGGGATCCCACAGGGGAAGGAAACAACGCCTGGTGAGGGACTCAATCATTAGGGGGTAGAAATGGGGGAGGAAGGGGAGAGGGAGGTAACGTGCCTGCCTGGCACCACGGCTTGGAGGGACAGAAAGCGAATCCTCAGGATCATAGGAGCAGCTGCACAAGGGAGGGAGCTGGATGTCATTGTCCACCTAGGGACAAATGACCTGGCTAGGAATGGGATCAGAGCAGTGCTAGAGGAGTTTGTAGAGTTGGGAGGGGTCTTAGACAAGTAGCACATACGTAACCTTCTCGGAGGTGCTGCCTGTCTATGGCAAGGGTGATGTTAGGTACTCCTCACCAGGCAATCCAATGAATGGTTGAAAAACTGGTGTGGAGCTCAGGTGTTGGCTTCATTGGGGACTGAAGCCACCTGGAGGGATGCAGACCCATACTGGTGCGATGGTCTGTATCTGTCCGGGGACCAGGATCCTAGGTGAGAGGTTTAAATGCTTCATGGCAAGCATTTAAACCAGCCAATGGGGGAGGCACTGAAAAGAAGCAGGAAATCCCAGCCTCCCCCAAAACACAGTAATTAGTGAGGTAAACACCAAGGTAGAGAAGTCATTAGGGCAGGACAGAGGTAAATGTAAAAAGGCAAAAGGCGGTAAGGACAGAAATAGGGCTAAAAGGGGTAAGGCCATCAAAAAGTGGACAGTGATGAGTACCAATGCCCGTAGCCTGTGTAACAAGCTCCCTGAACTAGTGGCCTTGATGGAAGAGGGTTGCCTGGATATTGTGGCAGTCACAGAAACATGGTACACAGAGAACCATGACTGGGATGTCAACATACCAGGAAACACAATCTACAATAGGGACAGGGAGGGTAAAAGACGAGGAGAAGGAGGAGTAGCTCTCTATTTAAAGGAAGGGATCACAACAACAGAAGTAAAATGTAAACAGGGAGCAGATGAGGCACTCTGGGTCACCCTGGAGACAGGAAATGGTACCACAGTCCGCATGGGGGTTGTGTACATACCCCCATCTTAGGGGGAGGGAATGGACAAGAAAATGATAGAAGGCTTCCTTAGAATGGCAGAAAAAGGGGAGATATTGTTGATGGGGGACCTGAATATGCCAGATGTTAACTGGAGCACCTTTGCTGCAGGCACATCCAAGAGCAGGGTCATTCTTGATGCCCTACAGGGGCATGCCTCAGACAGCCAGTGTTGGAACCCACTCAGGAGGGAGCAATCTTAGACCTGGTACTCTCAAATGGGGATGGAGAAAGAATCTCAGATTTAGAAGTGGGTAGCCATCTGGGAACAAGCGACCACCAAACAGTGTGGTTCATGATAAACACAGCCATACAATCAAGCTTGATAAAAGTAAGAGTATTGATTTTCGGAGGCTGACTTTGAAAATGACAGAGTGCCTCAGAAAAGCACTAGTAAACAGGCAAGAAGGAGGGTGGAGGAACAATGGGGAATAATCAAAACAGCCATCACAGAGGCAACAAGCCTTTGTGTAAAGCAAATCAACAAAACACAACAAAGGAAAAAAACGCTATGGTTCTCAAAAGTGGTGGCAGGGAAGGTTAAGGAGAAAAGGATAGCATTCAGGAAATATAAGGAAACACAGAAGTAGCAGGACAGAGAACTTTATCAGTTAAAGCAGAAAGAGGCTGGGAAGGCAGTCAGAATAGCAAAGACCCAAACCGAGGAAAGGATAGCCAACTCTGTTAAGAAGGGGGATAAGACCTTTTATAGCTACATTAGGGAGTGAAGAAAGACCAAAGCAGGGATACTGAGGCTTAATAAAGGGGAGAGAATGTGGGTAGAGGGTGACAGTGAAAAAGCAAGGATACAGAACGAATATTTCTGCTGTCTTCACAAAGGAAGAGGAGGGGGAGGTACCAAAACCAAACAAGAGAAACACTCTGAAGATGAGGGTCGATACCAGTCCATTTACAGAAGAAAGAGTTCTGAAAGAACTAATAAAATTGAAGGTGGACAAAGCAATGGGGCCTGATGGGATTCACCCAAGAATTCTAAAAGAACTAAGGGCAGAACTAGTGACACCGCTGACTACTCTCTTTAACAAATCATGGGAGGATGGGGTGGTACCTGAGGACTGGAGGAGGGCGGATGTGATTCCTCTTCACAAAAGTGGGAGCATTACAGAGGCAGAAAACTATAGACCAGTTAGTTTGACCTCAGTGGTAGGGAAAATGATGGAATCACTTCTGAAGGAAAGAATTGTTGAGTACCTAGAGGCCAGTGGGGCACAGGACCCAAGGCAGCATGGATTCATGAAGGGAAGGTCATGTCAGACAAATCTAATAGATTTCTTTGAATGGGTGACCAAAATAGTAGACTGGGGGGACTGTGGACATGGCCTACCTAGATTTTAGCAAGGCATTTAATACAGTCCCACACAAAAGATTAATACACAAGTTAGCCAGCCTTGGAGTGGGTCCCAAGGTGGTAGCCTGGATAAAAAAATTGGCTAGACAACAGGACGCAAAGGGTAGAAGTAAATGGAGTCCACGGTGAAGAAAGGAGGGTTACTAGTGGGGTACCGCAGGGTTCAGTACTGGTACCGGTCCTTTTTAATGTCTTTATAAGTGACATTGCAGAGGAACTAGAAGGAAAAGTATGTCTCTTTGCAGGCGACACAAATATCTGCAACAGGGTTGATACGCCAGATGGAATGGAAAGGATGAGAAGGGACTTGGCAAGGTTGGAGGAATGGTCAAATGCATGGCAGCTCAGATTCAATGCAAAGAAGTGCAAGGTAATGCACCTGGGAAACAAAAACCCAGGGGAAGAGTACATAATGGGGGGTGAGATACTGACAACAGTAAAAACAGAAAGGAACCTGGGGGTAATTATATCAGATGACCTAAAGGTGGGCAAGCAATGTGAGAAGGCAGTAAGGAAGGCTGGGGTGATACTGGGATGCATAGGGAGAGGCACCAATAGTAGAAAACAGGAAGTTGTTATCCTTCTGTACAGACAGTTGGTGAGATCCCATCTGGAGTACTGTGTGCAGTTCTGGAGACCCCATCTCTGCAAAGACATAGACTGAGTGGAGGCTGTCTAGAGGAGGGCAACCAAAATGGTGCAGGGTCTGCACCAGAAGACATACGAAGAAAGACTAAAGGAGCTTAATATGTATACCCTTGAGGAAAGAAGGGAGAGAGGGGACATGATAGAAACTTTCAATTACCTGCTGTAATCAACAAAGTCCAAGAGGTAGCATCTTTCAGAAAAGAGATGTGCAAGAACAAGAAGTAATTTGAAGATAGAGGGGGGACGGCTCAGAGGTAATGTGAGGAAGTTTTTTTCACAGAGAGGGTTGTGGATGGATGGAACAGCCTCCCCTGAGGAGGTTCCAGTGGAGTCAAGAACAGTGGGGAATTCAAGAATGCATGGGGCAGACATAAGGCAGTCCTAGTGTGGGGTAGGAGGAAGTAAGCTGTTGGTTAACTAGGATCTGCAGCTTATCTGTTAGGTAGGAAAATGGGCAGACTAGGTGGGCCAAGCGATCCTTATCTGCCGTCAAATTCTGTTTCTATGTTAAACCCATGCTGTCTGTTATCCTGCAGACTATTCTTATCGAGGTCATTTACCAAGTGCTGTTTTATTAAGGTTTCCATTAGTTTCCCCACTACTGATGTAAGACTAACCAGTATAGTAGTTGCATGCTTCCCCCTAACTCCCTCCCTTGTGGAGAGGCACTAAAGCAGGTTTTTTCCAGTCCCTCGGCACTACCCCTCTCTCAAGTGATCTGCTGAATAAATGTGCTAACCTAAGGGATCTGCCAATTCACATGCTAGTTCCTTTAGCACTCTCAGGTGTTTTCCATTAGGCCCTGGTGACTTGTCTTCTCTGAGTTGATCCAGGGCCTCCCTAACCCTATTGCTAGTGATTGCTGGTGTTTCCATTTCTGGGACACCTTTGTCATCAGTCTTGATGCCACTGTCTGGCACAGGGCCTATATGTTCCCTGGTGAACACTGAGCAAAAAAAGTTTATTCAGAATGGTGGCCTTCTGACTATCCTCCTCCACTATTCTATCACCGTCTCTGAGCCTAACTATTCCTCCCCTTTTCTTTTTTCTTGTACATATCGAGAAATTGCTTGTTCCCCTCTTTAACCCCTTCTGTCAGCAGAAGCTCCATTGTGGTCTTGGCTGATTTCACCATATTCTTTGCTTCTTTATTTTTCTGAACATAAGCTTCCCCTGTGGTGTCTTCCTGAGTTCTTCTTTAATTCCTATAGGCCTCTCTTTTGACCTTAATTGTGGACTTTACCTGGCTTCTGAACCATATATTTTTTTTATATTTGTTCTTTTTGGTCACTGTTCTTACGCACATCCTGGTAGCCTACAATATGGCTAGTTTAACCAGCCCCCATATTTCTTCCACATCTAACTGCTCCTGAATCCTTAACTGCATACTTCTAACTACTTCCCTCATTTGGTCAAAACTGGCTCCTCTAAAGCTTAAAACCTTAGTCTTGGATTGTGATCTTTTTCTACTCCTAAGGCTAAATCAAACCATACAGGGTTGTGATCACTGTTGGCCAGTGGCTCACTAACCCCTGTAACACTTAACCCCTCTGAATTACTGAAGACGACATCCAGGATTGTGTCCAGCCTAGTCAGGGCACTAACTAGTTGTGTAAGTAGGCAATCTTCGAGGACATCAGCCACTTTTTGACTCCTATTAGAACCTGCCACTGGGATGCCCCAGGGAACATTGGGCATAGTCAGGTCACCTACCACCACTGTATCCCCTTTTTGTACTGCATCTCTGATCTCCTTTAAGAGCCGCTAGTCCCTGCTCTCAGCCTGACCCAGAGGCAGGTATACCACTCCTATGTGGATCCTCTTTTCCTTTGTCGAGCTGAGTAGCACCCACTGGGATCCCACGCCCTCCTTTTTGATGCTATCTACTGTGATGGCCTTTATCCCATCCTTGCATATAACACTAACCCCCCCTTCTGTCTTGTCTGAAGAGGGCATAGCCCAGGACTGAAAGGTCCCAGTCATTTTTCTCTGAGGCCCAAGTATTTATTACTGTGACTTATTAATCATTTACCTGCCTTTGTTAGCTTAATACAAACTGCTGGTGTAACCAGTGCTCAACATGTATGCCTGTTTATTTGACTGTCACCTTGATTTACAAACAACTTGTGTATTACTTGCTTATATAGTCTTTATTGTACATGTAAGCAATAAAGCATGACAGGGTTTTATGGTAATGCTAAATTACTACATGTGTCAGGTGGGCTGTGAGGCAAGAAGTATAGCTGAGTGCCTTCAACCAACTGGGAAATGTGGTAATTTATGGCATTACCACATACCCTGGAGCGTGTTACTGCATTTATAAAATGTTTTTAAGAGTGAAAAAAAACAGAACTATGAAAGTAAAGTTTGAGCTGTGCGATGATTGAAATTAATGCATGGTCATGTGACCAGTTTTGACCAACCAGATAGTGTATTTGATTCAAGCCATTTTATAAGTACTGTGTATTATTATGCCTTAGATAATGGGGAAAGTAAAACTTGCTTCCTGATTGGCTGAAACAGCCTCCCACCCGGGCCGTTATTTCATAACAATGCCCGCTAAAAAACAAGTTCCACTTGACACTGCCCTATGACTAACGCTATCATTGGGCAACCTGAAATCGAAACCTGCCACCTGCCATTTTTCTCCCACTCGCTTAGTCAAACTGACTTCTCTACACACTGTCGCACTACACTCCAAAGCAAATGTACAGCAATACTAAACATTTTTTTTTCCTTGTAAATAACTTAAATGTCCTTACTCAGCACGGCCATGCTCCTTGTCAAGATACTTCTACAGTGAGTTCCAGAGTTGCATGGCGCCATATTTCAAACCTCAGCAAAATGAAAAATAAACAGGTACCTATTTTAAAATACCTATAACCAGGCAATACAAAATAAAATAAAATAATAGACGTCGCATCTCTTTCCGTGTCTCACTAACCAACAAGACAGACACAAATCGAGGTGACAAGCTCAAGAAGCAGCTCTCCTATCTCACTGTGTGTAAAAAGAAAGCAACCAGCAGAAGCTCATGGCACACATACAAACACAGCAGCGCCCTCCTGTGGTCATTCCACTACTGCAGGGATTACTTTACTACTAGAGTTACTTTTTTTGGTTTTTTATATAATTTCTATATACAAATATTTATTGTTATATATTTTTCCAAAACATTACACCTATAGCACATTATCTAAGTGTAATAATACCCTCCAGGCTGGGTGTTATGGGATATAACGGACCTTCCGGGGGCTATAAGGCCCTCCGCCTGCAGTGTCGGGCCTCATTACGCCCCTGGGCAGTCCGTTATATCCCAATAATGCCCACCCTGTCGGGTATTATTACTTACATACCTCACTTTGTGTTAGTCTTTTTTGTACCTTTTTTGATCATTATTGTGTCCTTAACTGTATTCTCTCAGCTTGTGCCTGAAAACAGGCATTTTATTATCTTGTCCACATACCCAGTAAACGGAAAGTAAGTAAATAAATAAATACATTCACAATTACTACACATACTCATTGGGTATCTATTGCATGGATTATGGTAGTCAAATCTGGCTTCAAAAACCTTTGGCTTTGCTCTACAGATAGATGTGAAATATTGAATTAGAAGCCCCATCAGCCCAACATTCAAGACCTCCAGCAAGTAAGGATTAAATAAAGGAATCCATGGGAAGTCAGTTCCCTCACCTTGTACAAAATTGTATGAGAGATCCTATACCTATATCATCTTACTCCATTGAATAATACAGGAGAGTTCCATTGCCTAGAGATGACAGTTTCCCCACATACAAATCTCAAGGTAAAAAGAGTTCTTCCCACCAAAACATTTCCAATTTAATAACAGCCAGCCAGTTACTTACTCCTCGTTGCTCCAGAAGAATGGATGGTGCAGAATTTCTTCCAGTGTCATGGGGCTATCCAGCTGGGACATTTTCCATAGGAGGTCTCTAGCCTCAGTGCATTTAACGCCACTCAGTTCCTCAGCCTGAAGAACCTTATTTATGCACATTTCATCTTCAGCTTTGTAAGGAACCTTTCTGTTTCTGATGGTATATGATGCCAGTGCACCAAGCGCCTAGTGTGTAAAAAACAAAAGCAATCCACATCTAAACAAGTCTTACTCTGTGTCAGTTTATCAGAAGAACGCAAACAGGTAATCAGACAGCGTTGCATATTTGGATGTATGTTCACCCTGGTATAGCTCAACTGAGTAGCTACATCTCTTCACCCAGAGGATATTTAACATTGTGGAACAGCTTAAACAGTGAGTCTGTGGGAAAGTAGCACTGTTCAGGCTTTCAACACAGACAGAACTAGACAGATTCCTAAGAGAGAATGGCACAGAAAATTACATGGCATGAGCAGGGAAACATTTTAGCTGTAAAGCTTGGAAATGTGGTCATACTCAGATTAGCTGTAGTTACTGCCATAGAAACATAGAAGTTGATGGCAGATAAGGACTGCAAGGCCCATCCAGTCTTCCCATTTCTTTTTCTATCTTATAAATGTGCCATCGGCCTTTGCTCTGTCAATGGGCTATCTATTCATACTCATCTGTATTGCTCCCTTATGCCTATCCCATGCCTGTTTGAACCCTGCACTGTATTCATACCCACCACTTCCTGAGGTACGCCATTCCATGCATCCACCACCCATGTGGCACAAGGGCTGTGCAAGATGGACCCTAAGTCCCTTCCATCTTTACAATACTATATGTCGCTATGTTGCTATCTCATTTTCAGTGTTTATACTGTATTTTATTTTTGGGTGTCAGAGTGGCTCACTCGGTAGCACATCCACCTCTAAGCCAGAAGACTGTGGGTTTTACAGTAGTCCCACACTGTCACGGCTCACACAATAAACATTGGCACCTGAGTGCAGTAATAGAAGGATGCTGTACTATTGAGGTATGCCATCCTTTGAAAGAGACGTTAAACCAGGGTCCCTTCTGCTTAGCTCTAGTACAGTCCTGGTGGGTGTTGAAGTGGAAGTTAAAGAGCCCAGGGTGCTTTTCACAAGGTTGGAGAATGTTCTCTGGTGTCCTGGCCAACACTCCCCTTCCTATAAAACCAGTTCAGTCAGTTGCCCACAGTTGTGTGTGAATGTTGATGTGTGAAATGACTGCCACTACACATATAAAGTCACTTCACTACTTTCATTGTAAAGCACATTGGGATACAGTGTGAATGGAAAGCGCTATATAAATGCTAATTCTTCTTCTAAATTTGCAGTGAACAGATGGCAGGATAACCACATTAGCCACAGTCATTATATCATCTCTTTGTGGGAATTCGTTAGTACAACAAGGTATATAATTGCTTAGTTTTCATTGTTTCCCTGCTCCAGTTATAGCTGGGAGTGACAAAAGCACAGGGATGTCAAGTGACTCGTTCAGCGTTACCCAGTGAATCAGTGGCTATGAAAGCATTCCGACCTGATAATCTCCTGTTTCAGCTCTAATCATTGAAAGACACAGTCTTCCTCCTTGTTGCATTACAAACATACATACAAACTTGCCAGCAGATAAAGGCCTTTTGGTCTATCAAGTCTGTTTGACTGTGTAGCTAGCAACCTTTATACTGCAGCTGCCGCTCCCTCCCCTCCCCCCTCCCAGTGACCCTGCCCCTTACCTTGTCACATCCTCTTTTGAAGCATCCCACTGTATTACAGGCTACCACTAGCCCCTGGATAATTTTTGTTGCCCTGCGCTGCACTGCCTCCAGTATCCTAATGCCCTTCTTCAGGTACGGCCTCCAGAATTGCACGCAGTACTCCAGGTGCGGTCTAACCAGTGACCTACACAGTGGCAGAATCACCTCCCCCCTCCTGGAGGATATGCCCCAGCAATACAACCCAGCATCCTGTTAGCCTTTGCAGCTGCCTTTCTACACTGTGCCGAGTTGTTCATTGCTCCAATTATGATCACCCCCAGATCCTTCTCCTCCTTCTCTTCTGACTTGGGTAACTGCACCCCCCCCAAGCTGGTAGTTTCTCCTTGTGTTTTTGGCCCCAAAATACAACACCTTACATTTCTTGCCATTGAACCCCAGCTGCCAAGTGTCTGACCAGGCCTCCACTTTTGCCAGATCCTCCTGCAGCCTCTGCCACCTTTCTAGGCCATTCACCACCACTCCCACCTTAGTGTCATCTGTAGACTGATCTTACTCTATGAAGATCCCAAACACCACCAGCTCCAGTACAGAGCCCTGTGGCATCCCACTAGTCACTGCCCTGGGCAATGAGAGTTCCCCTCCCACCACTACCCTCTGTCTCCCTTGCAGTCAGTTCACTACCCATCCCACCATCTTTGCCCCTGTCCCGTGCCTTCCAGCTTACCACCTAACCTCCCATGCAGCACCGACTCGAATGCCTTACTGAAGTCCAGGCACAGGACATCCACTGCATGGCCCATGTCTAACTGCCTGCTTACCCAATCATAGTACTCCACTAGGTTGGTCTGATAGGATCTGCCCGAGACAATCCTGTGTTGCCTGCTGTCCTTTAGCCCATTAGCTTCTAGGAGGGAAACCAGCCTCTCCTTCCGGATAGTTTCCATCAGCTTTCCCATGATGGAAGTGAGGCTTACTGGTCTGTAGTTACCTGGCTCATCCTTGGGGCCACTCCTGTGGAGGAACACCACGTGTGCCATCCTCCAGTCTTATGGTATACTCCCTGAGGCCAGGGATGCATTGAACTGGTCTGAACTTTCTGATCTGTCCCACTAGGACCCAGTCTAACTCCTCAGTCTGAGACGGTGGTCTGTACACCACTGCCATTCTGATTGTCCTAGTCTTGGAGTCCTGGAGTTGCACCCATAATGACTCTGTGGTGCCCTCCTCCCCTTCCTCCCTGACACATTTCATACCTTCCTTCACATACAGCACCCCCCCCACCTTTCCCTTTTACCCTGTCCCTCCAGAATATCATAGAAACATAGACTTTGACAGCAGATAAGGACTGTTTGGCCCACCTAGTCTGACCATTCCCGATGTATTGGATAAGCTGCAGACTCTAGTTAACCAACAGACTACTTCCTCCTACCTTTCACTATAATTGCCTTACGTCTGTCCCATGCATTCAATGTGTCCACCACCCTCTCTGTGAAAAAATACTTTCTGACGTTGCCCCTGAGCGCCGCCCCATCTTCAAACTGTGCCCCCTTGTTCTTGCACATCTCTTTCTCGCAAAGATGCTCCCATCTTGGACTTTGTTGATTCTCTTGAGGTACTTAAATGTTTCTATCATGTCCCCCCTCTCTCTACATATTAAGCTCTTCCATTCTCTCCTCAAATGGTTTCTGTTTCAGACTCTGCACCATTTTAGTTGCCCTCTTCTGGACCGCCTCCAGCTTGTCTATGACCTTACAAGATGGGGTCTCCAGAACTACATGCAGTACTCTAAAACAGGTCTCACCAACTGTCTATACAGAGGGATAACAACGTCCTGTTTTCTACTGGTGATGCCTCACCCTATGCATCCCAGTATCCCTCCAGCCCTCCTTACTGCCTTCTCACATTGTTTGCCTTACCTTAAGGTCATCTGATATGACTATCCCAAGGTCCCTTTCCATTTTTGTTGTTGTTAGTGCCCCCCCCATTATGTACTCTTCCCCTGGGGTTTTGTTTCCCAGGTGCATTATTTTGCACTTTTTTACATTGACTCTAAGGTGCCATATTTTTGACCATTCCTCCAACCTTGCCAAGTCCCTTCTCATCCTTTCCACACCCCCGTGTATCAACCCTGTTGCAGATTTTTGTATTGTCTGCAAAGAGGCATACTTTTCCTTCCAGCCCCTCAGCAATGTCTCCTATAAAGACGTTAAAGAGGACCGGTTCCAGTACTGAACCTTGTGGTACCTCGCTAGTAACCACCCTTTCAGAGTGTACTCCATTTACTATTACCCTCTGCGTTCTGTTGGTCAGCCAATTTGTTACCCAGGCTATCACCCTGGGATCCACTCCCAGGGTGGCTAACTTGTTTAGTAATCTCTTTTGTGGGACTATGTCAAATGCCTTGCTGAAGTCTAGGTAGGCTATGTCTACAGCCCATCCCTGGTCTACTGCTTTGGACACCCAGTCAAAAAGAACAGGTTACTCACCTGTAACAGTAGTTCTAGGAGTGGTATATGTTGTTCATCCGCACTCTTTGGCATATCCCTTTCCTCTTTAAATCTTGCCGGAAGACTTCAGGCTGGCTCTTCCCACCCACCTGGGTGGTATAACCCTCGGCTCCGCCCCATGACGCTAGATCTTAGCCCGCTGGAAGCCAGGTGTTGTGCGTCCACAGCCTGGAAAGTCTTGTGGGTCCTTGTGGATGAACAACATATACCACTCCTAGAACTACTGTTACAGGTGAGTAACCTGTTCTTCTAGGATCATGGATATGTTGTTCATCCACACTCTTAGGCAGACTCCTAGCAGTTCTCCAGGAGGAGGGAAGCAAGGCACACACCCTCTACTTAGGAAACAGAGATTGGAGAACTGACGCCCCAAGACTAGCATCCCGGCGTGACTCAAGGTCGATGTTGTAATGGGTAATGAAGGTGTTTGCTGATTTCCAGGTAGCAGCCTGGCAGAGTTCCTGGATAGGGATGTCCCTGGAAGCAGACACCCAAAGCAGTGGTATGGCGGGTAGAATCAGCTGTTATCCCTTTGGGAGGCTCCATGCCCGCCGACTCATAAGGCAGACTGATGCAAGATGTAATCCACCTTGCAATTGTCCATTTTGCTGCAGGTCTACCAGAAGCAGCTTCAGCGTACGTGACAAACAGCTGGCGAACCTCTCCCCAAATTTCAGCCATCCTCTCCTTGTAATAGGAGAGAGCTCATCTCAGGTCCAAAGTATGGAGCCTGTACTCGGCCTCCGAGGTGTAATTAGGGTAGTAATCCAGCAGAGTTAACACCTGGTTAAGGTGAAACTCTGACACCACCTTCAGAAGGAATTTCAGGTGGGGATGTAGGACAACCTTGTCCCTATGGAAGACCAGATAAGGAGAGTCCAACGAAAGCACCTGGAGCTCCCCTGTCCTTCTGGCAGACGTGATAGCCACCAGAAAGGCCATCTTCCATGACAAGTGTGACAAGGCACACTTGTGCATTGGTTCGAATGGCTTGCCCATGAGCTTTGCCAGTACCAGCAGTAGATCCCACAGAGGTGAAGGTTCACGCACAGGAGGAGATATGTGATCCAGGCCTTTGAAAAAGCACCTGACCACCGTCTCCTGTGCCAACGTCAGCTGACCGGCCCGCACCCGATAAGCAGAGATGGCTGCCAAGTGCACCCTAAGGGTCAGTGACCAAAGGCCCCCTTTGGCGAGAGACCAAGGGTAGTCGAGAATGTTAGCCACTGGACAGGACAGAGGGTCCAGGCCCTTGCCCTGACACCAAATGGAAAACCTTTTCCATTTGAAGGCATAAAATTTCCTGGTCAATTCCTTTCTGGATGCCTCCACCACGGTAAGGACATCCTCAGAAAGACCCAAAGCCTGGAACTCTAGCCACTCAGGTACCAGACTGTGAGGTGCAGGAATTGAAGGTCCAGATGGAATACCTTGCCTTGATTGAAAGAGATCAGGTCCAGGCGTGCTGGAAGCCACTCCAGGGGCCTGCAGCTAAGGCTGAGGAGATATGGATACCAGAACTGGCACGGCCAGTCTAGGGCTACCAGAATCACCTTCACCTTGTCCCTTCTCACCTTGAGGAGCACCTTGTGGATCAAGGAAATTGGAGGGAAGGTGTAGAAGAGGCCTGGGGTCCAAGGCCTTGAGAAGGCATCCCCTTGCAGCGAGCCCTGTTGAGGGGGGGGAGGCATGAAACAGCCTCAGCTTGGTGTTTTCCCTGGAGGCAAACAGGTCCACCATCAGTTTGCCCCAGTGGGAGAACAGGCTGTAAGCTACCTCTGGATGGAGAGACAACTCATGGGATGTCTCGACTAAGCGGCTGACAGCATCTGCCAGATGGTTTGAGGCTCATGCCACATGGATGGCTAGGAGCTCCGCCTCCAAATGGCTGTTGAGGATTCAGATGCGCGGAGCACCTCTCTGCAAAGCAGACAGGAGTGCATGCCACCCTGTTTGTTGAGGTAGTACATGGTCGTGATATTGTCCATCTGGACTTGAACCACTTGACCCTGGAGCTGAGGAGTGAAAGCTGACAGTGCCAGTCTGAGTGCTCTGAGCTCCAACAGGTTGATGTGGTATCGGGACTCCTTGGGGGTCCAGAACCCATGGGCCCTCTTGTCCCCCATGTGGGCTCCCCAGCCCATGAGAGAGGCATCAGTTGAGAGAACAGCCGTTGGCTCGGTCGGACAAACAGGATCCCTTCCTGCAACCGGTCTGGGACAGTCCACCATTGGAGAGCGTCCCACATCTTCTGGATTACAGTGATCAGCTGGTCGAAATGACCATGGCGCTGAGCCCACTGGGCAGCCAACTCCCATTGGAGGGGGCTCATGTGCAACCAGGCCCAATGGACCACTGAGGTGCACATTGCCATGTAACCCAGAAGGCACAGAAAGTCCCGGGCAGGGAGCAATTGCCCAAACAAAAATGATTGGGCAAAGGAGGAGAGAACCTCTGCCCTGTCTGCTGGGAGCTGAGCTCTGGCTTGATGAGAGTCGAGCTCTGCCCTGGTGAAGCACATCACCTGGGAAGGCACGAGTTCCAACTTGGCCTCGTTGATCAGGAGGCTAAGCTGGGAGCAGGTCTGGAGGGCCAGGTCCCTGGACCTCTCCACCTCCTGTAGGGTGGGACCTGCTAAGAGCCAGTCGTCAAGGTAGGGATAAATCCTGCCCCCACAACACCTGAGATGGGCTGCCACCACTGTAATGCATTTGGTGAAGACCCATTGGGCCGATGACAGGCCGAACGGCATGGCTCGGAACTCATATATGGTCCCTTCAGCTCTGAAGCGGAGGGACCGCTGATGAAACGGACGGATTGGAACGTGAAAAAATGTGTCCCTGCAGATCCAGTGAACAGAACCAACTTTTTCGCTCCAAGAATGGTATGATCTGTGACAGAGTGACCATCCGAAAGGTGCATGACCTGAGATATTGATTCAGGTTATGCAGATCTAGAATGGGGCACCAGCCCCCCCATTCACTTGGGCACCAGGAAGTACCTGGAAACAAAGCCTGGGTCTGCTGGAGGATCCGCCACTGGAGCTACTGCCTCCTTGAGGAGGAGCTGAGCAATGTCGTCTCAGAGAGCCGACTGAGTCTCGATGGATACTCTTTCCTCCCAAGGGGCGCGGGCTCGACTTGCAGGGTATTGTTCGAATTTCAGAGGCAGTCCCTGACCGATCACTTCCAAAACCCACCTGTCTATGGTGATAATGGACCAGGCGGAAAGCAAGTGGCAGAGGCAGCCCCCCACAGGAGGACCCAGAGCTGGCATGATAGGAGAAGGAGGAGGCAGCCCCCGCCCCATCACTGAGCAGGCTTGGAGGAGGAGGATCCAGGACCTGAACCTCGGCCTCCTTTATGGGCCTGGGAGGGCCCAGGCTTGGGCCGGGGGTGCCAAGCTTGAGCCTGCTGCTGCTGTTGCTGCTGCCCTCCTTGAAAGGAGGGTTGCTGTGCCACAGGGAAGAGTGACAAAAAGGCTTCTTCTTCTTCTTCTTCTTCTGCTGTTTCTTGCCTGAAGAACCGTTAACAGAAGCAGTGTCCAAGGTGGCATTGGACTGCTCAATGCGCTGAAGGTGACTAGCTGCACCTGGGCTGAAAAGGTCGGTGCCCAGGAAAGGCACATCAGCTAGTTTGTGTGGAGTATCTGCCAGAAAAGAAGAGAGTCTCAGCCAAGCCCTGCAATGAGAGGCAACTGTGGCTGCCACCAAGCGGGCACAAGAATCCCCAATGTCTAGGGCTGTCTGAAGCTGCTGTTTGGCAACAGCCTGGCCCTGATCCCAGACCTGCTTGACCATGGTCTGCATATCCATGGGGAGATGTGGGAGGACTTCATCCACAGACCCCAAGAGGGCATGGGAGAAGTGTGCCATGATGACGGCCGAACTTGCCTGACGAAGGCCTAAAGATGAGACCACACAGACCTTCCGAGCCAAATGATCCAAGAGTTTGGATTCTTTTTTCAGGAGGTCAGTCAGTGTCGGCAGGACTGCCAGTACACCTGAACACAGAGGCGGTCACCAGGCTCTCGACCGAAGGGTGCTCTGTGAACCTCGAAATGGACCCCATGGGCACCACATACTTGTGGGCCATGTGGGCAGACGGAGCTAGACAGGAGGCAGGGTGCTGCCAAAGTTCTAATGCCAGGCCAACTATGGCCTCAGCCACAGGAAAGGCCTCCATCGGGGTATCCCCTCTCTTGAGGATGTCTGTGAGAGAGCTCTCCGCGCCTTTTTCTGGACAGGTTCCAGGGGTATCCCTGTAGACTCAGAGATGAGGTGAAGAATGCCCTGAAAGGATGAAGGATCTTCCTCCATCTCTAACCCACCAGCCGATTCATCATCCCCGGGATGAGAATGTAGGCTGGTCTCATCCAAATCCGAGGAATCCGGATACAACAGTAGATCGCCCAGGTCACCTTTGACCCAGTGAGGGTGGTCTGGGGAGACAGTGACCGAAAGACACCAGGGAAGCCTGATGTCTGGTCTATCTTCCTTAGAAGGAGCCCTTCCCACAGGCTGCTTGGGGGGTGGTTCCACCACAATCGGTGGGGAGACCGGTATTGGCCGAACTGGAGGTTTTGCCGGCTCCGCATGTGGGGGAACCAACTCAATGAGCAAAAGCTAAGTAATGGCCAGGGTAGAAGCCTGAGTCAGCTTGTGCCCGGTCAAAATCAGCTGTTGCCAAATGAGGTCCTCATAGCACTGATGGAGTTTCTGCCGGAGCCTTTCCTCATCTGAAGAAGACGAGGACGACCGATGGCATCGCCTCTTTTTAGAGTGCTTGTGGCTTTTCCTTGGCCTTTTGGTCAAGGGGGTCCTGGACCTCGATCAAGATTGGACAGGCCAACTCGGTCATTCGGCAGACACCAGCAGGACCAGTGATTTCCCAAGGTTGGGACCACTTCCTCTACAGGATTCCCAACGGGTTGAGTTTCCTCATTGGGGAAGGAAAGGACTGGAGTCCAATTGAGAGAATCACTGACCAGAGTCAACAATAATGGGTCAATTGGGTCGATGATTATTTCAACCTTGTGTATCGACACTTGGGTCGACTGGCCAGACGACAAAGCTGAGAAGCCAGCAGCCTAAGAAGCAATTTTGACTGAAGTCGAGACTGCCAGTTCCTGGGACCGAGATCTCTCCTGATCCCGGGTCCTTTTCCCGCTTACGGGACCGAGAGGAGTACATGCCCGCAGGACCCTCCCCCTTAGTCGGCAGAGACTGGCACAACTCTCGGAAAGAATCTGAGAAGGTGGAGCCCAGGTTGAGCGGAACAAAGCAGCTCCGAGAAGAGGATTCCCCGGCACGTGTCGCTTCCTCCTCGAAGGCTTGCATGCATCCCAATTGCTCAGCGGATCCCACAGCTGCGGAAACTGTCCACTGAGCCACCTTAGATTTCACAGAAGGGTTCCGTTTTAACGGCCTCCCCAATTTCTGGGGTACGAGACAGTCTTCGAGGATGTTAGGGTGAAATGCAAGACAAAAATCGCACTTCAGGGTGTCATGGTCGACACCCAGGCAGTAGACACATGCAGTGTGGGGAATGGTGCATGACATTTTCTGGCCGCACGAACACCGGTGAAATCCAGGAGAAGACCTGTCTTCCATAATCGAAGGTAAGTAGTTGCGATCACTAATGCGAACTAGATGAAGTTTCAGAATAACTGAAGGTTTTGAAGCCAGGGCCTACAAAATGCAGGAGCACGTAGGAGGCAACCTGAATCTTCCAGCAGAAAGGAAGATCTGGTGTCATGGAGCAGAGCTGAGGGTTATACCACCCGGGTGGGTGGGAGGAGCCAGCTTGAAGACTTCTGGCAAGATTTAAGGGGAAAGGGACATGCCAAAGAGTGTGGATGAACAACACATCCACGATCCTAGAAAAATCTATTAGATTCATGTGACATGATCTTCCTACTGTGAATCCATGCTGCCTCAGGTCCTGTGCCCCGCTGGTTTCTAGGTACTCAACAATTCTCTCTTTCGGAAGTGATTCCATCATTTTCCCCTAACACTGAGGTTAAACTAACAGGTCTGTAGTTCCCTGCCTCTGCCTTGCTCCCACTTTTGTGAAGAGGGATCACATCTGCCCTCCTCCAATTCTCAGGCATCACACCGTCCTCCCACAATTTGTTAAAAAGGGCAGTCAGTGACATCACTAGGTCTCTCCTTAGTTCTTTTAGAATTCTGGGGTGAATCCTGTCAGGCCCCATTGCTTTGCCCATCCTGTGTTTTAGGAGTTCTCTCATGACCCTTTCTTCTGTGAATGGACTATCATTGAGCCCCCTGTCCATAGTGCTTCTATTGCTTGGTTTAGGTACCTCCCACTCTTCTTCTTTTGTGAATACTGAGCAAAAGTACTTGTTCAGTATCTTTGCTTTTCCACTGTCATCCTCTGCCCACCTCCCCTTCCCTTTATTAAGTCTCACTATCCCTTCCTTGGTCTTCCTTCACTCCTTAATGTACCTATAAAAGGTTTTATCCCCATTCTTAACAGACTTGGCTATATTTTCCTTGGTTTGGGTCTTCGCTATTCTGACTGCCTTCCCTGCTTCCTTCTGCTTTAATTGATACAGTTCTCTGTCCTGCTCATTCTGTGATTCCTTATACTTCCTGAATGCTATCTTTTTTCCTCTAACCTTTCCCGCCACCTCTTTTGAGAACCATAGTGTTTTTTTTACTTAGTTTTGTTTTGTTTATTTGCTTCACACAAAGACTTGTTGCCTCTGTGATGGCAGTTTTGATTTTCTCCCATTGTTCTTCTACCCCTCCTTCCTGCCCATTTGCTAGTGCATTCCTTAGGCCCGCACCCATTTTGCCAAAATCAGCCCTCCTAAAGTCCAATACTTTTGTCTTTGTATGGCTTGACTCTACAGTTGTGTTTATTGTGAACCACACTGTTCAGTGGTCGCTATATCCTATATCCTGGCACTGCCAGATCTCAGTCATGGTACTGGGTGGCCCATGTCTCAGTTATGACTGCCATATCCACCTCCCCAGCAGTCATGAGAGCCTGTAACTCTGCTGTTTTGTTTCCTAGACTCCTAGCATTTAGGGTTACCACCCCCCATCCCGCTTCCTTCCCCCATCTCCCCACGAGGTCTCCCTTTTTAGCACCGCCTCTTGACCTCTCTACGAGTTCCCTATTGCCAGCATGGGGAGTAAGCTCATTTTGCTTCCCTGCCTGAGGATCACACCAGATTCCTGCCCACTTGTCACCCCCCACTACTAGTTTAAATTCTCATTGTTTGCCAGTGTTTGGTTGTGCTGGGGTGCTGAACTTGAGATGGACTCGTAGCCTCTCTCTAAAATGAAATAGCTCAAAAGCCCCAAGAGTCATGAGTGAGGTGCCAGCAATGAGTTGATTGAATGCATGCTAATGGAAAAGCTTCTCTGAAAGCATTCCCACACAGAAGAGTACCACTGAATTTACATGCATACTGTACGTATAGCTTTAGGAAGGAAAAAAGACCACAGGTCTCTGAGGTTAGCATTAGTAGATCTTGTTCTCTCAGAGGGTGAACCTATGGAGCGGCCTACCAACAGAGGCAGTGGACATGAATACAGAAGTAATAAACATTTGTCAATATTTCTGTTGTATTGGGTCTTGCCTGTACACATTTTCACAGTATATTTACCCAGCACACAGCAAATGAGATGCAATATCTCAGTTTCAGTGGTGTCCTGCTTTAACACGTTATTAAATTGCAATTACCCAGGATAGGACAGCAAAGATGCAATATCTACTTTTAATTGGGCTCCCATATTTTGACCTAAAATGTCCAACAGTCTTTATGACCTGACCTTATGATCAAGACAGGTGAAATGTTTAAGGTGATTTCCCTGTGCGACTGTGGAAACGAGTTTCAGAGGGGATTTTTTAAAAATGACACCTGCCATGTTCAGGAGGTGGGGCAGCACAAGGAATATGCTGAACATTAGGGGCCAAAATCTGCAAAAAATAAAGTTATGAATAAATGTTTGAACAATTTGTTTCCTCATAACTTAGTTGGTTTTTCACATTTTTAGTCCCAATTTTCAGCCTAATCTTTATTTTTTTACCACTCCTTAGCATGACAGGTGTCATTTATAAAACAATACTGAAACACCATTTTTCACCACAAGTGTTAAAACACATTTTGGGTAGGGTTTGAGAAATGACAGCTGTCACATTTATGAGATGGTATGAAAAAATGGCTATGTTGAAAAGTTTGGGTCAAAATACTGAAAGTTACCACAGTCATGAGCGTGTGTTAAAAAACTGCAACGCAGACTCATAAGTTTGTTGTTTTCTCATATTTTACCAAACATTTTCAACTTAGCCTTCTTATGACCTCATATAGCCTTCCTATGGGGCCACCTCATGAACAAGGGCAGAGAAAATGTTCAAATCCTGCCCAAAAGTTTATTTTGTGCTACAAGTGAGAAAACACATTTTGCCCAGGATTTGAAAAACGACAGCTGTCACATTCATGAGGTGCTGTGAAGAAATTGCTATGTTGAAAATTTGGGGTCAAAATATTGAAATTACCAAAGTTATGAGCCTGCATTTATAAATTGCAATGCAGACTCATAACTTTTTTTTTTTATACATTTCTTAATCCAAATTTTTAACATAGCGTTCTAAAGACCCCACCTCATGAACAAGGGTGGAGAACGTTTTCAACTCATGCCCAAAAGGTGATTTTACACAGTGACTACAAAATCACCATTTGGGACATGTCATGGGGTTGGATCCCAAAAAAGGCATGTTAAAAATGTGGGGCAAAAATTTTCAAAAATGACCAAGTTATGCCACTTAAGTTCAAAACCCCATTAAATACACTGAACTGCATACCTGATTTCCTCAGTTCACAGTCCTGCATTGAAGAGTGAAAGTGTGTCTGCAGTCCAGAGAGGATTATGACATTGGACTCCTGATGGGTAAGTAAGAGCTTGGGGGTGTAGGGTGGTGGGTGCTGAATGGGAGGGTTGGTGGGGGGACAGTAATGGTGGTGGTGGTAACAGACATCGATGAACGTTTTTCTTTTCTACAGGGTGTTTAAAAAAAACTATGAGGGACAGTTTTCTTTATTTCAGGTACAGTTTTTGGAGAGGGAATCTCTCAGATGTGAAATCATTGCACTGAACAGCTGGCAGTTGGAAATGATTTCCTGTCCTCTTTAAACTCATCGCTTTTTCATAGTGCAACACCAGGTGCATTTAATTTAAACTTAACAAGAAAGAACGAGCATTTGTCAATGCCGAATGTTATCTTGCTGGCATTGGCACTGGCAGTGCAGGAGTGAGAGAGATGCATGATAGGCATGGCAGTGAAGTATTGAACTGATGCCAACCCACCCCCACCCTGCAGAGACTGACAGGCATTGGGGTGCCCCTTTGGGTGTTTGGTAGTGCAGTGCGGGAAAACATTTTGGGCAGGATGTGAAAAATGAGAGTTGTACAGTTCATAAGGCGGTGTATAAAAAATGTCAGTGTTGAAAACGTGGCATGTAAATATAGCAAATTTGCGAAGTTACAAGGGTGCGTGGGAAATATGCAACGCATGGTTGCAACACTGTCATTTTATGGGCGTTTGGCACCAAATTTTCAACATAGGCATTTTAGCACCTCTGCTCATATACAGTGTCACTATTATTTCCTCAAAGTATCCTAAGAAGTGATTTCGCACAGCGACGACGCTTTTCTGCGCCGGAAGTGCGAAAACACATTTTGGCCAGGATACGTGAAATGACGTCTGTGCTGTTCATCAAGAGGTGTGGAAAATGGCAATGGTGAAAATCCAGGTGAAAATATCACAAATGCTGCGACGATGCAAGATGGGTGCAATCTGTAAACTGCGCTCGTAACACAGTCATTTTATGGAGTATCATCACCAAATTTTTAACATAAGCATTTTAGGACCTCTACTCATTAACTGTGTTATTGTCATTTTCATAATCTGGCCCAAACACTGATTTCCCACAGCGACTGCGCTATTGTGCGCCGGAAGTGCGGAAGCACATTTCGGGCAGGATGTGGAAAATGACAGCTGTACTGTTCACAAGGAGGTGTACAAAAATGGCAATGCTGAAAATCTGGAATTTAAATATTGTGAATTCCTGAAGTTACAAGCCTGCGTAGCAACTCCGCAACGCACGCTCGTAAAACAGGCATTTGTTGGATTTTTTCCACCAAATTTAGAACATAGGCGTTTTGAGAGGCCACCTCATGAAGACTGGCACTGTCATTTCATTAATGGGTCCCGAAAGGTGATTTCGCGCAATGACTGCGAAATCACCTTTCGAGGCCGATAAACGCCATGACAGTGACAGAATTCATAAAGGGAGGAAAACCCCATGTTGAAAATTTGGTGCCAAAATTCCAACAAATGCCCGAGATATGCAGCAAAGTTGAAAAAAACCCTATTTATTCCATTATACAGCTTACCGGCATTTCCTCAGTTCGCGGTCAGCTTTGAAGAGTGCAGATGCGTTCCCGGTCCACCGAAGATCATCGCGCCAGACTCCAGAAGTAAGTATGGGGTGAGGTGGGTGTGGGGAGGCAGGGTGCGCAGTGGGTGGGTGCAGGTGGGGGGCAGGAGACTACGAGGGACCATTTTTATGTTACATGGGAGGGAAAAAAAACTAACATTGTGGGACAGTTTTTTTTTTTCAGGGGACTTGGCACGCTGGGGTGGGCTCCCAGCGTGCCACCTAACTGTTTTCAGGGGGGTTGCTGCAGTTGACAGGGGATTGGGCACCCTCGTCGGCAGACAATGGGGGGTTAATTTATGCCGACGAGGATTGGGCGCCTACAGCACACAATGACAGTGGGGAGGCAATAGCCGAGGGGATTGGGCACCGGCATATAAGAAATCGGGCTAATTTATGCCAATGGGGAGTGGGCTTCCGCCGGCACACAATGAAAGCAGGGGAGGCAAGAACCGGGGGATTGGGCACCCCCTGTTATATAGAAAATGGGGGCTGCCTGTGCCCGACGGGGGTGGGCTTCTCCATCGGCAAATGTTTGCAGCCACAGTAAGCCAGCTGGGGGATTGGGCACCCCCGAAGTCAGCCATTGGGCGGCTGCCCGCCATGCTGCTAATGTGGCGAGCACGCAGGAAGGGTCCGCTGGGCCTTACGAGCTTTGCTCGGATTGCAGCGGACCTTTCCTTAGATGTGCTCGCCACATTAGCATGCATGGTGTGGCTGCCGGCATGCAGGCTGATTGGGGAATGAGGGAGGCACCTACTGATGCGTGCCCTGCATTCGCCCAACAGCAGCTGCGCCTCCAAAGCTGCACTACCGCAAGATGTTGACTTGCGCGCATGCGCGGCAAGCCAACACAAAAAGGTGTATAAGTGGATGCATATAAAATTGTTTGCGTCTTAATGACCACTTCCATGGCAGACCAATAATTAAGGATAGGTATCCATGTCATTTAAATGAAAGTTTTCAGGCCATAATGACTGCACTAGGGCAATACGTGCAGCTAGAAAGCAATACTTTAAGGAAGCCCTCTGCCATACATGGAGTGATGGCAGAAAATTCTGGAACAACATAAATCAGGTTCCATGGTAAAGACCACAAATGTACCCCCCCATGCTAAATATAGATGGTGCACCCACCCTGGACCCCAGAACAATTGCAAACACATTTAATAATGCATTCATAGATCTGAGTGGAGTACTCCCCCTTGATTTCTTTGACCAGTACAATCCTGGTGACCCTTTTGATATTACGGTCATCACCCTATCCCACCCACCTTTCCACTTCAAGGCCCTCACAGCCTGAGAAGTTAAAAAATACCTTATGAAGGTTCTGGGCAAATCTAGGTACAGCGGTGACATACTTGCCTTAAATTTGTTGAACTGATGCTGGATGAAATCCTGGCCCCACTCACCTATATTATCAATGCATCCCTTAGGTTCTTGCAATTTCCTGACAAGTGGAAAGCCACTATTGTAACTCCTATCCTTAAGAGTGGTGATTGGTTTCTCACTGGGAACTACCGGCCAATCTCTGTTCTTCCGCCTCTATCGAAAGTGCTTGAGAGAATCGTAGCCGATCAACTGACGGAATACTTGGAAAAGTATCAGCTACAATGCCCGCAGCAACACAGATTCAGACATGATCACAGCACAGCTCTGCTAGAATTCATGGGATATATTCATAAACCCCTAGACCAAGGTCTACTTCTCGGTGCAGCCTACATTGACCTAACCAAAGTGTTTGACATGGTAAATCATGCCTTACTGGTCAGACAGCTCACTAATATTGATCTCTGTGCTGACACTGGCATGGTTCAACAGCTATCTGCCAAACTGGTCTCAGCAAGTCAAGATTGGTAGCACCCTATCCGATAGCCGCCCTGTCTGCTTGGAAGTTCCACAAGGGTCCATTTTGGGTCTGCTTTTATTTAGCATTTTGCTAAACAAACTCCAACACTCCTGGCCAATGTCATCTACTACTTTATGCAGACGATGCCATTCTATTCACTAATGACTCTGACCCCATTGCTCTGTAATGCAATCTGCAGAGTAATTTCACAGCTGTCAAAAGCTGGTTTAAAGACAAAAACAATGTTGTTTTCTACCACCAAATATCGACACTAAACCTACCCTCTTCTCATTGCTAATGATGTGGACTCTCCCCTGGAGCTTGTGCAACACTTTAAAGACTTAGGGATTATGGCTGACAGTACAATGTCATTCGCCCAACACATTGACAATGTTGCTAAGGCAGGCCACACTTGAATTGGGCTGCTACACAGGCACAAGCACAGTCTGGCCCCTGAGGCATTTAAACTAGCTGTTCACATTTCCCTGGTGTTACTTATTGACTATGGGTTGGTAATTTATGGGTCAAGCTCTGATACCACATTACGTGGTGTAAAAGTAGCTCTAAACGAAGCTTGCCAGCTTGTTATGGGATCCCTTTGGCTGACACACACTTGTGATCTGTACTCGCAGACTAACTGGTTGCAGTTCTCAGGCAGACTCATGTTCCAGTCCTGTCTTTTGGCGAAAAAAGCTAGTCTTGGCTTGATGCCTATTGAGGTACAGAATCTCCTCTCCCCTTGTGTTTACCATTACTGCACCCATACAGTAGTTTGGAAAGTCTAACCTTTAAAATTCCCCACTGTTGGACCTTCATGGGTCAAAGATCCTTCGTGTACCATGCCTCATGTTGGCCGAACTCTCTCTACCCCAACATCTCCTCGGTTACCTCTCTAGGCACTTTTAAAAGAAAACTAAGGCAACAGTTTGTTGCTAAAGCTAGCTGTGACTGTTTTCTATAATTTTGGACTTCACAGTTTAGGGCTCTTACCTCACTTCTGCTCACGCCCTACCCCTTTTGTCATATGTCGCACACTGCCCTCATCTGTTCACCTTCCTTCATACCCTCCTCTTCATACCCCTCTAATCCTCCCTAAATACCTCGCCCTTCCCACTCTAAGGCCTTTCAGTCAGAGCCCTTCCCTTGCCCTACCTAATTCTTAGCCTCCTGATTTTCTACCTCATTCCCCTTTCACAGTGACAAAACCTATTGAGCTGATGTATTCCCCCCAGTAGTGAATGTCTGTCTTCTCTTACCCCCTACCTCCACTGTCCTGTCAATACTGTGTTTTTTGCTAATTTGGGTTATATATTCCCTGTCTACACAGCTACGTTCTTGCCTTATGGATTGTATTGTATGAATACAACTATGTATTGTAGATGACCTTTACAACACATTGCTTCTCTTTTGTATAACTCTGATGTGGAACCTATGTAATGAGCTTGTTCTCAAAAGGTGTTAATCCTAGACCATAAATAAATTAAGAAAAATAAATAAATGCCATGAAAGTGCACCTCAAAGACAACTGACACATAAAAATCCATTAAAATGGCTTATAACATGGAGTAGGTACTGAAATACACTCAGGTCATTGCTAGAACAGTATCATGTGACTGTTGATTAATCCCTGATATAGGCACAGTAGTCGTTAAGTGTCCCTGAAGGAAATTCCTGGGTGGACGGTGCTCGTTGTTGTGTGGGAAAACTGAAATCAGACAGGCAGCCACTGAAGGTGTCCCCAGGTGGCTCACACCTGATGCTTTTGTACCATTGACATTAGGCAGTGTTTAGTACCCTAGGCTGTGCGTCTTTTCCCGGTCCCATCCTGTAGCCTGGAGAGAGACACTGCACTGTTCTCTCTGTGGCACTGCAGTTTGTGTTGCTGACAGCACTTTACTAAGGGCTTCGCCCCCCGACATAGCAGTATGGAGAGACAGATCACCAGTGGCAGCAGCACTCACAACTCGGAGACAAAGACAAAAGGAAGAGCATGGGTGCAGGTTTCAGAGAGAGAGAGAGAGAGACAGCAGCTGACAGCCTTTCTGTGTGAGCGACTGGCACATGTAATGTCACCTTGCCGCACTGTCCTGTAAAAGTGTAGTGGAAAGAACTGGCAGCTGCAGACAGACAGAACAGCATGACTGCGGAACAGACAGACAGAGAGTGGAGAGAGACAGTGGAGCACGAGAGCTGCAGCTCACACCAAGCAGCACATTTCATTGATCCTTGCCAGTGTCATCTGTCTGTACACAGCCCCCCCAACCATGTCTTCTCCCCATGGTACCTTGAGTCCCCTGATGAGTCCCCCCCCCCCAGATTGTTCCAGTGCCTATAGTGCCTTGTTGAAGGGAGAAACTAACACTGGCACTTAGCAGTTCAGTGTTTCCCCAGTGTGTGGTGTGGTGAGAGACAGCAGTTGTTGGAGGTAGGTCGGAAGAGACTGGGAAATGAAGGGGGCAAGAGGGCTGCAGCAAACAACAGAGAAAGAGCGAGGCAGTGTTGACTTCACTGGATGGGGAAGAGCAGGTTCCTTTTGAGGTTCCTTATGTAGGTGAGGAAATTTGGAATTAGAGGAAATATGGCAAAATGGATAAGAGAGCTGGTTATGAAATAGGGCTCAGCAGATTGTGGTACATGGAACACCATCTGATCAGAAATAAGTCACCAGTGGGGTTCACCAAGCATTAGTGCTGGAATCTTTTCTGTTCAATATGTACCTTCAGGGGGCAACTAAGGGGTTAACATTTTGGACTGCCCCTGACTGAGAGCAAGTTGACATTGCCTGTAAATAATAAAAGGCTGCTGGTGTGCCAGGGTCTGCTTCTTTTGCTGAGTCTGAAGCTTAGCCCTGGCAGCTCTCGGATAAAGTGGCTGAAGCCATTGACGAGCAGCCAGGGTCTTGAGGCTCAGGGTTGTGTAATCCAGCTAGATATACCCTGTTAATGGTAAACCTTGCTGAAAGAAGAAACTTTTGAAAGCCAGTGATATATATTGTAGGAGTCAAGCTGAGAGACTACTGAGGAATAAACGTATACAACATTGAGGGTCCCCCTATAAGGATCCCTATTATTAGACACTAAATGTTATCCTTGCAGGCAACAAGCAAGGGTGGAGTATGGAAGTACCCACAATTGACCTTTGAGGGTTGGTCTCCAAGGTGGGTCCTTCCCACGTAGAAGTTGGTCAGGTTTGTGCCAGGGAAAATACTACTCAGTGTGCTACATATGAAAGTCCAGTGGGGCTGCCTGTTGGCCGAGTAATAGCATATCATGCTACCATGCTGGTGACCTGCACGCAGAAGCACACTTTGGTGCAGAGGCCGAAACTAGGACTGGTGAATAGTGATGCCAATGGCAGCACTTCCCAACCTGTGGAGGGGATGGTCCAACATCTAGCACTGCAGCAACTCCTGTGGTAGGATATTGAGCTTATTACCTCTGGGGATATCATTTCGGCATGTCAGATGGTGGGTGGAGAGAGGGAAGGTAAAAAAGAAAAACAGGGTAGAAAGCACTTGTTACCTTCTTAATGTTGGAATCAGTATCCCCAGGACCCATCCCATAGGTCCCATTGCCACACTGTCACAGGATCCTTGAGCTCTCAGGGTAAAGACTGCCCTCCCCTAGAGCACCACCACAACAGGAGGCAAGTCATAGGGATAGCCATTAGCAGATGCAGTGAGTTAATGGTGGAAGGAGCTGTGTATTTTCCCAGGCCCAAAGGAGGGAGATGAGGGGCTGCCTAGTCATGAAAATCTATTCAGAAAAAATTCCTCTCATGATACGGCTTGCAAAATATAGCACCCATATACCAGAATGCTACTGATCCATAATGTCACAAATGAAGTATGTGAGTCAACCTAGCCCCACCCCCCGGATCTTGTAGCTGTCCTGGAGTCTAGTGTAGCTTCAGTGAGCCTTCCCCATACCAGGAAACAGCGAGGAAGTACATCCAGTACTTTGAAAATAAGCCCTTACTGCTTGTCTGGAAGTGTTTGTGTAGACATTGAAGTTTATGCATTGTGGGTAAAGTGTTTAAAGGCGTCCTCCTCTCCTTCAGCTCTGTGGTCCCATGTAACCTAAAAGACCACTGGCCTGCCCATTCCTATGGTGGAGAACCCAGTAGTACCTGTTATCTGGGGGTTGGCTACAAATATTTTTGCTGATGAACTAACATCAGGCGCTTCAAGTAAGGTAATAAAATTTACATATAACCCCTTGGTGGCACTATCCCAAGGGCTACTACCCCTGCCTGCTTGGCTAGTAGCAGGTTAAGGGGCCTGAGTTCTGAAACTAGTGCCTCCACCCGGAGGTCAGGGTTGGTAGTGGTCAAGCTAACCTGGGCACAGCCCTCCGGGACACTGTAACCCCCCTTTTTTCCCTCTAGTGGCCTGAACACTGTACAATAATTACTTTCACAATACCCCGGTACACCACACAAGTACCCACACTATTTGCACTTACCACCAGGGCTGGTTCCTCTGGCTTGACCCTGGGGACCCCCTGTAAAACAAGGTTAAGCACAGCAAATAGCAACAGTACAGTACTTTGAGCACAAACTGGAACCACAGTCAGATTACATGCAGAAAAAGTTAGATCTGATTTATTCAGGGGACTTGAACAAGGGAGGGGCAAAATCAGGTTAATAAGCTTAAAGATTACATCAATCAAGCAGTTATGCATGTGCTTTGAGTTCCCCCACACAGTCCACCTCTGGGTACCCAGGTAGAGAACAGATGGGCTAGCCAGGACAGTTGCCCGGGGTTGCAGCTGGTTGAGGCCCTGTGATGGAAAACACAACATGCACAGTACACAGTATTTGTAATCCGGAGCCAGAGGGCTCAGTTCATAAAGGAAACGAAACAACCAAACAATCAGATGACACACTCAGATTAAGTTGTTGTTGTAGGGAGCTACCCTGGTATTTATGCACGTTACCCAAGACTGGACACAGGCTTGACGAAAATCGAGACTGCAGGTGGTTGATCTGGAATGCCAGGAGAAGCAGGGCCCACACAAGTCGCAGAGGCGTCATTCCTGTTCAAGCATGGAGCAGGGGGCTGATCCTCAGGCAGATCTCTCATCGATGGCTTCTCTGTGCAGTGGGTAGTCTGGCTGGGCCAATCTGGCAAAGCCCAGACCGCATGGAGACAAGTTCGGAAGCAGTCCATTTTGGGCTGGATACAGCTTCCAGCAAACAGAACACAGTTCACACAGTGGGGAACTAACTCACAACCCACTAGCAGCTCATAGCACATTTACATGTACGGAAATTCTACTGTACCAGGCAAAGTGCTCCCCGGGCACAATTACAAAGTCTCTTTACACACCAGGAGCTTAGGGGTAGCTGGAACTCCTGACAGGCCGATAGTATTCAGCAAAAATATTCGGTCTTCTTCAGGTTGAGCCTGGCCCACTTCAGTAGCTTACTTTAGTCACACAGACTTGGATTTAGTCCAACATAATTCTCTTCTCTCCCTCTCAGGAGCAGCAGACAGACATACAGGCCAAACACTCAGCCTTTTTCCAGTTCTCCCATGCGAATCCACTCAGGATTTCTGCTCAGAATTACTTCAGCTCCTTCTTGCTCAGCTTCCAGCTTAGTTCTAACTGAAAACTGCAAGCAGCCCGGGACTTCCCCAAGATCCAAAAGATCTGGTTGGCTGATTTGGCTGTCAGTGAAAGCAAGAGCTCCCCCTTCAGTTGCAAAAAAGGCACAAAAAAACTCCAAACTAAAGTTCCTACAGATTTTGAATTCAGACAGCTCTTGTAGTCTGGCTACATTTTAGGTCCCACCAGTACTGTTTGGTCCAATTTGCAGTCCAGGACCAAGATAGTGGAGACAAATAAAACAGTCCTTGCTACAAAGAAAGCAGGTTAGACAAACTACATTATCATTATCACTCTAAATGATTTTCAGTAAATAGTTACATCTTTCAACAGAGCTCCCTCTCAGATTACTTAAGTTGCAATTAGGCAGCTCTTAAAGAGACAATACACAGAGGCTATACAAGCTCTGGTAATCACATTAAAACTGCTAAAACGCAGGGCACCAGCCTGGCAGTGAGCATTTAGGCAAGCTCAAGGAAGACTTTTTGGGAACCCCCATTTGTAGGGGGGTTACATACAGATAACACAAAGCTAAAAAGGTACAATAGTTGATTCCAGGCAAGAGGATGACAATCTGCTGAAGGACTTAAATATATTACTGGAGTGTTCCTACATTTGGCCGTTGAAATTAAGTGTGGGTAATGGGAATGTATAAAGTCGTCCTACACTAGGCCTAAAGAATTCTGGTCAGAGGTACTACTTACATAGAAAACAACTAGCAGCACTGGACCACGAAGGTGTAAGTTATAAGTTAATAGGGTCTCTGAATGGTGCCTCTTATGGTATGAGAGATCCGGGTCATGGGGTTTGGGCAAGAGGACCGTGCAGTGAAGATGAGCAGTAATGTCTGCTCAAACCTCAAGACAGGGGTCTTACATATCATAAGAAACACTCCTTGGAGGACCTGTTTTCTTATTATAAATCCCTGAAGTTTAGCTCAAGCAATTTATAATAAATTTAGTCTTTTTTTATTCAAGTTTTTTATTAAATTTCTCCCAAACAATACAGGAAAATTCACTACAACATATACAACCAATACATTAAAACAGACTTACATTATGCTAACATGCTCCAATGTACAGTAACTAAACATCAACTATATCAACAATAAAAGTGCCATGAAATTATCTATGTTTTACATGCTGGAAGATAAATATGTTTTATCTGTAACCTTAAATGGCCTCAGATCCTTGCATTGCTTGACCCGACCCAAAATGGTCACCAGGATAAAATGAGTTAAGACTTAGCCATATCAGTATTTTGGGTATGTCATTGCTCTTCCCAGTGATGAAGATGTGAGGTCAGCTTGAAGATGGAATGACATCTGAACTGACCACCCTGCCCTTACCATACTGAAGTGTCACCCTGATGGTCCTGTAGATTGGAGAACCCTCACCCCTGCACCCAATTCCATGGACTCTCTTCTACCCAGAGCTTTCAGTATGGTTCTCCCTTCTTTTTCACTGATATACTCTGTACATGGTAACTGTCTTGCCATGTTTTTGTCTTTCTGTAGTCTCAGGGGTGCATAGATAATGTTTCCATTTCCCTGATCTGGGTACAAGCCAATAGCCATTGGGTTTCATATGGGACTTCATCTGCAAGCCATTTCTGAGTAAAAGCTTTGACTGCTGCTGCTGTCAGTATGTTAAATAAATGTTTTATTTACCCCTTGAGGTGCATACCCCCACTGGAAACTCTCAAAAAGAGGTTCTCACATTTAAGGGATAGTCTTATATCCAGTATTTTGTTTATCACTGGTCCTACCACTAATCAGTACTCCTTTAACTTCAGGCATTCCGAAAATATGTGCATGTGTGTCCCCTGTTGACCAGTTTCCCCAGGCAGAGGTCAGCGGGATGGACTCCATAGTGTTCTGTGATCACTGGTGTCTTAAAAAAATCTGGTTAACACTTTCCATCTAAATTCTCTCCACATTATGGAGGCTATAGCACTGTTTGCTTTGGCCCATATCTGCTCTCACTGCTTTTTGCAGAGTATGACTTGTGTCTCACTTCCCCAGTTACCCTTTGTCTTGGAATGTGGGTTTGCATTTGAGTAATCAGTGATTTTGTACTGCTAGAACACCAGCTTCTGCCTTACTCTGCCAGCTAGCTGCATTCTCAAGCTATCATGGAGCATTGTGCTGTCTTGTTTCAGCAATGTTTTCCAGGGTCCAGATATCACAAAATGACTCCTATGTAAGAAGCAGTAGAAGTCCTTGTGTGATAGCTTGAACACCCTTTGAAGTATGTTAGAATGTTTAAGATGGAAGTATGCAGGAGGGTGATCTGGCCCTTACAGAACTCTAGTTTCTAATTAATCAAGCCTTCTAGTAATATCAAACGCATGCAGTCTGGGTGGCAGAAGGCAAACCCAATAGACCCTTAGCTTTTTTATGTTGGTTCGCGCATGCACAGCCAACATATTGCAGTAGTGGCAGATTTGGAGGAACGGTCACTGTTGGGCGAATGCAGGGCACGCATCAGTAGGTGCCTCCCTCATACCCCAATAAGTCTGCATGCCAGCGCCACACCATGAATACATAATGTAGTGAGCACATCTAGTGAAAGGTCTGCTGCAATGCAAGCAAAGCTTGTCATATGCAGCAGACCTCCCAATATGCTTTCCCTGGTGAATAATAGATTACAAATGGAGGCACAATGCCGACTTTGGGGGTGCCCAATCCCCCCTGTTGGCATGCCATGACCCTATGTATGTGCTGATGGGGAGCCCACTCCCCATCGGCATAATGCACCCCCCCATTTGTTATGTGCCGAGGCGAGTGCCCAATCCCCCTTGGCTCTTGTCCCCCCACTTTCGTCGTGTGCCTACGAGGGTGCCCAATCCCCCATCAGCTACAGCATCCCCTATCCAAAAAAAAACACTTAGGTGGCACGCTGGGAGCCCAACCCAGTGTGCCAAATCCCCTGAAAAATAAAAACCGTCCCACAATGTTTTTTTTTTTCTTTAATCCTGTGAAAGAAGAAAACGGTCCCTCGCGGTCTCCCTGCCCCCTCCCACAACCTGCGCCCACCCTCTGAGCACCCTGCCACCCAACACCCCCTCTCACCCCATACTTACCTTTGGAATCTGGCGTGACAGTCTTCGGTGGACCAGTAACACGTCTGCACTCTTCAAAGCCGACTGTGAACCGAAGAAATGCTGGTAAGCTCTATAATGGCATAAATAGGGTTTTTTCAACTTTGGTGCATAGCTTGGGCATGTTTTGGAATTTTTGCACCAAATTTTCAGCATGGGGTTATTGGGACCCCTTCTCATGAATTCAGTCACTGTCATGGCGTTATTTCATCCCGAAAGGTGATTTTACGGTCACTGCATGGAATCACCTTTTGGGACCAAGTAATGAAACGACAATGTCACTGTTCATGAGGGGGGCTCTCAAAAAGCCTATGTTGCAAATTTGGTGAAAAAATCCCCAGAATGGCTGTTTTATGAGCGTACATTGCACTGTTTCCACGCAAGCTCGTAACTTCATGAATTTGTAATATTTTCACTCCAGATTTTAAAAACTGCCATTGTTCCACACCTCCTGATAAACAGTACAGCTGTAATTTTACATATCCTGGACGAAATGTGTTTTCTCACGTCCAGCGCAGAATAGCACTGTCACTGTGTGAAATCAGTTTTCGTGACAGTTTGAGGAAATGACGGTGACATTGTTCATGAGGAGAGCTCCTAAAATGCCTATATTGAAAATTTGGTGCCGAAAGTCCATAAAATGACTGTGTTACAAACGTGCATCGTGCAGTTTTCATGCACCCTTGTAACTTCACAAATTTGCAATATTTCCATGCCAGATTTTCAACACTTGCATTTTTTTCACATCTCCTTATGAACAGTACAGCTGTCATTTTTCACATCCTGCCCAAAATGTGTTTCCGCACCTGTGGTGCACAATGGTGTGGTCGCTGTGGGAAATCAACTTTTGGGACAGATTAATAAAATCACAGTGCCACTGTTCATGAAGGGAGGTCCCAAAATGCCTGTGTTAAAAATGTGGCTAACAAACTCCCAAAAATAATTGAGTTATGGACATGTGTTGCGCAGTTTCTATGCATGCTCATGACTTTACCAATTTTTCCTATTTTCACTCTAGATTTTCAACGTTGCCATTTTTTTACGCCTCCTCATGAATACAGTTGTCATTTTCCACATCCTGCCCAAAATGTGTTTTCATCCCTGTGTTGCCAAATGGCATAGCCACTGTGCAAAACCACCTTTCAGCTAACAAACTGATTGTGCCGCTTTTCAGGAGGTGGGCTCACAAAAAGCCCATTTTGAAAATTTGGAGTGAAAATACCAACACACGCCTACAGTGTTAGGCTTTCCAACTATAGCACCATACCCTGTAGAGATTGACAGGTGTCAGGGGTGAGACTTAGGATAATCGACTGCAATGCTCACACCATTCCTCCCCCACCCCCACCCTGCAGCCAGTGACAGGCATCGTGGTGTGTTTTGCACTGTTCGGGTACAAAGTTCACCTCATTCTCCTATACTGCACCCACCTCAGCATATTTTCTTATGGAATGGGGTAAGTATAATGCCCAAAGACCCCAAAGCACACAACGATACTTGTCAGTGTCTACACGGTAGGGTGAGGTACAATGGCATGAGCATTATAGCTGACGACCCAAAGGCACACCCCAATACCTGTCGGTCTCTACAGGGTGGGGGTGGGGTTGGTGTCACTTCAATACTTCACTGCCATTCTTATTATGTGTCTCTAACTCCAGCACTACCAATGCCAATGCCAGCGAAACAACATTCGGCATTGACAAATGCTTGTTTTATGCATTATTACTTATACGCTTCTAACAAGCATATCAGGAACACAAGCAATCATACGACTAGTCTCTGTATAAATTGTAGTTATGTTTAATTAAATGTTTCATTTTTGAGTAGCAAGAAGAGTGACTTACTGGTAGCTGGGTTTTATTTAATGGTATTCAACTTCAGTACTGGTGCATATATCACCCCCTAGAACATTCTGGAATTTGAATCACACTTGAGGCAACTGCACATCACTTTGTACACAACTGCCACTAACCATGAGATCTGAGCCCGCCAGTAGAAAAAGACCCAAGTAACACAGTGGATTCCCAAATTGTAATAAGCCTTACTGCACTGACAGGAAATGATGGGCAGGGCGTTTGAGTCTGTCAATGACTACCAATATTACAAACACAGTTATGATAAGTAACTCTTTCATTGATGAGCATGGATTCATCCAGAGCCACACACTTGCTTGACTAATGGGAGTAGAAAAGTTAAAGGCATAGTACATCTTCCTATCTTGTAAATATTGTTTCCTTGTCAACAGATATTGTAAATCTTTTCATGTAGCTGTCAGGGATATCATACAGATATCCATAGTTTAGAAACATAGAAGATGTTGGGACCCAGTTCTAGGCAACATACAAACAAACTCAAAATACTTGAAAGGTGGCCAGCCTGGTGGCACTGAGGGTTAAGGCACTGGACACCACACCTTGCACCACGCTGGCAACCCGTGTTCGGATGTAAGCCCGGGTTGTCAGGCGTCAGTAGGGGAGGGTTAGGATTGAGCATCCAGAGGGCTGCTCTCCCATCCTGGGGAAGAATCCAGGGTTCCACCCCTCTTCAGTGGCCCCTGGTGACAACCGGTGGCACTGCTACAGCTGGTGCAGTTAAGCGGAAGTGTAGCAGATGTCAGCACATATGTGCATCAACGTCATTGCACATTTGCACTTAGGGTGACTTCCAATGGAGGAAAAAAGGCAGCACCGATTGCAGCAGCTTGATGGCCACAAGCTTCCTGAGTCCGGAGGCCTGGGGGTGCCAGACACACTGGTATTAGCCCCTGACCTGGCACGGGGACTGAGATGGGGCCCTCTCATGGGTGCAGCAGCATATGTTAGCTGGTTGTGCAAGGCATCCTCTGGGGCCATTGGGGGAAGCAGAGCGGTGGCTGGATGTAGGCAGATCGTTGGCTACAGGGAGTAAAAATACAGAGGTGATAAAAAAAATACTTGAAAGGGTATAGAGGAGGAGGATAACAACATTTACAGAAGATATTAAGGAATTACAATATGAGGGGAGACTAAAAAGAACAAAATTAATGCCCTTACATTCCAGACATGTCAGGAGATCTGTTATTTATGTATGACAACATAAATGCTCTAGAACTGATGCCAGCACTGAACATCTGTCCACATGGTTACCACAGGTCACCCTCTACAAAAAAAAAATAAAAGCAAAAGAAGAAAATTCTTCTTCACACAGAGGGTGATAGGTATATGGAATGACTTTCCACTGAATGTAGTAATAAGCAAAAACAAAATCACTTAAAATAATTTGGATGTCTATAATGGCATCTACAAAAACTGTCAACTATTACCATTTATAACATGGCAAAAAGAACAGTAGCTGAAACAAGTAAAACAATTGGTGCAATAGCATCAGGTGGTATATGAGCAACACAGCATTATGGCACAATAATGCCGTGTTGCTTGTGTAATACAGAAAGCAGCCAGAGTGGGAAAACGAGGAGTGCTGAGAAAGACAAAAGGTAACAAAACGGGAGAGATCAAGTTTTCTAAGAGCAAGTAGGTAGGCTAGAGAAGCAGTAGGAGAAGGGCAAGGGACACAAAGAGAGACGGCATGCAACCGAGGGGAACACAGTGAGAAAGTGAGGAAGCAGAAGTGGATTGAAATGGAAGCCGTTGACGGTACATTGCAAAAGTCAACTGCAATCATGGTATAGCAGTGATAGAGACGGAACACGAAAAACAGACCGGGAGAATGTCAGTGCCGTAATCGATCACGTAGTGTAAACAGCAGCATCTCAGCGAAAGAAACTAATATTATCGTGATAAGAGGAGAATGCTGTATGCAAATGAGACACACAGCTTGAAGGGGAACGAGTAATAGTAGGAAGTTGGGGTCCTCCTAAGAGGCATAACAAAACGAACAGCTAGCAGAAATAGAAAAAAAACAGCAATGGTTAAGTAAGACATCTAAATAGTTATGTGCAAAAGTTTTGAAAAGACATATAGGTACATAAGAGAGGTTGAGGAAAAGTTCTGAAAGTAACACTGAAGTTTACTTAATAACTGAAATGATATCATTGTGTAATGAATTACAGCAGTACAAACACATCCCTGACATGGAAAGTGATGTGCACACCATGTTACAAATGCATTAATCCCCTCCAAAGGTGGCATCTAATGGGGAGTTAATGCATGTTTGGACCATTGTATGCACTCGTCCTGTGGCCTCGTGACACAACGGTCTCAACCACGCATTAACTCCCCATTAGACGCCACCTTCGTTGGTGATTAATGCTTACTTAACTTGTAGGAGAGTACGAGCTACTAGCCTTTATCTGCTTCATAAATCACAGTATGAACCACAGTATGTGCATCACAAAAAGGTCTCACGTTACAGCTAGTCTGCCCAATCTTTACTATAGAATGTTGCAAGTAATCTAGCAGTCACTCATTCCCCTTCCCTTATGTCTTTCTCCTATCCCAACTTTAGTAGCTTCATTAGCCTATATTATCTGGGTGGTAGCCTGGGTAAAACATTGGCTGGACAACAGGACACAGAAGGTAATAGTAGACAGAGTCCACTCTGAAGAAAGGGGGGGTTACTAGTGGGGTACCACAGGGTTCAGTACTGGGTCCAGTCCTTTTTATTGTATTTATAAGTGACATTGCAGATGGACTGGAAGGAAAAGTATACCTCTTTGCAAATGACACAAAGATCTGCAACAGGGTTGATACACAAGGGGGCATGGAAAGGATGAGAAGGGACTTGGCAAGGTTGGAGGAATGGTCAGAAGTATGGCAGCATGGATTCAATGCAAAGAAGTGCAAAATAATGCAACTGGGGAACAAACACCCAGGGAAAGAATACACAATGGGCAGGAGGGTAGTAGCAACAACAAAAATGAAAAAGGACCTGGGGGTAATCATATCAGATGATCTTAAGGTTGGTAAGCAATGTGAGAAGGCAGTAGGGAGAGCTGGGAGATACTGGGATGTATAGGGAGAGGTATCACCAGCAGAAAACAGGAATTTGTTATCCCTCTGTACAGACAGTAGGTGAGACCCCATCTGGCGTACTGCGTCCAGTTCTGGAGACCTCATCTCCACAAGGAGATAGACGAGATGGAGGAAGTCCAGAGGAGGGCAACTAAAATGGTGCAGGGTCTGCAACAGAAGCCATATTATGAGGAGAGACTAAAAGAGCTTAATATGTATACCTTTGAGGAAAGAAGGGAGAGGGGGGACATGATAGAAACTTTTAAGTACCTCAGTGGAATCAACAAAGTCCAAGAGGGTAACATCTTTCAGAAAAAGAGATGTGCAAGAACAAGGGGACACAATTTGAAGATAGAGGGGAGACGGCTCAGGGGCAACATGAGGAAGTCGTTTTTCACGGAGAGGGTGGTAGATGCATGGAATGGCCTTCCTGAGGGGGTTGTGGGGTCTAAAACTGTGGGAGAATTCAAGAATGCATGGGACAGACATAAGGCAATTCTTGTGGGGGATAGGAAGAAATAGGCTGTTGGTTAACTAGGTTTTGCAGCCTATCCAGTAGGTAGGGAAATGGGCAGATTAGGTGGGCCAAGCAGTCCTTATCTGCCATCAAAGTCTATGGTTCTATGGTGTAATCCAGCAGATGAATGTCCCTAGAGGTGGCTGCTGTGGTAGCCTTTCCGCTGTGGGCTTGGCTTTCGCAAATAAGCCATAGGTAACACACAGCAGCTTACTGTCCATTTTAAATAACTCTGTCCTCTGTATGTAGAAGTCAAAAACTATCTTGATATCCAGATGATGCTGAGATACCTCACCCTGGTTACACTGAGGTTTAGGGAAAAAAGACCTGGAGTAAAATACTCTGATCAATGTAGAAATCAGAGACCCTTTTTTTTTGGGGGTCCAGCAGTTTGCCCTGATGATTGGCTGTTTTTTGTGAAATCCTACAGGTAGGTATGGGCAGTGACACTGACCACTAAAATAATTAAAATTGTTTAATTATGCTGATCTTTCCCAGCCTATGTGAGAGGTAGAGCTGGGTCAAGGGTTTTCTGACTGCTCCCCAGAGAGGTGGGAGCTCTCTGGGCTTGGAATTCTTGGACTGAGAGTTTGATCTCCTTAGACAATATTTTATTCTAATACATTGCTATAAATGCTTTAATATTTATATATTTATTATATGTTGTTGATAGTTTTATTTGATTTTGGTGGTGTTTAGTTATTCTGGGTGTGTTTGCTGCTAGTTTTAGAAATGTGCTGGGTGGGCCTAAAGACAGTCAGGCAGTATTCTCCAGGCTCAGGGAATTGTGTCCTTTTGACTACCCCTAACTACCAACTGAAACCTACAAATACCGTCAGTCTTTAGGGACTGCCAGGAGGCGTAGGATAAAGGGGAGAACTGGGTCTGGTGGGGGAATGGAAAAGGGGGTGAATTGGGGTGGTGGGGACCAGGAGATGCCCTGAGGTAAAATGGTGTCTTGTTCCCATACCCAAGGGCTCAACAGTAAATGCTGAACAGGAGTCGAGGTCTTCCTCAGCATCTCATCCAACTAGACAGTGCTATGCAATGCTAGATCCATTAAAAACAAAACGACTATTATAGCTGATCTTGTTGAAATGGTGGATCTGGCATGTATCACCGCGACCTGGCTGGATGAATGTGTAGGCCCAGTATTGCCTTCTGGAATTCCAGCTGGGTTCTTGGTGATCCACCTCCTGAGGCTGGATCGTAGGTGTACCTATCTTTTTTAAGATTGAACTGGGCCTTGTGGATGTTCCAGTGGGGACCACCAGATCCTTTGAGTGTATCATGGGAGAAGATGTAGGTTGAAGGATACTCCTCATCTACCGTCCACCAGGTGATGGGGGTGTATTCCTACAGGAGATAGTGGACTTCACCATCGACATGGTACTGGAGTCTCCCAGATGGATAATTCTGGGGACCTTCAATGCCTGAGTCAACAATAAACTCTCACAATTTGGTCAAAATCTCCTCCATCTAATGACAATGTTGAGCCTTACACAGGTGGTTACTTCCTCTACCCATATAGGAGGTCACTCACTGGATCTGTTGTTCCTCCTGGGGATGGAAATCTCAGACTTGGGGTGGAACCAGTCAGTCAGTCTGACCAACCCACAACAAGGTTCCGTTTCGGGGCACCCCCAAATGGATCTATCCCTTTGGAGATGGTCCGGTACCACCCTTTATGGGGAGTTACCCCAGATGATCTATCGGCAGTCCTGGACCTATTGGGATTGCTGGGTGAAAGCACAAGTCCAGGAGATCTTGTACTCGCCTATAACAAGGCAGTGGGAGATGCCTTGGACTTTATTGCTCCTGTTCCTGTTCGACCACTCACTCTTCGCCCAAGGTCCCCTTGGTATGATGGTTCCTTGAAGGAGTTGAGGTGAGTTGGTCGAAGGTTGGAGAGAGCATTGCGGAAGTCCAGCCCGGATGCTGACAAGCTTAGATTGATGGAACATTATAAGGGCTATCAATCAGAAATCACCTGTAAGAAGGCAGAGTTCCTGTCCAGGGTGCTTTCTGCTGTGCAGAATTGACCAGCTCAGCTTTTCTGAACAGTTGACAGATTGTGCAATCCAATCTGTCTCCAGTCTGAAGGAGCTATTTCACAACTTAAGTGTGATGAGCTAGCTTGATTCTTTGCAGATAAGGTTGCCAGCATCAGGGCTGGAATTGGCCCATCTCTCCTTATGAAGGGTTGTGGAGGTTGACGGGAGGTGGTGAGCACCTGGTCTGTCTGGATGGATTTCAGCCATCTGGAATTCATGGACATTGTGAAGATTGTCCAGACTTTGCACTCAACCTGTTGTAGTTTGGATCCGGGCCCTACCCCCTTTTAGTGGGGTGTGTATATGTTATCTGCCCAATCCTAGCTAAAATTGTCTGGAGATTCTTGGAGAGGGGGGTCTTTCCAGATCCCCTAAAGGAGGCAGTCATTTGACCACTCCTTAAAAAGCCCTCCTTGGACCCCGACTGTCCAGCTAACTACTGGCCTGTCTCTAACCTTCCCTTTGTGGGTAAGGTTATTGAGAAGGGTGGTTGTGTTGCAACTGGATGATCACCTTGCAATCTACAATGTCTACGAAGCGCTCCAGTCTGGATTTAGGAAGAGGCACAGCATGGAGACCACCCTTGTTTGGATATTAAATGACTTCCTAATGGCGAGAGATCAAAAGTCTTATACCTACTTGATCTTTCTCAATCTCTCAGCAGCTTTTGACACTGTGGACTATGGTGTGCCTTTGGAGTCCCTGCGGTTCCTTTGTGGATTGTCGGTTACAGTCCTCAAATGGTGGGCAGGTCTCAGAGGGTGGTCACTGGAATGTATTCCCCTGACACCCTCCCCTGTCCTGCAGGGTGCTACAGGGCTCCAAATTGGCACCCATGTTGTTTGCAGTGTATATGCTGCCATTGGGAGATATCATCAGGTGATATGGCTTGAGTTTTCACTGATATGCAGATTATACTCAGCCGTATATGTCCTTTATGCCCGGACAGGTTGATGTGATTTCAGTGCTAAACAACTGCCTCTCCAAGATCAAAGACTGGATGAGCTCTAGTTGGCTGAGATTGAATCCAGATAAGACTGAGGTATTGGTTGTGGACCCAGGTCGCCTGGGGGGGGGGGTTTAAGGGCATGTGTCAGACTTATGGCTTGAAGATGTTCAGCTCACTACCTCAGATTGGGTGCGTAACCTGGGCTTTATTTTTGATGATGGCATGACCCTGAAATCTCAGATGTCAGCCATGTTAAATCCTCATTTTACCATCTGAGGAATATCACCCAGTTGAAACACCTGGTTCCACTGGATGATCTTCCAACAGTGGTCCATGCATTCATTACCACCCGTCTTGAGTACTGCAATGCTCTCTACCTAGGGCTGTCTGGGGTTGATATCCACCGCTTGCAGCTACTGCAGAATGCTGCGGCCATGCTGTTGACTAGTACTTCAAGGACCAGGCACATTACACCTGTGCTGCATGGACTGCACTGGCTGCTGGTTCAGTGGTGGATCACCTGTAAGGTGGGCTTGCTTACCTTTAAAGCCTTACATGAACAGGGACCCGACTATTTGAAAGATCTCCTGACTCCCTACTCCCCCAATCGTCCTCTCTGATCTACTGATGAGGGATTGCTAGAGATTCCCAGGCATTGTTTAAAAACTTCTGGAGCTCGTGCTTTTTCATTTGTAGCACCAACCCTGTGGAATTCTCTACCTTGTCGGTTAAGAGAATGCCTGACCATCTACATTAAAAACATATTTATTTTCATTAGCCTTCCCAGATTATTCTTAAATAATTTATATTGTTGTTTTATCTTGTTTATTACATCTGTGTTTCAAAGTGTACAGCGCCTTGATATTTTAAAGGCAGTATATAAATAAAGCATTAATTGATTGACTGATAGGTAGCTCAGGTCAATGCAAATAGCCTGAAGCTTGCTAAGCCACCTGGTAGATGTAATGGCCACTATCAAATCGGGAAAGGTACTGGAAGTGACAAGTATCCAGGCGCATAAAAAGAGGGCTATTTCGTTTTGGAAGGACCTGGTTCATGTCCTATGCAAGGGTTGGGGCCTTTAAAAGTGTGAAATCATGGAGTACCCCCTTGACTGTGTTGACCTCCATAGTGTAGTTACTGACCCTGGATCTGAAATTCAGTATGACTAGCTATTGGACCCTTAGGCATGAGACACAACCCAACAGAAACTAGGGAGAGTAGATATTCCAGAATTGCTCCAACTTGACAGGTGTCAAGGGACAGGGATTTAGTTTGATACCAGGAAGAGAACCTCCACCCTCAGCTAGTGGTCAAACAGGAATTCAGCATGTTTGCTGTTCATTTGCATCACCAGGTAAGAAAAAAGGTTTGTCTCCCCATACGATGCACAGGGGTAATGCCAAACTTCACCCAACAACTAACACACCAAAATCTGGCCAATGGAAAATCATGTACACAAATGCTCACAGCCTGGGAAATAAGATCCCAGACCTGCAGGCAATAATATCAGAGGCTAAACTGGACATAGTAGCAATTAGTGAGGCGTGGTTTACCAGTAACCACACGGGAGACTTCAGTACCTGGCTATGTGTTTCAGAAGAGACCAAGGTGCAAAAGGGGAGGAGGCCCTGTATTGTGTTAATGAAAATATCAAAGCTACAGAAATTAGAATACACATATGAGCCAGAAGAACTGTGGGTCACCCTGGAAACAGGAAATGGGACAGCCATAAGAACTGGTGTTCAGGCCCCAGACCAGAGGGAGGACATAGACACATTACTGTTAGAAGATATACAAAACATGACAGCTAAAGGGAGGTTCTGATAATGGGAGACTTCAACATGCCGGATACAGATTGGTCAATACCAGCAGGAACATCTGCCAGAACTAGACTCATAGTGGATTCCCTGTAGGGGGAGGGCCTCAAGCAACTGGTACAGCAACCCACAAGAGACAGGGCTATCCTAGATCTAGTACTGACTAACAAAGAAGGGATCACAGATCTCCAGGTAGAAGGTCACCTGGGGGCCAGTGACCATCACATGGTATGGTTCAATTTGGCTACTACATCTAAATCATCCCATTCCAAGGCAAAAATATGAGACTTCAGAGGAGCTGACTTTGACAAGATGGCCAACAGAGTTAAGCTAGCCCTAGCAAAAAGAAACACAGGTGAGGGGTACAGGCAAAGTGGGCAAGCATTAAGGATGCAATACTTGAAGCAACATCCCATTGTGTTAGACAGAAAAGGAAGTGCAAAAGAAGAAGGAAACCACTTTGGTTCTCAAATACAGTAGCAGAAAAGGTCAGAGCCAAAAGGCTGGCCTTCAGGAAATATAAGGGAACACAGCGGGATGAAGATAGGGAGGCATACCAAACTGCCCTAAGGGAAGCAGGGAAGGCAGTAAGGCAGGCAAAGTCCCAAACTGAGGAAACACTAGCACGAACAGTAAAAGAAGGTGACAAGACTTTCTATAGATACATTAGTGAAAGGAGAAAGTCCAGAGGGGGTATTGCTAAGCTTAATGGAGAAAATGGAGCATGTGAGGAGGAGGACCCTGTAAAGGCATCTATCCTAAATAGATACTTTTGCTCAGTATTTACTGAAGAGAAGGTAGAGCAGGCCCACAGCTCAGCATCATGGACACAGGGGAGGGAGGTGAGCACTACTCCCTTCACAAAAGAAAGGGTCCTACAAGAGCTTACTAAGCTCAGGTGGATAAGGCAATGGGACCTGATGGCATACATCCCAGGGTACTTAAGGAGCTAAAGGAGGAACTAGCAGAGCCATTAGCAGAATTGTTTAGTGAGTCTCTGAGCACAGGAGAGGTCCCAGAAGACTGGAGAAGGGTTTATGTGATCCCGCCCACAAGAGTGGTAGCAGGGAGGAGGTGGGGAACTACAGACCGTCAGTCTTACCTCAGTAGTGGGCAAGATTATGGAGGCACTCCTTAAGGAAAGGATAGTGCAACACCTGGAATCCATAGGGGCACAGGATCCAAGACAGCATGGGTTTACAAAAGGAAGGTCCTGTCAAACTAATTTCATAGATTTCTTTGACTGGGTAACCAGAGTGGTGGACCAAGGGAGAGCAGTTGATGTCACTTACCTTGATTTCAGCAAAGCTTTTGACACTGTTCCACATAGAAGATTGATAAATAAGCTGGGTAGGCTCGGGGTGGGTCAGAAGTTGGTCAACTGGGTGGCAAACTGGTTGACGGGCAGAAAACAGAGAGTGGTGGTAAATGGTATACAGTCAGAAGAGATGCAAGTCACAAGTGGGTACCTCAGGATCAGTCCTGGGCCAGTCCTCTTCAACATCTTCATTAGTGACCTTGCAGATGGACTAGAGGGTAAGGCTTGTCTGTTTGCAGATGACACCAAGATCTTCAACAGAGTAGATGATCCAGATGGGGTGGGCAGAATGAGAAGAGATCTGATAAACTAGCAGAATGGTCAGAAGAGTGGCAACTGGGATTTAATGCAAAGAAGTGCAAAATCATGCACATAGGGAAGAGAAACCCTGAAGCCACCTATAGGCTGGGAGGAGTTGCTAGCAGTCACAAAGGAAGAAAGAGACTTGGGCATCATCATCACTGATGACCTAAAATCATCCAAGCAGACCTCTAAAGCAGTAGGTAAGGCTAGGGGTGTTAGGGTGTATTAGTAGGGGTATCACAAGTCGTAGAGGGAGGTAATAATCCTCTGTACAAGACACTGGTTAGGCCCCATCTGAGTACTGCGCAGTATTGGAGGCCACACCTTCACAAGGACATTAACCAAATTGAGGCAGTCCAGAGAAGGGCAACCAAAATGGTGCAGGGACTGCATCAGAAGACATATGAGGACAGATTAACGGAGCTCAATATGTATACCCTTGAGCAAAGGAGGGAGAGAGGTGATATGATCGAGGCATTCAAACACCTTAAGGGCATAAACAAGATGAAAGAGTCTAACATGTTTAAATATAAGAAAAATAGCAGGACAAGAGGACACAGCATGAGATTAGAGGGAGGCCGATTAAGGGGGGAATGTGAGGAAATTCTTTTTCACAGAAAGGGTGGTGGATGCATGGAATGGCTTACCACAAGAAGTGGTGGCTATGAATACAGTGCAGGGCTTCAAACAGGCATGGGATAGGCATAAGGGAGCAATACAAATGACTATGAATAGCTAGGCCACTGACAGAGCAAAGGCCGATGGCACATTTATAAGGTAGAAAAAAGAAATGGGCAGACTGGATGGGCCTTGCGATCCTTATCTGCCGTCAACTTCTATGTTTCTATGTAAAGGTATGTCTTGTATGTGGCCTGTTTAATGCAGGCAGTGAGGAGTCATAACATCTTCAGAGAGCTGTGATGATCTAAACTATTGCTTCTCATGAATCAGGCCTTCATGTGTAGGGTCCAATACTTCTGGAGAAAGACCCTGTACTAAGAGAGGAACATAATATATAGCTTGATAGGAAGGGAGAATGCACCCTAAACACAGAGGCTTAGGAGATCCTGATAGGGCTGTGCAAAATTAGACTTCCTCCAGCGGAATTTTGGTGAAAGTCTGAATTTTGCTTTCACAAAATTTTGGAACACTATGGCAACTTTCATGGATATTCCAACTCAGACTGGTGGAATAAATATATGAGTTGCAGATTAATGTATTAAACTGCAGAAAAAAATTCTGCAGAACATCACTGTCAGTGGTCAGTTCTGTGGAATTTCTTTCCACAGTTTAATACATTGATCTGCAATTCGGACATTCATTTCACAGTTCAGTGAGTCACTGAACTGTGGAATGCATATATGAATTGAGGATTAATGTATTATTTAAAAAAATATTGAGTATACTTTATTAAGACTTTTCGAAAGAAAAACGCAAAAAACACTAATGCACAATAATACACAAACATTAAATACAAAACAGTAGAAAACAGAAATAAAAAACAATCTTCCCCTATATAATTTCCTACAAGACAAATTAAAATAAAGCCCTCCCACCATCCCACAACTTTATCCTCCCTCCTTTTTATTTCCCCCCAACCGGTATTTTCCCTAGAGAATGTACCCTTTTAGTGCAAACCATAAATATTCACTTTTCCCTGCCTAAGATATAAAGATGCAAGAGGAAAGATATATTTAAACTTATATTCAAGACAAATGGACTATAGAGACTCACTGGACCTCCTATCAATCATTGAAAAGATAACTTACTGTACGTCTTTTCAAGGGAGAGTAAGGCATATTTTTCCGATACTTTGATAATCGATCTGATAGTGTACCAATTAGTTTTTTCTGCTTGTAATGCAAACAATATCTCTTTATGCCATTACAAATATAGAAACACAGACTTTAATGGCAGATAAGAAATGCTTGGCCCACCCAGTCTGCTCATTTCCCTACCTATTGGATAAGCTGCAGATGCTAGTTAACCAACAGCTTACTTCCTCCTACCCCCCCACCAGAATTGCTCTATGTTTGTCCCATGCATTCTTGAATTCCCCCATTGTTTTTGATCACACCACATCCTCAGGAAGGCCATTCCATGCGTCCACCACCCTCTCCGTGAAAAAATACTTACTCACGTTGCCCCTGAGCCATCCCTTCTCTACCTTCAAATTGAGCCCCCTTATTCTTATACATCTCTTTTTCTGAAATATGCTACCCTCTTGGATTTGGTTGATTTCCTTGAGATACTTGAAAGTTTCTATAATGTTCCCCCTCTCCCTCAAATGTTGGAATAGTTTGATCACACCAGTGACGTAAAATAACTTTTTTGTCACAAGTCAAAATCAAAGCCATGTGATAACACTGGTTTCCAATTAAGGTGTCTCCAAATGAGCCCAATAAGCATACTTCAGGAGACAATGTAGAATCCAACCCCAAGAGAGGATTCAAGTGCTGTCGAACGGAGTCCCACAGAGGTAACACCTTGTCACAGTCTCATAAAATGTGCAACAAGGTGTCTTGTACCTTTCCACATCTTGTACAAATATCATTCTCAAGTTTACCTTTCTAGTACAGTTTAACCAGTGTATAATACATATTATGAAAAATTTGAAATTGTATATATCTGTATCTATCCACAAAGTAACCCATAATCTGGACCACTCATACAGCCTTCCAGGAGAGCTCAAAGCTTTATCCCAACATGGAGCAGTATGTACTACCCAGAAGGGGAGCAACTCATAGAAATGATTGTAAAGTACAGAAATAGCATGAGGTTTAGAAGCCTTAGAGGTTAGATTAATTATTTTAGATCCATACACATTGGACCATGGACCCAAACTGAAATAACCCAATAATAACTGTGATGTTTGAAAATATTTAAAACAATAACTATTAGAAATTTAAAATGTTTGATGTGCTTCCTGGAATTTTCATCAAGAAGCCATCCCTTGAGGAGATGATCTACTGAATTAATCCCCTGATGTGGCCAAAAAGTGGGTTGCCCCACAATCGTTAAATGTGAATTGTCCCCCAAGGGTTGCAAGACATTCTTCTTTGGGTCAGGATGAAGCAGATCACATAATTACTTATGTACTCAAAGTGACTTAGCAACTGGTATATCAGACAGTAAGCTGGGGAGTTTATTACAAGGAATATGCAATAATACCCTGATATTTATCTGTAAATGATCACAATAAAATATTTCAATCTCCAACCATTGAGGAATATATTCTGATATAATATCTGCAATCGGATCTCTATACCATTGGAAAAACCTGGTACTATTTATTGTTAAATAATATAAATAAAAATTGGGATATGAAGCCCCCCCTTCCTTTTAGCTGCTGTTAACCTGCTAAAAACTCTCCTGGGGGGTTTACCTTTCCAATGAATGGTAAATAATATCCAATGTCAATTATTAAACTATGACTAAGGAAACACTAAATTAAGCATGATAAGGGGGTTTAAAGTCCTGGGTAACACATTCATCTTTATAATATTCACCCGGCCCCAAAAAGAGAGAGGTAAAAAAATTCATCTATTCAAGTCATGTTTAATCCAGTTAAGTAGAAAGTCCAAATTATAATGTCCCATTTTTATGTTGGCTCGTGCATGCACAGCCAACATATTGTGGTAGTAGCAGATTTGGAGGTGCGGTCACTGTTGGGCGAATGCATGGCATGCATCAGTACGTGCATCCCTCATTCCCCAATCAGCCAGCAACAGGGGCAGATACCTTGCATAAATAATGCGGCCACAACATCTGAGAAAAAATCTGCTGCAATGAGAGCAAAGCTCTCATACAGTGTGACCATATCACAACTCCCGACGTTCAGGCAACATGGCAGCAGTGACTGCCGCCTGTCACAATGCTGACAGGGGAGCCCACTCCCCATCAGCATAATTCCCCCTCTCCCATTTTTGCTGTGTGCCGAGGGGGTGCCCAATCCCCCTCGGCATTATGCGCCCACAGAAATGTTTTCTTTCTGATCGGGGCCCCAATCCCCGCCGGCTTCAGTTCCCCCTCTCCCAGTTAGATCTGCCAATGGTCAGCCACTCCCCATTGGCATGATGTCCTCCTTTCTTTTGTGCTGAGGGGTGCCCAATACCCAGGGCTTGTGTTCCCCTTCTGTATGTACCAACAGGGTGCCCAATCCTCCATCCGGCTTCTGCATCCCCCAAAAAACACTTGGGTGGCATGCGCAGGCTTTACAGCACATGCCAAATACCCTGTAAAAAAAAAAAAACTGTCCCACAATGTTTTTAACCCGTGAAAAAATCTGTCCTCGCTGTCTCCCTACCTCCCACCCAACCCGTGCCCACCTCTGCACACCTTGCTCCCCCCAACCCCTTCACCCCATACTTACCTTCAGAGTCTGGCACGATGACCTTCAGGGGACTGGGAACACGTCTGCACTCTTCAAAGCTGACCGCGAACTGACGAAATGCCGGTAAGCTGTATAATGGAATGAATAGTTTTTTTTCAACTTTGATGCATATCTCAGGCATTTTTTAGAACTTTGGCACTAAATTTTCAACATGGGGTTTTTGGGACCCCTCCTCAAGAATTCTTGAACTGTCATGGTGTTATTCAGCCCAGAAAGGTGATTTCACGGTCACTGCACAGAATCACCTTTTGGGACCGATTAACAAAATAACAGTGCCAGTGCTCAAGAGGTGGGCTCTCAAAAAGACTATGTTGTAAATTTGGTGGAAAAAATCCAAAAAATTACTGTTTTACAAGCGTGCGTTGAGCAGTTGCTACGCACACTCGTAATTTCATGAATTTGCAATATTTTCATGCCAGATTTTTAACATTGGCATTTTTACATACCTCCTTGTGAACAGTATAACTGTAATTTTTCACATCCTTGCCGAAATGTGTTTTTGCACTTCTGGCACAGAATAGCGCAGTCGCTGTGGGAAATCAGTGTTGAGGACAGATTACAAAAATGACAGTGACACTGTTCATGAGCTGAGGTCCTAAAATGCCTGTGTTGAAAAATTGGTGATGATAATCCATAAAATGACTGTTACAATCGTCCATTGCACAGTTTGCACGCACGCTCATAAGTTCACAAATTTGTAATATTTTCACTCCAGATTTTCAACATTGCCATTGTTCTGTACCTCCTTATGAACAGTGCAGCTGTCATGTTTCACATCCTGGCCGAAATGTATTTTTGCAGTTCTGGCACAGAATAGCATGGTTGCTGTGGGAAATCCATGTTCGAGACACATTATGAAAATGACAGTGAGGTCCTAAAATGCCTATGTTGAAAATTTGGTGATGAAAGTCCATAAAATGAATGTTTTCCAAGTATGTGTTGTGCAGTTTGCATTGACGCTTGCAACTTTATGAATTTGTAATACGTTCACTCCAGATTTTCAAAATTGGCATTTTTCCACACCTCCTTATGAACAGTACAGTTGTCATTTTACATATCCTGACTGAAATGTATTTTCACATGTCCGGTGCAGAAGTGCATGATCGCTGTGCGAAATCAGTTTTCGGGACAGTGTGAGGAAATGACGGTGACACTGTTCATGAGCAGAGGTTCTAAAATGCCTATGTTGAAAATTTGCTGCCGGAAGTCCATAAAATGACTGTGTTGCAAGCATGCGTTGTGCAGTTTCCACGCACCCTTGTAACTTCGTAAATTTGCAATATTTTCGTGGCAGATTTTCAACACTGGCATTTGTTTCACAGCTCCTTATGAACAGTACAGCTGTCATTTTTCACATCCTGCCCAAAATGTGTTTCTGCACCTGTGGCCCTCAATGGCGTGGTCACTGTGAGAAATCAACTTTTGGGACTGATTAACAAAATCACAGCTTCACTGTTCATGAGGGGAGATCCCAAAATGCCTATGTTAAAAATGTGGCTAACAAGCTCCCACAAATAATTGGATTACTGCCATGTGTTGTGCAGTTTCTATGCATGCTAATAACTTCACCAATTTTTCATATTTTCACTCCAGATTTTCAATGTTGCCATTTTTTACGCTTCCTCGTGAACAATACAGTCACCATTCTCCACATCCTGCCCAAAATGTGTTTTTGTCCCTGTGTCACCAAATGGCATAGCCACTGTGCAAAACCACCTTTCAGCTCACAAACTGATTGTGCCGCTTCTCATGAGGTGGCCTCACAAACAGCCCATGTGGAAAATCTGGAGTGAAAATACCACCGCACTCCTATGGTGTTAGGGTTTCCAACTGTAGCACCCTGCCTAGTACAGAATGACAGGTACCAGGGCTGTGACTTGGGATCACCGGATATAATGCTAGCGCCATTGCACCCACACCCCCACCCTACAGCCACTGACAGGCATTGTGGTGTGCCTTGCACTGTTCGGCCACAAAATTCACCTCATTCTCCTATACTGCACCCATGTCAGCTTATTTCCTTATGGAATGGAGTAAGTATAATGCCCAAAAACCCTAAAGCACACCACGAAACTTGTCAGTGTCTACAGGGTAAGGTGATGTACAATGACATGAGCATTATAGCTGACAACCCACAGGCACACCCCAATGCTTGTTGCTCTCTACAGGGTGAGGGTGGGGTTGGCATCACTTCAATACTTTACTGCCATTCCTATTATGCATTTCTACCTCTGGCACTAGCAAAGCCAATGACAGTGAAACAACATTCGGCATTGATAAATGCTTGTTTTTGTATTGTTTTGTCAGTTCTTTTTGGTGACCGATTTCTTTGTTTTATAAGTTTTGTTTTCTGTGTGTGTGTTTTTTTGTGTGATGGACCAGGGACAGTGTGTGGCCCGTGGCCAGCAGGAAGTGTGCACACATTGGGGTTGCAGCCAGGTGGCATTGGACTGCTCCAGACTCTTTGGTCCTGTCCCCCCCTTGAAGCAGCAGCACCACCAGTGCCACCTCCACATCCACCAAGTCTGCCACCACTACCACCACTAGCAGTAGCAGCTGCAGGAGCTCCAGCAGCATCACCTCCACCACAACAGGTGGAGCCCCAGGTGCGTGACCATGCTGCTGGCAATACATCTGCCCCTCCTGTGCCTGCCCCCCCCCGCAGCTCCCCAGTTTGGCAGTTTTTCAACTGTGTCGGGGGGGACAGCAGCCTTGTGGTGTGTCTGCTTTGTGGTGTGCAGGTGCGCTGTGGCCCCCGGGAGACACATCTGCACACATATGCTGAACCACCACAAGGTGGAATGGCAGGCTGCCACTGAATGGGCCAGGCCTCCACCTGCAGACCCTTCTGTGGCAGTGGCAGATGGTGCTGCTGTTGTGCATTGCACAGAAGGAGGAGGGCCACAGCAGTAGCTGCTCCAACACTACCCCCACCACTGCCACCAGCACTGCCCTCACCACCACTATCTGGTCCCCATCCTGCAACAGTGGACCCCACAATGCTTAAAACTCAGGCAGACATAGCACTTTTATGGGCTGCGGTGGAGGAAAATAATAAGAGGGTGGGTGCTGTCCAGCTACAGGTGGAGCAGATCGAGTAACACCAGCTACAGATTGTGTCGATGCTCCATCTGCTGCTGGACCATCAGGGGATCCCCATTAGCTTTTTTTTGGCACCCCCCCCCCCACTGCTGTAGTGTTTTGTCTTTTGTTTATGTTTAATAACAGACAGAGGGAAGGCCACTGTATTAGTTTAAAGGAAAGCAGTCAGCAACAGGAGGTCTCACCCACTGCAAGGCATACCCTTCAGTTAAGCCTCTTAAGTATGTTGCAGTGTTTTTCTCACACCGAAACATACTTTATTTTAATAAAGAAAAGTCAGTGACCCGGGAGTATGGCGGACACTATGGGGGCTCCATTATGTGTAAAGGTGCAATGGTAACATACCATGCGCTTCAATACAAAAGTATTGAAGCTCATAGTGCATCTCCACTGCACCTTTCTTTTACACATAATGGAGCCCCCATAGCATCCATCATACTTCCAGGTCACTGACTTTTCTTTATTAAAATAAAGTATGTTGCGGCACAAGAAAAACACTGCAACATACTTAAAAAGGCTTAACTGGAGGGTAAGCCTTGCAGGGGGCAGGAGCTCTGGTTGCTGACTGCTTCCCTTTAAATATATACACACACATACAGTCATACATGCTCCTTATTGACCTGTTATTATAATCCAGTGCCTCAGGAATGTTTACTTTCTGTTGTGGAGTGGTTGTGGAAAAGCTGGTGTGAGCAGTGCAAGTATGATGTGCTAAATTGCATGTGTGCAGTCAGTGTTTCCTGTGTGTGAGAGAGTGTGTGTGTGTGTGTGTGTGTGTGTGTGTGTGTGTGTGTGTGTGTGTGTGATGTCAAACATTGTCCAGCTTCTTGCAAACATATATTGCTGACTTGTTGCAGTGTTCAGGAGGCAGTATAGCACCGAGGTTTAGGGCTCTGAGCTGCTAACCTAGAGACCTGGGTTTGAATCCCACAGGCCCCACTTGCATACTGTGGGACCCTGAGCAAGTCACTTAACTTTCTTGCACTCCCAGGTCACACCTGGAAACAAGCTTCAGCTTAGTGTGCCTTTCCTGGTTAAACAACCTCCCCTTTCCCCTTTCCTTTATGGTATAAAGAATAGCAATAAGAATAATGTATATTTTATTGTCACCATCATCATCAGTGGACTAAGTGATACGATATTTTTTCAGAGGTGTCTGGTCAGACTGCACCTTAGTCACATACTACACACATGACTTTTAGGAGAGCATATGTTTTTTGTGCCATGATCTCTACAAAGTCATGTGTGCACTGTGAGTGACTGAGGTGCACAGGGACCCGATACCTCTGAAAAAATATCATATCACTTACTCCGCTGGTGCTGATGGTACAAATAAAATATACATCGTATATTCTTTCTTATCTTTATTCTTGACATACTGCAACAAGTCACGCCATATATATGTTTGCACAAAGCTGGACAATGTCTGCACACACAGGAAAGAACACTGACGGCACACATGCAGTTTAGCACAACATACTTGCACTGCTCAGTCATACTTTTTGCGACACACTTCAAATCATGAGTCCCAACACAAAGTAAACATTACTGAGGCTCCAGAAATATTCATTTTCTGAAATAGACATTAAAGCAGCAGTGCAGCAATCTGGTGAAAAGTTTGACCTATACTTCTTTATGCTATTTTACATTGCCACTTTACTTACCTCCTGACTTGTATGATACCATTCTTTCCAGTACTTGAGTCTGCTTTAGTACTTTTTTTCATGTCTGAAATAATAAAAGGAGCACTCCTTTTAATACGGTGTGGACCAGGTCTTTGTCAGTATTTTCTGCTGTTTTTCTCCATCAGTTGTTATATGTATTACTTCTGTTGTAAAATTAACAATTATGCAGCAGGCAGTGTTTTATGACCTCACAGAACAATATTTATTCAAAAACAGCTGCAAATAGTGATGAATACCTGGTCAGAGCCATATTAAAAGGCGTGATCATTTTTTTTTCAGACATGAAATAAAGTAGTAAAGAAGACAAAAACTGTGAATAGAAGGGTATCATACAAGTCAGGAAGGAGTAACTAGTCGCTGTCAATGTAAAAATAGCATTAAAAAGTAAAGGTCGAAATTTTCACCACACTGTTGCACTGCTTCTTTAATTTATAATTTAAGCATGACATTGTGTGCTCACAATCACAACACACAAAGTGCAACTGTCTTGTGTCCAGAAAATTCCCAAGTGCTGAGGAAGTGAAATGGGGGGGCATTACACCACATGCAAAGTCCCCCAGAATGTATTGCGCAGTCAGTCATGCACGCAGTTTTCACACAGATCCTCAGAGTTTTTATGCATCCACAAAATGCATCTGTTGTGTGTCCAGAAAATTCCCAAGTGCTGAAGAAGTGAAATGGGAGCATTACACCACATGCAAAGTCTCCCAGAATGTATTGCAGTCACGCATGTATGCAGTGGTAACACAGAGTCCCAAAATTTTTCTGCATCCCCAAAATGCATCTGTCTTGTGTCCAGAAAATTCCCAAGTGCTGAAGAAGTGAAATGGGAGCATTGCACCACATGCAAAGTCCCCCAGAATGTATTGCACAGTCACGCATGTGTGCAGTGGTCACACAGAGTCCCCAAAATTTTTCTGCATCCCAAAATACAACTGTCTTGTATCCAGAAAGTTTACATATTCTGTGATGGTGATGTCATGATGCACACTGTCTTGCCAAACCATGTGAAGGAAGGATAACTTGACAGGAATCCATTCAGTGTTCCATCAGAAATGATGACCATGAGAGAACTGTTGCTGGTCCAAAGTGTGCTGCGATTCCTGAGAATGCGATGCGATCACCTCAACTGGATGGAAGGGGGCCCTTTGTGTGTACACTAATAGCAGCCTTGGTGAGTTGATATGTATAGAAATATATATATGTATTTTCTAGGTGGGGGGTTTACACATACAGACATGTACTCATTGTATTGTTTTGTATCACAGGTCACATACTGTGGATGTGTACATTCCAGTGCTTGATGAGAAATGTTGGCATTAAAATTGGAAATGGAATACTCTAAAGCCAATGAAGGTAAGTATTTTTTTTTTGGGGGGGGGCATATTTGCAAATTGCAAGTAGGTCTCATTAATGGTTTATTATTTGGTTACTTCTTCACAGATTTCATCTGCACCCTTCTCCAGTCTGGTAATGATGGTCATCAATTGAAACTACTTCTGCATGTTGCATGTCAGGGGGCATGATGTTAAAGAAGTTCTTTGGATAAGGCAACTATGACACAACAAAGCATCTGGAAGCTTCCTGAAAAAAGAAATGAAGGACTTATTACAACTTGATTGCAGCAGTAAGATATTGTGTTTAAGCCGTGGTGGTTCCATGGGTATCTGGATTAACACAGATAGCAAACTGTCCCACTGCAATCATCAGATCACAACTTAATTTAGTACCAGACTGTGTAACAAATACACTGTGTCAGTGTGTCCCTGTTTCTCAACTCAAATTACATTTCAAAACCACATCTTGTCAAGTAACACAACCTGGGCCCAACTTTTTCAACACTGTCATGGCTGCACAGCTGTAAATTTGGAATGCAGAGCATGATATGTTGCAGAAATATTTTTTGTGACATGCATGTCACCTAATTTATGAATCCTCAGTCAGATTTGTTGCACTGCTATGAAAGAAAAGGAACAGATGAAATAAAATTGATATATTTACCAGTATGGATTGGAAATGGATATTCCATAGGTTCCTGTAAACAGTACTGCTACTGTACCATTGTTGCAGACCTTCAGTGAAGGACAGTCATTTGTTGTTAACCTATAAAAAAACTAAAAAAGTTGACCATATGAGTTTGACCATTGCAGCTCAGAAAAGCAACAGAAAATAAAATACACAGCTATTGGAAGTTGAATAGCATGAAAAACATTAGTACACATACTCACGTTATAGTTTTAATAGTAAGAAGCCTTGTGCCTGTGGCCGATGGATGTGGTCTCCTGTTCAATTCCCTCTGCCTTGGCATGGTCAATATAATGGAAAAACATTATCATGATGACACTAGTGGTGGCTGCTGGTGGTCATAGCTGCAGCACGTGATGACATTCCCTCTCACATCTTCCTGCAGCTGGTGGTTTTGGCAGTGCTGAACAGTGGTCTTATGGTGGTGGTAGTCTGAGGGGGACACACAGTCACATCCTCTATGGTGGCAGTAGAGAACAGCGGTCTTATGGTGGTGCTACTCTGGTGGGGGGGGACACACGGTCATATTCCCTATGGTGGCAGTGGAGAACAGCGGTCTTATGGTGGTGGTAGTTCAGAGGCCAGGATATACTGTGCTCTGTGTTATAAATGTGATGATGTGACATATGGAATTTGAGTCTGTATGAGTGGGACAGTGATTTATCTTTATAAAAAAGAGAACATGTCTCATACAAGACATGTGACAGCCTTTTAACCACTTAAGTTAAAACCTGCCAACATTAACCTCATCATCATTCATCATCATCCTCAGAAAGAAAGCTACCCTCACAGTCTTCTATGTCTGAATTCAGACCACAGGAAAATTCTTGCTCAATTGCATTAGCATCTACATCAGGGGTCAGCCGCTTCATGCTGTCACTGCCACCAGGATGGTCCCTTTCTTCAACATCAGCAAAACCATGAGTATGTTGGGGTATGAATATTGCAGTCTGAGTTGGTATGTGCCTTTCATTCATTTTTATGAATGTCAGAAAACTGATATTTGCCGGAGAGAGGTTTGTAAGATGATCCCAAGCTATTGCACCTGCTGAGCTGAATACCCTCTCAACACTCAGACTGGAGGGTGGGCATGTCAGGTACTTCAGTGCGACAGCCGTCAGCTCTGGCCATTCACTGACCTTTCCACTCTAGTATAAAAGGGGATCATCAGTGATTGACAGATGCCTGTTTTCAGACACATATAACTCAACCATTCGCTGTGCTGCTCTAAGTCAGTGGTTAATGCATCATCCACTTCTCTGAAATCATTTATGTCACAAATCCCCACTTGGGACAAAGCCTCCCAAAGTGGGTTAATGCCAGCCACTTTTGATGACAGACCACCTGGAACTGCAGTCCCCTTCCCTTACAGAATGTGCTTGATGCTACTTCTCCATGTTCACCTTCAGCCTGATTATGCTGCTCAGGTTTCCTGACCTTGGCACATGACTTCTGTGCCCCATGAACCAAACACACCAGTTGCCCACTGACATTTTTTACCTGTTGAAGCCCACCCTCCATTGCTGAGGCAATTCCACGCTTGTATCGTGGGTCCAGTGTTGTTGCTATTGCAAAGTTGTCACTATGCTGAATGCTCAAGATGTGACGATATTGGTCAAATACTGTCAGCATGTGTTTTAGCATTGTCTCCAACAACATCAAAGCTATGTTGTACATTCACCAATGTCTGCCTCAGCACCCACAGCAGTGGAATTGATTGGCTAATGGAGGCAGACTCTCCACTCACTACCTGTGTGGCATGTTCAAAAGGTCTCAAGATTCTTATTACAGAGTCCATGAGGTGCCACTGTTCAGTCATCATAGACATGTAGGCCACAGAATTGTGACAGCTAGTGTGCATGACAAGATTCTGAGATGGCTTTGTACTGTTCATACAACCTCTCTGCCATGTATAAAGTGGAGTTCCAGCGGGTGACAACTTCCAGCTTCAAGTGGTGCTGCTGGAGGCTGTCTCTGATCTGCAACTGCTGAAGGTGGTCATGGGCCTTTGCAGAGTGTGAAAAGTGAGAACAGATATGGCGTGCAACTGTCAGCATTTCCTTTATATTAGTGTGCTGCAGAAACTCCTGCACCACAAGATTTAAACAATGGGCTGTTACACAAGGTCCCTGCACCCTTATTGGTACCCCCAAAGATATACCATAGACAGCTGGCACTATGGCATATGTTATACTAACATATAGGGCTAAGAGCATCTACCATACAAGAGTAGACGTCAGGATATGTATGCACATTATTGCTATACACTTTACTTTCTAAGACACATATGTATTTCTTGCTTACAAGATGTTAGGACATCTATGTCCTTGTAATGATTATGATATATGAGTCGGCATTGCCATCTTCTGATGATTTGTATTATTACACGGCTGTGTACAACTGTACTTTTGTCTTTGCAAAGTGATGACTACTACAAAATTTGTATGTTATCTTCGACTGTGGAACCACCTCTAGTTTAGCCAATAGGGCTCATCTCTGTAACTAGAAATGTTTCTATCTTACCGTAACCATAGCAATTATCATAGGTATATAATGTGAGACATTACTCCTTCTACCTCAGAGACCCCAAGAGACACAGAGATTCCTCAAGGTATAGGGAACGCTTTGCATTGGCTCCCAGTTCGTATTAGAAAGAACTGCGTAGGGCAACTGTGATTATCCTTTTGGTAGTAATAAACAAGCTTTATTACTCTTATGCAAGGGGTCTGTGATTCCTTGCATGCCCATTATTGTCAAGAATCTGAGAGTGAGGTTTAGACCTCTGACAATTGATGACCGCGTGCAGGCAATATATGGTGTTTGCAAAGTTTAACTTTTTGGTTACACCTTTTTTCTTCCCAACGGGGACCGTAGGTGTGCCTTCCCATATCATCTCTCCTATTTTGCGAACACTTTGTAATTCCATCACAAAGTCTGGCTGCTTTCTGGGTGTGGTCAATGCTGACTCGACTCACCCCATGGTAGTTTTGAATTGTAATCTTACAAGTGCACAGTAGCCTGACTGTGAATGAGTGCACCTGTTGTGGATCGATACACAACATGATGCCTTTTTCATGGTTTGATTTTTTTGTTCCCTCCTACACAATGGCCGCCATATCAGATATCTGCACAGACCTGAGACTTGATATCTCAAACTTCCTTGCCTCCCATGGAGGATGGGCTGATTTCGCATGGGATGCAAGTCAATCCGACAACCCTATACTCGGGATTTCAACCCCAGTTCTCAGAGATGAGACAAACAGCCAGAAAGCAGGAAGACAAACAGCTGATGGTCACGGCTCTATATGCTGCATTGAAAGCCTCCGAAGCGAGGTTTCAAACCCTTGAACTGCAAATCTCATCTCTTAAACCGGAGATGGGACTGCAGAAAATGGAATGTGTGAGATGTGAGCAGGATTTGGAGTCTGAACTCCAAGCTCTTCAAAATGAAAAGAATTCCCTTTTGCATCATTCTGCGCAGGCAGGTGAGTAAGAACTTGGTATGTTGAAGTTGGAGTGCAAAAGTTTGAGACAGGATAAGGGTCAGGCTTTGCAAATTAATGACTTGTTAAGTAGAATGAATGAACAATTGAGTGAGGAGTTGGGAGAGATGCAGGACGAGATAAACCAGGTACGTAATGATTTAGAAGTGGCTCCTAGGGACGCGAATTGAGCACTGCGTATAGTGTTGCAGAAACAAATGCAAGATGAGGTTGATATGAATGTTGCAAATGTGAATCATGCAGAATGTGAATCCAAGATGGCGAAACTGCTCCATCAGCAAGAGGTGTTGGCTGGTCACATCAAGGCAATGGGAGGCGTAGCCCCTGCTCTGACCACATCATCCGAGGGAGAGGTGTCAGATGACGACATCTCACAATACAACACCCAGTTACACCCCTACTATGGCCCAGATACCATGTCCTGCTATCCACAACATGGCGGACCCCCATCACATGACACTCATGTCATACGTGAGCGATGTCATGACACACATTATGGGCAATGCCAACATGGCGACCCCCATGATGGGGGGGAGCAGGCCCAGGCCTAGGCCTAGGCCCTGATGGCACCACCGGTAGACATTATTAATGTGGAAGACAGGCAGGAGATAGAGATGATGATTGAAACTGCAAGAAACACTGTGCCCATCTCTGAAAGTAATAAACGGGTTCTCAAACCCAAATTAGGCAGCTTCTACAGAAAGCCGGGACACAGGATGGCATAGTTCAGTCAGTGGTAACAGCCACAGCCCAGGCAGCCCTGGATGGTGCCCGAGGCAATCTACCTCCACCTGATTGGCCCAATAATCCCCTACAAATGGCCTACTCTGTTCAGCAAATAGCTGACAGCATTGGTCGGATGAGCCCGTTCGACAATCTCAGTTGCCACTTAGAAAAGGTGCGTGCTAAATGTGAAATGCTTAGTCTTGCTGCAGACTACCAGGTCCAGATCCTACACCAGACCATTGATCCTGGACTGTGGGCAAAACTCCCCAATAAAATTCCGCCAGGACGTCCATGCAACCTTTGATGAAGTGGCAGCTGAGCTCATTTCTGTACACAGCCCAGGTGTAGTAGGAGTGATGCTCACATACCCTGTAAAACAGAATTCAAAGGAAAGTCCAGTGACTTTCCACCAGACACTCTGGATGGCCTACCGAGCAGGGAAGCATCCTGCACAAGAAGCCGCAGATGTGGACCTCATAGAATATAAGACCATGTTCCTTAGGAATATGATCCCTGCAGTAAGAGAGAAGGTAGAACCAACCACCTATCCCACCCAGAGAGGTTTTCTGATACTCTTTGGAAAACCGAGAGTGTTTATCAACTCTATATCCATGATTTAAGCTCCGGTTCCAAGAAAGTAGCTGCTGTGGAGGCCACGACACTCTACATGGTGGAGGAACAGGCCCAAGAGAAACAGCCCCTCTCCACGGGTAATCAACACCCCCAGCAGGCACAACAACAACAGCAATCCTGGGGTGGGAACTGGAACTACCACAAAAACAAGAAATACCATAAGAATAAGGGTAAACAACAAAGAACAGGCCCTTCATATAGGGAGATGGCCAATGAAAATCAGATGTTTCAAGAGCTTCTTGGGGAAGTGTGTTCCGTCACGGATGCCATTCCCATGCAGACCCTTGCAGTCATACAACCAGGAGAGCAGGCCTCAACAGGCCGCAGAGACACTGGAAGTACAGGCACCCAGGCCCACACAGGCTTGAACCTGGAAGCGGCTCCCTATATAGGTCAGTGCAGCATGGTGAAGTGGTTGAAAGAAACCAGGCCCAGACTCTCTTCCATGAGACTCCCTATGCTTCCACTTATACAGATTGACATTTACGGGCCCCAGTCTATATTGTAAACAAGCTGGTGATACGAATGGAAGGCCCTGAATTGAGGCCGATGTCGGGGGCCACCTACTGACAGTATTATTGGATACAGGCACGGCTGTGTCTGTATTACAAAATGACTACCCAGACACATCCTCTTGGTCCACCAGATAGAGGACCAATATGTCTGGTGTAGATGGAACTAGGTTGTCTGCATACCACTCCATGCCACTACCGGTGACATTGGGACACCTGAAGGCCTACCACACCTTCCAGCTATTGGTACTGCTTGATCATCCTCATATAATTGGAATTGACTTTCTAGTACCACACGGCTGTGTGGAGGACCTAGCCAACATGTTTTTGATAAAAATTCAGAGACAATATCATACCATCTTGATCCCTGACTCACATGTGGTTGCAACAATATCTGTGAATGACAAAGAGTATGACATCATAGATTTGTTCAAGAACCATGAGCTTTTTCCAAAGCTCCTCCACATTCTACAAAGACTTCTGGTGGCATTTGCCACCAGCAAGCATGACTAACAGAATGCACACTGTCACTGAAGTGACAGGCCCAGCGCATGAGAGGCAATGGCAATACCTCTTTCCACCTGAGGCCTTGCCTTCTCTAAGGGAAACAATAAAATCACTCCTCAAGCAAGGTGTAATCAGGACATGTGTCTCTACTGCTAACTCCCCAGTGTGGCCTGTGAAAGGTGCCTGGAGACATACTATTGACTACAGGAGACTGAACCAGGTCACCCCCAGTTGTGCCCCAACTGTGGCATCAGCACCTGATGTGCTGCGACTTTTGACCCGTGACCAAAAATGGTTCAGTGCCCTGAACATCTCCAATGGTTTCTGGTCATTGCCATTGGCCCCAAGAGTCAATATAAGTTTGCCTTCTCCTTTTAGGGCAAGCAGTACACCTGGACCTGTCTATCACAGGGGTTCCATAACAGCCCCTCCCTATTCCATCTACATATGATGGATGCCCTAGAGGGTTTCTGTACACCCCAGTGTCTCTTGCAATATGTGGATGACCTGTTGTGGGCATCTGCCACACAGGAACAACATTTGGATCTCTTGGACAAACTATTGACTCTTATTCAGAGAGCAGGCCTCAAATGTAACCCTGCAAAAGCATAGCTATGTCAGAAAGAGGTATTCTTTCTGGGCTTTAGGATAACAGACGAAGGCTGAAGCCCTACCTGGAAGAAGCTACAAGGATTGCAAGACTTGCCACTGCCAACCAGCGTGGCCACTCTTAGGAGATTTCTAGGTATGGTAAATTATTCTAGATATTTTATTTGTGATTTTGTACAGAAGGCTGCTCCTCTGTATGAGTTACTGAAGAAAGACATACCCTGGAATTGAGGACCTATCCACAACCAAGCTGTGACATCACTGAAGCAGGCCTTGGCCTCGGCTCCAGCTCTGGTCAACCCCAATCCAACCTTGCCATTCCATCTAGAGTGTGCCACCTCTGACATTGCTATGTCAGCAGTGCTGGCCCACAAGGTCCATGGCACCCTGGAACCCATTGCATATGCATCACAGCTCTTGACACCAGTGGAACAGAAGTACAGCCTCTGTGAAAGGAGCCTTCTGGCTACCTACTGGGCTGTCAGTCACTTTCTATATATCACTGGGTGCTCTCCACTGATCATTAACACAAACCATATCCCAACTACTTTTCTGCTATCAGACAGAGTGGAGGATGGGTCAGTCTCCAACACCAGACTGACACACTGGTCACTCCTAGGATAGAGATATCAAGGTCCACCCAACCAAAATGCCATCCATACTGGCATATGGCCTCCTTTTCCAAGGAGAACCCCATGATTGTGCACTGCAGCCACCTGATCTTCCAGACCCAGGTCCTTTCCTCCCTGCCACACCACAACTCTCGAAAATACATCATTGTGTCTTATCTTTACAGATGGCTCAGCTTCCTACTACCAGGGAGAACAGATTACAGGAATGAGCATATTAGTCATTTACCCTTATGGTAAAACTGTTAAAATTTCTAAGCGTTGCAGTGTGGCATCATAACAGTATGCTGAGATGGCAGTGGTGGTATGCACCCTCGAGTTCATTCAGCATGGAACTGAGGACACCATCATTTTCATAGACTCTAACTGGTTGTTTGTTCTTTTACAGAATTTCTTCCTTTCTGGCAGAAGAACTCCTTCCTCTCCTCTGATGGCAGCCCAGTGAAATGCAAGGAACTGGTAATATACATTCATTCACTGACACAAAGTTTGCAAACAAACTATATACACAAAGTCAAAGCTCACTCCATACATGACTCCTATCATGCCTTCAATGACACTGCTGACACACTTGCAAAGGAAGGGGCCCAGGGGGGAGACACCTGGTTGATGGACCATCCAGAGGCCAGAGCAGCAGCCATACACATTGCAGCAGTCAGGAAGAAGCCTGAACTTTTTTCCCCCTTGGACCTTTCAGCAGCACAGCATGCTGACTCTGAACTCAAAGATGTGTTCAGATTCCTTGACAAGGGTACTGAGAAGATTCTTGCTACCCATAACTAGGGATGTAAATTTGTCATGGCAGTCATACACATCATGGATTCCACAACATTTGGTCTTTATTCAGGACTTCCATGACTTTCACTGTTGTCATCAAAATGTAGCAATGATGACAGTGCCACAAAGTTTACTAATGCTTTCATGAGCAACCAATGAATTATTAAAACCTCACCCATAACAAAATTGCATCCTTACCCATAACCCTTACTGAAGGTATGAAAGTAAGTTACATCTGTCCCCTGATGACAAGTTCATTTGGTATCTACCAGATGACAACCTCACCAAGTTGTGGGTGGTTCCCCATCATATTAGGCCTGAATTTTTGCACCAAGTGCAGAACACCCCCACTGGTGGGTACCAGGGAGCAGAAACTACCCTCCACCGTCTTAAGACCACCGCTTGGTGGCCTGGTGTCACCAAGGATGTCAAACAGTACATAGACAACTGCCTTGTTTGTGTGCAAAACAACCCCATCCCTACCAAACAAAATGCCAAACTGCTACCACAAAGGCATTCTGGCCCTTGGCATGCCATACAAATTGACTTTATTGGCCCTCTGACCAATACCAGCAGAAGCAACAAATATGCCTTTGTGGTAGCTGACCTTTTCTCTAAGTGGATTGAAGCCTTCCCCACTAAGACATGCAGTGCTAAAACTACTGCCAAAATCCTGGTGGAACCGATTTTCTCCAGGTGGGGCCTATATCTTAAGGAAGACTCAGACAAAGGAATCAGTTTTACAGGTGAGTTGATGAAAGAATCACTTGAACTATACCTTATCACCCACAATCTTCAGGTCAAGTAGAAAGAGCCAACAGACTGATTAAGCAAATGCTTTCCAAATTTATTGAGGACAATCCCAAGACTTGGAATTCCCTATTGCTGTTACTCCTTATGGTAATCAGGGGCACACCCTCAGCCACCACCCAGTTAACACCCACGACCGCAGTTAATGGGAGGCAGTATGGCACAGTGGTCTAAGGCTCTGAGCTGCAAATATGGATACATGGGTTTGAATCCTACAGCCCCCACTTGCACACTGTGTGACCCTGAGCAAGTCACTTAACTTTCCTGTGCTCCCAGGTCGCACCTGTAAACAAGCTTTCAGCTTAGTGTGTTACTCCTGGTTAAACAATTGGAAAAAAAAAAAAAGACACCCTTCGAGGTGATGACTGGTAGACAGATGAGATTACCTGAGCACCTGTTGTTTGACCTGCACACCCCCACTGCAGACCATGTGTCTATAGACCAATATGTGGAAAAACTCAGACAAGACCTCATACACACTTATTTGTATGCTGCCAACTGCATGGGCAAAGCCCAGCAACAGTCCAAAATACAGTTTGACAAACATGCATAAGAATTGGATTGGCAAGTTGGAGATCAGGTGATGGTCTTCAGATTTGCACATCCCACACACTCCTTCTCCAACAAGTGGGAAGGCCCCTACCCCATTGTCAACAAGCCCAGTCCAGCAGTCTATCAGGTTAGACTCATGCAAAACAACAAATTGACTGACAAATGGTTACATGCAAACCAGTTGAAACTGTATAAATGAGTAAAATTACTTTTCCTCACCCCATTCGGCGGAATAGTACTAATTTACTGATGTTTGGTTTTCCTTTTCAGATATACAGAGACAAGATGGCTATCTTGTTCTGCTTTTCCTCATCTCAGGAGTTATCCCCTGCATCCAAGGCAAGGTAAAGCAACTCCTTCCTCACCTGGATCCTCCAATATCTACCCCAGAGGGAGTTTCCATGAATATACCCTACAATTTGATTACTGTTCCAAATACTCTCCATGGCCAAACTTTCCAAGGGAACTTAAATTGGTTGGCCCATCTCAACATTTTCTCCTAATGGTTCTTTGTCCTTGCTCCAAACTGCTCTTAGACATTCTGGTTTATACAATATTACTGCCTTGATTGATCCCTCATATTGTAATTCCTTGTCTAAAGACTTAGCCAGGAAATTATGTGCTGCACACAACATGACCTCCGCTGCCATGTTCCTTTCTGTGTTACCCCTTACTGACAAATAGATTTTGGAATGTCCAAAACATACCCCTGGCCCTCCTAATGGTTTAACCACCACTGCATTACCTGGTACACTTATTAATAACTTACAATTTATGCATATACCTGCTTTGTTTAAAATGACTTACTAGAATATGAAAGAATTTGGTATGTGTCATGCTACTAATACTTCATTGTTTTATAGTACTTTGTTACTTGATAGCTTAGCAGCTTTTCAAATTCGTACTCAAGACCCTATTGCTGGGGTACACAACACCGAGCATAGAGGCAATTTCAGGAGAAAGCCTACTCCTGATGATCAAAGACATAACACACGTGAAGTCGACAGCTCTGATGTCACTGGTGCCACAGGTACAGTTACAGATATTTTTGGTACAGCCATGTCTATTCGGAATAAAGCAGATATTACTGCTATCAAATCACATTCACAGAAATTCCAAACTGGTTTGGTAAATGATATTTTAACCCCATTATTGCATGGTGTGGATGGCATTAGTCAGGAAGAAAGATACACTGTATACAACATGCACAACATTGCTAAGGCCTTTTCAGATTCTAAAGATAAGATTAACTCTCATTGCACAGAACAATAAAGAATCAGATAAACAATACATTGCTTGTGAGATATTATGCTCCGCTTATGGCTCTTACATTATGACTACCATCTTTTCCGTGATCTAGAATCTGGAAGGATCCCTGACATTATACATGAGACATATTTCTAAATGGTATTGTCCTCAGTGTAAATCCTCTAGCTGTATTGCAATGTGTATGCTGCAGACTTTATCCATTCCTCTGTCTACAGCTAGGAATTTGGGTTTTGTGACCAGACACCCTAACACTGGTCCATGTTTTACTGCTAGGAAATGTTCCATTAAGGATATTATGTTTGTTTCTTTTACTGTCTCTTTACCACTTTTTGATCCCACTACAGCCTTGTTTGATAAGCTTGCATCTGTACACTCCATTGGGCACCTCGATGAAGACATCTACAGAGAATGGCTTGACTTGCCTCCTCTATTTGTGTACCACTCTCTACTGGATGCCTGGGTCACACTGCACTTGGATTGCTGTGTGAAGAAAGGGTATATTTATTTGTGTCGTTGTGATGTATTTGATGTTATTAAACCAGTATGCAGCTATTCCCCAGACAATATCGATTGGTCCTTTTCCATGGACGATGACATCACCACTAATAGCACAGGATCCCAAGACTCAATAATGGCTCCAAATACATCCAGGCTTTACCAGTCTTATACAGAGGAAGTTAACCGCCTGTCAACATGGATTTCCAAGACTACCTACACTTTCCCGGTACAACTGCAAAAATGCAGACTGCCTACTGTTAAATGCAATATAACTCTGATGGAGAGTATTGTGTGGTCATAAACTTTCAGACTTACACCTACAGAACTCAAATATATTCTATTGACAGCCCAAACTTTTGCATTGTGCCCCATCATAAATCTGTTATTGGTCATACAGTTATTACGCCCATCCCCCTTATGGATGCTGATATTATTGATGGTAACCCTGATTATCTGCTTACACTTTCCAAGTATTTACCTTACTTTAATGTACACTTTGATCCACTTACTTTGACATTAAAATCCCTTTTAGAGAGCAAGGACACCCACCTCATCCACATCAGCAATAATATTACCAAAGCTGATGAAGCTATGCTTGCACTTATTAATGATGGCGATATGAATTGTGCACTTACTAACACTTGGTTAGAGATTACTTTTGAAGATTTTGTTATTATACAAGCATTTTTGATATTTTTCATCCTTATCATGCTATGCTGCCTAAGGCATACTCTCCGCCAACACCGTGAGCAGCTGGAGTTCCTTTACAAGGCTCGCGTGTCGGGTCTATAAATGGCCCCTGCTCCCTATCCACTTCCCTACTCTTGCTGTGTTGCCCCTTGTGAGGCAACAATGGGGGAATGTTACACAAGGTCCCTGCACCCCTATTGATACCCCCAGAGATACACCATAGACAGCTGGCACTAAGCCATATATTATACTAACATATAGGGCTAAGGGTATCTACCGTACAAGAGTAGATGTCAGGATATGTATGCACATTATTGTTATATACTTTACTTTCTACTACACATAAGTATTTCTTGCTTACAAGATGTTAGGACATCTGTGTCCTTGTAAAGATTATGATATATGAATCGGCACTGCTATCTTCTGATGATTTGTATTATTACACGGCTACGTACAACTGTACTTATTTTGTCTTTACAAAGTGATGACTACTACAAAATTGTCTAATGTTATCTTGGACTGTGGAGCCACCTCTAATTTAGCCAATAGGGCTCATCTCTGTAACTAGAAATGTTTCTATCTTACCATAACCATGGTAATTATCATAGGTATATAATATGAGACATTACGCCTTCTACCTTGGAGACCCCAAGAGACACAGAGATTTCTCAAGGTATGGGGAATGCTTAGCATTGGCTTCCAGTTCATATTGGTAAGTACTACTTAGGGCTACTGTGATTTTCCTTTTGGTAGTAATAAACAAGCTTTATTACTCTTATGCAACGTGTCTGACTCCTTGCATGCCCAATATTGCCAAGAACCTGAGAGTGAGGTTTAGACCTCCTGACAGAGCCATGCATAGAACCCGAAAAAAGCCACCATTTGTGATGCATTTCATGACATCTGACCCATTGTCACTTCCTATGAACCCAGCTCTCAGGGACAGGGGTTCAGCCACTTGTCAATTTCAGTCAGTACCACGTCCAACATGTTTTCACCAGTGTGAGAACAGGTCACATTGTGCATAGCAATCATTGCATGCTGTTGAATTCCTGGAAGATTGCTACCATGACACTCCACCTTACTACATCGATTATTCACACTACCAACAGCACAAAAAACCTCCAGCACCTGCACCCAGTGTGAAGTTATACACAAATACGAACTCCCTGCTGTTTTGCCACTTGTCCACAAATCATTACTTAAATGGACGAATGGAGAGGAGAAATGTTGAAGGGTTTGTCTTACTAAGTTGGACACAGTACAGTACAACTTGGGAACAGCATGGATCGAAAAGTATGTCCTGGATGGGACTTTCCATTTTGGACAAGCATGTGCAGCAAACCGCAGGAACCCAGAATTCTCCACAAAGGAGAAGGGCCAAAGATCAATTGCCAGCATTTCAGCTACAGCAGCATTAAGATCATGTGACACTATATGATTGGGTGGGTACTTCAGCTTATGCACAATAACACTCTGTAATGTGTGATGACAAACATTTTACATGGGGTGTAATGACAAATGGTTCTGCTCTGCGAATGGCAGGGGGTGGAGTGTGGACATGTGATGAAGACGGTTGCACAGGTGATGACAAACCCAAAAATGCAGTTATTTTCCCAGATTTACCAACAGAGGTTGATGTACTACTTGCACTAGACATACTGCATTGACCACCACCACCACCACCAAACCTGCTTCTCTCACCAGCACTGGACAAGACTTCAAAATCATTCTGCTCTTCCACCTCATTGTGCCTGTAGTAATCCTCTGCTGTTATTTCATCACTACTGCAAGCATTTAATTTTCTACTTGATGCTACAGTCATGGAAGGAGATAACATGCTCGTTATGGTTGATGACGGGGGTGAACACCCCACAGTGGTACAGGTATTAGCTGACATCTTGTGCCGGGTCCACCGTGCCATGTGCCTATTCTTAAGATGTGTATGCTGTCCCTGTGTGCCCAGGTGGCTTCCCTTTTTATCTCAACTCACATGCACCTGGCAAACCTGGCAGATTGCAACTGAGTCATCATTTGCATCTTCCACAAAAAAATCCCAAACAAGGGATCTTGATGCTCTAGTTTTAACATGTCCCCCATTGCTGCTTATTGGACTCTATTTTTTTTTAAGCCATGAAGTGGGGGGTGCTACATGATTTTTCAGGCAGGACACACTTGGACTGCAACTGACCACCACAACTGTCTATCATTATTACTGGGTCATCATCATCAACTGAAACTAGTAAATCAAAACTTTTTATGGGGGGCTGCAAACAGACCCAGACACAGCCAACTTGAGTTTCTTTTTCTCCAGTTCCCAACAGGGGTCACTGACATCATCATATTAATCAACATCATCCACATCTTCTGCTTGGATGCTGGCATATGGACTGCATGTTGCAACCACAGCAACATCATCATGATCAGCACCACCATCACCTGGAATATTTTCACCACACTGTGAATCACCGCATGGCAAATGCATGACCTGAACCACGGTGGAAGGAATGTCACCTTGTGTGCTGTCATTGACATGATGATCAGAATCCTCATGTTCAGTTACTGGGGAGTATGACATCATCTACACTGTCACTCACTGCCACTGCTTCACACTCCACTATATTTCTGGACAGGGTAAACTGGTCAGAACTGGAACTTGAGGCAGCAATACTCATACCACCACCAGCAACTGCACTAACACCACCAGCTGGGACATCTTCTCCTCCAACTATGAGTAAAGCTACTGATTGCGCTGTAAAAAACACTGAAGGAGAAATACCTTTCCTCACATCAGCAATGCACTTCTGCGACTGCATACTAATACCATGCACACAGACAATCTTTCCACTGGCAGAAGTGCCATAGCAAGAAACAGCTTTGCTTGCACATCTCTTTGCAGGCATTTTGGGGGATCAACAGGAATATTCTAAACAAATTCAGATTTTGGAGCGTTCACTCGGGGTGGGGTCCGGAGGGGTGATGCTGGATGTGAAGCCAAAAAAGCAACTGTGGCTTCAACAACAGATACAGATGCAAAGTCACAAAAAGTCCAACACCTTAACTAACCAGTGGTGTTCTCAAGTCGCAAACAATTCAATCTGGAAAAGAATACCTTTTGCCGGGGGGGGGGACCTGACTGCCAATTACTGCAGTGCAAAACCAAGAAAATATACCACAATGGCAGTACAAAATTACGCAGGTGCAGTGGATAGCAGGTTCACACTGCTGCACCTGCAATTACACTGTGGCACAATAAAAGGTGTATTATTTGATGTCACGTCATGCATCACACACACACACACACACACACACACACACACACACACACACTCGCGCACATACAGAATTTGTCTACAAGTAATGTTTATCAAATTTAAAACTTCAGTAATGTACAACATATTTTAAACAGCCTCAGTGCTGCTCCAGGTCCATCCAGACCACTACACACACAATCAGCAAAAAAATGTCAACAATTACTGAAAATATTACTGTGTGTACATTAACACAGTCAGTTATACAAGAAAAATATAACCAAAAAAATAAAGAACTCCCTATTTCTCCAACTTAAATCTACCTACACCAGATATGCCCCTCCCCCAAAGCACACTTCCACTGTCTCTCAGTACACAGACTGAATGTTGTACATTAACTTTCAAAATCCACACACAAACGCTCGATGATATGTGCACAGAAGGGTTTCCTACAATCAATGAGCTAAAGTTTCAGCAATAACAAATGATGAAAAAATACTTTTTTAACAGCTTTTAGAATGTTTGAATCACAGAAAGCTCTCAGAGCAGACTGCCTCCTATAGCTTCCTACACATATTACACCGAACTGAGGCTGTGCGGAACAATCTAGAGCCCATGTAACTTGAAATCTCATAAATCACTGCAAAATTCATCTTTGGAGCTTTAAAATAAGGGGCAGAGTACATTGTTCTCAATGTACTTCACCTTAAGATTTGGTGGAGTAGTGGTTTGGGAAGGCAGAGTAATGTGAAGTCATTGTCTTCAATGGACTTCACGTTATCTATTATAATGCGAAGTACTGTGCTTCACATTGTGGAGCACTCTGCCTTCACTCTGCATATCACTCCGCGGAGCAACTTGAGGCCACTTTCCCCATCTCTACTGGTGTGCCCCCTCCACCACCCTTCTACCTCTCCTTTTCGTTACTGTAACCCCAAATAATGCCCTAAGTGGCCTCCTCACCATCAACCCCTCTAAAGGTGCCTCCCCTGATGGCCTCGACCCCAAACTCCTCTCCCTCTCTGCTTCGGCTATTGCCTACCCCATCTCTTTAATCAAAAATCTCTTTTCTGTACTGCCTCGATCCCCTCTTCATGGAAACATGCAGTGGTCCTCCCTCTACCCAAAAGGGGTGACCCCATCCCCTCGTAACTGTCACCCCATTTCACTCCTCTCTACCCTTGCCAAGTTTCAAGAACATATTGTTCTCTCCCAGCACACCTCTTTTCTATCTGACACTTCCTTTTTCACCCCTTTCCAGTCTGGTTTCAGGAAAAACACTCAACTACCACCTCTCACCTATGGCTCACAGACTCCATCCTAAACAGGATGGACAATAGCCAAATTACCTCTGCCATTTTTGTTGACCTGGCCAAGGCCTTCAACACCGCCTCTCACTCCCTTCTCCTCGACTCACTCCCAGCAGCTGGCCTATCTCCCTTTGCCACAAGCTGGTTCAAGGCCTACCTTATTGGCAGATCCCAATCAGTTAAGATATTGGATGCCACTTCACCTCCCCTCCCAATTAGCACTAGTGTCCCATGAGGCTCTGTATTAGGGCCCCTCCTATTCTCTATCTTCTTAAACAACTTTCCCTCTGTTTGCTCCACCTCCTTCACTATAAATATGTATGCTAATGATACAGTCCTGTATGCATCTGGCTTCTGTCCTGTTGAGGTTACAACCAACCCTCAAGCCTCTTAATCTGATCTAACAAATCTGATATTACTTCAGATATTTGTTTCTTGCACCTGAACAAGATTCAGAAAAACATAGACTTTGACAGCAGATAAGGACCGCTTGGCCCACCTAGTCTGCCCATTTCTTTACCTATTGGATAAGCTGAAGATCCTAGTTAACTAACAGTCTACTTCCTCCTACCACCCCCAACTAGAATTGACTTATGTCTGTCCCATGCATTATTGAATTCCCCCACTGTTTTTGACCTCACAACCTCCTCATGAAGGTTGTTCCATGCATCCACCACCCTCTCTGTGAAACAATACTTCCTCACATTGCCCCTGAACTGTTCTTCCTCTATATTCAAATTGTGTCCCCTTGTTCTTGCACAACTCCTTTTCTGAACAATGCTGCCCTCTTGGACTTTGTTGATTCCCTCGAGGTACTTGAAAGTTTCTTTCATGTCCCCCTCCTCCTCCCTCCTTTCCTTCAGGGTATACATATTAAGCTACTGTAGTCTCTCTTCATATGGCTTCTGGTGCAGACCCTGCACCATTTTAGTTGCACTCCTCTGGACTGCCTCCATCCTGTCTTTGACCTTGCAGAGATGGGGTCTCCAGAACTGCATTCAGTACTCTAGATGGGGTCTCGCCAAATGTCTGTACAGAGGGATGACAGCTTTCTGATTTCTACTTCTGATGCCTCTCCCTATGCATCCCAGTATCCCCTAGTCCTCCTTACTGCCTTCTCACATTGCTGGCCTACCTTTAGGTCACCTGATATGACTACCCCAGGTCCCTTTCCATTTTTCTTGTTAATATCACCCCCCCACCCCCATTGTGTACTCTTTCCCTGGGTTTTTGTTTCCCAGGAGCATTACTTTGCACTTCTTTGCATTGAATCTAAGCTGCCATACTTCTGACCGTTACTCCAACCTTGCCAAGTCCCTTCTCATCCTTTCCACCCCACCTTGTGTACCCACCCTGTTGTACATCTTTGTGTTGTCTGCAAAGGGGCATACTTTTCCCTCCAGTCCCTCTGCAATGTTATCTATAAAGACATTACAAAGGACCGGTCCCAGTACTGAGCCCTGCAGTACCCCACTAGTAACCCCCCTTTCTTTGACGTGGACTCGGTTTATTATTACCCTCTGCGTTCTGTTGTCCAGCCAATTTTTTAACTCGACTACAACCATGGGACCCCTTTCCCATGCTGGCTAACTTGTTTATTAATCTTTTGTATGGGGCTGTGTCAAATGCCTTGCTAAAGTCTAGGTAGACCATGTCCACAGCCACTCCCTGGTCTACTATTTTGGCCACCCAGTCAAATAAATCTATTAGAGTTGTCTGACATGACCTTCCTGCTGAGAATCCATACTGCCTTGGGTCCTGAGCCCCGCCTCTAGGTACTCAGCAATTCTTTCATTCAGAAGTGATTCTATCATTTTCCCTACCACTGAGGTCAAGCAAACAGGTCTGTAGTTTGCTGTCTCTGCCCTGTTCCCACTTTTGTGAAGGGGAATCACATCCATCCAACTCCAGTCCTCAGGTACCACACCATCCTCCCATAATTTGTTAAAAAGGGTAGTCAGTGGTGTCTCTAGTTCTGCCCTTAGTTCTTTTAGAATTCTAGGGTGAATCCCACTAGGCCCTAATAATCTGTCCATCTTCAGTTTTAGGAGTTCTTTCTGGACCCTCTCTTCTGTGAATGGGCTGGTATCAACCTCCCTATCCAGAGTGCTTCTATTCTTTGATTTAGGTACCGCCCCCTCCTCTTCTTTTGTGAATACTGAGCAGAAGTATTCATTCAGTATCCCTGCTTCTTTACTGTCACCCTCTGCCCACCCCCTCCCTTTTATTTAGCCTTACTATCCCTCCTTTTGTCTTTTTTCACTCCCTAATGTACCTATAGAAGGTTTTATCCCCCTTCTTAACTGAGCTGGCTATCTTTTCCTCAGTTTGGGCATTTGCTATTCTGACTGCCTTCTCTGCTTCCTTTTGCTTTAACTGGTACTGTTCTCTGTTCTGCTCCTTCTGTGTTTCCTTATACTTCCTGAATGCTATTTATTTTTCCCTAACCTTTCCCACCACCTCTTTTCAGAACCATATTTTTTTTTCCTTTTTTCTGTTTTATTTGCTTCATACAAAGGCTTGCTGCCTCTGTGATGGCAGTTTTGATTTTTTCCTGCTGTTCCTCCACCCCTCCCTAAACATCCCTGCCATCTCTTTTGAGAACCATAGTGTTTTTTTTTTTCCTTCGTTTTGTTTTATTTGCTTCACACAAAGGCTCGTTGCCTCTGTGATGTCAGTTTTGATTTTTCCCAATTGTTCCTCCAGCCCTCCTTCTTGCCCATTTACTAGTGCTTTTCTGAGGCACTCTCCCATTTTGCCGAAGTCAGCCCTCCTTAAGTTCAGTACCCTTGCTTTTATATGGCTTGACCCTACAGCTGTGTTTATCATGAACCACACTGTTTAGTGGTTGCTTGTTCCCAGATTGCTACCCACTTCTAAATCTGAGATCCTCTCTCTGTCTCTGTTTGAGAGTACCAAGTCTAAGATTGCTCCCCCCCCCCCGAGTGTGTTCCAACACTAGCTGTCTGAGGCATGCTCCCCTACCTGTAGGGCATTGAGAATGACCCTGCTTTAGGATGTGGCTGCAGCAAAGGAGCTCCAGTTAACATCTGGCATATTCAGGTCCCCCATCAACAAAATCTCCCCTTTTTCTGCCATTCTAAGGATGCCTTCTCTCATTTCCAAAATGTGTATAATTTCCTCTCTAACAGCACATTCTAGAGAACATCACAACAGATCATTTTGCGGCATGGAAGGGGAGTTTACTTCCAGGAAGGACTAAATGATTTTTTTTACAAGTTTCCATAATCTCTGGTAAATTCAATAATTGGTTGCTAAAACACCACTATTTATCCAACACTGTCAATGAAGAACAACTGAGGTGAAGAATAACTGGGTGATGATCAGAAAAGACTTTAGACAAATAGTAACATAACTGACTACCATGCAGGTGCTCTGTCCTTAGTGAAAAAATAGTCTAGAAAATGAATTATGGGGAGTCAAGTAAAATACATCTTCTCATGATGCTGGATTCAGTACCCAACATGGGTCCACCAGCCCCAGAGAATCAATCTCTCTCTGTGCTAACTGACCAGGGGATGACACCAACCATCTTGGCCCAGATTTATCATACACATTGCTGAGAACTAACTTCCACTCTCCAGCAAGTAACATAGGGAAGGGCAACCAGGGTGACAACAAGTTCAATATGTTTGCAAAAACATTAGATTCATCAGCTGTAGGGCCATAAATATTCCCCAGGATAACCTCCATATGTCCCAATATAACTCTAAGTAATACATATCTACCCTGTGCATCATTAAGCTCTTGCAACATATGAAAGGGTACTCACCTTGCCACTAATACAGCCACTCCCCTTTTATGGTTATCCAGCCCTGCCCCAAATACCTGGCTGACCCAGGACCTCTGAAATAAAGAAAGCTATGTCATGGGTAAATGAGTTTTCTGAAGGAGCGCAATATCAGTCTTTAACGTTTTTAAATAAAGTAAGATCTTAGATCATTTAAATGGAGATTGGCAACTCTGAAATTCCAGGAACAAAAGCGGTATCCTTGCAACATCCTATCTAACCCATGTAATGGTATAACACAAGATATCCTTCCCAGTTATGACTTTATAGGTTACGAGGAAACCATAAAAAAGGCCTCTCTGGAGTACTCCAACCCCTTTACTACTCCTGTCCCACCCCCGATAATTGCAAATTCCACCTTCTGCTGGCCCCCAGTATAACCAAGCATGTAATACCCCATAAGGACAATCCCCCCACACAACCCAGATTACACTACTATTACATAAAAACAAGACTTTGCCCCTAAAATGTTTGAAACACAATATGGGGTATTGGTAAAACATTTGACAATTAACTATAGAATAGTATAGCATTACACCTAAAAGGTGCGAGGGGTAGTAGAGGACAAACTGAGACCAGAGGAGCAACAAAAAGTCTCCTTTCTTCAAGGAAACTACTAAAAACAAATCCATTTCCCACAACCCAAAGAATAATTAAACAAAATTTCAAAGCTTTCAAAGCTGTATACCACTTTCCCAGGAGCTAACCCTACTCCTCACCCCATCCAGAATCCTCTCCTTTATTCACCCTCACCTCCCAAGAGTACTATCCCTCCCTTAGTCACCAGCTATTCAATCTCCTCTTCACATTACCCCACCAACCACCTATTTATTACCTAGCTCATCCATCCACACTACTTGCTATCCTACCTCCATCTCCCCTTCCCCCCTTATCTCATCCGCCCAGCCTCACCCTTACCACCCTGCCTAGATGATGTCCAGGCATCACCCTCCCCCTGCATTTCCATCCCCTTATGTGATCTGACATGTTGGACATGTTGCTATCTTCAGTAAATTATTGTGCCACTTATCACGGCATGCCACTGCCTATAGTCATTCAGTGTTATACCACTGTCTTGCTCCATAGTTTATCTCCATGCCTGCACTTAGTCTCCTGCAATAGCACTTTACATCAGCATTATCCCATGAGGTGTTATTGCCTTATCCCTATCCCATAGAATATGTCATCCTTTATGTTACATATGATTATCCAGCATCAGTGTATTCCTTGCCTTGTAACTACCCTAACGTGACTTCCTCCCTTGTAACTCCTTGATTGTATTTACATTATTGTGATGTTGCCTTGTAACCACTGCTGTCATAATTTATGTATGTCTCAACTTCGTCTCATATTACTGTATCTCTCAGGACCTCCTTGTGAATCAGCTCACTCACTGGAGTTTTTCCTACAATAAACTTGAATTTGAACTCAAAATTAAGAAGAAAACCCTAACCCCTGCCCCCCAACTCGCACACATAACCTGGCTCATGATAAATCTCAGGCAACCTGCAGTATACCCTCCTAGCCCCCCCAAGACAGCAAGATGCATCGTAACTTATAAACATTGCACATAACCCCCTAATTTCTAGAAACAACAAATAATATTTTCTAAATAACAATCCAAAACTTGGATAATATCATTATAAATCCAAAAATTTGGTGTCGCTAAGCCTTGAGAAAAGTATAACCAAACTGGAAACTATCAATGCTGAATCCCCCAGGAAGGGGAAAGTAAACCCCACATTGTAACCATTAATGTAGTAGAAAACAAAAGTAGCTGGCACAGAAAAATTCTACAGTTCAAAAAGTTATTGTCCCATATCATCAGCTATCTGTAAATGAACTAACATTCCATCAGAATACCTTCAACAAGTGCTTATACCTTCTGATGGTTTATACTCTGAATACTCTTTCATTATTAAAAAGAAAGGGGAATTCTTGGAGCAGTCAAATATAGTGATTGTCAGAATAAAATACCCAAATGATTCCTTTTATGGTGGCTAGCCAGCTATAAGTCCCAGTCATTCCATTGATATTCTGTGTATCAGAAGCCAAAGAGAAAAAGAGAAAAAAAAAAGAAGAAGTCCAGCTGGAAGAAGAATATAAGTCCGCTGCAGTCTATGGTGCCATCGCAGTTTAAACAAGGATTTTGATCCAAAGATCTTGTAGTAATGTAATAGCTGCAGATTGAGCCTGGAAAAAACATATATGTTAAGCAATGCAAGGATTGTAAACAAAATTTGTTTGAATGCTTTCCGCTTACTCAGTCATGTTTACAAGTTTTTTAATCTTCCTGTCCTTCTGAGTGAGATATTTATATTTTAACTAAATTTAAAACACGTCTTTTATTTGCGACCATGCAGAGTGAATGGACTTCTTTTCAGGACACGCACTCTGTATGGCACAGACACTAGCACATCCTTTTGACCTTTACAAGACAAAGTGAAAGCAGATTGGAGCATCCAGTGCTGCTCACAATGCATGTGAGAACACTGGCTCCAGGTCTGAGATCAAATATGATGATCCTGACGACTCCGAGGGTCTGTGTGAAACATGGAGACAAACAGACTAGCGACATGGTCCTGAGAGAAGGTGCAAAGGCAGAAAAGAAAAATTCTTAAGTTTTACATCGGGAGTCACTGGGTTATGCAAATCTCACATGATGTACAGTAAAGTACTAAAATGGGCACACTGCTGCTTTAACAACTACTGTTAAATAAAAATGAGCGACAGAACCATCAATCCAGAGTAGCCTCAGGCTTATTATAGTGACAAAAGCAATTTCACCCATAGTTAGCCCTTCCATCTTCAATTAATGCATTGGTGCATCGCAGATCAAAAAGGAAATGCAGTTCAAAGCAGGATAATACATCAAAAAAGTCCCTCGATGACTCAGGTCTGCATAATATATCTGGGCTTAAGTTAGAGATAAAACACATTAATACAATGATATCCAGTTAAGCAGCTGATCCTAACATTGAGATGTGGGCCTTAAATCCTTGACTTTATTATCAGGGAAGCTGTAGATCTTACAGAATGTCACTATTAACTGATACTGCACCAAACTATACCAAACAAAGATGAAATTTACTGTGATGCAGAATTGCAGTCTGAAATACGTCTAGCACCGGGAGTACATTACAGAGTGTACTTATTACCCCTTCTGAATCCAAACATGTTTCATAGCCACCACAAATGAAGTATAGGGATGATGTTAAAATAGTGACTTGACTTTCATCACGGAGTAAGCAGCATCAGTCAAAAGTAATAAACCGGCAGACTAGCCACAAAAGTAAGCATTCGTTAATTAAATTAGGAAGGAGCTTCTTCTTAGTTTGAACCAGGATTCTGATCCATAAATCTTTCAGTAGTGTAACAGTTCCAGATGTAGTCATAAATTATTGAATAATACTGGTATAAAGAAGCATTTGTCAATGCTGAATGTTGATTGCGTTGGTCTGTTGAGCTCGCTTAGTGGCCCTATGTCACTGGCTCAGTCTGTTTGCCCCGGTGCTGCAGGCTGCTCTTTTGTACTGGGCTGCTGCCTGCGTTGGCACCTTGTTCTGCTGAGGAAGAAATCCGCAGCTGTCCTGACAGAGCTCCATTGAGGTGGCTCACTCCCCCTCTCTCACTCGCTCATTCTGTTTCTCCTGGCGCTGCAGGCTGCCCTTTTGTACTGGGCTCCTGCCTGTGTTGGTGGCTTTTTCTACCCACAAAGAAATCCACAGCTGTCCTGACAGAGCTCTGTTGAGGTCACTCACTCCTTCTGTCTCACTCATTCATTCTGGCTCTCCTGGTGCTGCAGGCTGCCCTTTTGTACTGGGCTCCTGCCTCTGTTGGTGCCTTTTTCTGTCCACAAAGAAATCTGCAGCAGTCCCGACAAAGCTCCATTGAGCTCGCTCACTCCCCTTCTCTCACTCACTCATTCTGTTCTGCCGGTGCTGCAGGCTGCCCTTTTCTACTGGGCTCCTGCCTGCATTGCTGCCTTCTCATGCCCACAAAGAAATTTGCAGCAGTTACAATGTAGCTGTTGAGCTCACTCACTCACTCATTCTGGTTTTCCTGTCACTCAGGCTGCCCTTTTGTACTGGGTCCCTGCATGTATTGCTGCCTTTTTTTGCCCATAGACAAATCTGCAGCAGTCCCAACAGAGCCCCGTTGAGCTCACTGACTCCCTCTCCCTCACTCGCTCGTTCTGCATTTCCTGGTGCTGCAGGCTGTCCTTTTGTACTGGGCCCCTGCCTGCATTGGCGGCTTTTTCTGGCTAGAAAGAAATCTGAAGCAATCCCAACGTAGCTCCACTGAGCTTGCTCACTCCCCCTCTGTCACTCTCACATTCCATTTCTGCCGGCACTGCAAGCTGACCTTTTGTACTGGGCTCCTGCCTCCTGTGCCGCATTCTCTGCCCACAAAGAAATCTGCAGCAGTTACAGTAGAGCTCCGTTGAGCTCGCTCACTACCGCTCTGTCACTTGCTCATTCTGTTTCTCTTGGCGCCGCAGACTGCACTTTTGTATGGGGCTCCTGGCTGCATTGGTACCTTTGTCTGTCCACAAAGAAATCCGCAGCTGTCCCAACACAGCTCTGTTGAGGTCGCTCAGTCTCCCTCTCTCATCGCTCATTCTGTTTGTCCTGGCGCTGCAAGCTGCCCTTTTGTACAGGGCTCCTGCTTGCACTGGGGCCTTTTTCTGCCCACAAAGAAATTCCAGCAGTCCTGATAGAGCTCCGTTGAGCCCACTAAGTCCCCTTGTCTCACTCGCTCATACTGTTTCTCCCACCGCTGCAGGCTGGCCTTTTGTACTGGGCCCCTGCCTGTATTGATGCCTTTTTCTGCCCACAAAGAAATATGCAGCAGTCCTGACAGTGCTTCAGTGAGTTCGCTCACTCCCCCTCCCTCACTCGCTCTCTCGTTCTGTTTCTCCCAGTGCTGCAGGCTGCCCTTTTGTACTGGACTCTTGTGTTGGGGCTTTTGTCTGAACACAAACAAATCCGCAGCAGTCCCAACAGAGCTCAGTTGAGCTCGGTCCCCCCAACTAGGTCGATCTTAATCTGTCCCAAACACTGATTTTCCAGAGTGACTGTGCTATTGTCTGGCAGGAATGCAAAACATATTTTAGCCAGGATGTGAAAATGACAGCTGTAGTGTCTATAAGGAGTTGCGAAAAATGCCACTGTTGAAAATGTGGCATGACAGTATTACAAATTTAAGGGTTACAAGTGGTGCGTGGAAACAGTTCAATGCACTGTAACACAAATACAGGAGTTTTGGCCAGCAAATCTTTCAACATAGGGATCTTAGGACCTCTGCTCATGAACAGTGCCACTGTCATTTACTTAATCTGTCCCGAACCCTGATTTCCCACAGCGGCCACGTTATTCTGTGCAGGAACTGTGAAAACACATTTCAGTCAGGATGTGAAAAATGACAGCTGTACTGCTTATAAGGAGGTGTGAAAAAAATGGCACTGTTAAAAATCTGATGTGACAATATTACAAATCTGCGTAGTTACAAGGGTGCGTGGAAAGTGTGCAACGCACACTTGTAACACAGTCACTTGATGGGCTATCATCACCAAATTTTCAACATAGGTATTTTAGGACCTCTGCTCATGAACAGTATCATTGTCATTTTCTTAATCTGTCCCGAACAGTGATTTCTCACAGCGACCGCTCTATTTTTATTTATTTTTTTTATTTATTAAATTCTCGGATTACAAATACCTTTGAGCAGAAACTGCTCATTTATAAAGGTTCCACCTCAAAGGATGAGGGTCAACATACATACAGAGGTAGTAAAAGAATGCACAATAAACAACCAAAACAACTAAAAGAAAAAATAAAGATACTGTTATATTCTGCGCAGGAAGTGTGAAAACATATTTTGGCCAGGATGGGAAAAATGACAGCTGTACTGTTCATAAGTAGGTCTGGTAAAATGTCAATGTTGAAAATCTGGAGTGAAAATATTATAAATTTGCGAAGTTACGAACGTGCGTGCCAACTGCGCAATGCACGCTCATAACACAGTTATTTATGGAGTATCATTACCAAATTTTCAATATAGGCATTTTAGGACCTCTACTCATGAACAGTGTCACTGTCATTTTCTTAATATGTCCTGAACACTGATTTCCCACAGTGACTGCGCTATTCTGTGCTGGAAGTGTGAAAACACATTTCAACCAGGATGCAAACAATGACAGCTGCACTGCTCACAAGGAGGTGTGAGAAAATGTCAGTGTTGAAAATCTGGCATGAAAATATTGCAAATTCATGAGTTGACAATCGCGTAACTAACTGCGCAATGCCGCTATAAATGGTCATTTTTTGATTTTTCCACCAAATTTGCAACATAGGCTTTTTGAGAGCCCTCCTCATGAACACTGGCACTGTCATTTCATTAATCAGCCCTGTAGGGTGATTCTGCACAGTGACTGCAAAACCACCTTTCGCGGCCGATTAACACCATGACAGTTCAAGAATTCATGAGGAGGGGTCCCAAAAACCCCATGTTGAAAATTTGGTGAAAAAATTCCCAAAAATGCACAAAATATGCACTAAAATTGAAAAAAACCCTATTTATTACATTATAAAGCTTACCGGCATTTCCTCAGTTCGCGGTCGGCTTTGAAGAGTGCAGACGTGTTCCCTGTCCACCAAAGATCGTCATGCCAAGCTCCAGAGGTAAGTATGGGGTGAGGGAGGTAGGGGGAGGCAGGGTGCGCAGTGGGTTGGTGAGGGGTGCAGGTTGCAGGTGGGGGGCAGGGCGAGCGCCGAGGGACAGTTTCCTTTTTTACAGGTTAAAAAAAACAAAACGACATCACAGGACTATTTTTCCCTTCGCAGGGGTATCTGGCATGCTGGAGGGGGCTCCCAGCATTTCAGCAGAGGCTTTACTTTGGGGGCCAGCAGTAGCCAATGGGGTATTGGGCACCCCGTCGGCAGGAACAAAATGGGGGGGTTCATTTTGCTGACCGGGATTGGGCACCCCACTGGCAGGAAGAAAACTGGGGGGGAGGTGGCTCATTATGTCAATGGGGGTTGGGCACCCGTCGGCAGGAATAAAATTGGGGGGGGGTTCATTATGCTGATGGAGATTGGGCAACCCGTCGACAGAAACAGAAATACGGAGGCACCACAGCCAATGTAGATTAGGGCCCCCGTCGGCAAGTAAACATGGTTGGGGAGGGGTTATGTTGTTTGAGAACAAGGCGGCAAGCTGCCGTCATGTTCACAAACAATATCAGGGGTTTCACATCCCGCCCTGCAATGATGGGTCGCTCTCTCATTGCAGCGGATGGCTGACGATGCAATAACGAGGTGGCCCTTGATTGCAGCGGCTACTTTGTTAGAAGGTTGTAGCACGCTGGCTGAACTAGTGTCAGCAGCAGCAAGCCACGGCATTGGGGGGGTGGGGGACAAGCCTTTGCAGGCTGCGTGGGCATTGGGCACAACAGTGCCACGCCTCCACAACCTGCTTGTGGAGAAAGCTGACGCAACATATTTCTTGCGCATGCACGCATTCAACATAAAAGTTAGTGGCAGGGCCACCAAACCAGAGTAACTTCAACTATTATAATAAGAACAAAAATAATTTCAGCCATTGTTAGTCCTGTTATCTTCGATTAATGTGCCTGTGCAGCACAATTCGAAAAGCAAAGGTGACTCGAAGCAAGATTATGAGTAGAAAAAAGTCCTTCAGCAACACAGGTCCACAAAATAAATTTAAGCTTGAGCTGTGAATAAGGCATAGTAATTCCATAATATCCAAATTAGATGGCTAATCCCAACACTGACATACAAGCCTTAACTCAATGTCTGTATTATCAATGAAACTGTATACTTGATAGAGTGTCATTATTTATTCAATGTCTTCAGGACTACACCAACCTAAGATGAAACTTGCTGCAATGCAGGATTTTAGTCCGAAATAAATTCAGCACCAGTAACATATTACAGAATGTGCTTATCAGCTTTTCTAAACAAAAACATGATTCATAGCCATCACAAATAAAATATAGGGACAGTGTTCAAATAATAACAACTTACAGCAGAGATTAATCAGCAACAGTCAAAGGTAGTAGTTGGACAGACTAGCCACAAAGGTCAGCACTCTAAATAAATCAGGGAGGCACTCCTTTATCTCTGTTGCTGCACTATCAGCTGAATCCAAGGACTTTAGGAGCCCTCAACTAACACTTGCAGCTTGACAAGATACAGCACCTTAAATCGAAGACCAGCAGCAATCAGTTTGGATACTGTCTGGTGATACTCTGTCCTTTTCTGGCAGACTGAACTAAGGAGGTCATGAACAATCCTCAGAGACACACCCTCCTGACATGTCTTCCAATTCTTGGATTTTCTTAAGGATGTGTACCTTATCTAAAAATTTAGTAAGCATTAATCCATGACAAAGAAGGGCTCTATTAGGGAATTAATACCTGGTTGGGGGGTTGGGGCACGAGGCTGAATTAATTCCCCAGTACAGCCCAACTTTGGAGTGGATTAATGTACTTGCAACATGGTAAGCACAAATTCAGTAATTTTACAGGTCAATGGCATGTGGGATATAAATGAACAGCAAGTTACAATATTGTTTAATACAATATTAACTGCTGTTGAACTGTCTATTTCTGAATAGATGTCCATGTCCAACAGGTGCGTGCACATTCACAATTCATTATATATTTATATTGTGACTGCTGTTTTATGTAGGCTTCAAACTGGTATTTAAAAACACATTTGCAACAGATATGATAGAACAAAGTGAGATTTTTCTGGACCTAAACGGCTGTCTTCACTCGTTTCCTTCCTTTGTATTTCTGCTTCACTACTGCATTCTGGTAACATAACACATATTTGCATATCTGGCATCTTACTTGATTGTACATTCCAAGGTATGCAAATATTTGTAATATTCACACAATGCACTCATCATTAAGAAGGAATAACCACCAGCAGTGATCGAGGTTAAGGGACACAAACAGCACTCACGGTATGCTTTACAGCTCCCTCTCAATCAAGGACTCTATCGGGTAAGTGAAAAGCCTCCTAATTCATCGCACACCACTGAGTGGACACCATCACGCAGGTAGCTCCCTCACAATTGTGGTGCCCATGGGTTTGCTTGGGTCAGCTGCTGAGCGAACTCAAGATTTCTGCAGCACAAACCATGCTCTAATTCTTCCTGTTGCATGCTCCCATTATGGCTGCAAACACTGCTAGATTCTGAAGCGGGCATTACTAGGGAATTAATCCCCACTTCAGATTGTACCATGTGTTGTGTTCATGCCAATCTACATGCTGGATTAGGGTATGACATTTCTTGCCATGTTGCAAAGAAATTTAAATATAAAGGGTTGTGGTGGCGATCCTTCAGGTAGCATAGGTCAGAGAGAGAGAGAGAGAGAGAGAGCAACTGGCACACACAGTGATATATGAGGGTCCATTTGGGAATGGGCCAGTAAGCTTGACACAGAGTTTCTGAGCAAACTGAATAGGAGTAGATCCTTCAGCTTGCTCAGGGAGGCAGAATATGACAATTTTACTCCAATGATTCCGGCCCTCCAAATCTTCTAAATTTGCTTCCATATGTGCCATCTTCTGTTTGCAGAAATTCAAGTCTGGTTCAGTCTTGTCCCTTCAAGATTCTAGAGAGTATGTTTGAGCTTCCACATCTCCGACCCATTTCCCCAAATCATTGATATCTAATCATAAAGGTTTAATCTCCTTTCTAAGCTCCCGCAGAGAATCCTTGAGAGCAGTAAACTCCATTAAGAAACATTCTTCCATTAATGGAGAAGTCCTGATGTTGTAATAGAGGGGTGGCCTGCTCTGGAGCATTGGGACTTAGATTGTTTCGATGATTTATCAGGTGTGGTTGGCAGTATAAGTTTGGGTGGTGCAGACTGCATTTCTGAGTACATCTTCCCCCACAAAAAAACATCAAACCAGCATCATGAGAAAGCACAGTAATTATTATGACAGATTTAATACAATGCTTTGCCAAAAGTAAAGTAAAGTAAGTTTGCCACTTTTAGGTTGAGGGAATGGGAGCCGACACGAGGAGCAGTCACTCGGTCCTGAGCATCATGTGACTCTGGATTAATGCATTGCATTGCAGAAAGAAATTCTGCAGAACTGATCACCGAACTGTAGAATGATTACATGTATTGTGGAATGATCGATTAAACTGCAGAATAAAATACCTCAGAAGAGTCATTCTGCAGTTTACGTGTATTATTCTGTAGCTCAGCCAGAAAATTCAACAGAACAGGGTGAAAACTCTCCAAACACATTTGGAAGATTCTTATTTCACTAAAGGAGGCAGTCTAGAACAATTCTGCAAAATTTACAAAATTTCATGAAAGTTTCACAAAAGCGGAATTTGCAGCTTCCGCCCAGCTCTAGATCCTAGTATCATATCTGCCTGTCCAATCCAAAATGACAAGGATCACATGCGACTTGTCCTGCTGCATTTTTAGTATTACTTTGTGAAGGAGGAGAAAAAGAACAAAAACTCTGTATCAAAAACGAAAGAATTGCATGGAGCTATAGTCTGAAACTAGTGTAGTTGACCGAGTGGGTACAAGGTTGATTCTTCATCTGTTTTTTTTTTTTAATCAGTGCTTTTTAAGTATTAATTAAATAAGTCTGCAGAGATTCACAAAACCAGGGCCCATATTGTGACTGCTAAACCCATTTTCATAGTGGTCACAAAAGTAGGTACAATCTGTCAAAAGTACAATCAGACAAAATAAATGCTTGGAGCTGTAGTCTGAAACTTGCATAGTCAACAATGTGGGGTGTAACGTTACGTGTTCAATATTTAGACCAGGTGTAGATGGAGGTGGGGTGTTGCCTGAGAGCTAAATAAATGCTGATGGTTGCTTAATGTAGCAGATATACTCAAAATTCATGACCTCTTTGTTGATCACATGAACGCTGGGGCAAAATGATAGTTTGCATACATTTTGTACTGACACCTTGACACATTTTGTGATTTTCAGCTCCATGTGTGTAATGCAGATTCTTGAGCCATTACTTCAAGAGTAAGTGAAATATACATTCAAGTGTGGTCTCAATGAATAGGCAGGTTTTAGAGCTTTAAAATGCATCCCATACATTACCTGAAAAGATTAATGTTAAAAGTTATAGGGTTAAATACCAACCATCACCCCTTAATTTCTTGTGAAATTTCAAAATATTCTTATATTTGATCTTATCAGACAGGATTTATTGCGCTTTATAATATAATTTTATGTTGTCTAAAAGAGTAAGGATTCTGCTTTGAAATGCATAAGTGGTTGTGAAGTTATAAGATAATATAAGAGGATAAACTGATAAAAGGGAGGACATCATTAATAGATTAAATTTTAGCAAGTGTATAAACAATTGTCAAATGCTATGAAACTGCATTTCTGCTACATTAATAAATGCAGTTTCAATATAAAGGTAAGAAACTCTTTTACAAGCCCGTGGAGTAATTAACAAAAAATGTGTAAAAAGCTTGTTTAGTTGTCCTTTAAAAGTTTAAGGAAATATGTAACTGAATTCCAAATGAAGCAAAGGGTGCATCCTTCTCATTCAGCAGAAGAAATAAATGTGAAGGTCCTTATAAGCTGGGCATAAGTTAAAAGAGAGTGGCCCTACCGGCACCAAAGCTAGCATGTGGCGCTGGATGAATCCATGCTGACAAAAGTAAATAGTTACTAATCCATGTCAAATCTGTCTGTCAAGCAAATTCTACAAATGTAATAGGCCCCCTTTCTCTGAGTCAGAAAATATGTTAATAAAGTTATTTTGTACCTTTAGGTCTGCTTCTGTTTTCTCTTTAGGAACCGATCCATCTGGAAAATGCTCACTCTTGTCAAAATCTGCCAGATGAATGTTACCTTCCTGATCTAAACATATAAGAAGAGGTTATGGCTTATCACATAACTTTTTATTGTTTGTTTTGTCACGACTCCCATCTCTTTATATGATGTGAGCCCCCTAAATGAGACTTTAATTAGCGCCCAGAAATATGACTGCTTGGCCATAAAAGGACTAAACTACAGAATGTTCTCACACCACTAACTGCAGCATCTCCTCTTGTAAAGAGTCAGGGCCAAGAAACAAATGTTCCCCACCAGCTTTGCACCCACATTACTGCATGCAACACTTCATGATGGGAATGTCTGAGTCAAAAGTACTTGCAAATTTCCCCACAACTTCTGCTCCCACACTTTAACAGTTAGAGTCTCCTGCAGGGAGCATCTGGGACTATGACTACCCCATACCTGTTCTCCCACACTGTTACATGCAGCACCTTCTACTGAGTGTCTGACTTGATTTTGGCTCAATTCTGAAGATTCCTCAAAAAAAGAAATAAATAAGAGTACTCCTCCAAACCTCTTTCCTTCCCTGTTAAAAAGTAACTTAAATAATAAACTTAAAACCACTACGTTTACACCAATTATGTTTTAACTTTAATGTTTTCTAGTTGTTTTTTTTAATATATATTTTGCTTTTCCCTGTTGTTGGTCTATAGAACATTGCAGATAATACAATGCTTGTTTCGCTGACTTTCAAAATGTATCTGACTCTCTCCTGATGACCTCACAATTGCTATTTGTGACATCACTGTCTGTTATCATGGGGAGCACTATGATGTCATAAACAAATGCACCATGAGGTTAGCTGGGAAAAGGCAAATGCTTTTTATTCAGACTTCTTGAATAGACAACCAAGATGCGCTGTCAGCCTTGGAAAGGAACACTGAAAGTGGAAGAAAACATATTTCTGAAAGTACATGCTGAAGTGCAGAGCTGCTCTTTAACCACCACCCACCATTGTTTTATAAAATTATGAGTGGGGTACCCCAGGGTTCAGTACCGAGACCGGTGCTGTTCGGGGTATTCATAGCCGATGTCTGAAATGGGATCCGGAGCATGATCAGTCTGTTCACTGATGATACTAAGATTGGTGCAGTGGTAGATGACATAGAAGGATGGAGGGGACTGCAGGAAGACCTGATCAAACTGCAGGAATGGTTGGAGACATGGCAGTTGGGGTTCAATGCCAAGAAGTGCAAAGTACTGCACTTCAAAGCAAGGAACCAGGGGAGGAAATATCAGTTGGGAGGGTTACTGTTGGAAAGCACAATGGAGGGAAAGGATCTAGGGGTATTAATAATGGGGAGCACGAACCACTCAGCTCAGTACAGGAAGGCAGCTGCAAAACCAAACAAGATGCTGGGGTGCATAGAGAGGGGAATCTCCTCCAGGTACAGCGAAATGATCCTACCCCTGTACAGGTCACTGGTCAGGCCGCACCTGGAATACTGCGTGCAGTACTGGCATCCATTCCTTAAGAGGGACATCAGATTGCTGGAGGGGATGCAGCATAAGGCAACGAGGATGATACAGGGACTTGAGGGAAAATCCTATGAGGAGAAGCTGGGAGTGCTGCAAATGTATTCACTGGAAGAAAGGAGGGATTGGGGGATATGATCAAAACTTTTAAGTACCTAAAGGGTATTAACAGGATTAATACTGGAGGGATTCTTCAGATCAGAAAGGGGAGGGAAATAAGAGGGCATCATCTGAGACTGGAGAGGGGGAGACTCAGGAGGGAAATCAGGAGATACTTTTTCATGGAAAGGGTGGTAGATAAGTTGAACACTCTGCCCAAGGAGGTGGCATCATGTAGAACAGGGGAGTATTTAAGAGAGGGTGGGACAGAGTGAGGGGGTGGTTATGAGGAGGGGAGGGTGAGGCAGCTGCAAGTTGAGGGGCTAGCTGCACAATTGCACAGACTCGATAGACTGGGAGGCCTGTTTCTGCTGGCATTTGTATGTCCATATGTTATAAGAATAAAAAGACAGGGTCACACAACCATAAATGGTCCTTTGCACAGGGCACTCTTGCACTCAAGAGTGCATAACTTTCTGTCAGCCTGCATACCCTATTCCTTCCCCATCATGACTGGCCATCCATAAGGTGCTGATCCCGCTGCTCCTTCTGCATAATTGAGGGCTGCAGCTTAAGGACTATCTCATAGCAGGTCATATGGTGTAGACAGGTCACCAGGTATGAGAGAGGAGTGAGTTGATGAGCTTTCCTAGTCACTTTATAGGAGGTTTTGATGAGAGCCTCCCTAAGTTGTTTGAATTGAGAAGGAGCAGGTTTTACCTTCCCTGAGGTGGGGATGGGGGTTGGACTCTTGCACATAGAATGGATGGGTCTGCCATGAGTTGACAAGGGAGTGGGCAGCCAAAATCCATTTCCAGAAGAAATTAATTGAAGCTCCTCCCTTGCCATGTTAACCTCATGAGTCACAAAAACCACTGGACAACAGCTGTGCCCATGTGTGGGATTCCGCTGAAGGAGGTACAGCACCCACAGTTGGGAAGATGGGCCATCTAGATTTATACCTGTGTGGATGGGTTTAAATGTCTCCCCTTCCCTTAAATCTCCCCACTGATATGCAGCCTGCATCAGGGATGGACTTTTGCTTGTCGTAACCCTTGGGGAGGGTAGTGGAGAAGGACTCCTACCCATACATGTAATATTGTTATTAGATGCTTATATAAATAAGCATATGGCTCTGGCCATTGAGCCCAGCAAAGTCTGGGTATATTATGTTGGGGCTGAAAAGGGGCATCTTGTAGCATGAACAACTGATCCCACAGCAATGTACCATTGCCACACTTATAGATGCTCCTGTTAGCAGAGGCAGGGATTGTAGGGACTGCAGCCTCGTTATACCATGGCTGTTACTTCCTGTTACCTATTATGTAGATTCCAATATTGCTCACTTGGTGGCATTTTTTGTTCTGGAACTGAGGACTATGGGTGTATATCCTATACCAGGATCTTGGCTAATAAACAGTATTGGCACTTTGGTATAGTTTTCATTCATAAATACCGTTCAGTGGTTGCCTAAAGTGGCTCCTGCAGGGAGAGGCTTCAAAGGGGGGATTTCTGAGCACTCCCAAAGCCGGTGCCCTTCTTATATGCTATCCAGAAATACACCAGTTAGAACAGGCTGGGCTAGCTTTGAGTAGGAAACATACTCCGTAAAGTCAAATAACACGGGGAACAATATTCTTGTAAAATCTTGTATCTCTTGCCTTGTTTGCCTTGAATCATATTTCCTATTCTTGCCTTGTATTTGTACCAGTACCTGACCCAGGTCCACCTTGTAAATGAGTTGTCTCAATGGTGTTTCGCCTGGATAAATAAAGATCGAATGATTGAAAATTCTAACTTCCATTGGAAATTTTAGAAAAATAATTGGAGTTACTTAATAACAAGCACTAGAGATGCTGCAAAGTTTTACATTGCTGGCAAAGTTCCATCAAAGTTGCAAAAATTGTCTTTGTGAAAAACTTTCTGAATTGCCCGCTTCGCAAATGAGTTTTCCTGGGGAAATGACACTTCTTCAGGCAAAGTCAACCAAAGTTATTGTGAAGCTATAACTTCACTGGCTAATTCATGTGACTTTGCTTGAAAAAGTGCCACTTCACTTGCTGAATACTTTGCAAAGTTGGCACTTTGCATTTCTCAAATTTGGCAAGCTTTGAGAACTAATTCACAAAATGAAGTCTGCCAATTTTGCATATCTATACATATCAGCCATTAAGAAACCCCAGTACAACTCCCATCAACATAGAATAACAACAGAACCTAATATATAGCCATTATGGGACTCTAACTTACCTATCAGCACATTGGAAGGCTGCAGATCTTGGTGAACAATGTTAAGTTCATGCAAAGTTTTCAGTGCTTTGGTGACCAATTTCACAATCCTTGAAAGGTTAATGCTTCCAACTCCTGTCTCTTGTTCACTAGGGCTGTGCAAGGGCCGAATATTAATTTCCAAATACCACGAATGTCAGGGCTTCCAAATATTAAGGCTTTTCGAAAAAGAGGACTAGGGTGGGTGATACGTGTTCGACATTGTCACCACTGAAAAATAAAGATCTCTTCCTCAGCCCCCAAGAAAAAGTACAGTCCCCAGTCACAAATCCCACCCTCCTGCCCACCCAGCACCTGTAATTTAGCAATTTTTATCAGAAAAAAACTTCAAATGGGGACCGGCACAACCCACCCACCTCCACAGCCGGCCCCCATTTTATAAACTAAGTGACAGGTCAGACCTCGAGAAGAATTAAAAGAATACTCTTCCATTCTCTGTCTGCAGTGCAATGTCAGGATTAGCACCCTCCATGACCCTGCTCCATCCCCTCCACCCCCACCAAGCACCAAATTCTCCTAATTTAAAGAATGCGATCACCACCGCCAGTCTGCCACAACCCCCCTACTCCACTGTCAAGTGTCTTCTTCTTAAGAATGAATGCGTGCGCATTGCTTTTTGCTATAGTAAAACTAGCAGATCATGTGATCTGCTGGTTTACTAGCAACAAGCAATCGCGTCGCAATCATTCATAAGAAGAAGACGCTTAGCAGAGGAAGAATGAGGGTTATGCCAGACTGGCGGTGGTGATCGCATTCTTAAAATTAGGAGAATTGGGTGCTTGCCGGGGGGGAATGGAGCAGGGTCACGGAGGGTGCTGATGCTGACATGTACTGCAGGTGGAGCATGGAGGATTATTCTTTTAATTCTTCTTGAGGTCTGACCTGTCACTTAGTTTATAAAATAGAGTCCGGCCGTGGAGGTGGGTGGGTTGTACCAGTCCCAATTAAAAATTTTTTCTAAAGACAAATTAAATTACAGGTGCTGGATGGTCAGAAGGGTGGGATTTTGTGGCTGCTAGAGGGTGGGGGGAGATAGTACTGTTTTTTGGGGGACTTGGGAGGTCATTTGCTTTTTTTATTTAGGGCTGTGCCGAATACAAATATTTGGCCGAATAACTAATATTTGGCAAATGAATACCGAATATTCGAAAAAAGGTATTCGCACAGCCCTTCAGTGGTTGCCTAAAGTGGCTCCTGCAGGGAGAGGCTTCAAAGGGGGGATTTCTGAGCATTCTCAAAGCCGGTGCCCTTCTTATATGCTATCCAGAAATACACCAGTTAGAACAGGCTGGGCTAGCTTTGAGTAGGAAACATACTACGTAAAGTCAAATAACACGGGGAATAATATTCTTGTAAAATCTTGTATCTCTTGCCTTGTTTGCCTTGAATCTTATTTCCTATTCTTGCCTTGTATTTGTACCAGTACCTGACCCAGGTCCACCTTGTAAATGAGTTCTCAATGGTGTTTCGCCTGGATAAATAAAGATTGATTGATTGAAAATTCTATCCTCCATTGGAAATTTTAGAAAAATAATTGGAGTTACTTAATAACAAGCACTAGAGATGCTGCAAAGTTTTACATTGCTGGCAAAGTTCCATCAAAGTTGCAAAATTTGTCTTTGTAAAAAACTTTCTGAATTGCCCGCTTCGCAAATGAGTTTTCCTGAGGAAATGACACTTCTTCAGGCAAAGTCAACCAAAGTCATTGTGAAGCTACAACTTCACTGGCTAATTCATGTGACTTTGCTTGAAAAGGAACCACTTCGCTTGCTGAATACTTTGCAAAGTTGGCACTTTGCATTTCTCAAATTTGGCAAGCTTTGAGAACTAATTCACAAAATGAAGTTTGCCAGCTTTGCATATCTATACATATCAGCCATTAAGAAGCCCCAGTACAACTCCCATCAACATAGAATAACAACAGAACCTAATATATAGCCATTATGGGACTCTAACTTACCTATTAGCACACTGGAAGGCTGCAGATCTTGGTGAACAATGTTGAGTTCATGCAAAGTTTTCAGTGCTTTGGTGACCAATTTCACAATCTTTGAAAGGTTAATGCTGCTAACTCCTGTCTCTTGTTCACCAAGTTGGATGTATTCCTCTAGGTTACACTCATAGAGTACTAAACATATGTATTCATAGCGGTCATCTTCCTGTGCTCCAACATACTTTACCAGGGAAGGCATCTTCAGCCTGTTGCAATGGAGAACTTGCTTTTCTCTTCTTGCTTCTAAACTACCCTTCAGGAAACACTTCACAGCCACTTCAGTTTTGTGGTAGAATCCCAGGTAGACATCTCTATTGGGCATTATGGAAAGTTTGTAATCTTGATTCATGGACACTCTCAGACCTTGAACCTCCTGTGTTTTTTCAATATATAGGGATTCTAGTTTGGCACCGTGACGCCGGCTGATGGGCTTGTATTTCTCTTGTTTGCATCGTAGGCTTTTCAGATTGTATTCCTTCAGCATTCCCTTCAGTTTGTAATTGTGAGTCAGACTGAATGGATTGCATCCGTCAGTGTCCTGACAGTTAACATCAGCCCCTGCTTCACAGAGAGATTTCACCATTTCTTCATTTTCTGATTTCACAGCAAAATGCAGTGCTGTTTTCCCTGTACTGTCCTGTATATTAATGTCAATGCCCTCCTGTTGCAAAATCAACCTCAGCAATGAACTGTCACCCTTTTCAGCTGCCATAATAAGAGGAGTTCTCTGGTCCCAGCCATGGATGGTAACATCAGCACCCAGTTCCAACAAGGTCTGAATAGTTGAGTTCTTTGGTGGACGTGCCCTGAATGCATGAATCAGAGCAGTTCTTCCAAAGTTGTCACTGGCATTAATATCAGCCCGCATTTCTTTGACAAGGATACTAATGATTTTGTCATGCCCTTTCTTGGATGCATCCATCAGTGCTGTTTCACCACCTGTCCGCAGTTCCTGCTTCGTTTCAGGTGCCTTGCGACGTTTGTCCACCTCAGCCCCTTTTTCGTACAGGAATCTCAGTGGCTTCTCCTGGCCATAAAAAGCTGCTTCCATGAATGCTGTATAGCCATTATTATCTGCTTCATCAATGTCTGGTTTGTACATGTCATACAGTAGTGAAAGCAGTTCAGTATCATCATGCATGGCAGCCAAGATGAAAGCAGAAGCTCCATTTTTCTTCTTCAAATATGGGTCTGCATGCCTGTCCAGAAGTAATGTCACTATGTCTCTGTTATTGCTTTGGACTGCGCTTAGCAAAGCTGTCCAGCCATAAGGCTGCGTCTGGCAGTTGACATTAGCACCGTTATCCAACAGAAGTTCCACCAACTCTTTGTGACCTCTTGATGCTGCAGAATTCAAAGATATGCTTCCTTCATTGTTGATGAAGTTTACATCTGCTCCCTCGTTGATCAGCTCCTCTACCCTATTTAAATCCACTTCTTCAGATTCAGAGATATCTAATAGCTCTTCACTTAATAGCAGCAGGTTTAGGTTTTCATTCATTTTGTTTCAGCCTCAAGAACTGCTGAGTAAGTATAAAAGAAAAGGGAAGATATGATTAGAAGAAATTCTGTATAACAGACATCTATCAGATCACCTCTAAAATTTAAATTATTTGCAAGTTGAGTAGCCTCCAAATTTGGCCTGAGGATCCCTAATAACTTGGATGTGGTTCCAATGGTCTTAGGCTGCCAGAGGCATAGCAGAATGGACCGGAGTCATATAATGTGTCATAGAAACATAGAAACACAGACAATGATGGCAGAAAAAGGAAAAAGATCCATCTCATCTGTCCAGAGTTCCTAGCCTGCCCTGGGAAAAATTGCCCATATGGGGTTCTATCCCTCTCACTGCCTCCTCCCCCCCCACTCCTCTTCCTACTGCTACCAGCTGAACAAACACTAAACCCTTCACTGTGTCCCAGCCAAGCTTGAAACCATTTATGGTCTCTGTACCCACCTACTCCTCTGGCAGAATGTTCCCTGGCTCCACAAACCCATTCCATAATATATAGGATAGTGTATGGGAAACCATACACTACAAGGCTATTCTTCCACTGTGTAGATACAATGCTGACTGATGACCTTGAGAGTGAAGCTCGAGAGGTCTCCAAGTCGGCATTGTATCTACGAGGTGGAAAAATAGCTGAGCAGTGTATGGGTAACCATACACTGTTCTATATAGTGTATGGTGACTGAAAAACAGAAAAAAACCCACTCACTTTTCCATAGTTTTAATCAGTTCTGCCGACGCCTTCGATTCTCAAATGCTGCTGCCCAGCACACTTGCGCGCCACTCTCACACGGGGACGAATCACAATGCCTGCTGTAGTCCCTTGTATTATGATGTCCTCACTAACGCAGAATGAAAAGTTGTTCTGTGTTAGTGAGGACGTCACTACTGTAGCAGAACAACTTTTTGCAGTGTAAGGATTTCCATACACAACCGCATTCCACCATACACTATAAAGAACTTCCTCATAGCCCTCTTAAACTCCACCCACCCCCATTTTCCACTTGTAACCCTGGGTTCTTGACTCAGTACTCCAACTAAATAGTTCCCCGCAGGTCACCATGTTTATTCCCTTCAGGAACTTCAAGGTCTCTATCATAATCCCCCTTTCACCTAGTCTCCAGTGAGTACATGTTCATTTCATTCAGATGGTCTTCATAAGACCTTCCCTGTTGGCCCTGAATCTTCTTTGTCACCCTGAGTTGTATTGTGTCCAGCCTGTCCCTGTCCTTCCTTCAAGAACTCCAGAACAGATCACAGCACAGCACAGTATTTAAGATGCTGCCTCACCAGTGAACTATTCAGAGGTAGTAGTACCTCCTTTTTCCTGCTGTTAATACCACTTCCGATACACTCCAGTATCCTATTAACCTTACAACAGGCTTTGTAACACTGACTTGATTGTTTGAAATGGTCACTAATGATGACTCCCAGGTCTCTTTTGTCTGCCATATTGCAAAGTTTAACTCCCCCAATCCAGAACTCTGCCCTGTTTTTGCCCCCCGCCCCGAGGTGCATAATCTTGCACTTTTTGGCATTGAATTTCAACTGCCAAACCTTAGACCACCTCTTTAACCTTTGTAGAGCCCTCTGCATCTACCTGATCCCTTCATTGCTATCTATCCTACTGCAAAGATTGTGTTATCTGCAAAGAAAGACAACTTTCCCTGGATGCCCACTCCAATGTCACTGATAAACACGTTAAACAGGACTGGACCCAGGACAGATCCCTGTGGCACCTCACTCATGACCTCCCTTCTCTTCCGTTTTGACCTTGTTTACCACAAGCCTCTACTATCTCTCCATCAACCTGTTTCTTACCTATTTAACTATGTCCCTAACCACTCCCAGATCCTCCAGCTTCTACAACAATCTTTTGTGTGGCACCGAGTTGAATGCCTTCCTGAAATTGAAGTAGAGTAAATCCACAGCATGGCCCTTATCTACTACCTTTGTTACCCAGTCAAAGAAAACTATCAGGTTGGTCTGATGAGACCTCCCTGCCACAAACCCATGCTGTTTGCTGTCTTGTAGACCATTGCTCTCTAGGCAGTCCAAAAGATCCTCTTTGGTCAGTGACTCCATCAGTGTACCCACTACAGAAATGAGGCTGACAGGTCTACAATTTTTCAGTGGCTCCTTGCCTCCCACCCTTGTATTGTGGGACTAGGTCCACTATCCTCCAGTCTATCAGATTTTCTCCTATTTGAACTGAACTATTAAATAGCCCTCGTAGGGGTTCAGCCAGTTCCGCAGTCAATTCCTTGAGGACCCTTGGGTGCATTCCATCCAGCCGTAGGGCTTTATCTACCTTTAGGGCTTCAAGCCCCTACTGGACCCATTCTCTGGGCAATACTGGTAGCCTCATTTCAGGAATACTCCAGACAGTCGCCTTGTTGCCACTTTCAGGTAGGGACTCACTGTCTTTCCTTGTGAAGGCAGAGCAGAAGTACTCATTAAGGGTGGTTGCTTTTTGTTCAGTTTCCTCTAGTACCCCCCACCATAGCCTAATAGTACCCCCTCCCTGCTTCCTTTTTTCCCTTACTATATATGAAGAGTTATTTTACCTCAGCCTTGACTCCCATCCACAATATGCAGCTCCATGTCTGCCTCTGTCTCACTGACTGTCCACTTAGCTTCCCTAGTTTTTATTTGGAACTCCCCCCATTCCTCCTCCCTCTGTTTTTCCTTGTATCTAATGGAAGCCTTTTATTGACCCTCACTGACCCTCACCAAAAACTGTATTCATCTCTTCTACCCATTTCATTTTGTAAACAGTTCTCATGCATGACTTTGTTTGTGTTACACATCAGCAACCCTTCCTACCTGGCCAAGAAGCATTTGCACCAGCCCAGACAGATTTTGTTTAACTGGACATGATGGGTCCATTTTAGCAATCTCTGTTGGCTGATCTTTGCAAATGCAGTGCCATGAGAAATAGTCTTCTTGTGTTGATTTTCCTTGCAAAATAAGGTAATATTAACAAGTGTTGAAATAAAGAACTCTTTTAATGTTTTTTAAACATGGGCTGGGGAGGATATTACGCTTTACTCATAAAACAAATACTGTAGTGCCAGACTCTGCTCACCAATTTGAACTGGAAGAGAAACAAATTAATAAGGGGAGACATGATATTCTATTGACAGGAAGCATTGTACCCTGAAGCTTGAGGGTGGCATATTATTTATTTATGTTTGTTCTCTTATTTAGTTAATTAGTTCCAAAGTTTTACCAGAAGAGACATACTGAGCTGGGGCAGCTCATTCCCAGGTGCATCTTGAGGGGGAACGGAAAAGGGATTACAGTACAACTATGACCATGAAATGCAATATAACAACAGAAGTTACAGTTGCTGTGCAAAGAGGCAAATAAAAATACAGAATAAACAGTGGTTATGACCAAGGTAACAGATACATAGATTCAAATTTAGAACTAATGCTAAGAGGCATTTCTCTCAGCGAGTGGTGAATCTACCAGACAGCGAAAGATGTGGCAAGCATTCAAGATACACTTGATCAACTTTCTGCTTACCAAGGGAATCATAAAGTATCATGGGTAGTAGGGTGGATGGGGAATCCCAAAATCCTTATACATTTGTACACGTGTGCACGGCATACTATTATACACTGGCTTGAAAAATCCTGTCCTCTAATTAGCTGGCTGGTACAATTTACCCTTTGTAAATCCCGGCATGGCCAATGGGAAAAGGTGCCAGCCAGCCACATCTATCCCCCCACTATTTCAGAATCACTCCAACCACCCCAAACTTAAAAGTAAATCGCCGCCATATTGTTTTCTTGGTAAGCCGAGTTGCAACCCACCAACATCATTATAATACTGCTGTACAACTACCTGTGATAAAAAAACAAAAGTGTCATTTTTGTTTTGTTTACAAAAAAAATCTCTACCTCACCATCCCCTGTATTCCAATCTCTGTTCACCCTGCAGTACCAGCAGTGCCAGACAAGTAATGGTAAGGCAGTCCCAGCAGGGTCCCACATTTTAAATCCGTTGCCACTTCCCAACCTCTCGCCTCTGTCCCTCTTCAATGTTCCAGGGGGTCTGAAGCAGAGGATACAGAAAACAGAATGAATCAATACTTTCTTTCCCAGGACCAAGGAGTCAAAGACAACTGGGGAATGACTGTTAGGAAGCGCGGCAGCAATGTACACTCCCATGCATGCGCACAATGCGCTAAAAATGGAGCCAATGCTCTGTACTTAAAATCAAGCCACATAGCAAATTGAGAAGGCTGTCCCAACTTCTAAAACAATAACAGGGTCAGGACAGAGTGAACTGGCAAAATGAGACAGTGTTGAAGCTTTCCCAGCACCAGGAAACGTATCGAGTCAGGAAAAGCAGAACAGTCCTCCACATGCACAGGAAACGAAATCCCTAAGGAAAGCCTTATTACCCCAGTACCACACCTCTAACAATCCAGAACTACTTCTTCTCACAGAGCAACAAATTCAATAAAAATAACTTGAGACATATGAAAAAAATTTTTTTTTTTTTTTTCATGTTTTTGTCACAAAACAATAAGGGGGACATTGTATAATCACAATATACCACTCTAGAGTGTGGGTTATGCTGGGACTTACCCACTTCTGGTGTGGTTTACTCATTCAGCCTCATGACTAAACCACACCAGGCATGGGTAAATCCCAGCATAACCCTCATCCTGCCATGGCATATTGCTTAAATGAATCCCTGCTTGTGAAGTGTGCGTGCATGGGAGGGATTTGATGGGCCTGCAGTCCCTTCCTACCTTAAATTACTACGTGGCTATGTTTGGCTGAATGACTGGCTATTTCACTAAATATGCAACTAGGATCCCAGGGAAATGTTATAAGTAACTTGTAACTGTAATAACACAAACAGGAGAGTATATTCTATCATAGAAGGTGACTGGAACGTTCAATGGAATGTTCAGTTAAGTCAACTCTGGTAAAAAAAAAAAAAGTGAATTATCAAATGGAGGTGTTCAAAACATTAAAGGTCTGGCCCACACACTAAAACTGATTATTTCCTATTATGAAATTCTTCTCTGCCATTGGTACCAAACATTTCATAATCTTACATTTCTGCCCGATTGCATGCCTGTGTCATTTTTATGAGTTTATTTTCCCTAATTCTTTTGTCCCCATTGAAGTGTCAAGGTAATTACTGGGTCCGGTTCCCTGACTTGACCTCCAAAGGTTGTTCCGTGTCCTGGGAATAATCCCTCAGAACCAGTGGGAGCAACCACCCTATTCAGAAATTTAGTTTGCCTAGGGTGAAGTCTAACCAGCTGTGCTTGATAGTGCACATGGCTGAGTGTCCAATTAGGTTTACCTTGTAACCACCCTATTTGAATCATGGTCTAATCTGATTAAAATTGCCTTACCCTAAACCTTTGTAGTTATTTTTTTTAAATATTTTTGTACAACTTATATCAATGGTCATAATTAAGTTTTACTCCTGCATTGTAAGTAACAATTTTATAAGTTCAAATATTTAATTGAAAATAAATACCAGGAAATGTCGTATTGTCTTAATTTTTTACTTAAAACTTGTATACAGAATTAATATCATTGTGATCAGCAGTGCAAACAAAAATAACCTGAATTATCACAAAGAAGGGGCAGCCCCTTAACTTTAGATGCAATAAAAAAATCAAAATTAACAAGCCAAGCATTAACTTTGTCCTTGCTCCAATATGTCAGAAATAAAGGCAACCTTGCCACACCACAAGTACCCAGATGTTCAAGCTGAGGTCCTAAGAGAGGTCTCTGCTCTGGCAGTCCTGCTTCTCCTCTCCCATCGTGATTATGTTGAGGACGGGCTTATATATCAAGATGCAGTAGCATCTGCAGACTTTAAATGCAACTACTGAAGGTAGAAGTGTACCATAGAAACATAGATTTTGACAGCAGATAAGGACCGCTTGGCCCACCTAGTCTGCCCATTTCCCTACCTACAGGATAAGCTGCAGATCTTAGTTAACCAACAGCCTACTTCTTCCTACCCCCCACAAGAATTGCCTTATGTCTGTCCCATGCATTCTTGAATTCCTCCACTGTTTTAGACCCCACAACCTCCTCAAGAAGGCTGTTCCATGCATCCGCTACCCTCTCTGTGCAAAAATACTTCCTCACATTGCCCCTGAACCACCCCTCCATCTTTAAATTGTGTCCCCTTGTTCTTGCATGTCTCTTTTTCTGAAAGATGCTACCCTCTTGGACTTTGTTGATTCCACTGAGGTACTTAAACGTTTCCATCATGTCCCCCCTCTCCCTCCTTTCCTCGAGGGTATACATATTAAGCTCTTTTAGTCTCTCCTCATATGGCTTCTCTTGCAGACCCTGCACCATTCTAGTTGCCCTCCTCTGTACTGCCTCTATCCTGTCTATGTCCTTGCAGAGATGGGGTCTCCAGAACTGGATGCAGTACTCCATATGGGTCTCACCAACTGTCTGTACAGAGGGATAACAACTTCCTGTTTTCTGCTGGTGATGCCGCTCCCTATGCATCGAAGTATACCCCCAGCTCTCCCTACTGCCTTCTCACATTGCTTGCTAACCTTAAGGTCATCTGATATGATTACCCACAGGTCCCTTTCCTTTTTTGTTTTTGTTACCACGCCCCATTGTGTAATCTTCCCTGGGTTTTGTTTCCCAGGTGCATTATTTTGCACTTCTTTGCATTGAATCCTAGCTGCCATACTTCCGACCATTCCTCCAACCTTGCCAAGTTCCTTCTCATCCTTTCCACGCCTCCTTGTGTATCAACCCTTTTGCAGATCTTTGTGTCATCTGCAAAGAGGCATACCTTTCCTTCCAGTCCCTCTGCACTGTCACTTACAAAGACATTAAAAAGGACTGGACCCAGTACTGAACCCTGCGGTAGCCCACTAGTAACCCCTGTTTCTTCAGAGTGGACTCCATTTACAATTACCTTCTGTGTCCTGTTGTCCAGCCAGTGTTTTACCCAGGCTACCACCCTGGGACCCACTCCTAGGCTGGTTAATTTGACTATTCATCTTTTGTGTGGGACTGTGTCAAATGCCTTGCTAAAGTCTAGGTAGGCCATGTCCACAGTCCCTCCCTGGTCTATTACTTTGGTCACCCAGTAAAAGAAATCAATTAGATTCATCTGACATGATCTTCCCTCTGTGAACCCATGCTGCCTTGGGTCCTGTACCCCACTGGCCTCTAGGTACTCAACAATTCATTCCTTCAGAAGTGATTCCATCACTTTCCCTACCACAGAGGTCAAACTGACAGGTCTGTAGTTTCCTGCCTCTGCCTTGGTCCCACTTTTGTGAAGGGGAATCACATCTGCCTTCCTCCAGTCCTCGGGTACCACACCATCCTCCCATGATTTGTTAAAAAGGGTAGTCAGTGGTTTCACTAGTTCTCCCCTCAATTCTTTTAGAATTCTGGGGTGAATTTCATCAGGCCCCATTGCTTTGTCCACCTTCAGTTTTAGGAGTTCTTTCAGAACCCTTTCTTCTGTGAAAGGACTGGGATTGACCCCCCTATCCAGAGTGCTTCTGTTAATTGGATTAGGCACCTCCCCCTCCTCTTTTGTGAATACTGAGCAGAAATATTCGTTCAGTATCCCTGCTTTTTCACTATCCCCCTCTGCCCACATACCATTCATTCTATTCAGCCTCACTATCCCTCCCTTTGTCTTTCTACGCTCCCTGATGTACCTATAAAAGGTTTTATCCCCCTTCTTAACTGAGTTGGCTATCCTTTCCTCAGTTTGGGCCTTTGCTATTCTGACTTCCCTCCCTGCTTCCTTCTGCCTTAACTGGTACAGCTCTCTGTCCTGCTCCTTCTGGGTTTCCTTATTCTTCCTGAATGCTACCTTTTTCTCCCTGACTTTCCCCGCCACCTCTTGAGAACCATAGTGGCTTTTTCTTTCATTTTCATTTGTTTATTTGCTTCACACAAAGGCTTGTTGCCTCTGTGATGGCAGTTTTGATGATTCCCATTGTTGCTCCACCCTCCTTCTAGCCTGTTTGCTGAGTGCTTTTCTGAGGCACTCTCCCATCTTGCCAAAGTCAGCCCTCCTGAAGTCCAGTACCCTCACTTTTGTATGGCTTGACTCTGTAGCTGAGGTTTAACATGAACCACACTGTTTGATGGTCACTTGTTCCCAGATGGCAACCCACTTCTAGATCCGAGATCCTCTCACTGTCCCCATTTGAGAGTACGACGTCTAAGATTGCTCCCTCATGAGTGGGTTCCGAAACTAGCTGTCTGAGGCATGCCACCTGTAGGGCATCGAGAATGGCCCTGCTCTTGGATGTGGCTGCAGCAAGGGTGCTCCAGTTAACACCTGGCATATTCAGGTCTCCCATCAACAGTATCTCCCCTTTCTCTGCCATCCTAAGAGCCTTCTATCATATCCTTGTCCATTCTGTCCCCCTGACCTGGGGAGCTGTATACCAGGATGTGGTTTATGGCTAGACCCTAGATCTTGTTCATGGACACACACAGTTTAACTAGTAAAAGACACATTTTAAAGCATTAGACATCTGCAAGAATAAAGTAATTTACATCTATAATGTTATAATGTAATATATATCTTAATCCAAGGATCATGATAGACAGCTGCTATATATATATATATATATATATATATATATACACACACACACATATATATATATATATATATATACATATATACACACACACACATATATATATATATATATATATATACATATATACACACATATAATATATATACATACATATATACATATATATATATATATATATATATATATATATACACACACACACACACAGTGCATTCCACTTAAGTGCACATCGGATAAGTGCATATTTCCGTTTAATACACACTTTTCTCGTTTATTGTTTTTTTTTCTATTTGCCCCATGTTAATAATTTTGGTTAAATGCACATTGGATAAGTGCACATTCCACTTTAATACACAGTTTCTTGTTTCCCTAACTGATCTCTCCCTATGTAGGTAATTTTGGTTAATTGCACAGGTGCTGTTAATAATGTGTCAGCAGTATTTAACACCTTGTCCTACAATGGTCACACACTGGCTCACAGAAGCAAACAAGCATTATGGAGAAAAGAAAGTAACACTTAGCTTAGCCCAGAACATCTGGGACTGTATCTTTAATTGTGATGAGACTGGGCTCTATTTCAGAGTCACACCTGAAGGAACTTTAACATTCAAATCAAACATTGCTTTGTTTTATTTCTATTTCCTCTGGGTTGTGCTTTATTTAATGCTTTTGTTGAGTACTGTAGCTGGGAAAGTGCTCATAACTGCTAATTCCAATGTGCAAATCAACTGATTTATGAAATAAAAGTGGCTTTACATTAGCACAACTGCAATCTTTAAAAATACAGTGTTTTCAATGGAATTTCGGCTAAGTGTACATTCTGCTTAAATGCACATTTTTCATCTGCAAAACAGGTGTGCATTTAAGCAGAACCCACTCTATACATACACACACAGCATGAGATGCTAGTAGCATGATTCACTTTATTTTTTTACTGAAAGTGCAGATTACATTGTTTGGTTGGCTTAATGCATTTTATCAGCAACTGACAAGTTGTGTCTTAAGCATATGCAAAAAAAATTAAAAGACTATTTATCTCTTATTTTCTAGTTCTTTTAACATTTCCTCCATTATCTGTCCCAGTTCCTCACTGACATCCTCATTCATCTGGGGGATTAGGTCAGGTAATCCCATTTGGGACGATGACAATGTGCAGGCTGAGCACACATTTCAGAATGTGCAGTCATGCTCTGATATACAAATATCTTGAGCAGCTAAAGGCTTTCAGCTTTGCATCATGCTGTGAAATGCACCCAAGGTGTGTGTATATCAGGGCACAACCATACACTTTGTCAAGTGTAATCATTTATTTGAAAGAGACAGATCTTCATGGAGCTGTGACAGCATATTGGAGATACATAGAATAATGTATGAGGCTTTGCTAAAAAAATATAATTTTGTAAACACCCAAGGTCTGTAATGACCTCACAAACTATAAGACAAACTTGAGTGGTTTACAAGGACATCATCAAGGCCTTGTATTCTCAATGGCACCCTTCGTTCCCCATCCCAGTATCACAATAGGTGCTTTTACACACACAGTGTTACAATGGAATAAGCATTACAGAAGGACCCTACCGGTCCATCCCACGCTGTCTAAACACTTTTTGTTCCGTTGTAAAATGAACGTTCGCCTGAACCACATTCCCTGGCGTCGGTGGTTTGTCCCCAAGCGTGCCATTACAGCGGGCAGTGTAAAGCGCCCATTCCGGCTCAAGACCTCCAGCTCTTCAGTTATTGCATCACGGCCACTGTTCTACCCTGCAAGGAGTACTGCACCGACATGGAGGGCTGGGCGATGTTGTGGTGAAACAGGAGCTCGTCTAATCGGGACATGAAGCACAACAGGCTGTATCGGAGCCGGACAGGTAACGCTGGTTTCGGTACAGTAGTGTGTGTGTAAATGTGCCTAATGAAGCCCTCCCGCTTACTCCCTCTGCATGCTGTCCACCCCGCACCCTTTGTTCCCTGTGGTAGAACTGTGTTCTACCAGTCCACATGCCAAGGAGGAGGGATGTCTCGTTTGTTCTCTTGTTCTTCTTCCTATATAAATCTGTTGTGCAACAGTACTCCTGAATACCTTTCCTAGTCATTTCTTCAACTGACATATGTTGGCCATCTATGACAGTCCTTACTTTGTCTTTCTAAATCTTTTTCCATCTTTGATATTTCTTTTTCGTCTTCCATCCCTCACCCTGACCTCCCATAACCTTGCTTTAAGTGAAGAAAGCACAGAGATGGCTAACTTGCCAGACTTACTTGCTGTCTGATTAAATAAAATACTGTATAGCATTTTGAAAGTGCTAGTAAATAAAGTGCTCATAAGCAGCAATAAAGTGTTAGGTGTTTATGTGCAAATGTAAAATTCATACAAATGTTATGCATAACAAACATTCTTAAAGGGGTATTGTTATAATTAATTAGATACAGTATAGGAGATGCTGAGAAAGGGACTCCTGGCTGGCAGGTGGAAATTCAAAGGAATAAGGCAGTTGAGGCTTGTTTTGTCCCCCTCCCCAGTTCCCCTTATATATCTGAAAATGAAGTACTGCATAAAGTGACTGGATGGACAGGAGCAGTAACCCCTTTTTATGTTGGCTCGTACTTGCGCGCCAGCCAACATAGTGCATTAGTAGCAGATTTGGAGGAGCAGTCACTGTTAGGTGAATGCAGGGCATGCATCAGTAGGTGCGTCTCTCATTCCCCAATAAGCCAGCATGCAGGCGCCACACCATGAATACATAATGTGGTGAGCACATCTAAGGAAAAGTCCACTGCAATGAGAGCAAAGCTCATCATATGCAGTGGCACCTCCTAACGTGCCTTCCCTGGTGAAACATTAGAGTAAACATGTTGGCACACTGCCTGCCACAATGCCGACTTTGAGGGTGCCCAATCTCCCTGTTGGCATGCCCTGACCCAGTTTATGTGCCAGTGGGGGAGCCCACTCCCCATCAGCAGAATGTACCCACTCATTTGTTATGTGCCGGGGTGCCAGTCCCCTCGGCTCCTTACACGGTATGTGCTGATGGGGGTGCCCAATGTCCCATCGGCTAGCCCCCAAACACTCAGCTAGCATGCTGGGAGCCCACCCCAGCGTGCCAAATGCCCCTGTAAAAAAAAAGACATCCAGCAATGTTTGTTTTTTTTTAACCTGTAAAAGAAAAAACAGTCCCTCGCGGTCTGTCCAGCTCCCTGCCCCAACCCTCACTCACCCTCAGCGCACCCTGCCTACCCATACCCCCCTCACCGCATACTTACCTCTGGAGTCTGGCGCGATGATCTTCGGTGGACAAGGAACACGTCTGCACTCTTCAAAGCTGACTGCGAACTGCAGAAATGCCAGTAAGCTGTATAATTGCATAAATATGTTTTTTTTTTTACTTTGGTGCATATCTCGGGCATTTTTTGGAATTTTTGCACCAAATTTTCAACATGAGGTTATTGGGGACCCTCCTCATGAATTCAGTCACTGCCAGGGTGTTATTCAGTCCCGAAAGGTGATTTTGCGGTCACTGCATGGAATCACCTTTTGGGACTAAGTAACGAAATGGCACTGCCACTGTTCATGAGGGGGGTTCTCAAAAAGCCCATGTTGCAAATTCAGTTAAATCCAAAAATTCCCTGTTTCTAGCGTACATTAGCTGTTTCCACACACACACACGTAACCCGTGAATTTGTAATATTTTCACTCCAGATTTTCAAAATTTGCATTTTCCCATCATCTCCTTATGAACAGTACAGCTGTCATTTTACATATCCTGGCCAAAATGTGTTTTCGCGTCCGGCACAGAATAGCTCAGTAAGCTGTGCAGAAATCAGTTTTAGGGCAGTTTCACAAAATGCGATGACACTGTTCATGAGCAAAGGTCTAAAATGCCTATGTTGAATATCTGGTGATGAAAATCCATAAAATGACTGTGTTACAAGCGTCGTTGTGCAGTTTCCACGCGCTAAATCTCTTCGCGAATTTGTAATATTTTCATGCCTGATTTTCAACACTGGCATTTTTCACACCTCTTTATGAACAGTACTGCTGTCATTTTTCACAGCCTGCCCAAAATGTGTTTCTGCACCTGTGGCACACAATGGCGTGGTCACTGTGGGAAATCAAATTTTGGGACAGATTAACAAAATCACAGTGCCACTGTTCATAAGGGGAGGTCACAAAATGCCTATGTTGAAAATGTGGCTAAAAGAAATCTCAAAAATAATTGGGTTACAAACGTGTGTTGCGCAGTTTCTATGCATGCTCATTACTTCATCAATTTTTCATATTTTTACTCCAGATTTTCAACGTTGCTATTTTTTTACGCCTCTTCATGAACAATACAGTTGTCATTTTCCACATCCTGCCCAAAATGTGTTTTTGTCCCTGTGTCGCCAAATGACATAGCCACTGTGTAAAACCACCTTTCAGCTAACAAACTGATTATGCCGTCCTTCATGAGGTGGGCTCACAAAAAGCCTATGTTGAAAATTTGGAGTGAAAATACCAACAAACACTTACAACATTAGGGTTTCAGACTGTAACACCCCACCCCGTAGAGACTGCCAGGCGTCAGGGGTGTGACTTGGGATCACTATAATGCTCATGCCATTCCACCCCCACCCCCACCCTGCAGCCAGTGACAAGCATCAAGGTGTGCCTTGGAGTGTTCGGCCCCAAGGTTCACCCCATTCTCCTATACTGCACCAGTCTCAGTGTATTTCCTTATGGAATGGGGTAAGTATAAGGCCCAAAGACCCCAAAACACACCACGACACTTGTCAGTGTCTACAGGGTAGAGTGAGGTAAAATGGCATGAGCATTATAGCTGACACCCCAAAGGCACACGCAGCACCTGTCAGTCTCTGCAGGGTGGGGGTGGGGTTGGAGTCAGTTCCAAACTTCACTGCCATTCCTATTATGCATCTCTAACTCCTGCACTACTAATGCCAATGCCAGTGAGACAACATTCGGCATTGACAAATGCTTGTTTCTTTCTGTTCCCTTCCCTGCTGCTCTCTGTCCTATCTGTGAGCTCAAAAGTAAAAAGGAGCCACAAGCAATATTAAAATATGAGGTATGTGGCTCTCTTGCCATTTGTTTTCAGAAGCCCCAAATCCAAGAAGGCCAAAAGGAAAGTTTGAGCCAAGGGCTTGCAAAAGCAGACGCCAGTAACACACAAATGCCTCATTTTGTTTATCAGTGTTTAGTACGAAGCTGAAAATAAGGCAGTTTGTGAAGAAATAGTGCAAGGTTTCTTTAGTATATAAACAAATAAAAAGGTACAAGAGCTATATAATTAGCTGTGCTTTGAACAGGGACAAGGAACAAAGGTTTTTGAACATGTAATACTTAATGCAAGCATTTAAAACCTCCTTTACTGTGTTACAAAATGTCTTGCTATAAACCACATCCATTTCTCTGCACCCTACCCATTCACCTGTGCAAGGCTTACCTGTTGTCAGGAGCTGATGGAATGATTTCCTATAGGGAAGGCAGTGCCCTCTAATGCCCTACTTTATACTACAAAGTGCTGTCACTCACAAGAGAATGGGCGTGGCTAAGGCTCATTAGAACCTAATTTGTTATTCATGGCTGTTTTAGTAGTCCTAGATGTCTGTTGTTACCACATTACCTGCCTGATGTTAAAGCTAATACAGACTGGTTTGTGCTCCTGGGCCATTCTGCCTGATGTTATAAAGTCAGGGGTAAACAGGCAGCAGTGCATGGTGCCAGATATGATGAGGACTACTGGAGGTGGTGACCTGGGTGAAGCACCACAGGATCATGATGGATCCAAAGACCAGGTGGCAGACCTGATGAGGCTCATCCATTGGCTGAGTGGGCAATGGTTGGCAGTGGACCAGTGACGGAGAGAGGTGGAGCACCAGTACCAGAAGTTGCTGGAGAGATTCCAACCAGAGGGTTCCGAGGAGGAAGGAAAGGATTCTGAGGAGGATTTGTGGGCTCTGGAGGAGGACCGCCTAATGAAATTATCGTGGTCCACTACAGATTTTGTGATTTCTGAGCTCCCAATGTTCCCAGGCTGTTACTGGATTGAGGATGAAGGAGGAGATAAGTCCCCAGGTAAGACTGTGACTGGCTCTGTTAACCCTGGGGTGAAGACTTCAACCAAGTCTGAAGAGGCCAAGATGGCTGAATGGACATGTGTTGCTAATAATGTTACAGATGCCATTGCCAGTACCCCGTGTACTGACTGAGGGAAATTGCAGGCAGAGGATCTTGAGGTGGCCCAGTTAGTGACTTATGTTTCAGTCCAGGAGGGTGGCATGAGTACCGGTGGTATGGGGGTGGAACCACTGTGGTGGTTTGAGCAAAAACAGGGTACCCTATATCATATGAAGCCCAACTCCCCATACTAGACGTATAGATGCCAGAGTAGTGTTGCCCATGGCCTGTAGAGAGGAAGTGATAAAGAAAGTTTGTTCCAGTCACTCTAGGCCACTGAGCCACGGAGAAATCTTGGCAAAAATAACCCCATTTTTTCTACTGGTCAGGAATGTGCCAGCAGGTGGCTGCCTATCTGAAGGCCAGTGCTTGGTGCCATCAGTTAGAGGTACCGGGAAGGAGAGTGGGAGGAGTAACCCAAAGGGTAGAAGGCCGCAAGAAATGGTACCCTTGGAAGAGGGGGAGACTCCCACGTAAGGCAGAAGTTGCAAGGTGGTAACAGATGTCTAACCTTGGTACACCTCTGTACAAATGCACAAATATTTTAAGGAATGACACCCCAGGGGCTTTGAGAGGAACTGGCTGTTTCTTTTTTCAGCTTGAGAGGTTCTTTAGTTGCCTGGAGGTGTTTGTTGAGACTCACTTGGGATGGAACAACAAGGGCTTGGGGGGTCAAAGGAATACCCTCAGGTCTGATAATGGAAATCAAAATGAAAAGGATGGAATGAAAAGAAATGTTTTTGCTGTGTGAAATGGAAAATGTGCCTAAGGCCATAAGGATCAGGTATGGGGTGAAACCTATGATGACACCCCAGCAAAAAGGGACGATATGTCTAAATGGGAACTGAATAGAATAGTGTCCCTTCCAAAGGAAGTTTTTCTTAGTGCTGGCTTGTCCAGCCACCCAAAAATAGCCAGTTAGAGAAAGCCAGGATGCAGCAGAAAGCAGGCTTTTGCTTTCTCTTCCCAGGTATATGACTGTGGCAGTGTGTGTATATATATATATATATATATATATATATATATATATATATATATATATATATATATATATATAAGCCTGGCAAGTTAGCCATCTCTGTGCTTTCCTCACTTAAAGCAAGGTTATAGGAGATGCTGAGAAAGACTGGCAAGTGGAAATTCAAAGAATTAATACAGTTGAGGCTTGCTTGTTTCCCCCCATTCCCTTATATATCTGAAAATGAAGTACTGTATGGAAGTGACTGGTGGACAGGAGCGCAACCTTTTATGTTTGCTTGCATGTGCAAGAAACATAATGCCTATCACGACTTTTCGTAAGTGTGCCACTCAGCTTCCAATGCCCTGCTCCCTTTTGCAGGAGCTGTCTCACTGCACCGATACATTTCTGAGCCGTCTATGACAGCAGTTCAGATGCAGTGGCGTACAACTGAAAGTGAAAAACTGCTGCAATCAGTGGTGGTAATGTGTAGGTAATTTGCATACTGACATTTTCACACTGCACTGAACTGTCTGCCATAGACAGTTCTTCCTCCCCCTGACCCAAACACCTACTAGCATGCGGGGAGCCCAACCCAGCGTGCTCATGCACTCCCACCCACACTGTATGGCCGGCCGGGGTGCTCAATCCCGTCGGCTCCACTGCTTCCCAAAAACAGACTTCTAGGTACCACGCTGGAGGCCCACCCCAGCATGGCAACAGTCCGTCGTCGGTATGCCAACAGGGTGCCTAATCCCCTCTGCTCCACTGGCCCCCCCAAAACATCCTTTCAACTACCACTCTGGGAGCCCACCCCAGCATGGCAATAGTCCTGCGTCGTCTACCTGAAAAAGGAAAAAAAAACTGTAAGAAAAAACAGTCCCTCATTGACTGTGTCAGCCCCCTTCCCCAATCCACACCCACCCTCTGCGCACCCACCTCCCCACACCCTCCTCACCCCATACTTACCTCCGGAGCCCAGCACGACGATCTTCGGTGGACCGGGAGCACGTCTGCACTCTTCAAAGCCAACCGCGAACTGAAGAAATGCCGGTAAGCTGTATAATGACATAAATGGGGATTTTTCAACTTTGGTTGATATAGTGGCCATTTTTGGTTATTTTTAACCAAATTTTCAACATGGGATTATTGGGACCCCACCTCATGAACTCAGTCACTGTCATTTTGTTTTTCGGTCCCGAAAGGTGATTTTGTGGTCACTGCACGGAACCACCTTTCAGGACAGAGTAATGAAATGACAGTGTCACAGTTCATGAGGTAGGCCACCCAAAACCCTATGTTGAAAATTTGGTGAAAAAATTCTCAAAAATTACTTTTTTACAAGTGTGCATTGCACAGTTCCTACGCATACTCGTAACTTCGCAAATTTTAAATATTTTCACTCCAGATTTTCAACATTGCCATTTTACCACACCTCCTTATGAGCAGTACAGCTGTCATTTTTCACATCTCACCCAAAATGTGTTTTCACACATGTAGCGCACAATGGAGCGGTCAGTGTGCGAAATCAATGTTTGGGAGAGATTAAGAAAGTCACAGTGACACTGTTCATGAGCAGAGGTCTTAAAATGGCTATGTTTAAAATTTGGTGACAAAGGTCCATTAAATGACTATGTTACGAGCGTGCATTGCACAGATTCCACGCACCCTCGTAAGTTTACAAACTTGTAATTTCAGTCCAGTTTTTCTACAGTAGCATTTTTCCACACCTCCTTATGAACAGTACAGCTGTCATTTTTCACACCCTGGCCGAAAATGCATTTTTGCACTTCCAGTGCAGAAATGCATGGTCGCTGTGGGAAATCAGTGTTCAGGACAGATTACGAAAATCACAGTGACACCGTTCATGAATGGAGGTCCCAAAATGTCTGTGTTGACAATCTGCTGTAAACAGTCCCCAAACTAATTACAGTTTCTACACATGCTCGTGACTTCACCAGTTTTTTTTTTTTTAATATTTTCACTCCAGATTTTCAACACTGCCATTTTTACACCTCCTCATGAACAGTACAGCTGTCATTTTTCACATCCTGTGTGAAATGTGTTTTCGTACCTGTGGTGCCAAATGGCGTGGTCACTGTGCAAAATCAGCTTTCGGCTAACAAACTGATATTGCCACTGTTCATGAGGTGGGGGTCACAAAAAAAATGTTGAAAAATTGGAGTGAAAATACCAATTAACGCCTGGGGAATTGCGGTTTATGACCATAACGCCCCACCCTGTAGAGACTGACAGGCATCAGGGGTGTGACTTGGGATTGTCACCTGTAATGCTCATACCATTCCACCACCACCCACGCCCTGCAGCCAGTGACAGGCATCGAAGTGTGCCTTGGATTCTTCAGCCCCAAAGTTCACCCTGTTCTCCTATACTGCACCCATCTCACTGTATTTCCTTATGGAATGGGGTGAGTATAAGGCCCAAAGACTCCAAGGCACACCGTGACACTTGTCGGTGTCTGCAGGGTAGGGTGTGGTGAAACGGCATGGCCGTTATGCCTGATACCCCAAAGGCACACCCCAATGCCTGTCAATCTTTGCAGGGTTGTGGTGGGGTTGGCTTCAGTTCAATACTTCACTGCCATTCCTATTATGCAGCTCTCTAACTCCTACACTACTAATGCCAATGCCAGAAAGCAAACATTCGGCATTGACAAATGCTTGTTTCTTTCTGTTCCCTTCTCTGCTGCTCTCTGTCCTATCTGTGAGCTCAAAAGTAAAGAGGAGCCACAAATAATATTAAAATATGAGGTATGTGACTCTCTTGCCATTTGTTTTCAGAAGCCCCAAATCCAAGAATGCCAAAAAGAAAATCTGAGCCAATGGCTTGCAAAAGCAGCCGCCAGTAACACACAAATGCCTCATTTTGTTTGTCATTGTTTAGTATGAAGCTGAAAATAAGGCAGTTTGTGAAGAAATAGTACAAGGTTTCTTTAGTATATAAATAAATAAAAAGGTACAAGAGCTATATACAGTAATTGGATGTGCTTTGAACAGGGACAAGGAGCTAAGGTTTTTGAACATGTAATACTTAATGTAAGCATTTAAAACCTCCTTTACTGTGTTACAAAATGTCTTGCTGTAAACCACATCCATTTCTCTGCACCCTACCCATTCACCTGTGCAAGGCTTACCTGTAGTCAGGAGCTGATGGAATGATTTCCTATAGGGAAGGCAGTGCCCTCTAAAGCCCTACTTCATACTAGAAAGTGCTGTCACTCTCAAGAGAATAGGCAGGGCTAAGGCTCATTAGAGCCTAATTTGTTATTCATGGCTGTTTCAGTAGTCCTAGATGTCTGTTACCACATTACCTGCCTGATATTAAAGCTAATACAGAATGGTTTATGCTCCTGGGTCATTCTGCCTGATGTTATAAAGTCGGGGATAGAAAGATAGAGAAACAGCTTAAATGCCTAACCACCTGACTAATAATGCCATGAGTAGCAGAGTATATAAACTGACCACCAAGGGTGAAATTCAAACAGGTGGGCCAGTCTGTTGCTGGCGAGAGAGACGGAGAGATGGGGAGACGGAGAGACGGGGAGACGGAGAGAGGGAGAGAGGGAGAGAAGAGAGGGAAAGAGAGAGAGAGAGAGAGAAGGTGTGTGTTACCACACTGTACTGAGTTTAAAGCTAAGTTAAGAATAGAGGGAGTCTTTAGGGAGCGATATGGCTGAAAAAAGCTATAACCGGGCTATGTAGATGTGCTGAATAGACACTGTATTTTCTTTTCTGTAAAGATCTATTTTATTATTTCAATTTTCTACAAAAATAAAATGTTAAATGCTTTTTATGCATTTTTTATATACCTAATGTTTTGTCTGTCTGTTTGTGTAAAATCCCACACCCTACGACATTCCCCATCTCAGTGTCACAATTAAGCCCTCCCACTCCCTCCCTCCCTCTGCATGCTGTCCATCCTGCACCCTCCGTTCCCTATCCCCATGAAACATAGAAATATAGACTTTGACGGCAACTAAGGAATGCTTGGCCCACCTAGTCTGCCCATTTCCCTAACTACTGGATAAGCTGCAGATCCTAGTTAACCAACAGCCTATTTCTTCCTATGCCAAGTTTGGGGTGCCCAATCCTCGTGTCAGCATTTTCTACACACACACACACACACACACACACACACACACACACACACACACCCCGCAGAACACTGGGAAGCTCACTTCCAGATCCTGAAAAAAACATTTTTATACCGTTAAAAAAAAAAAGAAGAAAACTATCCCCAATGGCTTTTTCTAAGCCTGTAAAAAAGAAAGCGGTCCTCGTCATCTCCCATCCCCTCCCCTCCCCTCTTGATTCTCCCACTGGGCAGTCCACCATCCCACACCCCCTCTTGCCATAAACTAACCATTCGAGGTCAGTGGCTGTCATCGTCTGTGGACGCATCTGCACTCTTTAAAGCTGAACCACAAACTGAAGAATCAAGGTAAGCGCTGTATAATGGCTATCAATGGCATTTTCAACTTATGTTGATATCGCAACCATTTTTCAATATTTTTGCATCACGTTTTCAACATGGGGTTTTTGGGACCACACCTCTTGAACACTTGCACTGTCATTTCATTACTTGGTCCTGAAAGGTGATTCCATGCCATGACTGCAAAAAGCCCATGTTGAAAATCTGGTGCAAAAACACCAAGAAACGCCCGAGTTATGCACAGTCATTGAAATTTTGTGTACGCACATAACTTTGACAATTTTTAATATTTTCACTCCATATTTACAACATTTCTATTTTTTCACACCCACTCATGAGCAGTATAGCTGTAATTCTTCACATCCTGCCCAAAATGTGTTTTCACACCTGTGGCGCAGAATAGCACAGTCGCTGTGTGAAATCACCTTTTGGGACCAGTGAACAAAATGACAGTGGCACTCTACATGAGGTGGAATCCCAAAAAGACCATGTTGAAAATTTGGTGAAAAAACCCTAACAATGGCCAAGTTACATATCGTCGTTCAAAATTTTCTTCACTCATATGTAATATTGGTCATTTTCAATATTTTCTCTCCAAATTTTCAATATAACCATTTTAACACACCACCTCATGAACAGTATAGCCGTCATTTTTCACATCCTGCTCAAGACGCGTTTTCGCACCTGTGGCTCAGAATGCTGTTTTGCCACGGACTTGCAAATAATTTTCACCGACAGGGTTCATGAGGTGAGGTGATAAGAAGACTATGCTTAACATTTGGGGTCAAAATATGAAGAAAGGACAAAGTTGTGCCCATTTGTTTCAGTTTCACTATGCATGTTCGTAACTGAGGAACTCTTCAGTATTTGCACCCCAGATTTTCAACATAGCCTTCTTATTACCCAAGCTTCTGTATTCAAATGCTGTCCAAAATCTGTGTCTGCATCTGTGGCACAGAATGGCATTCTACATTGCACGACACATTTAACAGTCTCAGAAATCCCAAATAAAAGTGTCTCTTTTTTTTCTAGCTTCACTTTGGCTGTGTGTACATGGCAAGGGCAGGCTGGCAAAACAAATCTTTGAGTTGTGCCATCCAGAAGGGAGAGAGACACACTACGGGGGGGGGGCCCACAAGAAATTTAACAGTTGCAGATATCCCAAATAAAACTTTCCTCCTGGCTTCAGTATGTACAGGGCAAGGGCAGGCTGGCAAAATAAATCTTTGACCTGTGCCATCCAGATGAGAGAGCAATTAAAAGAGAAAGAGAGAGAGAGAGAGAGAAAGAGATTGTGGGGGGCCCAAGAGAAATGTAACAGTCACAGAAATCTCAAATAACATTTTCTTTTTCTTCCTGGCTTCAGTGTGGCTCTGTGTACAGGGTAAGGGCAGGCTGGCAAAATAAATCTTTAACTTGTGCCATCCAGAGGAGCGAGAGGGAGAGAGAGACTGCACAGTGTGACTGTGTGTACAGGGCAAGGGCAGGCTGGCAAAATACAGACACATTTAACAGTCCCAGAAGTCCCAAATCAACGTTTCTTTTTAGGGCTGTGAGCAGAGCCTACAGCCCTATTGGGATCAGATTGTAGCTCTAAAATGGATGATTGTGAAACTCCCTTTTTGGACTTTTGAAAGTATTTCTCCACAGCTGCAAAATAGTGTACTCTCCCTCTGCTATTTGTTATTTGCTGCTCTATGTTAAAGGCATTTGAAGGAAAGGGGGGTGCTATTGTATTGTACCTCAGAACTTCTCAAGATATTAACAAAAAAACCTTTTAAATTGCTGTTTCTATCATCTGTTCAGCTCAGTCTAATAGATTTATTTTATTTCTTTCAGCAACCTGGGGTTAACTCAATATATGTTCTGGAATTTACTGAAACTCTGAAAGTCAGACTACAGTGCCAGATTATAGACAGTGCAACCGCAGCCTGGGTTAGCTATTTCATTCCTATGGGTACAACAGGTTGCATGCTCACACACTCATATATATATATATATATATATATATATATATATATATATACTCACACAGTATAGGGGATACATCATGGGCATAGGTGTGATATGGCAAATACTGTCAATCCTGCAGAGTGAGATATCCAAGCTCACGATGCAGGAGTAACAATATTGCCATAGCACTAATCTGCCATCATGTGTAGATATACAATAGGCCAAGAGTTTCAGAAGTTTTGTTATGCTGTCTTGTGTTCTGTTCCTGTTTATGTGTTTGCTCATTCTGTGTGTGAGCTTTTCTGAATGGGCTGGCAGTGTTATAAACTCTGAGAGACACAGGAGTGTGTTTGGCAATGCTAAATGAGTTAGTTTTAGATAGGAGTGAGAAACATACTTTTGTGAAGCTTTATTGTTTAGCAGTCTGGCTGCAGTGAAGTGAAGAGCATCACAGTAATTGTAATGAGCTGAGAGGCAGAGTGTCAGAACAGCTGACACTGTTTTCAGTGGTAATTAAGTTAGCTGCAGGCAGACTGCAGTGTGTTCTGTGAAACTGTGCTCTTTAGGATTCTGGCTGCAGTGAAGTTGAGATTGTCACAGTAATTGTAATGGGTGAGAATCAGAGTTTGAGGAACAAGTGAGAGTGTGTTTCAGTGGTAGTTGAGTTAGCTGCAGGCCGTAGTTTAGACTGTTCTATGAAGCTGTGCTGTTTGGAATTCTGGCTGCATCAAGTTGAGAGCATCACAGTAATGAGCTGGAAGTTGGGGGAAGGGATAGGTGTGTTTTGTAATGCTCACTGAGTTAGCTGTAGGCAGCAGTGAGACCTCTCGGGTAGTTCTGCATTTGTGTCTATGGTAACAGGACAGGTGTTTCTTGCATGCTGAGGGGAAAGCTGCCTAGGGTGATGATATCAGTGACCTTTTGTGACCTGTGTGTGTAAATGGCTGATATCATCACAGTAGAGCAGAGGGTAAAAATATCACATTGCAGTGGATGATACGCTGTTTTATCTCACTCATTTACCACTCACCCCTATTGTGTGTGTGTGTGTGTATAGATAAATAAATATATATATATATATATATATATATATACACACACACACACACACACACACACACACACACACACATGCAGCAGCAGCATGTACTCTGACTAAATAAATTCAAGAGGACTGAATTAGCAGCATGTCAGTTTTTGATTGTGACTAAACAGCACTATATGTACCAACAAGAAAATAACTTTGGTCATTTGGTAGCTCTTCACAGCCCTATCGGCTCTGGCTAGAACTTGTTTTCCCTGGCCTGACAATCTAAACTATAGGTATACACAACTGGAATTCAAATGCTTCATGACTGTAGTCCAAGAGAATTGGGGAGTGCTGCTCTACAGATTAAATTACAACATCAGTTTATGACATTGAAACCCAACACTGCAAGACTAGCAGAGAAGATGACAGCAAATATTTGCAAAAGACAATTTATACACTAAGGGCCAGATATTCAAAACTTATCCAAGGGGCTTCATTAGCACTGCACAGCATGCTAAATTAGACCTGAACAAGTAGCAAGCTATATTCAAAGGAATAGCCTGAGGGCTAAACCTGCTGAATATAGCGTGCAAAGGAAGCAGTGCAAACAGTGCTGGGAGTGCAGTGCTAAAATAGCTTGGGAAATAAGACAGCTCTGAATATAGCGACAGGAAAGTACAAAATGCAACAGCAGCTCAGTGGGCACAGAGGTGGAGTAAGGCAGAACTAAAGTTGATGGACAATGTGTGTGATAGCAATGACGTGTTGAGCAACAACTGCAAACAATAATGTAGGCCACATACTGCAGAACTGTGCTATGCTTTTGAGAGGATTGGCCGGGGCCAACCTGATTGCACAGTGCTAACACATTAGCCTGGGGTAAAAGTTTGCTATATTCAAAGCTCCTATGCAGATGAGCCTACTTAGGCAATCCGTGTGCAAACAGCCACATTAGCATCTCATTAAGACCTGCTTAGCATACATTAGCATGAAGATTGCCCGGTGGTATTCCATGGTGCACACAGCTCCATCTGTAGGTCAGACTGGAACTACAGGTCAAAAACCGCAGGCTGGATGGTGCCCACAGCTCCACCTGTTGGTCAGACTGGACGTGCAAGTTAAACGTCGCAGGCCAGGGTGTGCACATAGCTCCACCTGTATGCCAACCTTGAGAAACAGTTTGTTAGCTGCAAGCCATGGGTGTTGGCAGGCATACACAATGCATACTTCCCACCAAGTCAGCATGGAATGAGGGACACAGACACTCTGAATGTGGAACAAAGAGGGACACTGATCCCCATAACGGGAGGCACAACCACAAACATGGAGACACAAACTCGGGATACAATGCAAATCATTACCTTCATATGTACACAGGGTAAGAGTGATGTAGCACCATAGAATAAACTAACTCCCTGCTTGAATGTCTGGATGTATAGTACAGTCTCTGTGTGTGCACCACTGTTCCCAGGAGGGATGAATGCAGGCCAGGGCTATAGTGAGAGGAACACAGAGGGATGACCTGGTACTGAGGGGCACTGTAGAGGACTGTATAACTGTGTGTATGTATGTATCTATACAGATATATATGTATATCATCAGTTAGGGTGAAAAATATAGTGACAAAAGCAGGGAAATGAGGCATTAGGGTTTCCAACCCTAATGCCCCACCCCCAGGGTTCCCATCCCTACTACTCCATCCCCACCCCTCCACCCTCCACACCCTAACTAGGCATCTGGGTGTACGTTGGGGTCGACAGCCTAACTCTCACCCCATTCCACATGTAAATAAGCTGAGGTGGTGCATTACAGGAGAATGGGGTGAAAGTTGAACCGATGACAATGCACCAGATGCCTGTTAATGGAGAGGAAAAGTGAGCGATGGTGAATGAGGTGAGAACCCTGGGGGTGGGCGTGAGGGTTGGAAACCCTAACGCCTTATTACCTGCTTTTTGTAGCTATAGTATTCACCCTAACTGATGCATTAATGCAATGTTTTGCAATGAATTTCCCTTCTTTTTCAGACAGTATAATTGTATCCTCATTTTGCTGTTGGAGCGCAGGGTCCGGCCTCCATCCAGATAGTACAACAGTATCCATATGATACAGTGGGATCCCTCCACAGATGCACGCATGTATCTAGCTGTGGAAACATAGGGGTTTCTGGCCTCTGTGAGCAGTTACGAGCAGGTGTAGCGTAATCGCACAAAATCATCATAACTGTTTCATCTTAAATCATTTTCACCCCAAATGTTCACCATAACTTTCTTATCATTTCATTGCATGTACCCACTACAGAAAACCTTCAAAATCCTGTGGAAATATAATTCTGCACAACTGTAACACCGTTTTGTGCCACAGGTGCAGAAAAACATTTTTGGCAGAATACAAATTGTTTGCAGAATTACAGCTGTACTACTCATGAGGTGGTGTGAAAAATGGTAATGTTGAAAATCTGGAGTGAAAACATGAAAAACTGGCAAAGTGATGAGCGTGTGTAGAAACTGTACAGCCCACGCTCATGATTCTGTCATTTTTTGGAATTTTTCGCTAAATTATCAACATGGGTTTTTAGGACCTCCCCTCATGAACAGTTGCACTGTGATTTTGTTAATGTATCCCAAAGGTTGATTTTGCAGGTGCAAAAACACATTTCAGGCAGGATGTAAAAAATGACAGCTGCACTGTTCATGAGGAGATGTGAAACAAGCATTTGTCAATGCCGAATGTTGATTGCGTTAGTGTGTTGAGCTCGCTCACTGCCCCTCTGTCACTCGCTCAGTCTGTTTCTCCCAGTGCTGCAGGCTGCTCTTTTGTACTGGGCTCCTGCCTGTGTTGGTACCTTGTTCTGCCCACTAAGAAATCCGCAGCTGTCCCAACAGAGCTCCGTTGAGTTGGCTTACTCCCCCTCTCTCAGTCGCTCATTCCGTTTCTCCTGGCGCTGCAGGCTGCCCTTTTGTACTAGGCTTCTGCCCTGTTGGTGGCTTTTTCTGCCCACAAAGAAATCTGCAGCAGTCCCGACTCAGGTCTGTTGAGCCTGCTGACTCCCTCTCTCTCATTCACTCATTCCGTTTCTGCCAGCGCTGCAGGCTGGCCTTTTGTACTGGGCTCCTGCCTGCATTGCCACCTTTTTCTGCCAACAAAGAAATCCACAGCAGTCACGATAGAGCTCCATTGAGCTCACTCACTCCCCCTCTCTCTCGCTCATTGTGTTTCTCCCAATGCTGCAGGCTGCCCTTTTGTACTGGGCTCCTGTCTGCATTGGCACCTTTTTCTGCCCACAAGGAAATCCACAGCTGTGCCCACAGAGCTCCATTGAGGTCGCTCACTCCCCCGTGTCACTCACTCATTCTGTTTCTCCTGGTGCTGCAGGTTTCCCTTTTGTACTGGGCTCATGCCTCTGTTGGCACCTTTTTCTGCCCACAAAGAAATCTGCAGCAGTCCCAACAAAGCTCCATTGAGCTCGCTCACTCCCCTTCTCTCACTCGCTCATTCTGTTTCTGCCAGAGCTGCTTGCTGCCCTTTTCTACTGGGCTCCTGCATGCGTTGCCGCCTTCTTCAGCCCACAAAGAAATTTGCAGCAGTTACAATAGAGCTCCGTTGAGCTCGCGCACTCTCCCTCTCTGACTCGCTCATTCTGGTTTTCCCGCCACTGCAGGCTGCCCTTTTGCACTGGGCCCCTGTATGCATTGCTGCCTTTTTCTGCCCACAAAGAAATCTGAAGCAGTCCCGACACAGCTCCATTGAGCTTGCTCACTCCTCCTCTCTCACTCACTCATTCCGTTTCTGCCGGCGCTGCAAGCTGGCCTTTTGTACTGGGCTCCTGCCTGCATTGCCGCATTTTCTACCCTCAAAGAAATCCACAGCAGTCACAATACAGCTCCGTTGAGCTCGCTCACTACTGCTCTGTCACTTACTCATTCTGTTTCTCTTGGCGTTGCAGGCTGCGCTTGTGTACGGGGCTCCTGGCTGCGTTGGTACCTTTATCTGTCCACAAAGAAATCTGCAGCTGGCCCGACAAAGCTCCGTTGAGGTGTTCAGTCTCCCTCTGTCATGTGCTCATTCTGTTTGTCCTGGCACTGCAAACGGCCCTTTTGTACGGGGCTTCTGCCTGCATTGGCACCTATTTCTGCCCACAAAGAAATCTGCAGCAGTCCTGATAGAGCTCCGTTGAGCTCACTCAGTCCCCCTGTCTCACTCACTTGTACTGTTTCTCCCACCACTGCAAGATGGCCTTTTCTACTGGGCCCCTGCCTGCATTGATGCCTTTTTCTGCCCACAAAGAAATCTGCAGCAGTCCTGACAGTGCTCCGCTGAGCTTGCTCACTCCCCCTCCCTCACTCGCTCTCTCATTCTGTTTCTCCCAGTGCTGTAGGCTGCCCTTTTTGTACTGGGCTGTTGTGTTGGGGCCTTTTTCTGCCCACAGACAAATCTGCAGCAGTCCCGACAGAGCTCAGTTGAGCTCGGTCACTCTGCCCTCTCACTTGTTCAGCCTTAATCTGTCCCAAACACTGATGTCCCACAGCAACCGTGCTATTCTCCGGCAGGAGTGCAAAAACATATTTTAGCCAGGATGAGAAAAATGACAGCTGTACTGTTCACAAGGAGGTGTGAAAAAATGCCACTGTTGAAAATGTGGCGTGAAAATATTACAAATTTGCACAGTTACAAGGTTGCGTGGAAACAGTTCAATGCACGCTTGTACCACAGTCATGTTATGGAGTTTCGTCACCAAATTTTCAACATAGGAATTTTAGGACCTCCGCTCATGAACAGTGCCACTGTCATTTTCTTAATCTGTCCCGAACACTGATTTCCCACAGTGACTGCATTATTCTGACCCGCATCCGTGAAACCACATTTCAGTCAGGATGTGAAAAATGACAGCTGTATTGCACATAAGGAGGTGTGAAAAAATGCCACTGCTGAAAATCTGGCATGACAATATTACAAATCTGCAAAGTTACAAGGGTGTGTGGAAAGTGTGAAATGCACACTTGTAACACAGTCATTTGATGGGCTGTCATCACCAACTTTTCAACGTAGGGATTTTAGGACCTCTGCTCATGAACAGTATCACTGTCATTTTCTTAATCTGTCCCAGACAGTGATTTCCCACAGCGACCACTCTATTCTGCAGCGGAAGTGCGAAAACACATTTCGGCCAGGATGGTAAAAATGACAGCTGCACTGTTCATAAGCAGGTGTGGGAAAATGGTAATGTTGAAAATCTGGAGTGAAAATATTAGAAATTCGCGAAGTTACGAGCGTGTGTGCAAACTGCACAACGCACGCTCGTAACACAGTCATTTTATGGAGTATTGTTACCAAATTTTCAATATAGGCATTTTAGGACCTCTACTCGTAAACAGTGTCACTGTCATTTTCTTAATCTGTCCCAAACACTGATTTCCCACAGCAACCGTGCTATTCTGCACCGGAAGTGCGAAAACACATTTCTGCCAGGATGTGAACAATGACAGCTGTACCGTTCGTAAGGAGGTGTAAAAAAATACCAATGTTGAAAATCTGGCATGAAAATATTGCAAATTCATGAAGTTACGAGCGTGCGTACCAACTGCACAGCGCACGCTCATAAAACAGTAATTTTATTGATTTTTCCCACCAAATTTGCAACATAGACTTTTTGAGAGCCCACCTCATGAACACTGGCACTGTCATTTCATTACTCAGCCCCGAAAGGTGATTCCGTGCAGTGACCGCGAAATCACCTTTCAGGGCCAATAAACGCCATGACAGTTGAAGAATTCATGACGACAGGTCCCAAAACCCCCATGTTGAAATTTTGGTGCCAAAATTCCCCAAAACGCCCAAGATATGCAATAAGTTGAAAAAACTCTATTTATTCCATTATACAGCTTACTGGCATTTCCTCAGTTCACAATCGGCTTTGAAGAGTGCAGATGTGTTCCCGGTCCACGAAGATCATCACGCTGAGCCCGGAGGCAAGTATGAGTTGAGAAGTGCGAGGAGGCAGAGTGCGTCAGTGGGTGGAGTGCGGGTTGTGGGAGGGGCAGGGAGACCGCGAGGACAGTTTGTGATTTTAAGGTTTAAAAAAAAAAACATTGCAGGACAGTTTTTTCTTCACAGGGTCATTGGGCATGTTGGGGTGGGCTCCCAGCGTGCCACCCGACTCTTCTTTTTGGGGGCCAGTAGCCAATGGGGATTAGGCACCCCATTGCACACATAACAAAGGGCGTAGATTATGCCGGCGGGATTGGGCACTTCAGCCGGCAGATAATAAGCGAGGATTGGTTACAGAATGCCGACGGAAGTGGGCTCCCGTCGGCACAATCAACATTATGGCACTGAAGCCAATGGGGATTAGGACCCCCATCGGTCCATAAACATGGTGAGGGGGTGATATTGTTTGTGAACACGGCGGCAAGCTGCCAACATGTTCACAAACAATATCAGGGATTGGAAGTCCTGCCCTGCAATGACGGGTCGCTCCTCATTGCAGCGGATGGCTGACGCTGCAATGACGAGGCGGCCCCTGGTTGCAGTGGCGAAACTGTCACAAGTTGGTGGCAAGGTTCCAAACCGATGTCTCAGCAGTGTCTGTGACATTAGGGGAGCAGGAACAAGCCTTTGCAGGCTGTGGGGGCATTGGCCACAACAGTGCCGCACTGCATGCAATCAACATAAAAATGGCAATGTTGAAACTCTGGGGTGAAAATATTAAAAATTGGCAAAGTTACGCATGTGCATAGACACTGTGCAACACATGCTCATAGCACAGTCATTTTTTGGAATTGTTTCTCCAAATTTGCAACATGGGCTTTTTGGGACCCCAACTCATGAACAGTGGCACTGTTGTTTCGTTAATCAGTCCCAAAAGGTGATTTTGTGCAGCAATCGCAAAATCATCTTTCGGGACTGAGTGACGAAATGAAAGTGACAGCATTCATGAGGTGGGGTCCCAAGAGCCCCATGTTGAAAATGTAGTGTCAAAATTCCAAATAATGGTTGAGATCTCATCATAAGTTGAAACCCCCATTGACAGCCATTATACAGCACTTACCTTTGATTTTTCATTTTGTGGTTTGGCTTTGAAGAGTGCAGATGTGTGCTGGTCCTCAGAAGATGACAGTGCTGACCTCCAGAGGTAAGTATGGGATAAGGGGGTGCATTGAGGTGGGTGCTCAGTGGGAGGATGGCGATGGGGGAAGGAGGACTGGGAAGACGATGGGGGACCATTTTCTTTATTACAGGTTAAAAAAAAACACGTTGGGGGATGTTTTTCTTTATTTACAGGAACAATGAATAAATAAATGTGGGCACACTGGGGTGGGCTCCCAGTGTGCCACATGACTTGCTGCCGACAGGGGGATTTGGTACCCCCATCGGCAAGGAAAATAAAAATAAAATAACTTTTGAGCACACTGGGGTTGGCTCCCAGTGTGCCACATGAGTTGGGGGAATACATGCTGCCAACTGGGGGATTGGGCACCCTCGTCAGCAATACAAGTGGGCTGGCGGGGGGGGGGATACTAGACTTCCAAGATTGGACCTGGTGATAATTAGAAGTTACACTTCGGATTACTATGGTAGTAATTCAAAATGTCACTTCTAATTACTTTGGGTTCCACCACCACTTACCGCATGCTTTTTGCAGGCAGTATTTAGCACCATGCTGCTGATGGTGCAACAACCTGTAGCGCGGCACTATTATTTTGAATATGCTGGTGCACCAGCATTGAGGGCCACTACCCTACCTCCCTTCCCTGTATACATTAACTTTTAGCATCGGCGCTATTACACAGCACTGGCACTAAAAGGGCATTTGAATATTGAAGTCCGGTGCAAATTTGGCGCTATGCCAGTGCTACAGATTTGTGCCGGGTGCAAGGCTTTGAATATCTGGCCCAATGTTTTAGAAAATCTAGTTCCGTAAAACATCTTTTTAATGAGAGTTTTTAAAATGCAAAAATTACTAAACTATATAGTGATACTCTCATCAGTATTTTTTCAGTTCTTCAAGAAACATGAGAACAAGGGGCCTGATATTCAAAAACTTTGCCCCGGGGCTAAATTAGCACTGCACGGCATGCTAAATTAGCCCAGACCCAATAGCCCACTATATTCAAAAGGGATAGCCCCAGTGATAAACCTGCTGAATATAGCGTGCTAAGGACGCCGGGCAAACTGGGTTGGGAGTGCAGTGCAAAAATAGCCCGGGCAATAGGACAGTTCTGAATATAGCAACCAGGAAGTGCAAACCACAACAGGAACCCAGTGCACAACAACGTGAAGGAAGGTAAAGGTGAACTATGAAGCCAATGTGTTTGCTAGCAAAGAAGTGAATTCATTAAAGCTGCAAGCAGCAGCGCATGTGAAAATCTGCAGAAATGCACCATGTTTCCGAAACATTTGCGTGGTGCAGACACATTTGCACAGGTGTTGCGCAGGTTTTGTGCAGGTTTTGCATGGCGCTAAGCTGATTGCCCAGCGCTATCATGCTTGCCCTGGGCAAAAAGTTTCTATATTCAAAAGTGACATGCAAATGAGTCTACTTAGGCAGACTGTAGGCAAACATCCAGATTAGCATCTCATTATGTTCTAATTTGCATGCAGTTTGCCCAGCGCTATTGCAGGGTCCCGCAGCTCCACCTGTAGGTCAGTCTGGAAGTACAGGAGCCGTGTGGGTCTGCCCACAGCTCCTCCCGTAGGTCAGTCTGCAAGTGCATGGTTGTAGCTGCAGGCTACACTTGTGTAACCCCCCCTGCAAATGGGGGTTCCCAAAAGTCTTCCAGGAGCTTGCTTGAATGCTCCAAGCCTGGATGGTGTTCGGCGTCTAAGCCGTTTATCTGTGAGTGCTTTTAGAGCCTCTGGTACTGTCTCTTTAAGAGCTGTCTGCCTGCAGACATAATTCATTTGGATGGGGGTCTGTGTGTTTCCCTGCTTGAGTCCCACTCGAGCTGCTGCCAAATCGCTCCATTTCTGCCGTCACTAAGTGGGCAAAGTGAGCACTTTTCAAAGATGTAACTGTTTGCCAGACATCATTTAGAGTAATAACGAAAATACAGTTTGTCTAACCTGCTTTTCTTTGCAGTCAGAACTGTGTTTGCCTAGTCCCCCATTCTAGTTTTGAACTGCTGAACTGGACCAATCAACATGGGGGGACCTTTGAAATGGAATCTGCTGCTGGCAAATCAGAACTTGGACTCTCATTGTGGAGCCAGCCACCTATGTACTGCATGGCCAATGCTTCTGGGAATTGTAGTTTGGACTTTGGCGCCTTTTTTCCACCAACAGGGGGAGTTTACTGTGAGTGACAGCCTACCCAGCCAACTGAACTGGGAGGAACTCAAAGGAAATGCCCGGCTCTGTCTACTGGAAAGATCAGATGAGTTGTGACTGTGAAGAAGGAAGGAGCTCCGGGCTTCTGTGCTGTTGAGTTTTCGAGCGGGAAGCTCGTGTGGGGCCCTGAAGTTCGGCCTACAACTGTTTGTGAGTGCCACTGTGGACTGAATCAAAGCTGTAAGGAGAAAGAAGCACCAGAAGTGAGGAAACCAGGCTCACCCTGTAGAAGACTGGAGAAATTGCTGAATCGCGCTCGGTCTGTCAGGAACTGAATCTGCTGTATGTTCTCCCAGGTATTGTGCAGTAATTGCAATCGGGATAGAGAAGCAGCCTGCCTGGTATAGTACTTTCCTTTTACATACAAATGTGTGTAGTGCTTGTGGGGAATCGCGTTTCAAATCCCCTGTACAGCGAATTGAGTGCCTGAAGCTGGAAGTAAACCCCAGCTTAATCCAGACTACATACATTTGCTCTGAACTGCCGTGGGGTCCAGTCACAAGGACCTTGTCCACATGGTCTGCTCCTCCTGGCAATCCAGGACAATCTGCCTTCTATCCAGTTCCCAGCATTGAGTTTGTGAGTACAAAGCAGGGTAGCTTCCTGCCATCTGTTTATCGAATTGCAAGTGTGTCATCTAATTGTTGTTTTTTTCATTTCTTCACAAACTGAGCCAACCGGCTCCGGATTACAATTTGGGTATTGTGCAAGTGTTTTTCCATCACAGGACCCCGACCAGCTGCACCGATACTGGCTAGCCCCCTCTCCCCCATCCTGGGTACCCAGTGAAAGTGACAATTTGGGACTCTGAATATGTGCACAGTACTGTGATTATTAATGTGTTTAACCTAATTAACCTGATTTCCCCCTGTCCTTGTTACAGCTCCTTAAATAAATCAGATTTGTTTGTTTCAGCAAAGTTACACTGAGTAAGGTATTCGTTTATGTTAAAGTATTGTACTGTGGCTTTTGCACTGTATCATCTTGTTTTACAGGGGGTCTCTAGAGTCCAGTCGACAGAGCCAGTCCTGGGGGTAAGTGCATATTGTGAAGATATTTCTGATGCATTGTGTGGGACACTAGTGGGAAGAAAGGTGGGTTACAGTGTCCCAGAGGGCTGTGACCAAGTTAGTTTAGCTACTGCAAACCCTGACCTCTGGGTGGAGGCACCCGCCATTGGACTTGGGCCCCTCAACCTATTAGTAGTTAAGCAGGCAGGGGTAGTAGCCCTTGGGATAGCGCCACCTAGGGGTTACGTCTTGGAGGCACCACTGGGATTAGTGTCCTCTAGTGGCCACATTTACGAATTACTGTTAAAAAATAAATGGGTACCCCAACAGAAGTGGCTGTACATCAGCTGATGAAGTGGCGTACTGGGGAGGAGATCGACCCCCAAAATGCTATACTTATCTTGGATATCCCGCTGGGTACCAGTACGGACACTGTAGAGGGAGTACTTTCCAAAGTTGAATGTTTACGAGACCCTATGGTAGAGGGGCGACAGGCTGATCTGCTCACCCAAACTTTTATGGCCCTAATAGAGTGTAAGGACCCTGTAGACGGTTCTAAAGTGCCACAGACTGTTACCCTCGGGGAAACTCTCACTGTCTGGAGAGTGATAACCAAAGACAGTAAAGACCCCAAGGAGAATGAGCCTCCCCATTATCTGAAACTTTTGAGGAGAAATTTGCTAAATTGTTGTTAGGGGAAGGGAAAACTGTGGAGGATTTAAAGAAACTATTATTGCCACCTGAGAACGTTCCTCCACCAACACCCTCTTCCTCTCCAGCACCCGTTATTGCCCCTCCTTCTGTGCCTGTGCAAGCCCCCATGTCTGTACTGCCAATAGTCACGACTCTTACACTGAGTTGAGAATTTCTCGGCACCCTCCCCACCCCACAAGGGGAGGATGATTGGGACACCTGGATAGACTGTGTTGCCCCTTTGGTATCTGAGTGGCAGTGTGCAGAGGCTGAGAAACGGAAAAGAATCCTAGAGAGCTTGAGAGGTCCTGCTCTGGAAGCCATTAAGTCTTTGAGGTCCACAAACCCTGAGGCATCTGCCCAGAAGTACCTAACTGCACTTGAATGCAATTTTGAGAGTATTGAGTCAGGGTAGAGCTTGATGTGGAAGTTTCAAGGTACAAAACAATGGCCAGGGGAAAGTTTATCTGCATATGTTACTTGTCTGGAAGGAGCGCTACAGAGGGCCTACCAGAAAGGGGGGTGGCCACCAGTGACTTAAACCGTATGAGGTTGGGGCACATATTGCAACATGCAAAGCACTCAAAATTGCAGCTCCTTCAGTTGAGGCTTCATGACAGGAGAGGTAACCCACCAGATCATTGTGATTTGATGAAAGAAATCCGGGAAGTTGAGGAGGAGGAGGATTTCTCAGAGCCCCACGTAGTTGTAGCTGCTACAACCTCTGCTCCAAGGGCAGGGTCGGCTGCTGACGGCCAGGGATCACCGAAAACCCATGACGAAAGTCAAGGATTAAGTGCCTGCCAAATGGGGATGGCTGTAAACACCCCGCACTGGGAGGAGTTGCTGAGGGAGATTAGGAAAGTAACAGACAGTCTCATCATGAAGGATACTCCTATGAGCACAGGCACTGACACTTGCCCGACTGCTTCTGGGGGTTGGGGTGCCCACCCAGGCACCTCATGTTGACAACAGTTCAAAACTTGATGCATTGACTATGGAAGTGAGGGAACTGAAAAGATGTCTCCAAATGTCCAACCCACCGCTGGCTGAGGTGGCACCAAGGTTTTCTATCGATAGTACCAATGCCGCAGCCCCCACAGTGATGCCTCAGTCACCCCAAACTTCAGCAGACATATTTTGCCATAATTTTGGGAAGGATGGGTACATGAAGAGGGAATGCCAGTCTCAGAAAGACTAAGAGAGAGAGTGGTGAGCTGGCTACAAGGAGAGCTTCGGAGAACAAGTCAGTGGTTAAGAGGTGCACGAAATGGTCCCAGTGAGGGTCCCAAAAATGCTAATTCATGTCCCTCTGTGGCAAGGTCAGTTGCCCAGGCCCCCCACTACCTCCTCTCCAGACTGGTCCAGAATAGTGGGTCCCTCCATGGAGACCACTGTAAAGGTGAATGGAGTGTCTACAAGAGCTGTATTAGACAGTGGCTCCCAAGTGACGATTATGTTCCAGGATTGGTATCAGAAGCATTTGTCAGACATACCCTTACAACCATTAGAAGGACTGCATGTATGGGGGTTAAGTGAGAAGGCCTACCCCTACTCTGGGTATATTCAAATTTGGCTGTCTTTCCCCACCTCTGTGGTTGAAATGGCAGAGCAAGTAGAGACCCTGGCCTTAGTGGGTCCCCCTACTGGACTGTATGATGGGGTTCCTTTACTAATTGGGACTAATGCACATATGTTTGGATGGCTGGCACAGTTGTGTTATGAAAAACAGGGGTCAAGGACTAGTAGAGCTTTAAGAATTCCGGTCTTGATCAAGAAGGCCTATGAGGCACAGAGAGATGCTGACAAAGTGGAACCAGAGGAACCGGTTGGAGTTGTCTGGAAAAAGGATCCTGAGTCTCTGATCCTGGTGCCAAATGCCCAGTGTACCCTTCAGGGGAAGTCCATATCAGAAAGGATGTCAAGAATAAAATCCTCATGTTGGATGCACCAGGCAATGGGAAATTGCCGGAGGGACTGCTGGTCAAGCCTAGTATTTTGCCTGCTAGAGCCCATGCTTATGCCAGAAGGGTAATGGTTTAAGTTCATAATGTGTCTGACAGAGATTCGAGTAAATAGAGGTTGCACCCTGGCTAATGTGCATTGTGCAGACACTGCAGTGCTACCCAGTAGCAAGAGTTCGGGGAAGAATGACAGAGTAAAGCCTGACTTGTTCGATTTTGGTGACTCCCCGTTGCCAGCTGAATGGAACGTGAGGATCAGTGAGAAGCTTGCCCAGAGAGACCAGGTGTTTTCCTTAAAAGAATGGGACATAGGATGTGTGCAAGGAGCTGAGCACCACATCCAGCTGCATGATGAAAGGCCATTTCGTGAAAGGTCTCGACGCCTGGCCCCTGCTGACACAGATGATGTGAGACGGCATCTGCAAGAGATGCTAGCTGCTGGTGTAATACAAGAATCCAGAAGCCCCTATGCTTCCCCTATTGTGATAGTGAGTAAAAAAGAATGGGACAGTAAGGATGTGTGTGGATTATCGCACTTTAAACTGGCGGACTATCCCTGATCAGTATACAATGCCCGCATTCAGGATGCTTTGACTGCCTGAACGGTACCAAGTTGTTCTCTGTGCTGGATCTTCGTAGTGGGTACTACCAGATCCCGACGACCCCAGAAGACCGTGAGAAGACAGCCTTTATCTGTCCGCTTGACTTCTATGAATTTATGAGGATGCCTCAAGGGATTTCAGGCACCCCAGCCACCTTTCAGCGACTGATGGAGCGTGCAGTGGGGGGCATGAACTTATTAGAGTGCCGGGTATACCTAGATGATGTTATTGTGTTTGGCAGCTTACTGGAGCAACATGAGAGCAGATTATTCAAGGTGTTGGACCAACTGGAAGACTTTGGCCTTAAACTGTCCATTGATAAGTGTCAATTCTTTCAAACATCAGTAAAGTATGTGGGACACATAGTATCCACTGAGGGAATAGAGACCGACCCAAGTAAAGTCGAGGCCTTGACCACCTGGCCACAGCCCAAAAATCTAAAAGAACTGCAAAGATTCCTGGGATTCTGTGGTTATTATCGGTGTTTCATCAAGGACTATTCAAGAGTGATCTGCCCTTTACTTAACCTTACTCAAGGGTATCCCCCAACCCACAAAAAATACAAAAAGTCAGCGTCCCTAGACTGAAAGAGTGTATTTTCATCTGAGTGAAGTATTTGGGGCCCGCTGGACTCCTGATTGTGAGACTGCTTTTCATGAGATCATATATCAACTTACCCACACTCCAGTGCTGGCCTATGCTGATCCAACAAAACCTTATGTCCTGCACACTGATGCTAGCTTGAAAGGGTTGGGGGCTGTGTTGTACCAAGAGCATGAGAATGGCCTGAGACCAGTGGCCTTTGCCAGCAGAAGCCTGACCCCTTCAGAAAAGAACTATCCTGTACACAAGTTAGAGTTCCTAGCTTTGAAGTGGGCCATTGCTGATCAATTCCATGAGTACTTGTATGGGGCTAAGATACTAGTAAAGACTGACAATAATCCTTTGACCTATGTGCAGACTTCAGCTAAGTTGGATGCCACTGGCCATAGGTGGCTCTCTGCCTTATCTAACTACGACTATTCAGTTGAATACAGAGCAGGCCTGAACCACATAGATGCTGATGCTCTCTCCCGGAGGCCTGTTCCCCAGAATGACTGGGTCAGACTGTCAGAACCTAATATTAGAGCACTCTGCCAGAAGTTTGACAGGGAGGAACAAATGTCCATGGACGCAGTGGACTGTATGGTGGATTGTTTGGGACCCTCTGAGAATTGCATACCTGCTGCTTATTGCCACTTTTCTGCAATAGACATCGGTGCACTGCCTCAGCTGGACAATAACAGTATTCGGCAGGCTCAATCCTGAGATCCCATGATCAAATCAGCTTTAGAAGCCCTATATGCAGGGAAAGATGTGTCCAAATTATGTTCCACTGATGTGAGAACTGCATTGTTATACAAAGAAGGTCCTAAGTTGAAACTGATCAATAGACTGTTATACAGAGAAATAGTAGACAGAGGGGGGCAAGTAGACAAACAACAACTAGTGCTGCCCACTGCCTTTCGAGATTCAGTACTGAGGTCCTTACATAACCACATGAGCCACCTTGGTACAGACAGAACACTTGACTTGGTGAGATCCAGATTCTTTTGGCCTAAGATGGGGGCTGATGTGGAGCAACACATTTGAACTTGTAGTCGCTGCTTACAGAGGAAAGCTTTGACCCAGAGGGCTGCCCCCCTTGTTAACATCACCACCAGTATACCCATGGAGCTGGTCTGTATTGATTTTCTGAGTTTGGAGTCAGATCAAAGAAATATTAGTAATGTGCTAGTGGTCACTGATCATTTTACGAGATATGCCCAAGCTTTCCCCACCAAGGACCAGAAGGCATCAACTGTGGCAAAAGTACTTGTAGAAAACTTTTTTGTTCACTATGGGGCTCCACAAAGAATCCATTCTGATTGAGGGAGAGACTTTGAGAGTCGTCTGATCAGAGAGATGCTTTCTCTGTGGGGAGTGCGAAAGTCCAGAACCACCCCTTACCACCCCCAAGGGGACCCACAGCCTGAGCATTTCAACCGCATTTTGCTAGATATGCTAGGCACCCTCCACCCAAAGGACAAGCCTAGATGGAGCCAACAAATTAGCACTCTGGTACATGCCTACAACTGCACCAAAAGTGATGCCACTGGGTTCTCCCCCTACCGCCTGATGTTTGGAAGAGAAGCTCGACTGCCGGTAGATGTGTGCTTTGGGGTCTCTCCTGATGGGGTTTGAGCTGACAACTATTTACAGTATGTGCAAAAGTTAAAGGCCCAGCTAAATCATGCGTACCAACTGGCTCAAACCATGGCTGCCAAAAGAAATCTGGCCAACAAAGAAAGGTATGATAAAAAGGTGAAAGTTAAACCAGCCAACTGAACTGAGAGGAACTCAAAGGAAATGCCCGGCTCTGTCTACTGGAAATCTGGGACTGCATGGCAAACACAAGATTGCTGACAGATGGCACCATCTCTCTCACATTGTACTGGGCAAACTAGATGATTTGTCTGTGTACAAAGTAAGGCCTGAGAATAATTCAAAAGATGTTAAAATAATGCATAGAAATCATTTACTGCCCACTGGATAAATCTTGACTGAGTCTGAGCCCCCAGAAAATGCCTCCTCTGGACCAGTGACTAGAGCTGCTGCTAAGAAAAAATCAAGAAAGTCTGCACCTACAGAAGCTGAGTTAAAGTGTTCCCCTCCACAAATCCCAGTTGAGCATGACTGTCAGTCCATATCAGAGGAAAGTGAGTGTGACTTTGAATACTACCCTTCTTACGAAATGGGGCAATCCCCTAGTCAATACTGGAGATGAAGCTGGGCCTTCTGGACTGTCTAAGCCACCAGCTTTGTCCCTGGAGCCAATGCTCCCAGAAAGTGAAGTGCAAAGCATCAAGTCAGATGATATGGAATCATTGTGTATGGCTGAACTGTTTGAGCTTTCAGGGGAAGAAAATGATGGACTAGAACAGACTGGTGATACACCAGAACAAGAATAGTATTTTGAGTGCCATGATGGTCCACTGCCAGTGTCCGAAAGCTCTCCATGTGAGCCAAGTGTTGTGGACTCAGAGATTGTAACTTCTGGAGCTGAAAGTGCCCCAAGTTCAGCCTCTACCCCAATGCAGACTCCTGACAAGTGAGGACAATGCTGAAAATGAGGCTCAGAGTGCAGAGACTGTAACACTTCCCCCTATAAAGACTGGTCGAGCTGTAAAGCCTGTGGTGCACCTCAGTTATGATTCCCCTGGGAGGCCGGTGGACTTGCCTCTCAATGTAGTTCATAAAGGAGTGTATGTGTCCCCGAGCTCCTTGCCCAAACCAAACATCAGTGCTAACTCCAAGTTACTTGTGTTGCACTCTAGGTATGGTGCCTCTGCCCCATCCAGCCCCAAGGTAGCTGATAGGGAGGGGCCCCCTCTCTTCAGGTTTCATGTACAAGAGGTAATAACCTGAGTTATGGTACAATGTGTGTGTAATACTGTGTAAAGAGTGACGTACTGCAAAGTTTCAGAAATGTGTTCCTGGTAAAGTGATATATTGACTGATGATTATATGTATGAGCCTAATGTGATCCTGATGAAAATGTATATGGTTGCAATTGAAACTTATGGGGGTAATTGCTTGACGCGGACGCCAAGCTTTTTCCAGGCCAGGAAGGGTGTAACCCCCCTGTAAATGGGGGTTCCAAAAAGTCTTCCAGGAGCTTGCTTGAATGCTCCAAGCTTGGATGGTGTTCGGCGTCTAAGCCGTTTATCTGTGAGTGCTTTTAGAGCCTCTGGTTCTGTCTCTTTAAGAGCTATCTGCCTGCAGACATAATTAATTTGGATGGGGGTCTGTGTGTTTCCCTGCTTGAGTCCCACTCGAGCTGCTGCCAAATCGCTCTGTTTCTGCCGTCACTAAGTGGGCAGAGTGAGCACTTTTCAAAGATGTAACTGTTTGCCAGACATCATTTAGAGTAATAACGAAAATACAGTTTGTCTAACCTGCTTTTCTTTGCAGTCAGAACTGTGTTTGCCTAGTCCCCCATTCTAGTTTTGAACTGCTGAACTGGACCAATCAGCATGGGGGGACCTTTGAAATGGAACCTGCTGCTGGCAAATCAGAACTTGGACTCTCATTGTGGAGCCAGCCACCTATGTACTGTATGGCCAATGCTTCTGGGAATTGTAGTTTGGACTTCGGCGCCTTTTTTCCACCAACAGGGGGAGTTTACTGTGAGTGACAGCCAAACCAGCCAACTAAACTGGAAGGAACTCAAAGGAAATGACTGGCTCTGTCTACTGGAAAGATCAGATGAGTTGTGAGTGTGAAGAGGGAAGGAGAGGCTTCTGCGCTGTTGAGTTTTCGTGCAGAAAGCTCGTGTGGGGCCCTGAAGTTCGGCCTACAACTGTTTATGAGTGCCAGTGTGGACTGAATCAGAGTTGTAAGGAGAAAGAAGCACCAGAAGTGAGGAAACCAGGCTCACCCTGTAGAAGACTGGAGAAATTGCTGAATCACGCTCGGTCTGTCAGGAACTGAATCTGCTGTGTGTTCTCCCAGGTATTGTGCAGTAATTGCGATCGGGATAGAGAAGCAGCCTGCCTGGTATAGTACTTTCCTTTTACATATAAATGTGTGTAGTGCTTGTGGGGAATCGCGTTTCAAATCCCCTGTACAGCGAATTGAGTGCCTGAAGCTGGAAGTAAACCCCAGCTTAATCCAGACTACATCCATTTGCTCTGAACTGCCGTGGGGTCCAGTCACAAGTACCTTGTCCACATGGTCTGCTCCTCCTGGCAATCCAGGACAATCTGCCTTCCATCCAGTTCCCAGCATTGAGTTTGTGAGTACAAAGCAGGGTAGCTCCCTGCCATCTGTTTATCGAATTGCAAGTGTGTCATCTAATTGTTGTTTTTTTCATTTCTTCACGAACTGAGCCAACCGGCCCCGGATTACAATTTGGGTATTGTGCAAGTGTTTTTCCATCACAGGACCCCGACCAGCTGCACCGATCCTGGCTAGCCCCTTCTCCCCCATCCTGGGTACCCAGTGAAAGTGACAATTTGGGATTCTGAATATGTGCACAGTACTGTGATTATTAATGTGTTTAACCTAATTAACCTGATTTCCCCCTGTCCTTGTTACAGCTCCTTAAATAAATCAGATTTGTTTGTTTCAGCAAAGTTACACTGACTAAGGTATTCGTTTATGTTAAAGTATTGTACTGTGGCTTTTGCACTGTATCATCTTATTTTACAGGGTGTCCCCAGAGTCCAGTCGACAGAGCCAGTCCTGGGAGTGCATATTGTGAAGATATTTCTGATGCATTGTGCGGCCCACTAGTGGCAAGAAAGGGGGGTTACAGTGTCCCAGAGGGCTGTGACCAAGTTAGTTTAGCTACTGCAAACCCTGACCTCTGGGTGGAGGCACCCGCCATTGGACCTGGGCCCCTCAACCTATTAGTAGTTAAGCAGGCAGGGGTAGTAGCCCTTGGGATAGCGCCACCTAGGGGTTACACTTGTACAGAACCGCATAGAATATTGTGCCCCAGGGAACTATACAGCACAGGCACAGATGGTGGTGCTGCATGCAATTATCAAACTGTAGTTCTTGCTACAGTGCACAGCAGACACTACAGTAACAAGGGGCCAGTAGTGTGAGGGACACAGCAATGCCTATGGCATGTAGGGCATCAATGACCACTGCACTTTACACAGTGACAGGCCCATCTTGCAGGTGTGTACTGACAGTGGACATTACTGTTATGTTGTTGTGCAACCCACAGATGCTGCACCACTGACATGGGATACTCACAGTGACATATACATGGCTGGCTGTGTGTGCTGTGGTGTCTGTACAGATTTGCAGTATGTTGCTGGGGGGCACATACCATCACAGAGGCACACTGATGTTGGGGTATTCCCAACACTGGACCATTTGCACTACATGGCTTGTCCCAGTCTTGTGGCAGTACCCAGTATGTGGTGCAGACTGGCCACCCACCCTCCATACCCCCAGTGCTGCATGTGTGTGCTGGATTATGTTGGTGTTTGCCAAAGGGTGGTCCGCAGGTGTGTGCTGTATGGACACACTGCCATGGTGTCCACTAGTTACCAGGTCACCACTTACTTCCTGGCATGGCTGGGACGGGTGGCTGATGATGGCATCTAAGGAGGTGCCATCAGTGTGCAGCATGTTTCTTCTATGTCTGGTTTCTTTCCAGGTTTAATATTTACTGGTTAGGGTCACACAAAGCCGCACAAAGCCACAAAGTTGCACAAAGCCGGTTTGCCCAGAGTTAAGACTACTTTTTCCTGGTGGTAATTTGCACCCCGGAAAGTGTCACGCAAAGTCACAAAAAAACACTTTGCACTATGCTAATGTACTGAATATAGCATTGTGCCTGTATTCATGTACACGCCCCTCCATTTGCCCCATGCATACATTATACTTTTGCCCAGTGCTAATGCAGTTTGCCCACGCTATTTGACCTTCTGAATATAGCGGACCCGTGCAAACCCGATGCTAACCCTGCACAAACGGTTTGCGCCCAGCGCAACTTTTGCATATCTGGCCCCTTGTTTTTAATCTTATCACTTCATTTTGTATACCCCTTTGCAAAAAAAGATATTCAGGTATAAACTGTTTAAAACAAGCCATGTGGTAAGCTGTAGAGGTAAGATGACAACTTGTCAAAAGATAGTTCGGGCAGGCCTTTCCTCCCACCAGAAGTTCAACTAACACAATACATCCTTGCCACTTAAACTATTCAAGGAAACATTCGGCTTTGACAAATACTTGTCTTCATTTTACTAAAACCCTGTTGCAAGCCTGCTAATACTGTTATCTTGACTAATTTGCCAAGTATAATTGTTGTACCTGGGTCCTACTGGGCCATTCACAACATAGACTGCTAGTGTGTTAGGGGTGGTAACGTGATGGCAGTCTGAGCAGTCATGCCCGCTATTGCTCCCGCTCCTCCATCTAAATATTATATTAATTTGCCACCAGCCTGGGTTTTTTTTGGTGTGCAGCAGTTGATTTGAAGATCCGTATCCTTTGTAGCTGCTTTGGGTCCATAATTATCATGGATAGAGGCAGAAATACGCAATGTTCTTCCCTGTCATACCCCACTACCAGCACCGATGCAGGAGAAGAACACTAAGCGGGCAAAAACTCAAGCAACTAGCGCATCTAGCTATGTGACTGCCTAGGCCTCACTGATGGAGGAAAAATGTCTGGAGGGACTGGCTCCTCTGAAAGATATGCTCAATAGCCTGTCCCAAAATTTTCAATCCATGCAAACCACTATGGAACAACTTGCTAAGCGAACAGGTGATAATAAAGTCAGGATTTCTTCCCTAGATGATTCACGAGCCCGCACTGAACCTGATATAACAGCCTTGCGACACAGAATTAAATAAATGAAAGACAAGCTAGAGGATTTAGAAGGCCGTTCTCATAGGAACAATCTTGTTATATTGAGTTTGCTGGAGGAAGAGGAGGGCTCAGACGTGATCCTACTTGTGCAAAAACTATGTACTAAAGTTGCTGGTCCCTCTCCAAATGATACCACCTATATAGTGGAGAGGGCTCATAGATCACTCTGGCCGGCGACTCCCCCGGGGTCGCCTCCGAGGCCTCTGATTTTTCAGTTTCTAAATTTTAGTGATAAGCAGCACATCCTGGAAAGAGAAAGGGAAGTGAAAGAGGTCCTATGGGAAAGCAAAAGAGAATCCATATAGTGCAGGATTTTCCAATTTCTGCCTGGCAGAAGAGCATTGCTCTACACCCGATTGTTTCTAAGTTAATCGCAGCTAGCATAAAATTCAGAGTTGAATATCCAGCTACACTTGGCATACTTTTGAATCGGAGGATCAAGCATCTGGTGCTCTCAAGACCCTTTACCCAGAATTATTTAAGTGAGGTGAGCTCCAGGAAACTGTACCTGCTTTAAGGCTATACTGACTGGTCATTTTGGGATGCTGTGACTCGAATAGACTTGCCTTATTGTTGGTGATATCTCATTCGGACGGACTGCCTTATTACTTTTCTGTGGGTCCTGAATGTCCCTAGTGTCTACATTATTTTGTTTCAGATTTACCAGAGACAATGATCACCTATCTGCCAGACTTGAGTTACCCAAGGCTTGTAATTCGTTTTTCATGTTTTACTGGCTCCATCTAATGGATTATGCTTGAACTTTATTAACTGTTGCTTTTACTGTACTAATTTGGGTTTGCAGTCTTCAGAGGTTGCCTAGTGAGGAAACGAATGGCTCCCTGATACGAATGACATCCCAGTGTAGTTCTACCTCATTTGTTTTACATGACGCTTGTCTTTTCTGTCTGCTGCCTGTGGACCTTGCATTGTTTTGTAGATTGGATTGTTGGTTAGTTCTGGATCTTACCGGATTTATAACTCCCAAGTTTGAATGCTTGCTTTTACACTGGGACACTGCTTCTGGACTGCACAGATGTACTTTTACAAGAGTGTTTTTTTTACTTATACTGATTAGATAGTTTGAAATATTATACATGTAGGATTTGCTGAACATTATTAATGTTTTTCCTGGGCACCTGGGGTGTTATTTCCTTTCCCCCAAGATAGGCTCACGGTGCTTTCACACTCCTGTGATTTCCTTGTTTTATCTATTTCCAATTGTCTTTACATGGGGGATTTTAAGGGATAACTGTGGGGTTGATCTCCTGGTTGGTACTCTACTTTACTCTTGGGTCGGTGGGTATGTTGCTTTTAGTAGTGTTCTCTATTGGGGTGAAGGGATGGGAAGGGCATATGCTGTGGGTGGAATATTGGCATCCTGGCCCGAGGACCTGTGGAGGGTAAGTCACTAGGACTGGGAGGTATAGTTGTTTTGTAATGTTCGATGGGGGCATGGAGGGGTGGGGGGTTTGGGCCCTCAGAGATACTATGTTTCTCTGTGTATTTGCAGTCCACTTTTTGTTTCCGATCCCATAGGGTTCTTAATTCCAAGCTCCTTTAGATGATCCTGAAATACGTTTCTAGGAATATAAAAAGCACATGCTCCAGGGTGAAGTGCTACCAGATTTTGTGACATTTGCAATTTTTGCAATGTGAAGTTACATTTCTGCAGGAGACCCACCTCGTCTCTACGGAAAGGCTTCTCTTCCACAGACAGGCAGTTGGGCAGGTATTTGCAGCTGGGGACTCCAGGAATCAGAGGAGAGTGATAATATTAATTTTTAAGGGAACCAAATTCCAATTGTTACAGAGCGTGAATGACCCTCGGATCAATGTCTATTAGTGCGTGGGGTGCTAGACCATTCTGGAGTTCTTTTAGGAGGCATCTATTGCCCCAGTACTGACTCCCCCAAATGTTTCTCTGATTTATTGAACCAGCTGACTCCCTTTGTCCATTTACCAATTATTTTAGCCAGGAACTGGAACTTAACCTTGACCTTGGACTTAGAGCTGGATGTAGGATCCCAGGGCTCTCCTCTACTCAACAGTCTTTTCATGAGATGATAGAGATGGGGGGCCTATGTGATCACTGGAGGGTGCTACACCCTTCTGACCATGTGTACACCTTTTATTTGCCAGTCCACAGGTCTTTTTTTCGACTGGATTATTTTTTAGATTAGTAGATCTCTCCTACCAGATATTGTGGAGGGGGGTGTGACCCCTCGAATATTATCTGACCACCCACCCAACTTGGTTACAATGTAGCCTTTCCCCTACCCTACATCAGGACAAAATATGGAAACTTAATACTCAACTCCTCCAAGAGGAGTCAGTGCTATCTGGGATTAGGGATCTTCTTACTCGTTTTATGGAATACAATGAGGGTTCTATTCTGGATGTTGATAAACTTTGGTGTTCTCTTAAATGTGTTCTGCGTGGGGAATTCATTTAACTGGCTTCCACACAAAAGAAGAAGCAAAAGGCCTCTCTTTGCCTTCTCCTTTACCAAATTGGAGCATTGGAAAATAACCCCTCTCTTAATGCTTCTGAGGAGGAACAGGAGTTATTGGTGTCCTTGAGAGATCAATATCCGGAGAGTCTTTGGGAACAGGCCAAATATGCTATCCTTAAAAGACACTCTAACTATGTGGATCAAGGTGACAAGGTAGGACACCTTCTTGCTCTCCACTTGCGGAATGAGGAGGCCTCCCCCCCAGTTCTCTCTATTACATCTTAGAAGGACAAGTCCCTTAAAACCTCCCCCCTAGATATAGTGCGTAAATTTGAGCTGTACTATTGCCATTTGCATAGTCCCCCTGCTCACTCCCTTCCCCTATCAATCATTCTGGACTACCTTCCTCTCATTCATCTTCACTGTTTAACCCCAGATCAGCAAACTTTCCTTGCTGGTCCCATATCTCTTTAAAAAATTCTGGATGCCATTCGATCTCTTCCTTCAGACAAATTCCAAATGTGCTTTCTCCTAATTTTTATAAGGTTTTTGCAACTGAGCTGGCCCCAATACTTCTACAGCTGTATTCTTATTTTTGTGAGGTAGGAATCTCAGACTTTTCCCTTTTGGATGCACTGAAATTGGTGCTTCCTAAACCGGGAAAAACCCCAGATAAGGTTGCTAATTATCGTCTGATCTTTCTCATGAATTACAATGTCAATATTTTTGCTAAAGTTCTGGCTAATAGGATTCAGCAGGTTTGGGAAGGGTTGATTAGGCCTGAACAGGTAGGCTTTATGAAAGGCCGCTCCTCAGCGGGCCACTTGAGGAAGCTGAGCCATGTCTTTTCCATCTCCACGGGGACCAACCTGTCTATGGCCTTGGTCCCTCTGGATGTGGAAAAGGCCTTTGACAGGGTTAATTGAGCATATTTATTTTCAGGTCTTGAAAAGTTTGGCTTGCCCGTGTTCTTTATAGATTGGTTTCAGGTGTTAAATCCTCTCCCCCGTGCAAGGATATATTGTAACAGCATACTATCTGAAGGATTTGAGCTATTTCATGTACCTGTCAGGGCTGCCCTTTATCCCGTCTCATTTATTCTGTACTTAGAGCCCCTGTTGCAACTTCATAGAGCTTCTCCCTTTATTACTAGGATCCCTGTTGGTCCATTCAGCATCAGACTCTCTGTATACTCGGACAATATCCTGCTACACCTCTCAGATCCCATTACTTCTGTTTCAGCTGCCTTGCACGTTATTCAACATTTTGGTAGATTCTCCCATTATAAACTCAGTATTGACAAAACAATGATAATGCCTTTAAACCTTATGGTGGTTTCATCAGATTTTACCCATCTTGACCTGGGATGGACTACCAAGCTTAAATTTCTGGGTATTATCCTTTCACAGGCCACCAGTTTAATGAAGATGCTCAATTTGGACGAGTTGGTCAGTAATATTCAAGGCCCCTACTTTTCTGCGGCACATTGGGACCAAGTTCTGCGGCAATATTACCATTTGCCGCAGAAGTTCTGTGGCAGGAGTTTGTAATTTCTGTAGAAGTTCTGCGGCACTAACGAACTACTACATCACGGTGTCAGCTTGTCATCCTGACTTCACATCCATTGCAATGGTTATAGCAATCAGGTTGGGGGAAAGCACAGTAACACTAGTTAAAAAAATAACAGACCTATAGAAATAATTTCATGCCTAAAAGAGCAAAAAAAAAAAATCTATCTCTTAAAGTCCTAGTCTATTGTATAAATGAAATACACAGAGGGGACCTTATGTGATAAATAAGGTATTTTTATACGCATGCTGTCTATACCACTCAAGCGGTCCCCACTGTGTATCACTTATATATTTATATGCAATCTGTAACATACATACAAATGTGTGTATGTGTGTGTATATACATATATATATAGAGAGAGAGAGAGAAATACTGTATGTATATATATAATATGTATAAATATATATATATATATTTTTTTAAACATCCATGAAATTGTATTCTCATTCATACAGGTCCCTTTGGAAATGGAATAAACAGAATAGAGGAGATATTGCAAAACTTATTTTTAATGCCAACCTGCTTCCCCTGACACTACGTAACACCATCAGGCCATGACATGCATGTGAACCCATTGTAAGATGAAGCTCTCCAGTCCATCACAATGTGTCCCCCATGTGACAGAACACTGCACCATACCTTCCCAGGCTCAGAGCAGTGATGTGTTCCCCCAATCCTTGTGCTGCCCAGCCAGCTCCCAGAGCTCATCTCTGAACCTGAGCTGCTGGCACAGAAACACAACATGCTACCATCTGACCCAACAGCTGGCATTGCACACAACATTTGTCCATAACTTTTAGGTGATTCTGTCAACCAATGACAATATGTAATGAATAACCCTGGCAACAATATGTACAGCGCAATTATTTATTTAACAGGTCTATTCTTTCAACAGGTCTACACATTATTATATTCTACTTTTCTGAGCATAATTACTTTATTTTTCTTAAAAATGACAGGTTAATTCATGTTATCAGTTATTCATTTCAGATGGCATCTCTGTACCTTTAAGGGAAAAAAAATAAGTTTGTACAAAGTAAAGTATGGACATAACAGGTCTATGCTACTGTCAAGATAGTGTTTAAGCTAGCCCTATTGTAATAACATAAGACAGAAAATTGTATTAGGCTGTAGTGCAGGTTGAGCAAATATCACCATGCCTAATGTGCTGTGCCACCACCTCTGGCAGTGGGAGCTGTGGTAGATAAGTGACTATTCATTTCTGTTGCAGAATGCAACCATTTCATTAGCTAATGTATGTTATAGCATTGACAAATTCATATTCTGAGCATAGAGGGCTTTTGGATATAAAAAGAGGGGAAGGGAACCAGGTTCTATGGATAAACAGAAATATTAATAAAGAATCACCAAGAACAGTGAATTCTCCGGCACTGCAGAAGTTCTGCGGTAGGTTGCATGTTCTGCGCAAAATTCTGTGACTGCAGAATTCTAGGGGCCTTGGTAATATTCACCAGTATTTTTATAGATGGGCCTCCCTTCCCTTGTCTCTTCAAAGTAGAGTCAGCATTATTAAAATGAATATTCTTCACAGGTTGTGTTATCCCCTGAATATGTTGAATGTTTCACTTCCCCTCAACTGGTTTAAGAATGTCTGCAGCCTTATATCCACCTTTTTGTGGAAAGGTAAAACCCCACGTAGGGCCTATACTCATTTAGGAGCTCCCAAAAACTTGGGAGGACTTAAATTGCCTAACTTTTGTTTATCTACTAACTGGCAAGTAATATTGCCAAATATGCCAAATGGTCTACTGTGGTCTCCACGCCACTTATTACCCCGTGTGTCCCCTTGTGGCTTCAGATAGAGCGGATGTTGATTGATGAAGCTGGACTATCCCCTGGCAGTCTGTACTTTATTTCCCCTAAACAACATCCAGTGTCACTCCGGAATTCGGTTATCTTTACATCAGTGAAGATTCATGCACAACTATGTAGGACATTATGTTTTGTTAATGTCCTAGACATCTCTCAGCCAATATGTTTTAACCCCAATTTTGGCCTGAGCGGTCATTTGCCGAGTCCCAGGGACATACCTTCCCTGGAAAGGAAAAGGGTCTTAGAACTCCTTTCGGATGGTCACATCCTTAGTAACCAGGAGTTGTTGGTACATCTCAACATGCCGGCTGCGTCTGTATTTAAAATTTACCAGCTTCGGCATCTGTTGGTTAAATGGTTTGGATGAACATCCTGGTCCACTAATCAAGGAGAGTGCCTCCATTTGCTTCAGACTTTGGCTTGGCAGCCCTATTTGGTCTCCCAGATAGTATCTGTAGTATTTTCTAAAATTTTTCCAGATGCTTTGGGTCATTCCAGTTACTGGTCTCCCCTATTTCTTGATTCTAACATTGACTGGGACCATATATGGTCAGATTTATACCATTTTGTAGCTAATGATAAACTATGCCTCACTGAATTTTATATTCTGCATAATATCTATTTTACTCCTGTCCACCTGGCTAGAATGGGGAAACTCCCTCTCCATTGTGCATCAGATGTGCACAAGTGGATGGGACTCTTATGCATGTATTATGGGACTGTCCGAAAGTCGCTCCTCTTTGGGAGAAGATAAAACAAAAGACAGACCCCCTTTTGGGATTGGACAAATATCTTCTTCTTGAGATTTGCCTAGTAGGCGATTACTCAGGGGTTCTAGTTAAAGAGTGGAAGTATTGGTTAGCCATGAGCTCCCTCTCATTGAAAAAGGTTATTTTTCGTCACTGGAAGCATCAATTAGAAATCTCTTATTCTAAATGACTTAATGAACTGTTACTTAATTTAAGGCTTGAAAAGATGACCGCTAGTCTTCATAGTCGCCTGCAAGTGTATAACAAATGGGGTAAATAACATACCTTATTTTCGATTTCTTCCTCCCCTTGAGTGGGTCAGTGGAGCCTGTATACATTTGACAATATTATACAGGATTTGCTGGTGTGTGGGCATGTGATTCCATTAGATAATAGTAGCGGAACCCTTTAGGGTGTCCCTTTCTAAGAAGTATGGGGCCTGGCCATGTTATGGCCCTTGGGCTCTATTGTCCAGTTTTATTTATTAAAATTTGTTGATGTTTTTGTGCCCTCCAATCATGTTCCACCTTGAATGGACTATATCTTTTGTTTATTTAATGCCTCTGAGGGGGGATATGGTGGGTGGGTGGTTGGGGCAGGGTTGTAAGTGTGGTTGTTTGCTTGTATGTTGACTGTTTTGTTTTTGTAATTTTCTTGAAACTCAATAAAGTACATAAAAAAAAAAGACTGCTAGTGTGTTTAACCAAGGTTGACACTGTTACTGCTGGTCTGTTTCCCTAATCCTTTCTAATCCCTTGCTTGTCTGTTTCTCCACTTTTTTTCAAACCTCTTCCTGGCACAAACCTTGGGTGACTGCTCAACCTCTCCCTGAGCAAATCTTAGTGCTATCCTGTCTAGTTCCTTTGCTGCCCACCCCGTGTCTTTGCAGCTCTAAACAAGTGCCTTTCCCAGCTCGCCCCCACTGCTCCTTCTCTGCCGTCTTTACAACTTTAAACGAGCGCCATTTCCTGTCCACCTCCTCTGCTCCTTCTGTGACCTGCTTTTGCAGCTCTAATGAGCACCTTTCCTAAGCATGCCCCCACTGCTGCTTCTCCGCCCTGTCTTTACAGCTCTAAACGGGCGCTATTTCCTACCCACCCCCACTGCTCCTTCTCTGCTCATTTTAGTGCTGCCGCCATTTTGTGTCAGAAACCCACATCTCCCACTGAAACTCCTGTGTCTCCCATTTCTTTCTCTCGCCTATTTCTCCATCCTTTGTTTAACTGCCAGCCCACCCCTGAATATGCCCCTCCCCAATTAATCTCCCCACGCTTTTGTCCTCACTCTGCCCGCCCCACCCACAGTTTAAGCCATCTCCTTCCCGAGGTTATACCTGGCTAACCTTTCCTTCCCCATATCTCTCTACAAGAAAGCCCTGAGCAGGCTCCACAGCTGCTCCTGTGGCCCAGGACACCATCCCAGGCTGGGCGCTCCCTGCCTGAGATGCCACCTGCTCCCCCTGGATACAGGTATGCTACACTACACAGCCAAAGAAGTCAACGGCTTGCAAGCCGAAAATTTGACTGGGCCTAGTACAATCTCCTTTAGGCTCCCCTTGGCTGCCCTAGCCCTGGCCAACTTACCACTGGCTATCCGCTACAAGGCTCCAAAATTATATTTCTGTACTACTAGCCACGAACTGTTTCAATACACACTACTACTCTATATTTTGTCTATATCCTTGAGTGCTATCTTTAAATGTAAACTGCATCATTTTTTACTAGCCGGTTAAAATGCAAGTACATTGATTACTTAGGGTGGTGAAAACCAGCATCCCATCTGGACCTTTGTAAATCCAGATGATTTTGTTTAAGCCTGTCTTTTTCTTATCAAATCTACTAAAACTCTGCCGCAAGCTTGCTAATACTGTTATTTGACTAATTTGCAAGTGTAATTGTTATACCTAGGTCCTACTGGGCCATTCACAACATAGACTGCTAGTGTGTTTAACCAAGATTGACACTGTTACTACTGATCTGTTTCCCTACTTCTTTCTTACCCCTCGCTTGCCTGTTTCTCCACTTTTTTCCAAACCCTTTCCTGGTGCAAACCTTGGGTTACTGCACAACCTTTCCCTGAGAAATCTTAGAGCTACCCTGTCTAGTTCCTTAGCTGCCCACCTCGTCTCTGCAGCTCTAAACAAGCACCTTAACCCGCTCATCCCCACTGTCCTTCTCTGCCCTTTCTTTACATCTTTAAACGAGCACCATTTACCAGCTGTGTAGCCAGAAATTTCCGTTTTGTACACAGTCTCCAACAGTTACATGCCCCATTAAAAAAATGTACACATCTTTTCCAAATGGCACACCCTTCCAGACAAGTCAGATAGTTGTCAGATGATTCCTCTAACCTCTAAAGAGGTTATATATGTATCTGTCTCCTAAACAACAAAAGTTTAAACAGATACACTCTTCAGTGGCCTACACTAACCCAAATACTACAGATTAGAAAGAAAATGTTAACAGAAAGGCATATGGTTTGTGACAGGCACTCAACAAAACTGTACACAAATGTGTACAGTGAGTATGCCTGTCTACACCCTTGCCATTTACTGCTCAGCCCCTCTGCTTCTTCTCTGACCTGTTTTTGAAGCTCTAATGAACGCCTTTCCATGCATGCCCCCACTGCTCCTTCTCGGCCCTGTCTTTACAGCTCTAAACGAGCGCCATTTCCTACCCACCCTCACTGCTCATTCTGTGCTCATTTTAGTTCTGCCGCCATTTCATGTCAGGTACTCGCAACCCCCACTGAAACTCCTGTCTCCCACATCTTTCTCTCACCTGTTTCTCCAGCCTTTGGTTTACTGCCAGCCCACCCCTGAATATGCCCCTTCCCCAGTTAATCTTTCCAGGCCTTTGTCCTCATCCATTAAAATATTATATATATATATATATATATATATATATATATATATAATTCTTTGACTTTCACTTCACATCTGTCATGCTTGTAACCTGTATATATCTGATACTGTATTAACGTGCCCTGTATATTTTGTCTAAACACAATTTGTATCTCCACGTAGCCTGTACATATCTGCTACTAAGTATCTTACTTTATTTTCTTGTATTTGCTCTTCATTTGATGATTTTTGGTCTGTACACTTATATTGACTACCCCAGGTCCACTCGAAAATGAGTTTGCTCAATGGTGTCCACCTGGTTAAATAAAGCTTTTGATTGATTGATTGATGGACTCTGCACACCCTGCCCACAGTTTATGCCATCTCCTTCCCTAGGTTATACCTGACTAACCTTTTCTCCCCCCCTTTCCCATCCACAGGAAAGCCTTGAGTAGGCTCCACAGCTACTCCTGCGGCCCCGGCCACCATCCCAGGTTGAGCGCTCCCTGCCCGAGATGCCACCGGCTCCCCCTGGATACAGGTACACTATGCTTCATGGCTAAAGAAGCCAGAGGTTTGCAAGCTGCTAATTTGATTGGGCCTAGTACGATCTCCTCTCAGCTCCCATTGGCTGCCCTAGCCCTGGTCAACTTAACATTGGCTCTCAGCTACAAGATTCCAAAATGTTATTTCTGTACGGCTGGCTACGATCTGTTTATATACATACTACTACTACTCCATAGTTTCTACCTCCCACCCACCCCGGCCCAGACCCCTATTAAATACTCTTCTTAGGAGCAACCCTGCCTTCTATCACCTTATTGGTCCATCCTGCTGGCCGCCTCACACTCAAAGGGTGTTTCTCTTATTTTTCCTACCATGCAATCCCACGCTCTCAGCTGAAATCATAGCTGCCCAAGCTAGTCAAGCTGCACAAATTTTGTTCGATCTACATGTTTTTCAACTAGCGTCTAGCTCCTTAGTACTAGGGTCCTAGTGGCACAATTTGAATAATCCATCCTAAGTGCAACTCTGGTATCCCTCACGACCTGTAGCGCTCTCTACTTAGGAGTTACTTCAAATATTTGGTAGCCCTCTCCTTTGCTGTTTGAGCTTTACCAATTGAATCCCTTCTGCTAAACATCTGATTGACTTCTATGATGCCCCCTACTGGTGCCCTTTTACTGAGAGGCATGCTACTGCTCACCTTCTTAACTTTCTTGGGCCTTTTAACCCTGACCCCCCAGCATCAGCCCTGCCAGTACTGCAGGACAATGCCTAGTATTCCTATAGCACTGTTACCATATCCCATAGAATCAACTTCTATGTCCCTCCCCATGTGTGGGTGGCATACACACTCAAAGGGCCAATGGTGCAACAGCCTGGTTGGCTGCCCCCTCTGGCCCTCTTACCCGAGATTTTCAGCATCCAGGAAAAATATCCCATCTACTGCAACCAGTCAAGGCAAACTAAACTCTACAACAAGCATCGAAAGAATACATATGTCGCTTAGCACTTCTACTATTACTGCTCTCAGGCAGTATTCACCCCACTCCAGGCCCACCCCAACCATTCTCCATCCACCAGAGAAAGACAGGACAACTAACTTTCTCCTCAATCAACATATGCAGCCTTCTCCCTAAAATGGACATCCTGAATGCATGGGTTTTGTAGCACAATCTGGATATACTATCAATAGTTGAGACTTGGCTCTCCCTCATTGTAGCCAACGCCAGTCTCAATTCCTGGATACAGCATATACAGACAGGATTGCCTAACCAAGTGAGGGTGCAGCTGTGCAATATACCTGAGAGATAACATTCAGAGCCTAGTCCTGCTACTGCCCAGCACTGGGGCACACATGCAAGCTCTTGCAGTGAAAGGGCTCCTCGAAGCACATAATAAAACCCTTACTGTCCTTACAATCTACATCCCACCTGGACAAAAGGCCATTGGTTTGGACTTTCTCATAGAGTCCTTTGGTAGCATAAATCTTAACTCGGAAACCATACTGCTGGGGGATTTCAACGTCACTTGGCTCTCCCTTGCTGCAAGCCTGAACAAGGATGCAGTCTCAACTGTTCACCTCTCACAGCTAGCTGACAGACCCATCAGGACAAAGTACAAGATTGGGATATCTACCCTACTTGACTGGGTACTATCTAACTGCCCTGAACATATTTCCAATACAGCTGTACTCTACGATGTCTGTAGGAAGCACTCTTGTATCCTTTTCCAGTGGTCTAATCATTACTCTAAATCCTCTACTAGAACTGTTACTAACAGGGTCCTTAGACATGGCCACCTCGAGCTGCTAAAACCAGAACTCCACCACCAGAACTGGTCCCTGGTCTACTCCTTCTGCATGGTTAACTCCACTCTTGACCAGTTTATTCGCCAATTCAACACAGTGTGCAACAGACGTGCTCCAATCAAAAAGCAAAAGATCAAAGGCCACAGTAACCCGTGGTTCTCTCTCGAACACCATAAGCGTATGAAGTCAAGGGACCACCTGTGGCATCATGCCAGAGATTTGGGTAAGCAGGCAACATCCAGGCTTATAAAGCAGCCCAAAATGACTGCACTAAGGCCATACGTGCTCCAAAAAAACAGTATTATAAGAACGCCGTTACAAGATCTTGGAGTGATGGACGAAAATTCTAGTCTAACCTGACAGAAATCACTGGGAAAGATAATAAGGCAGCACCCACAATGCTCAGCACCGATGATGAACCCACACTGGATCCATATACCATAGCAAATGCTGGTGTTCTACCCCCTGATTTCTTCTTCCACCCCAACCAAGGGCACAGCGCCAGTTCTGAAGACCAGCCACCCACTCACCCTCCATTCCAGTTTAGAGCCATCACAATGAGTGAAGCTAGGAAATACTTCCTAAAGGTTCTTGGGAAGTCCAGATAAAGTGGCGACTCCCTCGACCCTAAATTTGTGACGTTAACCTTGGATGAGATACTAGCACCTCTAACTCACATCATCAATACCTCCCTGCGACTGTCACAATTCCTGCATAAATGGAAATCTGCATTAGTCACACCAATCTTTAACAGTGGGGACCGTACCTCTCAAGGTAATTAAAGACCTGTCTCAATCCTCCCGCCTTTACCAAAAGCACTTGAAAGAATAGTTTCTGATCAACTGGTTGAGTACTTAGAAAAGTATCAAATTCAATGCCTGCAGGAACACGGCTTCTACAAAGGCCATAGCACCACCACTGCATTACTAGAGTTCACGGGTTACATTTACAATGCACTGGCCTAGGGTGCCCTTGTTGGTGCTGCTTTCATTGATTCAGCAAAGGTGTTCAACATGGTTAATCACATCCTTCTTGTCGAACAACTCACATCCATTGGACTCTGAAGTGATACTATTGCCTGGTTCAAGAGTTATCTTTCTAATCACTGACAGCAAGTGAAGATTGACAACATCCTATCTGAAAGCAGACTTGTGCGCGCTGGTGTTCCCCAAGGCTCAGTCTTGGGGCCACTATTATCTAACATATTTTGCATATTCCTCAACCATCTCCCGTATGCCTGTCAGTGTCAAATTCTGCTTTATGCGGAAAATGCAGTCCCTCTACACTAGTGAAGTTATGTCAACTCCCTTGCGTGCACCCGCCAGGGTTCCTCTACTCACCCCTGCGACAGTACCCTGGGGGTCACAGGAGGCCATGATTGACATGTTACTTTATACTACGGATATACCTGCTCAATCTGCTCTCAAGGTGTCTGTACCTCCTACACCCTAACACTCATTTTATCTGTATCATAATGAAAGGCTTGACCCTGTTTCTTCACATCAAGTCTAGAAATGTATCAAATGTATGAAAATTAGGTCTCTCTGCTTGCAAGGTGTCTCAGCCTCTGCACTCATAGGCCTATATCATATTTTATCTGTGTATGTACGAATTTATGACCATTTTGTCCATATCAGATGTGAGTGTTGTCACCCTGTATATATTAAGCTATTGTACATGTATCTATTAATTTATGTTAACTGTTCGAAAACTGGACGTTTGTGAAAATGGGCAATTTTGCAAACATACCTTTCCAGTATAAAATAAATAAACTTGAAACTTGAAATCTTGTTTCAAAGTCCTGCTGTGACTGCTCTCACTAACTCTGAAAGGTTCTCAACAGCTGTTCTCCCACCTACTCTTCCCCTGGGGTATTCATCTTATGGCCCACTACCTTGCAAAATGTTTCCTGATTCCCTGTGGATAATTTGAACTTGCCAGAAACTCCCTTGGAATCCTTAACCTCCTCCAACTTACCCCCCCACCTGTTTCTCCACTCATGCTATTTCTCCCCCCACCCCTTCCTTCTTCCCTAGTCCACTATTTACCACACCCTCCTAATTTTCCCTCCCTACTAGACAGTCATTATGACAATTTCTCAGAATAGTCTCACTCCCCTGTACCCCTATTGATAAGGTCCCTTGGGCTGGCGTATCTTTACACCCTGCACACTTACCTGCTCATTCCCCTGACCCTCTGTTGAAAAAGCCCTTGCACTGAAGTATCTGTCTCCCTGCTCTCATACCTTTTACTTTTGCCCTGTCCATTCCTTGAAATATTGGCATATATTGTACATTGCCTGCACTGTTATTATTCTTTCTTTTGTTTTGAAGTTCTATAATGTATAGTGTAGCGTCCCAGAGTCCTGGTTCCCTTCAAATATAGGCAGCCAGGTGCCTTGGGGCTGGGTAGGTAGGGAAGGTGCCCCAGGGTGTAGGGAGGCCCCCTAGTTAGGTACCCCCAACCCCAAACATCAGGCCCCAGCAACGCTCCATTTTAAGTAAAATAAAGATTTTTCCCTGTTCGTTTTCCCTGCCTGCAGCTCCATAGAAACCCCCCAGTTACCTTGCACCAGGCACCTGCTCCTGTGGGCCCAGTTGCGAGGGTATGCAGGCAGGGATGGGCTCAAGAGGATTGCTAGATGGAATCCTCAGCCCTTTTGAATGGTAACAGCCATTCAGTGTGTGTCCATGGTGCCGGAAAGTGTGCAGCAGCAAGCGTGAAGGAGTGCTAGGCTGGCCGGGGCTAGATAAATGGAAGGGACTTACCTAAAGTCTTGGGGTCCTTTCCGCTGTCCCGACTGGTCCTCAGCCAATCGCTTCCTCCTCTATAGGTGGTGGCAGTGTCATCAGGTTGTCCCTGTTCCACGGTGGCGGTACACGTGTCGGGTGGGGCGGCAGGTCCAGGCCGTCCCCCCGTCTATGTCCGACCGCAAAGTGGTTCCATGGGAGGGGTGGCAAGCAGCAATCCCAGGCCAGCCCCTCCACCCAAAACTCCCATAGAGGTTCACCGAGAGGGGCAGCAGGTCCAGGCTGTCCCCTCCATTCACAACAGCAAGCAGCACCAAGAGTTTTTGGGGAGGGCCGGCAGCAGCAACATTAAGTCTGCCCCTCCATGCCTCAGCCAGCAACTTCCGGAGGTTCGTTGGGACGGGCAGCAGGTCCAGGCTTTCCCCTCCATCGCCTGTAGCCCAGTAGTTTAAGGAGGCCTGTGGGAGGAGGTGGGTCCAGGCCTCCCCAGCTCCAGAAGCATGTCCCGGCCCAAAGAAGAGAAGGGCAGCAGGGTGAGTGGTGGCAACACCGCGTTCAGGTGCTGGCCACTGAAAGAAAGAAAACATTGGGGTTTTTTGTTTTTTTTTTTAAATAAAGTCTTTGGTGCTTCCAGGCACCAGCCAAGGAAATAACTGTTGGGGCAAAAGTTAAGGCCCCAGAAAAAAGGACTGCCCATGGGGTGGAGAAAGAAAGGCTTCCTAGAGCCAAATGACTGTGGGTGTGTGTGTGTAAGGCCCCAGGAAAGACCGCCCATGGGGCGGAGCTAAAAGAGCCCCAAGACAGTAAGAGAAAGGACTGGGATGGTGCAGCATGACTGACTGCCTGTATGGACAGTAGCCTTAAAAGGGCGATGTCAGTCCCAATAAAATTAAAGTGACAATAACTGGGCCCTCCAGTCTAAAAAGGGGCCAGGAACTATACAAATTGATGGTAACTGTTGTCTAATGCCTACAGATGGAATTTTATTATGGCTTGTGCTAAATTTAAGTGGGCAAAGTAAGCGCAAGGCTCCGTTGAGCCAGGAACTTTAACCAAATAACTGTTTGCATAAATGTGGATAATGCCAGCCAGCCAACATTGGTTACCAAAAGACAATGCCACTGTGATTTATCTTTATTGATATGTTGTGAATCATTTTATGTGTACATAGAGTGTCTTAGTACTGATTGCTGAAACGAAGGACACAGACACAGGGTTTACATGAAAATGCTTATGGTGCCGCCACCCTCTAGCCTCCCAGGTGCCCCAACCCTGTTTTCCCGACTAGCTGTCATGTCCCTGTTTGTTCTGTGTCCTGGCAGTCCACATAGGGACTGTGGCTGGGTGAAATGTGGCAGACTTTTTCCTGGAGGGGTGTCATTTCCGGTGGTCTTTAGACACCTTTGTGCCGATGGTTGACACCGCCTTGGAATAGTCCTGGCCTGTATCCTGTTGTATGTTTCCCCTGCCCCAGACAGCTGATTCCCTGTCCTGCTTTCTTTCCCATTTCCCCATTAGACACGCAAGGGTGACTGGCATAGGGTATTTACAACTAATTCACTACATAGGAGGGGAAAGTTCTGAATTTAGTACTGTTCTAGTTATAGAGTTCAGAGTTTTAGAGTGTAGATATTTAGTGTAATGCTATTGTTTAGTTGTGTTTAATAAACTTTTACATTGGTTCTTGCATTCAAGCCAGCCTCACACCCCTCCTTGTGTTCCCAGTAGTGGTATTTGAACTTGGGTCCCTTTCACCAAAATTTCCCCTGACACCCACTGGCCAGGCATCACACAAAAATCCACCTCCAGGTGGTTGGCGTAGTCAGATTACCTTGTGTTTTCCCTTTCCAAGTAGTAGCTGGGGGGTAGACATGTGCCCTGACCCGACCAAGCCATTTTGAGAGCAGTCGGCGCAGAAGCAATACCTCACCCATTACAATAGCATTGTATGTCTAGTCCTTGAATTACCTGTTTACCTGTGAAACCAGCTGTTGTCACTGTTAGTTTTACCTAATGTGGAACCTATGTAATGAGCTTGTTCTCAAAGGTGTTAATCTGAGATCACAATAAATAAATACATTTTCTTTTATGTGCACTTCCGTGCCCTAGTCCAAAAGTCTTGATATCCACAATGCCCCCTGACCATTTGCTGTCCTAGAGGGGGCCGAGTGATCCCAGGATCACACCTGAACGTGGGTTGCCATCATTTTATCTTGATGTGTTAACACTGGTCTATCATTGTGGCTCAGCTAGCTTTTTTTAATTTTCACTTTTGTCTTTTGTCTCATAGTCTCTTAGTCTATGTTTCTATGTATCTATGTTGGGCAAAGGTCCCCTTTCCACTAGGGGAAATAACGGCAGCAAAGCTCTCTCCTCCAACCCAGACCAAAAAGTGTCAATGCTCTCTGCTCTGTTCTCCTCCTTCCCCCCAACCTAGCAAAAGAAAAACTTTCTCCTCCACCATCCCCCACCTACCAAATGGCAGCAACGCTTACTCTTTCCTCCCCCTCCCCCTTCCTTAATGGTAGTAATGCTCTCCTCCTCCTTCCCATCTTAGACCAACTGGCAGCAAGATTTTCTCTCCTCTCCCTTACATGATCTTGCCTCCCTCCAACAGCTTCGCCTGATCCCACTTTTGAAAATCCAGTGTAGTACACCCCAGCCAACCATAGCTCCACCTACCAGGAAGGAAAGGGATGGTATTTGCAATGCTCATCTAACAACTTCACTGCAGAATGTTAACACATTGGGACTGGCCATCAGACTAGGGAAGTGTAAGAGATAGGGGCCATCAATTACACAGAGCCAATATTTGATTCCTTCTCTCAAGTAAGTCCCATCCTCAAATAATGATTTGATTACTTTGACCACTGCATTAAAAGGTCAAGCTATATGTTTTTAAAATAAAAAGCTTTGAAGCTGTATTAGTGATCTCTAGGTAACTTGACTTGCCCCTCAACAACATTTTTATTTGAGATGTAGTGCACCTAAAACTTGTATTACCCATACAACTCTCCTCTTCCCTTCCATTTTGTGCCAATGTAATATTGTACCAAAGCAACACATAACAAACATTTGTCAATGCCGAAATGTTTTGCTCGCTGGCATTGGCATTGGAAGTGCAGGAGTTAGAGAGATGCAGAATTGGAATGGCAGTGAAGTACTGAACCAACGCCAACCCCACCCCCACCCTGCAGAGATGGACAGGCATTGGGGTGTGCCTTTGGGTCGTCGCCCATAACGCTCATGCCATTTCACCTCACCCTACCCTGCAGACACAGACAAGTGTCAAGGTGTGCCTTGGGGTGTTCGGGCTTTACACTCACTCCACTCAATAAGAAAATACACTGGAATGGGTGCAGTATAGGAGAATAGGGTGAACTTGGGGGCTGAAGAGTCCAAGGTATACCTCAATGCTTGTGACAGACTGCAGGGGGTGGGGTGGAATGGCATGAGCACTACTGTCGACAATCCCAAGTCGCACCCCTGATGGCCGTCAGTCCCTACATGGTTGGGCATTATGGTTGGAAACCCTAATGCCCTGAGCATTTCTTGGTATTTTCACTCCAAGTTTTCAGCATGGGCTTTCTGTGACCCCACCGCATGAACAGTGACACTATCAGGTCAATAGCCGAAAGGTGGTTTTGCACAGCGACTGTGCCATTTGGTGCCACAGGTGCAAAAACACATTTTGGGCAGGATGTAAAAAAATGCCAGCTGTACTGTTCATGAGGAGGTGTAAAAAAATAGTAATGTTGAAAATCTGGAGTGAAAATATAACCAAATTGGTGAAGTCATGTGCACGCGCAGAAACTGTGCAACTCACACCCATAATGCAATTATTTGGAGGATTTGTTACACCAGATTTTCAACATAGTCATTTTGGGACCTCTGCTCATGAACAGTGTCACTGTGATTTCCTTACTCTGTCTCAAACGTTTATTTCGCACAGTGACTGTGCCCATTGTGTGCCACAGATCCGAAAACATGTTTCAAGCAAGATGTGAAAAATGAAAGCTGCACTATTCATAAGGTGGTGTATAAAAATGACAATGTTTCAAATCTGGAGGAAAAATATTAAAAAATTGGAAGTCATAAGCGTGTGTAGAAACTGCGCAATGCACACTGGTAACACAATAATTTTTTGGAATTTGTTCACCAAATTTGTAACATGGGCTTTTTGGGACTTCTACTTATGAACAGTGTCACAATGATTTTCTTAATCTGTTCCGAATGTTGATTTTGCACAGAGATCGCGCCACTGTGTGTCAGATGCGTGAAAATGCATTACGGGGGATGTTAGAAATGACAGCTGTACTGTTCATGAGGAGGTATGGAAAAATGGCAATGTTGAAAATCTGGAGTGAAAATATTAAAAATTCTCGAAGTTATGAGCGTATGTGGGAACTGCGCAATGCACGCTGGTAACACAGCAATTTTTTGAAATTTTTTCACCAAATTTGTAACATATGCTTTTTGGGAGTCCATCTCATGAACAGTGTCACTGTTGTTTCCTTACTCGGTCCTGAAAGGTGATTCAGCAGAGTGACCATAAAATCACCTTTTGGGGCTGAATAACGACATAACAGTGACTGCGTTCATGAGGAGGGGTCCCAAGGACCTCATGCTGAAAATTTGGTTCCAAAAGTTGCAAAAATGGCAGAGATATCTACCTAAGTTGAAGCCCCCCCAACCCCGCCATTTATGCTATTATAAAGCTTACAGGCATTTCTGCAGTTCACAGTTGGCTTTGAAGAGTGCAGACACATTCCCGCTCCACTGAAGATCGTGGTGCCAGACTGCAGATGTAAATTTGGGGTGAGGGGGGTGCGGGGAGGTGGGGTGCACAGAGGGTGGGTGCAGGTTGGTGGAGGGGACCCGGCGGCGAGGGACTGTTTTCTTTGTTTCAGGATGATGCCAAGAGGGGTTGGACCCCCCCTTCGGTAGACAAAAACAGCAAAGGGGCACATGTGCCAATGGGGATTGGGCACCCCCTGTCGGCAAATGAACTAGGGAGGGGGCATGCTGATAGGGTTAGGCGCCACCACGATGTCCGCTTTCGCGGGAGTGAGAGGTGGATGGCAACAGCCGCCAGCATGTGTATTGAAATGTTATACCAGGCAAGGCATGCTGTGCAATGAGAAGGTGCTCCCTCACTGCAGCAGCGAAATTGTTTCAAGTTAATAAAAGCACTTTTCCAAAACCAAGACCCTTCTACAATCCAAGTAACAAAACAACATACTTAAAACAAAACATCAATATTTTAAATTACAATAAAATCCAATTCAAATGTGGCATAAATATTTTAAAATACTGCACAGGCCATCAATTTTACCAATCAGGACAGGCTAGCTGAAACAAATATGTTTCTAACTCTGATTTAAAACTGCCGGTGGTCAGGCACTCTTGTATTCAATGAGGTAAAGAGTTCCACAGGGTTGGGGCTGCATAAGCAAAAGATCAAGCCCCAGATGTTTCAAAATGGACCCTGGGAACCTCTAGCAATCCCTTGTCAGTGGATCGGAGGGGGTGGAGACGGCAGCAGGGTCAGAGGAGATCTTGCAAGTAGTGGGGTCCCTGATCATGTTGGGCCTTGTAGGTCAGCAACCCAACCTTAATGGTGATCCGCCACTGTACTGGTAGCCATTGCAGTCCACGCAGCACAGGCAGTATATGACTGGCCCTGGAGGCACCAGTCAGCAATCTGGCTGCAGCTTTCTGCACTAGCTGCAAGCAGTGGATATCAACCCCTAGAAGCCCTAGGTAAAGGGCATTGCAGTAGTCAAGGCAGGAGGTGACAAAGCCATGGACCAGGGTTGGAAGATCATCAAAAGGAACCAGATGCTTCACCTGGGCGATATTCCTCAGGTGGTAAAATGAGCATTTGACAACGGCCAACATCTGTGATTTTAGGGTCAGACTGTCACCAAAAATAACACCCAGGTTACGCACCCAATCTGAGGCAGTCAGCTGAGCACCTTGGATCCAAAGCCCTGATGGTTTCCCAGTCAACAAACCCACCTCCTGTCGATCTGGGTCCACGACCAGCACCTCTGTTTTATCCGGGTTTAACTGCTGCCAGCTGGCACTCATCCAGTCCTTGATCTTGGACAGACAGCTATTAAATACTGAGAGGATCACATCCTGTCCGGGCACAAAGGATATGTACAGCTGAGTACCATCTGCATAGCAGTGAAAACTGAGACCGTACTGCCTAATGATCTCTCCTAATGGCAGCATATACACTGCGAACAACATGGGTGCCAGAATGGAACCCTACGGCACTCCACAGGGCAGAAGGAGAGGGGCTGAGGAATAAATCCTGGACACCACTCTCTGAGACCTACCCACGATAAAAGATTGAAACCATCTGTGGACCCTCCCAGAAAGTCCACAGATAAACTGCAGGTGCTCCAATAGCACATCATGGTCTGCAGTATCAAATGCTGCAGAGAGATTAAGTAGGACCAGAACGGAACGAGTCCTATGATCTCTCGCTATTAGGAGGTCATTTAGTACCCAGACAAGAGCTGTCCTGGTACTGTGTCTTTTCCTAAATCCCAACTGGAGAGAATCATAGACATCGTGGTTAGACAAATGGCTAGACAAATGGTCGTCCAGCTGCAGCACAATCACCTTCTCAATAATCTTCCCCACAAAGAGAAGGTTGGAGACAGGTCTGTAGTTAGCCAGACAGTCTGGATCAAGGGCGGGCTTCTTAAGTTGGTGGCATGCTTCTCAGCTACTGTCATAAACAGCATGATCATTCATTCGTGCCACAGAGACAAGCTCCACAAAGCAGTGGCGGCACTGGCCACAACACTACACTTCCATAACCTGCCACTCCAGCAAGTTGTCACATGTTTCTTGTGCATGCATGCAACCAAACAAAAAAACTGAACAAAATGGCCCACTGAGTTAAAAATATTATAACTCGGTCACTCAGCTCCAGTTGTCTTCTTATTTTGAATTTCTTGATTTTCTTGATTTTAATTTTGAACCATGATATTATCTAGACATGGCTTTATGTAATCAAGCGTATAGTTACACACAATAGATCTGGCTGACTTGACAGATATCAGATGGCTAAATGGTAAGCAAAACTGTTCCTTGCTGCTAAGAAAAATGTTTATTGTCGTCTCCCAAGAGACTGCAGCACATTACATGCACGTCTGCTTTATGCTCAGAAGCAGTATAGCACAGTGGTCTAAGGCTCTGAGCTGCAAATCTGGTGACATCCAACAGACCAGACCTGGGTTTGAATCCCACAGCTTCCACTTGCATACTGTGTGACCCTGAGCAAGTCACTTAACCTCCTTGTGCTCCCAGGTCGCTCCTGTAAGAAAGCTTTCAGCTTAGTGTGCTATACCTGGTTAAACAACTAAATAAAAAAAAAATGCTCTGAATGCTACCTGTTCAGGGTTACCACCTTTTAAGAAGCTCAAAGTGGGGTATTTCATACCAACACTTTATTTTTTGCAGGACAATATATAACCTCAATTAATGCAACATACTTCTTTTTTCCAAATAATCAGAACTGAGTTGTAGTTTTTTTGTTGGTCATATTGTTTGCTATCACTGTAAGGTATTTAAGTTAAGGTATCACAGTTTTCTGCAACTTGTAGAGTAAAGTAAGAAAATATTTTTTTCTACCATAAGATCACTTGTTTCATGATTTTTCACAGGACAAAGCTTCCCAAACCTGGATAGTCCTGACCCTAAAGCCTCTGGTCAGTGCCATGCTGCAGCTAAAACTATGTGCTAATATGTCAGTGAGACCTGAGTTTAACATTACCATGAGTGAAGATATTTATTTAGTGTATCCCTCACAGCAAACTTCGTTGCTTACAAAAGGCCCACACTACACTCCATGCTGGGGTGAGGAAGTGAAGCTTCTTCGAGAACCTTTGCTCTGGGTACCAGCATTAATCCTCCCTGCACTTTCCTGGAAAGTGCCATGGCATCTTTGTCATCTATAGTGCACAGAGGCATTCACTTTTGTCTGCTTTTTCATCTCATCCAACAGCATAGCACAGCATATCCTTCAAGCTATGGTGGGGATATGAGCAGACAGGGTAAGTAGTGGTGCTTCTTCAAGCCACTGTGGGTGATCTAAGCGGGGGGAAGGGGGACTTGTTCAACCAGGAAAGGCACACTAGGCCAAAGCTCATTTCCAGGTGTGACCTGGGAGCACAAGGAAATTAAATGACTTGCTTGGAGTTGCACAGTATGCAAGTGGGGGCTGTGGGATTCAAACCCAGATCTCCAGGTTTGCAACTCACAGCCCTAGACCACAGTGCTATACTGCCTTCAATCTGATCTCTCCAATGTCCGATCTGCTTCAGTATAACAGTTTCCTATTAACTCAGCTAGTGGTGCTCTCCTTCAGCTTACCTGGTAGACAAATCCTACACTATGGTTCTCAGCATACCTCTCTGCTGTCCCTGATTACAAGTGACACGCCTCATTTTACCCTTTAAAATTGCTCTGTCTCTCATGTATTTGCTGCCCACACAGAAAAGGTACTGCAAATTTAGACTTTAAAGCAGCAATTCATAAAATTCTAATGTAACCCCTTTGTTACCTGGGGTTACTAGAATCCCAGTAAGACCTAGTGGTAGGCAGGGAAGACAGCTTGTGAAACTCCAGTTAAATGGGTTTCACACTGTCTCACTCTGTCCTCAGTCACAGCTGAGACTTGAGAGATGACATCATTATAGAACTGTCGCAGCTGCATGAGCCACTTTGGAATCTCCAGTTCAGGGAGTGAAGTTTAGAACTTTGGGAAATTCAAAGTCAGTCTTCCATTTGTCCTTAAGCAAGAAGGAAGCATCAGTCTGCTGTTTGATCTCTCACTAAGAAAAATGAAGTGTTCCTGTGTTTTACCTTTTTTAAAGTGGTGGAGACCGCTCCCCCGGTCTCAGTGCCCCCTCCCTCGGGGGGGGTAGGAAAAGTTCTCTGTGGGTTCCAGGGGCAATCCCCTTCTCCCACCATGGAAGGAAGCTGCCTGATTTAATTTCAGTCTGTTCTTGTATAACAGCAAAGGTTACAGTACTTCGCCTGTGGGGCACCTACAATGAATGGGTGAGTGTTTGGCTCCATTTGAAGGGGCAAACATCTTGTTTTCTTCAGTTGGGAAATAAATGTGGACTGCTATTTGGGAGGACTATGTCAACTATGACAAACAAATACAGCAGTCAAACAGTTTAACGTTTTAAATGGATTTAAAGTTCGCTGTAGAGGGGGTGCTTCAGGTCATCCACTGTTCAATCTACATTTTAAAGTCTAAAGTTTTCTGTGTATCCAGAGAAATGGCCGGGTATGGGCTGTGGAAGCTGGAGGTGGGAAAACCCCCCATCTTTAGTAACCAGGTCCACCTCTACGGATTTCTTCTGTGTTTTTGCTACTTGCCTCATGCACTTGGCCAGTGATGGGGTGGGTACCCAGACGTGGGTCGCAACTTGAAAATCTCTCTAGGAGTCGCAGACTCTAAGTGGTGTGGGGAGCCACAGTTTGGGAGTCTCCTTGTTTGACGGGATGTCTTTCCAAGTAAAGTTTGGGTTCATTCATCAAGTGGACCGTCAGTCGAGTGGCCGGCAGGGGAGTCGGGCCAGTCGGGCTATGTATCCAATGCGCATGCAAAGTCCGGCTGAGTGCCTGTGGTCCAAAGCCAGACATCTGTAGTAATGTGTTTATTCTTCAAATGGACCGCTGTGTTAACCTCTAATCTGCACATACAGTAATGTAGCCTTTGGGGACCATGCAATGCTTTGTTTATGTTCAGTTAGTTAATAAATAAAGCCACACTGAAAAATCCCAATTCTGGTTCTGGACATTACAGTTATTGCTTCCTGTAGTTGGATTTACTTGGGTGCCCCTGTGCAGAGTAGCCAAACCTAGGTCCCTTGTGCCAGGTCACCTCATCCTTCCCCGAACCCAGGTCCCCCACCAGGTATTGCTGCCAAATGCCAACAGCATGCCACCTGCCGTGTTAGTAAAAAGGCAGGGGTGGGGACCCCGTTCGTCTGTTACACTAAGAAGTTAAATCAAAAATAAACTTTGTACAAGTAAACACAATGGTTTCCCAGGGTTCTCGGCTTGTAACTCCATGTCTGACAATGTGCCCTCACTCTGAGGGTCTGTGTCCCTCATTGTCCCTCATTCTGAGTATCCAAAAATGTTCATATCCTTCATTTCAGTGACAAATGGTTGAAATGTATGGTTCTTAGCATGGGTGCTGGACCCATAGCCCCCCTCCTCCCCACTATTTTACACTTGTACCCTTAAAGCCTTTCAGTCATAAAGTGTCCTTTAAAAATTAAGCCTGTCATTATATGCCACAGATGCCCTTTCACACATCACCCCCATACTCTTTGCAATGCTCCAACATCCTTGGGTCTCAGCAATGTGAGCTGGACACCCACTATAGCCTGTTAACTGTGAGGCTGTCTATCTGTGCATTGTAAGCCTTGAAAGATACAAGTCAGTAGCCTTCAGACCAGACAGTGGGTGTGCTACATAACTGCAAACACCCTTATGTGTCATACAAAGCACACCAAGTTACAAAAGTGAAGTACAGTACTTACACAAACCCAATTATGCTGCAGCGATTTCAAACTCCATATATGATCAATCAGCAGCCTGTACAGATTGCAGAACAGTAAACCAAAGAACTCGCTGGCAATTATGAATGCTCAGATCATAAAATGTGATGCAAGAAAAGATTCCTACCCCTAGCAGGGATGACAGAAGCAGGGTAACTTCCTGCTCCCTGTCTAGGTCCTTTCTGAGGTGCAGCCTCCAGAACTGGACACAGTACACCAGGTGGGGTCTCAGCAAGTGATATAGTGACAACACCACCTCTCTTCTCCTGCTGGAGATACTTCTCCCTATGCATCCCAACATCTCACTAGCCCTACCCACTGCTTTGTCACACTGCCCTGCCACTTTAATGTCATCAGATATGATAATACCAAGGCTCCTTTCCTTCTTAGTGACTGTCAGAACCTCCACCAATCCTTTACTCATCCCCTGAGTTCCTATGCCCTAGATGCATGATTTTGCACTTTTTGGCACTGAAACCAAACTGCCATGCTCTTGACTACTCCTGGAATTTCCCAAGATCCCTATACATTTTCTCCACCCCCTCCTGAGTGTCCACCCTATTACAGATTTTGGTGTCATCTGGAAAAAGGTATACCTTCACTTCCAGTTCTTCTGCAATGTTGCTTATGAAAACATCAAAGAGGACCAGTCCAAGAACTGAGCTCTACGACACTCTGCTGATCACTCTCTCATCACTAGAGTGCTGTTAACCACCACCCTTTGTCTTATTTCCATTAAACAGTTTACAACTCAAACAATTACTTTGGATCCCACCCCTGGGCTGCTGAAATTCTTTACAAGTATCCTGTATGGCAGTGTTGAAGGCCTTGCTAAAGTCCAGCAAGGCCACATCCACTGCCCTCTCCTGATCTAACTATGCACAAATAAGGCTGTAAAGTTATACTGGGGTTCTGGTGGCAATTATAAACTCATTTGACCTTCAGCTATGTAGTTTATAAATGTAATCTATATCCTTTGATAGCTTTACATATAGAAAAATGGATGATGAGTGGTGTGTAGCAGGCTTTCTGCACATTGAAAGTAAATGTATACTAAGGTAAATCAGGAGCGAGGAGGCAGACCTGCTCATAATTGCTCCTGTTTCTTTAATTCAGATAGATTCAGATACAAATTGTTTGATACATCTGTGTTGCTCCAATAAAAGGTAACAAACAGGAAACAGTTCCTAAGTTTTCAGACCAACCAAGGACTTGGTTGATCCGAAAGATTAGGTACGGTTTTCTTTTTGTTACATCTATGTTGGTCCAATAAAAGGTATCAAACAATTTGCTTCTGAATCTGTTCTTACAAGGTACAATACGGCAAGTAAACAAATTCTTTAATTCAAACAGTATCCGAGATTACTTCAAAAGAGAATATGACTATCCAAACATCTCTTAAATTCATCTTTTGTTCTGCTTATATTTACATCAAGTAGCAACCGATTCCAAGGGTTGACAGCTCTAAGGGCGAAGAAGTGTTTTCTTTTCAGTGTATTAAAGGGCCTCCCAACCATTTGCAGTGGATAAACAATTTCCAAGACTGTTACCTGCATTCAAGGGAAAGAAAGTGGTGTGCTGATATTGGGTGACTAGCCCAAACAATACAAAAATTTCTAAGGTCCAAGTGTTCCAAAAATGCTTTGCAGCCCCCTTGAAGGTATGAAGCCGATGAAGCTGAGGCGCTAGGGGCTTTCATGCTGGTGGATATTAAACACAACAATTAGTTGGATTGAATGGCTTCTGTGGTTTTTGGAGCACTTGTACCTTGGACATTTCTATTTGCAGTGGATGACCTGTGATGACCCTGTCACTGTGTTTGTATTCAATCCCCAGTTCACACATAATATATGGGTCATTTATGATGTCATACATTAGAAGACGATCTCCTCTAAGCCTTCTAGTCTCTAGGGGCATGAGGTTCAATGATTCCAATCTTTGTTCATATGTTTTTTAAACCCATAGATGCTGTATCTCCTCTGTACCCTTTTGAGCAATTTGCAATCTGAATTTTTAAACAGGCACCATAGTCAAGATGTATATTCTAGGTGTGGTCTTACATATGCTGTAAACAAAGGCATCAATACTTCTGAATTATGTAAGCAATAACCCACGACAGGATGTGCGTTTATTGGGGATTAATCAACATCCCGGGTGCGTTGTGAGGCACGAGGGCGCAGGCCGAGTGTCCTCACAGCACCTGGAGTGTTGATTAATCCCCAATAAACACACACCCTGGAGTGGGTTATTGCGCTTATAATATGGGCCACATATCGAGAGAAATGGACCAACAGTTGTGGATTAAGAGGATAAAAACTGTGGGGACTATTTAGTGTTCCTACACTACTTTTAGCCGCTGTACCACATCCATCTGTGTTCTGCCACAGGAAAATAGTGCTTGTTAGAGAAGTTTGTGGTAAACAGGCTAGTATCAAGGGGCACACTCATCTCGCTTTGCTAGTTCTCATTTCTTACATTTATTGCACATACCCCACATAACAATACAGAGGGAGGGTGAGAGACAAACACATACAGAGCTGTTGCATCCTGTGCCTGTGTTTTCCATGTACTGTACCATATGTTGCTGTTTTCGGGACTTTATTACTGCTTGCAGATACTTAATTTATTACATGTGCAATTTTTTCATGTGGTACCCTGCGATGCTGACATACCAGGAAGACATAATGCGCTCACATTACATTGTACAATGTATTTTGCCAAACTACAGTATGACCGACGTGGCTGAACGGCCGCAGGAACGCAGATCACTCACACAGAACAGTAGTTGTGGAGAAAGAAACATTTTCGTCTTGCACAAATCGCTCTCGCTCGGTGTTTCTCTGTCATTATCCGGTCACTTGCAGGGGTATGCAACTCAACGAAACCACCATGCTCAGCTTCTTGGATGTACAATACCAGCTGTCCACTTCCTAGTTACTGCACATACTATGCGCCTGAGCCAAGTGTCATCAACTCCACAGTCATATGACAATTACTGAGAATCGACAGGCACGCAGGTTCTGCAAAGCGAGACGTGCATGTTTGCACTCAGCATGTGTGTGTGACTCTCATGAGTGCATTGCTACAGGCAGCGGAACCAGGGCATGCTCTAACCGGGTGTTCAGCTAAATACCGAATGGACAGGATGACAACTGTGACTTTTGGTTGCACAAGTAGACAGCCAAGGGGCAGCTACATCTTCGGGGTCACCATTTGTGTGTCACTCTGCCAGCACGCACTGCTGCAGCCAGGGGAATAGGGACATGTGGTTACTTGTGTCCTCTTTTCTGGATCTATTTCAGTATGCTAGTCATCGTAAGCCGTTTCACGATGTATATCCATCTACTACCATTTCAGGCACAGTTTCTTGTGGGCAACAGAATGTGTGTTTCGCCCTCTGTTAACGGGAATATGCTAGGATTCTCAAGGTCTATTGGGTGGAAGGGTGGGCACACTCGCTTAGTGGTAGAAAAAAATGGCTGCCTGTCACAGTCTTCATACTGCAGTACAATTAGTTTGGTCAATTGTATAATATTTCTCCGCGACTTTTCACCACATCCACTAACTGTTAAATTACTAGTAATTAATGAACGGTCACTTGACCCATTTCATCCAATCATGTTTGTGAAACCTAGATGCCCATGTTATAATTGATGTTATATTACACGTTATGGAACTTATGAATTTATTTATTTTGCTAATTGCTATATTAGTCTGCTGAATGCAACTTAAATCATTAGTTATGTGGACACCCAGATCTTTTTCATTATTGGTAGTACACAGAACATTTCCACTTATCGTATAAGTCATATTTTGGCTCTGTTTTCCCAACTGCAGTACCTTAGATTTGTCAGTATTTAGTTTCATGCCCCATTTACTAGCCAAATCTTATATTTTATCAAGGTCCCTTTGAAGAACTTGGATCTGTTGAATTGTATTACATGACCCTCCAATTTTGACATCATCAGCATACTTAACAGAATAGTTCTGACAATCCTTTGTCATATCAGATATGAATATTTGGAAGAGGGAAGGGCCCAAAATGAAGCCCTGCAGCATGCCACTGGTGACCCTACCATGTCCAATAAGTTATCATTAATTATCATCCTTTGAGATCTTCCTGTCAATCATTTGCCTATCCGTTTAATAATGGCAATATTAATATTGCACTTCTTAACATGTTCTATCAATGCCCAATATGGCATTAAATCAAAAGCTTTGCTAAACTCAAGGAACATCACATCCCACAGCACTCTTTTATCAAGCAGGTTACAGATGTTCTCATAAAACACATCAAATTGGTTAAAATACCAAAAGCTTTTTTTTTTAAATCCATGTTGTTTTGCATCTCAGGCATTCATTTCAGATGAGATTATATCCTTTAAGCCAGCCTGGTGGCACTGAGAACTGAGGTGCTGGATGCCTTACCTCGCGCCACGCCGCTGACCCGGGTTCAGGAACAACCTTGGGTCATCAGGGAGCTGGCATGTTGGGGAAGGAGCAGAACTGAGTCACCTAATGGCAGCTTTTCTCTCCTAGGGAGGTGGTCACCTCTTCGTAGTTCCATCACGGCCGGGTGGAGGTCTGATGATGGCACAGGTGGGAGGGGGTGACGTGAAGGGAGGGTGTCTTGTAGCATTGTGTGTGCATGCCTCCACATGCCGAGACAAGGGGATGGGAATAGACAGGAAAACTAGAAAAAAAAACTATAAACTACGAATGGGAAAAAAAATTATTATATCCTTTATCTACTGTGATTTTGAGCTGCTGAATGCCATTCCTTCTCTAGAAGCGCTAAAGCCATCCACTACTGCCTGATCCACAAAACATTTTTACTATAGGCACAGAATATGACAAACTGTTTTGTGGATCAGGTCAATCAGCTTTTACTGTAGATCATCCTGCTCTTCCTACCACCCCTTCCCACACTATTTCTTGCCCTCCCTTCCCCTTTGCTCAACGTCCTCTTGCTCTCCCCTTTCCCTTTTCTACCCCTCACTTTATCCTCCTGCCCCACCCTCCTCTACTCTGCCCACTCAATGCCTTCTCACACACTTTACTTCATCCCTGCCCCATCTCTTTTTAACCACCTTTTACTGCAGCTTCTCCTCCCCCATCCCTGTACACCCAGCCCACCTAGCACTTTTGTTTTCCTCTCAGTTATCTCAACAGGAAATTCATTCTATGTGTCTGCCTCTTCTGCCTTTGTCCTCTTTATCCCTGTACACCCCGGCCCACCTAACACTTCTGATTTTATCTCACAATCATAATGACATAGTCCTCCCACTCCTCCCCTTCCTGCTTTCTCTTCCTTTTCCTCTCCTCTCTCTGTGGTCTATTTGCCTCCTTCCAGTTCTGTTTCCCCTGCCCTGTGTTTCACTCAGACTTGAAAGCTACATTGGCTATGCCTCCCTGACTTTCTTAGCAAATTCCCATAGGTGTCTCTGACCTCTTTAGTTGTACCTCTGCTAATATTGTAATTCTTCTATTCGGTCGGCAAAGCATACTTTTTCTGTATAATTATGTCTGTGAACTCCATTATTTTGTAAACTTATCACCTGTTTTGTCCATTGTGTCCTACCCTAGCTGTTATGTCGTTCCATACCGACATTCTATTAAATAATCCCTCGCCTTGTTACCTGAATCCAATTTTGTTATCTATCTTTGTAATTTCTACTTGGAACCTTTGTAAAAGAGCCCTTGACTCAAAGGTGTAAATCTGAATAATAAATAAAAAAAAAAAAATTAAATGCACACTGCTCCCTCAAAAGCTGTCATGTAAAAGAGTCTGCTATCTCCTTTAAGACTGTCCCTGATAGCCGCACATTAATCACCCACTGACTTTCAAACCAGACACTTACTGCTTGATTGACATTAGTATTACCAGGTAGTCTGAGTTTTTTTTTTACTGTAGATCAGCCTTTTCACAGCACTGATCGGCAAAAGCTCACAGTGAGTCTTTTTTTTTTCCTATTCGTACATATTGTTGTTTTTGCTAGTGAACACTCAGTGAACAAATATGCAAAGCCACCTGCCTTTAGCCAATCAAATATTTCAAGGCTGATGTACATGTTTAGGGCTTTTGTTTTTTTAAGCTTCAGCCATCTGTCAGGGCACGGGGTCATAATGTCACAAGACATTATGCCACATGGAAATACATCGTGCTGCCAATACAGCGCGATTGTTACCATCTTGACATAAATCTTTCTTTTGCAGGGGCTCCGCCCTGTACTCCTCATTATGGAGGGCTGCACCCCAAACCCCCCCCAATAAAGATTCTCAATTCTGGGGCACGTTAACTCGAACACTGCACAAATTAGAAAAAAAATAAAAGTTTCTGGACATGGAAATCAAACCCAGTTCCAGAAGCAGTGCCTGGGTTCCTTGCTGCACTGGCTCAGTCCATTGAGCCATGGCAGCTGCTTGGCAGAACCCCATTCCAGCCGAGGTCTTATCCTCTGCCTGGGATTCTGTGAGTGGTACAATACCACATACAGCAGTATACATGGTATCGCACCATTCGCTCTTGGCTACGGCGCTATTCCGGGTTAGACATAATGTCATACGCTATTAAGTGAATAACAATATAACCCGGTAGGTCTGTCAACAGGGTCAGCGATTTGTGTGTGGAGTCAGTAGCAGCAGTAAGCATGCAGTGTTCCATCCTGGCATTTAACCACAATCACTAATAGGTGCTAAGGACCACTGATTTGGAACAAAAATTTCCATGGGTCCATGCTACGAGTTTGTTAATAAGTGGGATTCATTATAATAACATTTGTAATAATGAGGGAGTATGATGTTAAAATGTAGGTGACAAGACCATAGCCTCTACATCAAATTAAGGTTTACATGCTACATTCAGCATCACTTGCTAATGTTTTCCAACCAATTCCCCTTCCAGTTATTCTTTTTATAATACGTAGACTAGTGTATGACAGTCTATAGACAACAATGCTATTCTTACACTGAGTGGTTACCATGACAACACGGCCCTTGAAAGCAAAGCTTGAGAGATCCCTCTGTCATCATGGAAACTGTGAGGTTTAAGAATAGCATTGTTGTGTAACTGGGCTCCCATACATAGAGAATACTGGATGGGCAACTATGCAGAACCAGCATGTTCTGCCACAGAGGGATTCTGATTCCCTCTGACCTTGATAGCAAAGCTTGAGAGGTCCATGGGAATCAGAACCCCGAGGTGGCAAAACACACTGGCATATATATATATATGTATATGTAATAGATAACCCACTCTGAGGTGTGCGGTCATGCTCTGATATTTATTTTATTCATTGCAATTGTTTCACCAGGAAAGGCACACTGAGCAACAAGATGCTCATCTCCTGGTGCGACCTGGGGGTACACATAGATATGTTGACACACAGGTTATCAAGTGAACAGTTAACAGAAGCAAATAAAAAGCAGCATAAGGATACACGATTGCATGAATATACAAGCAGCACACATTGAATGCTTAGGATATTGTAGTATCAGATAACAATTTTTGTGACAAGAAGCAGCAGACAAGGTAAATTAGCACGGTAGTAACATCTGTAACAACAGAGGACGTATATCACAGTTATACAGTTATACACAGTACATAGGGCAAAATAAGCCCAGGACATAAGTGCAAGGTTGGGGTTATATGCCAGCTTCTGTAGCAAGGCTAAGGCCGCTGGTCAGGCATTGGGGAGGGGATAGAGGGGCATGGCAGGTTCACGGACAGGAGCAATTTGTAGTAAGGAAGTTTGCTAGGGTGGTAGACAGAGAGTAGGAAGAGGAGGAGTGCGAATTTGCGGTGGGGCGTTCCAGAGCTTGGGTAGCCGGTGTGAAGGCAGCTTGACCGCAGAGGTCTTCCGCCTAGGGACTGAAAGTTGGCGGAGTCACTGGATCTAAGATGATGGGGGGCATCTGTGAGCATGGTGGCAAGGTAGGAGGATGGACCCAAACCATAGGTTGGAGACAAATTTAGCACAGTGAGAGATGTGGCGGTTTTCGAGGAACGGTAGTGCCAAGGCTCGGTAGAGATTGCAGTGGTGGATGAGGGGAGAGGCGTCGAGAGCAAAGCGGCAGAAGGCATTATAAAGTGTGTCCAGTTTAGATTGGGTGGACTTAGGGGCAGCACTGTATACAATGTCGCAATAGTCACTGTAGGGCAGTATCATCTTCAGGACCAGTTCACGTCGGACTTGGGGAGGGAGGCTGCTGGGGTTCCAATATAGTGCACTGAGCATGGGACGTAGTTTTTTGAGATAGCATCAATGTGGTCAGAGAAGGAGAGATGGCTGTCGCGCCAGACACCCAAGTAACAGAACGAGTAGACATCTTCAAGTTTTTGGCCATCCAGGGTGGCGAAGTACAGAAGGGAGGAGAGTCTGGCCAGGCGGTGTCATGTGCCGAAGGTCATAGTGACAGTTTTTTTTGCATTTAGGGAGAGCTGGTATGAGCTGAACCATTGCTGTACCTTGTCAAAGTCAGCTTGGAGGTTTGATTGTACCACATCAGGGGTGAAGCCCGAGTAGTAGAGTACAGTATCATCTGCATACATGTGGATTGAGAAAGTAGAGCAGAAGAGTGGCAGGTCATTTAGGAATATAGAAAACAGAGTGGGACCAAGAACCAACCCTGTGGGACACCGGTAGTTAAGGGAAGGGGGGGGGTGGAGATCGCATTTGAGACTCTAACGGACTGAGTTCTATCAGAGAGATATGATCTGAACCAGTTTGTGGCTGCGACAGAGAGGCCTGATTCAGCAAGACTCGAGAGCAATATGGGATGGGAGACGGTGTTGAAGGCTTTTGCATGATCGACAAAAACGGCTGAGGGGATCAGTCCACTGTCCATGCCTGTCAGGATAGTGTCTGTAAGCCTTATCAGGGAGGAGGTGGTAGAGTATCCCTTCCTGAAGCCAGACTGGAATGGTGTGAGGAATTTGGAGTCAGTGACGAAGGAGGTAAGTTGGGTGAGCACAAGGTGCTCTTGTAGTTTTGCTAGGGCTGGGAGGAGGGAGATAGGGTGGTAGTTAGAGGGGGAGGTAGGGGCACCTCCTTTTGGCAGAGGGATGACAATGGCATACTTCCATGCATGAGGGACGGCAGCAAAGGATTGGTTTAGGAGTTTGGCAAGCAGAGTTGCTATAGTGGGGGTGGAGAGGTATAGAAATTTGGGGTCTAATCCATCCGGGGATTTGCCTTTTGAAGGGTTGAGAGAAAGTAATGCATCTAGGGCCTCAGTTGCAGAGATGTCTTTGAAGGAAAAAGAGCAAGGCCTAGTCTGGGTCTTTATGTCTGTAGGTGGTGCGAGAGGTGTAGTGTTGGGCAGGGAAGAGATATACGCACGCCTTGGTGTGCATTGTTACGCACAAGGCTGCAAGCCGAGTGCATCAACCACCCAAGGCGTGCGTATATCAGAGCACAACTGCACACCTCAGAGTGGGTTATCTATCTTATAAAATGTCAAAATTGTTTTGGATCTGGGTAAAAGTGCAGGTGTGTGGTCGTTTTCTGATATACGTACGGTCATGTGATGCTTTTCATCCAATAAATCCTAAGCAATTTCCCTATCCATTTTATAAATATATACACACACATACACTACAAAAGAACCCCAGAAAAAACGCCCTGAGGCATGGGTAATCCCAGAGGATATTGGCCATACAGCCAAGTTTTAAAGCAAACACAATTGCACATACCCCAATAATGCAACGCATCATGGGAAACATATACAAATCCCCATGAGATCATTTGGACTGGCTCTACTTTAAGCAGTATTCCACGGTGCCAGAAGGCCTCACAGTGCAGTCAGCAAAGGCTAAGAACAACAGACACATGCACGTGTTTCATCCTCATTTGTTATAAACGCCAGTTCAAATTCTCTCATGGGCATTTGCATATGTTTCCCATGATGCTTTCCATTATATATATATATATATATATATATACACATATACACACACACACACACACACACACATAAAACACCTCTCCCCCAATACTTTGCTAACAAAAAAACTCTTTCTCCACCCTTTCTCCCAAAATTTTTCCCTATGGCATTCTCAAGTTTCTACACCTGCTTCCAAAACTGCTCGCACTCACTTTCCCAAATAACATTTAATTCTTATGTTTATAAATTTTATACAGTTTTATTTTTAGGGCCTAGCTGAAGGTTTTTAGTGAGTAAAGGTGACAGCCATGTTTGTGATGGCAGTCAGGAATGACTGGTAATATTGATTTTATTGTGATGAGACTACTGGACCTTCTTCTAGTACTGTCATCATGGCATATTAGCACTGGGTGCCGAGCTTCCCAGCCAATCAGATTGCTGGATTTTTCGTAGCCATATTATAATTAACTGTAATTAGTTGATTTTGATTATTGTTTGTTAAATTCTGACTGTTATTTTGTGGGTTCCATCATGAACTGTCATCACTGTAACTGACGCTTTGATAACAGGACAACTCTGTAAATAGGGTTGTTGGGTCCAAAGAGTGTTATCCTGTATAAAAGTAAAGCTATTTACTACTAGAGTGGAGCCCTCTTAAGTGCACACCCTTGGGATAAAAGTTTGTTGTGCACTTAAGTGGGCTGTGAATTTAACCAGAAAATCATTTCCAGGCACATTTCATTGTTTCTGTAATGTACCTTATTAAATATCAGATGCTCAAGTTAAAATGACATTACTGCACTGTCCTATAACACAGTACTATTTAAAAAATCTGTACTGTTCTTTTACTTTGTGTATTTCAGTGTAAGATTCAAAATTAAACAGAAGGCTAAATTTAGTCTTTTCTTTTGACAAGAGGAATTTTCTTACTATGGCCGTGCTAGACAGCACCACGACTGCAGTTAAGATGTTAAAGTGGACTATTTAAGGTGGTACTGTACAAAATGTGCACTTAAAAGTTGGGTTGAACTGAAAATCAACAGGAAAAGTAAAAAATAAATGTGCATTTAACCGAAATGTGCACTTACATTTAGTGCACTTAACAGGCACATTTAACTTTGGATGAATAGGGAAAAAAATTGGGATATGGGGAAAATGTGCATTTAAGTGGGATGTGCACTTATACGATGTGCACGTAAGTGGGTTCCACTGTACTACTACTTCTGGTTTGGTTAAAGTGACTTGGCCTGTGGCCTCATGATACATCACACTGGATGTGGGTAAATCTCACCATAAGCCACACCTGTTGTGCATTACTGCATAAAGGAACAAAATAACAGGATGTAGTGATTCTGTTACAACCACAACTGCTGGGTAGGTTGTGAAGCAGGAGGCAGAGCTGAGGATCTTCAACCATGTAGGAAGTTTGGTTATTACAGCACTCCATATCCCCTGTGTGAGCTATTCCACTTATAATATGCATGAAAACCTCACATGTGTGTTACTATTATCTGAGTTACTATAGCTCTCAGCAGAAGGCACAAGTAAGCAATAAGACATCACATGGCATGCGATTATGGGCCAGTCCCTACCCTCTCACTTTAGGGTCTGCAGGTCTCATGTTCCATTTAAAAGGAATTATTCAATTATCTCAGTGCCTCTGATAAATGCTCTTGACACCTCCTAATCTCTATGTTCTCTCTGGTTTCCGGCCTATATCCTCTTATGCTGTGTATTTTTTTTCCTCATTTTGCTTTGTTCCCTCTAGCTCCTCACCAACTTTTGGTCTGGTTTGTTCTGGATGTTGTTGCTAGTACATACTTGATGTACTACTGTTGCTGACTGGTGTTTTCATGTTCTGTTTACTGTGTACTGTTTACTGCACCCACTCATTTATTGTCTGAATTAGTAATTTGTACCATACTACTGCCTATTGTTTTTGACTGGTGCTTAGTTAAGCAATTTATCCCTCCAGGGTGTGGGTATAGTGGAGGATTTACCACGGCTGCTGTGATTCCGAACCACATCAGTCGTGCTAAGTCCTCCAGTATACCCACACCCTGGAGGGATAAATTTATATTATACAATGGCAAATGTTTTATTTAATTTTTTTTTTTTTAGATAGTTTGTAAGTAACTGAGGTCCGTATGGTTAGAAGGAGGATGACATTTTTTTAACATTTACCACAGTGTTTTAGCGAAGCAGCGACAGGACAAATGGCTGCAGTTTCGATTAAAGTGAAAGCGACATGACTGGCACGAGATAAGGTTGGCTGGCACTTTTTCCCGTGGGTACACTGGAGGATTTACCACGCTGGGAAAGGTACCAGCCAACCAATCAGGATGCAGCATTCGCCACATTCGATTTACTCCATTGTATAATTAAGCAATAATGCACGACAGGGTGTGGTATATACGTGGGATATCGTCACGCCGGTGGTTGAGCACGAGGTCGCAGGGCCGAAAGGCCCAACGACCCGAGAAGTGATTTATATCCCACGATATACCACACCCTGGAGTGCATTATTGTTATTATGAACTGGATTAATTGATATTTTATGCCTTTAATACAAAAAGTAAAGTTTTTAATATTTTAATATTGTTTTATATGAGTGTAGGTAGACATTTAAAAAAAAAGTTCGTGAATTTCATGTTTTGGCCAGTAGGTGGTGCTGTTGCAGGAGGGATTTTGCTACAGGCTTAATTGTTGTGGCATTGGATCCCAGCCGGAAGTTTAGTTTACTGGGGAATGCGTTAATATTGGGGTTTTTGTTGAGGAAGTGAAGATGAGTCGTGCCTACTTCTGAGGAAATGGAAGGTAAGATAAGCCTGAGGACCCGGGTTGTAGCTTTTTGCCCGTTTGGCGGAGCAGAGGTGAGCGTAGTTGGTGCTCACGAATGAAGCAGTTTCTGTACAAAAGAGAGATTTTTTTGTGTGTTTGTAGCGTGTCTGGTTTCGGCGACCTGTATGGGGGGCTAAACTGTGAGGATGTGGTTTTTTTTGGCCTGTTAGTTGTAGTGGAGGTCTGACTTGCTTCGCTTGGGGGAAGTGGAGAAGATTGCGCTGGGAGTGAGAGTTGGTTGGAGTTTTCCGAAGCCGTGATGATGTAGCCCGATATCATCACAGCTTCGAAACCCTCTCGGCCAATCAGGTTGCTCGAATTACGATCGCCGGTTCATAATAACTTTTATACTTTCTGTTCATTTACTGCTGTTTTACAAACCATCATTTAATTCCTTGCTACCTTCTATTGTAACTCTCCTGGCTTGTGCCTAAAAATACTGTAGGCATTTTTTGTCTAGAGAACTTACCTGGTAAATGAAAGCTAAATATAAATAAGTGCATGCCTTTGGTGAATGCACCCAAAAAGTGTGATTATTGTCCATAATGGCATGGCACATACCTGAAATGTCTAACTGCACTTTTTATTTGGCTTTTTAAAATGAAAGAAAAATTCTTTACAAAAAAAAAAAAAAAAAATGCTTTTTTTTACTTAAAAAAATGATTTGTTTGAAGGTACAAGAATTCTAACCCCCATATAATAATAGGAAATTTACTGGTGCCGACTGGAATGTTTATTAGCAAAAAAAAAAAAGACTTCTGTCAGACTTAGCCATTTTTAATATGAAATCAAAACTTATATCAGAAAAGTATTTCAGATCACAGCAAAACTTTAGTAGTAATAGTTTTCATTTGACTAACAATGAAATATTATTACACAGACTTTTCAAATCTACACAGCTTTTCAAGAAACTTCAGCTCACCTGAATGTATTGCCCTGTAAGGGAGACAGTGTAGGATAGATTACAAGTTGCGAACCAGCAGACCTGGTTTGTATTCCCGCAGCTTGCATACTGTAACCCTGAGCCACTGTAAAAGAAGTCTTTGTAGTTTGGAAAGGCTCATCATTGCATTCATTCTTTTAGTCAAATCCAATCCCATAGGCTTTCTTATCTGTTCTCTAACATCACAGCACGTCCCAACATATCACTGACAGCTGACCCAAAAATGTTTGATCTTAGTTTACAGCTCTGTATGTGTCAAAAACACCCAAAACATTTAATACAGCTACTTACTTTGTTTCATCATAACTACAAGGGAAGAAGAAAAAAAAAGTACTGTCACCTTGACAACAGAGAATGTCTGTCCTACCTTTCACAACTACACGAGCACTCCATCCACAATAAACAAAGTTGCACAAGCTGAATTTCAACTTATTTTAATTCAGTTAATTAATTAATAAAAACAGGCCTGATCGGTCCAGGAAGTCTGAATTTTAAGGATGTGGTCGGGATCAGACATTCCGGTTTTCACCCATACCCTACCATAAGTCGACAGCTCATGAAAGTTCTGTTTCAGAACCCCCTAACACATCAGTCGAAGCACTGCTCTATGTCGAGGGTGATCGAATGGTACAGCTGATACCTGGATCTTAGCAGTGCAGCAGATGACCACCAAATGGCCAAGGGTATGCGAACAAGATGTGAGATCTACTGACTTGCACCTTTGTCTGGAGGGGACAGCTCTGTACAAACTTTATAGGCATTGGCTTTTTACTAGTTTCTTCCTCCATATAGGGAGGTTGTCCAGCATTTAGTTATGTTTCCCACAACAGACAACCCGAAATAACAGGACAGCTACAGCAGTTTAACTATTGCTAATACCACACATCATGTATGTGGAACAGAGGGATCACAGCACAGCCATCCAAGGTGTGGGGCTTCTTTCACAGGGACACCTGGACAGCACTGGAGTGACACGCTCCCACACCTTGACATCTTTTGCAAAGAGTTTCACTCAGACTTAAAAGTTACTGATAACGTGCACAGAACTCCCTTCTCAAGCCTTGTGTATAGGGATCTGGCTGGCATTCTGCACGAGTGAAAGACTGAAATATAAAGTTATTTTTTTACCTCCTGCTGCTTTCCTTCTGTGGTCGCCAGGCTGCCTGCAGCAGACAGACATGTAGCAGGACCTCTGTGCTCTGTAGCTGCAGGTAGGAAATGGGAGGACCTTTGTTCCCAGTGCTGGGAGGGGGTTCAGGTGAAGCTTGGATGTCAACCAGTGGCAGTAGCCCACTAGCTTTCAGATGGGGGGGAACGGAAAAAAAATACTTTCAAGTCCTGCGAGAAAGGCTCCCATAAATGTTCGGTTCAGTGATTTTTGTGCATCACCTGAGTGAGAGGCGGACGGTGACAGCCTCCCATGTTTGTTGAAATGTTAAACCAAGCAAGGCATGCTCTGCAATGATGAGCTGCTCCCTCACTGCAGCAGCAAAATTGTTTCAAGTTGGTGGCACGCTTCTGAGCTGCTGTCTTAGACAGCGTGCTCATTCATTTGTCACATGAGCCAACCCCAAAAAGCGCTGGGGCATCACACAACATCGTCAAGACCTCTAAGAACTCCACACTCCAGCAAAGCTGTCGCAACATGTGTCTTGCGCATATGTGCAAGCAAACATAAAAATTAAAACATTTAAAAATGTATCACCTGTAGAGTCATTGCAACTGTTTTCTGTGTATCTTGGTTTCTCTCTTCCCTTATTTAGTTTCCGTATTCTGCCTTTTTGAATAATCTTTAGCTTTAATTTTTCACTTTTCTTACCTTGGCTTCATCTTTTTTCATTTCTTCAGTCCATCCAGTATTCTCTCATTGTGAAGAGAAATCTCTGAGGCACTCCAAACATTACAGACAGGCTCTCTAGGTTACCTGATAGGCTGATGATGCACATGCGACTTTCAAAGAAGTTCTGCCTCTGTAGTACCCCTCCTCTGTCTATCTGTGGTCAGTTGTTCATGTGCATCTGACCAGGCTGCAGCACAGGATCAAGCTCCTGATCACCTCAGCTGGTCTCCGATCCCTTAGAGGGAGTCAGCCATGCGTGACCAGTCAAACTTCAGTACACTATAGACAGAGAACCAGTTGAGCACACCAGCCTGAAATGATATTCATTTAAAATCTCCATCTGAGCTATTCAAAACCCATGCCAGAAGTTTTACTCCATTCCTCTCCTGGCTACTTCCTGGAGCACCACGTGCCTGAGCACCCCTACAGTCCCTATGGCAGCAACCACAGACAGTGTGAGTGCTTTCTGCATAAGCACCACAGCACCCCCCCCCGTTAGAGGGATACTAGCTCCTGGACTCTCGTTGAACACTATGACTGTGTATGCATGCATGATGGCACTATCTTGAACATGACGCACTGGTCTTCCTCCGTCCTCAAACCACAAACCAGGCTATCGAATAGGGGGCCCCTAGAGGAAGTCACGGAGCTCATCAGCGACAGTCTGTTTCCATGCAAGTGCTACCAGCTGGCCATAACCACAAAGAATGCCATCTCGCACTTACAAATGCCTCCCAAACATAGCCACCAACATGCACACATGGCCATATTGTTAGTCCACCTCCACCACACTTCTGGTGGCCATATTGGTAGTTTCCAGGAGCTGATATTGTTACATGCCTTCCCTCATACCCATGTAGCCATCCTTGTAGTCTGCCTTGCCACACTTCTGGTGGCCATATTTGTAGTCCCCAGGAGCCACTAGTATGCCAAACACAAACAATACTAACTATTTACAAACACAATAGAACCCCCCCTCACCTACAAGATATTACATATACTGCTTGAGGAGGTTATAACACAGCCACTAAAGGAACCATGTTCTTTATGTCTCCCCAGGGATCAGCATGGTGAAGAAAAGAATATGCCATGCATTCAAAGTTCCATTGTTATTATCCAACCCAAGCCAGTGATGCCCCAACTGCCTAGCAGAGGAATTGTTGAAGCACTCCAACCATTCTGAACTGGAGCAGGGCACATCCTCACAAGGAGCAGCACCAACCAATACACTAGCCAAGGTCACACCCCACCACAGGTACAGCAATCCTGCTGCTACAAAACCAGCAGGCCAGCAATGCACTGATTCAGCAGCAACAACAATTTATGACAGCCATAATGCAAAAACTGGTGAAAATGACCAATCCCAGACCCCCAGCCAGCCCAAGGCTAGCATCAAGCAGACCACTGGTAGACCTGGAAGCCTCTCCCCCAACCAAATAACCCAGATGAACCAGGGGACAACTCAGATAGAGAGTCGGACGGTGAACAGGAACTGATGGAACAAGACCCACAGTCCCTGACCGCCAAGTACTGCTTCCCCTGACCAAATCCTGAAGCTAGTCAAGGTAATCAAGTCTACAGTGGGGTTTCAAGGAGCCACCTCTGGCCCCAGACTCTAAGCTCATGCCCTCTCTAATGACTGCACCTAAGACATCCAACACATTTCCTGTATGTGATTCAATAGTGGAGGTGGTCCTCCAATAATAGAGTGCCCAGATTCTGGATCACAGGTCATGGGATAAAATGTATCCAATTCAAGAGGACAAGCTCAAGCTCTGGTGCTCTGCAATGCTCATAGACCCACCTCATTAAGCAAAAGAATGGTTCTCCCCACAGAGGGGGCCTCCGCACTGAAGGACCCAACAGATAAAAGGTTAGAGGACCTACTCAAAAAGAATTTCAAACTGGTGGGACTAGGTATCAGGGCAGCCACAACAGCCATATATGCCACACAAGCCCAAGTACTCTGGCTGCAGGACATCCAGAAGACCTTGACACTCAACACACTGGAGGTTACATTGATGGAACAGGCCACCCAGTCAACAAAATACCTAGCAGACATGGCAGTGCACACCCTATGGATCAATACCAGATCAGCGGTTATAATCAACAGAGCAAGGTGGCACATCTGGATGAAAATGTGGGACAAGGACATTGAGTCTTCTCAAGATCCCCTTCAAAGGTTCACCATTATTTGGTGAAGGAATGGAGAAATATCTCAAAGGAAAGAAAGAGGGCAGAAAGATGGTCAAAGATAAGGACCCAGGCAGCACATACTTACCCACTAGGTCAAGACCACATAAGAACCCCAATTTTTTGTGACAAAGGGGCAAATTACAATGCAAGCAATAATCATGGCTTCCATCAACAGACCAACAGAAATTCCCAGTACAAACCCCGCAATAGATACCAATTCAATAGAGACAAACCTAACAACTCCTTCAAACCCAGCAGAACAAACAGTGACTACAGGCAGGAAATCAAGACCACATAGCCACCCCCCCCCAATAGGGGCTCACCTCCTACAGTACACAGGCACCTGGAAAAGAACAACAGATAAATGGGTGAGAGTAGTAGTACAGGAGGGATTCTCCATTGAACCGATGGAAATATCTCAGAGAGACCAATTGATCACGTTGCCAGTATCAAAAAAGAAGACAACCACACAGCAGGTCCAAAGCATACTGGACAATGTTCTCGAAACAAGGACAACTGCATGGGTCCCAGAGCTCAAACAGGGCATGGGGAATCTATTCAATATTCTTTATGGTCCCAAAGAAAATTGGAGACTTTCGCCCTGTGCTAGATTTAAAATTCTTAACTCATTAGCTCCTGGGTGGCCATTTTTTTGTCAGGTAAACAATGGATAATTTGGACTTCATATGCAGCTACCGGAGGTAATGAGTTAAATCATTTCATCCAATACAAATGATTCAAGATGAAATAATATGCTCAACCATCAGAGCCTTATGTCTAGGAGACTACTTAACATCCATAAACCTCAAGGACACTTACCTATACATCCCCATCAGACCATCACACCACAAATATCTGCAAGTCCACATCATGGGGCAACATTTTCAATACATTGCCCTGCCATTCAGACTCCCATCTTCCCCCTGGGTATTCATGAAGATCTTGACAGTCCTGGCAGCCAAGTTATGGGAACATGGTATCTAGGTAATTCCATATCTGGATGATCCAAGCAAGATCCATAACCCAGGCTTGCCAGGAGACAGAGGCAGTGATCAACTTCCTAGAGACCCATTGGTGGGTTATAAACAGGGAGAAGAGCACACTATCACCCAGTCAGATGATTGAGCCCTTAGAGGCCCTAATAGATACCAGTGCAGGCATGGTCTGACCATCGAACAATGGAGTGGCCTCCCTGCTGAGCTATGCCCAGAAGCTGGCATCAAACACCAAGCCAACACTCCAAAGTGTCTCAAGTGCTTGGCCTCATGGCATCATGCATTGATCTGGTATCATTGTCTAGATGGAACATAAGGTTCCTTCTAATATCATATATAAGACAGCAGTACTTAGCAAATCAAGATCTCTCAACTCAGTTCAACATGAGCCATGCAGTGAGAAGCTCATTGGCCTGGTGGAGCAACCACCACAACCTGATGAAAGGGTTACCACTGTACCTCAGAAGAGATGTGACCACAGAGACAGAAGCCAGACTCACCAGTTGGGGCACCTCTGCAGGCAATCATACTGCACAGGCAAGTGGACAATGGTGGAGATCAGACTCCCAATAAATGTCCTAGAGATGAGAACAGTATATAATGCTCTGTTCATGTTCCAGACAATAGTACACCACAAAAGTGTTCTAATCCATTCGAACAACACATCAACAATAGCATACATCGAAAAGCAAGGGGATACCAAGAGTGCAGTGATGCAACAGGAAGACACCAAGGTACTAAACTGGGCCCAGACAAACCTGTGACACCTCACAGCAGTAAACTTGACAGGCAACCTCAACCTAGCAGCGGACTGGCTGAGTTGACAAAAAATCCACCCAGGGGAACGGCAGCTCAACCACCAAATCTTCCAAAGAATCAAGTCATTGGGGCACAGTAGAAATAAACCTCATAGCAACAAGAAACAATATGCAGGTGAAGAAGTTCTACTCCAGATTCAAAGAGGATCAGTCAGTGAGAGTGGATGGCCTGTCCATAGACTGGCAGTACACGGTGGTGACTATATTTCCACCGATTCTGCCCATTCCACAGGTGCTCAGCAAAATATGGCAATCAGGAGCAAGAGTAATTCTTATAACACTGTACTAGCAGAGGCACTCGTGGTTCACAACAGCAGTGGCCATAGACCTGGAACAGCCATGGAAATTACCAATGAGGCAAGACATTGTCCACCAGGTTTCAGTGTTTCACCCCAGCCCCCACAGCCTTAAATAACTGCCTGGGTCCTGAAAGGGAGAGACTGTTAAGGGCAGGATATCCACAGAATGTGGCTGACACCTCGACCATGTTAAGACGAGTCTCAAAAATGAACACCTACAAAAAGCAATGGAACATACTCACAAAATAGTGTGCCCACAAAGTCCTCATTCCCACCAAAACTTCCATTACTGATTTGCTTTTTTTTTCTCCAGGAGGATTTAGGTAAAGGACTCTTCCCTCTTCCCTGAAAGTGCAAATGGCAGCCATCGGAGCAGCAAGAGGACAAGTAGGGAGAATTTTAACTTTTTTTCATTCTGTATATTTATAGGTACATTATCACTTTAATGGTCATTAATATTTAAGTAAGACTATGAATGAGAAAAGTTTGTCCCTGAGGAAGCATGCATGCATGCACAAAACTGGTAGGGCTTTTGTATGAGGGAAAGGTTGTTTCACCTATGTAGCACTGGAATTTTACTCTGAAGATTCATCTTACTGTGAGTTAATAAAACTTGTATTATGTTTGCTACAAGGTGGATGGTGCCGTGTTTTCTTTGTGAGAGCATTGTGCCTGGGGAACACCCGGATGTGATAAAGGGAAGGGGAAAGGGGAAATTCTTTAACCAGGAAAGGCACACTAAGCCAGAGCATATTTCCAGATGTGACCTGGGAATACAAGAAAGTTAAGTGGCCTGCTCAGGCTCACACACAGTATGCAAGTGGGGGCAGATGGGATTCTTACCCAAGTCTTCACTACAGTCACTACACTATACTGCCTCCTAATGTGATAAGGTTCATCAAGGCAGCAATGTCAGAACAATAGGCTAGAATCAATTTACTTATTATGGGCACTCAGCTAAGCCTTCAGCCCCGTGTCATAAAATATGCATAAAACCATATAAAACAATGTAAGACTGGCTCATATTCTTTCTTCACAACCTACTGTATAACAAGTTCTAGATAATTACAAATAACATTTCTGTCACACCGTTTTGGCATACAAAAATAGATTTTATTTTTCCCTGTACAATATAACTAATTGCTAATAACTTGCATAGATACTGTAATAAAACATTGCAAACACAGTGAAAAGCAGCATAAACATAAATAACTACTTACAATAAAAATAAACAAGAATTAACAAAAGCACACAGCTTGCAGTTTTAGTAACTTTTGCAAACAGTAAAATTGTTCTTACATAAACTTCATAAATTTCAGAAGTCTCTTCTTATAGGTAATGCAAAAGAATGTAGTTGCATAAACAATCTAAACTGTTTTTCTTTGCTTAAAGATTTCACAACTTTGCCTTATTAGTATTATTAGTTTGATTATATTGTTTGTTGCTGAGATGTTTGTTTGTTAATGTTGTGATTTTAATATTGTTAAGGCACCTTGGTTTTTGAAAGGCATCATACAAATAAAGTTTATTATTATTATTTCAAAACTTCTCTGTAACTTATTCAAATACTTTTTTCGCATGACGAATGTTTATATACCTTTATATAGATTTGAGCTTTTCCTATATACCCAAGTTCTAGTATTTAAGAAATTATTTTTCCCATGCAACCTCTCATCTAAGTCCAATTAGAATATTATAACAATTATTTAAAATAATACTCAAGACATCTGGTTAGCTGTAGAGTCTGGATTTTCTTAATTTCAGAATCTTGGTGAATGCTTCCTCTCCTGGATGGCAAAAGTTATTTTAGTGGCTCGATCTTGTCGTTGTTCCTGTTTTTACTCTGTCCACACTCTAAGCCTGGATCATAGATTCATCTGGCATCAATACAGCAATGCAGACTTGCTTTCTGGCTGATAGACATCAATAGACAGTCTCTGTCCTTTGTTTTGGTAGGAATTTCAAAACAGTAAGAAAAATAATGAAAATGGCAGTCTCACAAGCACAGATCCTCTCAGCCTCTCAGTTGGAAGGTAACTAACCCAGCCTCTTCAGGAAGGGGCTTTTATTACCACTGGTCCACAGTAACAGCACTGTCTTGCTCTGACATCATAGCACCAGTTCTGAATGGTTCTTACAAAGGAGATGGGATGTCTAGTTTTTTTTTCCTTTTGAGATGCCATGTCTCTGCACTGATTTTATTTTTTTCTAGTTCAAAGTAAATTTTTCTTATAACTTTTGAATACAATAAGATGCAGACTTCAAACATTTCCAAGTTCAGCTCATAAAAGACAGTCTTTCAAAGTGTCTCGCATGTCTATGAGACAAATATTGTCTCAGATAAGCATTAGTTATCTTTAAAATCTTTAAAAAGCAAAATAGTCGTTTCACTTTTCATGTCTCCAACTCCAAGCTGAAGTAAGTCTCCTTCAAATTTCCAGTTAGGAAAGTTCTTAAAAGCACTGAATTCCAATGCTGAGTATTCTCCCTTGTTCTCCAAGAAAACACATCCATCAACCTGTCAGAGTTGTTTATCTGAAAACATTTTAAGAGAGTATTTCTCAGCTTAGAACCAAGTTGCACACAAACAATTATCTCTGTGAATTTGTCATGACACCACCTTCCACTTAAGACCAAACACAGGCATTTCAGTTCTTAGACTTTTAACACAGGACATTCTTGCGAAGAACTCACATTCTCCAGCAGTTGTAAGTCTCAAACTCAGCCATTTGATAGGTTGAAATGTTCTTTATCCACTAATGTAATTCTACGCCAGCAGCAGAATGCATTCTCTAATAACAAACAAAAATGACTTCCTTGCATTGAAGCCTGTAGGAATTTTAACTTAACTTTTGTTTGTCCTTGAAGTAACTGGTTTTGTGTAAGGCAGCGCTAGGCTTTACATTTTACTTTGACATTTTAGTATGTGGTTGCTAGGCAACTTTATCTGTAAGGCTCTTGTTTTGCATCTGGCTGGATGCAAAGTGCAAATATGAAATTTCAGTCCGGAGGGGTCCAGCTCTTCCCTGGGTCAAAAGGTGAAATTTTAAACTGCAAACTAGACCATTTTTTTCTCAACTTTGAAAGTCCAAGCAAATTTTAAACCGTCTCTGTAGCAGAAGTTTTGCTAAGCAGTTTATGAAGGTAGATTTTTCAAAGTCCAACCAGGTGCCTTGTTTTACTCAAGGTACCTTCCCAGTTTAATAATATAATTAAATATTAATGATTATAAATATAGTAATAACGTTATTATAAAATATTTTTGCAATATTTTTGCAATCCAAGATTTGTCCCCACAGCAAACAAATTGCGACCAAAGGCAAGAACCATCATAGCACCATGGGAACTCACCTTGGTACTTAAGGCATTGACAACATCACCCGTCAAGCCCATACATTCTACAGACTTAAAATGGTTAACCCTAAAGACCATATTCCTTGTTGCAATATGTTCTGCAAGAAGGACATGTGAACTACACACCCTAGGTTTCTAAGAACCCTTTATAGTCTTCCACCATGACAAACTAACACTAAGAACACTGCCATCCTTCATGCCCAAGGTTAATTCAGAGTTTCACATTGCCCAATATAGCAAGTTACCAGCTACACTGCCAGAGGCAGACACAGCGACCCAACCTGAGCTGTATACCCTTAGCATGAAAAGATTTCTAACAATCTACATAAACAGAAATAGGGACTTTCATACATCCAACAGACTGTTCGTGCTGGTGCAGGGAAAAAAGAAGGGACAACCAATCTCAAAATCTGCTACATGGCTCAAATGCAATCACACAGGAGTGTGGTGTGCTTATATTTATGAAACACATACAAACAGAGGTGAGAAAGAAGTAAGTGCCTCAACTGGGTCTTGAACCCAGACTGCTCAGAATACTGTTCTGATTGTGCTAACCATCTGTGCCACTGAAACAACTGGAACCTGAGCTGTCCCTGAGCACATTACTCTTTCTCAAATGCACAACCCAATTGCAACACAAATATTTACTTGTAACAATCACACAGGAGTGTGGTGTGCATATTTTTATGGAACACATACAAACAGAGGTGAGAAACAAGTAAGTGCCTCAACTGGAAATTAAACCCAGGCCTCTCAGAATACCATTCTGCAACTTAATATATTTTATTGAAGTTTTCAATACTACAATAAGGCAAACAGAGAACAATTAATAACATGCCTTGAAAGGAAACAAAAAACACAGAATAATAACAAAAGGGGTTCAATGCATCCCCCTCCATAATTCCCCCCCCCAGCCTCCCTCCCTACCCCAGTACATCACCATGACTAACCATTATGCTAGCTAGGTTACAAAAAAGTTACCAAATTATTTAGTAAAAACAGAATAAAACTCATTCCAACACAACGTAGCTCTGGTCTGAGCAAACATGCGATTCCCTATTGCCTTTTCTGCTGAAATAGCTGTCATACACTCATGTACCCATTCCGACTGTGAAGGTGCCCAAGTGCCCATCCAGTGTCTGACTATTATCAGTTTGACTACTAAAGAAATTAAGGCCATATAATATTTATGTGAAGGGGTAGTAATGGTAGAGTAGTCCCCAAGGAGGCACATCTCTGGAACAAAATAATTGTTGGCACCAAATAATGAGGACATTCTACTACACACCATAGTTCATAGCAGTTTAGCAGGTAGGCACTCCCACAGCTTGTGGAATAAAGTACCATCAGACATTTCACAGTTTGGGCACACAGGTGAAGGCACCTTTTTCATACGAAACAGGGCACAGGGAGTAAGATAGAGACTGTATAATATATTGAATTGTAATGCCAGATAGAGTTCTGACTGGAACACATTGGAGTTGAGAGACCTTAGGGGACAGAACCACAGGTACTTGGGGGGAGGGCGGTGGGCAAGATTTCCTGAGGCAGTATGTGACACAATGATCACTAAAAGTGTTGTGGAGGATTCCTGCTGTGAGGAATTTAAAGGGGTGGGATGCTAAGACCCAGTCAAGGAGAGAGTGGTTGTTAGAGTGTGGGTTTAGCCTGGTAGGTTCAGCAATAAGCTTTGTGAGGTTGAGGGCCTCTATCTCCTGGGTGATGGATCTGTTTTGTGGGGCAAGCTAATTTAGATTAAAGTCTCCTAGGATAAGGAGCTCCCCCATTTGGATGGTGGAAGTAAGGCTGGCCAGGCTAGTGACAATGGATGAGGGTTTGACTTTGGGAGAGAAGTAGCTTATCCCAATGAAGATGGGTGAGGTAGATGGGAGTGTTGATTTGATGAGCAGCAGCTCATGGGATGAGGGGGAGGCCTCTTGGAGGACGACTGTGGTGGGGAAGGACTCAAGGATGTAAGCAGCAATGCTGCCTCCTTATTTGCCCCTGTCCTAGTGTGATAATGACTATCCAGGGTTCTCGGTCATAGAGTCACTAACCCTGGTGGAGAGCCATGTCTTGGTTTATTTATTTATTTAAAATTTCAGATTTACAGACCTTTGAGTCAAGCACTCGTTTACAAAGGCATCTCGTCAAGGAGTACAAAGACAGGCAGTGTTACATAGTTCAATACACAGCAATAGTTACAAGGTTTCACATGTGTTACAGGAGGACAACACCTAAGTGATACGAGTAGCTAACAGTTACATGGCTGAAGCAGGTGATACAGGAGGACAATGCCTCAGTGGTACATGAATAGCAAACAGTTAAGCACTGTACAGAGAAGATATGGTCCCTGGTCAGTAGAGCTGTGAGAGTACTGGGCAAAACATAGCATGTCGCCAGGTGACAACAGCCGGAAGGGATGCAGGCAATAGGCCCTGTAGGGGACTATAGCATTTGTGCAGGGGGGTGAGGACTTGTGATGTGGTATAGGTGCGGAAAAAAGGAGTCCAAGGGATCTTGTCATAATCCTAAGCAGGATGGTCACTTAGGGTTGGAAGATTAGTCCCCACGGGGCGGTCCAGAGGAATTAGGTACACTTAGAGCAGCGGGTGTCGAAGAAGTGGCTCTTGAGGGCTGTCTTGAAGGGATCAATTTTAGTGACATTGGAGACATTGGCTGGGAGGGTGTTGAACCAGGAGGGTGCTCTGTAGCCAAAGGATCTCTGGGCTAAAGACGTCTTGGCTCTTGGTACTAGAAGGGTAGCCTTACAGGCACTGCAGGTGGAGACCATAAGGGTGAACCGGTGCAGGGAGTCAGTTACCCCAGGAGGGAAGAGTCTGAGGAGAGTTTTTTTGGCTAGCAGACAAGTCTGATAGTGGATTCTTTCCTCTAGGTTGAGCAGGTTGGCGGTGTAGTACAGTAGACAGGTGTGCCTGCACCTAGAAGCTCCGGTTAGGAGCTGCAGGCCTTGTTAATGGAGTGATGGATTTTGACAAGTGCAGTGTTGTCAGTGGCTGCATAGATAGGCAGGCCGTAGTCCACTAGAGACAGGACAGTTGAGGTGATGGCCAGCCGGAGAGCCTCAGGGGGAAAGCAGTCCTTATGACGGTACAGAAGCCTGATCCTGGAGTTGGTGGCAGCAGAGAGGGTGCTGATGTGGGCGTGGAAGGTAAGGGCAGAATCAAAGGTGATACCCAAGTATTTATAGGACGACACTTGCTCTAGGGGGTGCAGAGTGCTGGGTAGTATCAGCAGGGGGGCATTTGTGGCTTTGCTTTGGAGGTGCATGAAGAGCATTGTCTTAGTCTTTTTAAAGTTCATGACCAACCTATGATCGGTGAACCACTGTTCAGCTTGGTGGAAAGCATGCTGGAGGGAGGCCTGTAGTGAAGCAGGGTTGGGGTGCAAGGAGAATAGCACTGTGTCATCTGCATAGAGGAGTATTTTTCTGGTACAGGCAATGGGGAGTGTGTTCAGATAGAGACTGAAGATAAGGGGTCCCAGGATGAAGCCCTGAGGTACCCCGAAGCGGACAGGTCAGATGTCGGACAAGGAGCTGCTGATTTTTACACACTGGGCTCTGGATGTGAGATAGCTGATGAACCATGCTAGGGGACCAGCTGAGAAACCAATGTGGAGGAGAGACTCAAGAAAGAGGGGATGGCAGACTGTGTCAAAGGCCTTGGAGAGGTTGATGAATACAGCTCCGGCGAGGTTGCCAGAGTCTATGGCAGTGTGCAAGAAGATAGAAAATTCCAGGAGAGCAGTAGTGGTGCTATGACCTGAGCGAAAACCATGCTGCTCTGGGCACATGATATCATACTTGGTCAGGTACTCCGTGAGTTGGTCTGCTACCACATTTTCAAGGGCTTTTGAGAGTGGGGGGAGGATAGAGATCGGTCAGTAGTGGCTAGGGGAGGACTGATCCCCATTCTTGTGTATCAGAGTGATGACAGCTGTTTTCCAGGCACTTGGGAACTGATCCAGACATAGTGACCAGTTTAGAAGGTCAGTAAGGGGGACCAGAATAACATCCAAGACCTGACGTAGGATCCTGGTGTCCAGGGGGTCATTACTGGGGTTGTTACTAGTGACAGCTTTTTGTAGATATGGCCTGGCTTCAAGTGGGAATATTGTGCGAAGACAGAATGGAAGACGCAGGAGGGTGGGTGGCTGAGAGGCCGGGACAGGGTTAAAGAAACTACTGTGGAGGACGGAGCTAAGGTCAGAATGTGGCATTTAGGCAGTCTGCAATGCCAAGAGAATCTGTGAAGATAGTACCGTTAATGGAGAGTTGGGATGGGGGGGCAAGACTTCCCGTTCTGTTCTTTCATATTATTCCAGATGTTCCTGGTGGACCCCCAGATAGAGGCAAGTGTGGTGTGGCAGTGCTCAGTCTTAGCCTGTCGGATGGCCTAGGTACACTTATTGCATTCGGTGCGGTAAGCTTGCCAGTCCACTAGCTTGCCAGACCCAGTAGCAATATGCCAAAGGTTATCCCTTGCTTTAAGTTTTTGGATGAGGGATGTGGAGTCCCACAGTGCGTTATGTTTCTTAGAGCAGGTCCTGGCATAGGGAGCAAAGAGGTTGCAGGACTTGTTAATGGCATGCGTGAAGAGGTCAAGAGCTACATCAATGTTCAGGGCGTTGCTGATGTGGGACCAGTCCATCTGGGCAAGTTACAGTTTAAGTTCTCCAAGGCCACCAGGGTGGAAAAGCTGACACAGGATTATTCTTGGTACCATTTTTTTAGTGGTAGAGGACCGTGTGAATAAGACAGGGGAGTGGTCACTTAGAGGATTGGAGAGGATGTTGATATCCTGGATATTTGGGGGGGGGGCGGTTGGTTATAATAACATCCAGGAGAGTGCTGGTTCCTGTGGAGGGGGTTGTATCTGGTGGGCTGGGAGACTAACTGGGTCATATTGAGGGCGGCAAAGGTGTCTCTAGTTTGGAATGCAGAACTAGCAGGCCAATTGATGTTGAGGTCCCCAGTAACAACTTGCTCTGCTTTGTGTGGCAGGTTTGTAAGGTAGTAGGTGAGAGACAGAATAGCGGGATTCTGGTTCCTTGGGGGAACATAGGCGACTGTGAGGAAGAGCGGACTCCTAGCAGGGTCTGGGGTGATTTTTAGTGTGAGAGCTTGAGCTCCATTATCAAGCTTGAGGGCTTGTCCCCTTCCCTTACCTTACACAGAGAACGTCAGGGGTGGTCAGTGATACCCAAGTTTTTATGTGATCCAATTTTGGTTGAAGGCTCCTAGCATTTATGTGGCAAATGCCGAGGCCACTAGTTGGAGGAGAGCAGGAGGTGGGATTAGTGGGCTCAGGGTTAGTATCGATATCTGGCAAGGAGAAGGAGTAGTAGCCAGGGAGCTAGGCATCTGGAAAAATGTTTCTTGCAAGGAGGGCAGGAGGGGTGGGTTTGCAGTTTTAGGGCTAGGGAGCCTACTGTGGGAGGATAGCAAGAACAGCGGTACAAGGGAGGGCAGAGAGGAGCTGAGGGGAGAAAGGAAGACTGGCAGAAGGGGGGGGAGAAGGAGTCAAAGACCAGGAGGGAGGGAGGGAGTAGGTATGGCCACGGGGGTAGCAGGAGTGGAAGGAGGGATCATCGGGCTGAAGACATGGGAAGGGGAAAAGGCAATGAGAGTGAATAGAAGGGGATAGTGTCTGCATTAACGGGGCAACATAATCCTAGGGACAGCATTAGGTATTTTATTTATTTATTTAATATTTGGTAACCAGAAAGGCACCATGAGCAGAAGCTCGTTTCCAGGTGAGACATGTGGGCAGAGGTACAAAACAGAGGATAAACAAAAGTAAGTTACATGGTAATAAAATGTACATAGAAGCAGTTTGTTCAAAGACAGGTACATGTGATGAACAGTGAGTAATTACAATTATATACAATATAATACAAAATATATATATAGGGGATATGACATGGCCTGACTGAAGATATCATGATATCACTGGTCTCGAGTGAAGATAAATATATCTTCAGTCAGGTCATGTCATGTTCTGTTTATACAATGTATGCTTTGCCCCCCCCCCCAACACAACTCACCACATGCCCCTCTCAATGCAATGGGTGACATAAAGGTGATGGCCCAAGCAGTACAACCCCACTTACAGAAACGCTGCCAAAATAGCAGATGTCATTTATTGTTTAAAAAATATCTGGTGGATTCTGCTATTTATGGTTAGCTTTAAAAAGAGTTATCTGGTTTATCCTGCCATGCCCCCCAACAGAGCTCCACATGCCCTTCCCCCACCACATAACAGATTATATAGGGTTTTCAAATATCTGGTTGATCCTGTCAATTTAAAGTTACTAAAAATATCTGGTTGATCCTGCCATTATTTTGTGAAAAAGTGATATTTTAAATGCTTATCTGGTTGATCCTGCCACTCTGATCACTTTCACTTTCCCTCTAAATGTAGCATGACTGAGCGCTATCCACACTGATAGTCGTTATATTGCTATAAGTTTTCTAGGCGGTACCCTGGGTTCAAAAAGTCAGAAAACACTCTGCTTTATGCACAGCTTAGTGTCACTTGTTGAAGATCAGCTATACAGGGTAAAACAAAAGGGAAACCTGCTGATGCAGAGAAAGAGTAGAGCCTGCTGACACAGATGGAGTAAAGGAGAAGCAAGCAGGGGCAGAGAGAGAGGAAGGAAGTAGGAGGGGAGACAGGAACAGTAAGTGGAAGGGGAAGGTCTGAGCAAGTGCTTAAGGGCAGTAAAGGAGGGAGTGAGAGGGTTTGGGGGGGAATGCTGTTCCAGAAGGAAGGAAGCCTATAGGAGAAGGCCAGCTTGCTGGCCAAGCTGCCAGCATGCAGGAGTATGAAGGAACGTGCACTGACTGCGAGTTAGATGAGGAGGGAGTGGCAGATTTGAGGAGAGAAGCAAGGTACATAGGGAGGATCCCAAACCAGTATTTAGGTATGAAGGTGGCACAGTGGAAAAAGTGTCTCTGGGAGACAGATTGGCAGGAGAGAGCAAAGTAGAGGTTGCAGAGGTGAGTCAGATGAGGAGAGTTTGAGGCAAACTTACAGAAGGCATGGTAGAGCTTGTTGAGTTTAGAGAGGGAGTTTTCAGGGGCAGCACTGAAAACAACGTTGGCATAATCAAAGGCAAGGAGGATCCATTTAACCAGTAGGTCATGTCTAATGGAGAGGAGAAGGCTAGCCTTATGCCAGCAGAGTAGTCCTAGTTTAAGTTGCACTTTCGAGTGGAGAGCTCTAAAGTGGGAAGAGAAGTTGAGTGTGGGATCGAGCCAAACGCCAAGGTACTTGTAAGCGAGGACATTTTTGAGGGGAGTGGGCACTCCAGAGAGGAAGGAGGGTAGGGCATGAAGCTTAGCCAGTTTTTGCTTAGTACTGAAAGTCATTGCAACAGTTTTCTTTACATTTAGTTTTAAACAGCATTAAACCAGGAGGTAACAGCTGAAAAATCATTTTGCAGGGGTGCTTGGATGGCTGAGATGGAAGGGCCAGAAAGGAGGAGGACGGTGTCATCCACATACATGTGAAACTTGGCATGGGAGCAAGCAGAGGGGAGGATGTTAATGAACAGTAAAAAAAGAACAGGCCCAAGGATCGAGCCTTGGGGTATGCCAGCCAGGATAGGGCGAGGGGAGAAAAGAGCATTGTTGATTTTTACAGATTGTGAACGGCCCATCAGATAAGATCTGAACCAGGACACAGAAGATGGAGATAGGCCTAGGGCACTAAGTTTATTTAAGAGGAGCAGGTGGGACATAGAGTTGAAGGCCTTCACTTAGTCAATAAAAATGGCAGAGATAATCAGACCTTGATCCATGGCTGAGTGAATAGCATCAGTAAAACGCAGAAGGGAGGCAGAGGTAGAGTGATGCTTCCTGAAACCTGATTGGACAGGGGATAGAGTGTTAGAGGCCAGGAGGAAATCATTTGGCCTAGAGAGGACTGGGAACTCGTATTTTAGCAAGTGAAGGGAGAAGTGAAATTGGGTGGTAGTTGCCAGGGACAGTGGCATCACCCCCTTTGAAGAGGGGGAGGACCATGGTGAACTTTCAGGCTGAGGAAACGGTAGCAGAAGAGATAGATAGGCTGAGAAGAAAGGTTAGGGGAGTGACAATGGAGGGAGCAGAGAGTGTAAGGAGCTTAGGGTGCAAGCCATCAGGGCCGGATTTGGCAGGGTTGAAGGAGGCAAGAGCTTTAAGGACTTCAGAGGAGGATATTGTAGGCAACTGGAGGGCAGGGAACCACAGAAGTGAGGGAAGGGTGCAGAATAGGGAAGGGGGGATCATGCAGAATGGCAGAGGTAGTGAAGAACTTATTTAGAAGTTCTGCAACAAGGGTGGGGTCAGAGATATATGAACCCACATTGCAGAGGGTGGGGGCGGGGTGCATGGGAAGGGTGGAGAAGTGAACGGATATCATGCCAAAAGGAGAACAGAGTGCTGCTGGAGGCTTGCAAGCAAAATTTTAAAAATTCTGCTTTGGCCTGTTGAATGCGCTTGGTGTATCTATTATGGAGGGAACTGTAGGTCTGAAGGTCAGTAGGGTCAAGTGAGATTTTAAAATGAAACCAAGAGAGGTAACAGGATTTGCTCATGGCCAGGATTTCAGGGATGATTCAAGGATGATGAGAGTGCTTTACTCTGATTGTTTTTAGAGGGGCATGGGTATCCCAAACATTTAGAAAGATGGAAGTGAAATGATCAAGTGCAACATCAACAGATAGGGAGGAGAAAACAGGTGACCAGTCAGCTGTAGCCAGGTCTTGGAGCAGTTCGCTCAAATCGAGGGATCTGAGGGGTCAGTACTGGATATATTTCAGCAGGTTAAGGGGAGTATGTATCTTCCTGATGCAGAAGGTCAGGCAGTGGGCACTGAGAGTGTCAGGTAATAGTGGAGCAGATGTGGTGGGGGTGGGAAGAGAGCACACAGTTGAGTAGGGTATGTGACTGGGTACGGGGATTAGGGCACGTTGGTTCTTTTATTAGCTGGGACAAGTTTAAAGCTTCTATCTGTTGACAGAAGTTGAGTGAAGCAGGTGAAAGCCAGTCTAAATTTAAGTCTCCAAGGAGAATGAGTAAGCCTGATGTAAGGGAGGAGGCAGCAGTGACACAGGAGACTACTGAGAAGGTGGAAGTTTCGGTGAGGCATAGAGGACTCACAAAAATAGGTGTAGAGGAAGGAAAAGAAAGAGTGGCTGAAAGGAGTTCATGTGAACAGGTGATAACTTCCTGATGAGAAATGGTGGAGGATAGGAAGTTGCAGAAGTAAATGGCATTGCCACCACCTCTTTTTCAATCAAGCAATCAATCAATCAATCTTTATTTAGCCAGGCGAAACATCGTTGAGACGAACTCATTTACAAGATGGACCTGGTAAAAATTACATATGAGATAGAATAACATTGGAGTATACAATAACACATCCTTGTAGAGTAGATATATCAAACATTTACAACATACAATTGGGTGTTTATACAAAATGGTTAGGATATATACAGATGTGTTGAGGCAAAGTACAAAAAGAAAAAAGAAATGAATATGATAGACATTCTATTGGCTAGATTGGTAGAGATAAACTCAAATTGATTTAAAGAAAAATACAATTCACAAAGTACTCAAGAGTTCTAATAGCTAGCTGTACCAGCCTATACTGATAGTGTTAAAAATGACTGACAGATGCCAGGTTAGTGCCAGTGGGTCAAGGGTCTGCAAGGAGGAGAGGTCAACTCTGAAGGATGAAAAAACAGATCTAGATAAAGGAGTAAGAGTCCAGGGCAATGACTATCTGAGGTATTATAAATGTGTGGGCCAGAAGACGTAGGTATGCTGGATCACATATAAGGGAAGTAAGAAGCAAAGAGAAAACATGAGAGGTGATAACATAGGGGTTTTATGAAGCACACTTGTAAATTTCTGTAGCGGTCTTGACCAGTGGACGTTTTGTGAAGCACCCTTATAATTTTCTGTATCAATCCTGTCTAGTAGACATAGGTAGGGGAAAGAGGAAGGGGTGTTAGCATAGGGGTTTTAAGATGCACAATTATAGTTTTCTGTGGCTGTTCTGGCCAGTAGGGTTTTGAAGGTAGCCAGGGGAAGTGAAGAGGCAATTTGTAGTACTTTTTGGATCTTGTTCCATAGGGTAGGAAGGGAGTAGCCAATGGAAATTTTGCCAAAATGAGTTTTGACTTTGGGAATAACAAGAGTGATACAGGTGGATTTTCTTAGTGCATACTAACCAGGGGTACAAATAGGGAGGCAGTCTGAGATATACGAGAGCAGTTTCTTGATGATAGCACGGTAGCTCCAGATTACGGTGTTTTTGTATCACCTTATGCCAAGGGAGGTCCAGTCGACCAGGGCATATAAGGAACAGTGGTGTGTAGCGTAGGGGGCTCCCAATATGAATCTTAAAACCCAGTGATATAAGATGTCAAGTTTTTAGTCCTGTGATGTTCCCTTGTCCGTATAGAATATCCCCGTAGTCTAGTAATGAGAGGAAGATGGATTGTACGATTCTGGTTCTCGCTTCCAAAGTTAACAAGTGCTTAATACGGAAGAACGTGCCAAGCCTCTGTTTAAGTTTTTTGGAAAGTTCTTCAGTGTGGTCAAGAAAGGACAATTTGTGGTCAATCCACATCCCTAGATATTTAAATGTATGTACCAGTTCCAGGGGTTCATTAAGGAGGGTAGTAATAGAGGTTTGCCCACCCGCAACATTAGTAGGGATAGATCTCTGAGAGGGAGAGAAGAGCATAACTTTTGTTTTTTTTTGCATTAAGCAGGAGCTTAAGATTCAATAGGTTGTTCTGTAGATGGCTAAATTCAATTTAGCGGTCTGACCATGTTTTGTCAAGGGTCGGTCCAGAAATGTATGATACAGTGTCATCTGCAAATAAGTGGATGTCAGCATGATGGATGCCAGTATGGATGTTATTTACATAGATGGCAAAGAGGAGGGGACCCAATACTGAGCCTTGTGGTACACTTCTACGTAGGGTTTTCCTAGGGGAAAAGTTTCCTTCTACTTTAACCTGCTGCAATCGTCCCACCATGGTCCTGCTGGTGGAGGTTAAAGTCAGGAAGGGCCACCTGAGTAGAATGCGGGAGAATTACCATGTTGCTGAGATATGCAGTGTGCCAGGGGAGTGCTGAGTGACCCATAATGTTAAGTCACCTAGCTTAGGGTGTAGGCTGCGGATATTAATGTGGAAAATTTCAGACCTTTTGGGTATGCCAAGGGGGGGATAGGATTGAGTTCAACGTCACCAGCCAGAAGTAGGAGAAGCACAAGAAAGTGAAGGTGAGGGGCATGATTTTTATGCCTTAGACGGTAGCCTTGAGGTGGGGAACGCACTGTGGGCATGGGGGGGCATAGACAATGAATGGCTTCATAATTTAAGAGGGAGCCATTCACAAACCCTGGTGAAACAGAAAAGTGAGATAGGAGGAGCTAGAGAGATGGAGAGGATGAGTGGAGTAAGTGGAAATGGCAGAATAATGCAGACAGGGAAGAAAATATAAGAGGGGTGCTGGAGTGGGGCAGGGAAGAGACAAGGGGAGTAGTAGGAAGAAAGAAGAGAAGGGTTAGGATAGGAAGGGGGAGGGCACAGAAGATGGGCATGGTGATTTTTAAAATAGTCACAGAATGCACGACAGAGACCACAGGCTGCTTAGGAACTTAAAATATGCAGATGGAGGCAGGAACTGCTACAGAAATTGCAATTTACATAACAGATTGAATTGTGAGCTAGATGGAGTAGAAAACAGCTGGGAATGAGTGTTGATTTGCAGCAAAGACCAGTTAAGTCCCTCTAGTGGTGGGAAAATATAAGAAGCCAACAGAAAAATGGGCAAATTAATGTGATTGGTTCACTAGCTGTATAAATCTAAACTCTCACGTGGGGGGAGGGTGGGGAGACGTCGCATAGCGACATCGGGGCTCAGCAAGTTACATAATAATGCAAAACACAGGCTCGGGCTGGCACACAGAAGTCAGGTAAGCAGAAATTAGTCTGCTAAACAACATTTTTATTTGCCAGGAAAAAAGCCTGAACTGAACTAGGATGCTTTTTTACACTGCGTGGCAGAAAGAAATTTTAGAAGCTGAGTTGTGGCTTAGTGACCATACAGTGCACTGCCGGCTGGCAGCTGCCAAGTAAGTTGACCGAATATTTATCAAATAAAATTGCAACTAACGGGCAAGAATTAATTTATTAACTGGCTACTAGTGCCAGTAGTAGAAAATAGAGTTTGTTTTTCTCCCTGGGTGACTGTAAGCCTATGTAAACTGAAGGTCCTGAGCACAGCTATAAATGACATCAAATTTGAAATTCAGAGGTAGAGCACTTCCAGATGTAGGTTTGTACCTTAATCCACTTGTGTGGTCCAAGTGTTGAGCAGCTCCATTGGGGCGGACAGCCCGGAGGGAGGGAGGGCAGCTTAATCCACTTGTGTGGTCCGGGCGTGGAGCAGCTTCATTGGGGCGGACAGCCCGGAGGCAGGGAAGCATCCTGACAGAATATGACAGTGTGGTAGAGGATTTGAATAGGCTGATCTAATGGAAAGCGAATTGAATGCATTTTAAGACACTTTGGTGGCCACTAGTGGAAGAGTGGTATAACCTGCAGGTGGGAAAGTTAGAAAATAGTATAAAGCCAAATGATCACCACCAATAAAGGTGCAGCCGGCCAAGGGTGGGTAAGGTGGGGCAGCCACCATATAAGCGTTGGCGGGTAAACAAAGCAAAGCTGTGTGTGGTCTTCAGAGGACAGCGGTGGCTACTGCTGCGTACCTGCACTGCTCATTTGCTTGCCGGCTTGCTACTGGGAGTGCCTGATGGTGAAGTTTGGAGGTCAGGAGATGGGCAAGTAAGCTCCAGGGGAACCTGCTGAACAAAAGAAAGGGAGTTGTACATGATAGAGATAAAGCTGGCGAGAACAGAGATGCTACAGGACAGCTCAAGTTAGAGGAGAGGTTGGGGTGGGAGAGAAGGGAAAAGTAAGCAGATGGAAAACAGAACAGAAATATGAACAGATACTGCAAAAACAAAACAGGGTGTAACCCAGGCTGCAAACTTTGTCTAAAGTCAGGCCGTTACATTTGTCTAAGTGGCTGAAGAAGATTTCTAACAGCAGGCTGCTAACTGTGGCTAAAATCAAGCTAGCTGATAAGAGAACTGAACACACTGTATTGAATCCTGGCACAGAAATCAGGCAGCTTAATTAAGCCTAGCAGTCAAAATAGCTGCAGTTGAAGCGAATTCTGGTTGCTACCAAGTACTTGTTCAGCCACTACACAATACATCAGATCCCAGAAATACAGAAAAATACCTAGGACACAAAACTGAACCTTAATGTACCCACAAAAGTGCCTGAAAATCCAGCTGAGGCAAATAGTTAAAGAGATCCAGACAAATGCCTTCCAACCACTCCTGAACATGGAAGCATGCTAGGCTCCGAGACTATCAGTACTGTTGAGCTGACACTAAACAAGATGGCAATGGCATCACATTCAAACAGAGCAACGCTGTGTGTGTGGTCTTCGGAGGATGGGTGGCGGTGACTGCTGCTGCATACCTGTACTGTTCACTTGCTTGCTGGCTTGCAAATGGGAGCTCCCGATGGTGGAGTTCAGGGATCAGGAGACGAGCAGGTAAGTTCCAGGGCAACTTGCACAGTTCACTTGCTTCTTGACTTGAAAATGGAAGCTCACAACGACAGAGTTCAACTCTACCCATCTCAGCCCCACCACATTCTTAAATAGCCTTGCAAGTGCAAAACAACAAAAACCTATCACGCATATTTTAGCCACGAAACTCACTCCACCCAGAGCCTCAACAATCACTCTGTTTTTTATATTGGCACACTCTATTGGTTCAGCACTGCAGGACAATCCTCTGCTGCTTCCTATTATTGGAGCTCCACACCTCTCAATCTCTCAGCATTAAAAATCATAGCACTGGTCTTCAAAAATCATAGCACAGGTCCAGAATGTGTAGCACGTTCTTATTTTAAACAATAATATGTCTACAGAAAGTGGGCCCTATATAGTTAGTGATAAGGAATGTTTCTATCAACTTAGTTCAATGATTTAATAGTTTGTGTGTCAAGGAATAGCTCTAACGTTATGAGAAACATCAGTAAACCTATGCAGAGCAAGGGTAAATTTGAGTGTGAAAATCATAGCACTATGCAAAATTCATAGCAGTTGAGTGGTATGCTGGTCTCAACTGCTGGATTCATGCCCCAGTATGGCTTTGTGTGGGCTCCAGAAAACACTATTGGGATATGGAACAAGCAATCCATTCTGGCCCATTAGTTGTCGTAGGAAAAGGCAGTGGCTCATTATACTACCTTTGACCAGAAAAAAGAGCCAAAATAGGGTGACTCAATGGAGCTCTTAAGGCTGGGTAGGGAGTGTTTGAGGGGCAGAGAGGGTCAGTAGTGAATTTTAGCTCTTATAAAGCTACGCACAGGCAGAGTAGTGGGTAGAAAGGAGAGGGGTCAGTCTCTTTCTAACTTACTAGGACAGTTTCTGTGTAATTTCTGAAGCCAGGCCCACATCCTGCACCCAGACCAAAATTCTGTGGTGGGCCTTGATTTCTGTGGCAATCACTGTGCGCCACAGAACCACAGAAAACAAGTAGCCTTGGTCATCATTAACCAAGAGTATGTAAAAAAATATTGCACCATTTTTACAATTTTAAAAAAGTAAACTTTTTCATCCCCAGCAATTTTGCATTATTTGCTTCCCCTCTCATCCCCTGCCCTTAAAAATAAATTCTACCACTGAATTCCACCACTTTAATGTGCCCCCTCGTCCTCTGAACCTGTTGTTGCCAGTAAGATTAAGTTTATGTTGTAACCTGCTCTTCAGCTGCCTACTGCAGCAAACATAACTCACATCCTGTCCACTGATGAGTGAAAGACAGCACTGATCAGCTGATCACTAAGTGGTAGGTGGAGAGGGCTGCAGCAAGCAAGTGAAGATCAGAGGAATTGCAGGATCAACAAATGCCTTTTCAAAAGCAAACTTTTACCACAGTTGTAAATACAGATGATATGTTAAAAAAAACGACTTCAGATTAGCATCCATGCCAAACACAAGTGAGATTCATTATACATGAGTAGAGTTCACATGCGTAGAACAATCTGTGCTTCAGAAAAATGAGTTAGGCTTAAAGAACCGGTAACTATACTGACATTTCAAACCATGCCAAAGTCTTTTTGACTTTACATTTGGAGATAAAAGAAACAGTAAATGTGTAGCCCCTCTCTGGCGCCATCCTGGAGATGGACATGACCCTTGCCTGTTACGTAGGATACAGGTTATGGAGCCTGGGTTCCAATAAACTGTAACACGGAGGTCCTTTCCCAAAGCTGCAAATAAAATGGTGGTGCCTTCACCCAGAGTACATATTTAGTGGGTCAGATCCCTTGCAGTACAACGCCCTGGGATGTTGTACCAACCCACCTCCCCAACAGTTACCCCAGACATGGACTTACCAGAATTTAAACCTCCCCACATTCAGTCAAATCATTTACATTTCTCATTTCAGATAACATGCTCACTAAAAATTAGGCTCTGGAGTCAGTCCTTTTGCAAAACAGTAACATCATATTTTATTTACAAGGGGGAGGGTTAGAAACATAGAAACATAGAAACATAGAAGTTGACGGCAGATAAGGACCGCAAGGCCCATCCAGTCTGCCCATTTCTTTTTCTACCTTATAAATGTACCATCGGCCTTTGCTCTGTCAGTGACCTATCTATTCATAGTCATTTGTATTGCTCCCTTATGCCTATCCCATGCCTGTTTGAAGCCCTGCACTGTATTCATAGCCACCACTTCTTGTGGTAAGCCATTCCATGCATCTACCACCCTTTCTGTGAAAAGAATTTCCTCACATTTCCCCTCAATCGGCCTCCCTCTAATCTCATGCTGTGTCCTCTTGTCCTGCTATTTTCTTATATTTAAACATGTTAGACTCTTTCACCTTGTTTATGCCCTTAAGGTGTTTAAATGTCTCGATCATATCACCTCTCTCCCTCCTTTGCTCAAGGGTATACATATTGAGCTCCGTTAATCTGTCCTTATATGTCTTCTGATGCAGTCCCTGCACCATTTTGGTTGCCCTTCTCTGGACTGCCTCAATTTGGTAATGTCCTTGTGAAGGTGTGGGCCTCCAATACTGCAGTACTCCAGATGGGGCCTAACCAATGTCTTGTACAGAGGTTATTACCTCCCTCTTACGACTTGTGATACCCCTACTAATACACCCCTAACCCCCTAGCCTTACCTACTGCTTTAGAGGTCTGCTTGGATGATTTTAGGTCATCAGTGATGATGATGCCCAAGTCTCTTTCTTCCTTTGTGACTGCTAGCAACTCCTCCCAGCCTATAAGTGGCTTCAGGGTTTCTCTTCCCTATGTGCATGATTTTGCACTTCTTTGCATTAAATCCCAGTTGCCACTCTTCTGACCATTCTGCTAGTTTATCCAGATCTCTTCTCATTCTGCCCACCCATCTGGATCATCTACTCTGTTGCAGATCTTGGTGTCATCTGCAAACAGACAAGCCTTACCCTCGTAGTCCATCTGCGAGGTCACTAATGAAGATGTTGAATAGGACTGGCCCCAGGACTGATCCCTGAGTACCCCACTTGTGACTTGCATCTCTTCTGACTGTATACCATTTACCACCACTCTCTGTTTTCTGCCAGTCAACCAGTTTGCCACAGTTGACCAACTTCTGACCCACCCGAGCCTACCTAGCTTATTTATCAATCTTCTATGTGGAACAGTGTCAAAGCTTTGCTGAAGTCAAGGTAGGCGACATCAACTGCTCCCCTTGGTCCACCACTCTGGTTACCCAGTCAAAGAAATCTATGAGATTAGTTTGACAGGACTTCCTTTGTAAACCCATGCTGTCTTGGATCCTGTGCCCTATGGATTCCAGGTGTTGCACTATCCTTTCCTTAAGGAGTGCCTCATAATCTTGCCCACTACTGAGGTAAGACTGACCGGTCTGTAGTTCCCCGCCTCCCTCCTGCTACCACTCTTGTGGGTGGGATCACATGAGCCTTTCTCCAGTCTTCTGGGACCTCTCCTGTGCTCAGAGACTCACTAAACAATTCTGCTAATGGCTCTGCTAGTTCCTCCTTCAGCTCCTTAAGTACCCTGGGATGTATGCCATCAGGTCCCATTGCCTTATCCACCTGAGCTTAGCAAGCTCTTGTTGACCTTTTCTTTTGTGAGAGGGTAGTGCTCACCTCCCTCCCCTGTGTCCATGATGCTGAGCTGTGGGCCCTGCCCTACCTTCTCTTCAGTAAATACTGAGCAAAGTATCTATTTAGGATAGATGCCTTTACAGGGTCCTCCTCCTCACATGCTCCTTTTCTCCATTAAGCTTAGCAATACCCTCTGGACTTTCTCCTTTCACTAATGTATCTATAGAAAGTCTTGTCACCTTCTTTTACTGTTCGTGCTAGTGTTTCCTCAGTTTGGGACTTTGCCTGCCTTACTGCCTTACCTGCTTCCCTTAGGGCAGTTTGGTATGCCTCCCTATCTTCATCCCGCTGTGTTCCCTTATATTTTCTGAAGGCCAGCCTTTTGGCTCTGACCTTTTCTGCTACTATATTTGAGAACCAAAGTGGTTTCCTTCTTCTTTTGCACTTCCTTTTCTGTCTAACACAATGGGATGTTGCTTCAAGTATTGTATCCTTAATGCTTGCCCACTTTGCCTGTACCTCCTCACCTGTGTTTCTTTTGCCAGGGCTAGCTACTCTGTTGGCCATCTTATCAAAGTCAGCTCCTCTAAAGTCCCATATTTTTGCCTTGGAATGGGATGATTTAGATGTAGTAGCCAAATTGAACCATACCATGTGATGGTCACTGGCCCAGGTGACCTTCTACCTGGAGATCTGAGATCCCTTCTTTGTTAGTCAGTACTAGATCTAGGATAGCCCTGTCTCTTGTGGGTTGCTGTACCAGTTGTTTGAGGCCCTCCCTGCAGGAATCCACTATGAGTCTAGTTCTGGCAGATGTTCCTGCTGGTATTGACCAATCTGTATCTGGCATGTTGAAGTCTCCCATTATCAGAACCTCCTTTAGCTGTCATGTTTTGTATATCTTCTAACAGTAATGTGTCTATGTCCTCCCTCTGGTCTGGGGGCTGTAGACAACCCCAGTTCTTATGGCTGTCCCATTACCTGTTTCCAGGGTGACCCACAGTTCTTCTGGCTCCTTATGTGTATTCTGAATTTCTGTAGCTTTGATATTTTCATTAACATACAAGGCCACCCCTCCCCCCCTTTTTGCACCTCGGTCTCTTCTGAACAATACATATCCAGGTACTGAAGTCTCCCAAGTGTGGTTACTGGTAAACCACGTCTCACTAATTGCTACTATGTCCAGTTTAGCCTCTGACATTATTGCCTGCAGGTCTGGGATCTTATTTCCCAGGCTGTGAGCATTGTGTACATGATTTTCCATTGGCCAGATTTTGGTGTGTTAGTTGTTGGGTGAAGTTTGGCATTACCCTGTGCATCGTATGGGGAGACAAACCTTTTTTCTTACCTGGTGATGCAAATGAATGGCAAACACGCTGAATTCCTGTTTGACCACTAGCTGAGGGGGGAAGGGTGTTCTTCCCATTCGACGTATGGGGTGCTGCACCCCTCTCCCCATTTGCTAGTTTAAATATTCTGCAAAGACGTCAAACTTCTGCCCCAATGCACTGACTCCCTCTTTAGGATTGTTAGGATAGGGTAATAGGAATAGAGTTTAAACTACTTTTAGTGATTGCATTTTAAAGATTCGCATTTCCCAAAAATCACATTTCGCTTTTGATTCAAACCCCACATTTCCATCAGTGCAGCATCAGATCTATCTAGATAGCTAACTGCTGCAGGAGTACCCAAACCCAGATCCACAGGTCCCAGTCCAGAATGACAACCCCAGAATTCTGTCCATCAGTACCCAGATTTCAAAGTTGCAGGCCTGATGTGCAGCTGGCAGCCGGTGTTGGGGCACTTAGTGAATTTAACTTTAACTTTTTACAGATTTTCCCTTGATTAGAGCTAAACCTTTATCTTTTTCTAAGCCTTGGCTCTACATCCTGCCCTGGTGGGCAAACTGTTTACATTCCACAGGTGCAGGGCAATTCCTGCTGTTTACTCATGGTTCTGTAGACTCAGTCCTTGTATGACACAGTTCACTGAAGTCCTGGGGACTGATGGCAACACAGGCAGAACCAGGCTTGATGCTTGAAAATGGAAGGGGCACAGAGGCTGCAGCTTGCTCTTTCTTTTTCCTGCTTGCAGATCTTGCAGCTTGTCCCCTTCAGCCCATTACAGGCCTCGTTGCAGAGCACATGCGTAAGGCCTACCAACTACAGGGACACAGACTGGGGAGTGGCCCCACGGCCCAGCTCCCTCAGATCAGAGCACCCTAGCACTCGGGTACAAGACCCATGATCCCCTGCCGCAGCAGACTCCACTTGATGGGGATTAGCAAGTTCCCCACCTGGTCCTGGATGTCAGTGTAAACATTCAGCACATTTCTCTTTTCTTCTCTTTCTCTAAATTTCCTGCCATGGTGTGTAGCCAAAGCAATCTGTTTCTTTTCCTGAACATCAGGCTCTTGGGGGACTGTTCAGAGTCTGAGAAACCAGGATTTACCACAACAGTCTCTCCCTCACTGCATTTCAGGAGCAGACAACAGGTACCGACCCCAAAAGGCACCTGTCCATCCTTCTGCTTTCACAATGTCTCAACTTTAACACAGCCACACTCTAGCTCTGGCTCACACACAATTCCAGAACTCTGTCTCAAAAACGTTTTGAAAGTCTCTTTCCTCACTGTGCAGGTGCATCCAGTTCTTTGAGTCAAAGAAACTCACTCTTCCTTTTTTCTCTCAACACATCTATTCTCATTTCTCAATATCCCGTCTTTTCCCAGGCTTAGATGGAAGCTTTGTCCTTTTACCAGGCTCAGGAAACAACCTTTACTTCCATCTCACCATTATGGTGCTTCTTCAAATCAAAGCAGATCCCAGTAACCTGCAGCTTTTCTCTTTTCCATCCTAGCTGCCTTTATCTCACCCCTGTGGTGCAGCTTTAAACAACATGGATTCCATCAACCTGCAGCTTCTCTCTCGCTCAATAAAGCTGCTTCTTTAACAAACTTTTTTTCCTTCCTTGCTTCTCCCTTTGGCTTCTCTTTATGGGGGAAAGGTACTACCTGTCCTAGGGAACAGATTGTTGGTAGCCCTCAGGCAGGCCCATTTCCAGCCTTGCAGCCCCATTCTCTCCCAGGGCCTCCACCCCTCTAGAGGGGCTCCCACTGGACTGACTCAAAATCCAACAGTCCTTGTCTTTTTGGAGCTTTGTCCCAATTCCCCATTGGCTGGAGCCACTGTCCTTAAGCAAAAATGAATATGTATGAGGCCCCCTTGATACCTCATTGGTGTAGAAAAAGGCGACTAGATTTTCTGCAGCATTTCCCCCAGGAGTCCTTTTACAAGTCCCAGAATCATCCCTGGCAAGTCCTGGCTTGGGGTTGACTGAGTGATGACATGTGGCTGCAGAAACAGGCGGGCTGATGTAAACAGCGCCCACCCAGTTTAACAGTGTCCCAGGTTTAGTGTCCCTGTGCAGCCAAACCATTAACTTTTATACAAACATTTCCCCACACAGTTGTAGCTACCCCTGTGCCCTGTTATGTGACTGCATTGTTTGACCACCTGACATTGCCCCTTTTCAGTTGCTGCTGCCAGTTTACCTTGCCCCTAGGCAGCTGCACATATAATCCCAATACAGTTTAAACAGAGTCCCATTAAATCACTACCCTTGCTGCCAGCATTTACTCTTTTCTTTAACAAATTTCCCATGGGTTGACAGCTTTCCCTTTTTTTCCTTGCACACTACCTCTTCATTTATTGAATTAATTTTCTGTTTTCTCTGTCACTATCTCCAATAACCTGTGCCCCTAGGCGCTGGACAGAACTCCCGGTACTTCAAAGGGAAGCTGTCTCATTAATATTCATGAGGTGGCTTCCAATTTCTGCTGCATGATTGGCACTCACCAAAACAGTCCTCCTTGCCCTCCTGCTGTCTCCCCAGTCCAGATAATGGT